>OV884018.1:104193210-114193210 GCA_930367235.1 Sarcophaga rosellei
TGTTTTCATTTAGCTGAGTCATAAACCATAACCTAGGTCATCATTGCCGGCATTAAATTTTGAATGTTTAAATTACTGTTGAGAGAAAAAAAACTTTTTTTAATTAAATTTTAAGCAATTATTTGTCATCAATTAAGCTTTGAAGTTAAACAATTGGTAAACCGGTTGTTCTAAGAAAAAACCGGTAAGATTTGAGCACACATTTTGAAAGTATTAAAAAAATACTTTTAATTGTTTAGAATACAGCATAAGAAAATACAACAAATTTAAAAAAAAAATTTATTCTTCTCAACAAAATGTTCTCTTAGCTCAATACACTTCTTCAGCGAAATATGTTAGCTTCTTTAACCTGTTTATAAGAAGAACTGCCATGTCTAGGTCTTCAAGATAACTAACTAGCTAAGACTCTAGTTTTTCACTATGCACCAGTCCACTGAGCCATTTTCTCACACTAGGAAATAAAAAATAATTCAAGGATATTTAACCTGAATAATGTGAGATGCATGCTGAAGTAGTCGCCGTAGTCTAGTAAGTAGTATGTCGGCTTATTAGACGTAAGGCCGCGGTGTAAACCACAGGTCAGACATCAAAATGAAAAAAAAAAAAATATTTCTTCGGCGACTGCCTCTTTGCAGATTTCTGGCAAGAACTCTGAGAGTAAAATAAATTGCCATGAAAAGGTTCTCAAAAAGCTGTCATTTGGAATCGACTTTAAACTGCTGATCCCGGCACTCATTCACATGCGACATAAGTGGTGCGAGAAGCTAGGTTGTAATCCTGACTGAATGGTTGTAATGACCAATTATGTAGGTATGTATGTATACATGCTGAAGTAATTGGAAACTTAATTCATCTTCATTCTTTTGGTCATTACAACCCTTCAGTCAGGTTTACAACCTAACCTCTCACACCACTTATGTCGCGTGTGATTGAGTGGCGAGATCTACAGATTAAATTCGACTCCGAACGACAGATGCCTTGAGAAGCTTTTCATGGCAATTTTTTTTTATTTACTCTCAGAGAGCTTTTGCCACAAATCTGCTGAGAGACTGTCGCCGAAGAAATTTTTTTTTCATATTTTCGTGCTGATATCTGACCTGGAGTTTGAAGCGTGGCCATACGTCTAATAAGCCAAAACCTACCAAACTACGTCGACTACAAAGCACTGCAATATGCACGTGTAAAAATATTGCATTTTAATGATGAACCAACTTCTTCTTTTTCTACATTATGTTGACCGTTTCCTCAAGTTCATTACTAAAACACTGCTAAAAGTTAGCTTAGTATTCGCGCTTGATTCTTTTTTCTTTTGAAGATAATACAGAAAAATTATGATCATGATCATCACAAAATAACTGACGCTTTGATCTTAACTGCAGTTCACTGCTTTGAAGTTTTCTAAGCTTCAGGTGCAAAATAGTGAAAAACCCTGTATTATTGCTGAGAGTCATCACCAAACTTTCTATTTAAACTTCTTCTCAGCACTGTTTTCGTTCCATTGTAAGCGAACTTCGAGCCCATATTGCTCACATCCTCCTAATCTCCAAATTTTCAGTCAATATGTGATGTACATATATAAAGCTGAAGCATGTAATAAACTAACTACGATTGGATCGTAAGTTCTTATCATTGATACTGTTGGCTATACAGTTGCAATATCATCTTCGTATCTTACAAAGAATGCATTTTCATACTTTGAAGCCCATATTCTGAGCCCAGAATAGACCCTCGTGCTAACACCAATATAATGGACATTATTCCTTCGTCGTCAACTGTGCTGTACAAGAGGTCCCCCTATCTGAAAGGCATTCTACAAGGTTTTGACATTTCAAATCACTTAAGGACCTACTAGGACCAATCACCTCTTTAAGGAGGAACAACTGTATAAATGAACAGTCAAATGTAAAACAGATAGGCGAGATAGAGGAATAAAACAGTCCCAAGGGCCTTAAAGTATTGAAAAGGAATTTTAAAAAAATCCAGGACAAAGAACTGGGATACTTGAGTCTGTTGCAAACGTTTTTAACGTTGAAAATAGCAAGGAACACAACTGACTTGAATATTCTAACATTCAATAATAATATTTCATTAACTCTACAACTTCTTTTAAAGCTCAAATGGTTGACCTGACTGGTCTAATTCTCTGATTTCTTGAGAGTTCTGCGCTAACGTTTATGGCATCATTTATATGTCGTCTATTAAGTCTCCCAAGATTGCCTTTATTATTCGCTTTGTAGTCGATTTGAAATCTTCTCCTCGTCTGTATATGAGCCCTAATGAAGATTTTGTTTACCTCTGGAAATACGTTGTAACTTTAAAAAGCTGTTGAGATTTCTGATCCTCTAGTCACTATTTTCTTTATCACTTTTGCAGGTATTTCAGTAGGATCAGGGATTTTACAAATTTTAAACTTTCTGCCAACGTTTGTCAATTCTGTTGTAATTAACAATAGAATTGTGCCTATCTAATCTCTTCTGGACCTTAGCAATCCATTCTCAAACTACATCCGATTGTTCCTTATTAATATTTATGGGTTGTTGACTGAACTAATAGTTTTTGCTTTCCATTTCTCTCCTTGCTTGTACAAGGCTTACTCGGTTAGCTGCTGTTAATTCTTCACTTAAGCTTTTAAACTCGCATTGCACTACTTGGCTTATGTGCCTTATTATTGATATTATTAGTCGTCTTGGAATTGCTGTAGTCTAGTAGGTTGTCCCAGGTCAGAACAAATATTTCTTCTGCAACTTCCTCTCAGCAGATTTCTGGAAAAAAAAATCTGAAAGTGAATAAAATTCTCATAAACAGTTTTTCAAAAATCTGTTGTTCAGAGTCGACTTTAACCTATAGGTTCCAACACTCTTGTATAAGTGTGATAAACTAGGTTGTAATCCTGACTAAAGAGTTGTAATGACCAATTATGTGTGTATGTTTGCATGTATTAGTCGGCTTCTTAATATTGTGGCTGATTTACATCCATTTTCTACCCTTAAGTGTTGGTATCTTGTTGGCGTTTACATTAGAGTCCCCAAACATTTTACACCTATATTGTAGGATTTTAACAAAGTGCTATAATTTACAGCATGCATTAGTTAATTAGTTACCGAGTGGTGTACTTGATGCCCCTGAAAAATACTAAGTCCTTCGCTTTCGAGGTGTTTACATATGTATGTTGTAATCATGATGAAATTACAAAAACCAGAACCACGCACCATTTCATGACATTTAAATTAAATTGTATTACAAATCAACACGATTTCCAAGACATACAAATATAACACTTGGCAACAGCTGGAATTCAAATGAATAATCGAATTTTTTAATACAATTTTTAATGTTACTAATGCTGTGACGTCATTTGTCATGGGCAAACATTTATGAAAAACACAGAAAACAACAAAAACAAAATCAAAAACTAAGTCAGACTCGACCAAAATAAAAAAAAATGATTGGAAACAACAGCTAAGCCATTAACACTTAAAGAAGTAAGAAAAAAACGTTTGTATTTAAAACATCTTAACTGGCCTAAACTAAATAAAACAGCTAACAATGAATGAGGTGTTGTTGTCGATGTTGATGTTGTTGTTTTTTATTTCTTTATTGGCTGCTGTGAAAGACTTTAGACGATCGTATAAAATTTTCAAAAATCAAGCCAAGACGTTAATTAATAGAAGTTCATGCTCACTTTAGCCGGTAGCGGTTGTGAATTTATGCCCATAAAATATAAGAAAAAAATTATGAAAAAATAAACATGTGAACTTAATTTACAATTTGATTATTTGCCGGTTTATTATTTATTATAATTTAATATGTTTTTTTTTTTAATTTTAATTTTTTTTTATTTTATTTTTTTTTTAATTTTTTTTAATCGATTATGTGTGACGTATTAAAGATGTTTTTGGGAAATAAAAAACTGTTGATCTATTTTTAAATAACTTTTAATTTATAACTAATAACTAAAAATTTTCAAATATTTCGAATTTTTTTTTAATTTTTTTTTTGTTTGAATTTTAATTTTAACTGGCAAATGAAACAATTTTAAAATAAAAATAACGGTAATTTATTAATAAATATTTTTTTTTATGTACAGTTGCTTTTGACGCCCACTATATTTCAAAAATCTACTCCAAATACTTAGATTTACAAAACTTTGTATTGTAATACTTGTTATTTAATGTTAAATAAGTTTTAAATCGAATTTGTTGTTGTTTTTTGTAAATTTTGTAAAATTTTAATACCCTAGTCTACTTCTAGACTAGTTATCCTTCCAAAAAAAAATAAAAATTTTAAAAATTTTTCTTCTACAATTTTAAAAGAATCAATTGCCAAAAGAACTTTGTATTCCTTATTAATTTTCTTTTTTTTCTAAAACAAAATCGTATTTTAATTGACCAAATAAGGTTATACGATCCACACCATACACATGATTAAGTTTTTATGACGTTTTCGAGTCATAAATATTGTCTAGCAGGCACACTTTTTTAATCGAAATCAATTAGACATCTAATGTTGATTAAATTAAAAGAAAAGCCAACAAAAACAATATATAAAACCAAAAAAAGGGTGATACCACTCTTATCATGTGAACACAGTCATAATTTAGAAACTATATGCACGAAGGTTGTCTGTAACTTGGCAACAATATTTTCTAGTTTCTATGGCAAGTGTCTGTCAAACCTTTGCTATGGTTTCGTATATAAAGTAACAGTAACAGAGTACTTTGAGGACAGGCAGCAGAGATATGCATGTTACTAGCTTTTGCTATCTAGACATACGATACTGCAAGTGCTAGGACAGTAGAATCTTACATAGGTAGGTGGGTAGGTGGGCGGAAGTGGCTGCCCCTTCGATGGAGTCATGAGCGGGCACACTTAGGCAGCACACAGGGTCCACAGTAACACAACAGTTTCGCATTCTCCTCTAGTCCAGGAACAATTCGGAGCTTTCCATGAAGCCACTCAGACTGTCAATATAAATGCATGACAGCTCATCCAGATCCTCCATGTAGTGGGCACCCAGGTGCCTCTTTCTCCTACGACCAAGCGTCGGGAGTGTGCTTAGTAGGTGAAGAATAGTCTCATTCTCCTCCTCATCTCCATAGCTTTTGCAGAAATCATTTGCAAGGTGTCCAAGACCAATACGCCTCGCATGCGATCCTATAATACAATGCCCCGTAATAAGACTGATAACAGTGCTGAGCTTACTTCTTTGGAGTTTAAGCAGAGCCGCTGCTCGCCTCTTATCCAGCTTCTGCGCTGTTCTTCCAGTGTCCGAAGCTGCCCATCTACTGTTAACAAGGTTCACGATTACATCGTCAGTTATAAGCTTGCAGATATCTCAACAATATCTCGAAAATAATACCAGTAAACCATATAAGATGGATATGCCTTGTAATGGTATTGGAAGCAAAGGAAACAAAATTCTCTCCAGTATACTGACAACTTTTAAAATCGGTTGTGATTCTACCATAACTTCGCATTCATTGACGGAATACTATAAAAAACAAGAGCGGCAGAGAATCAGAAAAAAATCCTTAGTAGTGCATGCACGGAGAGTATTGTTTCTAGACAACAGAGAATAGCGTATGTAATGTTGTGGAACTAGCTACGAAATTCTAATTAAAAAAACACACAATAAAAAGTCTAACAATCAAACCTTGGTGGCCAGTTCATATGACCTCCACTGGAGATTAGCACGGCCTCAATTCACTTATGCAGAATATTCAATTAGTCATGTGCTGTGTGGCACAGAGCACCATAATATTGCAAGCACATATCGATGATGTCCAAATCATTCAATTGAGGGCAAAAAAAGTTGGTATTCAGCTAACTATAGTGCTTGCACTTGACAGTGATGTCTTGTTGAACAAAGTTCTCAAAGAAATATCGACCGATGACAACACCAGCCTTTCACATTCACTTCAAAAACTCACTTATTCAGAATGCATAAGACGCTTTTGGTTCAAATGGGGATTGGTATCGTCCCTCATTCAACAATTTTTTAGGTTAACGTGCCTATTCATTCAGAAATGGGAATTATAGCTGTTGATAACCTTTCAAAGAAAATTAAAGTCAGACTTACTCGTTGCTGTCGATTTTCAAAAACAGAGAAAAGAAATGACAACCAATTTGACAGCTGTAGCTTTAACAAGATGGCTGTTATTAAATGTCAAAATTTTGAAGTTTCTGTTGCACTTCACTACTAACTTTTTGTAAACAAATGGAAAATATTTCAAATATTTAAGCTTATACTGATTCATTCTGGTAAGGAAAAATGTTACTTATGAAGTAAAAAAAAAAAATGCGTTAAAAAATTACGCAAAGTTTTGTAAAACAAGTTGATGACAATTAAAGATGGTTGTAGCTTATCTTTTAAACTGAATTTATTAAAATTGTAATAAAAAACTGACTTTGTAATTGCAACTTAAAATAGTTGAGTGTGTTACTCATACAATATATTTGAGACTAACTTGTTTTAATGATATCATTTCGAAGAGTCTCAGTTTTACGTTTCTGACATGAAAAATATTTCAAATTTGTTATACATTTTCAAGCGGTCTGTTAAACAAGACTAGGATAAGGATAATAACTACAGTGAGCAACAAAAAAAACTGTACATTCAAAAAAAATATTTATTAATAAATTACCGTTATTTTTATATTAAAACTAGCAGTACCCGGCGCGCGTTACTGCGGCGTCAACTAAAATAAATTTTAAGGACAGATATTACACAAATATCCAATTAATTTTGAATCCTTTTTATTGATTTTGTTTCCCGTTGACCAGATGATTCAGACGAACGGGCCTGAGTAGTACGCATTCTATCAGTTTCTAATCTCACTTCTCGTTGTTCAAATGATTCATGCGTACGGGTCTCAGTGACATGTACTCGAAAATTTTCCAGTCTCAATGCTCACTGTTTGTCTGACTCTGAGGACCGTAATGTTCTTTTCTGCGGTGCTTGAGGTGTAGGTCGACCAACCAACTTGGAAACCATTCGACTCATGCACAACAACTTTGCTAAAGATCATAGCATGATCAAATTCACAGTTAACGATTTAATTCATTTTGAGTAATTATCAGTGGCGCCACCTGTCGGAAATTGTTCATAACAACTTAGAAACCTTAGTCCTACGCATTTACCAACCAAATTTTATTCGTCTACGCTCAATATGTACCTAAATATTCAATATTTTAACGATTTGCCACGCCCTCTTAACAATTAGGGATATGAAAAATAGATGTTGTCCGATTCTCAGACCTACCCGATATGTACACAAAATTTTATGAAAATCGGTCTATCCATTTCGGAGGAGTTTAACCACTAACACCGTGACACGAGAATTTTATATATTAGATTACTTCATTGACAGTTTTTAAAACTGAAAAAAAATTTCGAAATATTAACAAATTTTTTCGGGCGCTCTCCTTACTTGGTAAAAGTTCAGTTTGGTAATTGCTAGAATTATATCCTTAGTGTACAGTTTCTTTTGACACTCACTGTATAAATACTAAGACAACCAGACGTATTACATTTAAAATAATGCCGATAAGCCTACAAACGTGATAAAAATAAATGAATATTGAATAAAAATTTAATTTTATTTCAAACATTTTTTAATATTGTTTTGCTTAAACACGTTTAAATAAATTATAAAATTACTAGTTAATCCCCTTAATTTCTAACAATAAACAACAACAACAACAAAAACCGAATGTCTAGTCAATAGAATACTGGTTTGCAAGTTTCTCAAATGCACCTGTTAAATCACTCAGCAGTCAACAGTCAGCAGTAGGCACTTATTCAAGACAAATGCCATAAAATATCAAATAAAAACTTACTAATATTGTTAAATAGTTTAATAATATTTTAATTATGAAACAAAACAAATGAAAATTGAAATAAAAGTTTACAATAAATCGTTGTTTTAAAACAAAACAAAAATCAAAAAAAAAAAAAAAAAAACACGAATATTTTTAAGAAAAATCCCCCACAGACATAAAGACGACACTCTGTTGAGAATATTAAGTGGTTTTGTGTGTTTCATTTTATTTTTTAATATTTTTTTTTTTTCTTCGTTTTTAAACAAAAACAAAAATATTGCATACACCACATACAAATACAAACGTTGTAAGCAACAGGTGAACATTTTTATTTACAATGAAAAAATGATTGTTATGCTCGATATTACTACACTTCAATATATTGTTAGTCATATCACATCACATTCAAACGGACACAAACACACACAATTAAGGTCATTTCTTATTGTTATAATTCTTCTCTTCTTTCTTAAATTATAAAACTTTAATAAGAATAATTATGACTACATTCATAATTCATTCATGACTTCATGTATTACTTACATTAATACAACGTATTGTATTATATTTCATCATTTATTTTAAGATAATTATGCAAAAGAAGGTTTAAAAACATCACCCTTTGTTAGCCACCACCTTATTCAACCTCTTTAATATTCTACGGATATCTAACCCAGAGCAACTGTCACATTTTACAAGCCCTTCTGAATTAATTACTCAACAATTAACGAACTTAAATCAAAGGGTTGAAGCAAATTACTCATTCTCTAATTACATATACATTCTCTTCGATCTTATAAGCAGCAAAGAATCGAACTAAGCTACTTCTTCTACTCCAACCAATTTGGTAAACTGATCGATCTGTTCTTGGTCTTTCAATCAACAGCATTTCCGGCAATATTAGTCGGTGATTTGCAGAGATTGTATAGAATTTCCATAATTTAGGAAGCCAACCTACCATTTCAATCAATAATACATGCAAAAGGAAGTCGCCGTAGTCTAGTAGGTCGAGACGTAAGGATACGGTTCCAGGTTATACATTCCCAACAAAACGAAGTAGAAAAAAAGATTTCTCCAGCGACTTCCTCTCAGCAGATTTCTGGCAAAAACTGTGCGGGTAAATAAAACTGCCATGAAAAGTTTCTCAAAAATATATCGTTCGGAGTCGACTTAAAACTGTAGATCCGCCAGTTATGGATCAAATGGACGTACACACTATAAGTGGTGTGAGAAGCTACGTCATAATCCAGACTGAAGGGTTGTAATGACCAATTATGTGTGAATGTGCAACTCAACTAGAAACCCCAGTGATCATCAAAGCCAACATAACCCTCCCTATACATCGGTCATATACAGACTGATTTATTTTATGGAAAATTGGACATTTCAGTATGGCTTTATCCAGAGAAACCATGGCAAATGCTTGAACGATGTTATGTGCCACATACAATGGCATCAATAAGTCTTTTAAACGAATAAAAAACTTCGATGTTGTCTCATAAACACTTTTTCAAATTTAAATTTTTATTTTTATTTAAGTTTAAATGATATGATAGCTTCAAGAATTCTAAAGTTTCAATTTGTCTTCGCCAAAGCACAGTGCTCTTATACTTGGGCAATTCACACAGGCTCTTGTATCGTTGTATTCATTGTATTGTTGGATGAATATACAACAGTGTATGCTTGTTGTTGATAATTTTCATATAAAAATCCGATACACTTATACACATTTTTTCCATATGTTTTTAAAAGTTGTATTGGTTTCGTGCTATCAAATTGTGTGAATGAAAAAAAATGTGAAGAATTTCATATGTTTTTAAAAAGTTGTGTTGGTTTCGTGCGCTCAAATTGTTTGAATGCCACGAAATACACAATACAGCATAGCATTGAGCGTTCACAAACAAACAAATGTATTCAATACAACATATACGATACAAAGTTGTGTGAATTGCCCAACTATGTTCAGACATGCACTTTTATTGAGCCAATATTCCATTATGTGAGTACAATATTTTAAGTGTTCCGACATAATGTAAGCAATATTCATTTGATAGCTGGTAAACAAAACAGCTGGTTGTTTCAACAAAATTGTTGTTGTTTTTTTTTGGTTTGTTTCTTTCTTTGTCGTTGTTGACATTTGAGTTGTCAAATATCAACAGAAAGTGATCGGAAAACTGTAATATGCTCACTGAACGTACTTATGACAGTGCTGTATTTTTAAATTTTAATCAATATACCAATTTGCGTATTTATTGTGCAATAATTAATTGATATTTTCATATGATATATTGACCTCAATAATGGCGTTTATTGCGATTTACGCAATAAGAGTGCATGTGTGAACATAGTATTAAGCAAATGAATTCGGCTTTTATACTGATTGATATGGACGGTCGGCCTTGGTTGCCTATGTATATGGTTCTCTATTTCTAGCTCAAAGCAGCTTCTCAAGAATTACCAAAAATTTCATTTTAAATAACTAGAGCATCGGAAAATTTATATTTAATTGTAGAAAAAAAAAATAATTAAATATGTACATCAAATTAAATCATGAATATTTACTCGAATTAAACAGTTAATTAACAACTTAAAATCACACTAAATACGCACATAAATCCATTAATACAAGTGCCAACCAAACAGCTACAAAGAGGCATTCATTCATTCACCAAAGCATGGCATGTGATGACGTTGTTCACACACATAGGTTGTGATTTTTTCCCACATTTTCTTCATCAAGTTTACATATAAAAAAGAAATCAAATCAAATCTTTATTCAATTTCTAGAACTGAAACAGGCGAAAAACAGAAAAAAAAGATCGCATGATTGAAAAAAAAATTAAAAAAAAAAATTGATTTGAAAATAATAGCAGCAAAGTGTCGAAGTAGGGGCAGACAATCTACTGACGTAGCTGACTTAACTTTCGAAAAAAAAACAACAAAAACCACGAAACTATACATTAAATTTTAATCGAATCACACCACCAAGCAACCAGCCAACCAACCAACCTTCCTATAGTGTGGCTGGCTGTTTGGCTGGCTGGTATTTATTAGTTTTGGAAAATCCCAATATAATAATGAGGGGATTTTTTTTTGTTTTTGTTACACCAACTAAAACAAAAACAAATAAAAAGAAAATTTACAAAAGTAGTAAAAAAAACGAATTATTGTCAAAAACGCATACTTTAACACGAAACAAAAATTTTTCCATAAAGGAAATATTTTTTCTTTCCTTTTGTCTCATCGTCATCACAATTAACATAAAATATGCAAAATACGTATATTACAAGACTGCCTTTAACGATAACAACAACAAAAAGAGAATTAAAAAATACTTAAGGAATGTATTTTAAAAGGCAAGAGATCTGCCATTCATTCACACTTTATATTTCATTTGTCTGTATATGCTTACACACACACACACACACTTAATATTTTTATTATTAAAGTTTAATAACTTTTTTGTTGTGTATAATAAAAATGAAATTTATTAACAAACCAAATAAACACACACTGTCACTCTGTGCGTGTGTGTGCATCTTTCTTTTTTTTTCTATTTGTTTGCAGGTGTTGGTTGCTAATTTAACGCAACTAACCAAGAGATACCGACAAAACGGCCAACCCAAGACAACAAGTATTACCAACAGGCGAGCCGTTGGCATTAAAGCGGCTACATTTGCCACAGCAACACCAACAGCAGCAGCAGCAGCCTCAACATCTCACATATCCTAGCTTAACTAAGCACACAAAACAGCTACACCAGCAATTACACACAACCAACAACAACAACAACAATTGTATCCAACATATACATATTGATTGCTGTTGTTGCCGTTGTTTGAATTGTCATTGCCATTGTATGTTAACACAAAAGCGTACAACATATAAAATTCATAAAATTACCACCCGAACAATAACTGACAGTTATAAACAATTATTTGTTTTGATTACTGTATTATTAACAATATTAAGTCTACAGCCAACAACAACAATATTAACAATGGCAGCACCTTTGGAACCTCAACATAACTATCGACAGCTTTTCCTTCATACCTATCATCATCAACAACAGCAGCAGCAGCAAACACAACTGCAGCCTTCACAATTACATGAAATCTTGTTGGCTGAAAGACATCATTATGATCATGATAATTACATTAATAATCATCATCATCGTCATCGACATCGACAGCAACTACAAATAGAGACTGATTTAAACAGGAATTTAAAAAAATCCAAAGCCAACATCATACGGTATGAGCGCAGTGATAACGATGATGATGAAGATCGTTTGCGTAAACGTGAAATAAGTTGGCATGAATATTATCAGCGAATAATGCAATCTCAGGCCATTAATTGGTATAATCCTTGCGGTGGCATTTCGTTAAGGAATGAAACACCCGTCAAGCGGAAGAAACCGCCACCAATAAAAAAGGTAAGTTTACATAGAAGAATAATAAAAAATAAATAAAAAAATTGGAAATAAATTATTAAAATTAATAACACAATTAAAGCAATAACACAACAAAAAATTTAATATAGGGTGTTTTTTATAGAGGTATAGAACTTTAAGTTGCAATAAAACAACGATGGATTATTCGATTGACATGAATTTTATTTATCCGAAAGATAATCTTGTGGCATTACATTTTAAATATGATTTTTGGCATATGACCGCCACGGCTGGCGCGGATGTTGTCCAATCTGGACGTCCAATTTTCAATGACTTTTTCCAATATTTGTGGGCGTATATCGGCAATAACATGGCGAATGTTGTCTTCCAAATGGTCAAGCGTTTGTGGCTTTACCGCATAGACCAATGACTTTACATAGCCCCACAGAAAGTAGTCTAGCGGTGTTAAATCACAAGATCTTGGAGGCCAATTCACAGGTCCAAAACGTGAAATTAGGCGGTCACCAAACGTGTCTTTCAATAAATCGAAATAAAATTGTACTATTTGCAAGCGTTGTTCAGGCGTGAGTCTATTCATGATGAATTGCCAAATCAAACTGACTAAATCACTTGACAGCTGTTAAATCGGTCGCCATCTTGAAAAGTAATGCCAACTTAAAGTTCTATACCTCTATAAAAAACACCCTTTACATAACCAAATAAATAAAATGGATTTTAAAATTATACTCATAAAGATCTACAGCGTTAGCTTTTGCTGGCTATAAATTTCGAAGTCAAACCGATTTTACATTTTTTTCTTCTTATGCAATCATGTAGACTTCCAGAGAATATGTACCTAGAAACCCTTTCATGCTTACAGTGACAAAGGAAGTGAATGACAGTCTCATTATACTTTGCATTATTTGACCCGCTATAAAATTCACACCTGAGCACGGAAGAGGTTGTGATCATTAATCACCTAAATCATCATAAATGATAATAGATTAACCAACAAATTTTTGGGTTATACCATCAGTAGGTTCCCTGAGCCATCCAAAGTCGGTAGTTTAGAATCTGTCTCATTTTGATAGTATTATTATGAGAAAACTTTTTAAGTGCAAGACCCTTTTCACTTTTAATATTTAACAGCACAAATATTATTTTAGAAACTGCTTTAACAAGCCTATATTGGTCAATATCTCTCTCATAGCCCTCAAGATTATTTAGCCAGGCAAAGCTAAGATTAAGATGTCTCGTCCTGTTGTTAACATACTTCCGGCATGTAACAGACAGTTCCTGAAGATAGCATACGAGACACACACGACATAAGTGGTGTGAGAAGCTAGGTCATAATGCTGACCAGAGATCAGCAATGAATCATATTTTCTCTACTCATGAGGACTCATAAACACTATTGAAATTTAACTATGTACTTTGATTCGTAGATTTATAAGTTCAGGTTGCAATTAGTATGCGTACAAACTCATCAAACATCAAACTCATACCAATCGAAATATGTTCGATTCATAAGCCTACTCTTTCAGATTCATAACTTTAGAAAAATACTTATAATGCTTATAAATGATTCGAATGACTCGATTCGAGTGACTCGAATCAATTACCAAAATTTACAGTATTAGTTGTTGGTTGCATTTGCCCATAAGCAGCAAGCAAAGTTGAATTATGGAGAGTCGAAATCAACAACATCAAACGTGTTGTTAAGTATGAATATGATGAGTACTTCAAAGTTTGAACATGAGTAGAAGTTCCATGAAATTAAAATAAATATGAATGCACACACACATATGTATAATTGGCCATTACAACCCTTCAGTCTGGATTACGGCCTAGCTTCTCAACACCACTCATGTTGTGTGCCTTAATTTTATACTTGAGTGGCGGGACCTTCAGTTTAACGTCGACTCCGAACGACCTTTTTCATGCAGGTTTATTTACTCTCATAGTTTTTGCCAGAAATGTGCTGAGAGGAAGTCGTTGAAGAAATATTTTTTTTCATATTTCGTTTTGATGTCTGGCCTGGGGCTCGAACCCGGGCTTTAGCGAACACACTACCTACTAGACTACGGCAACTGCGAATGCATATAAGTATCAGAGTACGATTTGATTCTGCTCATCTTTTTGAATACACATTGCTGATCTCTGCTCGACACATATGTATAATATTAACGCACACAACATACGTGATACGTAATCCTGGCGAAAGGGTTGTAATGCCAATATATTTGTAAGCAGTAGGGGAAAATATTTCAAAATTTTCAATTAAGAAGAGCTTAATGAGCTGTTATCCCAACGTATTTTTTTATTATTTTATTTATAGAATCTATCGATTGCATTTTGATAGTAAAAGCGTCGTCAAATGGCATGACAAGTAAAATTTAATGCTTTTGTAATTGTTTAATTAAGAGATTACTTAAGAGAAATTATTAAATCACTGTCTGGGAATTGAAATGTATATATATTTTTTATTATATTTTTAAACAAGATTTAATAATTTTAATAATTTAAAAAAAACTGTTAATTAATTTGACGTTTATTAGGCAAACAAGTTATCATTTTGGAAATTTACGATCACGAAAAAAACCCACCAACTAGGGAATGGAATAATTTGAAATGCAAGATGTTGAAAAGTTATTTTTAGTATTAAAATTAAAATTAAATAATAATTTGAAAGGTTTAATAATAATTTAATTAATTTAAAAATCTTTCTCTCTTTTTTTTTAGGAGCTGCGTAAGCTACAAAGTACTGTGGCTAAGAACTACAGTTTCATTAAGAATCATCTGAGGACTATTAACATACAGGATATGCATGAAATGGAATATTTTGAAAAGAAATACACATTCTTGCCGAAACTAAATGCCAATTCAAGTGTAAGTATTCAGAAATATTTTATTTTAATTTTTAAAAGAACGGAAATAAGCTGAACCTCCCGTGCCTTCCTCGGTAGCTTACATTTGAGTTGAAAAAACGCAATAAAAATCTGCCCCCATTCCATAAATTAAAAGAAGGCTTCCCTGCATTTTCAAACGCTCGTAATTCATTTGGAAATGCTGCTTAAAATACTTTTGAGTCATCGATCTGCATTGCTGTTGCTTTCTTTTGCTGATTCTTCCTTTCAAGGAAAGTTCAGACAGACAGACAGACAGTCACACTGTACAAGTCAACGTTCTTCTTTGTTTTAAAATCAGTTACAATGTTGTGTTGTTGACTCTTTTTTACTTTCTTAACGTTTGTTTTTGTTGTTGTTTTTGCTGTTGCTGTTGCTGTTGTTACGTTCACAAAACCATAATTGTTGGCACGTTACCCTGGGGGCGTTGATTGAGTAGTTTATGAATTTATTCTTTCATTCTCTCTCAACATCATCATTTATCTTCAGATACCAGGCAACCTCATGGGCAACAGTTAACAGTAAAGACAGTCTCGTCTGATGGATGGATGGGTTGGATGTACGAACAGATACTCATCCTCATACGTACATACTCGTATGTGGATGTTTTGGTAGCATCAGTTAGTGTCTGGCTTATTTCGGTTTGTATGATTTAGGTGTCTTGTTAACCAGTTGTTAACTATCCATACGCCTTCTCTCCATGCCTTCCTTTTCTTCGCCCTTACATTCCATCTCTTTTTCTTTATGAAGTTCTTACACATCTTTTGGGCCGACTTTATTGTTGTGTTTTTCGTTTTTTCTTCGATCTTTAATATGTCCGTCCTTTGTTTTAAGGGTTTTTTGTTTTTGCTCATCTGAAGGATGCAGTTTAATAATGTGAAAAGTTGTTCCTTAAGTAGTCCAAAATATGCTGCAACACAAGACTTGTAAGAATGCCGCCATAAATAGGTGATCATTTCAGTTTTAGTTGCGATGTGAATATCTTTGAAAGTTTTGTTAAAAAAAAAATTTTTTTATACAGTGTATGAAAAAAGTAAACTTACACTCCTTTAATTTTGTTTTGATTTTGGCAGTACTCGTATATAGTTTTTAAAACAAAAACTTGAAAGACTAAGGCTTTGGGAAATGGGAAAAAATTTTCTTATTAAATTTCCGCCCCCCCCAAAAACAAGGACTCAAAGAACATAATCTTGAACCAGTGCTTGAAGCTTAACCGACGTAAATCTATTCCTAGAAGAATGTATTATTTTCCCATCTTTTCGATCGAGTTGTCTGAGTTCGTTTCATATGTTGGAATTCTACAATCCGCACATAAAAGCATCAAACCTGACTGAAGTTTGACGGAGAGGGTACATATCGAATGCAACATGAACTCTTTACGCTTTATATGGATGGTGGGTGCTTCAAAGCACAATATCTACGTTGGCTTGGCTATATTGAATGCATGAGAGTGTATCTATCGAGTCTGTACCCGATTAACACCGAACATTCGCATACAACTGTGATGTAAGAAACATCCTCAAGAAAAAACAATATACGGTTCAAATCTCGTGAGATGATCGTGCCTCAAATCCTGAATAGAACTTTCGATCTTAGAACTCTAACTAAAGGCTTTTGGTCTGAAGAATCGGAGGTTTCTTACGGGACTTTTGAAGTTTATACAGATGGCTCTAAGATGAGTAAAGGGCAAGGGAATTCCTACTGAAGGCTTCTGGTTTAAAGAACCGGAGGTTTTTTATGGGACTTTTGAAGTTTACACTGATAGCTCTAAGATGAGTAAAGGGCTAGGCTGTGTGACTGTATTCAGGGGAATTCTAATCTAATATAAAACTTTCTTAAAGGCTGCTTGACCACTGCAGTGTTTTCCAAGCAGAAGTTACAGTAATTTTGAAAGCGCCTTACTGCTTGTTGAGTGCCGCAATTTTCCATGATAATCTCTTGATTTTCTTAAACAGCTAGGCTACGATTAAGTCCCTAACACTACGTTCGTTAGTCAATCAACGTCCATCATTGTCCAAGAATGACGAGGATTTCTCAGGGAAATTTCGGTTGATTGAAATTTAATTCTTGTATGGGTTTCGGGACATAAGGATATCTTTGGAAATTGCATTGCTAATGAGCTGACTAGAAACGGTACAGAACTTCTAATCTCCGACATGTTTCAAGGCATAGGTATTCCGATTGCTTATGCTAATTTGCGATGATCCGCACTTATTGTACAGATGCTCAATTTCATTGGCAGCAGGAGTATGCGTGCAATATTGCTAAACTCTATTGTATACGTATGGATAAGAAGATAACCGACTCACTTCTGTCCCTAAATCGCATGGGCATCGGTTGTACAATAGCGATGCTTACGGGCCACTGCCCTTTTTGTAGAAATTCCGTCAAATTTCTTCTGCAGAAGCTGTGTATCTAAAGTAGAAGAATAGACTGTCTTCCATCTCTTCTGTCAGTGCCCTGATTTTATCGCAAACAGACCGTGGTTTTTGACCTCTCTCTATTTTACATCTTTTACCGAGCTCTTGAATATATGGATTGCTGCTAAGAGAAGGATCCGCCACCTTAGCTAACCTAAGTTATTATTTTCTGGTATTATTTTAATTCCATTAAACAAGTTTTTCTAGCTAAGCCGCAGATTGGTCTGCTATGGCATATGCTAGAATAATAGAGTTGCCATCTTTCGTCACCTAAAACATACATACATACATAATTGGTCATTATAACCCTTTAGTCAGGATTACGACCTAGCTTCTCACACCACTTATGTTGTGTGTGTCAATTTTCCTACATGAATGGCGGGGCCTACAGTTTAAAGTCGATTGCGAACGACAGATTTTTGAGAAACTTTTCATGGTAACTTCATTTTACTCTCAGAGTTTCTGCCAGAAATCTGCTGAGAGGAAGTCGCCGAAGAAATATTTTTTTTATATTTTCGTTTTATTAGAGAGGTTTGATCTGGGGTTTGAACCGTGACCTTATGTCTAATAAGCCTACACACTACCAACTAGACTACGACGACTATGACCAGAATAATAGGGTTGCCAGAATTCATCATCTAGAACATAGAGACTGAAATTGTTGTGGGTTGTTGGATTAGAGCGGCTTCTTTAGTCGTACTCTGTCTCAAAGGGTGGTGACACGTGACCTTCCTCCAATATTCGCAGTTGATATCATCCTCTTCGAGCCTTCAATTATATGCATAAGTAAAGGATTTCTTGCTACTACAACTTCTAATAAGAATCCTGTCTTCGCAGTTGTTTTTTATGCTGTTTTGGGGTTTTGAGAATTTAAATCTAAAAACTGCCGATACTTAGCATTAAGCGAAGACCTTTTCCAACTATTTGCTTATTATGCCACTCACTGACTTTTACTTAGAATCCTAGCAAATATTATGGCAAAGCAAAGCCAAAAATAAATATTAATGACAGACGTAAATGCCTGTTTGGACTCTAAACCAATTTCAAGTGAAATATCAATTGAATATGAATTGAATATGCCTTGACTGTGCTGCTATAAATAATTAATACACGATGAAATTTTATTTTTAAAACCTATGATGATGATGACATTATAAGTATTTATTGAGAATCCAGTACAAAATATTTGATAAATAAAATAAAAAACAAAAAACAATTTTAAATAAACAATTAACGAAATAAACAATAACAAACAACAACAGAAAAACCATACCATTAGCCACAATCAGTTTAGGGGCGCTCTCTCACTCTCTCTCTCTCTCCCGCTAATAGTACATGGAATTAAATATTTAATTATGGAATCCAGTCATCAGCATTAAAGTGGAATTTCAGAGAAATTCTAAAACACATACATATTGACGTCAATCCATAGTTAAAACGAAAACACAAACTAGGTTTGCATAACCACAAGTACAACCGACAACAAACAAACACACAAACAGCAATTAAAGCCCTTCTTTAAACCAACGTGTTGGTGAGAGGGTGCATATAAAAATTTCCATTTTTCACAGAAAATATTCACTTACACTACCACACACACACTTACAAAGCAATGATATCTTGATGCAAAACAAAAATTAGGCAATACAAGTATTTTCGTGTAAAAATAAAGCTTTCCCAGCTAACTTATGGTTCTCACAACGCAATGAATGCCGATGAATCATCTCATCAGTCTGGCATTTGCCTGGTATACAGGTTTGTGTGATTGTATTATGACTACATATTTATGAGTTGTATTTTATTCCAATTTTTTTTTGTCTGTATTGTTTGGGGAATACCCCCAACAACTATAGAGCAGGGGGCTCGCACTGTAAATCATACACACCCAATGCTAAAAAATCTAAAGCGCGCTGCTATGCTACACACAAACAATGTATAAAGCTTTGAAACTCAAGTGAAATCGCTATACTTGTTAAGCAAAAAACACAAAAAAAACGGAAAACAAAAACAATTCTATAAACTACACCTCGACCTAGGTAAACGGCCACTAAAAAAAAATTTTTTTTTCAAGAAAAAAAAACTTTGCTTTTGTAATATGAAATAAGAAATCAGAAATAATTCTATAAAATACACCTCAGCCTAAGTAAACGGCCTGTGAAATTATTTTTTCTTTATGAAAAAAATCTTGATTTTGTGATATGAAATAAAAAATCATTTCTTTAGCATTTGTGTTTAAATTCCATTTCCATTCAGCCGTTAATCGAGTACCAGATGTTTTTGATATATACAAAACAATGTAGCCATAAAATAAAATGCTTTTTATCACATGAATGAAATTGTTATTGTGTTGTTGTTGGTGTTTATATTTCATTTTAATGGGTATTTGCCTCCCCTAATAGCCCCTTAGAATGTCGTCAAGTTTAATTGTAGAATCACTAGAAAGGTACTTATGTCTACTTAACTTACTTGTATTTTATTTGATTTGTTATTATTTGTTTTTTATACTGTATACATATGTCTATACAGTGAGAGTCAAAAGAAACTGTACAGTATGGATAAAATTCAAACAATCACTAAACACAACTTCTGCCACTTAATGAAACAATTTTAAAATAAAAATAACGGTTCTTATTAATAATGTTACGTTTTTACCTTTTAAAATGTTTAAAATATGTGCTCATAGATTGCAAATAAAATAAAAAATAAATTTGTGTTTAGTTTTAATTAAAATTCTGTATTATTCGCTTAATTATATGTACCACTGTTCACAACTTAATGTAAACAACAGCAATTGCTTTCCATTGTGATTCCTCTGTTTACAACCTTTGCATAAACGACAACAATCACTAAGCAAATATACGACAGATTTTTGTAACGTAGAACTTCAAACCTTGTAGTCGCCGTAGTCTAGTAGGAAGTTGTGTTCGCTTGTTAGATGTAAAGCCCGTGTTCGAGCCCCAGGCCAGATATCAAAACGAAATATGAAAAAAAATATTTCTTCGGCGACTACCTCTCAGCAGATTTCTCACTAAAGGGTTATAATGGCCAATTATGTATATATGTATGTGATCTTTAGACCACAATTATTTCTCTTCAAACGCTCGACGTCTTCGCACAAGACGGACTGAACATCACTAACGCAATCGCCTGCTTTGCCTTGCCTTTTATATGGCAGGATAAACTGTCGGAAGAATGTTCCTGTAGGCGTATGTTGGTGACTTTGCCTTCCCGAAATCTCTACAAATGTAAACATCGTTGTTTACATACATTATTGGAGTGTTGTTTCTGTATTTTGTTTACATTTATTCTTGTAGTGTTTGTTGTTGTATTTTTGTTTACTTGTTTACCATTTTTTTCATGCTGGTGATTGTTATTATATTAAGCAGTATGATACTTTGTAAACAGGTTTGTTTACTGCATTGTTTTGTTTTTGTAGCTTTTGCTTAATTTATTTTTAAGTTAAGCGATGTAAAAGCAAAGCACCTGTATCTGAATTGTTCATTTTCGTAACAATAAGTATTTGATTTTCAAATGTACAAATTCTTTTGAGGCTCACTGTACATATGTATGTATGGCTGTATATAAATATAATTTATTTTGTGTAATAAAAAATACAGCAAAAACAACAAATTATTATTTTTTTTTTTTGTTTAATGACGTTGTGTGCTACCACAATATATTTTTAAATACATTTTTTTTATAAAAGTTTGTTTTTTATTTATTTATTTTACGTATTATTACCGCATAAATTTATAGGAGGAGAAGAAAAAAATTATTTAAAAAATTATAAATAAATTTCACGTTTTCTTATTAAATAACGTTCGTTTATTTAGAACAGCTTAGCTAAACTGTCAATAATTAATTTATTTATTCAACAATACTTTACTGCTTAGCTTTTAGTTGAATAATTATGATCACAAATTTTTTTTCTTCATCTCTCCTCCTTCTTTTTAATTTCCATTAATTATACAATTGTATTGATTATACAACAACAACTAAACAATAAGTCTCAAGTTCATTAAACTTTTTTCTTTGTAACCACAACAAATACAAAAACGTAAAAAAATGAAAATTATTCGACACACAGAATTTTTCCAATAAAAAGGAAATATTTTCTCTCTCACTGACAGTGAAAGGCTTGTTATCACGTGAGTAAACAATTTGCAATACAATGTCATGTGTAAATTAGTAATTGAATTCAAATCATCAAACACGACTTTGCTGCTTCTTAACATCACGTTTATTTAAGGTTTTTTTTTTTTATTTTTATTTTTTTATTGCAATTAATTGAAATTAATCAAAGTTTCTTAATTTAAAATCGAATTAAGTTCCTTTTATTGAGGGCTTATTAGTAAATCAATGGAAATTACTGCAGCAGATGTAATATACGCTCACTGTCAGAGAAAATCGGTCAAGTACAGTCTACTTGTTATCAATATTATAGGAATGTAACAGAGATCAGCAATAAGTGTTCAAAAAGATGAGTAAAATCGAATCATATTCATAATTTCTGATACTTATACGCATTCATACTTATTTTAATAACATGGAGCCTCTACTCATATTCAAAGTTTGAAGTACTCATCATATTCATACTTAACAACCAGTATGATGGTGATGATTTCTGCTCTTCATAACTAAACATACACATGAAACACAAAAGAAGTTTGATTTGCGTAAAAACACTAAAATACTCACTACAGGGTTATGTTTTTGTTCTGCTTGCTGCTCTGTCGTCTTTCTTTTTTTGTAAATGCAACAACAACAAACACTGTATAAGTATTTTTCTAAAGTTATGAATCTAAATGAGTGGGCTTATGAATCAAACATATTTCGAATGGTATGAGTTTGATGTCAACGTTGTACGCATACTCATTGCAACATTGTACTTATAAATCAACGTTGTAGACTGAGTATGAATGAATTAGATATCATTACAACCCTTCTGTAAGGATTACAACCCAGCTTCTCACACCACTAATGTTCTGTACGTTAATTTTATACGTGAGTGGCGGGACTTACAGTTTAAAGTCGACTCAGAATTAGATTTTTGGAAAATTTGCATGGCAATTTTTATTTTACTCAGAGCTTTTGGCAGAAATCTACTGAGAGGAAGTCCCCCTAGAAATATTTTTTTCATATTTTCGTTTTAATGTCTGACCAGGGGTTTGAACCGCGGCCCTACGTCTAATAAGACAACACACTACCTACGAGCCTACGGCGATATGTCCCGCAACGCACATGAGAGCAATCGTTGATTGACTTGCTTCCCTAGAGACATCCGACATTATTCGACAGTCTTCGCTATAGTGTGCACATACTCTAAAGATGGGATTAATTGAACTTTTTCTGTCACTCAATATGTGTAGCTCACCATTTAGTGTACCTGGTTAGAAATTTGTTTCGCGGCTGTTCTTCATAGCCAGATAGTAGTTAACTAAAGGCTGGGTGATGCACAGTAAGTCTACGGTACTGTAAACCAAACATCGATGCAGTATGTGCTCAAATTACCCCGGTATTTGAGACAGATGAGACAAATTTCTCTACTACAGGCCATTAACCGCAATGCTTGTGAAGGAAGGCATGTATAAAATATACACTGTGATTAGAATCAGGCAATGGAATCTTGGTTGCGTCTGTTATTTAATTTCGTTTAGAAGGACTATATTTTGCCTCTAATATATGATTAATGTCACTGTATAGGAATTAAAACGACTTAGCATTGTTTCAGCGTATCATCATCACCTAAACCAAGACGATTTGAATAAATACAACAAACATCTAGGCTTTCTTCATCTGTCAGCAAAACCTTGGGGGAAGTTGAGTCATTTTGCTATCTTAAGAAGCAATCTAAGACCAGGCTCTGTTTAGCAGTTTTGTTCCGCCAGTGATATTCTAGGAATTCTTGTAGAAATTTTTGTTTAAAAAGTTTTATAAGAAATTATAGAAAACCATATTAAATTTCGTTTTATTAAGTCAAAATCAAATTTATAAGCAAGAAATATACTTTGGAGTTGATTTAATTCTGTTTCCTTAACTTAACTTGGTTTAAAACTTTACTAAACAAAAAACTTTCCATATTTCTTATCTTTACAGATCGCTTTACGCCGTTGGCATCGCCAATTACAAGTGTATGTTGCTGCCTTTGAATATTTACGCCGAGCCGAATTGAATTTCAATAACATTAAGGCCAGCCAAGAGAGTACCATAGCTCAAGAGCTAGACGAACTGATGAAAGATGCTCGCACTATTCTATGCAACATAGAGCATGCGATTAATAATACCACTACACGACGAGGTTTCTCAACCATTGATGCTCTGTTCATAAGTCGTACGAAAATGGAAGGAATTTTGAATTTTACCACCGACATTAAATATGTTTCACCATTGCGTTGGAATCAAATTAAAGATGAGACCACATTGAAACTAGTGGATCCGATTGATTTGAAATTTGCAAAATCATATTATTTCGGTTATGTGCGTAAGTTATTGAAAATCTTAAGAACGCATACAAAACAGAAGGGGCCCATTTATTTGGGTAAAAGGGCTAATAAGGCGAATAAGGGTGAAGATGAGAAGCAGCAAGCAGAGCAAAAGATGCGTAAACAGTCGAAGCAACAGAGAGAGCGTAAAACACAACAGCAACCGCAGCTGCAGCAGCAGCAACCACAAAAGAAACGTAAAAATTCTCAAACTATGAAAATAAGACATTCAAGTAAAAAACTCGAATCAGTATTAAATTAAACATCATTATTCGTAATGAGATAGACAAGGAGAAAGAAAATATGAAGTATTTAAACAAATACAGACATTAGAGGGACAAAATCTGAATTAACAATTGCAATTCCATACGATTTTTTCTAACAAATCTTAAGTATTTCCTTAAATAGTTAAGCATTTAAGCAATCGATTATTTTATAATTTATTCGGTGAAAATTGAAAGAGGTAAACAACATATTTTTTCCTTCTTTCTTTTTTAATTATTTAAAATGTACTGTATTATTATAACATACATATTTACTTAGACACTTAATCATTATCGTAGTATTATTTTTAATTTTTTTTTTTTTTAATTTTAATATTTAATTTTAATTTAATTCAACATATTCACACATGCTTATAGCACTTAAGCAATACAATGAGCGTCAAAAGAAACTGTATACCAAAGACAAAATTCTAACAATTACCAAACCTAACTTTTACCACTTAAGGAGAGTACCCTAAAAAAATTTGTTAATATTTCGAAATTTTTCGATTTTTTTTTTTTTTTTGTTTCAATTTTAATTTTAACTAGCAATGAAACAATTTTAAAATTAAAAATAACGGTAATTTATTAATAAATATTTTTTCTTAATATACAGTTTCTTTTGATGCCCACTGTATGTATATGTTGTGGCAGCTGCTGTGAATATCTCAAAAACACACAAGTATTTTGATATTTTTAAACGATTTTACAATTTTATTTTCCTGTTTTTTTTTAAATTTTTTTGTTTTATTTTTTATTATCCTTATCATGTATTAACATTTTTTTTTAAAAAACATTTTCTTTTTCATTTAGAAAACAACAACAAAACTGTGATATAATTGTAATTTATTTCCAATTTTTTTTTTTTCTAAAAAAAAAACACTTTTATTTGTATTTTGTACACATTAAAATAAGAACAAATATATGGCTAAAGACACAAAAAAACCGTGAAATTTTATTTAAACCAAGAGACTTTGTTTCAAACGCAATATGTATGCAATTCTAGCAAAGAAAACACAACACAAATTTGGGAAAATATTTGTTTTCTTTTCCATCATAACCTCATGTCAACTTGATACTCGATTTCTAGGCGAAATAGCTTCGACTTCGTTTCTTTCCATAGCCACCAATTGCACACTCCAGTCAGAGTGGTAGCTTTGATACCAAAAGCTCTCTTGAGCATGCATAGCGGCCCGTTGTAATGTTACAGGTGAACGCAGTCGCTGTACTGACCAAGTAAACCTGTACTGACTGGTAAACCAACCCGTAAGCTTGATAAACGAGGCTATATCCCTGTCATTAATGGACGGTAGCTCCGTCAAGCAGACAAGTATTGGAGAGCCAAATAACATATATCTGCTCCTCGCAAGAGATGGGTATTGACAAAGAAAGTAGATAACAGTCTTCTCTTCCTCAGCGGATCTGCACCCACGACAGAAGTCGTTAAATGGAAGCTGCATTCTTTCCGCGTGTCTTGCCATGACACAATGACCTGTAAGCGTGGCCACTGTAATCGAGATGATGTTACGACCAAGTCCAAGGAACTTGTTGCTGCGCCTTTTATCCATTGAGGGCCAAATGAGCCTAGCGGTGGAGCAGGACTCCTCTTTGAGCCAGTAGAGGTTGGCGTCTCGCAAGAATTTCCGCGCGACGGTCAGCTTGAATGTGGTAAGTGGCGTTCCTAAGTCGATTGAAGAGGATTCCGGAAGTAGTGCAACAGCCCTGGCGAGCTCGTCAGCTCTACAGTTTCACAGAATGTCACAGTGCCAGGGGACCCAGATTAACTGAAGGGCCCAGATAGAAGATTGAGACAGCGGTGACATTCCCTGACGATCCTAGAGTTATTCACTACGTTCGACAGAGATCTTATGGCAACCTGAGTATCAGAAAAGATCGAGATGCGGGTGAAAGGAATACAGTCAGCCATTGAGCGGCCCTGTAGATGACGATTACTTCCGCCTGAAACACTCTGCAATAGTCCGGCAGCCGAAGTGAAATTTTTAGGTTTAGCTTCCCAGAGCGGAGCCCGCTATCCAACCCGTCATCGAGTTTGGAGCCATCGGTATACACATCCAATATATCGGGGAAACGATTGTGTCAGAGGCCCAGTCACTTCTGCTCAGAATCAGGAAGTTGAAACCCCTGTCAAAACAACATTCCACTGGGAGATAATCGATATCCATTGGGGCTACAGGATCAATCTCTAAAATAGAGGAGTGAACAGAGCGGACGACTCGCCAACGAGAAAGTGAACTTAGAGTTAAAGTGAAGATAATACATAATATGTGGAGAGTTTAACTGTTTAAGCACACTTACATACATCTCTTGAATGCCACGGCCTGGCAATCTTGTAAAGTGTTCAGAAGATTATTATTTACCTCATCCTCTGTTAAGCAATGTTGATTGACAGTCCTTGTTTTGCAAGAAGATTCTGGAATGCTGCAGACATAGGTACCTTGCAATTTATTTTCCATTTAAGAATGCTTACTGCGTGATCACGGCTTTCAAAATCTATACCTACTCGATCAGAAGCTATGCTTAACAACTTATTCAGCATGGATCAAGGCCAACAGACTTGTTCTGTTTTTTTGCAAATATTTTAAGGTCTTAGCAATCAGAGGCATTAGCATCAACAACAAATTTAGTCTTTTTCTCCTCTTACATACATACATACATACATAATTGGTCATTACAACCCCTCAATTAAGATTACAACCTAGCTTCTCACACCGCTTATGTTATGTATTTGTATGTTAATGTTATACATCAGTGGCGGGACCTAAAGTTTAACGTAGACTCCGAACGACAGATTTTTAAGGGACTTTTCATGACAACTTTATTTACTCCCGAAGTAATATAATATCGAAGAAACGATTTTATATTTGTTACTCTTCTTATTCTTCTAAAACATTTAGAACTATTTTTCCAACATTTTTGTGACGTGCACTTGGCCATCATTTGGTCACTTTCCTTTTTATTTTATTAACTCCCTATTAGAGAGTGTAATTACGTCATTTAACCTTATTGCAAGTGTAGCGTCTAAAATTAACAAACTCTTCCTGTTTTCATAATGTTCTTTCAGATTTTCTTTCGACAGTATTTTCCACTTGTACTCTCTCTCTATCTCTCTTTACTTAACCCTAATGAAAGTTATTTATTCTTCGCATTACGATGCTAAGTGTGATCATCACTTTAATTAAATAAAATAGAAAGAAAAAAAATGAAAAGTAAATAAAAAAAAGCAAACAAATAAAAACAAAAGAAGAATAGAGAAAAAAGAAAGAAGAATGTATGTCAACAAAAACCAGAAAAAGGCGGTGAGCCAAAGTCCTTTTTAAAATACCCTTTACCCTTTTTCCCTAACTACACAGACACATATGGTATAGGAATGCCTGTGTATGCCTCATATAGAATTTTTATTTGTGATAAAAGGATTCATTCAATAACGATGATCTCTTTCAAAAGTAACACGCAAACTAAGCTATTGAAAGCAACAGTTTCTGGCAGAGTATGTTTCAAATGCTCGTGCATAATCACAGCGAAGAGAACAAATATTGACAAACAAGTTGTTGTTGAGGCGTAAAAATATTTGTACAACTAAAGAACACAGAGGGCCAAAAACAAAAGACTTAAGAAACAAGCGCAAACAAATAAAATAAAAGAACATATTGAATGGAGTAAAGAGAGATCATAGAATCGAATCTGTTACTTGCTTTCTTTTCCTTTCTTTCTATTTCTTGACTTTGTTTCTTTAATCCAATATTTAATTAGTGATAAGAAACGATGAGCGATAAGTGATAGGTTTTAATTGAGAAATGAAATACTCTCGTTAGAGTTTAAATATTTAAACATCGTTAATGTTTGCATAGAGATGGTAGTAAGCAATGGATCTGAAACGTAAAAGTGTAAGGAATCACAAAAAGTTTTTATTTTTTCTTAATACAAAGAAACAATTTCTATATCCTCTAAAACATTTTTTAAGTCAGAGGGAGCATCTGTTCTCAGGTCTATCAATATACAGTTAGCGTCAAAAGAAACTGTCTACTATGGATCAAAATTCGAACAATCATCAAACCTAAGTTTTACCACTTAAGGAGAGTAACCGAAAAAATTTGTTAATACATATTTCGAAATTTTTTGAAATTTTTTTTTGTTTCAATTTTAATTTTAACAGTCAATGAAACAATTTTAAAATAAAAATAACGGTAATTTATTACCGTATATTTTTTAATTAACAGTTTCTTTTGACGCTCACTGTATACCTTTCAATCAAAGCTATGCAACTAGGAATACAAATTCAAAAACTTTTCTGGTGCAAAATAATTGTTTCTATGTATCAATTTCTATGTATCAAAAATACATACTTGAAGCCTGTTCGATGTTAATGCATCTCAGAAAACAACACTTGGGTACTTAGACTAGGCACTATACAGGGCATTGCTCTTACTTACTAGAGAGAGTATCCTAAACTGTAAGAGGCATTATAGATATACTCTGTATAAATTGGGGGAACGGAGTAGACGCTGTACTCGTTGTAGCACTTCTACACAATAACCATAACCTGCGGTGCGTAGTGTGACAAGACTTTTAAATTCAATCGGCGGTTCTGAGACCTTAAAAAAAGATTTTTTCTTACGTCGAAACCTTTGCAGAAGTTTTCTGGAAAAAATATATGAGAAATCTCTAGTCACCGTATCCTACCTACTAGACCTAAGGTTCAAAAAATATTTTTTTCAAATTTTCGTTTTGACATCTGGCCTACCTACTAGACTACGGCGGCTGGGTTATACACATGCTTCTCACAACTACAGTCATATTTTAATGATGTTATATTTGTACCGACCTCTGATCTACATGCAAGGGCATATGTACACTTTTTCCTATGACTTTATAAATCAATCAGAGTTCTGTAATATGAGAGAAAATAGGGTTGGAGGCTCATTAGAACTTTACCTCGCAATCTTGAGCATAGCAAATCAGTTTAAATTACTTAGAATATTTCCTAAGAAAATGCGTGACATATTGTCATTGGGCGGTAGTTTTCACTGTTTTTAGTCTCATATGTTTTGCGGATTGGCATTACATTAGCAAATTTCTATCAAACTATTATTATCAGCACGGTATGAATGGTTAGTTAGTGGTTATCCGAAAGTCATAAAGGAACACTTCAAGACCAGTTCTAGAATACAATGGGAATTGACAGACACAAGGCCCTATTAGAATAAAATCCCTTAAGATTACCCAAACAAAATCTCTTCTTCCCTTGAATACATACATACATACATAATTGGCCATTACAACCCTTCAGTCAGGATTACGGACTAGCTTCTCTTCCCTAGAGTAAGAACACGTTAGTTGAACTCATAACCCAGCTAAGCATCATATGAAATTGTAACAGAATTTATTGCAAAAATTTCAGCTGTTGGCTGAATGGATAGATGGATATTCATTCTCTTGACAAAACTAATTCACGATTTAAATTAAACATTTTTTACAAACATCTGGTGGTTCTGCTCAAAACTCTGAACAAAGCAGACTTTTTGTGACTTTTCCTTATGTTGTTGTTATTGTTGTTATTATTACACAATTTCATATGATTCTTGTTGTTGTGTTTTTGTAATATTTTTTCAATTATAAAAATAAAAATGTTGACCACACAGGCGCCACTTACCAAAACAACAATACGACAATTGAGAAACATACCAGACACGACTATAATAATCAGCTTGTAAGTGTAGATTTTATTATTATTTTTATTATTATTGTTGTTGTTGCTATTGTACCTTAATAAAGGGCCTCTTGTAAATGCCTCTCACATCCACTCAATTGTTGTCCTATTGAGCGTCTAATGAGCATTATAAATCTATGTCCAGGATAACAATTGTTTGATTTTCGATTTTCTAATTTCTATTCTTTTACTTCTTCGGCTATTCATTGACAATTAAATATGATTGTATTATACCATGTATTGTCCTTATTATTGTTGTTGTTGTTGTTGTTATTGTTATTGTTTTTAAACAGAATTGTATTGAATTCTCGAATAGAATTGTTATAAAGCGACACTACATTGATATGTACATACGTACAGTGAGCGTCAAAAGAAACTATACATTAAAAAAAAAAAAATATATATATATACATTAATAAATTACTGTTATTTTTATTTTAAATTAGTTTCATTAACAGTTTTTAAAACTTAAACAAACAAAAATTACAAAAAAAATTTCAAAATATTAACAAATTTTTTCGTTCACTCTCCTTAAGTAATAAAAGTTGAGTTTGCTGATTGTTAGCATTTTATTCCATACAATACAAATTCTTTTGTCACTCACTATACATATGTACATACACATAGAAATAAATACGATCATCAACGTCACGATCATCATCATCATGATCATCTGCTTTAAAGGGGGGTAGTACGTGCTGTGTATGACTAAAGGGACGACTGCTGCAACAAATCTTTTTTTTTCATACAAAAACAATTAAAATTTCTTGTACATTTATTTTCTATTTGTTTGTTTTTCAATTGTAAATTGTGTCTTGGACATCATTGTAATAAAAAGGTAGAGTTTATTTGATTTTCTCAATTTTTGGGAAATTGAATTGGGAAATTTTGGAAAAATATTTTTCACACCTTTGATGTTGCACCGCTTTTATGGATGAATTATTGCCCGTTTTAGGATTGTTCAATATTCAAAAGGACATTTATTAAATGTTTGGCTTGTAAAGGCACACATTGCAATTAATAGATTAGTTCCCTAAACCAAGAGCTACTTTTGACCTTGTCAAATATCCTAACTGCTTACGTTTTTAGCGGCCATAAATTTTGTTTACATTTACTGTTAAAATGTTTACATTTAAGAAAATGAAGGGAAAATATTTTCAATATCTTTTTTAAAAGCTTTTTAAATAAAATACGAAACGCAATAAGTTCTAGAAAGAAAAGTTACGCTGGAGTCAAACAATTATAGGCGCTACCAAGTAGTGTGAAATATTCCAATAAAGTCTGCGATATTCCATAGCTGATGATCAATGTGACATAAAATAAATGAAACAAAATTTCACACAGAAATGGAAATGTGTTAATCATTGTTGAGCCTACACAGGGCATAAGTCATCATCATCTTAAACTTTGTTCGACCTTTTAATGAGCTTATGAACTGGCTATCACCTTCAATGGATAGAATAAGACTTTAGAGATTTATACCAGCGCCATTAAGGAACATTTTATGTAGAGTTTTGAGAGGAACATTTTGTATAGAAATCTACATTTTTGAAATTTTTTTTAATTGCTGCTCATTGCCTCATTGATAAAAAAGAATAAATGCTTCTTCTATTGTATCTGAAGTTGAGAGAATCACACTACTTTGTTCCATGTTGGATATGACATCATGGATTCATTACAATGTCAAAATGGTTAATGCCTTGCTGTTATTTTAAGACTCGATCCATAGACAACGTTGCCATCAGACACTCTGGGAAGACATAGCTGGGGTAGCTTGAACTGCATCTTAAAATCCTTGAGCTCATCAAAATGCTCTAAGGTCTAAGTAATATTTTTCCCAATTTAGCTCGATCAACTTTCTCGCATATCTGATCTAATGTTCGTGATAGCAGTCAGGCCAGTAGGGTTGTTTCCCGCACTCATAACCGGTCACAGTTCATGTGAAACTACCTTCCTGAAAGTAGTTGTTCAATCAATCAAATAATATCACTTTTCGGAAGTTAAAATCCTTTCATACACATGACATAAAGGTATCAATAGCCCCAGTAGGTATTTGGGAATACATACATACATAATTGGACATTGGTATTTGGGAATATCTGTTTTTTTCCTCTCCCATTCGTCATACTTAACCTAAGTTTAGCACAAACCAGAAGACTGATAATTTGAAATTTCTCAATTATCAATATGATGAAGAAATAATGGAAATCTTCGAGTCCTAACGACATTTGGCCACTGCTTTCATAATCTTGAACCTATGCTTCCCTTCGTCTGAGGTCATGCCCAATATAACATACATAATTGGCCATTACAACCCTTCAGTCAGAATTACGACCTAGCTTCTCACACCACTCATGTTGTGTGGGTTAATTTTATACGTGAGTGGCGTTTAACGTCGACTCCAAAAGACAGATTTTTGAGAAACTTTTTCATGGCAGTTTTATTTACTTTCAGAGTTTTTGCCAGAAATCTGCTGAGAGGAAGTCGCCGAAGAAATATTTTTTTCAAATTTAGTTTTGATGTCTGACCTGGGAGTCTATCTACTAGACTACGGCGATTCCAATTTAACAGTGGGCTTAATTAAAAATTAATTAAATTCTTATAGAGATCAGTCCAGCAGAGCTTTGTGGGCTCCGGACTTGCCCTGGCCAGTTCATTAAAAATGCAACTTCCAGAGATATTCTTACGTCCTAGAAACTACATAAGATTTACCCTTGAAGGGTCCTAAAATTCTCTGAAACATCGAATTACAACCTGGCTGTCCAAGCATTTCAGGAAATTTTGAGGTAAAGTCCCATAATTCAACAAGTATTGCGCAGTTTTCAATATGGCCTTGACCTCTGATGACCATGCCCTTTACGAAAGTCTATATTCTGAACTTCTGTCTAGCATAATGGATAAAGGGAATTACCGAGAACCATGTAATTAACCCAAATATGCTAATACCTTCCCAGAATACACCCTGTCCAGAGGCGAATTTGGACCTACTGCATTAATCCAGAAGTTCAGAGGAGAGACAATTTAGTATAGCAAAAATTCCTTAGTATGATTGGAGTATAGGACAGCTAATTGCCTTCGCACCCTCCATCGTGCCATTTGCACAGCGTTCACACATACTTAATAAATTTTAATTTTAATAAAATATATGCCGAGTTTGCTTCGAAGTCCAAGCCATTTTCAGTCCGATCAGTCAATTTGAGCGTTTTTCCATAAGAAAATTTTCTTTTCCGATTTGTAACACTATTCTGTTTCAATTATTATGTGACACACTGTATTCGTTTGACAATCTTCACTTATCCGTATTCATTAACACAACGTAGTAATTTGTGTATGGAGAACGTAAATGTCTTCAAAGTGCTTCTTAAATGGATTGTTAATCAGCAAAATCATAAATTCCCAAAGAACTCTATTTTGAAATAAAGTAGTTCATCCGTCAAACAAAAAAGGAAAAAAAAAAGAACAAATTAAAAAAATAAATTGAATTCAGCATTTTATTTTTAATTTTCAAATATAAACAAATAACAAAAGCATGAGAAACGAAATTAAAAACTTAAGCGACTGCTGCTGCTGCTGCTGTTACCATTAATTAGAAATAGAGGACATGGTGTTGACACATTTCTTTGGAAGTTTGAAGGGTTTTGCGCAATTAAGATTACAAAATCTGCAGATTTAATTCAGTTTCAATTCAAGTCATGAGAATTAAAAGATTTTAATTTCAAACAAAAAAAAAAATGGGTCAATTGAGACGGCGATTTCTTTTTTTGCAGCCTCATATTACAAGTCATGCAAATGTATGTAAGAAAGAAACATAAAAAGTGTCTGGTTGTAGAACATGGCTCAATTGGGTATTTTGGGTATGAATTATGAGAGATTTTTTGACAATTTATTTTGTTTACATTCCCATATAAATATTGTATACATTGCTGTAAGACTTATGCTCTATCGTGTAAAAAAAATAAAGACGGGAAAAAATTATATTTTAACCTGGCATCATATAACTATGTACTAATTTTATTGGATCGTGGTAAAGCCAACCTTGCCATACAGCTGATCTGATCATCAGTGCCCTCTCATCACGTCCCCTCATCTCGAACTCCGTTCTCATCACATATTTCCCATTGATGATCATTATCAATTTCATTTGCCAGCCTGATGGTTTCTAATTTGAAATTGATGTCCTTATTTAGCACAGTAGGGAGGATGTCAAATATGTACATACATACATACATACATAATTTGCCATTACAACCCTTCAGTCAGGATTACGGCCTAGCTTCTCACACCAATCATGTTGTGTGCTTTAATTTTATACTTTAGTGGCGGGACCTACAGTTTAACGTCGACTCCGAACGACAGATTTTGAGAAACATGAAAGGCAGGTTTTATTTACTCTCAGAGTTTTTGTTGAGAGGAAGTCGCCGAAGAAATATTTTCTTTTTTTTCATATTTCGTTTTGATGTCTGGCCTGGGTCTCGAACCCGGGCTTTGCGTCTAATAAGCGAACACACTACGTACTAGACGACACAGCGACTACAAATATGTACGGCTTTGTTTAATAACTGATCAGATCGTATCTCCCTCATCTCCCATAGAAACTCAAGTTCCACTTGAAAAATAATTACCTTTCAACAAACAATCTCTTCTTCATAGACTAGAAAACTCTGCTTAGTTTTTGTAACACTCGTTACTTGTATAATATAAGTTGAATGCATATTAACTTTCTAATCAAGTCCCCCGTCATATGTAACAGAGATTAGCAATGAATCGTTTTTTCGCTAAGCACGCATGAAATTTTTAATATAAGTGAGTCAACAATATTGAAATTCATACTTACTACAACACATTGATTTATAAGTACAGGTTGCAATGCGTATACTTGCAACGTTGACATCAAACTCATACCATTCGAAATATGTTTGATTCATAAGACTACTCATTTAGGTTCATAACTTTAGAAAAATACTTCGAGTGACTCGAATTAAAATTTACAGGCTTAGTTGTTGTTGCATTTACTACAAAAGAAAAAGACAGAGCAGCAAGTAGAGCATTTACACAAGCTTCTAGTGAGTATTTTAGTGTTTGTTCATACTTATTTTGTGATTCGTGTATACCATTAAGTTCCATGATATTAAAATAAATATGAATACGTGTAAGTATCAGAAATTATGAGTACGATTCGATTCTACTCATCTTCTTGAATACCCATTGCTGATCTCTCATACGTACATATCTTGTGCTATGGGGCGTTGATAAAACAAAAGAACGCAACGAAGTCTTTACATACAGTATTGTTTGATGCGACTTGTTTCATTTACATACGTGCAATTGCGACCAGTTTAGTTGATTTTTGATGTCAATTTAGTGCCTCTAAGAATGAAGTTTACGATCGATTTTATCAGTTTTTTCTTATGGATTTCAGTCTCTGGACGATCTTACTATTGTAGGTGTTCGGAGTATGGACCGGTTACTATTTGACGTGCTAATCGATGATCATTCGGCTCTCTAGCTCTTCCCTCCGTTAGGGAAATTGATTATAATTGAAGTCGCCGTAGTCTAGTAGGTAGTGTGTTGGCTTATAAGACGTGTGGCCATGGTTCAAACTACCAGTTCAGCCATCAAAACGAGATATGATAAATACTTCTTCGGCGACTCCTTCTCTCAGCAGATTTCAGGGCAAAAACTCTGCGGGTAAATAAAAAATTGCCATGAAAAAGTTTCTCAGAAAATCTGTCGTTCGGAATCGGCTTTAAAATGTAGATAGGTTTCGCCACTCATGTAAAAAATTAATACACGCAACATGAGTGGTGTGAGAAACTACGTCATAATCCTGACTGAAGGATTGTAATGACCAACTATGCTTGTACATATGTATGCGATGAATTCAACTATTTTGGGCAATCGATTCGAAAAGATTACATACTTGCTGCTCCTGTCAATCAAAAAATATCATTCATGAAACGGTAAAATTGTTCAACTACGAACACAAAACAATTATTGTATTACTACTGCTGACCATAGGGTACAAACATATTAAAACTCATAAAAATAGTTGCATGTAACAAACTAAAAACCAAAATGAAAAAACAAATTAAGATCATAACACTTAAAATGTTCAAATCTATTACGGAAACATTAAGAAACATTTTATTGGACAAACATGATGCATTTCATAATTTTTTCAATTTTTTGTTTTTTTTTTGTTTTTGGGTTTCAGAACACGATCTATGGGTGTTACATTGGTGGCGCTCAATGAACTCTTTATTATCAAAAAAAAAAAACAAATTGAAGAAAAACATTTCTATTTTACTTTAAAATACATAAACGTAGATGTACATACGTATTGTATACGTATGGTATGTATACGTATGTATGAATATGTTGAATAATATGTTTTTGAATTAAAGGTGGACAATGTTTTGTCTTTTTTTTTTTTTTTTTTTTTTGTTTGAGATTTTTATCGAAAAGTGTTTTATGAGTTTTCTTTTTCATTAGCCACAAATACGTGATTGCATTTGCCAAAGGCAGCCTCATAAAAATTGGTAACATGTTAACAATCTTAAAAGCCAAATCTATATTTTTTTTGGTATGATATTTTTAACTTAGTTTTCTGTGTTCTTTTTTTTTTATTTAAAAAAATATCATTTGAAACAGATTTTTTTTGTTTTTGTATTTCTTGTACGAGAGTTAATATTTTTGATAATTTGAATTATCGTTTCCGTTAGTGATGGTTTAAGATTGATAAACACCCTGAAATTAATGTTCATTTCTTCTATATGAACAATGTTTATAAAAATCTGTCTGTCTTTTCATGTTTTGAAAATATTTTTTTATTTTTTTTATTTTAATTTCTTTAAAAAATTTGGAATTTTTTCGTTAAAGGAATCCATTTTTTTTAGTCACTTTATTATTAATGACTTGCTTTTAAGATTGTCTTCTTTTATCTTCAATCAATTGGGAAAAAAGGATTAAATGAAGGGAGTGTGTGACAAAAATTATAAAAATTTCAATATTTTTTTTCTTGAATGAAAGGAAACATATTCAGAAAAATTTTAATATTTATAATGTATATTTTTTGTTAATGTACAGTTTCTTTTGATGCTCACTGTACATATATTGAAAACTGTAAATAAATTTAATTTTTTTTGTTGTACACCGAAATATCGAATAGATAAGTAAGCGATGCTAAATGGAGATTAATTTTAAAGATAAAGGAGGTCAGAGCAATTATAAATTACTATTTTGTGTATGAAATCGTCGTGGTCTAGTAGGTAGAGTGTTGGCTTATTAGACATGAGACCTCAGTTCAAACCCCAGGTCAGACATATCCATCATAAACGAAATTTGAAAAAATATTTCTTCGGTGACTTCCTCTCAGCGGATTTCTGCCAAAAACTCTGAGAGTAAATAAAATTGCCATGAAATGTTTCTCAAACACCTGTCGTTCGGAGTCGACTTTAAACTGTAGGACCCGCCACTCATGTGTGAAATAAATACACACAACATAAGTGGTGTGAAAAGCAAGCTAGGTCGTAATCCTGACTCATACATCCACTGCATAATTCCTGAGCTGCACGTCAAGAGGTAGAGGTGCTCTCTATCAAAGATCAGCAATGAGTATCTAAAAAGATGAGTAAAATCGAATCATATTCATAATTTCTGATACTTATACGCATTCATACTTATTTTCATATCATGGAACCACTCTACTCATATTCAAAGTTTGAAGTACTCATCATATTCATACTTAACAACATGTATGATGTTGTTGATTTCGACTCTGCATAACTCAACATATACACGAATCACAAAGTGAGTATGATTCGCGTATGAACACTATAATAAATACTCACTAAAAGGTTGTGTCTTTGCTCTGCTTGCTGCTCTGTCTTTTTTGCTTATGTGCCTGTTTTCTTTTTTGTAAATGCAACAACAACGAGTCACTCGAATCATTTATAAGTATTATTTGAGTATTTTTCTAAAGTTATGAATCTAAATGCGTAGGCTTATGAATCAAACATATTTGGAATGGTATGAGTTTGATGTCAATGTTGTATGCATATTCATTGCAACCTGTACTTATAAACCAACGTTGTAGTGAGTACGAATAAATCAGAGTACATAGTTAAATTTCAATATTGTTGACTCACTTATATTAAAAATTTCATGAGATTTCAAAAAATTCATTGTTGATCTCTGCTCTCTATGTGAGCTCTTCTTGTCAATTTACTATTCAGTTGTATTTATCGATATTTTACCTTCAATTTCTGTGATATTATTATTTCGGTCAAATATTATCCGGCGGTCAAATATTCTTCCTCGTAAATAACTTTCTTCCTTTTAGAAATGCTAGCAATACGGTCCAGGACATCTAGCCTTACACAGAAAGAGATTGATAACCCTTATCACTTCCTTAAGGAATTACGGGGCAATTAAAATTCGACCAGTGCTGTTAAACTCTTCATTTATTTCTTTCTTTACCACCACAGGAAAGGAAACATTGTCCATGAAACGTACAAAATATTTTATTTCGGTGAGTTATAGTCGAGAGAAAAAAGAGAAATAAAGTTACGAAACCGAAGATAATCAACAAACAGAGAAAGAAAACATAATAAAATGATGATTAAAAGTGTTGCAACATTAACTAAGCAGCGGCAGCGGATATACTGCACTTGTACTCGTTGCATCGGTGGATGCATATGATGATGCTTATGCGTGCGTAATGGTAACAATGCGTACGTGTGGCACCTTAAATGCCACAAAATTAAAAAAAAAAACATTTTAATAGAAATTCTATTGTACCAAAAATAAAACAGCAACAACAACAACAACTTGTTGCTTATAGAAACAACAACAACAAATAAAATGATTTCAACTCTTATAAGCTGCTGGCTGCTACAATTCCTTGCGTACTTGTATACATAGTCAGTCTAAGGTGCTCTGCATACTCGTATGTGATACATACTCCGTGTGTTACAATTTGTCACAGCGTTTTGTTTTGTTTGTACGCCATACAGCCTGTGATAATCATCTCTACGTTTCTTTTCTGTCTTTATTTAATACGTTTCCCCCCATTTTTTTCTCTTTTTTTTTAAGGCATTGCATCACTTGCATATTAAATACTCATCTACTACAGCAGCGACTTTGTGCTTCTTTGTTTGTTGTATCAAACAATCACTGCAACAAACTTGGCGCAGCTCTATGAAATGGTTGGTGCGTTTCACTAATTTACCCTCTCAACAACAACAACAAAAAAAGGCAACAAAACAGAACCGAAAAAAACTCATGTAAAATAATTTCACATCACAATTGTTTTGATTTCATTGTGATAAGAGCGCGTGCGTTCTCTTGCTTTTTCTTCTACGCTTTGTATTGGGGGTTTGTAGCTGCAGTTGCTGTTGATTGTGATGTTGTTATTGTTGTTGCTGTTGCTTGTTTTATTATTGTTTCTCTGGTCCTTTTTACACGCACCCGTGCATTACTAAACACAAAGGAATGTTTTAAGATGAGTTTTTGTTTGAATGGTTCCATAACTTCTAGTCTGTAGACTTTTTATCATGTATGATGGGATTAACCCTTTAACAGCTGAAGAACAAAGTATTTAAAGTGTGAATGGGTTGCGATCAAGAGAGTTGAAGTTGTAAGTTGAAGCACTCTTACATAGCAAAACGTTACGGTAAACAATACTGTGCACTTGGATTTGTGCAGAACACGAATTAAAATGGTCGGCTAGCAAGCCAAGCATTCGAATAAATGTTGGCCTGAAAATTATTTCGAAATGCTTACTTACTTACTTAATTGGCCATTAACAACCCAATTAACGGATTTGGGCCTGCCTTAACACATCCTTCCAGGAGCCTCTGCTTCTTGCACGCCTACGCCATTTGGTCACACCAATCGATGACAGGGCTTCCTCAATTTGGTCGTCGTGTTTTTCGTCGACTTCCGCAGCTCCCCGTATTAAATACCCGTCCAACCGGAGCATCCTCCTCCACTCGAACGACATGAACGAGCCATTCGTAATCGTAACGTGTAACAAATGCGCTTAACTTACGCAAAAGTCGGTTGGTAATGAAAATAGAACTACCTAGATAGCCTATCAACAGAAAAAGCAGTATAAGACTATAAAGAACTCTCAGTTCGGTCTCACTCAACTGTTCATCATACCGAAAAAGTTTGCCAAAAGAGAGAGTTGCAATTACATGTAGAGGCTCAAGTCCATTATAGGATGTGAATTATTCACATGATATTTGTCTACGCTCGCACCAGATCTTCAACATGCAAGCTAAACTTAAAGAGCTGGAGGGATTAGTGAACGAATACCATAACCATTCTCAGCATAAATATCATCATGCTTACCAATTGGATACTTCAGTAGTTTTTTCTGTCTAAGCAGTATGCTGAGAACGATTGAAAATGCAGAAATAGATGCAAACAGTAGTGCGAGAATCTTTAAGACGATTGCAATAAGTACGACAAAGTTCAAAAATATCTTGCATGTATAAAGAAGATGAAGAAGAAGTGATACAAACATAACTCTTATAGAATAACATCACTTGAGGAATCCATTCTGAAGCAAATTAAACAAATTAAACTAAGCCCAACAGTACAATAAATAAGAAGTTAGAGTGGAATCGTCATACCTCCAGAAGTCTTGGTAGACCGAAAAGTAGCAGGAGAAACACGATACAAAATAAAGTTAAAAATAAAAGTTGCAATCAATGAAAGATGGAAAGGCTTTATCCTTAAAAGAGAGGGTAGTGGAAGAAAAAAGAAGCAATAAATTCTTCAACGATGTCGTACGAAAATCAGTTAGGAATTCTAGAAGAAAAGTTCACTGACTTGTTGAATATGATGTTGGTTTCTATTGCCGTAAAGCATCTATCAAACGAAGCTAGCTGCTAAAACTATTGTAAGCTGGCTAGAGCATTTCCTAATAAATGGTACTGATATAGGGAATTTTCTCTGCTTGCCTGATTCAAAAATTTCCCGCGTGATCGAAATTTTCAAAGGCCATTGCAAGTACGATGTGTACGTTTTATGATCTGATACTGTGTTACTGTAAGAAATTGTCAATATTGATCTGTATTACTTACTTAACTTACTTAATTGATCATTACAATCCTTTAGTCAAGATCACAACCTATCTAATCGTACCACCTATGTTGTGTGTGTTAATTGTATCCATGACTGGCGACAGATCTCAACGTTAACGTCGACTTCGAATGACAGATTTCTGAGAAACTTTTCACGGCAAGCCGGAGCAGCCTCCGCCATTCAAAGGACATGGCCGAGCCAGCCTTGCCGATGGATGTTAATACGCTGCATAACGTCCGCGTCGTTGCGGAGATCTTACAGCTCACTATTGGATCGTATGTTGAAATCATTGCCAACTCGCACTGGGCCGAAGATTTTACGTGAAACTTTTCTCTCGGATACTCTGAAGTCTGCTGCATTAGTGCTTAATAGGGTCCACGCCTCCACCCAATAAAGAAGAACAGAGAGAGTGAGTGTTTTGCACAGAGAGGTCTCTGCTACTCAATTGCCTGTTGAGACCATATTAGCATCTGTTGACAAGAATGGTCCTACGCTTGATCTCCAGGCTGACATAAGTTGTGGTGGTAACGGCGGAGCCAAGATAAATCAATAGTTAAATGACTATATCGAAAGTATAGTTATCAGCTGTAATCTGAGATGCAATAAGCCGCACGTCTCTACTTGTCGATAACAGATACTTCGTTTTGCCCTCATTTACTGCCAGAACCATATTAGAAGACTCTCGTTAAATAGCACTAAAGGCAGCAGTAACATCTCGCTTGGTACACTCTATGATGTCAATGTTGTCAGCGTACGCAAGCAATTGGACTCTTTTTTGAAAAGTAGTGTCATTGCAGAGTGCACTCCCACCTACCGCAGAGCACTCTCCATGACGAAGTTGAAGGCGTTTTTTTTAAGAGATTTGTTAAAAACTTACATTCAAGCATGAATAGCAACTAAAGAAAAACAGAATTTGAAAAATATTGACAACCGAATTATTTGTTATATGTGCCTTAAAGAGTTAATAAAATTTTGTCACCAAACTAGCAGTTCTTCCTCGTCAAAATAAAAAAAACAAGAAAGGATATTATTTTTGATTAACTTAATAAAATATTTTATAATGCGATCTATAAAGAACATGCAGTAAAAGAAGAATAAAATAAAAGGAAACTAAACTGATTATTTCGTTGTGATAAAATTTTATTAATAAAAAAATATTATGGGCTCTTAGCTCTTCTACAACCATTACAACAGCAACAAAAAAAAGGAAGACAAAAAAATTGAATTTTTCATGGAGTATTTCTCAGATCATAAAATCAGGGAACATGTTTATTACCAAACAAACTTTGCCACGGCAAAAACAAAATGAAAAAAAGAAAAAACAGAACGAGAGGAAAAAAGGGTTCTTTTTTAAAACAACCACCATTTTTGGAAAAAAAGGCTTATGGGAACACATATTAAGAGTTTGAAAGGCAGAACCAACCATTAATCTCCCTCCGTGGGTTCATTTAATATCATCCACACTTGTTGATGTTAATGTTGATTTTATGCCATCAAGTGTTAATAATTAGAGAGAGAGAGAGGGGATAATTTGATTTTGTGGTTTTTGCACACGCCATCCATTCATCCATATTGACTCGGCTGGCTGTCTTTGTTAACACAAGTCAACCATTATTAAATACCCAACCATCACCACCATCAATGTTACCAACTTTTTTTGGGAATTTGACACCAATTGGACTCTATGGTGCCATCTGTCTGCCACGATGGCAATTTAATACTTTCACTCAACCGCCAATCACTTTTAAACGTTGAGGATTTGCAACAAGTGTTGCAAACACTTATTCAGCTGAACTGTGTTTCTAAGCTAAGCTTTAGACGATTGAAGACGGCTGCTTGAGGGCATTTTTATGCAAATGAATCAATGAAATCTTATGTTTCATGTTTCCAGAAACTTCTAAGAATATCAACAAACTTCTTTTTGTTGCCTGGAAAATCATTCTTAATATCTACTAAACGTACATACCTACATACATACATAATTGGTGTTAACAACTCCTTTAGTTAGGATTACGACCTAGCTCCTCACACCACTTATGCTATAGGTATTAGTTTCATACATGAATGGCGGTACCTATAGGTTAAAGTCTACTCCGTAAGACTGATTTTTTTCGGAAACTTTTCATGGCAATTTTATTTCTTACTCATAGTTTTTGCCAGAAATCTGCTGAAAGGAAGTGGCCGAAGAAATATTTGTTCATATTTCGTTTGGTTGGAGATATCTTACCTAGGGTTTGAACCGTAGTCCTACGTCTAATAAGTCAACACACTATCTACTAGACTATGTGTACTACCTACCAGAGAACAACAATGAGTATTTAAAAAGCTGAGTCGAATCGAATCATACTTATAATTTCTGATACTTATACGCATTCATATTTATTTTAGTATCATGGGACCACTCTACTCATATTCAAAGTTTGAAGTAGTCATAATATTCATACTTAACAACACGTATGATGTTGTTGATTTCGACTCTCCTTTACTCAACATATACAATGAATCACAAAATAAGCATGAATCGCATACGAACACTAAAATACTCACTAAATGCTTGTGTGTTTGCTCTCTTTGCTGTTCTGTCATATTTGCTTAAGTGTCTTTTTTATTTTGTTGTAAATGCAACAACAACTAAGACTGTAAATTTTGATGAATGATTCGAGTCGCTCGAGTCACTCAAAACATTTATAAGTATTATTTGAGTACTTTTCTAACGTTATGAATCTAAATCAGTAGGCTGGCTCATGAATCAAACATATTTCGAATGGTATGAGTTGGATGTCAACGTTGTACGCATACTTATTGCAACCTGTGCTTATAAATCAAAGTTGTAGTGTGAGTATGAATGCAGTGTACTTAGTTAAATTTCAATATTGTTGACTCATTTATATTCAAAATTTCATGAGTGCTTATGAGTAGCGAAAAAACGATTCATTGCTGATCTCTGCTACCTACTAAACATTCTGTACGGAAATCTAGTCATAAACCCTTGCAAGCTATTTCTGTTACAGTTTTTCATATTCCTTCCATATTCTATTCGGCTTTTATAATAAAAAAATATTCGAAAATATTCGAAAAAATAATCGAAATATTTAAATTATTTCGCATTATAATGACAATCGTTTGGTCAATAAAAATTAGAATTTTAGAGTACTTAAGGCTTTGATCTGTTGGCGGCAAATAACTTCCAAAAAAAATTGTTTTCCAAAATTATTACACCCCAACCCTGTGAAATATAACTGAGAGGAGCGAATTTAAACACTTTGCCAAGGTCTTGTCTAATCGTTATTGTGCAGCTAAGATAATGAATTAATTTGCATAATTAAATATTTAACAAAGGTTGTGATGGTACAAATATATTCCGTTTGCCATATGTGAGTAATTTTTAATTGTTGATAGTTTCGATTTTTGTTTTGTTTATGGCCAGAAAAATGTGAAAAAAACTGGAAGTGTTAAAACAATTTTTTTTACCAAATTACTGACACTTTGGTAATTTTCCATCCATTAATAGAAATTGTTTGAAAGGAAGTGAAAAATAAACAGTTTTATACTCAACAGTCATATATTCATGCAATTCAATTAAAAAACAACCATTCACACACAATTTCTATGTAAATAAGTTTGTTAAAGGAATTTTGAAAAAAATAAATTTTAAATTTTGTTTTCTTCATTAAAAAGCGTTCAATTGGAGGGTACAACTACCAAAATTTTTTTCAATTCCATAAGTTTTCATTAGACCATGTCTCAAAACAGTTGTTAATATTATTTGGCTTCTACAAACATTAACACTCAACTTTGCAGTCCAATATATATGTGTATATGTAGTTTTTGTCATACGAAAACTCCTGAGGAAACTGTGTACTAACGATAAAATTCTAACAATCATTAAACTCAAGTTTTACCACTTAAGGAGAGTAACCGAAAAAATTTGTTAATATTTCGAAATTTTTTGTAAATTTTTTTTTTTTTCAATTTTAAAAACTGACAGTGAAACAATTTTTAAATAAAAATAACGGTAATTTATTAATGTATATTTTTTAATGTACTGTTTCTTCTGATGCTCACTGTATATAATCAGATATTTGTTTACAACCCCCACAGAAATCCCAAACGATTAAAAATACATGGCAAGTTAATGTAACTCAATCATCGGCATTCCAAAACTAAAATGGGAAAATTACATCTTCTGGCAAATGTTGGAGAGCAGTAACTGCAAGAGAACATAATAAATTTTGGTGTAGTAAGAGGCCTATTTCAAAAATCAAATATATGTATATTTTGAATTGGACAGGTTTTTTTATTAGCTGGCCTAGCTTCCCAGCTCTTGTTTCGTTATACTGCTTCTTTCAACCGCGCTTTTCGAACTTTGATAGCTGATAACTATCTCGTCGAAGCTACATTTGTCAAAGTAGTTGTCATTTATTCAGTCCTATTGTGCTAGATCGCCATGGAGGGATTTGGTATTCAACAAGATGTCAAAATATTAAAATTGTTTTATGAAAATATATCAATAGAGCGTGTGCTTTGTCCCTTTTACTATCGCCATAGTCATCATATCAAATGGCCTATTCACAATGTGAAGGATAAATCACAGTTCACTGATTCAGTAAACGACCGACTAACACCCGTAATCCCACGAAACGCAAGATCTGCAGAAAACATCGTCACTCTCATATATAGTATGCAGAAGAACACAGAACACAAGAACTCGGCCTTTAGCAGACCACAACTTGACGAATTTTGCATAGCAACTCATTCCTGCATCCAAACAAAATTACTTGAACTAGGAACTGAAGATAAACTACCATAGACACTGACGTGTGGTCGCTGAATGGGCTCTAGAGCTGTTGGCCAAGAGCTGTCAATAATTTTCATTGTAAAAGATGAGGACCATTTCTACATGAATTGATATGTTAAGACACAAAATTAATGAATCTGGGATAATAGCAATGCCCATGAGATCCAAGAGCATTCAATGCATCATGAAAAAGTCACTGTTTGGCCTGGATTTTTGACTATTTTCGTCATCAGTCCATATTTCTTTGAGAACAACGTGGGCCAGATCATCACAACCAACGATGAGCACTATAGATCGTTAATTGCGAACTTTTTTTGGCCAGAATTAGATGTTCTGGACACCAACAACATGTGGTTTTAATAGGTTCGAACTATGTGCCACACAGTTTATGCTCCATTGGATATTCAGCACATGCGATTTGAGATCATGGTCATCATGGAGGAGATGTTAACTTGCTACTCATATCGTCCGGTTTGACCCTGTTAGACTAATTTTTTTGAGGTTTTCTTAAGTCGTAGGTGTACGCGAGCACACAACATGCCATTGGTCAAATTCAGTTTGATTTATACGCCAGCGTCATAAAAAATTGAATATTTTTGATACTTTCCATCCAAAGAAAAGGTGGCCCGCATATGAATATTGTTTATACTTTATATAGTGGCATCAAAAGGTTGTACAAACAAATAAAAAACTTCGACTATATCTCACACCCACACACACACTTTATTTTATTTAAAATATGGCATCTAGGGCTGTCAATACCTTATTCGTAAACATTTTTTGAAATTTCTCACTCGAGTCTGACTGGCATCATTTGTCAACCATCCGGACAATATTATAAAGGATTTTATTTTATTCAATGCACCCCTGGTCTGGCTATTATCTTGTACCCATAAACGACCATAGTTTGTCTGGAAGTATATTAATTTTCAATTCTTTTAATTTTACGAACAAGTTAAGTCTGTTTGAGATCATTTGGTTGCCCTCCAAGAGGGTAATTCGAATCTTTTATCAGAATCCTTTAGAATATACCAGTGCTTTACCTATATTGTTACGAGAGATATATATAAGTGAGGCAACAATATTGACCAGCAAGCAGAACAAACATTCAACCTTCTAGTGAGTATTTTAGTATTCGTATGCGAATCACACTTATACATATTGTAATTCGTGTATATGGAGGGTCGATATCAATAACATCATACGTGTTGTTATGCATGAATATGATGAGTACTTTAAACTTTGAATATGAGTAGAGGTTCCATGATATTAATATATGATATTATTATGAATGCGTATAAGTATCAGAAATTATGAGTATAATTCGATTCTACTCAACTTTTTGAATACTCATTGCTGATCTCTGATTGTTACTCTTCTATGTACCCATGTCCAGAGACCAATTTAAGGGATCATTAATGAATATCTCGCTGTCTTCTTTAGATATATTTGGTGATGCTCTACAAAATTTAGTTGTTCTCCTATTTCTCTGTTTATTTAATAATATCGTAGATATTTTTTCGTTTTTTAGTTGAAATACTAAATACGGCTTCCAAAAAAAGCTTTCTCAAATAATTTGTATAATTTTCTGTTGAAAATAACTAGACCAACTTATTTTTTTAATAAACACACATATATGAGTACATATACACATTTTCTAGACAAAAAATTCAAAAAACTAAACCAGAAATGAAATACAAAAAAAGACACTTGAAAAATGTTTGTTTACATAACCACTTCTATTTATTGTAATATTTTACATTGTATACGAATGTAAATACGTATTTATGTAAATAAATGAAAAAAATCATACACTTTAAATAGGTGAGGGTATCCATATGAGTGTTAAGAACGGCTTGGATCAAAGTATTGTACGTATGATTAAAGAAAAATAAAATGAAAGAGTGAATGAATGAAGTTCATTAAAAACTGATCAAACTGATCTGTTAAGAAAACAATCCGTATGAAGCAAGCCTACATGATTTTCTACACTTCACTACGGTGAATACGGTAAATATAACAGCAACAGCAGCAGCAGCGAGATATACACTTCGCTTATGGTGGTGGTGGTGGTACATCCAGCCATTCATAGCATTGCCGCTGTCAGTGAACCATGCAGCCAACATGTCAGCAAACATCATCATCCTGACACATACAAAACACACTCACTTTACACTCTGTGTACACTTTGTAGGTAAATGTATGTGTGTGTGCTTGTAATACCACTTCTTTTTTTGTTATTTTTTTCCCCTTTGTTTTGTTTTTGTTTTGTTTTTTTGAGTAAAAGTGTAAGCATGTAAGTAATCTATGTAAACAATACATAATGTAATCTGTATACAATACATACAATGGAAATTATTTACAAATTTCATTAAGTAAATAATTATTTCCCTTTCGCTCTCTCTCCCGCTCTCTTTCCTTTCCTCATTCCCTTATAGAGGTGATATTGTAAGTGAATGGAAAACAAAAAGAGGAATTGTTTTGAAAACCTATCCATTATAGAGTACAACATCCCTTTGGTTGGATGGTTGGTTGTATGGTTTGTTGGGAAGGTGTACAACCAGAAATAATGCGTAGAGAGTGTGGTGTGTTGTATGTCCTGCTGTAAGTAGTTGTTGGTCTATTGTCAATGATTGTTAGAAGAAAATGTCGTTTTTTTTGTTGTAAAATATTAAAGAAAACAAATGGAATGACATTTCCTGCGTTCTTTGTTACAAGATTATGTCTTTATTTACTCTCTCTTACACGCACACACACACATTCAATCTTTCATATTATATGAACAGTTTTTAACTGTTTTTTGTAATGTCATCATCATAATCTTTTATTCAACAAGAGCTAAACACCTGAATTAAGAGCTTGTCTCTCTTTCTTCTACGTCTTCCTTTACATTTATTGTCCTTTTTTATGTGAATAGAAGCACAATTTAAAAGAATCCTGTACTCCTTTTTTTCTCCTGTTCAATACATTTCAATTTCCAACAATCATTTCCGGTATCATATTGTAGAGTTGGAATAAATGGAGACTATTTTTCGAAATCTAGGCCACCAGAGTTAAAATGCCAGCTACACTACGCCGCTTGGATTGATTTTCTATAAAAAAAGAGCACACAAAGAAAATTAGGCCACCAAGTCAGTTTGTTTAATTATTTGTTGTTAAGTTTTTCTTTTTTTATAGATTTAAACGATTAACGTACAATTGATAGAAACTTTTTTAAATACACAAACAAAACCATGTGCATAATAAGAATATAAGGAAAACCAAAAGTATATGCACTATGGGCAGAAGGAAGAAAATGAAAGTTTTTGTTGTTTTCTCTAGGCAATCATTTTTATTGGAAGAAAAGTATGTAATTTTCTAATTTACAACCAATATTCAGGGGAAAGCTCCTACACATAAAGTGTATTGTATAGGATCCAGAAAATAAAGCTGACGTAGAGAACATGGAAGAGACATACATCGCCAGGATTGATGATAAGTTTGATGACCTTAGGGTACTCTTCCGCCTCCGTGCTTCAGATCGAGGTGGAGAGTACGCAGCGTAACTAATGCTGTGGATTACAGGGGATCTCTAACTACTAACACTTGCTCCGCTTTAAACATGTTGGCATATGCCTCGCTTTCTTTAATTGACTCTTGCAACATCATTATGGTAGTCTAGTACGTTTCCTTGCTTACAGAGACATTTCGCGTATATTTGTGTGACTGATAAACTTAGTATAACAGACACACTCCTACCAAATACCAATCCACATATTAATATATTTGTCTCCTTTACCTCTGTTAAGCTGTGCTTTAAACAAACGCTGCCCCAAAGAAAATGTGCCCGATTCTGCTGGTCTAAATTGCACAAGAAGCGTACTGACAAACTATATTAAATTAGATCATAAGGAAGTCTCCTTTATCCATATTTTAATTGAAAAATAATCATCAGCAACGACAGCCATTTTAGGTACCATGGGTACATCAATGAACCACGCTGCCAAAATAGATGTAAAGTAATTAAGGATAGTAGATCTAAACGAGATAAATTTGTTCAAAGCTACTGTATTAGAGATGCATAAAATATTATTTGAAACAAAATCACAAGAAGAAAATCGATGCTGCTGAACACTTATGCAGCATGGAGACAAAAAGAAGACATCATAAGGAAGAAGATACTGACATTCATCAGTCATCACATGATCAAATTTACTGCCAAATTTACTGAGTCGCTGAGGCTACAAGCGAGTTGCTGTACAATCAAATTAAAGATTCATTGCAGCAAGTGGGGGTGGTCATATTCTCAGACCGACATCAGATGAAATTACTACTCTTGGGTAGAACCCACAAGGAAGACATTGTTAAGGTAATGCTTGATTATGCTTTACGAGGAAGTGATTCACATTCGCTCTCACAAAACAAAACTGTAAAGGGAAGTTGACTCCTTTTTTTTTTTTTTTGTTGCTACGTGATATCATTAACATACTGGGAGGCATTTTTGGTCGCCATATTCGTTGGATTTGCCTCCACCAGACTATTTATTGTGCGGATATATGAAGTCTCTTGTGAACATGGGATGCCAGTCAAAATTTATGCTCTGAAAGAGAGCAACACAGTTTCCATTAATGAAATTAATCGAAAATATGGAAAAAGTATATCAAAGTATTGGAGCTCGCGGATGTATGTATATACCAGAGATCAGCAATCAATCGTTTTTTCACTATTCATAAGCACTCATGAAATTTTGAATATAAGTGAGTCAACAATATTGAAATTTAACTATGTACACTGATTCATTCATACTCACACTACAACTTTGATTTATAAGTACAACGTTGACATCAAACTCATACCATTCGAAATATGTTTGATTCATAAGCCTACTCATTTAGATTCATAGCTTTAGAAAAATACTTATAATACTATCTAAATGATTCGAGTGACTCGAATTATTCATCAAAATTTACAGTTTTAGCTGTTGCATTTACAAAAAAAATTAAAACAGACACATAACCAGAAAAGACACAGCAGCTAGTAGAACAAACACGCAACCTGCTAGTAAGTATTTTAGCGTTCATACGCGATTCATACTTATTTTGTGATTCGTGTATACGATGAGTCATGGAGAGTCGAAATCAATAAGATCATGTGTATTGTTAAGTATGTGTACGATGAGTATTTCAAACTTTGAATATTTTTAGTATGAGTATGATATTAAAATAAGTATGAATGCATATAAGTATGAGAAATTTTGAGTATGATTCGAATCTACTCATCGTTTTGAATACTTATTGCTGATCTCTGATACATACATAATTGGCCATTACAACCCTTCAGTCAATATTACGGCCTAGCTTCTCACATGTTGACTTATGGTGCGTCGAAATCAACAGCATCATACGTGTTGTTATGTATGAATATGATGAGTACTTCGAATTTTGAATTTGAGTTGAGAGGTTCCATGATATTAAAATAAATATGAATGCTCATAAGTATCAGAAATTATGAGTATGATCTGATTCCATATAAAGTTTATCGTGGGAAAATATTTGCGTCAATTAACCTTTGAAAAAAATCTTCAAAAGCCTCCATATGGCAATTATGACTCAGAAGTCTAATTCTGCATCACTTTCATTATAAAAACTTCATTGATGATATTCGTATTTTATTTAAAGTACTTTAATAAACTGAAACCCATTGTGCAATAAGATTGCATTGGAAAAACATTGAAAAAAATTCTCAAGACCACCTTTGATTTATTTGTTTCCTTTTTTAGTCTGCTGGGGCCTAAAAGTTTGTGTCAATATTGATCAAATATTAAATCATTCATGCATGCATGCGTTAAATTATGCATACATATGAAATTCCTTATGCAACTAGAATTGTTCATATCTAATACTAACAGCAACAACAGCAACAGCAACAACAATAACAATAGCAAACAACAAAAGGAAAAAAAATTTTTGTTTTGTCTCCAATTTTAAACAAAAAATGAAGAAAAAAATGGAAAAATACTCTTTCACACACTTGTATTATAAAAGAGAAATAAAATGTAAAATATTTCGAAAAAAAACAAACAAAGAAATTGAAGAAGAAGAAAAAAAATTCCACCAACTATTTACTGCAAATAAAACAAGCAACAGGATAGACAGACAGACAGGCAGTTAGTTAGTCACACAGTCAGTTAGGCAGATAGAGAGAGCCCACCAACACCACCACCACCAACATCACATCATACATATACTCTGTCTGAGTTTGATGTGGCTCTGGACTCAAGACAAATTTTTTCCCTAAGCCCCGGTACATACTGAATATGAGTGTTTATGAGTCTCTGTTCTTTTTTATTTCATGTCTAATGTGTACTTATGATGATGATAAAAACGGTGTTTATTGTTTTAACACATTAGCAAAGTTGTATTACAAATAATTTCCATAAAACAACAAGAAAGTGTACAAAAAGAAAACAAAAAATCAACGAAATGCTAAAACACTAAAGCATTTAAATTCCCACTGTCCTATACCACACATCCATACATCCATACAAAAGTGGTGTGTGGTACCCGTTAATAATAAGTAGAGCTCATCTTGGTTATATACTATACACTACCAAATACTGTAAAAGCGGCTTAAAAACGTTATAAATCTGTACGAAAAAAAAACATACGAAAACAACTTAAACAAGAACGAAAATGTTTTTGAGTTCAAAAACACAAAATTGTCACAGGAAGATAATATTAGTTTTTGTTATTAACCAAAAAACAACAACAACAACATGAACAAAAAATAGTACTTTAAACAAATTAAGAAAAAAAGGGGTTTAAGACAACAAGCAAAATAGAAAACAAAAATTATGATCGTTTCTTAAGGTAACAAAATGAAGTTTAAACCACCAACATGGCTTATGTTTAACATTAAAAACATTCATCCGGTACTAAATATGCGTTTAAAATAATACTTACGCCGCTTACTCTAGCACAGGGATGGCGAACCTATGGCACGCGTGCCCAAAGTGGCACGCAGATAAATTTTCGATGGCACGTATAATATTTTTCATTTTCATAAATATGTACTGGCTAATCCAAATGCATTTTTGATGTTGAAAAATTGTGAACTCAATTCAAATTTAATGTATAAATTTTTATATTTAAAAACAAACTTCCAGATTTCTGACGCCTTTATTCATAACATTAGTATATAATTATATTATTTGTGTGTACAAGTATAAATATGTGATTTTAAATATAAAAAAATAATTAAATGAACATAGTATGCTTTGGATGAAGTCGCCGTGGTCTAGTAGGTAGTGTGTTGGCTTATTAGACGAAAGGTCCAAGTTCGAATCCCAGGTCAGACATCAAAATGAAATATGAAAAAATATTTCTTCGGCGACTTCCTCTCAGCAGATTTCTGGCAAAAACTCTGAGAGTAAAAATTGCCATGAAAAGCTTCTCAAAAAATCTGTCGTTCGGAGTCGACTTTAAACTGTAGGTCCCGCCACTCATGTATAAAATTAACGCATACAACATGAGTGGTGTTGAGAAGCTAGGCCGTAATCCTGACTGAAGGGTTGTAATGGCCAATTATGTATGTAAATATCCAGACAAGTTTGATTTGGAAACTCCTAAAATGGATCAATTAGAATGGTTAAAGTTGGTGAATTTAGAAATACAGTTGGCATGTATGTTATGTAGTTGGCAGAGTTTCAATCAAGTTCTATTTGGAAGCAGAAATTTATAGAGTTGAGACAAGAAATAGAAAATAATGAAAAAAATGATTTAATGAAGAAGAATACGAAAACATGAATAATATGTTGTTGAAGACATGGTGTTCGCTCCCAGAAACATTTAATGCGATGAAGAAATTGTCTTTAGCTATTCTAACAATATTTTCATCAACGTATAGCTGTGAAAGTCTATTTTCAATTATGAATAATATAAAATCTGATGTACGAAACAGACTTCCCGATGAATGTTAGAAGACATGTATTTCATTAAAATTGTCAAACTCTGATCCGAATATTGATGCATTATCGAGAAATATTCAGCAACAAAAATCCCATTAAAAAATATGTCAGCATATTATAGAAATGAATCTATATATAATTTTTAAAACGCATGTATTTCCATTTAATTAAATTATTTTTATTGGCACGCAAGTATTTTAATTTTATAAAAATAATATTTATTGGCACGCAGTCAAAAAAAGGTTCGCCATCCCTGCTCTAGCATATATAGGAGGCTATACATACATACGTATATACGGTGTTCTCCATAGTAATCTTACAAGCCACTAGGCTTGTTTCTCTGCTAGTTTGCTTCTTTGGTTGGAGTACATCAGAAATATTCTATTTTCCATGAGTCTCTGACTTACTGGAATACACCTACGACTTAAGGAAAGATATACCTACATATATATAGCACATAATTATTCATTACAACCCTTCAGTCAGAATCAGAGATCAGCAATGAATCGGATTTTCGCTACTCATAAGAACTCATGAAATTTTGAATAAAAGTCTCACTCTACAACGTTGATTTATAAGTACAGGTTGCAATGAGTATGCGTGCAACGTTGACATCAAACTCATACCACACGAAATATGTTTAATTCATAAGCCTACTCATTGAGATTCATAACTTTAGAAAAATACTTAGAGTGACTCGATTCATTCATCAAAATTTACAGTCTTAGTTGTTGTTGCATTTACAAAGAAAAGCAGCAGAGCAGTAAGCGGAGCAAACACACAAGCATTTAGTGAGTACTTTAGTGTTCGTACGCGAATCATACTTATTTTGTGATTCTCGTAAATGTTGAGTCATGAAGAGTTCAAATCAACAACATCGTACGTGTTGTGAAGTATGAATATGATGAGTACTTCAAACTTTGAATATGAATAGAGGTTCCATGATATTAAAATAAGTATGAATGCGTATAAATATCAGAAATTATGAGTATGATTCATGCTTTTGAATACTCATTGCTGATCGCTGATACCTACATACATAATTAGTCACTACAACCCTTCAGTTAGAATTACGACCTACCTTTTCACGCCACTTATGCTGTGTGTGGTAAAATCTTACGATCTCGGTAATCCAGTTCACATCACCATGATCATACAACCCCAATTGCAACTGTATTGTCGTCTTCCAGAGCAGAATTTCTGACTGGATTGTTTTCGAGAGCCTTCATGTGTTCTCACAACAAATAGTCTAGTTAGTAATGTTAAATCAAATGATTTAGGCAGCCAAACCCCAACCCTAAAAAGGGTAAAATCATGCGATATCAGTGGTCCAGTTCAAATCATCATAAACATAAGGTTGTCATGCCTTATTCCTTTCAAAACCAGAAATTCTGGCTGGGTTATTCACGAGTGCCTACATTAATACTCACAAAAAAGGCTAGTAATGTCAAATCAAAGGAATTAAGTGGCCCAAACCCATCATAATCACTTGTCACGCATGTGGAAAAAAAGTAAATCAGTGAGCATTGTACTGTACTTCGATCCATTGGCTACAGCACTGAGATTTCCATCGGTCTCGAAAAAGTGTGATCCATCGGCAAAACAATGAATTGTCAGTGAATGGAGAATCGCTTGTGCAATATGGAATAAGCTGAGCGGGACTCAGCACCGTCCTGTTGCGACCAAATATCGATCGTGTTCAGATCATCAACTGCAATCAAAGAAAGAAGTGTGATCCAAACAGTGAATTTTCAGTGAGATGGCCATACCTTCAAATCACTGGTGCAATATGGAAAGTGCTGTGTTGAGACCAGAGATCAGCAATGAGTCTTTAAAAAGATGAGTTGAATCGAATCATACTCATAATTTCTGATACTTATACGCATTCATACTTATTTTAATATTATGGAACCTCTACTCATATTCAAAGTTTGATATTGTTGATTTCGACTCCCCAAAACTCAACATATGTATATGTACACGAATCACAAAATAAGTATGATTCGCATACGAACACTAAAATACTCACTAAATGGTTGTGTGTTTGCTCTGCTTGCTGCTACATCTCGAGTCACTTGAATCATTTACAAGTATTATAAGAGTATTTTTCTAAATTTATGAATCTAAATGTGTAGGCTGGCTTATAAATCAAACAAATTTCGAATGGAATGAGTTTGATGTCAACGTTGTACGCATACTCATTGCAATGTGTACTTATAAATCAATGTTGTATAGTGAGTATGATTGAATCAGACTATATAGTTAAATTTCAATATTGTTGACTCATTTATGTATATTCAAAATGGCATGAGTGCTTATGAGTAGCGAAAAAACGATTCATTGCTAATCTCTGTTTGAGAACACGTATCTTTAGTGTTGAGATCATCCAACTCAGGTCAAGAGAAATTGCTATTCATCAATCTATAATGCTCGTAGTGGTCAGTAATGAGCTGATCAACGTCATTATCAAAGAAAAATGGACAATAACGCTGCCAGCACTAAATCCATACCAAAGAACGACTTTTTCGGGAATCACCGGTCGATCTTGGTCCTCATCTGCATCTTGGCAACTACCCAAATGCTGCAATTTTGTTTGTTCACATACCCATTCATGCAGAAATGGGCATCATCGCTGAAGATGATTATTCGATGAAAATTGGTGTCTGTTGGCAACTGCTGCAGTGCCCACAGGAGCAAGCAGCGTTGTCTTCAACTTAATAAAATTTAATTCAACATAAAATTCACCAAGCGAGAGGCCTATTCGGATACGTAGAGCTACCTCAAAATATTCAGCCGGGGGAGAGGTATAGCCCTGTTCGACTGGTGTCCAGTATCGCATATCGAAATAAGTAGAATTGCTATTTGCTTGAAGGCTTATTCAGTACACGTAAAGTAAGGATATGTTTTGCTAGACCATAAATGAAGAACATTTTCGCCGATTATGGAAGCCCCCATATGTTTATGAAAACACACATAATGGAGTGAGAATGTTAAAATTCAAAAATAAAAATTTAATTTTATTTTTTTATTTTTTTTTATTTTAAATGTTTTTTTCGGTTTGTACTCTCAACTCAGAAAAAAAGGTACTTGTTAACGATATTTACAGAAGAAACATACATACACATACTCGCAGCAAAACATACGCAGCAACATCATTTTTTTGTTTTTTCTTTTTGAACACTTATTGCTGCACTTAAAACAAAACTGGACTTTAATGTTCGTATACCACAATAACAACAACAACAATAATAATAATAACAGTCAACAGCAAAAGAAACATTTAAAAAAAAGTCCAAAAACAACAACAAGAATTATTAAAAAAAAAAAAATCTTAAAACGACATTTCATATGGTATGTGGGAATGTGAGAACGCAACGCAACGCAACGCAACGCAACGCAACGCAATCCAGTACAAGACCAGACCAGACAAGACAATGTTGTTGACCCAAAGTACTGGCCGTATGGTTGTATGGAAAAACAAATCATCGTCACCGCCACCAACCAACCCAACCATCGTTATTATCCCATCATTTTAGATTTTGGGATGTCAAACCCGAAACAAAAAAAAAAACAAAAAAACACGATGGGAGAGTGTGTAAATAAAAATTAAAAAAATCGAAGGAAAAAATGCCAAAAACAAGGCTTTAAACGACACGTAATCATCATAACAAGCGCCACACTTTTTTTCTCTCTCTCCTGTTTCGATTGTTAACGTTGTTGCATCGGTTTTTGAAGAAAGATGTAGGAAAGGATGAATGCTACCAACAACCACCAGCCATCGGCGTATGACAGTTTTATTGGAAACATCACATTAAAGGGTGTAGCCAATTAATTATGTTTTAAAGAAACGATTTTAGGGAATGTGGTCTTATAGAGAACAGCATCATACTGTAGAGAATGTTTTAACTAGATAGGAGTACATGTCTTAATATTGGAGAGCACCTTTTGGAATCTTTCAATATAAGACGGGGTTTCAGGAAGTTAGGTTATCCTTTGAACATTTTATTCAAAAAAGTCTTTCGCAAGGAAACCCTGAAGCATAGCTAATCCCGTATGCCAGTAATATTTATATAACTGAACAACAGATGGAAAGTTTGCCTATGAATATGTTCGATTGTCCCACTGTACCTTAGTTCTTGATTATTGGTTTTAAATTAGGTCGCCGTCGATCTTGCTTATATATTTACTTTTCAAATAGTTTGATACTATAAGTCGTTATCACATCAACGTCTAGGGTTCGACATAACCTCACCTAGTATTATCATGATAATCGTAATCACTCACTGTGCCCAAGTAACAAAAATGAGGTCATCGAGAAATATTTTTAAAAGAAAAGTTAAGTTAAAGTAACATTTAATGCCTACAAGTTAATTTTTTAGATCGCGCTAGTTATTAATACATGGAAGCTCAGGTTATTCCCGATCCTCTGAAAAACAAGTCTGGAAATAGATTTCTTTAAAACAGATTGTATTGGGCCTAGCCTGCAAACAGCACAAAGCAAGACTATATGAGCCATTAGATTCGAATTATTAGAAGAGATACCACATCATAATGTTCATTCCTATGTTTGCAGAAATATGCAAGGAAGCATGCAAATCCTAGGCAACTTAGCGGCTAATCTCATCACTAGAGATGTGATTAAACTTATCTTACGACAAACAACTGGTCAGCCAGCGTGTGAGAAGCTCCTCAATTATAATTTGAGAAAACCAAGTGACAGAGAGGTTTCTAGCTAACCAAGTTCAACTCCTGCTCAAAAGAAAAATGCTGATCAAAGAGCACAATACCTAAAATTCTGTAGTGTTCAGTGTGCTTGAATTCTTAAGAACACTTAATTCTTTTCCGAAGATTGCTAAATGGAAGAGGAAGAGGTAATCTGAGAACTCTTACGCTCGAAAAGGCGATGTGCTACTTGGTTGATTTAAATGGCTGCTCTATTTAAATATACATAGCCGATCATTGTAACCCTTCAGTCATAATTGCGGCCCAGCTTCTAAAGCCACTTATGTTGTGGGCGTTAATTTTCTACATGAGTGACGGGACCTACAGTTTAAAGTCGATACCGAACTGCAAATTTTAGTGAAACTTCTTCATGGCAATTTTATTTTACTCTCAGGATTTTTGCCAGAAATCTACTGAGAAGCAATCGGCGGAGAGATATTTTTTCGTAATTCGTTTAGTTCCAGATATCTGACTTAGGGTTCGAACCATGGCCTCGCATCTAATAAGAAAACACACTACCTACTAGACTACAACGTCTACAATACGACCTCTTCTCTATTTGGGGGGCACAATTTTTGGATACAAAATTCGAGGTGACTGTTGACCTGTTGCGCTTTCAAAACCAATGAATTTTTTTGATTTGGTCAACGTTGAGCTCTTAGATAGCAGAGGAGCAACATATTCTTAAGTGTTATCCCCTCCACAGTTCCTTGCTGAGCAGAATGTTCTGTTATTGCGTGTTTATGCGAAGAGTTTTTATCCGAAGCTATTTTTCCTTGACTGGCTCATAGTATTTTAAATAGCAGATGGGCTACATATTCTTATGTGTTATCCCCTTCTCAGTTCCGTGCTGAAATAGTTGAGCGACATATTACTCTCCATTCCACAGTTCCTTACTGAGGAGAATGCGTTGTTATTACATGTTCATCCGAAGCTATTTACCATTGAGTGACTCATAGCATTTTAAATTTTGCTCTAGGTGATCTTCCGCCAAGTTTGTTGAATTCTTCCACTATTGGGATTTGGCCATAAAGTGTGTCATAGTTCCCTCCTGATATCAAGACTCAAAGTAATGTCCTTTTTTTTTCAAAATACCTCTTCACCAAAAAGTATTGTGCCATTCGTTACGAATTATGTGGCATATCCCTGTGATTACAATTTGTGAACACAGGAATGGCAAATAAAATTTGGGTGAACCCTTTTTGCAGCTTGAAACATACTTAAATACGTATTAACTTGGCCGGAAAAAACTTTATATTTTTTGCAAAATTCCTTAACAACTTTGGTATTTTTTACGTCATTTACACAAAAACGATCGTGCTCTGGTTATATTACTTAAGAGAAGACCACAGAAAAAAATTCCCCAACCCAAAACAACAGTAATAAAGGGAAAGAAACTGTTAATGTTTACGTTTACCGTTGGTTGTTGGTATGTAGTAATACCTGTACAGTGTACACTCATGCATTTTTAGCATATAGTGAGCGTCAAAAGAATGTATACATTACAAAAAAATATTTATTAATAAATTACCGTTATTTTATTTTAAAATTGTTTCATTAACAGTTTTTAAAATTGAAACAAACAAACAAAAATTACAAAAATTTTCGAAATTTTTTCGGGCACTCTCCTTCAATGTTAAAGTTGAATTTGGTGATTGTAAGAATTTTTTCCATACAGTATAATTTCTTTTGAAGCTCACTGTATATAGACATACACATATATGATTAAATACATACATACTTATGGTATGTATATAATCATACCTTATAACAGAAATCGTCAAAAGTAGACACTCGAAGAATAACAGAAAAAAAAATACTTTTAAACTGTTCATGATCATATATATGTATGTATGCAAGTATGTATGTATGTATGTATGTACACTCTCTTGCTCGCATGCGAGCTGGAAGTTGTTCAATTAAATTTCTTAGAAATTTACTTGAATTTCTCGCAATTTTATATGAAATTCATTGAAATTTTTGTTGTGTGCTTCACATACGCAAAGTAAAGTTATTTTAACCACCATCACCATGCTCTGTCTGGTGCTGTTTTATCGATAACAAATTTTTTTTTATTTATTTATTGGTGTGGATACAATAAAAATTGAAAATAAAATCAAAACACATAAATGATGACTAGTTTTGTTCGACTTTATAATTATTTTGTCATGATGTACGATGACTAGTCAGTCATCGTCAATCTGACTGCAAATAGTGGAAATGATAAGAAAACAGAGCAGAGCAGAAAAGAAAACTTATTCACAAGTTTTTTTCTATGGCTGCCTTCTTTTTCTCTAACGGCGTGAATATATCATCATACAGGCAAATAAGTTACGATACATACGTACATATACACCCCTTTATGAAAACGATATCAATGAATGACTATCAAGAATGACTGACTGACAAACGCATGTATAAAATGAATGTGTAGTAGTAGTGACAGAAGTAGTAATCAATTTCATTCATAAAATCACTAGGCACACGCGTAAAAATGTGGAAATGCTACGGTCTAATCAAAATAATTTATTCATTCACTTCCTAACAATGTCGATAAATAATGGTTTCGTTATGCAGTTAATCAGTTGTTTATATGGAACTAGTTTTGATCTCTTTAAATACACACCAGCCTGACCAATCAACCAACCGATCGTCCAATAGTCATCATATCAATCATAGTTTGCAAATAAAGAAAAAAATAGAAAAACTATGACATTAGAATAGAATTTACAATGCGCTAGTCAATAATTATTCATTGCATTAGAATTTAGAATTTGTTCTTATCAATCATATGCTGCAAGTTTGTATTAATCACACAGTTTTCCTGTATACGATGATTTGTTTTTCTTCAAAATGGTGACATAAAATACCACAAACTACAGCCAAGTCATCCGAAAGTGTAAAAGACTGACTGTATATAACGTACATACACACATAATAGGCCACTACACCCCTTCAGTCAGGAAGACGACCTAGCTTCTCACACCACTTATGTAAAGTGTGTATTAATTTCACACATGAGTGGCAGGACTTACAGTATAAAATCAGTTCCTAGCTATAGAAACTTTTCATAGCATTTTTATTCACTCTCAGAATTTTTACCAAAAGACTACTGAGAGAAAGTTACAGAAAAAATATTTTCGAAATGTCTGATGTAGGGTTCCAACCAAGGGGGCATTCATCAGATAAGTCAGCACACTACCTCCTATAAAACGGGCCACTATGTGTACTCAGGTGAGATTTGATAATCAAAGCTATTATTCCAACCCAACTACCTACCTCTTAGACAACTGCCGCTTATATGATATGGTGATGTGGATTATTGTGGTTCAAGTCTTAGCTCAAATAAAACTATATTTTAGGGAAACAATAATGATGTAATTATTCTTTCTCAGACTACTTGATTACTGCGTTATGGTCGCATGGTGTGTACTAGAAGCTTGGGATATATGCGTGCTTAGTATTGAATCGAACAATGCAAGATCGATGTCTCTTCTCAGCATTAGCTCACTGGGATCATCTACATACATAACATACATAATTGGCTAGGATTACGCCCTAGCTCCTCACAACACTTATGTTGTGTGTGTTAATTTTTATACATGAGTGGCGGGACTTACAGTACAAAGTCAATTCCAAACGACAGATTTTTTGATGGCAATTCTTATTTACTTTCGAGTGTTTTTGCCAGCAATCTGCTGAGAGGAAGTCGCCTAAAAAATATTTTTTTCATATTTTCGTTTTGATGTCTGTTCTGAGGGTTTGAACCGTGGCCTTACGTCTAATAGGCCAATTTTTATACATGAGTGGCGGGACTTACAGTTTAAAGATTTACAGATTTTTTGATGGCAATTCTTATTTACTTTCGAATGTTTTTGCCAGCAATCTGCTGAGAGGAAGTCGCCTAAGAAATATTTTTTTTCATATTTTCGTTTTGATGTCTGATCTGGGGTTTGAACTGTGGCCTTACTTCTAATAAGCCAACACACTACCTACTAGACTACGATTAGACCAACAAAAATGTTTTATTTTAACATTGAGTCTGAAAAAAACATTATTATTGCAAGTGCTATACGGTATTCAGATATGCACCTTTATTGCGTAAATCGCAATAAACATCATTATTGCGCTCAATATTTCATAGTTTCAATTAATTATTGCGCAATAAATATGCAAATTGAGTAAAACTTAAAATGTAGCACTGTCATAAGTATGTGCAGTGAGCATTAAATGTCAACAACGACAAAAAAGAAGAGAATGTTGTTGAAACAACCAGCTGTCAAATGAATATTGAAGAAGCAGTGTATATTTGTCTGAACACTTAAAATATTATACTCAATAAACCGAATATTGACTTAATAAAAGTGCATATCTGAACATAGTATTACACTTCATTTGATCAAACCAAGAAGAAAAAATCTACGCCCTAACCTGTCTACAACAAACAATGTTGAGTTCTTCCTCTGTTGTGGCATTCAACATCAAAAAGCGGTTGTAAGCGCATGACATTTGTGGATCAAAGCAAGTGTATGAATGAAAACGAACACAAAATCATGTTTATCATCATTGTCAGAAGCTCTGCTTATATAGAGAGGTTGTTTTAAGCATTAAAAGAAACTCGCACTGATCTCACGCTTATCCTCTTAAATTTGTTGGACTTTTTGATGCTCAGTTTTCATACCAGTTGCAGAGAATAATGGGTAAAACATTTAAGGCGGCATATCCTTCATTCTTGTGTCATGTTGTTTTTTTCTTTTTATGCGTCTTGGTTTGTATTCATTTTGGCTTTTAATTTAACACATGCATGCGTAGTTGTTGTTGAATGATTACGTATTATTAAGGCTCTTTTGTTAAGGACTCTTAATCAAATAGATTTTTGTGTTTCGTTTCGTTTGTTTGTTTGTTTGCTTGTTTAAACAAACTCTTTACAAAAGTCAAGATTAACAACAGCAACATGGAACCGAAGAAAATTAAATACTCATCAATACTTGTAAGCGGTATGGCAAAGCATTGAAGCATGAAAGAAAATCAATACAAAAATTCATTGACTACAGTGGATAGGGTTACGTTTCACATGCTCCCGTTGTTATACGCCACGTACATACATAATTGTTGTCTGTGAAGTGGGTCTTTCTTTCTTCTTGCATTCATTCATTCCGTCATTCATTCTTACAAATGCGTCATTCAATTAAATATTTGACAAACGATTGCTTGTTTGTCAAACTGTTTAAAGAGGTGAGTGAGTGCCATGGATAAATATTCTGCCTTTTGTACTGACTTGCCAAGGATTAGCTGGCGGTGATGATATTCTAACATTTGAGCGACTTCAAGTGATTTTCAATAAATTTTTCAATTGTTTATAACTTTGATAGGCATTAGGTAGACATTTGAGCATACACACAAATAATTAGAAAAAAAAATCCCAAACTAATGCAAGACTTTTTATGGAAAATGTAAAGTACCTTCTGTGTCTGCGTCTGTATCTACAAAGGTGACTGGTTATCTACTGATGATTTGTAATATTTTTTTTTATTTTATTTAAAATTGTTTAAATGACGGTGAATGGTTTAAAATCTATTTGTTTGACATGCATTTTATTGCGTTGAAACTATTAGTCACATATTAGTTTACCTACTAAACAGTTACTTTGTGGTGATACATTTAGAAATCATTTGCACACCAGCATTGCATAATTAGATCACCCGCAACTATAACAATTCAGTTGATTATTGATGCAATCAAAGACCACAATCGATAAGCTCATCGCTAACGATATTATCAATTAGAAATGAGTCATTTGCGGAAGAGATTACAATGTGATATTTCGCAGCTACAAAGAATTCAGAAATATCTTTAGCAACACTACTGTAGCAGAATTGAAAGTTGAATCAAATTTATTTGATCACAGTTGCATAGGTCACACGGGAATTAGTCAATATGTGTGCAATGGGATTATGTTGCTCTTTGAACAAACTATGCCAAGGAGTACCAGGAAGCCAGCCATATAAGTTAGTTTAGTGGAAAAGCAAGCTAAATATGACCGTCAACCGTCGTAGACCTGATCAAATTTAAACAATTTGTTTGAGAAATATTCTAGAACATACAAAATTTCATGCATGAAGGGGTTTAAGTCTAAGTTATCGTACAGCAGTCACAAATATGGTGTTGTCCCGACTTTCGTCCTCACCCTTATAGGCGATTTATTAATCATAATATGGATATGCCACACATTCCCAATAATTACACCCATTACAAGCCTAAACGTTTCTTTCCAAAGACTCAGAAAGTTGTCATCCTTTCCAATTTTTTATTTACTCTCAGATTTATTGCCAGAAATCTGCTGAGAAAAAGTCACCAAAGGAATATTTGTTAAGATTTCGTTTGGTTGGCAATGTCTGACCTAAGGTTTGAACCGAAGCCTCATGTCTAATAAGCCAACACACTACCTAGTAGACCACGGCGACTTCTCGATGAAATACGAATCTCGTATGTATATATCTCAGGCTTCTAGTACATACCATGCATCCATAAATTAGTAGGCAGGCATTTTGATTAAGAATAGGTTAGGTTAGGTTAGGTTAGGTTAGAGGACGTGTACTTGTCAACTGTGTCAAGTACAGTACCCGAAGGTCGAATTGACCCATTGTACAACGTCCTAGCCTCTCACACCAGTCGTGTTGTGTGCGTTAATTTTATACATGATTAGCGGGACCTACAGTTTAAAGTCGACTCCGAACGACAGATTTTGAGAAGCTTTTCATGGCAATTTTTACTCTCAGAGTTTTTGCCAGAAATCAGCTGAGAGGAAGTCGCCGAAGAAATAATTTTTCATATTTTCGTTTTGATGTCTGATCTGGTATTCGAACTCGGGCCTTTCGTCTAATAAGCCAACACACTACCTAGTAGACCACGGCGACTTCTCGATGCAACACTAAGCACATATATATCACAAGCTTCTAGTACATACCATGCGGCCATAACGCAGTAATCAGGCAGTTTGAAGGAGAATATTATTTATTATTTCAGCTAAGGCTTGAACCACCCTAATCCAAATCGCCATATCATATAAGCTGCAGTAGTCTAAGAGGTAGGTATGTAGGTTAGAATACTTGCTTTGATAATCAAATCACCTGAGCTTACATAGCGGCCCGTTTTATAGGAGGTAGTGTGTTGTCTTATCAGATGAATGCCCCCTTGGTTGGAACCCTAGCTCAGACATCTTGAAAATATCTTTTTCTATAACTTTCTCTCAGTAGCCTTTTGGTAAAAATTCTGAAAGTGATTAAAAATGCTACGAAAAGTTTCTATGGTTAGGCACTGACTTTAAACTGTAGGTGTCGCCACTCATGTATAAAATTATCACTCACAACATAAGTGATGCTACAAGCTAGGTTGTAATCCTGACTAAAGGGTTGTAAGGATATTATTATTCGGTCTTATGGATCCATTCTGCTGTACTAAGTGAACCTAAATTTTAATCGCATGGGAATTTAACACAAATGGAGGAAATAAATGTAACAACCTAAAGATAAGGTATTCACTCCAGTGAAATTAATTCACCATAACCTCATTACTTGTTAGTTTTCTTTATCAATTAACCAACAAAAATTTCCTTCAAATTCCTTCAAACGATTTCATTAATGGCTAAAGAGATAAAAGGGAAAGAAGTCCTTGAATTTAATTGCAAACCAAACACAATTAAAATCTTGTTGTAAACCTTGGCCAAAATCTCTTTGTGCTGGCAAGAGAAAGATCCTTAAATTAACATCTCAAAAGCAAAGTAATTAACATTGCCAAACCAAAGTGACCGAGAAAAAAAGACCAAAAGTCTGTAGAGGTCAACGGAGACCACCCAACAGAAAAAAAGAGAAGAGAAGAAGAAAAGAAGGAAAGGAAAGATGTCTTAATACATGTAGTTTAAGAATGTTGTAACACTCTCCACTCATTTATGCTCGTCGTTTAAAAACATGCAACAACATTCGAACAAAACTACCAACAACATGAGAAAAAAGAAAGAAGACATTTAAACATGCTGAGTTCAAAAATGAGTAACAAAAACACTCATGCAGTGTTAAAAATGTTTCAAAATAAATAAAACAGCAGTAAAAATGACACATACACACACGCACATACACAATAAAAATATACAAAATTAAATGAACACATACGTACAACAACAACAAAAACAAAAAATAATTTTTAACAAAAGAATAAAAAAAACATACAAACATTTGTACAACAAAATGAGGCATGATTGTGTTGTAAAAAAACAAATACAATCACATACCCAGAGGCATAAAGGAAAATATTTGTTGCATGAACTACACTACAATACAACACTTTAGACAGGTATTTTGACAAAGAGATGGTACGAGTCTCTAGGCTTAAGACTGACAACATTATTATCGATAATTATCGATACAAATTTAAATGAGCAAATCACAAAATTACTATGGCTTACCATAATTGAAGGTATTTGTGGCATGTGTGGCATTGACAACAACTTTAACGCATTCTTTCTATTGTTAAACTAATTGGTTGGACGGTAATGTGAATGAATTCATACATGCTTGTGAATATTGATTATATATTGCCCAAAGATGGTAAATGCTTCATTGCCTCTGGTCCCTTTGTTAGATAGGTCTGTTTCCATGACTCCAGTCCTACTCAACGAAATGAGACGAAAGGTCTTATGAAGACTGCAGTAGTTTACATATTCATCATTCTTGCTATGTTCAGCCGGATCCATTCTTTAGCTAGGATTACGACCTAGCTTCTGACACCATTGATGAGTGGTAAGATCATCAGATGAGCGTCAATGGCGGGCAATTAATTCTGAAATTTTTTCATGAAAATAAGTTACCCTATAACCATGTGTTAGATGGCTCTTGAGAGAGGGTGTGGTAGGAAATATGTATTTTCCAAGGTGTAGTTTGATTGGCCATTAGCAACTCTATTAACGGATTTTGGCCTGCCTTAACACATCCTTCCAAACGCCTCTGCTTCTTGCACGCCTACGCCACTTGGTCACACTAATGGATGACACGGCTTCTTCGATTTGGTCCTTCCAACGCAAACAAGCACGTCCTCTTCGCTAACTTCCGCAGATCCCAGCATCAAATACCCGTCTCGCCGGAGCATCCTCCTCCATTCCAACGACATGACCGTGCCAGCGCAGCTGCTGAATGTTAATTCGTTGCACAACGTCCACGTCATTGAGGAACACATCTTCTTCAATATTGTACACCAAACTGTGTGCGATTGTCTTCAACTTGATATTTCCTTTGGATCCTCCCTTTGGCCGTATGAATTAATTTTAATATCACTGAATAGCTTACAGTGTGTGGTAATTGTACAATTAATCTAATTGTGGTACAATTAGAGTTATAAGTTCGATTCTTGCTGCAGATTAAACAATTCCTTAAATATAAGCATTATGCTGGTTAACACATCACATATTTTAATTATGAGTAGAATTCTTCGAAAAGAATTTCTTTTATTGCCCAAAATCCATCTCTTTGTTTAATTTAATAACAAAGAAATGTCTGCACAACATTTTTATTATTCGTACCTCTTTGGTACAACTAACTTTTGTGGACCACCTTCATTTTGTCCTATTCTAACTGTAAACAATTAACACTTCGTTAGGCTATGAAATATTGCAAAAAAAAAAAGAAGAAGAAAAAAAATTTACCTTCAACTCATATCTTTGTTTCCTACACTATCTAAGCAGCATATTCTAATATTTTTCAAATACGAGTATATCACTTAAAAGTGGCGTAAAACATAAGCATAAATTAGCGACAAACCTTTTCAAAAATATTAACAAAAAAGAAAACAGAAACAACATTCAAAGGTTATTGTTGCATGCAACTGAACCATAGCGAATCTGTCTGCACCGCTATAAAACGATAAAGTCATTTAAATTTTGTTGTACATTTTATGGCGAGCCATAAAAGTGACAGAATATCCCGACATAGAGACATAGCGACACTCAGTTACACTGCCACTACACTGCTACTACTACCAAAATGCGAAATGCTAAACGCTGTACGTATACATGTTCGTGTAGGTGTAGTAGGTGCCAGTGCGACTGAGTAAGTGAATTTCATCTAATAATTGTTGCTGCTTCGGTTTGTTGCATTTTACCTTTGCATCTATACCCATACCCACAGCCATGGTATATACAGTGAGCATGAAAAGAAACTGTACACCAATGTTATAATTCGAACAATCAACAAACTCAACTTTTATCACTTAAGGTTGGTAGATGTGTCTCGGTGGAGTCGTAAGCGGACACACTTAGGCCACGCACAGGGCCCATTGTAATGCTGCAGTCTCATATTCCCCACTAATCCAGAAACCACTCGGAGCTTCCGATGAAGCGACTCAGACTGCTAATGTCAATGCATGACAGTTCATCCAGATCTTCCATATAGTATGCACGCAGGTGCCTCTTCTCCGACCAAGTGCCGGGTATGTACACTGTAGGTGAAGAACAGCTTGTCCAAGACTAATACGCCTCGCATGCGTTCCTATAATACAATGCCTAGTAATAACCCCGATAACAGTGGCGAGTTTACTTCTTTGGAGTTCCAGCAAAGCTTCAGGGCGCCATATTTTCTGCGCCGTTCTTCCAGTGCCAGAAGCTTCCTATCTGCTGTTGACAAGGTTCATGATCGCATTGATAATTATAAGCTAGTAGGTACGCAAAGGGATCCCCTATGTAGAGAACCTGTCAGTGAGTTCGATGGTCGTGCCCATTCAAGCCTTAAGGAAAGTGCCCGAAAAAATTTGACAATTTTTCGGAATTTTTTTTGTAATTTTTTGGTTTCAATTTTAATTTTAACAGGCAATCAAACAATTTTAAAATTAAAATAACGGTAATTTATTTACGTATAGTTTTTTTTTTTGTGATGTACATTTTCTTTTGATGCACACTGTATATATTTCCATGTGTATTTAAGTAAGTGCAACCAATTTTAAATATGATCTGTCGATTGTTAAATTTATTGCCGCTCATAAAAATAAATTTTTCCTTGTCTCCTTGTCCAAACAGGGAAAATTTTCATTGCCTGACAATTATTACCTTCAATACAGTATATATGTATGTGTGTATGTGTCTATCGGTTCAAAACTTATTTTTGAAGAGGCGTAACTCGCTCTATGCGTTGTGTTCTTCATCCGTTCGGGAACAATGTTAGTGGCTTAGTGTGTTAAAAAGGTCGCGTTTATATTTTGGTTAAATGACGGCATGTATCTCTCTCACTGCTCACTAGTTGCTGACCTGACGTGAGTATAAGGTACTCGCGAATTGACCTTGTACTTTACCTAATTGCCTGGTTTTTATGGGTTATAAAATCATAACGAAAATATGTACTCATCGTAATTATTTTAATATGGATATCAGTTTTTTTTTCTTCTTTGCATCGATGCTTTTGTTTAAAAAAACGAATATTCTTTGGAAAATTTCAATTTCATTTTATTGCGGCCATATTTCCTCGGAATCGGCTTAAGAAATACGAAGAATTTTAGAAAAAAAAATTTTTTTAAAGCATTGTGTTGTAAAACAATTTGAAATGCAAAATATTCTCGAATGTTTTCTTTGTCCGGTTGCATGCAACACAAAAAATTTCCATTGGAATTGCAAAAAATATTTCAAAATTTATAAATCCTTTGGATTTGCTTAAATGCAGCAATCAATTGCTTAAAACTTGATGGAGGTTTATTTCGACAAGATTTGTTTATTTTACTAAACAACCGTGGTCTAGTAGGTAGTGTGTTGGCTTATTAGACGCAAGGCCCGAGTTTGAATCCCAGGTCAGACATCAAAACGAAATATGAAAAAAAAAAAATATTTCTTCGGCGACTTCCTCTCAGCAGATTTCTGGCAAAAACTCTGAGAGTAAAAATTGCCATGAAAAAGCTTCTCAAAAAATCTGTCGTTCGGAGTCGACTTTAAACTGTAGGTCCCGCCACTTACATATGTATAAAATTAACGCACACAACTTGAGTGGTGTTGACAAGCTAGGCCGTAATCCTGACTGAAGGGTTGTAATGGCCAATTATGTATGTATGTATATATGTGGAATACCTAGTGCCAATTCCCGTCTCTGGTTGTTGACATTAATTTTAGAATTTAGTATTCAGAATCTTCATTAATAATTTTTCTTTGATTCCATATTCAATCTGATATCACCTCAAATCGCAATGTAGTACTCAAGTACTACAATTGTTATGTTTTTACCTTTTAAAAACATTTAAAATATGAGCTCGTAGATTTCAAATAAAATAAGAATAAAATTGTGTTTAGTTTTTAATTAAAATTCTTTATTATTCGCACAATTCCGTGTGCCACTACTGTTCACAACTTTATGTAAACAACAACAATTGTTTTTCTTTGTTATTCCTCTGTTTATAGGCTTGCATAAACAATAACAATTACTAGGCAATTATTCGACAGATCTTGGTAACGGAGATCTTCAAATCACGATTATGCTCTTCAAACATACCGCGCCTTCACACAAGACTGACTGACATTTTAGTGTTTCTTTCGACTTACGCAGAACAAAAGTCATCGTAGTCAACTAGGTAGTGTGTTGGCTTGTTAAACGTAAAGCCACGGTTCAAACCCCCAGCTTACATACATACATAATTGGTCATTACAACCCTTCAGTCAGGATTACGGCCTAGCTTCTCAACCCCCCCAGCTTAGACATCTCAAACTAAAGGAAATATAAACAAATATTTTTACGGCGATTTCCCCTCAACACTCTTTTCGCAAAAACTCTGGAGTAAATAAAAAATTGCCATGAAAAGTTTCTCAAAAATCGGTCGTTCGGAATAGACCTCAAACTGTATGTCCCACTACTTAGGTACAAAATTAACACACACAATATAAATGATGAGAGAAGCTAGGTAATAAATCCTAACTGAAGAGGTGTAATGACCAATTATGCACATATGTTTCGACAAATAAGTTGGTTTCAAAGCGAACGGAATTCATATTTAACCTTGATCATGATCAGAGCAATGTGAATGAGAAATCTTGCTGCCATTTGAAAAGAGAAAGTTTATAAAAGGTCAAGGAAAGGGCATAAGAGTAAACTTCATTAAGGAATACAGTTGCAGTTACAAGAAGCTGGTGGTACTTTTAAATTTAATCTGATCTCGCTTGGGTATGATCTAGTTTTCCGTATGGCGATAATATCCGCATCCGATTCAACAGTGAGTTGTATCAGCTCCTCAACGACATAGACGTTGTGCAGCGTATTAACATTCAGCAGCTGCGCTGGCACGGCAATGTCGTTCGAATAGAGGAAGATGCTCCGACGAGATAAGTACTTGATGTGGTGATTTGCGGAAGTCGGCAAAGAGGACGACCTTGTTTGCGTTGCAAGGATCAAATCGATAAAGCCCTGTCATCGATTAGGGTGACCAACTGGCGCGTAGGCGCGCAAGAAGCAGAGGTGCCTGGAACAATGTGTTAAGGCAGGCCAAAATCCGCTAATCGGGTTGTTTTTAATTGCCAATTAAGTAAGTAGTAAGTAAGTGGAATGTAAAATGTCAAGAATGTAAGAAATTTGTTGTTCTCACCGGCATGTAAAACGTTGCGTTGAAATTTTTTAAAACCCTTCCGTTATTTTTTAAGACTTCTAAACACAGGAACCCCAACATCTAAATCTTTAGATCTTTAATTTTAAAACGTATCTTATTTTGCTAGCAATTGTCATACATTTTTTTCCTAAGTTCCTAATTAACATGCAACATTTCAAATTGTTTCATTATGCGTACCCATGCGCACATAAGCAATCATTACAAAACAAATAAAATTTTATTTTCCATGTTTTTATTTTTTTAATCTTAAAATCTATTTTATAAAAACGACAATAAAACCCCAAAAATCTTTAGGCGCTGTTGCATTCCAAGAATTGCATTTTTTTTTTGGTAATGTGCCGCACATGCAGCATCCTGTGCAACTACTTCTCACACTCTTGGTAGACAACTGTGCGTACAAGTATGAGCATCTAACTTATGGGTTACTAAACCTAATTGATTTATTGCTTAAAGATCATTTCATTCACTGCACATTGGCTGCATTGACTGCACACTACACTCATAAGCGTACACAAACAATATATCGGGTTACGATCGTACGAACTTCACCCATCATCATCTACCTGTGTACGCGATGAAATCGTGTGCTTTAGATTTCATTTCGTTTTTTGTTGACTAAACGCGATCAGCATATTTAATGGCGTACAATATTAAAATAACAATAACGGCGTTTACGAATACAATTCAATGTGTCTGCTCTTAGTGCTTGCCGAGCGAGAACGTGATCAAAGTGTGTGACACGTTTAACGCGTTACACTCATATAGGCTGACAATGGGTGCCTTAATTCGTTCCAAGTTTGTTTTTGAAAATCAAACGACTGGCCTTTTTAGTATGGACACCAGTATTGTTATTTTACTCTTTTCTCTTCCAGCGATCATGCTAACTGTCATCCTATTTGCTTTCAACTGATCTGCATGCGACTGACTGCCTCTCTGTTTCTGCTTACACATGGGGGTGTGCTATAGGCGATGTGAGTGTTAATACTGCATGTGATTATTTTACGAGCATGAAAATGTGATTCTCACAGATGTTTCACTTTGTCAAATTGGTGAAAAAGGTCAGTCATTCCATCACTTATGTAGTTGCTCGAGTTAGTTTGCTACGTTATTGCAAATATCTCTCGTAGAGTATGCGTTAAGAGCCATGAAATCCTCTTTCAAGGCTTAAGTTTTGCAAACATTTCCATTTTGTAACACGTTTATTGTCACTTTATTACAGTCTCTGTGGAGACTTTATACGAGCATCAAACAGTTCAACCACACGCTATTTTTTTGCGTTTGACCGAAAGCCATGCCACCAAAGGAAAATCTTTCCAGCCGACCATGTAATCGCAATTAGTTACGATAATCGTTGGCTTAATTAAAGCGTAGCTGTTGGCCACATTGTGGCCTCCAACTGGCCAACAACAGTATAAGCCACATGATCTTTACAATCCTCAAGAATGCAGAGCGCATGAAGAGAAATACTCTCATGATGTCTTCGTTTCAAATGGCAATGTGGCTGTCATAGTTATAGTCGCTGATGGTGTTATTGTCATCACTTTCGTTATGCTCAGCGGGATTATTATTTTTTGTTTTTGTTTTTAAATTCGTCGTACGCATTTTAGGCATGCGGTCAAATGTTTACCGCCACATTGTTGTTTTTTTTATTTCAAATCTAAACAACATATTTAAAGTTTAGTTTTCCTATGCCTGGGTGGCTATTATTGGCCTTGTGGCTTCCGAAATGTTATAAAATGAATACATAGTACAGACTGTTTGTTACTCATGTTATCAGAAGCTTAAAGACAAATCTACAGGGGGTGTAATGGCCTTAACTATACATTTTCAAACAGCTTGACTTTACAATCAGTTTCAGCTTGAAGACGATCGTTAACTAACTCCTGCGCTATTAAAGCACAATTGGGACCGTAAAAACTCTCTCCAATTTCTCTCTAGTAATACAGTCTCTCAACATTTCTTAATTCAAATATTTTTTGATCGAAGAGAGGGCCATAAGAGGTTCCCAGAGAAAAATTTTGACTCAAAATTTTTTCAAAATTGTATTCATGGAGAATTTCTTGAAGACAAGGACAATGCTGACGATGAAATCCTCTAAACAGCTAGCTGGCTAACTAAATGGAAACAAAAGGTGGTTAGGATTGACTAGATAAGGTGGCAAACCTTCCTTGAAGAAGGTTCATTGTGATACCACAATAAATACCGACTCATGGATCAAACATTTCCTGGAGAAAACCACCCCAAGTCCACAATAAACCTTGCTATTGCTGCAATCTTAATATTTAAGAGCTACGGCAAGGATAATAGACAGTGAGAGGTCAGAAACAAAAGCAAGGCACTGGCATATATTCCTGTAGAAATCATTCGGCGGAATGTCGAGTTTTTCGACATGCCTACCGAAAGGACAGTGACCCGTTGGAATCGCTATGGTGTGAGGTATACTCGCTTCCTTGATTGATCATTACATCTCTTTAGTCAGGATTGCCACCCATGTGGTGTGTGGCTTAACTTATAATTTGAAGTCGACTCCAAGCGACAAATTTTTGAAGGACCTTTCATGGCAATTTTGTTTTACTCTCAGATCTGCTGAGAGAAAGTCGTCTAAACAAATATTTTTTTATATTCGTTATATTCGAATTGTCAGAGCTAGGGGTTGAACCACGGGCTCTCGTCTATGGAGACAACATACTACCTACTAGACTATAGCGACTTTGCGAGAAATAGTCATGTCATTTAAGAACAGTAGTGTTTCGGTCCTGTCGTCATCCATACATGTCCAGCGTAGTTTAGCAATATTGCATGTTCCATCTTGTTGCCAACAACATAGAGGCTGGCTGTAAAACGAGTGGATAATATTTCATTTAACTGAGGCAAACGGAATAACTATGCCCTTCCACACGGCAGAGATTGTTAGTTTCGCACCGCCGCTGGCCAGTTCATTAGCAATGTGATTTCCAAAGATATCTCTATGTTCCGAAAACCATAAAAAAGTTACCCTTCAATGATCCGAAATTTCCCTGAGAAATCCCTGGCATTCACAGACAAAGGCTAACGTTCAAACTACCTTCGTTAAGGTGTTAATTGCAGTCTCTGCTATCCTAGCAAATCGGAAGGTTTTAGGGAAATTACCGCCGACCAACAGTCATTGCCTCGCCTAGTGATCAGACAGCCTATACATACATAACTGATCATTACAACTCTTCAGTTAGGATTACAACCTAGCTTCTCACACCACTTATGTTGTGTGTCTGTGTTAATTTTTATACATGAGTGGCGGGACCTATAGTTTAACGTCGTTTCCGAACGACAGAATTTTGAGAAACTTTTCATGGAAATTTTTTATTCGCTCTCAGAGTTTTCGCCAAAAATCTGATGAGAGGAAGTCGCCTTATAAATATTTTTTCAGATCTCATTCAGTTGGAGATGTCTGACCTAGAGTTTGAACGGAGGTCTCACGTCTAATAAGCCATCGCACTACATACTAGACTACGGCAATTATTTTGCAGCAAATTTAATACATATGCCCTGTAACATGTCGGAGCTATAAGAGCTACCCGAAATTTCACTGAGAATTCCTTATATTCATGGATAATGACGGACGTTGAAACTACGTTCGTTAGGGACTTAATTGCAGCCTGGCTGTCCTAGTAAAATAAGAGATTTTCAGGGATATTGCCGCCATCCAACAAGCATTACACTGCTTTCAAAATGGCCATCAACTTCGGTTAGAATACACTGATAGTTTAATATCAGAATCCTTAATAGATCTACCACACAGTCAGAGAGTAAATACAACAGAAATCCTTAACGTTTTAATTAAATCAAAGTCGTCATTTTGCTTAGTGTGCATGACCTCATGCAGAACCAATCTTTCAAGCTAAAGCTTCTCCCCTAAGTCCCTCAGCAGGGAGCAGCTTATGATAGTTGACTTCTGAGATCCAGTCGTAATTATACGATTTGAAGTCTAAGCCTTCTTACTGGAATCACAGCTCTGTTTCAGCTAACGTTGGTTTAAAGAACGCCTTTGAAAACCTCGGGGCAAAACCCAGTGAAAGTCAAAGTCAAGTGATTGCAATTTCTATAACACATGTTCACTCACATACATCCAATTTTTTTCTTTTCTTTTGCTTTTTGAATTGAAAATCTATCATTTCCTATATGAAATATTTTCCTATTGAAAAGGATTTCCAAAACAAATCAAATTAATTATCCATGGCACCCAAAGCTCTTCTCTTGATAATAGCCAAACGGTGTACGGTACGTATAACTTGGCTTTCGTTAAGACAGAAAAAAACCACAATTTTTTTGTATTTTGCTTTACTAACGTAATTATATTCTTATTTTTCTTTACTTTACGAGCATTTGCATTTTTATAACAATAAAAACAACAACAACAGCACGACTACTGTATGAAAAATTATGAATGACTGGAGGCTATTGATAACGACCCACAGCAGCAGCAGCAGCAACAAAACAACAAAACAGTCCCGAAGTTGACAGAGAAGAGGAAGAGAAAAAAGCATTTTTGTAAAAAGAACCGTAAAGCGAATGTTGAAAAAACCGAATGCGACATGAAGCACTCAATGAATCTGGTGAAACAACATAGTTTATCAGCCACAAATGAATGTGAATGTGACGAGACTGTATAAAATGTAACAATTTACCCAGGCGGGTAAAGTAAACCAAAATAAAGCAGGCAGCCAGGCCGGGAGAGACAGTCAGTTGCGTACACACTACACTACAGTCATCTATCTAAACATGTATACAAGTAAACAGCCCAGCCAACCAACCAACAAGCCATTCTCAATACTCCAAACAATGAAAACAGACTGCCCCACGTAGCTGTTTACACTCGACATGGGTGTGAGTGTGTGTGTTTGTGTGTGCATGAGATGGCGCACAGAAGGGCAACAATTAAGTTGGCATCAACCTTATACTGTTGACAACAGCAAGCATGCATACATACATATGTATGAGAGCATGTTGGTTGCTGCTCACAACTTGCAACTGTAACAGGATAAATAAGGTAACAAGTCAGTAAACGATTGCCGCTAAAGTGGAGTGTTGAAAAGTAAAGAAGCTTTAACAAATTACCGCCCAGACGCATCACCAGCCACAAACACATCAACAGCTACACGGCTACACAGCTACACCGCTACACAAGCCAGAGAGCAGCTAAGACAAGCGCAGTAGTTGCTTTTGCTTTTGCTGCAAGTAAAACAAGGCATCAAAAGGATGATAAAAAAGCATTTGAGTATGTGTATGCATGTATGTGTGTATGTGTTAAATCAAAATATGACTGGCGGTCGTAATGAATGTAAGAGGAAGAATAAATGATTTTCCATACAGCAGCCTACTAAGCCAGGCATCTATCGTTTGCACAAGCTTTGTTGTTGGACTCCAGAAATAGATGGACATTACGAGAGTCAAATTTATGTTTATATAAATGAGCTTATCTGTATGTGTGTATACATGTGTGTATAGATGCGATTACAATTTGCCCAACGGCATGACACTTTACGCTCTATACTCGCTATGAAACAGTAACAACAACAACACCACCAACTAAGCAAAATATAAAAAACAAGACATCGCAACATTATCCATGCAAAAGTTAAGCAAACCATGTCATGTGTTACCAGGCAGGCGGCGGCTATAATCGTTATGGTCTTCGACTCATATACACGATTATACAAAGATATTTTGTTTGTCTTCCTTCTTGGTTGGTTCTTCCTTTCAGTTCAGTTCAGTTCAGTTCGAGCGGCATCAACTTATGACTGAAATAATTGCTGACGATATTTATGCGAGGAAGCGTTTTGTCTCAGTCGCTCAGTCAACAAGAAATTAAAATAATGCCAATGCAATGCCAAAGCAACTCGGCTGCAGCAGCAGCAAATGTTGTGCCATATTTTTAACCGTTTGTTGTAGGACGTGACTTAAAAAATGCAGTGTATGTTGGTGGCCCGAGTTAAAGGTTGATTATTCATGTTGTTCTACTTTTAAACTCACAATCCTTTTTTCATTTTGATGTCTAACCTATGATTTTAACCTAGGCCTCACGTCTAATAGGCCAACACACCACCTACCTAGACTATGGCGAATTTACAATCCTTAGGCTTAACTTACTCGAGACATCTATTGTTTGCAGGGCATGACCCACAATTGACGTACGACTTGCAAAAAATTTGATCGTTTCTAAAAGTCAAGGCAGTTGATTGCTTAGTCTTGTAAATTTTAACAGCGCTTGGTAAAATATGCTTTGATAGCAAACACTTAGTTTGACTGACTGAGAGTAGTCAGCTGAGTATAGTATAGCTTCTTAGTAAATAGAATCACATATACCAGCTTCAGGTAAGATCAGAAAACTCCAATCAAGTTTCTAGTTTCCAAAATGCCAAACAAGCGAAGTGGACTCCCGCAAGAACCCTATCCTAACGTGAATAGATGGCAAGAGAAAGAATACAAATATACAATGAGTTCAGTCCTACAACAACAACAACTCTTATTATGTTCATTATATCCCTTTAGACTGTCACGAATCATACCCAAGTTTTTAATCGATTATCGATGGTATTGTGGGTTTTTTAATTCTTCACCTTGCGTCAATTCAAGTTTTTCCAACTAAGCTGATGTGCGATCTACAATGGCAAGTTCTAGAATGAAAGGGTTGCCAATTATCTTTTTAATTGGTTGTGGTATTGTGTTTTTTATTCTTCGCATTGTTTCTGTTTAAGTATACCCAACTAAACTGATGATGGCTCTACAGTGGCAGGTTCTAGAGTAATAGGGTTGCCAACTAACTTTTTTAATCTGTTATCGGTGGTATTGTAATTTTTTTTAATTCTTCGCCTTGCCGCGGTTGAAATTTTCTCAACTAAACTAATGATAGATCTAAAATGGCAGGTTTTAGAATGATAGGGCAACCAACTATCTTTTTAATCGGTTGTGGTATTGTGGTTTTTTAATCTTCACCTTATCTCAGTTCAAGTTTTCCCAACTAAACGGTTGATGGATCTACAATGGCAAGTTCTAGAATGATACGGTTGCCAATTATCTTTTTAATCAGGTGTGGTATTGTAGTTTTTTTATTGTTCGCCTTTCCTCAGTTGAAGTTTACCCAGCTAAAATGATGATGACTCTACAATGGCAGGTTCTAGAATAATAGGGTTGCCAATTATTTTTTAATCGGTTGCTGCATTGGTGGTTTCTTTCTCTTCGCCTTTGCTTAGTTGAAGTTTCCCCAGCTAAACTGATGATAGATCTACAGTGGCAAGTTCTAGAATGATAGGGTTACCAATTATATTTTTAATCGATTGTGGTATTGTGTTTTTTATTCTTCGCATTGTTTCTGTTTAAGTATACCCAACCAAACTGATGATGGCTCTACAATGGCAGGTTCTAAAATGATAGGGTTGCCAGCTATATCACAATGTGTTCGGTTTTGGATTGGGTATAGAGATGAAAACTTTACTCAATTAGTTCACACTGACATGTTCGTAGGTTATTCAGAAATCAGGTGTCTTCCTGGTTGACTTATTTAAAGGGACAAATACATACATACATACATACCCTTCAGTCAGGATTACAACCTAGCCTCTCACACCACTTATGTTGTTTGTTTCCGAACGACAGATTTTTGAGATTTTCCAGATTTTTTGACACAAATCTGCTGAGAGAAAGTCGCCTAAGAAATATTTTTTCATATTTTGTTTTGTTGGAGATGTCTGACCAGGGATATGAACCGAGGCCTCTTGCCACACTATTTACTATACTAGGTCGACTTCATTTGGATGGGATTGAAGCCTTTTATTCGACAACTACAATGAAAATTAATCGTGTTCTTTGGATTTAACCAACTATACCATGCATTCTAGAGTACATCTCAATTCGCATCAGCGCCCAATGCAGCATTCCAGTAGATTTTCACAGAGAACGTTGTCCCTAAGAAACGATATATGGCAACTCTATCATTACAGAATAAGCTAAGATAAGATAGAAGTTGTGAACTAACCTCAAGAAACGGAAAGGCTTGAAAGAGAAATGATACACTTGAACTTATTTTCATATTTCGTGCCCTAATGGGTTAAACATAACATCTGAATAGTGTCCGTTGATGTTTATGATGGACATGTATGTATGTATGTATGTATGTACATATGTATGCATGGATCTGTCTATCTGTGTGATAAAGAAATCTTTTGTTGTTGAATGACTGACTGACTGGTTGCGATGATTTGTTGGTTTGAATGATGTATTTCATTTTCGTAGATGTTCTTGTTGTTGTTGTTGTTAGTGATGGTCCATAAAGATCTTACAGGCTGAGGATGATGATGATAATGATGTTGATGGCTACATAACGTCACATACAATAAAGCGGTGTATTTGCTGTCTCTTGGAATGTAAATCATTCGTTAAGTGCTCGATTTAGGTGACCGTATTTACGTTTTACAAAGCACAGAGCAACAATACAAGTACGTGCGCGCATGCGCTCAAACAACAAAAAAATGCCTTGTAATGGCAACATCAGCTGCTGCAAGTATGATAAGCCACAACAACAACAACAAGTGCAAATGCGGAAAGAGGAGCTTGTGCACACGCGCTCCTTCGTTCATGGCTGGCGAACAGTAATGCTGAGCACATAACTCATAGCACATAATGAGGCGGTAATAATTCATTGGCTGGACGGACCGTTGAAATGAAAATCCTCGCTGGCTGGTAGATCACAACGCCAACTGCCAACTTGTAATTCATCATCAAAAACCATTGCGTTTGGAAATTTTTGTTGCATACCACCGTACAGCCATTACCATGTAGACAAACACACATACACACTGTGGCAGTGGTCTTGATGCTTCCTATCCATTTCAACATCGTCTATCTTTCTAGCCATCTTTAAATGTCGATACACAAGCATCACATACATACATACATACGTACATACTTAAGGAAATCTTTCATATGATTTTCGAATATTTTTTTGCGTTGTAAGATCCTAGTTTGTACTCGTATTTCTACTACAACAACGGGCTACTATGGCCAGCTGCTGCTGTTATAGCTGTAACTACCACTACGTACGACTATAATTAAGTATAATGAGCATAATTGCTAATGTACTCGTTCCTATACATACATACATATGTACGTACGTTCATATATCCTATACTGTAAGTATATTTAACTTTTATTTCAAGTCATTTTTTTTGTCATATTTTGTCGTGCATATGTATGTATGTACATACTGCTGGTACATACTGCTCTGGCAAGTAGCAAGCAGCAAAGGAAAAAATTAAAATGTATGACAAAGTGCGTGCAGTTATGCCTTGTCAGCTAATGAGTCTCGACAATGTTAATATTTACGTACTAATTACACGCAATGAATCGATATCGATATCGATACGATACGATACTTTAATTGAGCGCAAAAATTGTGGCAGTAAATTAATCTTACAAATGCAATAAACTTTTGTCGTTTACGTTTACTTTTATTTCCATTGCATTGCATACGTACGTACCTCAACTTTACGACGCTCACCTGCATTGACTGGACTGAGAGGAGGTACGATCAGGTATTATTTAATATGTGACCAACATTACTGATCATGATACTGTATGGAGAAGGCATAATGTATTCTACTGCATCTGCCATCAATTGTTGCACAATGGGCAAAAATATAAATATCGACAAATAAGAAAAAGTGTCTGTCATTAAGGTTATTAAGATAAGTTATCGATCATTCTTAACCTCACTCATTGTGAAGATAAAAAACACACATACGGACACGATTTCAAACTGTCGGCCTTGACGTTCATGTATAAAATTAACACACACAATATAAGTGGTGTGAGAAGCAAGGTCGTAATGACAAATTATGAATTTATTAAGGGCATCAGGATGAGTTATCGATCAGTCTTAACCTCACTCATGGTAGACTGAAGATAAAAAACACTCTTGCTCATTGCATCGTTTTCTCATGTATAAAATTAATTAAGTGGTGTGAGAAGCTAGGTCGTAATGACAAATTATGATTGTATTAAGGGCATGAGGATAAGTTATCGGTCTGTCTTAACCTCACTCATGGTGAAGATAAAAAAAAACACTCTTGCACATTACATTGTTTTCCTTATAGACTGCATGACCACTGCAGTGTTTTCCAAGCAGAGTTCATAGCCAATTTGAAAGTGGCGCAATGATTATTAAGTGGCAGGATTTTCACCGAAAATCTCTTGATTTGCTAGAACAACCAGGCTGTGATTAAGCCCTTAACTATTGTAATTTCAACGGCCACTATTGTCCATGATTATCAAAGGAATTCTCAGGGAAGTTTCGAGTAGCTCTTATAGATCCGAAGGTAGCTCCGATCCCTCGTCAGACATCTCCAACCAAATGAAATTTGGAAAAATATTTCTTCGCATCCACCACTTGAGGATACAATTAATACGCACAACTTAAATGGTGTGAGAAGCTAGATCGTAAGCGTGCCTAAGGGGTTGTAATGACCACTTATATATGTATAGGCTGCCTGAGCACTAGGCGAGGCAATGCTTGTTGAGTAGCAGGATATTTCCCCGAAAATCTCTTCATTTGCCAAGATAACCAAGATGCTATTAAGTTCTTGACGGATGTAGTTTCAATGTTCCTAATTGTCCATGAATGCCTTGGCCGATTACTTCAGTTACTATGGATATTATCCACTCGTCTTACAGGAAAGCACAATCCAGAAATGAACGTGCAATATTGCTAGACTCTTCTGGGCATGAGAAGAGTAGAAGAGAAGAGGAAGATTCTTACGGGCTATTCATTTGATAGGCATGTCGAAAGACTCGGCATTCCGTCAAATGACTTCTACAAGAGCTAAAGGTCTCGAGGAGGAGCATACCTTACCTCATATGTCAGTACCTCTAGACGCCAAGAGACGTAAATTTTTAAGCTCTCACTCTTACTTTCTGACATGATACAAATTTATTCCATATTATCCCAGATTCGAACCTAAATTGCTTGGGTTTGTAATCAAAATCTTTATTTATACCACACTAACTATCAATGTCTCAAAAAAAGACCAGCATGAGAGAATTCTCCGAGTCATAATTATGGGGACTCAGAAAGAAGCAAACTGGTTTGGGAGCCCAGAAATCATGCTTAGATCATGTGAACGAATTAAGAATAATTGGAGAGCAGCAATTAGAACGGAGGTCACCGCTTTATCTAACGTTTATAGACTACAGGCGCTAACCTTTAAATTTATTTACTCAATTGGCCATTACAACCCTATAGTCAGCATTACAACCCTGTAGTCAACATTATAACCTAGGTTCTCACGCCATCCATATTGTGTATAATAATTTAATTTATGAATGTAGGGACCTACAATTTAATATCAACCCTGGACGACAAATTTAAGTAGATTTTCAAGGAAAGCTTTTGTAAGAATGCCGCTAAGAAAAAGTCGCAAAAACAATATTTTTTTTCAATTTTGATCACGATGACCCATAGTGCATTGAAAACCAAAAGCGGAAATCCTTTATGCTGCTGATTTTTCTCAATGATACGAAAGAATGATCACACAAGCGATCGGCATCAGTTATTCTTGTTGTGTGGCATGAAGCAGCAAAAATAAAAAAAAAAAACAAAGACTCGTAGAAATATTCGCCTCTTTCAAGATTTTTCACACAGCATTATCACAGCATCGATAATGATGTTGTAAAACAAATTGTGATACGAAATCTGAATTTATAATATATTGGAGAGCCATGCCACATGCTAGAGCCACTGCAATCTCCATACAATTGGCGTCAGATGTTCCTTTTATGGCTTTAAGGCAAGTCTACTGGCTTTATTTATTTATAAGCCGAGGATAAGATTTTCTTAAAACTGTTTTTGCAAGACGAGATTAATATGATAGAAGCGATTGCAACATTTAAAATGAATTTTGGAAATGTCGCAGAAAAGCGAAAAGAACTTCGCTACATCGAACAGAAGAATCCAGTACATACATACATACATAATTCGCCATTACAACCCTTCATTCAGGATTAGAACCTAGTTTCTCACACCATCTCCGTTGTATGTGATAATTTCATACATGAGTGGCGGGACCTACGACTCACTTCGGACACTTTTCACGGCAATTCTATTTACTCTCAGAGTAACATACACAATATAAGTGGTGTGAGAAGCTGGGTTGTAATCCTGACTGAAGGGTTGCATTGACCAATTATGTTGTGTTATATGTGAGTACTATTTCGTGTTAATCAAAAAGAAAGCCGTAAAAAGTGACATGTTTTCCTTTTCCTGATAACCGCACCTTCAAAAATACTTACTACGGGCATCGGAAAAGTTCCCCTAAAGTTCATTCCATAGGAAATCATGTCTTTCTGACGCCATCATTAATTAAATTTCCTTTCGCCACACCTTGTCAGTGTATTATCAACCGTATTTGACAGTATTTGTCTCTGCTGGTTTGTTAAGCAAACTGTTAAAAAGAAGGCTGCTTAGAGAATACTTAACAAATTTCGTCTTGCTAGTCAACAGTAGTGGCTGGGACAGTAAAATTTAAAGCCCGGCACCAAACAATTGCGAAAATATTTACTTGTTGCCAGCAAAACCAAACGTCAAGTGTATCTAACAATACAATTCTTTTATTTCTAACATGCCACACGTAACCAAAATGCTGACTCTAATGATGATGATAATGATGATGGTGTTGCAAGTACATGAAACGTACAATGGATTTGCGAAAATTGTCTAGACGTTGCAAAACAAGAAAATTTTTCTTTTGGGCCATAAGACAAGAAAAACCAATTGATGATAAATCTTGTGGCTAATTGTGTGATTAAAGCCAGTTTAGAGAAGCCAAAAAGAGACTGTTGCTGTGTAGCAAAAACCATGCCAAACAAAAATAGCATGGGATTGTCCACATAAGTAAGTCCATAAGTTATTTATGTTTTGTATGGACTTAGTGATGATTTAAATGCTTCAAAAAAAGAGATTTACAACATACTCTCTCTCTCGCTCTCTCTCACCACACCAACAATAATTGCGTTAAGGAAAGCTGTGATAATATTTAAAAATCATATATGTACTGTACACAGGCACTTGAAGATTTACAAGCATTTGCATTGTGATGACGATGATGATGGCGAGGGTGATTAATGTACAGCGCAAAGAAAACAGAAGAGAAATATTTAACATTTGTTTGACAAGTTGTCAAACTGACTGACTGTTTACTTTGCTACCGGAGAAGAGTTAAGCCACAGTTTAGCAAGGTGTTAAGCTCGCTCATAAAGAGTTTTAAGTTTTTAAATCCGTAGACACTAGAGTAGCAATACTGCAGAGATTAGTTATCTTAAGCCATGAAGCATATACATACGTGTGGGTGTGCTTAGGCTTAGGGGAAAAACTACGCAATATAAAACGGTAAAAAAGGATTAAAATCCTTGGAAAAACAAATCAGGAAAATATATGTTTTGAATTGAAAACTCTTTTGAAACTGTAGACACGGCCTTAGTGAAAGTATAGGTAAGTACTACGTACTACAGGAAATTGTGTTTCCTTATGATATTTAAGCCCTTTATTGATTACAATACCTCTATTGCTACTCCTTTTTCCATAGGCAGCCAGCCAGCAATCCATTATCTATTCTTCATTCAAATGTTTTTTTGGTTTTTCTTTGGCTCTTTATTTTACCTGTTCGTCTCGCTTAGTTTTATTCAACAGTAGAGTGTGCTGCAAGTGCCAAGTGTCAAGTGTCATTCAAATCAAGATATTCTATTCCTCTCTCTCCCTCTCTCTCTCTCTCTCTCTCTTTTTAGTGTTATTTTTTTGTCTTTCATACATAGACAACAATTTTAAAAGCATCTAAGCCGTGTCTTAATCTCAAAACAATTAGTTTTGTTTTGTTTGATCGGCTTTAATTTGTTTGAAATTTGAATATGAATTGTTTGAAAGAAAAAAGAAAGAGAAACAGAAAGATTAGCAATATTTTTTTAATAATTTTTAATCTCTTATATTATCTGCCATTATTTTTATTTCAATTTTATTTGTCTTGAGTTATCTGTCTATACAATGAATGGTTTTTTGTCAGATTTTTTGAGTATTTTTTTAAGGGCTTACATGCATACCACAACCAGTAAATCCTTTTTCCTTTGAATGATGACTTGTCAAAACACAAAAAATAATAATTTTTTGAATAATGGACACACAGCTGTGATAAATGAGAACATTTTACAATTTAAGAAAAAGGACAAAAAATAAAGTAGTTTTTATACTCTTTTAAGGATCTGTAAAAGCCTAAAGGCAGGAAAAAAACTCATTTACATTTTACTTGACTCGTGTAAAAAACCTAAGGATTAAACGTTTGCATACAAAACATGACATGTAGTTTTAGATTAAGTTGTGCTAGGTTAGTAGGTAGTGTGATGGCTTATTAGACGTAAGGTCACTCACTAGGTTTCCATAATAACTTCCCTAAATTCACTTCAAACCCCATCTACGGTAAGCGTGCAATGTAAAAAATATGTTTTCTAAGGTTGCCAGTTTTCATTATCTAAGTGTCAGTTCAACCAATTTTGAGGCCACCTTTATAAGATATATGGACGCGTGCTGTAACTGGCAAATACTTGAAAAATCTTACACAGTCAATGGCTAGAAAATTAGCAAGTTTACTTTGGACATTAGCCAGTTTAAGCTAAGGAAAGTAGGTTTGACAATTCGAGCATAATTTATAAACAAATTCAGCTTAAACAAACTCAATACATGTTAAGTCAACACATACAAGTAAAACAACATTTTTGTTTCTCACTAATAAAGCCGGTAAATATACATCGATGGGCAGGCGGTTGAGCCAACTTGATGATGATGACTGATAATGATTAGAAGCGGGTGTAAATTACTTGATTAAATGTTAATTAGAATTTAACACCTTTTTTTGTTTTCGATTTAGTTTATCGAAGAATATCAAATTGTGTGTCTATCATTGGCATAAGAAAACTTTAAATAAATTTTTTTAAAGGTAGATACTCGCATCTACACAGTAAAACATAAGACCATATCAGCAATGAGTATTCAAAAAGATGAGTAGAATCGAATCATACTCATAATTTCTGATACTTAAACGCATTCATACTTATTTTAATATCTTGGAAGCTCTACTCATATTCAAACTTTGAAGTACTCATCATATTCATACTTAACAACACGTAGGATGTTGTTGATTTCGACTCCGCATAACTCAACATATACACGAAGCACAAAATAAATATGAATCGCGTATGCACTCTAAAATACTTACTGGAAGGTAGTGTGTTTGCTCTGCTGACTGCTCTGTCTTTTTTCTTTTTTTTTTTTTGTAAATGCAACAACAAGTAAGACTGTAAATTTTGATGAATGATTCGAGTCACTCGAATCGGTTAGAGTAGGCTTGTGAATCAAACATATTTCGAACGGTATGAGTTTGATATTAACCTTGTACTAATACTCATTGCAACCTGTACTTATAAATCAATGTATTGTTGTGAGTATGAATGAATCAGAGTACATAGTTAGTTAAATTTCAATATTTTTGACTCACTTATATTCAAAATTTCATGAGTGCTTATGAGTAGCGAAAAAACGATTCATTGATGATCTCTAAACACTACCAAATTGGAAAAAAAATAAAAATATAGAGTAGAAGGAGAAGTAGAAGAAGCATAAGGAAATTATATAATAACCATTTTGTAACATAATCACAAAATCTGATGACACCCCATAATGTTTTGGGTTCTTAACATGGAGGGGGCTCTTCATATTTAGATTTATTGCGTTAAAGGTTTTATGACATTTATACACACAAGTTTCCCACAATGGTAAGAAGTGTCGCATATAAAAGTGTCGTTGAACCACGAACAATTATAACTTTGTTAACTAACCTAAGCCCACTAAAACCAACCAAACTAACCAAATAAAACCACTAAATGAAGTGACTAAAAGAGAAGCAAAAAAAAACTAGCAAACTGGTAATAATAGAAGCGACATTAAATCTCTTTATTATGGCTTAAACGCAACACACAATTAAACACACACACACATGCCTCGTAAACCAATTGTACTCTCGTCTAAGCCGGCAAAATATTTCTTTTAATGTTTTTATTTTCTTGCATGTATACAGTGTTGGTATAAATAATAGGGACACGCACAACTTTTTCTTTCCAAGCCATAAACAATGCATTTTTATTTCAAGATGTTCAAATTGTTGTTCGGAAAATATTTCAAATTCACTCGGAGGATGTTTGAAAATCCATGGAAATTCCAACTCGATGTTCATTGCATGTGGTTAACTTGAAAATCAATCAATTACCCTGACAAACATATCTAAACAGACTCGAAAGTGTTTCATATCGCCTCATCGGTCCAGTTTCCTGTATAAAATCCTTAATCGATTCATACAAATAGCTTCTGCAATAGTCATGTTCAAGATAGCAAAACTTTTAAACCAATAATATGGTATCCAACAATTACTTCCGCAAGACGTTTAATAAGATTCCCGACATGAACTAGGAGAACTCTTCTTCTCATTCCGGCCAAAATATGCTGAAGCAACCTAAGAATTCAGCAGCTGCTGATATAAGAACAACTGTATTCTGTTTTCCCTTCACGAATACCACATACTCTGCTGATTTCATTGGTGTTCAACGGATTCTTCCTTTCCCATATCTTAATAAATTTCCGTAATTGTTTTTGTTTGTTTGCGATCAAATAGCAACATATTGGAGAAAAACTTTTAGAGAAAAAAAATACAAAGCGTTCTGAATCTGAATTCTGAATTCCTTCCTTAAATAAACCGCTTTCATGTTGAGCATAAAGTGGCCGTATTCTAGTAGATAGTGTGTTGGCTTACTAGACGTAAGGCTTCGGTTTAAACCCCCCACATCAGACATCAAAATTAAAATATATCTTCAGCGGCTACCTCTCAGCAGCAGCTTGTTACGCAGGATTACGACCTAGCTTCTCAACCCACTGATGGTGTTTGGTGTTTAAAGTCGACTCCGGACGACAGATTTTTTGAGCCCGCTATAGTCTTATCAAACGAACGTTGAGCGTTGGCCAGATGGAAAAAAGTTCACAAAAAGATAATTAAGCGTGGCAGCATATCGTTGATGATTTCGGAATGCTTTTGCTCATCTACTGTTGTTCCAATTGCTTAGATTCAAGGAAAGGTAACCGCTGTCGATTATCTGAAACAATGCTACTCCTTGCCGAAGTGCCATTAGGATGATGGGATGATGATTGCAGGAAAATCAAATACACTTAATGCAGTATGCCTTCGGCAGACTTTAACTCTCTTGATCCTCATCATACATACATACACATAATCGGTCATTACAACCCTTTTAGGGGTTGGATTACGACCTAGATTCTCGAATCACTTATGTTGTGTGTGCTAATTTTATACATGAGTGGCTGGACCTACAGTTTAAAGTCGATTCCGAGCGACAGGTTTTTCTGAGAAACATTTCAAGGCATTTTATTTATTTATTCTCAGAGTTTTTGCCAGAACTGTGGTGAGAGGAAGTCGCCGAAGAAATATTTTTCTATATTTCGTTTAGTTGGAGATGTCTAAACTGGGGTTTGAACCAAAGCCTCACGTCATATAAGCCAACACACTATCTACTAGACCACGGCGACTTCTTTCTATAGTACCCGCAGTTTTCTTGAAGTAGAACGCATGATCTTTCAGAGCACATCATGGCCGTTGTCAATACATGAGATTTTTATATTACAACACTAGTTTTATTGACAAAAAAATCAAATTGTACCTATTATTTCGGCCGAGACTGTATGTATTATATATTTGGTTAGATTCCTTTAAGTTAAACTCATACTGACTAACTATTCTGTAATAAAAACTGGTTAAACGTTTTAGGGTTTTTGTTTTTTTTTTGGATTCTTTCTTTATTGTTGTTGTTGTTGTCGCTTAATTTTTAATTGCTTCACAATGAACTTGAGATTTGTTCACAATTTTTGTTTTTAGTTGGTCTTATACTAGGTAGTATTATTTTTAAATTTTTTTTTGGTCAGTGTTTCCTTTTATTGTTTGTTTTTTTTTTATATTAAATCTAATATGATTATGATTTTTTTATTTCTTATTTTTAATTTTTATTTTTTATTTATAATAAAAATTGTAAAAAGTGTCATAAAAACCGAAATTATTCTCGAGATAACAACCTTAAGTTGGTGAGTTTTTAAGGCAATTTAAAGTTTAATAGGCTGCTGGTGCGTGTGTAGACTTGTTATCTTAGCCAAGTCTTTTTTTTAACATAAAAGATTTAACCATTATGATTAAACAATTTATTTCAATTATAAGAAGAAGAAGAAGAAGACAAAAAAAAAAGGGTTTCTAATAAAAATTACTCCATAAATTATGACATTAAACGAGAGAAGTGAAGCTGAATCATTAGAATACCCTTTTAATACCATCACAATATCTGTGTAAGTATTTATAGAGAAGGAAAAAAGAAAAGAACAGAAAGAACTATTCTTAGTATTTATCGGCGTTTAAATATATTTCCCCAGGGAAAAAAAAATTAAATGTTTTATTATCATATTCCTATTAAGGTGCCTCGCGTTGCGTTAATTAACTGTTTGCTGAAATAAATGGCTGGTAATAAAAATAGTGTTTAAACGGTAGTTTGCTTTGATAACTCATAAATACCGTAACGCCAACGCATGCAACTATTAAAATGTTAGCGGCCCCATATGCAAATGAACGGTTATTGTGTAATTGACACGAATTACGAATAAAAAATCTGAATTCGAAAGGAATTCTTAAAGGCGAAGCTTTAAAATATCATACCTTTAGATCTTCAAAATACAGTTTTTGCTAAAAAAAAAATATCCCCCTTTTTCGTTTACTCGGTAATCGACACAACAACTTCCTCATGAACGTCCTCTCAACAATTTTCAGGCAAAAGCCCTGACAGTAAGTAATTACAATGAAAAACTTCTTAAATCTGTCACACGAAGTTGATATTGAACTGGGAGTTCCACTACTCCTGATGAAGTTATCACACACCTAACATTGATGGTGTGAGAACCTAGGCCGTAATCCTGACTACCGATCGATTGTTTAAGATCGATATCGTACATAAAGTGTCATCATAATCAACAGCGGCTGATTTTTTCCTGAATGCTGCCAATTGGAACAGCAGTAGATGAAATGCCTCAGATACTTAGAAAAATATCTAACGGGAATTATTTTGCTATTTGGTATTTCAGTGTAAATAACTTCGTGACATGTGACAATACCAAGGATGCTCCATTAGGCTTGCATTTTACTATGAATGGACTGAAAATGCCAGCAAAAAATGTGTTTCTAACGAAAAAATACCTTCAACAACGATGCTCCCTTTTGCCATAATGGCTTCGTCATTAAACAGGATTTCCGGATTTGGTACGAAGAACAACAGTCAGAGTTCAAGAATATGGCAATGTAACATATACAATTTTGTGTAGTTTTGAACCTACTTCTATTTTATGAACGATTAAAATTGGTACGATGCAATCAATTGAGCACGCTGCAGTGCATCCCATTACATACATACATAATTGGCCATTACAACCCTTCAGTCAGGATTACGGCCTAGCTTCTCACACCACTCATGTTGTATGCCTTAATTCTATACTTGAGAGGAAGTAGCCGCAGAAATATTTTTGTTTTCATATTTTGTTTTTATGTCTGAACACACTACTTACTAGACTACGGCGACTTCACCCTTAATTAATTTTTTTAAGGAAAGAGTTAAACATGATGACATAAGGTTCCAATAAGGCGATGCTACACGCCACTTAATGCCATGAAAGTATTTTGAAGCGAATTAAGTAATTAACCTCACGTTGTGGAGCAATCATTTGGCCCCCAAGAGCATGTGATAGGACTCTATTCGATTAGTTTTTTTTTTGTAGTGATACGTGAGGACTTTAAAAAATGTAAATGTTTCTTCAGCAACCTTCTCTCAGCAGATCTCTGGCAAAAACTCTGAGAGTAAATAGAAATTGCCATAAAAAGTTTCTCAGCAAAATCTGTCGTTCGGAGTCGACTTTCGACTGCAGGTCCCGTCACACTCATGTGAAATTAACACACACAATATAAGTGATGTGAGAAGCTAGCTCGTAATGCTGACGCAGTGTCGTGGATGTCCAAATCATCCAATCTAGGCCAAAAGAAGTTGATAATTATCGATTTATAGTGTTCGCCGTGAATAGTGATGGTCTGACCAACGTTGTCCTTAGCGAAATATGGACTGTTGATGCTGCCAGCCCAAAACACATAGCAAACAGTGAATTTTTCGGTATGCATTAGACGCTTTTGAATCTTATATGCATAGATTGGTATCGTTTCATATTCGAAAATTTTATTTTGTTTACCTAAGCATTCATTCAGAGAGAAGCTTCATCTTTGACGAAATGAATTTTAAATGGAAATTAGGGTCAAACAGAGCGACCATTTTGATAAAAACAATTGAATTATTTGCATGAGATGTTGCATGCTCTATCTTTCCAGGGTGATTTGACAAAGCCTGTTGAATAAATGAAAAATTTGACATATAGAGCATCAACAAAATGCCATTATTGACTGTCAGAGTTCGGAAGTCTCTGGACCCAAATTCCCAAAACCTATTAATGAAAACATCAGATTAAATTAAGTTGTTTGTCTAAAATTTTTTAATTTCATTCATATACACTACATTCTTGGTTTGTTTGTTTCTTTCTTTACATTACAAAGTTTTTTTTTTTTTTTTTGTTTTTTATTGTCTTATGTAATATTCTTAATAAGATAATTAAATACAAAAATTATAAAAGAAAATTAAAAACAATATTTAAAATTAATGGGCCTTAAAATATAAATTTTATGTCGGCATTATTACTGTCATAAATATTAAAATAAAATTAAAGAAAATACTGCCTTATGGAAAACAGCCTTAAATATGCACACAAAACTTATGGATAAAAACACTTATAAAACAAATATTGTTTTTTATTTATTTTTTATTTGCAACTTTAAATTAATTTTTTTATTTCTATTTTATTTACGATAATCTATGCTAGACAATTTTATTATATTTTATTTTAATATCACAGTTTTTTTTTTATTTTAATTTAATTTAAATTATTTTTTATTTTTAATTGGAATGTTTAAAAATGTAAACGCAATAAACACAATAGAGGCAGCACTTGCGGCGCGGCAATCTGTTAAACTTACATGGGTGTATATGAAAATGCTTATTTTACAGGCAATGCGACAGCAAGTGTCAATGCTGCTGCTGCCGCCCTTAGGTTAATTTATATTTATGCTCGCGCCAATCAGAGAATTAGTGCTTGCATTGTAATCCATCAAATAATTAGTGCTGTTAGATACAACAATATGCATGAAATAGATATTTTAAAAACGCGATACGTCGCCATTGTCTAGTAGGTAATGCGGTGGCATATTAAACGTTAGGCGACGGTTCAAACTTCAGGACAGACATCAAAAAAACATACGAAAAAATATTCCTTCGGCGACTTCCTCTCAGCAAATTTCTGGCAAAAACTGTGAGAGTAAATAAAATTGCCATGAAAAGTTTCTCAAAAATCTGTAGTTTGGAGTCGACTTTAAACTGTAGGTTCCGCCACTCATCTATGAAATTAACAAACACGACATAAGTGATGTAAGTAGTGGTCGTACCCTAACTGAAGTGTTGTAGGGGGTATGTATGTGTATATGTAGTGAGTTAAAGGATTTGCATGCTTGGAACAACATGCTCGTGGCTCTATTGATAACGAATAAATGAATTGTTTATTTGTTATTTGTTTTACTTATGCTTTGCCGCCTCCACGAAGCCTATGCTGCTTGCCTGAAGCGGCATTTAGAAAATTGTCGTGCTGCAAATGTTGCTTCCATTGTGTTTATAGCATACAAATGAAACTCTAACTTAAATTTTACAGGAACCCTGGCTAGATACAAATTAAAAAAATTATTAATTAACATTATAATACTTTTAAATTATTTAATAATACATTATTGGAGATGTTGTTGTCGTAGTTGAGGAGAAGCTAATTTACATGGTAAATAAATTAAAAAAAAAATTATTTTTTTTTGAAAAATCTTTTTAGATTCGAATAGAAAATTTCAAAACTGGGTTAAGAATGAGGTGAAAGGGTTTATAAATAATCCTAGCTTGACTAGACTAAATAAAATAGAAACAATGATTTTTTAATGAAGGGGAAGAGATTTAAGAAAGATCTTTTGTATACGAGATAGGGCCTTACTTAACTATGCTAATAAATTAAAAAAAAACTTTACTTTCACAAACCTATATACACTCTAATTTAAACTAATTTATGTTTAGTTTTGGAATTTCTTCTTCTTTTATTCCTTTTCGTTTGATTTTTATTCAAAGACTTCTCCACCTCATTGAATTGCTTATTGCAATTGGAATTTGATGGGCATCTGCTAGGGTTTTGTGTTGCCGCTAGAGCTTGTTGGCCCTTACGTCTATTGAATTTCCTTAACAGTTGCCACATACTCTTCAAGTATTCAATGTAATGATACTTAACAAATTTCAAATCAATTGAATCGGTTTCGGCCAATAGATTAGCATTATCCATGAAGCGTTGCTTGGTGCGCAACTTCAAACGTTTATTCATTTCCAAGCGTGTTATTTGGGGTATTTGGCGATTTCGTATAGCATAGGTCTTATTCACCGCGGTTTCCAATTCGCACAGCATGTTACGTGAGCTTTTTAAAAGCTCTTTCAATTCACTGGATGTAGACGATTCCCTTTGGGTCTTGGAACGATCGTATTTGTATTGTATGCGATGCAAATAGGCAAAGGTTGCCACATAGGTTTGCATATTGCGATACCATCTCTTCAGGGCAATCTGTAAGTGTAACAAAAAAAAAAACAAATGTGAGTCACATGGGGAAATTATCAACAAAAAAATTGTCCTTCAAATCAAAAAAGCTTGCAAATGATTAATTGATTGCGTCTCATGGTTTTTGTAGCTCATATTAGTTAGTTTAGTAGTTTCGTTTAAATACCGTGTAGATGAGTAATGATTTGTTGTTTAGTTTTGTTTGTTGTACTTAAATTCATTATTCACTACTAAACCAACCATGCCCGCAATTACAATCAAACTTAAAAGTAAAGCTTTTTATCATAATAATGATCAAAGTCCACTTGTGGGAGAAAAATTTTTTACAAATTTTTTTCCATTGCATGTCAACTCATCATGATCATCTTCATTGGCATTTCCGTTTTTCGATTTTCTCTTTACAATTAAATTACGAGTATTATACGTGAATTTGCATACTTACACTGGAGTTAAGTTTCAATTTCGGCAAGAATTTGTATCTCGAATTATGTAGGAACCAAATGCCAATATTGCTGATGTCAATATCTTGCTTTTGGCTGCCATTCAAATAGTTGAAATCATTTAAGGCCGTCAGTCTTAAAATGTTGTAAATCTGGAAAGAGAAAACCAAGTAAAGAAATTAGAGAAAAATTAAAAAAAATAAAAATAATTGGGACACCTTCATAAAATTTCAGTACATCGCCTAATTGCAGGGACATTAAGTACTGAGCTTATATTGTTGGAACTCCCATTGAAATTATTTTAAATATACTAGGCTTTCATATTCTGTATTAAATTTTAATTCAAGCAAATAAATATGCACAGAAAAAATAATAGGGACAATTTCACAGATTTTCAGCACATCGCCTAATTGCAGAGACTTTAAGTCTTGAAATTATTTTAAATATAATAGGCTTTCACATTTTAACCTGAATTTTGATTCAAGCAAATAAGATAGCTTACAAGAAATAATAGGGACAGAGTAGATAGCCCCATTTGCAGAGGCTGTTATTCAAAAGAATTTGGCAACCTACTCATATCACGATTAATAATAAATTGTAATTACCCTGTAGTCGCTATAGTTTAGTAAGTAGTGTATTAGCTTATTAGACGTAAGGCCCGGTGTCAAACCCCAGTCCAGACAGAAAAAAATATTTATTTTGGCACTTATTTCGCAAAAGTTCTGACGATAAATAAAATTGTCCTGAAAAATGTCTCCAAAATCTGTCATTAAGATTCAACTTTAAACTGTAAGTCCTAACATTCATGTATAAAAAATTAACACACACACACCATGGGTAGTGTAAGAAGCTAGGTTGTAATCCTCGCTAGAAAGTCTGAAGGGCTTACAGGAATTCTGTAAAGAAAACTGCACAAACTAAAGTAGGAAAGCGAGAAACAACTAAGCGTTTCAATAAAATTTCTATTAGAAGCCTAAAGATGAACAGAAGTATTGAAGATGCTGCATCTACAAGTCCTTTTTGCCCCAAAGTAACTCTTCTCTGCAAACGTAATGTATAAAAGTGTGGCTTGAAATCATCAGATCATTACTGTCAACGGCGAGCACTGTAGATCGATGACAAACAACTTCTTTTAGCCTGAATTGGATGGCATGGAGTCCAACGACATGTGGTTTCAATAAGATGACCACACATTTCATGCTACATTGGATATTCTGCACGAACGTGATCATCTCATATAAAGGTAATGTGAAGTCGCTACCGTGGTTAAGCGATTTGAGCCCATTAGACTTTTTCTGGTGGGATTTTATTTGTCTAGGGAAATAAGAGACAAACCACCATAGCGGTGCTCAAAGAACTCAAGCTAATAGTGTTTTCACACCAAAAGTTAAAACCTGATTTTAGCATTAAAACCATAATCAGCTGATTTTGCGTTCACACTGCAAATTTTCTTAAATCAGGTTTTAACTTTCATACATTCATGACGGAACAGAAATGTTTTTGTTTAAGAAAAAACAAAAAATATGAAAAATTAAGAAATAATATTAATATTATTAATATTATTGTTAAAATATTGTTATTTATTATTGTTGTAGCATTCATTATTTGAAATTTTACATTTTTATACAACCGGCTTTCTATATTTTTACATTTGTTTTGTTTTTATTTAATTTTTATCAGCTGTTTTTACCATTTCAGAGCTGGTAGCTCTGATTTAGTACATAAAACAAGGTTGTATTTCATAAAATCAACTTAAAACCAATTCAAAAAAGGTTTTAAGTTGATTTTAACACAATAATTTTGTATGGTAAAAGCAGGTTTTATTTTTGATTTTAACGTTAAAACCAACTTTTGCGTTAAAACCACTCGGTGTGAAAACACTATAAGTAAGTAGGTCAATATAACCCATGCAATCGATTAAATTCCCCTGTTTATGCGCTTCACCCACAGAAGTCGTGGCGGACATTTGTTCGTTGTTATATTCCAATGGTTAATAGCATCAATAGGTCTTTCAAATAAATTAAAATTTTCGATGATATCCCACACTTAATTTTATTTAAATTTGAAAACAGGAAGTGTTTAATGAAAGAACCGGTGAACGTATAACTCTTGGCAGGTCGTTGATGATTTGGAAGTGTTCCTTCTTGTGTGGTATTGATTAAGATTTTCGAATACAAAGGCTATTTTAAGCAGCTGATGGATGCAATGCCCATATATTACTCCTCGAGGTTGTGTAAAGCTTGTTACAATATTTACAATAGGCTTAGACATCGTTTTGAGTGATCAATAAATCATCTTTGTCCTATGAAAAGGCAGAAGATTCCAGGCGTCTTTGGTTTTGGAAGCTTCACCTTATTTACTATCAGATTACTCGTCTATTATTCTTACGGTCTCAAATCCTAGTAAATTTAGCTACTAATTTACACTTTAAATTTAGCAAACGTTTATTAAAACTTCTTATTTAGTCGTTTTAAGTAATGAATCAACTAATTGGCCTAAGGTCCTTTGCAGAAGATTCCAGACGTTATTAATTATGAAAGCCTCACTACATTTATAATCAGATCGCGCGCCTACTATTCTTTAGGTCTCAAATCCTAGTCCTTTTAGGTACTAATTTACACTTTAAGCTTAAGAAACGTTTATTAAAAGTTCTTATTCAAAAACAATAAATTAGTTAAGTTAACTTTTTTTTAAAGAATGGAAATAAATTTCTTGTCACCTTACTATTGATCGGCATTAGAGGAATAATTGTTTGTTTCCCCATAAAAATGTTTGCTATAGGTTTACAAAAGTTTATTTAACAAAACCCTCTAAAAAATCTATTCAAAAAAGGGTGTGTTTAGTGAAAAGCACCGTTGTAAGTCTAGTTTAAGTCTATTGTAAGTTTAGGAAAGCAGTGTTAAGGATTTTGTTCGCCCTATAATATCAAATCGAAATTAAATTAAAACCATGTTTTTTATATTTTTATATGTTACAATATCTCGAAAACCTAAATTGACAGAACAGTCTGTAGTCGAAGCCAGACTAAGCACACCAAAAACTTTTAAGTTATTCCCGGGCTATACCCGATTTGTGCGATGTTGTAGGCTTGGGTAATTAATTGAAACATTCGTTGCCATGCATTATTAATGTAAACATATCCATGACATAATATTGTATTGTAATTATTATGTGACAATATGTAACATAACTTGTTTATTGTTCTTGAATACGACTGCTTAATAAGCGTTTGTTAAACCCCAAGTGTAAACTAACTAATAAGCACATTACATATTAAAATTTCTTTTTGGTGAATTTGTTTGTGGAAATCCAAACGAGATAATTGGTTGGAATAATTTCTTCAATTCGATTCTAAAGAAAATAATTATTAATCTTCATTAAATAATAAGAAATGGCGGGACCTACAGTTTTAAAGGCTAGCTTTTGCCTGAAAACTGCTGAGAGGAAGTAGCCTAAAAATATATTTTTTCATGTATCGCTTTGTTCGAGATGTCTTGATGACTCAAGCCCCAAGAATCACAGGCTGTCCTCTAATAAGCCAAATTACTACCTACTAGATTACGGCTATTTTGAAAGAGTTCTGCAAATGATTGCCTATAATGAAATGTAATTTGAAACATTCCATTTGCCATAAGTAATGTCAAGATTGTTGGAACAAAATAGAAAGAAGATCAGGGAATAACTTGAGGCCTATGGTCCATTTAGGATACTATTTGTACATACATAAATTTTCTAAAAAGTTTTCATTAGACCTCCTTCAGAAAGAAATTGTGCAGATCATTTATTTAATAAAAATCGTCATATTACTATTGATCATTACAACCCCGTTAAGTTAGGATTATGACGTAGTTTGTCACATCACTTATGTTGTGTGTGTTAATATCATCGATGAGTGGTGGAGACCTATAGTTTCAAAGTCCGAATTACAGATTTTGTAAAAATTTTCTCAAGGCTTTTATCAGCAGACTGCTGAGAGGAATGCGAATATCTTAGGGCTTTTATCAGTAGACTGAGAGGAAGGCGTTGAAGATATATTTTTCCATGTATCGCTTTGTTCGAGATGTCTGAGTTGGGAGTTTAACCAAGGCCTTACGACTAATAAGCCAACTTACAACCTACTAGACTATGGCAACTTATGACGAGTATACTCGACACTATTTGAACAACTTATGATTCATTCAGGCGAGTGTACTTGAGACGAATATTTCCAAGTCTTAATTATTTTCTTTACATCTATGAAAGAACATATATTGGTCGGTTGTAATACTATAGTTCCTGACTTCGCAATGATAGTCCTTTTTGATGTCATCCTCTTTAGCGAATCAAAGTGGTAAAGAGGCTTTTAGATAGATTATTTGGAGAGAAATTTAATTTTTTTAATTTTTTAAAATATGAAAACCAAGGTGAAGAGCCTGAACTGTTTTTAAATCAAGCGGTCGATTTTTTTTTTTAATTTTGTCTAGGATTTGTGAACTCAAATTAAACTTCCTTTCAAGAATTTTTCAAACAAGTATTTGACACCTAAGAGACCCTAAATTTTCAAAATTTGTTTGTTGCGGTTTTCGAACTTCCAACTTTTATGGCTTTTATGGAAGATCACAAAGCCACTGCATTTCAGAATTATTTTTGGGTTGATTTCAAGCCACTTTTAGCTTAAACTAGAAAACATAGAAGTTAAGCTTGGATTAAAACCGAATTTGTATACACAAAAGTACACACGTTTTCTTTAGAATAATTGGCTTAGAATTTCTGTAAATTATGAAAATGAATGAAAGTTTCCCATAAGGACTCAATTACAACAGAATTAAATTTTAACTTGATTCTCTTGCCCCATATAAAAACCTTTTTTTTCGAAATTTATAGGCAGAATGCCAAACTATTCCTTCGCTTACTACTTACCCTTTTTTGTTCCTTTTTGGTGGGCTTTTTCGGCTGCCTGGCATTGGGATGATATTCACCGCCACAAGGATTTGACCATTCCAATATTGTGGAGTTTTCATTGTAATAATTATAATCATCCCAAATGCTATGACGTTTACGATGGCGCTTACGCGGCCTTAAAGCGTGCAACAATGGCGATGACAATGATGATGTTGATGATGATAATGTTGTGGTTGAGGAGTCTGATGTTGATGCTAATGCTGATACTGATGTTATGGTTGGCGTTGATAATAGAGATAAAGCGCCGGTGTTGCTATACTGTTGTAGCTGTTGTGAATGTTGTTGTTGTTGTTTATGATTAATATCTTTAGCTTTGTGTGTAATACTGTTTGATAATATTGTTGTTGCTGTGCTAATAGTTCTAGGGGGAGACGCAGCAACACCCTTTAACACCACTAAAAGCTTAAGGATAACAATCGCAACTTTTAATGGAGACATTTGTAGGCAATTTTAAATTTATTTAAGCCTGATATTGTTATTGTTTTTTTATTTTTTTGTTTTTTTATTAAAATTTAAAGCACGTGAGTTGTTTTGAAAGTAACATGTAAATGATTTTTTATGTTTTTTTTTGTAATAAAAAATAATTTTTTTGTTTTGTTTATATTTTATATAAAAAATATTTTATTTTTAAATTAAAAACAATTGTTTCATTAGTTTAAAGAACTTTTATATTTCCAATTAATTTGTTTTATTTGTTTTTTTAATTTTTTTTTATTGTATTTTTTTTTTAATAATTGTTTTATAAATTAATTAATTTTTTTTTATGTTAATAAATAATTTTTTTTTTAACCGTTAATAAAGTCCGTTATTAGTAATAAATTTTTTTCACATTTTTTTTTTTTTTTTGTTTTTTTTATTTATTTTCATACACAAAAAATTGTTAAAATTTTTTTGGAAAATATTTTCATTATCTTTTGAAAGTAAACAAAAACAAATCAAAACAATACAACGAAAAAAATAAACGGCAAAAATTGAAAACGAAAACAATCAAAAAAAAAAGTTGTTTACACGTCAAAGTTTAAAACTAGACTGAATTGGATGTTGCGTTCATTTTGACTACCTTTCTTTGTTGAGACTCATTTGTTTGCCGCCGCATGCCAGTATTTTTGCAGGCCATCGCCAGTGTGCTAGTATTTGTAACATTAACTCTCCTCCTCTGCACACACAGTAACAACAAAACAAAACAAAAAAAGGAAACCGCCATTGCTCGCTACACTATTATAACAACAACAGCAACAATAAAAAATATCATATAAGTAAACATAAACATTACATTACCACCAAAGCACACTCATGCCGAAGCAAATGCCGTAAAATATCATTTCACAATACACAACAAAAAAAATGTGCTCAAAACCATTTATACATACACACATCTATAGATAGCCTTTTATTTTCTTTTATTATTTTTCCTTTTCCCCATACCAACAGTCGTTGTTTTTGTTATTATTTCCGTTTTGTTAATGGTCAACGCCATCCAGCCACATGGAGCAGAACATGAATAATAACACCAACAACAACATAAAATGAGAGAAGCAAAAATAACACAAACAATCCCCTCTTTAAACCATACACAACAACACAGCAATGTTAGACAGAAAGAGAAGCCATGAGTTTGTATAACAACAACAATTATAAACTCGTTAAGAACATAAGAGATAAACGTAAAACGTCATTGTTAACACGTCATAATTGTTGTTGTTTGTTGTATTTTTTGTTTTTCTTTTTTTATTCTCTTTCTCTCTCCCAGCCAATGACAAATTTTGTACTCAAATTTTCCCCTTTGAGTGTAAAATTTTGTTTGTTTTTGAGTTGAAGTTTCAGTTTTTTTATGTATATCATGCCACACAGTGGGTTTATTGCCTAATAAAAGTGCGCCATAAAAGTTGGAAGTTCGAAAACCACAAAAACAAATTCTCTAATATTTGTATGGCCATAGGCAATAATTATTGACGTTCCATGGTTTTTATGAAAGGAAATTTAATTTGAGTTTAGAAAACCTAGACAAAATTAAAAAAATAAATTCGACCGCTTGAATTAAAAAGAGCTCCGGGTCTTCATCATGGTTTTCATTTTTTAAAAAATTAAGATGCTTCAATTCCCCCCCCCCCCCCCCCCCCAAATAATGCGTCCAAAAAGCCTCTTTACCACTTGGATTCGCTAAAGAGGATGACATCGAAAAGTAGCGTCATAGGAAAGTCAGGAACTATAGTATTACAACCGACCAATATTTGTTCTTTCATAGATATAAAGAAAACAATCAAGCCTTGGAAATATTAATCATAAGAACGCTCGCCTGAATGAATCAGAAGTTGTTCAAATAATGTCGAGTATACTCGTCATAAGTTGCCATAGTGTGTTGGCTTATTAGTCGTAAGGCCGTGGTTAAGACCCCAACTCAGATATCTCGAACAAAGCGATACATTAAAAAATATTTCTTCAACGCCTTCCTCTCAGCAGTCTACTGATAAAAGCCCTGAGAAAATTGCCTTCCTTTCAGCTGTCTACTGATAAAAGCCCGGAGAAAATTGCCATAAAAAGTTTTTCAAAAATCCGTAATTCGAATTTTGAAACTGTAGGCCTCCATCACTCATGTTAACTCACACAACACAAGAAATGTGACAAACTACGTCATAATCCTGACTGAACGGATTGTAATGATCAATTAAGTAAGAAATACTCGTCATAACGATTTTTATTAAACAAATGAACACAATGGACCTTTCTAAATGGACCATAAGGCTTCACGTGATTTCCCGATCTTTCTTTTATTTTGTTCCAACATCTTCACATTACTTAGGGTAAATGGAATGTTTCAAATTACATTCCATTATAGGCAGTCATTTGCAGAACTCTTTCAAAATGGTCGTAAACTAGTAGATAGTAATTTGGCTTATTAGAGCATAGCCCGTGTTTCAAACCCCAAGACAGAAATCTCGAATAAACCGATACATTAAAAAATATCTCTTTAGGCGACTTTCTTGCAGGAGTCTTTTGGCAAAAGCTCTCAGAGTAAATCAAATTGTTGTGAAAATCTTTCACTTTGCTGGATGGCTACACAATGCTAGGTAAATTGCTAAGCAAACTTACCTTTCAATAGGGGGTTATGGTATCGCTTAGCGTAATAGATCGGTTTTAATTCCAAAGGGTTTAAGGGTTTTAAGTGATAAAATGAGTCCGAAGATCAAACTTAGAATCACACTTGCCATCAGGAGCTGACATGATCTCAATAGGCAATTGAATCGGCATTACGCACCGATGCAGTTGCCTTGAAAGTATGCCGAGAGAAAAGATTTAAGAACGATCTTCAGTTCTGTATGAATTGTCGATGAGTTCTACGAGCTCATCATCGAAATGTGCTTTGTTTAGCGTATTAACATACAGCGACTACACCATTTCGGCCATGTCGTTTGAATTTACATGGAGATTCAGGGGAATAAACTATTTGAAGACAAGATCAACGGATGGCAACTTTGTCTGCTGTCTAAGGCGATGTAAAATAATTGAAGTGAATGAATACAGACATTATAAAGGCCTCTTGAAATGGTTACAACTTGACAGAGCTATTTCTCATGTTTTTTTGTCAGGCGCCTTTAGCGGGAATCTTCGAAAGAGTGCACGATTCAACATCACTGGTGCCTACGTACTAAACCCATCCTCTACAATATTCAACCACTCTCCCCGCTCGAGACTGCCGTAAGGTATTACTTCGCAGAGGGCTGGTTAGCTACTTAAAGCTCTATCACACTAAATCAAATTTCGCCTTCGTAACTGCAACCTTCGGAGTTCCAGCATAACTTCAGCCATTCTCTGGCCGCAGCATGTTAGAATATGCTCTGCATCTTCCTCCTCCTCTACACAGTTTGGGCATATAGGGGAAGTATAATGTCCAAATCTGTGCAGGTACATCCTGGAGCATCAATGACCAGTTATGAACTGGATCATGTAGTAGTTCAGCTCACAATGATTGTTCTCCATCCAAGGGGTTATGTCAGGGACAAGGCGAAATGTCCATCTTCCCTTTAAACTGTTCTCCCATCATGACTGCCATTCGTGCATGGAAGTCCTTCATTCCTCCGTTCTTATAGTTGCTGTTTGTCCTCGATACTCGATACGGTGAAAGTATATCCGCCTCATCTCATCCTTCAATATGTCTATAGGCCAATTTTGCTTCATCAGACACCGTCCTGAAGCCACTTATTTGTCTAATCGAGCTTAAACGATACACCGAGGAAAGTCTCCTCCTTGTCGTACCTACGGAGAGTGCCTCCGACCATATTGGGGATGCATATAACTTTATCGTCCTTACAACCCACGATATTATTCTCCTCTTAAATTGATTTGGTCCTCCAATATTTGGCATCATAATCGTCAATGCTCCCTGTTCGCGACACGACAAGTGTCCTGACCTAACCTAACCTATTATTCCATCTAGAATAGCAAAAATCCTAATAAATATTTTCCCTTTTCTGACCCACTGTGCATATGTCATTATAAATCATTTACACAAATATGTGCTGTTGCGTTCTGGTGGCCTTAATTATTCGCGATTTCTTTGGTGTTTTCTGTTTGCATAGCCGAGGTAACAACAGCTCATCATCATAAAAACTCATAAAAATTAATCTTCTTAAGCTCTTAATTACGTGTTCCATATGCAGCTGCATATCGCTTTTGTTTTGATTTTATGATCCCCCTCACTTGCCTACCTGGTCCTTTATTTGATCAGCAGCAACAGCCACACAGCAACAGCAGCCTCATTCATGTCCGTGCCTGTTCATCGCCATCCATATTTGTTTTTGTTTCTGTTGCCCTACTAAGGCTGTTGTTGTAGGTGTGCTTTATTTTATAGCTACGCTCTGCTATTTAAACGCTCTTTTTCCTTCTTCTTTTACTAGCCAATATATATGTGTGTGTGTGTTTTATGACGGTTCGGACTTCATCTCATAAGGGTTTTCTCCTCTTTTTTTTTTGTTGCAAAATTATTTAAATCAATGGGATTAACCAACAACATTGAACGGGTTTTTCTATTTTATTTCATTGCGACTGAAGATTAATTGTGTGAAAATTTTGTCTGTTGCATGAACTGATATCGCGAACTTCCTTATGCTTGCTGACTTCCTAACCAATTTCATCATTTTGTTTTTCACTAGAATTATTGTCTCTGTGTATGTCTTATTCGCATAGCTGAAGACAATCTATAAAAACATCATAATAAACTTATTGGTCTTATACTTTTTTGATCATGGACTGCATGGGCTACACATCAAGATCAGCAATAAGTATTCAAAAAGATAAGTAGAATCGAATCATACTCATAATTTCTAAAACTTATATGCATTCTTACTTATATTAATATCATGGAACTCCTCTACTCATATTCAAAGTTTGAGGTACTCATCATATTCATACTTAACAACAAGTATGACTTTTTTGATGTCGACTCTCCATAACTCATCATTTACACGCGGCACAAAATAAGTATGATTCGCGTACGTGCACTAAAATACTCACCAGAAGGTTGTGTGTTTGCTCTGCTTGCTGCTCTATATTTTTTGCTCATGTGTCTAATCATTTATAGGTATTAGGTAGTATTTTTTATATTTTAATAGGTAGTATTTTTTTAAAGTTATGAACCTGAATGAGTAGGGGCTTATGATTTAAACATATTTAAAATGGTATGAGTTTGATGTCAACGTTGTACGCATACTCATTGCAACCTGTACTTATAAATGAACGTTATAGTGAGTGTGAATGAATCAGAATACATAGTTAAATTTCAATATTGTTGTTGTTGAGTTATATTCAAAATTTCATGAGTGCTTATGAGTAGTGAAAATACCGTTCATGATCTTTGATACATACATAATTGGCTATTACAACCCTTCTCATACTAATGATGTTGCGTGTGTTAATTTTGTACATGAGTGGCAGGACCTACAGTTTAAAATCGACCCCGTTCGATAGATTTTTGAGAAACTTTTCATGGAAATTTTATTTACGCGCAAAAAACCTACGCTGGAAACCATCCCGAAAGTTTGATTAACGAAGTTATATCCATGACATCAACAGATGATAGCTTCGCCAAGCTGACAAGGATTGGATAGCCATATAACCTATAACTGCACCTGGCAAGATCCACGATAGGTTGACGTCCCGAAAGAATTTCCGCGCAATGCATGCGCAAGTCGATTGAAGAGGATTTTCCGGAAGGAGTGCACCAGCCCTGGTGAGCTCTTCCGCACTGTAGTCTCCCGAAATGCCACTACGCCCAGGGACCCAGAAAAGTGAGACTCTGATGCGCCTAGCAAGAAGATCAAGGCAGCGGCGACATTCGATGATAACGATCCTGGAGTTATTCACAACGCTCGACAGAGATCTTATAGCGGCCTGACTATCAGAGAAGATTGAGATGCGGGTGAAGGGAGTACCATTGACGAGGATCTATTGAGCAGCCCGATAGATTAATATTATTTATGGGAGTCAGAGGGAAACGTTCAGTTCCAGTTTTCCAGAGTAGACTGCTCTATCAACCCGCTTTCCAACCATCGGTGTATATATCCAGGAATTCCGGGGGGAGGATCATCTCAGGGTACCAGTCGTCCCTTCTATGGAAGAGAAGGAAGAGACTGACTTCCATCTCATGTGTCGGTGCTATGGTCTTGTGACGAAGAGCCAAGAAAGGTTTTTGACTTGCCGACACTTTAATTGCACACTCTTATATAAAGCAAGATTTATAGTGGAATCGGGTTGGTTTCCTGTAAGGAATATTTGCCGACCCCCGTGGAATTGAATGTGGCATCACAATGGACCCAAATGCTGGCCTAAGTGGGGAACCTCTTCTTTTAAGGGTAGTTCCCCACCTTGCCTAACCTAAACTACCCTTTATATCCGGTGTGGCATAAATATGCAACAATTTCATGTGATTTAAACGATCCTTAAAAGCATTTGTTTGCATTCAAGCAACTTAATTTGATTCGTTGCGTAGATACATTCGTAAAATTTTACTTTTTGATTCAATTGTTTGTTTTCCGTACAGGTTTGCCGCTTATTTTCAGCGGCTGACACCTCTACGCACATCAATTTAATGAAATTATCTCAGCCTCTGCCTCTATCGTATTTGATGCCGAGTGCTGACTGGTGATGCTGATGAGCTGTATTAACAAATTTTTAATATTCTCTTCTCTTTTTTTGTTGTTGTTCTTGTTTTTGAGGTGCATGCCTCATCTAACATGCTAAAGAAGCGTGTAATGCTAACGTGCAACTTGATTTCCTTTTTGTGTCTAACACGATATGTATTTGAGGCATAATTGAGCTGTGAATAGGACCCGATGATGTTGCAAAATCATTCCGAACAGTATTTATGGCTTTAAAGAGTGTTGGCCAAATACGAGTGCGCAAGTGCTAGTATGAGTTACAAGCGCAACAATTCAATTCGTTCTGTCAATTTCTTATCTTAGTAAACAAATCCATTCTCTGTGATGCCCAGGCCTATTCCTTCCTATTCAAGTCATAATATTCCTTTGGGAGTGTAACAAACAACGCAAAACTCAGTGCGCATGAATGCGTTTTGGCAGCAGGGCAAGAAATCGAAAAAAAATCGAAAAAAGAGGAGGAAAACATGACGAAGCACTAAAATGCGTTCAATGAACAAAAGAATACAAAAAAACCCGGTATAAAAAAGAATCTGTAAAGGCCCCTGCAAAATGAAACGCTTTCGTTTGCGTACGTACTGCAGGAACATCTCTATTTGCCAGGCATTGTTGGTCAGGCATTGTTGTTATGGCCCTCACTCGGTGTTGTTGTTTGTTTTACCAAAATATTCCTGCCATAACGAATTGTAAAATGGCAGGACATTAAAACAATGAGTACGTGTACGTGTACGTGAATGAGTGTTTGTATGTGTTCGGTGTGTGTTTATACAAATTTTCCATTTTCATCTGCTGAAAAACATGCGTTTGTGTATGAAATTGTCCTGTTTGTATACGCTTTAGAGCAGATCGTGTGGAGTTTGCGCACTCTTGTATACCGACAACATCAGCAGGAGCCCAATCAAACGTAATCAACAGTGTAGGTGTTGTTGTTTTTACAACATTCCGTACTCTTTTATTCGATTTCACTACACATGCACAGTGGTTTCATAGGGCTATCATAAGAGACTCAAAAGCATCTTCAGGTAGCGTCAAACAGTGTTCACGTGGACAATCATAAAACACAAGATTGACGGCCTGAACCGGAAATAAACAAAGCGAATAAACCGCATTTCACACATACGTCCGGCTTTAATGACTCTCGTCATGCAGTACCTCATTCTCTTGCTTCTGAGTGCATTCGCATTGTCAATCATAGACAATCATAAAATACATGATTGACAGCGCACAAAAATATGGTGAGTTCGACGTATAGGCCTGGAACTCAAATAAGCAAAGTCATCAAACAATATTTCAGAAATGCGATCGGCTTTTAATGTCTCTCGTCATTTCCAGTACCCAATTCCCTTGCTTCTTAATGCATCTTCACAGATTGTCAATTATTGTCAATCATAAAACACATGATTGACAACGCAAAAAAGTAAGGCGAGTTTAACATATCATTCTGAAACTTAAATAAGCAAAGCGTTAAATAATATTTCAGACATGCGACCGGCTTTTAATGTCTCTTCCCATGCCCAGTACCCAATTCCCTTGCTTGTGAATGCTTCTTCAAGTATCGTCAATCATTGTCCACGTGGACAATCATAAAACACATGAATGACAGCGAAAAAATAAGGGGAGTTCAACTTACCGGCCTGGAACTCAAATAAGCAAAGCGATAAAACAATATTTCGTATAAAGGGCCTGCTTTTAATGTCTCTCCTCATGCATAGTACCCAATTTCCTTGCTTCTGAATGCATCTTCATAGATCTTCACTCATTGTCAATCATAGACAATCATAATACACATGATTGACGGCAAAAACAATAGGGTGGGTTCAACTTATTGGACTAAATGCTTTAAAATGACTGCTTGAGTCATGCCTAATGATTGGTCAAGTTTTTTCTGCATCTGATATAAATCTTGATCAGGTAATATTCCCAATTCACCGTCTTCAAACATCTGTATACTTCACTGAGATTGTGGGCTCGCGTCCTATGAGTTCTTGGGCCTACTTTGGAAGACTTAAGGAACTGCTTTATTAGCTTAGTAGAGTCAACATATTGATGGAATAGGGTCGCCGTAGTCTAGTTGGTAGAATGTTGGCTTATTAGTTGTGAGACTGAGGTTCAAACTCCAGCTCAGACATCTCGAACAATACGAACGTAGAGGCGAACAGTCTTCTTGCAAAAACTTACTCTCAGAGTAAAATTTAGCGAGGAACAGTTTTTCAAACAATCTGTCGTTCAGAATCAACAGAGTCAGTTCACGGATAAAATTAACACACAGTACATCGGTGCTATGAGAACCTAGGTTGTAATCCTGACTATAAGGTTGCAATGACCAATAAAGTCAGGTAAGTAATCTGTCCTGTACGTCTTATGTGATATGTCCTGGATATTGAAAGACATTGTCGAGTGTCTTCATTATAAAACGAGAATAAAAAGCGGGCTCAGATGCTGTGTTCGTTTCACTCGAATCATTTATAAGTATTTTTCTAAAGTTATGAATCTAAATGCGTAACTGGCTTATGAATCAAATATATTTGGAATGGTATGAGTTTGATGTCATCGTTGTACGCATACTCATTGCAACCTGTAGTGAGTATGAAATAGTTAAATTTCAATATTGTTGGCTTGTGTTGCTTATGAGTAGCGAAGGAATGCTGATCTCTGATCTATTGCTACGCTTGCCCTCTAAATTAATTTCCTAACAGGAGTCGCTACAAACCACTGTCCGATGCAATTGTTAATAGAGATGTTTAGTACGTTGCCTATACACGATAGCGACCATAACAACCAAAACATTGGGTGTGAAATTTTATTTCAGTTTTTATCTTAAAGTACGTGTAAGAGCCTCCATCACAGGCTCTCGCTCCCTCTTTCTCTCTCTCTCTTGGGACTAGCAAAATCATAAAAAAGGCCTGTAAATTGAAAATTTATTGCATTTTTCTTCCTCTTCTTCTAGCAATTGTCTTAAGACAACGTTTGTAGTCCTTTGTTGCTGTGTTGGTGGGTGATATTTTTCTATACTTTCCTATGGGACTGGCGGTTAATATCAAGCAAAATGTCCTGCTGCTTTGCAAGTTACAGCAACAGAAATCGATGAATATGATGACCGTATAAGCGTAAGTATTTGTGTGAATGTTTTTTTTTGTTTAAGGATACCTTTAGAGTTTGACCAGGCTAAACATGAGGCCGTAACCAAAATATTGGTTTGACTACAGAAACATTTACAGCGAGATAATGTTTAATTTGTGAAATAAAAGGGAGAGAGATCAAATGGATGAAAATGGTTAAGGAGATGCAAAATTAAGCAAAGAAATCTTATCGAATATTGTGTTTACTTAACAAGGATTTATTTCATGAAATTATTGTCCTGTAGCAGAACAATACAAGCAAATTAAAACGATTTTCAGCTTCCCGTTTTGATTTTCAATAGAAGAAATTAAATTTTACAATGAAAAGCCTTATTTAAGTGACAGATTACAACAGTATTTCTCTTATGAAGCAGATTTATGGCCCCTTTTCCGAATGATAATTCATAACAAGATATTCAAAGGCATAATAATTCCATTTTACCTCGTCCTCCTGCCATATCTTATCGAAATTTGCTTTTGATTGTTTTTTTTTTAATAATTTTCTACCTTTTATTGCCTGCTGTGGAGCAGAGCAGAGCAGACCACCCAAAACATCTTTATTAACTCATCTTCTCCTTGTTTTTTTTACTACACTGTAGTCCTTTATGACCCTCATGGCCCGCTGCGTTCTCGCATAGAAAAAAGAAAGAAAAAATGGACTCATTATCTAATTTTTTTCTTTGTTTTTTTTTTGCATTTTTTATTGTTTAAATTGCAAAATTAATCGTACTGATCTTCATAGTCTTCCTTTGCATGGCATAAAGTTGTTGTCATTCCATTATTTGCGCATCTTTTTCTCACAGAATGTGGTCTGCGTCCTATCACTCTATCAGTTTCACTTCAATTTTTGTTCTTTTTTTTTGTTCTACAATGTGTTAATAGACACAATATTTGTGATCTTATTAGAGATGATCGTGCAGCGTATTCAGTTGGGTGTCCATTTGACATAAGAGTGAGATGTACGTAAAGAATGAAAGAAACTTTACAAACTCATGGTTTTATTGGCTGTAAAATATTATTCGCAACTTATTTAGAGGGTTAACATAGTTGAAATGAATTGAATATACATATAATGCAAGATCACTACAGCTGAAGCTGCAGTAGCTGCTAGAGGCAAAGCAGGCTTGTCTTCTTCTAACACTCAGGCGATTTATGTCCAACATTACGTTGCCGTAGCCTAGTAGATAGTGTGTTGGCTTGTTAGACGTAAGACCACGGTTCAAACCCCAGGTCAGACGACTCCAACTAAACGGAATATGAAGAAAATATTTCTTCGGCAACTGCCACTGAACAGAGTTCAGACAAAAACTCTAAAAATTAAATAAAATTACCATGGAAAATTTCTCAAAAATCTGTCATTCGTATGTATGTACGGAACATTCGATAGCCTGATAAGGTTCCGCGTCTTTGCCACAAAACCTGAGCATGATATGTATTCAAAACTGATAAGACTGTGCACAATAATGTTGAGCAACTGCTGCAGTCTCATCAATGCAAGTAACGACCTCTCTTCGAACATTTTCACATTGCGTGTGTGCCAAGATGTGTCAAACAGAAAATAAGTTTGATAGGACATATATACTATGGTCACGTGGCACTTACAACGTATCAGTTCTCTAGTACGGCGGATTTATTTATCTTGGCTCCCAATTCACCAGCGAAACTGATATCACTCGGTAGATAGAATTACTCACGCCAACACATACTATTATGGGCTCAATAGACAATTGAACAGCGGAGATCTGAAACTATTCTACAAGTAGGTTTTACACACCGTAAGTCTCTCTTACAAGGACTTATGGACGCTATTACACATCAATGCAGCTGCCTCAAGAGTATTCGAGTTAGGAGTTCTACGCAAAACCTTAGGTCTAGTGCGGGATAGCGATAATTTTCACCTCCTAACCCATTATGAGCTTAAGACGCTGCTTAACAACATTGACGTTATCCTGTGCATTAACTTGCAGCCAAGGCAATTGCTAGGCTTGTCGTTCATGTGGAAGAGAATATTCTGGAAAGACGGTTATTAGATTAAAGGACCATGCAGCTGCCTGAGGAGTATTTGAGTAAGGAATTGTACGCACCCCTTAGGTTCAGTGATATATGGCGATGATTTTCACCTCCTAACCCTTTATGATTTTAAAAAGCTACCCAACAACATTGACGTTATGCTTTGCATTAACATTGCTAGGTTTGTCGTTCGTATGGAAGAGGATATTCCGTCAAGGTGGTTATTTGCTAAAGGGACCAGAATTTGTCGGCGTAGAGAGGGATCTGAGGGTTGAAAGCAACAAATAGAGCAAACCTTATCATCACACACAAAACACTCAAAGCAAGAGCACCTAGAAAGAAGTGCTAAGGCAGATTGAAATCTTAGAAACAGGCTTTTAAGGTCAATTAAGTCGGAGACAAGATATCAAGTCATGATATAATACTCGTTTAACTTTGCCTATATGAACGCTCGTATGACAAATGCCGTCATATGCCCTATTTTCAAGCTCTTTAGTGAGATTCTTTTTCTAAACACTTTCGGTTCTCTTTGCTTGTATCTTTGAATGCTTGTATGACAAATGACGTCATGTGCCCTGTTTTCCTTAATAAGATTCTTTTTGTAAGCCAATGCTGCCTAGACTACATTGTATTGTAGTATGTGTCAAATGTAAGCTTGAAGTCAATGAATATTTAAACACACATTATCTAAAGCCTTCCTGCGATTTAAATTATTATTAAAACAAATTACTGGTTTTTATAATTAAAATGACAAATTTAATTACCAAAAATAAAAAGAAAAATAAGTCAATCAATCCAGGTTTATTGTGTATAAATTTGTTGGGGAAAACATCTTGATTTTTTTGGAATAATTTCACAACAAATTTAAAACGAACAACAAAAAAACTAATACCGCCACCACCCCCCATTCATTTCTACCATGCCATACGCACACATTGCACAGACTAAAGTCTATACAGTGGCAGCCAATAAAAACTCACCAATAAATTCCTCTCTTAAATAATTTTTTCAATAAAAAAATTTCACTCAAAACAAACAAACAAAAACAAAATAAAAAAAGAAAAATTTTAAAAAATCACTCAATTCTCTTACACAAACAACATTGTGTGTGTATGTATATAAGAGAGGGAGGTGTTTACTGCATGGATGTGTAAGTGGGTTTCGCTCTCTCGATTGGTTACTTCTTTATATACCAGACACACTCACACAACAGCTTGCATTAACATACAAAAACATTTCAGTTATCTCTTTCCCCTTTTTCCCCAATTTATTGTGAAAGAGCACATAAGAGTTTAATTAATCACGTTAAAATTAAATGGAATTATTCTCCCTTTCAATTGGAATAAATGAGCCGAAATGAATTGAAAGAGAAGAGAAACAAACAAAGTTTTAAAGAGAAAACTCTTGTGTGATAGAAATGTAAAGTAGAACGAAGGTTTTATTATGAATTTATTTAAAAAAAATTTCGTTTAGCGTGCGTGGCTGAATTTTCCTCATCATCATGATTAATAAGGGAAATTCCATTGGACAACTCTATGTACGTATAGCAAGTGGCATTGACAAGTGCTGTGCATTAAGTTGTTGATTTTATTTCAATTAAACTAGTATGTACGACTGGAGGGGCTGGAAAGTGTTGAAAATAAGCTGGTTTAACTGCTTAAACAATTGATACATTTTAAAGAATAAAAACAACTGAGAGTAAAAAAAATACAAAAATTATTTCTTGTCGTTCAAGCTCTTTTACAATGCAATTGATTTTTTTAGAAATGTTTTTTTTACTGATAAATACATAGCATTGGACACTGCTTGATACACGGTTTAAGATTAATGCATAGCTTCTACCATTCTAGTTTAAGAACCACAAATTTATAATAAAATATTTTCTAATAAGTACTTTTTATTAAAGTACTTTTTATTAAAGTACTTTTTGTTAAAGTACTTTTTGTTAAAATATTTTTTTAATTACAACTTTTTTAACTAATTTAAAAATTGTTACTAAAATTCATGTACTTAAAAAAGTACTTTAAAAAAGGTACTTTAAATACTCCAAAAAAATTGGTCTTTATAACCCTTTTAGTCAGGACTGTGGCCTAGTTTCACACGCCACCCATATTGTGTGTTAATTTTAGTCATGAGTCGGCTACGAACGACAGATTTTATAGAACTTTTTTGAGAAACGTTCTTATTTAAAAAAAGTACTTTTTAAAAAAGGTACTTTTTCGAAATACAACTTAGGAACAAAGTTCAGAAAACGTTTGCTCTAGAATTTTTTTAAATGTTGTCTGTAGTAAAACAAAAAACCATACTTTTTAAGGAAAAGTACTTTTTATGAAAAAAGGTGCAACATATGAAAAAGTACTACATATTTTAAAAAATGTTGAAAATAATGTTTTAAAATAATGTGCTTTGTATTAAAAAAGAACTTTTTATGAGAAAAACAGATAACGTACCTACCTTTTATCATACTTCTTAAGGAAAAGTACTTTGCACCAAAAAACTACAAAACTCGAAAAGGAGCTGTTTTCAAAAATTTCAAAATAATTTTTTAAAATAATGTGCTTTCTATTAAAAAAAGAACTTTTCATGAGAAAAACATATAAAGTACCTTTTATCATACTTCTTAAGGAAAAGTACTTTGCACGAAAAAACTACAACACTCGAAAATGTGCTGTTTTCAAAAATTTCAAAATAATTTTTTAAAATAATGTGCTTTCTATTAAAAAAGTACTTTTCATGAGAAAAACATATAAAGTACCTTTTATCATACTTCTTAAGGAAAAGTACTTTGCACGAAAAAACTACAACACTCGAAAACGTGCTGTTTTCAAAATAATTTTTTAAAATAATGTGCTTTTTATGAGAAAGAGAGATAATGTACCTTTTACCATATTTTTTATGGAAAAGTACTTTTTATGAAAAAAAGTACAACTCGTAAAAAATTTCTGTTTTAAAAACTGCTTTAAATAATGTGCTTTCTATTAAAAAAAAGTACTATTTAAGAGAAAAATTACTTTTTATGAAAATAGTACTTTTTTGTAATCATGATAAAAAGTACTTTTTTTTAAGTAAAGGCAGCATGTAAGAAACATTTCTAAAGCAAACATTTTCCGAATCTTGTTTTTTGAAGTGAAATTTCGAAAAAGTACTTTATTCTTAAAGGTCTTTTATGAAAATCTTTTTAAAAAGTACTTTTTATTGGAAATTATTTTTTTGCATTTAAGGAATATGAACCGGTCATATTGTATCTATTCTCTAGCATTGTCTCATTATTTCTTTGATGGGAGTGGTGAGTGCTACTCTTCCTTAAGAGATAGCGCTATACGGTTTCGCTATGACGTTCTTTGCTGAAGTTATCCTGACCGGGGGTAGCAGGGGTCAGAGGGTACTAAATGGAGATTATATTGAAAAAAAAAGAATATTTCCTATGAATGCGTAGTTTAATCAGCTGTCAGCAATGGAAACTTTTGTTAAGATTTGAGACATGGTTTTGGCATGGTATTATGGAGACTCAAAGTACCCTTGTTCAGAATGGGGATCGTCTGTAACTGAACATGTAGATTCTGTGATGATGCGCATCAATCATTAGAACACATTCTTGTAACCCGTGAGGAATTAATGCTTCTCACAAACAAACATCCGGACTGCATGTCAGATGGTGGGCAGAGAAATATTTTTGTACACACAGAGGAGTATTGGGATACCCAGTAGATCCCATGGTCTCCATAGCAGCGCACCTCTTCACGCGGGTATATATTTGACGAAATACACATTTAGCTCACATTTCACTTTTCATCCGAATGTTTGCCAATTTTTTGTTTGTTTTCAATTACTTTTTAGTGGCTTGTTACACACACCCAACAAGCATGCAGCATCATCAAGTGGCATTTCCGCAGCACGTCCTAAATAAAACAGTCGCTGTTAATCAAATAAATTTTTTTGGAAAAAAAATTTTGTAAAACAAGTTGTAATGATCGTAGTTGTTGTTGTTGTTGTTGTTAAACATAATACAACTTTTGCAGTTCATGTTGACCAAAGAAAAAACAAGTTGGCCTTAAATAATTCGTAATATTTTTAATTCATTTTGGCATTTGAACATGACCACCACCACCATCACTGCTACACACTATTGCCACCTTAACCATATCAAGTCCAGTTAGTATTTAATTCACTTGACTTTAAAGCCAAACAAGTGTTTGCTCTACGGCAGTGAAGCAATGTCTGTCTGTTTGGACTTTAGATTTCATTTTTCATTTCATCATTCAATTTCATTTGATCTCTTCCCTTATCTTCCCCTTTTTTTGGGCACCCTCTTTTAAAACTTTAACGAAATTTAAGCTGACGATCATTTTGTGAAGCGTGTTTCAAGTCTTGTATTGTATTGGTTTTTGGGCCGTTATGGTATCTCATATATCATAACGGTTTGCTGTGGTATTTCCTGGTAATGGCGCTTCGATAAAAGCAAATGAGAGATTGTTTTTGAAAGGGGGACCAGACCATAAAAATAAAAATTGTTGCATAAACTACACTGTGCAACAAACAAACATGTTAGTCACACTGGTATGACCAACACAATCTTCATGCGTAAACAACTGCATTATCTAATGACCTCCTTACAGTTGAGTTTCTTAAAATAGCAATCAAAGGCAGACAATTTCTATTTCTAGTTAGCAAATCTTTAATCATCAAGCCAAGGTGCACGATAATAGTAAATAAGGTGCACAAGGCACCCCTTGGCATATTCATTCATCTAACTTGCTTAGTTGGCCAGCCATTTAGTCAGGATTGCAACCTAGCTTCTCAAATCACCCATGTTGTTAGTGTTAATTTTATTCATGAGCGTCGGGACCGCCAGTTTAAAGTCGACTCTGAAGGACAGGTTTTTTAGAAACTTTACATGGCAACTTTCTCACAGTTTTTGACATTAGACTGCTGCCAAGAGGACGTCGTCGAAAGAAATCTTTTTTTGTATTTCGAGACTACCTAGTAGACTACGACGATTTCAACAGTGAATGTCTAGCTTGCCTTAATCCTACCTCTCTTTCTTATCGGCTAAATATAGTACATTTAAGTTGTAAAGCAATGTAGATACCGAATAAATACGGGGTTAGAACCCCAGAGGGCGCCATGTAAGTATTTAATGTTGGATTCAGAACACGCAACAAAGTTGGATGCGAAATCTTTGAATGTCCCTTGCACTGCTGTAGTACTGGTCAGGCTGGAATCATGGTTCTCGTTGTGGGGGGATCAACAGACATCCCTAGAGCATGTAAACATCATATCTAAGATTGCCTAAAAATGTCGGATATCTCTAGAGGAGATAGAGAAACATTTGGCGGTTATTTCCATTTGGATCTTATCTTATCATCTTATACGTTTGCTAAACTTTATATTCAACTGAACTGATACATGAGATTGCCATTTCTCCACGTTAATACCACACAAAATTCATTCGTTTGAAAACGAAAGCTGTGAAAATGAGCTCACTTGCTGATAGGCCCGGACAAATATGGCACGATATGAATGTAGAGAATGCTGCAAGAGCAAGATGCAAGTCGACAACTTGCTCCTTAACAAAGAATGCTACAAGAGAAATATGTAAGTCGCCGTAGTCTAGTAGGTAGTGCGTTGGCTTATTAGACGTGAGGCCACGATTCTAAAGCCTGGTCAGACATCTCCAATGAAACGAAATAGGAATAAATTGTTTAGGCAACTTCCTCTCAGCAGATTTCTATAAAAACTAAAAAAACTGTCGTTCGAAGTCGGCTTTAAACTGTAGGTCCCGCCTCGCATTATAATTCGAGTCACTCGAATCAACTTATAAGTATTATAAGAGTATTTTTCTAAAGTTATGAACCTAAATGAGAAGGCTTGTGAATCAAACATATTTCGAATGGTATGAGTTTGATGTCAACGTTATACTTATACTGATTGCAACCTGTACTTATAAATCAACGTTGTAGTGTGAGTATGAATGACATACAACAGAGTACATAGTTAAATTTCAATATTGCTGACTCACTTATATTTAAAATTTCATGAGCGCTTATGAGTAGCGAAAAAAAGATTCATTGCTGATCTGCTCTGGTGACTACTACATCCATAATCTATCGACAGTTTGAGTTACTTCATTGGATGCTTTAAGTGTTTCCAGAACTAGGGGATAAATGATATGAACTGTGGTATCACAATGGGCCCCATGTGGCCTAAGTGCATCCATCCAAATTCCTTGGGTGGACAGCCGCGTCTACCTACATAACTATATATGTATGTTATGTACGTAATAGCACGTTCAATGTATTTTGGATTCCGGGATGCATTACTTTAGGGAATGTTTGATCCCAGGGTAGAATTGTTTGTGGTATCACAATGGATTTAAATGCTGGCCTAAGTGGAACCTTACCTAACCTAACCTAACACTGATGAAAATCTAAAAGCTATGGAATTGTAATTTAATTTAGGGGGGAAAACAGATTTTATTGCATGGCCCTAAATAAATTATTATTAAATGCTTGGGTTTTCATTATTAATTTTAATTTTTTTATTTTTATTTAATTTCTTTTTTTTGTTTTGTTTTTATTTTTGTTTTATTATATATATTTTAATAGACGATAATTTCATTTTTAAAATTAATTTCTTATTTTCATTGTAACTATTTTCAGTGTTAAACAAAAGAAAACTCATTTAAAAATTGCAAAAAAAAAAATGTTTTTAAAATTTTAAATAAAAAAAATTGATTTTATTGTACAAAAAAATGTAAAAAAAAACAATAAATTATTATTAAGTAAATAAAAAAATAAGTAATAATAATAATCATAATAATAAAAAATAATTTAAATTTAAACAACAGGTGTTTGTAGGACTGTAATTAAATTAAAAAGAAACCAAGTCTTTTTAAATATTTTTTTACAGTAACAAACGCCAGGCCTCATTAATTGTTCAAGTCTATGAAATTGTAAATTATAAATTAAATAATTAACTAATAATAATAAAATAAATAATTTAAAATAAAATTAAATTAAATTTAAAAATAAAAAAAATTTAATATAAAATAAATATAAAAATAACTCTTAATACACAGTACATACTTATACATATGTACGTTAATACAATAATATATTACAATTAATAATGTTAGGTTAGAGAGAGAGTCATAGATGGAGAGTAAGGGACGGATAGAGGAAGTAAGGCAGAGGACGTACATAATTTAATAATACTAATAAATTAATTAATTGATTAATCAATTAATTATCTTTTAATATTTAAAAGTCAAAAATAAATTAAAAAATAAGAAATTCGTCATATTAAGCTTAATAGTCATTCCTAAATAAGAACGGCAAGCATTTTTTAGCTGTCAAGATTTCTCATGCTTATACAATAAGTATGGAGCAGTGCGGCAACATTGCACACAGCGTTTAATAGTGAAGTTGTCTGTAGAAGACAACAAATGCACAAGGGAATAAGGATTGCATATTCAATAACTCTGTATTTATTGTTTTAACGAAACGGTTCCGCTTGCCGTTTTTATTTAGTGGTGGTAGTAAGTATAAAGGAGGGCTGGGGGTAGGGTCATAAATATTGGTGGGAGTACATAAATTATTTGTTAAACATAATAATGATAATCACGATGATAACTATGATAACGATGATGCTGATGATGATGGAGATGGATAATCACGATGATGATGCTAATAAAGCATCATATTAATAAATAAATGATTTCAATGAGACATAAATTTTTAATAAATATAATATTCATGTAAATGATAATGACAATACATATATATATATATATACGCTGTATACTATTGTATATATTTTTTCTGTAATTTTTTTTTCTTTTTTTTGCGTTTTTATTTTTTAATTTAATTTTTTAAAAATCTAACAGTTTTCTTTAACTATGCTACACACGAAAATTAAACATATTTTTTTTGTTTGTCTCTGTCTCATCATTCTTTGCCATTTGCCATGAATATTGTTTTGATGTATAGTTTAATTGTTTTAATTAATTGGTTTGATGTAACATTTGATGATGATGCATTTTACAATACTGCAATAATTCTTTTTGTTTAATTAAGTACTTAATGGATTAAAAGCTAGTATTAGTGTGTAGTTTTAATGACTAAACGGCTTTTCTTTTAATTTAAATTCATTACAACATCAATAATTCTTAAAAATTAAACACTTTTTTGTTGTTTTTTTTTTTGTTTTAATTTCTTACAATTTGTTTGTGTATTTCCATGTTGTGATGTGTGTTTTTTCGTGATAAGTTTAATACTTTCTCTCTGCTCTTTTCCTTCGATTTCGAATTTAATTTAAAAAGTATTTTCTTTTTCTTAGTATGTTTTTGTGCAAATTTATTCTTCAGCATTATTTTTACAATAATCATCCACCAATTTCAAGACACGTTCCAATTCTTCAATCAAATCTCTAAAGATCAAAAAGTCACGTGTGGGACGTGAATAATTTTTGTCAAAATCTATATCGGTTGGTCCTATATCGGGTCTCTCAATATTCAATTTATCCATTAGATCTTCGGCTTCACTTAAAGTGAAACCGACTTGTTTGGTTGCCTCATCAAAAAACTTGAGTATATCTTCAGTGCTGTGAAGGCCTTCGACATCTTCGATATCGGATGGCTTTTTTTCAGTATCCTTTCGTGCATAACTGATTAGTTTAGCGTAATTGGTTAGATTCCAATAAAATTTATGAATTTCTTCATGCATCTGGAGAGAAACGGAAAAGCAAAAAGAAAGAGAAAAACAAAAGTTAATTAAGGCATCAACTACAAAATGTTATGCGTTATATTCTAAGACACTAAGACATGAAAATTTATCGACAATTTATTGAAAATTTATTAAAACTTTATCGAAAATTTATCGAAAATTTAATAAAAATTTATTGAAAATTTATTAAAAATTTATTGCAAATTGATTGAAAATTTATCGTCAATTTATTAAAAATTTATAGAAAATTCAATGATAATTTTCCAAAAATTTATCGAAAATTTATTGAAAATTTATCGAAAATACATTCAAAATTTATCAACAAATTTATTGATAATTTATTGAAAATTTATCGAAAATTTATTGAAAATTTATCGAAAATATATTCATTATTTATCAACAAATTTATTGAAAATTTATCTACAATTTATTCAAAATTTATCGAAAATTTATCAAAAATTTATTGAAAATTTATGAACAATTTACTGAAAATTTATTGAAAATTTATTTTAAATTTCTCAACAATTTATTTCAAATTTAACGAAAATTTATTGAAAATTTGTTGAAAATTCATTGAAAATTTATTGCAAATTCATCGACAATTTATTGAAAATTTATCGATAATTTATTGAAAACTTATAGAAAATTTATCGGTAATTTATTGACAATTTACTGAAAGTCTATCGAAAATTTATCGAAAATTTATTGAAAATCTAGGAAAATTTATTGACAATTTATCGAAAATTTATCGAAAATGTATAGAAAAGTTTTTGATTATTATATTATATGGAAATTTTATAGAAAAATAGAAATTTATCGATAACATATCGAATATAAATATCAATTATTATTTAAACTCTTTGTTTGTATTTGTTAATCGAAACTTACTTTATTGTCAAACGCTGTTGTCGGTTGATAATTTCTGAACTGGATTTTATGCAGTTTCCATGTCTTCGACATGTCGTCAAAGGCTTGATTACCCCGATTTTTTAACTAAAAAAGAAAAGAAAAAATTGTATGTTTTTATTAGTAAAATTATAATTGAATTTAAAAAGTAATCTCTACAACAACAAGTTCCCTGGGCACACATAGATTTTAGAAGTTCAGTTACTTTGCACAGGAGCATGCAAACAATTATGTATGCAGTAACAGACAAGGACTTGTTAGCCAAGACACAAACCATTTCTTTTAAAACGTAACAAATTCGGTTTGATTTTGAACGTATCGTGGTGAGTGGGCGCTAACAGTGATCAAACAGGGATCCTTAACGATCACTAAAGTTTTGTTGGAGGTCATTAGGTCTGAATTTGTGGTTCAAACCACAGTCCAGAATTCTCCAAGAAATATGAGAAATAAATTTTTTCGGCCATTTCTGGCAAAAACTGTGAGGGTAACTAAAAATTGCCATGAAAAGTTTCTCAAAAAAAAATCTTTCGTTTCTAGTCGACTTTAAGCTGTCGGAGCCGCCATTCATGTTTAAAAATTAACACACACAACATGGGTGGTGTAAGAAACTAGACCCTAGTCCTAGCTAAAGGGTTGTAATGACCAGTTAAGTAGGTAAGTAGAATAAGAAGAATTTAAAAGAAAATCTTTGCATATTTTGGGGAAAATCGTACTGGGAATTGCTCTTGTATTCAAAATGGCTTTCAAATCAAAAATTTTTAAAAATAGAAAATACTTGTATCACACTTACATATCCCGTTAATTCGTCTTTGATGGTCTTGAGTGTGGCATCAGTTTGATGTTTAAAATTTCTAAAGGTTTCATCGCGATCGCAGGAAGACATTTTGTGCGATTGCTGTTGCTGAAGCTGCTGGTGATGAACAGATGGTACGGCACGTTGATGTAAATGATGCAGATGATGGGGCAGTTGTTGTGAGTGTCGTCTTGTTTGATGAATTGGTGAAAATATATGATTTTTTTGTACTTGTTGATGTTGCTGCTGTTGCTGCTGCTGCAACTGCTGTGATTGTGATGGCTGTTGCTGTTGCTGTAGATGTTGATGGTGTGGATATGAACGTGAATGTATTTGAGGCTGTGTTGTTTGTTGCAGTTGTTCTAGCTGCTGTTGTAATTTCTGCAGTTGATGTAGCTGCCTTTGTTGCTGCTGTTGTTCCTGTAATTGCTGTTGTAACTGTAGCTGTTGCTGCCGTTGCTCCTCTAACAGTTTCTGATGAAAACGCTCTCGATAGACATTTGTGTGTAAGATCAGTTTTCGGCCCGACGTCGATACACGGCGTACTGGAACTGCTTGTGTTGTTTGTAAAAATATGGCACACCAAATAAATAATAGGAAAAATATTAATTCTGCAAAGAAAACAATAAAAAATGGAAAATTTTGTTATTTTTTTCGGAGTATATTTTAAGAGGTGTTATGGAAATTATAAAAAATGGTGTCTACTTTAAGGAACCTTTAAATAAAAAATGGGAAAAATCATATTTTTAATATAAAATGATTGCTTAGGAATAAACTTTCAAGCTTTATTGATTATTGAAAAATACTTAAGAAAGTTTCCTTGGGAAAATTTCTTTAATTTCCTATGAAATTTTATTTTATGTCTACAAAATCTAGTTATTTTTCATGACATTCAATTCAAAAGTAAAGGAAAACTTTAAATAAAAATGCTTTGAATGTGTCTCCCAACCTAATTTGTCCTCCTAAATAGGACTTTCTCTAGACAAACTTTTGTTACGTAGGCATACTTTAAGGGGTAATAATATATGTAAACTTGCATAATTTAAGGATCCACTTAATACACAATATTGTAAGAAAAATTCAAGGAGTTATTCCAGAAGTTCAAACCTCCGGCATAGACATTTAAAAAAAATTATATATTAGCAGTCTTCAGGCAAAACTCCAGAGAGGAAAATAAAATTGTCATGAAAGGTTCTTAAAAAATCTGCTACTCATGAATAAAAGTAACACACACAATTTGAGTGTGACGATTTAGGTTGTAATCCTGACTAAAGGTTCGTCCCCAATTAAGTAAAGAAGTCAAGAAAGCTATTTTAACACTTGCACTCGATGTTCATCGAGCTAGCAATAGCACTGTAAGGCTATCTCAAAAATTCATTTTTAATGCTAATCCTTAACCATATTTGCCTGACTAACGTGTCCTAAGTGTAATTTAACTCTTTGCCAACCTATCACACTGTTAAACGTATTGTGCATGTGTGGTCTATTTCGAGTTGTTGTCAGCCATTCAATAAAATTGTCATGTCACGTCAACCATGATGAATGAATGAATGAACGAATGAATGAATGAAACACAGTGACTGTGATAATGATGATCTTCATTTTCAATTGATTATTATCGATCGGTTTTGTTAAATGCAATCGTAATAATTAGTACAAAATCGTTTAGTGCACACACATGATTTATTTGAAGAATTTTTTAATTTTTCATTCATTCAGTTGTCAGTTGTATGCTGTGGTCAGTTGTATGCCAACTGTTTGTTAAGATCCATTTGGGCCATATGTTTAGATACAATTTGCAGGTTTTTTTTTGTTGTTTGTTTAACCGGCCGGCTTTATAATAGTTTTATAGCAGCTTCCTCAATTGTTTTAGACGATAAATAGCTCAAGTAGCAGTCAGTCAGTAGTCAGTGAAAGAAGTTCAAGGTGTATTTAAGTTTTCTGTTTAACTGTTTTACTGTTTGGTTTTTTGCTGTGAGCAAACAATACATATGGGTTATTCCATGTAATTTTTAACTGCAATAAAAAAGTACTTTTTTAATCACCAACAAAACAAGACAATGAATCATGGTTCGTAATTATAAGCTGAATGTAGCAGGGTAACGAACCAATGCACGTGACCTTGGATGTTTTAAATTAGTTTTGCTATTAGAAAAGCACCTAAAGGGGTTTATTTAGCAAAATTGTATGCTTCTTGGGACTATTTTCAATCAAGTAAATTGGAATTCTGCAAAGAATCCAGCTTCGTAGTTATGGGCTCATTTCAGCATGGTTTCGAACCAAGGCAGGTGGCCAAGGATGTTTCAGAATATTTTTCTAGTATAGTTTCGATATTAGAAAAGTACCTATAGGGGGTTTATTTAGCAATATTGTATACTTCTTGGTACTATTTTCGATCAAGAAAATTGAAATTCTGTTACTTATGGGCTCAATGTAGCATGGTTTCGAACCAAGGCAGGTGACCATGGATTCCTTGGCTAGTTTTGTAGCATAGTTTTGATATTAGAAAAGTACCTAAAAGGATTTCAATCAATTACATTGAAATTCTGTGTATGGGTTGGTAAAGTCGTCGGCTTATTAGACGCAGAGACAGTTTTTCAAACCCTAGACATTTCAAGTAAAACGAAATATGAAAAAAAGAAATATTTCCTCTGGCTATTTCTTTCCATTGGTTTTCTACCTAAAAACTCTGTGAATAAATAAAAAATTGCTATGCAATGTTTCTCAGTAACAGTAACAAACAATTCTGTTTACAGTAACAGACAAGGACTTTTTAGCCAAGACACAACCCATTTCGTTTAAAACGTAAGACATTTGGTTTAATTTTTAACGTATCGTGATCAAACAGGGATCCTTAACGATCATTAATATCTTCTTGGAAGTCGCTGTAGTCTTGCAGACAGTGTGTTGGCTTATTAGGTGTGAAGTTATGGTTCAAACCCCTGTCCAGACATCTCCAACAAATATGAGAATATATTTTTTCGGCTATTTCTGGAAAAAACTCTGAGGGCAACTACAATTGGAGTCGAGTTTTAACTGTAGTTCATTAATCGAAATTAACACACACACACAATATAGGTGGTATGAGAAGCTAGGTTGTGGTCCTAACTAAAGAGACAAATTTATTTCTTTTTTAAATTAATCATGGAAACACCCATATGCCAGCTTAACTAAAAGAGATGTTACAATTATCATCATTGATAATATAGACACGACATGATGGTGGCATACCAAACCTACCGCAACGTTACAAAAATTATAGAAAAACTTGGCGAAAAAAGACTAGAAAGAAAAAGATCATCTGTGGCCGAAGCTGAAGTGAAGCGAAATAAAATTGTAAATAACTTTGCAGTCTGCATAGATGAAATTTTACATGATTAAACATTAGAAATTCACTTAATTACACACATACATACATACACATACACACATTCAGGCTTAGATGAAATATGTTGGCAAATGTTATGTATGTACGCATAAGGATTATTAATTAACTGACTGTGTGGCTAACTGACTGACTGAGTGACCAAGTGGCTGCATACAGAAATAAATAGAAATAATTGCCACACAACATCCATTCAACCAATAATTTTTATAACATTTTAACGTTTATGTGTGTGGGCTTAAAAGAAAGCCAACCAACCAGCCAGTCAGCCAGCCATTATGCTGGAAGAGAAAGGTTTTTGCAAAATTTAATTGCCGTTTATAAGCGAGCGATTGGTTAAAATCAAAATCAAGTCAAACTTATTAAATAAATAAAAAAATAGAAGAAGAAGAAGATGTATGTCTGTATGTACTGTACACATGCATATTATATTTCTAAAATCGCTAACAAATGTTTGCTGGTATATCAAGGCGTATGATTATTAAAAACAGATTTCTAATAACACTTACACTCCTTCTTCTTTTCTGTTTTAATTTGAGCGCCAAGTGCAAAATAATCAAACAAACTTAACTAAAATTAGATACAAAACCTACACATAATATGGACAAAAACCTAGTTAGAAAGGACAACAAGAATCCTTTTGCCTTGCTCCCACTACCTGCGTACATACATATATGCGTTTATTAAAGCTACGGCTACTAATTAAGATCTGAATAGCATGAACATAAGCGTTGACAATTATTTCTATTTTTCTGTTTCTATTTCTATTTGTATTTGATTTTTATTTCTTTTTTTCTTCCAATTAAAAAAATTCTCCAAGTTATTGTTATAACACGCGCTCGAAAAAAAAACATAACAAAACAAAATAAATTATTTTTATACGATTTTGTTTCTGAATTTTTTCTTCTTCTTCTTCTGTTTTTCCTCTTAACAAGTTAAGCAGTAACACCTCTGTCTTGATTGTATCAAACCGCCTACGTTTTATCCAATTAATTGCTATTTTGTCTATAATATGACCTGCTTTATTTAACCCTTTTTCTCTTCTACAGTTTCAGTTCAAATTAATTTATTAAGGAAATCCTTTAAAGGGCATATTAAAACATATTTTATATTGATTACATGCTTTTAATTTTAAGTAGTCATAAGTGTAGCTAAAGTACTACATTAACTACAATACTGTCAGTCTGGTGGTATTCAAAAAAATTTACAACAGCTTTACTAAGCCTTTATTAAGAAAAAATTCTTCAAAGTTGTTGTTATAAACCCCCATTATTTGTTTAGCAAACCTGTTTTAAGTCTACTGTAGTTGTAATTAATAATTGTAAAGCCATTTTAAGTTTATTGAAGACTTTTAAAGTCTACAATAGTTGTAATTAATGAAAAATGATTTGCATAGTAAAGCCATTTTAAGTTTATTGAAGGCTTAATTTGCTTAATAAACCCATTTTAAGTCTATTAAAGCTTTAAAGTTTGCCTTTATTTCACTCCACTCTAAATCTATAACCAAAATCAAATATTATTTAATTATTTCAAATTTATCCTATTGAGTGTATATTAAATTGAGTATTAAAGAAATTCATTACAAAAACAATTTAAACAACCAATTTCAATTGAAAACATGTAAATAATCTCTAAAGTTTCTTAAATTTTAAGTATAAATTAACAAATGTATACATTATAGCTACATTAACACGTTAACTGCCACGTCAACCATATGCGGGTGACAGTAAAGTTTATGAACGGGCTGCGTCACCCATATTGGGGTGACGCTTATTTGACTACTACTACTATGCGTGCCCTAAAGGAGACTTTACGGTAAACACGCATGGCAGTGAACATGTTAGGGGGTTCCTTTTTTTTTTGTAAGAACTAATTACAGCCCTTAGCAAAATTCCTATTTAAAAATTTTCCCTATATTAAAGGTTTAAAACCCCCATTTACTTTATAAAACTTTATAAAAAAGTACTTTCGATACTATAGTGTAAATACCCACCAATATTAAACAATACATACAGGCCGTAAACTCATCCTATACTTATTTAATTATAAAGTACCTTTTTTAGTAACAAACAAGAAAGTACTTTTTCAATTTTTAAATACATTTTGCAATTATAAAATGAAAAGTAGGTAGAAATTTAGTTTCTGCAATAAAAAAACAGGTAAGAAACAAGGTTATAAAGTGAAATTAATTGATTTTGTGTGGCATTTAGACCCAAAATTTTATTTCTAAATACAAAAATATATTTTAAGTCTTTCGTAATCCCCCTAAAGAAGTACATTTTTAGTACAAAAAAATTACTTTTTACAAAAAGTAAATATGTATGTGCGTAAGTTTTATGTATTAATTTTTGCAAGTATGTAGTTCTTCAATAAGGACTTTAAAAGTACTATAAAAAGTACTTTGATTTCATATTTTAAACTAATAGAACTCTTTTTTAATATAATAATAATAATATACTGACAAAGTATATTATATTTACTGAGAAAGTACTCTAAAAGATTGTTACTCAATAAAATACCAGTTTGTACCAAAGAAGTACACATAACATAATTTTTTGTTATCGAAAGTTACATATAAAGATAAATAAAGACTTTTCTGTATTAAAAAGTACTTTTTACTACTTTTCATGATAAAGTGTAATAAAAAGATCTTTTTGTATTAAGTAAGTAAAGTAGTAAAAAGTTTTTTATAAAGTACTAAAAGTCCTTTCTATATTAAAAAGTCCTTTTTGTATTAAAAAGTTTTAAAAAGTCCTTTCTATATTAAAAAGTCCTTTTTGTATTAAAAAGTTTTAAAAAGTCCTTTTTATATTAAAAAGTACATAAAACTTCTTTTTATATTAAAAAGTATTACAAAATCCTTGTTATATTAAAAAGTACTAAAAAGTTCTTTTATATTAAAAAGTACTAAAAAGTTCTTTTATATTAAAAAGTACTAAAAAATGCTTTTATATTAAAAAGTACATAAAAGTTATTTTTATATTAAAAGATGTTACAAAATCCTTGTCATATTAAGAAGTACTAAACAGTATTTTTTATATTAAAAAGTACTAAAAAAGTAAAATTACTAAAAAGATATTTTTATAAAAAAAAAAAACAAAAATTACTTCTTAAATTAAAATATATTAAAAAGTACTTTTTATTATCATAAACAAGACTTTTTTTTAGCACAAACTGTATTGAGAATTAACTAAATTCTTTTTCTGCTGTTATTGTTGCAAACAATTTCATATTTTCGATATTAAAAATATTTTTAATCAAAAACTAAGCAAATTTAAAAAAATTTTCAAGGAGTACAACAATGTTTACTGTTGAGACAAGTTTCCAAACAAGACAACCGCTGGATGGGCCTTTGGTGTGAGAGAAATACCTCTAATGTAAAGGACAAAATGGAAATTCTGTAGAAATAGATTAGCACAGCTTTTCAGTAACCCTGCTAACCAAGCTGATTAAGTATCTTTTCTTTGGTAAATTCGAACATGTTTCCAGAAGTACCGTGAATGTAGTTTTTTTCTGACCAAAACGTTTATTGTTGAGATACGTTTCCAAACAAGATAACTGGTGAATAGATGCTTGGTGAAAAATAGTACCCGTAATACATATATAGGACAAAATGGTAATTCTGGAGAAATTGTTTACAAGTGGCAAATTTTATAAAAGATTATCAGAGCCGATTAAGCATCTTTTCTTTGGTAAATTTTTACGAACTATTTTTGAATATTTTAAATGGTGTAGGAAATACTTTTGTACAGGCGTAAATTGTTTAATTTTTCGTATAATTTTGATTAATTTTCCCAAAAAAAATTAATTTCAACTGAAGTGTGTGGGGGAAAGAAAACTATTTACTTATGTATGTATTTAGTTAAGCAAAAATGCCGGCATAATAAAAATTCATTGCTGCTGACATGGAATCTATTTTTGTTTTTTTTATTGCTTTTCGATTAAAAATAATTCACATTTGTTTATAGGACCACAAGAACAACAACCTACGGCATCAATCAAATTGCAAAAAAAAATTAAAAATAAATTCTTCTTGTAAAAGTTTGTCACTGAGTGAGAGTATAGCAGCGGCGGGCTATGAATTATAATTCTTTTTTAATAATGGTTTATAAATGCGTGCAATGAGTGCAGATATTCAAATTCATTCAAACTGATTCATTTTACATTATTTACATCAATTGACTCATTATTAATGAAATATAATGTCAAATTAAAGGAAAACGGGACTAAACTAAATATTTAAGAATTATTAAAAATTTATTTAAATAAAAAATAAATTGTTTAAGGTAAAACATCCGTAAAGGAAGTTAATATTAAGAATTTTTAAAAATTTCTTTTGAGAAAAAAGGGAATTAAAAAAATGTTTTTTTTCTAAATCTTAAAACGATTAATTTTTAAATATTAATTAAATATTAAAAATTGTTATTTCTGCTTTAAAATATAATTTTTTTTATTTTTATATACATATAGAAAAAATAATTTTTAACAGTTTTTAAACATTTCAAAACATTTTTTATATATTTTATATTTTCAAAATATTGTTTATATTTTATTAAAAAAATCATTGAAAATAATTTTTTTTGCATAATAAAAAAATGTTATTTTAAAAGAAGAAATTTTTAATATTTTTTTTACTTTACCAATATTTATGGAAGATTTTAAAAATATAGAAAAGAAATTTTTTTGATTAAAAAAATATTAAAAAATAAATAAAAATATTTTTTTTCTAACAGAAAAGTCCGTTTTTTCTTCAAGAAGAAATTTTTAATATATTTTTTTTTTTACTTTAGAAATGCAGACAAAAGATTTTGAAAATATAAACAAATATTTTTGAATTTTAAAAAAAATATTAATAAATAAAAAAATAATTTTTTATTAATAAAAATTATTTTCTTTTTTTTCAAGAAAAATTTTTTTTACTTAGAAATGCAAATAAAAGATTTTGAAAACATAAAAAAACATTTTTCAACATTACAAAAAATATTAAAAATTGTTTAAAGAAATTTTTTTATTTAAATTTCTTTCAAAACCAACTCCATAAAGGAAGAAATTTGATTTAAAAAACTCTACTTACTTGTCTTTTGTGTTTTATTGTTTAAAGCATAATTAAAACTATTTTGAAAATGGCAGGATTTTGTGAAATTAACTAAATTGCAGGTTCGCAATGCTGTATGTAAGGACGATGATGAACGCGTAGATAATCGAGCAGCTGACATTTGCATTGTCGCCACTGTTGCGGATTTTGTGTTTTGTGATGAGGATGTTGTTGCTGCATTTGCTGTTGTTGTTGTTGTATATTTACACATATTATTTTTAAATTTATCACAATATGCTATTGGTATTGAATTCGTATAGAAATCTTGTATATGATCCGATGAGGATTCCATATAATTTCGATTTTTAGCAAATAAAACTGTACGTGGATCAGCTTTTGGCCGTTTTAATGCAATTTCAGGACAAATAATTTCCATTTTTGTTGTTTGTTTTTGTTTTATAATTTTTAAAATAATACTGTTTTTTTCTTTTATTTGTTTTTGTTATTAATTATTCTTATTGTTTATATATATAGTTTTAAATAACGGGTTTTTAAAACTAATAATACTGTTTATATTTCTTCTCTTTTTTGTTGCTTTTTTTTAATACACCGTTCAGTGTGTTTCCTTTTTCAAAACATTTAAATTCAAAATTTTTTCTTCTTAATTTTCCTTCAAATAATTTATTTTTTTTTTATTCTTCTTCTTTTTATCTTGTTTTATCACTTTTTTTCGTAATTTTTAATTAATTTATCTTTTTACTTTTTCCTTTTGATTTAATAATTAATACTTCTTCTTTTCTATTTAATTAAATTTCTCTACTTCAACTTATTTTGTATTGAAGTGTTGTTTATTGTTTGACAAGCAAATTGAAATTAATACACAAGTGTTACTAAACTCTGTCTTATAACAGACTTCGGCTAATGAGTATTGTTTCGTTTGGCAATGATTTTTGCGCTATTGTTACTTCGTCTCCATATAATAATCAATCGCACAACCAACATACAAGACAATAATAAACCTTTAATAACTCACCCATACACACGCTAGTGGTATAACGCAAAGCTTTATACACGATGTGCGTGTGTGTCGTGTGTAAATCGTAAATAACTTCTCAGTAATCAACCAATCATTATATTGCTTTACTGCCTACTCATACACACATGCTTACACAGCCAATATGCACTCATACTTTAAAATCTCAAAGAATACAGTGGGTTGTTTATGTAAACAACACTTACATTGTTAAACACACTTGCACTCTCCCTCTCTCTGTCTCTTCCGCTTTGTAACATTTACTGTTGTTGTTTGCTCTCACTTGCTGTTAACAGGCTAAGATCAATAGCAGGCAACAAGTGCTACTTACACACATACAGATGTACTCAGTTAATGTATTCAATTGAACTGGGGTTTCTCTTGTGTGTGTATGTGTTTTTCTTTAATTATGATGTTAATAATCATGATGCCGCTGTTTAGTCACATTGTGTAATTGTATATTTCAATTCGAATTGCCTTGGTGAAGAGAAATTCCTAAAGGGGGAGAGAGCAACAATAGAGCAAGTGTATGAATGTATGCATGCATGGTTGGTTGGCTTAGCGGGGGAGTCATCGTTTCTATAAAAATACCCTCGTGCTAAACGTAGTATTATTTTGCTTTGGTGAGACTCCAGTTTTTGTTAATTTTGCCTCTTTTTACTTACACATTGACGTTGCTTGGGTTTGTTTGTTTAACAGAAAATTTATGAATGAATTTCAACGTTTTTATAGTTCATATGACGTTTTTTGTTTTCTTGTTGTTTTTTTCCGTAGAAGCGTGTCATTGACGATCGCGTGCTTGACCGACTACCGATCGTTGTTAATGTTACTGCTATCGTTGTTGTTGTTGCTGTTTATTTTCATATTTAACTTGTAAGAGATTTCATTGAGTTTGTCATCTTTGTTTACACAGAATTTACACAATGTACGGTAGCAGTGTAGTGTATTGGCGGGGTGCTGCTATACAGAGAAAAGTGTGCTTAAATAGTTTATTTTAATCGCAAATCAATTAATTTTGTAGTGTCCTATGGAATATTTTTTTTCTTTCTCAAATTAAGCAATTAAAGGGAAACTTTTTTATATATATATTCATGTGACACCTTTTTAATTGCCAAGAGAGCTGAGATATTTGACTCAACAATTTTATAAAGAATTTAAAAATTTCAAAAACAAAACAAAAAACGATTCTAATCAATATCTACTGTTCTAGCTGCTGTAAGGCATAGATTTCCCTACTAAATGTACTGCGTTGTAGTTTAGATGTTGAAAAGAAAATTGATAAAAAGTTCTGAGAAAATTCGATCAGGAATCGTGATCAAGCTTTTGTAACCCTTCACAAAGGACCTAAAAGCTTGTAGTGGGTGTTTATTGGATCTGTAAGCAGTGGTGTTGTCGAGCCGGAACGCTCCGGAACGTCGTTCCGGTACTTCCTTTTAGGACAAAAACGCGTTCCGGAACTAACTTCTGATAACGTGAATTGGCTGACGTTTTGAAACACAACATGGGTTTCGTAATGATTTTCGTTTCCTCTCCTTTTTATGCTATATACAGGGCCGATCCTGGCGACGGGTGAAAATTGGGGGAAATCTCCCTCTCCCCCGTCGTCAAATTTGGAACATGAGACCGCACAGAGCGGCCCCTACCCAGGATCGGCCCTGTCTATATAATTATATACAGTGTACTCTCTCATAAGCGGACACCTACGGGACTGACAATTTTGTCCGCTTATAAGGAGTGTCCGTTGATGAGAGAAAATCAAAAAGAGCAACCAACAAACTATAAGTACATTTCGATGGCTTAATATAGAAAGGTCGTATCTCGTTTTTTTCAAAATCGGGTTTTTTACATATTCTGGTAGACAAAACCCCCATACACATCCTCTGAAAAATTCAGGTTCCTATGTTGACGAATAGTTGATTTACAGTAATTAAAAGAAACATAACATAACCTTTTGGTTTCAGATTTTATTAAGTTTTTTCCTTCTCCTGTAAAATACTGAAAATGTAAGATACGACCTTTCTATATTAAGCCATCGATATATATTTCTTTAAACACTTTTATTTTCAAAAAAACATTCATATAATGGCAAGAGAAAATAAACAGAAATTTCATTTATATTTTTTTGAATAAAAGAGAAAAAGGTTTGAAAGACCTGATATGTATTCAACTGGATTTAATATAGTCCGAAATTTTAGCTTGGCGAGTTTTACCTTTAATTTCAATATTTTGGCGATGCATTTGAAGATCAGTCAGCATTTTAACACTTTCAAGGTCGCTCTGATATAGAGCAAAACGTTTTAGTTTTCTTATGGCTAAATAAGCCTTCTTGTATGAAGTGAATTTGTCTTCTTTTTATCTTTTCGGGATTCCCCTTTTTAAATGCACGTTTTATGGAGTAATCAACTCAGCGAATAAGAAACGTATACAAGTGTTACCACGCTGTAAGTTTTAAACAAAAACAAAAAAAATTATGTTACCATTTTGCAAGTCGTCCGTTTATGGGGAACTAAAATGCCAATACGTCGTGGAAAAAAGTGTCCGTGTCCTGTTATGAGAGGGTTGTCCGCATAAGAGAGAAATATTTTAAAAATCCCATACAATTTTTTTGGTACTGAAAAAAGTGTCCGTTTATTGAAGGTGTCCGCTTAAGAGGGGTGTCCCTTAGGAGAGAGTACACTGTATACGCGTTCCGGTAAAAAAAATTAGCACAACACCACTATCTGTGAGGGATTTATTTTGGCGCAATTCGATCTTTTGAACGAATTTTTGAGAGAGAGAGAGCAGATCTGGAATATTCAATACATACATATATAGACATACATACATACACACATACATAATTGGCCATTACAACCCTTTAGTCAGTATTACGGCCTAGCTTCTCACACCACTCATGTCAAGTGCCTTAATTTTATACCTGAGTGGCGGGACCTACAGTTTAACGTGGACCCCGAATGACAGATTTTGAGCAACTTTTTCATGGCAGGTTTATTTACTCTCAGAAGTCGCCGAAGAAATTTTTTTTTTCGTATTTCGTTTTGATGCCTGGCCGGGCTTTACATCTAATTAGCGAACACACTACCTACTAGACTAAGCCGACTACCTGGAATATTCAATGCTTCCACTATAGATAAGACGTAAGATCAATTAGGTTATATAGGGGGTACCTATCCACGAACTATTTTCTATTTACAGGCAGTACTGGACATAGACATCATCGCAGCCACATTAAAATTCAAACTGATCAAGAAATGTCTGGCATATCTTAATCAGATGAGAACATATTCCATATTGACCGTTGTCTAGGCTCAGAAAAATATTGATATTAAAGACATCTAGCCATAGTAAAGTGGATAACGTACTTAACTGCAAGTCTTAGGAATCCAGATATGAATCCGAAGAGTTTCATCATGGCTTTGGAATTTTAAAAGAGTATGGCGAAGTCTAGAAGTTGCCATACTTTAGTAGATAGTGTATTGGCTTATTAGACGTGTGGCCATGGTTTCAGACCAAGCCCAGACGTCTCCAACAAAGCGAAATACATATGAAGAAATATTTCTTGCGGCTTCTTGCCTATCAGTAGTCCTCTGGCAAAAACTCCATGAAAAGTATCCTTTTTGACTTCCGTGGCAATTTTCAGAAAACTAGCCACACAAGCCAACATTGACTTTTTGTTCTTTCTAGCACTGATATAATACCGTTTTATACGTAGCTACACAAAAATGGCAGGTTTAGTGAGTACGAGATAACTCGTAGTTGGCACCCTAGAAGGGAATGCAATGTACGAGTTATCTCGTAGGCGGCAGTCAACGTTTTAAACTGTAAGTCGTGCCACTGATCGATAAAATTAATATTCTCATCAAGGGTGGCGGGAGCAGCTAGGTTGTAATCCTGACTAAAAGGTGTAATGACCAAGAAAAGGATGAAAGAAGAGGCATCAATACTCCTCTAAATAATACATTCATGAAGCCCGCTGGCCCTCAATACCCCACATAAGTTTTCTTGCGAAGAAGGGGTAGGATTCAGTGAGTGATGTTCCATACAATACTGTACAGAACTTTGTTACTAAGCAACCCTGTCATTGCAGAATCTGTTATAGTGGGCCTAAGGCTGCTAAGCAAAGAAAAAATTTGATTACTGAAGTTGAAACAAAGAAAAATATCAAAGGCAATGGGAAAAAGGCAGAAGAGACACTTCGTGGTAGGAGGAAATAAGAAATCTAGGGAATATCTCTTCTGATCAAGAAATCACGGGCATCTCTAAATAAGATGACTACTCAAATCCCATTAAGAGTTTGCAGGACACAGAAACAATATACGAGATGTTCTATTTTGCGCATTGACTACGTGTTTAAGGTCCCACAAGCACGAAGTGCAATGCAAATGTGGGGCACGGGAGATATGGATGCATTTTGATTGTATGAAAGTGTTCATACCCTAATTAAGTATTATGAGCAATTATCAAGTATTCCATGAAATGTTTTAGCGGCAAGCTGCAATGAATTCTTATTTGTCCTGTACTGTTTGAGATTGGGGGTCTAGTTTCCATGCTAAGATCTGATCGTTACAACACTTTAGTCAGTATTATGTCAGAGAAACTTTTCATTGCAAATTTTTATTTAACTGTCAGAGTTAGTATCAGAAGATTGCTGAGAGGAAGTTGCTGACAGAAATATTTTTTTCATGTTTCGCTATGTTTGAGAACTCTGGCTTGGGGTTTGAATCTCGGCTTGTACTGCGCAAGAGGGTAATTGATATTAAAAGTTTTAGGAGTTAATTTCTTAGGACCGATTGGAATATTTTTCTTGGGGTTACGCTTTCTTCCTGTATTAAAATCATGCTTCAAAAGTTTTTTGAATCTCATGTTTTAAAATTCTTTTTAAAAACGATGAAAGTTTTTTAACTTTCCATTGAGAGGTGGGTTTTTTCTCACACCACTTGATTTGTCATTTAAAAAAATGTGTCACAAAGTACGTCACGTATTAAGCATTTTAATCACTGCCCCAAAACCAAAGTATCGTTGCATAGAAATTATGCGCAAGAGATGTCCTTCAAACTACATATTAAAGTTTTACGAGCGCCAAAAAAAAAATTTTTTTGGTTTGTTGTTAAGATGAGTCGAGACACTTGGCTTATGAAAGATCAGCATGATTGTCCAAAAAAAAAAATGCTTGATCGGGATTCTAAGAAATATCACAGAAAGTGATGACGATGACAACAACAAACAATTGTATTTATTATCCAATGCGACGGAAAGTTTAAGTTTTTTTTTTTGGCAAACGTTTTGACGTCTACAACGGTATTTTGGCATGGTATATATGTATGTGTGTGTGGAAAAGTTTATTAAACTTTAGTTTATTGCTTTTGTTATTATTATTGGTGTTAAATAGTGTGATGATGATTTGTTTGTTTAAAAGAATCTGTAAACAATGTGATGAATCATCCACATCATTGACCACTTGAGTTCACCTACCAAAGCAATCAATGGACAAGTAACCTTGGTAATCGCTCTCTTTGCTGCTCTCTTTCTCTATCTCTCTTTTGAATAATATGAGGGGTTTGCATAGGGAATTTCCAAAAACAAAAAACTACCAAGAAATCCAATTCAAGTCTTGTAATACAACAACAACAACAATAAAATTACAAGCAAACGTGATTAAAATCCCAAAAAAAAACAAAGAAACGGTTCCGTTCCGTTAGCAATCGTAACAAATTTGCGATCAAAACAAACTCCCGCGCATTTTCAAACGCGTTTAAACGAAGAAAAATAAAAACAAAATCCATGAAATTGTTTCAAACTGAATCAACCAGCACCAGCACAGACACAAGCACAGGTACAGACAGTTATTTTTATATGAATTTTTTTCGCATTTTTTAAGGTGATTTACATATGAAACCGGCTTGTTTTTTTTGTATCTGTCCGTCTGTCTGTCTGTCTGTCGTTTGTGACTATTTAACAATGTTGTTAATCAATTTGTTATAAAGTTTTATTGTTGATGTTGTTGTTGTTTTTGTTATTGTAATTTTATATCAGCATGAATGAATTATATGGAGCGTGCGCTTTAGCACACTCGCTATTCGAGTTTGCGCTGTAAATTCAACAAACAACAACGACAGGTGATCACACGTTTCTTCTCACGTTTTACGTTTTAAATAGTTGTTGTTGTTGTTGTTGTTGTTGCTGCTGTTGATTTGAACATTTATTTGTTATTAATATTGTCTTATTGTTGTTGTTGTTTTTCTCTCCCTCATTTTATTAAATATAATTTTTTTATTATTATTATTGTTGATGTTTTTTTATATTTTATTGCGGATTGAATGGCACAGTGGCTTGATTCGTAATAAAATTCGCGATAAATTTATAAAAAAAAAATTGTTTTAATTTTTAATATTATACGCTGGCTATGATATAATAATAGTGTCACAGCAATAAAGTTTCATTAACAGGCAAGGTCGTTACCTTTTATTAGATGCCCGATTAAAGATCAGTATTGAAGCAAAAACTCCTCACGGCTAGAATTTGGATAACTTTTTGCAGAGTTTAAGTGATGTCGTACTCTAGTAGGCAGCGTGTGGGCTTATTAGATATGTGGACGTGGTTCAAATCCCAGCGCAGACATCTTAAAAAAAATTGAAATATGAAAATATATTTCTTCGCAAGCTTGCCATGCATTCACCGCCTCTCGTGGATAAAAATTTACACACACAACATGGACGGTGTGAGAAACTAGGTTGTAATCCTAATAATATGTATGTAATAACCAATTAAGTAGGTTAGTAGAGGTCAGAGATCAGCAATGAATTGCTTTTTCGCTACTCATAAACACTCATGAAATTTTGAATATAAGTGACTCAACAATATTGAAATTTAACTATGTACTCTGATTCATTCTTACTCACTACAACGTTCATTTTATGAGTATTTTAGTGTTCGTATGCGAATCATACTTATTTTGTGCTGCGTTTATATGTTGAGTTATGGAGAGTCGAAATCTAAAACATCATACGTGTTGTTAAGTATGAATATGATGAGTACTTCAAACATTGAATATGAGTAGAGAGGTTCCATGACATTAAAATAAGTATGAATGCGTATAAGTATCAGAAATTATTAGTATGATTCGATCCTACTCATCTTTTGGTATACTCATTGCTGATCTCTGTTACAGATATTCGAAAGTATGTTTTCCTTAGTATAAGATGATTGTCTGAACTTGATTTAAATTTTTCTCTCCATTTTCAAGCAAATTTTTGATCAAAGTTTTTACGCTTCTTTACCACAATATGCCTGTCTATATGACATTTGCAAAATTTGTAGAAATCCCTTGTTTACAATTAACAAACGATCAGTCCCACTGTGCTCTGTACATAATTTTATAGGAAAAACATTTGTTTTGTTTTTGTTTTTATCCGTTGATTTAGCGTAAATACTCTCGCCGTGAGCATTATTTTTCCGTTTTTATTTTGATTTCGTGTAGTTTTTCTCTCTCTCTCTCTCTCTACTTCTGTCTTCCTATCAAAATTCGTTTTTTTATTGTATTTTTTTGCAATTCGTTGTCTGTTATTATTTTTTTATAATTTTTGCATTTGTTTTTGTTGTTTTTGTTTTATTATTTATATTTATTTTTATTTCTTTTCATTAATTTATTATTATTGCCAGTTTTTTTCTTGTTGTTGTTGCAACAGGTTGTTTTGCTGTTGATACCACATTGTTGTTGAATAAGTCGTAGACTTAATAAAACGGAAGTAACTCCGCCGCCTTTGCGGCTACGACAATCGTCGTCTGTGTATGGTTAAACACATGCGTACGACCAGTCTTAGTGGAAGTTTTTTTAATTTTTTTTTTTCAATTTTTATCTCTGCAATCATATATTCAATCTTTTTGTACGTTGTACTGCTCAATTGAGAATGAATATGATTCTTTTGCAATTTTTTTTTCATTTTATTTGCTTCCAGTTTGAGGCCCTCTTTTCTTACACTCTATAATTCATTCATAAATAAAATAAAATTCTGTTAACAGTATGCAAAAGAGTGTATTGTTCATTAATTTTTAATGTTTAACAGCTTATTTGTAAATGAGCCACAGTTTTCTTGCAGATCACACTATATTAGCTGCTATACAGTGAGCGTCAAAAGAAACTGCACATTAAAAAAAAAATGTACATTAATAAATTACCGTTATTTTTATTTTAAAATTGTTTCATTGCCAGTTAAATTTAAAATTGAAATAAGAAAAAATTACAAAAAAATTTCGAAATATTTGCAAATTTTTTCGGTCACTCTCTTTAAGTGGTAAAAGTTGAGTTTGATAATTGTTAGAATTTTATCAAAAGTAGACAGTTTCCTTTAACGCTCCCTGTAAATGGCACCCTACTATACGATTGCATAAAAAATTACAATAAAATTCCCAACTTCTACTTGATTTGTAAGTCAACTTCTATTATCACGCACTTTAACTTGCGAACCTATCTGCAGCTCTTCCAGAAAAGACCAGTAAAGGGCCCTTAGAGATTCAAACTAAAATTAGAATCTATTTTCCATCATTCATCAACGATAATCAGACTATAATTATAGAACCGACTGACTGTATTCGTGTAGCATGCTGTTGTGCAGGGGGGTTAAAATCTTCGAATACGAGCTAAAGGTTTTGAATTTTTGAATTTGGGAGAAGATGATGCCACTGATAGGAGTGGTCACTGTACTGGACTGAATTCCAGCGAACAAATCGAAGGTCAACAGCTCTTCCAGTAATTTTTTGAAATTTTGTCGGCCTTTGAAATTCGTAAACCAAACCTCAGCATTTCAATTTCGAATATCTACGAATACCTTTAATACAAGGATCTGTGTACCTAGAGCAAGTGTCCAAGTTAAAACAAAATTTATAGAATTTATCATTACAATTCTTTATCCTATTTTCTTACACCACCCATGTTGTGTGTGTTAATTTTTATCCATGAGTGGCGGGAAAGACGTGGCAATTTTGCTATTTACTCTCAGAAGGGAAGAAATAATATTCATGATGGTTTTAAAATTTATGAAAAATTAAGAGGCCTACAAAAGTCCACTGAACGCTCGGAGCGAACATCACTTGTAAATCAGGCAACATCATGCCTTAAAAGGGCGTATGACGTAATGAGCAAAGTTCCTCACCACTAGAACCAAAAAGCCAATTTGAATGGACAGACGGCTTTGTGTCTAAGCTATGATAGATTGAAACCCTATCATACTAGAACCTTCTACAATAGATCAACCATCTGCTCAGTTCAAATAAAGGTATTAATGAAGCTGAAAGAAGCTAAGAAAATATTAAAATCAAAAAACATTTTCATTGTATCCAAATAGATTAGCTAGACACGACTTAGTTGTGTGGGTATTCGAAAATATTACGTATTACATTTCCAAGTGCCATGTAATGACAAAAAAAATGTTCAGCGGCCTCTGCTAACCTACTTAATTGGTCATTACAACCCTTTAGACAGGATTACGATTTAGCTTCTCACACCACTTATGGTGCGGGTGTTAATTTTATCCCTGATTGGTGGATACATTCGGACACATTCGACTCCGAACGTGTGTTTTTTGAGAAACTTTTTCATTAATTTGAGATTGCTGGATATTGCACTTTGACCCCTGTTCAATACCATATTACACGCAGTCAATCAATTCCATATTTATTGTTTTACTTCCTTTGATTAGTTGACGTCGCCGTAGTCTAGTAGGAGGTGTATTGGATTTTTAGATAATAGCCCGTGGTTTAACACCCTGGTTCAAACTTGCCGAAATTTGAAAAAATAATTTTTGTAAAAATTTTCAGAGTAAAATAAAATTGCCATGAAAGCTTTCTCAAAAATTTGTTGTTTGGAGTCGTCTTTACATTGTAAGTCCTGCCAATCATGAGTAAAATGCCCACAACATGGGTGGTGTGACAAAGTACGTCATAATCCTGACTGAAGGGTTGTAATGATCAATTAAGCGAGTAAGTAAGTAATCAGATAGTTTAATGTTTAGTCCAGTTTGCGATTGATTCAAAATGTTTTCGAATTTTTCGTAAGATGTTGACCTTATACTGGGTATTTAAGTATTGTCCGTGGGGAATTAAATTTTAAGCAAAAATTTCTTTAAAGAAAGTAAATTTCTGAGTCAAGAAAATAAGACTAATGCTCACAGCAATAATTCGTTTCGGAATCTTGAGAATAAAGTTATCTTTTAAACATTGTATGTTTGCATTCTTTTAAATATCTTGCCAGGCGATCATTGTGATTTATATGCTCATGTGTGTGGCATTAACAAGATAGATCGTTAGACAGTTTGAAAGGGAAAAGTGTTAAATATTTGGTATTAGAAACACTGAATTACAACAACATTTTACAACATGATTAATCGATGTTTTAACAACATCAACTACCAACAACATTAACCATCAACGAATTAATATTCATTAAACAGATGAATAAAAAAAATCACAAAAGCAGTCGAAGAAGAAGTATTAATTGATATAAGCACTGGTTTTTTCTATTCTTTGAATATTTTATTACACATTTAAAGCCTTTTTTTAATTTGAAACAAAATTTTAAATTTGTTGCGATGTTTTTCTAGGATTTTTCACGAATTATTTTTTTCTCTTCCTCTTTTTCACAATAACAGAGCCGCTGCTATATTGAAGCTTTAAACCGATATTGTTGAACCGTATTGGCAAAAGAGAACATTTTTTTCAAAATTTTTTTAGTTACGAACACCTTTCTTAAACGATCATCAGAATAAAACTGAAAAACTGAGCTGAGGAACTGAAGAACTTCCCACTTTAATTGAGCAGCACTAAACAAAATACACTTTATGTGCAACAACTGCAATCATATTGCACCGTGTACTCATACCATATAGCCTGACCAGCACCTACAACAAAGAACAACAACAATAATATGCCACAAACGACAGCGGCTTTACGTTTCCTATCAAATTTTTACTCTTCTTCCTCATTAAAACACTTCATTAGCAATACCACCATTACTAGGGATGCCAAACTGTATGGATTTTTAAAAATCCCGGGATTCGAGATTTCGAAATACCGATCCGCTCTGTTACCGTAGCCTGGTAGGTAGTGTCGCCTCGGTTCAAACCAGAGATCAGCAATGAATCGTTTTTTCGCTACTCATAAGTACTCATGAAATTGTGAATACAAGTGAGTCAACAATAGTGAGATTCAATTATGTACTCTGATTCATTCGTACTCACTACAACATTGATTTATAAGTACAGGCTGCAATGAGTATGCGTACAACATTGACATCAAACTCATACCATTTGAAATATGTTTGATTAATACACCTACTCATTTAGATTCATAAATTTAGAAAAATACTTATAATATAATATAATAATTACAGTCTTAGTTGTTGTTGCATTTACAAAAAAAGAAGAAAGAAAAAGATAAAGCAAACACACAACCTTCTAGTGAGTATTGTAATGTTCGTACGCGAATCATATTAATTTTGTGATTCTTGTAAATGTTGAGTCGAAATGAGAGTCGAAATCAACAACACCAAGCGTATTGTTAAGTATGAGTACGATGAGTACTTCGAACTTTGAATATGAGTAGAGGTTCCATGATATTAAAATAAGTATGAATGCGTATAAGTATCAGAAATTATGTCTACTGATCCCTTTGAATACTCATTGCTGATCTCTGGTTCAAACACCAGGTCAGTCATGTCCACCAAAACGATATTTGAAGAAAAAATATTTCTTCGTCCACTTCCTTTCAGAAGATTTCTGGCAAAAACTCTGAGAGTAAAATGAAAATTGCCATGAAAAGTTTCTCAAAAAAAAAACTGGCGTTCGGAATCGGATTTAAACTATGTATATGTCCCGACACTCATGTATAAAAATGATACACACAGCATAAGTGGTGGGAGAAGCTAGGTTGTAATCCTGACTGAAGGGTTGTAATGACCAATTGTGTATGTATGTAGATACATGTATGAATTTTCAATCCTGGGAAAAATTTTAAGAAATCCCGGGAATCGGGATTTGCATGGTAATGGTATGGCACCCCTATACCATACCTTACCATTACAATGCGATTGTACTCGTACATTCTCAAAATAAAAGTAAAAAAAACAAAATAAAAAATTTAAATTTAAAATAAAAAAAATTTGTTGCAAAAATTGCTTATGAAATACGTATGTAAATATGTATGCGTGTGTGTGTACTGACTGAGTGCCTGACTGACTAACTGACTGACTGATTAACTGACTGTAAATGTTTCATTCAATAACCAATAATCGTGTATTAAAACGCATAATCTCGTGTGTCATGATGCGTAAGTACATAAGTATATTCAATTCAATGCAATGATTGGTGACATCATGTCTGTTCGTGTGGCAAGTGTTGAATGCAATTAAACACATGAAGTATGTACGGCTTATTAAATTCGTTATAAATTCAGAGGGAATATTCATTATTAAATGCTTTTTATGCTTGTAATGTATGCAACAACAACAGTGAGTATATATGATTACTTACATTATTCATACTTAACATACAACAACAAGAATATGATAAAAACTTTATCGTAAGATTTCTTGCAGAAAAATTGATTTGCACATGTCAACTTGACAACAAACACATGAGAATTGCAAAAAAAAAAAATATTGAAAATGTTTAGGAATGTTGAGCAACTACAAGGAGAAGAAAAGAACATCAATTACAAGCTTCTTACAATACTTTGTATAATAATTACAAATCAACTGACTGACTGCCTAATGGGTGATTTTTTATGAACGCCATGGGTTTTTTGGGAACTAATAAAAACACACAATATTTAGGTCGGGTTAGGTAGTGTACCCTCATTGTAGGGTAAGGTCCCACTTAGGCCAGACGTTAGCCTTATTGTGACACCACAAATTAATAACCAATCCGGGGATTAAACTTTCCCCACTAGGAATTCGTTTTGATTTCAGACAACGACAGGCCAAGGATTTCTGCCTTTTCAAGAGAAAAAGCAAGAGCAAGAACCAGGCGGCACTGGCACATGAAGTGAAATATCGTTAGTAAAAGTTCAGTCAGTCTTGTATGAAGACGCGGTGTGTTTGAAGAGAGTAAACGTGGTTTGAAGATCTCCGTTACAAAGATCTGTCGAACAATTGTCGCAGTGCGTTTGAAGACGTCCGTTACAAAGATATGTCGAACAATTGTCGCAGTGCGTTTGAAGAGAGTAATCGTGGTTTGAAGACTTCCGTTACAAAGACCTGTCGAACAATTATCGCAGTGCGTTTGAAGAGAGTAATCGTGGTTTGAAGATCACCGTTGCAAAGATCTGTCGAACAAATGTCTAGTAATAGCTATCGTTTATGCAAAGGGTGTAAACATAGGAATAACAAATAAAGTAATTGTTGTTGTTTACATAAAGTTGTGAACAGTGGCACTCAGAATTGTGCGATTAATAAAGAATTTTAATTAAAGCTAAACACCAATTTATTTTTATTTTATTTGCAATCTACGAGCTCATATTTTAAACGTTTAAACGTAAGATCTGTAGCTCCTGCAGGAACCATTAGGGGTTCTCTTCTGTCATTAGACGTTCGATCGGCGTTGGTTCAAAAAGCGCAGTGGTCAGTGAGACTCTGAAAACTGCGAAGGGTGGTCATACTAGTTAAAAACAGAAGATAATCAATTATTTTCCTATACATATGTATGTGCCAAGCAGTCTAGCACCATTGTACCTTCAAAAAGACCCGGAAAATGCCCACTTCAACTGAGTCAATGGGGACCCTGTGCCCTGTGCCCTGTAACGTATCAGAGATTGTGCATTCTGTAATTCGTGAGCAATGTAGCAAACAACTAGTATACATATATGTTAGAACTCTTATAAGCTTCGTTATTCCCTAAGAAATTTTCCTGGCATCCCAACTGTTCATGTAATTTCAGAGATTTTCCAGGTAAATTTCCCATCTCTGGTGTTCGGGGTCGATTTTAAACTGTAGGTCCCGCCGCTCATGTACACAAATTTAAGCACACAACATAAGTGGTGTGAGAAGATACGTCGTAATCCTGGCTGAAGGGTTGTAATGACCAATTATGTATGTATTTGTGTGGCATTTAAAAGTACCGCCAAGAACCTAAAATAAATTTCCTCTGGTAAAATCATATGATTTCTTGAATATGCACAGACAATATGCGACATTCATTCATTTTTGATTTGTTGTGATTAATGATGAGTTTGTTGTAAAAATCATTAAAATTTTTTAAACTTTTCCAAAGGCGTTCGTTCATGTGATATGGAATGGCGATGTGTGCGCATAAAGTTAGACCCACAATTACAAGAATTTGTTTTCATTTTATAACTTTTCCTAGAAAAATTTCTATGCGGCGCAAAAATTTTAGAATTCAATCAGAAAAAAATGAACACCTTTAGTGTTGCAAACAATAACAACAACAACAATAAAGTAATTTTAATTGTCTCTAAAAGTTCAAGGAAATCGTTTTTGACGTCACTAATTATTTCCGATTTAAAAAAATCAATGCAATACTGCAGAAATTCCATGCGGGGTGATTTTTTTCTGCTTCTGCTGCTCAACCAGCAGTAGCACATGACCTACACCCATGTGAGTTATTTTAAAATGAAAAGAGCAGCGAATTTAATATGAAAATCATGACTAAATCTCGCCAAGAGCTTTTGAAGCTGTTGCACAAAAAAAGCATTTATGACGAGCCTTTCAAATATTTCATTTCACTTCATTTTGTTTCGTTTCATTTGATTACATTTGATCGTGGTAATTTCCAACATCACTTGCTGTTTGTGTCTCATACGTGTGACATAATTGTGGAAAATAAGGTTCACAATTAATTGTTGTTATCAACTGTTTATGGAAACTAAGAAATACTGGCCACACACACACAGTATTTGTATGAGATTGAAACTGACCTACATTATCTCATATATTTTTTCTTCATTTCCATGCCAAACAGGCTGGTAAAAATTTCTAAATAGCGTGTGACTAATAGCAACTAAAAGAGAATTTTTGTTTTTTTTTTTGTAAAACTTTAGTTATTATAACGACAAATACGAATTATTTTATTGTATAGTCGAAGACAGAAGTTATCACACACTTAAGGGAAATAATTTTAATATTTTTTGTACAATTGGTTTGCATTCAGTAGATATTTTAAATGGCAATGTAGCCCAATGTTGAGAAGCTAGGCCGTAATCCTGACGAAGGGTTGTAATGGCCAATTATGTATGTATGTATGTAGCCCACATTCTTAATTGACTTCTATTTAGATTACTTGTCGAACAATATATGCCGCACTTGTTGCAACACAATGTCCTCATATGCAGTCATAATATTCCCTTTAGGCACTTTTTATTTCAAGTTGCCAAAGCCCTGAGAAATCTTAATTTAACACTAGAATTGCATGCCAAAAAGGTAGTGTATGCGAAACCGTAGTTCAAACCCCAGCTCAAGTAGCTCTTGAACAGAATGAAATATGAAAAAATATTTCTTCGGCGACTTCCTCTCGACAGATTTCTGGCAACAAATCTGAGAGTAAAATAAAATTGCCATGAAAAAGTTTCTCAGAAAAATCTGTTGGTCGGAGTCGACTTTAAACTGTAGGTCCCGTCACTCATGTATAAAATTAACACACACAAGATAAGTGGTATAAGAAGCTAGGTCGTAATCCTAACTGAAGGGCTGCAATGACCAATTATGTATGTATGTATCTATGTATCTCTGGCTTGACTCAGGGGAATTGGAAGGCATCTCGTAGATTTTGCAGTCCATAGAATGACTTCTGCAGGAGCTGTAGGTCAAAAGACGAGGAAGAGGGCCGAAGCTTACCCTTTCTCGATAGTCTTACGGAACTATCATTACTTGATATCAAATCGATCAGTATTTTCTGTACGCTTTCAGGCGGATTTTAAGGAGTTGATGCCTTAATTGTGTGTTGGCTTATTAGACATACAGCCCGGGTTCGAGCCCCAGGCAAGAGTTCAAAACGAAATATGACAAAAAAATATTTCTTCGGCGATTTCCTTTTAGCAGATTTCTGGCAAAAACTCTGAGAGTAAATAACAAATTGCCATAAAAAGTATCTATCGTTCGAAGTCGACGTTAAACTGTAGGCCCGCCACTCAAGTATAAAATTAAGGCACACAGCATGAGTGGTGTGAGAAGCCAGGCCGTAATCCGGACTGAAGGGTTGTAATGGCCAATTATGTATATATGTATCTTGATACTCATAGTTGAGATCTGTTAATCAAAATCTGTCAGTTAGTTCTGCGGGATTGCTGTGATAATACAAGCTTCTTATTATTATACACCTCTACTAAAGGGGCGTGGCAGCTAAGGTTATTAGGCGTCTCTGGGAGACTGGATGATGGAATGAATCGGGCATTGGCCATGTGAAGATACTTCGAGAATTTGAAGCATCTCGATGACTTTGAGGACATCCATTCCGGAAAGGGCTCCAAGTTGAGGGGAACTGTTGGATTTTTTAATTTATTCTATAGCAATTATAATATCTCGGTCTATAAGGCTATCAAATCACTGAAGCGTCTTTCAGGCGGTATTGTCGGCAATACGGTCTGGGGTGAAATAGATTCCTGGACTAGGAGAAAATATGAAACTGTGGTATCACAGTGGGCTTAAGGGTGTGGCTTAAGTTTATCCGCTCATAACTCCATCGAGGGAACTGCCATATCTACCTGCCAACCTACACGTGTACATAAAACAGTCAATTGCCTGGAAATCGTTTTCAATGAAGAAAATCAGAGTTTTAAGGCATAACGGTTACGCCTTTTAGAAGTTTAAGGGTCGATAAGCCTGGGATTATTTTTTCTGTTTTTTCTTATTTTAAAGCAAATATTTTATTACGTACTGTAGATAATTTTAATAGAATTTAAATCTTATTGTAATAACAACAACAACAACGTCAACAAACTAAATAAATCTCATACAGCCAAAACCCAACAACAATTAAACGTCAATTAATTACCATAAAAACGTTTGTAATTTATTAGTCTTTAGTTTTGTTGTGATGATGATGCATGTGATGGGGCAGTGATAAGTCAAGTAATTATATCTGAATGCATTGCAGAATGATTGAATCGTTTAATACCACGTGCTCGTCAAGTCAATCATTGAATTAATTTTAAACCAAACAGCCAATAAGCACAGTCAGGCAGACTTGAAATTATTGAACGATGATACAGAGATACGTTTAATCTGAATAAAACCGAGAAATTAAGATGAAAAATATTTCCATTTTATTAAGAAAATCATAAGATTATTCAGACTAAACTGTGTGATGACAATACTGACGGTTATTGACTGAGACTGAGGCTGAGGCTGAGACCAATGCCGATATTGCTGCTGCTGCTGCTGAGATTGTTGTTGATGATGATGATTGCGCTGACAATACTGCTGGCTGGCATGCGTTGTATTGCTTGATTGGCTGTTTGATTGGGTGGTGATGGTGGTGGTGTTATTGGATTGGTGGTGGTATTATCTGTTGATATCTTGTGATTGCAATTATTGTTGCAAATCTCAACAAACAAACAAAAGTCGATTTTATTTGAAAATCTTGGAATTTGTAAAGTTTTCAATTTAATCGCATTGGCATTTCATAATATTTAGAAATTGGAAATTCTATTCTCAAACAATATTTCGCTTAAAAAAAAAAATTACATTTTTTACAATGACGTCGGTACTTTACCACAAACAATTGAAAATAAATACGTATAATACGCGAATAATTTAAATAATGCAATCATTTAAGAAACCATAATAACATTATAAGAAATTATTAAAAATAGATTCTTATTTCGTATAAATTCCCACATGGGATAAATTGTTTCCATAATTAAACGCTTCAACACAAAACCACAACAGCAGTGGGGCAGATCAATTATTTTCAAAGAACCATGTCTGCTCGGGGAAAGTTCTTAATAAATGTTGATAAAAAAATATTACTTGCCTCCTCACTTCATTCAAAATTGTAACCTAGTTTCTCACATTACTTATGATATGGTTTTTGTCTAAGCAACACAAAAAATTTTGAAAGACATTTTAACGCTTGATTTTGGTTGCCTATTTTCTACTCTTTTAGAGTCATATGGCTCATGACATCGTCTTATTGAAACCACATAACGTTCAGTTCGCAATCGTGAAACACACGCGCCAACAAAATTTAGTTATCGCTCTCGGTTGGTGATAACAGTTCTTCCGAAATCGTTTTCAAAACCATAAGGTTCACTAACCCCTTTCAACCATATTAAACACGAAACAGTCAATTTTTCCCTGATTTAATAACATTTCCAACATCGCTTTTGGATACTCAGAGCCACATATGCCAGAATTTTGCCTGCTGACATTAAAAACTAAGCTTCATCGCTGTGAAGATAATTTTGTGTGAAAAATCAACATAGAAAGCCTATTATTCTAGCACCCTAAGAGGATATCTAAGATGTTGTGAATGCTTAGCTGTCCTTAATTGTTGCGTGAGTTGAACTTTATGTTGATGAAGATGCAAATAAACCCAAAGAAAATTCTCCATTATAAGCCGCAAGATAGGCTCAATTGCTGAAAATACCGTGGAATTGACCAATTCAGATTATCGGCAATAGTTTCACCAACTGACCACATGTGTAAGGATTTCAGGTAGCTTAAATTTCTTTGTAATCAATGCCAATTTGTATTTTTTGTATTTCGTTTTGTTCGAGATGTTTGAAATGGGGTTTGAACCGGGACCTCTCGTTGCTTCGGCCACTAAAATTCATTTCGAATATTTCGTCGCTATAACATGAAGCATTGATTAGGTTTGGTTATGTACAATTACTGTCGCACTAGTCTAGTGTGTTTGCTACTTAGACTTTAGGCCTCTATTCAAACCCCAGGTCAGACATCAAAACGAATATATGTATTTCTCAGCAGATTTCTGGCTAAAGCTCTGAGAGTAAATCAAAATTTGCTATGAAAAGTTTCTCAAAAAATCTATCGTTCGGAGTCGACGTTAATCTGCAGGTCCCGCCACTCAAGTATAAAATTAAGGCACACAATATGAGTGGTGTGAGAAGCTAGGTCCATAATCCTGGCTGAAGGATTATAATGACCAATTATGTATGTATTATGTATGACATCTGCAGAAGCTGCAACGTCGATGAAGAAGAGAATATAACAGAATAACTTGTATATCATTATCCTGAGCTTGGGGACCTAAAAAGTAGAAAAATTCTGGAAAACCCAGAATTTATTAATAAAACATGTCTAGCCAAAGGCAATGTGAGAGAAATTTTTTTGCTTTCATAAGACTCTGGGAGCGATTGTGAGATATAAACCAGGAGCTATAATTATACAGCGGAATAGATGATTACGGATATTAGTGCCCAGTGCGGTGACAGCTAGTTTAACCTAACCTAACCTATGATATGGTGCTATCAACTGTTACGAGAAGATTCCATTCCATATTCAAATTTGCCATATGATCTTCAGCTATCAGTGAGTCAAACCGGAAGGTGACAGGCATTGTCAATGGCAAATTCTGTTTTGTATTTTTCTTTTTTTTGTCTTTAAACGTCATCGCAGATGTAGCTTAACAGCAAAATATTGCCCCCCCCCACCAATTATGTTATTTTACAGTGTATACGTATCCCTTGTTCCATCATCCATTCCACCTAGGGTTTGAAGTTATTTTTAAAATTTTATGTAAACACAGAGAAATTATTGTTTTTTTTTCTTTTCCTTTTTACTATTTGTATTGTTTTTTTGCTTTTGTTTTGGTAACTAACTGGTGCTAATTTATAGATTCACAGTCATTCATTCATTTATTTATACCATCATTACATATGAATACACAGACGACGTCAATCATACAGACGATAATATCGTCATAATAGTTAAACCAGTTAATATATCTTCATTAGACCATATGCGTACATACATACATATGTATATACTTACGTATGTACATATTATGAGACGTTTTCAATATTTTACACTCAAATTCATTCATTTATTTATTACACTTTATCCCCCTGGAAACGAACTCTAGTGGCGTCACATCTCACCATAGATTTTAAGTGTCATTTGCCCCCCTTTAACCCATAACTAGCCATTAGATTTTATCCATCTCTGTTGTTATTGTTGTTGAGGTGTGAAAGCAATTTTTAACTCTTTTGTCATTTGTTTGCAAATCAATAAAATGTGTTAAAAACAAATAAATTATCGCTTAACGTTTATCGTTTAAACAATTGATCCAGAGACCCCTGAGTCTCATCATCATATCCTCTATTTTATGCTCATAAACTCAATAACGTCATATATTTTTAAACGTAATTATTTTTTATTACCCCCTTGTTGACTTGTACAAAAACAAAAAAGATTTGTTTATAAATATTGTATGCGAAACCGAAAATAAAAAAAAAAAAAATAATAATAAATAAATAAAATCAGAGAAGAATTTATTTTTAGAATGGAATTTTATAAAAATAGATTTGTACACACACATTAGAGAGAGAGAGTGATAGTTTAATAGAAGGCGTTCGACAATAATCACTAATTAAGTTGGAATTTATTATTGTATTCTTATGCGTATTATAACTGTTGTTAATGATTAGCTAATAATATAATATAAGAATAGTTTTTAATAAGGAGTCTATCGTATGGTATACTAAAATTATTTGAGGAAATAGTGAACGCCAGGTATGCTTCGCTATCCTATTGACTTTTTAAATCATAGTTCATAGAAATGTGATTATATCTAGTAAATGAGGGGCAATTAATTCTCTCGTGGGTGCCCTGGCAGTCTAGTGTGTAATGTGTGTTAGACTATTAGCGTGATGGTTGTGGGTTCCATTCCCAACAGACTCTGGTCTGTTACTCTATACCGCTCTTATAATTGAAGTTTCTCAGTTCGTAAATAATTAAATACAATTTGTAATTATATTGTAAATAAAATAAATAAAATAAGTAAATAAATTCTTTAGGCACCCTGGTAGTCTGTGCAGACCTTGCACTGACCAACTTCCTCCTTTTCCCTGATTTTGGTGGAACTTGGTTAGTACAGGGACTGCGTTCACCCGTGGCATCACAACGGGCCGCTATGCGTGCTCAAGTGAGCTTTGTGATATCAGAGCTACCACTCCGACCTAACCTAACCTAACCTAACCTAACCTGGTAGTCTAGTGGGTAGTGTGCTAGACTGTCAGCGTGAGCGTCGTGGACTCGATTCCCACCAGAGGCTCTGGTCTGTTACACTACACCGAGCACATGGTCTAAGTTACTTAGCTCGTAATAAATAATTACATATATATAATTAGTAATTGTATTATAATTAAGAAATGAATAAATAAAATAAATTCTCTCATATCGGATCTTTCTAATGGCAACTTTGAACACAACATTGGGACTAAACATCACAAAGGTATGGAAATAAAGAAGCTATGGCCACAACAAAATTTTTAGGCCACACAATTTGTGCACTATGTCCTGCGGAGGAAAAATATGACCTAGACGCAGTAGAATAGGAAAAGAGCGGAGCCTGGACGCAGGCTGACAAAGATGGAACTGGTACAGATGCCAAAAAGGGGTCCACCTCGTAGTAATACAACCGTGGCTCCGAGGTGGAATGATACCCCGGTGAGGAGACAAGGCGGGTCTTTAGTCGGTATACCCAATGGGAGAGTTCGACATACCATGTTTGGTGACGACCTTCATGAATGCATAAAGCATTTTCCCTCCTTCCAGCGAAAAAAAAAATGGCCACACGATATTTCATCCGAATTTGATGCGGAATTTATAACAAAAATAGAGGTAAGAAAGAACTTTCACAGAAAAATCATTCAAGTACCCAGTAATGGATAAGAATCAAAGGACGAAATTATTGCTACAAATATAGCCACTAAACAAATTAAATGTCAAGATATATTAAATGGAGACATAAACGTCTATACTTATTTAATTCCTCATTACAATCCTACAAGCTATATTGTTAACTATGGTGTTATGGTCCCGTGCTCAGGAACTTACACGAATGAAGATAACGGCTGAGATTTTCACTATCTTCTCCGGAGACAAAAATTCCTGAACCATCTTTGTTGTACAGTAAACTCTCTCTATAATGGTCTTCTGTCCATCAATAAATACGTGTATGTATGTATTGTCTCCCTTTGTTTACTGTATTAATTGGGTTGTAATGGCCCCTTTAGCCAGGTTTACGACTTATTTTCTCACACCACTCATGTTGTGTGTGTTAATTTTATACATGAGTGGCGGAAGCTTCTTCCCTTCCCTTCAGTCCGAATTACAACCTAGCTTCTCCCACCACTTATATTGTATGTGTTAATTTTAAAGTCGACTCCGAACGACAGATTTTTGAGAAACCTTTCATGAACATTCAACAGGCCACCTATTTTTCAAGTTGAGAAATGCCCGAAAATTCTTAAACCAAGTACCTAGAGATGACCATATTAGAGGATCGGGAATTCTCACTTGGAATTCTATTGTATGGTCAGTAGAACAGAATCAGTGCAACAAAACGGGCTATTAAATAAGAATATATTCTGATTATCCGGTGATTAAGTCAAATAAGCGTAGCATCAAAGAAGTCGAATCCGGATGACAGGCTTAATCCACTTTTTTTGACATTTTTATTTACTCTCAGAGCTTTTGCTAGAAAACTGCTGAAGTAAAGTCGCCGAAAGAAATATATTTTCATATCTCGTTTAATTCGAGGGTTTGGGTTAAGGATTCTCACACTATTAATTAGGCAACGCCGATTTCAAAGGTTTGAGTGTCTCGGAAAGATGTATTTGAGAGGCATGTCTGCTTTCTTTACGGTCTCTAACCGTTTTAACATTATTTTTTGTGTCATTTAATGATGGTAAGAGACAAAATTATATCGGGTACCGGCTTACAAATTTGTTAATTGGACACAGGAATCCATGCGAATGCCTAAATGTTGATTAAATCTTATATGTATTTTTGATTCTAAACATAAGGGCCATTATACAATTTGCCGTTAAGGCGGGATTTTAATGGGCAGATAATTTGTTGTTCATTATTATAAGTGGACAATAAGGCAAAAGTTAAGTATTAAGCTAAAGGGAGGATTTATCCTACCTTTAACTTTTAAAGTTAAGTTTATGTTTGAAGTTGCCATATTATATATTATTTTCAATGTGGCAACTTCCAATATATGAAAATATAAACAAAATAAGAAGATACAACAACAAAAAAAGGAGCCCATCGTTGCCAATTCGTTAAAAAAAAAACTTGTTTAATTGAGCAGTGTTATCGACATTGCTCCGGCATTGACATATTTTTGTTAAAGTTAACTTTATTTTATAATTAGGTTGTAACAACGAAAAGAAGTTAAATTTGACTTTAAAGTTTACTTTAGCTAAAGTTAACTTTAACTAAACCCAACTTTAACGGCAAGTTATAATCATAGGTCTAAGAATAATTATTTTGCCATACGTTCAAAAGGATTGTAACAAATTTATTGAACAACAATACCATGAATATCTTTTAAGACTTAATAAAAAATTTAAAATACAGATTTAATCTTTTGTTATTTCTTTACAAGCAACTTCCTTTTTCAAAAAAAAGTAAAATATCTGCAGAATTGATCATCTTTTTTTTAAATATTTTTAAATGAAGAAATGATCTTATCTTGTCATAATATTTATCCTCATGGTATGATTCAATTATTATTGACATTTTCACCAAAGCAATGATTTTAAATCCAAGTTTACTTCACATACAGTTCAAGTGCAATCAATAATCAGCGAAGTACGAAGTATGGTGTCATCATTTTGTTTGGTAAATAAAAGGCCTTTTTTAAAATCAATTGGTTGGAAATTAAATTCAAAAAACAAATAAATTAAAATTTAATTCTATATATTGTATGAGCGATATGGAATCAATAAGAAATGCTGGATGATGGATTTAAAGTTAACATTAATGGCATGAAAAACAATAGGTTTCCTTTAAAGGCCTATTAGATCCTATATCTATACAACACTCTAATCAAATCATAGGCTGGACAGATATTAACTGATAGTTCACATCTTCTTATTGGGAGAAATTTAAACATTTTAGCCGTGTTACCAAAACTATTTCCACTTAAATGTCGCAAAAAAAGAGACATTTGGTCAAAGGTTCAAAGAATGAAAACAAGGCAGACATGATCCGCCTCTCCGTGTAACTTTAGGAAATTTTTTTGAAATCCCCCTTGTCTAGCATGTAGTTTGCTCGCATATTAGACGTGAGGCCGTGCTTTAAACCCCAGTTCAAGCATCTTGAACGAAATGTGAAAAATTTTTATTTTAACGATTTAAAAGTCTATTAACAGTCTCTTCTGGTAAAAATTCCGCGAATAAATAAAATTTCCATTAACAGTTACTGAAGTCTTTCGTTCGTAAGGGACGTTAAACTGTAGGGCCCGCCATTCATGTATAAAATTAAAATACGCAATAGGGATGGTGAGCGAAGCTAGGTTCTAATCCTGACTAAAAGTTTTCTAAAGGCACTTAATTACAGAGGTGCAGGAAAACCACAATTATTGAAATAAATGTGTCTCTTTCTTTCTGCATATCTGAATATCTTGACTAAAATAAATGCTCTCTTAGGTTGTATCAAAGGTCTCTCTCTGTAATACATATTGTGTCTATTGTACCGTAAGCCTGTTGAATATATGAAGGTATGGACCCTTAATTAGGGCAAAATGTTAGAAAAGATGTCCAGTGGTTTATTTTGCTTTCTCGTCAATCATACTTCTGTGGAGTTGTTGTAGGATATTCTCAGAATTACGCAGCATATTTCTAGGGCCCAGAGTTGCATTATAAAGGTTCTTAAAGTGACCTATAAGCAGATTTAACACGTTAATGGTGTTATCCATAGCATCCCTAGAGTCATTTATTCAGCTTTTCTCTTCGAATGAGTAAAATCTGTGTCTGTGGTTAGTTCTTCAGAAACTGCAAGTCTTACGTCTGAATTCGTTCGAGTTAGTATTGGATCCAACTGCAGCAAAATGGTAACAATCATTCTTGCTATGCCACCATTCTACTCCAGAGATGCAGAAATTCCTATACAATCTTCGATGTAATATACACTCTTTCTAGGGTACTGCAGAGTATTGTGTGAATAAAGCGGATATTTAGGCAAATATTAGGTGAACCAAAGTATTTTAAGGCTACTGACTAATACAGTTGAAGTCACCGTTGTCTAGTAGATAGTGTGTTGGCATATTAGATGTGAGGCCATGCTTCAAACCCCACCCAGCTCAAACGAAATATGAAAAAATATTTCTTCGGCCACTTCCTCTCACCACAGTTCTGGAAAAAACTCTGAGAGTAAATAAAAAAATTGCCATGAAAAGTTTCCTGAAAAATTTGTTGATCGGAAACGATTTTAACCTGTAGGTCCCGACACTCATGCATAAAAATTAATACACTTAGCATAAGTGGTAGGAGAAACTAGGTTGTAATCCTGACTGAAATGTTGTAATGACCAATTATGTTATGTATGTTACTTAGGACCTACTATAAAAGGAGTTGGCAGTAGTACAAAGAATTTAAAGGGTATTGAAAGCCTTACACATATGGTCTGCTGTTGAAACTATTGCCGATAATCTGAATTTGTCGATTACACGGTATTTTCTGCAATTGAGCCTATGTTACGGCTTATAGTGGAGAATTTTTCTTAGGGATTTGCATCTTCATCGACATAAAATTCAACTAAAGCAACAATTAAGAAAGGCAAAGCATTCACAACACCTCAAATATCCTATTAGGGTGCTAAAACAATAGGCTTTCAATGTTAATTTCTTGCACAAAATTATCTTCACAGCGATGAAGCTTAGTTTTTAATGTCAACAAGCAAAATTATTGTATATGCGGTTCGAAGAATTCAGAATCGATCTTGGAAATGCCGTTAAATCAGGGAAAAAGTAACTGAGTGGTGATTAGTATGGTCGAAAGAGGTCAGTGAACCATAAGGTTTTGAAAATGATTTCGGAGGAAGTGTTGTCACCAACCTAAGAGCGATAACCAACTTTTGTTGGCGCGTGTGTTTCACGATTACGAACAGAATGTTATGTGGTTTCAATAAGACTATGCCACGAGCCGTACAACTCCACAAGAGTAGAAAATAGGCAACCAAAATTAAGTATTAAGATGCCTTTAAACATTTTTTGTGTTTCTTAGTCAAAGACCATATCCACACGGATAATGCACTAACGTAAGGCCACTGTTCAAACCCCAGCTCAGACAAAAAAACGAAAATATGAAAAAATATTTCTTCGGCCACTTCCTCTCACCACAGTTCTGGCAAAAACTCTGAGAGTAAATAAAAAAAATTGCCATGAAAAGTTTCCTAAAAAATCTGTCATTCAGAGTCGATTTTAAACTGTAGGTCCCGACACTCATGCATTACAATTAACACTCACAACATCAGTGGTGTATTGATTGCTTTAAGGGAACATCATATTTGATACATTCGGTTAAAAATTTGTACATTTTGTATGAAAGTAATTGCCTATAGAGCTTAATTCCTTATCTGAAATCTATATTTAGAACTTATTGAATAGCAAAGAACGCCGCTAATAGAGAGAATTAACTTTAATTGTGGTTTTCCCATTGAAAATTTTAAAAAGAAATTCTAAACATGACCACAGACACCATTAAAAATGTGTTAAATTGTTACGCAAACAATTAACGAATAGGCCATCACCACCTTCACTTGAATAAATACTAAACAGATGTACTATATATGTATATAGTATACTTGACTAGGAATACAAACTTAATTTCTCTCTTAACTCTCGAGCAGCCATTGTGTTAAGCACTTCACACCTACAAAATTTAAGCTATCATTTAAATGTTAAACATGCCTTAGATCATAAGCGTATTTCAATTAAATGACTGTCAAAAAAATGAAATTCTGTGATTTTTTGTTTGTGGAATTTCTATTGACACAGTGAATAAGCCTCACTATACGATTATTTCGCTAATATAGTTTGGTAACGAAGAGATAAAAAAGAATCAACCACCACACATACAGCACAGTATAAGGAACTGACGTCAAAATGAAGGTAAAGAAACCAACCTTAAAATATAAAAAATACAACGTAATGATGATGATGATGACACTTAAATTTGGCCAAAAAAATTTAAGGGGATTTTTTTTTTTTAAGTTTCTTGTATTTTTGTTGCAATTTCCCCAAGGATGATGACTGTAGCCATGTGCGAAAATAAATTGAAAAAAACAACAACTTACTTGCATTGACCAAACAGACGCAAATGTTTGGTGTATTTCTGGCCCCAAGGCACAGGTCTTTCATGTGCTGCCATTGCTGGTGTATAAAATGCGTCGTTTTGTCAAATTTTTCTTGTTAAGTTTTCCCAGAAAAAATGAATTTTTCCGACCGTTTTTCTTGCGCTCGCTCAAATTTGTTTAGAATTTTTTTTTGTTTTTTTTTTTTTAATTTTTCATAAACTTCATAAGGCCGACAACAATAATAAGAACCATCGATGGTTAAAGGAAATTTTCTTTCAAAAACTTTCCGCACTCCAATGAAAGTTTTTCGTCGATATTTTAAATTTTTAATTAAAAAAAAAAAGAATGAAAAATAAAAACAAAAAGTAATTGAAGCCAATCCGAGTCAAAAGTTATTGCACTTTTAATTTGATTTTCTTTGTAAAAATTTCTTTAAAAAACAATAAAAATTTTTTTTTTTATTTATTTTCGTTTTTTGTTTAAGAATTTTGAAGTTTGAAAACAAAATTTCAAAAAATCTCAAAAAAAAAACCTCAAAAAAACTGTAAAAACAATACAAAACAAAAATAAACGATCGTCGTCAAAGCGTATAAATTAATAGAAAATTTCAATGATTAATAATAACAAATAAAAATAAAAATAAATAAGAGCAAAAGAGAAGCCAGAGAAATATAAACAAAAACAGAAAATAACAATAAAATACACCCAGAGAAACAGAGTACTATATAATGCCAATACAGATCATTTGTTTACGTATTATCGTGTAAAGGCATAATTTGCAATTAATCAAGTAATTTACTTTATGATTACTCAGTAAATAGTACAGTACTGAAACAGTGGGCTAAAAAAATATATCTTTACCTACAATTTAATTAAATAAATAATTTCAAACTCACCTTATTATTTATCAATTGACGTTTATAGCATCTGAAAATAGATAAAGAAAAGAAAGGTCATTAATAATATTATACGTTAAAAATGTAATATTTTAGTTTTATTGATTATAGTGTCGATAGAAATAATAGGGACACATTAAAATGTCCACATTTTCTTTAGTTTTTTAACATTACATAAATATAACTTAATATGCAGTGGTCTAGTAGCTAGTGTGTTGGCTTATTAGATATGAGGCCTAGGTTCAAACCAGAAATCAGCAATGAATCGTTTTTTCGCTACTCATAAGCACTCTTGAAATTTTGAATATACATACATAAGTGAGTCAACAATATTGAAATTTAACTATGTACTCTGTTGTATTCATACTCACTACAACATTGATTTATAAATACAGGTTGCAATGAGTATGAGTACAACGTTAACATCAAACTCATACCATTCGAAATATGTTTGATTCATAAGCCTACTCGAGTCTAGATTCATAACTTTAGAAAAATACTTATAATACTTATAAATCAAAATTTACAGTCTTGGTTGTTGTTGTATTTACCAAAAAAAGAAAAACCACACGACAGAGCTGCAAGCAGAGCAAACACATAACCTTTTAGTGAGTATTTTAGTGTTTGTGCCCGAATCATACTTATTATGTGCTTCGTGTATATGTTGAGTTATGGAGAGTCGAAATCAACAACATCATATGTGTTGTGAATATGATGATGAGTACTTCAAACTTTGAATATGAGTAGAGGTTCCATGATATTAAAATAAGTATGAATGCGTATAAGTATCAAAAATTATGAGTATGATTCGATTCTACTCATTTTTTTTAATATACATTGCTGATCTCTACTTCAAACCCCTCTTCACCAAAACGAAATATGAAAAAAAATATTTCTTCGGCGACTTCCTCTGCGCAGATTTCTGGAAAAAACTCTGAGCGAAAAAAACTACATGGTCTCAGTCCTGCCTAATAGGTAGGTGGGCAAGCATGTCCGTCGACTAGACTTCCACTCATGTGATCAGAGGAAAGGACGGTTCATCAATTAATGAGTCACTGTATTGCACTGTATTGGTGTCCAAATCATCCAATTCAGCCCAAAGAAATTGGTAATCAAGTGATAATAAATGTCAAATAAGCTTTGTTCTAAAAGAAATATGGACCGATGACCGCAAGCTCAAAATCAACACCAAATACTAACTTTATCGGAATGCTTTGGACGCTCTTAGATCTTTTGTGCACTGGTATCGTTCCAAATTCGACAATTTTGTTTGCATACGTACCATTTTTCCCAGAAATGCTCATAATCGCTGAAGACCCGTTTTGATTGAACAATTTTATTATTTGCCCGTGTTGTTTAATATTATATCCGTCCATGGTAATTTGACAAAACAGACTGAATAAATAACAATTAATTTGACGGGTGTAGCTTCAACAAGGTGGGAACTATCAACTGTCAAAGTTCGAAAGTCCCTATATAGGCCTTGTTGAGAGAAAAAGGTCTCTGCGAAACTGGCAACGAAGTTGCGAAAACAGTACTAACAATCGCTTGACCTAAATATTACCAGATCTTGACAAGTGATAACCTCCATCGCAAAACTCCATCGTTATAGGAGGGCTATCGCAATTTCAGCTCCGCGTTATATGGAAACCGCGTTCTGAGAGTACCGCGTTATAGGAGGGTTGATTGCACACATAAATGAAGTGACGATACTGCCTAAACCTAAGGAAGTAGACATAAATATTAGAAATGCAGTCCGTAAGGCCATTACGTTAACCCAGCCCGTGTGTGAAAGCAGCCAAGTGACGTAGTACTGTATGTTAGTTCCGACATATTTGTTGCTGCACACGGTTTATATCGATAGAAATCCGTTATAAGTTGTGATTATTGGTATCCGAAGAAAATTTCGTGCAAAAAAAAAAAAAAAAACAACAGCCTCTCTACCAAACCGTCTATAATTAGTGAGTAACATTGCTAAGGTGACCGTTTAATTGATGCTGGTTGATGATGATGATGTTTTTGTTAATGTCGAGGGGTAATCCGTATTGAATAATATTTAAAGAATTTATTAAATTATTATAAATAAAAACAAAAACAAAAGAAACGAAAAAAATTTGGATTTAAAAACCGCAATAAATGTTAATTTAAAGCAAATAATTGACCAGCAAATCATTTGCGGTTAAACAAGAACAACAAAAAAATAAACGTAACGTCAGTCAGTTTCGTTTTTTGTCACCAGCAGCGAAGCTTTTTCTTTCACCTTTTTTGGCAATGATACATTATGTAGGAATTTAAGAAATTCCCTACATCTGGGTCTGTTTAAAGCAAAAGTAGAGTATGTAGTACGTGGTCTACATACGTATGTATGTATGTATGTGTATGTATGCCATGAGTAGGTACTACAACTGTTGAACCCCCAACAACTGTTAAAACGTATGAACGAAAGAATGAATGTATGCTCTTATTGTTGCTTGTTGCTTTCGTTGTTGTTGTTGCTGTTGTTATTAATTTAGCGGTGTTTAATTACTCATACACTGAGTATTTGGCGTTCATAGTTTTGGAAGTTATTGTCGGCTTCTGTTCCGTTGTTCCGCTTTATTCCTTTTATTTCGTTTGTCTCGCTAAAGCATTCATTGTGTTGTTGAATTGAAAAATTTCCCACATGCACAGATTAACAACTACAACAACAACAATAACAATGGCACCCAAAAAAACTGTGTCTCTGACGTACATATTTTATGATTCAACAGGTTTCTTCTCTTATAATGAACTTTGCATTTGTTTTTGTTATTTCAGCATCAGTATGATGTCGTAGGCAGTGTTGCCATTGCTAGTTATTTCTAACATAAATTGTCATCGGGAACGAACGAGGATGGATTGTTTCTGGTGGTTGCTTGGTTTGTTTGTGTGTTGGAATGTAGTGTTGTTACTGTGGTGTTTTTCTAACGTGGTGAATTCTTGGTAAATGTGGTGAATTTATTCGATGTGGTGAGTTCCACGGTCGTGAGTCTTTAAAAAGTGTGGTGCGTTTCCGGGGTGGTGAGTTTCCAGGGTGGTGAGTTTTTGCAAAGTGTGCTGTGTTTTCAGGGTGATGATGTGGTGAGTTTCCACGACGGTGAGTTTTTGCAGAGTGTGGTGTATTTCCAGAGTGGGTATGTGGTGAGTTTCCACGATGGTGAGTTTTTCAAAGTGTGGTGTGTTTCCAGGGTGGTAAGCTTTTGCAAAGTGTGGTGAATAAAATTGAAACGGCCTTAAATGTCGTTGCGCGAAATAGGTATTGTAATCTGTGTTGAATTTGACCGGTGTATGCCTAGAATAAGTAATTTTCACCTCTATTAGCGGAATCATACATAAATTTGGGTGCAAAAGAGCCATGGATGGGGATGGTATTGTTGCCATTGTGTCAGTTAATTTCTTTTATATTAAAATATAAAAAATATTCCTGTAAGGCACCGTTATCGTCCTTTTTTTACACCTGCATCTTCCTAAATGCTTGCAAAGAAACTACAAATTGGAATTTCTTTGTCGAAATAATTTCAAATTTTTTGGCCTTTGTTCGGAAGGTATGTCGGACCTAAGTTAACAGGAAAGTTTAATAAAGAAAAACTCTGGAACTAAATCAATTTGATTATTATTTTCCCTCCCTCTTTGGTGATTTCTTTTTCAGAAGTTGATTACAAAATTTTTTTACTTCTTGGCAACCATTGGTTGTTGCTGACGTCACAAGGTCTCTTATTAACATAACAAACACACCAAATTAGCAATAATTTTTCCAAATGGAAAAAGCTTTTGTTAAATTAAAGTAACAAAATGGAGTATACTTCAGGGGTGTTAAACAAAATAGCAAAGTCATTAACCTCAAATAAGAATGCTGCATAACATTAAATTTTTAGTACACTTACTTGCAGTTTAGCAAAGTCCAACTACAATTCTGTTATTAAAGTTGAAGGAAATGATGTCAATTTAACATTTCATTATTAGTTGGCCCTCTAAAGTATGCTTTAAATATTTTAATAAAATATTGTGTTTTGTGTTCCAAACAAAGAAATGTTATTTATAACTACCCTGTGGTATTATAATAAATGGAACCAGGCAATACCCGATATAAAACTTATTGAGGGAAATACCACGACAAGGAAAATCTTTAATTTTATGGATTAAATTTTTATGAACATTTTGATATTGAACAAACACAAAAACATGATGAGAAGATATACGCAAACATTGCAATCGTCAATTGAAGTGTAGAGGTCACAGGTTTATACATACATACGTACATATGAGAACTGTTGATTTTAGGAACACTTCGAATTTTGTGAACTGGCGACCGAACACCTCGTAAAGAGGTGTCATACGATCTATTGAACTTCTCTCAAACTTTAAAGGGTAAATACTGGCCTGGCAAATTTCTGGATGCTGCTCGGTGTAACATTTACATCTTCTTGCCTAGCGCCTGATATGCACCCGTGGTATTTTTTCCTGGAATGCATTACCATCCCCAAAGGTTCCAAAAATGGGTTCCAATGATTCATTCTCATATTTACAGCGTCTACATCCATTCTGAATTAGTTTACTCTGAGTTTATTGAGTAACCTGTCAATAGTACGGTTACAAACCTTAAGTTAGCCCTGGACAGTCTGGTGATTGACCCTTGATCTCCTGTGATTGCAATTTCCCAACAAAAGTTTTGATTGCTTCAAGCTCATTTGGTTTGAATAGGGTCCTTCCATTTCTTTAACTTCACTTTCGTTGACCATACCCCTGCAAACATTTTAATTCCAATCTCCCCCATACAGCTCCTCCAGGCAGTTCGAGTCCAGAGCCTAGTGATCGAATGGCGCCTTGACTTTCATTTAGTATTGCTATGTTCTGTTTTTCTGCGGATAATGTCAATTTGTTCAAGACAGTGAGAACATAGAGGTGACGATGAAAACAGCTTTTCAAACAGTTGTAGCTTACCTTGGAACAGCTAGATTGGCATTTTCTAAAGTCCTCTGATAATTGGCCAAAAGATATTTGAAAGATTCAAGATTGAGACCCTAAGATTGCATCGAAAAGAGTCATCAACTATTTCGAGGTGAGCCAAATTTTCGACTGAGAGGTTAAAGTTCAAATAACACGTAAAATTCTGTATCAAATATTGTAGGACATACTTTATTGAAGAGTCGACTTTAAACTGTAGGTCCCGCCACTCATTAACACACACGATGTATGTATGTCTGTCTTTATATACACGTAGAGTTAATAGTGCGTAGGATTATTAATAAAAAAATAATAAAAGAAATTATAAAAAATTGATTAAGTCTGGCTATTTTGCGACTGTTTTTTTTTCTTGTGCTAGTTTTTCTTTAACAAATATTGATTTCTACTGTCTTAATTAGATTAAAACATTGCAATTAATTCAATATTTAATGTTTTAATTAACCATAGAATAGCACTGTTAGGTGTTAATTTCTGTCTAGGCAGCTGTGAAAACATTGACACCTGAGAAGAGCAATGAATGGTATTTTCGCTACTCATAAGCACTCATGAAATTTTGAATACAAGTGAATCAACAATATTGAAATTCAACTAAGTATGTACTATGATTCATTCATACTCACTGCAACGTTGATTTATAAGTACAGGTTGCAATGAGTATACGTACAACATTGACATCAAACTCATACAATTCGAAATATGTTTGATTCATAAGCCTACTAATTAAAGATAAGCCTACTCATTAAAGATTCATAACTTTAGAAAAATACTTATAAATGATTCGAACCGCAAGCACACTACCTTCTTGTAAGTATTTTAGTGTTTATACGCGAATCATTCTTATTTTGTTCTGCGTGTATATGTTGAGTTATGGAGAGTCGAATTCAACAACATTATACGTGTTATTAAGTATGAATATGATGAGTATTTCAAACCTTAAATATGAGTAGAGGTTCCATGATATTAAAATAAGCATGAATGCATATAAGTATCAGAAATTATGAGTATGATTCTATTCTACTCATCTTTTTGAATACTCATTGCTGATCTCTGATTGGCACGAGTGTATGCATGTTTCGATGAACCACGCACGGATCATGCCGGGCATCATAACCATCAGAGAGAGAAATAAATTCCATAAAATTCACCGCTAATGGATCACAAAACTATGCCCTAATAAAGGTTTCTTATTTTTTCTTCTTCTTTCTAACGTTTATGCCCACACGAACGATAAAATATTTCAATCATAATTTTTCTTTGACTTTAAAATTTGGCAAGAAATAATCAAATATGTTAACAGATATGTTTATTCATACACATATGCATATACCTACATAGATATGGATGTATATACTAATGAATGTGTGTTAATTTATTAAATCATTTACAATAACAACAATTTTAGGGGAACAATAATGAAATTGTTGTGACCATTCTGAAAATACCCTATGCCCTCCATCCATTTTATTAAAAACAATTTTAAAACATTGTCAATCAAAGAATTAAGACTTAAATAATTTCTTTTAATGGTTACAGGGTAGCCACCAGAGATCATCAAAGAGTATTCAAACAGATGAGTAGAATCGAATCGTACTCATAATTTCTGATACTTATTCGCATTCAAACTTATTTTAATATCATGGAACCGCTCTACTCATTTTCAAAGTTTGAAGTGCTCATCATATTCATACTTAACAACATGTATGATGTTGTTGATTTCGAGTCTCCATAGCTCAACACTAAAATACTCACTAAAGAATGGTGTGCTTGCTCTGCCTTTTTTGCTTATGTGTCTTTTTTGTAAATGCAACAACAACTAAGACGAAGTATTTTTCTAAAGTTATGAATCTAAAGACTAGGCTTATGAATCAAAGATATTTCGAATGGTATGAGTTTGATGTCAACCTTGTACTAATACTCATTGCAATCCGTACTTATAAATCAACGTTGTAGTGTGAGTATGAATGAATCAGAGTACACAGTTAAATTTTTATATTGTTGACTCACTTCATTCAAAATTTCATCAGTGTAATCTCTGGTAGGCATCATCCATAACAGAACCAATTTTTCTTTCAATTCTCTTCGAAATTAATTTCAATTTTTTCTGTTTGAAATACTCACCGGGTTTTCTGTTCTATATTTCCGAATTGCTTAACAGCGTTGTCGTCCGTTATCAATAAAGTGAAACGTAAAGATTGTTTTTTTTTATTTTATTGCCGCTTATTATGCCGGCTGTTAATTTCATAAAGTTAATGAGTCAAACGACTGCAAAAACAAAAAAAAAATTAATTTTTCTTTTCTTTTTAATTTTTTTCGTTCGTTCCAAATGATGACTTATTATTTCAAATTGTATGCGAAACTTAAAAACACAAGTACTGCAAATAAACAAATCGGTGGCAGGTATTATTTTTTTTTTGTTATTAACACATGTGAAAAAAATTAACAGGAAAAACACGAAAAAACAACGACAATAACCGCATGTTGTTTGAATAAAATTGTGGGATTTCGTTAATAAAACCGTCTACGTTTTGTGCGTATCTTGTAAGGTGATACAAGTTGTTTTACAATGAAAGCGACAAAGCGACAAGCTGCAGAAGTTGTGTAAGAAAATTGAATTTTGCCGTAACGAAGTCATCGTAGTCTAGTAGGTATTGTAGTGGCTAATAAGACATCAACCAATGGTTCAAACCCCAGCTCAGACATTTCAAACAAAACAAAAATATGGAAAAACAAATTTTAGGCGACTTCCTCCCAGCAGTCTTTTGACAAAAACTCTCAGAGTAAAATACAATTGTCATGAAAAAGTTTCTCAAAAATCTATCGTTCGTAGTAGACTTTAAACTGTAGGTCTCGCCACTCTTGTATAAAATTAACACACGCGTTACAAGTGATATGAGAGACTAGGTCGTAATCCTGCCTAAAGAGTATAACATTTCTCTTGCCTTTTTCTTACTAGAAATTTTCGGTAAGAAATGATCTTCTAAAGAATCTTTTTCTCTATTTATCGGAAACAAAAATCGTAATAGTTTAGTCACCGTAGTCTAGCAAGGAGACTATGAGTTATTGGACTTGAGGCCACTGTTTAAATCCCTGATCTCCTACAAAACGAAATGTGAAAAAAAAAATTTTCGGCGACTTCCTCTCAACAGTCTTCTGGCAAAAACGCTGACTCGGAGTAAAATAAAATTGCCACGATAAGTTTCTCGAAATTTTGTCGTTAGGAATCTACTTCAAACTGTACGTTCCTCCACTCAGGGATCAAATTAAGACACAAAACATAAGTGGTCTGAGAAACTAGGTCGTAATATTGACAAAAAGGGTTGTAGTGATCAATTATTTATGTATGTATGTAAAAACCATAATTCTAGTAGCTTAACAGAAACCATAGCATGGCTACGCCGTTAGAATACTCATCATATCGTCAAATGGAAAATGCCAAATGTTATCTCAGCCAATCATTTGGGCAACGTCAGAAGAAATTTGACTTAAAAAAGTTTTTTTTTCCAAAGGGAACTCTCAATCCAATGCCCAGCAATGTGTTTTTCTCTCGAAATCTTTGTAAGCGTGAATATTGCGAGATCTATGGGACCCTAAATTATTTCGTAGGAGCCTCAAATGTTGACCTAGTCATTCATTTGATTCCTACCTTTCTCTCTCAATACTATTCTTAAAGGAGAATGAGAATCGATTAGGCTTCTAATGGGCATAATGACTGGATAGATAAAGTTGCTTAAGTTTAACTGTCCGTAGAGAGCGGAAGTCAAAAATATGGTATTGTACTGATTGCTTTTCTTTCTCATCCAAACAGGACTTCCCTCCTTTCTCTATGGACGATTAAACATAAACACCTTCGTCTCTCTATGCTCGCTAAAACTAGAGCTCTTTATCATATCACTCGTTCATGATCTCTACTCTACCATCTCACTTATAAATCGGATCAATTTTGTCAGAGGTCCCAATTGGTTCTCATGAGGGCTTTTGCACTGAAATATTACGTGTCTAGGAATAAACAATGAATCACAGAGCCTCTGAATATACTCACTAATTGTGGACTTTCCGTGCCTAAAGGAAAATAAATTTCTGAGAAGATCAATAAGTTTTTCTCATTTTCAGAATATTGAAAAACTTTCTTCCCCTCTAAATTATATATCCAAGAAACAATGTGTTACATCCAACACAATAACGCAACGTATTTTACAAAAGGATTTGTTTATTGGCAAGGGCAGTTGGTAACCCAGTCATTCTAAAAACCATTACAGTTACAATGTGTCGTCTAACCTTTCGAAGAATAAAACTTGAAAAATAGTGGAGGTCTCAATTGGCAAAGCATCTTACTATTACCCAACGTATTTCACAGAAGTCTTTGTCTCTTGACAAAGACAGCTGGTAACCCTGTCATTCTAAAACCTGTTACAGTTGAATTAAAAGAAAATGAGGGATATGCTTTGTGATTGCCAAATATTTACACAGATTATATTCGATAGCACTATTAACTATGTACCTATACATCAGCCATTTGTTTTCTAACAATATCTACATTCTAGAACCTACAACAAGCTAATCCTGGAATGCTTCAGAATTTCCTTTAAAGGCATCCGAGACTTCTGAGATCAAGAATCCGAGAATGATCGCTAATCATGTTTTGTATTGTGTTGAAAGTCTTATAGAAAGAGGGAAGCAGGTAGTAGTAGTATGCGATAGCCAGTGTTATATCTTTGTATCGATTTTAGACTAGCCAACCCTTCATTAATGTAGCGGAGCATACGGTATTCCCAAACTATATTAAATATTGAATTGATAATCGTCAGGCCTACATGTGTTAAGCGCCTTTTTATTAATGAACACTTAATTTGAATATGGCAACCATCATAGTGTGTTGACTTATTAGATGTAAGGCCACGGTTCAAATGAAATTTTAAAAAATATTTCTTCCTCTGATCAGATTTCTGGCAAAAACTCTGAGTGTAAGAATAAAATTGCCATGAAAAGTTTCTCAAAAATTTATAGTTCGGAATCGACTTTAAAAACTGTAGGTTCGGCCACTCATGTATGAAATTAATGCACACAAGATAAGTGGTATGAGAAGCTAGGTCGTAATCCTGACTGAAGGCTTGCAATGACCAATTATGTTGTATGTAATACTGCGAACGGAGAGAGCGCAACAATGTCAAGAGCCCTATGAACAATGTGTGTTTCTTCAGTAACATTGTTTAATACATATGTCGCTTGTCGCTTGACGCTGTTATTGTATTTCAACTGTTTTTTTTAGCGATCACTTGTTTTTATAATGTTAATTTTTTGTTTGTTTGCTTGTCTTATTGTTTGTTTATATGTTTGTTAACAATAAAAAATACTGTGTCTGCTTAATTTCTTTGATGAGATTTTTCTCAGATTCTTTTAATTTTTTTAAGCATTTCATTATAATTTTTATATTTTTTTCTTTCTATTTTTGCCCTCTTCTTCAATTCAATTTTTGTTTGTTTTTTTTTTTTTTTTTTGAAATATTTGTTGGGCTTCTTTAACACCAAAACACACACAGGTTTTTATCTTATTCTTGTTTAAATCGTATTATTTGCCTATTTTTTCAACGACAGAGAATTTCTTAAAAAAAAAAAGAAAAATTTTATTCGACAACCGTTACGATCGACACCGATATTAACACTGAAAAGAATCAAGTTCGTAGTTCTCTGTATTTATAGCAGTTGCTCCCATGCTCTTCTGTGAGGCGCATGTATCTCATATCGACAGAACCCGTACATTACCAATGCTCGTGAGACACGGTCGCTCTATATATAGTACTCAATATCTGTCATTAGTTTTGTTTACTTTCCTATAATTTTTATTGTCTTTGCTTAGTTTTTAGAAACATTATCGAAAACAACTCAAAAAATATCGTTATCGATTCCAAGGAATTAAAATTTTTTGAAATTGTTTTCTATTTTGCATGTTTTTGTTGTAAAACTGGAGCGCTTGTAACATTAATCATGAAATAATTAATGAAATTTCCTATGAAACCATTGAAATTAATTGATTTTTGTTGCAGTTTTAATTGAAATAAATTCATGAATGCTGAAATCGCAGACAGTTGAGGCAGGCCTATAGTGCTAACGAAAATTATTTAAATTCAGCCGATGTACTTACCTACACTACCTTATGACATGGGAAGAGATACTGATGTTATCTTCTCTTGAATGAAAACCTTTCAATGTCCTCCTTAATACCCTGCGAACCTTGCGCTGACCAACTTCTTTCGCTTCCCTTGTTTTAGTAGAACTTGGTCAGTACAGAGACTGCGTTCACCTGTGGCATCACAACGGGCTGCTATGCGTGCTCAAGTGAGCTTTCTGATATCAAAGCTACCACTCCGACCTAACCTAACCCTAACGTCCTTAACAACATCATTCTGATGTCATTACGTCTCAATTCAGGAGAGTTTTCCCAAATAAAATTCTCTAAAATCAATTTATTTTATTGCCGCTTATCAATTACACGCTTTTATTCTGTTAATAGGATTAAGGCTTGGTTCGTTTGCTTTTAAAATAGACAAGAGCTAACATTTTAAGTATAAACTTCTATTCTTATACGCGCACTTTTTGCATTCAACATTCGAAAATGTTGGCCTTAATATATGCAACATTTTTTTCACAAGAATTTCCTATGCACACACTTTATGTCATGTTAATATGGCTTCCTACTGAGCTTCTCATGAGGCAATAGTTAACTATGAGGGTTAACTATGTGAGCTACGTAGACTCTTGAAACATGTAGTAATCCTACAGCTTGATACCTATTGATCATAGAGATGCTGCTAAGGCACACCTACATAGCTCAAGCCCAGACTTCTGAAATGGAAAACTAAATCCTTCTATACATTCTATGGAAATATGCACCAATGGCTCGATATTGTATGGAAAATAGTTTTGGACATCAATTACTTGTAAGACCTTTGGATCAATATTGTATCCTCCAGGCAGAGGAGGGGCACGGCTGCCCTCCATGACAAGCAAGTGGCTGCTGGGTAGCATAATATTCTCAGGCTGATATAAAATCCCTTGTTAATGTACACCGTCTATTTCTCCAGGAAATGATAAATATTATGAAGCTATCCATAAGTCTCTGCGTATAAGGGCCTATCCGGAAACGATGTTGCAAACGTGAACGTCATTTCAACTTCTAAGCTTGTCCGTGTATGTACGTCGTGTATTTCTCTAGGAAATGATAAATATTATGAAGTTATCCACAGGCTTCTGGAAAAAGGGGCCTATCCAGAACATGTATTGCAAACGGATTGGACATAAAAGTTACGAAATTAAACATCTCTTGTGCCTTGCTCATAGGACCCTCCTTAGCAGGCTGGCAATTAAGAATAATTAGGAATACTTCACTGCTTGCAGTTGCTAAGTAGAAAAACGGATCTGCTCGGACGCCAAGTCTTTGCCCAGGAACAAAACTGGTTATGTTTCTGTCTTCATGGAACATTTGCTACTTCCATGTTCGTATGGGATACCACCCCTCATATTCCGTTCCCTTACCCGATTTCTGTAGAGGTTTATGGGTCGAAGGTAGAGAAAGAGAAGGACTGTGTTCCCACAATGCTGGCATACATATAGGGAACGTGTTTTTAATAGACTTGGTCGAGTTATTGAACAATAAATTGAGGGCCCAATTGCCCAATTGCCTGGAACGGCAAATGAACTTTCTTCTCACACCAAATACGGTAGCACTTGGCTCTCTAACCAAACGTGTCTTCCAAATAGAGTGCATGTATGCCTTCTGTCATAAGAAAAGATTGCACACGACCCAATATGTTACGGTTAATGTAAGAACCTTATGTGACTGCGTGTGGTTACATCATCCAAGCAAATCAGGTCAATTGCACAAGTGTGTGCGAATCAAACTCGGGGAAGTCCAGCCGTATAATGAAATACGTTGATAAATTGCATTGAATTTAAATTGTACGTCTCTGTATAGCAATCCATGGAAAGTGCACGGAATTGATAAAAAAACAAATTTCCATTGAATTTTGATATCGTATTGCAACCTTTTAAAGGCATTGCTAGTAGTTCCCAGTAATTTAGTCAAAAAAATTTCTATGTATTCATGGAACTTCAAGTATTTCTGAATGTTCAGAATTTCAAAGTAGATTTCTTATATACAAGGTAGGTCAGATTTAATCAGATGCATAATTTAAATTTAAATTTGAAAAATTTTGTTTAACGGAATACAGCTTACATTACCGTTACTTTTTTAGCATGGCCATCGTATATTTTAGAAATTTATTTAGCATGGTTTAGAACCTTTTTCTCTAATTTTCATACAGCGTTTTCTTTATATATTTTTGCTTTTGCATTCGTTATTTATTTATTGCTGGGCCCATAAACAAATTTTATATTATACAGTAATTTAAATGCCGCGTGTTTATTATTAAACAGTACTTGTTCGTTTGGTTTGTGGATGGGCTAAATGCTATTAAACTAAATCTATGCTTAAAACAACAATACACAATTATTACGGCGATCAAGCTAAACTTGGTAGACTCCTGAACTAAGTACGAACATACAGCTTGATATCGATTGATTACAGAGGTCCTACCAAAGCACACCTATCTCAAGCCTAGACTTCTGAAATAGAAAACTAAATCGTTTTATACATTCTATGGAAATATGTACCAAAATCGATATTGTATGGAAAACAGTTGGGTCTTGCGTTTTGTATTAAGGATTAGGACATCAATAACTTGTAAGACTTTTGCATCAATATTGTGTCCACAAGGCAGATGGTCATGGCCACCCTCATTACAAGCAAATGGTTGCTCAATAACATTATATTCTCAGGTTGACATAAAATCGCTTGTGAACTTGTCCTTTCGATAATTATTGTTACTCATGCTATAACCGAATTTTATAACGGGTAGTAATTTTGAGACTGAATATTTATTGTTATACAGTACTTGTTAGTTTGGTTTGTGAATAGGAAATGGGTTTCGAATATAATCAATGCTTTCTTAACTGCAAACCAACATGAATTATTTCAGGCCGTTATAGAGAATAGAATTTTAAATTGGGGATGAAAATGGTCACCTTTTTTTTGAATTTAAATATGAAAGGTTTCACAAGAGGGTGGCCCACCTTTCTTTTGTATTTATTAATCCATATTTTTGTGTTGATGAAATGGTTTAACGGGCGAGCTTGATAAGCTAACTAATCTGTATTAAAAAATATAGTCTTTCGTTAAATGTTTCCTTATTTTTAAATTCCAATAAATTTAAATTTCAGTAAAACAAAGCTAGCTAGAAGTGGCTGTCCCCTCTATGAAGTTATGAGCGGACACACTTAGACCACACACAGGACTCATTTGTGACACCACAGTTTCACATTTTCCCATAGTCTTGGAACTACTCGGAGCTTCCGATGAAGCGACTCAGTCTGTCAATATCTATGCAAGACAGCTCATCCTGATCCTCCATATGGTAGGCACCCAGCTGTCTCTTTCGCCTACGACAAATGCCGTACATGTACACAGTAGGTGAAGAACAGTCTTATCCTCCTCTTCATCTTATCACGGCCTCTACAGAAATCATTTGCAAAATGTCTAAGACCAATGCGCCTCGCATGCCTTCCTATAATGCAATGCCCCGTAATAACCGCAACAACAGTGCTAATGCGCAGAAGAGTGGCCAGTTACGGCTTTAGTTCGAGATACTTACATAAGACACCAGCACCAATACCTACAACCAGTTTCGACAGAGTTCTATCTAGAAGTCTGGACCTCTAACGCTTTGTAACTTTTAATTTTTTTTACTCTCGTTACAACTGCTCCGTATGTTAGTGTTGGAATATCTGTTGCGGTAGCAGTTCTAGGTTCTGTCATACATATATGGTGTGTAAAAAACTTTCGTAAAAGGTACCAACTCTTGTAAGAAGGTAACAGAGATGATGTACCACAAAGAACTATTGGCTGAACACAAGGGAAAGTAATAATTGTGATAAAATATCATCAGAGAGAGAGAGAGAGAGAGAGAGAGTAAGACGTCAATAATGACAACCGTGGTTAGTTCAGAAGATATATGTATGATCGTGCCACTAAAATCTCGGCCCAATTATTTTTACAAGGTAGAGCGTTATTTTAATGTCACGGGCTATTTACAAGAATTGTGGAAAAATTATTCACGATGTGACTCATTGATTAATTGACTTCGTAATCGTATTTATTTCTACTACGGAGTTAATAAACTTTCAGCTTTTGATGTTCATACTGTGAACCCTTGCTAAAAGGCATTAAAAATTTATTTGTAACTAATTTTGTAGCTTATTTAAGTTCAATTTCATGTGAACTTTAAGAGCCCTTCATGAAGGCAAATTTCAATTCAAAACTTTTCCAAATGCATGCACACGCACATCCTTCGAACATATATTTACAAAAACCTTTAAGCAAAGCGTCCCTTTAGGAATTGCATACATAAAGTGTGGGGCGCCATCATTTGACATTCTGATAAACGCCTTTAATTGAATGAAAAATTCCTTTCTAACAAAAATTTTATTTTTTTCGTTAACTAATCTCTGCAACGTGCCCTCCAAAACTATAAAATATGTGAACACATTGAAAAATAAACACACAGTTCATGAATGGATAACATACGTGTATCTACTTATAAGTGGAATGTACTAGGGTAGGGTAAGAATGTGATGAATTGATGTAGAGACGGCGATAGTAGTTTGAAAATAATTGCTTTGAAGAAACGAGGCAGGTTGATGAAATCATTTAATTGGAAAGGCTTTAGACCAACAACTATTAAAGTCACACTAGGTCGTATTAGGTTAGTAGGTATAGGTCGCCATCCCCCCAAGGAATTTGGATGGACGCTCTTAGACCACATGGGGCCCATTGTGATACCATATATCATATAATTTATTCCCTAGTCCTGCAACCACTTAGAGCTTCCAATGAAGCGACCCAAACTGCCGATGTCAATGTTCGACAAATTGATTATCGATGTAGTAGGCACCATCGTGCCGAGCATGTTCCTAGTACATAAAGAACAGTCTGTTCTCCCTCCTCGTCCCTGCAACCTCTACAGAAATCATTTGTAAGGTGTCCCAGACGAATAAGCCTCGCGTGGACTCCCATAATGCAATGCCCCGTCACGACTCCGACAACCGTATTGAGAATGCTTCTCTGGCTTCACACACCACTGATGTTATATGTCGATTTTGGGATGTCTAAGTCAGGGGTTGAACCAATGACTCTCATCTAATAAGCTAACACACTGCCTACTAGACCACGACGGTTTGCCTCTTTTACAAGGGTGTAAAATAGTGGGTATAAGGCCGTATAAATTTTCAAGACGGTACTGCAGTAGATGGCGATTTTTGTATTGTGGCAGGCGCTAGGTCGACTGGAATGCCAATCATCGTTTTAAAATTTACTGGGGTATTTATTGGGCGCAATGGTAAAGAAATTTGTTCACTGAATCCCATTATTCCCCAAGAGAGGCGGCTCAATCAAAACTCTATGTTTTTCCGTGATGTTGGTTGTTGTCCTCACTAGCGTTAGTTAGGTTAGGTCAGTTAGGTCGGAGTTGTAGGTCTAATATCAAAAAGCTAACTTGAGCACGCATAGCGACCCGTTGTGATGCCTCGCCAGTTTCTGTACTGACCAAGCTCTACCAAAACCAGGGAGAGGAAGAAGTTGGCAAGGGCTCCACATCAAAAGCACGACTACTCCACGCTGGAAAACCAGCCAGAAAGTTTGATAAACGAAGCTATATCCTTGATATCAATAGATGCAAGCATCTCGCAAGAGATGGGCATTGACAAAGAAAGTGGATAACAGTCTCCTCTTTCTCAGCGAATCTGCACACACGACAGAAGTCGTTAAATGGGAGCCGGGTGTCTACCCATAACATAATAACCTGTAAGCATGGCCACTGTGATTGAGATGATGCCACGACCAAGTGGAAGTAACGGGTTGGTGCGCTTCTATCCATGAAGGGCCAGGTGAGTCTTGCGAAGAAGCAGGACTCCCCATTGACCCAGGATAGGTTGGCGTCTCGAAAGAATTTCCGCGCAATGGGTTAGTGGTTAGGAGGATATCTGTATACACCACTTATGGTTTCTTACATACATTGATTTTACAACCTTACTGCCAGGATCACGACCTAGTTTCTCAAACCACTTATGTTGTGTGTGTTAATTTTATTTATGAGTGGCAGAACATACAGTTAAAAGTTAACAGATATGTTGTGTGTGTTAAGTTTATCCATGGGACGATCGGCCTACAGTTTAAAGCCGATTCCGAACGAGAGAAACTTTTCATGGCAATTTTATTTTTCACTCAGAGTTTTTGCCAGAAATCTGCTGAGAGGAAATTTTGTTGAAAATGTCTGACCTGGGAATTGAAGTCTGGCTTCACGTCTAATAAGCCAACACTTTACCTGGTAGACTACGACCTTAATCCAAGTCTCTTAATCTGTAAAATTCGAAAACCCTGTTGGCAACTACCACACTATACAACCACGTAATTTCTTTATTTGCTCTCGTAATTTTGAAACCTCCCTCATATCTATGGCATGAGCTGAACTATAATTTTACTCTGTATTACAAAGTAAGTAATAATAGAGTTGTTGTTGCTATCGATGCTGGCGCTGACGATGACAACCAGAATGGATAATTAGTTGAAGATACTTTGGGTTTCAAGTTTCATAAACAAAATTTTTGATTTATCTGGTGTTACGTTATGCCTCATAGAGGAGGAAATAGTTTCTGAAAAAAAATGTTCTGCACTTTGGTTTTTTTCTTATGCCACTCGTTGTTGCATGTATATAAGGCTTGTATGAGTGATAATGGCTGGTTAACGTTAATGTATGCAGCAGCAGCAGCAGCTCGCCCTAGTTGCTTGCATGTACATAAATACACCCCGTAAAGTATTTTTAGTGATATTGTTGTTGTTGTATTTTAGATACTCCTTCAAAAAAAGGAAAAGATTGTTAATGTTTTACGCAACAAGTCCTTATTCTGTTTAAGTATCAATAAATTGAAATAAACGTGTATGAGTGAGTGCCTTTATATTAGAATGATTACGTACATACGTACCGTATGTGAACGTAGATATTTAGGGGGTGTTTGTAATGATAATAACATTGAAGGGAAAAGTAAATTGTAATGGAAAACTATAGAAATTTTAAAGTGGGTGTTGCCATAGTGTTGACAGTTTAATTGGTATTTATTACGATTTAAAATTCAAGGATCTTGTTAACAATTTTCACCTCATATTTTATAATAATTATTAACAAAACACACACGCACACATTTATTATGAGATGTTTTAAATTACGGCGCTAGGAAATGTACATAAGGAAGTGACGTAATTATTACACAAATGTTATGCACATCTGTGTACATGTAACTAAAATATTCCGTGTTAATTAATACCTTAATTATTTATTTGTTAATTATTTATTTGTTGTTGTATTTAAGGACCATTATTACAACTTGCCGTTAAAGTTGGGTTGAGTTAAAGATAACTTTAGCTAAAGTGAACTGTAAAATTACCTTTAACTTCTTTTCGTTATTACAACTTACAGATAAAATAAGTTAACTTTCTGTGCTGTTAACGGCAGTAGTGGAGCAATGTCGATAACTCTTCTCAATTAAACAAGTTTTTTTTAAAGCAGTGGCAACGACAGGCTTCTTTTTAAGTTGTCTTTGCTCATTTTGTTTATATTTGAAGTTGCCATATTGAAAATAATATATAATATGGCAAGTTTAAACATAAACTTAACATTAAAAGTTAAAGGTAGGATGATCCTCCCTTTAGCTTAACACTCACTCCTACCTTATTGTTCACTTATAATAATGAAAACAATTTATCTGCCCGTTAAAATCCTCCTTTTAGTTAACGGCAAGTTGTAATAATGGCCATAAGTCTTTTTTTTAACCATTTTATTAGAACCGTTTTAGTAGAACCGATGTCATGACCTCGATTATCGCAAAAATTTTCCAAACAAAATCAAAGAAAAACAAACAGTTCATGAATGCATACCACACGTGTATCTATTTATAGGTAGAATCTACGAGGGTGGCATAAGAATTTCACGACATGACGTACAGATGGCGACAGTTGTTTAAAAATAATTGCTTTGATGAAAAGTGGCAAGAGTTTTTGGCAGAAAACTGCAGTTTTGTGATACTTTCCTACGTTCGAGATGTCTTAGTGAGGGGATGTCCGAGTCTGAACATACTCGGGTATTCGCAACAAGTGTATGAATACTAAGTATACGCAATCTAGTAGGTAGTATGTTGGCTTATTACATCTGAGAGCACGGTTTAAATCCCATGTCAAACATCGCCAACAAAACAAAATATAACAAAAATATTTCTTTGGCGACTTTCTCTCAGCAGATTTCTGGAAAAGACTCTGTGAGTATATCAAATTGCCATGAGAAGTTTCTCAAAAATCTGTCTTTCGGAATCGACTATAAACTGTAGGCCCCGCCACTCATGTATAAAATCTAATGCACACAATATAAATGGTGTGAGAAGCTGGGTTCGAATCCTGACTAAAGTGTTGTAATGACAAATTATGCATTATGTATGAATACTGATAAAAAAAATCGCCAATAGATCCTCAATTACTTACCTTTTTAATACAATCCAAGTAATGAATAAATTCACTTTTGTAATCCATCCAAGTTCTCTCTCACAATTCTTAAAAACTTCCTACAAATGATATTTCATTGCAGCAAAACGAAATCTGTCGGTTACACTATTTCATTCAATGCCTAAGCAAAGTGCCCTTCAAATTATTTTTGCTCAGGTTCCATTAAGGAACCTCCATCTTCTTATTGGGGTTTGGTTTGTTTTTTGCTTTCAATAGTTGAAGTTGTTGACTGAAATTGCCGTAGTCTATTCGATAGTGTGTTGGCTTATTAGATACGAGTCCATTTTTCACCATCTGGCACAAACATCTCGAACAATACGAAATACAAAATATATTTCCTGCGGCGACTTCCCCTCAGCTGTCTGCTGGCAAATACTCTGAGGGTAAACTGAATTGCCATGAAAAGTTTCTCAAATATTTGTCATCCTTAATCGTTTTTAAACTATAAATCCAGCCACTATTGGATAAAATTAACACCCACCACATGGATGGTGTGAAAAGCTAGGTTCGAATCCTAACTAAAGGGTTGTGATGACCAATTAAGTAAGTAAGTAAGTTTGTGATTGCAAATTAAAGCGCTTTATATTCGAATAAAGCAGAAGACAAACAATTTTTAAATAAATTTTAAAAAAATTGGGAATTTTTATTTCGCCAAAAAGTAATTCATTCAAAAGTGTTCTGAGCCGAAAGGATAATATCAGCAATGAATGTAATAGATCATCTCATGAGAGAAGAATTCCATAAGGAAAGTTCCTCACCACTGCACTTAATACAATATCCAACATATTTCGTTTGTTGGCACCAATAAAGTCGTATTCTAACGTAAAATAAACAAGAGCTTTGCTGGAAAAACTTGTTAAAGGAAACACAAAACAAAAATAGCTTTGAAATGCTTTCATTTGCTATAAATGTCCTTCAAAATAGCACAAAATTTCAGAAAGTGATTTAAATTTTTTTCGAATTAATTGGCATTCTCTTCGTCTTATTGTTACCGTCAATTGTCAACTCTGTTTTCGTCTATAATAGTAATGATGTCAGAGAAGGGAGTTCTAAAGTCTCTCTTATTTTCAGTAATTGCCTTTGCATGAGTCATAACTGTATGTAACACTGTATTGAATGGTCTCTTTTCGGAGAGGAAAGCAAATACATGTATAATTGGTCATTACCACCATTTAGTCAGGATTCGAACCTAGTTTTTCATACCACTTATGTTGTGTGTGTTAATTTCATACATGAGTGCGGGGGCCTACAGTTTAAAGTCGACTGCGAACGACAGATTTTTGAGAAATTTTTCATGGCAATTTTATTTTTACTCTCAGAGTTTTTGACAGAAATCTGCTGAGAGAAAGTCATTAAGGAAATATTTTTCATATTTCCTTTTGTTGGAAATATCTGACCTGAGCTGAGACATGAACCGTGGCCTTTTTATTGACTCTCAGAGTATTTAAAGAAATCTGCTTCCCTATCAGCCGAGGATATATTGTTTTCATATTTTGTTTTTATTGTTCTCTCAAAGTGTTTGCCAGAAATCTGTTGAGAGAAAGTCATTGAGGAAATATTTTTCGTATTTCGTTTTGTTGGAAATGTCTGACCTGAGCTCAGACATGAACCGTGGCTTTTTTATTGACTCTCAGAGTTTTTGCCAGAAATCTGCTGAGAGACAGATGCCGAAGAAATATTTTTTTCATATGTATATCGTTTTGTTGGAGATGTCTGACCTGGGGTTTTGTCGGAGGCCTTATATCTGATAAGCCAACATACTCTCTACTGGAATACGGTGACTTCAGAGGAAAACAAATATTATCAACTATCTTGAAAATAAGCACGTTACTGCATAAAATTCGTCAGCATGAGCCTGATCACGAGTTTCTTGATTGATGACAGATTTTCGTGAAATTTTAACAATTTCTCTTGGTGGCTCTTAGGCTTTTAGTCTATTAAAGTGATCGTTTGGGCATTAGATTTCCAGCAAAGATTCTACTGTGTACTCGTTATAATTTTTGAAAATAATTTGTAACGTATGTTGTAGTCTGTTATCATTTAACTGAAGTTGTTTAAGAAACTTTTTTTTCCATTTTATATCACCTTCCGATTACAAGCCTTTGTTTGCAATTTATCAAGTAAAAGAGTTGTTACCCGTTGAACGTTAAAATTAATTCTGCAAAAATGCAAAACGTTTAGCCACAACAACATAATGATGGCATTGCTGTAGAACACGCCCATTTTTATATCCAAAAGATCTCTCATAACAAAACAGCCAATAAAAATCTCTTAAAAATTTCTGAAAATTTTTCTCAAATACAATACAAAGAAAAAAGATCTCCCCAAAGGGAAGGCAATGAATAAAGTGATCTTGTGTTTAAGATTTTGGGTTGGGGTCATAAGATAGAAGAGTAAGTAACTACACATGGTTATCTGTTTCGTTTTTTCTGCAGGTAGCATCTATTTACTCAAGAGTTGCTGTCTGATAAATATAGTCGTGGGGATAAGACAAGGAGATATGTGTTCTTCAAAGAAAACATCTTAAAAATACGAATGTTTTCAATTATTGTTGAAGAACTCAATGTGTTTGAATGAGAACGATAAAGTAGAAGAATGAAAACATTCACAAGGATGAGAGAAGTGATGATTTTTTTGTCGTGTGATTTTTTCGTTGTGTTTTTTTTTGGGTTTGAAAATAATTTCAGTAGTCAGTTGACTTTAGTATAGTTTAGTATTGCTTTAGCAATTAACTTAATTAACTTAATTGTGTATTTTGCTAATTGCTAATTCAATTAGTTTTGAGGATTAAAGACCATATCAACAACAGCAACCGCAGCTTATTTTGCCAGCATCCTCTACAAAATTTACATGAAAAAAACAGAAATTGATTTTAATTATACGCGAAAAAGTGCGTTAAATACTGATAAAAAGCAATCAAAAAACAAAAGAGTTGTTTTCATTCCGATGGTAGCAGCGATAAAAATATTTTACGTGCAATAAGTCGTTGAATTTTTGCTTTCTAGCAAGTGTATGTCGTTGACAATCGAAATAGACAAATGTCACCGTGACAATTTCTTTAATTAATTGCTACTTAATTAAGTTATTTCTCAAGAAATTTTACACTAATTTGTTAATTTGAAAACATTAACAATCAACGCAAATATAACGCATCACTCATCATCATTTGCCTAGACAACGGCAACGTTTTATTTCAATTTTTTAAACAAAAACAAGAAAAAAAAAACCATCACAAGAAAAATGTTAAATTATCAGCATCAAGCACAACAGCAACAGCAACAACAACAGCATCAGCAAGAACAAATGGCAACAAGTATGACTACAACATCATCATCTTCATCCCCATTAACATTAACATCATCATCATCCTCAGCATTGGCAGCAAATGCAACGACGGCATCCGGTGTTATACATACGGCGGCGGCGGCAACAACGTCCTCAACATCGGCAACGGCAACGGATAACAATACAATGTCATTAAATTTTTACTCTACTAACCCACAACAACAGCAACATCAACATCAACTAACGTCTACGGACACCTCGTTAGCCTTGCAACATTTGCATACCTTAACAAACAATAACAGTAATTATATGTTGACGACTTCGGCTCTAGACAAACTATCACTACATTTGCCGCCACCACCACCACCACCACCAGCCTTACCATCCACAGCATTCTATCACAATCAAATATGCATGAAATTATCATCGCCTAATTCGGAATCATCATCAACAACATCACCGGCTAACACTATGAAAATGTCACCCACTGTAACACCAGCCATTGCCAGTACATCATCGTCATCATCATCATCTTTGACTCCATCCATGACCACTGTTTCGTCCTCTACTTTAGCCACTATACCCATGGCAGCAACAACATTTCTCTTTGAAAAAGGTACGGAAAATGTTAAACGTTTTTCCGTTAATAATTTATTAGAATTGGCAGCGGTACAACAACAACAACAGCAACACCAACAAGATTGCCATCAACAACACAATACACAACAGCAACATCAGCAACAGCAGCAACAACACAATCATCACAATTCTCATCATCCTGCTCATCATTATCAACACATTTCAAATAAATTACAAATGCATCATCCTCATCATCCCCATCATTCACATCATCATCACGCTCACTCCCAACTGCAGCAACATCCAGCTCTGGAGCATCATCAGCAACAGGAGCAACATCGTCAGCAACAACAATCACTTCTATCACATGGGGATAATTTGGGTAAGTCCGTGTTGCATATTTAATTGTGTGGCCATCATTTATGAGTTTCGCTTCAAAACTTTATAATTTTTTTTTGTCCAGCAGAGAATTTGATTTTCGCATAATTAATGCGGGAAAATTGAATTTGAAATTAAATTTTAAGAGGTGTAAGGAAATGATTTTCAATTTGCCATTGTGACGCCAACAATTTGCATTAAACATGCTTTAAGGCATTGCTTTAAAGCCTCATATTTGGCGTTGTCACACAAATAAAAATCTTATAAACATTAGAAGACCTGTAGAGATTGGAAATATGGTCTCATAACCTCAAACTACTTAAAAGTCGTTTATTTTGCTTCCAAAACTATAAGATGAGAAGGGAGGCAGATTGCTATATCCAGGATTCCGCTGTGTTCATAAGGTTAAGTTAGTTTGATACCAAAGCTCACTTGAACACGGATAGCGACCCGTTGAACACAGTCTCTGTACTGATCAAGTTCCTCCAAACCAGGGCTGCATATTATAAGAAAAACTTAGTTTTGTAGTTAAAAACGCGCCTTTTCTTCAATGCATACAGCTTCAATTAGAAATATTACTTCCCTACCAAGTTTAAGCATCTTCTTCAGTCTTCATTACAAATGAACTGGTCGACCAATTGTATCGGGTCTTTCCTATCTTTTATCTTAAAAGCGTGTATGTGAGATATTAGTAGTCATAGGGCCATTATTACAACTTGCCGTTAACTAAAGGGAGAATTTTAACGGACAGATAATTTGTTTTTCATTATTATAAGAGGACAATAAGATAGGAGTTAGCGTTAAGCTAAAGGGAGGATCATCCTGCCGGTAACTTTTAAAGTTATGTTTATGTCTGAACTTGCCATATTATATATTATTTTCAATTTGGCAACTTCAAATAAAAACAAAATGAACAAATACAACAAAAGAAAAAACCCATCGTTGCCACTGAGTTTAAAAAAAACTTGTTCAATTGAGCAGTGTTATCGACATTGCTCCGGAACTGCCATATTTTTGAAAAAGTTAACTTTATTTTATCATCAGGTTGTAACAACGAAAAGAAGTTAAAGGTGACTTTAAAGTTCACTTTATCTAAAGTTAGCTTTAACTAAACCCAACTTTAACGGCCCATAGTATAGTAGGTATTGTGTTGGCTCATTAGACGTGAGGTGGTGTCGAAGCTACCACTCCAACTTACCTACCTCATGGACAGCGGCTATATCGTGTTTCGTAGACGTAAAGATCGATCATTCATTGAACCAGTGTGAATAGTCCTTTGCGTCACATTGCGAATAGTCTTTACGACACGACGATTATGACGATCGTAAAATGTGCGAAGTTGTACGTTGACCAAACAGAATACCCGTTCTGAATATTTTGCACGTCTTATTAAACGCTATATCCGTCCATGGTGATTTGATAAAACAGGCTGACGACTAATTTGACGGATGTAGCTTCAACAAAATTGAAAGATCCTTTTGGATAGCTTGATACATACATACATTGAGTGGGACATTACAACCCTTCAGTTAGGATTACGACCTAGCTTTTCACAGCACTGATGTTGTGTGTGTTAATTTTATACATGAGTGGCAGGACCTAGATTTTAAAGTCGACTCCGAATGATGGATTTTTAAGAAACATTTTCAGGGCAATTTAATTCACTCTCAGAGTTTTTGCTAGAAATCTGCTGAGAGGAAGTCGCCGTTTTGTTGGGATTGTCTGACATGGGCTCAGGCATGAACCGTGGCCTCATATCTAATAAGCAAGCACACATTATGACATCTCCTCCTATTGTAATTTCCCAAAAAAAGTTTTGATTTCCCAATGTATTCTATCATAAGGGCTGAGTGATCGGTTGGCAGGCTGTCTGCTAGATAATATTGCTATGACCTGCCCTTTAAAACTTCTATTCAAGTTGAATTAAGTAAGAGTTACTCGAATCATTTATAACTATTATAAGTATTTTTCTAAAGTTACAAATCTGAATGAGTAGACGTATGAATCAAACATATTTCGAATATTATGAGTTTATGTCAACGTTATACACATACTCATTGCAACCTGTACTTACATATAATTCAACGCAGTGTAGTGAATATGAATGAATCAGAGTAGTTGAATTTCAATATTGTTGACGCACTCATACTCAATATTTCATGAGTACTTATGAGTGGCGAAAAAACGATTCATTGCTGATCTCTGGTGTAGAGTTTTGCTTAGAAAATACCTGTGAATTTCCCCGTGACCTTCTGCTTATGTTCCAATATTTGTACTTTAATCATCCGTATATGAAAGAATAGTTTCTCTTTATTAAATGAGTCTACAGTCTCTAGATTACTCCATAGTTTACTACACTTTGTAAATAAATATCGTTGCGAAGCATTTCCTAAAATCATAGAGTCCAGATTTCCGTCCGGGAGACAGTTATGGATGGGACTTGTATTTCTTTGTTCTAACCTTTCCTTAGCTCTTCACTACCATGTGCAATATCATTGCTCTTGTTATACCAATAAGGCCATATTCTCTGTGTTGTTTTTGTCTATTCAGACAATATTCAGATGGTTACTATTGGTCTGACCATGATGGGTTCTATCCCCAGGATTTCACTGCTAGTCTTCAATATATCATTATGACACGTCAGCTTTGGTCTTTTTTTCTCTCGCTGTTACTGTATGAGATTTACTGCTAAACATCAAGCTTTATTGGGTGGACTGCCAGTCAGGTGTCTGGTGATTTTTACCTTCGCCGATATGACTGCGCGAAGTCGTCGTATTCTAGTAGGTAGTGTGTTGTCTAATTAGACGTGAGGCCATGATTCAAACACTAGGTCAAACATCTTGAACAAAGCGAAATTTGAATAAATATTTCTTCGGCGACATCCTCTCAGCAGATTTCTGGCAAAAACTCTCTGAGAGTAAATAAAATTGCCATGAAAAGTTTCTTCAAAAATTTGTCGACTTTAATCTGTAGGTCCAGCCGCTCATTTATAAAAATTGACGTACACAACATAGTGGTGTGAGAAGATAGGTCGTAATCCTGATTGAAGTTTTGTTATGACCAATTACGTATTACGTACGATATGGTTGTGTAATTTTGTCGTTTTTTATTATATTCAAATGAGTATTTTTTAATCAAAATTTTTTTTTCTTATACAGCCTGTGTCCTGATCATCAAATTGGTTTCAAATCTTCGAATCTTATACCGTAAACCGTGACAAATTGTTTTAATCGTACGTGTACTTGATTAATAGAAATTCAAATCATTTGTTTGATTGCCCTTTTTCACTTTTCACATGAACAATATCTCCATCAAATCGAGACGTAGCGAATGATTGTTTGCTTTAAAAATAAACCCTTCAAGCAAGAGTCGTCGTATACTATTGTCAATGAAATAAATCTGTCACCGTACAACTGATGGCAATTTGTCAACAATCATCAAATTGCCAACCCTAGCCAATAAAAAAAGGAGAATCCTTTTTTATTTTTTGTTTTTGTTTTTTTGGATACGAAATAAAACTCTCACACATATTGAATAATAAACTTTAAAAAGAAATCTCCGGTCTCTGGAGATTTAATAAAAAACGAACAAATGAACGATAAAAAAAACTCTTTTTTTTAGAGAGAGCTGGATACGCAGACACACACTCACTAACGAACTCTTTTGATTTACAATGTACGCACACACACGCAATGTTGGTTAGAAACATGCATGCATGCATGCCCCTTCCACAAAAGAACATAAAAAAGAAACATTTTTTTTCTTCTCGAAAAGAAAAATTCTTACAACTTGCAACTCGGAAACATAGAAAACATTTCAGAAAAGTTTTATTTTGAAAAGGATACACGTTGAGTTGCATGATTGCACATGCTGTGCTTGGCTCAACTAAATTAAGACAGACACCCGTTGAATGCAACAAGATTTTTACAACTCTCTTGTGGGGCTGTTGCTGCAACAGTCACGGCCAGAAGACTAAAAACAAATGAACACAAAAAAAAAAACCAAATCAAACGAGCAACATGCAACACAATACATCAACAGCAAACATACATGAGTATGTGTATGTGGATTTCCCATTTTTTCTTTTTTAATTTCCCATTTTTCCTGATTTTTGTTTTTGTTTTAATGCGGCATGCAACTCAAAAATATTTGTTTTGTTTGTTTTTTTTTTCCTTCACCCGAAAAAAATATTCAAAACTTATACGATTACATTGCCTCCACAAGACTCTAAGACTCTGTGGCTATGCCATACAGTATGTTGCATGTTGTTGTTATTGTTGCTGTTGCTACCCTATAGAACGATGATTCCTGTGTGCGGCCGCCACTGTCAACACAAATTAACATAATGTCATGTTACCGTTGTCGCGATTGTCATGAATACCACAATTGCCTGACGTTTGTATTACAATTTTCGTTTCGTTTTCTTCTTCAACTCAACTCAACTCAAGTCTTGCATTTCATTTGATGTTCTCGGATTTGATAGATTTTGATGACGGGCTCACTTACATATATTCCTCTTCGTATAAATATATGTGCTGCTGGTGTTTCCTTCTTTTTATTTATTTTGGGAAATTTAATTTCAGAGTTCATTTCTGTCATAAAAACTTTAAAATAAATACGAATATAATAATGAGGAGAGGGTTGGTTGATTTTTAAGTTAAGTAAAGTATTTTAATATGGGCTCCGCAGTATGGATAGATGGAATGATAAATTTTTGAAAACTTTTCAAGGTTGTGATTTAAGTCGACAGTGTTTATAAAATATTTGAGAAATTTCAAAAAAATATTTTCCACAATTAATAGGGACGAGCATTTATGTTCGAATTCTATAAAAGTCCTATAAACAATAGAGGTATAAGGTGTAGTAAAAAGCAGTCCATTATGTTTTCTAATTACTGGTGATTTAATTAAGGCGTCAAGGTGACATTTGGGTAGCTTAAATTGTTAGTCCCTTTAGGCACAGCTCTCTCGAGTACTATGAAATGGCTCATTACAGTAGTATTATAGGTCAAGGTCACTATTTACTAGCTAGCATTTCTGGTTACAAATTTCCGAACAATTATGAAGATAATGTTACGTTTTTACCTTTTAAAATCGTTTAATATATAACCTCGTAGATTGCAAATAAAATAAAAATTAATTTGTGTTTAATTTTAATTAAAATTCTTTATTATTCGCACAATTCTGTATGCCATTGTTCACAACTTGATGTAAACAACAACAATTGCCTTGTTTGTTATTCCTCTGTTTATACCCTTTGCATAAAAAAAACAATCACTAATACGACAGATCTTTGTAACGGAAATCTTCAAACCACTATTAATCGCTTCAACTTCAATAACTCACTCGCCTGCTTTGCCTTGCCTTTTATATGGTAGTTTAAACAGTCTCATGAATGTTCTTAAAGGCGAATATTTGGTGCTTCGCCGTCTCGAAATATCTACAAATGTAAGCATCGTTGTTTACGTTTATTATTGTAGTGTTTGTTTTTGTTTACTTGTTTAGTATTCATTTTTATGCTGGTGTTTGTTGTTGTATTTTTGTTTACATGTTTACCATTTTTTTTATGCTGGTGTTCGGCGTCCTGGAAGCCATATAAGGCTAGATACTTTTCGTCCAGCGCCATGTTGCATTCATTTATTCATCCTCACTGGGATTTTATTAGCCTACTTTCAGTAAGTACTTGTACGAGTATATTCCTATGTATTTCGCTCCCCCTTTGATTTTATTCTGTCGCTATGTTTGCCTGAATTTTGATATCGTAAGCAGTTTAAAATGTTTTCTAACTTCCACTGAATATCAGTACGATTTCGTGTAGTAGGTGTGGGCAATTGTCGTACAAGAAATGTTCCTCTATTTGTATTACAATACTAGGATCATACGTCAGTTCAGATATCTTGTAGTCTAGAGGAAGATTGCAACAGATCGTAAACAGTATCTTGATTACAGCCTCTGTATGTTTTCGTTCATGTTTTCGTTGGGTCAAGTCGCATTACTGTATTCGCGGCTTCAAGTTTCTTCGATGTCACAATGTCGCTTGGGTTTCAATGTTTTATCATAATTTGCGACTTGAACCGTAGAATCACATAAGCTTTACGTACGTATTACTCGGCCTTCCTGTAGGGCATATTCTCTTGGGATCAAACAATGCATTACAGAGAAAACATATTTCGTCTGTTTAAATTCGTTGCATCTGGTAGTGAAGACCAGTGTCGTGGGAATATATGGTAAAGATAATGAGATGGATCGAACACGAAAGTGTTCTGAAGATATCAAGGAATGAATCGAAAGCTGCCAGCTTTCTCCTTATTTGTCTTTGAATCGAACCAAACGCCTTTGATAATCAGGAAATGAATGGTGTAGTCTGAAAGATACTAACGCCCTTCCATGTGGAAATACAATTAGTATCTCAGCAGATTTCTGACCATTAAAACATAATCTTTATTCAACTTTGATTGAAGGACGGGACATAGCAATATTACATGAATATTAGATCGATATCTTAGCACTTAGTTTATATGCATTTGACTGCAAATTAGTAAAGGACTGTCTGGATAAGCTGAACCTGCAAGTCAGAGGAATACAGCCACTATTTATTGCAGAGCAGATTATATGGGAAATCAAGCTAATGATTGGTATACTAACAGGAGGGCTTCTATACCGCTAATAGAGGCAGAATATTTTCGTTATATGGGAAGAGAAGTTCCAAAGGGTATCCATGGCGAAAAATAAGGAAATAGAGATGCGAAAACTCTTTTCAAACAGACAAGAGGCAGTAACAAATTTTTGTGATTGCAGTGTAAAGATATTTGAGTACTACATTAGGCTGTCCCCATGAACAAATATTTCTGCGTCGATTGCTTCTAAGCGCATTCCCGACAAAAACTCTGAGAGTAAATAAAATTGCCATGAATAAGTTTCTCAAGAAAAAAAATCTCTCTTTCGGAATCGACTTGAGAATGGAGGACCCATAACTCAAGAACTAAAATTAGCACACACAACATAAGTGGTGTGAGAAGATAGGTTGTAATCCTAGCGGACGCATTGTAAGGACCAATAATGTAAGGATATATGTTGGGCTGTCTAGGAATAACATCAAAACCGGCCTACTGGTTGGTAATTATAGCAACATGACCAAGAATCGACCTACTTTGATGAGGATAACAAATCACCAGAATATATGTATGTTTGGAACCTCTACGGCGTTAACGCATTTTGTAAGAAGGTTTATGGAGTATTAGGCGAGGAGTTATCATTACTGTGTTTGTTTGGGTAACAGGCATTAAAGGGTAAACCCTATATAGGTTGATAGCAGCCTAATGGATAATTTGGTTGCTGCACTTTAATACCTTTGGGTGACAATAATTAAAGAAATTATCGATCTTTGTTCATATCTGCCTCTGCTTTGTCTTGCATATTTGCTTCAACGCTTCAAGCAAAATGTTGCAATGCGAGGGTGAGAGATGCTTTATCCCAACCTGTTTGTTGGACACCCAAACATTAGTAATTTGGTAACAAATTTTCAATTTTCTGGCAACATTAATTAGCAACAAAACTTATCAATTCCAATAGCATTAATGCTCATGGTTTTTTTTCTCAACTGCCTTTTGATATTTCCTACATATAATATTCATCCTATTCTTAAGCCACACAGACATACATACGTATATAAAAATATTCGTAATTGTTAGCCTATGCTATGAAGAAGGAAAATTCCCCTATTTTTGCATGCTTGTCTCTCGATTTCATTTATCTTTTCTTGAAGTTCTCGTGTGTTTTTTTTTCTGATATTTTGCTGTCAGTCAGAGTCATCCTTTATGTCAAGAAATCAAGATAATGTAACATTTATTTTCGTATTCAAAACAAAAAAAGTGCCGCCATTTGCCGGCGTTTTTTCCATTCATGCTGACTGACTGACTGACGCACAGACAGCTACTAACTCATGCTCATACTCATGTTGCCTAGTATGCAGACGGGAGGGAGTTGTAGAGTTTTGTTGCCCACATATGGTGCATAAGTGTGTTACAATTTATCATAATTTTTCTCTCAGGAAGGGGCAAAGGAGACATTCTGACTTTGTGTCGAAGAACATGTTGAATGAATGAGTGAGTATGCAAGGGATGTTGAACAACATGGCATAAGTAGTTGTAAGTAGTCGTTTGTGGCATTGTGGTTGCGGCAACATTAACAGCCACTTACATGAATAATTATATTTTAAAGAGCCTGTAAATTTACACCTCATTATGAATTATTTGCTTGGATTTCATTCATTGAAAGGAAACTTTTCACCCTTTTACGAGATACTTACAAGCCTATATTCTCCTTTACTTTCGATGGAATGGATTTTTATGTGTCATTTAGAAATTCATGAGGAAAATTATATCAAAAAGTGGCATGATTGTCTTAAAGTTTTTATAGGCTGAAGAGACATACTTCTCTCTCCCTCTCTCTCTCTGTGCTCTCCTCTTTGGTAATTGATTAATTACCATTTTATGGCGGCCGTTTTACGAAAACTTAATAGTTCTGGGAAATTCCTTAATAAAATGCCGTATAACGAGTGCTATTTGGTATACAAAATTATGACAATAATTGGAGAGACTCAATTTAATTTTCTTTAATTAGATTTCGTAATTGATAGGCCTTTTACACGAAAGGAAACTGGAATATTTTTTTTAATTAAAATTATCAAGTTTTTCTTTACACAATTAGACCATCACCATTGCCATAACCATAGTCAATCATGGATCCATTGAAAGCAACAATAAAAAAACGTTGACAACTTTATAACAAACAACAAAACATTACATTAAGCCATTAATAATGACATAAAAAATAAAAAATATTGTACCGCCTTCATATTATTTCTTTACAGACAGATTGTTACAGATTATTAGATTGTCAAAAGGGCCCATTAGAGCGCCACAACAATAAAGCAATGCCTTGTAAAACAAATAAATTTTTTAAACATTTCATATCGTACACAATCTCATATACATACATACATACACTACTTACACAATACAAAACGTAAATCATTATTTTTATGGTTTTTTAATACCTTGTAAAATTGAAAATGTACACACACTTAAATTAAAGCAAAATATTAACACTTAAACGGGTGAAAGGGACCACAAAGAGACGAAGTAAAATGTCAGATAAAACCTCAAAATAAATCTAAAAATTCTTATGTTCAATAAAATCAAAAAATGTATCGTTTATATCGTGCATAGGTCCAATAAAAATAATTTCCTACATTCAGATCAGAGGTCAGCAATGAATAGTTTTTTCGCTACTCATAAGCACTCATGAAATTTTAAATATAAGTGGTATCACAACGGCTTTGTGATATCAGAGCTTTGTGATATCAGAGCTACCACTCCGACCTAAACCTAAACCTAAGCAGAGTAAACACACAACCTTCTAGTGAGTATTTTAGGGTTCATACTCCATTCCTACTTATTTTGTGCTTGTATATGTTGAGTCGCCGTAGTCTAGTAGGTAGTGTGTAGGTTTATTAGACTTAAAAGCTCTAGTTCGAGCCCCAGGCCAGACACCATATAGAAATTTGAAAAAATATTTCTTCGGCGACTGCCTCTCAGCAGATTTCTGGCAAAAACTCTGAGAGCAAATAAATCTGTCATGAAAAAGTTTCTCAAAATCTGTCGTTCGGAATCGAATTTAAACTGTAGGCCCCGCCACGCATGTATAAAATTAACATACACAACATAAGTGGTTTAAGAAACTAGGTTGTAATCCTGACTAAAGAGTTGTGATGTCCAATTATGTATAAAGCCTCTACCAATGTTTTCCCATTACTTCCATTAGCACATGAAAACTTGTCTGTGCTCTTATGTCCTTTCTTCTGTCCTTTTAAGCGATATAGGGCTGTCATATAAGAAAGATATCCATATTTTTTTCGGCATTTTTTTTCAGAGTCATCCAGCAAGTTATCCTATTTAGCAGGAAATTAGTCTACTTCAGCAGTTTCTAGAATAGTAGGGTTGCCATATATGCAAAAACGGTTCGGTTTTTGGGTACAGTGGTGAGGAACATTACATTAGGAGGAGTCCTGCTTTTTCTCAAGAGGTGGCACTATCTTCACTTATGATGTTTGTTTTAAATCTTATCCATTTGGGGAGTGAGGAGACCGGAATTATGTACACATAACATACATAATTGGTTATTATAACCCTTCAGTCTGCATTACGTGGTCTAACTTCTGAGACCACTTATGTTGCGTGTGTTAGTTTTGTATATGAGTGGCTGAATCTACAGTTTAAAGTCGACTCTGAACAAAAATTGTTAAGAAAATATAGGTTTCCCGTTTTATGTCGACAATATTCTAAACCTTTCCGCAGTTTTCAATCATACTTCTGAGAGAATGGTACTAAGTTATTGGAAACATCAGATAGCTATTACTTTAAGGGCCATTATTATAACTTGCCGTCGTTGCAGTTGCGTTCAAAATAAACTTGTTAAATTGAGCAATGTTAGCTACATTGCTCCGGCATTCCCATATTTTTGATTTGAAGTTAACTTTCTTTTATCATTAGTTTGTAATAACGAAAAGAAGTTAAAGGTGACTTTAAAGTTCACTTTAGCTAAAGTTACCTTTAACTAAAATAATAATGGCCCTAATTCTTCTAATATCGATCCAACGATATTCACTGTTCGCTGCCTTAGGAGATATTTATTGGCAATTAGCAACTGAAATCTTAGAATTTCATTTGTTAAGAAATTTTCTACTTTTTTATTGTGCTCTTTTAATGGTTAACGCTTGTTTGGCATCGCTGGCTTGACATCAGTGACACAGGAACTAACCTATAAATCAAATTTCACTTAACACATGTATTCTATACATTTACATACATATATACATAGATACATACAAACATAAGTAAATACATACGTACAAATCTGAAGAATTTTAATCAGAAACTATTAAAAATCTTTGGTTTCAAAAGCCTTTTTATGACATTGTATGCCTTCTGCGTAAACGAAGTCATAAAAATCATTTAAAAATTTGGCAATTTAATAGCATGATGGCACAATGGAATTTAAAAATATTTTCCGAAGAAAAAATCAAAAATTAGTTTTTCCTGGAAAATAAAATTGAAATCGTTAACGAAAGAATTTTAAAAGATTTTTTCTACGGCCTTTCAATGAGAGATAAAAAGTTTTTCAATTTTTTTTTCGATTTTGCATGACATTTGACTTATTTTGTAGAGCATAGGATAACATTTGATTCGTGTATCTATTTTTAAAAAAAATCTCATTCCTTTTTTGTTGTTGTTTTTCGTTTTCAATTATACTTTCAGATGATACGTTTCCGAATGAATTTGGCTCACCCGCATCGATGGCAGCAGCAAATAGCATTATCGGGGACCACACATCGTCTTCACCGCATTCTGGCCGCAAGCCACGTCGCAATCGTACAACTTTCTCCTCGGGCCAATTAACGGCATTGGAGAAGGTATTCGAGCGTACACACTATCCCGATGCATTTGTACGTGAGGAGCTGGCCACAAAAGTGGGTTTGAGTGAGGCGCGAGTACAAGTGTGGTTTCAAAATCGTCGTGCTAAATTTAGACGCAACGAACGTAGTTCAACCACCGGACGACCCTTAATCACCACCACGCCACAGCCTGTGCCACCCATAACAACAGCACACAAATTCTCGCCCGATAAGAGCAGTGTATTCCTGCAACAGCAAATGGATTTAACGCATCCCCATCATCCACATCATGCTGCCGCTGCTGCTGCGGCATATTCATTAAGTTTTCCATCGTTGGGTGTGTATGCAGCAACAACAAAAAATTACGTTAATTCGCCATACAATACATTCGCGGCGTCGGCTAATGGTAATGCCACAAATGAAGGATTAGCGGGTGCATGTGGTTTTTTTGCCTCGTCAAATTATTGTGCTCCCAACTATCAGGCAAATTATTCAGCCTTAAGATATAAAACGGCTCAAGGTTTTTCGGGCTTATGATGATGTGGGGCAGTTAGCAACAGCAATTGATTGCATACAATTTTAGTTTTATATCTGTTTCTCTGTTCATTTAAAATGCAATTTAGTCAAATTTAAATACAAATTTGTTCATTTTGTTTTTTTTTCTAATAAATAAATGCTAGGAAAGTTGAAAGTTTAATGGTCTTTTATTTTAATAAGAGATTGTTTATTGGTTTTAACACAAATTCAAAACGTATATGAAAAGGTGAGAAATCCATTTCCTATTTCCTATTCAGCGGAATTTTTAATACACTGCTGATCATCTATGCTTAAATGTATACGGAACATATAGCTGGAAAATATGTCGATCGTTGATTTATTTGAAACTTACCTTGCAAAGGTGCATCTGTGCCCATTTGGATGTGTATTAAACTGCGAATATTTTTCGAATTAAACAGTATTTTTATGGATCTCGCTGAATAGTGAGTATCTTCCACCACGATGAAAAAATGTATCTCATATTATGGGCGTGGCATAAACCTATCTTCTATCCCCTCCATTATCCTTCCATCTTAAGGAAAGTACTGTGCTTGTCTCATTGACAGGTGCACGTCCTCTATTCTAAACCTAAACCTATGGGCGTGGCACATACATCTAATGTTTTAAAACTGTGTTCGAAACACTATCTTCCCAAAATACGCGTATGTATAAGACGGATGAATTGAGCCTGTCTTTCAGTATAGTTCTGTAATATATTTTCTTACTACGACGTCGAAATCTGCCATGCAACGTCTATTTCCCCGGACACTGGAACATACAAAGTAACAACATAGGTAAAGTATTTACGAAAGCTGTTACAACTACAGAAGTCGTCGTAGTCTAGTAGGTAGTTTGTTCGCTTATTAGACGTAAAACTAAATGTGAAAAAAAATATTTCTTCGGCGACTTCCTCTCAGCAGATTTCTGGCAAAAACTCTGGGAGTAAATAAACCTGCCATTGAAAAGTTTCGCAAAAATCTGTCGTTTGGAGTCGACTTTAAAACTGTGGGTTCCGCCACTTATAAATAAAATTAAGGCACACAACATGAGTGGTGTGAGAAGCTAGGCCGTAATCCTGACTGAAGGGTTGTAATGGCCAATTATGTATGTTATAACTACAGCGAGCGTCGAAAGATACTGTACACTATGAATCAAAATTCTAACAACCACCAAACTCAACTTTTACCACTAAGGAGAGTGCCCCAAAAAATTTGACAATATTTCAAAATTCTTTTGTAATTTTTTTTGTTTCAATTTTAAAACCGGGCAATGAAACAATTTTAAAATAAAAATAACGGTAATTTATTAATGTATATATTTTCTTGAATATACAGTTCCTTTTGACGCTCACTGCACTTCTATAGCTCGAGCGAACTCAGATCAGGGTTTAACATTGCTATCTTCCAAATCTTACTCATTTCCGAAGGAGAGACCTGTAGAGGGATCGGACAAATCTGGCCTACTAACATTCTGTCTTAAGGTCAAAAATGGACACTGGCTGAGAGGCGTACGTGGTAAAAGGGCTTAATGACTAGAATCTTTATCTATAATGAGGTGTACTTTCTTGTTCTTATTTTGAATCTGAATACTGAATACTGAATACAACAGGATAAAAATAGCCTGAACTATTCTTTACGTATGCAATAAAGTGAGTGTTAGGAACAAAATAGGGGCCCAGACCAAAGATGATTAATGTGAGAGACATAGCAGTGGTGGATACTTGATACGACACATACGAAGATTCCTTGGACTTATTCTTAACGGTGCTTTAATATTCTGCTCCCAGCAGCTAACAACTAGTTAGCGCTTCTAAGCGACTGTACAGTAGCATGAATTAAATATTGACGACTCGAGGAACCTGATGAAATTGAGAACTTTTAAATACATATATTACATGACACTACATTATGACTTTTTAGGTAAGGAGAATAGAAATATGGGAACGCACCTCGTTTGCAATTTCGTATAGGTTTACATATTTTTCCGGAGCGATAGGTCAAATCCATTCTCCTAGCAATAATGTCCGAAAGAATCTTTCCTTTTATTGAAACACTTATAAATTTTATGTTGGTACAATTTATTTATTAATTAAATATAATGATTATTAAGAGACCGGCTCAAAACGTTGTTGTCTATAACACGATTCTAGGTAAAAGAGATGGAGAAAAAGGAAGTAAGATAAGAGATCATAAAATTAAAAAAACTGTTTGACATTTGACATTTGTAATGTTTTTCGATTACAACCAGAGATGGGAAATTGTATTAATTTTACAATATGTTGAAAATGTTAATTACAATAATCCAACATATTCAAGTGCTAATATCTTGCAAGCGGCAGTGTCGACAACACGGAGTACTGTAGCGAATATTAAGGAGGACAATATCTCTTGTAGAGATATTAACTTATTTTTTTATAACCTGGCGTTATTATCTAATGACCTCTAGAAAGGTTTTGGCTGTCTCTAAATTTCTCATCAAAATAGCAGAAGGTTACAACATTCACATCATATGGCTACATACGGATTTCAATGAATTTCAGACAGGAACAGTCACCGAACTTTCGGATGAATTTTCTACATTGGAAATGCCGTTTAAAATATCATGACAAATCGGAACGGAAAATCTGTTCAAACCTGTACTGAAATCACTACTGAATATTAAATTTTTAATATTCATGCAAGGCGCATTGGTAGTAGGAGATGATAGCACATGGACTTTTATCACACTGTTCTATGAAGATGAGAGACTACAAGGAATTATCAGAAGCTATGTATGGTCCCAGCACTAGGGTAAGAAAAACTCTGTCCTATCACAACGAAGCCTATATGTAGGCCACATATCCGGTGCGTATCGGACAAACAATGTTCGGCACTTGGAGCGAAAACTTTTTTCTGCACCCAGAATTTATCGAAAAAACTTGTCTTATGCGCGATAAAGTTTACAAAACGGTGAACGGAGATATACCAACAACATTACTGTAAAATTAACTCAATGGTACTACAACGCGACTTTAGATAGGATTCAATAGACTATATGAGATGTGCTTATATACTCACTTAACCACCATGGCAATAAACTTAGTTTAAGCTGAGTATTCTTACAACAACACTCATTTTGTTTTGAACTATCTACCCTCTTTTGAGCTACATGAACTTACCTTTTTTAAATCCGTTATTCATTTGAAATAAAACACTTTCTTGTTTTAATTTTTATTTACACATACAATAGAGAGAGATTGAGGAGAGAGAGAGAAAGAAATATAGTTTTATGTGTATTGTTTTATTTGATTTATAGATTTATATTGTTTTTCTTATTAATTATCAACATAAATTTGCTAAATTTATCAATTTAATTGTAATTGTTTTCTTTTTTAAATTTAATTTACAATATTTTGCTTGTTTTTTTGTTTTTTTTTTTGTCTTTGGTATTTTGTATGTATAGTAGTAGTAGTAGACTCTCTAATACAATTATTTTAAACGTATTATTTTTATGTTTTTTATTTAATATACAATATGTTTATTGTTTTTATGTTTTTTTTTTTTTTATTTTATTAACAATATATGCACGTATGTAGTTGTGGTTTTTATTTGTATTATTTGTTTAATACCTTTATTATGTTGTTGTTAATAATCTACACTAAGTTTTAAACATATTTTTTTTTATTTTTTTATTTTTATATTTATTTTCAATATTTTTGTTTGTTTTTTTTTAATTTTTATTTTAATTTATTTATAATTAAATGGTAATATGCGTATTTTCCCTTTTCCCCCAGTTTTGTTGTATGTATTTCTACTATCCAAACTAAATTGGCGTTTAAAATGGTTTTTTTCGTTTTTGTTTTTTGTTTTTATTTTAATAATTATTTATTTATTTTTTATACAAAATGAAATTCAACTAAAATTGTGGTTGATTTTTAATTATTAAATTTGTCTTGTTTTTTTGTATTTTTTTCTGCGTTTAAATTAATTGATAACCAATCGTATTATTTTAAATAATAAACACGTTCATGTTTTTTTCACATTTCATTCATTATGTATACATGTATGTATACATGTATGCATACATGTATGTATTTGTATGTATACACGTATGTATTTGTATGTTTGCATTTAGATTTTATATTTATATGTTCATATTCATATTGTTTGTTTGTTTTATTTGCTTTTGGTTTTGTTACTTTTTATTGATAAATTTAAGGTACAGTGGGCTCAAGAGGTAAATATTTTTATTTAAAAGTTTTATCGTTAATTTTATTTTTTTTAGTTTTTCATTTGTACAAACAATACTCATGGAATATTGTTGGGTATGTTTTATTCTACCGGGTGGTTATTAACAAGTATTGGGAAAAATTTGGATATGTTTTGATAATGAATAGCCGGTAAGTAAATAAAAAATATAAGAATTTTAAGCAGATATTACCGAGAGTGTAAAACGGTTTCTAATTATTTCCAGAAGTTTAATATTTATAAAGAGATTAGAAAAAAAAATGATATGGCACATGTGTTTTCCTTCTGACTTATTGAATTTTCTTATGTAAAATACATGCATTACAAGTAAAATTAATTTGTTGCACAAAAGGTTTGTGGAAATCGATTTGTATTCTCTATTTGAATCGCTTTAAAATTTTCTACATCAAAAGAAGTTAGAAACAAACACTTGAGAAATGATCTAACTCGTTGAATTTTCTTATGTAAAATGTGTACATGACAATCTATCTAACAAAACATTTAAGAAATTTGATTTGTTGACTCAATTTTATTCGCTGCAAAATTTTCCACAGCAAAAGTTCTACATGTCAAGTAAAACTATTAAAAATTTGCTTCTGTAAATGTCATCTGACAAAGCATATGTCAAAATTCAAATTATTTATGGTTTCTATATGACTTGTTAAATTTGTTGCTATAAAACGTGTACAAAAAACTTGAACTATGGCAAAAAACTTGAAATAGTCAAAATACAGCACATTCCAGTATGATCTGACAATACATATCAAGTGTGGAAGAAAGCAAAGCTGCAAATACCTGAGGATATCAGTAAGCCTTATATTAGGTCAATAAAACAGTAAAATATTTAGAGCGTGACTACAGTTCTATGGTGTCTTAGAGTTCATTGAAACTTGATTGGACCTAAAAGAAGTTGCAATTGATATTTGTATCTCGATCAACTCATTCTCAGTCAATACCACAAAGAATCAGAAACTGTAACCAACATCGTACGATTGCTCTCTCCTGAGACTTTTCAGACGGTTCTACTAAATAAACAAGTGAGTTTCAACAACACAGATCATGTGCACATTACATTAGTAGACTTCAGTTAATTAGTAAGTGGTGCATTAAGTAGCGTTCGCCATTTTACCCTGTATTTATAGATTTTCAAAACACCTTTGACACTTTTATTCACTCGACTATTTGGAGGGTATTAGCTTACGATATTACTGTTCAGAAAATTATCGTATTTAAGGCACTCTACACGAATGCGAGATGTCTTATGTTACATGGTTGATCAGCTGATCACCGCGATCAATCGCTCTTATAGGTGGACTTATATGGAGTAGTACTCTCTCCACGTAGATGACCTGTTGATTTAATGTAGACTTGGCCTCGTCGAAGCAATCAACATTTGTTCCGCGCGCTAATGGATAAAATTACGTGAACGAAATTTGAAAATAAAAATTTGGAGAATATTAGGTTGGTTTGTTATCTCGGCAGTGCTCTTACATCGCAAGGATCAAGTGCTTATATCAGTAAGAGACAGAATTTAATGAACCAATCTTTTAGGCGAATATTTTACCCGATCGATGGCAAAGCCAATATCCACATATCGTTATCCTTTTGTAAAGAATACACTTTCCTATGACTGCGAGTAGTGGAATGCAGCGCTCAGAAATCCCAATTTCATTCAGGCGTTTTCAGAATATTCTGGCCAGAAACTATATACAATCCTTCCTCATGGCAAAAATTTTACAAGTTCTGTTAGAAAAAGTCTGTAGGCATTTACAACATATCCTAATAGAAAACGAAAAAGTTCTATGATCCGTCTTTTACTTTATTACATTATTTCAAATAGAAATAGGCACAGCACCTGCGAATATTAAGATATAGTAGAGACTATAGAAAATTTTCTGTGTAACTGTTCTACATGTGGATAGGAAACACTTTGAAATAAGCTAATAAAAACACAGAGTGGAATTGGGCCAGACTACCCTTGGAGCGGACAGAGGCAAAACGATGCAGTTTCTCAAGATGGAAAGAAGAGAATTATTAAGGAAATTCATTATTGATACAATTGGAAAGGTTTGTATGAATAAATACAGTGAACGTCGAATGTAATTATTCATTACAAAAAGTGTACATTTTTTATTTTAAAATTGTTTCATTTGCAGTTTTTAAGATTGAAAAAAAATTACAAAAAATTTCTAAATATTGTAAAATTTTTTCGGGCACTCTCCTTAAGTGGTAAAAGTTGAATTTAGTGATTGTTGTAATTGTATCTATAGTAGACAGTTTCTTCTAACGCTCACTGTATGAGCTGGAGAATATTGTTGATATAAAAATTTTAAATAATATTAGGAATGAAAGAGAATAAATAAAAGGAAGAAGTATTAATCAAAGCCGTGATAAAGTTGCTTGTGACAGTTGCAGATGGAAAGAATAGGATCATTAAGGAAATTAATTATTGATTTAATTGGAAGGGTTCGTATGAATAAATATGAGCTGGAGAAAATTATTGTTGTGTAAATTATAGACAATATTAGCAATGAAAGAGAATAAATAAAAGAAAGAAGTATGACTCATAGCCGTGATAAAGCGTTGGCTTGCGACAGTTGCAGGTGGAAAGAATAGGATCATTAAGGGAATTAATTATTGAATCAATTGGAAGGGTTTGTATGAATAAATATGAGCTGGGGAAAATTATTGTTGTAAAAATTATAAACAATATTAGCAATCAAAGCGAGTAAATTAAAAGCAGGAGAATGAAAAAAAAACATAAATTTTATATAATTACACTGTAATATGAAATTAATGAATGTAATGATCAGATCTATTATTTACAGCAAGTATAAGTAATTAATTTTTTTTTAGTTGTCTACGACATTTACTATGATTATAAGAATTCTTTGTTATTTTTTCTTTCTTTTTTTTAATTTTTTGTATTATTAATATTTCATAGCTTAAGTTATTTATTTTATTTAATACGTAAGATATTAGAAAAATATATTTTTTTGTATGTAAGCATGTATGTATGTATGTATACATACATGTATGTTAGTATATAAGTATATGTATCGTATATATGTATATGTAAATAGAATTATTAAGAATATTTTCAACAACATTTATAAGATGAAAACGTGTTTTTTGTTTTTTTGGAGTACAAGTAGGGTTAATGAAATACAATTACAAAAATGAGAAAAAAGTTTGTCTCTTAATTTGGTTTGGTATTGTCTTGGGTTTTTGAAAGTTTTTTTTTCGTTTCTTTACTTCTATACACTGTGCAGCAGTTTTAGTTGTATTTCATTGAATTACTTATGTACGTACGTAGATTAACATTGATTTTGTAAATAATTTGTATGTATTTGTGTGGGGGTTTATTATTCTAATATTTTAAAAATTTGGCAACATTAATAAATTTGTGTGTTTGTATTTGTTTTTGTTTCTCTCTTTTTATATATAAAGTTTAACGTTAAATTTGAGAATATTTTGTCTTGGTGGTTATTTTTTGTATACAGTTGGGTTTTGTTTTGTAGTTTTGTAGTGTAGTTATTTAGTTTTCAAAAACTTTGTTTTAGTTAACTTTACATTACATTTGATTGAATTTCTTTCTATTTTAATACATATTTTTTAGGTTTTTTAGTTGTAATTTTTAATATTAAAAAATTTAATTTTTTTTTTTTCATTCTACCTCGCCTGTTACATATTGTAGAGCAAAGGGATTTCAAAGTCAACTTGAAAATCTTTGCTTTACAACAACCAAAGCTTCGGTATTTTTTCTTCTTTTTTTTTGTAGGGGGATTTTCAATGTTTGCATTTGTTTAATTCCTTTGAAAAAATAAAAAAAAATATTTGAAAATTTATTTTATTTTAACATTGAGAAGAAAATCGAGCTGAAAAATTTGTTTGTTTTTTTAATAAATTTTTTTAATTTTTTTCTTTGAATTTTTTAATTTGTTTGCGTATGGTTTTTCATGGTTTAGCAGTCATTATATCTCTCCAATGTTCTGGGCTTCAATCAGCATTTCTTAGTTAATTAATTAACAAATTTTATTTTTTTGGTTGTATTATGTTAGTTTACTGGTTGCTTTTTTTTGTTTTTTTTTTGTAATTTTGCTAACAAACATTCACATCGAGATATATGTATTGTTTAAATTTTCCAGTTAAAAAAAAAATATTTAAAACAATAATAAAAAATGTTTTTAAAAATATTTCCTTTCAATCATTTTATTAATAATGTTGTCAATTTATTTTTTATAATTTTTTATATTTTTTTTTTTTGGTAGCAAACATTGAGGTATAAAAAATGAGGAGTTTCTTTTTTTCTTTAAATTTATTTAAAATATTATTGTTTATTAAGTTGCATTTTAAATATTGCTATTATTTCTTGTTTATATTTAATTTCGTTTTAATTTTTCAAATAACTTTGGTTTTTTAATTTTAATTTGTATTTATTTTTAGTGAGTATTTCTAATAATGTTGTTGTGATAATACACCGTGGCATCGAATTGTCTTTGGTTTAATAAGAATTTAAATGTAGGTTACAGCCTAGTAACGGGATTAGGAATATAAAATAAAACTCTTTGACAAAAACTTTACACATTTTAATTCAAAAATATTTTTTTGAAGTCCATGTAACAAGCAAAAATAATAGACAAAGAATTGCCTAACTTCCAACACTGTATATCCTTAAACGAAAACTTTCGCTTTGCAGAGTAGTTTTTACGCTTCCAAAACAAATTATTAGGCATCGTGAGATGAAGACAAAAGTTAAAACAATTGTTTGTATAGGCAAAATATTCTAAGCATTATTCTGAGTTAACTTTGTATGGCCCCATACCATCTCTTTTCCTTCTTTTCTATGACGACCACAATCACATCCTTAAACCTAAACTAACTTAACACCACAAATATAGACAGGAAAAGCATTCAGGCTTTGAATATATGTAGCTTTGTTCCATCGACGTACAGTGAGCGTTAAAAGAAAGTGTACATTTTGAAAAACGAAAAAATACGGTAATAAATTACCGTTGTTTTTATTTTAAAATTATTTCATTGCCTGTTAAAATTAAAATTGAAACATTCTTCTTAAGTGGTGAAAGTTGAGTTTGGTGATTGCTAGAAATTTATCCATGTGCAGTTTCTTTTGACGCTCACTGTATGTGTTTAAGTTCCATATTCTGTACAGTTGCATAAATTTAATCAAATTTGAAATTAACCTCTTATTATTATTATTTTATATTTCAAAAGTTTTCTGTAATATGACAGCATCATACATACATACACATACATAATTGGCCATTACAACCCTTCAGTCAGGATTACGGTTTAGCTTCTCACACCACTCATGTTGTGTGCCTTAATTTTATACTTGAGTGGCGGGACCTACAGTTTAACGTCGACAGATTTTGAGAAACTTTTTCATTTCAGATTTATTTACTCTCAGAGTTGTTGCCAGAAATCTGTTGAGAGGAAGTCGCCGAAGAAATATTTTTTCATATTTCATTTTTATGCCTGGCTTGGGATTTGAACCCGTACTTTACGCCTAATAAGCGAACACACTACCTATTAGACTACGGCGTCTTACAGCATCGTTGTATATAAATTCCTCCACATGATGCAACTTAAGTCTTAGCTTCCAATTTGTATTAGACTCCAGAGAAAGATTATCCAACTTTTACATTACGGAATTTGTGGGATTTATTTTGCATAACTAAGTATTTCTAAATGAATAATCAATCGGCTTCCAATTCTACATGTTTTGTTTTAAATTCGCATGGAGAGAAAGTTCTTCCACTACACATCTTACAGTCATCACCTCTAAGGCAGTTTCACCTTGGTATCCACTTAGCAGGAATAGTTTCCCCACTTCATATATAACTTCATATATAAAAAAACAATCATTTGGACATCAACCACCACATTGGCGTACTTCAGAGCTACATTAGAGTTAATTAATTCCTTTTAAGATGGATGATATCTCGTATGGTTCTAATAGGATATATGGATATGATTCTAATAACACGGACTATAACACAATATAATCGGAGTTGTAGAGTCAATAAGAACGCATACTTAATGCCGTCTCAAATAATGCTACTGAGGCTATTTTGGCTTGATATTAATGTAAAATGAAGTCGCCGTGGTCTAGTAGATAGTGTGTTGGCCAATTAGACGAAAGGCCCGAGTTCGAATCCCAGGCCAGACATCGAAAACAAAATACAAAAAGTACTTCTTCGGCGACTTCCTCTCAGCGGATTTCTGGCAAAAACTCTGAGAGTAAAAAATTGCCATGAAAAAGCTTCTCAAAAATCTGTCGTTCGCAGTCGACTTTAAACTGTAGGTCCCGCCAGTCATGTATAAAATTAACGCACACAACATGAGTGGTGTTGAGAAGCTAGGCCGTAATCCTGACTGAAGGGTCGTAATAGCCAATTATGTATGTATGTATTAATGTAAAATCATCTGCTGAAAGCGTGATCTCATATAGGCATAGTGCGGCTTAAAAAAATATTTGCTCTGTAAAGTATTTGCGATATACTCTGGTAAATCGACGAACAAACGCAAGAGTTCAGAGAGAAATATGAATACTGTGTAAAAAATGTAGGATTTTCATGAAGACATCTTTTGTTTTATCAAGAAATAAAAGAGCTTGAATATTAGGTTCAGAGCCTTCTGGCTTTGCATTGCGTTACAATGATCAGAATCTCCAAAGTTTCTGACTCTTCTATACTTAAACCACGCATATTGTTAGTCGATATGTTATTAATGTCGCTTTTATAAGTCATTAAACAGCATTGGATCTTTCACGCATTCGTAGGAAGTGAGTAAGTAAGATCAAAGTAGTGAAGTGGCTCTTTTGCTTTCTGTGTATTTAGCAGTTAATTTTTTAATCAGATGACTTGAAGAATCAATATAATACAATCAGAAAAATATTTAAAAAAAAACTCATCAAATATTCCATTGCAATGCTAACACAACTATTCAAAGTATAGAATGTAAAAATTATTGACCAATAGGAATACAGTTGCTATGACGTCATTTGCCCTACACGAAAAACAAGTAAATTCCAAGAGAATTTGGTTCGGCTTTGTGAAATATGTAGAATAGAATTGTTGAGCAAACAGTTTGAATATACAGTGATTGTCAAAAGAAACTATACACTAATAAACTGGCGTTATTTTTATTTCAAAGTTGTTTTAAATTAAAACACAAAAATAACAACAAAAAAACTATAAATTTTGTGAAATTTTTTCGGGCTCTCTCCTTAAGTAGTAAAAGTTGAGTTTGCTGATTGTTAGAATTTTATGAATAGTGTACACATTCTTTTGACGCTCACTGTATGCATTATTCTGCGTAGAATTTAAATACATGAAATAAGTTGATTATTTAAAGTTAGTTAATTAAGTAAAATCTTTTGCTTGATAAAGACTATTGGACCCACTGTGCAGTAAATAATGTTGTTATTGTATTCATTTAAATACGAGTACATGCTAATTATGGACTACATTATGACTAATTTGCTGCTTAAAACGAAAAAACTACAGGACATATTTTCAACAATTTTTCTTTAGTTTTTCTTTTTGTTGTTCTTTTTTTTTGTATATGATTAGATTAATATTTGTATTTGTATTCTCATCTATAACAATAATAATAATAATAATATTAATGTTAATAATTAAATTAAATTTTATTTATTTATTTATTAAATTTGGTATGATGATTTCATATGTATATGTACTTCGTTATAATAATACGATGGAAAAATATTTGTTTTTTTATTGTATTGTATTTAAATATGTTGTGGTATTGTATTGTATGTATGCAGGTATGTATGTATGTATATACTTATTAATAATAATAGTATTTTTTTTAAACAATTTAATATTACAATATAAGTAATGTTTCATGTAAAGCTTTTCAAAATCTACATTCACTTATTGCCTGTGACCTCATTATGCGTTTTGTTGAGTTTTGCTTGAGTTTTTCCAGAACAAAAAAAAAATCAAAAGAAAAAAAAATGGAATTTGAACTTACCAATACTATTTCAAACGAAATAAAGAATTCCCCGGCAATTATTTAACAAATAAATCCTTTAAAGTCGAGCATAGTGATGCATCACAGGAATCCTTAGAATCATCTTCATCTCCTTTACCGAACCAATTTAGGGTGGAGCGTACAGCATTGGCGGCCTGGGCTTGTGGTGTGCGTTGTCGCTTTGACGACGAGGAGCCATAGTCTTTGGGTAATGCGCCTTTGCTAGATTTTGTGCGCGAACTGGATGCAGCTTCCGAGCCTGATGGCCCCGAAGCAGAATTCTTACGTAGAAATCCTTCAATTGCTGAACCAATTACCGTGGCATCTACAATGGTGCCTTTAGTGTGATCAGTCCAACTTTTCTGTTTGCTACGTGGTTTCAACTTGGGCTTGGCATCCCTCAAGGGATCTTTAGCTTGTAATTTCTCTAGCATATCTTTCGATAATGCCATAGCGGTACTTTTGCTTCTTATGCTTTTCTTGCGGTCCATCGGCTCATGGCGTTGGGCAAACCAGCCCGATATAGCCGCTGAACTATTGTCCTGGGCATCACTTACCATTTGCTTGGCATTGTTGAGTATCGATACATCGAAACTATTCGAACGTGTTGAGCGTCCAGCATTAGGATCAAGCAGATTTGAGCTACTAGCTGCTGTTTGTGACTTGGTTTTGCCTGATGCCGCTAATGAAGACGGAGGCGTATCATCACATTTATGGATTTCAATGGCCGATGAGGTCAACGTATTGAAAATCGAAGCTATGTCCGTGCGGCTGCCTAGAAGACCGGTGGGCTTTTTGCGTTTCGTAGACGAACGATTGCTGGTGGGCTGGGTAACACAGGGCGATATAATGGCGGGATGTTCGGAGGCTCTACGGTGATTGGGCGAGGGTGTTGCTTGTGCGGATACACATTCCGAATAGCGGCGATTTGTATAGCGTTGAGGTGTTGTACCGCCCTCGGCTAGGGTCTCTACTTCACAGACTTTCTCATTGCTAGTGGTCCAGAGTTTCATGCGTGCCTTACGTGATTGTACAATATCGTCCATGATGTCCAATTGCAAATTGTGTATACTACCTATGGGATCCGTTGAGGGCGGACCGGCCGAGGTGTTGCTTTCCCTGCGGGAACTCAGTATGCGACTGGTGAGATGGAAAAAAGGTTGAGATATATTAATATTGGTAATAAAGCCAAATAAAAAACCAACCAACCCCCTTCCCCAACTCACTTGTTTGTAGGAAATGCAGCTACCGATTCGCGGCGTGAACGTCCAAAGATGTTGGTGGGCACCTTGGAAATTGTCACCACAGAATGACGACGGCCCGAAGGTGCTGGCGCCTGTGAGAGTGTAGCCAAGAAGGCTGCCTCGTTGGGTGTTGGTCCTGAGCCCTCGCCACCACGCTCGGAAAGTCTTCTTACTTGGCTGGCTGTTATGCCTTCCGTGACTTGTTGCGAGGGCAAAGAATGCTTACGTGACTCACGTGGATCACGCCATGGTGACAGCAGATATGGATTAACTGGTGAGTCTATATCCAAACTGGCCTTGTGTGAGGGTGTATCGGAGCTTTCCTGATCATCTTCTTCGGCAATTTGCGATTCGTCAACCACAATCATGGGCTCATTCTTGGCCATCGAGCCAAAGCGGGAGATTGATGAACGCCTAAATCGAAACGTATCTAAAAGAGTGTGATAAAACCATGATTAATATCAGGCTTTTGGAATTTAATTTTTTTATATTTCCTTTGGCCTTTTAAGCCGAAAATAAAATATTTTCTTGGAATGTTTAAATGGAAGCAAATGCAAATCATGTATTATTAATATGCAAATGAGGACATGAAAGGAAAAATCTCTTATATAAGTAGGCTTTTAGAATCAATTTATACGATATTTTACGGTGAAAAATTTATTTTTTATGGAATTAAGGATTAACAAAGGATGTGCTGAAGGAATGTTAATATTGAAATCATGATGACACCTTTCAATGCTAAATTTAAATTTCATACAATATAATAAGCATTTCATTTGTATTCCCTAAATGCAAAGCTCCTGCTAAAAATATTCTTTTCAAGCAGTTGCCCTCTCACTCACTTATGTATGTATGCCGCAGCCGCCAACCTGCACCAGCTGTAGCCTGTTACAGGGAGTGTAGGGAAATGGATGATGATGGTCTTATCAATAAGGGTATTTATTATCATTTTTAATAACGTAGAAGCGTAATGCTCCCTTTCGAATGCAGACAGACAGGTAGAGAGAGAGAGACATCCAGTCACACTCGTTAACACATATTTTGTAAATCTCCTCCATTATGAAAGGAGATTGTATTTATAAACGAAGAATTTTTGTGAAATTGAAAATTAGAAATAAAAAATGCCATACCATCCCATCCCTAGCCTCTCATATTGGCTGATTCTCGAGAAAAAAAAAAGAAGAGAGAATGTGAAATAAAAATTCTCAGGCAACATGTTGTTATCCTCACGTATGAATGTATAGGTGCTTCAATTATGTAAATTTCATACGAAATAAACCATGAGATCCTGTAAATGCAAACCGTGTTAGTGAATATTAAGTGATTAAAAAAAATGTTTTTCCTTTTAAATTAATACCCGGGATATTTAAATAAGTGCCATTAGTTGCATAAAATTATTCAACAATTACCCGCGCAACAAATGAGTTTTTGAAACGTTGTAGTCATGTATTGTTAATAAATACAGAATAATATATTGTTCCATTTTTACTAAAACGTTTAAAATATAAGCTCGTAGATTGAAAATAAAATATAAATAAATTGTTTATTATTCACACAATTCTGTGTGCCACTGTTCACAACTTGATGTATACAACAACAATTGCTTTGCTTTGTTATTCCTCTGTTTACAACCTTTGAATAAACAATAACAATTACTAGGCAATTATTCGACATATATTTGTAACGGAGATCTTCAAATGCACCGCGTTTTCACACTCAGACTGGTTGAAGTTAACTACTAACGTCGCCAGCTTTGCCTTGGCTTTTATATGGCAGGGTAAACTATCTGATTAATGTTCTTGAAGGGGAATATTCGTGGCTTCGCCTTCTCGAAATCTTTATAAATGTAAACATCGTTGTTTCATTTTTGTTGTAGTAGTAGTCGCCGTAGTCTAGTAGGTAGTGTGTTCGCTTATTAGACGTAAAGCCCGGGTTCGAGCCCCAGGCCAGACATTAAAATGAAATATGAAAAAAAAATATTTCTTCGGCGACCTTCTCAGCAGATTTCTGGCAAAAACTCTTTCTCAAAATCTGTCGTCCGGAGTTAAACTGTAGGTCCCGCCACTCAAGTATAAAATTAAGGCACATAACATGAGTGGTGTGAAAAAGCTAGGCCGTAATCCTGACTGAAGGGTTATAGTGGGCAATTATGTATGTATTTTGTTTACATTTATTCTTGTAGTGTTTGATGTTGTATTTTTGTTTACTTGTCTACCATTTTTTATGCTACTGTTTGTTGTTGTATTTTAGTTTACTTGTTTACCTTTTTTATGCTAGTGTTTGTTGTTGTATTTTTGTTCATAATTTTAATGTTAAGCGATGTAAACGCAAAATACCAGTATCGAGATTTTTTCATTTTCGTAACAATATATTGAAGCTTATGGCGTTAGTGTTGTTTGGGTATACTAAACGGACTAATTTTGCTTCATTTAAGCAGCATCATTCTCCTGCTTTAGAGCCACAATCTTAATCACAAAGACATGCCCACCTTAATAAATATCAAGGTTCTAAAAAAGTCTAATATTATTGAATAACAAATGATAAATGCACTCGAATTGAAGTCTTTGTAGTCTAGTGGGTAGTGTAGTGGCTATTAGACGTAGGGCCACGTAAGGCCTATGTGAGACACCTGGGCCAGAACGAAATATGAACAAATATTTCTTCGGCAACTTCCTTTCTAAAAGTAAATAAAACTTGCCATGAAAAGATACTCAAAAAAAAACTGTCGTTTGGAATCGATATTAAACTGGGACCTGCAGTAGGTAGTCTAGTAGGTATTATGTTAGCTTATTAGACGTGAAGCCACTGTTCTAGCCCCATGTCAGACGTCTCTACTGAAATAAAAAGAATATTTTTTCGGCGTCTTCCTCTCAGCGGAAGATTTCTGGCAAAAACTCTGAGAGTAAAATAAAATTGTCATGAAAAGTTTCTCAAATACACTGTCGTTCGGAATCGACTATAAACTGTAGGTCCCATAAATCATGTAACGTAAGTGGCGTGAGAAGCTCGGTCATAATCCTAACTAAAGGGTTAAAACGACCAATTACGTATGTATTGACATTGGAGGAGAAAAAACGCTTGAACATCAGCTTGGAAGAGTTCTGAGATGAATTTCTTTGACTTCTTTAGCTACAATCGTGTCAATCTAATCTACTATTCGTGTAAAGTAGTGGCCATATGCCTTAAAAAATTCGATTTTATTCCGCTAAAACATCATCAAAAACTCTGTTTATGTTCTTTACTTCAAGCAAATGTTTTTAAGCGTGCAATTGTTCTCTAATGCAACGTACAGCATAACGACTAATTCTTGGAACTAACCTCGTATCTGTATTACAAGTAATTATCCATGAAAACAAACTAAATTTGTCCCTTTGGCCCTTGGCAGCAATATTATTTATTAAAATGCATTCATCAATCATAAAAGCAGTATACAGGAGAGAGAGAACGAGAGAGAGAGAATATGTTGTGTAATAAATTTTACGAAATCTTTATTAAAATATATGTCGTTTTAATTACAGCAAAATTAAATAGAATATTTAATTAATTTTCAATAGAATTCTAAAGAATTTACAAACAAAAGTGTTTCTCCCACTCTCTCTTGTGTGCTGGCATATTAAAAGTAAAAACCTTGTGACCTTAAATATGTTGACAACAATTGTCAGAAGGATAATCTTGGAAATGTTTAATGCTCTTAAAATGAATTATAAATTAATTTTATTATGCTTATTATTGTTGTTGTTGTCATTATAATAACATTAAGTATGTTTAGTGGAATTAATATTAAACTTTTCGAAGAAATCTTAAATAACAAAGAAAAACTGATTGATAGGATGATTGATGGACAGATTGATGACATTTAATAATCATTTAAATATTATTTTCTTCTACTTATCATATGTAATCTACTTATAATATGTCTGTCTGTCTGTCTGTAAGAAATATAATATTGTTTTTTGAATTAAAACTTAAGATGCTTAATATGAATGCGTAATACGATTGCTTTATGCAACATACTATTGAGCTTTAAAATCATATTTAATATTACATTCCATCTATGGACAGTGTACTTAAAGCCATTTTTGTTATGCGTGCAGACTGCCTTGGGCATAGGATTTTCCTAATTTTAATTGAACAAATAAAACAGGCTTCTTTCTATTTACAATCTAAATTTTTAATTAAATTTGTTGTATTGAAATTTTGTGATTTTATCATAGAATATTGCGTTTAGAGAACGTGACTGTATTATAATTGGAAATTTATTTAAATTTTGCTAAACTTGGTGGCCACAAAAACGGTGGAAGCAATTTTTTGAAAATTTTCATTTTTCACAAATACACACGAATGTTGTCGTAGTCTAGTTGGCTTATTAGACGTGAGGCCACTGTTCAAACAACAGATCAGCATTTCCAATAATGGCGACTTCCTCTCAGCAGATTTCTGGGAGTAAAATTAAATTGTCATGAAAAGTTTCTCAAAAATCTGTCGTGCAGAGTCGACTTTAAACAGTAGACTTCTACAGTCATGGATAAAATTACACACACAACGTAAGTGGTATGAGAAGCTAGGTCGTAACCCTGACTAAAGGCTAATAGTGTATGTATGTATCTATTATTAAAAAAATGGAAAAATCTAGATGCTAGTGTTATGCTTTTATATCGTTTGACATTAAAATTATAAACAAAGGCCACAAAAAACAAAAACAAGTAAACAAAAATATACCAACAAAACACCAACATAAAAAAGTGATAAAGAAGTAAACAAAAATGCAACAACAAACACTACAAGCATAAGTGTAAACAAAGCACATACATACATAATTGGCCATTACACCCCTTCGTCGGGATTACGGCCTAGCTTCTCAACACCACTCATGTTGTGTGCGAGTGGCGGGACCTACAGTTTAAAGTCGACTCCGAACGACAGATTTTTTGAGAAGCTTTTCATGGCAATTTTTACTCTCAGAGTTTTTGCCAGAAATCTGCTGAGAGGAAGTCGCCGAAGAAATACTTTTTGTATTTTGTTTTTGATGGCTGGCCTGGGATTGGAACTCGGGCCTTTCGTCTAATAAGCCAACACACTACCTACTAGACCACGGCGACTATCGTAAACAAAGCACACAAACAACAATAATGAAACAACTATGTTTACATTTATAGATATCTCGAGAAGGCGAAGTCACGAACATTCATCAGACTGTTAACGTTGCCATATTAAAGGCAAGGCAAAGCAGGCAACTGAGTTAGTAAAAGTTCAGTTAGGTTGGAGGACGTGTACGTCTAAAGAGACAAATACAAGGAGGTCAATACAATACTCGGAGGCCAAGTTGACCCATTGTACAAAAGTTCAGTCAGTCTTGTGTGAAAATGCGGTGTGTTTGAAGAAAGTAATCTTTTTTTGAAGATCTCCCTTACAAAGATCTGTCGAACAAATTCACTAGTAATTGTTATTGTTTACGCAAAAGGAGGCAAAGAGGAATAACAATCAAAGCAATTGTTGTTGTTTACATCAAGTTGTGAACAGTGGCACACAGAATTGTGCGAATAATAAAGAATTTTAATTAAAACTAAACACAGATTTATTTTTATTTTATTTGCAATCTACGAGCTCATATTTTAAATGTTGTATGAATGTATATATGTATGTATGGATGTATGTATGTGTATATGTAGATTTACTTAAAATTTTCTTTTATTTTTCATTTATTTTAAAGTTGTTTTCGTTGTTTAAATACGCTTTACTTACCCATTTTTAATACACTTTCTTTAGCAAAATACTGTTGCACAAGCCAAAAAGGACCCTTTCAATGAAAATCTGTAAATAAAATATAAAACAGAAATATATGAAAAATTTCTTAAATTTCTTGAGGCTTAAATAAATATTTTCAAGCTTTTGAAAATGGAAAATATGTTGTCACTTCAAAAAGAAAAAAATAGATGAATAATGCACAGTTCACAGCAAATAAATACTTGGTTATCATAGAATATATGATTTAAACCCTTTTAAATGGGTCTCATATGCAAACATATGATATTCTGAAATTGAAAATACAATCAATTTTTTTGCTATTGTATGTCGTACAGATGTGTACATATGTCTTATGAAAGAGTTTTTCTTTTTCAATAGGTTTTTGGTTTTCTTTGCTTAAAAAAGAAACTTTTAAATTTAAAAATAAAAATAAAAAATTTAAATGGAAGAGTTAATTTGCATAAGAACCAACCAGAATCAACAACAAATATTGACAATATTTAATAAATTCTGTATTGATTTCTAAACAAATATTTATTGAAAGGAAATGTTTGTTTAGACAAACACATGATTTTCTTTTATAGACCGTAAAATAAATTTCACATCAATATGTATACGATGGCCGTCTTATTAAAGCCTGGTTTAAAAAAAATTTCGAAAATATTCGCTTCATCCCTTTGTAGATTGATACACTTTTCCCCATGGAAATAAAATAGCCTCCATCCAATCCTAACTATAGATTTTTAAAGTAGGCATCATGTGCAATCATTAACTCCTCGAAATTTTTCTGAAGTTTACACTAAACGACACAATAAAAAAAAAATAAGTACATCAAAAATATTTTTTTATATTTCTTGAACCCTCCAAACTTGTTTTATTTGACAAAAACTGCTTTTTTGGACTTTACGCACAAATTTATCGACTACACAAAGATTTCCAAACATATGTCCAAAATTTAAACCTTATTATAAAGAAGAGGGATGTACCTTTAAAATGATATACATATATATATTATTTGACTTAATATGCTATGCGGTTTGACGAGGTAAACTTGAAAAATGCGAATTTTTTTCATATTTTTTCAAGTTTGTCCGTTCATAGTTTCATACTTTAATTAAAAAATAAGAAATAAAGGATGACATTCTGAAAGTGCATTATCTTGTGAAGAGAGTGACACTTTGTTTAATTAAATCGCATAAAAATGACCGTAGTTATTATTTAAAGAGTATAACAGTCGTATTATATTTTTCATATACATAAATATTTTTCAAAAGAACTTCTAGTTCAAAAATTTTCACAATTCTTATGGATCTTGATTGTTTATCGGAAAATGTGTCCATTTCACGTTTATAAACCTCTAGTCAGAATTAAGACCTAGATTCTCTGGTTTAAGTGGTTTTAACAATTTAACATCGACTCCAAAGAACAGACCTTAGAAACTGTCCGTTGCGAGAATATTTTGAGGGACATGTAATTCAAGTTTTCACTGATGGAACGAGATTGTGCGATAAAATAGGATGTGGAATCTTTTCAGAACAAGTGCAGATTAGATCGCCGCTTACACGGCAAGAGTATTATAGTATGAAAGGCTATTAAAATTGCGAATTCGGTATCAGAGTATATCCTTTGGTTATATACGCATATTTACATACATACATACATTCATAATTAGTCATTGCAACCCTTCAGTCAGGATTACGACATAGCTATGTGTGTTAATTTTATACATGAATGGCGTGACCTAAAATTGAAAGTTGACTTCGAACGACAGATTTTTGAGAAACTCTTCATGCCCATTTCTTTTACTTTCGGAGTTTTTGCCAGAAATCTGTTGCTGAGATTAAGTCACCGAAGTATTATTTTGTTCTGTTGGAAATGCCTAACCTGGGGTTTGAACCGTCTAATAAGCGAACACACTACCTACTAGACTACGGCGACTGCACATTTGCTACCATAAACATGGGAAAAGTCGTAGTTAACGTTGGTGAATACTTTAAATACATTTATGGTTCACCATATACGCCCAATATTTTCACAAAATTATCGCATTTGCAGAAGAAAAATTTTTGAATTTAAATTTTTTTTTTATTTTAGAATTTAAAAAGTTTTTATTTTTTTTTCTACAGAAGAAAAACAAGACTCAAGTTAGAACATTTTCAATTCCCAGCAACCATCAGACAATCAATGACACTAAAATACAAATTAATTTTCCGCTTTTAATACAATTGGGCAATTCACACAACTTTGTATCGTGTATGTTGTATTGAATACATTTGTTTCTTTGTGAACGCTCAATGCTATGCTGTATTGTGTATTTCGTGACATTCAAACAATTTGATAGCCCGAAACCAACACAACATATGAAAACATATACACATTTTTTTCATTCACACAATTTGATAGCATGAAACCAATACAACTTTTAAAAACATATGGAAAAAATGTGTATAAGTGTATCGGATTTTTATATGAAAATTATCAACAGCAATCATACACTGTCGTATGTTCTTCCAACAATACAATGAATACAATGATACAACGGCTTGTGTGAATTGACCAAATATGTATAAGTGTATCGGATTTTTATATGAAAATTATCAACAACAATCATACACTGTTGTATGTTCTTCCAACAATACAATGAATACAACGATACAACCACTTGTGTGAATTGACAAAATGTCTATGCATTTGGCCATTACACTACTACCACGAGCAGCGGCTTCAAAACGATGAAGTGTATGCATAAGTAAGGCAATTTTACATATTTTAGTGCGTGTTTCTCAAAAAATAAAATAAATAAAAATTATCATAAAGAAAACATCTTTATCATGGCATTATTTTAAATTAAGGAAAAAAAAAATTCTGTTTGATTTTTGCATATAATGCTACTACATAAGCCTTGGTTGTTAAGATGACAGTTGGAAAAATTCATTCAGAAACAGAAAATCGAAGTCTAAGAGATGATAAGTTAAAGGAGCAAGAAATAAATTTTTTTAATTGTTATTTTATATAACTTTGTAATGGGGAGGCCTATTCATTCAGAAAAAGAAAAAGGACCATGAAACAAATCTCATGGCCTCTCACAAAAAGGAAAAATTCTTTGTTTTCCTTTTTCATTTTTTCAATAATTTATGATTCCCAACACTTGTTGATTTTCTTGCAGTTTTTTCTTATTTAATTCACGCCTTTTTTTTAATTTTTTATTGAAATGAATTTTTCTTGTTTACAACGCTGCTTAAAAAGTCAAGAATCCACTGAAGGTTCTAATGAAGGGTTGTTTGAAAAGAATAACAAAAACAACAACAACGACAACAATACTTTTGTTAAAATATTAGAAAGAAGAGAAAAAAAACTAAGAAATGCTGGCTGGCAAGACTGTTTTTTTTATTAAAAATAAATTTAATTCACTTTGGCTGTGTAATGAGTTGTTAAGTTTAGCACAACAATGCTTGTTTTACAACCAGTTTGAATAGAATTTTGTTTTTTTTTTTTGCTGAAAAAGTTTTCTTTCAATTTTCTTAATTGTGAACAAAGTTTTGTTATAAAATTTTTACTCTTGCTCTTGTTTGGCATTTTAATGAATACAGTTTTTAATATAAAATTTGAATTTCTTTACAGGATATACGAAAATTTTACAGGCGCCAGCCATCTCTCAGCGGTCATTGCAGTCCTCTTGCAAATGTTCTGAAAGTAAATAATTTCTAACTGGACATAGAACATTCAATCTTAGCATTCCAACTAGGGCTTCTGGACAAAATATCAGGAATTTACCGATGGGACCCCTGAAGCCTACACTAGGTGGTAGGGTCAGCTGGGGCTGTGATACTAAACCTGCCTTATAGGCTGCCTGACCATTGCAATATTTACCAAGCAGAGGTAATGGCAATTTAGAAAGCGGCGAATTGCTTGTTGAGTGGACGGATTTTCCTGAAGATCTCTTGCTTTACTCGAACAGCCAGCCTTCGATTAAGTTGCTAATGAACGTTTCAATGCACATCCTTATCCATGAATGCCAAAGATTTCTTAGAAAAAATTCGAATCATTCAAAGGTAGCTCTTGTATAAGTTCAAGGACATAGAATAATTGATGCAAATTGCATTGCTGATGAGCTGGCCAGAACTGGTATCGAGACCGCCCGCAATCTGCTACATGTTATTATCCACTCGTTTTACGAGGAGGCCTAAACTCGTCGAATACAAGCGGATACGTGCAATTGACTCTGCTGGACATAAAGGGCTATCCATTTCGTGGTGATTCTGCCACAGCCACGTATCGTGCTTTAAGAGGAGATTATGGTTTACACAATCGTTTAACTACGCAAGCAATTGGCAAAATTGTCAAGAAATTTGAAGAGACTGAAGTGATTACTAATATTGAAAGGCCTGTGCATCAACGTTTCGCTCGTTCTGCTGAAAATATCGCTATTGTAAGTGAAAGTGTTGCCGAAGACCCGAATGTGTCGATTCCTCGTCGTTCTCAGGAATTAGGACTGTCTTACGGCACATTATGGCGTATTTTGCATTTAGATCTACATCTACATCCATATAAAGTCCAGCTCATGCAACAACTGAAGCCAGTTGACCATTCACAACGTCGTAGATACGTGGAATGGGTGCTTGAACAACAGGCGGTGGACGGCAATTTTTCGAACAAAATTTTCTTCAGCGATGAAGCACATTTCACACTCGGTGGCTATGTTAATAAACAAAATTGTCGTATTTGGGGTTCTGAGAATCCTCAAGTAATTGAAGAGAGGCCATTACATCCAGAAAAAGTCACTGTTTGGTGCGCTCTTTGGTCCGAAGGTGTGATTGGACCTTACTTCTTCGAAAACGACAATGGAACGACTGTCACCGTCAATTCGGAGCGTTATGGTCATATGATAACTGACTTTTTTTTGCCTGCTATTGAAGAATACGACTTGGAGAATATGTGGTTTCACCAAGAACTCGAGCGAATATGGCTTTATTGCAAGAGACATTTCCTGGCCGCGTAATTTCTCGTCGTGGCGATTTCAACTGGCCACCAAGATCATGCGATTTGACACCATTAGACTTTTTTTTGTGGGGCTACGCGAAAGACCGTGTTTATGCAGATAAACCTTCAACTCTTGAGCACTTAAAAACCAACATTCGTCAAGTTATGGCTGAGATGTGGCAAAAAGTGGTCGAAAATTACCTCAAAAGAATGAATGCTTGCAACACTTTGCGTGGAGCTCATTTAAATGATGTAGTGTTTCACACATAATGTCAGCGTTCAAAATTTACAATAAAAAAGAAATATCATGAAAAAAATATTTCATATGTGTTTTATTTACGTTTACTTTTGAAACCACGAAATGGATAACCCGATACATATATGAACAAGAAGAGAATCGACTAACCTATGTCCTTAAGTCGAATGACTCTCTATCACACAATGGCGAATCTTACGGGCCACTATTCTATTGGTAGTCATGCCGAAAGACTTGGCTTTCCGATAAATGCCTTCTGGAGGAGCTGTTGGTCTGAGGAAGATCTTTCACCTCATGTGTTAGTGACCTGCACTTGTCATAAATATACAAAGGTTTCTGACCTCGCATTCTGAAGTCGCCGTAGTCTTGTAGGTAGTGTGTTGGCTTGGTAGATGCAAGGCCTCGGTTCACACTCCAGATCAGACATTTCCAGTAAAACAAAATACGAAAAAATATTTCTTCAGCGACTTTCTCTCAGCAAATTTCTGGCAAAAAGTCATGAAATTGCCATGAAGAGTTTCTCAAAAATAAATTCAATTACTTAAAAAAAACTGATTTTCCACTTTTTCTTTCATTAACAGAGTTGGGCAATTCACCGTGTATGTTGTATTGAATACATTTGTTTGTTTGTGAACGCTCAATGCTATGCTGTATTGTGTATTTCGTAGCATTCAAACAATTGGTCAATTCACACAAGGCTTTGTATCGTTGTATTCATTTTATTGTTGGAAGAACATACCACAGTGTATGATTGTTGTTGATAATTTTCATATAAAAATCTGATACACTTATACACATTTTTTCCTATGCTTTTGGAAGTTGTATAGGTTTCGTGCTATCAAATTGTGTGAATGAAAGAAATGTGTATATATTTTCATATGTTGTGTTGGTTTCGGGCTATCAAATTGTTTGAATGCCACGAAATACACAATACAGCAAAGCATTGAGCGTTCACAAACAAACAAATGTATTCAATACAACAAACATTGTGTCAATTGCCCAAATTTGATAGCCCGAAACCAACACAACTTTTTAAAAACATATGAAAATTATCTACAACAATCATACATTGTTGTATGTTCTTCCAACAATACACTGGATACAACGATACAACGGCTTGTGTGAATTGACCAATTGAGAATAATAAAATAAACAATCGCGCACTTATGTATGTACGTATCAGATTAGACATCTGCTGTGAATCTGGCATTTCTAAGTCACTGATTTCAATTTGATTTCGTACTGTTTTAAAGACGAGAATTTTCAGGTTATAATTTATTTTTGATTTGCATTTAAATTAAATTGTTGCTGTTGTTGCTCGTATCTGTGTGTGGGGATTTCCAGAACCTGTAATTACACGTATAAATCTTTTGGTTGCTCACAAAACAAAAACAAAAAAAATGAATTAAATTTGAAAAACCCAATACATAAAGTGAAATTAAATCGTACGAGCAATTTCTAAACTATATCAGTTGGTTTGCAGCTTGCAATCTACCCTGGGAAAAAATAACAACAACAGCAACAAAATATGAAACAGACATTAATTTCTGAATAGTTTCTTATCTGCTGCGTATATTTGCAAATGTCGTTGTGGGTCACTTATTCTATTTAAAACAAAACACAACAAATTTCTAAAATTAAATGCTCCATTTGCGGTTTGTCGTACTATTTGCTATGGAATGAATAAATTATTGCCTTTTTCCAAAGAATTATTAAAAATAAACAGGGATCCGCACACAAACTGGTGACAATTACTATAAATGCTGCATAATAATATTTAAAGTTTTAAGAACAATTGAAAAGGCATTACAAACTATTCTAATATGAGTCTAGAAGGAAGTGTGTTGGCTTATTAGACGTAAGGCCTAGTCTCAAGCCCAAGGTCCGACATCAAAACCAAATTTTAAAAATATTTCTTCGACGACTTCCTCTCAACAGAATTTTGGCAACAACTCTGAGAGTAAATAAAAAATTGCCATGAAAAGTTTCTCAAAAAAAATCTGTAGTTCGGAGTCAACTTTAAACTGTAGGTACCGCTACTCATGTATAACATTAACACACACAAAATAAGTGGTGTGAGAAACTAGGTCCATAAGCCTGACTGATGGATTGTAATGACCAATTATGTATGTAAGTATGTACAGTTTCTTTTGAGGCTCACTGTATAAGCATAGCATGATTGAAGCTAACCTTGCAATAATATTCGTTGAACATGTAAATGATGCCTCTTTAGTTTTTAAAATATAAGATAACTCGGAAGAAAAATTGTGTGTATTTTTCTCCATCAATAAGGACTTGTATGGATTCTCTAGCCAAAAACCTTTTAATAGATTTCTTTATAACTGTGATGCAAATTGAAATCTGTCTGTAGTTTTATTTTGATTACCGATCCCTGTATGTAATCAAATCTTTTGCGATCTTTATCTTTAAATAGATTTCACTATAAGCGAGTATTAGATTTAAGTTGTCGCATAGTATTATAGGTCAGTACGGTTATTAAAATGTATGCGATGCAGTCGGATTGCCTGTCATTTTGAATTTTTCAACAGAAATATTTTTACATAAGAATTGAATTCAAAAGAAAATCTTAAATATCTTATTAGATATACAGTGAGCATTGAAAGAAACTGTCTAGTATGGATAAAATTCTAACCATGACCAGACTCAAATTTTTAATAAAGTGTTCAGATATGCACCTTTATTACGTAATTCGCAATAAACGCCATTATTGAGCTCAATATTTCATATAAAGTTTCAATTAATTATTACGCAATAAATGCGTAAATTGTGATAATATTGAGTAAAACTTAAGCACTGTCATAAGTATGTTCAGTGCGCATATTACAATTATTCGAACACTTTCTGTTGATATTTGACAACTCAAATGTCAAAAACGACAAACAAAGAAAAACAAAACAAAATAAAAACAATGTTGTTGAAACAACCAGTTGTTTTGTTTACCAGCTGTCCTATGAATATTGAATAAGCAACTGAACTGCGTATATTGTTATGTCTGAACACTTAAAATATTGTACTCAATAAACCGAGTATTAACTCAATAAAAGTGCATATCTGAACGTAGTAAGGGGTGATTTTTTAAGAGCTATAGGAAAATTAAAAAAAAAAACACATAAAATTCAGAAAAAATCATGAAATCTTTATTTGAATCGATAGTACGGTCCATATAATTTAATGTTTAAAGATTATTTCATGGAAATGTTGACCGCGACTGCGTCTCAAATGGTCCATCCGCTTAGTATAATTTTGGCATACTCTTTCCAACATTTCGGCCGGTATCTCACGAATAAATGCTTCAATGTTGTGTTACAATGCGTCAATTGAAGCGGGCTTGTCTGTATAGACATGAGCTTTAACATAGCCCCAAAAATAGTCTAAAGGCGTTAAATCTCACGATCTAGGTGGCCAATTGACCGGTCCCGAACGTGAAATAAAATGTTCACCGAACTCGCCTCTCAAAAAGTCCATTGTTACGCGTGCTGTGTGGCATGTGGCACCGTCTTGTTGAAACCACATGTCATACAAGTCAAGCTCTTGCATTTTGGGCAAACAAAGTTGGACATCATCTCACGGTAGCGCTCACCATTCACAGTTACTTTACGATTCGCAGCATCATTGAAGAAGTACGGTCCAATGATGCCACAAGCCCATAAACCGCATCAGACTGTGACTTTTTCTGAATGGATTGGTAGCTTTTGCAATGCTTCTGGCTGATCTTCACTCCAAAATCGACAATTCTGCTTATTTACGTATCCCGAATAGCCGCTTCAGTGGGACGATTAAACTGACCATAAAATGGAAGAAGCGCGCGATGAACTTTCTTAACAGAGCACGCATTTTGATAATAAAATTCAATGATTTGCAAGCGTTGTTCGTTTGTAAGACGGTTCATGGTTAAATTAAAAACCAAACTGAAGATGTTTGACAGTGAAACAAAACACGTAACGTGCGTGAGCTGTTTAAACCAGTGTTGCCAAAAAGATAATAGCTAAGAAATCACCCTTTATAAGGAGAGTGCCCGAAAAAAATTGTTAATATTTTTAAATTTCTTGTAATATTTTTTGTTTCAATTTTAGAAATTGTTTCATGGATTTTTTTTTCAATTGCACAGTTTCTTTTGATGCTCACTGTACATACCTAGTGCCAATATGATGAGCTTTTGTGAACTTTTCAGTGAAAGCGTAGTACCACCGCAAGCATATAAGTTTCGTTAAAAGCAAAACCACAATGAAATTTCTATTTAAAATTAAACTGTTGCTATTGGAAAGCTTGCACTCACAATCAATTTGATTTTGATTTCAATAATTAGAATATCAAGCACTGTAATTCGTTATAACATTTGCTATTCATTAGTAATAAATCGAATTAAAATAGTAACATGCCGCTGTAAAGTGTACCCACAATTCGTTCATTATCGCTAGCAAGAGATGGGTATTTACGTTCGCCGTTCGCTCGTTGCCAATTAAAGCTTATCAGAATTGTTATTAATTTAATAAAAAAATAAATGTAGAAAAAAACGCCTCCATTATTTCATGGTGTTCTACTATAAATAAATCAAAAATTTCAGCTTAAACACCAGACGTCTAAGCGCCTTCATAGTTATTACAAGTGCGCCTTAACAAGCAACAAATAATTGCGAAATAAAATCAGCGAAAATGGCTTTAAATCTGTCCACGTTAATGCTGCTCTTAACAGGAGGTATGTTTATTGAATACAATTAAAACAAATTTAACAAATTAATTCAAATTATCTTTCAGGAAATCTATACTATCAAGGAATTTCGCCCGATAATTGCCAACTAAATTACACTCACATGTCTAAAGATTGGATTTATTTAACACGACCCTTTGCCAATACTTTGGATGTCCTGCATACGGATTATCTCAACCACAGAGCAATATTATATATGTTTTGTAATGGGCAAACGCCAATTAAAGAACTGGTTTGCGAGGATGGTGAATTACAAGAAGCGACCGATCCAAATCTTAGATGTAATGGACGTGTTCGAGCCGACATTGAGTTGAGTACAGTAGTAGACAACTCCTGTCGTCGTTTGGCTGGTGAAATCTACAATGTTGTATACAATATACCACGTGGTATTAAATTGCCGCTCTATCAAGTATGCTATAGCACAAGGAATGAAGAGGCAATATTTACAAGACACAAGGCATATGGTTTCGATTTGCCTGCCACAAGTTATAGAAGAGCACAATTCTCCTTGGGCCAGGTAGTGACCCGGGCACGTGCCGACTCATTTGATCCTGAAAATGTTTACGATAAATTCGTTGAACTGTTGGGTGAGGACCAAACATATATACCGACTAACACTAGCCTGCTATTGGAACGTGGTCACTTGGTTAATGCCCAGGATTTCCCTAGCTATGATCAAATGGATGAGACCTTCAAATATATTAATGTTGCACCACAATTTCGTGGCAGTAATCGTATGAACTGGAGACGCATTGAAAATTGGGTACACAATTTACCTGCAAGGGATAAGTATGCTGAAGTTGTAACCGGCGTTTATGGCATTCTAAAATTACCTCATTCTACCACACGACAACTGGTTGATATGTATCTAATGGACAATGAGAAAAATCCTATACCGGCATGGACCTATAAGGTGGTAAAATACAATAACGTTTGTTATGCCTTTGTTACATCGAACAACATCTTTAGTACGAATCGCAACCTTCGTACAGATATTTGCCAGAGTGTTGCGTGTCCTGGTGGTTTGCAGTTTACTTCGGCACCTAGTAGCACAGTTGCCTACTGCTGCAATTACAATCATCTGGTTCGTTATGTTGGCAGCCATGCTCGTTTGTGTTAAGGAAAGTGATGGCCACTGCACCGCTAATATTTTATCTAATAGACGTAGGATATATAATCACCACAATCATATAAAATGTAAATAAAAATTTAAATGTATTTAAATACGAACTGTAAGCGTTATGATTGAGTTACAATGCAAACATTTTCTATTTTTCCTTTTTCATATACCCAGTTGGAATAGTTTACCATAAAAAAATTGGAATAAAACCCAATACGTGGCTTGAAAAAAGTAGTATTTTGGCAAATTTCTAAAATTCATAAACATTTTTGTATGAGTGCCCATAATCCAAGGCTTCTTTACAAGGCTTCAATAACAAATACTGAGCATATTCGGTACCCACATAATATAAACATCATACAGTTTCGTTATCTTAATAAGATATCGTCGACAGCTATACACCGTCTTAGTGCACTAACTACGACAACAGCAAGCAAAAATGATGAGGGTTGTGGTAAAACATGGCAAATGGGAAATATGTCGGTATCTGATAGTCACTCTATTTGTTATGAAGTGACTGTTTACTACGAGGTACTTTCTTATATACAGTCAATGGTTCAAAAGAAATCGGCTACTAAAGGAAATTTCTTGTTTAAAGCAGAGATCAGCATTGAATCGCGTCTTAACTAGTCATAAGCACTCATAAAATATTGAATATAAGTGAGACCACAATATTGAAATATAACTATGTACTCTGAATCATATGTGATGCAAATCTTCTGTATCCCCCATATATATCGGGTTAGGAACTCCATTACCTGAGTCGCTTGCTTTCCCTCGTCTTTTATATGACAAAGTAAATAGTCTGATGAATGTTTTCAAAGGCGAATGTTGATGTCTCCGCCTTCACGATATCTCTATAAATGTAAACAACTATGTTTACATACATAAATCAGTCAGGCCTAGCTTCTCATACCACTCATGTTGTGTGTGTTAATTTTATACATGAGTGGCGGGATCTATAGTTTAAAGTGGATTCCGAACGACAGATTTTTGAGTAACTTTGCATAGCAATTTTATTTACTCACAGATTTTTTGGCCGAAATCTGCTGAGAGAAAGTCGCCGAAGAAATATTTTTTCCATATTTCGTTTGGATGTCTGACCTGGGGTTTGAATCTTGGCCTTACATCTACTAAGCCAACACACTACCTACTAGACTACGGCGACTTCAAACAACAATGTTTACATTTATTTATTATTATAGTGTTTGTTGGTATATTTTTGTTTATTTGTTTACCATTTTATATGTTGGTGTTTATTTTTATATTAAGCAGAGCGATAATTTGTAAACAGGTTGGTTTACTGCATTGTTTTGTTTTTGTAGATTTTGTTTATAATTTTAATGTTAAACGATGTAAAAGCAAAACACTAGTATTTATTTTTTAATGTACATTTTCTTTTGAAGCTCATTGTACGAGTCTATGTAGTAGAGCTGTTTTATAATTTTTTTAGTAAGATAAAAAATTTTACCCATTCCCCCAAAAGCCTTTATGATATGTTCGTTCAGCTTTTAGCAACACATCACATTGGCATTATTTATGACTGTCCACGGCAAAGGTGTAAAAGCTTTTTTTATATTATAAATCCATTTATAAGCACTTTTTCAAATGCATTTATAATGTTCGTAATCCCTGGATTTAATCTTTTAAGGCAGCGAGGGCATGTTTAAATAATTCAGTCGTTTTTAAAGCAGAATTTTAACATTAAAAAGAGAGCACATTGAGCATGTAATTGGTTTCTGTTGATTTTGTCTCACGTTGCATTATATTTTTAAGTAGTGTACTTGGCTTTCATAATTTTTTCTTTAATCCCATATCACTTCGATTTGTTGTAAATCTGTAGTTTGTTTGCTCTTATCATCATTGGATGGTTCTAAATCGATGGGATAATACGATTTTTTTCTTCTTTATTTTCTTTGTAACTGAAACCTCCTTCATTTTTCTTTACTAATACATGTACATTTTTTAGTTTATAATGGTAGAGTTGGTGTGGCTGTATGTGTGTATGTGTGAGTCTGAATATTTTTATGTTTACAAATGCTTTTAAATTACAAATATTTACTTTGCCATCAGTTGGTACTATGAAAGCATATGTTTGTGTACATACAGTGAGCGTCAAAAGGAACTATACATTAAAAAAATCATATAAATTACCATTATTTCTTATTTTAAAATTGTTTCATTGCGAGTTAAAATTAAAATTGAAACAAAAAAATTACAAAAAATTTCGAAATATTGTCAAATTTTTTCGGGCACTCTCCTTAAGTGGCAAAAGTTAAGTTTGGTGATTTGTTAGAATTTCATCCATTGTGTACAGTTTCTCTTGACGCTCACTGTACTTGTACTGGAGAATAAAAATTTATTCTTTAATGTGTGTATATGTTGTTATACGATATATTTATATACAGTGTGTTGCAAAACTATGGTTAAGTGATGTCAATTGCACTAAGGGTTGATTTCTGTACTCAAGTTGTTATTAAAAATAAAGAATTTCATCATAAAATACTGCAAAAAGCTTAAACTTCAGATGTCAATACCTCTTGTTCAGATTTGGAAACAAGAAATAATCTAAACAGGCTTCGTAGCCTATGAATTGTAGCACATCTTTGTGTGAAATAAGGCACCAGCCTATGCAATAATATATTATTTCTCTCGTACTTTAAGTGGTTTCTGGACTCAATTTGTTATTAAAAATAAAGAGTTTCGTCACAAAATTTTGTAGAAACCTCAGACCTCAGTACCATTTCTGCAGGTTAAGGCTTCGTAGTCTACTTACTGGATTGTTGCACATGTTTGAGTGAAATGAGTCAACCGCTTTTACAAGAATATATTATTCCTCTGCGAATTTGAAGTCGCCGTAGTCAAATAGATCACGGACACGAGTCTATGGTGCAACCTCTGGATGAGGCAACTCGAAGAAAACGAAGTATGAAAAAATATTTCTTCCGGCGTGTACATCTCAGTAGATTTCTGGCAAAAATTTTGCGAGTAAATAAAATTGCCATGAAGAGTTTCTCAGAAATCTATCGTACCGATTGGACTATAAACTGTAGGTCCCTCCACTACTGGATAAAATAAACACGCACAACATCAGTGGTGTGAGAAGCTAGGTTGTAATCCCAACTAAATTAGATTTTAATGTTCATTTAGGCAAGCTAAGCAAGCATATCTCAGTTTCCGTTTCCTTAGGTTTGGAAACTAGGAAAAAACACTCGTGCTAAAGCTAAATTGAGCTCGTAGCCTATTTCCTGGGTTGTTGCACATGTGCTTGTATAATAATCTAGCCTTTTAACGTTTGCGAATATTATTCTTTTTTTTACATATTTAGTAAAACAGACCCTGAATGACAATGTATTTCTTTCTGCTAATAAACCAATCAATTAAAGACAAGTTCAACTGGTCTTTACTAAACATTTTCAAATATTCACCAAACTTTTTCGTTACAATTTTTTTCCCAAAATTTTTTAATTTTATTTGTTTTGTTTGTTTTTGATTTTATTAATGAACCACATAATATGGCATAATTAAATAGAATTTTAATAATTTTAACCAACAAATATAATGACTTTCATTAGAATACAAATTAGGTTTTTTGGGCAAGAAAATTTTCTCATTTTCATAAGCCATACATATACTCTCTGTTTACATGAATAAAGGCCATGGATGTGGGCCATGAATGTGATTAGCAGCTAATAAAGGCCAGTAATATAAACTTTTTTCTCTTGTTTTTCCAAGAAATCAAGAAAAAAAGAAGTGAAAATATTTTAAAAAGTTTTTTATTTCTAAAGAATGAACACGTAATTAAATTAAGAAACTCAAGGGATTTTACGAAACCAAAAGTAATACAAGATTAACCCTTTTGGTCTTGAAAAAAATTAAATGAAATACCGTAAGCCACTGTCTGATTAGCAAATCCTTAAATTATTTCAGAAAACTTTTCTTTTATCAAAAAAAAAAAAAAAAAGGATTTTTTCCAGATTCAAGGGAATAACAATAAAACTCGTTAACACAACCGATATGAAATAGTGTTGAAAGAATTTTATGGTGTTTAACAACAATTAAATTTGTTCTCCTTAAATTCTTAACAAATTAATTAAAATACAATTCTGTTCTGTTTTCTTTAAGGATTTTATAGGACCCCACACAAACTATGCTGCTGGGCAAAATCGAATTGTTAGCCAAACTCCGACATACTCGTACATACACAAGAAAAGCAAGAAAAGTTAACTTAAGGACCAACTCGATATCAAATAAAGTGATTTTATTTTTATTGAAAGACAATTTGTGGCAAAACAATACCCATACACATACACAAATACTCTTATATACACAAATGCTCCCATATTGTCAGGCAACAATGTTAAGTGGACTTGTGTCCTTTTTGGCAGCCAGCCAATGTTGAAACAACAAGTGTTTTTAATGTCAACAGAAATGAATTAATTTCATAGGCCAAAGTAAAGTGTAAATAATGTTCAAATCTCGATGATAAATTATTTTATTTTTGCCACGATTTGTTAGCATATTACTCGATAGTGACCTACTTGAGTGTTTTATTAGCTGAACATAGTTTAGAGCATATATAGGAGGGGGTCGTATGGGGGGTCATATTAAAAATTTATCAACGATATTTCTATCCTGTAAAATGAGGGAAATTGTGTTCTAAAGAAGCCACTAGAATAAACTTTGAAATATTCTTCAAATGATTCTTTAAAATGATGGAAATAGTGTTCTAAAGTAGCCACTAGAATAGACTTTGAAATATTCTTTACCTTTTAAAAACGTTTAAAATATAAGCTCGTAGATTGCAAACAAAATAAAAATAAATTTGTGTTTAGTTTTCAATAAAATTCTTTATTGTTTGCACAATTCTATGTGCCACTACTGTTCACAACTTGATGTAAACAACAACAATTGCTTTTCTTTGTTATTCTTTTGTGTACACCCTTTGCATAAACAATAACAATTACTAGATAATTATTCGACAGATCTTTGTAACGGAGATCTTCGAACCACAATTGCTCTCTTCAAACACACTGCGTCTTCACACAAGACTGACTGAACTTTTACTAACTCAGTTGGCTGCTTTGCCTTTTGCTTTTATATAGCAATGTAACCAGTCTGATGAATGTTCTTGAAGTCGAATGACTGATCATTCTGCTAAACATCCAATGTAGCATGTTTTGGTTCCACTCCCAAAATTCGCTGGAAGCCTTCTAGATTTCGTCTTGGCATACACTTTAAGCCAGTTTCTTATATTGTAGTACTACCAGATATTTATGCTTCCGTTTTGCCTGTAATAATTTAAAATTTCAAGGGAAGTATCCCATTTTCCTATCCACTTTGGAATTATTTTTCCCATTTTTAATCAAATTTTTAATGAAATTGTTTATTTTGCCACTTTTTATTATGATTTCGGATGTTTTTTCTGCTGTCTTTTGGGGCTGCGAACAATATCTTCATCTAAAAGTTAAATGAAATTTCCACTTTTCTTTCACTTACAGATTTACATGATTTTTACATCGTATCTTGCAGAAAAAATCACTCTATTTCCCTTACTTTGAAGGATTCCTAGACAAGTTTCAAACATTGTTTACACAATTGCCCTGAGCCATGAAAAAGCATCGAAAGAAAACAAAATTAAACAAGTTTTTTTTTTTCGGTGAAAATAATTTGTATATAAATTCGGCATAATTTCAAGGCATTTAAAAAAAAACGGAATTTTTCCCAATAAAAAAACCTGGTTTGTTACGGATTTTGAACACAATGGTAGGCTGATAGGCAGAAAGTGTTCATTATTTTTGTGAATTTATGTTTGTGCCCTGCAGGGTATTTTTATGAACACGAAACAATTTTTTTTTTACTCTAAAACCATCGTTGTATTATGCAGATTAGAAATCAGAAAATGATTGCTTTTTACTCACTTTGACTGCCTATCAGTGAATTTAAAATTTCTTCAGAGAGAACATGAACAATTTCTATTACAGTTGCAACTAATGGGCATGGAGACGAGGTGTATTCATAAAGGAACATAACAGTTTAAACTTCATAGGATACTTGTGGTCAATTTGCCTTTCGGTTATTATACGTACGTGAGTCGCCGTGGTCTTGTAGGTAGTGTGACGTGAGGCCTTGGTTTAAACTCCAGAAATCTCTGAGAAAAACTCGCCGACGAAATATTTTTTAATATTTCGTTTTGTTGAAGATGTCTGACAAATGTCTGGGGTTTGAACCGTGGACTCATGTCTAATAAGCCAACACATTACCTACTAGACTACGGCGACTTCATACTGACGTAAAGCGTGTCTTATATTCCCATTCTTTACTTCAAGAACTCCAACAAAGAAGTACTCATCATATTCATACTTAACTACACGTATGATATTGTTGATTTCGACTGTCCATAACTCAACATATATGTACACGCAGCACAAAATAAGTACGATTCCCGTACGAACACTAAAATACTCACTAAAAATGTTGTGTGTTTGCTCTGCTTGCTGTTCTGGCTTTTTTGCTTATGTGTTTTTTTTCGTTTGTTGCAAATGAACAACAACAACTAAGACTGTAAATTTTGTTGAGGATACGAATCCTTTATGAGTATTGTAAGTATTTATATAGAAGTCGCCGTGGTCTAGTAGGTAGTGTGTTGGCTTATTAGACGAGAAAGGCCCGAGTTCGAATCCCAGGCCAGACATCAAAAACAAAATACAAGAAGTATTTCTTCGGCGACTTCCTCTCAGCAGATTTCTGGCAAAAACTCTGAGAGTAAAAATTGCCATGAAAAGTTTCTCAAAAAATCTGTCGTTCGGAGTCGACTTTAAACTGTAGGTCCCGCCACTCATGTATAAAATTAACGCACACAACATGAGTGGTGTTGAGAAGCTAGGCCATAATCCTGACTGAAGGGTTGTAATGAGCCAATTATGTATGTAAGTATTTATCTAAATTTTTGAATCTGAATGAATAGGCTGGCGTATGCATCAAGCATATTTCGAATGGTATGAGTTTGATCTCAACGTTGTATGCACACTCAATGCAACCTGGACTTATGTATACACAACGTTGTAGTAAGTATGAGTTGATCAGAATACTTAGTTAAATTTCAATATTGTTGACTCACTTATATTCAAAATTTCATGAGTGCTTATGAGTAGCGAAAAACTGATTCATTTCTGATCTCTGTTTTAAATTCTAGCCTTGCTGTTCGTCTTTGTGATGGAATCACTAGCTTTCCCTAAAAAAGGATCATTCCTTGTTAGATTAGCTAATTCTGACACTACCCTCGTATTGCATTTCATGTGCAAATTTTCCAATTTTTAATTTCATTCGAAATTCGAATTTTAATTGTCTCTGCATATTTAATTTCGAAGAGTTCCGAATGTTGGCCTTAATAGTACAGCATAATGTCATGGAAATAAAGCAAAAATGTATTACATAATCGTGTTACATTTGTTGCATTTAATTACATCAAATGTAATTGCAGCAATTGGCATTAAAGTAGGCATATGCTGCCATATTATTAAGTGCTTATAGATGGCTATGCTTGAGAGCACTTCTCGGTAATTTAATAGCAAGACTCTTGACATGCCTATTTAACGTATTAATTACGCTCTTTTCATAACGAATTAAGGATTAAAAAAATATAATTTTTTGCTTTCATTCACAATCATTATTCATATAAATAAATTTGCAATGCAAGTACAGTTCGCCCTTATTAACGAAATACAATGCAGGCAAGTAAAAGACAGACAAAAATAGTTTTTCTTTCCTTTTATTAATCATAGCAATATAAATCAATTTATTGAAAATAATTTTTCAGGGAAAGAAAAATATTTATTGTTTAATGAAAATATTGTTATGAAAATGAAAAATCTAGATGAAATTATAAACAAAAGCTACAAAAACAAAACAATGCAGGTAAACAAACCTGTTTACAAATTATCGTATTGCTTAATATAAGAACAAACACTAGCATAAAAAATGGTAAACAAGTAAACAAAAATACACAAATAACACTACAAGAATAAATGTAAACAAAATACACAAACAACACCACAATAATGAATGTAAACAACTATGTTTATATTTATAGAGATTTCGAGAGAGCGAAGTCACGAACATTCGCCTTCAAGAACATTCATCAGACTGTTTACAAGGCAAAGCAGGCAAGTTATTTAGTGAAGTTCAGTCAGACTTGCGTGAAGACACGGTGTCTTTTAAGAGAGTAATCATGGTTTGCAGATCTCCGTTACAAAGATCTGTCTTAGTGATTGTTATTGTTTATGCAAAGGATGTAAACAGAGGAATAACAAGAAAAAGCAATTGTTGTTGTTTACATCAAGTTGTGAACAGTAGCACACAGAATTTTGCGAATAATAAAGAATTTGAATTAAAACTAAACATAAATTAATTCTTTATTTTGTATGCGAACTATGAGCTCATATTTTCAACGTTTTTAAAAGGTAAAAACTTAACAATATGTATGTATTCATGTAAGTTTCCTTTATTGCACTACGCATTAAAGCGTAAAAATATTTTTTTATTGTATCCTTATTGGTCCTTTCCAATACAATAGGTTACCGGAATATCCATTAAACTTATGAAGTGTTTGGTAGTATTTTATTTATTTATTTATTTAGGATTTCATTTTAATGTTCCTTGTTATACGAATAAAAACACACTCAAATGATTTTTAACCATTCACTGCCGAGTATATTTTTTATTGGCTATAAAACGTGTATTAAACATTCATTGCCAGTCCATCATTTCTATGTGGTACACGACATTAAAACATTTCTTAACAGCCTAGAGTAATACGTAGTTTTTTTGTAATTTTTCATTTCCTTCTGTGTTTAAAACTTAAAAGTACATTTTAAAAACACATGAATGTTTTAAAGAACTAAGGAAAAAGGCCAATAAGAAATCGAAGAACTATTGGGAAAAAAGGTTCTCATGATGTCAGTAGTTCGTTTGATGGATGCTATTTCCAAAAAATCCAGCGGATAAACTGTTGAGTAATACCAGCTTAGAGTGTAATAGCTGGTGATAGTTATGAGATATCCGGTTCAAAGATCAGCATGAATCGTTTTTCCGCTACTCATAAGCACTCATGAAATTTTGAATAAAAGTGACTCAACAACATTGAAATTTAACGATGTACTCTGATTCATTCGTACTCACTACACAACGTTGATATATAAGTAGAGGTTGCCATGAGTATGAGTATATATTGTAATGATCGAATAGTCTCCTGAGAAAAATTTCTTGAAAACAATTTTTTTAAAGGAACTTCATTTGAACAAGCTTCTGCTACTTGTAACCAGTTTATCAACATAAAATGAAATGCCTGGTAGAAATTCTCAAAGTCCTCTTACATTTAAAATCCACCTTTAACTACATACATACATACATAATTGGTCATCACAACCCTTCAGTTAGGATTTCAACCTAGCTTCGCACACCACCATTGTTGGGTGTATGTTAATTTAATACATGAGTGGCGGGACCTACAGTTTAAAGTAGACCCCGAACTATTTTTGAGAAACTTTTTCATGACAATTTTATTTTACTCTCATAATACCCAGCTAAAGTTTAACTTTTCCCTTCATTTTTTCAAGTTCATACATTGAACTTGAATATAAAAGGGGACACTTAAAAGCTCGTAGAGTACAAATAAATCCTTTCAGTCCTTGTGCCATTTACTGCAAAAGGACATCCACCCTGGACAAATGTTACTTGTTATCGTTTTATTACAGTTGTATACTCTCTGTTCGATTTTTCAATTATTTTCCTTGAATTTTTCTCATCGAATGTCAATCACATTTACTTGCAAATAATGAAACAACTACAACGACAACAATAACAGTACTATGTTTTTTGTTGTTGTAACAATACAAGCATATTTCACATAAATGTGAGTAGATACGTAAGTATATGTATGTACAGTTATATAACTGTAACGCTCAAAGGAATTTTAATGTAATAACCATTGATTTGCCGTTAAGCATTGCAAAAAAGGGAAATCCGAAATGGAAAACTTCGAGCAAATCTTGTTATTACATGAACAACATTTTAGCCTTTGGTATGCAATGAATGATGGAATACATACATACATTTTGTACTTTTTAAAATTAAATTCATGATGATGAACTATACATACATACCGATGCCATAGATGAGATGAAAATAATAAAAATTTAAAACTTCAATTACCATTAAAATATTCTTTAGATTCGTTGTTTATGCATGCCTGCCTTTGAAATAAAATTTAGTTTTTCATGAACTTAAAAATAGTTGAACTGAATAAAATAAATATTTGATAGTTAGAGGTGTAATCGCCTTAATCTAGTTGGCAGTAGTCAGACGTGAGGCCACGGTTCAAACCTCAGATCAGACATCTCCAACAAAACGAAACACGAACAAATATTTCTTCGACAACCGCCAATCAGCAGATTTCTCTAAGAGTAAAATAAAATTGCCATGAAAAGTTTCTTAAAAATATGTCGTTCGAAGTCGGTTTTAAACTGTAGGTCCCGCTTTGTGATATCAGAGCTACCACTCCGACCTAACCTAACCTAACCTGTAGGTCCCGCCACTCATGCATAAAATTATCACACACACAACATAAGTGCAGTGAGAAGATTAGGTTAGGTTAGGTTAGAGGACGTGTACTTGTCAACTGTGACAAGTGCAGTACCTAGCTTCTCACACCACTCGTGTGTTGTGTGCGTTAATTTTATACATGATTAGTGGCACCTACAGTTTAAAGTCGATTCCTAACGACAGATTTTTTTGAGAAGCTTTTCATGGCAATTTTTACTCTCAAAGTTTTTGCCAGAAATCTGCTGAGAGGAAGACGCCGAAGAAATATTTTCATATTTTCGTTTTGGTGTCTGACCTGAGATTTGAACTCCGGCCTTTCGTATAATAAGCCAACACACTACCTACAAGACCAATGCGACTTCAGTGCAGTGAGAAGCTAGGTCGTAACCTTCACGAAAGGGTTGTAATGACCAAGTATGTATGTATATCTGTATGTCAGTTTGATATTTAATAAAACAGCTTCATTGGTATTCGAAAAACAATTTGAAAATAATTTGCCTGCCATGCAAACTTATCGTAACAAACAATCAATTGAACTTTGAAAACATTTTATACAAATTTTTCGATAACACTGGCAAACTTTTCTCCTATAAAACGTAATAAAAAAAGAGAAATTCCCATAAAAAATTTGACGATTAAAAATTTTAATTAAAAAAATTTTTTACGAACAATTTTTTTTGGGAATCTATGCGAAGGCAAAGTTCTTAATCATACTGTATTTGAGCTCGATACCGAGAGGGATATCAACGGTTTGTTTTTATGTTTGTGAGTATGTATATTAAAGGAAAGGAAAACCAACTAGAAAAGGAGGCAAAAGAATGTTTAATTGGATACAAAAGAAAGCTTGACGAATCGCGAAGGATTTCATACATACAGACATAATTGGCCATTACAACCTTTCAGTCAGGATTACGGCCTAGCTTCTCACACCACTCATGTTGTGTGCTTTTATTTTATACTTGAGTGGCGGGACCTACAGTTTAACGTCAACTCCGAACGACAGATTTTGAGAACTGTTTTCATGGCAGGTTTATTTACTCTCAAAGTTTTTGCCAGAAATCTGCTGAGAGGAAGTCGCCAAAGAAATATTTTTTTTTTCATATTTCGTCTTGATGTCTGACCTGGGGTTCGAACCGGGGCTTTACGTCTCATAAGCCAACACACTACCTACTAGATTACGGCGACTACCACGAATGATTTAATTTGATTTAATTTTGTGGAGTTGAGCTCAAAATTCTTTTGGCAATTTAGTCAAATTTTACTTTAATAGGCAACTGAGTAGCAGGGACCTCTCGTACGACAAAGTTAATACTCTACAAGATGCTCATTGTGCCCGTGCTTCTTTATGGTGCAGAGGCATGGACACTTATAAGCACTAATGCCGCAGCCTTAAGAGTATTCGAGTGAAAAATCCTACGTATGATATTCGGTCCAGTGCGAGTTAGCGAGGTTTTTGCGCATCCGATCCAACAGTGAGCTGTATAAGCTCCTCAAAGGCATGGACGTTGTGTAGCGTATTAACATCCAACTGCTGCGCTGGCTGAGCCATGTCGTTCGAATGCAGAAGGATGCTCCGGCCAGACGGGTATTTATTGCGGGGATTTGCAAAAGTCGGCGAAGAGGACGACCTTGTTTGCGTTGGATGGATCAGAGCGAGGAAGCCCTGTCATCGATTAGTGTGGCGTAGGCGCGCAAGAAGCAGAGGCGCCTGAAAGGATGTGTTAAGGCAGGCCGAAATTCGTTTTTAATGGACAATTAATTCGTGCTTATCCAGATGGCAGCTGTAATATACTTCGCACAATGCAAGTCTTTTGCATCCCTGTCCTATCCATCGCATTTTCTGTATGGCAGTGATGTCCGTCCTACATTTCATGAGGTCATCGTATAGCTGGGCGGAAGCGCCTATCCTATATAGGGTGCGGACGTTCCCAGTACCCATTCGTATATCATAGTCCTTTAAACATTTACCGTGGTCATCAACTTTTAAGGGGATCTTTATAGAGGATTGTAGTTGGGTTTTCATTGGATGACATTTTACATGGTGGGTTGCAAGTCCTTCGCACAATCCAAATTCAAAGTTCAGGGGATTGGACTTTGCTGCACGCATTAGTTAACATATAGCGGGTGCTAGTATGCCATCCAGGAGGGGCCACGAGGAGGCTGCGTGTCAACTTGAATACAGCAAGACAATGATCGTCCTGGTCCGCACTTATAATAATAATAAATAAGTAAAAATAAGCCGTTAATAAAAATAATCATCAGCGTATACAGAAATTTTTTTCCAATACTTTCCAAAATCTTTGCCACGAAAGGTATGAATAAATCCTTATCCTTAGTATTGTATTTGACAATTATTATTCTGTTCTTATAACCAAAAGCATTTATTGAATACAAACATTTCTTAGACTGATTTTTTTTATTGTTTCAAGCACTGAAATTGAATGCCAAATTCGTTCGACTGTAATGATTTCCTTTTATTTGAAAATACTCAACTCCAGACAAATATTCTTGAAAGTAAATAAAAAAAAGCAAAAAAAAAAAATAAACAGAAGAAAATCCTAAAAAGAAGCCTAGAGATGCAAAAAAAAAGTAAAAAAACAAAATAAACGATTGATTGATAAGACCTTCAGATAAGAATTTCTCTTTGTCTCTACAGTATTGGGCATCAAGTTTTCAGGGTTAATTTTTCACAAAGAAAAAATTGCAGAAAAAATACAAACAAATTGTCCTTCATTTCTATTTTGTTTCAAAGACTACCAAAGGATTGAAAGGTTTGTTGATTTGATGGTTTAAATTAGAACCTTATGAAATTTAATAATATGAGCTGAACATCATTTGTATGCAAATCAAGATCAAAGAAATTATGAAAGAAATTTCAATTTTGTTTTGGCAAATTGAATTGAAGAAAATCGTAATCAATCGCAGGACTGTTTTAAATTTTCAAAATTTAAAATAAACATAAAAGAAAGACAATTAAATACATAATTGATCATTATAATCCTTCGATCAGGATTACAACCCATAGCCTCACACCACTTATGTTGTGTGCGTTCAATTTATACGTGAGTAGCTCGACCTACAGTTTAAAGTCGACTCCGAAAAACAGATTTTTGAGAAATTTTTCTCGGCAATTTTGTTTGATTGTCAGAGTTTTTGCTAAAAATCTGCTGGAGGGTAAGTCACCGAAGATATATGTATGTCGCTGCCAATATCTCTTGGCGAGTTTTCGTTAAAAACATTGTGTGTGTGACGTTGGTTTTCTACAGGATTTGGCAAATTGTATATGTTTTGTTGAAGGTTGAGCAAGTCTTAAGACTCACTGTAGAGGTTCCATCAGTGCTTAAGTGAGTCACTTCAGTTGTTCACATAATACTGTTACGAAAATGAAAAATCTAGATATTGGTGTTTTGATTTTACATCGCCTAACATTAAAATTATAAGCCAAAGCTACAAAAACAAAACAATGCAGTAAACAAACCTGTTTACAAATTGTCGTTCTGCTTAAAATAACAACAAACACCAGCATAAAAAAATGGTAAACAAGTAAACAAAAATACATCAATAACACTATGAGAATAAATGCAAGCAAAATACACAAACAGCACTAGGAGAATAAATGTAAACAAAGAGGTTTACAAAGAGTTTTACATTTATAGAGGTTTCGACAAGACGAAGTGTTTACTTTGCTATATAAAACGCAAGGCAAATCAGGCGACTGAGTTAGTAAAGTTCAGTCAGTCTTGTGTGAAGACGCGGTGCGTTTAAAGAGAGTAATCGTGGTTTGAAGATTTGCAAGGATCTGTCGAATAATTGCCTAGTAATTGTTATTGTTTATGCAAAGGATATAAACAGAGGAATAACAAACAATGCAATTGTTGTTGTTTACATCAAGTTGTGAACAGTGACATACAAAATTGTGCAAATAATAAAGAATTTTAATTAAAACTTAACACAAATTTGTTTTTATTTTATTTGCAATCTACGAGCTCGAGTTTTTAAAAGCTTTTTAAAGGTAAAAACTAAACCTTTCAAATAACCTGCAGTATGTTAGGGACAAAGGACTGTTCCTTTTTTTCAAGGCAAGACAGATCTCTCTAACATTTTATGGTGTGGACACATTTTCTTCTTGACATATTCTGAAAATGCGGTGCCTTAAAAAGCACATCGAACTGGCCACCAGTGCTGGAATTGCAGACTTGTCATGGCCAATGATTTGGTTTGGGAGAAGCGACTTCGTAATCCTTTCACAAAAGTTTAGAGAAGTATTGCGTTCATGAACACAGCACCCCTGGCTGATAACCTCAGTACCCCTTTAACTAGGTAAGCTTTAACTCGTCCTTTATCTTCCTCTTCCTTCTGTTTCTCTCAGGACTTCTTAAGAATTTTTTTCGTGTCTTGACAAATTTTTGTGATTTTCTTTACGTTTTTATTTTGGCTACAAATGTCTTTAAAAATAATTTTGAATGCAACTTTTAAGTGCAATACACCTTAACGCCTCTTTCAAAAACTTTTGCAACACTTTCTTTTATTCTATTTTAATATTTTTATTTCTTTCTCTTACAATTCTTTACTTTTCTTTTGTATTCAAACAAGAATAGTAGCTGTGAACAATTAAGTTTTAATTTTATTATTAAAAAATTAACTTTTCTTCTCTCTATTCATTGTTTTTGTCGTCCGTTGTTTTGTTGTTGTAAAAACAAAGTTACTCCACTCTATTGTGACAATGACTTGAGGCATTTAAGAACAAAAACTGCAAAAAATAAACTTTGAAATTAAAAGAAAGAAAGAAAAAAACAGAAGCAGGGAGAAGAGAAGAAATGTACTTCGAGATTAAAAGATAGAAACGTTCTGATGAATATTAATAATGGAGTGTATTTAAGTCGATTATGGCAGTACATATATTCAATGAGCAGGAGATGTTGATTTAAGAAATTTTAAGAGTCTTATGCGACTTAATAAGCAAAAGTAAAGAGTTGTAAAAAATTTGTTGAAACATTTCAAAAGGAATCATTTGATAGTGTTGGCTTATTAGACGTGAGGCCATGGTTCGAACCAGAGAATCGTTTTTTCGCTACTCATAAGCACGCATGAAATTTTGAATATAAGTGAGTCAATAATACTGATATTTAGCAAGTCTGTTGCATATGAATGCAATGAACTGTATGAACTCACTACAACGTTGATTTATAAATACAGCTTGCAATGAGTATGCGTACAACCTAGACATCAAACTCATACCATTCGAAATATGTTTGATTCATAAGCCTACTCATTTAGATTCATAACTTTAGATTAGAGTGACTCGAATTATTCATCAAAATTTACAGTCTTAGTTGTTTTTGCATTTGCAAAACAAGAAAAAAGACCTTCATACACAACTGTCTAGGGAATATTTTAGTGTTCGTACGCGAATCATACTTATTTTTTGATTCTTGTATATGTTGAGTTATAGAGAGTCGATATCAACAACATCATACGTGTTGTTAAGTATGAATATGATGAGCACTTCAAACTTTGAATATGAGTAGAGATTCCATGATATCAAAATAAGCATGAATGCGTATGAGTATCAGAAATTACGAGTATGATTCGATTCTATTCGTCTTTATAAATCTGTGTTTAGATATTAATTAAAATTCTTTATTATGCGCACAATTCTCTGTGGCGCTGTTTACAACTTTGTGTAAACAACTGCAATTGCTTTGTTTATTATTCCTCTGTTTACGCCATTTGCATTAACAATAACAATTACTAGACATTTGTTCGACAGATCCTTGTAACGGAGATCTTCAAACAACGATTACTCACTTCAAACACACCTCGTTTCCACACAAGACTGACTGAACTTTACTAATACAGTCGCCTGCTTCGCCTTGCCTTTTATATGACAAAGTAAACAGTCTGATGAATGTGCTTGAAGGCGAATGTTCACGGCTTCGCCTTTTCAAAATCTCTATAAATGTAAACATCGTTGTTTCATTATTGTTGTTTGTGTATTTTGTTTACATTTACTCTTGTGGTGTTTATTGTTGTATTTTTTTTATTTGTTTACCATTTCTTATGCTGGTGTTTGTTGTTATATTACGCAGTGCCATAACTTGTAAACAAGTTCATTGTTTTTGTTTTTGTAGTTTTTATTTATAATTTTAATGGTCAGCTATGTAAAAGCAAAACACCAATATCTAGATTTGTCCATTTTCGTAACAATATTAACACACAGAACATAAGTGATGAGAGAAGCTGGGTCGTAATTCTAACTGAAGGGTTCTAATGGCTAATTATGTATGTATTTATGTTCTGGTAAAGACCATTTGATGCAAAAACCAGCAGACAACCATGTACAGTATAACTTTGTTTGCACTAGCAGCACCACGTTGAGTTGAAGTCGTGTCATCGACCGTCAGGCAAAGGCACTTACGATACAGGTTTTTAAGGAATATTAAAAGGATAACAAAGGAAGGCTTTACTATGGAATTCTTTGTTTATTTGAAAGGCTGTTGAAGGTAAGGTAAATGTAATATTGTAAATGCTTTACTTAAAATCCTTTGTCGAATTATTAAACAATTACTTTTTGTTCGCTTCAAAGTATTTGTAGTTCAAGGGAAAGTACTCAGCAATTATAATTATAATTCTATTGAATTTAGTTTTAATTCATTGTCGTTAAAAGTAAACATAAATATAAATCAATTGTGTATTAATGAGGCAAAATATTAATTTCGTTTGATTTTAATAACGAAAGCAAAGCTTTGCTACTCGAAACTAAATACGTACGTCTGCGGCCATTGGACATAAAAATCGTTTCTTTTCTGTTCAGTGTTTGTAGCCATTCAAGTGTAATACAATTCATGTTATTACGTTTTATTTTCTATTCATAAATTTAATAACGCTTGGCAACTTCAGCAAACTTCATTTGTTTCATTTATTTTTGCTTATAATCATTACTTAATGTCTCCTGAAAGCAAAAGATGAAAATATGAAGAGATGTATACTCTTGTAAGGCAGTCGTTTTGGATACAAATGTACAGTGTGCATCAAAAGAAACTGTACATTAAAAAAAAATATACATGAATAAATTACAGTTATTTTTATTTTAAAATTGTTTCATTGCCAGTTTTTAAAATTGAAACAAAAAATTCGAAATATTGTCAAATTTTTTCGGACACTCTCCTTAAATGATAAAAGTTAAGTTTGTTGTTTGTTAAAATTTTATCCATAGTGTACAGTTTTTTTTGACGCTCACTGTATATGTACGGTGATGCTCCACTGGGTCATTAATAACATAAAAAAGTTTTCTTTTTTCCATTCAGTTTCTTCAAAGTTTTATGGAAAACTTTTGTTGATTATTGTCACTGTTGCTCTATTTAATGAGACCATAATACAGCGTTTGCCCATACAAATCTTTGACACATACTTACAAATCATTTTATTTTATTTTCTGTTTTATTTTTACTTTATTTATGATTACTGTTTTATCTTTTATTAAAAGTTTTCTGTCATAAACTTTTCCATTCATTGTTTTTTTTGCTACTTTTCATAGATTTTTATTATTTACTTACAGGATAATAAACGGAAGTTTGTGTTAAACTTACTTATCTGTTGCTGTAAACTATGAATGACTGAATGACTATGCAAAAGGGAGGTTCGATTAGGATCAAATACTATACATTATAAGCATACAGTGAACATCAAAAGAAACTGTACATTACAAAAAAATATACATTAATAAATTACCGTTATTTTCATTTTAAAATAGTTTCATTGCCAGTTTTTAAAATTGAAAAAAAAACAAAAATTAAAAATTCTGAAATATTGTCAATTTTTTTTTCGCGCACTCTCCTTAAGTAGTAAAAATTGAGTTTGGTGATTGTAAGAATTTTATCCTTAGTGTACAGTTTCTTTTGACGCTCACTGTACCTACATACATTTCAGACTGCTACCCACATTGTATGTGTGTTAATTTTTAATTTAAGAGTAGGGAAACAGACGCTTTAACGTTGGGTCCGACAGATAGATTTGAGAAACTTGGCAATTTTATTTAGTCCCAGAGCTTTTGTCAGAACTCTGCTGTTATGCTGCAAATTTCTGTTGTTTTCAAGCTGTCTGGGCTATTATTCGTTGCTTTCTAATTACAGCGATGGGTCAATAAGGCCATGGATTTCCAAACAATAAACTGAGAGGGGAGTGGTGATACTCTACAAAAGGTAATTTATTTTGTGTTTGATAGTAGTTAATATTACAATCTCTCAAGTGATTTGAAAATAAGAGAAATTCTTGTGTTTTCTTTTACTATTTTTTAGCGAAAAATTACCATCACTTCCCGTCAATTTAAATCTGAGAAGGTAGTTAACTGAACTTAGTTGAGGCCCAGGTCAGATATCTCCAACAAAACGAAATATGAAAAATATTTCTTCGGCGACTTCCTCCAGCAGATTTCTGGCAAAAACTTTGGGGGTAAAATAAGATTACCATGAAAAGTTTCTCAAAAATCTGTCGTTTGGAGTCGACTTTAAACTGTAGGTCCCGCCACTCATGTATGAAAGTAACACAGGTGTGAGAAGCTAGGTCGTAATCCTGACTGAAGGGTTGTAAGGGCCAATTATGTATGTATGTATGTAGTTGAGGTCATACAAGCATGGGGCCCACCCTGTGATGGTTTCTACACTTAAATGGTATGATGTTGACTAATCGATGGTTAATCGTAGTAGTCCAGTTGGTAGTATGTTGGCTTGTTAGAGGGGAGTCCATGGCTCAGAACTGGCACGTACATCTCGTAGATGAGAAAAAAATTGTTTTTTTTAAGACTTCCTCTCAGCAGTCTTTTGGTAAAAACTCTGAGAGTAAAATAAAATGTCGTTTGAAGCAGATACTAAACCGATCCCGCCAGTTATTGATAAAATGAACATAGACAACATGGATGGTGTGATACGATAGGTTGTAGTCCAGACTAAAGGGTTAAAAAAAAAAAAAAAAAAAAAGTTTTATATGATCGTTTAAATGTGAAAAAGATTTACGTAAGTTTGGTGCTGAATTTGCTTACACTCGACCACAAACGCATTTGTGGACGATTGTTTATGTCGTTGCGTAAGAGTAGACAGACACACCCCAGCCTCCATAATACAATAAAAGCCCAAACTCTAGAGAAGTCATTATCTTTCTCTGGGTGAATCCTTCAAGGTCAGTTTCGATAATTTCTTGAGATAAAAGCAGTATAACCTACATCGACTATCTTCAAGCCGAACTGCTTTACTGCTTTAATGGCGAATATGAAGCCAATTTATTGTTTCCCTTTATTGCAGATTTGTAAAAAAACGTTCGTTTTTTTATAGAAGAGTCCACATATGTGCGGTTCCCATAGGAAGAATGCATGGATTATGCTACAAAATCGATCTCTCACGGTTTATGCCACAATTTTTATATCCAAACCTAAGGAAATCTCTTGACAGAAAAAGATTTTACTTCAATGACGAAATTTCCAACAAGCAAATATTTAAGGAGTGTGCACAAAAAAATTTGGGATGGATTTCATTATGGATTCATGCACGATTGGCTTGTTTTAAAACATAAATAAATTGTTTGGCGGTAAGAGATTTGTTTACTAAGACGAAATTACGTCACAAAGAGATGCTTGAGGAGCAAGCACGAAAAAATTCGATTTACGCCTTGGACTGTATATTTTTTTCGGTGATTGGAATAAATTATTATTATATGTAATTTAAGTAAAAATTTATTTGAAATTAGGCATCAAACAAGAATCGCTTAATAAAATAATTGAAATTTTCAATATAAATCGATTGTGCCTCCAGTAAATTAAAGCCAAGTTCCTTGATTGTTAGTGGATTAACTGTTTCACTGGTTATTACGAAATAAAAAAAGAATTTTTGAGTATTGAAAGCAAACGTGAAAGTGGAACGATTTACTGACTTCAATAAGGCAAATAAATGTTTCCCAAATTTTTTCTTGCGCACTCTTTAAAAAATTTTATAAATTCAATTTAACACGTAACTGACAACGTAACACGTAACGTGAAAGCTTGGCAATGCTGTTAAATTATCAACAAAGTGTACAGAATAACAAATCCATTAAAGTTTTAAAGATTTTGGGTCACGTAAACAATTAGGCTCGGATTAATAGAGATTTCACACACAAGTGGCACAGAAATTATGATGTCTGCAATGGAAATATGTATGTAAGTAAACACACCTTTAGACATTTAAATTTGGGTAAATATTTGTGTAAACGATATTTATCTTAACCTTGAACTTGTTTTTTTTTTGTACGACACAAGGCCCAGCCTGGCTGGTACTTTTAGCTTTAAATTGCGAGTCAAAGGCGATTTCTTAAGAGCAAGAGAACAAAGTGTATATTCACAGAGAGGACATTAGTAAAAACGTAAAAAAAAACAAAGAAAGTGAAATAAACATTAAATTGTACGATATGAAAAGAAAAGTATTCCAGATTTGGCAACAGATTGTAGCCAAGTATGGTGTACAAAAGTCATGCAGGCTTTTAAAAAGGAGGCAAATCTATTGGTTTCTGATGAGTACAGTGAGAGTGAGGTGTAGTGAAACACTAAACTTGATTAGATTTTATATTTATTTATTTAATACAGCTGTGGCACCTTATAAGTGCAATAATAATTCGTTTAACGATCCTTAACATGTCATGTAGTGGGTGTTAATGTTTGTGTAAGTGACAACAATAAAAAGTAAAAACCAAGAAAAAAATTTTGTTTTATAAAACGAAAATAAATAAAGAAAACAAGGATTTTGAAAGGATGTAAGCAACAGACTTGGAGGAGTTGCAAAAACATGTAAGCGAGACCATAAGAATAACTTAACTTTGGTTGGAGTCAATGAACCTAAGTCGGACGTAACAAAAGATGGAAGCTGTGCTCATAAATTGGACGCAAAAGAGATATATGTTGGAGGTGGTGGAAGCGACATAAACGCCTCAGACTACATAAAACATCTGATTGTCATAACTGATTACTTTGTTTAAGAAAAACTTAACGAGACCATAAGAATAACTTAACTTTGGTCGGAGTCAATGAACCTAAGTCGGACGTAACACAAGATGGTAGCTGTGCTCATAAATTGGACGCAAAAGGGATAAATGTTGGAGATGGTAAAAGCGACATAAACGCTTTGTAGGAAGAGCAATGAGCAAGTTTAGAAATTAAAATATCTAATGGTAGACCTAAGCAAAATAAAAGAGCATATTGCTGCCGCAGATGACAATATGTAAAGAATTACGGAAAAATGCACTAAGATCCTGTAACAAGAATTACTCGCACAGATGAGCCATCAGAGGTGATAGTCAAGTTATAATATGTGGTGAAAATGAGAAATGAAAGGTAGATGACTTCAAGATGGAAAAGTCAGTTTGCTTAAGGATTGACTAACAGAAGTGATCGCAATAGTCTAGTGGGTAGTGTGTTGGGTTACTTATTGAAAGCCGTGATATCAAATCGCAAACTACATATGGAAACATGGAAAACAGTCTTTTAAAAAATCTCTGATATTAACTTGCTGTAATTGCCATGAAAAAGCTTTACAAATCTGTCACTTGGAGTCGACACATACAGCATCGATGGTGAGGTGTCTCGATCAAAATCTTAAATAAAGAGTTTTAATGGACAATAAGTTATGTTATGTCGAGAAGTCAACTTTAAACGGAACAAGTGTCATTTAGGATTAACCCAAAGCGCTTAGGAGGAACATAAAAAAATTGGGGAGTAATGGAAAATGCAATCCCCCTGTCACTCCTCCTCAACATGCAAACTGACTTTTATCCTTTCTGCTCCTTGTTATTAACCGATGAGGCTTAGTTGACCGGCTACAGGTGGTGTAATCCCAATAGCATAACAGAGTCCGACGCAAAGGACCAATCATCCGCACATTCTAAAATCTCATTGAAATTGTGAAAAGTTAGTAGTGGAAGTCGTGCTAGTCTATTAGGCAGTGTGTTGGATTTTTACACGTGAGTTCATGGTTCAAACCCTAGCCCAGACAAACCGTACAAACCGAAATATTTAAATACATTTCCCTCAGCTGTTTTCTGGCAAAGTCTATGATAATAAATAAAAGTTTCTCTAGAAAATCTGTCGCTTGGGGACAAACTCTAGGTTCCGCCACTCATAGAGAAAAATAACACCCAAAACATGAGTGGTGTAAGAAACTACGTTGAATTGTTTGGGCATTGTTTTAACCTGCAATTAAAGATTACGAACTCTTCGGAGTGTGGTTTAAAAAACCGTCACATAAAGACTAATATTTCAGAATATCCCAAGAAGAGTAATTGCACCTCTTGGCGAGCAAGATCATGCGATTTGATTTGCGTAGGCTGTGTAAAAGACTATATTGACCATTCGCCATGAATGGACGAACAAATGAACGGTGCATGTAAATCATTTAATTTTATTATAAAAATTCGAAGGAATAAAATTGCTTTCGAAAAACTATCTTCAGTTACAAACAGGCAGCCAATGAAATTGCCGGATGTAAAGAACACACAGACGCAGTTCAAAAGCTTCACTTTGAGAGATGCATTGTGTGGTTAGGTTTGTCAGACAATGGAATGATTGCATCGTAGTGCTTTAAGAACAATGTACCGACGTAGTACGTCTCTCTTTTTGAAAAAATTGGATTTGGTTAACATGTGATTTTAGCAGGACGTTGTCACGGTTTGGAACAGTCCCCTAGCCGCGGGGATCATACGTTATGTGCCCACTGGTATACATTTTTAGTAGGAGATGCCAAGTATTTTGTGTACATGAACAAGCCGGCCACAATTTTAGCTCTGAATTACAACATCACATGTGAAATTTGTCAGTAACGAGCTGAAATCCTGTAAAAAGTATGCTAAAATTGCAGCTCTCTGCTCTACTTAAATAACAATACGTTTTACTCAACATATTTTCTGTAATTTTATTAAATTTTTCATTTACAACTTCAGCCATTACTTTGTGAACTCAATTTATTGCGACAATGCAATGAAAAACGTCTGACATTATTGAAAAATTATTTTCAATTAATTAAAGAGTCTATTTGATGGCTTCCTTTATTAATTTTTTATGTTTTTTTTCTCTCCCACGTTCTCACACTTCTTCGAGAAGATAATTAATTTCAACAGCATATACATACATACATACATACATACACAGTACATATTTGCTTACATTGCCATTAATAATGACGATTTTTCTTTGTGTTTTCCTTGCAAATCCTACGCTTACACGGTGTAAGATGGGAATGAAAAATTTCAAAATTTATTACATGGAATTACAACAACAATACATCACTTAAAACTCTTGTTCATTACGCTCTCTATATCGCTCTCATAGTCGATTTTTTTTACTGATACATTTTAAAATGTCAACACAAAAGAGAGAGAGAGAGAGAGCAACGCTGCGTGTGTATGTGTGTCTGTAATTGTGCTATTAAACTATTTACTTTAAAAGCAATAAGGTTTACTCACAGTTTAAATTTTTCACTGTGTTTGTGTTATTCTGCACGCCGCTGTGTTGGGCAATGTACCATACATTACACATTCATTTTTATTTTTCACTCATTTACACATACAAACACACATCCATCGAAAGCAAAGAGAGTGTATAAGTAAACATAATGGCTGATTATTTTATGTTATAAGAGCATGACATACTTTGTTGTATGTTTGTTTATGCTGTGGTTCGTGTGCATGTGTGCATGTGTGTACATGAATATAAATTCATGATTAATAATAATACTTCCAATAGCATCATTACCAAAACGATGATTATTATTATAGCTGTTGTTGTTGTTGTTATTTTATTGCTCGTCAACGTCATCATCATTGGTCGTTTTTGTTTGTGTTCATATATGCATTTAACGCATACAAACGAATCTCTTCATTAAAAGCGATTACAAATAACGTTAAAGGCTTGAGTTTACACATATGTCTTTGCATGTATGTGTGTGTGTGCATAAGTCAGGGATGGAAATTGTAAGTTTTTTAGTGATTTTAAGACAATATTTCTTTTTAAATGTTGAAAATTTTATCAAATATTTCTGGAAAAATTTTAAAAATTAAATCACACGTCGGGGAAATGTTGAAAACACAATAATAGATACACTACAGAGCTTTTAATCTTGCAAAAAAAAAAAAGAAAGATTTTTGACCAAAACTCAACTCCCAAGCCTTACTACCATTATTTTATATCCCTCTTTAAGGAAAATCTTCAATTATGCCTGTTTGAAGTAAGGAAACTGAGTTCTTCTACAGTTGATGCCTGATAGACCATGTTTTAGCAACTAGGAGGATTCCATCCCATAGTGGCGAAAAAGATCTCATAATAGAGTTTTTTCAGCACGCAGACAAGCCGTAGTCTAGTAAGGTAGTGTGTTGACCTATGAGACGCGATGCCGTGGCTCAAACTTCATGTCAGACATCTCGAACGAAACGAAATATAAACAAAAAAAATATATCTTCGGTGACTTCCTCTCAGCAGTCTTTTTGTTAAGCCAAGAGCAGTCTTTTTGTTAGCCTAAGTTCGTGCAAACAATGATCAAGCATAGACTAACGATCATTAATGTTTTGTTGAAGTCGCTGTAGGCTTGCAGGCAGTGTGTTGGCGTATCAGGTGTGAAGTTGTGGTTCAAACCCTAGTCCAGACATCTCAGACAAATATGAGAAAATATATTTTCGACATTTTCTGGCAAAAACTCTGAGATTAAAATTAAAAAAAGTTTCTCAAAAATCTGTCATTTGGAATCGACTTTAAACTGTAGGTTGCGTTACTCATGAATAAAATTAACACACATAACAACATTGGTGGTGTGAGAAACTAGGTTGTAATCCTGACTAAAGGGTTGTAATTGACAATTATGTAAGTTAAGCAAGTACAGTCAACCCTCCTATAACGCGGTGAGTGCGTACCGCTTATGTTATGGCGTGTTGTTGAACGGAAACCGCTCTGTACGAGTACTACGTTATAGGAGGACTGCAGCAATTTTAACTCCGCGTTATGTGAAAACCGCGTTATATGGAAACCTCGTTCTGAGAGTACCGCGTTATAGGAGGGTAGTCGCAATTTCAGAGTCGCGTTATATGGAAACCGCGTTTTGAGAGTACCGCGTTATAGGAGGGTTTACTGTAAACAAGCCAGTCATATTTGCGCCTGCTTGTTTGAAAGTTTGTATTCTCTTGTCTGGCTAGTCGTAATAAGTTATCATATGAAATTATGAGCTACCACCAAATATCTTTCTTACCTTTTCTGTGGAATTTATTGCAGCACATTTGCGGCATGTGTTTAATTTTAGAATTAATTTAGAACCAATTAATGTACTGCGAAACATTGAAAAGCACAGTTCTTACATAATATTTGTGTAGGGGTTATCCCCACGTAGTCATTAAGCTACTAATGCAGAAGAATTCTTTAACATTTTCGATTATTTTGTATTTCCCCTTAGGGATATTATATGAGAAGACTTGACAGCTTTAGTTTTTGAGACCTCGATCCGATTATTTTCATACTTCTCAGCAATATCTGTATTCGAAATGCAGTTCAGTATGTGTTAAACCAAGAAGAGGCGCCAGTTACTGTTTGAAAACAAGTGACTTAAAGTGCTAGTGGAGATCTCATCGTGTTATGCTCTTATTAGATCGACAACACTATTTAATAGATTTATTACAGGTCAATACGATCGAAATTGAAGTTTAAATGCAGCGCCATATGCAGGAACTGCTTCGATCAAAAGTGAAAGGAAACTGTATGGATGATATTTTCTGTAAGATTTTATTGTCCTAAATTTTGCTTCTAAATATGAACATATTATACCAAGTGCATTTGATTCCTTTTCAATTAAATTATACTTGATTAGAAATAATTGTAACACACTGTACTTTGTATACTCATTCATGTTCATGGTTGCAGTTGTGCCATCTCTGTCATGCAATATTTGTTTTATTCAGAAGAGGCTTTTGGAAAGTAAACAGCTTTAATAGTTTTCGGATTAAATCGAAATTAAAATAATAATTTTCATTAAATTCTTCTTCAAATGTTTGTATTGCGTAAAGATTTATACGAGGTTTGTTTGCATTTCTAAACTTGAGACAAAGAAAGAGTCAAAGAATGAAACTGAATTAAGACAGCTGTCTGCAAAGAAGGCGAAGACAAATAGAAATGAAGGCATGGTGATGGCGTATGAGTGTTGGTGTGCACTTTGAGTAAATTGCATTGGAAATGTATCAAGCACAAGTATGGTGATAACTTAGTGCTTGTAATTCATAGATAAATGACGGCCATTCATGATAAGAGATGATACATACATACATACTGTTTTACCTTTTAAAAACGTTTAAAATATGAGCTCGTAGATTGCAAATAAAATAAAAATAAATTCTTTATTATTCACACAATTTTGTGTAACACTGTTCACAACTTGATGTATACAACACAACTTGATGATGTGTATTGCTTTGTTTGTTCTTCCTCTGTTTATACCCTTTACATGAACAATAACAATTACTGGACAATTATTCGACATATCTTTGTAACGGATATCTTCAAACCACGACTACTCTCTCAAACACGCCGCGTCTTCGCTCAAGACTGACTGAACTTCACTAACTCACTCGCCTGCTTTGCCTTGCTTTCTATATGGCAAAGTAAACAATCTGATTAATGTTCTTGAAGGCGAATGTTCGTGACTTCGCCTTCCCGAAATCTCTATAAATGTAAAGATCGTTGTTTCATTATTGTTGTTTGTGTATTTTATTAACATTGATTCTTGTAGTTTTTGTTGTTGTATTTTTGTTTACTTGTTTATAATTTCTTTGTGCTGGTGTTTGTTGTTGTATTTTTGTTTACTTGTTTACCATTCTTATGTTAAGTGATGTAAAAGCAAAACACCAGCATCTAGATTTTTTTATTTTCGTAACAATATATATAGTTTTTAATGTACAGTTTCTTTTGACCCTCACTGTATATAAGACCTTTACTACAGCCGCTTAAATAAATAACTTGAAATAAATTTTAGTAAAATATGTGCATATGGTCTGCAGTGCCATTGATTTGTAAAAGGATAGTCAATACATGCTCGGTGTAATTATGAAAATATTCTTATTTGTTTATAAACAAAATAAGAATTTAAAATTTCACATGTTTTACTCTTCTTTGACTCATCATTTTGCATGGATTTTTCCAAGAGACTCTCGATGATTTTATATTTATCGTGTCCTTTTTTCGAAAATTTCCATTCAAGACAATAATTCACAATTAAATCTTTTGTATGTTTTTTATTTTTGTTTTGCTTTCATTGTTTACTTATAATCAAAGTTTTATTATTTTCGCCTTCAGCTAAAAAGTATCACCAGTAGTAGTGGCAGCAGTTTGTGTAAGTTTGTGATATTTCTGTGGTGTATCAGTAGTTATTAATAATTCTCGGAGGTTTTTCAATGGAAGTAAAGCAAAAGCGATGAACTAAAAACACAAATCCGCATTAACCCTGAAGCATTTTGTTGAAAACAATAACAATAACAATAACAGTATCATTTAGCAGCTGAAATTGTTTTTGGTAAATAAATAACAAAACTTTTAACCAATAAAACTCTAATGTAAGACAGAGGACAGCAAGTAAAATAAAATACATTCGGTTCAGTACGAATGTTGAGTTCGGAACAAAAATGTTAATGACTTTATAAATTTTGTATGATAATTGTGGTAAATGTCTCGACTAAATTTGCAAAAAATTTATTAAAAGTTAGTAAGACATATTGTTCATCGGAAAATTAACTTCTCGTAATGAAATGTTTTTTTTTATAAAGAAGGCCAATATCAATTGGTATCATGTATAGACTGATTTTCTTTCTTCTTTTCTTCCATCAGTGAAGTTTTGTACAAATTACGCATCGAGTCGGTCTTATTACGTTTGGACATACAAGAATCCTTTGTCTTCTACTGTATAGTCTAGTAGATAGTAAGTTTGCTGATTAGACGTATAGCCCATATTTCAAATCCTAGCTCAGACATCTCGTATAAAAACGAGAACGAAATATTGAAAAAATATTTCATTAGACAACTTCCTCTCAGTAAATTTGTGGCGAAAACTCGGAGAGTAAAATAAAATTGCCAAGAAAAGTATCCCAAAAAATCTGTCGTTCGGGGTCGACTTCAAACTATAGGTCCTGCCATTCAAGAATAAAATTAACTTAAACTACATAAGTGGTGTAAGGAGCTAGGTTGTGATCCTGACTAAAGGGTTGTAATAACCAATTATGTTATGTATACAAGACTGCTATGAAGTCGCTATAGTCTAGCATGTAGTGTATTGGCTGATTAGACGAAGAGCTCGTGCCAGGCATCTCGAAAAAAGATAACGAATATATATAAATAGATAAAAAAATTTCATTTGGCGACTTCCTCTCAATCTTCTGGCAACAACTCTAATAGTAAAATAAAAATTGCCTTGAAAAGTTTCTCAAAAAACCCGGCGACAGGAGTTCAAAATAAAACATAAGTTCCTCCACACATAAGTATATAAAACAAATGCATCCACACATGAATGATGTTACAAGCTAGGTTGAAATCTTTACTAAAGGGTTGTAATCAAGCAATCAAGTAATACCAGAACTAATCGGAGATCAAAACGAAAATATGAAAAAATAGTTCGTCGATGACTTCCTCTCAGCAGCAGTCTACTGGCAAAAACTTTGAGAGTAAAATAAAAATGCCATGAAAAATTTCTCAAAAATCTTTCGTTCAGAATCGGCTTTAAACTGTAGGTCCCGTCACTCATGTATAAAATTAACACACACAACATCAGTGGAGTGGAAAGATAGGTTGAAATCCTGACTAAAGAGTTGACCAATTACATATGTATGCATGTGTATGGTTGGCTTTATTTATTCAAAAAATAATTTCAAGTCAGCCACAGTTAAGGTTAAGAATTTTTTTATGTTAGTGTAGGGTAAAATGAACGATATTCGTAGACATAAAACTACAAAATTTCAAAAGTCGTAAAAGCAAAACAAACCAAATCTTCTTAAATAACAGACAATAACGCACAACTTTTTGGTAAGAATGAAAAAAATGTGAATGGAACTAAAAGCCAAAATAAAGTTTTTGCCGAAAAGTTTAGACTGTTTTTTCAAGGCCATAATAAAACATTTAAATCTTCTTTTGATGGAGAACTTTTTCGATGCCAAAAAATAATTCGTTAAACTATGATAGGATATAAATTTAATCTGTCTTGCGGCATTTTTACTGCTATTGATAGTTGTTGATGTTGTTGGATTTCATCAAAAATATCCTTCTTTTGTGTTAACCTATGTTAACTTGCCAAAAACATTTGTTAAATTGTAATAAAATACAACTTAGATTAACTTCAGCATACCATTGGAAAGAAATTTAAAGTTGATGGTCAACATAAAAATCTTTATGAGTTAAAATGGTAAATGTTAGATGATATATCTAACTGTACTGTTACGAAAATGAAAAATCTAAATACTGTTGTTTTGCTTTTACATCATTTAGCATTAAAATTATAAAGAAAAGCTACAAAAACAAAACAATGCAGTAAACAAACCCGTTTACAAATTATCGTACTGCTTCACATAAAACAACAAACAGCCAGCATAAAAAGTGGTAAACAAGTAAACAAAAACAACACTACACGAATAAATGTAAACAAAATACACAAACAACACTACAATAATAAATGTAAATTAAGATGTTTACATTTATAGAGATTTCAAGAAGGCGAAGTCATGAACATTCATCTTCAAGAACATTCATCAGACTGTTTACTCGACCATATAAAAGTCAAGGAAAAGCAGACGACAGTCACTCTTGTGCGTTTGAAGAGAGTAATCGTGGTTTGAAGATCTCAGTCTCTCTGTCGAATAATTGTTATTGTTTATGCAAAGAGTATTAAAAAGAAAATCAGTTGTTGTTGTTTACATCCGGTTGTGAACCGTGGCACACAGAATTGTGCGAATAATATAGAATTTTAATTAAAACTAAGGTTGGTAGTTGTGTTAAGAGGCAAAAATATTGTAGCGTATGAGTGTTTGGAGAATCAAAAGTAATTGGGAAAAAGCTATGTAATCTGAAAATATAATCGTTTATTGTGCACTGTGGTCTGTAGATGTAGACGGACTGTTGGACTTTTTTTTTATCATGCAATTAAAGGTTATGAACTGGGGGATTTTAAAAAGACAACAAGACAGATATTCCAGAGTAATCTCATCACGTAGCTAGTTTTATTCTGGTAGCCTACGAAGACCGTGTCCATTTGTCTTCTGTTCAAAAGGTTTATTTCCATCCCCAAAATTTTTTTTGGGAACTACTGTGGGAGGCAACCTGTTTATGAATCTTGTCCAAGGAAAAAAGAAACCAAAAAAATTTTGTTCTTCAACAAATAACAGACAATTGACAGTTACTTTAAAAATAATGTCAAAAGTATTCCATTTTAATAGAAAAATACGTTTTTACTACGATTTATAAAAAAATTAACTTTTGCAGTTTTCCGAAGAAAATATTTTTAAATATAATCATCTGATGTTTCAAGAGAATGGTACTATTAACGTATGCGAGGGTGGAATCTAAAATTAACAGATCTAACGCATTGATGAGACAGCTGCGTACAAAATGGATGCTGCATTACTCGTTTCGTTTTGATGTCTGATCTGGGATTCGAACTCGGGCCTTTCGTCTAATAAGCCAACACACTACCTACTAGACCACGGCGACTTCTACCTTATACATGCCACTTGGAAATGCTTGAATAACTGTACTGGTTGAAAGACTCGTGCCAAAATCCGGCGAAGACATTTCCATATGCAGGCTAGATCTTCGAATCTGTGTTTTGGGATAAGCATGGGATCAGTTCTGCTGCATTTAGTTGATTGATTAAATAAGAGAATAAAGCCAGAGTTCGAGAAAAAATATGGTACACTTCTGGACATAAGTGAAGTATCAAGGATATTTAAAATAACCAGGAGCAAGTACATTGAACATGTTGAGCGGTAAAGGAAAATTTTCCAAAATGCCGGTTAATTTGAAAGCAGCCCTCGTAATTAACTGTCAAAATTCATAATTCCGATATTGAGAACCAATTTATAAGTGAATCTTAATTTAGAAAAAAAAAAAACAAACAACCCACACTGCATATTGAAGAGTTATAAGTTTGTCTGCAGAAAAGAGAAACTTCCTCCTGGTATTTGTGTTTTCCTCATCTATTTTCATTTTTTTATGTTAAGCGAACATAAGCACTATTTGACCCTGACCCTTGAAATACCTCAGCTTTAAAAGTTTTTCTTGTTAAATCTGCTGTTATTTTTTTCTGTTAGAAATTCTTCAAACTAAAAAAAAGATGAAAAAATACTGCCGTGCACTGGAAATAACAACTGGGAAGGAACTTATTTGCATATTTAAAATTAAAAAAAAATTGAGGTAAATGTTAAAAATAACAATTCAAACTGACAAAAACTTCCTGGTCAATAATTTCACGAAAACAATGGGAAATAAAACTGAAAAAAGAAGGAAAGCAATTCCATTTAAAACTTCATTGAAATTCAAAAACTTTAATCCTCCAGGTAAAGTGTTAAAATAAAGGAATTAAAAAACAAATTACTTCAAGAGTAAAACAACCTAATTTGGTTGAAAAATCGACTATAAACGCTAGGAGGACAGCATGACAAGCACTAATAAATTATTGTTTATCAGTGAAAAGGTGCGAGGAGTTATCTGTCAACAAATACCTGTCATTTAGATTTCGATGTCGAACCAATTTGAAATTATGATTGTATTGCTGTTGTTGTATTGCTATGTTTATAACATAGAAATTGTTTTTAAAGTTTAATCCCTAAACGTGAATGAAGCATTTTTGAAACAAATTTTTCTTAATAATTTAATTTAAATTTAGAACATAGCTAAGTATAGCCTAGCATTTCTTTTATTACATCAGAAACAACATTTCTTCTCGTCCAAGACAGTTTTGAGGCTAGCCGGGCTGCAATACGATAACATTTTTTTACCTGCATAATGTTGGATTTTAGAAAGTTATAGAAGGATAGGGCGTATAGAACGATAGGAACATGAGAGTATTTTCAATGGAACTATCCGTCTTTCAATGATATCTGACTGTATGCATTTTGAACAAAACGAAGTATAAAAAAAAATATATATATTTCTTTCGGTGACTTCCTCGGTCTTCTGTCAAAAACTCGGAGAATAAAATAAAATTGCCAAGACAAGTTTCTCAAAAATATTGTCGTTCAGAGTCGACTTTAAAATGTAGGTCTCATCACTTCTGAATAAAATTGACACACACTACATGAATGGTGTGGGAAGCTCGGTTGTAATCCTGGCTAATGGGTAGTAATGACGTATGAAAAAAAAACTAAGTTGCTTTGTACCAGCCGCACTAATGGCCATCTACCGAGCCGCACAATGGATCCTCGTATAAGGTGTTCTTTTCACCCGATTTTTTCTGATAGCCAAGCTGCCATAAAATCTCTGTCGAACATTGCGAATAATTCCGGGTTCATCAGGGAATGGCGCCACTGCCCCAACCTTCTTTCTGGGGCTTCAGTGTAACACTTATCTGGGTCCCCGGACACTGTGACATTCCGGGAAACTGAAGAGCCGACGAGCTAGCCAGGGCTGGCTTCCGGAATCCTATTCAATCAACTTAGAAATGCCACTTATGACACACTTTGTTCAAATTGGCTGTCGCGCGAAGGTTCTTCCGAGACGCCAAGCTATCCTGGCTCAATTAGGAGTGCTGCTTGGCTCACTGGGCCCTCAATAGATAGAGGGCTCACCAACCAGTTACTTGGACTTGGTCGTAACATAACCTCGATCACAGTGGCCATGCTTACAGGTCACTGTGTTATGGGTAGACACGCTGAAAGAAATCGGCTCCCATTTAACGACTTCTGCCATGGTTGCAGATCCGCTGAGGAAGAGGAAACTGTTATCCACTTTCTTTGCAAGTGCAGAGACTGCGTTCAACTGTGGCGTCACAACGGGCTACTATGCGTGCTCAAGTGAGCTTTTTGCTATGGAGCTACCACACTAACCTAACAGGTTAAGGAAGTCGGATCACTCCATCAGATACATACTTTCCGCTACGCAATGTCTTATTAAGGTCATCTAAAATTTCATTATTTTCTACATTACAATACTCTTTCTCTTAAGTTTCTTCTTCATGTCAACCGACGTACTATTTCAACACTCTCGGGAATTTTTATTATAAACAGCGATCGAATATCCCTGTGGTGTGTTTTTGAAGCTAAAAATAAATAAAAAGTTTCCCCTCTCTAGGTGTGTTCTCTGTTTATTACAACGAATAATTTTGGGGCAGCCTGCGGATATATGTAAGGCTTATGGTTTCGCCAATGCAACCATTACTTGTACTGCGTTGATTAACAAAGGGTTACTACCACCCTTGCAATTGTTTTACTTTGTATTATAGAACCTTAAATTTGTTCTTCGAGTTACATAAAGGAATTTTGATGTCGGCGCATATTAATCATGTACCTCTCCTGTATTACTCTTGGTTGTGTAAAGTCCGATTCATAAATTTAATCAGCGGTTGTGGCAGCAGTTTCCAAAAATATTTGCTTCATATGCTAACGTGGTAATGGTGTTCTGCTGTTCTTCAGCTTGAATACAAACGGCCTCAATTAGGTGCTTCCAACTAATGTTATCTCTTTCTCTTTAAGTTCCTTCATTCCATGTACATCTTGTCAACTGATTTAAGGTTGTTATATGCCACACAATTCCCGGACTATCGTGTTCTTAGAATTTGGGTATTGTACACAATTCCTTAAGAAGTTTCTTTAACAAAAGATGATTTCATAAGAAATTTTACTGATCGAAAAGCACTGGCCATTCCATAGCATGAAATCATGCAAAAATTTTATGTAAAATTATAACAAAAGGGGACACAGAAAGCATATAAGAAAAAGGTGATTTTCATTCAAATTATGGCATTTCCTTTCATCTTAATGTTCATATTTTTAAATCATATATTTTCTGTCTTTTAAAAACTCCTCCTGTAATATTTTAAATGCTTTGCTTTGCTTTGCTTTGCTTTGCTTCAGCCTTCCTTCAGTGTTCTTCATTTGTTTTTTATTTCAGTGTTACTCTACCTGTTGAATTTATGCATTCAGCTCAGGTTTTCGTTTTTCCTCCCCTGGTTTAAACAAAATTTCTGTTCTTTCCTTTTCTTTTTTTGGTGACTTTTAACAAATAAATCTGAACGAGATAATGAAATAAAAAACAGCAACCTTTACCTGGAAATCAATAAATCATTACAATATGATTAGAAATGAAAGGAAAAAAGACGAGAAGAAAAGAAAGGGAAACGAGAGAAATTTTATAAAGAAGAAGAAGCACTGAAAAGAATTTTCTTACATTTCATGGGGGTCCATAATTTATGATAATCACGTTGTTAAGTAAGCTTCCTTTACGACATTCCTCTTTTTTTCTGGGTATGTAAAGGGGCCGTATTATTATGGATTTCAGGGAAAAATGGTATAAAAAAATTCGAAGGACACTATTTATACTGACTGTGGGAGGGAGAAGATACAGAAGAATACGAAAATATTTAAAACCTTGCCATTTAAATATAGGCTTATGGGTTCTATTTATAGGAACCAAAGTCGATTGCATTAATTGCTTCATTGACTAAAATATTGAAAATGCCTTACAAAGGGGAAATAATCTTTAATTTGTTAAACTAATTAATCATATCTATCATGTCTATTTTTGGCTTGTAATATTTTTCTAAGAATCATTGAATTCTTCTACGTAAGCAGCTTAAATAAATGCGATAAACAAAATAATATTCACAGAGTACAAAATAACTTTAGATAATTTTAATGCCTCATTATGAATCTTTCACTAAATTATTGGTAATCAATTTATTATTCCACTTAAGCAATTCAAGGTAAGAATAAAAACATTACAAGCTTCATTTTATAATGTATTCCCTTTCCTCTCCAAGGGTAGGTGCTACAGCTAAATGAAATACATATAAAGGGTCCACCAAATAACTTTTTTTTTTTTTTTTTTGAAAATGCTTAAAAAAAAACTACTGAATATTTTCTCAAATTTCTTTTTTTATTTGAAAGTACAATCCTTCCCGTTAATAATGGAAAATAATTTCATTCAAATGGCTGCCTCGGCTGGCCATGCAGTAGCCTACACCATCGGTCCAATTTTTAAGCACATTATCGATTGTGTGCAGCTGTATTTCACCAATGGCTTCACGAATATTGTCCTTTAAAGCGTCAATTGTCTCTGGCTTGTCGGCGTAATACTTATCTTTGACGGCACCCCACAAATAATAGTCCAACGGTGTCAAATCGCACCTCCGACGTGGCCAAATGACATCAGCTCTGCGGCTGATAATGCGATCTTCAAAAACAGGGAGCAAAACATCGAGTGTAACTTCGGTTGTGTGGCACGTAGCGCCGTCCTGTTGAAACCAAATGTTGCCAATATCCTCCTCTTGAATTTTTGTGAACAAAAATTCGTTCAACATGGCCCGATAACGATCGCCATTGACTGTAACGGCCACTTCTTGCTCATTTTCGAAGAAAAATGGCCCAATTATGCCTCTGGACCAAAATCTGCACCAAACAGTGACTCGTTTTGGGTGCGTCGGCTTTTCAATGTATGCGTGCGGGTTTTCTGTGCCCCAAATGCGACAATTTTGCTTGTTTACATACCCGCCAAGATCAAAATGAGCTTCATCTGAAAAGATGATTTTTTTTGCCAAAATCGGCATCTTCTGTAAGTCGATCGCAGGCCCATTTCCCAGCATTGTTCAAGCGTATACACAACCATATTCGGTCAGCGGAAGGATAAAACTAATTATCTGTCAAATCAGACATGAACTAAGTGTTACGGTTCAATAAGCACTAGTTGATAAAAAAAAACGTTAGATAGCGGACCTGATAGATGGTGGCAAGTGTTCTTCATATAACATTTATATTTTCAGTATCAAGGCATCACTTCGTTTTGTATCATTCATTGGGAACATCATAACCACACGCTCCCATTAAATTCATAATCTGGGATCGTAATTATCATTACAATATTTCAGTCAGGATTATGGACCTAGTTTCTCACATCACTTATATAGTGAGTGTTAATTTTTTATACAAGAGTAGCGGGACCTACAACTTAAAGTTGACTCTGAACGACAGATTTTTGAGACATTTTTCATGTTAATTTTTTTACTTCCAGAGTTTTGGCCAGAAATCTGCTGACAGGGAGTCGCAAAAGAAATATTTTCTCATATTTTCGTTTTGTTGGAGATGTTAGAACCGTGGCCTTACGTCTAATAAGCCTTCACACTACCTACGACGACTTCCATTAGCTGAATACTATCATTTAAAAGGTCTCTCTACAACCATAATCATTCGTCATTGCAACCCTCCAGTTAAAATTATGATTTTAGTTTGTCGTTAGTTAGTTAGTCTGTCGTTCGAAGTCGACTGTAGGACCTGCCGCGCATGTGTAAAATTAACACACTCAACAAAAGTGGTGTGATTAACTAGTGACTGAAGGATTGTAGTAACGAATTATGTATGTATGTAATGTTGTCCAGGGTTTTATGTGAGTATCACTATGATGGTGCACCCCACAGTGCTCTAAGCACGGGTGGAAACAATATGTCTACTAACGCCAACACGCACATCATACCATGGTTTGCATCACCGCACCAATTCGAAGCTATGCTTTTGGCTATGACTCCCCTAAGGAAACATACAATAGTTTTAAAAAAATCTTTAAGAAAACTCTTTAATTCCGATAATTCTTTAAAATTTATCTTTGGATTTAAAAAATTCCAGTGTTTTAATAAAAAAAAAATGGAATAAGAAAACGAAAAAGTTCGCTGTCTAACAGGAATAGAAAACAAAATGGGAAACCAAAAATATTTTCCATAACAATAACGCATATTCAAATGCTTTTTCCTGTCTTCTATGCATATTTCATGTTGTTTTATTTATTTTTCTTTTTCTTTTATTTCCTTCAAAAAAAAAATTTTCATAATTTTTGTTATTTTTTGTTGAACTTTTCAATGCCACAGGCTTTTCTCACTTCGATTGTGTTTTCGTTTCGTTTTTTTCTTTTGTTGGCCTCTGTATTTTATTTGTTTGTTTAACACCAATTGTTCTTTGAAAAAGAAAAGAGTATTTGACAGCTACTTTGGCACGTTTGTAAAACACGATATTCTGTTTTGCAGTCCTGCTGCCATTAAACAATCGATATTTGGGGAAATGGAAACAATAACAATAACAACAACGATTATATTAATTTTCGAAATTCTTGTATATAAGTTATGCATAGATAGATACTGTATATAATATATGTACAATATGTACGTATACAGTGAGCGTCAAAAGTAAAACCAAATTAAACTTTTACCACATAAGGAGAGTGCCCAAAAAAATTTGACAATATTTTGAAATTCTTTTGTAATTTTTTTTGTTTCAATTTTAAAAACTGGTATTGAAACAATTTTTAAATTAAAAATAACCGCAATTTATTAATGCATTGTTTTTTAATGTACAATTTCTTTTGACGCTCACTGTATATGTAATTTTGTATGTGCAAAAACATTTGCAAATTATATTCTCTTTAATGTGAGATTTTGTTGCTCCAAGTATTTGTTTTACATTCTGTACTGTATTGCCCTGTATTTATTTAAACATTTTCTTTGTAGAAATTGAAATTTCGTAAAATTTTTGCGTAATAAACAGCACGTGTGTTAATAACAGCAACAACAAATACAAGAAGTTTTGGATAGAAAATCAACTCAATTTTTTTTGAATCTTTTTTGGTATCGAATCAAAATCAATTCCGCAAGTGTAAGAAACTTAAGTAGCTTAGTTACAGTGGAATAAAAAAAATACTCTTTAGCAAAATACTTAGAAAGTAGGCTGGGACTTATTACCATTGCGCTTATCACTCTTAAGTAACAGATTGCTGAACTTACCTACTTGACTACGGCGACTTTCATAGGGGCCAAAGTACCTTTTCTTTTCAAATACCAATTTATGTTTATGGACAATAGCGGTATTAGCAAATAAGGATGTGATATTTGCAAGTAACTCTTCCATTATGAAGATCAGGTAACTAAAGAGAAACTCATATTTGTATTATAGATGTATTGGTGCATATTGTGAGAAGCTGTAATCCCGACTGAAGGGTTGTAATGGCCAATTATGTTATGTGTGTATGTATGTATGTATGTTTTGGTACATTTTAAAAGGTATTACTCCGATTGAATAGATAAAACGTTACATTGGATTCTTTTTGTCCTGTTGCATAAACAGCATTATCTTGGCGCCATAGATCTTCGACTTCAGTATTAATTATTCTACTTGGCTGGACTTCAAATACGACAAGTTTCAGTATAGGCTTTCGATTATGATTCTCGGCATAAAATGGAATCTTTTTATAGAGTACAGGAAATGCTAGATTGTAAACCAATGTGTCGTGGTATCTATTTCAATTCAATTCGTATGCAAAGCAATTTTTTATACTTTAAAATCTTGTGTAAGTAGCTCCCAATAATTTTTCAACTTATTTATCAATTTGACTTTAATCTTCCTGGAATAATGCCTAGCTTTGTAATAGTAAAGAAATTGTAACTCATCCGGAAGATGTACGGCTACACACTTGGATATTGACAAGCCTGAAGTTCTAGGAGCCTAGTCAAAGGAATTTTATGTATTCACTTAATAGCCTGATCAAAGGCTAAATGAATATCCTATAAGTCACATGTAAGTCGCCGTGGTCTAGTAGGTAGTGTGTTGGCTTATTAGATGAAAGGCCCGAGTTCGAATACCAGGTCAGACATCAAAACGAAAATATGAAAATATTTCTTCGGCGACTTCCTCTCAGCAGATTTCTGGCAAAAACTTTGAGAGTAAAAATTGCCATGAAAAACTTCTCAAAAAATCTGTCGTTCGGAGTCGACTTTAAACTGTAGGTCCCGGCACTCATGTATAAAATTAACGCACACAACATGAGTGGTGTTGAGGAGCTAGGCCGTAATCCTGACTGAAGGGTTGTAATGGCCAATTATGTATGTATGTATAAGTCACATATCTTTTTTTTTTTTTTAATTTGATTTTCAAGATATTTTGCTTTTGCTGGAGAATTCCGTTTCTAATATCATAATAATTGTAATAGTAATCGCCGTAGTCTAGTATGTTTTGGCTTAGACGTGAGGCCACGGTCAATGAAACAAAATATAAACAAATATTTTTTCGTCGACTTTCTCTCGGCAGATTTCTGATAGATCCCTCCACTCATGTATTAAGTCAAAACACAGAACATAAGTGGTGTATGAAGCTAGATCGTAATCATTTCTATATTTTAGAAGTCCATTTTTACTTAATTTTTTAATAAAACCTTTTAGAGCCAGAGTAAGATGTTGAATTAAGTCTGAATTACTAGCATTAGATCGGTATTCACGCTGAATATTTTTGGAAAATCTGTCTGTTTTTGACGGTTAAACGCGGTAAAGCTGTAACGCTAATACTGATGAAAAAATTATCAATCTGACATACAAACAAAATGGCATAAAAGACCCGTTTTTGGAGGCAGATTTTTTGCTTTGTAATAAAATGTTTTCCTTTCTCTCTCTCTTTCCATTTTTATTTCTGCTTTTCATTTCATATTATTGACTTAATTAATCATCAGCTTTTGTGATGTGTTTGTTTATTAAAAGTATTGAAAAACAGTTTTAAAATTCGTTAAAAATTCTGACAACCATGATACATGTCAACAGCAAATGTTGCATGGAATGGTGAATATTTTATTTGTTTGACAAAGTTCTACTAAAACCCATACAAATAAAAACAAAATATACAAACAACTACAGTCAAGGAAAAAAGTCTACAGACAGCAATGATTTTTTTTTTAATTAAAAAGGTAAGCATGTTTTAAGGTACTCACAAGAGTGTTTGAAGATAAAATTGAATATTAAAAAATATAATCTAGAAATTATTAGAAAAAATGTATGTAGACTTTTTTCCTTGACTGTATATTTACCTACGTATATTTGAAAAGGTTTAAAATGTTTATTCTTTGACATTAATTAATGGATTTATTTTAGTGACCAAAAAAAAAAAAATAAAGTGTCCTGCCAAATGTTTACTTAAGTATTAACGATAGAGAAATAATTTTTATCTGTATAGAGAGTATAGAATGAAAGGAAGTAAAACAGGAAGATAAACTGAAATAGAAGAAAATAAAAACCTCAATACTAATACTCTAAATAGGATAATATTTGTGTATGAGTTTATAATAAACATTGCAACAATAGCACCACACCTGTGACATGGATTTGGCTAAGCTTTTAACTGGTAAAAGTACTGTCACTCAAGCTGTATATCTCATACGCATGCTGCAAAGTATATGTCGCTTATTAATGTTCGTAATTCGGCTCATCCTTTAATTGTGTTACAACATAGTCATAGTCCTACTGCTTGTAATCACGTAACTGTACGTGATTTCCTTCTATATATTCCCTTTCTAATTATTTAGTTTTACAAACACATGCAATGCTTAGGCCTAGTCCTGTATAAGTTATGACTTAACGTGTGCGTCTCTTTCTGTTTGTCCTCTTTAAGTGTTTATTTAGTGTATGTGACCTTTGGTTATATTACAAACAAAAAAAGAAAAAAAAATATAAACCAGGAGATAAATTTGTATTAAAACGAGTGTTATTTTTATTACAATGTAATGTTTATTAAAATATAAAAACAAAAGTAAAGCAAATATTTATTGTTTAATATAATTCTCTGCTCATTTTATTAATTCTTATTTGTGTTGAATTGTGGTAAATAATATACAATTTATGTTCCTGATATATAGGGAAGTAAAAATTTAAACACTTTTATTGCCAAAAATTATAAAATTTTCACAACATTTCGAGAAATTTGTTTAACCTACCGACTGAAGACTAAAGCCATTATTTTTGGTTAATAAAATCAGTTTAACCCACTTGGTACATTTCGTAATCACATACATTAAAAAGAACTAGCGCGAAAAAAACAAATAATGGACTCCAGTGGGGTGAATTTGAAAGAAAATTGAATTTTCTCCGTCGATTCCATATCGATTTTGTTTTTTTTGTTACGTTTTTGCCTTTCAAAAATGTTTAAAATATAAGCTCTTAGATTGCAAATAAAATAAAAAATAAATTTCTGTTTAGTTTTAATTAAAATTCTTTATTGTTCACACAATTCTGTCTGCCATTGTTCACTACTTGATGTAAACAACAATAATTGCTGTTTTTTGTTATCCCTCTGCTTATACCCTTTGCATAAACAATAACAATTACTAGAAAATTATTCGACAGATCTTTATAACGGAGATCTTCAAACCACGACTACACGCTTTCAACACACCACGTCTTCACACAAGACTGACCGAGCTTCACTAACATGAAAGAAAATTCGAGTTTCCTCGTCGATTCCATATTATCTTTGTTTTTTTATACATAAAAAACACTGTAAAAGCTCCTTAATCTCGAATAATTCAGCACCATGATATATAAGTTCGAGTCCCCGTAGTTTAGAAGGCAGCGTGTTGGCTTATAAGACGTGAGGCCTTGGTTCAAACCCCAGGTCAGACATCTTCAACTGAACGGAATATGAAAATATATTTCTTCGCGACTTCCTCTCAGCAGAATTCTGGCAAATAATATAATATGAAAGGCTTTTTAAATCTGTTGGTTGAAGGCGATAAAATTTGTGTTCAGTTTTAATTAAAATTCTTTATTATTCACACAATTCTGTATGCCACTGTTCACAACTTTATGTAAACAACAACAATTGCTTTGTTTGTTATTCCTCTGTTTTCACCTTTTGCATAAACAATAACAATTACTAGATAGCTGTTCGACTGATCTGTGTAACGGAGATCTTCAAACCACGATTACTGTCTTCAAACACACCGCGCCTTCACACAAGACTGACTGAACTTCACTAACTTGAAAGAAAATTAGATTTTCCCCGTCGATTCCATATCGACTTTGTTTTTTTTTCTTACATAAAACCCTGTAAAAGGCCCCATAATCTCGAATAATTCAGTACTGTGGTATATAAGTTGAAGTCCTCATAGTTTAGAAGGTAGCGTGTTGACTTATACGACATTAGACCCAAGGTCAGACATCTCCAACGGAATGAATTATGAAAATATATTTCTTCAGCAACTTCCGCTCAGCAGATTTCTGGTAAATAATCACACAACGTAAGTGGTGTGAGAAAATAGGTCGGAATCCTTACTAAACGGTTGTAATGACCAATTATATATGTATGTATGTATGACCATAAATTTCAATTACTTTTCCTAAAGGATATTTGAATTCTGAGTACTACTACTAAAAATAGAACATTTTTCCATAAGGTCAATGGCTTACAAGAACCGCAAAAGTGCTATGAATGGTCATGCGACCTAAATACAGCGGAATATCTGTGCTTTTCTTATCCATATCAGTTCAGCGGAGTCTAGCAATAATATAAGTACTTTCCTGATAAAAATGAAATTCAGTTTTCTAGACAAACGGTCGCAGAATACTCAGTTTCGACGTAGTTGTCATAGTCTAATAGATAGTGTGTTTCCTTACTAGACGAGTGCTCGTGAGCTCTAACCACTGCTTAGAGATCTCGAGAAGGCGAAGTCATGAATGTTCGCCTTCAAGAACATTCATCAGACTGTTTACCCTGCCATATAAAGGGCAAAGCAAAGCAGGCGAATGAGTTAGTGAAAATCAGTCAGTCTTGTGTGAAGGCGCGGTGTGTTTGAAAAGGAATAATCGTGGTTTGAAGTAACGGAGATCAAAGATCTGCGAAGGGTGAAGGGTGTAAACGGAGGAATAACAAACAAAACAACAGTTGCTGTTGTTTACATAAAGTTGTGAACAGTGGCACACAGAATTGTGCGAATAATAAAGAATTTTAATTAAAACTAAACACAAATTTATTTTTATTTTATTTGCAATCTATGAGCTTATATTTTATACGTTTCTATATAGAACTGGAAGTTAGATTGCGAATGTCGCCACTCATGGGCAAATGTTAACACCTACAGCATGATTGATGTATCATTCAACAGAAATTATTTATAAAAGAATCTCGTTGAGTTTCCTATTTGTGTTGGCAGAAAGTCATCTAGATACACTTTGGGCTGCAAACTTAAGTGAAGCAGTTGTATAAAATAATGTCTTATAAGCGTTAGTGCCACATAAAAAAGACGAAAAATTTTAACAAAATAAAACACAAAGATTTCTATATGACTTGACCTATGAGGAGTTAGGTGTTCTATACTATTCTCCATTACATGCAAGCTTATTGGATAGTTAAAGCAGGTTTAAAAAAAGTTACCAAAATTATGTCAGAAATGTGTGAACCAAAGATGTGTGAATTGTTCTTTTTTCTACAGCATCTGAGTCAACTAATAATGTGACTAAAATTTTCACTAATTTGTAGTTCATCCTTAATACAATCAAAATGAATTGAAAGAAAGTGCTATGCAAACTCTAATCTTCTTTCAACGTTAAACTCAATACTAAACTTTCATTTGAAATACTTTTTGGGATAAGAGCTTTACTTACCGGACTACCACAGCTGCAATGCTTTTAACATTTTATTTTGTAAACAAGTTTTGCCAAATACAATCTGTAAATAAAAAAGAGGAAGGAAAGGCCTCGGTAAGTATGTAAATATCATAAAATAAAATATTTCCTTTATTTTTAATTAAAAATCATTTTTCAAATAAAAATGCAAATGAATTATCTTTCAAATGCTATTCTGGATATGGAAATGAAACATAATAAGTTTATTAAAACCACAAAAAAAAAAATTTAGAGGCTTTTAAAATGAAATTTTTTCTGTTATTTCAACCACATACATATACCTAGCAGGTATATTTAAATTATGAAAATACAAAAAGAATGAACATAAATTTCCACACGAATATACATGTGGGGACCCATGCAGTTTACGAATAATAACCTGATTTGACATCAACTACTCGTTCATTCATTCATTTATTCATTTCATAAGCACACGATGGTATTTCTATTTAAAATATTTTAAATTCAATTCTCTATACTCTCCTATACTCCTTTGAAATGACCACAAACTCTTTACCTATTTGAATTAATAAATATGTATCTCAGAAACATATTCAACCAAACAAAACATATCCAGACGATACACGTACATATTTAAAGAATTTCTACCTTTGAAGTGGTTAGGTTTGCTCAGTCTGTTGAACATTTTGAAATCATAGAACAACGAATAAACCGCAATATCATAATCATCACAACAACCATTCATATTCATTTTCATTTTCATTCACATTCACATGTAAATTAATATCCGGGGGGTTAATATTTTAAAATAAATTCATAGAAAATTTTCTGTGATATACAGTGAGCGACAAAATAAACTGTACATTAACAAAAATATATACATTAATAAATTACCTTCATTTTTATTTTAAAATTGCTTCATTGAAGCAAAAAAAAAATTTTTTTTTCTTAAAAATTTCGTTATTTTTGAAAATTTTTTCGGGTACACCCCTTAAGATACCACTTTAAGTGGTATTTGGTGATTGTTAGAATTTTATCCATAGTGTACAGTTTCTTTTTACTCTCACTGTATGAGTAGAGCGCATAACATAATCTTTAAAGCAGTGTATCACCTAAGTATCTGGGTATGTAGACGTACGAGGATGTCTATGAGAATTAATATCAAGTAGTGCGTAACAAGAGTACTTAAACAAAAATACCAGTTTATTATTTTTTTTTAATTTACCAATCAATTTTGAATATTTAGACACGCCCGTCTTTTTGATTGTGTTAAATTGTTTTGTAAGCAAAACATTATTCTAAATTTTTTAGAATCGATTTTCAGAATAACAATAACAAATCGACATTAATATTCTCGAAGCTGACAAAACCTAAAATAAATGATGTATAATAGAGCAAAGTTTCAGACTGTAAGTTTCCGTGGGTTTAAGCATTTTTCTTTCACTATCTGCTGCCTGAAGTTGTAGGTTCTTTAGAGGTTTTTCGTTTTTTCAATTGTTGGAAACTTTGTTTTTTCATTCACCATTTTTGCATAATGTTTAGCTTCTGTGCTAAACATGCTTATGTTGGTTGGGCTATCTATTGGTTTAAATTTGAACCATCGCGTCAATTTGAATCTGACAATACTTATGTCATTCTATTCTGTAATAAAGTTCAGTATATTGTCTCCAATGATTTATTGGAAATTTCTTTCCATAGCAAACACAATTGGTAGGAAATTGCACGAAAATGTCGTACAAAATTTGGTCGCAGAGAAGAACCAACAGCGCCCGGTATACACAAGTTTATTGCTAAAGTTCATGAAAATGATTTCATTGTTGATGCGCTGAGAGTGTGAGTGAGAACCTCTCAACATCTACTCGCCATCGTTCTGAAGAATTCGTTGAAGAGTTGAAGCCGCATGACCATCTGCTTCGTTTTCGCTTCTCTAGATGGGCCATGATTTCCATTTTGTCGAAAAATAACCATCTTTTCGGATGAAGCTTATTTTCTTCTTGGTGAGAAAACCCAGACGTGGTTTTAAAAAAGTCAATGTACCCATTACGAACGACTGTTTGGTGTGGCTTGTAAAGCGTAGGCATCATTGGCTCATACCTCTTTCAAATGAAGAGGGCGCAACCATCACGGTCAATGGAGACATCTATCGTACCATGATAACTAATACAAAACATGTAAAAATATTTCTTCGGCGACTTCCTCTCAAGCAGATTTCTGACAAAAAAGTTTCTCTCACGCAATCTGTCGTTCGAAGTCGACTTTAAACTGTAGGTCCCGCCACTTATGTATGAAATTAACACACACAGCATTAGTAGTGTGGGAAGCTAGATTGTAATCCAGTCTGAAGTGTTTTAATGACCGATAATGTATGCATCTAGCCGAGATCATTCAGTGTTTCGACGGGAGGGCAAAGGTGTATGTCTAGGCTGATTTTGTCATGATGGTCTCTTTTTGGATTTCATCATTCAAACGGTCGAGTTGAGAGGCCTAGAGATCAAAATAGATACTTTGTGCTGGCTTGTAACAGTTCATAATGGATAATTTCCTTACAGGTTGCTTAAACGCACAACAGAACCTCTTGTGATGCTCTAAGTTAAAATGCCTTTGTTGATGAATTATGGTACAAACACAATCAAACGCAACGTAACATAGACAGCAATCTCCCAAAAATTGAATACTTGAGTGCATGTGGAAATTGTTGTTTTGAAGGCAAGGCTACAATAAGCAAATTGTTGCTGCAAAATTGCTATGCGTGCTGCGTTGCGTTTATTGTGTTTATGGCACTAATTTCCAAGGTAATTTATTTTGTAGCAAGTCCTCGTAATTAAACAGGTTAAATGAACTTTTTCAAAAGTGCTTCAACTGTAATTGTGTCTCATTTAACTGATGGTTACACACTCAGTCGGAAGTCGCCGTAGTCTCGTAGGCAGTGTGTTGGCTTATTAGACGTAAGGCCCGGGTTCAATCCACAGGTCAGACATCAAAACGAAAATATGAAGAAATATTTCTTCGGTGACTTCCTGTCTAAAGTTAACATACACAACATAAGTGGTGTTACAAGCTAGGTCCATAATCCTGACTGAAGGATTGTAATGATCAATTATGTTATGTATGTTATGTTACACTCTCAGTCGAAGGAACCTAAACTGACCAGCTTTTTTAAAATAATTTCGAACTATTAAGTGCTTAATATACGACTGACAGCTTGTAATGAAAGTTGTCGTAGTATGGTGGCAAGTTTTGCGGAATTGAAAATTAATAATTTAATTTTTTAAACTTAAAATTAATCGACAAATAAATTCACACCAGGGGCTCTTAATTATGAAAAGAATTCTATGTAATGGGTTCCATGCCAACAGTTGGCCACAGCAATTAAAATTTATTCATGTAGTTTTCAATTGCTGTGTTGTATTCATATACATTTAAAAGAAATTCATTCATTCTGTGGTAATTAAAAACCCTCTGAAGTCATCATATTAAATATTCTGGATGCCAAATATTTTACTCATACAAGTATGTACATAAAATCAAAGTGCCAATGGGTCGTATGAGCAACATGCAATTATTCTTGCTTTATTTTCATACATCATACGCTAGGGGACATCTTTGACTTTTTTCTCACTTTATGGATTACAAATCTCAAAAAAGAAACAAATAAATGAAAGACTAAAAAACAATAATAAACTAAAACAGTAGGGTATAAAAATAAAACATTTTGTTTATTACAGTTTATAATGCCTTTTAGTGCGATGCTTGCTTTCAAAGATACAGATGAGATTACAAATAAATTCCCAACAAAATAAATTGCAATTTCAGTTTTATTAGAACAGAAGAAAGAAAAGAAAAAGGAAATTGTTTTTAGAAACAAAGTAAGATTATGGCAGGGGTCTTTAGTTTTTACGTTTTACGATTCATAAAAGAAAGTACCAATAAAAACTTGTACTCACTTTTATAGTAACAGACTGTAAATCATCACAGCAGAACATATTTTTATTTTCCCCTTCCCTCAAGCGTTATTTACATGTATGGTGGGGTAGTAAATGTGTAATAAAATAAATAGTTTTTATATGTCCGTATGTGTTAAACTGTTTGTTTATAGAAAATCTTTTTTTTATTTTTAATAAAAAAACAAACAAGATTTTCCAGATTTTCTCCCAAAAGGAAATAAATCAACAGATTAGCAAGTGCAAATGGTTGTGAAATGTTTTTTTAAAGTTTAATTAAAACATTTAGAAAAGGGTGTACCTAGTTCCTATGTCTTACAATAGAGGATGGGACCCTTTTTTCTACAAAGTGAAATATTTATTGTTCGTTAAAAGCATTTAAAGGATCAGCTTTTAATATTACGTTTTAAAGTATGAGTTCGTAGATTGAAAATAAAATAAAAATAAATCTGTGTTTAGTTTTAATTAAAATTCTTTATTATTCACACAATTCTGTGTGCCACTCACTGTTCACAACTTGATGAAAACAACAACAATTGCTTTTCTTTGTTATTCTTCTTTACACTCTTTTATGTAAATAATAACAATTGTTCGATAGAACTTTATAACGGAAATCTTTAACAACACGCGTTTTTTTACTGACTCCTGCTTTGCCTTACCTTTTGTATGGCGACGTAAACAGTCTGATAAATGATCTTCATTCCAAATGTTCTTGGCTTCGCCTTCTCGATATCTCCATAAATGTAGTCATCGTTGTTTCATTGTTGTTTGTGTATTTTATTTACATTTACATTTGTAATGTTTGTTGTTGCATTTTTGTTTACTTGTTTATAATGTAAACAAGTTCGTTGTTTTTGTGTGTAGAAAATCATCGTTCCAATGTTCACCCCATGTTCTTAGGATGGAGGGCATCTGAAATATGTTTCCATGAATTTGGCACATAAATCAGGCTGAACGTGACAGATGGCATTTTTTCTGTAGACTGTTAGGTCTACAGTGGTTTGTGTCGTCTTCGTATAAAACTGCGATTTTAGAAAACGCCACAAGAAAATGTCAAACATTTAATCGCCCTTCAAGGATATCAGATGTGATATGAGTAGTGTGAGAGGCATTGGCGTCCTGTTGAAAAAGGAGTAAAAGTTCAGTCAGTCTTGTGTAAAGACGCTGAGTGTTTGAAGAAAGTAATCCTGGTTTGAAGATCTCCGTTACAAAGATCTGCCAAACAGCTGACTAGTAATTGTTATTGTTTATGCAAAGGATATAAACAGAGGAAAACAAAAAATAGCAATTGTTGTTGTTTACATCAAGTTGTAAACAGTGGCACACAGAATTGTGCGAATAATAAAGAATTTTAATTAAAACTAAACACAAATTTACTTTTATTTTATTTGCAATCTACGAGCTGATATTTTAAACATTTTTAAAATGTAACGTGACCTGTATTAGACTTTGTTTTCAATATTCCATCTTATCAATATTTCCTGTATTCCTTTATATTTCCATTGAAATTTAAACGTGTCTTACACTTTTCCCAACATTTAATTTCCTGGCAATCATTTAATTTGTGAAATTTAATTTCAAATGTAATTTCCAATTGATTTTCTACCTTTCAATTGTAATTGAATTAAAAAAGTCTTAGACAACTCATCTTTAATTGTAATTAAAGAAGATCTACTGTCATGACACTTATATTTCCTGCATCTCTCTGGCAACTTATATTTCCTTCTTAGGGCAATATAGAGAGAGTGCAAGAGAAAATTTACGCTTTGTACTCCTACTGTGTTTGACAATTGGAAAATTTGTAATCGAAGGTAATAATGTTACCCAAAGGAATTGTATAAATGGCAGACATTAACTTCATTTATACGCAGATAATTGCTTAAGTATTTACGAAACTCTTAGAGAACGTATGGTAGTCACATTAGGCAAATAATTGCTTAAATGAAAATGCTCATACGAGTCAATATTCGTATTGCTGTGCTACTAATTGGTAATACAATAGGCTTATAAACACATACATATTCATGCATATGTCATTCAATTTAATTTAATTTAATTCATACTCAACAAAAATGTGTTTCTTTATGTTTTAATCTGCCAGCTTTAGGTTTAATTAACGCTGAATAAATTAAAGAGATTTCAAAGAAAATTATGAAAAAATATACAGGTTTTTCTCAAGCTTAAGGTAAAGCTGTGGGATCATATTTTCTTTTCTGTATGCTAATGATATTCATTCATTTTCTATTCATAATGGAAATTTAATAGAAGTATTGTTTAAAAAACAATTTTAAAATCAAATTTAATTTATAAGAAGCAAATTACAGTTGATCATGTAAGATGAGAATAATTGAAAACACAATTCGATAATCATTTATTATTCAAATATAGGCAGTATTATGGCTTGGCGTGTGCACAACAAGTTCTCACCAGAGATCGACATTGAGTATTCAAAAAGATGAGTAGAATCGAATCATACTCATAATTTCTGATACTTATACGCATTCATACTTATTTTAATATCATGGACAACACGTATAATGTTGTTGATTTCGATTCTCCATAACTCAACACATACACGAAGCACAAAATAAGTACAAATCGCGTACGAACACTAAAATACTTACTAGAAGGTTAACTGTTTGCTCTGCTTGCTGCTCAGTCTTTCTTGCTTATGCGTCTTCTATTTTCTTTTTTTGTAAATGCGTCAACAACTAAGACTGTAAATTTTGATGAATGTTTCAAATCACTCGAATCATTTACAAGTATTTTTCTAAAGTTATGAACCTAAATAAGTAGGCTTATGAATCAAACATATTTCGAATGGTGTGAGTTTGATGACAACGTTGTACGCATACCCATTGCAACCTGTACTTAGAAATCAACGTTGTAGTGAGTATGAAAATGAATCAGAGTACATAGTTAAATTTCAGTAGTGTTGACTCACTTATATTCAAAATTTCATGAGTGCTTATGAGTAGCAAAAAAACGATTAATTGCTGATCTCTGGTTCTCACCATCAGTAGAAGTGCCTCAAAGCTATAACACTTTTCCGAAAGTATTACAGACAAAACCATCTGGAATTTTGACAAAAAGATTCATTATTTCTTAGGATATATATTTTCTTCTTCAGAATCTTCTGGTGTCTTCACACAAAGTAAGCAGTGAAAAAAGATTTTACTGAGACGATTGATTGAAAACCCGTACCAACTCAGACATCTGGAACAAAATGATATAAGAAAAAAACATTTCTTTGGTGGCTTACTTTTAGCAAGCAGTCTGCTGGTAAAAACTCTGAGAGTAAAGTAAAGTTGCCATGAATAGTTTCTTAATAATCTGTCGTTCGAAGTCGACTTTAAACTGTAGGTCCCTCCACTCATGGAAAAAATTAAAACACACAACATGGGTGGTGTGTGAAGCTGGCTAAAGGGCTATAATAATCAATTAAGTTAGCAACGTTTGAGCAGCTACTTTAAAAATTGTTACAATAGCTAAGTTTAAATAGATCTAGGATGGTAAATATATTCTGATTCTCTATCCTTTGTCATTTGATAGAAAAATTCTTGATAATTTTGCACTGGCAACGAAAAATGGATTTGTGGACAACCACAAGGTCAAGAAATTATATGTGAATCGGGAACAACAAAATCCACGGCCATATTGTATAACCATAATGACCAGGCAATGCTCTATATTTGGTGATCCATTATGAGTTGCTAAAACCCGAGCCAGATAATTATAAGAGACCTCTAGAGACAACAATATGCAAACAGACACGAAGTTGTAATTTTTTATTACAACAATGGCCAAACATTGCAGCGTTGGTCAAAAACTCATTGGACCTTCCGACTACTACTTATTTCGATCGATGTAGAAAGCTATTATTTGACTCGAACTTGACATGGGAGCAGGATATCAGAAATTCGTTCGATTCGTTATTAGTCGCGGAAACCGAGCTGATTTTTTTTTTTTTCGAACAGAATCCATAAATTAACAGAAACATGAGAAAAAGTCTTATTTAACGATGCATATGTCACTTCAAAAAACCAAATTAATAAAGCATTCACTTCCTATTAAAATGACTAACTTTAAATCCACCAGAAAAGCTTCTCTAACCTTACAAATCATAAAATTCCTGTAAATGACTTAAAACTCAAATTCCAAAAATTAAAAACAATTTTAATATCGGTGCTATTTAGTTAAGCCCAGCTGTTCAAAGATTACCAAACAAATGGAGAAATTTTGTTTTGTTTTTAAACTCATTTGCATAAAACACAATCGCAGCATCAAATAAAATATAGTTTGTGTGGCAGGGCAGTCGACAATAATGTTATCAAACAGATACAGCAACAACAACAACAACCAAATTGTTTAACATTATAACAGTTGCTGCTGTAAATATGCAAAAAACATACTTTTAATGCCTGTGAATAATAAAAGGAGGAGAACAAAAAACGAAGGTTGTAAATGAATAAATTATCGCCGTTGAACTGGTTTTATCGGGGTTTGACACAAATGATAATAAAATTGCCGGATAATGACAGTGAAGTCGTATGCTGCTGCTTATAAGGAAGTGTTAATTGATTGCTAGTTGGTTCACACATTTATCGATATGCAAGCAAAGTTGACTTAATTTGAGGAATATATATAATAATGATTAATTAAGTAGGTAGGTAGGTAGAGGTGGCTGCCCATCCAAGAATGTTTCTCACTTAGGCCGCATTAGGCTCATTGTGCTACCACAGATTAATTAAGTAAGTAAAGATGATATACCAATGGAACAACAAGTTTTGTAAATCTTCAGATTCAGGCAAGTGCATTCGCGACCTTTCTTTATAAGGATTTGGTTCATTGACTTCTGAATGCAGGTCTCATGAAAAGTTTCTCAAAAAATCTTTCGTTCGGAGTCGACTTTAAACTGTAGATCACGCCACTCATGTATAAAACTAGTTCATAATGACTAGCTTGTATTAACCAATTATGTACGTATGTACAGTGAGCGTCAAAACTCACTGTACACTAAGCATAACATTCTAACAATCACCAAACTCAACTTTTACCATTTAAAGAGTGTGCCCGAAAAAATTTGATAATATTTCGAAATATTTTGTAATTTTTTTGTTTCAATTTTAAAAACTGTTAATGAAATAATTATAAAATAAAAATAACGGTAATTTCTTAATGTACATATATTTTTTGTTAATGTACAGTTTCTTTTAACGCTCACTTTATATATTCACCACTCTTAGATAAAAAATATTACCTGCAATGTTAGAATATACGTTTCATTGCCTCTTTAACGTGTTTATTAATATGTAAATAAGCTTCATTGGAAAACAAAATTTTTTTAGAAATTTTTTTAGACCCTAAAGCATGCCTCATAGCTTTCTAAATATTAGCGGCTTTACATGAAATCCTGCTACTCAATTAATTCTCTTGCCTAAACAGAGTACGTATCCCATTTAATTCATTATCATGCCGTATTTCTTATTAATTCACTGATGAATAAATCAAAAATTAATTCTTCATTCATGCTACAACACAATTTTCCCTATTTAACAGAAAACCTGGTACATTCCTTGAACCTGTAAAATTGTAAACAATTCCTTGTCATTAACGCCATTGCCATTACATCTCATTCAGTGCCTAAGAGTATTGTTGTAAACGTTCTTTATAAATGAGATTCTCGTTCACAGAAAACCTGAAATACTTCAACGCAAATTATCAATTGTTGCTGTTGCTGTTCATCTTTAATTGTTGTCGTATTGTAATGGGATTTTTAATTTTTGTTTTTAATTTTAATTGTAAGCAAATTGTTCGACTTATCATCGTCTGCTGAAGGATAATTGCCCTGCTAGTCGTAGAATGGCTGGTGGTGCTACACAAAAATTGTGATGAATTCGAATTGTTTGCGATAAATTTGTTGAATTTTGTTGTACAATTTATTCCATTTGTTCTCCTCTTCGTCTATAAATTCAAATTTTTTTTAATGGAAAACAAATTTAATTCGATTTCTCCTGTATTCCTTTAAACATATGCATGACGCACCTTAAATGTTAGCAATATTGTATGTATTGTTATAAATGAAGCAATTTCAATTCGGAAAACTATTTGTGCCAACCTTAAAAGCTTTAAATTTGAATTTAAAAGTATTTGCCACTAAATATATCGGGTGCGCCATCTATTGATTTAAATTTGAATCATCGTTTATTACGAATCTGACAATACTTATGTCATTCTATTCTCTCACAAAATTCAAAATCTTATCTCCACTGAACGTAATAAATTGATTTACGCTTGGGCAACGTTGGGATTTATTTACAATTTACTTCCATAACAAAGACAATTGGTGGGAAATTGCACGGAAAAGTCGTACAAAATTTGATCGCACAGAAGGACCAACAGTGCTCGGTATATTGCTAAAGTTCGTGAAAATGGGTTCATTGTTGATGCGCTGTTAACCTCTCAACATCTACTTGTCATCGTTTTCTAGAATTCGTTGAAGAGTTGAAGCCGCATGACCATCTGCTTCTCTTTCGCTTCGCTAGATCGGCCAACGAGAAACGATGATTTCGATTTAGCAAAAAAAAAATCATCTTTTCGGATGAAACTTATTTTCAGCTTGCAGGGTACGTTAAAAAGCAAAATTGCTGTATTTGGGACGCAGAAAACTCACACGTAGTCTTATAGAAGCCAATGTACCCATTACGCGTGACAGTTTGGTGAGGCTTATGGAGAGGAGGCCCATATTTGGTCAATATTTCTTTGAGAATAAGGACGTCGCAACCATTAAGATCAATGGGGACATCTATTGCACCATGCTAAACAAATTTTTTTGTACCCGCTCTTCATGGTATTGATGTGAACGATGTTTGGTTTCAACAGGATTTGGCAATTTCCCACAATCGATTTATTGCGTCAATACTTTGATGGCCGTTTAATAAACCGAAATTGGCCGCCAAGAAGATTCGATTTGACACCGTTGGACTATTTTCTGTGAGGCGCCGTTAAAGAAAAGTGTTATGCCGACAAACCAGTGACAATTGAGCATTTGAAGGCCAACATTCGTGATGCCTTTTGCCAAGATACGATTCCATACCCTCGAAAAAATGCACGAAAATTGGTCAGATTGAAGGATGTACTGTGAAGCAAGCCACGCCAGCCATATGAATGAAATAATATTCCATTTGTAACCGGAACAATTGTACTTCACATCATAAATAATATTTCAAACCGTTTTGCCATTCGCCTTAGTCTAGTAGGTAGTGTGTTGGATTGTTAGACGTAAGGCCACGGGTCAAACCCCAGGTCAGACAACAAATCGAAAATATGAAAAAAATATTTCATCGGCAACTTCCTAGCAGTAGAACTCTGGGAGTAAATGAAATTGCTATGGACAGTTTCTCAAAAATCTGTCGTTTGGAGTCGACTCTAAACTGTAGGTCTCGCCACTCATGTATAAAATTAACACACACAACATAAGTGCTGTGAGAAACTAGGTCCATAATCCCAACTGAAGGGTTGTAATGACCAATTATGTATGTATGTTTTGTTTTATTGCATTTTTAAATTTAAACTTTTAAATGGCCCACCCTCTAAGCAAATATGTAGAGCGTTACATTTGCCTTCTTTTCATTGCCTTCTAATCTAAATTGTTTCATATTCCTCTGGTTAAAAGAGATTTTTAAACACTTGAAACCCAAAAAAACAGAAGCACACAAACAAATTCCTCTGAAATATGGTTTGTAATTAACTACACACCCCGTAGACAACACATGCATTGCCAGTTCCAGTTCCTTTCTTCCACCAGATACTCAGGTGAGGCTTGTTAATGAAACTCCTCTCCTCCCACCATCTGTAATAACTACAAAACCAAGTATTTTAAGGACATTCAACAGAAGTACTCTTAAGTGTCCTTTATTTTTGCCTTTTACCATCGTTCGTTTGCCTTTCTCTCTCTGTGAGACTCTTATGTGTGGCAAGAAGGTCTCTTATGTGGCATAAATACTTTAATATTTCATACACTGTTGTCCTGTTATAACTTTATTTCCCTTTTTTTTTGGTTTTGTTGCCTGCTTTTGGCTTTCGAATATATTTTTGGTAACAGAAAAATGTAAAGAAGTGTTGGTGGCGTGTATGTGTGTATGTGTATCTGCATTTAATGTAATTACTTTATAAACGGTACAGTTGCTTTTATGATTTTATTTATGCCCAGATGAGCCCTTAATTAACTTTTCACTCTCTGTGTGTGTGTGGATAAAAATATTTTTTAAAATCATATGGCCGTTAAGAGTGTGGGCCAATCTCAATAATAATTTTATTTTTCGTAACATTTTAATTGGAAACTTTGTTTGGTTTCTTGTCCAAAATGTTGAATACGGTTGTGTTCAGTACTTTATTTCTTGTTATGATTTGTATATCGGTTAAATAGGAAGTGCATGCAGGGACATTAGGTCTTGATAAGGGTCAGCCAGCAATTGGAGCGGCCACCATTATAAGGGGAATGTATTGCCCTTGAGGCAAATGCATTAAAGGCTTATGCTAAGCCTCTTTATTTATTAAGAGGATGAACAATTATACCTGCACTCAGAATCATGTCCTTTTAAAGCAAGACCGTGCATTCGCTTGTCTGAATCTGAACATTTTCAAGACTTTCCATTGGTATACCATTTCTACTTAGTTCATTAATCATTATTACAACCCTGCAGTCATGCTAAAGATAGGTTAGAAGCTAGGTTGTAAATCTTCTCATATAACCCATGTTGTTTGTGCTAATTTCATCCATGGGTGGTGAGACTTACAGTTTAAAGTCGCTTCTGAGCGACAAATCTGGGAGAAGCTTTTGCCATAATTCTGCTGAGAGGAAGTCGCTTAAGATTTTGTTTGTTTTTCTTTTTTGATCCAGTCTCTTGAGCTAGGAATTGAATCTGGGGCACGCATCGAATTCAACACACTACCTACTAGGCTACGACGACTTGATACACCATGGTATACATACGTAATTAGGCATTACAATCCTTTAGTTAGGCTTACGACCTAGCTTCTCACAACACCGATGTTGTCTGTGCTAACATTATACATGATGGGCGGGACCTACAGTTTAAAGTCGATTCCGTACGACAGATTTTTGAAAAACTTTTCACAGCAATTTTATTTTGCTCTCAGATTTTGCCAAGAATCAGCTGAGAGGAAGTCCCCTAAGAAATATTTTTTCATATTTCGTTTTTGGTCGAGACGTCTGAGCTAGGGTTCGCGTCTAAGCTAACACATTACCAACTAGACTACGTTGTCTTGGTATACCGTGACGGATTATTAAACAGTGTTTCATTTTACTGACAAACCTGTTCAACGCCCGAAACAAGCCAGATTTTTAGAAGATTTTTAGTAATGGCAACAGAAGACCAGAAGTAGCTGTAAGGGCACATAATATTGTTGTTTTGCAACATGTTCTTCAAAAATGATATACATGTGCAAGAGAAATTCTATGATCCACATTGCTTTCTGAACACTTCTCTTACATATTATTTAATAGCCTTTAGTGATATTTCAGTGTTGTTGCAACCCGCCACTACTTTTTTGAGTTTTCGTTAAACTCTCTCCAGCACATAAATACTCTGATACTTTGTGGTTTTATGCTGCATCGTAAAATGGCTCCAAAGGAAATGCTTGTTAAACGTATGGTTTCTGGTCGGTAAAGTTATTGTTTTTATTTTTATATTTCAATGAAAAAATCGGAGCAACTGAAAAGTATTGTAATAAAAAAATTTTTATTGTAAAAATATGCTCAGCTAACGCGTAACAAGTGTTGAACATTTCCGGACACAGTTTAACATATGAATTGTGTGGATGCAGCAACGAAAACATCAATTCTGCACTTGTGAAGGTGTTTTTTATTTTGTTTTTCTTTCTGTAGTTTTTTCCTATAATGTACGCTTTAATTGTTGGCCATTACGCATCTTTAAAGCTTGAGCTTAAAGCAATTTAAGTATGGCGTTTGTTTATTTCCGTTTGCAAACAAGTACATTTTTTAATATCTTTCGTGTAGAATATGATTCACATAAAATCATGTGGCATTTAAATATTAATTGGCCTTAGGTCTAGCCACGGTTCGAACTCCAGGTCAGACAACAACAAGATATTGTTTTGTTTTTACCTTTTAAAAACGTTTAAAATATGAGCTCGTAGATTGCAAATAAAATAAAAATCAATTTGTCTTTCGCTTTAATTCAAATTCTTTATTTTTCGCATAATACTGTGTGCCACTGTTCACAACTTGATGTAAACAACAACAATTCCTTCGTTTGTTATTCCTCTGTTTACACCCTTTGTACAAACAATAACAATTACTAGGCAATTGTTCAACAGATCTTTATAACGGAGATCTTCAAACCACGACTACTCTCTTCAAACACACCGTGTCTTCACACAAGACTGACTTTGTCTTGACTTTTATATGGCAGAGTAAACAGTACGATGAATGTTCTTGAAGGCGAATGTTCGTGGCTTCGGCTTCTCGAAATCTCTATAAATGTAAACATCGTTATTTCATTATTGTTGTTTGTGTATTTTGTTTGTAGTCGCCGTGATCTAGTAGGTAATGTGTTCACTTATTAGACGTAAAGCCCGGGTTCGAACCCCAGGCCAGACATCAAAACGAAACATGAAAAAAATATTTCTTCAGCGACTTCCTCTCAGCAGATCTCTGGCAAGAACTCGGACAGTAAATAAACCTGCCATGAAAAAGTTTCTTTAAATCTGTTCTTCGGAGTCGACGTTAAACTGTAGGTCCCGCCACTCAAGTATAAAATTAAGGCATACAACTTGAGTGGTGTGAGAAGCTAGGCCGTAATCCTGACTAAAGGGTTGTAATGGCCAATTATGAGCGTATGTGTTTTGTTTACATTTATTCTTGCAGTGTTTGTTGGCGTATTTTTGTTTACTTGTTCGCCATTTTTTTATGCTTGTGTTTATTGTTGTATTTTTGTTTATAATTATAATGTTAAGCGATGTAAAAACTAAACACCAGTATCGAGATTTTTCCATTTTCGTAACAATATGAAAAAAATATTTCTTCGACGACATCCTCCATGAAGAGTTTCTCAAAAAACTGTCGTTCGACGACGACTTTAAACTGTAGGTCCCGTCACTCATGTATAAAATTAACGCACACATCATAAGTGGTGTAAGAAGCTAGGTCATAATACGGACGGAAGTCTTCTTATGACCAACTATGTACGTATTTAAGCATTGATATGAAATTGCAAGAAATGAAATTTATGCAAGAAAGCTATTCAACAATTTTAAGTTAGTGGTCTAATGGATGGAGCCTATCGAAGTCTGACATTTTATAAAAAATTGAAAATTATTGACTTCAGCAGACAAAGGTTTCCAGAGCAACGTGTTGTCATAAAAAAAACTTCGATTATTTATTGTTCAGGATTATGATCTTCGACATAAGGTATCGCCACTCATGGATAAAATTATCACACTCTATACTCGAAATATTTGTATTTTTGCTACCAATAAATTCTTCAAAATTTATTTCTATAGTGTGCCCTTATTTTAAATGAACCATGTTTTACATGCTGGTAGTAATTTTCCATTACGCAGATTACTTACTTTGGCTGTTTCCCGTTTCTTTTATTTGCTCACTTTCAACATGTTCTATTTGCTCATTGTTTTATTTGATTTCTGTTTCAGGGCCCCTTTGTAGGATAATCTTTATGTTGGTGTATTTATTTTGTTTCCTCCTTTTTTGTCTTTTAATTTTATACTTCCTTGATCTGGTTTTAATTAAATTTACTTTTACATGTGTGTGCTGACATCCTACCAACGTTTATATTCTCTTGCTGTTATTTACATCCTCATGTGAGTCCTTGAGCTTCTTCTTTTTTTAATGAAGTGCTTAAATTTCATACAAATCATTAATTGCCATTCAATGTTAATGAGAAATAAATATTTAAACATCATATGTAAGTATGGAACAGAAAACAAAGGAAAATGTAAATGAAAATTCTTAAGTTCCCATCATTTTCAATTAGCTTTTCGATCTAGAATTTAACAGCTTGAATTGATAAGAAGCCGAACTAGCTACTCACGTCCAAATTCACTTAGACAAAGGGAATGCCTTAGAATGCCAACGTATACTTAATAATATATACATACATACATACTTAATTGGTCGTTACAACTATTCAGTTAGGATTACGACCTAGCTCCTCAACACCACTCATGTTGTGTATTAATTTTATACATGAGTGGCGAGACCTACAGTTTTAACGTCGACTCCGAACGACAGATTTTTTTGAGAAACTTTTCATGGCAATTTTATTTATTCTCAGAGTTTTTGCCAGAAATCTGTTGAGAGGAAGTCGCCGAAGAAATATTTTTTCATATTTCGTTTTTGACGTCTGACCAGGGACTTGAACCGTGGCTTCACGTTTAATAAGCACTATGTGTTTTAACACAACGGCACTATGTGCTGTAAAGTTTATGTGACATTGGATATTTTCTAAGAGCTCGGTCATCTCACGCCGAAGTCTCCGTGGTCTAGTAGGTAGTGTGTTGGCTTATTAGACGAAAGGCCCGAGTTCGAATCCCAGGCCAGACATCAAAAACAAAATACAAAAAGTATTTCTTCGGCGACTTCCTCTCAGCAGATTTCTGGCAAAAACTCTGAGAGTAAAAATTGCCATGAAAAGCTTCTCAAAAAATCTGTCGTTCGGAGTCGACTTTAAAAAACTGTATGTCCCGCCACTCATGTATAAAATTAACGTACAAAACATGAGTGGTGTTGAGAAGCTAGGCCGTAATCCTAACTGAAGTGTTGTAATGGCCAATTATGTCTGTATGTTGGTCATCTCACGTAGAGTTACCCTAATGAGATTTAACCCCGTACGGCTTTTTATTGGAGGGTTTTCTTCAGTCCCAGCTGTACGCGAGCAAGCCATCACTTACAACATTCATCAAAGCCAACATAACACATGCCATCGGTTTAGTACGCAGGCGCTCAGCAAGCCGAGAGTAAGTCTTGCGGCGAATTGTGCACATTGGTAGGCCGGGCAACCAATGTCTTTTAAAGATTCGCAGCCTTTAGCTTGTAAAGCTATAAAAAAAGAAACAAAAAAACATGCCATCGGTCAAATAAAGCCTGATGTATGAGCCATTTCTGGTGCGCTCTGCCTAAGGGGAAACTAGGTTGTAATCCTGACTAAAGGGTTGTAATGACTAATTATGTATGTGATAGTATCCGCACATAATAGCATTAATAGACCTTTCAAACAAATAAAAAATATTGATAAATATCACATGCACTTTTTTATTTTTTTATTTTTAAATTAATAAATAAAAAGCGCTTAATGAAAGACCCGATACATATAAACAAAAATATTTACAAATATTACGAAAATCATTAATCAAATAAAGAATAGGAATATTATTTCCGCATTCTGTTAATTACAAATTAAATCGATGAACGGCATTATCATAACAATAACAAGGAATTCATTATGAAAACATGAATTTCAAGACAACTAAACAACATGGAAATTATTTAAATTATGGCATGCAACTCACACCCACATACAACGCTGGGTGTTGAAGCGTTCAAACGCCTTAGGTTGCAACAGATGTGTTTGATATTTATGCGTGTTTGTCGTCTCTGATAAACGTATTTTAATGTATGAGTTATTGAATTGTAATTATTAGTACAATATATATACATACATATACATATATATTATACATTATAGTTGTATATATATACATATAATAATGCGTACTAAAGAACAGAACAAAACAGAATAAATTAATTTTCGTTCAATAAATTTAAGCCATAATGTATAGGAGACTACAGCTATTGGGAAAACAATAATAATTTGGCATGTATTTGCCTTAAGCTTTTTACAAAATATTTCCATTTAACAATTGAATGATTTAAACTGAAACTCCCTTAATAATGTATTTTCGACCAAAACTTTATACTCGGAAAGGTTCTAAGCAACAGTACTTACTGTTTAAAGAAAATAAACAATTATTCGCAATATAAAGCGAATATTTGTGAATAAATTCATTGCTTTTATTAGCATATTCCATCAGGAACAACTGTTTTTATTGAATCTCCATTGTTTTCTATTTGCCAACAATGTGGCCAAGTTCGCCGTACGATTTTTTGTCCTGAACTTGGTGGATTCCATTCCAGTTCTCGGAAATTATGATGTATTCAGTTTCATATTAAAAATTTTTGTATAACGATTTATAATAGAATTTCTTTTGATGCTATTATTGGCCTCCATACATAGGATCCTTAAGTGGAATTCGATGTAGTCCAGTAGGTAGTGTGTTGATTTATTAGAGGTGAGTCATCGGTTGTAGTCGCCGTAGTCTAGTAGACCTTCAGGCCACGCTTCAAACCCCAGGTCAGACATCGAAACGAAAATATGAAAAAATATTTCTTCGGCGACTGCATCTCAGCAGATTTCTGGCAAAAACTCTGAGTAGAAATAAAATTACCCTGAAGGGTTTCTCAAAAATCTGTCGTTCAGAGGCTTCTTTAAACTGTAGGTCCCGCCACTCAAATATAAAATTAACGCACACAACATAAGCGGTGTGAGAAACCAGGTCGTAATCCTGACTGAAAGGTTGTAATGACATAAAAAACATAAAAAAATTATTCTTTCGGTGACTTCGACTCAGCCGTCTTCTGGCAAAAATTCTGAGAGTAAAACGAACATGAAAAGTTTTTAAAAATCTGTTGTTCGGAGTCGACTTTACACTGTAGATCCAGCCACTCATGCATAAAGTTAGCACATACAACACGAGTGGTGTAAGAAGCTAGGTTGGAAACCCAACTAAAGGGTTTTAATGGTCATGTATGTATGTATGTATGTTAGTGTGAGAGATATCATTGAAATTTTTCATTCGTTTGAAAGGCCTACCGATGTCATTCAAATGCCAGCCACGGCTCCTCTGTGTAGCATGCATATGAAATATTCAAATTTTCCATGGCTCTGCTTGAATTTGATCGAAAACATGGGTTATATTCGGTTTAAGAACCGCTGTGACTTACTCGCATATACTTGCGACTTAAGAAAAGCCCACAAGAAAAAGTTTAACATGGTCAATCGCAACAATCTCGGTTTATAGTTCACATCACCTCCTGGTGACATGGTCATGCCATCAAATCGCTTGTGCAGAATATTCAATGTAGCTTGAACTGTGTAGCACATAGCGCTATCCTGTTGCAATCGCATGTCGTTGTTGTCCAAAACATGTAATTCAGGGCGAAATAAGTTGTTAATCATTGATCTATAGTGCTCTCCGTTGACAGTGATGGTTTGGGTAACAACGTTAACAAGGTAATATGGACCGATAGCGAGTTTGGTTCAAAATTCACACCTACCAAGTATTTTGCGGCATCCATTGAATGCTCTCATGCGGGCGGGTATCATCCCAAATTCGTAGGTTTGTTTAGGTATCCATTCAATCACAAATGGGTCTCATAGCTGAAGATGATTTTCCAATAAAACTTAGGGTCAATTGCCAACTGACATTCAGAGAATACACGCCATTGCTTTTTGTTTTCCATAATGATTTGACACAACATATTTGACAGATGTAGCTGTTTTTAGACCAACACTTAGGTGATGGCTCCTATTCATGCAGTGCATTGCGTTCGAATATTGGAAAAATAGTTTATAGGAGAAAGGAAAGAGGAACTAGTACTCGACAATTTTATTAAATGACTAATGTATAATACCTTCATCACTTTTTTCGATGATTTCGTTTTAGTAATAATTCTCACTTTCTTTTTTCTATAGGGAGTAATCACATATAATGTTAGACAAACATTCAGACACTCGCAAACACCCAGAGTCTCTGTTGGGAATTGAACCCACGGCCTAGATACTTGATGTTCAGCACCATATCGACTAGGCTATCGGGACAGCTAAATAATATGGCCGTTGTCAGATTAAATAAATAATATTTTTTTTAGGTTTGAGCATAAAGTTGAGCACTTTCTGTGCTCCACCTGATGTCACATAAATCGTATATTTTGTGAATGACTGTAAGAAGCTTGAATGACAACATTCTTCATTCAAATAATCCATCCAGAAGCAAATTTTCCCATTGAGAGTATGACATCAACAATCCACACAATATGAAGAATAATGAGATCCATGTCCTAAAAAAGAGAAGCAATCAAGAGCAACATTCTTCTCTCTTACACCGAATACTAGAACTCAATACATTTAAGCACAGCGTATTGTTTCTAAGCAACCTCTAATGGCAACCGAATTATTCGGATGCTCTCTTCCTGCAGAAAAAATTCTTGTTTCTTACAAAGTAAATAAATGCGTATTCAATATCCTTAATTGCTGGTATGCTTTCTGTCACATCTAATTAGCCTTGTTTGAACACAGTTCACTGCATATACCTATAGAAACAATCCCTCGGATGATGGTAATTATATCGAATTAATTTCAATCCCAATTGACAGGTGCAATCATGCAACTCTCAAACAACACAACAGGGACTGTGAATCATAAATTCCCACGGTTATATGGTTACCATTGGAGTAACCTTTGTTTAATCTTTAAGTTTTTCATTCAAATATTTCACTTGTATTCGCAAAATTTTATTTATTTTCTAAAATAACGCCATTTTGATAGCCAACCTAATTAATTGAACTACGCAAGTGGAAGCGCAGCAAGCACTAACGCGCCGTGGTATTTATTTCATTTGAATATTTTAATTATTTTTCATTTTTAGCTACCATATCAGAGCTCGCTAGAGTAAATACGCACAAATAATTACCTGTCCAAATACATACAGTGAGTGTCAAAAGAACTGATGCACTAAGCATAAAATTCTAACAATCCCCAAAGTCAACTTTTACCACTTAAGGAGAGTGGCCGGAAAAATTTGGCAATATTTCGAAATTTTTTATTTTTTTGTTTGTTTCAATTTTAAAAATTGGCAATGAAAAAACAATTTTAAAATAAAAATATAGGTAATTTATTAATGTAGATATTTTTGTAATGTACAGTTTCTTTTGATGCTCACTGTACATAGAGATATCCAACCATATAAATATTATGAATGATATTCAATATTCAATAAATTATATTGAAATAGAATGCAATGTTACTCAGAAATTTATTAAAATGTTGTATTTGTAGTATTGTTGTATATATACGAGGGAGGTAGGGAAATGAGTTGTTACATTTTAAAAATTAAGGCAGAAATTTTTTAATATAAATAGGGTATTGAAGTTATTTCATACCTCGAGAAGCTAAAGTATTGTTACGAAAATGGAAGCAGTGTAACATCGTGTAATATTAAAATGAGCAAAAGCTACAGAAACAAATACAACGACCTTGTTACAAGTAAACCAACAACATACATACATAATTAGCCATTACAACCCTTCAGTCAGGATTACGGCCTAGCTTCTCAAGACCACTCATGTTGTGTGCGTTAATTTTATACATGAGTGGCGGGACCTACAGTTTAAAGTCGACTCCGAACAACAGATTTTTTTTTTTTTTTTTTTTTGAGAAGCCTTTCATGGCAATTTTTACTCTCAGAGTTTTTGCCAGAAATCTGCTGAGAGGAAGTTGCCGAAGAAATATTTTCATATTTTCGTTTTGGGATTCGAACTCGGGCCTTTCGTCTAATAAGCCAACACACTACCTACTAGACCACGGCGACCAACAACATCTGTATGAAAAAAAGGGAATAAAAAAAAGGGAATATACAAGTAAGCGTTATAGTCGCCGTAGTCTAGTAGGTGGTGAGTTGGCTTATTAGACGTAAAAGCAAGGGTTCGTATCCCACGTCAGACATCAAAAAGAAATATGAAAAAAAAGAATATTTCTTCCGCGACTACCTCTCAGCAGATTTCTGGCAAAAACTCTGAGAGTAAATAAACATGCCATGAAAAATTTCTCAAAAATCTGTCGTTCGGAGTCGATGTTAAACTGTAGGTCCCGCCACTCAAGTATAAAATTAAGGCATACAACTTGAGTGGTGTGAGAAGCTAGGCCGTAATCCTGACTGAAGGGTTGTAATGGCCGATTATGTATGTATGTATGTATACAAGTAAGCGAGAACGCTACAACGGGCAATGTAAATAAAATACACAAACAACAATGAAGTCAAGATAAAGTTCTCAAGAAAGCGAAACCACGAACGTTCGACTTCAGGAACCTTCATCAGACTCTTTTATAAAACGGCAAGACAAGGCCGGCAACGAACAGTAAGAATTCAGTGAAGACGGGTTGTCAGTCTTGTGTGAAGAAAACAGTCCTGGTTTGAAGATCTCCGCTGTAAAGATCTGCGCTTATTGTTGTATACGACAAGTTGTGAACCGTGACACACAAAAGTAATGTGAACAATAAACAATTTAATTGAAACTAAACATCAATTTATTTTTATTTTGTTTGCAATCAACGAACTCTTATTTTTAACGTTTTTAAAAAGGTATAAACATAACAGTATACTGATTGCCATTATTTTGTGTGTGCTATGTAAGTTCGTCAAATTTTAAAGCTGCCCTCGCAAACACATACCAAAATTTTTGTTCATATTTCATGCTCCTGTATTCATTTAGAAATTAAAATTGGAATTTAAGCCCGAAATTATACGGAAACAAAAGCATATGCTACTACCTGGCCATTGTATTGATATTTTCTAAAAGATTGCTTATCGATTACATTTGCTTATTTGCCATAAATTTTTCATAAAAATTCTGTTTGCCTATTTGTAAATATTTAATGAAAAAATATTCATAAATTTCCTAGTCTTAATAAATAAGATTGCATTTCTATAGAAGGCTGCCTGTATTCTTTTGAATTTTTAATTAAAAAATAAAAGATTAAAATTTGTTGTTGTATTTATTTTAAAATCAATGCAGCATGTGTATAGAGAAATAAGCTGCTTTACGGCAAAACTTTCCTCTTTTATCTAAATGAACTCTACTTTTGCTTATATGCTCGAAAGCAGAAAATAAAAAGAATTTTTCTTATGCAAATACATGCTTAAATACATACAATATTTAATGTTAAAATTCATGAAACGTTGAATTGTTTTAATTTATTTGAGTATACCTAATGAAATAAATTTAAGGACTTTAAGGCTTTCTGATCACTTACAAGTGAGTTAGTGCAGGCCCATCAGTGCTACAAGGCCATAAACGTGACCGCCTCAAAATAACTTCTGATCACATCACTATTAACAGAGACAGCTTACGCATCGCAACCTTCCCAAGAGCTCTAGTAACGTAAAACAGAATGAGACTTTGTTTATGTACATAGATCCGTCTATACGAACTATAGGCTTAATCTGATTTTCCTCGCAACTGTGGGCTACCGAGCTTATGAGTACTTGAAAATGGTTTGAGCAAGATTTGAAGCCTCAATAAATAGTCAGCACATGCCTGAGGCAAATCTGGTTCGATCTGCTGTAAAAGATGATGGTGGTTCGGGTTTACTCTCAAAACCAATGATAACCTTTGTTGAAATTATGAACATTGAAGTACAAGACTGAGTCATAACTGATCTTAACTCACTATATGCGTTAAGGGGCTTTTATCTTTAAGGCTTTAATCCACATTCAGCCACCTTTTGATAAAGCATAGGGCTCAATAGTATAGTTTCTCACCACTACAGCTAATACGACAACCCAACAAAGATGCTTTAGGTTAGGTTAGGTTAGGTTAGAGGACGTGTACTTGTCAACTGTGACAGGTAGAGTACCCGGAGGTCGAATTGACCCATTGTACAACGTCCTAGCTTCTCACACCACTCGTGTTGTGTGCGTTAATTTTATACATGAGTAGCGGGACCTACAATTTAAAGTCGACTCCGAACGACAGATTTTTTGAGAAGCTTTTCATGGCAATTTTTACTCTCAGAGTTTTTGTCAGAAATCTGCTCAGAGGAAGTCGCCGAAGAATTATTTTCATATTTTCGTTTTGATGTCTGACATAGGATTTGAACTTGGGCCTTTCGTCTAATAAGCCAACACACGGCGACTTCAAAGATGCTTTAACCCTCCTTAAAATTTTCTACAAAGACAGCCCCTAACTACTGACGCTGTTAAATGAAAAATATCAACAGCGAATTAACATCAGTCAAAGCTGGTTTTTGAAAAAGCGTGAGACCCAGCGTCAGGTCCAGCCACTCATGTATAAAAATTAACACACACAACATAAGGGGTGTGAGAAACAAGGTCATAATCCTGACTAAAGGTTTATAATGATCAATTATGTTATGTGGGATTAAAGATCATAGTTCCTCACTACTATAGCTAATACAACAACCCACTATATATTCACGAAGAGTGTAGTGTAGTCTTTTCGCTATTCAGATTCCTATCGGTTGCTTGACGCCACAGTGTTACTACCCCGCAAATTACATATAGGAGGTAGCATAGAAAGTAACCGATTGGGAATATAGGCTGCGCTAATTGTTTATCTCCATTATTACTAGCTTGTACTCCTCTTTACTCATAAAATCCTTTTTTATTTAAAATTTTTGCATAAATTTGGTATTTTCGAACGCCATTTTGTTTTTATTTTTTTGGTTAAATTTAGTGTGGTTAGGACATCACTGTGCCATTTAAAGTGAAAATAGTTTTTAAAAGCTTGAACAAATAAACAATTTTTAAACAATCCTTAAAAATACGAAAAAAGGAAACGAAAAACAATGAATGAATGTATGAATGAAATACAATAAAACAAAACAAAATAAAATAGAATTCCACAAAATAAACGACCATATTGTGATGGTCGTGCGTGATAGAAAACTGCTGCGGAAGTTGAACAAAATAAAATTAAACGAAAATAAAATAAAATAAAATAAAAAATTTATTATTTTAACAAAACAAAACTAAAAACAAACAACGATAAATTTAAAGTTTTTGAATTTCAATAAATAAAAGTGAAAATGGCTTTACGAATAACACAATACATTTTCATTATTTTTTAAAGGGGTTTAGTGTGATTAGTTTTCATATATATTTTCATTTTAAGAGAGAGAGAGAAAATATTTTTAAAGTTGAAAACTATCATCAACTTGAATGTGTCATAAATTGTGTGGCATAGTGACACAGTTCCATATCCAGGAGAATAAACTAAAAGCTCTGAAGATATTGTTACGTGTTTAACTTTTAAAACGTTTAATATATAAGCTCGTAGATTACAAATAAATTAAAAATAAATCTGTGTTTAGTTTTAATTAAAATTCTTTATTATTCCGACAATTCTGTGTGCCACTGTTCACAACTTTATGTAAACAACAACAATTGTTTTTCTTTGTTATTCATCTGTTTACACCCTTTGCATAAACAATAACAATTACTAGACAATTATTCGACAGATTTTTGTAACGGAGATCTTCAAACCACGATTATTTGCTTCAAACACAACGTGTCTTCACACAAGACTGACTAAATTTCACTGCTGCTTTGCCTTGTCTTTTGTATGTAAACATGGTTGTTTACATTTATTATTGTAGTGTTGTTTGTGTATATTGTTTACATTTATTCTTGCAGTACTGTTTGTGTATTTTTGTTTACGTGTTTATCATTTTCATGCTGGTGTTTGTTGTTGTATTTTTGTTTAATTGTTTACCATTTTTTTATGCTAGTGTTTGTTCTTATATTAAGCATTACGATAATTTGTAAACAGTTTTGTTTACTGGATTGTTCTGTTTTTTTAGCTTTTGTTTATAACTTCAATGTTAAACGATGTAAAAGCAAAACAACAGTATCTAGATATTTCATTTTCATAACAATATATTTATTGGTATGCGTTAAGTGATTTTAACTCAAAATTAAATTAAAGTTTCCTTCAAAGAAAAACTTTTATTTTCACTTTTCCTTAAGATTGCTGGTAGATTGTTGCTACTGGTATTGATTTCTTTGCCTTTCATGTTACGTGACACGTGCCTTGTTGATTAGTTTTTATTAAGATTTGCTTTTTCTGTCCGAAAATTTCTACATTTCAAACTAATTAAGGGCTTGTTTGTGTTTTTTCTTTTCTACTCATTCAAACTTTACTTCAAGCATTTTTACTACCTTCACCACCACAACTTATAAACGACAGACATTCCATTTTGAATATCATTTTTCGTTTGTTTAGAACTAAATTAAAGAAAGAAAACAAAAAAAAACACAATAGCAGACAGTAATATTGAGAAACTCAGTTCAACCCCTTTTGTATAAAACATTTTTAAATCTTCCATTTATTACGGGTTTAAATTTGTTTGCCTACTTTCCTACTCTCCTTTGATTTAAAACGCCAAATAATGTCAACAATAAAACGTGAAAAGAAAAATTACAGAAGAGTTCTGTTACAATGAACAGTGCAACAATGAAATACGAATTATTAGAAAGAAATTTCTCTACAACAATAATTTGAGAATAATTATGTCCTCTCTATTACCTAACGCGCCTATTACACGATCGAACTTAGTCTTCTAACTTTACCTGCTGGCGTCCATACATTGTACAAATTTTTGATATTTGCCTGTATATTGTAATAGCGAAAGACTCTCTCTTATGAAGGAGTGTTTACAGGAGAAGTTCGATCGTGTAATAGCACCTTAAGGTCATATAAATTCGTTTTGTATTGGTTTGACTTCCACTTAACAAAAATTGGAGGAGTATTTCACAATTCAGCAATAAGAGAGGTGATGTTGTAAAAAGTATTTTCGATCCTGCTACTGTTACAGCAGAGTACATAGAATTTCTATTACGTTGATCACTTGCTTACATACTTAATTGCTCATTACAATGATTTAGTCAGGATCGCAACCTATCTTTTCACACTACTTATGTTGTGTATGCCAATTTTATCCATGAATGGCGGTACCTACAGTTTAAAGTCGACTCCAAACGACATAAGGAAGAGTCGTGATGTCTTTTTATTTTCCCTTTCGTTGAGCATGCCTTTTCTAATATATGCCACCATACCACAAATAAATTCATACTCTTTCAATGATCTACTCATTGCCTAATATTCCCACATGATCTCGAACCAGAAGGTAACTCCATTTTCCCTGCCTGTCTAATTTCGCATTAACAACTTATTCATTTAATTGGTGACTATAACGCTTTAGTCAGGATTCCAACCCAGCTTCTCACACCATCCATGTTATGTGTGTTAATTTTTATCCATAAGTGGTGGTACCAACAGTTTAAAGTCGATTGCGAACGACAGATTTTTTGGCAATTTTTTTTACTTTTAGAGTTTTTGCCAGAACACGGCTTAGATGAAGTCAGTGGAAGAAAATTGTTTTCATATTTCGTTTTATTCGAGATGTCAGAGCTGGGAATTGAACTACGGGCTTGCGTCTAATCAGGCGGCTTACTACCCACTATATTACAATGACTTCTAGAGTGAAATTAAGGTAGATAAGGTCAATTAAGGTCACTTAAAGAGAACCCTAGTAAAAAACTGTTAACGGAAAACAACAAAAATATGGAATAAAGAGTGAGAGAAGGAGGATTAAGATAGTGAAAGAGGTTAGCTGCACGAGAATAGAAGAATATCCCCTCAAGCAGAGCTAGTATACAATAAAACTTTGAGACTGTATACTAACTCTCGACCGGAAGTACAAAGCAGCAAAGACTCCTCTAACCAGAGTATTTAATATTCTTCTAGCAAGGGCTGGAAAACCGTACGCATACATACATACATACATACATACATAATAGGCCATTACAATCCTTCAGTCATGATTATGGCCTAGTTTCTCACATCACTTATGTTGTGTGCGTTAATTTTATAAATGAGCGGTGGGACCTGCAGTTTTAAGTCGACTCTGAATGATAGATTTTTGAGAAACTTTTCATGGCAATTTTATTTACTCCCAGAGTTTTTGCAGGAATCTACTGCGAAAAAGAAATATTGTTTCATATTCTATTTTGTTGGAGATAACTAATCTGGGGTTTGAACCGTGGCCTTACGTATAATTAGCCAATACACTATCTACTAGACTACAGCGACTTATCCGCGTACCCTAGAGAAGTCCAAATGGGATTAAATTCTTACAAAATTTCTTATTTTCATTTCAAAGATTAACTAAAGAAAATCAACTTGAAAGCATCTGTAAATATATTCAAAACTATGAAGTAAGTATTGCTTATAATATTTCTTAGTGTTTCTTAAGCATTTTGACACACTGTATCTCTCACCAGACAAAATCAAACGTTTTTTCCATACTTTCCTTTGTTTTCCCACTTTGTTAGGCACAATTTGTTGCTTTGTTCATCATCATTGTCATCATCATCATCATCGTCTATTTGTTTTAAACATTTTTTCTAAAGCATCTAATTGGCTTCATTAAGCCACAATGTGAACAAAAAGACAAAACGTTTAAACAAGAAAGGCTATGTTTGGTCCCCATTGAAACGCTTTAAAGACAAAACCATAAAATTTACCTTTAATGAACCCGTTTATATTGTTGCTGCTATTGCTAGCAACAGAGATCGTCCTTTGCCTGAATGAATATTTATTTGTCGCTTTAAAATTAAATTTTTTCAATAATTTTTAATAATTTTTTTTTTATGGCAATTTATTTGAAAACAAGGCAACTTTTTGTATTTTGCGGTTGATGTTCCTTAAATTTAATTAAAACATGATTATACGGGAGTCAATTATATGTTAAAGCCGTGTGATACAAATTTGTGGTCATTATAATGGCATTATGATGTCATTTAAACAATTTAAAATATGTTGTTGTACAATAAACAATTTTAGTGGCATTAATAACATGACGATACAAGCGTTTAATAAAGAAATAATTAAAAAAAAAAATTAATAAAAATGTTTTATTGCATTTGTTGTTGAATTTTTTTTCTGCAGTATTGAAGACTTTAACAGTGACGATTGCTTGCTTATAAGTACCCGTGTAGGGTTAACATCCACTATTTTCTTTTGCTGGACTCGCTTAATATACTGAATCAACCTCTCGAAAAGCATAGACTACTAGTCACGAGAAATTTCAGTGCTGTGGCATAGAAAGAAATGAAAGGGAGAACGAATTGGCATGGAAGGGATTGGAGATGTCTGACAAGGGGACGATAGAGGAAGTATATACGCCCCTTCAAAAATACTTTGGAACATATATGGTTATTGAATTTCAAAACTGTTGTGTCCAGCATTAGACAGCAGGAAAACCAACGACCTACTTCCGTTCGCCAAGAGAACGGTTTGCAGCTTCATTGACAAGCACGATCTGACCCACCAGGATTACTGCAAAAGCTGCCATGATGTGAAAGAAATGTAATCGGTACAACACATATTATATAAGTGCCATGCACTTCAAAACAAAAGTCATCAGTTTTTCGGTGATAGAACATTTGAAGATTTGGAACTGGCCGGTTGCGTTCAAAACTCGTGAAGGTTCAAATGTTTAAAAAGTTCTACTCGGCCGAAGGGAAGATGAAAAGATGAAGGTCTTCACACAAACTAAATTACAATAAAAATTTAAATCAGCCATCACACTATTAAGTAAGAGACGTTCGGTTCTTTAAGCCATACACCATAGTCTCAAAGAGCATTTGTTCAGATCACCTCGAGTCCAACGTATTAGATTCCGTGATAAGAATAATGAATCATCAAAACATATAATTTGAACCTTTGCGGCAGTGATGCATCACGGGAGAAAACATCGGAATATGTATCAAGTAATAGGCAGGCAGTCTTCATCGGTAAAGTTTCTTAATGAAACAGGATTGTTGGAGGCATTTTAAGAATGCCTCCTCTAGCATTTATACACGACATTGTAAAAATAAAGACTGTCTACTCCTTGGCCGACTACATAACTCCAAACTAGAACTGACAAAATATTGTTTCGTTTTTACCTTTTAAAATCGTTTAAAATATGAGCTCGTAGATTGCAAATAAAATAAAAATAAATTGGTGTTTAGTTTTAATTAGAATTCTTTATTATTCGCACAATTCTGTGTGACACTCTTCACAACTTGATGTAAACAACAACAATTGCTATCTTTGTTATTCCTCTGTTTACACCCTTTGCACTAACAATAACAATTACTAGACAATTGCTCGAGAGATCTTTTAAAATTATAATGTTAAACGATATAAAAGCAAAACATAAGTATCGAGATTTTCTTTTATTTTCGAAACAATATGCAGGAAAACTACATTGCAGTCTTGATTGAAGTGTTGTAATGTCCAATTATGTATGTACATATGTATGTATTCTTCGCTTCAAATATTTTTCAAAAAGTTCCTCCACATACAATATTCAACACATGTTTTAACACTTATTTACCTTTGATAAGAAGTTTGAATCACTGTCATGTCGCTTTATTGTGTTTCTCTTGATGATGTATACGATTGCAATTTCATTGTAATTTTCTTAAATTTTTTTTTCTAATGCAATTAAAACAAAAACAGACTTTAAATTAAATTGTTTTGTTTGTATGCTGTTGCATTATTTTCACAACTTGTTGATGCATTAAAAACTAGTGGGTCAAGTCATTTGCTTTCCATTCATTCGTATCAACCAAATACTGACATGGTTTCTATTATAAATTCGTTTCCATTATTCTGTAGAATATGACTAACATATTTTCACTTTCTCTCTCTCTCTCGCAATTATTGCTTTTGTGTTAGTAATAATGCTGTTCTCCCTCCGTTGTCTGTTGGCAGCATGCTTCCTGTTGCTTGATACGAACACAACGTATACTTCGAGCATACATTTATCATGGCCAACAGGACTGTAGCTTATGTTGTCGGCGTTCGTAGCTTGTTTTATTATTGATGTTCTCTACAGTTTCCTATAATTTATATGCTGGTGTAGCTTGTTTTAGTTCTAAAAATAAAACTGAAAAAAATCCAAGTCATTTTGGAAAATATTTCTTTCACTAGAGTTACTAGCTTCGTAAGAATTTCTAGGAATTTTCTCTTCCACTTTTTGTCGTTCAGTCTCAGTCACATTCTCTTTTTAAATAAAAGTTTGATTTTTGTCTTCCTCTTTCAATTTCACTTTCATTTTTCCATTTTCCTTTTCCATGAGCTGTCATTAACAAATTGCTTGACTGGCACACATCACAAAGTAAATTACGTTGTAAAAATAAGACAAAAAAATGAAACAAAAAAAAGTACGTTGCCAGTGGCACAAGTAAAAATGGAAAGAATAGCTGCAATAGCGCGATGACATTCCTGTAATGTTGATATTTAAATTAAAGTTTTAATTTTAGTCTTCCTGTTCTTCTTTCTCTTTTTCTCTTTTTTTTCTTGAATTTCCATTATTTTATTACAAGAATAGCAAGAATGTTCGCTTTAAATAAATAGAAAATGTTATTTTCAGGCTCGAATATTCGCTTAAGGCCCTGTGTCTCTTTGTAGCGTGGATTAATACACACAAATTCAATTTTACCATTCTGGACCAAAATTCAACTGCATTGAGTTTTATTGCCATCAGTTAAGCCCTTTGCTTCAAGAGAGGGACAAATAACGCTTCAGTGGTGATCAGAAATTTATCTGACATGACAACTTGAATGGCTTGCAGGTCCCTCCTCTACTATCCCCGGCACAGAATCAGCAAACTCTAGGATTTTTGAAATACTTAACAACGAGAATGAGTAATAAGAATGAGAAGAATAATTTAGTTGCCGCAGATTTTTTTTGGAGGGCAAGGGACTATAATTAAACAAAATCCATAATAGTCGAATACAGTTTGAAATATCTAAAGCACATGGGGCATGCGAACAGCTAACCTACAAAACGATCTTCACCGATGACTCAAAAATATAATGTGAAACTGGATCTGATATCTATTCCGATAAACAGGCTCTGAACCAAACCAGGACAGCGTATTTTAGGTGAAGATTTTTGCTATTGAACAAGCTACACGCATAATTGAGACCAAGGACTTATCTCCTTCGAAGTTGATCACATGTGTGGACAGTCAAGCAGCAATTAAAGCGATGGAATACCATCTCTTCACATCAAAGGGCATGGACTTTCTACGTTTACGACGACCCAACATCCACCTATATTGACCACTGCGGCATATAGGGAAACAATAAGACAGACAAACTGACAGGGAAGGGATCGATGATGGGTGAGTAGAAGACGTTACAGTGAATATAGAAGCCGCTACAAGAATGCTTTTCCAAATTGGAAAAAGCAGCATGGAATTTAAGCCGAGATAATGGTCCAACATATCCAGTTGCTGAATTCCAAAAGTGTTGTATCCAGCTGTAAACAGCGGGTTAATCAGGGAACTTGAACTTGAGTTCGACAAGAGAACGGTTAGCATACTAACAGGAATTCTAAGGGCATTCTGCGATATTGGCAGTTTCACTGACAAGCTCGGTCTGCCCAACCAGGATTACTACAGAAGCTGCCGTGATGTGGAGAAAACGGTATCGGTACCTTTTAATACCGATCGCCAGATATTTGAGAAACTTTTCATGGCAATTTTATTTACCTTCAAAGTTTTTGCCAGAAATTTGCTGAGAGGCGTAGTCGCGGAAGAAATATTTTTTCATATTTCGTTGTATTGGAGATGGAGAGGCTACCTACTAGACTACGTTGACTACTATCTCTTTCTCAGTAGCAGTCATCTGGCAAAAACTTCGGTAATAAATAAAATTTTCATGTAAGGTTTCCCAAAAATCCGTTGTTCAGGGTCGGTTTTTAACTGCAGGTACTGTCACTCATGGATAAATTTAACGCATACAACATTGGATGGTGTGATAAGCTAAGGACTTGTAATTATCAATTAAGTTTGTAAGTTGTTAATCCTAAATCAGGCAGGCAAAGAAAATGCTGTTACCCTCTGTTCTGAAATCATAAGGGAACATGAGGCAATGAGCAGATCAATGATAGGGCAAAAATCTGTATGTGGAGTATATATATATTTGAAAAGGCAAACTCAGCGAATGGGAAAATAAAGTGCGATAACGAGTCTTCTCAAACCTAATCGTTTTAATGCAACCAAAACTCTTGATAGGAATGTGCAATGAACACAGATTTGAGTCATACATTATACTATCATAGAATAATCTGAGATGGACAACCAGTCTTTTGACAGTGCACTGTAGACTCAAAGTACACATGTTTAGACTGGGTATAGCTTCGAGCTCTGTGATGATGGGATTGAATCATCAGAACACATTCCTTGAACCTGTGAAGCCATTAATGCATTGAGCAGACAATACCTGGGGTGTAGACCAGGTGCTGGATAGGGAATTATTTTTGTTCATACTGAGCAGCATTCTGAAGTTCGTTAGAGCTCCCCTCAAATTGTATACATTTGGATGATTTATAACGACAGAGACTTTTTACGTAGCCTCATCAGATTTATTCCTATCATTATATTTCAAATCACTTCAAAATTATTTTAAATTATCATCTAAAAAAAAAAGAGTATAATGAAAAAATATTCTGATTATGATTTTTATTTTACCTACGGCAGTGAAACCCATTTAAAGCCATCCATTTTGTACTTCGTAAGCAAAAGTATGTAAATTTTTTATATATTTTTGAATATATTTGCTGGTGAAAGCCGTATTTAATATTTTTGAAGTTTATCAAGGCAATGGATGGCATTTTAACATATTTTATCCTTTTTGAAGCATTTTACTCTCTGCAAACATTAAAAGGCAAATGTGCCATACAATGTGGAGTGTCAATAAATAAGACATTAAAGACTGGCACTCAGTCACCACTAAGGTAGTCAGCCAACATTGTAATTATTTTGTATGTGTTGCTATGCTTTATTACCATCATTATGGTGATGGCTTCAATTACCTGCCTTCTTCAACTCCATTAAATATTGTTGCTTTGGTATAATTTTTTAATGAAAATTTACTTTGATGATGATGATGTGGAAAGATTTAAATGATGTCATCAAAAAACCAGGGGTATTGATTTATGAAAATCTCTTTAAAATTCATACAAAGTTGACTTTAATAAAAGCTAATTGAAAAAATGGAGAAAAGGAGAGTTATCATATAGGATGCTGGGAAAAATTGTAGAAGTTAAAGTACTGGTTTGAGTGGAAAGCTTTAAATGAAACACTGCCTAAGAAAATCTCTTGTCTAAAATAATTGCGTCAATAGTGATATGACTGCTGAATGATACATTCTTTTAGAACGTCTTTTCAGGGCTGAAACCCCTCATATTTATTGTAAAATTTTCTCATTCGTTTAATCAAACAAACTTTAGGATTTTAAGTAAATTTAATAACAGCCTTAAAGCATTTCATTGTGTCTACTGTGAATATATTGTTACGTTTTTACCTTTTAAAATCGTTTAAAATATGAGCTCATAGATTGCAAATAAAATAAAAATAAATTTGTGTTTAGTTTTAATTAAAATTCTTTATTATTCGGACAATTCTGTGTGCCACTGTTCACAACTTTATTTAAACAACAACAATTGTTGTTTTTTGTTATTCCTTTGTTTATACCCTTTGCATAGACAATAACTATTCAAAAGATCTTTGTAACTGAGATCTTCAAACCACGATTACTCTCTTAAAACACACCACATCTTCACACAAGACTGACTGAATTTCACTCACTTAGTCGCCTTCTTTGCATGGCCTTTAATATGGCAGAGTATGAAGTATGACGAACGAAATCTCTATAAATGTAAACATCGTTGTTTATATTTATTGTTGTAGTGTTCTTTGTGTATTTTTATTACATTTATTATTGTGGTGCTGTTTGTGTATTTTTGTTTACTTGTTTACCATTTTTTTTTTGTGCTTGTGTTTGTTGTTATATTAAGTAGTACGATTATTTGTAAACAGGTTTGCTTACTGCATTGTTTTGTTTTTGTAGCTTTTGTTTATAATCCAGTATATAAACCAGTATCTAGATTTTTCATTTTCGTAACAACAAATTTTGTTTCAGTATTGATTTCTATCTCCTTTAATTTCTGAAATAAAATGCAATATTTCGCTAAATTTGTAAATGACACCATTAAGACGAATACATTTATTCGCTGACAGCTTTATAAATGAAAGGAAATTTTCATTGGAAATAATTTATTATTTCTGTCATGGTATTGAGTGTCAAATATTTTCTTCAAATTTTATTTGAACAAAAATACAGAAGATGGTTTGTGAAATATAAAAGCGTTTTTCGCTCCACGGCAATACTTTAAATTTTATAACTATAAAGAAAATTTTGTTTTAACTTATAATAGTGGTGCGTTTGTATTGCATTAATACCTATGACAGCTATTAATCGACTATTATAGTCAGGCACGTTCCCTATTATTATCTACACATTTGCGTTCAGGCCATTTCTGAAGAATTACTTTGATTTTTGTACCACACTGTACCCGGTAATTCATTTAACTTCAACAGTAAAAGGGTATATGTCATCCCACATTGTGTATAACATTAAAATGACACTATTGGACTCGATAATTTCAAGGAGTTTCTCAGCTACAGCGATAAGAAATGACTTAGCTTTGAAATTGCTCTAGAAAAGTTTCAGTATATGTACTTTAGAGACTCCTTACAGTACACCATACCAATCTCTGTGCCACACTACATGCTGGCCATGATAAGCAGTTATTTCAGTAACAGGCAGCTGGTGTATAACACAAGCTCGGGATCAAAGGTGAAACAAATAACATCAGGAGCGACACAAGGATCTATCCTCGACTAACAGAGCCCAAAAGATCGTAGGACAGCTCAGCAAACTAATGGCGAATATTGGAGGCCCGCTACCGGCGAGAAGGAGATTCCTGATGGAGGTTAGTAACAGCATTATGCTTTATTGAAGTGAAATTTGGGCCGAAGCGCTCAATGTTAGAAAGCGAGCGTACTCACTTATATCGTATCGCACGGTATCCGCGCCAGCCGTACTTGTGATTGCAGGTACAATTTCCGTGGATCTGCAAGCCGCGGAGCGAATGGAGATTTATAGGGCGAAATTGACCGGAAGTTACACAACAGGTTCCTTCAGACAAAACACCATCCCAAAATGGCAACGCCAATGGGATGAAGAGGACAGAGGAAGGTGGACGGCGAGACTTATCCCGGATATTGAGCTATGGATTGGACGGAAAACCGGAGAGGTGAACTACTACACTACACAGATGCTATCGGGGCATGGGTATTTTAGGAAATACCTGCATAGAATGGGCAAGAGCGCCTCCCCTTATTGCCTTTACGAAGAAGAGGAAGTAATTGATGATGCAGAGCACACTATATTCGAGTGTGCACTCTGGCAGAGCTACCGCTCTGAGCTGACATCAATAGATGGAACAATCACGGCCGCTAACATTGTCGAGATTATGATTGCGAGTAGAGAGAATTGGACTTCAGTGGCGAATTACGTGGAGCGTATCCTAAGACCGAAGAAGAGAGATCTCGAGGCTGCGGAACATGCAGGCACGCCGGCATAGATGACACTTGCACTCGTGTCAAGCGGAATCCGACACAGGGACCTGGACGAGAGGAATAGTGGAGACACGTAAATGTCTCCTCAACTTTCGACACGCAATCCGGACGCGGATATGAACACGCAGGGGCCGAATGGCCAAAAGGACTCCACTTCGAAGCAATACCACTGTAGTTCCGGAGTGGGCACAACGAGTCCACGAGACGAGGGGGGAATTTAGTGGGTGAGGGCCCCACACACGGAGGATGTGACGACTTCCTCTATGGTGCGGTTAGGTACATTTACCCCTCCGCGGCGTAAAAAAAAAAAAAAAAAACATATCAACAATAAGCATATTAACCAACAGATTCTTCTGTTAGAATTAGAACACAAAGGAGCACTTGACTACTAACTGTGGAACATGGGAGTGTAGATGTTACATACTATCATATTGAAGAAGCTGTTCCGGAATCAATGCAAACATCCACCTTGTGATGGACTCCCTTACATCGATTCATCATCGATTTTGTAGGTAGTTAGTATTTTTTATTCTGTATAAATTTTAAAGGATGAAACAGAAACTACCTTTTCCACTGAGAGGAATCAGACCGTAGTCTACTAGGCAGTGTATTTGCTCATTAAAAGCGTGGCCCCTGCTTAAACCGAACATATCGAACAAAACGAAATGTGTAAAGAAATATTTCTTCGGCGACTACCTCTCAGCAGATTTCTGGCAAAAAATCGGAATGAAAAATAAAATTAAAAGTTTCTCAAAAATATCTGTCGTTCGGAGTCCACTTTAAACTGTAGGTCCCGCCACTCATCTATAAAATTAACACACACACAGCATAAATTATATGAGAAGATAGGTCGCAATCCTTACTAAAGGATTGTAATGACCAATTATGTTTGTATGTATGTGTGTATGCAAGGCCATAATTCCTCTTCAAATAATCCTGTCAGAGAGTACCATGCTGCCTGACCCGCCAGAGAGCGGTTAACTCTTAACGAAAAGCAGTATACAATAAGCCAAGTTCCGCATCACCCGATACAACAACCCACAGACTTTTAAAAGCCGATTTTCTTTGACCCGCTTCAATAGAACAATAGTCTGCTTAGTTGCAAAAACTTTTTAATTAAGCTGCAGTCGCCGTAGCCTAGTAGGTAGTGTGTTGGCTTATTAGAAGTGACTTTGTGGTCCATTTCGAACAAAGCGAAATACGGAAAATATATATTTCTTCGTGACTTCCTCTCGAACAGTCTTCTGTGAGAGTAAAATTAAATTGACATGAAAAGTTTCTCAAATCTGGCATTCTAGCTTGACATTAAACAGTCGGACCTAACACACACAAAACATGGTTTGGTGTTCTGTGGTGTGTAAAGCTCATTTATAATCCTGATTTAAGGGTTGTAGTGACTAATTATGTAAGAAAGAAAACAAAGAAATGACCGTTATGTTATAAAATATAACGAATATCATGAATATCTACTTGAGTTTAAAACTGAAGAACAGAAAAAAACTTTGTTTTATTATAAGTTTCTTAAAGTGACATTAAATTTGTTTTGGCACCAGAATGACAGAAAAGAAATGTTCAAAAATTCAAGCGACCAATGCCCTTAAGGGAAATGATATGAAAAAAAAATTGAATTTTAAAATCCATTAAAAAATATTCGAATTTTTAATGTACTTCCCAATGGACCTTCAAGAAAATTTGCATAACTTTTGTGCGTCTGCTTATGAAATCATTGCCCTCCTCAGACGGCTGTATTAATGTTATAAAAAAAAGTCAGCTTATTTGAGTTGGCTTATTTGAGATTTTACAATTAATTCCTAAGAAACTCCAGACAAAAATCATTGGTTTCCATTTACAAGCCAAACATATGTAAATAAGTTATGATTGAACAAACAGATTATTTTTAATATTTTCTTAAATTTTAAATAAATACAGTGACCATCAAAAGAAACTGTATATTAAAAAAATATACATTAATAAATTACTGTTATTATTAACAACAAAAAAAAATTCACAATATTGTCAAATTTTTTCGGGCACTCCTCTTAAGTGTTAAAAGTCGAATTTGGTGATTGTTGGAATTTTATCCTTAGTGTATAGTTTCTTTTGAGGCCCACTGTATATAATAAACATGTTTAGTTGCTCGTTTTATTTTGTATTTTTAATTTTCTTAACTTCTCACTATTCAAACCAAACCGTTGAGCCTTAAAGTCCTATAAAAAGGTAACAAAAGCAATAAGTGGTAGCAGGCAAAATTATTCAACTCAAATAACCATCAATAAAACTATTCTACACATGAAGTTAATTTTACTCCAACATGGTCAAATTGATTTAGAAGTTTTTCCTACTAAAACTTTTTCCTACAAAACCTAGAATATAGAACAAGCGACAGAGTGGAAAACAACATGTGACAGATAATTTAATTGTGTGCTGAATTTGACAAACATGGTTTTTGAAATATTAAGTTACGATAGACATCGTCACCGTCATCATCATCATTCAACATCACGTAAATGACACACAATGTCTATTGACATGTATGCAGATGCCACTTATGATGTGTATAGTACACTGGATTGTTGTCAGTTACTTTTCCTTTATGTTCGGTACGCTTTGAGTAATTTTATGGAGAGAATATTTTGTGAAAAACTATCACACACAGGAAAATTGTAAAAAACTTTAAATGTAGCACAAAGTTGAATCATATAGAAAATATCGGAAAATTAAGAATTTTTTGGAGGTTAAAAAAATAAATTTTTTAAGGGGAAACATTTGGGCAATTCACACAAATTTGTATCGTGTATGTTGTATTGAATACATTTCTTTCTTTGTGAATGCTCAATGCTATGCTGTATTGCTTATTACGTGGCATTCACACAATTTGATAGCACGAAACCAATACAACTTTTAAAAACATATGGAAAAAATGTGTATAAGTGTATCGAATTTTTATATGAAAATTATCAAAAACAATCATACACTGTTGTATGTGCTTCCAACAATACAATGAATACAACGATATAACGGCTTGTGAATTGACCAATTATTATTTCGGATGATACATCATGTATAACAGAACCAACGTGGAGCCTTGACCTACTGTTGTACTGGGAAGCCATAGACGCAATCGATAGAAGATTTCTTTATGATGACGACTAAGGACCTCTGATCTAACAATATGTTCCCTGAAGGGCGCTTAAGGACTATATCGGTAGCAAGTTCCCTGTAGGGAGATATGTATGTTAAGGGTTCAAGCATTTCATATAAACGGTAGAATTTTCCAAGCATACGTCACAAATAATCGACAGATACAGTATAGAGCTCACAATCGCCGCTGTTTTGCAAAGCATACGTCATTGGTCATTACAAACCTTTAGTCAGGATTACGACGTGGTTTCTCAGACCACTTATGTTGTGTGGGTTAATTTTATACATGACTGTGCAGTTTAAAGTCGACTCCAAACGACAGATTTTTTGAGAAACTTTTCATGGCAGTTTCATTTACTTACAGAGTTTTTGCCAGAAACCTGTTGAGAGGAAGTCGCCTAAGAAATATTTTTTTTTTCATATTTCGTTTTGATGTCTGACCTGGGGTTTAAACCAATGTTTTACGTCTAATAAACCAACACACTACCTTCTAGACTACGGCGACTTCCAATTGTCTGAGTTATCGGTAATTTCACCGTGAGCCTAACTGCCTTAGTAGCATGAGTGAACAGCTCTGCTTGAATAATTTTTATTAGGACCGTAGTCACCATAGTCTAGTAGGTAGTGTGTAGGCTTATTAGACGTGAGTCCTCGTGAGGTTCACATCTAAGGTCAGACATCAAAAGGAAATTGTGAAACTGCCATGAACACTTTCTCAAAAATCGGTCGTTCGGAATCGACTTTAAATTGTAGGTCCCGCCACTCATGTATAAAATTAACACGCACAACATGAGTGGTATGAGGAACTAGGTCGTAATCCTGACTGAAGGGTTCCAGTGACCAATTACGTACATAGGTGCATACATACCCATACATAGCCCATTTGAAATACATGCAAAGAGATTTGGCAATCTCTCGAGGTTCTTGATTTTTCATTTTCTGGTACCTTTGGCACGAAAATAAAGGTCCTGTAGAGAATGTTTGATCCCAGACTAGGCCTAAACTCTGACTCTGACCTTCTAGGTGCATTCGTCATCTAACCTAAACTATCTTTACCTAGTCTTGATAATAGAATAGAAAGATTTCCAACCCTCCTTCGTAGATATGTTGATCATGATGTATAGTACGAATCAAAAGGATGCTCATAGATGACCACACAAAAAGGGCCCAGCGACACCATGTTATTTTTTTCAATTTCCCTTCATATTATTTAATTTTATTTTGTTTTTATAATAAAAAATATAAAACAATAACGAATAAAACAGTTCATTTGGAATCTTTTTTAGAAAATTCCGAATGACATTAAAAATATGTTTTAAAACTTTTATCAACATTTTCACATCAGAAATGCCTCGTCATGGTAACAAAATGAAAACTTTTCAAATACAATTATAAAATAATTTAATTCATATAAACACAAACACATATACATATATACACATGTACAAAGGTTTTTTATTATCTCCCTCACAGCATTTGTTTTTTTTTTAATGCCACAGCAAATAAATGTCAGTGCGGAGAACATGAGCAACGTTTTGTAACATCATTCTGTTTAAGACAAACAACACTCATTACCAGACAATGCAGAAAATGTTTTTGGTTGTTTTTTGGTTTGTCTTTCGACCAATGATAACAATAACAATAAAAGATAACAAATTATTATGGTGGTGTTACATGGAGATTTACATTCAGTCAGTCTGACACAAAAAAAAGGAAAAAACTTTCCATGTTTTCCCCAAAAGCGAAAATAAATCGTTTTTTATGTGACAAAAAATCCTCTTATTGCAAGATCACATACATACGTATTACAAATGTTTTCTCAGAATGAGAAGTACATATTGTTAGCTGGAGGGTAAAAAATTTTAGAAATATTTTTAAAAACAAAAAAAAAAAAATCCTCACACACTGAAAGCTTGAAAGCAGTTAGTATTTCTGATGTGAAAAGTCTTCAGTTTTTTTCAAATAATTTGACATTTTCCTGGACACCAAAATTTTTTTTTGAGGCTAGGAAATGAAGTTTTTCAAAACGGTTTACAAAGGAAAGTGCGCGTTCTATTACGAATATTACAAATAAAAGCTTTTAAAACAAAAATAGAAAATAAATTAATTTCTGGATACCCGCTAAGGGACTACGAAACTGATTGTTTCAGTGGAAGGTGAGTCAATTTAAACTTGTAGCAAAAATAGAAGCTCTGTTGCAGCACAAAAGTTATCAAGAAACGATTCCAAAATGGCGTGCCTTCCAAGGTTTGCATGATTTGTTGTTTGCTGTGGCAAACGTAGCCTAGTAGATAGTGTGACATCAAAACGAAATTATTATGAAATTCGGAGTGGACGTTCAACTGTAGGTTCCGTCACTCATGTATAAAATTAACACACACAACATGAGTGGTGTTGAGAAGCTAGGCCGTAGTCCTGACTGAAGGGCTGTAATGGCCAATTACATACAATGTATGTGTGTATGTATGTATATATGTATGGCAAGCGTGAGATTTCAAAAACTCGTAACCAAAAACTTGGGGTATTCAGATAACAAAAAAAAAGAAAAAAGAAGATCCCTCGACCCTAAGAATATGATCTTGAAAATACCAGATTTTACATTACATAAGCAGTGCTCAACAGGCAATTGAGAAACCCACACAGCTTAATCATCTGCTTGAGAATGTTACATACATAATTAGCCATTCTCAAGGAATCCCAGGCCAGACATCAAAAACAAAATACAAAAAGTATTTCTTCGGCGACTTCCTCTCAGCAGATTTCTGGCAAAAACTCTGAGAGTAAAAATTGCCATGAAAAGCTTCTCAAAAAATCTGTCGTTCGGAGTCGACTTTAAACTGAAGGTCCCGCTACTCATGTATAAAATTAACGCACACAACATGAGTGGTGTTGAGAAGCTAGGCCGTAATCCTGACGAAGGGTTGTAATGGCCAATTATGTATGTATGTAATAATATAATCAGGATTCTTGCGGATATAATTACTGGACAGTGTACTGATGGACGTATTACCAGAAAATATACTTGGAACTTGTGCAGCTTTAATGTATTTGAGGATGTTAGGGATTAGGGAATACACAATTGGATATCCCAATATGGGTTGGTATAGCAGTGTAATTAATCGTTTAAAACAATACAAATACCACAATGAGCTTTTGGCCTGAAAGAACCAACCCTGAAGCCTAGAAAGAAAGTTTCAGTCAACGTATGTATATAACCTTATACAATATCTGAACTACGAGAATCCATGTTTTAAAGCTCAGCTCAGACATGTCCAACAAAACGAAATATGAAAAAAAGCTCTTTCGGAGACTTTCTCTCAGCAGCCAACTGGCAAACACGGTAAGAATAAATTTAATTGTGATGAAAAGTTTCATAAAAATCTATTGTTTGGAATCGACTTTAATCTGTAGATCGTGCTACTCATGGATAAAATTAACACAGACTAAATAGCTCGTAATGTTGACTAAAAGTGGTCATTTAAATAAGTTAAGTAGATAACACAACACTAGAACGTAGGTTTAAAGCAATTGGAGTTGATTGTCTAAAAATGTATGATCTTCTCTGATTGAAGCTTTTATTCATACGTTTCCATCTCCATAGTTTTCTAAATGAAATGAATAAATTAAATATTTATTCTCTGGCTTAAAATTTATTTCATTTTATTTAATTTCTTCTTCCTCTTCTGCTTTTTTTTTTTTTGAATATTGTTTAATGCCATCACACCATAATATTTTAATTAGCCGTGGATTATGAAAAACCAAAACATTAAACAGCAGCAGCATACATGCCTTTGTGCATTGCATTCCATGAATATAAAATGAAAATTAAAAATTTTCATCCAAAAACTAAGAGACAAGGTCACACATAAACAGGCAGCAACAGCATGAGCCGAAAATGTTTGCATATGAAAACAGACATTAAATTTGAATTTCAAAATATGTACCTTAGTGTGGCTGACACGTGCAACTAGTCGCATTCAGGTGTTTAATTTGATGTTAAACATGGTTTTAGAACATTGGCATATGAGAGCGAATAACACAAAATGTGAATATTTAAATAAGTTTTGCAACACAAAAATTCATTTTTTATTTATTAATTTGGCATGTGCTTCTGCTAATAAAACATTCATTCAACATAACAAAGCCTTTGAACAGGACATTCTAAAATGAAATCCTCTTTTTTTTTCTTTTTCAGCATAGAAAAGAAGGTTTTATTAAATGAATTTTATTATCAGCAGTTTGGAATATAAAGTTTGTATTTTTTGCCATTTAATAATAATTTTTATTTACTTTGAAATTATAATTTTGCTGGTTTTTTAGTCGATTTTAAACTGGGGTCTGAACCGTGTCCTTACGTCTAATAAGTCAACACACTACCTACTAGGCAACGGAGACTTCAATCTTTATTCGATGGTATGGAAGACGCACTCAATTTCAATTGGGCAGAGCTATATGCCACTGAAGTTGAGGGAGTCTAGTAGCAAGTGTGTTTACTTAACAGATGCGTGACCACTTGTTTCGAACCTTAGCTCAGACATCTCGCACAAAATGAAAAAATATTTCTTCCGGTGACTTCCTCTTAGTAGTATCCATGCAAAAACTCTGAGATCGATATAAAATTGTCTTAAAAAGTTTCTCAAAAAATCTGTAGTTCCTAGTCGACTTTAACCGGCGTGGATAAAATTCACACACTACACGAGCGGTATAAGTTCATAATCCTGATGAAAGTGTTGTAATGGAATAAGTATATTCCACTATAGACCATATGGGGCTAGTTTTATGCTGACGTTATTACCAAAAATATCGCTATTCCATTCCTTTCTATCAAATAGAATCAACCAAAGGTACAGCAGAGAGACAAAGTAGGCATAACTGCATAGCTTCAATGTTTCCATTACAACTCACGTTGCTAAGAAACCCAGAGAAATAAAGAAATACTTACACCTATGCTCCAGCGGTGTCCACCGCCCAGAAATCCTAGATTATAACCTACAGAATCCATATTCAGTCTAAATATCGTAATGATATTGACTACCTAATAAGGACCATTATTACAACTTGCCGTTAACTAAAGGGAGGATTTTAACGGGCAGATAAATTGTTTTTCAGTATTATAACTGGACAATAAGGAAGGACTGAGCGTTAAGCTAAAGGGAAGATCATCCTACAGGGAACTTTTAAAGTTAAGTTTATGTTTGCAGTTGCCATATTGACAATAATATATAATATGGCAAGTTCAAAATGACCAGACACAACAAAAGAAAAACGAAGCCTGTCGTTGCCACTGCGTTTAAAAAACTTGTTTAATTGAGCAATGTTATTGACATTGCTCCGGTTGTAATAACGAAAAGAAGTTAAAGGTAACTTTACAGTTCACTTTAGCTAAAGTTAAAGGTAACTTTACAGTTCACTTTAGCTAAAGTTAAAGGTAACTTTACAGTTCACTTTAGCTAAAGTTAAAGGTAACTTTAAAGTTCAGTTTAGCTAAAATTAAAGATAACTTTAAAGTTCAGTTTAGCTAAAGTTAAAAGTTTTTAGCTAAAGTAGCTTTAGCTAAAAAGTGAACTTTAAAGTTACCTTAGCTAAAGTTACCTTTGACTAAACCCAACTTTAACGGCAAATTGTAATAATGGCCCTAATTCTGATACGAAATGTTGTAATAATAAAAAAAAACAACAAATCAAAAGTTAAATACACTTAAAAGAACAATCACTTTAAATGACCTCCAGCAAGGAGACAATCAGAAAAAAGTACACACAAGTAAATAAATAAAAGAAAATTATTCAACAGCGGCCTCCTTTACATGACATTTTAAGTGTAAGGACAAGTGAATGATATTAACACAGGCCAGCTTACGGTAGAAAACTGTTAGAGGCGTTTTAATGGAGGCTTTGTTGCCATAAAACCATCAATAAAAATAAGACAGCAGCGCCCACCAATTAAATAGATTACGGTAAGTATGGTATGTAACACACATATAGCTTACAGACTTGTCAAACTAAATAAGCTTTGCTTTACGACAAGAAAAAGTACGCTGGTGTATGACAATATCGCAAATAATAAAAAAAAGCAAGGAGATTAACTTAAAGAATTAGTTGTGGTTACAGTTTGCTTATAAATATTGTTACGAAAATGAAGAATCTAGATATTGGTGTTTTACTTTTACATCGCTTAACATTAAAATTATAAACTAAAATACAACAACAAATGCCAGCATAAAAATTTTAAGCATATTAACAAAAATACAACAACAAGCACTACAAGAACAGATGTAAACAAAATATACAAACAACAATAATGAAACAACGATGTTAACATCTATAGAGATTTCGAAAAGGTGAAACCACGAATATTAAACTTCAAGAACATTAATCAGAGTGTTTACTTTGCCACATAAAAGGCAAGGCAATGCAGGCGACTGGGTTAGTGCAGTTCAGTTGGCCTTGTGTGAAGACTTGGTGTGTTTGAAGAGAGTAATCGTGTTTTGAAAATCTCCGTTACAAAGATCTGTCGAACAATTGACTAGTAATTGTTATTGTTTATGCAAAGAGTATAAACAGAGAAATAACAAAGAAACGCAATTGTTGTTGTTTACATCAAGTAGTGAACAGTGGCACACAAAATTGTGCTAATAATAAAGAATTTTAATTAAGGTTAAACACAAATTTATTTGTATTTTTATTTGCAGTCTACGAGCTCATATTTTAAACGTTTTTAAAAGGTAAGAACTTAACAATACATATGTATTTCTACTAACAAACTCAATACATAATTTAAAAAATAAGAAATAATTTATGTTCTATGTTCTACAAGCCAGATGTCTAAAATAAAACCAAAAATTTTTTTTAATTTGAAATTTAATTTAAAAGAGTTCCCCATTTGTTGTTGCCCTTATGCAGGTTGAACTTTAAGTAACACCGTTCACACACACAAACGATTTTGGGTTTAAAAATAATCAAAATTCAATGAACTTTAACTAGTAAATAACACTCATTTTACTTTACACGTTAAGGTTTATGTGTCTGGTTCATAACATTTTAAGACTAAAATTAGAAAAAATCGTTTCAATATGTTGTGCTCTTAAAAGTGTTTTACAAAACCAAAGTGTTGTACACATTTTCTTCTCTCTTACCGTTAAACGTTATGACCCATGGAAAGCAAATATTTTTGTTGTAATTTTTTTTAGAAATTTTTTGAAACTTCCATACCTTGTTTCTGTTGATATTGCATGCTTTCAAATCCTTCTACGAAAGATTTGAGATTTATTTTGTAGATTATTTTCTTTCATCAGGAGTGTTTTGTTTGAATTGAAATATTCCTTCATTGTATTGAAACTGAGTATTAAGGACATACAAAATAAATCTATTTGTAGTGTTTTTGAAAAGAGAAAATTTGAAAATCCTTTTCAATAATCCAAAACAGAAATAAATTTTTAATTTATAATAATATAGTGATCTTATCAGTACCAATTAATCGTAATTTTAAACATTTTCTTTTTCATGAAATTTGACAAATTCCTCCAATTTCATTAGTCAAACGATAAAACAAAAGAAGCGTAATACTCACCACTTTGTGTTTTTAATTACTAAAGATACCTTCGGAGGCAACAGTTGCTATTTGAGAACGTAATTTGTTTGTATAAAGTATACATACTCTAGTTGGTACTATGTTGACTTATTAGATTTGAAGCCGTGCTTCAAACCCTATCTTAGACATCTCGAACTGGCAAAAACTCTGAGAGTAAAATAAAATTAGCCTGAAAAAGTTTCTCAAAAATGTATCGTTCGGTGTCGACCTGAAAATGTAAGTACCGCCACTGATGTATAAAGTTAACACACACAATATAAGTGATGTAGGAACTAGGTTGTAATCCTGGCTAAAGGTTGTAATAACCAATCAAAGGGGGATAACAGGCACAATACGAGCGTGTTTGCTTATTGGCAAATAACTCGCAATCTGCTCTCTATATTATGGGTCACGTCTTTATAATTTGCAAAAATTTGTGGTATGCTAAAGGCACTTCAAGGTACCATAATGCCACGCATACTATCCATATGAAAAAAGTTTCCTTTATTTAAAAATATTCCTTTAATTCCTGGAGAAGCGAAGGGCCATAACGCAAGAACGATGTTTTTATCCATTCCCGGGAAGTTTTCTCAGATCATTGCAAAATTGGTTTTGCAATTACGGTTTCGGTCGACTTTAGGTTAGGTGGCGGACAACTCGAAAGAAGGAGATCCTCGCACTTAGGCCAATCGTTCTTTAGAGAAAAACATTGCGAGCCCTAAATAAATCTTATTATTGCAGCAATCTTTATCTTTATCTGAGAGAGCTCGGTCAACGATGTCAGAAAATGAGAAATTAGAAATCTCCATCCCTTTATGACTAGAGCAGGGCCCGAGCACATGAGGTGAAAGACGGTCTCTTTCTCCTCCTCAAGCCCACAACTCCTGCAGAAGGTATTGGTTGGAGTGCCGAGTTTTTCGGCCTTCGTAGATCATTTGGGAGTTTCGAGTATTTTTCGACAGGTTTTTCTCATCTTATTTGGGTTTAAATAACAATTGCTATGGTTTGGTGGGAGATTATTTGAAGCCAACAAACTTTTAGAATTTTTCACAGATGGCTTTACTTTAATTTTTATGTTTATGAATTTGGTGGAATTTTGTGGCAGCCTTTGGTGTAAACATACTTCCTAAATAGCAAGACGGTGTGCTGAGCTTCATGGGTTATTTGTGTAAGCTGACGATAATCTGTGCTGTTGGGAGGTACCCCAGTCTTCTTGAACTTTATGGTTTGATCGTAAACTTTGACGTTTCAGAATCGGCAGCAACTTTTTCATGACTTTTAATTTACTGGCATTGTTCTTCAGCCTAACCTATGCTGAAATTTAACAAATTCTAATATAAATTTCATTTTTAAATTCAAAATTTCATTTACATGCTATGGTTATGTGTGGCCAACATTTTAACAAATTTTTAATCTTTCAACTTCCAAATGTTGTATAAAATTTTTTCATTTTCGTTCATTTTCATTCATTGAAAATAACATTCAATTTTGACAGGCCAATTGATATGCATACAAACCGAATGGAATTAAGCGTGTAATAAAAGATATAGTGTGAAGCCTAGAGTGCAAATGAAATGCTGCCAAATGCTGCTGCTGCTGCTGCAATGTAACATTTGTTGCATTTAATGCCAATTTAATTGCAACTATAATATGCAGGTATTATCATAAGTTTACATTTACATTCACAGATGGATAATGTTTAACATTTCATGTGGATTTCAATAGCACTTTAGGGAATCAACGAGTAGTATTGCTCTTGACATATCTATTTAACATATTAATTACGTTCACTTTTCATGTCATATCAAGGGAATGTAAAAAAGAAAATATTCAATTATACACACTATTATGTAACTTATTATAACGATAACTTATCGATGGCTTTAGGGCAGAAAGGAATGCTCGCATGGTTTATCGTTAATTTGTAAAGTAAAAGAAAGGCTGTCAAGTGCTTATAAACAATTTTGATTTTAGTCAAGAGAATATTTTAAAAGAGTTTATAGGCTTATCTGTTAACAAAATCTAAAAAATTATTAACAATATTGAAAAAAAAATACATTGTGTTAGACCTTTTTAAAATTCAGGCAGCCATATATAAATTATTTGCAATCAAATTTCTCCTTTTTTTCTCATTGTCTTAATTGTACAGCTTAATTGGAATTTAAAATATTTATATATTTTCGGTTACGTTCGATTATATTTATTTGTTATCGATAAACATTTTTTTAGAAGTATAACACATAAGTTAACGCCTAAATTCAATTCAATTGATTGATTCTGTGTAATTTCTACTTTATTTAAGGCAATTTATGATATTGTCAAATTTTTACTTTTTAAAAACGTTTAAAATATTAGCTCGTAGATTGCAATTAAAAATACCAATAAATTTGTGTTTAATATTAATTCAAATTCTTTATTATTTCTAGAATTCTGTGTGCCACTGTTCACAACTTGATGTAAACAACAACAATTGCTTTACTTTGTTATTCCTCTGTTTACACCCTTTGCATAAACAATAACAATTATTAGGCAATTACAAGAGAGATCTTTGTAACGGAGATTTTCAAACCACAATTGCTCTCTTCAAACGCACCCGGTGTTCACACAAAACTGACTGAACTTCACTGACTCACTGGCCTGCTTTGCCTTGCCATTTATATTGCAGGGTAAACAGTTTGATGAATGTTCGTGAATGTTCATGACTTCGCCTGCTCGCACAATTCTGCCTGCCACTGTTCACAACTTGATGTAAACAACAAAATTGCTTTTCTTTGTTATTCCTCTTTGATATTCAAACCACGATTATGCTCTTCCAACACACAGCGTCTTCACACAAGACTGATAGAAGTTGTTTTACTGACTAGTTGCCTGCTTTGCCTTGCCTTTTATATAGCAACGTAAACAGTCACGAATGTGCTGAGATCTGCTAAGAGGAAGTCGCCGAAGAAATATTTTTTCATAATTCGATTTGATGGATACACTTCCGACTAGACTACGACTATCGAACATTGACAGATTATTTATTTATTTATTAAATTACAATACAATTACAAATTATATTCTAATTATATACGAGCGGAGTAACTTGACCATATGCTCGGTGTAGTGTCACAGACCAGAGTCTCCGGTGGAAATCGAACCCACGACCCTCACACTAATAGTCTAGCACACTACCCACTAGACTACCAGGGCATCCAACATTGACAGATATTTTCGGTGAAAAAACTGAAAGTGGCATACTTTTGCTACATGCTACGAAATTTTGAGATGATATGCTCGTAAGGCCCTTGCTGCTCACCCATGAATTGTTTGGAGGATGTTTCAGAGCATGTTTGTTATCATAGATGAGATACGTGCTCAACATTTCATAAAACATTAGTCTTAGTCTTAGAAGGATCATGTCCAAGGAAGATGAAGAAAATATTGCTTGTATGCAAGATTTTGGCGTCTATTGTTTGGGATAAACATAGAATAACTTCTGCTAGATAATCAGAGTTGTAAACTACACAAAACTTACTGAAGCAAAAAAATATCACTTGGCGGTTTGCACTGCCACTATTGTGATGATCAACATTCAATAAGCCAAACTAAATCATTTTATTAAGCGAATTTTCTCGGCTACAATAATTATTTTCTTTAAGGCCACAATCTGTTAAATGTAACAATTATTTCCAGTTTTTTTAATTAAAACAACATGTTCTTGAATTTTATTTTCATTGTTTCCTTGACTTAAAAAAAGTCTAGTTAAGGCCCAACTTTATCGTAATTTTTCTTCTTCTTAAAGCAATGCCAACAATTTATCTGTCTTATGGCCATCAACCATGTGGAATAATTCCAATGTTTATTTATAAACAGAAATCTCTTTAAGTACTACGAACAATACAGTGGGCTGAATCGATAAATTTCTTGATATTTTTAAAGAAGTTTTCCCTCTTTTGAAGGATACACTGAAGGATACATACACTGTGCAACTTGTGACAATAACTTAATCTGTGTTATCATTTCCCATGTAGAGATTTTTTTATTCTTGTTTGAAATTAAAAAAGAAAATGCCGAAGATAAATCGGACTTAAAACAAAGTCAAGAACAAACAGAGAAAAATGAAGGCAAACAAGCCACAATTTATTGTGTGTCACAATATTGACACCAAAATGGCATTGTATGAGAGAGAGAAAGGAAAAAATTGAATTAAAAAAATGGAAAGAAAAAATGGAAAGAAAAAATGGAAGAAAATAGGAAAGAAAAAACAATAACAATAAACTTAAATGTCAGTTAAACTACATAAAAGTATTTATTCTACGCAAACAAGGGTACTTCATTAATTACTGTGACCTAGAGAAGAGTACGAGAAGGACATTTACTTCCATGGCTGAACAATTTTGTAACGCACTGCGCATATTGAAACCATCGAATACAATTGAAAAAATCAAAATCAGAAAATTAAAAAATACTCTTAAATTTCTTATAATTTTGAAGTGATTTGAGCAATTTATTTGAGTTTTTTATGGGCACTTCATAAAAATATTTCGAAAACTGATGTGCTGAACAAAAGAAAAGAACTGACCCTCGCTATATACATACGTACCAGAGATCAGCAATGAGTATTCAAAAAGATGAGTAGAATCGAATCATAGTCATAATTTCTGATACTTATACCCATTCATACTTATTTTAATATCATGGAACCCCTCTACTCATATTCAAAGTTTGAAGTACTGATCATATTCATACTTAACAACACATATGATGTGGTTGATTTCGACTCTCCATAACTCAGCATATACACGAAGAACAAAATAAATATGATTCACATACATATATAATTGGGTTGTAATGCCCTTTAGGCAGAATTAAAACCAATCTTCTCACACCACTGATGTTGTTGCCGTTAATTTTGTACTTAAGTGGCGGGACCTACAATATAAAGTCGACTCCGAATGACAGATTTTTGAGAAACTTTTCATGGCATTTTATTTACCTTCAGAGTTTTTGCCAGAAATCTGCTGCTGAAAGAAAGGCGCCTAAGAAATACTTTTTCTTGTTTCTTTTGTTTCGAGATATCTGATCTGGGGTTTGTACCGATAACCCAACTACTAAACTACAGCAACCTTAGGTCTGTGAGATATTATGACCCCTCTATGATACTTAGAACAGCATGAACTAATTCCCACAACTTGTGGGAAAAAACTTTTCTTTGATTTGCATCTGAATACGAAGTGCTACGCAGTGCAACGCATTTATATTCTTATGAAAATGAATAATTTGATGAATGAACTGGTGTTTCGCTTTTACATCGCTTAACATTAAAATCACAAATAAAAGCTACAAAAACAAAACAATGCAGCGAACAAACTTGTTTACACATTATCGTACTAATAATATAACAACAGGCATCAGCAGAAAAAAATGGTAAACAAGTAAACAAGAATATACCAACAAGACTACAATAATAAACGTAAACAACGATGTTTACATTCATAGACACATTACCTACTAGACTACGGCGACTTTAACCCTAGAAATAGTTATGAAAATTCACGATATAATATTGAATTGTAGTCTGTTTCACACATGTACCGAAAAAGCTGTTTAAATTGGTTGCAGTGAAAAAAATCATCGTCGGAAATTTTTTTAGTAAAGTGATTGAATAAATTGAATGAAGTAGATATTGTAAGCCCCTTAATACGTAAAAATGAAATGGGATTTCAATAGTTCACAGCTAAGACCAGGTTTTGTCGAAGAAAATGAATTAGTTCGTGTCTAATGAAGGCAAAGATAGCTTCAAAGATCACTTCAAAGCTTTATTAAATTGCAGGTAAGCTTCTGACGACACATGATTTGTTCCTTCTTGATTTTCTTCCAAGACGGATTTGCAATCACTGGCAAGCATTACGAAATGATGAAAGTAAAAATAAAGGCCATATTTGAGGAAATATAATGTAATGTCTCATCTTCATACAGTGCATAAGTTTCTACAGCGACTCTGTTCAAATTTAGTCAATCAAAGGTCACCAGATTTTGTTCTCCTGGGCTAACATCTATCGGGACTTCCAATAGGGACTTTCGACCATTTTGTTGAAGCTTTGTCTGTCAAATTAGTTTTCATTTTTCAAAGCACCATGGGCAGATGGGCATTGACCATAGACGTGTGTTCGCTAAACGGGTTCTGAAGCAACTACCCCTTATGTTCATGGAAAAATCATATTCAGCGATATGGCCCTTTTCTGGATGAATGAGTACAAGAACAAACAAAATTATCAAACTAGGGAGGATAACACATGAGACCAAGACCGAAGCACCTCGAAAAACTCACTGTTTGGTATGGATTTTTGTCTGCCGGCGTCATCGGTTTATAATACTTTGAGATCGATTTTATCCCTTCCACTACTGTCAAAGGCGGGCACTAAATGTCAATGATTACCAACTTCTTTTGGCCTGAATTGGATGATCTGGTTTAACAGGGCACAGCTCACATCTCACCTCGAGGTGATATGAAAATGGCTACCAAGATCGTGCGATTCAATACCTTTAAACAAATAAACTATTCTTTGTTAAGACATCTACTTTTCGCACTGCCCTCGTATCCTATTGATATATGCAAACTTGTTGTTTGTGGCTTAAAAAGCTTTTAAATATTTTAAACTTCAATTATGGCCAAAGGTACTATAACAACAAAATAATAAGAAACACTTCACATTAGCAGGTGTGGTTGGGCAATAAAAATAAAACTTTTTAAAACATTTAAAACAAAAAAAAAATATTTTTATAATAAGCCACGTGGCAGGAAGTACACTTCAAAACTTTACGAAACTTGTTAAAAGTTTTAAAAATTTATTGGATTTTAAAGACTTACTTGTAATTTAAATTAACAACGGCATTTAAAATGCTTGAAGGAGATGCTGTAATAAAAAAGAAAAAAAATTTTATTTTAAAATTTATTTACAATGGGCATCAAATTAAAAAAAAAGACAATTTATTTTAATAGGAGAGCATATCAAGGAGCATAAAAGTACACAATACAGTTTGCAGACTTAGATATCTTATTTTCAAGTGTAGGATAGTTAGAAGTTTTCATATTGTTACGTTTTTACCGTTTAAAAACGTTTAAAATATGACCTCGTAGATTCCAAATAAAATAAAAATAAATTTGTGTTTAGTTTTAATTCAAATCCTTTATTATTCGCACAATTCCGTGTACTACTATTCACAACTTTATGTAAACAACAACAATTGCTCTGTTTGTTATTCCCCTGTATACACCCTTTGCATAAACAATAACAATTACTAGACAATTGTTCAACAGATCTTTGTAACGGAGATCTTCAAACCACGATTGACTAACTACCTCACTCGCCTGCTTTGTCTTGCCTTTTATATGGCAACTTAAACAGTCTGATGAATGTTCTTGAAGGCGAACATTTATGGCTTTTCGCCTTATCGAAATCTCTATAAATGTAAACATCGTTATTTACGTTTATTATTGTAGTGTTGCTAGTATATTTTTGTTTACCTGTTTACCACTTGTTTACCACTTTTTTATGCTGGTGTTTGTTGCTATATTAAGCAGTACAGGTTTGTTTACTGCACTGTTTTGTTTTTGTAGCTTTTGTTTATAATTTTAATGTTAAACGATGTAAATAAAAACACCAGTAGATTTTTCATTTTCGTAACAATATAAGAGCGTTACACTAGTTCGCACTTCATCTTCAGATCCAAATCATAGAAAAGTACTCCAAAAGTTGTGGAAATTAATTCATGCTGATCTAAGTATCACAGAGGGGTAATAATTTCTTACAGACTTGAAGTCGCTGTAGTTTAGTAGGCAGTGTGTTGGCCTATTAGGCATAAAGCCATGATTCAAACCACAACTCAAACATCTCAATCAAAATGAAATATGAAACAATATTTCTTTGGCGACTTTCTCTCAGCAGTCTTCTGGCAAAACCTTACTCTCAGAGGAAAAGTTACACAAAAAAATCTGGCCTTCGGAGTCTACTTTAAACTGTAGGTCTCGCCGCTCATGGATAAAAATTAACACACATAATATAAGTGGTGCGAGAATCTAGGTTGTAATCCTGACTAAATGGTTGTTATTGCCAAATAAGTAGGTAGAGATTGATAGAATCTATCATGATGAAGTCACTGGGCTGCCTTCAATGCCCGATGAGTTGTACAAAATTGTTGGCAACGTTATTATAATGTAAATAACTTGAATTTATTTTTAATTGATTTAAATTATTATACCCACTACGATTAGATGTTATTACTGATAATACAATAGAGAAAGGAATACAAATATTGGCTTCCCCTTGATATTTCAAATCCTTTCTTCCAATAATATTTACTTCAAAGAAAATTCAATGAAACCTCCTTAGAAACCTCAACCCATTCCCAGTAATTTATCTACAAACCAAAAATAACAGAAAACCACATTGCAAGTGCTCACACCAAAAATTAAAATCAAAAATTAGAAGAAAATTATAAGCTAATAAAGGAGTCCTTATATACAGTGAGCGTCAAAAGAAACTGTACACTATGGATAAAATTCTAACAATCACCAAACTCAAATTTTACCACTTAAGTGGCCGAAAAAATTTTGACAATATTTTGAAGTTTTTTGTAAATTTTTTTTTTTTTGTTTCAATTTTAAAAACGGGCAATGAAACAATTTTAAAATAAAAGTAACGGTAATTTATTAATGTATATTTTTTGAACGTACAGTTTCTTTTGACGCTCACTGTATACTATCTCTTAGCGTATACAAGTTTATGCTTGGTGGAGTGGTTAAATGTTTTACCATAAAAAATGATGAACAACATTATTAACATCATCATCATCATCTTCATCATCATTGTGATTTGTAATTTTACAATTTGAACATCGCTTGGAAAGTATTTTTCTTGATATAACAAGACAAAAAACAGACTGCATCAGTTTGCTAGGAAATGCTCCGTATACAAATAAAACACAATACAAATACACACAAAAAAACTGTAACTTTTCCCGTTTTAAATTTGCTTATTTCCTCTGCTACAAACGCTCATTCCCTTCATATACATGTTTTCCATTTGCATATCAACGGTTATTATTTTTAAAAAGCCCTTTAAGCATTCTATTTGTAGAATACAAGAGTGGTAGTGGTAATGGTAGTGGTAGTGGTAGTGGTAGTGGTAGTGAGTTACAATGTCATGTAAATGTATTGGTATAAAAACAAAGCATTAAAAACATTGCTGTTGTTATTGTGTATGTACAGTGAGCATTAAAAGAAACTGCACATTAAAAAAAATATACATTAATAAATATACCGTTATTTTTATTTTAAAATGGCTATGAAACGAGAGTCTTTAAAGTTGAAACAAAATAAATTACAAAAAACTTCAAAATATTAACAAATTTTTTCCGGCACTCTCCTTAAGTGTTAAAAGTTGTGTTTAATGGCTGTTAGAATTTTGTCTACACTGTACAATTTTTTTTTTGATGCTCACTGTGTATCCAAATGTGATTGACATTTGACAAGCATAAGCAGAACAAGCAAAAGAATATTGAAAACTAAGGAAAGAAAGTAAGGCAGGAATAAAAATGTTTTCAATTGCTTTTTTATTTTCCTCTTTCTTACAGAGTTAGTAAGCTGCTCTAAGGTTTATTTTTATAACAGTTATATTCACAAGAATTTTATATTTATTGGTATGCTTGAAAGTACATACGTTTGTTTGTCGTTGTTTGTATTCAAGTTTAAATAATGAACTTGAAAACGGTATGACAAAAACAAAGGAAATGTAAAAAAACGTGTATCCTTCAACAAAATCCTTGAACACAGAAAAAGTATGCACAGGACATTTAATATGTTTCAAGTGCAAACAGACGAGATGAGAAAAAATGGAGCTACTCAGCTACATATATATACTTACGCATATACAGTACGAATTTAAATAAAAGTAGAAGTAAAAAATGTCTACAATCACTTAAGCTTATGGCATGATAAGCAGTGTAATTATGCGAACACTTATTAATATCCACGTGTGTGACAATTGCCAAACAAATATTGGTTGACCATATTCTATACGACGACACGAGTAAAATTCTTATTAAACTGCTGGTATCTTGTGCAATAATGAACTGCCACTCCCCAAAATTTAGCAGAGTTTTGGGTAGTTAGAGTAGTAAAGACCTAACAGTTGATATGGATAGACTTAGGCCATATAAGGCTCATTTGTGATACCACAATATTCCATTTACCATAATTCTGGAAATAAAATTTCCATGAAAAAGTTTCTCAAAAATCTGTCGTTTGGAATCAAATTTAAACTGTTAAACCCGCCACTTATCTATAAAATTAACACAGACAATATAAGTGGTGTGAGAAGCTAGGTCATAGTACAAACTAAAGGGTTGTAATGACCAATTATGTATGTATAGTTCTGTCACTATTCGAAAGCCTCTGATTAAGCGCCTAAAAGGTTTGGATCAGAGATCAGCAATGAGTATTCAAAAAGATGAGTAGAATCGAATCATACTCATAATTTCTGATACTTATACGCATTCATACTTATTTTAATATCATGGAACCCCTCTATTCCTATACAAAGTTTGAAGTACTCATCCTACTCATACTTAACAATACGCATGATGTTGTTGATTTCTACTCTCCATAAGTCAACATATACACGAATCACAAAATAAGAATGATTCGCATACGAACACTACAATACTCACTAAATGGTTTGTGTTAGCTCTGCTTGCTGCTCTGTCTTTTTTTTTCTTAATGCAACAACAACTAAGACTGTAAAGTCAAATATTACAAGTATTTTTCTAAATTTATGAATCTAACTAGAGTTTGGTGTCAACATTGTACGTATGTATACTCATTGCAACATGTACTTATAAATCAACGTTGTAATGAGTACGAATGAATCAGAGTACATACATAGTTAAATTTCAATATTGTTGCTTCACTTATATTCAAAGTTTCATGAGTGCTTATGAGTAGCGAAAAAACGATTCATTGCTGATCTCTGGCCCGTATACTCCTTCGATACGTTCATCCACATGCTCCTATTACGACAAACGGAATATGGTGCATCATATCATTTATGTGTGCATTTAATTTTGTTAAAATCATTGACTTAAAATGATGCGGTGATTAAAATTCCATCAGCATTAAAATGTCTTCAATATCCATTAACTATACAACCTTAAAGGCTCTTTTAAATTAAAAGGTATTGGTTTGCTAACATCTTAATGTCAATTGAGGTGACAACGACTCCCATAAAAGGTTGCCTTAAAAGCCAAGTTGGCAATGAACATATACAGACAATAAAAACAGAAAATCACTGTTGCAAAGTGTTGCTTGCTGAAGCTAATGAAGCAACAAAATATTTATTGTTGTATACCCTTTTGACCCTTCGGATGTATGTACGTTTCGCTTGACTTTAATACCGAATTATTTTAAGGAAAATCTTTATCTATGTGTGGGTAGGTAGGTATCTCGTTAGATGATATTGTTAACGATATTGTAAATGTGTTTACACTTTGGTTTCTAAGTAAGTTGTGGCGTTTTTGTGTGCTAAATGTTAATACATTCGTACGTATTGAATACTTCACATGAAGCAATATTATGACTGTGTTAAGTGTGTGTTTGAAACTCATACATGTACGATGGATGAGATGTAACACTTGTGGTTAAGAGCTTTTGAGGTGTTTCAGATTCGATATTCAATCAGCCATGCATTAGGGTTATACAAGTGGTGCTAGTGGTATTTATTCCATTTCTATGTATACGTTCCACAGTCGTTAAGTACGATATTTTTAGAAATGTTTTTACAAAATTGTATTTCTTTATGCAATAAAATTAAAAGTGGATTTAAATTCTTCTTCTTTGAAAATTTTATGGTATTTGGAAAAAAGTTAGAAACATTCATATTAAAACCAAAATGTGGATAAAATGCTGGTAAAGGGTAAATAAAGGGTCGCCATAGTTTAATAAGTATTGACTTTCTAGACGAGAACACTGTAGCTTTGCCATCTTAAATACTAAGGTTTCTTTCAATGACAATAGTCAAATGTATCATACATGTCTAATTACAACACATCTGATCTTTCATTAAGCGCTTTCTATCTATAAATTTAAATAAAACAAAGATTGTGTAAAATACATATCATCGAAATTTTAAGTTGACCTACTGACACGATTATGTGTGGAATACAAAATCCTTGAAATGTCCTACAGGGCTTTTACGGCTGAAGCGTATCCGAAATTTCCAATTTTCAATGATTCGACCGAAACTTATTTCATTGATCCTAGTGTCTCATACCACCCTTGTTTTGTATGCCAATTTTATCGACAGCTAGGGGGACCGAACGACGATTTTTGACCAAGTTTTCATGGCAGTTTTATTCATTCTCTTCTTATTCTTAGGAAGTCACCGAAGAAATATTTCTTAATATTTGGTTTTGTTCGAGATGCCTGAGCTAGTGTTTGAGGCGTGTCCTTATGTCTAATAAGCCAACACATCTATCTGCTAGACCACAGCGACTTCAGCAGTGATTGTATAAAAGCCACTTAACCGGACCATTATGTTCAAAAGATCTCATTAAGTTGAAAATTTCCCTGTAGGAATCGTTGTCATCAGAGCACAATGACCGTACAATAGGTTAAATTTTTTTGGCCTGCAATTGAAAATCCGAAAATAGATGATTTTTGATTTCAACCAACAAGATGATGCCACAAACCTACGCGGTTAATCCCCTAACGTTAGGGGATTTGAAAACCTAAATTCTCCAGGGTATCATCGTGGTACCGCGATACCGTGTTAAAAAATGATCAAAAACCACCTCAAAAGGTTTGGCTACTACAACCAATTTTGATATAATGGTTTCAAGTTTCAAGTATTCTTATGAAAGAAAAGTTTTATGGAAATCAAAGCTTCCTGTGCATTTAATTTCACTTTCCTTTAGAAATCGAAAAAAATTTACGTGTCAATATTTGTCGATTCGATTTCTTATGTCGTGGAATTATATTCTGTTAAGGTGTTGATATTTCATATTATTTTTCGATGCTGCAGATTGAAACAACATTTGCTAAGTCCTTCTGAAAAAGGCAAATTTTAAGTGTCCAATAAGGACTCCAGATTAAAGATTACGGACAGTCACACATTGTTTTTAATAGAAACACAAACTTCCACAGATAATCTCCGTATAGGATTGTACGAATTATAGGATGTATGTATTTCATTACGCTAAAGATCCAATTTTATTTGCAGACTCATAACCATGCCGCGAATAATAATATTATATTTTATATGTAACATGTTATCTCTAATTATGTTATCAAATGTTCTGACACTCCTGATGTTCTGGATATGCAAGTTCGACATGGTGTTCGTTGATGCTTCACCATAATTTAAGTGTGCTGTGCTTAAATAACAATTTCTCATTCATTTTAAATGACTCTCAATTATTGAGTATTTAATGAAATGGAATGTAAATTTTTAATTTTTACTAAATACAACAACAACAACTATAATTCATAAATATTAATTTATTTGCTGTTACGTATGAGTACGAATATCTAATGAATGGCTATTGAAGCGTATGAGTGATGCAACAAATTTTTCATACGTATCCGCACAAGTGCTAATAAATTTTGTGGAGGAGAAATTGCAGGTTTTTTTGATTTCAATTTCATTAGAAATTACGAAATAAATATTGAAACAATTATTGAATTGAAAATAAATATAAAAAAAATTGTAAATCAGATGCAAAATATTGAAATATATTCGAGAGAAATCAATTTTGCAGAAAGCAATTGTCTGTAGATTTAATTTTTGGAGGAACAATTTAACTCAAGCCAGTAGTTGGCAGCAACGTAGTGTAATAGGCAGTGTGTTGGCTTATTAGTCATGAGGCCTCGGTCCAAGCCTAGGTCAGACGTATCCAACAAAACGAAATATGAAAAATAATTCTTCAATAACTTCCACTCAGAAGATTTTTGGCAAGAATTCCGAGAATAAAATAAAATTGCCTTGAACAAAAATCTGTTCGCTCTTGTATAAAATTAACACACACAACATACGTAAGTGCTATGAGACGTGAATCAGAAACATGCTGAATCGTGAAACTAATGCTAATATACAACCATTAATATACAAAAATTCTTTATAGACTGTGTCTATGGAAAGAGAAGAGTGTGAGTGAAGATAAATTCCTATTATTTCAGCATGTATTGAGTTTTAAATTATCACAAATATTGCTGTGTGCCGGTAAGAAAAATAATTATTAAGGAACGTATTATTAAAACTATTGTTTTTATGAAATGGGAAAACCTATTTAACAATCCTCTCTTTCAAAGCTATCATTCATTCACTTTTAATTGAAATAATGAAAGAGTAAGAAATTAAAATGAATAAAGCATCCCTTTTGTCTGTATAATACATCGTACACATTGTAATACAAATAATTACATAAAGTAAGAAGATTAAAACGAGCGTTTAATTAATTTAAGGAAACAATATAAAGACGGCATGAATACAATTCGCGATGTGTTTACTTACAGTCTATTATTTTCAATTAAATTCATTGAATGTGATGTAAGCCATTGTGACGCACACTGGAAAGATTTTATTTTGAAGGATTGCGAGGATGTATTTTTTTATAAATATTTTTGTTTTCTGTATGTACATAAAATATAATTGTTATAGAAAATATAGCAGACATTTCTCAATTTTAACAGAAACGCATCAGACTTATGACTCTGATATGGAATGAAATGGAGGGTGAAGTGATGGAGTGCCTATATGCGGATTGGGAATGAATGAAGCTCGTCATACTAAAAAAACTTAAATATCAGTATGTCAATGTAATGCTCTCGTGTTATAGGTATGTATATGAGAAAAAGATTTTCATCCAACATGACAATCAGGTGACTGCGCTGGTTGTTGAGTGACAGAAAAGTAATACATACATAAGTAATTGGTCATTACAGTTCTTCAGTCAGGCTTACGATCTAGCTCCTCGCACCATTTGTACGTCTCTTGCATTTATATGTTTAAATTGCATTAGGATGGAAGGATTTCATTCAACTATATATACGTGAAAGTTTCCTTCCTTGAAGGTATTGTGCAACATACTGTTACGTTTTTAACTTTTAAAAACGTTTAAAATATGACCTTGTCGATTTCAAATAAAATAAAAATAAATTTGTTCTTAGTTTTAATTAAAATTCTTTATTATTCACACAATTCTGTCTGCCACAGTTCACAACTTGATGTAAACAACAACAGTTGCTTTACTTTGTTATGCCTCTTTATGCAAATGGTGTAGCATAAACAATAACAATTCCTAGACAATTGTTCGACAAATCCTTATAACGGAGATCTTCAAACCACGATTATTCTCTTCAAACACACAGCGTCTTCACACAAGCCTGACTGAACTTTTACTGACTCAGTTGCCTGCTTTGCCTTGCCTTTTACATGGCAGGGTACACAGTCTGTTCTTGAAGCCGAATATTTGTGACTTCGCCTTCTCGAAATCTCTATAAATGTAAAGGTCGTTATTTACATTTTGTTTACATTTATTCTTGTAGTGTTGTTTGTGTATTTTTGTTTACTTGTTTACCATTTTTTTATGCTGATGTTTGTTGTTATATTAAGCAGTACGATAATTTGTAAACAGGTTTATTTACTGCATTGTTTTGTTTTTGTAGCTTTTGTTTATAATTTTAATGTTAAGCGATGTAAGCTTTCAACTGAAAAAAAATTGGTTTCATAACTTAGTTTGACAGATGTCGAATTCCAGTCCCATACTTTTGAAACCACGAAATGGATAGCCCTATAAAAGCAAAGCAGGCCAATGCAAAAGTAATGTTGAATGAATGCTGAGTTGTTTCAGTGTAAGCGATTAGTCTCCCACCAAAATGTGTTTTTCGAAACGCAACTACTCTCCACTTCCTACATACTTATTCCTACGTAGCTTCTAAAAATTGTAAGAAGTTTTCAGAACAGTGGAAAGGAGAAAGCAGTGACAATTATATATATATACTTGACTCTTAACGAATTTATGCGGAAGAATATTGGAGAGATTTATTGGTAATTTCTTTTAGAAGTTGGCTTCATTGGCTTTACCCATCAAACCAATAATGAAGACAACATTGTCGAACATTTGAATTCATGTTTGTTAGCCTGGTGAAGATTCGCGTGTAGATTCGCGTTTTATATACAAAATGAAAACTAATCTATAGGGATTACGAGTTAAAAACGTTAAGAGAAGGTTCCAAAATATAAAGAATACATATGTAATGCAAAGAATATGCTACTATACTTTCTACTATACTATACTATAGATTTGCAACACTTAATGATGGTGAAGATTCGCGTGTAGATTCGCGTTTGATACACAAAATGAAAACTAATCTATAGGAATTACGAGTTAAAAACGTTAAGAGAAGGTTCTAATATATGTAATACAAAGCATACGCTACTATACGTATAGTTTTGCACCACTTACTGATTTGTGTCCCTATTATTTTGAAAAGAGTTCAATAAATTCTTATTTTAGTTATAAAACAAACGACTATTACAACCAATAACTTATTTAACAATCAAAAAACTTTTTTCTGCATTCCCCTTCCATTGTCTCCAACAAGAACAACAACTTAACACCCACGTTCTATTATTCTTGCCTTATAAGTTGAAAACTATTGCCACCCAAGAACCCACTAAGTTTGTGATATTTTTGTTCGTGGTTATTAATAATTCCCGAGAAAGTATTTTTTGGGGAAGAAAAATAGGATGAAAACACAAGACCGCATTAACCCCAAATGCATTTCGCTTGAAAACAACTTAACTGTGCTGTACTGCAAGATAAATAAGAAACTTTTAACCACTAAAACTTTAATAATAATGCCAGCGAATGAACTTCAGAAAAAAATAAAGGGAAAATAAACGTAAAATAACACACACAAGGTAACAAATATTTAATAAATAAAGAGTGAAAAAGTTAAAACTAATTGAACATAGAAAAATAGGGTAAACTGTTGTAAATCTTAAAAGAGAGAAGAAAAAATGTAAACATTTCCGATTTTACTACTAACTAAGTAAAGTAAAAAATAAAACAAAAATTACGAAGAAATTTAATTTTCCTTTGAAGGTTTTTAGATTCTTGTGAGGAAGGAAAATGAAGAGAAAAACAAAGGAAGCAAATTGTTTTATTATTTCTTAATAACAGCAAGCTTTTGTGCAGGTGTAATTGTTCATTTTGGCTGAGAATCACTCTTCATGTATAACTTAATTGCATCAAACGCTGTAAATAGTACTTTAGGTTATGACGTTTACTTTGTTTTTTATATGGCAAAAAAAAAAAATTCTGTGGAAATTAGTTGAAATTTAATTGCATTTCCTCTCTTTCTAACCTGACTTTAAATGCTACTTTACTGAATAAAACACAAAACTTTACATAACAAAATCTAATCATCTTCTAACATTCGCCCTTAGGGTAATACGGTGTTCAGATATGCATATTTATTGCGTAAATCGCAATAAACGCCATTATTGAGCTCAATATTTCATATAAAGTTTCAATTTATTATTGCGCAATAATAACGCAAATTGTTATAATATTGAGTAAAACTTAAAATGCAGCATTGTCATAAGTAAGTAGGCATATTACAATTATCCGAACAATTTCCAATTCAAATGTCAACAAGGACAAACAAAAAATGGCGACCAAAATAAAAACAATGTTGTTGAAACAACCAGCTGTTTTGTTTACCAGCTGTCAAATGAATATTGAATAAACATCTGAGCTGCGTATATTATTATGTCTGAACACTTAAAATATTTTGTACTCAATTAACCGAATATTGACTCAATAAATGTGCATATCTAGACATAATATAAGAAGCACGTATAATACTTGAAACGTTATTTTGACAGAATACTCTACGGCAGCTTTTTCTACAAAGGGGCCTTCGAATTTGGATGGTTGATTATGGTCAGCTTGTTCAAGCTGAATTGATTTATATTATAGACCCTCTGTTTGGTTAACGTTTCACAAATCGATTCCCCCTGGTTTAGTCAACAATCGATCAACACCCGTATGTCTACGAGACATAAGACCTATCATACACATCATCGCTTTCCGTGAGTGTGTATAGAAGAATCTGAGGCCGTTGCCTTCCCCTCGCTTGCAAGAACATGAATTTTGAATTGTGATTTCGGCATGCACACGTAAAATATTCAACTGGCACAGGAACTGAACGATGACTGTAGACAACGACGACGACTGTGCGCTTAATGGGCTCTGGAGCAGTTGGCCCCTAATTCTTATTTTCGTCGAAAAAATTATCTTCAGCAATGAGGCCAATTTTTGGATGAATGCGAACGTGAACACCAATCCATATATACGTACAATGCATCCTGAAAAAGTCAATTCCTGACGTGGAGTTCATCGACCAATATGTCTTTGAGATCGGCATTGGACATATCATACTGACAACGACAGACTTGTTTTGACCTAAATTCAATGATCTGGATACCAAGATCATGTGATTCCAAGAGGATTTTGCTTCGTGCAGTATAGTGCCTGCCACATTGGTTATTGCGCACGAGCAATTTGTGGGCATGGTCATCTCACGTAGAGGTGAAATGGACTGATAATTGAGATCCAGCGATTTGTCTTTTTCTTGTGAGTTTTTCTTAAGTCACAGGTGTATGCGAATACGCCACAAACCACAGCAAATCTCAAAGTCAAAATAGCTTATGCAAACGCTCAAATTCAGCCTCATTTATATGCCAGTGTCATGGAAAATTGAACATTTTAGATGGTCCAAACCCAGAAAAGTCGTGCCGGACATTTGAACGAATTTGTATTCCACATATGCGGACACTAAGGAGTCTTTCAAATAAATAAAATATTTCTATGATGTTGTTACGAAAATAAAGGAATCTCGATACTGGTGTTTTGCTTTTACATCGTTTAATATTAAAATTATAAACAAATGATACAAAAACAAACCAATGAACCAGTTTACAAATTATCGCACTGCTTAATGCAACAACAAATATAAAAATTGGTAAACAAGTAAACAAAAATATACCAACAACACTACAACAATAAGCGTAAACAACAATGTCATGAACGTTCGCCTTCAAGAACATTCATCAGACTGATTACGTTGCCATATGAAAGGCAAGGCAAAGCAGGCAACTGAGTTAGTAAAAGTTCAGTCAGTCTTGTGTGAAGACGCGGTGTGTTTGAAGAAAGTAATCGTGATTTGAAGATCTCCGATCAGTCGAACAATTGCCTAGTACTTGTTATTGTTTATGCAAAGGGTATAAACAGAGGAAAAACAAACAAATCAATTGTTGTTGTTTACATAAAGTTGTGAACAGTGATACACAGAATTGTGCGAATAATAAAGAGTCCTAATTAACACTCATATCTTAAACATTTTTTAAAAGGTGAAAACGGGACAATATCTTACACACACTTCGTTTTATTCACATTGAAAAATAGGATATGCTTAATAAAAGACCCGACATATATAAAGCAATCAACAAGTCAATTTGGGAACTCCCTGTAGTTATAACATCGAAATAAGACAACACTTTCAATCAAAAACCTTGGGACAAAACATCCAAGTTCAATCATACATTCATCGTTACAGGACAAAGTATGACGAAGAAGAACAATACCATATCGCGCCTGCCATAGCCATTCCATATGTCCAATGCTGCCACTTGTAATTTTAGAATTTTTTCCTTCGTTCATTAAAATCAATCAATCACCATCGAGTGTAAAACATATTTTAAGTGTTTCAAATTTCAAATATGTTTTCTTGTGAACTTGTTCCATCAACAATCATTAAAAAAACAATTGAAATCCACTTCAAACATATTGAAACTATAAATTATGTTTTGTTAAGTAAGCAACAACAGTTTGCAAACTCACTAGAGATACTTACGAAGGAAAAAAAGTTTAAAGAGTCATTAGTAGTTTGAAGAGAAAACAACTCTTGAAGTACATACATAAGTACTGTATACATCAAAGTAAAGCGTATTATATTGATTTAAATTCGAAAATTTTTAAATTAAAAGGTCCTCCTTTTAAATTAAATCTCGTCAGATTTTAAAAATGTTTTTCACATTAAAAATAAATTTTAAAGGAAAAATTTAGTTTTGATTTGTTCATGAAAAACTTTTTAATTTTTTTCCGCATTTTTTCCGCTGTTTAGAAAAATCTTATGCGACCTTGACCCAAATACTTCAAGAGCGTTTTGATTTAAAGTTGTTTTTTTTGTCCTTTTTTTAATGCGGAAAAGTTTTTAGAAACATCAACAAAACCTGCAGGCAAACAATAAAAATCTTAAAAAAAAAGGAATTTGTGAACAATAATAATCAAGATGACGGGAAAAGTAAATTTGAAAAATTATAGAAACAAAGTACATTCACGAATATCCGGTGACAAAATACTCAACGCGATGAGAACAGTTTTCAAATGCAAAAGACAATTATGGGTACTTTTACTATTCATTGGTGTTATCGTAAATATTGTTACGAAAATGAAAAATCCAGATACTGGTGTTTTGCTTTTACATCGCTTAACATTAAAATTATAAACAAAAGCTACAAAAACAAAACAATGCTGTAAACAAACAAACAAATTTACAAATTATAGTACTGCTTAATGTAACACCAAACACCAGCATATAAAAAATGGTAAACAAGTAAACAAAAATGCAACCAACAACACTACAATAATAAACGTAAACAACGATGTATACACTTACAGAGATTTCGAGAAGGCGAACTCATGAACGTTCGCGTTCAAGAACATTCATCAGACTGGTTTCCCTGCCATATAAAATGCAAGGTAAAGCAGACGAGTGAGTTAGTGCAGTTCAGTCAGTCTTGTGTGAAAACGCGGTGCGTTTGAATAGCGTAATTGTGGTTTCCGTTACAAAGATCTGTCTAGTAATTGCCTAGTAATTGTTATTGCTTATACCCTTTGCATAAACAGAGGAGTAAACAGAGGAGTAATGAACAAAGCAATTGTTGTTGTTTACATAAAGTTGTGAATAGCGGCACACAGAATTGTGCGAATAATAAAGAATTTTCATTAAAACTAAACAAAACTTATTGACAGTGCCATGTAATATTGGTACCGTTCTCGGACTTTCGTAGCATATAGGCTCTTCACTAAAACCATGAGAATTAAGACAAACACCGAATCTGTAACAAAGCAAAGACACATCTTACGCTTCCTGACTTGCAGTTTAAGTGACAGACGGTCTGACAATAAGCCTTCATTTCACGTTAACTGACGTAAGGAATTTAATGCCAATCTTGTGCACCGAATAATAAAATTTCATTCTTTCTTTTCATCTTCTTATTTATTTCCTTAATATCTGATTATCCAACCATTTATTGTTTTTTCCTCCTTTTTTTTTGCTTTTTTGATAAAATTAAATCAAAAGAAACCAGACAAACTGTTTCCTACTTATTTAATTCTACTCAGGTAGACAGTGGTGCTATAATTCCATTCAAGGGAATTTGTTTTTATATTTAAAATAAAATGTTGAAACGTTGAACGAATGAAAAGGACAAACAAATCCGTTTTTTCAGCTAAAATGGTAATTATTGAAATTAGGGAAGGATATGTTGGTGTACTGGTTATGCATCAAAGGCTAAAAATTCTGAAGTGCTACAGTTGATACAGACTTTTCAGTGAAATTATTAAAAATGAAATTCCAAAGAAAATATATGGCAACAAAAGAAAATATATGGACAGAAGGCTTTTGAAAGCAATTTAAAATTTCTGTGATTCGTAATTGAAATCGTTGTAGTCTATTAGGTAGTGTGTGGGCTTATTAAATGGGAGTGCACGTTTCAAAACCCAGATCAATCATCTCCAACAAGACGAATTATTTGAAGTTTTTTTGAAATTTTAACATTTTTTTTGTTGTTACTAAATTTGTTTAACTTCGTTACAAATTATGAGAAAAAGAATCATTTTTTTCGATAACAAAAAAAAAAGTTGAAAAGAAAATTTAATTGAATTTAACGAAAACTTATTCAAGCTATTGTTTGTGAGAAAAAAACGTATACGATTTGTTAATGCTGGCGTATGATTTAAGTCCCAACACTAATGGTCATTAGTCTAGCAGCATCATTTCTTTTTATATTTGAGAGAATGAAATAATATTTTATGCACTAAGTTATTTCTTTCTTCGTATTTATTCCATCAAATGTAAATTTTGAAGAAAGTCATTTTAATAGGAATCAATTTTTTTCGTGTTGATATGAAAAACCAAGTGCTGTCAAGCACATTTTTTTTTTTTTTTTTTTTTTTTATAGCTATGCGAGCTAAAGGTTGGGAATCTTCAAAAGACATTGGTAGCCCGGTCTACACAATGTGCACGATTCGCCGCAAGACTTACTCTCGGCTTGCTAAACGCATACGTACTAAACCCAACCAAGTTCGTCACACTTCCATTAAGTCGCCCCCCCCGGGACCACAATCAAGTATTACATCGGCGGAGGTAAAGATTCAGCGAGTGCTGCTATCCATTTCTGCTGTTCTTGCTCTCTCTATTATCCTCTGTTGCACTAGAACTTCCTTCGCGAATAAACATACCGCGTTCCAGTTTTCGCGTGATGTTAGCATCAGGTTAACCACGTTATCGGGGGTCACCTGGGATCCGATCGTCCTCTCCAGGATATTTCATCGATATTCGTAGCGCGGGCAAGTAAAGAATACATGCTCCGCTGTTTCGCCCGTATTTAGGCATGATGGACACGCTTCATCCACGTCATGCCCATACTTGTAGAGGTATGTCCTATAGCAACCGTGACCCGTTAAGAACTGTGTAAGGTAAAAATTTACCTCGCCGTGCTTCCTTCTAGTCCATTCTTCTATATTTGGTATTAATCTGTAAGTCCATCTTCCCTTTGTGGAAGAAGTCCACTCGTGCTGCCACCTATTCATTGCATCGTCATTCGCCTGGTCAGGGTGCACTAGCCCCGTTCTCCTTCTTGTTAAGTGTTTCCTCCTTTCAACCTCTACTAACATTCGTAGCGGAATCATCCCTGCAATCACCAATGCTGCATCCGTAGATACTGTACGGAAGGCAGAAATTACTCGGAGGGCAGATCTCCTGAAGGCCCCATCAACTCCTATTCTGTATGTCTTCTTATCCATGGTCTCGGCCCATATAGGGGCTGCATATAGAGCAATCGATCTAACCACTCTCATCAGCAATTGCCTCTTCTCCTGTCTCGGACCTCCCAAGTTAGGCATTATCCGCGCGAGTGCGCCCGTTGTCGCCGCGCACTTCCTACTAATATACGTCAGGTGCTCCTTGAATGTGAGTCTGTTGTCAATCATGACTCCTAAGTACTTGATAGACTGCTTCGATGTTATCCTTTGTTCGCCAACCGTTATGGTGATGTATTCCATTTTCTTCCTACTGCTTACCAATACGACATCCGTTTTATGATCAGCAAGTTTCAGACCTATACTCGCGATCCAGCTTCTAACTCTGCTAACTGCCGCGTTGCACGTTCGTTCCAATTTATCAAGGTGTTTACCTTTCACCACGAGGGCTATATCGTCAGCAAATCCGAATATTTGTGCACCCGTAGGAAGCCTAAGCCTCAGTACGCCATCATACATCGCGTTCCATAGCACTGGGCCCAGGACCGATCCCTGTGGTACCCCTGCTGTTACAGCGTATGACTTTCTGCCTTCATCTGTGTCATACAAAAGTACTCTGTCCTTAAAGTAGTCCATTATGAGTTCCATCAAATATCCAGGTACGCCCCTCTCATCAAGTGCAGCCAAGGTGGCGTCCCAATCTGCCGAATTAAATGCGTTTTTGACGTCCAGGGTGATGATTGCGCAATACTCCTTATCACCCTCAAACCAGCGGTCACCGCTGATGGCTTCCTTCGCTACGGTTATGACCGCCTCCATTGCATCCACAGTGGAGCGCCCTTTTCGGAAGCCGAATTGGCGATCCGACAGGCCATCTCTCTCCAAAATCGTTTCGAGTCTTCTACATATTATCTTCTCCAGCAGTTTACCTACGGTATCAATCATACAAAGTGGGCGGTAACCTGATGCATCCTGCGCGCCGTTGCCCTTCGGGATGAGAACCAACCTCTGTCTCTTCCATATCCTTGGGAATTTCCTCTCCTGAATGCATATATCAAATACTTTCCTAAACACCTCAACATTGTTCTCTATAGCCACCTTAAGTGCGACGTTGGGGATCCCATCAATCCCCGGCGCTTTCCTGAGTTTCATTCCTCTCCAGACTGCATCGAATTCCTGGCCGCTAACCCCAGGAATGTCATCGTGAGGCATGCTGTCTCGCACAGCATACGTGATCTCGGCCCTCTCCGGAAAGAGGCCTTCGACAATTGATCGCAGCTTCTCCGCACTTTCCGTGGCCGGTGGTCGAAAGCAGTTCAGCTTCCTCATTACCACCTTATATCCCGTGCCCCAGGGATTTTCATCCACATCGGCGCACATTTCTCTATAGCACCTTCTTTTACTCCTGTCAATGGCCCTATTAAGGCTGGCTCTGAGCACCTTGTATCTTTCCCGAAGTACAATGAAGTCATTGCGACCCCTTGCCCTCTGGAATATCCTCCGCGCTCGATTACATTTCCTTCTTAGATCAGCTATCAAGCACATGTCTCTTACTGTGTGTGTGTGTGCGAAGCATAAGAAAAATTTTACACAAAATTTTTTGGAAATTTGCAAATATTCACACACATTTTCTTAACTGCCTGCAGGCAGACATACATTGTGTACAATTATTTAAACACCTATACTGCTGTATGGTATTGTTTCCTTTTCCTCTTTTTAATCTTGATGCCACACACAGAATATGTCAGTTCATATGTCAAATTTTTTTCGGAATAATACGTGTGAAATGAATAAAACAGCCTCAGATAATTTACAGTCTTGGGGGCATAACCTGTGGCAGACGTTTATCAAAAATAAAGAATTATTTTAAAATTTCTTTTTCACACATGATGAAAATTAACACGGAGAATATGGGTGGTGTGAGGAGATAAGATTTCAATCTTGACTAAAGGGTTTTTGAGAAACATTCCATGGCAAATTTTATTTACTCACTTGGATTTTCGTCAGAAGACTGATGAGAGAAAGTTAGATAGTTAGGTTGAAGTGGTAGTCTTGACGCTAAAAGCACACTTGAGCATGCGTAGTAGCCCGTTGTGAACATACGGATACTGCGCTGATGACAGGAAGTCTCCGAAAAAAATATTTTTCCATGTTTCGTTTTGTTATCTGACCTGAGGTTTGAACCGTGGCTTCACGTCTAATAAGCTCACACTCTATCTACTAGACTACTTATACAGTGGTTTGTACTTCGCAGAAAACGTCATTCGAGATTTACTAATGAATTCGGATAACTTGAAAAGTTGAATGTGGAATTTTTTTTTTTATTTTTTAGTAATTGAAAACCTAATGTAGCACCGTTGATATTAAACTAATGCTCACAAAGACTGCCGCTGTGTGCGATCCAGATTATATCGAGTGGTAATATATGCAGTTGTCCTACTAAAAAAGGGACTACACAATCCTTTGCGAGTGTATATACCACGTTTAAGATTGCCCTAGATTATCTAGTGTCTTTAGTGACGAAATTGAGACAAAAAACTTCAAAACCAAAGCTTTTTAAACAAAATGTCCATTAAATTTGATCAGAGTTTGGTTTACGAACCTCATAGCACTTGTAACACAATTAAGCACATGGGATTTAAAGAATTTTTTTGGTACCCAGAATTATTTGACAGAGCGTGTCTAGCCAAAGATAATTTGGATTGGGTCCACGCCTTTAAAAAATTGTAGGAATGTTTGAGAAATTCTAGTCAGGACTTATGCTTGAATGGTAAATGTATGTACAATCGATTTTAAAATGTGAAGTTATAGTAATCAAACAGGTTAGGTTAGCATCATAATATTTGAATCAGCATAATATTTGAAAACTTAGATGGAATTTACTACCACATATTGATGGTTATGAAATATTTCACATCCTTCTTATAACTATTCCCAGAATTATACCATAATATTTCTACAAAAGTACTCACCACACCACACATGTTTTTCGTGTGTACTTGACAGCTTAAGTCGAATACAAATATTTTGCCACAAAACCATACAACCACCAGTAAAAATTATTGTGCATCGTTTAGGCTATAAATTAAAGATTTACTGTCACTAATTTTATTTACTTTAATTAAAAAATTTTGCAGAAACAAAAACACTGCAAGTTAAAACAAAAGTCTTCTACATGAATTGTTGCCTTTTCGTTGTACTACATCACACATCACGTGGACTATGCCTTACGCCATTTAATTACAGGGTAAATGTATTCAAACTGACAATTTTCTAATTTTATTTTGTATGAATTTATTATGATTTCATGTTAATTTTACAGCTAAAAATAATAAAAAGTTTTAATCTTTATTAAAAAATAAATAAAACACAACTAAACTACACTTACGATTACTTATCCATAAAAATGTCAAAAATGTCACAAGCCCACAGTGCGTATGATGAATTAATTTTGAAAAGAAAAAATTCAATATTGCTCATACGTCCCAGTACGTGGCAGACAGTTTCATGAGAAAATGTTTAACGTTTAGCATACAGACGAATGATGACGGCAGATGACTGAAATGTCTACAGTGAGCGTCAAAAGAAACTGTACATTAAAAAAATACACATTAATAAATTACCGTTATTTTTCATTTTAAAATTATTTCATTGCCGGTTTTTAAAATTGAAACAAAATAATACAAAAAATTTCGAAATATTGTCAAAATTTTTCGGGCACTCTTCTTAAGTGGTAAAAGTTGAGTTTTGGTGATTGTAAGAATTTAATACAGTTTCTTTTGACGCTCACTATATTTCAAACTTCTGCCGTCATTCAATTGTATGTTGAACGCCTAACAATTTTCTCATAAAACTTTTCATAACATCAAAAGCAATTCTAATTTACATGAAAGTATGTACAAATGTTTGATTGCATTATCAGCATGATTTAGCGTGTAAATGGCTTCCATAAACTTGATTTTTTCTTTTTTGTTTCAAGAGTGCAACAGAGAACAAGTCCATCCTGTGGACCTTTTCAGCTGCATTAAAGATTTATTTCACTTTCAAAATATCAAATCTGTAATGTTGGCCTATTAAACTTAGAAATTATTTTCAATTTCACTTATATTTAGTGATCTCCAGCTATACCAAGAAAAAAACTTTTTAAAGCGCGTAACAATTTGATGCCACTTTTCAACACATTAGCATAAAAACATAAAAGAATACAAAAATTTATCGATTAATGCTGTGAAAAGAGCATTATCAAAGAGAGATACAACAATAACAAAAAATAAATAAATAAAAGAATAAAAATTTAATTCGTATTCAAAACGACAATAGGATTTAACAGCTGCTGCTGCTGTTTTAAAACTAAACAAATCACAAACTGGGGGAATCAAAAATTGAATAAATTATAGTCGCAGAGCTGTTGAATCGTAAATAAAATTAAAATTGATGACAAGGAATCAGTAACTAGTATTATTAAAGAAGAGCTGATGGATATTAAAATTGGGAAGAAATGCTGAAAAGGTATTAAAATAGTAAAACTAGGCATTAAAATTGCCTTGCATTGCATGGAGTTTTAATGTACAACGGGAGCTCTTTGAAGAGACATTTAACGAAGAGTCATCGTCATGTTCTGAAAACATTGCAGTCGTGTACGTAGTGTTTTGACTTATTACACGGGAGCCCGTGATTCAACTCCCGGCTCAGACATTTCGAAAAAAAAACGTATTTGAAATAACATTTCTTCGGCAAAAACTCTGTGAGAAAATAAAATTGCTTCTAAAAAATCTGTCGTTTGGAGTCGAATTTAAACTGGGACTTACAGCCACTGATGTAGAAAATTTTCACACACAACATACATAAGTGGTATAGGAAGCTAACCAGCTACACGCAGAGCGTATGATGAATTTATTTTGAAGAAAAAAATTCAATGTTGCTCTTTTGGCCCAGTATAGGACAGAGAGTTTCATGAGAAAATGTTTAACGTTTAGCATACAGACGAAATCTGAAAAATGTACAGTGGGCATCAAAATAAACTATACACTAAGGATAAAATTCTAAGAATCATCAAAACCCAACTTTTACCGCTTAAAGAGTGTGCCCGAAAAAATTTGATAATACATATTTCGAAATTTTTTGTAATTTTTTTTTGTGTTTCAATTTTAAAAACCTGCAATGAAATGATTTTAAAATAAAAATAACGGTAATTTATTGTGTATATATTAGTATGTTTTTTTTTATGTAAAGTTTCTTTTGACGTTCACTGTAAGTACTTATTGAGATTGAGTTACTGAATTAGATCTGAAATAAAATTACCACATCTGAACTCGACTGACATCCTAAAACAATCGCTGGTCTGATCGATAAATTCTTATATTTGGTCGACAATGCTGAAAAAACTTTGCCAAAAATTTTTACTCGAAGGAGAATTCGTTACAATTGATTCTCTAAAGAGTAAACGGCAGGCATTAAAATTAACTGGCACAAATACAGTGAGCGTCAAAACAAACTGTACGCTATGGATAAAATTCTAACAATAACCAAACTCAACTTTTACCACAATATTTCGAAATTTTTTTTTAATTTTTGCTTTTGTTTCAATTTTAAAAACTGGAAATGAAACAATATTGAAATAAAAAGGACGGTAATTTATTAATTTATATATTTTTTAATGTACAATTTCTGTTGACGTATGTCACCGTTTTTTTTTTATTTCCATATGATTAAAAACTTTTCTGGTTATTTTATTTAAATTCTCGTGGCAAAGAGAAAAAGTTTTTTACAAGCAATTGACAGGAATTAAGGAATTAAATTGATTTTATTTTCAATATTAAAATAACGAGTTTGCTTGTAATTTTAAATACTGCCTACCACCTGGTACAAAACTTGGGAAAATTGTTTTCAGGGCTGTAGTAATGTATGTAATACTCCTTAATTTACCTAAAAATGTCTTAATCCTCAGAAACTCATAGTAAAAGTGATGACAACAAAAGTAAAAAATCGAAAATCATTATTTGAGTGAACCAATACAATGGCAATAACATTGCAGAGGATTAATTCAAAATTTTTTGTAATACAAAATTCTTGAATTACTTCATCTGCATTGTTTCATTAAAGATTCTCGATTTTTTCGTCTTATAGCATACATGCAGCAAAAAAGTAATGAACGAATTAGGTCAGCCATTAATTAGGAACTCTTCTAATTTATAAATGGGATTTCATACATATTGCCACATGTGAAAATAATTAATGAACATTACAAAAACTATTTCACATGCTTTTTATATTCTCTTTAATATTCTGAAAGAAAAAGAAGATTTTTTTCAGATAAAACTTAACTTTCTCTTAATTTGCCGTGACAAAAAAGACCCACAGACTATACATAAACAAAAAATATCCGTGAGTGGCATAATAAATTAAATTGTGGAAAAAAATATTTTGTAACTAACGTTGTACTCTTATATAATTTGCAGTAAATAAATAGAAAAATTTAATTGCAAAATGTTGCCTTTTTGTACCAACACATTCTGAGAGGGCGGACTGCGAACGTAAGACGTTGCACATCTATGATGGGTATCTGGGCTTACAAGCTGTTCTCCGCTTAAGCAACATGGCCCACATACAAGTTGAAAGTATAATTAACTTTAAGAAATCTTGACGTCAACATTAATAATATCGGGCCTGTCAACAGCGACCTCTTAACTTTAGCAATTGATAACAGCCATCTTGCTTAAGCCACAGCCGTCAAATTAGTTGCAATCTATTCAGTCTATTTTAAAAAATCATCATGGCTTCGAGAGTTCACTGAATGGGCTCTAAAAGAGTTGGCAACTGACTTTAATTTACATTGAAAAGTAAGCTTCAGCAATGTGAAATAGATATCAAAACGAAAATATAAAAAAATATTTCTTTGACATCTGCCTCCAAGCAGATTTGTGCCAAAAACTCTGAGGGTAAAAAAATTGCCATAAAAACGTTTCGCAAAAAATCTGTCGTTCATAGTCGACTTTAAACTGTAGGTCCCACCCGCCAATCATGTATAGGTGAGAAGGTAGGTTGTTATTCTGGCTAAAGAGTTGTAATGACCCCTTATGTATGTATTGTTACGACAATGAAAAATCTAGATACTGGTGTTTTGCTTTTACATCGCTTAACATTAAAATTATGAACAAAAGCTACAAAAACAAAACAATGAAGTAAACAATCCTGTTTACAAATTATCGTATTGCTTAATATAACAACAAACACTAGCATAAAAAAATGGTAAACAAGTAAACAAAAACACCAGCATAAAAGATAATAAACAACAACGTTGACATTTGTAGAGATTTCGAGAAGGCGAAGTCATGAACATTCATCAGACTGTTTACTTTGCCATATAAATGGCAGGGAAAAGCAGGCGAGTGAGTTAGTGAAGTTCAGTCAGTCTTGTGTAAAGACGCGTTGTGTTTGAAGAGAATAATCTTGGTCTGATCCGTTGCAAAGATCTGTCGAATAATTGCCTAGTAATTGTTATTGTTTATGCAAAGGGTGTAAGCAGATGAATAACAAAGAAAAGCAATTGTTGGTGTTCACATCAAGTTGTGAACAGTGGCACTCAGAATCGTGCAATAATAGAGAATTTTAATTAAAACTAAACACAAATTTATTTGTATTTTATTTGCAATCTATGAGCTCATATTTTAAACTATTTCTGGTTGAATGGGGATATGAACAAATAAAACCTTAGGAGTTTGGAATGATACCAATCCATATCAGATGCAAGAACGTTCAATGCATGTGGAAAAAGTCACTATTTGGCATGAATGTTGAACTGAAGTCGCCATCGAACCATTTGTCTTTGAAACCGACATGGTACAGGCTATCATTATCAACGTCGAGCTCAATAAGTCGATTATTAGCAACTTCTTCCAGCATAAACTGGTTGATTTGGATACCAACGGCATGTGGCCTGCCCATGCGAAACAAAGCCAACTCAAAATCAAATCGAATTGCTGCAAAATAATACTAAGAATGGATAAATCATGGTAAGCAGTCAAGACCATTTTTATGTAACCTTCTCGATAACAAAACCCTTGAACTAGACCTACTAATTAGACCATCCTGAGGAGTTTCCAAGCAATGGCTGGAAGGAAAGAATTAAGAATTAACACAGTGGTACACATTTCAATCATGACTTGCTAGACACTCCATGTCTCTGAACAGAATTGCTATGAGGATATCTTTTTGAGGGACTACTCTAAATATTAATTTATTATCATCTATTCCTTATCTATCCTCTATCTATTCCTTAGGTAGGTGGGTAGATTGAACTCACTTGAGCTCTGTACTAACCGAATTCCCCCAAACTAATCAAAGAAGTTGGTCCGAACAAGAGCTACCCCATCCATCTATGAATGTGAGAAAGATTTGCTGTTGATAACACCACTCTAACAGGATTCTTAACCTTTCATATTAATGCCCCTTTTAATGTTCTCAATGAGCACTAACATACGCCAGATATGAAAAGTAGCTCTGTAGCTACACTGTTAATAACTTCATATAAAAAAATTCAATTCTTCCTTTTAGTATGGCAATGAAAGCAGAAAAAATTGTTAAAAAAAACTTAAATCATTAAATTCATTACAAAAACTATCTTCACCCTGCCGTAAGCGTAAGTTAACAGTGCCAATATAATTGCACACACTTTAACAATAAAACATCAGTTAAAACACTTTTCTCAGCAGTGCCTACACAGCACTTTTCACTGAAATCAACAAAACGTCTGACAATTCAAGTCATTAACAATCCCCATTCATTATGATGTCTCATGGAAAATTTGGCACACTTTCATTGTGCAGTGCAAAGTGTTCATGTGAGTGAAGAGCTACAAATGAGTTCGAAATTACTTTTAAACGGATTCGCCTTCTTTTTAATACAAAAAAAAATTATACAGTTTCTGCATTTCTTTTAATTCTTTAATTGAAGTAATTGTAATGACTGCCTTATTTATTTATTTGTTGGAAAAAAAACTCTTGCGAAATAAATTTTAAAATTTAAATGGAATTATTTCAGAAGGTTTTTTCTTTTAATTTAAAGGATTTGTAGGGAGTGTTACTGGTTAAAAGGTAATTTTACTAAATTTACTGTGAAAGAAAAATGTCATCAGACATGCAATCGAAGTTACATAAAATATAGCAGGAATTGCTAAAAGTCGACTATTGGTTCACAATGAACAAACAGAATGAATTCTGTGTGCCACTGTTCACAGCTTGATGTAAACAACAACAATTGCTCTTTGCATAAACAATAAGAATTACTAGTCAATTGTTCGACAGATCTTTGTAACGGAGATCTTCAAACCTCGATTATTCTCTTCAAACACATTGCGTCTTCACACTAAACTGACTGAACTTTTGCCTGTTTTGTCTTGCCTTTTATATGGCAACGTAAACTGTCTGATGAATGTTCCTGAAGGTGAATGTTCATGACTTCGCCTTCTCGAGATCTCTATAAATGTAAACATCCTTGTTTCATTATTATTGTTTGTGTATTTTGTATACATTTATTCTTGTAGTCTTTGTTTGTATATTTTTGTTTACTCGTTTATCATTTTTTTATGCTCGTCTTTGTTGTTACATTACGCAGTGCGAAAATTTGTAAACAAGTTCATTGTTTTTGTTTTTGTAGCTTTTGTTTATAATTTTAATGCTAAACGATGTAAAAGCAAAATGCCAGAATCAAATACAATATATATTTTACAACAAAACATCAGTTAACTAAGGTTCTTTCGCCAGATTACGCAGCACAATTGAATCATTTTCATTAACGACTTTCATTAAGAGTCGTATAAAACATAATTACTTGCCCCATTTTCATTTCCAATAGCTGAATGAAGAGAAATGATGTTTCCAAATTATTTAAAAAAATTGTTTTCTTTTATTCCCTTAATTGATGAAAGTAACGAATAATGAATGTGGAACATTATATTGTCGCCAGCTAATTGCTCCTTTTACTTCTTACTTCTTACGTATAAAAAACAAATTTTTCATTGTAATTGTTTCCGATGCCTTGAATTATTGATTTTGTTGCCATTTATTCATTCATTCAATTTATTAATGTTGACATTTAATATTTTAATAAACAATGTTTGATTGACAAAAACAAAAACAACAATTTTTTTTGAAATTTTATTTTTAATACAGAAAAACAGAAAATAAGCCGTAAGATGTGAAAAATGTTATTGAATGTTGAATGTTCATTATATTGATGTATAGGTGTATGATAATTATGTGGCTCTGAATTATTAATAAGCATATGAACGAGGGGTATGTAGCACAGATAGAACAAAAATATTGCTACGTTTTTACCTTTTAAAAACATTTAAAAAATATGAACTCATAGATGGCAAATAAAATAAAAATAAATTTGTGTTTAGTTTTAGTCCACAACTTAATGTAAACAACAACAATTGCTTTTCTTTGTTATTCCCCTGTTTATACCCTTAGCATAAACAACAACAATTACTAAACAATTATTCGACAGATCTTTGTAACGGAGATCTTCAAACCACGATTACTCTCTTCAAACGCACCGTGTCTTCACAAAAGACTGACTGAACTTCACTGACCCAGTTGGCTACTTTTGCTTGCCTTTTATATGGCAATATAAACAGTCTGATGAATGTTCTTGAATTCGAATGTTCCTGTCTTCTTCTATTGTTGTTTGTGCATTTTGTTTACACTTATTCTTGTAGTGCTTGATGATATATTTTTGTTTACATCTTTACCATTTTTTGCGCTGTTGCTTGTTGTTATATTCCGCAGTGCGGTAATTTGTAAACAAGTTCATTGTTTTGTTTTTGTAGCTTTTGTTTATAATTTTAATGTTAAACGACGTAAAAGCAAAACATCAGTATCTAAATTTTTTCATTTTCGTAACAATATTCTATCACATGAGGTAAAAAAAAACACGTAATTCTAGTGCCTAATTTATCTTTTGACCATCAAATGCTTTAAATACGTTCATTCATTTATAAAAATTCTAATTTCATATTCGCTAAAGAGTGGCGTTTTCCTTCGCCTCTCGTATATCCATAAATAGAACACAAATATTTTTCGAGAAAATACATTTTACGCTTATGTGTATGAACTTTTTAATTAATTCGACATTTAAAGCGGGGAAAAATACGCGCATATACCAACTGCATCACATAACTAATAGGCAAATAAATTAAATTTTTTTTTATTTGTTTACATACTCTACATAGCAGCTTACCCAGACTTTGTTTCAATTTAAAGATTATATCTGATTTGCATTCATCAAAACCAATTTTCCACTGAATTTTATTTTGATTTAATGAAAGGAAATGTTGTTTATTGTATTCAAATTTATTTCATTGAATTTAGCAATTTTAAATGAAATCTACAGAGTACACTACTCTGGCAGCAATTTCAATAATTCTTTGCATTAAAAATATACATTTTGTTGCACTTTAAGATGACAGTTCGCATTCTAACAGGAATTCTAATCGGGTACTATGCTACTGGCAGTTTCAATAATAGGATCTATGCCCTTCAAAACGGACAAAGTTTTTGAGAATCTGATCATGATAGCGAACGTGCCACTAAGGAAACTCGGCGGGTTCATCCAGAGCTCGGAATGGTTCATATCCACCGCTTACGAATGATGGAGGTTTTTTCGATGTCCTCCACTTAGCGCCAATTTCGCTGGACATATAGTCAGCGTCAAAAGAAACTATACACTAAGATTAAAATTCTAACAACTCAATTTTTATCACTTAAGGAGAGTGCTCAAAAAAATTTGACAATATTTCGAAATTTTTTTAATATTTTTTTTTTTTTTTTGTTTCAATTTTTAAAACTGGCAATGAAACAATTTCAAAATAAAAATAACTGTAATTTTTTTAATTACAGTTTCTTTCGACGCTCACTGTACATACATACATACATACATACCATAAAAATGATAACTGCTATGGTATAAAAAATTGCCAACTTCAGTGGCATGAAAATTGTTATTCTGTCGCAACAAAGCATTCTGTAACTCAGCTCAACGTACGAGTACACTCAGGCTACGACATAGTTGTCGGCTGTTTACTATTCGCTTTAAAATAATAACTTTAAAAACAGAATGTACCAAGTAAACATCTCTCAGTTAAGTAACTTTAAGAAAGTGTGTACACCACATCGAAGATTGTCTGGGAACATCAGATATCTCTGAAGGAGATAATAAGATATACAACGGTTCCTCTCATAAGAATTCTCAAGCGTAGAAATATTGAAACAAAGTTAGATCGCACAAATTCATACATTAGATTGATGTTATTTTACTGAATCGGTTTTAAACTAACCAGAAGCCATCTAAAGAACAACACAACAGATATAACAAACCACTAATCCCGGTGTATAAGCACTCAGAGGATGTGAATTCCTTACAACGATTTCTATAAAATTACGTGAATTGGGCTTCAAATTTCCCAATTCACCTGACCTTGCGCTGACCAACTTCCTCCTTTTCCCTGATTTTGGTGGAACTTGGTTAGTACAGGGACTGCGTTCACCCGTGGCATCACAACGGGCCGCTATGCGTGCTCAAGTGAGCTTTGTGACATCAGAGCTACCACTCCGACCTAACCTAACCTAGTTTATTCTCCATATCTGGGACGATTTCTGCCACTTTACAGCGGTTCTCATTGGTTTGTGAAACGGTACTTTGTCTTGATGAAACAGAACTTTTGCTTAACACAAGTTACATAATATATACATACATACATACATACACAACTGGTCATTACAACCAGGACGATCTAGACTCTCACACCACTTATGCTGTATGTGTGTATTTTTTCTTTTTTTTCAAACATGAGGGCAGGACCCTAAAGTTGAAGGCAACTCCGAACGACAGAAACTTTTCATGGCAATTTTATTTACTCTTAGAGCATTTGTCAGAAATCTGATGAGAGGCTGAAGATATATTTTTTCATGTTTCGTTTAGTTGTAGATGTCTGACCTGGCGTTTGACCTGGGTCCACGTCGAATAAGCCAACACACTACCTACTAGAATACGGCGACTACGAACATAAGTTACATACATACGTAATTGGTCATTACAACCCTTAAATCAGGATTACGACCTAGTTATCCACACCATTTATGTTGTGGGCATTAATTTTTATACATGAGCGTTGTGACCTACAATTTAAAGTCGACTCCGAACGCCAGATTTTTGAGAATCTTTTTCATGACAATTTTATTTACTCTCAGAGTTTTTTCCAGAAATCTGCTGAGAGGAAGCCGCCGAAAAAATATTTATTTTTTCATATTTCTTTTTTGATAACTGGCCTGAGGCTCGAATCCGGGTTTTTACGTCTAATAAGCGAACACACTACCTACTAGAGTACGGTAACTTCTTTATCCCCACAAACAAGTACTCCAACAGCTGTAGAATATGTACTCTTGTTCCTTACTTTAATAACAGAAAGATCACCTGTATGGTTCTTAGCATTGCTGATGACTGAAGACGACATATTTCAGTACTCAGCTTAACAGGACTTACGAAAAAAAGATGTACAAATTTAAACCAATACACCCACAAATTTAATAGTATTTTTTAAATTAACACTTTTTTTCTGTGTTTTTATTTATTTTTTTTTCCTTTTGCCTTCAGAGAGTGAAACCTCCTGTAAAATGAAGGTCTCTTACGTGCCATAAGGTTGATTATTTTATGCACATATGGGTGGATTGTTTTAACTTTATTTCATATGTGTTGCCTCTTGCTTTTCGTTCTTTTTGACTGTTGAGCTTATGTTGGCATGTCCAAAAAAGCATGGTGGTGAATGCAATTACATTGTAAATGGTCGAGTAATTTTTATGATTTTATTTATACCCAAATGAGTATTTATTATTAAACATTTCAATTTACCAAACAAATATATGGGCTTAAGGACTATCATGCCAACGTACATAGGTACGACGATATGATATGAAATATTGTAATCGTTTTAAATCGATATTTTGTTGGTAAAACTTATGTAGGCAGACATTTGTTATAAAACAAAATTTGTTTAATTCATGGCATGGGCTAAGAATTTTTAATAAACCGAGATATTTATTACATATGAAACCAAAATTTCGTTAAGAAACAAAATTCCTCATTATTTGAGAACACTTTAATAATGAAGTAAAAATTCTTTGCTACAACATCTCCTCTTTTCTTACAGTTTCAGCCTAATTGGCAAAGTTTTATTTAAAAAGATTTTCCTTGGCCAAAAGTTAAGGTTGGCCTCATTAATCATGTATAATTTGTGAAGCTAAATTGCAAGAAAATATTCAAAAAAAAAAAAGAAGAAAGAGACTCTACCCGATAACCAACGTGATGTTTCTTTTAAAATTTTATGAACTTAGCAGATAAACTTGGAGATAAAGCCCGGTAACCAAGCTAATAATTTACCATAAGCGAATATGATAGTAACAGTAGCTGGTTATTAGAAATTCTATACACTTCATTACACATACTCTAGGCATACATACATATGTATGTGTGATAGAGACGTATGATTTAATAAAAACAAATATAAGCATAAGACTTAAGTTATATGCATGTACGACAGCGGTGGTTAACTAAATAGAAATAATATAATATTGTTACGAACATTAAGAATCTAGATGCTGGTGCTTTGCTTTTACACCGCTTAACATTTAAATTATAAATAAAAGCTATAAAAACAAAACAATGCAGTAAACAAACCTGTTTACAAATTATCGTACTGTTTACTATAAAAACAAACACAAGCATAAAAAATGGTTAACAAGTAAACAAAAATACACCAACAACACTGCAAGAATAAATGTAAACAAAATACACAAACAACACTATAAAAATAAATGTAAACTACGATGTTTACATTTATAGAGATTTCGAGAAGGTGAAGTCATGAACAGTGGTACACAGAATTGTACGAATAATAAAGAATTTTAATTAAAACTAAACACAAATTTATTTTTATTTCAAGTGCAATTAACGTGCCCATATTTTAAATGTTTTTAAAATGTAAAAACGTAACAATATTTTAGGCGATTTAAGTTCTTATCAAGATTTAAAATTCCAAATCTGCTAAGAAAGACGTAAACCTTCCTTACTTATGAAACGCAAGTGCTATTTGTTTACCTACAACTGTTTGTTGTTTTTAATCAACATCTACCATCTAATGTCTATACACATGCATATGTACATATGTAGTTCTAGTACAACAAGTGTTTTGTTTCAGAGAGTCTGTTTAAATTTCCTGTTGCATGTGGAAGGAAATAAGTCAACTTCCGGAAAGTTTTCCACACAAATTCAACACATAGCAGGGAACACAAACTGACAAGTACAAACATTAACAACTTTTAAAGGATGAGTTTATACACATTCATACCTATATTCATTCATATACATATTTACATATGCAAACATTTTCTATATCCGATAAGAAGATGAAAAAAACCTAAAAATAAAGGTAGACAGTTCATGTTAAAGAAAAGAAGTGAAAATAAAACAAATTCGGGAAAAAATTTCTTTAAATCAAGACAAATTTCCTTTGGGATCAATAACTTCGTTACGCTATTTAATACAAGAACTGTTTACCTTCTCCATCCAACGCCTGGCAGATATCCTCTTATTTATGAACTGCACTGGAAGTAGGCAAACACGTAGTATGTGGGAGAAGTATTGTAAAGACATTAGATTTGAAACTATTTATATTATAATTGGGAGGAAAGCTTTCCGCAGGTATGAATTGAATTTAATTAAATTGAATTCATGTATAGTTTGGATAAAGTCAACACTTCTTACCTACGAAATGTAGGCTTGCTTTCACAACTTCATCATTTAAGCACCATGGCGAATTGGTATTGTACTCGTCATTGGTGAGTTTTCCTTTTCTGAGGTGAACATCTCGATAGAAGATCTGGCACTGGCACTATCTGGCAGTGTTTTTCGCTGACACTTTTTGTTCATTTCCCCATTTTCGGCATTCATCTACTTCCATTTGCACAGATATCCTGTCTTTTCGCTGTCTTGACCGTTCGAATACGGTACGGTACAGTACAACACACATACTTTGAATGTAAATTACCGTTACTGACAACATTTGGTCAATGTTCCTTAAAGGGTTGAAACGATGCGTATGAAAAAACACATATAATTTTGTTTCATTAATTTAATGAAACATTGAAACGAAAAATATTTTTGCCAATTTATCAATCAAACTATGACAGTTTTTAGTGACACACTGTAAGGTCGTATGAAAACTTTTTGTCTTCTTACTCTTGCATAAACGAGAGTTCTTCTTTTTTCTACTACAAAACGTAACAACACATTGCCAAAGTAACTTATTTTGTGTTGCTTCCATATGTGTAAATGATGCTGATTAATTAACATGATTCCTGTAGTTACTCACTATTGTTGCTATATTTGTGTGTATGTGTGTGTGGATTTATTGTCATCAATTTTACACGTCTATTAGTAAAATATCTATGTATATTAGTGTGTGTACATACACACATACTAACTTAGTTTCGAATGAATATTTTCTCTAGTATTTTCGTATATTAAACTACAAAAGTCCCTTTGCAAGGATATTCTACTGAGAGTTGGTGGAAACTTTTTGCATTGGCGTTGTTGTTATAGCTACTTATAATATAACCCATGTTGCCATATCATTTTGGGATTTTTATAAATCCTTCCTGCTAAAAAAAAACAAACAAACTCATGCATATAATATTGCAACGCAATACCTTTCTACTTAATTTCCAGAAAATGTTTTTTTTTCTTTAAAAAGGAAAGCGAAAACTGAAGTCCCATGCATACAGGATGTGGCCAACAATATTTGTTATCAATAGAAAAGTATGGAATTTTTCTAAACAATAACGCGTAATTCATATCGAGCCAGCATAAACCTCTTTAATCATCACAATAAAATAAAGAATCCATTTCAGCAGAATATATCACCACCAGTAATCGTTTGTCATTTACTTCACTGACTTTCTTATGACTACGGTTCATAAAAATCGAACGATCTGACATTTGAATTTTGACAGTAATGGTGGAGAGTTAGAAGTTTTTTTCTTTCCTTGCATACATACCTACTGTTACGAAAATGGAAACGGTGCACTATCGTTTAACATTAAAACGGTAAACAAAAGCTACATAAACAAATACAACGAACTTGTTTGCATATACCAACAACATCAGTATGAAAGAAAAGGGGACAGACAAATAAGAAAAAAAGCAACAACAAACAATGTAAGCAAAGCACACAAACAACAATGATGACGTAATAGAGTTCTCGAGACACCGAACGTTCTACTTCAAGAACCTTCATCAGACTGATTATGCGAGCGTATACATAGAAAGGGAAGACAAAGCAGGCAACGAGTAGTAAGAATTCAGTCAGTCTTATGTGCAGACGCGTTGCGTGTGAAGAAAACAGTCGTGGTTTAAAGATCGTCGTTAAAAAGATTTGCGTTGCAAGCAAAGAAGAATTGCGAATAAACAAATTGTTATTGCATCGTCAAGTTGTAAATAGTGGCACACAAAAGTAGTGCGAACAATAAAGATTATTTTTATTTTGTTTGCAATCAACGAACTCATATTCTTAACGTTTTTGCAGGAATTAATTCGTGTATTTTGCAGGTTTTGAAAGGCGTTTACTTTGACATGCCATTCTGTAAACTTAAATTTCAATATGAAACCATGCAGGCTGTAAATAGCGGACGACCGGTTGGGTCTGATTGTCGTATAGGCTGCCAGTTATGACCCCATCTTGGCAGTTGACATGCAAATTTTCTAATGAAAATGAATAGTGGCTGTGACTTTTCTCTGTTATTACAGGACATTGTTTTATAAGGCGATATTCTTAGTGCGAGAGCGTCTGTCTCAACTGCATTTGTGGGGATAAGGAAGGAAGTGTGGAACATATCCCACAGCAGCCTAGATCAAATGGGTTATACTTCGGCCTTGTTTCTATAGGATATCTCAGCTATGAAACCTTAAAGCATTTTGAACTTTGTAAGTGACTAAGGCAGATACTGAAGTCTAGTATGTAGTGTGTTGGCTTCTTTGGTGAGGGGTCAGAATTCAAAACGAATACGAAAAAAACATTTCTGTTGGCTACTTGCCCTCAGTAGTCTTCTTCCAAAATTTAATTGCCATGAAAATTTTCTCAAATCTGTTGAATGGACTCGATGTGAAACCGTACATATCGTAGCTCATGGATAACATGGGTGGTGTGAGAAGCTAAATTGTAATGCTGATAAAAGAGTTGTAATGACTCATAGGAAAACTAATGGCGATTGCATTCTGCTGCTTGACACACATTTACTACTTTCTAACTTTCCTAAAATAGTTAAATTATGTCTTCCATAGCTGAACGCTCAGAGGTGATTCCGATAAAATGAGTAAAAATACAAATTTTATTACAATGATGTTGAAATATAGTTTTCTGCTTCCGTAGCTTTAAAGAGACAAACCAAAATAAAAAAAAATCCAATAAAACTCAATGACAGTGTAATACACACACACACGAAGCCTTGAGCTTGGTAAGGAATTTATTTTTATTTTTAATTTTCACTACACACTTGCAAATCCCACACAATATATTGCAGCAACACAGCAGAAGAAGGAAAGGAGAGTAAAAAAGCCAAACAGACAACAACGCTAAAGAGTGCTCAGTGTCAGGTACAGTTTTGTCATTGACCACATGGCTTAACCGACCAACCAACATGTTGCAGACCGGGAAACAGTACAACAGCAGTATTAAGAATCAAAATTCATAGCAGAAGCATCAATTGCAAACACACAACACAACACATAAGAGAATAAGAAAACTGATGGTCATATTGTACTACAGGAGGATGGTAAAACAAAAAAAAAAAAAAACGAACAAAAAACTTGAAATTAAAAGCAAAAATCGTGTCAATGTTCACCTGGGGGGCGTAAGCATGGATAGTGTCTGCATTTATTTTTTATGGCTTTTCTTCGTGCATCAATAAGTTTGAAAAAAAGGAGAATTTTTTGTTTTACAGTTTAAAGATTATTTGTTGGTTTTATGGATGCAAAAAGAAACAAGAACTGTTCTGATGACATTTAATGTGAAATAAATTTTCAGAAAAGTTTTGAAAATCTTTTTATAATTTAAAGGAAATCTGAAAAACCACAGCCACAGTCAAAATCATTTTATTGTGGTTTTAGAGGGACGTTTTGTTACGTTTTTATCTTTTGAAAAACATTTAAAATATGACCTCGTAGGTTACAAATAAAATAAAAATTAATTTGCGTTTAGTTGTAATTAAAATTCTTTATTATCTGGACATTTCTGTGTGCCAGTGATCACAACTTGATGTATACAACAACAATTGCTTTGTTTGTTATTCCTCTTTGCACTCTTTTGCGGAAACTATAACAATACTAGTTAATTTGTTCGACAGATCTTTGTAACGGAGATCTTCAAACCACGATTATTCTATTCAAACACACCGCGTCTTCACACAAGACTGACTGAACTTTTACTAACTCGTAGGCAACTTTGCCTTGCCTTTTATATGGCAACGTAAACAGTCGCCTTCTCGAGATCTCCATAAAGGTAAAAATAGCTGTTTCATTATTGTTGTTGTTTGTTTATTTTGTTTACGTTTATTCTTGCAGTGGTTGTTGTTGTATTTTTGTTTACTTATTATCATTTTTTACGCGAGTGTTTGTTGTTGTATTTTTGTTTACTTGTTTATCATGCAAACAAGTTCATTGTTTTTGCTTTTATAGCTTTTGTTTATAATTTTAATGTTAAAAGATGTAAAATCAAAACACCAGCATCTCGATTTTTTCATTTTCGTTACAGTATTAATTTTAGCTGCTGTAGTCGGTAACGTGTTGGCTTATTAAACGTAAAGCCATGGTTCAAGCAGTAGATTTCTAACAAAAACTCTGAAAGTAAGTAAAATTTCCATGAAAAGTTGCTCAAAACTCTGTCGTTCAGAGTGGACTTTAAACAGTAGGTTCCGCCACTCAAGTATAAAATTAAGGCATACAACATGAGTGTGTGAGAAGCTAGGTCCTAAACCTGACTGAAGGGTTGTAGTGGCTAATTATGGCACTATGATTCTAGAAAAGAAAAACCCGAAACAGTGGTCTAGTCAAAGTGAACTAAAGACACTACCAACTGCAGCACATTACATGGCGTATGTCTAAGGATTACATTCAAAAAGAAAAAACAGTCTGTGGCGTTAATTATGCGGCATTACTACAACACTTTAAATTTCAAGAAAATTTTTATTTCAAAATTATTTCCACTTAAGCATTCGCATATGCAAGAAATAATTTCCTTAAATACTTGAGCAATAAACACACTTTTTATACTCTGCGTCTACATCCTGACGTTAGCCATATAAAACAATTTGTTTGTACCACAGCGTCAAGGTAAATAAAAATATCCTGTACGAAAGCGAAGAAAGAAGAACCATTTAATGTTCGTACGCAAACATTAATTTCCGTTTGCCAATAAATTAAGGGACATCAATAAAGAAGTGAAATTAAATTAAATCCTCTGGTAAGCAAATAAAAAAATTCCACAGGAAAAACACGAGGTAAATAAAAACCTCTTTTAAAGCTTCGTCTTTTTACAGCAGCTTTAAGTACTCCATATCATGTGGATGATGCTTTAAATTGAAGCGTGTGCAAACAATGGCATCTAAAATTACCGTCAGCATATTAAAATTTTAATTCACTTAAATGTCGCACATCTCTATTACAACATGTTTAATGAAGTACTTGTTCACTCATTCTCTTCATTTACTACCTTGGTTTCTATTCAACATACAAAAACACAATTAAACTTTTGTTGATACTCACTTACTTGCCAAAAGTGTAATTGATATTGACGGATTACAGCAGATGGCGCTCAATTAGGCATGTTAGATGATATTGTTACGAAAATGGATATTAGATACTGGTGTATTGCTTTTATATCGTTTAACATTAAAATTATAAACAAAAGCTACAAAAACAAAACAATGCAGTAAACAAACCTGTTTACAAGTTACCATATTGCTTAATGTAACAACAAACACCAGCATAAAAAATGGTAAACAAGTAAACAAAAATCCACAAACAACACTACAAGAATAAACGTAAACAAAAATGTTTACATTTATAGAGATCATAGATGGGCACTTTGCAGTACCAGTAAAATTTCAGTAAAAATTGATTTTTACTGATTACTGAAAAAAATTTCAGTATTCAGTAAAATTTTACTGTTAATGCAATCTAAATTTAAATTAAATTTAAATAAAATTTAAATGAAAAAAAATAAAATTTTACTGTTAATGCAATCTAAATTTAAATGACATTTAAATGAAATTTAAATGAAATTTAGATTGCATTACCAGTAAAATTTTACTGAATACTGAAATATTTTTCAGTAATCAGTAAAAATCAATTTTTACTGAAATTTTACTGGTACTGCAAAGTGCCCATCTATGATAGAGATTTCCAGAAGGTGAAGTCATGAACATTCACCTTCAAGAGCATTCATCAGACTATTTACTCTGCCACATTAAAGTCAAGGCAAAGCAGGCGACTGAGTTAGGGAAGTTCAGTCAGTATTGTGTGAAGACACGGTGTGATTGAAGAAAGTAATCGTGGTTTGAAGATCACCGTAATAAAGATCTGTCGAATAATTCTCTAGTAATTTTTATTGTTTATGCAAAGGATGTAAACAGATGAATAACAATGAAAGCAATTGTTGTTGTTTACATCAAGTTGTGAATAGTGGTACACAGAATTGTGTGAATAATAAGGAATCTTAATTAAAAGTAAACACAAATTTATTTTTATTTTATTTGCAATCTACGAGCTCATATTTTAAAGGTTTTTTAAAAAGTAAAAAGCGTAACAATATTTATTGGATATAAATGGCGTGCCAAGATGTATTCTAAATCATACATCGTGCTTAGAACTTAGAAGGGCAAACTCAATGACTGTCTGTATATGAGATCGTACTTTAATTGATAAGCTTACCTAAGCATTTTGTTAATGTTTTAAATTTAATTTAATTCTTTATCTTTTTTCCTTCTTCTTTTTCTCCGTTTTCTACTTTCTCTAATTGGCTGCCAATTAGAGAATTGCTGGCGTATATTTTTATGGATTTCCCAGGAAAACAAAATTATACTCACGCATATGTCAACTTTTATGGATGCTTAATTAACCACCTCATATACATATGACACAAGACTCGCACACGTGCTGTGTTTATATGTATGTGTGAGTAGCATAAACGACAAGTGTATGTACTATATGTATGACAGACATACTATATGTATGTTGTTTATGATGTGACAAAATCAAATCCACGAATGAATCTATTAATAACACAGAGTATGGTAATGCCAAACCAAAACCAAAAGCATTATTAGGCTGTGTACTTGTATACACAAGTAAAATTGTTAAGTTTCATAATATTTATCGTTAATTGGTATTTTATAATTAATTAAACAACGATTTTATGTTGTGTTATTATTAATGAGAGAAGTTTTATAATCCATGTACAACAAGAATATACGAATAATCTCTGTGGTATAGTTTACGCAGGAGAAATTTTCCAAATTTTCATTTTAAAGTCGAAGAGTTGTTTACGTATTCATAACCACAATACCACAATGTTTGCGTAATTAAAACAGAATATTAACACTATGAATAGGGTATAAGGGTCTGAAGCGCTAATAAATGTATTCCTAATAGGAGATCAACTAACAGAATAGCAAATAATAATTTACACAGAAATTTTGCAAATAAAATTTATTCTATTCTAGGAATTAAAGTAAATGTAACGAATTTTGGGAATGTAGAAAAATATAACTTAATTTACGAACTTCAAATGCCCTTCATTAGCAAATGCACACACACGTCTAATAAAAAATAATAAAAATTTGCTTTATTAATATATTGGCAGGCTTGTATATCTTATTAACAAGTTTTCCAAAGAAATATGTTTTATTAGCTTATTATTCAAACACACTCTCATTAATATGATTATAAAGTATGTCTGATATTAAGCATTTCTAAGGTTTGTTCATTAAATGTATAGTATTCCGTAACAACACCAAATGTTGCATATCACTGATTCATAATCATAATGAAAAATCTGCAAAGTAGGGGAAATTGTAAAAAGAAATTCTTGTGCAAAGCCTAAGAACCCGAGCCCTATGAACATTTGGCTGAAGTTGGCGTTGGCATTTGGATTTAGCCAGTAAACAACTGTGCTTGGATTCATGCCTTTACTGAGACCATTCAACACATCGTTGGACACTCTTCTGGTCATAGTGGAGCGGTTTCTTTTCAAACAATACTCAGACATATGCTCACAGACAGGCACATACTCATACATAGCATTATTTTGAAACTAGCAATTAATAAAGATGGATACCCTACCATTATTAATAAGCAATGACAAATTTCTGAGAGTAAATAAAATTGCCATGTAAAGTTTCTCAAAAAAAATCCGTCGTTCGGAGTCGACTTTAAACTGTAGAATTCGCCGCTCATGTATAAAATTTACACACACCACATAAGTGGTGTGAGAAGGTAGGTCGTAATTCTGACTAAAGCGCTGTAATGACCAATTATATATGTAAAGGGTGTTTTTTATAGAGGTATAGAATTTTAAGTTCGCATTACTTTTCAAGATGGCGACCGATTTAACAGCTGTCAAGTGATTTATTCTCAGTTTGGTTTGGCAATTCATCATGAATAGACTCATGCCTGAACAACGCTTGCAAATAGTGCAATTTTATTTCGAAAATAATGGTTCTGTGCGGAAAACGTATCGAGCACTACATCAATTTTATCGTTGACAAAATCGTCCATCAGAGCAGTTAATTCGATTAACCATGGAACGTTTTCGCACCACGTTTACTCTTATTGATAACTCGCATCCCCAGAGACGCTGTACGGTGCGTACAGAAGAAGCTATTGCTGCTTTAGAGCGTAGCATTGAGGAAGACCCGAATGAGCCTATCCGCCATCGAGCACAGGAATTGGATCTGTATAGAGCCATGATTACTAACTTTTTCATTCCTGAATTGAATAACCATAATGTCCAGGAGATGTGGTTTGAACAAGACGGCGCAACATGTCACACAGCTCGTGCCACAATAGATTTATTGAAAGACACGTTTGGTGACCGCCTAATTTCACGACCTGTGAATTGGCTTCCAAGATCTTGTGATTTAACACCGCTAGACTACTATGTGGTAAAGCCACAAACGCTTGACCATTTGGAAGACAACATTCGCTGTGTTATTGCCGATATACGGCCACAAAAAGTTGGGAAAAGTCATCGAAAATTGGACGTCCAGATTGGACTACATCCGCGCCAGCCGTGGCGGTCATATGCCAGAAATCATATTTAAAATGTAATGCCACAAGATTATCTTTCGGATAAATAAAATTCATGTCAATCGAATAATCCATCGTTGTTTTATTGCAACTTAAAGTTCTATACCCCATTAAAAAAACACCCTTTATGTATGTTTTATTACATGCTGGATGCTAACATATTGAGATCGTAGATTGCGAATAAAATCGCACAATTCTGCGTGCCACTGTTTACAACTTGATGTAAGCAACAACAATTGCTTTGATTGTCATTCCTCTGTTTACACTATTTGCATAAACATTAACAATTGCTCGACAATTATTCTTCTGATTTTTGTAACGGAGATCTTTAAACCACGATTACTCTCTTCAAACACTGCGCATTTTCACACAAGACTGACTGAACTTTTACAAACTCCGTTGTCATGCCTTTTATTTGGCAACGTAATCAGTCTGATGAATGTTCTTGAAGGCGAATGTTCACGGCTTCGCCTTCTTGAGATGTCTATAAATGTAAACATCGTTGTTTAGATTCATTATTGCTGTTTAAGTATATTGTTTTTATTGTTTTAATTTACTCTTGTTGTGGTTGTTAGTATATTTTTGTTTGCTTGTAGATCATTTTTTATGCTGGTGTTTGTTGTATATTTGTTTACTTGTGTACCTTTTTTATGCTGGTGTTAGTTGTTATATTAAGCAGTACGGTATTTTGTAAACAGGTTTGTTCGCTGCATTGTTTTGTTTTTGTAGCTTTTATTCATATTTTTAATGTTAAGCTATGTAAAAGCAGCACACCAGTGTCTAGATTTTTCCACTTTCGTAACAATATAAACATTTGTCAAATCAAGACTTTTTAATAATGAATGTCGAGAATAAGTTTTCACTTGCATGAGTAAACTTGTATCAAATAAATATAACAAGGCATCTGTCATTTATTATTTTATTATTATTTAAATTCATTATCGAACAAAAAACAATTATTTAACAAAACTTTTTTAAAAATATTTTTAACACAAAACAAAACGCCTTAAATATGTGGAAGAAAAAATCACTCAACCCACACGACTGAAAATTAGATTTTCAAACTCTTGTGACAAGTAGTCTGTCAGAGAAAGTCTTTTTGTTCACAAAAACAGCAACAACACATCAATCAGCCTTAACAGACTACTTGAAGTCAGTGAAAATTTTTTTTCTTTTTTACGTTGTTTGTTTGTCTCTTCTAGACGTAAATCATATGATTGCTAGTAAAATAAATACACTTTTTTGAAATGGAAAATTTGCCAACATCTAATTATCTTCATACCTTAAACGCTACGCTAAATAAATAAAAATTAAATGAAAGTCAGGAATAAAAAAGATTTAATAAAGAAAATTGAATTTCAACAACAAATTGCTTCTACTGCACGAGATTTTCTTTGCACTTTCACTAGACGTTGACAGTCGAAGTGTATTGAAATAAACAAACAACCAAGAGTGAATCAAGCAAGCAAAACGTTCAATTTGGTCAAATTGAATTACATGTCGGTGGCAGAGGAAAGTTGGTATGAATTAAATAAAACGACATGCGACAGATAATAAAATTGTATTGAATTTGACAAATACGGTTAAAGAAAACTAAATTACGATTGATAACTTAATCTCTGTAAAAACCATCGTATTGCGGCATCATAATCGTCATCGTTATCGTAGTCAGCATCATATATCAACATGACAGAACTTTTTCTTCTTATCTATACGTTAGGACTGTGTAAGCAAGAAAGAAGGAGAGAAGGAAGAAGGAGAGAAGGAGAATATTTACGATTTAAAGGTAAGGCAAGTAAAGTAAAATTTAAGATATTTCGAGAGAGACGGCAATGTTTTAAAGTTTAAAGAAGTTTATTTAGGTTCAGCAATGGCTTATCGATCCTTGAAGGACTGTCACGAAGTGTATCTGCCCCACCTTCTTATCATTACCTTGCTTCGCATCAATTTAATATTTGAATTGATTTTATATAACAATTGCTAGACGTATAGATTTCGAAAAAAGTCGGTTCGGCATGGCTTCCAAATTTCAAATATTGTGGCTTCACTCCCCTCTTTAATACAATCCCTCTGAAAAGCTGCCTCACTACCTGGAAATGGGAAAAAAGGATAACATCACAGGAAGATCAGGCAGTGCCGCCACCGAGTGGCAAAAGAGGTAACAATCAGCAATATTCCTTTCCACTACACAAAATACTCGAAGGGCATTGGTTCTAGACAATGATAGATGGCAGTCCTATTATCCTGGGACTTACCACAGCAAATCGATTGATTGATCTGCTTAAATGGAATAACAAAAAATAGATTGAAGAAACGGAAACAAGACAGAAATGCTTTATGGAAGCCATAATGCTCCCATGAAAGGTACTGGAACAAAATATTGATTATCGTATTGGCATAGTTTAGTTGGGACCTGTTGGTGTTATGTTGCGTTAGCAATAAGACTTATTCTGTGCTTCAACTAAAATTTCTTTATGATATTTCTCAATCATTCATACATGAATACGTACATTGGCCATTGCAACCCTTAAGCCAGGATTACAACCTAGCTTCTCACAACACTCAATTTATGTGTCTTAATTTCATACTTGAGTGGTGGGACATACAGTTTTTAAAGTCAACTCTGAAAGACAGATTTTTTAGAATTTTATTTTACTCTCCGAGGTTTTGCTAGAAATCTGCTTAGAGGTAGTCGCCGAGGAAATACTTCTTGGTATTTTGTTTAGTTTGAGTTTGAGTTTTTCTTGTAGTGTTTGTTCTTCTATTTTTGTTTAGTTGTTTACCATTTATGCTGATGTTTGTTGTTATATTACACAGTGCGATAATTTGTAAACAAGTTCAGTGTTTTGTTTTTGTAGCTTTGGTTTACAATTTTAATGTTAAGCGATGTAAAATCAAAACACCAGTGTCTGGATTTTTTTCATTTTCGTAGCAATACTTTTATGGCAAAGGAATATCTTTCCTTATGCCTCACAACAAATTGAGGAGAGAGAACAGCAACCAAAAGTCCTCAGACATGAAGTTTTGTTGTAAAATTTAATTGTTTCATAATGTTATTCGTTTAGTTTTCAAATTATTTTTTTGCATTATTACGGCTAACTTTGATAGAAAATTGATGATAAAAAGTTTCAAAAAACTTTTTACAGGTCATTCCCAATTTAATGAAACAATTTTAAAATTATACTATGTGTGCTTGTAACAGAACAAAACAAAACGAAAAAGTTTGAATTGTTTTTTAATTTATTGTTATTAACACTAATGAGTGTGTAATAAAATTTTAATTCTATAATTGTTAGTTATTTTTATTGTTGTTGTTGTTGCTAGACTTAAATATAATTATCGAAAGTGTTATCGAAAGATAAAAATCTAAATAATTTGAACATATTTCGAAGTAATTAAGAAACAATATTCATAACATTTTAACATTTGATTTACTACTGGTGATGTTGATATGGGAAGTCTGAAGCACTTGTTCATGTTGTTTTAAGGATGAAAGAAGTATTCACATGCCTTATTTCTTTAGTTAAATGCATATTTCACAACACGTTGGTCTTTAATATGAATCAGCATGGAATTCGAAACACTTCGATCGCATGCTCTCCTCTGCAACTTTTCACATCGAGTTTCCAAAAAATTTTATTTCCATCGAATTGACTGCCTACTGCTCTTTACTCAGCTAAAAAATTTGCTTAAGCAGAATTATTGATTATCTTCAGCTATAAAGCAGCTATTTAAGTAGAATTATTAATAATCTTTCACAATTTAAACGGATTTCAATCCATTCTTTATCGCTCTCTCAGTACAATGCTTTGCTTGACTTGGCATCTCCTGCTGATTGCGTTTTTATTTTTTTCAAACAAATTTTTCTTTCATTAATTTTCTATGAAAAATCATTTCTTCTTTTCTCTTTCTTTTCCCACACAAAACAACTAAATTATTGGCATTCAAGTGTATGAGAAATTACCCTTCAAATGCATGCATGAAAGTCCTTGAAATGAAAACTGAACATCGCTTAAGACAAACGCTTATTTGTGCAGGGGCTGTTATTACCGACGAAAGCTAAACTTAGTAACACACTTGTGCTTGCATGCATGAAAGCCTTTATGAAGAAGGAAAATTTGCTTGTAACTTAGTATGTGTGACATGCTCTTGTGCTTCCTTCGTGTGCTTATAACATAATAATGATGATGATGATGTGATCATATTTCCCTTGAAACTTTATTTCTCTCATGAATTTATAATTTCTTTATTACAATAGACGGAAAAGAAAACAAAGCAAAAACGAAGGAAAAAAAGAATGAATTTTAAGAAAACTTTAAACAGTTATATGTGCTACAACATATGTATGTATGTATGTATATGATAAACATGTCTGCATAAATATGTTATTATGAGTGCATTCGAAACACTAGCCATTTATAGCATCTGCAAGAAGTGCTCAAACACAAAAGAATATTGTTCTCAACATACACCGCTTACATCGCTTAACATTAATATTATAAACAAAAGCTACAAAAACAAAACAATACAGTAAACAAACTTGTTTACAAATTATCGTACTGTTATAAAATAATAATATAACAACAAACAATAGCATACAAAAAATGATAAACAAGTAAACAAAAATCTACCAAAAACACTACAATAATAAATGTAAAAAACGATGTTTACCTTAATAGAGGTTTCGAGAAGGCGAAGTCATGAACGTTTGCATTCAAGAATATTTATCAGACTGTTTACCCTGGCATATTAAAGAGCAAGGCAAAGCAGTCAACGAGTGATTAAAAGTTCAGTCAGTCTTGTGTGAAGACAAGGTGTGTTTGAAGAGAGTAATCGTGGTTTGAAGACATCCGTTACAAAGATCTGTCGAACAATTGTCTAGTAATTGTTATTGTCTATGACAGTGAATTCCATCAATATTTCCTTAAAAAATTAGCAGACAAAATCGAAAATTTGTGACGAAATGACAGACATAAACATTTTCTAACATTCAACACACTAACAAAATTAATCCTAAGTATCCAAATAAGTTTTCTAAGAAGTTATTAAAATTCTCTCAACATAAGTAAAACAAATATTCACACACACAATCACAAAACATCTACAAGTAGAAAAACTTTCGCATACGAGTGTTGTAATACGTGAAACTAACAGCAAAAGTAAATACAAGCAAACAATGCTGTAATAACAATATCCGTTTCCGTTTCAGTAATGAAAAAAAATATAAAAAATAAAAGTTGTGCTAAGCATAAGCAAAACACTCTAAGGAATATTCCCAAACACACGCCATTATAGGCAATAACAAGCAGAAAACCAACTTGAAAAAGAAAATTTAGGAAAAACCAAAAGAAGAAAAAAGAAATTTCTGCTCACAACACGCGTTAGAGACGACATAGGAGACTAGAGGCTGGAGGCTCGAGATTTCGATTTATTCAGAAGCAAACTTACAAAGAAATATATTCCAATACCGAGACAATAAGGCCAATCTATGGGAGTATGCCTGCCTCTATCCGTCTGATACGAGTATTGTATGTGCCATTAAATGCCAACGACGACAAAAATTATGAAATGGAAGTGTGGCAACAAGTATTGTGTTAAGGAGCAAATTATTGCGATATTTTTATTTGGTATTTACAATAATGCCACCCGTAAAAATAAATGCTGTATTGCAAGGCCCTTAAGGTTAGACTGTAGGTTTAAATAGGAACATGAGTATTGTTACGAAAAGGGAAAAATCTTGATACTGTGTTTTGCTTTTACATCGTTTAACATTAATATTATAAACGAAAGCTACAAAAACAAAAACAATGAACTTGTTTACAAATTTTCGTACTGCGTAATGTAACAACAAAGACGAGCATAAAAAAATGATAAACAAGTATACAAAAATACAACAACAAATACTACAAGAATAAATGTAAACAAAATACAAAAACAATAATAATGAAACAACGATGTTAACATATATAGAGATATCGAGAAAATTTGCTTTCAAGAACAAGGCAAGGCAAAGCAGGCGACTGGGTTAGTGAAGTTCAGTCAGTCTTGTGTAAAAAAAAATTTGTTTCCCAAAATGAACTCCACTTTATTAGATACACTGTTACCAAAGATATTTAATTGAGAAATTAAAAAATACTACGTCTATAATTAATTTGTCTGGCTTTTAATTTCAAACCACTACTCCTGGCTTAAATGATACTCATTTATTTCGAATTTTTTTCTTCAGAATTACAGAAATCTTTTAACAAAATTAATTTGAAATAAAAACAATCTCTTTAAAACGAAAACAAAATGAAGAACCACATAATAATTGTAGCAATTTCTATCATTTTTATCTTCAAACTATCCCTAGCAAAAGTTAAATGTTCTCCCAAAAACCAACCAACACAATAAATGACTTCGGGCAACAATACAACAATCATTTTAAATTACCAAACAAAACCATGAAAAAAAATAAATACAAACGTGCTACTCTGGCAGCATCACTAAATGACACTTTGGGTGTTCGAACAGCTGACAGCAACAACAGCATGAAGAATATTAAAAAGGCCAGACAGACTAAAATGAAAAAATGACTGCCAGTATTACAATCCGAACAAGTTGACAAAGGGGGAGTGAAATCAACATACAGATGGCCAGACTAAGATTTGGTTAACCACAAACAAGCATTAATAATCAACCCTAAAAATACTGACAGTATGAGTGTATAAAAGGGCTTTCAAACAAAAAAAAAAAAAACGTTGGCAATGGCTACTACTGTTCACTAATAAAAGTTCACATTTAAAAGAAATTCGTATACAATACTGTAGGAATATAAATACAGTAACTACTAGGAGGGTACGTTTCTAGCGGGTGGACAATCTATCAGTTTCAATTTGAACCATTGGTTCTCAGCGACGGTCTATCAGAAGTCACTGCACCCATTACGAGTGACTGTTTGGTATGGCTTGTGGAGCGGAATCATCATTTGCCCATATTTCTTTGAAAATGAGGATGGCGCGACATTGTGGCCAATGAAGACACCTATTGCACCACTATAACCGCTTTTTTACCCGCTCTTCATGGTATTGATGTGAACGATGATGAACACGCTGGACTATTTTCTATGGAGCGCCGTTAAAGAAAAGTGTTATGCAGACAAATCAGAGACAATTGAGCCTTTGAAGGTCAACATTGGTTAAGCCATTGCCGAGATACGACCCCATACATTCGAAAAAGTGCACTGAAATTGGTCCGATCGAATGAGGTAGTGTAAGGCTAGATGCGGTAACCGGAAAAATTGTACTTCACAACAAAAAATATAAATTTGGCAAAATTTTAAATCGTTTTTCTTTCGTTGCATTTTTAAATTTGAACTTTTAAATGGCCCACCCTGTAGTTATTCCACAGATTAGCCTCATTGTGAGATAACAAGCTAATAGCCAACGCTTGTATTAAACAGTTCCACAGCGCGAAAAAGACAACAGGAAATGAAAAGTCAAAACATGAAGCAAATGATAGGTTTTTTCCTCCTTTTCAATATGGATTACAATGGTACAATGGACTATGAGAACCTATGGAGTTCTATGGGGTCAACACTCAGACTTCATATACATCCTGGGTTTACTTGAGAAAATTGGTCCATTTCCTCTGGCTAATTTCATCAGCAACACAATTTCAAACGATAAACATATGACCTAGAGAACCCAAATATGTGCTATCTTTGAATGGTGCGAAAAAACTCTTAGAAAACTATGACTTTCAGGTAAAATTTTATAACCCAACAAGCATTGCACAGCTTTCCGAATGCCTGTGATATCTACTGGAAATGTAGTTTAATGATCCAAACAGCCTCTAACAAAAATCTAATTCCAGAACCCTTAATACCAATATCACATCAACATATAGTGTCCCTTCTTTTCCTTGGCATCATTATCAATATTGTTACGTTTTTACCTTTTAAAAACCATTTTAAATACGAGCTCGTAGATTGCAAATAAAATTAAAATAAATTTGTGTTTAAAATTCTTTATTATTCGCACAATTCTGTGTACCCCTGTTCACAACTTGTAAGTAAGCAGTCTAATGAATTTTCTTGAAGGCGAATGTTCGTGGCTTTGCCTTCTCGAGATCTCTATAAACGTAAACATCGTTGTTTCATTATTGTTTTTTTGTGTATTTTGTTTGCATTTATTCCTGTGGTGTTTGTTGTTGTATTTTTGTTTACTTCTTATCATTTTTTACGCTAGCATTTGTTAGTATATTTTTGTTTACTTTCTTCTATCATGTAAACAAGTTCATAGTTTTTGTTGTTGTAGCTTTTGTTTAACATTTTAATGCTAAATGATGTAAAAGCAAAATACCAAGACATACCAAGCAGAATTTTTCCATTTTCGTAACAATATCTTACAATGGAAAATGTAATTTTTCGCTGTCGATTTTCTTAATTTAGTGACTCAATTGACACCATAATAGAAAAAAGTAACTGTAAAGCAATGACTACATTAAGGATTTTATAAAAAAATTGTTTTTAAAAGCACGATTGTTGTAAGGCTCTATTTGATTCGTTTTTAACAACAACAACAACAACAAAATTTCTTTAGAAAGAAATTTAAAAGAGACATACAGACACTTAATCAGAATTGTTATACCAACTGCTCTTACAATATTAAGTTGAAACAGACTTTACAGCATTGGTATACTGTCTGCCTTTTTTCTTTTTTTCCTTAACTTTCTCCATTATATTCCGTCTATCTTATTCTCCAGTTGTATGAGTTGTTAAAGGCCAAATACAATAAGTTTACAAGTTAAAGTGTCTGACAAGGATAGCTTGACATGTCCGGTATAAGGGGACTGTAATAGACTTTTTAATTTGAAATACAATAAGAAACAACAACAACATCAACAACAACAAACAACAATAATAACATGTCTGTTATATGTACTTATCAGTGTTAAATTTAAGACAGACAAGCTTGAGAGATAACAGGTAAGCAATAAATGTCTTTGTCACCATAAAATTGGAAAATCCGTACAAGATGTTTAATTTTCTTCCAATTTTTTTTTTTTTGTATAAAATGTTGTTGTATTGTCAGTATTGTAGAAAGTAAAAAGGTTAAGCATGGTATGGTATGGGTTAGATCAACGTCTGTTCAATTATAAAAGTTACTCATACGTCACTAGGGTACTGGAAAGCTTGGAAGATAGAAAGGAAGAGAAAAATCCAAATTGGGAAATTTTGAAAAGAAGACAACTTTATAGACAATCTGTCCACATTTTTTCTAAAGCTGTCAAGTTCTTGGTAGACAGTTATCATAGACGACATCGAACAGCAATTTGAAATTCATCAGGGCAACAGGAATGGAAGAGATATTATAAGCAATACAAACTGAAGGTATTACAATAGAAAATCTAGCCGCAAGACCATAGCACCATGACACAATAATACAATGCAATGGCTTAGGCTACTCCCACACTATTTTGGGAGAGTTTATGCATTCAAAATCGCTTTAGTCTAGTAGTTAGTGTGTTGGCTTATTAGAGACGCGAACCAGGGGTTAAAAAATATTTCTTCGCTGAGTACCTCTCAGCCTGCTTTTAGTAAAAACTCGAAGATTAAATAAAATTGCCATGTAATGTTTCTCAAAAGTCTATCGTTCGGAGTTAACTTTAAATTGTAAGTCCTATCACGCTCATGTATAAAATTAACACACGCAATATGTGTTGTGTGAGAAATTAGGTTGTGATCCTCACTAAAAGGCTGTAATGACTAATTAAGTACATGAGTTATGCATTCGCATTTGGATCTATATGACGTTATATGAACACTCAAAATCGCCGTAGTCTGGTAGGTAGTGTGTTGGCTTATTAGACGTCAAACCCTAAGCCAGATATTTCCAACAAAATAAAATATGAGAAAAAAAATTTATTCGGCGATTTCCTCTCAGCAGATCTCTGTCAAAAATTGTGACATTAAAAGTGGCAAGTGAAGCTAGGTCGTAATTCTGACTGAGGGTTTGTAATGATAGTGGCATGGATGGCATTGTGTTTGGAACTATGAAAATATTGTTACGCAAATGGAAACGACCTAATATCGTTTCCCTAGAAAACATCGTTTAACATAAAGAATAAGCCAAAGCTACAAATGCAAAGACCCTGACGACACAGATACACACTAACAAATGAATCGAAGGCGTTCTAAGTAAACACAACAACAACAAATATGACAGAGGATCAACAACGTGGACAAAATGCACAAACAACAATGTGGTTGCAATAGAGTTCTCTAGAAAGCGAGAACAAGAACCTTCCACATCGAGAATGTTCATCATACTGATTACGTGCGTATATAAAAGGGCAAGACAAGGCAAGCAACCAGTCAGTAATAATTGATTCAGCCTTGTGTGAATTGGCGTGTAAACAAAAAGTCGTGGTTTGAAGATCGCAGTCGTTAGTGTTGCGCGAACAGAAGTGTGAAATAGAATAGTTAACGAGCAATTATTGTTGTATCGTTAAGTTGTATACGGTGGCAAACAAAAGTAGTGTGATAAATAAAGAGTTTAATTGAAACGAAACACATATTTGTTTTTAAAAAGGTAAAAACGTAACAATATGTTATGTGAAGAAGGAAAGACAGAACAGTGTTTATGGCTTGTATATTTTTATATCATAAGTAACAGGAAAGACCTCTGCGGGAATTGAGTTCCACATATTTCTGTAATTCACATATTTTTCTGTAATGCAGTGTGCGATCCACTGACCAATCGACCACATATGGACGTGCTGGCTGTAGAACGCAGATCGTAAAAAGCAAACTAAAAAATAGTCTCACCAAAACTGGCCTTTATAACTGAATTAAATTAATCGAAAAGGATTTGTTGCTTAATTTCAGTTTTGGCTTCACTTTTCGGCTGCTTGCCAGCAGTGGCTCACAGTACTTTTCATATTTTTAGAATATTTTCTTGTATTCCTTTTGGTTTAAATTAAAGACCTTTAAAATCAATGCAATACTCCCGGCACCACAAAAACAATGAAAATAGTTTTTGAAGGGATTTGCTGTATGACTTTTAGATTTTCAACGATTTCTTTAAAAGATTTCTTATTATCATTGGTGATTTTCTTTTCAAATATTTTCTTCTTTACAATTCTTTCTTTTAGTTTTTTTTTTATCAATTTTTTATCGATTTTTCTATTCAGAAAAAAGTATAATTTTTTATGTAAAAAAGGGAAGATTTTTCCTTAATTTTCTTCAATTGTTTGTGGTAACTATAGTTACTGCAGTTGTGCTGCTGATTGTCATTCTGATTATGTGTGTGTAGTTTTATTGTAATATGAACACAATAAAATATTCATTCAAGCACACATACATAGCAAAGTTTTAAACAAAATTTTTAAAGCAACCCCCAGAATGATATTCGTATTCAGTTACAACTCATACTCATACTCATACAAACAATTGATTCCAGTCACTAAAGCAGTCAACAATGAAAGTTAAACGACCACATATTGTGCAAAAACTACGCTTTAAACGTCACTCAAATGAATTGAAAGGGATTGTGTGTGTGTAGGGCACTAGGAATTGAGAATATCTTCGTATTATTTACGAAAACATAAAGGAATTAAGGAAAGAAAGAAATGCTTAGTCAAAGCAGAGATTTATTCTCGGAAATATTAAGCACACAACGTTTTTCTCTAATGATGCTCCCATGGAAATGACTTGCTTGAAGAAGAATTATTGTGATGGAATTTGGAATCGTTTAAAAGAATATTTGATTTCATTAAAAACATATTTTCTGACTTTTGATAAAAAGAATTTCGTGGAAATATTACCTCTAACCTAAGGAGTATAAAATGTTTTCGTAGATGAAAGAAATCAAAATCAAAAAATTTATTCGAATGCAAATAAGTTGGTTGTGCATAATTCTGTGGTATCAATCCATGATTTGAATTCCCTTTATGAAAAGACATTTTGTAAGAGGCGGCAGTTACGCCTTATAGACTCCAAGGTTATTTTACTTTGTCAAACCGACGTAACACACTTCCATCTTTAGGGTGGGCCATTTGGCAGTTTAAATTTCATTCTATTCCGCCACAATACATACATAATTGGCCATTACAACCCTTCAGTCAGGATTACGGCCTAGCTTCTCACACCACTCACCAATGGTGCAAGACATTCTACATGCTGCGTATGTTTCATGGTTGAATATTTATTTAAATTACATGCATACCAGAGATCAGCTATGAGTATTCAAAAAGATGAGTAGAATCGAATCATACTCATAATTTCTGATACTTACAGGCGTTCATACTTATTTTAATATCATGGAACCTATACTCATTATCAAAGTTTAAAGTACTCATCATATTCATACTTAACAATAGGCATGATGTTGTTACATCCGATTCTTTTATACTCAACATATACAAGACACACAAAATAAGTATGAATCGCTTACGAACACTAAAATACTCACTAGAAGCTTGTGTGTTTGCTCTGCTTGCTGCTCTGTCTTTTTTGCTTATATGGCTGTTTTCTTTTTTTGCAAATTCAACAATAACTAAGACTGTATCACTCGAATCATTTATAAGTATTTTAAGTATTTTTCTAAAGTTATGAATCTAAATTAGTAATCTAATGAATCAAACATATTTTGAATGGTATGAGTTTGATGTCAACATTGTACGCATATTCATTGCAACCTGTACTTATATATCAATGTTGTGTAGTAAGTACGAATGAATCCGAGTACTTAGTTAAATTTCAATATTATTGACTCATTTATATTCAAAATTTCATGGGTGCTTATGAGCAGAGAAAAAACGATTATTTGAATGGAAAATATGATCAAATACTGGGAAAAAGTAAACACAATATGCATACGAAATCGAAACCGAAACTGTCAATTATAAAACGTTTAAATATGGTTTTCTTCTTCCTTTCATTTTATTTTCATTTTCATTTTTCTATGAAATTAATACATATTTATTTGGAAAAGTTTTTTCAATTTTACTGGCATTATCGTATGGTTTTTTGCGAATTGATTCAATTCAATTCAGTTTTTATATTTTGTGGTGATTGGATGCTCCCAAGTCAATCGATTTCAATTGAATGTCCATTATATATTGAAAAAAAAAAAAAAATATTGTGTAGCAAAAATATTGTTGCATGTTAAGAATATTGATGATGGCATACACAGTACGATTTATTTAAATCTTTTTTTAAACTGAAATTTTCTTGTATGAACATGAAAATCGTCTTTTTTTTATATATATAAAATTTCATTTATTTTAAATTGTAATCCATACATTGGAATACATGTAATGTATTGAAATGCTTGGAAAATATAACAAAAGAGAACTTTATTTTGTATAATTTTTTTGGAAATACCATATCAAGATGAGTGAACGGATTGACGTTTAAGATATAAAATTACGTATTATTACAAAAAGAAACATCCAAATACTGGTGCTTTGCATTTACATTGCTTAACATTAAAATTATAAAAAAAGCTACAAAAACAAAACAATGCAGTAAACAAACCTGTTTACAAATTATTGTACTGCTTAATCTAACAACAAGCACCAGCAAAAATTGGTAAACGAGTAAACAAAAATCCACAAACAACACTACAATAATACGATGTTAACGTTTATAGAGAGAGAACGTGATGTCATGAACAATGCAGGCGACCGGAGTTAGTAAAGTTCAGCCAGTTTTATGTGAAGTCTTCGTAGTCTAGTAGTAAGTGTGCTGGTTTATTAAACGGACCTCAGTTCAAACCCCCGGTTAGGTTAGGTCGGAGTGGTAGCTCTGATATCACAAAGCTCACTTGAGCACGCATAGCGGCCCGTTGTGATGCCACGGGTGAACGCAGTCCCTGTACTAACCAAGTTCCACCAAAATCAGGGAAAAGGAGGATAACAAAAGCACGACTACCCCGCACTGGAAAACCAGCCAGAAAGTTTGATGAACGAAGCTATATCCTTGATGTCAATAGATGATAGCTCCGTTAAGCTAACAAGGAATGGGGAGCCAAATAACCTATATCTACACCTAGCAAGAGACGGGCACTGGCAGAGAAAGTGAACAAACCCCAGGTCATACATGAAAACGAAATGGGAAAAATATTTCTTCGACGAATTTCTCTCAGCAGATTTTTGGCAAAAACTCTGAGCGCGTCAGTTATGTATGAAATTAATATACACAACATGGGTTATTTTAATCTTAGTATTGATCAGAGAGCAGCAATTAATCGTTTTTTCGCTATTCATAAGCACTCATGAAATTTTGGAATTTTGACTCACTTGTCAACAATATTGAAATTTAACTATGCATTCTGATTCATTCGTACTCACTACAACGTTAATTTATAAGTACAGGTTGCAATGAGTATGCGTACAATGTTGACATCAAACTCGTACCATTCGAAATCTATTTGATTCATAAGCATACTCATTCGGATTAGATTTATAACTTTAGAAAAATACTTTAGAATAATACTTATAAATGATTCGAATCAGTCGAGTCACTCGAATCATTTATCAAAAATTACAGTCTTAGTTGTTGTTGCATTTACAATAAAAGGAAACAGACACATAAGCGAAAAAGACAGAGCAGTAAGCTGGGCAAACACACAACCTTCTAGTAAGTAGTTTAGTGTTCGTATGCGATTCATACTTATTTTGTGCTTCGTGTATATGTTGTGTTATGAAGAGTCGAAATCAATAACATCATACGTGTTGTTAAGAATGAATATGATGAGTACTTTAAACTTTGAATATGAGTAGAGGGTTTCCATGATATTAAAATAAGTATGAATGCCTGTAAGTTATCAGAAATTATGAGTATGAATCGATTCTACTCATCTTTTTGAATACTCATTGCTAATCACTAGTCTTGACTATAGGCTTGATGGAACACCATCCGACAATACCTTTGGAAATGATACATTTTGTTATTTTCTCTGCCTTAATTATAGTACTTTTCTATTTTAATTTATATTCCGACAAGACGAAGAGCAATATGTACGTTTAAAATGTATTATTAAATGAAATGAATTTTAGAAATAAACAAATTTTACCTTTGTTTAAAGAATAATATTTGTGGTTAAAATATAATAAAAACAATAAACCTAAGCTCTAGTCATTCATTATTATTTTAATGGATTTCAAAGCAATTACAACATTTCATTTGTTTGATTTTTTGAAAAGAATAAATAGAATATATTTTTAATAATTTAAATAAATAACAAATAAATACAAAAAATATGTATAAACTGATACATCTAAATAAATTGAAAATAAATTTATGAAATTCTAATTCAAGATGAAGTAAATCTTGCAACAATTATTGAAAAAATGCAAATCTCCTTCACAAAAAAAAAAAATACATTTTGTTTAACGAAGCTGAAGTAAGTATGAAAGAAATACTCTTTGCATTTATATTTAATTTTTCATTTTGAAATTGTATTTAAATTGTTAAAGATTTAATAAAAAGATTATAAAAATAAATCTTTTACTTGCCTGATGCAGAAAATTTTTGGGGGTTTTTACCAACTAAATCTGGTAAGGGGTCACTGAAATGAGAGAAGAAAGGTAGAAATGAAAATAATATTTTATACTTAAATTTATTAATTGTTCAATAAGTATTTCAAATAAAGAGTTGAAAAAAAATACAGTGAGCATCAAAAGAAACTGTACATAAAAAAATATATACATTAATAAATTACCGTTATTTTTATTTTAAAATTGTTTCATTGCCAGTTTTTGAAAAATTGAAAAAAGAAAAAATTGCAAAAAATGTCCAAATATTGTCCAATTTTTTTCGGGCACTCTTCTTAAGTGGTAAAAGTTTAGCTTGGAGATTTTATAGTTTTATCTTTACAGCACAGTTTCTTTTGACGCTCACTGTACATCGTTTCAATGAAAAATGATTTTGTAAAACTGTAAAAAAAATTTTATTCAATACCAGTAGAGTAGAGCAGAGAGTTCTCATATCAACAATACATTTTTAATTGTTTAAACCACTAGGAAGGGTGATTTTATTTCTCATGGTTATCGCGTATAAATAAATTTTTTAAACTAAAAACTTAATTGTTTACATTGTTACAATGTCGCCGTAGTCTAGTCGCATATTAGACGTAAAGCCTGGGTTCACGCCCCAGGTCAGACATCAAAACGAAATATGAAAAAAAAATATTTCTTCAGCGATTTCCTCTCATCAGATTTCTGGCAAAACCTCTGAGAGTAAATAAACCTGCCATGAAAAAGTTTCTCAAAAATATCTGTAATTTGGAGTTGACGTTAAACTGTAGGTCCCGCCACTCAAGCATAAAATTAAGGCACACAGCGTGAGTGATGTGAGAAGCTAGGCCGTAATCCAGACTGAAGCGTTGTAATGGCCAATTGTGTATGTATGTATGTTACAATGTTACATAGTGATTCGATGAATAAATGATGGCCAAAATAATCTCCACAAAATACTAATATAATAATCTTACTGGAGCACACGTTTCCAAGCCACGTTGTATAGGGTGGACCATTTAAAAGTTTACATAATTAGCTGCTTATTTAACGGCCATCAAACGTTTGATGTAATATATCGATTGTCACATGAGATGGGTGGCAAATTGCACCATCCTGTTGAAACCAAATGTCGTTCATATCAATGCCATGAAGAGCGGGTAAAAAAAATCACGGCGCCCCACAGAAAATAATCCAACGGTGTTAAATCGCAGCTTCTGGACGGCAAATTGACATCAACATTTCTGCTAATGAAAATGCTTTTAAACGTTTGATGCAATATATCGATTGTGGCATGAGATGTACGGCAAGTTGCACAACCCTGTTAAAACCAAATATCGTTCATGTTAACACCATGAAGAGCGGGTACAAAAAAATTGGTTATCATGGTGCGATAAGTGTCGCCATTGACCGTAATGCTTTCATCATTCTTATTTTCAAAGAAATATGGGCCAATGATGCCTCCTCTTTATAAGTCGCACCAAACTGTCGGTCGTAGGTGGTGCATTGGCTTCTGTAAGACCAAATGTGGGTTTTCTGAGCCCCAAATACGGCAATTTTGCTTATTAACATACCCACCAAGAAGAAAACGAGCTTCATCTGAAAAGATGATTTTTTTTTTGGGAAAAAACCGACATCAACGTTGGCCCAATAAATCCCAACGTTGCTCAAGCGCAAATTGATTCATTGTGTTCAGTGGAGAAGAGATTTTGCATTTTGTTAGAGAATAGAACGACACAAGTATTGCCAGATTCGAAATAAGCGTTGTTACAAATTGAAATCAATAGATGGTCCACCCGATATAAAGCATGGTTGTAACGTTAGCTGGGTTTATGCAAAGGCAGCCATCACATCTCTTAGCTTATATCACCTCTTTTGTTATCTAATACAGTCACACACTCTTACATACACATAATAGAACACACAAATACAATCACTACATGGACACCACTCAGAAACATGTGCAACAATTTGTTTTTCTCAGCTATTTTTATTCTCCTTTTCTTTTGTTATGTTTAAAGGCCAGACTTTAAGCAATCATTGTCACCTTCACACTCTCTCCTTCGCTCGCTCTCTCGCTCTCTCTCGTCCTCTATATATGCCTGTGTTATCTTTTTTAATTCTTCGTCTTCAATTGAATTTAAAATGCTGCAAATGCCATTCAATACATTGTGCATACACACCTACTGATGTCCACAAACAGACACAACTGTTCGTTCACAAATGTTATTCATTTGAAATCGGTTGCGTTAGAGAACGTATAGAGGAGTATGAGTCAGACTTGAGAGCATTTATCATCGTCTTAGATTGTTGATAACAGTGTAGGAGAGACAAAATTAAAATTGAAAGCTGTATGTGTACTGTTACACAATTAGTTTATGTATTTGTATGTGTGGGTGTCACGGTTGATATTTCTGTTTCATTACAAAGAGCATCTCTCCTACATTTCCATTGTAGTGGAATTATTTTTATCTGTTAATGTGATTTCAAAACAAAAAGAGACATTTTGTAAGAGAGTAATCTGAGTAATTAAGGAGTGATTATTTCGAAATTTATTAACATTTTCTTTAAGAGGCGTTCTCATTAAAAAATTATTAAAAAAATAATAGAAGTTAACCCCACTATTGCATAACATTAAGTTGGTGTAGGAGAAGACACATGATTTCCTTTTTTTTTAAAGTACTGTTTGACACCCTAACAAAACCAACTAGATACACAGGCTAACTTGTATCAAACAAAAAAAGTTTCAGAAAAAACAACACTAAAGTTTACAACAGAGTGTCATTATTACAATAATTATTAACACTTGTTGTGTAATTATCCTCGGTATTGTAAGTTTGTTAGTGTAGGTGGGTGGAGGCTTAATATGTCAACATGGAAGCAACAGGTTTCTCAGCAATTATTTCATTACATGGTACACATTACACAGCACATGATATTTTGCATGCCTTATAAATATATTTATATCTGTACATATACAGTGAGAATCAAAGGAAACAGTGCGCTAAGGATAAAATTCTAACAATCAGCAAACTCAACTTTTACCACTTACGGAGAGTGCCCGAAAAAATTTGACAATATTTTCGAATTTTTTTTTTTTTTTGGAATTTTAATAATTGGCAATGAATCAATTTTAAAATAAAAATAACGGTTTTGTTTCTTTTGACGCTCACTGTACGCACTATATTTGTATATTCTCTTACTTCTTTAATTCTCTTATTCTCAATCTACACTACGTTTTGTAATTATTTACCGATTTTTTTTTTTATTATTTTCCTCATTTTTCTTTTTGTATATTTTTTACTTAATTTCCTTTTTTTCCGCTCAAAATAAATATTTGTAAGTGTAAGTATTTAATCAGACTATTTCTGGTTTATCCTACACTGCAATTGTTTAATTAATTGCAGAAAATTTCCTCCTTAAATCCGATTTTCTTTCTCTAACCTTTTATTCCTTGAAAAGATAAATAATTGGATTTGTTTTCTTTTTTTTTTTAATTTAATAATCATTTGGAATTTGATATTTAAATTCATTTATTAAATGTTGAAAATATCGTTCATTATTCTTTAACAATTTTTAATTAAATTAAATCTCTTTTGTCGTTTTTATTATTGTTTTTTCATTTAATTTTAAATTAAATTTAAATTTAAAATTATTTTCTTATTTTTTAACAATGCAATCTTTTTGCATGCATACATTGTAATTCGGTTGCGTATGAGTGATGTTTTTACATGAATTAAATATTACGTATACGTCACACTGCATAGTAACATAACATACATGTTTTGTACATGTTTTGTGTTTTGATGGAGAATTTTAATAAGAAACGGTAACAGACACATCAACAATAACTTAAAACAGAACTTTTAAACGAACTAATCATCAAGAGATCCCGCTGTTGTAGTTATAATTATGGCAATAGTGAGTAATACGCAGTCAACATTGAAGCTTTCTGCCTGAAGTCAAACATAAGAAGTATAGAATGAGAGTTTTTTTTACTCTGGACTACAACAACAAGTATTCTGTAATCGCTTTCATTCAACATAGTGGTTAAGGGGGACACAATACCAATCAAAAATTATGGGTTGCTGAGCAGAAAATTTTAAATAAGTTAGTTAGTCATTACAAGCCTTCAGTCAGCCTTCATTAGGACCTAGTTTCCCACACCACTTATGTTGTGGCGGGAACTAAATTTTAAAGTCGACTACGAATGGCAGAGTTTTGAGAAACTTTTTAATATCAATTTTTTTACTCCCAGATTTTTTGCCAGAAATCTTCTGAGAGAAAGTCTCCGAAGAAGTGTTTTTCATATTTTGAAGATGTCAGACCTGGGGTTTGTACCGTGGCCTAGACCAACGCGACTACAATCCAAAATCACCATATAGCAATTGATTTTCAAGCGTACGTCACGATCCATAAATCCATATATTCTCTACACTGTTCATACAGCACCAGCTTTTCTGACGAATTACTTTCTCTCTTCTAATGTAAAACCTGTGCTACTGTATGGTAGTGAGGACTGAACATGATATAGAGGTTATGTATGCTAAAGTTACTAGATTATTCCCTCATATCTCGCAAGTGTCGGACAATGACAGAGATCTGTAGTCTCTTTTTTTCCTCGCCTTTATAATTTCTAAGAAAATAATTGTAAAGTATTTACTGTGTTTGGACAAGTATATCCCTGTTATGATCGCCTTATGTTGTGTGTGTTAGATTTGTACAAGAGTAGCGCGCCCTGATTTTTGAGAAACTTTTTATTTCAACTTTATTTACCCTCAGAGATTTTGCCTTATGACTGCTAAGATCAAGTCACCGAAGAAATATTTTGTTTACACTTCGTTTGGTTCGAGATGTTTGAGTCCAGACTTGAACCACGGACTCTAGTCTAACAAACCAACACAATATCTACTAGAATATGGCGGCTTCATCGAACAATATTTACTCACGGCAAATTAACCACTCACTGTGAAAATAAAGTCGTATGTAGTCTCAGAAATGTCTGGCAAGTATTAAGTGTAACGCCAAGCAGTATTGGAAAATTGGAAAACAAAAATTTGAAATTTTATAGGCTATGGTTTAAATAGAACCTAGGGGGATAGTATTCGTCATTGGACAAAGAAAACGCAGTGAATGCGATGAATTTTCTGTGGAGCAGTTGACAACTGACCTTGATTTACAACGCAAATCATTAGCTATGTGGCCCATTTCAGGATAAATGTGTATGTGAACAAACTTACGTACTTTAATCATTTAGTCAGGATCAGAACCTAGCTTCTCTCGCAACTCTTGCAGGTAAAAGCTGTCAGGTCAAAGTTGAACTTGGTGGAAAATAATTCGGGTGGCTGAAATTCATTTAAATGAAGAGAAAGAAGCCCTAATTCTTGTTTCAACCAAGAGTGTTAGTAGTGAGTATATTATTATATACTATGTATGGTATACAAATACATGTATAAAGCCAATGTTAATAAATATAGATTTTCGTCGAAATTAAAATTCCACGTTCCCCACTTTTTTTAAATTTATTTGTCTTAAAGTAATTGCTTCTTTGATCATATAAAAATCGGTTTTTTCCTTACAAAAAAATAAATCAAAATCACATCAACAAAATTTCCCTTTTCACACTTCAAATATTTTAAATTACTTCATTTATATACAGATGTATGTATGTATACTGTATGTATACTATATATGTATACCATAGAGTATATAAAAGAAAATATCACAAAATTGCTGTGTCTCTCTCTTTGAGTAGTTAAAGTATACTTTTCCGAGTTATAAAACTGCTGCAATAAAATACAAAGTAACTTAAATTTTTTGAACACAAAGAAAAAAAACTTTTTCTGTTACTTTCTTCTAATTTATCACTCTCCTGCTGTTACTTACACAAAGTAATTAAAATTTGTTTAAATTTTAAGTTTTCATTTTCCAAGAAAGTTCATCTGAAATATTTTTAGTTTTTCAATTTTCTTTTGTACGTCTTTTTTTTACTTTAAATGCTTTAAAAGTGTAGTTCAAGACAGTTTATTTTTGTAAGATAAAACCCAAGAAGGGGCATGCAGCACACAATGGGAAAGACAATTTTAATTATTACTTTGTCTGAGGCCTGGAAAACTACTCCATATTTGAATGGAATAAGAATATTTGGTTTTACAAAGAGTGAACTTCCAGCTCAACCTCACGCAGAAGTTTCTGGTAGAGAACAGCAATGAATCGTTTTTTCTCTGCTCATAAGCACTCATGAAATTTTGAATATAAGTGAGTCAACAATATTGAAATTTAACTATGTACTCTGATTCATTCATACTCACTGCAACGTTGATTTATAAGTACAGGTTGCAATGAATATGCGTACAACGTTGACATCAAACTCATACCATTCGAAATATGTTTGATTCATACGTCTCCTCATTCAGATTCATAACTTTAGAAAAATACTTATAATACTTGTAAATGATTCGAGTAACAAAAGAAGAAAGACACTTAAGCAAATATGACAGAGAAGCAAGCAGAACAAACACACAACCTTTTAGTGAGTATTTTGGTGTTCGTACGCGATTCATACTTATTTTGTGAGTTATCGAGAGAGAAAGGAATTCGATAGTTATTTATGTTGAGAGTCAACCTCCTTTAAAGACACCGATTGGGCATCATGTGAGCAAGAGTTTGGATTCAGTCTATATGCTGGCCCTTACGACGCTTCAGTACAAGAACAGGTTGCTACCATATTGGTTTCGTAGAAAACGCAATTGCAGATCGTTTGGCAAAAAATAGTGCTGTGAAGGTCAAGCATCAGATGGAGTTTTGGTTTGAATTTCTACTGAGATACGACTTCGGGATCATTGTTTCCATATGTTATTTGGCTGGTTTCGGTTTCATTAAAATTAGAGCAGCAGCCTTCTACTCTTCAGAATAATATTTTACAGTGCTTACAGAACTAAGTTGAAAGGTGACACTTGACATAAGAAAGAACATTTCTATGTAGTGAACCTTAGAGTCGTATTATTTCAAATAAAACACTCGACACTGGATTCAGTAATTTTGTTCTTCGTTTTGTAATTTAAAAGCACGTACAGGATTTCTCACCAGAAGAGAAACTCTTGAATTTTAAAACAGCTACAGCCGTACATAAATTTTTGAAAAAATAAAATTTACGGGAATCTAATGGAACTTAAATTGCAACAACAATTCACCAAAATTTCTGGTTAAAGTTTATGAGTCTGGTTAAAAAGTTTCCAATACCAGAATGATGAAATGAAAAGCCATCAAATTAACTTGAATACACATGTTGGATATACGACAGAGTGTATTGAAAGTGTAAAACCAATACCTCTTTCTTCCAATTTCCTTCCTTGCTCCATAGATAGCTACGTTACGTTACGCCAGTAAGACACAAATGTTGGCTGCCGAAAGAAATTCTAAAAATTCCTTTTTACGTCAGTACTTTACTTTGCCCATTGTTGGTATTGGGCTTAGAATTGATGCGTACGTTTTTGTTGATTCTTGTTGCTTTCAATTCATTTATTCTTCTTTTTTATTTTTTCATTTTTCACTTTTTTTTAAGTGTTTCTCTTGTTTGTTCTGCAGATGACATCTTTGCTTTTGATTTCATTTCACATTATTTCACCTGAATGTTCTTCTTAACTCTTCTTCTTCAGTACTTTGTAACGAAGAATACAAAACGTATGAAAAAAAATTGAATTTTTAAGCAGAGATACACACATAAGTGGAAAAAAATTGAGAAAATTGATGCGAATAATTTCTTAGAAAGAAGCATATCAATAAAACAGAAGTTAACAACTTAACTTTGCTAGGTTTAAAGTTGAACGTCTGAACGAATAAAAAATACTTTTTATTTAATTTGAATGTGATTGAAATTTAGTATACCGAATGCTATTCTATGTAAACGAGCTAATAGCGAATGCTATTTCATATAAATTTGTTATATAAGGTCTTCCAACAGATACTATTATTACATAGGTACCAGAGATTAGCAATGAATCGGATTTTCGCTACTCATAAGCACTTATGAAATTTTGAATATATATGAGTCAACAATATTGAAATTTAACTATGTACTCTGATTCATTCGTACTCACTACAACGTCGTTAAGAACAGGTTGCAATGAGTATGAATACAACATTGACATCAAACTCATACCATTCGAAATATGTTTGATTCATAAGCCTACTCATTTAAACTTAATTCATCAAAATTTACAGTCATAATTGTTGTTGCATTTACAAAAAAAAAAAAAAAATGACACACAAGCAAAAAAAGACAGAGCAGCACGCAAAGCAAACACACAACCTTTTAGTGAGTGTTTTAATGTTCGCATGTGATTCATACTTATTTTGTGCTTCTTGTAAAGGGTGTTTTTTATAGAGGTATAGAACTTTAAGTTGGCATTACTTTTCAAGATGGCGACCGATTTAACAGCTGTCAAGTGATTTATTCTCAGTTTGGTTTGGCAATTCATCATGAATAGACTCACGCCTGAACAACGTTTGCAAATAGTGCAATTTTATTTCGAATATAATGTTTCTGTGCGGAAAACGTATAGCGCACTACGTCCATTTTATCGTCGACAAAATCGTCCATCAGAGCAGTTAATTCGATTAACCTTGGAACGTTTTCGCACCACGTTTACTCTTATTGATAACTCGCATCCTCAGAGACGCTGTACGGTGTGTACAGAAGAAGCTATTGCTGCTGTAGAGCGTATCATTGAGGAAGACCCGAATGAGTCCATCCGCGGTATAGAGCCATGATTACTAACTTTTTCATTCCTGAATTGAATAACCATAATGTCCAGGAGATGTGGTTTGAACAAGACGGCGCAACATGTCACACAGCTCGTGCCACAATAGATTTATTGAAAGACACGTTTAGTGACCGCCTAATTTCACGTTTTGGACCTGTTAATTGGCCTCCAAGATTTTGTGATTTAACACCGCTAGACTACTTTCTGTGGGGCTAGGTAAAGCCATTGGTCTATGCGGTAAAGCCACAAACGTTTGACCATTTGGAAGGCAACATTCGCCGTGTTATTGCCGATATACGGCCACAAATGTTGGAAAAAGTCATCGAAAATTGGACGTCCAGATTGGACTACATCCGCGCCAGCCGTGGCGGTCATATGCCGGAAATCATATTTAAAATGTAATGCCACAAGATTATCTTTCGGATAAATAAAATTCATGTCAATCGAATAATCCATCGTTGTTTGATTGCAACTTAAAGTTCTATACCTCTATAAAAAACACCCTATATATGTTGAGCTATGGAGAGTCGAAATCAACAACATCATACGTGTTGTTAAGCATGAATATGATGAGTACTTCAAACTTTGAATATGAATAGTATGAGTATGATATTAAAACAAGTATGAATGCGTATAAGTATCAGAAATTATGAGTATGATTCGATTCTACTCATCTTTTCAAATACTCATTGTTGCTGATCTCTGATACCCGCTATGTTTTTTTATTTACGTTCAGAATGGTAACTATTCGTGTAGGCTATGGCATTTGTAAGACTTCTGGAGTATGTCATATACGAACGATGTAACTAAATAACGAATTTCTTTCTTAATGCCCTGTGTACTCCAAATTTTAATCGAGTAAGAGTGGAGGAATTATATAGAAAATTTGACAACTTTTGTGAAATTAATATTTGACAATGATAGATCCCCTTATTTTGTCTGAGCACGTACCGAAAAAATGGCAATAAATGTCAGAAAGTTTTCTTTAAAATGACCTTCCTTTTAGACTGTAATGTAAATTAACCCTGCGTCATAAACTAATTCAATAAGATTTAAATAAAAAAAAAAAGTTTTAGAAAATGATTTTGCCTGTGTTAATGGCATCTTCTTCTAATCTCATTGTTTACTTTAATGTTTTTGTTTTTCTTATTACTCTAATCCCTTGCTGAATCGAAAGCGTTTAATGGTGCGTTACAGTTTCTTTTATGTTGAACCCTTTTTAATTAATTTATTTTTGTTGTTTCTTTTTAAACAAATTTTCTTTAAAGTGAGAGAAGTTTTTTTTTTCGTAGAAAATTGTTGCTAATAAGTTCATTTATATTAGATTTGGATATAATAAGAAATTTTAAATAAAAAATAACAAAAAAAAAGGAAAGATTTTGAAAGCAGTTCCTTCAAGTTAATGAAATTTATCAAGAATTATTATTAAGTTTACAGATTTAAATACAAAAATCTTAATTAAAGTCGACTGAATTAAAATTTTATATGTAGATTTGAAATATATAAATGACCAGTAGAAAATATTCTACATTATGTTGGCTTGTTAGACGTAAAGTGGTGGTTCAAGACCCAGCCGAGACTTATAAATCTGAGAAAAAATGGAAATATGAAAAACAATTTCTTCGGCGACTTCCTCTCAACAGATTTCTGGCAAAAACTTTGAGAGCAAATAAAATTGCCATGAAATTTTTCTTTAAAATATCTGTGGGTTCCGCTAAAACGTTATGTTTTTGCTCTGTTTGCTGCGCTGTCTTTTTTGCTTATGTGTCTTGTTCCATTTTTTGTAAATGCAACAACAACTAAGACTGTAAATTCTGATGAATGATGCGAGTCACTCGAATCATTTATGAGTATTAAAAGTATTTTTCTAAAGTTGTGAAGCTAAATGAGTAGGCTTATGAATCAAACATATTTCGAATGGTATGAGTTTGATGGCAACGTTGCAACCCGTACTTATGAATCAGAGTACATAGTTAAATTTTAATTTTGTTGACTCACTTATATTTAAAATTTCATGAGTGCTTATAAGTAGCGAAAAAACGATTCATTGCTGATCCCTGGCGGGCATATTTGATTAACAGTATTAAATGGCATGGCAGTTGGTAGTGACCACACTAGCGAATTTTTTCTAATAAAAACCTGAATATGATTGAGCAACTCTACAAAAACGAAACTTATCGAGCATATTGATTGAGGCACAAATTAAATTACACTTTAAACTTACTTACTTATGTACTCATTACAAACATTAAATCAGGATTACAACCCTGCCCTTAACACCATTCATGTTCCGAACGACAGATTTTTGAGGAACTTAACAGAGTTTTTGCCAGTAGATAGCTTTGATGTAGTCGCTGAAGAACGATATACTAGTAAAACTATCGCACCATTATCCATGGAGCATCTGAGCATTAAAAAGATTTCAAGTGATGCTTTGTTAATTTTAGTGGATATTCATCAAGACTCTAATCCAATGAAGAAACCAACCATTACAACCATTTAGTCTAAACGTCGACCTAGCTTCTCACACCACTTACTCTGTGTCTCTTAAATTTATCCATGCCTGGCGGTACGACAGATTTTTGGGAAACTTTTCATTGCAATTTTATTTACTCTCAGAGACTTTGCCAAAAGACTGTCGAGAAAAAGTCTTTGAAGAAGTATTGAGTTTGCTCGTCGGTCCCATGCCTTATGATCTAGCACATTACCCACGAGATTACGTCCACTTCAAGCAGATGCTACTTCCAGCAAATATGATGCTCTGAAATAAGTACACATTTCACTATAGCACACGTTGCAACATGTGTACATGCAACTTGTTAGAGAAAACAAAAGTGAAAGCATATTGTTACGTTTTTACCTATTTAAGACGTTTAAAATATAAGCTCGTAGATCCTAAATGAAATAAAAATAAATTGGTGTTTGATTTCTGTGTGCCACTCACTGTTCACAACTTGATGTAAACAACAAAAGCTGCTCTTCTTTGTTATTCCTCTGTTTATACCCTTTGCATAAACAATAACAATTATCTTACATGGTAAACAACGTTTACATGGTAAACAACGATGTTTACATTTCTTCTTATAGTGTTGTTTGTGTATTTTTGCTTACTTGCAGTTACGATATTTTGTAAACAGGTTTGTTTACTGCATTGTTTTGTTTTTGTAGCTTTTGTTTATAATTTTAATGTTAAGCGATGTAAAAGCAAAACACCAGTATCCAGATTTTTCCATTTTCGTAATAATATCATCATTTGAATTGATAATAGTTAAGGCGGCATACATTAGAAAGTATTGAAAAATTCCTTCATAACAGTTCATAAAACAAAAGCAAAAGCTACAGCCCACAGATACATCCGGTTGAAAGTACTAGATATGGGTAGTAAATCCTATTAAGTTGTTCTACACTGCCTCAAAGTATTGTGTTATTCAAATACTTATGAATGTATGTATTACAATTAAAAATTTACTGATAATCCTTGAATCATATAAATAAAAATAACTAAATAATATACGATAAAATTCACGTTTGGAATACTTTATTATTTAAAACCAAAAAAATACATTTTATTTTTCACACTCATACTAATAAATTTCAAATTAGTTTTTCAAAGTGACAGTTTCGAATTTTCTGAATCCACATACCCTTCAAGCTCTCAAAGTGCAACAATAACTAACAATTTAAACTTTTATTTAACAACTCACTATTCAATATTTTTTCTGTTTTATTGAGTACTCATACACATACAAAAAAATATTATTTCATGCGATATAAAATACATACACAAATACACATACTAAATGTGTAAATTCAACAAAAATTTGTAGTGACCTGATGAAAACCTTTGCCACCATCCATTCAAGTCCACAGCAAACATTTATAAGCAAATGGCGGAAACAGTGAGTGAGTGTTTGTGTATGTTTCCTGTCTGTAGAAAATAAAATAAAGTGTTGCCAGCTACAGCCATGCAAACAGCGTTCAATAGAGGATACAGTCCGTTAGATATTGGAAAATTACACACACACACACACACACACACATCTATCTACATAACAAGCTAAATGTTTATATTATGTGTGTGTTCGATGGCAAATTTGAAATCAAATAACGTGACTTTGTTTCTGTTGACTAACGATTTGTGGCACAAAAATGTCCATTAACGTTGACACCCAGGCAGCAGCAGCAGCAAAAGCAGCAGCCGTATAATGTCAAGTAGACTGTGATGTCCTTTTGGAAGTCAGCCAATATTGAACCAACAACAACAAGTGGCTATAAGTTTTTGCTTTTTTCTTTCTATTTTGGATTTGAATGGCAATAAAAATAAAGCCATTTCAAGTGAATAAAGGAGGAAACAACAACAAAACAATGAACAAATTGAAACAGTGTTTCTCAGTCAGGACTGACAATCTAAGCCTAGTCATGAAATTAATAAAATTGCTGGCGAAATAAAAGCGTCAAACAAAATATATATGTTCTCCCTAGGAGCACAGGGCCGCCGTCAAACTAAATAATTGTCGAAAATTATTTCAAGTTCGTTATACATTTGCTTTTAACAGATGTCAGTGCTTTTATATTAACGCGCTTTATTAAACGTCGAGTCTTGCTTTAAAACTTTATTCTCGGAATAATGACTTCAAGGTTGGCTTGGTTGGTTAGTCTTCCTTTTTCATTAGTTTAGAAACATATTTGAACACATGCAGCGAATTGTTTTCTCCTTATATTGCATGTCTTAATATGCTTGCTTAAGTGGTCATTACAACCCTTTAGTCAGGATTACAACTTGGCTTCTCACACATGTTGCGTGTATTAATTTTATCCACAAGTGGCCTGATCTGCAGTTTAAAGAATCCTATGAACGACTTATTTTTGAGAAATTTTATTTTACTCTCAGAGTCTGGGCTGGGGTTTGAACCACAAACAGGCAACAACAACACTGCAAGGACAAACGTAAACAAAATAAGTTACGAAAACAACATGTTTACATTTATAGAGATTTCGCGAAAGGCAAGGTTATTCTCATTCGGGAGCATTCATCAGACTGTTTACTCTGCGATATAAAAGGCAAGACAAAGTAGGCAACGGTATTAGAAGGAATTCAGTCAGTCTTGTGTGAAGACATGTTGCATGTGATGAAAATAATTGTGGTTTGAAGATCGCTGTTATAAAGATCTATTGAACAATTGTTATTGTGCTCGCGGAAGAGTGTAAAGATTAATAACAATTAAAGCAAATTGTTGTTGTTTAAATCAAGTCGAGAAAGCTGGCACACGGAATTGTGCGAACAATAAAGAATTGATTTATTTTTATTTTATTTGCAATCTACAAACTCATATTTTTAAAAAGGTAAAACACAACAATATTTTGTTTTGTTTGAGATGTCTGGGGTAAGATTCGAACCACGGCCTCACGTCTAATAAGCCAAACAAAATTCATGATAAAACCTAGACACTTTTTATAGCATTGAGCTTACTCACTAACTTAATTGGTAATTAAAACGATTTAGTCAGGATTACAACCTAGCTTCTCACTTTACCCATGTTCGGTGTGTTTATTTTATCCATAAGAGGCTGAATCTATGGCTGAAATTCGTCCTCTTTAGTTTTTGTGATATCCTAACCTAAAACTGTAATAGCCTATCCGTTACGATATATAGTCGTGTTGGACCTACTGTAACATTCCCTTTAAAAAAATGCGCCTAATATTATAATTTTCTACTGTAGTGGAAACTTAATTAAAGATAAGTTTTGTTTTGTTATAAGTGCGGCTCGATACGCACTAATAGAGCTTTATTATTTGATTGATTCTTGAGGGAAAAATGTCCCTTCTTTTATACTAAATTTTGGCTGATTTAGCATTTCTAAATCAACCCCTTAACTCTAACATATTTCTTATATTTACTTAATACATTTAACAATTGTTTACATATTTATTCTATATTAAATAATATTGCATTGGTTTGTGTGTGTACTAACCATGGGACAAGTGGGTGCAATATGACACGCGATCGTTGTTCATATAAACATAATAATTCCCACGGTTAAGTGTGAAGAGAGCCATACACGATCACCAGCAATGCAATACAACAACAACACACATTATAATAAAACCAATGCGGCTGTCGGCCTGACAACAAAGTATCAAGTGATCGTCGCATGTGCGCGACGGTCAATAACATTGAGTCAAGTGGCCGCTGCTCATATGCAATTGGATATTCTTTTGTTTATGCATATGAATTGCTGTGTTGGTATTGACAACTGTAAAATCATGCTACACTACACTTTGTTACCAATTTTTTTTGTTTCTTTTTTTCAGTTATAACTCAGAGATACAAAAAGTCCAAATATAAACACCACAGGTATTAAAAATCTGTCCCTTTCGTGAAATGCTTACAAATGTTTTCAACAAAATTTTTTTGTTTACACAATAGCCAGCCCTGAGATATGAAAAACTGGCTGAAAACCTAAGGAAAAAGAGGCTCTTTGTGTATGAGAGAAATAAGTTGTATAAATTTAAAATAATTTCGATACATTTTTCAAAGCAGGGATTTTTCTTTTTTTTTGGAGGGGGGGTAAAAAAACAAATGTCACGTCCTAAGTGGCAGGCAGAGTTAACAGGCAGAACCATTTTTTTTTTTTTATTTTTTTTTTTTCGGAAAGAAATACAAAGAAAGAGAAATATTTATTTAAATTTATTTGTATGTGTGTGTGTGTGTTTCCACATGCCCTATAGGCTATTAATATAATGACAATGATTATGTTATTTTTTTCTTTGTTCAGTTATGGAGGAACTCGCATTATCCATAAAAGGGAAAACAAAATGATTACCTTGAAGGCTCGTTGTCATTCAGTGGCATAAAAAAGTGGTTCAGCGAAAATTTGTAATGTTTTATTACAATAAATAAGAAAATAAATTTAATTAATTTAATATATGAAAACATATAAAGGAAAGAAAATTACGAGGTATGCATCCAAATATTCATTTTACAGATAAAATTTGGGACACTTCACCTTTTCAACAATTGCTAGAAATTTTAAAGAGCAACCAGGTCCATCTAATGTTTGTGTTTCTTATAATTAAATCACTGATTGATACAGCAGATGGTTTCTAGAATACCATTCAGTATTAATTTGTTTTTCACTCTCGCTTAGCCTGCATTACACCCTACTTAAGCTTTACCCATTTTTGATTTGGCAACTTCTAGAATTTCACTGTTGATTTGTTATCGTTATTTTTATGGTAACTTTTTCCAGTTGCATTTAGAAATCATAAAATTCGATTTGAAATTCTTATTCGTATTAACTCAATTCCTTTTTGTAAATCCATTGATAAGAAACTAAATCAACGCAGCTAATATTCAGTTTGATTTAAAGAAACTGAGTGCCCGCAACAGCTCATACTGGATAGTCGATGTTAAATGGTAGAGCTGAAAATAATTACAATGATATCATATCTCGGCTTCAGGCTGGATAAGTTTAGCACCAAATTCCTAAAGTAACATTGGAGGTAAGAAACCTACACGCTGCAGTTTGGAATATCTTTAACACAGCACGATAGACTAAGTTTGATGGTAATGACCATGTTTGTTGTAGACGGACGCCATTGGTGTACGTTTGATTTGAAATCAATTAGATGCGGATGGTTACAAACTGCCAGCAAAGATACGCAGATAATTATTTATGGCGAATGATGTACAAACTGACGCTAGACGCTGAGAACTTGGGAAGATTACTTGTTCTAACTTTTGGTATTTGATGATAGCGCTTGTAATAGGATACCAAGCGACAATGTTGAGTAATCAAAACCCAATCAAAAGGAGATCGCATTTTCTGAGCCAAATAAAAACCAGCAGGGACTAGGGTATATGCATTTGAGGCTGACATTTGAGGCCTCTAATACATATACCTGAAACTGATGTGATAACAAAATGCCTATATACCATACCAGAGCGAACATTGCACTTTTTGAACTAATGATGGAATTTCAGCATCCTATGCATTTTCAGTTGTCGGCGTCTAGTAAGTAGTGTGTTGGCTTATTAGACGTGAGGCCAGGGTTCGGACCCCAGGTCAAATAACTCCAACTGAACGATATACGAACAAATATTTCTTCGGCGACTAACTCTCAGCAGATTTTACGGCCAAAGCCCTGAGAGTAAATAAAAAATTGCCACGAAAAGTTTCTCAAAACTCCTTAGTTTAGAGGCGACTTTAAACTGTAGGCCCCGCCACTCATGTACATACACAACATAAATGGTGCGAGAAGCTAGGTCGTAAGCATGACTAAAAGGATGTAATGACCAATTATGTAGTATGTACAGTGAGTGTCAAAAGAAACTGTTAGTAAAATTATAAATTATAAAAATTCTTTATATTATAAAATATATAAAATTCTAACAATCAAAAAATTAAATTTTCACCACTTAAAGAGAGTGCCCGAAAAAATTTGACAATATTTCGAAATTTTGTATATTTTTTTTTTTTGTTTCAATTTTAAAAACTGGCAGTGAAACAATTTTAAAATAAAAAAAACTGTAATTTATTAATGCATATACTTTTTTTTTAATTGTGCAGTTTCTTTTAACGCTCACTGTATGTGAGCAGAGCAGCCTTAAATTAAACCAATTGAATCAAACACAATAAGAGGAAAATATGATTTCACGAAGATTAAAATAAATAATTAAGAGCTGGTGTCTTCCAATAGAAAGAAGGAGGTCAAAAATTCTTGGTAAACAATACTTGCAAGTCTTTAATATCCACTCCAAATACAGACAAGATCTTTGATATGAACTTGTGGACAATTTTGTGCTATTTTTAATTACTTTGTGGAGGAAATTTACTTCCAATTCTTCAAAAGTATACTGATTTCTCGGCATAAATTAATGTCTGAACACATATTCATAAATATTAGTAATGAGACGGTATATAACGAGTTATATAGCCCTAGTCCAGTAAGTAGTGTGTAGTTTTATTAGATATGAAGCCTAAGTTCAGACATTTCCAACAAAATGAAATACGAAAAAGTATGTCTTCGGGACTTCCTCACAGCTCAATGATGTTGAAACAATCAGCTGTCAAATGAATATTGAAAAAGTAGCTGAACTGCTTATATTATTATGCCTGAACACTTAAAATATTGTACTCAATTAACCGAATATTGATTCAATAAAAGTGCATATCTAAACATAGTATAACATCACGACTATTAATAAGGAATTAAAAGTCCATTTGATAGGTATGATTAAAGGATTCTTATTTAAACTGCAATAATTCAGTGCAGATATTATAATAAATTTCCCCATGAATTTATTTCCAATCAGTTATAGATTTTTCATTTTATTTCAGCATTAAACCGTTTAAAGCCGATCATTTATTTGTGATATTCCAATAAAACAAATGAGATTAAGCGTAGAAAAAAACTGTCCCCTTAAAAGTACATTTCATGCCCATAAAATTAATGCCATTTGAATAATAACAATGAAAAAATAAAATAAAATCCCCCTTTATTTACAACAAAATATTTTGCAATCAATAAGTAAACATATGTGCATACGACGAGTTAATGTATTGTCATAAAAGTTTTTATGAATGAAAGGATGGATGGATGGATGGATGAATAAGTTCAACATATTATTTGTTTTCCCAATAGCTATGAGGCATTGAAAATCGAAAAATATTTCCGTGAATACCATGAAACAGTTTTTGCTTTTGACATGCCATCCATTTAACATATTAATTAAGTTCGCTTTTCACAACAAAGTCGAGGGAATACAAAATATTCCCACTACCTTTCCATTATCTTTACAATATATTGTATTGAAAACTTTTTAATTTTATTCCCACCTTTCACTTTCATATTTTTTTTTACTCACTTCTCTCCTTTTGAATACAGCAAAAACAAAAAAATTAAAATTGTAATAAAAATTTAATTAATGCTCATTAAACAAAAGGCAAAAAACAAGTCTCTTCTCGTTTATCGTGAAGTTCGCTTAATTAAAATTTCATGATTTTTTTACAGCAAAAAAACATTTCAATTGTTAAGGATGTAATGGTGTGCGTAAAATGTTTTAAATATCAAACCATTAGGGATCACATTCATGTAAATTATTAAATATTTTAAATAATTATGCTTAATAACGGTTAATTACACAGAAAAAACAAACATAAATTTAAGGTGTGAGGTGTAGTAAAAAGATGGTCTTTAGTAAGGGAAAATTAACACGTTTTACAAACACAAAAATTTTGAGAAAAGTGAGGGTTATTCTGCAATTTAGTTTGCTTTGAGTTCGATACACTTTTCTCAGCGGTATTTAATGGTTCCGTTTTCGTGTTCCAATAACTAGGGACATTCAAAAAGGTCTTCAGGTTTTACGTAAGTCGGCAACGTATGTTAGCGAGATTGAGAATTAATCTGAGCTACAGTAGTAAATAAAGAAACTCTTTCACAAGGGAAACAGATTCGACTCCTGGCTGAGATGATTTCACGGAATAAAATAAAATTTCTTAGACTAGTAACGAACAGTAAATTGATATGAGCATTTAAAGGGAGAGCATACCATAACGATCAGGACAACGCTAATCTACATGACCATTGTTTAGACGCACCGAACATAGTGAAAACAGTTCAGTTGGAATTGGCACGACCCACACAGTAATAATTTTTCATAGCGTAGCTACAGAGGTGCTGATGAATTTAACTTAGTTGCTTATGGATATAATGACTAGAACCATGGGGACTGTGGTTAGGACTATTGGAGGCAGGTTAAATGAGAGTTTCATCAGCGTGTATCATCAACGAATGTTGTGATTACTGCTCCCTGAACAATAATTTGAGAAATGCTTTGCAACTAGAGAGATTGAATAAATTTAGGAGTTAGACTCTATTTAAAGAAACAGACCATACAGTGACTGAAGTCGCCGTGGTCTAGTAGGTAGTGTGTTGGCCGAGTTCGAATCCCAGGTCAGACATCAAAATGAAATATGAAAAAATATTTCTTCGGCAACTTCCTCTCAGCAGATTTCTGGCAAAAACTCTGAGAGTAAAAATTGCCATGAAAAAGCTTCTCAAAAAAAATCTGTCGTTCGAAATCGACGTAAAACTGTAGGTCCCGCCACTCATGTATAAAATTAACGCACACAACATGAGTGATGTTGAGAAGCTAGGCCGTAATCCTGACTGAAGGGTTATAATGGCCAATTATGTATGCATGCATGTGACCATACACATGAATGAATGAATGGCACATGAATGAGTCAATGAAAGGCAGTACAATGAGAGTTGTGATATATTCGAAAATAATGGAGAAAATCGATGATTTCATTTAAGCGGAAGCGCATATCTTTCGATGAACAAAAAGTACAGCGGAGAAGACTTAGCTGCACTATCTGACATGTATAGTATGCCGTCATCCCAGCATGACTCGAAATTTTGCAAGCTGAATTGACTATTTGGAGGAAAAAGGACATTAAGTAAGCAGTGTAGCTTGCTGAGAGATTCCACACCGCTGATGTAGCCAGAAACTTTTTGCAGAGAGAGAAGGAGTAAGAAAGTTTAGAAAGACACTCTCGACCCAAGGGGTGAGGTAAAAACAATTCTCGAGCCAGACGAGTTCCAAACAATATTCGCTTTCATTGGGTGATATTGTGTTAAGAGATTTGTGTATTGCATCAGACTATGCAAAAACAGTCTCAGTAGAGAAATCGGCCAATTTAACCACAGAGAACACACACTTAAAGCCTTTGTACTGTTGATGGAGTTCAAAATGAAGCATTATAGGACTCATCAACTACTAGGAAGTTTGTTATACCGAGTGATGCCGAACAGCATCCTTGAGATTACTAAAGCACTAGAGTTAGAGGAGAAATTATTGCATTGTGTTGTTACGTTTTTACATATTAAAATATAAGCTCATAGATTGCAAATAAAGCAAAAAATAAATTTGTGTTTAGTTTTAATTAAAATTCTTTATTATTGGCACAATTCTGTGTACCATTGTTCACAACTTGATGTAACCAACAACAATTGCTTTTTTTATTCCTCTGTTTATACACTTTGCATAAATATGTAATAACAATTACATACATACATATATACATACATAACTAGCCATTACAACCCTTAAGTCAGGATTACGGCCTAGCTTCTCACACCATTCATATTGTGTGCCTTAATTTTATACTTGAGTAGCGGGACCTACAATTTAACGTCGACTCCAAACGACAGATTTTGAGAAACTTTTTCATGGCAGGTTTATTTACTCTCAGAGTTTTTGCCAGAAATCTGCTGAGAGGAAGTCGCCGAAGAAATATTTTTTTCATATTTCGCTTTGATGTCTGGCCTGGGGCTCGAAACCGGGCTTTACGTCTAAAAACCGAACACAATACCTACTAGACTACGGCGACTAGTCGAGTAATAACAATTACTAGACAATTATTCGACAGATATTTGTAACGAAGATCTTCAAACCACGATTACTCTCTTCAAACGCACCGCTTGTTCACACAAGACTGACTGAACTTCACTAACTCAGTCGCCTGCTTTGCCTTTTATATGGCAAAGTAAACAGTCTCATGAATGTTCTTGAAAACGAACGTTCAAAACTTTGCCTTTTCGAAACCTCTATAAATGTAAACAACGACCACCAAAGCAAGGCTAGGCAGCAAACATCAAGAGATGTTCCTGTAAGCTTGATCAAGAGATTTATATGCCTTCCGCTTATAGACGAATACATGAATGAAACATTTAATTTCTTTTTCGATATTTATTTTCTCTTATTTATTCATGTATTTTAATTTATTTTTTCTTTATCCTTTCTATATAAGGATCTATCCCAGTTGCTAGAACAATCTATATGCGTCAAACAAGCAACCATGTGCAATAAAACCCGTGTTTATTATATAAACAATGTTGTATGGAGTACAGTGGGCTAAAAAGCGTTTTAAAAATCTTTGTTATATTTTTATGTTGATAAAATGTAGGTACTTAAAATATATATGAACTCTTACTAGAATAAGAAAACATTGGCCTATTTCAGCTCACTGTGCAATACTTTTTAATAACTGTGACGACAGTAGTGTTCACAGCAATAACTTAATCTTTTATCATTTCGCATGTGGAGATTTTGTTTTTCGTTTGATAATACAAAAAAAAATGAAATCAGAGATTTAAAACAAAGCCTGAAGCAAGAAAAAAATGGAAAAATCAGGAAAATCTTAAAAAAAACACACACACAGACGCACACATCCACCATTCTTCTGATAATTTTCTCTCTTTTCCTGGAATTCCCTTTTGATTAGAAATCTCTGTAGAAAAAATTTCAAAAAACGAAGATTTTTTCTCAAATCTTTTGCCAGGGAAAACATTGTGTTGTAAACACACTTTAATGGAGGAAAATGTCGAAGAAAATAGAAAAAAAAATTACAACAATCAACTGAATGAAATGCCTCTTAATCTGTGTAATAGAGTCTGTAAAACACATACAAAGATAGTTTTGTTAATTAATGTGTCTCCTTGTGGAAGAGGGAAGGGAAGAGCAAGGACACACTTAATATAAATTCCTTAATAAAATACTACGGTTGAGTAAGTTTTAAGACTCACGTTGTATGTTAAAGCCAATAAAACTCCCATAAAATGCCAGGATGAATAAATGGTTGTTGGTTAAGCGCATGTACATGGCATACAGACATACAGTTTTTTCATTTTTTTTTTCATTAATCGTTGCTTTATTAAATATTTCTTAATCCCTTTTATACAGCGAAATTGAAAGCGACTTAAGCATGTTAATTAAAATTAAAGTTTTAAATTTATTCACACAACACGACAGCTGTAAACCGTCTTGTAGTTCATCACATGCAATATTAAGGCTATTTTAGCCTCTTGGCTATAGGAAAGTATGGTAATGTCTGTCCTGAGGATATGTCGACGTCTCCATTCTATAACGTTCTAAGTGTACTTAGAACGTTTTTAATATTCTTGCATTTTTAAATTCTACGTTCTCTAACTTAAATACTGTCAAAATTTGGTTAAGATGCGCCGATCCGTTCCGAAGTTATAGGGAAAAAACTACTTAGAATACACATATAGTCGTATGTCGCGTAAAAACTTTGGGAGCTCATAACTCAAAATACACTTTTTCGACTTAGAATGTTATAGAACGGAGGCGTCGATGTGTTCCCAATAATTTTCGCCGCAGCCTGCATTTCCCGACACCGCCGCCTAAAGGACGCTGCAGTGTTTTACGAGCCTTATAGACTGAGCAGAGACGGCTATTTGATGAGTGGATCTGCGGAAGTCGGCGAAGAGAATGACCTTGTTTGCGTTGAAAGAAAACAATTTCGTTCTCAAAACAATTTATGTTTCATCAATTCCACTCAATTAATTATGTTGCATATATTGCCCCACATTGTTGCGTGTCAAGGATCAAACATCGTGTAATCACGGCCTTGATTGTCCAGAAGTATGAAAGCATTTGAAAAAGCCTGACGTATGAATCAATCAAAAAAAAATTCAATAAATTTTTGGAATCGTTTATTATGCTTTATACATATATACATGCATGCATACATAATTGCTTATTACAACCCTTCAGTCAGGATTACAATCTAGCTTCTCACACCACTTATGTTGTGTGTGTTAATTTTATACATGAGTGGCAGGACCTACAGTTTAAAGTCGACTCCGACAATGGATTTTTGAGGAGCTTTTCCATACTCACTTACTTACATACGTACATACATACATAATTGGCCATTACAACCCTTCAGTCAGGATTACGGCCTAGCTTCTCACAAACTAACAACCCGATTAACGGATTTCAGCCTGCCTTAATACATCCTTCCAGGCGCCTCTCCTTCTTGCGAGCCTTCTCCAGTTGGACACACCAATCGATGACAAGGCCTCCTCGATTTGGTCCTTCCAGCGCAATCAAGGTCGTCTTCTTCATCGGCTTCCGCAAATCTTGGCATGAAACACCTCTCCCGAGAGAGCATCATCCTCCCTTCGAACGAAATGGCTGAGCCAGCGAAGCCATTGGATGTTAATACGCTGCAAAAAGTCCATGTCGTTGAGAAGCTCATACAGCTTAGTGTTGGATCGGATGCAGAAATCATAGAGCACTAGCACTGTACCGAAGATCTTACGTAAGACTTTTCTCTCTTACGTAAGACTTTTCTCAAGGCTGCTGCATCAGTGCTGAATAGTGTCCATTGTTCTGCCCTCTAAAGAAGCACGGGTAGGATGAGTCGTACGAGAGAGGTCTCTGCTAGTCAATTGCCTATTGAGATCATAGTAGCACCTGCTGGCCAAAGTGATACTGCGCTTGATCTTCGGATTAAAATCATTTTTGGTGGTAACGACGGAGCAAAGATAAATAAATTCCTTGACTATATCTGATGTATAGTTATCTGTCGTAATCTATAATTCAATATGCTGCATGTCCCTCCTTGTCGACAACATATATTTCGTTTTGCCCTCATTTACTGCCAGACCCATCTTAATAAATGGCAATAGCACTAAAGCAACAGCAACATCTGGCTTGGTATTTCTTATTTAGTTTTATTTACTCTCAGAGTTTTTACGAAAAATTTGCTGAGAGGAATTTGCCGAGGACATATTTTTTCGTATTTCACTTTGTTGGAGATATCTGAACCTAGACCTCATATCTAATAAACCTACAAACTACATACTGGACTACGACTATATAACGCGTTATATAACGCCTATTTACTAATTGTTATGAATCTATGTGCAGTTATTAGTTTATGCCTACAAATCAGTAAACTTTTGAAGCATTGGAAGCAAATTTCCTCCACAAAGTATTTAAAAATTGCACAAAATTGTGTACAAGTCCATGTCAAAGTTCTTGTCCCTATTTGAAGTGGATATTAATCAAGAATTTTTGACGTCCTTTTTTGACATTGGAAGACACCAGCTCTTAATTATTTATAGTCTTCGCGAAATCATATTTTCCTCTTATTGTGTTTGATTCAATTGATTTAATTTAAAGCCGCTCTTCCTATCGCTTTAATTCTATTAAATTGATGAACATACAGTCAGTGTCAAAAGAAACTATACATTAAAAAAATTATATACATTAACACATTCGCGGAAAGTTAAATTCTGTGTTGTCTCATTGTGGGACAGTCTATATCTTTTGATTAACTGAAGATATTCAATCGGGGGTCATATCATGTGTTTAGAAGTTTTTGTGGCCGTTACTTTTACTCCTAAGGCACACAAAAGAGCATTTATTGGGACACTCATTTTAACAAACCATAATTTAACATGAACTTTACTGCGGGAGCTACCGTTTTGTCCCAATGATATATAACATTAGCGACGGTATATGCCGTCTTGTCCCTTAATTTTGAACTAAAATTGACGGCATATGCCGTCTTGTCCGCGAATGTGTTAATAAATTATCGTTATTATTATTTTAAAAAATTTTTCATTGCCCGTTTTTAAAATTGAAACAAAAAAAATTCCAAAAAATTTCGAAATATTGTCAAATTTTTTTCGGCCACTCTCCTTAAGTGCTAAAAGTTGAGTTTGGTGATTGTTAGAATTTTATCTATAATGTATAGTTTCCATTGACGCTCACTGTATGTCATAGACTTTTGTTTCTTAAAGAACGAAAAGATAAATAAAAATTCAAGAAACTCTATAAAATTTTATCACATCTGCATAAAAACTTTTTTGCTGTCACTTTATTTTGTTGGCATTTATTTAATTTTATTCTCTCTTTTTATTTCCTATTGTGATTGACATTTGACAAGCATAACAAGAAAAGGAACATGAAAAACAGAGAAATTTAAGTCAGAATTCCATTTTAAGGTGTGGGTCTTATTTGTTAGGAAGACCACTTCTGTGTTAAGATTTTTATATTTAAGTTTGAAGGAAATATATCACAAAATGTGTGAAATAATTAACATATTGATTTGAATTTATCTCTTTGTATTGTATCCTTTAAGATAGAAAAGTTATTTTTTAATATCATTAGACTTATATCAGCCTTATTTATAGAGAAGAGAATATCAGTTGCCCCACAACTAGTCGTAGATGAAATCATTTTCAAAGAAAACACACACATACACCAATAGTTTATTTACATATGTACACAATCACATACAATAACATTTAGTTTCAAATACTTAGAAATCCATAGAATATTGATGACATTTAATGAGAGAGACAGATACAAAGATTCTTGAATGACAATAAAAACCACGTCAAAGTTGCCTTATGTTTTGTTGCCTCATTAGTTTCAGTTATAGGTTAAGTAAAGCTCCTGCTCTTCATGATTCCTTTTCATGTTTCTGCGTGTGTATTTGGGTTTAAATAAATTTCTCCCATTCATCAAATCATTCATTCTCAAGCTGACTTGTTAGCCAATATCTCTTGTATTTGTTGGATGTCACCACAATCTGTGTTCGGAATATTTGATCACAAAGTCTTCTTTTGTTTCACAAGGTTTTCTAATGTAGAAAATTAAAACATTTTTGCAGACGTTTTTATTTTACTTGTAATCCTATTTTAGATTTTCCTACGAGTATAATTTTATCACCCAGCAAACGTATGTGTATGTGTGTATGTTAACTTACTTCATATGTGGGAGTTAGGTTTGTTATTCAAACAGAAATAATTTATTTGAGTGGCAAAGAAAAAGATGATGACCACCATCAAAAACTTGCCACACAATTTTTCCTTAAAAACGCTAAAAATGAGAGCGAAGAAGCTATAAAGTAAAGATAGCTATAAGAGGTAGCTAGGTAGAGGTAGCTGTCCATCCAAGTTGGAAGTTGTATGTTACTTACCATAGGCCACATATGGCCCATTGTGATACCACAGTTTTTCATTATACCATAGTTGCGGAACCCACGAGGCTTTTGATAAAGCAATTCAGACTGCGGGACAATAACAATCAATACGTGGCAATCAAGGTGACTGTCTCTTCTACCACATAAAGCCGAGCATATGTCCATTATATGGAGAACACAATCTCCTCTTCTTCCTCATCTCTACAGCTTCTGCAGAAAACATTTGCAAGGTAACCTAGACCAATGCGCCTCGCAAGCATACATAATTTGCCATTGCAACCCTTAAGTCAGGATAACGCCCTAGCTTCTCACGCTACTTATATTGTGTGTATTAAAATTATACATGAGTAGCAGAAGCTACAGTTTTAAGTCGACTCCGAGTGGCAGATTTTTGTAAGAAGCTTTTCATGGCAATTTTATTTACCCCTGAGCTTTGCCAGAAATCTGCTGCGACGAAGTCGCCAAAGAAATAATTTAATATTTTCGTTTTGATGTCTGACCTGCGGTTTGAACCGTGACCTTGCGTCTATTAAGCGAACAAACTACCTACTAGACTACGTCGACTACTCACATACGTATCCATAATGCAAAGCCCTGTTATGACCCCGAAAAACATAAACAATGTTCTTCTTTGTAGCTTAAGCAGACTTGCGCCCTCCATACAGCTTTAGCTAGATTTTCTATACCATTTTCCCTATCTCCGAAGCCGTCCATATATTGTAGACAGACTAACGACTTCATTGTCCATTATAAGCTTGGAGGCTTCAAAGCAATTCCCAAAGCCAAGAATCTATCGGAGAGTTTCATGGTTCTGATGCCTTTGACCAGTTCATCCGATCTACAGTTATCAGCTGCACCACAAATCGTTCTGCAGCCTCATTGAGATAACTGCGGCAAGTGTACAGCGTCTGGAAGTTCATCACATTCAGATTTAATCCCATTTTAGCCTTCTGGCTGTAGGAAAGTATGGTAATGTCTGTCCTGAGGATATGTATGTTCCCAATAATTTTCGCCGCATCCTGTATTTCCCGACCCCACCGCCTAAAGGACGTTACAGTGTTTTACGAGCCTTATTGACTGTGCTGAGACGGGTATTTGATGCGGGTATCTGCGGTAGTTGGCGATGAGGACGACCTTGTTTGCGTTGGAAGTACCAAATCTAGAAAGCCCTGCCATCGATTGGTGTGCCTAATGGCGTAGGCGCGCAAGAAGCAGAGGCGCCTGGAGGGATGAGTTAAGGTAGGTCGAAATTCATTAATCGGATTGTTAATGGCCAATTAAGTAAGTAATGAAGTGTAGACTGGGCTGTTCCAAACTGTTAAAGGACGATTATGGAATCAATACTTTGAGTTTCTCAAAAGCAATTTATGTTTCTTTAATTCCAATTGAATTAATTCTGTTGCACAAATTGCCCCACATTGCTGCATGTCAAGTATCAAACATCGTGTAATCACGGCCTCGATTGATCAGAAGTCGAATATTGTTGAGAACACTGTATAGAAGCATTTGAATAAGACTGACGTATGAATCAATACTGATATCATCAAACTTTAAATCTACGAATCTTAAAACAAATTGGCCTAAGTTATTAACGAGTGCACTTATGAGATCACTCGTTACTTTTCAAGTAAAAACTGAGTTACTTACAGTCTTTCGCATTTGCAAAATCTATAAGAGTATGAAAGTAGAAGTAAAGAAGAAGCAAAAACAACTTTATGACAGAAAACTTTTAATAACAAAAACAAAGAAAATAAGAAAAAAATAATTAAATGAGAATGAAATAAAATAAAATCTAAAATGCTTTACAAGTATGTGTCAAACATTTCAGCGAGTGGGAGTGTATATTGTTGTCTCATTAAGTCAAGTAAAGTGAAGAGAATAAAAAAAAATTAACTGAAATGCAATGAAAGCAAAATAAAAGCAAAAAAAAACAACAACAACATTGAACATAAAACTTCAACAAGAAAAATTATTAAGAAAGTGAACAAACTTTCCACTTCACTCACAGACCAAGTCAGGGAATATGGTACGTATGTGATCACATTAACTATGGTTAGTTGTTGTCATATACATCGAGTGTCTATTAATAACAAAACAACAACAAGTTTTAATATATCATTGGCAATAATAATAATGTGAGAGAGACGTGAAAAACGTGAAAAATAATGGAAAACATAAATTCATCGCAATAAAGTTGAAGATGAAGAAAAAAATTTCAAAGAAAAACTGAAAGTAACTTAAATTGCCTGACACTTGAATGATTAAGGAAAAGTTTAAAACAATTATTTTATATCCGTATACTGATAAAAAAAATCTAAAAATATAAAATTCTATTAGATTTGAATTGAAAACAAAATAATTTATTTCTTTGATAAAATAAATCCAATCAAATCAAACAATTGTTTGGCAATTCGACTCTTTCAAAGGCATTTGTTATGAAAAATAAATGATCTAGATACTGGTGTTTTGCTTTTACATCGCTTAACATTAATATTATAAACAAAAGCTACAAAAACAAAACAATGCAGTAAACAAACCTGTTTACAAACTATCGTACTGCTTAATATAACAACAAACACTAGCATAAAAAATGGTAAACAAGTAAACAAAAATACACAAACAACACTACAGTCAAAAAGATATTTCGAGAAGGCGAAGTCATGAACGTTCGCCTTCAAAAACATTCATCAGACAGCTTACTTTGCCATATAAAAGGCAAGGCAAAGATCTGTCGAATAATTGCCTAGTAATTGTTATTGTTTATGCAATTGATGTAAACAAAAGAATAACAAACAAAGCAATTGTTGTTGTTTACATCAAGTTGCGCATACGGCACAGGAACAGTGGAATCGGGCTGCTATAAACAGCGCTCGACAGTGTAGTCTTTACTGAGGAGATGCACGGATTTTCGGAAAAAGAAACCGACTATATTGTGCCTGAGGCTATGTTCCTGCCTGGTTTGAGAATACTTCTACCGGATAGGGCACAATGTGTACTCCAGGGACGGAAAGGTACACCCATCTTCACAGATGGGTCAAAGTTAAGGGAAGGTACAGGTGCTGCAGCTTTCTGTAGGGAACTCGGTCTTAAGGTTAAAGACTAAATGAAGCGTGTTTCAGGCAGAGATTTTCGCAATGAGGCCATAACTCGTAGGCCTACTTCGGCTCCGGAATCTTATATGATCTTCGTTGACAGTCAGGCTGCCCCAAAAGCCATTGCGTCGGCCTGGTGCAAAACACCGCTCGGTCTCGAGTGCAAGGAGTCGTTGAGGACTTTTGGAACAGACCGAATACGTCTATGCTGGGTACCGGGTCATAGCGGAATACTCGGGTATGAGACAGAGGATGCTCTCGCTAGATTAGGTTCACTTTTTGAGTGCGATTTGATAGTTAGTCCTAATCTACCACCTATGCGGCCTCATTAATGGATGGGCCAGGGGGAAGAGCAGATTCGTTGGGGGAATGGATCGGGTTGTTATGTTTCTATGTGTCTATGGCCTGCTATAGAAAGTGTTTAAGGTTAGTTATTGGGTTTATTACGGAGTTCTGCCAGATAAGATCGCTGACAAGGATCTGAAACAGATCCAGACTGACTATTGCAGGATAAGTTGGGAAAAGGAGAAATTGGAGACTATCAAACATCTCCCCTATAAGTGTCCAGCCCTTAGCAGGTTGAGCTAATTGAGAAGTGCTAGGGCTTCAATAGTGTAGTCTTGTGTGTTTGTTAGTCTGCTTCCTTATTCTCCCTTTCCTACTTCCTCTCCTTTTTCCCTAACCCCTCTGTTATCCTGTCCCCTTTAGGATGAGCTTGTACAATGGGTCAACTGGACCTCCGGGTACTGTATTTGTCTCAATTAGCAAGTACAGCTAACCCAAAACCTTGAAACTAAAATGTTGAGACTTTCAAGTCTTTAAGGGATTTTAAAATTTTTTTCCAGAATTTTTCTTTAAATTTTATTCTTCAAACAAATTAAGCTTAGGAGCTGTTTATTCGTGCCCCTGCTGCCTGTATTTATTTCACATGGAATTGCATAAAAACATTCTCTTTTCCTAAAGCCTTCACGAACAAACGAAGGAAAGGAATAAAATCCTTGTGTTAATCTGACCCTAAATAGAGAGGCAAAGAAGAAAATATTGAATAAGTAGACCAATAAAGTAGTTCTTATCGTAAGCTCACATCAATATTCGTTTTTCCTTTTTCTCTTTCGCTCCTCTAAAATAATTTTATGCATTGGCTGTGCTCCGGCATTTAAATGTTCTCATGACGATTTATGCCTTTTCAAGGCAAATTTGTAGGCTTTAAAACGGAAAAAACGATGGGTTTGCCATAAACAACATTTTAAAGAAAGAAAATATTGGCAAGTCTAGATGGATAAAGGAATAGAAAACGATCAATAAAAGAAGTTAATAAGCGACCGATAATGAAATATAAAAGTTAACGATGTTGACAAAATAATTTGAAGTAACATGGGAAGAATATTTGAAAGAATATTAAGAAAATGGAAACTGGATTCTATTGCAATGTTTGGTTTACTATGAACTTGTTTACATGATAACATGAACTTGTTTACATGATAAACAAGTAAACAAAAATATACCAACAAACAGCAGTTTAAAAAAACCAGTAAACGAAAGTGCAACAACAAATATTACAAGAAAAAATGTAAACAAAATACACAAATAACAATGAAACAACGACATTTGCATTTACAGAGATCTCCCGAAGCGAAGCCGCGAACATTCGACTTCAAGAGCATTCATCAGACTCTTTATTTTGCCATATAAAAGGAAAGGTGGTTTGAAGATCTCCGTAATAAAGATCTGTCGAACAATTGTCTCGTAATTGTTATTATTTATCCAAAGGGTGTAAACAAAGGAATAACAAACAAAGCAATTGTTGTTGTTTACATCAAGTTGTGAACAGTGGCACACAGAATTGTGCGAACAATAAAGAATTTTAATTAAAACTAGGCACAGATTTATTTTTATTTTATTTGCAATTTACGAGCTTATATTTTAAACGTTTTTAAAAGGTAAAAACGTAGCAGTGTGTAAAAAAAATAAAAAGCAAAAGTAATTAAAAATAAAAAGAAAATCAATAAATCAACAGTAAGACAAAATCCTTAATGCTTCATTAGAAATCACAATGCAAACTTAATGAAGCGTGACATTAATGCAACAAATTTTCATCTGTTCGTCTGCATAAATACATCAACTCGTTAAACTAACAATGAAACGACAAAATCACTAACAATACTTTCTCACTTAAATTTGTGATGAAAATATGTTCACAATAATTATTGAATTGAAAATAATGATAATCACGTATAATATACTCGACTCTTATCATATCTTAACTATAATTGTAGTGACATAATTAAGAACATATTTTAAGAGAAAGGAATTAAAGGGCATATGACGTAGTATTTGAAATAAAAAAATTGAAAAAAAACCTGAAATTAATTAAATGAAAATAATTTTGTTTTTTTAATCTCTTTCCAAGAAATTCTGAATAAATGTTGTGTTAAAAATATATTCAGTTCCCTGTAAGGCTATACTGTTACATACTTTTCATAGGAAATATTCATTCAACAAAATTCCTATTTCTATGGAATTTTCGAATTTAAATATAAAAACTATTTCAAAACAAAATGAAATGCAATGTAACACAAGGCAGTACCAACCATTCCATGTGCGAATACACATCAGAAAACAAACAATTTTTGGTTTTTTTTTTAATTTTTTGTTTCAAATTAAATTAACAGTTTTCAAGTGCTCTATAAATAAATCAGCAATGTCGCCTCTTAAAAGCAACAACATCAGCAATAATCTTTAAAAGGAGTTAAGGCAGTATCATAATTCAAATAACAATAGTTTGCAGTGAAGATTTGGCAACGCTATCATCTTAGAAATAGCAATCATTGCTTTGCTGGGAAAATTCGAAATTGAAACAAGCCGAAGAAAAAATTGTCAGAAGATTTCTGGTATGAAGGTGTACATATTGTTACGTTTTTACCTTTTAAAATCGTTTAAAATATGGGCTCGTAGTTTAGTTTACTTGTTTAACATTTTTTATGCTGCTGTTTGTTGTTATATTGCTCAGTGCGATAATTTGTAAACAAGTTCATTGTTTTTGTTTTTGTAGCTTTTGTTTTTAATTTTAATGTTAAACAATGTAAAAGCAAAACACCAGTATCTAGATTTTTCCATTTTCGTAACAATGTCATACAAATTACCTTTGACGGTAAACGTTCTGTTAATCAATTATTGGGTACCTGAAAATGTTTTCAAGCCCCAAACAATTGCAGAGAAGATGGTCTGTGGCCTCTTCTTATTCCTTGTCGTTACAGCTTCTACAGAAACCGTTATGAAGTATTAGCAATCTCTGGGCATATTCAGCCAGAGACCAGTATGTCATTATACCTGTTAAGAGTTTCCTAAGATGCAATATTTTCAGATTTACAGTAAATTTTATTCCGCAATTATCCTGGGCCTGATCTTTTCACTCCCACTGCAAATGGTTTTATTATCCCTTCTTTCTTTTGCTAACAAAAGAAGCCTGTGATATTCCTCTATAGAGGAGTGCCAATCTCATATATGAATTCAATTGCATTTGCCGTGGCACCAAATTTTCCATGTCCATGTGTCCTGCCACCCATATAAGGCTAAACATCGGCTGTCTCGCTATTTTCTCTAGAGATAGCCGGTATTATTGAACAATCTAAGAGGTGGTGTTCATATTCTCTATAGATCTAATAGCCGCTTTACTGTCCTTAAGTATGCTAATATTACCACAATGGCTAAAGCAAACTTTATAGCCATTATTTCAGTCTCAACACTACTTCAGTAATCGGTTAATACAAGGGACAATCTAAGTTCAGGTTTAGGTTAGAGGATATGTACTTGCCATAGAGATAAGTACAGTACTTGGAAGTCAAGTTAACCCATTGTACTATGTCCTAAAGGAGATAATAGAGGAGATAGGGAGAAAGGGAGAGGAAGTAGGAAAGGGGGAATAAGGAAGCGGAGGAAAACACCCAAGAGGGCGCGACTACACTTGTCAACCAGCTCAAACCTGGAGAGCCTTAATGTCGTCACTTGAATTCATCGGAGATGCCCCTGCCCAGGATCCTTAACCACAACATACTTAGGGCTGGACAGTTACAGAGGAGGTGTTCGATAGTTTTCAACTCCTCCTCGTCGCAACATAACCTGCAATATTTCTTAAAATTTAAAACCAATATTTTACATACAGTGAGCGTCAAAAGAAACTGTACACTTTGGATAAAATTCTTAAAATCACCAAACTCAGCTTTTACTGCTTGAGGAGTGTGCCCGAAAAAATTTGACAATTTTTCGAAATTTTTTGTTACTTTTTTTTATTTCAATTTTAAAAACTAGAAATGAAACAATTTTAAAATAAAAATAACGGTAATTTATTAATGTATATATTTTTTTTAGTGTACAGTCTCTTTTGATGTGCACTGTATAAAGTTGTAATTTCTTTCAAACTTCTGCCTGCTTTCTACACCTTAAATTTGACAAATTTAAAACTCATTGTTTAAAAATTCGACAAAAAGATTCCTGAAATCCGATTTCATTGAATGACTTGAAGCCCAATGCTATACAGACTTCTATGTAAAGTGCAAATCACGTAATCATTTAGGTTGGAATTACTGACGTTTGTTTAGCCTAAAGAAATAAAACAATCAAATAAAATTATGATGTCTATAATTAAAATACTCAGACACACCTTCATTAAAATGATTGTGAACGAAATACCTAACCTTGACCTTAGTCTCCTTTGTACTTTAAAAGGTCATCTTATCAATGTGATTGCAGATTAAAGGCATTAAAAAATTAAAACAATACAAAGAAACAACTGTAATAAAACTAAAAATAAATGAAGATTTTGAAATATTGCCAGACAATGGAAGCCAAGGTAAAATAATTACACCTTTAGACATAAATGAAAATCAATTCCTTTGAACTTTCTTACAGGTGGCGTTAATAGGTTCTTTTCCATGTAAAAACAATTTAAAATTTTGTATGCGATTTTATGAGATTTTATGCTTTACATACAGTGAACGCCATAAGAAACTGTACACTAAGGATAAAATTCTAACAATCATCAAACTCAACCTTTCCCACTTAAGTTAAGTGCCCGAAAAAATTTGACAATATTTCGAAATTTTTTTTTTTCAATTTTAAAAACTGCCAATGAAACAGTTTTAAAATATAAAATGACGGTAATTTATTAATTTCAATTTTTTTAATGTCCAGTTTCTTTTGACGCTTACCGAAGCTATTTTCTTATGCCCATATTTAGTATTTAGCAACACTATAAAAATGAAAACTTTAGCCATAACAATGATTTATTTTAAATTACTTAGGGCCTTTATTACAATTTGCCGTTAAAGTTGGGTTAAGTTAAAGGTAACTTTAGCTAAAGTGAACTTTAAAGTCTGCTTTAAATTTTTTTTATTTAATACAAAAAAAAATTTTCAAACATTATTTAAAGCCATAAAGTACAGACGATTTAAATTGCATGTTTTTAAATCCATTAAAAATTTATTTTTAAACTTTAAATCTACATTGTTTTGCAATAAATTTAAACCAAAATATTTCATTTAAGTCACTGAATCACTGACTTCCATTGCCATATACGATAATAGCCATGAATTTTACGCAGCAAAGTTTATTAGGAAAATATTTACATTCAAGTGTATTTACACAGTTAATTACAATGTATTGTGTTCGCATGTGTGCTTACGTATAGGGATAGGTTTCTTTGAATACATTGGGTATAGGCATTAACTGCCATCCATTAATTTACCATTATTTTCCATTATTTTTGGAAACATTGCCTCAGTCCCCAATTCCTTTATCATGATTTAATTAACAACCCATTATTCAGGACTACAACCTAGCTTATCACATCACACTTGCTGTATACGGTCACTTTATACATGAGTGCCAGTACCAACAGTTTTAATATTGATTCCGAACACCCTATTTGAGAAGATTTTTTCATGGCAATTAGTTTACGCTCACTTCTTTTGCCTGAAGATTCGTCTAAAAGAAAATACTTTTTTTCTCATGATATCAAAGTAAGGTTTATCTACATAGGAGGCCATAACTCATAGGGCAGCACACTACTTACTAGCCTACGCGACTAATTACATAATCATTAGAACCCTTTAGTTAGGATTACAACCTAACTTGGCACATCACATATGTTGTGTGTGTTAAATTTATACAAGATCGGCGGGTCCTACAATTTTAAGTCGACTTTTTACGGCAATTTGGTTTGCATTGTAGCCTGACGTCTAATAAGCTAGCACACTATCTACTAGCCTACGGCACCTTCAACTTTACCAATTATTTTGGAATATTTGAAGAAACCCATCCTGTCGATAGTATTAAATTGTTTTGTTAAGCAAAGTACTTTCCTAAATTTTTAAGAATCGACTTTCAGAATTACAATAACAAATCAACATTAATATTCTAGAAGTTGACAAAACTATAACAAAGGAAGTACAAAAGAGCTCTAAAAGATTACGGCGACTTCTGTTTATATAATAACACATAAAAATCAACTTATGGGAGTCATGTAAAGTATATTCATATTTTTTAAAAAGGTTGTTATCCTCCAGAGGCTTCTTAAAAAGGGCAATCCAACTATTCTGGAACATGTACATATGCGCTATGGGGAAGCATAGAGGGAAGCACTCTGACCTCCTCCAAAATCTAAAATATTTTGCACTCTTGGCCCTAGAAAATTCGAAAAGTATTGGCTTTACCAGCCCTAGATAGGCATCCAGTTGTGCTGTCACTGACGAAAATTTTTTGCACGAATTGTTGATCACATAGAAACATGTTGGACATATCGTATATGAAAGATTTCTATACGCTAGACGCTCGTTTTTACAAAGAGAACAACGAATTGATGATTCTGTTCAGTGTTGGATGTTCTGTACTACTTATCAACAGTCTTCAAAATGGAAAACCATCAATAGCGGCCATTACATACATACATACATAATTGGCCATTACAACTCTTCAGTCAGAATTACGGCCTAGCTTCTCAACACCACTCATGTTGTGTGCGTTAATTTTATACATGAGTGGCGGGACCTACAGTTTAAATTCGACTCCGAACGACAGATTTTTTGAGAAGCTTTTCATGGCAATTTTTACTCTCAGAGTTTTAGCCAGAAATCTGCTGGGAGGAAGTCGCCGAAGAAATATTTTCATATTTTCGTTTTGATGTCTGACCTGGGATTCGAACTCGAGCCTTTCGTCTAATAAGCCAACACACTACCTACTAGACCACGGCGACGCCAATAGCGGCCATTACATAGCGTTATTTGAAAGTCTTCTTCTATGTGAGCATACAAACTTTGCATTCCACATCTTGACATATTCCACCATTCTTAGCAGATACAAAGCACTGCAATAAATTAATTCCATTCATATGTTAGATTTCTCTCTATTCGATTGACTGATTTGCCATGGCAACCAAGTTTCCTTGATTATCCTATATATGAGAGTTTTTACTAGAATTCATGTCGTCTTCAAAGGATATTGCAAATCTTGTCTTTATGTCACATATGTACATTAGAGCGACTCACCAAAAAAAGTGCTTGATGTACCCTCCTAAAAATGAACCTTGGACTTTTTTAAGATGGCATTTAAAATATTTCGGCTCCAGCTTTGACCTCTCGTGAGCTGGGCCATTTCGAAAAAGGGTCTATTTTTCCATGTTTTGTCAATTTGAGAATCTGTTTCCGTACCAACATATACACTATGGGTGTCATAAGAAAGATTTTTTCAACCCGCGTCCAACTGTATATACAATTTGTCCAAGGACGATCATCCATGCCTTTTTTTAAGGATATTCTGTTAAAAAGAACGGTTTTTGAATTTTTTCTTCGGGGTTGCTTGTAATAAAATAACAAAATTAACATATTTTAATCTTTAGTCGATTTAATTAAATACGGGTCTCAGCTTTTTTTGAAATTCGCCCTAGTTTGCGTTTTTTGAGTATAGTTTTGTAAATATAAACAAAAAAATTTAATAACTTTTTTTAATTTGGGAAAAAATATGCAGAGAAAAAGTCTTGGATCATATCTTTTTTTCTTTCTTTAGTCCTATTTTCATCCATACATCATCTAGAAACTAAATCCGCCATCATATTAAAGTTAATTTGGTTATTTTATTACAAACAACCCCGAAGAAAAAATTCAAAAACCATTCTTTTTTACATAATATCCTTAAAAAAGGACATGGATGACTGTCCTTGGACAAATGGTATATACAGTTGGACGCGCCTTGAAAAAACCTTTCTTATGACACCAATACTGTATACGTTGGTTAGGAAACAAATTCTCAAAGTGACAAAACATGGAAAAATATACCCTTTTTCAAAATGGTCCAGCTCACGAGAGGTCAAAGCTGGAGCCGAAATATTTTAAATGTCATCATAAAATATACCAATATTCATTTTGAGGGGGGTACATCTTGCACGAATTTCGCTTCCATACAACTTGAGTCGCTCTAATGTACATACATAATTGGCCATTACAACCCTTCAGTCAGGATTACGGCTTAGCTGCTCACGTCATGCTCAATTCATGGCCAATGCTTAAAAGAAAACAAAGTAAATCTTCCATCCAAAATACCCAATAATTTTCCTCTAAAAATAATACAAACAAATTTTTAGATTATGATGAAAACACCGAATTCATTGAATTTTATTCAAAAAACAATTAAATCTGCTTATAATACTCCACACAATAAACCAAAAATTGTCTCTCATACACTCGCAAATACTCTCAAATAATTGCAAACACCACCGCGCTAGTCCTTACAATGCATATGCAAAACCCAACAAACCACAAATACATTCAAACCTAGAATATTACATTCTATCATTTAATGAAAGAATTCGTGTGTATCCATTAAACGAATACGACCACACAAACGTAGCCGACTGCACCACGAACGTTATTCTACACTATACAATGTACAGCATGAGGTACACACACACCCTCACCATTTAATGAATCAGATCCGATATATATAAAAACATACACGTTGTAAGAGAGATGATATGAAATGAGATGAGAAGTACTATATGTGTGACTGAGATAGAGTATGAGATAATGAAAATGTATGTGTATACAGGAAATGTTATCCGCTGTACGTGTGCGTTAATTAATTAATGCAAATGTAAAGCAGCATCTTAAATGTTATTGCTTTTAAAGCAAATCGTTTAAGTTTCTCATATGTATTGACACACTCTGAAAGTTTTTATGTAAACGGAGGGAGAGAGAGGGGGAACCGTGCAGGATAACAACAGGCAACAGTTGTAAGTGATATGAGAGTATTATTGTAGTTTATTGTTGTTCAATATTAAATTTATTTAAACTGTAACACTGTGCGAATGAGAAGCATGGAAAAGCAAAGGAGAGAAAGAAAAATTGCCATTATTAGTGAGAAAAGATTTACAATAATGAAGGTAAGCCTGTCTTTTGGTATATAAGACAGGATTATTATATTAATTATTTATTAAAGAAATAATTAAAACAAGGAAGTAAAATTAATTAAGGAATGCACACAGAAGCAGTATGAATACGCCACGAATTTTTATGATTTAATTCGTATTAGTCGTACACGTTTGTTTATACCGGTTGGGTCATCTGTCGGCTTAAATTTGATTATTTCGAATCTGGCGATACGTATGTCATTCCACTCTGTCGCAAAATTCCACTAAACGTAATGAATCGATTTACACTTGAGCAATTATTGGAAATTTATTCCCAAAACAAAGACAATTGGTCGGAAAATGCACGAAAATATCTCGGCACGACGCACACTGTCGCGATTTCATATAACGAGTGGCCAAAAATAGAAGGAGTAATAGTAGAGTAATGAAAATTGGCACACCTATATTAATTGGTAAAACATAATCATACCTAAAATTTGGTCATTTAAACTCAAAGGATTCGTGTCCTTCCCATATATCCTGAAATCAAAAATTGCTATAACTTGGAAGAAAAAGAAGATATGTTAATAAAATTTGATACACTTGTTAGTTTCAATATGCTTAACACTTCCTCCTTTCGTTCAATTTGTGGCAAGGATACGCCTACCTTAAAAATGTCCTTTTTCAAAAAAGTATCAAACAGATATAAAAAGATTAACATATACTTTTTTCAAATCGCAAATTATGATTTAAATGTTTTACTAACTCATTAAAATTTAATTTTCTCACATTCCGTATATCCTTAGAAAATTATAAGGATAAATTTTTACCATAGCTGAAATACTAATTAAACAATATTTTATTAAACAATTTAAAATTTCTTTATATATATTAAAATATTTAAATTTGCAAAGGAATCTCTGCAGAAGTTTATATGAATACCATCAGGAATGATTTTTTTTTAGCTTCTGCAATTAAATAATAGGAAGGAAAACAATCCTCGTGAATTGAATTTGCAACCTTTCTTATCATGTTGTATTGTTTGACTGAGAGATCCATATCAATGTATAAGGCTAAAGCTCTTTCTACTGATATTTGATCTTTTATGGACTTATATACTTTTCCTGCTGCTTTAGTAAGAGCATCAGCAGAAATGCACGCAACAAGCTCTTAGATTCGTCTTCTTTTTGTTCGCTCTGATGCATCTTCATAGCAAACAGATGGTCGACCCTTACCGCTACTTGTACTTGGTTCCTAATTGAATTTATTTATGTTTAAATATAAAAAATCGATGATATAGAAAAAGTTACATCAGAAATATCTTTACTAAATAGCTCATTATATAGCCAGGTACTCAACTCAGTTTCAAACCTACTTTTTCCGCGTCAATTTTTTTGTCCAATTATTGCTAATTTTTAAAAGAATGGATTTTAGTTAGTCTTTCTTTATATCTGCTAGAAAGCCTTGAATACGATTTTCCACAAATTGTTCAATATGATGCAACACATTTGTTGTATTATTTTTCTTAAGCTGCACCCATTGCTCAAAAATATCACGAATCTGCAATGATGTTGACACTAAAAAACATTTATAACGCCCACAAAAGCAGTCAGAAGCAGCTGAAATTTATATATGTTAAAGTACATACTTGTGGCAATAAAATATCAAAAAATTTTAAAAGTGATATTGGGTGTTTTTTTTTAATTCACTACTGAAGTTAATAAATGTTTGAAAATCCCAATTTTTTGAGGACCTGTACTTTGGCTAACGATATTTCACATATAATTAATATTTGTAAACAATTAAAGCGTTGTAATTACAATTACATACCTGGCTTACAATTCTATTACAAATAATTTAGCCATTACCAAAAGAGTTTTTGAATTTTAACTATGATAAAAATATGTCAAATTTCAAGTTTTCGCACAAATATTCTATATTGAATAAGAATTCTTAACTTTGAGATACAATAATTAAAAAACTACGCAAAGGTTTTTAAAAAAATTTTATATATCAACTAATAGAAGTGTTTTCTATAAGACAAAGTAAAAAAAATAATGAAATTCCAACATTGATTTTAACCATTATTGGCCACGCTCGCGACAGTGTGCGACGCCTTACAAAGTTCCATTGGTTTAAGAGTTGGAGTTGCTTCGCTAGATGGGCCTCAGCAGATTTCTGGCAAAAAATTCTGATAATAAATAAACCTGCCATGAGAAAGTAAAAAATCTGTCATTCGAAGTCGACTTTAAACTGTAGGTCCCGCCACTCATTAACACACACACAACATGAGTGGTATGAGAAGGTAGGCGTAATCCTGACTGACGGGTTATGATGGCCCATTATGTATGTATGTAGATGGGCCAACGAGAAAATGCACGAAAATGTAGATTTTGCAAAAAAAAATTATCTTTCCGTATGAAGCTCCTTTTCATATTGGTGGGTACGTTAATATGTAAACAAATTTTCCGTATTTGGGGCTCAGAAAACTCACACGTGGTCTTAGAGAAACCAATGAACCCTTTACGAGTAACTATTTGGTGCGGCTTTTGCAGCGAAGGAATCATTGGCCCATATTTCTTTGAAAATGAAAATGGCACAACCATTACGCTCAATGGAGACACCTATCGCCCCATAATAACCGATTGTTTTGTACCCTCTCTTCATGGTATTGATGTGAACGATGTTTGATTTCAACAGGATGATGCAACTCGCCACAAATCTCATGCCATATTCGATTTATTGCATCAAACGTTTAATTAGCCGAAATGGTGATGTCAATTGGGCGCCAAGAAGCTGCGATTTGACACCGTTAAACTATTTTCTGTGGGGCCTCGTTAGAAAAAAGTGTTATGCTAACAAATCAGAGACAAATGAGTATTTGAATGACAACATTCGTGATGCCATTAACGAGATACGACCCTACACACTTGAAAAATTGCACAGAAATTGTTGCGATTGAATGAGGCACTGTGAGGCCAGCCGGGGCAGTCAAATGAATGAAATAATATTCCATTACTTTACAACAAAAAAATAAATTTAACAAAACTTTAAACCGCTTCTGATTCATTGCATTTTTAAATTTAAACTTTTAAATGGCCCACCCTATATTTGCATTATTCTTTTCCCATCATTTTTAGAGTTATGATCAGCATGCTTTGACAGAAGAAATATTTTTTTTTTATGTTTCTAGGGGGTATAATGAATGAAATATCGACCAACATATCAGCAAATAACCACAAAAGCAAACTGGGGAAGCGTACATATATTTGCGGAGATTTATATGCTTGTTTTACATTTGCTTGTTTATTCTTATCAAATCCTTCTTATTTTTTATTTTCTAAAAAGAAAACTTAAAACTAAAAAGTTGAAAGAGCAAATAGCTTATGAATGACTTTGGAGTTGAAGATAAAATTTCTATTTTAAGGGGAGTAAACTAACTGTTGATTTAAACTCATCAATATTCTGTTCCTTTATTCTGTTTACTTATGCTTCACCCTTTATATACTAGCATGCATTTATAATTTAATAATTGCATTAGACCAGTAAGCAAATGTTAAATGATGTGGCATTATTTTGTCTTCTAACAATAATTTGAAAAACATCATAAATTGATACCCGCCTCCAGGGGAAGATTAAATTTCTATTTTCTTGATAATTTTATAATTTCCAATGTTTTTTGATAACATTTTGCCAGGAAAAGTTTCCTCAACATGCGTTACATAAAAGTTAAAAACTCCTACTTGCTTTTTACTTCTTGGTTTTTTTGGTGTTTCTTTTTAAAAATGTTTGCAAAACTTTGCCTTCCAGATCGACTATGGACCAATAGATTGAATTTATTTATTTTTTTTTGTTGTTGTTGTTTTAAACTTGATTTTTATTATTCATTTTTCATTTTCCGGTTATTATTTGTTAAATATCTGTGGTTTCTTTTCTTTTTTTTCTTTCAAGTTTAAGTTGTTAAAAGTTTGGTGAAGCTGTTGTTGTTATTTTTATTTCTCAGAAAAATTTATTCTAGCTAAAGCTTCGGTTTGCTATACGTATTGTTTTAGTCTCTACAGAATTTTAATTATAAAATAAGGAAAATAACGAAGGAACACTCCTACCATTAGAACAACTTTTGGATGTAAATGTATTGTGTTTAGAGAGTCGTTTGTTAAATACAGAGATTTATGACCTTTGACTGTCACTGTTATATTTGCCTAACCAAGTATTTATTGACTTTTGTCGATTTACAGGCAAAGCTTTCGCCGATTTTATATTTTTGGTGACTTAACAGACGTCTATGCTACTCAATTGCCTATTGATACCATAATAGCACCTGCTGGCAAGAGTTATCCTGCGCTTGATTTCCAGACCGACATCATTTTTGGTGGTAACGACGGAGCCAAGATAAATAAATTCTTTGACTGTATCGAGTATAGCTATCGGCCGAAATCTGAGATCCAATATGCCGCATGTCTCTACTTGTCGATAACATATACTTCGTTTTGCCCTCATTTACTGCCATACCCATCTTGTTAGACTCCCGTTCAATAGCACTAAAGGCAGCAGTAACATCTCGCTTGGTACGCCCTATGATGTTAATGTCGTCAGCGTACGCAAGCAACTGGAGGCCTTTTTTGAAAAGTAGTGCCATTACGATGCACTCCCGCCTTTCGCAGAACACTCTCCATGACGAAGTTGAAGAGATCGCATGATAAGGGATCTCCTTGTCCAAAACCTCGCACGGTATCAACGGTTCGGAGAGGTCCATTCCTACCTTGACGGAGCTGCAGGAATTGCTCAACGTCATTCTGCATAGCCTTATCAGCTTCGCAGGTATACCGAGCTCAGACATTGCGGCAAAGACACAATCCCTTATGGGGCTATCGATCCCTTATAGTCGACAAAGAGATGGTGAGTGTCGATTTGGCGTAGTGTGAATATGGTGGACTTGCCAGGTCTGAAGCCGTACTAATAAGGTCCAATCAGTGTTTTGACGAATGACTTCAGTCGTTTACACAATACGCCCATAAGAACCTTATAGGCGATAGAGAGAAGGCTTATACCCCTATAGTTGGCGCATATCATATGGTCTCCCTTTTTTAGGACAAGACAGAAGACACTGAGGCCAATCATTGGGCATGCTTTCCTGTAGCCATATTTTGTAAACAAAGCTGGTGCATGCGCCCTACCAGCTCATTACTTCCGGTCTTAAACAAGGACCTGCAGCTTTATTGTTTTTTAGACGCATAATCGCGACTTTGGCCTCTTTATGTCTAGGCGGCGGAATCTCTACGCCGTCATCATTGATCGCATTCGAACATCATCTATAAAGGCGGTATTGTTGTCGTCATCACCTTGTAGCAGAGTAGAGAAGTGTTTCCTCCACAACCTCAGCACCCCATGCGAATCATCTTTGCAGAAAGACGCTCCGGGCTTAAAACCTTCGGTTAGAGGCTTAGCATTTTGATAGAATTTTCGACCGTCATTCCTACATATATGCGTCTCGACTTTCTCGCGGTCACGCCTTTTCTGCTCACTCTCCTTGCGTCTGAAAAGGCGCCTCTCATCCTTTCTCCTCTCCTTATAGTTCTCGACTATGGCTCGCGTAGCGGTTGACTGCAACGTTTACTTGTATGCGGCGTTTTTCGCTGCAACTGCCTCCCGACACTCCTCATCGTATCATTGATTTCGTTGGGGTGGACTCTCGAAACCAAGGACTGTTTCCGCAGTATTGAGCAAGGAGTGGGAGAGTGGCACTACCTACAGTTTAAAGTTATCTCCGAATGACAGATTTTTGAAAAACTTTTCATGCGAATTTTTTTTAATTTCGAAATTTTTGCCAGAAATCTGCTGAGGGGAGGTCACGGTGGACATAATTTTTCATATTTCGTTATGTTCAGCCTCAGGTTTGAAACCTGGCTGTTCCGTTTATTAAACCAATACATTACCTACTAGACTACGTTATATAACACAGTACGTTTCAGAAAAGACAACTATTGAAAGAGCTTTGGAAACAAACCATCACCGCCATACAGCAGCTAAGCAGAGTGCGATGCTAGGGATAGAGGTAATTTTAGTTGGTAAAAATACGACATAATCCTGTGGTAGGATTGCTAAGTTTGTTTTTATTTTTAAAATTTTACTGAAATATTTTGTAGAAATTCCGGTAAATATTTTTATAAGAGTTAAACTACTTCATTTCCAAAGTCTCATAAAATAGTTCTGAAATTCCTATTTGGTACATATTCTAAATTTCTATTTGGTACATATGATTCTATAGGGATTTGGCAGGACATAAGAAAGGCTCAATAATATCTCCTTTTTCTTTCTGATAATTTTGGTTCTGACGATATGAAAATGTTCCTGAGAAATTCAATTTTATTTTCTCATAAAATTAATCACTTTCATTACACTTTAAATGCCAGTCATTTGAGTTTTAATTTAATATTAAAGCCACCGGCCAAATAACCTTTGTAAGGGTATGATAAAAGATTAATTTGAAGACGATTTATTGCGAAACAAACATAATAAAATTTTTAATATGAATAAAGCCTCGGGTTTCTTATTAATTATTTGCTGATATTAAATGAAAATTCTAAAGAAAAACATTAGTTTTCCACGAACATCTTTCACAACATGAGTAAATTTTGCAAATACTCGCTTCAAAAATGTTAATTTCACACGGTTTTTTTATTTTGAGTTTTATTTTAGTAAACAATTAATCTCGCTATTTATACAGTGAGCGTCAAAAGAAGCTATACATTAAAAAAATATATACATTAATAAATTACCGTTATTTTAATTTTTCATAAACAATTTTTAACATAAAAATAACGGCAATTTATTAATGTGTATATTTTTTTTAGTATACAGTTTCTTTTGACGCTCACTCTATAAAAAAGAGAGTTTAATTGTTTACTAAAATAAAACTCACATTAAAAAAAATTTCGAAATTTTGTCCAATTTTTTCGGGCACTCTCCTTAAATGGTAAAGTTGAGGTTGGTGGTTGTTAGAATACTATTCTTAGTTTATAGTTTCTTTTGAAGCTCACAAGTTTTCATAATAAAGACGTGATCGCAACAAATTCCAAGGAGAAGGTTAGTATAGAATCTTGGGGAAAAAAGTGAAAATATTCATGAATGTCTGGACTCCTTAATTGAAAGCTTTAAGAACTACAAAAATGAATCAAATAAATATTTTACTGTGTTTCAATCTCCTTTACAGTAAAAATAGAATTCCATGAATTTTATTTTCCAAAATAATGCCGTTATTAATTAAACTAGCATTTGCAGAAATAGCCCAGAGAGGTTAAAAATAAAATTATTTAAAAAGTTGTCGGTTGTTTCTATTTCTTTTATTAAATAATGAAGTAAAGACCACCCACAAATGCGAAAATTCTAAATTTAGAAAATATTTTGTAATAAAAGGTTACCAGAAAAATAATTTAAAAGAAACAATGTTTTCAAGGGTAATGGAATTCCAGTACGTTGGCAAAGTACCTCTAAACTAAATGGGTGCTAAATTTGCAAGAACATTATGTATTCATCTTACAGTCTATGAACATGATACAACATTAAACGTATCTCAACAAACTAATCATAGGTCAACTATAATGTACGCAACACCTTCTACAACAAATGCGACAATCAAAAGTCATTCTAGAAGCCATAGTGTAATTAATCAAAACTTTTCAAATTTCAAAAGTTCATTTAAACGTTCATCGCGGCTTCTTTGGACGGAGCTCATCCGAAATGTCTAATTTTCCTTAACTTTGGAGCAAAAATCAGACAGATTTTGATTGATGGCATGAGTTATGTTGGCTTTGTTGTTTGGTATTGAGTTTACTCGCCTACACTTACGAATTAAGAAAAAACCACAAGAAAAAAGTCTAACGATGTCAAATCAGACGTTCTCCAAGGCCAGTTCACCTCTACGTGAGATGACAATGCCTTCAAATCGCCCATGCAGTATGTCCCCTGTAGCACGAGCTTTGTGTGCACGTAACACCATGCTGCTGAAACCACATGTCTGTGGAGTCCAGATCCTCCAAGTTCAGGACAAAAGAAGTTGGTAATCATCCAACTCCAGTGCTTGTTATTGATAGTGATGGATTAACAATGACTCCAATAGCAAACAGTGACTTTTTTATTCTTATTCCTCAAATTCACAAACTTGACAATTTGGTTTATTCACGTACCCATTTATTCAGAAATGATTTCCTTGCGTGAAATGATTTTTCGTTAAAAATTATGGTGAGGTGCTAACTCCTCCACAGCCCTATCAGCGAACATACGGTCGCTATGGTAGTCAATGGTGGTTTGGCGAAACAAACTGATTAAATGACAATTAAACAAAATGGCCGTTAGCAACCATCAAAATTCGGAAGCCAACACGCTACCCACTAGACTACGGCGATATCACAGTCTAGAAACCATGCTGTAGTTAATCAAAACCGTTCAACGTTGAAAAATTCATTCAAAGGTTCATCACGGCTTCTGTGGTGAAACGCATCAGAAATGCCCAAAAGACATTAATCAGTCAGAATTTGACGGATGACATTGGCTCTGTCGACTTTGAGAAGTGCTGTCGTTTGTTGCTTATTCACATAAAATTGCGACTTAAGAAAATTCAAATTTAACGGAGTCAAATCGTACGATCTCGGTGGCAAGTTCATATCACGTGTACTTAAGGTGACAATGCCTTCAAATAGTACGTGCAGTATGTCCCCTGTGGCATGAGCTGTATGTGCAAGTATTGCCGTTATGTTGAAAACATATTTCTGTGGAGCCCAGATTGTTCAAATTAAGGACAAAAAAAAATTGGTAATCATTAAACTATAATGACCGTGCTTGATAATGATCCGCCAGCAAACAGTGACTTATTCGGAATGCAGTGGTTTCTTGTACTTCAAATTCACAAATTCGACAATTTGGTTTATTCTCTGGAGCACATTTATCCGGAAATGGTATTCATAGCTGGATATGATTTTTCATTGAAAATTATAATCATTTGCTAACTGTTCCACAGTCCGTTCAGCCAACACACGTTTTTGGCTATGAGACTACATGAGAGTGATTTGGCAAAACACGCTAAATAAATGACAACTAATTTGACAGATGTAGCCTAAATAAGATACCGATACCGACTATCAATGTTGGGAACTCCCTGTAGGAATTATTGCATGAAATTAAAATTTGTAGTGTTGATTGTACATACGTTTTGTCAAATCAAGTGTAGTCGCCATAGACTAGTGCGTAGTGTGTTCGCTTATTAGACGTAAGGCTATGAGTATCAAAAAATTGATAAACTTCGAACAATCACCAAACTCAACTTTTATCACTTAAGGAGAGTGCCTGAAGAAATTTGTTAATATTTCGAAATTTTTTGGGTTTTTTTTTTTTAAAGTGGCAATGATAGTAGGTAGGTAGGTAGGTAGAAGTGGCAGTCCCCTCGATGGAATCATGAGCGGACACACTTAGGCAGCAAACCGGGCCCATTGTGATACCACAGTGCCCCATTTCCCCTATTCCAGGAACCACTTGGAGCTTCCGATGAAGCGATTCAGACTGCCAAAATCCGTGCATGACAGTTCAGCTAGGTCCTCCATGTAGTAGGCACCCAGGTGTCTTTTTCTCCTTTGACCAAGTGCCGGGCATGTGCACAGTAGATGAAGAACAGTTTCTTCCTCTTCCTCATCTCCACAGCTTCTGCAGAAATCATTCGCGAGGCGTCCAAGTCCAATACGCCTCTCATGCGTTCATATAATGCAATGCCCCGTAATAACCCCGACAACAGCGCTGAGCCTGCTTCTTTGGAGTTTAAGCAGAGCCGCCGTGCGCCTCCTATCCAGCCTTGGCCAGATTTTTTGCGCTGTTCTGCCCTTATCCAAAGCCTTCTGTTGACAAGGTCCACGATTGCATTGTCAATTATAAGTTTGCAGGTATCCAAAGGGATCCCTAATGTAGAGAATTCATCAGAGAGTTCGATGGTCGTACCCTTTCTGGCCAGTTCGTCCACTCTGCAGTTGCCGGGAATATCTCTATGTCCCGGTACCCATGTAATACAGACATTATATCGGCTCGCCATCTCATTGAGACATCTGCGACAGTCGTTCACCGTCTTTGAGTTTATTACACTAGAATCCAGTGCCTTGATGACCGCTTGGTTTTCTCGCCTGTGAAGATTTTTATCCACAATAATTTTCACCGCGGCCTGAATTGCCGACACTTCCGCCTGAAATACGCTGCAGTGATCTGGTAGCCTTATAGAAAAGTGGCAATGATAGATATTTAAAATAAAAATAACGGTAATTTATTAATGCATATATTTTGTGAGAAGCTAGGTCGTAATTCTGACTGAAGGGTTGTAATGGCCAATTATATATGTATTTGTGTACGTATATATTTTGCTTAATGTGCAGTTTCTTTTGATGCTCACTGTATTGAAAAAATTATTTAAATTTAAATACTTAAATTTATTATTAAGTACTTCAAAATAAAATACTAAGAAAATTAAATCAAAATACAATAAAGTCCAACAAGGCAAAGTAATAATAAGAAGATAAAGCAGGCACATTGTGGCGCGACCCTTAGTACATTAAAGCACGGCAAAAAAAATACTAAAAAAAAACTGTTCATTATGAATATTTAATTACATTTTATTAAAATTCATTGAAAATATCACAATAAAAAATATGTATTCAGCGTAGAATAAAAAAATATAAAAATTGGAAAAACCAACTGCGGTTAAACAATAATCAACGGGAAATTGTTGAAACGATTAATAGACCAGAAATTAATTAAAAAAATTTGTATTTCAATACAAATTTCACATCGAAAATTAAACAACCGACCGACCGACCGACAACCTTTTTAATTAAACATGTCACCAACAATGCTCTTTATTTCATCTTCTTTTTTTCTTTTCTTTTTTTTTTAATTCATAAGAAAAAAAAATAATTTTGCTACAAAGCCTGGTTGCCAATGACAACTATTTATTGAAAAACCACTTTTTAATTTAAATTATAAAGCCAAAAGGAGATTTATTTGCAAAAGGTTTCCCAAAAACTCAAATATTTAATTGACAAACTTTAATAAAAAATACCCAAACTTGAACATTCATTTTCACTTAAAAAACAAACAAAACACACACAAAATAAATAACAACAAATTTTTCTTTTTCCAACTTTAATTTATTTACCTTGAAATTTATGGTTTTGTTTAAGTAAACCAGAAAAACAAAACAGAAACGAATGTTTTCAACAGAATATTTCCATTTTTTTCTTGTATTTGTGTGTCGGTATTAGTGATTCAAGGGTACAATTAAATTCTCTGTGTGTGTGTGTGTGTATGTATTTTTTTTTTTTTTCGTTTGCCAAAATGTATTTAAAAACCAAAAGATTTAAAATTTAAATGAAAGGCAACACTATACACAAGGCATTTAAGCTCATGGCAATGTAATTATGTTTTATACGGCTATCATGGAAACATGTATGTCATACAATAGCAACACTAATACCGTAATAATACAGGACATGTAATTCGATTTAGTATCATTTAACTGAAATAGTGTTCGCTCTTAAATACAACCATATTTGTTAATGTTCAATCGTCATATAATTCAAATGTTAATTGAAGTAATAAATGAAAGCAGTTTCATCACTTAACGGCAATGTGTTTACTCATCTATTGTCTCTTATTTCGTTTTCCTCCATCATATACAGTGAGCATCAAAAGAAACTGTATTGTAAGGATAAAATTCTAACAATCACCAAACTCAACTTTTACCACTTAAGGAGAGTGCCCGAAAAAATTTTACAATATTTGGAAATTTTTTGTAATTTTTTCCTTTTTGTTTCAATTTTAAAAAGTAGCAATGAAAGGATTTTAAAATAAAAATAACGGTAATTTATTAATGTAGATATTTCTTAATGTACAGTTTCTATTGACGCTCATTATATTCATCTCATCATATTATTTATAAGCGGCATTGTATAGTTGAAGTATGTATTCGTTGAAATCGTCGTAATGTAGTAGGTCATGTGTTTGCTTATTAGACGTGAGGCCACGGTTCAAGCCCCATTTTAAGCATATCGAACGAAACGAAATATGAAAAAACCATACTTCGGCTACTTCCTTTCAACAGATTTCTGGTTAAAACTCTAAGAGTAAATAAAATTGCCATGAAAAATTTCTGAAAAATCTGTTGTATGAAGTTGACTGGGGTCGTAGCTTTCACCAATCATGTAGTAATTAACGCACACAACATATATGGTGTGAAAAGCTAGATCGCAATCCTGACTGAAGGTTTGTAATGACCAATTATGTATGCATTGTTACGAAAATGAAGAATCTAGATACTGGTATTTTTTAACATTAAAATGGTAAACAAGTACACAAAAATACAACAACAAACACTACAAGAATAAATGTAAACAAAATATATAAACAACAATAATGAAACAGCGACGTAAACAAACCTATTTACAAATTATCGTACTGCTTAATATAACAACAAACACCAGCATAAACAAAATGGTAAACAAGTAAACAAAAATCCACTAACAACACTATCAGAATAAATAATATATAATAATAATAAACAACAGCAATGCATGTAAACAACGATGTTTACACTTACAGAGATTTCGAGAAGTCGAGGTCATGACCATTCGCCTTCAAGAACATTCATCAGACTGTTTACCTTTCCATATAAAAAGCAAGACAAAGCAGGCGAGTGAGTTAGTAAAGTTTACTCAGCCTTGTATGAAGACGCGATGCGTTTGAAAAGAGTAATCGTGGTTTGAAGATCTCCGTTACAAAGATCTGTCGTATAATTGCTTAGTGATTGTTATTGTTTATGCAAAGGGTGTAAACATTGGAATAACAATGAAGAGTAATTGTTGTTGTTTACATCAAGTTGTGAACAATGGCACACAGAATTGTGCGAATAATAAAGAATTTTAATTAAAACTAAACACAAATTTATTTTTTACTTTATTTGCTATCTACAAGCTCATTATTTTAAACTTTTGTAAGAGGTAAAAACGTAACAGTATATATACATATATGTATGTATATACATATATATGTAAATTTGGATTGCAGTGAAAATTCTAGAAATATATATTTATATTCAATTAGAAATTCTAAATTTTGATTGAAGTTATTATTAAAAAACTTTTTTTTTTTTTTTTTTAAACTTTAAATTCCTCTCACTGTTTGGCATCAATATCCAACTAAATTATTAAAATATTCTGAGAAAATTTCTATAAAAAGTGTTTTGTATGATTGTAAATTTGATTGAAAAGTACTCAAGAATTGTCGGAAAATGTTTGCAAAGGTTTTCCTATGAATTTCTAATTGACTGAAAGCGGTTGTCATACAAAAACCATTTGCGTTCATCATGCACATAACAGCACAAAATTATTAGGAAATTTATGTCATGCTACTTTATTACGTTTATTTTTATTAGAAATTGAAATTAAATTTTCAAATACAAAGCCATGATACATGTTCCATTTAGAAATTTAAAATTACGTTTATTTGGGTCGTACAACTGCCAAAATGTAGGGATTTCACAAAAAAAAAAAAAATAATAGAAAGCTCTTAAGCTGTAATATATTTTCGGCCACAGAATTTAAAATGCTGACTTGTTTCTTATATGGGCCAAATAGATAAAATGGTTTCAAATTGGCTTAGATGTTGATATAAACAATTTTGTCATCATCACCCAAATCACTTTTCGATAAACGTACGTACACCGTTCTCAAACAAGGAACACCAAATAATACTCTCTTCAGTTTACTTTGTTTGCTTGTAGTGATTAGAGAGGCTTTATTTACAGAAGTACTCTCAAGTTTTTTATTCGATTAAAATTGTCTAATTTTTTATGTCTCAATTAAGTTTATGTATTTACAATATATAACTGCCGTATTTACACGACATCAGCCCCTGTGAACCAATAAGTGACTGCCGTATACGGTATCCGCGGATTTATTAAGTTTTTATATGTATTTTTTCTAAAAAAAAAAAGGATTTTTAAACTAAATGAAATGTTGATTTTTTTATTTAAATAAGTGTAAATGTCAAAGAGGTAAAATAATAAGTTAAAAAATATGAACTTTGAACCTCGATAAAATCTTAACCGTAATGAATTTGGAAATTTTGGAGAACTTTAATTTTTGTATTTATACAAAGAATGTGTGTACCAAATTTGATCAATATCGGAATGGTTCATGATCAAAACCCGATTTTTTGTTCAAAATTGTTTGTTTTATCCCTATTTCATTTTAATTAGTGCCACGCCCCTTTAAATGTCAACCACATTTCACAGCTCACATCATTTTCTAGTCAAATTTCAAATCGAGTTAATCTCTCTTGCGCGCTAGAATGGGCATTTGGTCCACTGTGATCCGTCAGTATTTAAATTCAAATAAAAATTGAAATATTTTCGTGTCCATATTTTTATACTTCTTTTGAGTTTATTTTTACTTACATGTGTAATACAGCTGAAATGCCTGTTTTTAAAAACTCTTCTCGAAAGGCAATCTGCAAATAGGAAAAGAAACAAAGTATTAGTAAATACATCCCATGGTATTGAATGTTTTCATAATTATTTCTAAATTTTTGTTGCAGTACGTATCAAACAAATTTAATGATATTGGATGCAACTGATGCCCAATTAAATGTGTATTCACGGCAAGAATTGAAACTTTCTGAACATCTTTACAACATCAAGGGCAGCTAATTTCCAAGAAATTATCATCGATCGACATCAGTGAAGGCTGAAGGAACATGTGTAAGTATAAACCTCATGTGATTTAGATGCAGTGATAATATAGTGTTTAATATCGTTTAACATTAAAATGATAAACAAAAGCTACAAAAACAAAAACAATGAACTGTTTACATGATAAACAAGTAAGCAAATATATACCAACAGCATCAGTAAAAAAGGGGATACAAGTAACCATAAATGCAACAGCAAACAACTTAAACAAAATACACAAACAACAATGAAGGCGAAGCCATGAACATTCTTCTGCAAGATCATTAATCAAACCGTTTACGTTGGCATATAGAAGGCAAGACAAAGCAGGCAACGGGGTCAGTAAAAATTCAGTTAGTCTTGTGTGAAGACGAGTGGCGTGTGAAGAGAATAATCGTGGTTTGAAGATCTCCGTTGTAAAGACCTATTGAAATATTATTAGTGTGTACGCGGAATAGTGTAAAGAAGAATCACAATTAAAGCAATTGTTGTTGTTTACATCGAGTTGTGAACAGTGGCACACAGAATTGTGCGAACAATAAAGAATTTATCTAAAACTAAACACAAATTTATTTTTATTTTATTTGCAATCTACAAACGTTAAACGTTTCTAAAAGGGTAAAAACGTAACAATAGTTTAATTTAACATACGGGTTACCTATGCCCGATATAATTTCAGCTCTTAATTTTATAAAGGATAGCAAGTCATTATAGATTCTCCTAACAATTTAAGAAAAAAAATCACTATTTTGTCTTGCGTTGTTTGTCATATAAATTATTAGCTTATCTTATAAAAATAATGCAACATTTACTTTTAAATTTAAAATCAAAAGCATAAGGGAAGCATAAGTAAACAGAATAAGGGAACAGAATATTGATGAGTTTAAATCAACAGTTAGTTTACTCCCCTTAAAATAGAAATTTTATCTTTAACTCTAAAGTCATTCATAAGCTATTTGCTCTTCCAACTTTTTGATATTAAGTTTTCTTTTTAGAAAATAAAAAATAACAAGGATTTGATAAGAATAAACAAGCAAATGTAAAACAAGCAAATAAATCTCTGCAAATATACGTATGCTTCCCCAGTTTGATTTTGTGGTTATTTGCTGATATGTTGGTCGATATTTCATTCATTATACCCCCTAAAAATATATAAAAAAGATAATTCTTCTGTCAAAGCATGCTGGCAATAATTTTAAAAATGATTGCAAAAGAATAACACAAATACAGGGTGGGCCACTTAAAAGTTTACCTTTAAAAATGCAACGAAACAAAAACGGTTTCAAATTTTGTCAAATTTATTTTTTTGTTCTGAAGTACGGTTAGAAATGGAATATTATTTCATTCATATGTCGATTGGACCAATTTTCGTAAACTTTTTCGAGTATGTGAGATCTTATCTCAGCGTTGGCATCACGAATGTTGGCCTTCAAATGCTCTATTGTCTCTGGTTTGTCGGCATAACATTTTTCTTTAACGAGACCCCACAGAAAATAGTCCAACTGTCTCGGTTATTACGGTGCGATAGGTGGCTCCATTGGCCGTAATGGTTGTGCCTTCCTAACTTTCAAAAAAATATGGGCCAATGATGCTTCCGCTCCACAAGCCGCTTGAAACAGTCAATTGCAATGGGTGACTTCTATAAGACCTTGTGTTGGTTTTCTGAGCTGTAAATACGGCAATTTTGCTTGTTAACGTACCGATACATACATAACATACATAATTGACCATTACAACCCTTCAGTTAGGATTACGGTCTAGCTTCTCACACCACTCATATTGTGTGCCTTAATTTTATACTTAAGTGTCGGGACCTACAGCTTAACGTCGACTCCAAACGACAAATTTTTGAGACTCTTTTCATGGCAGGTGTATTTACTCTCAGAGTTTTTGCCAGAAATCTGCTGAGAGGAAGTCGCCGTAAAAATATTTTTTTTTTATATTTCGTTTTCATGTCTGGCCTGGGGCTCGAACCCGGACTTTACGTCTAATAAAAGAACACACTACCTACTCGACTATGGCGACTACAACGTTAACGTACCCACCAAAATGAAAATGAGCTTCATTGGAAAAGATTATTCTTTTTTTTGCAAAATCGCCCCAACGTTGCTCAAGCGTACATCGATTTGTTACGTTCAGTGGAGATATTCACCCCTATCATGAATAACATGGGAAATTTCTTTTCCCATTAAATTTTCATTCCCCTCGAAGAGAAAATTGCTATTGTGAATCTCCCATGAAATCGTATATCCCTTTTTAAAACAGCTGTTCAAATTGAAGTAAGCTGCCTGTTTACAGTGAGTGCTAGGCGGAAAAAAAAGACTGCAAATATTTATTAAAGTTAAAAAAAAAACAAAATGTTTAGAATTGGAGCATTAGTTATCCTTCAAGAAGAAGAATCAAAAAAAAATCGTATTACTCGTAAACATTTGAGAGATGGATCAAATCCCTTAGAGTTACCGGAAACCTTGTAAGTTACATGATCACATTAAAATAACTTTTGTATTAGATTTATACAACATTGCAGGGTAAATAAGTCTGCGTTTATACACATTTTAGAAGTGCTTGAAAAGGCCCTGCCTTCTACAAAAAAATCATTTGGTATACCGCCAATACTTAAGCTATATGCCTGCTTGCGGTTCTTCGCAGAAGGCGGAGTATTTATTAGGTGATGATGGTGACACATTTTCTTTTTGATTGCCAGAAACGCTCTCTGCCAAACCAAACGTCCGAGTGCTTTCTAGTCCCTCTTTGATTCTCTCATACCAACTAGCTCATATATGAACTGTTCATTTGCTGAAAGGCATTTGGACTGATTTGGTCCTCCTCCCGTCTCTCTTTGCTGTTTCAAATTAGTGGCAGCTTTTGATCGCACATATCTCTTCTGGTCTATCCAAACCTATTGTGCAAATTATGGGTTAAACAAATTATACCAATATACAAAATACTTTATTACCTTCTTCCACTCCGAGACATGTTTAATTGGAAGTCCAGCACTATTCAGCTCTTCATAAAGTGAATTCCAAAATTCTGCCAACACGTCTCCAGGAATTTCTGGAAAACCACAGGCTATAGCCCTGTTAGTTTGCATTTTGTTAAGCAAAATTTCATTTTGCACTTTGTTAACACTTCTACTCCTAAAATAATTGAATATAAATTTAAATATTTTTATTTCAATGATTTAATACTTACATGATAAATGCAGTTCCCTAGCAAAAACGATGTGAACAACTCAGAGGGTAAAATGAGAATATTACGAGGGGAAAAAATATTTACAATCAGGGAAATTTTTTTTAAAGATATCATTCCCCTTTGAATTATCATAAAAAGGTATACCAATAAATGGGAAAAGTAGCTTATGATCGCAATTTTGGGAAATGGGAAAACATTTCAAGGGAAAAATTATTCATGATAGGGGTGAATATACTGAATTTTGTGACAGAATAGAATGACATAAGTATTGTCAGATTCGACATAACTGATGGTTCAAATTTAAGCCGTTAGATAGGCCACCCTATAAGTTTTTATCATTGTAAACCGAAAAACCAAAAACAATTTTTGGTAATATCCTATTTTGAAATTTTATTGTATTTGTTCGTTCGAAAAACCAATGCATTTCAGTTTGTTTGCATTACTTGGGATTTTATGAAAAAGTCAACAATTTTCTAAAACTAGAAATCAAAACACACGCACACACACAGGCAATGTAAACAATATTCAAGAAAAAAAAAAGAACCGAAGGAAAAGAAAGAAAAAAGCTTTTATTCATACAGGATCTGTGGTCATAACTTGATTGTTGCTGTCGTTGTAATGGTTGTTGTTTTGTAATTTTTTCGTCTTTCGATTATTTTATGAAAAAACAACAACAAGAACAACAACAATAACCCTGTCAATGTTTATAAGCAACCACCCATAATCCATAAAAATGTCAAAAAAAAATGTCACACAATACGTATGTATGATGATGTATTGAAAAAAAAGACAGGCAAACAATGAATTAAAATGTTCCTCATACGCCACCGAGGGCAGACAGTTCTTATGAGAAATTGTTTAACGTTCTCGTTCTAGTCATGGTCTGTCTGGCTGGCCTGGCATCAGAGTAGTTTAGAATTGCATTCTCTCTCGCACACAATAGTGTAGTCAGAGCAAGTAATTCGTTTTAAATATGAAAATGAAAATAAAATTAAAACAATAAAACATTGTATGAATGAAACGAAATGGCAGAAGAACTTTAATTACATTGTTGACATGATTTGTGTGGAGGAATTTTGTAAAGGAATGTGCAATGTATTCCAAGGCCAAATGAGATATTTGCCATGTAAATGGAATTAAGAAAAATATGAGTAGAAAATTATGAAAAATAATTTTAATACATACGGAGACCAATTTGTTGGATGTTATTGGTATATATATAGGGATTCTTACAGATAACCAAGCTGCTCTAAAAGCCTTGGATGATGTCAACTTGACTTATATCCTGATTGGGCGAATACTAAGCTATCTTACTGATGTTATGATTGATCGTATGCTTGGTGTACTCTAAGACACTTAAAACTGAGGTAGCTCAGGAACATAAATGCGCCATAAAGCAACTGGTACATATACATAATTGGTCATCACATCCCTTCAGTTAGCATTGCGACCTAGCTTCTTACCAGAGATCAGCAATGAGTATTCAAAAAGATGAGTAGATTCGAATCATACTCAAAATTTTTGATACTTATACGCATTTATACTTATTTTAATATCATACTCATACTACTCATATTCAAAGTTTGAAATACTCATCGTACTCATACTTGCCAATACGCATGATGTTATTGATTTCGACTCTCCATGATTCATCGTATACACGAATCAAAAAATAAGTATGATTCGCTTACGAACACTACAATGCTCACCAGTGGGTCGTGTGTTTGCTCTGCTTGCTGTCTGTAAGACATTCGAATCATTATTATGATTATTTTTCTAAATTTATGAATCGAAATGAGTAGGCGTATGAATCAAACATTTTTCGAATGTTATGAGTTTGATGTCAACGTTGTACTCATACTCAAAGCAACCTGTACTTATTAATAAATGTTGTCGTGAGTAGGAATGAATCAGAGTACAGAGTTAATTTTCAATATTGTTGACTCATTCATACTCAAATTTTTTTATGAGTGCTTATGAGTAGCGAAAAAACGATTCATTGCTGATCTCTGCTTGTTACACCACTTATATTGTATGTGCTAATTTTATACATTAGTGGCGGGACCTACAGTTTAAAGTCGACTCTAAACGACAGATTTTTTGAGAAACTTTCTATGGCAATTTTATTTTACGCTCAGAGTTTATGCTAGCAGTCTGCTGAGAGGAAGTCACTGAAGAAATATTTTTTTCCTATTTCGTTTTTCTTGGAGATGTCTTAGCTAGTGTTTGTACCGTGGACCCTAGTCTAATAAGCCAGCACACTATACTACGACGACTGGCTGTAAAAGTACAACAATTTGTTTGTTGTTTGACAAGTTTAGCCTGATCGCGGAAGGCTTGCCGATTACTAGAATGGAGCCTTAGCAATTCAACATAGCTTGGAATAACTGTAAGCTTTCTCTATCTATGTACATAAATAAGCAGTTTTATACTCGAACTCTCTACCCACTGCCTTCTTAATATGACTTGGAAAATATTTCCCTGTTATTTATCGATGTATGACACTTAAACCGAAATACGATGCACGTGTATGCTGTCAATTTTGTCAATTAACTTTTGTTTTGCTTTTCAAATCAGTTTTAATAAATTTACTGATTCTACTTAAATGTGCCCCAATATCTTCTCAATTTTCCTATGTATTCAATGCAATAAACATGTTAAGAACGTAATGCCTGAGCACCTGGTTTCAATTTAATTTTCTCCGTCCAAAATCTAAGAAAACAAAAGACTTTTTGATCGTGAGCACAAACTTAATTACATTAAATGTCTTGGAAATCTTATTTTAATTGAAATTAAAAAACATTAATTTCGAAGAAGACTTAGATTTCCTATGTTTTCCATTCTCCTGTATGCCTTATAAGGCAGGAGAATAGATTTTAAGATTTCAGATTTCAGAAGGCCAATGTAAGCCAAGAGAGAATATAACACATAGAGAGACTGTGTGAATTAATTGGAAAATTGTGTGGAAGATGATAGTGTTACCTAGTGGAGGAAGAGTAAAGAGAGAGAGAAAAAGAGAGAGAAGGAGAGAATAACGTAATGATAATTGTTTAAAGATTTAAGCAATGTTAAGGAGAGAATTGCTTACAGGCATACTGTATTTGCTTTATGAATACAAAATGCATGCTTATGTACGTAATTTTCTTAAATGCATTGTTTTATTAAATAAAATGGGATTTTATTTGAATTACTGAAGAAGGATATCTGCTTAATTGTGAATAAAACTGAAATTGGGAAATGCAACAGAAAAAAAATAAATGAGACGTCACTCCTAGAATGACACACTGGCTCCAAAGGAGCATAACTTATTCTAACTTTTGCTTCAATAGTGTGGTGAACATTAAAGGAAAGGAAAGGCAACATTAGAATAATTCAAAGGCTTCACCGAACGTGTTGTTCAGGAATAAGTGATCCTATGCCAACATCACCCACAATGGCATCCAACCGTTAGTGATACTGGTTCGATATGATGCAGCCCTTACAGCGTATCATCGTAAGGCTTTGAGAGGAACAGAGAAAACAGAGTCACAAACCGTGTCACCAGAATCTAGTTGAGACACTGGACGGTCGCTTCACTTGTTGAGCAGTTATCCGACAATATATCCAACGGATCGATTAATCAACATAATTCGTCATTACAATCCTTCAGTCAGGATTACAGCCTAGCTTCCCACACCACTCATGCTGTGTGCCTTAATTTAATTAAGATTAAGAGATATTCACTGACTAGTGTTCTCAATAAGAAAAGGATTTATGTGCACATACAGTTAGCATCAAAAGAAACTGTACTGTAAGGATAAAATTCTAACAATCGCCAAACTCAACTTTTAACACTTAAAGAGAGTGCCCGAAAAAATTTGTTAGCATTTCGAAATTTTTTTTGTAATTTTTTCTTTCAATTTTAAAAACTGGAAATGAAACAATTTTAAAATAAAAATAACGGTAATTTATTAATGTATATATTTTTTATATGTACAGTTTCTTTTGACACTCACTGTACAGGCAGTGCATTATACACGGTATTTTTCAGCCATTTCAGTTTCATTTCTCCAACTAAATTGTCCATGCACAGTCATAATCCCCATTAATTAACCAATAAGGGTTAAAACTCATACAGAAAAAACTAAAAAACTGGAACAATGGCCAGAGAACAATAACTCGGTTATGAGCATTTATGCACTTTCCTTTCATTCATTCATTCATCAGTTTTTTTGTTTGAGAAAAAATTCCTGGAATCTTTTTCATTTCATTTTCCTGCCCCTCGTTCTCATGGCTTATGTAGCATATGCATGCCAAAAAAAAATTACAAATAAAATGACAAACAAAGATGGACGTTAATTAAGGATGTAAATGGCATTACCGACGAAAGACTAACAATCCCCATCTCTTAAAAGGACAAAAGAAAGCTTTGCACAAGGAAAAAAAGTTCAGGAGGATTATTTTTCATTTCCCCTTTATGTTGTTTCTTGCTTCCTTTATATTTGTGTATAAGAATTCCAAAAATAATTTATTTTAATGAATATTTTATTGAAACTAATAGTCCTGACATTTTTTAATTTGACACGGAAAATGAGGACATTTTTTATGAGATAAAATACGACGGCATTCATATGAAATTACAAATAAAACACACAAACAAAAAAGAAAAATGTTTTTCGTAAATTTTACAGTAAAGAAGAAGAAGAAAATATTTTTCCCTTCTTTAATCATAATGAGATGAGGAATGTTCAAATAAATTTCTCTGTAACGCATTAACGCGTTGCTAAAGAACAGTTAGAGGTAAATTATATTTATGATTTCAATTTTTTTGTAAGAATAAAACATTGTACACATAAAATCCGGCTACACCAACCGGTACACAAGCATTCAGGAATAACACTTACAAACGTAATTGTCTTCAACACAGTTTGCAAACAAATAGATAAAGACAAAGGTTTCAAATATGGAACCAGAAGCCTACGAAAAATTTATAAATAAATAAATATGTGAAGATAGATGGCCCCAAAGCACTAATAAGCCAGCATACAACCTGCTAAACAGAGAGATATTTGAGAGGTTTTTCATTGCAATTTTGTTTTCTCTCAGAGTTTTTGCCTGAAGACTGCTAAGAAGAAGTAACCGTAAAAAATATTTTTCTTATTTCATTTTGGTCGAGATATTTGACCTGCGGAAAAAAGGCAACACACTGCCTACTAGACTACGACGGCTTCATTAAGTAGCCTCTGGCTATACAGACTCTACGTTTTTGTTGCTTCCAAGTCCGTTACATACGAATCATAATTTCATGTGCAAAAACCGAAAATAATCCGGGGAAGCTTGATGTGGCAAATAAGATGAGAACAGAAGAAATTCGGCTTTTTTCCAAGTTTGTGGTAAAACAACGATGGTCTCTATTACCTCAACTGTTCATCATCAAACTAGCTAATATTGTGAAGCATGTCTGTTCAATGGAAGTCGCCATAGTCTAGAAGTAGTGTGTTGGCTTATTAGACGTAAGGCCACGGTTCAAACCCCAGGTCAGACATCAAAACGAAAATATGAAAAAAATATTCCATCGGCGACATCCTCTCAGCAGATTTCTGGCAAAAACTCTGAGAGTCAAAAAAACTGTAATGAAAAGTTTCTCAGAATAATCTGTTGTATGGAATCGACTTTAAACTGTAGATACCGCCACTCATGTATAAAATTAACACACATAACATAAGTGGTGTGAGAAGCTTGGTGGTAATCCTGACTCAAGGGTTGTAATAATCAATTACGTATGTATGTTATGTATGATATACGGGCTATTGCAATCACTATAACGATGCTCACCGATATTCAAGCGGACCATGCTTAGAATAATCAATGCACATGTGATTTCAACTCTGTTACAGCTAATTGTTAACTGGCTAACATTTTACACAATAATTTAAAAACAGAAGATTTTCACTAACAAGCCGTTCAGAGTCATACGATGCAGTATCTTCTAGCCAAACAGCCAGCAGCAACACTGACCTCTAGAACTCAACAAATAGGGAATGCGTACTGAAGGAAAATTAACAGAAACATATAAAAATTGCTTGACCATATCCTTAGAAAAAAGCCCAATAGTATCACAAACAAGCTTAAGAACTCATTCCAAAAGCTTACGTGACCGCACGACCTTACATGACAAAGAACTACAGCAAAAATTAACAGCCAGCCTTTAAGATACATATGCTCACAAAATAGACAAAAACTAAGCGGCATCTGCTAAAGCTGTCAGATGTGCTAATTTTTAAAACGCGTTTGTACTCAAGAATTTACGCGTATATGCGTTTCCAAGTTATGAAACTACTGCCTGAATACATATGTATGCATATGTATTGTATGCACATTGCAGCTAAGCCCATCATCATTATGGCTTTCATTATTAGTCAGCAATGATTCAACGAGTGATTATTTGTTGGTGGTTTAATTAAATTTCCTAGGAAAATGTTAAAAGAAATGCCAGCACAGATTTCTATTCTGCGAAGGACTAATTAACTGTTAAAGATGTTCGAGAAACTGAAAATTTCTTTGGAATATATTTTATAAAATTAAACAGACCAAAAGGAGTAAATTTAATAAAAATATGAGTATACAGTGAGCTTCAAAAGATAAATACACTAAGAATAAAATTCTGACAATTGTAAGGAGATGGATTTTTAATATACTGTTACGAAAATTAAGAATCTAGATACTGGTGTTTTGCTTTTACACCGCATAAAATTAAAATTTTTAACAAAAGATACAGAAACAAAACAATGCAAGTAAGCAAACCTGTATACAAAATAATCGTAGTGCTTAATATAACAACAAACACCAGCATAAAAAAATGATAAACAAGTAAACAAAAATTCACAAACAACACTATAAGAATGAAGTTCAGTCAGTCTTGTTTGAAGACGCTGTGCGTTTGAAGACAGTAATTGTTGTTTGAAGATCTCCGTTACCATAGATGGGCACTTTGCAGTACCAGTAAAATTTCAGTAAAAATTGATTTTTACTGATTACTGAAAAAAATTTCAGTATTCACTAAAATTTTACTGTTAATGCAATCTAAATTTGAATGAAATTTAAATAAAACTTAAATGAGAAAAAGTAAAATTTTACTGTTAATGCAATCTAAATTTAAATGACATTTAAATGAAATTTAAATGAAATTTAGATTGCATTACCAGTAAAATTTTACTGAATACTGAAATTTTTTTCAGTAATCAGTAAAAATCAATTTTTACTGAAATTTTACTGGTACTGCAAAGTGCCCATCTATGTCCGTTACAAAGATCTGTCGAACAATTGTCTAGTAATTGTTATTATTTATGCAAAGCGTATAAACAGAGGAATAACTAAGAAAAGCAATTGTTGTTGTTTACATCAAGTTGTGAACAGTGGCACACAGAATTGTGTGTATAATAAAGAATTTTAATTAAAACTAAACATAAATTTGTCTTTATTTTATTTGCCATCTATGAGCTCATATTTTAAACGTTTTTAAAATGCAAAAACGTAACAATACAGTTTCTTTTGTTGCTCACTGTAATTTTCCAAAAGTTCTTAATTAAATTATTACTTACCATAGATGGGCACTTTGCAGTACCAGTAAAATTTCAGTAAAAATTGATTTTTACTGATTACTGAAAAAAATTTCAGTATTCACTAAAATTTTACTGTTAATGCAATCTAAATTTGAATGAAATTTAAATAAAACTTAAATGAGAAAAAGTAAAATTTTACTGTTAATGCAATCTAAATTTAAATGACATTTAAATGAAATTTAAATGAAATTTAGATTGCATTACCAGTAAAATTTTACTGAATACTGAAATTTTTTTCAGTAATCAGTAAAAATCAATTTTTACTGAAATTTTACTGGTACTGCAAAGTGCCCATCTATGTTACTTACTTACTCTTTTTAATTATTCAAATACAATACAATGATACATTTTTTTCATATCCAATCATAATTTTTACAAAGCCAATAACATCCGTTGTCTAAAACATGTCTCGAATCATAAAATAAAACGAACAGAAAAAACAAAAAATATTTTCAAAATCACTATTTAATTGACACTCAATCAAATGGCAAAATAACAAAAACAATAAAAGGCAAAAATAAACTGTCAATTATAATTAAAATTAAATGCCGAAAAATACATGAGAAATAATTCAATGAAAATCAAACATAAAATGGACATAAACTAGAGAATTTGCAAAATGAATGACTCATTGAGTGATACTTCAACAATATTTAAAAAAATACAAATAAAAATTATATGAGAATTTAAAGGCTGACTTTCAGAGTTTCAAAAAGTTTCAAAATTTTATTGACAGTCAGCATAGAAAAATGCTTTGTTGGACATGTTTGTTAAAATTTAAAAAAAATGTCTCTTCTATTTTCCTTTGAGTAAATTCTTTGGACATGTCTGTTACATTTCATTAATACGCACGTCAATATAAATTGTCACTGAATGCATATGATTGACAGTAAAGTTATTGGACAAAGCAAAGACGAATTTGTTTACATCCAAAAAACATGTTTTTTTCTAAAATCAAGATGAAAATGTTCTTGCAAATTATATATGGGGAGAAATTTAATCCTGGGAGGTGAAACAGAAAACCTATTGCGAAATGTAAAGTTGCTCAATTGCTTACTGAATTGTAAGAAAAGATGTGTGTAAGCTTTCCCAAGAAGGCCAAGATGATGTCATATATATTGTTACGTTTTTACCTTTTAAAAACGTTTAAAATATGAACTCGTAGATTGCAATTAATTTAAAAATAAATTTGTATTTAGTTTTAAAATAAAATTCTTTATTTTTCGCACAATTCTGTGTGCCACTGTCCACAACTTGATGTAAACAACAACAATTGCTCTTCTTTGTTATTCCTCTGTTTATACCCTTTGCGTAAACAATTAGTAAGTAGTTATACGACTGATTTTTGTAACGGAGATCATCAAACCCCGATTACTCTCCTCAAACGCACCGCGTCTTTATACAAGACTGACTGAACTTCAATAACTCACTCGCCTACTTTGCCTTGCCTTTTATATGGATGAATGTTCTTGAAGGCTAATGTTCATGACTTTGCCTTCTCGAAATCTTTATAAATATAAACAGTGTTGTTTGTGTATTTTTGTTTACTTGTTTACCATTTTTGCAGAGGGAAGCTGATTCTACTACATAGAGATTATCTCATCAGTACTTCTAGAACATCCAAAAATCATTAGCCTTGTCTTTCAGCAGAAACAACTAGACCTCTCGGCACACTTGGGAGAGAAGCAATTAGGCTTTCATAGCATAATTACTAGGCAATGTATGCATATCGAAAAGTATGGGGTACCCATATTAAGTTATTATTAGAGCGGATAGTATGAGGTATAGTAGAAATCTCTACCCTCTTTATAACTGCTCTGCTCTACTGTACTTAAATTAGTGCAGTTTGATGCGTATGTTTTCATAACCTGAATTGTTCTAAGGATCAAAACTTTTCAATTTCGTTGAAATTGGACATTCCGCTTAAAAGACCGCTTCTTGTTTAACAAATCCAAAACCAGGTGGTCGTTTCTTTCAGACGCTTGCTGCTTAAAGAGTACAAAAAATAAAATACAGGGCCTCTGACTATTTCATCACGGGCTCAACCCTCAATTCTGGCCTAACTTATATTCATAGTAAAATAATTAGGTCCAAAAAATAGACCATATGAGACTTACTGACATCTATGATATCAGATCAGCCACTAGTATGCAAACAAGTTCATCGAACCATTTTATCAATAACCTCGTTTAAATTATATATGAAATCAAAGACCCCATAATCATTTCCGGTGGCAGATCTGATCATAGAAGAACAGAAATTAACTGCCTATTCAACACAGTTACTCATACTTAACTCATTTCGAGATTCTCTGGTGAAATCATAGAGTCTACCCAGATCGGGCAGATGCTAAGTAAGCCCTTTAACATCAAATGAAGATAAATGAAATGATTTTTATTTACATCCCCTAATTTGCCACGATGCGGAAGCGACTGCACGAGCATTAGCACTAGCGAGGCAGCAACCAAAAACATTTCAACCAACATTGCCAAGCTGCACCTATGAAATCTAGAAGCGAATAATTTCTTATGATCTTAAGGCTGCCAAATCTGGCTTGTTATGGTAGTTTTCTGCTGCATCGTTCATCCTTAGCACGCCATCTACCTCTGTTTCAAGTAACTGCAAAGGTACACAAATCATGTAGACAACGTTCATCAAAGGCCTAACAACCGCGAGCTGTCCTTCTTTCTGTGAAAAACCATGTTACTTTGCTTGACCGCTCCCAAAAGCTAAAACATGAAGAAAAGCTTAAAAAAAATTAAAATAATAGGGATGAGAACTTGTTGAATTATCATCAGCAATGTTGCAGGGAATGTGATAAAAAAAAAGGAGTGATATTTTAAAAAATAATTTCCCAGGTTTCATATAATTGAGTTGTCTTTAGCACTCGAGAATTATAAGTTCTTGGACAAAGGACCTCGAAAAAACCCAATTAAACATCAAAATGAACTTATTATACCAATATTAGTCATATTTAAAGAAATTTCAAAGCAAATTTTAAAAATGTTTTCCGTTTACTCGTGAATGATACAAAAAAAAGAGAATAATTACTCCACTCAAATTTTAATTAAATTGAAAAATTAAAAATAAAAAAAAGAATTGTTTTATGTGCTGTGGGAGTTTTTAATTTTCTACAGTGTTGCAGTGATAATATTTTATTTTCAAGTATGATAAACTCTACCACACTCTTACACGCGTTCTCAATCACTTTGTGCTTTTTATTTCCTTTATCAAAACCATTGAATTTAATCAAGATTGGAAAACCAGGAAAAAAATTCCCCCTGAAGCCAATTGGTTGGCTGATTAACACATGTGTCCTGTTCACTACGTTTAAATGTATGTTAATTGCTAATGGAGTATACTTTACTTCTCTCTCTCTCTCTCTCTTTTTCGAATAGCTTTCATTGTTTTATTTTAATTTCCTGTTCTGTTCGTGGAATACTGCCTTGAGTGTTGAAATGTTTGTTTGTTTTTTCTGCTTTCGCTTTCCATGCAACACTTTTCTTTGAAATGATTTTTAAAATTAAATTCTCTTTAATGTGTGCATAGCCAACAGTATTATTACGTGTACGTGTGTTCTTACCAATAATATTACCGTGTTATTAACTGTGTTATTACGATAAGCTGTTATTATGATGAGTTTAAAAAAATTGTTTAAACGAAAAGAAAAATAAAAATGGAGGCAATTTCCGGCAATGAAAGAAATTAAGAAGAAAATTTTTTTAAATTGTAATTTATAAAGCACGCTTATCGTATGCTTTACTTTAGTGATCATAAGCTGTTTGCCCCATAGACCTTTAATAAATATATTTATTCATTATTCAACAAAAAATTAGTTGCATTATTCAGAAATTGTTTTATTTAACCGAAAAGAAAACGGCAGCGGATATGCAACTAAGGCTCTTATGGAATTGTTACCAAATTGAGGAATCTAGATACATGGCTTAACATTAAAATTATAACCCAAAAAAATACAACAATAAGAATCAACATAAAAATATGGTAAACAAGTAAACAAAAATACAACAACAAACACTACAAGAATAAATGTAAACAAAATACACAAGCAACAATAATAAATGTAAACAACGATGTTAACATTTATAGAGGTTTCGAGAAGGCGAAATCGCGAACATTTGCCTTCGAGACCATTCATCAGATTGTTTACCCTGCCATATAAAAGGCAAAGCATAGCAAACGAGAGAGTTAGTGAAGTTCAGTCAGTCTTGTGTAAAGGGGCGGTGCGTTTGAAGAGAGTAATCATAGTTTGAATATCTCCGTTACAAAGATCTGCCTAACAATTGTCTAGCAATTGTTATTGTTTATGCAAAGGGTGTAAACAAAGGAATAACAAACAAAGCAATTGTTGTTGTCTACATCAAGTGGCACGCAGAATTGTGCGAATAATAAAGAATTTTAATTAAAACTAACCACAAATTTATTTTTATTTTACTTGCAATCTATGAGCTCATATTTTAAACGATTTTAAAAGTTAAAAACAGAAACATTAGTTGAATTAGTCAGAAATTGTTTTAATTAATCGAAGAGAAAACGTCAGAACAACGTCAACGGATATGTATGTTCTCAGTAACCTATCTTAGGCTATAGAACGACTTTAAATGCTCTTATGGAACCTTTAAATATTGCATGCCAAAATATATTGTCCCAGTTTTTATGACAAGGAATGAGAGTTTCCCTGAGAAACGCATAAAGGAATTGAAAAGACAACAAGCTATGAACAATGGTGCGCATATTTGACCTGAATATGTGCCACCCCAAAGCCAATAACATCTAGAATTCTCTGTCTTAAAATTAACTGCAAATTGAGATAAGAGCTGGATGAGAGCTATTGAAAGAAACGCCAACAAAATAATATATGTATTTCGTCGAGCCCCGCTGAACAGTCTTCTGACAAAATATCTGAATGTAAATTGCCACGAAAATCTTCTTAAATTTTTTAATTGTATTCGATGTTAAGATGTAGGTCCGACAGTAATGGTGTGCTATGTTAAGCCTTGATTCTAACTAAAGAACATTTAATTTCGATTATTGTATATACAGTGAGGGTCAAAGGAAATTGTACATTATGGATAAAATTCTAACAATCAGCAAACTTAACTTTTAGCTTAACTTTTGCACCGCTCCAGTACAATATTCTATCTCATTTTTATGTGGGCAGGTTCCGATTTATATTTGTTTTTAAGGAGCTATTAAAGTCACCAAATTAGTTTAAAATACGTAAAATAACTCCTTTACAACGTTACGGCAAACTACAATACAAAAAGAAAATCTATATTGCCAGATCTAACATCATTATACTACTCTAAGGGCCATCAATACAACTTGCCGTTAACTAAAGGGAGGATTATAATGGGCAAATAAATTGTTTTTCATTCTTATATGTGGACGATAAGGTAAAAGTGAGTGTTGCCGAAAATATATTTGGCAACAGAATTCTAATTTTTTATAAATACATTTTTTTATATATATGTATATTATCAGTAAACATAATTTTTTAAGTATTACTAATTAGACAACTTCAACTGTACATATTACAATATTTTAGTACGTTATCTAAGGAATGTAGAAAAACCAGTTTTATTTTTGTCTATTATCTTAGTTCCTTTTCGTGTATTAATTATTTATAATATCTCTCATTAGTACTAGTTTAGTGAGAGATGATCCCGTTACTTTATTTAGTACAATTGCTTTAAAGTAATATTACTTAAATTTAGTAAATCACTTGTGCTTTGACTTTGTATAAGAACAGTTTACTTTTCTTAAAATATAAATCTATACTTAAATACTTTACATAAAGTTCTGTGCATAAAGTCATTTTCTCAACATACAACTTACATTACTTCAACATTTTATTGGTGCCGAAACCCGGGAATTCATAAGTATTCTAATAAAATTAATATTTCTACATAAGAATTCCTAATAAATTATATTTCAATAAAAATTATAAAAAACTGAACTATTTAAAATTCTATTAAAATTTTAACAAAATAATTCTATGAACAATGAGTGAATTAGACCTAATAATAAAGGAACAACGGAACCTGCTGAAATTATTAATTAAATTGGAAACTCGTTTCGAGCAAAAGGAAAAAGATGAGAGGACTAGCGGCTTCTTAAATTCTTTAGGGCAACAACTAGATAAAATATTTGGTAAGTTTGAATCTCAACATGATAAATAGTGCGTCGAATTCATGAGGAGTCTATAGACGATAATGATGTTCCATACATGAAAGAAGATTTTTACTTTGAATTTTCGGAGAAATATTTGTGTTTTAAAGGAAAATTATTAGATACTAAATCAGACAACACGATGATAAACGGACCATTGTCAAGTACTTGTGTCCCAACTAACGGTCGCCATGATATTACCGTTAACTGTGATGCTAAGCTACCTAAGATTTCCTTACCAAAGTTTTCTGGAGAATATATGGAGTGGATTCCATTTCGCGACATTTATTCGTCTGTCGTTCATAACAATGATTCGCTCACGAAGGTTCAAAAATTTTATTATTTAAAGAGTACGCTCTCTGGCGAAGCATTTAATTTAATTAAAAATATTTCTGCTACTGATGCAAATTATGATTCGGCATGGAACGTTCTAGAATCCAGATATCATAACAAGCGAATGCTTGTTGGCAGTTTAATATCAAAACTTTTTCATATTTCGAAATCTGATGGTGGATTTCAATCCATTAAAACTTTATTGGATTCCACCAAGGAAATTTTGTCTTCACTTCAAAACCTCAACATAAACACCCAAAGCTGGGATCCTATTCTTACACATATGACAGTACAAAAGCTCGACTTCCAGACACGAAAGGATTGGGAACAATCTTTGAAATCCTCTACTGAACTTTCTTCTCGTGATGAACTATTTGCATTCTTGGAGAAAACTTTCCGAACATTGGAATCAATTAATGATGATGCTGCATCATCATCTAAATATAGAAACTCGAAGAGTCATAAACATTTTAATTCCGCTAAAAGGACATCGTGTAATTCTGGCAACTTTTCCGGACATTATACAAAATCTTGCCTATTTTGTGATAAGGGACATTCACTTTCGAAATGTTTTAAATTTTTATCCTTACCTTTTGATTCTAAAAATGCCTTTTTGTTAAAAAGAAAGGTTTGCTGTAATTGTCTTGCTGTTGGTCATAACCATGAAAATTGCAGCTCACCATTTCGATGCATTATATGCAAACACCCACATCACACTGTTCTTCATTTGGACAGAAATCAGTGGGAGGCCTCTTCTATTCCTGCTATTTCACTGAATTCTAAGACTGAAAGCACACCAGGTGCTACTGTCCATAGTGCAGTTGCTTACCAAGCAGTATTGTTATACACTATTCGATTACTTGTTCGAACTGAAAAAGGTTATTTTCCTTTACGAGCTCTGTTGGATCCAGGCTCACAAGGAAGTTTGATTTCTGAAGCTGCAGTTCAACTGATGGGCATCCGAAAAGAAAGATCATATTGTAAGGTAATCGGTATTGGTAACAATGGTGAAAACGTATCGAAATACTCTGCTAATATTGAGTTATATTCTCGTCAACGAAAACCTGTATTTTCATGTACGGCATTAGTTTTGGCTAATCTTTCTTCGTATACACCGGATCCTTCGTCTAAACTTATTTCGTTGCCTGATATTGATCCTGAAAATATGGCTGATCCACTTTTCTTCAACTCTGATCGGATAGATCTAATTTTAGGCGCAGACGTCTGCTCAATAATAAAACTTCCCGCCGAATCCTTTGTTCACAACAATTTATTCTTTCAAAATACTCATTTTGGATGGGTGTTTTCTGGAAAAAATGGTAACATTTCTTGCAACAGGCTGCACATACTGAACGTCAAGTTAGAGACATTATTGAAGTCGTTTTGGGAGCAGGAGGAAGTTAGTACCAAACGAAAGATAAGTAATGAAGAACTGAAATGTGAAAATTATTTTGCGAATACAGTTAATAAATCACAATCTGGTCGCTATATAGTACATTTACCGTTTAGGTCCCTAGTAGAAAATAACACTGCACCGTCTGTTCCGAATAATATCGTTAGCGCCTACAGACGGATGCGACAATTGGAAATCTCTTTTTCGAAACGACCGACTTTTGCTGAAAGATATAGGAACTTTATGCGAGAGTACGAAATTTTGGGTCACATGACCAAATTTGGAAAATATCCTGAAGATGTCAGACCTAATTCTTATTTCTTGCCTCACCATGGTGTACTAAAGGAGAGCAGTACAACCACCAAACTAAGAGTTGTTTTTGATGGAAGTTGTCATTTGGTTAACTGCAAATCGTTAAATGAAGAACTCTGTCCTGAACCTCCGCTTCAAAACGATTTACCAGGAATTATTACAAAATGGAGGAGGCACAGGATTGCATTCAGCGCGGATATTGAAAAAATGTTCCGGCAGATAGATGTTTGTCCAGAACATAGGAAGTTTCAGCAAATACTTTGGCGACATGAATTAAATGATGAAATATCTATTTATGAGCTGAATACCGTAACATACGGTACAACGTCAGCTCCTTATTTGGCCATACGTGTTTTGCAGCAATTGGCATATGATTTTAAAGACGACTTTCCACATGCAGCAGATGTTCTTATTTCTGATTCTTACGTAGATGATGTTATTTCGGGAGCGGATAATCTTGAAAGTGCAATTAACTTACAAAAGGATTTATGCAATCTTCTGAAAAAAGGATGTTGCAATTTACGCAAATGGATCTCTAATTCTTCTCAATTCTTACGAGAAATTCCCGAAGAACATAAGGAAAACTCTAAAACTTTACAATTTGATAAAGACAATGTGGTGAAAACTCTAGGCATCCAGTGGGATACATGTGGCGATTTCTTTTCCTTTAAGGTAAACCTTGACGATACCAGTTCATTTACTAAGCGAACCATTCTTTCAGAATCTGCTAGACTATACGATCCTTTAGGATGGCTTACACCCTCCACCATTGTAGCCAAGTCTATTTTTAAAAAACTATGGGAACATAGTGTAGATTGGGATACTCCGATACCTATTGAAATAGAAAAGGAATGGTTTAAGTACAGATCGACATTGGTAGACCTTGTGAACTTGAAAATTCCCAGATGGATAAATTGGTCTCCAGGAGTGAAAACAGAATTGCACTGCTTTTGCGATGCATCAACTTTAGCTTATGCAGCAGTAGTTTATCTTAGATTTATTACTTCGGAAGGTATTTTCGTTAATATTTTGCAAGCAAAATCTAAAGTTTCTCCTATTAAAACTGTAACTATACCGAGGTTGGAACTATGTGCCGCTAAACTTTTGATTCAACTTACTGAAGATATCAAGAATTCCTTGGATATTTGTAAAATAGAAAACATTTTTTATTGGAGTGATAGTTCAACTGTTTTAAGCTGGATTCGGAAACCTTCATCAACCTGGACAGTCTATGTTGCAAATAGAGTTGCAGATATACAACGTTTAAGTAATCCTCTGCAGTGGAGATATGTACCTTCCAATTTAAACCCAGCCGATTGTGCATCAAGAGGCATTTTAGGTCAAAATTTAGTAGAAAACGACATCTGGTGGTATGGTCCAAAGTTCTTATATGAAGCTCCTTCTTCATGGCCTAAGCAATTATTAAATTTACAAACTTCTGAAGAAAAGAGTCCGAAAGTTTCTACTAATATTAGTATTGAAAAAGCCTATCCTGAGTTATTATCCAGATTCTCGAAATTAAGGACACTGCTTCGAATTACCGCGTTATGTCTACGATTTGTAAATAATTGTAAAACCTCTCCTTTAGGAAGGAGCACTGGAGCTATATCCATCTCTGAAATTAATAATGTTTTATTGCGCTTTGTTAAAATTACTCAATTGATAGATTTTCCAATGGAGTTGGAATTTCTTTCTAAAAAACAAGAAATTCGTCACAGTCCTTTATTGAAGTTAATGCCATTTTTGGATGACAACGGCATTATTCGTGTTGGAGGTCGTTTACAAAATTCTGATTTTAACTATAGCCTTAAACATCCTATAATTTTAGCAAAATCTAATCCTCTTTCAAAACTAATCATCTTGGATGCACATGAGAATTCTCTTCATGGTGGAATTACTTTAACGATGTCCATCGTTAATCGAAAATTTTGGATCGTATCTGGGACTCAGCTAGCAAAAACTATTATACGTAAATGTTTGCAGTGTTTTAAATATGCAGCTAAAAGTTCACAACAAATAATGGGCAGCTTGCCTTTGGTGAGACTGAACGTTACTAGACCTTTTAAACACAGTGGTGTTGACTATGCTGGACCATTAAATATTAAATCGTCTACTTTAAGGTCCGCTGTTATTACAAAAGGCTATATTTGCTTGTTTGTGTGTATGGTCACGAAAGCTATTCATCTAGAAGCGGTTTCAGATCTTACTACAAATTCTTTCTTGGCAGCTTTTCGGAGATTTGTTTCTCGAAGAGGCGCATGCACTGACATCTATTCAGACTGCGGTACAAACTTTGTAGGCGCATCAAAGGAACTTCAAATTCTTTTTCATAAAAACAAAAAATCATTGCCAGAGGAATTACAACATGCTTTGAGCTTAAATTATACCAATTGGCATTTCATACCTCCGGCCTCGCCAAATTTTGGTGGATTATGGGAAGCAGGCGTAAAATCCGTGAAGTATCATCTAAGACGAGTTACCAATGATCGACTACTTACATTTGAGGAGCTAAATACATTACTTTGTCAAATTGAAAGTTGCCTCAATTCACGGCCTCTATGTCCTTTATCATCAGATCCATCGGATTTTAACGCACTAACACCAGCACATTTCCTCATTGGCGAACCACTACAGTGTGTTCAAGAAGAAAACTTATTAGCTCAAAGGGGAAACCATCTTTCACGTTGGCAAGCTATCGAGAGAATGAAACAGCATTTTTGGAAAAGATGGTACAGAGAATACCTTAATCGCCTTCAAGCTCGGCCAAAATGGTTAAGAAGCATTCCGAATCCCAATATTGGAGATTTGGTACTAGTATCAGATGACAGATGTGGACCAGGTCAATGGGTTCTTGGAAGAATTGCTGATACACATTCAGGAGGCGACGGAAAGATAAGGGTGGTATCAGTCCAAATTAAAAATAAAATATTTAAAAGACCAATTTCTAAAATTTTTCTTCTTCCAGAAAATTCCAGTGAACCTTTTAAAGAAATGTCAGAGGATAACCCTGAAGCTGCTGTTAACGTAAAAGACGGAGCCTAAGGCAGCGCTGTGAGTCGGAGCATAGCGGAGTTTCATAACTCGACTAAAGTACTCCCAACGATAGGCCGTCTTCTACTTACTACATACTGTTTTGAAAACATTCGTTCTCCAGGGGGAGAATGTTGCCGAAAATATATTTGGCAACAGAATTCTAATTTTTTATAAATACATTTTTTTATATATATGTATATTATCAGTAAACATAATTTTTTAAGTATTACTAATTAGACAACTTCAACTGTACATATTACAATATTTTAGTACGTTATCTAAGGAATGTAGAAAAACCAGTTTTATTTTTGTCTATTATCTTAGTTCCTTTTCGTGTATTAATTATTTATAATATCTCTCATTAGTACTAGTTTAGTGAGAGATGATCCCGTTACTTTATTTAGTACAATTGCTTTAAAGTAATATTACTTAAATTTAGTAAATCACTTGTGCTTTGACTTTGTATAAGAACAGTTTACTTTTCTTAAAATATAAATCTATACTTAAATACTTTACATAAAGTTCTGTGCATAAAGTCATTTTCTCAACATACAACTTACATTACTTCAACAGTGAGCGTTAAGCTAAAGGCGGGATCATCCTACTGGTAACTTTTAAAGTGAAGTTTAAGTCTGAACTTGCCATATTAGTATTATTTTCAATGTGGCAACTTCAAATACAAACAAAATGAGGAAACACAACAACAAAAAAAGACTAAATTCGTTGTCACTGCGTTAAAAAAGAACTTGTTTAATTGAGCAGTGTTATCGACATAGCTCCGGCACTGCCATATTTTTAAAAACAGTTAACTTTATTTTATCTGTAGGTAGTAATAACGAAAAGAAGTTAAAGGTGACTTTAAAGTTCAATTTAGCTAAAGTTACCTTCAACTAAACCCAACTTTAACGAGAAGTTGTAATAATGGCCCTAAGCATTTTCTTAATTAAACCACAAACAAATACTCAGTTGCTTCAACAACTGACTGATACAGGCTTTAATTTAATACACTGAAAACATATTTTGAGTAAAAATTGCTTAGCATTTAAGGTTAATGTAGGGAACATGTTTCACTTTTTTACAGCAATTTCTATACAAAATTTTTATTAAAGTTTCTAGGTTTTATAATTTATATTTCAAATTATTTTATCACAGCGCAAATTGAAAAATGATACGCCACGTATTCGCTTAATGTAAAGATATTCCATTGCCAGAGGGTTTGAAGAGATGTGTATGATAAATTTGTTCATATTCTACCACCAGGTAAATTATGTAAACGTTATTAAATTACAATTATTTTTACCGTTATATTATTTAACAAATAATATTTATTAAAGCTTCACAAATACACACACATACAAATATATCTGAACATAATGGAAGAGAAAGAAAAAAAAATGTATTTCACGATTTCATTTCATTTTGTATACCTAATGGAAAATATTAATAATTAAACATTTTAATTTTATTTTAACACGAGAAAACCATTTATTCTATTCGCCACGGGCAAATTATCATAAAAAAATATTTTTGGTTTTATTGTTAATCCATAATGGAATACGTATTCCACTCATTGACACATCATCGATGCACATTGCATCACATATTGGTAAAGAAAGGAGGCAAACTCCACAATCACCTTCGCCAGCCTCTATGAAAACCGTTAAGAGTAAAAAGCTAGGTCATGGCAATATAAGCCAGTATTTATTTAAAGGACAACAGCAGCAAAAGCATTACGAGGAAAATAAATAAATATTCATATTTATCTCTCTTATAAATACATAATATGCGACGACTGTTCTAAAAACATCCGTGATACTGCATATACATTGGCAGTAGTTTGGAAAAAATTATAAAGTTTTGCAAGAGACGTTTACAGTTTTCTGTAGAATCCTATGTAATAAACTCAGAGAATTTGTAAGAATTGTTCATTCGTTCCGTAAAAACATTCATTTGAAAGGCCTCAGTCCAATAAATATTAAAGCCCAGCTGCACCCTATTCTGAGAAAAAGTAATTCTTCGTTTGAGACCCTAAAATATTAGGTGATAGTATATACACCAGGCCTCACAGAGTGCTCAATCAATTGAAATGTTCTAGTCAACAAACACTTATGGAACTCCACAACAGACATAGTCGGCTAAAAGTACATAAGCCAGCTATTGCCTACACCGTATATTAATCGAAACCTTGTAGATAATATCAAAGCAAAAAAGCTTAACCGGCTTTATTATGTTGTTACGTTTTTACCTTTTAAAAACGGTTGAAATATGAGCTCGTAGATTGCAAAAAAAAATGAAAATAAATTTATGTTCAGTTTTATTTAAATTCTTCATTGTTCGCACAATTCCCTGTGCCACTGTTCACAACTTCATGTAAACGACAACAATTTGCTTTGTTTGCTATTCTTCTTTACACTCGCTGCGTAAACGCTAACAATTGTTCGACAGATCTTTATAACGGCAATCTTCAAACCACGAATATTCTCTTCACACGCAACGTGTCTTGATACAACACTCACAGAATTTTTACAGACTCCGCTGCCTGCTTTGTCTTGCTTTTTATATCGCAGGGTAAAAAGTCTGATGAATGCTCTTGAAGGAGAATGACTTCCCCTTCTGGAAACATGTTGTTTACGTTATTGTTGTTTGTGTATTTTGTTTACATTACATTCCGGTAATGTTTGTTGTTGCTTTTTGTTTACTTGTTTATCGCCTTTTTTATACTGATGTTGTTGCTATATTTTTTGTTTATTTGTTGTATGGGCTGATCATGTAAACAAGACCATTACTTTTGTTTTTGTAGTGTTTGTTTATCATTTTAATGTTAAACGATGTAAAACCATTTGAATTTTCGTAATAATATGAAAGAAAACGGAAGCCAAAGAAGTGCTTACAGTCGAATAGAAAAAGGTAGCAAAATTGGGAGACGTATCACAGTGGGAGATAAGCATATGCTCTTATACTCTGATTCCAAACGTGGATTATAAGGCCCCATCCAAGTGGTCCAATTTTGGTATACTTTTGGAATTCAGCACTCCACAGCGGTAAAGTTACTGTAACTAGCTTGTCCCTATATACGAGGTACTTCACGTTTTCCAAATAAAAAAATAGTCAATATGGGTCTAAAAACACGACCTTGACATCAAATGAACTTCTTAGAAACGTGACATTAATTACCCACTGAATCCGCTTCTCATAGTATAGCATACCAAATCGCAAGTGAGAATTCTTCCATTCCAAACAACACCCAGCCCAGCTTCATCGAGTTTAACGTTGCAATTTTCACCCGTTTATAAAGATGTACTCTTCGAAGCCAACACAAGTTTAAAAACCACACCAAACATTGCATTTTTTTACAGTGTATTGACGGCTTCATAACCGAAATTTGGTCACAATAGTTTGAATAGCTTCTTCAATGCAGCGACTACAAAATGGACGTACAATTTCTCACACAGAATGAATTTTTACAATAAAATCGTATACAAGTAGCCGTAGTCTAGTAGGTAGTGTATTGGCTTATCAGACGTATGGCCTTAGTTCAAATCCTAGCTCGACATCTGAAACAAAACAAAATACAAAAAAAAAATATTTTTCCGGAAACTTACTCTCAGCAGTCTTCTAGCAAAAACTCTGAGAATAAAATAAAGTTGACATGAAAAGTTTCTCAAAATATTTATCGCTCACTATCCGCTTTAAATTATAGGTGGTGGAAACCATTACATGGGTTGTGTGAGGAGCTAGGTTGTAATACTAGGTTGACTAAAACGTTGTAATGACCAATTAAGTAAATAAGGTTTGGAAGCGTTATTCATCTACTCATTAAAAATTATTAAATTTTACGAAGTATTTTTATGAAGTCGCCACATGTCACGAAGCGTTTTCACGCTCAAAAAATGTGTACTGAAAAACCAGTGCAAATAATGAAATTCTGTTACGGGGGGAATGGCGAAATTTTCTAAATGAACTTGAAATACTACCACCACAATAATTCTACGCAGCAATTAATATGATTTCATGGAATCGCGTTTTATGTGAATATTGCAGAACGAATGTAATAAATATGCAAATATTTGCATATTCAAATGTAAATTATAAATAGAATGTATGGCAGATATTCGAAATAATTAAATAAAAATACCAGGAAAAATGAAAACAAAAACTATACCCTGCCTATTCATAACATAATAATAATACAATGTATTGATACGCTTCTAATGCATGTTTCATATTTGAATTTTCATATTTGCTTTGCATAGAAAATATCCACACATACTTCCTAAGTCTTCCTTCCCCATATTTGTTTTCTAAATGTATTCATAAAATCTATTATTTTTTTTAATAAAGCTTTGTCACATATTTCGGAGATAGAATTTTATGCTGGCTTCAGTTTTTAATTAAAAAATATTACAAAGATTTTTTTTTACAATATAATACGTGTATTAGTTTATAGATTTTTTGTTTTTTTTAATTTTAAATTTTATATCAAGTTATTCTAGTGAAGTTCTTTAGTTTGTGGCATTCAAATTATTCAATACTGTGCTGCCTTCTTTCTGCAGCTGGCTACAGGTTCCTGGCTGAAAGCCAACATAACAACAGCCTCAGGGCAATCTCACAATTACCAGACCTAACGGAGCGAACACAAGAAATTTGGGGAAGACTTTTCTTAATTCCTCAACGCTAACCGCTTTTAGCTCGCGTATAGTTTTATTTGTTTCGATACCTTCGATACTTATGACTAGAAACACGATAGACGCAACACAGCAAGCCCAACGGCAAAGCATAAAAAAAATAAATAAAAAATAAATACTTTATTTATTCCCTATCGATGGTGCCACTGAAACGTTTTTTCATGTTATATTTCATGCATCGAGTGCTTAAAACTCGTATTTCATGTACGTCAATGTATAGGCAGCACTAGTCCTCAATGTTAGTACTAATTCTCCCAGAGAAATTAGCCAGAATGCTAAGCTGCAGCATCGTCGCTTGTTTTCGTGTTGCCTTAAAAATTATCATTTCCATATACACCCATGTAAAGTCGACATAGTCTAGTAGGTAGTATGTTGGCTTATTAGACGTAAGGCAATGGTTCAAACCCCAAGTCTGACATCAAAACGAAAAATATGAAAAAGTATTTCTTCGGCGACTTCCTCTCAGCAGATATCTGGCAAAATCTCATGAAAATTTTATCAAAAATCAGTCGTTTGGAGTCGACTTTAAACTATAGGTCCCGCCTACACACAACATTAGTGGTGTGAGAAGCTAAGTCGTAATCCTGACTGAAGGGTTCTGATGACTAATTATGTATGTAGTATATTGTTACGAAAATGGAAACGGTGTAGCATCGTTTAACATTAAAACGATAAACAAAAGCTACACAATTACAACGAACTTGTTTGCATATACCAACAACATCAGTATGAAAGAAAAAGAGACAGACAAATAAGAAGAAAGTATACAAACAACGTAAGCAAAGTATACAAACAACAATGAAGTCGCAATAGAGTTCTCGAGAATGCGAAACCCCCAACGTACTACTTCAAGAACCTCCATCAGACTGTTTACGCGAGCATATAAAAAAGCAAGCCAAAGCAGACAACGAGTAGTAAGAAATCAGTCAGTCTTGTGTAGAGACGCGTTGCGTGTGAAGAGAACAGTTGTGGTTTGAAGATCGCCGTTGAAAAGATCTGCGTTGTAAGCAAGGAAGAATAGCGAACAAGCAATTATTGTTTTATTCGTCAAGTGTGAACAGTAGCACAAAACTAGTGAGGAAATAAAGAATTTATCTAAAACATATTTATTTTTATTTTGTTTGCAATCAACGAACGCATATTCTAACCATTTTTAAAAAGGTAAAAACGTAACAATATATAAACCCATTCTATTTTCGAGAGATTAGTGTGCTTGATGTGTTGCGTCCATTGTGTTTATAGCGTTACACTCACACATTAAGTAAAATCGGTATTTTCCTTCATCTGCGACAAGAGAAAATTTTGCTTTCTTTTTTGAGTTTTATGGAGTGGAATTTATTCCTAAATTTCAACTTCATCTCTGTGTGCCACAAAGTTTTTTAGTATAACACCATGATGGAGACGAGATTCAACGTTTTATTACAACCTGGCTGTCCGAATTCTTACTGGCTTAAATAGTCATTATATTACTTTAGTTAGGATTACAATCTAGCTTCTTACATCACCCATGTTGTCTATTAATTTTTCGCAAGACATGCTGAAAAAATTCGCAAACAAATTTATTTTCTTCAAAGTAAAATTCCACAATTTAGAATCATTATCGTGCACAGAAATATAAACCCAGTGTGACATCTTCAACTGGCAAACGATAGCTAGTTCTCATGAACATCAAAATGAAAATATATGTCTTATTGTTTATTGTCCTCCTAATAAATACAAAAAATTTCTGATATATTCAAGCTTGAAACTAATTAGTGAAGTGTGATTTCAAAGATTTTCCACAGCCATTGTTTCAAGTTAATCATGCATAATTTTTTTTTTCAGATTAAAGTTTTAAGATGCATAAGTAAAATGAGAAAAACTTACTCCACACAACAACCAGCAGCACTAATGTGTCTTTAAAAATATGCAAATTTGATAAATAAACTTACAACACTATACAACAAGTTAGAAACTGAGTAAATAATTTACCATTAAGATACTCATGTTTGTTGTTATTTTAAACTTTCTTATAACAACATATTTACTTACGAAGTATACTATATACAATACATAATTTCAATAATAAACTAAAAAAAATTATAGCCTTGATCAACTAAATAGTATTTAAAATTCATTTTATTAAATTTATCACATAGCAGAGCTATTTAGTTACTATCAACTGTTTGTTATTCATTACACGTGCATATGTAGGATATGTAAGGCTGTAGAAGAGTACATACATACATATGTTTATGTATGTGTATGTTAGTGGAACTTGTGAGTTGCTTAAGAGAGAGAGTCTGTTTAGCTTTCCTGTTGCATATGGTGGAAGGAAATTAGTCAACATCCTGTCTGTGTTCAACACTATTCTGTAAATGTTATAAAACACATCCATGCACAGCCAGACAAATACACAGAAAAGAACACATAGACAAACTTTAATAAGTATATTTTGAATACACACACATACGTTGGCAACATATGTGAAACTTGTAGCTCAGTAAAGCAGAAAGAAAACCAACACTTTGCTGTAGAATTCTAAGTACACTTTGTTTTTTATTCATCGGCAGAAATATTTTTTATTTCATCAGATAGAAGAGACTTTACACTGAAGAGCTATTAAAAATATTGTTACGAAAATGGAAATGGTGTTTTCCTTTTACATCGTTTAAATTGTAAACAAAAGCTACAAAAACGGAAATAATGAACTTGTTTACATGATAAACAAGTAAACAAAAATATACCAACAAAACAGCGGTATAAAAAATGGTAATAAGTAAACAAAATTATACCAACAAAAACCAGTATAAAAAAGGGATAAACAAGTAAACAAAAATGCAACAACAAAAACAAATAAATGTAAACAATATGTTTACATTCTACCTACAAAAACTCAAGAGCCTATCGAGTGCACAATGGGTAGATGGCCGTTTTCTCGGTTTCTACAGTGTACCACCACCACCACCGCCCAGGGCAGTGCCTTTGTTGCTGAAAATATATATTTTTCCTAAGCGAGTCTCTCTCAAAAGTCTGCTAGCAAAAGCTTTGTCCTCCAAGGTCTTACACTGGCATTCGGAATTCACGTTAATTGTAAAATATCACAGCATATGGGTGGCATAAAAAGTTAGGTGGTAATCGTAATTAAAAAAGTTGTAATGGCCATTCACCCTTTGTTTAGCTACAACATCTAGCAGAGGAGTAACTATAGACGCCATTTTCCTATACATATTAGAGAAATCCAACTGTCAGGACAATAGTCGCCGAAGAAATGTTTTTCATACTTCTTTTCGTTCGATATGTATGGTTTGGGGTTTGCACCGTCATGTGTAATAAGTCAATACACCACCTACTAGACTACGGTGGCACTTATGTATAAAACACACACAATATAAGTGGCGTGAGAAGCTAGGTTGTAATCCTATATAAAGGGTTGTAATAACCAATTACATATGTATGTATGTTGACCTAAGTTTCCCTGATTATCAAACAAACTATCCCATATTCTTAGAATAAAACATTTACTATTGTTACCCACTGTAACTGTGTATGCAAAACTGTGGTATATCACACAAAGTAAACTGTTATACATAATTTATGCCAAAAATTCTATATTTGATCCCCTTTCATAAGCTTACCTTACCAAAAAAAAAAGGAAAAAACAGCTTAACAGGGTGTGGGTGATGTTGTTAAATAAACATGATGGCTGTTGCCGCCATCCTTGTAACTGTAATTGTGTATGTATGCATGTTTCCGTTTCCCTTCATCAGTTTAACACGTTCATTTGCAAATATTTATATTAGTCTGTGAGTATATAAAATAGTTATGTATGTATTAATATATGTACACCCCTTTTTGTACCACTCTCTCTCTCTCTCTCGTTTTCTATCTCTTTTAGTTTCCCCTGTTTCTCTTGATTTCGAAGTTTAGTTGGTATTCAAGGGTATTCTAAAGAGTAAAATTACTTGCATTATTATTGTTGTTGTTGTACTACATACAAACATACGTAACCCATATTGTAGAGTGATTTTTATAAATCCTTTTTGGTTGAGTAAAAATATACTCATGCATGATTTATTGCAATGTAATACTGCTGTATATTATTTTTAAAGTTTTCCATCAAGATTTTCTTTCTATTTTTATTTTTGTTTTTATGAAGTAAGACTTTATGGAATAAAACTTTGTAAGAGGGAGGGAAAAACTTAAAGCGCTTAACAACAGTAAAGGGCCAATGAAATGAGGACATATAAAAAACTACAAAATAAAAGAAAACATTCAAGTTTGAAAAGATTAAGAAATGTGCAGAAAGAGTTTCAAATACAGAGAAAAAATTTAGTTTGATAAACGTATTCCGTACAATGGATAGTTCGCACACCCTGTAGCATATTGTTATTGGCCATTATCAGATATTTGTTTTACCTATTTTTTAAACATGAATATTTAATTTGAATTAGTAAAAATAACTCATAGCAAAAATAACAAAATAAAATGCAAGAAAAGATAGAAAAAAAGTAGAACAGAATATAAAAGTATATGAAGGTCAAGAACAAAAAACTTTCAAGGCAAAAGTAAATATTATTTCTGCTTCATATGAACCAAATCATAAAAGAATTTTAAGAATTGGAATTTAAAATAAAATATATTACCGAAATAAACATATAAGCTCAGGTATTTACCATTATTCTTGCTTCCTTATGCTAAAACATATAGTTTATTATATGTTAGTGAAAATGTTATCCATGAGTGGCAGGACATACAGTTTATAGTCGACTCAGAACTACAGATTTCTAATAAACTTTACGTGACAATTTTATTTACTCGCAGAGTTTTTGCCAGAAATCTGCTGAGAGAAAGTTGCCTAAAAAAAATTTTTATATTTTCGTTTTGATGTTTGACCTGGAGTTTGAACCGTGGCCTCACGTCTAATAAATTAACACACTACCTACTAGACTACGCTGACTGACTGACTGACTCATAACATTTATTAGTACTCAAAATCCAATGCAATATCTGAAGACAGCCAGACTATATACAAACCAGTAATTATAATTCATAAATCGTATGCCAATAGATATAGAAATTCTTATTTACATACATACATTCATAATTGGCCATTACAACCCTTCAGTCAGGATTACGGCCTAGCTTCTCAACGCCACTCATGTTGTGTGTGTTAATTTTATACATGAGTGGCAGGACCTACAGTTTAACGTCGACTCCGAACGACAGATTTTTTTTGAGAAGCTTTTCATGGCAATTTTTACTCTCAGAGTTTTTGCCAGAAATCTGCTGAGAGGAAGTCGCCGAAGAAATATTTTTTTTCATATTTCGTTTTGATGTCTGAACTGGCCCTGATTCGAACTCGGGCCTTTCGTCTAATAAGCCAACACACTACCTACTAGACCACGGCGACTTTCTTATTTACCTACCTAAAACTCATGGCATCTTGCTAAACACAGTGAAGTATCACTATTAGTGTGAGGTAGCATGCCATCTTACAGCCTGTATATATTCATGATTCTTTTACCGAAAAGCTCAAAATGTTATAATGCCACAGAGTGTGTATTCGTCGCATAATTTACTGCTACTGATCACGTACGCTGCCTTTCGCTCTACTTATACTTCTGTTGTTTTAAGTCTGGCAACTTCTAGAACCAAACTGTTGACTTGTTATTGTTAATTTTTTTCAATTTTTTTTTTTTGGTATTCGTCCTATGCAGCATTGTTATTGAAAATTTGATATTTCTTTGTTGTTTTAATTTTTTGCTTTCCTTGACCTTTCTTTATAATTTTAATGTGCACGTTTAGCGTTCTTCTCCTCTGCGTCTACACCGAGATTTTAAGGAAAACGGTTTCTTAAAACTCTACAGTTTTTCCCTCATTTGTTCGATGCGTTTCCAATCTGAGGAGAAGGAAATTCCAATCCAGAACTGAATATTTAATATCATCTTGTGTATACCTTAGGACTATGACTAATTCACCTTCACTTCAAACATTGAATTTCTAAGTGATAATGTTTCGCCAGAAAATGTGGATGTATTTTTCATAGGCATGAGTTGATAAAGTCAAACAATTCTTTGTTGGCTTAAATAGATTCAAAATCATTTCATTAACATTTTTTTTTTTTGTTATTTGGCTTCTACAAAGTTTCTCGACATTTACGGTTTACAGCTGTTACTATAGTTTTACACTCTCTACTAAAGGTCCATAGCCGTAGCTCTTAGAGTATCCTGCTTCTGTTTGAGAATTTTGCTCCAGCGTCATACGTACAATACTATTGTGCTTCATCCTGATGGTATGGCAGATTCACCTCCAATTGGTTTTAGACGGGATATTTTACTTACATAATTGGTCATTACAGCTCGTTAGTCAGGATTACAACCTAGTTTCTCCGACTACCTATGCTGTGAGTGTCAATTTTTTCTATGCGTGGCGGGACCTACAGTTTATTTTTACGAAACTCTTGGTAATTTTTATTTACTCTCTTACGAATGTGTTTACATTCGGTATACTATGCTCCTTCATACTCCTGGATATTTGTTTGTTTCTTCACTATTGATAGCAAAAGCCTAAATGCCGATCTCTCTCTCTCAAGTCTGCTATTTGCTTTTATTTCTAGGACAGCAATTCTTGTGCATTTACAGCAAATGTTGTCTACGTCTTCAAATGTTTTTCTATTGATTTTAAAGGAGTTTAAAACAATTTCAATTTGTTAAGGAAATAAAAAAGAAAAACTATTAAACAATACTGTGTGTTTAACAAATAACCATGATTGCGCTAAAAGAAATAAAATTCCATAAAGTAAAGTACTATTGATGTCGTACGTGCTGAATAGTATTTGCGGGAGTTTAGCAGAATTATTGACAATAAAAGAAAAAGAAAAAATTTTCACAATTTCTCGAAGAGGAAATAGAATCACTGTAATATATACATACATATGTACGTATTGAATTTAACGAGTTTTAACAAATCCAAAGGTAGTAAAAAATATTTACGGCACGTCAATGGAAAAGCATTGGCATTTAGAAATACAGTGAGCAGCAAAAGAAATTGTACATTAAAAAAAATGCATGCATTAATAAATTACCGCTTAATTTTAATTGTAAACTTGTTTCATTGCCTGCTTTCTAAAATTGAAACAACAACAAAAATTACAAAAAATTTCGAAAAATTGTAAATTTTTTTGGGCGCTCTCCTTGAGTGTTAAAAGTTGAGTTTGGTGATTGTTAGAACTGAGGAAAGTGTAAAGTTTCTGTTGACGCTCACTATATGTTTCTAATTTTTATTAAAGCAATAAACAGAAACACACTAGTAACAGGAAGTATACATTTTAAACCAATACTGACGTTATCAGAATATTGTTACGCAAATGAAAAATCTAAATACTGGTGTTTTGCTTTTACATCGCTTAACATTAAAATTATAAACAAAAATACAACAACAAACACTACAAGAATAAATGTAAACAGAAATACAACAACAAACACTACAATAATAAATGACAACAACGATGTTTACATTTATAGAGATTTCGAGAAGGTGAAGTCATAAACATTTGCCTTCAAGATTATTCATCAAACTGTTTACCCTGCCATATAAAAGCCAAGGCAAAGCAGGCGACCAGAGTTAGTAAAGTTCAGATAGTCTTATGTGAAGACGGGGTGTGTTTGAAGAGAGTAATAGTGGTTGGAAGATCTTCGTTACAAAGATCTATCGAATAATTGCCTAGTAATTGTTATTGTTTATGCAAAGGATGTAAACAGAGGAATAACAAACAAAGCAATTATTGTTGTTTACATAAAGTTGTGAACAGTGGCATACAGAATTGTGCGTATAATAAAGGATTTTAATAAAAACTAAATACAAATTTATTTTGATTTTATTTGCCATATACGAACTCATATTTTACAATTACAATTACATTTTTTGGTATTGAAGTCAAGTCGTTCGCTATTTACAATTTCTAACCATCAGCCAACAACGCTTGTTAAAGAATTTTGTTTAAATTTGTTTAATTCCTGATAAACTGACAAACAGTTTACAAATTCTAATTCCTCCATCCATCATGTCTATCCTAGATTTGAACTGTAAATTCCTTTAAATTCTTCATGCCAAGCTAATTAAGGGTTCTTTCTGTACTGGTAACCTATTTGGCGACCCCAAAAAATTTGTCGTTTATTTTTGTAATTTGAATAGACAAAAAAGGAAACAAATGAAATACTTTTCATTTAAACCCTTTTGTCTGCTGTTTTTAATTAAAGCCGATAACAGTCAGGGAAACAAAAACAAAGACTACCATGCTGAAGAAAAAAAGTTAAAAAAGACGTTGAAAATTCGTTGACTAAATACGAGGTTTTGACTTTCTAACAAACTTTTTCAAGAACGTGCAACGTTCATGATTGGCTTAAAAGTGAGTCTATTCAACTTTTACTTTCTTTTTTTATCGCATTAATATGCTAAAAATACCGCTTAAAATAAATTAAAAAAAAGCTGAATTTAAAACAGGCCTTGTCTACGTTGTTGACAAAAAAAGAAAAGAAAAATTCCTTGTAATAAAATGACAATGAAGGTAAATACCAGACACAGCAGTTTTATTCAAATTAATAAAAACGAAAAAAAAAACATTAGAAAAAGGAAATAAATCCCAGTGGCTTTTTGGTTTTAAAACCAAGGCAATCGTGCTTTAATGAGACCAGTTAATCAGGACTTGTCAATGAGCTCTAAGGCATCACATATCATATGGTATCTCAATGGGCTATGTAAACTCAAGTGTGGTTTAATTTGATTTAGAGGTAGACGAGTGCAACTTCAGCTCAACCACAATATACAGTAGGCATCAAAAGAAACTGTACACTAAAGATAAAATTCTAACAATCACCAAACTCAACTTTTAACACTTAAGGGGAGTTCCCGAAAAAATTTCACAATATTTTGAAATATTTTATAAAATTTTTTATGTTTCATTTTTAATTTTAGCAGGCAATGAAAAACAATTTTAAAATAAATATAATTTTATTATGTATATATTATTTTAATGTACATACATAATTGGTCATTACAACCCTTCAGTCAGGATTACGGCCTAGCTTCTCAACACCACTCATGTTGTGTGTATTAATTTCATACATGAGTGGCGGGACCTACAATTTAACGTCGACCATGAACGTCAGATTTTTTAGAAACTTTTTCATGGCAGGTTTATTTACGACCAGAGTTTTTGCCATTAATCTGCTGAGAGGAAGTCGCCAAAGAAATATTTTTATTTTTTTTTTCATATTTCGTTTTGGTGTCTGGCCTGGGGCTCGGACCCGGGCTTTATGTCTAATAAGCCAACACACTACCTACTAGACAACAGCGAATTTTTTTAATGTACAGTTGCTTTTGACGCTCACTGTATTTCGATCTGTTCGAGATGTTTGAGCCAGAGTTTGAATCATGAGTTCTTATCTACTAAGCCAACACACTGCCTACTAGACTACGGAGACTCGTTTGCTTAAAGCGGTTGCTGTCAGAAACTAGGTCGTAATGGCCCATTACGGAGAATAACAAATACAAGCCTAAAATTTCATCTTTTCAACAAGCTGTAGTGGTATATTGAGCCAAGATAATATAGAGAGCCGTATATCGATAATTTGTAAACAAACTTTCAAGGTCGCTTAATACATTATTAGAAGTCGCCGTGGTCTAGTAGGTAGTGTGTTGGCTTATTAGACAAAAAGCCCGAGTTCACATCCACGGTCAGACATCAAAACGAAAATATGAAAATATTTCTTCGGCGACTTCCTCTCAGCAGATTTTTAGCAAAAACTCAGAGAATAAAAATTGCCATGAAAAGATTCTCAAAAATTTGTCGTTCGGAGTTGACTTTAAACTGTAGTTCCCGCTACTCATGTATAAAATTAACGCACACAACACGAGTGGTGTGAGAAGCTAGGACGTTGTACAATGGGCCAAATTGACCTCCGGGTACTGTACTTGTCACAGTTTACAAGTACACGTCCTCTAACCTAACCTAACCTAATACATTATTAATTAGTGTTGCTTTTTATACTGCCACAATGCAATGCGATTAGTTGTACAACGTGTTGAATAAACAAGTTGGATGTCTTCTTCACATGTTGCGATTTAGCAACCATAACTTACTTATAAATTGTTTTTGTAGCATTGTATTGAACGTCGATTGAATGAAAATCAACATCTTTTGATCTTCAACCAAGCGACCACCAACAAGCCTTTTAACATTACAGTTGTTTGTAGGAAACAATCCAGTTGTACCAGCAGTTGCAACATGTTGGAGCTGCATTCATTTTAAAATGTTACAGTATATGCTGTGCGTATACATTATATTCATTTATTTTTTATTAAATATTGCGTATACGCCATGTGATTCTCATAGCATTTACTATATGAAGAGCATAATATATGCACTGAAATTAATGAGAGAGAATTGAGTATCACAATTCGATAATATTTCAATGTTAATTTAAAGTGAAATTTGAAAGGCAACGATTTATCGTTATCATTTCTTTTAACGCTCACTATACGCCTTTCACATATCGTAGTGCATTTTACAAAAAACTAACTTTTATTTGGTTTGCTGGAAACCTATGGTTTTAAATGAAATTTTTAAATAATTTATGTAATACAGTTTATAAATTATTTAAATTTAATTGACATGCGAACACTACTTAGTTTTTTTTTTAATTTTATTCAATGGCTCTTATTTTTGCGGTTGCACATCATTAACTTTAATTACATATAATGGCAGTGATTTACACAAACAAACAATGAGAGATGTATAGAGAGGATTATAATGGTTTTACTACATATATTATTTACACAATTGATAAAAATAATACAACAACAAAAACAACATGCAAAAATTATATGAAGTCAATACACATCATAGATAATATCAACAATCAATATAACATTATTTAAATTGTGTTGGTACAGAGCCTATAGATCAATACATTATATACAATACAATTATGTACAGTGGATACCCAAATGTTGGGTTATTCGTGTAGTGTTTCGAAAGCCATCAGTCTGACAAAGCTATCTGCTGTTAATAGCTTTCATTTGAAGTGTTTTTCATTTAGTTTAACAATAAAAAAAATACGAAAGTGATGATTCAAAAGTAACCTCATTCACAAGGTAATCATAGGCGTCCCTCCATCCACATGAAGTTCAACTGTCGGCAACAATTAAAATCGTCTGACTTCATAGCTATGTTTCTTGGCTACCAGAGCAACAAAGACTTTCAAAGATGTTTTTTCCACACAAAGTTTTTTTCAGCAATGAAACTCATTCCTCACTTCAACAAGCAAACTTTACATACAAATATACACAATTGGTCATTACAACCCTTCAGTTAGGATTATGATCTAGATTCTCATACCACTTATCTTGTGTGCCTTAATTTTATACTGGAGTGGCGGGATCTACAGTTTAATGTCGAATCCGAACTACAGATTTTTGTGAGAAAGTTTTTCATGCCAATTTTATTTTAGTCTCCGAATTGTTGCTACAAATCTGCTGAGAGGAAGTCACAGAAGAAATATTTTTTTTTTAATTAGAAAACGGTAGAAACGTATGTCCTGCCGTCTAATAAGTTGTAATGGCCAATTATGTATGTATGTTATGTACTCTAATCTGTTACCTCAAATATTAGTACATATTAGTAAAAGCAAAGCTGAGACTATAATCTGTATCTGTGTGTGTCATGTACATGTAACCCGTATTGTGTTTAAAATATTTGTTATAAAATCTGTAGTAATATTAAAACCTTCTAAGCTGAGAGTATTTTCATTTCCTGTTTTAATCTTAAACCCCATTTTAATTCGTTTTTCAATTTTACTGTTAGCTGTACGTATGGTAAACCTTTGATTTATAATGTTACGCTTTCATTATAAAACAAAGAGCTGAATACTCATACCCAAACGCCTCTCAACTACAAATAAAATCTGTTTTAAAATTCTCAATCACAGCGATTGAAATTAAATCAAAAAAACACCCAAGGGTACAAGAGTGCCCACAAAAATAGAGGCATTGATTACACAAGGGATCATGTGTATTTTACATTTGCTTATACATTTACATTTATATGTACCCACACATATAAATGTTGTAATAGCTACATAACATAGAGAATGTTAAGTGCTCGGTAACATGTTTACCAACATATGTTAAGCTCTTGTTATAATCGTGTTACAATTGCTTCGGATCTTCCAACCTTTGTTGTAAACATTCATCTACCATTATAAATGAAATGAACTTTTATTCGAGAACTCTAATTATTTTCGCTGAATGCGAACATTAACAAGCAATACTTAAGTTCCAACAATAGCAGTGGATGCCTATTTAATGACCATGAACAGCCGCACTTGCTAAATGTCAAAAAGTCATTCGATATGATTATTGATTCCAACCAAATTGTAATATTTTTATTTATTTATTTATTAATTAATTACAATACGATTACAAATTATATTCTAATTATATACGAGCGGAGTAACTTGACCATATGCTCGGTGTAGTGTCACAGACCAGAGTCTCTGGTGGGAATCGAACCCACGACCCTCACGCTAATAGTCTAGCACACTACCCACTAGACTACCAGGGCACCCAAATTGTAATAAAAGTGCTATAAACAGTGGTAGTTAGTTTTTTTAGAAATTAAAATTAATCGATAGAAAGATGCAGTTAGATAGTAATCAATATGCAATCTAGGTTTGCGTCCGGGCTAAAAGAAACAAATTTTCACCATAATATTTGCAGCTTAAAAGAGAATAATCTCGGAAACCCAGAAAGCTGTCTGAGGCCCCCGCACCCCAGACACAATAACATCGAAAGCGAATGTTATGAGGAAGGCAGATAGCGCTCCTCTTATGTTCCACATGTTTATCACATACATATTACAGAGTTAACGACTGCTAGCGACAAGTGGTGATTCTTAAAATTGTTGCTTCCTTACGGAATTGGTTATTTCAACCATTTAGTCAGAGTTGCAATCTAGCTTCCCACACCAGCCATGTTGTGAGAATTTTATGCATGAGTGTTGGGACCTAAAGTTAAAAGTCGACTCTAAACGTCAGATTTGAAAAACTTTTCATGGCATTTTTTTTTGTACTCTCAGAGTTTTTGTCAGAAGGCTGCTGGGAAGAAGTCATCGAAAGATATTTTTTTTTTGATTCGTTTTATATATCTTAGCTAAGGTTTGAACCATTAGCCCTTTGACCTATGCTCCTAAACAATGATACGGCGCCAAACTGATGCACATCGTACCAGAAAAAGTAGCATTTCATAAGACAAACCTTAAGAAGCTATCAGGGATTGCCTTAGAGAAGTGAGAAGTATATGGTAGATCCCTGCTTACTGAGAGAAGACAAGAGGTAAACCTATATTAGATCGACTAAACGTGGACTACAAGTGGATTGAAATAAACAAAAGCTCCAGTGGAATCCTTAACGTCACGAAGGTATTGGAAAGACCAGCAAAATTTGTAAAGGGCAGCTGGTAATAGGAATATAGGAAATGTTTTACGAGTCCTATATTTCCTGTAGGAATTTCAAGGTTAAATATTGTTGTGAAAACGGAATAAACACTGAAAGTTTCTTCTGGAAACATAAAGAAAGGAAAAGATGAACACACTATAACAAAACTAGAGAAGTTACAAAAGGTTTGCAAAGAAAAGAATTACAAAAACAACAACAAATCAACAGTAAGATTCTAGAAGTTGTCAAACTAAAAAAAAATTAATTGTAAATAGACGAAAGGAAACGAAAACGTTGCCAGTGAGATGGACGACGTCTAAAAGGTATTTTAAGAACTTTTATTTTAAAGTTGAAATTTTCAAATCCAAAGATAGAAACATTGAAGCCAGAAGCAGGGCACTTGATTATTTATAATCATTAGAAAACTTTTTCCTAAGTACTCTTGTAATCATTTGAGAATTAAGACTTCTGATATAAAATCAAAATAACTACTAAGAAAACAATGCATTTAAATATTTCTAATTATCTACTATAAGCTGTAATCTGTCACTTTTCATTTTTCTTACTTTAAAGCTCGTAAATATTACGGGAAATTTAAATTTGTATGTGTATTTACTTGTAAAATTGACAGCACGATTCTACACCGTTATTATGCTCCTCATTAAACATGTAATAAATACAAGCGAGACGATTAAATTCATTTAAATGGTATTGTATTCTGCTGCTGTAATTATAGACACCATTGGCAAGCATTTAAAGAATGAGGGTGTGAAAAACTTTGACGGCTGCTGCTAGAGTTATAGGAAATTTTATTAAACTCAAATTTAAAATTTAATTTATTGTCTGCCACCACTCTTATTTATAACATTTAATCATTTCCAAAATGTTGTTGTAATTTTTCATTTCTAACCTTAATTTATTACCAAAACGGAAATTAATGTTTGTGTACAGACGTTCAAATTTGGAAATTTTTACGCCGTGGGTATGACAAATTACTTGAACTTTATTATAATAAAACAAGAACACTGGAAAAATTTTATTTTAGGAATTATTCATTGGACTCCTGTAACAGAAAATTTAAAATATTTGTTAAAGTTTCCAAAGCTAAAAATAAAAATAGGGGAGAGTTTTGACTTTAACTTATTTATGGATATAATATTCTAACAATCACCAAACTTAACTTTTAACTCTTAAGGAGAGTGCCCGAAAAAAATTTGACAAAATTACGAAATTTTTTGTAATTTTTTTTTTGTTTTGTTTCAATTTTAAAAACTGGCTATGAAACAAATTTAAAATAAAACTACATACATAATTGGCCATTACAACCCTTCAGTCAGGATTACGGCCTAGCTTCTCAACCCCACTCATGTTGTGTGCGTTAATTTTATACATGAGTGGCGGGACCCACAGTTTAAAGTCGACTCCGAACGACAGATTTTTTGAGAAACTTTTCATGGCAATTTTTACTCTCAGAGTTTTTGCCAGAAATCTGCTGAGAGGAAGTCGCCGTAGAAATATTTTCATATTTTCTTTTTGATGTCTGACCTGGGATTCGAACTCGGGCCTTTCGTCTAATAAGCCAACACACTACCTACTAGACCACGGCAACTTCTAAAATAAAAATAACGGTAATTAATTAATGTATATATTTTTTAATGTACAATTTCTTTTAACGCTCACTGTACATACAATGTAAAATACATATACATGCAATATAACATATCCTTTGAGTATTGTTAATATGGACTAGGCAAACAGATTATGGAGGGAAGAGAAATATGCTTACGAATATTAGATTTCAATCTGTACACTTTGGCCACGTACAAATAATGGATAAAATGCCGTATGAGATTCAAGCAATAGAGAGTGAATATGTTCTACAACAAAAATATTCCGTAGAAATATGCGATTATTCGGAAAAAAATCCTCTTCCTTCATTACAAGGCTGTTTTTAATATTCAGGTTTTAAAATTCAACAGAAAACGAAATCCTATCAACATTTCTTTGGTATTCTAATGTGTTAATAGAGTTCGATATACATACATACATAAATAATTGGTCATTACAACCCTTCAGTCAGGATTGCGGCGTAGTTTCTCACACCACTGATGTTGAGAGTGTTAATATTTTACATGAATGGAGGGACATACAGTTTGTGGTCGACTTCGAATGATAGATTTTTAAAAAAATTTTATCGCAATAATTGGCTTATGTAATAAGCGTGAGACCACGATTCAAACTCCAGGTCAGACATCAAAACGAAAATATGAAAAAAAAATATTTCTTCTGTGATTTCCTCTCAGTAGATTTCTTACAAAAACTCTGCAAGTAAATAAAATTGCCATGAAAAGTTTCTCCAAAATCTGTAGTTCGGAGTCGACTTTAAAAATTAACACACACAACATAAGTGGTGTGAGAAACTAGGTCCATAGTTCTGACTAAAGGGTTGTAATGACCAATAACGTATGTCTGTATGTATATATGTATAAGCTACGTTCTTATACTACAATTTGAAATAATATTCAACTCCCTTGACGATCACAATTACATTATTCTCCATTAATAATCGAATTACAAATTAGAATGTATTTTTTCATTACGGGTTAAATTACTATGTAGCAAATATTGTTTATGGAAATAAACTTACAAACTTAATTATAAAAAGTTGGCGGCATCCAATTAGATTTTAATCAAAAAGTATTTGCCATTAGCTGCTATTCCGCGTTTTGTTGTTTTTCTGTTATCAATATTGAAAGCTTTCATTTGTTATTGAAAGTTTCATTTGTTTCCTTGTCTTTTTCCCACCTCCCATTTTATTAATTTGCTTTTCAGTAATTTTAATGGCAAAATAGTGAGTTTGTCACTTATAAGTTCGTTCAATACAGCAAAAAAAAAAAAGCTAGAAAGTTTGCTTACAGTAAAGGGCAAAATTATAACACAAACATGACTCACTGTATCTAAAAATGTGAAGTGAGTAAAACATAAACATAGTGGATAATGTATATACTGGTTCGAGTCGAGTCTTTCAAAACGAAGTACATACATATTATTGTATTTTTTTTTTGTTGTTGTTGTATTTTTGTTTACTTGTTTACCATTTTTTATCCTGGTGTTTGTTGTTGTATTTTTGTTTATAATTTTAAACAAAACACCAGTACATATCTAGATTCTTCATTTTCATAACAATACATATGTACATACAGACATAGTTAGTCATTGTAACCTTTCAGTGAGGCTTACTTCCTACCTTTTCACATCACTTGTGTTGTGCGTGTTAATTTTATGCATGAGTAACTAGACCTACAGTTTAAAGTCGACTCCAAACGACATATTTTTGAAGAGCTTTTCATGGCAATTTTACTCTGAGAGTTTTTACCATTTTTCTGAGAGGAAGTCGCCGAAGAAATATTTTTTGTATTTCGTTTTCATGTCTGAATTGGTGGCCAGACGTCTAATAAGCCACCAGACTACCTTTTACACTAAGGCGACTATTTTACTCCTTCCGATAAACTACTTTCATGGTTCCAAATCAATGCACTGCATGAGTAGAGGATTTCCCTGACTGTTGGTTGTAAGAAGTTGGGCATTAATTCAGTTTTGTTTGACACTGTTGTTGCCAGAGTAAAAAAAAACTAACTTTTCTTAATATTGCTTAAGAACGGCTCCGTAATTAATATTGAATCTGCTGTTGTGATAATTATTCAAAATGTTGATGACAGTTTGTGTAATCCACGCGATTTAGTTTCTTTTGTAAGAAATTTACAAGATAAGGCTGTTGAAGGAAGCAACATAGAAAGAAAGCATGCTTGTCCTTAACTACCATACACTCATTCATAACAATTATTGTTTTTTCTTGTGCTTAAAGGCCTAATTAAATGCGACAGGGAAAATTAGTTATTTTGTTAACATTAATTACAGATTTTTCTCAATAATTAACACAAAAAAAAATTGTTTTTCCAAAAAAAAAAAACATCAAATAAAGCAATTTATTTTAGTATTAAATTGCAGAGATTCAAAGATTTAAACAATCTTATAGAATGTGCTTGATTTTCAAATGTTTTTAACATAACATATCAAATGTTTTTCAACATTAATTAGTAGAATACTCTCTTCAATCATATTTTTTTTTTACTTCTTCTCTTCTAATATTGGTGCAATACAACTGCAAATATTATCATTTCACTTAGTTTCATTTGCCATACTGGCACACTGCCATACTTTCAGTGACTCTCTCAGAACACGTTAAAGAATGTGGCACAGCACGTGTGCATGATAAGTGGCATATGAGTGGCAAGAATAAATAGACACGACAAATATTTGCTTGTATTTCAAAGGAATTTTATTTCCAAGGAAATAAAATCATTCGTATAGCCAAGTAAATTCCACATTGATTGCCAATTAGAGGTAGAAAACTTTGTTCACTGACAATTCCCGGTATTAGAAAGGAATTAATATTGGAATCATATAACATCTTACAAAAATGTCTTTGATGTCTATTGCTTTCTAATGGTTTATTCCAAAAAAAGTCTTTTTTTAAGAGTAAGAGTGCATGGCTGTTATCTCCATACTTGAACAGGAACAGTAAGTTGTATAAAATACTTTGCAAAGAGGCTAAATATTGAAAGTGAGTGGAGTTGGAAGCTAAAAATTCTGTAAACATAGTATACGTACATACTTAATTGGCCATTACAACCCTTCAGACAGGATTACGATCTAGCTTCTCACACCACTTATGCTGTGTGTGTTAATTTTATACATGAGTGGCGGGACCAACAGTTTAAAATCGACTCCGAACGACAGATTTTTGAGAAACAAGGGGGCTTACCTTACACTGGGTAACACAATTAGCGGTATGGACCACCAAGTGAACTTGCCTGTGAACTACAAACTACTTGCAAGAGATCTGTACTACTAGGTTGGGTGATATCCAAAATATCCAGAACACCATTTCGTAAATCATTTGTGTCTGATCTTGCAACATATATAGGCAAAAGCCGTTATGGTTTCATGTCTGGTGTCATATTCCAGGCGGTTTTTGGTCAATGCCTTCTTCAAAAGGAATCACATGCATTCGTAACAGACTCTTTGCGAAAATTTGATCAGATTTTAGCAATTCGTAAGCGGTAGAACTTTTTCGATCCTATCACACAGATTGAGTCGTTAATTAGTTTGCCAGACTTTTACCGACAATAGCTTAAGATTTGGGTTGTTATTGTGGGCGCTATTTTCATTAATGGTTTGACATAAAAATGACTTCTCAAGCTGCGGCTGAAGTGATATGGTAGTTAAAGTGTTTGACAACAAACCAAAGCAACCTAAAGAAAAACAAGAGGTCAGTACTAGGGAGTATTAAATCGCATCTTGCTTTCAGAGCTTGTAGTATTAATTTTTTTTTTTTACTTTTAAATGTATCCTGCAGCTGTGCCCTACAAGTGCCTTTCAATAATTATTTTTCCTAAGTTTGACAACAATTTTTAAATTCATCATCTACAAACTTTAATAGATGACCAGGACAATATTTGTCTTCAGTGTCACAATCAAAACTTCTGAACCAAACTAATTTCCTATCAGGATAGGTAAGGGTGAGGAATAAATTTGGCACAAAATTCGATTCGTTTGACAGCTTGTGAATGATGATGAATGACAGATTGTTTTCCAGGCTACAATATCAAGAAGCTGGTACACAATAAACACCATCTATTACGTTTTTTCTTATCATAGAAACATATTTTATAAATAAATAAGAAATCACACAGTGAGCGTCAAAAGAAACTGTACATTAAAAAATGTATACATTCATAATTTTACCGTTATTTTTATTTTAAAATTGTTTCATTGTTGGTTTTTTAGAATTGAAACAAACAAAAAAATTACAAAAAAAAATTCGAAATATTAACAAAATTTTTTCGGGCACTCTCCTTAAGTCGTAAAAGTTGAGTTTGATAATTGTTAAAATTTTATCCATACTGGACAGTTTCTTCTGAAGTTCACTGTATATTATATGCAATAAATATGAGTACATTTTCATACCTACTCCTACGATTTATTTGTTTTTTTTTTTTTTTTTGGAGAATAATTCCTACAAAGTGTGAGGCTTTACTACAGTGGCCTTCTATTTTCTTCATTCAACCACTTCAAAGACATGAGAGCTTTTATGTTTGCTTTGCTTTTTCTCTCTACGTACATAAGAGTCCATAAAGTATCTTTTTGGCATTTCAATGTTGCCATGGTTTTTACTTCTTATAAAACAATAAATTTCGTATAGAAACATTTGAAATATTTTGTTTTCTTTGTTAATTTTTAAGGTAAAAAATATTTTGAATCTATTGTAACATCCACCATGACAATAAAAAAATTCCTTTATTTTGTTTCAAAAAAAATAATTCTCAAATATCTCCACTTCATGCCACTTGTACAAGAATCGGCAGATAATTGAACTTAACTTGACTTTATGGCGTCATTTTAATCATTAACAACACGTTCCAATTGATAACAAACAAAAATTCTGTGATACGAAAAGACATTAGTCAATAGCAGACATTTAAAGACTTTAAGGAAACAGAATAAAATATTTGTACAACAGAAATTCGTTACACGTCAATAAAAATCAAGACATACAACAATAATGTCTGATAGAATACTAGTCGCCTGCCAATAACCTATTTTCCGTACACTTGAAAAGGGACTGCAGATAAAACTCTGCGAGTAAATAAAAATTGTAGTAGTAGGTCCCGCCACTCATATATAAAATTAACACACACACCAGAAGTGGTGTGAGACGCTAGGTGGTAATCCTGACTGAAGGGTTATAAAGACCAATTATATATGTATGTATGTACATATGTATGTAATGACCAGTATCCTAATCCTACAATGCATAACTCTTTCATAGCAAACTCACCCTCACACATCAAAGTCCCTGAGTAAATCCAACCACAATGAAACCAAAAGAATTGAGCATTATATTCTGACTATATATAGAGATGATCAGGTATATTTAACCTCCGCAGAAATCGTCAAATGTGTCGCAATTCCACTTATAGCGCATTTCTAACAACGGAACAATATTTCCTAGTCACACTTTATCTCTCAATCATCTCTTCCTCGTTATATTTGTAAAAGCCGGTTTTGCATCAAGTTTCGACTTAAGATACAGTGAGCGTCAAGAGAAACTGTACAGTAAAAAAAATATTCTTTTAGGAAAACGAAAATTCTAGATACTGGTGTTTTGCTTTTCCATCGCTTAGCTAACACCAGCATAAAAAATGGTAAACAAGTAAACAAAAATACAACAACAAACACCAGCATAAAAAATGGTAAACATAAATATACCAACAACACTACAAGAATAAATGTAAACAAAATACACGAACAACAATAATGAATTATGTTTGCATTTATAGAGATTTCGAGAAGGTCAAGTTACGAACATTCGCCTTTAAGAACATTCATGAGACTGTTTACGCGGCCATATAAAAGGCAAGGCAAAGCAGGCGAATGAGTGAGTGAAGTTAAGTCAGTCTTATGTGACGCGGTGCGTTTGAAGAGAGTAATCGCAGTTTGAAAATCTTCGTTAAAAAAGATCTGTCTAATAATTGTCTAGTAATTGTTATTGTTTATGCAAAGGGTATAAACAGAGAAATAACAAAGAAAAACAATAGTTGTTGTTTAAATAAGGTTGTGAACAGTGGCACACAGAATTGTGCGAATAATAGAGAATTTTAATTAAAACTAAACACAAATTTATTTCTAATTTTATTTGCCATCTACGAGCTCATGTTTTAAACGTTTTTAAAAGGTAAAAACGTAATAATATTATTGGCCATTAGAACCCTTTAGTCAGCATTACAGCCCAATCATATTGTGTACATATACATTATTCAGGAGTTTTACTGTGACGCTTAAATTAAAAGTATTATAGTGGTGTACCAAGTTTTTTCCTTCGCGTTTATTCACAGTTTCCTGTGTTAACCCCCTTATAAATCATTATTCATTAAATGAAATTTGCTCTCTCTCTCTCTTTCTCTCTTTCTCTGTATTAAATTAAATCATTTTTGTGATTTAAAAAAAAAAAACATTTTCATAAATTAACACTCCTTTGAGTAGAGCATCATTTTAATTTCGTTTCATTTTTTTTTTCCTTCGTCCTTTTTTAATTAAAATTATAATCCGTAGTAAGTACTACCGCCAATATTTTATTTAAAGTGGCACTTACGCCATCATTATGATAATAAAGCAACACGCGGCACACACACACTCGCCCACACACAAATAATTACAATGTTTGTGTGCGTCAACATTAACACCACATTTAATCATTAACTCAGTGGCGGTAAATTTTTTTAATTTAAATTTTAAAATTGACATAAAAAGTGTTTATAATGAGTAGAACATAGAGAAAAAGACCATCACTGAGTAGAGAAAATTTAATGTTCATGGAAGGAATTAAGAAAAAAAAAACACGCGGAAATATAATTTGAATTTTCAAAGGAATAAGTTAATGACATAAAGTAACGCTAACGTGAGGGATAGAAAATTTTTATTTTGTTACTTTTGTTTTGAAACTGGAATGACTGTGCCTTCTTGAAATCTCTATAAATGGTTTTCATTTGTTCTTGTAGCGTTTGTTGTTTTATTTTTGTTTACTTGTTTATCATTCTTAATGCTGGTGTTTGTTGTTATATCACGCAGTGCGATAATTTGTAAACAAGTTCATTGTTTTTTTTTGTAGCTTTGTTTATAATTTTAATGTTAAATGATATAAAAGCAAAACATCAGTATTTTGATTTTAAATTTTTGTGGTAATACGTCCATGTATCCACAATCTTTTCTTCGTTATTCCTGTAGTAACTGTGGCATGTTTATATGAAAGTCTTTCCGTATTTTCCATTCACCTTCGAGATATTGTAAACCAAAAATCATTTTCAGGATATTCTTATTAAACCTACTCAGTATCCCTTCTAACAGTGGTCAGGCCAAGAGGCCGGAGGATTCCCTTTCCAACCGCATCGTGCAACTCGAGAAAATTGAACTCAAAAAATTCAATTTCTGGTGGACATTTTTGAAAGATCTTGTGAAGATTAGTGGCCATTTTTTGGACAAATGGGATTTGGTACACATACACTACAGGTTGGATGATCTGGATACCTACCAGTGATCAGCAATGAGTATTCAAAAATATGAGTAGAATCGAATCATACTCATAATTTCTGATACTTATATGCATTCATACTTATTTTAATATCATGCTCATACTATTACTCATATTCAAAGTTTGAAGTACTCATCATACTCAAACAACACGTATGATGTTGTTGATTTCGACTCTCCATGACTCAACATTTACAAGGATCACAAAATAAATATGATTCGCGTACGAACACTAAAATACTCACTAAAAGGTTGTGTGTTTACTCCGCTTGCTGCTCTGTCTTTTTTGCTTATGTGTCTGTTTTCTTTTTTTGCAAAAGCAACAACAACTAAAACTGAAAATTTTAATGAATGCTACGAGTCACTCGAATCATTTAAAAGTATTATACATAAATATTTATCTGAATGAGTAGGCTACCATATGAATCAAACATATCTCGAACGGTATGAGTTTGATGTCAACGTTGTACGCATACTCATTGCAAGCTGTACTTATAAATCAGCGTTGTAGTGAGTACGAATGAATCAGAGTACATAGTTAAATTTCAATATTGTTGACCAGTTATATTCAAAATTTCATGAGTGCTTATGAGTAGCAAAAAACGTTTCATTGCTGATCTCTGATACCAACCACATGAGGTTCTACGTGCTATACAGCTTAAGCCAACTTGAATATTCTGTACGAGATATTTCAGGGCATGGCAATGCCATTACCCCTTTAGACTTATTTGGTGAAGGTTTCTTAAGGCTCAGATCTATACGAAGAAGCTACAAATCACAACGGTCTCTAAAGCCCACATAATCCATGCCATCACTCAGATTCAACCTGATTTATGCTCTGCAATCATGGAAAATTGGTCACATAGGATGCTCTCCAGCCGGAGAACCTATAACGGGTTTTAAACGTTATTAAATTCCACACGCAAGGGCAACAAGTGGTCTTTCGAACGAATAAAAAGTGTCGATGATATCTACACTTGAAAGACGCCGCAGTCTAGTAGGTAGTGTGTTTGCTTATTAGACGTGAGGTCAGGGTTCAAACCCCAGGTCAAACACCTCCTACAAAACGAAGTATGAAACAAATTTCTACGGCCACTTCCTCTCAGCAGATTTCTAGCAAAAACTTGGAGAGTAAATTGAAATTGTTATGAAATGTTTCTCAAAAATCTGTCGCTCGGAGTCGGCTTTAAACTGTAGGTACCGCCACTCGTGTATTAAATTAACACACACAACATAAGTGGTGTGAGAAGCTAGGTCCATAATCCTGACTGTAGGGTTGTAATAACCAATTATTTATGTATGTGTACGAGTGATTTTAGGGCATGGCCATCTCACATAGAGATGATTTGACATCGCCAACGAAATCGTACGACTTGACCCAATTAGTACTATGTATATGGCGGGGTTTTCTTACGACGCCCACAAATCACAACGTTCCATGCTCATTACTCAGATTCAGCCTGATTTATGCGCCGCAATAATGAAAAATTTGACATTTATGAGGCGTTCCATCCAGAGAAGCTTTGTGGGAAATTTGAACGTTGTTTTGATCCACGCATAATGACATCACTAGGGCTTTCAAATGAATATAAAATGTCGATGATACCTAACCCTTTAAAAAAACGACCCTATAAATCTGTGATTTGCTTTAAAGGTCATGCAAACCATGATCTTCATTACTTTTCGCGTGCAGTGTAGGACTGATACCATAATTGACGGCTAAAGAGTACGTAAAAGAGCACAGAAAGGCTTTAGAACAACCTTTTCCTCAAAAATATTGACAATAAAATCAATAAGTGATCTGTGAGACACATATTAAGTATTAGGCCCTCAAGCTTGACACTGAATAAGTCGTACAATAAGTGGACACAACAATATGCCATATTTCCTACGATTTTTGCTGTATGTTACATACATAGACAATGTTGACAGTGATGATTATAAAGATGATGATGATGATGACAATAGTGGCGGAAACGATGATAATGATTACGTTTGTCAAACAATAATTGAGTTTTCCAAACAGTGTTTGTCAAATTCCTAACAATTTGATTATCCCCAGAGCATGTCTCCTATTTCTGGCGTTTATGTTTCTGTTGAACATTGGAAAACTTTCTTTTTTTCTTCTTCTTCTTGTTCTCTGTTTCGTTTTGTAATTCAATTTGACCGCATTTAATACGGAATGGAGAAACATTTTTACTGGTGGTTGCTTGTAATGGTTGATGCTGCCTGCCTGCCTGCCTGCCTGCCTGCCTGCCTGTTGACTGTTGACAGTTGATTGCTGACTTTAGTTGGAATATTTCTTGGCATTTGAATGAAAAAAAAAAGTTGAATAAAAAAATTAAATAAAAAATGGAATAGAAAAGCAATAGAGAACTGTAAATACAGAAAATTGTTCAAATTTAATTTCGTTGATTAAATTTTTTCTGATTTTTTGTTCTCTCTCTTAAACGAATCCTTACATTAGATTCGGGTAATTTTTTGGTTTTCAAAACAAGAAAAAAACATTTTTTTTTCACTACCACATGATTATTTCCAAGAAAAAACTTAAGTTTAACAAGTTGTCTGTCTACTGCTGGTGTAATGATATTGGATATCATTTTGGTTTTCATTGCCATTTTTTGGGTTGTATCTTGCCTGTATCAATCGTCTTGAAATCAATCTGTAAGTGTTTGCTTCACTTCTTCTATTTGTGTTGAGTGTGCAATTTTTTGTGACATTTCTTAAGAATTTTAAACAGTTTTTAAGGAATAAAGTATTGTTCTTAGAACTTTTTTATGAACATCTTGGCCATGAGTAACTTTTTTGCCTGCCATTGAGCCTTTGGTTGGCATATGAATACCAAAAAGCATCTTCAACTTACATAGTCCTCAGCTGTTAATTTTGGGTGTCTTACTATATAAGATTATTTTAAAGTAGCTTGTGAAGTATCGCTAGCTTTGGTTAATCGGGGCTCTAATACTATCAAGCTTCCATATGACCAAGCATCAATGGTGGCTTGAATACTGATTTCCAATGGAAAAACTGTTACTGCTTTGACAACATAAAGCAATGACTTAACAATACCCTCTAAAAAGTAGTCCAGAGACGTTAAATTTTACGAACGCGCCAGTAAACAGGAACACTTTTGGAAAGAAAGTTCTCTCGACATTGATGGCGTAGTAAATGGAGTGTTAACGCACTGTAAATCAATTTGCGCTGCCTTGGTGCATCCAAATATCTCTGATGTGTAGCTGACTAATTTTTACAAGCATAAATTCAATCCACATGTCCATCGTGACAGAAGTTCCCTGTTTAATTCGAAAGAAATAAGAACCAATGATGCCACCTGCTTATTATGCTTAACGGCTTAAGGGTATACAGGAATGGTGGGACATACAGTTTAAAGTCGATTCCGAACTACAGATTTTTTGAGAGGCTTTTGCATGGCCATTTCATTTACTCTCAGAGGTTTTACCAGAAAACTGCTGAGAGGAAGTCGCCGCAAAAATATTTTTTTTATATTTGGTTTTGTTCGAGATGTTGGGTTAGGAGTTGAACCGTGGCCTCAGGTCTAATAAGCCAAAACACTATCTGCTAGACTACGGCTACTACAATGTGCTTAGTTACTAGACACAATTCCTATATTAAAATGCCCAAGTTTGTTCAGTTTCTAACGAGTCCAATCAGTCAACGTAAACGATGGTTGTTCTTGTATGGGAAATATTTTATAGGCACGTAAGCCAAGATTAGAACAGAAAATTTACCACACCGTCGAAGGACAAACGCCAACAAGTGCAGAATGACGACGAAGCAACAATTTAGCGTTTTATCCAAGACTTTGCACATCAACAGCAATATTCTCGTCAGTATGCAAATTTCATTGCCTTGTTGAAGGCTTTGAATCGAGAAGAGTGAAATTAATGGGGAAAGATAAATAATTGTCTGAATTGCATGCTCATTTGGACTTTACGAACCGTATTTTCTTTTTTTAGAATAAATTTCCACAATTTCGGAGCTTTGTTCTGGCTTTGTTCTGTCTTTAAACGATTCACGAAGACTTAGTAAACCCTACTGAACAGAAATGTCAACATAGTCTGACATTCTCAGTTGACAAACCATAGTTATCGATATCGATGGTTCTCATGCATGTTTTCAAAACTAAGGTAAGTTGAATATTATGGACTTGGTTCATCTGGATTTTTATCAACTTCTTACTGAGAGCAAGCGTGTAAATATCGTTCTATGTATAGTATTAGACAAGTAGTCGCAAGCCAACAAGTAAGGATATGCGGCGTAGTGGATTACGGCCGCTAACTATACTTTCGATATAGTCAGGGAATTTGTTTAACTTGGCTCCATCGCTACTACCAAAAATGATAATAATCACTTTGCCAACTGGTGCTACTATGGTCTCAATAGGCAATTGAGTAGCAGAGGCCTCTCTCGTATGCCAATATGACTAATACTCTACAAGACGCTCATCCTCCCCGTGCTTCTTTAGTGTCCATAGAGCAGAGACATGGACACTATTCATTACTGATGCAGTAACCTTGAATGTATTCGAAGTCGCCGTAGTCTAGTAGGTAGTGTGCTCGCTTATTAGACGTAAAGCCAGGGTTCGATCCCCAGGCCACACATCAAAACGAAATACAAAAACTCTGAGAGTAAATAAAAATTTCTCAAAATCTGTCGTTCGGAGTCGACGTTAAACTGTCCCGCCACTCAAGTATAAAAATTAAGTCATACAACATGAGTGGTGTGAGAAGCTAGACTGAAATCCTTACTGAAAGGTTGTAATGGCCAATTATGTATGTAGGTAGGTATGTACTCGAAAGAAAAGTCCTACGTAAGATCTTCGATACAGTTCGAGTTGGAGCTGATTTCCGTATCAGAACCAACAATGAGCTTTATGAGCTCCTTAACGACATGAACGTTGTGCAGCGTATTAACATCAGCCGCTGCGTTTGCTCGGCCTTGTCGTTCGAATTGAAGGGGATGCTTCGGCGAGAAGGATATTTGATGCAAAAATTTGCGGAAATGGGCGAAGAGGACGACCTTATTTGCGTTGAAGAAAGAGTTGTCATCGATTGGTGTTACCAAATGGCTACTAGGCTTCTAGAAAGTGCTAAGCAACCAAAAGAAGAACTGCAAAAGAGAAAAAAGAGTAGGGACTTGAGTTACTTTGTGTATATCAACAAATATGTTCACCTATTCCATTTATCTAAAAAAAATAAGATTCTAACCAAATCGGTATTGAATATAGTGTTCACCAAACAAATTTTTCTTGTTAATGATTTTATGTTCTTGATAATGTTCAAAACTTTTCAAACAAAAGATTTTCACTTTCAAAACATTGCACAGACTACACGAGTATCGTATGCAAATATTTATGAATCTGAAAATAAATGGAATTTAAACAAATATTTCCACTACTTTCGTGTACCAAATACTTCTGAAACTGAAGCAAAAAAACACAACACTTTTCCATTTTGCTACAACTCAAGCAGCTAACGTTTATGCGAAAAGTTTTTCTTGCAATATTTGCATTCGTTTAGTGTGCCATTTGCATTGCAATGACTTGAGCTGTGTCAGGGTCATTTTCTTTTTTTGGAGAATTTCCTTTCAAGTCACGATAATTTTTCACTTTAACGTAAATCGTGCAAAACATTGATTCAGACGTGTGCTTCAAACCTGAACACTAAAGCAATAACATCGAATGAACGGTGAACAACAGAACAGAAATTGTTGCACAGCAGAAAGCATTTACAGCACACACACACGCACACAATGATTATAAATTTACCGTCAAGGACAAGGGAGGAGATGCCACCAACAAACCAATACTTTACAAAGTAAAAGTGAACACGGTTATTAATAGCAGTCAGTTGGAATCCATTTTGTTTGTTTATAGAAGCACTACTTACACAGAACAGACATGTCGGAGGTGTATTTAGACTCACATGCTTACACCCACACTCACATAAGAGCAAAGATTAGATTATTTTTGAAGTTGCCTTTGCCTTCTGCATCATGTTCGTTTGGTTGTTTGTTGTGGGAAAACAAATTATGAAAACCATGGGAGAGTAATGACAGTTCAAGCAAAAACATGTCCATACCATTCTGTTGTGGTATACAAACGTATGACTTACAATCAACAAGTCAAACCACAGCCATAGCAACGTGGAAAAATTTGAAGCGAACAAAAGTTGAACAAATAAACTATAAAAGAAATATTACAGGAAGAGGAAAAATGATTTTTACTTTATATGCACTCGTGCATGTAAATATAACTATGCTAAGCTACTTTTTCCTGAAATTTTTCTTTCCAAGGACTTGGTTTTCCTTTTCGAAGCACAAGTTATTCAAATGCTTATAAAAGTTTATACATTCAGATGCCCTGAATTTGCTCAAACAAATATTAAAGTTGATGCAATTATGACGAAGTTAATAACGGCCATCTTGTGGAAGCCATAGTGTTTTCCAAATCACATTTTCCAAAGTGAGCGGGCTCTGTAGCAGTTGGCAACTGACTGCAAGTTTCAACTGAAAACCATCTTCAGCCATAAGTCTCTTATCTGAATGAATGTGTACGTGAAAGAACAAAATCCACATGAGATCCAATAGTGTTTTAAGCTGACGGCTTTATCGGTTCATATTTCTTTGAGAACGACATCGCGCAGACCAACATTGTCAACGACGAGCACTTTGGGTACATGTTTACCACGTAATTTTCACATGAATTGAAAGATTGAGACTTCAACTGTATGTGATTTCAATAGGGCATGGTCATCTTACATGCAGTTGACGTGAAATTGCACTGATCAGCGAGATCGTGCAATTTGACCACAGTTTATTAAGTCCCAGATATATGTGAATAAACTACAGAACCCAGTGGAACGAACAAAATCCACATGAGATCCAATAATGTCCAATGCATCAGAAAGAAGTCAGTATTTTTGACGTGGCAGTATCATCGCTTCATATTTCTTTTTAGAGCGATGTAGATCAGGCCATCACTGTCAATGCGGAGCATGTTCTTTTTGCCTAAATTGGATGATCGAAACTTCAACGATATATGGACGTCGCTACGTGTCGTATTGGATATTGGCCATTACAACCCTTCAGTAGGGGTTACAGTTTAGCTTCTCACACCACTCATGTTGTGTGCGTTAATTTTATATTTGAGTGGCGGAACCTACAGTTTAACGTCGACTCCGAACGACAGATTTTTGAGAAACTTTTTCATGGCAGGTTTATTTACTCTCAGAGATTTTGCCAGAAATCTGCTGAAAGGAAGTCGTCGAAGAAATATTTTTTTTTTCATATTTCGTTTTGATGTCTGGCCTGGGGCTCGAACCCGGGCTTTATGTCTAATAAGCGAACACACTATCTAATAGACTACGACGACTTCACGTTCTTTTCGCCTGAATGAAATGATCGAGGCTTCAACGGTACGTGGTATTAACACAATGACACCATGTGTCGCATTGGATATTATCCACAAGCCATTTCGGCGCATGGTCACCTCACGTGTAGGTGATGTGAACAGATCACCGAGATCGTGCAATTTAATTTCAATTTCTTAAATTGCAGGAGCTAAATGCGATCTGCATAAGCGGGGCATTCTAGCCGACTTGTTAAATCCTAGATTATCCCCCTTGCAAATGCTAATACTCTACAAATAGTTCATCCTCTCCATGCTTCTTTATGGCACAGAAGAATGGACACCATTAAGCACTGATGCAGCACCCTTGAGAGTATTCGAAAGAAAAGTCCTACATAAGATCTTCCAGTCCAGTGCTAGTTGGCGATGATTTCTCTATCCACTCCAACAATGAGCTGTATGAGCTCCTCAACAACATCGGCGTTGTGCAGCGTATTCACATTCAGCGATTGCGTTGGTTCGTCATGTCGTACGATTGCGGGGGGATGCTCCCGTCAAACGAGTATTTGATGCGGGGATTTTTTTACTTGTCTGCGTTGGAAGGACCAAATCGTGGAAGCCTTGTCATCGATAGGTGAATGAATCAATTCGTCAATTGAATGGCTGACATTTGCATCGTTGAGGAGAATATGGCATTTTGTGGGACCCCTGTAAAGTCGTTGAGTTTTCTAGATATTCCTCTGCTAGTGCTTACAAGATTGCAGAACGTTCCGAGGCGCTAAACGAAATCTAAAAGTACTGTCCATTATTCCGCGGATTAAGAAAAGATGATTCGTAAACCATTTATCTAGTTTAGACAGAATATCTGCAAGATGAAACCAACTTGTAAAAGACACTGATAAGACATTTATTGATAACAAAACCAATTACTTTAACTGGGAAATTAATTAATGTAATACCACCCCACTTTTGGATAACTACTTCTTCTATAAGCAAGTCACATAGCCAAAATAACCATACGATGTTGACTAAGAGCCTAGCTCCACTTTCAGACACGACTTCAGTAGTTCAGGATGTTTATTATACAGATTTTGGGTCTTATTATTTTTCATTTAGCATTAAAGCTTCAATTATTTTGTTTAAAATTCCATGTAGTTTTATAGAAATGTCTTCCCTAATAGTGTGGTGGTGTTCGCAATCATACAAATACAGTGAGCGTCAAAAGAAACTGTACATTAAAAAAGATCTACATTAATAAAAGTTTTTTGTTTTGATTTTTTTAAATTGAAACAAAAAAAATTACAAAAAAAAATTTGCAAATATTAACAAATTTTTTCGGTCACTCTCCTTAAGTGATAAAAGTTGATTTTGGTGATTGTTAGAATTTTATCCTTGGTGTACCGTTTCTTTTGACGCTCACTGTATAAACGCAAATATAAATGAATAGAATTATGAAACAATTTAATTTACAAACGGAAACAACAAACCTTATTTCTATACATACATACGTATATACACATACATATGTATGTATATATCGTATGCACATATTTAAATAATTTTATTTTCATTTGATTTACAAACTTAAAACGAGAACGGAATGGAAATCATACACGTATTCAGTTTTAAATGAATAGCCATTCCACACACAAACAATAAAAAATAACAAGTTATTGTGGAATACATATTTCATCTTCCCTTTCTCTTATACCCACACACACACACGGAATTGTAAAAGAAAACTTTTACGTTTTCCTTTGAACAGGATATAAATTGTTGTTGAGAGTTGGTAGAAGTTGGAAACACTCCCCCTCCCCCTACTTGTTACACTCTGTTAAAAATACATTTCAAAAATAACCACACAATACAAGTGTTTTTTTCATGATGCGTTTTTCTTTTTTCTTTTTGTGGTTGCAAGAGAAAACTATTTTTAAAATTTATAAAAAAAAACAACAACAAATTATTTTACGCACACATAATCAGCTTCACAGGAAAAACTTTTTTTTGCAAAAATAAACGAAAAAAAATCAAAATTTCGTTGAAATATTAATTTGTAGCAAATTATTTGCCAAACTTCTTTATTTTTTTGTTATTTTGGCATTTTCACAGGGGCGTGTGTAAGGGTAAGTTTTTGTTGTTTTAAAACATTAAAGTTTAGAAAATTTAATTTGAAAAAGAAAGTCCTTCTTTTCGTATTATTTTTGAGGTGACTTCAACGAAAACGTTTTGGGTTGTAGCATTGGATAAGGTAGTGGTAAGGAACTTTGCTAATTGAGTTCCACCTCTCGCAAAAGGCATCGCTATCACAATATTCGTCGTTGATTTTGTATCCCTCAAGTATCCTATCGGGAAGGATTTTTTGGACGAGGATGGAGGATTCAGAAATTATTCATCATGAGCTGCTACAATTGGATGAAGAGATCTCTTGCGATCTCTTTGGTTGCAAACTTGACTATTTGACTTTAAGAAAATTCCACCAGAACTGATCAACGTCATTACACTGGCAAGTCGCACAAATGGTTTACCACGTTGACTGCCACGGCAATTTTCAGAAAACTGGCCACTCAAGCTAACATTGCCTTTTTGTTATTTTCCCAGAAGCCATTTATCGATACTAGCACTGATATAATACGGTTTTATTCGTAGCTACACAAAAATGGCAGGTTTAGTGAGTACGAGATAACTCGTAGTTGTCACTTTAGAAGGGAATGCTATCTACGAGTTATCTCGTAGTTGGCAGTCAACGTGTTAACCTGTAGTGGAATTCACTAACTTTTTTTAACGATTATCGAATCGTTTAAAATACTAAACAACCAAATTGTCGATTTTGGTATTCTGTAAAATTTTTAAACGATATTCGAAATCGTTATTTCAGCTGTTGTCGTAAACTAAACGACAATAATTTTTGTATTGTTTATTCAATCGATTCAATCAATTTAAAGAAACATTTTAAAATCAAAAAGGCTTTTGAATACTTAGGGTATAATTTATCAGTGGATGAGACAATTTTCAACGCTCGAAGGGTTGACAGACGTGTTCTTCGAGATTTGGAGAACCCATTTAACTTAAATGAATTGTTTTTCAGCTAGACGGACAATTAAAAGGCACCAGAATAACTGCAATATCAACTGAGAAACAGGTAATTTGGAATGTCTTTAAAATTTATGAAAGGATTTTATATTTATATGTCCTTTCTATGCTACGGGATGTAATCAACGACCCGTGGGAGTGCAGTGGGGGATATCCATGAGCCAGGCGTCCATAAGCCGTTGCATACATCGTGTAACGGATGCAATTAACAATACCATGTTTTAAGCAAAAGTAAAGTTTCCGATGACTCAAGTGGAACGACAAGCTGCAAAATTAGTTTTTCCATCAGCAGTATCACCCTTTGTAGCAGGTACTATTGGGGCAATCGATTGCACACATGTCTCAATTTTGGCCCAAAAAGTTATGAGAAGGCTTATGTCAACCATCATGGGTACCATTCTGTTAATGTTCAAATGGTAAATCCAAGGTTTTTTTGACAAGAGATTTATAATATAATTATTTTTGTTGAAATTGCAAATTTGTGATTCAAATTTTAATGTGAATGCCAAATTCCCGGGGGCTCGACACGATTCATACATTTGGAGGTCTTCAGCAGTCAGAAGAGTAATGCAAAGGTGTTTTGAAAATGGAAAATTTTTAATTGGTATTTTTTTCGTAGTAAGTTATTATATTTTTTTAATTTGTCACAAAAATATCTATAGGTGATTCTGGGTATCCATTGGAGCCCTGGCTGATGACTCTTCTACCAAACCAACCAGAGGGGACACCAAAATTCCGTTATAATGAGTCACTGTGTAAAGCACGTAACCCCGTTGAACGTCTTTTTGGTGTCCTTAAAGGAACTTGACGATGCTTATCACAGCAAAGAATGCTCCTGTATAGTCCCGAATTTGGTGGAAAAATTGTAAACGCACATGCAGTTTTACATAACATACGGATGAACAAAGATTGGAGACTAACAATGAGATCACAGAGCCTGATTCAAGTATTAACATGGTACCCCAAGATACACCATCTTCAATAGGAAAACGTGTCAAGATAGGCTAATTGTAAATTTTTTACTTAAATAGAAACTACAAAATTTAAATCACATAATTAGTAACATTAAATAGTTTTATTATTATAATTTTTTATCAATGAAATATTATAACGATGAGTTTCCTCCTGCCAATCCCGGGTTATCCAGCATAAAATCTACCATTTAGCTTACTTGCTCTGCTGTGGCACGACTTCTTCTGTAGGCTATATTGGACGTCATTCTGAAAAGAACAAAATGGTTAATTAAAATAACAAATTCGCAATAAATTACTTACCTCATACAGCAAAATAACGGAAATCGGAAAAAAAAAAATTTTAATATATTGTTTTAAATTTGTTTTTTCGACTTTTCATTACACAGAGTTGCCATTGATTTTAATTAAAAAAAGACTTTATCAACAGTCGTTAAAGTGTAGTTTGTGAATCACTTAATCGTTACTGCAAACAACATATAATGTCGACATTTTTAACGATTGTCGAATCGTTAAAAGTTACTGAATCCCACTACTGATTGGGAACATTTCCAAAGAATTTTAAAGATTTTAGAACGCTACGCTTTTATCAAAAATTATTTCTTTCGAGGACGGCTTTCTCAAATATCGCATTATATAGGTGGGCTTTCGCCAGAAGCATTTCAAGGGTACCCTATTTTTCTTAATGATCTGCTTTCTCACTTTAGCTTCAAATACTTCCAACTATTTTGCGGATGGCAGTAATGAAATAACCCGCAAGTTAACAGAACGTTTATTTCTAGCAATACGTTCGTTTCTAGCATGTGAAAGGCAATTAGAGTGATTATCCAACCGTAATGGAATTTCTGTAAGCATCTGCATTCAGTTCTGGTTAGCCAAACGTCCACATTTTCAGCATATTTAATAATAATACATTTCTGTTCGATGAGCCTTGAGCGAACGTACGTTCCGTGAACGTTTGGCTAAACAGGGCTTAAATTTCATGTACTATAAACGAACCTACATACGTTCCATGTACGTTTGACTATTTCTACCATAAAAGTTGTCACTAATATTCCTTTGATTGCAGTCTAAGCATGTTAGAACTAGAGGGGAAAAGACTTAAGTATTCATTCGCACCTAGCCGCATTGAGCCTTAAGAATACATACATACAACGCCTAATGTTGTTTATTGACTCATAAGTTCATCATTAATGAGACGCCTTCTATGGCAGTGGGTTTGTAGAAAATATCTGATTTTCTATTCATGAAAATTTAATAGGAAATCAACATATCGAAAGAAGCATTGAATCATTAATAAAACCGTGCAATTCAGAGTCTAAGGGACTTCAATTCCAAGTATATTATCCACACAATAAGCGCCATGACTTTTTTCTCTCTAGACATATTATCATAGGGAGGTAACGCAAACTCTTGAGAGAAAGTAAAACCCAATGAACAGACTTCCTCCAAAACATATTCGCAGAAGAAGTTGCTTCTTCTAAGCAACGATAGATAAATAGATAGTAAACTTATCATTTTAGGATCTGCTACAGCCGATCGTTCACCTGCTCAGTTTGAAAAAATTTGATTCTTTGAAGTTATAAGATAATGGAAAGAGTTGTTGTTACCGTTTTATATTCCCCAAAGGTATAAAAAGAGATTCTAATTCTCAATTTCATGAACATTAAGATGAAGAGATTATCCAATTGGATTGTTCCATATGTAGAAGTCGCCGTGGTCTAGTAGGTAGTGTGTTGGCTTATTAGACGAAAGGCCCGAGTTCGAATCCCAGGCCAGACATCGAAAACAAAATACAAAAAGTATTTCTTCGGCGACTTCCTCTCAGCAGATTTCTGGCAAAAACTCTGAGAGTAAAAATTGCCATGAAAAGCTTCTCAAAAAATCTGTCGTTCAGAGTCGACTTTAAACTGTAGGTCCCGCCACTCATGTATAAAATTAACGCACACAACATGAGTGGTGTTGAGAAACTAGGCCGTAATCCTGACGAAGGGTTGTAAATGGCCAATTATGTATGTGTGTATTGTACCATATCTTATCGGTGATTCAAAGCATTATTCTACTCTCACTACTCAGACACCGAACGAAAGATTTTTGAGGAACTTTTCATGGCAATTTTATTTTAGTCACAGAGTTTTTGGAATAAATCTGCTGATAGAAAGTTGGCGAAGAAATATTTTCATATTTTTCGTTTTTATGTCTGACCTGGAGTTTGAACCGAGACCTCACGCCTAATAAGCGAACACACTATCTACTAGACTACGGAGACTTCAGAGTCGTAAATAACTTGTTTCTGGCAAAGTATCATTTGTAGAATAAAAGAAAGCTTGGCAAGATCATAAATAGTATTCCACCATTCGCTTTTATTCACCGCATCTATGCTATGAGGCTCAATATCGTCAGTGAAATCGAAGGAAATTTGCTCTGCAAAATTCATTCTTCTTTAAATTTATTTGGCTTATCATTCTCTGACCCTTTTAAGGTTTCCCTCTATCAAATAAATTTAGTCATATATTGGAATTTAAACATTTTTTTTGTTCACTTCCTGAACATCATATTCAAAGCGTACAAATAAAAAATTTTCAACGAATGCCATAATGAGTGTTGCCATTTCACAAATTGATTTTTTCAATTTGAACTCTTAGAAAATCTTCCCCCGATGAATTTCCAATACTTCTATTATCACTATTATCGCTGGTCTTGTTGATTCTAATTTAGTGTTTATCCCCAGTGGTGTCGCATAAATGTCATTTAAAAATATCACCATAAATTGCGGGTATTATTGTTGTTCAACTCAACACAATACTTGTTGCCACAGCAGTTTTTCATTATTTTCCTTTGACTTGTTTTGTTGGACTGTGGCAGGCAACCATTATAAACAGACAAGCAAAACAACGGTCTTGTGTGGCATGTTTTTAAGGAAATCGTCAAAAATCATCAAAAGTTCATCCACTGTGTACTTGTGAGCATAAAAAAGTCATAAAAGACTTCGTTCAGTTGGTTCTTTTTCCTGTGAATTTATTTATTTTAAGTTGGCTTTATGCTCTCACGATGATGATGTTGATGATGACACAGTGATATATTTGCCTTGGAGATTCTCCTACCATATGTACGGACCTACCATGACACGGAAGTGAAAGAATATTTTTTTCATTCATTTGATATTATAAACGGATACGGATGTTGTTATAACAACGTTTGCTTCTTCGCTCATACGTTTACGTGTTTACGTATGTATTGTGGCATTTATTTCTGCGTAAATACTCATATTTTTTGGTATGTATTAAATTGAATGAGTTTATACAGTGAGCGTCAAAAGAAACTATACATTCAAAAAAATATACATTAATAAATTACCGTTATTTTTATTTTAAAATTGTTTCATTGCCTGTTAAAATTAAAATTGAAACAAGAAAAATTACAAAAAAAATTTCGAAATATTCACAAATTTTTTCGGGCACTGTCCTTAAGTGGCAAAAAAAAAATAAAGTAAAATTTTTTTTTGGCGCTCACTGTATATTTCAGTTGGCGTTTGGCATATTCACAAAGAGTTTTTGTTTAAATTAAAACATGCATGTTAAGCCTCAATAGTATTTTTCTCTCTTATTTTCTTTTACGTAGTAATTCTCATGAAGTGTGTTATATTCTCGGACATATTTTCTTTTAAATCAAACAGCATTCTTCTGAAATTCATTACAATTTTCTTTCAAATGAAATTTAAAAAAGAAAATTAATTTCTTTTCATGCTCTTTTTAAATGGACTAGGATGGAACATTTGTCATAAAAATATATTTTTGGGAACAAGGTTTTCCCTAATTCTTCTCAAGAGATTTTGTTGTATGACCTTTACCATGATATTCTTTGAAAATGTTATTCTCTTTTGAAGGCAGAGATGATGAATTTTTTTTTCTTCTTCCTCGGGGTTTGATTTGGACTATAAAAGCTTCTAAGATATGATACCCTTTCAATTAGGGTATCATTTTAGTCCAAATAATACGAAATATACAGAATTTTTAAGCATTTCTTAGATTCTTATATATATATATGTTATAAATTTATTAATAATTATTGTACAATGGGTCAATTCGACCTCCGGGTACTGTACTTGTCTTAATTGACAAATACACGTCCTCTAACCTAGATTCTTTTTTTTTTCAACTCTTGCAAAATTAAACAGAGAGATTTAATAGCTGATACTAAGTACCTGGCTTATAAGTACAGTGAGCCTCAAAAGTACAGTAAGGAGACTGCCCGAAAAAATTTGCAAATATTTTGAAATTTTTTGTAAATGTTTTTTTTTTCAATTTTAAAAACTGGCAATGAAACAATTTTAAATTAAAAATAACGGTAATTTATTATTGTATATTTTTTTAATGTACAATTTCTATTGACGCTCACTGTATACATTTCCCTGCTGTATTTCACTGCTTTATATAAACATGGATTCATTGATATGATGATTAAAACCGCATTATATACATACATATGCTGCTCTAAAGACCTATCACGCTCTCAATAAAGCTCGAACCATAGCTAGGTTTTTATGTACATAAAAAGGACTACTCCAGCACTGATCGATGTTACATGAGCCAATGTATCCAAAGAGAAAATTCTTATGATGGGCTACCTTCAACTCTAAATACTTTGAAAACATTTTAAGATCCAGCTAAATCCATAAAGCTATTGACGTCAATAAATATGATACTGGCCGATTAGTCGAGAAAGTTTCTGCACACAGACAATATACAGCAAAAACAAAGACATTATCGGAGGATTTTATACTTCTAGGATTTCTGTAAAATCCATTACCGAGAAGGCCATAGTTAATCCAATCAACACTTTGATAACAATGTCACAAATATCTTCCCAACTTAAGGATAGTGTTGCATCAAGCATGTGATTAATATCTGTAATTGTAGATCCCGAGTAATTAGATTTCTCTCTTTGCCTTCGTGCCTATGCACCAAGGAGCATTTTTTCACGGTTTTCTTTTTGTTTTTTCTTTATTTTTTCAAATAATCTGCGTTTCCTTATTGGCAGGAAGTTTTAAATTCCATCCAAGTCCTTAAAATTGGCTTAACTGCCGATCCCTAATATCCCTGTCGAATACATGGCTAACTGCTCGAAGAGCTTGAGAGTTCTTAAGAGACACTTATGTATGTGAAATGAGAATGGAATGATTTTAAGCACACGTGGAAAGGTGTGTGTCTCAGCTAAGTTAAAAGAAATACTGAAATGCGATATCTGTTGTCTCTGAAAATGTATTTTTCTTCAGGCCATGACGACCCTATACCTGGTAATACTTTAGAAGGTTAGCGGCTTTGTACTACAATTACTTCTTTGTCTGAACCTAACCCTCTTATCAACTGCACGATGCAGGGACCAATCCCGTTTGTATAAAAAAAAATTCGGCCCATACCGACTTTAGGTAGACCAATCGAAAGAAAAACTTTACAAATCTGAATGAAAATATCTTTATCTGCATGAGTGGCCTTAAGATTTTTAGGTTTTCAAATTGAAACAAAAAATTACAATAAAAAATTCGAAATAATGCTAAATTCTTTCGGGCACTCTCCTTAAGTGGTAAAAGTTGAGTTTGAGGTGATTTTTAGAATTTTATCCATAAGGTACAGTTTCTTTTGACGCTCACTGTAACTATTACCAGATTCGAAATAACCAATGGTTGAAATTTCAATCGATAGATGCCTCATCTGATATTTCATAGAGGGCTCTCTACCTAAACTGGATCTTAAAGCTAATTCTCGATAATCTTAAAGACATAAGGACATGAAGGAAATTTTTTGATAATTCAATTTAAAATATTTTCTAACAACCAACAACATTTATTTCAATTATTATCTGTACCACACCATTATTTACAGATTTAACACTGATAAATATAGAGGAGGCAAAAAAAACACCTGATTATGGCTTTATACCAAGATATGTATGTCTTGCTGTCACTTTAGGACGCATTATCTTATAAAATTATTACAAATGACCTGAAAAACCGAAACGAAACAAAACAAAACACCAGGAGGTATACAAATGCTGCGATACATAGAAACAGAAAAAAAACAAAAATAAAAACAATAAAAAGTGTCAAATAAAGAAAGAAAGTTCTTGGCTTTTCCAACTGTTGCAAAACGATAAGCAGCCAACGACCATATAATAAGCTTTACTAACAGGCATTATAGGTATGTTGCCATTTATTAAGTTTAGAAAATGGAGGATAAGAATAACAAGATTTCTAAGAATTTATGGAAGATAAATTACTTTTAACTGCTCTTTACCAACAACGGTGCGGCTAACTTAACTTAGGTAGGTAGCTAGGTTGAAGGAGAGGAGACCAACGAATGGTCTCAGGTCTATTGATATAACCATGTAGGCAAGATCAAGCTTAAGATTTGGAATGCCAACTTATTTTCTATACAAAATACAAATTATCTTAGCTACCAAAAACCCGTGGTTCATTTCTTTGCTAAGACATACACCACCAGGATACACCCTCTCTATAACTAACTAATCATAATTGTTTTTCGAGTTTTAAAAATAGATTTCTATTCCTTTTCGAAATTAAACATCCAGAGGTTGCTTCACTTTCCAAAGAGAATAGCATTAGCTACGAAAATCATGGTAATATTAGACAGCTTTATCTCCAGGTTAGACTGATTGGTATTCAATATCCAATATAACAACCTTGTATTGTATATTTCCGCAGAAGGCTTTATTTCTAGGCATCTGTAACCTTTCCAGCTTGCTGTATTAATTCTACAATTTAAAGAAGCGATATTCAGAACAGCTGACGCATCTTTACTTACTTACTTAATTAATCATTACAATCATTTAGCCAAGATCACAACCTAGCTTCTCTTAACACCCATGTTGTGTGTGTTAATTTTTGTTAATGAGTGGCAGAACCTACTGTATAAAGTCAACTTCGAACGACAGATTTTTGGAGAAATTTTTAATGCCAATCATATTTTCTCCTCAAAGTTTATGCCAGAAATCTGTTTAGAGACAATCGTCGAAAAAATATTCTTTCATATTTTGTTCTGTTCGACATGTCTAAGCTGAGGTTTGAACCACAGGTTGTTATGAAACAGCCGAATGCCAACGTAGCAAAGGAAATGCTCCAGAATTAAATGCACCTATAGTGTGCTACTTAAGAAGATTCCATTTGGGTTCCATGCTTAAATCAAGTAGGCCAACCATAGAATATCTATGTCACAGGCAGTTGATTGGTATGTAGCTGGCTTCAGAAGCCTTTATACAAGTGACTGTACTGTAACGAAATGTGTTCGATGGACTTGTCCGACATACAAAGTACAGTGAGCGCCAAAAGAAACTGTACACCATGGATAAAATCCTAACAATCAACAAACTGAACTTTTGCAACTTAAGGAGAGTGCCCGAAACAATTTGACAAGATTTCGAAATTTTTTAAACATTTTTTTTTTTTCAATTTTAAAAACAATGAAACAATTTTAAAATAAAACTAATAGTAATTTATTGACGTATATACGTTTCTTAATGTACAGTTTCTTTTGATGCTGACTGTATATCCATTAATTGAATCGCGCCATGCTTTACAGAGAGAATAATTTTCTTAGTCGCTGCATACGTTGAACGTTGACGATTTCCCGCAAAAGTTTTTCGTATCACTTATAATGTGGAGGGATGTTCCAATCTAAAAGCTAATCATACTACTCTCCCTTACATAACCTATTTTTCTAGTTTCAACACAATGCACAAAGGAGTCGGTTACAAATATTTAACAGACATATCAAGCCCATTATTACAACCCTTCAGTAAGGATTAGGACCTAGCTTCTCACACCACTTAGGTTGAATGTGTTAATGTTATACATGAGTAGCGGGATCTACAGTTTAAAGTCGACCCTGAACGACAGATTTTGAGAAACTTTTCAAGACAATTTTATCTACGCTCAGAGTTTTTGACAGAAATCTGCTGAGAGGAAGTCGCCGAAGAAACATTTTTTCATATTTTGTTTTGATGTCTGACCTGGGGTTTGAACCGTAGGCTTACGCCTAATAAGCTATCACACTGCCTACTCTTTATTGGCTGCAACAATATTTGATTCGATTTTAATTGTCTTCACAAAAGTCTTTAGAAAATACTTTCCAAAATTTAAATCGCTTTGTACTTAGTATGCCTACAATTTCATTATATCAAACAAAATGACTCGTCTTTTGTTGCCATGAATTATTATGGCTCTTGTAATATTTTATGTTTATGACCCTCATTTAAGAAGTCAACATGTATACCACCCTCCCTTTAAATATTTTATGTTGCCAATGAATATAAATTATTTTCTATTTGTTGATAATTTATATTAATTTTCTTTAGGGCTTGATAGGACCGACCTTCGTTATTGACTATTTTGCGTCATTCTATTTAAGCTTCTTTTTCACGTATCTCACAGTGCTATTTTTATAATACACAATAGATAATTAGGTTAGTCAACTCAGACCCTTTTTCATTCATTTTGTTTTTATGTCGTAAATGCAATATATTTTTGGTAAGTTCAACCGTTTACGTTTCTAGCCATTACAGTGAAGGTAAAAAGTTTAGTACATCTCACAGAAAATGTTGTAAAATTGTTATGCGATGAGTCAATTGAAAATTGTAAAGAACAGAACAATGGCTGAGTAATTTTTGAGGCAACAAGTGGAGGGAAATTCGATATTTTTAAATGAAATAAAAAGTTTAATATAGCATAGCATTCATATACATATTGTTGCTTTTACATCGCTTGACATTAAACATTATAAACAAAAGTTACAAAAACAAAACAATGCAGTAAACAAACCTGTTTACAAATTATCGTGCTGCTTAATATAACCACAAACACCAGCATAAAAATGATAAACAAGAAAAAAATACAACAACAAACACCAGATTAAAAAATGGTAAGCAAGTAAACAAAAATATACCAACAACACTACAAGAATAAATGTAAACAACGATGTTTACATTTATAGAGATTTCGAGAAGGCAAAATCATGAATATTTGCCTTCAAGAACATTCACTAGGCTGTTTACTCTGTCATATAAAACAAAAAAGGCAAAGCAGGCGACCGGAGGTAGTAAAGTTCAGACAGTCTTATGTGAAGATGCGGTTTGTTTGAAAAGAGTAGTCGTGGTTGGAAAATATCCGTTACAAAGATCTGTCGAATAATTGTCCAGTAATTGTTATTGTTTATACAAAGGGTATAAACAGAAATATAACAAAGCAATTGTTGTTGTTTACATAAAGTTGTGACCAGTGGCGCACAGAATTGTGCTAATAATAAGGAATTTTAATTAAAACTAAATACAAATTTATTTTTAAATTAATTGCAATCTACGAGCTCATATTTTAAACGTTTTAAAAAGATAAAAACTTAACAATATGTTATCTTAAGAATCCTCAGCCCAATTATACTAAATTTTTTAACACAGCTGTACAGCTATTTCTCTTATTTACTAAGCTTAAGAGTGGTCGTCTTATAAAATACTTATGAATGAACACCGGTTACAGCAGACAATATTTTCCATTTTTTTTTTGTTTTTGTTGTCTTGTTTATATTATTTATTATTATCCTCTCTTTTTATAACTAGTATGTCTGTCTGTCTTTCCCTGTGTCTATGTCTCTGTATCTCTATGCCTTTGTGGTTGACCAAATCTTATTTAGTTCAGTTTAGTGTCTGTCCATCTGTCAGTATCACTACTTACGCCTATTTTTTTACGGTTTGTGGTTGTGTTTTCATTGTGTTTTTATTGATGGTTTTAGTTTAAGTAGCTTAAATAATACTTTTATGCGGTTTTCCTTAATATCGCATTCCATTACACTTCTCTCCTATTTGTGTTACACTTCTTGTCGTCTTTAAACAAATAAAACTTTTGTTGGAAAATACTTTTTTGTTGTTGGTATTTGTCTAGTGGTTTTATCGTGAGCATTCTTTTTTTTTTTTTTTTTTTTTTTGTTAAGACAACAATTAGAAAATGAAGACAATTATTGTGGGTTTTTATTTATAATTGTAATCAAAGTTAATGACAAAGTTATCTCTACTCTACACCCTATACAGGTTATAAAAGTTGCTCTAACTTGCAGTAACATTAGCAATTAATGTGTTGGTTTGAATTGCTTAATTATCAAGAACGGCGCTGTTAACTTAACTTAATTGGGCAGCTAGGTTGAGGCAGAGAAGACGAACCAAGGGTCTCATGCCTATTGACGTACCCTAAACCCTCATGTAGGCTTGTTAAACGCTCACGATTAGGAATAGCATCTTATCTGTATCTTGTACAAACTTCCTTAGCTTCTTTCAGTCCAATTCTCTGAGATAAGTTACCTCTGATATACTATATAGTGTCATCCCAAAACATGGGGATCTCGTGCTGGAAAATCACACAAAAAGAGCATCATAGTTTCAATTTATTCAACAGATGCCCTGCATTCATCATTTTGCCATCACGCCAATACGGTGCAGATGTACATGTAAGGCGTAGTGTCCCGTAAGCACGCTCATTAGCATGCTCAGGTCGCCCTTACGTAGTTTTAAAATACTCATGGTACCCTCCACATCACGTTCGCTTCAAAGTATTTTTCTAAGCATTCCTACACACACACATAATTGACCATTACAACCCTTCAGTCAGGATTATGCCCTAGCTTGTCACACCACTTATGTTGTGTGTGTTAATTTTATACATGAGTGGTGGGACCTACAGTTTAACGTCGACTCCGAACGACAGATTTTTGAGAAACTTTTCCATGGCAGATTTATTTACTCTCAGAGTCTTTGCCAAAAATCTGCTGAGAGGAAGTCGCCGATGAAATATTTTTTGTGATGTCTGATCTGGGATACGAACTCGGACTTTACGTCTAATAAGCGAACACACTACCTAACTTCCTACTTCATTCCTACTCTGACATTATTCCATAATAATCGATGTGAAGTTTCCACCCACTTTCTCTGCTTGATCTTTAGTGCTCTGAAAGGCATTGAGTTACCTAAGCTTATGGTATATAATACTCTGACTCTATTAACCAGAATATTCGCCTGCTCAATTTCAATCACTTTATAATGCCTAGAAACCCATTAACAACTTAACATAACTGAAGCTAACTATGCCTGATAGAACATGTATGATGACGATACTAATACAATGGTCTCGATTGGGGTTTAGTGTTTAAATTTTTTTGCTACAGGAAGTCTAGCATGGAGTGGAGAAACTCTTCAGTATGTTGGACATTCAGCCACACAACACTACGATCAGTGGTACTACTACTCGGTGCTGTTTTTATTTAATTTTTTTCTTTCTTGAATTGATCCGTCTCCCGTTCATTAAACAGTAGCAACTAACCCAACCCTTCAGTCAGGATTACGGCCTAGCTTCTCAACACCAATCATGTTGTGTGTGTTAATTTTATACATGAGTGGCGGGACCTACAGTTTAAAGTCGACTCCGAACGACAGATTTTTGAGAAAGTTTTCATTGCAAATTTATTTTATCCTCAGAATATTTCTCATATTTTCGTTTTGATGTCTGACCTGGGATTTGAACCGTGGCTTCGCGTCTAATAAGCCAACACACTACCTACTAGACTACTGCGACTTCAAACATGAATCCTACTACGCATGAATAAAATGAACACACGAGATGAGTGATGTGAGTCTAAGTTGTAATCCTGGCTAAAGGTAAGTAAGTTGGTAGCCGTTCTCAAAGATATGGTGTTATGTCCACTACACGCTCTTAAGAAATTTTTAAAAATTTAACACGAAAGCATACAGTTTTACCTTAAATAATAGGCTTTTACATTGCTTAAGACCTCCTATATTTTTAGCATAATTTGGAACAATTTTTTATAACTTCCGCCCTATTTCTAAATGTAAAGTTCAGGACAATTATCGATCGTCGCATTTTCAAATACATAGTCAAGACTATTGTCGATCAATGTGTCCTGATATATAATGGACTCTGAATAGTTTACACCATTTCCATTAACTCTCTCACTCTCTCTTCCATTAATCTCCAGTGCTTTCCTTTTAAATTCCTACTTATAACAACTTTTGTTGCCAAGCTCAGCTTTATTAGCTTCATCTAAACTTTAATCAGCATTTGCCTGATGTTGCATAGCCACCAACACGACAAATCTTTGTTGAGCCACCAGACCAGACTTAATAGAAAATCGCTTTTCATTAACACTGATACCACCTAAGCAACAAGTTGAATAGTCAGAAAAAAAGAAGAATAAGCCTCGTGTATGTGTTTTTCTTATACAAAAATTTTCATTGTTTTCCACTACAAAACTCGCTTCTATAATCTTACAAATACACACACAGGACTCCTTACAAGTGTCTTACAAATCACACAATCACAATCAAATGTAATTTCTACAGCGTATTTTACTCAATATGTGGTCGTTTAATGTTCTCATTGTTGTCTATTTTAATTGTATTTATTATACAAAATACAATATGTTGTTGTTATTATTGTTGTTGTATAAAGAGGATATCAGTGCTGTATATCTGAACAAATGAACACTAAACACTGTTGGATTGTATTCAAGAAAAGATGCTTTCTTCAATGTTCTCCTACAATGTGTCTGTATTTCAAATGATAAATGTTGTGTGTGTGTATTGTATACACCAACACCAACAGCAATATACCAATTTAACAACAATAACAAACAAAATAGAAAGAATTCTATAAGAAAAGAAAACTTTAAATACGCTTAAGTTTTATTCTTTGATTCCATTCGACATTCCGTATTCAGAAGTAAAACAAGAAGAAGAAAGGAAGAACACACACACACCCAGTGAAAGTGTATGGGGAACATGAAATATTTAAAAACAAAATCTGTGGAAAATCTTAATCCGTTTTCTTTATAGTTGTTGTGGTCAATAATAGCAAAGAATTATTTCCATTTCAAGTTTTTAAGGAGTACAAAAAAAGAGAATGAATCTGATAATCGATCAGTTTGACTACAGTTTGTTGGTTCGTTATTAAGTTCGACAACAAAAAAATGTTTAAATTTTATAATGCAGTGCAAGGGATTAAATGAAGGCTTCTTTGTCGTATTGGGTTATTGGAATCCCCTTACAAAGCCTGATTAGTTATTACTGGGGCAATAATAATCAAATTAAAGTATTCTGTACCTTGCTTCATTTGAAAGCAATTGGATTACGCCGGATGACGTTAGTAAGATAAGAATTTATGAGATCCATGTTTGCTAGACACAGTATTTTTTATGGGCGTGTTAAAAAGAACACCAGCAAAACGAAAATATGAAATATATGAAAGTTTTCTGCAATAAATGAGAAAACTCCAGATCGGTTTGTATTTACAACCTTAACTTTGATTCATCTGTAAGCGTCAAAAGAAACTGTACACTATGGATAGAATTCTAACAATCACCAAACTCAACTTTTACCACTTAAGGAGAGTGCCCGAAAAAATTTTACTGTATTTTGAAATTTTTTTGTATTTTTTTTTTTAATTTTTTTTTGTTTCAATTTTAAAAACTGGCAATGAAACAATTTTAAAATAAAAATAACGATAGTCTAGTAGGTACTGTGTTGGCTTATTAAACGCAAGGCCAGGGTTCAAATCCCAGATCAGACACCGAAACGAAATATGAAAAAAAAATATTTCTTCGGCGACTTCCTCTCAGCAGATTTCTGGCAAAATCTCTATACTGTAGCTTCGTGAGAGAAGATTCAATGGATATATAAAGAACACGATTTGTGTCTTATTAATCTCATGCTGTCATGAAAGTGCAATGGCTTTCAGCAATAAAAACTGGACCGCTAAACCTTTAAATCTGAGAAATAATGTCAGCCATAGGAGTCGTACATTACAAGAAAGAATGAAAATGGAAAAATCTAGATACTGGTGTTTTGCTTTTACATCGTTTAGCATTAAAATTATAAACAAAAGCTATAAAACCAAAAACAATAAACTTGTTTACAAATTGTCGCTCAGCGTAATATAACAACAAACACCAGCATAAAAAAAGATAAACAAGTAAACAAAAATGCAACAACAAACACTACAAGAATAAATGTAAACAAAATACACAAACACCGATGTTTACATTTATAGAGATCTCGAGAAGGCGAAGCCACGAACATTCGCCTTCAAGAATATTCATCAGACTGCTTAATCTGTCATATAAAAAGCAAGGCAAAGCAGACAACTGAGTTAGTAAAAGTCCAGTCAGTCCTGTGTGAAGACGCGATGCTTTTGAAGAGAATAATCGTCGTTTGAAGATCTCCGTTACAAAAATCTGTTGTACAATTGTTCAGTGATTGTTATTGTTTATGCAAAGGGTGTAAACAGAGGAATAACAAAAAATAAAAATGGCAATTGTTGTTTACATCAAGTTGTGAACAGTGGCACACAGAATTGTGCGAATAATAAAGAAGTTTAATTAAAAATAAACACAAATTTATTTTTATTAATATGGGCCTCAATAGGCCACGAGTGTTCAAATTTCACGTTTCGGTACTAAAAGTGTAACATTGCTCCTATCCATAGGCATTTGTCAGCCGACTCCTGTCAAAATTGTAATAAACTGCGTCATGTAGTTTGACAGATTGACAGCTATTGATAGTAGGTAAGTTGGAGTGGTATATTTCACACCAAAAAAGCTCACTTGAGCACGCATAGCGGCTCATTGTAATGCCACGGGTAAGTTGATTTAAGAAGAATATGGAAAAAAGCTAAAAGAAAATATGAATTAGGATACGAATTAGTCCCTTAAGTTCTACTTATTGTTTCAGAAACTGAAGAAATGTTTCAGCAGAAAGACAATTTTAATTTAAAGACGATGGCACTTAATTCCAATTACAAAATTATCTCGGCAACAATTCTATATTTTTATGGAAAAATATTAAGTAATAATAAATACAGGATGTAAAGTCCTGTCATACAAAAACCGCGTATTTCATTCAAAAAGTCATTGTTTAATGGACCAACTGTCATACAAAAGAAATGAAAAATTCAGAAAGATTTGTAGACACTAAGTGTACGAAGGAAAGTGTACTTGCATCAAATTTTTGTTTTATTTAAATTGTTAGAGGCACTGATTTGCTGACAGAGAACATGAATTTTCTTCCTTTGCTTCATAAAGAAAACCTCACATATTTTAAAAACAAACTTCAATTGTATTCCCAATAGTAGTTTATAATTGAATTTAAAATCTTCGTATTTTATCCTTTGATTCAGCATTTGTATTCAGCATAAAAGGAAAATAATACGCCTCAACAAGATATTTGAGTTATAAAAGCAAGGAAAAGGGAAGAAAAAAGAATTGAATTCAATTGACTAACAATACTTCCTTGCCTTTATAAGGATAATTTTCTTGTATTAAACATAGAAAATGTAGATAGTATTTCATCTATCTCTCTATCTATCCATCCATCTATCCATCCATCCATCTATCTATGCATGTCTCCTTCAAATAACATTGACATTCAATACAAAAGAGACTTCTGGATCTTGTATAACATTTTTGCATACATTTTCGAATTTCATCTTGCTCTTGTTGTTGTACATCAATCATATTAACTAAAGAATATGTATGGATGTACAAGTGTATGTATGTATGGGCAATATTAACTTAATATATGTATGTATGCATGTATGTATGTGGTAGTATTACTATAAAAATTGATGCAAAAATATTTTCCTTTTTAAATCTCAAGCACGAATAAAATGCAATTTTCAGAGAAAAATTGTACAAAGGAAAACGAAGAACAAAAAAAAAAGAAAAGAAACGAAGATGATATTGACGACAATATGATAAAAATAAATAATATTTTTTGCATTATTATACTCAACTTCAACAAGAACAACAGCAACAACCTTATTATTATCCTTTCTATCATCAACGACATCAACATCATCCATATCATCAGCATCTTTATCATCATCATCATCATCATGTGCTTGTACAATATTTGCCTTGGACAAGTTATTGAAATTGATTGACTTTCTTCTGAGAGCTTTTTTTTTATTTTCACGTAAGTAATCTTCAGAAGATGTGAACTGAATGGACCAGTTATACAGAAAACCACAATAACGATTAAACGTGAAATTTTCTCAATGCGTTAAAAAAGTTCTCATTTTTGTTTTGTATTCCACTTTGACGACTGTGGCCATTTAAGAGAGCCTTTGTAAGAAAAATTTTAATATTTAATGATAAATCTTTGATGCTTTAAATTAACTTTGAAATATTAACGAATTGTGGTGATCAATTTTCTGATTAATTTCGTTTCATATATTTCATGCTCTTGATAAAGTAAATGTTACAAGAAGCACATGGCGTATACGAAATATTTAATACAAAAATTAATATAATGTATACGCACAGCTTATACTGTAACATTTTAAACATAATGCAGCCACCAACATGTTGCAACTGCTGGTAAAACTAGATTGTTTTCTATAAACAACTGTAATGTTAAAAGGCTTGTTGGTGGTCGATTGGTTGAAGATCAAAAGATGTTGATTTTTATTCAATCGACGTTCAATACAATGCTACAAAAACAATTTCTAAGTAAAGTTGGTTGCTAAATCGCATCGTGTGAAGAAGACATCCAACTTGTTTATTCAATATGTTGTACAACTAATAGCATTGTATAGGGGCCGCCAACCACCAACACTAATTATAATGTATTAAGCGATCGAGAAAGTTAGTTTACAAATTATCGATATACGTCTCTCTATATATCTAGGATTTATATAGCAAGAATCACTATAATTAGTTTGAAATGCGATATTTAAGGCTTCATTGTGTTCTTCTTTCTAATTGGCCATAGATTTCATGGCGATTTTGTTTTACTTTCGGAGCTTTTGCCAGCATACTGTTGCGAAGAAGTCAATAAAAAAATATTTGCTCATGTTTCATTAAATTCGAGATGTCTGAGCTAGGGTTAAACAATGGGTTTGCGTCTAAGAAGTCAACACACTACTTATTAGTGGCTTTACTTTGTTAGGTTTCTCCAAAAATCTGTCGTTCGCAGGCGACTTTGAACTCTAGGTCCCGCCACTCATGTCCAAAATTATCGTACACAACGTAAGTGGTGAACAAGCAAGGTTGTAAACCAGATTGAATGGTTGTAATGACCAATTATGCATGTATGTATGCATTATTAAATGCGCATTATTCGATGCAAACTTATGTCCGTTCAAAAATGAGTGACATTTCGTAAAATTAAAGACAAATTTTGAAACCTAAGAATCTGTTGTGCACTGCCAAAAAAGTTCTGCAGATTTCGAGGACGATTCTTTAATTAGAAGAACAGTGGCGAAATATTTTACCCACTTTTCTGTGTATCTAGCAAGATTTAAGGTTGAAGATTATTACAAGCATCTTTAGCGTCTTGCAACAGAGGCTTCTTAACCTGAGGGTTGATTGCAGCCATCTTATTAAAGCTACATCTGTCTTTTTAGTTGTCATTTATTTAGTCTGTTTTCCCAAATTACCGGGGACAATTAAAGCGTTCATGGGAAGAACCAAATCGAGGAAGCCCTGTCACCATTAGTGTGAAGACACTTAAAAAGCAGAGGCGCCTGTTAAAAGAGGTTGTTAAAAGCCAATGAAGTAAGTACGTTAAGTAAGGTTAAAGCATTCGACAACACGTGCAAATATTGTTTTATTAAAATGATTGTTTTATTCATGTAACACGAGAAAATTTATTTTCGCCGATGACGCCCATTTCTGGTTGAGTGGGTATGCGAATAAACAAAATTGTCGAATTTGCTACAATATTAATCCACATGAGATTGAGGGTCCAAAGCATACCAAAGACATCACTGTTTGGTGCGGATTTCGGAAGAATCATCATCAGCGTTGCGGTCCATTTCTGGATTAATAGGTACCTGAAATAATAAAATTATCGAAGTTGATACTATACTAATCCACGAAAATCTAATGCAACCCGAAAGTTTGATGTGAATTTCAGGCTGATGACGTCATCTATCCATATTTCTTTAAAAACAATGACGACTACCTGACATCATTGCCAACGGCTAACGCTAGAAGGTGATAATTACCAACTTATTTTGGCCTTAATTGGATGACTTCGGCACTAAGTACATTTGTTTCAACCGAACGGCGCTACGTGTCGCGTAGTTCATGCCACATATTCTGCATAAGCTATTTAAGGGCATGGCCATCTCAAGTGGAGGTGATGTAAAGTGGCCACTGAGATTTGACCCCATTATACTTCTTCTTGTAAGGTTTTCTTAATTCGTAGACGTATGCAAAAAATTTATAAACCACAGCGATCCTCAAAGCGAACATAACCCAAGCTATTCCTCTAATTCATCTGATTTCTATGCCAGAGTTATGGAAAATTTAACATTTCGGATGCACTCTACTCAAGAACGCATGATGGATATATAACATACATTCATGCATACATAATTGGTCATTACAACCCTTCTGCCAGGGTTACGATCTAGCTTCACACACCACTTATGTTGTGTGTATTAATTTATTCATGAGTGGCGCGACTTACAGTTTAAAGACGACTCAGAACGACAGATTTTTGAGAAATTTTTCATGACAATTTTTTTATTTGGTCTCAGAGTTTTTGCTGAGAGGAAGTCGCCGAGGAAATATTTTTCATATTTCGTTTTGTTGGTGATGTCTGATCTGGGGATTGATCCGTGGCCTTATGTCTAATAAGCCAACACACTACCTATTAAACTACGGCGACTTCATAGCTCAGACACAGTTTGTTTTATTTAGAGATAGGAAACGCTTAATAAAGGATTTTGAATAGTACATGTGAAAATCAATTGCACACATTTAAGATAAGCCTCTGCAGGCAATTGTTGCACTTATGCTATACATTCTTCCCTATTTGGGTACAAAAATATAATATTTTCGGATGCAAATACTATCGGCATTCCATTTACTATTTCGCTGTATGATGACTAAGTGAGAGTGTAAATGAATAAATTATTTAAGCCACATGGCATGAGTAAAATATACCGAAGTCCGCTTAAATTATGCAACCAATAAAATCCCATTTTCAAATGAAGCAAATGCTGAAAATAAAAATTTATTTCATTTGAAAAAAAAGCAAAAATGAAAATAAAAATAGAAATTGAATTATGATTTGCAAATGGTTGGTTATTTATAAATAAAATAAAATTTAAAATCATACATAAATTTTTTGTACTGCCAACAAACTGTGTTCAAATCCAAAATGAAACTCATTATCATATAAAATTTAATACGAATTACTAAATAGTTTTTAAAAACTTATTCAATTAAAAAGATTTTCAACAATTTTTTTTCTAACAGAAAAAAATTTCATTATTTTTGTGTATTCATGAATGAATTTTTAAGTAATTAAGGAGAAGACTATTATTTGCATTGCACTCATACTCATACTCATTCATTTAAATTCATATTTTTTTCATATGAAAGTACATATTTTTCTCTTTAATTTTAAATAAATTACGAAATATTTAACGACCATATTTAATGTTAGAAAAGTGCAAGAAAAACATAAGAAATCTGTACTTACCTCAATTGAAGAAAATCATACAATTTTTCCAAGTCCTTATGCCTGAGGACAACTGTAAGAAGAAGAAGAGAAGAGAATGGAAATTATAAATATTTAATATGCTTAAAAATAAAATAAAATATTCTGCATAAAGAATAAGAGAATTATATCTGCATAAAGAAAGTTTTATAAGGAATGAAGAAAACAATGGAAACCCAACTGGACGTATGATTAATAAAGATTTCATATAGAAAAATATCACTCGTGCGTCTATCAGGCATGAGTAACATTATTTACACAAGCTTTCTGAGTGAAGACAGTAAAGAAAGGAGAGTGTGTGCATGAAAATTAGTCTCATAAATAGTCTTGCAAGCCAATAGAGTAAATTCTGCGACAATGACAGTTCGTAGTGAAAGTCTAGGGTGTGATCTGTGGTTTTTCATTGCAAAAAAAGAACTGAAGCATATCAAGCTTTTAAAAGAAAAAAAAATACATTTTAAGCCACCACAACTGTAATCAATGAAATATAACGAGAATGAAGGAATAAAAATAAATTTCTCAATGCGATTAAAAAGTTCTCATTTGTTTTATTTTACTTTGATGGCCATGGCCATTTGAGAGAGCCTTTGGAAAAAAATTTTTAATTTTTAATAATAATACGTTGTCTGTCCAATTTCACTTTAAATTAACGTTGAAATATTATCGAATTGTGGTGATCAATTTTCTGATTAATTTCGTTTCATATATTATGCTCTTGATAAAGCAAATATTATGAGAAGCACATGGCGTATACGTAATATTTAATACAGAGATGAATGTAATGTATACGCACAGCTTATACTGTGACATTTTAAACATAATGCAGCTCCAACATGTTGCAACTGCTGGTACAACTTGATTGTTTTCTACAAACAACTGTAATGTTAAAAGGCTTGTTGGTTGTCGTTTGGTTGAAGATCTAAGAATTATGATTTTCATTCAATTGACGTTCAATACAATGCTACAAAAACAATGTCTAAATAAAGTCTGTTGTTAATTCGCAACGTGCGAAGAAGACGTCCAACTTGTTTATTCAACATGTTATACAACTAATCGCATTGCATAGAGGCCGCACAAAAACCAACACTAATAATAATGTATTGAACGATCGAGAAAGTTGGTTTACAAATTAGCAATATACGGCTCTATGTATGAGCCATGGACCCTATTAAGCACTGATGCAGCAGCCTAGAGAGCATTCCAGAAAAAAATCCTACGTAAGATCTTCAGTACATTGCGAGTTGGCGATCCAACAGTGAGCTGTATGAGTTCCCCAAAGACATAGATGTTGTGCAGCGTATTAATATCCAGCGACTGTGCTGGCTCGGCCATGTCGTTCGAATGGAAGAGGATGCTCCAGCGAGACGGATATTTGATGCGGGGATCTGCGGAAGTCGGCGAAGAAGACGACCTTGTATCCGTTGGAAGGACCAAATTGAGAAAGAGCTGCCATCGATTGGTGTGACCAACTGGCGTAGGCGTGCAAGAAGCCGAGGCGCCTACAAGGCTGTGTTGCTGCAGGCCGAAATCCATTAAAGGGGTTGTTATGGCCGATGAAGTAAGTAAGTAAGGCTCTATGTACCACTGCAGATTGTTGAAAAGATGAAATTTTAGGCTTGCATTTTAATGGGCCATTTAAACTAGAGTTAACCACTAAAACACGATCTTCTCAAGCCTCCATAGTCTAGTAGGTAGTGTGTTGGCTTAGTAGATAAGAACAGTGTAGAGTTTCGATGCTCACTGCATGAACAAATATTTCTTTCGCCGACTTTCTCCTAGCGGGCTTCGGATAAAACTCATTGAAAAAAAATTGCCATGAAAAAGATTCTCAAAAATCTGTCGTTCAGAGCCTTAGTCTAGCTAATAATATGTTGACTTATTAGAGACGTGAACCCGTAGTTCAAAAATATTTCTTCGCTGACTTCCTCTAAGCAGACTTCTAGTAAAAACTCGAAGATTGAATAAAATTGCAATGAAAATTTTCTCAAAAATGTGTCGTTCGCAGTCGACTTTAAACTGTAGACCCCGCCATTCATATATAAAAGTAACACACACAGTATAAGTGGTTTGAGAAGCTAGGTCGTAATTCTGACTAGAGGGTTGTAGTGACCAATTACGTAAGTATGCAATGATACTGTTTGAGAAGTAATTTCATATAAATCCTATCAAATACGAGAAAGTATCCCTATTTCGCCAAGTCAAAAGCAGTATTCTGGTAAAATATTCACTTTTTTTGCCAATAATTAAAAAAAAATATCGTTTATATAGATACGCAGTTTCGCAATATTTGATAAGATTAAAATTAATTACGCATAACATTTCCATTTTCAATTAAATTTAATGGTAAATCCGCTAAAATAAATTTACAAATCCCTAGAAAATCTCCATATTTTTTTAAATGAAAAAAAAAATTATTTTTCATACACGGAAAAATTGTTTCCATTACAGGGGGTGGAAAATTTCTTCTCATTTTAAACATCAATGTTCCAGTTTTTTAACAAAAATGTTTCTTCTGCTGTTGTTGTCTTTTTTATTCTCTTAATCCACTCGATTTTATTACATTTTTCCAATATCCGTTAAAGTAAAAATTAAAATGTGGGAAAAAAATACAAGAAAAACTATATAAAAAGAAACAATGAAAAACACAGAATAGAAGAGAAAACAGAAAAACAAATTTTTTTCTTTTAGAAAATTTTTGCATGTGATATCATGGTAGCTTAGCTACTGCATTGTGGCTGCAACAAATGTGCTGCATAATGTAGCTGCTAAAAATCGAAAAAATGTGGCGAAAATTATTGTTCGTTAAAGAATGGCATATAAAGAGAGGAGAGTACCGAAAAGCAGCAAAAACTAACCCTGAACAAATGATTTTAAAATAACTCAGTATTAAGCAACAATTTTCACAAAAAAAAAAGAAAAAAGAAGAGGCAAAAAGAAAGAAAAATTTAGAAAAATTTAAGTGAACTTTTGCCTGCTACTAATGGCGACTACTAAAACAGTGTTACCAATACGACCTTATGCAACATTGTGTAGAGTGGTTTTAAATAACACACGTTTTAAAAAGCCTGCCCCAGAACATGTTTTTTAAATCTTTTTAAAGAATGCCATGCGGCATAATTTAAGAAACTTTGGAGATCTTGTGCTTGAGAAAACAAATATTGACCGCATAAACCAAACCAGATAGAGTCCTTACTTAATTGTTCATTACAACCTTTTAATCAAAATCAGATTTAGCCAGGACCTATCTTCTCACATCAACCATGATATGTGTGCAAATTTTATTCATAGGTACCAGAACCTATAGTTTAATGTCAACTCCGAATAACAGATTGTTTGAGAAACTTTTCATGGCAATTTCTATTTACTCTCACAGTTTTTGTCAGAAGACTTCTGAGAGGAAGTCCCCGAGGGAAACATTTTTTCATATTTCGCTTTGCTCGAGATGTTTGAGTTGCAGTTGGAACCACAAGGTTGCGTCTAATAAGCCAACACATTACCTAGTAGACTATGGCGACTTCTAGCAGGATCGAAGGAAATATTTGTTTATAATTCGTTCTGATCCAGATGTCTGAGTTCGAATTAGAACCACGGGGTCGCGTCTAATAAGTCTACACACTGCCTAGTAGACTATGGCGACTTCTGGCAGGTTCGAAGGAAATATTAGTTCATATTTCGAACTGCTCGAGATGTCTAAGCTAGAGTTGAACCACAAACTTGTGTCGAACAAGCTAAAACACATGTTAAACTTCTGATTGGTTACAGTTATTTAACTCAGGGTGATCCTATCACATGGTGGCGAAGTTGTTGAAGTTCTCCAAGCTCTCGCGAGTTCTGAGAGTAAATGTGGTGTCTGTTGTACTAGTTGAGGCGGCTTTGTGTAGGCGTTTGTACTCGGTTTGATTAGATCGCTGTTTAGATATAAAAATGTAACTGCCTTTCTGATGGCTTATAAGACAGTATCATTATCACAAAGGAATGAAGGAAACTAATCATTTGTTCACCTGACACAATTTCATTTACATATCTCAAGGCTCTATACTCTTCCAAAAACGATGGGGGAGAGTTAGAGACTCAAAATAAATCCTTTTCTCTCAGAGATTTCTAGGCATATTCCTGATATCTTCCAGCATAATAAGTGATAAAGGAAATCCTTTTTTAATTCAGTGTTTCCTTTGGGAACAAATTCTTCCCATTTGGAAAAGATTTAAACGTCTGTATCTTCATGTACTCATGCTCAGGTTATTTGCTGGGGTTTTCCTTGAAGTCGCCGTAGACTAGTGTAGTGTGAGAGCTTATTAGACATAAGATCACGAGTCAACCCCAAGTCAGACATCAAAACGAAATATAAAAAAAAATGTTTCGGCGATTTCCTCTCCGCAGATTTCTGGCAAGAACTCTGAGAGTAAACAAAATTTCCGTGAAAAGTTCCTCAAAAATCTGTCGTTCGGAATCGACTTTAAACTGTAGGTCTCGCCTCTCGTGGGCATGTATGTTATGTATGCATGTTATGTTCTCCTTGGCAAGTTGGCTTAAAAATCTTGCAACACTTTAGATAATTCAGGCAGCAAAATATACTTATAGATTCTGAAAAACAGTGCGTGTATCTTAAATTTCAATAAATTGTTGCAAGCAATTGTTTTCATTTGAAGGTATAATTATTTCTTGGCACAGTGTATGGCAGAGCAAACACGTAACGAAACAATTTATTTAGTGTCAGTGCTTGTAGCAGTAGGAGTATTCAACTTTACAAGTGTGAGAGAGACGATACAGCCTCTACTGCTCTCATATGTTGTATAATTCATTTTGTAAAACATGTATATTAATGTTACACACACACACACATGGACCTACATATGTACAAACGCATATAGTTTAGGAAAACGTCACTCTAAAGATAGCAAACTAACATGTGCAACAATAACTTGTTGTATCAGCTATTTTTGTTCTACTTTTCACTTTTGTTTGATACTAAAAAGCCAGATTTGCGTATTTCTCTTTCGTCTACTCACTGTCCCTCTCTACATTGTTTTTTTTTTCTGTTAATTTCCTTGACTCGATTGAATTTAAACTGCTGCAAATACCAGTAAATTGGCGTCACACATATTTAACAAAACAAAGAAAAATATACGCGCAAACACACACACATACACATGCACGCACAGTTATGTATTCATTTCTCATGTGAAGTGTGTGTATATATGGGTACGTAGGAGAAGAATGAATAACAACGCAGTGTTATTATTCACCGTGGTGAATAAGGCTTGGGTGAGAGTATGTGTACGTATGTAAAAGAGAATGAAAATGAAAATGTTGGTTAGTTGGTGTATTGGTTGCATAATTCATTTGTTTATGTATGTATGTGCATACATGTATGAGAATGAGTGTCACAATTGCTATTTTATTCATGGTTGCTTGAATAACTCTTTTTGAGGATTTTTTTCTCTCCATTTTTTTTTCAGCGTAAGAGTATGTGGTTAAATGTGAATTTTTCACTTGTTTTGTTGTTGCCTTTTAAACGTACTCGTATATGCGATTGTCATGTGCTGCGGTTGTATTGTTTTATTTCGTTACATTTTATTACAAAGAGTAACAAAAGAAAGAAAGAGTAAACAGAAGCACAGGAAAATGTTTTTGGTTACCAATACCAGCAAACACAGACTTCTACATACATACATGCGTGCTTAAATAGAAGAAGCAACACAATTTTAAGTGTCATTTAGGTGTCCGTATTTTGTTGCGGTAACGGTACTTATCATTGTGTACGAAACGGAAATGAGCATGAATATGAGGAAAATAACGTTGCCTGTCTGTCATTTCAGTACAATTTTTCATTATTGTTACTGTTATCGTTACAGTTGCTGATGATGATGATGATGATGATACTGCTGCTAATGCTCATATGGCCACTCATATTGGTTTCTTGTTATTCTGGTTATTCTGGCTGTTCCCGGTTGGTTCGTGTAACAACAATTAATTGCAATTTTTGCTACCCTGTTATCAACCACTACTCCTAAGGCATTTCTTATTTGATACTATGCTGTGTGTGTGTGTGTGTGTGTAAAACTGTTGGTATCAATTTCAAATTTTTTGCGTGCAAAAAAAACAGAAAATATCAAGAATAATAAATTGTTAAATTGTTGATTGGTTGGACGTTATTAAATACCGGAAAAACATGAGCTGGCATATTCAAAAAAAGGTACGTATTTTAATAATGATTACAGATAGGAAAACAAACTTTTGATGTCCGGCAAAGTGATTGCTAATAAATCCTTTGTGTATATTTAGAGTTTTAATAATAGAATAAAAAAAAAAGTCTTTCATACGAGGCAGGACGAATAAAATTTTAATTTTGCTAGACTTTAAAAACACGTATCTATTATTGTTAAAAAAATGTATATGAAATTATTAACGAGTTCTTGAAACAAAACGAAATATGAAAAGAGATTTCTTCGGCGATTTCCTCTCTACGGAGCCGACTAGAAATTGCAGGTCCTGCCAGTCACATGATGTGAGAAGCTAGGGTGTATGTAAGAAACTTTACCTCCTGAATAAACAATGTGCTTCCAAGCACATATACATATAACTTCTAAAACTTAAAATTGTCTTACCACCACTAAGCAATAGTTTCGTAGTGAACATATGTGTTACGTTTTTACCTTTTTAAAAACGTTTAGAATATGAGTTCGTTAATTGCAAACTAAAATAAAAACAGATATGTGTTTAGTTTCAATTAAACTCTTTATTAATCGCACTACTTTTGTGTGCCATCGTATACAACCTCACGTTACAACAACAACTTGCTTGTTCGTTATTCTTGTCTGCTTACAACCTTTTCGTAAGCAATAGCACTTGTACGTTAGATCTGTATAGCGGAGATCTTCACAACAGCGATCTTCGAACGCAACGTGTCTTCACACAAGACTGACCGAATTCTTACTGACTGGTTGCTAGCATAGTCTTGCCCTTTTATATACGCACGTAATCAGTATGATGAAAGTTCTCGATGTAGAATTTTTGCGTTTTCGCTTTCTCGGGAGTTCTATTGTGACTTCATTGTTGTTTGTATATTTTGTTCTCCTTGCTTGCTGTTGCGTTCTCTTACTTGCCTATCCCCTTCTCTTTCATACTTGTGCTAGGTACGATGTTTTTATTTTCGTAACAATATGTATGTTATATCAAGGATGTTCCTTCTTTTAATTTATATTGAAGGTAGAAATCTTTTTAAGTTAGATTAGGTTAGAGTTAGAGGACGTGTACATGGCATTGGGACAAGTACAATACCCAGACGCCGAAATGATTCATTGTCATTTCGTCCTAGAAGAGAGAGAGAGAGAGAGGGGATAGTGAAGGAGATAAGGAAATTAAAAAAAAGAAGTGGTAGGAAAGGTAGGATATAAGAAACAGAAGAAACAGGATGGACCACAAAGACACAACCTTAATGCCCTTGCACTCCCCAACCAGCCCAACCTATTAATAAATCTATGGAGAGCCCCAATTTCGGCTCTCGACAAAGAGTCCAAGCCTTCATAGAAGTCTCTGCCCAGGATCCTCAACTTCAAACTACTAAGGGCTAGAAAGTTGGAACGGAGGTATTTGATAGCCTCCAACTTCTACTCATAGCAACATTCTCTGTCCGGGTGGGATCTATTATTGATCCAGATTCTTGTCCTTGGTATAATCTCGCAGTGCCCTGTAATAAAACCAATAACTAACCTCAGACTCGCATTCTCCAAGCCCTGTAGCAACCATGTTCTTTTAGAAATCTTCATTATTCTTATAGTTTATTGACTGCTTCAGTGAACTTCTCCACCTTGTCCCAATTCAACTGCCCGAATAAAATCTGGCTGATCATAGATTCCATTTGCATTTGAATTTAACCAAATTTCGTGCATTTAAATACAACAAGATTCAAAGTGTCATAGGCAAAGCTATACTGATAACTTGTGTAACCATAATGATCTTTTGAAAACTGGTCATTAAAATTGTTTAGTCAGGATTACGGTCTAGCTGTCCACTCCAATTAATTCGACTTTAGAATGATGGTTGTCTCTGTGTCAATCAGAATGAACTGGCATTGTTGACACTGGGCAACAGTCTGAAGTTTGCCAGGACAATTGACTTGGTAAACATACATTATAGGGGGATACAACATAATGTATGAGGGTACTGTGTTGCTGCAGTACTAAGGCACCTGTTCACCATAGTAATAATAAAAATTCGTGTTTCATAATCTGAAATTAATTTGCAAGTCTACCGAACTGAAGGACCGTTTCAACATTTTCTTCAGTTTCTCGAAGATCTTAGTCTTCCATCTGCAGGTATGCTTCATCTTAAGACTTTGGAGGTTGCCTTCACATGCTAGTTTAACTCGGTCAATTCCTTGCCTCCGTACTCACATATATACACGCATGCATGCATGCATACATACATATACATACATAATTGGGCATTACAACCTTTCAGTCAGTATTACGACCTTGCTTCTCACCTCACTTTTCTTGTGTTTGTTAATTTTATACATGAGTGGTAGGACCTGCAATTTGAAGTCCACGCCGAACGACAGATTCCTTGAGAAACTTTTCATGGCAAAAATTTTTATTTACTATCAGAGTTTTTGCCAGAAATCTACTGAGAATAAGTGGCCGTAGAAATATCTGTTCATATTCTGTTCGAGATCTCTGGTCTGGGGTTTTTATCCTTGACCTCATGTCTAATAAGCCAACACACTGCCTACTAGACTACGGCGACTTGTGCCTCCATATCTACGTGCTTAATTTCTGCTAAAAAAATTACACCTCCTGTGGCTACTTTTTCTAGAAATCAAACAAACTCAATGGAGATTATCTATTCCCCACAGTATAAAATTTTACTATTGCCTAAAATATTGTTAGGAAAATGGAAACATAGTCTAACATTAACATGATTAACAAAAGCTACACTAACAAATACAACGAACTTGTTTACAAGTAAACCAACAACGTCAGTATGAAAGAAAAGGATATAGACAAGTAAGCGAGAACGTAACAACAAGCAATGTGAACAAAATACACAAACAACAATGATGTTGCAATAGAGTTCTCGAAAAGGCGAAGACACGAACATTCTACTTATAGAACCTTCATCAGACTGTTTACGTGAGCATATAAAAAGGCAAGACAAAGCAGGCAACCAGCAGTAAGAATTCAGTCAGTCTTGTGTGAAGACGCGTTGCGTGTGAAGAGAACAGTCGGGGTTTGAAGATCGCAGTTGAGAAGATCTGCGTTGTAAGCAAAGAAGAAAAAAGCGAACAAGCAATTATTGTTGTATTCATCAAGTGTGAACAGTGGCACATAAAAGTGTGCGAACAATAAGGAATTTATCTAAAACTAAACAGAAATTTATTTTTATTTTGTTTACAATCAACGAACTCATATTCTAAACGTTTTTAAAAAGGTAAAAACGGTAACAATATATTTATTGCGCCCCAAAACATTACCCAAATTACGTTTAAAAATATTTCACATATTTTTTAATAAATTTTTGAATAAAAATTTCATTTGATTTTGTGATGAAGTGATAAAAATAAAAATCATCTAAAATATGAAATTTATTGCCTTAAAAAATTTAAATAATAAATTTTATTTGTTTTATTCTTATGGATGTATTCCCAATCAAATAACAAAACAAAAACAAATCTTTGTTTACATTAAAAATTAAATTGTTGCCTTGTGGTTGCAAAAATTTTCTAAAAATAATTTTCAAATTAAAATTTGCATTTTTATTAAGAAAAGAACGAAGAAAGAATGAAAAATTGCTCCCTTCTATAAGAACAAATATTTACTTATTTAAACAAATGAAATCTCTATACAAAACCAAAGGGGTCATAAGAACAACAACAACAAGCACTGCTACAATGGCAACAACATAAAACAAATACAAACAAATAACTTTTTTTTTAATTTAAAAAGAAAACAACAATAAAACAAAACAACAAAATGTATAAGAAAGTTGAAAGAAAGAGAGCATCTCTAAGCATTAGAAAGTTTAAAATTAAGTACAACAAAGAGAAAGAGAAAATAAGTTGAATGCACACACACACACACTTAAGAAATTCCTTAATAATAAGAGAGAGAGAGAGAGAGACGCATATTCAAACCGGCATGGCAGAGAATTTGAGAACGATTGTAAAGACGGATAAGAATAAAGGACCAATTAGTCGAACGTTCACAAAACGTAACGAAATGCTTATCGAAATGACTTTAAAGATCGGTATTCCTTCTTATTGCTTGTCATTAAATAAAAACAGTCAACAGGTCCACGTTAGGAAACGTAACATTACGTTTGGCTAATCATATCTTAAGTAAAAATTAAGCAGAATCAGTAATCATATTGGACTTAAAGATTCTGATTCGTTATTCGACTCGTATGACGATGATACGAGAGCAATAGAAGACTGTCAGGGCAAGCTGGATTAGCTAGGGAGGGAAAATACGGTCACCCCATACTGTAGCCTAGATCATGTGGGAATTCATGACAATGTCAAATGAAATTCCAGGGTGGGAGAGTGTGGTTTCGACGATAATAATACCATCCTGTGGAGTTCGAAAGGGAATTTTGGACCATATATTCGGCTGAATAGAAGGTGAGGATAGACGGAGACTCTCTTTAATCCAGATATATTTAACATACTCTAAGCATCAGACTATGCAAGAGAAGACTGAGGATAGCAACCGATCTTTGCACAGAGTACTGTAGACTTACAGGACGGAAAAAAGGAATCTTCTCAAGCCAAATATATAGATTCTGTAATGAGGAGAACGTTTCATCAGAGTATATATTTGGAAACTGAAGTCCTTCTACTTCACTGATGCTATTGAACCTCATAGCATAGATGCGGTGAATAAACGCGAATGCAGGTCACGTGGGTGGAATATTGTTTATGTCTTTGCCAAGCTTTTGTACGTATGAGACTCCTTTATTCTACAAATTATACTTTACCAGACACAAGTTATCTATGAATCTGAAATCCCCGTAGTCTATTAGATAGTGTGGTGGCTGATTAGACGTAAGGCCACGATTCAAACCCCAGCTCAGACATCAAAACGAAATATGAAAAAATATTTCTTCGGCGACTTCCCCTCAGCAGATTTCTGGTAAAAATTCTGAGAGTGAAAAAAAGAATTGCCATGAAAAGTTTCTCAAAAACTCTGTCGTTCGGAGTCGACTTTAAACTGTAGGTATCCCGCCATTCATGTATAAAATTAACAACACACAACATAAGTGGCGTGAGAAGCTAGGTCGTAATTCTGACTAAAGGGTTATAAGGACCAATTATATATGTATGTATGCATAAACAACATAGACTGTGTAAGAATGTACCATTAACAAAGAAAACTTATTTAAATTTTTTTTGAATTAAATAGTTTTAGAACTCAAATTGCATTGTCTATTCCTAAAACAATATACTATAACTGTGGTAAACATTTTTAAATTTAATTTTCCAATTTCTACAAAAATCCGGCCAATGATTTAGAAGTTACACCCGTAATTTCATTCTATTTACGATCACACCCACACTATTGCCAAAAGTTTCGAACAACAGTTTCTGCTTTAAAAACTGTGGCATCCATGCCATTAAACAACGACAAAATAGTATTTATTCACATGTACACATTCAAACTTTACTCGCTTTTATACACAAGCATACATGAACATGAAGAGTCTGTAACATTAAGAGAGGAAATCACGTAAATGAAATTCTCTAGAAAACATGAATACAATGGTACTCTTCTTTTTTTCTTTTAAACCGTTAGACAACATCAGCATTAAATAGAGCGAAATAAAGAGAGAGAGAGAGAGAAACAAAGTGACTGAAAGTTGAAGCACATGGAATGACATTAAAAGTCATTCAAGTTAGTGTTTTTTTTTACAGTTAATTTTACCATTTTTCGTTTGTATGTATGTATGTCCCTGTAGTTCCTTTTTTTATAAAATAAGCAAGTAAGCAGAAATTTTAACATGAAATCAAATCAAATAAGCATTTATACTCTTCCATACACATGCACATACATTAACAAACAAATCTCAATCTCCTTTACCCTCTTACTCTCTCTCCTTCTCTGCTTCCGTTGTTTCTATAGTCATTGTTTTAATCATGTTGTTTCTACTGATGCTTTATTAAACCTGTTTGTATGTATTAGTAGTGAGCAGCATAAAAACTGTTTAATAAAAAATAAAACAAATTCCCCGTGCAGTTTACATTACTATTTGTTAAGAGCAAAAGTAATTTCGTTTGTTTTTTCTTTAATTAAAGTAATGAAAAGTTAATTTTGTTCCGTTTAACAAAACAAAAATAAAAATCAAAAACGGAAATATTTATTGCTCTTAACTAATAAATTGGAAAATATATTTCACGGTGCCCTAAAAGCATGTCAAACATGTTGACTCCTGGTGGCATGTGTGACACGCCATGGCACCCTGAGGGCTGTATGATTTTTTGATGATTTTTCTCCTTTTTTTTTTTTTGCTTTTTTTGTCGTGTAAGAAAAAAGTAAAACAGCAGACAAAAATTGTTTTTTAATATACTAAAAAATGTACGTAGAAAATATCATAATCGTTAGCAGTTTTTATGATGCCAACACAAGAAAATTAAACAAATGGAATGAAAATTGCAACAGAAATTAAAAATCGATTTTTTTTTATTTAATTTTTGAACATAAAAGTAAGGAAAAGATTTTTGTTTTGAAAAAATTAATTTTTTTGAGTTTCATATCTAATCAAACTTTAAGCAATTTGTTGATCATCTGGGAGAGCAAAATTCCGTTTGTTTAAGCTTCCTTCGTTTAGGTTTCTAAAAACCGATAAGAACTTTAATTTCATGATAATTCTTGGATCTGAAGTCGCCGTAGTCGAGTAGGTAATGTGTTGGCTAATTACACTCGAGTCCGTGGTTCAAAACCCAGCTAACCCAACTCAAACCAAACGAAATAACAAAATACTTCTTCGACGACTTCCTTCTCCTAAAATTGCCATGAAAAGTTTCTTAAATCTGTCATTCGGAGTCGATATTAAACTCTAGGTCCTAAGTATATGTATGTGGTGTCTGAAGTTAAGCCGCAATCCTGACTTAAAGGTTGTAATCACTAATTAAGTAAGTAACTCCTGGACCTAGCCATTATGTTCAAAATAAAAAATCCTTTAAATGACCGCCTCCAGATTATATTGGATCCCAGGTCAGACATTTTCAACAAAATTAAATAAAAAAAATATTTCCTCGGCGACTTCCTCTCTGCAGGGATCTGGCAAGATCTCTGAGAATAAAATAAACCTGCAATGAAAAGTTTCTCAAATCTCTATCGTTCAGAGTCGACTTTAAACTGTAGGTACCGCCACTCATGTATAACATTAACACACACAACGTAAGGGGTGTAATGACCAATTATGTATGTATGTATGTATGTATGTGAAGATTGAATGTAGGAGTTAATCATTTGGAGATAGGTTTTTGACCACTTTTTCGCTAATTTTGGGACGATTCTTTATAAGTAAACCAACAAAATGAGTATGAAAGGCAAGAACGCAACAACAAACAACGTCCACAAAATACACAAACAACAATGCTGTCGCGATAGAATTCTCGATTCTTGGCGAAAACAAGAACCTTCTGCTTCAAGAACGTTCACCAGACTGATTGTGTGAGCATACAAAAAAGGAAAGACAAAGCAGGCAGCGATTCAATAAGAATTCAATCAGTCTTGTGTGAAGATGCGTTGCGTGCGATGTAAACAGTCGTGGTTTGAAGAACACTGTTGTGAAGATCTACCGAATAGTTGTTAGTGTTTGCGCGGACAGAAGTGTAGAGTAAAATAGTGAACAAGTAAATTGTTGTTGTATCGCGAAGTTGTAACAGTGGCACATAAAAGTAGGGCGAACAATAAAGAGTTTTATTGAAACTAAACACAAATTTGTTTTTATTTTTTGTTTGCAATCAACGAACTCATATTCAAAACGTTTTTAAAAAGGTAAAAACATAACAATACGTACAATAAAGTCACAACTATCACAGTGTGAGCTTATCACCAGTTTCTGTTCTACTTTTTCTAAAAATATTTTATGTCTCCATTCCATATATATCTCAAGAATTTGAATATACACATAACAAGTATAGTGAGGATAAACATGGGATGGCATTATAGTGAGGCTTTCAAAAGACAAGAATAACATTATCCTTGCGACTTTGATAGCGGTTGATTTTTGATTTGTTGATTACTAGCCTAGTCCAATACTCCAGGAGCTTAGACAACACAATCTTAAATGGGAAGTAATAAAAATAAAAATAACAGCAGCAAATCGTATGAGATGGATATACGAGTACTTTTTCAAATTCATATGCTTTCAAGAATTATAATGGAATGGAAAAAAATATATTTTTATTACAAAAAAACAAGCTTTAGAAACAAGAATTATAGTTACTTAGTTAGTAACATATGTATGTTAGTTAGTCCTTTCTTCTATTAAATAAAAATTCATTAAAGCTTAACACGGAATTTATTATCTGTTCCAGTCTAATGCCAAATATTAGCTTTTTTCTACACTGAACCAAAAATTTCCGTAAATACTGTAAAAAGGGGTGTAGAACTGAAGAAATTTCGTTATATATCAGCTAACAAAAATGTGTATTCATATCTACGTCTTTTTTTAGTAAAAATTTAGAAATTTAGTAAATTATTCATATTGCAAAAATTTCTTCATATTGAAGAAATTTCTTCATTTATTCATATTAAAGAAATTTCTTCAATATGAATAAAATGCTTTCGTTATTTTGAGGGATGTAAATATGACGAAATTTAATTGAATTTAATAAAAAACTTTATTCATATTGAAGAAATTTTATTTGAATTTACTAATAATTTTTATTTATATTAAAGAATTTTTATTTCATTGTATTAATATTTTTCGTTAATAAATTTTGTTAATTTTAAAATAAATACATATTATTAATCAGTGTTTTTGTATACTGTATATATTATATGTATTAATATATACATATACATACAATATTATTATTACAAAATGTAAATTAAACGATAAATGTAATAAAACGATATTCAGTTAAAAACGTTTTATAATTATTATATATACATACATGTATAATACAAATGTGCTTTTAGTAAAAAAGTCTTGTGAACAGTTAAAAAGAAACTTAAAGATATTTTCGAAAAAAGAACATGTAAATTCAATAACATTAAAACATATAATAAAAAACCTAGGTTTACAATTAACAAACTTTTAAACTTAAAATTAACGTGTTAATCTGTCTGTATTTGTGGTAATATTATAAACATATTTTTGAATAAAGGACTAAACCAGTATATATTCCTTTGGATACTCTAAATTAAATACAAAAAACAGTTCAAAACATATATCTCAAGCGGTTAATGCTGAGTGCATACAATATTTTATACCTTCAAAGGAAACAACTATTTTTTTTTGGTTCTAAAATTTTGTTTGCTACTAATACTAAGGGCTGTCTTTGTATTTCAGTTTCGTATTTCTTCTTCACAGGCAGCGAAAATTAGCTGGGAGTCGCGAATAAAATATCTCGTATAACTTCTTTCCATCAATAACATAACATCATCTGAAAAAATAAAAATACACATCAAATGCATGTCTACACCCATGCGTAGAGTATAAAATTTATAGTAAACTTACTTTCACTTATAATTGTCATTTCTTTCATAGTATTAAATAAAATTGTATTTGTTTTCTCTTTAATTCGATCCTCCAACACTGGGCAAATTTTTAAGGAAAACGTTTTAAAGTATTAACGTATGGGCTCTGATTTTGGATACATGTGCATGAAATCCATATCGATCATGTCATGCATCATATCAACGGCCAAGTTATCAATCACGTGGAATGGTACTATTTGATTGCATATAGAATTTTCTAGAACACGAGATTCTATAAAACATTGTCTTTTTCGAAGTATTTTTTGAATTAATAGGCAACAAAATCACTTCAGTGTTAACATCGTCATAAACAGCATCACCAAGATGTATTATATGTCTCAATTTTTTACACTTATAACACTTCATATTTTTGTTAAATTAATAAAAAGAACACTTTTTGTAATTAAAAACACATTTTTTTAATATAGACACTTTCGTAGCACATGTGAAACTAATATTCTGACAATAATTCTTCCAGCGCCTACTTGGTTTTTTAAAATTTCAAAAATAAATAACGTTCTCAGACTAATTTTTCCAACGCCTACTTCGTTCTTTTTTTAATTTCAAAAATAAAAAAATAAATTGAAGAAATTTCCTTCATTTTACAGTACCATTGTACATTTAACAAATTTTCTTCAATTCTACAAAATTATATCTAAATTAACAAAAAATAATTATTCAATATGACTAAAAAATAACTAAATTTTTTTGTTATTTTTATTATAAAGGTTTATTTAATTTTGGGTAAATTTTAGTTAAATTTACACAACATTTATTATTTTTAACAAAATGTTATTCAAATCAACAGGTCCGACTTAAATAAATTTTAAAAATAAAACTAATTTCGTTAATTTGAAGAAAAGTCTTTGTTTTTAATAAGATGTATGTAGTTTTGAAGAACACTTGTGTAGACTTGAATAAAAACTCTATAGATTTGAATATATTTTTCGTTGAAGGTTTACTAAATTTTTTAGTTAATAATACCTACGATATTTTTTTCAGTGTAATATTATCCTTTTAATTGCTTTTAAACAACCAAAAATATTTCTAAGGAATTCAACAAATTGTTGCTGATAGTAAGAACAGTAGTAAAAGCCCATAAAAAGTTTTTTTTTCCGAACTACACATTAACCTTGAAAAACAAAGAACACTGTTGTGGCCAATATGTTGGACATGTTGTATGAATAATTTGACAGGCAAATATAAAATTTATGTTGTGACATAAAAATTTATGATGAGACAACTAAAGCAATAGCAATAGCGACAGTTTGACAGACTATTACTTGAGAGCAAAAAAAATACAGTCAGTAACAAAAGTTATTCAGAGTAGTTTTTTTAATTAATTTGAATTATCAATTGATTTATCTTTACTCCCCGATACTCTTAACTAGATTAGGATTCAAAATTTAAAATGTATAATACTGAGCAACGAATTAAAAGCTTTTTTTGGTCATCACAGCTTATATGTATGTATATATGTATAACAGTCTCAACAAAATGAGTCCTAGCAAAACAAATGGTGAATATTGCTATCCAATGTAACCTAACCAGCTTTCCTTGTCGTCTTGTACAATCAGAACTCTAACTCTAGAGCGTTGTCCCTATGAACTACAAGGCAGTGTTCGAAACAATACTGTACACTAAGCATTGTGAACGTAACTGAAAATATACTTTTAACTTTCATTTAAGTGTTTGTGAACTCGTACGCAAACACATTGTGTTTATGTTCTCATTCAGTAAGAGAGAGAGAGAGCAGAATATGTCCATTATTCTTAAAGAATATAAATGGCATCAAAACCACAATGCGCTCTCTAAATATACTGAATGAGAATATAAACTCTCGCGTACACTAAAAATGTTAGTGCACTCAAAAAAAAATTCACTAAAACCCAATTTTTTTCGTTGTGTACTCATCTTTTTAGCGTACCTTTGTACACAAACACTAAAGAATCTTCTTTTCCCAGGACATTCAGTACATTATACAAACGTTGCGTACTTTAGAGTATTTTTTCGAACACTGCTACAAGGGCTAAATTATTAGTCAAAGTAGTAAGTCGAATCATTTAATTTGATTGACAATCCCACTAATCAAGCAATTAAATTTGTTATTCGATATATTGTTTTACTTTTGTCACACACTGTTTATTAGAAACAGAAACATAATATTTCCCATACTTAAACTTATAGTAGTATCAAGAGAAAAAAGAACAAAAGCATTAATTTGTTTTTTTTTTTCTTTAATACTCCCTTATTATAATTTGTTTCTATTAACACACATATACACATTACATATATGTATGTGTTATCCTCATTATATCCCTTCTCACCTTAACATACATATCAACTTCATGTTATTAATTTCTAATTGGCAGATGTTCTTTAATTGCTCTCACTCTCCCTCTCTCTCTCTTTATTCGCTAACTTAAGATTCTAATTTTAAATGGCTGCCATCGTAACGGTATTGTTTTGTTTTTTTTTTGATTCAAAGAGAAAATGAGAAAAATAATTCCCTTCATTATGTATGTTTACCGTTACTCAATAGAAATTAAGAACATTTTTTCCGTTTTTATTTTTTCAGGTTGTTGTATGTTTTAAAGCTTCGCAGAGAGTGGAAAAGCGAGAAATAGCAGCAAGGAAGATAATACAGTGTGTGTAGCGGAAGTGAAGGGAAATTTTTCATTACGAGTCTCTATAACAGGATCCAACAATTGATTTTGATCTCTGTGGTCTACAGTTAACGAGATTAAAGCAAGCAATTACAACGTTCAGAATCGGCAGAAACTGACAGAACTTGGTTAAGCAGGTTTTGATGTATTCACCATATAGGTCGGATCTCTAGATTATTATTTGTTTCGATTTTTTTTGAGGGGTTAGTATACTTCCTAATTTAAAAAACCGTTTTTCTACGGTCTTAGTTACTTTCGATCCATTAAATTCCCCGAAACAATACGAAAAGAATGAGAAAAACATAGTACAGCACGTCCAAGTGCGCGCAACTTAAATGGGTTTTTCTGGAAATAATTTTTTAGAACTTCCAATCCCAATTTAGCAAAAACTATTTAACCGCTTTCTCTACAAATGTGGACTAATTTATTTAACCCATACTAGGATAATTATGATCCGTCAAAAATTTATAATTTGATCAAGCAATTCAGGTAGAAAACAGGAAAAAATTCAAAACGCCGCCATTTTGTTATTTTTGACCTTTTCAAAATATGCTAGTTCAGGCCGTAGTCAGTAACATATTATAACGAAAATGGAAGCATCGTTTAACTAAGCTACACTAACACTTACAACGAACTTGTTACAAGTAAACCAACAACAACCAACCATGGAAGAAAAGAAGACAGACAAGTAAGAAAAAAAGCAACAACAAACAACGTAAGCAAAGTACACAAACAACAATGAAGTCGCAGTAGAGTTCTCGAAAAGGCGAAACCCTGAACGTTCTACTTCGAGAGTCTTCGCCGGACCGTTTGTGTGAGCATATAAAAAGGCAAGACAAAGCAGGCAGCGAGTCAGTAAGAATTCAGTCAGTCTTGTGTTAAGACGCGTTGCATGCAAAGTAAACAGTCGTGGTTTGAAGATCGCTGTTGTGAAGATTTACCGAACAGTTGTTAGTGTTTGAGCGGACAGAAGTATAAAGTAGAATAGTGAACAAGCAATTTGTTGTTGTATCGTGAAGTTGTAACAGTGGCACATAAAAGTAGTGCGACCAATAAAGAGCTTTATTGAAACTAAACTCAAATTTGTTTTTATTTTGGTTGCAATCAACGAACTCATATTCTAAACGTTTTTAAAAAGCTAAAAACGTAACAATATTTTATAAGAACCATTTCGGTTTTTGCTTTCAGACGCTTCAGGTCAGGTAGGAGTGGTAGCTCTGATATCACGAAGCTCACTTGAGCAAGCATAGCGGCCCGTTGTGATGCCACGGAAGAACGCAGTCCCTGTACTGACCAAGTTCCACCAAAATCATGGAAGAGGAAGAAGTTGGTCAGCGCAAGGGCTGATCTTTCAGACGCTTTAAACTCCACAAATACTGGTTGCCAGATATTGAGATGATCATCTTAAGGCTTGTCGTACAACCACTGGACTTCACCATTAATTGAAAAATATTTTTTTTTCATAAACAATCAAATGTCCACTTTACCATATAAAAAGATTAATTTGTTTAAGTAAATTTGTAAAATCAAAAAACTCCCTTAGGGGTTAGTATAACCCCTTAATGAAGTAAATTTAAATTTTATTAGGGCCTATAAAATTAAATTAAAAATGTTCTTGCTTTGAAAACCAGAACTTCTACACTAATGGAGTAATAACTGTAGTCTGGTAGTAAAAAAAATCAACGATTAAAACCTCAACTAAATCTCTGTTCAAATATAAGAAAAAAATGTTTCATTTTCGCTCAGAAAAAGTTAAGCAAAGTCCTCTAAGAGAGAGTATTTGTAAACAAATATTTTTGTTTACAATATTTACCTTCAAAAAATATTTTATTACACACCGTTTTCCATTTGGCCTTCTAAAGCCCTCAACAGTCTTAACATACATATTTATTAAAACATAAAATAAAACTAAAAATACACAAAAAGAAGCAACAGGATGCCAACAAATATTGTTTATGTACCAGCAAGGTACACAAGCAACAAGCAAACAGTGATATCAACATGTTGCTGTACTCACACTTATAGAGAGAGAGAAATTCTGTAAAAAGAATAACGGTAGTTTTACCCTCAAAGTATAATGAAAAACAAAAGAGAACTTTTATTTATTACAATAACACTCTTTGTGGGTACTGTTATGTTTATATGTATGCCTGCTTAATATGTATTATCCTTTAACCTTCATTATAATTAGTGTTGCCGTTGTTTTTATATTTAGCATAAACTGTATTTGCATTGTGTACGAAGAAATTCAAAATGAAATGAAAAAAATTTTAAACTTTTTTAATCATTTCTCTGTATTCGATTTAAATAAACTTCACCAGCATAGAAAAAAAGTGTCATATTTTGCAGTTTTTTCTTTAAAAAGTAAATCATCATTTAGGCTACTGGAAATACGAATAAGTTTTATGATCGATTGTGACGATTTGTTATGGTTATTTGAGTATGGGTTGGTTATCAAGGGTTAGATTAGGTTAGGTTAGGTTAGGTAGGAGTGGTAGCTCTGATATCACAAAACTCACTTGAGCACGTAATGCGGCCCGTTGTGACGCCACAGGTGAACGCAGTCCCTGTACTGACCAAGCTCTACCAAAATCAGGGAAAAGGAAGAAGTTAGTCAGCGCAAAGGCTGCCCATCAAAAGCACGACTACCCGGCGCTGGAAAACCAGCCAGAAAGTCTGATAAGCTTGATGTCAATAGATGATAGCTCCGTCAAACTGACAAGAAATGGAGAGCCAAATAACCTATATCTACACCTCGCAAGAGACGGGCACTGACAGAAAAATTGAATAACAGTCTCCTCTTCCTCAGCAGATCTGCACCCACGGCAGAAGTCGTTAAATGGGAACCGCATCCTTTCCGCGTCTCTACCCATAACGCAATGACCTGTGAGCATGGCCACTATGGTTGAGATGATGTCACGACCAAGCCCATGCAACTGGTTGGTACGCCTTCTATCCATCAGGGGTCAGGTGAGTCTAGCGGTAGAGCAGGCCTCCTCACTGACCCAGGATAGGTTGGCGTCCAGAAAGATATTCCGTGCAATGGCCAACTTGACCGAGTGCACCAGCTTTGGAGAGTTCCCCGGAATGTTACTGTGCCCCGGGACCCAGTGTGAGACACTGAAGCCACGCTTCAAACCCCAAGTCAGACATCTCCAACGAAGACGAAATATGGAAAAAAAATTTCCTCGGCAACTTCCTTCCAGCAGATTTCTGGCAAAAACTCTGAGTTTAAGTAAAATTGCAATGAAAAAATTTTTCAAAAATCAGACGTTCGGAATCGACGTTAAACTGCAGATCCCGCCACGCATGTATAAAATTAAGATCCACAACATGAGTGGTGTGAGAAGCTGAGTCATAATCCTAACTGAAGGATTGTAATGACCAATTATGTATGCATGTATGTACAAGTGAAGCACAAAACAGTAAAGAGAGAACATTTTTTGTGTATTCAGGTATATTCTCCTTTGATTTAACCACTTCTCTACCTTGAATAATTGATTCTGGTGTATCATTCGTGTTGAGAGACTAATTCTTGCACAAACATCAATTATAACAGCTTTCTTAAGGCTGAAGACAAACATAATTGAGACGTTTGTGAAATGGTTGTTAATGGGTAATAAAATATGGAGCACAGTGAGCCGGTATAAAAAGTCAGGAATCTGAATTGAAATCACCAAGCTAATCTTATGTTCTTATTACGAACTGAGTATCTTAGACCATATGCACGGTATAGTAAAAAGGACCAGAGTATCTAGTAGGAATCGACCCCACGACCCTCACACTGACGATGTAGCATACTACCCACTAGACTACTAGGGCACCCAACTTTACTTAATAATATTTCTTTTTATAAAGAAATCTTTTCTTTTTATATGGAAAATATAAGCAATGTTTTCACCAATTTTAGAAAAAAAAAAACAGGAAACAATAAAAGCCTTTAAACTAAACCTTAAGTGCTGTGCTCTTAAATAAAATAAAATTTGTTGTTGTTGTTTTTTCCTATTATAAAGGACTGCCATATAATGGCAAGATCGCCATATAAAGGACTGCCATATAATGGATTGTTTTTGTTAGGTTGTTTTGAATGCTATGCCTAACCACAGCAGTTTTAATTCCTTCCTGCACTGTTTAAGGTGCTGGATGAGAATATTGAGAAACACGTTGTTAAGTTTTGTTTATCAAAATGTTTCTGATTTTTATTCAAAATTATTCCACTATTTATACTTATTTCTAATATTTACAATAATTCTTAAAACTATATATTTTACTCTTTTTGTTGCAAAGCATGACTCACTTGCGACAATTACCACGAGATGATTGGTCAAAACCTCACTCAATATTTTTAATAGTTTTACTCATTACTTTATAAATGAGTCACTTTAAAATTATAAATTTCTTTCTGATCATTTCTGTAATCCAAAACATTCATGATCCCTTTCAAGTGCTTTGACCCATGTTATTAATTTTATTGCATTTTCTGTTTATACATGTGTGGTCTTGTTTGTGTGCCGCTTATTAAGTGTGTCATACTTTTCTATTTCCCTTATTTCTCAAGGTTTATAATTACATTAAATAACATTTAAAATTTGGGTTGAACATATGTAATTTGAATCTTCTTTACTTTACTTATTTGTATATTGTGTGTCAAAAATGTGGTGTGGTGTTTATCGTTATAGTGATACACTACACTATTCCTCTTCTCAATACTCTGTTTCAAGCTATGCAACAAGATGGTTTTCTAAGTCTATTGGATACTCATGAAAATATCCATTACTTCCTTTATTTTTTCTTTAAAGGATAATAAAATGAAAAATAAATCCCAAAAGGTAGGTAGCATTTGGCCAAATAATAAACAAAATTTTAGCAAAATATGTGTCTCTAACTTGCATTAACTCTTAAATTTTATGTATTTTCTGTAATAAAATTTTTGACCTTATGGCAACACTAATTAAAAAGACAACACACATAAGCAACAAGTTCCAAAGTCTATACATTGTTCCCACGGCTGCTTTCATAATTTGTTGATAGCATTTCAGAATTTACGATGTAAATATGGTTTTATATGGAATATATGGAATTTTTCCTTCCTTCTAAACAGCCAATAAACAATATAACGGTGTTGTTGTGATTTATGCCTTAATTCTTATTAATTGTTGTTGGTGTTAGCGCGTGTCTAAGCTAAATAAAACTTTTGTTTTTCTTTATATTTTCTTTCATTATCTTCGTTCTTTTTCTTTTTTTTTTGTGCTTTTGCTTTATTTTTATGCTGTCCTAAATACCGTTTGTTTTTTATTCTTGCAATTTTTGCTTTTGTTTAGTTTTCTTTACTTTTATTACAATTTGTAAGTGTAAGTGTAAGTGTATGTATGTATGTATGTATATGAAAGTGTAGCTATGTAAATGCTTTTTTGTTTCTTATTATTTCTCCTAGAAACCAAAGGTTAGATTCTCTATTTTTTTTTTTCTTCTTCTCCTTTTTTCATCTGCTTCTCATGCTCGTGTTTCTTTTGGCTCCCCTTTAATTTATTGGCAATAGGTTTGAAAATTTGTGTGTATTTTTCTTGGAATTTTAATTAAAAGGGTATTCGTTTCTCTTTCTCCAGGGTTTTAAATGAAAAAAAACAAAAAACACGAAATGGTATTGAACAACCCAGCGTTTGTGTACGAGTAATTTGATCGGGTTTGAGTAAGGAGTATACATTGTGGATGATTTTTTAATATGAATTTTATTAATAATTACACGGCATTAGAGCATAGAAACTCGTAATAGAATAGCAAATAGTGAGAGTTGTTATGTTTTTTTTGCTATTTCTCCAGGTATTTGATTTCTTTATTTTTTATAAATTTAATTATAGATTATTAAAATGGAAATTCAAGCAAATAATAATAAATAGAAAAAATATGTATTTTTGCAATATTATCAAATATAATTATAACAGTCATAAGATGTAGTAATTAAATTATTTTCAGAGAATATTAATATGTTGTACAGTGTTGGAAGAGTTTATTTACGTATTATTTACTCACTGTAAAGAAAAATATTTGTAGAAAATTAGGAAAACAGATCAACTTAAATGGCATAAATAATAGGGACACGTTATACTGATAATGAAAACCTTAATTTTTTTACAATAAAAAAGTGGAAAAGGATTTATAAAATCTTAAAATGGATCACAGTCTTTATACAAAAGAAATACATTTATTAACTGAAAGTAGAAAAAAAAACTTCATCAACCTGAAAAATAATTTCTATCACAACTTTAGAAATGACTTCAAAGCGTCTGTATTAAACTGAGAAGTAAAAAAATTTTGAGGAAACTGGACTTATTGAAAAGTTGATAATCCTGTACGAAACGGAACAGAGCCCTTATCAGTTACAGATTTACCCTTAAGACATTAATGGAATGTCATAATATGCTTTATAGCTTGGCTACTCAGAAACTAATTACTTTGCTATGGATGCTAGGGCATAAGCGTCACAAAAGAACTCCGTAAAAAGGGCCGAATGAACCTATACTGGACTCAGTTCATCTCTCGGCCTCAGCCAGAGCTTTCCTAAAAAGGAAATGAAAAAACCCTCAAAACATCTAACGAGAGTTTCACAGATTTAAAGTTAGTATAGCGGACTTGCTTGCAATAAGCATCTGTATAGGATGAGAATATAGGCTCATGAGGAAGAGTATTCGATGGTGCACTCGATTGCAAGCTTTGTACCTTTGGAGCATAGAATATAGAAGCTATTTCATGCTATTTGCCATGTGAACTAGATTTAGTGACACTCCTATTGATGAACCAGTTGCTAATTTCTTCATACACTACCGATATACCAAGTAAAGGGAATGCACAATGAATCAACAACAATTGTCGCAATGCAGAAACCGTTTTATGCCTGACTCTATCTTCACTGCGGAATATGCAAAAAAAATTGGAGTTTGGCAAACCATATCGTCGCCGTAGTAACTTAAACATTAAAACGAAGATTAAATTCTTTGGGTCAGCAGTAGTATGTTTATGTACCTTCTGGATCAATTTTTCCATACAAATTTAGGGTCATCCCTACGTCACAGCCGGTCATGTTCAATTGTTCGTGTGTGTATGTGTGTGTGTGTTATAGTTGGTTGAGTGATAGGTAACATTTGTTAAAGAGAATGATGTAGGTTATGTAGGGTAATTGTGATGCGTTTATGCCGGTTGTTTAGTTCATTCTATGGAAAACGCATATCAAGTTACATACTGTGTAACATATCAATCAAACAATCCGACATGATCGGCTGTAGCGTAGGGATGAACCAAAATTTATATGGAAAAATTGATCCAGAAGGTACATAAACATACTACCGTCAGCTGGATACACAAAATGCAGAAAGCATTAATTTAAATACACGAGGGGTGGATGGCCTAGTAAGGAATGTGCTAAACTTCAAGTGCAGGCCGTCGAAATACAGAAGTCAAAATTATAAAACAATTCTCGCGTGAAAATTGGAGAAAAGTAACGAAGGTATTACATAGATCATTAAAAAAACGAAGATAAAAGCCAATGTTACAAACATAAAATTTGCTGCACACTGTCCCCCTTTCCTTTCTTCTTTAACTATCTTTCTGTTATTTCAACACAATGTGCTGCATGAGTAGGAGTTATCTCTTAAAAAAAAACAGTGAAGCACTTTAAGCACTACGCTATGCCACTTACTTATATAAGGATTTATGAAAATTTCCCGTAAATTTTAGTGTGTCCCTATTATTTCTTCCAGCATTATAATTTCAAAAAAAAAAACTTATTCCCTTCTTTACTTTAAGGATTTCCTTTTAAATTTCAGTGTTTAAATGATAAGGGCTGAAAGATGGTGATGATGTTGTCTGTCTGTCTATCGCTTTGAATTATTTTAAATACTTTAAAAACTTTTCTCCAATCAAACAAAATCCCAAAAACCAATACCACTTTTTTTGGTAAAGAAAAGAACTTTTGCTTAAAAGGAATTTACAATAAAAACAAATAAAAAGAATTTTTTTATTTTTTTTTTTTTGAAGTTTTCAAATTATTTCCCTAAATTACTATGTTATGAAGTTTTATTTTTTTTTTTTTCAAAAATTTAAAAAAAGAAATTTAATCTTAATTTAATTAAAAAAAGATTCTCCTTATCTTAAACCACTCTTTCTCTTTGTATTACATAGTTTCCAAATCATCTCTCATATTTTAAATTCAATGCACTTTTGTTCGAGTGTCGTTCGTGTTGTTCCTTTAACACGTAAAAGCTTTTAAGAGTCTGTCACAATTTATTTGTAAATAAAACGGAATTTTACAAAAAAAAATTAAAAAAAAAACCAACTCAACAATAACAAATGAATGTGTTGTATCCGTTTGAGTACATAAAAAACTTTTCTCTTAGTTTTCCTCTCCATTTTTTCATTTTTTCTTTTTTTTGCTTTTGTAGTATAGCAACAGGCTGTTGTTGTTTATCATCATTGCGAACAATATAATCATCAGTATCATTAGCGTTGAGATGTTGACAATGGTGACAACAACAACAACAGCAACAAAACTGAGAAGAAAGAGAGATGATTATTATAGTATTCTACTCTATCAAATCTAAACAAACAAAACAAAAACAGCAGAAGTGATTCTCTTTTTTAGCGAGTAGAGGTGTATAGATAACCACAATATAATAATAATTTATGCAAAAAAAAAAAAGGAGAATCACTTTAAGTTCCTATATATGGTACAGCATTGGAAGAAATAATAGGGACATCTTACATTACATACATAATTGGCCATTACAACCCTTCAGTCAGGATTACACATTAGCTTCTCCCACCACTCATCTCGTTTTCCTTAATTTTATACGTTAGTGATGGGATCTACTGTTTAAAGTCGACTCCGAACGACACATTTTTTGAGAAACTATTCATGGCAATTTTCTGCTGAGAGGAAGTCGCCTAAGAAATTTTTTTTTCATATTTCGTAGGTATAGGTGGCCGTTCCCCCTCCTAGGAATCGGATGGACGCACATAGCCCTTGTGGGACCCATTGTGATACCACAATTCACGTCAATTATCCCCTAGTCCTGTAACCACTTAGAGCTTCTACTGAGGCGACTTAAACTGCCGATGTCAATGTTCGATGGATCACCTAGATCATCGATGTAGTAGGCACCAAGATGTGTCTTTCTCCTTTGACATAGTGCCGGGGATGTTCCCAGTAGATGAAGAACAGTCTCTTCTTTCTTCTCATCTCTGCAGCTTCTACAGAAATCTATAGCGAGGTCACCCAGACCAATGCGTGGACACCCATAATGCAATGCCCGTCACGACTCTGATAACCGTACTGAGCAAGCTTCTTTGAAGTTTAAGCAGCCTTGCAGTGCGCCCTCCATCCAGCCTCGACCAGATTATGTGCGCCATTCTGCCCTAATCAGAAGCTGCACACCTGAGATTGACAGAGTGCACCTCTTTATACGGAATGGTCGTCATGAATTTCATTGAAAAGCCATATCGCGGTATCACATAGTCAATGTCCCCGACCAGTATCTGATCGACGATTACACACCCGTTTTTTAAATTTTTTAATTGTCCTCATTATTTCAACCAACACTGTATTTACATACGTGGTATAACAGTGATATGATGCCATTTAACTATTGTACGTATACAAAAACAATTTCATGTATACATGTGTTTGCTTGTTTATTTCAATTTATTTTTCTCTCTTCGTATGTAAATTTTGTAAAATGAAAGTGTTTATAAGGAACTCAAATAAAACAAACAAAAAAATTAAACATTTTAAATATAAAGTTTTATGTATGTATGTATGTGTGTATAGGCAAGACTAAAATGTTTTAAAATGTAAATTTCTTAAATACTTAAATTCCTTCTGTTTATATATGAAATTTAAAGTAAGCACCACTGTTTTTACATGTACATGTACACTGTAAGCATTCATGTATTAGTGTTTCATGAAAATACCGTAACATTAATGAGGTATGGCAACTTCTAAGGTTTCATTTACTGCTGTGCTACTACTGCTTGTCTATGAATGTTGTATACATGTGACTTCTCCCTGAAAATATGCTTTAGTCAACAAGCATAAAACACGAAAATTATGCAATACGTGTTGAATATCATTGTAGTAGTTGATTTATTTGAATGTAAGGAATTTTTAAACAAATTATTTTCTCTTCTTTTTGCATAATTTGTTTAATGAAATAAAAAAAAAGTGGTTGTAGAAAACAATTTTTAAAAGCCAAAATTTTACTTAATTGTGGTCGACATTCTTTCTCTAGCATTTTTGTGTTGAAACAAAACGACTTATCGAGCGTTGGCAGTTGAGTGCAAAAGAAGTTAAAGAGTGCAATCGTTATTGAAAATATTTTTGGATTAAATAAAGAGAACAATTCAAAACCAAGAGCTTTAGAAAAATTATATCATTTTAATTTAATCGCATGAAATGGTGATGCCTTCAGTTTATTTTAAGATCTTATTGCGAACATATGACAAAAAATACCAAAATCATAAATGACTAGCTGTTGCAGAGAGTTATGACTACAAAACTACGATGATATTTAAGGAATTGGCAAACCAGAGATCAATTTAAAATAACAAGACTACATATTGAAAACCACAAAATATGAATAAGAAATGAATGACAATAACAAATCAACAGTAAAGTTCTGGAAGTTGCCAGACCTAAAATAAATGAAGTATAAATAAAGAGAAAAATAGCATTTCCATTCAGTTCTAATAATCTACTCTACAACGATTTCCGCAGGAACTGTAATGACCACTTAATACCTATTCTGTTCTTTTCATACACTTGCAAGCTTTTTGAATCAAGAATTTGAGGACAAAACTTTTCTAATAATAGAAATAGTAACCAACTGGGCTCTGCTAAAGGTGAAGCTCCTTTTGAATATTCATTTACTTACGACTTTACTTTAAGTTACTGTATCTTCAAAACTTTACCTACCATATTTAACTTATTTAAACTACGCATTGAATGTATGATTTGTAGTCTTATTTACTCCAGCCTCATACCACATTCTACTGTCATTGAAAGATTGATGAATGGCATGGTTGTCATGACTGACAGTTAAGGAAATTATTGAGAAAAACTTAAGCATGAACAGGATGAATACAACAAGAAACATAAACAAATAGAAAAAAAATGAACAGAAAAATTGTAATGGAAACAGAATAAGTAACAAAAAGAAAACTTAAAAAAACGTAACTTTTCTCATAAACAGTTCAACAATGCGTGTCATTTCTTTAACTTTGAAACTTTAAAATGCTGTTGTTGTTGTACATTTTTTGTGGTTTTTCGTGTTTGAATTCTTTAAAGAAAAAAATAAATATGAAAACAAACGAATTAAATGAAACAGAGATAATAAAACGAAAATATTTTTGTATTTCATTGTCATTTGGAAAACATGTTTTTCGTTGACAGTCTTTGCATGTGGTAAGGACAATTAAAAATCATATATAAAAAACACAATATACATATATGTACAGACACATACATACATAAATCTTTTAGAAAACATTCTTTTTTTATTTCTACGAAAAAAAAAAATTAAGAAACAATAAAAACCATACGACGTTGTTATCGTTGATTACGAACAAATTAACAATAAAATGAAGACACCAAGTGTGAAGAGTAAGAGGAAAAATATAAAGAAAACAATAAACAATAAATTGTTTAGAGAGTGGTAAGAAAAAATAAAGAACTTCGAAGAAAACATGCCTTTAGCTACGAAATAAATATAAACACATGGCGTATGATTAATAATAAATTTTTTATTTCATAATACTCATACGCAGTGGAGTACTAAGTAACTCAAAATGTTTATTTCATTGTCAATCAGAACTACCAGGCTATTGTTCTGATTTTAAAGTTTTTTTTAAAGTCGCCTTAGTCTAGTAGGCGACTCGCTTATGAGACGTAAAGCCCGGGTTCGAGCCCCAAGCCAGACATCAAAACGAAATATGAAACAAGAAAAAATATTTCTTCGGCGACTTCCTCTCAGCAGATTTCTGGCAAAAACTCTGAGAGTAAATAAACCTGCCATGAAAAAGTTTCTCAAAATCTGTCGTTCGGAGTCGACGTTAAATAGTAGGTCCCGCCATTCAAGTATAAAATTAAAGCACACAACATGAGTGGTGTGAGAAGCTAGGTCGTATTCCAGACTGAAGGGTTGCAATGACCAATTATGTATGTATGTATGTAGACATAATTTATTACTATTGATCTTAGACTTCTGAAATAAACCATAATTTCTGTTTTAACGTGCTAATACATATTGTTATGAAAATGGAAACGGTGTAACATCGTTTAACATTAAAATGATAAAAAAAAAGCTACACAAACAAATACAACGAACTCGCTTGCAAGTAAAGTATGACAGGAAAATGGGAAAATGGAAATAGACAAGTAAGCAAGAAGGCAACAACAAACAATGTGAAGAAAGCGAAGAAACGAACATATGACTTCAAGAGCATTCATCAGACTGTTTACGTGGGCATATAAAAAGGCAAGACAAAGCAGACGAGTGAGTTAGTAAAGTTCAGTCAGACTTGTGTGAAGGAAGAGGCAGTGTGTTTGAAGAGAGTAATCCTGGTTTGAAGATCTCCGTTACAAAGATCTGTCGAATAATTGCCTAGTAATTGTTATTGTTTATGCAAATGGTATAAACAGAGGAATAACAAAGAATAGCAATTGTTGTTGTTTACATCAAGTTGTGAACAGCGGCACACAGAAACACAAAATTATTTTTATTTTGTTGGCAATCAACGAACTCATATTTTAAACGGTTTTTAAAAAGGTAAAAACGTAACAATAATGTATTTCCTGTTCTCAAATTAAATAATTTAAAGAGTACCACATGATTTTTTTTTTTGTAGAAAAATGTTTACATTTAATTTAAACTTTTAAAATTTTTATATTTTAAATAAATATTATTTGTTGTTATTTTGTTATAAAAAGTTTGATCAAATTTTTTTTCTTAGCTTTACTTACCCAAATACAGGAAATCTTGTGCATTTACGACTTCAAATATTTTTTGTTCTTTTCTTTTTTGGTTTTTTCGTTTTTTATTCAGAATTTAAATTTTTTCTTTATTTTGTTGCACTTTTTTATTTAACTTGAGCAGATGTCCAAAACAGTTGAAGTTTTATTTGCTCTCTGGTTTAATTTAATTAAAAATATATTCTTTATAAAGTTTTACGAAGCATGAATGATGGTATGTAGGGTAGGGTAGGAAATGTTTTCTTTTAATTTTCACAAAGAATATGTTTTTCAAAGTTGCATGTGCGTATGTCTATTTTATTTCATTTTTTTTTTATTATTATTAATAAAATAACATTTTCAATAGTTTCAACAATTTTTAAATCTTATCTTACAGACTGACAAAATTTTTTAACACATTTTTCTCTCTTTAACACTCTTTAACAAATAACAATACAAACAGGTAACACATACACGCCCAATATTTTAATTTTAAAATTTAAGTCACTTTTTTAAACAATTTTTATTATTTGTTACGGCTTATTGCTAAAGAGTTTATTTATTATGCAGCAAAATATTATTACTCGGCTCTGGTTGGTTTCTTCCTTTTTGGAGTTACAGGCAAGTATTCCTAAAATAAGAAGGAAAATAACAAAAATATTATTTTGGATTGCATGTATTTGTATTGTCAATAATTAAATCTAATATATAAAATTCTCGTGTTACGGTGTTAGTGGTTAAACTCCTCCGAAATGGATCGACCGATTTTCACGAAATTTTGTGTGCATATCGGGTGGGTCTGAGAATCGGACAACATCTATTTTTCATATCCCTAAATGTTAAGAGGGCGTGGCAAATCGTTAAAATTGAATATTTAGATACATATTAATCGTATACGAATAAAATTTGGTGGATAAGTTCGTAGAGTCCATATCGACAATCCCACCAAAAATAGGCGTGAGAACCCTCCCCCTTCAAATGATACCTATAACTCTTAAACTACTGAACCGATTTTAACCATTTTTTTTTTGTTCGAAAGCCTATCAGGTTTAGATGCTTTTAAAAGAAAATTCGATATAGCAAAATGTAGGCGTGGCAAACCTTTAAAATTGAATATTTAGGGACATAGTAATCATGGACGAATGCAATTTGGTGGGTAAGTCCGTAAAGTCGATATCGACAAACTCACCAAAAATGGGCGTGGCAACCCTCCTCTTTAATAGATTCCTATAAGTCGGCTAATTCGATGGTTTATAACTACATATGTACAAATATAACTTCGTCAGCTCTATTACAATAAATTATTACAATAAGTATATAATGTGACCTCTTTTGGGCAATAAAAAAATCAATTTTGGGCGGGACGAAGTTCGCCGGGTCAGCTAGTTAAATATAATAATTAAATAAATGTATTGTCAAAAATTAAATATAATTAATAAATTAATGTATTGTCTATAATTAAATTGTATACAATTTTTGTTATGAATTAATGTTTATGTACAAAAGTTTTACCAAAATTTCTAAAATCTAAAGGAAGGATTTTAACGGGCAGATAAATTGTTTTTCATTATTATGAGTACCCAATAAGATAGAAGTGAGCGTTAAGCTAAAAGGAGGATTATCCTGCCGGTAACTTTTAAAGTTAAATTTATGTTTGAACTTGCCATATTATATATTATTTTCAATATGACAACTTCGAATTTTAACAAAATAAGCACATAAAAACGAAGCCCGTCGTTGCCACTGCGTTTAAAAAAACTTGTTTAATTGAGCAGTTTTATCGACATTGCTCCGGCACTGCCATATTTTTGACTTTATTTTATCTGTAAGTTGTGATACCGAAAAGAAGTTAAAGGTGACTTTAAAGTTCACTTTAGCTAAAGGTACCTTTAACTAAATTCAATTTTAATGGTAAGTTATAGTTAGTTAATTTATTAAACATGAGGCCTCGATTCAAACGTCATATAAGACATCTTCAACAAAACGAAATACGAACAAATATTTCTTCGGCAACTTCCTCTCAACAGATTTCTGGCAAAAACTCTGAGCGTAAAATAAAATTGCCATGAAATGCTTCTCAAAAAATCTGTCGTTAGGAGTCGATATTAAACTGTAGGTCCCACCACTCATTTAAAAAATTAACGCACACAACATAGGTGGTGTGAGAAGTTAGATCGTAATCCTGACTAAAGGGTTGTAATCACCAAGTATGTGTGATGTCTTTAAACATTTTTGTCTTTCGGACAAAATGGTCAACTTTTCAATGAGTCCAGCTTCCACAAAACTTTTTTATGAAATGAAATGCTTCTCCAAAAATCTGTCGTAAGGAGTCGACATTAAACTGAAGGTCCAGCCAGTCAAGTATAAAATTAAGGCACACAACATGAGTGGTGTTAGAAGCTTACTGAAGGGTTGTAATGGCCAATTATGTATGTATGTTAAGCCTAATCAGGGAGAATTTTAGTATCTTAATAGGATTTGTGAATGGCCATTGATCTCTGAAGGCGGATATTAGTTTAGGGGACACTGGTATTACCACTTCCTGTGGATTTTTCAGAATCTATTTCCCTACAGAAGTATTCCCATACATCAATTATTTTAGTAGTTTTTTCCCCCTAAAAATTAGAACAATAGCCTGGTACTTCTGACTGACAATGAAATACACATCTTGATTTACTATGTTCTCCGTTGCGTATGAGTATTTTGAAATACAAAATTATTATTATTAATCATATGTGTTTATATGTACATATTGTGTGTTCTTGAAAGTTCTTTAATTTTTTTTTACCCATAACATAAGTGGTGTGTGAAGCTAGATCGTAATGCTGACTAAGGGTTATAAGGACCAATTATGTATGTACGTAATTTAAATTGTATTATAATTAGCAAATGAGCAAATATATGGCATTGCAGTGTCAAGTCACTAACGAAAGCCAGAATTTGATCCGGTTTTTAGCAGGCTAAATACTAGGAGAAACTATAGAGTATCTCCTGTGGCATTATACGGACCTTGGTAGAGGTAGTATAAATTTCCTAAAGTGCATCTCTTTGAAAATTTGAACTCTATGTCAGAAGCAACTATTTGTGATCTCCTAAAATTTTTGATGGGATTAAACGCTAGCCTTCAAGAACATTCATCAGACTTTTTACTTTGTAGTATAAAAGGCAAGGCAAAGCAGGCGACTCAGTTAGTGATGTTCAGTCAGTCTTGTGTGAAGACTTGGTGCGTTTTGAAGAAACTAATCCTGGTTTGAAGATCTCCGTTACAAAGATCTGTCGAATAATTGTCTAGTAATTGTTATTGTTCATGCAAAGGGTATAAACAGAGGAATAACAAAGAAAAGCAATTGTTGTTGTCTACATTAAGTTGTGAACAGTGGCGTACAGAATTGTGTGAATAATAAAGAATTTTAATTAAAACCAAACAAAATTTTTAGTTTATTTGCCATTTATGAGCTCACATTTTAAACGTGTTTAAAAGGTAAAAACGTAACAATATTCATAACGCCGCCACTTTGTTATTTTTCAGTCACAGTTCAGACTAAAGCCAGTAACATATTTTATAAGAATTCATTGCGACTTTTTGCTTTCTACTCTTCCATTGCTTCTAACTCTTCAAATCATGGTGGCTAGATTTTGAAATGATCCTTTTCAGGCTGCCGTACCACTGCCGTATATCAATATAATTGAAAAAAAAATGATTTTTTTATAAACAATTAAATGTGTTTTAACATATGAAAAGATTCATTTGTTTAAAAAATTTATTTTTATAAAATAAATTAAGGTCGTGAAGGGCACTTAGGAAGTATACTAGTTCTAAAAATGGCTAGTTTTGACCAGTGCACTAACGAAGGAGTAAACTGTTGTGCTGTGTTGATAGAAAAGAACCATATGAACTACTCAGAAAAGCTTATTTAAAGGTTTAATTACAAACGCCTCATACAGTCATCTGCAAAATTTATTTCATTGGAAAATTCCATCTTCTTCTAGATTACCTTTATGGCAGTTGAAATACATATTTGGGAACGATGTATTTTATTATAAATTAAATATTTTTCTTTTTTTCTTTCCTTTTTTTAACGGACTAACATAACATTTTTGACGTATAATATTACCGTTTCAAAAAAGAAAAAACCAACAATAACAACAAATCTGTCATATCAATCAACGTCTACTGTGGATAAATCCAAATGAATTTGAAATCCCTAAAACCTTTACAATATTTTTTTTTACGGTTTTTAATAAATTTCGCATTTTTATGTTCGCTACGCACAGGTTGCCGATATATGATATAAATAAATAAACAATAATAATACAGATAATGTTTAATGCTAAATTCAATAAAAAAAATTAAAAATAAACCAAAAAAAACGTTATTTGAACAACTCAAATGCAGTTGTCATAGTCTAGTAGGTAGTGTGTTCGCTTATAACACATGCATGAGGCAAAACAAACAAATATTCCAACATTATTCGTTATTGCAGCCCTTTAGCCAGGATTACGACATAACTTCTCACAACACACATGTTGTGTGTGTTAATTTTATGCATGAGTGGCGGGACCTATAGTTTAAAATCGATTGAAAACAGCAGATTTCTTGAGAAACTTTTCATGGCAATTTTATTTACTCGCAAAGTTTTTGCTAGAGAGGCTGCTAGTTATGAGCAACGTACATACGTACGTAATTGGCCGTTACAACCCTTCAGTCAGGATTACAACCTAGCTCTCATACCATTCATGTTGTGTGTGTTAATTTTATGCACGAGTGGCGGGACCTACAGTTTAACGTCGACTCCGAACGACAGATTTTGAGAAACTTTTTCATGGCAGATTTATTTACTCTCAGAGTTTTTGCCAGAAATCTGCTGAGAGGAAGTCGCCGAAGGAATAATTTTTTTTTATATTTCGTTTTGACGTCTGGCCTCGGGCTCGAACCCGGGCTTTACGTCTAATAACACAGTACCAACTAGACTATGGTTATGAGCAAGCTTTCCGAAAAATTAATTCCGTATTTGCTCACAGCTGATTGCAGACAGGTTTTAAAGGTAGCATGTTGTAACAGTAGATGAAATAAAGATTCACCACAATATACGAGCGATCAAATAGCAGTCTACCAGTGTGTTTACTGTTGAAGAAGGTCAAGAGGTCTAAGTTGCTTAGTCAATACGGTCATGGCGACCATGTCTTGGAATGCACACTCTATAATATACTGTATTGACTATCTTCAAATGCACAGTGACGCAAATTATGCCACCTTATTAGATCGATTTAATTAGGATTTGAAAATAAAGAACGCCTTTGGGCAAGAAGGATGCTCCGGCGAGACGGGTATTTGATGCAGAGATCTGCGGAAGTCGGCGAAGATTACGACCTTGTATGCGTTGGAAGGACCAAATCGAGGAAGCCCTGTCATCGAATAGTGTGACCAACTGGCGTAATCGCGCAAGAAGCAGAGGCGCCTGGAAGGATGTGTTGCGGCAGGCCGAAATCCGTTAATCGGGTCATTAATGGCCAATTAAGAAAGTCAATAAGTAATTTGGGCAAAAAAAAAAATTTGTTGAAATAAAAAAAAGAAATATTTATTGGTACACACATGTGCAACATGAACAAGGCTACGAGTTCGAACTGTTGTCCTATGGATTTAACATCGAGTCACTATTTCTGATTGGAAAGACTTTTTTGAGATCTATAATGAAATTTGATGTGAGGCCCTTGTTTAACAGCAGCCCAGAAATCCAAAAAAAAAAACAAAATATGTATCGTCGAATTCCTCTCAGCAGATTTCTGGCCAAAAAGTTTCTCAAAAAAATAATCTGTCGTTCCGAGTAGACTTTAAACGGTAGGTCTCGCCACTTATGTATGTATAAAATTAATACACACAACATAAGTGGCATGAGAAACTAGGCCGTAATCCTAACTGAAGAGTTGTAATGACTAAAATAAGTATGTATGTATGTAATGAAATCATTTCACCAAGAAATTCATTTTAATGACTTCAACAAATCCTGGTTTTCTTAACCGTTTGACTGCTAAGCGAGAAGAGATTAAGTGAGAAGGTTCGAAAACTGCAGGACCTATTTTGACTTGATGTTGTCAAATAAAACGCTCTCATTTAGACAGATGTCCATCAATTTTAATAAGGAATAAGAAAAATTGGAAAAACGTTGGGTAAATTGTATAGAACTTGAAGACACTGTGCAATAAAATCATTTTTTTTTATCCAAAAACCTATGTATGTTTGATTAAAAAAATCCAGACATTATTGGATCAAGCGCGTATTAAAAAAATTTAATCTCCTATTTCCGTTTAAAAAATACACTCGAAATTTTAGGATTTATTTCTTTTTTTTCTTGTTTCATTGTTATAATTACCTTAACGCTTCATTCATTTAATTTCCCTTTTTTCCGTTAAACACAATCACAAGTAAGTTATCCTTGTAGAATATTTATTTATTTATTACGTGAAATTAGTTCAGGATAATAAATTTTTTATGGCAATTTTTTTAAAGCAAATCTTGTTGCTTTCTTGTGTTTTATATGCGTTTACACTGGCTATGAAATTTTTTTGCCATTAAAAAATAATTTGTAATTTTCATTAATTCTCAATTCTTCAATTATATAACTGAGTAGTAAATTTCTCGTACTTTATTTAAGCAATTCTCTTCTATTGGTTCAACATTTTAATTTCAAATCATACATACATACATATTTTAAAAGGATTTCAAAAAATATAATTTATTTTATATTTTAAAGTATTGATTTAATTTTTTATTTTATTTCAATAGAAATTAATTGTATTTATTTTTAAATTATATTCCAAAATTATATTTTTTTATTTGTTTATTTTTATTATTTTCACTTTAATTTTCCACTTGTTTTAAATAGCTTTTATTATTATAATCTTATGTGTGCGTTTAATTTCATTAAACAATAACAATTTTATTTACTCCATTTTTTCCCGATTTTATTATTATTATTATTATTGTTGTTGTTTTTTTCCTAAACTGATTTTGTTTATTTTATTTTAAATTTAATTCCGTTTTTTTTTTCTTTCATTTATTTTCTTGCATTTCATTCAAATCCAACTGTTGCTTTTGGCTTGCAAACACTTTCACTTGTTGTAAGTAAATGAGCATGTGTTAGTGTTAGTGTTACAATTTTATATCCACACTGCCGTGCAAATAGCACGCTTGAGTTTTGCCTTTAAAAAACGTTGTTGAATGTTCAAAGAATCTCTGTAGACTGAAAATATTTTCCAGATGTATCCTGTTAATATAGGAAACACAAAAAAAAAGAGGAGCATAATTGTGCAGAGTGTGTTCGTGTGTGTGTATGTGTGTGTGTAAGTTTTACAAGGATACAAAAATTTCGTTTCATTTTTTGATAACAAAATGGCCATGTGTCATGGTATTAGTTGCATATGTATGCGTGTATATTTTTGCAGAACAGATAGACGAGAAGCAACAGCGTTACAGTTATAACGCAAAGCAAACAACACAAAACTGTTCCTTCTTTACAAAAGCATTTTAGTGACCAGGACAAAAGGAAAAGCTCTTGTATAAAAAAAATTATACTCCTTTAAGGTTAGCATAGGCAAAAACATTTTTAGAAAATTTAAAACTTAATAAAAAGCTTAAAGTTTTTAAAGCTTTAAATTCTTTGAAACTTTCTTGTGATATTACGCAGAACTTTCACTCCTTAAAGTTTTTTGTTTTTGACGTATTTACAAGTAATTCTTTTTTTCAGGTTTAATCTTTCTTTGTTGCAAGAGTTAAGAGTTTTTAAATTTGTATACATTAAAGAAAAAAATATTTTTATTGAACCTATTCTTAAGAATATAAAAATTGAACTTAAATTTAAAGAATAATAAAGAAGAATTGGGGACAATTAACGGGTTTTTCGTTAACATACGTACAGCTGAAAGTACCAAATTCTAGAGCGCTAGTTCTAAAGTGCCTTTTTGTTGTACTTTCTATATATTTTTTAGGATTGACAATGAAATGAAATGACTCATTGAGACTTTTCAGCAATTGAAGTTTTGGTAAATTTTGATGTTTTATTTTTTTTATTTTGTTAACAAAAGTTTTTATTGTTTTCGTTTGTTTTTTTTTAATCAGAGCTAGTTACAGTAAAAAAATTGCAATTTTAAAATTATTTTAAACTTATAATAAACTTATTGATAATATAACTCCAGATTCATGCCATCGTGGATTTCATCTGTAAAAAAAAATAAATAATTAAACGTTTATATAAAAGTAATAAACAAATGCTATTAACACGTTGACTGCCGACTGGCACCTGACTAAACCTGGCATTTTTGTGTAGCTACGAATAAAATCGTATTATATCAGTGCTAGTATCGATAAATGGCTTCTGAGAAAAGAATAAAAAGTCAGTGTTGGCTTGCGTAGCCAGTTTTCTGAAAATTGCAGCGGAAGTCAACGTGTTAATATTGTAATAAAGATCTGGTCGCAGTTTAAGACTGAAGCTTTAAAAAACCCCAATAACCATGCTTACTAAGTTGTCAATCTAATTCACAAATAATAAACGGCATTCGAGAAAATTTAAATCCATTTTATATCTAGTTTAGTAAAAGGATCGCGACAGTTAGAGTTGAAAATATGCGATATGTTACTCTCAAAAAATGTATCCGTGACAGTTCAGTGATTAATTACCTGCTCATTGTTATGAGATAGAGTTTAAAATACCACCCAGTAGAAAAGACATCACATTTTATAAATTTCTTTGAACGCATAATGATTGCTTCGATATCTAGAAGCTGAACATTGAAGAGTACCGCTTGGAATCTGTTGAACAAGGCTATGAAGCTCGATACATTTTTAAAGCGTTTGGAGAATGATCACGATGTAATAAACAGTAAGCCTTTACAAAAGGTTAGAAAGAATTTACGGGTCACGTTTTGGTCGCCGTAGTCTAGTAGGTAGTGTGTTGGCTTATTAGACGTAAACGCCCGGGTTCGTATCCCAGGTCATACATCCAAAACGAAATATGAAAAAGAATATTTCTTCCGCGACTTCCTCTCAGCAGATTTCTGGCAAAAACTCTGAGAGTAAATAAAACCTGCCATGAAAAAGTTTCTCAAGAAAACGTTAAACTGTAGGTCCCGCCACTCATGTATAAAATGTTGAGAAGCTAGGCCGTAATCCTGACTGAAGGGTTGTAATGGCCAATTATATATGTATGTTTTGGTCTCAATATCTAAATACGATAACATCTTTTAAGGCTCTGGCTTTTAAACATCGCTCCCTAACGGCCAAAGTCTTAGTTTGAATTTAAATTGTTAATAAGTGGACCAACACCAGGCGAAATGCATACATACTTCGCTAGTGACTCTCCTGATTTTCCGGCAAATTGTTTAAGAGATATCACCCTACACTCAATATCTAAATGCAATGGCAACATCTTTTCAAGACTCTGGCTTTTAAATTCTTTGACCAGCTAGCTCATGATTTATTCTATTTGACCAAAATAACTTCACTTTTATACTTACAATCCGATAATTTAATGTTATCCTTATAGATGGTGTACCATTTCTTTAGAACGATCTTATCATACTTTGTACCGGTCTGCGCAGCAATCAACTTTTTGAGATCTCCAATTGTATCATCCGGATTACATTTCACACGAACCTATTAAACACACTTTATTATAAGAATTTTTATAAAAAAAAAGTAATTACAATCTAATTACCTTCTTGCCCAAACGATCATTGCAGGTAATTTCAATCATTTTGTTTCTTTTTTTCCAGAAAATTTCAACAGTTTCTGCAAAGAAATATTAAAATGCCGTAAAACGTTTGGCAGACGGCACACAAACATTGGCAATCAGCTGTACTATTGAATACAATCCACTGAGACAGTCAGTGTTGATAAAAGCGTATGAAATGTTAAGGACTTTTTGTTAGCAGCGCTGCTAAGTAAATGTTTTGTTTTGTTTACATTAAAAAAAGAAAATAAGCAAAAAATATACAAAACGGAAGAAAGAATATAAAAATTTGTTTTAATAAATATTATTTCTGAGCTACATTAAAAATGTCTATGTTACCGTTTTTTCCATCCTTACGGCCACCCATAGCCAATCGTATATGGTTCGATAGTGTTCCCATCAATGAGGAAGCCGAAGTACTAAAATATGAACGGGAACATCATAGTTGGGTAAGACGAGTTCTCCTCAAACTGCTCAATTAATTGTATTTGTATGGATATCCCACTTTTTACATGATTTATGAAGTTGGATGCAATGAAAAATGCTGCTGCCGATTTACATCCTTTGGGTAAAGTTTTAACAATGCCTGGCTTAGAAACCGATGATGAAGATGGTAATGAACTAAACTTTATGCTTATTTTCTTTATTTCCTTCTCAAAATTTTTATTTTTTAAATGGTTTTAGCCAATGATGATAGTGATGACTCTGATAGCCATGATGATGAGGATGACGACACTAACGATCGAGCTATACCCGGCTTGCCAGAACGTTCTGCTTTAGGTTTGTACTCACCGGGAGAGGAAATGAATCTTAATGATGATATGCCTAATGTAATTGGCACGGGATCTCAATAAAAACACAAATTTTAATATAAATATTGTTATGTAAATTATAATATAGAAGCAGTGTTACTCTTATCGTGAATTAAAAGTGAAAATTTTCCAGCAATTGTAGACTTATCAACTGTTTAGCTGGAAAGTCGCCGCAGTGTAGTAGGTAGTGTGTTGGCTTATTAGACGTAAGGTCCGAGTTCAAACCCCAGGAGAGACATCAACACGAAATATGAAAATATTTCTTCGGCGACTTCCTCTCAGCAAATTTCTGGCAAAAACTTTGAGAGTAATTAAAATTGCCGAGAATAGTTTCTAAAAAATCTGTCTTTCGGGGTCGACGTTAAACTTGAGATCTTAAAAAAATCCATGTTTTGATTAAGGATGGCAACTGAAATTCAGCTGCATTACCAGTTCACCAAAATGGCAATATTTAAAAATGCCACGTAAAAAATTTTCTTCAAGAACACAGACTTTCTCTTTCGGAAAAAATCTCAAAACAACTACAACATGTTAAGCAGTGGAGAAGATGCTAAAGGATATGACTGTAATTATATTTGGTAAAAGCCCTACACTTTAGTAGGTTGACCTCCTCCACCAATAGTAACGAGGCTGTTATCGACTTTCATGTCTTCTTACATAAAACGAAACCCTTTTTTCTTGTAGTAATGATGAATAAAAGTCAAAAAAAAATACACTTCCTACGCAACAGAATTCTTAACACTGGAAAAATTTGGTCGCAAGTACCACCTACTTACGTCCTAACATTTCTTTATCAATTCGAACTATCCGGAAGTGCAATAACATGTATTTCTTATTGTTTGTTTTATTTACACTTAATAACACCAATAAATAAATTATATTTTTTGTGTTTCTTTAACATATGCTAGACAGCAAAAAATGTTACATTGCACATACATACTCTTACCTGCCTTTGTCTTGCGATTCGATCGCAAGTTGGAATACCAATCTTCGATCAATGCCTCACTGAATACAGACATGTAATCGAAACTCAGAATACGGTTAAATGAATGTATGTAAATAAAATTAATTTTAATATTCCCAAAGAATTACTATTATTTGAGAAATATTTTACTAAAAACCAAAAATAAAATAAACATTTATAAGTTTTATTAATTTCATAGATTTATTTCTAAAATCGTTAAAATTTTAGCTTATTTGATTTACTGTTCCAAATACAACGGTTTTTTTTAATTTAAATAAAAATAATAAAAAAAAGAATTTACCTCATATTTGCAATTTTTTGTTTTGTGAACTGAAATGGGATTGGTTTGTTTAACTGATGTGTTCTCTGTTGTCAATTGAAGAAATTTACAACAATAATTGTGGGATAGTGTTGAATCATTTAAAGTTGAAAATTATATTATTGGAAAAATTAAATAAAAATTGGCAAATTTTATTATTGATGAATGTGTCTGCAGTACGCATATATACACAAAGCGTACAATACAGATAGGTTAGTATAGGTACGAAAATCATGAGCGAAGAGAATCTAAGAGGAGGACTACTTACATTATTATTAAAATGTACATACTTAACTTATTCTTAAGAGAAAAATATGCTTAGAATATTTTTAAACTAAAAATATTCTGGTTTTTTATACAATAAAAAATTAAAAAATATGCGAAAAAAAAATTGTGAAAAATTTACGAAATTTTTCCCGATAAACTTTATACGAATGAATTTCACTTCTTCTAAAAAGGGCATTCATTATATATATATATCTGTAAAGATTGCATTACGTTCTTTTTAAAAGCAAACAAATATATCAACTTGTCTTAATGACGATCACGTGAATCTGATCGGCTACGTCTGTCACGTGAGAAGCTGCGAGAGCGGGAACGAGAACTGCGTCTTGGTGAGCGAGATCTGTAAAAACAATCGTTAAAACGAAAATGTAGTGGTAAAAATTTTTTTTAAAGAATTAAGAAAACATTGGTATGAAAAAACAAAGAATTTAGAAGATATTGATTGTTTAAATTAAAATTAAAATGTTTAACAGCTTAAAAATAATAAAGAAACAAAAAAATTTATAATATACGAATTTACTTTGAAATTGCAAATGAATTTTAGCAATATTACTAAAGTAAATAAAATAAAATTAAAGAAAGAAAAAAAAAAGATTATAATAAAAATAAATAATTAAAAAATAATGAAATATAATAACAAAACAGTGACAATTTTATATATAAAAATTTTAAAACATAAAAAAGCAAAAAAAAAAAAACTGTCACCGTTGTATTATTAAAGAAAACAAACCACAATTGTTGTTGTTTTTATTTTTGGTTGATTAATTGTTGATTTTTGTATGGTGGTAAATGGTTGTTGATTTTTTTTTTATACTTGTGGCAGTGAGAAGATAAATTCTTTAAATAATAATGATGCTGAAATAGTTTTGTTTCTAAATTGCGATTTGCTTGTTGAAACGATTTTGCTGATTTTGGTTGTTTGGTTTGTTGATTGGTTGGTTGATTTATAAAATTTGACTTTGGTAGAGGATTTGGTGTTGATTGATTTAGTTGGCTTTGATGATATATTTTTTTTTTTTTTTTGATATTTGTTGCACATTTTTTTTAGTTTGACTAAATGTTGTTGTTGTAGGAATTAAGGACAAAAGGATGTAGCAGAGTAGTGGAGACAACCGACCGACCCATGGCAATTCAAGAATTCAAAAAATTTACTTTCAATTGATTCGCACCCCTTGCTTTTTGTTGAATGTGGCTGACAGTTGATAAAGCTTTTGAAGTATGGGTTGAAATTTTACTATAAAAACAAACAAAATGTGAAAGTGTAACAACTAATTGACTTGAAGCTGATGCTTTGGGTTGTGGCGGACAACAAAATGGAGAACCCATTTTTTTCAATGTTACTGTTGCTAAAAATGATGGCATTACTTAAACGTTGCTGATTGTTATTTCTCCGCAGACAGTTAAAACATTATTGTTGATAAACATGTATGTACACAATATACAATAGTATGTATTTTATTTCGCTGTTGATGTGCCCCAAAACGATGTGTTTGTTGTGATAAAGCATGATGATATTACTTCAAGTTTTTCGTATGCGCTTTATTATACGTTGCAGTTCATGTTCAATAACACTCATTTGTTTTCGTTTAGGACAAACAAATAAATAAAAAAAAAATATAAAAATATAAAAAAAAGTTATTGTCATTATGGAATATTTAAATATGATTACATAAAAACTTTACGAATCTGTTTGTAAGAGTAAAGCACAGAAGATTTAAAAATTAAAGGTGAAAAAAATTTGTTTTTGAACATTATTAAAAAAAAAAAGTTATATTTTCATCAGACATTAGAAATATATGCATACTATACCCTTTATTCGATCGAATAAAATACGTTGTTTGTATGTTTGCTGATATTGTGGAAGCGATGAAAACTTGAAGATGTAAAATGTTGATATCGAACGGATAATAATCGGTGCTCAAACATAAGCTGGGACTGGGAAGAGTGTTTTATAATAATTTTGTTCGTTGTTGCAGTTGAATACAAGGGCGTTTAGTGGGTTATAAGATGTTCTCTCTCTCTCTTTCTCTAACAGACAATATTTATTGTATTTAACAACATTCTTAGCGAAACAAAGCCACAACATAGTTAACGTCCGAACTTGTCAAAAAGCATGTTTAAAATAATTTAAAATTATTTTTGTTTTTTACCGAGGTATACATACATAGGGTTTGTAAAACCAATTTTTGTTATGAGACAGACGGACTCGGAAATCTCGAATGTCGGTTGTTTGCTCTTTAGAAGCAATATTCATTAAGCAACAATACAATGTTTTGAGACTTACTAAACATGAATTTTAAAGCACAAACCACTCAAGTATTTAATAGTCTTTGTTTCGTTTGGTCTAATCTGCCTATAACTAGAGACGTTTTTGTTTCTGTTTCGTTTTAGTCCGGTTTGGATTTCAAGTCATAGTCGTATGATGATGATAATAATTCGTTGTTGAAGTTGACTGTCTTTTTAAAACAAGACTTGTTGATTGAAGTGTTGTGGTTGTTTTTTAGATATTGGTGAAAATGATGATAATTTTTAAGGCTAACAATGGTGATTGTGGTTGCTGATTGGAGTAGTAGTAGTAGTAGTAGTGGTGGTGGTGGTGGTGGTGGTGGTGGTAATAGTTGTTGGAAGAAGACGGCTGCTAATTGAGTTGTTGAGATGTTGTTCGATAAAGATAAACAAGCCAAAAACCCAACTGATGCAGCTGTAGACGACCAATAAAAAACTGCGTGGAGTTGCAGCGTTTGAAGTTGTACAAGTTGGAGAAGAACTAGTTGATTTATAAAGATTTTGACTGTTGTAGATTTGGTAGTAGTAGTAGTGGAGGTGGTACTTGTGGTGGTGGTGTTGTTAATAAAAAATTTCTGACTACTGTTAAAAGGGGACGAGTTAATAATATTGGTGGTGGTGGTGGTGGTAGTAGCTGAGGTAGTTGTATTGGTGATTGTTGTGATGTTTTTAATAATAGAAGTTTTGTTGGTGCTTTTAATAATGGCGACTGAAGTAGAAGAAGAAGCATTTGAAGTTGAAGATGCTGATGGAGGAGAATACAAAATTGTCAACGTTGAAGTTGAAGATTTTGAAGTTATACAACAATAACGTTGCAGGAATCTAATACAATTGTAGAGATCTTTTAGGTGGTGTTGGTTGTGGTGGTAGTGGTTTTGGCGATAGTTGAAATTTTGATGATATTGTTTACAAACGACGACAACAACAACTACATTCCAGTCAATCATTAATGGTTTCCCTATCAATATTGTCTGTGTTGTATGGCCATAAGTATACGTATTTTTAACGATATTAAAAATAACTACCAAATAATGATTATTCAATAATTTATAGACTATGAATGAAACTAAAATGTTGTTGATTTGAAATTTGGTTAATGTAGTCGTGTAGTTGCTGTTGTATTTGAATTCTTTAGTGTTGCTGTGGTTGTTTTTGTTGATAGTATTAGTATTTTTGATGAAGGGAATTGTTTTGGTGAAATTGTATCTATTATTGTAGCAGTAGTAGTAGTAGTAGTAGTAGTAGTAGAAGTTGTAGTCGTTGTTGTTGAAGTTGTTGATTGGTTTGTTGTAGTAGGAAGAGGAGTTGGTAGTAGTAGAAGTACTTGTAGTACGAGTAGAGGTAGTAGTAGAAGCAGAAGTTGTCTTTATCCTGTAAAAATGAGGAGCGTATACCACGTTTAAAAAATTAACCAAATACAAAATAATTACAATTAAGTATTATTATTTTTGTTTAATACAAATACAAATGTTTACAAATAATTTAACAAGGACTTGTTTTGTTGTTCTATTCGAAAGTTATCTAAATCATAGACACATAGGAATAATTGAAACGGCAAAATTAGCAAAAAAAAAAAAATATGTATGGTATGTAGTTGATTGATAATGTTTCGATCATGATATTAAGAAAAAAATTTACATGTTACAATGAAACAATGAAAAAAAGTCATGACATGCATAATATAAAATATTTGAAAATTTTTAGTAACAAGCAAATTTAAAGAATCTCTAACGAAATTTAAAAATGCACTTTTTAAGCATCTTTTTCATTTTTTAGTTTTGATTTATAGAAATAGAATAAAAATATTATGTAATTACTGCGTGAAACAGATATGTATATCACAGCTAGCTATGAATAAATTCAGTATGGCAAGAAATTGTTTAGACAATAAAGAAAATATGCAAGAATTACAATATTTAAATATTGTACCCGACGATGATTGAAATCCTTTCGATTAATTTATATATTATTTCTATTGTTCTATGGTATGTCGTCGGTTCTTTATACATTTATTGGACTGTTTTCTTAAAACTTAATGCATACGACAAGGCAAAATGATTTTCAAGCATTTTTCTCTATTTTACGTCATAATCTTATGAAATAAGACTTAAAAGCATATTGAAATTCTTTTATAAAATTAAACTAATTAACTTGTCCATACAAATTGGGTATTTTTTCTTCTAACGTTGTTTTTATTGCAAAAAACAGCGAATTAAAAGCAATTTTCAGTTTAATTTATATGTTTGAAAAACAATTTCTTGACATACCTTTTCAAATAATTTGCTTGTTACCTGACAAACAAAAAGATGAAAGAGATGTTAAAATGAATAATAATTCTCATCAATAAAGAAAAATAAGACCTTAATTGTCATTTCTTGCACACATATTTAAAGTGTTATCTTAAAGAACGTTCTGAACTTGTTAAATAAAGTTTCATGTGAAATTATTTACATGAAGAAATAAAAAAAAAATATAGAATAACAAATATATATACTATAATGAAATGTTAAAAAAAATAAAAGAAAAAATCTTGAAATTGAAAATAAAACATACCTGTAACGGCCTCCACCGCCACGGCCACCACTGCTACTCTCGCCACCACCGCCTCGGCCACCACTGCTGGTACCACCACGGCGTCTATTGTCACGACGAGAACGACCAGATGACATCTCAACGCGTATGCGTGTGCCACAACAACGTCTTTATATAAGAAAAAAAAATTGTTACACAAAAATATAAAAAAAATATAAATTTTTCAACTTACGTTCCATCTAAACCTCTGGTTGCATCTTCAGCATCACGTCTATCTTCAAACTCAACAAAAGCAAAACCAGGTGGATTTCTTGCGACCCATACATTACGTAGGGGTCCGTATTTACTGAAGGCATTTTCTATTTCATACTTTGAGGCAGATGATCCCAAATTACCAACATAAACTTTACATGCCAAATCCCATTCGCGATAGCGTGGCATTTTTTGGGCTGAATCTCGTGATCTTGAATAAACAAGCAATACAAGTCAAACAAAAATTAAAAAAAAATCAAGGTTTTGCAACGCAATTATTTCTTTTATATGTATTGATTTTTCATTTTTCATATTTATTGCAACATTTCCCTATATATCTACAGAAAAACAAGATGGCGGACAATATGTAGAGAATTTTTCTCTTTCACTTGCGTTTGCATAATTCTTTTTTAGCCATAATGTCTATAAAAAACATACATCTGCAAAAATGTTACTTACTTCGAAATGATGAAAATTTATTTTAAAATATTTATTAGAAAAAATTGTTGTTTTAAGGCTTTATTAGACCTTTATTATTTTCACTTTTTCTTTGTGTAGAGCGGAGCAACACAAAAACACAACTTTTCACACTTAATTCACTTTTAATAATGGCGGATTTGATTGAAGCAGGGTTATCACTTTCGAGAAAATGTCTTTTCGTAATTCAGTGTTGCATTTTTGTTATAATGGCCGTATTTACATAATTTTTTTTTATAAATGATCATTTTCACAAAATTTAACAGAATATACAATTTTCTTTAATTTCATACCACTCCTTTATAATGAGCACAAAATAAATATTTACTTTGTTAACGTTCTGTTTAAATATGCTTGTTTATAACACACATTTTTTCATCATGTTATTTTAGAAAACATGATTTTGCTATAATTTTATAAAGAAATATTTTTATATATACATTTAGAACTACAAAAAAAATTGTATTCATTCATCAACTAATTATATTTGTTAAATTATACCATATTATAATTATATACAATTTATTGAACATTTCTTTATCATCTGTAATAATACTTCATAGTACTAACAGTTATTTTATGTAGCATACTTCCCTTTCATACAACTCTGCTGCTGATTGTTTAAATAATTTGACGTCGCTCTATCGCACTCGCCATTATTTGCCTTGTCTTCTCCCGTGTTCCGTGTTTTACGTGGATTTTCTGTCGTTTTCTTTTTTTATAAGTTTATTACAAATAATTTGATTTCTTTTAAAATAATCTGACAAGAAATAAAGTGACTAGGATCAAAAACCAATAACATTAAGAAAACACGGAATTAGAAAACAGGACTCGTATCGTTTAACCGAAAGTCCACAATAATACCAGCCCAAGTCCAAAAAGAAAAGAAAAGACAACTTAGAATAAAAACTACTTTTAAGAGAAAATAAAAATGAACATCCCCAACGAATACATTACAAAAACAGAGGATGTGGCGGATCAGGTATGTTCCACCGGACAACTTTGTAACTAATACTAATAACTTTAGTGATATATAAACATACGTCGGCAATTTTAATTAAACTTTGGGCTAAACAACTTGATTCAATTCAAGTTCATTTGACATATCTTCTGCTCTGAATTGTGAGAGTTTTACAGTTTAACAAATTTGAGAAACAATAATGAAAAACAACAATTTGATGGGTTCGTATATTGGCGAGCATTGAGTGCTTTAGTTATGGATTACGAAAAAACTGTCAACGTCATCCATTGGCGCACGATTTGTAGTGAATAAATATATTTGCAAAATAATCTAAAAATCTCATTGTTCAATTGTTTGGGTATCTTAATACTCTTAAATCTAATTTTAGGTTTAAATTTGCTTACATTTCCGTTTAGATTTAATTACTACTTTCTCTTTAATGCTGGGTGTCAAAGTTTGCACTTGCTTCTCTTTCAACTCAATTTTTTACGTTCCGTTGTTTTTGTATATACATATATGTATGTATAACTTGTACGTCATAATGCACACACTTTCGTTTGTGGTTGCTGTAAACTTGTTGTTTTACGTTTCTTATTGGAAATATACTGTATTGTGGACATTTGTTGCTTCGTATTGTTTTGATACATATGTTGTATGAGTACTCGTTGCTCTTTTTGTTGTAATCGAGCTTAGCGGTCGATTATCTAACTGTAAGCGAGTGAAATTAAAAATATTCACTTAAAATTGTTACTATTTGTATACATATTTAAAGTATCGTTATTGTAAGAATTTATTTTAATTATTTAAGTAGACAAGTATTATGTGCTTATACGAAAAATTATAGATAATAAAAAGCATGCATATTAAGCAGATGTTTCAAATGTAAATCGGAGTATCGAAAAAATTAATATTTACCTCAACAAGAATTATTTAAAAAAGTTGAATACACAATCTTAATTATAATACCCTTTGGTATTGATAAGGGCTTTAGGAAATCCGGATTTTAATCCCCTGAACAAATTCGAAATTATTAGATATCGATTTCATTATTTACAATACGATTTTACACGATTGTGCGTATTACACACTATACTGTGTTATTCCTTCAGATTTATTACTAAATGAGTTTTTCCCGGTACGTTAAATGCGATCAAAACCCAGAACGGATGTTGCGTAGTTATAGGTTTTAGTAATATGTCAATATTTGTTGCGTAAACGTGTTGCACAGTATTTAGCATAAATACTAATATATACAGTGAGCGCCAACAGTGAGTAAACATAACTGAAATAATTCATTTTCTTAGGATAGCGAGAAAAGTAAATGAGAATATTCCAAAAATAAAAACGTTTATTTATTACTTATAAGATGTTAAAACAAAAACAACAATTCATGACAAAGGAACTTTTTTATATGTACTTAAGAACATAATAGAAAATTTAAAATTATAGTGGGTGTTGACTCACTTATGGCGCTCACTGTATGTATATGCTAAAGTCATTGTCATTTTAGATTTCTTGAATACTGAGCAAATTTTTACAAGTCTCAGAATCTCAAATATTTTTCTAAAATGTAGATGGATTTTCATAATTATTTCTAATATTTCTAAGGGACATATCAAAAGTAGTCAAATATAACATATTTTTTACTATGACTCTATTTATTTAACAAAAATAAAAAAAAAAAAATAGAGGGTCGATTTATTGACGGTTGACGCTCTAAGGGTTAAATATTCTTTATACATGTAAAGTTGGGAGTTGAGAAAACTTCATCAGAACCTTGATATTGACCGATTTCTTTTCAAAACGCTCTTGGTTTATTATGGAAGTGGCAAAAGTTTCGACTAATGCCATATAGAAAGACTTATGGCTTTAAAAGAGTTTAATGTTAATGATTATTGTCACAATAGCATAAGGTGCAGCAAAAACTATCAATTTTTACTACGAATAAATTAATGATAATACCGCTTTTAATTATTGAATTTATATGTTACTAATCACTATTAACATACAAATATTATAATACACGCACGTGTAAAAATACAGTTAAAAAAACCTGTTTCCTATAAAAACCAAAATCTCTAAATAACATCTAAACGTGTTAAACTTATTTGATATGATATGTGTGATATGTCTTATAGGCTCCAAACTTTATTTATTTTTTTATACCATTTTCTGTACAGCAAGAAACTAAACGACACTTTAATGTTGAAGTTAAATTTCACTTTCTAATTTTTGTTTTAAAATACTTCAGCATATTACAAAAGACACGTCATAGTTTTTCACACACACGTTGTCTTCCTAATACTTTCGATTTTTTCTCCTCTCTTTTAAGTCACTATCTTGTTAAAAACAACAAGTAGAGTAGAATTTAGAGTTTTACAATTTATTGGGTACTCAAGAATGATATTGCCGGCAAATAAAGGTTTCAATTGTTTATTTACGAAATAAGTATGTGTAGATGTAGGTTAATATGTTTTCATTTAATGCTATTAGAATCGTTAATTTTTGAATTACAAAGCTCGTCTTGCAATCTCTTAAAGTAGATTGTTGTCTATTCTCTTATATGTACACGTAAAAAGATTTACTCTTTTTTTTTGTCACTATACACCATAAATATTAATAATTTTTTTTGTCTTTGGTTTGAATTCTTTTAGAAAACGTGCTTCATTGTCAGCACATTTTAAAAGGCAAATGTTATTAATGGTTTTTCAACTAATTATTGTTATCAGTAGTTTAGTTACCAATTTTACAATGATAAGATTTTGGTCAAGATATTAAAAATCTGTACATAAATAACATTTGATAATTGTGTAGAATTCTTTCTTTTAATATTTTTAACATATGTATGTATGTATGTATATATTTATTCAAAATATAACATAAACTAAACAATTTTTAAGCTTTCAGTTGTTGTATGATTTGATTTTGCCACTTTTATAGATAATATATAGTATTCTTCGAAACTAATCGATCGTCTTGTGACTGTCAGTAAATTTTTCTTTAGAAAACTGAATATTCTTAAGTAATTATTATGTACACAGTCCGGGACTAAAGTTTTGCTTCATTAGTCTCTGCAAATTTCAATCTGTTAAATTTAAAAGGAATATACTATCTTCAAAGCTGTGAAGGATAAACGATTTAGGGCCATTATTACAACTTAAGCGTTAAACAGGGGGTTAGTTAAAGGTACCTTCAGTTAAAGGGAACTGTAATGTTACTTTTAACTTATTTTCGTTATTACAACTTACAGATAAAATGAAGTTGATTGGTTTCAAAAATATGGCATGCCGGAACAATGTCGATAAAACTGCTCAATTAAGCAAGTTGTTTTTTAAACGCAGTGGGAACGCCGACTATAGAGTCGCCGTAATCTAGTAGGTAGTGTGTTCGCTTATTAGACGTAAAGCCCGGGTTCGAGCCCCAGGCCAGACATCAAAATGAAATATGAAAAAATATATATTTCTTCGGCGACTTCCTCTCAGCAGATTTCTGGCAAAAACTCTGAGAGTAAATAAACCTGCCATGAAAAAGTTTCTTATAATCTGTGGTTCGGAGTCGACGTTAAACTGTAGGTCCCGCCACTCAAGTAGAAAATTAAGGCACACAACTTGAGTGGTGTGAGAAGCTAGGCCGTAATCCTGACTGAAGGATTGTGATGGCCAATTATGTATGTATGTATGCAACGACGGGCTTCGTTTTTTTGTTGTTGTATATGCTAATTTTGTTTATATTTGAAGTTGCCATATTGAAAATAATATATAATATGGCAAGTTCAAACATAAACTTAACTTTAAAAGTTAAAGGTAGAATGATCCTCTCTTTAGCTTAACGCTCACTTCTACTTTATTGTCCACTTAGTATAATAATGGAAAACAATTTATCTGCCCGTTAAAGTCCTCCCTTTAGTTAACGGAAAGTTGTAATAATGGCCTTTAGACTGTCAGATTCAATCTAGCATACGGCGGTAACATAATGGTAATTGGCGATTTTATTCACATAAACACAAAAAATCATCGATTTGTTTTTGTGCTCATTTCTGTCAATCACAGTGCAGGAAGCCACCGTATTCTTATTGGTAGCGTGTGGCTTATTAGACGGCAGCTCTTGAGTGGAAACCTAGCTCTGTCGTCTTGAAAAAAATATTTCTGGCAAAAACTATAACAATTGATATCTGCCATGAAAATATTTCTCAAACCAAAGTCGTCGTTAAACTGTGGTTCCGATCACTCTTGGATATAATTAACACAAGTGATGTGAGAAGCTAGGTCGTAATTCTGAATAAAGGCTTGAAATGGATAGTTCAGTAAAAGGTTTTTGATCACAAACAGAAGCTGATGAATTGCTTACTAACATAAATTTAATTATTTGTTTACAACATATTCTACAAATTATTTTACAAAGTATATATAGCGGCGCCGGATAAATGATTATTATAAATACTATGTGGTGTGGTGATGAGGCATAAAGAATATACACAATATAATGAAAAGTCGCCGTAGTCTAGTAGGTAATGTGTTCACTTATTACACGTAAAGCCCGGGTCGAGCCCCTGGCCAGGCATCACAACGAAATATGAAAATAAATATTTCTACGGCGGCTTCCTCTCAGCAAATTTCTGGCAAAAACTCTAAAAGTAAATAAACCTGCCATAAAAAAGTTTCTCAAAATCTGTCGTTCGGAGTCGATGTCAAACTGTAGGTGCCGCCACTCACTTATAAAAATATTAACACACACAATAGGAGTGGTGCGAGAAGCTAGGACGTAATCCTGACTGAAGGATTGTAATGCCCAATTATGTACATATGTATGTAATGAAAATTACTTAAAGGATTCATTAAAGATAGCAGTCGATTTTTTTCTGTGATGTTTTCAGTTACGAGGATAGTTTGAGTACAATATGTACAAAATGACCCATCGTAAATACGTCCTAGAAGCGAGAGAGAGAGAGAGAGAGAGAGGATAGTGAAGGAGATAGGGAACTTGAGTTACTAAAAATATATAAATATATATGTACATATATAAATTTGTATTACAGGTATTAGACTAGCCATAAGTTTCGAACATGCATACATATGTATATGCAGATATTTTTTGTCTCTACAAGAATGTAATCAAACTATTGTTGCTAACGTTAAATTAAAATAAATTATAATTGCAATTGTGATTTTCCATAAATGGATTCAAAGAGAAAGCACAAGAGTTTTATTACTTTGTCAGCAAAAGTTTCACAGTAGTTACCGTATTTAAAAAAGAAATTCATTATGAATCTTAATGGGAGTATAATAATTGACTATCACATCAGTTAAAAAAAAAAAACAAACTTGTCTCTTCTTTTTCAGCAAAATATATATAAAACAACATTTTTACTAACATATCTTAACGCTTTAAAGAGATTTTATTTTAATTTTAAATTCCAATGCTTTTAGGTTATACGACGTGGTAAAAACATCCTGCCAACAGTTGCACGTTTGTGTCTGATAGCAACATTCTTCGAAGATGGCTTACGTATGTACTTCCAATGGAACGAACAACGTGAATACATGGATATGAGCTGGGGTTGTGGCAAATTTTTGGCTACCGTATTCGTTTTAGTTAATTTAATCGGACAATTAGGAGGTTGTGGAATGGTCATTGCTAGATTTAAGGTTGACATTGCCGTTGGTGTTCTATTCTTTATTGTTGTATTACAGGTAAATTAGAAAGTTTAAATAACCTGCAATAGATTTGCCAAACAACATTTGTGTACTTGTGTTTTATTAGACTGTTGCCTACTCAATATTATGGGACATACAATTTTTATTGCGTAACTTGGCTCTAATTGGAGCGTTGTTATTGGTTTTGGCAGAATCCCGCGTCGAAGGTCGTAGCTTATTTGCTGGCGTTCCTTCATTAGGCGATAATAAACCTAAAAATGTGATGCAACTGGCTGGACGTATTTTGCTAGCATTCATGTTTATTACACTGATTCGTTTCGAATTGAGCTTCTTGCAGGTATGTAAAATCTTTTCAAACACATTCTTTTTACATATTAATAAACTGTTTTCGCAATATTTTTTTTTTAAATTTTTGGCCAGATTCTTCAAGATATTGTTGGTTCAATTTTGATGGTTTTGGTAACAATTGGTTACAAAACTAAATTGTCTGCATTGATTTTGGTTGCTCTTTTGACTATTTTGAATTTGTATCACAACGCGTGGTGGACCATTCCTTCTTACAAACCTCTGAGAGATTTTCTTAAATACGACTTTTTCCAAGTAAGTACATGTTGTTGTTGTTGTTGTTAATAACGCAGTGAATGAGACAATAAAAATATTGTGTTTTGCAGACCCTTTCCGTTATTGGTGGATTATTAATGATTGTCTCTTTGGGACCTGGTGGCGTTTCCATGGATGAACACAAGAAAAAGTGGTAGGCGTTCATCGAAGAAGTTTTTTTTACTTCTTATAGTTTACACCATACTAGAAATGCATTAAAAGCGAAACATTTTATATATATAAACAAAAAACAAAAAATAAACAACTCCAATTTTATTTTATTTTTTTATTTTAATTATATTTTAAATTTGTTTCGTCATTATGTCTTAAAATTAGTGAAAAACAAAACAAAAAATTTTAACTTTTTTATAAAATATAGAAAATGAACCATAAAATGGCAAAAAATAAACAATAAAAACAGTAAACTTAAAAAACTTTATTCTTTGTTATATTATGAGACCCCCTTTATTAATATTTTGTAACGTTGCAATTAAAAATTGCCAATATATATATTTATTTTTTTAACGTAATATATTGCCAGTCTTTTTTAAAGTATATATATTTTTTTGCTCCTTTTTTGACTACTTTCACAATTTGTTTGTTAATTTCCTTTGATTTTATTTAATATTTCTGTGCGTAATTTTCTATGAATAGTAGTAGAACGTATATTCCTATTGTAATTTTAAGTTAACTAATTAACCGGTCGTAAAAAAATAATTATTTTGTAATGCAGATAAAATTTGAAAGATCCTTTTTTTAAATACGATAAATATAAAAAAATAACAATAACATACTAAAAAAACATCATGTGGATTAACTCATCGTATTGTGTTTTTCTTATGCTGAAATAAAAGACTGAGAAAAATTATTTGAAAAGAAGTCAATCAATGATTTCTATTTTAAACAGATAGGACAAAAACGTGAAAGTTCTAAACAAACGGCTTTAAAATTGATTATTTTTCACTATGAATTATGTAAACAAATAAGTTCGGAATATGTATGACTGCATACTTAAGTCATAGAAAAAAAAATACATCCGATCAATTAATCACAGTTTTCTTGAAATTATAACAAATTTTTATAGTGCGGTAATTACATACTTCGTCCTCTAACTTAACCTAAATTACAATGGGTCAATTCGAGCTCCGGGTACTGTACTTGTCACAGTTGACAAGTACACGTCCTCTAATCTGTGGATCAATTTGACCTCCTAGTATTGTACTTATCTCAATAGCAAGTACACGTCGTCTAACCTAATTACATGCTAAAAATTATGGTTGCCGGCCGAACTTGGACAACTTGAACAACCAACATTTCACTTGTGAACTTTTTTGGTAACTGCAAACTGAAGTTCTTTTTTTTTAATCCATAATCGACCTATCAATGTATCTTTATTAGAGTCTACGTAAATCTTCTGATTATTTTATACAAATCATTTGTGCAGTTTGTAACATTTCAAATCGAATTTGAAAAACCATAATTATAAAATGTTTATTGCCAGATAAATGTGCAATTCAAAAACTGTAATAAAATTAAATAACTAAGGAACTTCGTTAGGACATGCTGTACAAACGACTCCATAAATGTAATGAACTACAGTTGCTTTGTCAGACAGTAACTTAAAACTTGTGGTTGCTGAAAAGAATTGTTTTTACAAGAGAAATGTTTGACTACCATTTCGTAATTGCCATTTAGTTGCCGTTCATAATAGGGACATAAACCATTAATAATGACAATATAAAAAAATATGGCCATTCTCTTGTACTCAATGTACGAACAGATAGGGATTGGTCAATTATTGGATTATAAAATTAGGCATATTTTTATTGTCATTTTGTATTTACTATTGGATGCGTACTGATTGAATTATAAACATTTGAAAAAAATAATAAAACCCGTTGTGCGCGTCTTTAATTAACGCCCTAGCAGCGTTTGAATTTCTAAATACACAAGTAACTTATCTCATTACCTTATTAACATCGAAACAAATTAATTCGAAATTTGCTTATGATATACACAAATGAAAGGGAATTAAGAATAATAATCTTTAGAAATTTGTAGTTTCAAAATTTAATATTTTATATTTGTACTTTGTCATGGAAGTATGAAAACAATTATTAAATATCTACAAGGCCGTAAATTTTAATTAATTTACACCCCAATGATATACTGATCTGTAGATTTGGTCTTCAGCTCAACGAATTTTTTCTTTAAAAACAACCAATGCACTACATATTTGGAATATTTAAATAATACCATAATTAATTTAATTTTTAACTTTTTGTTGATTACATTTCATTTTATCTTTATTAACTTTAATCATAATAAGATTTCATTTTCAAACTCAGTTTTGAGTGTATTTGTTTTATGGGATTTTCTTGAAGATGTATATTGTGTTTAAATCTAAACATTACTCGAATGCATCGACATTTTACTGTTGTTATTATAATTTATTTTTCGAAGTTTAAGTTAAAGTCGATTTTTTAAGGCTATGGCTAGCTGTAGGATGTTTAATCCAAAGCGGCAGCACCAGAAATGATTTCAATCAACTCACGGGTAATGACAGCCTGTCTGGTACGGTTGAATGTTAATGTCAATTTTTCAATCATTTCACCGGCGTTCTTGGAGGCGTTGTCCATGGCAGTCATACGGGAAGATTGTTCGGAGCAAGCACCCTCCTTCATGGTGTAGAAAATCAGAGAAGCCAAGGAATATTCCAAATAGCTTTGTATTACATCAGCATCCAAAGAATCGTACACAGACAACTTGTCTGACTTTTCTACAACATCGGCACTGAAAATAGGTAATTGATCGCATTGGTATGAGACGACCGACTTGAAGCGGTTGTAGACAATTTGGCCCTCAGTGAATTCATAACCGCACTTGAGAACTTCATGAGCAATGCGGGAGGCATCCAAGAAGGTAGGAGGCAAACGGCCAACTTCATTTGCAACCATCAAGATGTTCTTGCCGTAGAGACGAGCCAAGATACCACGGGACTTGTCACCAACGCAAATAACCTTGGTTTTTGAGTCATCCTTGGCCAATTCACCGCGAATGTAACGGGCAACACCAGTGTGGACAGCACCGCACAAACCACGATCAGAGGTCATGGCGATCAACAACTTTTTGGGTTCCTCCTTTTCGTCAGGCTTGATTTCGGTCTTTTCGAAAAATTGTTGGGCACCAACGCCATAGGGGCGGGCAGCTTTCAACTCACGTTCGGCACGAGAGTATTTGGCAGCTGATACCATTTTCATGGATTGCGTAATTTTCTGGATGTTCTTTACAGATTTAAGACGAATGGAAATGGCTTTCAGTGTAGCCATACCACGCTGTTGTTGGGCCTGTAAAGTAGCCTCAACGGCAATTGGAACCAAAAGGGCTGAAGCACGTTGCGTAAACATTTTTGTTGATTGCTCAAGAGTTCCGTGCAATTATCTAAAAATGCAATTAAAATAAATTAAACACTGAATACAGTTTTCAAATAAGAAAAATGGTTATGCAAAACCGATGGAAAAATTTTTTACCAGAATTTTTCACGACACGACTGATACAGTGACAGAGGCTATAGCTCTCTTATGTAAGTGTATGCAGTATTGCCAGATCCCAAAATATGACATAATTTGCAATAACAACGCGAAATGTCAAAAGCCGGCCGATTTCCTCCTTTTAATATAAATAATTATAGTAGTTGATAAATATACGGAATAAATAAACAATTTAACTGGCGAATGTTATTACTACCAGATAACAGAGTAGAAATAAAAGTTTTGCAGTATTTGCAAGTGCTTTTATTTATTGTTGGCAACTATTATTTTTTTTTCTTTTGGTGGCCAATGGTTGTATTTTTTAGTAACTTTTACAAGTCTGTTATACATTTCTAAACAAATGGCTAAGTTGTTATCATATGGTACCAATAAAATATTGAAAAATCATAGTGCTTTAAAAATAATACTCTTTATGAAGCAATATGTAATATAATTTTAAGCATGTACTAGCAAACGTTTATAAAAATGAGCTATTGAAATGTACATAGAATTAAGTGGAAAAAATTTTAATACTATATAACATTTACAATAAGCAATTGCAACTGCCGCCACCAACACTACAAAACTAAAGGCGTTAACTTTTTCTTAAGTGTTCGACTTTGTTATGTGATTGTCATTTAATTTGTTTGTGTTTTTATTTTGTACTGTTTACATTTGTTTTCTTCCCCGAAAGCTTGCGGAAATATTGCAAAAATATTTTAGATTCCAAATTTGATTGTAACGTCATGAGTAATCCACAAGACGAACTCTGTCCTCCTCCCTCTGAGGATGATGAATTAACACTGCCGCGTGCCAGCATTAATAAAATCATTAAAGAACTAGTTCCCTCCGTACGAGTGGCCAACGAAAGTCGTGAATTACTTTTAAACTGTTGTTCCGAATTTATCCATCTTATTAGTTCAGAAGCTAATGAAGTTTGCAATATGCGTAATAAAAAAACTATTAACGCTGAGCATGTTCTGGAGGCGTTAGATCGTCTGGGTTTTCGTGATTATAAGCAAGAAGCGGAAGCTGTGCTAAACGACTGTAAAGAAGTGGCTGCTAAGCGACGTCGACAAAGTACAAGATTGGAAAATTTGGGCATACCAGAAGAGGAACTTCTTAGACAGCAACAAGAGCTCTTTGAGAAAGCCCGAGAAGAGCAGGCACAGGAAGAACAACAGCAGTGGATAAGTATGCAAGCTTCGGCTTTACAGCAAAGTGTTCGACAAATGCGTGCAACTGGCGAAGATGATGATGAAGATGATGACGATTATTAGTAATGAGAAATGTATTTTTAAGATAAATAAGTTATAAGTTAAGTAATTTAGGAGTATTTTAAAATTATCTTTTATTGTTTAAATAGTGTGGATATACATATTTGCTACCAAGAAATAAAATTTATATATACATAGCATGCCTATTTATTTTTGTATTTCGATATATAATCAATAGAACATAAAATTTACGACAATTTTTTACCCTCTGAATAGCGTTAAGAGTAGTAGGAAGAATATAAGCTTTTAAGATAAGCACATATAGGTATTTCGAGACGAATCAAAAATCTCATAAATTTACGAATATGTTGTTATTCTTCTACTTTTTAGGTAGAACTTGTATTTTGATCCCATTGAATTCTTCAAAAAAATTACGTGGACGACTTCATGTGTGCTTCCAGACAAATCTTTTTAATATACGATATAATTGGTCTATTGTAAACTGAAGTACGTAATACTTATTAATTATATACTTAAAACATATGGGACTTCCTACAACGATCAGCTCATATTTAAACTAAGTTCTATTAAAATCATTTACTAACATTTTCGAATCTAATTGAATTTATATTAAAAAGTTAATACAAATTAAGTAGATATTTAATAATAGGATCAAAATATTTTTAGATATTGAAATTGGGTATATTTTTAATATAAAAGATATATATATCTTCATTAAAAATACATAGGAAATTGTGTTTAAGAATCTTAAAATTCAATTAATAATTTGTTCACAAGTTTAACATGCACATGCCTGCTGTGGACAGTAAGAGAACAGGTTGGCTGCTGGGCTTGGATAAGACCAGCTTAAGGTTGGTTGTCGGGTTTATCACAGGGCATTGCGAGATTAGGTCGCTGACGGGGATCTGGAACAGGTCCCAGCCGGACTATTGCAGGGCATGTTGCGATGAGGAGGAGTTGGAGACTATCGAACACCTCCTCTGTAACTGCCCAGCCCTTGGTAGGTTGAGGACCCTTGGCAGGGCCTTCTTTGAGAGTTTGAACTCTGTGTCGAGAGCCGACATCAAGGCTCTCCACAGATTCATTAGTGGCTTAGGCTGGTTGAGAGGCGCTAGGGCTTCATCAGGGTAGTCACGCTCTGCCTTCTTTGTTGGGTCTATGTGACCCCTCCGCTTCCCATTCTCCCTCTCCTGTCTCCTCTCCTTTATATCCTATTCCCTCTCTTATTCTTCCTCTTTAAGGACGTTGTACAATGGGTCAATTCGACCTCCGGGTACTGTACTTGTCTTAATTGACAAGTACACGTCCCCTAACCTAACCTAACATGCACATTCCTAAAGTTTTTTAAATGAATGCAACTAGTTAAAAGAAAAACATTCTTGATTTTCATAAAATTATTTACTTTATTATATTTAATAAATCCATTTATAAACAGATTTGTGTTGATTATAATATTACATACAATACCAATAGTAGTAAATCTGCAAATACATATTTTACTTTCAGCTCGTAATTAATAAAATTTTAAAAAATTTAGTTCAGTCTATTTATTTTGTTGTAGATATATTTACGTCGCTGGATCATATTTTAATATGAATATCAAAAAGTTGACAATAGCGTTTCCTTCTAAGTATATTGTGTAAGTACATACATACAATATGTAAATATATTAGCAGCCCTGTATGTGTGAATATGTTATGTTTACCAATTATTAAGAAAATCAAATCCTTTGCGAATATTCGAATCACTGTCTAGTAAATGCACATCTTCTGCTTCTAATGTTTTTTCATCATCATCGGAAGTAGCAGCCGAGGAGCAGGAGGCTGTAGCTAAATCACTTTGACCGCAATGCTGCAAAAGATTGGAACTTTCTTCGATAGCATTGTAGGCATCTGAGAATACGGCATAATTAATGCCTATATTTGGTGTACTGTTAACCTGTGTGGAATTTATATAAGTTTGTAATAAAGATGACTTGGTACCCTTTAAGTTATTCGAGTTTAAAGTTGTATGGCTGTTATCCTTATTTTCTAATTTATAAGATGTTTCAGGGGATTTTATAATTTTGCGATTCGCTGAAATGCTACTGGGTTTTATCGGCATATAAGATGACGAAGATGATGATTTCTGTAAATCTTGAACTTTCTTTTCGTTAAGATTCATTTTTAGCTGACATTGCAGGCGGTGATAATTATCTAAAGCCTTCTGAGATTTCTCCTCATCGACTTTACTGTTTTCTTCTCGCAATTTTAAAGCCGACGTCTTTGAGGAAGCTGCCGTAGTTTTACTTGGAACAATTGCTTTATGAGCTGCCAGCATGGAATCTTTGTTGGTTTGGACAATAAACAAATTAATTTGAGATTTTGTCCTATAACAGAAGGGACGAGAGTGTTCATCGCGAAAACTTCCTAAAGTTTCGTCTTGTATAACTTTAAGTGCTACCTTTTGCATGCCGTAAGTGTAAAGATTTCTTCCATCAAAAGCATAGAAATTTTTTAAACTGTGCGAATTTAATTTAACACCATATGGTTTCAATGATGGACTTTTCTTTTTGTCCTCTTCTTTGTCTCTGCCATCAATTGCATTTCTACAAGCTTTAACATCTTTAAGCACTATTGCAGTTAAAGAGTCTGTTGATGACTGATAACTGTTACCGGAGGAATTTGTAGGAGTGGGTGTTAAGAAGTTATCAAAATAACGTAAAGATATTTCCGGTTTAATTAATGTATCATTTATTATATCGTTCTGTTCATGGTAATCCAATGTATCCCACAAATGACCGTAGGTTGCTTTAGTATCATTTATATCATAGGCAATGCGCTTCGCTATGGGATTTAATTGAGCAAAATAGTCCTCAATGCAATCCAAAGAAACAGTACTTAAGCGACGGTGATGCTGTATAGGATCATGATAACCAGGCATGCTAATTAATGTATGTGTGTATGTAATTAATGTACGTCTTAAACACTTGAATATTTTTATAATATATATACTAAAGCAGAAACTCGTTTATTATAATGTAGGAGTTAATAATTGTTTGAAAATAAAGCTTTATCCTTTTCTACTTGGAAAAAATTTTCCAAAAACAAAATGAATTTTTATTGTCTTCTTAATGGAATATTGCCAGACAACTTTTTACCAGGAGAAAAAGCGCCCAATTTGTAATATTTAAAATATGAATATTAATTATTGACATATTTAATTTGTACTTGAAAACTATTAATTTAAAAAGTTATTTATTGTTATAATAGAAAATTTTTATATAACTTTAATAAAATATTGGTTTAATTAACAGTGATAAACTTTAATAAAATATTGGTTTAATTAACAGTGGTATAAAATAATTTGGCAACTTTGTAATGTATTTACATGATTGCCGAGTTTCAAAGCGGTAAAACAATTTTGGGGACGTAATAGACAAAGGAAATATTTGGGACAACTACATATTTAACTGCTAGTCATATATGCCATTATGTTGAGATGAATCAACATGAATATTATGAATTTAATTTAATAGTGCGAACTTTCTTCAAGGCTTTTGTTTGGTCTATATACTTTATCCCTGCCAACTAAACGATCTTTAATAACACTATTACTAAATTTCGTATACATTTTTTCAAATTTCGAAATTTATCTAACGATATATATTTTTATTGAATAAATTATATATGGATAATAAAAGACCTTTTTAAACTTTTTTAAACAGAAAATTTCATTAAAAAATTTAAAATTATTTTTATTATGTAAGATGCTAGCTTTCCGCTGCTCCTAATTGCAACTTTTTAATTTGTCTCGTAATTAATTCCGGGTAATCCGCATTTTCAACTCTTTGCTCATAGTCACCTGGATTATATTTTCCTAACAGTTCTGTATGATTTTTCCAAAACTTATCTCTAATCATATCTTCATGTAGTGGAACAATTAACTGTCTCCTATTCACACCACTGTCTCCAATAGCTACTCGTTTCCTAAGTAATATCGTGCCTTTTCTAAACATTGCGGGAAGAGTATTGTAATTTATGCCGAATCTTGAAAATAATAACTCATTCTTATCCGCAGAGAAAGTACCACGTAATTCCGCTTCAGCTTGCTGATTACTAAGTCCACCATTAAGAACTAAATTCCAAAAAGCTGTGTTATATAGATTATTAATATGTACATCCGCTTGGCGCCAACTCAAATAATCTCTTAAGTTTTGATCGGAAGGATATAGAACGACACGACCATCAAAGCAAGGAGGATACTGTAGTTTTTTTTCACCCATCCAATTTGCCCAATTCATAACATAAGACGAGGTGAACAAGCTGGTAACATATGACAGCAATTTTGAAAGTCTTCTATTAAAGACATCAGTTTCTTTACGAAAAACAAAAGAATACTCATCACTTTGACCATATGAAATAACAATATCTCGAAATTCCTCCATTACAGTTTGGGCAGCATTGTTCATAAGATTTAGAGCTATGTAGTAAAGTATAAAATGTTTTAAACCGTTGAATATACTCCTTCCTTGTTTATTAACAGACTTACCATTTTCATCGTTTGGTTTATCGAAATCATGTATCTTTGAAAATTTATGGAATCCTTTTCCATCCACACGTATAACAATCCATACATTTGGCAATATACTGTCCTCTTTTTCATATCCTTTAACGTATTCATAACGACTGCAAGCCATTGATGAAAGAGTATTTATTAAGCGAATTTTAAATGGTTGCTTATTTATGGAATTTAAGAGTTTTAATGAAAATTGCATTGATAATCCAAGGAAACAAAATTAATAAAGAGCAGGGCACTGTTGCAAAAAATAAACAAACGTGCCGAGGTATATGAGTACAAGGTGGCCTCGTGATTAATACAAACACTATACTATACAAATACAAAACTATATACTATACAAACGGACTTAGATTAGCGTGAACACAAACAATTATTATCATTTTTAATTAAATGAATTATTAATAAATCCAATTTATTTAATTTTATTTATTTAAAATTTTTAAAAAGGTTTATTGACAAGAAAATTCCTGCTCAAGGCAAATTCATATAAGGTAGCCGCAACTCTACAACAAGTACAACAATGCAAAAACAACAGGCATTTTGTTTTTGTTAAACCGCCTTTGGGTTGTCAAAATAGGAAGAAAAAAAATGGAAAAGAAAAAACTGATCAACACACAAACGCACAACAAACACACACAAATTTTGACAGTCCAAAACTCGTCAGCTGTTGACACAAGGCCACTTGTTATGAATTCGCTTTGTTCCTGCTCTTTTTGTGTTTATTGACACACATGGTCACCTTGTATAAATATGTTTTGTGTTTTATTTGACAGATAATTATTTGTTGTTTATGTTGTGTATTCTGTGGTTTATGTTCATTGTTTTAAAGATAAAAAGATTTTTATTTTTCTTTTAAAATCTTTTAAATTTTCGGGATTTATAATTGCCATGTAAGTTTTTGATTTTCAATATTTTTAAAAAATAATTTAATTTAAGTATTATTATATATAAGACAATTTAAAAGTGTTTTTCTATTATTTTTAACAATTTCTAAGTGTTTTAATACTATATTTACCAACTCAAAACTGTTTTAATTTTATATTAAATAATTTAAAAGTGTTTATAGGTAGTATTATAGAATGTGCAAAACTAGAATTTGTACAGTTTGTAAGAAGAAATTAAGCAAAGAAAATGGACCTTTATTCTCAGCACCAAAGTGCGAAACTAGAAGGCAAAAATGGAGTGCCATATGCCAAATGAATTTAACACCAAGCTCCCGCCTTTGTATGGACCATTTTTCCCGGTCACAGGTTATAACTGCTGGTACACGATTTTTATTAATGCCAAATGCTGAACCTGTCATGCAGAATCAGCAGAATGAAGTTCTGACAGGGTATGTATAAATAATTTCAACTTATAATAATATCTAATTATATATAACACAGATTATCTGACGCGTCTGATCCATTAATGATTAGTGTAACTTGGCCCCCCCTCCATAAGCCTCTTCCGGAATACCCAGAAACTGCAGAGTAAGTTTATATGAAATTATATATTCTCTAAATAGATTAATAAATATAAATAAATAAACAGGCTTCCTATTGAAAAAGAAAATAATAATGTTGGCCTATTCCAAGAACAACAGACTCAAATCGAGTAAGTAGTATATTTATTAACATCATAAAATTTCTATTGTTATTGTTATTATTTAAGTTGTTTTTACTATTTATTTGATTTTTTGTATTTATTGGTTAGTTCTTCAATTTCTTATGATGATGTTACATATCATCGTAACAAAATTAAGAAGTTGGAAAATAAGGAGCTAAGGTGTCAACTCGCCCAAACTAACTTGGCCGTAGATTCCAGGCAGAATATTTTTACTGACGATTTATGCAGAATATGTGCTAAAACTATTAAAGGAAAGGATGCTCTTGGACTATTTGAAAATGAGAATAATATATTACTTCTAAAAATAAAGGATCTTACAGGAGTCCAAGTAAGTAAGTTTTAATACGAAACGTTTAATGCGATGTTTATAATAAATTAATGCTTTATATATTCTAAGTTAACCAACGAAACAGGATTACCGAAACTCATTTGTCTTGATTGCAATAGTGATATATTGGAAGCCTACAAAAAATTTCGAGAAGGTTTCTTAAAAGTTCAGGCCTCATTTACCGTACACATAAGAGGAAATAAACAACAAAAATGTAATCGTATAATAAAAGAAAGTGAAGTTGTTGTTGAAGAAGAAACAAATATCTCAGTTAGCGACTACGAACCTATTTTCGAAGAAGAAAAAGAAATAAACACTCGCTCAAATGAAATTGTATCATATGATGATACTAATGATTTCGAACTTAATTCATGTGATGATAATTTATTAGAAGACACAAAAAATGCTATATTAGAATACAATATTGATGAAATTGAAGCATTTATTGATTTGGAAGTGAAGGATATAAGAGAAAGTGATGAAGAATTCTGTGAACCTATAAAGAAACTTGATAGCAAAAAGAATCCTAAAGTGCTTATATGCGATCAATGCGGTTATCAATTCTACACTCGCATTGGTTTTGAATTACATTTAAAGCGACATTCTGGAATTAAACAATATGCATGCGAGTAAGTGTAAACATTCATGTATTCATTTCGATATGAAAATTATATTGAATTCTTGTTTAGGATCTGTCCATATAAATTCATTACAAATGGAGAACTGCACCGCCATATGCGAAAACATACGGGCGAGAGACCATATCCTTGTAAATTTTGTGGCCGACGATTTAGGGATAGTAGCACGCGAATCAAACATGAGAGGACACATACAAATGAAAGGCCGTTTGCATGCCATTTGTGTGGTAAATCGTTTACAGTATCACACATTCTAAAAAATCACATGTTGATCCATACAGGAGAAAAAGAGTTTAAGTAAGTTTTTACTACTAATCTTCGTCTAATATTCATGTTATTAAATATAGAAACTTGTATTGGCAGATGTGATTTATGCAATAGAGAATTTAGTAGAAAAGATAATTTGGATAAACACTTTACAAGTAAAATGCATAAAGAGGCAATTGAAGGGGACGGTAGAACGCGACTCAAATGTGAATCTGAAAGGCGGTTTACTTGCTCAGTGTGCGATAGATCGTTTAAAGAGCCCTACATTCTAAGAAATCACATGTTGACGCATACAGGTGTAAAGGATTTCAAGTAAGCTTTTAATAATCTTTGTAGAATATATTAATAAATATATTTCTGTTGGTAGATGTGTTGCATGCAATAAAGCATTTGCAAGAAAAAGCCAATTGGATGCCCATTTTACGACAAAAACACACAGAGAGTCAGTTGAAAATACTGAACATCTTAAATTTGAAGTATAATCAATTCGAAAGAATACGTATTGGAAAAATCATTTTTACGCTTTATAAAGTACAAATAAATGAAGTTAAATAATGAAAACAAAAACTGTTGATAGAAAACTGTCAGAAATTGAATTAATATTCAAAATAATCGCTTCGATATGAGATCTAATAGAGCAAAATAGTCCTCAATGCAATCCAAAGTAAAGGGCTGGTTACTCATCCGTAAGAAACGTATAATCGTAACGTGCGTAGCCTTAAAAACGTTTGTGTAGTTATAGAAACGTTCAAAACGGGACGTATGTCAACGAAGAATGTAAATAAAAACGAAAGAAAACAAAAGCAACACACAAACGCACACAAAAGCAAATTAAAACAAAAACTGTTGATTGAAAACTGTCAGCAATTGAATTAATATTCAAAATAATCGCTTCGCTATGAGATTTAATAGAGCAAAATAGTCCTCAATGCAATCCAAAGCAACAGTACTCAACCGACGGTGATACTGTATAGGACCATGATAACCAGGCATGCTAATTAATGTTTGTATGTAATTAATGTACGTCTTAAACTCTTGACTATTTTATAATGTATATACTAAAACAGAAACTCGTTTAATATAATGTAGGGGTTAATAATTGTTTTAAAATAAAGCTTTATCCTTTACTACTTGGAAAAAGTTTTCTAAAAACAAAATTAATTTTTAAGGCTGGTTCACCCACAGGTTTCTGAAACATTTTTTGTTCGCACATTGGCGGTAAAAATAAGAAAAAATGGAGAAAAAGTTGAAATTGAAAAATATTACATTAAGTATTAAGGTAAGTTGTAATATAATTAATATATAATTAAATATACATAATTAAATTTTTTAAGTTTATGTACGTATGTATGTATTTAGTAATTTCCATGTAAATATGGCAGCACTATTTTTACGAACAAAGTTTCTGAAATGGGTGAACCACTTTGCAGAAAACTCTCCGTAAACAAGAAATTTCTCCGAACCAAAAATGTTTCAGAAACTTAGTCACGATTCACACTAGTCAACTCTGCCTCGTCAAGTTTTTTTAGATTTTCTTTTCAACCTGCATTCGCGTTCATACATGAACATTTCGTCTCGTCAATTTTTTGTTTTCTTTGCGTACAACTTTAGGTATTTTTTGACATTTCCGTTCATTTTATTTTAAAATTGACTGTACGATCAAGTATTTACCCCTTTCAATTCTCTCTTCGGCCTTCACCCACAAACTTAGGACCTGACGAGACTTGACAATACTTGACTTGACTAGTGTGAATTGTGACTTATGGGTGAACCAGCCTTTATTGTCTTCTTCATGGAATCTTGCCAGACAACTTTTGTAGTATTTAAAATACGTATATTTTAAGCTACCTTTACACGAGCACACAAGTAATATGTAAAGTCTGATGAAAAAGTAAAATGAAATTCCATCCGTATTTCATAAAAGAGAATAATAGTCGTATGATTATCTTCTCTGTGTTTACACGATTGGTATAACACAATAATAAAGTAAGACGAAAACAACTGTTAAAAAAAACATAAGTGAACAAAGTGAAAAAATTTGCTTAAAGTTTCTATTGAAATTAAAATGCCAAATATTAAAAAAAAATAAACAAAATGCACTTGGTGCTTTACTTGCTAAATCCATTAAATTATTAATATAATTCTAAAAATTTTTGCACATAATAGGAATACTTGTTTGCGCCAAAAATGTTTCTTGTGTTTTTTTTACACTTTTTTTGTTTTGTTTACATAAAAATACATCCCTGATCTAATGAAATTTTCTTGTTTTTTGAAACATTGCAAAAAATGAAGAGAGCCATACGACTGTAAAAATTTTCATCCCTATTTTCTCTCAAAGTGTGATAGTTTCCAGGGCTAGGCGAATTCATGTAATAGGTGGGATCAAAGCGAATTCATGTAACCGGTGGGACTATCTAAACAGCTGAGCTCTTTCTTAACGTCAAAATTTTGTTGTTTTTGTGTGTGTTTGTTGTGCGTGTGCGTGTTGTTGTTCATTTTTTTCCTTTTCCATTTTTTTTCTTCTTATTTTGACAACATTAAAGGTCTTTAACAAAATGCCTGTTGTTTTTGCATTGTTGTATTTGTTGTAGACCTGCGGCTACCATCTATGAATTTGCCTTGGGTGGGATTGACTAAACAGCTGATACTTTTTCAAATGTCAAAATTTTGTTGTTTTTTTTTTTAAATTTTGTTTTGATAATAAATTTCTTGTTTTCTTATTCTGACTTATGTTTATTTTTTCTTAAAAATCATTTTCGAGCAAAGTATAACTTTTCGAGTTTTCATTCATTCAGGTAAGTTTTTAATTTTTAATAATTTTGAAAATTAATTTAAATATCTTATATGAATATTTTATTACGTAAGTGTGTTAAGAGTGTTTTTAATTTTGTGTTAAATAATTTAAGTGTTTATTGTTTATAGGACATAAAATGAGAAACTGTGCAGTGTGTAAAAAAAAAGATAATAAGGAAAATGGGCCTTTTTTCTACGCACCAAAGTGCGAAACTAGAAGGCAAAAATGGAACAAGATCTGTCAAGTGATTTTAACCCCAAGCTCTCGCCTGTGTGTCGACCACTTTTCCCGGCAGCAGGTTATAACAACTGGTGGGCGATTTTTATTAATGCCAAATGCTGAACCTGTCATGCAGAACCAGCAGAATGAAGTTCTGACAGGGTATGTATAAATAATTTCAACTTATAATAATATCTAATTATATATAACACAGATTATCTGACGCGTCTGATCCATTAATGATTAGTGTAACTTGGCCCCCCCTCGATAAGCCTTTTCAGGAATACCCAGAAACTGCAGAGTAAGTTTATATGAAATTATATATTCTCTAAATAGATTAATAAATATAAATAAATAAACAGGCTTCCTATTGAAAAAGAAAATAATAATGTTGGCCTATTCCAAGAACAACAGACTCAAATCGAGTGAGTAGAAAATCTATTAACATCATATAATTTCTATTGTTATTATTTAAATTGTTTTTACTATTTATTTTATTTTTTTTTTTTTATTTATTGCTTAGTTCTTCAATTTCTTATGATGATGTTACATATCATCGTAACAAAATTAAGAAATTGGAAAATAAGGAGCTGAAGTGTCAACTCGCCCAAACCAACTTGGCCGTAGATTCCAGACAGAATATTTTTACTGACTGCCAGATCAGTAAATTAATGGGTCCAGGTAATATGCTTTAGAAGTAGGAGCGACATATCCTATACCTCATTTTAAGACGTTAAAACGCTGCTGTGGAAGAATGAAGTTATGAATCGCCTTGTTTGTGTTCATTATTTTAAAGATAACCCAATTTATTGTTTGTTTTCTTTTTTTTTAACACGGCAATGCACTTTAAAACAATGTTAGACGATTTATGCAGAATATGTGCTAAAACTATTAAAGGAAAGGATGCTCTTGGACTATTTGAAAATGAGAATAATATATTACTTCTAAAAATAAAGGACCTTACAGGAGTCCAAGTAAGTAGTTTTAATACGAAAAGTTCAATGTGATGTTTATAATAAATTAATGCTTTATATATTCTAAGTTAACCAACGAAACAGGATTACCGAAACTCATTTGTCTTGATTGCAATAGTGATATATTGGAAGCCTACAAAAAATTTCGAGAAGATTTTTTAAAAGTTCAGGCCTCATTTAACATACACATAAGAGGATGTAAACAACAAAAATGTAATCGTATAATAAAAGAAAGTGAATTTGTTGTTGAAGAAGAAACAAATATCTCAGTTAGCGACTACGAACCTATTTTCGAAGAAGAAAAAGAAATAAACACTCGCTCAAATGAAATTGTATCATATGATGATACTAATGATTTCGAACTTAATTCATGTGATGATAATTTATTAGAAGACACAAAAAATGCTATATTAGAATACAATATTGATGAAATTGAAGCATTTATTGATTTGGAAGTAAAGGATATAAGAGAAAGTGATGAAGAATTCTGTGAACCTATAAAGAAACTTGATGGCAAAAAGAATCCTAAAGTGCTTATATGCGATCAATGCGGTTATCAATTCTACACTCGCATTGGTTTTGAATTACATTTAAAGCGACATTCTGGAATTAAACAATATGCATGCGAGTAAGTGTAAACATTCATGTATTCATTTCGATATGAAAATTATATTGAATTCTTGTTTAGGATCTGTCCATATAAATTCATTACAAATGGAGAACTGCACCGCCATATGCGAAAACATACGGGCGAGAGACCATATCCTTGTAAATTTTGTGGCCGACGATTTAGGGATAGTAGCACGCGAATCAAACATGAGAGAACACATACAAATGAAAGGCCATTTGCGTGCCACTTGTGTGGTAAATCGTTTACAGTATCACACATTCTAAAAAATCACATGTTGACCCATACAGGAGAAAAAGAGTTTAAGTAAGTTTTTACTACTAATCTTCGTCTAATATACATATTATTAAATATAGAAACTTGTATTGGCAGATGTGATTTATGCAATAGAGAATTTAGTAGAAAAGATAATTTGGATAAACACTTTACAAGTAAAATACATAAAGGGGAGTGTAGAACGCGAATCAAATGTAAAACTGAAAGGCGGTTTACGTGCTCAGTGTGCGATAGATCGTTTAAAGAGCCCTACATTCTAAGAAATCACATGTTGACGCATACAGGTGTAAAGGATTTTAAGTAAGCTTTTAATAATCTTTGTAGAATATATTAATAAATATATTTCTGTTGGTAGATGTGTTGCGTGCAATAAAGCATTTGCAAGAAAAAGCCAATTGGATGCCCATTTTACGACAAAAACACACAGAGAGTCAGTTGAAAATACTGAACATCTTAAATTTGAAGTATAATCAATTCGAAAAGAATACGTATTGGAAAAATCATTTTTACGTTTTATAAAGTACAAATAAATGAAGTTAAATAATGAAAACAAAAACTGTTGATTGAAAACTGTCAGAAATTGAATTAATATTCAAAATAATCGCTTCGCTATGAGATTTAATAGAGCAAAATAGTCCTCAATGCAATCCAAAGCAACAGTACTCAAGCGACGGTGATGCTGTATAGGACCATGATAACCAGGCATGCTAATTATTTAATGTATGTAATTAAAGTACGTCTTAAACTCTTGAATATTTTATAATGTATATACTAAAAAAGAAGTAGTCGCCGTGGTCTAGTAGGTAGTGTGTTGTCTTATTAGACGAAAGGCCCGAGTTCGAATCCCAGGTTAGACATCAAAACGAAAATATTATGAAATTAATGCACACAACACGAGTGGTGTGAGAAGCCAGGACGTTGTACAATGGGTCAATTCGACCTCCGGGTACACACAGTTGACAAGTACATGTACTCTAACCTAACCTACTAAAACAGAAAGTCGTTTAATATAATGTAGGAGTTAATAATTGCTTTAAAATAAAGCTTTATCCTTTTCTACTTGGAAAAAATTTTCCAAAAACAAAATTAATTTTTATTGTCTTCTTCATGGAATGTTGCCAGACAACTTTTGTAGTATTTAAAATACGAATATTAATTAATGACATATTTAATTCGCACTTGAAAACTATTCATTTAAAAAGTTATTTATTGTTATAATAAAAAGTTTTAATTTTTATTTATCATTTTAATCAAATGAATTATTAATAAATCCAATTTATTTAATTTTATTTGTTTAAAATAAAATTTATAAAAAGGTTTAATCAAGGCGAATTCATAATTCAATATGAATTCGCCTTGGGCTTAATGACAAGAAATTCCTGCTCTTTTTGTGTTTATTCACACACATGCCCTACCAGAACATAACTAGTCACATAACTAGTTATTTGACCGTAAAGTGTGACGTATAAACTAGTCACAACTTCCCATCAAGTTATTAAGGGCAATGTCAAAGCGAATTCATGTAACCGGTGGGATTATCTAAACAGCTGAGCTATTCTTAATGTCAAAGTTTTGTTGTTTTTGTGTGTTTGTTGTGCGTGTTGTTGTTCATTTTTTTTCCTTTTCCATTTTTTTCTTCCTATTTTGACAACATTAAAGGTCTTTAACAAAAACAAAATGCCTGTTGTTTTTGCATTGTTGTATTTGTTGTAGACCTGCGGCTACCATCTATGAATTTGCCTTGGGCAATGTGAAAAACTTTAAGGCGCCCCGACACGATCAAATAAAACCATCAACGTCTTATATGTGTGCGTGTTGTCGTTATATACATATACGTTGTCGGCTGTGATTGATGAAAATCAAAAGATTTTGATTTTTTCATTTGATGAAGTTTTATTTGATCGTCTCCAACTCTGATTGACAAGCATCATCTCATTTGCTACGATATCGTCGTAATGAACACATCATCCATGCGCGGGTAAACAAACAGATATTTTTTTATTGCGAATAATGTAATAGTAAACAAAGAATTATTTTTTTTATTGTAAATATATATTTTGTGTGTATATTTTATTTCTTTTTATATTTTTAAGAAGTTAAATTGTGTATGGTAAACGTTCGTACTATCATTGAGAAATGCAAAGGTGAAAAAAAATTATATTAGAATTAATTGCAAATATCAATGTTTACCAGCGTTGTGGAATTTAAAACTGGAAGAAACAGGAATAGAGAAGAAAAAAATATGAAATTTTTCATCCAAAGATTTTTCTTTTTTTTCATATTTTCCTTTTTATCTTAAAAAAAATTGTACAATATGTTAAAAGCAATAAATAAATAGTCATCCGATAAAGGCATTTTGCGAAGCGCGCACTACAAAATCAAAATGCAAATGATGATTGGCGAATTTATTTGAACGTCTCCTTTCATACGTCAATCATACGACACTCACACTTATGCATTATTTGATGAAATTATTTGATCGTCTCCAGGAGCCTTTACGTAAACATTCGTGTACATGTGATTTTGCTTCTCTTTCTAACATATGAATTTTTTTCGACTGTAAAACATATATCTAACCCGCTCACTCTTTCTTTGTTTTTAAGTTACAAATGACTAGTTTACTAGTCACAGTTTACTAGTCAAACTTGTTGACTGTTTACGAGTCATTTAACTAGTTAACTGTGACTAGACAACAGTGACTAGACATTTGACTAAATTGAAAATGAAAAATTTTTTTTGTTTCCATATATTTTTATTATAAAATTTTAATAGACATATATAATATATATTATATATAATAACAATAATAATTTTGGCAGCTGGTTTCTTGGCTGGAGCGACTTTTTTGGGCTTTGCAGCGGTTGCACTCTTGGCCTCAGGAGCTTTTGGTTTATGTGCTGGGGTCTTTTTGGATGGTTTATCTTTATAAGTACGAGTCTTCTTTACGGTTTTTACCTTCTTCTCAGCAGTCTTTTTGGCGGTCCTTTGAAGCAGCAGCTAACAATTTGAATGAACCAGAAGCACCCTTACCTTTAGTTTGGATTAATTTTCCACTGGTAACAGCACTCTTCAAATGAATGGAGCCAATTTTTGGGCATCTACCTTATATGTGCTGGTGAGGTATTTCTTGATAGCTGGCAAAGATGAGCTGCCATGTTCCTTCAAGGTTTAAACGGCAGCATCTACCAATTAGAACTCTATACAAAAAAGTAACCAAAAATTAGAGGACTTCAAATTCACAAATAAATCACACAAAAGAAAACACTTTCCTTCTTTGTAGCATGTCCGACTTCTTACTCTTCTTTCCGTATAGGAAAGCTTGACGTGGATTGTAGAATTCACAAATCTTTGTTGGTTAGACTTCAGTAAAAGATTTTTTATTTATACAAAAAGAATAAAATCCGCTTCGCAGTCGTAGTTTCGGCGAAAACTTTTCCCAAAAAATTTGATTCACTTTCCTTTTTTTCATTTGTTTCTATTTTTTTCCACAAACTTCTTATTATTTTATTTTTCACACAGTATTATACATGGCGAAATCAATAAGGTGATGGCAAGAATACAACAACTCAATTCGCAGTGTTTTTTAACAAAAACAACATGTATTTTCTGTTGTTTTTGGGTGACCACTAATGTCAAATTAAATTCGCCGTAAGCCAGAAATGACAAAGGCGAATCCATATAATGACATAAAGTTGTTATTTTGTGTCATTATTTTTCTTTTGTTTATTTTCGTGTATAAAAAAATTTTTAAGAAACAAATTTTAAAAAATAAATTTTTTTAAATACGAGCTGATTTGCGCTACCACTAAGGTATGACGACCTTCAGAGGAATATCGGGAAGCATAAAAGCAGATTTTACAAGAAAAGTTGTGCCCAAACATCCAGAATATTTAAACAAATTATAAATTGTGTAGAATAGAATTGTAAAAAGAAATAAAAAATAAATAAACAAAAAAATGTATATACAGTGAGCAAAAAAAATGTGTACACTTATTAAAAAAACTAACAAATAAATTATTCCACAGGATTTTGTTTAACATGACTTTGTAGTAAACCCGTTAGCCATAGTCAAAAAGTCACCACTTTTTTGCCTAAAAATGTGGGAATTTTTTAGTTTCGACAATTATTTTTTTTATACTTAACCAATAGAGAAATGTTTATAATCAGAATATAGTTTTAAAGCTTTTTTTAGTCTTAAGGACAATAAATTTCCTTTTATAGATAATTTTTTGTTCAAAAGTTATTTCGAGGTAGTGGGTGTAAGTTTTTTTGCTCACTGTACTCAAACAATATGTTTGACATTTGTGTGGACTGAAAAAAGCAATCAGCTGGGCTTTTAACACTACCTTATTGAATTTGCCTTGGTATTATAATTATAAATTTTTGTTTTCAAAGCCTACTACGATTGAGTTTTTGAAATTAATAAATATTAACAAATACAACTCTGAAGCATAAAAAGTCAAATAAAAACTACATGTGTAGTAGTAAGTAAGTTTTGTATGTGTTAGTTTCGGTTATTAATTTCTTGTAGGGATATGTATAATTATTTGTTACAGTGATGCCAACTTAGCCCTTTTCGGGTTAGATTAAGCCCTTTTTGAAGCAACTTTAACGCGAAAAAATTTGATTAGCCCTAAACTAAAAAACGCGCAACTTCAGCCCTTTTCAGTATTTTTGTTTAGCCCTTTTTGCCCGTTTTTCCTTTAACTCTGTATGGGAATATTATCTTATGTTTCTCTGGCAATGTCGAATTGTAAGCCAATTAACAAAAGTACCGAGAAACACAAGCTTTGCTGAAAGTTTAAAATTGTATATACCTAATAATTAGGCATTGATAAAAAAACGTATTAATAAGTGTATAAGTGCATAACTTTAAGTAAGCCGTAATTTAATATTCTTGGATATGTCTTTAATGTAAATGTTTATGTTTAGATGGAGCGCTTTTTTGAAAAAATGAAATTGTATTGTACTAAAAACGTATTTTTTTTCAATTTAGCCCGTTTTTCATTTTTGTTCACGCGTTTGATGTCCTAAGAGTTGGCATCACTGATTTGTTGTTTATGTTCATTATTTTAAAGCAAAGTCCCTACAAGAAATTAATAACCGAAACTAACACATACAAAACTTACTTACTACTACACATGTAGCTTTTATTTGCTTTTTATGCTTCAGAGTTGTATTTGTTAATATTTATTAATTTCAAAAACTCAATCGTAGTAGGCTTTGAAAACAAAAATTTATGATTATAATACTGTGTGAAAAATAGGATAATAAGAAGTTTGTGGAAAAAAATAGAAACATAAAAGAAAAAAAGGAAAGTGAATAAATTTTTTTTGGAAAAGTTTTCGCCGAAACTACGACTGAGAAGCGGATTTTATTCTTCTAAGTCTAACCAACAAACATTTCAACAATCAACGTCTTAAGCTTTTCTATACGGATAGAAGAGTAAGAAGTCGGACATGCTACAAGGAAGGAAAGTGTTTTTTTTTGTGTGATTGATTTGTGAATTTGAAGTCCTCTAATTTTTTGTTATTTTTTGTATAGTGTTCCAATTGGCAGATGCTGCCATTTAAACCTTGAAGGAACATGGAAGCTCATCTTTGCCAGCTATCAAGAAATACGTCACCAGCACATATAAGGTAGATGCCCAAAAATTCGCTCCATTGATTGGAAGAGTGCTGTTACCAGTGGAAAATTAATCCAAACTAAAGGTAATGGTGCTTCTGGTTCATTTAAATTGTTAGCTGCTGCTTCAAAGGACCGCCAAAAAGACTGCTGAGAAGAAGAGGGTAAAAACCGTATAGAAGACTCGTACTGTTAAAGCTAAACCAGCCTGTTTTCTGATTATTTTTTTCTCAATGTTTTATATTATATTATATTTATATTATATATTATATTATATTATGTATGTCTATTAAAATTTTATAATAAAAATATATGGAAACAAAAAAAATTTTTCATTTTCAATTTAGTCAAATTTCTAGTCACTGTTGACTAGTTAAATGACTAGTCACAGTTAACTAGTTAAATAACTCGTAAACAGTCAACAGGTTTGACTAGTAAACTATGACTAGTAAACTAGTCATTTGTAACTTAAAAACAAAGAAAGAGTGAGCGGGTTAGATATATGCTTTACAGTCGAAAAAATTCATATGTTAGAAAGAGAAGCAAAATCACATGTACACGAATGTTTACGTCAAGTTTTTCACATTGCCCTTAATAACTTGATGGGAAGTTGTGACTAGTTTATACGTCATACTTTACGGTCAAATAACTAGTTATTTGACTAGTTATGTTCTGGTAGGGGTATAACTTTTAAAGATAAAAAGTATTTTTATTTTTCTTTTAAAATCTTTTAAATTTTCGGGTTTTCTAATTGCAATGTAAGTATATATTTTAAAAAATAATTTAATTTAAGTATTATTATACATTAGGCAATTTAAAAGTGTTTATATTATATTTAACAATTTCTAAGTGTTTTAATATTATATTTAACAACCCAAATGCGATTTAATTTTATATTAAATAATTTAAAAGTGTTTATAGATAGTATTGTAGGAAGTGTAAAATGAAAAGTTGTGCAGTGTGTAAAAAAAGAGTGAATAAAGAAAATGGGACTTTTTTCTACGCACCAAAGTGTGAAACTAGAAGACAAAAATGGAGTGCCATATGCCAGGTGAATTTGACAAAAAACTCTCGCCTTTGTATGGACCACTTTTCCCGGTCACAGGTTATAACTGCTGGTACACGATTTTTATTAATGCCAAATGCTGAACCTGTCATGCAGAGTCAGCAGAATGAAGTTCTGACAGGGTATGTATAAATAATTTCAACTTATAATAATATCTAATTATATATAACACAGATTATCTGACGCGTCTGATCCATTAATGATTAGTGTAACTTGGCCCCCCCTCCATAAGCCTCTTCCGGAATACCCAGAAACTGCAGAGTAAGTTTATATGAAATTATATATTCTCTAAATAGATTAATAAATATAAATAAATAAACAGGCTTCCTATTGAAAAAGAAAATAATAATGTTGGCCTATTCCAAGAACAACAGACTCAAATCGAGTAAGTAGTATATTTATTAACATTATAAAATTTCTATTGTTATTGTTATTATTTAAGTTGTTTTTACTATTTATTTGATTTTTTGTATTTATTGGTTAGTTCTTCAATTTCTTATGATGATGTTACATATCATCGTGACAAAATTAAGAAATTGGAAAATAAGGAGCTAAGGTGTCAACTCGCCCAAACTAACTTGGCCGTAGATTCCAGGCAGAATATTTTTACTGACTGCCAGATCAGTAAATTAACGGGTCCAGGTAATGTGCTTTAGAAGTAGGAGCGGCATATCCAGTGCCATTTGCTTACATGCATCTGGACCAAGAACATACCAGCATTTGTACCAAATAGGGTTTCCTATACCTCATTTTAAGACGTTACAACGCTGGTGTGGAGGAATGAAGTTATAAATCGCCTTGTTTGTGTTCATTATTTTAAAGATAAACCAATTTATTGTTTGTTTTCTTTTTTTTTTACCACGGCAATGCACTTCAAAACAATGTTAGACGATTTATGCAGAATATGTGCGAAAACTATTAAAGGAAAGGATGCTCTTGGACTATTTGAAAATGAGAATAATATATTACTTCTAAAAATAAAGAATCTTACAGGAGTCCAAGTAAGTAAGTTTTAATACGAAAAGTTTAATGCGATGTTTATAATAAATTAATGCTTTATATATTCTAAGTTAACCAACGAAACAGGATTACCGAAACTCATTTGTCTTGATTGCAATAGTGGTATATTGGAAGCCTACAAAAAATTTCGAGAAGGTTTCTTAAAAGTTCAGGCCTCATTTACCGTACACATAAGAGGTTGTAAACAACAAAAATGTAATCGTATAATGAAAGAAAGTGAATTTGTTGTTGAAGAAGAAACAAATATCTCAGTTAGCGACTACGAACCTATTTTCGAAGAAGAAAAAGAAATAAACACTCGCTCAAATGAAATTGTATCATATGATGATACTAATGATTTCGAACTTAATTCATGTGATGATAATGTATTAGAAGACACAAAAAATGCTATATTAGAATACAATATTGATGAAATTGAAGCATTTATTGATTTGGAAGTGAAGGATATAAGAGAAAGTGATGAAGAATTCTGTGAACCTATAAAGAAACTTGATGGCAAAAAGAATCCTAAAGTGCTTATATGCGATCAATGCGGTTATCAATTCTACACTCGCATTGGTTTTGAATTACATTTAAAGCGACATTCTGGAATTAAACAATATGCATGCGAGTAAGTGTAAACATTCATGTATTCCTTTCGATGTGAAAATTATATTGAATTCTTGTTTAGGATCTGTCCATATAAATTCATTACAAATGGAGAACTGCACTGCCATATGCGGAAACATACGGGCGAGAGACCATATCCTTGTAAATTTTGTGACCGACGATTTAGGTCTAGTAGCAACCGAATCAAACATGAGAGAACACATACAAATGAAAGGCCGTTTGCGTGCCACTTGTGTGGTAAATCGTTTACAGTATCACACATTTTAAAAAATCACATGTTGACCCATACAGGAGAAAAAGAGTTTAAGTAAGTTTTTACTACTAATCTTCGTCTAATATTCATGTTATTAAATATAGAAACTTGTATTGGCAGATGTGATTTATGCAATAGAGAATTTAGTAGAAAAACTGATTTGGATAAACACTTTACAAGTAAAATGCATAAAGGGGAGTGTAGAACGCGAATCAAATGTAAAACTGAAAGGCGGTTTACGTGCTCAGTGTGCGATAGATCGTTTAAAGAGCCCTACATTCTAAGAAATCACATGTTGACGCATACAGGTGTAAAGGATTTTAAGTAAGTTTTTAATAATATTTGTAGAATATATTAATAAATATATTTCTGTTGGTAGATGTGTTGCGTGCAATAAAGCATTTGCAAGAAAAAGCCAATTGGATGCCCATTTTACGACAAAAACACACAGAGAGTCAGTTGAAAATACTGAACATCTTAAATTTCAAGTATAATCAATTCGAAAAGAATACGTATTGGAAAAATCATTTTTACGTTTTATAAAGCACAAATAAATGAAGTTAAATAATGAAAACAAAAACTGTTGATTGAAAACTGTCAGCAATTGAATTAATATTCAAAATAATCGCTTCGCTATGAGATTTAATAGAGCAGAATAGACCTCAATGCAAGCCAAAGCAACAGTACTCAAGCGACGGTGATGCTGTATAGGACCATGATAACCAGGCATGCTAATTATTTAATGTATGTAATTAAAGTACGTCTTAAACTCTTGAATATTTTATAATGTATATACTAAAAAAGAAGTAGTCGCCGTGGTCTAGTAGGTAGTGTGTTGTCTTATTAGACGAAAGGCCCGAGTTCGAATCCCAGGTTAGACATCAAAACGAAAATATTATGAAATTAATGCACACAACACGAGTGGTGTGAGAAGCCAGGACGTTGTACAATGGGTCAATTCGACCTCCGGGTACACACAGTTTACAAGTACACGTCCTCTAACCTAACCTACTAAAACAGAAAGTCGTTTAATATAATGTAGGAGTTAATAATTGCTTTAAAATAAAGCTTTATCCTTTTCTACTTGGAAAAAATTTTCCAAAAACAAAATTAATTTTTATTGTGTTCTTCATGGAATGTTGCCAGACAACTTTTGTAGTATTTAAAATACGAATATTGATTAATGACATATTTAATTCGCACTTGAAAACTATTCATTTAAAAAGTTATTTATTGTAATAATAAATCAATTTATTAATCAAATGAATTATTAATAAATCCAATTTATTTAATTTTATTTATTTAAAATTTTTAAAAAGGTTTATTGACAAGAAAATTCCTGCTTTTTTGTGTTTATTGACACACATGGTCACCTTGTATAAATATGTCTTATTTGACAGATATACGTGTATAATTATTTGTTACAGTGATGCCAACTTAGCCCTTTTTGAAGCATCTTTAACGCGAAAAAATTTGATTAGCCCTAAACTAAAAAACGCGCAACTTCAGCCCTTTTCAGTATTTTTGTTTAGCCCTTTTTGCCCGTTTTTCCTTTAACTCTGTATGGGAATATTATCTTATGTTTCTCTGGCAATGTCGAATTGTAAGCCAATTAACAAAAGTACCGAGAAACACAAGCTTTGCTGAAAGTTTAAAATTGTATATACCTAATAATTAGGCATTGATAAAAAAACGTATTAATAAGTGTATAAGTGCATAACTTTAAGTAAGCCGTAATTTAATATTCTTGGATATGTCTTTAATGTAAATGTTTATGTTTAGATGGAGCGCTTTTTTGAAAAAATGAAATTGTATTGTACTAAAAACGTATTTTTTTTCAATTTAGCCCGTTTTTCATTTGTGTTCACGCGTTTGATGTCCTAAGAGTTGGCATCACTGATTTGTTGTTTATGTTCATTATTTTAAAGCAAAGTATAACTTTTAAAGATAAAAAGTATTTTTATTTTTCTTTTAAAATCTTTTAAATTTTCGGGTTTTCTAATTGCCATGTAAGTTTATATTTTTAAAAAATTATATAATTTAAGTATTATTATATATTAGGCAATTTAAAAGAGTTTATATTATATTTAACAATTTCTAAGTGTTTTAATATTATATTTAACAACTCAAATGTGTTTTAATTTTATATTAAATAATTTAAAAGTATTTATAGATAGTATTATAGGAAGTGCAAAATGAGAAGTTGTGCAGTTTGTAAGAAGAAAATAAGCAAAGAAAATGGACCTTTTTTCTCCGCACCAAAGTGCGAAACTAGAAGGCAAAAATGGAGTGCCATATGCCAAATGGATTTAACACCAAGCTCCCGCCTTTGTATGGACCATTTTTCCCGGTCGCATGTTATAACTGCTGGTGCACGATATTTATTAATGCCAACTGCTGAACCTGTCATACAGAATCAGCAGAATGAAGTTCTGACAGGGTATGTATAAATAATTTCAACTTATAATAATATCTAATTATATATAACACAGATCTGACGCGAGTGATCCATTAATGATTAGTGTAACTTGGCCTCCCCTCTATAAGCCTTTTCAGGAATACCCAGAAACTGCAGAGTAAGTTTATATGAAATTATATATTCTCTAAATAGATTAATAAATATAAATAAATAAACAGGCTTCCTATTGAAAAAGAAAATAATAATGTTGGCCTATTCCAAGAACAACAGACTCAAATCGAGTAAGTAGTATATTTATTAACATTATAAAATTTCTATTGTTATTGTTATTATTTAAGTTGTTTTTACTATTTATTTGATTTTTTGTATTTATTGGTTAGTTCTTCAATTTCTTATGATGATGTTACATATCATCGTGACAAAATTAAGAAATTGGAAAATAAGGAGCTAAGGTGTCAACTCGCCCAAACTAACTTGGCCGTAGATTCCAGGCAGAATATTTTTACTGACTGCCAGATCAGTAAATTAACGGGTCCAGGTAATGTGCTTTAGAAGTAGGAGCGGCATATCCAGTGCCATTTGCTTACATGCATCTGGACCAAGAACATACCAGCATTTGTACCAAATAGGGTTTCCTATACCTCATTTTAAGACGTTACAACGCTGGTGTGGAGGAATGAAGTTATAAATCGCCTTGTTTGTGTTCATTATTTTAAAGATAAACCAATTTATTGTTTGTTTTCTTTTTTTTTTTACCACGGCAATGCACTTCAAAACAATGTTAGACGATTTATGCAGAATATGTGCGAAAACTATTAAAGGAAAGGATGCTCTTGGACTATTTGAAAATGAGAATAATATATTACTTCTAAAAATAAAGGATCTTACAGGAGTCCAAGTAAGTAAGTTTTAATACGAAAAGTTTAATGCGATGTTTATAATAAATTAATGCTTTATATATTCTAAGTTAACCAACGAAACAGGATTACCGAAACTCATTTGTCTTGATTGCAATAGTGGTATATTGGAAGCCTACAAAAAATTTCGAGAAGGTTTCTTAAAAGTTCAGGCCTCATTTACCGTACACATAAGAGGTTGTAAACAACAAAAATGTAATCGTATAATGAAAGAAAGTGAATTTGTTGTTGAAGAAGAAACAAATATCTCAGTTAGCGACTACGAACCTATTTTCGAAGAAGAAAAAGAAATAAACACTCGCTCAAATGAAATTGTATCATATGATGATACTAATGATTTCGAACTTAATTCATGTGATGATAATGTATTAGAAGACACAAAAAATGCTATATTAGAATACAATATTGATGAAATTGAAGCATTTATTGATTTGGAAGTGAAGGATATAAGAGAAAGTGATGAAGAATTCTGTGAACCTATAAAGAAACTTGATGGCAAAAAGAATCCTAAAGTGCTTATATGCGATCAATGCGGTTATCAATTCTACACTCGCATTGGTTTTGAATTACATTTAAAGCGACATTCTGGAATTAAACAATATGCATGCGAGTAAGTGTAAACATTCATGTATTCCTTTCGATGTGAAAATTATATTGAATTCTTGTTTAGGATCTGTCCATATAAATTCATTACAAATGGAGAACTGCACTGCCATATGCGGAAACATACGGGCGAGAGACCATATCCTTGTAAATTTTGTGACCGACGATTTAGGTCTAGTAGCAACCGAATCAAACATGAGAGAACACATACAAATGAAAGGCCGTTTGCGTGCCACTTGTGTGGTAAATCGTTTACAGTATCACACATTTTAAAAAATCACATGTTGACCCATACAGGAGAAAAAGAGTTTAAGTAAGTTTTTACTACTAATCTTCGTCTAATATTCATGTTATTAAATATAGAAACTTGTATTGGCAGATGTGATTTATGCAATAGAGAATTTAGTAGAAAAACTGATTTGGATAAACACTTTACAAGTAAAATGCATAAAGGGGAGTGTAGAACGCGAATCAAATGTAAAACTGAAAGGCGGTTTACGTGCTCAGTGTGCGATAGATCGTTTAAAGAGCCCTACATTCTAAGAAATCACATGTTGACGCATACAGGTGTAAAGGATTTTAAGTAAGTTTTTAATAATATTTGTAGAATATATTAATAAATATATTTCTGTTGGTAGATGTGTTGCGTGCAATAAAGCATTTGCAAGAAAAAGCCAATTGGATGCCCATTTTACGACAAAAACACACAGAGAGTCAGTTGAAAATACTGAACATCTTAAATTTCAAGTATAATCAATTCGAAAAGAATACGTATTGGAAAAATCATTTTTACGTTTTATAAAGCACAAATAAATGAAGTTAAATAATGAAAACAAAAACTGTTGATTGAAAACTGTCAGCAATTGAATTAATATTCAAAATAATCGCTTCGCTATGAGATTTAATAGAGCAGAATAGACCTCAATGCAAGCCAAAGCAACAGTACTCAAGCGACGGTGATGCTGTATAGGACCATGATAACCAGGCATGCTAATTATTTAATGTATGTAATTAAAGTACGTCTTAAACTCTTGAATATTTTATAATGTATATACTAAAAAAGAAGTAGTCGCCGTGATCTAGTAGGTAGTGTGTTGTCTTATTAGACGAAAGGCCCGAGTTCGAATCCCAGGTTAGACATCAAAACGAAAATATTATGAAATTAATGCACACAACACGAGTGGTGTGAGAAGCCAGGACGTTGTACAATGGGTCAATTCGACCTCCGGGTACACACAGTTTACAAGTACACGTCCTCTAACCTAACCTACTAAAACAGAAAGTCGTTTAATATAATGTAGGAGTTAATAATTGCTTTAAAATAAAGCTTTATCCTTTTCTACTTGGAAAAAATTTTCCAAAAACAAAATTAATTTTTATTGTGTTCTTCATGGAATGTTGCCAGACAACTTTTGTAGTATTTAAAATACGAATATTGATTAATGACATATTTAATTCGCACTTGAAAACTATTCATTTAAAAAGTTATTTATTGTAATAATAAATCAATTTATTAATCAAATGAATTATTAATAAATCCAATTTATTTAATTTTATTTATTTAAAATTTTTAAAAAGGTTTATTGACAAGAAAATTCCTGCTTTTTTGTGTTTATTGACACACATGGTCACCTTGTATAAATATGTCTTATTTGACAGATATACGTGTATAATTATTTGTTACAGTGATGCCAACTTAGCCCTTTTTGAAGCATCTTTAACGCGAAAAAATTTGATTAGCCCTAAACTAAAAAACGCGCAACTTCAGCCCTTTTCAGTATTTTTGTTTAGCCCTTTTTGCCCGTTTTTCCTTTAACTCTGTATGGGAATATTATCTTATGTTTCTCTGGCAATGTCGAATTGTAAGCCAATTAACAAAAGTACCGAGAAACACAAGCTTTGCTGAAAGTTTAAAATTGTATATACCTAATAATTAGGCATTGATAAAAAAACGTATTAATAAGTGTATAAGTGCATAACTTTAAGTAAGCCGTAATTTAATATTCTTGGATATGTCTTTAATGTAAATGTTTATGTTTAGATGGAGCGCTTTTTTGAAAAAATGAAATTGTATTGTACTAAAAACGTATTTTTTTTCAATTTAGCCCGTTTTTCATTTGTGTTCACGCGTTTGATGTCCTAAGAGTTGGCATCACTGATTTGTTGTTTATGTTCATTATTTTAAAGCAAAGTATAACTTTTAAAGATAAAAAGTATTTTTATTTTTCTTTTAAAATCTTTTAAATTTTCGGGTTTTCTAATTGCCATGTAAGTTTATATTTTTAAAAAATTATATAATTTAAGTATTATTATATATTAGGCAATTTAAAAGAGTTTATATTATATTTAACAATTTCTAAGTATTTTAATATTATATTTAACAACTCAAATGTGTTTTAATTTTATATTAAATAATTTAAAAGTATTTATAGATAGTATTATAGGAAGTGCAAAATGAGAAGTTGTGCAGTTTGTAAGAAGAAAATAAGCAAAGAAAATGGACCTTTTTTCTCCGCACCAAAGTGCGAAACTAGAAGGCAAAAATGGAGTGCCATATGCCAAATGGATTTAACACCAAGCTCCCGCCTTTGTATGGACCATTTTTCCCGGTCGCATGTTATAACTGCTGGTGCACGATATTTATTAATGCCAACTGCTGAACCTGTCATACAGAATCAGCAGAATGAAGTTCTGACAGGGTATGTATAAATAATTTCAACTTATAATAATATCTAATTATATATAACACAGATCTGACGCGAGTGATCCATTAATGATTAGTGTAACTTGGCCTCCCCTCTATAAGCCTTTTCAGGAATACCCAGAAACTGCAGAGTAAGTTTATATGAAATTATATATTCTCTAAATAGATTAATAAATATAAATAAATAAACAGGCTTCCTATTGAAAAAGAAAATAATAATGTTGGCCTATTCCAAGAACAACAGACTCAAATCGAGTAAGTAGTATATTTATTAACATCATAAAATTTCTATTGTTATTGTTATTATTTAAGTTGTTTTTACTATTTATTTGATTTTTTGTATTTATTGGTTAGTTCTTCAATTTCTTATGATGATGTTACATATCATCGTGACAAAATTAAGAAATTGGAAAATAAGGAGCTAAGGTGTCAACTCGCCCAAACTAACTTGGCCGTAGATTCCAGGCAGAATATTTTTACTGACTGCCAGATCAGTAAATTAATGGGTCCAGGTAATGTGCTTTAGAAGTAGGAGCGACATATCCAGTGCCATTTGCTTACATGCATCTGGACCAAGAGCATACCAGCATTTGTACCAAAAAGGGTTTCCTATACCTCATTTTAAGACGTTACAACGCTGGTGTGGAAGAATGAAGTTATGAATCGCCTTGTTTGTGTTCATTATTTTAAAGATAAACCAATTTATTGTATGTTTTCTTTTTTTACCACGGCATTGTACTTCAAAACAATGTTAGACGAGTTATGCAGAATATGTGCTAAAACTATTAAAGGAGAGGATGCTCTTGGACTATTTGAAAATGAGAATAATATATTACTTCTAAAAATAAAGGATCTTACAGGAGTCCAAGTAAGTAGTTTTAATACGAAAAGTTTAATGCGATGTTTATAATAAAGTGAGGCTTTATATATTCTAAGTTAACCAACGAAACAGGATTACCGAAACTCATTTGTCTTGATTGCAATAGTGATATATTGGAAGCCTACAAAAAATTTCGAGAAGATTTCTTAAAAGTTCAGGCCTCATTTACCGTACACATAAGAGGTTGTAAACAACAAAAATGTAATCGTATAATAAAAGAAAGTGAATTTGTTGTTGAAGAAGAAACAAATATCTCAGTTAGCGACTACGAACCTATTTTCGAAGAAGAAAAAGAAATAAACACTCGCTCAAATGAAATTGTATCATATGATGATACTAATGATTTCGAACTTAATTCATGTGATGATAATTTATTAGAAGACACAAAAAATGCTATATTAGAATACAATATTGATGAAATTGAAGCATTTATTGATTTGGAAGTGAAGGATATAAGAGAAAGTGATGAAGAATTCTGTGAACCTATAAAGAAACTTGATGGCAAAAAGAATCCTAAAGTGCTTATATGCGATCAATGCGGTTATCAATTCTACACTCGCATTGGTTTTGAATTACATTTAAAGCGACATTGTGGAATTAAACAATATGCATGCGAGTAAGTGTAAACATTCATGTATTCCTTTCGATATGAAAATTATATTGAATTCTTGTTTAGGATCTGTCCATATAAATTCATTACAAATGGAGAACTGCACTGCCATATGCGGAAACATACGGGCGAGAGACCATATCCTTGTAAATTTTGTGACCGACGATTTAGGTCTAGTAGCAACCGAATCAAACATGAGAGGACACATACAAATGAAAGGCCGTTTGCATGCCATTTGTGTGGTAAATCGTTTACAGTATCACACATTCTAAAAAATCACATGTTGATCCATACAGGAGAAAAAGAGTTTAAGTAAGTTTTTACTACTAATCTTCGTCTAATATTCATGTTATTAAATATAGAAACTTGTATTGGCAGATGTGATTTATGCAATAGAGAATTTAGTAGAAAAGATAATTTGGATAAACACTTTACAAGTAAAATGCATAAAGAGGCAATTGAAGGGGACGGTAGAACGCGACTCAAATGTGAATCTGAAAGGCGGTTTACTTGCTCAGTGTGCGATAGATCGTTTAAAGAGCCCTACATTCTAAGAAATCACATGTTGACGCATACAGGTGTAAAGGATTTTAAGTAAGCTTTTAATAATCTTTGTAGAATATATTAATAAATATATTTCTGTTGGTAGATGTGTTGCGTGCAATAAAGCATTTGCAAGAAAAAGCCAATTGGATGCCCACTTTACGACAAAAACACACAGAGAGTCAGTTGAAAATACTGAACATCTTAAATCATTTTTACGTTTTATAAAGTACAAATAAATGAAGTTAAATAATTAAAACAAAAACTGTTGATTGAAAACTGTCAGAAATTGAATTAATATTCAAAATAATCGCTTCGCTATGAGATTTAATTGAGCAAAATAGTCCTCAATGCAATCCAAAGTAACAGTACTCAAGCGACGGTGATGCTGTATAGGATCATAATAACCAGGCATGCTAATTAATGTATGTGTATATGTATATATGTAATTAATGTACATCTTAAACTCTTGAATATTTTATAATGTATATACTAAAACAGAAACTCGTTTAATATAATGTAGGGGTTAATAATTGTTTTAAAATAAGGCTTTATCCTTTTCTACTTAGAAAAAATTTTCCAAAAACAAAATTAATTTTTAAGGCTGGTTCACCCACAGGTTTCTGAAACATTTGTTGTTCGCACATTGGAGGTAAAAATAAAAAAAATTGAGAAAAAGTTGAAATTGAAAAATATATTAAGGTAAGTTGTAATATAATTAAATATAATTATCTTTTTTAAGTTTATGTATGTATTTAGTAAATTCTATTTAAATATGGCAGCACTGTTTTTACGAACAATGTTTCTGAAGTGGGTGAACCATTTTGCAGAAAACTCTCAGTAAACAAGAAATTTCTCCGAACCAAAAATGTTTCAGAAACTTATGGGTGAACCAGCCTTTATGGCCTTCTTCATGGAATGTTGCCAGACAACTTTTGTAGTATTTAAAATACGAATATTAATTAATGACATATTTAATTCGTACTTGAAAACTATTCATTTAAAAAGTTATTGTAATAATAAAAAATTTTAAGTTTTTTAATCAATTTATTAATCAAATGAATTATTATCCAATTTATTTAATTTTATTTATTTAAAATTTTTAAAAAGGTTTATTGACAAGAAAATTCTAGCTCTTTTTGTGTTTATTGACATACATGGTCACCTTGTATAAATATGTCTTATGTTTTATTTGACAGATAAATTTGTATATGACAGATACATCTGTATAATTATTTGTTGTTTATGTTCATTATTATAAAGATAAAAAGTATTTTTATTTTTCTTTTAAAATCTTTTAAATTTTCGGGTTTTCTAATTGCCATGTAAGTTTATATTTTTAAAAAATTATATAATTTAAGTATTATTATATATTAGGCAATTTAAAAGAGTTTATATTATATTTAACAATTTCTAAGTTTTTTAATATTATATTTAACAACTCAAATGTGATTTAATTTTATATTAAATAATTTAAAAGTGTTTATTGATAGTATTGTAGGAAGTGTAAAATGAAAAGTTGTGCAGTGTGTAAAAAAAGAGTGAGTAAAGAAAATGGGACTTTTTTCTGCGCACCAAAGTGCGAAACTAGAAGGCAAAAATGGAGTGCCATATGCCAGGTGAATTTGACAGAACACTCTCGCCTGTGTGTAGACCATTTTTCTCGGACGCAGGTTATAACTGCTGGTCACCGATGTTTATTAATGCCGAATGCTGAACCTGTCATGCAGAATCAGCAAAATGAAGTCCTGACAGGGTATGTATAAATAATTTCAACGTATAATAATATCTAATTATATATAACACAGATCTGACGCGAGTGATCCATTAATGATTAGTGTAACTTGGCCTCCCCTCTATAAGCCTTTTCAGGAATACCCAGAAACTGCAGAGTAAGTTTATATGAAATTATATATTCCCTAAATAGATTAATAAATATAAATAAATAAACAGGCTTCCTATGGAAAAAGAAAATAATAATGTTGGCCTATTCCAAGAACAACAGACTCAAATCGAGTAAGTACTAAATCTATTAACATCATATAATTTCTATTGTTATTATTTAAATTGTTTTTACTATTTATTTTATTTTTTTGTATTTATTGCTTAGTTCTTCAATTTCTTATGATGATGTTACATATCATCGTAACAAAATTAAGAAATTGGAAAATAAGGAGCTGAAGTGTCAACTCGCCCAAACCAACTTGGCCGTAGATTCCAGGCGCAATATTTTTACAGATTGCCAGAATAGTAAATTAATGGGTCCAGGTAATATGCTTTAGAAGTGGAGGGACATATCCAGTGCCATTTGCTTACATGCATCTGGTCCAAGAGCATACCAGCATTTGTACCAAATAGGGTTTCCTATACCTCATTTTAAGACGTTACAACGCTGGTGTGGAAGAATGAAGTTATGAATCGCCTTGTTTGTGTTCATTATTTTAAAGATAAACCAATTTATTGTTTGTTTTCTTTTTTTTTACCACGGCAATGAACTTCAAAACAATGTTAGACGATTTATGCAGAATATGTGCTAAAACTATTAAAGGAAAGGATGCTCTTGGACTATTTGAAAATGAGAATAATATATTACTTCTAAAAATAAAGGATCTTACAGGAGTCCAAGTAAGAAGTTTTAATACGAAAAGTTCAATGTGATGTTTATAATAACTTAATGCTTTATATATTCTAAGTTAACCAACGAAACAGGATTACCGAAACTCATTTGTCTTGATTGCAATAGTGATATATTGGAAGCCTACAAAAAATTTCGAGAAGATTTTTTAAAAGTTCAGGCCTCATTTAACATACACATAAGAGGAAATAAACAACAAAAATGTAATCGTATAATAAAAGAAAGTGAATTTGTTGTTGAAGAAGAAACAAATATCTCAGTTAGCGACTACGAACCTATTTTCGAAGAAGAAAAAGAAATAAACACTCGCTCAAATGAAATTGTATCATATGATGATACTAATGATTTCGAACTTAATTCATGTGATGATAATGTATTAGAAGACACAAAAAATGCTATATTAGAATACAATATTGATGATATTGAAGCATTTATTGATTTGGAAGTGAAGGATATAAGAGAAAGTGATGAAGAATTCTGTGAACCTATAAAGAAACTTGATGGCAAAAAGAATCCTAAAGTGCTTATATGCGATCAATGCGGTTGTCAATTCTACACTCGCAACGTTTTTATAACACATTTAAAGCGACATTCTGGAGTTAAAAGATGTGCTTGCGAGTAAGTGTAAACATTCATGTATTCATTTCGATATGAAACTTATATTGAACTCTTGTTTAGGATCTGTCCATATAAATCTTTTACAAGTGGAGATCTGAGCCGCCATATGCGAAAACATACGGGCGAGAGACCATATGCTTGTAAATTTTGTGACCGACGATTTACGGATGGTAGCACGCGAACCAAACATGAGAGAACACATACAAACGAAAGGCCGTTTACGTGCCATTTGTGTGGTAAATCGTTTACATCATCATACATTCTAAAAAATCACATGTTGACCCATACAGGAGAAAAAGGGTTTAAGTAAGTTTTAATACTAATCTTCGTCTAATATACATATTAATAAATATAGAAACTTGTATTGGCAGATGCGATTTATGCGATAGAGAATTTGGTAGAAAAACCAATTTGGATGCTCACTTTGCAACTAAAATGCATAAAGAGGCAGTTGAAGGGGACGGTAGAACGCGAATCAAATGTAAAACTGAAAGGCGGTTTACGTGCTCAGTGTGCGATAGATCGTTTAAAGAGCCCTACATTCTAAGAAATCACATGTTGACGCATACAGGTGTAAAGGATTTTAAGTAAGCTTTTAATAATCTTTGTAGAATATATTAATAAATATATTTCTGTTGGTAGATGTGTTGCGTGCAATAAAGCATTTGCAAGAAAATGCCAATTGGATGCCCATTTTACGACAAAAACACACAGAGAGTCAGTTGAAAATACTGAACATCTTAAATTTGAAGTATAATCAATTCGAAAAGAATACGTATTGGTAAAAATCATTTTTACGTTTTATAAAGTACAAATAAATGAAGTTAAATAATGAAAACAAAAACTGTTGATTGAAAACTGTCAGAAATTGAAGTAATATTGAAAATAATCGCTTCGCTATCAGATTTAAAAGAGCAAAATAGTCCTCAATGCAGTCCAAAGCAACAGTACTAAGCGATGGTGATGCTGTACAGGACCATGATAACCAGGCATGCTAATTATTTAATGTATGTAATTGAAGTACGTCTTAAACTCTTGAATATTTTATAATGTATATACTAAAAAAGAAGTAGTCGCCGCGGTCTAGTAGGTAGTGTGTTGTCTTATTAGACGAAAGGCCCGAGTTCGAATCCCAGGTTAGACATCAAAACGAAAATATTATGAAATTAATGCACACAACACGAGTGGTGTGAGAAGCCAGGACGTTGTACAATGGGTCAATTCGACCTCCGGGTACACACAGTTTACAAGTACACGTCCTCTAACCTAACCTACTAAAACAGAAAGTCGTTTAATATAATGTAGGAGTTAATAATTGCTTTAAAATAAAGCTTTATCCTTTTCTACTTGGAAAAAATTTTCCAAAAACAAAATTAATTTTTATTGTGTTCTTCATGGAATGTTGCCAGACAACTTTTGTAGTATTTAAAATACGAATATTGATTAATGACATATTTAATTCGCACTTGAAAACTATTCATTTAAAAAGTTATTTATTGTAATAATAAATCAATTTATTAATCAAATGAATTATTAATAAATCCAATTTATTTAATTTTATTTATTTAAAATTTTTAAAAAGGTTTATTGACAAGAAAATTCCTGCTTTTTTGTGTTTATTGACACACATGGTCACCTTGTATAAATATGTCTTATTTGACAGATATACGTGTATAATTATTTGTTACAGTGATGCCAACTTAGCCCTTTTTGAAGCATCTTTAACGCGAAAAAATTTGATTAGCCCTAAACTAAAAAACGCGCAACTTCAGCCCTTTTCAGTATTTTTGTTTAGCCCTTTTTGCCCGTTTTTCCTTTAACTCTGTATGGGAATATTATCTTATGTTTCTCTGGCAATGTCGAATTGTAAGCCAATTAACAAAAGTACCGAGAAACACAAGCTTTGCTGAAAGTTTAAAATTGTATATACCTAATAATTAGGCATTGATAAAAAAACGTATTAATAAGTGTATAAGTGCATAACTTTAAGTAAGCCGTAATTTAATATTCTTGGATATGTCTTTAATGTAAATGTTTATGTTTAGATGGAGCGCTTTTTTGAAAAAATGAAATTGTATTGTACTAAAAACGTATTTTTTTTCAATTTAGCCCGTTTTTCATTTGTGTTCACGCGTTTGATGTCCTAAGAGTTGGCATCACTGATTTGTTGTTTATGTTCATTATTTTAAAGCAAAGTATAACTTTTAAAGATAAAAAGTATTTTTATTTTTCTTTTAAAATCTTTTAAATTTTCGGGTTTTCTAATTGCCATGTAAGTTTATATTTTTAAAAAATTATATAATTTAAGTATTATTATATATTAGGCAATTTAAAAGAGTTTATATTATATTTAACAATTTCTAAGTGTTTTAATATTATATTTAACAACTCAAATGTGTTTTAATTTTATATTAAATAATTTAAAAGTATTTATAGATAGTATTATAGGAAGTGCAAAATGAGAAGTTGTGCAGTTTGTAAGAAGAAAATAAGCAAAGAAAATGGACCTTTTTTCTCCGCACCAAAGTGCGAAACTAGAAGGCAAAAATGGAGTGCCATATGCCAAATGGATTTAACACCAAGCTCCCGCCTTTGTATGGACCATTTTTCCCGGTCGCATGTTATAACTGCTGGTGCACGATATTTATTAATGCCAACTGCTGAACCTGTCATACAGAATCAGCAGAATGAAGTTCTGACAGGGTATGTATAAATAATTTCAACTTATAATAATATCTAATTATATATAACACAGATCTGACGCGAGTGATCCATTAATGATTAGTGTAACTTGGCCTCCCCTCTATAAGCCTTTTCAGGAATACCCAGAAACTGCAGAGTAAGTTTATATGAAATTATATATTCTCTAAATAGATTAATAAATATAAATAAATAAACAGGCTTCCTATTGAAAAAGAAAATAATAATGTTGGCCTATTCCAAGAACAACAGACTCAAATCGAGTAAGTAGTATATTTATTAACATCATAAAATTTCTATTGTTATTGTTATTATTTAAGTTGTTTTTACTATTTATTTGATTTTTTGTATTTATTGGTTAGTTCTTCAATTTCTTATGATGATGTTACATATCATCGTGACAAAATTAAGAAATTGGAAAATAAGGAGCTAAGGTGTCAACTCGCCCAAACTAACTTGGCCGTAGATTCCAGGCAGAATATTTTTACTGACTGCCAGATCAGTAAATTAATGGGTCCAGGTAATGTGCTTTAGAAGTAGGAGCGACATATCCAGTGCCATTTGCTTACATGCATCTGGACCAAGAGCATACCAGCATTTGTACCAAAAAGGGTTTCCTATACCTCATTTTAAGACGTTACAACGCTGGTGTGGAAGAATGAAGTTATGAATCGCCTTGTTTGTGTTCATTATTTTAAAGATAAACCAATTTATTGTATGTTTTCTTTTTTTACCACGGCATTGTACTTCAAAACAATGTTAGACGAGTTATGCAGAATATGTGCTAAAACTATTAAAGGAGAGGATGCTCTTGGACTATTTGAAAATGAGAATAATATATTACTTCTAAAAATAAAGGATCTTACAGGAGTCCAAGTAAGTAGTTTTAATACGAAAAGTTTAATGCGATGTTTATAATAAAGTGAGGCTTTATATATTCTAAGTTAACCAACGAAACAGGATTACCGAAACTCATTTGTCTTGATTGCAATAGTGATATATTGGAAGCCTACAAAAAATTTCGAGAAGATTTCTTAAAAGTTCAGGCCTCATTTACCGTACACATAAGAGGTTGTAAACAACAAAAATGTAATCGTATAATAAAAGAAAGTGAATTTGTTGTTGAAGAAGAAACAAATATCTCAGTTAGCGACTACGAACCTATTTTCGAAGAAGAAAAAGAAATAAACACTCGCTCAAATGAAATTGTATCATATGATGATACTAATGATTTCGAACTTAATTCATGTGATGATAATTTATTAGAAGACACAAAAAATGCTATATTAGAATACAATATTGATGAAATTGAAGCATTTATTGATTTGGAAGTGAAGGATATAAGAGAAAGTGATGAAGAATTCTGTGAACCTATAAAGAAACTTGATGGCAAAAAGAATCCTAAAGTGCTTATATGCGATCAATGCGGTTATCAATTCTACACTCGCATTGGTTTTGAATTACATTTAAAGCGACATTGTGGAATTAAACAATATGCATGCGAGTAAGTGTAAACATTCATGTATTCCTTTCGATATGAAAATTATATTGAATTCTTGTTTAGGATCTGTCCATATAAATTCATTACAAATGGAGAACTGCACTGCCATATGCGGAAACATACGGGCGAGAGACCATATCCTTGTAAATTTTGTGACCGACGATTTAGGTCTAGTAGCAACCGAATCAAACATGAGAGGACACATACAAATGAAAGGCCGTTTGCATGCCATTTGTGTGGTAAATCGTTTACAGTATCACACATTCTAAAAAATCACATGTTGATCCATACAGGAGAAAAAGAGTTTAAGTAAGTTTTTACTACTAATCTTCGTCTAATATTCATGTTATTAAATATAGAAACTTGTATTGGCAGATGTGATTTATGCAATAGAGAATTTAGTAGAAAAGATAATTTGGATAAACACTTTACAAGTAAAATGCATAAAGAGGCAATTGAAGGGGACGGTAGAACGCGACTCAAATGTGAATCTGAAAGGCGGTTTACTTGCTCAGTGTGCGATAGATCGTTTAAAGAGCCCTACATTCTAAGAAATCACATGTTGACGCATACAGGTGTAAAGGATTTTAAGTAAGCTTTTAATAATCTTTGTAGAATATATTAATAAATATATTTCTGTTGGTAGATGTGTTGCGTGCAATAAAGCATTTGCAAGAAAAAGCCAATTGGATGCCCACTTTACGACAAAAACACACAGAGAGTCAGTTGAAAATACTGAACATCTTAAATCATTTTTACGTTTTATAAAGTACAAATAAATGAAGTTAAATAATTAAAACAAAAACTGTTGATTGAAAACTGTCAGAAATTGAATTAATATTCAAAATAATCGCTTCGCTATGAGATTTAATTGAGCAAAATAGTCCTCAATGCAATCCAAAGTAACAGTACTCAAGCGACGGTGATGCTGTATAGGATCATAATAACCAGGCATGCTAATTAATGTATGTGTATATGTATATGTATATGTGTGTATATGTATATGTATATGTGTTACTCCGTAACTCGATTCGAAAAGTAAAAGTTTTCGAAAAGTGTTTTCGATAAGTAAATAAAAGCGTACTCATGGCGAATTTGCCTTGAGCGTACTCTGTAAATCGTTCGAAAATTTTCATAGAAAAACCAAAAATAAACTTGGCAGTACCTTACAAAATAAAGAAATTTATAAAAAAAATATTGAAAAACAAAAGAAACCCGAATTCATTAAATATATATGTGTATGTACATGTATCTATATATGTATGTATATCTGTAAGCTAATTATTTTTGTGTCCAGACTTTAATCTCTCCTAATTCTCTTCAACTAAATACTGAGTTATTACGGGTTAACTTGATTGTGGATTTGAATCAAAGTGTTTAATTTGGCTACCATTAATTGCCTCATCCATTGTCAGTAAATCAGCCGTTTGTCTTTCTAGAGGTGTTAATGACCAACACTTGCTTGGTACTCCACCCGTATCAGATCTATCTAAGCTCACTTTTTTCCAAATTTTAAAATCTCGCTGCTGTGGACCAAGTGAAACCAAATCTGTTCTTAGTTTCTGCCAGAGATTATTAGATTTGTTTCTTGCATCCGTCACTTTTAGGTGTCCCTTGGCCAAATCCAGATGCGTCATCATAAGGTCCACAACAGTTTCGTATTGCTTTTGGTTGCTATATACAATTCTTTTTGACTCACTCCACTGAGATTGTTTAAAATATATTATTTTATGTTTATTTTGCAATGTATTTGTATTAATTTAATTATATTTTAAATTTATTATTAATTGTCACCAACATAATTGCTAACGAAGAATTTTCGAATATTTACTAAGCTTTTTATGCTCGTTTTCGTAATACAGAGTAATAGAATTTTTTGTTCGTACGAAAAAAAAAGAAAACATTGGTACCACTTTCGAAAATTTTCCTTACTTTCGTACTACAGAGTACAATTTGTTCGAATACGTACATTTTAATTTTCGTATCGAGTTACGGAGTAACCCCCCAGGACGTTGTACAATGGGTCAATTCGACCTCCGGGTACACACAGTTTACAAGTACACGTCCTCTAACGTAACCTACTAAAACAGAAAGTCGTTTAATATAATGTAGGAGTTAATAATTGCTTTAAAATAAAGCTTTATCCTTTTCTACTTGGAAAAAATTTTCCAAAAACAAAATTAATTTTTATTGTCTTCTTCATGGAATGTTGCCAGACAACTTTTGTAGTATTTAAAATACGAATATTAATTAATGACATATTTAATTCGCACTTGAAAACTATTCATTTAAAAAGTTATTTATTGTTATAATAAAAAGTTTTAATTTTTATTTATCATTTTAATCAAATGAATTATTAATAAATCCAATTTATTTAATTTTATTTGTTTAAAATAAAATTTATAAAAAGGTTTAATCATATTGAATTATGAATTCGCCTTGGGTTTAATGACAAGAAATGCCTGCTCTTTTTGTGTTTATTGACACACATGGTCACCTTGTATAAATCTGTCTCGTGTTTTATTTGACAGATAATTATTTGTTGTTTGTGTTCATTATTTTAAAAAACACAAATTATTGTTTGTTTAATTTTTTTACCATGGCAATGCGCTTCAAAACAATGTTAGACGATTTATGCAGAATATGTGCTAAAACTATTAAAGGAGAGGATGCTCTTGGACTATTTGAAAATGAGAATAATATATTACTTCTAAAAATAAAGGATCTTACAGGAGTCCAAGTAGGTAGTTTCAATACGGAAAGTTTAATGCGATGTTTAAAATAAATTAATGCTTTATATATTCTAAGTTAACCAACGAAACAGGATTACCAAAACTCATTTGTCTTGATTGCAATAGTGATATATTGGAAGTCTACAAAAAATTTCGAGAAGATTTTTTAAAAGTTCAGGCCTCATTTAACATACACATAAGAGGAAATAAACAACAAAAATGTAACCGCATAATGAAAGAAAGGGAATTTGTTCAAATATTTGTTGTTGAAGAAGAAACAAATATCTCGGTTAGCGATTACGAATCGATTTTCGAAGACTCGGATACTCGCTCGAATGAAATTTTATCATTTGAGGATACTAATGATTTCGAACTTAATTCATGTGATGATAATGCATTAGAAGACACAAAAAATGCTGTAGAAGATAATAATGGGACCAAATTAGAATACAATATTGATGAAATTGAAGCATTTAGTGATTTGGAAGTGGAGGAAATAAGAGAAAGTGATGAAGAATTCTGTGAACCTATAAGGAAACTTAAAGATGTCAAAGAAAATCCGAAAGTGTTTGTATGCGATCAATGCGGTAATCAATTCAGCTGCCGCAACATTTTTAAAATACATTTAAAGCGACATTCTGGAGTTAAACGATGTGCATGCGAGTAAGTGCAAACATTTATGTATTCATTTCGATATGAAAATTATATTGAAACATTGTTTAGACTTTGTCCAGATAAATTCTTTACAAATTCAGATCTGCACCGTCATATGCGAAAACATACGGGCGAGAGACCATATCCTTGCAAATTTTGTGGCCGACGATTTACGGATAGTAGCACGCGAATCAAACATGAGAGAACACATACAAATGAAAGACCGTTTGCGTGCCATTTGTGTGATAAATCGTTTACAGCATCATACATTCTAAAAAATCACATGTTGACCCATACAGGAGAAAAAGAGTTTAAGTAAGTTTTTACTACTAATCTTCATTTAATATATTAATAAATATAAAAACTTGCGTTGGCAGATGCGATTTATGCAATAGAGAATTTGCTAGAAAAACCCATTTGGATGTCCACTTTACAACTAAAATGCATAAAGATGCAATTGCAGGGGATAAGCTTGGCCGACAATTTACAGACAGTAGAACGCGAATCAAATGCAAAAATGAAAGGCGGTATGTGTGCTCAGTGTGCGATAAATCGTTTAAAGCGCCCTACATTCTAAAAAATCACATGTTGACGCATACAGGTGTAAAGGATTTTAAGTAAGTTTTTAATAATATTTGTAGAATATATTAATAAATATATTTCTGTTGGTAGATGTGTTGCGTGCAAGAAAGCATTTGCAAGAAAAAGCCAATTGGATGCCCATTTTACGACAAAAATACACAAACAGTCAGTTGAAAATACTGAACATCTGGAATTTCAAGAATAATCAATTCGAAAAGAATAAGTATTGGGAAAAGCATTTTTACGTTTTATAAAGTACAAATAAATGAAGTTAAATAATTAAAACAAAAACTGAAAATAATCTGTTTTATTAATATATTATATATTTCTTAATGTAAGTACATAGTACAGTCATAAAATCAGGAAAAAACGATACCAAAAAGTGGCCTATAATTAAAGTGCTAATAATAATATATTTTTTGTAGCTGCAAAAATTCACAGCCGGAGTCTGTGGTCAACATTGTGCATGCAAATTTCATAAATTTTTGTCCAACCCAACTCATTCATATTTCGGTCAAACGCATTGTTCGACGAATAGAAAATATCTGAAGGCTTATCTAATTTAACCTACTCTGCGAATACATACAATTAAAGGCGCTGAAAGAACTTATCGTCAAGTGTCGCCGATAAATTTTGTGTCGTAGCAATTAGCTGTTTAAGCGTGTGCTAAAAGTTGCAATTGTATCAGTTTAAATGTGATGATTTTGTTTCTTTTGATTAATTTCTTAGCGTAATAATATAATAAAAAAATTATGTTTCAATTATTGGGATGCACCACACACTGTTGCATATTTTAATTCTTTTTAAATTAAAAAATATTTTTTTTAATTATGTGCAGTAATAGTAGATATATACATGTTTCCTATTTTGATACACGCGCTGCAACCAACAATGAAACAAGTGAATATCAAAATATCTTGATGTCTGTTAAACCTCGAAGGAAACTAGAAACGCCAGAAACACATATCTAGTATCATAAACACATTCCTCGGCGCAAATTATAAGTACTAAACACGTTTTTATGGAAAAGTAGATATGTTTGCGAAGTGTAAAAAGTAAATAATATAATTTATGATTAACGACTGCGTTTTCTCGTAAAATTACAATAATATTCTGTTCCTACTCTAATAACTGTTTATATATTTTTTGCGCTTAAAAATAGTACCAACTTAAGCAACCATGTAAGAATTAGGATTGCGTGTGGCAAGTCGTATTGATTTGTCAACACTTGCAAAGAAGACGGTAAAAAGTAAAAATCGATTAAACACGTGTTAACGTTAAAGTTTGTAAAATTGCAATTTTATTTTTTAACTTGAATTGTGAACATAAATAACAAAGAGTAAATTTTTATTGAACAACACATAATGGTAGTAATGTCACCTCTTAAAAAACCAAAACAAAATAAGTCCATTCAAAAAAGAGAGGAAGAAGATATAAGTGATTTGAATAATGATGAAAACGATGAGGTGGACGACGAAGAAAATGGCGAAGAGGTAGTGCCACAAGAAATACAAGTCATAGCTCAGGAAGTGAAAATTGTCAAGTCGCTGGCGTGCAATGATTTAACAAAGAGAAATAAACAAATGAAAAAGTTACGCCGATGGCTACAACTCAGAGCAAAATCGTCTTTTCCCTTTTGTCAGGAAGATTTTATGCGAATATGGAAGGGGCTTTACTACAATATGTGGTATTCTGACAAGCCCTTGGTACAGGAGGAATTGGCCGAGCAATTGGGAAAACTTCTGGAATGCTTTGAGGGCAACTTACAATACAGTGTCGACTTTTTTGGGGCATTTTTAAAAACAATGTGTATAGAATGGTTTGGTATCGACCAGTGGCGCATCGATAAATTTCTGATGTTGGTCAGACGTATGCTGCGTTACATGTTCAATTTGTTGAAGGCGTCTGAGTGGAGTGTGGAGGCTATAGATGTTTTCAATAAACACGCTACAGAGTCAGTGCTATTTGAAAACGTATCAGCTAAGGGATTAACTATGCATTATTTTGATATATTCTTTGAAGAATTGGCTAAAGTTTCTGAGGGAGATATATCCGCTGAAAAAGTCGGCATGTTCGTAAAACCTTTTGTAAAGTTTATGGCTACACAAAGAGATTTCAATTTGATATCGCATTGTCGTACTAGAATATTTTACCATATACTATACCAAAGTGGTTTGGGTAGAGAATATACCGAAAAATATAATGCCTGGAAGGACATGGGTTTTCCCACGAAACATATTAACGATTTGGAAAAAGTCGAAGAACCTGAAAGTGAAGAAAACATTGATGAAGTCGACGAAGAGGAAAATGCTACAAATAAACATCTGGACCCACGGGCAGGTAATGTGGATGTCTTCATGCCGGAATTACCCTTAGACGGCCAGCCTATTATAACAGAATTAGAACATTACCTTTATAAGGAAGAATGTTCCACCAAACGCAGGAAAGTACTTAAAAAACTTTTAGAGCTATTCAAAACATACCAAAATGGTGAATTCCCATTGGGTATCAGGACAATGCCGCGATTTGAGGATAAAAGTGAAAAGCCTTTAATAAAGGACAAAATCAAACAGTTGGAGAATTTAGAAAATGAACTTTATGGTGTGGACAGAAAACTAAAGCAAATGACAAAACGTAAAAGAAGAAAATTTTTAAAATCTCTGAATTTTGACGAAATAGACGAAAGTAACTACGAGCAAACGTTGGAAAAAGCTTTGCCAAAAAATTATCTCTTAGAGCGTAGGAAAAGATCACAGAAGTCTCTAATGTCTGGTTGGTTGGTAGAGGAATTAGATGAAGAAGAGTTAAAACCAAAAAAAGCTAAAAAGGATAGTCAAACCATAAACGAGAACAAAGTGGCAGCAAACACTCAGGTCAAGAAAAATAAAATAAAAATACAGACGTCTATAACTGAGGATACCGAAGAACCACAAAAAAAGTTAAAAAAAACAGAAAAACATTCAAATGAAAAACAAAATGGTCACACACCAAACAAATTAAGTAAGAATTTTAATAAAAGTGACGAATTAATAGAAAATAATAAAGATTCCGTAACATCCGATAACGCATCGGATAAGCAAAAGTCTACACCAAAAAAATTACCAGTTTTAAAAATTTCAGATCCTGAAGAACAAGAGATTACAAAGTCAATATCAAAAGAAGCAAAAGTTCTGAAGATATCTGATCCGGAAGAGTCTATTCAAAAGACGAAAAAGAAAACCACTAATGAATGGGATGAACCATTAGAGGATGGCGAAGTAGAATTTTTTCTACCCTCTCGTAAACTGCAATTGAAAAAAGCCAACGCCGAATTAGTTTTAAACCCGGTAGCAAAAAAACGTTTAGCTGATAATCAATCTACTCCAATCAACAAAAAATCTTCCCTTTCTGCCGCCAACACTCCAAAAACGCCCGGCAGCATGAAGCGTGTCAAAATAGCCCTAAAGCACAATACATCTCAAAATCCCAATGAATACATACAACAAATTAAAAGCTCCCCTGACATACCCTATGACGCTAAAAAGAAACCCGGCAAAGGTTTACTAAAGCCAAATGCCATGCCAAGCCCGATTAATCCGTTCTACAAGAAAAAAATTGGTTTAAAATTATTGAATGATACTATTTGATATTGTTGTAATAAAATTTCCTCGCTCTATAAACCTAAGTAAACAAAATTTGTTAATTTAAAATTTTAAGTTTTTCTAAAATTAAGTGAATAAAGAGTAGACTTTTTATGTTTTAAAAGTATTTTATTAACAAACAAAAAGTTATGCTGCTTTTGTTTTAAATATTGTTTGACTTATATTGTGTCGATATTTTAAGGCTTTAATACATAAAAAGGTGGTCAATCAAATTCGAATACAGGTTTGCCCTGTGAGTCCCAAGTATTTTTGCATTTACGAAAAGCGCAGACAAGATAGATTGCTGAAAAAGTTTGAATAATTTTTAATTAATTATATTGCAGAAGAATTTACAATTTATTTTACAAGTAATTATGATTTTTATAAAATAAATTAAAAACGACTCAAGCTTCACATTAAACTATCAAAACTTTTTTTTATATTCAGGAAAAGAAACAGAATTATAACAAGTTTTTTTTTTACAATATCAAAATGGGTAAAAAGACTAACCAAATTAGTAATAGTATAACCAGCTAAAGGCCTCAGACTTCTCCGACTTATTTATAAGTTACGATAATTTATAAATAAATAAGAAAAATACGATATTAGCTGGTCAAAATTTAAATAATCTTGACTTTGAGAAGATTTTGATTGGGAAAACACATACGAATTCCGCATATTTGTAATGGACTAGAACTTCCGTTTACTTTTAATATTAATATAATACATTTAATAAGTATAACTTCAGCATGCCGAAATTTTACTACAAGGGATATGCTGGAATATTTATTTTCAGCTGACATTTTTAATACCATTTCTGGCAATGCAACTGCAGTTCAGTTACCATCCATAAATTTATTTTTCACGTGTAACTTGCGTTGAAGTATGAGAACTTGAAGCGTTTTTGATGAATATCTAAGAAGTGTAATACATTTTCCTAAAGAATACTTACTCGTTGCTTCCCATTCTGATTTTGACAGTGTACCGTAAGGTCGTCCTGAATTACCTTTAACATAACGTTTTATATGATCATATTGTTCATCATTACCGATACGATTGGCATATATCGTATCCAAACAGTTCATATGCTTTAATAGATTTCGACCTGAAATATTCATACTTTAGTAAAGAAATTAATTTTTAAAATATTAAGAATACCTTTTTCTATATTTTCTTTATAGTAGTCGGCAAATGTTGTCTTTCTATCCAATTTTAAGCCATATTTACGACACAGCTTAACTAGCGTTGGGAAATGAACTAAAAACTCGGGACAGTCTACAACACCTTCTAAATGGAACTGATATTTTGCTCCAAATAGAGGAGGTGGATTTGTATCACAAACAAATTCAATATTATAAACATCATTGCCGAAGCTGCGACCATCTTTAGAAGCTCGTAAACGTTTCATAATTTCATAGGCATCGGGCATTGTTGCTATGAAAAATCCACCAGGCTGTAGGCATTCTGCAGCATTACGTACCATGCATTCGGCTTGAGTAAGCGACTCAAAAGAGTAGTGAAAAGCAAATTGGCATGACACCAAATTAAGTTTCAGTGAAGGATCCTTAAATCGTTCCCTTAGGCGCACTAAGGTTGAGTCACAAGCAAAAAATTCTGCATCAAATTTATGTGCAAATTTTGTTTTCTCTGCCCTCCTGCAGATGTCCTCATAGCGTTTTTTACACTGTTCTACAGATACCTCGGCTATGTCTGTACAAATAAGGTAGGTTATCATGGCCTTTTCCCATTTCAGAAGATCTCCACCCTTGCCACAACACATGTCAAGGACACGCATTGGATCACCCATACGTTGTCCTTCGATTATACGTTTTAAATATTCTGATATCAATTGTGATTTAATCCAATTATTAAAATTACGCATAAAGAATATGCGAGACTTAAAACGCTCTTTACGGCCAGCTTCTTTGAGCTCATTATAATGGGATGCAACAACCTTCATATTACCATCTTGTGTCTCCTGATGTTGGTTGTCTTCACTTTCTTCTCTCCATTCAATGTCATTATCCTCCTCATTCGGAGACTGTGAAGAACTTACTCCTGCCTTCTGTTTTGTTTGTTGATCTGCTGCTTTAAGGGTAGCTGCCTGTTTTTCATCATATTGATATGATGATGGCTCAGATGCATGCATATCTGTGTCGTCTTCACTGCTGCTACTTGTACTATCTTCCAAACGTTGTGATTGAAATTCTTGGGAAAATTCACTCATTTTTAATTAAAATAAAACGTTAAACAAATCTAAATAACGAAAATATATTTTTTTCGACAATTACTACACTTTCTATTAAAAAATTCAGCTAAACTGAACGTCTTGACAAGTTTTGTTTTCCGAAGCAACTAAATATTTAGAAAATCATTCACAGTCATTACAATGAAGACAGTGTTGCCACTCAACAATTGTATTTTCGAAGAAAGGGTCATTCTAGGTATAATAAAATCCAATGCCAAGGCATGTATATTCCGTCCAAGATTTATTAATGCAGGTAGTAGCAGCATTACTTCAATTAAGGCAAATTCATGTAAGGTAGCCGCAACTCTACAACAAGTACAACAATGCAAAAACAACACGCATTTTGTTTTTGTTAAACTTCCATTCGGATGTCAAAATAGGAAGGAAAAAAATGGAAAAGAAAAAGAAAATTAACAACAACACACAAATGCACAACAAACACACACAAATTTTGACAGCCCAAGACCAGTCAGCTGTTGCCTCGGGGTCACTTGTTATGAATTCACTTTGGCAGGTAGTAGCAGCATTACTTCAATTCAAGGCAAATATATATTAGGTAGCCGCAACTCTACAACAAGTACAACAATGCAAAAACAACAGGCATTTTGTTTTTGTTAAACCTCCATTTGGATGTCAAAATAGGAAGAAAAAAAATGGAAAAAGGAAAAAAAAATGAACAACAACACGCACAACAAACACACACAAATTTTGACATTTCGAAGGGTATCAGCTGTTTAGTCGATCCCACCTATTACATTAATTCGCCTAGAAATAAACATAAACAAACTATGTTTTGACTTTTCCAAAGTTGAGATACATACATTTTTTATGTGATGTATTTCATACGGTAATTCTCCGTTAACACAACGTGTAAAGTTGGCTATTTTTAAGCTTGATAAGAAAGAAGTAGAAAATAAAGCTCAAAATATTTGAGTTTCCACCTTACTTTTAATACCGTACTTTCTTTTTATTATAAATATACTTTATTGCTCTGGTTACATATAATTAGTGTGGCTTTGAAATGCTAAAGAAAACTTTTAAATCATTATAAAAAGTACTTTTTAATTTAGCTTATTTGTACCACTTGTACATCACAGTTATTTAGCACAGTTATACTTCGTTATTTAGTATGGTGACCAGTGTTGCCGTTTTTGGTTATTTCTAACCAAAATTGGTTATTTTTTTGTTCAATGTGTAGATGTGTAGATTTTTCCGGGTTTGGTTATATTTTTTTCTTTTGTTTTGTTTGTTAAAATTTATTAATTAGTAAGACTAAAGTTTTATTCTGTTATTATTTGTTTCTTTTTTTTATTAATTATAATTTAAATTTGTAAAGAATAAAATAATAGCCTGCAAATTTAATTTTGGTTATATTTTTTCTTATTTGGTTATTTCTTTCACAAATTTTGGTTACAAAATTTTTTTTCTTGTGGCAACACTGATGGTGACAGTTGTTGTTGATCTCTTTTATTTGGCAGTTGTGTTTCAATAACTTGTTAAGAATTACTAGTATTTGATCCCTGAATTTAATATATTTTGCGGATAATAATAATATATATTGCATAAATAATTATGTATCAAAAACTTCAATTCTTTAGTAGCTTTATATGCTACTAATATGTGATAAATAATAAGCAACCGAAACGGATGCGAATCGTGTATAAGAAGTAGTGTTGCTTGTGATAAGGACAGTTCATGGCCACTTCAAAAATAAGACGGAATATTAATTAAGATAAATAAATACTTTTTACAAAATGAAGGATATAATAAAGAAAATTGTAGGCTTAGATTTATCAAGCTCTACAAGTTCCACAGCTAATGATGTGTCATCAAATTTAACGGTTGCAGAGACTATTAAGCCAGGTATTTTAGTGTTTTAATTATGAAATTAAATCTGACCTTTTTAGTTAACCACATATTCATATCTAAGGTGCCATTTCCTCTCAAAGCGAAGGTAATTTAGTTTCGAATTTCAATTACATCGAAAATACTTTGAACGGGTTGTCAAATACGGCTAACTATAGCAATATTTCCATAACGGATTCGTCGAATGTACATTTAGGCCATAAAATCAATTACAACGGTGATGTTAATTTAAATCTTGTCAACAATAGTAATAATGGAACCGGAATATCTCTAATTCAACATAATAGTGATAATAATGAAGTTTTAATTAACACAGGTTAAATGTTTAAGCTTAATCACTTTGTTTTATTACTCATTTAATTTCTTTTTTAATTACAGTACCGAATATTTATATATCGTCTTGCACAATTTTACCGCGTAGTTTCTGGTCAATTAAAATACCAAAGGAAGAGTACAACAAAATAAAAGAACCTGTTAAATTTGTAGTAATTTGTAAGTGATTTTTATTGTTAATTCATGCAATGCAAACTGTTAATAATTAATTGAAACAATTTAATACCGGCTCATTTATATTTATTTATATATTTGAGAGCTTTGAAATTGGTTGACTTGGTATAACAGAGAAGAACAAATAAAAAAGAGGGGTTGACCTATATTGGACAAGCCAATCATACATACATAATTGGCCATTACAACCCTTCAGTTAGGATTAGGGCAACTTTTCATGGCAATTTTATTTACTCGCAGATTTTATGCCAGAAATCTGCTGAGAACAAGTCGCCGAAGAAATATTTTTTCATATTTCGTTTTTGGCCAACACACTACCAACTAGACTACGGGACAAGCCAATCACAATTTTTATTTCTTCTATTGAATTAATAATAATGTTAAAATTAAGCAAAATAAAGTGGATAGTTCTCCCGTTTAGATTACTTAGGAGCTTAAAATCATAAAAAAAGTTCGTTTTGAATCCCTTGAACAAGACTGGATGAAAACATATGGATGAATTACATATAGGCCTCACACAACCTAATACAAAAAACGGCGATTGGTAATAATAAAGACCTACCACAATTTAGATTTTATGTATTATAGTACTGCATTTAATAGCAATAAAAAGCAATATGTAGTCGCCGTAGTCTAGTAGGTAGTGTCTTGGATTATTAGACTTAAGGCCCGGGGTCAAAACCCTGGTCAGACATCAAAATGTAATATGAAAAAAATATTTCTTCGGCGACTTCCTCTCAGCAGTTTTCGGGGCAAAAACTCTGTGAGAGTAAATAAACCTGCCATGAAAACATTTCTCAAAAAGTCTGTCGTTGGAAGTCGACGTTAAACTGTAGGTCCCGCCACTCAAGTATAAAATTAAAACACACAACATGAGTGGTGCGAGAAGCTAGGCCGTAATCTTGACTGAAGGGTTGTAATGGCCAATTATGTATGAATGTATGTATTTATAATTTTTTTAAATCTTTTTAAACTCTTTTAAATATATTTTATTTATGACATTACAATATTCTCATATATTTATTACATTTTCTCATAGCACATACAGCCACCTCTAGTTCTAATAGTCAAACACAAAATATTCAACTTATTAGAGATATACAAGTAAGTTTATGTATTTCTTAGGTCTTATTAAGCTTACAAAAGTGAAGTATTCTTTTATTTATTTTATTTATAAAAATTTGAAATTAAAAAGTCCTTCCATGTTGATACACAAGGCTGGAACGATATCGCTTATAATTTTCTCATTGGTTCCGATGGTAATATATACGAAGGTCGCGGCTGGGGCGTTGAAGGCGCTCACACATTTAGCTTTAATAACCGATCGATTGGTATTTCATTTATAGGCTGTTTTATAAATAAAATGCCAACGGAAGAAGCTTTAAATGCTTGTAAAAATTTACTTAAGAGGTTTGTTTAACGAATTTAGCGAAGTATTGTAACATATCTAAGTGAATAGTTCTTGTTTTGCAGAGGCGTTGACGAAGGTCATTTATCAAAGGATTACAAATTATTTGGTCATAGACAATGCACACCAACGGAGAGTCCTGGTAGAAAATTGTTTGCAGAAATTATGAAATGGGATCGTTTTTATAATAAATCTATAGATGAGGACTTGCTATCAGATAACGAAAGTTAGATCTACAATGTATATGTGACCAAATTTAAGAATATTAAGAAGAATTTATTTTTATTATTCAGTTTTTTTTTTATAAATATACATTAGCTTTAAGCTTGAATTTATGTTTTAAATTGAAATGAAATTTTTATAACGGTTTTTTAATAAATGTGATTATTTTTATACACCTAAATTTTGTAAATCGTTTTGTATGAAAAAAGATTTAGAAAGTGGCATTAAAGTTAATTGTTTTTAGGCAACGATAGATGACAGCACCTTTATCCTATCCTGCACAGCAGATCAATCACCGGCTTAGCTGAAACAACGAATAGATTAACGATACGAGATTCGGCCGAGGCTTAAATGAATACGCCGTCTATTTTTTTATAAGTTGTAATTCTATAATTCAGTATACCGATTTATTTTATTCTTAGCTATAGTTCGAACGATTTATCTGTCTGTATTAACGAGTTTTTACTGTACTTAGTTTTTCATATTTTTTAATATACATATATTTATATATTTTTTAGTGACGATAAAATAAAGATAAGGTAGTGTGCGAACAGATGAGAAAAATAATGTTTATATTTTTAAAAGAACGCGTAGCGCTATCCGTCTCTTTTCTGTTTGCGCGTGTATTATATTTATTATTACTATTATTGCAATTTAAAGCAGCGTATTAGTCAATAATATCTGTCAGTGCCGCGGGTATTACTTAGTTGATTAGTTAGTTGTTAAATGTGCGGTAGTTACGAATTCCACAAATACAAATATAATAAATTCTTTGCAATGTCCAGTGTGAGTTCTCAACAAATATTACCAACAAATGAAACAAATGATGATTTGGAATCGATAGCATCGTCCTCGGTTGTATTATCCAGTGTGGGAGATGATACTTCACTTGCATCAGAAATAACCGATGAGCAACATTTGATAGGTACTTTATAACATAAATTTCATATGATTTTCAGGGGAACTACATTTTGTTGTATTTGCAGATCGTAATGAATCACAAACGTATGTTAACATAACAGAACTGCCGCTAGTCAATGATGTCTTCAATACAAATAATTTGAAAAAACAATTGGAACAAATTGCTCCTTCTAATACATATAACAACGTTACAGTTACAAATTCATCGAATGTAGTTTTTGGTAACGTTGTCAAAGTGAAAGGCGTCTTAAATATTAATCTTATAAATGAACCCAAACGCAATAAGGCTAACAGAGAAGAACATTTTAAAGAAAACGACAACTTTGAAGCATTTGCTTCAGATCAGTCAAGTAATTGTAAGCTACATTTATTGAATTTTTAATAGGTCCTTTTTTAATTAATATCTTGTAGCTGAAAATAAATCTATATGCTCCATTATACCACGTAACACATGGCTGGCTTTGGAACCTTTTGAAGATTACGAATATATAGAAGAGCCTGTGGGTATTGTTGTCATATGTAAGATGCACATACTGAAATCCAGTCATTAACGTCAGAAATTTAAAAAAATGTGTTTATGTTTATAGGTCACACGGGTGGTGAAAGTTCAACTAGTACGTCCAGAAATATGGAATTAATTAGAAATATACAAGTATGTATATCTATCTATATGTATATAAATGAATTTTTGTTTGTATGTACTTTAAAGAATCGTATGATCATGTTATGATCTTTAGCAAAGTTGTTGCTCATGAGTCCGGGAAGGTTTCTAAGTTGGTATGACCTATTTCCGACAGGTGGCACCACTGAAAATTACTAAAAATTATTTAAATCGTAAACTGTGCATTTGATCATGTTATGATCTTCAGGGGACTTTTGCGCATAAGTCGACGGAGGTTTCTAAGTTGGTGCGTTTACTTTCTGACAGATGGCGCCACTGAGAATTATTCAAAATGAATAGAATCGTAAACTATGCATTTGATCATGTGTTGATCAGACAAATACCAGACATTTTAGGATTCATTTTTTATGATTTTAATAACATTTAGTATAACTCATTTCCGTAAAATGTCAATAACGAATTTGTAACGGAAGCACGGAAGAAGAGAGCATTACGAGCCTCAAATTCAGGCGGGCAACGAGAATTGAGGCTGGAAAATCTTCGAGTACATGTCGCTGAGACCCGTTGGCATGAATCACTTGAACAACGCGAAGTGAGATTAGAAACTGATCGAATGCGTTCTACTCAGGCCTGTTCGTCTGAATCATCTGGACAACGGGAAACAAAATCAATAAAATGATTTGTGTAATGTCTTTCCTTCAAATTTATTTTAGTTGGTGGTGCAGCAACGCGCGCAGCGTACTTCTAGTTGTTTATAAATTAGAATAAATATAAATATGGATTATGTTTGATTTCTAAGTCCAATTTATATTTAAATTTTTCTTAAATTAACACAAATTTGTTACTCAAATCAGCGTTCCTTTTTTATTTTTTAGACTTATCATGTTGACACAAAAGGTTGGGAAGATATTGGTTACAATTTTCTTATTGGCTGTGATGGCAATGTTTATGAAGGACGCGGTTGGGGTGTAGTTGGTGCTCATACATACGGTTATAATAGACGATCGATTGGCGTTACGTTTATTGGTAGTTTTACGGGTGCTTTGCCTACACAAAAAGCTTTAGAGGCGTGTAAAAATTTGCTTATAAGGTAAATAAATATTACAAGATCAACGTTTGAATTACAATATTTTTAATTCTAAAATTCTTTTCTGCAGAGGAGTAAATGAGGGACATTTGACAAATGACTTCAAATTATTAGGTCATCGACAGTGTATAGAAACGGTTAGTCCTGGTAGATTATTATTTCAAGAAATTAGCAAATGGGATCATTTTCACAATACAGATACCTAAGACATCAATAGTTGTAAAAGTATTTATGAGTATACTTATAAAAGGCTTACACACCAAGTGAAAATACAGCATTTAATATAAAGTCTGCAGCAGAAATTATTAATTTAAATATTGTTAATATTTATACTTTGTAATTTATAAAAATATATTTGTAATAGACAAATATTTTTTTTTTATTTATTTGTGTTTAATTATTTTAAATTAAAATGTAATTAAATATTAAATTAACTTTACTTGTTCTTAAAATTGTATTGTAAAAATAAAATTATTGAAACATTTAAGATCAATATGTTGACATAATCGTTAGAAAATTAATACATAAAATCGCTTGTATGAATTTTGATTTCGGATTAGATTATTATTTCAACTTCTGGAGAAGACTATACACTTTAGTTAAAGTGCCAGAGTAATCATGAGAACCGCCAAAAGTATGTAGATGAACTGGATCAATGAAGCTAATAGAATTAGCAGTATGAATTCAAATATAAAGACCATGCCCTAGTAATATCTTAACCGATTTTCATAACTATTAAAAATGGATATTTCGAAGTGAAATATAATTTATACAGTTTTCTACGCAAAACTATATTTTTATGTCTTTTTAAAAACAAAAATCGCATAACGTAAGGAACATCTTACCGTAAGAGAAAATGGAAAGATACATTAAAAATTTCATGAAATCGAGGATCTATTGAGATCTGAAAGTTGTCGTTCAATAGTGATATGTTTGATACTCTTCGAGGGCATAGAAAGCGGCTAACATCTTGTCAAATACTTGAGTCAAACAATATTCTTGACCACAGACAATACGTTTTACGTTAGATTAGTTTTATTGATGATCTATTAAAACTACTCACAGAAAGCAGGGTGTTAGATTTTCCAATCTTTCACATAATGGGGCAAGGTTTGCTTTTATTAAAATTTATTCTTATGATATTGGTAGTCACTTCCATTCAGAGCTTCTTTAATACGTTGACTGTCAACTACGAGATAACTCGTAGATTGCATTCCCTTCTAGGGAGCCAACTATGAGTAATCTCGTACTCGATAAACCACTTTTTTTCCTAAAAGAAAACATAATTTTTGCTTTTTAATGATACCTATGATCTAAAAATAGAGTTTGTAGTAATATTATGTGAAAAAAAACAAATTGTCAACACACAATTTGTCAAAACACAATTGTAACCTAATGAATTAAGTAGTAAATACAATAGCAGTCGTTTAGTAAAAAAAATTAATTTGATTTACTTTAAATATAACGGCGTTAACTTTTCCATACATTCACTCAATCGTCTATACTGCCTATAATGGCGTAGAAATTATTGAACTCCGATTATGTTTCTAATTTCAGAATTTGGCAACCCTAAACCCTTTTCATATTTTGTTTTGTTACAATATTCGTAATTATTTATTTCAACTTATTTCCCATTACCTTTTTTGAATGATTTTTTTATAAATAAACGACACTACAAGTTTAAGAATAACATCGAAACCACAGAATACACATCGAAACACTCAAAAAGTTGTTAAATATTTAAAAAGTAAAATTATTTATAGACTTGTGTGGATCATAAACTTTGTGTAGTGCTGAGAAATAATGATTATTTTAAAAAGGGAAAAAATGAAAATGATGTTTTTAATCGCATAAAAAATTTATGAAAACAAAGAGTTTGATAATATTGAACACGGAGAAACATATTTAATAATAATAAATAAAAGTTTTCCTCGAATTAAATAAATAAATAAAAAGATAAGATAAGCCAGTACAAAAAAAAGGAAAGCAATAATCACGAGAATAGTTATTGAATATTTATCGGAACATTGTCGGGGTAGATCTTTGATCCGCTTATGTTTTCAGTGTATCATATCGTTGTTAATTAAGCTGTAAAAAATTAAGAGTATGTCCGAAATGCGTGACAGTAAAAGTGATGAAATTAAAAATTGGCTAAATAGTATAGACGGAGATGAGTATGAACATGCGGAATCCATATGTTCCAGTGTAATAGATTCATGTTCTAGCATCATAGAGTCTTCTTCAGACACAGAGTCTGGCGAGGAATTTGCTTTGGGTGAAAGGAATCGTAAAGATTCATTAAAATGCGCTTTAAATAATGATTTAATGAGAATACCTGCCCTCACGTTTAACAATGTCAGTATAACGAATTCGACTAATGTACATCTGGGTACCATATACAAAGTTACTGGAAATCTTAATATAAATGTGATAAATAACGAAGAACATCATCTGCATAACGTTAACGTTCAGACAAGTTCAACACAACAAACGAAACGTAAGCCTTATTCAGAAGATATTTATAAATAACAATAATTATTAATATTATTATTGTTACATATATTTTAGCAACGACTGCTCGACCAGCTTGCCTTATATATCCACGTATACGATGGCTGGCTATGGATCCGTTAAGTGAGTGCTGTACTTTGCCGGAACCTGTAGAATATGTAGTTATATGTAAGTATAATTTTTTCCAAATTGCATTACAGCAATAATATTTATATGCGTTTCAGGCCAAACCACCACTGCAAGTTCAACGGAGTCGGCAAAAAATGTGGGCATTATAAGAGACCTGCAGGTAAGTTAGATACAAGATTAAATTTTAAACAGCCTTGCTTATTAAAATGCAATTTTGTTGTGGCAATAAATCAATCAAAATGTTAATGATTTGTAAAAGCCTAACAATAAATTGTAAAATATCATATTCATTCATTCATATTGACATACATATGTTGAAATGTAGAAATTTGGTGCATATTTCTGTTGTAGAGGTTGCCAGAGAAAAATATTTAGGATTACGGAAACGAACCATCACGAGAAAAACTGATTCCTGTTAGTTCTGGTTTCTCTAAATGTTCGTTGAAAGATGTAAAATGTGTGACTTAACCAAATCAAAACCAAATCTTTTAACACGTTGACTGCCGACTACGAGATAACTCGTAGATTGCGTTCCCTTCTACGGTGCCAACTACGACTTATCTCGTACTCACTAAACCTGGCATTTTTGTGTACCTACGAATAAAATCGTATTTTATCAGTGTTAGTATCGATAATTGGCTTCTGGGATAAGAACAAAAAGTCAATGTTTGCTTGTGTGGCCAGTTTTCTGAAAATTGCCGCGGCAGTCAACGTGTTAAGCAACTTTTAAAGCAATTATAAATTATTAGTTTTTTATAGGAAAATTACGAGTTGCATCTAATTAAACAATTAGCTCTACTCTATTGCAAAGTATTAGATATGATATGAACAGAGATCTACGTCATGAAGAGATTTTCTCTTTGAGATATTTAAGCTTAAAAGTGAGAGATCGCATAATTTAATTTACGTTGTTGGAAAAAATAATAGAAACGATTACTAGTTCATCATTAAAATATTGTATACTGTTTCCTAATAAACTTTTATTATTGGAAATCACTGTCAAATGCTAATGTAACGTTATTTTATTATTTGTTTACTTTCTTCTCTTTTAATTTATTAGTTTTCAGGAAAGAGTAAGAAAATACGTAACTTAGCTGGAAAAATTAACAGAAACGTTTTTCTAAAACCGTGTTTAAATTTAAATAAATAAACTTTTAACATGAAAGATTTAGGAGTGGTAAAAATTAAGTTAAAATAATTTGTTTTCGAACATTTGTAAAATTTTCGGTGGAGTGTATGTTTTAAATCTTTTAAAAAGCGAGTCGAGGTGTTCGTACCACTGATGCTAAAAGAAATGTTATCCTTAAGTTAAAATCTGATGGCTTATCACTTGGAAAATTAGCCCAAATAATGAAGTGTTCTAAACATAGAGTATTTAAAACGTGATTCACTATACAAAAAATATCGAAACTAGCGGAAGAAAGAGCAAAACGAACACGCGTTTGTTCAAATTTTAGTACGTCATTCCAAAAAAAAAAAAAACCTTTTAATGGTTAAATATATACTAGATACTTCAGTAACAAGCCGTACTATAGGAAACAGGCTCTAATAGGCTGGACTTATGGCTCGAAGTCTAAGGTCAGTACCTCTTTAAAAAAAAAAAAAAAATATACAAGAAAGATTAGAATTCGCCAGATAACACCAAAGTCCCAAAAATTGGAACAACTTATTTGTTTCATATGTTTAATAGACAATGGAGATACCTTTAAGTTTATGTATATGTATATCCTTTTTAACTTATTTAAAGATGAATAAAAATTTAAGGAAATAATAATAATATAATGTTCTATAAAATGCCATAAGAGGTATAAAAATGTCGGCTCCAAATATATTTTTTAATTTCAAAAAGTTAAAGACTGAGTGTCAATAATTTTAAACAGCGTTATTGTGTGATACTCTGACCTTAACGAATTATATTACAATACTTTGTTTTTTCTATTTCAGACACTTAATGTAGAAAGTCAGGGTTTTGATGATATAGTCTATAATTTCTTAATTGGCTGTGACGGTATCGTTTATGAAGGTCGTGGCTGGGATGTGCAAGGAGATCATACGAACGGTTACAATCATAACTCCATTGGCATAGCATTTGTTGGTAATTTCAAGCGTACTTTACCAACGGATAGAGCATTAAGTGTATGTCAAAAACTATTTACACGGTAAATTTATGGTAAATTTTCGACAAATTTTGTTTATTTATTAATCGCATTTCTTTTACCTACAGAGGCATTGCAGAAGGACATTTATCAAAGGACTTTAAAATTTTAGCAAACGGTCAATGTCTTCCCAATGGAAGTTATGGAAATGCTCTGTACGAGGAAATAAAAAATTGGGACAATTTTCATAATGTACACAATGAAGATAAAAGTTGAGAGGTGATGCGGTGAAATTAAATTTTAAGAAGGAATTTCGTTTTGGAAATTTTTGGTTTACAAGGATTGTATCCTATAATATACAGAGAAACATGTGCAATATGTAATAATTCAATGAATTATTTTAAATGTAATGGTGTTTGTATAAAATACAAATTATTTAAAAGAGCTAACCACGACTAATAAATTTGTTATTTGAATATAAATTGTTTAGTTTTATTAAATATTTAAAAAAGTTGAATAATTCTAAATCTAGGGTCCCATAATTTAAATACAATATTACGTTCTATATCTTTTCGATTTGATCGTCCAGATTGTTTACACTATTTTCTTAAAAAATACATTTTACCCAACCCTCTTAAAATTTTCTTTTAAATAAAAATCAGTTTTCATTGTTTTCAATAATTTGTGTTATTTATTTCATACTTTACGCTTAACGCTTAAACATTTTTCTTAAATTGCTGGTAGTTGGTGAAATTAAGAATTGATGGAATCACAAAATAAATTTTAAAAAATATAAACAAGAATTTATTCGGCAATGGTTTGTTTAGCTGAAAGAGAGAGAAAACAAAAAACATATTAAGAAATATACAAAAAAATTGGGTTTAAACATAATATTAGTCATAAAAAACTAGTCTTTAATAAGTTCTTTCAAGGTTAAACATAAATAGGGGATTTTTATAATTTGAAATTTGGGGAAATTTTTTTTGGTTTGTTATAATCAACATTAATTAGTTTTGTTTAAAAATTCTTACAAATTGTGGGTATATTGTTTGAAGCAAAGGTAAACAAAAATAAATTTAAGGACCATTCGAATGGGTAAACAAAAATTATAAAATAAAATAATACGATATTTAAAAATTAGTAAATTTTACGTATCATTGGAATCACAGAGGAGATAACAAGCTTTATTGTATAACACTAGCTTACTCTGCTTTGAGAAAAGTTCTTTAAAATAAACTTTATAAGTTTTATTTTAAATTTTCACTTTTCATCTGTAAATGAATGCAAAAAAATAAAATAAATAATAATTTATAACTAAAATATAATCTTTTTCACTAGAGTGATCGATAATTCGAAGATGAATACTCAATGAATATAAATATTTAAGGAATTTACATTAGAAATATGTGCCCAAATATATACAAATTCAATTTCTAGGAAATCCATTTTAGTCAAATGCCTTAATTTCTGTAGGATGCTATAATTTACATAATCACTACTGAAGCATTCATGCTTATCAATAAATTTGAAAACAATTACATATTTATGGCTATTTGGTCTAATTGTCTAAGGCGTTGTGGATTATTTTTAACGAGCAATGAACTGAAGGAAAACATTTTATTGTCGTTTTTAGTCTGTTACAATAACCATAAAGGTGAATATTTTCGAACGATAAAGTCCGTATTTTCATTGCAAATTCAGATGGCGGGGCAATTCAACCTTCTAGGTTGACAACTACGAGTTATTTCGTACTCACTAAACCTGCCAGTTTTACGTGGCTACGAATAAAATCGTATTATATCAGTGCTAGTATCGATAAATAGCTTCTGGAAAAGAACAAAAAGTCAATGTTGGGTTGCGTGGTCAGTTTTCTGAAAATCGCCGCGGCAGTCAACGTGTTAAAGCAAACTATTTTAAAGGCTGTGATGACATTCTTGAAGGAATTAACCTTTTTACAATTGCGCAGAAGTATCTAAACACATTTCTGTTGACTTCGATCTACGTCAATGAGAGATAGGAAAAAGGCCAATAATTTGTCCACGGATGGCTCCAAGTTTAGAGCTAAAACCCTTTCAAATTAAACACCACGTTCATTTCATTCTGCAAATTCGTATCGATCACCCTAACATATTTAATATAATATATACATATTTAAAACCACGAAAAAACCAAATTAAAAGAAAATTAAAATTTTGTTTCGATATTTTTTTTTTAAAAAGTACATAAAGGGTTGAACCACCCTATGTACTGTGCCTATATGAAATACTTACGTGCAGGTTTGCCGTTGATCCAAGGATTGAATTTTACATGACTTTCACCGCGTTTAGCAGCATCAGCACGCAAATCGGCTTTCAAGGCTTGACGCAGAACTTTAGCGCAGATGTTGGAGTATTGGATGTAACTGCAATCAATTAAATAAAATTATTTTTGATTATAATTTTTGTTTTGCACTGACACTTTGGATGTGATGTCAATTACGTAATGTTTGCAATTTTTTCAATGAACTATTTTGTTTCGTTCAAATTTCACATAATACTTACGTAATTCCGGCGGCTCTCCAGGCGTTAGTCATTTTGCTTTGATTTTTATTAAAATTTTTTCGATTTCTAAACAAAAATTAAGCAAAAATTTCTGTAATTTTTACTGCGGCAGCTCGTGTTGCGGTCTGTCAAGAATATTCCTAATTTGACACAGCGTTGAAAATTTTGTACTTTAACACGGTAAGAAAAATTTGCTTATTATGTTTTATAGTTTTAAAAGTAATCAAACAATTAGGTAGGTTTCTGTTAGGAAGAAAACAGTACTACCATTTCGTTTAACCAATTAAACAATTCAAATTTAAATTTGAATTTTTTTAATGTTTGTTTTCATCTCCTAGTGATTTTTATATTCACAAACTCTGTTTTTGAATAAGTTTAAGAGTAAGGAAATTTGATCAAAAATTTATTTACAAATAATTCAAATTTAAAGTAATTACACAGTATATTTTTTTAATTTTAATTAATTTAATAGAATTTACTAACACTTTGGCAACACTTCGTCCGTTGAGCGTACTTCTTTTATTACGTATTTTACTAATCGCGATTAATTAACACACAGGACAACACGAACCATTCAATGCAAAATGGTAGTACCGACATGTCGGTAGCCAAATGACTCCGCTAGCCACACACCGATTAATTCACCACTGACTGTACTGAGATCTACTGTAATACAGTACATATTGCAAATAAATGCACTTTGGTGAATTTCAATTTTATTCATCAAACCGGACATATTCACCATCGAATAAATTCACCACATATACAACCTTTCAGTCAGGATTACGGCTTAGCTTCTCACATATGAACCAAAAAATTACAAATTTAGAAACCCACCACACTCAAAAGTAATTGATTTAAATTCCAACCAAAAACACACAATCGAAGCACATTAAACACAACACAAACCCTGTTCTCAATCGATGTTGGAACCTGCAGACACACAAATTCGGATTAGAAGGATATACTTTGTTACTCTATCCACCCACCACACAAATTCCATACACACCACATGCAACGACTTCATTTACTCAAATCGGAAATGAAGAAAGACTGTGTAATTAATATATATTTAAACTTTAAATTACAAAAAAACTACACTTCTTACATTGAACAAAAAAAAAAAAAATTAACCAATTTTGTTTAGAAATAAGCAAAACGGCAACACTGTTCATGATTATGAAACGTTAACCTATATTAACTTACAAAAATGTTAGCATACTTTAAGGTATATTTCAAACCATATCAACATATTCAACAGCAATGCGAAACTGTTCTATTTTTGTATAAATATTTAAAACTAATCATAAATGTTTAAGAAAAATGGTGTGTTTTTTTTATAAAAAAAAGGAAAAGAAAATTATTTACGATATGCTACAGTTATCATGCAATTTCTAAAATAGATTGTAAAATAAGCGTGACAGATCATCTGACAAATTCCATTTTTTTTAAAGCAAAGTTCGCGTGTGTATATTTAAATAATAAAATTCTTTATTTAATTATTTTTTTTATTTTGTTTTAATAATTTCTTATCTTTTCTTAGTTACTGTCTGGATATGGGGCTTTATTGTGCGGCAGCAAAAATTAAAGGTACTAACGTGACTGGTAAATTCGCTGACGACGAAATAAAAAAGAAATCCCTGTCTAGTGAAATTTAAGGGTCAAGAACATCTGATTTTTATAACCTTTTTTTTTCTTAAGTATACGTTTAACAAGAATTAATGCCAGAGATCTGCTTTATTTGTTGGTTGGATCAGAGTTATATACACATGTATGTATACTTATATGCATATGAATCATATATCTTTATGATAATATTTAAGTACCAGTAAGTGACAATTTTATTTTGTGAATTTCTTTGTTTATTTACTCAAGTTAATAATTTTTTTTATTAACTATTGTGAAATATGACAGTAAAAATGAAATGATTTATACGAAACACCCAGATTTCAATGTCAGTATATATTTTGCAATTTTAACAGATCTTTGTAAATAATTTATATTGTCAGTAGCTGTATGTAAAGCTTCTTTATTGCTACGAAATGGCAACATAAGAAATATTTCGGGCCATTATAACAACCTGCCATTAAACTTGGGTTTAGTTAAAGTTAACTTTAGCTCAAGGGAATTGTAAAGTTACATTTAACTTGTTATCGTTATTACAACTTACAGATAAAATAAAGATAACTGTTTTCAAAAATATGGCAATACCGGAGAAATGTCGATAAAACTGTTCAATCAAACAAGTTTTTTTAACGCGGAGGCAACTACGGGCTTTGTTTTTTGTTGTTGTATATGCTCATTTTGTTTAAATTTGAAGTTGCCATATTGAAAATAATATATAATATGGCAAGTTCAAACATAAATTTAACTTTAAAAGTTACCGGCAGGATGATCCTCCCTTTAGCTTAACTCTTACTTCTATCTTATTGGATACTCATAATAATGAAAAACAATTTAATTGCTTGAGGCCGTGGTTCAAACCCCAGCTCAGGTAGCAGTTTTCTGGCAAAAACTCTGAGAGTAAATAAAATTGCCATTAAAAGTTTCTCAAAAATCGGAGTCGTTCGGATTTGACTTTAGACTGCAAGTCCCGTCATTCATGGATAAAATTAACACAAACAACATGGGTGATGTGAGAAGCTAGGTCGTAATCCAGTCTAAAGGACTATAATAACACGTATGAGCTGATTCTGCTATGATGAGAATGAATCATGAGAATACATTATTGGAAACTGTATGACATTTAGACATTCCAGTGCTGTGTAGGGAATTGTCCTTATTGACAGGGAGCAGCATACTGAAGTTAAAGAGGGTAATAGCTTTGGAAAGGATATTTTAAGAAATATCTGCACAGAATGGGTAAGATCGCCTCCCCTTACTGTCTTTACGAGGAAGGGGAAGTAATTGATGATGCAGAGCACACTGTTTTCGAATGTACACGCTGGCAGAGCTATCGCTCTGTACTGACGTCAATAATTGGAACGATCACGGCCGCTAATATTGTCCGGGTTATGATTGCGTGTAGAGAAAATTGGGCCTCAGTGGTGAATTACGTGGAGCGCATTCTAAGACTGAAGAAGAGAGATCTTGAGGCTGCAGAACATGTAGGCACGCCGGCATAGATGATACTGGCACACGTGTTAAACACTTAGATGTCTCCTAAACTTTCGACACGCAATCTGGACGTGGCCAAAAGGACTCCACTCCGAAGTAATACCACCGTAGTTCCGGAGTGGGCACAACGAGTCCACGAGACGAGAGGGGGATTTAATGGGTGCGGGCCCCACACACGGAGGATGTGACGACTTCCTCTATGGTAAGGTTAGGTACATTTACCCCTCCTAGACGGGAGTACAATAGATTGACGGGAGTACAATAGATCGTATAATGACATGTAATAACAGCTGCTTGGGTCCATGAACTCACCAACTTTTCAATGCGTTATATGCAGTTGGAGAGTTAATAGAAAATTTCTGCTAGAACTCCATGCTTTCCAGAATTCTTGGTTTGCTAGTGATCAGGACAATGTCAAGACGGCTGTCTACAATTTGCGGGTTGTTATGTCTGTATTTCTGGGATACATAGTTTACATACGTATTTCTGTAGCTTCTTTATGGATTACTTTTTATTTCGAAATTTTGCGTCCATTCAAGATTTGAAGACAACAAAAATTTATTTATTTCTTTGACTGTGGTCCTATTTAATAAAACATTCTACTGAAGTCAATTCCCATAGTGCCTATTTAAAAACTATAAATTATATACCTTTTTAAAGAGACGCTTAAACGCGGAAATAGGTGTGAAATTGGCATGTTTAAATAATTATTTTAATTGCAATTAATTTAATTTCACATGAATGAAAATGTTATCGTTTTGCAATTCGCTTTGTTTTTAAATTGTGTTTTTTGTTTTTCATATTTTTTTTTCTTTTTAATTTTGTTTTTCTCTTTATTATTATTCATACAATTTGGTAAAAATTGATATTGATTTTTAATCTAGAAATAATTATAAATTTAATTACTGCTGTAATTGAAAGCAGAATTTAATAATTAAACGGCTATAAATACATATAAAACGTAGTAATTGGAAATTATTTAACACAGTAAATTAACCTATACTTTGAGTTAAATTTTGTCCATCCCTAGCCATTAGAATTTGCAATTGACGATGAGTATGAGACAATTTCAAATGTTTCAATATTTAAATTTGTTGTTGTTGATTTTATTCATTTTCCTCATTGATTTGGTAGCGGTAAGTTGAATGTTTAATTGGAAATTGTATGAAGAATACAAAGAAATTTATAGACTTTGCGAATTCCTGTCATAAAGAGCTCTGATTTTGTGATTGTGGCTAGTGAGACGAGTTTCTTTCAAACCTGTGATGCTGTGGATAATGAAGGAACAGAAGATATAAATGATTTGTTTGAATTCAACTTAAAACATGAATATGCTGACGATATGGAAACATTGATTACAAATGGAAACATTACGGTTAAATTTGATGCACCTCCAGATCAATTAATACAGGTAAGTAAGTCTTTGTATTTATTAAGCATAAGAAAAAATCTGGGTATGGTAAGTTCGAGACTTACTAACTTAACCTCATTGTTGTTATCTTTTAAAATAGGAAGATAACAAAAGAAAGCTTTCTAAACCGATGAAATTAATATAATTTTGCTAAAACGGTTATACTCAATAGTATTAGTGAAAATTAGTAGAAATAATGGATGCGATATAATTTCTAAAAAATCTTCACATCAAAAGTAATCCGCACACTAGGTAATTGATTAGTTTAAAAAGAGCCTGTACTACATACATAATTGTCCATTACAACCCTTCAGTCAGAATTAAGACCTAGCCTCTCACACCACTCATGTTGTGTGCGTTAATTTTATACGTGAGTGGCGGGACATACAGTTTAACGTCGACTCCGAACAACAGATTTTTTGAGAAACTTTTTCATAGCAATTTTATTTACTCTCAGAGTTTTTGCCAGAAATCTGTTGATAGGAAAAAAGTCTACATACACCGCTGTATATGTTTAAGGCAGTTACAATTAAGAATGTTTGAAGACAAAGTAGAATATATAAAAAACCTAGAAATTATTAGAAAGAAACCATACTTACAATGGTGTATGTAGACTTTTTTCTGTGACTGTATGCATTATTAGTATAAAGCTAATTTTGTTCATCCCTAGTTGCTATAAAATCATGACTAAAATATTCATATTGATGGTTGTAGTAAATTGTTGTATTGCGAAAATGTGGTTTCACCTTTGACCTTAGCTCTTATAGCAATAAAATTAAACCCGCTTTAAGGAGTCAATGAAACTGCTTTAAATAATTATCATATTCCTTATAATGTCTGTTTGATTTATTAAGTGTTTCTTTTTAATTCCAGTTCAACGGTGTATGTAGACTTTTTTCTGTGACTGTATGCATTATTAGTATAAAGCTAATTTTGTTCATCCCTAGTTGCTATAAAATCATGACTAAAATATTCTTATTGATGGTTGTAGTAAATTGTTGTATTGCGAAAATGTGGTTTCACCTTTGACCTTAGTTCTTATAGAAGTAAAATTAAATCCGATTTTAAGAATCATCATATTCCTTATAACGGCTATTTGATTTATTAAGTTTTTCTTTTTAATTCCAGTTTAGTTTAGAAATATATGAATGGAAACGTGGCAAGTGGGAACGGACTATATATTCAATGAAACGTAAAGATTTCTGTAAAGCTGCATTTTCACCACTCGAACTTTGGTATTCACTGACGTCACAAATTAAGGAGGAAGATCGCGTTTGTCCACCCGAAAAAGGTGTAAGTACATGTCAATTGGCGAGAAAACTTCGTATAGGAATACTTCTTCAAGAAAAAATTTTAATTTTAGACCGTCTATCCATTCGATAATGTGCAAAATCGTGTTGAAATCAAAAATGTTAATGGCATTGATCTGGAGGGCCAATACAAATTAGTTGCCCATTTTGAAGTTGGAGGATATTCTACCTGCATGACAGCCATTGTCAATATTTGGAAAGACTAAAAGCATTGAAAATTAAACAAAAAAAAAAAAATAATAAATAAACCGGAAATTCCAACAACAATATTTATCATTTTCTAAGGGGCTTTAAAATATTAATAAAAACATTTATTTTATTCTTTATGGTTTAATAAAAAATTATTGTGTCATTTTATTTTGAATTTTCATTTCATAGTATTTGCACCCGCTCCATGCCTTTAGTAGCATCGTTCACTTTTATATTCTTAAACTGCTTTTTTTAGATTAAATTTTGTATTTCATTTAATCTGCCTAACTTAAATGGTTTTTATGGTTTTAATGATATGTACTCGTATACACGTATCAAGTAATAAAGCCAGCGCATGGATTAGTCATTAGAGGAGTGATAAACAATTTTTGTACACTGATAGACTGACATTTTAATTTCATAAATGAGCGTAATTTCTAGATTTTGCAGAGGAGTCTTATTCCTATAATAATACCTTCGACTTTGTAAGTAAACACAATTTGAGGCATAATAAATTCCAAAGAGATTCTCGAGAAATATAAGCAAGTACAAGTGATTTTTTCTGGAGATCCCTCTTTTCCAAAAATGATGGCAAGGAACTACTAAGGCTGAACGACAGCCATTATAGAGCCACTATAATAGAATTGTTAAGTTTTCAATGGAATAGGAAGAGACGTTACAGGGGATACTTACAAGAACATACATGCATAACTGGCCATTACAACCCTTCAGTCAGGATTACGGCCTAACTTCTCACAACACTCATGTTGTGTGCCTTAACTTTATAAGTATTAAATTTTCATATTTTGTTTTGAGGTCTGGCTTGGGGCTCGAACCCGGGCTTTACGTCTAATAAGCGAACACACTACCTACTAGACTACGGCGACTACAATGCTTTAGTGAGTACAAATGTATCAGAGTAATTGAATTTCAATACTGTTGACTTACACATACTCAAAATATCATGAGTACTTATGAGTAGCGAAAAAACGATTCATTGCTGATCTCTGATATGGACCATCGAGTGAAGTTGCCTTGTGGCTAGTTAACACGTTGACTGTCACGGCAATTTTCAGAAAACTGGCCAAGCAAGCCAAAATTGACATTTTGTTCTTTTCCCAGAAGCAATTTATCAATACTAGCACTGATATAATACTGTTTTATTCGTAGCTACACAAAAATGCCAGGTTTAGTGAGTACGAGATAACTCGTAGATTGCGTTCCCTTCTAGGGTGCCAGCTACGTACGAGATAACTACACACGAGATAACTCGTTGTTGGCACCCTAGAAGGGAACACAATCTATGAGTTATCTCGTAGTCGGCATTCAACGTGTTAATCTAACCTAACATAACATAACCTGGGATATATGTAAATGCCATTTCACGATATTTAATGTGAATTGGATATCGAGATTATACGATTTTTTTTATCTCCGAAATTTTAAAGAATATTTTGTCTAAGCGTCGTAATGCGCAGAGGGCATGATGATTACACGCGACTTTTTTTGTGGGGTTTTCTTAAATCGTAGGTGTATGCGAATTCCCATAAGCAACAGCGAATCTCAAAGCCAATATGACCCATGCTATCGGTCAAACAGAATTATGGGATGCGATCCGATCGTGAAGAGATCGTGAACGATATTGGCACCAAAAACTCTTCCCAAAGAATACAAAATTTCAAAGCAGAAAGCTTAGCTTATTTCATTGTATTAATTACAAGATACAAGATTGTCTTTGAAGACAGAGAGAGAGGTCATAAATTAAATATTGATCGCCACTATTTTGATGGTTTGATTTAAAACCTTTTATGACTATTTAACGAACAACATCAAGATATTACGCATATTTTTAAAGCAATACCACGCAAAAGAAAAAACTATTTCGTCTGGTTTTTATTCAAATTATTGCTTCACATGATACGACCGATCACGACCTTCAATTATCGATTCTGATTGATTTTTTTCTGCAACGCAATTTTTGTTAAGGATTTGCGTATATCACTAGAAGTATAAATTATCACAGGAAATGATCTCATTTCCATATTTCAGTCGCTGTTTTTGTTTTTATATTTTGTTTTGATTAAACAATTTGATTCTTTTCACTGTTAAAAATCACACTCCCAGTTAAATTAGAAAATTTTCACAAACATGTGTGAACTCGGTGTTGAGTTTATTTTTTGTTTTGTTTTCGAAATGGAAAATTTTTTATTTCACACTTTTAAATGGCGGAAAAATAGCTTTTATATAAAATTTTCTAAAAGATATTTTTTTTTTTGAAAATTAACGAACAATTGAAAAGAAAAAAATTTTATTGAAATTTTATAGACATTGAATACATATGTAAATAAAATGTATGTACGTAGCAAAATGCGTTTGAAAGATACAGCCTTAAAAGTGTTTACCAGTTCGTTTGCTTGTTTGTTTGTTTTCTTATTTAATAAAAAGAAAATAATTTATTGTATTTAATATAAAATTGCAAAAAAAAGAGAAAAACAAATTAAAATAAAACATTGTTTTTGTTTTGACAATTGTAATCGTCTTTTTAAGAAAAAAAAAAATGGTGAAAATAAGAAAGAAAAACAAGAAAAATGTTTGTTTTTTAAATTAATACTAAATAAATAAAATTGTTATAAATTTATTAAAATGTGTAAATATTTAACAGAATTTCATTTTTGTTTTTTCATTTTTGCTCTAAGCTCTTACGTGAGTTAAGAGTGCAATTCCGTTCATGATATGTATTTGCATTTCGTAATAGAAATTAAAATACAATACGGGTGGTATGAGTGATGGGCAATTAATTATTACGTTGCGTTTTTTAGTTTACAGTTGTTTTCCTTAATACACAGAGCTGGGTGCAGTGTTGCAAAAACTGAAATTTTAAAATGGTAGTGAACTATAACCGAAAAAGTACTTTTTTGCATCAAATGGTACTTTTGTAAAATATTGTATGTATGTATCTTTTACATACCCTTCAATCAGGATTATGACCACTTATTCCGTGTGTGTTAATTTTACACATGAGTGGCGGGACCTACTGTTTAAAGTCGACTCGACGAACGACAGATTTTTAAGGAACTTTATCGTGGCAATTTTATTTACTCTCAGAGTTTTTGCCATAATGAAGTGTCCGGGGAAATATTTTTTCATATTTCGTTTCGAAGGAGATGTCTGCCATGGGGTTTGAATAGTGGTGCCCACCTCTAGAAAGCCAGCACACTACCCATTAGACTATTTATTTGTATTTATATTTAATACACATACAGGACAAAAACTGCTAATTCGGAACGTAACAAAACGTAAAAGTCCCGTTTAGTCAAACGTCGATGAAACGTAATGTATGTAACATACGTTCGTTTTTAGCATATGAAGAGCAATGCAAATGCTTACCGAAGTTACATTACGGTTTGGCAAGCGTTTTAATTGTTTTTCGTATTCTAAAAACGAACGTATGTCCCGTGAACGTTTGACTAACCGGAGCTCAAGCCTAATTCTCACTTTAGCATTGCGTTGAACATGTCGCTATCGAATGCACTAATAGTTGAATGACATTCTATTACTAAAAATTATTTAAATCGTAAACTGTGCATTTGATCATGATATGATCTTTAGCAAAGTTGTTGCGCATAAGTCGACGCAGGTTTCTAAATTAGTTCGATTAATTTCCGATAGATAGCGCCACTGAAAATTACACAAAATGAGTGACAAGCAATTAGTCGACCTCAAGCACGGAAGTAAAGAGCATTACGAGCCTCAGAATCAGACGAGCAACGAACATTGAGACTGTAAAATCTTCGAGTACATGCCGCTGAAACCAGTTTGCATGAACCCCTTGAACAATGAGAAGTGAGATTAGAAACTGTTCGAATGCGTACTACTCAGGCCCGTTTGTCTGAATCATCTGGTCAACGGGATACAAAATCAATAAAATGATTCTAAATTAATTGAATATTTGCGTAATGTCTTTCCTTCAAATTTATTTTAGTTGGTGGCATAGCAACGCACGCTGTATACAACTAGTATTATAATAAATATGAATTTTACGTAATTGTTTTCAATTATTTATAGCAGAAGTATATTAAAATATTCATAAGAATTTGATGTACATTAACTCCTGTTAAAAAAATTGTTATTATTTGTTTACAAAATATTTTCATTTGTCTAGAAAACTTGGCTCAGCTCAATTAATTTATTTAAGTCAAGTAATCGTGTATCGTTTGGCACTACAGTATGTTGTTGTTTGCACGAGATGTTAAAAGAATTAATAAATAATATAGAATAATAATTAAATAATACTAAAAACAACTAATAAATAATAGCGTCTAGAGACGTTAATTAACACCAGCTGTAATGTCATGCAATGACATCGAGATGGTGTTGGGGAAACTGAGGAAACTTCATCCTCCAAGTCATGTCATATAGTACAACTAACAATCATTTTGTGCACATATTAAGACTATAAGCTGTGGTAGTTTAGTGGTAAGTGTGCTAAGGACTCGACAAATAAATTTTTAGTACACAAAAAAAAAAAAAAATCGTTAAAGTCTCACACATGTTACCTCAAAAAATCGATACACTGCTGCTGAATAGCAACAGAATGGAATCATTCTAACTAAGCTACGTGAATTCTTCAATTACGTTGCTACAGATTATACAACTTCTTTGGATTTTTTGATTTCAACAAAATAATTTGCGGATATATAGAATTACGTCTCGCTATCCAAAAATAGAAGCAAAATAGCAAATGAATACCAAAAAAACGTTTTCGACTCTAAATGTGCCCGTACGTGATACTAATTTCTAAATCCTTTTGAAACGTCAATAATCAGATCAGCATTCTAGAAGATGATGACTCATATTATTCATTCATTAGCTTTCATTTTCTTCAGATGCAAAGAAAGAAAAATGAAATCTTGAAAAAAAAATTCAACAAATAAAAATGAGAAATAAATCGCATACAATACTTTGCATACATAATGAAATAAACCGGCATTTAATGTTAAAAATATTTTAAATAATATTATATGATATACAGTGTCGCTCAGAACTAGCTACACTCAAACTAATGTGTTAAATTTTTTATGCAATTTCACTTGATAAAATCTTATGATAAAAGCATGAACAAGACGTTCTTGGAACGGCAAAACATAATAAAACAAGGTTCGCCTTTAATATTTAGTGATGATTGATAAATTAAATTGATAACTTCCACATTTTTTGACATTAGTAGTCTCTCTAGGCCTCTCGCAAATTTCAGGTCGTTTGATATTTTATGTTCTACTTCTGACAGATTTTCTATAAAATTAAGGTCATGGGAATGCGCCGATTACTTCATGATGATGAGCTCTTATTGCTCCAACAAATTTCTTAAAAAATTTAGGGTTTGGTTGTGAGTCCTTATCACGTTGAAAAATTTACGAGGAAAGCATTTCATCTGTAGCGTTTGGTAAAATGATATTTTTTGTACATATCTTTGCCCAATATCCATGGAGTTTATGCAACATCCCTAATCTTAAAAAGCGACACTCTACACCATTACACGATCAGCTCTACACTTAACAGCACCTCGGCAGTGTAGACGATATATGTACAGGATTACCGCCTAGCTTCTCATACCACTCACGTTGTGTGCCTTAATTTTATACTTGAGTGGCGGGACCTACAGATTGACGACGACTCCGAACAACAGATTTTGAGAAACTTTTTCATGGCAGGTTCATTTACTCTCAGACTTTTTGGCAGAAATCTGCTGAGAGGAAGTCGCCGAAGGAATAATTATTTTTCATATTTCGTTTTGATGTCTGGACTGGGGCTCGAACGCAGGCTTTACGTGTAATAAGCGAACACACTACCTACTAGACTATCTTATGATATAAGCATGAATAAAACGTTCTTGGAATGGCAAAAAACCATACAAATGCGTTTGCCTTCAATGTCTAGTGATAACTGATAACTTCCATTGATACTTTTGACTTTTCCTTAACAAATTTCATGTCGTTTGATGTTTTATTTTCTACTTTTGGCAGATTTTCTATAATTTTTCTAATTTTCTATAATTAAGCAGATTTACTTGAAAATTGTTACCGCCATATTGGATCCGCCATTTTGAATTTTTTAAATTCGAATGAAGATCTGTAATCAGCGACCCCAAAAACGCCTGAATAACAATTTTCAAGTAAATCTGATTAATTTTTATAAACCTCGAACGCCATATTGGATTCGCCATTTTGAATTTTTTAAATCTGAATGAAGATCTCTAATCAGCGAGTAACCCAAAAACCCCTGAGTAACAATTCTGGCAGATTTTCTATAGCTTTAAACCTTTCCTATTTTAACTTATGACTACATGTCAGTTAGGATCGTCTTGCTTTTAAATACAGTTCCATCCTTTCTTATCTGCACCTTCTCTCAAAGAATTTAGACTGACCAAAATCAAATGATTTTTCAACAGAAAAAAATCATACAAATTAAATCAATATTAAATATTAAATTCAACGAATATAAAAATATAAATGTTCTCTTAATTAAATTAGAATGACAAGAGAAATTACATTTGAAAAACATACATATTTCCACTCGGAAGCATTGTATATCATTTCAAAATCTTATCGATAACAGTTTGTCATTCAAAATTATTGATTTCGATTTCATTTGTTTACATTGATGCAAAAAAAAGTAACACAAAAACAAAAGCAAACAAAATAAAATGTTTCAATAAAACAAAAACAAAGTTTTTAGTTTTATTGCAATATAATAAATATTTTATGTTCCGGAAACACTTATGCCAGACATTCTGGAGTGTACAAACAAAAATATTGAACGTCTCCCATGTATGACAAGTACATTTCAAAATTAAAAAATAAAATAAAATAAAAAAATTAAATAAACTTTTAATTAAACACAAAACAAAAATAAAAATAAAATAAACAAATAAATCAAGAATGCTAATGTACAATCGATCGATTGCTTTGGAATATTGATTGAATCGATTGTTTTTATGTTAAATACATACGTTTAACTATTAGAAAATCAATACAAAACAAAAAACAAACTTTAAAACAAAATTTGCAAAGCCAACAAAATTTTAATTTCTTAGAGAAAATTCAAAAAGAGTGTAAAAACACATGCTGATGACAAACACCTCAGGGTTGCACTTACCTGAAGTTTTTTGACATTTCACCAATTTTTTGTTTTAATTAAAAATTCTATTTAATTCTACCGGCTTAACAATAAACAAAATAATGTTTGTTAAAAGTTTAACACAGTTGATGATATATTATGCTACAGATGTTCTTTTTTAATTTTTTTTTGCAAAACATGTGATCGTTTTGATTTTAATGAATTTGTGAATTTGATATTCGTCGGCCAATTATAGAGTTTAATAACCTGATCTCTAGTTTTATGGTAAATAGCTTGATAATTTCGAAATAGTTTAGTCGAACTAAATATCAATGAGTTCAACATACTGAAAGGGGAAGTGAAATGAAATATTTGCTACATATGACAAAAATACGTCATTAAAACAGGTTCATTAAGAGCCTCTATAAATTGTAGTATCCGTATTGTAGTAGGTAGTGTGTGTTGGTTTATTAGAGGTGAGGCCATAGTTCAAACCTCAGGTCAAACATCTTCAACGAAACGAAATATGAAAAAATATTTCTTCGGTGACTTACTCTGGCAGAAACTCTGAGAGTAAATGAAAAGTTTTTCCAAAATTTGTCATTACGAGTCGACTTGAAACTGTAGGCCCTGCCACTCATACATATGTGTGTGAAGATAAATTTAAATTTAATTAGAAAAGACCAAAACCAAAAATTTTAACAGAGCTAATGTTAGAGTTAACAGAGCAATGTTAAATGGTTAACAGAAAATACGAAAAATAGTCAAGGAAGAAATCACCCAAATATACGATATCAGGGAATTGCTGCAGATATCTGACTATATACAAATTGTAGCCTAAGGTGTCCGTAATAAAACCCAAATAACTTTGGAACTGGAGTTATTGGGCTTCAAATATACACTATGTTAACAGTGTCTGGGTAGGATGACGGATGGTGGATATTGTGAAAAAATGGGACTTGCTGCAAATGTCCCACAGTATGTTGTAGCCTAAGGTGTCCCCAATTAAACCCAATAAGTGGTATATCCCAAAGAACTTTGGAACTGGAGTTATCTGGTTTCAAATATTCCCTATGTTAACAGTGTCTGTTGTGTGCCTTAATTTTATACTTGAGTGGCGGGACCTACAGTTTAACGTCTACTCCGAACGACAGATTTTTATTTACTATCAGTGTTTTTGCCAGAAATCTGCTGAGAGGAATTCACCGAAGAAATATTTTTTTTTTCATATTTCGTTTTGATGTCTGGCCTGGGGCCTGGTGAAGGATATGAACTGTGTTACATGCATTACTAATTGAATCTGTCATAATTTAAATATCATAATTTGAATAGCTCATTTCCTGAAGACCTTTATTCAAACACACGAGTTGAATAAACTTAACAAACATAATCTAAATATTAAAAATCAACCAAAAATTTTTTGTATTTTATTATTATTATTATGATTTGTTTTGGTTTTTTTTTCATAAATATCTGTAAACATTAAATGAAATTAGCACGTGATTTATATTTAATTATAAATCAAATAATATACAAACATAGGAAGATCTCGAAATAAAATAACAATAACAATAATAATAATAATTTTTATTCTATTTAGATAATCGTAAAATGTCACATAAACCACATGAAACGTGCCACTCTATTCGGTAAGAGCTTTTGCATGTTTAATGAGACCGTATGGTTTTTCTAACTAATTTTGTATTTTTGAGCTATGGCAGGTTATAATGGAAAAATCGTAACGATTGTGCCTCCCACATATGCTTAAGTTGTTAAGAGTCTTGTAGTATAATTCTGAAATCTTTTGATCTTTGATCACTACATACTATGGTACTATTAATATTTTAAATATAATTCGTGATGGCTTTCCAGCTCATGTCGTCTATTACTCTACCAATATTTTTTGGGGAACTTAAAAGAAAATCCTCGACATACAATTCGATCTCAGAGCAATATACTGTATCATCGTTTGCGAAAACACAAGCATAGCATGGAATTTTAAGTAAAACAATTCTGCCTTGCCTTTATTCGCATACAAAACTCTTATTGAGTAAAATTTCTTAATTCTCTAATGTTGTAAACACAATAAACGCAACACAGCATGTACAACAATTTTGCAATTACAGCCTAAGGTAAGCGGCATGCGTATTAATTAGAATAAAGACAGCGGCAGCAAAGCATAAGCAATGCAAATAAAAAATAACCAGTTTATTAATTCCTTATTAATGGAGCCACTAAAACATTTTCTCGCATTATATTTCAGCGCCGCAGTGTTTGAAGTCACCGTAGCCTAGTATGTAGTATGTTGGTTTATTCGACGTAAGACTACGGTTCCAAGCCCAGGCCAGACATCAAAACGAAATATGAAAAATTATTTCTTCGGCGACTTCCTCTCAGCAGATTTCTGGCAAAAACTCTGAAAGTAAATAAAATTGCCATGAAAAGTTTCCCAAAAATTTGTCATTCGGAGTCGACTTTAAACTGTAGGTCCCGTCACTCATGTGTAAAAATAAACACACAACATAAGTGGGGTGAGAAGCTAGGCCGTAATCCTGACTGAAGGGTTGTAATGGCCAATTATGTATGTACTTATGTATGTATGTATATTTCATTCATCTCGTGTTTAATACCTTTATTTCATGCATGTTATTATATTGACAGCATAAATCCTGTCACTGTGAGCACTAAATCTTAAATCGCTGCGTCTAAAAACAAAAATTAGCTTTAAAGCAGAGCAGCAAAATTTTTGCTTGTAGTCACATTGCATTTAAAATAATCTCTTCCATATACACCCACCATGTATTCTATTTTTGAGCGATTACTGCGTTTGCTGCATTGCGTTTATTGTGTTTATAGAATAACAAGAAATTCTGGCGCGGCCGATGCAAACCGTTAGGTGATTGTCATATCTAGTGAGCATCAACCACTGTAAACAAATAAATAACTGCGGAAGCAGCATATACTTCAGCCTTTGTGGACCAATACGTAACTGCCGTATTTACAGGAAGCGGCATCCATCGCAAAAGGGTTAAAGACCACTTTGAATTAATAACTAAAAAAGCGAACCATTTGATGTGAGCGTTCTATGCATTCATTTACATAAACTTGTTTTTAAATATTAAAGAAAAATGTTAATATAAAAAACCAATGTAATAGAAAAAACGGTTTTTTCGAATGGTTTTTATGCTGTTATTTATTTTGGTTGCCCAGCTCAAAGTAAGCAACTTGAATACAGAAACTTCAAATATTTCTAAATAAACTTCCACATATAATGTTGAAGTTGATAGAACTGTACTAAACAAGATGTCTTCATGACTTGGCAAGATGGCTTAGTGTTAGGCTAACAGAAAACTTTAAGGCCATAAAATGTGATTATAAATTTAATTGCTATCTAATATGTTCTTAATTTATTTTTAGTTGTAAATATGCTTGAAGTCGCCGTAGTCTAGGTAGTGTGTTCCTTTATTAGACGTAAAGCCCAAAACGAAATATGAGAAACAAAAAAAAATATTTCTTTGGCGACTTCCTCTCAGCAGATTTCTGGCAAAAACTCTTAGAATAAATAAATCTGCGGAGTCGACGTTAAACTGTAGGTCCCGCCATTCATATATAAAAATTAAGGCACACAACCTGAGTGGTGTGAGAAGCTAGGCCGTAATCCTGACTGAAGCGTTGTAATGGCCAAATATGTATGTATGCTTGTTTTAATGAAAATATATGAAAGGTTCCTTGAAAATTTTCCTGAAGAACTTTTTTTTATTTTATCATTCAAACCTATGTACATATAGCATAGGAAGTTCTTTTGCAAGTGATACTAATATTTTATTTATTTATTTTATTTTATTTATTTATTTATTTCATATCACATACAACAAGAAATTAATCTTTTAAATTACAGTATGTGATTATATGATCATTACAAAAAATAGAAAAATTATTATACAATAAATTAAAAATAAAAAAAATTAAAAAAAAATATCAAAATATTAAAAAAAATATTAAAATATTTTAATATATTTAATTTTTTTTTTTTAATTTATTTAATATAATAATATTTTAACTGTTTTATAGGAACAGTCTTTTCCCAATCTTCTGAACAGTCCACCAAATAATCAAAATCGTGTCACTATGCTTTTATGGCATGATATTTCAATCGTCTCTATTGCCCGCACAAGGTCCTTTAGTTGAGAGTTACACTAAAGCCCTCCTGACAAGAACATTATTGCAATGACAGTTATTGCTTGATGTATTCTTTGTTTCACCTTTTCTCAACAGTCATCAGTAGCTCTAGAAATGCCTGATCTTTTCATATCCAAGCAATTGCAAATGTAAAAAAACTGCCATAAATAATTCTTAATGCATAGCGTTTCAACTAGTCGACCCAGACTGTTAACGTGAATGTCATGTTCATGTTTTCGAAAAATTTCTGTGCTAAACAAGTTCATAGAACTCTGGGCCAAAATAAAAAAAAAAATGTAAATAAAACTTTAAAAAAAAAAACAACAATCTTAAGATAGTTGTGTGCGCTGACAACTTGTCCACAATATTTAAGGAATTCTTAGTGACTTTTTAAAAACAAAAACAAAACAATATAAAAACTAGAATTAATTGTACTTGTTTTTTGTTTTTTGATTTTTTTTTTAATTTTCATTTATTTACCATAAGTTTGTTGTTTTACAAGGTAAACTACTTAACAGAGCAGGAGAGAGAGCGACACTTCTGTTGGTGTTGACTGCGTTTAACTGAACTGAACTAACAAAAAAAAAAAACAAAAACAGCAAGAGAATCGTTTCGCTTTGTATGGAGTTTTTAACTTAATTTTTATCATTTCAGGTTTTTAATTTTGTCATATCATTTGTTTATTGTTTTGTTGTAATAATTATGTTTTTGTTATTGTTGTTCTTCAGTTAAAATGTTTTTATTTTGCATTTAAAGTAAAAAACTGGCGCCAAAATATTTAAAAAATATTAATCAAACGAAAATTTATTTGATTTATTTTTGTTTTGAAATGTTACGGAATGGTGGCTGGTGGAATTGTTTCATCATTGTGTTTGTTACCACTCTTATGGCCATTATTACAACTTGCCGTTAAACTTGGGGTTAGTTAAAGGTAACTTTACCTAAAGTGAACTTTAAAGTCACATTTAACTTCTTTTCGTTATTACAACTTACAGATAAAATAAAGATAACTGTTTTCAAAAATATGGCAATACCGGAGCAATGTCGATAAAACTGTTCAATCAAACAAGTTTTTTTAACGTAGTGGCAACTACGGGCTTTGTTTTTTGTTGTTGTATATGCTCATTTTGTTTAAATTTTAAGTTGCCATATTGAAAATAATATATAATATGGCAAGTTCAAACATAAACTTAACTTTAAAAGTTATCGGCAAGATGATCCTCCCTTTAGCTTAACGCTCACTTCTATCTTATTGGGTACTCATAATAATGAAAAACAATTTATCTGCCCGTTAAAATCCTCCTCGGCAAGTTGTAATAATGGTCCTTAAAATAAAGTTTTCTTTGGCGCTTTCAAGTAAACGAGCTACTACATTGTTTGAAGGATTTATTACAACTCATTGTTTAATCGTACTTGCAAGAGATGACATCTTTAAGGGCTGTATTGAAGAGAAAATAATGTATTGCAAATGTAGCCTTTGACACACTGACAGATTCCACGCTAATCGTGTATTACAACATAAGAAGTAGGGTTGATTCCTCTAATAGTATTACAGTATTCAAATGGGATACTCCCCATCTAACCTACTCTAGCCTGAGTTATTTCTTCGAGTCTCTACAGTAGCCTTACTAATCTAAAAATACTAGGAATCTTTCAATGAAGGGATAATGGTAAGCAATCTGGAAATTTTAACGAAAGATGGATAAACAACGATGGACATTTAAATATCGATAAATGGATTAGGCATCTAAATATCGATAAATACATTACCAGAAAATTTTGGGAAGCAAAGCTATCCTTTACAGTATGGATTATATAACAATTAGCTCCGGTTAGGCTGCGGACCCTTCTCGTAGGAAGAGCTTCCAATTATGCCAGCATTTAGGCCCAATACATTTGATATAGCAATTAACGACACAATTAAAGTATTGAAATGTTTCCATTGGTTTGAATATTGCAAACAGCTGGTGATTCTAGTTGGAGCACAGTAAATAGGAAATATGACAGATGCAATGGTAGCAAATAAGAAAAATTGGCGCAGTGTGTCAGGCTACTGCCAATTATTCCTAGGAATGAGAAAAAAAACTGATCTGACTGCCACAGATTAGATATATTCATGGACGAAAGTAATAGTCTGTAGGCAGATCAATATTAATATCAACGGCAATGCATGGTCCAGAGAGAAAAACCCTTAAGTAATGCGAAAGTGGTCATGACCTTACAATTCCCGAATAAGAAGGAAAGCAAGACATACAAGCAATTCTAAGTAAGGATCTCAGCAAAACAGAAGTAATTCTGCTTAACTTTGCTTTATACTATGTTCAGATATGCACTTTTATTGCGTAAATTTCAATAAACGCCATTATTGAGCTCAATATTTCATATAAAGATTCAATTTATTATTGCGCAATAAATACGCAAATTGTTATAATATTGAGTAAAACTTAAAATACAGCACTGTCATAAGAGTGTTTAGTGAGCATATTACAATTAACCGAACAATTTTTGTTGATATTTGACAACTCAAATGTTAATAACGACAAAAAAAAAACAAAATAAAAACAATGTTGTTGATTGAATATTGAATAAGCAGCTGAACTGCGTAGTATATCATTATGCCTGAACACTTAGAATATTGTTTTCAAATAACCGAATATTGACTCAATAAAAGTGCATGTCTGAGCACTATGTTACTATGTTACTTTGCTTAAGAATAAAAAAAATATGCTTCATGTGCTGTGTTCTTAAAAACTAAAAAAAATGGTTTGAGCCTCATTATGTACTTAACAGCATAGTAACCTCTTATACAGCACAGTGAGATAATTTCTTGGTCACTATTTACTACAGCTTTTACTTTCTTCCTGCTTTAAGCCGCCAACCTTGTCTACCCTCCACAGCAATTTGTTTTCTGAGTATTCTTTTGTATGCCCCTAAAGGTCAATTACCGGATTTTACTGGATAATGAAATGATGTAAAACTTTAATGTAACATAGTATTCTTACATCACTTTCATTTTATTCTTGATTATTTAATATGCAAGTTATCGTAATTGAAGCTCTAAAAGTTATACATGAACGATTAACTGAAATAAATTAAACGAAAAAAAAGTGTTATAAAACCGGCATGGCTGAATGATTCACAGTGATCAACTTACTTTTAATTTCATTTGTAAATATAATAATCAGTTAACATATGCAAATACGTATGTTACATATTGTGTAGAGTATTTTCGATTTTATGTACTCTCAAACAGTTTATTGGTTGCCGTTATTTAAATTTGAAGTGCTACGCATGCATTAAAGATTTACCAAAAAAAAAAAAAAATTAATGTTTCTGTCAAATTTTGTTGATTGAATTAATTTGTTTATTAAGTGGCAAAACTGCTTTTTTTATAATCAAAAATATCAATTATAAAATTCTTAGAAATTATACATATTCATACATATAGACTTCGACGTCATATCATTTGTGATATTAACTTTATTTACAGAAATGATCCAACAATGTTTTTTATATAAAAAAATTAAGAATAATTAATAAAATAATTAAAATAATAAGTTTTGAATAATCTGTATTTCAATTAAGTTATAATAATTATGATGTACACAACCCGTGGCACAAGGCTTTGACTTAATAAAGATGTGATTATAAAGATTACATCAATACAAAATCATCTATAGAGCATAGGCGAAAAGCTTATAATACTACCCATCTGAATGATATTCAACGACAAGAACATCCTAAGTGTACATTTGAAGGACTACGACAAAATCCTTGCTACTAAGGAAGCAGAGCAACTATGGACATGGTGTGATTCAATAAGAATTTAACAAACAAAGAAGGTATACAACATGCATACGTAATTGGCCATTAGGACCCTTCAGTCAGGATTACGGCCTAGATTCTCACACCACTCATGCTGTGTGGCTTAATTTTGTACTTGAGTGGCGGGACCTATAGTTTAACGTCGACTCCGAACTACAGATTTTTGAGAAACTTTTTCATGGCAGGTTTATTTACTCTCAGAGTTTTTGCCAGAAATCTGCTGAGTAGAAGTCGCCGAAGATAATTTTTTTTTTTGATATTTCGTTTTGATGTCGGGTGTGGGGCTCGAACCCGGGCTTTACGTGTAATAAGCGAACACACTACCTACTGAACTATATACTTAGAACAGTGTTGCAAAATTTAAATTTTCAAATGGTACTGAACGTTAACTAAAAGAGTACTTTTTGTATCAAGTGGTACCTTTGCAAAAAAAAATATTTATTTGTACTTAATACACGTGCAGATTGGAATAAAAACCTAACGACTTATACATGTTTCTAATATATTAACCAAGAGCGTCTGATTCGGAACGTAATAGAACGTAAAAGCCTCGTTTAGTCAAATGTCCAAGGAACGTAATAGATTGTACGTTTATTTTAGCATATGAAGAGCAATGTAAATGCTTACCGAAATTACATTACGGTTTGGCAATGGTTCTCATTGCTTTTCGTTTTCTAAAAACAAACGTACGTTACGTGGACGTTTGGCTAACCGGGGCTAAAGCCAAATTCTACTTTAGCATTGCGTTAAACGTGTTGCTAATGTGCATTAATAAAGGGTCCGCCATCTAACGTTTTTTTTCAACTAGTGCTTATTTCGTGAATGGTAACACTTAGCTCATGTCTGATTTGACAGATAATTAGTTTTATCCTTCCGCTGAACGAATATTGACCATCCAATGCGTTTTCGCTTTGCTAAGTGGGCCTGCGATCGACTTACAGAAGATGCCGATTTTGGCAAAAAATCATCTTTTCAGATGAAGCTCATTTTGATCTTGGCGGGTATGTAAACAAGCAAAATTGTCGCATTTGGTGCACAGAAAACCCGCACGCATACATTGAAAAGCCGACACACCCAAAACGAGTCACTGTTTGGTGTGGATTTTGGTCCAGAGGCATAATTGGGCCATTTTTCTTCGAAAATGAGCAAGGAGTGGCCGTTACACTCGATGGCAATCGTTATCGGGCCATGTTGAACGAATTTTTGTTCACAAAAATTGAAGAGTAGGATGTTGGTAACATTTGGTTTCAACAGGACGGCGCTATGTGCCACACGTGCAGTGAAAAATATTCAGAAGACTATATTGGAAGTGAGTCAAGTGCTAGTAAATGTACTCGGATTTGGTTCACTGGTTGATGGTAACGCGAAGGTTATTCCATTTGACCTTGTTTAACTAAGCTAAACGGTGGAAGGTTGCACGAAGATTATTCAATTTGACCTTGTTTAGATAACCTAAGCAATTAATTTAATTTGGTTGAATTCAAAAAGAGCATTAGCTTTTTAGCTAGCATTTTAAGTACTAAAGTTATTGAAAATTTGAATTTTACTACAGATACAGGAATATATTTTTTTTTTAACAAATTAAAAATGTAACAAATAATTATTACGTTATATGTTTAATAAACAAAAAAGAAACAGAAAAAAGAAGAAAACAAAAAAAAAAAAACAAAAATCTTCAAGAATTTTTAAGTGAAAAAAAAAAAAATTCAAAGTACTCCGACTCTCCCTTTTTATTTATTCCGAGTAATAAAATTTTATAAATTCTTAACCAGTTTCTCTTGTCTTGCTTCAAAATAACACATGTTTAAAATTGTTAAAGAAAAAATTATTAAATTCATATTATTACCGAACCAGGCTAAGTAATTGTTGTATTAAAAAATGACCAAATCGTTTATCACACCGATAATTCGTATATGCCAAGCTTGCCATTGAAGGTTCAAAAGGTGCAGCGCCCGTGTTTACAAATGATTTATAAAAAATTTTATTCACGTACCTTTTTTTGGTTGTTGTTGTTGTTGAAATACAAATTGTGTGAAGGACATCATTAAATAAATTACATGATATTCAGCTACAGTGTTTTTTTTTGTTTTGTTGTCGTTTCGAATTTTTTTTCTCAGATATTCTTGAGACTGTTAATTTGATTTGTTTGTACCTGAAAACAGGAAGTTTTTTTGGGGGAATTACTCTTGTAAATACAAATTACTTTTTAAAGTTATCAAAAGAAAAAGAATAAATAAAAAATATATTTTTTAAATTTCATTTAAATGTGTAACCATTAATGCCTCTAATAAGTTTGATTTGATTCTACATATGGCCTTAACACAAGCCATTGTATCGTTGTATTGAGTGTATTGTTGGACGAACAACAGTGTATGCTTGTTGTTGATAATCTTATATATAAAAATGAATGTGTGTTTGATTGTAAGTTTGTATGTTTGAAGTTTATAGACGATTAAACGGCTGAACCGATTTTCTTGAAATTTTCACAGTATCTTCCTGTATGTCTGGAAGGAGTTATAGGCTACTTTTTATGTTGATATTCCAAATGAGCGAGGGACCATGCCCACGTATGCTACATATTACATACTTAATATTTAATTGCATTTGAAATATATTACTCATACGCATAGTAGTTACCCCTATAAGTATGCTATCTGTGATTCCTGATGTATAAAACCAAAGAAAATAAAGTGTAAAGAACGACGCGGGGGGAAAGATAGAAGGGAAAGAAAAAAATTTTGTAACCAACATTTGTGAAAAAATTCACCAAATAAGAAAAAATATAACCAAAATTAAATTCGTAGACTTTGGTTTTATTTATTTTTTTTCAAGTTTAAATTATCTATATATATAAAAATGAATGCACTTTATGGAATCGTAAACTATGCATTTAATCTTTAGCAAAGTTGTTGCGCATGAGCCGACGAAGGTTTCTAAGTTGGTATAACCAATTTCCGACAGGTGGCGCCACTGAAAATTCTTCGAAATTAATTAAATCGTAAACTGTGCATTTGATCCTGTGTTGAAAAGAAAAGAAAAGAGCATTACTAGCCTCAGAATCAGCATTGAGACTGAAAAATCTTCGAGTACATGCCGCACAGATCCGTTCGCATGAATCACTTGAACAATGAATCACTTGATCGAAAGCGTACTACTCAGGCCCGTTCGTCTGAATCATCTGGACAACGGGAAACAAAATCAATAAATGATTCAAACTTAATTGGATATTTGTCTAATGTCTTTCCTTCAAATTTATTTTAGTTTTTAGTGTAGCAAAGCGCGCAGGGTACAGCTAGTTTTCATATAAAAATCAGATACACTTATATACATTTTTTTCATATGTTCTTAAAAGTTGTATTGGTTTCGTTCTATCAATTTATGTAAAAGCCAGTAATCAGGAAGAAGAATAAAAATACGAAATATTTTCTATGTAACTTGAATCAACAATTAATATTTCAAAATTATATTGATCGCACAGATAATTAATTAATTTACTTTTTTCCGTAATATTTTTAATTTTGTTGTTTGAAATTCAAATTATGAATACTGGTCTGCTTCTTCTTATCGCTTTTTGATTTTTTTTTTTAAATTTTGAGTATGAGTGAGTCAACAGTATTGAAATCAACTATGTACTCTGATTCATTCGTACTCACTAAAACATTTGGTCAATTCACACAAGCCTTTGTATCGTTGTATTGAGTGTATTGTTGGACGAATATATTACAGTGCATGGTTGTTCTTCATAATTTCTATATAAAAATCCGATACACTTATAAAAAGTTGTGTTGATGTCGTGCTATCAAATTGTTTGAATGCCAAAACTTATGAAGAAGAATAAGAAGAAGACATTTGGAATACGAAATACACAATATACCATAGCATTGAGTGTTCAAAGTGTATTCAATACAACATACACGATACAAGGTCGTGTGAACTGACCAATACATACAAATGCAATGGAGTTCGATTGTAAGTTTAACATCCACTTAAGAATTTGTAATTCTTAAGCATTTTTCTTACTTTATTTCGTATTGCTGGACTTATATTAGCATTCAATTGTTTAACAAATTTACACCAAATAATTCTGTTCCTTAAATTCCTATATCCATATTGGATTCAACACGTTGCACCCATTGCAAGCTTACTTATTTAACTTATTATTGGTCATTATAACCCTTTAGTCAGATTCACAACCTAGCTTTTTACACCAGCAATTTTGTCCATGACTGGCGGATCTTACAGCTTAAAGTTTACTCCAGACCAGTGTTACAAAATTGAAATTTTCAAATGGTATTGAAAGAGTACTTTTGTAAAAAAATATTTATTTATAGTTAAACAACGTACGACATGGAATGGAAAAAATAACGACTTCTATGTGTATTTCTTATACAAAACAAAAACAGTTGATTCCGAAAGTAAAAGCCCCGTTTGGCCAAACGTAAATGAAACGTAGCATATGAAGAGCAAATTAAATACTTACCGAAATGACATTACGGTGCCGCATGCGTCCATATGTATTGCTTTTCGTATTCTAAAAAAGAACGTACTTTTCGTGGACGTTGGGCAAAAGACTAACTATGCCTTTGCGATTACGTTGTACATACATGTTGCTAACCCATTAATGAAATGGTGAAATAATTAAAAAGTACTGAAAGTGTTGCGGGGGTACTGCGGTGTTTTTGAAATGCAAAAGTACTGAAAAAAGTACCAAAGTACTGAATTTTTCGACACTGCTCCAGACGACAACTTTATTAGAAACTTTACATGGCAATTTTATTTACTCTCAGAGTTTTTCGCAGAAAATTGCTGAGAGGAAGGTTGTCGAAGAATATCTCGTTTGTACGATATGTTTGAGCTGAGGTTTGAAACCATGAGCTCACATCTAATAAGTCAACGTACTGCCTACTAGATTACAGCGACTTTATCGCAAACGTTTAGTCAAAATCATTTTACGAATATCAAAAATCGCAAGAGTTAAGATCAATCCCTAAATTATTTATCCAATAACCCCCCTGACAACCCTGAGGGAATAACATTAAAATCGAACTTCATAGGCTCTCATCAGACGAAAACAATTATTAGTCGCACAATTTTTGTTCTTATCAAATCACTCGGGATAAATATTAGTTTGGCATGAATGTATATGTATACACAGCTTTGTGTGTACACATTAGTCTTTTACCATTCATTTGATGTTTGGCTGATTTTTAAAAATGTGCATGTATTAGTTTTGTGCTGGTAATGCGAGGTTGAAGCTGGTTGAAACTTTACGCCACCAAAAAACCATTCTCTTCACCTCTCTTGCCAATGATCTATCATTTTACGTGAGCACAATTGTTCTCGTGTGATTAGAGCCAGTAGAATTGCATAAGCAAGTGTTGTCACCACTACAGCAATCTACAGAAGATGTAGTAGTAGACTAATCATTGGTCAATTACACACAAGAACAATTATGCTGGCATAAAATGGCAGCTTGTAGGCAAGAGAAGTGGGGAGAGTGGTTTTTTGCTGGCATAATTTTTCAACCAGCTTCTATCCCGCACAAACCAATACATAAACAACACAAAACCAATACACATACATTTATAAAACAGCAGGTTCAGACAAATTTTTAATACACACAAAGCAGTGTACATGTATACGATTTAATGCCAGATGAAATAGTCAAGTGCGTGACTGAAAGAACAAAAATTGTGCGGCTTAAAAAATAGTCTCGTGTGTGGTAGCACATTTGAAAACCAATAAGCCTTTGGATATGGTTTATGGGAGCCATATGCTCCTTAAAGGAGGTAAATAACAAAACAAATTTAATTTCTTCTTACTACATATGAATACTTTGTGTAAAGGAAGTAACACAATTATTGCCTGTCAATTTCATTCACATCCAGGAAACAATAATAATAATCCTAAGCCTAATGGATATGTTGTAAGCTATACGGAACCAGAGAACCCATCAGAATTCAAAGTAAGCCGCTCTAAATCAATATTAATGGATTTCGAAATAAATTTATGATGTTCAGTATTTGAAATGTGAACATTAGATGAGTATTAGTTGTCAATCAACACACTCGTTGTAATAAATATATGTATTAAAACATTTCTATTACACTACACGGTAGCCTTAAATGTCAATTACAACATTCTGTACATATTGATAAAGTATTTTATTTGAAAATAAAAATTTTATTGTGTGTGTTAAACAAAATGTTTATTTATGTGATTTCTTTCCGGCTTAAAAGTGTTTATTTTTTTGTGTGCGTATTTGTTTTAAAAGATCAGCCAGAGAAAAAAAAACAAAATTTTTTTCAATAAACAATTCAAAGACAGAGTTAAGAACTTACGTCTTGTCACAGTGCCAATAACTACAGGTTTATTGAATAATATTTTTACATGTCACTTGAAATAATAATTTCCAACCGAAAATAACAATAAAACAAAATTTTTGTTGAACAATGTGAAAGCTTTCCCAGAAATTCCAGCGCCATTAACAGTTATACTCATTAAAATTTATTTAAATAAGTGCCCGAAGACAAAAAAAGATTAAAACCGTTGTTTATAACAGAAAACAATACCAATAACCATACGGTTGGATAATATTGCAAAAAGGGTCTTGAATGAGGACCAAAATAATGGGTTTTTTCTTTGGTAAACAAAGTTAAAAAGATTTTTTTTTAATATTTTCTGAGAAGTTCTTTTGAAAAATTATGCATTTGGACTGAATTAAAAAAAAGTTTTTAAAAACAATATTAAAATTTTTATTGAAGCTATAAAAAATCACCTTCGAAACCTAAAACAACACTGTAAACGCAGCACAATACGGTTATCATGAACAATTCTGTTTTAATTCGATAGTCGTTTGCTGAAGTGATACTGATAATAACACGGTGCGACAGTCAAAATATACCCGAGTAACTACATAGCCTAAGTTATTCACTACGTTGAGTACAACTCAAAAATATTTTTTTTTATTTTTCTCAAACCCTGCAAACTTGTTTTATTTGATAATAACTGTTTTTTGTTCTTTTCATACAAAATTATTGAATACACAAACACAAACTCAACCTATTTTCAAAATCCATAGCTTTTTGAAAAGGCGACAGATGAGCCTTTAAAATGGTATACATAAACATTTTATTCAAACTTATATGTTATGAGTTTTGATGGGGTAAACTTGGAAAATATAATTTTTTTCTCATTTTTTTAAGTTTGTCCATTCTTAATTGCAAAATTTACTTAAAAAAATAATATAAGTAAGTGATGGCATTCTGAAAGTGCATTCTCGTGTGAAGAGATTGACATTTCGTTTGATCAAATCGGACAAAAATTACCGCAGTTATTATTTAAATAGTATAACAGTCTTGTTATATATGTTATATATGCCATCTTATCAAATGAACTTTTAGTTCAAATATTTTCAAAAGTTTTGATGGATCTTGATTGTTTATCGCAAAATGTGTCAATTCCACACTTGCACGATTACCAAAAGTCGGCTAATATTTGTGTTTTTTTGTAAATATTAGTATTTCTGTTCAAACGTGAAATTTACTTATTTTGCGGTAAACAATCACGATCCATCAAAAATTCTAAAAATTTTTGAACTAAAAGTTCATTTGAACAAATATACATATATGAAAAATATAACTCGACTGTTAGACTCTGTATATAATAACTACGGTAAATTTTGTACGATTTGATCAAACGAAGTGTCAATCTCTTCACTAGATAATGCACTTTCAAAATATCAGCACTTATTTTATATTTTTTTACTTAAAGTTTGCTACTAAGTATGAAAGGACAAACTTGAAAAAATATGAAAAAAATTCCCATTTGCCAAGTTTACCTCATCAAACCCAAATAATGTAAATTTGTATATCGTTTTAAAGGCCCATCCCTCTCCTTTATAATAAGGTTTAAATTTTGGACATCGGTTGAGATATGTTTGTGTAATCAATAAATTTGTGCATAAAATCCAAAAAAAGCAGTTTTTGTCAAATAAAACAAGTTTGGAGGGTTCGAGAAATATAAAAAAAATATTTTTGGGTTCTACTCAACAAAACTCACAACCTACACTATATCATTAGGTGGGTGTGTTTAATTTCTTTATTTTATCGCATAGTGTTATTTAATAACATTTTTGATGATAATTATAATAAAAGAAAAAATAAATTATTATGATCGCAGACTCCTTTATTAAACACCTGTAGACATAATAACTGCATACGTCCATAAATAATTTTACGCAAATAGAAACAAATGCAAATTTATATAATACAAGTCTTTATGACGTTAGTTAGATAGTTGTCTATAATTAAATAGTATGTTTTCTAAATTAGAACAAAAAAACATGTATTAGTTTAATAGCAAAAAATAAAATATTTACGCAAAAAAGAAAAACTTTTTATTTATAATTTAAATGAATATGCATAATCAGTCATAGACATCTGGTTAAAAGAGAGCAAAAAACTAATTAGAAATTAACGTAATTCAAGGCGAAAGTCGTAAATTCTGTACGCTACTTTAAATGATTTTTCTTTAAGTCAAACTTAAAGATGTTGCAAGCCTACCGTATATGTATTCGTAGGATGCTGAAGTCTAGTAGGCAGTGTGTTGGCTTATTAGACGAGCGTCTGTGGTATTTTCTTATACAGTCAAAGAAAAAAGTCTACATACACCACTGTATGTGTAATGAAAAAAATGTTATAGCGTTGTTAAAAGCATTTAAATACAATTAAGAATGTTTGAAGAAAAAGTAAATTTGAAAGTAATATAACGTAGAAATTATTGGGAAATGTTTACATAGAGTGGTGTATATAGACTTTTTTCCTTGACTGTATATGGTATTTCTTTTACCAACAGGATAATTAAACGAATTTTGGTAATTTGAGTTCGAAGTGTTCAGAACTTTACTTTGCATTCATTCAATAATTGAAATTTAAAACAAAAATTTTAAACACTTGAACGGATTTTTTTATGAAACTTTAAAAAACATTACTCATCTAAGGGGAGTGGCTTAAAGGGAATACAGATTTTCTATAAATTTACGTTCCTATGCTGTCTCACTGTTAAGTGCGATATAGGCCACGCGTTTTCTTAAGTAACCTTCAATCTGCTTTCTATTCGCAACGGTTCTGTTCGAAGCAGGAGGCAATTATTAAAAATAACTGTGTAATATGAACCTATGTTCAAGGCTTCAGATTCTCAAAAGAGGAAGTTCGCCTAGCCTTGAAGAAACTAGAGAAACTAAACAGAAAGTTTAGTTCTTTAGAATTTCTGTAAAAAATTATGGGAGCGGCAGCTGATACAGTACTTAACATATTAACAGGTCTATCGTGAATGGGTTTCAAAACGAGGCCTTGTTATTGTATTTATTGTAATCCTTTGTACTATGTTCAGATATGCACTTGTATTGAGTCAATATTCTGTTTATTGAGTACAATATTTTAAGTGTTCAGACATAGCAATATACGCAGTTCAGCTGCTTATTCAATATTCATTTGGCAGCTGGCAAACAAAACAGCTGGTTGTTTTAACAACATCTTTTTTTTTGTTGTTGTTGTTTGAGTTGTCAAATATCAACAGAAAGTGTTCGGATAGTTGTAATTTGCGCACTGAACATATTTATGACAGTGCTGCATTTTAAGTTTTACTCAATATTGTTACAATTTGCGTATTTATTGCGCAATAATTAATTGAAACTTCATATGAAATATTGAGTAATTGTGTGTGTGCAATAAGTAAGTATGCAGTAAGGAAAACTACTGCCATTCTCTAATGAAAATACTTGTCTTGGCGAATTTATTACTTTAAAGTACGAACTGTTAATAAACGTTTGTTTAACTTAATGTATAAATTAGCTAATGTGAACATTATACACACATTAAAATAAAATCTTCTGAGTACTTCTGAAATAAATTTCAAATTGGTTTAATAAATATGATTTGAAGCCAAAGTCAAAATGCAATGGCCTGTTATTTGCCTTATCTTTTGGAAAGAAAACAGTTATAACCAATTCGATATAAAAACTGATTCTGAATAGTTCAAGTGTTACAAACAATTAGACAAAAGCAATACCATTTAATGTAGGGTATAATTAATAACAATAAATAATTATTAAGTAAATACATGTTTGCGCACATTATCTATAACAAATGAATATTTAAATCAAACAGTGTGTAGAGAAATGCCATTATTAACGTCAGATATTAAGACAATAATTTTGAAAATATACATACATACATACCACATACATATGTATGTATATGACAATAATGACTGAAATTTGACAGAAATTTTTTGTTTTAACCATTAAAAATTAAATATCATACAAGTATTTATGTGAACTTGTACTACGAGTACAATAAAAGCAGCTTGACGTGCAAATAGATTTTAATATCCTATAATAATGATTTTTATTAGTGTAACTTGAAGTCGCCGTAGTCTAGTAGGTAGTGTCTTGGTTTATTAGAAGTAAAGCCCGGGCTAGTATTCCAGACATTAAAACGAAATATGAAAAAAAAATATTTCTTCGGCGACTTCCTCTCAGCAGATTTCTGGCAAAAACTTTGAGAGTAAAATAAACCTGAAAAAGTTTCTCAAAAATCTTTCGTTCGGAATCGACTTTAAAGTGTAGGTACCGACACTCACAACATAAGTGATGTGAGAAGCTAGATCGTAATCATGACCAATAATGTTTAGTTTAGTTTTTGTTGCGGATGTCTGACCTGGGGTTTGAAGCGAGGCCTCACGTCTAATAAGCCAACACACTACCTACTATTTACTTGCTTTCGTTTGATAACCTTGTATGTTCTGTTCTGTATACAAAAATATTCTTTTAAATTACAAAGTGATTAGCCTGTTGACATAATTATTTTCTTGTTTAAATATTTACTGAAGTGTTAATAAAATTCTACCAATTACAGCCTATTTATATCAATCGATCTTAGCGCCTATTTCAAGAAAACATTTAAAAGAAGCAATAAAGAAAGTACTTTATTTAAATCGAAAAGAATTATTTATTTACTTTGAAAACAAATAAAAATACTTGTTGCTTAATTTAAATAAACGTCATTCAGAATCTTGTTTTTTTTTTGGTTTTATTAATAAAATTCGTTTCTTATAAGAAGTTAAGTATTTTTTTTGAATTATTAACAAATTTTTTTTTACAGTTGTTTTGTGTTGTTGTTGTTTAGCAAAATACCTTGATGTGGTATTACTTAAAAATGCAATTATTTCAGTGGTTTTCACAGCACCAAGATATATATATTGGTATTTTGGCTTGAAAATATTGCTTTTTTTTCTGTATTTTATAAATGGAATGTCTACAAAATTTAAAAAATTTATTATTTTTATTATTATTTGAAGGCTTAATTTGGTGGCATTATTATTTATTTTTTTAATTGAAAACAAAAAATCGTTTAAATCATATTGTATAACAAAAGTAGAGCAAAATTGAAAATGACAGACAGCTTTTTTTAATACATAGAAAATCTACACGTACATATGTATACTGTAATAATGAAACTGTAAAAAATACTACGTCTTTACATGAAATGTAGAACATAAATACGAATTTTTGGTATTTCTGTGTGTATGTTTGCTAATGGTAAAGCTGTTTAACGAGATTCATCGATATAAATTCGTCAAATTATATTAAGAAACTCAAGGGAAGCAGATCCGACAAGGAAACATTGTTATGAGGTTTAAGTATGGTTGCCCATACTAACCATAATAAGTTTCGAAGAAAATAATCACAAATAAATAAACACGAATATTCAATATTAATGGAAAACAGAAAATTTTCCTTTTTTATCTGCTCAGATAGTTTATCTTTATTTTACAAACGATTTAGAATTCCTAGAAATAAAGTAGTGGAAGTTCTTAACTAGCAAGCTTCCTGCTCCTCCGTTAAGTTTTCTAACCTTCCATACTTCCTCGTTAGCCGTTTGATTGCTGCAACTATGTTATTTAGAAATATTGCCGAACAAGTGCCATGGGCTTAAAAAAAGTCTTTATAGAAGTGGAGCTACGATTTCACAAAGGATTCCTTTGTAGAAGGAATACCCTTACTGATGCAGTGAATTGTGTTGGAATTTAGGTTATGGGAAGAAGGACAGGGGGGAGTGTTTTGTGGACATTAAATTTGAATATTTTTATATTATAAGTGGCAGGAAAGACTTCTGCAGTTATGGAGTTTCACATACGGATAGTCCGGCTAAAGAGCGAATTCTGTTTGTAATGCAGCGTGACAGTAGGAACTGATAATCCGGGTTAAGATCGAATTCTGTCTATAATGCAGTGTGCGATTTACTGGATAAATGACCATAAACGGAAGAGCCCTGCGGGAAAGATGGGTGCTTTGTAAGAAAACGCAATTTTCGGGAATAAGTCTCCTTATCTACCTAGGGCAAAATCCGTTTTAGTAGCGATAACACAGTGAAACACAAGCCATATTGCGAGAATCATTCAATGAATCAATAGATTTGGATACCCTACAGTTATTAATAAGCACCTTCGTCCTCTCCTGTATGCGGTTAAGAAGCCACAAAATAGACTTTAAAGCACTAGTCCAGGCATGAGAATTGTATTCCATTCTTGGTCGGATATAGGTTGTAGTTAAAAAGAAGTCGACGTGGTTTTGTAAGTATTGTGTTGGCTTATTAGACATGGGGCTTCGGTTCACACCGCAAGTCAGACATTTCCAGACTTAGTAGTATTTACACCACTCATAACTACAGATGAGGCAATATTATTGTTGCGCTTGTGTGATGCGTTTTCCGCGCGTTAAAAGCAACTCTATTTATACGATCCTGTTCGGATATTGTCTGTAGATTGGATGTGAGAGTGTCATTTATTGTAAACCTTTTCGCCTCAATTTCCAAGAGGCTCGGCCTACCATTAAAAGGATATGAGTGACAAATATTGCTATCATCTGAAAAAGAGTAGATAGGGTTAGAATTTAAAGGAAGAAACAACCAAAATAAAATTAATTATTTCCTATAATTTATTACTTTTAATTTCTTCAAATTAGTCAAACGATATCGATACCTATAGATAACATCATATTTTCTGTTTATTAAATTGATGCAGGTCATCAATAAATGTCATTAAAATTAATTGACAGCAAATTGACAATAGCATTAAATATAATTATAATAATTCTTAGTAATTAATTTCAAATCTGTCTAATTAATAAAGTATTAAATAAAATTTGTTTTAAATATTTTTTATAATATTTTGAAAACTCTTTGATATGCTATCGATTAAAAGTGATTAATTGACAATGCTTGTTGACTTATAACAAAAAATAGGTATTTAATTACTTGAAAATATTCTAAAAATAGAATATTACCAATTGCCATCGTTTGTTTATTGGTTTAAAAATAACACCACAAAAATTATTTTTATATTCTTATTATAAAAAGGAATACTCAAGACAAGTGCTTTAAATATGATGATAAAAAAATATAAAAATTAAATGACCGAAAAGCAGACATCATTTCATGCGTTTTATCGATTTATAAACGAACGACGAAACAATTTAATCAAGCCAAGTCAAGTGCAGTTCAATGAATTTTTCAAATTAAATTTTAACTGTAAATTATCAGTTCAAACAGAAAAAAAACACAAAACTTGTGTTGCAATCAGTTTTATTTTTAAATATTTCTCTGAAAAATAAAAGGTGATTCGATCAGCAGGCATTCTTCGATAAACTTGCAACAGAATTTGTTGCATTTTAAAGTGGTTTGAATTGATTGAAACTGGTTTTTGCCAAATCCAATGGGCAGGAATTAGCAAAAACATTAGATTTCGTTAACTGAATATTGTTAAAATAAATATTTTGTTTTTAACTATTTATTAAGAAATTGGTGTTAATTCGTCTAACAGACAACGCATGTATGTATAGGTATTGGTATAAGGATCGCTACATATTTAACAACAAAATACAGCTGGTTTATGAGTTTTCAATGAAACATATTGGCATTAACAAAATAAAATGAAAAAATAAATAGAATAACAAAACAAATTAAATAAATATATATTTAAGCCAACTGGGAAGTACGTTCATTTGTCTGTCTGTCTGTCTGTCTGTCTCTCCACCCATAATACGTTTTAAAATGCCTTTTTCCCTGAGCCATAATCAATTATCACATCAATGTTGTGAAAATTAAAAAGTTAATGATGTGTGATAATATCGATACAATTAAAAAGCGTATACAAATATTTAAACATATGAAAATATGTTTAACAATTTGAGTAAAAACAAATATAAAAAAAATTGCGTATTTAATAAAAAAAAAAAAAAAAAAAAAAAAAATGTAGGTGTTAATCTGGGTGCGTTCTAAGTGTACTTAGAACGTTTTTAATGTTATTGCATTTTTCATTCTCTAACTTTCATTCTCTTTCATTCTCTAACTTAAATACTGTAAAAATTTGGTTAAAATGCGCCGATCCGTTCCGAAGTTATAGGGAAAAATCTACTTAGAATACACATGTAGTCGTATGTCGCGTGAAAACTTTGAGAGCTCATAACTCAAAACACACTTTTTCGACTTAGAATGTTATAGAACGGAGGCGTCGATATTATCTGAGTAATTGATTCGTCTGATGAAATCAATGAAATCGCAGTAGCCGCATAAGTATTTTTTTTTTGTGATTTGCAGTTAAATTTAAGTACATATTTCCTTTGAAGAACTGTTGACCCAACAGAGCAATGGAATACAAAGAAAGCAAACAGTTGTTCTATTCTCTTCTACAGTAGTGCTGTCCCTTAAAAATGCTTTAATTTCTTTTTACATGCTCTTCCATTAGGCAATGAGATGGCCAAATGGCTTGTGGCTTTCAGTTTTGGAACTTTCTTTAAAATTAGTCTCTTACTTCAAATGCCTTTTGAATGAAGATCTCATGAATTTTTATAATTTCATTAATATATGTTCCATTTACTACGGATTTTTCATGAATTTGTATAATTTCATTAAAATATGTTCCATTTACTATGGATCCCCATAAATTAATCAAGCTGTCCTTTCGGTTAAGTAGCCTTCATAGGTGTTTGTTTTCTTTGGTTCTTCAAAGATTAAAATTATTATACGATTATTTTTGATCGAAAGTTATCTTCTAGAAGAAAACTCTGAATTCATAGGCCTTGTGTTCGAACACCCATTATAACACTCGTATTATTAGCGAGCCAATTCGCTAAATTATTGTGTATAATTTTTGTTTATTGTGTGTTAATTAAATATTATAATTTACTTATTTGCACATATGGATTTCACATATAAGTATGTATATAGGCCTATTGTTATTTGGTTTTATAACTTTTCTCACTTTTTTCAATTTGTTTTTGAATACATGGAAAAATATTGAAAATATTTTATTTGAATTATAACAATAAAAACATTTTTCTTTCTGTTGTTTTCGTTGTCTTTGGTGCTAAAATTTTATTATAATTTGTTAATTTAGCGCTTCTCGCAATTCAATTCAATTCAAATCAATTCAATTTCTTTTGCTAATTCTAAAGTTTATTTGCTAATTTCACTCAATTCAATTGTTCAACTGAAATTCACATATGAAATCTTTATGATTTTTAATAAATTCATTAAAAAGAGGTTTCATTAGGAAAGAGGTTTCATTAGGAAATGTTTTAAATAAATAAAAAATTATAATTTTTTATGGCAACATATACTCACTCGTTCGGTACCTGGTACCTTTTTGCTAAAATATTTGTTAAGGCGTTAATAAGATTGTGTATTGTATACTGACTTACAATAAATATTTCGTATTTTGTTGTTCATCATCTGAGATTCATTTGTTAAGCAAATTAAATGAATTTATTTGGAAGTTTTTGTTTTATTGAAAAGTTTTCCAAAATAATTTTATTATGCACAACGATAACGATATCGTATCCTAACAGCAATGGTCAATGAACGCCCTTGACCATCACTGTTTCTGAAAGAGTAGGGAGAATTACTTAATCCAGACTCGTTTTAAACTGCATTCAATTGGTGTTGTTGTTGTTTTTTCTCAATATCATAATAGACATTTAAATACATACACAGTAAGCTAAGTGAATGTTATTAAAGTTTACAAATAAAAAATTGAAAGAAACCTTAAACAATAAATAAAATAATTCATGATTATCGATTGCATTAAAGTTGTCCTTCCTTATAAACAATTTTAAGAATTTTTCCTTTTTAAAAGAAAAATATAATAAAACTGAATATAACATCGTATATGTTACAATTTTCCATTCCTCAAGAGACAGTCCATGACATCCTAATATGGTGTTCAGATATGCATCTCTATTGAGTAAATCGCAGTAAACGCCATTATTGAGCTTAATATTTCATATAAAGTTTCAATTAATTATTGCGCAATAAATACGCAACTTGTTATAATATTGAGTAAAACTAAAATTACAGCAATATCATAAGTGTGTTCAGTGCGCATATTACAAGTATCCGAACACTTTCTGTTGATATTTGACAACTCAAATGTCAACAACGACAAACAAAAAAAAAAAAAAAAAAAAACAAAATAAAAATAATGTTGTTGAAACAAACAGCTGTTTTGTTTGCCAGCTGTCAACTGAATATTGAATAAGCAGCTGAACTGCATATATTGTTATGTCTGAACACTTAAAATTTTGTACTCAATAAACCGAATATTGACTCAATAAAAGCGCATATCTGAACATAGTATAAAACGATTATGCTATAGTTTAACTATTGGCTCTGAACAAATATATTAATCGCAATTGAAATCTAGTAACGCCTTAAGGTAAGGTTTAAGGACTTTTCAAACTCAACCAGATATCTTGATGAATGTTAATATGTTCATGTAATTATCAACCCTATTTTTCTAGCATTCTAAATTTACGAATTCAAGGTTAAGCCAATCGTTCTCAAAAACAAAAAAATTTAATGGTAGGGGTAGTATTTCCCTATTCTGATTACTGAGTTCGCTCCGGTAATTAACAGTAACAACAAAAAAAATTGTTTAAATTTGGCATTTTATTTTCGCTGGCGGTTTTGGTACTGACTTTTGTGTTTTTTCAATACCTTAAATGTTAAGTGTTGACAAATCCTGGCTTGAATCATTCCTAAGACATCCAAGACATATTTTTGGAAGGTATAGATTTATTTAAATAATCGCAAGCTAAAAAGTTCTGCCGTTAATTTCTGGTTGCCTAAAAATATTACATCTTACGTCACTAACTCTCTCTTCTTTCTCGTCATTATGCATTCAACAGACGTCCTTTTAGAGTACGCGTTGGGTTCTGTTCCCTTCTAAAATGGATAATCATAAAATGCTTGTTAATCATGAAATGAGGTCGCGTGTTGGCTTATTAGTTGTGAGACAACGGTTGAAGCTCCAGGTCAGATATGTCCAATAAACTCTGAGAGTAAATAAAATTGCCATGAAAAATTTCTTAAAAATCAGTCATTCGGAGTCGGGATTGCAGGTTCCACTACTCATGCATAACGTTAACAGATACAGCACAAGTGATGTGAGAAGCTAGGTTGTAATCCTGACTGAAGGGTTGTAATGGCCAATTATGTATGTACTATGTATGTATAGTCAATATTGTTCAAAATAGGTTCCAAGTGGACAAGGATGCAGAAGAGTATTATAAGTATAATTAAGTATTTTATAAATTCTTATGATAGAGAGAGAACGAGAGAGAGAGAGATGTCAAGCGGTTTTATTATACAATGTTTGTAGCGTTTAATAAAATTTTGGTTTATTTATTTTAATAAATAATTTCGTTTTTAAAATTAATTTTTTTTAAATTTTATAAGAACACGTTTAACGTTTTTTTTTGTTTACATTTATTATTTATTTAAATGAATTAACACAATAATATTGTTTCCTTCAAGTATAATAATAATTCTTTGTAAATCTATTTGTAAATATTTTAATAATAATTTTAGTAGAAAATTTAGTTGAAAACTCAGTGATTGTGATTTAGTTTTAGTAAATAAAGCGTGTAAAATATCGTCCATTTTTTCTTTAAAATTTTATTCTCAAATAACCTACCTAACTACACAGAATATTTGCTTCACACTTCTGAAATGATCCACTACATTCCATTTGACATTTTACGACACGATTATTAATCAAAAACGGACTCACGTTAAATACGCAAATCCCAAAATAAATAGAGACTTTAAGACGACATTTTCTCGAAAGAAAAGAAACGAAATGAATATTTAAAAATAAAATTTTAACAAACACGAGTCAAAAATGTGATGAAATATAAGAAATACAACAAAGGAGTAAGATAAAAAAATACACATAAAAAATTATGTTGTTTTAGGATTTATGGCTCTAAACACACGAGAACAATTGTGCTGGCGTAAAATGATAAAAAAAGGAACATAAGGCTGCCACAGAGAATTTCCAAATTTTTATTCGTTTTCAAATGATTAGTCTACTACTACGTCTTCTGTAGATTGCTGTAGTGGTGACAACACTGGCTTATGCAATTCTATTGTTTTTCTTTCTCTGGCTCTAATCACACGAGAACAATTGTGCTGCCGCAAAATGATAGTTTATAGGCAAGAGAGTTGAAGAGAATGGTTTTTTTTTGGTGGAGTACATACATACATACATAATTGGCCATTACAACCCTTCAGTCAGGATTACGGCCTAGCTTCTCACACCACTTATGTTGTGTGCCTTAATTTTATACTTGAGTGGCGGGGCCTACAGTTTAACGTCGACTCCGAATGACAGATTTTCTGAGAAACTTTTTCATGGCAGGTTTATTGACTCTCAGAGTTTTCATATTTCGTTTTTGATGTCTGGCCTGTTGCTCGAACCCGGGCTTTACCTTTAATAAGCGAACACACTATCTACTAGACTACGTCGACTACTAAGTAACAAATACATGCAGATTTTTAAAAATCAGCCAAACATCAAATGAATGCAAAAACACTAATACATACAAAGCTGTGTATGCGTATAGATTTCATGCCAAACTAATATTCACTTCGTGTGATTTGATAAGAACAAAAATTGTGCGACTAAAAATTGTTCTCGTGTGAATAGGGCCTATGACAGCAGTTTACGCCAACTAACTTGTAAATGTTTTCTTAAATAAAACAAATAATCCAAAAACACTACTATTTTTGCAAATGCTAACATTAAATTGTTTTATTTTTAATTTATGTAGTTTTCTAAAGTTTTTAGTTTAAAATTTTTTTTTATTATAAAAATGCCACTCAAAAGCGTAGGTGTAATAAACCATAATGCCTAAGCAAATAAATACTAATTTCGTGTCTTTTACAATTAAATAAGCAGATAAATAATTTAAATAAATAGTACAGGCTCAAGTAAAAACTGCTTGGAAGTCCGCAATGTAGTATAATAAAAATTAAAAAAAAAAAAAAAATCTTTACCTCAAAATTATACTTCGCGCCAAATTAAACAATATGAGTAACAAAGTCTATTCCGGGCAAATAAAAATATTTGATAGGAATAAGAAGATTATATGGATAGAAATGTTTGTCTAAAAATAAGCATTTTATCGGTAATGGAGTCTATTATTATAACACTTTTAAAGCCTTTCAAATATGTATTTCATCAGCTCCAGTTATAAAAAGAATTTTAAGCCTTAATGTGTATACAAATATAATATTTTCAAAATATTTTGAATTTATTTTTTTGTTACTTTAAAACTTAAGTGATAGATAACATCAGATAGTAAAGAAAGTAGCTTTTGAAACAAACAAAAATGTATAACAGTTCGCCGTGCTTTAAAATTCAAAAGGCTTTGTATAAACACTTCCCCCCTCAAACAGTAATATGCCATACAAAGGCACAGACATCTAGAACAATATGAATCTGATAGAATGATATGGAAACAAAGAACCTTGTGCTGTTTTTGGCCATATTTAGAGATGATTTTCGGTAATTGTAACTTCTGGACAATCAGACAAATTATTTTTATTTCCAGCAGATTGCCACACATCTTTGATTCAAAAATTACACTATTCGACTAAATAAAAAAAAAATAAAAATGAAATACACCCCGTGTAAGTTGTGAGTTTTGTTGAGTAGAACCCAAATTTATTTTTTTTAATTTTCTTGAACCCTACAAACTTGTTTTATTTGACAAAATCTGTTTGTTTTTGGACTTTACGCAGAAATTTATTGATTACACAAACATTCCTAAACCGATGTCCAAAATTTAAACCTTATTAGAAAAGAGAGAGATAGGCCTTTAAAATGGTATACATACTTGTATTGTTTGACTTAATATACTATGAGATTTGATGACATAAACTTGGCAAATGCGAATTTTTTCATATTTTTTCATGTTTGTCCGTTAATAGTAGCAAACATTAAGTAAAAAATATTAAATAAATGATGACATTCTGAAAGTGCATTATCTTGTGAAAAGGTTGACTCTTCGTTTGATCAAATCAGACAAAAATTTCCGTAGTTATTATTTAAAGAGTCTAACAGTCGAGTTATATTTTTCATATATGCAAATATTTGTTCAAATGCACTTTTAGTTCAAAAATTTTCAGAATTTTTGATGGATCTTGATTGTTTATCGGTAATGTAAACCACGGCCACCAGAAATAATAATATTTTCCATCCAATTTTTGAACTGAAAGTTCATTGTATAAGATGACATATATAAAAAATATAACATGACTGTTATCCCATTTAAATAATAGCTAAGTTAATTTTGGTCCGATTTGATTAAACAAAGTGTCAATCTCTTCACAAGATAATGCACTCTCAGAATGTCAACATGTCTTTTATATTTCTTAATACAATTTTGCAATTAAGAATAGCTAAACTTGAAAAAATAAGAAAAAAATTATATTTTGCAAGTTTACTCCCTCAAAACTCATAACATATAAATGTGAACAAAAGGTTTATGTATACCGTTTTAAAGGCTAATCTCTCCCCTTTCTAAAATACTTTGGATTTTGAAAATAGGTTAAAAAATATTTCGGTAATTAATAATTTTGTGTGAAAAGATCAAAAGAAAACCGTTTTTGTCAAATAAAACAAGTTTGGAGGGTTCGAGAAAAATAAAAATAGTATTTCTGAGTTCTACACAACCTTTGTACAATTGGTCAATTCGACCTCCGGGTACTGTACTTGTCTTAATTGACAAGTACACGTCCTCTAACCTAACCTAATCTACACAACCTAGTGAATAACTCAGACTATGTAGTTAGTCGGGTGTATTTTCACTGTCGCACTGTGTAATTTATGGTTGCTGATTTGGCTGTAATCTGACACCAACTGGACGAACAGGAAGCCGTTTAGCCATGCGATTAGAAGAGTGCGGAGCAAGATAAGTTCATTTCAGCTATGGACGGAGAAGGAGTAGTGTTTCTTCTGAAAATATTGCATGAAATCGTCACAGATTATATGGTCACAGATTATATGACGACATGTCACATAATTAGGCATCCACCGATGATCTTAACAAAGAATTTTGATTAAAAACAATGACAAAGTAAGCTTCACGTAACTTACTCCCTACAATGCCATTGTTAAGAGTCTTTAAAGCTTGTCTTGCTTTTAACATTGGTAAGAACACGATGTAATGTTGTTTGTACCTTTCATTGCCTTGTTGCTTCTGTTAACCATTCTGTTCTCTGATTCTGCACTCAAGATCAAAATCAATGGTAAACATTTCAATACAACCCATACATGTCGTCTATTGAGGTACAACTGTTGTGTTGATATTATTGCATGTACTCATTCGTTCTTCGTTTCTTTTACCGTTTTGGGCCTGTCTAAAACACGTAAAATTTTAACCGCTTCCAACCAGTTCAAACTAGAATACCAATGTACGTTGTCGCACGAACCAAAAACCCCAACCAACGCTATTAAGAAAAAAAAAATATTTTATTTATTTGAAGAAATAAAAACATAAAATACACAAGCGAAGACACAGACCAATAAAATTTAAAACAAAAACAAGAAGAAATAAAAAAACAACAAATGAAAGCTGTTTCTTTATTTTTAAATATTGTACCTGAAGAGTATTTAATACGAATTTTATTGTATTTATAGCATTCGTTGTTGAAAAAAAAACAAAAAAAAATACAACTAAAGACAAGTAATCAAGAAAGAAATCAATACTCTAAAGCAGAGCTTGCAAGAGATTTTATCGTTTTTGTAAGATTTAAAGGACATTGAAATGCAGCTAAGAATCAACTTAAATTTGTACAAATGACTCCTTTTTCAAGGTGGGAAAGTGTTAAATTTGTAGACCATCTTGTCCAGAAATAGCCGTAGTTGGCTTATTAGTCGAAACTCTGTAAAAACTCTAAGAGTAATAAAAATTGCCATGAATAGTCTCTCAAAAATCTGCCGTTCGGAGTCGACGTTAAACTGTAGGTCCTGCCACTCACATATAAAATTAAGGCACACAACATTAGTGGTATGAGAAGCTATGACGTAATCCTGACTGAAGGATTGTAATGGCCAATTATGTATTTTTGTATGTAAGTAAAATATTAAAGGAGACTCATATTAGGTTAGGTTAAGTTGGAGTGGTAGCTCCGATGTCGAAAAGCTCCCTTGAGCACGCATTGCAGCCCGTTATGACGCCACAGGTGACCGCAGTTTCTGCACTGACCAAGTTTTACCAAAACCAGGGATGTGGAAGAAGTTGGTGAGCGCAAGAGCTACACATCAAAAGCACGACTATCCTACGCTGGAGAACCAGCCAGAAAGTTTGATAAACGAAGGCATATCCTTGACATCAATAGAAGATAGCTCCGTCAAGCTAACGAGAAACGAAGAGCCAAATAACATATATTTGCACCTCGCAAAAGATGGGCATTGGCAAAGAAATTGGAGAACAGTCTCCTCTTCCTCAACGGATCTGCATCCACGGCAGAAGTCTTTCAATGGGAGCCGCATCCTTTCCGCGTGTCTACCAATAACACAATGGCCTGTAAGCATGGCCACTGTGATTGAGATGATGACACGAGCAAGTCCAAGTAACTGGTTGGTACGCCTTCTATACATCAAGGGCCAGATGAGTCTTGCCATGGTGCAGGACTCCTCATTGACACAGGACAGGTTAGCATCTCAAAACAATTTCGAGACGCCATGGCCAACTTGACCGAGGAAAGTGGCACACCCAAGTCGATTAAAGAGGATTCCGGAAGGAAAGACTCATATTACATACATAATTGGCCATTACCACCCTTCAGTTAGGATTACGACCTAGTCTCTCACACCACTCATGTTGTGCGCATTTATTTTATGCGTAAGTGGCGGGACCTACAGTTTAACGTCGACTCCGAACAACAGATTTTTTTTGAGAAACTTTTCATGGCAACTTTATTTACTCTTAGAGTTTTCGCCAGAAATCTGCTGAGAGGATGTCGCCGAAGAAATATTTTTTTTTCATATTTCGTTTTGATTCTGACCTGTGATACGAACCCGAGCTTTACGTCTAATAAGCCAACACGCTACCTACTAGACTACGGCGACTTCTCACGTTATATTTGAAATATTCTCCTTCAAAATCATGCATTAAATAAAAATCTTGTTCGTAAACTAACGTTTGTAGTGGTTCCATTGTTGATAGTTGATATATGTACATATGAAGAGATCGATTGTAGGAGTTCAGATGTTAGTAGACGAGTTCTTGGCAATCTTTGCTTGTCAACCAGTCAACGTTTGGAACTTCTTACTAAGACGTAATCGCAATAGTTTTCATATAGTACACTGATACGTTAGAGGACGTGTACTTGTCAATTGAGACGAGCATAGTACCCTGAAGTTGAATTGACCCATTGTACTAGTACAGTGATAAATGAGCCAATTTATATCATCAGTCATCCTTCACTTAGGAAATTGACTTTTCCTATTGGATCTCAACATCAATACTCAAAGAAAAATTCTTCTAGGTTGGTTTTAGGTGGAGTAAATAAATTTTGTTCGTTTTTTAGTTCTTTCGTTATACATTTAAATAATTTTCCATAACTACTTAAAATTCCTTGCATTCTATTAATGAATTCACACATTTAAATTTCTGGCTGCAAGTACACAAATGATATGATCGTATCTTACAAACATTTTTGCAATTTTTTTTTGGTGGTACACGAAAACATGAGTGTCAACGTCAAATAGAAGGTTTTTATGTGTACTTCAAGCCAAAAGGAATACTAGATATACAGAAACGAAAAAAAAAAACAAAAAGAAACAATAAAAATTCGCAATAAAGTTTAAGCTTAACTCTGCAAATTGTATGAAACCAATAAAATTGTTAACAAACAATTTTAAACGTGGTTCAATTAAACGCATAAATAAACTTCTTATATGGCCATATGAACGTAATAGCCATAATAAAATAATTGTGGTAGTGGTTTATGGCTGTTATGAGCGGTGATGGGTGAGTGCCGGTGGTTGGCTCATACGTATTGCATACGTAATGATCTGGACACATTAAACACTTGTTTTAATTGTTCAACATTCAGTAACAGAAATCAACAGAAAATAACTTCAAATGTCATATAATAATTGAACACAACAGAACAGAAAAGGAGAAATATTAAATAAGAAATAAAATATGTATGTATGTGTACCATACACACAGAGCATAGAATTAATATTTACATTTTATTGGAAATAAAATATAAATAAAAATATAAATAAAATGCCTTATAAACAATGTATAACAACTGGTTGTTGCCGTGAGAAAATAAATATTTTTAAATTTTTTTTTATAATAGAAATATGTATCATATAAAAGAATTTATTCCAATGTTAGATTAAAGTAAATATTTGAAGCAAAAAAAAAAAAATAAATAAAGTTCTAAGTTAATAATAACCATACGAGTTTTTCAAATAGAAAAATACAACGTCATTTACTCTCCTTGTGGAAAATTTTTATATCGTCTGTAAAAACTAGTTCGGACCAGTTTGAAGTCAAGCCGGAATGAGGTTTTACACTAAGAACGACTTTAATCTAAAGGGAAAATATGTTTAAGTATTGCTGATGCTTATTTGAAAGCCGGAGTTTTAGAGAGTTTTAAAGCAAGTGAATAATTAAATGGAGTTTTAAATCGATTTATTGGTTTGAAAGTTCATGTTTTAATATTAGTATAGTTTAGGCCATTCGTATGTGTTTGAAGATAAATGCAAATTTAACTAGTAAAGACAAGAACCAACAATTTTAACAGAGCTAATGTTAGAGTTAATAGAACAATGTTAAGTGATTAACAGAAAATACGAAAAATAGTCAAGGAAGAAATCACCCAAATATACGATATCAGGGAATTGTTGCAGATATCTGAGCATATACAAATTGTAGTCTAAGGTGCCCCTAAGTGGTATATCCCAAATAATTTTGGAATTTGAGATATCGGGCTTCAAATATTCACTCTGTTAACAGTGTCTGGGTAGGATGCAAGTCCCATTTTTTCACAATATGGTTTTTGTATTTGCTGGTTAAATCTGAATTTATGCCATTCGTACAGTTAGCTCCTTATTTGAGCGTCATATCCATAAATTCTTTTCAGTTTAAATGTAAAAATGCTTAATAAATTAATGTAAAATAATGCATATATGTATATATTCATAGATGTTTGGCCTTTAATTTCAACTAATGTATTCAAATACTGAAGTTTTACTACAATTTATACTGTCCTTTGAGCCCTCATAGAATAAGATAATTATCACCATCAAAGGAAGACAATGCTATTTTTTGAAAAAGTGTAAAACTCACTGAGAATTTCCTCACTACTATACTTAACAACACACAACAAATCAACAAATTGTCAGAAGGTTTATTGTGTTTCGGTAACTACAGTTGGCAACCCTAAGATCCTAGAACTTTTGCAGTACGCCTATTAAATACTTTGCAGAACAAATTTGTCTAACGAAACAATACACAAAAAAAATTGGGAACCGAATAAATGTTTTGCGAAAAACATCGTTATGTTGGGCGATTAGAACTTGCCTTAAGCTTGGCAAAAAATTTTCACATGGTTCATTGTTTTTCGGTAACCAAAGATGGCAACCCTATCATCCTAGAACTGCTGCAGTAGACCAATTATGTAATTACTTTGTTGAAAAATATTACTACGAAATAAGATACCAAAAAAATTAGGACCGAACATATTTCGTGAAAAAACTGTTATGTTCGACAGTCGCCTTAAGCATGGCTTAGTTGGATTCTATAAAAGGTTTCGTTGTAATACATTTTTTCTGGTTAGATAAGTTCGATTGAAAAATTCTGTGTGACTTAAAATCTTTAGTCTTGGGTGCCTAGCTTCCTGACAGTGCCAAGTAAGATGTTCAGTGGTCTTCTCTACTTCCTGCAAGTATGTTTAAAACCAAAATGCCTTTATAACCACTATGAAGTGCCTAATATTGGTTAGATTTAGTACCAACCATGTCTATATAAGTGCAGTCCTTGCGCTGACTAACTTCTCGCTTCATGGTTCGGAGGAACTTGGTCAGTACAGGGACTGAGTTCGCCTGTGGCGTCACAACGGGCCGCTGAACGTGCCCAAGTGAGCTACCATAGTAACCTCTACCTATACCTATGTCTATACAAGTCCATTTTTCCATTTTTTATTTACGAGATAATGAAATATGTGCCTCTTAAATAGGAATGGATATATCATGACTGACTTTGATCGAATTTATTATAAAAAGACACGAGCATGTTACTAATTACTGATTAGTGACTGTTAACTGACCAGGAATCCACATTAGGGTGCCCTTTAAAGGTCTTGCTATCTATATCAGAGACTCCGGATATTCTCATATTTCCTAGGGATATAATAGTTGATTTGCCATCGGCGAATGTGTACACATCTCTGCATCTTGATACTGATTTCACTTCCAAGTTTGTCGCGGGTACTTGGCCCGCTTGTGAATACTTGAATGATGTTCCGAGAGATTTATTAAAAAATTTTTCTTGATAGAAACGCGTTTAAGAGATTTTTCTTCTTCCTAAAGGAATAATAATAAACAAATTTATATTAAGCTTAGGCAGTTAAAATTTAGAACATCAGCTATTGTAGTTGTGTAATAGAAATTAATTGAGATTTCGAAGAGCCAATCACATGACTAAATAGCTAAATTAAAAATACAGTGGAACCTAACATTTTTTTATAATTTTTTGCAGCACAATACTTTGTATATGTATGTATATAAAAATATTATGAAAATTGTAGATTAGGTTTGCCCTAGTCTGCAATGTCTTCCTAACACACAAAGAAAGAATGTTTCGATTTCTTTAAATTTTTATTTCCGTATTGATAAGTACAATTATCACACCTATTACCCCCAAAACTTCTTATACAAAAGTTGATCTAATTGTAGAATAAATTTCAATATTTCCGAATTTGGGGAATTTTATTTCATTTAATTCAACATTATTTATGTGCCAATTTGTAGGCAATTTGACTGTGAATTGAATACTAAAATCAATTAATTATTAACATTTAAGCACTTTATTTGTTCATAAAGATAAAGACTTAATTTTAAAGCCAAAATATTTACCTTAAAATAGTAATAAAAAAATAATAATAAAAATATAAAAAAAAACTAAAAACATAATTAAAAATTCTCTAGGAGTCTTATAAGGCGTCTTAAAACACAAAAACAAAAAATAATAATGCCAAGTCTTAGTAGAGCCAGTCAGTTAGTAAATCAATCGATTAATTCTTAGAATCATGGTTTAATTCTAAAGACGTTCTTATTTTGATGTTGAGTGCGCTTAATAAAAATTGGCATATTATTGTTAAAGCCATAGAAATAGATTCCAGTCCGTTCAACAAATGACCCACAATGTCGTTTAATTGTGCGGTCAATCGTACATTGACAGTTACATTGTTCGATATCGATAACAAAGCACGTTTTAAATATCATTATACTGTGCTTTTGTTTTTGTTTTTGTCTTTATTTTTTAGGTTGGCGGCTTTTAGACTATGCCATGCCATACAAAAGAGCCTAGAAAATAAATCGATTTTATTTTAGTTTCTTAATACAAATACAAATAAAAATTCTTTATGGAAAATTAATTAATAAATATGTATGTGTGTTGTACGCATACAATGTTGATAAATAATAAAATGCATAAAAATATGCTGTTTTTGTTGTAATTTTTTTTCAATTGATTTTTTGTTTGTCACTTCATTTATGCGTGAGTAAATATATTTATGAAGTATATTTTTATCACTCACACTCCGCCTGAATGTTTAATTATTATTTCAAGTTCACTGTCAAGTTGTTGAATTAAAAAAAAAAAAAAATTGAAAAAACCAAATGCATGTTAGTTGTCTCATTTAGTACAGGGAGTATAGAATTTAATTAAATTTATAAAAAAAAATGTTTTAAATTTATGCAAAAAATTTTAAAATATTTTTAGCAATACAAAGTTGCGGTTAAAATAAAGAAAAAAAATTTTTCAATTAATAAAAAAAAATTGTAACAAGTCATTGATGATTTCAACATTCTTGTAACATTCCATTTAAGGTTTAGTTTTACAGTGATGGTTTAAGGCAAACTGTTGAAAAGCTACGGTAGTTATTAGTCATACACAGCAGCAGGTTGTAACCATTTGAATCCATATTCAAAGTTTGAAGTATACATCGTACTCATACTTAACAATATGCATGATGTTGTTGATTTCGTCTCATCTTTACTCAACATTTACTAGAATCACAAAATAAGCATGATTCGCGAACACTACAATACTCACTAGAAGGTTATGTGTTTGCTTCTTCTTTTTTTTATAAATGCAACAACAACTAAGACTGTAAATTACGATGAATGATTCGAAGCACTCGAATCATTTATGAGTATTACAAGAGTATTTTTCTAAAGTTATGAATCTAAATGAGTAGGCTTATGAATCAAACATATTTTGAATAGTATGAGTTGGATGTCAAAGTTGTACGCAAACTCATTGCAACCTATACTTATAAATCAACGTTGTAGTGAGCATGAATGAATCAGAGTACATATTTAAATTTCAGTATTGTTGACTCACTTATATTCAAGATTTCATGAGTGCTTAGAGTAGCGAAAAAACGATTCATTGCTGATCTGAGGCCTGTACTAATCACATTGTTGATAGCAGTAGAGTAGCAGTTGGCAAACAGTTCAATTTTACCAAACACCGAATAAAAGTTTTCTTCTTCAGCAAGTACTATTCACTGCTGAAATGGATCTGTGTGATCATTTTATCTTAAAATCAGTTTTATCCATGGGTGCTCCAATAAGTTTTTAATAGTTTTCGAAATATATTATTAGGTGGTCTTACATAGAGGGATGCATTTTGATATAAAATAATTGACTTTCCATTAACAGGACTATAAATGAGTGACAAACTTAGCTACTCAATTCCGCAGTTTTGCAGTTTCCATATGTGTGAAGGAAGTTTTCTTCATCTGTCAGGCTTGCAACGTCATCTGTAGTCTTAATGAAAATGTGATTAATGCATTCTCATTGCATGAGATTGAGAGCCACGTTTTCCTCCAGTCCTTGAATCACACCCCTATAAAGAAGTGTTGACTTGAAAATATTCTGCTGAGTTTTCTATGACATGTTGTTCGCTTTATATATGTACATATACATACATACATAATTGGCCATTACAACTCTTCAGTTAGGATTACGGCCTAGCTTCTCCCACCACTCATGTTGTGAGCCATAATTTTATACATGAGTGGCGGGACCTACAGTTTAAAGTCGAATCCGAACGACAGATTTTGGGAAACTTTTTCATGACAAGTTTATTTTACTCTCAGAGTTTCTGCCGAAAAACTTTACTTCAGCGTGTATTTTTTAAAGGCAGGTATCAAACAAAACAGTCCAAGATTTTACGACAAATTGTCTGCGCTCCATGGTATATTCGTAACGACAATATCCACAGAGATCTCAACATTCCTACAATTCAGGAAGAAATTAAAAAATTCGCCATAAAATACGTCGGTAAACTAACGATTCACCCCAATGCTTTGGCAAGGGACCTGCTTCAATTCAACGGCCATCAGAGGCTAAAACGGAGTGACACATTGTGCCTCGCTCGACGGCTGCACTAACCCCAACTTTTAATATTTAAGATTTAATATTTAAGATTTGAATACAATTTAAAGTTATCACGCTGGTGTTAACTATTAACCTTCATAACTAGTTGTAAGATTTGAAAACTATTGTAAATTTCATTAAGAAAGATTCAATAATAATAAAAAAAAAAAAAAAAAAAAAAAGAGTTTCTGCCAGAAATCTGCTGGGAGGAAGTCGGCGAAAAAATATTTTTCATATTTCGTTTTGATGTCTGACCTGAGGTTTGAACTTACGTCTAATAAGCGAACACACTACCTACTAGACTACGGCGACCTCACATCCGCGATCCCGTATTGACATTGTTATATTCTCTGTTGTCAGCGATTGAATTTTGGATAGCCAAAACTTGTTTGAAAGGTAGATAAAGTCTTCCGATAAGTGAATGTACTACCGAATACTAATAATGCCAACCATTTGTAAATCAAATGTAAATCGGCAACTACTCTCCATAATTAGTTACATAATAAATAAGAAGAAAGAATTTAGCAGTTGTTCTCATTCAGTGGAAACGGTATCAATCACAGATCAGCAATGAATCGTTTTTTCGCTAATCATAAGTACTCATGAAATTTTTAGTACGAATGAGTCAACAGTATTGAAATTCAACTACACTGATTCATTCGTACTCACTACAACATTGATTTATTATAAGTAAAGGTTGCAATGTGTATGAGTACAACGTTGACATCAAACTCAAAACATTCGAAATATGTTTGATTCATACGCCTACTCATTTAGATTCATAACTTTAGAAAAATATTCTTATAATACTCATAAATGATTCAAGTGATTCGAATCATTTATCAAAATTTACAGTCTTCGCTGTTGTTGCATTTACAATAAAAGAAGAAGAAGAAAGAAAAAGACAAAGACAGCAAGCAAAGCAAACATAAAACTTTCTAGTGAGTATTATAGTGTTCGTAAGCGAATCATATTTATTTCGTGATTTTTGTTGAAATGTTGAGTAAAGGAGAGTCAAAATCAACAACATTATGCGTATTGTTAAGTATAAGTACGATGAGTACTTCAAACTTTAAATTTGACTAGTATGAGTATGATATTAAAATAAGTATGAATGCGTATAAGTATCAGAAGTTATGAATATGATTCGAATAATCATTGCTGATCTCTGCTAGCTAAACATCACATCACACCATGTAGCATAGAGCAATATGCTTAGAATAAACCATTGCTGTAAAACGGGTTACTACATGATGTTGTTTGTTAGGCTTACAAAATTTAAAAATAGAAACAATTTTATACGTTAAAAATAGAATAGAAATTGAACAAGTTATTATTACTGCGCTATTGAACAGGTTTAATCAGCTCTTGGTTGGTTGCTTGTCTTTGGAAAACTTTTGATAGGCCACTGTTAACGTAACAATTAAAAAAATATTTTTTTTCGTTTGTGTCTTAGACGTTGTTAATAAATAATTATTGATAAATTAGCCATGATACTCTAAATGAGCTAGTTGTTGTTGTTGTTGTTGTTACTGTTACTTCGATATGTTCCCAACTATGTTGTTGTAATTACTATGTTGTTATTCTTCTAAACTATGGTACCAGTTTTGTAAACATTCAAAATGTTTTGCTATTTAATTTAACCAAAAAGGTTAAACCGTATTGTTATAAATCTTTTCTGTTTATTATATGTATGCACGTATGTATGTATGTATGTGTATGTTATGCGATAATATTAAAATTAAAAATAAAACCGTTTATTATTATTTTTTTTCTTCTTCTAATATTTCTAACTAAGTCGTGTTAACAATTTATTAGGGGTTTTTTGTTTGTTGTTGTTGTTTTTATTATTATTTACGGCGAATATTATTTGTTGAGTAAGTTTTTATTATTTTTATTTTTTTTGACGCCAAGTGCATGGTCTTTAACTGGCTCTATCTGGTCTGAGTCAGTTTTTACCGGCACTTCTGTGACTTGTAAGTATTTTTGTTGTTGTCTATCTTTTCTTTATAAATAAAAAATAAAAAAGAAAACATTTTCATTTTCTAATACAAGTACATTTTGTACTTTAGACTCTTGCAACAACCATCAAACTAATAGTTGTTATTGTCAGATACATATACCTGTATGCGATTTACATGCACCTGGAGATCACTTCTAAAAAATATTTTCTATACGATCTCGATTTTCATATATTTTTGTACTTGTATGATGAAATTAAAGCTTAAACTGCATTTAAGTTGCTGGGCATTTGTCCAAAAGAGAGCATTTAAACGGGCAAAGCGCATGTGTAACTTCGATAAACAGCTTATCTCTCCTGTTGTATGCCTGAGTACTTGTAATGCTTCCAACTCAAACTAGTTCGTATGGGTTTGAAGGAAACTATAAATAAACTTTACAATTTATTTTTAGAGAGAGAATCATTTACTCACTTAATACACTCTATTTTTAGTTACACAAAAAAATTGCTTGTGTGTGTTGCGTGCTTTTTACGATGCGCTATAGGAAAATTTTTAAATAAGGCTTAGCCGGTGCAACAAGTACATACTGCAATTTTTAATAAGAATCAAGGAATTACAACAAAATTAAAAAACAAAAAAATACAAAGTTATGCGTTACTTCATATACATATTTCTTATACAGAAGCTGTTTATATGCAATTATTTAAGATACTTGTTCAGGTGCATTAACGCACAGACTTACTTATTTATGTAATTGGTTATTACAACCCTTTAGTTAGGATTACAACCAAGTTTCTCACACCACATATGTTGTATGTAAAGGGTCCGCCAAATAACATTTTTTTTTTGAAAATGCTTTAAAAACAACTACTGAATATTTTCTCAAATTTATTTTTTTATTTGAAAGTACAATCCTTCCGGTTAGTAATGGAAAATAATTATTTATTATTTATTTATATTAATTTATTAAAAGTAAATTAATTTACATTTAATAATAAATTAAGGAACTAGCTGCCAAGGCCTTCGTCCTCATAATGGAAAATAATTTCATTCAAATGGCTGCCTCGGCTGGCCATGCAGTAGCCTACAGGATCGGTCCAATTTTTAAGCACATTATCGATTGTGTGCAGCTGTATTTCACCAATGTATTCACGAATATTGTCCTTTAAAGCGTCAATTGTCTCTGGCTTGTCGGCGTAACACTTATCTTTGACGGCACCACACAAATAATAGTCCAACGGTGTCAAATTGCAGCTCCGAGGTGGCCAAACGACATCAGCTCTGTGGCTGATAATGCGATCTTCAAAAACAGGGCGCAAAACATCGAGTGTAGCTTCGGCTGTGTGTCACGTAGCGTCGTCCTGTTGAAACCAAATGTTGCCAATATCCTCCTCTTCAATTTTTGTGAAGAAAAATTCGTTCAACATGGCCCAATAACGATCGCCATTGACTGTAACGGCCACTCCTTGCTCATTTTCGAAGAAAAATGGCCCAATTATGCCTCTGCGGCACAATGGCCCAATTATGCGTGCGGGTTTTCTGTGCCCCAAATGCGACAATTTTGCTTGTTTACATACCCGCCAAGATCAAATTGAGCTTCATCTGAAAAGATGATTTTTTTTTGCCAAAATCGGCATTTCCAGTAAGTCGATCGCAGGCCCACTTAGCGAAGCGAAAACGCATTGGACCATGCGTAAAACTAATTATCTGTCAAATCAGACATGAGCTAAGTGTTACCATTCAAGAAATAAGCACTAGTTGAAAAAAAAACGTTAGATGGCGGACCCTTTATTTATTTTATCCATTAATGGCGGGATCTACAGTTTAACATCGACAACGAACTGGACTACTCGACTACAGCGACTTCAGATCACCCTTCACTTTAATAATTCTGAATCAGTATGATTCGCCTGTTTACATATAAACAGTGGCATAAAAAATTGGTCAAAGAGGCGAGTCAAGTTAGGTGGATGACCTAATTAATAATAATATAAATGTAATAAATGTATTTAAATTTGTTTATCTTATTATCGGCGTTATCAGCAAAAATTATGTCAGTCAGGTGATCAAGCCACTTTTGCCAACAGATGGCCAACATTATGGTCTCAATAGACAAGAGAACTCTCTCGTACGTTGAAACTTATACTCTACTAGTTGCTTATACACCTCCTGCTTATTTGCCTTGCACCGATGCAGCATCCTTGAGAGAATAGTCCTAAGTACGATCTTCGGTTCAAGGCGAGTTGGCGATGATTTTCGCATTCGATTTGATAATGAACTGTATGAGCTCCTCAACGACATGTACGTTGTGTAGTACATTGACATACAGCGGTTGCGCTGGCTCGACCATATCGTTCGGATGGAAGAGGATATTCCGGCGAAAGAAAGACGTCCTTGCCTACGTTGGTAGGACCAAATTCAGGAAGCCCTGTCGTCGATTGGTGTGACCAGATGACAAAGTCGCTCAATGAACAGAGGCACCTGGAAGGATGTGTTAAGCCAGGCCGAAATCCAATAAACAGGTTGTTACGTAGCCAATTAAGTAAGTAAGCTTTAAATGTACACAAACAAATGTGCGTACATCCAACCAAATAAAGCTTAATCAGCTGGTAGACCTATGGACACTACAATACAAACTATTATCACGTTAATTTCTGTGAAATTGTAATGTGAAATTGACCCCCAGGTCAGACATCTCGATCAAATCGAAATGTGAAAAAAATTTCCTCGGCAACTTCCTCTTGGCAGATTTTCGGGCAAAAACTCTGAAAGTAAAAAAGTTTCTCTAAAAAAATCTGTCGTTTGGAGTCGACTTTAAAGTGTAAGTTCTGCCACTTATAGACCAGAACATGCCACACACAACATAGGTAGTGTGAGAAGCTAGGTCGTAAATCTAACTGTAATGACTAATTATGTATGTACATATGTGCTACACTGTTGTGTTATAAAATGCTTATTTAATTTTAATTACAGTAGTTTTGACTTACCTGCACAACTAACTTCTGCAAGAATTTTTGTGCAGATAAGTCAAAAATGCAGCTAAATTAAATTTGTTACTTTAATTATAGATAACACTCTCAAAATTTTTGTGCAGGTAAATGCAATGCGCACGTAAATAAAAGGCAGCTAAATCAAAACTACTGTACAAGTACTTCTAAAGTTAAGTAACTTTTTTAATTTTCTTCTAGTAAGCCGGCATTTATGTACGGCTAATAAAATTGTTTTCTAACTAATAATTTAATGAAGGTTAACGTCATTACCATTACAATATTTCCTAATTGATTCGTTACTTAATTATAATAAAAAACATAATTATGAATGATTTTTAAAATTCTTGCGTACAGTTTTTATTAATCATTTTGAATGGTTTTTTCTAGAAGATTGGCAAATAAAAACAATACTTTGTCTAAGGTATATATGTACGTATTTATTTGTACGTATATGTGTATGTATATGTACGTATATAATATTTTTAAATTATTATGCAATTCAAATTCTTAAAAGTTTTTGCAAAAAAAAAGTATATGAATTGTTTGTCATTGCGTGAGTTGAACAAACAATATCGATCGATTTAATTATTAATGATGATAAGCAAATACATTTAAAAAGGCTGCATAATAATTCATAATTTTTGAAATACATTTTTTTAAAATGAAAACAAAAAAGTTGCTACATTTTAACAATGGAAATTTGCAATAAATGTTATAATTTTTAGTTTAAACATCATTCCCATCATTTAAAGCTGAATAAAAAGAAAGGAAAAAATTAACATAAAAATTATTGATCAGAAATATGAAACGTGATCAAGTGATCAAATGATTAATTCCACAGAGTTTTAAGACTTTATTAAGCATTTGCATATTAAAAGCAAAATTGTGTGTGTGTGTGTGTGTGTTCGATTTAATTTTTAATTGTTTTCCTTAATTTTTTTTAACATTTTTATTTGTGTTACGAGAATAGCTGTATAAAAAATTTATTTTTTTTTCTTTATTTTTAATTATTGTTTCCTTTTGCGCATGCGTCAGTCGGGCTTTGCTTTGCTTTAAACGTCAATTATGATTTTGCGGTTTTCAATCAATAATCAATCAACACATTGTTGATTTTGTTGGAATATTAAATATTAAAAAAAATTATTATTTGCCACAATAAAATGATCAATTAACACCAGCTGTAGGTAGTGGTGTATGGACGTATGGAATTAAAAACATAATGACCCAAATTATAATATATTTTGTTTTGTATTATTTTCATTATTTTTTTTTTGCTTTTATTTTCCTTTTCATTTCTCAATATGTGAAAATATGTTAAATAGTTAAAAAAAGAGTGTTCTTAAATGAGGCAATAGGTTTTGAAAGTGTTTCATAATACACTGACCAAAAAAAAAGTTACACTTTTAGGGAAATAATAATTACAGAAAGTCATAATATACACACATATGTACATAATTGGTCATTACAACACATGTGTGTGAGGATGAATTCAAATGTAACTAGCAAAGACAAAAAAAATTTTTTTAACAGAGCAAATGTTAGAGTTAACAGAGCAATGTTAAGTGGTTAACAGAAAATACGAAAAATAGTCAAGGAAGAAATCACTCAAATATACGATATCATGGACTTGCTGCAGATATCTGACTATATACAAATTGTAGCCTAAGGTGTCCCTAATAAAACCATGTAAGTGGTATATCACAAATAATTTTGGAACTGGAGATATTGGGCTTCAAATATACCCTATGTTAACAGTGTCTGGGTAGGATGACGGATGATGGATATTGTGGAAAAATGGGACTTGCTGCACATATCCCACTATATACAAATTGTAGCCTAAGGTGGCCCGAATTAAACCTAATTAGTGATATATCCCAAATAATTTTAGAACTGGAGAGATCGGGATATGTAGTCCTACTAGACTACGGCGACTACAATGTCATAGTATAACTGATATTAAATAAATCCTGTAGAATTCGAAAATGTAATGGCCTCTGCTGTTTTCTAATTCCTTCAGTAAATACCACCATGATCCGTATCTTGTTGTTGTAAAAGATTAAATACCATTGGTTGTAAGAAACCATCTCGGTCCATAGTTACGTAGCCTGTTTTATATTTTTCGCTTTGTTTCAGTTTCATTATTCATTTATTTTCAGGCAAAGAAGTCTTTAGATCCTACTTTTGCCAGTTAATATGTCCTGGAAACACATTCTCTATGAAATGCATTGGGTTGTTGTATTGTCCGTAGTGATGAGTAACTTTTCATACTGAGTTTTACGTTTTTCTTAAGTCTTTCTTATCTTAGTTTTGTTTTAATTTCATTACCTAAGTATTTCCAGTTTAACAGCTTTTAGAACGATATGTTAGCTATTTTTCGTTGACTACAAGTAACTCCATTATGAACTTGCTTTGGGGATCGCACACATGATGATCAAAATAACTCATCGGAACAAATTTTTGGAACTATTGGGGTGTTAATTCCAGAATAAAAGAACTGAGTGCATGTCAGGTGCTGGGCATTGAATTGTCTTCGTTGACCTCAAATGGCATCCACCAGTTTGTCAGGGCATAGCCTTTGGGGAGATTTATAGAGATACCATATGAAGTTTTAGGGCAGTGCAATGGATTATATCGACGCAGTGCTATGACATCCCTTCGATACAATTATAATAATAAAAAGACGTTGCGGTAAATAAAAAAAAAGCAGTGACAATGTGCACCCCACTCTGGTCAAGGAAACACTAATAATGTCAGTGACTAAAGAGCTGAGTGCATGTCAGGTGCTGGGCAGTGAGTTTTTGATATCGAGCAGCATTCTCAAGTTTGAATCGACAGTAGGCTTGGTCGTAGTACTATGACATCTCTTTACCACAATAGTAATAATAATAAGACGTTGCTGTAAATAGAAAAAAAAGCAGAAAAATGGTACGCACGTTGTCGTGCTTACCGCTTTGATGGACGATTCCCTAAAAATGTTAGTAATTAAAGACACCGCTCGTGCACGTAGATATAAATTTAAGCAGGTTGGATGCTGTTTTGTATTACCATACTGTTATCAACCACTTAAATATACACAAAGAAGATGGATATTTAGATGCCAAACTGAATAAACCGAATTTTCACTTGTGATTCACAGCTAAAAACAAACAAAATCGAAGCATTACGGCCGATGAAAAGTAGATCTAGTACGACAGTAATGTGCGAAAAAGATTATGGATAAAGTGAAGGTGATTGAAGCTTCGTAGACCGTGTAGGTTGAAACCAAGAAACATATTGGCGTGCCTGGTTCGTTTGGAAGGAATTACACATTGAGCATCTAGAACCATGTCAAACGATTGAATTCTACTGTCAACAACAATTTCAATTGAAAGTACTAGAATTGATCAAAAGAATCAATCATCACGTATGCACATCTTTGTTGACCTGCCAGCAACTGAGAGTGATTGGCCCAAGTCTTTTTATAGCATCCACCTTGCAACTTCACATTAAGTTTTGTTTCGATTCTTCAAGAATTTAAATTGCGTAGTACTTTGCAACAAGCAATTGGATTAGTTTATCGCTGAAATCAGTGTAGATTAAATAATGCTTTTTTTATCATAAGAAATATCAATCACAGCGGCACTTATGTATGTACATATGTATGTATGTATTTAGTATGGTTTCGAGTGACTTGTAAATATTTGTTTATATTTGTAATCGAACATCTGATACAGTAAGATCCCGCTTAACGCGGGTGATACGTTCCAATAAGTTCCAGCGCTAAACGAAACGAGGCAACTTAACACGTACATATGTATGTATTATCTTTATACACCTAATAACGGTGATGACAACTAATAAACCAACTGCGACGCAGGAAAGATGCGTTCGTACTATGATTGCGACTTTGAAAAATACAGCTGGAATATTTATCCTGGACAGACTAAAAAAAGAGCGTTGAAACAGATACATAGTATACACCGTCGCTATATAGTCCACCGCGTTTGGTCGGTGCATAGTCGTTTCATTTGTACACAACAAGTATCAATACAGTGTGCGATTTAGGGGAATCCCTGAAACAGTGTTAAGCGAAGCAGCGATAATCGAGGTCTTACTGTAGGTGTGCACACTGGAAAAGTTGGGTTTTGGTTAGAGTTTATATGAATTATTTTGCGTTGCATTATTTTGCATATTACCTAATAAGATGAAAAAACTTTATAATAAATACTCTTTTATAGACAAATAATTTCTATAATTATTAAGATTTTAGCCACAATAGAATTACAAAATTTTAAGAAAAGAAAAATAAAACACTGTTAAGTTGTAAGGAAAAAAAAAAATGAAATTATAGGCTTGCAAACCTATTGTGAACAAACAAGTAGCGCTCATTCAGATAAGCGAATATTGATAGACATACAGCCATACGGCCATACTCACTATGATGGATGTTGTCTCTGATATGGATGTTGTTGTGTGTGTTGTGGTACGAGAATAATTTCAAAATTATATGTGAATGAAAACGGATGTTTAATACAAAAAACACCTTAAATAGAGGGAAGTAGCACGAGAATTATGCCCTTAACTTACAAGTTGTATCTATACTGACTGATTGGTACATATGTACATACATATATATTCTGATTTTATTGTTTGTATATAACAGTAGATTTTATTTTTAATTTTTAATTTTTCTACCAATATTGTAACATCCGGTTGCGTGTGAATTCAATTGAAAACTTGTTAAGTCTCGTTATATGCAAAATTAAAAGAAAAACTAAATAAAATTTGTACACACTTTGTAAATATAAAATTTGATATGCAAACTAATTGACAAAAGATCAAATCATTTAATGTAAAAAATTCTTAATTCATAAGAAACTTTGCAAAACATTGTAATCAAATTTTTCCATTTCAATAAACGCCTTTCACAGTGTAGTGTAGAGTGTAGTGTAGTGATAAAACTATAATTTGTTTTAGCAATTATTAAAGTTTAATTAATTTTAGTAACTATTTATTAATTGTTTAAATCCATAAGAAACATACAATAAAAAAACAAATATTTTAACAATAAAGAAAAATTAACAAATAGTAGTTACGCGTTTAAACTAGAAACTTCATTAAACAGTAAATGGAAAAATAAATATCGGATATTAGATTTCAAATAAATAAATCCCAAACAATAAAACAAGTAATGTTTGTTTATTTCACATTTAAATAATAAAATAATTGTTTATTTTGACAAATAAAAAAAATATTAAAAAAAACTCTTAAAAGTTTAGTAAAAGTTTTATTACCCGTGTAATTGTCTGATGATCATCAATTTTGATTTATTGATTCAGTATAAAGAAAAAAATAATATTATCAGTTTCAAATCATAAATAATTTCAAATATAATTAAAAATTATTAAATTATTCAATCTGTTTTGTCAAATCATTATGGACGGGTATTGCATTCAGAATAACAAGTCCTGTTCGGACTCTCTTCTTCAGTGGACCACTTCCGCATGAATGGATACGTGAACAAAAAAAAAAAATTGTCCCCTCCACATGAGATCCAAGAGCATGCAATGCATTCCGAAAATCTACTGCTTGTCGTGAATTTTAGGCTGGCGGTCAATATTTTTCTAAGAATGATGTTAGGCATTATAGGCCGATAATTACCAACATGATTTGGAGTAAATTGGATGATCTGGACGTTGATAAGTGGTTTCAGCAAAACAGCACTACGTGCCACATACATAACTCAAGCCACACTGGATATTCTGTATGAGGATTGTATTCGTCTCACATGGAAGTGATATAAGCTGCCAATCTAGGTTGTAAAGTTAAATATCGTTAGACTTTTTTGTGTGATTTTCTTAAAAAGCAGGTGTTTGCGCTCAGAGCAAACATAACCAATGCCATTAGTTAAATTCAGACTGAGAGTCTGGATAATTGAATATTTCACCACCTAACTATCCATCACCTAAAAAGCCGTGCAGAACATATAAAATTTTGTGGGGTTTTCTTAAACAGTAAAGATATGCGACTAAGCTCCAAACTACAGCGGCCCTCAGAGCCAACATAGACCAAATTCAGCCTGATTTATGATCCAGGGTCAGGGAGGTTGAATACAGTTTAAAGTCGATTTCGAACGATAGATTTTTAAGAAACTTTTCATGGCAATTTTATTTAATCTCAGAGTTTTTGCCAGAAATCTGCAGAGCGGAAGTCGTCGAAGAAATATATTTTTCATATTTCGTTTTGTCAGAGATGATCTGAGGCTTAAACAGTGGCCTCACGTCTAATAAGCCAAGACACTACCTACTTGAATACAGCGACTTTAAAAATATGAAGCACTTAAGCAAAGAGTTAATATCAATAAAGAAAATGATAAATAGATAAAGGAGTTACTGATGAGATCGGGATATGGTAGGATTTGTATCGGACATTAGTATTTATGTTTAATTTTAAGAGCATTCGGCAATGGATGTGGGATCCAAACTTTTACCAGAAAGGAAGCCGAGGTTAAGCAGATCGGCCATTGTAACATATGGTTATGCCAAAGAAATTCAATCCCCACAGACTCATATACGAAGGTAAAACTACTCTATTTTTCTCTTAAAATTCGTACTTAAAATGTCAAAGTTTTATTATGGTTATTTATTTATTTTATTTTTCTTAAAATTTTGAACTTTAATGTGCATTTAAGTTCTCCCAATATTGGTAAGATGCCTCTTGCAGGTTCAAAGTACTTTGAAAAGTAGTTTGACAAACTCTTGATATTTTGTTGTTGTGTATACAACTATCGGTAAACGACAAACGAAGAACAAAGCAACTTTGCGAGTACAGCAAAGTGAGAACTCACCCACGCTCATTTTTCCCCTCCCTCCTACAAACTTAAGACTTTTCAAATAACTTTGCAAACTACTTTGAACGTGCAAAGGAGTCTAACAATACTTAAGTTTCAAGAGTTACTTGCAAGTTCATTAACAAGCCCCTCGTACATTCCATATGGTTCCTTTGAGTACCGATCAACTTCTGAAAACGCCTTTTAGATTCGACAGTAAGATAGTTTTTAGACTTTCAAGTTTCCTGCAAACTACGTATACCATAGATTCTTAATCCATCGAGGCGATCATTCACACAGAAAGTTATGTACTCATTTGGCTTAGTGATAAAGAGGTAGCAGAATTTTTTTTTGTTCTACACTCTCTCGTATTATAAATGGAGATTGTTAAACACTTTTACTACAATATTCAAGAAAGAGTGATTAAAATTGTTTGTTTTTTCTAAAAATTAAAGAATTTCTCTAAAGATTATACATCAGAATTACTACCTCGACGTGATTTTTAATAAAAAAAAATAATAATTTTTTTTTGGTGATAAATTTTAACACTCGACAGATCTAATTTTTTCGTCTTAAACGTTTAGAATTTCTAGAGAAATATGACGATGAATGATAGAAAAACAAGAGCAGAAAAGAAAAAGCTTATCATTGCCATAAAAGTTGATGAAAAAATGCTAATTATTGTATATTTTATCTGAGAGATAAAGAAATACATTTTTAAAAAGAAAATATGACTGTTATTTTTTAACTACGCTCGCATGTATATATGTACAATGTACATATGTATGGATGTAGTGATAAAGACGCATCTTGTCTGTTATATTCTGAGTTTTCTTATCTGCTTTGTTCAATATGGCATACATATTGTTTATTGCTTTTCGGTGGTGGTCATAAAGAGAAGAAAAAGATCATGGCAAAGTATGTTTAACAAAAACAAAAACAAAACAAAAAATATATGATATGAAATATGATTGGCCAATTGGCACAACAGAATCTTGACAACTGTAAAGCCGAACTTTTACGAAACACATACATTTACGCAAAAGCAAAAAAAAAAAGGTGAGGAAAAAAGCTTTGCATCTCTCTGAACGATAAAGCTAACACGCTTACTCTGCTTACTAATACAAAGGCCGTTAAGAAACGGTAAGAAATTTTATACTCTTTGCTTGCATGCTTGCTCTCTCTGTCTGGGCTTTGTTCAAACAGGATCTGAAAGTATATTACGTTATGACAAGTTTTAAACCAACATCAGTCCAAAGTGGTCGCAACTTAAAAAAACATCGCTCGCACAACCAGGCACTACTAGAAACACGAAATAAAAAAATATAGTAACTACAGACTCAAGTACAAAAAAAAAAAATAAATTAAACCTTCAGAGTTAAATAAACCGAACAACGAAATATACGAGAAAAAATAAATATTGAAATAAATAATATAAGAGCAAAAAATAAGTTGTTTTTTAGTTTAAAAAACAAAATAAATAAATTTTTGTTTACATTTTTTTTTTATTAACGTAACGCATACTACAATAATAAAAAAAAAACACTACAATTACAACAACAACAAAAACTGGCGCTTCGAACTTCGAAAAAGTCAGACTGATACGTACTATATTTGAATTTTGTTGAACCCAACTTGCGAAGTTAATTTCAGTATTTGATTTTAATACCGTTTTGCTACGTTTTCGAGTTGGTCGTGTTTTAACAACTGGCTCTCCACAGTAATACAGAAAAAAAAAGAAAAACAAAATTATTGTTCCGTGTTCGAAAATTTAAATGAAACAGAAAATATAATAATAAAGAGAAAAAAATTAATAATAATAATAATAATTGATATATTACTTCTTTAATGCAAATCAATAATAAATATATAATATAAAGAAAAATTAAAGCGGGTGTTTTTAACAAAAATAAAAATAAAGAAATTAATATTACATAAAAAAAATTTTACAACAACCTGAAATAAATTAAAAACAAACAAGTTTTAATATTTCAATCAATACAAGAAAGTAATAATAAAAAAAAAGAAATTATTTAATAAATTCAAATAAAATAATTTTCTTTTTGTAAAATAAACCAACGGAAATGTAAATCATTCGCCCCCATTTGTTACTTTAAAAAACAAAAACTTCAAATAATTTAATAAATCTTATTACAAAAAAAAAAAAAAATTAACAAAGCTGGTATTATAGCAAGAAGTGTAAACAATTTTATTTAAAACAATTGTAAACAATTTTATTAACAAAAATAAAAAAAATTTTTTTTACTAATATTTTAAAAAAACAACTGAAACAAGCAACTGTCATAAATTCAGGAGCTGAAGTCATTGAATTAAACTGCTTAATTTTATATTCATTTTATTTAAGGTAAGTTTAAAAGCAAATTCTGGAAATTTACTTATCTACCCTGTTCTCCTTAATTAAATTCGTTTTTTGTTGTTTTTTACGCTTTTTTCGTTTTGGTTTTCGTTTACTTTCAATTCAATTAAAATTTGTAATTAATTTCTAATCTCATTAGCAATAAATTCTAGATCTTAAGAATTAAGAAAAAATAAAAAAGTAAAATAAAAAAAGTTAAATAAATAAATAAATAATAATAAACAATTTGGTTAAAACGATAATTAAGTAATTTGATTTATTTATGCTTCGTTTATTGCAAAATAATATAAACTTTAGGGTGACCAGTTCGAATTAAAAATCAAGCCGTTAATTTTGTTTAAATCAGTTATTTGAAAGAAGGAATTTATTCAAACGAAAGCAAGAGAATATTTTTACAAGCAAAAAAAAACCAATGATATTCGAATGGAAGCATTTATAGAGGCCTATTTTTTAATTAAAAAAATATTTTTTATAAAAATATCAAATCTGTACAAATTTCTTTTTATGTAATATTTTTAAAACATACTTCTTTGTTTTATAGCTAAAAAATGCATTTTTTATAAGCTTATATTTTAAAAGCATATTTTTAATATTTCAGTTTTAAAGACATTTTTTTTAATAAAATAAATAATATTTTTCATAAAAATATTAAATTAAAACATATTTCTTTTTATGTTATATTTTTAAAACATATTTCATTGTACTATGGCTATAAAGGAAGACATTTTTACAAGCTTATATTTTAAAAGCGTATTTTTAATATTTCCGTTTTAAAGGCATAAAAAAAAATAAAAAATTATAAATCTATACAAATTTCTTTTTAATTAATATTTTTAAAACATACTTTGGCTTTATAGCTAAAAAATGCATTTTTTACAGACTTGTATTTTAGCTGCATATTTTTAATATATCAGTTTTAAAAGCATATTTTTTAATTGAAAAAATATAATATTTTTCATAAAAATATTAAATCTATACAAATTTCTTTTTAAGTAATATTTTTAAAACATACTTCTTTGTTTTATAGCAAAAAAAAAACATTTTTTACAAGCTTATATTTTAAAAACATTTTTTTAATATTTCAGTTTTAAAGACATATTTTTTAATATATTTGAATTTTTCATGTTTTTATATCGGCTTAAAAACATGTTTAAAGCATTTTTATATGAAAGCATATTTTTAAAGACATATTTTTTAATATTTTCCGCTTTGATTGAAATTTTTCATGTTTTTAAATCAGCTTCAATACAATACGTATATACATACATATATTTTAATAAAATCTAAATATTTTATGTGAATTATTTGAATTGGAACATAAAAATGCGTTGTTCATTAATACGAATTTTTCGATACTACGAAAGGGCCTGACAATATATAATTCGTACTAGCTAACGTCCACTGTATTTATTAGTTTTATTTTTAATCATTTTAAAAATTTAATTTTTAAAGCATATTTTTTTATTTAAAGATTAAAATTTTTTTCTTAAATTTATTCACATGTATAAGAATATAAGATCCTTGAATTCAGTTTCCGAAAAGTACAATTCGCAACTTTTATGGTTCTGCCATATTCATTTAATGCATAATTACTAGCTATATAGAATATGCTTTTAACTGTTAATCTGGTTTAAAATTTCACTGATAATCACCGAATTATGCTTTCAATGCGTTTTTTATAAAAACATATTTGAAATAAATTTTTAGGTTCTAGGATTAAATATTAGAAACCCTGCTTAAAACGTGCAAAATTCTTATAGCTTTAAAACGTAGACTGCCGGCTACGAGGTAACTCGTAGAGTGAGTTCCCTTCTAGGGTACCAACTACGAGTTATCTTGTACTCACTAAACCTGCCATTTTTGTGTAGCTACGAATAAAATCGTATTATATCAGTGCTAGTATCGATAAATGGCTTCTGGAAAAAGAACAAAAAGGCTACGAGATAACTCGTAGATTGCGTTCCCTTCTAGGGTGCCAACTACGAGTTATCTCGTACTTCACTAAACCAGCCATTTTTGTGTAGCTACGAATAAAATCGTATTATATCAGTGCTAGTATCGATAAATGGCTTCTGGGAAAAGAACAAAAAGTCAATGTTGGCTTGCGTGGCCAGTTTTCTGAAAATTGCCCGGGGCAGTTCAACGTGTTAAATAATTATTTAATCTTACATTTTAATTTCTAAATTTTATATCGTACTCAGAAAGACTCTTTAGAACACATATTTTTATCTCATATTTCATAAATAAATAAAATTTTCCGTGTGGAAATTTATAATTTCGTATAAAAAAATTCATGCAATTTTATCTTTTTTTTTCTAAAACATTAACTTTGCTAAAATACCTATTTTAATTAAGAAAACAACACAATGTTTTTTTTTTGTTTTTATTGCATTCAACTAAATTTAAAAGATAAAAATCTTTAATAAAAAACAAAAATTATTACTAAAGTTCTCATCTCAAAACTACTGGCGGAAGTTTTAAAACAACAACAAAAACTAGGGAAATAATTCGCACAAATAAACATTAAAAAAATAAACAATTTACTAAAAGCAGTAGCTGGTCATTAGAATTTTCTCATAAATAAATTATAGTTTATTAAAAAAAAAATAAAAATAAAAAAAAAACAACAAAAATTATAAATGAAAAGTAAACAAATTACTTTGTATTTTGCTTGAGCAAACAAATATAAAAGCAATAAAAATAATTTAATTTAATTACATTTAAAGTTAAAAGAAGTTCTTGGTTATTATAATTAAATTAAATTAAAGAAGTTTTTCTTTTAAGCTATTTTTTTAATAACAAAAATATAGGCATTGTTAAACAAAAACAAAATAATTTTTTTTTTCAAATTTTATGGCTCTCCTATTACAAAATAGATGAGCTTTTGTTGTGTTTTTTCATTATTATTATTCTTGTTATAGATATTTAATATTATAGTTGTATATATATTTTGATTATATTTTTTTTATTCACTATTTGTTATGACATGCAAACAGCTACTTATTTAATAATTTGTTTCATAGAATATCACATAATAAAATACAAAAAAGAAAAAAAAAACGTTCACACAAATGTTTAAACGTATGATTTGCGCTTTAAAAATATATAAAACTGCGTTACTTTTGTTAACAAAGTATTTGAAGAAAGGTTATTAAATACACTGAGAGAAATATGCTTTTAAAAATAAAGCTTTTAATAGACAGTTTTAAATAGAATATGATAGAAATTTCAAAATTCTTTCTTTAATTCATTAAGGGACATTATTACAACTTGTCGTTAAAGAAGGGGTTTAGTTAAAGGTAACTTTAGATAAAGTGAACTTTAAAGTCAACTTTAACTTCTTTTCGTTATTACAACTTACAGATAAAATAAAGTTAACTGTTTACAAAAATATGGCAGGTCAATTAAACAAGTTTTTTTAACGCAGTGGCAACGGTGAGCTTGGATTTTTTTGTTGTATATGTTGATTTTGTTTAAATTTGAAGCTGCCATATTGAAAATAATATATAATATGGCAAGTTCTAACATAAACTTAACTTTAAAAGTTAAAGATAGTTTGATCCTTCCTTTAGCTTAACGCTCACTTCTACTTTATCGTCCGCTTATAATAATGAAAAACAATTTTTAGTAATAATGGCGCTAAGAATAAGGAGGTACGTAAACATCAAATTCCAAAAAAATGTCTCTAGGTGTAGATTGGATTTATTTTCTTCAACTATCTCTAGGAAGTCCCCGTAGTCTAGTGGGTAGTGTGTTGGCTTATTAGACGTAAGGCCAAGGTTAAAAAGCTAGATCAGATATCTCCAACGAACGAAAAAATATTTCTTCGGCGACTTCCTCTCAACAGTTTTCTGGTAAAAACTCTGAGAGAAAGTATGGGCAGTTACCATGAAAAGTTTCGCAAGAATCCGTCGTTCGGAGTCGACTTTAAACTGTAGTTCCCGCCACTCATGTATAAAACTAACATCCACAACATAAGTGGTTCCAGAAGCTGGTTGTAATCCTGACTGAAGGGTTGTAATGACCAATTATGTATGTATGTAAGCAGTTACACAAATATCAAATTCAAAAAATTTTCTCTATGTGTAGAATAGGCTTCTTTTTCTTCAACTATTTCGAGGATATCACTGAATTATTTTCTGACGTACTATATTGTACTGGAGTCGCTTCAGAACTTCGCTGATTCAGCTCCAATTTTTTTTTGTAATTTCGTTGAACTAAAAAAAAAAAAGAATATACCAGAAGAATTGTTCCCATATTTTAAATCATTTGAAATCTAAGGGAACATCTTTGTTCAAAAAAACTGATTTTTAAGAACATTTCGTTCAGAGTAAAATAACAAAATTCAGACCTCATATGAAGTGGACTGAAGTGTAACAGACCAGAGTAAGAGTAACAGTCTGTAAAATGCCATCATTGCTAGTTTTATGCTCACTAATGTGTTTTAAAAATATTTGACAACCTGCACTGGATATGGTATGTCTAATCATTTTAGTTTTGTTTAAAGTTTAAATATATTTAAACGTCTGCAATTTGTCACCAATCTTACAAAGTAAGACTTTAGTTTTTTTATTATTTATTGCAATAAAGATTAGAAAAAATTACAGAAAAGTTAATTGAAAACTTTTATTTTCTTTTTTTTGTAGCTTAATAGTGCATATTTAAGTATAAACAAGTATTTAAAAAAATTTTGTAAAAATTTAAGGGCGACAAAACTATCAGATTTTTTTATTTTTTTTCAAATTTAAATTTTATCAAATTTTTTTAAATTTCTCACATAAATTAGTTTTCATTAAAAATGAAACTCTAATAAAATATAATTAAATTTCACACCTTTGCCATAACAAAAGAACTTAATTTTGTTTTTCATCAGTTTTATTGCAATGACGTATTTCCTTGAATTTTTATGAATGAAATTTTGTTGAGGTATATAGCCATTTAATTACAATAATTTTTTAGCTGAAGTTTTGAGATTTGTTTTATTAATGAATAAATTTTCCTTGTTTTTTTCATTTTAATTAATTTGTGACTTCCTACATGCGCCACAGGCAGACAGACATATGTTGCCTAATTAATTTGAAAACCCCGAAAGGAAGACGAAAAATTAAGCAGCAATATTATGTTAATTATTAAAATCAATATTAAATTATTGCATACATGAATGAATTATTGCTAAATTTAACTAAAGATTCACAGAATTGTTTAAACAATTTGTTAGAACTTAATTTTTTTACAAAATAAAAATTACATAAGTTGTAACTCTGTAACTCGTTAAACTACCTTAAAACCATTACAGAAGCATTACCAATATATATATATAAAAAGTATATTTTAAATCAGTGTTATAAAATTCAGTACTTTAGTACTTTTTTCAATACTTTTCTATTTCAAAAAGACCACAGTACTCCCTCGACACTTTCAGTATTTTTTTATTATTACATATTTTATGGTTTGCACTTTTCTACTACTAATGCATTAGCAACATGTCAACGTAATGCTAAAGTAGCCCCGATTAGCCAAACGTACATTAAACCTACGTTCGTTTTTATAATACGAAAAAGCAATGAGAAAGCTTGACTCTTCATATGCTAAAAACGAACATACGTTCCGTTATGTTCCGTCGACATTTGACTAAACTGGTCTTTTATGTTCTATTATGCTTCGAATCAGATATTTTTTTTTGTTCCGCATGTGTATTAAGTATAAATAAATATTTTTTTTACGAAAGTACCATTTAAAACCAAAAAATTACCTTTTCCGTTATAGTTTAGTACCATTTCCAAATTTCAGTTTTGCAACACTATTTTAAATACCACATCTAATGGGTTTTTAGTTTTGAAATTGTTCAATTATTTTACACATATTCTTTATAATGTTTTAAATAAATATTATCAATTTTGTGCCAAATTTGGCACTTGTTATGCGTGTTATAAAATTAGTATGCAAATAAAAATTTTACAAAAAAAAAATCCCAAAAAAAATTAATTTTCTACTCTAAAATTATTAAATATTAAAAATAAATAAATATTACTCATACGTCGTGAGACTCCAATTATGATGATTTTAAAATAACAAAATAACACAAAAAAGAAAGAAAAAAGGTCAATAAAATAAACAAACAATACAAATATTGTTTAAAGAAAGAATTCTTAGGCTGCTATTTATTAATGCAAACGAGCATACAAAATAATTTGTTTCACTGAAGCGTGAGTTACTGTGCGTTCACTCACTTTTTTAATTTTTATTTGAAAGTCCCATCCTCAATAGTAATCCAATTTTATATGTTACATTAGCCAAAGGCAGATTAATTGGGTACCTAATGAACTTGACAAAGTAGGCATCCTCCTACCAAATTGCCTTCAGCACAATGAAAATGAACTGTTTTCTACAGGGGCATTGCGTGTAATTGAGTAGCTGTAATTGAGAGAGAAGGCATACTCCTATCGAATACTTATCAACACACGAAAATGTGTTTTTGGACACAGAGACATTGAGAGTAATTCCGTAGCTGATGAACTTGACATAGTAGGCTCACTCCTACCAAATAGAGATTAAAACATGAAAACTCCTTACCTTCATAAGTTTGTTCACACTTACATTGGAACGATACAGAACAGATTAGCATGGCCCTGCGCTAATATACAAATTTGTGAAGAGTCCTATAATCTTTTAAGTTCTAGACCTCTAATTTCTTGAAAATTTTGACGGAACTCTTTAAAATAAAGATTGTGGTAATAGCGAGTTGGTTTCCTATAGAAACTTTATGATCTCTGGATTATATATTGATATACATATTGATGATCATCATGAGCCTTATCGTTGGATTACATGAACCTTATCCTTCAAAGCGTGTCCACTACCTAACCTCTCTACGTTACTCTGTCAAATCGAAAGTTGAGGAAGAAACTTGGCTTATTGCTAGACTTATTTTGCCTAAATTGGATAAAAGGCTTACCAATCAGCTATTAAATTGAGCAAGTATGCGAAGAGACTTACTTACTTCCTAATGACTCCTGCAAATATTGTAGGTCATCGAACAATGCCTGGCTTGGTGAAGACCAATTATTGATGTACAGTGAGCGTCAAAAGAAACTATACATTAAAAGAAATTGTTTTTAAATTCAAAAAACAAAAAAAAATTACAAAAAATTTCGAAATATTGTAAATTTTTTTCGGGGACTCTCCTTAAGTGGTAAAAGTTGAGTTTGCTGATTGTTAGAATTTTATCCATAGTGTACAGTTTCTTTTGTCGCTGAGTATACATCGATAATTGGTCATTATCGTTGAGTTGAGATTGCTGATTGTTAGAATATTATCCTTAGCGTACAGTTTCTTCTGACGCTCACTGTACACCGATAATTGGTCATTGATTTGTCTGCACCGAGCCCGGTCATTACAACCCTTTTGTCTGCATTACCTGGTTTCTCACACCACTCATGTTGTGTGTTTTAATTTTATACATGAGTGGAGGGATCTAGAGTTTAAAGTCGATTCCGAACGCCAGATTTTTTGAGAAACTTTTCATGGCAATTTTATTTACTCACAGAGTTTTTGCCAGAAATCTGCTGAGAGGAAATCGGAATACAAATTTATTTCTCTTCTCGATAACCTAAGTTAATTGAAATCGATAACTAGACTTATTAAACTTTTGGGCTAGATTTCAGCTTGATTTTAAAGCGGTTATGCTTTAGTACGCACCTCTGAGTCTGGTAGACAAGGCCGGTTAATGAGAACATGTCATTTAGCTCCGCAACATCATTTCGTGTTGTATCACACTCACGAGCCGTTATGTGTATTTAAATAAACTTTGATTTTAAAAAAGCTGTCACGCTTTACAATCCTATCCTATAGTCTGTATAACGGCAAATCGTTAATAATTTTTTTTTAAATCACACAACCATAAACATATCGATAGTTATGATATGTGATATGCCGATCCTTGAAAAACTTTTCTTTAATTTTTTTTTCTTTTTTTTTTTTGTAAATTAATCACGTTAACCCACTTTCGAGAAACGGACAATTAACAATGATCGTTTTTTAACAAAATATAAGCCATAAAATTAAGCAGATTTTAATTAGCAAAAAAGAAACATAAAAAATGTTAAAAGCATTTTAAACATAAAATTTACATTATCCGGCGACTGTTAAAGCACAGAGACATGCAAATGAAAGCTAACAAGTTTTATTATAATATTTATAATTAATAATCATTTTTGTTTTTTTACTCATATTTTGTTGTTTTATTAATCATCATTGCTATCACAAAAGAAAAACAACAAACACAGCAACTGACGTCACATTAGGCTAATAAGTTTAAACGGCAGTATGTGTTATAGGCTTATACGCTTTAAACTTGATTGTTTATGACAAAATGAATGCTGGTAGTACTGCTGCTGCTGCTGCAGTGTGCTAAGAAAATATTTGTTTATTTACTTTTTCTTTTTTGTTACTTTCCACAAATCATTCATAATTATTGTCTCTTATCATGTGCTATTATCAGCCATTATCTTGATGATTAATCATTAAGCAAGTGTGCTGTATTATTTTTAAAACTTCATAAATTGTTCTTTTTCTTTCTTTTAAATTCATTTTAAACTTGTGTTAAAGGAAACTGTCTATTTGATCTTTAAATAAAGTTGTCTTATTTATAATAATACAAACATATAATAAATACGAGTATATCATGTATTATTCGTTGTACTATATATGGCCAACATCTAACAGTGTGTCCCCAGAGTAGAGGCAATTCTTCGTTATTTTTTTTTAGTTACTTAAGTAGTGTTAATTGATTAAGACCATTATTTGCATATGCATTTAACGCATTTCATATACAAAATTAATTTATTTCACAGAATTGTGTACTTTTAAATGAAAGTAACAGACAAAGTGTATTTCTTTCGCGAATATTTCCTAATAGCCCAGTAGGAAAAGTGAGAAATATGGGGTTTGTAAGGTCATTTTACAGTTTCACAATAATTTTGTTTTTTAAATTTCTAATATCCTTGGAAGGAGCAATATTGAAAATTCAAGAAAAGAAAACATCGTTGAAGGACTTTTGTTACGCAGTTTTTCGTAATGAAATCTGCTAATCAATTGACAAACTAAGCAATTGACAACCTATAAATGAGCTTTGGAAGAAAGACATAGAGAAGGCGCTTTAGAACCTATTTCAAGCTTATCTATCTGCACAGCAAAAAAAAGATTCGCTAAGCAAGAGACTACCAACACTCCAGCCTTGCTAGAAAGACTTATGGTAGTTAGTTTATTGCCAGAAATCATTTTAAAGGACATTTGCTGATGCCAAACAAGATAAATCAGTTAAAGAACTTACATTTTCTATAATAACCTTTGCCATTCCTGTATACAATCGACCATTAACAGATGGGTTCTTCGTGTAGAGTTGAAGTAATCCCTTTACTGCTTCGGAACACTTTCCTTTGTTATATAGACGGTATAGTAGTACTTTCGGTCTCTTCTACAAGCACTGACTAAGCTCTGAAATAAGCTCTATAGTATAGATATTTAAGTTAAATATGTACTTAGTAGTCGCCGTAGTCTAGTAGGTGGTGTGTTCGCTTATTAGACGTAAGCCCGGGTTCGAACCCTAGGCCAGACATCAAAACGAAATATGAAAAAAAAAATATTTCTTCGGCGACTTCCTCTCAGCAGATTACTGGCAAAAACTCTGAGAGTAAATAAACCTGCCATGAAAAAGTTTTTCAAAAAAAATCTGTCGTTCGGAGTCGACGTTGAACACTACGTCCCATCACTCAAGTATAAAATTAAGGCACACAACATGAGTAGTGCGAGAAGCTAGGCTGTAATCTTGACTGGAAGGTTGTAATGGTCAATTATGTGTGTATGTATGTATGTAGGTAACATATTGATGTAAGTAATTGCTGAAATGCCTCAGAACACTTTCCTTTGTTATATAGACGGTACAGTAAACTACATGCAAACAATAGGTTGAATATTTATTTAGTGTTCTATTAAATGTTCGAGCTGAGATTTGACCTCTAAACCCCCATAGGCGTATACAGTTACCTGACACTTTCCTACTTTACGTAGCTCTGTAGTACAGGCCAATAAGTTAAATATGTATTTAGTTTCATATTAAATGTTCGAGCAGAGATTTGAACTCTGAGCTCTCGTAGGCATATACAGTTATCTGTAACGGTAATGATACTTTCCTACTTTGCTTAGCGTGACAATTGTGAATTGATTGCAAGTGGTCCAACTAAACTCTAAGAAACTAGGTCCATAATTCCGCCTAAACGGTTGTAATGACCAATTATGTATGTATGTAAAGTCTGAAGTCGACCTACTTTAGTAGGTATTGTGTTGGCTCATTAGGTGAGCGCCCATGATTCAAACCCTGGCTCAAACATCTCGAACTAAACGAAGTATGAAAAAAATATTTCTTTCGATGACTTTTTCTTCACAGTTTTGTATCAAAAACTGTGAGAGTGAATAAAATTGCTGATCAGCCCTTGAGATGACCAACTTCTCCTTCGTCCTCTGGTTTGGAGGACCTTGGTCTGTACAGAGCCTGCGTTCACCTGTGGCGTCACAACGGGCCGCTATGCGTGCTCAAGCTTTTGGTATCAAAGCTACCACTACAACCTAAATAAAATTGCTATGAAAAGTTTCTCAAATCTGTGGTGTAAGAATCTGTATCGACACATTTTTTCTGTACTTTAGTACAGTGCCTTATGAAGTTCTTCAAATGCAACCTCTATCTTATACATATAGCTTGTCATTGCCTCAATGACCAAATGCTTCCTCTCTAGGTCTGACTGCAGTTCGAATGTGGACTGGAAAGTGGTTAGGCTAGCATAGTTATTCAGTACACAAATACTAACAAATCGATTTAAATTGAATTTCCAATGGCAGGATTTAGTTAATTCAAGTGTTCTAAGACAAATTGTTCTAAATAATCTAACTATTTAACCATTGATGCATTCTTTTGTGTTGACTGTGATGGTAATTAAATAACAATTTAGTGACTTACTTTCAAATAAAACTTTCTTTTTAAGATTTTGCTAAGCATTCTTATTCTTATTCAATGAAAAGGTAAAACGAATTAAATTTTCTAAAATTATTTTAATTGAATTCCTTTCGTATGACAATAAATTCCTATAAACTTTCTAAATGTTTGATTTGATTACAAATTTACTATCAAAATACAATAGTTTCGCCATAAAACAATTATCTTGAAAGTTTATTAATAATATTTATTTATTAATCAATTTGAAAATACTGTATAATATATAAATAATAAATATTTATTTATATTGTGAAAGTTATAATTCTTTAGAAAAGAATTTGATACAAAAAAAAAGAAAAAATATTAACGAAATTAAGTACGTGTTATCAAGAAAAGGAGAGTAGAAAATATTTTTTATTTTAAATTTAATTATGATATCACAGACAGTATATATACATACATATAAACTAGTTTTTACTAGTTTTTGGTGAATTGTTTTATGTATTATTTTTTAATTATTTATGAACGGTTCATAAAATGACCCGAAAACATTGGTAAGACTACTTATTTAATAAAAGAATGTATTAATGTATTGATACCACGTCAGATATCTCTAACATCACGAAATGTATAAAAATACTTCCTCGGCGACTACCTCACAGCGGATTTCTCGCAAAAACTCGAAAAATTAATAAAATTGCCGTGAAAAATTTCTCAAAAATTTGGCGTTAGGAGTCAACTTTAAGCTGTAAGTCCTGTCACTTATGGATAAAACTAACACACACAACATAAGAGGGGTGGGAAGCTAGGTCGTAACTCTAACTGAAGGATTGTAATAAAGAAATATACATACATACATACATAATTGGCCATTACAACTCTTGAGTCAGGATTACGGCCTAGCTTCTCTCACCACTCATGTTGTGTGCCTCAATTTTATACTTGAGTGGCGGGACCTTCAGTTTAACGTCGACTCCGAACGACAGATTTTGAGAAACTTTTTCATGGCAGGTTTATTTACTCTCAGAGTTTTTGCTAGAAATCTGCTGAGAGGATGTCGCCGAAGAAATATTTTTTTATGTTTCGTTTTGATGTCTGGCCTGGGGCTCGAACCCGGGTTTTACGTCTAATAAGCGAACACACTACCTACTAGGCTAAGGCGACTACAGTGAGCGTCAAAAGAAACTGTACGCTATGGATAAAATTCTAACATTCACCAAACTCAACTTTTACCACTTAAGGAGAGTGCACGAAAAAATTTGGCAATATTTCGAAATAAAATATTTTTTTTGTTTCAATTTTAAAAACTGGCTATTTTATTTAACTATTTTTATTTAACGGTACATTTTTAATGTACATTTTTTAATGTACAGTTCCTTTTGACGCTCACTGTATGTATTCATTTGGACTGATTTTTCTAAATTTATTTAAGGACTTTATATCTGTTATTTAATATTAAAAACTCATAATAATTTCACGCTTCTTTGCGCTATTGTAGACAAGTTTAGTTATAAAAAATTTTATATATCGTTGGTCTCATGTAGAAAGGCCCTAACTCACACTTTTTGTGAGATTGATTTTTTTTGTGATTCCGATGCATTTAAGACAAATACACATTGGAATCACAAAAAAATCAATTTCGAAAAAAAATTTGAGTTAGGGCCTTTCTACATGAGACCAGCGATATGAACTTTATATAGAATTTTAATAAAATTTTATTTTTAAATATTCTTTTCAAGCCAAAAAAAAAGGAACTCCATTTTGCATATTAATTTTAATAAAAATTTCCAAACAGAATATTAATTATAATTGCCTTACGCAATTGCAAGAAGCAAATAAAATGACTGGCATTCATTTTAAATTCATGTCATTATATTTTTATTTTATTATCAAGGTTTCACTGTGTTTCTTACATGTTTTTTTTTCTTTTTTATCTCCCAATAACTTGATAAGTTTTGTTCAAGTACTTGCTTGATTATTATGAAAATTGTTATTCTTTTTCTCTCTCTTTTTTTATTCTTTAAGAATATTCTGCTGTGTAATTGTAAAGATTTATAATTATTTTAAAATTTTAATTTCAGGTATTTAAGCAAAGTATATGCAGCAAACGTATACGTTAATATGCTACCGAAAAAAAGTACCTTTATTATCTAGAAAATAATGGCAAATAATGTATTCCACTGATTAAAAATATACAGAAGCGACACATACGAGTACGATTTTAATTAATAGCAATGACTTTATTAAAAAAAATTCAGAAGATATTTTATAATTGTACTTGAATATTGCCAGAAAAATTTGACAATTTTAATGCCAATGGGTTTTTTTTTAATGATTGAATAAAAGTACTAAAGTACAATATTGCACAATCAAAGCTTTCAAGAAGGAATAGTAAATTTCAAATGATTGTTCAGGTTACTAAGTATTAAATAGATTTGGATTTAAATGTATAAATACATAGGTAGTGGGTAGCATGCTAGATTATTAGATTGAGGTTCGTGGGTTCGATTCCCACCAGAGAACTTTGGTCTGTGACAATACTTCGAGCTTATGATCAAAGTTACTTCGCTCATATGAAATTAAATATAATTTGTAATTGTATTGTAATTAATAAATAAATAATATAAATAAATGCATAGAACTTATTGAAAAAAAGTCCTGAAGTTCTTTTTAAAAAGTACTTTTCTTTGGCAAGTACTATTTTAAAACATTTTATTAGAATACCAATCATTATACCGCCATTCAAATGGCAGCCAATTCTTTCTTTGGTGAAAAAATCTACACACTTCTTTAACGAAAAAATGGTACTTATTTAAAAAATAGTACTTCCTTAAAGAAAGATTGGTTAAAGATTCTTAAGAAAATGGGCATAGAAACCATATGAAATTATTATTTTAAGTACGTTTTGCAAATATTATAATTAAAGGATTCTCTTCAACATCAGGATAAAAATGTTCTGAAGATCAAAATGGTACTTTTTATTTCCATGGTACTAAATTATTTTTTTGTGAAAATAAAAAGTACCAAAAGCATGAAATTCGATTTTTTCAAATTTTTAAAAGTTAAACAAAAATATATTTCATAATTAAGTTCCAACAAAAAAAAAAAATTAAGAAAAATGGTCCATCAAAAATCTTGATAAAAAATTTTTCAATGTCGACCTTAAAAATTAAGAAACGGCCTTCAAAGAATATTGATTTTTTAATTAATAAATATTACAAACAGGTTGATTACATATCCGTTTACTGGATTACTGTCCATTTAATAGAATGAAAAAAATACAACTAAGGAAACTCAAACCAGTTATAGTATTAAGCCTCCCTGACAATTATTACCATAATGTCCATACAAAATTTTGATTAATTATACATAAATAATGTAAATTATTAATGTTTTTTCTTCAAATAAATAAATTATAATTTCCGTAACATGACCTAATTGTTAAAGAATTTTATTTTGTTTAACAACAACTTCAAAAAACCTTTTAAAAACGTTGTAAAGACCTTAATTTTATAATTATTTCTAAAGATTTATCTTGATTTGCATATGTATGTATGTATATTGTTTTGGGGGATTTTTTTTGTATTTATAATATTTCTTTTCTTTGTTAACAAATTAGGAAAAAAATAAACATGAATATTGATTGCGATGACGATGAGGTTTTGAATTGGTAAAATCGTTTATCAAGTTTTAATTAATAATTACTTGAAAAAGTCAAATAGACAAATACAATAAGAAAAAAATCTTATCTCAAAAGAGGGTAAAAAAGACTAACTGACAATACAATACAAATTTCAATAAACTTGAGTTTCTCAAATTAAATACATTTTTAGAATGCTACAAGAGTATATAAAACCTCAAGGGGTTTGGTTGGCGGCAAACTGTTCTTATGCCGTAAATAAATATGATTCAATTTTACTAAAATTTTAAATTCAAAAATTTTAATTTTATACAAACACGTGCTGGTTTAAAATCTATCAGTTTAATGGCTTATCTGTTATTTATTTAAAATATAAAAATTCTTGGTCTTCTTTTATAGGTTTTATTGATTATGAAATTTATAGGCAGATTTTTGAACATTTGATTTCGATTACTGTTGAGTTGAGAGTAAAAGGTGGCACAAAAGTAAGGGCATAAATGCATTACAACAACTGAGAAAAAATTGATGAAAAATGTATGAGACTTTCAAACAAAGTCTTAAGTTCACTACTACAACTGAGAAAAAGTTGTTAAAAAAAAATTACAAGAAAATTCTCATGAAACTTAACAAAAAAATTCAATGGGCAATCACACACGAGAACAATTATGCTGGCACAAAATGGCAGCTTGTAGGCAAGAGAGGTGAGGAGAGTGGTTTTTTGCTGGCATAATTTTTCAACCAACTTCTACCCCGCACAAACCAATACATAAACAACACAAAACCAATACACATACATTTATAAAACAGCAGATTCAGAAAAATTTTTTGTATAGCGCATATTTAGTCTTTCGTTGTGTGTTAAGTAGTGAAGAAAACCTAATACACACAAAACAGAGTACATGTATACAATTTTATGCCAGATGAAATAGTCTCGTGTGTAACTGAAAGAACAAAAAATTGTGTGGCTTAAAAAATTGTCTCGTGTGTGATAACATAATCACTATATACTAATTTGCCTTCTGCCTACTTTTTATTAACAGGCAATAGATGTTCTCAACATAAACAAAATTAAAGTTCTAGAAAACTATCATATAAAATTGCGTTTTACAAAGACCATGGCCATTTAATTATGGCAAAAAAAAATTTTTCTATTCAAAGGCCCTTTTGGTTTTACACAAATTTTTTAGACGCAAATTTTTAACTTGGAGAAATTTCTTTAATCTTCTAATTGCGTTTTTCTTATTTCTTCCTATTTTTTTTTGAGAACCAATTAAATAAAAATAAAAAACAACATTAAAATACTGTAATCTTGCCAAAATAAACTCAAGAATCATCCAAACAATGATTTGGCCAAAAATATAAATTGTTTTTAAACAAAAGTTAAGCAATTAAAAAAAATTACTTTAAAAAGCCGGATTTTAAAGCACACAAAATTAAAAAACAAAATAAAAAAAATATATTCTTAAAAAAATGTTTATTTTTGTTATTTTGTTTATAATTATTAAATTAAATTGATTATTTATGGAATTTTACATAATTTGTTAGAAACTTCTAAAACGTTTGTTCACATGACTTTTTGAGACTTTTTTCTTCGATTTAATAAATCATATTTAAATAAATCAGAATATAAATTTCCTTCATAATCTAACATACAATACAATTTAAAGCGAATTGTTATTGAATGTTTTAAGATTAAGAAAGACATAAAAATGCTTAAGTATTATAAAAATCACATGAATGAATTTTAATATTTTTATTGTTCAAATGCATTCAATTATAAATCAATACGGTTTTGGTTTAAATTATTATGTTAGTAATCCAAATCGCAATCGATAATCTTAATAAAACAAAAACTTCTTTATGAGGTATGAATAAAAAATTGTTGATACTGCGACAGAGTGATGGCGTTCTACTCTTTAGCCCTAAACTGGGATGAACAAATTCCCCTTTTTTATTTATTAATTGGAATACAATTTCAAATTGTATTTAATTATAACGAGCTGAGTAACGCAGACCTTATGCTTAGTGTAATATAAATAGACCAGCGTCTCTGGTGGGAATCAAGCCCACGACCTTCACGCTAATAGTCACTAGACCCACTAGACTGCCAGCGTACCCGACAAGTTTCCTTATTAATCTTACTATAAATACATACTTTTTCACGCAAAAATTTTGTAGATTTAAAATCGATTTTTCATGTAAATTTTTTGTGCTATCACACACGAGGAAATTTTTTAAGCCGCATAATTTTTGTTCTTTCAGTCACACACACGAGACCATTTCATCTGGCATAAAAATGTATACATGTACTCTGCTTTGTGTGCATTAGTTTCAACGCACAAGGAAAGACTAAATATGCTCTATACAAAAAAATTTTCTGAACCTGCTGTTTTATAAATGTATATGTATTGGTTTTGTGTTGTTTATGTATTGGTTTGTGCAGGGTAGAAGCTGGTTGAAAAATTATGCCAGCAAAAAGCCACTCTCCTCACTACCTCTCTTGTTTAGAAGCTGCCATTTTGTGCCAGCATAATTGTTCTCGTGTGTGATTGCCCATTTTAATACTGGTATTAGAGAATTGGAATTAAAATAACCGAGGTCTAGTACTAGACCTGAGCTTGTGGGTTGAAGTCTTTGCTCTGATATCTCGAACAAAACGAGATATGAAATCAATATTACCTTCGGCAAATACTTCTCAGCAGTCTTCAGGAAAAAAAATTAATTCTCATGAAAAATTTCTCAATAATCTGTCATTCGAAGTCAGGTTGTTATCCTGACTAAAGAATTGAAATCAGCAATTAACTGAGGAATTAAAAAAAAAAGTCGCCGTAGACGACTGAGTGTGATGGCATATTATACATGAGGCCTCGGTTCCCCAGGTCTGACATCTCGAACCAAATAAATATGAAAAAATAATTTTTAGGCGACTTCCTCTCAGCAGATTTCTGGCAAAAAAAAAATAAAATAAAATAAAATTGTCATGAAAAGTTTCTCAAAAATTTGTCATTCGGTGTTGACTTTAAACTGTAGATCCCGGTACTCATGTACAAAAATCAACACACATAATATGGGTGGTTTAGGCAGCTAGGTTGTGATCCTGACTAAAAGATTGTAATGAGCAATTAAATGAGTATTTAAGAAAAAAATCGCCGTATTCGACTAAGTGTGTTGGCATATTAGACATGACGCCTCGTTTCAAACCCCAGCTCAGACATCTCAAACAAAATAAATATGCAAAAATAATTCTGCGGCGACTTCCTCTCAGCAGATTTTTGGCAAAAACTCTGAGAGCAAATAAAATTGCCATGAAAGATTTCTCAAAAATCTACCATTCGGAGTTGACTTTAAACTGTAGATCCCGGTACTCATGTACAAAAATCAACACTGACTAAAGCATTGTAATGACCAATTATGCATGTGTATGCATTTAAGAAATAATGACGTAAAGTTGAAGCTATAATCCTTATATTATTACCATTTAAAATTGAGAAATTCCTTGTTTTATCAAATAGTTTTGGGGTTTTCCATTTTCATTCAACATTTATTTGTTTTAAGCTGTCAATTCCAACAAATATTTGCCAATTTCTTTAGCAATTTCTTTGTTTGTGTATGGGTGTTATAAATTATAGTGTAATCTGTTTTTTTCTTGGCAGTTAAAAATCAAAAACTTTAATAGAGCATTGATTATAAAAAAAAAATTATATCGTTGCCAAATCAACAGACAAACAATCTCTCGGCTATAGGCGGACTGTAAACAGTAGCGAAAAGAAAGACAAATCACTCCTAAACATCTGTTATAATAAAGATTAGCAAATACCTTTGACTGTTTGTTTGGCTGTGTCTGCAGTGATAAATTAAAGTCTTTGAAACAAACAAAACAAATTGCACAAAAAATTAGATCAAATCGTATCATGAAAATAAACCAAGAAATAAATTAAAATCGAATCGAAATCAAAAAATCATGTTAATTTAACAGTTTAAATGTCTGGTCACACCATATCATTTATAAATAAATATTTTTTTTAATATTTAATGATGTTTTCTGCATTTGTATTGCAAATTGAAAATAAAAAAAAATTGCTTGAATTTTTCGATAATTTCTAGAAACGAGACGACTAACTATTCCAGGAAGTTTGTTATAAATATAATGAAAAATATTAAAAATAAATTTTAATTTTTTATGGTTTATCTTTGAGAAACCATTTGGCCACATACGAGATTTAAATATAAACACTTCAGTTTTTAATTAAAATTTTAAGCTACTTATCTATTCTAGAAATTATTAAAAAAAAGAGAATTTAATTTCATTTCGATTTCTATAATTTGATCAAACAAATAACACGTGACTTTCATGCCAATAATACGAGTGTGAGTCAGACCCACAGTGGATAGATAAATTAAAAATAATAAAAAAAATTTTAATTTAATTTTCAGTCTCTCAATGATTAGCTAACAAACATATCTTATACGTAATTATATCAAGCAATATTGCAGGAAATCTTTCTTGAATACAAATCGATAGGAATAGGAAACGAACAAATACTCCTAATAAAATATACCACCACACTCAGTGTAACACCACAATACTTTTTCACAGCGGGCATTGTTTCTAGGCAACGATAGATAGTAATCTTATCATCCTAAGCCCTGCTACAAGAGACCACGAAACTGCTTAGCTAAGAAACCTGATTAATGAAACTGTAGCACACAACAAAATAAAAAGAAGAAACCCATGTGCTAGAGTCTCCGATGGGAATTAAGCCCACGAACCTCACGCTAATAGTCTAGCATATTACCAGGGCACCCAAAATTTGCAAAATGGCACTTAGGCTAAAGTAAACTTTAAAGTCACCTTTAACTAAACCCAACAAGTTGTAATAATGGCCCTTAGGCGATTAACTTACTCTCATGCTATGTAAAATTCAAGAAGTGGATGGTTTCATTAATTTTTGGAGGCAGTTATTTAACCATTATTTTTACGTATTGTTAAGCGGTGCTTGTTGTTGTACAAAGTTTTCCAAAAATACTACGATCTATAGACAGACTTTTGGTTTGCATACTGCTTAGTTCTTCATCACCAGACTGTAACAAGATTATTCGCTAAGCTTCCATGCTTATTCCAGTCAAGAGTATTTTATGCAATATTATACCCTAACTGGTAGGCTTTATGCTATGTTCAGACATACACTTTTATTGAGTCAATATTCGGTTATTTGAGAACAATATTTTAAGTGTTCAGACATAATAATATACGCAGTTCAGCTGCTTATTCAATATTCAAACATTGTTTTTATTTTGTTTTCTTGGTTTGTTTTTGTTTTATTTTATGTTTTTGTTTTGTTTGTCGTTGTTGACATTTGAGTTGTCAAATATCAAAAGAAAGTGTTCGGATAATTGTAATATGCACACTGAATATACTTATGACAGTGCTATATTTAAAGTTTAACTCAATATTATAACAATTTGTGTATTTATTGCGCAATAATTAATTGAAACTTTATATGAAATATTGAACTCAATAATGGCGTTTATTGTGATTTACGCAATAAAAGTGCATGTCTGAACATAGTATTACTGTTACACGCATTTCTTGTATGGTAAAGAAGTAAGTTTAAAACTTAAAACGTCTTCTATGTCTCTGAAGTGAACTTATATACGAGTTTTTTTCTATTCAAAAACAATCTCGATTGACTTGCCTTTTTTCGTAAGAAAGATTCGAGATAAAAATAAAAAGCAATTTTGTAGAACCTATCTATCAATAATTTTTAACAACTAAGTTTAAACTACATTTTAAGGATTATCATTTGTATATACAAAGACAATATTTAAAAGTCAATATAAATAAATCTTATCTTCAAAAAAATCTTGAAAAAAAAGTTCTGTTCTGGTAATAAAAAAACCTCTTGTAAATAATGGATAATACTTCTGCAAACATTGGACTCGTGCTGAAATTTTTTATATTCATGAACATATACACACAATAGCAGAAGCGTTCTTCAAAGTTATTTATAACCCAAGAGTATATAGCCAGTACTATGGAATATAGTAAGTGGTCGCCGATCACTTCTAGTCATTCATGACCATCTAATCTTTCAATAAAAAGAGAAAGAAATTGTATTTATTGGTCAATAAATTTGAAAGCTTTTGTCTGATATTTATTATGGAAATACATAATAAAACATTAAATAAAATAATAATTTTTATGAAATTTTGAACACGTTAAGGCAGAGATTTTGTATGATTAATAATAATAAAAAAGAACGAACATTTATTGCTTTAAATCAAAGATTATTAGAAAATAAATGGCAAGTGATTCGCTAATACACTTAACCGGTTAAAGGAAATGCCGTAATTGGCTTATCTGTCACCCTCTACTTATGTATACAAATGTGGTCAAAAAAGAAATTCAACAACTACCACCATGAATGTTTTTTTGTTTAATTGGATTTTCAAATTTTGATTAGAACGAAGCACGGTTAAATAAAATATCGATAGATAAGGCAGTTCGATTATTTACTTTTGATTTAATGGGGAAACCCTTAAATACTTATTTTATGGTAATTTATGACTTTTCTTTTTACATCAAAATTTTTTTCAATTTTTATTTACCGGAAGTTTTTTTTTTTTGTTTTGTGGTTATTATTATTTATTTAATAGAATTAATAAGTTTCCTTACAAACACTAAATTTTCACAATAAATCTTTTGCTTGAAATTGTTCAATTACATTCTAATCTGCAAATGAAGGTCTTTTTGGTTTTCATATGCTTAATTAAGGTGATTAAATGCTGCAGCAATTTTGTTGTAAATTTTTCAATTTCATATTGCATAGCAGAGGTTCGATATTAAAGTTTTAACCCTTTAAGAGGTTTACATTTTTCCTTTCTTTTTTGTTCCTTTGTTTCGTTAATCAAGGTTTTCCAACTAAGCAGGTATTTGGTCGTTGTACTGTAGCCCTGCATAAGATGATAGGACTAAATTATTATACTGTGTGTAGTAGTGAGAGTCTTTGGGAAATGGGAATTGTATCCTCTTGGTTGGAAATCTTTTCTTTGAATTTGTTAAACACCTTGTTGTTCGATAATATTTTAATTTTTTGAAGGAACTCATTTCTTGCCCTTAATCTTGGCTTGATCGGCTTTTGCGCTTGCCTCTCGCGACTCAAACACGACCATCGTAGCTTAACGTTGTCATGAGCACATGCATTTACATTATAAGTTGACATTACAAGTTTTATAAAACGAACGATTTAATCGAAGTCAGCAGTAATTCATCGATAGATATTTGACTCTCTATGGACTTGAACGCAGAACATCAACCGCTCCATTGACAGTCAATTGGAAACCCTAGATTTTTAGGATTTATTGACATAACACGTCTAGCCAAAGGTAGTTGTGTATATATACCCAAACTTTATTTATAAATGTCTGAGTAGATATAATCAATATTACCTAAAGCCGTTACTTTCAATCACCTGACATACGTTTAAGCCTTAAGCCCCGCTTAGCCAAACATACTGCTTACAGAAATTACATCATGGTTCAGTAATCGCTCTCATTGCTTTTCGTATTCTCAAAACAAACGCACTTTCCGTTATGTTCCGTAGACGTTTGACTAATCGGGGCTTTTTTTTCTCTTCGTGTATATTCTTCTGTAATGCCGGTTAGCATGGTTGAATTGCACTTAAAGAAGCCGTAATAATACAAACTTATAAAATCATTTGGCCAATTCACATGACTTTGTATCGTGTATGTTGTATTGAATACACTTTTTGTTTGTGAACGCTCAATGCTATGCTGGTATTTCATATTTCAAACGTTAAAAAACGATAAGAAGAAGAAGAAGTATTCATAATTTGATTTTCAAGCAACAAAGTGAATCAATACAACTTCCAAAAACATATGGAACAAATGTGTATATGTGTATCAGATTTTTATATGAAAATTATCAACAACAAGCATACACTGTTGTATATTCGTCCAACAATACAATGAATACAACGATACAAGGGCTTGTGTGAATTGCGTAATTTATTGCGTATATAAAAAATTACTTTGCCACGCCCACACAAAATTCTTGATTTAAACAAATTTAATAACATTTCTGTTAATAACGATTAATAAAATTTGAATGAACCGTGATTATATTTGCGTAATATTTTTGTGTTTTGTTTACTACTTTTATTAATTTTTTTATAATTATTCTATTCTTTTTTTGTTTTTCTGTCTAATAATTAAAGAAGTAAATTAAGCATAGAATTTTACAATAACTTTATGAGAATTTAAGTTGAAGTTTTCTTTTAAAACTAATGAATATTTTTTTTTTTTGTAAATCTTTTTTATTATAATTAATTATATGCCAGTTACTTATTATATTATGCCGCTTAATTTAACGGTTATGAAAAAGCCGTTTTGAAAAGGTAATTTGAAAAGCTTTGCTAGAATAAATGGCGTTTCATAAACAATTTGAACTGTAGGGTTTACAACAATGTATTTTGCAAAATCATACATAGTATTTTTTTTTACTTTGCATTAGTTAAAAAATTTGGGTCAAGAATAAAAACTAAAAAATGAAATAAATTTATAAGAAAAAAAAAGTTTTCTAAACATAAAAAATATGTATAAAATTTATAAAAATATTAGGAAAGGTTGTTGTATGACATTTATCAGTTTGAAGTAGTTCTGAGAAAATTTCAAATTAACATACAGAAAAAAGATGTTTAATGTTTACAAAAAATATACATATAACGAGTAGGAGTGCCTTTGATAATGATAACAGACATGATAATGATTGAAGTGTTGCAAACTATCAGTAAGAATTTGAAAAAAAGAGGAGTACAATACAAGTGCTTGGAAAAAAAAATTAAAAATATATTAAATTCCAATATTTATTTACTTTTATTTATTTATTTAATTTTTTTAACGGAAAAATGAATCATTGTTAATAGATTTTTTTTTATTTACAAATAGGCATTTAATAATTGTATGGGTTTAATTGATTTTAAATAAAAAATTTTTCGGCTAATTGAAGCCAATCAAGTATAATCTTATCGTGGGGGTTTTCGATTTCTTTGTAGTAGATTTCCATTTTGTTATTACAAAATCTAGAATTTTTTTTACAAAGAATTATACCGCCTGTGACTTTTTGTTGTTGTATTAATATTAACATTGAACTTCATTTTATTGTTCCCATAGCCTAGAGAAAAATAATGGAATTTTGTAAAAAATAATAATCGAAAAAATAAAATAAACGTGTGATGACGTTTTTAATTATATTATTTTTATCAGGCGATAATTTACAATTTCATAGCCATAATACAGTGAAGTATATGTATACAATGTAACTTTAGGGAAATTAACAGTTTACAGGCTTAAATTTGTCAACAATTCAAAAATAAATTCCTAATTCTGCAAATATTGTTTCTAAAGCTAGCAACTGTTTGAAAAGAAGATCTCGATGAGGCTTCTTTCGTCAGTGGTGGTTTTAGGAGTTTTACACATACATACATACATAATTGACCATTACAACCCTTCAGACAGTATTACGGCCTGTGCCTTAATTTTATACTTGAGTGGCGGGACCTACAGTTTAACGTCGACTGCGAACGACAGATTTTGAGAAACTTTTTCATGGCAGGTTTATTTACTCTCAGAGTTTTTGCCAGAAATCTGCTGAGAGGAAGTCGCCGAAGAAATATTTTTTTTTCATATTTCGTTTTGATGTCTGCCCGAACCCAGGCTTTACGTCTAATGAGCCGACACATTACCTACTAGACTGCGGCGAGTTTTAAAGACCTACAAATAGGTACGATGCTATAAAGTCTTCAGAGTTTGATGGATATTTAACAAATCTAATTACATGTAATCTTGCAGTTTGACTCATTATAAATAAGAATTCATTTGAAATACATACATACAAAACTGGTCATCATTTAAGGTTGCTACCAGAGATCAGCAATGAGTATTCAAAAAGATGTGTAGATTCATACTCATAATTTCTGATACTTATACACATTCATACTTATTTTAATATCATGCAACCTCTACTCATATTTAAAGTTTGAAATACTTAACAATACGCATGATATTGTTGATTTCGACTCTCCTTTACTGAACATTTACAAGAATCACAAAATAAGTATGATTCGCATACTAACACTACAATACTCTTTTTTTTGTAAATGTAACAACAACTAGGACTGTAAATTTTGATGAATAATTCGAATCATTCGGATCGTTTATGAGTATTATAAGTATATTTCTAAATTTATGAATCCGAATGAGTAGGCGTATGAATCAAAGATATTTCGAATGGTATGAGTTTGATGTCAACGTTGTACGCATACTTATTGCAACCTGTACTTATAAATCAATATTGTAGTGAGTACAAATGAATTAGAGTAGTTGAATTTCAATACTGTTGGCTCATTCATACTTAAAATTTCATGAGTACCTATGAGTAGCGAAAAAGCGATTCATTGCTGATCTCTGAAACAATACTATGTAGTCTTAAGAGTTTAATGGACATTTTGGATACTTGCTGCCCGTAATCCCATCGCTTTAGAAATCTAAATTCTTGTAATCTTGCAGTTTAACTCATTATAAATTAAGAAGTGGGTGCCCTGGTAGTCTAGTGGGTAGTGTGCTAGACTATTAGTGTGAGGGTCGTGGGTTCGATTCCCACCAGAGACTCTGGTCTGTGACACTACACCGAGCATATGGTCAAGTTACTCCGCTCGTATAAAATTAGAATATAATTTATAATTGTATTGTAATTAATAAATAAATAAATAATAATAAATTAAGAAGTTGTTTAAAATATTACAGTTTAGAGAGAATTACAGCAGCCTTATAAACCTTTATTAAACAAACTTTAAAGTTGTACTCCAAAATTTGATTATTGTTTGCTTAATAAACGTTTTGTAAGTACAGTAGACTAATCGTCTTGTTCAAGTAGAACACTTGGTTAACAGAACTGAAATAAACCTTAGAAATAATAAGAATTGTAACAAATCTATGAGAATTGAAAGCAAAATATTGTTTCACCGAACTATTGTAAAAGACTGCATTAAAAAAACATTGTATTCACAAAATCGATGTGCCTCTGTAACTATATTTTCATTTACTAAGTTCAAGTACTTTTGTTTTTTTTATTATTTTAAACTCAACGTAATTACTGTGACTGTATATTGTGCAGGGCTCTCTCCCTCTCATTGTTGGTGGCTGGCTAATAAATGGTGATAAGATTTTCAGCCATTGATATCACTCAAGTGCTTGTTTAACTGTGATTTTTTTTCAACGGCTTTTATTTTGTTATTTCGATTACTGTTCGTAAAATAATCGAAATCGCAAATTTTATAATTGGCCAGTTTACACACATACACATAAACAAAAATAAATTTTTTGTGTGTTAATATCACACACTTATACACACGTTGCCTAAGTATGTATGCATATATGCATATAAAATTCTGATTATCAAGCAGGAAAGAAAGCAATAATATTTTTTTGGGAGGTAATACATAATTAAGAGACTTAAGATATACAATATATTGTGATAATTTATAATATTTCGTTGATTTATTAAACATATTTTGGTAAATCATTTCATTCAATTTCAATTTTATTTATATTTTCTTTTCTACTACTTGAAAACAGAAGAGAGTACTGAATGAATTGGAATACGAATAGACGAGAAGTTGGTATTAGTGTCGTCTGCTTTATTGAGTAGGAATCGATTTTAAGTTTATCTGAAAATAATATGAAATAAATTTGTTTAAAATTCGTATATTGTCACAATTTCTTGGCATTGTACCATTGACCAGCTATTAGGGCGGCACACGACAGCAGTGAGAGTTGGGAAAAAAAAATATTTTTTCTTAAATCGAATACCACTCGAAAAATTAAACAAACAAAAATTTTTTTTAAATTTTAAACAAAAGAAAAAAAGAAATTTACATTTTTTTGTTTGAGTAAATATTTAAATAAGATTTAAAAACAAACAAAAAAATACAAAAGAAACTTTAACTCAAGAAAAGAGTTTCATTGCGTTTTGTTAAACTTTTTCTTTGCAACTTGAAGCTGATGTGTTTAAATTTTAAATAAGCAAGATTTGTTAAAAATAAAACAAGAAATCGTCAAACAAAAATTTATATAAAATATGCATACAAGAAAAAGAGTGTAAAAAATTTTACGTAAAATTTTAAATTTTTGTAAAAGTAACAACAATTAATGCGGTTTCATTAAATGAATATTAAAAAATAAAAGTGACAAAATATAACATTTTCAAGCAGCTATTCAAAAGAATTCAATAATTTCGTATTGTTAACCAAAAACGAAATTATTTTATTACAATAAATTGTAAGTAAAACAGAAATAAAATGAATTTATAAAAATTATTTAAAAAAAATTAGAAAAAAATATTAAAAAAAATACTAAAAATCTTTATAGAAAATATTATTTCTAAAATATTACAAAAATAAAATAAATTAATAAAAAAAAATTAGAAAAAAAATATTAAAAAAACACTTAAATTCTTTATAGAGAGTTTTTAGAATATTACAACAATAAAATTAATTTATAAAAATTATTTAAAAAAAATTAGAATAATATATTAAAAAAAATATTCAAATTCTTTATAGAGAGTATTGTTTTTAGAATATTATAAAATAAAATATATTTTAAAAATTATTTAAAAAAAAAATAGAATCAGATATAAAAAAAACACAAAAATTCTTTATAGAGAGTATTGTTTTTTGAATATTACAACAATAAAATATATTCTAAAAATTATTTTAAAGAAATTAGAATAAAATATAAAAAAAACATAAAATTCTTTATAAAGATTATTGTTTTTAGAATATTTTTTCAAATGGCCTTTGGCTACTAAAAAAACAATTATTTTAAAGAATTAAAAACAAAAATATTGCATTTAATTGTTGCTAATATTTCATTTCAAATAAAAAGTTCAGCGACATTAAAACATTACAGACAATGTCTGTTAAATATTCTACAAACAAATGAGTCATTTTTTAAAATAAGAACAAAAAAATTGTAAACATTTTTTCTTAAAAAACTTGAAATTGCGTCTGAAGCACACGTGTTTCTTCTCATTAAACTGAACTGTATAATAAATTACAAATAAGAACACCTTCATTACACCATGATATTTTCAAACGATTACGTTGTTTAGCCTTCACTTTAAAATACAATAATTATTATCTAATATTACAAAATATTCTAGAAAAAAAATGTTTTTTTTATTACTTTTAAAGCTATAAAATTTTTAAAATTTTTTATTGTAAAAAAATGGGTTTTTTGGGGGGTTTTTAAAAGCAGAAGCGATGAAATCAGTTAAGGTCTTGAATTCTGTCTGGAATAGAACTTTAAGAATTTAATATTTAACAAAAAAATTTATTGTAGGCTCAAACCCTGGTTTTTTCCTTAAAGTTTATATTCGTGTAAATTTTCCTGTCAAAACTAATTCTGGTTTTAAACATTCCGCCCACTTTTAGCGTTAATACGTAATAGAATAGTTTATTTGAATATTTCACATATATTTCCAATTTTTTGAAACACGTTTTAAATTTATTGTTAAATCGCGTTCCACTTAAACACACTTGAAATGTTTTTAAATATTGTCTCAAAAACAACACAAACAATTTTTTTTTCTGAATTGAAAACAAAAAGAAACACTAAAGCAGACATATACAAATACTTGTCAAAATTTAATTGACAATCAATTATTAAATAATATTGATTAAGTTTTTTCTTTTTTTGTTGTTCTTTAAACGTTTAACAAAAACTCTAATCAATCTTTAACTGCATGAGTATTAGGTATTTATTAATAATAAAAGCGTAATATTGACAAATAAATAAGCAATGCTGCTTAATATTAAACAATTTGTTGCTATAAACATGCATACATAGTTTTTGAAAACAAAACAAGATAAACAATTAAATAAAAACCAAAAAATAAATAAATAAACAATTATTGACCATTAGATTTTATAAGGTCTAGAAATTTGTATAAACAAATTGCTATAAAACCAATGGATATTAGTACATATGTACATATATGAGTATATGGCTGCTTTTTTATAATTAACCATTAATTGTTAAGATTAAAAGAGAAACAATATTTATATTTTTGTTTAATTAAAAAAAAAAAATCATAATCGTTTACAGTTTACAGGGGAACTAAACTATTTTCCTTTTTTATAACATGAGATCTTTTTTTATAAATTCTTTAATGATTATATCCCGATTTTTTTTAAGTTTTATTTTAATTAGCCATTAATTTTTCAGATTAAAAGAGAAACAACATTTATATTTTACTTTAATTTAAAACAAATTATGATCGCTTTTCATACTTGTACTTTACAGGGCAACTATACTATTTTTTTATAACATGAGATTTTGTATAAATTCTTTAACAATTATTTCCCGAATTTTTTTTAATTGTTATTAAGATTAAAAGAGAAACAACACTTATGTTTTTGTTTAATTAAAAAAAATATAATCATTTTACATACTTATATTTTACAGGACAACTAAACTATTTTCATTTTTTATAACATGATATATTTTTTTTATAAATTCGTTAACAATTATTTTCCGATTTTTTTAATTGTTATATCAATTAACCATTAATTGTTAAGATTAAAAGAGAAACAGTATTTATATTTTTGTTTAACTAAAAAAAAACAAATTATAATCGTTTTACATACTTGTACTTTACAGGGCAACTAAATAATTTTTTTTTTATAACATGGGATTTTTTTTTTATAAATTCTTTAAAAATTATTTTCCGGTTTTTTTTAATTGTTATTAAGATTAAAAGAGAAACAACATTTCTATATTTGTTTAATTAAAAAAAAGAAATTATGTATAATCGTTTTACATACTTATATTTAACAGATGAACTGAACTATTATCTTTTTTATAGCATGAGATTTTTTTTATCAATTCTTTAACAATTATTTTCCGATTTTTTAATTGCTATTTTAATTAATTATTAATTGTTTAGACAAAAAAACGTAGCAACATTTATACTTTACATATTTATACACTACACGTGCACTAAATTATTTTCCTCTTTTTTTTTACTAACATGAGATTTCTTTTTATAAATTCTTAAGCAATTATTTTCCAAAATAATTTTTTTTAATATATTATTATTTTATTATATAAAAAAACTATCCAAATTACCGCTAAATTGTTAGAACCTTTAAAATAATTGCTTATTGTTCATTGTAAACAGATGAAAACTTTTTATAAAAAAAATACGTTTTCCCGTTAATTTCAAATTTAATTATTATTATTTTTATTATTGTCTTAACAAAATGCTGAATGCAATTTTATTCAATTTATAATATTGCATACAAACGTTCAAACGTGCATGCATATATTAAAAAAAAATAACTGATTTTCACAGGTGTGAGAAATTGCAGTTGGCGTAATAAATTAAATAATATTTTTTTTTCAACTAATATTAATTAAGCAAAAACATTTTCATTAATTGTTGCAACAGCTGTTGTTGTTGCTGTATTTTTTTTAATATAGTTTAAATTTTAATACATACTATACATACATATTAAAATATTTTACCAATTGCTTCGGAAAAAGCTTGTTACAATTAAACAGTTTGATAAAATTAATAGAAAATATTAAAATTATTGAAAATTATTTAAATTGTTTTAAAAAATATTTCAGTATTATTAAATTATTTTATTTTAAATTTTTACCGCTTTAGTTACAAAAAATGAATTCTTAATGTAGGCATGATGTACACAATTGCTACTTAATAGTAAGTTTAACAAACAGTTGTTAAGGGTTTGTAAGAAAAACCTTTTATTCATACCAATTATTTCCAAAAAAAATAAATCTTAATGTAAGCATAATGTACACATTTGCTACTTAATAGTAAGCTTAACAAATGCTTGTTAAAGCTTTGTAAGAAAAACCTTTTTGTTTAATACTAATTAATATTTTTTTTATTTAGTAATTGATTTTCTAAATTATTTTAATTTGCTTCATTAATTGCGCATAGTTTAATACACACATTTGCTGCTTAATAGTAACTTTAACAAACGCTTCTTAAGGATTTATAAGAAACCCCTTTTTTGTTTAATACTAAAGAATATTTTTTTATTTAGCAATCGATTTGCTAGATTCCTTTAATTTACTTAATTAATTAAGCGTAGTTTAATATGCATATATGCTACATAATAGTAAGTTTAATAAATGCTTGTTTTACTAATCCTTAACAAGCGTTTGTTAAACAATAGCAAATAAATAAAAGTAAAGTTTAACAAACGCTTGTTAAGGATTAGTAAAACAAGCATTACTACTTACTTACTATTAAGTAGCAAATAAATAAAAATAAAGTTGAACAAACGCCTGTTAAGGATTAGTAAAACGCATTTGTTAAACATACTATTAAGTAGCAAATAAACCCTTTTTTGTTTAATACTAAGGAATATTTTTTTATTTAGTAATTGATTTTCTAAATAATTTTAATTTATTTTATTACTTGTGCGTAGTTTAACTGAATGCTATACTTTGAATTTGTTTAAATAAAGCTTTTAATTTAATAATAATTTAAGGAATTTTTATGAATAAAGTTTTCAAAGCATTTGTTAAGTTTTTTTACTTGTCTGTTATTCGTTTTCGTTACAAATTTTTTTTATAAACGATTTCTATTGCTTTAAAAACATTTCTTTTATTGTTTTAAATGTATTATTATACCAGTTTTATTGAGGCCTTTTGGCAATTCTTAAAAAATATTGAAGCGTAACGCGTTTGTTTTTCGAATTTATAATGAAGTTGAAAGAAATCCAACTAAAATATTTTTTCTATTTATATTATTTTGTTTTTCTATAATATTCTATGAACTATGAAACTATTTATTTTATTACAAACGATATTTCCTAGCAGTAAAATAATAATAAAAATTTAAATTTAAATTTTTACTCTAAAACATGCAAATTTAATTAAATCAATCATCATCATATCTCTGTTTTTTTTTGAGGTTTTTATTCAATCATACTAAAAATAGTTGAAAAATAAAACTTTTGTTAAATCGAATTATGGCAATTAGACAAATTAATGAAGTCACACAAAATTAATTTCTATGTGCAATTTATAATTTCAATTCTATTTGGTTTTTTATTAAGGGGAAAAAATTAGAAATGAAATTTCCGTCAAGCTTATGAGAGCAATTATAGATTAATGTAAAGATTATTTAAAATTATTCATTATAATTAATATTGGGAATAAGTTATTGAACAAAGGTTTATGAAATTGTTTTCTTACTCAAGGAAATCATACAAATTAAAATTATAAAAATCATGATAGAAATTAATAACAATGTTTGGTGTAATAAATGAATTATTACTTTTACATTTTTATTACTGAACACAATATATTCAAAGGAAAGACGTTTCTTACAATAAATGACATCGTTGTAAGAAAGTTTTCTAGGAATTTTTTGACAATATTATAATACATACAGCGTACGTCAAAAGAAACTGTACATTAAAAAAATATACATTAATAAGTTACCGTTATTTTTATTTTAAAATTCTTTTCATTGCCAGGCAAAAAAGAATTTAAAAATTTTCAAAATATTATCAAATTTTTTCGTGCACTCTCCTTAAGTATTAAAAGTTGATTTTGGTGATTGCTAGAATTTTATTCTTAGAGCCATTATTACAACTTGCCATTAACTAAAGGGAGGATTTTAACGGGCAGATAAATTGTTTTTCATTATTATGAGTACCCAATAAGATAGAACCGAGCGTTAAGCTAAATGGAGGATCATCCTGCCGGTAATTTTTAAAGTTAAATTTATGTATGAACTTTCCATATTATATATTATTTTCAATATGGCAACTTCAAATATAAACAAAATGAGCATATACAACAAAAAAAAAAGCCCGTAGTTGCCACTGCGTTAAAAAACTTTTTCAATTGAGCAGTTTTATCGACACTGCTCCGGCAATGCCATATTTTTGTAAACATTTAAATTTATTTTATCCGTAAGTTGTAATAACGAAAAGAAGTTAAATGTGACTTTAAAGTTCAATTTAGCTAAAGTTACCTTTAACTAAAATCAAGTTTAACGGCAAATTGTAATAATGAGCCTTAATGCACAGTTTCTTTTGAATTATATTTCAACTTTTTCTGTGTTTTTCCAATCGAAAGAACAATATAAGGAGTCAAAGTTTTACAGGAGGCCTCAGCCTAAAACATTTTTTACTCTCAAATAATACCTCATAATTTTACTACCACAAATTCTCAAATTATATGTTTCCAATAGAAACATTAAAATCAAAGCTTCTTCATATTATGAACCTACGCTTCTACTACGCGTTTATATTGATAAATAATTTTCTAAAAAAAATTTCTTTTTTAAAACATTAGAAAATATAAACACGTGACTAACTATACTGTTGCTAAAGTAATTATTTCAACTTGTTTTGTTTACAATAATCACAAATTATTAAACAAAAAAACAAAACAAAAAATTGAAAATTAGTTAAAGTTGATGACAACTAACTAATAACGAAAAAAAGCCAACAACAACAACAACGACAAATAAAAAATATATATTTTTAAACATGAACTTGAACTATTATAACTAAATATTATTAACAAGTCAACGGCTTTTCACATGAATGCTTTTTGCCATGATTTTGGCAGTATAAAAAAATGTTTAAAACAACAACAGTAGCAAAATGAAAATAAAAACATAAATCTATACATGCAATTTATTTAAACAATAATCCAAAACAAAATAGCATATCTATATACAAAAAATTAAATTAATAATAACTATACAATAAAATATAATAATAATTTTATATACCAGCCTGACAATTAGGGAGGGCTTTTGATTAAAATAAAACAAAGCAAAGAAAGAAACACAAAAAATATATGAAAAATATAATACAATAATATCAATCAAATATAATATTATGACGTTTTCAATTATTTCGTGAGTATAATTTAAATAAAAATAATATGAAAACAAAAACAACAAAAATTATATATTTTTTGTTTAATTTCCAATAAAAAAAACCAATTACTCGTGTATATTTTTGGTGATCATTCATTGTATAGGAATCATTTTTATTTTTGAAAAGATCTGTAATTTCTGGTCACCATATAATAAATTTTATTATTAATTAAGTACCACACACACACTGTTAAAGAAAGTACCAGAAATAATTAAATATTTGGAAATTTTTATAACAGCCTTTTTCAATTGATATCATATGAATAAGAAAAAACGGAAATAAATTACAAGTACTGTTTCAAACAATAATTTATCGAATAAAACTGGGGGATATAATCCTTACAATCAAAAAAATTTTTCATTTAACCTCACTTTTTTAAATTTATTAAAATTTTTTTTTAATTATTGTAAATAGACTAGAATTTATTTCAATAAATGAATGTTTCAATATTTTTTAAAAATGTCCAAAAGTTCTCAAAACACATTTGGCCAATTCACACGACTTTGTATCGTGTATGTTGTATACACTTGGTTATTTGTGAACTCTCAACGCTATGCCGTATTGTGTATTTCGTATTCCAAATGTCTTCTTCTTATTCTTCTTCATAATTTTTGGCATTCAGACAATTTGATAGCACAAAACCAATACAACTATTAAAAAACATATGAAAAATGTGTGTATAAGTGTATCGGATTTTTATATGAAAATTATCAACAACAAGCATACACTGTTGTATATTCGTGCAACTATACAATGAATACAACGATACAAGGACTTGTGTGAATTGCCCAATTTAATAAATTGTGTATATGTGTATCAGATATTTACATGAAAATTATCAATAACAAATATACACTGTTGTATATTTGTCCAACAATACACTCAATATAACGATACGACAGCTTGTGTGAATTGACCAATTGTTTAGTAATATATATTAACAATAAAAAATAAATTCAATAGGAAATATTTACAAAAGAGAATATAAATTTAATTTTTAATAAATCATTATAATATTCCAAATAATTTAAACATCTGCTATTAAAGCATTATTTATAAAAATCTAAAAGATACAATCCACTTCAAAAATGCACCGTTAATTAATTAATTAAATAAATTTAAAAAATATTATGAATATGGTTATTGAATAAAAATATGTATATTCTTTGTTGAAACCATCATTTATATGGAAGATAACAGTAAAAAATGTATCTTGGCTGATGTATTGCTTTTGTTAATAACCGCTTAATAAACCTTTGTTAAAGGCTTAATATCTACATTAAGATTTATGTGTGAACAAGCCTGAAGTAAATGTTAATCAGTTTAATTAATCTTTGTTTTCTTTTTATTTTCTTTGCAGAATAATATCAATTTATTGTAAATAAAACCAAAAAACAAATACACATACAAAATGACTGGGTTTACAAATGGTGGTTTTGAAAATGATGAACCTGTTAAGGTAAGTTTAATAAACAACTTTGGTAAACAATTTTGACAAATAATTCTTAAAATAAGAAGATTTTATTGTAGAATCTGCAAAAACCCTATTGTTTGTTAATGCATTCAAAAGGAAGAACAATATTCAGGATCATCATTGTTATTAGGCGATTTTGAACCATTTTTAATGCTCTTTTTGAAATATTTTCAAAGTAATTTTGACCGAAAAAATTGCTTCTTCTCTTTTGATGAAGGAGTGAGCAACAAAAAATTTTATAAAAAAAAATTCTTGAAATCAAGTCGCTTTAATAAACTTAAATGTTCAATAATTTTCAAACTATTTATGCAATTGCCATTTATGGCTATACTTCCCTTCTACACTCAATATAACTTCTTTTATACATATCATGGTGTCTTCGTTTTTGACATTCAATTTTTTTTTATTAATGACTCGTGTTAAAATTAATGTATTCTGTATAGTCTCTTTTCAATTTGTATACGCTTTTTATTTTTGCCTCTTTTTAAAATTTTAATACGGATTTTACGTCAAAAAAAAAAATACATAAAAATCCAGCTTAAACCAAATCACGTGAATATTGAGTGTATAAATGTTGGCTTGAAATATTTTTTTTTCTTTTTTTTTGTATTTTTGCTGTTTTCAATTTTATTGGGGTTGGAGCCAATACAACAAAGTTTTCGATATCAAACACTTGTTATTTGAGCTTATCTTTAAAGAAAGTAGAAATTAGTGTTTGTCATAAAATGCGAATGCAAATAAAAGAAGAAGAGAAAAAAGAGAAAAAAAACGAAGAAGGAGGTGTGGTATTTTATTAATTGTATAAAAACCCATAAAAAAAGTATAATAATCTTGGCCTTAGGCGATCGAAATCAAAATATATGTCTGCAATAATAATTGACATGATTTTTAAAGCTGACAGAAAAAAAATTTCATTTATAATAAAAAAATTTTGTAATCATTTGAAACACATAAAAATAAAAGGCAAACGAATAAAATAAAAAATGAATAAGGAAGAAATTTAAATTTTTTCCATAAATTAATAACACTTGGGGGATGGCTCCTACAGGTTGAGGTTAGATATGAATCGCCTTTGTTTTTAGAACTTCTCCAAAAAAGTGCCCTCGTCGTAGATAGTATAAGAATTTAAAGAATGCCAGGGTTTATTACTTATATTTAGTAATACGGTGTTCAGATATGCAACTTTATTGCGTAAATCGCAATAAATGCCATTATTGAGCTCAATATTTCATATAAAGTTTCATATATTATTGCGCAATAAATACGCCAATTGTTATAAGTAAAGTTATGAGTAAAACTTAAAATGCAGCACTGTTATAAGTATGTTCAGTGAGCATCAAATGTCAACAGCGACAGAGAAAAAAACAAAACAAAAGAAAAGTAATGTTGTTGAAATAGCCAGCTGTTTTTTGTTTACCAGCTGTCAAATGAATATTGAATAAGCAGCTGAACTGCGTCTATTGTTATGTCTGAACACTTTCTTTTATTGTACTCAATAAACCGAATATTGACTCAATAAAAGTGCATATCTGAACATAGTATAAGATGGATTGTTCCTTTTTTCAGCCAACAGTAAAGAAATTTGATTGTCTATATTGCTGAATAGATTTTTGGTTTCTTAATATAAAACAAAGTGTTGACTTACCATAGCCAAATGAAATCAAGGAATTTTAATAAAGATTTACATACCTAGAAAGAAAATAAAAACAAATAAGTTTTTAATAAATAATATTTAACAAATTTCAATTTCATTTCTTAATTACAAATTTTTTTTTTCTTTCGAAAAACTATTAAAATATTGCTTTTATAACTGTTTTCATGGAACATCTTCCTTTATGAATTTTAATTAGTTTATTTTATCTAAATAATAAATAAAAAAAAAATTCTCTCAACACTTTTTAAATAAGCAAAACGAATTTTGCATAAATTTTCTACAATATTAAGCAACGATACACTGCATTTATTTACAGCATTAGGTAGACTTAATGTCTGCTTCCTACCGTTTTAGGAAATCATTAATTTTTCCCATAAAGCTTTCTATAATAACAATAATAATAAGAATAATTTAATTCAATAACAATTTGCTGAAATGCTTAATAAATACATATAAATACTATAGTTGTGTTATTAATAAAAAATAAAATTTAGTTTTTAAAAAATGTATTAAGAAAAAATTTAAATCACTGCCAGAAATGATAAAAGTTTCAAGCACTAGTATACGAATTAAGAAAAATACCTGTATTTGTATTAAATTTATATTTTATAAATATTTTGAAGGTGAACTTATTTGTAACATTAACATTTAAAATTAATTATTACAGCTTAACAAATCCTGTCTAATTTAATAATCTTTTGGAAATGTAACGTTCGTTGACATTTCATATGGTTTTTTAGTTTTTAATAGCATTTGTCAATATTTATTTGTTTTAATTGAAATTAACAACAATATTTATTGTATAGAATTTGATTATTAAGACAAATAACATGACTGGTTTATTTAATTAATTCAAAAAGAAATATTGATTTAAAAAATTTTTTTTTGCTAGATTTTCGGCCCTACTTAGGTCTTACACTGTGGGAAGAAGCAGTGTTATACTATGTTCAGATATGCACTTTTATTGAGTCAATATTCGGTTTATTGAGTACAATATTTTAAGTGTTCAGACATAACAATATACACAGTTCAGCTGCTTATTCAATATTAATTTGACAGCTGATAAACAAAACAGGTGGTTGTTTTAACAACATCGTTTTCATTTTGTTTTTGTTTGTCGTTGTTGACATTTGAGTTGTCAAATATCAACAGAAAGTGTTCGAGTAATTGTAATATGCGCACTGAACATACTTATGACAGTGCTGCATTTTAAGTTTTAATCAATATTACAACAATTTGCGTATTTATTGCGCAATAACTAACACGTTGACTATCGACTACGAGATAACTCGTATATTGCGTTTCCTTCTAGGGTGCCAATCACGAGTTATGTCATACTCACTGAACCTGCCGTTTTTGTGCAGCTACGAATAAAATCGTATTATATCAGTGCTAGTATCGATAAATGGCTTCTGGGAAAAGAACAAAGAGTCAATGTTGGCGTGCGTGGCTAGTTTTCTGAAAATTGCCGCGGCAGTCAATGTGTTAATTGAAACTTTATATGAAATATTGTTGCTCAATAATGCAATAATGGCGTTTATTGCGATTCACGCAATAAAGGTGCATATCTGAACACTGGATTAGGGACATAGAAAATTATTAAAAAAGTATAGAAAATAAACTTTGAAACAGAAGAAGACCTTATAAAGCACTGATTTGATCTTAAACAAAAACATTTTATAAGAAATTTTTTAATTAGGTTTCCTTCCCTTCAAATGCAGTACATTAACCATGTCAATATAAATCAATTTATTCTTAAAAAAACAAATTTTTTAAATAAAAAGAAAGCAAATAAAATGAAACCCAAACACTTAATCAAGATTACAAACTTACAACATCTTTGAAAAAAAATAAATAATTTTTTTTTCTCTTTTCTCAACATAAGTGCACGAGACTAAGAACTCCAAGGGTTTCTAAAGACATAAAATCAAATAAATTTTGCTTGGTAGTGAAAAAAAAGAAATATTTAAGAATTAAAAATAAACATAAATTTTCCTTAAGGCTAAAAGCTTTAAAAAGAAATCAGCAATAAAAAAAATGTACTGACAACAGACATTTGAAAGAAAAAAGACAAGAAATGAAAAGAAATATATGTACTGAAAAGACAAGACAATAAACATTGGCTGTTTGTATGATTTAAAGACAAAGAAGACAAAAAAAAAACAAACAAAACTTACATAGAATTGTTTTCTTCCTTGCCCCGTGTTTACAAAACGATTTTACAAGCTGAACTTAAAACAAGGTTTGATATAAAATTGCCCATAAATACGAGTGTACTCTACAGGCCATGGAGACAAACGAAAACACACAGACAGGCCGACTTAAGACCGACCAAGCAGACAGACATTTTGTGGCCAATCAGGCCGATATTGTTGCACGCATTTGCAACACGAGCTAAAAAGTTAAAAATAAACTTTGAAATTCTCAAATCTCGTGCTTACAGCCTGCTGTCCGTCGGTCTATCTTTAGTTTGGTGTCTTACAAAAAAAAAAAAAAAAAAAAAAACTGAAAAACTGGTATTTTCTGCCTTTAGCATGAGTTTGTAATATTTTTAGCTTTTTTCTTGAATTTTTTTTTCTCATTTTCTTGAACAGGTATGAATTACTATTATTTGCAACGTTTTTTTTGTTTTCTGCTAAGAGAACTAATATGGATTGTAAATAAAACCAAAATCTAAAGAAGACGTATGTATATAAAAGAAAATGTTTGTAAAATTTATATGCAGCAACAACAAAGCTGATGTTGATGTTGTTCTTTTACTTTTTTTGCGGTCAAGCAAACAAGCGATTTTGCTAAAATGCTTGAACGTTTACACAATCCATCTGCATTGCTCTGTTTACATACGAGTATTTCGTTTTTACCATTGTCGCTAAATATAGCCACCACTTGCTATGTTACTTGAAAGCAAAACTAAGGCCAGCTGGATTCTTAAAATATATTCTTAAGAAACTGGACAGAAAAGTGGGCAGGTCTTTAAAGAAATGAAATCATCAAATATTGTTATAAGATGCTATGCACTAAGGTGAATATAGTATGTAGTTAAACTTCAGTAAAACTGTAGTAAAACTGCAGTAAAACTGTAGCAATGTTAATAATAAATTAAAAAATAGCACAAGTAGCATTAAATGCAATATCTTAAGGAAAACAGAATAATTTTTTAGTAGCAATATCAAAAAGCCATTATAAACTGAATGGAATGTAATAATATATAATTGTTTAAGTAATTAGCACTGTAGCATATTGTTGTAGTAGCAGTAAAAATAGCATTAACAATGAAATACAAAATAAAGACAGTAATTCTTATATAACCTTCGGCTAGAAATAGCATTTAAATAGCATACAAAAGTCGTGTCTCACAATTTATGTAAATAGTACTGTAAACTTCAATAGAACTTATTAAAGAGGAATAATTTTCCCCATTTGAGATAGGTTAGGTGGCGTCTTAGGTCTATTTATTACACACATTGTGCTACCATTCTAAAAGTAAAACTAGCATTAACAATGGATAATGAAATAAAGAGAAACGAAGATAATTATTTTAAAGAATTTTTTTTAACACAATTAATAAACTAAGTCTAGAAATAGCATATAAATAGCAAACAAAAGTCGTATCTCACAATTTAAGTAAATACTACTGTAAACTTCAATAGAACTTATTAAAGAGAAATAATTTTCACCATTTGAGATAGGTTAGGCGGCGTCTCAGGTATATTTATTACACGCATTGTAATACCATTCCATTCTGTATACCGGGCAATATCGTTTTACATAGCAATGCTTAGAAAATCATACATTAAGTGCTGCTCTTACATACAGTGGCTCACAGGTTATTTCGTGTGTCTATACATACACATACATACATAATTGGTCGTTAGAAACCTTCAGTCAGGATTACGATCTAGTTTCTCACACCACTTATGTGGTGTGTGTTAATTTTATCTATAAGTGGCGAGACCTACAGTTTAAAGTCGACTCCGAACGAAAGTTTTTTTTTTCTTGGGTAACTTCATGGAAATTTTTATTTTCTCCCAGAGCTATGAGAGGAAGTCGCCAAAGAAATATTTTGTCAATATTTTTCTCACGTCTAATAAGCCAACACACTACCTATTTGACTACGAAGTGTGCCTATAGTAATTTTAATTACAGTTTATATAATAAAAAGTTTATTTTTATTATTCACTACAGCTAATCTAATTTTAAAAATAAAAAAACACTTGTTCCTATTTTTCATTATAAAAATTATAAAAAAAAAATAAAGGTTAACTTGCTACAGGGAATTGGGCCTACAAAAAACCTGTGAGTTATAGTATATTCACTTTTACTTCTTTTGTTAAACTATTTGAAATTGTTTAAAATAAAATCATACCTTCAAACTTCTGCTATTTCTCTACTCAACAAATTTCATCAACAAATGTTGATATACAAAGTATCTAAACACGTTTATGCAAATGTTGAGAAACATTTAATGTGAACATGTTGTAACCATTATAGAAATAGCAATTTTCATAAAATATTCACACTTACATATCGATGGCTTAATATAGAAAGGTCGTATCTCGTTTTTTTTCAAAATCGAGATTTTTACATATTATGGTAGACAAAACCCCCATACATATCCTCTGAAAAATTCAGGTTCCTATGTCGACGAATAGTTGATTTACAGTAATTAAAAGAAACATAACATAACACTTTTGTATTAGATTTTATTACGTTTTTTCCTTCTCCTGTAAAGTACTGAAAATGTAAGATACGACCTTTCTATATTAAGCCATCGATATATTCAATAGATTTTTTCCTATTTACTTATTTTTAATATACATACATACATATATTGTGTGTATATTTTTCCTAAGACCAGCTTTTTGAAAAAAAACAAAAAAAAAAGTTATAAATACAAAAACAAATTGTGAATAAATAAATAATTTTTCTAAATTTAGTTTTTACTGGTTAAAAGTGGTTATTATTTGTTTTAAAATTATTAATAATTTCAACTGTCTCTTATTCACTCTCCCAACGTACTATGTACGTATATGACTGGTTTATTTTATTTATTTTTTTTTTCAAAATTTACTTGCGTTTTATTTCTTTCTACAGACTTGCAAAGTTTTTAAAATACTTGAAAATAAGAAGGAAAAAAAATGTCCATAAGCTTGTTAAACGCAAGAGTTTAAATTATAAATTTTTGCATAAACATTTTTTATATAGTTTTCTTACGTTTTTTCGAATTTTTTTTTGTATTTTACGTTGTTTTTAACGTTTCATATTGGCAGTAAATTTTATTGAATAATTTTTTTTTTCTTTCTTTCTTTTGATTTTATTTTCCATTTTTGAAGCTTTTTTGTGGTATTTTTCGTATTTTTTGTTTCTGTATTTAAGCCTGACCAACATATTAAATGGCATACATTTTTAGTTATTTTATATCGTGTTTTTTTTCATATTTATTAAACAGGTAGTGGAGCGTTTTGGTTATCGGTAGAGTTGGCCTAAAGCTAAGCATTTCTTTTTTTACAGCTTCAGCTTCGTTAATTGCCTCAAGTGTTTGAGAATTGCCACTTTGCAGTGTTTTTCCTTAATGACCCTATGGAATTTTGTTTTTGTTTATTGTTTTGAAAAAAATAAACTGGGTCAGGACTCTTAACGGTTGAGAACTGTCACTACTTAAAGTACCCAAAATTATGCAAATTGGTTACAAGGTAGTTTAATGAACTCTTCAGATAAGCCGTGTTTATTTTGTCTTTTCTTTGTGTAATTAAATTACATTTTTTTCTTAAAGCTTAAAGCCGATTTTGATTTTGTATTAATAATATGCAGATGATCTAGTTCAAACTAGATGTTATCGGTTTTTTTCGATAAAAAATTTTTGTGATTATATTACGTGTGTTAAATGATGTTTACGCTTGTCTTTCCACTGTTATACCATAAAACCTTTTTTTTATTATGAGGTTTTTTGTTTTAATGAAATGGAAATTAATGCAGGTTCATTAAAAAAATGTAATGGATTAATACCCTACAAGCATAGGAGGTACATATATACATTTTATGGGAATTTATAAAACAAAAGAAAATAAAATAAAGTGCATACATATGTTTACACATACAGAACAAAGTATTCAAAAAGATGAGTAAAACCAAATCATACTTATAATTTCTGATACTATGATACGCATTCACACTTATTTTAATATCATGGAACCTCTACTTATATATACAAAGTTTGAAGTACTCATCATACTTAATAATACGCATGGTGTTATTGAATTCGACTCTCCTTAACTCGATATTTATACGAAAGATAAAATAAGTATGATTTGCTTACGAACACTACAATACTCAGTAGAAGGTTGTGTATGTGCTCTGCCTGCTGCTCTGTCTTTTTTGCTTAGGTGTTTTTATTTTTTTATAAATGCAACAACAACTAAGTCTATAAATTTTGATAAATAATTGGGATCACTCGAATTATTTATAAGTATTACAAGAGTATTTTTTTAAAGTTATGAATCTTAATAAGTAGGCTGGCTTATGGATCAAACATGTTTTGAATGGTATGAGTTTGAAGTCAACATTGTATGGAGACTTATTCCAACCTGTTTTTATAAATCAACGGTTGTAGTGAGTATGAATGAATCAGAGTACATAGTTAAATTTCAATGTTGTTGACTCACTTATATTCAAAATTTCATGAGTACTTATGAGTAGCGAAAAAAACGATTCATTGCTGATCTCTGATACAGAACAGAATTTATGAAAACTTGCTATTGAATAATAAACTTTTAAAGCAATTCGAATTAATTTTAACGAATTTTTTAACACCCTAACACAAAGATTATTAACCTAATAGTCCTAAATTATTGCAGTAAACTTCTGTGGAAAAGTACCATTAAATTCTACGCCTTTCTTTATAGGGTTTATAATATACGACCTAACTTTTCTTTGTAATATACATATATTTTCACTTTTTAAAACGAAGTTTTAATATAATAAAAATAAAATTTATAATATAATATAAAATTGTACCTTGCACATCCAAACATACATATGTACATACATAGTCAGTCATATAATAACAATAATAATAAAACAAAATTAAGGTGTGATAAAATGACCGTCTTTTTTTCATAAAAATCTTCCTTTACATTTTTAAATGTTTTTCTGTCTTTATTTCACCCATATTAAATAAATAATATTTTTTATAATATCATTAAGATATTATGGTTTTAATATAAACACAACAAAAAAAAACAAAGTAACAGTAGCTCAACAAGTTTCGGTTATGTAGTGCCTGTATAATAAACTTTATCATATAGAGTGTAGCACAGAAACGCATGCTAAAGTTGTTACCTACAAATTGTTGAATGAATTTTAAAATGATATTATAATTTAAAACATAAAAATTAATGTTATTTAACCAATTTAATTCGTTACAAACATGCAAGTACTGGGAATATTATGAAATAAGAGCACTTTGCAAGCAAAGAGATCAATTTAAAATTTTTTTTTACAAAAAAAGTGTGTTGAAAATATATAAAATAATTGTTTTAATCTTATTACAGTAGAGAGCATGTATAAAGCAACAATTTTTGAAGAAAAAAATTTTATAAAATAATTCTAGGTTATGTATGAAATTTTTTTTCTAACAAAATGACAATTTAAAATGTTAATAATAATTATGTTATGGAGAAAATATTTATTTGTTTATTTTAAAATATTATAAACAATTAAAAAAAAATATAAAAAATAACACAAATAAACTATAATAAGTTCTAACCCTAAGGGCTATTATTACAACTTGCCGTTAAACTTGGGTTTAGTTAAAGGTAACTTTAGCTAAAGTGAACTTTAAAATAATCTTTAACTTCTTTTCGTTATTACAACCTAATGATAATATAAAGTTAACTGTTTTCAAAAATATGGCAGTGCCTGAGCAATGGCGGAAAAAAATTAAAATAATGATAATAATCCGCCTAAAGCATACTATAAAAATTTTAAATCAACTTGTTTTACATAAAATTTTCTCTCCTACATAATTATTTATGTATATATTTTGCTTGTTTAATTAAATGTTTTCAAGTGTTTACGCATGTAGTTTTTATCAACACTCTCATATCAACCGGATTTAAAATCTGAATTGCTTTTAAAATGCTTCACGTTTTTCACAAGCGTTTTATTTTTGCCTCTTTTGAATCTGATAAATTAAAACAATATGTTGTGGGAAAAATGACCACTATGGCTAAACACACCTTAAATAAGTAAAAAAAACAACAGCAACAATTTTAATAAATATTTAAATAAAAATGTAATTGTTACAACAATGAATAAATAATATTGTAAATAAAATAAAAAGTGGGTCACTACCAGAGATGAAATGGTTTAACCAGTGTTAATTTGCGCGTACATAGTAAATATCCTGCTTGTTTTCAGGGTTTATATATTTAAAATTAAAATTAAAAAATAAAATTTCTATCGGGCGGGATCCATTTTAAATGGTAGATTCCGCCACTCATACATAAAACGTACACATCATAAGTGGGTTTAGAAGCTAGGTTGGAATCCTTACAAGTGTTGAAAAATTAACTACTTTAGTACTTTTTTCAGTACTATTCCATTTCAAAAATATCGCATTACTGCCCGCAACGCTTTTAGTACTTTTCTATTATTACATATTTTATGTCTTGCGATTTTCAACTATTAATGCATTAGTAACACGTTTAACGCAATGCTAAAGTAGAATTAGTCTTTAGCCCCGGTTAGCCAAACGTCCTCCGAACGTATGTCCGTTTTTAGAAAGCAATGAGAATGCTAGCTGAACCGTAATGTGATATCAGTAAGCATTTATATTGCTCTTCATATGCTACAAACGAAATTATGTTCCATAATGTTCCATCAACGTTTGACTACACGGAACTTTTACGATTTGTTACGTTCAGAGTCAACAGTTTTAGGTTTTTATGTGAGGAACACATATAAAAAAAATATTTAGTCTAGTAGGTAGTATGCTGGCTTACTGGATGTGAGCCCGCGGTTCATACCCCATGTCAGTCAGACATATCCAACATAACAAAAAATGAAAAAATATTCCTTCGGCGACTTCCTCTCAGCAGATTTCTGGCAAAAGATCTGAGAGTAAATAAACCTGCCATGCAAAAGTTTCCCAAAAAATCTGTCGTTTGGAGTCGACGTTAAATTGTAGGTCCCGCCACTCAAGTATAAAATTAAGGCACACAACATAAATGGTGTGAGAAGCTAGGTCAATAAGCTAGGGTTGTAATGTATGTACATATGTATGTACTCTTTTACAAAAGTACCATTGGATGCGAAAAAGTACTCTTTCAATTATAGTTCAGTATTATTTCAAAATTACAATTTTTCAACACTGTTCCTTACTGAAGTCTTGTAATGACCAGTTATGTACATATGTATGTGTGTATTCCAAAGATTATGCTTAATAACCTTTTCAGATAAGTTTTTCCGTTAGTTTCGTTTTAACATTTCATTGTATATTTTAAGTACTTTTTGCAAACCCTCCTCCCTGAGCATTTAAATCTCTAGTTAGAACGACATAGGACGTCACTTATATTGATTAAGGGATCTACAATAAAATTACATACTTGAAAAAATAATAAATTAAAGCCACTTCAAAATGTTTGCCTAGTTTTGGTACCTTATCTTTTTGTTTTAAGTACTTTTTACAAACACTCCCCCCTGAGCATTAAAATGCATAGTTAGGACGAGATAGGACGTTACTTACATTGATTAAGGGATCTACAATAAAATTTCTTCCAAAAATGTTAACTTAAAACACTTAAAAATATTTGCCTAGTTTTGGTATCTTTTTGTTTTTGTTTTAAGTACTTTTTACAAACACTCCTCCCTGAGCATTAAAATCCATAGTTAGGACAAGATAGGACTTCACCTACATTAATTAATTCAGGGATCTACAATAAAATTACTTGAAAAAATAATACATTAAAGCCACTTCAAACTATTTTCCTACTTTTGGTACCTTTTCTTTTGCTCTCTACTGTTACATAGTAAACGGTTATTTATGTCTGCTTGAAATACGTGAAATTAATAGTAAAGAACCGCAAACAAAAAAAATGTTACCATGGGATTAGTAAATAGCCTAGACTCCAATAGATATTCCATCCAAACAGCATGCATTCATAAATAAACCATTAAAACAATTTTTTTGGGTTATTTTGGTATTTCATTTTCAATATAATACGTCTAACAAATATAACATATTTGCTGAATATAATAATCATGGCTAAATTTGCTTAAAAAAAGAAAACAAAAAAACGAAATATTTGCATAAGCCTTAGACCGATATTTTTTTGTCTTTTTTTTTAATAAAAATTTAATAACAGGTTTCTATTGAAAACAAATGTAAAATAATATAATTATAAGACTTAAAACAATTTGCAGCCAATAAATATAATTAAACAAACAAATTATAAACAAATTATTATTGTACGCTTGCTATTCGCATACAAACAATTTTTTTTTTAATTTTTTTTATTTTGCTTTGATTAATTAAATTTTTACATAAATTATATTGTTATAAACAAATTAAAAATAAAAGAAAAAAAATTAATTTTCATTTCTCATTTGTTTGTATTATTTTTAGCCAAAAGCTGGTTTCGAGCCAGACACAGCCTCGCTCAGAGAGAAAGTTATATTGAATCCGGGCGAAAAATGGCGTATATTAAAAAATATTTCCATAATATCATTTGCATTTATGGTACAATTTACAGCGTTTCAGGTAAATTTCAAAAAAAAAAAAAGAAATTATTTCTTTCCCATTATCACACCATCCTTGACTTACTAATTAACGTTCGATTTCTTTTAAAGGGTACAGCAAATTTACAGTCATCAATAAATGCTGAAGATGGTCTGGGTACGGTTTCGCTTAGTGCAATCTATGCGGCCTTAGTAGTGTCCTGTATATTCCTGCCCACCTTAATTATACGCAAATTAACTGTAAAATGGACTTTGGTATTCAGTATGTTATGCTATGCCCCCTATATTGCCTTCCAATTGTTTCCAAAGTAAGTATCACTTTAATTAATCGCATGAGATAAATTATTAAAAATCTTGTTGGAATTATAGATTCTATACCTTGGTTCCTGCTGGTATTCTAGTCGGTTTGGGTGCTGCTCCTATGTGGGCCTCCAAAGCCACCTATTTGACTCAGGTTGGTCAAGTTTATGCCAAAATCACTGAACAGGCTGTGGATGCTATTATTGTAAGATTCTTTGGCTTCTTCTTTTTGGCTTGGCAAACAGCTGAATTGTGGGGAAATCTCATTTCCAGTCTTGGTAAGTCAAATTTGAATTTAAAAAATTCTTAAAAAGTATGTGTTTGACATAAAAATATATTTACAGTGCTCTCTAGTGGTGCCCATGGCAGCGGTGGTGGTGATGTTAACAGCACTATCAGCGAAGCTGATCTCCAATATTGTGGTGCCAATTTCTGCGTGAACGGTGCTAGCGGTCATACCAATTTGGAACGTCCACCAGATCATGAAATCTTTGAAATCTCCATGATCTATTTATCTTGTATTATTGCTGCCGTCGCTATTATTGCCTTCTTCTTGGATCCTCTTAAGCGTTATGGTGAGAAACGTAAAGGTTCACAATCGGCCCAAGAGTTATCGGGCATGGAATTGTTATCGGCCACCTTCCGTCAAATGAAAAAACCCAATCAACAATTACTGATACCCATTACGGTGTTCATTGGCATGGAACAGGCATTCATTGGTGCTGACTTTACACAGGCCTATGTCTCATGTGCCTTGGGTATACATCAAATTGGTTTCGTTATGATATGCTTTGGCGTTGTCAATGCCATCTGTTCGATATTGTTCGGTTCGGTAATGAAATATATTGGCCGTACCCCAATTATTGTTTTGGGTGCTGTTGTACACTTTACTTTAATCACCGTGGAATTGTTTTGGCGTCCCAGTCCCGATAATCCTTTGATCTTCTATGCCATGTCTGGTCTATGGGGTGTGGGAGATGCTGTATGGCAGACACAAATCAATGGTTTATATGGTCTCTTGTTTAGGCGTAACAAGGAGGCGGCCTTCTCCAATTATCGTTTGTGGGAATCAGCTGGTTTTGTGATTGCCTATGCTTATGCCACTACATTGTGTGCACGCATGAAGCTTTATATTCTATTGGCTGTCTTAACTATGGGTTGCATTGGCTATGTCGTTGTGGAAATTCTCTACAGAAGAAAGGTATTTAAAAAGGAATTGCGAATCCTTTTTGTTCAAATTATTAATATTTTTTTTCTTTTGTTTCATTTTAGCAACGTAAACTTAAGAAACAAGAGAAAGCTGAACTTGCTGAAAAAGAAAAGGAAGCGGCTGCCAAGGCTGTTGCTGAATCTAATGTCAATGGCACACCCGAGGTGGAAGAAACCGATGATGAATTGGATGATCTCGAAGAAGATATTGTAGTGACACATTTCTAATAAACACAACACAAACAAAACCCTTCTACTACTCTCATTACTCCCACACACACACATACACACATTCAAATACTAATAAAACTATTTAGGGAAAAAAGCTGTTTAAAGCTTTTGTTATTAAAAGAAAGAAAGAGAAAGAAAACTTTATAATGATGCAATTTGTAACAAGAAAAGCTTTCATAAACTAAAGTTGTATTATTATAAGTTATTTTAATTAAAAAATTTTCTGAAACTTCTCACAAAAATTTAAAAAAAAATTTTAAATTGAAAAACATATAAAATAAACGATTAAAAATTTTACAAAAAACTGTACATATTTAAAGCCGTGAAACTTTCGTTAAATATTCTTTAAGTTTTTTTTTGGAAAATCACACAAAAACTTGTAGTGAAAATAGTAAATTGGTGAAAAAGAAAAGAAAAAAATGTATTCATTTATTTTATCTGTATTTTTCTTAAAATTCAGAATTTCCTATCACTTGTTCCATTATTTCTATCAATCACTGTATCATTGAATTTTTATGTTTTTTATTTTTTGCCTTAAACATCATTATATATGCTCAGTATTATGTTAAGTTTTAAGAAGTTTTTTTTAGATTTTTTCTAATTGCAATTTCTCTAACGAAAACTTTTCATTCTTTTTTCAATTTTTTTTTATTTAATTTTCTAATTTATTTTTTTTTTTTTTTCTCTTTTTTTTTGTAAAACTTATTTTACTATTTTTACTACAAAACTAAATTCATTTATTAGTAAAATTAAAAAAAAAGAAAAATTAATTTTTTTCTTTTTATTTTTTCTGAAATTTTTTTGAAATTTTATTTGTTTTCTCTGTTTTAATTCTTATGAATCATAGTTTAAGTAGTTATTAATTAAAAATTATTAAAAAAAAAGTATACAAAACAACAACAAATATTTTACATTTAATAAACTTGTGTTTTTGTTGTGATCGAAATTATGCAAAAAATAATATAATTTTATTAAAATCAAAAAGTTTTAAAAGTTAAAAACACAACTTAATAAAGCAACAAACAATTAAACAAATAAATATCATAAATTAATAACTAAATGAAATTGTATTAATAAAGTATTTACATGTAACATGTAAATATTTATTAAATGAAATATTAATTCAAGTTTTAAATGAAAAACTTATAGTTTAATTATATTAATAATATTATTGTATTAATTTTATGTAAGAAATAAAGAAAAATTATTTTGTTTTTAGTTCCAAAAAAAATATTTTTAAATCTTTTCATTTAAAAGGGGGTGCATTAAATTTTTTTAAAAGGGAAAATTTTATTTTAAAAATAAATCTAAATGATCTTTTCTTACTATACAGACCATATACATTTGGTCTGCGTCAGTGTTCCGCAATGAGTATTCAAAAAGATGAGTAGATTCGTATCATACTCATAATTTCTGATACTTATACGCACGCATTCATACTTATTTTAATATCATGGAACCTCTACTCATATTTAAAATTTGAAGTACATTGCTGATCTCTGATGCACACTTACCCATTAGATTACAATGGCACACATACACAATGTCTTCCATAACCAGTGGCAATATTATTTTACAATCTTTATGTAGAAGTTTTGCAATGGAATTGAAATGAAGTTTGAGCAATAGAAAGTGTAATTCATATGCAATTCAAACATATGTATGCATCAGGTCAGACATCTCCAACAAAAAAATATTTCTTCGATGACTTCCTTTCAGCAGATTTCTAATAAAACCTCTGAGAGTAAATAAAATTGCCATGAAAAATTTCTCTAAAATCTGTCCTTCGGCATCGACTTTAAACTGTAGGTCTTGCCGCTCATGTATAAAATTAACACTCAACATAAGTGGTGTGAGAAGCTAGGTCGTAATCCTCACTGAAATGGACATTTTAAATAGAAATTTCTGTCCTGTACAGGCATTCTTACACATGTCGGTTCCTTGGAAAAATATTGAAGGACACAATGATATAGCTGTGCATTCTGGTTTACTTTAAGCATTAAATTTGACAATATTTATTACGTCCAATAACTTTATTGTTTCGTGACTTGTGATGCATGTGTCGTACCATGCTCAAACAATCGTGAGATCCATATCATGAGCAATTGGCATACCACATACATACATACAAAAAATTATGTAAAAATACCACCAGACTAAAATAGAAGATGGAGACTCCTCAACATACTGGCTTGGTCAATGCCCAAATCAGGCGATATGCTTTGTTTCTCCAATTTAAATCATTTGGATAGCATAAGACTCTAACAAGTGCTCTCCACCATTTGTGATCTTCTGCTTATGATATTTGACTTAATTTTGAAACGAATTTTCAAAACGGCGTAGACATTCCGTTTCTATAATTGAGAAATGAAATTTATTACTTTTTCAATAGATGGCCTCAACAATTTGTATTTCAAACTGTATAAGAGAAAGGTGACATTTGAAAGACAAAATCTTCCATTAACAAACAAAAAAAACATGTACCAGGCTTGACAACTACAGGAATGAAAATATGTTTGTACCCAATACTGTAATAATCTAGCACAATTTTGGTGTTAAAGAAACATCATGATCTGGGAGGACCGTCTTACAATAAAAGATTAAATTTGTTGAGTCTAAACGTAACGTATGCGCAGTTTCGATTGCTCAAGATAAGCCTAAAAAGCTTGGCTTTTGCACGAAACTAAAAGATTTTGTTGACCTCATGTCAGGTTTTCATATGCGAAACACTGCAGAATTGCAACAAAACAGTATCACATCTAAAGCGAATGTTGACTAGTGATAAAAAGATAATCACAATAACAAATTGTAGCCATGAATACTTTGATATGTGTTTAGTGGAATTGACAGAGAATCAAACACCATAAGCTTGGCTTCCCTACAGTCGAACTATACGTATTTGTATACTATACACCATCTATTCTTCCTGTAATAATTTCGCCTCAATAGAAGCTTGTAAAAGTCGAATATTTCAGTTCTTCAGTTTATAGAGACTAGTGTTTCTATGCAAACATCATTGCTTGTTGCTTTCTGCTTAATACATATATCCTGTTCACACTTGTTTTGCAATTTACAAATGTCTAATTTGTATAACATCCGATTTTTTAAATGCAATTTTCTTTTCACGCCCCTATTCTAGCAGAAAGCTAGATGAAACTAAAAAGAAAACTACAGGAATCGACTAAGAAAGCAAATAATTTTTATTGTCATCATGAGTCAGATATGTTTCCTTTTTTCGAAACTAATTTACACAAGATTTTTATTCTTTAAAAGTATGGGATTAAGTACGTTTAAAAACCAAAAGTTCGAATGGTTCTTGAATCCAACAGCGTTACTTTCTTTCAAGAAAATTAAATATGACTTGATATGTAGTCTTGCCACTCGTTTTCTATTTAGTTTAATTACAATTTAAACTTAATTTATTTTTAATTGGTTTTTTTTAACAAACTTAGAACTAAAAATGGTCAAATAAATATATTTAAACGTAAGAACAAAATACTTTAAGGAAATAAATAAATAAAAATAAAAAAATAAATAAATAAAAATAAAAAAATAAATAAATAAAATATGCATTGATAAACGTTATTCAATAAATTAATGAATCTGTATGTATGAAGTAGTGTATTAACGTATATACAAGTAAAATGTATTAAACCATTCAGTCAAATCGTTCTATTTTTCACTTCTAAAGTACAATGGGTTCGTCTTCAACGGATTTGGTATTCTTACGGCGACGTGATGACTTTATTTTCGACAAAACACTATAGGCCTGTTGAATTTCAATAAATCTTTGGTTGGCAGCAGCTTTTTGTGATGCATCCTTAACTTTATCAGGATGATATTCTTTCGACAGTTTACGATAGGCCGAAGTAATTTCCGCTTGGGATGCGGTGGCACTAACACCCAATACTTTGTAGGCATTACGTTCACCATCAACATCCATAGATTCAAATATTTCCTTCCATGTTTCATACCAGCCATGATGTTGGGCATAATTATAGGTATCCTTCAAGGCCTGAGTAATATCAGTCCACCAGGCAGAAGCCAAAAAGTTATGTAAAGCTTCTTGTATTGGCACTTCATTGCCATTTTCATCGGATATTGTGCCATTAAAGTATAGGAAACAGCCCCAGAGAGAGAAATAAATGCACAAAGCAGCTGAGAATTTCAAAGTTCTTTCAATAGTACCACGTCGTTTGGGTGGTGTACGTAACCATTCTTTGGAAAAGTTATCAAAGGCAAGTGCCGATATTAAAGCAGTTATAACAAGCGTATAGGTTTCATCATAAACAAAATAACGCACTGGATAGGCAACAAAAGCGGCCAAGAGACAATGCCATAGAACACCTTTTTCTCGGCCAATATTACCCACAGTCCACACGCCAAGAGCCACAAATACCGGAATAAGCCAATGTAGAAAGCCAAAATCAATGCCCATAAATAGAGTTTCTGGTATGGCCATTTGATACAGCTGACCAAACAAATAACCAATCATGATCTCACCCAACAAACGTTTTGCTGAATACGGAGGTTTACGATAGAATTGCAATTTCTTAACAAACTCTTCTATGAATTTCGGATCTTCATTTGCATCTCTCACATAACTTGGTATACTGAAGACCTCACATAACCAGCCTATGCCAAAATAGCCACCCAAAGTGCAGCACCATACAAAGGCATGACGATCGCGATGCAAATAGAAATGATGCAAACCAAAGATTCCACCAAACAGCCATAAGACATAAGCGATGAAGAGTGATTTTTGTGCTGGCAAAGTATTGGCCTCCTGCTTGTGGCTTTTGCCATTCTGTTGCACTTTCCCATTTAGCAAAGGCATATTATGATCTTTAACTTTGTCTTTGGACATTGTGATTGATAATCTATATGAAATACAATTTTATTTATTTAAATTGTTTTATAAGAACAATAAAAATATATTTTCTTTTATAAAACTTACATTTAATCTGGAGTTTTCTTATGACCTGCTTCGATTTAAAAATTTTTTATCGTTTAATGCTTGGATACACTTTCTCTTTTCACGTATTCTAAGACAACGCACCACTACAATAACATTCAATCACGTATGTACACTAACAACTAATACAGGGTTTAAAAATCTGATGTAAACTTGTGGTATTTTTGTTAAATTGTGCTACAGTGTAAACAGTGCTGTCACTAAACAAAACTTCTTTGTTGTTATTGTACGCAACGGATTATAAATTGAATGAAAGAGCAATACGCAAGACTTCTATACTTTTGTAAAGAATTTATTTCTTCTGCTTTCTTTTGAATTGCTACACGGTTGGTATTGTACTATTGCAGATGTTTTTCGCCGGTATAAGCCATGTTTGCGATTTTAAACACACGTCATTTTTTGGGCCTAAAAACTGAACACAGCTTATAAATGATCATTGTTTTATTGTAAGGTATGTTCACTGTTTCCTAACAGAAACAAAACGTTAAATGTCTATATATTGAAATTTTAGGAGAGAACATGGTTTAAATTTTTAAAAGGTTCAAATACTAGAAATGTGAAAACAAAAAGGAAAACGTTAAAAAATTCCCTAAAATGAGGATATAAATTGAATAATTTTATTGACTGATTTGAAATACCTCCATATTTATGTATGACAAATTGCTTGTTTACTTTTCGACAAAGAATTGCCAAGAATGTGACATATATTTTTACTTCTATCACCATGTAGTTGGCAACACTTTTTGACATTAAGCTAAATGGCATAAAATCAAGTTATCAATTCTTGGTGACTGCTTGTTCATAACAAAAATAAGTTGAGTGAACATTTGTTATTGTTGGAAAATTTCTTTTCTTTTTTCAAACAGCTAAATACAACTAAATATTAAACAATAGTGTCAGTATTACAAAAAGAAAACAATTCAATGGCCTTTTATTATAGTGGCACTTTAATCGCATTACTGTTAGTATTGACGGCAAACAGCTGCCTGGCTATACAGGCACGCAGCGATCGTGAACAGCAAGTATCTGGTGCAGTGGCTTCATCGCGTACCACCAACGATAATGCCAATCATTTGTGGTCACCTAAAGTATATTGTTCTATGCTGCCCGATGATTTTATTGAGTGCAACAAACCCATTGACCATAAACTCAATAAAACAGCCAAAGAGGAGAAAGGCTATGGCTGTTTGAAATTCGGTGGTCTGAACTATGAAGATGTGGAACATACGAAAGTCCAGTGTACTGTATTTCATGATATCGATTGCCAGGGACCAAGAACTTTCCAACGTGATGGCATACCATGTATACGTTATTCGGAACATTATTTCCTTACAACTTTGTTGTATAGTCTTCTACTTGGCTTCCTGGGAATGGATCGCTTTTGTTTGGGGCAGACCGGCACCGCCGTTGGTAAACTTTTAACGTTGGGCGGCGTAGGTGTTTGGTGGGTGGTCGATATTATTCTGTTGATCACGAATCGTTTGACACCCGAAGATGGCAGTAATTGGAATCCCTATGTCTAGCACAGGTTTTTGTGGAAGCGTGAGGGAAACACTGACACAGTGGATAGATTCTAAGAAAACTAATTGTGATGTATATAGAAAGATATATATTTTGTATTTGTATTGATAAGTATGAAGATGGAGGATATTTTTTCAATTTAAAATATCATGTTAAATATTAAATTGTTATTAAGTTGCAAAAATTCGAAATATAATTTTTTTTCGGAAAATTTAACGAATTTGCTTCATTTTATAAACATATATTAAACATATATTTTTGCATCAATAGATAGTTGTTATAATAATTTTGCAATTTACGCTTCGAAATCGAAAAATTGTAATCGTGCAAATAAGTAAAGACTTTTCATTTCAGTGAAATCGTTAATTCTTTATTTAAATTCTGTAATTTCAATTAATCAAAAATTGAGTACTTTTTAGACTTGTGATAAAAACAAAAACATAACTATTAAATTTTAATAAGTAGAACATAAATTTCAAAAACTATGTTTGAAAGGCAAAGTATACAACAAACGAAAATTCGTTAAAGTATGTACCATAATGACTTAAGTAACTTAATTAAAATGTTAATATATTCAATAAAGTATGTACATTAGAAAAATGAATTCAAAATGTTAATTATGTTCTCGAGCCTGAAAGCCTAGGATCAATAATTGTAAAAAGTTTGGTTTGGAATCAGACAAGGGAAAGCACTGATCTCATTAAGTTATTTAAATTAGACCAAACCAACCGTGGTCACTAAAGAACTCATCTAATGAAATCGTAAGGCTTTTATTATCACGTTTATAGCAAAATAAGTCTAATGCGGCGAGGAGTAGCATCGTCCATGACTATATGATGGTTGGGATGGGATGGCAAATAGCAAGCTATGAGATATTGTTTCGTCAGTAGCTCATTGTGTTTCCTCACTGACAACATTTGGCACTCTTCATGAAGGTGGTCTATACTTGTCATCCTTACACATCCTGCTAGACATACGTAAGGCGTTATTCTGCTTCGTCTAAAGTATCCGCCTTTGTGTATCACTCAAGAATGAAGTCCAGATTGGAACAGCATAATTGAGGAGTCATCGTCCAATAGCCTTATAGGTGGTGATGATAGTTTATTTGTCAATTCCCATGTAGTACCTGCTAGTGTCTTTAGGTCCTTGTTTCTCATCCTCACTTTGGCGTTGATGTTGGTCCCATGTGCGACGATGTGTCGTAAGTTATCGAACGTAACCCCGCGGATCTTTGGGTTACGAATCGTGAGAATGATGTCACCTTCCACTGCAACGTTTAGTGTTCTTCTCACTTCTTTCATCCACGTCGTGAAGGGAGAAACAGATAATTTGGGAACAGATAGACATAATTTCCTATTCCGGAAAAATTCTACCAGGGACGTAAGATAGTCTGTTATGTTAGCACTGATGTGAGGCATATGTTGAATAATATACGCAACAGAACTCCACCCTGTGGTACACCCATCTTTATCCTCCTGCGAGAAAATTTCTGTCCCCTAAACTCAACAAATGGCTGCCTACGTCCAAGGTAGTTGGAGGTCCAGCATTTCAGATCGTGCCATCTTGGTTGGTAGATCGCCTGAACATTCATTAGCACAAAAGATCATGTAAGACTTTTAAATCTATAGAAACTGGCCTTCTCTATTATTCTAATCGCTCTCACAACGTTTAAACATAGCAAGTATGAAACCGATTACGTAGTCTATATCCGAAACTGACAATCTGTTTTAGAAATAAGCTATGTCTGCGATACATACATATATTCGTACTTTGTAATCGATACCTTAGCTACTTTACAGCCTAATGAAACACAATTTTTTTTTTAAATTTCAACCTCTAGTGCTAGCCTCCAGGCCTTCATTTGACTCATATCTTCGTAAGGTAAGCCCTAAGGTAGCCGCCGTAGTCTAGTAGGTAGTGTGTTCGCTTATTAGACGTAAAGCCCGGGTTCGAGCCCCAGGCCAGACATCAAAAAGAAATATGAAAAAAAATATTTCTTCGGCGACTACCTCTCAGCAGATTTCTGGCAAAAACTCTGAGAGTAAATAACCTGCCATGAAAAAATTTCTCAAAACTCTGTCGTTCGGAGTCGTAGGTCCCGCCACTCATGTATAAAATTAAGGCACACAACATGAGTGGTGTGAGAAGCTAGGCCGTAATCCTGACTGAAGGGTTGTAATGGCCAATTATGTATGTATGTAAGCCCTAAAATCAGTAGCTGGTACTCAAAATAAAATTTCTAAAACGCTTCCACAGGTGTCGTCCTAACTAAATTTGTGAAAATAGGAGTATATGATCTCAGATTACATGCAGCATAAAAATATAATAAAATTTTAAATTTATTTTCTTTGTTGTTCAACGGCTAACCGTAATATTTATAATTTTGATTAGGAATTCCGTTCCCATATCTTATCCTGCCTTTTCAAAGTACTTTTCTGTACCATTTCTTTTCTGAAAAGTTGAGCAAGGCGAGTAAATTATTGTGGTATCATAATAATTATTGTTTAAACTATTATTTGTTTTTTATTAGAATAAAAACATCAATATGCGCATACACAGATATGTATTTAACTACGTAACCTTTCAATTTATTTCTTATTATTATTAACTGGAATTATGACTTTAAAATTTTGATACATAGCATATTGGATTTCATATATTTATTTCCTAGACTTTAGGCAAACCGGCTGAAATAGCACTTTCAATACCACAATGATCTTCACCACGTAGCATCTTAAAGAAACCATTGTGACCCCAATCAGTATTCCATGAATTGGCAATCAACCAGTAAGGAGTTTTATTTTCTACACCCCAACCCAAAATACGTATAGCATGGCCGCCCAATTCGCTACCATGGACATGCTGGTAAACACCATCTTTGTAGAGTATCAAATCCTCATATGCAGTGAAAGCGCCTTCTACTGGACCATTTTGCATGATTTCCTTTTGGATATCTTTAACATTTCGTTTAATCGAGTACGATTTGGAACCAAAGTGTTTATCTGTCTTATAATCGACGTCATAGGATTTCTGACATTCATGTCGGCAAGAGGGAGTCTTGCCATGTTTGCCGTCACAAGGTGGTCGAGTGCCACTAACGTCATGTTCACAAGGAGCAATTTCGTAAGGGCGACAGCCTTGACTACTGCCGTAGGGTCCACCACTCACAATACCTTTACTTGTCCAATAGGCCCAGGCAGCGCCGGGAAAACCATCATTACAGCCAAAACCACAAGTATGACAGCAAGAAAGTAAATCATCGGCTGAAAAATGGAAATGTATTGTGGCATTGGAATGTATACAGAGCTGAAATGGGGTGGAAGATTGATAAGAATATTTCAAAATGATTCAATAGTCTTATAAATAAACGAATAATAATAAAACAAACAAAGAATATTATTTTTAACATCAATTCAGTTGCAATGATAAATCATTATTTGCGTTGTTGCGTTTTAAATACGCACCCCCCCCCCCCCCCACGCCTTTCAATATACATCTACTTTCACGAAAGTTCAAAACCACAGTATGGAGACTTGTACATATCGCCCCTCTAATCCATATGATTGCCACATGCTCCTGTTTGTAGGGAATATTTCTTTACATTTAAACATTAAATAACTATAGCTATACATATACATAAATGAGCTCTATATATCATCATATATACAAATCTAAAATAAAGCTGACGTTGCATATGTTTAAAAATAAGCTGACTTTCAAAAGAATAATAAACAATTATAATTTCGTAGAATAGAAATCTATTAGGACTTCAAAAACGTTGGCATATCATATCACATATTTGCTCCATTTTCATTAATCACAAAGAAGGGGAAATGGCAACAGAAATTCTCTACCCTTAGAGAACCATGAATTGATGTTAAAACTTGTCATTTAATTTTAAAATGCAAACCTCAACGAAAAAAAATGAGTTCCAAAAGCTACTTACACGATCAGACATTGCCTCAACAGCTCCAAAAGCCCAACATGAACCACACGAACCTTGATCTCTAATTTCGCCAATAGTTGGGCAATTTGGCCAGGCTTTACGGGCATCAAATTCCTCTGGGACATCACTATCAGCCAAACCGACTACTTCGCCCAGGACCAAACTCTTTTCATGCAAAGTAAACTTATGGGCATCTGGATGAACGCCCATCAAACGACGAAAATGATTTCTTGGTACCGATTTGTCATAATTTCTGCCTGGTGTCCAGGTTTTTGCTTTACTGCGCACTATCTCCAGAAACTCATCGGACAGCAGGTCATTCTCTGCAACAAGATTTGCCAATACTTGACCAAAGGCCAGGAATGCAATACAAATTATAACAAAATGCTGACGCATTTTAAAAGAAAGACTTTAAATCCTTTTTATTAAAATATTAAAAAAACAAACAACTTTAATGCTGGACCGCTAATTGATGATTAAACTTAAACCAATTTACCAACAAACCAAAAGTGTTGAGAATAATATTATATTAAGCTTACCAACATAAGCATTAAGCTTGAAAAAGTCTTAAGAAAATATTGAAAAAGGTTATAGTAACAATTGTAGAAAAATCGAAACGGAACCCTCGTGATAATATTATATGTGTAATATTACTAAAAGCTTATTCTTGCAATTGTAGAATAAGCTTACAAATGTAATATTATATTAAGTGTTGTATATAAAAGCTTACTCGTCTCAATATTTTCATAAGCTTTTCAACATAAATGACAAGCTTGACAAAAATAAAAAATTTATTTTCTTGAATTTAATATTATTTATATATTTTGTTTTTTACGAAATGTAAATATGTAGGCACGAGTGTCCTTTATAAATTGATCCTCTGCTATTCCAATAGCCAATGCTGCACCTATAAATATTGTATTTAAAATTTTGTTATTTTTTAATTTTTACTTACTTCGTATTGCCTTTGTTGCGCTAAGATTTCGTACACTTTTCTTTGATTCAGTGCCTTTCCAGCATAACTGTTCTCCTAATACGTTAGTCATTATTTTTCTCCAGCAATTTATTGTAAAATTTGAGAATTTTTTTCAATCGTCAGATTTCTTTAACCATACTTTAGAAACAGTTGTGTTTAACAATAGTTTCTCAAGTATAGTTGAAAACTGCTTGTGAATTCACATTTTAAAAACATTATTGTAATATTAATAAAAAAAAGCTTGAAAACAACTATTATCATAAGCTTATTCTCAAGTTGTATTGCGGTTTGATTTCTAAATGGTATTGTTGAAAAAAATACAATCAAATACGCCGAATAATAATAAACCCAACAAACCAAAACCTTACCTAAAATTAATTTAATTGTAGAATAAACTTATAACAACCGATTTTTTACAATAGTGTTTAGAAAATGATTAACATGACAATACCTTTAACAACAATACTTGATATACACTTAGTTTAGATAATAATTTTACAAGTATGATTGCAAACAACTTATGCTAGTTATAGTTTTCTAAATGTTTTTGAAAAAGCTGTCAATTTATTTATCGTTTTTTCATAAAAAGAGAAGAATTTCAAGTGATTTAACAGCCATCTCAGTTGAGATTGATTCTGAAAGTGATGAAAGTGTTGAAAAAAGTGATTGCGACATTTCGAGTTGCGCAGAAAAGTTGGATAATGAAAATTTGCGCAAATTGTTCACGGACGAACTGGCAGAGCATATATGATGGAAAGGAACGGCGGAAAAAAAGAGTGTGCGCAATCTAAGTGCGGCTAGGGCTATAAGAAGTATTATTATTGTATTATTGTCACTTACATTTACTTTTTCATTTTTGAAGTTGCTGCAATTTCTATTGGGATTGGAGAGGACGAATTCGTCAAAAGCACGAAATCATTTTTTCAATTCGCAAAAAATCGACACGAGTGCCGCAAAAAGTACGCCGACAAACCTAAAAATATTACTTTTTAAATGTACTTAATTAAACAAAAAATAAATAAATGAATTCGGTCACGAAAAAAATATTTTTGTTGTTGAGTGTACAATTTGCTCTGTACGTATATTATAAGGTTATATTCATGAGCTTATAAAAATGTTTCAGACATAAGCTTATCATAAGCATGTTTAGAAAAAATATTTGTCTGCAAGCTTGTTCTATAATTAGATTTATAAGCTTCTAGCAAGGGTTCAGTTTTGTTTATTAAATAATTTTAAACAAACCTTTTACAATCGAATTTATAACAATTTTCTAAGCTTAAGGCTTATGTTGGTAAGCTTGTTACATGCGATTTCTAAAACGTTTTGGTTTGTTGGGAAGAAAATACAAACACATACACACTTGTTTAGAATTGCAAGCGAACAACAATAACAATCGAGATAATAAGAACAATGGCGATGAATAGTGTTATTTTTGTTTTTGCTACGTACGTTTTAAAAAACAAATAAATGAAGAGTTGCATTAAAATGTAGTAGAAAATGTTACTACCGTTGGTAATTATTATTATTTATTTTATAAACATTAATTTGAATTTATAATGACAGTTATGAACAGTTATTTAATTTGTATGAAATCTTTTAATTATGAAAATTGAATTCAATTATTATTGGAGTTTTTGATTAATTCTTTTTTCAGTTAAATTTAACTGTTATTAAAATTTTTAGGTTACGAACCTGCAATGTATTTTATATACATATGCCTGTAAGCCATGAACATAGAAAGATTTATTGTATATCCAAGTTACTCTTAAGTTTCACTGGAGTGAGGAAGACACTTGACTCTTGCACTTGACACAATGATCTGCCTGACTCCGCTTGATTTGTATGTCAAGCGTTGTGCGGCGCGAAGTGCTATACGTCTGAGGGAAGCGGGCTGCTGGAAACAGCGCTCGATAGCTCATTCCAGAGTCCTGAATGTCGTCTTTCCTGATGGGAGGTGTGGAATTTCGGAAAAAGCCACCGATTATATTGTTTCTGAGGCTATGTTCCTGTCTGGTTTAAGAACACATATACCGGAAAGTGCACAATGGAATGGTGGGGCAGAGAGGTATACCCATATTCACAGATGAGTCTAAATTAGGTGGATGTACAGGTGCTGGGGTTTTCTGTAGGGAACTCGGTCTTGAACTACACTTCAGGTTAAATGATGACTGCAGGGTGTTTCAGGCGGATATTTTCGCAATCTTGAAGGCTGTTGAGGCCATAGTTGGTGTCCCCGCTAAGGATTCGAAATCTTATATGATCTTCGTTGACATCAGGCTGCCCTAAGGGCCATTGCGTCGGTCTGGTGCAACTGACTGCTCGTTTGCGAATGCAGTGAGTCGTTAAGGACTTCTGGACAAGACCGTATCCGTCCATGCTGGGTCCCGGGTCATGGCGGAATACTGGGCAATGAGACGGCGGATGCTCTCGCTAGGTTAGGTTCACTTTCTGAGGGCGATTTAATAGTGGGTCCTGACCCCCCAATCTGCCACAGCCTAATGAAACACATTTTTTTTTTTAAATTTCAACCTCTAGTGCTAGCCTCCAGGCCTTCATTTGACTCATATCTTCGTAAGGTAAGCCCTAAAATCAGTAGCTGGTACTCAATATAAAATTTCTGAAACGCTGCCACAGTTATCGTCCTAACTACATTTGTGAAAATAGGAGTATATGATCTCAGATTACATGCAGCATAAAACTATAATAAAATTTTAAATTTATTTTCTTTGTTGTTCAACGGCTAACCGTATTATTTATAATTTTGATTTGGGAATTCCGTTTCCATATCTTACTTTTCTGAAAAGTTGAGCAAGGCGAGTAAATTCTTGTGGTATCATAATAATTATTGTTTAAACTATTATTTGTTTTTTATTAGAATAAAAACATCAATATATGCATACACAGATATGTATTTAACTACGTAACCTTTCAATTTATTTCTTATTATTATTAACTGGAATTATGACTTTAAAATTTTGATACATAGCATATTGGATTTCATATATTTATTTCCTAGACTTTAGGCAAACCGGCTGAAATAGCACTTTCAATACCACAGTGATCTTCACCACGTAGCATCTTAAAGAAACCATTGTGGCCCCAATCAGTATTCCATGAATTGGCAATCAACCAGTAAGGAGTTTTATTTTCTACACCCCAACCCAAAATACGTATAGCATGGCCGCCCAATTCGCGACCATGGACATGCTGGTAAACACCATCTTTGTAGAGTATCAAATCCTCATATACAGTGAAAGCGCCTTCTACTGGACCATTTTGCATGATTTCCTTTTGGATATCTTGAACATTTCGTTTAACCGAGTACGATTTGGAACCAAAGTGTTTATCTGTCTTATAATCGACGTCATAGGATTTCTGACATTCATGTCGGCAAGAGGGAGTCTTGCCATGTTCACCGTCACAAGGTGGACGAGTACCATTAACGTGATGTTCACAAGGAGCAATTTCGTAAGGGCGACAGCCTTGACTACTGCCGTAGGGTCCACCACTCACAATACCTTTACGTGTCCAATAGGCCCAGGCAGCGCCGGGAAAACCACCATTACAGCCAAAACCACAAGTATGACAGCAAGAAACTAAATCATCGGCTGAAAAATGGAAATGTATTGTGGCATTGGAATGTATACAGAGCTGAAATGGGGTGGAAGATTGATAAGAATATTTCAAAATGATTCAACAGTCTAATAAATAAACGAATAATAATAAAACAAACAAAGAATATTATTTTTAACATCAATTCAGTTGCAATGATAAATCATTATTTGCGTTGTTGCGTTTTAAATACCCCCCTTTCTCTTGCTTTTTTGAATGATTATACCGCCAATACGAATTCATTTGTTTAATCGGTTTATAATTCTTAATAAGAAACAGATTCTTTTTTTGTTTGTAAATTTGTTATGATTAACATTTTTTTTGTATATTTTAAAAACAATTATGATAACATAAGGACCCTTGCAAAAGAGTGAAATGTGAAAAAGGAAAACCCACTCCACTTTATAGTGTTTCTTATGGCCTAATTTTGATATGGCATCCCAACTATCGAAAATGTTGTTAAAACGAAATGTTGTTGACGATTGTCCATAGTTTAATACTATGGAGAAACGTTTAGGACCACTTGAATATGGTCCTATGCAAGAAAGAAGTTTAATTAATGGGTATGCAAATATAAAAGACAAACAAGTATCGCTGTTACTGAAAAGTTAATCGAATGGGACAACGTCAAGCAACAATGTTCATCTCGATCAGGTTGGGATTTACTATTAATATTCCAATATACGCCTTTCAATAAGACATCTACTTTCACGAAAGTTCAAAACCACAGTATGGAGACTTTTACATATTGCCCCTCTAATCCAAATGATTGCCACATGCTCCTGTTTGTAGGGAATATTTCTTTACATCTAAACATTAAATAGCTATAGCTATACATATACATAAATGAGCTCTATATATCATCATATATACAAAACTAAAATAAAGCTGACGTTGCATATGTTTAAAAATAAGCTGAGTTTCAAAAGAATAATAAACAGTTATGATTTCGTAGAATAGAAATCTATTAAGACTTCAAATACGTTGACATATCATATCACATATTTGCTCCATTTTCATTAATCACAAAGAATTGGAGATGGCAACAGAAATTCTCTACCCTTAGAGAACCATGAATTGATGTTAAAACTTATCATTTAATTTTAAAATGCAAACCTCAACGAAAAAAAATTAATTCCAAAAGCTACTTACACGATCAGACATTGCCTCAACAGCTCCAAAAGCCCAACATGAACCACACGAACCTTGATCTCTAATTTCGCCAATAGTTGGGCAATTTGGCCAGGCTTTACGGGCATCAAATTCCTCTGGGACATCACTATCAGCCAAACCGACTACTTCGCCCAGGACCAAACTCTTTTCACGCAAAGTAAACTTATGGGCATCTGGATGAACGCCCATCAAACGACGAAAATGATTTCTTGGTACCGATTTGTCATAATTTCTGCCTGGTGTCCAGGTTTTTGCTTTACTGCGCACTATCTCCAGAAACTCATCAGACAGCAGGTCATTCTCTGCATCAAGATTTGCCAATACTTGACCAAAGACCAGGAATGCAATACAAATTATAACAAAATGCTGACGCATTTTAAAAGAAAGACTTTAAATCCTTTTTATTAAAATATTAAAAAAACAAACAACTTTAATGCTGGACCTCTAATTGATGATTAAACTTAAACCAATTTGTTGAAAAAAATACAATCAAATACGCCGAATAATAATAAAGAAAATACAAACACATACACAGTTGTTTAGAATTGCAAGCGAACAACAATAACAATCGAGATAATAAGAACAATGGCGATGAATAGTGTTATTTTTGTTTTTGCTACGTACGTTTTAAAAAACAAATAAATGAAGAGTTGCATTAAAATGTAGTAGAAAATGTTACTACCGTTGGTAATTATTATTATTTATTTTATAAACATTAATTTGAATTTATAATGACAGTTATGAACAGTTATTTAATTTGTATGAAATCTTTTAATTATGAAAATTGAATTCAATTATTATTGGAGTTTTTGATTAATTCTTTTTTCAGTTAAATTTAACTGTTATTTAAATTTTTAGGTTAAGAACCTGCAATGTATTTTATATACATATGCCTGTAAGCCATGAGCAAAGAAAGATTTATTGTATATCCAAGTTACTCTTAAGTTTCAGTGGAGTTAGGGAGAGTTGTCCTCAGGCTGCCCTTGACACTATGCGCTGTCTCACTCCAAGCGTTGTGCGCCTGAGGGAAGCGGGCTGCCGGGAACAGCTCTCGATAGGTCACTCCATGGGAGGTATGGACTTTTCGAAATAGCCACCGATTATATTGTGCCTGAGGCTATGTTCCTGCCTGGTTTAAGAATACATATACCGGAAAGGGTACAATGGAATGGTGGGGTACTCCAGGGGCAGGGAGGTATACCCATCTTCACAGATGGGTCTAAATTAGGTGGAGGTACAGGTGCTGGGGTTTTCTGTAGGGAACTCGGTCCTGAACTACACTTCAGGTTAAATGATGTATGCAGCGTGTTTCAGGCGGATATTTTCGCAATCTTGAAGGCTGTTGAGGCCATAGTTGGTGTCCCCGCTTCGAATTCGAAATCTTACATGATCTTCGTTGACATCAGGCTGCCCTAAGGGCCATTGCGTCGGTCTGGTGCAACTCACTGCTCGTTCGCGAATGCAATGAGTCGTTAAGGACTTTTAGACTAGACCGTATCCGTCTATGCTGGGTCCCGGGTCATGGCGAAATACTGGGCAATGAGACGGCGGATGTTCTCGCTAGGTTAGGTTCACTTTCTGAGGGCGATTTAATAGTAGGTCCTGACCCCCCAATCTGCCACCTCTACGGATTTATCGATGGATGGGTCAGGGGGAAGAGCAGAGGTTGCTAACGGGGATCTGGAACAGATCCCAGCCGGACTACTGCAGGGTATGTTGCGATGAGGAGGGGTTGCAGGACTGTCGAGCACCTCCTCTGTAACTGCCCAGCCCTTGGTGGGTTGAGGTTGAGGACCCTTGGCAGGGGCTTCATTGAGGGTTTGAATTCTGTGTCGAGAGCCGACATTAAGGCTCTCTACAGATTCATTAGTAACTTGAGCTGTTTGAGAAGTGCTAGGGCTTCATCAGTGTAGCCGCGTTCTCAGTTTTGGTTTTGTTTGGTCTGTTTAATTCCTTCGCTTCCCATTCCTCCTTCCTACTTCCCATTACCAACCAAATTCAGTTTCAGGTGAACCCCCTTCGAAGTGTAAAGCACGACCATACTCCGATGCCCATTATTGAGCAAAACTGTCTCTTGTAGTCAGTTGTTTTGTTCAAGTGGACGAATTATTGACAGTGTGGTTTTGAACTAAGAGATTGGCTTCATTAGAAAACTTCCAATCTTCCTGATACCGTATACGAATTTTCATATTCTATTTCCTAGAATTTTTTTTAACCAGACTAAGGTTTATAATCCTTTTTGTTTTAAAATTAACAATTTCTTTAAAAATTAATTATTTTGTAATAAAAAACAAACACTTTATAGCCTAAACAGCTATTGAAATACATATTTTCTTTAGTATACAAGATATACAATAATAATGGTACATACATACATACATATGAATTTCTAAAATTGTATTTATTATTGTTTATTATTGCATATTTTGCAAAAAACAAAAATATACAAAAAAAAAATACTTAAATTGAGAGCGAAATATTTCAATAGTAGAGACATATTTATATTGCATATTCGGAAGGCGTCAAAAAACAACAACAAATTTCTAAATATTTTGTTTTTATTGTACGAGCGCATATCTAGTATTTTAAGAAATGTTCTCTTTAGCGACAAAGATGGATTCTCAAAAATTGCTTAGAAATTTATAATGTGAAAGTAAAAGGAGGCAACAGAAGTCATTTAAGGGGGCCTTGAAAATAAGAATCTATTCTCAGAAGAGAATAAACACTTTCATTAAATTTGTACACACAATTTGTAAATGAAAACAAATTAAGAAAAATACCATTTTAATTCGACAAGGTACCTACCTATCTTATTAGTATCAACTTACTAACTGTACAGTGACTTCCGATAATCGTTTTCGTTAGTTATTTTAGTGTTGGTTACCGTCATATTTTAAAGTTTAAATATTTTTCAAACAATTTTCACCAAATTTTTAGGTCCCCTTCTTTTGATAAGAAAAAGTCGTCGAAAAATTTGAATGTTTGTGTTGATTTAGGCAATAAGGGAAATAAGGAAAGCTGTCGCAAAAGTGACCGATTCATTCCATTACTATTACAAAATGAAATCCTACATAGGCTGAATAATTAGTGAATCCTTCTACTGCAAGTTGTCTCGTGATCACTGCTATACTAAATCAATACACAGAATAAGATGGGCTGGTGAACTGTTACATAAGCGATTTGGATATGGAAACCATTTTTGGAAAACTAAGCGTAACGGATTTGGATATATCCCCGAAATACATCTTTTCGATTAGAGTCTTTAATAAATTGTTTGAATTACATGGGGTCCCTTCTTTAACCGCTTCCTATCTAGTGTAGTCTAGTAGCCGTAGTCTAGTAGGTAGTGTGTTCGCTTATTTGACGTAAAAGCCCGGGTTCGAGCCACAGGCTCGTCGGCGACTTCCAATTAGCAGATTTCTGGCAAAAACTCTGAGAGTAATTAAACCTGTCATGAAAAAGTTTCTCAAAATCTGTCGTCGTTCGGAGTCGACGTTAAACTGTAGGTAATTCCACTCAAGTATAAAATTAAGGCACACAATATGAGTGGTGTGAGAAGCTTGGCCGTAATCCTGACTGAGGGGTTGTAATGTCCAATTATGTATGTATGCACGTATTTTTTTTTATAAAAGTACCATTTGATGCAAAAAAGTACTCTTTTAGTTATAGTTCAGTACCATTTAAAGTCGACTCCGAAAGACAGAGAAACTTTTCAAGGAAATTTTATTAAGAAATTTTTTTTTTTCACATTACGTTTTGTGGGAGAAGTCTGATATGGGGTTTGAACCGTGGATTCACGTCTATTAACCTAGACTACTTATTTATTTGTATTTAATATACGTACGGAACAGAACAGAAAAACTAACGACTTAGACGTGTTCCTCACATACAAAACAAAAACAGCGGGTTCGGAACGTAACAAAATGTAAAAGCCCTGCTTAGTCAAACGTTGACGGAACGTAATGGAACATGCATACGTTCGTTTTTAGCATATAAATAGCAATGCAAATGCTTACCGTTTCAGTGATTTTCGTATTCTACAAAATGAACGTACGTTCCGTGGATGTTTAGCTAACCGGGGCTAAAGCCCAATTCTACCTTTAGCAATACGTTACTAATGCATAAATAGTTTAAAAGCCTAAGACATAAAATATGTAATAATCAAAAAGTACTGAAAGCGTCGCGGGAGTACTGTGGTATTTTTGACATGAAATAATACTGAAAAAAATACTAAAGATTTTGGTATTCTACAAAACGAACGTACGTTCCGTGGATGTTTGGCTAACCGGGGCTAAAACCTAATTCTACCTTTAGTATTACGTTGAGCATATGTATTGCTAATGCATAAATAGTTTAAAACCCCGAGACATAAAATATGTAATAATAAAAAAGTACTTAAAGGGGTGGGGGGGGGGGGGGGGTATTGCAGTAGTTTTGAAATGAAAAAGTACTGAGTTTTTCAACACTGGTATAGAGTTCCCTTAAGGCCCCCTTGTATTTGAATAAGCGCTCCTGTGCGGAAATTCCTTTCCTATAATATTATGCTCATTTTGATCCAACAACTATAAATTTCAAATCAGTAGCACAGGCAGCGACGAATCTATCTCCTACTGTACCAAACGTTTAGTCGTTCTTTTGCGATCAAACTCAGAGGTATACACGTCGTAAGCATTTAAAGGAAGACCAAATTGGTGACACTTTTAATTATTATTTATTTTTGTTTTTAAAACAACTTTTTTTGCAAAAACAAAAAAAAATTTAAGAAAAATACAAAGGAAAAACACAAACATTGTGCTTTGTGTTGTTGGGTCTTGTCTGCAATACATAGTTTATTTTTATGCCCCCAAAATAAAATCCTAAAGAAAATGAATTTTTAAACAAAAAATTGCATGTGTGAGACATTAAATATTTGTTTTTGTTTATTTTTTCTTGTGTTCTTTTAATATTCGTGTAGAAACACATTTTGGGCATCATGCAAGTCTGAAATTTTTTGTTACTCAGTGCAGATTTGAAAACTAAAAAGAACTAAAAAGAACAACAACTAAAAGAAGGAACTCTTTGCAGATAATTCTTATAGAAGTATTTATAAACGCAAATACAATTGTAATCGCAGAAGAGGAGTTTTTCGACTTTTTCGTTAAGCAATCTTTCAGTCGTTTACACGACACATACAGCGCAAGAGGTGAGTGTGATAAATTCCCTAAGAACGATACGATATTTTCTTACTTTACATACATTTTTTTTATATAATAAAAGAAATTGAATTTTAAATTTTAATTTCATAACCTTCTGTACCAGATGAATGCCGAAAAATTAAGGCGTTTACAGTCCCAAGTCCGCATTGGCGGCAAGGGTACTCCAAGACGCAAAAAGAAGGTTATGCACCAGTCGGCAGCAACGGATGATAAAAAACTACAAAGTTCCCTTAAGAAGTTATCGGTTAGCACTATACCCGGCATCGAGGAGGTCAACATTATCAAAGATGATCTTACGGTTATACATTTCAATAATCCAAAGGCACAAGCCTCTCTGTCGGCCAATACATTTGCCGTTACAGGTCATGGTGAAACAAAAAAGATTGTAGAAATGTTGCCTGAAATATTGCCCCAATTGGGTCAAGACACGGTCATGCAGTTGCGCATGTTTGCGAATACCATGTCGGCTAATCAAAAGTCCAGCAATAATGCCTCGTCTACTACGCTTGAGAATGTGGCCGAAGAGGATGAAGATGTTCCGTTGTTGGTCAACGATTTTGAAGAGGTCGCCAAAATGGAAGAAACTAAAAACGCAAAACCTAAAGGCGATAGCAAACCGCAAGAGGAAATGCCTAAAAATACCTCGAATGGCATTTTAAATGAAGAGAACAATCAGAAGAAGAAAGTAGAGGCGACAGATAAAAAATCGAAAAAACAACAAAATAAGCAACAACAACAACAACAGCAGCAGCAGCAACAACAGTCGGCCAATGGGACAGCTAAAATTAAATCGGATGTGGGTAAAAATGAAAACAAGCAAATGAATCAAAAGAAAAATGAAAAATCAAATAAACAACAAGAGAAAAAGCAACCGATCGCTGAGAAAGCAACGACCGACTCGGTTGGTGAGAGCAAAGCACAAGAGCAACCTTTAGAAAGTGCTGGTGTCGGCGTAGTAGAACCTGCTATACAAAAACAAACCGCCAAGGTTCAGAATAAGGAACAAAAGCCGGGCAAAGAAGCTCAAAAAGCCAAGGAAAAGGGAAAATCTGATGCGAAGAATCAACAACAAACAACCGATAAGCAGGCCGATAAAAATATTGAAAAGAAAAAAGATGAACGAAAACCTCAAGATAATCAAAAGAAAAATGATGCAGCAAAACCAAAAGATGTTAAGGAAGATCAAAAGCCCACTGCCAAAAAGGAGGAAGTAGTTGCCACACTACCCAAAGAGCTAAAAGACCAAAAGATCAGTTTGCCTGAACAGAAACCAGAACCATTGACTCCAATAGAGTCAACTGTAAAAGAGAAGAAAGAACAGCAGCCACCATCCAATAATTTAAATAAAACTCCAACTGGAGAAAAGAAGGAGGAAGTTAAACTTTCAAATATTGAATCTAACGAACCGCCTAAAGCACCACCACAAGACCAGAAACTGGTAACACAACCAAAACCAGATGAACCGAAGGTAGAGGAGGTGAAACAGACAGTAACATCTCCCATAACACCCACGAATATAGTTAAAGTACCTTTAGAAAAGGCTCAATCAGGTGTGAATATCACACCTCAAGCTGCAGAGACCACCACTCAATCACTGCCAACAACTACTCAAACTTCAGAAAAACTAGAAATTCAACAAACACCAGACGCTGACAAAACTAAAGAGCCTAACGCGGCGGCTTTAGCTACACAAACTACTAAGCAAGCTTCACCAAAACCAGCTGCGCCTAAGAAAACTCCTGTGCAAAATGTATCAGCGAAGAAGGAAGAGTCAAAAGGCACAGCAATGCAAGGGAAACCGGCAAAACCTACAACACCTAAACCAGCACTACAAACGAAGCCAGCTCCTGCAGCAAAAACACCAGATGCTGCAACACCTACTAAAGCGGCGAGTCCTCAACCTAAAACTCCTACAACGCCCACAAAAACTGCAGTTACAGCTACTCTGCCAACAACACCTACCGAGCCAAATGTGGCCACTAACATAACAGCGACAGAAGCAAAGCCATCAACTGACAAACGATCCGTAACGGATAGTCCAAAGAAACCAGCCACTGCTCCAAAGCCAGCTCAACTTAAGAACAACCAAGAGCAAAAACCAGCAAATGCTAATCAGGCAGGCGATAATAAAAAAGCGGCAGCCGTAAAACCAAAGCAGCCATCTCCACCTAAAGCAGCCCCTAATGCTGCAGCCGGACAAGAGCAAAAAAAGCAACCTGAACAAAAGTCTGCAGATAACACAGCAAAGTTGAACACTTCTGAGCAGCAGCAGCAACCACAGACAGCTAAACAACCATCGCCAGCAAAGCAGACGACACCATCTAAGCAATCATCTCCAGGCAAACAACAGGCAACTGAAAACAAAACCCAAGCAAAACAAGGAAGTGGTGCAGCACAACAGAAACAACAGTTGAAAATTGCAATTCCACAGCCGTTAACAGAACAAAGTAAAGAAAGCGATCAACAGAAGAAACCTGCTACGCCACAACCCGTTGCTGAATCACCAAAAACTCCTGCGGCACAACTCGAACAGGATAAACAAATGAAGGCGACTACTCCACAACAACCAGTTGCACCTCAAGCTCTGGCTGCATCTCCTCAAATGACAATTCAAACAGGCTCAGTACAACAGAAGACTACTAGTCCACATCCAACTGCTGCAGTGCCACCAGTTCAGGCTACTTCTCCTCCTATTGCTGCAACACAACCCGTGCAACCAACAGATCAGCAACCTAAAATCTCCACTCCTCCGACTGTGCCTGCCTCTCCACAATCTCAAGCCATATCTCAACAACCAATAATACAACAATCACAGTCAGCAACATCCAATGTACCGCAGACAAAACCAACCACTTCGCAGCCTTTAGATCAACCGAAAATTTCTTCGCCTGAACAAGCTTCTCCGCAACCGAAACCAACGCCTCAAACCACAGCACCACTTGTTCCACAACAACCAACTATTCAACCAGCAATTCAAGCAGCTTCTCCTCAAACGGCTCCACAACAATCAACAACCCCAATAGGACAACAACCTAAAGCCGCCACTACTCAACCGATTTCTCCACAAACCGCAACGCCACCAGCAAAGGCTACAACTCCTCAGCTCATAGATCTGCAGGCCACTACTCCTAAACCGGATATAGAAAATCAAGCAGCACCGCAAACAAAGGTCTCTACTCCTCAGCCTGATTTACCAAAGCAGGCAGCTCCGCAAACAAAAACTGCAACTCCGCAACCAATAGATCAGCAACCTAAGGCCTCTACTCCTCAGCCGGCTTCCCCACAAATCGCAACACCACCAACAAAGGCAGCAACTCCACAATCAATTGATCAGCAATCTAAAATCTCCACACCTCAACCGGACTCACCAAAACAAACAGCCCCACAAGCAAAGCCTGGAACCCAACAACCAATTGAACAGCAACCTAAAACCTCAACTCCACAACCGGATTCGCCTCAACAACCTGAACCTCAGACAAAGGCTATAACTCCACAACCTAAAGCCTCTACTCCGCAACCGGCTTCAGCAAAGCAAGCAGCATCACAATCTGGATCAGCGCAATCAAAACCTACTACTCCGCAACTGGATTCACCAAAACAAGCCTCACCGCAAACAAAAGGAAAAAGTCCACAACCAATAGGTCAGAAACCTAAAGGCTCTACCCCTCAACCGGATTCGAAACAACAAGCTCAGCAATCTAAAGGCCCTACTTCCCAAGCGGGAACAAAGTCTAAATCTTCTACTCCTCAGCCAACATCACCACAAACAACTGCTAAACCAGCAGATCTGCAGCCTACAGCTCAGCAGTCGAAACCTTCTACTCCTCAACCATCCTCACCACAAACAACAGCCCAACCAGCAGCACCACAAAAGAAGGCAGCAACTCCTCAACCAAAAGGTCAGCAACCGAAAGCCTCTACTCCTCAACCAAAATCAAAAGGAACAACTCCACAACCGGGTTCGCCACAATCACAACCAGCAACTCAACAACAGAAACCAAATGTTCCCCAACAACCAACATCTCCACAGCCATTACAACCCATGTCGGTTCAATCTCCAACTGGCCCACAACAAAAAGCCCCAATACCTCAACCAACTGAACAAAAGACGTCCATGCCACAACAACCAACAACGTCTCCAAACAATCCTTAAATTCATCGATTATATGCATTTTATTTGACAAAAATCTATCAAACCAAAGTGAATCCTTCCTGTTTAGCATTTCTTATTAACAAGTTTTCATTTCAGATTCTTTTTAATGTTTTTTTCTTACATTTTTCAATAAAACCATTTACTAACATTGAACCCTCGTATAATTAACAACAAAAAATTCTTAAAAAATCCCTCAACCATCCAACCGAAAATTGTATTTTTTTTTATAAATTTTGAATGTACGAAATTGTTAAAAATAATTTTTATTCGACAATAAATAATGGTTAATGGTTGAAACAATTCCATGAGATTTTTTCGAAGGAGCGCTTTCGAAATGTTAAATTTTCCATGACTCTGGCGCATAAATCAGGCAGAATGTGGCTTATTAGCATACGACTACGACATAAGAAAACCCTACAAGAAAAAGGCTAACGGACGCCTTTCTGTTGACACCACATGCCATTGGTGTCCAGATCATTCAATTGAGGCCGAAAAATGTTGGTAACCATCTGCAAACAATGTTTGCTGTTAACAATGATGGCAGGGCCAATGTCATTCTGAAATAATTACGTACTGATGATGTCGGAAATTCGCAAGAATTCACACCAAACACTGACTTTTTCGGAATGCATTAGACGCTCTTGGATCTCATGTGGATTGATATCGCTCCCAAATCAACAATTTTGTTTGTTCACGTGCTCATTCATTCAGATATGAGCCTCATTGCTGAAGATGTTTTTTGAGAAGAAAATTAAGTTCAGTTGCCGACTGCCCCAGACCTCTATCAGTTAGCACATAACGTGGTCTGTGATCGCATGGGCGATGCTGATTTAACAAAACAATCTCATTAAATGATAACATCTGGTTACAACAAGATGGCCGTTAGCAACTGTCAAAGTTCGAAAGTTCCTATAGAAAGACTTTATATAACGAATTCTGGCTGGCCGAATTAGGTCACTACAACTACAACTGTGGACAAGCCGAAATTAAAATGAAAGAAGGCCCATTCACAGTGTCAATTACTCTGTTTAATGATGTTCTTAATTGGAACTTGTATCAATTCGAAAGAAACAATTTACAGGCAATGGTCTCAGATCTCGATGGTGGCGGTGGCATTACTTAAAATCTTGGAAGGTTGCGCATTAATTGTACAGATCGCGACTTTATTATTCCCTTAAAAAACATAGGAAAACTTTTCCTATACTTTTATCGTATTGTTTCATTGCTTTGCTTCAGTTTTCTTAATCAATAGAGGCTTTCCATCTAAGCAAGTTACAGGTCTACTGTAGCAGATTGGTTCTAAGATGCCATTTGTTGTTGCCTAGGTACAATGTGTCTGTGAAAAGGTTGTTGTATTGGATGTAATCTAGTAGGTAGTGTGTTGGCTTATTAGACGTGAGGCCTTGGTTTAATCCACAGGTCAGATATTAAATCGAAAATATGAAAAAAAAAATTCATCGGCGACTTCCTCTCAGCAGATTTCTGGCAAAAACTCTGAGAGTAAAAAAAATTGCCATGAAAAGTTTCTCAAAAAATCTGTCGTTCGGAAACGACCTTAAACTGTAGCTTCCGCCACTCAGGTATAAAATTAACACACACAAAAACACATCAGTGATGTGAGAAACTACGTCGTAATCCTGACTAAAGGGAATATAATGACCAGTTATGTATGACCAAGCAGTCCTTGATAAAGTTTTAACTTGATTAAGTTGTATAACTAATCGCAACGTTGGAGGGCTGTTTGGTCAACGATCAAAATTTTTTTAATCTTCAAACAACCAAAGCGCAACCTTAATCCAATTGTTCAAGTAAAGTTAGTTGCAAAGTCGAAACATGTGAAGCAGACGACCCTATTTATGACGAGGCACGTGTTTTAACCAGGATTACACATATGTATGTCAATAGTGATTTAGTATTTGCCCATGATGTAAATTTTAATTTTAAAAAATTTGACTCAATAGATGATTGTGAGAATGAGTTAGTTGCCTTAGCTTTTTTATTAATAGAGACGAAACTATCTTCAAAGTGGCAACAATTTAAAAGACCATTAGAATTATGCTGAACAAAGCCTTGGTAGTTTCAAAAGTTTCAATAAAGGATTTTTTTTATTGCAACTAATGTAACATTAACAATTATTTTTTAGTTAAAAACAATTCAACTTATCTAGGTAGTCAGATAGGTAAGTACGACATACAGTTTTTCCAAATGAACGAAATAAGGGCATTGGTATTAAAATTATTAAAAAGAACGAATAAATTATTTATATAAATACACGAAATATCGTATTAAATCACATTTAAAATAAACGGTTTAGTTTTGTTTTTCTTAAATTTTTTTTGATTTTAAAAAAAAGTTCGCTGGAATTTTCTAGATCAATTTAAATAATAATCAAATGAATGCACTTCAATTTATAATGTTTCTAATTGAAGTTTAAAAAGCAGATTATTTTCTTTGAATATGTTTTGCTTTCAGATATAAAACCCATAAAGTATGATTCATAGATAACAAAAAAATATTTAACAATCACGTTAAAGATAATAACAATAGACATACAGACATAAACTAAATTACTTCTAACATTGAAAATTATAGATAAAAATATTATTTTTTTTTATATATTAATTAACATGAACATACAATAAAGAAATGGAATATGTTTAATAATATGCATTCATTATTTGATAAATAAAAATCACAGTAAATAGGAATTAGTTAGGGAAATGGAAGACTTTCATGGATTAACTAGTTCCATAAAGCTTTATAATTATTTAAATAGAACGGCCATATTTGGATCTAATGTCCCAAACATATTTTTTTTTTGTTTCTAAACGAATTCCAACATAAGGAGTGTGCACCAAGAAATTTTGGCATACATTTTTCTTTATAAAAACTATACTTAATGGGAAAATTATTTCAATATTTACTTACTATTTACATAGAACGGCCATATTTAAATCGAATGTCCCAAACAAATTATATTCTGAAGTAATGCCAACATAAGGAGTGTACACGAAAAACATTTTTCTATATAAAAACTATACTTAATGGGAAAATTATTGCAATATTTACTTACTACTATGTCAATATTTACTTACTATTTACATAGAACGGCCATATTTGAATCCAATGTCCGAATTATATTATATTCTGAAAGAATTCCAACATAAGGAGTATGCACCAATAAATTTTGGCATACATTTTTCTTTATAAAAACTATACTTAATGGGAAAATTATTTCAATATTTACTTACTATTTACATAGAACGGACATATTTAGATCTAATGCCCCAAATGTATTGTATTCTGAAATTCCAACATAAGGAGTGCGCACAAAAAAATTTTTCTTTATAAAAACTATACTTAATGGGCAAACTATTTCAATATTTACTTAAATTGAAGATAACATTGCATAAGTATATAATATGCATATGCATTTTCCTGGAATTCTCAATCAAATTTTTTTTAAATTTTGACTGAACTTTTTTGAGTCTTATAAATATTTTTTTATACTGATGAACAATATCTCTTATTCGAACTATGTTATAAGTGATTTAGTAGATTGTCATACTTAAGTATGTACATAAAAACATTACATGGGATATGTATGTCAGATTAAAGTGATATGGAATCCACTACCTTTAGAACAAAATGTTCCTAATTATAAAAATTTTCATTCAAGTTAAAAGGGTTTTGAAGATTAGTACTTTTGGATGCAGTAACAAGATTTCAAGAAAAAAAATTAATCCGAGATGTTGTATCCACACGAGTTTAGCCTAAAACCGCGATATTTCAGTTTCTGATTAAAATATAAGGAAAATCTAAGGTGTTGAAGTAATTCTTAGGTCGAATCCGAAATCAGCGCACCGAAAACATTTAGAAAAGTATGGTCTGATGGGTTATTCATGGGTCGGCTTGTGTAATTCAACACCAATATTTTGAATTCGAACATAATTCCATTGTGGCTTACTGTAACCATTTCGGTTAAATATTTTAGTCACCGAGGGGAATAATTCCAGGATAATTGAATCAGTGCTTACAGTGCACAGTTGTACATGACAATTTTCATTATTTTGTTGAGCTCTTCTAGAACTTGTCTACTTATCTATTAGGTTGTATAAATAGTAGATATATGATGAAATTTAATTTTTTTTCCAGTATTTTAAAACAACATGCAATTAGTCTAGAAATTCTTATGTCATAAAATATTATTATTACTATCAGTTTGAAAAAACTCTATTATTGGATAAAAAAAATTTACAAATATTTCATTTATTTATTCAGAGAAGCACTTTAGCAAATGCATATCAAAATAGCAAAAAAAAACAAATAAAAAGAAGACACTATAAATAAAAATATTGTTTAATATGATACAACAACAATAACAAATAACAAGTAAATAATAAATTTATTTGTTATTGATTTCTTACACTTAGTTTTCGCTTTAAATTTTCAAAAAAAAAAAAAAAACAAAAAAATTACGATTGTTTGGATGATTCAATTGATTTCGCCTCTGCTTTATCGTTGCCGCAATTTAATTTGTAAACGTTATAGTTGAGGAGGGAGGCAAACCCTAACCAGGCTAGATAAGGTATAAACAAATAACCGGCAACTTTATTTACTTGATAAAACAGAACACCACAAGCCGAGGCTGTTGCAGTCAGAGCCAGTATATCAATTAAACCCTGATGGTATAGAAAACCAAAAGCAAGAAAGAGAGAAAAAAAAAGAAAAACACATTTGAGTTACGTTTGTACAAATTAATAGAAAAAATGACATCATACCCCTTTAATATTGTGTTGACCAAAGAAAATCGGACTCCAGGCCCAATTCAAAGCCAATTGGGAACCATAGGCAATCAAGGGTAATTTTGCATCACCGCCAAAACCGCCACCATCTTTCCAAACTAAATACGAGGCATAACCCATGCCCGCATATAAAGCAGTCCATGTTGGTGCAAATAACCAATTTGGTGGCCGAAATGATGGATGTTGTAAAGATTCATACCATGGTTTAATATTTTTTCGGGTTACAAAACCTCCAGCAATACCTCCCAAATTGGGTAAAGCAATTGCACCGGCAATTTTTAACATTTCACTCATGTTTCTTGTTACTTATTTTATTTTCTTTTCTACGAAGTTTGTAACAAACCGTGCTTATTCTATGAAGTATTCGTATTGACTGAAAATAAAATAAATATTTCGTTGAACTAATGCTTCTCTCTCACAGAAATTCCAGAAAAAGATAGGCGCAGTAAATGGTTGTGCTTGAACAATCGTACAATCGCACATAAATAAATACGAATGTATTTATATAAAAAATAAATACAATGAAAGTACACGTCTCTCTCTGTCTCTCTATTTGTACTCGTAAAATTTACGTACATTCACACACACATTGATTTTTATTAGTATTTATTTATTTAATTTCTATGATGGATTGTATTTACTAGCTTTTATATTTGCTCTTTTGTATTAAGGGCATTCACGTATAGCGGGGAAAGTTTGTTAAAATGTTGATTGGAGAGAGCACAGCTGATGTATCAATACCAGTGTTGAAAAATTCAGTACTTTTCCATTTTAAAAATACCGTACTACCCATGCGACGCTTTCAGTACTTTTTTATTATGTACATATTTTATGTCTTGCACTTTTCAACCATTAGTGCATTAGCAACTGGTTTAACGCAATGCTCGAGGTAGATTTAGACTTTAGCCCCGGTTAGCCAAACGTCCACGTTTTTAGAGTACGAAAAGTACTGCGAACATTTGCGGAACCGTAATGTAATTTCGATAAACATTTACGTTGCTCTGGTCGACTTTAAACTGTCGGTCCCGCCACTCACGTATAAAATTAACGCACGCAACATAAGTGATGAAGGGTTGAAGGGTTGTAATGTATGTAGGTATGTATGTTTTTTTTTTAGAAAACTACCATTTGATACGAAAAAGTACTCTTTCATTTATAGTTCAGTACATTTTAAAATATTAATTTTGGTTCCAATACTTCGAAAATGGATAATAAGTCTCTTTAGAACCAATCTATAACCACAATTATGCCAGTTTAACGACAGTATAACAACAACAACAGGATCAGAATACATGTGGTTTCATCAGAACAACTCCGCAAGGCATTAAGGGCCAAGAAACCTGTGGCGGCACAAGGGGCCGCTATGCAGGGCTATTCCATGCTCAAGAGAGCTTTGTTAATCAAAGCTACCACTTCGACCTAACCTAAGAACCAAGAACCATACATACATAATTGGCCATTACAACCCTTCAGTGAGGATTACGGCCTAGCTTCTCACACCACTCATGTTGTGTGCCTTAATATTTTTGATACTTGAGTGGCGGGACCTACTGTTTAACGTGGACTCCGAACTACAGATTTTTTTTAGAAACTTTTTCATGGCAATATTATTTACTGTCAGAGTTTTTGCCAGAAATCCGCTGAGAGGAAGTCGCCGAAGCAAAATATTTTTTTTTTCATATTTCGTTTTGATGTCTGGCCTGTGGCTCGAACCCGGGCTTTACGTCTTGTAAGTGAACACACAACCTTACTAGACTGCGACGACTACGGACTCAATGCTTAGCATAAAAGCAATATTTTAATAGGTAAAGTCAAAAAATATTTACCGAGTTTTGATCGATTAGGTGTCAATTTTTTCTTCGTAAGAGATCTCTGATTGAAATATTCTCACTTTAATTAAGAACACGTTAGGCTTCTTTTTCATATTAGAATAGTGGATATCGAGTCACATAGATACTGCTCGACAAGATCTCTGATCATGTGCTTTGTAAAAGCCTTTCATATTCATAGATTTCAATTCCTCGAAATTAATTTAAGGACTAAGACTATTGTTCTTGAACAATAAAGAAACTTCTTGATAGATCCACTTTACCTGAGAGTATTATTAGCATTAAAATTCGTTTTAATTTTCTATATATAGGCCACTTTGGTACGCAAAAAAACTGTTTTCAAAACTTCAACTTTTTGAAAAATGTCTAACGACTGGAAACCTTTTGAAGGCATTATAAGGGTGACACTATGGTTGCCATATCAACAGTTTAAAGGAAAGAAACGGCACAAAAGGAAACAACAAAACAGAGGATATATTTTCACAAATAAATACAGTCAAGAATATTTTTGTGTGAATTAAAAAATATATAAAATGACTTTATTATTCGATACAAAAGTGGAATTTTTAGATTCCGATGCGGTCGGTACTATAGGCGCTTGGCATTCGCATGAACCGATATTTGCAGTTGCCTCCTACAGTCAAGAAAGAGGCGGTTCCGTTACAGTATTTGCAGATACCGTAAGTGTTTTTTTCTGTTGTTGTTGTTTTTGTAATACAAACATTTTGTACTTTAACAGGGAGAACCACAACGTGATGTAAGCTATCCGGTGCATGCCACCTCGCAATGCACTGCAATGGCTTGGCACTCGGATAGAGTATTATTGGTGACTGGTTGGGAAAACGGCGATATACATGTATGGTTTGCAGGACACCGTGAGTTTGCTAGCGTAAGTGGCCCCCATAAGGCAGCCATTACAATGGTGGAATTCAGTGAACAAGGCGGACGTATGGTTACCACCGATACCATGGGTCTTTTAACCGGCTGGCGTTGTGATGGTCAATACCAGTTTTTAACCATGTTCTCTCACGATTTACGTGATGTTCTGACTTTGATAACATTTCGCCGTACGATATGCAGTGAATTACGGGAAGAAATGGTCAGTTTAGCTAAGGCTGCCGTTGCGGGCGATGAAAATGCTTTGGATACGTTAACTAACTGGAGGCCACGTACAGCTGTACGTACGGCTACACATACGGATATTAAAGATAACTATTGTTTCTATGTGTGCACACAAGTGGGACGTTTGTATTACATTAATCAGGGTGGCACTTGTACGGAGGTCTTAAACAATAACACGATACCGATAACGCAAATGCTATGGCATCCTAAGAAGTATGTTTCGAAAGGGAAAATAATTTAAAAATTTTTTTTTAATTTTTATTGATTTCTATCAACAGGGATGCTGTAGTTTGCCTCTTGGAAGACATGTCAATAATTATGTATTTAGTTGAGTCCACGGGCATTTTAACTGAACTTGATCGTGTGAAATTAAGCGTTACTCTAACGGGTAAAAAGGGCGCTATCACATGGACAGCTTCTACGCTGGCAATAATCACAGGTAGGTATATATGTACGTCAGAGAGACGTGAAAGTATTGCGTAAATTGCATCATTTTTTAATAATTAGCACTTCGTATCGTATGGCAAACAAAAGAAGTATTAAAATTGTGAAATTGAAATTGTGATTACATAGGGGGGTAACAATTAAGACCCATAAAAGAACATAGCTGACGTTTAGGAGCACTTATCGCAATCGATTTTAATTGTATAGATTTTAAAACGTACATTGATAACAAAAGTGGGTAGTAATGGTATTAAATTATTCATTTTGTATCATAAATAAACTTGTGATTAACTTTTCAAATAAAAAAAATTTCGATAACTTTTACGACTTATTGTTCTCAAAGTGATTCTAATTATCGGCCTAGCTTTATGCACTTGCCTGCACTAAAATTTGCCAAAACTGGGTAGTAATGGTATTAAATTATTCATTTTGTATCATAAATAAACTTGTGATTAACTTTTCAAATAAAAAAATTTCGATAACTTTTACGAATAAGAGTTCTCAAGATGATTTTAATAATCGGCTCAGCTTTATGCACTTGCTTGCACTAAAATTTGCCAAAACTGGGTAGTAATGGTTTTAAATTATTCATTTTGTATTATATATAAACTTGTGATTAACTTTTCGAAAAAAAAATTTCGATAACTTTTACGAATTAGAGTTCTCAAGATGATTTTAATAATCGGCTCATCTTTATGCACTTGCTTGCACTAAAATTTGCCAAAACTGGGTAGTAATGGTTTTAAATTATTCATTTTGTATTATATATAAACTTGTGATTAACTTTGCAAATAAAAAAAAATTCGATAACTTTTACGAATTAGTGCTCTCAAGATGATTATAATAATCGGCCTAGCTTTATGCACTTGCTTGCACTAAAATTTGCCAATGTAAACATGTAAACTTATGATTTTAAATAGCTAAACCAATACAAAATATTTTAATTATTTCAGGTGATCTGTCCGTACGCATTTGGGATATCGAGAAGAGCGATAACTATTTGCTAAGAATGGATTTGCCAAGTACTAAATCTACCATAGAACATCAAACAACAGCATCACAGTTTTTCAGTCATGATACCAACGATAATAGCTCTCTTTCAAATCATTTAACAGGCAATGGTGGTGGTACTGTACTAAGGCCTATGAAAAGTACTCAAAACTCTAATGAGTACTTTACCTGCATAACATATATTAGCGATAGCCAGGCTTTATGTGCCGGTACTAATTTGGGTAATTTGTATACTTGGAAACGTACTTCGGGTTATGCAACAAATATTCCCGAAGATCTGTGGAAATTAACGAATATTTCCACGGTACGTGGTGCTATCAAACAATGCCTATGGGGTTTCAATGAGTTATCGAAACCTTGTATTTTGGTGAATTGTGTATCGAATGTTTATGTGCTCAAAGAGCAACCTTTATTGGCTCAACATACGCGCGTTATATGGGCCATACAACAAAGTGCACGAAATATATTTTTGGAACACGCGGATCGCCGCAATTGTGTAATTCAAGCGGAATTTAGTGTAACGGTTTTGGCTTTGAACGAAACAAATTTAGTTTTGAGTAATGGCCGTAGTATTTCCACTTATAATATCGATAAGATTGAACGTTTATCAGAGTTTGGCAATAGTATTGAATCCTCGTCTAGTGGTTCCATGAGAAATGATAAGCAGCCCTCTAATCTAACCGTTAAACTGTTACAAACATTTAATGCCGAGTGCTTGGTTTTGGGCCTGAATAATCAAAATGTATTCTGCTTAACAGCAGCAGATGTTAGCATTTATTCCATAGGAGGCGTGATTTTACATAAAATTCTTGCCAGCAGTACGGAGGGCAAAATTATCGGCATGGATATAACCGGTTGCTATTTTACGATATTCACTATGCATGGCTATATTAAAAGTTATGATGTTTCACGTCATGATCCTAAGATTTTATTTCCCCCGAAATCGGCTTATGATCTCTTTGAAGATTTTGGTGAGATAATACAGGTTAAATGTAATGCTAGTGGCAGTCATTTGGCCTTTGTTATAGCCAATCGTAGTTTTGTACCTCAACCGAAATTATATTGTTGGGATTTCGAAAAGAATATCTTGATGGAACAGGACTTTAGAAGTAACGAGGAGGAGGAGGAACAGAAGGAAAAGGGATCTTGTATGCCCGTTTCATTCTGGTGGGATATAGATGAACCCAAACTTTTGGCCATCGAAATCAAAACAGTGCAGCAAAAGCAATCGAATAATGACAAGGTTAAGCTGCATGGTACGGCAAGTCACTTTGTGCAGACAAAAGTATGGATCATGTTTTATACGGACAAAAATAAACTGAATGTCTTAGAGGTTAAGGATATGGAGTCAGGAGAGCAACTGCTTAATATTTGTATACCTAGTGTGGTAAGTTATCGAAGATTTATAGTGAAACATAGAAACTGTTCCTACTTTATATCACGTTAGAAAAAATGGTGTCTAGGATAAGATATCTCGATCGTTTAGCGTAGATTTAAACCAAAATACATTGTGATGTAGAGTGCACTTTATAAATAGATTTGAGTGACTGTATATTTCATATTTCCACCCTATTTGCAGATAACAATCGACATAAATTTGGTACGCGAAAAACCTTTACGGGACTTTGTAGATTTAAAAGACTGTGATGCTTCTATCCGGAAAATGGTACTAAATTTTAGCATGCACGTATCAGAAGGTAATATGGATTTGGCTTATCGCAGCATTAGATCGATACAATCGAAAGCTGTCTGGTCCAATTTGGCTAAAATGTGCATTGAAACACAACGCTTGGATGTCGCCAAAGTGTGTTTGGGTCATTTAGAAAAGGCCAGTTCCGTGCGGGCTGTACGCCAAGCCCTAGAAGATGATGATCTGGAGTTAGAAGCCAAAACGGCTGTATTGGCAACTGAATTGGGTATGAATGACAAGGCGCAAAAGTTGTTTACTAAAGCCGAACGATATGATCTGCTAAATAAACACTTGAGATCAATGGGTCAAATAGATGAAGCCATAAAGTTGGCCGAAACAAATGATCGTATAAATTTGAAAAACACTTATTTTCAAAAGGCCTGTGAATTAAAAGAAAATGGCGACATAGCAGGGGCTTTGCAATACTATGAGAAAACACAAAATCCAGTACAAAATATAACTCAAATGTTATTGGAGAACCCGAATAGCATGAAACGTTACATGCAAAATACTAACGATCCAAAAATGTTAAAATGGTGGGGCCAATATGTGGAGAGTTCGGGTGATATGGATGCAGCCTTAAGTATTTATCAAAAAGCCGAAGACTGGTATTCTCAAGTAAAAATATTATGCTATTTGGGTAAAATTTCTAAAGCTGATGCCATAGCTCGACAATCGGGTGATCGTGCAGCCTGCTATCATTTGGCACGCCACTATGAAAATGTGGGTAAATTTCAGGATGCCATAATGTTTTATACGAGGGCCCAAACCTTTAGCAATGCCATACGTATATGTAAAGAAAACGATTTCCAGGATGAACTTTGGACAGTTGCCAGCTCTTCAAGAAGCAGAGAGAAAGCCATAGCAGCGGCTTATTTTGAAGAATGTGGTTCTTATAAAAGAGCTGTAGAACTATACCATCGAGCTGGCATGCTTCATAAGGCCTTAGATATGGCTTTTGAATCAGAACAACCAGATATATTAGAGATAATAGCTTCAGAACTTACACCGGATTCTGATCCCGAATTGATACATCGCTGTGCGGAATTTTTCATTAGTGTGGAACAGCATCAGAAGGCAGCTTTTCTATTGGCCAAGACTAAACAGCTCAAGAAATCCATACAAATCTGTATGAATAGGGGAGTGCCGGTTACAGAGGATTTGGCAGAAATGTTAACACCTGTTAAGGGCGAATTGGATGAGGAAACAAGGATTTATATTCTAACCCAATTAGGCGAGTTATTGCAGCAACAGGGAGACTATCATACGGCTACTAAAAAGTTCACCCAGGCAGGTGATAAAGTTCGAGCCATGAAGAGTCTTTTAAAATCGGGCAATACGGACAAAATCATTTTCTTTGCCAATATGTCGCGCCAACATGAAGTTTACATTATGGCTGCCAATTATTTGCAGGCTTTGAATTGGCAGGAGGACAATAATATTCTTAAACATATTGTGACGTTTTATTCAAAGGGTCAAGCCTATGATTCTTTGGCAAACTTTTATGCCATCTGTGCCCAAATTGAAATTGATGAGTTTCACAATTACGAAAAGGCCTTAAAAGCCATGCAAGAGGCTCATAAATGCCTCGAGAAACTAGGCAGCCATACTCAACAGGCCTTGAACAATCTGCAACGCACTATGGCGGAAGTTAAAAATATTTTGGATTTACAGAATGCCTTGGTAAACGGTGACAATCAAGCAGTTATTGCCGGTTGTCGTAATATGTTAAGTAAGTTTTTATTTAGAGGCGTGAGAAATATAATTTTAATATAAGTTTTATTTTTTTTTTTTTTTTAACTTCTTAGTCAAACCGGAAATGCCACCCATACGTCAATCGGATATTATTGCTCTTATGGTACGGGCTCTCACCTACACGAAACAGTATAATGAAGCCGCCAAAGCTTTAAAAGAGCTGACTTTACGTGAGCCTGGTTGGAGTTCTACAGGCATATTGGAGAAATCGTTAGTGCAAAAAGTTGCTAAGGAATGTAATTTAGATTTCAATACAATTTGGAAACCGATACATGGCGCAAGAGCTAATGACGATGCAGAGAGTGATGAGGATCAAGATGATATACAAGAAGTTTTACGTTGAATTCCAAAATTTTTTTGAATTTAAGTTAAGCTTTTAATTAAAAAATTCTATATAAGGTGTAGTAAAAACAAGTCCTTTATATTTGTATGACATTTAAGGTTTTATTTCACTAATACATACAAAGCTGTACATACCTATACATTTCATGCCCCAAACTAATATTCATCCTATGTGATTTGAAAAGAACAATAATTGTGAGACTAAAAATTGTTTTCGTGTGGTTAGAGCCAATCATCATCTGATTAAGAAACACAATATAACTTAAAAAATGAGTAGAATATGTATGTGGCGACTCAACGGTAATTTGTGGCGATTTAACGATTTGTTATCGAGAACCTTAGCATTCACTGCCTAAATACCTAACGCAGAGACCAAAAACTTTTCACGTCATCCACTCACCGTGAAACACGTATGCTATTGACAGCCATTAAAAGAAAATTAAGGAAAAAATCACTCGACAGACAACGTTAAAAAGAAAACATGTTTAACCACAATCAATGAAGTACCTAAGAAGAGAGAAACAGATGTAGAAAAATGTCCATTAATTTGTACAATGCCAGACAGTGCAACAACAAACACACGCTTAAAACCAATATTAGGCGATCGTGTTCTTATAAAAATTTTAAGAGAAAATGGAAAACAAAAAAGCATCCCATAAATTCTTCTAAACAAAGAGAACAAGCGTTAGAGAGAGAGACGGAGCAAAATAACAACAAGAAAACCATAAGCTAGTATGAGTTGGTAAAAAAAAATTCCCATCAGTTTTAAAGTGAATGAAAGAAAAAAAAAATAATTGCTTAGTTATCATTACAGTGTGAATCTTATTTAATAAATGATTAGACTTGAAAAAATTTAAATAATACGTGTGCAGGAACAACAATAATAACACTGAGCGATTATTTTTATTATTAAAGCATTTGTTTCGTGCGTATACTTCGTTTTTGTAAAATACGTAAGATTTTCTTCAAGTGTATGTGTACAAGTTTATGTGTTCTGCACAAGGTTAGCAACATTCAAGTTTTTAAAAGCGGTTAAAATCTTAAACCAAAAAGCGTTTTCCTTAATAGATATTTTCAATTTTTGTATTTAACACGCGTTCCCTTCTAGGGTACTCACTAAACCTGCCATTTTTGTGTAGCTACGAATAAAATCGCATTATTTCAGTACTAGTATCGATAAATGGCTTTTGGGAAAAGAACCGAAAATCATTGTTGGCTTGCGTGGCCAGTTTTCTGAAAATTGCCGCGGCACACAACTTGTTAAAAAACTGGTTTATCTAACTTAAGTTTAGAAAGACAAAATTTGTCCAAAGGGACTTAAATATTGTGTTTAGTGGATATTGGGAAAGAAAAACAGATGGTTTATGGTTCCTTAGCAGTCCCTTAGCTCAATTTTACTTCCATCCGTCCCTAGCTTCTCACACTACTTATGTTGTGTACCTTAATTTTATACTTGAGTGTCGAGACCTACAGTTTTAACGTCGACTCCGAACGAAACTTGAGAAACTTTTTCATGGCAGGTTTATTTACTTTCAAAGTTTTTGCCAGAAATCTGCTAAGAGGAAGTTGCCGAAGAAATATTTTTTTTCATATTTCGTTTTGATGTCTGGCCTGGAGCTCGAACCCGGGTTTTACGTCTAATAAGCGAACACATAACCTACTAAACTACGGCTAGAAGAGCGAATGCAAAATAATCGTCCCCTACAGGGACGTTTTTACTAGAAAGTAAAAGAAATAATTAACCATAAGCAGCCAGATTAGCTCAATAGGACGGCACTAAGCCACTAACATCGACAGTAATTCATTTAAGTCTTTGAAATTTAATGTCAAGGAATCTATAATATTTGCCTATAAAAAACCACAATTATTCCATTGCAAATAATTTGATTCTTCACTATTTTTCAAATTCTAACGTGAATACAGTTTGAAAAAAAGCACTAAATTGACAACTCTGTGTAAGTGTTTTTCTTGTACAACGTACGTTGTATATGTATAACTGACAGTAACTAAGCGTTTTGTTATTGTTGCTGTTGTATATAAATGTATCTGTTTTTTTCGTATTTCCACTTTGCTGTCATTCATCTTTATTTGTGTTTTACTCACTTGCTAAAACAAAATTAAAAACATATTGTGTTTGCCGTGTGTGCGTGCATGTTGCTTTTGTTTCTGTTTATAGTCGTGCCTTTACGGTTCACTTTTGCTATCAATTGTCGTTGGCTATATATTAGTAATTCAGTCATTTTTTAAGTTCCAAGCTGGAACGACGTGTAAACTGGGGAAATAACTAATAGGAAATAGTAAAATAAAACCTATTCGAGATATTTTGTGTGAATAAAAAAACTCGCGACTTAAACTTCGCAAGTAAAAGTGATTAAGAGTGATTTTATTTTCTTTTTCTTATTAGTAGTTGTGTGAGTACGAATCGTCCGTCTCTGATCGTCTGTTAAGTTTTCAATTGTTAACATTGTGGTCCTCGTTATAATAATAACACAAAAAAAAAACGCAAAATCTAAATTAATCAAAAGTTAAAAAGAAATTATATTCAACAAAAGATTGCAAAACGGTTTACGAATTTATTTCAATTAAGCGGTGAGAGAGAGAGAGCCATACCTTGAAATCAATGAACCTTTTATAATAAAATCAATTAAAAAAATATATCTTTTGTGTCGTCTGTCGTCTAAGTAAAGGATCTATTAATTTATTTTACCAGAATTATAAATTCCTTAAGTTTTAGTTAAATTTTTTTTTAGTTAAATTGTTAATAAAAAAAGGTGAGTTAGAAAAAAATTAAAAGAAAAAATAAAATCTTGAATTCACTGAAAACTTATTGTCGATTTTTTTCACATTTTCTTTTTCTTCAAATATTGAGGCCATTACTAAGAGTACATTTGTGAACACTGTTGCATTTACAGAGTGACCAGATTTTAAGAAAATTAAATGCTAAAATATTTAAAATAATGCTTAGAAATACGAAATTTGCTTAAACAAAAAAGAATGAAATAATAATGCTTAACAATTCACTTAAGCTTTTTTTTTTGTTGATTAGAAAGATAATAGAAACTAATGAAAAATGTGGTAAAAATTGCTGCGTAATATACCTATGTTAGAAGGGAAGTTGTTTGGCTATTATTTATTTTTATTGTTTGAGCGTAAGCACGTGTATGAGCATAGCGTTTCTTGTAAATGATGTAGTACATATGTATACCTATATGAAGCCACTTGAGAGATTCAGAACCAAAGAACAATCTTTTGACATAAAACACAACCCAATAAAAATCGAATCATTGAGGATTGGGTGATCTCTCTAAAAATAATGCATCTAAAACCAGTATAGCCATAAAAAAATGACTATATGAATTACATTCAATTTATCATTTGCAATAAGTCAATAACTTCCAAAACAAAAACACTGACTTCAAAATATACCTATGTATGTTCGGTTGTAATGTCTCAATAAAGATTAATGTGATCTGTCACTTGTATTTTTTTCCTTGAGAGAGAGAGTTCACGCAAATGTTTGTATTTCTGGATTTGCAGCATTGTCAACGTAGCGCTTTCAACGCTGCATTAAATGCATTTGAAATGTGTGGACAACAAAAATATCCAGTGAGCCATTTTTTTTTTCAGTGGGTCAATAGTTTATGAGGAATTTATACGTACATAATCGGCCATTACAACCCTTCAGTCAGGATTACGGCCTAGTTTCTCACACCACTCATGTTGTGTGCCTTAATTTTATACTTGAGAGGCGGGACCTACAGTTTAACGTCGACTCCGAACGACAGATTTTTTTGAGAAACTTTTTCACGGCATTTTTATTTACTCGCCGAAGAAATATTTTTTTCTCATATTTCGTTTTGATGTCTGGCATGGGGCTAGAACCCTGGCTTTACGTCTAATAAAAGAACACACTACCTACTATACTACGTCTCCTACTAAGGAATACCACGAATAATACCTAGCAATAAATTTGTCGACAACTTTATTTTCAAAATAAAGTTTGTTTACATACTGGCATAGACAATCCAGTGAAATACTGCATATAGAGCTTAAAATAGGAATACAATTTATTTACTTGATTAGAAAACTTCTCAGTCAATTAAAATTCTTAGACGACATACTTATGTTATTGTCAGCCGTGTTAATTGATTTATTTTACAATTGTTAGGTTTAAAACATTTTTCATTTACAACTCTAAATATTTTTTAAAGAGGTTTATAAACATATTACAACCTACTTTTTTTGCATAATTACCACAGATTTCAGAAAAAAAATATGTAAAAACGCGTTTTTTTTTTGTTTATTTTTAAGCTTATCGACAGCACTGTATGATCTCTTATTGCTTCACTCTTTTTTTTGTTTTTTTATTGTTTGTGTATATATGCGACGGTCAAGGTTAAACCTTAACAAGTTTAAAGTTCGGTTTTTGTTGTATAATATATTCTCTTTATGATATTTTTGTTTCTTGTTTTTTGAGCGTTATTAAATCATTTTTAAGTCCAAAAAAATTTTTTTTGTGTAAATTATTATAAAACGTATGGCGCGTGTATAAATTAATTATAATCAAATATATCAATTGTAGGTTGTAAATAAACAAAAGCCTTTAGTTAATGGCGCATTTTTTATTGTTAAAGATAATTTGTTGTTACTTTTATAACTTCACTTAAATGATGTTCCAATTTCAAAATTTCTCTCATCATGAAGTTGTTTTTCATCTCAATTTTCTTTTTTTTTTGCCTTGCCTCACAGCCAATTGCTAAGCTAGCTCTCTCTTCTCTTAATATTACTTTCTTCTTCACTCTCTCTTTCTCATATAACATGCACAGGCAAAAAATAAATTTAATGAAAACCATTTAGAATTCATATGAAGTGTTTTGTTTTTGTTTTGTCCATTTGTTTATTAAACCTTAAATATTATATAATTTTCAAAAATAACAATTTAGAAAATGTTATAATAGCGTTTTTATTATTATTTTAATTTTTTTTTTATTTTTACTCAAGGCAAGTCACCCTAATCAACTTAACAAGAAACAACACAACAACTTGTTGCGTTGTGTGTTTTTTTTTCATTTCTCTCTCTCTCTCTCTCGCTCTTTGCAAATAAAATGAAATGTATGTATGTATGTACGTTATTGCCGCTTTTAATATAAAAATTTAGTCAACTCATGCATACAAATCGCCCGTCGTCTACTTCAACTAGAAATGATAATATTAACTGCCTAGACATTCTTTCACCTTCTTCATCTCTCTTCTTGATTAGTTTGTAAAAAAAAAAACAAACATCAAATGAAATCGGTTTTTATTTTCGCGTGTAAGCATCTCTCTCTGTTATTAATAATTTGTTGCTGTTTTACTAGTAAATTATATCATTTTTTAAATTTTATTTTTAATACAAAAACAAATTAAAAATCATTGTTTAAGTTTATTTTAAATGTGCATCAATACGTACATGGAATCCCCTTTTTACGGTTGATTTAGTTTACTGGGTAGTGAACCTATTGAAAATAACAATCGAATGTAAATAATGAAACTAAAATGGTTTCTAATTAACCAAAGTTGTAATAAAACTGAAAATGTAAAATTTATTGTTCAATTCGAAATAGTACATAACACTTTTTCTAACCGAATAGGGTGACTCGTATTTTTTACAACATAGAAAACATTCAATTGATCCCAAACAGAATTACATTTCAAAAATAGTCTGCAATAACAAATTAAAATGTTTAAACATGGTTGATCGACTTATGTTTTAAAATATTTTCCTGAAATAAATATATTTTCGAAATACTAATTTACTTTCAAAATATATTATGTGTGTACATGCGAATGTATTTTTAATAAAGGGTAAATTTCGAAATTCCCTATCGAACTAATAATACTCATAGTCATGTTCAATATTGAAAGTCGTAATTTGCAATAAAAATTATTGCATCACTTATTTGAAAAATATGCCCTTAAAAGCCATTTATTTCGCTTGTCAATTTCGTAAAAATATTAATATTTACATGACCCTGTAATTAAAGACGCGTGTACCATTCGAAAGTAACGTCTCGTAGGTCTTTATATTGTCCTTTCCTTTTCTAACAATAATGTAATTATTAATTGCAAACAAATAAAATATTTTGTAATAATTTTGAAAAAGAAAACCGTATATTTGCGTGTATAACTAATCTCGACAAGCATTGCATGCATGCCAACCTACTTTAAAAGGAAACTATTATTAAATTAAATAAAACGCATTAGATAGTTTGAGTAAATAAAAAAAAGAAAACAATTAATTTCGTAAAATTGAATTGGCAAAAAAGTTGACTGGCCTTATCGCAAAATTGTAAATATTATTTCATTATTAAATATTTGAATTTAAGCGGAATGGTAACTGCAAAATTAAATACTTGTAATCATTGAGTGCACGATAGTTTACATAATAATGTTTTTATATTGAAATTTAAAAAGAAAAAAAAAAACCAAAATCATAATAGAAAATTATAATAAATTATTTATATGCTATCTTATCTGCTACAAAAAAAAAGTTACCTAATAAGTTAAATTAGACACTGATTAGAATTAAAAAGTACCATAGATTGAGTTCGATTGATTATGTACATTTTTACAATAATTTAATTGCGTTTGAGCAGGTTGCATGTACATAATAATGTTGTATTAAATCAGAATATGCCTAAACTACAGCTTGTTTAACTTTTGGTCACTATATTGTACAGCCCATTTAATAAACGAGTTTTTTTTAATTGGCCATTACAACCCTTCAGTTAGGATTACGGCCTAGCTTCTCACACCACTCATGTTGTGTGCCTTAATTTTTTTATACTTGAGTGGCGAGACCTACTGTTTAACGTGGACTCCGAACGACAGATTTTTTGAGAAACTTTTTCATGGCAATTTTATTTACTCTCAGAGTTTTTGCCAGAAATCTGCTGAGAGGAAGTCGCCGAAGAAAATTTTGTTTTCATATTTCGTTTTGATGTCTGACCTGGGATATGAACCCGGGCTTTACGTCTAATAAGCCAACACACTACCTATTAGACTACGACGACTCCAAAGGTATAGTTCTGTCATTAATTCCTATTTCCAATACATATCCAGTCATTATTTTTATCATATTCATATGAAGACATTTATTGTAAGGACTTATCTGATGTCAAATAGCTAGGAAAACTAAAGAGACTTGCCTTTGTTCGAAGAGCCATTAGGACTACGTAAATAATTTTTATATCTACAAGAAACTTTCTATAGTATGATAAGTGATAGTATAGGAAATATCTCCATAATAAGTCAAATTTATTTCAAAGAAATCCTATGGTTAAGTTTCCACCTCAATGCCTTAAATTTATGGAAAATGATGAAGACTTTTTAGCTATTATGTATAAAGATTGCGCTATTCCCATTGGGGCCGCGTTAAATCGATCGTTTTTAATGACTGCAAAAACTAATTTATTAAATTACAGTATAAGCGTGTCATTTATGATGTGTTATCTATACATTCGAGAGATTTTCAATGTTGCAAGTTTGAAAATTAAAAGTGAGGTGTGCTGGAACCAGCATATCTTAACACGTTAGTCGTCACGATAACATCAGAAAAATTTTCACATGGGCCATTGTAACTTTATTAGATAATTTAGTTAAAAATGTATCAAGGAAAGTTAATGTATCATAGAAAACAATTTTTTTTGCCAAAATTACCGGAAAAACACTATTTTTTATGTCACACATATATGACTGACATGGCCCGATAAGCCGTTTCAGTCTTCTATGTCTGACGCATCCAAAAAAGATACAACAAGTATTAATCTGTTGTTTTGAACACAGCATCGTTTGCGCTGGACATCTGTGATTGACGTGGCCTTCTACCAAATCGCCATGTCAGACATATGTATATGGCACTTGAGTTTTAGTGTTTTATTAATAGCACGACAGAATGTGTTCTAATGAAATAAGGATCTTATTTGTTTCCTATATAAAAATATTTTCACACAGTCCTTATCTTTTACCAAAACTTAGTTGAAATTTTTCCAGACACTTAAAATGAATAGAGAGTGCTGATTGCAGCAATAAAAACAAATTTATTGCGTTGTGTTTTGTTTTCTGAAATATTTCGGTGCAAAATTGTTTATTTTCCACTAGAATTCCACTGAGGACTTTGGTTAAACCTCTCGTAAAAAAAAAACTTTTTTTTTTAAATATTAACCATGGAACATATTAAAAATATTTGTATAGCAATAAAACACAAAACAAAATGCTTTTATTACGAAATTAAAAGCATATGTAATTAAAAATGACGTAAAATATTAAAAATATTCTTTTTTTGTTTACGTTTGAATAATACATTGGCGGGAAGTAATTAAAGGAATTTACGTATTTGTTATAATTATTCACAATGTTAAAAAAATAAATAATAATATTCTTCTATATATATAAAAATGAATGTTTAGAATCGAAAACTATGCATTTGATAATGTTATGATCTTTAGCAAATTTGTTACGCATGAGCCGGGAAGGTTTCTAGGTTGGTATGACCAATTTCCGACAGGTGGCGCCACTGAAAATTACTAAAAATGAATTGAATCGTAAACGATGCATTTAATCATGTTATGATCTTTAGCAAAGTTGCTGCGTATAAGTCGATGGAGGTTTCTAAGTTCGATAGATAGCGCCACTGACAATTATTCAAAATGAATTGAATCGTAAACTATGCATTTGATCATCTGTTAATCGGACAAATATCAGACATTATAGGATTCATCATTTATGATTTTAATAACATTTAGTATAACTCATTCCCGTAAAATGTCAATCCCAAAATTTGAAACATTTTTATTTTGGAAAATTTTTAAAAATGCTATTGGTTTCAATTGCATTGGGGTACATTGTGAGATTCTAATAAATCTAAACGCACTTTCCACGTACATATCCCGTGCAATCATGCCTCAAAAGCGACAAGCAATTGGTCGACCTACACCTCAAATACGGAAGAAAATAGCATTACGAGCCTCAGAATCAGGCGAGCAGCGCGCATTGAGACCGGAAAATCTTCGAGTTTATGCCGCTGAGGCCCGCTGGCATGAATCACTTGAACAACGAGAAGTGAGATTCGAAACCGATCGAATGCGCACTACTCAGTGCTGTTCGTCTGAATCAGCTGGACAACGGGAAACAAAAACAAAATGATTTAAAATTAATTGTCTTTCCTTCCTTCTTTGTCTTTCCTTCAAATATAGTTTAGTTGGTGGTGCAACAAAGCGCGCAGGGTACAACTACTTTCTAATAAAAAAAAATTATAAAATTTGTCTTCAATTTTTAAAATATAATTTAAATCTCTCTTGCTATAAACATTAAAGAAGTAATATTTTAAATTAATGTTTGGAGAAATCTATTAAAAAAAAATGAAAACATTTGCACATTGAATGATTTTCAGTGTCAAGAACCTGTTTCATATTGTATTTTAGCGATTTAAGCAAATAAATATTGTTGAATTGATACAATAACAAAAAAGAAATCGTAATTGTTTCATGTTACAAAATAACTGTTAAAATAACAAAACAAAACAAATGCACAGTTACTAAATTGCTAATATTGTCAGGGTTTTTTGTATAATATTTTTATTGTTTTCATTCAATTAATAACTGTGGATTTAGTGTAAAAAGTATTACTAACACGTTGACTGCCGACTACGAGATAACTCGTAGATTGCGTTTACTTCTAGGGTGCCAACTACGAGTTATATCGTACTCACTAAACCTGCCATTTTTGTGTAGCTACGAATAAAATCGTATTATATCAGTGCTAGTATCGGTAAATGGCTTCTGGGAAAAGAACAAAAAGTCAATGTTGGCGTGCGTGGCCACTTTTCTGAAAACTGGCGCGGCAGTCAACGTGTTAATTAAATCATTTTTCTTATATAATGATATCAATCATTAGCAGACATTTAATTGTTAAAGTTTACTTAGCTTTTCTTTTTCTCTTTTCACTCTTCACTCTTTTTTCCATTTCATTTAATAGCCAATGTTGTATAGTGCAATCATTTCCTATTTGTGTTGTATTATTTTTAACCTTCAGTATAATTTTTTTAAATTATTGTATTATTGGACTTTAAACAATAATTTTATTTTTTGTCTCGCACATATGTGTACATATTCAATTTTACACAAACAAATTTTTAACATAGGAATGCAGGCATGTCAGGCTAAAGTAGTCAATAAAAATGTATAAAAAAAATTCTGGTTCTAAAGCCTATAAGCAAATAAATTATTGCTTATCAATATTTTTCTCTTTTAGATTAATCCATTTTTTTCAATGTGAGTCAGTGGGTTAGTGCTGAAACGTGCATTCTTTTTCGCTGTAATATTTACGACCAAGTTCCACATATTATATTTGTGTGTTCATTGTTAACACGTTGACTGCCGCGGCAATTTTCAGAAAACTGGCCACGCAAGCCAACATTGACTTTGCTAGTAGCGATAAATAGCTTCTGGGAAAAGAACAAAAAATCAATGTAGGCGTGCGTGGCCAGTTTTCTGAAAATTGCCGCGGCAGTCAACGTGTTAAACATACATAGTTGGCCATTACAACCCTTCAGTAAGGATTACGGCCTAGCTTCTTAGATTGTGTGAGTTAATTTTATACATGAGTGGCGGGACCTACAGTTTAACGTCGACCCCGAGTGACAGATTTTTAAGAAACTTTTCATGGCAATTTTATTTGCTCTCACGGTTTTTGCCAGAAATCTGCTGAGAGGAAGTCGTCGATATTTCGTTTTGATGTCTGACCTTTGGTTTGAACTCGGGCCTTACGTCTAATAAGCACTACCTACTAGACAGCGGCGACTTCTTTCATTGATTAAAACTAACTTTAAAAATTGCACAAGCAAGAAGCTAGGTCGTAATCCTAACTGAAGAGTTGTAATGATCAATTATGTATGCATGTATGTACGTATTAAACACTGTAAAACTCACATATAAAAATCTCTAAGTGGTCGTGTAATCTGATATAGGTCAGACCTAACCATATAAAAATTTCTAGTAGTCTCTAAGGTCAGACCTAACCTAACCTACAATATTAGATTACACGATTACATACAATCTGATTTAATAACAAAGGAATGAAAAGAATATGGAAATAATTTTTTAAATTAACGGAAATTTAAGAAACTGAATATATCTGCTGACGAACGGATATAAATAACCTCACTTCCTTGTACAACAAGTGTAGATCTAGTTTCAAAAAAATCTACAACACAATCTACAATACAATCTACCACAACACATACTTCCTGCCTTTGTATTGCAAACTTGGCAACATAAAATATTTGAAAGCAATTGACAATAATTTTGCAAAAAGGTGTCAGTCAGCGTATTAGAAAATCGTTTTATGAAAATTAGGACTTTCGAATGTAAAAGAATGCTTACGTGGCGTTATTAATGCGTAAGTTCATTCGTCCGACCGCACACAGAATGACAAGTCCACATAATTTAAACTTGACGCACATACACCATACCATCAGACGTCGTTTGTGTATATATGTATATATAACTATACAATGTATTCGGGCACCATTCATACTAGCTAGCAGAAGTTAGAAAAGAAAGAAAATAAAATTTTATATTCAGTATTCAAAATTCAAAGAAATTTACATTTTTCGCAAAATTTACATTCACAAGTCTTCGTTTCGTAGTGGCAACAATTATAACGAACACAATTGTATACATACTCTTATTTTTCTTCTTCTTACAATTTCAATTCCATATTGTAGTTTAAATTTAATTTTTTAAAGTACAATACTTTCTTCTTTTATTTTCATGTCTTGCAGTTCAAATCCCTTTTCAAATAGTATCTCACATTTGCAAGTAAATCAAACAAAGAGAAAAGCAAAAAACAAAAATGGCCAGTGAGAAAGTAGAAGAAGTTATTGCCACCGGTGAAGAACCCTTTTTGGGCACGCTGGACGTTGCACTGCTTGTGATTTTGATAGTGGGTGCTGCCTGGTATTTCATGCGTAGCCGCAAGAAGGAAGAGGAACCTATACGTTCCTATTCCATACAGTAAGTTATATTGTATTATAAATTATCAAAAATGCCAGAAATTGTAATCATTTTTATTTTGTTTTGTGTAGGCCTACTACAGTGAGCACAACATCAAGTGCAGATAATTCTTTTATTAAGAAACTGAAAGCCTCTGGTCGTAGTCTAGTCGTATTTTATGGTTCCCAAACGGGTACAGCTGAAGAATTTGCTGGTCGTTTGGCTAAAGAAGGTATACGCTATCGCTTGAAGGGTATGGTAGCTGATCCCGAGGAATGTGATATGGTAAGTAATAGAATATCAATCAATTTTCTATTTGTTTTATTTTATTTATCTTCGTTTTATTTCAATAGGAGGAATTACTTCAATTAAAAGATATTCCCAATTCATTAGCTGTGTTTTGTTTGGCCACCTACGGTGAGGGTGATCCAACTGATAATGCCATGGAATTCTATGAATGGATTACCAATGGTGATGCCGATTTAACTGGCCTCAATTATAGTGTAAGTATACAGTATTTTTTCTCTTTTGGTGGCTATCAAATCAAGCAAAACATCACAGAAATTATATAAACGCGTATGTGCATTTGAGGGTTAAAAATATTCATAACAATTTATTGTTCATATAAGTTATAACGCCTTCCAGCGAGGAAAATGTCAGTGGCTCGAATCACACGAGAAGAATTTTTAGTCGCACAAGATTTGTTATTATCAAACCACACGAGACAAATATTAGTTTGGCATGAAATGTATATGGATGTATATTCATTTAATTTTTACAAATGTGCATGCATTAGTTTTGGTGCCGGTAATGCGGGGTTCGTAGATGGTTGAAACTTTACGCCATCGAAAAACCATTCTATTCACCTCTCTTGCCTATAAACTAACATTTTACGCCAGCTCAATTGTTCTCGTGTGATTAGGCTCAGAAGAATTAAAATGTTTAATAACAAACAAACTAAAAAATTTGAAAGCAATAGGATTTTAAATTAATATTTTACTACAATGCTACATTTAACAGTTTTTATTTAATATTTCCGATTTTTAACAACAATCCAAAATTTTTTTTAAAAAAAAACTAAAATATGGGAAATCGTTAAAGTTCTTCAAAAACACTTAAATTTTATGGCATTCGTTTTATTGGAGGAAGTTAAAAACTAAAACTTTTAATTGCAACGTAATGCAAATTTTCATTTAACTTTTGGTGTACGTGACAGCACTAAATACATACATAGTTTTCTAATAATTAACTATTGGCAATTAAAAAAAAAAAAGAAAAAAAAATTAAATATTCATATAAAGTTTTAATCAAAAGAAAAAAAAATAAATAAATAAAAAACAATGGCAGTTTTCGGAATAAATATCAACAATTACAATATACATATATTGCAGTACTTGTTTTAGTTTTATTTTTAAATTTATTTAAAATTCTCTTTTGTTCTAATTGTTCATAATATTATATGTATATCGCAATTGGTTTGTTTTATTTTTTAATTATAATTCTCCTGCTAATTCGAATTAATTTTGCCAGCGTATGTTTAAGGTTTACTTAAACGGATTTGCATTTAATTGTGATAGCAACAGTTTCATACTAGACTTTGTGTTTTTACCTAATTCTAGACACATGTATAGTACATACATGTATTATTGATAGAGAGACTAGCCGATTTCGGTTATCAAACGTATATAAATAAAAACGTAATATATTCTATGGAATACTATGAAAAATCTTATCTATTATGTCAAAGTAGATGTTTCTAATTGTGCTAATATTATATAAAATAGAGTACAGATAATTAGCGAACAACGACCTATTCTTAACACGTTGACTGCCGCGGCAATTTTCAGAAAACTGTCCACGCACGCCAATATTTGACTTTTATCGATGCTAGCACTGATATAATACGATTTTATTCGTAGCTACACAAAAATGGCAGATTTAATAAGTACGAGATAACTCATAGATTGCGTTCCCTTCTAGGTTGCCAACTACGAGTTAACTCGTATAGTCGGCAGTCAACGTGTTAAAAAGCTGGCCAACATTTTATCAGTCAACTAACAATTTTGTAATGATGATAATAACAAAATTATGTACATGTTTATAATTTTTGTATCGTTAGGGACGGTTTATCACCACAAAAGTAAGAAGAAAACCTAAAGTTGTTATAAGATAATAATAAATAATTTTTTGTAAATTCCATGAAACTCAAAAAAAAAAAATAAATTTAAGAAGTAATTTTATATCGCTGGTATATATGAGATTTGTGACGAATTGTTTCAAAAGTTTATTAAATGGTTCAAAAGTCTGCCATTAAAAAAGGCCAGTTTGTGCATACAAAAGGTTAGGGTGAAAGATCAAAGTTGTTTTAGGTTATAAAATTTAAAAGACTTTTCGGTTGAAAAATTGTACTTTTCAAGTTTTGAATATAAAACTAAGAATTATTTTAAAACCATGTATAAAGTACTTTAAAATTTTATCAAACAATCACAAAGTTTCGTACAACATTTATAGTTTTAAAGATGAAAAATGTTAATCTTGCTTCACAGTCATTTGGAATTTGTTTTAAGTTTAAGTGACCTATGGACACTCAACGTTTATATCTTATAGGAATTGTTTTTATTGTTTTAATTGTAAATGTTACTGTCATTGTAAATGGCTCTAATTACACGAGAACAATTGTGCTGGCGTAATATGATAGTTTATAGCAAGCATTAACATCACAAAACTAATACATGCACATTTTTAAAAATTAAATGAATGCAAAAACACTATTACTTGAAAATTGTTCTCGTGTGATTACGCTCTCTAGCAATCCATTTTGTATTTGGCCAAGTAATTTAAATGCAATTAACAACATCAATCGCTTTAAGCATTTTAATTCTCTTAATACTTATCTTTTTAAATAAGAAACGAATTTAATCCGAGCTTCAAAAAACATTATTTTAGATGTGATTATAGAAAGTGAAATATTAAAAATATTTATTACAGACTTTTGTTCTTAATTATATTCAAAGCATACAAATACTTCCAATATATCATTATATTACAGATTTTTAAGAAGTAAAATTTATTTAAAAAAAAACGTAAGCGTATGTACAATTTTGCATTTAAGTGTATGCTCGTACACAGGTATCAGTGACAATAATACTAATTTCGATTATTTTTCTTTTCTTTTCGTTTTTTGCAACACGTGTATAAAAAAAAAAGAACATATTAGGTAGTCAAATTTAACGTTAAAGAGATAAACAAACAAGCATACTTTAATATAAATTTTCTTGAAAACAATTCTAAAATCGCTAAATCATGATGAATTGTTGATAACGAGATAACAGAGAAAAATATAAGTAAGCAACACCCGCTTACTATAATATAACAGAGTCCAACAAAACACTTAACATAAGTTAATAGCTCTGTTAGCTGGACCAGGGATGATAAATGACACCAATGAAATGGTAACAAAAAAGTTTTAAAAAAGTACTTTTCGGGTTGAAAAAGTATCAAATTTGTAATTATTCATATTTTTACACAAATTTTCCTTCTTTTCAAATTATATTAAAGTAACATTTTTTAATTTTTTTAAAATAATTTATTCAAGCTTTAACAAAACAAACAATTCATGCGAACAAACAAAATATAAACATTTAAACCAAAAATAAACAAAACATTTCATTTAAGTATATAAAAATGAGGTACATTTTAAAGAGATCAATGTTATAAAACATTTTTAATGTTTTTATTTTAGTTTTGATAACATGTAACAAATAAAACATAACAATTCATGCGACCAAAAAAAAAAAATAATAATATATTAAAAACTATATTAAGGAATATAAAAATTAGGTACATTTTTTGGAGATCGATATTAAAAATTTTTAATGACTTTATTTTTGTTTGGATAACATTTTGTTGTTAATTTTAATATTGTAACAACAAGAATCTGTCGACTTTAATAAATCTTTCGTTTGTATTAAACTAGATACGGTTGAAACATGGGTTACCATATCACATTCTCATTTGAGAAAGTGAAATTTAGGTAAGTTAAGAAAAAGTATCAAGTATATCACGGTGGTACCGAGGTACTTGGGAGCGTCAGAAAGTATCAAAAAAAAAAAAATACCCTGAGCTGTACTGTCAAGTTGAATATACTCATTTAAAACAGGGATGTTATTCATTAACAACGTGCAATTGATTAGAGTAATACAGCTGCCTAGAATAAATACACGCACACTTATAAGGCCAAATGCAGAGTTTAAAATATAAACAATAAATAAAATACCATTGCAAATAAACAAAATTACATTTTAAGTGATTTAATAACTAAATAAACGTGTGAAAAAGAAGAGTTTTACTGTAAAAGTTGTATAACAAAACAAGTACAAAAAGATGTGTAGAATTGCGTAATAAAATAATATTTTCTATTAATTTATCAATCAAAATAAATAATAGAATGTTAAAATTTCAACTGAATGCCTTAAAAAAAGGCTCCAAAGTGATAGCAAAAAGCTTGGCGTGCTCCACATTGACATCATCATCATCATCGTTAAGAACTAAATATATAGTGAAAGGGGGCTGTATAGCAGCCGGGCAAAATAATAAATCTGTGATATGGAAACCTCATCAGGCGTTGGCAGCTGTTTTATTAGATAAATTGTGTAATAATAATCTAATATTTGAACAATTTAGAGAACGGGTACGAGTACCCTATTTGTAAACAAAACGGAAGAAAAAAGAAAATAATTGACTAACCTGACCTTGACCATTAAATTTTGCATTGAGTTATTTTGTTTTAATATGAAATGAAATTGGAAACAATTTCCTCCTATTATGTATTTCAATTATAATATGAAACTCTATTTGTTTATTTTTGCAGGTGTTTGGTTTAGGTAATAAAACCTATGAGCATTATAACAAAGTTGCCATGTATGTTGATAAACGCCTAGAGGAATTGGGTGCCACTAGAGTCTTTGAACTTGGTTTGGGTGATGATGATGCCAAGTAAGTTATATAAACATTTAATCTATCGTTCTATCATATATTTATTTAATTTTTCTTTTAAATTAATTTTCCTTAGCATTGAAGATGACTTCATTACCTGGAAGGATCGTTTCTGGCCAGCAGTTTGTGACTTCTTTGGCATTGAAGGAGGCGGTGAGGAAGTGCTTATACGTCAATTCCGTTTATTGGAACAACCCGATGTGCAACCTGATCGCATTTATACTGGTGAAATTGCTCGTTTGCATTCTATGCAAAATCAACGTCCTCCTTTTGATGCCAAAAATCCTTTCTTGGCTCCTGTTACGGTTAATCGTGAATTGCACAAGGGTGGCGATCGTTCGTGCATGCATATCGAATTGAATATTGAAGGTTCTAAAATGCGTTACGATGCCGGCGATCATGTAGCCATGTATCCTATAAACGATACTGAATTAGTACGAAAATTAGGCGAATTGTGCAAAGCTGATTTGGATACCGTATTCTCTTTGATTAACACCGATACTGATAGCAGTAAAAAACATCCTTTCCCCTGTCCCACCACGTATCGTACTGCTTTGACTCATTATTTGGAAATTAGCGCAATACCTAGAACTCATATTCTAAAAGAATTGGCTGAATATTGTACCGATGAAGCTGATAAAGAATTCTTGCGTAGCATGGCATCCATTACGCCCGAGGGCAAGGAAAAATATCAAAGTTGGATACAGGATTCATGCAGAAATATTGTTCATATTTTGGAGGATATTAAATCATGTAGACCACCAATTGATCATATTTGTGAATTGTTACCCCGTCTACAGCCTCGCTACTATTCGATTTCATCGTCTTCCAAGGTATGTTGATATATTTTTGTTAGTTTGGAATGTTAATAATAAAAACAAAGCTTCTGAGTTCTAATTTAAGTAATGAATAGCTATTGCCAATGGAGTTGTTTCCTTCTATAGAAGGAAGGTCTAACCTTCATATCTTATTCTCAAGTTGAAGGTCAAATTGTTCTGCTCTTTCATTTGCTTTTACTTATTCTTATGTACTCTTAAGATGTCTTTCTTTACTTTGATAACTTTTTTAATTAAGGCTTATTGGATAAAATTAAATTCGTTTTATTCACTTACCTTTTTACACTTGTTGTTGTTGTTAACCATTTTTCTACTTTGCCATTTTTTTAATTCTTAATATTATTTTGAGGTTATGAAACCCCATTTTTCATTTTCACCACACTAAACTTTTTTCTTTATTTTCTAAGAATATTTGCCTTTTGAATTGATTTTCTTTCATTTATTTCTTTATAAACAACATTTAACACTTAAATTAATGATTACTCTGCTTTAGCAAATATTCGTATATTTAAAACACTTCTCAAATAAAACTAACAAAAAGAAATTAACAAAGCCACCTCTTTAAGGGTAAACCTTCAACAACAGGTTGCTTATACAATGCCACTTTACAACTCTTTTTAAATTTTCTATGTAATCGAACGTATTCGTTATAAATTTATTTATATTTTATATGGTAAAACATTTACATTAAACAATTGCACTAAATTTTTCTTATAAACTTAATTTTTTTTCTCCAATAACCGTACCGACGCAACCGTAAAAACCGCGAAACTGATTTTCTTCGACAGCAAAGAGAATGAAAGGAAAGTCAAAATGGCAGTTATAATAAATTAGGGATGCCAGATTTGCGATAACATGAGATTGTAATGTTGTTAGAGAAAGGAAAAGGAAATGATTTTAAATTTAAATTCAAATTTCAAATTCTTAACAAAGGAAAAGGAAATGGAAATGGTTTTAAATTTAAATTCAAATTTCAAATTCTTAACAAAGGAAAAGGAAATGGCTTTAAATTAAAATTTAAATTTCTAATTCTTAACAAAGGAAAAGGAAATGGCAGTGTTATATCCAATTAGAGAAAGCTGTATAACAATAATTTGATAGTTTAATGTTGTCGGTTTAAAAAGTTAAACAGGAAATTAAAATTTAAATGAGAAATTCTTACTGAAAAATGAATGTTTTTAATTTAAAATAAAATAATTTTATAAAAAATTAAAACAAATTAATTGTTTTAAATTTTTTTTCAGCTCTATCCCACCAATGTTCATATTACCGCTGTATTGGTACAATATAAAACACCTACCGGGCGCATTAATAAAGGTGTAGCCACCACCTATTTGAAAGAGAAACAACCCGGTTCCGATGAAGTTAAAGTGCCTGTCTTTATACGTAAATCACAATTCCGTTTGCCTACAAAATCGGAAACTCCCATTATAATGGTTGGTCCTGGTACTGGGTTAGCACCCTTCAGAGGTTTCATACAAGAACGCCAATATTTACGGGATGAAGGCAAAGTTGTAGGCGATACTATACTTTACTTTGGCTGCAGAAAGAAGAGTGAAGATTTCATTTATAAAGAAGAATTAGAAGAATATGTTAATAAGGGTACATTAACATTGAAAACAGCATTTTCACGTGATCAAGAGAAGAAAATTTATGTTACTCATCTCATAGAACAGGATGCAGATTTATTATGGAAGGTTATAGGTGAAAATAAGGGTCATTTCTATATATGCGGGTAAGATTAATTAACTAATTAATTTAAAAAACAATATGAAATATTAATACTATTTTATTTATATTATTTTATAGTGATGCTAAAAACATGGCCGTAGATGTTAGAAATATTTTAGTTAAAATTTTATCAACCAAAGGCAATATGAGCGAAGCTGATGCTGTGCAATATCTTAAGAAAATGGAAGCCCAGAAACGTTATTCAGCCGATGTCTGGAGTTAAATTTTGTGTATATATTTGATATCAAACAAGCATATTAACTAATTAAAGTCAATTTATTTAAAGGATTAAAATCTTATTTACAGTAGAATCTTGTTGTATTTAAAAATGTTAAGGCTCTTTTGAACAGAACTACCTACACAGCATTCCTATAAATTTAATAGTGAAAGAGAAGAGCCATTCGTGAATATTCTACTTTTTGACTAGACTTTGTTTATCGATTTTTTTCCTTGTGTGCGCTTGAGTTTTAAATTAAAATTTTAAAATTATTAAATCAATTTTTTTTTTATAATTATTAACTATTTAATGTAAGTGTATATTTTATAATATTAAAATAAGAAAAAAAGGAATAACAAAAATTCTCTTACGGTTTGGGAATATTTTCCACTTTTCTTTGTATGAAATTATTACCAAGTTTTATATTAAAAATAATTAAATGTTTATTTATGTTTAAATTAGAACAAGTGTAATGATTAAAATGTACACCCATGATAGATAATATTTTTATAATGCAATGATTTTTTAGTGTTTGAATGTTTTATTATTATTTTATATAAAATAATTTAAAAACAAATATGAAAGAAATAAGAACAATAAATAAATTTATATATTTTTATAATAAAGAGTTTCATTTATACAATGTGGGGCGAAAAAGGAAGTATGTTAGCTTCTGAAGCAAAGAATTTAAAGAAATCTGAAAACTAGAGTTAAAATCGTAGCATGCGTTTCTTATAATCGTTTCTTTGGGTTTCCTATAATCCTACAATACAACTGAGGAAAGACCTATCACTCGGAAATAAAGACTATCTATCACTCGGGTTTGGAAAATAGTTTGATTGAAAAAAGTGGAAGCACCAACTAGAAGCAAATATGAATCTGTTTTTATAATATTCAACTTAACAAATTGCAAAATAACAAATTTCGTCATTTTAACTGTTTTTTTTTAAATTTTTAGTATTAAAAATTTTTAAATTCATACTCAAAATTATCGTTTTCTTCTCCAAAATAAAATTTAGTGCCATTATTTCATTTTTCAAAACTTGGCATCACTTATTCATTCATATGGCTCTAACGCATATAACAACCCTGTTTTACACAATTGTTTTGGTCTCCAGCGCGCATTTCACAGCAAATTTTTACGCAAAATATTAAAAATGTAAATAAAGTAATTATAATTTAAGTAAAATATTAATAATAATACGGAGAAACAATGTCGGATCGCCGTAAAGATATGTGGAAACTGTTATACAGTCTAGTTAATCGTAATGAGACACAATTGGACGATGTATTCGTTTTTGTCGATGACATCCTCTGCAAGGAGCCCAGTTTAATTAGATATTCTGTAAAGGAGAGCACAAATCGTTTTCAGGATACTTTTATTCTATGGTTGGTTAATAAGTTGGTCAAATCGCTGAAAGTTGAAATCGGACAGGATTATGAGTAAGTAGACGTACTATGTATGTGAAAATAATTTTCTTGAGATGATATATAATCGAAAAGAATCTGTTGTTGTATTGTAACAGCTCTGCTGCTACTGGCTAGAATTGCGCACTATGGGGTAATTTCACGATTTGTACAGACTCAGCTGATGTCAACTCAGCTGGTCATGCCGTGAAACATATGTTGGTCCATATGGTGTATGCGTCTGTCTGGCCAAGTCAAGATTTAGTCAAAATGCAACTGAAAGTAAAAGGGAGTCACCTATACACTATTTGCAGTCGCCGTAGTCTAGTAGGTAGTGGGTTCAAATCCCCGGTCAGACATCAAAACGAAATACGAAAGAAATATTTCTTCGGCGACTTGCTCTCAGCAGGTTTCTGGCAAAACCTCTGAAAGTACATAAAATCGCCTTGAAAAGTTTCTCAAAAAATCTGTCGTACGGAGTCGACGTTAAACTGCAGGTCCAGCCACTCATGTATAAAATTAATACACACAACATGAGTGGTGTTGAGAAGCTAGTCCGTAATCCTGACTGAAGGGTTGTAATGGCCAATTATGTATGTACGTATAATCGCTTCTTGAATCGATTGGAGAGTACATATACGTCCGTTCGTCTCCGTCAAGATCTAACCAAACTAGAAAGATCCCATCAGACCAAATATGTTCCTTTTTGCCTTTTCACTTGCTCCATTAGGTCCCCCTTTTATAAATTATCACTTCACTTTTTTTAACTTCACTTTTTTTTCACTTTTTTTTAATTTATCACTTCATCATCAGATTCTCTCATATTTTCTTTATTTCTCATTCTCACCATTTAGAATCCATGAAAAGAATTTAAAAATTCAACGAAAACTACTGAATTCCTGTCTAGTGAATCGTAGTGTTTTATTTGAAGTCCTTATAAGTGAATATGTCGCGGCCATAGATGAACTATGTGAGGAGTATGCTAAAGCTGATCTAACACCTCAAGTGGAAACTGAAGAACAATTGTTAAAAATTACTGCCTTCACTTCGGATGATGATTGTTTAAAAGAAATCGATCCAGAATTTACCTTCCCAGCCATTGAAGTCAGTATTGATGATGTCGATGAATATATACGAGCCTTACTGCAAGTTCTACATCATGGTCTATTTGTGGGTTATACTCATTATCCTACGGTTTTTGAAAATTCTTTACTGACTGTGTTGAAAGTTCTCAAAGAATGTGAGTTTGTGACGAAATTAAATTGTCTACAATATTTGGGTAGAGTTTTTGATAAAGTCAGTTCCTTAAATTGTCATCTACAGAATATGTACGACTTAACCTTTAGAGCCTTGACAACAATGTGGAATTATATGCCTATGTGGTTAAATAATAATTGTTTTCCCTTGGAAGCTTTTGATGATTTCATAGAAGAGTCAATTAGTCTTTTGAAGACATTGAAACATTTACATAAACAGGCCAGCTATAAGGAGGTGATTATAAGCCATTGTTTTCTATTAATGCAGTATATCTATGAAATTCACCAATGGCAACGCTTTCGTTTGGCACAAACACCTTATAATTTGTGTGAAGTGTTTAAGGCGGTAGCAGAGCTTATATTTCAATTGAACCACTCATCAAATGTTAAGGAAAAGGAGGAAAGTTATTATAATATTACATGGCGTGTGGCAGAGGAATATCCCTTTGTATTGCGTATTTTGCCAGCATTTTTAGAGGAGCAAGAAAATACACAAATTGAAAAGTTTTTCAAAATGGTGGAATTGAAAATCTTGGATTATATTAAATTAAATGCCTTTGAAAAGCCACAATTCGAATTGGCTAAAGAAAGTTTAAATTGTTTAATACTTTGGGAACATCAGCAACGGCATTGTTTGCAATTAAAAAACTTACAGGATTTAAATAATGAAACGCAGAATCTATTGGAGTTTACTGCTCTTAATATACAAATAAAGCCAGGCTTTAAAAATTTATTAAAGCCTTTAGAGGATTGGTGTTCTCAACGGAATAGTTCGGATACACATGACATTATAATGGCTGGATTGCTGCTACAATCGAATGTTGTGAGGAGACAAATATCAGAACAATTACAAGCAAATTTATTGGACATGGTATTGAAACCTACAAGAAATCTTAAAATCGATACCAACAACTTAGAGCTCTCCTTGCAGCTGCTAAGCCAAATTGATTGTTTAAATAACGAGACAGCCATTAACAATGTTAGAAGCATTTTAAAAGCTGTGGAGAACCACATATTCAAAGCAAACCAGGATAATTTAATGGTGAAATTTGCCTCCTACTTACCCTTGTTTGTGGTCAAAGAATGGTTAACAATAGAGTTTATTTTAAAGGAATTTCTTTTGCCTAACCTTAAGAACCCTGTTGTTTATAAATATCTATTGAAACTTTTCTGCTGTTATAATAATGAAACAACTGAAATCGTACAAATGAAAATATTTTTATTCAAAGAAAATATTTGCAACCCAAACTGCCAAGAAATGCTAAAAGTGGAAGCTGTTTGCCAAAAATGTTTCAATTCTTTACGGAATAATTCGGATTTGAGTTTAAAACAATATTTGGAAAAGCATTTCGCTGTTCTACAAGTCACAAAAATAAATTCTTTCGGCTCTGGGAATAGGAAATTACCCCCACATTTGAAATCCAAACTCATAGAAGAACTTTTTACAAATCAAGACTTTCATAACATAACAAACCATTTGGATTATTGTCAGCTGACAGCAGAAGAAGCCCTGAACTCTATATTTTCTTCCACTATGGATATAACAAAACTTCATTTACCTACTGTGTCTTCAGTGGTGGCCACATTTCTACAAAATGATCGGGAATTTGTACATAAACTTTCCGCAGCTGTTTTACAAAAAGTTGTAGAATCTTTAAACCCTAATGAGACGCAGGAGCATCAAAAGACTATTTTGGAAATTATTGAGTGTTGTACTCAACATAATGGCTTGTTAACAGAGCATTGGCTGTTTCATTTCTTCAAAATGACTTTCTTTTATTTGCTACATCCCGAATCACAGGTTACACATGAAGCTATTTTGACCGCATGTGAGATGTGTAGTGCTAACAAAGTCCAGCCTATTCAGTTGTGGAATTGGTATAAACGTGATGCCCTGAATTTAGTTGTTAAACTTATTGTCTATGTATACCTCAGTAGAGGTGTAAGAATGACTAGATCTTTGAAGGCATTCACTAAAATGCTTGGCTTCTCATGCGTTCAAGAGTTCATATGTAAATACTATCGTCTATTGGTTACCATGATTTTACCCTACTGCGTTAAGGAGCCTTTGTGTAAAGGCCTTATTGTCAGCATTTCAAAAATAACACGCAAACCTGTAAACAGTTTATTTGTTGTATCCTTTCTACGCATCTATACTCATATATATTTAACTGAAGATGCTGAGATTGGTAATGCTTGCATAGAATTTATTGGCAAATGCACGGGTGCTAGTTTGAGTAAACTAATGAATACTGATGTTAAACAAACCGTTTCCGAGTTTCTGGTATATTTCAATCGTAGTCCTACCTTTGTTATGCAAGCCTTTCAATGTCTACTGCCCAATGAGGTAGGTGCCTCAACATCAGCTTTAAGAAAGGCCACAAAGACGACGTCCAGCCAAGAGTTTGCCAACTTTATAAATGATCGTTTTCTGGGTGTCATTACTTATTTTCAAACCTGTCTGGCCGAACCCAATTTCGAAAAGCCACTCAAAGAAGAAACTCTATGTAGTTTGGGCCAGATTATGCGTTTAATTGGTCCCAATAATGTCACACAGTTTCGTTTTAAAATCATTGCCATGCTTAGCTTTGTTTTAACGTTAAATGATCGTAATTTACAAAATATCTGCCTAAAGATATGGAATATTTTCCTACATATTGTAAATACCGAGGAATTGGGCCCTTCCCTTAGTCGCATAGTGGCTTCGCTGCAGCCTTTAATGGCTACAAATCCGCAAGAGATTAATGATATTTATGAATATCTCATATTGAAAAATGATAGCCTATTGGGTGTTTATATACCGGATTTGTATTTCTTGGAGAATATACCCGAAGTAAAACCCAATATACGCCAATATGTGGCTAGGCAAACAGAGATTTTGGACATCGAACGTAATGGTGTGGCAGATCGTTTGGCATTTCTCTATAAGCAGGTGTGCAATGAGAATCTTCAGGTACGCATATATGGTTTGAATCATATGAGAACATTTATAAGCAAGAATCGTGTGGAAATAAATCATATGATCTTGGATACAATACCAGTGGATGCTTTAATTGAACAAATTGTTGATGAGTTGATGAAAGGATGCCGTCATGATGATCGCAATATGAATTTAGCATCGGCCAAATGTTTAGGCGAGCTAGGAGCCATTGATCCAAGTTATATGTCCGCTAATTTTTCCTTTATGAATGCAACTGAAATTTCTTTAAGTATACATACCGATGACTTTGCCATTATGGCTTTGACAGAGCTCTGCAAGGCTTATCAATTTCAAAAGGATACCAAATATGTGGATAATTTCTCTTTGGCCATACAGGAAACCTTGTCAGTATTTGGTGTTTCACCCAAGGAGAATAAAAAGTTAAATGTTTGGGAAGCTTTGCCTACCAGAATGCAACAGGTTATGGAACCTTTGCTTAGCTCTTGCTATACGGGCTCTAGAAGAGAAAGTAAATTTACCGAGCATCCCCTGTTTGAGAGTAGCCTTTGCCGAAGCTATGAGGATTGGTCATTTGCCTGGGCTTGCCGGCTAATCGAAATGGTTAACACTGATGAGACACGGCACTTAATGAATTCCTATAAGCCTAGCATTAAAAGGGATACCAATATGTTGGCCGTGTTTTTCCCTTATATTTTATTACATGCCTTGCAAGAGTGCCCTTCTGAGAAGGTACAACAAATCTATGAAGAATTCATGGCTGTTTTTAATTTCTGTAGTCGTGACAATTCTAATCAACAAGAAATGGAGATGACAGGCTATAAAGAATTCAAATCTACAAAATATTCGGCTGAAAGAATGCCCTCTGAAACGGTGAACTCTCAGGATCATTTTGAAACTTCGGAAACTTTAACACAAACCTGTACAAAACTATGCTCTGAGCAGATTGATTTCCTGCAAAGATGGCTAAGAGAATGGCAAAAATTGAACATGGTTAATGGTAAACTGACACAAACCGATAATCGTTTTAAAATTATCGATGATTTTGTAAAGAAATTCAATAAGGCTGTCATCTCCAAGGCCAATTACAATTCAGGGGAATATGCTCGGGCCTTAATGTACTTGGAGGAGTATATTGAAGAGCAATCGGCAATACGTTTACAGGAACAGTTGTCTTATCTTATAGAGATACATGGTAAACTAATGGACTCTGATTCAGTGGAGGGTGCAGTTTATATGAAAAAATCCAATCTAACATTGGAAGAAGAAATTTTGGTTAATTGTTTAATCGATAAACCCGAAGAGACGATTACTTGCTATGAACAATTGTTGTCCAAAGAGGATCAAGCAATAAATCAAGATCATATCAAAGGCATGATTAATTGCTACTTACGTTTGGATAATCCCGAAACAGCTTTACTTATAACAGATGGCCTTTGGCAGAAGCTGGCCGACCAATATACCGATGATTATTTCAAAGAATGCAAATCCGAATTGCTATGGCGTTTAGGGCGTTATGATGAATTACAGGAACTCCTAGAGGATTCGGTGGTGAAACGTAAAACCACCAATTGGAATATACAATGTGCTGAATCGTTTTTACTATTCCGCCAGCCCAATGATACACAACAGCTTACGTTTGACAATTTCCTAGAACAACTTGATGTTATACGTTCAAATGTGGTCAGTTCTATGAGATCTTGTTCGGTTGTTACGGGCAATTCGTATACTCATTCCTATGATGAAGTCATACGTTTACATCTGCTCAATGAGCTGGAGGATAATAAAAAACTACTGAATTATGTAAAGAAGTATTCTTCTAGTCAAGAACAGTTTAACCAAAACTCTGACCAATGTCTTGGGGAAGTACAAAATTTCTTTAAAAACTGGGATTCCCGCTTAGATGTTTTGCAGCCTATTGCTCGAGTACTAGAGCCTGTTCTATGTTTCAGACGTAATTTGCTTTTGGAAACACAAAGAATTCTTCATCAGGACTTAGTGGCCGATAACGATTTAATCGACAAAGTAAATTCGAAAATAAACAGCCATCTTGTGAAATTATGGTTGCGTACGATTCATATGAATCGTGAATCTGGTTGCTTGCAACAGGCTCAGATATCCATTATGAAAGCTGAACAATATAAGCCGGTAACATTGTTTTTAGAAAAAGCTAAACTCTTATGGCAAAAGGGTGATCAAACCAATTGTTTCAAGCTGCTGGAAGAAAACATCAAGGTTTTGGAACGGAAATGTGAGGGTGATCTACGTAAGCTTGACTTGCCTAGTAGGCATCTTTATGCAGAAGCGAAATTCTTGCAAGCCTCCTATAATGCCGAATCCATGAACATATGCTCGGAATTGAATTTACGATACTTTAAAGAAGCTGTTGCAGGCAATCGCACGAGTGAAAAGTATTTGGTACATTACTCCCAGTACATGGAAAAGATTTATGACTCTTTGACTCGCGAACAAAAAGATTCGGATAATGGTTGCCGTTTGCTGCTGGACATAATGCTACACTATGCCAAGTCTTTAAAGTATGGCTATGCCAATGTCTATCAATCATTGCCACGTTTACTTAGTATATGGTTGGATTTTACTTCACAACTTGTCTCAATGGTGGATTCGAATTCAAATCAAGCTTCGGACTCCTCGACACAGGCTAATAAAATTCCTTTATTCCAGGAATTGGCCAAGAAAATGAACGACATGATAAATAATTGTGTGAATATGTTGCCAACTTCCATATTTTATACGGCTTTTTCACAACTGTTATCGCGCATTTGCCATCCCTCACCGGATGTATTCAATAATTTAAGAAACATTTTCATTAAACTGATAGAACACTTTCCCCAACAATCTTTGTGGATGCTGTTGCCCATTTTTAAGTCTTGTCACAATTCAAGAATGAAAAGATGCCGTTTAATTTTTACCGATGCCCGTCTTAATAATGCCGCATTTCAAAAACTTCTCAATGATTTCAATATGTTAGCCGAACGTTTAATCGAGTTAACCGATAAAGAAGTTTCGTTTGATCGTACCTATGAGTTAAGTTCATTAGTACGCCAATTGCCGCGTCTTTTCGAAGATTCGAATTTTTCGAAAATCATGTTACCTTTTGAGAAATATATGCAGCCTTCATTTCCCATAACCTCGACGGCGGAATCTTTAAATTTGAATACCTCGGCATCATCGGATAGTTTTGTGAATTCATCTTCAGTGCCTAGCAGTCCATTTCCCAGTTGTTGTGTTTATTTATGTGGCATAAGGGAAGAGATTGTGGTCCTAAGGTCGGCTGCTAAACCTAAGAAAATTACATTCGAATGTAGTGATGGTCTGTCGTATAATGTTATGGTGAAGCCAAAGGATGATTTACGTAAGGATTTCCGATTAATGGAATTTAATGGTCTCGTTAAACGTTATTTACATCAAGATTCGAAGGTAAGTTTAAGCTTACTTAAGTCATTAATGGAAAATTATAATAGGTAGCCTTTTTACTACACCTTTTAAAACAAAATTTACTTTCAATTCTTTCATTATTCATTCTTAAGGCTCGTCATCGTCGTTTACGCATTCGTACTTATGCCGCCATACCCTTTAACGAAGAATGTGGCTTAGTCGAATGGCTACCGAATTTAAATTCATTCCGTGGCATTTGTGTCTCCATGTACCGTATGCGTGGCTTGGGTATACCCGATCGTGCCTTAAGACAATGTGCTTTACCGAAAACCGATCCGATTGAAAAGAAAAGGGAAATGTTTACGAATGTTTTATTGGCACGCCATCCGCCCATATTTAATGAATGGTTTAAACAACGTTTTCCTTCACCCCATAGTTGGTATCAGGCCAGGAGCTCGTATGTCAAAACAATAGCCGTTATGTCTATGGTTGGTTATATATTGGGATTGGGCGATCGTCATGGTGAAAATATCCTCTTCGATGAGACCAATGGTGATGCTGTACATGTTGATTTCAATTGTCTTTTTAATCAAGGCGAATCATTTGCCTATCCAGAAATTGTACCTTTCCGCTTAACCCATAATATGGTCTTTGCCATGGGTCCACTTGGTGTAGAGGGCTTGTTTCGTAAATGCTGTGAAATTACCTTAAGAGTGTTGAAAGATGAATCGAAAACTTTAATGTCCGTTTTAAGGCCATTTGTTTACGATTTGGGTTCGATAAATCGTTTGAAAGGTAAAACGCCAACGGGTTTGGAAATCACCGATCCGAAAGCTATTACCGATGTGAAACGTATCGAGGAAAGATTGCAGGGTTATGTAAGTATAGCTATGAAAATAGTTGGAATTTATAATTTTAAGGGATTTTCAATATATTTTAGGTTAAAAGAAGCCTGGGTAATAGCATGCCCTTGTCAACCGAAGGTCAAGTTAATTTCCTTATTAGTGAAGCCACCGATATTAATAATTTAGCTTCTATGTACATAGGCTGGGGTTCCTATATATGAAAGGGGTTTCCTTAAAATAAAAAAGTACCTTTAAGTTTATATTGTTATAATAATGAAAGATGTTTCCTTAAAATAAAAAAAGTACCTTTAAGTTTATATTTTTATAATAAAATATTTGTTAAAATTAGTTTTTTAAGAATACAGTTAAAAATAATTGTAAGCGAATTCTTTTATATTTTCAATTAAAATATGTTTGACAAAGTAACGGATATCAGTTCAATTTAAGTTTAAAGTTCGTGAGTACCTTTAAAATGACGGCAATTGACAGAAAATTTAAAATAGTTGTGTGTTATATATCTCTAAGGGCCATTATTACAACTTGCCGTTAACTAATAGAAGAATTTTAACCAGCAGATGAATTGTTTTTCATTATTATGAGTATCCAATAAGATAGAAGTGAGCATTAAGCTAAAGGGAGGATCATCCTACCTTTAACTTTTAAAGTTAAGTTTATGTTAGAACTTGACAAATTAAATTATTATCAATATGGCAACTTTAAATACGTATAAACAAAATGAGGAAACACAACAACAAAAAAAGAGGCACTGCGTTTAAAAAAAACTTGTTTAATTGAGCAGTTTTATCGACATTGCTCCGGCGCTGTCATATTTTTGAAAACAGTTAACTTTATTTTATCTGTAAGTTGTAATGACGAAAATAAGTTAAAGTTGACTTTAAAGTTCACTTTAGCTAAAGCTACCTTTAACTAAACCCAAGTTTAGCGGCAAGTTGTAATAATGGCCCTAAATGTTTTATTTTCATTTGATTAGAAATGAGACGCAGTAATCATGATTATAAAAGTGTATTTGATGATAAAATGATGAAGCAAGTTATAAATATGGTTTGATATCTGCGTGTTATCCAGCAGAGTCAAACCATAAGATGACACTTAAACTGTAACAAGAATGAATTAAGCATACTTCGTTTTCTATTTTAATAGATTTTATTTTACATTTAATGAATTTGTTTAATTCCTTTACAAATTAATTTGATTGTTTTGAATTATGATTTTGTTTAACGAAAAATTCTATTAAAAAATGAATTTCAACAGAAATGTTTCAATAAATATTTAAAATAAGAAATTTTTAAGTTTCGAAATTTGTTTTTTGTTCGTATTTAAAGTTTAGGAAGTTGTTCCAGTGTTGATTCAATTTAATAGAAATTTTGGTAGTATACCATCGAATGCATACATACATACATAATTGGTTATTACAACCCTTCAGTCAGGATTACGGCCTTGCTTCTCACACCATTTACGATGTGTGCGTTAATTTAATACATGAATGGCGGGACCTACAGTTTAAAGTCGACTCAGAACAACAGATTTTTTTGAGAGACCTTTTCATGGCAGGTTTATTTACTCTTAGAGTTTTTGCCAGAAATCTACTGAGAGGAAGTCACCGAAGAAATATTTTTTTTAGTATTTCGTTTGATGTCTGGCCTGGGGCTCGAATCCGATCCTTATGTTTAACAAGCGAACACACTACCTACTAGACTACGGCGACTTATTGGAGATTAATTACTATGTTTAATACCTTATACAAGATATTGACAAGAAAGATTACAAAGCAAGATGTGGAATAGAAGCTGTATAGGCAATTCTATACTCTATGCCTTATAATATGTAATCTCTGTTTACACCCTTTGCATAAATAATAACAATTACTAGATAGTTGTTCGACACATCTTTGTAACGGAGATCTTCAAACAACGATTACGTCTTCACACAAAACTGACTGAACTTTACTAACTCCGGTGCTTTGTCCTGCCTTTTATATGGCAGGGTAAGCAGTGTGATGAATGTTCTTGAAGGCGAATGTTCACTACTTCGCCTTCTCGAAATCTCTATAAATGTAAACATCGTTGTTTACATTTATTATTGTAGTTTTGTTGGTGTATTTTTGTTTATTTGTTTACCATTTTTTATGCTGGTGTTTGTTGCTGTAGTAAGCAGTAAGATAATTTGTAAATTGGATTGTTTACTTGCATTGTTTTGTTCTTATAGCTTTCGTTTATAATTTTAATGTAAGCGTTAATGTAATAACAAAACACCAATATCTAGATTTTTTTATTTTCGTAACAATATTTTCATTTTTAGTTTAAGATTTACACGTTTGTAGACATATTTAAAAATTTTTCTTTAGAATATTCAAGATATTTGCCACGCCTATTTATATGCTCATTGTATGCTCAATATAATTCACCTCTTTGCCTTATTTTTTATATTTATGTTGGAATACAGAAAAGATAGTTTATAGGAGAAAGGAAAAAGGGGATAGTGTGCTAAAATTTGTTTCCTATTTTATTGCCTATTTATATTATACATACAATACATATTTCTATTTAAGAATTCATATTTTGCAGAAAAACATTGTTTTTCCATGGTTTGCATGTAGTAGCAGTGTTGCAAAATTCAAATTTTGAAATGATACTGAACTATAACTGAAAAAGTACTCTTTTGCATCAAATGATACTTTTGTAAAACATACATTCATACCTACATACATACATAATTGATCACTATAACCCTTCAATCAGGATTATGACCTAACTTCTCACACCATTTATTTTGAGAAACTTTATCGTGGCAATTTTTTCTCTCTGAATATTTGCCAAAGGAAGTAGCCGCAGTAATATTTTTTCATATTTCGTTTTGATAGAGATGTCTGCCATGGGGGCTTACATCGAGAAAGCCAGCAAACTACCTACTAGACTATTTATTTATTTATATTTCATACACATACAGGACAAAAACAGCTGATTTTGAACGTAACAAAGTCAAAGATTAGTCAAACCTCGATGGAACGAAATGTAACATACGTTCGTTTTTAGCATATGAAGAGCAATGCAAATGCTTACCGAAAATACATTACGGTTCGGCAAGCGTTTTAATTGCTATTTATATTCTAAAAACGCATATACGTTCCGTGGACGTTTGGCTAATCGAGACTAAAGACTAATTTTACCTTTAGCATTACGTTAAACTTGTTGCTAATCCATTAATAGTTGAAAAGTGCAAGATTTAAAATATTTAATAACAAAAAAGTACTGAAAGCGTCGTGGGGGTACTGCGGTATTTTCATGAAATGAGAAAGTACTGAAAAAAGTACAAAAGTACAGAATTTTTTAACACAGTGGTATTATAAGCGTTGGGCTAATGGACTCATTTTGGCATGAAAAAATGTTAAAATTCTTGCTAAAATGTTTTTAATCTTTAAAATATTTATTTTTCTATTGTTGTTGCTTTAATTTCAATATTCCCAGTAATCGGTTCAATCAGTTGTTAAAGGCTAAACTTTTATTAGTGCAACAGAGCAAACGAAACAAACGAAATAAACTTCAAGACAATAAATGCAATGGCAATAGTAATAGCAAATAGTAATATGGCAGTAGCAGGAATAGCAGCAGCAATAGCAAATGCAACTGTCACTAGTGTAGCATTGCAAAGGTGGCATGTTTGTTGCTAATGCGGTTAACTGCAATAGTTTCCTTTTAATATCGTCCTCAAACAGTTGTTTGCTTATTCACGTTGTCGTTCTCGTTTTCAATTCTTATTTCTTTTTTGTTTTTTTCCTATGTTTAGCAGTGGTGGTGATGGTAGTGATGGTGTTGGTAATGTTGATTCACAAACCAAAAAGGCGAAACAAATGTGGTTTTTTATACTTTTTTTTGAAAACTTTCTCGTTGATTTTTACAATGGTGACATGCTGATTTGCTACAATGACAACAAGCTAACATACATACATACATACCTACATATACTAAATAGTAGTAGCTAAAGTTGCAAGCAGTAGCAAAAGCTGTTGTAACAATAGTAAATTTGAAATCAACATCAACACCAGCTGCTCTTAGTGATGCTCTAGTATTTTTGTTGTTCTTGTTGCTATTTTCATTGTTGGTTTGTTTGTTTAGTTCATTGGTTAACTTACCAAATAACACCATGTACATACGGGAGCCTAATACTTTAGTTGCACTTTTATTAAGAAAAAAAACAAAAAAACAAAAAAGAAATTGAAAAAAATGTGGCTCAAAACAGACACACCGACAGCACAACAGAACAGAACAGAGAAAACATTATGTTGTTACTGATGTTGTTCCTGCTACCGTTTGGTCACGTTCACCACTAAAAGAAAAAAAAAACGTTTTCCTCCTGTTTTTTTTGTTTTTGTCAACACAATCTACACAAATGCATCGCAAAATGGCATCAAGGAAAACAAAAAAAAAAAAAACAAAAAAAAACAGGGGGAAAAGGCCAACAAAATAAGAACAACAACAGCATTTAAATGTTTGTTTACAAATTTTTCTATCTTTTCAACTTATTTATTTAAGTTTTCTTTAGAAGGTTTCGTTTCGTTTCATTTCGTTCAGCTTTTTGGCTTGTTGAAGAGCATCAAACAAATGAAACACAAAATCGATTATTTGTCTTTCTTGTTTGTTTTTCCATGTTAAATAGCGAGTATGTTGTTGCAATTGTTGTTAGCGTAGCTGCTGTTGCAACTAAACTAGTTAATGACAATAACGACATTGCACATGTTTTCAGTTCATTTGCTTTTCGGTTTTAAAAGATAACACGAAGAATTAAACGAAGTTCACATAGAGATCGAATAGTAAATACCCTATCCATGGATTTAAACTTCTTTATGAGAAATTTCTTTAAGAAAATCCCATCAAGTAAATGTCTAACGGAGCCAAAACCCACAATCTCGGTGGCCAGCTCATTTCAACTCCGTGTGAGATGATTGTGCCCTCAAATCGTTATGTGCAGAATATCTAATGTGGCATGAGTTGCGTTGAACGCAAATTCGTCATATTGAAACCACATGTCGTTGGTGTCCAGATTTTGTAGTCATCAACCTATAATACTCGCCTTTGGCATCGAAAACCTGACCAACGGTGTACTCAAAGAAATATGAGCCAAGGACGCCGCCCAAAATCCACAGAAAACATTGATTTTTATGGAATACATTGTACGCTATTCGGATCTCATCTATACATTCATCCAGAAATAAAACTCATCGCTGAAGATGATTATTAATCAGCTAAGCAGGTGATTGATCTACGATACCAAGTCGTAGTATGATAGACTTGTCATGTTGTATTGCTTAATAAAAAGGACTTCCTTGAAAATGTATTTTATTTCACATTGAGTGTTGTGGTGAGAAACTTTGCTCATACACATCTACTCTTTTTTCCAACAGGAGTTCGCTGTTGATGTTATTCTCTGGGGGGTACAGGTGGTTTCTGGACGGTTTATTTGGAAGCGGAACAAAATCTTTTAATTTTTAAATCCGAACAGTTCTTGAGAATCCTTAATAAAAATTGTTTGTCTTCTGCTGAGTTCGGTATAGCATTAATGCCACGGTTTTAAGTGTACTAACGACATATGCTGCTATGCACATAGACTTGAGTCGTGGTCTAGTATGTAGTGTGTTACCATATTAGACGTAAGGCCACGCATTTAAGTGCACAAACGACTATGCTTCTGTGCACCTAGAAGTGCGCCGTGCTCTAGTATGTAGTGTGTTAGCATATTAGACGTGAAATGAAATATGAATATATATTTATTTCGGTGACTTCGTCTCATCTGTCTTCTGGTAAAAACTCTGATCGTAAATAAAATTGCAATCAAAAGTTTCTCAAAAATATGTCGTTCCGAATCGACTTTAAGCTGCACACGCAACATGAGTTGTGTAAAAGCCAAGTCGTAATCCTCTTTAAGGGGTTGTAATGACCAATGAAGTCAATAAATTCAAGTCAATGAATTCAAATTCGGAGAGTTCTTGTATGATGTGATTGATCGATATGATTAATATTTTCTATTAGCGTTGTTCGCGCTACTGTCTAATGGCTTGGTTTGTGTTTATGTGTGTCAGAAAGATGACAAATTGAGTTGGAGGTAGAAGAGCCTTTTGTAGTACTCTTGAATATAATCTGGATTGCTCTGATATTTTCCTATCTAGTACAGTACAGTGCAATTGTGTAGAAATCTTGATGTGTCGAATAAACTATTTAGAGCCACAAATCTTGTTGCTAAATCGATGAAAAGTCTGATTCCTGCTTTTTTGAAGTAAAATCAACAAATATCGGACCGTACGCAAACGAGAGCTACACACACACACATACATACATACATAAATAATTGGCCGAGACCAACTTAAACTAATTGCTTTATTTTAGATATTTCGGAAGATAGCGATGGTTGCTGCTATTTAGTAGGTGACGAGTTGGTTTACTAGACGCGATATCCGAATTCATGCTTAACTCTGACGTCTTAGAAAAAAAGATATTTATTTCGATGGTCCCCTCTCAACAGGCTTTTAAGAAAAGAGTAACACTTAATGCCTTGAAAAAACTTCTAGTGTAGGCCCACCCATTAATGAATACAATTAACACACACAGTAGTGGTGGTGGCATGAGAAGCTCTACAGTAATTTTGACTAAAAGCCCAAAAATATACGTTTGAAGTGTTCAACCACACCCTATGAAACATTTATGTTGGGCGATTGTTGCCTGAGTTGTCACCCCCTTATGCTAGTTAAATTAATAACCTTCCAAAACGTAGACACTGAATGAGTGCGCTATATAGAATAGAATATCTATAGGATGAGTAAGGGTCCAGACTCTCTCAGGCGTTGTCTACTAAATGGCCAAACAATTTTTTCATGTTGATATCCATACTTTTTCATTAAAGGACTGTTGAATTTCAATTAAGGTTGGTCGCCATGGGGCATCACAAGTTTCTTAACTTCGCTGGCGCTTCTGTCCAATAACAAACCTATCCAACCAACTGAATATACATAATTTCGAGTGTAGTTTTAAATATGCAAAATGGCATTTCACCAGATGAAATAAAATATAAAGTGAAATGAAATTGCAATAAAAATCCAACACCAGGCACTTTAAAAACACTTTAAAACTTTAATTTAAGCAATCACACAATACCACTCACTATTTGACACCTGATATTATTTAAACGTTAAACTAATGCATTAAAAAAACAAAAACAATAACAAAAAAACTAAAACTAATGCTTACAATTACAATTTAGCATTTAATTCTCAATTGAGACCAACACCATTTAAAAAAAAAATAAGTTTTTTTGCTTCTGCTTCTCTTCTAGTAAATTAAATGAAAACTTTTTAATCGCCTAAATAACTGATGCCATGCCATCCATGGCTGTTGCTTTCAGCTTCTGGTACAGTACAGCAGTATGTAAAGTATGTGCAGTATGCAGTAGAGTGTAGTATGGGTCGTGTGTTAATCAAACACTTTCATCTCATTGAAATGCAGCAAAGTGTAAGCGTACATATCTTTAAGTTTTTGTTGTTGTAACATTTGTCGGAATTTCTTTTTGGCAAATTCACGATCCGCAAAATTCTCAAACGTACTATCATCGGCGATATCCTTGTCAATACTGATGATCGGGTAAATAGCATGATTGGCAAAGAAACCAAACAATTCACGTTTACGCACTTCATCGCGTATTTGCTGATACGAGGGTATCTCATCATATTTTAAGGCCCTCAAACAACTTTGCAATTCATCATAATAGACGCGAATTAAATGTTCACGCCTCTCCTTTAGCAATTTCACCGGCAAACTGGTATAGAAAAAGTAATTCAAATCAATGCCCGGACTACCCCATATGCTCATTTGAAAGTCCACAAAGACCACATCTTGCGGCTGTTGGCTGTTGCTGTCGTTATATCTGAACATCATGTTATTCACCCACATATCACCATGATTTAATACGTGAAATTCATTTGGCTGTAGTTTTTGCATTTCACTGAGTTTAGAACGTAGATTTTGCAAATGATTCTCGAGTTTTTTAACAATTTCCTCATAGCCGGACCAAGTTTTGGCGAGATCTATTAAAGCTTCACAGCTAGCCTTAATGAAACAATAAAATGTGCTGTCATCACGTTGTATAGCTCCCTTAGCCAAAATGCCCGAATTGAAGCATTTCATTAGTGAGGGATCCTGTAAAGAAATAAGAATAAGAGAATAAAATATTTGAGTAATGCTTACAGTAGGGAGATTTTACGCCCATGTGGAGCCTAGGTTTCTTGAAAAGTCTTAAGTTGTATACTGAAATGGTATTAATTCCTCTTCAAATCTTTTCACGTTTTTCCAATGATCATTTAGCATAGCCTGCTGTGAGTGTGCATCTACGGTTGCTGTATTGATCCCAGTGAATTGCTTGCCTAGCTCAATAATTCAATACTTCCTTAGAGTGCGATCTATTTCGTTTAACTTTCATTTCATAATATTCAATTGAATAAGAGTTTCATGCTCTATCAGAGATCATAATAACAGGAACAAGCTTAGAAGTCAGTTTCTCATCAGAGATCAGCAATGAATCGTTTTTTCGCTACTCATAAGTACTCATGAAATTTTGAATATAAGTAAGTCAACACTATTGGAACTGAACTACTCTGTCTGATCCATTCATACTCGCTACAACGTTGATTTATAAGTACAGGTTGCAATCAGTATGAGTACAACGTTGACATCAAACTCATACTCATGTTTGATTCATACTCATACTCATTGATCCTACTCATTCAGATTCATAACTTTAGAAAAATACTTATAGTACTCATAGTCGCCGTAGTCTATAAGGCAGTGTGTTCGCTTATTAGACATAAAGCCCGGGTACGAGTCCCAGGCCAGACATCAAAACGAATTATGAAAAAAAAAAAAATATTTCTTCGGGGAAACTCTGAGAGTAAAAAGTTTCTCAAAAATCTGTCGATCGGAGTCGACGTTAAACTGTAGGTCCCTCCACTCAAGTATAAAATTCAGGCACACTGTGGTGTGAGAAGCTAGATCGTAATCCTGATTGAAGGGTTATAATGGACAATTATGTATGTATGTATATGAAGATCCTGTAGAAGATTTTGGAGAGTCACTACTGTTGTCACACTTGACTTTTTGTTGGTGATTACTTCTTGTGTAACTGTTGCAGCACAGGTCTGAAATAGGAGTTTGACTGTAGAGAAGCAAGCAACTGTTGATAACTTCTTGACAATTCCCCTAAGCTCTCCTTAAATTGGATACTGCTTAAGTCGACTTACTGCTATTAGAAAACAATCGGTTAAGCATGGCAGTGTCTTTCATCATCAGCTATCATTCACTTAGAAATCATTCGATTTTGTAGCGATTCGAAAAGGGAGAAATTCCGTCCATGATGTGGTACTTTTTATTGAATTTTATTTTATTCAAATGGATCCCAATGGATCCTATGACGATCGATGTTGATATTATTCGCTCTTAGACGGCGGGGTATTTCAGGATCGATATAATCATGATGTAAATGTATTTGTCTTCTACGGTATTCGAACCTAGGAAGCTTGGGTTCTAAGTTCAATACTTTACCCACTTCACCAATGCCATCTTTTAAATGTCATCTTTAAACAGTTCTGTTCTGTTCAGTTTAGAACCCTTCAGTCAGGATTGCGACCTGGCTTCTCACACCACCTATGTTGTGTGCGTTAATTCTATAATTGAATGGCGGAACCTACGGTTTAACGTCGAATCCGAACTTTTCCTGGCAATTTTATTTACTCTCAGAGTTTTTGTCAGAAATCTGGAAGTCGCCGAAGAAATATTTTTTTTTCATATTTCGCTTTGATGTCTGACCTGGGATTTGAATCCGGGCTTTACGTCTAATAAGCGAATGCACTATCTACTAGACTACCGCGACATCACACGTACAGAGCACGATATTTTTATTATTAAACTCACCTTTTGATTAACCATCACAGAGATACTGTGAAACTGTGCCAATCTCTTTAAAACCAAGGCAGCATGAGTCTCATCCATACCCAATTCACGTGAAGCCAAACCAAAGCCCAAAGCACCCAAATCTTGGAATACCAATGTATTAATAGGTTTCTTAAGGCTCTGATACAATCTAAAGAAAAAAAATCTCTCACACTCACTTTACTCAATACATCAGAAAAAAATTAGTAACTCACTTGGCACCAAATTGTTTGCCATCATTCATGAATATCTCCATTATGGGCAGGACATGATTATAAAATATTTTCTCTTTTAGAAATACTTTCATATCCTCAAGAAAATCAATGGATTTCGTAACCGGCATACTTTTTATAATAATCGAAATGTTTTTATCCTTCGAACTGTCATCACTTAGCGTGTATGTTATCAAGACACGATAAATTAAACTGCAATAGTTATCGCCAGCGCTAGTGCCCATTTTAAAGAACATCCTTTTTATTAAAGGATTTGCTTCTTGTGTTGCATTTTCAACGATTTCTTCGAAAAATTCTAAATTTAAATGCTTCGGTATTATCACAACCGATTTATCGTAAACGATTTCCATAATGAAAATGCGATAAACGAAACGATTACTGGAGTTATTTATTTCGATTTTAATATAGAAATTATTTTGTTGTAATAACAAAAGAAAATGCATTTCATTTTCAAATGTTATTGTGTTTTAAATGTATTTGTTGTTGTTTTCTTTATTATTTTTTTCAGTATTATTTAATAGCTGCCGGGCATTTATAATAATTTAATTAAGTGTTGCATTGTCAGTTTTACAGTTACGAGCATATGTAATAAATACATACATACGTATTTTCCCTTAATTCAACTGAAAATTAATGCGAATGAAAGAAAATATACAAAACAAAGTTTAAATTTAGACAGAATCTTTAGAGGAGATGTACGCGTAGGTTTATTACGTGTATTATTGTTAGCATTTCCTATTTAAATTTTAATTTATTTAGTTCGTATATCATATACAGTGGTGTACAAAATTATAAAAACACTTTTGGATTTTGTGATCTAACATACTGACCACTGGCGTCCTAGGTTTTAGGTTTAGGTTTAGGTCAGAGAGGTAGCTCTGATATCACAAAGCTCACTTGAGCACGCATAGCGGCCCGTTGTGATATGCCACGGGTGAACGCAGTCCCTGTACTAACCAAGTTCTACCAAAATCAGGGAAAAGGAAGAAGTTGGTCAGCGCAAGGGCTGCACAACAAAAGCACGACTACCCCGCACTGGAAAACCAGCCAGAAAGTTTGATGAACGAAGCTATATCCTTGATGTCAATAGATGATAGCTCCGTTAAGCTAACAAGGAATGGGGAGCCAAATAACCTATATCTACACCTAGCAAGAGACGGGCACTGGCAAAGAAAGTGAACAACAGTCTCCTCTTCCTCAGTGGACCTGCATCCATGGCAGAAGTCGTTGAAAGGGAGCCTCATTCTTTCCGCGTGTCTACCCATGACGCAATGACCTGTAAGCACGGCCACTGTAGTCGCGATGACATCACGACCAAGACCAAGTAATCGGTTGGTACGCCTTCTATCTATCTTGGGCCAGGTGAGTCTAGCGAGGCGTCCTAGGGACAACCCCGAAAAAAATACTAATAGCGGCTACTTATAGACTTGATGGCTAGGTCCGGTGGGATATACGACATCGTAGGTACGTAGATAGGTAGATAGATAGGTAGAAGTGGCTGTCCCCTCAATGGAGTCATGAGCGGACACACTTAGGCCGCATACTGGGCCCATTGGGGTAACACAGTTTCACATTCTCCCCTAGTCCAGGAACCACTCAAAGCTTTCGATAAAGCGGCTCAGATCCAATGTCAATATCAATGCATGACAGTTTATCCAGATCCTCTATGTAGTAGGCACCCAGGTGCCTCTTTCTCCTCCGACCAAGTGCCGGGCATGTACACATTAAGTCAAGAGTAGTCTCATCCTCCTCCTCATCTCCGCAGCTTCTACAGAAATCATTTGCATATACAAGACCAATACGCCTCACATGCGTTCCTATAATACAATGCCCCGTAATTATCCCGATAACAGTACTTACTTCTTTGCAGTTTAAGCAGAGCCGCCGCACGCCTCTTATCCAGTCTTAGCCAGATTTTCCACGCCGTTGTGCCCGTGTCCAAAGTTGCTCATCTACTGTTGATAATGGAAAAATCCCTAATGTAGAGAATTCATCAGAGAGTTCGATGGTCGTGCCCCTTCTGCCCAGTTCATCCACTCTGCAATTACCGGGAATGTGCCTATGTCCCGGTAGCCATGTGATACAAACATTATATCGTTCGCCGCCTTGCTTTAGTTGACTTTTTCTCAGGCTTCTTCTGGCAAAAGCTCTGAGAGCAAAATAAAGTTGTCTTGAAAAGTTTCTTAACAATCTTGCCGTGCGGAATCTACGAATATTAATAATGGATAAAATTAACACAGACAACATGAGCTGTGTGAGAAGCTTGGTTGTAATCCTGACTATAAAGTAATCCCGACAACTAAATAAGTAAGAGATAACAAGCTCCCGATGCCTAATTGCATCATCTCTTCTTCGACGGGGAAAACCTTAATCGATTACCGGAGCCGGTTTGTATATCAAGAAAATGGTGAAGGGAACTCGTTTCCGAGGTTGCGACCTACAAAAAGTTTTCCAGTGTATACGATGAAGACAATCGGATAATCAAGTACCATTAAAAGTCTCAAGTAGTTGTTTACGAGAGCCATCCTTACTAAAGATATCAAACAATTCCTAATAAGATGGCGAGATATTCTAATGTTACTCTGAGTAAATGATTACGCGAGTAGTGAGCAAGAACTAGTCATTGATGAAATAACTCAGACGGGTATTAAGCTGCCACTCTTCTTCTAAAATTGAATAGAAATCGGGCAGCTACATGATCACAAGAGATCATTTGCTTCGACCGGCATTTACAGACACACTAGCGCTTTGTGGTTGGCAGCCATAATAATAAAAATGAGTTTTTTAAAAAGTCTTGCGTTGGAGTAAAAGTTTTTGTTAAAAAGAATAAATCATTTATTTAAAACTCTATGAACTGCTCTTATAATTTTGTTACATACTCTCATACTGTACTATAAATTAGCATATCGTTGATATATTAATTGATTTGAAAAACGATTTGAAATGTAACAAACAAAATAATTGCAACTTATCACGTTAGATTTTTAGATGTTTTTTTTTCATCTTTTTTTTTGATAAATGTTTTGTTTTGTAAAACTTTAGCAAAATTTCTAATGTTTTAAAATATAATTTTACAGATTAGATTAATTTTTTAATTTAATTATAACCCTTAAACTAGTGGGTGCAGTACACGTCAGTATGAGGACTATTATATATGGCCGTTGATATGGAAGAAGTCTTAGTTAAAATAAACAATAACGACTGCTATAAACTTAACAATCATTAGATAAGAAGCGATAAATGCTTTACATTAATTTCTCTATCTCCCACCAGTCCTGTGTTCCAGACTTCAATAAGGCATTTCCAGGTATACTTTCATCATTATCCAGTTCACACGACTTATTTATTTATTTATTTATTAATTACAATACAATTACAAATTATATTCTAATTTTATACGAGCGGAGTAACAAGACCATATGCTCGGTGTAGTGTCACAGACTAGAGTCTCTGGTGGGAATCGAACCCACGACCCTCACGCTAATAGTCTAGCGCACTGCCCACTAGACTACCAGGGCACCCTAAAAGTTCACACGATTATTGCAATAGATACAATGAATGAAAATTTCGAACTTCTTAGTCACACTTATAAGTGGCCGTAGTCTAGTAGGTAGTGTGTTGGCTTATTAGACGTAAGGCCCCAGGTCAGACATCAAAACGAAATTCGAAAAAATCTGTCCTTCGGAGTTGACTTTTAACTGTACGACTCTCCATTCATGTATAAAATTAACTCACGCAACATAAGTGGTCTGAGAAACTAGATCGTAATCCTGACTGAAGTGTTGTAATGACCAATTATGTATGTAAGTATGTATGTCATTCTGAATTCTTATAGTGTAACAGGAATGGCACTGTTGTGAAAATTTCAAGGCTCAAGAAGTCGTGGCCGGTAAAAGGACATCTGGAGACATTCGATACTGTAAGATCTAGGACAGTGTAATCATACATGGGTAAAATAAAAGCCGTATAAGATGGAAATCCTTTGCTGAAGCAAAGAGGGGTAATGGAAAAAAATCGATTAAAAATAGGAATAACCACCTTGGGATACTTGAATTCATCTCTAAAATGATTTTTTAATTAACTTTGTTATCTACAGTGAGCGTCAAAAGAAACTGTACGTTAAAAAAATTATACCGTTACTTTCATTTTAAAATTGTTTCAATGCCGGTTTTAAAATTAAAAAAAAAAAATAACGAAATATTGTCAAATTTTTTCGTTCACTCTCCTTAAGTGGTAAAAGTTGAGTTTGGTGATTGTTAGAATTTTGCCCATAGTGTAAAGTTTCTTTTGACGCTCACTGTACATAAAGAAAATCCTTTAGAATTCGAACTAGAAAGGCTTTTTATGCGTATGGTTCATGTCTGTCATAGATTCTCTAGAAAAACAAACAAACACCTTTTCTATGCATATAATCGATTGTATTTATTTAAGTTCTTGTATGCAAAAGTATAACTTACAAATAAATTAAAATATTATCACCTATTTAAGCCCGTCTTAATAATATTTCAATAATATGTCCCAACATCACTTTTTCTTCTTCTTCTTCTTAATCGAATATGCCCATTTTATCGAATCTCTCCAAAGTATAACGATACATTGCCTCTAAACGTTTCGAAGCGAATAGTTTCTTTAGTTTTTGTTTAGCAAAATCAGGATCATTGAAATTTTCTAAACTGCTATCCTGTGATTGTTCCTTGTCTTGGCACACCACAGGATAAACGCCATAATTAGCAAAGAATCCATACAATTGTCGTTTCTGGAAGTCATTGTATATATCCTGATACGTCGGTATATCAATGCAATTCAATTCTTTTAAGGTAGCACTCAACGAGTTGTAGTATTCCTTTAATAGGACATCCACTTTCGATTTTAAAACGTCCAATTCCACGCTGGTGTATAAGAAATAATTCAAATCAATAGCCGGTGAATTCCAAACTGACATTTGAAAGTCAACAAAATTAATATCGATTGGCTTTCTCTGCTCATCATATTTGAAAAGAATATTATTGACCCATAGATCACCATGATTTAACACACAAAAGGCATTCTCATCCACTGCACCAGTACGACTTAAATTGTTTTTTAAATTCTTAGCATATTTACGAATTTTCTCCGTGAGTTTTTCATAACCTGGCCAGTTTTGTATCAAGTCAATCAGGGCTTCTATGTTACCGCCAAAGAACTGCATTATCATACCTTCATCCTTATTTAAGGCATAGTCAGATAACATGCCCGCTTCAAAGCAACGCTTTAGCTCAGTTACCTGTCAAATGAATACGATAACTGTCATTATTTTTTGAGTGAAATTGTTTATTTGATTTAATTTTACCTTTTTAAATAGCTTCACCGATGAGCCGTGAAGCCTACCTAGCTTATTCATGACCAATAGGGCGTGTGTCAGATCCAATCCCTTTTCACGCGATGCCATTTCAAAATGCGTTTCAGCCAAATCTTCAAATACTAAAGTATTGATGGGTGTTTTCAAGGAGTGATACAATCTGGAAAGATAATATCGATTAACGATTACAGAAATCAATTAAAAAAATATTGAAAGCAAGACATTTTTTAAATAATATCGAGAATTTTTATAGGACTTCTTCTTACACCATCCATTGTTGTGTGTGTTAATTTTTTTTTTTGAATGGCTGACTTGCCTTTAACTAAAGTTATGATTTTAACGGGCAGATAAATTGAATTTCATTATTATAAGTAGACAATAAGGTAGAGGTGTGCGTTAAGCTAAAGGGCGGATCATCCTACCGCTAACGTTTAAAGTTAAGTTTAAGTGCGAACTTGCCATATTATATATTATTTCCAATATGGCTACTTCAAATTTAAACAAAATGAGCACATACAACACCAAAAAAAAAAACAGGCCCTTCGTTGCCACTGAGTTTAAAAAAAAACTTTTTTCATTGAGCAGTTTTATCGACATTGCTCCGGCACTGCCATATTTTTTAAAACAGTTAACTTTATTTTATCTGTAAGTTGTAATAACGAAACGAAGTTAAAGGTGACTTTAAAGTTCACTTTAGCTAACGCTACCTTTAACTAAACCCAACTTTAACGCCAAGTTATAATAATGTCCCTTAGAGTTTTTTTGCCAGAAGACTGATGATAGGAAGTTGCCTTTCATATTTCTTTTTTCATATTTCGTTTTGTTCGAGAATGTCTGAGATAGGGTTTGAACCACAGACCCTTGTCCAGTAAGCCAACCACTACCTAATAGACTATGAATTCATAAGAGTCTCTTAGAAGAGTTTCTAACCCCCGTGATATAAAATCCGTAACAAAGGTCAGTTAGCAAAGTTTTTCACCACTGCACCCTATATAACAACCAAAGTTACAGAAAATGTCTTTTAAAGGCAATAGTGATAAAATGCCACTTTATCCTCTTGTTACAACAGATCAATCACCTGCTTAGCTGAAAAAACTTGATGAAAATGAAACTACAACCATACATAATTTTACATTACAACCCTTCAGCCAGGATTACGGCCTATCTTCTCATACCACTCATGTTGTGTTTGTTACTTTTTTTATACGTGAGTGGCGGGCCCTAAAGTTTAATGTCGACTCCGAACCACAGATTTTTGATAAACTATTCATGGCAATTTTATTTACTCTGAGAGTTTTTGCCAGAAATCTGCTGAGAGGAAGTCGCCGAAGAAATATTTTTTTTTTGTATTTCGTTTTGATGTCTGACCTGGGGTTTGAACTCGGGCCTTACGTCTAATAAGCTAACACATTACCTACTAGACTAATCTAAACTAATCAAATGAAAAAACGAAAATTGTATAAAGGAATTGAGATCCTAAAAATGATCTGAAGGATAATATAATAACGGAATAATAATTATTAACAGATAACATATGGACACTTTTATTTGATCTTTAGTTTATAGTTTACGTTTTGGAAACCTGTTTCAATAGAGTTTGTCGGTAAGACGTAATAAAACCGAGTTTCTCCAACAATTCGTAACCATAGTTGAGACATTGGTTTATTACTTCACATCTGAGACAAAAGAACATTCAAAACTGTGATCTGGGTTGAGCAAATCGCATCCAAAGAGGACAAAGTTGAACCATGCCATTTGTAAAAAAGCCTTGGTTTGGGGGTGTTCATGGGATAATTCTACTAAATTATCATCCAAAATTAAAAACAGTGGGCGGAACAAAAAAGAGCCCACATTTGTGGCATTTTTTTTTTGGCACGACAAGGCCCTAGTTTACACAAACATTATTGTTATCGTCAGAAGTTAACCTTTAAGTTCGAATTGATTCCTATTTTTTATTGCCGAAATTGAAAAATTGAGTCGATGGTAAAAGAATAGCTACTAAGGAGGAATAAAATTAACCAATTGGTAGCTATTTTAAGAAGGAAGGCTGTTCTTACTATATGTAGCATATTGTTTCGGTTCAATATCGCTACTCTACTGAAACCACTACTCTACTGAAAAATAATTATTTTCAGGCATTACTTTCAGTCTTTCTTACTTAAGACTGTTGCCGTAGTATAGTAGATACTATGTTGGCTTAGACAAGAGCCCATGGTTCAGCCTCTGGTGTTTCAGAGTAGACTTTAAACTATAGTTCTCGCCACTAATGGATAAAAATTAACACATAAAACATGAGAGATGTGAGACAATATGGGTTGTAATCCTGACTAAATAGTGATAATGACTGTCTGACTATCTGTTTTTAAATTTCAAAAATTTTCTACACGCGTTTGAAATTTTTTTTAAATTTTTATACATACTTATACATACATATACACACATATGTATTTCATTTTAATATGTAATATGTACATTTTTTTCTTTTTTAAATTATATAATCCACCTTGTAAATATTCATTTGAAATTCTAATTATAGTCGATGGAATTGAAAATGAAATGCAATTTTTACGTTTTGCAATTTTAATTTAAATTCTCCCATGTAATCTCTGTAATTATTGAATATAAATACATGCATATATTTATGTACATATATACGATGTATGGAAGTGAATTATATGGCACATCTATTTAACAATAATTACACATTTGAATTTCATTATATGCGTCAACAATAAAATCAAACAATTGTTAACAATGTACTGCCATTCCATCTCATTTCGATTCACAACTGCTGCGCTGATAACAAGTTCATCAAAACTGTCGAAACATGTGTTTGCAGCTATACAAACAGACAGATTACATACGAGTATGTAATTAACGAATTAATAAAAAAAAATACGAATTTCTTAAACAGATAAGTAATGTTTAATCTTAAAATAAGAGGATAAAGCAGAAATAAAAAAATTTGTTAGCATTTAAGAGAAAATATTGCGTCTTGAAGAAAATAGGTCAGCAGACGATAAAATGCGATCTCATTCATGCTAACAATAAAAGCCATCTGATAAGTCAACTAAAAAAGATTGTCGTTTTCAAAATAGCATAGTCTAGTCTCGACTAGAAAGACTCATAAAACAGATGATTAACCTTTATTAGCATAATTTGGCAATATAAGTTGGCTTAATTTCTGAGTGATGACAATACCTCTCGCCGCAATGATTGCTTATTTTTTTTTATCAAAGAAGACTAAGACCAAAATGCAATTCATTCTGAACAAATTCCGCATTGCGAAAAAGAAGAATCTATTGTGAGTTTACATTACATTTTTTTAATGTACCAAGTGCTAGGATGATAGGTATACCAGATAATGGGTTTGAAGCCTAGCAACAACAAGGGGTTGTTGAATTAGATACATATATCAGTAGGGAATTTTACTTGTTCAGATTTTTTTTGCTGGATATTTGTAACAAAAAAAAAACCTTTTTTAATGAAAATTTCAAAATTCTAATCGAAGCCAGCATTTTGACTAAGTCTTCGTGCCCTATATATACCACAGTCTCTAGCGTAGCACTGTGTAGTAATTTAAATACATACACATGCATACATAATTGGCCATTACAACCTTTCAGTCAGGATCACGACCTAGCTTCTCATACCACTTATGTTGTGTGTGTTAATTTTATACTTGAGTGGCGGGACCTACAGTTTAAAGTCGACTCCGAACGACAGATTATTGAGAAACTTTTTCATGACAGGTTTATTTACTCTCAAAGTTTTAGCCAGAAATCTGCTGAGAGGAAGTCGCCGAAGAAATATTTGAAAACGATGAAAGATTCTGAACCAAAACAAATTTCCACTATCGTTTTATACTTTGATTATGCGATAAAGGTATATTCTTTAGGCGGTTTTCAAGATAAATATTTCTGCTTATCGTATATTATTTTTGCAAACTTTATTACATTTGCTCTTTGACTCAGAGCTAGGCTGAGTATATAATTAAGGAGTAAGAGTTTATAGCGTAGAGTATCATCTTTGGTCTGTGATATGAATTTATTACATACTCATACTCCTCCTTATAATGATGGAAATACAAGCGTCATTTTGTGTTGTCGCCGTAGTCTAGTAGGTAGTGTGTTGTCTTATTAGACGTAAAGGCAGGGTTCAAACCCCAGGTTATACATCTAAACGAAATATGAAAAAAAAAAATATTTCTTCGGAGACTTCCTCTCTGCAGATTTCTTGCAAAAACCCTGAGAGTAAATAAATGAAAAGTTTCTCAAAAGATCTGTCGTTCGGAGTCGACTTTAAACTGTAGGTCCCACTACTCATGCATAAAATTAACGCACACAACGTGAGTGGTGTGAGAGGCTAGATCGTAATCCTAACTAAAGGGTTGTAATGATCAATTCTGAAGCGTCATTTTGGCTATTTTCCGCAGAAGATTTAAAAAAATTGTCATGAAGACTGTAGGTCCCGTTACTCATGTATAAAATTAGTACACACAACAATGGGTTGTGTGAGAAGCTAGGTTGTGATCCTGACTAAAGGGTTGTAATGATCAATTATGAAGCGTCATTTTGGCTATTTTCCGCAGAAGATTTAAAAAAATTGTCATGAAGACTGTAGGTCCCGTTACTCATGTATAAAATTAATACACACAACAATGGGTTGTGTGAGAAGCTAGGTTGTGATCCTGACTAAAGGGATGTAATGATCCATTATATATGTATGATTTATTCAAATTCTGATCAAAAATTTTATAAAAATTCCTATTTGTTGCTCAGTAGCTAAACCCTATTGGTATATGCTATACCACTTACAGTTTTTTTAAATTGTTTTAAATTACTGTTAATAATATTTAATTATTGTATGAATGGATCCCTTAATTTTATTATTTTTCTTAATACCTGGGTGCAAATTTCACATTGCCTTTACATAGCACTTCCAAACGTGGCAGCACATTGTTGTAGAAGACTTTCTCCTTAAGGAAAACATTTAAGTCCACTAAGAAATCTGTAGCCTCTGAATGTGGCATACTTTTAATAATTACGGAAATACAACCATCATTTCCGTTATGTTTAGACGTAGGATGAGAAGATTTATAGCAAATATTAACACGATAAATTTGACTGCAATAGTTTTCACCCGTACTGCTGCCCATGGTGAAATTAATTGTTTTTATTTCAAAATAATTATTGTACAAGGCATTCTCGAGAATGTCGGTAAAGAATTCTTTATTCAAGTGTTTGGGTTCACCAACCACATCCTTGGAGTATGAAATGGTCATTTTGAATTTGAATTTTTTTAAAAACTATTTTCAATGAATTTAAAAATTTTTTTTTAAATATTAATTTTTTATTTTAATTTTTAATTTTTATTTAGTAAAACACAATGTGGTTACACTTGAAACAGGTTTTATCAAATAAATAAAATGTTTTTCAATTTTTTAACATCTTAAATAGTCTCCGGCGGTATCTATTTCTATGTACGTTCGCACGCGTAGTGTTTTTATTGCACTAAATATCATCGTTTCGTAAATACTTACTTACTGCCGTATTAAAACAAAAAAAAAAACAAAAAAAAAATTTTAAAAAAAAATTTGATTTGATTGTTATTAATTAATGCCTTGATGTGCTATTTGTTGTTGTTTGTTTGTTTTTGTTTTATTTATTAAAAACAAAACAAACCATAGTTCTTAACCCTTATACGTGTATGTATAAAAATTTATTGTATTTCTGAATCTGTCTTATCGTATAGGCGTACTATATTATTAACAAATTTGTTTTTTCTTTTAATAATTTAAATGTACATAGTTTGATAAGATTTGCTAACAATACGTCCATACATACATATATACATTAATTATAATGTAAGTAAATTGAACAAAAAATTTTTATTGAATGGCCTTATCTTCTAAACATGTTTACCCTACTTAAACATAGGCAGTGGTATTCTACTTACCTTTCTTTTATAGTTATTGCGAGATTTTTACACTATATGCGTAGTGCGATAAGCTAAAGGAGACACATCTTAGAAAAAAATTCGATAATTCTGACGGCAATCCGACCGTTTATTATAGAGGATACCTACCAGAGCTGAGTAATGAATCGTTTTGTCGCTACTCATAAGCACTCATGAAATTTTGAATATTGAAATTTAACTATGTACTCTGATTCATTCGTATGCACTAAAACATTTGATCAATTCACACAAGCCGTTGTATCGTTGTATTGTTGAACGAATATACTTACAATAGTGTATGGTTGTTGTTGATAATTTGTATATAAAAATCCGATACACTTATACACATTTTTTCATATGTTTTTAAAAAGTTGTGTTGATTTAGTGCTATCATATTGTTTGAATGCCAAAAATTATGAAGAACAATAAGAAGAAGACATTTGGAATACGAAATACACAATATAGCATAGCATTGAGCGTTCACAAACAACCAAGTGTATTCAATATAACATACACCATACAAAGTCGTGTGAATTGACCAATTGATTTATAAATACAGGTTGCAATATGTATGAGTACAACGTTGACATCAAACTCATAACATTCGAAATATGTTTGATTCATACGCCTACTCATAAATTTAGAAAAATACTCTTATAATACTTATAAAAGAATCGAGTGAATTCAATCATTCACCAAATTTAAAGTTTTAGTTGTTGATGCATTTACAAAAAAAAAAGAAAGAAAAAGACACATAAGCAAAACAAGCAGAGCAGCAAGCAGAGCAAACACACAACCTTACAGTGAGTGCTTTAGTGTTCCTACGCGAATCATACTTATTTTGTGCTTCGTGTATATGTTGAGTTATGGAGAGTCGAAATCAACAACATCAAACGTGTTGTTAAGTATAAATATGATGAGTACTTCCAGCTTTTAATATGAGTAGAAGAGGTTCCTTGATATTAAAATAAGTATGAATGCGTATAAGTATCAGAAATTATGAGTATGATTCAAATACTCATTGCTGATCCCGGCTGTACTAAATTGCTCAACTCTACACGATCCAGAAGATCCATTTGCCCTTTTTAAAGCTAATTTCTTAACACAGAAACTCCATCTGTTAAAGAACTAACACAACTCGAAAGAAAGAAGTGGTAATCGCCAACTTCAGACTGTTCTCTTTCCCATTACGATGAGAAAGAGAGACTAATGAAAGAGCAGCTGGAAGGCTGACCTCACTGCTAAGTAATATTATATGACAATTGATTACGAGAACCACAGTTAAGTTGGTTGTAGTTTCTACATACATAATTGATCATTACAATCCTTCAGTCAGGTTTACGACCTATCCTGCTTACAACACTTATGTTGTGTGTGTTAGTTTTATTCATAAGTGGCGGGACCTAAAGTTTAAAGTCGATTCCGAACGAAAGGTTTTTGAGAAACTCTCAGAGGAAGTCGCTGAAAGAATATTTTTTCATGTTTTGTTTTGTTGAAGATGTCTGGCCTGGCGTTTAAACTGAGGCCTTACCACTAAGAAGCCAACACACTACCTACTAGACTACAGTGACTACTACACTGTAATTTCGTATGACAGCTGTTAACCAGAACCACAGTGAAGTTGGTTGTATTTTGTACGTATTCGATATATCACATGATAATCGACATCTCTAAAAGGTTTGAAACTCCCGCATAAGGCGCTAGCAAGTCACTGTCGTTATGTGTTAACAGAATACAATTCCTCTCCCTTTGACTAAACGTAGATCTGAACAAAGAGTGCAGGAGCGCACTTTAGTCTTTCTAAATACACAAAAAACCATGACGTTTTATTATTGGAAACAACATTTATGAGGTGATTCTTCTTCAAGTAGTGAATTGCGTTATAGTCCGGGATTATTAGCTACAGGCGAGGGGAATAGTAATCAACAAATCCACCAGAATGGATTCGATTATGCAGCGATTCTTAGTTTATTTAGTCAGGATTACAACCTAGCTTTTCACACCATTCATGTCGTGTGTGTAAAATTTTATTCATGAGCAGCGGGGCCTACAGTTTAAGGTCGATTCCGAAAGACAGATTTTTGAGAAACTTTTCATTACAATTTTATTTCAGAAGACTTCTGAGGGGAAGACGTAGAAAGAAATTTTTTTATATAAAGTGAGGGTCAAAAGAAACTGTACACTAACGATAAAATTCTAACTATCATCAAACTCAACTTTTACCACTTAAGGAGAGTGCCCTAAAAAATTTTACAATATTTCGAAATTTTTTTTGTTTCAATTTTAAAAAGTAGTAATTAAACAATTTTAAAATAAAAATAACGGTAATTTATTAATGCATATTTTTTTATTTGTACAGTTTCTTTTGACGCTCACTGTACATACATATGTAGGGTATAAGACTGACAAACTTAACCGATATTAATATTCTTTCTTGCTTTCATTTTTAACAAGAATAATAATTTCATAAAAATTGCTTACAATTGATTATGCTTTAAGTATACGCACAATGGACATGGATAGATAACAGAATGGGTGTTAGCCGAATTTATTTGCCAAACCATAGTTTTTTAAAGAAATTTATTTCATAATATTTCATCGCCTTGTTTAACAAAATATATTCTCACACTAACTTCAGTTATTCTGTTACCATGAAAAATATTTAAAAGTATTCAAATTATGTATTCATGAATAGATTCATATCTTTGTTTTGCTAATTATTCAAAGATTTTGATTATATGGGCGTGATAATAAATTAAACATCTAATGTTAGTCATTTCTAAGTTGCTAACCAAGTAAGTAAAGCAAAATCATTGAAATAAAATGATAATACGGACCCGCTAATCGAATTCAGCTAATATGTCGCTTGACTATCTTAGACCTAATCTAGAGATTCACGAGGTTATTGTTTAATAGAGACATGATAGTGAATGAGAACGTTTTCTTCTTCGTAATGGACTTCTCTCAATTCAGACGGGCTAAAGACCACTTTCATTTTTACCTAGCTATTATAGTGGAAGAGATTTGATTTGAGAGATTTGATAAAGAAATAGCTTCTGATTAGGCATTATAGGTTCAAAGAATATTTGCAAAGAAAAATAATCGCAATTCTCTCATGAGAGAACAAGTAACCAGACAACCTACTTGGAATCTGTGTAGTGTTAATGCAACTCAAGCAGTATATATGCTTGAATACATTCTAAGGTTTATATATTTAATCATTAGGTGTCTATACTTTAGGAGTAGCCTTCGAACATGCACTTCCGAACTTTGACAGTCAAATTGGTTGTCATTAATTAAGTCAATTTGCCAAATCACCATGGTAGAATTACGCAACAACGTGTGTTCGCTGAATGGACTGTGCAGCAGTCCAAATTCAAATGCGAAGTTGCCATCTAGCAGGTAGTGTGTTGGCTTATTAGACGTAAAGCCCGGGTTCAAATCCCAGGTCAGATGTCAAATCGAAATATGAAAAAATATTTCTTCGACGACTTTCTCTCAGCAGATTTATGACAAAAACTCTAAGAGTAAATAAAAACCCGCCATGAAAAAGTTTCTTAAAAATCTGTCGTTCGGAGTCGACGTTAAACTGCAGGTCCCTCCACTCATGTATAAAATTAACGCACACAACATGAGTGGTGTGAGAAGCGAGGCAGTAATCCTAACTGTATGTATGCATCAATCCAAATAAGATCCAAGAGCATTCAATGCATTGCGATAAAGGCATTGTTTATGGTGGATTTTGGGCTGGTGGTATCATCGGTTCATATTTCTTAGAAAACTATGCTACTCAGGCCATCACTGTCAACAGCGTGCACTATAGGCTTTGCTTATAAGCTTCTTTTGGCATGAATTATATTATCTAGAGACCAACGATATGTGGTTCTAACAATATGCCTTTACATGGCACACAGCTCATGCCACACTGGATATTTTACACGAGTGTTTTGAAGGCACGGTTATCTCACGTGGAGGTGATGGGAATTGTGCGATTAGATCCCGTTAGACTTTTTCTTCTGACATCGATCAAATTTAGACTGATTTTTGCATGGAAAATGTGATATTTCCGATGCGCGCCATCCAGAAAAACTTTGACGAACAGTTAAACGATATTATATACCACAATAGGACTTTCGCACCACTTATGTTGTGTGTGTTAATTAAATACATGAGTGACGGCACCTACAGCTTAATGTCGACTCCGAACGACAGATTTCTGAACAAATTTTCATGGCAATTTTTATTGACTCATATATTTTTTGCCAGAAATTTGCTGTGAGGCAGTCTTCGAAGATATACTTTTCATGTTTCGTTTTGATGTCTGACCTGGGGTTTAAACTCGGGCTTTACGTCTAATAAGCCAACATACTACCTACTAAACCACGGCGACGTTTTATCTAAAAATTCGTAAAATTTTATTGTATTTCATAAAATTACATTTTTCCTATTCCACTTCAATTACAATCCATATCTTACCGTTCATATTCTAATTACCCTCAATCACATTTATGGGTTAATAATAGTAATAAATTAATTTAGATTATAAGAAACGTCAAACAGCCGAGGGTCATCTTCAAACTACAAATTATAATAACTTGTCAAGTTATAAAGAAATAGTAAAAAAAGACACAAATAAAATAAAAACACGCAATATTTTTTAATAATCTTAAATAAAAATTTGTTTGTTTTAATAATATATAATAATAATTAATAATAATAATGCATGAAATATCCATAATAATTTAATTGTAAAGCGGTGAAAAAAACAAAAACGAAATTTATTTAAAAAATTAATTTCAGTAGCATTTGACACGCCTCAAAAACATTTATTTTTAAATATTTAAAAACATTGTAACGTAATTGTGTAAATTTTGTATGTTTATTAAAAAACATTTGTTTCCGATAGTGAATTATTTATAATTCATACACAATTAATCCCGCGTGTTTATAATTTTGGTTAAAATTTGATAATTATTTGATGAAAATTTTACGAAAATTTTATGAAAATTTAATAACACTTTGATGGAAATTTGATTATATTTTGATGAAAATTTTATAATAATTTAAAGAAAATTTGATAATAATTTGATGAAAATTTGATAATAATTTGATAAAAATTTGATTATAATTTGATAATAATTTCTTGAAAATTTAACGAAAATTTTATGAAAAATTGATGAAAATTTGATGAAAATGATTACTTTAGTATACACTCCTAGGAATATATGGTTTCCATAAAGCATCTCAGTCTTATATAGTTTGCTGCTGTAATTTTTTGGCCTTCGGTGTATTATCAAACTGTCTTAGCTCTTGGAGAGTCGTGCGACAACACGTATTCCCCAATAGCTCTTGGCTTTCTCTTCAATGTATGGCTGAAAACTAATGAAACGACTCAATATAGCTGACCAGACTAACAGTATAATAGGGTCAGAATAAGGTCGTATGCGCAGAATCTACTTTATATTGTTTTACAAATTGGTCATTACAACCCTTTAGTCAGGATTACAACCTAGCTTGCCACACCACTTACTATGTGCGTGAATTTTTATCCATTAGTAGTGGCAACCACTTTTTAATGTGGAGACCGAGCCGAAAGATTTGAGAAGCATTTCATGGCAATTTTATTTTATTCCTGGAAAATGCCAGAAGAAAAAGAAGGTTTTCGAAACGTCTAAGCTAGGGAGTGAAACACGAGGTCTCTTCTAATAAGCCAACAAACAATTTGATTTTGTATCTGCTAATCGATTTTTCGTAGTGATTCAAATGCGTACAATCATCCTAGGCTTTAAGTATAGCTGCAGACAAACAATTCTTCAATAGGGGTTTCTATTTTCGAATGAAGAAAAGATGCTTCATTCCACCACTATACAATCCATATGTCCACTATGTCCTGAAAGAGAATAACATTAACAACGTTAATTCATTGGAAGGTTAGGCAGTGTAATCACTTACGAATGACTAGGATACAATGTTACTGCTATTTGTAGCGACAGATGACAACTCTATTATTCTGCAACCTATTACAGTAGATCCATCATTTGTTTAAATGGAAAAACATGATTAATGAAACCCACACTTACTTACTAAATTGCTCATTACAATACTTTAGCTAGGATTACAACATAGCTTATCACATAACAATGTTGTGTGTTTTAATTTTATTCAAGAGTGGCAGAACCTAGAGTATATAGTCAACTGCGAACAATAAATTTATGAGAAAGTTTTCACGGCAATTTTATTTTACTCTCTGAGTTTTAGTCAGAGAAGAATGCTGAGAGCAAACCGCTGAAGGAAATAGCGCTGTCACTGAACATAATATGAATAACGAAAATCATAGAAAGGTGGGGTAGGAAGCTTACTATTTGGGGAAGATCAGAACAAAATGTTCTTTAACCATCGTTTCTTATTGCTTGTAGGTAGCGAAAGATGGCAACTCCCAGAACCTGTTAGATAAGATGTTGGATTTACTTTGTAACAGCCTTACGTCCCTTAAAGAAACTAAAGAAATAGTAAAATAATATTGAGGTCGGCATGATCTAGTAGTAGTGTGTTGGCTTATTAGGATAGAGCCTGTACTTCAAACTAACACTCAGACAAAACGGAATATGAAATAAAATATTTCTTGCTGCGACTTCTCTCAGCAGCCATCTGGCAAAAACTCTGAGAGTAAATAAAATTGTCATGAAAAGTTTCTCATATTTCAGGGTCCATATTAAAACTGGTGGTCCCATCACTCATGGATAAAATTAACATACACAACATGAGTGGTGCGAGAAGCTGGGTTGTAATCCAGACTAAAGGGTTGTAATGACCTGTTAAATAAATAAATACTAAAAATATCCGTTACATTAATTAAAATTTCTAAACTATTTATTTATTCATTAAGTACTTCAGATGATTAATGGGGTTTTTGTATAAAAATTAATATTTTTATATTACATCACCTAAGTATAAAGAAATGTTTACAATTGTGAAAACACATATAAGCGTTCATAAAGATAAAAATTTTTATAAAAATTATTGTAAATTATTATCTCTCTAGGTATCATTAAAAAGCTGATAGATTTTAAAAACGTATGTGTACCTAATGAAATTCTATATGGAATGCTTGAAATAATGAATTTTTTTTTGTAAAATTTATTTTTTTCATTGTTTTTATTTTAATTTTACTGTATCATTTATTTAAATTAATGAATAAATAGTAATGAAGTACTTTTTAGTTTATCATTTAAATTTTTTTTTATTAAGTTAACCCATAATTATACTACAAACGAAAAATTTTATTCAATAACGATAGCAAAACAGCAGGCAGACATTTTACAATTGTTGTGTAACAATTTCAAAATTTAATTTCAATTTCAATTTCGACATCAATTTATCACTTTAACACTTCAAATTCCACTCATATTACAGATAGTATCACATAATTTAATACTAAAATATATATACATATGTATATGTACATACAGTGAGCGTCAAAATAAACAATCACCAAACTCAACTTTTATCACTTAAGGAGAGTGCCCGAAAAAAATTTGACAATATTTTGAAATTTTTGTTGTTTCAATTTTAAAAACTAGCCTTGAAGCAATTTTAAAATAACGGTAATTTATTAATGTATATTTTTTTAATGTACTATTTCTTTTGATGCCCACTGTACATATGATAACATATACAAGATATGTATGCAGGCATGACACTCATTCTCATCCTGCATTCATATGCTACTACCAGTAGCATGGCAATTACATATTGCAATTGCAATACAATTAGAGGAGTCCTAATTGTTCTAAACGTTTGATATTAAATTTCAACGTTTCAATTGTTCTTTTATTGCTGGTGAACATTAATTGTATTTTTTGTTCGGCAAATTGTTCATCTTTTAAATTCTCCAATGAATTGTCATGGGAATCGTTGGCATACATCGACATCAATGGGAAAAATGCAAATGCCACAAAAAACCCATATGCCTCCCTTTCATGTATCTCTCGTTGTATTTGCTCTTTGCTTGGCAGTAGCTCTTTTGGATATGCAAGGGCTTCTAAAGTTTTTATTAACATATTGGCATACGCATCAATTAATTCGTTACGATGCTGTTGTAAAACTTTCAATTGTACGCTGGTATTTAGTAAATAGTTGATATCAAAGCCTAAACTGCCATAAAAGCTAAGCTGGAAGTCGATCTGAAAATGAGAAAATTTAATTGTTGTTGTTTTAAAACGGAATACAAAAAAAAAAAAATATAAAAACAAATGTAAATAAATTCAAGGTTTTCGAGAAAACTGGTTGAACCGCTAATTACATTAAACATTTTCTAAACTACGAGGGCGGTGTTATAAGTGATTCCAAGCACTGAAAACTAATGGTGCTTAAGTTTATAAAATGGCCTCTAATTGCATGCAAAAATAGTTGCTAATCCGTCTGCGTTCTACTCACCAATCTGACATCCATTAGTTCCACGTCTGTCCCCTTCTTGTAGCTAAAGAGCAAATTGTTTACCCATAAATCGCCATGATTTAAAACATTTATGCGACCCTTTAAAGGATACACCGATTTAACTACACGTTCACTAAAGTGATCATAATAATGTACGAGTTTTTTCATTAAGTCCTTTAAATCATTGTCAGCTTTAAGGATCTCTATGAGTTTCAAAAGTTGAGCACCAAACAAAGCTTTAAATGAAGGCGATTTACAAGAATCCATATTTAAAAGACCAAAAGGATAACGTTCTAAGATATTGGAAAAAAGATTCGCATCCTGTTACGAAACAATTTTTTCGTAATAAATTAATACGATAGAACACAGTTAAAAAATGTCTTACCTTTTCCATTAAGATCATGGCTAAGGCATGATATTCTGCCAGTTTTCTTAAGACCAGTAGGGTGTGACTTAAGTCCAAGCCAATCTGACGACTTTGTAGCTTAAAACCCAAAGGGGAAAGGTTTTGAAATACCAATGTCTCCACGGGACGGGTAATATTGTGTATCAAACTACCGGTTAAGGAGAACTTTTATTTATTTTTAGAGGTTAAATTGGATTTTTTATTTATTTTTAGAGGTTAAGGGGAATTTTTATTTATTTTTAAAGGTTAAGGAGAATTTTTATTAATTTTTTGGAGGTTAAATAGAATTTTTATTTATTTTTTGGAGGTTAAGAAGAATTTTTATTTAATTTTAGAGGTTAAGGAGAATTTTTATTTTGTTGTTAGAGGTTAAAGAGAATTATTATTTATTTTTAGAGGTTAAGAAGAATTTTTATTTATTTTTATAGGTTAAGGAGAATATTTATTTAATTTTAGAGGTTAAGGAGAATTTTTATTTATTTTTATAGGTTAAGGAGAATATTTATTTAATTTTAGAGGTTAAAGAGAATCTTTATTTATTTTTAGAGGTTAAGAAGAATTTTTATTTATTTTTTGGAGGTTAAGAAGAATTTTTATTTATTTTTAGAGGTTAAGTCGAATTTTTATTTATTTTTAAAGGTTAAAGAGAATTTTTATTTATTTTTAAAGGTTGAGGTGAATTTTTATTTATTAATAGAGGTTAAGGAGAATTTTTATTTTGTTGTTAGAGGTTAAAGAGAATTTTTATTTATTTTTAGAGGTTAAAGAGAATTTTTATTTATTTTTAGAGGTTAAGAAGAATTTTTATTTATTTTTTGGAGGTTAAGGAGACATTTTATTTATTTGTAGAGCTAAAGGAGAATCTTTATCTATTTTTATAGGTTAAGGAGAATATTTATTTAATTTTAGAGGTTAAGGAGAATTTTAATTTATTTTTTGGAGGTTAAGAAGAATTTTTATTTATTTTTAGAGGTTAAGGAGAATTTTTATTTATTTTAGGGGCTTCTTTAATTTTTTTAGTTTACCTGGGCGCCAATGTATAGCCCTTGACCTTCATGCGCATTACGGTTTGCATTCTCGGTAAAATATGCTTATAAAAGTAACACTCCCTGTTATAGATTCTCAAATTCCTCAAAACGATTTGCTTGTGTTTTGGCATACTTTTCACCACCATATTCTCCTTATACTGCTCTCCACAGCCCAATTGTTGATATTTGACAAGCACCTGATAAATATCACTGCAATAATTTTCACCCGCCCCCAATGCCACCGAAGAGATTTCAAATTCATTTATTTTCACTTCACTGCAGCACAAATAATTTTCCAATGCTGTCTGTATAAAATCATCATTTAGATATTCGGGATATTTGTTCACGGATTTGGCGGCCATTGTAATTAATTCGTTTGAAAATCGATGGAAAAACTAAAAGATTTTTATGCGCTTCATGTCTATTTATAATTTACGTTGGCTGGCCATTTAATAGTGGGCACTTGTGCACCGAGATTCACATTTTAATTGTTCCTAATCATTGTAATGACATTTTGCTTTGATTTTGCCATTTGTATGAATGGGGGCAATTTGATTGACTCGTAATGATTAAGTTGATGATGTGTCTCACTCTATCTATGTATTTATAAAAGAATCTCAACAATAATAATTTATTAGGGAATGCATATACAGTGAGCGTCAAACGAAACAGTACATTAAAAAATAACCGTTATTTTTATTTTAAAATTGTTTCATGGCCAGTTTTTAAAATTGCAACAACAAAAAATTAACAAAAAAAAAAAATTCGATAAATTGTCAAATTTTTTCGGGCACTCTCCTTAAGTGGTAAAAGTTGAATTTGGTGATTGTTAGAATTTTATCCTTAGTGTAAACTTTCTTTTGATGCTCACTGTATAAAGGCTATTAAAGTTGCGTTTCAATTATTCAATGAAATGCTGGAAAAAAATGTGATAAAAAGTCACACAGAGTAATCGAATTGATATGATTTTGAATTAAGAGCCGTAGGCCAAGAATTTCTTAAATCCAAAAAGATAATGTTTACGGATTTAAACTGCGTAATAATATTGATGTAGTCGCCGAAGTCTAGTAGGTAGTGTGTAAAGCCCGGTTCGAGCCCCAGGCCAGACATCAAAACGAAAGATGAAAAAAAATTACATATATTTCTTCGGCGACTTCCTCTCAGCAGATTGCTGGCAAAAACTCTGAGGTTAGGTTAGGTTAGGTTAGAGGACGTGTCCTTGTCAACTGTGACAAATACAGTATCCGGAGGTCGAATTGACCCATTGTACAACGTCCTAGCTTCTCACACCACTCGTGTTGTGTGCGTTGATTTTATACATGAGCAGCGGGACCTACAGTTTAAAGTGGACTCCGAACGACAGATTTTTGAGAAGTTTTTTCAATATCAGATTTATTTACTCAGAGTTTTTGCCAAAAATCTGCTGAGAGAAAGTCGCCGAAGAAATATTTTCATATTTTCGTTTTGATGTCTGACCTGGGATTTGAATTCGGGTCTTTCGTCTAATAAGCCAACACACTACCTACTAGACCACGGCGACTTCTTAAGAGTAAAAGTAAAATTGTCATGAAGAGTTTGTCAAAAATCTATCGTTCGGAGTCGACAGCAAAGTAAGGTCCCGTCACTCATGTATAAAAGTAACACACAGAACATGAGTGATGTAAGATGGTAGGTCATAATCAGAGATCAGCAGTGAATCGTTTTTCCCCTACTCATAAGTACTTAGAAAATTTTGAGTAAGACTGTGATGATACTCTGATTCATTCGTACTCACTACAACATTGATATATACGTACAGTTTGAAATGAGTATGAGTACAACGCTTACATCAAACTCATAACATTCGAAATATGTTCGATTCAAGAAATTATTATAATACTCATAAATGATTCGAGTGATTCGAATCATTCATCAAAATTTACAGTCTTAGTTGTTGTTCTATTTACAAAAAAGAAGAAAGAAAATTACAAAGACACATAACCTTCTAGTGAGTATTGTAGACGAACGCGAATCATACTTATTTTATGATTCTTGTAAATGCTGAGTAAAGGAGAGTCAAAATCAACAATATCATGCGTATTGTTAAGTATGAGTACGATGAGTACTTCAAACTTTGAATACTCATATTTATGAGGTTCCGTGATATTAAAATAAGTATGAATGCGTATAAGTATCAGAAATTATGAGTATCATTCGAATTTACTCATCTGTTTGAATACTCATTGCTGATATCTGGTCGTTATACTGACTAATAGGTTGTAATGACCAATTGTGTATGTATAAGTAAAAAAAAAAAACAATTTAAATAGTTTATGATGTTATGGCCAAACAAGACACCTTACCTTACCTACCTTACTGACTAGATTAAAAATTTTTAATTCAAATATTTTCTATTTGCATTTGCATTTTTAGTTAAAGACTTGTGTGTAATACTTATTATGCATTAAAGTGCATAAATTTGAAACTAAGTAAAGAATTTGTCACATTATTTTCAACTATTTTGTAATACAATCTATAACTTTACAAGCTGGACTTATTACACCAAAGTCAAGTCAAGTTTTTGTATAAATATACCACAGCTTTGAAAAAATTTTATTTAGAAATTATAACTTTAAGGCATTGAGACATAAACACTGTTAAACGCTAGAAACTCACAATACAACAACATGATGATTAGAAACGATAACAATATCTTTGTGCCCGATTATTTAAACGAAGAATTTTTCGTTAATACATTAGAAGAGGGCTTACGTGAGGTGAAAGTGAATATACACGTAATAAATTTTACTTGGGGCAGTAATCCCGGTGATAATTATTGTTCCAGTATTTATCGTGTATTAATCGATTATGATACTAACTGTGATGATAGCCAAGAACCAAAGGAAAAACAACAAATTTCTTTGATTGTTAAAACAATACCGATAACAGCAGAGACACAATTTCTTGAAGATGTTGGTGTTTTTGTTAAAGAAAAACTAACGTACTGGGATGTATTGCCGCGCTTAGCTATTCTCAGTGATGATGGTGAACAATTTGCAGCAAAGTAATCATTGAAAACTTTTAAATTAATTGTGCAATTTAAATAATTTGTTTTTCAATATAATTGTAGTTGTTTTTATGCCTGTAAATTGCCAGTGCAAACAATTGTATTCAATGATCTTAAAGTGGATGGTTTTGCAGTGGCCTCCCGACAAAATGGTTTAGATTGGTCACATTCAGTGCTTATTTTACAAAAATTGGCTAAATTTCATGCTGCTTCAATGGTGTTGGCTAAGAAGGTAAGCAAGAATTATAAATAGTTTAAGATTTTTAACTTAATCAATGTATTTAAATCTCCTATAAACTTAATTACAGGACCCTGCTATTACTAAACATTTCCAGAAGGGTATGTTGTGTGAGGAGACTATTTTGAAAAGCGACAGATTTTTCGATTTATTTGGTAGTTATTTAGAGCAATTGATTAACACTTCTAGTACTTGGCCAGGCTATGAAAATATCTCAAAAAAATTACAGAAATACTACAACAATTTCAAACAAATTACCTACAAATTAAGCAAAGCTAAACAAGGTGATCGTATAGTGGTTTTAAATCATGGCGATATGTGGACCAATAATTTCATGTTTGCCTATAAAGATGATAAAGAGCCCACTAAGCCCACCAAAGCTATTTTCGTAAGTATTTCGAAAGCAATTTGAAATCATAACTCATTACGTTTTTTAAAATTCTAGGTAGACTTTCAATTAAGCTTTTATGGCAGTCCTGGCTGTGATTTGAATTTCTTTCTCAACACCAGTGTCCAATTGGATATCCTGAAAACCAAATGTAATGAATTAATTGAAATCTATTATGAAAGTTTTTCCACTGCCTTGGATTATATGCGCTATGAAAATATACCCTCTTTAGATGACTTGAAATATGAACTGAGATCTCGTGAACTATATGGTCTATTTGCTTTGTTTGGTTTCTTGCCTATGGTTACCCTGCCAAAAGAACTTTCGGGTGATAGTAGTATTGAAGAGTTTATTAAAGGCGTACACAAACATAAAATATTAGATGAGATTTTCTCTAGACCTGCTCTCACAGAGCATTTAAAATACGGCCTGAAGCGATTTGAAGATTTGGGTGTATTGAATGAGTTTTAATAAAAATTTTTGGAGATTAAAATGAATTTTATTGTGTTATTTTATATTATTTATATATATAGCATAAATAAATAGAATATTGAAAATAGATTTATTTAATGCCTTTTGTTAGTAATACAATTACAGCCATACTACCTTATTCGATCGGACCAATTTTCGTTTACTTTTTCCAGTGTATAAGGTCGTATAACATAACAATTCCCACAGAAACTAGTCCAACGGTGTTATATCGCAGCTTCTTGATTGCCAGTTGGCATCACCATTTCGTCTAATTAATCAGCCACCAAACGTTCGACGCAATAAAGCGATTGTGGCTTGAGATGTATGGCAAGTTGCAGCATCCTGTTGAAACCAAACATCATTCACATCAATACCATGAAGATTGGGTACAAAAAAATCGGTTATCATAGTGCGATAGGCCTCTCCATTTACCGTAATGGGTGTGCCGTCCTCATATTTAAAGAAATATGGGCCAACGATGTCAATGCCACACAAGCCGTACCAAACAGCTACTCGTAATAGATGCATTGACTACTGTAAGACCTACTTACTTACTTAATTCGCAATAACAACCCGTTTCACGGATTTCGGCCTGCAGCAACACATCCTTTCAGGCGCCTCTGCTTCTTGCGCGCCTACGCCAGTTGGTCACACCAATCGATGACAGCGCTTTCTCGATTTGGTCCTTCCAATGGATACAAAGTCATCCACTTCGCCGACTTCCGCAGATTACCTTATCAAATATCCGTCTCGCCGAAGCATCCTCCTCCATTCGAACGACATGGCCGTGCCAGCGCAGCCGCTGGATATTAATATGCTGCACAACGTCTATGTCGCACGGGTAAGATGAGTGTCTTGTAGAGTGTTAGTTTTGTCGCACGAGAGAAGTCTCTGCTATTCAATTGTCTATTGGTGGTAACGGCGGAGCCAAGATAAATAAATTCTTTGACTGTTTTAAAAGTATAGTTATCGGCCGTAATATGAGAATCAATACGCCGCATGTCTCTACATGTCGATAACATATAAATACTTTGTTTTGCCCGCATTTACTGCCATACCCATCTTAGTAGACTCCCGTTCAATAGCACTAAAGGCAGCAGTAACTTCTGTAAGACTACGTGTGGGTTTTCTAAGCCCCAGCAGACTGAAAGTGAGTTTGATCCAAGAAGAATCCCAATGTTGCTCAAGCGTTCATTACGGAGATAACATACTGAATTTTGTGACAGAATAGAATGACTTAAGCGGTGCCAGATTCGAAATAACCAAAGGTTCAAATTTAAACTAATTGATGGCCCACCCTATACAATATTTTGGAGATCAATTCTTTCAAGATCTTAAACGTATTGCAAGCATAGCTTTGTATGGCCTCCTTTGTTATTTTAAAAGTACTGGCTTGTGCCATTCTAGCCGTGGTTCTTTACAGCAGATAGAGGTTTTCATCACTCTAAGGGATATATCATAAGAAGCTTACATCTATTCTAATAATTTTTATTTTTTTCAAATCTTAGAAATTTAATTTGAAAAGAAAAGTACACATAATCATTACAATATATTCTCACTACAATTTATTTATTTGTACAACAATAAAATATTTACAATATCACTACAAGAACAATAATTTAATCTACTTAAACTCCAATAATTTTTAATTAAAATTCATCCAATACACCCAAATCTTCAAATCGCTTTAGGCTGTATTTTAAATGCTCTGTAAGCGCAGCTCTAGAGAACATTTCTTCTAATTTTTTATTTTTATAATCCTCATTGGTAAAGGCTTCAATACTTGTATCACCGGAAAGTTCTTTTGGTAGTGTAACCATAGGCAAGAAACCAAACAAAGCAAATAGGCCATATAGCTCACGAGATCTTAATTCATATTTTAAGTCATCTAAAGAGGGTATATTTTCATAGCGCATATAATCCAAGGCAGTGGAAAAACTCTCATAATAGACTGCAATTAATTCATTACGTTTTGTTTTCAGGATATCCAATTGGACACTGGTGTTGAGAAAGAAATTCAAATCACAGCCAGGACTGCCATAAAAGCTTAATTGGAAGTCAACCTAAAATTTTAAAAACCGTAATGAGTTTGATGATTTCAAAATGCTTTAAAAATACTTACAAAAATAGCTTTGGTGGGCTTAGTGGGCTCCTTATCATTGTTATAGGCAAACATGAAATTATTGGTCCACATATCGCCATGATTTAATACCACTATACGATCACCTTGTTTAGCTTTGCTTAATTTGTAGGTAATTTGTTTGAAATTGTTGTAGTATTTCTGTAATTTATTTGAGATATTTTCATAGCCTGGCCAAGTACTAGAGGTCTTAACCAATTGCTTTAAATAACCGCCAAACATTTGGAAAAATGTTTCAGTTTTCAAAACAGTCTCCTCACATAACATACCCTTCTGGAAACGTTTTGTTATACTAGGGTCCTGCAATTAAGTTTAGAGGAGATTTAAATATATTGATTAAGTGAAAATCCTTAATACGTATATATTTATTGCCTACCTTCTTAGCCAATACCATAGAAGCAGCATGAAATTTAGCCAATTGCTGTAAAATAAGCACCGAATGTGACCAATCTAAACCATTTTGTCGGGAGGCCACTGTAAAACCATCCACTTTAAGATCATTGAATACAATTGTTTGCACTGGCAATTTACAGGAATAAAAACAACTACAATTACATTGAAAAAGAAATTATTTAAAATATACAATTAATTCAAAACTTTTTTATGATTACTTTGCTCCAAATCGTTCACCATCATCACTGAGTATAGCTAAGCGCGGCAATACATCCCAGTACGTTAGTTTTTCTTTCACAAAAACACCGACATCTTCTAGAAATTGTGTCTCTGCTGTTATCGGTATTGTTTTAACAATTAAAGAAATTTGTTGTTTTTCCTTTGGTTCTTGGTTATCATCACAGTTTGTATCGTAATCGATTAATACACGATAAATACTGGAACAATAATTATCACCAGGATTACTGCCCCATGTAAAATTTATTCCATGTATATTCACTTTGACTTCACGTAGGCCCTCTTCTAAGGTATTAATGAAAAATTCTTCATTTAAATAATCGGGTACGCAAATATTGTTATCGTTTCTAATCATCATTTTGTTGTATTGTTAGTTTCTAGCGTTTAACAGTGCTTATGTCTTGATGCCTTAAAGTTATAATTTGCAATGAAGAAGATTTAGCCAAAACCGAGGCATATTAATACAAAAAACTTAGCTAGACATTAGCGTAACAGTGATAGACGAACTAATATGATTAGTATATGTACATGTATACAATGACTAGCGGATATTCATAAGCGCAATGCTAGTGTTCGTAATAGAGAGAGAGAAAGAAAAAATAAAAATATAAAAAGAAAATAAATTTGTTTATAAGCATAGACGCGCGTGTCTCAAAAATTATTTCAATTTTATGTTTTTTGTTTTAGTTTTGGTTTCTGCTTTTTTTTGTCATTAAATTGCGAAAAAAGCGTCTTCCCTTTTTTTTGGGTGATAATTGATAAAACTCTGCTGTTATCAACTGAGGGAAAAGTATGTTTGAGTTTATGGTGCTATTATTTGGGTTATTTGTCAATCTCTTAATCAATCTTATCAAAAGTGCTTTGTGTTTTGTTGTCTATGCAATTAATTTCAATCATAATATTATCACAAGCTAATTATGACCAATAGATACACCAATTAGACGTATTATAACGCACATAGATACGTATATACATAAGAATATTTGGTTTGTGTGTGTACACTTTTATCTGTTTGCCTTAGACAATTTGCATTTCACACTAAAGGGAGAGAGCATTTGAAAGAAAATATTAAAAAAGTGTGAAAGAAATGTTGCAAAGATTGAGTAAAGTAGAACCAATGGTACTCTATAAACCAAAGCGTTTGCAACTTATTAAACCTAAACGATTATGAAATTAAAATATTTCAAATCGTACCATAATGAGCATAGTTTTTGGCCATAAAAGCTAAGAATATTTGGCTTATTTTATAACCCACTCAAGTCATTCAACTCTTTGTTGAGTCTGTTATGTGGTTCATCGATCAGCAAACTAAGAACACCATGTTAAAACATATTTTTTTGTCGCTTAATTTGCTTTTCACAATTGTACGTACTCAGCTTGGTTACACAAATATAGTCTTTGTCCTTTTAACAGACTTTCTTTTCATCATCGCTGATGACTATGTCCTTGGTACGCAATTGAGCGCAATTCATATATTCAGTCTTTATGTTATCAATCGCTAAACACTTCAGTTTTTATACTTGTTGAGGCAGTTTTAAAATCAGAAGGATGGTATTCTTACGTTTTTATGTTTTTTTTTAGAAACATTTAAAATATGAGTTCGTTTGTGTTTAGTTTTAATTAAATTCTTTATTGTGCGCACAAATTTGTGTGCCACTCTTTACAACTTGATGTAAACAACAACAATTTGGTTTGTTATTCTCCTTTACACTCTTCGGCCTAAACACTAACAATTATTCGGCAGATCTTTACAATGGAGATCTTCAAACCACGATTAATCTATTCGAACGCAACACGTCTTCACGCAAGACTGACTGAATTCTTACTGCTCGTTGCCTGCTTCGTGTTGCCTTTTTATATGCTCACGTAAACAGTGTGATGAATTTTCTTGAAGTCGAATGTTCGTGGTTTCGCTTCTCGAGAGCCCTATCATGGTTTCATTGTTGTTTGTATATTTTGTTCACGTTGTTTGTTGTTGCCTTCTTGTCCTCTTTTCTTTTATACTGATGTTGTTCGTTTACTTGTAAACAAGTTCATTGTATTTGTTTGAGTAGCTTTTGTTTATTATTTCTAATGTTAAACTATGTTACACCGTTTCCATTTTCGTAACAGTATTATGGTAATACCTATATTGAGAGACTAAAAACATATTTTGAATCGTACTAAAGTTTGATAATTCGAACAGACTCTGATCAGAGAGAATCGATTAAAATCTACTGAAAAATTTATGCTCTTTAATGCTTTTCCGTCTAAGCAAGTAAATCTGCATTTTCTAGGGTTATGAACGGTATATGTCTAATTAGACTGTTTAACTACAGATCGTGTGAACAGCTTAGACAATACTCTCCAGACCTGATATCCTTTGAGGAATCGTAAACAAGACATGACATACATATATACATAATTGTTCATTACAACCTTACAGTTAGGATTACGATCTAACTTTCCACGCCGCTTATGTTATGTGTGTTAATTTTATACATGAGTGGCGGGATCTACAGCTCAAAGTCGACTTCGCGACAGATTTTAGAGAATCTTGTACATGGCAATTTTATTTACGCAACATACACTTCAAAGTCGACTTCGAGTGACAGATTTTTGAGAATCTTTTTATTTACTCTCAGAGTTTTTACCAGCAATCTTCTGGGGAGAAGTTGGTGAAGAAATATTTTTTATATTTCGTTTTGTTGGTGATGTCTGACCTGGGGTTTGAACCATAGCCTTACGTGTAATAAACCAACGCACTATCTACTACACTGTGACGACTTCCTTAATATGTAAATCGTTTTAATTTTATGTTCACAAACACTACTCCCTCTTTTCTGCTTCCATTAAGTTGTTATGTAAAGTTGGCTATAAATATTATACCAAAAATTGTTGCAAATATTGCATAGGCTACCTACCTTACATTCAAACTACAATGCCTTTATTATAGCTGTATGCACCTCAAACATATAAATTCAATAAATATTCCGCATTTGATGAATACTCAATAGATTTTTCTGTTTATTACACTGTTCAACAAAATGATAAAACAATTTTTTTTCATTCCATTTTGCGCTTAGCTTTGTGTTCCATTTCTAGCCGATACCCGGAATAGAGAATGCATTAAACGCACCGTTACAATGCATTGACTTTTATATTCGTATTGATTGTTAATTTCTTAATTAGCAACGAGTCTCTAATAAATATTTTTAATTGATGAATGAATGATTCTCTTTATTTAGCAAATTAATTAAATGAAAATTTTTAAGTTAATACGCGGTGCGCTATTATATGTCAGCACTGTATGTTGACATTGATTTTTATCTTTCGGATTTTGACTAAATAATTAAGGAATGCTTTCATATAGAATTGTTTTAAAAATCTTGTTATCTTGTATTCAAGGAAATTATTATAATTTTAAATAAAAATGAATAGAATTTATGGTATTCTAATAACTACAGCTATTAAAGTCTTAATTACAATGTATTCTGGCACGTTTCATGTAAAGTCTATTATTAATTTAGGATGTGTACTAAAAGTGTCTACAAGAGTTTTATCTACCATCGGTTGTCGTGTTTCCATCTTATCTTTATACTCTCTATTTCTCCCTGAACTTATATTAGACGATTATGGAATAATAAAGATTCTTTAAGCTTAGAAATCCTGCTGTTGGAATAAATTTATCTAAGAAATCATTTCATTTCACATTTTGTGTAAGGCATAGTACTAAGGACACGAAAACGCATAACAAGTTTACTCCGACAAGTTTACTCCATACAAAAAAGCTCTTAAAAGTGGTATAAGATCTTCTAAAACGGTAAAGAAGAAACTCGTTCTGAACTTCCCTATGAATAAATATTTAAAAGTAGAGAAACAAAAAATCTACATATACAATATAGCACTTTTTACCACTTTTGTATTAAAGACGTTAACATCGTATCACTTTCTGTCTACTATAGTCATCTTAACTAACACCTTAAGAACTGATGAATATCTTGAAAGTGATGTCGTCATGTTGAAGTACCTTGCAGTAACACATTTTCTAATATTTTGAGCGTGAATGTATGTGTGCATTTTTTTTTTTTTTTGTAAAATTCTACACGTCTCTTCTTGCAATTCATATATACCACTATAAGTATTCATACGTACGTACGTAATTGGTTATTACAACCCTTCATTCACGATTACGACCTAGCTTCTCACATCACTTATGTTGCGTGTGTCAATTTTATACATGAGCGATGAGATATACAGTTTAAAGTAGATTCCGAACAACAAATGTTTGAACAAGTTTTTTATGGTAATTTTATTTACTCCCAGAGTTTTTGCCAGAAATTCGCTGAGAGCCAGACACCGAAGAAATATTTTCTCAAATCTCGTTCTGGAGTTTGACCCGAGGCGTCATGTGTAAGAAGCCAACACAGTATCTACTAGGCTACGGCGACTTCTACAATTATGACTGTATTGTTCATTATTCGGCGGAATTGAGAATTCGGAGGAGAGATTGCAGAATTCTTAGACTATTATGGCTAAGACTGGAATGTTCTATACCAAAAGTAGTACCCAACCTAGATGGTAGAGGTCCAGTTTTTGGGTCATAAGCAATACATCCCTCTACAGAGTTTGTAGAAGTGTGTGGGGTACTTAAACTGCCTAGCACATTCTGTCTTTCTGCCCTGGTATGCAGAAGCGAAAATTCAAGACCCTCGGCTGTGGTTTTTTAACTGGCTGTTGCAGTTAGCTTCCCATCAGTAAAGTTTCTCATCTGACGAGTTTTATCTTGGGCATTAGTTCTTCTTTTTTTATTTTATTTTTATTTAATTAAAATTGCATACAGTCATATTCGTTGCAACTGATCTCGTAAATTTCTCTTTTCACCCTTAAAATATTTTTTTTTTTTTTTTTATAATTGCATGATCATGAGTTATTTCAATTTATTTATTGTATTATTTTGTTACTAATACTTGTTTTTTTTTTGTTTTACTTTGTGTTGTTTTAGTGCAAGGTTAGTTATTATTATTACGATTACTATTAATTTATATCACTAGCAGCAAACGAAATAGATGAAACTAAATTGAGGGGAATAACAGAAAATAAAAAAAAAAAAAATACGAAAAATATATACAGTTTATGATGTCATTACTGACAACAATATACATATGCCAAGTCATTTGAAGTAAATACTTAAGTGTGGTGACTACTTTGTTTGTATCTGCATGTTTAAGTGCAGATAATTATTATTATTTCATCTGTGAAAACAACTGGGAACTAAGTATTAAAGATACGTGAAAATTTTAGATTTGCATACTCAGATTTTTAAAGAATTATTCAAAGTACTATAACTGTGCATATGGGTATATAATTTGTATATAATTTGTTTATAAAATTAAAACTTAGTAAACAATTTATTTCTCAATGTATAACAGTGTAGGGTAGTGTGTTCTATATCGAATTACATTTTTGAGTAGAATGTGATCAGTTTCCAAGCGTATGAAAAAGTTTTATACTAGCATTTATTATGGAAATTTAATATTCTAGCTTGAATTGTTTCTATAATTACCATACAATTGTGTATAGCAGTTTTGAAACAATCTTACTCACGCTTTATTTCGATGAAGATCTCAAGCAGTCTGATCATCTTCATCCAATAGATAATAGATTTTCCTCTGAAGATGTCAAATTGTTGGGTTTTTGGAAAAATATAGCCTATAGATTACCCTCTGTGATTGGGAGCGAAAGAGATACATAATTTGTTTATTTATCGTTCCGAACCATCTTCCTATAGGTAATACCTACCTCGTGAATGCTAGCGCTGACACATCTCTGGTGAAGCGCGTAGAACCCAGAAGTGATGGTGGAAAATCGATTGCATTTAGAGAAAGTCACTATTTACTGGGCATTACAATGTGGCGGTTTTATTGCTATTATTCACTGTTAATTCAGATAGCTATGATAGCAGTTTGATGATCATATTTTTAGGAATAGCACTTGAGGATTATGAACTCTCAAAAAGACTATGCCAAGAGCTAAATACGAAGTCTGATTTTGACTATATCTCTTGAGAAGTTTCCCGGAAGAATAATGTTTTATTTAGTGATGTCTATTGACTACCAAGAGTATGCGATTTAACGCCATCAGAACTTTTTGTGAGGTTATGTTAAAGATCATGTTTACTTGCATAATCTTCTAACATTGGAGTTTTTGGAAACCAGCATTTTCCATATAATCATCAGAATATTATAAGTAATGCACTAAAAATTGGGCAAAAGCTTATTCTAAAGTATCAATTGCTACAAATAATCCATAGGCAGTTATTTAATAACGTTGTATTTCGTATGACAAATGACGTCACGTAGTCTAGTAGATAGTGTGTTGGCTTATTATACGTGAAGCTATGGCTCAACACCCGGCTCATACATCTTAGACAAAGCAAAATACAAAAAAAAAATATTTCTTTCAATGTCTTCCTCTCAGCCAAAGATCAGGAATGAATCGTTTTTTCGCTATTCATAAGCACTCATGAAATTTTGAATATAAGTAAGTCAACAATATTGAAATTTAACTACGTACTCTGATCCATTCATACTCATTACAACATTGATTTATAAGTACAGGTTGCAATGAGTATGTGTACAACGTTGACATCAAACTCATACCGTTCGAAATATGTTTGATTCATAAACCTACTCATTTAGAGTCATAAATTTAGAAAAATACTTATAATACTCATAAATGATTCAAGTGATTCGAATCATTCATCAAAATGTATATCCTTGTTGTTGTTGCATTTACAAAAAAAGAAAATACAGAGCAGCCAGCAAAGCAAACACACAACTATTTAGTGAGTATTTTAGTGTTCGAACGCGAATCATACTTATTTTGTGATTCGTGTATATGTTGAGTTATGGAGAGTCGAAATCAACAACATCATACGTGTTGTTAAGTATGAATATGATGAGTACTTCAAACTTTGAAAATGAATAGAGGTTCCATGATATTAAAATAAGTATGAATGCGTATAAGTATCAGAAATTATGAATATGATTCGATTCTACTCATCTTTTTGAATACTGATTGGGGAACTCTGCTCTCAGCAGTCTTCTGCCAAAAACTCTGAGAGTAAATTGCCATGAAAAATTTCTCAAAAAATCTATTGTTTGGAGTCGACATTAAAAAGCAGGTGCTGCCACTGATAAGTAAAATTAACACTCACAACGTGGGTGGTAGGAGAAGCTAAATTGTAAGGCTGACTGAAGCATTGTAATGATCAATTAAGTAAGTAAGTAGAAGGAGACTGCAGCTCTCATCGCAATGAATGATATATGATTCTCTTCAAATGCAAACAACTTCGGATATGTTCACAGTTTTAATCGGGTATTTATTTTAAATTTTAACATAGTATTTAATTTATAATGAATATTCATAATTTACGATATCACCAGCTGTTTAAATAATTCTTCTTTCCATAAGATAAGTGTCTTTTGCAGATTTTTCATGCTACAAAGTCTATAAAAATTTTTAATTATTAACTTGTCTGGGGCTATAAAATATGAAAACACAAGATTATCTGTATTAATAAATTTCTGATTACCTACAGAACAGACATAGCGACTATGTCTGCCAAAACTGCAAACTACTCTAATTATACAGTTCACTGCTTTTATATTTCATTTGACTTTATTGAAGTTTCTTTATAAATTCTTTATTGTGTTCTCTAAAAAGACTACAATTTCTTTAGTTCCAATATTTTCTTATCAAATTCAAATATTGAATCGTCCACTCATCGTCTTTAATTCGACCTTGGTATTATAAATCTTAATCTAACTTTTATTTTTATCTCTTCGTGACATTTCAGAAAAAAATAAAAAAAGTATTTGCTCTTGTGGGTAAATTAAATTCGCGTGGCTTAATATCTCCCACTGATAAGCCCATAATTTTTAAGTTTTATTCCCACGTTATGTATCTTTAATAAACTTTGTTTTCTGTTGATTTGTCTCATCATATTAGTGAATAAAATAATACACACAATATATTACGGAAATAAATTATAATTTAAGTAAACTTAATTTATGGATACAAATTAAAATTTAAAATAATTATTTTCTATTTAAATTATACATTAGCAAATGAAATATTTTGGATAAGTATATAATTTTGTTTTGTATAAATAACTATTAAAGTATTACGGTTGCCCTATAATAATTTTGATAATGTTTCTCGTAATTATTAGGATTGGGTGGGATTCAAAGATTTAAAATGACAGAAATTGCTCCGGCACTGCCATATTTTTAAAAAAGTTAACTTTATTTTATCATTAGGTTATAATAACGAAAAAAAGTTAAAGGTGACTTTAAAGTTCACTTTAGCTAAAATTACCTTTAACTAAACCCAACTTTAATGACTAGTGTAATAATGGCCCTTACAGTGTTAAATCGCACGATCTCGATGCTTAGTTAACATCACCTCTACATGAGGTGATCATGCCCTCAAATCTCTTGTGCAGAATATCCAAATCGATATAAACTGTATGGCACGTAGCAATGTTCTGTAGAAACCACATATGGTTGGTGTCCTGACTACCCAATCGGCCAATAGTGCTGCTGAGAGGAAATCGTCAAAGAAATATTTTTGTTTTGTTCGCCCTCGAATCTAATGCCATGTTCGCACGGCAGCAATTTTTCGTAATTCGCTCTCTCATTCGCAATTCAACACCCAATTATGTGCTAAATTACGTCATTCGCCATACAAAATTTTTTGAGCGAATTACCCATATTGTGTGTAATCCAATTTCTATTACCCTGTGGATTACTTAAAAATCAATGTAATCTCTAAATTTTATCGTATTTTTGCCATCACCAGTTGTCAAAGCACAAAAAATATAAACAAAAAATATTGTAAACAATAAACAATAATGGAATCCAAAAATAATATTTTAAAAAAGTATTATTTATAAGAAAGTTATTCGCGAAATTAGCGGAGGAAGCCACTATGTGTGTAGAAAACCTTTTGAAAAGTATTTGGCAGCTTTTGAAGAAGCTGTATGAAAAATATTAATAATAATTTAGTAATAAAAAGAAGAAGAACTGTAAAAAAGAATTACAAAACTACCGTGTGAACATGATAATTCAAATAAGTAATTCAAACAGAGAGCGAAGTAATTCGAAGGCTCGTGCGAACATAGCATAACAATCCAACACACTACATACTAGACCACAATTTCTACACTCCTTCCGAAACCCTTGTGAATCGATTTGGGTATGCCACCTTTCGGAACGTCAACCTATCCTGGGTCAAAGAGGAATCCTGCTCCACCGCCGGACCTTCTTGGCCCTCGATGAATATAAGGCGCACCAAGCAGCTGCTCGGACTTGACCGTAATGTCATCTTGATCACCGTGGCCATGCTTACAGGTCATTGGGAAGACATGCGGAAAGAATGTAGCTTCTATCTAACGATTTCTGCCGCGGTTGTAGATCTCCGGAGGAAGAGGAAACTGTTATCCTCTTTCTTTGTTAGTGCCCAGCTCTTGCGAGGTGCAGATCTGGCAAAAATTCTGAGAGTAAATAAAACTGCCATGAAAAAGTTTCTCAAAAATCTGTCGTTCGGAGTCGATGTTAAACTGTAGGTTCCGCCATTCACATATAAAACTAAGGCACCCAACATGAGTGATGTGAGAAGCTAGGCCGTAATGCTGACTGAAGGGTTGTAATGGCCAATTATGTATGTTACATGTAATAAACTTTCAAACTGGTTATCCAGCGTGGGGTGGTATATAGTTGTACTTTTAATGGTTCAGCCCTTTTGCTGATCAAGTTCTTCCCGAGTTTGGTGCAACTCGGTCAGTATAGCGTAGGACCTGTGGCGTCACAACGGACCGTTATGTGTGCTGAAGTGTGCTTCGACCTAATCTAATGTAACCTACTAGTTTATGGTGACTTCAAAGTCAAAATTAAATGTCAAATAAAAATTTGCTTAAATAAGCATATTTAAGTTTAAGCTGTAGCGTAATAATAATATTTTCAACCTTTACTAGTCATTATAGCATAATTATTTATAAAATCGCTTTAAAATCGCGTTTGTTTAATGCACTGTAAACTTCAAACTGCTTCCTCTTTAACACAGTATTTATGACAAAGCAAAAAAAATTTTTTTAACAATTTATTCATTAAACGGACTATATTGTTTTAATATTTGTGCTGTTTTTTTTTGTCATAAACTAAATAAATATTAACAAAATATTCATTCTATTGTTTTAATTTTCTAACAAATATTGTGTGGAATTTCTATTATTTTTTTGTATTTCATGTTCATAAATGTTTCCATATTTAAATAACCACAAATAATTGAAAGAAAAATAGAAAAAAAAAAATGATGTTGAAAAATAATTATTTTAATTTATATTTTCAATTAATTTTAAATGGTATTAATTTTCTATAAATTAATGTTATAGTCGACCATAAACATTCCTTTGGCTAGCAGCAGCAGCAGCTAATGTTACACAGAGACATTTTTAGAATTCCATTCCGTTGTCGTTGTAGTTCGGTTTTTTTCTTGCGGGATTATTATTTTCATTTTTTTGTTGTTGTTTTTGTTTGGTTTCAAACATTAACGATAATTAATTTTTAGTCGAGATCAAAACACATGTCTGAACACAATTACACACATACATACATATAACTACAGTTATACGCATATGTATGTATACGTGTGTGTGAAATGCTTTTGAGCCAAATTTAAATTATTTTTCTTGTTTTTTTTTGTGTCTACTGTCTCTTCTGTGAGTGTGTATGTATATGTGTTGATAGCTTAAAAAAGGATATGACTGTAATACAAATACAAATAAACTATTCATGTATGATACACATACATACATATTACTGTAATCTATGCTATTTGCTCTTCTATATACCATACACCTGTATATGTATTGTTAGATTTACTGTCTGTGCCAATGGCTCTGTTTCTCCTCTCTCTTTCTCTCTCTGTGGCTGTGTGTATTTAATGTGTGAAAAAATCAACCGCTAATAGTTAAAATAAATTTGGCATTTTGCCAAAGAAATTATGCAAAATTTAAAACAACAAAAAAACTACTTACAGTTACAATAGTTCAAGCTTGACTATAAAATGCTACAGACACCAACAAATATCCTTTTGGAATAAGCCGGCTTTCTTACTTTATTAGAGCATATACATAAATCCTTAAACTCCTACTCAAAATACAGTGTAGCAAAACAAGAATGTTCCACTACATTCGCTAGGTTTAACAATTTCAAACTTAATTTGTATTTATCGTTTTGGGATATGTTTTCGTAAGCGGCTATATGGACTGTATGAACAGTACCAGAGATCAGCAATGAGTATTCAAAAAGATAAGTAGAATCGAATCACACTCATAATTTCTGATACTTATACGCCTTCATAATTATTTTAATATCATGGAACCTCTCTAATCATATTCAAAGTTTGAAGTATTCATCATATGCATGCATCATACACGTTTGATGCAATCGAATTCGACTCTCCATAACTCAACATATACAAGAATCACAAAATATGTGTGATTCGGGTACGAACACTAAAATACTCACTAAAAGGTTGTATGCTTGCTCTGCTTGTTGGTTTGTCTTTTTTGCTTATGTGTCTGTTTTCTTCTTTTGTAAATGCAACAACAACTAAGATTGTAAATTTTGAAGACTAATTGGAGTCACTGAATCATTTATGAGTATTATAAGTATTTTTCTAAAGTTATGAACCTAAATGAGTATGCTGTGGCTTATGAATCAAACATATTTCGAATGGTATGAGTTTGATGGCAACGTTGTACGCATACTCATTGCAACCTGCACTTATAAATCAACGTTGTAGTGAGTACGAATGAATCAGATGGAGTAGTTAAATTTCAATATTGTTGACTCACTTATATCCAAAATTTCATAAGTGCTTATGAGTAGCGAAAAAACGATTCATGGCTGATCTCTGAACGGCACCAATCCATGGCTTAAAATCGCCGTAGTATGTAAACTAGTGTGTTGGCGTATTAGACGTTAGCTCTTGGTTCAAATTCAAGCCCAGACATCTCAAACAAAACAAAAAAAAACTAAACAAATTTCTCTCACGTAGACGTCCCCTCATTAGAGTTCTGGCATAAACTCTGAGAGTAAATAAAATTACCATGAAAAGTTTCTTAAAAATCTGTCGTTCGGAGGCGAAATAAGACTGACACAGGTTGTAGCAGGTTCTAGAATGGAAGGCAGATATTAACGTCTGTTTTTTAATTTTTTTATAAAACGTATTGGGTTATTACAATGCGTGTAATTTTCTCTAGTAGGTAGTGTGTTTGTTTATTAGACTCGACGCCACGTTTCATATCCCACGTCAAACATTCCTAGCAATATAAAAAAATATTTCTTCGACGACTTCCTCTCAACAAATTTCTGACAAAAACTCAGCATTTAAATTAAAATTGCCATGAAAAGTTTCTCAAAAATCTGTTGTTCGAAGTAAAATTAACACATAAACATGGGTGGTATGACAAGCTAGATTGTAATCCTGACTAAAAGACTGTAATGTCCAATTAACTAAGTAATCTATGGCTGACTTTGCGATACTGTGGAGGAGGGAGACTCTCATCTATTCTCTTTAATATCTATCTTGTTTCTCTTTCTGCTTCTCTTCAGCACACTTCATTGGTGCCAGATGTCGTTGAACTCCTTGAGCCTTAATATATAAAGCAAAAGTGTCAGTATAACTCACCATTCAGGCCATTAATTTCTATTGTAATTTTAATAAGGTTATCAGCTCCAAGCTCAATGGTGTTACTTTTCACTTACTGGATCAAAGGAAGTTGATATATGTATGTACGTGACAAAGTATCTGATGAGTAGCAGCGCTGAAATTCGTGGAATAGTATTTGACATTTCAAGTAGTCTTAGTCTAGTAGGTAGTGTCTTGGCTTATTAGACGTGAAGCCACGGTTCAAACCCCGCGTCAGACATCTCTAACAAAACGAAATACAAAAACATTTTAATGGGCGACTTCCTCTCACCAGATTTCTTGCAAAAACTCTGCGAGTAAATAAAATTGAAAACTTTCTCAAAAATCAAACGTGCGGGGTCGACTTTAAACTGTAGGTCCCGCCACTAATGTATAAAATTAACACACACAACATAAGTGGTGTGAGAGACTAGGTTGTCATCCTGGCTGAAGTGTTATAATGATTAATTATGTATGTTATGTATGCACAGCACGTACGTGAACCAGAATGAGAGGCCTTCAGCTCGTGGCTTATGGACAAGGAAATCTTGATAACATCGCTGTTGATCGCTAACTCCTCAACTATAGAGCTCGTCTTTGGATCTGTCAGGCAGAGCTAACATTTGGGCGAGATAAGTATTAAATAAGCAAGGTTTTTCACCACTTTATCCAATGCAACAACCTAAGAAATTTTTAGACAACTTAGATGGAGAACATCCAAAGCTTGTGGCAGCCTTAAGCTTCTCCTAGTGAACATTATCCTTCCTTACACAGCATGTACATGAAACAGAAAGTGTGGCCTACAGTTTGTGGGTTATGGACACGGATAACATCACTATTGGCTGCTGCCCCTTCAACTCCTCTTTGGATCTGTCAGGCAGTGTTACTTCTTGGGCGAGAGTAGTATTGAAAAAGCAAGGTTTTTCACCACTTTACCAAATGCAAAAACCCACAAACCCCAAATTTATAGACAACGTAGACGTAGCCTCATAAAATGCTGGTGACAGTCTTAAGCTTCTTAAAGGACGAAAAAAAGGGTGACGAAGTCTAGTTACAGTAAACTTTACTTATTTTTAAAGCCTTGTCTAGTGTAGAGTACAATCTAATCGAGCTTAACATCGAGTTCTTCTATTATTTTTAGTTATTGTTGTTGTTACCAAAGTTTTGGTTACAAATTGCATACATGAACATTCATTCACAATAATGTTTTATTTTATTCTATTATTTTTTGTTATAGTTGTTGTTGTGGGTTATTTTATTGTTTTTGTATTTTTTCGTGTTGTTGTTATTGTTGTTGCTGTTGTTGGTCTAAAACAGAACTGTAACTATGGTTTAGTAAAAATTTACCATAAAAATATTTTATAAAATTTAATTTTACAGCATGTATGTATGTACGTACAACATACAACGTACATACGAGCCAATGGCCTCAGGATAAATATTCATACAATTTTAAAGGTGGCCAGGTGGGAGTGAAGTTTATGTGTTAAAAGCAATTTAAATATTTATGGAGTAATTTCTATGAAGTAAATATTGTGTTTTTTCTTCTTCTCACGAAATTTTTAAATAAAGGCTACATGTGTTTCAGAGGAAAAGTTTTGAAAATTTAAAAAAGGTTTACATGAATCAATTCAAAGGAATTTATTATATAAATTGGTTTTACTGTACTCAACAGGGTTATAATCATTTGTGATGACATTTAGGAATATAAAGTCATGTATTCCGGCTATTGATCAACTGTAATTATGCTTAAGCCACTATGGAGTTCTAACGAATCCTTGGAGTCTACCGAGACCCACAGACGGCGCAGTGTTCTAAGGTACGAATTGTTCTTAGTTTACTGTCAATGCCTACTAAATGGGAGAAAACATCATCTTCTGCTACGTTATTGCAATGTCTCTAGCAGCCCTAAAGCAGAATATTATTGTCTTCGTGAATAACCATCAACTGTCTCCAGATATTAATCCAAACACCACGAGCATGTTTTACCTATTAAATAGAAATAGCAAAACTGTCTCACATTGGCGAGAAACAGTACCCACTGTGAACCGATATTTGATGTAGTTGTGCGGAAATTTTTGCCGATTGAGAGCCTTACTATTACTAAATAGGTATCGCTGTCTGGCCTTTTTTTATATTTGTTGATGTTATTGTGGCGGCCTTCCACAGAGAACGGATCGAACAGAATAGTAGATGGATTATATAGAGGGAGCTTGGAACCTCTTGTAACATATTGAAATTTTTACGTACTTCTCTGGGGTTTGAGTCGGGATTATCTGGGATAGAAATCAAATACTTTAACCATCACAGCAAAAACTTTTGCAATAAGAACGTTCTATATACGACTAATAAAACTAAAAATGAATTCTCTCCGTGATATCATTTGCGATTCATTGACCTTTCTAGCACAAGCTGATAACATAAGAACTACGAAGGTATCAATAGTGTTGGATACCCTACTGAGCACATTTGTCCTTTTCTCTACGCGTTCAAAAAAACTCTAAATAGACTTCGCAACATAGAACCTATCATGAGAATTGTATTCCATTATTGAATTTGGAACGTTACTAATCCACCTATAAACCTAAGAGCATCCAAAGCATCCAGAAAAGTTATTGGTTTGTATGAATTTTAGGCAGGCGCAGTCTTTGGTTCATATTTCTGTGAGAACGACTTTGACCAGGTCATCACTTTCAACGGCGAGCACTATAGTTCGATGATTATCAACTCCTTTTGGCTTGAATTGAGTGAGTTGGACACCGACGACATGTGTGGGTTCAACAGGATGGCTATACGTGACACATAGCTTATGCTACATTAGATATTGCGCACAAACGATTTGAGGGCATGGTCATTGCAGGAAGGGGCGATGTGAACTGATCACTAAGATCGTCAGATATGTACCGCGTTGCACAATTCCCCACATGAAATTTACTTAAATCGTAGTCGCCGTAGTCTAATAGGAAGTGTGTTGATTTATTAAACGTGAGGCCACGGTTCAAACCATAGGTAAGACACCTTCTACAAAACAAAATATGAAAATATTATTTATATATGTACATCTCAGCTCGTAAAAAAACTGAAAGTAAATAAGATTGCCAAGAAAAACTTTCTCAAAAATCTGTCGTTCAGAATCGATTTTAAACTGTAGGTCTCGTTACTCATGTATGAAATTAACACACACAACATGGGTGTTGTCAGAAGCTAGGTTGTAATTCGGACTAAAGTGTTGTAATGACAAATTATATATACATGTACATATAGTCGCCATATTCTAGTAGGTAGTGTGTTCGCTTATTGGAAGTAAGGCCCAGGTTCGAGCCCCAGGCTAGACATCAAAACGAAATATAAAAAAAAATATTTCTTCTACGATTTCCTTTTAGCAGATTTCTGGCAAAAACTCTGAGAGTAAAATAAACCTGCCATGAAAACGTTTCGGAAAATCTGTCGTTCGGAGTCGACGTTAAACTATAGGTCCCGCCACTCAAGTATAAAATTAAGGCACCCAACATGAGCGGTGTGAGAAGTTAGGCCATAGTCCTGACTGAAGGGTAGTAATGGCCAATTATGTATGTAGGTATGTACATATGGACTACTTTTTGTGGGAAATGGAGTTCGGCTTCTCACACGATCTATGTTTGCTTTGCAACGGGTTAGTAACGGTAGTCAGGCAAGGGTAACATGAGAATTACCTGTCACCTCATTAAGATAAGTTTGTCATCGTGTAATCTTGATGGATGTAAAGACAATACCAGGTTTGTAGGGCTGCTTGACTGCATGGTCTTCCACATTTCAAAAGATTATCCAATACACAGCGATTTACTGACGAAATTCATGAAATTCGCATGAATTTGCCACAAGGCCGTTAAGCTCATGTCGACAGCTCCATATTGCAAATACAGTTTCCAATTGATTGATTGATTGGACACATTTAGATCCAGTAAACAAACTTTACATCTTTCTCTTTGGTCACCTTAATTACAACACAAATTTCGAATACATTTATAAATTGATATTCAAATGCATTTGTCTATGCATGTGGTCAATGATGATACCTCAGGCTACGTCACACAACTTTTATGCATTTTACTAGCTGAGCCTATGAAAATGCTCATAAAAACTAGGCAGTATGTTTAAATACAGCCAATTTACGAAAACAATATCCACGAAAGAATTATTTAATAATGAATTATTTTTTGAGTGTATAATTCCGTAGGTCTCTGCAGACCATATTCATTTATTTATTTATTATTGTTTTTAATGTACAAAAATGGCATATTTATGTGGCATACCATCATCGTCAAATAAGAAAAAAAATGTGTGTGTGTTTATTTTTGTTTTTTAAATAATAAAATAAAATTCACTTACCCTTGCCCAAAAAGAAAATGATGAAAACGCCTACATGGTAATATACCCCCACAGGGTATATTAAAACAAAAAGAAAAAAAAAACTACGCCTATGAAGTAAAAATAGAAATAAAAAATAACGGCATTTGCGATCTGACTGACATTTGAAATTCATCATAGTTTTACTGCATAAAATAGTGAAATAAAACAACAACTCTCTTTCACTCTCTCTCTTGTAAATACCAACCTATACAAATACAAATAAATAAATGTAATAAATTTTATAGAACAAAATCATATGATACACACTGCCAAGCAAACAAATACTGCAAACGTAGTGGTATCTCTGTTACATGCACGGGCATGTGTGTGATACTTTTGAATTTATTTAGCTGCACATGTATGTGTATATGTGTATACCAGAAAAAGAATATCCTGATTGTATTTGTGTGCGAATATTTATGTTGTTTAAAATATATATAAACCGACTACATACATACATGCATACATACATACACGTACAGCTTATTCATTTACATTTATAGCTGGCACAGGAAAAATTGTTACATATTTTTACTTTACTTCCGAGTATCCTTTTTTCCTTTCATTTCATTTATCCATTTTGTTTTTATTATAAAAAATGTATTCTTTTTCCTCTTTTTTTATTCTGAATATGTATTTTACCGCAATATAAATATTTTTATTATACATACATACATACGTTTTTCATTTTTAAGTTTTTTATTTTGATTGTGCTTACTTTTTGAGATTCTGTGTTAAAAAAAAAAAATAATGCCAGAGATCCTTTAAACAGCCGTGTTAAGCTAAATAGCGACTACATTTCGAAAATATTTCTTTCAGCGACCTCCTCTCAGCAGTGTTCGGGCAAAAACTTGTAGAGCTAAGAACTCCCATGAAATAGCGTCTCAAATCTGTCATTTAGAGCGGACCCTTTAGTCAGGATTACAACCTAGTCGCTCACACCACCAATGATGTTGTGTGTTAAATTTATGAATTAATGGCGCGAACTACAGCTTAAAGTCGTCTTAGAACACCTGATTTTTGAGAAACTTTTTCTGGCAACTTGATTTATTCTCAGAGTTATTCAGAACTGCATTCTGCATTAAGTACCCCATATGAGCGCTTTCACTTCTGTTCTTGGTATAACCTACTGTTTTCAAAGAGGAGGTGTATAAAAGTATACTACGTTTCTAAGATGATAAATGGGCAAATTAAGTGGTTGGAAGTTCTGTCTCATTGGTGTTCTTTTAGTCGAGTTTATTTTTAATTCCACCTTAGCGGCCGTTAACTGGTGACCATGGATAGTATGTCCTAATGTTTGAGCTCTAAATGCACTCAAATGACAATTGGATGTCCCACTTTGTCGACCAACGGCGCTCAAATCGTTGCATTCCAATGTTTTATCTATTTTTAAGCTGAATTTGTTTTAATGAAGTACGGACACTTGTTGTCGACAATCACATGATTTACTTTCGAATTTTCAATCGAAGGTAAATTTGTGGACCATGCCCAAAGAAAAGGCTCAAGAATATCCAACATCGTGTGAAAATAGAAACAATGATGAGCTGCGTCTTGACAATATAGTGGAGATAAGGATACTTTCTTAATTCGTTATTGTAACCATTTAGTCAGGATTACAATCTAGATTCACACACCACTTATGGTGTATGTGTTAATCCTTGGGAAACGGGGCATACTGGTTATTGCCGAATTCCTATCACAGATTTAAACTTTCCATGGCAATATTATTTTACTCTCAGAGATTTGTGCCAGAATAATTCTGAAAGAAATCCATATTTCGCTTTGTTCGAGATATATAAGTCAGGGATTGAACTACGCGATTTCATCTAATAAGTCAACGTACTACCTATTAGACTACAACGATAATGATACGGCAGTATGATATTGTCCAAAGAAAAGTTAGACGTGGTGGAGGAGCTCATTAAAGCAGTCAACAGCAATTAGCTTTATGCTGTTAAGGTAATACATCTCGTGTAATAGAGAACTAATAGCGGAATAAAGAAAGAAGCCAGGAGGCTGACACACCACTAAATAATACCCATGGCAATTTTGCGGCGTTTATTGCTTGTGGTGGAGGTAATTTAAGTCGGTAAGAATTTGACATGTAGTCGCCGTAGTCTAGTAAGTACTGTGTTGGCTTCAGACATCTTCAACAAAGTGAAGTATGAAAGAATATTTCTTTGTGGACTGCCTCTCAGCAGATTTCTGGCAAAAAAATATGAGAGTAAATAAAATTTCCATGAAAAGTCTCCTTATTTTCCACAGAGAGGGCCTCCGACCATATTGGGCATGCATATAGCATTATCGACGTTACAACCGCCGAAATCATCCTCCTTTTGAATGGACCTGGTCCTCCAATATTTGGCATCATCCTCGCCAGTGCTGTATGGTATGTATGTACATATATACATATGTATTTATGTATTTATGTATGTATGCATATATGTATGTAGAATTCGACATATTCAGAAAGAAATGTATCCTGTCCTACTTTTAAGCATATTTTCCACTAACCATTTCAGCAGTTCATCTGATCACTTGATAAGCCTTAAAGGTTAAACAATTTGACGTCATAAATTTTTCTAGTTTACAAGCGTCTAACTATTGCATGTAGTATATGCGATAAATAATTTATTTTTGTTAATAATATTATAAACAAATAACTTAGAATCTGTATACTTTTAGGCGAATACAAATTTTAATGAAATTTTGTTTTTAAATTTGAAATTTTCCATGCTGTAACTATTTATATAGACACGACTGTAGCAATTGTACTATAAGGCCGTATTGAGTGTATAATTTTAATTAAAATGTATTTCATTTCAAAAGAAAATAAAACAAATAAACAACAACAATATGTTGCAACAAATGCTTGAAAGGAAATTCACAAAGTTTTAACCAAAAAAAGCAACAAAGAAATCTTTAAAATTAAAAAAAAAAAACGAAATGCGGAGAAATTAATGTCATTTAATTATTTGTAAAATGTTAACATTTCTTTCCTTATAAATAAATAAAAATGCCCCCAAAACAATTAAATGGCCCCTAAAATTTTTCTTTTGTACACAACCGTTCATTATCGGAATATTTTGTATGACAGCAAAAAGCCGATATCATATCACAATGTGTGTACAAATCGATGTTTTATGATGTTTTCTTGAGTAATCACTAACAACTGCTTTAAAAGCGAAGAATGATAGCAACGAGGTATTGCTGTAAAAGGCTTTGTATTTATTTCTTAGAAAACATCATCCACTACACTGTGTAAGTATTTCGGCGAAAGGCTTTTTGTTGCAACAAAAAGTCTTGACTCTACTTAGTAATCGTTACCAAAAGAAAGAAAAAACCCAAAAAGAATTTTGTATTCTTCATCTCAATTATTTTGGGAATTTTTACTTACTTTTCCTGTGATATCAACCGTGCGGTCATACATCCATGCCATCCCATCCATACAAACATTCAATCATTCAAGCATTTGTTGTATGCGTTCAGCATTCACCATATGAATGGCAGGCACATCATCATCATTGGCAGCAGCAGCATCATCGACAGCATCATCGACAGCAGCAGTTTAAAATATTTATTTTTGTTTGACTTCTTAAAATCCAATCATACATCATTAAACCATTTTAAATGGTATTTTCTTTTTTGCTTTGTTTGTTGTTGTCATTATTAAGGCATCCTAAGCATTGTTGCTGTGTACTCAATTCCTTCTTCTTCTGTTTCATGCATCTGCATCTGCTGTTGCCTTAAGTTTTGTATGTGCATGGAATCAGCGACTAGCGTATCTTTTTTGCAATTGATATCAAATAAAGAAATCAAAATTTCTATATTTTTGCACAAGAACAGAGGGAAGATAATAATGTCAATCGTAAACATGTTAAAATGTGCTCAATTAAAACATATCCATTACAATTTAATTTTTGTATTAAAGAACACACATATATATTGGGGGTATTTATTAATTCTGACCGCTATAAGCAAATAATGGATGTTATATGAGATTTCATAAAAAGTTTTTGAGCATTTCTTTAAGCTTTTTTGCTAAGTATTTGAAAGTATAACCGCGAGATCTTGAATCAAAACTGTCTTCATCATTCTAATTGTTACAAATCTTTATAATTTTATATATTTTTACAATAGAAAGCTAATTGCCATGGGGATATGGGGAAGATGTTTTCTTAGGGAGCTGTTTCTGATTATCAAATAAGCCAGAAACAGCTAAGAGTGACTAGATAAGCTAAATGCCACTCACAGACACATTACTACTCTAATCACTGTGTGCTGAAATCGAACTCCTATAGCCTAATGACAACAATGAGATCAGATTCAGTCATTAGTATGGAAATGTAGTCATGTTGTCTAGTAGGTAGTGTGTTGGACGTGAGGCCACGGTTCAAACCTCAGCTCAGACATCTCCAATAAAACGAAATATGAAAACAACATTTCTTTGGCATCTTCCTCTCAGCAGATTTCTGGCATAAACTGTGAAAGTAAATAAAATATCCACGAAAAGTTTCTCAAAAGTCTGTCCTTCGGAGTCGACTTTAAACTGTGGGTCCCACCTAGGGGTGCCAGACGTACTGTTTTTAACAGTACATGTACTGATTTTTTTCAATTGTACTGCTTTATTCACAACACCCAAATCAGTACGCAAATGTACTGTTTTTTACCATTTGTCCGGTTTTTTTTCTTAAATGCTTTTTATGTATCCATACAAAACATGTGTATATTTTAATATTTTAGAACAAAAAATTTTGTTCTGAGCTAACGAGGAATCCAATGCCAAATGCAAATGGCCATATAAAGACAGCAAAACATATACGGAATTTAGGAAGCTATCAACAAAACCCTGTAAGTAGTTTTTTTAACAATAGTTCGAATAAAGAAACAGAAGGAGCAAGAGAGTCAAGTTTAGTGGCAGAGGCAGCTTTCGTCTATCATACCATCATACATAGCCATAGCTACCAATCCGCAGACTGCAGTAGTAAGCTTTTTAAACAAATGTTTCCAGACTCAAATGTAGCTTCTTCATGTGGTAGTACAAAGTTATCGAAGATCGCTTCTAATATTTTGGCAAAGTATTCTATTGAAACTAAGCTAAAGGACTTGAATGATGATCACCCTTTTTCTATATCAACCGATGCGTCAAACAAAGGAAATATTAAAAGCTTTCCAATTGTCCTCCGATATTTTTCTAAGCATACGAGAGTAAATACAAAACTTTTGAACTTAATGAGTCAAATTCCGAAATGTCAAAAGATATTGCTGATTCGTTGAAGTCTAAATTGGAAGGCAGAAATTTAAACTTGGCCAACGTCACCAGCTTTTGTGCAGATAATGCAAATGTTAAATTCGGATGCAAACAAAGTGTTTTTGTTGAGCTTAAGGAAAATAATCCAGATATCATCGGTATCGGATGTCTGTGTCATATCATTAATAATGCATTCAAGAATGGATTGAAACTTTTAAAATTCGAGATAGAGAATATTGTAATAAAAGTTTTTAATAAATTTAGCTCATCAGCAAAGAAGACTTCAAGTCTGAAAGAAATGTTCAAGTTCTGTGAACTAGAATGGACGTGCCGACACGATGTGAATTAATTTTAAAAATAAACTATGAATACAATTGTAATGAATTTTACAATTTTTTAAAAACAGAAGATGCGAAGAATGGCATTTTAAAACATATAAAAAAGTGATAAATAACTTTAAAAAGTAATATACACAACTATTTTGTACTTTGCAAAGAAAAAATATAACATTGTAACTTTTTATATACATATGTCTATCTGTCTAAAAAGCGTACTGTTTTTTCATTAATTGTACTGGTTTTTTGTACTCAGTGTACTGTTTTTCCGAATTCCAAATCTGGCTACCCTAGTCCCACCACTCATGTAACACGCACAACATAAGTGTTGTGAGAAGCTATTCTAGCTTGAGTCACCAATTATGTATGTATGCGTATGTATGGTGGCCCAAATGCTACTCACAGACAGATTACTACTCTATTCCCTGGGTGTCTAAAACGAACTCCTATTGCCCAATAACATCGATAAGATCAGATTACTCAATAATATGGAAATGATTTACTCAAGCTAACCGAGAGATTCTAAAATCCTATACACATCGTTGGCTATGAAGAGGGTTTAAAATAACAGAAGTCAACAACTCTTTTCATGTTTAAATCCTTTTGAGCACTTAATGTAGTGGGGGCTTCAAATGCCAGATCAGCTACCGACAGCCCAGGACGGTGACATATAATATATAGAGTCTTATTCTCTTCCACGTCATTGCCTTACTTCTAAGAGAAGAGATTTCATTTGTTCTCACATAAGGCTTACATATGTATACAGGCTCTGTATCTAAAAAAAGACATCTTTGTGAAGCTATATCTGCCGAATTAGTTGTCAATTTTGCTAAATCGCCTTAGACGACCATAGGCAATGACATGCATTCACCGAATAAGCTCTCCAACAGATAGCAACTGTCCCCAATTTTCGGAAACTCAGTTTCAGTGATGAGGTCAGCTTTTGTTTGCGTTGGTACGTGAACAAACAACATTTTTAAATTTCCGACGATAGGAGTCCGTGTCAAATCCAAGAACATAGGTTTGGTGCCGAAAAATTTACTGTTTGCTGTGGATTTTGGTCGGGCGGGGTAATCGGTCATATGTCTTATTGAACGATTTTGGCCACGGCATCATTGTCAACGCATACAGCACTATAGGTCGATGATTGACAAATCTTTTTCACCCGAATTTTACGATCTGGATACCAAAGGCATGTGAATTCATAAAAACTTGCAGCTAATGCCATATTGAATGAGCGTTTTGAAGGCATGGTAATTTCACATGCCAGTCACATGAACTGTGACCACTGAGATCGCGCAATTGAATCCCATTTAACTATTTTGTAGGGCTTCTTTTTCTTAAGTCACTGTTGTATGCGAATAAGTCACATACTATAGAGGTCCTTAACATACATACATACTACATACTTAATGGGTCATTAGAGCCCTTCAGTCAGGATTATGTCGTAGCTTCTAACACCACTTATGTTGTGTGTGTTAATTTCATACACGAGTGGCGGCACCTACAGTTTAAATTTGACCCCGAACGATATTAGAAATGTGCTGAGATGCAGTTGCCGAAAAAATATTTATTCATACTTCGTTCCGTTCGAGATGTCTGACCTGGAGTTTGAATCGTGGCCTCACGTCTAATAAGTCAACACACTACCTACTAGACTACGGCAACTACGACTGCTGAAAAGAAGTCATACTTCGTTTTATTCGAGATGTCTAAGTTGGGGTTTGAACCACGAGTCAACACACTAGCTACTAGACTACGGCGACTTAAAGATATCATGTGCTTTGAACAATTTACAGCATACGCATGGTGCTTGGAGACTGCCCTATTGGTGAGTATTCAGGAAGAAAGTAAAGTTCTAAAGTTCTGCTTTAGGGTGACTAAAAATTAGAACCACGTAGAGGAAAATGATAATTTAATCAATTTACACATACAACAGTGATCTTTAAAGCCAACATAATCTATACCATCGGTCAAATCCTGTCTAATTTATTCGCCAGAGTATTGGAAAATTGAACATTCTGGATGGGTTTGGGTGAACAATTTTATATTCCACACCTAATGGCATCAATAGGTCTTTAAAACGAATAAAAAACGAACAAAATTGTAAACATGTCTCATACACACTTTGTTTTACATACAGACATACAAACATAGTTGGTCATTAAAACCCTTTAGTCAGAATTACGACCTAGTTTCTCACACCGCTTATGTTGTGGGTGTTAATTGTTATACATGAGTGACACACTCATTGTTTTAATAAATAAATAAATAAAATTTAAATATAGGAAGCGCTTAAAATGACCCTTTATAAGCCGTTAGAATGCATTTTTGTCGGTGCTGATGATGTCTTGTGATTGTTGAGGCGGTAGTGATATCATGGCCTAGCTGGCCTAACCATTGTTCGGAGGAAAAGGGGGCACAAATGTTAGTTAATTTCAATTTATTATCTGCCTTAGTTAGCCTGTCAGTCAATAAATTTATTATCCCTTCACTTTAATCACATTTTATTAACCAATTAGTTTAATTACTATTCATTTGAAACAATTAAAACTGTGTGTGTGGCAAAATAAATATTAAAAATATTTTTAATTATCGACCAATAAAAGTTATTATTCTAGGCATATCAACTGTAAATAGATATTTCAACGCAAGGCTAATAACTGCCTTCGTCCATTATCCACACATTCTGCATAAATATGCATTAAATCTACACACACACTTTGACACAACAAATAGAAATTTTTCCAATAAGATTGTCTATAATTTGTTTAAAGAAAATCAATAATTTTATCATAAAAATAAAGAGAAAATAAAACAGAATTGAATAGAATAGAATACAGTTGACCTATTTATGTATGTGGTTCAAGCCATAAATGCTTATTCTTTACATAACAAATAAAAAAATAAAAAAAAACTTTGGAACCCCCAACTTCTCGTAGTTGACCAACAATAAATACAAAAGCAATATACCCGCACTCACTAGAGAAGGTTTTATGGCTAAAAACCAAATACTTGTATTATTAAATGAAAAAATAGAAAAAAAGGAATGAATGAATGAAAGATTGTTGGTTGGCATAGATAGTCTATTGAATGTGAAAAAAATGGTGGAAATAATAGCCAACAACCCTTTCACAGAAGCATTTTCCCCAACTTAGTTTCTTAAAGTGTGATTCACTATCAGCGAATATTATTTTCTTTAACTTCAGCAGTTGAATCCTTTGAAAGTAATAAAATTGAAGGGATTGACTTGGTCTATTTGCAACAAAGTTTAACAGAAAAAAATTATCAATGAATACGTTATTTATGTAAATGATCGTTAAGCGGTTTACACTGGCAAAGAAGTAGTAGTCCAAATTATAGATTTCAAATTAAAAATGGAAGAAGTAGCCGTAGTCGAGTTGGTAGTTTGTTTGTTTATTAGACTAGACCAAGGAATATATCTTCGGTGATTTCCTCTTAGCAGATTTCTGGCAAAAACTCTGAGTGTAAATAAAATTGACATGAAAAAATTGCATTTTAAAAACGTTTAGAATATGAGTTCGTAGATTGCAAATAAAATAAAAATAAATTTGTGTTTAGTTTTAGATAAATTCTTTATAGTTCGCACAATTCCGTGTCTCACTGTTCACAACTTGATGTAAACAACAACAATTTTGTTTGTTTGTTATTCTCTTTTACACTCTTCTGCGTAAACACTAACAATTGTTCGTTAGATCTTTACAACGGAGATCAGTCTGATGAATCTCTATAAATATAAACATGTTGTTTACGTTATTGTCGTTTGTGTATTTTGTTTACGTTTGTCCTGTGTTGTTGGTGCCTGTTTGTTTACTTGTTTATCCCTTTTTTTATACTGATGTTGGTGCTATACTTCTTGTTTATTTGTTGATCAAGTAAGCAAGTCCATAGTTTTTGTTTTTGTAGCTTTTGTTTATCATTCGCGCATAGTATTACGGAGAGAACGTAATGTTAAACGATGTACACCATTTCCATTTTCGCAACAATATATTTTATGAACCACAGAAAACCTAATAGACTAACTAAGGCGGATAATGTGTTGAAACTTAGTAATGTTGGTGTCCCCTTTTCCTCCAGACAAAAGGCCAGCAAAGCCATGATGTAAAAACCGCCTCTATAATAATAAGAGATCATCAGCATCGAGAAGAACGCATTGATGTGGCTTATATGGGCTCCATTATTACCGTTTACTATCCTTAAATTTAAGTAAAGCAAAGTGTGTATGCGACGTGCCTGAATTTTTTTTATTCACTTGAGAGCAATATAATACCGTTCATGAAACCAATCCAAATTGTCTCTTAAAAGAGCTTCTGCTTTATAAATACCACTACCTTCTCTTAAGAATAGCTTCTGTTTTGTAGATATTGTTAGGGTTGCGTTGTAATTTCTGATATAACGAAGAGCAATGGAAAATCTTCATTACTATGTTGAAAGATATCGATAAAAAACAATCTTCAGTCAGAATATGGCTTGCAGAAAAACAAATCCACTTGTAATCCTTAAGTTAAGCTTTTGAAGTCTGTTAAGCAAAACATCTGTAGAATGGAAATTACTTATCAGTCCTACTATGGACCCTAGCAGCGTTCTCGGTGATTTTTCTGGAGGGAATTTCTTAAAGTTGATACCGTAAATATTGTTACGTTTTTAGCCTTTCAAAAACATTTAAAATATGAGTTCGTAGATTGCAAATAAAATAAAAATTAATTTGTATTTAGTTTTAATTAATATTCTTTATTATTCGCAGAATTCTGTGTGCCGCTGTTAACAACTTTATGTAAACAACAACAATTGCTTTATTTGTTATTCCTCTGTTTATACCCTTTGCATAAACAATAACAATTACTAGACAATTAGTCGACTGATCTGTGATCGTTAAACAAACAGTAGAGAATTTAAACGATTCCAACAGGCAATTTATTTTCCCAACTTTTGTTTCCTTCCCATTTGTGTGGTAAGTGTAAACGCTGTGTTGCCTTACCCATTAAAAGAAAACTTCCTTAAAATTCTTATTGTTTTATATGGGATTTAAGTTTTCATTAAAACTTTTTCGTACATGCATGTGTGTGCGTGTATGTATGTATGTTCGTTCTATAAAATTCCTCTTTTATTTTGTGTAAATATTTATATGGGTGTGTTGTGTAGTTCATTATGTATTTAAGGAATTCATGTGTTTTATTTGCTTTTATTGTTTTTGTTGTTGTATTTTAACCAAGAAGGTGTTTCTGTTTAACTTTTCATAAACGCCCACCCCCCGCCTGCTCTACACGTCCTTGATTATCTATTTTGTTTGTTGTTGGGTGTTGGAAACGAGAGAGAAAAAAAAGTTTCTTTTTAAAAAGAAACTTCTTTTGCGATTCATTTATTTAGTCAGTCATTCATGCCACCCCCACACCCTTTATCTCTAACTTGACCATTATTTAAAGGCCATGTTATTTAATTTTATAAGAAGAAGCCTTTTTTCCTTCATTTCTTTTAATATTTTTTACCTTTTCTTTATACACAAAAACAACAACCATAATACGATAGCAAGCACTTGAGAAGCTCTTCTTACAATATGATGAGCTCCTTGGTGCTGCTTGGTGCTGCTGCTGTTTATGTTTGTTTTGTTATCCTTTGGCACCCCTTTTCTGCTCTTATCGTATGGCCATAATAATTCTATTGAATTAATGATAGTTGGGGTTGCATGCTACTCTATTCGCTCTTCGTAATTCAAGTGTTTTGCGGTCAAATAAAATCGAAATTTTAACACCATTTTCGAGTATCAAGGCTATTGTTTGAATTGTTGTTGTTGGCTATTGTTGTTGTTTAGTTTGCTGAGTATTTATATTCATTTTTCATTTAAAGGTAATAATTCTTCCATGTTTGAAGTATCTATTCAATGGTTACTGCAAAGTGTGGGGTAAATTTGAAGGAGTTTTAAAGCTTTTATAGTCCTTTTACTGATAACCCACATTTGTGTATACAAACAACTGTGAGGGACGTTGAAATATTATATTTTGCTGGGAAATATTGCTAAGACGGGCACTACTTTCAATGAGTTCTTAAATTAATGATATGCTAAGGTCTTAAGGCAGCTAAATCTCGCGAATAAGTTTAGCGATGAAGCAACATAACCTTCAGTCAGAACTACAACCCAGCTTCTCACACTACTCATGTTGTGTAATTTGATACATGAATGGTGGGACCTACAGTTTAAAGTCGACTCCGAACGACCGATTTCTGAGAAACTTTTCATGGCGATTTTATTTACTCTCAGAGTTTTTGTCAGAAATCTCCTGAGAGGCAGTCGCTGAGGAAATATTTTCTTATATTTCGTGATGTTGGAGATATCTGACCTGGGGTTTGAACAGTGGCCCCAAGTCTAATAAGCCAACACACTACCTACCAGACTACGGCGACTACGTGATGAAGTAATCCGAACTTTAATTCATTGCGTTTGGTCGGTCATTGGAATGTGAGAACTGGTTAAACAATATTTCTTTCTCATAAAATGAGGTTTTTTTTAGAATGCGATGCTTATTACGATAGGAGATGACCTACTCATGCATTGCATTGCATTATAGAAACTCTATTGTGTGAGATAGGGTAGGTGGAAAGCGTCATCATCTTCTTTTTGTTTGCTTAGGCTGGTCAATACTGTAGCAGATCTTGGGGGAATATAAAAACGGTCTGACATTGCCGATAAGCCGTGCGTGCCCATTGTGAAAAGGTATCTGATGTTGTTGTGGATAACTTTTTGCTGATGGAGAGTCTTACCTATTCCTAAGAGGCAGCGCAGTCTGATCTTTTTTTTTTTGATATTTGTTAATGCTTTGTGGTGTCCTGACACAAAAAGCGGATAAGGCGGCAGCGTAGATGGATTATTTACAGGGCGTTTGAAACCTCTTGAAACCTATTGAAACCTTTATAAATTCTAAAACCATTATGAAATTTTTACGAACTTTTCCGGCTTTGAGTCAAATGCTTTAACCATCACAGCAAAGACTTCTGCAACTAAAAACGAATTCTCCCCGTAATACTATGTGCAATGCTACCATAAACTGATAAAAAAGAGCAACGAAGGTATTAGTAGCGATGCATTATTTCCACAGGAGAGAGTACATTGGCCCTCTCCTGTACGTGGTCGAAAAAGGCTCAAAATACACTTCGAAATATTGAGTCACTAATAGGATTTGCATTCCATTTTCGAATTTTGGACGTTACCAATTCAAATTTAATCTACGAGCGTTCAGTGCATCCAGAAAAGTTACTGTTTTGTGTGAATTTTAGACAAGCGGAGTCATTGGTTCATATTTCTGTGAAAACAACTTTGACCAGGTCATCACTTTCAACGGCAAGCGCTACTATATAGTTCGATGATTATGAACACCTTTTGGCTTTAATTGAGCGATATGTGTGGGTTCAACAGGATGGCTATATGTGACACATACCTAATGCTACATTAGATATTTCGCACGAGCAATTTGAGGGCATGGTCGTCTCATGTGGGGGTGATGTAAACTGACCGCAAGATCGTGACATTACACATTTTCTTGTGGGGTTTACTCCAAGTCAGATAGCAGATTTCTGGCAAAAACTCTGATAGTAAATAAAATTGCCATGAAGAGGTTTTGTCAAAAATCTGTCGTTCGGAGTTGACACGACACACACAACATAAGTGATGGCCGTAATCCTGACTGATTGGTTATGAAGCCACAAGCATTCGCCTTCAAGAACATTCATCAAACTGTTTACCCTGCCATATAAAAGGCAAGGCAAAGCAGACGAGTGAGTGAAGTTCAGTTAGTCTTGTGTGAAGACGAGGTGTGTTTGAAGAGAGTAATCATGGTTTGAAGATTTCCGTTACAAAGATCTGTCGAATAATTGCCTAGTAATTGTTATTCTTTATGCAAAGGATGTAAACAGAGGAATAACAAACAAAGCAATTGTTGTTGTTTACATCAAGTTGTGAACAGTGGCACACAGAATTGTAAGAATGATAATGAATTTTAATTAAAAATAAACACAAATATATTTTTATTTTATTTGCAATCTATGAGCTTTTATTTTAATCTTTTTTAAAGGGTAAACACGTATATCATTTCATAAAATCAGATGAAAACAATGCATACTTCTTATATAGCTTAACAGATCTCCAAATGCATGCTATCACTGATGTTTCCATTTTAAAAAATAAATCCTTATGTGAACCACCCTATTAGGCTTAGTAGGGCTTATATTTTAATTTTCAAACTCTTGGAAATTTTTCCAAATAATTAAAGCCAAAGCAAATGAAAGTTTTTAACCTTAAATACCATTCATTAAAATAAACTCTACTTAGGTAAATAATCGTTGAAACTTTTTTCCAACAGCTTCTTTTGCTCAATAATTGAAATTAATTTTTGGTGAGCTACTTGCAAATTTCTGATTGACGGATGCCTTGCAGAATTTGTTTGAAGGCAAACTTTAGTAAGTGCTCGGTGTGGTTTTAATAGTTTTTGCTTGCTATACGTTGTGGTCACTACAATTCACCTTCGCTTGATGAGAGTTTCATAAAATATGAATTGCAGTCGGCATGAAAGCAAAGGCTTAACAAGGAATGTAGTGAAGGAATTATACCAAAAATTTCTCTGTTGGCTTTTCTTTTCTCTTTTGCTTCCTTTCTACTTGTTTGCTGCAACAAAGCAGCGGAAATCCCTTTTGACTTCATCTTGAACTTCACTTGTATGTTTTAACCAAAGCCAAGTAGAACTTAGAAATCATGGCTTATTCATGAACTGCAAAACTAACGCACTTTTACTAACAACAAGTTAACACAGCAACAACAAAGCCTTTCTTCTTTTTCTTCTTCGCCTTTGTTAATAATAAAACTAAAAATAATAATAAAACAGTGAAAATAAAGTTTATAACTTTAGCTATAGAAAACAAAAACAAAACAACAACAACAAAAAAATGAAAATAAAATCAAAAGTTTCTTAAGGTGTAGGTAGGTAGTCAGATTTAGTTTTTCACTTTTCTTTCTTTTTTACTTCCCATAATGCTGAAGCGTAGGTATATATGCTTGCTCATATATTATCGCAAGAGTTTGCAGAAAAAAAAGGAAAATTTTCTTAATTTATTAGAAAAGTTATGGAAATAATGGCAGAATAATACACGGAAGTGAATCAATGCCTTTGATTATAATAAAAGTGTAGAGAAGTAGAGAAGAATTTGATTCATTACAGCTGTAATCATATACGAACGATGTTTGTGGTCCTTCTTTTTGTTGTTAGAAAGTGTTGAGATTTTATCCAGTTTTTTTCTTTGTGTCCGGTATCATATATTTGGAAGAGTTTTGGATTACTTCTGGAAGCAACACAAAAGTAATGTTCCAATGAGTATGAAGGTCTCAATTTTTGCAATCTGCATACAAATGTCATTATTTAGTATGGCATGACAAAATTCAGATCCGTCTTGACTGAACAAAACTCAAGCTGTCTGAAGCAAATAAAAACGGTCTTAGCACCGGTAATTATCAGTCAATTTCTAATCTCATTGAGCAACAAAGCGTGAATGTAAAGGGCTATCCATTTCGTGGTTTCAAAAGTATGAGACTGGAATTCGACATCTGTCAAACTAAGTTGTGAAACCAATTTTTTTCTTTTCAATTGAAAGTCTGACATTGACGAAAATGGATCGCTTAACTATCACACAACGCATAAAAATTATCAAAACCTACTACAAAAATGGTGATTCTGCCACAGCCACGTATCGTGCTTGAAGAGGAGATTATGGTTTACATAATCGTCCAACTACGCAAGCAATTGGCAAAATTTTTAAGAAATTTGAAGAGACTGGAGTGGAGAGAGGCCATTACATCCGGAAAAAGTCACTGTTTGGTGCGTTCTTTGGTCCGAAGATGTGATTAGGCCTTACTCCTTCGAAAACGACGATGGAACGACTGTCACCGTCAATTCGGAGCGTTAGGGTCATATGATAACCGACTTTTTTTGCCTGCTATTGAAGAATACGACTTGGAGAATATGTGGTTTCAACAAGACGGTGCCACATGCCACACAACTCGAGCGAATGTGGCCTTATTGCAAGAGACATTTCCTGGCCGCGTAATTTCTCGTCTTGGCGATATCAACTGGCCACCAGATCATGCGATTTGACACCATTAGACTTTTTGTGTGGGGCTACGCGAAAGATCGTGTTTATGCAGATAAACCTTCAACTCTTGAGCACTTAAAAACTAACATTCGTCAAGTTATGGCTGAGATACCGCCCAATATGTGTCAAAAAGTGGTCGAAAATTACCTCAAAAGAATCAATGCTTGCAACACTTCGCGTGGAGGTCATTTAAATGATGTAGTGTTTCACACATAATGTCAACGTTCAAACTTTACAATAAAAAAGAAATATCACGAAAGAAAATATTTTATATGTGTTTTATTTACGTTTACTTTTGAAACCACGAAATGTATAACCCGATATTTTATGATGTGCGGAAGAACAGAAAAAACATGGATTCCTTCCTACTGATCCCAAATCTACGTAAAGGGTTTGGATTGTATTGAAACGACATCAATTTCTCAAGGCATAATGATTGCTTTAACTTCAACTTGAAGAGCCACGCGTATTATGCTTGAAGGATGATAATGAAAGTGTCCCATGTATTGTATCATAATGGTGTCTAATGTTGGGAGAGCATGGAAGAGAAAAACATTATTACTGTCGAGGGTAACAAATCAGCACTGATGTATGTTTCATCATAATATATGCTTCATGGGAAGTAATACAAAAAAAATGTCAGCAATTTTCAAAAGAAGCTGCTTAGAATTGGATATCGAACCGCATGTTTGTAATAAGTGCTTTAACATTATACACTGAATCTTTGATTGGATTTAAGGGATATGCGGGCATTGTGTTAACCGGGTCGCAGATAGACTAGATAAGCCAGATACCAATTTGAGAGTTTCGGACATGGACTTTATAATTGCTGGCCCACTTATGTAGCTAAAGGGGACAGTAGGGTGAAAGTGAGCTTAGAATGGCAACTCAAAAAGGGTGTTGATTTATGAGAACTGGTTGTGACACGACACAGCAGATTTGGTAAATTTGAGATCGTTTAAGGTGGCCCTTACTATCTAATGCTGAAAAATAATATCTGCACGTAATGATCAAATGCTAAAGGAATGGGTCTGTCATATAATGTTAAAACGCACCGACCTCAATGTTATACTTGGTATGTATTTTCAACTAAAAAGCGCTGTATGCTGCACAACATGTGATACTGTACAGTTAAGTTAGTAAGTAATTAATCAGTATTGCCGTAGTGTAGTAGGTAGTGTGGTGGCGTATTAAACGAGAGGCCCTGTGTAACGAACGCAACGTTCTGGTAAAAACTCTGGTAGTAAATAAAATTCCCATGAAAAGTTTCTCATAAATTAGAGTCGGGATTATAGGTCCCGCTACTTATGGATAAAATTAACACTCACACAACATGGGTGGTGTGAGAAGCTAGGTCGTAATCCTGACTGAAGGGCTGTAATGGCCAATTATGTACGTATTCAAAACTGAAAGGATTTAAGAATCATAGCTTATGTATTTTTTATTGCATATTTAAATCGTGTGCTTTAAAATAACATTCTGAGAACAAATCGTTTAAACACTTAAATTCCAAGCAATAAAATAAATTTTTATATCGTTTAAATGGTGTTAAATCTACGCAAATTTATTTAATTTTAGGCTTCCCTCAGTTCTGGTAATTTAAAATTCATGGTTATTTTCTTTCGTTTTTTTCGTTTTTAATTTTTACTCACATTACCCACGCAATGTTCTTCTTAAACGTCACAATAACTTATTAAAAATGTCCATCATCATGTTTTTATCTTTAATTAGAAACCAACTAAAAATGAAAACAAAAACAAAAGAAAGCACACAAAATAGAAGAAGAAAAAAAAACATTTAAATTAAAACGATTCTGTTTTCTTTGTTTTTGTTTTGATCTGCTATTAAAGCCGCGCCAACATTAAAGCAACACGTATGTACATGAAGTTTAGAAAAGAAAACGTGAGTATCCTTATGTTTTCCCCTGCAACCAAAACAGATAAAAAGGGCTTTTTAATGTATCTTTTATCTTGCTGCACGAAATTGCCCCTTAAAAGTGTACTTTTTAAACAGAAAAGCTTTTACAGATGATTTTAAACGCTGTTAAGTACAGACTGGAAAAGGTTAACATGGCTGTAAGACTTCAACAGAGAGTTTTGCTGTTAAAGGACTTTAACTGCTGCATTAATACAGCACTGGTTTGCAGTGTTAATGTTGAGAGAAAGAACACTTTCTCTCTCTCTGCTGCAGTCCACATACAGGTTTGTTTTCAAAATAAAACAAACTTTCAAGGGCCGGTTGTGTTGTTTTTTGCTGTTCTCTCTGCAAAAGGTTGACAAAACTTTAAATGAGTATTGAATACGTTATACATATGCGTGTGTGTTTACTGTTATTGTACGTTGTTGCTGTTGGAGTGTAGAGTTTTTAAAGTGTTCTGTTTTTTATACGAGAGTGTGTGAGTTTCTCCGGCTTCTTACTTTCTGCTCTTATTATTGCTGCTGCTGGTGGTAGAGGAAAAAGAGCTCTCGTTTTTATTTCAAGTTGTTGTTATTTTTACTTTTTATTAAATTTTTGTTGTTGTTGCTTTTGTTTCTCTAACAGATAAAAAACCAGAGAGAAATACATAGTCAGCACAGCAATAGGCAGTCAGCTGAATGGCTGGCTTCAAGGCAAGTTTTTGCCCTTTTTCTGCTTTCATCGTTCGTTATTATTATTGTTATTGAGTTCATCTTCTTTGTATTTCACTTTTTGTTGTTGTTGTTGTTAAATTCTCTCTGTACAACAGGAGATGTTGTTATTGCTGCTATTGCTGTTGTATGTTTGTTTTCCTTTTTGTTTTTGTTGCACAGAAACATACAAAAATTTTCATTTTCATCATAGAATGAGCACAATAACATGAACATAATGACGATGTTGGGCCACAATAATAATGATGATGACGATGATGATGATGTTGATGAGAAAAACGATGACGACTACGAGTACTACCAGCACGACACTTTAATAATTATGCTGTTTTAGCTGTTTATGACGAGGACGACGAAGATGATGATGATGTTGATGACGATGATGATGACGATGTGTACGTACAAGTACCGTATGTTTTTGTGCAAAAAATCGATGCCAACATTGACAATGGGTGTTCACGGTAAAAGTAAAGAAGGAACAACGGAACAAAACAAAATAACGAAAAATATATACGATATTATACATACACATGCTTGTACTCCTTTATACATGTGTTGTGTGTTAGTTTATGTGTGCCTTAGTGCACTAAGCCATATAAACATATATGTTTACATATAAAAATGAAAATGTTACTCGAAATGTTAATCGAAAAACATAGGTTTAAATGCTTTTATTTAATTGTTTGGCTGTGGATAGCTGTGAGGCAATATTTCAAGACTCTAGTTTTTTAAATACAATTTCAATATTTTTTTTGCATTGTCCTCAACCGTTTTGCCAGATTTTGATTAAATAACTACAGGCCAAATACTTATTTAATTGGTCTTTACAACCTTTTAGTCAGGATTACAACCTAGCTTTCTAACATCACTTATGTTGTGTGTGTTAATTTTATACATGAGTGGCGGGACCTACAGTTTAAAGTCGACTGAGAACGACAGATTTATTGAGAAACTTTTTCATGACAATTTTTATTCACTGCCAGATTTTTTGCCAGAAATTTGCTGTGAGGCAGTCACCGAGGAAATATTTTTCCAAATTTCGTTTTGGTGGAGAATATATGACCTGAGGTTTACATCAAGGCCTCATGTCTAATAAGCCGACACACTATACTACGGCGACTGTAATACGGACCAGAGATCAGCAATGAATCATTTTTTCGCTAGTCACTAGTACTCATGAAATTTTGAATATAAATGAGTCAACAATATTGAAATTTAACTATGTACTCTGATTCATTCGTACTCATTACAAGTTTGATTTATAAGTACAGGTTGCAACCAGTATGCATACAACGTTGACATCAAACTCATTCCATTCGAAATATGTTTGATTCATTCGGCTACTCATTTATATTCATAACTTTAGAAAAATTCTTATAATGCTCATAAATGATTCGAATGATTCGAATCATTCATCAAACACGCAACCATTTAGTGAGTATTTTCGTATGCGAATTATACTTATTTTGTGCTTCGTGTAAATGTTGAGTTATGGTGAGTCGAAATCGACATCATCACACGTGTTGTTAAGTATGAATACGGTTAGTACTTCAAACTTTAAGTATGAGTAGAGGTTCGTTCCATGCTATTAAAATAAGTATGAATGCGAATAAGTATCAGAAATTATGCGTATGATTAGATTTTACTCATCTTTTTGAATACTCATTGCTGACCTCTGATACGGACATAATAAAACCCAAAATTTTGTTTTTGCCTCCAAACAAATTCTCCGATTCGAAAGTTTTAATTCTGCTTACCAGCTTGAAGAGATTTTGAATACAGAGTTTTAATGTTAAAATTCAAACACATTCTGTATAGCTCTGAATTTATGTTGACTTCACTTGATTGTACAAGAAATTATGTGTTACCCATTAAGTATTCAAACAGGCGATTAGGCACTGGTATTCTAAATAGAGGCTACTGGAACGCGAAGTTACAAATTCAGATCCATCAGAATGGTATGCGTTAAGGATGTATTGACGAACTGGAAAACTGCCAATGTGCTTTAGTTTTTAATTTTGTCAATTACTAATGAATTCACACAGCTGTATAGAAAAAAAATTAATAAATAAATACGAATTGATTTTTATTTAAATTTTTTTCAACTAAAGGTCATGACAAAACTGTTAAAAAAAACTGAAAACTATACGGCTCATTAAGTAAACTTGTTGTGCAGCTGAGACTTCTTATCCTTTTCAATAAATATTTTCGATTTTTTATTTATTTTTTTGATTCTCGTTTCTGCTTTTTTGTAATAAAATTTAATTTGATTTTGTTTTAAGTTTCTTTTTCTGGTTGTTGGATTATACATGTTTATGAAATAAAAGATGAGCTACACTTAGAGGAGATGAAAAAATAAATGTTTCATGTTCGAGGCCTAAGATAATTTCAAATGTAGATAAAATGTGTTCAAAAATTAAGAAAGATGTGAAATCTAAATCTTAAAGGTACTAACCAGAGATCAGCAATGAGTATTCAAAAAGATGAAGTAGAATCGAATCATACTCATAATTTCTGATACTTATAGGCATCCATACTTATTTTAATGTCATTGAACGGCTACTCATATTAAAAGTTTGAAGTACTCATCATATTCATACTTACCAAACACGTATGATGTTGTTGATTTCGACTCTCCATAAGTCCATAGAAGGAAGGACTACAGCCAATATAAGAAAGTATTCGTATTTTCATTGAAGGCGTTGTATTGTTGGCAATCCTATCGTTCTAGACTCAGCTGCAATAGACCTGCTTAACTAGAAGAACTCAATTAATAAAACTGAAAAAAAGCTAAGAAAGGAACGGCAACCGATAAAAAGATATCTCCTCAGGAAACCAAAGAAGAATTTAAATTCAAAAATATTGGAATCGAAATATCGTTGACTCCTGCAATAAACATAAAAATCTTGTCCTGATATAGCATATCAGCTGGACGTGCTCTACCGATTCAAATTTTTTTTATCAACTTTTTCAAAAATCATATCCATCATCATAAAAATCTCTTAAGAATTGAATTAAATTTGCTTTTAAGCCTTCAATTTGTAATTTTTTTCTTCTTCTTCCGAAATAAAAGTCTGGTCTTCAGGGAGAACCTTTTTATTTGGCTCTAACGCAAGTGGATAGAAATACTTTTTGGTTCTTTAGTTGTATTATAAAAATATCGTATGCCATGGCATTAACTCTATATGAATATGTATTTCTAAAAACCTATACTTAAGCAAACACACATAAGTACAAACAGACATATACATGTACATGTTTGCATATGTCATATGTAATATACAGGGCATATGGTGTCTTGGCTTGTGTGTATTTCGAGAGAAATTTAAAACACAACATATTGGCTGTGTAATGATATTCCTTTTGAAATTTATTTAGAAAAATTATTTTTTCTTCTATTCTTGCTGTTGTTTTTGTTTAAAATATCGTACCAGAGTACCAGAGAGAGAGAGAGAAAAAAATATCATTTAACCTAGTTTCTATATTAGAATGTCGGATACAAGTGTTTGGATTTATGTTTTAAAGTATTATGGCTGTAGCTGTAATGGCTACCAAAATAGATTGTCCATCACTTGGTCTCAATGTCCTATGCCTGTACATGAGAACTTTGGTACAACATTCAATGTAAATCTGTATGCGTACAGAAGAACAGTATTTATGTGTTGTATTAGTGTATGTGTGTGTTATGGTTCTCTATAATATATTATAAGTTTATATAAAAATTAATTCCTTTTTTTTGAAAACTGTAACAAAAACCTTGCACAGTGGTTTTAACAAGATTTTTATTTTCTAACAGACCGTATTCATGCACTCAGTTGGACCCTGGAATATAGTTCGTGAAAGGAAGATAAGAGAAATGCGATATTTATGGATCAATTTACATTGTAAAAGACAGGGAAGAGGTACCTAAAGGAAGAGAGTTTTACAGGCGCGTAAAGGTGGCTAAAGTAGAAATTCTCCCTCTGATATTTTAAGGGGTTCTCCTGGCCATTTTACCACGTAGCAGTAGACATAATGCATTCAAGCATACAAATGTCGTCTACAAACCTTCGTATATTTTAAAGAACTCTATCCATTGTAGTGATTCGATTGTTATCGAATATAATCTTCTTCATGGAGTTGCTTTTGGGATGAAACTCTTTTACAACGTGAAACTCTTTGACAAAGTTAAGTGATAGGCTGCGTTAGAGATTAAAGTAGCGTTGTGCTCTATATCTCAAAGACCTTTTTGTGTGACACTGTATAGGTTTTTATTTTCATTACTTTCTAGAAAACATAAGGCACTTACCGCGTTACTACTTTACACCGTAATATGCTGAGTCATTCTTCTTCTAGTGCGCTTCCTTATTTTATCGTGGAATCCTCTGAATGAAACCGCATCTGAGCCTAGTTTTCTTCGTTGATTTTACATTAGTTTGGAATTGGATTGAAATTGTAAGAGTGGTTCTTCCACAAGATCATCTCCAATGACAAGGTAGAAGACCACATAGTTGGTTGTAAACCTCAGGATATGATAACCCGTAGGATTTTCTACATAGTGCTTGAACTAGTAACTCTTTTCGCCTGACTGGGTGCAATAGTGCGTCTTAAACACATGCTTCGGAATTTATCTTGAGTAAGAGATCTTTAACGTCGTCGTAGTCTAGTAGGTAGTGTGTTGACTAATTCAACGTGAGGCCACGGCTCAAACCCCAGGTCAAACGTAAAAAATATTTCTTCGGCTACTGCCTCTCAGCAGATTTCTGGCAAAAATTCTGTGAGTAAATAGAATTTCCTTGACAAAGCTTCTCAAAAATCTGCCGTTCGGACTCGACTTTAAACTGTAAGCCCCGCCACTCACGTATGAAAATTAACACACACGATGCAGCAATCAGCTTTGCTGCGAATGCAACCTTCAGGTCATAACTGTTCAACATCTACCACGTTTTTTGATCAACTCTCGCAAATGTTTTGGATTAAACTATATGGATTATGGGTAGCTGTTGACCTTGCTAAAGCACGTATATTTCTACTGAATACAAATTCATATCTGCTTTAGACAAATCCAGTTCTAAGTAAGAATTATGCCAAACTCATCTGTTCTGAACTGGATAAAAAAACGTTACATTCTATTGTTTAACTTGGACCATAAGGACACTGTCTTCTTCCCATGGGTCATTGCGAAATAGGTAGATCTACGAATTAAATTTCCTTATCCGCAAATAACTACTGAGGTTCAGAAGGAACGCAGCATTTTTCCTTTTTATTTGACAATATGTATTCGTCTCAGGCCCGGCGTATACTTCTCTCAGTTGAGTTAGCATTTCTTGGTAGTTATTTGATATTAGATCGATCACTAGTTTTATTAAACTTTTAGGCTGGACTTGGTTTGAATATAAGACTGTTTTGTGCCAACCTCTGATGTTGTTTGTCGGCAGCGGTTAATCAGGACCTATCAGTTAGCTGTGGGAAATAACTTCATATGCTATCACAACAAACCGTTATATGTGCCAAAGTGTTCTCTGATTGCATTCCTCCCAGTCTTATAAAATCTTAACCTATGTATTGTTGTATCGATAAAACGGGGACTTATGGGCTATGTTACTGTGGTAATATAAGATTACAATAGAATTAGATATCTATCAGAGTCAATAGAGAAAGTCGTTAACGAATTCTTTTGCCAGTGAGTCCTGGAGTAGACGCCTCCTTTGAATACAGCTTATCAATCAAGAATACATTTTGAATACTTTGGATATTGCTTCTAGGAACTTGTCGTCTCAATTTCTGAAAGGCTCGGTCTGTGCTTCATAAAATGTGAATGTGAAGTAATGCGTTAAAGTAAATAAAATCGATTTTTACCGTAAATAGGCAATATTAAACGGTCTTATGGTCTTAATTTTAAGAATTTAAACCCTTTTGACTGCACTCTTGCACTGAAAAGTTTTAACCAAAACTTTTGATTTAATTTTTCATCGAATCCTTCAAATTAGAATCAAGATAGAGGACACTGTTCCTGTAATTGATATCTGGGCCATAGAGTATCTATGCATGTATGTACGCATTGTACGTATATATTGTACATATGTATGCATATGAGTGTCTATTTAGTTCAGGCTGGCTATCGTTAACATTTGGTTGTGTTGATGGTGATGTCCTTGTTCACTTTTTTCTTTTTTATTACAGCCTCATCGAGAGGATAGTAGCACAGGACAGTTTTTTTGTTGTTTTTTTTTTGTTTGTTTTTCGTAACATAATCATAAATCAGAGTTGGGATGTAGAATTTATAGTCTTTTGTTCAAAATTTTACAAGTTGACCTATTTTATGCGACATTTAATGCGCTCGTAATAAATTAATGACGGGTAAGTGATGAAGTGTTTTTGATTTGAGAAAAAAAAAAAAACACAACAACAACAACAATTTTTTTTATAGTGAATTAAAAGTGTTTAATTGCTTACGACGATTTTTCTTAAATGATTGGAATTTTTCTTTTTAATAGACACACAATTTTTTTTTTTAATTGGGTAAACTGCACGAGTTCATAAGTATTTTCCGCTAGGGTGATATGAACTGGCCATCAGGATAGCGCGATTGGACCACGTTAGACTCTTTCTGGTAGGGTTAGGTCTCAGTTCTGTGCACAAGTAAGCCACAAACTACAATGGTCCCCATGCATGATGCAATCGGATTTATGCTACAGATGGATGGAAAACCGGATATTTGGAAAGGCGTTCTACCCAGGAAAGATGGGGCGGATATTCGAACGATGTTATATTCCCTACATAATGGCGCTAATAGGTCTTATAAACGAGTTGTTTTATTTGAACTTAAAGAGAGAAGGTCTCCGCAGTTTAGTAAGCAGTGTGTTGGCTTAGTAGCCGTGAGGCCAAGGTTCAAACCTTGGGTTAGACATTTCCAATAAAATGGAATACAAAAAGATATTTCTTCAGTAACTTTCTCTCAGTAGGTTTCTGGCAAAAACTCTGAGAGTAAAATAAAATTGACATGAAAAGCTTCTTAAAAAATCTGTCATTCGGAGTCTACTTTAAACTGTATGTCCCATCACTCATGTATAAAATTGACACATACATTATAAGTAATGTGAGAAGCTAGGTCGTAATCCTGACTGAAGGGCTGTAATGACCAATTATGTATGTATGTACATATGATAGGAAACGCCTTATGAAACACCCTTTACAAGTTCCTACATCTCCTATGAGGAACAAAGGGCCTTTAAAGTTAATTCGTTGATAATATAAGTTTGGGATAAGCAGTGTGTTTGACTACTGCATTCGAGTCTGATTCTAAGGTTGCAAGCCAAGACGCCAACCAGGCCGCTAGTTCACTATTCCATGCCTCAGGATTACTTAAAGACAAACAGCCACTCCAAGTGTATCTAACCTGATGACAGCTGTATAAAGTGATGGTCTTTCCGCCTATAATGACCACACCATTGCATTCCACTCTGTGGATTGTTCATTGCTTCAATGTTTCACCTGACATTAGTGGCTAGGGTAGCACTGCCTGTAGCTATGCTACCATCACCGATACACTAGTCACTGCAGGTATAGAGTGTACTCGATGCGGTAAAGTAGACAAAGTAGACAGTATCGAGGACTTAAGTTTCTACATATGTACATGCATACATAATTAGTCTTTACAACCCTTTAGTAAGGATTACGACCTAGCTTCTCACATCACTTATATTGTGTGTATTCATTTTATACATGAGCGGCGGTACCTACGGCTTAAAGTCGACTCCGAACGACAGATTTTTGAGAAACTTTTAATGACAATTTTATTTTTGCCAGAAATCTGCTGAGGGGAAGTCGCTGAAGAAATATTTTTTTTATACTTTCGTTTTGATGTGTGAGATGGGATTTGAACCTGGGATTTACGTCTAATAAGCAAACAGACTGCCTACTAGAATATGGCGACTGAGTTTAAGATGTTTAAATTATTATTTAAACATAATAAAAAAAAATAAATAAATATTATATTATTATTATTATTAAATTATAAACGCTTGATACTAGCGTTGCTGGGTAAGCCACTTGGCAGACTGCTAATACATGTTTTTATAATATCTATGTACGTGCTTAAAGACAGACAACTAGTTCAGCTACGTCTAACCCGATGAACAGTCGCTGTATAGTGTGATTAGTTTTGCTACCTATATTGAACACATCATCGTTCTTCACATCTTCACATCGTTCTTTTCTTAGTTTCAGTGGTTAGCTCCGATCTTAGTGACTAGTGTAACCATCCCAGCAGCTATGCTCCTATCATTACCGCTGTCCGATTAACTGCATATACTGAACGTTCTTATCGACGCAAAGTTGACAAACCCATCGTTAATGTAAGTTACTAAGCATTTGCGCGAAAGTATTTTTGACGTTAATTTTTTTTTTTGCAAATTCGCCTTAAACAGTTATTCCGCCTGCATCCCATCTCTGGTTTTCTATTCCCATATGAATACATTTACTTGTATCATTATTTAGTATCTGTTTTTTTGTATCTTGTTTTTGTTGGAATAAATTAAATTATTATCTAAGCTACTTTGTTGTTGTTTTTTTTCTTTTTTTGCATATGTTGTGTACATGAAACTTATGAATTACATTGGCATGGCATAATCTTAAACATTTTTTTGATATGAATAATAAAATCACCACTCTTGAAACTAACAACTACAAAAGCAATACAACTTATTCCAAATATCCCCAAAAAAAAATTAAGATCAAAGGCTTATAATGCCATTACTGAAATGGCCCAAAGCAATTACTAACTTTACGTATTCATAGTTACGCATACATATTCATTCATTCATGTATTGCTTAAATTAACCCCTTTTGTTGGGCATTAATTCGAAAATCAAAGTCTTAATAAAAAGGCTGAAGAGTGGTTAAAAGGGAAGGGCAAACCACTTGAATACGTAGTTAAATTATTTCTTACAATTTTATGTCTCCTGTACATACATAGTATACATACGTACTTACGTTTATTATAGTTCATTTATTCATTCATTCATTCATTAATTTTATTAAATTTTATGCTTGTTTTTGCTTCTTTTTTTTCTTTTTTTTCTGTGTAATTAAATAAATTTCTGAAAAATCCCTCAAGGCTTTTCAGTTTCAGTCAATATTGGGGGAATTGCTAGTGAAATTTGGAAATTTTTCATTCATTCACAATGAAAAACAATGGCAGCAGTTTTAATTTTCAATTAGAAAATTTTAAAATAAAAATAAATTTTAATTACCGTACATACATATACATATGTTGTATTTGTTGTTAGTTGTGTTAAAGCATTGTTGACATAGAAATGTTTGCAATACAGGCTCATTTGATTCCTTTTTTTTTGGATCTTGGTTCCACTGTAATCGTCAAAAGTGATGTCAATCTTAAGATCACACCTTAGGAGCACTGTTAGAATATATGTTATTACATTCTCGTAACCCTAACCAAAGAGTTGTAATAGCCATTTAACTAAGATGTTCCATGATCCTATTAAAAACATTTAATCAGACTCTATATATATAGTATACTGGCGCGTTTAATGAGCAATGGATGTCCAAAGTAGAAAAGATATTGTTTTTTTTGGTGCCCTGGTAGTCTAGTAGGTAGTCTGCTAGACAATTGGCATGAGTGTCGTGCGTTCAATTTCAACCAGAGACTCTGGTCTGTTTCATACATACATAATTGGTCATTACAACCCTTTAGTCAGGATTACGAACTAATTTCTCACACTACCCATGTTGTGGGTGTTAATTCTATACATGAGTGGTACCACAGTTTAGCGTCGACTGAGAAGGACAGATTTTTGAGAAACTTTTCATGGCAGTTTCATTTACTCTCGAGAGTTTTTGCCAGAAATCTGCTGAGAGAAAGTCGCTGAAGAAATAAGTTTTCCTATTTCGTTTTGATGTCGGACCTGAACCGTGGCCGTACTTTTAATAAGTCAGCACACTATTTACTAGACTATGGCGACTTCTTATTGCCTTGTAATCAGTAAATACTCTTTACTTACTAACTTAACTGGCCATTAACAACCCGATAACGGATGTGGTAGAAGATCTTTCTAGGCGCCTGTACACCTTGCGCGCCTATGCCAGTTGGTCACACCAATCGATGACAGGGCTTCCACGATATGGTCTTTCCAACACAAACAAGGTCATCCTCTTCGCTGATTTTGGCAAATCCGCGCATCAATTACCTGTCTCTCCGGAGCATCCTCCTCCTTTCGAACGACATGGTCGAGCCAGCGCAGTCGCTTGATGTTAATACGCTGCACAACGCCCATGTCGTTGAGGAGTTCATACAGCTCACTGTTGGATCGAATGCGGAAATCATTGCCAATTCAAGGTTGCTGCATCCGTTCTTAATAGTATCCATGCCAGTAAGAACTCTTAGTTTCTTTAAAAAGACTGTCATGTAAATTTTTTTGGGAGTTAAATTTCGACCTGCTCTTTAATAATTTAGTTGTTTGATCTCTCCTCAACCATATGCAGAATCCTTAATTAAGATTTGTATTAGTTTTTTACCCACATATTATGCACTTTCTAATCATATTGTATTGTATAGAATTTATATTACAATCCATTTGTATTTTATTATTGAAAATCGAAATTAGGTCATACCAAGTTAATTACACTGTAAAACAGAAAATAAACACAAAGGCTAGTGAAAGTTTGTTTTGATGAAGTATGACCTCATAGCTACATACAATTCTTATCAGATTTTTCATGACTCTGCCAACTGATCTTCGAAGCTGATATTTTCGAAATGTATTGCCTTGCTTCTTACGTTATCCTTTATAATTCCATCTCTTCTAGTTTTTTCCACTACTCTCTGTCGCCTTTATAAGACTTTTCTTGGATCCCGTGTCATCCACAATTAACAGGCATACGAGAAATAAATTGCCTTTTACTCTCCTAGCTCTACAGTTATCAATTAAAGAAAATCTCATAATTTTTGTTGCACAGTGTTATTATTATTTTTAAAAATTTCTCGTACTTTGTAATACAAAAATTTTATAATTTTTAAAACTATTTTGTACAGTTATAAATATAGATGGATATTAACACACACATATGTGCATATAAATACAGACAAACCTATAAAAAACTATGTGTGGTAGTATGGGTTTTAAGTGCGATTTCGCCATTGAAATTATAATTCCAAAGTAATTAAAATCTAACCCAACAAACATTTCAAATGATTAAGTTCTTCGTGTCTAATGAGGCGGTCTATTTAGCATCTTTGAAGTGTAAGCTTTCTGAACAAATGTGGAGTTCAGTTTAGTTCAGTGATTTAAAAATTTTTAAATTTATAAATTTATTACATAGAATTGTTTGCTGGGTTTAAAGGATTTAGAATTTGATTAAATTTTAGAGGTTATTTGCTTGATTTTTCATGCTACAGAAATACACAGAAATATTTTAAGCCGTATGAGCTAATAGCCTGTTTATTAAACCCAACATTTTTCACAAGAAAAATTTCCTGTTATAGTAAAGCAATAAGTAGCTTGGCTAGGCGAAATAGTAGCTAGGCAATGAATTGTAATGACCAAATTATATACATATGTATGTATATATGTTAAGGGCCATACACCAGCGACTTAAGAAAGCAGTACAAAATAGTTAAATAAGGTTAAATCGCATGTTCTTGGCTTACACCGCTCTCGCCACCTCCGTGTGAAATGACCGTTCAAACCGCTCGTACATTACATTAAATATGACATGAGCTATGGGTTCTTATGAATCCACATATCTAGGTTGTAACCCTGATTGCAGGATTGTAATGACCAATTATGTATGTATCGACTGATATTTCAACACAATAATATTGGACATATAAATAGGGGATATACCCTGAACGTTTGTCTCAGTTAAATAAGAAAAAAAGATTCCCTAATACTTCTGCTTACGAATGCCTGGAATCTTTCAGTGGATCGGGTATAAATATTCCATATTTTAGATTAGATCTGCTACGTTTGATCTGTGACGTTATAAAGGGTGATTTTTTAGCTATTATCTTTTTGGCAACACTGGTTTAAACAGCTCACGCACGTTTCGTGTTTTGTTTCACTGTCAAACATCTTCAGTTTGGTCTATAATTTAACCATGAATCGTCTTACAAACGAACAACGCTTGCAAATCATTGAATTTTATTATCAAAATGCGTGCTCTGTTAAGAAAGTTCATCGCGCGCTTCTTCCATTTTATGGTCAGTTTAATCGACCCACTGAAGCGGCTATTCGGGATACGTATGTAAATAAGCAGAATTGTCGATTTTGGAGTGAAGATCAGCCAGAAGCATTGCAAAAGCTACTAATGCATCCAGAAAAAGTCACAGTTTAGTGCGGTTTATGGGCTGGTGGCATCATTGGACCGTACTTCTTCAAAGATGCTGCGAATCGTAACGTAACTGTGAATGGTGAGCGCTACCGTGAGATGATATCCAACTTTTTTTTGCCCAAAATGCAAGAGCTTGGTTTCAACAAGACGGTGCCACATGCCACACAGCACGCGTAATAATGGACATATTGAGAGGCGAGTTCGGTGAACATTTTATTTCACGTTCGGGACCGGTCAATTGGCCGCCTAGATCGTGCGATTAGGCGCCTTTAGACTATTTTTTGTGGGGCTATGTTAAAGCTCATGTCTATACAGACAAGCCCGCTTCAATTGACGCATTGGAAGACAACGTTGAAGCATTTATTCGTGAGATACCGGCCGAAATGTTGGAAAGAGTATGCCAAAATTGGACTAAGCGGATGGACCATTTGAGGCGCAGTCGCGGTCAACATTTGCATGAAATAATCTTCAAACATTAAATTATATGGACCGTACTATCGATTCAAATAAAGATTTCATGAATTTTTCTGAATTTTATGTGTTTTTTTTTTTTAAATTTTCCTATAGCTCTTAAAATATCACCCCTTATAAGCATTCATTTGTTTTTGGAACTATAGATTACAGGACCAGATCTCCTCTCATAGGCGTAAGCAGAGATCAGCAATGAGTATTCCAAAAGTTGAGTATAATCGAATCATACTCATAATTTCTTATACTTATATGCATTCATACTTATTTTAATATCATGGAACCTGTAATATATTCGAGTCACTCCAATCATTTATAAGTATTTTTTTAAAGTTATGAATCTGAATGAGTAGGCTTATGAATCAAACATATTTCGAATGGTATGGGTTTGATGTCAATGTTGTACGCATACTCATTGGAACCTGTATGTATTTATATATCAACGTTGTAGTGAGTATGAATGAATCAAAGTAGTTGAATATCAATACTGTTGCTTCACTTATATTCAAAATTTCATGAGTGCTTATGAGTAGCGAAAAAACGATTCATTGTTGATCTCTGCTTGTAAGCACATTTTAAATTAGGCCTGTTAGCAAGTGGTCCTTAGCTTTTTGCAAATGTCCGGTCTCTGTGTATGGTATGCATTAATATCGATTAGTATTATAAATTATTGAAAATATTTTATTGTTTTCATATCTTTTTTTCTATATGTATTGTGGTTAAAATACCACTCCATTGCAAATGGTATCTAAATTTCTAATAATTTTATTGAATTATAAACTTATCGACAGAGGTCAACATAACTTATAAGCATTTACGTACGTATGTTTGATTTTAAGGATGTTTTGCATAACCGATTAATATCTTACGACTTTAATTACTTTAATTTCGTATACAAATTCTTCTCTTTCAACTTTTCAAATTAACTTTGATTCAATTATTAAATATTTGTTAATAATTATTATCTTCATATTTTACTATGAGATATTTCCCTACGTCTTATGCTACTTATGCTTACTATCCAGCTATGATATTTGCATTAACCATCCTATGTCAGTAGGGGGGGGTTGTAAATGTTTGTTTGTTTATCTTTCCCCCCAGAAAATTTTTGCCAAAGTTTAGTTAGTTTATCATGAAAAATTTATAGAAAATAATATGCAAATATTATTAGAAAATTTTATACTTATGTATGTATGTATGTATTTGCAATTTTATCATTGAATACAATAATATTTTAAAATATTAAAATTATTTATTTTTAATGTATTTTCGATTATATGTATATGTATTTGTATTTGTATTCTTTAATAAATGTATGTTAGAATATTTCGAATGGAACATACTCGTATACACACATAGTACTTACCATAATACTACATACTAATATTCAGTAAATGAATGTTTTATAAACATTTTCGGCATACATTATGCTTGGAAAATATGCTAAAATAAAATATTTAATAATTTATTTATAAAAAAATAATAAATTTTGTATTATATTGGATATTTGCATTAATGCTCTTCGTTATTCAAAAGTGAGCTTTATAGGGTGTCCCCAATATGAAAGCATTATTTGAAAGTTTGAAAGCCTATTCGAGCTCCATTTAGAGCTGTCCTTTGTTTGATCACTGATTGTAACCTTTGACAGTTGTCCTAGTGATAATTATAACAATTCACTTCTATTTCGTTTGTTTAATTTGCTTCAGTATGAGTTCTTGAAGTCGCCATAGTTCGGTAGGTAGGGTGTTGACTTATTAGATACAAGACTGTGCTTCAAACCTCAGCTGAGGCATATCGAACGAAACAAAATATGGAAAAATATTTCTTACAGTGACTTCCATTCAGCAAACTTCTGGCAAAAACTCAGAATATAAAATTAAACTGTTATGAAAAAGTTTTTCAAAAAAAGTTGTCGTTCGGAGTCGACTTTACACTGTAGGTTCAGCATCTCATTGATAAAATTAACACACAACAAGTGTGTTCTTGAGAAGCTAGTTTGTAGTCCCGACCAGAGATCAGCAATGAGTATTCAAAAGGATGAGTAGAATCGAATCATACTCATAATTTGTGATACTTATACGCATTAATACTTATTTTAATATCATGCAACCTCTACCCATATTCAAAGTTTGAAGTACTCATCACATTCATACTTAACAACACGTATGATGTTGTTGATTACGACTCTCCATAACTTAACATATACAAGAATCACAAAATAAGTACGATTCGCCTACGAACACTAAAATACATACTTAATGCTTGTGTGTTTGCTTTGTATTTTTTGCTTTGCTGCAGACGTAGAGTAGTATCGGCAATTGGAGATCGTGAACAGAGTTAAACGAAACTCTGATTTTGTTGATGCGATCATTTCTTTCTGTTGCAGAGCCTCTATATTCGTTCTCAGGCAATTAACTTTGATTTCTCTTGATTACATAAGTTGGAATAGTGTACAGAACAGTTGGTACATACACTGCTCAATATCATGTAAATCTTTTAATCTTTAATTTACCTTCCATTGAGGAAAATTCGGGACTATAGAGGACGGGAATCGTTTTCGAACGTGATAATGACTCTAAGCATATTGATAATCTTACAGCAAAAAAAAATGGCTTTATGATAACCACTAGAAAGGTATTGATCGGCCGTTCCGGCCACCAACATTTTAACTCCATTCTACATCCCTGGGGAATTCTTAAAAGAGGAGTTGCATATATGAATTGTTAACCCTTGTGCTTACAACGTGGAATGGTTAAAGCAATCAATGCTTAAGCTCAATAATTTGGGGTTTAAAAATTAAAAAAAAGAAACACTGGCATTTAATTTTTAAAGGTTAGATTATTCAGTATATTATCAATGATGCCTCTGCACGAGGAACTTCACCTATGTAGCTATAGAAAGTAGTTTAGTGGGGTGACATTGCGAGATTTTGGCGTGTAACCGTCTGCTGCACTGTGTGATAATAATTGTTTATCAAACTCTCCTCACAATATACTCATACTATGGAATGGCACCAGTGATCACCGCCGCCAACTAACTTACTGAAAAGTACACTCAAAACCCAAAAGCAAAAAGATTGCGGGTTAAAATATGTCACTTGGATGATCTGCCTGACCGTACCTTTTTCGTCTTAAAACATCTAAAAAAACCTTCTGAACCGATGGGTAAAACTAAATGACGATATACTTCGATTGAAGTCACTCTAGTATAGTAGGTAGAGTGTTGGCTTATTAGATGTGTGACGACTCCCTGTTGAGAGGAAGCCTGATGAGAGTACGTTTATTAGACGTGAATTGACTTTCTGCTGAGGAGAGCTTATCTAAAAGGCAAACCCTCTACCAACTAGACTACGGCGACTTCCTCTCAACAGTCTTCTGAAAAGAATGCATGAAAAGTTTTTCAAAAATCTGTCGTTCGGAAATGACATGAAACAGTAGGTCCAACCAATCATACATAAAATTAATATGTGGTGTGAATAGTTAGGTTGCAATCCTGAGTAAAGGGTTGTAAGTGAGAAATACTACGATTTTAAAATTTTTCAGTAACTTCAGCGTCACTATATCTGTTTAGATTATCCATCTGGCTAGCAGAACATTATTCGAACAATATTTTGTGAATTTTGTACTGAAATTAAAAAATAAATTAAAAATTGTATCCAATTTACCAATCCTAATCAATCGAAACCCTATGGAATATAGAATATCACATTCAATAACCAGTATGGTGGTGATATACTGTCTAAATAAATTGAAATATCATGATGAAATTGTTTAAACAATTTACAACAATTTTGATTGAAATTAAATGCTAAATAACGAGTGGTTGTAGTATATATTTAAATTGATTGTAATTTTTGTTATTCTAATCAAAAAATTTCAATTTCAAATTGTTTTGCTTTTGAAACGAATAAAAATTTCAACAAAATATCATCCATTTGGTGATATACTCTATATATAGAGATGCAATGGCAACTGTAATTAATTATTTCAATGCAATGGCAGTTTATTTATAGTTATAGTTGTTGTTGTTGTTGTATTATTTCATTTATTTATTTCAACTTCAATACGCTCTTTATCTATTGAATTTGCATAAAAAAAATGGAAAAAAAACAAGAAAAACGGATTAAAAGTTTTAAAACAAACGAAACAAATGGAAAATGAATGCAAAAAGAATATAAAAAAAAACTTTAATATTTTATGAAATTTATGTTATGCCTTAAGCCTGAATAATAATATTGAAATGAATAAGAAGAAGAAGAATCCATTTTAAAAATGACCAGATTTCTATGTTTCTTTTTTCCTCTCTCCCTCTCTTGTTAGAAATCGTCCTCGCTGTTATGCCTGCTTTCTCTATCACTGCAGTTGACGTCAACAACAGCTATCGAGTGCAGCAAGCTGCATTATTCTCTTCATTTTGCATTCATCGTACTCTCATGCCATAATAAATATATAATTTGTTGTTGTTTTTATTTTTTGTATTTCTATTTTGCTGCCAAATCCACAAACAAATCATCAACATCGTCATCAACTACAATCATTGCGAATACTACTACTCGTACGTATACAAATCCAGTGAAGATTATTAATCTGTCTGCTATAAAGCAAAAGTAAAGTATGAATGTATTGTACTGTACTATACAATGATATTGGGTTCGTTCCATGCTTTATTAATAAATCATTGTTTATGTCTGTAAAATAATCGTTTATTCTGCAGCGTAGTAAGGAAAAGTAGCGAATCACTACAATACACTATGTACACTTATGCTAGTCTAGTATGTATGGTCATATCGAATTTAATTCAAAATAACTTCGTAATAATGCTTCAATAATTATTTTACATTTGTATGTATGCTGTATGCGAGGGTCAGACGGTGGGGGTGGGTGTAGGAGAGTCAATTAATATTTCATTGCATTATAAAAACAAAAAAACGAAAAAATAAGATGAAAATGAATTAAAAATTTTCATTTGTGGTCTTCAATCAATGTTGTTGTTGTTGCTGTTTTAATTTTAAAATTCCATTTGTGGTTAAATTTGTTGCGCGCATTTCCATCCCCTCCGCACCATATTAGTGCGAGTTTTAGCCGGTGAAAAAAAACGAATTTAAATAAATTAAAAATTCGAGAATGAAATTATTCTTTACGTATGATTGAATTCATTTAAATATTGTACTCTGATGTTGACAACCTTAAATTAATTCATGTCTACATGCCATAAGCGGTGGTTTTAAAGTATTAAAGTGCGTTTTTCAGACATTAAGGGGTGAGCAAGGCAAACTTATAGGCATGTACTTCACTTTATAAATAATTTTCAATGAAATAAAAAAAAAAAATTCATAAACATTATATTCTTATAAGTTTTCGGATTCCTTCCTTTAGAGCTCTTTATAACTCTCAATATGGCATGACGGAATTCTGGGTAAATTCATACATTCGCTTGCCCGGCCACACAAACAACATTGTTCGCATGGTAGCACTCAATTGATATTTTTCTATAGTGAAATGGAAAGACCTGGCCTAACAAACGGGAATACACATACATAATTTACCATTACAATCCTTCAGTCAAGATTTCGACCTAGCTTCTCTCACCACTTATGTTGTGTGTGTTAATGTTATTCATGAGTGGCGGGACCTACAGTCTAAAGTCGACTCTGAACGACAGATTTTTGAGAAACTTTTCATGGCAATTTGATTTACTCTTATAGTGTTTGCCAGAAATCTGATGAGAGGTAAAGTCACCGACGAAATATTTTTCATATTTTGTTTTAGTTATAGATGTCTGACTTGGGGTTTGAACCAAGACCTCAAGTCAAAAAGTCTGAGAGAATAAATAAATTGCCATGAAAAGTTTCTCAAAAATCTTTTGTTCGGAGACGACCTTTAAACTGTAGGTCCCGCCACTTATGTATAAAATTAAACTCACACAACAAAAATTGTGAGAGAAGCTAGGTCCAAATCTTGACTGAAGGGTTGTAATGAACAATTGCATATGTATGTATGTAATTAGCAGTTTATTCTACGAAAACCCAAAAGCTGTATCTTGGAAAAGTTCTATGGGCTTGACGGAACGTAAAAAATGAAAAACATATTTTTTTGTAGCCTTCGACTACAAAAACTTTGTACAAATTTATTATTTTTATTATTTTTCATTATCAATTAATTTTAAAACATTAATTTATTAATAAAATAAAAAGAATTTTTAACAAATTAAAACAAAATTAAATTGTTTGTTATTAAAGCAATTAAAAGTAATACAAGTGCAAAGGATTCATTTCTTTTTTACAAAAAAAAAAAATAAAAAAGAAACAAAATTGTGATGAATTTGCAATATCTCTGTTAAAAAATAAAACGCCAAACAAATCTAACAATTACTGTGTAATAATCCATCGATTAAAATATTTATTCCACACACAAATACCTACATACATATATGCCACATGAAATAAATCTAAATGTTGTATAAATATCTGCACTAAAAAACGTTATTTAGTAAGGATTTTTAACCACAAAAAACCTGCCAAAATATTAAAAACTATTACTTGATAAATCAATATTGGATATGGATAACGAAAATTTATACCCTTTAAAATGCAATTAAAAAAAAAATAATTTTTTTTATACGTTGGCACTCTAAAAATTCATTTATAGAGGAAAAGTTATTAAATAAATATTATCATCATTTCATAATATTTTATTTAATCATTTGAAGTAGGATATTTGAAGTATAATTGGATATTTATTCTCTATAATAAAACAATCAATGAAATAAATGTTGAAATAATAACAAAAAAAAAATCCGTATTTATTTTGAGAAAGAAAGCAAATACTGCATATGAAAATTGCACTTGAAGGCATTTTATTCTGTGAAAGTAAAAAAGAGAACAAACGAATTAATATTCCGCTGAAGAACAGCCTGACCATCTTCATCATCAAAAGTATAAAATAATTTAACGTCATCAGCATACATTAGAATATTACAATCAGAAATAGCACAAGGAAGATCATTAAGAAACAATAGAAACAGTAAAGGTCCCAAATGGCTACCCTGCGGAACACCAGAAGTAACATATACAGTCTTAGACAATACATTCCTAAACAATACCCTCTGAGTCCTAAGGGAGAGGACACTCTCTGAGTCCTAAGGGAGAGGACACTCTCCGAGTTAGGTCTGCTCGGTAGTTCCTACTAAAAACAAGGTGTCGAAGATGTTCTGCTGAAGCTGGGAAACTGTTCAATTAGCAAAACGATGATTATGTTGAGGAGTAATAAATGTTTTCCCATATTTTGCCCCACCCTCTTATATTTCTGTAAACAATTTCCTCTAAGTGATGTGATTTTCAATGAGCATTTTTTGGATTTGCTTAATTTGTTGAAAATCCATTATTTTTCCTATTTTTCATTCTGAAATAAACAAGACAATATTTTAAAAGTATTTTAAAAAATAAAAAAAACAAACAATTCTTTGATACAATTTATATAAAATGAGGTTTTTTTTTTGTAAAATTCAATTGAATTTCTTTTCCCTTCTTTTTGCTGTAACATAAGCTTGTTGTACGAAAAGTTTAATTTGATTTCTTTCATTTTAATAAATATGTACATATGTATGTATGAACATCTGTATGCCCGTAAGCTTGAGCGCTAGAAAGTCTATTTATGTTCGATATATATCTCATGTATGCATTTGTCAATCCTTTAATAAAATTTCTTTTTTTTGTTTTGTTTTTTGGATATGTTTCTTGTTTGGATATGTTTCTTTTGGATATGTTTTTTTGTGTTTTTTTTTTTGTTTTTTTTTTTTTTTTTGTTTTGCGTATTTATTATTGCAGTGATATTGTGCTCAATCAATTCCATGATTGATGCCGCTTTAGGCGTGGTTGCCTAACTACAACTAAATAAGTACTTCATTCACTCATTCATTCACTCATGCACCACTCACTCACAGAGTCAGTTCATTCAGTCATTCGTTTATTCATTTATTTATTGTTAGTTTTTAGTTTTTATATTATAATGCATAGGCAACTGCATATGCATACATATGGATACATACATACGTACATATGTATGTACATATGTATATATGTATGTATGTATGTATGCGTGTGATATATATTTTTTGTAAATTGTTTTCTTATATCTCATACGATATATTGTAGAGATAGATACACGTTATACTAGATTTTATTTATATTTTTCGATATAATGTCAGAGATTGTCTATCAATCAACCAGTGTCTGCGTTTTTATATTTGTAACTATCTATGTATGCATCTATGTACGTATGTATGCATACATTTGATCGTTATTTGTTGTAAATATTCATATATTGGATATTTTTCTATTTGTCAAACTAAAAGATTGCCAACGAATTTAAATTTGAAAAAATATTTCATACCACCGTAGTTCAAAACAATACAACGCTCTTGATGTGATGCCTACACAAGCACAATATTGTCAGGAACTAAGAAAATAGAATAAAGAGAAGTCTAGTAGGTAGTGTGTTGGCTTATTAGACGTGAGGCCATGGTTAAAAGCCTAGGTGAGACATTTCCAACAAAATAAAATTCTAAAAAATATTTCTTCGGCGACTTCCTCTAAGCAGATTTTTGGCAAAAACTCTAAGAGTAAATAAAATTGCCATGAAAAGCTTCCTAAAGGAATGTGTCGTACGGGGTCGACTTTAAAATGTAGGTAAAGCCACTCATGTATAAAATTAATAAACACAACTTGGATAGTGTGAGAAACTACGTCGTAATGCTGACTAAATGGTTGTAATTGTTCTTTTAAATTGAACTGTGTTTTATATTTTGACTGCCAGTAACTTGTATTTTTCTCCAGTTATTGCAATCTAATAAACCCCACTTCACGGTAACTTTACGATGATGGTTTTTTTTAAGTTCGAGTCAATCTTATTTCGCCCCGAGTGATATTATATAAGGCGCTAGAACTTCAGATATGCTTTTGATGGCAATCCTTTGAACTTTAGTTGGTTTTCTACATTCGTCAGTTGCCTTATCATTTCATAGTTTCGCGATAGCCACTTTCATCACATTAAGACTGAGGGAGTTGTATGATATTCGGAGAAAATATACTGCAGGGTTGATGTGTTTTTTTTCATACTCTTTGGTGGTCACTAATGTATGGGAAATGTTCTCCAAATGTTCGCATCTGTGTAATTATTTCAACACATTGATCAGTTACTAATTGGATCTTGTTACGCCTATACTGGTATTTCAATCAGTCGTCAATCACTCGTCAAGCATTGACAAGATCAATCTTGCACATGAGAAAAAACGCCTAAAAAACTACTTTCACATTCATGGCTACTAACATTTCCTTGATGTAAATGCATTTTATATGTGCCTTTATATCTAGACTATAAATAATTATAATTCCAAAAATTCCCGTAAATCAATGAAAAGAACTTTATTTTAAACCATTTCTCCACATTCAATTTGGCAATCTTTTTTCCCCGTTTTTCGTATACAAATTGTACCTTTTTTCTTACCCTACTGTACTCCGACTCCGACTACAACTCGCACTCCTATCCCACAAGTTTTTAGTGATTTGTTGTTTATTTAAGTAAATATTATATTTAAAATATGATGGGAAAAAAAATGTAAAAAAGAGAGAAAAAATGAATGAAAAGGAAAAATCAAATATTTATTCTCTGAATAGTGTACATATATGGAAACTATGTATTTGCAAAGTATCGCAAATGACATTTCTAGGTGGACAGCACAACAATATTTTGCTAATAGACCAGCATTTTTTTCTACTTTCCCGACCCTCTACTTTCAAATGAATAGGAAAAATAAATATTATATTAATAAAATATTTTGATTGCTTTTAAATTCAAACAAATTTATTTATGCTTTCTAACGCGAGGTGGATTTACGTTGTTGTATGTCATTTTTGAGTTCGGAATTAAAAATCGAATTGTTTTTATGAAATCATTCAATTGCACGTACCATACATACATATACTGTGTTGGTTATTCTAAATGATCGAACATAGAGAACTGAAAGTCAATTTTGTTTGTCATAAGAAGAAAAATAAATAAATTTTAACATAAATCTCTAACACCTAGTATATTACGTATCTTAACTATTTAATAAAATAAAAATAGTAATTGACATGAGCTCTGATTAAATGGTACTTATGGACTAAGAAGTCACTGTAGTGAAATAAGTAGTATGTTGGCTTATTAGACTAGAGACATTGTTCCAACCCCTGGCTCAAACATCTGGAACACAAAATAAACCTGCCATGAAAAAGTTTCTTAAATCTGTCATTCGGAGTCGAGTGTAAACTGTAGGTTCCACCACTCATGTATGAAAATTAACATAGGCAAGATTTATTCCGGATTGCATTGCTTCGTTCTATAGTGGTCGCTGTTGATCCTGATGGCCTGGCGAACGTTGTTCTCAAAGTAATATGGACCGATGAATCTGTCAGTCCAAAATCTTTACCAAACACTGATTTTTTTGGGATGCATTATACGCTCTTGAATCTCATGTGGATGGGTATCGTGCCAAATTCAACAATTTTTGTTGTTTACATACATACATAATTGGCCATTACAACCGTTCAGTCAGGATTACGGCCTAGCTTCTCAACACCACTCATGGGTGTGCGTTAATTTTATATATGAGTGGCGTGACCAACAGTTTTAAAGTCGACTCCGAACGCTGATTTTTTTTTTGAGAAACTTTTCATGGCAATTTTTACTGTCAGAGTTTTTGCCAGAAATCTGCTGAGAGGAAGTCGCCGAAGAAATATTCTCATATTTTCGTTTTGATGTCTGACCTGGGATTCGAACTCGGGCCTTCCGTCTAATAAGCCAACACACTACCTACTAGACCACGACGACTTCATTTTTGTTGTTTACCTACTCGTTTATCCAGAAATAGGCTACATCTTTAGAGAGATCATTTTTCAATGGATATTAGGCCATCGGTATACATATGCTCTGTATACGGTGCAGTGCCGACCCGTGCTAGTTCATCAGCAATGCAATTTCCGATGATGTTCCCATATAACAGTTATCTTCGTTGAATGCTTCAAAATTTCTCTAAGAAATCTCTTGAATTGATGGACTAAGACGGACGTCGGGGTGACTTTCCATATGGATTCTAGCGTAACTAGGTTGTTCGAGTAAATTAAGAAATTCTCAGGGAACATCCCATCTATAAACAAGTTTTGCGTTGCTTTCAAAATGACCACAACCTCCGTCTAGAAAAGAGTGCAGGAGTAGTAGGATAAGGCATAAAAATAGACTCAGAATGTGCTCGACTGTTTCGGGCTCTCCCACTACAACAAGCCCTCAGGGAAAACTCAAGCACTTAACTAGCTTTGCTTTGCTTTCAAAATTACTACGACATCCGCCGAGAAAACATTAAACAAACAGGCCTCACCAGAGACAATGAAGTGGTGCCTATCAGAGATCAACAATGAATAGTTTTTTTCGCTACTCGTAAGCACTCATGAAATTTTAAATATAAGTGAGTCAACAATATTGAAATTTAGATATGTACTTTGATTCATTCATATTCACTACAATGTTGATTTATAAGTACAGGTTGCAGCAATGAATATGCGTACAACGTTGACATCAAACTCATAACATTGGAAATATGTTTTGTTCATAAGCCAGCCTACTCATTTAGATCCATAACTTTAGAAAAATACTTATAAATGATTCGAGTCAAAATTTTTAGTCTTAGTTGTCGTTGCATTTCAAAAAACAAAAAACAGACACATAAGCAAAAAAGACAGAGCAGCAAGCAGAGCAATTACACAACCATTTAGTGAGTATTTTACTGTTCGTACGCCAGTCATACTTATTTTGTGATTCGTGTACATGTTGAGTTATGGATAGTCGAAATCAACAACATCATACGTGTTGTTAAGTATGAATATAATGAGTACTTCAAACTTTGAAAATGAATAGAGGTTCCATGATATTAAAATACATAAGTATGAATGCGTCTAAGTATCAGAAATTATGAGTATGTTTGGATTATACACATTTTTTTGAATACTCATTGCTTTGTAGGATCTCTGTTTTGTGCCACAAGCTAGTCCATATTCTTAAAGAAATTTTATATTTAAAAACATTGAAGTTTTTTTTTCTGCATATCCTTTAATTTCTTTCAACAATTATTTTTTTAAACGATAAGTTTTTCTAAATACTCTCAAATACTTTAAAGCCATTAACGCTCTTGCTTTCTTTAATAAACTCTTAATGCCGCAGAGCACAACAATAAACAATTTTATTTTCAACTCAATTTAAAACATACATTTTTAATGTGATCAACTAATTGTGCTGCTCATTACAAATGTTGAAAGCAACATAGAAGAATAAAAAAAAAAACAACGACACTAAAAACTCATCATCATTATCCTACATTTTGCTAAAAAGGATAAACACATCGACAAGAGAACATTTAAACAAACGCCCACATATACTTGAATGAAAATGATTGAATAAATGAATGACTGAATGAATGAATGAAAATATATCAGAATGTATTATCACACATGCCTGCATATGCATATGCACATACACATAAACTATTGCCTCACATAATATGCACATACATACATACATTTGCGGAAATAACAGAGAAAGCTAAATTGAAATCGAAAATAGCAGCAGGAATTGGAACAACAACTGTAGCAGCAGTAGGAGTAGCAGAAATAGACAACAGTTGTACACAAGTATGGATGGGCCAGTAAATAATCGTTGTTAAGTTGTTGATTGTTTGGTTGTTGCCCTCGTAATATTTGTTGGATTTCCTTGTTGCTGTTGCTGTTGCTGTTACTGCTGTTGTTGATTTGTTGTGTCTTTAGCATGATTGCTTTAAAATTCTTTTGTTTTTGGCCTACATTGACTACCAACTATCGATATGAGACGTTTAAATGAAAGTGGTTTCAGTTGTTATAGTTGTAGTTGTAGTACGTCGTATAGTAAAGGATTTCCAAACAAACATCGTACCGGCCAACGAACGTATAAGTATCCTTTGAACCCAAATGTAAAGCTGTACTGCTATAAGGATATCTCTAATGATTGTTTTGTACACATCAACACAGCCATAGATATTGATTTCAAGCAAAGTCTACGAGGATATATCCGTTCGTATACATATCGTAAAAATATCTCACAATCTTTCATAACACTGTAACAAGTTGTAATGCCTACAATAATATCATACATAACGTTTTTGCCTTTTAAACACGTTTAAAATAAGAGCTCATTGATTGCAAATAAAATAAAAATACATTTGTGTTTAGTTTTAATTAAAATTCTTTATTATTCGCACAATTCTGTGTGCCACTGTTCACAACTTGATGTAAACAACAACAATTGTTTTGTTTGTTATTCCTCTATTTACACCCTTTGCATAAACAATAACAATTGCTAGACAATTATTCGACAGATCTTTGTAACGGAGATCTTCAAACCACGATTACTCTCTTCAAACATACCGTGTCATCACACAAGACTGACTGAACTTCACTAACTCTGTCGCCTGCTTTGCCTTGCCTTTTATATGGCAACGTAAACAGTCTGATGAATGTTCTTGAAGGCGAATGTTCATGACTTCGCCTTCTCGAAATCTCTATAGAGCTAAACATCGTTGTTTACATTTGTTATTGTAGTGTTGTTGGTGTATTTTTGTTTACTTGTTTACCATTTTTTCCTATGCTGGTGTTTATTGTTATTATTAAGCAGTACGATAATTTGTAAACAGGGTTGTTTACAGCTTTGTTTTGTTTTTGTAGCTTTTGTTTATAATTTTAGTGTTAAGCGATGTAAAAGCAAAACACCAGTATCTATAGATTTTTCATTTTCGTAACAGTATGTTAAGTGCAGGATTCCTCTAAGGAATATACATCAGCCTCATCATATTATTTAAGAATTTATCAACCATGGTAGCATGTTGCCACCATAGTTTAGCAGGTAGTTTGCTGGCTTATTAGACATGGTTCAACCTCCTGATGTGACATTAAACAACGGCCACCTTATTGAAGCTACATCAGTTTTGCCAAATCACAATGGGTGACCATATACAAGGACTTGTATTTCCTAACGGAGCTCTGGAACAGTTGGCAACTGCCATTAATTTTTATTAAGAAATCATCTTCAAAGATGGGGCCCATTTCTGGCCAAATGGATACGTAAACAAACAAAATTATCGAATTTGGGGCATCAGAAATCCATACGAGATTCAAGATCGTCCAAATGCATTCCGTAGAAATCAGTATCTGGAGTAAATCAGTCAAGATGTCTTTGAGAACAGCATTGGCCAAGTCGCCAGTATCAACGGAGAGCACTAAAGGTCGATGATTAACAATCTTTTTTTTTTGCCAGAATTGCATGTTCCACAAAGCTCATGTCATATTGCATATCCTGCACAAGTGATTTAACTGCATGGTCATCTCACTTGGAGGTGTAAAGCACTGGCCACGGAGACCGTTAGATTTTTTCTTGTGGGATTTTCTTAAGGCGCAGATGTGTGCAAATAAGCCACAAACCACAGTGGTTCTCAAAGCCAACACAGCACATACCATTGGTCAAATTCAGTCTGATTTATGCGCAAAATATATGAAAAATTTAATGAATAGAATGTCCGTGGCGGTTATTTTTACGGTATTGTATTCCGCATATAATGGCAGCAGCAATAGGTCTTTCATATGAAATTTCCCTTTATATCACACGCACACTCTTTATATCACACGCATCAACTTTTCTTGTCCCAACGTCTTTCACATTCTCAGCTTCCCATCTAAAGTTTGTAAATACTTCGTTTATTAACAAAAATTTCTTCTTGCAGCAAATGAACACAAATTGGCAGACAGTATCCAAGGTGCTCCAAGTTTAAACTACAGCTGATGGTCGGAATATTATAGCGCCGCTGCTAAATTTTATATGTAATGGTCATAAGCTATCGGTAAATTTTGATCCATACGAGTGCCGTCAGAGAACATTTTGTGCCACGATAAGCTTCACGATTTCTTGTTCTATGATAAGGATGTACTTCTTGAAGTAATGATTGATAATTGATCAATAAATAATTGGTCATTCTGTCAACAGCTGTATTTAACTAATTAGAAACGTATACGTATAAATTACGTATGAGAACCTCCACCGCTTTTCTTGGATAAGACTGCACCTTTTTGATGATGTTTCTTCAGCTCTCTATTGGTTATGAACTGAAATCCAATTTACTCTTTCCAAAGCTCCTTGGTACGATCTGTTCCTATAGGATATTTACTAGACATAATTCCTAGAGCGGAGAAGTTATTGTATAACACGGCCTTCAGACTGTATTTTTTATTTGGGGAAAAATTGAGAGGGCTGGTACCGGTGAACGATTGAGTTTAACTGGCCATCTGTTGGACAGAAAAATTTACACCTGGTGGCAGCTTCGTGAATTTATACTGTCTTCCAGTTTAGTAAGAGGTAGTTCTGGGTATGGAAGGAGTTTTAATTCCACAATTTGAAGCTCATGTACAAGTTGTTCTCGCTCCTCTCTCGCAAGTATAGTAAGTTGTTTTACGAGTTCTAGTCTTCGCCATATTTGAAGCCGTTTCTCTTCTATTATGAGAAATCACTCAGAATCACTCGTTGGCTTTAAAGAGTTCTGCTGTCGACCACAAACATTATGGTGCGATGGGTGCTGAAAGTGAAATTAACACACACTGTATAAGTGACGAGAGAAGCTAGGTCGTAATCCTAACTGAAGAGTTGTAATGACCAATTATGTATGTATGTATTCAAGTTTTGCTTTTATTCAAAATTTCATGAGTGCTTATGACTAGCGAAAACACGGTTCATTGCTGTTTTCTGATATCGAAGTCATTCGTGAAATTCATGAACAGAGGCGTGCTTGATATGCATCATATGCCTGGCTTTTCTAATTAGCAAACATTAACTGTAGCCTTATACTAAGTAAATAGGGTGGTATGTAGATACCTCGTATTGTGTGTCTGTGAGAATATTTATTGGCTCAGAAAAAGAAAATTCTATGATTATAGGCCTTGTCTCTACTTATCATACCGGCCACTCGCTCTATGTGATTGTCTGTCTATTTACAGTTGGCTTACATGTATACGAAAAAAGTGATATGCCAACATCTCGCACGTATATGGGTGAGTGTAAGTCTGTACATTTGTATCTTTAGCTACTTGGGAGTTTTCAAAACCACAGCTGGATATTAAATGTGTCCCAGTTATCCTTTGAAGCATTATTTATTCTCTTCCAGTACTTTTATTTTCATTTCATTGTGTGCAGTTTTCTTTACAACACGTCTACTAGTACTACTGCCAGTGCCACAGCAACTGCTGTTACTCTACTCTATTCTACGATTATACTTTTGGCTCTGAATTATTTTTTCAATTTTTTCTCTTTCAATTGTATGTGTTTGTGTGTGTATTTGTATGTACTTTTTTTTTGTTCTCCTTCTGTCTTATTAGACTTGTTGTAAAGTATTTGAAAACGTGTTGTTGTTCTAGGCTTTTTGTAGAGCACTCAGGAAATGAAGCTTCAACATTTTTTCCTTCTCTCTCTCTCTCTGTCTGTCTCTCTCTTTTTTAATATTATTGTTGTTCGTTCTATTTGTATAATCACGATTCAATACATCAAATGATTACAAGACGAGAGTTTAAGGGTCTAAGCAAACAGAGGCAATAACTAAAGAGGGACTAGCACATAGCACAGCCTGCAGCGAAGGAGACTATCTTTTTAGTCAAGTCCTTACTGTCGTTATTTAATATTTTTTTCTTGATTTCGATTATTGTTTCTTTTTTCTTTCTTTTGCTCCTATTTATCTCTATAAACCTACTTTGTATTTTACTACGTATTCCTTAAGTTATTTTCTAATCATCTTCAATTGAGTATTAAGGTTTTCATTTTATTCTCTTCGTATTCGTATTCCATTTTATTCCATTCTATTTTCAATTTCAAATCATCATCTTGTGCTGCAGGTTTTATTTAATTTTTTTCTGAGAAATTGTTGTTGTTTGTTGTTATCGTTTGGCCTTTAATTCATTTGTTATCGTATTACCAGAGTATGTGTAAGTATTATGGAGTACTTTATTAAATTCTTAAAGGATATTCAATATCTCTTCTGCTGCTGCTGCTGCTGCTGTAATTAATTATTAAATCGTCATATCAATTTCTATTCAATAATTCTACCTCCAATAAAAATGTTATGTATGTATGTATGTGTTCATATACACAGGTAATCAGTTGTGATTAGTAAAGGAATTTACTTGATATTTTGCTTTTAGCCAATGCCACAACACTATTACCATCATTAACATGAAATACTCGTACATACGTATACAACATACAACAATTGAAATAAATTGTATTCGAGGCATTAATAGTATTGTAAGTTGTATTGAAATTGATATCGCAATAGTCATTAACGAAGTGTTTGAATGAAGAATTAAACTTCACTATACAATTGAAGAAAACGGGGAAGGGAATTTATCCATTGACAATTAACATGAAATATGGTGTAATTAGAGTTTGGAGCTTGGAGAGTTTTTGTTTGAAAAATAGATGCTGGAAATAAAGTCTTTGTAGCACAGCAGTCTTTATCAGTAGGAAAAAGGTCCTTTAAAGATCTTGGGTCTGCATATGTGATATACAAATTAGTCGACCAGTTGTCAGAGCCCAATCATGTCATACTTGTTGTGGATGACAAAGCGCACGAACAAGAGATTAAAAAGCGAACACAACACCAACAGGCAAACTTGGGAATAAAAGTAGAAATAGCTCGGCTGGATGGTATCATGCTGGAAAAGATAATACGGAAACTAATGAATAACATTGCCATGAATCGGTACTATTCAGAAGAACCAGTCCTATAGCTATATTTCAATGGTTGATCACAGATATATCCAGTTCAGAAAAATAATTTGAAACCACTGCTCACTAATTTCTCTGATTAGCACACAGTAGTGTATCCGGAGTTCTTAGCACTACTAACAATGTGTTTTGCCATACATACAAACCTAACCCTTCAGCCAGGATTACATCCGAGCTTCTCACAGAACCTAAGTTGCGTGTGTTAATTTTATACATGAGTGGCGAGCCCCATAGTTTAAAGTCGACTCCGAAAGACAGGTTTTTGCGAAACTTTTCATGGCGGTTCTCTCTCAGAATTTAACCGTGAATAGACTAAAAACCGAACATTGCTTGCCAATTATTGAATTATATTAACAAAATTCATGCTGCATGGGGAATGTGTTTTCAAAACTTATTTTCAGAGACGAGATTCATTTTTTGGCCCAATTGGAATAACAATAAAACTTTGGATTTTTTGACATGTCGCGCAGCCTGATATTGGAAAACGAATTTGGAGAGCAATTGATCTCAAGTTTTGAAGTAATCAAATGGCCTCAAAGATCATGAGAATATTTTCATATACATGGCCAAGTCTGCTACAATTCCAACCCTGGAAGACATTTCTAAGATACTGCTCGAAATGCTTGAAAAAGTTGGTCATAATTCAAGTTTACGAATGGTTTGTAGCCGCGGACAATATTTATATGAAATAATCTATAAAAAGGTAAATGAGAAGCATTGTTTTATCGGTCCTAAATTATTAAAAAATACTTTGTTATTTTTCCTTTTTATGCTTACAACGACTGCTGTCTTGTTGTCAATCATGCTTTTGGTGGTTCAAGTTCCTGCTTGACTAAGTGCAGAATGTAAAACTTTAAATATTCTGTTTGAATACCATTGTATCTATAACGTACCGTATATTTATAATCCTTGGCTGTTGTCATGCTCAGTTATTGTAATAATTTTACGAAAATCTGGATTTCAATTCTAGCTAGCTCAGTTCTAGCAATAATTTCTGGTTGTCCGTAACCTGTCGTCTTTGATCTCCAAGTGCCAGACAATGACAGGAAAGTTATTTACTCGCCTTTTTTTACTTTTTCTCAACCTTGGTAAAGAGTGCTTAGAGGAAAGTATCCAAATATATCCCCAAAGGGGGGGGAACAGCTTCAAGTAAGATATCGGTGTTGATGCATGAAGTTTTTTCCCTCCGCCTCTAATGAAATATAAAGCTTCCTCCGAAAAAGAAGAAAAAAAATAACTTCACTTATTTTTATTTCGTTTTGTTTCATCGTTTCATTACATTTCTTTTAAGCGTATGTATGTATGTGTGTTCGTGGCTTCAGGAAAGTAAGCAGGAAAAGTGAAATAAAAAATTGTTGCTGGAAACCACGAAACGAATGCAAACAATTTCTATTAAATGGAAAGTACTTTTGTATGTATGACATGAAATGAAATCTTTCCTTTATACATACACATACAGATTTACATGTATAGTATACGTAGATAGAATATAGGTACATATATTAATGCCATGTATGTATGTATAGGCAAATAAGGGACTCCTTGCTTCTCATTCGTTAAACAAAGAACCTAAAAGCAGGCACTAAATGATGTTTTCTTCTCTTCTCTACTCTTTTTCTCTCTAAGTATGTATGGAGTATGTAACACAAGCATACTGTTTTAAATACGGTATAGGTTTCCGTATCACCCATCATCAGTACAGCAACATAAGTAGGGCTCGGGTAGTAGTAGTAGTAGTAGTATAAGGCATAAAATCGTAATTGAAAAGTAGAAGTAAGAAATAAACTAAAAAATGGTAGAACTACTTGGTATGTATGTATGTTTTTTAATAATAATAATAGAAAACATACATATGTATATATATGTGTATGATGGGTATTTGCTGCAATGAAAGTTTATTTTTATATTCAGGTTCAAAGACTTTTTTCCACTCATCTCCTCAAATGACAATGTCTATGGAAGGAAGATTGTTTTTTTTAAGGAATATTTTCAATTGAAACAATTTATACATCTTTCATTAAACTAATGGAAGTTAAGAAGAAATAAAAAAACCAACAACAACAACTATGAAATATTGTTTCATTAATTTTTTTTCTTTTCAATTTGAATAAAAACAAAAACCAAATTTAATAAATTTTAAGTGAAACTATTTTGTCTGTTTATACTTTTTGGTATAATAAAATGAAATATTTGTGTTTAACTCTTTCGTTATGAAAAGTGCTTTTGTTAAAATTCACAAAAAAATTTAATAGAATCATCAAAATAGTTAAACATCTTTGTCATAATTTAAAATACCATACAGTGGCGGGCAAAAAAGCAATGTAGGCTTTAAATTTGATTTTCTATTTCCTAAAGTATTAGAAGTATAAGTATGGAGTGTGTTGTCTTATTAGGCATTAGGCCACGGTTCAAACTAGAGATCAGCAATTAATCGTTTTTTCGCTACTCATAAAAACTCATGAAACTTTGAATATAAGTGAGTCAACAATATTGAAATTTAACGATGTACACTGATACATTCATACTCACTACAACGTTGATTTATAAGTACAGGCTGCAATGAGCGAGAGTACAACATTGACATCGAACTCGTACCATTTGAAATATGTTTGATTCAGAAGCTAGCCTACTCATTTAGATTCATAACTTTAGAAAAATACTCTTATAATACTTATAAATCGAATCATTCATCAAAATTTACAGTCTTAGTTGTTGTTGCTTTTACAAAAAAGACAAACCAGCAATTAGAGCAAACACGCAACCATTTAGTGAGTATTTTAGTGTTCGTATGCGAATCATACTTATTTTGTGATTCTTGTATATGTTGACTTATGGAGAGTTGAAATTGACAACATCATACGTGTTATTAAGTATGAATATGATGAGTACGTCAAACATTGAATATGAGTAGTATGAGTATGATATTGAAATAAGTATGAATGCGTATAAGAATACTCATTGCTGATTTCTGTTTCAAACCTTAGGTCCGATATTTCCAAAAAACGAAATATAAAAAATATTTCTTGGGAGACTTCCTTTCAGCAGATTTCAGGCAAAAACTCTGAGAGTAAAATAAAATTTCCATAAAAAGCTACTCAAAAACCTGTCTTTCGGGGTCGAAATTATACAGTGGTTTGCGTCACTCCCGGGGCAACATTAACACACACAACATTTGCGGTTGTAATCCTGACTAAAGGGTTGTAATGACTACTTAAGTAAGCAAGTCGTACCAAATGGAAAAACATGAACACTGTCTGTAAAGTCTTAAGCCAAACTCTATTTGACTAGCCGCAAAAGAAAGTATTCAGTATTTATATTTAAGTTACAGAAGCTATGTTATTAATAAAGCGTCTTCAACTGAAACTTCGGGACTTTGACGGTTGGAAACGGCTATCTTGTTGAATCTACGTCGGTCCAATTAGTTGAACCATAGACAACGACGTGTATTCGGTGAATGAGTTTTAGAGAATCGCAAATTATCTTCAGTAGGCTGGTAGGTTGGAGTGCTATTTTTGATACTAAAAGCTGTTCAAGTTGTGACGCCATAGGTGAAGGCAGTGTCTGTACTGACAAAATTCAGCTTAGACCACATTTGTCTGTTATACATGAACGATTTGAAGGCAAGTTTGATGTGGATGCGATGTGACCTCGCTAGACTTAGACTTTTTCTTGTGGGCTCTTCTTTCAGTGCTACTCAAAGCCTATACAAATTCAGCCTGATTTATGCGCCAGACTTTCGAAAAATGGAATATATCGGATGCGTTCCACCCAGAGATGCTGTGTCGATATTATATTTCACACATAGCATTTGAAAGGCTATTAATCTTAAATGAATAAAAATTTCCAAGATACGCCACATACATACGTGCTTTATTTTGTTAAAATTTAAAGATAGAAAATCACAGTAGTCCGGTACGTATTATGTTGGCTTCTTAGACGTAAGATCACGGTTCAATTCCCAGGTCAGACGTTTCGAAAAAATCTAAATATGAAGGAAAAAGTATTTCATCGGCGACTTCCGACTTTTGCTGAGAGATTTCTGGCAATAACTTAGAGAGTAAATTAAAATTCTCTTGAAAAGTTTCTCAAAAATCTGTCGATCGGAGTCGACTTTAAACTGCAGCTCCCGCCACTTATTTATAAATTCAACATACACAACATGTATGGTGTGAGAAGCTAGGTTGTAATGCTGTATGAAACGTTATAATGACCCTTTTTTGCCTGTGTATATGTGTCTTCTAATTGCACATATTCCCAAGATTTTTGTTTGCCACTGTATGTGCCATTAAATGAAACATTTTCTGTGTAGAATATTTAGATGTTCGTATATGGTTGGCAGTAAATGTTTAATCTCTGTATGAAACAATTTTAATACACACAAAAGTTGTAAACCACTGGAATGACATGTCGTATAAAAACAACAGAATTTATGAAACTAACCTGTGAAAATCTTTTCATAACCCCTGAAGTAGCATGTCATAGATTAGGGTGGCACCTAACAACCTGCCTTTTACGTTTTTAAAAACGTTTAAAATATGAGTTCGTTGATTACAAACAAAATAAAAACAAATATGTGTTTAGTTTCAATTCAACTCTTTATTGTTCTCACGAATTTTATGTACCACCGTTTACAACTTGACGAATACAACAATAATTGCTTGTTCGCTATTCTTCTTTGCTTACAACGCAGATATTCACACAAGACTGACTGAATTCCTCCTACTCCTTGCCTGATTTCTTTTGCCTTTTTATATGACCACGTAAACAGTCTGATGAAAGTTCTTAATTCGAAAGTTCGTGTGTTCGCCTTCTTGAGATCTCTATAGCGGCTTCATTGCTGTTTGTGTATTTTCTTTATTGTTCACACTACTTTTGTGTACCATCCTTTACAGCTTGTTCGCTATTATTCTTTGCTTATAATGCAGATCTTTTCAACGGCGATCTTCAAACCAGGACTGTTATTTTGACACCCAACGCGTCTTCACACAAGACTGACTGAATTCTTACTGCCTGTTGCCTGTTTTGTCTTGCCTTTTTATATGCTCACGTAAACAGTCTGATGAAGGTTCTTAAAGTCGAATGTTCGTGTGTTCACCTTCTCGAGATCTCTATCGCGACTTCATTGTTGTTTGTGTATTTTGTTTACATTGCCTGTTGTTGCTTCTTGCTTACTTGTCTATCCCCTTTTCTTTCATACTAATGTTGTTGATTTACTTGTAACAAGTTCGTTGTATTTGTTTGTCTAGCTTTTGCTCCTTTTAACGTTAAACGATGTACACCGTTTCCATTTTCGTAACAATATGATTTTGTTTTAGCTTACAGAACTGATTAGGAAAACACAGAAGTTCAATAAGACTTCAGAGAATTGTTACCACCCTAAGATTCCCATATCTGAGTACATATAAATGTATTATTCTACATATGTATGCGGGTTCATACATATATATGTATGTGTACTCTTTATACTAGTCTTATCCATCTATAAAGTCTAAAATACTTTAACAAATCGAGCGTAATCAGTCTTAAAACACTGGCCCACAATAACCACAACATTGTGGAATACAATTTTTTGTTGTTGTTGCTTTTGTTTTTGTAGAAAAAAAACTAAAATTGTTTCATAAACAACAGGAAGTAAAACCTCTAGAAAATGCCACATATTCTCAAAAGGATTTAAAATATTCATTCACGTGCGTTTGTTTGTATCTCGCTCTCTTCTGTCTACGTGAGTAGATAGATGATGTAAAGCATGGCATTTATGTTTTAAATAAATTTCTCTCTCTAATGCTTCTTTACATTATTAATTTAATATTTAGAAAATGTAGACATTAAAAGGAATTTTAAAACATTATCGATTAAAATATAAACAAGCATGACAGAAAGTTTTGTGGGTCAAACCAAACTAAAAGGTGCTGTACGCTGGTTTTTACGCTTAGTAGAAAGGATATGAAGTTATCGAACGCTAAAAAGGTCCTTAGTCTTAAATCAAACTTTCGTTTTTACTTCATATAACAGAATTCTGACTCTAGTATTTGTGCCTTAAAGATAAATTTAAAATTTCATTCATCTATACTTCATTTAGTTTTAGTCTGTCTACTTCTAGAATCTTATTGTTGATTTGTTGTTGTTATTACTTCTTTTCTAACTTTTGTGGTCTTTCCACTACCGGTTTTCTTTATTTTTCTTTATAATGTTTCTAGAAAAAAGCATTGAGTCAAAAATATGCTCAAGCTTATTGGGATTAAGACGTGACAGTATTCCGTCCAGCTATTTTGGCAATATTCGTAATAAACTGGATTATATCAACCGCCGAAGTTGTATTTTGAAAGTTGTACTGTAGATATCTCAAGACACTTGTTTTGGTAATGGATATCTCTTTATAATACGGCTAGATATTCTAAGCTTGCTCTGGCTTAAGTGAGTTATCACTGGGGAAATAAAAGAAACCTGTTACACACGAGATCGGCATCCATTTCTTCTCTAATAAAATTATAATAGATAAACTACTACAGACAATGGAATAGCCGAGATAGGTTAGAGAAACTACCTAAGCTATTTCATGACAGATCTAGCCACGATATCAACACAATAAATCATTCGCTTTGGATTGAATTACTACCCACCATCTTGTTGGCGACTAGTCCTCTAATATCATTACTTTTGTAAGGACTGTATGAAACTACGGATCAGAATGAAACTGTCAACCACTTCCCTGGTTATTGTGGAGTGTTGTCAGCTTGTAGAAAAAGTTATGGAAACTCTCTGACTAGCTTGGCTGACTTAGTAACCTCTGATATGCTCAATGGGCTCTTTAATTCTCTTAATAGTTCAAGCGTGTTGCTTATTGTGCAGCTGGATCTTTCCTGTTGTATGGTTTAATCTCACCATTCAATTTCCATAAATCGAAGCTAGGTTGATACCATTTTAAACTATATACTGAATTCCAATGTCTAGTCGGTTATCGTTGATAACGATAAACGCTGGTTGTCTGTTCCAAATTTGAATACGAACTCGTCTGGAGTCGTAGTCTAGTAGTGTAGTGTGTTGGCTTATTGGACGTGAGGCCACGGTTCAAACCCCAACTCAGACATCTCGAACTTAACGAAAACTCTGAGAATAAATTGCCATTAAAAGGTTCTCAAACAAATCTGTTGTTCGGAGTCGATTTTAAACTGTAGGTCCTGCCACTCATGTGCAAAACTAAAGCACACAGCATATTTGGTTTGGGAAGCTAGGTCGTAATTTTGACTGGAGGGTTGTAATGATGAAATATATATGTCTGGATCAGCTTAATCCTGAGAATAATTAGCTCCCAAGATGTTATAGAGTATCAGTACTAATCGATGCCGTGAATTACTCTTCTCTGACGGTTTGTTTCTTAACTACGTCTCATACACCTAAGGAAAGAGGCCATTGGACTTATTCAAGACGTTACATATCTTAGCTCACCATCACTATGATAAGAGTGTAGCATACAAAAGTAAGTAAAATATTTAATTTTCTGTCAGTGGAATATTATTTACAACGAGTATGATTATAATGAATGAATGAAGTGAATGAAAATTTTATTTTATTTTTTTGGGGACTGGGTGAGAGAATAATATTTTCATTCAAATGTGATTAGAAATCATAAATGAAGGACATACATTTAACGATCAGAGTTATTAAGGATGTTAAATGTGTTTTATTTTTGTTGTTGTTGTTATTGTAATAAAATTTTATTATTAAAAAGGTATTTAAAGGTAGAGAACTATAATATGGCCATATAGAAACATGATATAAAATTTAATGAACGAACATAAATTTTATTTTCTGTTTAATGATTATGAAATGCCAATGAAAGCTTGAAAGCAGTTTTCGAAAGAAATAAAGTTTGGAAAAATATTTGAAATTTTGTTGTAGAAATTAAACACTGGCAAGTAATACATAAGTGAGGTTCGAAACTTTACACCTTGGTTTTTTGTAGGTCAAATTATAGATTTTCGATGATCACTATATGGGGTTAAGGAAAGTAGTTTGCTTGAAATCGTCACTTTTCTCAAAAATATTCAGCTGCGTTTTTAATGACGAACATACATACATACATAATTAGTCATTACAAGCCTTTTAGTTAGGATTTTGATGGCAAATTTATTTACTCTCAGAGTTTTTGCCAGAAATCTGCTGAGAATAAGTCGCCGAAGAAATATTTTTTTCATATTTTTGTTTTGCTGCCTAACATGGGGTTTGAAGCATGGTCTCACGTCTAGTATGGCAACACACGACCAACTTGACTACGACAACTTATGACTGCTAAGACAGTCTGATATAATTAGAAGTTAAACAGAGTAATTCTCTTGTTGTCGTCACTTTTCTGTAGTTCTTAGCTATGATTTCAAAGACGTAGAAATAGTGTTTCTAGAAATTCGCTTTGTATACTACATAGCAGAGATCAGCAATGAATCATTTTTTCGCTACTCATAAGCACTCATTAAATTTTGAATATAATTGGGTCAATAATATTGAAATTTAACAACTCCGTCTGATTCGTTCATACTCACTACAACGTTGTATTATAAGTACAGGTTGCAATGAGTAGGCGTACAATGTTGACATCAAACTCATACTATTCGAAATATTCATAAGCCAGCGTACTCATTTAGATTTATAACTTTAGAAACATACTTATAATGCTTGTAAATGATTCGAGTGATTAAGTTTTAGTTGTTGTTGCATTTACAATAAAAAGAAAACAGACACATAAGCAAAAAAGACAGAGCAGCAAGCAGAGCAAACCCGCAACCTTTTAGAGAGTATTTTAGAGTTCGTACCCGAATCATACTTATTTTGTGGTTCGTGTATATGTTGAGCTATGGAGAGAGTCGAAATCGACAACATCATACGTGTTGTTAAGTATGAATATGATGAGTACTTCAAACTTTGAATATGAGAAGAGGTTCCATGATATTAAAATAAGTATGAATGCGTATAAGTATCAGAAATGATATGAGTATGATTCGATTCTGCATATCTTTTTGAATACTCATTGCTGATGTCTGCTACATATCTTTCCTGAAATTATTATTTAAACCTTATTATCCTGCTTACCTTCCCAAATTCTTCACTACTTTTATGCTTCTGTATTACAAGCACAATCTTCCTCTCTTTCTTGATTCTCTGGCCTTGAATGGATTCCTTTATTTCTTCAAGTGTTGCCATCAAGTGTTGATGTATTTGTTTCAAGGTACTTTCAAGACAATAACAATTGTTCTTAAGGACAAGTTTTTTTTTCACTTCCATTTTTATTTCTTCCTTTTGAACTTGTTCGTTAACATTTTAATAAATAAAGGAATAATTGTGGTCAAATAAAATAATACAAGAAAAAAGGAAAGCAAAAGAAAAGAAGAGAAAAGTAAGGAAACATTCCTTTTCGTTCTTTGTTTAATTTGTTCTTTTATTTTGTGAGAATAAAACGAATGCAACGAAATGAAAAATTCGTATTTAAAATAACTTTAATGTGGCTTTTGGCAAGAATTTTGCCAAAGACTGCTTCAAAACAGGATATAAAACAAGCAAAGCATTTTAACCAGGTTTTCAACTCATTTTAGTATTTTTGGGCAGAATTTTCGTTTTTCATTTCTGAAAAATATTAAGCAGAGCGTAGTTGAGACAGTAGAATTCGTTGTTATTTTGGCTAAATTTGTTGTAATTTTTTATATGATTTTTGGGAGGTATTTTTGTTGTTCCTTACGACTGTTATTGTGGAGTTGCATTTCAAATTTAAATATCCAGTTGAGTGAGGCGGAAAAAGAAATACCAAAACCACAATAATGTTGTTGTTGTTGTATACAAACAACAGCAGCATCATCATCACCTACAACAACACCAACAACAACAACATCATCATCATGAACAACATTGCCAACTAACAGCATCATTTAAGGCACACTGGCAATGCCAACAATTGCTGACATCTAGCAACACAATTAACGCTGTTTTATGCTCTATAATCGTTATTGTATGTTGTATTTTAAATGAAAATCCGTTGTTGCTGTTGTTGTTTTTGTGTTTCCACCAAAAACGAAACAAAACACGACAGGCAACAATTGTAGAAAGAAAACCGAAACCAAAAAAGGACAACAACATCACAGTCAAATGCAAACAGAAACAGAACAATGCGCTAAGGATTAAATCATTCAGCGGAAATATGAAGAGGAGCTGCCCAGTAAAAGCCTTGTAAAGGATGTTGGTTTTTTTGCTAAATTATACGTACGTTTTGCATTTCAATTAAAATTTTATCATCTATTGCTGTGGAAAACTTTAATTGTGTATGCAATTAAAATTGTTTAAAGTTGGTAGCGAAGTTAAGTCATGTGGTCTTAAATTCATGTAGTTTTCAGCTATTTGCTCGATGAGCTGAAGAGCTAATTCCCCGGATGTTGAAGACGTTATTGACTTAAGGTTTTGCTCTTAACTAACCCCAAATCACATGATCGGGGCGGCTAATTAACAACGTCACAACGTGAGAGAACTTGCCCATTGAATTTCTCGTGCAAAAGAGCCTTCACTTAGTTGGTTCTGTGATAAGTACGACACCATACTGTTGGAGCCACATACCGCCCAGGCCCATATCCTCAATTTCGGGCCACAAGAAGTCCATTATCATCTTGCGATAATGAACACCATTCACGGTAACTGCTTCATGACGAATCCGCCAGCCCATAAACTGCACAGTCACTCTTTATGCAGGTATTGGATTTTCAACAATCACTCGTAGATTCTCATTTGCACAAATGCATCAATTCTTCTTGTGAACGAATCCATTGAGGTGAAAGTGTGCCTCGTCGCTGAAGATGATTTTCTTTGTAAAGTCACTATTCACTTCTTCACCAACCATTTTCTGTATTGACGATGTTTGAAATGATATGTAGGCTTTAGCTCTTGAGTCAATGGAACCTTGTCAATTCAAATTTTTAATAAAAGTAATGATCGTTGGACATGACAGCGAGTCGTGGTTCATGACTCTTCTGCCACACCCGGCTTGTTGAAATTTGCACATAATCCTCCCGATTTTTAACACATTTAAAGTGAACGAAATTCATTTTAATTTGAATGCCCCTTTCGTAAAAGGTTTGAAAAATTTTAAGGCGCTGCTCAATTGTGTATTTCTCCGCAGTTGAATTTGACAGACACTGAAACAACGAAATGCCATATTAACACTTTGAGTGCCAAGCCGTTTTGACGAAAACCTTCCCAGGAGGCCAAACATTTTTTTTGTTAATTGAGTGTATTAGTGATAAAAACCGATTTCTGAGAAATCCCTAGTCCATTCTGCCCCTTGCTTTTTATTTTATATAGGCTTTTTTGTGTCGTACGTTTCTGTACGACGTGGCACTGCACGACGGGTATGCATTTGTAAAGGTCGCTGTCGTACAAAAACGTACGACGCTTTTGCTTGTATTTTATTGATAATTTTTTTATATTTTAGTTTTGTTTAGTTTCTTTTGTAGTTTGCAATCATTTCTCATTTGTAGAATATGTAAATACCTAAAATGTCGAAACGAAAGTTAAGCGAAAAGGAAATATTGGAATTGACGGAGAGTGATGAAGATTTTTCAAATGATGTTGATTTTGATTGGATACCGGAGGTTTCTGGATTTGACATAGATCCAGTGGAAATCGATGACATGTTGTTTGAAGATGGTATCAATACGGAAGACGAAGCCGAAGAAGGTAGTTCAACAGCAGACGCGGAAATGTTGAAATACATTTCACATATTTTTCGCTTCATAAAACCTCAAAAAATTATCCTAGACCCATTAATGCTTTTGCAAAAACGTTCAGTAAAGGATTCTTTATTTAAAAATCACAATAACTTTCACTCTGTGCCGTATATCAATGAACTACAGGCTCTAAGTAAAAACAATCTCTGTCGTACGGAAACGTACGACGTGGCACTCAATGTGTTAAGTCGGATTAATGGCTTGACATTAAGCTAGGACTTAAAATTAACATCGTGGTGTATTGTTGGAATACGCTTCATAACAACTGTGTTTATATGTGGCGCTTTTAACTGCAATTGGCTTTTATTGTGTGGCAACTTCTCGAACCTACTATTGATTTGTTGTTGTTAATCTTGTGTTTTCAATCTTACATGGTCTTTCAATGTTGTTTTATTATCGTAATTTGATCTTTGCTTATATGTATTCTTGTAATTATTTAATTGTTTGTTTCTTGTGTTTTTTTCATTTCGGCAGAAGAAATTCAGTATTTTTTTGTCTTCGTAACAAATATTTTTGTAGTAACCAGTATGATTGGATAGTCCTATAGTGCATTACTACTTTTTTTGGTTGGTTGGTTTCTGCATAAAGTCGAATGCACACATTACAATCCTTCAGTCAAGACTGCGACCAAGCTACTCACATCACATATGTTGTGTGCATTAGTTTTAGTCACGAGTGGTGAGAATCTAGGCCGTAATCCTGACTGAAGGGTTTTAAAGTCCAATTTTGTTATGTTATGTGGTGGGACCTACAGTTTAAAGTCGACTCCGAACGACAGATTTTCATGAATTGTAATTCATCAATTGTAATTACTCACAGAGTTTTCGCCAGAAATCTGCTGAGAGGATTTCTGGATTTTTTCGTATTTCGTTTTGTATGAGATGTCTAAACTGGGGTTTGTACCATGGCCTTACGTCTAATAAGCCAACAGACTACCTACTATTATAGTGAGGCAACTTCTAGAACTTACTGTTTTTGTTTTCAATGGTTTTTCTATGTACTTTTGTTAATGTAATTTGAAGGGAAAACCCATTGATTGTCATAATTTTTTATTGTTTTTTGTGTTCTTTCTTAATGTTTCAAAAAAAAAAAACGTTTCAGTGCCCTTTTTTCGCCGTAGTCTAGTAGGTACTGTGTTCGCTTATTAGACGTATGTAAAGCCCAGGTTCGATCCCCAGGCCTGACATCAAAAACGAAATATGAAAAACAGGTTTCTGGCAAAAACACTGAGAGTAAATAAACCTGCCATGAAAAAGTTTCTCAAAAAATCTGTCGTTCGGAGTCGATGTTAAACTGTAGGTCCCGCCACTCAAGTATAAAATTAAGGCACACAACATGAGTGGTGTGAGAAGCTAGGCCGTAATACTGACTGAAGAGTTTTAATGGCGGGTTATGTATGTATGTAACAATATTAAAAAGCCACCCGTAGGATTGAACAGCTTTGCTGTGGAATACTATTTACTATTCTTCTGATTGGTTGGAATGGGTTACACAATTAAATCATGGACTTGCTCTAAACTAAGCTTAATTTGCCTGTTGGAAATCGTAGTTCCTGTTGTATAGTAGTACGTAGTCTATCATATCATAGCAATTATGATTGCAATATTTATTTATTCTTTATTAAATTATAACAAAAAAAGGAAAAAACCAGCCAATAAAAATTCAAATATAATTTATGATAATTAAAAATAAAACAACAACAATAACAACAAGATAAAAAATTGATAATTATTATAATTATGGTACTTTGTTATAACATTTATCATAATTTTCAATCTGTATATGAAACTTTTTTTGGTTTTTTTCTTGCCTGTTGTATAAAGAGTTCCTGCAACTCAAATAAATTATACTTCGCGGCCTTTAAACATAAGAACAGCGAAAAAAAGAAAAATTAAATCTGCAGATAAACCAAAAAGAATTTGCATAAAAATTAAAAACTCCTGAGGTAATAATTTATGGCAGTATTTAGTCAATTATAAAAAATTATTAAGGAACAACAACATTGCGGTGGACAGACACTGTGAGGCAAATACCACCACACCATCACCATGAAGGAATACGCGAATTTAAATCTTGATAATGAGTGTGCTTATTAATCTTTAAATCCAAGTTAAGGTAATAAAATAATGAGAGAATGTATCTTCTAAAAGGTTTTGGAAAGGAAAAAAACGAAGACTAAAAACAACAGAGTGATGGATGGCTGGCTGGATGGTATGAACGGTAGAATGAATGGATGGCTTGATGGATGGTTGGTTGATGAAGATGATGGTTGCCTTCAGGCATAGATCACACCAATTTAAAGTGTTTCGTCATTATGTAATGCCACAGAGCCACGTCTTATTAAAACGTATGAAATCATTATACAGTAGTAAACATTTCCCCATCAAGATTAAGCCGCCACAAATGTAAGCGTTAAGCTGCTTCTCATACTTACTCTTTGCAAAGAAGATTTTTCGGCATTGTTTCCAAGCCAAAGCAACCACAGTAGCATTTAACGTTATTTTAAAAAACATTAAAAAATTCTTTTTTAATAAATAAAATCGTCTGACTTTAATCTCTTAGAAATCATTTCTGTTCTGCAGCCCTTCTTTGCAACTCATGATTTGTGCAATTTCCATATATTAATTGACCGTAACAAAATACATGTCTAGTATTATCCAACATGTTGCCAAGAATTGTGTTGGAGGCTAATAATTTCAATTGTTTATAGTTGTATGTATATTACAGTATGAACACTTTAATCCTACAACTCATAGACTATGAAGACAAAAATTGAAATCTTTTTAAAAATCTACACAGTTTCCCCAAAATAATTTTAGCAATGGCTTTAGATTACATTCACAACAAGTATTAGACTTATAAGCATGATATCGATAATCAAAGATCACATTACAATAACAAAACTTCATAGAAAGACCAGATTAGATTGTAAACACAAGAATTACAACAATAAAGTTCTCGAAGTTGTCAATAGCCAGTTGCAGTTAAGCAGCCACGTATGAACACTATTGTTGTAAAGGGTGGTCCAACGGTAAAGCATGATATTAGTTGTGACTCACACTTTAACGTTAAGTTCTTTGGCAAATGAAGTCACCGCAGTCTAGTAGGTAGTGTGTTGGCTTATTAGACGGTGAGGCCACAGTTTAAACTCCACCTCAGACATTTCCAACAAAACGAAATTTGAATATATCTTCCATGACTTTTTCTCAGCAGTCTTCTGGCAAAAATTCTAAGAGTAAATAAGTTTGCCATGAAAAGTTTCTCGGAAATCTGTCGTTTAGAGTCGACTTTTAAACTGTAGGTCCCGTCACTCATGTACAAAATTAACACACACAACAAAGTGGTGTAAGCAGCTATATTGTAATCCTGACTGAAGAGTTGTAATGACCAATTATGTATGTACGTCCGTTTAGAGCTTATAAAGAGCATTTTTGTTAGCCTTACCAGTCATATGTGTAGTCCGCTTTACGCAGAGCTCTTTTCTGGCAGTTACAATGTAAACAAATTAAAGTCTATAAGTGCTATAGCAAAGTCCTCCCACAAACGGGTTGTTGTAAGACAATCTTTTTGTTCTTTAAAATGCATAAAGTTTTATCATAAAGCGTCTTTATTTTCTACTTAGTTTCGATTTTTCCTCTGCTTTTTGTTTCAATTTCATTGAAAAAGTTTTTGCAACTAAGCTGGGCTAATGTGGCAACTTCTAGAATGATAAGAATGCCATTTGTCGTTATCTTGAGACCAAGGCTCCTTCGAAAATATATTCGAAACTTTTATTCTTAGTAATGGTAAGGAACTTCTCTCTTTAAGTTCTACTTTTCTTAACAGATTTAATTAGCCTGATTTTCTTCCGCGCATGTTCGTTGCCAATGTTATCCGCTCTGAGGTGTCAGAGGTGAGATTTTTTAGATGAATTGTTTGGACAGAGAATAAGCCTCTTAATTCCTTACAAAATCTCTTATTTTTCTGCTATAAACGAACTTGGTATGCTTCCGATTGCCGTCAAGCATTATGATTGACGGCACCTTATCTCCTGGTCACTTCAGAAAAAAGAAATTTTGTTCAATATGGAGATTTGTTGTATACTTTTACGAATAGTTTCAAAATTCTGATTGACTACAGGTTTATGCCAATGAAGACAAGATAAGCGAAAACGCTAAAAAATCCACATTTCGCAGATGTAAACACATGCCCTATCAATCATCACCCCCGTCTCGAACTATGTTAGTGGCAGTATTAGAAAAACTACAATTCTGAAGTTTTACGGTTCTGAAGCTATAATTATATTTCATATCCATGCTTTAGTAATACGGCTGCTTACCCTCTGTTATTTAGGCTTCTTTGCTTAGGCTGTTGCTGAAGGAGTAATTACGCTACCCGTGGTTAGAATAACAAAATCACGGATTTCGGAGATATTCTAGAGATATTGGTCTCTAATCTTTTATACACCCTGTAAACGCTTCTGATGAACTAAACAGCATGTTTTTTTCGAAACCGTACAGGAACTCTCGCATGAGTAATCTTATTACTAAGCAACAGAACTCGCATAGCTTTGATAATCATTCAAAGAGTATTACTAGACTATCAAGTTCACAGAAGCACTTGAAGAAAAAATACCATGCTGCTTCTAAGAACAAATCAACGATGCTCCCTATGTGCTTCTTACTCCTAGGTTTAGATTCAATCCTCATAACAATGGCTAGGTATGATTATACTTGCGCGAAAGTCAAGTTCCGCAGACATGCACAAGCCCAATATCTGACTCCGTAGCGCAAGAAGACAATATCATTCTGCAGAAAGTAATTCGTGGCTATATTCTTGTCCACCTCATTGTTTTTAATTTTATTTCATTTAATTTTTTTTGTTGGAAATGGTGTTCATTTTGTTTTTGTTGTTGCATTGATATTTTGTTGTAAAAGCGTTTTCATACACATGTCTCGTTCTGTTGCCACTGTTAACTTTTGTTGTCCCCTTTTAGCCCGTCATATACTACATTCTTCACAGCCATTGCCATTGCCATTGTCAGAGCCAATGTTGGTGATATGGTGGCAGTATCTGTGGCAGTGGTAGTAACTAAAGTAGAAAGGTATGTTCCACTTAATTATGCAAATTACTTTTGTTAATTTGCGATTTTGTTAAATGTTATTTAATTGCTGACATTTAACCAGGTTTTTAAGTCATTTTGGTAAAAACCGAAAACCAGAACCAAAATAAAAAAGCGAAAAAAAAAACACAAAATTAAAAAAAACATCATATGTTGTGCTATGGACTAGGGTATGCAAGCAAATGGGTTTAGCGTTATAACGATTATTCGAGCTGTTAATTAATAGGCCTCCATGAAAATTAAGCGAATAATTCGAAGTTGTACGTTGGATAGTAAACATGTACAGGGTCGATTAGGCTCTAAATCCATAAAGAAATAAGTTTCGAAATGCGCTAATTTGATTGATGTTCTAAGCGTGTGATAACATTCTTGTTAGCCATGTTAGCTATTTTTTAGTTACGAAGTAACTCTTTGGCACAGATGAATACTTATACAAAAGTGATTAAATTTTGAATTTTATAACAACTGAGACAACCAACTTATTCAGGAGCAGGACTATGGATACCAGCGTGCCAAAGCAAATTTTTATTATTCTAGACTCCAAAAATATCGTGAAAATTTGGTGGGGCCTTTGTAATTCCTTTAGTTTCTTAAGAAAACATAGCTCAATTACAAAGTACGTCCACATTCTTATTAGGTTTTCGATTGCCTCATCATAACAGGTTCTAGAAGGATAGGGTTGCCATCTGCCGTAGCTTACATGAAGGATAATGTCTTCTATAATGAGTTGTTTCATTAGATGTAGTGGTCGTGGTGGTGGTGTTGGTGAGCGATCTTACTAACTTAGTTAAATTATTTTCTAAGAACTGGTATTACTATCAGGCGGTTTAGAAAGCTTCCCGGTATAGTATTTGCTAGGAAGCGAAAGATTTTTAATTTCCTAAAGCGAAGCAACATTTTTTCGTAAGTGTACCATGCTGTGGAATGAAAGTTAACATTTCAATACAGAATAGCGTGTAAAACTAGAGTTAGTCGATCGAAGTCACAATTCCAGCCATGCTTGAGTTTATGCCGACTTTTTTCCTGGAAATTGCCATCTATGAAGTATTGGCTAACACGATGTAACAGCCGCTTTGTTTAGTACCTCGTATTGCCTAAAGTTATTGATATTCACAAAGAGCTCTTCTTGATATCTAGGGAGTACTGGTACATGTGACCAGTTATGTTGAAAGTCTGGTAGGTAGTGTGTTGGCTTATGACGTTAAACCAGGGTTCAAACCCCAGATCAGACATCTGCAAACAAAATATTTCTGCGGTGACTTTGTCTCAGCAGATTTATGGCAAAAACTCTGCGAGTAAAAATAAAATTGCCATGAAAAGTTTCTCAAAAATCTGTCGTTCGCAGTCGACTTTAAACTGTAAGTCCCAGCGCTCATGTGTAAAAATTAACGCACACAACATAAGTATTATGAGAAGCTAGGTCGTAATACTGACTGAAGGTTTGTAATAACCGATTATGTATGTATGTACGTATGAATCCCTCGAGACTATATTGGTGCTCAAAGTGCCGACCCTTAAGCATTTTCCTTCAGTCACTTTGATATATACTTAGTTCGATGATTTGAGAAGTTAGGTTGTAATCGTGACTCAAATGTTCTAATAACCAATTATATATGTCTAGGTGGAGTACCATTAAAGTCGGTAGGCACGAACTGCTATAGCTTTCGAGTGTTTTTGCAAGATATTCGTATGTTTTTATTCAACAGCTAGGATTTATGTACTGCACTATTCCAGAGCTACAGAGCTAATACTAAAAATTTCTTTAATGATAATATTAGAGTCTAAACCTTGGAAATTGATGCCTTTTTGGAACAACGAGAAGTGCGTTCGTTGTCAAATATTGTGAAGCTGAGTAAATAGTGGTTGTCTTAGAACTGTATGGAGCAGGTCTCTAGCTATTAGATTACAAAATTTGTTTCAGCATATGGTATCTTCAAGTAATAGGCTACACGTATGAGTAGGTTGCAAATGGATTACGATTATCAATTGAAACCCCTACCTACAGAATACGTAAATTTACGAGAAAAAACAACATTTGTTGCACAATAAAATAAATTCAAGTGAAATGAATATTTTGTGGAACGGCAGTGTTAGTTAATGACACAAAATTAACCTGTTGCAAGAAATCAACAGGACAAGGTTTTCTTATTTTTTTTTTATTTTGGCTGAAAACTAAAAATTTTTAATTAAAGTTTACATGAACCTAAATATCAATTTGGTTTCTAAGCCATTTTCGTGTATACTTACAGTTTCTTTTCATTTTCCCTTCCCATCTATTTTGGTTTTAAATTCACTTTCATCAATTTCAATTTTCATCAATAATCAACAATTAAATTAAATTAATAAAATAAATTTGTTTGGAAATTATTGGCCTAGAATTGTGACAACTATCACCATGATAGTAATGATGCTAAAGATGATGACTTTTACTATAATTTTGACTCTGACAATGACCATGAAAAGTGAATTACAAGTAAAACGGCTGTTAAAATGAAGGGAGCAAATGAAAGTCATTAAATAAAATGTTGCAACTAATTTACTGTAAACATAAATGACTTTCAAAAGTAATTGAAAATATTTTCGATATTTTTTCTTTAATTCGGTTATGAATAAATCGATATAAAACGGCGTGATAGCACAACTTTTACTTTTACGATAAGCGAATAAACTGCATGATGAAGCAATTCCAACCGCTTCTATTTTTACAATCGTTAACGTATTTTACTCAATTGCATCATTTAAAACCTCTGCGTTGTTAATTTAAATTCTTTTTGTACGCCTTAAAAAGAAAAAGTAAAAAAATATTTTGGTCGCTGTAGTCTAATAAGTAGACATCTTTGACGTCTTCAAAAGGAATATAAAAAAATACTTCTTTGTTTGTCTTCCTGTCAGCAATTTTTTGGTAAAGGCTCCGGCAGTAAAAATTGTCTCTAATCTGTCGTTCTGCTACTGCTTTGACTGCTCGTTTGCTTCAGTTGTGAAGTGGTGAACACATAAATATATGTCTAAGTTCGATTGTAATGAGGGACCACATTCCACATTAGGATAAACCATGTTGACTACGTCTCCGAAGTCTAGTAGGTGGTGCGTTGACTTCTTAGACGTGAGGCCACGGTACACACTTTAGGTGAACAATCTCGACCAAATCGAAATATGAAAATTAATTCTTCGGTGCCTTTCTCTCAGAGGTCTTCTGGCAAGAAGTCACTTCACTCACTTTCACATGAGATGATCATGCCCTCAAATCGCTCATACAGAATATCCAATGTGGTATGAGCTGTTGAAAATAAATATTATTGGTATTGAGAACATCCAATTCATGGCAAAGAAGGTTGAAAATCTGCTGCCTATAGTACTTGTCGTCGCAGTATTTGAAGTCGCCCTAGTCTAGTAGGTAGTGTGTTGGCTTATTAGACGAAAGGCCAGAGTTCGAATCCTAGGTTAGACATCAAAATGAAATATGAAAAAATATTTCTTCGGCGACTTCCTCTCAGCAGATTTCTGGCAAAAACTCTGAGAGTAAAAATTGCCATGAAATGCTTCTCAAAAAAATCTGTCGTTCGGAGTCGACTTTAAATTGTATGTCCCGCCACTCATGTATAAAATTAACGCACACAACATGACTGGTGTTGAGAAGCTAGGCCGTAATCCTGACTGAAGGGTTGTAATGGCCAATTATGTTATGTATGTATAGTACTTGTCGCTGACAATGGCGGTATGGCCAACGTCATTCTTAAAGGAATATGAGTCGATGAGGAATGTAGTTCGAAACCCACACCAAACAGTAATTTTTTTTGCTAAGCTTTGAAGCTCTTGGAAATCATGCGAGTTAGTATCGTGCTGAATTCGACAATTTTATTCATTCATGTTTCCATTCATACAGAAATCGGCTTCATTTCTGAAAATGATTTCTCGATGAAAATTCGGATCAGTTGCTAACTGCTCCAGAGATCATTCAATGAATACAATTAGTTTTCTATTGTCATTTACCTTGAGTTCCTGGTATAGTTGAATTTTATAGGGCAGCAGATTCAAGTTACAACATAAACTTTGTCAAATTGTCGAATCGAAAGGCCGAGTATTTGAGAGCGATGATAGATCGACTACATCCACTTCTCCTGTACACACTCACTGACAGCACCAATGTTTTCATCAAATGTTGCCTTTTGTTGACACAGTAGTGTACATTGAGCTTTTACTGAGCTATTGGACTCGAATTTATTAACCATATTCCGAATATTTATCTCAGTAAGACGGTTACATACATACATAATTGGTCATTACAACTCTTGAATCGGGATTACGACCTAGCTTCTCACAACACTTATACGGTGTGTGTTAATTTTATACAACAGTGGTGGGACCTGCAGTTTAAGGCCGACGCCGAACAACGGATTTTTGAGAATCTTTTCATGGCACTTTTATTTACTCTCACAGCTTTTGCCAGAAATCTGCTGAGCGTAAGTCGCAGAAGAAACTAAAACCGTGGCCCATGTCTGCAAGATTAGGACTCCAAATTTAGAAATATTTTTCAAATATTACGAGTGCTTTGAATTTCTTTCACTTAAAAAAGAAATTGTAATCCATGTTGTCCTATTTATTAGCAAAAAAAAGAAGAAAAACTGTTTCTTTAACAGTAAAACATTAACTATGAATGAATAGTATGTAGCAGCAGACACACACACACAGTATTGATCTTTATACGGTATTCTCATGTGTGATCACGATTCCATTTCTTTGGTTTTTTTTTTAATTTTTTCTTTGTATTTCTATGGCCATTATTGTTTGGTTTTAAAAGCTTTGATTGTCCACCTCTTTTTTTTTTTGTTTATTTTTTTCGGGAGATTTCTTTGTTTATGGATTATTTTCTCCCCAAAAAAAAAGTTGAAAAAAAAGGTTCAAATCGTTTTCGCTTTTTATGTTGCTTTTATTATTGTTGTTTGTTGGTTGTTGTTGCCTTTGTTATGTTTTGTGTCAGACATTCATAAATCATTCCTTATTATGCTGCTGCTCTCATGTTTGTCGTCCTGCATTATTTATGATTTTCAATATGTTTAAACAATTCCTTGTCTGTCTGTCTGTCCGTCTGTCTGCCAGATTTTGTTTTGTTTTCATGTGTAATAACAACAAAAACTTTAGCAAAAACTGATCGTTTTTGGGATTAAAAAAATCGCGCATGGATTAAAACATGATACGAGTAAATAAAAAAAGAAATAAAATTTAAAAACTACTTAAAACCGTATAATAAAGTTGAAGTTTTTCTGTTGCAGTTCATATATACAATCTTTATGACATGCTTCTTAAGCTGAAGTCGCCTCGTTTGTTTTTCTCTGTGGATCCTAAATCCCCGTATGAAAGTAAATGTCAATACTTTGGTGAAGGCTTTTTTCTTTTTCTCTTTTTCCCTTTTTTTTGGTGATCAATAATCGATCGATAAGTTTTTTAATATGATGTTTGTCTGGTAAGGATATAAAATTTAAAATAAAAAGAAAAAAATCCATCAAGAGCGGTGACTCTTTGAGTCTTCTATATAACTTCATGTGCCTTCGAAGCTTCATGTTGAAAAAGTAGTGAATCGAATAAGAAATTTAAGGCTACTGCCAGTATAATCTCGTTTGTAATGTTAAATGCTGATATGTTTTTGCAAAACATGTTACAACTAAAATAATTAAATTTGAATGAAAAAAGGTTGCTAGAGATTTAAATTGCTTTAATTTTTAAACAGCACAAGGATGTTGTACTGTAAATTGGCGATTAAAGCAAAAAAAAAAAAAATATTGAGGGATAAGTTTTCATTACTTCTCAACATAACCTACATTCAACTTCATTCCATATTGATATTCCATAGCTTCTTACATCTTAAGATAGTCTCCAAACACAAAGTATGCGTCTTCACTTACGAAAATGAAGAATCTAGATACTGGTGTTTTGATTTTACATCACTTAACACTCAAATGGTAAACCAGTTAATAAAAATACAGCAACAAACACTAGAAAAAAAATGGTTAACAAGTAAACAAAAATACAACAACAAACACTACAAGAATATATATAAACAAAATACACAAACAACAATAATGAAACAACGATGTTTACATTTATAGATTTTTCGAAAAGGCTGTTTATCCTGCCGCATAAAAGGCAAGGCAAGGCAAAGCAGGCGAGTGAGCTAGTGTAGTTCTGTCAGTCTTGTGTGAAGACGCGGTGCGTTTGAAGAGAGAGTCACAATTTCTTAGTGATTGTTATTGTTTATGTAAAGGGTAACAAACAAGAGCAATTGTTGTTGTTAACATCAAGTTGTGAACAGTGGAAAACCGAATTGTGCGAATAATAATAAGAATTTTAATTAAAACTAAACATAAATTTATTTTTATTTTATATGCAATCTACGAGCTTATATTTTAAACGTTTTTAAAAGGTAAAAACGTAGCAATATACGAGTGTATATATGTTTGTATGTATTTCCGCTGATTAAATGGCCATCAAACGTTTGACGCAATAAATTAATTTTAGCATGAGTGTGTGGCAAGTTACACTAACCCATTGCAACTAAACATCGTTCACATCAATCCTATGAAGAGCGGGTACAAAAAATCGGTTATCATGGGGCCATAGCTGTCTTCATTGATCGTAATGGTTGAGCCGAATTCCTTTTTATAGAAATATGCAGCTCCACAAGCTGCACCAAACGATCACTCGCAATGGGTGCATTAGCTTCTGTAAGACCATGTGTTAGATTTCTGAACCCTAAATATGGCACTTTAGCTTAGTAACTTACTTAGCAAGATGAAAATGAGCTTCATTCGAAATCATGATTTCTTTTGTGTGGCAAAATCGATATCATCCTGCAGTTTCTCATTGGCCCATCTAGCTAAGCGAAAACGAAGCGAATGGTCATGAGGTTTCAACTCTTGAACCAATTGAACTTTGTAAGGCGTCATACCTAGATCTTTTCGCAAAATACGACGTAAACTTTTGAACTTGAAATGTTCAGTTCTTGAGAACGATGATGACTTGATGTTGATCGGCAGTGTGAGGAGTTAGGTCGTAATCGTCACTAAAGAATTGTAGTCCTCAATTAAGTAAGCAAGATACTAGTAGAAGTTTTCTTTAATGGTGAGAGAGGCCTCAAATATAGCAACTTTGATTGTTAACGTACACACCAAGCTGAATGAACTTCATTCGAAAATTTTTTGATTTTTTTTTCTTGCAAAATCGACATTATGGTATAGGTGCACATTGGCTCAATAAATCCTAACGTTTCTCAAGCGTAAATCGATTCAGTATATTCAGAGGTGATAATATACTGAATTTTGTAACGGAATAGAATGACATAAGTATTGCCAGATTCGATATAATCGTTGGTTCAAATTTAAAGCGATAGTTGGTTTATCCTATATGTTCTCTTTTCTATTCATTTCTATTGCCAAGGATAATCGTTAGAAAAAATCCTCTAATATTCCTCAATTTCTTACCTATTTTACCTTAAACTGCGGCTTAATATTTAAAAGAAAAAATAATAAAAAAAACAGCAAGAAACAGAAGAAAAAAAAAATACTCATAAAACAAGAGAAATAAATTGAATGCGTGATTTTCTTATTCTTCTTTACAAAATTGTCTGGTCATTGTTTTATGGTCATTGTGATGACTAAAAAGATAAAAGAGTTATTTTTCATTTATTTTCTTTCTTTTTTTCTTTCTTTTTCGGCTAAATAACCCTGCCTGCAATAACTAACTTTGGTTAGTTAGGGCTGAATATGGCCTCAACTCAATCTCTCTCGTATTGTTTGTCTTTCAGTAACGATTATTATTATGTATGAATGATGATTATTTTTAGGTTTTTTTTCGTTATGTTCATAATAATAATAATAATTGAAAATCACACATAAATTGTCTTTCGGGGAACGACATGATTTTGGCCCAGACAGAAAAGCAAAACTAAATCTACACGGATCAAGATCAAGGTTCACTAATGCACAATCAAAGATGTATGAAATGTTTTTCTGTTTTTTATCTCGAAAATGTAATGTTATATACGTTACAGTAGAGTTCGATTATGATGAATGCTTGTTAAACTGAAATTAATTTTTACATGTAAGCTCGACTTATTTTGGCAACTGTTTTAAATGTTTGATATTGTAAAGAAAAAGAAAGAAACTTAAAAGTTGTCATAGCCATACTTCACTGTATATTTTTGCAGTCCAAAAAAACAAATCAAAATTTAATGTGATTTTCTTTCCGTTTTAATTTTGTATTCTTTCGTTTGGTTTCTCTGTTTCAAATAAACAATAAAAATAACAGAAGTCATCCATCCATCCATCCATCCATCCATCCATCTCATCATCATCATTATTATTTGGTTCCAGCAAACTGTCAATTTCGGCTACTGTTGCCCATCATTTTCGACATTCGTCTTTCAATATGATTTTAAGTTTATTATTTTTGTTTTGTTTTTGTTTTTGTTTTTTTTATGATGTCTGCTGTTGATCAATCATTTTTCGTATGTGATCTCATTTGATTTTTGACAGTTTGGCCATAATTTTTAATAAAATTTATATGCTCCTGCATGATTAAGTTGGCAGAAAGTGGCGGAGATGTTACATTCAAAATGGTAAGCAACGTATTTCTGAATGTTTGCTGATTTGAGGAAGTTGAATCGAATGGTGAAAGTTGCATTTTAAGACTATAATTGCTTCAAGTTTACTTCAACGATCATTACCTTTAATAGCCCACAGACGTTGGCTTAAAGGCTTTCAGAGTTTCTTGAAATTATTCTTCTCAGCTCTATTACGCAATTGGTCATTACAACCCTTCAGTCAGGATTACAACCTATCTTCTTACACCACTTATGTTGGCAATTTTATTTACTCTAAGGGTTTTTTGTTTGCCAGAAATCTGCTCCTGGCATTCGAAGCGTGCGCTCACGTCTAATAAGCCAACACACTATCTATTAGACTACCGTGACTAGCCGGTGTCTTTGCCTAGCTTTTTTAAGCTCGAAATCCCAATATTTTGTGGACTAACGACCAATTATGTATGTATTAAATGGCACAAAAAGTATTCCATCGTTTCGATGACTTCAAGAATTCATCTTTTTCCACCACGTCAATACGGTTCAAGTGTACATGCACACGGATTGTTGCGTGAGTATGCTCCTTAGCGTAGTACGTTTGAAACTTTACCTACAGAATTCTTAATTCGCTATGAAAATCCTGCTATTTGTTTATTTTGCGACGAACTAAGTATTCCGCATCATTGGCCCTCAGTGGTTAGAATTATTTCCAGGACTAGGATTTCCTTTTTCAATACTCTCTCTTTGCAGATTTCTGACAAAAACTCTGAGAATAAATAAAAGTTACCAAGAAAAGTTTCTCATAAATTGATCGCTCGAGTCGACTTTAAACTGTAGGTCCGACCACTTATGGATAAAATTAGCACACACAACATAAGCAGTGTGGGAAGCTAGGTCGTAATTCTGACTCTATTGTGTGCAGGACGTCAGCTGTTGAGCTGGTCTAAACAGTTTCTACTTTACCGAAAACCTGCCTGTCAATTCGCAGATTGGCGTTCATAAACCTATCACTTTTGTAGTAAATTATAATTACGGTTACGCAATGAAAGAGATTCAATTTCATTAAATTATACACTTTCTAACTCACTCATCTGTATATTTCGAGAGTTTCTTTAGGCAGAGTATCATACTGTTACGTTTTTACCTTTTAAAAACGTTTAAAATATGAGCTCGTAGATTGCAAATAAAATGAAAATAAATTTATGTTTAGTTTTAATTAAAATTCTTTATTATTTGCACAATTCTGTTCACAACTTGATGTAAACAACAACAATTGCTTTTCTTTGTTATTCCTCTGTTTACACCCTTTGCATAAACAATAAGAATTACTTGAGAGTTATTCGACTGATCTTTGTAACGGAGATCTTCAAACCACAGTTACTCTCTTCAAACGCACCGTGTCTTCACACAAGACAGACTGAACATCAATAACTCCGGTCGCCTGCTTTGCTTTGCCTTTAATATGGTAAAGTAAACAGTCTGATAATTGTTCTTGAAGGCGCATGTGCATGACTTCGCTTTCTCGAAGTCTGTATAAATGTAAACATCGTTGTTTACATTTATTATTGTGGTGTTGTTTGTGTATTTTGTTTACATTTATTCTTGTAGTATTGTTTGCGGATTTTTGTTTACTTGTTTACCATTTTTTTATGCTGGTGTTTGTTGTTGTATTTGTGTTTACTTGTTTACCATTTTGATGTTAAGTGATGTTAAAGCAAACCGCCAGTATCTAAATTTTTTATGCTGGTGTTTGTTGTTGTATTGAGCAGTACGATAATTTGTAAACAAGTTTGTTTACTTGCATTGTTTTGTTTTTGTAACTTTTGTTTATAATTTTAATGTTAAGCCAAACACCATTATCTAGATTTTTTCATTTTCGTAACAATACTTGTTTTTATACGCTTTTCCAAGCTTTCAAAAAAAATTCCCTCTTTTAGCTGTATTCAAATATCCTTTTGTGCTTTAACCATCAAATCCAATTAAATCTTATCCATTGAACTTTGTATTCCATTATCAACTTCATCATCCTTTTTGTTTGTTTTCCCTCTCTCTCTCTGCCTCTTGCATTCGTTTATTTAATTTTAATTATTGTTGCGGAAATGAGAATTTTATTTGTGAATTCATGCACATTTTTGGCGTTAATACATCATGTAAATGTCATCAGGTTGTGTCATGTTGACACTCACATACTCAAAACGAATATCTGATGCAATTGCCATTGTTTTGGCTGGGCTGCATACATTCATATGTGGTGGCAATGTGAATGTGAAAATTATTGTTCAACCAATAAATCCTCAATATCCTGTCTCCCTTCCCCTATTCTTCGTTCACTTTCTGTGCCAAATATGAGTTTATGAGTGGGTAGTGCCCATATCATCACATTGTCATATTGAAGATTTGTTACAGCACGACTGATGTTTATCCATCTAATAAAGTAGAGCAATACGAGCATAGCAGTGGTTCTTAAATTACAGGAAAAATTAATAAGAAATTGCTGAGATATTCTGATTCTGAAATTTTAACTTACCGGGTCTTTATTTACTGTGTATCATCACAGCTGCAGTAGTATCTGTTCGAGAGTAGTTGCTGACCTCAAATTATGAAATTTCTCTTAATTTTTCATTTTGTCTGACTTTAAGCCAAGTTTGTTTATTTATTTTGTTGCTCTCTGTGTGTGTGTTGCATCAATAATCCATTAATTATGCAACATCATAGAGTAACCATATGACTCATCATTGGTCAGATGTATGAGTAAATTGCACTTCAAGTATCCTTCATTGTAATGTGATGATGGCAAACAACAGCAACAGCAGCAGCAGCCGTGTTGTTAGCAACGTATAAAATTATATGTGGGATGTATGCCATTGATGATGGCCTCTGTTCTGTGTTTTGTACATAAAATTCCATAATAATTCTCTCTCTCTCTCTCTCTGTTGTCCTTGGCAAATAGTTCATCATCTCGTAGTCTGTCTCTTCTCAAACGAGTTGCATGCCAAAGGCTTGTTGTAGAGCAGCCATCATTTCTGCTTGACCAATTTTATTATGTTTTATTACAATAAAAATTATTTTACAACAACAATAAAAAACGGGGAAAAAACAAAACTGAAGTGATAAATTAACTGTACAACATAACAACATACAACTACAAACGATTCTATTGAAATGAGCTTTAAAATATACACTACATGCCACGCCTACATCCATATATATAATTGGTCATTGCGACCCTTTAGTTAGGATTACGACCTAGCTTCTCACAACACAGATGTTCTGTGTGTATGCCACGCCAATATACATATATAATTGGTCGTAACAACCCTTTAGTTTAGGATTTTAATTTTTGAGAAACTTTTCATAGCAATTTTATTTTACTCACCAAGTTTTTGCCAGAAATCTGCTGAGAAGAAGTCGCCGAAGAAATATTTTTTCATATTTTCGTTTTGATAACTGACATGGGTTTTGAACCGGAGTCTCACGTCTAATAAGCCCATGCACTACTATTTCACCGCAAATTATGTTTCTTTAATTAAGTCGTGTGGTCTTCTGCTGCTGATGCTGCTTTCCTACATTTTTGTTATAAAAGCTGAATCGAAAGTGAGTTCAGGTATGAGAAGCCAGTAGAGAGATTCAAATAAATGATACTCAATAGCATGGCTTCCATCCTTTGATATCTGTTTTTTTATGAAAGTCGCTAACCCTTTCGCGATAGCATACCGATTAGGTTTTCTTAGTTTCTCCTCAACATGTCATTGAAACCACATATCTTTGGCGTGGAGATCATCCAAGGCAGGCCAACAGAAGTTGGAAATCAACAAGCTATGCTGCTGAGCGTGAATGTGGCAGCCTGGCAAACGTATAGCATTCCGAAAAGCTTTTCTTACTTGCTCCCCCACATATCATTGAAACCACTGGTCGTTCAATTCAAACCAATAGAAGTTGGTAATCACCATTTTTTAATGCTTGCCGTGAATATGTCGGCCTGGCAAACGTCATTCTCAAAGAAGTAAGGACCGATTACGCCAAAAATCAACCAAAAAGCTACATTAAAAAGCGAGTTTATCGAGATTAATTGAACCCTCTTGGATGAGAATTAGTCACCAACTGCTGCATATCTCATTTAGCGAACATGTATGGTTGTTTACCTTCAGTTTCTGGTTCATTATTATTGTGTACGGATATAGTCCCTGTCGCCGTAGTCTAGTACTAAGTAGTGTGTTCGCTTATTAGACGTGAGGACACGGTTCAAACCCCAGGTCAGGCATCTCCAGCAAAAATTCTTAGAGTAAAAAGAAAATTTGGCATAAAAAGTTTCTCAAAAAAATGCCGCTCATGTACAAAATTAACGTGCGGGAAACTAGGTCGTAATCCTGACTAAAAGGTTGTAATGACCATTTTGTATGTTTGTTTAGGCCCAAGTCGCAATGCAAAATTCGCCATGTTGGGGTTTGTGAAATGCTGAGCTAACGAGTCAGCGATTGCCACAGTTACGCTTTTACACTCTCGCACACAGCGTTGATCGTTTGCTGAACCAGTGGCCTAAAAATTATCTACCACATTGCTCTCCTGTCGAGAAAGGTAAGGTCCTTATTAAGCACTAAAGCAGCAGCCTTGAGAGTATTCAAGAGAAAAGTCCTACGTAAGATTTTCGCTCCAGTGCGAGTTGGCGATGATTTCCGCATCCCATCCAACTGTGAGCTGTATGAGCTCCTCAACGATATAGGCGTTGTGAAGCATATTAACATACAGCGACTGCGCTGGCACCATTTCGTTCGAATGGTGGAAAATGCTTTGGCGAGGCGGGTATTTGATGCAGGGATCTGCGGAAGTCGGCGAAGAGGACGACACTGTTTGCGTTGGAAGGACCAAATCGAGGAATCCCTGTCATCGATTGGAGTGACCAACTGGCATAGGCGCGCAATAAGCAGAGGCGCTTGGAAGGATGTGTTGCGGCAGCCGAAATCCGTTAATCGGGTATTTAATGGCCAATTAAGTAAGTAAGTTCTTGGCGGAACAACAATGACGATCGTAAAGTAGGCGAAGTGCGTGTTATTTCATTGGCACAGAACATCCATTTTAGTAACACAATTTTGTTATTTGCAAGAGTTATTGTATTTTTTGCCAACGTTTATGTATGATTCTCTGTCACAGTGTTGGAGAATCAAATTACACAGACATTCGGGATCATTTCAGCAACTTCTTTGCTTCTTCTGTTAATATGATGCATTGAAATTACCCCTTCTGTATGGTTGGATGCATCTTTAGATTTCAGTATGGACAGAATGCCGTTGAAGCTTATCAACCGATACTAACTTTATGTCCTACATCAAGTGACTTCTGTGCTATACTAATTCTTCTTCTGCACTATTTGGGATTGCCTATACTGTCTGACTTCATACAGGGTTGCACCAGCTTTTGCGCCTTATCCGGCACATAATTACTGTAAGACTCGTTTCCTCACTGCAAGAGCCTACATCTACTAATTAGAACAGCATGTGTTTTATGTTGAGCTAGTTCAAATTCATGTTTAGAATAAAATAAAAAATCATGTGATCTGATGTGTTAACACTGAGGTCTGTAGGGTATCCTTGCCAGTACAAGTGTGTTAATAATTTATGAGTGGGCAACATTAATAATAATTGTGGTCACACTATGGCATCCGTTTATTCATATTTTCACTCAATTTTTTGAGTTCTCGAACAAATATCCCATGTAACATGCAAGGATCTTTATGTCATTAAGGGTTTGATAGAATGAGGCATGTGGCTCATGTGTGGCTATTTGAATACAAAATTTTTTGTAAAAGGATTGTAAACATTTTGAAATGAATACAACAATTTCAACAAAGAAAAAACTTTCAGTTTAAGGAACAGTCGTCAGTCATTAGTTTAATTGCTTTGATTTTAAGATTTCGATACCTTGGTTTTCACGAAAATTTCATTCATTTATTCACTTGCATTTCAAATGTAATTTAATTTTTCTGTTCTACTTAATTTCTAAAAGTCAAAGAAGGCAGAGAGAGAGAGAGAGAGAGAGAGAGAGAAAGAGCTCTAGAACACCATTTGAATTATACACAGAAAAAGCGGAAAAACTTTTACAAAAAAACACAAAAAAAAAACAAAGTATTTCAAATCAAAGTCAAACTCAATGACATTTGAAAACTGTAACACAGTGAAAATTTTCCTTAATTTTTTTGTTGCTATTTTCCTTCATTTTCTTCCTTTTCTTTTTTTGCATTATATGATGAATTATTTCAATGCAAGCTTTCGAACTCTCTGTTACAAATGAAAGTATTTCATGGATTTTCATTTTCATTTCCAATTTTTGTTTTTGTTTTTCTCTCTCTCTCTTTAACCATTTGCAAAATTTGCTTTCATATTTTCAAACAGACGAAATACCTTCTTTTTTTTGTATGCCAAATGAGAAGCGAGGGAATGTTTTTTAAAAATGATGTAAAACGACGAAAAATTCGTTTTTTTAGTTCATTTTTGTTGTTGCATTTATTGCAGAACTTGTAAAAACAGATAAAACAGTTACAATATTCATTCAGAAAACAGTATGAAATATTATCGTGTTATTATTTTCTACTTTGGCAAATGAAAATCAAAAGAAAACGTGACATTAATTTGGCGAAAAGGAATTGGCAGGGGACCCTACAGAAAGAGGTTCTTTCATAGTTGAAGTTTTATAATATGGTTTTACGGTTCCATAAGTAAAAATAAATACTGTTACGAAAATGAGGAATCTAGACACTGGTGCTTTGCTTTTACATTGCTTAATATTAAAATGATAAACAAGTAAACAAAAATACAACAACAAACACTACAAGAATAAATGTAGACAAAATACCCAAACAACAATAATGAATGTAAAGAACGATGTTTACATTTATAGAGATTTCAAGAAGGCGCAGCCACGAACATATGCCGTCAAGAATATTCATCAGGCTGTTTACTCTGCCATATAAAAGTCAAAGCAAAGCAAGCAAAGACGCGGTGTGTTTGAAGAGAGTAATCGTGGTTTGAAAATCTCCGATACAAAAATCTGTCGAACAATTGTCTAGTAAATGTTATTGCTTATGCGAAGGGCATAAACAGAGGAATAACAAAGAAAAGCAATTGTTGTTGTTTACATCAATTTGTGAACAGTGGCACACAGAATTGTGCGAATAATAAAGAATTTTAATTAAATTTATTTTATTTGCAGGTTTTTGCACTTTCAACGATCAAAGCAAATTTTCTGCGGTCAAATTGGCAAGTCTTTCAGCATATAAGGCTCTATAAGGTCTTCCAACATGGATTTCTGGCCTTTTATAGTTTATAACACCTATACATGAAGCTACATCCCTCAAATTAGTTGTCATTTATTCAGCCTGTTTTGCCAAAATGCCATGGACAAGTATTGAAAACGCTGAAAGGGCTTTAATTTTTTTTAAAAAATTATAATCAGCGATGAGGCCCATTTCTGCATGAATGGGTACATATACAAACAAATTTGTCGAATGAGATCTATGAGCATTCAATGCATTTCGGTGAGGTGTAGGGGCGTTGAAGTCGGCGTGAAGTCGCCGTTTTCTAGTAAGTAGTGTGTTGGCTTATTAGACGCGTAGCCATGGTTAAAGTCCCCGGTCAGACATCAAAACGAAATATGAAAAAAAAATTTTTTCTTCGGCGACTTCCTCTCAGCAGATTTCTGGCAAAGAACTCTGAGAGAAAATAAAACTGCCATGAAAACTTTCTCAAAAATCTGTCGTTCGGAGTCGGCTTTAAATTGTAGGTCCCGCCACTCACGTATAAACTTAACGCACACAACATGAGTGGTGTTGAGAAGCTAGGCCGTAATCCTGACTGAACGGTTGTAATGGTCGATTATGTATGTATGTACAGTGAGCGCCAAAAGTGAGTAAACACCACTGAAATAATTCATTTTCTTAGGATAGCGAGAGAAGTAAATGAGAATAGTCGAATAAATTTCCAAAAATAAAAGCGTTTATTTATTACTTATAAAATGTTAAAACAAAAACAACAATTCATGATAAAGGAACTTTTTTTTATACTTAAGAACATAATAGAAAATTTAAAATTATAGTGGGTGTTGACTCACTTATGGCGCTCACTGTATGTAAAGGAATCTAACTCAACCATAACAAACCGAAAAAAGTGTGTACTATTCTTTCTTAGTACGTTTGTAGTCCTCTGTACGTACCATAATTTCTTATTTTTTTCTTTAAATCATAAAATGTACCAATAAAGTACTTTTTTTTGTAGTGCTCTTGAATAAAAATTAAAAATGTTTCACATAAGAAAATCACTTAAGTTTTCTTTTTGTGTGTTAATGTTACCACTCTAAGGACTCACTGAGTAGAACGATTATCCTTTTGAAGGAAAAAGTTTTTTTTTGCGTTGAAAGAAAATGAATAACTTTCAAGTGCAATACATAGAAAAGAAATAAATCTTTTTGTTATTATTATTGTTGGTGTTGTTGTTTCTTTTTTTCATCAGCATTTTAAAACACGGAGTGGAAAAAGAAAATGAAAAACAAAAACAAAAAACTACATCATCTTCCACAGCAACAGTGTCATTATCATTTTCATCATTTTTGATGTTAAATACATATGTACGTACGTAGTATATGTACTTATGTACATCCATATACATGAATGTGTGTGTCGTTGTATGGTATGTATTGGTTTTATAATGCAACTACTACCATATTATATGCAGAGCTGGGAAAATTGTTGTTACACTAACGCATTCGATGAATAATTACCATTAATATGCAAATGTTTGTGGTCGTTGTAATATCCGATGTAGACCCGGCTCATTGAAGAATGAATTTTCTTAATTGCTGAACAAGCTTCTACACTGAAAAAATTGTTTCTCTAAACTTTGATAAGCATCCTTAAAATAAAATCCTTTTACATAATAGCTCAGGAGCCCTTTAACTTTCACTGTGTTATGGGAACACAACCCTACAAAACAAACAGGTAAAGCTTACAATTCGTCCATAAGGTTTTATTGGCCACAATTTTTCCTTCATCGTCATCTCATTAAGTGTTCATACTTTTTCATCACGGCGCCAAAGATTTCTCTACTCATTTGCCTTGTTATGCTTGCATAACTAAACTAGATTTTGAATTATACTTTTTCTACTTTATATCATGTAATTTGCTTTCTTTTTTTTTCCTCGTCTTGATATACCCTACACTATCAGCGATGGTAAAGGCTTATACGGTTTAGGCTTTGCTTTAATTATACCATTTGACTGAAAACTGAAAGCCATTTTCTGCCACAATCAGCAGCTCGAAAGAGTTAACTCTTTATTTGCCGGAATTTATATTTGGTGGCCACTTTACATCACCGCCACGTGAGATGACCATGCCCTCAAAATGCTCAAGCAGAATATTCAAAGTGGCATGAGCTGTGCGCCATGTAGCGCCATTCTACTGAAATTGGAACTGTTTGTGTCCATACAAACATACAAACATCATGTGTGTTAAAACCCTCATTAAAACCCTTTAGTTTCGATTACCGACCTAGCACCTATGTTGTGTGTGTTAGTTTTATACATGAGTTGGCGGGACCCACAGTTTAAAGTCGATTCCGAATGACAGATTTTTGTGCAACTTTTCAAGGCAATTTTATTTGATCTCAGAGTGTTTGCTAGAAATCTGCTGAGAGTAAGTCGCCGAAGAAATTTTCTCCAAATGACCTACTAGGCTACGGCGACTTCAATTTATGCTCAGACCATTAAGAAGTTGGTGATGCCTACATATAGCGCTCATTCTCGACATTGATGTTCTGTCCCAGGCCAAAATCCATACCAGACAGTAACTTTTTCGGAATTAATTGAATGCTCTTGGATCTGATGCAGATCGGTATCTCCTCCTAAATTCGACAATCTCGTACCTATCCAACGAGAAATGAGCCTCATCGCTGAAGTTAATATTTTGATGAATTATTGGGATCCCTTAGGGCTCATTCAATAAAAGCTCGTCCTTGTCTATGGTCCATAGTGATTTGGCAAAACAGATTGATTGAATGACAACTGATTTAACAAAATGGCCGTTGTCGACTCTTCTAAAGCCCCTGGTAGTAGACCATGCGTGTAGAAGTTTTTCAAAATATAGTAACTATGTGTGATCTAAGTCTAAACATATTTCCATTCCTGTCAGCAGAAATACGTGCAGCCCTTGTGTTAACTAACCACTTCGATAAGTTTGATGCAATTCGTTTTGGTACAGAGACCGCGTTTAACTGTGACGTCACAACGGGCGCTCAATAGAGCTTTTTTAATGAAATCTACCACTCCAACCTACTTACCTAACAGAGTGAAAGCTACCGCAACTACAATTGGAATGAACTTCATTTTGAGGGTAAACAAATGACATCGAAAGTGTACATATTTGAAAAACTGTGATGAAACGTAATTGTAGAGAGTTTCGACAAGTTTTGAAACATAACGGGACACTGTTCCCTAGGCTATTATTGCCCGCCAGTTAGGGGAACTGAGATGAAACATTTTTGTGTTGAAATACATAATTGCTCATTACAACCTTTCAGTCATGATTATGGACCTAGTTTCTCACATCACTTACATATGTTGTGTGTGCTAATTGGGTACATGAGGGGCGGGACCTACAGTTTCTTCGGTGACTCTCTCTCAGCAGATTTCTGGCAAAAGCTTTGAAAATAAACCACATGGCCAAGATGGGAAAACTTTTTCTGTTACTCACTTACATATGTATGTACGACATAGGGTATCTTAAGTTCGAGCTGCATCAGCAATAACTCAGTTTTTTTTTGCAGTTGATTTTATGGTACGAGAATAAATACTAAGTATGATACATACTGCAACAAATAAAACAATTTTTCTTTTGATTTTGAATGATTTAGATTTGAGTGACAGCAATAACAATGGCAAGCAACAACACTCAAGTTCCAACAAACAAATTATTGTACATGAAATTGGGTCACGTCAGGATTCTATGGCAGTAATTCTTTTAAAAGAAAATTTTTGTTCTTTGATTTTTTCTGTTCTTTTTTATTTCCCTTTCTATTTTCAAGCATTTTTTTTGAGATTTTATTTGTTTCTTTTAAAATGTAAGCACAGTGTATAGTACATGCATATGATTTCACTTTTTAAGAACTTTTTCATGCCTTTCTTATGCTTATTATTCTTCTCCACTGCAAGCAATGTGTATCACAGCAAGTCAATTAAATTACTGAAGAATTTTTCAATTCCTTTAAAAGGCCATTGATTCCCTGGAATTCTTGTTGTGTTTAAAAATTTCCTATTTTTCCCATTATTTTTTTTTTTTGTTTGTTTTCATTTTCTCATTTCATTTTCCCTTTTTGGTAAAATTAAAATCCTAGCCTTTTCTACATGCCATATTATCATCATGCCTTGTAATGTAAATTAAAACCTGTGAACAAAAGTGAAAAACACTTTGATTTCACTCACACCCAGATGTGTGGATAGATACTGCAATCAGACATGAGGCAAAACTGTAATGAAATTCAAACTCAAAGTGCAATCATGATAATCATTAAACCATCACACATAATCATCATCATCATCTCATCATCATCATCATCGTCGTATGAACAAAATTTAAATTTTAAGGAAAATCAACTTCTATTCGGAAATTTTTCTATTATTATGCACAGGTATTTAAAAGTAACGGGGTGGGGGGAAGGATAACGTATTAAGGGTATTCCGCTTAGCTATGACGTCAAAACGGGTCGCTAATCGTGTTTAAGCTATCACTTCGACCTAAAGTAACCTATCCTCATTTCGTACGGATGTTAAATAAATTAATTTTGAATTCACGAGACCTCAAATAACAAATTTAAAATGCTTTTCTTTTGAAAACAGTTTTCATTGTGGACTTTTATTTATTAAGCGATGACTGAAACTTTCCAATCGTGAGACCATAGTCTTCCAAGAAATCTGTGACCAAAATCTTCAAACATAGTCAAACTTTGCCTTTACCTTGGCCCTTCCATTTGTGATAATTGGACTTGGGTCTGAAGGAAGTTGAAGGCGTTAAACTGTGGGTCTCGCCACTCACGTAAAAAATTAACGCACACAACATGAGTGGTGTGAGAAGCTAGGCCGTAATACTGACTGAAGGGTTGTAAGACCATTTATGTATGTATGTTTGTATGGACTTGCGTTTGATATTGTTGTTGTTTTTACCTTTTATAAACGTCCAAATTATGAGCTCGTATATTGAAAATAAAATCAAAATAAATTTGTGTTTATTTTTAATTAATATTCTTTATTATTCACACAATTCTGTGTGCCACTGTTCACAACTTGATGTAAACAACAACAATTGCTTTGTTTGTTATTCTTCTGTTTACATCCTTTTGCATAACCATAACAATTACTACAAAATTATTCGACAAATCTCTGTAAAGGAGATCTTGAAACCACAATTACTCTCTTTAAACACACCGCGTCTTCACACAAGACTGAATGAACTTCACTAACTCAATCGTCTGCTTTGACTTGTCTTTTATATGGCAACATCAACAGGCTGAAGAATGTTCTTGAAGGCGAACGTTCATGACTTCGTCTTCTCGAAATCTGTATAAATGTAAACATCGTTGTTTTCATTCATTATTGTTGTTTGTGTATATTGTTTATATTTATTCTTGTAGCGTCTGTTGTTGTATTTCTGTTTACTTGTTTACCATTTGCTTTTATGCTGGTGTTTGTTGTTATATTAAGCAGCGCGATAATTTGTAAACAGCTTTGTTTACTGAATTGTTTTGTTTTTGTAGTTTTATTTTATAATTTTAATGTTAAACGATGTAAAGGCAAAACACCAACTTCCACGATCATAGAAACAAGTTCTATCATCAGTTATGACCCTTTTAAGCCTCTTTATCTCCATCTTCATCAGTTTGTTCGAAAAGAATAAAGTTCTACTATCAGTTTTGACCCTTTAAAGGCCTCTTAATCTTCATCTTCATTAATTTATTTCAAAATGTCTCTGTGACGCCAGTAATGCTAATCAAATTTAATGCTTCTGATTAAAGTTCGCTGGCATACGAGTGATCGTATCCTCAAATCGATGAAAAACCAGACGATTTTTGTACAACTCAACAGTTACTCTCAACTATATTCGTCTGATTATTTTTTCTGATGAGTCACAACACTGCTTAGCTCTGTCTTTATGCGCGATATCAGAAGAGAAATTACTGGAGAAAGGCTTTCGTTAGGGCACTGGTTATGAGTGCAATACTGGAGGCAGCGTAGCCAGTAAGGACAACGGTGACCATCATATAGTCATACGTAATTGGTCATTACAATCCTTCTGTCAAGTTTACGCTTCGCACACCACTTACAGTGCGTCTGTTAATTTTATATATGAGTGCCGGGGCCTACAGTTTAGAGTCGACTCCAAACGACGGATATTTTGAGAAACTTTTCATGGCAATTTTATTTTTACTCTCAGAGTTTTTGCCAGAAATCTGGCGCCAAAATGACCAAAATCAAGAAGTAAAAGTTAGTATATACTTAGTTAAGTGGAGATTGCAACCCTTTAGTCAGAATTACTACCGAACTTCTCAAATCACCATGTTATGTGTCTTAATTTTGTTCATGAGTGACAACATAGTGTGTTGGTTTATAAGAAGTGAGACCATGCTTAAGAACCCCATGTCAGACATCTGGAACAAACCGAAAGCAGTTGCCAATTAAGCTTTGCTTCAAAACACTAAATTCACTCTCTCTTTATGCGAAAAGTAGGCGTGGCAGTCCTAGTCGAGTAGAGTGTGTTGGCTTATTCAACGTGAGGCCCCGGTTCAAACCTCATGCCAGACATTAAAACGAAAACATGAAAATATATTTCTTCGGCGACCTCCCCTCAACAGATTTCTGGCAAAAACTCTGAATACATCCTTAAGTTTTCTTTAACTGAACTTTAACGGAATACCCCTAATTAAACATCAAGTGATAATTACATCGGAGATGATGATTTCGATAGTGTTGATGACGATGACGTTAACGATACCATCATTTAAATACACAGATAAGGACCAAAACACTGCAACTCAGGTACAAGTATTTCACAACTAAACTTGTTAATTGTCAACTACAATTCACTTTCTTTTTGTTGTTGTTGTCTCCCGAAATAGATAAACAAAATATGGGAGAAGAAAAAAAAAACGAATAAAGCAACAATAACAACAACAATATGAATGGAAAAAAATATGAAACATATTGGGGGTGGACAATTTCATTTTTATCCATTGGAGTAGAGTAGAATAACGAACGAAATGTAATGTAATGTTTGACATTTTACCGGCTGTAGTTTGTTGTAACACTGACATTATGGACATGAATACCGGAAATGGGTGTAACCATTTGCATGTTATCGGTATGTAACAGAGAGAGAGAGAGAGAGAGAGAGAGAGGGAAGGAGAAAGAAGTAGTGTAGTGTCTATTTCAAGTGTCTACACCAGGTAGAGACTGAATGTTTAATTTTGTTTACATAGGAATGAAGAAAAAAAAATTGGAATGCATTTCATGTATTTGTTGGCCTTTTAAAGGGAAATGTAATCAAAAGTTTTGGTTATTAACTCTGAGTCCTGTAAGCCAGTGTGTGTGTTTAAAGTTCCTTTTATTTTGGTATGTGATTTACAGAGCCTATGATTTCTTTTAAATTTTTTTGCTTAACAAATTTCATCTCATTTTCAGTTTTCAAATTCATTTAAGCTCTTTACAGCCAATTAGTAAAAATTCGTTGTGCAGTTTTTGAAATTAATGGGTAAACATGCTTAAATACCACCACATTAATGAACTTCTTGAAAAAGGCGTACTACAGTTCAACCTCTTTAAGAGCTAACATCCTAAAAAAAGAGAAGTATAATCCTCATTACTATTGGCAGGCAGTCAAGGCAAAAACAAAAAAATTCCATTTTTAGTTTCTTGATAATGTACAAAAATGATCATGTAAAGTATGCAGTGAGCCCGTCTAGTCAATTTTCGAATCATTAAAACTATTTATGGTTGTGTTCTGCTGCAGCTAAGTTACGACTTTTATTCTTCTTAGTTTTAAATACAAATAAAAATAAAACTATTTTACGTTTAAATTAGTTTTAGTGTTTAGTTTTAATTTAAATTTCAAATTGAAACAGTTTCAGTGAAAAATCTCTTCTCTACAGTATGTTGGACTGCTTAAGTTAATCAGTTACATCCATACATACATACACATAATTGGTCATTACAACCCTTTAGTCAGGTTTACGACCTAGCTTCTTTTCTTTTGATATTGTGTATGTTAATTTTATACATGAGTAGTGGGACCTACAGTTTAACGTCGACTCCGAACTACAGATTTTTGAAACATTTTTTTCATGGCAATTTTATTTACTCTCACAGTTTTTGCCAGACGTCTGCTGGGAGGAAATAGCGGAAGAAATATTTTTAGTTATCTTTAAAAAATTTTTAAAATATGAGCTCATAGATTGGAAATAAAATCAAAATAAATTTGTGTATAGTTTTAATTAAAATTCTTTATTATTTGCACAATTTTGTGTGACACTGTTCACAACTTGAGGTAACAACAACAATTGCTTTGTTTGTTATTCCTCTGTTTACACCCTTTGTGTAAACAATAACAATTACTAGGCAATTGTTCGACAGATCTTTGTAACAGAGATCTTCAAACCACAATTACTCTCTTCAAATGCACCGCGTGTTCAAGCCTGACTGAACTTCACTAACCCAGTCGCCTATTTTGGCTTGCTTTTTATATGAAATGATGAATGTTCTTGAAGGCGAACTTTGATGATGAGGTTTTTGTACGGTAGTGTATGATGTGAGATTTTTTTCTTCTGAAATTTTCTTGATTTCTTGAAATCAAATTATAAATTTCAGTACAAACAAGTTTAATAGTATACTACACCTAGTAGTGAGTACTTTTCAAAGCATATTCATTCCTTAGACAATCTGAATAGAATTTTATGTCCTGATGATATATTTACTTTGTACTGAATACTTCATAAAGTCAACTGAATATACAGTGACCGTCAAAAGAAACTGTTTACTATGGATACAATTCTAACAATCACCAAACTCAATTTTTACCACTTAAGGGGAGTGACCAAAAATTTGACAATGTTTTAAAATTTTTTTGTAATTTTTTTGTTTCAATTTTAAAAACTATCAATGAAACAATTTTGGAATAAAGGTAACAGTAATTTATGAATGTATTTCTAAAAACCATCTTCCATGCAATATGTCCTTCTGTTAGTAGTTTCCGAAAGGAAACATTTGATTGAATTCTTTAAACCTTGCAATGGCACTCGTGTCTCTGGATTTTTACTGCAACTATTCTGACTAGAGCTTTACAGATCTGCTCTGTGAAATATTTACAGATCTTTGCAGAGACAAGACTGAAGAGAGCTGTGCATGGAGGATATATATAGAGTCGATAGGTTTAGTCCACTCGATAAGACTATCAGATCATTGCTGCATTTTTAACGCATACTATTATTGACAACTACAATATCCTTCGGATAGATTTTAGCACACTTTTGGATATTTGAATATTTGTAAAACTTGGAGCTAATAGAAGTAGAGCTTACTGCGTAGCAGGGGACAAGTTTTACGTGAAAAAATTATTAAACAGCACATGAATGTTTTTTATTTATGACTACAAATAAATATTCCATTCAAAATTGCAAACAAACGCTTAAAAATTCATTCGTGTACATCCTACTGCTGGGGCATAACCTTTTCTGTTGCTCTCGTTAATTAAAATTTGTGGGTGACGGATTCTCTCCCCATATTCAAAGGCTGCTCATTTGAAAAGAATATTAAGCTAGCCAATTAGCAGTTACGCTAGTGGAATCTTTTTTTTTCTTCTAAAATTTACATTTCTTAACTTAAATGCAACCACAACAACAGCAAAATACTCCAGACATTAAACAAGTTTTAATGTCAGTCGTAAAGGCTCATAAACTTAAGGCGAATACAGGCATTTTAACTATGAAAACCAGAAAGAAGAAATTACGTTTAAGGCTTTGGGTTGGGTTTTTAACCGTTTTAAACCGTGACTTCTGTTGAAGGCGTTTTGTATTGGCAGAGGAATGCGTTAACACGTGGGTAACACGATCATGAAATTGACCTTTTCTTTGTGAGTAAACATGTTTATGTTGCATGAATTAAAAAAATTTTAAATTTATTTAAATTTTATATTTTCAACTGTACATCTGTCCATTTGTGGAAAAATTCAATTTAATTTTTTTTAAATTCCTTTCATGATCTGAACCCATATTAGTTGAACGTACTTAGTATGTACACATGTTTTTGTATATCTAACCATCATTTATTCATATTTATTATTATATTGTGATGTGATGTGGTTAGGTTAGCCTACCATATCTGAGAAATATTTTCATTTTTAAAATTATTTTATTTTTATTTAAATTTTCAATAAAATATTCACAAATTTCATAACAACTAACGTCTCAACTCTGTGTACGAGTGTACGAGTGCATGGTATATGGTGTATGGTATTGTCAAATGACCAGCATATTTTAGCAAAAATATGTATGTATGTAAGTTGCAGAGCATAAATACCTTTAATATTCAATTCTATGACACTTGGCTTTATTGTCTATTGATTTAAAACAAAACAAGAAATACTTACACACACACAGAAAGGGAGAGAGAGGAGAGAGAGGGAGAGACATATTTGTATGTCTATTTAAAATAAATGCAAAATAAATACCAAGACTACAATTAAATACTCTCTCTAATGTCAATAGACTAATAATACAATATTTATCTGAAAGTATTTTTGAACATTTTTGACATTTTTGTACTCTTAATACAGCATATGTATGTATGCACCATACACATGCATATATGTATATGCATGCTTGCATTCCAAGTAATTCACAAAACCTAGACGAGTGGTAGGCTGTCTTTAGCCTATGTATGCTCCATATATGTATAATAATTGTTCGAATGTCCATTAACAACAATTTAAAGTACTCAGCCTGCCCAGCCTTCGGCTGCTGCTACACTTTTAAATTATTGGCATGAAGTTTTTTTATGCACATATGCATTGTAAGCAAGCAAGTAACCATATCTCGTATGTTTTATGTTGTCATCAACGGTCGTGTATGTCCAATGGCAAGGGCAAATAATATTTTAGAAACGAGTTAAAAGATTTCCAGTGAATGCTGCAGGCGGCTATAGCGATTAGCATATAACGCGATATTTTGCTCATATGGACTCCTTGTCTGGGTATAAGGCACTGTATAGAAAGTAGTATATCAAAAGTACTGTATAAGAAGTAGTATACAGGAACTATATAGGAAGTAGTATATCGGAAGTAGTATATCGGAAGTAGTATGTAGGAAGTAGGATATCAAAATTACTGTATAGGAAGTAATATACCAGAAGTACTGTATAGGAGGTATCATATCAGAAGTATTGTATATGAGGTATCATATCAGAAGTACTATATAGGAAGTAGTATATCAAAAATACTGTATAGGAAGTAGTATATCAGAAGTACTGTATAGGAGGTATCATATCAGAAGTACTGTATAGGAGGTATCATATCAGAAGTACGGTATAGTAAGTATCATATCAGAAGTACTGTATATGAAGCAGTAAATATATCAAAAGTACTGTATATGAAGTGGTGTATCAAAAGTAATACTTAGAAAGTATTGTAACAATAGTAACTGTGTACAAGTACTGTATAGAAATTCTTCATATATCCCACTGTGTAGAAAGTTCTGCATATAGAGTACTGTATATAAAGTATTACATTGAATTCGTTTCTCTACTTGTAGACCCTACATCTATTCTGAACAGAGGAAAATGGAAAAATACGGAAAAAACGTTTTCCAAGCAGAATTGTCGGCCATTCAAACTGCAGTGATGATAACTATACGTGGCAATGTCTCTGCAATACCTGATAGCCAGAGCCTTTGGTTCTAATATTATGACCGCTTGGACTATTTTCAGCAGCGAGTTCTCAATGCAATGCCAGAGTGAAGCAGCATACATTCCATGTGAGACACTGTAGTATTACGGGAGACTATAGAGCGGATAATTGGTCAGGTTGGGCACAACCATTGAACTTTTATATGAATGCCATTTTGAGAATGTCATTGAGAACTTGCGAACTTAGGATTTCCGTCGACGTCTCATGGATAGTTTTAAATACGGGAAAAAGTAATAAAGTCTGTACAAACTCCAAAGGAGTACGGTTGGCGTTTTTGTTGGAATCATTTCTGAATATTGTGTTCTAGATACTGATGCGAATCGGTTTTGGTAATACGACCAATGACTTCTGCAGGAGTTAAATAGACGTGGATAAAAGTGGTCCTCACATATTGGGTACTTGCCCAACGTTATGTCGCACCAGCAGATAACACTTGGGCCCTACATATAATCTCTCTAACTAACTAACATCATCAGAGGTTCCGGAGAGAAATGAGTGGCTGTGAGCCATACTTGAATCATGTATCGAGTAGTATCTGTTCTCTCGTGGTATGTGCCACTTCAACCTCTGAATGCTACAAGTTTGAATGCTTTGGGCTACCAGATACTATTTGCAGTATAAACAGTGATTTTGTCGTTGACTGTAAATACTCACCAAAAACTTTATTTTGAAATAAAGAGTGTAAAGGGATCTCGAAACTTTACTTCTGATCTATTATGGCGAAGCTTTACAACTATAGCACTGTCAGAGTGTAGTGTTGCTATTGCGAACGAACTTTAAGATATTCAAAGTAATCTAGTAACTGATAACAGAATTCAAACTTTCCTTCAAACTTTTCTGTCGAACTTCCAACACGTTTGGTACCCAAGTTAGTACATTCGCTCATAAAGAATTTAAATTTTCTCTTTCAAAGTGTCTGAACATTCATGTAAAAATTTTATTACCACCCCCGCCCACAATTTGTGGGCAGTTATGGGATTTTCCTTCAATTTTTCTCGTTTTTTTCTTTTCTTCTTCTCTTTTTTGGTATTTAAGCAATACACAAAAGCCCTTTAGACTGTCGTATAGGGAGTAGGCCTACAAATATATGTATATTCGTACATTTTATTTAAGCAAACCTAAATGCAAGCACTACAACTACTTTTGCAATAAGAACAACAGCAACATAAGCAGCCGCAGCCGCAGCAGCAGCTATAGCTGCTAGTCCTTGGACAAGGGGTATAAAACAGGACATGATTGTAACCAGCAATTGACAGCAGATGCTGTTACATGATTCGATATACAGAGAATTGTACATTGATGCACTCACTGTGGATGTGGATTAATTGGCAGAGAAGACTATGGAGGCCTTTTAAACGGCTTGAATAGATGAATATCTAAATATACTCTTAATAAAGAAAAAGAGGAAGAGGACCGAATGAATGACAAGTTAACTACAGACGTAACAAAAGCGTAATCATAATTCCCTAAAAGCATAGGAGTTGGTAAAAGCCGTCTAATAGAGTGGCAGTAAGAATGCTGGTTGTCTCATGAAGTACTACAACGTGGCACTTCCTCTTACACCCTTAGTTGTACATCTCGTCATGTGCCAACGAGAAAGAACCGCATGTCCAACGGTTTGACAAGAAATTCTGGTCCATATTTTTCTGGAAAAAGAGATGCTGGGAAAATACTAGTTATAGGGGAACAGTCAGCATACTGATCACTTCATGAAGTAGTGCCCGGGGTATAGAAGTTACACCAAAGATAAGTTTTCAATGCCCCATATATTAAACGAATTCTTAGCTGAGACAAGGCAGACGCACTTATTAGATCTGGTACCACGGAAAATTCAAATGTATTCCTACATCCCGCTCTTGAGAGAGGCAAACAAATGCTCTTACAAAAACTCTATTCATTGGAAAAGATAAGATAGGATAACGAACCCACTTGTGCAGACCCTAGACAGATCTGGAGCGACATGTACATGCATACATATATGCTTTGTGGAACAGAATTCGTATTGAACATATCAAGTTTCCATCTGAGGAACCTCTAGGTAGTGATAACGAGCTACTGGCCTCTGGGTATTCAAGACAGGAGCATGGAAATACTTCATAACGACTTTTGCGGAATCTGCTATAACAATGAAGAAGATGAGAACGTTTCTCCGTCATTCGGTCCGGTTTTGGGTACCTGAGAACTAGAATTCTTTAACACCCAGAATTTATGGAAAAGTAGTGTCTATTCAAAGGCGTTGCGAGAAAAATTCACACTTTCATAAGACTCTCGGAAAGGTTGAGAGATGGCAGCCAGGAGCTTTAATTGCATGACGGAATAGCCAACACACTCTAGTACCACAATCTCATTATGTATAACATTACCATAAATCACATCAATTGTCGAAAAACAAACAAACAAACTAGACGCCGTAGTCTAGACCTCTGTTCAAACCCCAGGTCAGACATCTCCAACTAAACGAAATATGAAAAAAAATTTTTCGGCGAATTCCTCTTAGCAGATTTCTGGCAAAAACTCTGAGGAATAATTAAATTGCCATGAATTGATTGCAAATAAAATAAGAATAAATTTGTGTTTAGTCGTAAATAAAATTCTTTATTATAGGCAGAATTCTGTGTGCCACTGTTCACAACTTAATGTAAACAACAACAATTGCTTTGTTTGTTATTCCTCTGTTTACACCCTTTGCATAAACAATAACAATTACTAGGTAATTATTCGACAGACCTTTGTGACGGAGATCTTCAAACCATGATTACTCTTTCAAACGCACCGCGTCTTCACACAAGACTGACTGAACTTGACTAACCCAGTCGCATGCTTCGCCTTGTCTTTAATATGGCAAAGTAAACAGTCTGATGAATGTTCTTGAAGATGAATGTTTGTGGCTTTGTCTTCTTGAAATCTGGGTAAACTGTGATGAATGTTCTTGAAGGTGAATGTTTGTGACTTTGCCTTTTTGAAATCTTTATAAATGTAAATATCGTTGCTTACATTTATTCTTGTAGTGTTTGTTGTTGTATTTTTGTTTATTTGTTTACCATTTTTTATGCTAGTATTTGTTGTTATATTAAGCAGTACAATAATTTGTAAACCGGGTTGTTTACTTGCATTGTTTTGTTTTTGTAGCATTTGTTTATAATTTTAATGTTGAGCGATGTAAAAGCAAAACACCAGTATCTAGATTTTTCATTTTCGTAACAATACTTCGGGAATATTAAAAGCAAAATTATACTTCTTAGGGGGCTGTGGAAATAAGGCCCTTGCCATTTCAACCCGATGTTTATAAACTACATTGTATATGTAGGCTTGAAAAATTGCATACACAGTCGTATGCACATTGAAATGTGCCGAACCTGCATGTTCAAATAAATGTCTGTATAGACGTTTTGCTTTTTCTTTCGATGCATATTTGTCGATAAAAGGTTAAGGTCTGTTATCTTCTCTATCCTAAGCAATATCTTCTATATTGTCTGTGTACGTATGTATATGTAGGTATGTACATATGTATGTGTTCTTGTATTTGAGTGTGGCATATGTCCGCCTATGCTGTTTTAGGCCTCAACAAAATTGAGTTTTTCTGGGCTGTACCCAGAGAATATAAAACCACATTTAAAATTCTTTTTTCTCTTTTTGTACTCTCCAGTTGCCATGATACGTTGCAAGAATTTTTGTTTTGCTCACATGCCTGCAGTTGTATATGTTGTATGGTGTATGGTGTATGGTGGTGTATGATCGAGGACATCAATAACTAAAATTTTCTTTCTTTTTTCTTGGTCTTAAAGAGTAAATATCCTTCCGTCTATGTTTGATTGCATAAATGTTTTAGTGTTAGTACTTGTGTATCCTGTGTAATGTACATGCACTATGGGTATTCTATAGCTGTGTTTGTGTGCATACATGTGCATGTGTGTCTAACAGACCACAATTGAATTTTGTTTTCAGAAATTGCATTTCTGTTGTTCAAATAAGATTTCTAAGCTGGTTTTACATTTCCACCCACACACACATACAAGCGTCTTGTCAATAAAATATTTGAAAATATTTCCTCGTAAAATATTTTTTCTCCTCTTCAGGCTTTAATTCCTTTGTTTTGTGTTGAAATTTATAAAAATATTTTGTAAGCATCCTAGGGGAGGGGGCGTGAGAGGTATGTGTGAGCAATATTAACTTGCCTTGCCTTGGCAGTTCATTGAGTTAATTTTCGTTTATCATCATCATCATCATCATTGGATTTTATTGTTCGGTGAGTTTGAATTGTTGCCGTTTTGATACCTTAATGGCCATATAATGGTTGTGTGTGTTTTATCATTTGTGGCTTAATTGTCTTTATGTCCTTATGGCTGGACAGTTGGAGAAGTCGTCGTCTAGCATCCGGAGCAAAGATGGCTTTAATCTTTAGCCAAAAATTTGTGTTTATGGCGTAGTTGTCATTCGGGGTTATTACAACAGATGACAAATGCTCATCTCTAGTAATTGTAAATGAAAATGAAAATCTATTCTGCATTTAGCTCACGTCTGCCACTTTGCAGGAACTTATTGTTTTCTATGGCATGGCCTTTACTGTGTGAGGTTGGGGCTGCTTCAACACTAGGTTGTAGTAAATTTCATTTTTTTCAAGTACTCAAGCAAAATAATACATGCAAATACTAGTTCTTAATAAATGAATGGAATTTTTATTCATTACTTTAGTCGTGTTGTTTTCGTTCAACTTGTAATTAAAATACATTAACAGTAGAGTCTCTGTTACTCACAATCTATCAAATAAGTAAATGGAACAGGCGTCAACGGCTATATCCGAACTTTGACAGTTGAAGCAGTATCTGTCAAATTAGTTGTGCTCTGTTCGGGCACGAAAGGCGTCGGAACAGATTCGTTTGAGGGGCAAGTACTATAGTTCGATGATTAACAACTCCTTTTGCTCTGAATTGGATAATCTGCACACCAAAGACATGTGATTTCAACAGGATGGCATACTGCTCATGACACGTTGCATATTCTGCACTACCGATTTAAGGGCAGGGTCGTCTAACGTAAAGATGATGTGAACTGGCTATCGAAATCATACGATTTGATCCCGTTAGACTTTTTGGGGAGTTTTTCTTTAAGCCGCAGATGTATGCTGATAAGACACAAACAACAGCGGTCCTTAAGACCGTTGGTTAAATTCAACCCGATTTATGCGTCAGAGTCATGGAGAGGTAAACACTTCGGATCCGTTCGAGAGGCCTAAACGATGTTATTATTCCACTAATAATGGCATCAATACGCCTATCCAACCAATAAAAAATGTTGTCATTAACTTAACTTAATTAACTGGTCATTGCAAACCTTTAGTTAGGATTACAACCAAGTTTCTCATACCACTTATGTTGTGTGTGTTAATTCTATACACAGTAACAGGGATTGCTTATTAAAATTTTTTAATTGCCAATCTCTTTGAAAAGCATAGCGTACTGGTGTCCTATAAGGCCCCATTGTAATACTGACGTTTGTTCGTAGGTTGCAAATAAAATACAAAATAAATTTGTGTTTAGTTTTTATTAATATTCTGTATTATTCTGTGTGTCATTGTTCACAACTTGATGTAAACAACAACAATTCCTTTTCTGTTATTCCTCTGTTTACACCCTTGCATAAATAATAACAATTACTAGACAATTGTTCGACAGATCTTTGTAACGGTGATCTTCAAACCACAATTACTCTCTTCAAACTACTGACTCAGTTGCCTGCTTTGCCTTGCCTTTTATATGGCAACGTAAACAGTCTGTTGAACGTTCTTGAAGGCGAATGTTTGCGGGTCCGCCTTCTCGAGATCTTTATAAATGTAAATATTGTTGTTTACATTCATTACTGTTGTTTGTGTATTTTGTTTACATTTATTCTTGTAGTGTTTGATGTTGTATGTTTGTTTACTTGCTTATCATTTTTTTATGCTGTTGTACTACGCAGTGCAATAATTTGTAAACAAGTTCATTGTTTTTGTTTTAGTAGCTTTTGTTTATAATTCTAATGTTGAATGATGTAAAAGCAAAACACTGGTATCCATTTTTCCATTTTCGTAACAATACTGTTCCAAAGTAAGGAACATAAAGAACAATTTCTAACCGCCATATTCAATACAAAATTGATATCCTTTTATAACGAAATACAGCTAATTTTTATAAAATATTACAGCAAATGACTGAGTACAAGACTGTGTGAACAGCAGGAAAATCCAATTTATTGCGAATATCATATGTGACATCAGGAAAGGAATCAAAGTCTTGCAATCTGTTAGGTTTTCTGTTTAGAAAAATAAAATAAAATTTTTGCAAAAGTATTGTTAAATGCTACAACAACAATGCAGAACGAACAAAAGCAGAGCGCAGTAATATCTTACAAAATGTGACAATAGAAACAACAACAACAACAAGGAGAAGAATTACAAAATGCCAACTCAAGAAACAGAAGAAGCTTTCTAAACATTTTGTAACACAAAATAAGTTTTTCCTTTCACTTTTCCTTTTTTTCTCTGTGAATTCAGTTTTGTTTTTATTGGGGAAAAAGGATTTTAAAACTAAGAATTCTTGGAATTTCATAATACACGCGTGTAAACACTGTAATGGCGCCACTTTGGAGTGCAGAAATAAAACGAAAAAATTGAAATAAAATACTTTGAAGATGGAAAATGCTTACAACAACGACGACAACGACACAAATGCATTGTGCATCTCTCCCGGTGCACATCAAAACTTTAGACCTCATATGGCATCCTTTTATATGAACAATCGGATTAGCTTTTACAAGATCTTTCTTTCATTTTGCTTGCATTGTTCTGCATTGTATCACCATCATGGATGGCATTCTTCGACTTCTACTTCTGCAGGCACACAGCGACCTTAACAGTTACTACAAATATTTGTTTTTAACAAGTCTAAGCATCATAACCAATTACATTATCTATATGTACCCTTGCCTGTTATAGGGTACTCGTAGTATAAAAGCCTTTAGACATACTTAGTAACAGTTTTGTATGGTTATATGTTGCCAAGCGTAAATGTATTTGTAAAATGTGTATCTCTAAGACGGTTTGTTTGGAGAAAAATAACAACAAAATGCATAATTTTTATAAAGACTTTCTTAACAACAACAAAAACAACCAACAAGTTAATACGATTACACTCCTCCTGCACCAACCAACACTTTCATATGCCGGTAGCGGTATTCATAAGGGATTGGAAAATTTGTCAGATTTGAACTCGTTTGTTAGCGAATCTAAAAACAATTACTTTGAAAACTTGTAAAGGGTGGGGCCATTTAAAAGTTCAAATTTAAAAATGCAACAAAACAAAAACGATTTGAAATTTTGCTAAATTTATTCCGTTTTTATATGGTTGTGGCACCTATGGTGTAATAAAAGGGCCACTATGAGTAATCAAGTGAGCTTTTGGTATCAAAGCTACCACTACAACCTAACCTAACCTGTGGTTGTTGCGGCTGGCATCACAGTACCTCATTTGATCGGAGAAGTTTTCGTGCACATTTTCTAGTGTATGAGGTCGTATGTCGGCAATGGCATCAGAAATGTTGGCCTCGTTCAAATGCTTAATTGTCTCTTCTTTGTCGGCATAACACTTTGAAATAACAGAATATAGTCCAACGGAGTCAAATCGTAACTTCTTGACGGCTAATTGAATTTTTGGCGTGTATGTGGTCGTATCTGGACAATGGCATCACGAATGTTGGTCTTCAAATGGTGAATTGTCTCTGGTTTGTCGGCATAACATTTTAACATGACGGCGTCGCACAGAATATAGTCCAACGGAGTCAAATCATAGCCTCTTGGTGGCCAATTGACATCAGCATTTCCGCTAATTAAACGGCCATCAAACGCTTGACGCAATAAATCGATTGTGGCATGAGATAGGTGGCAAGTTGCACCAACCTGTTGAAACCAAACATCGTTCACATCAATACCATGAAGAGTGGGTACAAAAAAATCAGTTATCATGATGCGGTAGATGCCTCCATTGACCGTAATGGTTGCGCCCTCCTCATTTTCATAGAAATATGGGCCACAAGTCGCATCAAACTCGATATGGGTGTATTGGCTTCTGTAAGACCATGTATGAGATTTCTGAACCCCAAATACAGCAATTTTGCTTATTAACTTACCCACCAAGATGAAAATGAACTTCATTCGAAAAGATTATTTTGTTTTGTGAAACGACATTCGGCTTCAGCTCTTGAACCAATTGAACTTTATAAGGCATCATACCGAGATCTTTTCACGTAATTTTTGAACTTGAAATGTTCTATTCTTGAGAATGATGACGTGTTGATGTTGATGGGTTGTGTGAGCAGTTGGGTTGTCATCCTCGCTAAAGGGTTATAGTGTCCAATTAGGTAAGCAAGATACCAGTCGAAGTTTTCTTTAATGGTGAGAGAATTCAAGTTAAAATTAAGGTCAGATCCTGCATCAGAAATCTCGAAAAACAGAAGGGTAGTTGTGCTCTTAAGCTAATACTCTACAAGACGCTCATCCTCCCCATGCTTCTTTCAGGCGCTGAGGCATGAACACTATTAACACGTTGACTGACGACTACGAGATAACTCGTAGATTACGTTCCCTTGTAGAGTGCCAACTACGAGTTATCTCGTACTCACTAAACCTGTCATTTTTGTATAGCTACGAATAAAATCGTATTATAAGTATCAGTGCTAGTATTGAAAAATCGCTTCTGGAAAAAGAACAAAAAGTCAATGTTGGCATGCGTCGCCAGCTTTCTGAAAATTGCCGCAGCAGTAACGTGTTAAGCACTGATGCAGATCTTCGGTCCAGTGTGAGTTGGCGATAATTTCCGCATCCGATTCAACCATGAGCAGTATGAACACCTCAACGACATGAACGTTGGGCAGTATATGAACATTCAGTAGCTGCACTGGCTCGGACATGTCGTTCGAATTGAGAATTCAAGACAAGTATCTGTGGCGGGGATTTGCGAAAGTCTGCGAAGAGGATGACCTTGTATTCGTTTGGGAGGACCAAATCTCGAAAGCCCTGTCATTGATAGGTGTGACCAACTGTATTAAGGCAGGCTGAAATCCGTTAATCGGGTTGTTAAAGGCCAATTAAGTAAGTAAGTTAAGCAGATTTAGAGCTCTTGGATGCCAGAGACTTAAACTAAAACAGAAATGGAAGGAAGGATTGTTTAAGAGAAACACTGTACCACTGTACTGTGCTTTCCAATCTTTGAATTTGAATTATTTTTCCTTACAAACCCTACCACTTGAGTACATAAAATGCTTATGAGTTGTAATACCATCACTGGCATGAAAAATGTGTGATTTTTTCGCTGTGATACAGAAAAATGCACTACAAACTGGCAGCAAAAGCTTTAATTTGAAAAAAAATGTGATGAAAACATTAATAAAAACTAAGTGTGATACATCCTTTGCGGAAGCATTTCATATCACAGACACATCAAATCATCATCAAATAATACCTACAAACATCTCTCATAAATTTCTACAAAGGAAAAGTGAAAACGTACTCACATATGTATGTTGTACACATTTACACATAAAAAGTAAATTGAATCAAAACTTGATGGTTTTTCTTTTTTCTTCACTTCCGCTTTGCTCTTTTTCATAGCCCTGTGTTGTCTTTGTGGCATGCGTTACTTAATGTTTGATTATTTAAAGTGTCAAATGCTAGTACTCCCCACTATGCTTCACCGCTATACTGAATGCCTCCTTGATAACAATGGTGTTAATAGAAAGTATCCACCTCCAACCCCCACCTTACATTAACTATAGTCTCTACCGACCCCCCAGCATTACTATACTCCATCCTAGACCAACTGTCAACTGATTTGATTTCATTGTTAATCCTGTACTCATTTATCATACGACTTTCAACGAAATAGTAGAAAAGAAATAGAAAGAAAAACAAACAACTAAAACACTAACAAAAGGAAAATATTAATGGGCCAAAATAACTTTTAAATCTTCAATTTACTCTCATAGTCATCACGTCATATCTCCCAACTGATGTTTTTTCATACGTACACCCAGATGCCTCATGGTGCACAATGCTGATGATGATGATGATGAGAGTACAACAACGTACGTGGAAGATGTATGTTGTTTAGTAATGAAATTGTGTCAATATGATGTGACAACATTTACTGTTATGAACATAAGTGTCAACAACAACAACGACAAAACTAGCAAATCACAAAAAATAAGGCAACAGCAGCAGTTACTGCTGTATGAAGAAATGAACTCCAACAACTTTGCAACATTGTAGCACAAAAAAAAAACACAAGAAAAGTTATTCCAACAACAGTTATGAATACAGAGATACAAAAATAAGAGTATGCATACAACAACAACAACAACAAGGAAATAACATCAATTAAGGACTACCATACTTACACAGTCTTCATAAAGTTGTGGCACTTTGCCCATACAACGAGGGCTGTGTTTAGCAGGGGTTGATTGGAGAATATATTTTTTTTAGGGCAGAATATTTAATCAGTAATCCACTGAAGCGTTCTGTTATGTATTCCGTAATGAAATATTTTATGGATTTATTAAATAAACATACAAAAAAATGTTTTGTAAGATTAACAACGACCATACATATGTTTAAGAGGAAAAAAAAATTTAAATTTCCTTTACATGGTTGTAAGGTCGAATCCAGTGTTCAAATGATGCCTCAGAGAATAATAAATCCTGTTTCAGGCATTTAATTTTGATTTCAGTTTACATAAGTTGCAGAAGAATTATCATGAAGCTCAATAAAAAGCATTTTATTATGGTCAAGATCATCAATCTTATTATTGCGTTTCTTATAGGCGACTACCTCTTTAGAAAATATGCCAGTAGTCTTTAAATTCCTTGTATCATTTCTGCAGGAGTTAAGGACCTGAGAAACACAGCTCTTACCATGAAAAAGCGATCCTTTGTTATTCTCATTTCCTATACATTACAAGCCTTCGTCAGCATTACGACCTAGTTTTTCACACCACTTATGTTGTGTCAATTTTAGGCATACAGTGAGGTGCACAAATGAGTACACGTTTGTACTTTGGACGCTTTTTATTGAAAAAAACTAAAAGTAATAATGAAAACTTCAAATGTTTTTTGTCATTTATTTAGCATTTAGTGATTAACAAAATAATATAAAATTTAAAACAGAAGTCATCAATCCCTAAGGGAAAAAAAACAAACAATGCAAAAACAATTCGCGTGTACTCAATTTTGCACGTCTCCATTTTATGATATGTTTGGAAAAATGAAATCAAAAACTATCGTTATTTTTTCATGTTATTTTGCACTACTTTGACTTTTTTAAGAAAATATTAGTTTAATATCAATTACTTAATCTCGTTGAGCGAATATTTTTTGCAACTTATCGAACAAAAATCAATTTTTATTAAAAAAATCAAGAAACTCTCGAAATCAACTGAAGATAGTATTGTAGTTTTGACTGGAAGTGGCTATTCTACCAGGGAAACTTGTAAACAACTTGGAGTTAGTCAGTCAGTAGCCATCAGAGTCCAAAAAGTCGTTCTGTTGTTTCCAAGCCTCAAGTCAGTGGTCGTAAAAAACTACTAACTAATGCAGATGCTCGTCTAATGCTAACAAAAATGAAAAGGGAAAGCAAAAGGAGCTTCTTGGCTCTAGAGCTCTTAAAGATATCGGCTATACCTCAGCAGTGAAAAAGAAAACACATACACTTTCGGCTAAAAATGTAAAGCCATGGTTAAAGTTGGCTAGAGAACACAGAAATTGGATAGTACATGACTGAAAACATGTGATCTGGTCAGACGAATCAAAATTCAACCACTTTCAGTCCAATGGTAAATAATATTGCTGGCGCCGCCATAAGGAAGGAATTCAAAGACACCATGTTAAGGAAACGGTGAAACACGGTGGAGGAAATGTCATGGTATGGGGTTGCTTTACCGAGTGGCACCTAGAACCACTGCAAAGAACCAATAATATTATAAGAAAAAAAAAAGAAGATTATTTTAGAATTTTGCAGACCCATCACCCCGATTTTGTCGACAAGTGCGCCTATCGTGCGCAAGTAGTACTTTTCCAGCTGGATGGTGACCCCAATCACACTTCCAAAATCGTTAAAGAATGGCTTAATAAGCAAAATTTTTAATTTGTGCGGTGGCCAGCAAAAAGTCCCGTCCTCAATCCGATTGAGAATTTGCAGTCAATCGCGAAGAGACGCTTGGGACAGTACCGATCAGCCCCAACCAATTTAGATGAGCTTTTCATCAGGAATGGACGAATATTCCGAAAGAAATTATAGAGAATTTGGTGGAGAGCATGCCACGTCGCGTAAATGAGGTTTTACATAACAAGGGTGTTTGGACTAAATATTAAAAATACAAAACTGAGTACATCCGAGTTATTTTCCCCTTAATTGTTCTTTTCTTAGAATTTGATTATTTTAGTTTTGATTATTATATTATTTTGTTAAGTACTAAATACTAAATTAAAAACGAAAAAAACTTTTTGAATTGCCTTATCACTTTTATTTTTATTCAATTAAAATTGATCAGAGTACAAACATGTAGTCATTTGTGTACCCCACTGTAAGTGGCGAGACCTCCAGTTTAAAGTCGGCTCTGAACGACAGATTTTTTTTTATACCCTTTTCATGGGAATTTTATTTTTACTCTCAGACTTTTTCCCCGAACTCTGCTGAGAGGAAGTCGCCGAAGAAATATTTTTTCATATTTTGTTTTTGATGTCTGACTTGGGGTTTGAACTCGGGCCTTACGTCTAATAAGCCAACACAACCTACTAGACCACGCCGGCTATATATATATGATGGCGAAACATCTAAAATTTATCTTTGACAGGCTATAGAAACGTGCAGCTGAGCCACAATCGGGCTACGAAAAACGGGTAAACACTTTGCCATATGCTCCATTCTCTTGGATTAATGCACGTGCATTGAGGCCGCACAATGGCCCTTTTGCTGCTTATTGGTATTCAGAAAAACATTCCGAGTTTTCTTCTGACAATTGATAGGGGACTGCTGGCCGCTTTTTCTGCAACTATACTGACGAGTCCAATGTTAAGAAGATTTTGTGCGGGAGAATGATCTGACCAAACAAAAATCCATGACTGTTGGATAACAATTGAGCCATTCACATACATACATACGTAATTGGCAAGTACAACCCTTCAGTCAGGGTTACGGCCTAGCTTCTCACACCACTCATGTTGTGTGTCTTACATTTATACGTGAATGGCGGGACCTACAGTTTAACGTCGACTCCGAGAGGAAGTCGCCAAAGAAATAATTTTTTTTCATATTTCGTTTTGATGTCTGGCCTGGGGCTCGAACCAGTAGCCATTAGCATTGCAAATTACAGATGGAAACCTTATTCTGTTCTTGATCTTTATGAACTCAGTACATCTAATATTAAGCTCATGAATAGATTGATATGTAGTCATACTTCGTATGTGATTGCAACACAATGTCATCATTTCTAAGAACCAAGTAGTCAAGTAAAGTTATTAACCTTTTTCCAAATCTTACCCACAAGGTCATCAGTGTATTGTTAGCTAAATTTAGAAAAAAATCCCTACTTTGTCTGACACCGAAATTTAAAACCAAATAATTTCTATTTTTCCTAAAATTTCGAATTAAATCACCCTCCAGCCATTTGTACGTCTGGTCATTGGAATTCATAGACACTTTGAATAAAGTAAACGAAAGAGAAGAAATCAATTGTTATAGGAATTGGAAAAGGGGGCGGGGGGTACGTTGCTAAAATCCTTAAAATAAATACAATAAAATATTGGAACAATAATGATGAAAATAACATTTATCCCTTGAGCTGCCAATAGACATTGAAAAAAAGAAAAAGAAAACGCAGAGAAATAAGTCAATAACTTCAGTTGGCTGCGTTCTATTTTATTTCTTTTTATTTATTCTGCGTTCATTCCTTCATTTCATAACAATTGACGTTATTGCGGCGCAATTCTTCTTAAGATTTTTCGGTTCGTTTCTTTGGTTTCGTTTGTTTGTTTGTGACCCATCATCAGTCAGTCAACTCTAAACCCCAATAAGGCTTATTGACACCCAGGATTTCCCAACAAAATTGTTTTTTTCTTTTCTTACTTCATTCTCTTACTTCTTCTGTTTCACATCAATTGGTTACCGCTTGTGTTTGCTTCGTCGCACTGTCACTGTCACTGTCACACTTTGGCCGTTTGTCAGAGGCCTACTTAAGCTATGCTATGCTAATGTAACTCAGTTGAGTTGAGCTTTCGAAGAAATGAAAATCTCTTGAATAATGAAAATGTTTCCAATTGTCACCAATGAATTCTTCTTCGAATTTTCTTTTCTTCTTCTTCATCTTCATTTCGTGGATTCAATTTATTTCTTCTTTTCGTAAAATTTGTAATTGTAATGAGGTGCGAAAGCAAGGGAAAAGGGACAGGAATGAATTCAATAAATAATGCATTTAAAAAGTACGTACGTATGTATAAATAATGGAAATGAAAATTCCCTTGGAGAGCTGTGACTATACAGTGGCATAGGCGAAGCTTATTGGTTTTATATTGTCGACCTTAATAGAATTGATGCTATTATGAGCAGAATTAAATAAACTTATTGTTCAATTTAATAAAGCCATTTGTGTTTTTGTTGTATAGAAATTTTCTATTAATTTTATTGAATTTTTCTTTAATTTTTAGGTTAGGATAACTGGCTACCTCCTCAATATAATGGTAAGATGGCGGTTACAATATTAACAAAAAGAAGATAGGTAAGTAAGATTGCTAGCTTAAGGAATCATAGAAGGAATCATATTTGAAACAGCTTGTCCCTTGTCTTATAGGCATATAGCTAAACTTTCCCGTCAGCCTGCCAATATCACCAGTGAGTCATGCCAACCACATAAAACTCATAAGGAATACGTATCGTGTATATATTTGCTTAATTTTTTTTCCAATTCAATACTCTTACATACATGAGTAATGTATGGTGGTTCTTACCAGAGGTCAGCAATGAATCGTTTTTTATGACTACTCATAAGCACTCATGAAATTTTGAATATAAGTGAGTCAACAATATTAAAATTTAACTAAGTACTCTGATTCATTCGTACTCACTACAGCCGTTGATTTATAAGTACAGGTTGTAATGATTTGAGAATGAGAACGTTGACAGCAAGCTCATACCATTCGAAATATGTTTGATTCATAAGCCAGCCTACTCATTTAGATTCATAACTTAAAAAAAAAACACTTATAATACTTATAAATGAATTCGAGTCACAATTATTCTTCAAAATTTACAGTGTTAGTTGTTGCATTTACAAAAAAGAAGAAAGAAAAAGACGAAGCAGCAACCAAAGCAAACACACAACATTCTAGTGAGTATTGTAGTGTTCGTACGCGAATCATACTTATTGAGTAATGAGTAGTATGAGTATGATATTGAAAGAAGTATGAATGCGTATAAGTATCAGAAATTATGAGTATGATTCGAGTCTACTCATTTTTTTGAATGCTCATTGCTGATCTCTGGTTCTTACCATATTTGCATCTATGACATGGAAAGTGTCCTCTCCACTTGACCTATATTCACTGTTATGCATGCCACCTATGCAGTTTAAATATATCCGTATAGTTGACTGCCTCGTAGGCATAACTATTATCCTGCATAGTCCACTCCAATCCTAGTTCATTGTATCGCTGTTTCATAGCATTCCTCTACTGCTTTCCATCCAATATTTTATAGCCGTAAAGGAAAAAAACAGCAGATTTCTGATAAAAACTCTGTAAAGAGTAAAATGAAATTGCCGTGTAAAGCTTCTAAAAAATCTGTCGTTCCTAGGCGACTTTAAACTGTAGGTCCCTCTACTTATGGATAAAATTAGCACACACAGCATAAGTTGCTTGAAAAGCTAGGTCGTAATCCTGACGGAAGGATAGTAATCACCAATTATGTATGTATGTGTATGTAAAGGAAATAGCACTTTACTCCGGAGTTGAAGTAATGGTATCAGTCCAACTAAAGCAAAGCACTTATGCAGTTCATTTGCATCCGTATAGTTGACTATCTCGGAAGCATACCTGTTAACGTGCTCAGTTCTATTGCGCGCCGCTGTTTTATATCGTCACTCTACTGCTCTGTCATCCAATATTTATAATCGTAAAGGAAGAAACAGCAGATTTCTGGCAAAAACTCTTAGAAAAACTTCTCAAAAATATGTCGTTTCGGGTCGACTTTAAGCTGTAGGTCCCGCCAGTCATGTATAAAATGAACACACACAATATAAGTGGCGTGAGAAGCTAGGTCGTAATCCTGACGGATCAGGTTTACAAATTCTCTATAATTATTCAATGATGATTGATGACTCCAAAAGCATTACTTCATTAATTCTTAGTCTGGCAACTTCTAGAATCTTGCTGTTGAATTGTTATTGTAATTATTCTTATTTATCTTCTAAGGCCTTTAAATACAGATTTTTGAGAAATTTTATTTACTCTCACTCTCAGAGTTTTTGCCAGAAGACTGCTGAGTGGAAGAGGCCGAAGATATATATTTTTTTATTTCGTTTACTTCAAGACGCCTGAGCTGAGGTTTGAACCTCGTCTTCACTTCTATTAAGAGCATCTATTGTGTTTAATTTTTTAGCATAAAACATGAGCGACCTGTGTTTATGTTCATGCTAAATAATTCAGCCAGTGTTATCACACTCATTTTCTATTCATTTTTCATTTCAATATCTTTCAACGTAGATGCCTTCATTTTTTGTTGGGAAAAATACTCCACAAATGTCAGCTTGGTCACGTTTTTTCCCTACTTTGAATGCAAACTCCTTTAATAATTAAAAATTCTTTAAAAATTCTACACATGCAGCACACACTTCCTATTTCTTTGCCATCTCTGATGATCCTTTTTTTCACATTTCATATTGTGTGTGTGTGTGTTTGTTTGCCATGGCACGGAGAATACAACGAATATCTTAATCAATGTTAATTATTACACATCAATTGTCAATGCAATATCCTGTAGAAAGGAAATACAACAAAACCACACATACACACAATTATTATATTTCTAGATCGATAACGGAAGCAATAGCATAACAGCCAAGAAAAAGGCAGGAAGGAAAAAATAAAGAAAGAAAAAAAGGAGAGAAAATAAAAATAAATATTCTTTGGAGTCCTTGTAACGGACGATAAAGAACTTGCAAAAGATTTATGAAACTTTGCAATGCTATTGCGTTACAGTAACAACAACAACAATAGTCGAATCAAAAGATGACGTTTAAATGAATATTCGACACACAATCAAATGAAATCAAATGAATTGATGAAGGTATTGAAATTAAAAAAACGCACACACACACACACGCACACACACAGAAAGAGAAAATAAATGAAAATTGTAAGGGAAAATCATGAAATAAAATTAACGTTTTCCAAATGAAATCAAACACTCAAAAGAGCAAACGAGCCCTCAACACGCATCCATCCTTCTACGTTGTACGTTTGAATTCAATTTGACTTTTCTTCGTCTGCCTTGTAGCAGCAAGCAGAGAGAGGTTCGCCACTTTTCAATTCAATTAATCAATCGTTACGCATACAAACTCCATTCTTAATGAGTGAAATAAATATTAAATGAAAATGAGAAAATTAAAGAAAATGAAGAAACTGACGGACAGACTGACGCGCTGGCTGACTGATTGAATTTTCCGTTTGGCAAATAAATTTTTAAATGTAACAGCAAACAACGCGGTAATATGCATACACGCAAAATAAACTTATTTATACGGAAGAAATATGAGTGGGTAGATGGGATTGTGGATGAAGAACTGCAAGTAAGTCCAATATTATTGATTTATGTTTGTATTTTTCGTATTCTGTATACTTCAACTTAAGCTTATTTACTGCATAAAAATTATTTTGACGACTTTCTCTCAGAATTTCTGAGAGTATCTATGAGAGTATCTAATACTCATGAAAAATTTACTCAAATCTATCACTCGGATTCGGCCTAAAGCTGTGTGGACCACGCCATTGAAGGATAAAATTTTCATACTACATAACATGTGTAGAGTGAAAAAATAGGTTCTAAGCTTGACTAAAGAATTGTAATCGTTTAAAATGTTTGAAATGGCTGAAATTAAGTTAGGTTAGAGGGCATATACTTGACAATTACAGTAGCCGGAGGTTAAGTTGACCCATTGTACAAAAACGTCCTTTAAGGGAGAGAATAATAGAGGGGATGGGAAAAAAGGAGAGGAAGTAGAAAAGGGAAGAATAAGGAAGCGGAGGAATTACGCAGACCAACAAACATAAACACTAACAAACAACAACACTAACAAACACCAGCACAAAACACGCAAGAGAGAGTGCGACTACACTAACGAAGCCTTTGCAGTTCTGACCCAGCTCAAGCTACTAATGAATCTTTGGAGAGCCTTGATTTCGGCTCAAATCCTCAAAAAAGCCCCTGCCAAGGGTTTTCAACCTCAACCTACTAAGGGCTGGACAGTTGCAGAGGAGGTGATCGATCCAAATCCGCCTCATCGCAACATACCCTGCAATAGTCTGGCTATCCCACCATCTGTTCAGTGACCTAATCTCTCAGTGCCCCGTAATAAATCCAATAACTAATCGTAAACTGGCCTTGTCCAAGCCCGGCAGAACACCTGATCTAACACTGTCTATAGCAGGCCACAGACACCTAAAAACATAACAACCCGACCCATTCTCCCAACGCCTCTGCTCTTCACCCCTGACCCATCTATTGATCAGGCTCTAAAGGTGGCAGATTGGGAGATCAGGGCCAACTATTAAATCGATCCCAGAAAGGGAGCCTTTGAATAACTTCAGGCAATAGGTGCCAACTTTTCTGACAGATATTCGCTGAGAGCTTTGTGAATAAGAAATCTCACAAAATGAAGCCGGGAAGGGCTAAACCCTTCAAGAAATTTGACGACACTCAAATACTGCCCTTGAATTTCGGTAGTAGGTCATATAGTATGCACCGTTGTTACCTTCCCTTGGAACATTAAGTTCTCCAATTTCAATTCGTTCAATAGAAGCAAGCGAAATATGTTGAGTGATCATAGTAGTCACCTAATGGCTCTTTGTGTTTTACTCTCGGATTTTCGGTGATCCAGGAACTAAAGTTCTGCTTATTCTCTTAATTGGTCATCACAACGCTTTTACTCAGGATTACGATCAGGATTCACCCATGCTGTGAATGGCGGGACTTGCAGTCTAAAGTCGACTTCGAACATCATTGCAATTTTAATTTACTCTCAGAGTTTTTAGCAGAAGACTGCTAAAGGGAAAAGAATATTTTATTTAAATTTCGCTTTATACGAGATGTCTGACCCAAGGGCTGAGAACTCGGGCCATCATTTAATAAGCCAGTACACCGCCTACTACTTCAAATTTGGGACATTTTTAAACGATTTGAAAAATCTGGCCTTTCCAATTTAAAAAGTATTTTCAACAGTTAAAAACCGTTTAAACGGATTATTTTAATTCATTTAACATATTGTTACGAAAATGGAAATGGTGTAACATCCTTTAACATTAAAATGATAAACAATAGCTACAAAAACAAAAACCATGAACTTGTTTACATGGTAAACAAGTAAAAAAAAGTACCAATAGCATCCGTATGAAAGAAAAGCGGTGAGACATGTAAGCAAGAAGGCAACAACAAACAATGTAAACGAAATACACAAACAAGAATAAAACCACGATGGGGTTATCGAGAAGGCGAAGCTACAAACATTCGACTTCAAGAACATTCAACAGACTGTTTGCGTGTGCATATAAAAAGGCAAGACAAAGCAGGCAACGAGTAGAAGATCTCCGTTATACAGATCTATCGAACAATTGTTGTTGTTTACGCAAAGAGTGTAAGCAAAAAAGAAGAATAACGAACACAGCAATTATTGTTGTATACATCAAGTTGTGAACAATGACACACAAAAGTAGTGAGAACAATAAAGAGTTTAATTGAAATTAAACACAAATTTATTTTTAATTTTGTTTTGCAATCAACGAACTCATATTTTAAACGTTTTTAAAAAGTTAAAGAGGTAACAGTGTTTTCATAGTTTAATTAAATTATACAAGGATTATGAAAAACTCTACCAAAGAACAAATATTTTGTGCAGTTTTCTTACTTTCCAGAACTATTTGGTGAATGCATTCACGAAATTTGTATTAAAAACGTTTACAAAACTTTGAATATTTCATCTTAAAGTTAAGCAACAAACTTGACTGAACTGTTTTCATTAAATAAACTTATGAATTGTTGTTTATACCTCAAGTTCATTCATCTTGTAAATGTTGCTTTTAATTCAAATGAAAGGAACAAAAAAAGATTTTCCTTTAAACTTTTTAATTTCATCCTGCCATTAAAGTGCATTATAAAGTAATTTTTTTTAATTAAAAAAAAAAGACTTAAAAACGAATAAGAAATTAAAGTTCAAAGTTTATTGACTCGACAATTAAACAGACGCAAGTAAGTAGCACTAGAGAGAGCATCAGCAGCTACTAGAACTTGAAGATGAGAAATCTTTTTAAAGTTTCCTTTCGCGATTCTCGTTGTTTTGCCTAATTTTGCACTTGAAAACTTAAGCAACAGCTCAAGATGATGTTGAGCAACATTAAAGTTCGTAAAATACGCGCAAAAGATCAAAGTTTTGCTTCGTTTTAATTGAGTTGTTGTTTACGTTGCCATTTAAAGCACGTTTTCAATTACGTTAAATTGAATTGAAATTATTTCATCTTCTCCTTGCCTTGATTTCTTTGGCTCATTTTTGTAGGGATTTTTTTTTGGTTAAACTGGTTAAAAATTAAATAAAACGTTAGAAAGTTAACTGTCAGTTAACCACCATTTGGGGTAAATGTTGCGAAGGTAAGTTGGTTGATAGAAAAATCTAAATGACAGTCAAACAATGTGGTAAGTGTTGTCAACCTAATGTTTGGCCTATCATAGAATGGAATTTTTCTTTTTATTTTTCTTTAAGCCTTTAAATATTTTAAAACATTAAGAAACCCAAATTTTTTACTTCAAACTTAAACAAAAGCGTTTAAATTTGACTTTAGAACCCTCCCGGTTAGTCATAAGAAGAATTGAATTTAACTTTTTTTGGAAAGTGCTTCAGAGAGTGTAAACATATTACGTTCTTACCTTTTGAAAACGTTTAAAATATAAGCTGGTAGATAGCAAAATAAAATAAAAATAAATTTGTATTTAGTTTTAATTAAAATGCTTGATTATTGAATTATTATTAGTCGCATTGTTCACAACTTGATGTAAGCAACAACAATTACTGTGTTTGTTATTCCTCTGTTTATACCCTTTTCATAAACCCTAACATTTACTAGGCAATTGTTCGACAGATCTTTGTAACAAAGATCTTCAAACCATGATTACTCTCTTCAAACACACCGCGTCTTCACACAAGACTGACAGAGCTTCACTCAATAGGGCAAAGTAAACAGTCTGATAAAAGTTCTTGAAGGCTAACGTTCATGATTTTGCCTTCTCGAAATCGCTATAAATGTAAACATCATTATTTACATTTGTTATTGTAGTGTTGTTGATATATTTTTATTTACTTGTTTACCATTTCTTTTATGCTGTTGTTTGTTGTTATATTTATTAAGCAGTACGATAATTTGTAAACAGGTTTGTTTACTGTATTGTTTTGTTTTTGTAGGTTTTGTTTATAATTTTAATGTTAAGTGATGTAAAAGCAAAACACCAGTATCTAGATTTTTCATTTTTGTAACTACATCATATGTCTAGTAGTATGGTCTAACTATGTCGACTAATGTCAGGTTAGCCCTGCTAATCATTGTTTTTTCTTCAAGTATGTCATTAGATCCCCATTATAAAAGTCGTCACAAAACGTGTTTACTCGTATCAGCTTCAATGTGATACTGGTCAGTTATAATTCCGACCAACACGCATATTGTGTCTGTAAATCCTGGCGAATAATGTCTTGTGTTATCGGGGATATGGCGCAGATAGTTTACCAGATCAGTATTACCTCTGTTATCATCCAAGGTGTGTCGCTCTATCGTTACTCTATAGAGAAGTGAATACTTGTTCAAGTTTTTGGACTCAATGTACTTGTCGCAAGGAGGACATCGCTCTTAAACCCAATATATATCTGGAGTTAACTACATACAAACATAATTGGTCATTACAACCCTTCAGTCAGGATTACGACCTAGCTTCTCAAACCATTTATGTTGTGTTTTGTTTATTTTTATTTTTTATTTTTATATTTATGTTTATTTTATACATGAGTGGCGGGACCTACAGTTTAAAGTCGATTTCGAACGACAAATTTTTGAGAAACTTTTCATGGCAATTTTATTTACTTTCAGAGCTTTTGCAAGGAATCTGCTGAAGGGCGGTCGCCGAAAAAATATTTTTTTTCATATTTCGTTTAGTTGGAGATGCCTGACTTGGAGTTTGAACCCGGGCCTTACGTCTAATAAGCCAACACTCTATCTACTAGACCACGACGACTTCTGGAGTTAACTGCATTCCTTAAATCTATGAATTCTTTTCAGAATATTTACAGACAATTGAAAAAATTACACAAGGATGCTTACTAACTTTGAAATATTTAATTATCTTCCAGAAGGGGCGGTATGAAAAGCTTCATAAAAATCTTTCACTTCTTATCCCCCCCCCTAATCAAAAATTCATAAAGAAGCCTTTATTTACTCAAATCATAAAGAAAAGTATAAAAATCCTTCGACTTCTTAACAAAAACGTTAAACAAATATTGAAACCTTTGATTATCTCTTGGGGAATTTTACCGTGAGTGGAGACGGGGATGGAGGATGCTGATGATCATGAAAGGAAATGTTAAAAACATTTAGAATTTCCTTTGAATTCAATTAACGCATCACACTAATTATAATCATTTTCAAAAAGAAACGAAAACGAAACGAAACGATACGTTTCTTTCTTTCCATTTTTCAACTCAGCATTTGAAACCTTTTGTGTGGCAGTCGTGCGTACGAGACGCAAATGCGTGATGCTTAAGGAAAACAATAAAAAAACAAAAAGAAAGAACGGAAAACTTTATTTTTTCTTTTCACTTTCAGTTTCCACTTGAGTTTTCAGCACAAAAAGTCATGTTTATTTAATTTTTGTGGCCCCGGCTTAATGAGCAAATATTCGTTATTTTCTTAAGGAAGATGATGAAAACGGGAGAGAAAAAAACAACAACAACGACAGCAACAGAATATTAAATACGTATAGAAAAGGTTCTAATCAAACAAAGCTTAGTGATAAAAGGAAGGAGGGGCATATGCTGCATGAAATGCCAATGAATACAATTTCGTTTTCTTTTTTCTTTTCTTCTTCCTTTAATTTAATCTCTTTAAGAACAAACCAAAAAGAAGGAAAACAATTTGTTTGCTTTAACACCCTTTATATCGTAACCTGAAATCCCGAAGAAGCTTCATTTAAACATGCGTGTTATTGACCCATGCACCCTTTCATTTAAAAAAGAAAAATTTCTCTTTCACAGTTGTTGTTGTTGTTGTTGTGGCTATTAATCTAAGGATTAGACATGTGTGACTGTCTGGCTGCTGAGCCATCTTTATATTGCCAATAAAACAAATTTTATTTTTTTGTAGATTTTGTGAATTTAATACAGTACAGTACACGTGGGTAAATGTTCACGCATTTCTTATAATGGCAAATCATTAACGTATTCCAGACGCGTTCTACGTGTTCAAACTTAAACGGAAAACTTTTCGTATTTGCCACCATCATCATCGTCATAGTCATCTCCCGTTCAACACCGTAGTGTTTAGCATTCATAACAGCTTCATCAAAGTCATCACAGTCGTCATGTGTGTTATACATTCGTACGATAAGGGATGACACAAGCGCAGGCATGCCATTTTTAATGGTACGTTATGTATTTGGAAGGAATTTATTTTAGGATTTTAAAAAAGAGTTCCAAGGAGAAAAAGCTTACATGTGGCATGGCTATGAAAATGAAAAATCAAGATACTCGTATTTTGCTTTTACATTGCTTAACATTAAAATTATAAACAAAAGCTACAAAAACAAAACAATGCAGTAAACAAACGTGTTTACAAATTATCGTACTGTTTAATATAACAACCGTCGCCGTGGTCTAGTAGGTAGTGTGTTGGCTTATTAGACGAAAGGCCCGAGTTCGAATCCCAGGCCAGACATCAAAAACAAAATACAAAAAGTATTTCTTCGGCGACTTCCTCTCAGCAGATTTCTGGCAAAAACTCTGAGAGTAAAAATTGCCATGAAAAGCTTCTCAAAAAATCTATCGTTCGGAGTCGACTTTAAACTGTAGGTCCCTCCACTCATGTATAAAATTAACGCACATAACATGAGTGGTGTTGAGAAGCTAGGCCGTAATCCTGACGAAGGGTTGTAATGGCCAATTATGTATGTATGTATGTTAATATAACAACAAACACCAGCATAAAAAAATGATAAACAAGTAAACAAAAATACACAAACAACACTACAATAATAAATGTAAACAAAAATACACAAACAACAATAATAAATGTAAACAACGACATTCGGCTTCAAGAACATTTATTATGCTATTTACCTTGCCATATAAAAGACAAAGCAAAGCAGGCGTGTGAAAACGCGGTGCATTTTAAGGGAGTAATCATGTAACATCTCCGTTACAAAGATCTGTCGAATAATTGTTTAGTAATTGGTTTATGCGAAAGGTGTAAACAGAGGAATAACAAACAATGCAATTGTTGTTGTTTACATCAAGTTGTGAACAGTGGCACACGGAATTGTGCGAATAATAAAGAATTTTAATTAAAACTAAATGATATGTTTGTTATCAACGAAATGTGGACCCTTGACGCTGTTAGACAAAAACATTCACATCGAACAGTGACTTTTTCGAAATGCATTGGACTCTCTTGGATTTCATGTGGATTGATATTGTTCTAAAATCAAGACATTTCTTTTTTCGCATATCCTGTGACCCGGAAATGAGTTACATCGCTGAAGATAACTTTCCCCAATAGTGTGCTCATTTCTATAAAACAATTTTATTATTTGCAAGTGTAGTTGACTGCTTAATCTGTCCATTGTGGCCACGACGGCCGTTATTAACTGTCAAAGTTTGAAAGTCCCCTGTAAGAAGATCTTGTTGAACCGTGTCTCATTCTGGTTTCGAATCCATGAAAAAATTTTACTTTGCTGAGTTGAAAGTTTTCTCACTTTTTCCCATAATTCGTCGATGCTGGTATTTTTAGAAGGACTTTCACAGTGCCCAGTACAATTAAAATCATCGTTCACAGTAATGAAAAAGAAAACCGGCAAAGAAACTGGAAATCTTTCTGATACCATTGCCGGCTAAAACCCTAGAAGAGCCCGGCGAAATACTTAAAACTGTTGAAGAGACTGAAGGTTTACTAGCCGCTTTAGCTGGGATCACTACCTAGCGTCTTACACCACCCACGTTGAGTGTGTTAATTTTATCCATGAGTGGCGGGACCAACAATTTAGAGTTATTACAGATATTTGAAAAACTTTTCATTGCAATTTTATTTACTATCAGCGTTTTTACCAATAGGCTGCTGAGAGGAAGATGCCGAAGAAACATTGAGGGGTTTGAACTACGGCACACTACCTACTAGTGACTCCACCTAGTGACAACAGCAATAAATAGAAATTGGTGAAAAAGTGCCTTAAAATGTCTTTGGAAAGGAAATAAAAATCTTTGCTTTGAATAGCCATAAATTGTACAACATATGGTACCTTTTTTGGTACTATTTTATTTCCCTTCAAATCTTCGCTGATTGTCCTCAACAAACCAGCAAAAAAACGAAGGTAAACCTAATCTATTAAAATGAATTGGAAAGTAAAAAGTGATGAGACATTAATATCCAAACTAATGTGTAGCTTATAAAGAAATATTTGAGAAATTTTAAAGAGGTGCTGGGGGTTAAAAAATGGGTATTTAACCTTAAATTGAACTTGTCTACTGAATGTGATTGGAATACTTTAAACTTTTAATGTTTACATATGAGAAATGAAAAACCCCAAAGTTAAATACTGTCCCTATGCTGATTACGGTTTAAACCAAAAGGTTTTTTGAACCTCGAAAATAAAAAAAAAATTTGAGAGAAGAATTTTGTCTTCGAGCAAATTATACAGATGCATTTACATACATATACAATAACAACCCATACATATGAAAATTTTTTATTGTATTTTAAAACAATTTTTTTTTGAATTTTTTTTTCAAACATATATATTGAGTGACACTATTCAAACATGTGCCTGCCCGCCTGCCTGTTTACCGCAGTAGATCACGTCCATTTTGTGCCGTGGCCTCCCCGTTCCTTGCATTAGCTTGGCTTACTGATGAATATGACATCGTTTGTTATGAAAACCAATATAAATATTTGCCCATATTAGCCATGCTGATCACGTTTGTGTTTGTTCAACAAAACGAAATGATTTTTTTTTTATTATTTTACTTCTCCCCCAGCCCACCTCCTCCTCCACTGTGTTACCATTATTGCTTTGGCCTATGAAAAATGATGGGAGTGGGAGTAGCAAGCGGTTGAAGAAGTATGTGCAACATTTTCATTTTCCACGGTGTGTGCGATTTTTCCATTTTATTCATTCATTCACTCATTCATTCATTATACTGTCAAGTCTAAATTGTACAAGAATTCGGAATTTTTTCTCGGCTCGTCCTTTATTTTTTATTTTTTTTCTTTGGTTCATACTTTCTTGTTGGCTTAATTTCTTTCGGTAGAGCACGTTTTCACTAACTGACAATGTTGTTTGGAGTTCAAAGCGTAGCGTACCACACTTGCCTTGGCTTAGTTCTTTCGTATCTCGCATCCATAATGTTAAAGTGTGCTGGAGGGGTGCACGAATTTAACTCCTTTATGACGTCTACTACTACTACCTACTACTACTACGGCTAGTGTTGATGATGAAGAACTCCAACATACGTGGAGTTTTTTTTTTGTTACTTTTCAGTTTTATTATCATTATTATTATGATTATTATAGAAAGCTTAGGTAGGGGTAAAAGTATATATGTACGAATCAATTTTTCTTCAAAGCTGGAATGCACAATTCTTAAGAGAAGAGGATGCTACAAGGTCACAGCCGAATACGTAAACAGATTCTATTATCTAAGCAGCATAGTAACAAGAGAGACAGCGCAAAAACTGACGCAAAAAACAGGATCAACACAGTGAGGGCGATATTTGAAGGACTTAGTACCACAAAACTAAAAGCATTTATCGAGAAGTGCCTCGTCATAGTCCATTAAGTTGCCGTAGTCTAGTAGGTAATGTGTTGCCTTATTGGACGTCCGGCCACGGTTCAACCTGGCCAGACATCTCCAACTAAATGAAATATGAAAAAATTATTTCTTCGGCGACTTCCTCTCAGTAGATTTCTGGCAAAAGCTCTGAGAATAAATGAAATCCATGGAAAGATTCTGAAAAAAAAAATATTGGTGTTTGGACTCGACAATAAACTGTAGGTCCTGCCACTCATTTACAAAATTAACACACACAACATAAATGGTGTGAGAAGCTAGGTTGTAATACAGACTGTGGATTTTGTAATGGCCAGTTATGCATATATGACTGTAGTCTAGTAAGTAGTGTGTTGGCTTATCCACGGAGAGCCCATGGTTCAACCCCTAACTCAGGTATCTCGAAAATAATGAAATACGAAACTTTATCGGCGACTTCGTCTCAGCAGTCTAATACAAAAACTCTGGCAGTAAAATAAAGTTTTTAAATCTGTCGTTCGGCGTAGATATTGAACTGTATGTCCCGCCAGTTATGAGCTCTATGGCACGTTGTAATTCTGACTATAGGCTTGTAATGACCAATTAAATAAGTAAGCAAGCCACAGAGCCATATAGAGAATATTTTGACCCAAAACCATCAATATCACGGGTTTCTGCAACCTATTAACCCAAATTAAACGGAGAAAATTGATCTAAACCTACCATACCACAGGGGGCGCTAAAATGTCATTGTAAAGTTGTGGGAAGACATAGATTATCAAAGTATATCTGGAGAATATCTGAAAATCTGGCGTGACAGGCGCTCAAGAGTAACAATAGCCAACCGCCAAAGAGGAAAATGTTTTGTGGAAGTCGTATACTTTCAAGGCAGACAGTGAAAAATAAAAGAACAACCATTTACACGCTGAGTATTTTACCGAAATTATATGAGCGTCTAGAACTGCGTAGAAGAAAAGTTGAGGTATTCTGAATGATAACAGATTACTCAAGTGGAATCCGTGACAACATTATAAAATCATGGTTTTCTAATTAAAAAAATTGAAAAAGTTTTAATCCCCTTAAAGTAATCTAACCATGATGCTACAAAATATATCAACAATAACGAGTATTAAGGGAAGGGCCAACTCTAGGGAAACAGTAGCACTCAATGAGCAAAATTCTTCGCCACTGAACAAGCCCATCAGAAAAATTCAATACATTTTCATAGAGAGCGTTGTCTCTAGGAAACGGCAAAAAACAAATTTATCATCCTAGGATCTGATATAGCACTCTAGTAGCTTGCTTAACGCGTAATACCAAATCCGATGAATTGCATGAAATCAAAGAAATGATCAGATAGATGGGGTATACATATGTTTGTTCATGAACTATTCGTAGGTCCAGCAATGGTATGGCCTATCTCCCTGCATAGAAAATCGTTTACATTAGAGATGTATAGGATATGGCTGATTTTAGTGAAAACGAATGTTTTGGTAGCCGTATTCTAGCAGGTAATGGGTTGGTTTATTAGACAGATCAGACATCTCCAACAAAACGAAATATAAAGAAAAATTTCTTCGGCGACTGCCTCACAGCAGATTTCTGGCAAAAACTATGACAGTAAATAAAATTGCCATGAAAAATTTCTCAAAAATTCTTTGGTTCGGAATCGACTATAAAACAGTTTTAGTGTTCGTACGCGAATCATACCTATTTTGTGAATATTGTAAATGTTGAGTTAAGGAGAGTCGAAATCAATAACATCATACGTGCAGTGTGCTGGCTTATTAGACTTAAAACCCGGGTTCGTATCCCAGGTCTGACCACAAAATGATTTATGAAAAATAAAAATATGTCTTCGGCAACTTCTTCTCAGCAGAGAGTAAATAAAATTGCCATGAAAAGTTTCTCAAAAATCTGTCGTTCGGAATCGACTTTTAAACTGAAAGTCCCGCCACTCATGTGAAAAAACTAACACTCACAACATGAGTGGTGATGAGAAGCTAGGCCGTAATCCTGACTGAAGGGTTGTAATGGCCAATTATGTATGTGTGTATGTTGCGCCTGCCTGAAATATCACAAACTTTTTCAGTTAAATTTTTTTTGAAATGTCCTCACAGAAATCCATTTTTTCCATACCCATTGGTAATTTTCCAGTAAAAAGAAATCATCAAATTTGGTTCGTCTTTCTCACACTTCTTTACAACCTGTACTGAATGCATAATTTTTTTGGTATTTTTTCATATTTTTTTTGTAGATTTTGAGAGAAATGAATGAATGAATTCATTATTAGAATTCATTCTTTCGTATTTCTTTCGTTTCCTTTTTTTTTTTTTGCTGGCACCGAAATGCCATTGTTTGAAAATGGGGGTGTTGTGTATGTGTATGTGTAGGTGTGTGCATGGGTGTAGGTGTGCGATGAATATGTGTGTTTTTATCTCATATAAACATGCCGTTTCCTGTATTTGTTTCTTTCTTATGATTTTTACTTCACGTTTTTTTTCTCTCTCTCTGTATTTATCACGCTCCCTCATTTTCACGGGATTTTTTTTGTATTTTCTTCAAGTCATTATTTTTTTTTTATTCTCGTTCATAAATGAGATGTCATTTATTTCGTATATTCTCTTGGTGTGTTGGTGTTCTCTTTGTTGTTGTTGTTGTAAACCATTTACACTAACATCGTGGTGGCCAAAAATGGATTTTTTTATTTTTTTCGTGTTATTCTTTTTTTCTTTTGCCAAACAGTTGTGCTGTGGCAGTGGGTTTATTATTTTGTTATGACTTACTTTTCATATCACATAGCCATCCTAGCTTTATTCCCAGTCAGTTAACTAGTCAGTCATCTATAAGTTTTCCTTTTGTGTGCTTCAGTTGCTCTCACTCTGTCTCTATTGCTGTGTGTTACTGTTTCAGCCTCTGCTTGCATTTGTATTTCATTTGAGTCCTGTGTTTCGAGTTCTTTTTTCTTTGTTTTGTCTTTTCTTTCCTTTCAGGATTTGGATTATGTGACATGTTTTTTTAAATAGCCACCAAATTAGAACGTTTTCAACGAAACAAACAAACAAACAAAGAAAAAAAATCACAGAATTTTTTTCCTTTGGTGGTGGAAAATACATGACAGTTGGAGTAGCAGCAAAGAAAAACCAACAAATAATTTTTTGAAAGTCGAAATTCGTCACAGGATTAGAATTATTAGCAAAGTTTGTTTGTTTCTATACTTTTGATACGTTTTTTTTGTTTTTTTTTTTTTTGTTTCTGCTTCTTTATGGCAATTCTGCGGCCGTATCATATTTCGTTAAGAACTTTATCAATTTGTGTTGCTTGGTCCTGTATTTTTGGTAAGTAACAGTTATTGTTGTACTGGTTGACTGGCCTTTCTAACTGCAGATTCCAAAAGAGAACCAAAAAAAGTTCGTTTTTTTTCTTTCTCTTTAATTTCATGCTTTATTATGGCGATGTGGGCGGGGGATGTGGGGCTTAAATAAAGTAAAAAGTTTTGCTTTCTTTCCATTCTTCCCCTTATTTAAAATTTATTATTAAACTTTATTAGCAATAAAATAAAATTATCAGAATAATTATGGTCTTGCAACCTTCACCATATACCCTCATATCTCCATCCCCCCAAAGGGAGTTTGTGAAGTGTATACCATTCAAGCAAATTTTATGGGACATGCTTGCTGTAATTTACGGGCTCATTTTTTTCTTGAAAGTGTATCCAATATTTTTGATAAAAATCTGAGTTGTTCCTACGTATCGTAAAGCATTTTTTGGTTGCTTTTTTTTTTATTAGCAGAGCCAAGGGGTATATGAAATTTTTAAAGGGTTGAATGTGAAGTCTAAAAAAAGGCTTTTAAACAGGAGCTACCTAAAGCTCATATGTGTCGAACAATTTCTTCAACATTGAATTCAATTTATGTTGTCTAGTGTAGAAATTCTTTCCTTCCATATGTTCAATTAAAGACACATTTTAAGTAAAATTTTGGGATTTAAAATTTCGTTTATATTCACTTCTAGAAAGCACACTCAATTTTGAAACCGTTTTCATCAAATTATTTACGGTGGCATAGGACTACAGAAATTTTTTTAAACACAAATTTTTTTTTTCTAATTTAACTGAAATTAGTTTTTCGTTTACGATCAATATATGCAGTGTTGTCGCTGTAGTCCAGTAGGCTGTGTCTCGCCTTATTACACATGAGCCCATATTTCAAACGAAAGCAAAGGCGTCCTCGGTCAAAACGAATTATGAAAAATATTTCTTTGGACATTTCCTTTCAACAATCTTCGTTCATAAAATCACCGTTTGGTATTTCAGCCGTACCATGTACTTTGTCGCTCTTTAAACCACTAATTCCTTCTTCTTCTTCGTGAGATTCAAGGCGGCGCTAGGGTACCTAAAAGTTGACAATCAAATCTGTGTTTGTCAAAATATCAGAATCAAAATTTGTCCATATTGACTTTATTCTTCTTCAAATAAAGGATAGTTACGGTAGTCTAGTATGTAGTGTGTTGGCATAGTAGAAGTGAAACCAAGGTTCAAACCCCAGGTCAGACATTTCCAACAGAACGAAACATGAAAAAATATTTCTTCGGCGACTTTCTCTTAGCAGATTTCTGGCAAAAAACTTTGAGAGTAAATAAACCTGCCATGAAAAGGTTTCTCAAAATCTGTCATTCGGAGTCGATGTTAAACTAGCTAGAGAAGCTAGGCCGTAATCCGTACTGAAGGGTTGTAATGGCCGATTATGTATGTATGTATGTGACTATCTTGGAGACACTAAGCTGAGTGTTTAGGAGCAGATAAAACATCTTGTAACGAACTCGCGCTTCAATGCTTATTGTCGTGTTGTACAATAAGACTAATGTCTGTCATCTATTACTTAAGACCTTGCACGGTGAATTTCGATACGACCAGTCCCGTAGTCCCGTAGTTCGTTGGGGTTTTTATGACCGCTTGTGAAACATGCAAGAAGAGCTAAGTACCTATAGGCCTTGACAACTGATTTGTCAAATTCGGTCAGGCTCCGTCCTCCACATAACGTCCCCAGATCTTTGCATTAAGTCCACATCACATTGAACAATTTATTTCATTCGAAAGATATGCACGATGCAACATAGTGAACGTATGCTTGAAATTCCTGCAAAAGTTAGCAATGATGTGAATCAAATGCATTTGAAAGTCAAACACATTCATGTTCAAGATCTGGCGTAGATTGAAATCCTTATGGTTAAAACCATTGAAGACTGGACCTAACTGGTTTAAAATGAGACGGAGAAATTCTGTGAAGACTGTAAGTCCCTTACTGGAATTTTAGGACGACTTAGCTGATTGTCCCTACTTGTGCAATATATTGTGACGAAAATCTAAAAATCTAGATACTGGTGCTTTGCTTTTACATCGTTTAACATAAAAGTTATAAACATAAGCTACAAAAACAATAAAAAATAACTTGGTTACAAATTATCGCTCTGAATAATATAACAACAAACACCAGCATAAAAAATGGTAAACAAGTAAACAAAGATACAACAACAAACACTACTACTTCAAGAACATTCTTTAGACTGTTTACGTTGCCTTATAAAAGGCAAGCCAAAGCAGGCGAGTTAGTTAGTGAAGTTCAGTCAGTCTTGTGTGACGACGCGGTGCGTTTGAAGAGAGTAATTGTGGTTTGAAGATCTCCATTACAAAGATCTGTCGAACAATTGTCTAGTAATTGTAATTGTTTATGCAAATGGTGTAAACAAAGGAATAACAAACAAAGCAATTGTTGTTGTTTACACAAGTTGTGACAAAGTTGTGGCACATAGAATTGTGTGAACAATATGTTGCGCTATATTCTCGCCAATAGTTGTGCTCTACGAGAAGGATACCTTAACATCGTTAAGAAGCGAATACGCTACTACCAAGACACGACTTACACAAGACAATGTAGTCTCCTTCACATAATTGAACAGAATCTCACATAAAGTTCCATAGGATGCCAGCCGTTGTGTGATTGCATTTTAAAACATTTTCCACCTTCGCCATGATAACGCAAATCATTTTACATACAAAAGCAAATTAAAAAATCAGTTCTTTTTTCCTTTCAAATCTGTTGTGCCATTATCCACTCAATACCACTGAGAAGTACATCAATAATGTTGCATTAGTGTACATACTATAAGAGATGGATGAAGGTGGTGGTGCTGGTGGTAGTGGTTGTAATTACTGTCACTAGCATTGGTAGCTGCACAAGAGAGAGAGAGAAAATCTAAACTTTGAAACTCCATAAATTATTAATCATTTACCTGTCGCCCTCTATTACTGGGATGTTCATTATTATTGACTCTTTTCAAAGTGGCTAAAAGGCTACTACAATGCATTTGCAGCTCAAAAAGCCAAGTCAAGGCAAGTCAATTTGAGGCGAGTCAAGTCACTTACTTGTTTTTGAATAGTTTATAACGCTTTTGTAACAACAACGTTAACAAACGGGCAATAAATGAACACAGAAACTAAGTAAAGAAACGCTTGAAAAGATTGACTTCATTTGTTTAAACGAAACAACAACAAACATTGCCTCACTGCAAAAATATAAATTTTTTAAACATTTTTTAGTGACAGTTTTTCTTTCAATTTATTTTCTTCTTCTTCTTCTTAGTTGTGCTGATGATGTTGCTGCTGCAGCAGTTTTGTTGCAACAATTGCAAGCGCAAATAAATAAATTGAAAGACGAGTAAAATACCGACGATGCGGTAAACTTTTGCAAAACAGAAGGCATCACAAATCATTCGATTGGACACAACAAAACAGCTGGAAATACAATTGAATGAATGAATGAATGAATGGAATGGAATGGAATCGTCGAATGGTGGCATGAATTGTGGAATAGTTTTACTTCTCAGCTATTATTATTGTTGTTATTGTTAGTGTACGAGCAGTTAAAGTTTTATTTGTTTTTTGAATAGTTCTTTAGTGTATTGTTGTTATTATTGTTGTTTAGCATGACAAACATACATACATACGTATACAATGTAACTTTTAAGCTGAACGCATTGCAAACTTAATTCTTTATTTTTTTCTTTTTTTGCTTATTTACGTTGTTAAACAAAAAAATAAACCAAAGAAATAAAAAAGAATTGAATATTACTTACTCAGGAAAAAGAACACAATTTCCAGCATCATTCAGATAATTCGAGGATAAAGCTTGCTTTCGCAGCGTTAAAGGCAATAGAAAGTGGTATGGTGAGACAGTTTTAACATCCATACCCTAAAACCTTGAATGGTAGTTGAGAATTCCTGTACCATAAATTCAAAATTTACTCATGAAAATACAACATTGCTCTCTAGAGAAACCCATATATTGCTCACACTTCATCTATGCTTATAATACCAAAGTAACCTATCAACTTCAAAATCCACATCCGTAACGAAGTACATACGTGTACTCCGCAACAGAAAGCCTGCCTGCCTATACAATACATACTGTTACGAAAATGAAAAATCTAGATACTGGTGTATTGCTTTTACATCGCTTAACATTAAAATTATAAACAAAAATTACAAAAACAAAATAATGCAGTAAACAAACCTGTTTATAAATTATCGTACTGCTTAATATAACAACAAACACCAGCATAAAAATATGGTAAACAAGTAAACAAAAATACACAAACAATACTACAATAATAAATGTAAACAAAAATAACAAACAACAATAATGAACGTAAACAACGATGTTTGTCGCTGCAAGAACATTCATCAGACTGTTTACGTTACCATATAAAAGGCAAGGTAAAGCAGGGCAGTTAGCTAATGAAGTTCAGCCAGTCTTGTGTGAAGACGTTGTGTGTTTGAAGAGAATAATCGTGGTTTGAAGATCTGCATTGCAAAGATTCGTCGAATAATTGTCTAGTAATTGTTATTGCTTGGTCAAAGGGTATAAAGAGAGGGATAACAAACAAAGCAATGGTTGTTGTTTACACCAGGTTGTGAACGTGTACCACTGTTGAATTGTGCGAAAAATAAAGAATTTTAATTATTTTTATTTTATTTGCAATCTACGAGCTCATGTTTTAAACGTTTTAAAAGGTAAAAACGTAACAATATTAAAACAGAACGATATAAAGCATTGCGAAATTCCTTGTATCTGCTGTACATTAAGGAATTCTTTGTTTCTTTCTTTTTAACATCAGCAGATAATATGTGTATTACCCTCATGTGGGCGCTGGAATTAAAAAAAATGGACCATGGTCGTCTCAACTGTTGGCCAACATTTTGGATAATAGCGTGTGGAATATCTTCTCATGCATGAGTTATATGCAGTATAACGATTAGCAATTACACCTGGCATGGTACGATTGGCATTATATGAGATCCTAGTATCGTGGAGTGCTTTTATATGAGAAAGCGAATATTGTGCCTTTCAGTGCATTAAAGTTCAAGCGGGGAAAATGAGCTACTGTGGAATAATGAAACACAGTAAGAAAAATTACAAAAATATTTAGGAACGATTTCAATAAGTGCGGAATCATGCGTATTTCAAAACTAAGTAAGGGCGAGATGAGCACGTAGTCTCTGGACAATCCGCCTTACATGTACATCTGAACCGTATGAGCGTGGTGGAAAGTGATGTATGCAGGGTATACGGTTAACACATAGAAACTATGGCTCACTTTTTGGGCAATCGCACAGCTTTCGTAAGCTCGACGTCACAGTATTTTGGGGATGATACTATACCAGACATAACTCGTCTCAGAGGAGAAGACCGGAATAAGTTAAAAAAGTTTGTACAAGATACAGATTTCAAAAAGGAAGAAAGGTAGTATTTCTTATGGTTTGGCACAATAAGCCAACATGTTATGTTGCCTTGGATGTATGTCGATAAGCATGAGGCCCTTAACTGATTTCCTCTTCTTCAACCTACATACGTATATGGAGTCACACACTCGGGCTTTGGGAGTTGGATTAAGTTAATATGCACTAAAAAATACTTGAAACTGCACCTGTTTGTATACGTTTGGAGTCATCAAGGCTTAGGGACCCATGGGTAACTAAACCGTATCTGGATACACACTAATATAGTATAATGCTGCAAGGAATAATACAAAATTTGCCTTAGCAAAACGATATCTTGTGGAAGCCATATACTCCCAAGGAGGATAGCGGCAGGAATAAAAGTATTTCCTTATACATCCTAAAACATTGACAGGCAATTTTCACTATAAATTCTGTCACCATGAATTTCTGCTCATGAATTGCAAAATTGAGCCCGTAATAGAACAACTTTGAAGGTATACCTTGCATTCTAGAAGTGTAAAAGGCCTGTTACTGCTTTATTCAAATAGAAAACCTAGTTTCAAGTTTTCTTCTTTTCTTGGAAACGGTGTATCTCGTACTCTGTCTCTGCTTCTTTTTATCCTCGTATACAAACGAAAACCTTGACTACCAACTATTAAAACTATTTTCAGCTTTTCGCTCTTTTTTTTCGTTTTTTTCTTCGCTTTTTTTTGCTATTTCTACTGTGTCACATAGAAAAGGTAACAAACAAAAACTGAATTTGAATTTAAGACCGGGAAATACGTTTTGTATGCCCATAGAAAACTAGGTATGTATTGCCATTTTTATTATTGTATTACCAATACAAAACGTAACGTAACGTAACGTACATACGTATGTACGTAAGAATAGTAAAATTTAAATGAAGAGACTCACAGAAAAAAAACGGTTAACATTGTTATACCCATACAGCCTGGTTATTTCATGTTCTAGCTTCCTCTGCCTGGTTAAATGTACCTGCAGTCAGTAGTAGTGAGTAGTGGTGGTGGTAGAGATAGTTGGGTTGGCTTGTATCTTTGCGCCTCTATTGTACGCAAGTAAATGTTGGAATAAATAAATTATTTGTAATGTCGCTTTCAGCACAACTCAACGACAATTCTATCGCTGTATTGCTCTACTTTCGATTCAGCAACAATAATAAAAACAACAGCAACAAACTGCAGAAAAACCTTAACTTTGTTGTTGTTGTTTTCTTTTAAAAATTTTTCTCTCTGTTTTTTTTGTTTTTGTTGCTTCTACTGTTCCATCCGTGCAACAAAAGCCAACAAATTCTAGGTAATGTAACGGTTTGTGTGTGTGTGTTTTTTTTTGTTGGTTTTCATTCTTTAAAGTATAAATAAACCGGAGCGCATTGTCGCAGAAAATCGTACCTTTTTGAAGAAAAAATATTTGCTTATGGTCAGTAGGAATGACATTCGTTTTTTTTTTGTTGGAGAACCTTTTTTTCTTTGTTCTTTGCACACATGCACACATTTGCTAAGGGTTTAACCTGCCACATTGATTTGATTGGTGGGCATAGTTGGTTTTGTGGTTCATTTGCATGACTTACATACATACACAGAGGAGTGCTGGCAATGCTGGAAGTGACATGGAAATAATAGGTTTTTCTTTTGGGAAAGAATACCAAAAATTGGGTCAAACCCTTGTTAATTGACATCTAACTTTTCCGATTGTGAAAACGCTGCTTAGGATTAACTGAGCTTATCTAGAAGGTTCCACTTTCCACGGGTGATAGAAGGTACGTAAGTTGAAGGAGAAGAGACCAACCAGGCGTCTCATTCTTATTGGCATACACCTAAGCCATCATTTAGGCTTGTAGTGCGCTCACATTTAATAATACCTTCATTCTTTCTAAAAGAAGTTCTGGTTGAGAAATGCTAGGGATTCAATAGTGTAGTCGCGCTTTCTTTCCTATTTCCTCTCCTTCTTCCCTATCTGGCCTATTACCCTACTCCTCCCCCCTTTTTTACGTTGTACAATGGACCTCTGGGAACAGGACTTGTCTCAATTGGCAAGTTCAAACCCCAGGTCAGACATCTCCAACAAAGCGAAATTAAAAAAAAAATAATTTTTCGGCGACTTCCTCTCAGCTGATTTCTCTGAGTGTAAACAAAATTGCCATGAGAAGTTTCACAAAAATCTGCCTTTCGGGGCCGGTTTAGACTGTAGATCCCTTAACTGATGGATAAAAATAACACATACAACATAAGTGGTGTCAGAAGCTAGGTCGTAATCCTGACTGAAGGATTGTTAAGACCAATTACGTATATATGTATGTATATATGGTATCAACCCTAAAATATTGGAATCTCAATGGCATAAAAAATGCAACATCGTTTCGATGTTTTTTCCACGCCGTCAATACGGTTCAGGTGTACATATATGTAACTCGGAGTATTCCGTGAGTACGCTCATTAGCATGCTAAACCAGACTAAGCATTCCCTTATTCATTATTCCTTACACCTTCGCTTGAAATTCTGTATTAAATGCACGGTAGCCGGAGGCAAAGTTTGGTTCCTGATCCAGCACTATCTCCATATTTAGAGCTATCCCTGTAATAACTAGTCCTCTCCGACATTTCCGAACATTTCCCTCCGACTGCCGCATTACTGTAGTGTGTTTCAGGCGGAAGTAATAGCCATCTACCGGGCTGCTCAATGGATCCTCATCAATGGTGCTCCTTTCACCCGCATCTCAATCTTCTCTGATAGTCAGGCTGCTATAAGATTTCTGTAGAGCGTTATGATTAACTCCAGGATCATTAGGGAGTGTCGCCACTGTCTCGATCTTCTTTCTGAGCGTTTCAGTGTCTCCCTTGTCTGGCTATCTACCAGGGTGCTCAATCAACGGTGCTCCTTTCACCCGTATTTCAATCTTATCTGATAGTTAGGCTGCTATAAGATCTCTGTCGAGGGTTATGATTAACTCCAGGATCGCTATGAAGTGTCGCCGCTATCTCGACCTTCTTTTTTAACAATTCATTTTTGGAAACTGCAGGGCCAACGGCCCCTCCACAGCTGCTGCACTGCTCCCGGAATCTTCGTCAATCGGCTTGGGTATGCCACTTACCACGGTTAAATTGGCCATTGCGTGGAGATTATTTAGGAACCTAAAGAAACCTTTCCTGGGTCAATGACGTTTCCTTTTCCTCTGCTACGCTCACTTGGCCGTCGATGGATAGAAGGTAACTTGGACTTGAGCGTAACATCATCTCGATCTTAGTGGCCACGCTTACAGGTAATTGTGTTATGGGAAGACACGCTGAAAGAATGCAGCTCCCATCTAATGACTTTTGCCGTGAGTGCAGATCTGATGAGTAAGATTCTTTGTCACTGCCCATCTCATGCGAGGTGCAGATATAGGTTATTTGACTCTCCAATCCTTGTCAGCTTAACTGAGCTATCATCCACTGATGTCAAGGATATAGTTTCGGTTATTGAACTTTCGGACTGGTTTTCCAGCTTAGGATAGTTGTGCCTTTAATATGCAGCCCTTGCGCTGACCAACTTCGTCGCTAGTTTGGTGGGACTCTATCAGTACAGCGACTGTGTTTACCTATGGCGCGACAACGGGCCGTTATGAGTGCTCAAGTGAGCTTTAACCTACCTACTAGCCCCCAATATTGATTTCGATTACCAGGAACAAATCTCTCCAAAAATTTTAATCTATGGAAGCAAAGTTTTCTGATATCCAAGTTTAGAGGCTAGTAGGGAGTCCATAATATATCCTTACTTGTCCTTATTATTAAATCCATTCTACCTGGATTTTCATAAAATTTGTTTGTTTAATTTTCGACCAACGTTAAGTAACATTTTGCATATCATGTCGTCGTCTTTTCTTTGCTTTTTTTCTGATAACAACTGTTTGCAGTTTGCTGCCGCTAGTCTTAGCCAACATAAACTCAAATAAAATAAAGAATGCCTATGGCCTGAATGTTACACATTTCAGACAGCAGGCATTGTCGCTTTTGGACGAAAACTACAGGAAAAAAAACAACAAAGTAAAGAATGACAAGAAATACCGACATTTTCGGTTTTGTTTATTGTGAGGTTCTTATTGTATTGTTCCCTCTATAGTTGGCTGTCTGTCTGTCTGTCCATTCTATCACTTTTCTACGTTTGTTCAAATTCTTTTCTTTAGTTAAACTTTAACCAGGTGACTTGCCACTCAGTTCATTCCACCGACATAAGTTTTCGTATTGTGTGTGTGCGGTTTTGTTTGGTTTTGCTGCTGAATGTCACTTAAACTTCACATACGGGCAACCGACAAAAATGTTACCTTTGCATAGAGACAGTGATACAGTTTTCTGTTTGCCAGTGTGTTTTTTTTGCTCTTTATCTTCTCATTCTTTGGGTGTATGTGTGTGCTTTTAATGCTCCGCTATGCCAGCCACATACACGAGAAGGATTTAATGTTTATTAAAAAGGCTTTCGGCTAGCTTTATTGAGCGGCATGCATGTATCACATTTGCATTCTTCAATTGCACCCAAATCACACACCATGAGCATCAATGACAACAACAACAGAAACAACAATAACACAATAACACATTATTGCCCATGAATAAAATGAAATGTTTGTTGTCTTCGCAACAATTTACACTTTTAATGTCTTTCTTGTTTATTCTTCAGCCGGAACCCATACAGGCATACAGATGTCGTCGGTACGTATTGAATTGATGCCCAAAGAAACGTTGAATGCCAATACAAGGGAAGAGTAGGAAATTTTGTTTTCAGTTCCAAAAATACTTTCCTTTTAGCATTCTAATCCCTCTGAAAATATTTCATTTACGATAATCAATGCTTTGATTAGAGTGATGTGATGAAAAACGGACGCCATTGTTGAAATACTTTCAAAGTGTAAATACTTTTGATTATTAAAACCATTATAATGGCATTGGAATAAGAAATCTGCACGTAAAATTGCATGCATGCATGAAAAGAGTGAAAAAAAATTCTAAAAATCAAATTGATTGACAGATTAGTCTCTAGCAAGTCTTTTGGAACATATTGTTACGTTCACCTTTTAAAAACGTTTCAAATATTAGTTCGTAGATTGCAAATAAAATATAAATAAATTTGTTTTTAGTCTTAATTCAAATTCTTTATTATTCTCACAATTCTGTGTGCCACTGTTCACAACTTGATGTAAACAACAACAATTGCTTTTCTTTGTTATTCCTCTGTTTACATCCTTTGCATAAACAATAACAATTACTAGGCAATTGTGCGACAGATCTTTGTAACGGAAATCCTCGAACCACGATTGTATGTATATACATAATTGGCCATTACAACCCTTTAGTTAGGATTACGGCCTAGCTTCTCACACCAATCATATTGTGTGCGCTAATTTTATACGTGATCGAAGTCGCAGAAGTCTAGTGGATAGTATGTTGACTTATTAGACGTGAGGCCGTGGTTCAAACCCCAGGTCAGACATCTCCAACAAAAACGAAACATTTGTTTTCTTCATTTGTTTTCTTCACACGCAACGAGTCTTTACACAAGACTGACTGAATTCTTACTACTACTTGTTGCCTGCTTTGTCTTGCCTTTTTATATGCTCACGTAAACAGTCTTCCTGAAGTAGAATGTTCATGTTTTCGCCTTCTCGAGAACTTTATTGCGACTTCATTGTTGTTTGAGTATTTTGTTCACATGGCGTTTTTCGCTTGCTTGTCTATCCCCGTTTCTTTCATACCGATGTTGTTGGTTTACTTGTAACAAGTTCGTTGCATATGTTAGTGTAGCTTTTGTTAATCATGTTAATGTTAAACGATGTTTACATTTTCGTAACAATATCTTATGACCAATGCTGATAAAACAATAGTCACACATATTCGCCTGTCTCCTGAATATTATGGGCAATTGCCTACAGCAGGCAATGCATACCAAAATTGCAGAGAGCCATTGAGTAGGCCTAGGGAAGTCGCGCAATTGCTATGGCTTTGGAATCTCGACATCTTTGGAAGGCCGACAAATGCTGTAATTCATCTCTTAGTTCATCTCTGGTAAGGGAATAAAATTAAACGAAGATAAGAATACGGCGACTATAAATTGTGCTTTTATTAACCTTAACATTTAAAATGCATTTGAATGGGAGAAAAATTTAGCATCCCTACGGAAATTAAATATGCCAAAGTAGCTAATCTAAGATTTCTTGTATTCCTTTTCATATCCGCAGCTAAGCTACTCTAGCATATTCTAAAACGAAAGACTTGCCATTGCTGCTGCCTAAAAATAACGTTATTCTGTTGAATTCTCTCGGATTGTTGAATTAAATCTGAAATAATAGTGACGGGGCACTTTTGTTCTTTTCTGAAAAGATGAGCCCTTTTATGATGTTTGCAATTGATGTTATGTTTTTTCGGGTTAGGGTTTAGGATCTCAACTACTGAATACTTAGAGGCTAATTAAAGCCTCTTAACTGTGATAAACAAGTGTTGTATTCTTCTGAATACGAACCTACACTTCTCGAGTTTGTAGCCAAAGACTTTAAGCTCAACAGTTTGTAATGAATACTCTGATCTACATTGTCAGGAATTATTTTTTGAATAGCAAACCCAAGAGGTGTGATAACAAAATAATGCTTGTAGTACTAGGCAGGTCTTAGAGTGATAATTTCAGATGAATAAAAATCAGACGATTTTTGATAAATCGTTTCCCTATTTTTTTTGATCCATTGCCGTATTGCGAATAATATTCGTAGGAAAATAAAGAGGCTTGGCAGTTTCTTTTTACAAGTGGGATGGAAACTTCTTTAATTTTGTCAATATGATGCAACTCCCACTATTAAACACCAATCTATAAATCCACAAATTCTTTTGAAAACTTATTGGCTGACAGACTGCCTGACTTAAAATATTTCCATACACAATGCCTATGCAAAAATGTCAAGCCCACTAGCCATTATCCAAAATGTGACAATAATTTATAACTTTAACTCGGCTGTATCTTTGAAATGCTTAAGGTTTCTATACAAATTCTCAAACTCATCTGCCTCTGTTCATATGGACAATGTTTAGATTTCAAGTTGTTCAGTTGTCGTTGTGGTATTTTAATGGAGTCGGAAATTTTAAAGGTTGCCAATGAAGTCCACTTCTACTACGATTGTAGAATACATTGTTAAAAAGTTGCCATTAAATAAGCCACCTTTTGCATTTTTGCCAAACATTGTGTTGTCAACTCAAAGCAGAGTATATCGGCAGCAACAACATAATGCACGAGCAACAGTAACAAATAAAATGAAAAGCATTTCCAAGGGACACTAACAAAGTCTTCTAAAATGAATATTAAAGGTGGTAGAATGATGACCAAATAACGCTCGTTGGACTAGTAACAAGTAACAAAGTAAGTGACCGAGTGAGTGTAAATATGTGGTATGTCTGTCCGTAAAAATGTCAACGAAAATATTTCAGCATACATATTATAATGCGATAAAATATGGCTTGAAATTCCAAAAAATATTCGCCAGAGAAAAGGCGTAAACAACTTTCTTTAAGGGCAATAAGCTGGGATGGGGTGGAGGTCTAAGCCACCCTTATGCAAAATCAGCATTTAAAAGTTTAATAACCTTAACAAAAGGCAACAACAACAACAATTACTACGACAAGTTACACTTTTTCCTTCTGTGCATAGGAAATCAGTTTGAAAATGTTGCTCAAAACTTTTGCATGAACATACGCACTTGTTAGGTGTAGTGGAAATCATAGAGAGACTCTACCTTGAAAGCCACGCCAGTGCTTCAAGACAAAGCAAAACAAAAAACTTACGAATGAACGAAGGATATCAATAGTTAAGGCATACAGTTCGAAAAAGGGCTGCTAAGGCAAATTGTTGGAATATTTTAGTAGCAAGTGCTGCAGCCATAATCATGACATTTTTTTGTTTGTTTTTGTAATTTTGTAATGTGTTAGAAAATTGTACACTTCGAGAAAAAATCCGTTAGAAATGTTTACAGAGGAACGAATCTAAAGTCCACTATACTGAGCAATAGCATTTGGTGCACGATTCATATTCCATTTTTACTGCTTCGTTTGCTTTGTTTCTATTTTATTAATCAAACTTTTCCAATTGCACCAGTTTCTGGGACGATAGGGTTACCATGTGTAATTGTGTAGAAATAATTGGTTGATGAATACGCTAATTTAAAACTGGAGTACTCCTTTTTGTAGACAAGACTATAACTTACAACTGCTTCAAGCCACCTTTGAGGCAAAATTTTACTTTTCATATGTGTTTATTCCGATTGTAAAAAATGGACTCTATTATGAACGACCAAAACGCTATAATCCAGAAAATTTGGAAAGTTCTTTTTTACCGAAAACGTCCCCGCGGTCTATTAGGTAGTGTGTTGACTTATTAGAAGTGAAACGTCAGTTCAAACCCCAGCTCAGGCATCTCCAACTAAACGAAATTGCAATAGAATTGCAATAAAAAGTTTCTCAAAAATCTGTAGTTCGGAGCCGACTTTAAACTGTAGGTCTCACCAGTCATGTATAAAAATTAACGCACACAACATAATAGAAACAAGGTCATAATCCTGACTAAAGGTTTGTAATCACCAATTATGTATGTATGCATGTCTACCGAGAAAGCCCACCTAATGAGTCAACCATTCGAAGGTTCGATTATGAACATTCAAACTTTTTGTGCCAGCACATCGTTTAGTAAGATTATCACCGAAAACGAATCACACTGTTCGACATCGTACTTAACAACTTCAAATTTTATGAGCACTACGCGGCGAATTTTGTCAAAAAAAAAAAAAAAAAACTCAACCATCATGCGTACAAAATTCGGTATAATCTGGGTCTCAAACCATGGAGAGCACCAGAAATTCGTTTAATAGGAGTAAAGGGGCATGTTGAAGTTAGTGTTAATTTTTGGAAGAGGGCATCTTCTCTGATGAAGCGCATGCATTTCCCACTCAATGACTTAATGAAAACGTACAAAATTGTCGAATTTGGAGCTCAGAAAACCTAAGGCAATCCAAGTGAAAGACTGCCTGCAAAAATCGCAACTTTCGACTTTTTAAAATTAACATAACATAACATACATATCAGAGATCAGCAATAAATCGTTTTTTCGGTACTCATAAGCACTCATGAATTTTTGAATACAAGTGAGTCAACAATATTGAAATTTAAGTATGTACTCTAATTCATTCATACTCACAGCAACATTGATTTATAAGTACAGGTTGCAATGAGTATGCGTACAACGTTGACATCAAACTCATACGATTCGAAATGTGTTTGATTCATAAGCCTCATACTTATAAATGCTTCGAGTGACTCAAATCATTCATCGAAATTTACAGTCTTAGTTGTTGTTGCATTTACCAAAAATAAAACGGACACATAAGCAAAAAAACAGAGCAAACACACAACCATTTAGTGAGTATTTTAGTGTTCGTACACGAATCATACTTATTTTGTGATTTTTGTAAATGTTGAGTAATGGATATTTAAACTCAACAACATTATACGTGTTGTTAAGTATGAGTATGAGGAGTACTTAAATCTTTGAATATGAATAGCATGAGTATAATACTAAAATAAGTATCAGAAATTATGAGTATGATTCGATTCTACTCATCTTTTTCAAAACTCATTGCTGATCTATGATTTGAACCACGCCCTTGCATTTAATTAACCAAGAGCTTACCTACTAGAATACAGTGAAAAATAACTCATAGTTAAAAATGACATTGTAAGGTTGATTTCCGAAACTATATACGAAAATAGTTTCTGGATATGGTTCTACTGTTCTTGTTCTTAAAATATCGTAAGTCTTTAAGAACTCTTTGATCGACTTGGACTTCTTAGCCTCTAGCGTCAAACTATCTGCTACTATTATCCATCCAGCTTCTTTTTCTACATTTGATTTGTTTGAGTATGGACTCGTAGTCCTTAAAGTCCAGCGATTCAAGTCTTTGATATTTTTGATTCAAATTTTTTCGCGTATGACTATGAGACAAGAATACCTTTTGGTTTTTAGTGACTGCTTTCGATACAGCATAAAACACTTCGTGTGTTTGATACGACCGCGTATTTGTGGGCTTTGTTAAGCTGGTTGTTTAAAACTATTTTTTTCAGTTCGTGTGTTTGGAGTGCGTTTAATCGATTTCTTGCCGTGTATTTAGTAAAATGTGACTTTAAAAGGCCAGACAATTAGGCAATAATAACTTTCTAAATCTCTGCGCTTCATCGGTATTTTCAAACCATTACATTCATGCAACACAATAATAACGAACACAACAATACACAAAACAATAGTAACAAAAACAATGACAACATAGCCTTTGTCGTCATTTTCCATTGTAACAAATTTATTGTAGGAATTGCGTTTTGTACATACACTTGATGTACATACATACATACATATGTATGTATATAAAAAGTTGTCGACTACTTAATTGTGAATATAAACCTGCAGCTGTAATGTTTCTCTAACTGTCTGTCTGTCTCTGTTTCTTTGGCACTTTGCTGTTATTTGTTACTTATTTTTGTTGTTCCTTTTTCCATTAGTTGTTGTTGTATATATTTTCTGTGGAAAATCCCTAGACTAAGGACATAAAATCAACCTGGCACAATAAACTGTAATAAAATGCGATTTGTGTGTGTGTGTGTGTGTATATGGGTATTGGTAAGGCCTTAAAACAAATACCAGGAATAAATATTCGAGTAAATATGAACGCATTTATAAAACAAAAACTTTCAAATTCTCTCTCTAAACTCGTTTATTGTTTTGGCCTCGTCTCGTTTTTGTTTTTGTTGTTTTTTTCATTGCTTTTGTATTTTTAATCAAGATAAGCCTGAAAATAAACGAAATTCTAAATAAATATACTCCACACTCGTCCATTTTGTTCTAGTATTTCATATTGTCGCCATTGAATATGGGTGGCAGGGAGTTGGTGTCATCTATTATGCCACACATACCATTCGCCCATACGTACTACCCTTTTCAAAGTAGAATTTCACTCACTCACTCACTTCTACACTCTGTAGACTGCTGCTAGTCTTGGCATTAACAACAGCCTTAATAGTATAAATAATAATGCCCGGGATGGCTACAATGACAACCTGCAAGACAAGCTATGCTATACTGCACTGGCTAGTACTTCTCCTCTGCGTATCCCTCTTATGATAATAACTGCTTAAGATTGTATATATTTTCCTTAGAGTGTGTGCGATTCTGTTAAATTAGTTTCATTATCATTAGAAATGTTGTAAGAAAAACAAGTTGAAAGTTAAAGTAAATGCTTACAACACCAATAAGCGTGTATATACTCGCATACCTTATCACACTTTAAAATAATTGCCAGCATTTTTCATTTTCATTTTCCCTACCACTTTAATTTCACGCTTCTCTCTATAATTTGCTTTGTTGCTACCCTTAATACCCCATCTCTAGCATACAATTGCATCAACCCTGTAATGCTCCATGATGCTGCTCTAGTACTTTTATCCTTGTACCGTAGTTGCGTTGCTTTTGTTATCCTCTTAACATTTAGCCGCGTTTCAGTCCGGACATTGTATTGTTGCACAGTTCCAGTGATTTCTGTTTGGGTGCTTTTGTTACTTACTGTGCCTGGCGATTTGATAAATTTTAATTTCTTTCTGTTGTTATTTTATCTTTAATTTGAGGAATGCATCACACAAATGGCGTTTTTATGTGCTCGATACGCTACATTTAATATCGATGGTAGTTTTGGTACATTACAGTGCCTTTTTCATTAAATATTGAATGAACTACAGATTCAAAGCTCTTTGATTGGAACGTTTAGGTAGTGATTTGAACGAAGGATCTTAGGTCGTAGTGGTAGCTTTGATTATCAAAGCTCACTTGAGCATGCATAGCCGCCAGTTTTTGAACGAAGGATAGTGATTACGAAAATTGACTAAATTTAGGAAAATTCTCCACACCAACAGCTCATTTTGAAACAATCGGAGATGCTTTTATCGTTTCTAAATTCTTTGCAATGTTTATACTTTGTGATGTGCCGTGGTGTTAGGAGTACGTAGCTTAAAGATCATTTCAGTGAGATTTTTGGACATGTTGTACACATTTCTTCGCACGTAGGAATATATTTGATGACGTTGTATAAATTGTGAGTTCTAGAGATCAGAAACTGTAGAGTGTTCTTCTAACCCTTAACAATTGAACTAAAGACGACGATCGTAATATGATTTCTTATAATATGATTTTTTCGCTTGTTGTGCAACACTTTGCGTGACGTAATTTGTCACAGATCCACAGAAAATTTAAATTTAGCAACATACCCGGATCCTTTTTAATGATGGTTCATCGCACTAAATATCAAAGTTACTGAAGTAAAATGCCTAGAGATCGGTATCTTGAGCACCAATATAATCTCACGAGATACATACATACATACATTCATACAAAACCGGTCACTACAACCCTTCAGTCAGGATTACGATCAAGCTTCTCAAGTCACTTATGTTGTGTGTGTTAATTTTATACATAAGTGGCGGGACCTGCATTTTAAAGTCAATTCCGAACGGCAGATTTTTTAGAAACTTTTTCATGGCAAATTTTATTTACACTCTGAATTTTTTCCAGAAATCGACAGAGAGGAAGTTTCCGAAGAAATATTTTTTTGGAGATGTCTGACCAGCTGTATGAGCCATGGCCCTTACTATCTACTAGACTACGATGACTTAAGCAACATACTTTAACCATATCTGGGTGCTTTTATACGTTCAACGAACTAAAAGTGAAGCCTAGTTCCTAAATGCTAGTGTGCAATAGTAGAACTTTAGGGAAATTATATCAGCACATCATTTGGATGTATTTCTCACTTGTCTGGCAATTTTCATTTAGTCATTAATTTGAGGCAAGTGCCCCTACATTTCTCACAGTGAAGCACTTAATTTTGAAATCATCAGGATGTTTCGTAAATATTGAGAAAACCTTCAGCAAGTGGTGTCGTGTACATATTTTAAATATTTTGCATGTCTGACGTATACCTTTGTCAAGAACTGTAGGAGCACCAATATAATCTTCCGGGATACATATATACATACATAGGTGGTCATTACATCCCTTCAGTTAGGATTACGACCCTCACACCACTTTTGTTGCGTGCATTAATGAGTGGCGGTAGCTACAGTTTAAAGTCGACTCCGAATGGCAGATTTTTGGGAAACTTTTCATGGCAATTTTTATTTATTCTTAGAGTTTTTGCCAGAAATCTGCTGAGAGGAAGTCACCTCCTAAACTACGGCGATTATTCTCCCGGGGTACTTTGGTTTTAATAATTGTATTTAAAGATTAGTTAACTTTACTCTTGATCAGCTTTGCTCTTGATCAGCAATGAATCGTTTTTTCGCTACTCATAAAATTTTGAATGTAAGTGAGCCAACAAAATTTAAATTTAACTATGTACTCTGATTCATTCGTAGGTACTCACTACAACGTTGATTTATAAGTATAGGTTCCAATGAGTACAACGTTGACATCAAACTCATACCATTTGAAATATGTTTGATTCATAAGCCTACACATTTAGAGTCATAACTTTATAAAAATACTTATAAATTATGCGAGTCGCTCTGTATATATATATAGTCTTAGTTGTTGTTGTATATACAAAAAAGAAAACAGACACACAAGCAAAAAAGGCAGAGCAGAAAGTAGAGCAAACGCACAACCATTTAGTGAGTATTTTAGTGTTCGTACGCGAATCATACCTTTTTTGTGGTTCTTGTATATGTTAAGCTATGGAGACAACATCATACGTGTTGTTAAGTATGAATATGATGAGCACTACGAACTTTGAATATGAGTAGAGGTAGAAATATCAAAATAAATATGAGTGCGTATAAGTTTCAGAAATTATGAGTATGATTCGATTCTACTCATCTTTTTGAATACTCATTGCTGAACTCTGGTTGGTACCAATACGATGGCCTTTTATATAAAAAAGCTCACTTTTTTGTTCTGGGAAGCAGTTAACTTATACCACAGATACTTTTTAAGGCTTTGAGATGCCTTTACCGCGTTGCTTCTTATTCTGGTGAATTTTCTTACACCGATGTAATTATAGGTGCCAGAATATTTATTTATTAAAAATATTTCAAAAATCAGAAAATAAATTTTTCCTTACTTGTACTGTGTTACTTTTTGCCATTTCCAAATACTAGAATCATGTGAATAGTTATTCCATACTACTTCTGTTTAAAATGTAAAATTTCCTTACAGGGTACACTTGAATTTTACCAGCATCCAGTAAAACAGTTTACAACTGTGATAGCAAACATTTGTAATTCTCAACACATTCCTCCATTCAAATGAAAGTGTAAAATAGAAGAAGAAGACTTCCTTATTATTCTAAAGGATGCAAAAAAAACATTTCGTTTCATTTTATTTTATTTTTATGCTTTAAATGAGGCAACTGATGCAGAAGAACTCATTAAAATTTTAAGCATTACTTCTAATGCTACTACTATTTCAACTACAATTACTTCTACCAACTACTACTACCATCTACTACTACAGCTGGTTACATGGTTTCTTTATAATTTTTGTTGTTCTTTTTTGCTGAATCTCTGGAATTCTTTTACCCCTTTTTTTTGTGTGTGCCATACTTTAAGTAAATTATAGTGTCGTAATAGCTGTTATACAGCACAGTACCAGCAATGGTTATTACTTGCTTGCAAAGAGAGAGAAGTATACATTGTAGACAGGACAATGAAAACAATTTCGAATATTTAAAACGGAAATTAAATACTTTAGCAGGATATGAAAAATTTTACAAAATGTTATAAATATTTAAATTGTAATGGATGGATGGAATGGCGTAAAGCGTAATTTTAATTATTTCAACAAAAATTTGTTCAGAATTTGAGTGTTTATGGTATACTGCTGGATATTTTTATTTGTTTCAAATGTTTACAAAAGAAGTACACAAGCAAAAGTTTTATTAGACAGAATTAGCCAACGGCCTACGTAGTAAAGAAGCCTTCTTCAGTGTCACCACAACCTTTTATATTGTAACATTCTTACTTCTTAAAAATGCTTAAAAAAAGAACTCGTAGATTGCAAATAAAATAAAAATTAATTTGTGTTTAGTTTTAATTAAAAATCTTTACTGCTTTTGCAACTCTGTGTGCCAACGTTCACAACCTTATGTAAACAACAACAATTGCTCTTCTTTGTTATTCCTACTTTATACCCTTTGCATAAACAATAAAAATTACTAGACAATTATTCAACAGATTTTTGTAACAGAGATCTTCAAACCCCGACTACTCTCTTCACACAAGACTTACTGAACTTCGCTCACTCAGTCGCCTGCTTTGCCTTTTATATGGCCCAGTAAACAGTCTGATGTATGTATATTCTTGAAGGCAATTGTTCGTGACTTCGCCTTCTCGAAATCTCTATAAATGTAAACATCGTTGTTTACATTTATTCTTGTAGTGTTGTTTGTGTATTTTTGTTTACTTGTTTACCATTTTTTTATGCTGGTGTTTGTTGTTGCATTTTTGTTTATTTGTTTACCATTTTTTATGCTGGTGTTTGTTGTTATATTAAGCAGTACGATAATTTGTAAACAGATTTGTTTACTGCATTGTTTTGTTTTTGTAGCTTTTGTTTATAATTTCAATGTTAAGCGATGTAAAAGCGAAACACCAGTATCGAGATTTTTCATTTTCATAATAATATTATATTGAGCCTCAGCTTAGTGGGTTTAATTAAAGGTCTTGTAATCGCATCAGTTAAATCATGCAGCAAACAAAGCTGTTTGCTAAGCAAACTCTTGGCAAATGTGGAAAGCTCAACGTGGTTCAATCGAAAATTGTTAATGGACACATCAAACTCAGTGCTCTTACTACTGAAAGTACCGAGAACTCACATATATACATAAATGGGCATTACACCCTTCAGCCAGAATTACAACCTAGCTTCTCACATCACTTATATTGTGAGTGTTAATTGTTACGTGAGTGGCAGGACATACAGTTTAAAGTCGACTCCGTATGACAGATTTTTGAGAACCTATTTATTATTTACTCTCAGAGTTTTTGACACAAATCTGCTGCAGGTTCCAGAAAGATAGGATTGTCAACGTTTGAAAATGTATTGGGTTGTTGTATTAGTTGCAGTGGTAAGAAACCTTACTAACTGAGTAGCAATCTCTGAATATTGTGCTCGTTTTTCGTATTACCCTCTGGAACATAATTTCACAATCTTGTTGAAAATATTTTCGCCTTTCCCTGCTTTGAACCTAGATTGCTTAGTTTCATTTCGTGTGCATCTAGTCGCTGCTTGTTACTTTATAAAAAAATCTTTCCCTCTTTCCTTACATCAACTCCTGTATTATTTCTAGACTTTCCCAAATAATGCTTGAAGCCATTTTCATTTGTTGTCTTTTCAAATTTAGACAATACATTTTGAAAATTTCTTTCTGGCATTTTCCAATTTCACAAAGAATTCCTAGCACATTAAATTGCTTTATTACTTCAGAGAGTAAGAGAGAAAGAGAGAGAGAGAGGGTATTGAACCTGTATGCTTATAGCAAATGTCTTGCAAAGGAAGAGGGTAAATGCTGAATGTCCCAAAGACCAATCCAATCCAATCCAATTGAGCCATCAACACACTCAACATGGTGTCCCCCACACTTTATTTCCTTTGGACAACAAATGATGAAATCGAATTCCATAAGCATGTCTATGAGTATGTGTCTAAGTCTTGAGAATATCTGGGTGTGTATGAGTAGCTTTCTTTTTGTCTTATCTATATATACGAATGTATCTGTGGGAGTAGGGGCTCCTGTTCCTAACTAATGACAAGAACACCAAATTTTGACATTAAAACAAATGAATTCTTGGCCAATTTACGATTGAAATTATGTGTAGATATTGAATTCCTTAAGGACTCTTTCGACAACATAACATACACACACATACACATGTGTTGTATGTATGTATGTATGTATATGTGTTGTAAATAAATTTTGAAAATATTTTCAGTTGTTTTGGATGTTTGTGGCCCGATGGCCTTAAGGTAACATAATTTTTAAGTATCCTTTTGCTGTTGTTGCTCCTTTGAAGGTATTAAGTTATAAAATAACTACGAGAAGAAAATCTCGTTTTTCTTTCCTTTCATTCGAAATACATGCCACAACATTTTTGGAAAATTTTAATCAATTGCCAAATGAAAATGAATTCCTCAAAGGAATTTCCCCAAAAAAAAATTTCAAATATTTTTTCAAACCCCTTTGTTTCGGTTGTTGTGCTACCTACCAAACGGAATTATTTTCCCAAATTTCCAATGTAAGTCAAATGAGAAGAAGAAGAATCTTTAGAAGGAAATGAGAAATCGATTTGAGCTTATGAAAGAAAGGTAAGAAAATAATCCGTGTGTTCTTGTAAATATTTCAGTTTCTTATTAATTTATCATATTTAATGAAGTTTTCAAATTCAAGACAACAATCACAACAACAACAGCAACATAAAATACTGTAAGTCCTTTTCATTCCTTAAGATTTATGTTTGTATGTTTGTTAGTTTTGTAAATTATTTTCCAGTTTTTTTTTTCTTTTTTTTGGAATTTTTTATTGAAATCCGTTTCAAATGAAATGCTTTTCATGTAAAACGCATTTGAAAATACTCAAGTGATGAGATTTTAATTTGATTTGGGATTTCATTTCAAATTTACTGGCATAAATATTTTATTTTTTCTGTTTGATTAAATTCAATTCATTTTCGAGAAAAACTAAGATGAACAGTTTCTGTTTGGATATTTGTATTCATTTTCGTGTCATTTTACAATGTAAAGGGGTGTAGTAAAGAGAAAATTGTAAAAACACTTTTTATGTGAAAATTAAACTCTTCGGTGAGGTTAGATTAGGCTGAAGTGGCAGCTTTAAATACCAATACCACTTGAGTACGCATAGCGGCCCGTTTTGACGCCACCGATAAGCACAGTCCCTATACTGACCAAGTTCTTCCGAACTAGGGCGGCAGAAGTTGGTGAGCGCAAAGGCTGCCTATTCAAAGCACGACTATCCCATGCTGGAAAAGCAGCCAAAAAGCTTGATAAAGGCCGCTATATCCTTGACATCAATGGATGATAGCTCCGTTAAGCTGACAAGGATTGGAGAGTCAAATAACCTATATCTGCACCTCGCAAGAGATGGGCATTGACAATGAAAGTGGATAACAGCCTCCTCTTCCTCAGCGGATCTGCACCCGCGGCAGAAATCGTTAAATGGTCCTGGTATACCCTCAACAAATTCCTTTTTTTATCCTTTTTTATTTTCTATCCCATCATAAGGTAAGGTACATAATGAGTCATTACAACCCTTTAGTAAATGATGAGATTATGACCTAGTTTCTCACACCACCCATGTTGTGCGCCTTAATTTTATCCATGATTGGCGGGATCTACAATTTAAAATTGACTCCGATTTTTGAGAAACTTTTCATGGCAATTTTATTTGTTCTAAGAATTTTTGTCAGAAGACTGCTCAGAGGAAAGTGTTAAATAATTTTTTTATATTTCATTTTGTTCGCGAAGCCTGGGATGGGGTTTGAATCACGGCTTCACGACTAAATTCTTGGCAAGCGGATTTGTTTAAATTTTCACATAACCTGGAATCCAACTATATCCCTCACCTTCTTCAGCTTATCCAAACAATCAAATACTAATTTCGGTTCAACCTAATAAGAGTTCGTGTTAGATAGCATTTTTAAGTCCCGTCCTCTGTAGTTTCGGTTCGGATTGAATTGAGTACATTTTTCGATGTCATAAACACAAAATACAAAACTCATTTAAGTATAGACAGCAACCCGTTGAAAGTATCGAAACCGTTGTGCTATCCAGAAAGGGAGAGCCAAATAAGAGAAGTCCGCGTCAAACCAGAGATGGAAATTGTCAAAATTGTCTTCTTATACAGAAGATTTTTGCCTGTAAGATAAGTTTCTGCGTATTCTTAACCACTATGCAATAAACAGTGAAGATAAATAAAGCGATCTAAACTGCATTTATTTACTGAATTTATCAATACAACCCTTTAGTCAGGATTACGACCAATTACAGTGGCTCACACCACCCATGTTATGTATTTTAATTTTATCCATAAGTGTAGGCACCTACAGTTTCAAGTTGATTCGATGAAGTCACCGAAAGATACATTTTTTAATATTTCTTTTCTGTTCGAGATATCTGAGCTGGGGTTTGAATCACGGCCTCACGTTTCATAAGCCAACACACTACTTACTAAACTATGGCGTCTTTAATGATTTTCAAGAAGGAAACCAATATTTTCAGTACCCTGTTGGAATTTTTGTTACTAAATTTAAAAGGATCTTTGCGATGCCTTAAAACAAATGTTGGTCACTCTTTACATTCCATATTTAATTTATTTTTGGGTTTTTTCAAAAGAAAATATTGAAAGTAAATGTAAAATATTGTTTCAAGTGATTGATGTATAACTATAGTACATGCAATAATAATCGATACACACTCTCTCTCTCTCTCTTTCTGTGCGTATAAAACAATTTACAAACCAAAGTGGTTGCAGCATATCTTCTTAACCCCAAACAAATACTTGTTTTTTTTTTGTTGTTTTTTGGAAACCAAAAGAAACAATAACAATCAGCACTTTGAATGTTCTCAAAATAAAATAAAATTGTTTTTAAGACAACAACAAAATAAATAACACAACACAAGAAGAAGATACAAAAAACTACTAATAAAACTTGCAAATGCAACATCAAATAGGAGGAGTTTTAAATGCCAAAACTTGAAAGAAATAATAAATAATTTTCATGTCATGTAAGAAACCGAAAAACAAAAATGATTTAAAAAAAGAAGAGAGTTCTGCTCATATGCTCGTTGAAAAAACTGTTGCCATCCATAATCCTGTGGTCTAGATGTGTTGATGGTGTACGTACGTACAGTAGGCCATAATGTTTGGGCCAGAAGAATGAACTCCTTCGACATATGCAACATCTGCTGCTGGCTGCATTATCAAACAAACAAATTGAAATAGTTTTTGCAATCAATTTTTATATACAACCACACACAAACTCTCACATACACTTAGTAGGCGAATAAGTAACTTCTTGTAGAGTTTGAACAACAAAAACAACAAAATTTTAAATCTTTTTTTTTCCTTTTTTTGTTGTTGTATATTTTATGTATCACTTTAAATAGCTGCATTTTGTTTTAATTCTTTGTTTGTTGAACTTTTGTTTTTGTTGTTGTAATTCTCCTTAAACAAATCCTTATAATCTTCTTTAAAAGAAAACCACAAATAACAAGACAAACTTTTTCATTAAAAGTTTTTCATTCTCATCATCTCATTTCAACTCAAACGATTGCCTTAGAAAAACTCAAGTAATTCTAATGATTTAAAAACTTAGAAAAATGCCTTCTTCAGATCTATTAGCCTGGATAAATCGATAAACCACAATATTGTGTAATCGATATTTTAAATGCTTCAGAGAATATATCTAGCACTTGAAAGAAAAACTTTTTTTTCTTAATTTTTTTTAATCGATACGAAAGTAATGCAAATTGATTGCATTTCCTGTAAGGAGTGAGGTCAGCTGCATTTTATAGCTGTAATCGTATTAAAGACTTATTTTGCTTATGTTGCAATAAAAATTGTATAAAAAAATTATTGGATGTGAAAGAAACTTTTGATTTGAGGACCTATGCTATTAAATAATTGTAATTGGTGATTTTTTAAGAGCTATAGGAAAATTAAAAAAAAGATAAACACATAAAATTCAGAAAAATGCATGAAATCATTATTTCAATCGATAGTACGGTCCATATAATTTAATGTTTGAAGATTATTTCATGCAAATGTTGACCGCGACTGCGCCTCAAATGGTCCATCCGCTTAGTTCAATTTTGGCATGCTCTTTCCAACATTTCGGCCGGTATCTCACGAATAAATGCTTTAATGTTGTCTTCCAAGGCGTCAATTGAAGCGGGCTTGTCATGAGGTTTAACATAGCCCCACAAAAAATAGTCTAAAGGCGTTAAATCGCAGGATCTAGGCGGCCAATTGACCGCTCCCGAACGTAAAATAAAATGTTCACCGAACTCGCCTCTCAATAAGTCCATTGTTACGGGTGCTGTGCGGCATGTGGCACCGTCTTGTTGAAACCGCATGTCATGCAAGTCAAGCTCTTGCATTTTGGGTAAAATAAAGTTGGATATCATCTCACGGTAGCGCTCACCATCCACAATTACGTTACGATTCTTTGAAGAAGTACGGTCCAATGATGTCACCAGCCCATAAACCGCACCAAACTGTGACTTTTTCTGCATGCAATGGTAGCTTTTGCTATGCTTCTGGCTGATCTTCACTCCAAAATCGACAATTCTGCTTATTTACGTATCCATTGAGCCTAAAATGAGCCTTGTCGCTGAACACAATTTTTCGATAAAGTAGTGGATCTTCGGCCAACTTTCCAAGAGCCCATTTTGATAATAAAATTCAATGATTTGCAAGCGTTGTTCGTTTGTAAGACGATTCATGGTTAAATTATAGACCAAACTGAAGATGTTTGACAGTGAAACAAAACACGAAACGTTCGTGATCTGTTTAAACCAGTGTTGCCAAAAAGATAATAGCTAAAAAATCATCCGATAGAATATGCTGTCACTGTTTAAGAGGAAGATTTGCAGGATAATACTTTATCCACATGTGAAACTCATGCTGCTGGAAAATCATGCACTAAAAAGCAAATCAAGTTCGATATACTAAGGAATTGTTGTAATCTGACTGATAAAGAATTAGGCGTAGTCATTAAATTGTAAGGCTGCCGAGTCGTATCTACAGAGCAAATCAAAACATTCATACTTTCATGTGGTTTCCTGAAAACAGAGGAGTAGACGAACTTGAGAAGTGTGTTACTACAAGTAGTTCGTACGAATTGCGGCAAGAGATTACTAGGAGTCACCATAGTCTAGTAGGTAGTGTGCTTGCTTATTCGACGTAAGCCCTCAGTTCAAACCCCGGGTCAGACATCACCAACAAAATGAAATATGAAAAAGTATTTCTTTGGCAACTTTCTCAGCAGCCTCCAAACAAAAAATCTGCGAATAAATAAAATTGTCATCAATGTCATGAAGTCGCCGTGGTCTAGTAGGTAGTGTGTTGGCTTATTAGACGAAAGGCCCGAGTTCGAATCCCAGATCAGACATCAAAACGAAAATATAAAAATATTTCTTCGGCGACTTCCTCTCAGCAGATTCCGGCAAAAACTCTGAGAGTAAAAATTGCCATGAAAAGCTTCTCAAAAAATCTGTCGTTCGGAGTCGACTTTAAACTGTAGGTCACGCCACTCATGTATAAAATTAACGCACACAACATGAGTGGTGTTGAGAAGCTAGGCCGTAATCCTGACTGAAGGGTTGTAATGGCCAATTATGTATGTATGTATGTATGTCATCAAAAGTTTCTTAAAAATTTGCCGTTTGCTACGGCTTTAAACTGTAGGCCACACCACACAACATAAGTGGTGTGAGAAGTTAGGTCGTTAGGCTGACTAAAGGGTTATAATGACCAATAACATATAGGGATTGTCTTTTTTGCATCGAAGGGTTTTTTGAAATCGATAAACAGTTAATATGGCAGAGAATGAATTCGTGATGGTTCTGTTATAATGCTAGTAGCATTGGTTTGATAAATAGTTTGCCTGCTCTTCTAGCAGTTTATTCCCATTTTTTCTTTGAAGTGTTAATGGTTGTAAAAATTACATTAATCTACCTCGAGTTGTTGCAATAGTGTTTTTTCCAAGTTCAAAATGGTTTTTCTCTGTCTCAGACTGAGATAATGTAAGACTGTAGAAGGCTAGCCGTCAATCATTACAGTAGCAGGTGGTATTTGAACGCTGCCTGCTACCTTATTACGTTTGTACGAGGTAACATTGTTCATTTTATAGTCATCATTAGCTGCATCTTGCCGCCGTAGTCTAGTAGGTAGTGTGTTGGCTTATTAGACGAAAAGCCAGGGTTCGAGCCCCAGGCCTGACATCAAAAACGAAATATAAAAAGTATTTCTTCGGCGACTTCTTCTCAGCAGATTTCTGGCAAAAACTCTGAGAGTAAATAAAATTGCCATGAAAAGTTTCTCAAAAATCTGTCGTTCGGAATCGACGTTAAACTGTAGGTCCCGCCACTCATGTGTAAAATTAACACACACAACATTAGTGGTGTGAGAAACTAGGTCGTAATCCTGACTGAAGGGTTGTAATGACCAATTATGTATGTATGCATTAGCTGCATCTAGCAACACTAGCGAATCCTGTTCTCGTCGCCTTTGTATGCAATATAGTTTGTAAGTAGTGCACCACTATGATTATACTTTGTTCAGATATGTACCTTTATTGCGTAAATCGCAATAAACGCCATTATTGAGCTCAATATTTCATATAAAGTTTTCAATTAAAATGCAGCACTGTTATAAACCAAACCCTTTCTGTTGATATTTGACAACTCAAATGTCAACAACGATAAAAAAAGATAAAAACAATGCTGTTGAATCAACCAGCTGTTTTGTTTACCAGCTGTTAAATGAATATTGAATAAGCAGCTGAACTGCGTATATTATTATGTCTGAACACTTAAACTGTTGTACTCTATAAACCGAATATTGATTCAATAAGAGTGAACTTAGCATTAGCCACTGCTGGGCTTTTTCTACCTATATTTAAGACAATCTGTTGTTCGCTGCTCCATAACAATTATTTTACTCCATATACTTATTTAACCGTAAACATTTTCTGATTATTTAGAATATTTTTTGTATATGAGCTTCATTCCACAAATCAAATCAGAAATTTATTGTGTACAATTTTGCCCTACAACCCCAACAAATTTGATCAAATACCTCTAACCTCCCTCGTTGCGAGTACAGAGAAGAAAAATTAGTAAATATTTGTTAATAAAAGAAGAAGGAATTTTATCAACTGATTTACTATTTATGAAGTTAATTTGAAGCTTCCCACTCTTCCATTGCATTACTGCAGAGCCCTCCTTATAAATATAAAATTTCACACATGCTGCGCATAAGGTACAACTAGCACGTGCTACGACTTTATTTTATTACTTCATAATATTCAACACCAACACCAACACCAATATGCAACAGCAGCAGCAGCAACAATAACAACAGAACATACAAACAAATGCAAAGTAAAGATTTTATGAAAATTGGACGTACCATTTTATCCCCGAAAATTTATATAAAACAAGAAGGTGCAGAATTCAACAGTAAAACAAACAGAAACTTCATAAAATATCTTCTCGTATTACAAATACAACAAAAAAACAAGAAAATTTAATGTAATGTATGTCGAGAGTGTGTGTGTTGTTGTGTTGCAATTACTTTCACATTTTCATAAATCAATGTGGGGTACAGGAACATATTTCGGTAGAACAAACTACAATAAAGAAAAAAAAACGGTGAGCTTATAATGAGAAAAAGAACTCAACACACAAAACCGAATATAGTATGGCACTACACACGGTTTTATTGTGTTAAAGTTGTTTGAAATATGGAATGGAAGAAGTTTGCCAGGAATTCGATTTGTTTGATTTCAATTAAACTGAAGTAAATCGTAAATTTTAAATGTGTGCATGAAACTTTACTTATAACACGGTCGTGGCTGAATTGATATTCGATGATAATCTATATAACCCAACTAAGTTGATGTTAAACAATATAACGCAAGGCTGGCAAGCTACTTAATTGGTCATTACAACCCTTCAGTCACAATTGCAACCTAGCTTCACACATCACACATGTTGTGTGCGTTAATTTTATCCACGTGTGGTGGGACACTACCGTTTAATACAGACTCTGAAAGCCTCATTCGACAAACTTTTCATGGTAAGTTTCAGTCTCAAGGTGCTTGCCAGAAAACTGCTTAGCAGAAGATGTCAAAAGAAATATATTTTTAGATGTCTTTAGCCAGGGTTTGAACCAGAGGTCAGCAATTAGTATTCAAAAAGATGAGTAGAATCGAATCATACTAATAATTTCTTATACTTATACGCACTCATATTTATTTTAATATCATAGAATCTCTACTCATATTCAAAGTTTGAAATAGTCATCATATTCATATTTAACAACACGTATGGTGTTGTTAATTTCAACTCTCCATAACTCAACATATATACGAATCACAAAATAAATATGATTCGCGTACGAACACTAAAATACTCACTAAATGGTTGGGTGTTTGCTCTGCTTGCCGCTCTGTCTTATTACTTTTTCTAACAAAACAGAAATGCAACAACAACTAGGACTGTACATTTTGATGAATGATTAGAGTCATTCGAATTCATTTATAAGTATTACAAGAGTATTTATCTAAAGTTATGAATATAAATGAGTAGGCTTATGAATCAAACATATTTCGAATGGTATGAGTTTGATGTCAACGTTGTACGCATACTCATTGCAACCTGTACTTATAAATCAACGTTGTAGTGGGTACGAATGAGTCAGAGTAGTTAAACTTCAATATTGTTGACTCACTTATGTTTGAAATTTCATAGGTGCTTATGAGTAGCAAGAAAACTATTCATTGCTTATCTCTGGTTTGAACCATGGGCTCTCGTCTAATAAGAGAGCACAAATTTGGAAAAAGTTGAAAAGTGATATTTACAGTTTTCCTTCTTGCAGACGATCGAAAGATATCGGGCTTCTACTAAATGTGTCCCCAGATGGTAGGTAATGAATGAAGCTTGAAGAATTCCCTTTTCCGCAATAAGTTGAAAGAGGAATGAGACCAACTTACGAGAAGTTTAAAACAGCTACAATGGTATTTTACCATAAGCAGACTTGTTTAGATCCGTGACAGGCATTATATTCATTCATTGCAGTCTACGACTTTCTGTAAACTAACACCGGCTACGGATTCCTTCCCTACTCTATTTGTGGATTACTTAGAAACTTAGTATAGGGCCGAAGTCGTCGTAGTCTAGCAGGTTGTGTGTTGGCTTATTAGACGTGAGGCATCAAACCCCAGGTCAGACGTCGAAAAGAAAATATGAAAAAATATTTCTTTGGCGACTTCCCCTCAACAGATTTCTGGAAAAAATTCTAAGAGTAACTGATACTGCCATGAAAAGTTTCTCAGAAATCTATCGTTCGGAATCGACTTTAAACTGTAGGTCCCGCTGGTCATGTATAAAATTAACACACGACATAAATGGTGTGAGAAGCTTGGTCGTAATCCTGACCGAAGGGTTGTAATGACCAATTATGTATGTGTAGTATAGGGTATCAAACAATGCCAATCTCCTGTAGGAATCTTGATTATAAACGCTCTTATAAATGAAGTTTACATCACACAAATATGTTTCTTTTTCGTCTGATATTTCAGCTTTTTATGTTCGACTGCAGCAGCAAAAAAAAAAATCAGCGAACATGTATCCAAAAAGTGGTTGGTGTGTGTTGCTCTCTTCTTTTTTTTTTTGTTTTTTCCATTTTTTATTGAAGCGTAAATTACAATGAAATTTAATAAACGGTAAATTATGGCCATAAATATCCTTTATGTGTGTTTTCATGTCTAAGTGTGTGCAATAATATGGTATAAATTGCCATGGGCCATGGCTGTATCTTGTCCTTCATTCTTGTTCTGGTTCTTGTTCGATTGAGAGTTGCGGTTGAATTTGATTTGAGAAGAAAAACATTTTCTTTCCCTTTAAATTACTTGTCGAAATCGTAAACATTTAATGATCAATTGAATTGAATGCAATTTAATAAAAATTTATGGGGAAAATTAAAAACGGAGAGCAAACCACTGACCACTGTCTTTAATTTTTGTATAACAAATGGAAATATGTCCACCAGATTTGTTATAAAGATTAACCTCAACGAATATTTACTAAGTTCAATGTAAGTTGTGCTTTAGTCCAGAGTATTCTGAAATCAGGCTACATGCGGAGAAAAGCTACATGCAAAGAAAAGTTAACAATATAATACTAAGCAATACCCTGCTGCGATGCCGACAAACCCCTGACAAAACAGTAGAGCTCTTCACTACTCTTTCACATTGAATAGTACGAGTGCCCGTAGAACTAAGGCACATCATTGTATACTTCTCGGCAAAATACCAAAAGATTAGATTCTACACGCAGTGGCCTTGTATATGTACTCATTAGAGTACATACATACATAACATAATTGTTAATTATATCTTTCAGTCAGAATTACGACCTAGCTTGTCATACAACTAATGTTGTGTGTGTTAATTTTATACTTGAGTGGCGGAGCCTACAGTTTAAAGTCGACTCTGAACGAAAGATTGTTTAAAAACTTTTCCTGGTAATTTTATGACAAAGTTTTTGGCAAAAATCTGCTGAGAGCATATCGAAGAAATATTTATTTTATATTTCGTTTTGTTGGATATATCTCACCTGGCCTTTGAACCTAGTTCTCACTTTTAATTAACCAACAAACTACCTGCTAGACTACTTTCTAGCTCACAACTAATATGAAACCCATACTGAAGAAAATCAAATAATAAAAATGGAGGTGAAGCGGTCATACTATCAGGATGAATTCAAATGGAAGTTGATAAGATGCCGAGGGAGGGAGATGCCGAACACATGGGAACACTACCACTCTTTAAGAACTACGAAGTTGGGATCTTACTTAACAGGACGCAAAATAACATCAGCAAAATCCTATAAGATTGTAATGATTTGAGGTGGCCTAATGTTTTCAAGAAAAATAATGAAAAAGAAAAAAGTTCGATTTCAGTGTTTCCGTGTCCAACTTAAGTAGCTTCGGCTCGTACTTTGCATTTCCCAAAATCTTTCTAACGTTTGCTAATGAAACGTTTGTTTTATGACTTAGAGGTAGTCAATATGGAAGTCACCGAAGGAATAGCTTTTCAGATTTTTTATTGGATGTCTGACCTGGGCTTTGAACCGAGCCCTCATGTCTGATAAGCCAATATACTACGTACTATACTACGGCTAACATGAAGTGAATTTCATTATTTGGACTATCTGGTCGTGTTAAGGGTAATTTGTACCACAGTGCTACAATGAAATATTGAATTTCGTTGATCTGATCTCTTTTTTTGTTGAAAACTTATTTGCAGATGAGATCTGTCGCTTCTTTTAATCTTTATTGGCTAGAAATTGAATATAATTCCAAGCGATTATTTGTGTCCTATAACTTCATTTCCTCCTCAATTTTATTGATCAATGGCATGCATTTTTACTACAATATCACCATCCAGCGTTAAAAGAAATGAATCTGCAGCAATTTGATTGTCTAAGCGTGTGACGTGAGCTAAGGAGATTTCAAAATTTTTGATTAATTCCGCCACAGCAACCTTTCTTCACACCACCCAGCTCCTCATCAAATCGCTCGGGCCAAAATTCTTGTGGATTTTCATAGTAATCGGGATCGTAATGTAAGGAATAGGCTGATATGTAGACAACATCGGAGGGCTTTAACATAACTTTTGTGCCGCCTAACTCATTGTCTAGTTCTATCGATTCTGTGCACAATTTAAAGAGTGTGGCCAAGGGAGGAAATAGTCTGAGGGTCTCATGGACACATTGATCCAAATATGGCAAATCCATTAGCTCATCATATGTTATGTTATCTCCCGCTTCTGTTAATTCAAGGCGTAATTTTTGTTGTGCTCTTTGATTGCGTGCCAACTGAAAAGGTTATCGGAGGTAAGTGAGTGAGACTGTGTGGGCAATTAGTGTTTCATTATGTAAACAAGTGTTCATCAATCTCTTCAAACAATTTTTTTTTTTGTAATACAAACTATTTGAACACAGTTTTCAATAGAACTCACCAGCAGTAAACAGTGGGCTATTGCAATGGCTCCCGTTTCGAAGCCATCAATCAAGACGGTTGTCGTATGTCCAGCGATTTGTATATCATTTAAGGATTTTTTCTCCCGCAACTGCAACAAGTGATTGATCACATCATTTTGTTTCATATTGTGTGTGGCAACTTTTTGTTCCATTACATCACGGGCTAATTGCTGAAAAAAACCATCGCAAATGGCTGGAAAAAAACGTTCAGGTTTAATTTTTCTCAGCCAAGGCCAGGCAGCTGTTTGACCATAGTAACGTACACATTGCAGCGACTGTTGTAACATCTTCATGGCCATTTGGTGGATGGTAGAATGGGTGTCAGGGTATTCAAATGTATTCTCCTCAATACCCCATATGAATTTGGCCATTATGTGACAGGTAAAACGATTTGCTAACTAGAAGGGAGAGGAAATTTTTTTAAAGGAAATTTCTTTTTACAGAAACTGAGTACTTACGTCCTTTGCATTCCAATTTGTAGCAGGATCTTGTGCCTTAATGAAGTCAATCATTTGGGCAGCACTGTCCCTCATGGTTGCATAGTGGGAACGGATCTAAGGATAGAAAAGAATTGTTAATTTTGTAGATTATTTTGTTGCTTCCAGAGGTTAGCAATGAATCGTTTTTTCGCTACTCATAAGCCCTCATGAAATTTTGAATATAAGTGAGTCAACAATATTGAAATTTACTATGTACTCTGATTCATTCATACTCACTACACGGTTGATTTATAAGTACAGGTTGCAATGAGTATGCGTACAACATTGATATCAAACTCATTCCATTCGAATTATGTTTGATTCATAAGCCTACTCATTTAAATTTATAAATTTAGAAAAATACTCTTAAAATACTTATAAATGAATTCGAGTGACTCTAATCATTCATCAAAATTTACAAAAAAAGAAGAAAGAAAAACAGAAAGACAGCAAGGAAAGCAACCACACAACCTTCTAATGAGTAGCTTAGTGTTCGTACGCGAATCATACTGATTTTGTGTTTCGTCTAAATGTTGAGTAAAGGAAGGTCGAAATCAACAACATCATGCGCATTGTTAAGTATGAGTACGATGAGTACTTCAAACTTTGAATATGAGTAGCATGAGTATGATATTAAAATAAGTATGAATGCGTGCAAGTATCAGAAATTATGAGCATGATTCGAATCTATTCATCCTTTTGAATACTCATTGCTGATCTCTGGTTGCTTCCGTACAGGGTGGTGTGTTTGAAATAAAAGAGAGAAAAAATCCTAATCAACAATATCCCAATGAGGATTAGGAATCTTAGCGATCTGATTGGATCATGTTATGTATTTCTGTCCAGGTTTTTCTGTGGCCCCACTGAACATCGATGATCTCTTTGTGGAATATTATTTTGACAGGGGGGTTTTCATTTTCTGATACCGAGCAGGGATGACTGGGACCCTGACATAATCATCCCCTCGGAACTCCCGGATATAAGTATACACCGATGGCTTTAAACTCGGAATCTACTCTGGGAAACTGTACCTGAAAATTTCCCTCCGACTACCGGATAACTGTAGTGTGATTCAGACGGAAGTAACGGCCATCTACCGGGCTGCTCCTTTTACCCGCCTCTCAATCTTCTCTGATAGTTAGGCTGCGATAAGAACTCTATTGAACGTTATGATTAGCTTTAGTATCTTTAGGAAGTGTCGCCGCCGTTTCGACTTTCTTTCTGAGCGCTCCAGTAACTCACTCGTCTGAGTCCATAGTCACGGTTACATTTCGGGAAAGTGCAGAGCCGGCGAGCTTGCTAGATCTGTTCACTCGTAAATCGACCTCTGGATTCCTCGTAAATCGACTTGGCAATGCCACTAACCTCTGTTAAGTTGGCCAACCTATCCTGGATTCTGCTCCACCGCTAGACTCACTTGGCCCTCGATGGATAGAAGGCGCAGCAACCAGTTACTCGGACTTGATCCCATTTTTGGGTCAATGTGGAGTCCTGCTTTACCGCTAGACTCACTTGGCCCTCGATGGATAGAAGTCGCATCAACCAGTTACTATTACTTGATCGCAACGTAATCTCAATCATAGTGGCCATGCTTGTGTTATGGGAAGGCACGCAAAAATAATGTAGCTCCCGTCTAACGACTTCTGGCGTGGGTACAGATCCGTTGAGGCAGAGGAGACTTTTATCTTTGACAATGCCCATCTCTAGCGAGTTGCAGATATAGGTTATTTGGCTCTTCGATCCTTGTCAGCTTAACGGAGCTATATTAAGTAAGATATTGATCAGCTGTGTCGTATACCAAATAGATTGAAATAAATACAAAAAATCCATGTTTTTACGAGAAAAAAAGTTGGGCATATACGGGTTAACGCTACCACTCCAACCTACTTAGCTACCCACCCAAGAACTTCTGTTTTGCCTATAAACTAACCCGGAAATCTAAGTGTTGCGAATATGATTGAAACTCCTCTTTCTCTCTATCTTTTCTTTACAAATATGCTTTTCATTCTACAGAAAGGTTCTTGGGTCATTTGCAAGCTCATTTGGCTGTTTATTGCCCGGATTTGTGGATTTTTAGTGATCAGTGGACTTAAGTCGAGCCCCTTTTAACTCTCTACGCCAAATTATTGTCCTAGACAATGTTTATTCTTATGCTTCTAAAACTTACACGATTAACTGTTATCGTTTGCACCAACTCTGAACGTTTCTCCTTCCAGGCCTCACCTACCGATACAAAAGGGCTGCAGAAGCGTAATTGTTCCACTTTTTCCGAGGACTATAAAATGGGGGGAATTTTTTTTTCAATTTTCAAATTCATTTTCATTTACGTACCCATTGTGACGATTCATTATCACGAAATTTATTAAAATTTTGTATTAAAATCTGTTGCACGAGCTTAGGATCCAAAATAAATAGCTTTGGACTGCGTGCTGCAATAACACCCACACAGCTCTGTGATGATTTATAATGCCTAGAATAGAATTACGCCGTTAATACCATGAAATAAATCTTTTAAATAAATAAATTATAAATATGTAAGACTTACAAATAAATCTCATGTAATTCGGTTATTAGATTACATTTTCCTTCTGTAGTTTTTGGTAATGTTCCCTTTAGCAGTTGTGGCCGTGCCGCCAAAATAACATTCCTTTGTTGCCAGTAATTAAAATACCAGGTAAAATACACGTATAATAATGCTAAAAGCATCAGTGGCACTGACACTGACAGTGAAATTATATACAACCAACACATGACGTTCAGCACTTGACGAACTGATAAAAGCGAATGAGTGGAATAGCCCAGCGTATTTAAGTTTGAAAAGACTGCTGCACTTCAGCTATCAACAGCTAAATAGAGAGTGAAAGAGAGAGGGGGAGATGATAAACAAAATGATAAGCGTTAAAAGATCATAAATATTTGCATGCGTTTTGTTTAAGAAAATAAAAAGTTCTCTTGAACAATTTTTATTTACACTTTTATGAATAATGTTAAAATTTAAAGGAATGCAATCATAAAAGTGGATGTAAACTTAAAAGTTAAAAATTTAATAAAATTGTAGCTTAAGTGTCTTAGGGCCATTATTACAGCTTGCCGTTAACTAAAGGGAGGATTTCAATGGGCAAATAAACTGTTTTTCATTATTATGTGTACCCAATAAGATAGAAGTGAGCGTTAAGCTAATGGGAGGATTTAACTTTAACTTTTCAAGTTCACTTTATGTTTGAACTTGCCATATTATGTATTATTTTCATTATGGCAACATTCTCAACAAAATGAGCATATTCAACAAAAAACGAAGCCTGTGGTTGCCACTGCGTTAAAAAAAACTTGTATAATTGAGCTGTTTTATGGGCATTGCTCCGGCACTGCTATATTTTTGAAAAAGTTAACTTTATTTTATTATTAGGTTGTAATAGGTTGTTTAGCTAAAGTTACCTTTAACTAAACCTAACTTTAACGGAAAGTTGCATTAATGGCTCTTATTATGACAAATGTTTACTGTTTCAAAGATATTTACTTTGTTCGCTTTACAATAAACCTCCCTGTCTCTATAAGGTTCACTGAAGTCCGGTAGGTAGTGTGTTGGCTTATTAGATGTGAGACCTCTCCTACAAAATGAAATATGCAAAGAAATTGCTTCAGCGATTTCCCCTCGACAGAATTCGAAGAATACATAAAATTACCATGAAAAGTTTCTCAAAAATCTATAGTTCGGAGTCGACTTTGAACTGTAGGTCCCTACTCCCATGTATAAAATGAAAACATACAACATAACAGATGTGAAAATCTAGGTCGCAATCCTGACTGAGTGTCCCTAGAAGTACAACTAAGTATGTATGTCCGTCGTAGTTTAGCAGGTAGTGTGTGGGCGTATTAGACTCGAGCCCGTGGTTCAAGTCCACGCTTAAAAAGAAAAAACGAAATATGAAAATAATATTTTTTTCAGTGACTTCCTTGTAGCATAAACTCTAAGAGTAAATAATCCAGAATCCAAACTTTGCCACCGGCTATCGCACTATAAGATGCTTCCGATTGCAACCAATTTCTTTACTCTAATAGCAGATCCATGCCACACATGCATAATTGGGACTAGTTATAACACGGATGGTTCTAAATATGAAGACACGATGGTACTGGGCCTCTATATATAGAAGGACCATAATACAGTTTTTCATGCGAAGGTACGTGCGACAAGGGAATGTATTATTTGGGCTAGAAATCATTTGGTAAATTTCACGTATAGGGATTTAAATATCTCTACAGATAGTCAAACGACAATAAGGGCAACAACATACAGGAATACTAGATCAAAGCCTGTCTGGAAGTGAAAAAAGGCGTTTAACAATTACTCCAGGTATGGAATTTTATGCACTAAGTACTCATATTATCATGGAGTGATTGAAAATGAGGAAGCGAAAATTCTGGAAAATATAATAAAAATTGTACCGAATTATAACTGAAAAAGTACTTTTTTGCATCAAATAGTACTTTTGTAAAAGATACATACATACATACATAATTGGTCTTTATAACCCTTCAATCTGGATTGGTCTCACACCACTTATTTTGTGTGTGTGTACATAAGTCACGGGACCTACTGTTTAAAGTCGACTCCGAACGACAGATTTTAGTTTTGAGAAACTTTATCGTTGCAGTTTTATTTCCTCTCAGAGTTTTTGCCAGAGGATGTCGCCGTTCGTTTTGATGGAGATGTCTTACCATTGGGTTTGAATCGTTGTCTCACGTCTAGTAACATATACTTAATAGACTATTTAATTATATTTAATACAAACATACAGTACAAAAACAGCTGATTCGGAACGTAACAAAACGTAAAAGCCCCGTTTAGTCACGTCAATGGAACGTAATGTATAACATACCTTTGTTTGAAGAGCATTGAAAATACTTACCTAAATTACATTACGGATCGGCAAACGTTTTCATTGCTTTTCGTATTCTAAAAACGAACGTACATACATTTCGTGGACGTTTGGCTAACCGGGGCTAATTCTGCTTTAGTATTGCGTTAAACTTCTTGTAAAGCACAAGACATAAAATATGTATGTAATAATAAAAAAGTATTGAAAGCGTAACAGAGGTACTACGGTATTTTTGAAATGAACAAGTACAGAAGAAAGTACAAAAGTACTGAATTTTTACCATGAGCTTAGGTAAACCAATGAAAAGTGGGTGGAGATTTCACCTTGACACTTGTGTAATAACGTTACAGCAGGAAGAATTAAACAAATAATTTGGGACAATTCTAACGAGGGATAAACCATGAGTATTTTAAAATTAATTAAGGGCGACCTAAAGAGTTTACTCATGGGACACTCCACCTTACATGTACACTTAAACCGTTGTGAATAATGAAAAATGACGCATGCAGGGTATGTGCAGATGTCGTCGAAACGGTGCAACACTTTTTGTGTCATTGCCAAGCTTTCGTAAGCTCAAGATCCCAATATTTTGGGTCTGACGGTATGTATACCAGACATAACTCGTCTTAGAGTAAAGGATTGGAAGACGTTAAAAACATTTGTACAAGATACAGGCTTTCTATAGTGAGCATGGTATATGTCAATAGGCATGAGAGCATTGGTTGGTCTCCTTTCCTTCTCCTTCCGGGCTTATGCTTGTGTTTTTTAATTATTTTTGTTACTTTCACTTTAAAACACTGAAAAAATATGTTGTATCTAAACCGCAAAATTCAATTCCATTTCTCATGTTTCTCTATTTCTTACTTCTCCACTCAACAGTTTGGCTATAAACCAAAATATTGTGGTTGAGTTTACGTTTCTTTTTTCTGTTTTTGTTTTTTGTTTTTATTTTTAATTTATTTTCTTCAGTCGTCAAGGACATCGTCCAATATGCTCTATATCCGTTGAATACTTGTCATTTAATTATGGTGTATGTTGGTCTAACACTCTTTTCCTTTCATCCATCCTCGCTACAAGTGGCATGCTGGTAATGTATGTGTGTTTGGATGTATGTGTGTAGTTGGTCTTGTTATTTTGGCTTGTTAACACTGGCTGTGTGGTATTTTTCGTTTTTATATTCCTTTTGTTTTTTGTTGTTGTTTTTTTTTTATTTTTATTTCTATTTTGTGTTTTTATTAAATGATGTCACTCAACATTAACACCTCAAACTTTCACCTGATTTGACATGAAAAGGACAAATTGCAATGGACACAAACACATGCTCCATATACACATACATACACTTACACATAAACACTCGTATGTGTTATTTAGAAACTGCTTTATGCGAGCATAACAAAAATAAACACACGCTGACATGTTGATGTGTATTACAGGGTATTTTCTCTCTCTCTTCTTACACTTACACACACTCTCCCATTAAACAATGGCCAAATACAATATGTTTCCTCTCAATTTGATGATGAAGCTGTGAAAGGAAGACGAAAACTATAAATAGAGTGTGTAGAACGAGTAGAAAAAGAAAAAAAAAAGAAATTTCTTGGAATGGGCCAAAATGAATGAAAAAACAGACACAAATTTTCTCACAACAATAGCAGCAAAAGAATACAATGAAAGATAACACGAAAGGAAAGAAAAAAAAAAAGAAAATAAAGGAAACAAAACGAAACAAAACTTAAATAAAAGTGCTGACAACAAAGTGACATTTACAAATGTCAAATACAATATTGAACATGTAACAATTTCAACTACACTTACACGATATGTATGCTAACAGACACATAAGCACGGGAAATAGACACAAACACACAGACAAAAGGAAACAGAAATATTCCTTGAAGAGCAACAAAAAAATCAACGTTTTATTGCTTTAGACTCTTAAACTCACATTAATACGCTCTTTCGTATCTCTATGAATGTATGTGTGTATGAGTGTTTGTATGTATGTAGGTGATTAAGTGAAACAGACAGACTTAATAAATTGGCAACTTGTTTTACATGTAACAGTAATAGAGCTTCTTAAAGAATCAATTCATCTGGGATTTGTTAAGAATTTTATTAAAAAGCATTTCATTTGCAACAATTTCTAACGGTAAATAAATGTTTAATTTTATAGAAATAGGTAGGCAGGTAGGTAGGTTAAAGAGGCAGAGACCTACCAAGGATCTCATACCTATTGGCGTACACCTAAGCCATCATGTAGGCTTGTTAAGCGGTCACCATTAGAAATGCCTTCATATACTTCATAGGAAGTCTGTATCTTGTACAAGATACTCTTCTGAGACCAGAGATTAGCAATGAATGCTGTTTTCGCTACTCATAAGTACTCTTGAAATTTTTAATATAAGTGAGTCAACAATATTGAAATTTAACTACTCTGACTCATTCGTACTCACTACAACCGTTGATTTATAAGTACAGGTTGCAATGAGTATCCGTACAGCGTTGACATCAAACTCATACCATTCGAAATATGTTTGATTCATAAGCCTACTCATTTAGATTCATAACTTTAGTAAAATACTTATAAATGATTCGAGTGTCCCGAATAATTCTTCAAAATTTACAGTCTTAGTTGTTGTTGCATTTACAAAATAAGAAAAAAGATACATAAGCAAAAATACAGAGCAGCAAGCAGATCAAACACACAATCTTTTAATAGGTATTTTAGAGTTTGAACGCGATTCATACTTATTTTGTGCTTCGTGTATATGTTGAGTTATGGAGAGTCGAATTCAACAACATCATACGTGTTGTTAAGTATGAATATGATGAGTACTTCAAACTTTGAATATGAGTAGATAGGTTCCATGATATTAAAATAAGTATGAAACAGGGTAAGTACGAAAACAGGGTAAACCACAAAAAATCCGTCATCGTTTCGATGTTTTCATCACATGCACTACACTCTTTTTTCCATCACGCCAATACGGTTCAAGTGTACATGTAAAGCTTTCATGATCTCCAGATCACGGTATTTTGGGGATGAAGATCGTAAAAGTAAGAAAAAATTTCAAAATTTATTTTTTAAAAAATAAGTTCCTTCAAGTTTCTGCAAAAATTTAACACAAAATCTCCTCCTCTTAACTTTCATCAGTACGCATATCCTTTCTCTTTCTGTAATAGTATTTTCCATTTTACTTTATGCAGCAAAAAATAAAAGAAACGTGTAAAAGAATTGCAAAAAACTGAAATAAAAACATGAAAAAAAAACTGCAAACAAATGTCAATCAGTCTGACACATACTACGTGTCCGTATTTAAAACAGTATCCTTGCATTCTTTTCTCCCGTTTTTGTTGTTGTTGTTATTACTTTGCAAAATGAAATAAAAAAGTTTCCTTTTTTTCTGTATATGTTTAACAATCGAATATACAATGCCAGCATCAAAAAGGACGTTGTACAATGCACATACACAATATACGTACAAATGAAAGAGTGAAAGGATAACAATTTTATCATAAAGTTACATGAAAAGTAAGTTTTTGGTGTTTCGACTACAAATTCTTTTAAATTGGAACATACAGTGGCAGCTACGAACCAGAGATCAGCAATGAGTATTCAAAAAGATGAGTAGAATCGAATCATACTCATAATTTCTGATACTTATACGCATTCATACTTATTTTAATATCATGGAACCTCTACTCAAAGTTCGAAGTACTCATCATATTCATACTTAACAACACTTATGACGTTGTTGATTTCGACTCTCCATTACTCAATATATACACGAAGGACAAAATAAGTATAATTCGCGTACTCACTAAAAGCTTGTGTGTTTGCTCTGCTTGCTGCTCTGTCTTTTTTACGTATTAGTCTTTATTCTAAATACAACATCAACTGAGACTGTCTATTTTGATGAATGATTCGAGTCACTCGTAGTAGGCTTATAAAACAAACATATTTCAAATGGTATGAGTTTGATATCAAAGTTGTACGCATATTCACCTGTACCTATAAATCAACGTTGTAGTGAGTATAAATGAATCAGAGTGCATAGTTAAATTTCAATATTGTTGACTCGTAGGTAGGTAGGTAGAAGTGGCAGTCCTGTCGATGGAATCATGAGCGGACACACTTAGGCCGCAAACCGCGCCCATTGTGATACCACAGTGCCACATTTCCCCTATTCCAGGAACCACTTGGAGCTTCCGATGAAGCGATTCAGACTGCCAATGTCCGTGCATGACAGTTCAGCTAGGTCCTCCATGTAGTAGGCACCCAGGTGTCTTTTTCTCCTTTGACCGAGTGCCGGGCATGTGCACAGTAGATGAAGAACAGTTTCTTCCTCTTCCTCATCTCCACAGCTTCTGCAGAAATCATTCGCGAGGTGTCCAAGTCCAATACGCCTCGCATGCGTTCCTATAATGCAATGCCCCGTAATAACCCCGACAACAGCGCTGAGCCTGCTTCTTTGGAGTTTAAGCAGAGCTCCGTACATTGTTGACTCACTTATATTCAAAATTTCATGAGTGCTTATGAGTAGTGAAAAAACGATTCATTGCTAATCTCTGGTCCAGATCTTACGTTCCCTGATCACGTGTAATATCAAGAGTATAAAAATTGGATTAGGGAAAGCAGTGTGGATTTGGTAAGGTTTGTTCTGCTGATTGACATTGCTCTGTGAAATATGGGACCCATTTATTCAATAACTCATTGGACAGCATTTTACATGTTTGCTTTGGAATACATTCAAACCCAATGCCAAATCCACTACTATCTATCTTCGTATTCCCTCAAATTATTTTCCAGCGCAATACCCTGCTTGAATATTGAATTATATGAGACGATTTAAAAAAAAACATACATACATACTTAATTGGTCATTACAATCCTTTAGTCAAGATTACAATCAAGCTTCTTACACTGCCTAAGTTGTGTGTGTTAATTTTATATATGAATAGAGGGGCCTACAGCTTACAGTCGACTCTGAACGACAGATTTTTGAGATGCTTTTCTGGGCAATTTTTTGTACTCCCAGAGATTTTGCTAAACATCTGCTGAGAGCAAGCCACCAAAGAAATATTTTTTCGTAATTCATTTAGTCGAGATGTCTGTCCTGAGGTTCGAACCGTGATCTTACTTCTAAAAAGACCAAACACTACCTACTGGTCTACGGCTTCGTTTTCTTTAAAACTCCATCTTATTTAGTTAAAGAGTTAGTAAAACTTCAGCCAGACTTGTGTATAGATTGGTGTGTTTGAAGAGAATAATCGTGTTTAGAAGATCTCCATTACAAAGATCTGTCAAACAATTGTCTAGTAATTGTTAGGGTTTATGCAAAGAGTGTAAATAGAGGAATAACAAAGAAAAGCAATTGTTGTTGTTTACATCAAGTTGTGAACAGTGGCACACAGAATTGTGCGATAAAGAATTTTAATTAAAACTAAACATAAATTTATTTTTATTTTATTTGCAAACTACGAACTCATATTTTAAATGAACACGGGAAAAATTGAATTTAAAATAAAGGATAAAGAATGCCTTGGAATATATCAAGCCTGGCACGATTTATGGTTTTTTTAATTTCCATTCAGCAAAAGGCAAGACAAATGGATTGCTACCCGATATAGGTTCTCTAACACGATCTGCCTGTTAGGAAAGATGAAAGATTTTTAAAATAGTTTGAAGTAAATATGGATTTACGGCTTACCCTTATGGAAGATTCGTTATCTTGAAAACATTTAAAGCTTGTAATCAAAACTTCTTTACATAGTTCAGGATCCAGTAATATTATTTTGTAGACTAAGGGTCATAAAAACTACCACAAATCTGGCTTTATTTTTTTATTGTCTTAAAAAGAAAGCAATCACGATTGCATGTATATATCATCCAAATAGTATATAAAATTCCTTTTTGGGAGACGTATTAATTTTGAAAAGCTGTGTTGAAGTTTTAACAAAATCACATACTTTGTATAGTAAATTCTAAAGACCGAAATCTATAACGAGACTTCACTGTTTGATTTTCCCTTTTGCTTTAATTTATGGGTTGAGTTCAATCAGAAAGTTTTTTTAGCCCCAATTTCCTAGTTTGCTGTTGCTGTTGCAATGCTGTGTCCTCATTAAGGATACTTTCATACAGAAATTGATGGTTGTGCCACAGCCATTGACATATAAATTTGTGTGTGCTTGTGAATGCGGAAGTATGAGTATATTATGGTCAATGTAAGTATGCATGTATGTATGACACAGTATGTTGCATTATTGTTAAGGCATAAAGTCGTTTAATATTTGTGTGTCATACCGGGGTTATTTTGTATTGTTGGTCGATTTGTGGTTTCATACCTCTTTTGTATCTCTGCCATCCTCATCTTCTTCTGCTTCTGCCTCCTTTGTTTTCAAAATTGATGATAACGTGTAGTCAATCTGTGTTTTTTGGTTTGTCAAATAATTAACTTTGACTAATTGTCTACGAGTATTATATGTACATATATGTAAGCATATGTGTATGTGTGTCTCTATCTTCTTCTTGTAGTATGGTTTAGATTTTCTCTGTAAAATTTCGATTAATTTTCGGCCGTATTTATCGTTGTTCTGAAATTGATTTAATTGCAGCATAATGTAATTGTCTATGCGATAATGACTGGAATAATAAACCACACACACACATTTTGCCTGGTTGATGGCAAATTTCATTTTAATGGTCGCCTTACAAAATCCGCTTAAGATTTATTAATTAAATTATTGAAACTTTATTATCAACTTTAAACAACAACGATAATGTGCAAATAACTTGCTTATAAGCATTTAATACTTCAATCTTTTATGCCTTCTTATCTCATGGTCACTTACCAAAAAAATTCCACCATGTGCCATGTTAAATAACTTTCCACTTTCATGCCACTAAATAATAACCACAGTCCTCTATGTGCTTCAATAGGATATGAAACCAACAATTTACGGAACCTGAAAGGCATGAAGCAAAGAAGCAAGAAACAAAAGTAGGTGCTTATATGCATATGCTTGAACCACTCCTTTGATTGGCACCTTGCTTTCGACCACAAGAGAATATTTTATTTTATTTTTTTTTCTTTGTACCTAATAAAGTTATTATTTTTAAAATCCATACGACACAAGGATCCATACTCCATCGCAAACACTTGTACGACTACCAATTAAACTTCACTGTAATGTTTTAGCATAAATTGTTGAAAGGAAATACTTGTTCGTGTCGTGTTGCATAAACACTATTGTTACCTCCGTTTCAAATTTTGTTGCTGTATTAGTATTCGTTAGTTGTGCTACCAAAAACCTGGTTGAAAATGAATCAAAGAGAAGCATATTTTTCGGTGGGAGCCGGGAAAGAAAACAAAAGAATTTCGGTTCAGGTTATATGTACATAGGAAATGTTTTAAAATGAAATGGAAAAAAAAATTTGCTCAATGTCATGCATTTGATGATTTGAAGTTCTTACAAGGAAAACCGAACCTCAACAAAGTTTCCCCAATTATTTCTACTCGTTACCAGTTCACACTTTTGCTTACAGCGTTGCTTGCTTTAAGAACACCCTCTTCTTCTACTGCATAGAGGGTTCTTGTCTACGATATTCCAATGCATGTCTAATCTACTTCCACTTCCTCTCTAAGACTTTTGACGATTTGTTTGTATTTGACTCCAATGAGTTAGGTGGCCCATGAGCTTACTTACTCAATTGGCCATTAACCTCCTTCCAACGCATATAAGGTCATCTTCTTCGCCCACTTCCAGAGATCCATGCATCAAATACCCGTCTCGCCGGATCATCCTCTTCCATTCGAATGACATGGCCGAGCCAGCACAGCCGCTAGGTGTTAATACGCTGCACAACGTCTATGTCGTTGAGGAGCTCAAATAGCACACTGTTGGTTCGGATGCGGAAATCATCGCGAACTCGCACTGAACTGAAGATCTTACGTGGGACTTTTCTCTCAATACTCTCAAGGCTGCTGCAAGAGTGCTTAATAGGGTCCATGACTCTGCGCCATAAAGAAGCACGGGTAGAATGAGAGTCTTGTAGAGTATTAGTTGCGTCGTAAAAGAGAGGTCTTTGCTACTCAATTGCATATTGAGACCATAGTAGCACGTGTTGGCAACAGTGATCCTGCGCTTGATCTCCAGACTAACATAATTTTTTTTGGCTTACTCGTATATACTTATGACTGAAAAAAAACTCACATGAATAAATCTAATTAGGTCAAATCGTGTATTCTCGGTGGCCAGCTCTCATTACCCCTAAGTCAGATAACTATGCCCTCAAATCGCTCAAGTCGAATGAGCAATATGACATGAGCTGTGTAACATTTTTAGTGTCCAGATCATATAATTTAGGGCAAAAGAAGTTGGTAATCATCGCCTCAAACTGTTCGTCATTATCAATGAAATCCACACTAAACAGTGACTTTTGCGGCTGCATAGAACTAATTTCGTTTCTTAAGTAAAGGGTCTGGACTCATGAAACATTGTACTGTTGACTTTCACACAAGTATAAAATACACCCAAATACGCTGGATTGTGATAATATGAAGTAATAGAAAAAGTCTGCAATTCTTGTGAAAGAGTTTTTGAGAAATGAAAATATATTGCGATTACAGCTTCGGATAAAAACTACCGTCTATCGACACTAGGTTAGGTTGAGGTTAGGTTGAAGTGGTAGATCTGATTACCAAAGCACGCTTAGCGGCCCGTTGTGTCACCACAAGTAAGATCCGTCCCTGTACTGACCAAATTCTATCAAACTCATCGAAGAAGTTGGTTACCACAGAGGCTGTACATTTAAAGCACGACTCCCCTAAGCTGGGAACCAGCTTAAAAGTTTTATAAACAGAGGTATATCCTTGATATCAATGGACGATAACTAAGTTAAGCTGATAAGAAATGGAGAGACAAGTAACCTAAATCTGCACTTCACAAGGCATGGGTATTGAAATAGAAATTGGATAACAATTTCCTCCTCTCTTACAGTGGCGAGTTCATCGGCCCTGCAGTTGCCTAGAATGTCCCTGTGCCAATATAATTTTGAGATCTTTGTGAATAATTTGTATGCTGCATTAATAAGAGAGCTATTGTTTGCTGAATACGGGGGATTGAGTAAGAGAAAAAGAGGCAGAATTTTTTCTCAGTTTGTTTGCCTGTAGCTGTGTATAGCTTGAGATATCTAAGTCGTCTCTGATTGCTAGTCTTTTGAATAATGCGGGTTGTGCTTTGCAACTGTAATAAAATACATTGGGGGACACAGGTTTAAGCCTAGAGTGGAATGCTAATGTATTGTTACGAAAATGGAAATGGTGTAACATCGTTTAACATTAAAACAAACAATGATAAACAAAAGCTATAAAAACAGAAACAATGAAATTGTTTATGAGATAAACAATTAAGCAACAAGGCAACAACAAACCATGTAAACAAAATACACAAACAACAATGAAACAACGATGTTTACATTTTACGATTTCTCGAGAAGGCGAAGCCATGAACTTTCGACTTCAAGAACATTCATCAGACTGTTTACTATGAACAGACAAAGCAGGAAACGAGGGAGTAAGAACACAGTCAGTCTTGTGTGAAGACAGGTTGCGTGTGAAGAAAATAATCGTGGTTTGAAGATCTCTGTTATACAGATCTATCGAAAAATTGTTATTGTTTACGCAAAAGAAGTGTAAAGAGGAATAACAAACAAAGCAAGTGCTGTTGTTTACATCAAGTAGTAAGCAGTGGCCCACAGAATTGTGCGAATAATAAAGAATTTTAATTAAAACTAAACACAAATTTATTTTTATTTTATTTGTAATCTACGACCCATACTTTAAACAGTTTTTAGCAAATTATACGTACAGCTAAAGGGACTTTGAAAAACTGGATGTATAGCAATTGGCCCTACATTCCTCCCGGTATAGAACTCAATTTAATCAAATCGTTCAATAAAATTTCTGATTATTAGTTCACATTGCCATGAACATGGTTTTATGGCAGCAAAATGTGGCAATTTTTGATTTCTGGGCCTTTTTAACAATCCTACGTATATGTTAACCAACTTGGTGTCTCGTAATAGGAAGTAAGCCAATATTTAACAAACGTTTTCCTTTCCTTTTTTTTCTTCTTCTGATATTTGTAACAATTTTTTGTGACTTGAATAATAAAATGAATGTAATGTTGAAAATTTCTATTAACGCTTGTTTCTGTTCGGTGTCCAGTATACCAGTAAGTATACTGTATGCCTTTGTTGTAGTTTATGGGTCTAAAAAGTAAAGTTTATGTTCAATTTAAAATTACATGATCAGTACTAATTTTTTACTGTTATTGTTGCTGTTGTTTGTTGTTGCCAAAATATTTTGTAACACAAACCCAATAAACTACTAACGTAATGGGTTTTTACTGCAAAAGAGTATAAGACATGTTTTCTACAAAGTAAATCCTCTTTAATGTAGAACCTAAAATGGTTTTCTCTAAAGGGGGGTTTCAATTGAAAAGTTTTGTGTACCTGTTAGGCGAGTATGGCCTGAGAGAATGTAAACGCCAGCGTGTTTGAGAGTCATAAATTTTGTTTCGATTTTGTTGCTTTAAGAAAAAAAAAAAACATGTTGCAACATAATTTCATTAAGATTTTCTGTTTTAGAATGAATGCGTAGCATTGAAGGATTCGTGAAAGTCATATAAAAAGAAATTTTAATTGAACGGCGTTAAATAGCTAAAAAAAGAGCCGCTAACATTACTATATGACTTCCTCTAAACTTTCCTTATTCGTGGATAAGTATTGTGAAGACTAAAAGAGAATGTGTTACAAATAAAGGGTGGACCATTTTAAAGTTTAAGATTAAAAATAATAAAACAGAAACGGTTTGCAATCTTGCCAAATTTATTTCGTTTTTATGGTTGTCGCAGTTATGGGGTCACAACAGGCCACTATGCGTGATCAACTGAGCTTTTGGTATCAAACCTACCACTACAACCTAACCTATGGTTGGCGCGGCTGGCAGCACAGTACCTATTTCGATCGGACCAATTTTCGTGCACTTTTTCAAGTGCATGGGGTCGTATCTCGGCAATGGGATCACAAATGTTGGCCTCGTTCAAATGCTTAATTGTCTTTGGTTTGTCGGCATAACACTTTTCTTTAATGGCGCCCAACAGAAAATAGTCCAACGGTATCAAATAGCAGTTTCTGAGCGGCCAATTGACATCCGTATTTCGGCTAATTAAACGGCCATCAAAACTTTGATGCAATAAATCGATTGTGGCATGAGATGTGTGACAAGTTGCACCATTCTGTTGAAACTAAACATCATTCACATGAATACCATGAAGAGCGGATTCAAAAGAATAGGTCGTCATGATACGATAGGTGTCGCGATTGGCCGTAATGGTTAAGTCGTCCTTATTTTTATAGGAATATGGGCCAATGATGCCTCCGCTGCACAAGCTGCACCAAACAGTCATTCGGAATGGGTGCAGTGCCTTCTAAAAACACATGTGAGGGTTTTCTGAGCCTCAAATACGGCAATTTTGCTTATTAACGTGTCTATCAATATGAAAATTAGCTTCATCCAAAAAGATGATTTTTTTTTTAAAAATTGACATCATCGTGCACATACTGAAGCGAAAACGAAGTGGTCATGCTGCTTTAATTCTTGAATCAATTGGACTTTAAAAGGCTTAACACAGAGATCTTTTTGCAAAATTCGACTTAAACTGCTGCTTGAAATGTTCAATTCCTGTAACCGATGGCGAGTTGCCTATCTCAGCCATAGCTTTGATAATTTTAGATGTACGTACTGTATGAGCACGCTCACGTCTTGGTGAACTTAGGCCATAGACTCGCGTATATCGAGCACTGTTGGTCCTTTTCTGTTGGACAATTTCATGCAATTTTCAAGCAATTGTCGTTGTTTTGGAAATAAATATCCAATAAATTCCAATGTTGCTCAAACGTAAATCGATTCATTAAATTCAGCGGAGATAATATTGTTACGTTTTTACCTTTTAAAAACGTTTAAAATAAGAGCTCTTGGATTGCAAATACAATAAAAATAAATTTGTGTTCAGTTTTAATTAAAATTCTTTATTATTCGCATAATTCTGTGTGTCACTGTTCACAAATTGATGAAAACAACAACAATTGCTTTTCTTTGTTATTCCTCTGTTTACACCCTTTGCATAAACAATAACAATAACTAGACAATTATTCGACAGATCTTTGTAAGGGAGATCTTCCAACCACGATTACTCTCTTCAAACACACCGCGTCTTCACACAAGACTGTTTAAACTTTTACTAATTCATTCGCCTGCTTTGCCTTGCCCTTTAAATGGCAAGGTAAACAGTCTGACGAATGTTCTTGAAGACGAATGTTCGTGGGTTCGCCTTCTCGAAATCGTTATAAAAATAAACATCATTGTTTCATTATTGTTGTTTGTGCACTTTGTTTACATTTATTCTCGTAGTGTTTGTTTACGTATTTTTGTTTATTTGTTCAGCATTTTTCTTTTTATGCTGCTGCTTGTTGTTGTATCTATTTTTATAATTTTAATCTTAAGCAAAGTAAAATCAAAACACCAGTATCTAGATTTTCATTTTCGTAAGGATTTACTGAATTTTGTAACAGAATAGGAATTTAAACCGGTAGATGGTGCAACCGATACTACGTTTAACTTTTACGTTTAAGGCCACACGCAATATTTATGTTTCACTGTGTCTATTTTTCTCAATTACAAGCATCAGGCCCTCAATTGTGGTGGGTTAGAGGCTTTAGCAAAGAAATTGCCTTGGCAAACATTTTATAAATTTTTTTAAATTTCCTTTACATTTCTGGTTTCCATGAAATCCACGGTATCCTTAATAGTATACATCCTTATGTGAAAAAGTGCGTTTGAATTGAATTGAATTGAAATTTGAGTCAACAATTTTTAACAGGATTTTCAATTTTTCCAATTTTCCTTTTTTACGTTTTTTATTGCTTTTGTTTCTGTTTCAAGCAAATAAACCACATAAATCGATCAAAATTCAATAAAACTGTCACTAGCAATGAATAAATAACTTTTAATTTTTCCTTGTTGTTGTTGTCGGGTTTTTATTCATTCTTTAAATAAAATACTTTATTATGGTTTTTTCAAAAACAAAATGAATTTATTTTCCTCCTCACATTGTTTTTGTTGTTAAATCATATTATTTTCTATGGCGTATGGACGGACTGTGATGCATGGCTGTAAAATTGTATTTGCATTTGGAACGTTTTTTTTTCCTCCGGTAAATTATTTGATTCCATAGTTGACAGACAGAAAGCTAGGCGGTCGCAATTGGGTTTGTAACTTGGTTGTAGTAAAGAGATTAAATTTCATTTTATTTTTTCATCACAATTCATCACAGCGTTTTTAATTTGTTCTTGCAAAAGCTATTAAAGCAGCAGTATGTTGTATTTGAGATACGGTGACATGTTCAAGTGGCTGGCAAATGGAGTGGGTGGGCGAGTTTAAACGGCATTTAATAAATCAATTCTTATTTTTTTATAATGTTTAAACGATTAAATATTTTTATTTAAATTTACAAAAAAAAAAAGTTCACATAAGTAAGTTAAAGGTCAACGATGTGGCTCTCAAACTATAAAAATAGTTACAACTGCCTTATCCGCCGTAATAAAATTGTTTTTCTTGATCAAATGGATGGATTTTGCATTTACTATGCAATCGCGACGTATTCATACTTAACTAAACTTACTGAATTGATTATTACAACCCTTCAGTCAGGATTACAACCTAGCTTCTAACACCACCCATGTTGCGTGGGTTAATTATATCCAGGAGTGAAGGTACCTACAGTTTGAAGCCTACTCTGAACTACAGATTTTTTATGAAACTTTTCATGGCAATTTTATTTACATGTAGAATTTTTGCAAGGCGTCGAATAAATATTTTTTTCATATTTTGTATTTGTTCGATTTGGGTTTCTGGGTTTTGCACCACGGCCTGACGTCTAATAAGCCAACACACTACCTACTAGATTAAGGCGACTCTAACTTAACAATGTATTCTAAAACAAATAGTATCGCAATAACTATAAACAGAGAGCACTTGGCAGTAAACTAACGAGAAAGTTTATTTAGAAAGTCTAGTAGGTAGAGTGTTGGCTTATTAGACGTGAGGCCACAGTTCAAACCCCAGGTCAGACATCTCCAAAATATAAAAAATATTTCTTCGGCGACTTCTTTTCAGCAGATTGCTGGCAAAAACTCTGGGAGTAAAACAAAGTTTCTCAAGAAAATCTATTGTTCAGAGTCGACTTTAAACTGTAGGTCCTGCCACTCATCTATAAGATTAACACACTCAACATAAATGGTGTGAGTAATTAGGTCGTAATCCTGACTGAAATGTTATAATGACCAATTATGTCTGCATGATGCTATTGCTATATGTTGTTATAACCTAGGGCGATACCAGAGGCTGTGGCCAAATTAAATAAGTTACATCTGGTCGACTCCCCAGATATCGTATCGTAACTTGATGAATCAAGTGGCTGCTAGATGCCTCCTTAATTGTCCCCTTGACAGAACCAACAGGCTCGATGACTTTGAGAACCACTTAGCAGCGAGACTGTTTAATATAACGAATGTTTCAAAGACTGGTAGTAGTATACTAGCCAGGGTATGTTGGAGCTTAGAGCAGAATATTTAGCACTCAACGTGAATCTTTATTTTATGCAACGTAGAAAGATGTGTTCTATTTGAGGACAACTGGTGAGGAGTGCACTGAGAACGAGATATCGCAGCAGTATCTGCCAGTCAGGCCGTCAACTGAGTACTGTACTAATATAAGACTGAAATGAAGGTAGTATGCGATTCTTGGGACCATCTGGCAAAGCTTAATCATTTGAGAAGGAGTAGTAGTGTCATTTCTTCTGAAGTTGAAGGAAATACTTGATAGTGAGAAAAACTTTAATACCCTTGTTGTGGTCGAAACATTTCTAAAGTTCTACGAAGAAGTTTGTGTAGCTAGAGAAAATGAGTGAGAATGGCCATTACAGCCCTTCAGTCAGGATTACAGCCTAGCTTCTCATAACACTCATGTTGTGTGCCTTAATTTTATACTTGAGTGACGGGAACGTACATTTTAACGTCGACTCCGAATGACAGATTTTTGAGAAACTTTTTCATGGCACGTTTATTTAGTCTCAGAGTTTTTGGCAGAAATCTGCTGAGAGGAAGTCGCCGAAGAAATAATTTTTTTTTCATATTTCGTTTTGATGTCTGGCCTGGGACTTACGTCTAATAAGCGAACACACTACCTACTAGACTACGGCGGCTACACAGGCGAACACTCTATTGAATTTAAATAGGATTAACCTTTTTGACAATTACCGTGGAAAGAGCTTTAAATGTTGGACATTTCTACAGCATAAGAGTCGCTTTAAGTTAAATAGCCAGATTCTATAATAAAGGGAACTAATGAAAAGAGTACATACTTGACAACCAGGCGACATGAGTGCATTCCAAATGGATACCTGAGGAATAAGCAGATACTTGGCGAAAAGATTTACTTTTGAAATTGGGTTTCCAAAGCAGCGGTGAATGGCAAATTGTAGTCAGTGATGCGTTAAATGAAACTGAAGCACTTAAGGACGATCTAGTAAAACTTGGGTAATAGCACTAGAAAAGTATTAATATCATCTTGCAATTCTTAAAATCGAAGTAAAATATTGGAAGAAATGCGATGAGCTGTTGATGCCGCATAGTTATTAGGACAGTGCAACTGTTTCCTTAACTTAAGTATCGAAAATAGTAGAAGTTAATGCATGCATGTATCTTGTCTTAAGTATTCAGTTTAGTTTCCATTCAATTTGTAAATACAACGACCAAAAATTGATTTCTTATTCCATTTGTAATTTAATTCCCCACCATAAAACGTTAATCAAATTATTCGTTTTATTGTTTTCAATTAGTCGCCTATTGTTTCTTATTCATGATTAAAAAGGCCACCATAAAGTGATAAAACAGAACAAAAGTAATGCCCTGATGAATTCCTAGCAAACAAAAAAAGAAAAGGACACCAATTTGTAGTAGCCTTTGAAAGAATGGTGGCACGGTTCTAATTAAAACTAAAAATAATAATGAAGGCAATCATTGAACTGGAAAATTGCAAACAACATTCTTATCAAACTACTTTGATCTTTCTGTGTGTGGCAGAAAACATAGAGAATATCTTATAAAACAGCAATGGAGGAAAGAATTAAATTGGATTGTAGAATAGGGTGGACATAGGGTGTAAATGAATAAATTGCAAAGGGTACACATTCAATGGTTACTTACCCGTGCCGTGGTATGCTTTATAATGTTGCATAAGGGCTATGGTATGATGTGGCATGGTCACTTGTAAATAAATACGTAATGTTTTTACGCACCATAAGGCCTTTATACATATTGTTGTATACTTATTTACCACAATCTGTAAATTGTTTAAGCAAATATTCTTCAGTGCATTTAATTTTCTTAATGAAAAGTGTCACTTTACAAAAGAACAGGGGCAGTTCAACTGGCTAATCTTTTAAGTGCACCACATACACTTTTTTCTTGCCGTTCTTTTTTTCCCACTGTCTTCTGTCTTTTCGAATGCCACAAAAGGGGGAATATTGAACAAGATTCTTGAGGAGTATCTTCAGTAGAAGTAGAGAAAAAACCAGATGCAGTTATAATCACAGTACATTATTAGCTTCAATTACAAGTGGCACATACAATAACAACAACAACAGGCAGGCAACTTGAGTGTATTTAACTTGATATGCAAGCATTCTGGCTAAACGCACTTGCCACCCTTTTGAGCAAAAAAACAAAAAGAATTGTTGCATGTTCCTTAACATGTTTTACACACATCAGGTTTTTTTTTTTGCTACGCAGTTTATGCTTCTATTGACACTGCTGTTGCAAGCCTGCTGTCTAAATACATTCAAGATAATATTCGTTTGGGGGGGTTAAATGAGGGTTAAATGCGTAGAAATTTTTTTACAAAAAGCTGCTTAAGATTTTCTTACATCTGCTTTGTTTTTAATCTCTTCCAAACGGCAAAATGTTTTACAATGTTCCGTGGGTGGGTGGATAAGGAAGACAACGTATGTGGCAATTTATTAGTTCGTCCAGGGGGGGGGGGGGGGGGGGGAGGTTTGGGGGTATGTTAGGGATTTGAAACATATTTACTTTTAATTTGTTCCCTTTTAATACGTCTGTAAGGCAATTCTGAAATTGTGTGTATTGATGGAGAAATTTAATTTCGATGTAAAAATGTCTGTTTGTTTTTTCCCCTTTCTTATCTTCTTATAAAACAATAGCATATCAGAAAAACAAAAAAAAGCAATTAATTTAAGTTAAACTGCTTAAAGTAATTTAAAATTTTTGGTTGTTTTTGCCACTAGAAATAATGACAAACAAAAATTTTAAATTTTAACATGAATCACCGAATTGGCCAATAAAGTACGAGCGTTGCCAGCGCCAGTGTGTTGAAGTCGCCGTAGTCTAGTAGGTAATGTGTTGGCTTATTCAACATGAGGCCTCAATTCAAACCCCCGGTTAGACACCTTCAACAAAATGAAATACGACACAATATTTCTTATGTGACTTCCTCTCAGCAGAGTTCTGGTAAATTACTCTGCGAGTAAATAATATTACCATGAAAGGTTTCTAAAAATCCATCGTTCGGAGTCGATTATAATTGGTGAGTCTCGCCACTCCTGTGTAAAATTAATACACAGGACTTAAGTGGTGTAAGAAGCTAGGTTATAATCCTGACTAAAGGGTTGTAAAGACCAATTATACGCCAATTATCGTTTCACAAGAAAACATTCCACATTCATCATATTGATTACGTGCGGATATAAAAGGCCAAGACAAAGCAGCCAAGGAGTCAGTAAGAGTTCAGTCAGTCTTGTGTGAAGACGCGTTGCGTTCGAAGTAAATAATCGTGGTTTGAAGATTTCCGCTATAGATCTGTACATTAGTATAAGTGTTGTTGCTTACAAAAAGGTTGTAAGCCGAGACTAATAGTGAACAAGCAAGTTGTTGTTGTATGGTGTAGTTGTATACGGTGGCACACAAAAGTATCGTGAATAATAAAGAGTTTAATTGAAACGAAGCACATATTTATTTTGGTTTGCAATCAACGAACTCATAGTCTAAACGTTTTTAAAAAGGTAAAAACGTAACAGTATTTATGTATATCACGTAACATGATAGTTTTTGGTATACAAAAAACTGAAAACAAGTGCGATCTTTAGTGAATGATATAGGGAAATTAGAAAAGGAGAAAAGGTAGAAAAGGGAGGATATAAGACATGGAGGAAAAAAGATAGACCACAAACACACAAGAGAGTGTGACTGCAACCTTGTTGCCCTAGCACTTCTCAATAAGCTCAACCTATTCATGAATCAATAGAGAGCCCTAATATCGCCTTACGATAGAGAGTTCAAACCTTCGAGAGCCCTCAATCTCAACCTACTAAGGGCTGGACAGTTACATAGAAGGTGTTCGAGAGTTTCCAACTGCTAATCATCGTTATATACCCTGCTATAGTCCGGCTGGGACCTGGTCCTTGTTAGCAATCTAATCTCTTAGTGCCTGTAGGAATACCATCTTTCTTTGTATGGAAAGTCTGTATCTTGTACAAACTTTCTTAACTTCTTCTAGGCTACTCCTCTGATACGAGTTATATTCGATTTAGTCCCCAAAATATTGGGATCATGAGCTTGAAAAGGCTGGGCAATGACACAAAAAGTTTTCAATCGTTTCGATGTCGTCACCAAATGCCTTGCATTCATCATTTTCTAGCATGCCCAATATGATTTAGGCGTACATGTAAGGCGGATAGTGCCATGAATACATTTATTATCATGCTCAGGTCCCCCTGATTTAGTTTTAAACGCCTGAAAGTCTTTTGTAATTTTTCCTACCATGTCCGGGCAGAGAGGTATACCCATCTTCACAGATTGGTCTAAGTTAGGCGGATGTAGAAGTGCTGGGGTTTTCCGTAGGGAAACTCCACTTCAGGTTGAATGATGACTGCAGCGTTTTTCAGGCGGAGATTTTCGCAATCTTGAAGGCTATTGAGGCCACAGCTTGTGGCCCAGCTTCGGATTCGGAATCTTACGTGATCTTCGTTGACAGTCAGGCTGCCCTTAGGGTCATTGAGTCGGTCTGGTGCAAATCACGGCTCGTTCGCAAGTGCAAAGAGTCGTTGAGGACTTTTGGACTAGACCGTATCCGTCTTTGCTGGGTTCCGGGTCATAGCGGAATACTGGGCAATGAGACGGCGGATACCCTCGCTATGTTAGGTTCGCTTTCTGGGGGCGATTTAATAGTTGGTCCTGACCTTCCGGTCTGCCACCTCTACGGTCTCATCAATGGATGGGTCGGGGAGAAAGAGCAGAGACGTTGGAGGAACGGATCGGGTTGTCTTGTTTCTAGATGTGCTGTGGACAGTAAAAAAAACAGGCCAGCTTAAGGTTGGTTGTCGGTTTTATCACGGGGCACTGCGAGATTATGTCGCTAACGGGGATCTGGAACAGATCGAACACCTCCTCTGTAACTGCCCAGCCCTTGGTAGGTTGAGGTTGAACAGGCAGGGCCTCCTTTGAGAGTTTGAACTCTGTGTCGAGAGCCGACATCAAGGCTCTCCACAGATTCATTAGTGGCTTAGGCTGGTTGAGAGACGCTAGGGCTTCATCAGGATTGTCGCGCTCTCTCTATTTTTGTTGTGTCTGGTCTGTGTGATCCCTCCTCTCCCTATTCTCCCTTTCCTACATCCTCTCCTTTTTTTTTATCCTATTCCCTCTATTATCCTTCCTTTTTAAGGACGTTGTACAATGGGTAAATTCGACCTCCGGGTACTGTACTTGTCTTCATTGACAAGTACACGTCCTCTAACCTAACCTAACCTAACCTTCCTACCGTGTCCTTACTCCACAACAGCTGATGTGACCTCTACGACCACATTTCCAGCTTGTTCTTTAATGATTATGGTGCATAATACCCTGCCTCTATTAGCCAAACTATTTGTTTATTTAGTACCAATCACTCCCTTATAACTAGGTACCCATATAATGCGTACCGTTCCATGACTGGTATGATAAAATTTCATTCATATGCGAAAATTTTCCACATTGTATCAATAAAAATAAGCATTTAAAATACCTTTAGACAACCCACCAATAAAATGTTTTTATAAGCATTTTATATGCATTATAAAAAATGCTTTATAAACTTAATTATTTAATATTGAACGAAGCAATAAAATTATCATACGACGATTATTATTTCTAAAGTGTATGCCACCACAAAATTATAAACATTGTAAGTGAGTGGGAGCGTGAGTGAGTGAGAGTGTGTGCGTGTGTTCCTTCTAAAAGCATTAGGAAAGTGCTTCTTTGGTTTTTTTTCATACTTTTCTTAAATGCGTTATAATTTTAAACATCTTAAGCCACATACACTCACTGGCATAATTATTATTAATGGAAGAGAGTGCAAATACTTGTCATCCTGTGTATGAGAATGTATATGTTTGTATCTGTGTTTAGGTGTGTGTGTAATGGAGTTTGTCGAAAACCGCACCTTATTTAATAAGAATATTAACGATGTCAGTCAAAATAAAAGAAGACAAAAATGTCAATAAAATCAACCTGTTTCAATAAACTCTCATCAACCGCAAGTGACAAAATACTCTGTCGGTAATACACACATACATACGTATGTACGTACCATTGACAGAGTATGCTTATGCAGCATATATCTAATTTGATAGAGAATGAGTAGGAGATTTAAGAAGAATCACACAATTAACCCCCTTTCTCTCTTGGCACACCTTTGTGGCAACACATACGTAAGTATACATCACAGTCACCATCATAGTCATTTGAGAAGTTCACGTCTTTATCTGATTCATTGACATCATCGTCGTCATCAGCATCAACTGCAGCATCATCATTTCGCTGATATACAATACATCTCTCTTACTTTCTCTCTCTCTCTATTATCTGTCATTATTGTAGATTTTTTGTTGTGGTTTAAAAAGAAAATTTCACCTTTTCATGTTAAGAAAGAGAGAAAGAAAAATGTGAAGAAAATAAGCCAAATACTCATATAAATTCCTTGCTAGCATTGCCTTTAAATTCAATGCCATTGTCAAGAAAATTTATCCAGAACTTAAAAGGAATGTCATCATTTTCCAGTTGATCATTTCTAAGAAGAAATTTTTGATGGACTTGTCATGTTTTCAACATGCATGAACTTGGTTCTGTTAAGTATTACGATCAGGACGGCGGTATAATCTTATAAGGAAAGAAATAATTTTTTCATCGTTGGTTCGAGATCTCTGAGCCAGGTGTTGAACCATGAACTCTCGCCTAATAAGCCAACACACTATATAATAGACTACGCCGATTAATCGAATTCGTTCGACCATTGAAATGTAAACGCTGACCATAGACTTGCTAGGACTATTGCATTGTGCCGCAGGTAATTCGTTATCTCATCTAGATTGCTCGGACTTTCGTAGCATACAAGCTATCACAGTTTTGCTAAGGGTCACCAATCCATTACAAGAATATCCGATTGTTAAGATTTTACCTTTTAAAAACGTTTAAAATATGAGCTCGTAGCTTGCAAATAAAACAAAAATAAATTTGTGTTTAGTTTTAATTAAAATTAATTATTATTCGCACAATTCTATGTGCCACTTTTCACAACTTGATGTAAACAACAACAATTGGTTTTTTTTGTTATTCCTTTGTATACGCATAAACAATAGCAATTACTAGACAATTATTCGACAGATTTTTGTAGCAGAGATCTTCAAACCACAATTATTCTTTTCAAATACACCGCATCTTCACACAAGACTGACTGAGCTTTTACTGACTCAGTTGTCTGCTTTGCCTTGCCATTTATATGGCAAAATGAATGTTCTTGATGTTCATTGTGACCATATGCACTTAACTATGCAAGAGAATCTCGTCGTGTAAACACCGTCTTTAGATTTGATTGAAGATCGACAAGGAGCCAAAAATTCCTTCGATAAACTAAGTAAAGCCTTATGGAGTTAGCAGCCGGTAAAACTGTAACTTCTAGGCTCGAGAGCACGACAGTCATACGTGAAGCTATATTTTCTGTCCATTCCTTGGATACAGAAATCCGTCAGACTTATATTTTCCATTTAGATTCGCCCTTGAAGTCAATCAAGTCAATCCCAAATAACATGAGCAGAGCCCATTTGAGAGCAATCGTTATAAATAATGAGAATTAATGGAATCAAGAGAGAATTGATTGAGTAGCAGAGACCACTCTCGTGAGACAAAATTAAAACTCCACAAGACGCTTATCCTCCCCATGCTTCTTTATGGCGCAGAAGCATGGACTCTATTAAGCACTAATGCAGCAGCCTTGAGCGTATTCGAGAGGCGAGTCCTATGTAAGATCCTTGATCCAAAGGCAGTTTGCGATAATTTCCGCATCTGATCCAACAGTGAGCTGTATGTGTTCCTCATACGACATGAACGTTGTGCAGTGTATTAACATATTGCGGCTGCGCTGGCTCAGCCAAGTCGTTCGAATGGAGCAGGATGCTCCGGTGAAACGTTTATTTCATGTGTTAACCTGCTGAAGTCGGCGAAGAGGACGATCTTATTTGCGTTGGAAGGACCAAAGTGAGGAAGTCCTGGAAGTCCTGTTATAGAACCAACCTGAGATATATACAGTGGGCGTCAAAAGGGACTGTACATTAAAAAAAATATACTTTAATAAAATACCGTTATTTTTATTTTAAAATTCTGTCATTGCTCTTAAAATTGAAACAGCAAAATTACAAAAAATTTCAAAATATTGTCAAATTTTTTTGGGCACTCTCCTTATGTGATAAGTTGGGTGATTGTTAGAAATTTATCTGTGTGTACAGTTTCTTTTGACACTCACTGTATGTAGAAAATTAAGTCATTCTTTCAAATCAAATGAAAACTTCTCCTGAGAAACGCAATTTTCATGGCACTCACTCTCCTTCATTATTATTTGGCAGCCAACAACGTTCAAATAATTTGCATACAACGAACGATGAATGACGGCTTTTAATAACGTGGGTTTTCTTCAAAATACTGTTTGCCTACGTTCTTCGTTTTCTGTTTCTCACACACTTTATTTTTTATTTTTTGTTTGTTTTGTTTTCACTTTTCTAAGTTCACTTCAGCAACGTTTTTACCAAATTTATCGGTTGCCTACATTCATTAAATTGATTTGAATTGAATTGATTGTGTACTCGTAAGTACATGCATGCATGTACATAGAGTATGTGTGCATACATAGAGTATGTGTAAGCTGTGGCATTTACCATATTATTGCCACTTATAATGTCGGTTTTTTTTCACTACCACATACACATACAGTTTTTCCTTTCCTAAGTAATAGCGAGAATCGTGATTGAATGTATGAATGATTTGCGAGCAAAAAAGAAAAGTGAACAGAAAAAATTGTCTTTATGCGGGGGCTTCTGTCATATACAGGCATGCAACACATGCCACAGGTTTATGTAGTTGCTTTGGAAATTAAAGACTTTTAATGATGATTATGGGTAGGTATGATGGGAAAAACATGTTTATTTAAAATTGAAAGTATTTGCCTTGAAATTCAAACGTAAATTGAATGCCACGTATGCGTGAATGATTGAATGCCTGAGTCATTCTTACAGTATAATACAATAATAATAAAGGAAAGCCATTGAAAATTATCGAAATTATTGATTGATTGAAAAAAGATTTCTCACTTTTATAAGCTGATAAATGGTTTTTAATTTTAAAGTTATACGCTTAAATACTGCTTAGCACTGATTGATAAGAAGGTCTTAACATTACAAAATAATTTCTTTTAAAATTGCCTTTCATTAGCAGTTGCGCTCGTATTATAATCCTTTAAAGAATAATTTTTTTAATTAAATTTACATACTAAAGCAGCTTGCTCGCTCGTCAACTGGTTTACAACTCTTTTATGTTGAGGTATATGCCACCATCTAAGCCACTCATAAAGGAATCAGCAGACTGATAATTATCTTTGCGTGTTCTTTCATTAACCGTTAATACAAAATGTTTAATTACCTCTACAATGGCTGCTTTGGCTTGTGTTAAAGCAAATTTCATACCTGCAACCGGGAAATAGAAAAAAAACAACAACATTAACAAAGTAAAGGAAAACACCTTCAACCCTTCTCAGCTCAAACACGCAACATGTTGCATACATACACAGTTACCAACCTAAACATATCCTTGGACCATCACCAAATGGCATATAGACGCCCATATCTTTATATTTCTTTAAGCCACCATTCTCCTCATCAAAACGTTCGGGTATAAACTCTTCAGGTTGCTCATAAAACTCCTCATCATGATGCATAGAATGCAGAGAAATTAAGCAAATATCACCAGGTTGTAGTTGAAGGGTAACACCATCGTTGTTGTTAAATTCACAAGGCTGTGTACATACTTTGGCCATGAAGGGTAAAGGCGTAAATATTCGTAAGGTTTCTAAATGATAATGAAACAGAAAAAGGAAAGAGAAACATATTAAAGCAAGGATGGGATTACAAAAACGCATAGAAATTTACCAGCAACACACTGATCCAAATAGGGCAGCTTAACTAACTCATCGAAATTGTAGGAATTTGTCTCCGTGGACAAGTGCGTTTGGATTTCTTGTCTTAATTTTTCTTGGATATGAGGGTAACGTGCCAGCTATGGTAAGAAATTAAAATATGAAGAATGAAATGAATACAATTCAGATAGAAATGTGAAAAGTTTAAAATATATGAAGGCGTTCGTATCAGATGTTATCGAAAAAATATTTTCTTTGATCAGAAATATAATGAGTTTTCTTATTCTTCTCTATACTGTCTGCTTGAAAACAATACATGTCCGGTTTAATGCTTTTACGTCAAAGCTTTCCCCAACTTTCGGAGCTCTATTGTCTTACAGCCTACAGAGATCAGTAATGAATCATTTTTTCGCTATTCATTGAATATAAGTGAGTCAACAATATTGAAATTTGACTAAGTACTCTGATTTATTCATGCTCACTACAACGTTGAGTTATCAGTACAGGTTGCATTGAGCAACGTTGACATCAAACTCATACCATTCGGAATATGTTTGATTCATTAGCCTACTCATTTAGATTAATAACTTTAGAAAAATAGTTATAATACTCGAATCATTCATCAAAATTTATAGTCTTAGTTGTTGTTGCATTTATAAAAAAAACCAGAGCAGAGCCAACACACAACCTTCTAGTAAGTATTTTAGTGTTCGTACGCAAATCACACTTAGTTTGTTCTTCGTGTATAGGTTGAGTTATGAAGAGAAATCAACAACATCATACGATACCAATATGATAAGTACACTTCAAACTTTGCATATGAGTAGAGGTTCCATGATATTAAAATAACTACGAATGCGTATAAGTATCAGAAATTATGAGAGCGATTCACTTCTACTAATTTTTTTGAATACACATTGCTGATCTCTGATAGCCTTTAGAATAGACTTGAGCTGTTCGACTCATGCATTTATGGTTCATAAATCCTAGAAATTTTCTCTCTTTTCACTCGTCTTCTATAAAAGTTGCAGAAGAGAGTGGTGAATATAGAGTTTGGAGTAACCGTTGTCTAGTAGGTAGTGTGTTGGCTCATTGGGCATGTGGCCACGGTTCAAACCGCATTCCAGAAATCTCGAACAGGACGAAAATGAAAAACATTTCTTTGCCATCTTCCTCTCAACAGATTTCTGCCAAAAACTCGGTGAGTAAAATAAAATTTGCTATGAAAAGTTTCTCAAAAATCTGTCGTTCGGAGTCGACTTTATACTGTAGGTTCCGGCACTCATATATAAAATTAACACACACAACATAAGTTATGTGAGAAGCTAGACCGTAATCCTGGCTGAAGGAATGTAATGTCTGATATAGAGCTTGAAGTGGCCGTAGTCTAGTAAGTAATGTGTTGGTTTATTAGACGTGAGGCTGTGGTTCAAATCTCAGCCCAAACATTTCGAACAAAATGAAACCCATATTTTGTATGTATGAATTTTATTCATAGGCGTCACGACTCGCATTTTAAAGTCGACTACCAAGGACAGATTTTGGGAGGAACTTTTCATGACAATTTTATTTGTTGCCCGAGTTTGGGGGGGGGGGTATTGAAAATGTAGTATTGTTATATCCCCCGTCCTGAATCTTCTAATCAAGTTTAAACATTTTTCGATGACATTAACCTTCGTTTTTAAAATACTTTCGAGTTTACCTAGGTTCCAAATAATTCATTCTAGGTCTTAAATGCCTCCGTTCTTGTACCACTATCAGGCTTTGACTCATCCATTTAACACAGAATTACCCCCTCTCTTAAGAGATTACCTTACGAGCAGATTAACTTTTCTCTGTGTTCCTAAATAGTTTCGTTGGAAAGTGTTTCCCAAAGTAATGGAGTTTACTGATACAGTATTGGTAGGTGCTGGGAATCAGTAGATGTATTAGGTCAGAATGCCTTCAGTACCAGCTGAGAGGAAGCTACCGAAATAAATGTTTTTTCATATTTTGTTATATTCGAGACGTCTGGGCCAGTTCTCCTACTAGACTACGGCGACTTCATGGTGCCATGGTATGCTTCAGTTTACATTGCAAGTATTTTCTGGCATTTTATAAATTTCTTACAATTTTCGAGAACAGTACAATACGGTGTATAGTGAGCGTCAAAAGAAACTGTACACTAAGGACGAAATTCTAACAATCGCCAAACTCAACTTTTACCACTTAAGGAGAGTGCCCGAAAAAAATTTATAATATTTCGAAATTTTTTGTAATTTTTTTGTTTCAATTTTAAAAACTGTTAAGGAAACAATTTTAAAATAAAAATAACGGTAATTTACAAATGTAAATTTTTTTCGTTTGTACAGTTTCTTTTGACACTTACTATACCTAGAGATTCAAAAACTGTCATTAACTTTAAACCGAATTTTTTTCAACAGCATTTAGTTACAAAACAGTAAAGCCCGTTTATTATGGGCGTGGCAATTTTACGTAAAAACTCTTATCAACTTACCAACAACAAACAATGGCTGATCAGTGTTGCCGATGTCTCAAAACCATCGAATAAAAATGTTAAATTATGAGCCACTAGTTCTGTGTCGCTGATGCCTCTTTTTTGCTTGACTTCCACCATATATTGCAGAAAATCTTGTCTCGTATTATTCGGTTGCCCCAATCGTAATTCCAAAGCCGAACGTGAAAGATTTAAAAAATAACGATCGGTTTCCAAAGGAAAGAAGCGTACATAATAGAAGCGTCTTATGATTGGGAAAATACGTGCCACGAAATAATAATTAAAGGCATGAAAATTTTGTGCAATCATTACTTTGGACATGTGGAATATCGAATATTTATCTTGTGAGACATCTTTGTTGATCGAGAGATTTTCAGCATCAATGCCCCAAACAATATCGGCAACAACATCCCCAGTGAATTTAAGGGCAATCTGTAATAGAGAGAGATTTTTATTTTAGTGTTGTGGACATAGGTGTAGTCTTCTTACCTCTTTGGCATCAAAAGTTTTGGTACCATTTTCCAATTGGTTTCGAAGATAGTGATTGAATTTCTTAGCTATGCTATCGATTATGGGAAACATGCCTTTGATCTGTAAAATTAAAGATTCATATGCAAGTTCAGTCAGTCTTGTATGAAGGCGCAGTGTGTTTGAAGAGAGTAATCGTGGTTTGAAGATCTCCGTTACAAAGATCTATCGAACAATTGTCTAGTAATTGTTATTGTTTATGCAAAGGTGTAAACAGAGGAATAACAATCAAAGCAATTGTTGTTGTTTACATCAAGTTGTGAACACGGGATAAATTCAATTTAAAATAAATAAAAGAATACCTTGGATAATGTGAAGCCTGGCACGATTTCTGGTCTTTTTAATTTCCATTCAGCAAAAGGCAAGACAAATGGATTGCTACCCGATATAGGTTCTCTAACACGATCTGTCTGTTAGGAAAGATGAAAGATTTCTAAAATAGTTTGAAGTAAATATGGAGTTACGGCTTACCCTTATGGAAGATTCATTATCTTGAAAACATTTAAAGTTTGTAATCAAAACTTCTTTGCATAGTTCCGGATCCAGTAACATTATTTGTGGACTGCGGGTCATAAAAACTCCCACAAATCTGGCTTTATTTTTAAATTGCCTTGAAAAAAAAGCAATCACGATTAATATGTTTACCAAGTTATTAGTAACTAACCTGTATATCTCATCCAAATCATAGATAAAATTCCTTTTGCCATCTATTGTACCGGGAAATGTGCCATACAATACTTTAGGTTTTGGTCCTGGTATTCTTCTTTTAGTCCAATAATCGAAATGCCAAGACATATACATATATAAGCCACATATTATACTTAAAATTACTAGAAATATTACGAAAACAAATTGTAATACAGCGCTCATAGTGTCGTTCCAGCTGTTGCTTTTGCTTATCAAATTAGGAATGACTGTGGGACGTTAATTATGCGTTTTTCTAATTCCCAAAAAAAAAAAATATATATTTTGTACTGAGCAGCAGTAGCAGCAGCAACAATTTAATTCAATCAATCTTATCAGCTGGTGGCGAATGGAAAACTCTTAGAAAATAAACAAATTTAACAGAGACGGCTTATCATCTTGATTGCATTCAATTTAAGCGAGAGCAGATATGGTTTTGTATTCTTTCTGCTTCCCAGTAGGAAAATTATGAAAAAAATTTAAAGTTCTTCCTAATACTACCCAAAGATCTAGTACTACCAACACAAATAAACAATGAAAAGTAAAATTCTGCAACTTTACTCTCTAGACCAAGTTAGACTTTGTTAATTGGTATTTCACTGTACATGAGATCTTTGTGACAATATGTTATGAATGCATTCGCGAATTATTGAATGTCTCGCTACGGTGTTTCACTCAAAGAACATTTCGATAAAAGCTGATATTAAGAGTCATACATTTTTAACGGAAAATGGCAGATATATGTTCCATAGTCTGATAAAATGGTTGGACAATATAGTCGTAGCCTGAAAGAATGTCTTCGGGACATAGTAAGCAAAGGTATTGGAATGAAAATATTTCACTATGCATATTGACATGACGATCAGCTACTCAACAAGAGCAGCACCCAAGTTGTGTTCGGCGATTTAGAATTTGAAGTAAAACCTACACCATCAAAATACAACAGGCCTAGCCTACTTCAAAAAATCAGAAAGACCCAGGCGAGTTACATACATATGTTTGTGTACAGCCGATTTGAAATAGTAAGAAACAAGAGACTAGTCACCGTGGGCAAGTGTGTTGACTCACTAGACGCAAGGCCTCACACATCAACAAGGAGAGTCCGTGGTTTAACCCCTAAACCATTTATCTTGAACAAAGTTAAATATGAAAAATATTTTCTCGGCGAGGTGTATACAATTTATCACTTCTTTAAAACCCACTGTTGTAGTACCTTTGAAGTCGTCGTAGTCTAGTAGGTAGTGTGTTAGCTTTTAAGAGGTGAGGCCACGACTCAAATCCCAGGTCAGACATCTTCAACAAAACGAAATCTATAACTTATGAATTATTGTTTCGATCCAGGATTTAGGTAGGAATTACAAATTTTTTTTTTTTACAAGATTTTTAATTGATACCTAAAATTAAAATTATAAACAATTACGAAAATGAAATTTCTCGATACTGGTGTTTTGCTTTTACTACGCTTACTATTAAAATTGTAAACAAAAGCTACAAAAACAAAACTTTGCAGTAAACAAACCTGTTTACAAATTATCGTACTGCTTAATATAACAACAAACACCAGCATTAAAAAATGCTAAACAAGTATACAAAAATACACAAACAACACTACAAGAATAAATGTAAACAAAATACACAAACAACAATAATGAATGTAAACAACGATGGTTACATTTATAGATATTTCGAGAAGGCAAAGTCATGAACATTCGCCTTCAAGAACATTGACAGACTGTTTACTTTGCCATATAAAAGGCAAGACAAAGTAGGCGACAGAGTGAGTAAAGTTCAGTCAGCCTTGTGAGAAGACACGGTGTGTTTGAAGAGAGTAATCGTGGTTTGAAGATCTCGGTTACAAAGATTTGTCGAATAATTGTCCTGTTAATTGTTATTGTTTATGCAAAGGAATAACAAAAAATGCAATTGTTGTTGTTTACACAAAGTTGTGAACAGTGGCACACTGAATTGTGCGAATAATAAACAATTTTAATTAAAACTAAAGACAAATTTATTTTTAATTTATTTGCAACCTACGAACTCATATTTTAAACCTTTTTAAAAGGTAAAAATTACAACAATATTAAAAAAATACTAAAAGTAAAAACTTAATCAATTTTATATACAATACTTAAGTAATAATACCATTATAACTGGTATCTGGTAGTTAGGGACAGAATCTTAATTATAATTTACAATTGTTTGATATCGAGATATATGCCGCCATCTAAACCGATTATAAAACCATCTGCAGCCTGATAATTATCCTTACGTGTCCTTTCATTTACGTTTAAAGAGAAATGTTTAATTATCTCTGCAACGGCGGCCTTTGCTTGAGCCAAACCAAATTTCATGCCTGCAAATAACAACAAACAAACAATTTTCATTTTATATTACAACATAACACTGGCATATTATTACTCACCTATACATATCCGTGGACCATCACCAAATGGCAAATAGACGCCCATATCTTTAAATTTTTTTAAGCCACCATTATCATCATCAAAGCGTTCTGGTATGAATTCCTCGGGCTGTGGATAGTATTCCTTATCGTGATGTATTGAATGCAATGGTATGAGACAAACATCACCTGGTTGGAGTTTGAGTGCCACACCATCATGATTAACAAACTCACAAGATTGTGTACAAACTTTGGCCATAAACGGTAAAGGAGTAAATATACGCAGAGTTTCTAAGGGTATGGTGGAATGGTACATACATACAGATTACTTAGGTGATTTAAAAAAAAACAGTTGCTTACCAGCTAGACATTGATCCAAATAGGGTAGTTTTATTAACTCTTCAAAATCAATTGAATCGGCATTTGCATTCAAATTCTGTTGCAATTCCAAACGTAATTTTTTTTGTTTATCAGGATGGCGTGCCAACTAGTGGAGACCAAAGGAAATGCAGACATTTTAATTGTATGGGGGAGGGTAAAAGTCCTTTTCAACTTACCAACAACAAACAATGACTGATTAATGTAGCCGATGTTTCAAAGCCATCGAACAGCAATGTCAATTGATGAGCCACAATCTCTGTTTCTGTGAGACCCTTTTTCTGTTGCAACTCCATCATGTGCTGTAGAAAATCTTGTCTTTGTGCACTTGTGCCCGACTTACGCATATGCAATGCCGAACTGGTCAATTGCAAAAAGAAACGATCTGTGATTTCGGGGAAAAACCTTACATACCAAAAGTAACGCACAATGGGAAATATGCCGGCAATAAAAAAATATTTAAAAGCATTAAACGTTTGGGCAATCAGTTGCTTAGACATGCTTAAAAAGGGTGTATCTTTAGGGGTGGCATTTGTATCGTTTAAAATGAAATTGCCAGCTTCTATGCCCCAACCAACATCGGCTACCACTTCGCCGGTAAAATGCAAGGCCACCTAAGGGAGAAGAGAAATGAGTTAAAAATTTATTGTTAATCGGTTAGAGTACATCCTACATCTTTGGCATCTATGGTCACAGAATCATTATTTTTTACTTCATGCTTCAAATAGCCTATGAGCTTCTTGCAAATGGCATCCACAATGGCAAACATGCCTTTAATACGTGACACTGTCATGGCAGGCACAATTTCAGCTCTTTTGATTTTCCAATCGCTAGCAGGTAAAGCAAATGGATTGCTGCCCGAAATGGGTTCCTTCTTGCGATTCATCTGTAATACCAGAATAATTTTTTTTCAGAAACACTTTCCTGTAAAAGTCTCATAATAACCTACCCATTGTGAAGCTTCATTGTCTTGGAAACATTTGAAATTTGTTATCAAAATTTCTTTACTTATTTCCGGATCCAAAACCATTATCTGGGGATTGCGTGTCACAAACACACCCACAAATTTGGCTTTATTTTTAAATTCCTTGTAAACCTCTTCCAGATCGTAGATAAAATTTCTTTTAGCATTTACATAACCGGGAAATGTACCAAACAAAGGCTTGGGTTTGGGTCCCGGTATGCCACGTTTCTTCCAGTGATTGAAATGCCATGTTAGGTACACATAAAGGCCTAACACAAGGCTAAGGATTAATACCAGAAAGTATAAGAAAATACTCAACATTATCCTTCAGCTTTTTCCTTTCGATTTATTGCGTATTTTCAACTTTCCCGTTTGAATGGCCTTTAAAGACTGTATGCATTTAAGCTGATTTTATTTGCATTTCAATGTATTCAAATCGCAAAAGCCGTTATCAAACGAAAAGTTGCTTTCCTTGCCTTGGTACCCTTCGCTCATCATCACTTCATCTTAAGCTTTTATCAGCAAAACGTATACAATTTAAAGAAAAGAAAAAAAACGCTTTCTGTTTGATCTCTTGGTCTAATTATAAACAAATTGGTAGTGTGTGCAATATGATTAAGAATGATTAAATAAATAATTTTAATTTAATACACGAAAGGCTGTCCAAGTCAAAAAAAGCTTTCTACATGTCGCAGATTATAATCTTTTTTTGGCAAAATTGTTTTGTTGTTGTTATAGCAAGCAGTTGCTTATGCTTCTGCCGTCATTCTGTTTTTATCAGCAAACTGTTTGCCCAAAACGCATAAACAAATATTTATTTTAAAATAGAAGAACAATAATTAACCCATTATTGATTAGCAATTATTAATCGTACTACTGCTTGTATTGATAAGAGCGCACAAGCCAGTGCAAGCTATTAAACAGTCACTAGGCGTTGTTTATTATCTTATTATTATTAACGAATATTATCATTAAAAAATTGTTAATTTTTTTTGTGTAGCTCCAGAGAAATATACTCTCGTGCATGTGTCTAAAACAATATCTTATCATCATATATAATTTCGATTTGTATTGTTACGAAAATGAAAATCCTAGATACTGAAAATTCTTGTTTACAAGTTATCATGCGGCTTAATGTAACAACAAACACCAGCATAAGAAAAATGGTAAACAAGTAAACAAAAATATACCAACAACACTCCAATAATGAAAGTAAACAATGATGTTTACATTTAGAGAGATTTCGAGAAGGCGAAGTCATGAGCAATTGCCTTCAAGAACATTCATCAGACAGTTTACTTTGCCATATAAAAGACAAGACAAAGCAGGTGACTGATTTAATGAAGTTCAGTCAGTCTCGTGTAAAGACGATGTGCTTTTGAAGAGAGTAATCATGGTTTGTAGATCCCCATTACAGAGATCTGTCGATCAATAATAACGTTAATTAATTAATGTATATTTTTTTAATGTACAATTTCTTTTGACGCTCACTGTACATACGTAATTGGTCATTACAAGCCTTCTGTCAGGATTACGATATCGGTTCTAACACCACTTATGCTGTGTGTGTTAATTTCATACATAAATGGCGGGGGACCAGCAGTTTAATGTCGACTCCGAACGACAGATTTTTTGAAAAATTTTTCATGACAATTTTATTTATTCTCAGAATACTTCTTTGTCAGAAATCTGCTGAGCGGAAATCGCTGAAGAAATATTGTTTCATATTTCATTATGTTGATGGATGTCTGACCTGGTGTTGTTTGGACCATGGCCTCACGTCTAATTAGCCAACACACTACCAACTAGACTACGGCGACTATCAATTCACAGAAACTACTCTTTTAAACAGCAATTCAAACGTTCACGGAAGAAAGCGAAACATATGTTCGTTTTTAACATATGAAGAGCAACATAAAGGCTTACCAAAATTACATTACGGTTCAGTATTGCCTCTCTTTGCTTGTCGTATTCTAGAAACCAATATAACGTTTGGCTTAGCGGGGCTTTGCTAACACCTCATTTATTGGTTTTCAACTTAACTCAACGTATCCTTCTAGGTGCCTCAGCGTTTTGCGCAACTTCGCCAGTATGTCGTTCTGTACGCAGACTTTTGCTAGTCCCCGCATGAAATTCCCCTCTCGCCGAAACATATTTTTTCATATTTCATTATGTTGATGGATGTCAATGTTATTGAGGAGCTTATTACTGAACCGGTTGCGGAAGTCACATCCAACTCGCACTGGATACAAACTTTTTAACAAATAATCTCAAGAGTACTGCAGCGGCACTTGGTAACATTCATGCTTCTTCATCATATTATTTTTTTATGTTCACATGCGGGCTTTATTAAACAAATTTCGAATGCCTTTGTCATTCTATTCCATTATGCGTTATCATATTGCAGTAGAAAAGCTAAGGTAATCGATTCTAAAAAGCTTCTAGCGTTGATGGAATTTTCGTAAGATGGATGTTTCGTAAGTGACTCACTTTTCACTGCTGCTAACTGTCCTCTCAAGAACTTGCGATTAACAGAAGGAGTTGATATCTATTATGTTGTTTTCATTCATCTTTTATTTGTAGGGATCAAGTGTAAGTGGCGTTAGTTTTATGATTTCTAACAGATTTTAATTCAAAGTAAAACTCTACGAATTTTATGAGTACGGGAGTATACGGATCTCAGATATCATCGAACGTTTCTACAGTTAGGCTACCAAAGAATGGATTGCGCCTTTAGAGGGCATCATGAGACCTCTACACATTGTGACTGGTTATGCAACTTTATAATTGTGTACAAACAATTCCTATGTTGAGTGACTGGTAGGTCGTCTTTTGGTTGAAGACCAAAAGTTGTTGATTTTCATTCAATCGAAGAAAATTACTAGGCTTCAATTACAATTTCTAAGTAAATTCGGTTGAAAAAGAGAAACGATTGAAGAAGACGACCAACCATTCCATTCAACTTGTTCTCCAAGTAAGTGTAATGTGTAGGGGCCGCATAATAGATAATTTCCCTAATTAAACAACTTGAATTCAAAAGTATATTCTCAAGCGCATTAAAATTCACAACAGCTAAACACTTACTCATGTCTCATTTATTAAAATCATATTTTTTAAATGTCTAAATATTAAATTATCATGCAATTCTTAATGGGTTAATTTAATATTTTCATAAAAGTTCCAAAAAGTCTGTCATAATGAAGTGGGGGGTCAGTACACTAAAAATTAATCTTATCTCCACTAATTATTTCAACGATTTATTTATATTTTTCTATTTAGTTTAAAAAACTCTTATGATTTACAACAAAAAATATTGTTGTATACAGAGATAAGATGTATTTGGTACTTAAAGTTTCTAGAAAGTACTTTTCAAGTGATAAGGAAATGCTTCTGCATATCAAAAGTAAAAAAGAAATGTTTTGTTGTACAGATTTTAATTAAATTTCCTTTAAAAAAAGCAACAACACCAACAACTACAACAAGAAATTTAATCAGACAATTGTGGTTGTTCATAGCCTGCATACAACCATTGCGCCGCCCCCCTTTTATCTTTCAAATACAATTTACGCGTGTCTTATTACGATTTATTTTCATATGTTCTTTGAAGCCGTATTTTTTACTGTTTGATGGCCGGCAATTAAAAGTAACGACATTATGCGTATCATTGAGGTTCTCCTGTTTTATTTTCTTTGTTTTTGTTGCTTTTGAAGTCCTGCATTGAAGTGGTCACTCTTTAGTAATGCAAAGCCAATGTTAATGAAATTTTATGGCAGCCTGCATAAGGACTATGGGAACGTAGAACAGGAACTTTAAATGTGCTGAAACGGTAAAATTGAAACTGAAAACTGAAAGAACACTATACTTAACAGACAGGAGAGAGAGAGAGAGAGAATAAGCGAGAGAATGAGTGAGTGAAAGGAAAAGAATCATATTCTCCCATAGAATATGTTGTAGCATAATGTTGACTGCCTCAGATCTGTATCTGCATACATACAGACATATATGAGTGCGTAAGTGCTTTTGCACTTTGGTAATATGAGAGGAGAGCATACCACAACCCCAACACAACAATACTACCTACTACTTAAACATCAAAAATTACAGAAACAAAACGAAAAACAAATGAAAAAAAAAATATTGAAAAATGAGAGAAACGTTAATAATAAAGAAAAACAACTACAATATGCAGCAGCAGCCAGTTAGCCAAGCCATTACAAATGGTAAGTAGAAAAGGCAACGCATCGTATGCCATTTTACGCACCTTTTTATCGTAACGTATCGCGTTGGTGGTAAGTAAAGGGTCATTTCATGATGTTACTGTTTCCGGCTGTAATGCATTTAACCCACAACTAAATAAGCTTTGAAATTTTATGTAAATACAGCTACACATGCACACCTATACAGCCACAACTATGCCGTATGTAACTTACAACAATGCAGACATTCGTGCATATTGAAATAGAAATTTTACAAGACACATGAAGCATTAAAAAAATGAGAAAAAAAACACGACTGACGCAAATAAAAAGCAATACAAGTCATGCTGGACCGAATGCATATCGTTTTATGTGTAAAAATGTTATTTACAGGTAACACTTTATCTACAACAAAGCTACCGCATTAGAGTCCATGAAAGCTGGCTTTAATAGAGGTTAAGTATACCAAGATAATTAGGAATCTTAAAACAGAAAATGAAACAGATATTTTACTTTATTCAATGACATATCCCTGGACGTATAGCATCAGATACCCCATAAACTTTGTTCCGATCATAGGTTCGGTTAGGCACGATGGTTACAAAATGAATGTGATTAAACCACCAAGACTTCTTGAGCTCAAAAGTCGTGGGTCCAGTGTACAATATTCGAGATTACTAGTCGTGAGGCCGAGGGTCCAGACCAGAAAACAGCAATGAGTATTCAAAAAGATGACTAGAATCTAATCATACTCACAGTTTCTGATACTTATACAAGTTCATACTTATTTTAATATCATGGCCCCTCTTCTCATATTTGAAGTTGTACTCATTATATTCATACTGAACAACACGTATGATTTTGTTGATTTCGACTCTCCATAACTCAATATATACATGAAACACAAACTAAGCATGATTGGCGTACGAACACTAAAATACTAACTGGAAGGTTGCGTGTTTGCTCTGCGTGCTGCACTGTCTTTTTTGCTTATGTGTCTTTTTTCTTATCAAACATATTGATATCAACTTTGTACGCATACTCATTGTAACCTGTAATTATAAGTCAACGTTGTAGTGAATATGAATGAATAAGAGTACATAGCTAAATTTCAATATTGTCGACTCACTTATATTCAAAATTTCATGAGTGCTTATGAGTAGCGAAAAATCGATTCATTGCTGAGCTCTGGTCCAGATATCACAGCCCAGAGATCTCAAATAAAACGAAATATGAGAACATATTTCTTCGGCGCCATACTCTCAGCAGTTTTATGGTAAACACTCGGATAGTACGTAGTCTTCCAATTCAAATAGACATCCAGACACCAACTTACATGATCCATGTTCATGTTCGGAACATTTAGTTTAGTAGGTTAGGTTAGTTTAGTAGGTTAGTTTAGTAGGTAGTATGTAGACTTATTAGACGAGAGGCCACGGTTCAAACCCCAAGTCAGACATCAAAATGAAATACTAAAAAATATTTCTTCGCCGACTGCTTCTCAGCAGATTTCTGGCAAAAACTCTGAGCGTAAATAAAATTGCCATGAAAAGTTTCTCATAAAAATCTGTCGTTCAGAATCGATTTTAAACTTTAGGTGCCGCCGCTCATAAAAATTAACACACAGAAGATCAGTGGTGTGGGAAACTAGGTCGTTAGAAACTTTTCCTCGCTGAGCAGTAAAAGAGGACCTGAATAGTAATAATCTCATCCTTCTAAATATTATTACATCTCCTATTAAGAACATAAATATGGAAAACTTAGATGTCTCTCATCGACACCTACGTAGCACTCATAACTTATCAGTCCAACGAACGCGCGCAGTCCAGGTTCAGAACACTTGTCTTTTCGCAAACACCTCAGAAATATTTCTTCGGGGGGTTAGACAATTTTCTTGCTTCCTTGACTAGTTCATTACTGGATAGAGCTGCTTACATCACTTATAATATTTGTTCACTCAAAGTTAACATATGCTGTTCATATTTCTAAACTCTTTAGGCATGAAATTTCACTCGAAAGTTTTCACCCGTAAGTTCGATGGTTATGCCATGTCTGGCTAGTTTGTTTGCCTTGCAATATCCCCAAGTATTATTGGAACACTGTACCATACAATACAGCCAAGACAACGCGTTGTATATTTTGGGAGTACCGGCTTCGTACTGCCCCTAGATTATCCGAAAGTATGTTGATATTGTTCTTTAAAATCATCAGCAACTCGTACGTCCAATACCTCCACCAATAAGACGCTTGAAGGTCCAGGGATCGTGACATATACCTCTTGCTTCTAAAAGATGATTTCCCTCATACTTTTATTCAGTCTCGAGCCATCCGTAAAGCTCTAATCAGTGTAGTTGGCGAGGTGCGTTGGATAATTTTCCTATTCATTCCCATTCGGAGAAGTTGTTCAAAATTTTAGCTGCTGAGTTTATAGAGGCTCTACTGTATTAGTCGATTGGTTGGTTGGTTGATGAGTTTTACAATTGGATTTCCTCACGCAAAAAAGTAAAGAATAAGAGAACCCATTACAAATACACAGAATCTTTCACCCACACACACAGAAACACGCACACATACACGAATAAACAAACAAAATCGTCAGCGAATGCCAGCATTTTTCTTTGCAATTGCCACGGCAAACAACCGCATTGCAATAGTAGTAACAAACAAAATTTGTTGTTGTTGTGCATTTGCAAGACTAAACCTTTGAAATGGTTTCTACTACTACTACTACCTACCTACTGCAGCTACTGTATAGCATACAGCATGCATGTAAATATACAAAAGTATATATGCATGCATGTAATATGATTCCAAAGACTGACCAAATGACAGAGTGTAACACTGAATACATGTGACCGTATGACAGACAAGTGCTATTCATACCATGCGCTGCTTGCATTTTTGAATTTTGTTGTTGAAAATTGTCTGATAACATTCACCTCTACACCCTCATCTATGCATAACTTACTAAACACACACATACACTTATGGTATGGTACATGCATACAAGGCAATATCTGTGTTCAAATATGCGTTTACATGGTCATTTGGTCACTTTCGAAAGCGGTTGGTATTTGCAGAAGCGTAAAGTAAATGTCGGCTGGTATTTTCTATTGTACATGGATTTCATTCAGTACACAACAACACAACACAAGAATGCACACCAAATATACTAGAAATGAATGTATGCAACATATTTTCGAGTAAGTCTACAATCTAAACGGGGGTCGGGTGATGATTTTTGCAGGCATTAAAGGAAACACTATTCTGGACACAATATTGAGAAATGCTTACGACAATGGCAGAAGGATGTCCAAATATTCTTTAAGAATTTTTTTACAGCGAATCTGTGTTGCTCAACATTGGCTTCGGAGTCGGCAGGGCTAATAATTTGTGTCCCAAGTATGAACACGCTCCTCATAATACATTTGGGTTATCCAAATAGAAGTTTTTTAAATCTATAAGGAGCCTTTATAAAGATCTGTCGAATAATTGTCTAGTAGTAGTTATTGTTTATGCAAAGGGTATAAACAGAGGAATAACAAAGACAAGCACTTGTTGTTGTTTACATCAAGTTGTGAACAGTGAGTGGCACATAGAATTGTGGGAATAATAAATAATTTTAATTAAAAGAGCTAATATTTTAAACATTTTTAAACGACAAAAACGTAACGTAACAAAATTGCTCTCCAGTAACCGTTTAATACAATTTTTTTTCATTATCGCACGACCTACGCATAATAATATGCATACACTCATGCAACACAATAAAACATTAAAAACAACTGAAGAGAAAATCTACAAATGCATGCATAACACAACAGAACAAACATACAGGTATTATTATACCAACAGATATGCACATATATACATATGTACATACACATTCATACATGAAATATACATATAAACATAAGAATACATACGCATACGCAGATGCACTTTCAAATGCATATTCTGGGCATTCTTTTAAACATTTAAAGTGTTTATTTTAATGTGTTTGTGTTTAAAAAGAGTGTTTGTTTTAGTGTGTGTGTATATATAAATAAATATGCGTGCCTGGCTTTGTTGGTTGTGTGTGTGTGCACTTTGAAGCATAAATGCGTGCGTATGAATTTGTGAATTCAACTGCTTTTGAGTCAATGGAAGGAAGTTGAAATAAAATCGAGTGCTTTTTTCTTTTTGTTGTTGTTGTTGTTTTTAAACTTTAGTTCAGAATGTTTTTTGTTTTAGTTGTTGTTTTTTGCCTGTTTTTTTTATTTAAAAACAATCTCTATGTAAATATGATGATGGCAATACACTCTCACGCATATATATGTATACACACACTTGCATATGTAAACATTTACGTTCTATGTATGGTATGTTGCAGGCTTATTATTTAAAATTTTTCTTTTTTTAAACAATATTGTTATTATTGTTCTTTTTGTTGTTGTGTCCACTTTTATTTACAAATATTTGTTTTTGTTTCTCTACCACTAAGGGTTGTATATCATCAGCCTTATTTGTGTACGTTTGTTGGCCTTTAAGTTAAAAATGCACAAAAAGAACGAAAAAACAATACAGAAAACGTAAAAAAAAGTTCACGCTTGCCAGGTTTGTTAAGCGTTGTGTGCGATGATTTTTAATTAAAATTAATTAAAATGTGAAAACAAAACAAAACGAATTTCGTCCTTTTTTTTCATGCGTGCTTTTTTGTGTTTGTGTCCTCATGACAAATGCAGTGTGTTCTTCAATTCAAAGTGATGCGTTTATGATAAGAATATCAAATGGAACAGAGAACAATAAGGGCTGATGACAATTGCTGTGAAACTGAACTTAACTGACAATGTTAACAATTTAAATCGTAGGAAAATTGTTTAATGTTATGCATTATACTGTAGCCGGGTATTCAAATTAAAGTTCTGAACTCCTTTTTTTAATAATTTAAAGATGTGACATACCTGACAAATCATGCTTTAGGCTTCTGAAGCCTTTTTAGGCTTTTTAGTTATAAAATACTACTGCACTTAGGCACATAAAAAGTTGTTTGGTCAGACGTTAGACAATATTCTTTGTACGCTTAGCATTCTTAACTTAAACATATTCAACAATAGTTCCTTATTCTTACACATACTAAAACAACTCAATGCATTTTATTTTTGGCCTAGGCGTAATTATTAAAACACATCCATTCTATTCTCTAAAGTCGTAAAGTGATGTTGCGAATAAAAAGGGTATTTCTCATCGGTACACGGTGCAATTATATCTCTCTGTATATAGTTTCATCAATACCACGAGCTTTTTTTGTAAGAGCGCAACTGCAGTTCTCTGAATCCTAAGCGATCTTAAAAAGGACGGGTTTTACATTTAAAGAAACCCGCGTGCATCGCATAATTTACAATTTAATTCTGGTGCAACATTTAGCTGTGGTGTAAATTCAAATACTCTTTACAAAGTACTAATTTGAGATTCCAGGAATTCACTGAGCCATTTTACGCGTTCAATGAAATTGTATTACTGCCATTCGTCTGAAGTCTTTAGATACCCGCCTCTTCACTTCTACGAAAAAAAAATTTTATAACATCCAATCAGCTATTGACTGGGAGTACGACAGCATAGTATTCTCAACCGAATATTTTCTGAGATATATGCCCTGATCATTATTCTTTAATTTTAATCTTCAATCTTAAGGGGCCCATACACTACACCAGCATGCTGGCGCAATCATTTGATTGCGCCATGAAGCGCCTACATATCCTACACAAGCATGATTGTCAATATTCATTTAGTTTCAAAAAATTTCCGAAACTAGTCGTTATGAATAATGAGTCAGTTTGTGCCGCAATAACTATAGCTATTATTAAAAAGAAACAAGAACATAATGGAAGGAAAAAGCGTATTTGGATAAAACAATGGCTAAAAGATAAGGAAAATTTAGGTGATGTTAAACTCCCTAAAGAATTGGAAACCAGCGCTGAAGATGATCTTTATAATTTTTTAAGAATGGATAAAGAATGTTTTAATGTATCGAAGTATCGCCAATTATAGCAAAGTATCGCCAATTATAGCAAAAAAAAGAAACACTAATGAGAAACCTAATTTCACCACATCAACGTTTAGCTGTTACTTTGAGGTTTTTAGCTAGCGGAAATAGTTATGAGGACTTGAAGTTCCTTACAGCCATTTCCCCACAAACAATTGGATAAATTGTCATAGAAAGTAAACAAAAATATACCAACAAAACAATAGTATAAACAATGATAAACAAATAAGCAAAAATGCAACAATAAACACTACTAGAATAAATGTAAACAAACTGCACAAACAATAATAATGAAACAACGATGTTTACATTTATAGAGATTTCGAGCAGTCGCAGCCACGAACATTCGACCTCGATATTATTCATGAGACTGTTTACGTTGCCATATAAAAGGCAAGGCAAAGCAGGCAACGCAGTCAGTAAGAGTTCAGTCAGTCTTGTGTTTGAAGAGAGTAATCGTGGTTTGAAGATCTCCGTTACAAATAAATATCCTTTGACTGAAGCCTGTTATTAAAATCACCATTATAAAGTGCCATCATTATGTTGCTGAAAAAAGAAAGTTTATCTGCGGGCTTACTGGTAGTAAGCCGATAAATTAAACGACATTTTGGTTTGGCTAAATAAGGCATTATTTTTTTGTGTGTTTTTAGCGATCTATTATATAGTGCTCGTTTCCTTTCGATTTCAGAAAATATTATTTATTTTGAACTTATATGAGTCATTCTTTATGTTTTAATTTTTATAAAACAAATCAATTCCACATCAAACCTCAACACCAGAGCATATGGCACTTTTGAAAGTTTTTCATTTTCATTGTCAATTTAAAAAGAAAAATAAAAAAATAAATTATATTTTGTCGAAAATAGTTTTTATTTTTGTTTTTATTATTTAATAGAAAATAACTGGTTACATAGAAATAAAATAGAGTATTGAATTGTGTGCATATAATTTGATTAAATGTCTGCTACGAAACATTTGTAAGTATCATCACGAGGCATTGAATTTTACATGAAATAGATTTTGATGTTCACCAACAAATTCATTCAATTAGTACACAGAGAAAGGCTCCGAGTAGTTTTATAAATGATGTTACCGATGCAAATTTGATACAATTAAGTCCACGCAAAGATCAACGCAGTCCATATACAATGACTGGTAATCAAGAGTCGAGAACAAATTTTATTGGAGATTCGTAAGTGAATTGGTTACATATGTATGTATGTATGTATGAACGATTTGTGTATATATTTTATGTGATTTAGTGTTATACCTACGCAAATACCGCGTGGACTGGCGGTAGATAAAATGGGTGAAAAGTACATTCTGGATTGGGATGATTCGCAACAGTTTCGTACAAGTTCGAATCCATTTACCATACACAGTCCAAGATATTCAGCACCAGCCATGGAGAGAATTTCGGAAAAATCAGTCGCCGATTTATGTTCAAAAGAATCTGAAAAGGCAACCAAAAGTAGCAGCAAAATAGGCAAAAAATCAAAGGTACCTGACTTCATTAAATTATCCCCTGAGAAGAAAGTGGTTAGAAACTGCTTTAATTCAAATATACTTTCAGCCCGTTAAGTGTCATGTAAATAAAAAACATCGTTTGGTCTTTACACCACGTAATCTGGAAAATAGTTCGTCCTCTCAATTGCATAGCAAATCGTCCTTAAACGAAGACGTTGCAAAAAAAGAACCTGCAAGAACTTTAAGTAGAATCAACAGCACAGAAACCCAAACTGAGTATATGCCTTCCGTCGTGTGCGCTTCCTGCAAGCCTAGACATACACACGACAATGGTGTTGCCGCCACAACATCCTCAAAGAGACCACATAGTGTAGCTGAAAGCAGTTCCAAGTGTAGATTCAATGAAACTTTAATTAGGGAGCCAATCAGAACTCCAAACTATTACACTCCCGATGTATCACAATTTGAACCATTGAAGATCTACACGAAAACGAATCCAAATTTAAGAAATTATTCTGGTACGTTCCACGTTATTTTTCTATAATTTTTTTTTAAAAAACTTTTCTTCTCTTCTTTTTATGTCCTTAGAATTACGTGCAATTGCTTCAGTTGTCACCTTAATAACGGTGATCTCTTGGCTATTCTCCACGTTTATTGATATTGAATGTTTGTTGGACTATTTGAGCAGCTTGTGGCAATACATTCAAAATTTGTGTTTGGGCAAAGAGAAACCAAAAACAAAAGTGGAAATTTTTATTGAATTTTTACAAGATATTTTGTCTTGAGGACCGGAAAAAACCAATGGCAGGATGCAATTTTGAATTGTATGATTGTAGCCTTTAATGAAGTGTAAGCATTTTGAAATCGAATCAATAAACAGTTGCTTTTTCAAATTATACGATACGATGCTCAGTTAAAAGTCATCTCAGAAGGACAGACTTTTGAGCAACTTTTCATTGCAAATTTATTTGCTCTGAGACTGCTGGGAGAAGTTGCTGAAGAAATATTTTTAGAATTCACTTTGGAATTGGCCTACGAACCCACGCCTAAGAAGCCAACACACTACATTCTACAGTACATTATAGACTACGTTGAACGCTACGTTGCACACTACGTCGTACCCTACGTTGCACACTACGTTGTACACTACATTGTACACTACATTCTACACTGCGTTGTACACTACTTTGTATACTACGTTCTACACTACGTTGTACACTACATTGTACACTACGTTCTACACTACTTTGTACAGTACGTTCTACACTACGTTCTACACTACGTTCTACACTACGTTCTACACTACGTTCTACACTACGTTCTACACTACGTTCTACACTACGTTGTACACTACGTTGTACACTACGTTCTACACTACTTTGTACAGTACGTTGTACACTACGTTGTACCTTACGTTGTACACTACGTTGTACACTATATTGTACGCTACGTTGTACACTATTTTGAACACTACGTTGTGCACTACATTCTACACTACATTCTACACTACGTTCTACACTATGTTCTACTCTACGTTCTACACTACGTTCTACACAACATTCTACACTACGTTCTATACTACCTTCCATACCAAGTTCTATACTACGTTCTAAACTACGAATACTCACAGCGTTTGAAAATACAGCCCTACACGCACTAAATCTTACGACTTTATTTCCTAGTCTGCTGAGTATTTCATTGAAAAGGAAGATAGAAGAGAAGGCGCCTTCCTTGGATTTCCATATTTTTTTATAAAAACGAAATGGAGTCTGTAGCTTTTATTGCGCCGTTTTACGATAGATGAGGAGATCCATTGTTTTCTATTCAAAAGGTTTCTGATAGAATGAAGGTGAAAAATTTTCAGAGTTGCACCGCAACTAATCAGAACACTGCCATCCTTCAGCCACCGCCTTTACCGCATTATTTAAATTTTGTCCATGATTTGAGGGAGCTACAGTTTAACTACGGCTTTGAACGACAAATTTGACAAACTTTTTCAGAGATTTTTCCATAAGATTGCTAAGAGGAAATTGCCGAAAGATATATTTTTTTTAAGCAGGGTTTTGAACCATGGGTTCGCGTCTTACAAGTGAACCCACTACCTACTTGACTGCTCTATAAACACTAAACATACACATACATAATTGGTCATTAAAACCCTTCAGACAGGATTACGACCTAGATTCTCACATCATTGTTGTGTGTGTTAATTTTATACATGAGTGGCGGGGCCTACAGTTTAAAGTAACTTCTGAACGACAGATTTTTTGAGAAATTTTTCAATGCACTTTTTTTACCCTCAGAGTTTTTGCCAGAAGATTGCTGAGAGGAAGTTGACGAAAGAAATATTGTATTGTATGTATTTTGTTTAATTCGATATCTCTGAGCAGTGGCTTGAACCATTGGTTTGCGTCTAATATGCGAATCTGCACTTGAGACTGTCCTATAAATATTACTTAAATTCGATTATAATTGGATGTTGAGATTAGAACATCAATAGACAGAAATAACCCTTTAATCCGAGTAACATTGATTCCTATCTCTTATCTTGGTAGACCCATCGGTGTCACATCAAAGGTGGGCAAGTGTTATAAAGAAAAAAATAAATAAATAAAAAAAAACCAAGTATTGTAGTGATTTGACGCCCTCTTAAGGCCAGTTGTCTCAACATGTTTCCGTTTTTACTTTATTTTTCCTTTTTATTTATTTATTCTCCAAATGTTTGTTAAAAAAAATAAAATAAATACCGCAAGAGAATAACCGAATAGTTAAAAACGAGAGGAAAAAAACTTTCAAAATAAGTCCTGCATGCATAAATAATTCTCGTGTATGTCTCTGTCTGTAAATTTGAATCGCCACCACCAACCCTACAAATATGGTAATACGGATGTACAAAAACCAAACAAACTAAGGAACAAAACTGTAGAACAGGCAACATATGCTGCAATAATACTACAATGTATCCTTTCATACACTGTGTCTCACCCAACTCAACTCTTTGGTTGTCAACGTGGCTAAGCATACAACATCTGAAGAAGAAGTAAAAGTAGAACAGTATTGGTTAGGCGGAGTTTACACTGTCAATTCCCTAGAGAATGAATGTATTGTGTTGCCATTGTAAAAAAAGAAATGTAAAATAAAAGGACAAATAATTTAAAAGGATTCACAAAACACAAGAAACATTAATTTTGTTGAACATAAATGGAAGGGTGTTTGAAACTTTAATGGAGATTTTATCTCCAAAGGATTTGCGTTTGTCTCTCTATGGTGTTTAGTTTCGTATTTTAATTTTCGTTTCTTGTTTCATGTTCGATTATAATTCGATTAAAGGAAGCAAAAAAAAAAAATTTACATGAGAAGTTTTGCTGTATATATGTGGGTTGGGTTCAAGTCAAGGAACACTATCATGAAAAGGACTCCTTTTTCTAAGGATTTGATTCACTTATCGTAAGAAGCTTGATAGGCAGTTCTTACTATAAACAAGGTACCGTAGCTATTGAATGTTGTCTGAACAATGGGTCTACTGGGCAGATGATTGTGGATGTAAAGGCGACAAGTGAGGAGATTAATCATGCTGTGAGGGCTTTAATGACAGACTAGACAAAGGTTTATGTCGTCTGAAATAATCTTGTTCTAGTAGCAGTTAAGAATGCTTGACCATTCAGGTATAAAGTTGTTCTACGATGTATCATGTTCTGCTAGGTATTCGAAATTGCAGAATTGTAGTCATTTAGTATGTAGGATTATCAACAATATTGTTACGTTTTTACTTGAAAAAGTTTCCCAAAAAATCTGTCATTCGGAGTCGACTTTAAATTGTAGGTACCGTCACTCATATATAATATTGGCACACAAAAGATAAATGTGTGGTTACAACTTGGTTGTAATCCTGACCAAAGGGTTGCAATGACCACTTATGTACATACAAATGTATTAGATGGTGCTTTACGTCAAGTTCGCAGTTGTATGTCTCTGAGGAAAGAGGAAAGTATAATTGAAGCTACGAAAGAATTCTTGACTGTGACCCAAAAGAGCTTTTCATGATAACTTCAAGGTCCTTCTGTTTTATATACGTTGCGTGCCAGGAGACTTGAAGAAGCTTTTCGAAAACTACACTAAGAATTTTTTGAGATTCTAACCATGGCCATACGATTACCTTCGACAAAAATATCCAATTCGCTCTTTAATTCCTTTGAATCTCAAGCAAATAGTATGAACAGTACTGTTTGCGCAATAATTTGTATTTTCTGTACTTAAATTTCCTTGTAATGAAATTTGTAGAATGTTGCTCTGATATAACTTGAGGACAATAATTGATTTTAGCGAAAACAAGCAATTTGTTTACGGCATAAAAGTCAAAAGCCAAAACTACTTAAATATCTATTTAGAATGTCTACTTCTTTTTGGTTTCTTTTAAATACACAATTTCCCAAATTGTAGTTACACTTGCAATAGAAAACAAATCAACATCTTCAATGGTTGATTTCGCTTGGGAAACACTGTATTTCCATTTGGGAGACGTCTTATGGGGACAATAAAATTTCTCTAACTATCAGTTACATGAACAACAAAATTTCTAAATTGTGTTCAAACGTATACGTATTGTTGGATTTGGAATATTTGTTTGTTTTGGCAAAACACCGTTAAATAAGCCTTTTATGCATGGCCAGTGCCACGGTTGTTTTGGCTAAATGTATTTTAGAAATAGAAAACTCAATTGGCGTGGTATTACTGGTCTTTGAATGTGCTATTTTAAAACGAAATTCTGGAGACTGTTTGAATGAAGTTATCGTTGGATTATCCTGAGGTGGGTGCTGAGGAGCTTTGAAAGGAAAATTTGTATGACTTGAAAATGACCACTATTAAGATATTTTGCTGGGTGAATTGAAAAGAGAGAAAGAGAGAGAGAGGAATTAGCATTATTGGGAAATGGGAAAATATAGAAAAAGGAAGAAAATAAATAAAATTTTGACACATAAGAGAGCGCGAGTATAATCTTGATACTCTAGCATTCCTCAACCATCACAAGCTATTTATGAATTTCTAAAGTGTTCTAGTGTCGGCTCTCGGCAAAGACTCTAAACAAGAACAAGAAGTACTCGACCTCGGTATACTTAGGGCAGGACAGTTGCAGAGGAGATGTTCGATTGTCTCGTACTCCTCCTCTTCGCAACATATCCTATAATAGTCCATCTGGAATCTGTTTCAGATCATTGTTAGCGTTCTAATCTCACAGTGCTCAGCCTGGCTTTATTCAAGCAAAACTGTTCTACCACTATATAGCAGGCCTTAGGCTCCTAAGCACATAATAAAGCGATCAGTTTCCCGAATTCTTCTCTTCTTCCTTCCTGACCCATTCATAGTAAATGAGACTACATCGTCTCAAAGATTATTTGAAATATCTTTTTTTAAAGTTGCCCGGGTTGTAGGGGAATCATTTTGCCTTCAACTGTTTAATGAATTGTTGCTTCGTCAACACTTTCTTTTGTGTCGCTTAGGTGTTACACAGCAATATTTTATAGATTTTAAGCCTGAAAGCAGTAGATTGTTGGCTTCAAGTACAGTGCCTATTAATTAGGACTGCAGTCTTTAGATAAATAGGCACGGTGTTTTAGTAATAGGCTGCCAATTACCTGTGTTTAGACGCCATTTTTAGTGCTCTGATTACTGACAATACGTTGTATTATAAAAAACTGCTCGTTTCAGCACTCGCTTTCAACTTTACCTGGTTTAGAGGCTTTATAGTAATTACGTATCGCTCTCAGTTTCACATCACTTACTAAAACCATTCGTTGTTTCGAGATTTCAGTTCCTGAAAAACCTCTCTTGATGATTTTGCGACTTATTTTCCAATTTGATCACAAAATTTGGTTCCTCCTTTTTGAATGACCATGGAACTTTTTGGGTGACCTCGTTATAATTTTTCGTATTTTCTAAGCTTCAAACTTTCCCGTAAATAATAATATTTCCAATCTAAATTAAATGTGTTTTAAGACAAATAACTTCACTGTTTGCACTACTTTGTGAGAACAAATGACATAAGTCTACTCTCCAACATGTCAGCTCTTTCATACGCTTGACCTGCATTTACACATTTACAGACTATTTGAATGCGATCGATTAGGTATCAAGCCGCCTCCAATACACTACATTGGCTTATTAGACAAGAGCTCATGAAGTGAAGCAAAATTTACCTTAACTGATACAACTTCCGCTCATAGTTGGATGTTTCTTTAAGCGAAATAACTTTACTCGTTGCACTACATCGTGAAGAACAAATCAAAGATGTCTACCTTTCAACATGCCATACTTTTATGCATTTACATATGATTTTAGTGTTAGCGATTAGACATCAAATAGTTGTACTATACCGACTACAATCTTTTAAATGCCTTTCTGTATTTGTTAATTAAATCTACAAAAGTCCCCTAGAGGATGTAAAATTAAAATTAAAAGTTATTTGAAACGCTTATATAACACGTATGCTTACATGTGTTTTGGTTTCGTTAGGCAGAGATAACTTAGTTAGTTTTGCTGAAGCCTTGTCGATGGCCTAGTTCAATAGGATCATATGTTGTGACAGTTACGAGGCTCCAACTACATCTATAATACCACAATATTGACGCCCTCTTAATTGCAGCATGAATGCACCAGTGCTAGGTAATAAGCTTTTGTAAGTACTTACTAAGAACTACGAGAAATGACCCTCAAGAATGTTTACTTTTTTGATTCGCCAAGCAGTTACAACCTAGTAAATCTCCGATTTACTCTAATCGCTTATAGAGTACCATTCACTCATATTAACCGTTAAGAAAGACTTCATTTAAAGCTTTTTGATTTCGGCAACAAAACTCATTTCACTAGCAGTTATAAAAAGATTGTTATTCTCAAAATAATTAAAAAAAAAAAACAAAACAACCGAAAATAAAACCATAAAAATATTACAAATATAATCCACATAAAAATAGGAAGAAAGGAAGAAAAACAAAAACAGAAAAAAATATGCAAATCCATGTAAAAGTGACGCCTTTTACAACAAAAATCTTTAACCATGAACAAGCAAACAAACAAACTATAGATAAACGGTGTAAAAATAACAAAACACAAATACGTACTGGCAAACATATTTTATTTGGCTAAAAAAAACAAAGACAACAACAATAATAAACACACAAATAGAATATAAATTTGATGTTTAAACAGAAATTTTACAAAACAAAAACCACAAAATCTACCAGGCATTTGTTTGTTCATTCAGACATTTAACCGAACGAACGAACAACCAGCCAACCAGCCAGCCAGCCAGCAAGCCATTCAGCCAGCTAGCTAGCTAGCTAGCGAGGCAACAAACCAAATAGCCGACCAACCAACCAACCAACCAACAATTTCTTGCCACAATGTTGCCGTAGACGTATGAGTAATTTTTAATACTCATACGCTTAGTGGGATATTCTATGTGACATATGTATGTATGGATGTACACTGTAAACTGGACTGGACGTAACAGGCGTCATACTGCCATGTACGACTGATTTGAATAGAGAGTGTAATGTTGTAATATATTACTGTTGTTCTTGTTCTTGTAACAGCTTGTTTGTTTGTTTAGGCATCATTGTCATCTATGGCGTATTTGATATAGTTATTGTTGTTGTTGTTGCTATCGTTGTATATGCTGATGGTTTCTGTTGGAGATTTTTTCCACTTTTTTTTCTGTCCTTTTTTCTATTTTTTTTTGGCATTTGTGGCATGTGTTGGTGTCTGTGTGTGTGTTTGTTTTGGTTCATAGTTTATTTGTTGAGCCATTTTTTATACGAGTTTTTATTCTTGCTATTTGTTGTTGGCGTATGTTTATATGCACAAATAAATTTGCGGTTGACTGTGAATACAAGACCCGTGTAAAACGTCACACATTTTAATTTATAAGCAAATATATATAATATTAGATGTATACACATACATACATACATAACCTATGCATATATGTCCGTATACATATATTTATTGTTATTATAAGTGCTTATGACATTTTTAAGTTTGCTTTTGTCTTTTAGGTGTTGTTGCTGGTCTTTAGCAATGCTTGGGTTTGTTTTTGAGACTTAAAGCTTAATTACCAAGGGCAGTAAATCAATTTGAATTAGAAAAAGGGGGTTTCCCCATTACTTCCAATGTGAGCATATGACCGCTTTGGTAGTAAGGCGCTGCTTCCACTCATGCGTTGAAAGACCTTAACTTTTATCATTATTTTTGATATACTATCAGACTTACTTGGTATAGTGTTGCCGATCCGTAGTATGTTTCTGAGTTGCAACAATTGCTATAAGGCTGAGAGATAAGACTATTGTTTTTAATATAAGAAAATGTTTAATTTTCTTTTGTTTTAAGTAAACGACTAAGACTAGTGACTCTGGAGTACGAAACCCTATTAATAGGACGTTTCTATCATGATTACATAGATACTGTCGATGTAATAGCGGAAAACTGTCTGTTTTCAGCTTAAAAAGCCAATTTGTCATTTCACAATGGATAGCTGTACGCTATGTATTTCTAGGCAAATGGTCAAGTGTTCTTCAGGCTAAGGAATTTCAGTTCACTCCATAAAAAAATCGTAAATGAGCACTAGAAGTGCATCAGAGGATTGTCAGGCCAAAGTAAGAAGCACAGGATTCGTTGTCCATTGAAATTATGGTTGCTCAGAGAGTGTTTACTAGAGTGTTTTCAACAACTCCATGCGGCAAACAAACTTGTGCTTTACTGCATGAGCTTTAGCAATGACATCTGGTGACAGAATAATCCGCAGCTGATAGTTTTGAACCAAAGGCCTTTTGGTAGATTAACTTGGCATAAGACAGGCGAAGCTTAGTCTGATACAAACACTACTTCAGTGTCACACATATGGTGAGTGTCTTAGGATCGCGCTGTACCAAACAATTAGTGGAGAATTTTTCATAGCGAGAAGGCTGTACCAACTCTGAAAAGTGAATACTGACAGTATATATAGTAGGTATAGATTTCTTCGTCGACTTCCTCTCAGTAAAGCAAAACTAGCTTTACATCATCGATCTTGTGCAGAAAGTGGACAATTTGCTGTTTGACCATACCATTAAGCCTGTTATTTCTGTTTGAGGAACAATTGCGTGCGATGGCGGATGATTGTGATGCATTTTAGCCATTACTACCCTTTACTTACTTAATTGGATTTTTGAGAAACTTTTCATGGCAAATTCATCACAAACTCCCAGAGTTTTTGCCAGAAATCTGCTGAGAGAAAGTCGGCGAAGAAATATTTTTTTCTTATTTCGCTTTGTTCGAGATGTCTGACCTGGCCTCACGTCTAATAAGCCAACGCCCAATCTACTAGGCTACGGTGACCTACGACCTTTTAATGAGGTTGACAGCCTGGCTTTTCCCACCACATTCCTGTGTATTTTAATTTTATAAATGAGTGGCTGATGTGGTTAATTTAATAATTCAGGTCTGACAAGCTATTCCTAAGAAATTAGTTACATTCTTGGCTTTTGTCAGACAACTGACAAGAGAGGTTGCATAAGGAAATGTTTTTTTGTTTTAATTTTTGTTTTCCGATATGTCAGAGCTAGGCTAGAACTAGTCCATGTCAAGTAAGACAACACACTAGACTAATGCGACCATCAGTTGGATTAGACAAGGCGGCGCACCCACTTTTAAGTCGAAGGTCACACTTAGGTCAGCATATAGGCCCAATGTTAATCAATTGGGTTAATACATATTGCTAATTTTGAATATTCAAGCAAATTTTTTAAATTTTCAATCAAACAAACAATTCACAACATGGCATGAATTTGCTCATCCCCAGGAGTTATCGAATTGTCTTTTACTAACAAAAAACAAAAAACCCAAAAAAAAATCCTAAAAAAAATTATAAATTTCCTAAATGTAATGCAAACTAAAGTGTTATAAAATATTCATACAAATACTTAAATGCAATACACCTCATTAGATTTGCAACAGCGTTAGAAACCGAAAAAAACCAGAAACAATAATTAAATAAATAATCAACAAAAGCATTAACTAGCCGTAGCAATAGCAGCAGTAGCAACAGTATTAGCAACAATACTAAAAACAAACTGTTAAAAACAAAAAAAAAAAATGAGGTTAAATAATTTAAATAATTTGTTTTATTTAATGTGCCACACTAATTTAACAAATACCACCCATAAAAGTAGAAAAAACAACAAAAAAACCATAATACAATACAAAAACAAGCAACAAAAATTTATAAACATTTACTTACGCACATATGTATGTGCACAAAAAGGACCTAAACAAAACACTTATACACACACACACACACTCGGCTGCCAGACTGACAAAAAAAGGCACAATTTGGAAGAGGGAAAAGCAAAGACTCTAGGGAAACATGATGATGCAACATCTCTAGTATGATAGCGATAAAACAGTGCGGGAAATAATGTAAAGTACAGTTGTTACAAGTATTGTTCCGTTTTTACGTTACGTTTTAGGTAGATTACAAATAAAATAAAAATAAATCTGTGTTTAGTTTTAATTAAAATTGCTTATTATTCCTACAATTCTGTGTGCCACTGTTCACAACTTGATGTAAACAACAACAATTGCTTTTCTTTGTTATTCCTTTGTTTATACCCTTTGCATAAACAATAACAATTACTAGACAATTATTCGACAGATCTTTGTAACGGAGATCTTCAAACCACGATTACTCTCTTCAAACACAGCGCGTTTTCACACAAGACTGACTGAACTTTTACTGACTCAGTTGACTGCTTTGCCTTGCCTGTTATATGACAAGGTAAACAGTCTCATGAATGTTCTTGAAAGCGAATTTTCACGACTTCTTCTTCTCGAGATCTCTTTAATTGTAAACATCATTGTTTACATTTATTATTGTAGTGTTGTTGGTATATTTTTGTTTACTTGTTTACAAATTTTTTATGTTAGTGTTTGTTGCTGTATTTTTGTTTACTTGTTTACCATTTATGCTAGTGTTTGTTGATATATTAAGCAGTACGACAATTTGTAAACAAGTTTGTTTGCTTGCATTGTTTTGTTTTTGTAGCTTTTGTTTATAATTTTAATGTTAAGCGATGTAATATGTAAGAGGAAAACACCAGTGTTCAGATTTTTCATTTTCCTAACGGTATTCAGAAAATTAAACGACTGCAAAGGTAAAGAAGAAAACGATATTCCAAAACAATGGAGAGAATATTTTATGGTGGGACCTACAGTTTAAAGTCGATTTCGAACAACATATTTTTTGGAAACTGTTTCATGGCAATTTTTGTTTACTCTCAGGGTTTTGCTAGAAACCTGCTGAGAGGAAGTCGCCGACAAAGTATTTTTCACACTTTGTTTTGTTCGAGAAGTTTGAGCTGGGGTTAGAACCGTGGTCTCACGTCAGACTACTGTGACTCCCACCTAATATACAAGTGTATACGTTCCTTTATATTTAGTTAACTGACTGTTAACTTATGCTCACATATGGTACTCGGCCATTAAACACACCAACCACAATATAAACAATGTGGAAAATTGTAGCCAAAAAATGTTGCAACAACAAAAAAAGGGAATATTTAGAAAGAGTAACGTAACGGTAGGTAGGTAGTCACGAGGTATAATAAAACTAAACAGACTGAGAAAAAAACAAATTTTTGGTCCAGTTCTGCTTTTTTTAAAATAAATAAATTAAAAATTGTGGAACTTTTGCAACGTGTAACATCAACAGATGTTGAGTGTATAACGAGGGTTGAAAGGGTTAATGGCTGGTATACAAACATATATGGTAGGATATTTAGGGGTATAAATGGGGAATAAATTTAGATTAAAAGTTTTCAAAATGAAGTTGTAACGAAATCTTCCTAATTAAAAAGCAAATCTTTTTGGGGAAGATATTAAGTAATATAGGATGTAAGGATGCCATATGTATTGGCATAATTTCTGATAATGTACGTAAGGATGAGTACAAAATGAAAAATTTCTTTAATAATTTATAACAGAATATTTATTTGAAAGCATAAGACACATTTACTTAGAGGAAACGGAATCAGCGCAACATCTTTTATGCGAGTGTCCTGCACTTCAGGACAGACGTCATTTGTGTTTGGGTGACAGAACGTTTGAAGATCTGCACATGGTGGCGAAAATAAAACTGGCCGCTTTCATCCGGAGCTCGGGGTGGTTTAAACCCACAACTAAAAGGATCTTGACAAGGGGGCTTACCTCACACTGGGTAACACAATTGGCCATATGACCACCGAGTGAACTTGCCTGTAAACGGCAAGCTTCCCGGCGGATATATTCATTAATTGATTGATTAATTGATAGTGTGACTTGCATGCGATAGATAAGTTGACTACTTGACTGCACATACCATATGGCCTGTAGCTGTTAATCGATCCAAGCAAAAAGCGGGAATAAACACTTAGCAGCAATTTTATAGAGGCCCACCTACAGGAATGATCCGAATCTTTCGCATTTTAAGAGCCAATACTTAACCGATCAGAATTAGTTTTTAAATAATGACGGGTAACATCAGAATTGCTCAACAGTGATGCCCAGTTTCCTCAGAAGGAGAAGAAACATTCGAAAACATTTGGTGAGCGAATATTTTATTACGAAGAACAACAACTAATTGTAGGAGTTAAGGGGCATAATGTTACTACGTGCGACACTAAAGACACTAAAGGATTTCGGTAACAATAACTTCGTGTGATCTGCCTGCGTACGGAAGCAAGAACAATGAGCTCAAACAACCTAAATATCATTCACTGATTTCGAAAAGCTTTTTAATTGTGTGACTTACTTGACTTAATTGGGCATTAACAACCAGATTAACGGATTTTTGTCCTGCTTTAATACATTCTTCCCTCCTATATCGTGTGACATAGTGAAGCATATGCTGTACACTTGTAAAGAAAGAGGTCGCAGCTAATTAATCCTACTCATACAGCCTCAGTTTATAGCATTAGAGAGCAGAATGTTACATGGAGAAGAGTGTGTGCGACATTGATGAGTTTTTTCGCCACTAATACTACTGATAGTAATCGATAAGATGCTTCGAAGGAGTGTACATTTCACCTAAGAGATCTAATTAAGGATTCAGTTGCCAGACTTCTGAGAAAGATGTGGCAAAGAAGCTTGTCTGTCATTTAAGGTCGCAGGACTGTCACAATATTTTTCTTCCATTTTCTTCTTTTTGCTTGTGCTTCATTTTTAGAGATTCTATGATAAAGTTTTTCCACCTATGCATGTTATAATTTTAAATTAACAATAAGAGCATCTAGTTCTTGCATACCAGTACTGTCTTTTTAATCTTGGCACTATTATGCACGAGTTTGAAGTTATCCACGAAGGGATGTTATTTGTAATTTTGTAGATTGTATATAGAGTTCCCTCCGAATTTCGATAATTGTGCCACGTTGGACAATTCTTTAAACAAATTTTCATAAAATCACTATGCCCCTGGTATCCATATGATATGATATGAGAATGATTATAACGATAGAAGTCCTAGAGGTCAATATATTAGAACCCAGTGCCCTGATGCTGGTCTGGTTATCCAAAAGTATCTTTTTCACGATGAGGAAAGGTTTCAAACTCCAGGTCAAACATCTCCTATAAAATGAAATACGAAGAAATATTTTTTCGCCGACTGTCTTACAGCAGATTTCTGGCAAAAATTCTTAGAGCAAATAAAAATTGCCATGAAAAAGTATCTTAAAAATCTGTCGTTCAGACTCGACTTTAAAATTGTAGATTCACGCCATTCATGTATAAAATTAGCACACACAGCATCAGTTATAGGATGAGCTAGGTTGCAAACCTGACTAAAGGGTTGTAATTAAAGATTATGTATATGTGTATGTGTGTATTCCTGCAGGGAGCTTCATCTATGAGTAGTTTCATGTGGATTTTGAAGACAAAAGAAAGAAGAAAAAACATACGAGATATTCACGTCACAAAATACTTTTTAATGGTAGTGAGGCAATTACCTGTTTGCTTGCTGCTGAAGGTGTAGAAATGGGTCCGTCATTAACATATTCTCGGTCTTGCTCCACTTCTGCACTCTTAGCAGTTGACTAGCTGGCAGCACTTTACTTTATCAATAACATTCGGTGACTTTTTTCAATCATTTTGAAGAATTTTGCATTGAAAAGCCTCAGTATTCATTTCAGTATACATACATACATAATTTTCCATTACAACCCTTCATTCAGGATTACGACCTAGGTTCTCACACCTCTCGCCTCAGAACGTCAGTTTTTGAGTAACTTTTTCATGGCAATTTTATTTACTCTCAGAGTTTTTGCCAGAAATCTGCCTGGGGCTCGAACCCGGTCTTTACGTCTAATCAGCGAACACACTACACACACTAGACTACGGCGGCTACTATTTTCATTTCAGTATACATCTCATAATCTTGATTGCTAATGTGGACTTATAGTTACATATATAAAACGATAGACGATTAAAATGTGGGAAAAAAATAATCAAAGATTCAGCAGATTGGTACTGAATTTTAATTTTTTTCTTGTTTAATCACTAATCATAGTCCTTCGAATGTAAGTTACATTAAGTTCTCATTAAGTTGAGATTATCTTTTGAGAAATTACAAATCGATAAGGGTATAATTATAAACACATGCATACCCCTGTTGTAGTAACAAATACTCTCAATTCTGTTTAAATTGTGATTCTGTTAATCAATCCATATTATCCTTTATAAATATTATTTTCATAATCAAAAATATTACTTTTGTTCTGTTTTGTTTTGTTTTTATTTCATTTACTTTTATAAACTCTTTTAACAATTATTCAATTACTACTTAAAGTAAATTGAAACTAAAGCTTCCAAACGATTGGCCACGAATATTACAAACCAACTACTGTTCTTCTAATAATACCAACAACAACAACAATAATAAAGTTAAATGCGAGAATATAGATTTGAAAACAAAAACGGATTAAAAAAATAATATGAAAATAATAATAAAAAAAAAAACAACAAAAAAAAAATTATTTGAAAAGTAAAAAGTTTATTTCGAACTCACTTACCATCAGCACAACTTCCATTGGCATCGCATGCCAACTTCATCTCTGCTCTGCTCGACGTCATTATGAATGAGTGAAACATTTAAAACTCCCGTATTATAGTATGTATAAGCAGCAGAAATCTACACGTATGTTTACGTATGTATACGTATAGAGTAAGCAGCAGAAATCTACACGTATGTTTACGTATGTGTATGTATGTTGCTAAGGAAGTAGTCCTGCCATTACAAGTGGAATTTATAATCGTCCATCCATATAGTTGAATGAGAATTGCTTCGGTCATTTAATCATTTAATATGTTGGATTACTAGCATATGTTTGGTTTGGTTTGGTATGGTTGCGATTGGATTGGCATGTTTGTTCGTTTGTTTTTTTCCCTACAAACTTTTTTAAATCGTTGTATTTGTTGTTTTTGTTTTTCATTCATTACAATTCGCAACTGAATTTTGAATGACCATAAACAGAAGGAATTAACAAAGTTTTGAACTCTTAAAATATACCAATAAACCCGCATACTTTATGGTCATCATACGAATATAAAAATTCCATTCTATTTGAAATGCTTTAAAATTAAAGGAATCAATACGACATCAGAGAGTGAATTACAAGGAAAATTTAAGGAGAAAGCGAAAAAGAAAGAGATTTTTATGTGTGTAATGATTGTTAGTTTTCTTTTATTATCGTAACATTTAAAATAATGCTACATAGTCTCAACCGCAGTTTAGTTGAAGCTGGGTTTGAGATAAATAAGGGGAGTTTTTTAATTATGCAGAATGGCTGGTAACAGTCGATTTTGTTTTTTCCCCATTTTTGTCTGTCATTTGCCATATTTATACGTCTACAGTTTCATCTAAAGGAGTATAGCGATCAAGATTATGAGTCTTGCATACATTTTGAGGTTTTTTAACGCGAAATTCTACAAAATAATTGAAAAATAGTCATGAAATTTTATTGATAAAGTAAAATGGTGATAGTCAGTCGCGTACTAAGAGTATAGAAGTGGTGCAAGAATTTGGACTCTATCTAGACAGACTGTACTAATGTTGGCTCTGGATTTAACATACGAAAATGCAACTTAGCCTGATAGTTTCAGGTTGATGAAATGTTTGCGCTTGTAAGAACCTTCACTTCAATAAGAGGTATGCAGCGGCACTGCTTGAACTCCAAAGAAGTAGGCTCAGAACTGTTATCGGGGTTATTACGGGGCATTGTATTACAGTAATTCTTCGATTTACGTCGCCTCGATTAACGTTATTTCGATTTATGTCGTCAAATTGTATGTTCCCTCCAACTTCAATTTGCGTCGTCATTCGCACCAACTCCGACGTAAATCGAGGGATTACTGTATAGCAGGGATGGCGAACCTATGGCACGCGTGCCCAAAGTGGCACGCAGATAAGTTTTCGCTGGCACGTATAATATTTTTCATTTTCATACATATGTACTGACTAATCCAAATGCATTTTTGATATTGAAAAAATTGTGAACTCAATTCAAATTTAATGCATAAATTTTGATATTTAAAAACAAACTTCCAGATTTCTGGCGAATTTATTTATAGCGTTAAAATATAATTATATTATTTGCGTATGTAGGTATAGGTATGTACAAGTATGAACATGTGATTTTAAATATAAAAAAAATATTAAAATGAACATAGTATGCTTTGGATTTTCAAATATATACATACATATACATATATCTCGCCAGAATTCAAATTCACTAGTTCTAATTCAGTTCAGTGCGAAGTCTGGATTGGCAGCATTTGATGATATTTTAAGTATTGTTTCCAAAATAATAAATTTTATAGCAGCTCGAGCTTTGAATAAGCGGCAATTTCAGTTGCTTCTACAAGAGCTAGGTTCAAATTATCATGGATTGTTAATGTATAATCACGTACGCTGGCTTAGTAGAGGATTTGTATCACAACGTTTTGTAGAATGTTTTGATGAAATTATAATATTTCTTAATGATAAAAAAAACCGAATATCCTGAACTTTTTGATAATGACTGGATCACCAAATTAATGTTTTTAACGGATATTTCCAACCATTTAAATGAATTAAATATTAAATTGCAAGGTCCCGGAAAATCAATTGATGTAATTTTCGATATTATTGAAGGGTTTGAGTCCATATTAGTAATATTTAAACGCGATATTGACAACAATAATTTTAAGTATTTTCCTTTGTTGAAAGATCACCTTCAAAAATTTTCTAATCATGTAGTCTATGAAATTAATATAAATTTGTATTGCCAAGTTATAAGTGACATACAAGACAATTTTGTTAAGAGATTTCAAGATTTCAAAAAATTTCAACCATTAATTAACTTTATTAAATATCCAGACAAGTTTGATTTGGAAACTGTTAAAATGGATCAATTAGAATGGTTAAAGTTGGTGAATTTAGAAATGCAGTTGGCAGAGTTTCAATCAAGTTCTACTTGGAAGCAGAAATTTATAGAGTTGATGCAAGAAATAGAAAATAATGAAAAAAAAGATTAAATGAAGAAGAATACGAAAACATGAATAATATGTTGTTGAAGACATGGTGTTCGCTCCCAGAAACATTTCATGCTATGAAGAAATTGTCTTTAGCTATTCTAACAATATTTTCATCGACGTATAGCTGTGAAAGTCTATTTTCGATTATGAATAATATAAAATCTGATGTACGAAACAGACTTACCGATGAATGTGGGGAGGCTTGTATTTCATTAAAATTGTCAAACTACGATCCGGATATTGATGCATTATAGAGCATCAGCAACAAAAATCCCTTAAAAATATGTCAGCATATTATAGAAATGAATCTATATATAATTTTTAAAATGCATGTATTTTCATTTTATAAAAATAATATTTATTGGCACGCAGTCAAAAAAAGGTTCGCCATCCCTGCTGTATAGGAACGCATGCGAGGCGTATTGGTATTGGATACCTTGCAAATGATTTCTGCAGAAGCTGCACGGCACTTGGTCAGATGAGACAGAGGCACCTGGGTGTCTACTACATGGAAGATATGGATGAACTGCCATGCATGAATATTAGCGGTCTGAGGCGCTTCATCGGAAGCTCCGAGTGGTTCCTGGACTAAGGGCAAATATGAAACTGTGGTATCACAATGGGCTCTGTGTGCGGCCTAAGTGTGTCCGCTTATGACTCCTTCGAAGGGACAGCCACTTCTACCTACCTAAGAACCTTCACTAAAATCTGGTTAGAAATTGCTTACCCTAATATTTTTAGAAAGGAAATTGAGCTTTAGATTAACTGTGATTGCTGCTTATTAGACGTAAGTATAGGGAGAAATTTAAAAAAAAATATTTCTTCGCCGACTTTCTCTCAGCAGTCTTCTGGCAAAAACTCTGGGAGTAAATAAAATTGCCATGAAAATTTTTTTCAAAAATCTATCGGTTGAAATCGACTAGCCGAAGAAATATTTTTTCATATTATCGTTTTGTTGGAGATGTGTGACCTGGGTTTTGAACCGTGGCCTTACATCTAGTAAGCCCACGCTTGTTTATATAAATGTGTGTTTTTGCCAGAAATCTGCTGAGTCACGGAAGAAATATGAAGATGTTTGACCTGGGAATTGAACCGTGGCCTCACGTCTAATAAGCCAACACACTATCTACTAGACTATGGCAACTAATGCTCCACTACCACTTAGTGATTAGCAGTTTAATCATGCTTAGATTTTTCTGTGCATTCGTGAGATCTAAATCTGGATTTTTCAAGCGGTCACTGAGACTTGAACGGGCTGCCTCTACCAGATGGTTTACTCTCTTCAGAATGCTGTCGTGAACTTTGTGTGAAAGGTTGTCAATAGGGTCCTAATAATCCCATGAGTATTTGTTAAATATGTATACGGTAATTTCTTTCCACCATTATGACTGACTCTAAGACTTTGTTTATTTATTCAGTCTTTTGTAGTCTTTGTAGGAGATATTTTTGTTAAAAAATCTTAAGATTCCCTCTCGTATCCATCATTTTAAGACGTTTATTGTGGCAGGTATTAGATTTCTTTGCTTCTTCGCAATAATTGTGCACTTAGAAAACTAATGACTGCCGTATGCCATGTACATATATTGTTTAATGGCTTAATATTGTTGTAAAAAAACTTAAAATCTCCTGCACGTTTACACAAATCGAGCATTATTGATGTGTTTTTTCTTTATTTATTTTAGATTTAAAATTGAATTAATTTTCTTAAGAAACAATAAAAAAAATTGTATTCATATTATTTACCTATACATGTATATGTATGCATGTATTTAATTTTATTGTACGTAAATGTTTTAAGTATTTCTAAACAATTGTTTCTTCTTTTTTTTTCTTATTCTTATTCTGTATTTGCCTTTTGCTCAATTTTTATTAAACAAGATTAAAGAAAAACTTTTAAGCTTTTCTCTTCTTCTTAATTGTTGTTATCTTTTCTAAGAAATTTTTAATTGAAAAATAAAACTTTTAATTCATATGTATCCATTTCCCCCATTCATATATTTTCTATAGTTTTTGTGTCTTGTAGTAAACAGGTATGTACAGTGAGCGTCAAAAGAACTGGTACATCAACACAAATATACATTAATAAATTATCGTTATTTTTATTTGAAAATTGTTTCCTTAACAGTTGTTAAAATTAAAAAAAAAAAAATAATTTCGAAATATTTTCAAATTTTTTTCAAGCACTTTCCTTAAGTGGTAGAAGTTGAGTTTGCTGGTGCACAGTTTCTTTTGGCACTCACTGTATGTGTTGTTTTTAAAATTCTTATAGTGTTTCTTTTCTTGTTTATTTTCTATTTTTATTTGTTTTTGTACCAAAAAAAGAACATAAAGAAAAACCTAAAGAACACGATATTTTTGTTGAATTTTCTTAATTTTGATTTGTTTTCATAGTTTTTCTTCTGATTGTTACAAAAAAAATGGATTAATTGCTCTTTTCCCAATTAATTTGCAACACAATCAGATTTTTAATCGAACTAAAGGTCAAGTTTGACCGATTTTATCATCGATCTATTTCACTTGACAACTATTATACTTAATACAGGTCAGGTCAAGTAATAGGTTATCTATGAACATTAATCATCCTGTACTTGTAAGGAGCATAGATACATATGTACATACATACAGAATTGATCATTAAAACCATTCAGTCAGGCTTACGATCCAGCTTCTTATGCGGATTAATTTCATACACGAATGGCAGAACCTATAGTTTGAAGTCGAGTCCGAACAACAGATTTTTGAGAAACTATTTCATGGCAATTTTATTTAGTCTCAGAGTTTTTGCTAGAAATCTGCTGAGATGAAGTCGCCGAAGTAATATTTTTGCATATTTTCGTTTTGTTGGCAATGCCTGACCTGTGGGCCTAAACCATTTCCTTACGCCTAATAAGCCAACACACTACCTACTAAACTCCGACGACTTCAAGAGGCTCCAGAGAGAATACTTCTACGATTTATAGGACAATAATGCCGACGACATGATTGGGCACAGTTCAAAACGTAATCACATTGTAAACAGGCTATCTCCTAGACTATATCGAAGTATACATTTAGCTTTTTCCAATGTCAGATTCTTAAATCCTATAAGAACTACAGTAAAGAACACTATTTTTCCCAATCGTTTGTATTTATCTCGTAATTTCATTCCACCTTTTATCGGTTCTCAAGGCTTCAATGTGTAGTTACGTTCGGCAAGTACATACGTTCAGTAGTAGGCGAACTACTGCTTTGCGGGTCTAAATAATGGAACAGAGCTCAGCAATTAAATGTTTGTTCACTACTCATAAGCACTCATGAAATTTTTAATATAAGTGAGTCAACAATATTGAAATTTAACTGTGTACTATGATTCATTCGTACTCACTACAATTTATATGATTGTATATGAGTTATAAGTACAGGTTGCAATGAGTTTGCGTACAATGTTGACATAAAACTCATACCAGTCGAAATATGTTTGATTCATAAGCCTACTAATTTTGATTAATAATTTTGGAAAAAGACTTATATTACTTATAAACGACTCGAGTGACTCGAATCATTCATTACAATTTATAGTCTTAGATGTTGTTGCATTAAAAAAAATAGACACATAAGCAAAAAAGACAGAGCAGCAAGCAAAGCAAACACACAACCCTCTAGAGAGTATTTTACTTATTTTGTGCTTCGTGTATATGTTGAGTAATGGAGAGTCGAAATCATCAACATCATACGTGTTGTGAAGTATGAATATAATGAATACTTCAAACTTTAAATATGAGCAGTGGTTCTATGATATTAAAATAAGTATGAATGGGTATAAGTATCAGAAATTATGAATATGATTTGATTCTACTCATCTTTTTGAATACTCATTGCCTTGTATTTTTTTGTAATGCATTGAAAATGAAACGATCATATTGTTAACGATAAATCTGTTAAATTGCTTGTTACTTATTCCGTCTATTTTGCCAAATCACGACTTTAGACAATGACGTGGCTTTTGGCAATTAAATTGAATTTTCATCGAAAAATAATTTTCATTTCGAGGCCTATTTTTGGACGAAAGGGATATGAACACACAAAATTGTCAAATTTCGAATGATACCAATCCACATCCTATATTGTAGGAATTGTCAATAGAAATTGTGTAGCTATAGACGATGGGTTTTGAAACAGGCGCTATGACTACTACGTCTTCCTATTTTTATATATTAATATCGCATGACGCCTAACTATCCTAGATCAATGAGGAATATATTGAAGGCACAGTAACCAACTACTCAGACTCGACAGCAATGTCATCTCAATCACACTGGCCATGTGTACAGTTCATTGCTTTGTGGGAAGATACACAGATATACTGCTGCTCCCATTTAACGATTTCTGCCGTGGATGTGGGCTTCCTGAAGAGCAGGCAATAGTTATCCACTTTCTTTGTCAATGTCCATCTCTTGCAAAGTGCAGATTTATGTTATTGGGCTTTCACATTCCTTGTCAGCTTAGTTGAGTTATCAACCATTCATATCAGGATTTCCAGCGTAGAGTAGTCTTGCTTTGTAATCGCTAGTTTAGTGGATTTCGGTCAGTACAGGAATTGTGCCTACCTTTGGCATTACAACGGGTCGCCTTACGTGCTCAAGTGAGCTATGGTAATCAAAGCTACCACTTCAACTTAACACCGCATGAGAATTCATGGCATATGCTGCTGTCGATAGAAACGATTTCATAATATCAAGGACCTATGCAAAGTTCCATACTCTTACTAATGAAATACTTACCCAAGTTCCAGGACACAGTCTGTGTTATCTCCGTTTTATAGTTCTTAAAATTTATGAAAACAAATCAGTTAATATTTGTTTTTGTTTTTCTTAAATTTAATTAAAAAGTTGAGCAATTAAAATAGAATCTTGTAAAATATTTTTACACTCATAACAACAACAACAGCAACAAGCAACACTTTTTACCAGAGTGACAATAATCTGTGTTTAAGCTTTGGAAGAGGGTCAAACTGCACAATGGGTGAACACGTACAACATCATTGTCATACATCGTCATCTCAAGCATAATGATAAGGCAGTCGTTACACAGGAATGGGTTGCTGCAGATGCATTCACAACTACTGCTGCTGCTGTTCTCTGTAGCTGCTGTTTCTTTTACTCGTTGTGGTTGTTGTTGTTGTTAACTTGTAAGTTGTAACTGATGAAGACAATGATGTTGTTTATTTTTTTGTAGTTGTATAATGTTGTTGTTGTTGCTGATATGAAATGTAAGAAAATAGAGTTGATTAAACTCTTCGTTCTTTACATAATTTTCAAACAAAACGTATACATATACAAGAAATGCTTTTAAGTGTTCAAGAGCAGTATTGCCTAGTAAAGATGATAATGATGACGATGACTATGAAACGATGACAATGTTTTGAATATTGTGTTACAATTTCTAAATATTAAGAAATTATTTTCTCTACAAAAACAATGAATTTAGCAAGCAAGCAAGCAACATCAACGTGATCTTTATGACTCTCAACTCCAGTTAGCTTAGCGTTAGCTTTGTAAAACATGACATTGTTAGTGATGAATAAAGTACGATTATACTACTTCTTTTACATCCAATTAACAGCAACAACAAAACATAGAAATTTAACAACTAAAAACAGACATGAATTTTAGCTGTGTTTCCGCCTTTTTGCAGATGACTTGCAAGGATAAGACTCAACTTCATTTGCTATTTATTATGGTTGCCTTAAGTAATTTTTTTTCGATTTTCATATACAAAGGATTAAGTTGTAAAATAAATTAAAAGTAAACGTTCTTAGAGGAACGATTGTGTAGTCATTTTTATCGAATAAAAACATGCTTAAATAATGATTCACAGTCAGGCAGTGCAGTTTGGTTCTGTTTGAACCTAAAAAAATTAATTGTTGAAGAGAGTAGAGAGTGAGAGAGAGAGAGAGTTATGTTTGTTGACAATATTGTTAAGTTTTTACCTTTTAAAAACGTTTAACATATAGGCTCGTAGATTGCAAATAAAATAAAAATCAATATGTGTTTCGTTTCAATTAGAATTCTTTATTATTCGCACAATTCTGTGTGCCACTGTTCACAACTTTATGTAAACAACAACAATTGCTTAGTTTGTTATTCCTCTTTTTATACCCTTTGCATAAACAATAACAATTACTAGACAATTCTTCGACCGGTCTTTGTAACGGAGATCTTCAAACCACGAATAGTCTCTTCAAACGCACCGCGTCTTCACACAAGACTAACTGAGTTTCACTAACTCGCTCGTCTGCTTTGTCTTGCCTTTTATATGACATGGTAAACAGTCTGATGAATGTTCTTGAAAGTGAATGTTTGTGGCATCGCCTTCTCGAAATCTCTATAAATGTAAACATCATTGTTTACATTCACTATTGTTGTTTGTTTGTTTTGTTTACGCATTTATTCTTGTAGTGTTGTAGCAAAACACCAGTATCTAGATTTTTCATTTTCGTAACAATATCTTCTTTGAATCTCGAAATACATATGCTGTACTTTGTTAGGAGAGCACCTAATGACCCGTTGTTGGCGGAATACCAGGAAATCTACATTTAAATCCATGCCGTGCTTACTTCCCTAATTAATGTTGAATTTATTATCCTTTGGTGGATGATATTTGTGCCTCTTCGTACTTAATCTGTCATCATTTCAATCACTTATTATGTACGTAGCTTTTTAGGAGAGCAGCTAATCATCAGTTGTAGGCGAAATACCGCGCTCACGTCTCTTATTGATGTTGACCTTGCCATACTTTTGTGATGACATTAAGTACGAACTTAATCTGTCATTATTCTACGCAATCGTTATGTACGTATCTTTTTAGGACAGCACCTAACCGCCAGTTGCTAGCGGAATACCGGGAAATTTACGTTTAAATTCATGCCACACTCTCGTGCCTCATATATGTTGATTTCGCTATACTTTGGTAATGATTTTTGTGTCTCTACTCATATAATCTGGCATTATTCCACGCACTTGTTCAATGTACAACCAAAAATCATTGATTTAAAACCAAATTTTACAAAAGAAAAATATTTTTTTTGATCTGCCCTGCTCCCCTTTCCCGTTTTCCATCTTTCCTCTTTTTTTTCATTGATTTCCTTTCAAGCCGAATTGCATCATGTTCAGTCAGTGGCCGTAAACGAAGTCATTAGGACTACAACAACAATGCCAGTATTGCCAATAAATCTTTGTGTAAAGACAATAAAGTATGCTTGGAAAACATTCATCCTTTTCAAGAACATCAGTAGTTAACACTCTGGGTTAGTTGGTTGCTGGGTCATTCATTTTAATACGAAAAATTCGGCAAAGTGGAAAGAAAAACAAAAGAAGAAAGAAAAAACAACAATGTGAGGCTCTAAAAACTTCAGTGAAAGAAATTAAGGAGACGGGCACAAAAGAAATTTTTTGTTTGTTTTTCGTTCGTTACCTTGGAACACATTTACTCTTTGTTTTGCCTTTCAACGATTTCACATGCATTTTTAGCCAGCAGTATGGTAAAGAAGAATAGAAGAGGAAAATAACGAAAGGAGTTCTTTGTTTTCTTATTTTGGCCAATTTTATTTAAAGATTTTTCATTAAATGATAAAGTCTTTCTTGATTGTCTTTTGGAGGGAGTGGAGGATTGGAATGGAGGGTTCGTAAACTACCCTGAGTTATATAGGGTGTTTTTTATAGAGGTATAGAACTTTAAGTTGGCATTACTTTTCAAGATGGCGACCGATTTAACAGCTGTCAAGTGATTTATTCTCAGTTTGGTTTGGCAATTCACCATGAATAGATTCACGCCTGAACAACGCTTGCAAATAGTGCAATTTTATTTCGATTTATTGAAAGACACGTTTGGTGACCGCCTAATTTCACGTTTTGGACCTGTGAATTGGCCTCCAAGATCTTGTGATTTAACACCGCTAGACTACTTTCTGTGGGGCTATGTAAAGTCATTGGTCTATGCGGTAAAGCCACAAACGCTTGACCATTTGGAAGACAACATTCACCGTGTTATTGCCGATATACGGCCACAAATGTTGGAAAAAGTCATCGAAAATTGGACGTCTAGATTGGACTACATCCGCGCCAGCCGTGGCGGTCATATGCCAGAAATCATATTTAAAATTTAATGCCACAAGATTATCTTTCGGATAAATAAAATTCATGTCAATCGAATAATCCATCGTTGTTTTATTGCAACTATACCTCTATAAAAACACCCTATACAAAAAATTATTTCATAATATAATCTGCTTTTAATTCGATGTTGTTATCAGCGATGTACTTTTGGTAGTATAAACTGTCAGTCAACTTTCTATGTTTTTACTGTTGGAAAATGTTTAGTTTTGAAACTTACAAAAGTCCGAAGTCCGCACGGTAAAACAAACCTAACTTTCAAGAATTGACTTTAGCCAAAGGCGAATACATACATACATACAAAATACGTCATTACAACCCTTCAGTCAGGATTACGACTTAGTTAATTGCGCCACTTATGTTGTGTGTGTTAATTTTATACATGAGTGGCGGAACCTACAATTTCAAGTCGACTACGAACGGCAATTTTATTTTACTCTCAGGGTTTTTTCAGAAGACTGCTGATAGGTAGTCACCGAGTATATATGATTTCATATTTCGTTTGGTGCAGATGTCTGATCTGTTTGATGTTTGAACCATGGCTTCAAGTCTAATAAGCCAACAACCTACCTACTAGACCAAGGCCAAAGCAGAATACTCGGTTTTATTTCTTAGAAAATCACCGTGAACGACCATAGATAACAACGTGTGTTCGCTAAATGTTCTCTGGAGCAACTGATCTTAATTTTTATTTTTAAATAAAATAGTTGACTTCTTGGCGCCCCAATCCATATGAGATTCAAGAGTGTCTAATGGATCACGAAAATGTAAATTTTTGATGTGGATGTTGCGCTGGAAGCGTCATGGGTAAACATTTCTTTGAGAAGGTCATCAATGTCAACGGCAAGCACCACAAGTCTATAATTACCAACTTCTTTTAGCCTGAATTTGATGATCTGGACATTAATGGCAGGTTGTTTTAACAGAACATATGATATGCTGCTTGAACGATTTGATGAAATGGTCATTTCCCATCGGGAAAGTGCGGTTTGACCCCGTATTTTTTACTGCAGTTTTCTTAAGACGCAGGTGCATGTCATCGGTCAAATTCCGTCTGATTTATGCGTCTGATAAGGAAATTTCGATCGTATCTCACACACTTTTTTTTGAATTTAGGGATATGCCCTATAGAAGATGCTTTCAATAATGAGGATATATCCTCTAAAGATGATTTTCCAGGAGACACTGCACTGGAGTTATAATAGGCGCAATTTATGAAGAGTTTGACTAAGAGGTGGGTATTATATGTAGGAGACTAAGGCTTATGTAGAGTCCAAAATAGATTGGGAGATAAATTAAATGATATGGTAAAATGGAGCTCTGTTGCATGCATTTAAGATTGACAAATTGAGTAAAGTGATGAAGATACACTCTAATCTACAATAAGCTCTGCAGCAAATACAGCTTTCAAAGACAAACGAAAGTCGAAAAGTTCCTACTTTATTGTCATAGTATACAATGTTGTCGATAGATTCCTAGATCTAAATCATCTCACGCAAAATGGCAAAAGAAATTCGGGGAACTGAACAAGTTTTATTGATTGATGATGATTTTTCATGTCAATCTTAAATTACTGATCAATCACTCCATAATTACAGTGTATTTCGGTAGCATTAAAGAACATCAAATGCTACTTAATTCAGGTTTTTTCATTTCTGAAAATGGATATACAGTCTGTTTGTTTATCAAAATAGTCAACGTATATTATCATAGTGTGTATTGGCAGGCTTAAGGTCGTCAAGCTTAAAGATCTTAAGTTCAAGCATGTGTACTGCATTACTACATAAATGAAAGACTAAAATTTTTAATTTTGAAACAAATTTTCTGTTCAGTTTCTTTGTTTTTTTCTTCCTTTTTGTTGTTGTTTAATTTAGGAAAACAATATATTGTAGTCTCTCATGGTTCAGGATATTGTTTTCACAAAAGAAATCAAGAAAATTTTCTTCATTTTCAATTTGATTGTTTGAAAAGGGTTTCAATAATTTGTTGCTTGAAGGCTCAAAAGACGAAAAAAAAGAAAAAACGCAAAGAAATCATGATTTCTTACAAAACTTTTGCTCATACACTCAACGCAAGGCGATACAAATTTGTTGAAAATTTAATACGAAACAGAGAAAATGAATGTTTCTTCGAGTGTTGTAGATAAGTAGGGATATTCGGTTTACTTTTGTAGGAAACTACAATAGCAACTGCTACTCGTTTACTAAACTTTCATAGGGGGCTACAACAATAAAAAATCTCTTGCTCTCTTTCATCATTTACAGACTTTTACTTTTGCCAACTTTTTAGATTTCCTACCTTTTCCTTTATGCCGGTTATCCTCTTTTGGTTTATTAGCCAAAGGTAGGAGTCGTAAAATAGTATCCCTTTGAGGTTTTGCATAAATTTTCCAATCAACGTCAGTTTGTCTTCTTCTTGTTCTCACAAACTTTTTTTGCACATGTATGTGAGTGTAAGGGAGTGTGGTGTATACATCAGTTGGTCTACTTCTACTACATTTGTAACTGTAAGTTGTAGTTTTGTGTGATTGTATGTGTCAATGAAAGTTTTTTAATTTTATTCTTGTTTCTATTTAACGAGGGTTGGTTTAAAAGTTATCCGATATGATTTACGGATGGTTGTGTTAGTCTAAGAAAGATTAAAGATCGGTGAACGACATATGGCTTCAACGTGCATATTTGTTTTGTTTTTAAGGCGGTTTACAGAGTGCTTGTGACCGTAAATTTGAAGCTAAGAAGAAAGAAAAGATGTGGTCCAGATGGTTCATAACTTGATGTAAACAACAACAATTGCTATGTTTGTTATTCCTCTGTTTACACCCTTTGCATAAACAATAACAATTAGTAGACAATTGTTCGACAGATCTTTGTAACGGACATCTTCAGACCACGGTTACTCTCTTCAAACACACCGCGTCTTCACATAAGAGTGACTGAACTTTTACTAACTCAGTTGCCGGCTTTGCCTTGCCTTTTATATGGCAACGTAAACAGTCTGATGAATGTTCTTGAAGGCGAATGTTAATGACTTCGCCTTCTCGAAATCTCTATACAATGATGTTGACATTTATCCTTGTAGCGCTTGTTGTTGTATTTTTGTTTACATGTTTACCATTTTTTATGTTTGTGTTTGTTGTTGCCGTAGTCTAGTAGGTAGTGTGTTCGCTTATTAGACGTATAGCCCGGGTTCGAGCTCCAGCCCAGACATCAAAAACGAAAAATAAAAAAAAAATTTCTTCAGCGACTACCTCTCAGCAGATTTCTGCCAAAAACTCTGAGAGTAAATAAACCTGCCATGAAAAAGTTTCTCAAAATCTGTTGTTCAGAGTTGACGTTAAATTGTAAGTCCCGCCACTTATGTATGAAATTAAGGCACAAAACATGAGTGGTGCGAGAAGCTAGGCCGTATTCCTGTCTGCAGGGTTGTAATGACCAATTATGTATGTATGTATGTCTGTTGTCATATTAAGAAAACGATAATTTGTAAACAGGTTTGTTTACTACATTGTTTTGTTTTTGTAGCTTTTGTTTATAATTTTAATGTAAAACGATTTAAAAGCAAAACACCAGTATCTAGATTATTTCCATTTTCGTAACAGTATATTAAGCTGTAAGATTATGTCGTGAAATTAGAAAATGTCCTTTATTTGGCCGCCTGGATTTGAGACCACCCTCGTATATGGTAATAAAACTGTTACAAAAACGAGAATCTCAATTTTTTTCTATTCTCAAGGAATCACAATACAAATATACAAGAATTTTATGTTGCCAGTATAATGAAAAAAAAAGAAAAACTTTTGTAAACAAATTTTTCAGGACTTTTTTTATGTTTATAATTCTAGGTTTGTGATGTTTTTCTATTTTCGAATTTAATATTTGCAAGTGTATGTTATTTACAATCATGTTACAATAACTTGTCATTGAAAGAATGATGTCGTTTGACTTAAAAGTTTAAGATCGGATTACTGCATCATGAAAAATTTTTTTAATTTGTTTTTGACCTTTTTCTTCCATTATAATTTTTTGCTTTGTTTTTTTTGCTTTGTTGCAGTTCTAAAATGGTTCCAGAATGGCAGGGCCAGGCCAACTACAGCGACGTAGTAAAACCATCCACCCTCAGGCACTTTGCTAATAGATTCCTTTAAATTTACAGAAGATAGTAGAAGATTTTCACAAAATAGTTCAGGAGATAAGCTCTCTCAGTTGAATTGAGCCAGACGCTTAAGGCAGTGTCCTTCTCCTTGATTAACTTAGTGGAAATTGTAATAAAAAAGTGGCGACGATAATGCAGGAGAAGTTCTACTATCGGCTCTAGAGTTTCTTAAGAACTCATGCACCCGCATCTTGTTTGACAATGACTTTTAACTTTAAATCACGATCAACTCTTGTTACTCTTATGAATTCACTCATTAATATTGTGGAGTTATCGGAAGTGTACATAATTGTGAGATAGTTTGTTATCACTGAAGATGATATTGTGCGTACTCCCTAGCTGAATTTAACAGGCATGGGAGTGTTTGGCTACCGTTCAATAGTAAAATTTCGCATCAGACCTGATAACAAGTAATCATATTCACTCTTCTGCCTTTGTTAATGCAAAAGGGAACTCGCACTCGCGACGTGATACTGGATGATGCCTTTCAGCTGGAAAAATTATGAAACTCATGGAGTATAATGGTGAATGAAGAAAAATGTGTTCACATAAGACCAAGTAGGGGCTCAACAACCGTTTATAAAATATTTGGGAAAGCCCTCATACATATGTATAAGCAAAACTTACACCAATTCAGCAGAAATGTATTGGCTGATAGGCAGAAACTCTTGAGTGAGATTGGAGTGTTTATCTTGGCTACGCCTCTGGAAATCAAGTGTAGGATCAGTGTTGCTAACAAGTGCTACTATGGTCTCAATAGTCAATTTAGTAGCAGAGATGATTTCGTTCTTTTAAATAACTGTCCAAAAATCTCGTCATGTACACATTCTGCTTGTGATTTAACCCTTAGTTTGACCTTCTCCCATTCTTTGTCATTGTATTCTTTTTTTCTTTCCAATTTTTGTATTGTTGTTGTTGTTGTGAAAATTCATAGAACAACCAAAAGAAAATTATAATTGGGAGTTAAAGTTTCTGGTTTTAGTTTAATTTTCCAAAAGTCAAATCAAAAGTTTCGTTTTTCTCTATCGCTCACTTTCGCCCTTTCTCTCTCTCTCTCTCTTATTTAGAGACCTTGCTTTGGTTTATTGTATTTTATGAAATGATTTGTGGTTTACAAAGGGGTGTTTCGTCTTTGCGACCGTCTTATTTGCCCTTGCGTCTGACTATTTCGTCAGTTGGTTGTACATTTCGTTATTCGAAATAACTTTTCCATTTGATTTCTTTAAACCACTAGAGTAACCCTTTTCGTTTTTAAAAACTCATTTTCTACATTTTCTTCTTCGAATTTCTACGTTTTCTTCTTCGTTTTATAGTTGGAATTACACGCAATGTCAAGTTTTTTTGTTGTTGTTTTTATAGCTTTTGTTAAATGTTTGTTTTTGTTGTTTTACAAGATATTTTTCCCTAAATGTCTCCTTAAAAATCTTTTTTAATTATTTATAATGTTTAGCAAATGAAATACAATTCAAGACTTACAAGAAAGGATTGAATATTAAAACGAGACAAGACATCGACAGAGATTTACATGAAATGTCTCTCTGTCATACACACACAGTGGGATACAGAAAAATTCCCAAAAAAAAAACATTATTTCGTAGACGTAGAAGGAATGTTTGACAAATATTCTGCATGTTTAAGGAATTAATTATTCAAGTTTTTCTATTTAGAGACTTAAAAATGGATTTCTACATGGAAATTAAAAGAACAAAAAAAAAAAAAAAGATTTTTCAATGGCGTATACCAGAGATCAGCAATGAGTATTCAAAAAGATGAGTAGAATCGAATCATACTCATAATTTCTGATACTTATTTTAATATCATGGAACCCCTCTACTCATATTCAAAGTTTGAAGTACGTATCATATTCATACTTAACCCTTTCCACTCCAATGTCGAGTGACACTTGACAAAATACGAAAAAGAAAAAGAGGCTTGGAGTGGAAAGGGTTAAGAACACGTATGATGTTGTTGATTTCGCTCTCCATAACTCAACTTATACACGAATTACAAAATAAGTATGATTCAAGTACGAACTTTAAAATGCTCACTAAAATGTTGTGTGTTTGCTCTGCTTGCTGCTCTGTCTTTTTTGCTTATGTGTCTTTTTATTTTTTTTCAATGCAACAACAACTAAGAGTGTAAATTTTGATGAGTGATTCGAGTTACTCGAATTCGTTTAAAAGTATTATAAGTGTTTTTCTAAAGTTATGAATGTAAATGTTTAGGCTTATGAATCAAACATAATTCGAATGGTATGAGTTTGATGTTAACGTTGTACGCATACTCATTGCAACCTGTACTTATAAATCAACGTTGTACTAAGTACCAATGAATCAGAGTACATAGTTAAATTTCAATATTGTTGACTCACTTATATTAAAAATTTCATGAGTGCTTATGAGTAGCGAAAAAAGGATTCATTGCTGATCTCTGGTGTATGCAGTTTATATACTAATAAGCTAGGATAGGCTATGTCTTGAAGAATATTTTAATTTGAATTTCATTCCAAATCTTGTCCACTTCTTCAATGACAAATGTTGCCTACGACTGTTTTGTGGATTTCAGTGAAGGGCTTTCCTAGCGATATCACTACCTAGCTTCCTTAGAGCATGACTGATCCAGTTCAAGTACCTTTTTACAACATTTAAATAAATTAGTTTTAAACAGTTAGTGTCCATAGCATTTGATTTATAAGCTAACAAGCTTACTAGACTACAATTTAAAAGTTCAAACCGCATTAAAAATATTTTTTCGGAAACCCTCTCTTCGTAGTCTTCTGGTAAGCACTCTGAGTGTGTATTAATTGCCATGAAAAAGATTCTCAAATTTATACCAGTTCAGGTTAAACCACTGTAAGTTCGAATACACGTGAATAGAATTTACACAGTGTTGGCTTCTTAGGCGTGAGGCATCGGTTCAAAACCCAGATCAGACATCTCTAGCAAAATGAAATACGAAAAAATATGCAGATTTCTGGAAAAAGCTTTGGGAGTAGAACAAAATTGCCATGAAAACTTTCTCAATAAAATCTGTCGTTCTTAATAAAATACGTCGTTTCGTTGGAGATGTCTGGCCTGGGGCTTGAACCGATGCCTAACGTCTAATTAGCCATGACACTACCTATTGGATTACGGTGACTTCTTCGATGCTGAATAGTGTGAATACTTTTTCACAGAGTGACAGCTTTAGGAAGGTAAGTACTGTTACGAGAATGAAGAATCCAGATGCTGGTGTTTGACTTTTAAATCGCTTAGCATTAAAATTATAAACAAGAATACAACAATAAACACTACAAGAATAAATATAAACAAAATACACATACAACAATAATGAGACAATGATGTTTACATTTATAGAGTTTTCGAGAAGGCGAAGTCACGAACATTCGCCTTCAAGAACATTCATCAGATTGTTTACGCTGCCATATAAAAGGTGACCTGGTGCGGTTGAAGAGACAAATCGTGGTTTGAAGATCTGCGTTACAAAGAACTGTCGAATAATTGTCTGGTAATTGTTATCGTTATGCAAAGGGTATAAACAGAGGAATAACAAAGAAAAGCAAATGTTGTTGTTTACATCAAGTTGTGAACAGCGGCACACAGAATTGTGCGAATAATAAAGAATTTCAATTAAAATTAACACAAATTTGTTTTTATTTTATTTGCAATCTACGAGCTTATATTTAATACGTTTTTAAATGGTAAAATGGTAAAAACGTAACAATACATTTCTTAAAAGTTATGATGAAAAAGTGTAGAAACGTTGCACTTGTTACAGGAGTCTACTATAATCAATTTCGAAACAATATTGCCGAGACTATGCTATTTAGGGAGAATTATGGCTTCAGCTAATTCAGTTAATTCACAAAGCTTCCTTCAAACGAGGAAGTAATTTTTATACCTAGACTCTGTAATATGAAAATCATTTGGGCATCTAGGAGTAAAAATTTTTTTATGCAATTTCGTATTCAAATTTTCACAATTTTTGCCCATTGTGCAGCAATTAAATGAAAAATAAATAGGAAAACATATTAAAAAAAATTGTCCACATTTTATTGTTTTGCATTCGTTCGCGAAGAAAATTTCAATAATTTCGTTTAAAATGTTGTTTTCTTTCTCAGTATTGCATGACATGCATTCAGTTGCAGTTTATCGTAAAATTTTGCTCGTATCATTTATTTTCTTTTCCTTCCCTTGTTGTTTCTATGCTTAAGTGCATAAATGCATAAATACGAGTATTTTGCATGTCATGATTGTAGGTATGATTAAAAAATTACCCGCGTGCATATTATTATGATATACGTACATATGCACGTAGAAAAATAATCATACAAGTTGAGGTATCAAGTCCTGGTACAATTGATTATACGAGTACGTGTTAATGTAATTCGCATTTGCAAAAAATGAAACCTGAACTGGAAAGACTGTGTACTTAAATCTCCTTTAGTTTTTGCAATATTTTTCGAGTGTATTTTGTGAAAAAAAGGAAAAAAGTACACAAGCCAACGTAAAACAAGTCTCATGAATTAAACGTTTTGAATAAACTTAGAGGTTAAAAAACTGAATGGTTTTTTGTTGCTGTTGTTGTTGTCGTAAAGTAATTTACACCATGATTTATTGGTCTGGTTATTTTAGGTTTAAATAAAATGCCACTAAAAGCCAACCTCCGCATTCAACATGAAAGAAAGAATGTAACTGCCGACGACTACTAGTATTGGCAATTGGACTTGAAATGGAATGAAAAAATGAAATGAATTCATAAAATTCATTCGTTTTTATGAACTACTTCTACATTAACCTGTGTAAGCGTGCATACATACATGTACACGAACTGTATTTATTGTAATAAAAATGAGTCATTGTGTTGTTGCTTCAACTATTTATGTGGCATGGCCTGCATGTTGTCATGCATTGTGCTTTCTTTCATTCATTCATTCATTTGTCCTTCTAATCTACTAGTTTGGTAGTCGCCAATTTTTATTAAGTCATTGATATTGTTTTTTAAAGTGACTTTTAAGTTTTCTTTCTGTTTTCTTTTGGTTTTATTTTTGCATTTTCAATTCACTTTTTTTTTAATTTTTTTATTTTTGTCAGGAAATTAGTAAATTACCTGTTATTTGTGCAAAGTTTTCTTTCTTTATGTGTTCGTATGTGTTCGTCATAAGTAACAAACACGTGAAGGAACTCCACTTCTGTTCAATATCTGATAAATTTGCATTATTCTCTGTGAAGTTTTCATATATAAAGTAAAAAAAGAAAAGAAGAAAATTATATACCAAAGGAAAGTTAAATTTTCATATTGATGAACTTTTCATGTGTACCCTACATTGAAGTGAAGGCATTGCATTCTAATCACACATACGCCACTTACTGGCTTTGTGATTTCTTTAACCCCATTAGCCTTTGGTTTAAATTTTCATAGAGTTCCAACAGTACCTATCCTATGCGCTTTTTTTTTTATCAAGTATGTGATATAAAGATTAAAAGGTCATCTTCCCATCGGAGTTGTTGTCTTCATTTGCGATTTCCATCATTTTGTTGGCTAACTCATACGCACTATGTGACCCAGCCGTTGCAGTCATTGCATTTTAGTGCATCTTTGTACACTCATATAGCACATGATTTATTAAATGCTTTTCTAGCGAATATTTACCTATACACCGAGTCTTTTATAAGTTTTCTTGTGCTTAAATTTAATCAAAACAAGGTGTATGTGAGATATCATCGATATTTTTTACTTATGTAAAGGAACTATGGATATCATTATGTGTATAATATTATAACATCGTTCCGCCGAGTCCTCACTGGGTGGAACACATTAGAAATGTCAAATTTTCCATGACTCTGGCTCATAAATAAGGCTGAATAAACCCGACGGAAAGGTTTGTGGTTTATTCGCATGCACTTGCCGCTTAAGAAAACCCACCAAATGAAAATCTAACAGGGTCAAATCACACGATCTCGATGGAGAAGAATTTCCAATATGCCATGAGCTGTGAGGCACATACCACCCTTTTTTTGAAACTGTAAATCAGTCTAAGAGAAGCTGCTAATCAGCAATCTAGATCTCCTCCTATAGCCCAATAGTATTCACACTAAACAGCGTATTTTTCAGAATGCATTGAATACTGTTGGATCTCAAGTGGATTGGTGTCGTATCAAATTCAACATTTTTTTTTCAATGTACCCACTCATCCAGAAATGGGTCTCGTCGCTGAGGATAATTTTTCGATAAAAATGGGAGTCAGTTGCCAACTGCTTCAGCAAACACAAGTCTTTGTCTATGGTCGTCCATAGCGATTTTATAAAACAGACTATGTGAATTACAACCAATTTGAAGCTGTAGCTTCAACAAGATGAGTGCTAGGAGTTGTCAAATTTCGGATGCCTCTGTTGAAAGAACCTTTATTACAAGAAGTAAATTTCTCTCGAAAACTACAAAATTAGCTCCATTTACTTGCGCTGGTAGCCATATTCCTTATAACAGTGGTCCAATAAAATATTTACCCATACGTCTCTTCTGGCAGCCAGTAGTGAAAATCTTATAAACACAGACACTGCCTAAATGATGATCAACTGTCGCATTCATGAAGCTCTTATCATAAGAGTCTTATGGGAACTGGTGTATACAAACAGTTTGAATCCAAATCAAATACAGCGTTTGAGAATGGTCCCATGGCATGTCTGCAGCGGGATTCAGAAATGTTCAGCGCATCTCATAGTGGTTATCTCTTCAGAAATTTACAAAACGAACTCACTGTCAATTCAAAACTTCAACAGTGATATCAAAAAAAAAAAAAAAATGAACGACAGGTTTTTGAGAAACTTTTCGGTGTTATTTTATTTAGTCTTAGCACCATTATTACAACTTGCCGTTAACTAAAGGGATTTTAACGGCAGATAAACCGTTCTTCATTATTATAAGTGCACATAGAAGTGAGCGTTAAGTTAAAGAGAGGATCATCCTACCGGTAACTTCTAGAGTTAAGTTTATGCCTGAACTTGCCATAGTATACATATATTATTTTCATATATAAATAAATAAAATGAGCAATCACAACAACAACAAAAAAGAAACTCGTCCTTGCCACTGCGTTTTAGAAAAACTTGTTTGATTGAGGTAGTGTTATCGACATTGCTCCGCCACTGCCATATTTTTGTAAAAGTTAACTTTATTTCATCGGTAGATTGTAATAACAAATATAAGTTAAAGGTGACTTTAAAGTTCAATTTAGCTAAAGTTACCTTTACCTAAACCCAACTTTAAGGGCAAGTTGTTGGCCTTTACAGTTTTTATCAAAGGACTGCTGAGAGTAAGTCGTCTGAAGCTTATACCATAGGCTCACCTCTAATAAGGCAATATACTATTCACTACGACGACCTTAATCACTAAGTACAACCTGTTATATTCGCCTATTACTCTCTACAATTCCAATCAACCTAGGTGCCTTGCCACTTTGTCAGTAAAACAAAAAGAAAAGAAAAAACAAAGAAAATAAGTTGGTGCCATAAATTATAAATGGAGCGTCAAATATTTAAAAAAAAATATTTGTGTTGTATGGCATGTCTGTCCGCATATATATATGTGTGTACTACATATTCGTGTACATAAATTGTATAATTTTTTTGTGTTTTTTACATGTCTTGCGTTTATTACTTATTTTAACACATTGATCGGTGTTTTTAACCCACTTTTCAAATATGCCTTCGAAATAAAACACAAACACAAACAACAACAACAATGAGGAAAATAATACAATATTTTAAATAAGAAAAAAATAAAAAAATAAAATATAATAGAAAGACTATATAACCAACCATGTTTCGGTTTAACATACGTACTTATGTACATATGTCTGGTGCATAATCTTGGCTTCTATTGTTGTTCTTCTTGCTATTGTTGTTGTTTTTGTTGGTTATTGTGTGAAAGGAAACATTTGCCAAGAGTGCAAATTTTTTTTAATGACTTAATTTTCTCTTGGAAAAACTTACCATAATGGAAAATTGTTAGGAACAAAAAAAAATAGAAGAAAAACTGAAGCATTCTATATGCCATCAGGTATAATAATTCAATACAAAAATTTTGTTGTTTGTGTTTTCTTTTTCACTTTTTCACATATGAAATTATTGATTGAGGTTAACGAAAGTGAATATTTTATATATTGTTGTTGTCGTTATTGTTGTTGCTGTTGCAGAATTTTATTATTCTTACTAGTGCTTGCACCATATAAAGACTATAAATTAAAATTTACTGCATAAAAATTTTTTTTGTTAAATTATGGACTATAATTTCTAGAAAAGAATTGGGTTAGTAAGCGTAAGCATACTTATGTTTGGCAGTGTAATAATTGTAATTGAATCATAAAAATGTAAGCACATGTGGAAGCAAGAAATTGGCCATCGTTTTTGAATGCTTGTGAGCATATAGTTTTCTTTGCTCATATAATAATCGCTTAATTAAATTTTGCAATAGGAGGCCTATTTAGTAAATTCTATGTTATTAAGAAATAATCTCATGCACAAAGTACGGTTTATTGAAAACAATGTATTTCCGCTGGACTTTTGGTAGGCAATAGTATAGAGAAAGCAAAACAAGGCCATTCATTACATGACTAAAATCAGAGGCTGTATCAGCTATTGGATATAACATGTGTATGAGACGGTTATTTTGATGCGAGGAAGAAGCGGAGGCACCTAGAGGGATGTGTTAAAGCAGACCGAAACCCGTTAAAAGATAGTTAGTTGGCAATTAAGTAAGTAAGTAAGCGCATGTATATGCTCCACATGGAGTAATTTGGAAGTGACATTCGCCATTAAAAGAGAAACTACTTTGTGGTATACAGATTGGTCAACAACAAATCTTAGGACAACAGCAGGAGATTTTTATCCAAGAATGAAATATGTATTGCAAACTCATGGGGAAACTCGCACTTATCTACCACGATAAAGTTTATGTCAAATCAATTTCAATTGAGAACATAGCAATAATATCTGACGGCCAGATAAAATTGAAATTAAATTTTAGATAATTTGAGACTGTCTTGCATACATACATATATAACTGTTCATTCAGTCAGAACTACGACCTAGTATCTTTACATCACTTATATTGGGTGTATTAATTGTATACATGAGTGGAGGGGTCTACAGTTTATAATTGATTCTCACAGACAGCTTATAGAGAAACAGTCCGTGACAATTCTTATTTACCCTCACAATTTTGGCCAGAAATCTGTTGAAATGAAGTCACCGAAAAAATATTTTTTCATAATTCGTTTTTTTGGTCATGCCTGATCTGGGGTTTCAACCGAGGCCTGACGTCTAATAAGCCAACGGCGATTTTCAAGACTGTCTTATACTCTACAAGTCGCTCATCCTCCTCGTCATGCTTTATGATGCAGAAACATGGCTTAATATTAAGCACCGATGCAGCACCCTGCAGCCCTCCAGAGTATTAAAGAGAAAAGTCTTACGTAAGATCTTTATCCAGTGCGAATTAATAATGATTTCCTCCTCGATACAATGATGAATCGTGTCAGATCCTTAAAGACAAGGACGTTGTGTAACGCATTAACATCCAGGGCTACGTTGTCTTGGACATGTCGTTCGGATGGAATGGAATGTTCCCGCGAGACGAGTATTTGATGTGGAGATTAGTGGTAGTCGGCGTAAAGGATGACTTTGTCAGTGTTGAAAGCACCAAACAAAGAAAGCCCAGTCATCGTTGGGTGTGACTCAATGGCGAAGGCATGCAAGTAGCGCATGGAAGTACCTGGAAGGATGTGTTAAAGGAAACCGTAACCCGATTGTTAATGGCCAATTAAGTAAGACGCCTTTTACACGTCAAAATATTTTGTAAAGTATCTTGGAAAAAAAATTTTACATTTTCTTCTAAACTTTGTTTCGCTTTTGCACGTTCGAAGTTTACTTTGATAAATTCTTGATATTTTAATTTAATTTTATCAATGATTGGAGTGATCTACAGTTTAATGTCGACTCCAAGTTTCCGCAAAAAGACTGCGGAGATGTGATCACAATAAATAATTTATTTGAAGAGCTTAGAGCTGTAGTTTGAACTCTCGAGTTCTCGTCCAGTAAATCAACACAAGATAGAGGGTTTCAGAATTTAGACCATAATCCAAAGCACTGTAATGGCCAATAGTCGTCGTAGTCTAGTAGTGGCTTATTAGACGTGAGGTCTCGGCGACATCATCTCAACAGATTTCTGGCAAAAACTCTGAGAGCAAATAAAATTGCCATGAAAAGTTTCTCCAAAATCTGTCTGTACAGTTTAAGCTGTATGTCTCGCCCCTCATGTATAAAATTAACACACACAACATAGGCGTTGTGAGAAACTAGGTTGAAATCCTAACTGAAGTTAGGATATGCTTTCAGAATTTGTGTATTTATTGGTATGCCAATTTGACTCTTTCCTTGCGCGAAATATTGTGAAAGTACTATGCCTCCTCCATAAAAAATAATTAAAATTAATACGCAAATCATGTTTTAATCATAATTATTCCCTTTTACGGAAAATCGAATAAAAAAAATTCTTCATTAGGCTCATTAGCATTGTAAAACACAAAATTGATTGAATTTCTATTTTTAATTTTTATTTTTTTGCCAAAAAAAAGAAAGGAAAAATGAATCTAAAATTTGACAATTTTTTACTCGTTTTAATTACACTTTAAATAAATATTAATTACTCTGCTCTGTATTCTGTACTACTTCTATTCCTTTTGTTTTTGTGTTTATTTTCTTCGTATAATTTTTGTTCATTTCTTGTGAGGAATTGTAAAATAGCATAGGACCCCGTAAGGAAAGCATAATAATGGAAAGAATAATGGAAAAAGTTATTATAATTACAACAAAAAAAAAAAAAAAAGAAGGAAAAAGAAGCTAAAAAGGTCATAAATTATTTGCTAAAATATTCATAGAATTTCTTTTTCTTTCTTCAAACATTACTACACTACCCTCCCACGTAACTTGTAATCAAACGTTGGGCTATGAACGAATTTAATTAATGATCAATAATAACGCGGCACAGCAGCTAGCCATTCATCATCAATCAGCGCCTAAAATATTTTAATTTTCTTTCCCCAATTTCCAAGTTTTCTTTTGTTTTTCCTTTTTTTTGTTTTTTAATTTCAACTTCCGTTGGCTACCAGTAGACGATAGGGAGCGAGAGAGCGTGAGAGTGAGAGCAGGAGTTTAAATATAAATTTTCCACCTACTGATTTGGTAGGACTCCAGTCCAAGAAAATTCAAATGAAATACTTTTCTTATCCAAGCTTTTCTATAAGAGAAGAGCATTTCAAATGGTTTGCTTTTCTTACAAACGCTTGTTTTATTGCTTTCATTTCCATTTCTTAACTGGAAATGATTTTATAAGCGTTTCTCTCTCGTTTTCTTTTTTTGTTTTAAACATTATTTGCTCTTCTCTGTAGCTGTATGCTGAGAAATAAAACTTTTTAAAAACATTTTTATTCACCGCCAAAATGTTGGTTTAAATGTGCCATTAGCGGATGTAATGAAAATCATTAAATTGTTACAAAATATAAACGAGATTCTTTTCCTCCTTTCTTCTTTTTCCTTTTTCGATTTTCTTAAATTAGAAAGAAATCACAAAAAGGAAAAACAAAAAAAAAAATTGAAACTGAAAAGAAATTAAAAAAAACTATTGATGCCTAGGGACAAGGGGGTACAGAGGAGCACTGATTGGTCTGATAGACGTGCATTAGAAATATAAAGGAAATCAACAATAAATTTCACTTCTTTAAATACGATAATAAAGACGGAAACAAAAAGTTTTGAGAAAATAAAGGACACTAGAAAAGAAAAGAAAAGAAAAGAAAAGAAAAGAAAAGAAAAGAAAAGAAAAGAAAAGAAAAGAAAAGTAAGGAAAATTATACAAAAAGACTGGAGTTTCAAACAAACTCTTCACACTGGCAAGACGTTTATTGCATAATGAAAGTCCCAATCGAAACAATTGCCACACTCGACACTAATCATGACTCCTAAGAAAACAGGATACGAGACTTTTCATAGCAATGTCTACAGGGCTAACGTGGTTTTGGAAGGACAAGCCAAAGACGTGTTCTTCCCTCTACGTTTTTCTCCAGCTTCTTTGGACTTTCAGCCAATGGCATGGTATTTACAATTAATCATCAGAGTACTCGTACCGTCATGTTTACCAAGTGTTTATAAACCACAATAATTTATAAACCCTGTACCCAATAAAGGTATACAAGTTAAGGTGATAAACTAGGAATCCAAGTAATCTAGATTCGAATCTGGAAGAAGGGGAATATATTTTCATTATGATTTTCGGGTTTTAAAAATTAAAAAGTTTTTTCATCTCCAAATAATATATTTTGGTCACCCTAACAACTGACATCCTAGAAAGAGCAAAATTAACAACGGAAGTCGTGTAACGCTCAGGAAATCATTAAATTTTGTTGGATATGGTAACGAGTTATCCATTTAGTAGTTTTAAAAACTCCAGACTGGCAAGATTTTCAGCAGTGAGACATTTATTTTAGTTTCCATTTACGAATAATAAAGAACGAAGAAAAATAGTTGAAACTTCGTATATAAGTTGCGACTCAAAGTGGGCAACTTTTCGAGCATTACGAGGTAATGACGGCAGTCATAATTGACCTACTGTACAAGGAGTAGACGAGACTATAAAGGAATTCGAAGAAACTGATAACATTATAGATGAGGATAGGCATGTGTATTGTCACAATACAATGAAAATATTGTATTTGGCTTCTATCAGGTCTTCCAACAAGGACTTCTGAACTTTGACAGTTCATAAAGCTACATCTGTCAAATTAGTCGTCATTAGAGGTGCGCTCGTGGATTAGCCCCTAGTTCAGACGTGAGTATGAGGAAATTTTTTCTTTCGGCGACTTTTCTTCAGCAGTCTTCTGGCATAAAATCTGAGAGTAAATAAAATTGCTATAAAGAGTTTCTTATTACACGAGAGCCTATGATTCAAACCCAAGTCCTGATTATTAAAAAATTATTTCTTTCGTCGCATTCTTCTCAGCAGTCTTTCAGAGTAAATAAAATTGCCAAGAAAAATGTCTCTCCTGGCTAAAGAGTTATAAAGTAGAATGAACAAACAAAATTGTCAAATTTGAGAATCCACATGAGATCTAAGATCATCTAATGTATACCGAAAAAATCGATGTTTGGGAGGGATTGAGTGCTGGCGACGATATCGGTCCATATTTGAGTACAACGTGCCGATGTCAACAGCTGCACGAGCGACTCAAAGGCATGCATATCTCTCATGATGATGATGTGGGCCGGCCACAGAGGTCTTTGCATTTGACTTTGTTAGACTTTTCTGGTGGCGTTTTGTTAACTCACAGGTGTGTGCGAATAAATTACAAATCACAACGGTCCTCTAAGTCAACATAACTACTTTTTTTTGACTTGAATTGGATGACATGGACATTAGCGATATTTCTTAAGTCGCAGGTGTAGTTGACATAACGCGTTTCATTGGTCAAATTCAGTCTGATTTATGAGCCAGAGTCATAAAAAATTTATATTTCGGACGCGTTTCACCTAGAGAAGTTGACATTGGAACGATGGTGTATTCCAATAATGCTTTACCTCATTTCAATTTAAAGATATGAAAAGCTTAATGAAAGATGCGATAAAAGCTACTTTCTTTAAGAATCCGTAATTCTACAGAAATTTTTTGCCAACTAAACTGCACCAAAAAATTATTTTCTTTCCAGTGTAAATGTCTAAACAACTGTTCGTTCAATTGTCTTTGTAAATAACTTCACAACGAAAAACTTACTTAAACATACAGCACTTCGAGACTTAAGAAAAAAAAAAAACCAAAAACTTCAATTAATTTTCATTTAAAAGTGCTGAATGGAATTTAATTTCATCGTCGTCTACATCTTCTACATTGTTCAAGTGTACTATGTTCAAGGGTGTGTATGAGGGTGAGTCTGACATAAAATTTAACGCAAATGAAGGGATATTTCCGGTTATTTTGCTAACGTTTTCCGCATTTTTGCTAAAAAACTTAACGAAGAAGAAAAACTGAAAAACTTTTGAAGTAAAAGTTTCATTGTATTCGGCCAGAAACAACAGCGTAAAAGTCAAAAACGCATATTTTTTGTAGCTTAACAAAGCTAAGAAAAAATGGACACTCTCCTCAGACATTACTTGAGAACCCCAAATATATATTTTTTTGGTTTTATTTCCTGCGCCCTTAACTTTATTTACTTTCGTTTGAAAAAAGAAAGTAAAGAAGAAAGAAATGAAAATTGTTTTGTTATTTTAAATGTATTTGTTGTTGCATGGAAATAACAAAGTTTAACAAGTTTTTTCTTTAGCTTTTTCCAGTTCTGGTCTAATGGTTGTTTTTCTTGAGCAGTTTTTTACGTCTTTTCGAGTTTTAAAACCAGGTTTTTTTGCTTGAATGGTGCCTTTTTTTCGTTGGATTGTATTTGTCTTGTTAGAATTATGAAGAAAGAAAGGACGAAAAAAAGAAAGAAACGAGAGAATATTTCATTAAGAAAAACATTCTTTTTTTTCAGGGATTTTTACTTTGATTTTAAAGATATGCTACAAGGCGTAAGCGTAGACGTGTAGGATAATGATGGTGATGGTGATGCCTTTTTGATTGCGGGTTAAATATACAGACGCTAAGCATTATACCACTCCACTCCTTTGCTCAGACTCTGTCAGTACTTTTTCATCTTTTTTTCTACTTTTCTCTTTGTTTTTTGATTTCATAGCCAGCGTTAATGCAAAAAGTTTCAATCCATCACGCATAAGAAAAAAATTTTAAAAATATTTCACAAAATATCCTTAAAAAAATGTTTTTTGTTTTTGAAATCTTTAGAAAATGTAACTTCCTCTTGTTCTCCGTTTTGGCAATGAATTTTTTTTTATTACGAATTTAACAAGTTTTATGCAAATTTTATTATGTTTCCAAAAATTTTGCTAGAAAGGAGTCTAATTCAAGCCTTCCTTGGAAAACAAAAAAAAAATTATTTTTTAAATCCCCTAAAAAAATTTTACGAACGAGGACTTTTAAAATTCAAACTGAGTTTTGTCTGTTAAAAATCGAACAGAAAAGGATGAGTGTAACTTCATCAAACAAGCAATATACACACATACATAATTGACCATTACAACCCTTCGTCAGGATTACGGCCTAGCTTCTCAACACCACCCATGTTGTGTGCGTTAATTTTATACATGAGTGGAGGGACCTACAGTTTAAAGTCGACTCCGAACGACAGATTTTTTTTGAGAAGCTTTTCATGGCAATTTTTACTCTCAGAGTTTTTGCCAGAAATCTGCTGAGAGGAAGTCGCCGAAGAAATACTTTTTGTATTTTTTGTTTTTGATGTCTGGCCTGGGATTCGTACTCGGGCCTTTCGTCTAATAAGCCAACACACTACCTACTAGACCACGGCGACTTCAAACAAGCAATATATCCCCGCATAATGATGTGATGTTTCTGGAACATGTTTGAAATACTTGAAACAAACTAAAGATTTCTGAAGACCTTAATTAAGGGAATCCTACACTCCTCGATAACATTGTAAGGTTTCCAACTCATGAAATAGCATCAATGAATAGAATATGAAGGTCAGGCAACGTCATCTTTTGCGAAAGAGGAGGACATAATGAGTATTACTTCGTACCAGAGATCAACAATGAATCGTTTTTTCGCTACTCATAAGCACTCATGAAATTTTGAATATAAGTGAGTTAACAATAATGAAATATTAACTATGTATTCTGATTCATTCATACTCACTACGACGTTGATTTATATGTACAGGTTGCAATGAGTATGCGTACAACGTTGATAAAAACTCATACCATTCGAAATATGTTTGATTCATAAGCCAGCCTACTCATTTAGATTCATAACTTCAGAAACAATACTAATACTTATAAATGATTCGAGTGACTCGACGGGGTCTACTTTTTAAAATCAATTCCGAAAGAGAGCTTTTCACGGCAATTGTATTTTACTCTCTTGGGTTTTTGTCAGAAGACTGCTGAGACGTCAAGACGTCAATGTCATTAGTCTTTTTCTTTTTATTCTTACAGTCCTTTAGTCATGAATACTATTTAGCTTCTCACACCACTCATGTCGTGTGTGTTAATGATATCCATAACTCGCATGACCTACAGTTTAACATAGACTCCAAACGACAGATTTTGGAGAAACTTTTCATGTCATTTCTTATTTTAAACTCAGAGTTTTTGCAAAAGTATCATTCGTTTTTTGTACGAGCTATCTAGCTGGGGTTTGAACTGAGGTTTTTATTCTCATAAGCCAATACATTATCTTTTACACTGCGGCAAAATTCAAGTCTTTGTTGCTATAAAATATTTTCAAACAGATTGTTGTATGAGGCTAATGCCTCATATGTCAATATGAGGTTTCACACAATTCAATAATTTTAAAATTTTTCACCAATGTGTGGTATAGCGACACTCTTCGAAACCTTAGCCTACGAGCATAGCGGATTTTATTAAAGTTTCTTAACTTTAACCAATCCGATGTGAACTTCAACTAACGGTCATTTAAATTCTGCCATGAAATATTTTATAGACGTAAAAAAAACGGAGAACTACTGCCTTGATAAGAAATTATCTCGTCTTTAATATGGATTTTAAGAGGCCTTTCAAATGTGAATATTGAATCAAATTCTTTGAATAACATACATATGTAAGGGCTCATGCCACGTCCCCATCTTCTTATCATTGGTTTGTCTTGTTTAGACTTAATTCAGGTTTGTTAGCGAAGAGGTCTGTTGAAGCAGTTCTGGAAGGATAGAGTTGCCATCTTTCTAACTTGTGTTATTGGCTGTGATGATGAGGAATTTTGCTCTCTGACTGCTTATTACACGTATGTAAGTCCGCGGTTAAAACCCCAGCCCATATCGAAAAATATTTCTTCGGCAACTTCCTCTCAATAGTCTTCTGGAAAAAACTCTGAAAGTAAATAAAATTGCTATGAAAAGCTTCTCAAAAACTATGTGGTTCGGAATTCACTTTAAATTGTAAGTCCCTCCAAAATTAACACACACCACATGAGGGGCGTTAGAAGCTAAGCCGTAATAAGGGTTAAAGTGTTGAAATGATCAATTAAGTAAGTAAGACTGCTAATGTTAATAATGTTACACTTTTCGAATGGTTAGGAGCTTCATGTGTGCTTTATTTGCGTGAGAATCTCAGAGTCTTAGTTCTTAAAGTTTGAAGACAATGGGGACCATTTTTGTGGATTTATACCTTAATTGCTGGCCATTGTAGTCCAGTATTTTAACAACTACACCACTCCAATTAAATACAGCAAAATCCGGTGACTTGAATTTTATATATAAGGTTGCCACTTGTCATTAAAGTGTTTGTCTTCAAATGCCATTTCCAGTATCAGTTGAACAGCTTTGGCTAAGATCGCTTAAGATTATGATCAGTTTCGCATACAAACAATAGTGAGTGGTGGTACTGTAGGTGATAATAATAATTATCGCCCAACATTCTTCAGTCGATGGCGTTAGTTTGCATGCCCACGGTAATAGAGTGTGATGTTGGCTGACGTTGCCTGATGCCTTCACACAATAGCTTCATGGAAATTTAGTCATGAAGAAAATTTTCTTTTTGTGTCTCGCATAATTCTTGCTTTGCAGTGCTTTTCAAAAAGTTTTGATTTAAATATGATTTGCAAACATTCAATTAAAATTCATTTGCTGTCATACTCTGCAAAACCTACAAGCTTTAGCTAAAAATCTTAAAGAAAATTACAACAAAAAAACTCTTTTTTTATAATGTTGTACACGTTCTGGAATATTAATTTGTAAATTGGTTTTTGTGTTCCAAATTACAATGCGAACAGCAAAAATCCAATGATTATTTTGCAATCCCATTGAATTTCTAATCGCCAGTGTCCAATAATTTAATACGAAATTGTAATTTTGCTGCGCTGTCAGAGCAACCACTGACCTAAAAATATGCATAAATTTTCCAAACACCTCACGCTCACACTCGCATACAATGCGACAGCCTGACACTAGCTGGCTGGCTGGCTAGATGGCTGGTTGGAGGGCTGGTTGGCAGGATGGCTGGCTTGCAATGGTAATGATGTCATGGTGCGGTTTAGTAATCAGCAGGCGCAATAATAAAATACTCGAGTATTCGAGTGCCAAAACCGCAACAATAAAAGGATTTGATAATTCATTGAATATTTTTTGTAAAATGCACAAAATGAAGACAAGAAACTCTTCTCCTTTCTTATCTGTGCCAGTCGTTCGAGCAATGACAATGGCAAAGAAATGATTCTGAATTCCATTGACAGTGTCACAAGCGACTAACTGTGCTGTGGCATCAAAACTTGGCAAATTCCTTTCAATTTGTGGACAAAATCAGAAGAAAAAAAAACAAAAAAAAAAACTCGAGAAAATTCTGCACGTCTTTGACAAAAACCGGACGCATAACAGCCGTATTGTCACCCAATTTCGAATTCTTTTTCCTTTTCATACACACGTTCGCCTTGTCGTTGTCGATGGAGAATGGTAAACGGAAGAAGCAAAAGAAACAAGAATTATGCGAGACACAAGAAGAAAATTTTCTTCATGACTACATTTCTATGAGGCCTTTGTGTGAAGGCATCAGGCAACATCAGCCAATATCACACTCCATCACAGTTGGCATGCAAACCAACACGCCATGGACTGAAGAATGATGTTTGATAAGACATTATCACCATTTGTATCACCAGCTATACCACAGCTATTCTACCACCGCTGACTATTGGCATCATAACGTTTAAATTTTTAAATTTTTGTGTTGTCGTATAGCAATGATCATTCATTCATGGGAATTTTCCTTTTTTCTAGTGTCGTTCTTGCTGCTGCTTCTGTTGTAGTGTGTATTTTGTTTTATTTTATACAACGGAAGTGCAGTTTTTAGCCTGCATCCGTTCAAAATTCATCACAATGGAAAATCGTAATTGCAAATTTATGAACGAACTTCAACTGCTTTTGTTGTTGCATATATACAAAATGACAAATTTTAAATTGTTTGTACATGTTCTGTATTGCTGCTGCTGTTGCTATTGCTGTTAGGCTGTTAGAGTCTGTATTCAAAAGCCTCCTGATCATTTTAACACTTTCTATGTATGTATCAATGTATACATTGTAAATGTGTGTGTATATAAATAGAGAAAATTCTTCTTCTTCTTCCTCTTGTTTTCTACACCCTCAATACCTCCCTTGATGGTTGGCTGCCTGCTGTCATCCTTGTTATTGTATTTCATTCATAGTTTCCATATTTATTTGAATTGAATTGGTGCTTGTGGCTGCAAAACCGCAGATAAAATATAATACTTTGTCAACTATAAAGTTTTCCTTTCTACTTCCTTCAACTCTTCATCTCTTTTTTTTTCTTCTATATTTCTCATCTTTAGAATTGGAATGGGTGGCAAAAAAAAAATTAAAAACTCAAAAAGTTTTGCAGTTGAAACACTGAAAAAAATGTAAAACAAATTTAGCAGGATTGTTGGAAAACCTTTGTGGACCAGAGAACAGCAATGAGTATTCTAAAAGTTGAATAGAATCGAATCATACTCAGACTCATACAAATAAGTATGAATATTTTAATACCATGGAACCTCCTCTACTCATATTCAAAGTTTGAGGTATTCATCATATTCACACATCATACACGTATGATGTTGTTGATTTCGACTTTCCGTAACTCAACATATACAAGAATCACAAAATAAGTATTTATGATTCCTATACGCACACTAGAAGGTGTTTGCTCTGCTTGCTGCTCTGTCGTTTTTGCTTATGTGTCTGTTTTTTGGTCACTAGAATCATTTGTATTATTTTTCTAATTTGTAAGTATTTTTCTAAGGTTCTGAATTTGAATGAGTAGGCTTATGAATCAAACATATTTTGAATTGTATGAGTTTGATGTCAACGTTGTACTCATACTCATTGCAACCAGTACTTATAAATCAAAGTTTTAGTGAGTATGAATGAATCGGAGTAGTCACATTTCATTATTGTTGACTCACTTATATTCAAAATTTCATGAGTACTTATGAGTAGCCGAAAAACGATTCACTGATGATCTCTGATGTGTACTCTCCATAGTTCCGTACATCCAATTCTCTAGAAGCCAGTTACCTTAGAGCATTAACAGCAAAGTAATAATATATGCTGTACGCAAAATCGGAGCATTTACTACTATGTTGTATTGTTTCGAAGCCTCATCTTATTATTCTCTTTCAAACTAAGAGTCGAAAAGTTTATATTGGATTATATTGGTTATGAAGAAATGGTACCCCATAGCTGAGTTCACCCAAATTGAATGGAAAGCATAACAATGAGCTGCTTAAACCGGATCGTGAGGATATATCTGATGTAATTTATTTTCGCTGGTAACTATGTAATGGGTAGGCTTGTGGAAAGCCTGAGCTTATCTATATATCGAGGTTGTAGATCGATTGAATTCATCATAGTCTAGTCGGTAGTGTTTTCGCTTTTTAAACCAGAAACCCTTGTTCAAACCCTGACTTAGGTATCTCGATCAAAACTCAAATATGACAAATATGTTTCTCTATTTCCAACTTGACTTAATTTCCAACTTGACTTAATTTCCAACTTTTTTAACCACAGTGTTCGGTATTCCAGTAATACAGACCATTCTGCATGTACACTATATGCAACATGACAAGGGTTGTATTTTACAACCCTTACTTACTTCAGCTAAAACTACAACCTAGCTAATCACACCATCCATGTGATATTTTTATTTGTTCAGTTAGCCATTACAACTCTTTAGTCAGGATTACGACCTAGCTTCTCACACCACCTTTGTGTTGAGCATTAATTTCATAAATGAGCAGGGGACCCACAGTTCAAAAGTCGATTCCGAACGACAGATTTTTGGGAAACTTTTCATGGCAATTTTATATACTCTAAGAGTTTTTGCCAGAAATCTGCTGAGAGGAAGTCGCCAAAGAAATATCTTTTCAAATTTCGTCATGATGAAAATGTCTGATCTGGGATTTAAACCTTGGCCTCACTTCTAATAAGCCAACCCACTGCCTACTGGACTACGGTAAATATATATTACAACATTTTTTAACCCCCCATTTTTCTTTCAGTGCTTTCGTATTGACTGAAACTATTGATAAAAACAAGAAGAAGAAGAAAAAACTGTCTCCATCATAATTTTCATTCTTTTTTTTGTTTCTTTTCTTTTCAACTACCATTCTAAACCGATTGAGTGTGAAATTGTCAGTGGACAATTGGGTCAAAAGACGATAAATTGCATTAAGGAAGGATATTGTGTAATTGACAAATGTGTGTGAGTGTAACTGAATGTTTGTATCGTGCTATGTACATGCATTGTGTGCGATTCGAATAAAGTTTTTTTTTTCGGATAATAAATACAATTATTTTGAATTTTTTTTGTCAACTTTTTAATAAAATATGATGAAAGAAAAAGAAAAGAAGAAAAAAAATTAAAACAAATTGCTGGCAAATTATGGAAGTAAAGAATAAGGCTGTGATTTTGAAAATAAATCTCAAGTCACGTAAATTTCATTTTCTTTTAAATTCATTACATTACATTACGTTTATCAAATTTTAAATTGAAAATGAAATTTAAGAACTTAAAAAACAGAAAATGTTTTCATTTAAAAATTTATTTAAAAAAAAGAAATGTTTATTTTATAAAAAGAATTTGATTTTCTTATAAATATTTATAAAAAACTGAAAGAAAGACAAAAATAATGGAAATCAGTTTTTCAATGCAATTTTCCCAACAACAAACACATAAACCAAAGCAGCAAAACCGAACATAGGCTTTTGATTCTTGATTAACAAATGTTATGTGCAGCACAATACACTCAAAAACTTTCATTCGAAATCGAATTTAAATTCACCAAAAAAAGGAGCAAAAAAGAGAGAAATCTGATGATATTGTATAACCAACTCATCCTTGTCCTCGTTCTCTTTTGACGTTTAAACGTATTTGTACAGCCTGATTCGCTTTTATGATACAAATTTAACGTGGCAAACATTTCAACGGCATACTGCCGCTGGTTGCATTCAAATTATGTGTTTTGTTATGTAACATCAATAACAACAACAACAACAACCTGGAAACACCAACAATGTCATCATCATCATCATCAGTAACAACAAGAACAACAACAATAAAGTAACAAAAAAAAGAACCAGCACTTGACTATAGAACTTGCTCTCGTTTGACGTAACGTTACGTTATCCAATGATTTTAATATTTAAAATATTCAATTGGTTGCACCCATTCATCCATTCGTCGTTCACATTTTGCGAAATTAAAGTGAAAAACCTATTGCTACCAATGCATTGCAAAAAGGTTGCTGCTGTTGCACCAGCAACTGCAATATTACAGCAACAACAACATCTATATGATGGCTGCCACACAAACAAACAATCGATTTACTAGTACCAGCAAGTGACTGTGACTCTGATGATCAGACATGGGATTTTGTATTGCAATTTTCTAAAAAATATAACAAAAAGAGAGCGGGAACGTTGAATTAGGGGTGTATGTAGCACACAAGAATCCTCAAGGTTAGTCTTCGCTTCTACTTCAAAAACCAAAGCCAATAAGAACGAATATTATAAAAATTTTCTGCCTCAAGTCGTCTGCTTCTGAAGTCGTGTCAGTCTAGTAGGCAGTGTGTTGGCTTATTAGCCGTAATGCCTGGGTTCGTATCCCAGATCAGGTATCAAAACGAAATATGAAAAAAATAAAATATTCCTTCGGCGACTTCCTCTCAGCAGATTTCTGGCAAAAACTCTGGAAGTAAATAAAAACTGCAATGAAAAGTTTCTCATAAAAATATGTCGTTAAGAGTCGCCTTTAACTGTAGGTCCCGCCAGTCATATATAAAATTAACGCACAAAACATAAATGGTGTGAAAAGCTGGGTCATAATCCTGTATGAAGGGTTGTAATGACCAATTATGTATATATATATATGTTTCTGCCGCACAGTCAAGAACAACAGCGTAAAAGATACATCTTAAGGCACAAGTGGGATAAGTCGTTATTGTCTTAGTGAAGTTCAGTCAGTCTTCTGTGAAGAGGCGGTGCGTTTGAAGAGAGTAATCGTGGTTTGAAGATCTCCGTTATAAAGATCTGTCGAACAATTGTTATTGATTATGGAAAGGGTGTAAACAGGGGAATAGCAAACAAAGCAATTGTTGTTGTTTACATCAAGTTGTAAACAGTGGCACACAGAATTGTGCGAATAGTAAAGAATTTTAATTAAAACTAAACACAAATTTATTTTTATTTTATTTGCAAACTACGAGCTCATATTTTAAACATGTTTATGAGGTAAAACATACATACATAATTTACCATTACAACCCTTCAGTCAGGATTACGGCCTAGCTTCTCAACACCACTCATGTTGTGTGCGTTAATTTTATACATGAGTGGCGGGACCTACAGTTTAAAGTCGACTCCGAACGACAGATTTTTTGAGAAGCTTTTCATGGCAATTTTCACTCCCAGAGTTTTTGCCAGAAATCTGCTGAGAGGAAGTCGCCGAAGAAATATTTTCATATTTTTCGTTTTGATGTCTGACCTGGGTTTCAAACTCGGGCCTTTCGTCTAATAAGCCAACACACTACCTACTAGACCACTGCGACTTCTATGGTAAAAACGTAATAATAATAACGTAATTGGCGCTCGACGACTACTATCTACGGCGTATAATTCATTGCTTGCTACCAAATACCATACAAGCAATTGCTGGTTTCTACACAAATTAAAGACTACCAGCCAGTACGACATCTTTCGAAGAAGCATAACCATGTACAAGACATACATTTTAAATCCAGCAAAGAGTTTGCAGAGGCGTAGTAGTGGTATAAACCTCTCATTTAAGGACTCTAGCTTTTGCGTGTACCGATAAGACCACATTTTCACTCATTCTTACACTCTATTATGTATTGGAAAGTATTACTGGTTAATCGAAAGCCTAGACTAGGAGAATGGCTATCAAAGGAAAAATAGATTGACCTAGAAGCTTCCACCTGACACGAAGACCACCGGCTGGAAGACATCATAGCTATAGAATGGTTTATCTTGCATGAGAAACCTCTAAAACCATCTTTAAACCACTAGTTCAGATCTTCATCTTGTATAATTGCCATAAAAAAGTACTTCTGCGGAAATGTTTTATACAATACCGCAATACATCAAAATAATCTTGTACTATTGGCATACTCCCATGCCTGCAAAAAACCAAAATGTACTACCTTTTCTATAGAAAACTTTCTTTTGTACTACGTAATGAAGTAGGCGGATGATGAGGTACCTTCATAGTGTAATTTTTATGGAATAAATTTAATAACACGTTTACACTGGCAACACGTAAAATTTACGCCATCAATTCATACTGAATACTGAATGCTTGAAAATAATATGAAAGCAAATAAAATATAATAAACTAAGTATGTACACAGTATTCCACCAGAAACTTCCGAAATTCGAAGGCCATCTTGAAGATGATACATCTGCCCAATTAGTTGTTATTTATTCAGCCTGTTTTGTCAAATATCCATGGACGATCATAAACAACGACGTCTGTTCACTGAATTGGTTCTGGTGCAGTCTCGCAAAAGTCACTGTTTAGTTATCGGTCCGTTGGACAGGCAGTCACGGTTTATGATTACTAATCTATTTTAGTCTATTGCCCAACAAAAGGACTAACGTGCCACACAGCTCATGCCACATTTTAATATTCTGCACGGGGAATTTGAAGGCATAGCCATTTCACGTGAAGGCTCATGCGAGATTGTGCGGTTTGACCCCGTGTATGCTAAGCTCCAACTTTTTTTTTGCAAAAACCATGGGAATACTAAATTTACGTCGAATGGTTAACTGCATTATTCCCCTTTTTTTTCGACCCCTCCTGGTGTGCTAGGTATCAATCAATGTGCTGTGTACCTTACCTGAAAAAATCGTTGTCGCCTTACAGTCCCTTGCTCGTTGTGTAATAAACATGTTGTCCATTGCAATCTGATTTGTAATGTCCTCGATCGCACGGGCCACCACGTGGAAAATTGTCGGATTTCTGCTTCTACTGAGTGAGTAGTTAAGTATTATAGTTGCTTTTAGAGCTCTCCATGTTTCAAATAGGCCCCAAGGGCAGCAGTTTCATGCTTCAACTTGGTCCTGATTGATGATGATCCTGTATTAAAGCAATGTAGTCGTTTGCATTCTGTTCTTTATCTGATCATTCTGCCTATCATCGGCTAATCTACTTTCTCATAGTTTGTATTAAGAGCCGCGTAGGAGCTAATAGTGGCTTACCACCAGCTTACATTATAGGTGCTGTTATGCCTTTTTGTGTGCCATGTTTTCTAAATTATAATGTTACCGGCACAACAATATTTCAATGCTAGTGTGAACCATGCTGTATTGCTAAAAAGACATACAATTTGCAGGAAAACGGAAAAAGAGTTCACAGTGGCAAGAGAAGAGGGTACATGGGTTCATGGAAATTGAAAGAAATAAAAAAGGAGAGAGAATATTTTATTACTACGAATAGAATGTATGTATATTGTATTGTGCAGGAAACAAACTCTATGGCATGGTAGTAAAGATGAATGTAGAGTTGATTGCTGGTGCCTATGGCTGCAAAAAAACGGAAAAAATTGGTTGAAGTTGATATTTTAAGATTCAACCTGAATATGAAATCTATTTTGGGTAGATGTATATGTGTGTGTGTGTGTGGATGTGTGTTTGCATGTTTTGTATTCTTCAATATTTGATTCGATCTGCATGTAAAAAGTCAATTTATATGTTAAATTTTTATTATTTTAACAGGTTGACTTATATTTTCTTACGTTTTTATTTCTTTTTTTGTTTTCCTTTCTTTGCTTTTTTTTATTGGCACACAGCTATTTTGCCAGCGTGTACCTACGTGTACCACTTTATTTTCATGCTGGCGTTGTTGTCATTGCCTTGTCTTGTACTTATTGTTTCATACTCTAGTGCTTTTTGTTTAATTCAGAATTTATAACGAAGAGGAGTATGAGTACGAGTACAAAAGGCACATGAGGAAAATAAATGATGAAAAAACAAAAACAAGGAAATTTTTGGTAGTCGATTTGTTTTACGTGAATTATTCAATATTTACAATATTGTCAATATGTCATCTATTCACACACACCCCACGCACACACCCACACATACATACACTTCCTTTTACCTCGTCGAAAGTCAGTGCTCGAGAAATGCTTGCTCGTTGAGGGGGATACGTTAGTTGTCAGGTTTGCTTAACGCCATGTGACGATGATGTTGACGACGACGTTGAGTTGGTGCCATGTGATTACAAGCTACGTGGTACCTTTTGCCTTGCCTTCTGTACTTTTTTTTTGGTTCTTTATCTCATACCTTATTCCCCAATACCAATTCCAATCGCAATAGCAATTCAAATTTGAATTTTTATTTCATTTTGTTTGGTTTTATATTCTGCATTGTAATGTTTTGCCAGTAACTTTGGCAACGTTGACGATGATAATTTTATTCCATTCTGTTCTGTTCTGTTCCACTTTTTTTTACTTTCATTCTGTCTTCCTCCAATTTCCAATTACGTATTGAGTGTCAATGCAAGTGAGATATTGACTGCTTTCCTGAATTGACATTATAACGCTCCTCTGCTCCAGTTGAACTACTTTTCTTTGCCTTTTTTTTGTACCAAAAATCTTGCGTATGATTTTCTGATTTTCCTTATTATTCAATTCAGTTTATTTGATTATGTCTCACACTGATGGTATGGGCGTGGGCGTTCATATTATGGTTATAAAGTAGGCACTAATCTTACGAATTTATATACAAAAAAAAGGAAACCTAATAGTGAGTGAGTGAGTGAGTAAAAACCAAACCCCAATTTAAGACCACAATATCTCTGATATGAGTTTAGTTTTATAGGCAGGAAATCAAATAGAATTTCCAATAAATGATATTTCATTTCAAAATTGTAAATGAAACAGAATTTATATTTCAAATAATGAAGGAGAAGGATTTTCTCAAGGAAATATTTATTGTTGTATATATTTTGCATATTTAAATTAAAGCCACTTTCATATGTCATCAAACGTGATTTATATGATAAGATTGTATGATTGAAATAAACCAAATTAATTAGGTTTCCTTGCATTCTGTGTCATTTAACTTGGGCTTTATTTAGTTCAATACAGAAATCTCTTTTGAGAGCACAAACAAATCAAATCAGTTTTACATATTCTTATACATAACATAATTCGCCATTACTACCCTTCAGTCAGGATTCCGTCCTAGCTGCTTAACACCACTCATGTTGTGTGTGTTAATTTTATACATGAGTGGAGGGACCTACAGTCTAACGCCGACTCCGAACGACAGATTTTTGAGAAACTTTTTCATGGCAGGTTTATTTACTCTAAGAGTTTTTGCCAGAAATCTGCTGAGAGGAAGTCGCCGAAGAAATATTTTTTTTTCATATTTCGTTTTGATGTTTGGCCCAGGGCTCGAACCCGGGATTTACGTCTAATAAGCCAACACCCTACCTACAAGACTACGGCGATTTCTAGATATTCTCACAGCGTTTAAAATATGAGCTTGTAGATTGCAAATAAAATAAAGAGAAATTTGTGTTTAGTTTTAAATAACTCCTTTATTATTCGCACAATTCTTTATGCCTCTGTTTACAACTTGATGTAAACAACAAGAATTGCTTTTCTTTGTTATTCCTCTGTTTATACCCTTTGCATAAACAATAACAATCACTTGTCACTTGCTCGACAGATCTTTGTAACAGAGATCTTCAAACCACGATTACTCTTTTCAAACACACCGCGTCTTCACACAAGACTGACTGAACTTCATTAACTCAGTTGCCTGCTTTGCCTTGCATTTTATATGGCAAATTAAACAGTCTGATGAATGTTCATGACGAAATCTCTATAAATGTAAACATCGTTGTTTATTTTAGTGTTTGTTGTTGTATTTTTGTTTACTTGTTTACCATTTTTTTTTATTAGAACAGAATCTGTAACAATGACGAAGTGGAGAAAATATATGATCTTCTTATTGTCATTGTGTGACACTTGGGGAAATGAACGATTTTTAGGCATCCAGAAAAATTATTGAAAAAAATTATTTTCGACAGGTTGACTGCCAGGAAATCTGTTATGTGGTGTTACCACAGACCATTTATACGATCAAAATGAGCTATGCTTGAGGCATAGTGCTAGTGCAAGTCGGAATTTCTATGTAGGGGGACCTACTGTTTAAAGTCTACTCCGAACAACAGATTTTTGAGAAACTTTTCATGACAATTTTAATTACTCGCAGAGTTTTTGACAGAAGACTGTTGAGAGGTTGGGGATGTCTGACCTGGGGTTTGAGCCGTGGCCTCACGTCGTGGGTTATTCAGGTAAGTGTAAATTTTTTTTTCATTTCTGTGCTCCTATGTTTGACACCAATGGACTTAAATGTTGCACTGAATATAAGGCTGGTTGTGTTTGCAACAGGTTCCATAGAGGAGAGAACCTGGACCACAGAGCTACAGCTCGTATGAATATCAATTTAAAAGGCAATTTGCCGAAACAATTGAAGGACGAAAAATTGAGAATAAAATTATCTATTTCTCGCTTAAAGAAGGGAAAGGACTCATACTGTTACAGAAATTGGAACATTACAGTACATTTAATAGAGGAACTTGGATTCTTAAATTTGTTAATAAAACCTCCAAATTTATTAGGAATCCTTTTAAATTTTGTGGACATAAAACTAGAAATGTTGTCCTCGAAATTTTATGCCTCTAACGTATACATTTTCATTACATTTTGTCAAGGCAAGCATTTTTCTAAAAAAAAAACGAAAAACAGAGTGCCTTTCCCCCCCTAAAAAGGAATATTTTATTACACGCAGAATTTTTTATTCTGTTCACAGTTTTGTCGTCCTTTGCATGTCTGTCCATCTATTTGTCTGCCTATTTTTTTTTGGTGTATTTTTTTTGTTTCTTTTGCTTCATCGTTATTATTATTAGACAAGCAGTTGTTGTTTGTAATTTTTGGTTAAACTTCTCGTAATTAACAACTTTACGAGCGAACGTGATTTCGTCTCATAATCCACGTTGTCATTTCGAATGGAAGTCAAAAACAATTTCAAGTTATTATTTGCTGTCAAGCATCGTGGTCGTATAATACTACGTTCTTATTCAAGTTTTTATTACGAAAAATCAGTAGCAGTTGGTTTGGGCAGAGAAAACTCAACTGCGTCTAAAAGGCGAATGAGTTTTCTTTCTGTTTTTTGGGATTTTTGTCAAAAATAATATTTTGAGTAACGAGGGTGGTTTAAGATTGGATATCGTAGAGTAGGGTAAGAGGCTTTTTTCCAAAAATTTTATGTGTTGAGTAACTGGAGGTATAAGGAAAATTGTATAGCCCCAGATAAAATGAAATGAAACTAATTTTCGTATTAATTAAAGACAAATCTGTATGAATTTTTCTTTAAAGAAAGAGACATATTTAGTAAATTGAGGCTATGCGTTAAATAGGAGACTAGCTGAGAAAACAAGCAAAATATATATAATTATGAAACATAATTACGGAAGAAAAAATCTTTTCCAATAGATTTTAGTAGAGTGCTAATAAATCTGTAACTGGTAGAGAGAAAACTTTTTCGACGACCACCTCAGAACAATTCAGCCTTCAATATTAGTATGCATTAGTAAGCCGCTCCTTCCAGTGTCCAGTGGACGGACGGTCAAGAAAACTTTACTGAGTGTGTGTCAACAATAGAAATTTCTGAAAAAAAAGTTTACCTATGAGCAGCGTGCTTTTAGCCAAAGTACAGGAATTGTGTTTCATACGGACAAGGTTTAGGTTTAGGTTAGAAGACGTGTACTTGCCATTGAGCAAGTACAATTTCCAGAGGTCGAACTAACCCATTGTAATACATCCTAAAGGAAAAAGGTTAATAAAAGAGATAGGGAAAAGGAGAGAAAGTATGAGGAATAACACAGACCACAAGCACACAAGAGAACGCGGTTATACCATATGACGCATAGGTGACAACAGATTTTTGTATTCCATAGTTTTATAAGAAACTGGTTAGGAATATATTAAGTTATCCTTTCCATCGGTTGTGTTTTATGGACCTTGCTGGAGCTTTAGTTGCCTCTAGAAAATTTATTTTTCATTCTCCTTCTAATGCTGGGCTGTACATGAATTATGCATTTGTATGCATATGTATGTATGCATATGTGTACATGAATTACTTTTTAAATAAAATATATGTATATATTTGCAACGTATAAATGCTTGTTAATACAGATAGGGGAGAAGCAAACAATACATTGTTAAAAATTAACAACAGCAAGTTGTTTACACTGCAAAAATTCACCAACGAAATAAATTAAAGATGATCTTAATTTGCGTGCATATTGTTACGCTTTTACCTTTTAAAAATATTTAACATATGAGCTCGTAGATTTAAAATAAAATAAAAATAAATTTGTATTTCGTTTTAATTAAAATTCTTTATTATTCGCACAATTCTGTGTGCCACTGCTCACAGCTTAATGTAAACAACAACAATTGCTTTTCCTTGTTATACCTCTGTTTATAGCCTTTGCCTAAACAATAACAATTACTAGGCAATTATTCGACAGATCTATTTAACGGAGATCTTCAAACCACGATTACTCTCCACAAATACACCGCGGCTTCATACAAGAATGACTGAACTTCGCTAACTCAATCGTCTGCTTTGCCTTGCCTTTGATACGGCAGGGTAAACAGTCTGATGAATGTTCTTGAAGGCGAATATTCGGGATTTCGGCTTGTCGAAATCTCTATAATGTTTACACTCATTATTGTTGTTTGTGTATTTTGTTTACATTAATTCTTGTATAGTTGTTAGTGTATTTTTGTTTACTTGTTTACAATTTTTTTGATGCTGGTGTTTGTTTTTATATTAAGCAGTATGATAATTTGTAAACAGGTTTGTTTACTGCATTGTTTTGTTTCTGTAGCTTTTGTTTATAATTTTAATTTTAATCACAGCACAAGTATTTTGATTTTTCATTTTCGTAACAATATTTTTCTTAGCTAGAGTATAGAATAACTACGAGGGTGAATCAATAATTCCGTGACTTTTTTATTTTCTGCTTAAAGCTCTATACAGTTCGCCAGAAGTGTCTTCAATCATTTTTATTCTTTCCAAAAAATAAATACATGCTTAACTATTTCACCTGATATACTGGCTTCTAAGGATTCACAACCATAGGTTGAAAATAAATCCAAGAACTTCTGTAGAAGCTGTTTTTATTATTGTTGTGTAGCATACGCGAACCTGAGATGAAATATTTTTGAACACCAACAAACTATTAATAAAGTCCAAGTTGGATAGGTTGACAAGCAGGAAATCTGTTACTTGGTGTTACCGGGGCACCCGTGATGCCATACATGCAAGCTGTGCCTGAGGTATAAGCTCTTCCAGGTACAACATTCTAAACAATATGGAAGCATATTAAAAAAAGAGATTTATATCATAAGATTCAATCAAACAGAGCAATGCATGAAGAATGTTTATGTTTATTAAACTATAGATGGTCGCTACTTTCAAAATAGATGCTTCAGGAATATATATATAGTAATATATCGGGAACTATTCTACTTTACGCTGTGTAATATGTTATGTACGAAATGAAGTGCTAAACATTCTACAGAAATTTTTACATATTTTTTACTCCCACCACCATCGATTTTTTTCAGTGTACCCGACGATTTTCATGCATAGCAGCATCTCTTCTCAACTGTGTATGGAAATTTAATTTTTTTCCCACAAATTTTTGATGTTACAACAGTTGGTGTTATCATTCGCAAATTGTACGGAAACAAATAAATAAAAACGAATAAAGTGATGAGTGTGAGTGGAACAAACATCATCTATATGTATATGTGTATTGGTGGCAAAATTAGAAAATATGTCTACAATTTGCTTTCATTTTCACATTTCTGTCATAAAAAAATACCAACAAATACATAAATTTGCCTACAAAAGAAAATGCTCGTAAAGTTGATCCCTATATGTAGTAAAACAAAATGTATTTGAAGCACACACACACATGGATAAAGAGGCTCAAGCTTTACACTCATATTGCAGGCAATGTCTGCATACGGGGGATATAATTTTATTAGGCATGACTTATGATATTTTTTATGAGGCGCTGGATTTCAAATGGCGCGTTATTATTATCGTGTTTGGTAATATTTTTCATTTTATGTTGATTTCTTTTTTTTTAGCGAAAACTGCAACCAATTGTTGGCGTGTTTTTAAAAGATATTAAACTCCGCATTTAGTTGCAGCATGTAAATACTGGCTGCAATGTTTCATTGCTTCATATTGTGCTTTCTTTAGAGTTGTCTTCCTTAATTCCTGATCTTTACTGTTTCAAATTTTATTACAGTTTTTATTTTTCTCTACATTTACTCTACATTTTTTATATTTTTCCCCCACTTTATTTCGCAGTACACTTCCACATTTTGCTGATTGTCAACATTTTTCATGTGACAGACAGTAATATTCAGCAACAATAAAAAAAATTGTTTCGTTTTTCACATTTTTATGACTTTTTTTGTATTACGAAGGGAGGTAATGGTGGTGAGTGTCTGTGCTATTTTTACAATTCAAAGTCAGTCCTCAATCATGCTATAAAATTTCTTCATGTACAATTCGTGTGATGTCTGATTGACATGCATTTTGTTGAGCACAGAAGTTGTAAAATAGAAAAATTAACAAATTTTTGAGTGGAGTTGTTATTGTAGTTGTTGTTGCAAAGAAAAATATATCCTAGACCAAGGATTTATAACTCAATTTGTAAAGTGTTTTATTTGAAAGTAAAAGCGATACTTAAATTGTTTACTTATCGTAAAAAAGTTTCATGACTGTGTTGATAATGTTTCCAGAATTTAAGTTTATAAACGAAAACTATGAAATAAAGTTTCTGAAAGTAATACGCATCCATAAACAGATCATATAGATAGTAAGACAGTAATAATCCTAGCCTATGTAATCTTATGGGATCTAAGTTTAAGCAAATTACTTCAAATCGATTCACCCGAGTAAACGTAAAATTCCATGCAATCATGATATTCTCCTCATATATAAAGTTAAGAAAAATGTGAGGTTAGGTTCAACGAGTACACTTTGTCACCCCTCTACTTCCACGGTAACAAAATTAATCGCGGTTTATACAACTTACTAGACCGTTTGAAACTCTAAACTGCTGCGCAGTTTGTTGAAATTTGTATGGAAACTGTAAGAAGTGGGAAATGAAGAAAGGAGAAGAGGAAGAAGGGTGTGACCCACTGCTATACACTTCATAGTTTCTGCAGCGATCATTAGAACTCAATAGTCAGAATTACGACCTAGCTTCTCACACTTCCCATGTTGTGTACGAGTATGTTAATTTTATCCGTTTAAAATTGTTTCCAAACTACAGGCTTTTACGTACATATATACATACATAACCCTTCAGTCAGGATTACAACCTAATTTCTCACACCATTTATGTTTTGTTTGTTAATTTTATACACGACTGGCGGGACATACAGTTTAAAGTCGACTTCGAATGACAGATTTTTGAGAACGGGCAATTTTATTTTCTCTCAGAGTTTTTGCCAGATATCTGTTGAGAGGAAGTTTATTCACATTTCGTCCTATTGTAGATGCTTGACCTGGAGTTTGAACGGTGGTCTCACCTCTAGGCTACATGCGACATCAGAAACTCTGCATGCCAATTTAATTCGCTCTCAGAGCCTGTTGAGAGAAAGATGCCGAAAGTTAAAATATTTCTTTAATATTTCGTTTTGTTCGAGATGTCTTAATTGGGGTTTGAACCACAGACACGCCTGTAATAACTCTGAAAGTTTCTTAAAAAATCTGTCATTCGGAGTAGACTTTGAATTAAAGATCCCGCTTTTCATGTTTAAAATTAACACACTCAACATGAGTGGTGTAGGAAGTCCGGTATCACTAAGGAGTTTTTGTTGCCAATTAAGTAAGTATGTAAGTAAGTATAATCGGTAAAGTTAGTAAGCAATTCAAGCGGTTATTGAACGTTTTCTTAATCATTGTACTCTCAGCAATTTAAAGTCATCAACAAGCTAAAAATAATGTGCTTACCAAAGAGAATACGACTGCTGTAACTCAAAGTTTTGAAGGAGATCTGACGTCATTTCCCCTTGTTCTTAAACTACGTAGAGAGATTTACGTAAGAAACTAGACATACTTTCATGCGGTTATTGAACGTTTTCTTAATCATTGTACTCTCAACAATTTAAAGTCATCAACAAGCTAAAATAATGTGCTTACCGAAGAGAATACGACTGCTGTAACTCAAAGTTTTGAAGGAGATTTGACGTCATTTCCCCCCTGTTTTTAAACTACGTAGAGAGATTTACATAAGACACTAGACATACTTGCCTAGTTGCTGAAATACACACCCAATATAAAATTTAAGATAATCAATATCTTCTACTAGCTTTACTATGATGTTAGTTTCTCTAAAGTAAAATTTCTAAAACCTTTTGCAAATTGAAAATCAATATCAAACAAGTCCAACAATTTCTCACAGATTCAATGCACCACATTCGTGTGAGTAGACCCAAATGTCATGCAATTCATTAGCTAACGATAATGTGGCCAAAACCATAAATTGTCTTGTCTCATGGCTTAGCATAACGTGTTAAGGTTTCTATCGCGACGGCTTATATTGCAGAATGTTGTTGCAAGGCAAGGACGCTACACTAATTGGAGACAGCTTTTAAGCTGTTCATAGAAACTTTGTAGTGAAGCAGAATTCCAAAGAAATGTTGTTGCTTGAATAAAGCCACGTTATAATATTTAATAAATTTTTAATCAAGGGCAAATAAAGGTCACCAAAAGTCTTAAAATCTCTTCAATTCTTAACATAGCGCGTATGAAATGCATCTACTTCCTGTAGAAAATATGAACATCGCCATTATCTAGAGTGGTTGCCTCTAGTTGAGCATCAATCTGCAAATTTTGGTTTGTTATTAAGTAGGCGTATGTATAGTACAGTGAGAGTCAAAAGAAACTGTACACCAGGGATAAAATTCTAACAATCTTCAAACTGAACAACTTTTACCACTTAAGAAGAGTAACCGAAAAAAATTTGACAATATTTCGAAATTTTTTGAAATTTATTTTTTGTTGTTGTTTCAATTTTAAAAACTGTTAAGCAAACAATTTTCAAATAAAAATAAAGGTAATTTATTAATGTAAGTTTTTTTTTTTACTGTACAGTTCCTTTTGAAGCTCACTGTATATGTTTACATGCATACTTACATACTTACAAACACCTTAATTATCATTTTAAAAATTTTTAAGGTACTTGTACTTTCATCACTGGTGGTCTAGTGCTGTTTAGGATAATGCTGCTGGTGCTTCCACAGCTGTCTATAAAACAATGCAAATGAGTTTGGTCGGCCGTTTGGTTGTCTGGCTGGCTGGTTGGTTATTTGAGTCGTCTAAAATGCATAGATGGTTTGTTATCTACAAATGAAAAGCACTCACTCGTTGATGTCCTTGTAGGTATTTTCGATGTTGCTTTTGCTTTGCTTTCAATGGCAGCTGTTTGATTATTTGTGTACTTACGTACGAAAATATTGGCAACCAAAAGGTAGCATCCAACACGGCGTTGTAAAGTCTGAAAAGATGTGTAATTATAAAACACGTTATTCATGCAATAATTACAATTTTCGGAGTCACTTTTATAATGTTTTGTTGCGTTCTGCGTATGCGGTTTTATTGGTTTAAATACCAATCACCGTGAACACAGTTCGAATTATCATTATCACCGGATCATCATCATCATCATCAGCATTATTTATTGCATTTGTAGTCATGTGTGTCCTAGTAGGCGCATGTATTTGTATTATTTTTTTTAATCTGCTCTGTGCAATGATAAAAGTTAAACAAAATATTAATTGTTTCAACATTAAGTTGTTGGCGTGTCTTTTTTCTTCGTTGCCTGTACACGTAGACAACATTGAAATACAAAATTTTATCACTTTATTGAACAAATTCCAATTCCTATATGTAAAGTAAAGTGTTATTACAAACGTTCGTTTAATTATGAATTGTTTGCATTTGAAATAGAACTTTGATTGGATTTGAAAAATGAGCACAGGAATGTGTGTGTTGTCAGTATCATGTAACAAGGCATAGCAAATGCTGTTTCGCTTTTAAATTAACGTTTAAGTTGTGATATGATGACCAATACGTCATCATGTAAGCATCATATCAAATTTCTATACAAACGAAATTGAAGCATATTTTCAGCAATCGATAACACGAAATAATTGACTTGTAATTGAAACAATCAATTGCAAATTGCACTTTTTTTCTACCTTTTTAGGAGCATATAAGTGGACGATACTGATATTAGCCTGATATTGGAAAGGAAACAAACATACTGTTACATTTATTTACATTTATTCTTGTAGTGTTTATTGTTGTATTTTTGTTTACTTGTTTATCATTTTTTATGGTGGTGTTTGGCATATTTTTGTTTACTTGTTTATCATTTTTTATGCTGCTGTTTGTTGGTCTATTTTTGTTTATAATTTTAATGTTAAACGATGTAAAAGCAAAACCGCAGTATCTAGATCTCTTGATTTTCGTAACAATGGTGATCGTAAAGTTTAACTATTTTTTTATTACTCTCAGAGTTTATGAGACACGACAACACAGAGGAAGTTGTATATTTTTTCATATGTCTGAATCAGGGGCATGAACCGCGAACACACGTCTAATAACCCAATACACTTTCTACAACACCACGATGTGACGCTTACGACTCCATTTACAAATCTGCCGAGTATTGCACTAAAAACGGAGATAGCAGCTAAGGGACCTTTCCTGGATATCCATATCCTTTACAAAAACAAACGGATATCTGTACATTTTACTGGGCGGTTTTACGATTGATGAGGAGAGCCATTGTTTTCTAGTCAAAAGGTTGTTGAGAGAAAGAATGTAAAAATATTTTCTTGGATTTTGTGTCAGAGTCTCTATCACATTGCTTGAATTTTGTGCATGAGTGGTGGGACCTACAGTTTAACTATGACTTTGAACGACAGATTTTAAGACAATTTTTATTTACTCTCAGAGTCGCAGAAGCCTGCTGCGAGTAAGTCGCTGAAGAAAATATTTTTTTCATATTTCATGATGTTCGAGGTGTCTGAGCTGGGATTTGAACCACAAGTTTTAGTCTGATAAGCCACCACACTTGACTACATGTATACAAAATTCGTAATTAGTCAGGATTACGACCTAGTTTTCTCATACCACTTATGTTGTTGTGTGTGTTAATTTTATACATGAGTGGCAGGACCCACAGTTTAAAGTCGACTCCGAACGAAAGATTTTTGAGAAACTTTTCATGGCAATTTTATTTGCTCTCAGAGTTTATGCTAGAAATCTGATGAGAGGAAGTCACCGAGCAAACTTTTGTTCATATTTCGTTTTGTTGAGGATGTCTGACATGGATTTTGCACCGTGGACTCACATCTAAGAAGCCCAACAGAGAGAGAGAGAGAGAGAGAGAAGGAGACCTATTAGACTACGGCGACTTCATCCCATGTTGAGTGTATTCATTTAATCCAAGAGTGGCGGTCTCTAAAGTTTAACTACGGTTTCAAACGACAGATTTGTGAAACTTTTAAAAAATTTTAGTTACTCTCAGAATTTTTGCTATTAGACTGCTGAAAATGTTCAGTGTGTCTTCGGTGGGGTTTAAACCACAGTTTCTCGTCTAATAAGCCATAACACTGCTTTCTTGACTGCGGTGATTTCAACCCATGTTGAGTGCGTCAATTCTAACCATGAGTGGCAGTGCCTAAAGTTTAACTACGACTGAAAATTACAGACTTGAGAAATTTTTCATGGAAAGGCTGCTGAGAGTAAGTGGCTGTAAAAAATATTTTTTTTTTCATACTCGAGTTATCTAAGCTAAGGTTTGAACCACAGTCTCTTGTCTGATAAGCCACCAACTACGTAGTATACTACGGCGAATTTAAAAATACATGTTCTTCATTTGAAAATGAAAAGTGTATGGTTACTGAGCTTTAGTTAGAGATTAATTTTATAAAAAATTCAAATGAATTCTTGATAGCAACTGAGTTCATTTAACTGATTAGGAGTTATTTACTATCTTCAGAGAAGACAAGTTATTAATTTAATACCAAAAAAAAAATAAAATTATGAATTCCCACAAATGATCTTCTGTCATTCGTCAAGCAAACTGTCAATTAATGATTGATGCAGCCAGACAAGAAAACCAAGACCAAAACTAAACTTAAGTTAAACACGAAGAATTTATTTATTTTTTTTTAAGTTTTTTTTTTTGTGTTTAATTCTCCTCAGAGTAATGTAAGCAATTTGTAGAGAAAATTACAATTACGACAAGAGAATATGGCCAACTAATAATGGTAGTGAAGTAAGAAAGAAAATTGCCTTCTTTCGGTATGTATTAATAGAGATGTAATTTAAAGATAACCGCTCAACTCTAAATGACTGAAGATGTTACAATACAACATAGTTTTTTTCCATTCTTCACACTCCTTAAAAATTGAAAAAAAGGAAATAATATTGAGAAGGGGAAGACAAGAATTGAACAAATGAAAGCATGATGATGAAGAAAAAAATGTTCATTTTTCCTTTAAAAGTTTTAACACAATTTAAAGAGAAGATAACAACACTTTAAACGTTACTCTCGAGGTTGCTTTAGAGGAAATAGTGTCCAATTAAATTCGCCTTTTTTCAACTTTTTTCGCTTTTTTCTTCCTCATTTTCTTCTCGTTCTCTATTCTGGTGGCAAAAAAGAATGAAAATGTAAGAGTTGAAGGCTTTTAAAAGCTGTTAAACAATAAGTTAAGCATTATTTAGCAATTATTGCAGTTAGACACAGCAATGAACCGAACCAAAGCCAAACAACGAATCGAAACCAAAGGCTATGGCTTGCAATACAAAGCGACAATGACTTAAATGAAGAGGATCCAGCTAAAGTAACAGTCAACGCTTTAACACGTATTGGGTGTAATACTGCAGCAATGCTTAGAGAGATGCAACGCGTGCTCGCTTTTGCTTGCTTTCCACAACGCTTGCTATGATGCTTGGCTTTGTAGACCACAAGATAAAAATTGTAAAGAAGAATCGAATAAGCATTCAAGGATTCTATAGAAAAAAAGTGTTAATAGTCACACAGCATTCGTTTCATACAAGGTGCTACAAATATAGTTAAAATCACACTTACAACGCGTTTAAAACCAACAATTGTTGTTAGCTTTGCCAGCCAACAATTGCTAAAACAATGTTGCTTAAGATTCTTTTTCCCCCAAAAAACAAGCGTGAATGTTTTCGTTTCATTTGATTTTTCTATTTCTCAGATTCTTCTGCACAATAAAATAAAGAAGGCGACTCTCCTATTATTTTTTTGGTTGCAGCTTTACCTTAGAAATTTAAAAACAAAAAAAAAAAAAAGGTTTTACGAACTTCACACACGACTTTCATGAACTTCAATGGACCGACTAGAAAGGGAACAAAAAAATGCAAAAAAAAAAAGGAAAAATATTCTCGACTGCAATGAAAATGCCAAGCTGTTGCTTAAAGCTTCCTTTACGCCTTTCTCCTTCACGATATTATTGAAGGCAAAAAAAGAGAAATATTTTTATTCTATTAAAATTATAGCACATCAGCTTGATTATATAGACTATGATGTACGCTAATTTCTATGCATAAATACACAAATTATTGGCCATTGGCCTAGCTTCTCATAGATGTATGTATGTATGTATCTACTACAGACCCATAAGCAAATTCTTTTAAAACTTGATAACTGGCTACTCTTGGTTGTAAAATTGTGGGATTCCTTCCACACTAGGGAAGCTTATTTTATACGTAAGCACGCAAAGCGAAACAAATTTCTGTTGTCAAACGCTAACGTTTTTACCTAAAAACGTTTAAAATATGTTCACAACTTGATGTAGCAACAACAATTGCTTTGTTTGTTATTTCTTTGTTTAAACTCTGTGTATAAACAGTAACAATTACTAGACAATTGCTCTATAGATCGTTGTAACGTCTTCACATAAGACTAACTGAACTACACTCACTTTTTATATGGATGTGTAACCAATCTGATGAATGTTCTTGAATTCGAATGTTTGTGGATTCGCCTTTTCGAGATGTCTATAAATATAAACATCGTTGTTTACATTCCTTATTGTTGTTTGTGTATTTTTGTTTACATTTATTCTTATAGCGTTTATTGTTGTATTTCTGTTTACTTGTTTACCGTTTATTATGCCGGTGTTTGTTGTTATATTAAGCAGTACGATAATTTGTAAACAGGTTTGTTTACTGCATTGGTTTTGTTTTTGTAGCTTTAGTTTATAATTTTAATATAAAACAAAACTCCACAATCTAGATTTTTCATTTTTGTAAAAATATATATAGGGTGCCGCAGTGTCACAGGTAAGGAAATTAGAGGAGCCTGTATGATTTATGGAAGTGGCAGAAATGGTGGAAGACGCACAGAAGGAAATATATTCTTATACCTTGTTATGTATTAAAAGAACTCATGGTGAAATGGATTATTACAACACAAATATCCTGTCCGGTCATGGGCCTTACATGCATACATAATTGGCCATTACAATCCATCATTCAGGATTGCAATCTAGCTTCTCACACTCATGCTGTGTGTTTGAATTTTACACATGAGTGACGGGACCTTTGCTTGTGAAGGACAGATTTTTGAGAAACTTTTTCATGGCAATTTTACTATCAGAGTTTTTCTCAGAAATCTGCTGACAGGAAGTCGTAGAAGAAATATTTTTTATGTTTCGTTTTGTTGGAGATAACTGACTTAGTGTTTGAAGCGTGGCCTTACGTCTAATACGCCAATACACTACCTACTACACTACGGCGACAAATACTTCAACTTAATGATTATACTTCAGAAAAGTGTAGCTTATTAAATTTTTGGAAAAATAAAAGAAATTTGAAAAAAAAGTAAGAAAATGTTAAAAGCAACACATTTTGTCACTATCATCACACTGGAATCTCTAAATTTTTAAGTTTTGTTAGAAGCCAAAACTAAAAAACAAAAAAGCAACAAGAACTAGCAAAAGGCTGCTTTAGCTAGTCAAACACCCAGTGGTGTTATATAAGATGAACAATATGAAAAACAACAACAACAACGACATTATTGTTGAAGATGAAAAAAAAGAAGAAATGGCAACTAAGTGTGTTTGTCGAAGTTCACATGGCAGCCGATAATGGATGTGTCCCTTGGGTGCACTATTGAATGCCACATAAGATGGTGTCTAGTCTTGGTGAACATATGTAACTAGCATGTACCGCTTGCTTTTCTTCTTCTTAAGCTGCAACTGCAACAACAAACACCGTCTCTAACAACGCAGTTCTTTCATTTTGAAAAGAAGGAAGTCCTAAAGATGGAAAGTCAACTCCAAAAAACCTTTAAAAGCAGCAAGAAACTTAACATTCTCTAGCATTTTTTTTCCATCCCGTTTGGTTTTTTTTTTAGTTTTCCTTAACATTTATTGTGTTTTTATTTATAGACAGCAGCAGCATACAGCAAAAAATAGTATCCTTTACATTCTTTGTTTTGTTTTGTTTTCATTATCAAAAGAGAGTTTTTAATCCAGGTGTAGTTGTGTCCATGAATATTGGACATAATAAAGCCAAATCCACTACCTACTGTTCCATATGAAACTAAAAGGTAAACAACAACAAATAGAAAAATTATACACACAATATATTTATGACTTTTCATGGATATGATAAAAGCAACAACAAAAAAAAAGGAAAAAAACATCATATAAAACAATATCATACTTCCTATATACCATATTTTATGCAGTTATACGAGGGGGTATATTGATTTATAGTAAAGAGCTTTGTAATTGTGAAACGGATATGTCTGTTGCAGACGATTAAATAGTTTGAAAATATTACGAAATGATTATCAATCTTCCATGATAGATATCAGACATGTGTGATTATGAAGTTCAGTCAACACCACTTCCATAAACCTTATCCCCTGTATTGGGATATTCTTAGTAGACCACTTAAGTAGGCAATATAACACCCTAAGACCTAATCTTTTAGATCACCTGCCTAGGTGGAAAACGTTATCAATGTATTATGGTGATACAGCCTTGAAATCACAAACAGGATTGACTTCCCGTGCATATATTGTTAAGAAAGTGTAGAATCTTGATATTGGTATTTTGCTTTTACATCGCTTAACATTAAAATTATAAACAAAAATATAACAACAAACACCAGCATAAAAAAATGGTAAACAAGTAAACGATAATACAACAAACACCAGCATAAAAAAATTGGTAAACAAGTAAACAAAAATACTACAACTAACACTACAGGAATAAATGTGAACAAAATGCACAAAAAACAAGAATAATGAAACAACTGTGTTTACATTTATAGAAATTTCGAGAAGGCGAAGCCACTAACATTTGCCTTCAAGAACATTCATCAGACTGTTTACTCTGTCATGACTCCGATTTAACATTTCATCGTGGTTTTTATTGCTGAATGCTTTGTCAAAGTCTTTCCAACAGGGTCTTCCAAACTTAGACAGCTGATAGCAACCGTCTGGTTGAAGCCACATCTCTAAGATCATTTATTCAGTCTGTTTTGCCAAACCTCCTTAGACGACCATAGACAACAACGTGTGTAAATGTTCTCTAGAGTAGTTGGCATGTGACAAACAGAATTGTTAAATTTTGAACTAAAGCAAGCCATATTAGATACAAGAGCGTGCCAAAAATCTCGAAGAACTACTGTTTGGGGTGAATTTTTGGCTGACGAGGTCATTGGTACGCATTTTTTGAGGACGAGATGGACCAGGCCATCACTGACAACGACAAGTAACTATAGGTCGATGATTCTAAGTTCTTTTGATCTGAATTGAATGATCTGGAGGTCTCTGTGGCCAGTTCACATCACCTTCATGTGAGATGACCATGCCCTCAAATCATCCGTTCAGAATATTCAATGTAGTATGAATTATGTGGCACTTAGCACTGTTCTCTTCAAACTACATGTCGTTGTAGCCCAGATAGATGATGCCCAATCATGTGATTTGACCCCAATAGACTTTTTTCTTGTGGCGTTTTCTTAAGTCGCAGGTGCATGCGTAGCCACAACTGACCTCAGAGCTAACATAACACGTGCCATCAACTTCATTTCGATTTAGGCCCCAGAGTAATGACAAATTGATCATCTCATGTGCGTTCCACCCTGAGAAACCGTGACATACATGGGAATGATGTTATGTTCCACACATAATAGCATCAATAGGTCTTTTAGACGAATAAAGATTTCGATGATCTCTCGTACATATTTTGTTTTATGTTAATTTAAAGATATGAAGCGCTTAAAAAAGACCCTATATATTAAAGGACTTATAAGGAACTACCTACCATTAATGTGCCAAGTTCATTTATAAGTTTTTCTGAAAGCCACTAATGTACAGTTAAGTGGTAATTATTTTACAATAATTTCTTAACAACACTCGTATTTAAATCTACTTTTAATACCCTATAACAACATAGTAGTTGTCTTTAAAACAATTTTTTTTCTTTCTATGCGCTGTCGTTGCTGTAATTCTGGCTGTTTTGGTTGTAACACCATTGTCATCGACGACGACATCATAACTGATAGTTATCGCCACCTCTAGACAAATAAAAAAAAAGAAAAAATCTAAAACCCAAAGATAACTTTTAAGCCAAATGCAGCAACGTTAATACAGCATAGCTACACTTATTCACTTACACGTAAATCTATTATGAGACCCATGGAAAATCAACTGGCAATACACAGTTTGGTGCAACATACACATCATAAAACATGAAGAATTTTATTTGGAAAAAAAATCAGATTTTTTATTTATTTATTAAAAACATGTTAAGGTTTTAAGCAATAGTCTTCTACACGTAGTTTTTTTTTTCTTTTTTTTAATGGCGATAGAATTTTGTTTAGATTTTTGATTTTTTTATTGGAAAAAATCGTGTATCTCTGCCTAAAAATCTAACATTTTGGAGTCTTAACGAAAAATCCTTATCGTAGCTTAAACATCATTAGAAAAGCAAACAAAAGCTTAAAAGAACAAAAGACCCTGCAACACGGCAAGAAAAACTAAAAATTATATTTGCAACATGACAGTTGTCAACCTTTCCTTCTCCTCCTGCTCTCCCTTACTAAGGCAGTGTGAAATTACTACGTTTTTAAACAATTTAAACACCAGCAGCAGCTTAATCACCTGCAACAAAATGTTGCAATTGTTTAGTTTGAGTTTGTTGTTGTTTTTCTATACAAAATATTCAATTATTTTTTAAATTAAAAAAATTTTTTTTTTAAATGTCAACGTTTTTTTCCCCCGACTCATTTGGTTTTTTCATTAAAAGTTGTGAGTGTTCATAGATTTTTTCTTCTCAATACCAGCTCATTAACGTCTTTTTTGTTTGTCAGACCCTCCCTCTTGTTGCATACAATGCAACAGCAGAACAACATTATGTTTCATGTTTGATTTGCTGCAGCATAGCTGCATCTGGCGATGGTGATGGTGATGTTGTCTATATGTGTGGTCTTATTAAAATTTTTCTGTTTCGTCTCTTTTTTTTTTGTTAATTTTTCTAACATCATTTAATTCACGACGGGATGTTTTTCCTTTTAGTATTGGCTGATTGTTTATAAAACCCCCCAAATGATTGGCTGTTCTATTGACAGCGTAATTTCAATTCACATTTTTTTAAATAAAATTCTGTTCATGTTTTTAACTAGAAATAGAATCTTTGTTTTGTTTTGTTTTTTAGAAAAAATACGATTCACTGACATTTAATTATTTCATATCAAGTCGCCTCACAGGTATCAACGAACTTTGACAGTTAATAACGGCCACCTTTTTAAAGCGAATTCTGTCAAATTAGTTGTCATTTATTCAGTTCGTCTTGCTAAATCACCATGGATGGCCATATATAACGATTGAGGTCTGTTGAATGGGTGCTGGAGCAGTTGGCAGTAACTGATGAGGCCTATTGCTGCATGAGCGGTTATGTGAATGAACAAAATTACAGAATTTTACAAGATACCAAAGTACAATAGCATTCAATTCACCTCGAAAAAGTCACTGCTGGCGGCATCATCAAAACTGAAGTCTTTGTAGTCCAGTAGGTAGTGTGTTGGCCAATAGTTCAATAGTTGATAGATGAAACGAGAATAGCAAGCCGCCATCGAGCAACCATTAATCCGAAAAAGAATCACCAATAGCTGATAGTAGTAACAGGAATAGCAAGCCGCCATCGAGCTACCATCGAACAATCATCGAGCAACCATTAATCCAAAAATAAAAAAATAAAAAAAATATAAACCAATAGCTGATAGTAGCAACAAGAATAGCAAGCCACCATCGAGCAACAAATAATCCCAAAAAAATAACCAATAGTTGATAGTAGTAACAAGAATAGCAATAATTCGAAAAAAAAAATAACTAATAGTTGATAGTATTAAAAAAAAGTAGCAAGCCGCCATTGAGCCACAATGAAGCAACCATTTAAAAAAAAAATAAAAAAAATAACAGATAACTGATAGTACTAACAAGAATAGCAAGCCGCCATCTAGCCACCATAGAGCAACCATTAATCTGAAAAAAAAAACAAAAGTTGATAGTAGTAACAAAAAATAACTGTTTACTCTGTCATATAAAAAGCAAGGCATAGTTGATAGAAGAAACAAAAATAGCCAGCCGCCAACGAGCCAACATTAATCCGAAAAAAACAAGAATAGCAAGCAGCCATCGAGCCACCATCGAACAGCCATCGAGCAACCATTAATCCAAAAGAAAATAACCAATAGTTGATAGTAGTAGCAAGAATATCGAGCCACCATCGAGCAGCCATTAATCCAAGTAAAAATATACAATAGCTGATAGTAGTAACAAAAATAGCAAGCCGCCATCGAGCCACCTCGAGCAACCATTAATCCGAATAAAAATAATCAATAGCTGATAGTAGTAACAAAATAGCTAGCCGCTAACGAGCTACTATCGAACAGCCATCGAGCAACCATTAATCCGAATAAAAATGATAAATAGCTGATAGTAGTAACAAGAATAGCAAGCCGCCATCGAGCCACCATTAATCCAAATAAAAATAACCAATAGCTGATAGTAGTATGTAACAAAAAAATAACTGTTTACTCTGCCATATGAAAGGCAAGGCAAAGCAAAGTTCAGTCAGTTTTGTGTGTAGAAGCGGGGCGTTTGAATAAAGTAATAGTGGTTTGAAGAACTCCGTTACAAAGATCTATCTTGTAAATGCTTAGTGATGGTTATTGTTTATGCAAAGGGTATAAACAGGGAAATAACAAAGTAGAGCAATTGTTGTTGTTTACATCAAGTTGTGGACAGTGGCACACAGAATTGTGTGAATAATAAAAAAAAAATTTAATTAGAACTAAACACAAATTTTTACTTTATTTTATTTGCAATCTACGAGCTCATATTTTATTTTTTTAATTATTTTTTTGCCTTTTAAAAACGTAACAATATTTTTTTTTTAAATTGTATTGAAATGATGTTTGTTCTCTAAAAAAAAGTGATGAGCAATGTAACGAGTAAATAAAATAAGCAATCAAGACTTCAGCTAATTTGAATAACAACTTTGTAATGTTTTTTTTTCTAATTTATTAGACAACCAGTGTACTGTTTGCAGAAATGTTTATCGCCAATACGTGTTACCAAACTATTGCAGACGTCATTACAAAGTTATGAAAATTAAATACATTTTAACTTCAGTTAAAGAAAATGCAGCAAGTAATTATTGTTAATGAGACTGTTGACATTAACTTATTGTTTGTTAAAACTAAAAGTGCTTTAATAGGTTAGAAATATTACGAATCTACAGTAGTAAAGAAGAAAACCGTACCAATCCATTTTATAACCATAGAACATGCGGGAGAATTATATGAAACGTTCTTTGCGGGAATGGTATTGTTTGTTATTAATTGCTAATATGCCTTACTTAACATACTCACTTAATTGGTCATTATAACCCTTTAGTCAGGAACACAACCTCGTTTCTAACGCCACCTATGTTGTGTGTGTTAATTTTATCCATGAGTGGCGCGACCTGCAGTTTAAAGTCGACTCTGAAAGACAGATTCTTGAGTAGCTTTTCATGGCAATTTTATTTACTCTCAGAATTTCACAAAAGACTGCTAAGAGGTAGTAGCGCTCTGAAGAGAAAGAGAATGAATTTAAAATCTGTTCTCTTTGAGAAGGCTTGAATGGAATGATATCATCCCGAGCGATAATGAACAATTAATAGAATAACAGATAGAAGCCCTCCAAGTTTCATTCTAGCATTGTTATGAAATGTTTGACTGAGCCTCCTGAGGTAATGAAGGAATGAGATATATGTATGTATTGGCGGTTTGTTTTTAAGGCATGGGTTCTCATTTCCGTGTTATTTATATTACAGTGAAGTTGTGAAGTCAATAAACAGAAGATATGGAAAATCATGCAATTCTATTCTAATTCATAGGCTAAGCTATGTCGTTTCAAAGTTTACGAAAATGTGTCTGCTCCTGTTGTATATGCTTATTTAGTTTACATTAAAATCTGCCCTGCATGGTTGTCATACTTTGTTCATGGTGTTAAGCAGAATAAATTGTCTTTAGTTGTTGCAACTTTTAAACAACTTTACAACGATGCGTTCTTTACAAGTTGGCAGCACAGTACAGCCAGTCTTTATCTCAGACTGTGTGTTCGATGCCCATGTTCGATGCTAACCTGTACAATTACAGCCAGTGTTCTACTTCCGAAGTTAAAGGCGGCCTCTTCTAGAAGTTCGATGCCAATTTATAAAATTTCAGCCGGTATTCTAACTCTGCATGCTGTCTTATTACTTCTAAGTTTTCTGTTTTTCTTTACACTGGAAAGGTTGCATGATCTCTGTCGCCATCTTCGCGTCTGTGAGTTATTGTTGGTTAAGAGCGTATCAATGCTCGACTGTTTCTCTTCTGTTAGTCAACCAGCTTATTGTCTAGTGCAGTTTGTTGACGTTATTTTCTCAAGTTTCTTCTGCTGCTACTTATGGTCGTTTTGGGAATTTTTCTGAGTTACTTTTTGACACTTTTTGTACTTGTGTGGCGAACAGTTGACAATGCTGCCTCGTAGTACTCTTGATGTTTAATTGAATCTTTAGGTTTTGTTTGTTTAAATATCTTATAACCTTGGTAAGTACACTTTCTACTTCCTAAAGATATTGCTACGTCTTTATCTTTTAAAAACGTTTAAAATATAAGCTTGTAGATTACAAATAAAATAAAAATAAATTTGTGTTCAGTTTTAATTAAAATTCTATATTATTTGCACAATTCTGTGTGCCACTGTTCTCAACTTGATGTAAACAACAACAATTGCTTTATTTGTTATTCCTCTGTTTATACCATTTGCATAAACAATAACAATTACTATACAACTATTCAATAGATCTTTGTAACGGAGATCTTCACGATTACTTTTTTTAAACACACCACGTCTTCACACAAGACTGAATTAAGTTTTATTAACTCTGTCGCCTGCTTTGTCTTGCCTTTTATACGGCAAAATAAACAGTCTGATGAATGTTTTTGGAGGCAAATGTTCATGACTTCGCCTTCTCGAAATCTCTACAACGATGTTTATTTTTTATTCTTTGCAGTGTTGTTTGTGTACTTTTATTTACTTGTTTACCGTTTTTTTATGCTGGTGTTTGTTGTTATATTAAGCAGTACGATAATTTGTAAACAGCTTTGTTTACTGCATTGTTTTGTGTTTGTAGCTTTTATTTATAAATCAAATCAAATTAAACTAATTTTTAAATTTTTACTAAGCTTCGCATGAAATTATTTTTTTTTTAATTTTTTGTTTGCATTTTTTTGACATCATAAATCACTGTCTCTCTCATATTTCCCAACAAAACAAAACAAAACGCTGTGAAATAATTGTTTTTCTTGAGTTGAGACGTTATCAACACATTTACATCAGAAATAAGTGCATACGCTTGTCGATTAAAGTTATCACAGCTTGTCATACAATGAGGTGGCACTCCCAAAAACATTTTGTCTCGCATTTGTTTACGACTCTTTGTTTTCCAAAGTATTGGGGGAGATATTTTTTAATTTTTTGTTTTTTTTTAACAAAAAAAGTACCAAGAAATACAACAAAATTAATAATAAAGTGAACATGAGAAACGAAGGTTTGTATAAGGCAGGGCAAATAAGAGAAATATGAAATGAAATGCAACAAATCGACCAATTCCATCATCAAGATTAAAGTGCCAAAAAAAAAACAAAACCGAGAGAGAAACAAGATCTCAGCTGATCTAGATTTTCTGGAAACAAAAAACCCCATGTATGCAACATTGACAAATGATAGATGATGGATGTAAATGCGTTGGTGTTAGCAGTAATAGTGGTGATGGTTTGCGGCTTGGCTTGGTTGTTTCGAAAAGACGAGAAAAAATTCAAATAAAAATCGATTATAAATTGAAGATAAGAAAGCCAAACTTTTTCAGCCACATGAACTTATTATCGAAAGCAAAGGTCACATAACGGTAAATAAAGTTACAGCAAGAAGAAATACGAATGCGAGTGTGTGTTTTAAAGTATATGTATGGCTTGATATAGCAACACCTACGCTTTTGATTGTTTCGTTTTTCTGTATTTTGTTAACGTTTTTTTTTTGGATTTGTTTGTTAATGTTGTTGTTGTTGTTGCAGAAATTACATTATCTTGTTCAAATGTTGTTGAAAACTAAACAAACAAACAACACAAACATATCTCAACGTATTGTCTTTTTAAATTGTATAAATGGCTCTTTGCTTGGCTGTCTGTCTATCCAACTGTCTGTCCATTTGTGACCATTCTTTGGTGTTACAATTGTTGTTGTTGTTTTTGGTCTTTATATGCTGAAAGTAGTAACATTACAATATCTTAATTAGATTGCCAGGTATATTGTATGTCTTTCTAAATGTCTATGAGTTTGATTGTATTCTATTTCTGTGCAATTGTTTACCACAATTTGGTCATATATAGACCCGGTATGTTTGTGTTCTTTTGTGTGCTAAAATTGGCAATGGAAGTAAGTTCCAATTTTCATTTATTTTTCTTCTTCTTCTGTTCCTATAAAGATATCAAACGCTTAACATAGCGGTTTCCTACTACTTTTCTTTCTAGCTTCCTTTCAAAACAATTTCATATGAAAACAAAGATCACAAGCAAAACATTTGTTGTCCGCCTTTGGCCGTAAAGAAAAAAAAACAAAGCCCGTCAGTACTTAATCTTTCTTTTTACTTGTGGTTATTGTTGTTGTTGATTGTCCACCACAATTGGATGTATGTATGTATGTGCATAAAATGGTACATAAACAATCATGATCGTAAATAAACATGCTGGGCTGGCGCATGCCTTTTTCTAATGCAAACCAGTCAGTAACCAAATAGGCAGACAGTCCAGCCTGGCAGGCCAAATTTAAACGCAATGCATACAAAATGTATTTGAAACAATTGTTAACTTTATTTCCTATGCATTTCCACAAATTCTTTAAACAGAATTAAAAAGAAATTTTTTCTTTTATTTTTAATACGTAGTCGTATTGATAATGAAGTAAACTCAAGAGGCATTTCAAATAAAATTCTATAAAATCTCATTTTATTCCTTGAGTAAAACATTATCAATCCATGGTAGTAATATCGTTAAACGAGCATATACACCAGGCTTGTCCGGCTGAGCACATTCATAACCCCATGATACAATGCCAATAAGTGTTGCATTGGCTACCAAAGGACCACCTGAATCATATGAACAGGCATCAATGCCACCATTTCTATAACCAGCACACAGCATTTGTTCTGTTATAACTCTACTTACTAAATCGTATATACTCCTGCATTCATTTTGATTAAATTCTGGCACTTGAGCTTCTCTTAAATATTCGACAGGCTGTTGTAAGCTAGGATCAGTGGTGCCCCAACCTCATCCGGTATTATGTCTGTAGCAGCAACCAATCTAATTGGCTGTATTGAACTGCCAAAATTAAACGAGTCTTTGATTCTTATTCAGCCCACATCATAATCATATGTTGTACAGTTCCACATGTCATGATAATATATGCGTTCGGCACTATTCGCTTGTCCCTCAATCGCTTCTTTAGTATTCTCGCTCACTTGTACTGTTAAAATTCGGTCTGGAAATAGAAACAAACAATGAGCACCAGGGACAACAGTGCGTTCATTTATTATAGCACCGCCACAGATATGTCCATTTAGACATCGTATAGATGCCATAAAAGGATAATTCTTTTCGGCTTCCTTACCACCAATAATTCTTGGCTTTCTACATTCCCCAATGGATAGCAAAAAATTTAAGGCTATTGTTAGACAAACGTTTCTTAATGATATCACGTACATATTGTGTCGACTACTGTTGAATTTCGGGTTCAAATGTTTCCATTTTATTTACGAATTTTTGGAAGAGGTACTGGAAATAAATGTCAGCTGGATCGAAATTTATAGCACTCGAGCTATTTATTTTTAATTGATTGTGAATACTTTTTAGTTAGTCTGAGTCATTTTCAATATTATTTTCGATTTTTAGCTTGAAATTTATTTTTTTAATGCCTTATGATAAGGAAAATTTTATTGGTTTCTTACACTACAAAGTAGAATTAAATACTTCATATGTTTTTTCAGTAAAAAGTTGTTTAAAATCGGGTGCTCAACGTAATTCATTTAAATGAGCAGCGTTGGGCACTATACACCATGAGCTACAACTTAACTTACATCAACGATTCCTTCTGCTCTATTTGACACGGAAATCTGAATCAAAATACATATGCATTTGACATCAATTCTAGGTGTTGTTATGGTGTTGTACCTAACAGCCCAACCTAAATTACGGCGTAAAGCGCAAAATAAATGTCAAAATTTCTCATGCCCATATAAAATGTATGAGACCAACCATAATTGCGCGGCGTTAACGCTTTGCAATTGGAAAATCCAATTTTGACAGAGCGTAAAGAAGTGAAGTTGCAAAACAAGTGATTTTTTTTATTTGTTTACTTATATATTTGTGTTTACAAAAGTTAAGTAATGACATGTTAGCTGCTTTCAGTCCAATTTTGCGATTATATCTCTATTTTTTATTTTCATTTGGCGATTTTTATTTAACATGGTAAATTAACATTACTGTTCTTGGCACAACGTTGACGCTTTTATTTACGTTGCTCATTACAGCGTAAAAGCTGGGCGCTGAATTACGTTGCGCTTTACGCCGTAATTTAGGTTGGGCTGTAAAGTGCTTGACGCTAACATGAGCAATCTGGTTTAAAATTTCAACGTAAAAACAAATTTTCATATTTAAAAGAAAATTGCTGGCTTCTATTAATTTTAAACAATTTTATTATTCTCGATTATATTCACCAACAATGAACAATTTCCGTCACAGTATTTTGTTTTAATAAATTTATAAGCTTTGCAAAAATGAATGGGCTTTCCTTTCTTGCAAATAATACTTTCAGAACTCCCACAATCACAGTGAGGTTAATATTAACAATGAATCACTTTAGCTTCAGATAATACCAAAAACGAAATCAACATCGAGCATTTTATATCAATTCTGGTGGGTGTTGTAGTGTGTTCGCTTATTAGGCGTAAAGCCTGAGTTCGAGCCCCAGGCCAGACATCAAAATGAAATATGAAAAAAAAAGAATATTTCTTCGGCGACTTCCTCTCAGCAGATTTCTGGCAAAACCTCTGAGAGTAAAAATTGTCATGAAAAGCTTCACAAAAATCTGTCGTTCAGAGTCACCTTTAAACAGTAGGTCCCGCCACTCTTCGTAAAATTAACACAGCATAAGTGGTGTGAGAAACTGGCCAATTATGTATGTGTATGTATGGTATGTTCTACTTTACATAATAATAAAAGTCCTATGCATTCCCTGCTGGACGAAAATATGGAAAGAAAAAAAGCCGCCTTCCAGATGTGTACAATGTGTGCTTAGAAAAAAATAACAACGTCGTGTCAAACGTCATTCAATAGAGTGCTGATGCTTCTGCTATGTACAACTAAAATGTTAATTAGATTCGTTTCCATGGGTCAGGCGTAGATCCAATACTTTTTGAGAAGCTAGGACGTTGTACAATGGGTCAATTTGACCTCCGGGTACTGTACTTGTCACAGTTGACAGTGCACGTCCTCTAACCTAACCTAACCTAACCTAACCTAGTAAGGGTTTGTCGGAAAAAGAAAGGAAAATAATTACAAAATTTGGAAAGAAAGACCTTATTTTCACCAAAAGAAGTTCTTCTTTCATCTAAACATTGCACCACACTACATTGCCACTATTAAGATGACCAAAAGCAATAAATTCACGTTCGAATTGCTTCACATACATAATGGCTGATTACAACTCTTTAGTTAGGATTACAACCTAGCGTTTCACACCACTTATGTTGTGTGTCTTAATTTTACATATGAGTATTAGGGCCTACAGTTTAAAGTCGGTCCTGAAGGACAGATTTTTTGAGAAACTTTTTATGCCAATTTTTATTTCACACTCAGAGTATATGCCAGAAATCTGCTCAGAGGAAGTCGCCGAAGAAATATGTTTTCATATTTCGTTTCGTTTGAGATGTCGGGGCTGGGGTTTAAGCCTTACATCTAATAAGCCAACATACTACCTACTGGACTACGGTGACGTCTGTGGTATATATCGCCCGAATAAAGACTTAATTGCTTAACATGTGGCGTTAAAATGCCCAAGATTTGACGAACATCGAATGGAATTTGTACCCGTGATTGGGTAAATCCTGATGGTACACATAAATCCTTCTATTCGAGAGTAGTGGGACTTGCTGAAGGGTTTTATTAAAGGAGTCAAGGTAGCACTCTATACATATGTATATTAGAATGATTAGTTTCGAACCTTAAACTCGAATAAGAATCATAATTGACATCCTTTAGGTGATTGTATTGGTTAAGTGAACATTCTAATGATGTATACTGAAGACCTGAGACAAGACTTATGATTACCATGGCCATATGTCTAAAATACCAACACAGTACCTTATAGACGACGGCGACTTGCTTCTAACCTTACATTTTTCGACAGTTTTATTACGAGAAATATAATCTGGTGGCATATCTCCACATATATGGAGATACAGCTTGTGATTGATGGCTATTTCAAATGCTTGATGGGTTATTGAAGCTATTGAATACCACTGAGTAAACTGCAACGAGCTAAATTAGTTCATTTCGAGAAATAAATCAATTCAGTTTCAAATTAAGACATTTTAGCACCAACTAGATGAATGATGTTTAGGATATTGACACCATATAGTTTTAAACATCCTAGTTTTAAACCTCAGTTTGTAGTCCAGCACTTTAACCACTACACAACATCACCTTTATAATAATAATTAAAAATATCTCCTGTTTTTATTGGAATTTTACGACATTAAACTTTATTTCTTATGTTTTCACAAATAAAATTTTATAAAGTTTCGTTGTATCGACTTTGTAACACATTCTCAATCCACGGTCGTAATACCGATACACGAGCATATACACCAGGCCGCAACGGTAGAGCACAACCAACACCCCACGATACAATGCCAATAAGTTTGTCGTCGGCTATTAAAGGCCCACCTGAATCCATTACACAGGCATCAACACCACCAAGCAGATAACCAGCACAGAACATTCGATCTGTTATAAGTTGACCCAATAAATTTCGGCAATCGTTTTGACTTAAAACTGGCACTTGAGATTCTCTTAAACGTTCGGCTGCCTGTGGCATGGTGAGATGTGTGTATCCCCAACCCAATACAGTGGCTAAACTATCGGGTATGGTGTCGCTCGGGTCAGCCAATTTAATCGGTTGTATTGTGCTTTTAAAATTAAACGAGCCTTTGATTCTTACTAAACCCACATCGTAATCTAATGTCCTAGAACTCCACATTTCATGATAATGTATGCGTTCGACATCATGCACCTGGCCTTCAATCACTTCTAAAGTATTTTCGCCCACATGAACTGATAAAATTATGGCTGACATCTTGTACACGCAATGTGCTGCTGTGACAACAGTGCTTGGATTTATTATAGAACCACCGCAGAAATGGGTTCTTTGGCGTTGAAGGGATACCATAAAAGGATAATTCTTTTCGGCTTCCTTACCACCAACAATTCTTGGCTTTCTACATTCCCCGATGGATAGCAAAAAATTTAAGGCGATTAGAAGACAAACGTTTCTTAATGATTTCACGTACATATTGTGTCGACTTCTGTTGAGTGTTGGGTTCAAATGCTTCCATTTTATTTACGAATTTTCGAAGAGGTATTGGAAATAAATGTCAGCTGGATCGAAATTTATAGCACTTTAGCTATTTATTTTTAATTGATTGTGAATACTTTTTAGTTAGTCTGAGTCATTTCAAACGTTTTTTCGGTTTTTAGCTGGAAATTTATTTTTTTAATGGCTTATGATAAGGAAAAATTTATTGGCTTTTTACAATACAAAGTAGAATTAAATACTTCATATTTTTTTCAGCAAAAATCTGTTTAAAATCGGGTTCTTTACGTAATTCATTTATATTTTCTCAATAGCATTACACTATAGACACCATGAGCTACAATTTAAAACACATAAAATATGGGGGATCCCTTCATCTGTATATAATACCGAAAGCAGAATTAAAATCAAGCATTTGATATGAGTTGCAGGTATTCCTGTGGCAATAATAAAAGAGGTTTTAATTCATTCTTAACAATAAGACGATGGGTTCTTAAGAAAGTCTAATGAACTTCACGCTTCATACAAAGCAAGACTTAAAAGTTAAAAACGTGGCTATCATTCTATCGCTGACCATTCTTATACGTGTGAGCACACATTCACTGAAGTTCAGTCAGTCTTGTATGAAGACGCGGCGTGTTTGAAGAGAGTAATCGTGGTTTGAAGATCTCAGTTACAAAGATCTGTCGAATAATTGCCTAGTAATTGTTATTGGTTATGCAAAGCGTATAAACAGAGGAATAACAAACAAAGCGATTGTTGTTGTTTACATAAAGTTGTAAACAGTGACACACAGAATTGTGTGAATAATTGAGAATTTTAATTAAAACTAAACACAAATTTATTTTTATTTTACTTTAATCAAAGAGCTCATATTTTAAACGTTTTTAAAAGGTAAAAGCGTAATACATACCATGTTCAGATATGCACTTTCATTGAGTCAATATTCGGTTAATTCAGTACAATATTTTAAGTGTTGAGGCATAATAATATACGCCGTTCAGCTTCTTATTCAATATTCATTTGACAGCTGGTAAACAAAACGGCTGGTTGTTTCAACAACTTTGTTTTTATTAATATCAACGGTTAATTGTAATATGCTCACTAAACATACTTATGACAGTGCTGCATTTTAAGTTTTACTCAACGTTATAACAATTTGCGTACTTACTGTATATGAAATATTGAGCACAATAATGGCGTTTATTACGATTTACGCAATAAAAGTGCATATCTGAACACCGTATAACAGTATTTAATGTTTGGTAATGTCATTGTTTGAGAAACTAATAACAGATGACTTATCATTTCAATCTACATGGACTGCTGTTTCCCCACAGAGAATGTGCATTGAGCAACGAGCATCAAAAAAGGTCAAGTAGCGTTTCCACTTCAGAAAAATATCGATTTAGTGAATACGGTTCTCTACCAAGATATCCAATAATAAAAAAAAGCCGAAGACTCTTAATATTATGTACTTGTAGAATTGGAACCAGAGTTCAGAAATCAGTATTCAAAAAGATGAGAAGAATCAAATCATACTCATAATTTCTAATACTTATACCCATTCATACAAATTTTAATATCATGTAACCTCTACTCATACTCAAAGGCTTATGAATCAAACATATTTCGAATGGTATGAGATTGATGTCAACGTTGTACGCATGCTGATTGCAACCTGTACATATAAATCATCGTTGTGGTGAATACGAATGAATCAGAGTACATAGTTAAATTTCATGACTCACTTATATTCAAAAATTCATGAGTGGTTATGAGTAGCGAAAAAACTATTTATCGCTGATCTCTGATTAGAACCCTTCAGTCAGGTTTATGGCTTGGCTTTATTCACTACAACCATTTAGACAGGATTACGCCTTAACTTCAAACTGCACACATATTGTGTGTGGTAATTCAATTATAATTGACGAGACCTACTGTTCGACTTCAACTTTCCTCCAAAAAACGCTGGGATGCAGTCACATAAACATTTTTTTAAGAGTTTAGAGCTATAGATTGAACTCTAGAGTTCTTGTCTAGTACAGACATATCTAAGTGATCATTACAAGCCTTTAGTCAGGATTACTACCTAACTTCTCACACCATTTATGTTGTGTGTGTTAATTTTATACATGAGTGGCGTGACCTGCAGTTTTAAAAGTCGACTCTGAAGAAACTTTTCTTGACAATTATATTTACTTTCAGAGTTTTTGCCGGAAAGAGAGCAAGTCTTCGAAGAAATATTCTTTTTCATATTCAGTTTTCTCCCATGGCCTCTCGTGTAATAATCCATCTAATCCACTACGGCTACTTTACCACTTGAGATATAATTTTGTTTGTTTGGTCTACTGTAAGAAATTTTCTGTAATCCTGACTACTCTACCAAGAATCGTTTAAAGGTCTACCATGCATTCTACACAACAAAGTCACACAGAGGTATCTACGGCACATGACGTCATAAGGGAAGTGCTTTAAAAATTTTTTAGTTTCCATTACGAAATGTTTTTTTATTACGTACAGTAGGCGTCAAAAGAAACTGTACACTATGGACAAAATTCTAACAATCAGCAAACTTAACTTTTAGCAAATTTTGCCGAAAAATTTTGCAAATATTTGGAAATTTTGAAAAAAAAAAATTATTTTTGTTTCAATTTTAAAAACTGTTAAGGAAACAATTTTAAAACAAAAATAACGGTAATTTATTGAGGTATAACATTTTTTAAATGTACAGTTTCTTTTGACGCTCACTGTATCTTGGGGCGTGTAAGCTGGATTCACCCATGCAGTTTCAGTTTGTTCGGATTTTTTCGGAACAAAAATTAAAATTAAACCAATTCGAGCTGAAATTCTTCCGAAGCAACCTTACTCTCTTTCGCTCTCTCTCTCTCTCTCTCTCTCAAAATGAGAAACGTCAAACTACATAGAAACATTTTGTTCCGAAACTATGGATGAATCCAGCTTAAGACTCTAAATACTCCATTGAAGTAATATTGAAATCTTTGGTTAAATATTTTAAAATAATTCCACTGTTTCATCATATCAATTTCACATAAGTAGTGGATTTTATTTTTCCTTGCACAATAAATGAAAAATTCTACCATATTCTTTTTAAAATTTAAACTTCTTTTAAAATCATACACTTTATTTCCATTATCACTTCACTACCTTACAAAGTATCATTGAATTTCGTTGACAAAATATTTTCAATCCAGGGCCTTAATTCAGAAACCCGAGCATAAACACCAGGCTTATTGGGTAGAGCACAACCAACACCCCAGGATACAATGCCAATGAGTTTTCCGTTGGCTACCAAAGGACCACCCGAATCCATTTGACAGGCATCTACGCCACCACTTTTAAATCCAGCGCATATCATGCGCTTTGTAACCAGGCCACCCATTTGACGATTGCAAGTCGTTTGTCGTACAATTGGTACTTGAGCCACTTGTAACACTTCGGCTGCCTGGGGATTGTTGAGATCGGTGAAACCCCAGCCCAATACGGTAGCATAACTGCCATCACGGATTTTATATTTAGTTCCAGCCAATGGGATGGGTTGCACAGTATTGCCAAATGTAAAGAGGCCCTCTATTCGCACCAAACCCACATCGTAATCTTGTGTTAAACTGTTCCATTTCTCATGATAATGTATGGCAGCCACATCGTATTCGGCGCCTTCAACTACTAAACGCGAATTCTCTCCGACATGCACTCTTAAATAGTTAGGCGAGGTATGAGCCAAACAATGGGCTGCTGTAACAATAGTACGTGCATTTATAATCGAACCACCACACTTGTGTATGCGTCCAAATAATGTATCCACTTGTATGGAAGCCATAAAGGGATAAATCTCTTTGGCTACATGGCCGCCAATAATTCTCGGCTTAAAATCATTGCTTTTAATGATTTTTGCCGCGTCAATTGTGAATGCCAGTAAATTGAAGGCGACAATTAGACAAACGTTCTTCGTTGATATCACGCACATATTGAATCAGCGACTGTTTGAATGTCAAGCTCAAATGCTATTTCAACTAAAAAATTTTATCTAAGTTTTCTGGGCCAATAACATTGAGTTTTATTTGTTGTAAACAATGCATGATTAATTATTGTTTAATTGTTTTACACATTTGTGGTGAAGTAATTTCACTACAATGGCAAGATAAGTTTTGTTTTGAAGTTGTTTTGATAAGTTTTTTGACGTTTCGAAAGATAAAAATTCAATAAGAGGTTTTCCAAAAGCTTTTAGAAAAAGCTTAGATTCGGTATCGAATTCTTGACTATTTCCGCAAAACAATGCACAATTGATAGGCACAAGCATACGCTTAAAAAGACCTGTATTGTTGTACAGGGTGGACCATTTAAAAGTTTATATCGTTATGAAAATGGAAACATAACATTAAAAATGATAAATAAAAGCTACATAAACAAATACAATGAACTTGTTTACAAGAAAACCAACAACAATGAAACCGCAATAGAGTTTTTGAGAAGGCGAAGCCACGAATGTTCGAATTGAAGAACATTCATCAGACTGTTTACGTGGTAATATAAAAAGGCAAGACAAAGCTGGCAAGCAGTAGCAAGAATTCAGTTAGTCTTGTGTGAAGACGTGTTGCGTGTTAAGAGAACGGTGGTTTTAAGATTGGCGTTGAAAGATCTGCGTCGTAAGCAAAGAAGAATAGCGAACAAGCAATTATTGTTGTATTATTCAAGTTGTAAACGGTGGTACACAAAAATAGTGCGAATAATTAATAGTATAATTGAAACTAAACACAAATTTATTTTTATTTTATTTGCAATCTACGAACTCATATTTTAAAAGTTTTTAAAAAGGTAAAAACGTAACAATATTTGAAAATAAGACAAAAATGGCTTGAAACTTTGCAATTTGCAATTTTATTGTGAAGTACAATTATTCCGATTAGAAATGGAATAGTATTTGATTCATATGGCTGCCGCGGCTGGTGACTTAGTACCTCATTTGATCAGACCAAATTTTCGTGCACTTTTTCGAGTGTATGTTGTCTTATCTCGGCAATTGCATCACGAATGTTTGCCTTCTAATGCTTAATTGTCTGTGGTTTGTTGGCATAACACTTGTTCTTTAACGTCGTCGCACATAAAATAGTCCAACGGAGTCAAATTGTAGCTTCTTGGCGGGCAATTGACTTTTTCGAGTGTATCGAGGTCGTATCTCGGCTCAAATGCTCAATTGCCTCTGGTTTGTCGATATAACATGTTTCTTTAACGGAGCCCCACAGGGAATACTATAACGGTGTAAAATTGCTGCTTCTTGGCGGCCAACTGACATCAACACTTCGCCTATTTAAACGGCCATCAAACGTTTGATGAAAGACCATGAAGAGCGATTACAAAAAAATCAGTTGTCAGGGTGCAATAGGAGTCTTCATTGACCGTAATAGTTACGCCGTCCTTATTTTCAAAGAAAAATGGTCCAATTATGCTTCGGCTGCTCCAAACAGTCACTTGTAATGCGTGCATTGGCTTCTGTTTTGCTTATTAACTTACCCGCTTCATCCGAAGAGAAGATTTTTTTTGTTGGAAAAATCGTGCAGTTTTTTCTTGTGTCAATAAATCCCAACGTTGCTTAGCGTGAATCGAATCATTACGTACAGTGGAGATCATATACTCAATTTGTGATGAAGGGAATGACTTAACTATTCCCAGATTCGAAATAACCAATGATAAAAATTTGAACCAATAGACGGCCCACCCTATACTACAGGAATCCTTTGAAATCGAAACTAGAATTTTAAGTAAAGAATTTTAAGTTCCATTCAGACTGTTTTTAAACTTTATTTTGCATTAAAGGCAGACAATAAATTATTTTCTCTTTTCAGTTTGTTTTTTTTTCTTGTTTAATTGATGACGGGTTTAACTTTCCAACATGAAATATATTTGTGTGCGTGTCTGCTTTATTTTTTTTGTTTGTTCTTGGTTTTGTTTTCAAATTCTCCAACCGTGAGACACAGACGCATAAAATATCACACAAATACCACTTAATGTCCAATACTTTATAAGGACTTTATATTTTCTCATATTCACTACCCCACTCATGGATAAACACATACTACGCATACGCTTGCACATATATATGTATGCGACTGTTAAACACATTTATCTAGCGAGCACACCTACGTACGCATGCATACATGCATAGTGTATTGAAATGCAATACAATGCAATTGGAGTATAAAAGACAGAGAAAGAGTAAGCAAAAGAGAGTATAAGAGCCAGTTGCATGAATGCAATTGCAATAGTAAAGCATGGAAATGCATTTGCATATTGTCACAGCAACAAAAATTTTGTTCACCATATTTCAGTGTTGGAAAACAAAGGAAAAAAATTAACTACAACTGAAATAAGTTCTACGTAAGCCATGCAATTTTTCATACAACAGTAGGCGTATTCGAAATTGTGTTATGAGATCGATCAGCAGAGAATATACTATACATACAGTGAATTTCAAAAGAGACTGTACATTGAAAAAAAAAAAAAATAAATAAATACCGTTGAAACAAATTGGGGTTGGATAATTTGTTTTTAAATTTCCTTAGATCTCCTTTTGAAGAAAGAGATCTTTGGAAATGTGGATGATAATTACTTGTGAGTAATTATAATCGTTGGGATATGTGTTGTGGGAGAAAAAAAAGAAAGAAATGGAATTATTTCTATTTCTTTAGAGAGTTGAGAGAGAAAGAGATTCTTACCTTTTTTCCAGCGATGAGAAATCTTTATTTTCTTTCCAAATTAGAAGCTCTTAGGGAAGTTCAACTTTTTGCACAATATATTTTTCATTAGAATTCATAATTTAATTAATTCTGATAAGCACAATTATGTATATGAATGATTCAGGTATAACTTTGAGTAAGTATAATTTTGGGTAAGTATAATTTTGAGTAAGTATAATTTTAGGTAAGTATAATTTTAGATAAGTATAATTTTAAGTTAATATAATTTTAGGTAAGTACAATTATTTTGTTTCAATTATAGTTTAAGGGTAGAAAATTTCTTTATTTATTAATTATAAATTTCATTTAATTTATTAAGTATTTTAGTTTAGGTTTAATTTTAATATTTTTTATCATTATTTTTGAGCACAAATTTTTATGGTAATTTTATTAAATATTTTTACACAATGTTTCACACAAAGTTTCACACAAGTTTTTTCTATTTCTTATTTTAAGTGAATATATAAAAAAAAGGGGAAAATTTGATGGTAGATTAGGTTGTCGCAATTGTCGAAGGTTCCAAGGTAAGATAAAGAGCTAGAGTTGTTGACTAATCCAATGCAAGATGAGAAGTGAAGTTGGTGTGCAATTTTATGTTCCACCAAACTTCTATGACAATTTACATTGTTGGAGGCATTCCCTTCATTCAATGGAATTGGAATGCGGAGACATTCCTTTTGTGTTGTTTGTCATGTGTTTGTATTGTGTTTGTTTTGTGTTCGATGGAAAGTGAGTTGTTATTATTGCATCTAATTAGAATCCACTTGTGAATGTTATGTGTTCAAACCTAGTTTGAACAACCGTTATTTTTCTTTTAAAATTGTTTCATTACCAGTTTTTAAAACTCAAAAAAAAAAAAAAAAAAATTCGAATTACATACATATTGTCAAATTTTTTCGGGCACTCTCCTTAAGTGGTAAAAGTTGAGTTTTGTGATTGTTAGAATTTTATCCTCCGTGGACAATTTCTTTTAACGCTCACTACACATACATAATTGGTCATTACAACCCTTTAGTTAGGACCACAACCTAGCTTCTCAAATCACATATGTTATGTGTCTTAATTTTACAGAGCAGTGGTGGGACCTACTGTTTAAAATCGAGAAATTTTTGAGAAACTTTTCATGGCAATTTTGTTTTACTTGCTGAGAGGAAGTTGCCGAAGAAATATTTGTTCATAATTCGATTTGTTGAAGATGTTTGACCTGATGTTTCACCCAGGGCCTCAGGTCTAATAAGCCAACACACTGCATACTAAACTAGGGCGACTATTTCTTTCGATTAGTAGAACATTTAGGGAAAAATTGAAATGATATCTTTAACTCATGACCCAAGTAATTGAAAGAAAATCTTTCAGATTGAAGAGTTTCAAACACAGATTGGTTTGAAATTTGATAATTAAAAATCGAAGAGCGTTTCACATATAAAGCCTTCCAAAAACGACTTCCGTACTTTGACAGTTGATTCGATAAACTATTTGTCATATATTCAGTCTGATTTGCGAAATAACCGGCGTGTCTACGCTGAATGGTAATGCTGATAACAATCCATGTGATCTTCAAAACCGTGGTGTGAATTTTTGGCAGGCGACGTTATTGGTTCACATTCCTTTGAGAGCGAAATTGGCCAAGCCATCAACGTTAATGGCGAGCACAAAGTGTCGAAATTTTCCAATTTCTTTTGGCCTTAAATGAATGATCTGAACACCACCGGAGTGTGCGGATACCACACGTTCTGGCATCAATAGGCTTTTAAATTAAAAAAAAAAAAAAATTGTCGGTGATATCTCATATGGTCATTATAAACCTTCAGTCGGGATTACAACCTACTTTCTCACACCACTTATGTTGTGTGTGTTAATTTCATACATGAGCGGCGGAATATACAATTTTAAGTCGACTCCGAACGACAGATTCTTGAGAAACTTTTCATTGCAATTTTCTTTTATTCTTCGAATTTTTGCCAGAAATCTGCTGAGAGGAAGTCATAGAAGAAATATTTTTTCATATTTTCGTTTTGGTTGATGTCTGCCCTGGGGCTCGAACCCGGGCTTTCCGTCTAATAAGCGAACACACTACCTACTGGACTACGGCGATATCGATATCTCACACAGCACTTAAAAATGATACGATATTAGCATATGCAAAAGAGATAGTCTCTCTTGGGTGGTGGTCATTAGCTCATTATAGAAAACATTAAAAGTCAAATGGATTTTTTTTTTGATCGTATTAATTATCAATTAAACCACCAATGGCTTATTTACATACATACATATTGTTGTCGTAGTGTGCTGCAAATGTTGTTTATGTTTGATAGTAATTGCGTGCCTGTGGTAATAATATCAAAATGAACGACACTTTACGGTTTTAAATTACTAAAAAAGTATAAACGAAAATAAATAAACATACATACATTGACAGTCTTATACACTAACATACATACTCACAATTAGGTGGCCATAGTCATATTTATAACAATACATACACACACATTAATATCCCTGTTAAAATATTTAAAAAGTCGAAATGAAGACTCGTTTTTTTAGTGTTTCAATCATGTTCAATGCGTGTGTAGTGATGATACAGTAAAATCCATAAAAGAGGTCTTTTGTCCTATCATGGGTATCAACAAGTAAACTCCATTCTCTAAGGCAATCACTGTTTCTTTGTTTTTCTATGAAATTTCATCGTCACTTCATAGGCTTTTTGTTTACAAAAGGAATTTTTATTACAAATAATAAATAAACAACAACAGAAAAACTTTTCCATTTTCTCACTCATACCACGTTAAGTTGGCTCTCTCTCTTGAACTCACTCTCTGTCCTTCTCTCTCCTATTGATACTAACAATCGCCTGCACACATACCATACATACAGTCATGTACGCACATTCTTTCATTTCATATGTCTTTTGTCTACTTACATTAACAGCACCACAGTGACAGAGAGAGAGTGGGAGAGAGAGTAACAAAACCCTCTATCCTCTGATGTATTTACAATATTTTTTCCATTTGTATTGTATGGTATGGTATGGCAAGGAATATTTTCATTTTCACTTGAATATGTTGTATTTTCATTATCTCTGTGACTCTGACTCTCACTCTCTCTCCCTCGCTTTATTTATTACAATATCCATGTAGGCATGTGTGAGTATGTTGTTATTTATTATTTATTTTTTATTATTATTCTTGGCTTTGTACACAATAGGTTTGACACTTTATTTTTAATTTGTCACAAATGTCACCTTATCATGTGTGTGTGTTACAATATATGTCTGTAAGTGTGGTGGTTAATCATTTCCTTTATGCCTATAGGAGTTGGTGTACGCGTATGTGTGTAAGCAAACACACAGAGACAATTAGAGTTCAGTTCATTGTTGATTATTAAACCTTTTATTCCTACAGGGAGTTGTTGATTTAAATGTAAATTTAAATACAAAAAAAAAGAACAGAAAATGCATGAAGAAATGGAAATGAAGCATTAAAATAAAATTAAAACATATTCGTATTTAAATTGTTGTAAGGAAGAAGTATTAAATTTGATTTGAGTTGAACAAATTTTTTTAGAAATAGTTGTCCCATCGTACCAAATTGAAGGGAACAATTGAACGCCTCTTAAGAATATTAAGCTTCTAAAAAGCATATAAGATCCAACTTTTCTTGATTCTTGAATTGTGCGTGCTGCTTCAGGTGTACTTTGGTCGAACACAGCTTCTTGAGCACTCAGCTCTTTGATATGTTTTAGTGGTACATCCGTACCACTTCCACTTCCTATATCACATTTTTATAGTACAGGCTACTCACTCCCTAAAGTCGTTGTAGTCTGGTAGATAGTGTGTTGGCTTATTGGGCATGAGGCCACGGTTCAAACCCCAAGGTTTGAGTTCAAAACGAAATATGAGAAAACAATATTTCTTCGGCAACTTCCTTTCACCAGTCTTCTGGTAAAAACTTTGAAAATAAAATAAAATTGCCATGAAAAAGATCCTCAAAAATCTGTAAACTGTAGGTCCCGCCACTCCTGTATTAAATTAACACACACAACATAAGTGGTGTGAGAAGCTAGGCTGGAAGCTGACTAATGTAGTTGATAAATCGAATCATACATCCCATCGTAGTATATGGGTTTCTCGCAGATTACATTTGTTTGTGATAGACTGGCCAGTGGAACGCCCTAAGCCTTACAGGGGAAGGCTGAATGTAAAAGCCCTCATTGTATGGCAGGTTGAACTTTATTTTCTGCGCTTGATATGATTCAGGTTTTTCTTTGCTTAGTCGCTGATTGAACATTGAAACAAAAAATTATTCTTTTGACTCTGATGTAAATATTGATGGAAACTTGTACTCTTTTGTGTGTTTGTATTTGAAGACGCAATGCAAATACAGGCCAGGTCCTTGTATAAAATCTTGTTACGAAAATTAAAAATCTAGATACTGGTGTTTTGCGTGTACGTCACTTAACATTAAAATTATAAACAAAAGCTACAAAAACAAAACAATGCAGTAAACAAACCTGTTTACAAATTATTGTACTGCTTAACGTAATAACAAACATCAGCATAAAAAAATAGTAAACAAGTAAACAAAAAATATACCAAAAACATTACAACAATAAATGTAAAAAATACACAAACACAATAATGAATGTTGCCATTTATAGAGATTTCGAAAAGGCAAAGCCAAGGACATTCATCAGACATGTTTAAAAGGCAAGGTAAATCAGGCTACTGAGTGAAGTTCAGTCAGTATTGTGTGAAGAGACGGTGTGTTTGAAGAGACTGATCGTCGTTTGAAGATCTTCGTTACAAAGATCTGCCGTATAATTGTTTAGTGATTGTTATTGTTTATGCAAAGGGTGTAAACAGAGGAATAACAAAGAAAAGCAATTGTTGTTGTTTACATAAAGATGTAAACAGTGGCACACGGAATTGTGCGAATAACAAAGAATTTTAATTAAAACTAAAGACAAATTTATTTGTATTTTATTTGCAATCTACGAGCTTATATTTTAAACATTTTTAAAAGGGAAAAACGTAACAATATTTTCAAAGAAAATACGAGGATCAAATCTTTCTATCTTTCTATGTCCTCTTGTTTGAGATAAGAGATGATAAGGAAGAGCATTCCTTTTTAGCTTCATTTGTATGCCATGCTAGTTAGGAAATTTAATAGATAAAGGGCATCAATTGTCCTTTTTTTGTTGCAAAAACTCTGTGGAATTTAAATGAAAGACCCCAAAAAAAAAGTTAGATTTTCAAATAAAAGACACACATAAGCGTGTTGCAGTAGTAGTGAGTGCATGATCTGATTTTGTTTTCATTTAAAAAATTTTTGTATTAAAAGTTTGTTAATTAAACTTTTTTGCTCATCCCGAACACTTTCCAAATACATTTTTGAATTTTTTAAGATTTTCTTACTCTCTCTCTCTCTCGTGATTTCTGTCTCTTTCTTTGGATGCCAATACAAATGCTTTGAGAAAATAGAAGTTTTTTTTTTTTGAAAATTGAGTAGAAAGTATTTTTAATCATGCCTGGTTTACATTTTCTGCTCTTTCGTTCATCAAACTAAAATTCTTTTTTTTTTTGCCAAAAACTGAAAATGTTCTTTTCACTTTTTTTTCTTTTAATATAAATTCCTTAACTATCAAACAAATTGAAAAGATGATGGAAAAAAAGGACAAAAGAAAGAAAATTTTAGAAAAAGAACAGAAATTTTAATTAATTTTTTGAAAACTAGAACAACCAACACACAACAACACAGTTTATAATGGACAACAACTATTCTAATGGCTGCTGCAGAGTGAGTAAAGGTATTTGGGGCATGCATACGCTTACAGGTACGTACGTATGTACGTTCGTACTGAACAACCATTTAACACAGATAGATAAGGAGTTTAAACGATTTTAGCCTTCATTTTATTTTAATTTCATTTTAAAGAATTTTTACACTCTTTTTGTTTTTGTTTTTGTTCTTGTTTCTTCTCTTTTTTTTTGGAAATTTTCAATTGGTGATGAAAACTACTCCACTCTTACTTGCTACAAGAACGTTTGAAATGAGAAAAATGAGAAAAACGAACGCAGGGAAACAGGTAAAAATGCTGTACAGTACCATTTGCAACAACAATAGAATAAATGTTGTGTAGAAAATGCAAATACACTGGATATGTACGTATATAAAGGGTGTTTTTTATAGAGGTATAGAACTTTAAGTTGCAATAAAATATCGATGGATTATTCGATTGACATGAATTTTATTTATCCGAAAGATAATCTTGTGGCATTACATTTTAAATATGATTTCTGGCATATGACCACCACGGCTGGCGCGGATGTAGTCCAATCTGGATGTCCAATTTTCGATGACTTTTTCCAACATTTGTGGCCGTATATCGGCAATAACACGGCGAATGTTGTCTTCCAAATGGTCAAGCGTTTGTGGATTTACCGCATAGACCAATGACTTTACATAGCCCCACAGAAAGTAGTCTAGCGGTGTTAAATCACAAGATTTTGAAGGCCAATTCACATGTCCAAAACGTGAAATTAGGCGGTCACCAAATGTGTCTTTCAATAAATCGAAATAAAATTGGACTATTTGCAAGCGTTGTTCAGGCGTAACTCTATTCATGATGAATTGCCAAACCAAACTGAGAATAAATCACTTGACAGCTGTTAAATCGGTCGCCATCTTGAAAAGTAATGCCAACTTAAAGTTCTATACCTCTATAAAAAACACCCTTTATGTGTGTTTGTGTTCTAAAATGTTTATACACAATATAATATAAAATTGTAGATTTGCGTAGGTATTGAAACGTTTAGTTGGTTGGTTCATTCCTGTTGCTGGCTGATGAGAGCGTTGCACGTCCATCAAATGCAAATAGAAATTCTTTGGTTTTTTTTTTAAGCAAATAACACCCATGTACCACACCACTTATCTGATGATGCTGATGTTGATGATAATCACAACAACGACCATGGCCACGTTAATGGTGATTGCAATGTTAATAATGATAACGTTAGTAAGCAGTCCATGCTGCTGCCATTATATTCACTATACTTTCGCACATTTTTATATATGTATGTACTCTTGGCCATGAACATCTCATACATCTCATGTTACACACGTACACCCCTATCTCTAAAAAACAAAGTTAATTTTCAACATGTTGCCACTGTTAGGTATTGTATGCCACCTCTCTCTCTCTTTCTATCACTATACTCTCAACATCTATCTCCTTGTACCCTGTATAATGCCAGTTCTATGTATGTTCAAAAATTTTTCATTTAAACTCATTTCGTATTTGAAACGAGTTAAATTATTCAAGTTAAACACACACTAAACATTCAACATTTGAGTAAATATTTGACTAAAAACTTGTGATGTGATTACAAAATTTTCAAATTGAAATTCTACAATCATATGATGTGATATATTACTTCTGTATAAGGCAAAAAGTATCTCCCTCTACCTAACTGTCTGTATATTTTTATAACTATTCACTAAAGCGTCTATCTGTCTGTCTGTCTGTCTATATAATAGCGTTAGGAGTAGCATTAAAGGTGTACCTAAAAGTGTTGCATGCTTTTGAAATATTTCGTTAAATTTTGTAGGTGATGAGTTAAATTTCCAATTAAAAGAATTGAAAATATTTTCGAAAGTTTTAAATGAATTGCAATCATTTGTATCAGCAGCAAGAAGAAAATATTAAAATACTTTGTAGGCAATTCATATTTAAGAATTTACTTAAGCCATCGGGCACTTATATGCCGCCATAGAAACATATGGGTACTATTTTACCTTTTAAAAACGTTTAAAATATGAACTCACAACTTGATGTAAACAACAATAATTGCCTTTTTTGTTATTCCTCTGTTTATACCCTTTGCATAAACAATAACTATTACTAGATAATTGTTCGACAGATCTTTGTAACGGATATCTTCAAACCACGATTACTCTCTTCAAACACACCGCGTCTTCACACAAAACTGACTGCTTCACTTACTCACTCGCCTGCTTTGCCTTGCCTTTTGTATGGCAGAGTAAACAGTCAGATAAATGTTCTTGAAGGCGAACGTTCATGACTTCGCCTTCTCGAAATCTGTATAAACGTAAACATCCCATCGTTTACATTTAATATTGCAGTGTTGTTTGTGTATTTTTGTTTACTTGCTTACCATTTTTTTTTATGTGCTGGCGTTTGTTGTTATATTAAGCAGTACGATAATTACTAAACAGGTTTGCTTATTGCATTGTTTTATTTTTGTAGTTTTTATTTATAATTTTAATGTTAAGCGATGTAAAAGCAAAATACCAGTATCTAAATTTTTCATTTTCGTAACATTATTTATTTATACAGTCGAATGGGTAAAGTATTGCTTTAATGGACGCGAGCCAATAAGCCACAAACCTGGGAGATTATCAAAGCCAAAATAACTTATGCCATCGCTCAATTTCAGTACGATTTATGTGCCGGAGTCATGAAAAAATTGATTGAAATCCATCCAATAACTGATTATTAGAACCCTTTAGTTAGATTTACAACCTAGCTTCTCACACCACTTTTGTTGTGTGTTTTAAATTTTATACAAGAGCGGTGCGATCTACAGTTTAAAGTCGACTCCGAACGACGGATCTTTAAGAAACTTTTCATGGTAGATGAGAGGAAGTCGCCGAATAAATGTTTTTTCATATTTTGTTTTCACGGAGATGTCTGGCCTAAAGTTTGAACCGTGGCCAAACGTCTCATATGCCAACAAACTACCTACCAGACTACGGCGACTTCTGCTGACTTGCTGTAACGTTTAAATAATAGAATGAAGGAAGAAAGATCATGGTTGGTGAACAAAAGTGTTGCGCGATTACGATTATCAATGAATATGAATTGTATCACCATGTTTGCTTGGATTATTTCTAAATTTGAAAAGTAGGTCTTGTTAATTTATTCTCCAACAGTAAGGATAGTCCTTAGTATAACCAAGATATCGAAACGATACAATACAGTACGTTAAAGTGACTCGAACTGTATTTAGAAGCGAAAAATAAGTACAATTTTTGCCACATTAGGTTAGGTTAGGTTAGAGGATGTGTACTTGTCAACTGTGACAAGTACAGTAACCGGAGGTCGAATTCTCACACCACTCGTGTTGTGTGCGTTAATTTTATACATGAGTAGCGGGAGCTACAGTTTAAAGTCGACTCCGAACGACAGATTTTTGAGAAACTTTTCATGGCAATTTTTATTTGCTTTCAGAGTTTAGGCCAGAAATCTGCTGAGAGGAAGTCGCCGAAGAAATATTTTCATATTTTCGTTTTGATGTCTGATCTGGGATTTGAACTCGGGCCTTTCGTCTAATAAGCCAACGCACTACCTATTAGACCACGGCGACTTCTAAATCCACATTAGTTATACATTCTTTGTAACATCTTCGCATCAGAGATAAAAGTCCATATTAAAGATATAAGTTTGCTGAAATGGTTTGTATACGCCAAGATGTCAATAATGAAGTGTAGAAGTGCAAATTCTTTTACACTGCAAATTAATTTTTTCATATGTACGTTCATTGATTGATTTTAAATAGAAAAACTTTATATCGTACACGATAAAAACTTAATTATTTATAAAAAGACACGCCTTAACATTACGTTATCCACCAGTAATCCAACAACCAAGATAATCTTTTTAATAAACTGTTGCTTACATATGTAAGTCTGATATGGTGGTATGTCTACATTATGCCAAGGCTTTTTTGATAATTATAAAGTTTTCTTTTTCTTGTTTTATTGTTGTTTTTGTTTTTTTTGTATCTTGAAGACATGTGTAAAATACACATGTTTTTGCAGCCATAAAAGTGTACACGAGCAATTTATTATCAAATAAATATTTACACCCAACTGCAACAATCTTATGATGTTGGAACATTTTATCTTGAAATCGTTAATGTTTACTTTACTTTATTATTAACCGCGCCGTTTAATTTTTTCACAACTCATATTGCTGTTGCTGGTGCTCTTCGTTTTGCAATGCTGCAGTTGCTACACAGCCGAATACAAATGAAACAAATATTTACAAAATTATAAGCTTCTACGGCAACAACAACAGCAACAACAACGATTGTCATCAAGTTACAAGACACAGTAACAACAACAACAACAAACATTTTGTCTGAATTCCAAGTCTATACCGCACTTTCATCATACTTTATATCAGAAGCGATACCAACATTACTTGGGCTACCCAATCATACATACATAAGTAAACAGATAAAAATGTATCTTAAATGCTATAAAATTGTCTTGTTGTTGTTGATGATAATATTTCATATATTATTGTTGTTGTTGTTATCGTTCTAGTTGTTGTTACATTTTGTGCTACAGTATGTGTGTGTGCGTTGTGTGTTGCAACAGCAAATAAATTAATGCTGATCATAATTTGTGCCTGTTGACATGTTAATGTTGTTCCTATGCTGCTGTTGTTGTTGCATGCGATAAAACATAATTATTGTATGACTCTACACAACTAATGATCCATAAAATAATTATGATGATGATGATATTATTTATAGAGAGAGACGACGATAAATGTATTGCACTCTGCATCTGATTACAACTCAACTCAAAGCATTCACTTTTTGAATTCATGTTTTATGCTAATTAAAGGGTCTATGGATTTAAGGAAATAAATTCGAAAATTAACATTACAGGGCATACAAACAGACAAACAAAATGTGTACCTCAATATGTAATATCTTCATATCAAAACTCTATTTTTAGTAGTTTGAATAGGAACATTTTTTTATGGCGAAAATAGACGAGTACAACCAAAGGGTTCATAGTTTTAAACCTATCGGCATACACCTAAGCCATCAGACAAGCTTTGCACACCAACGTAATCCCTAGATTCTTCCAGTCCATACCTCTAACATGACCTATGACTGGTATTGTAAAATGTTGTTACATGTTCTTGTGTCACCTGTTTTGTGTATCACAAGTATCTTTCAGATGGTAGTTTATGCCATGCAAAGATGAACTCAGTTCAACTTAAATAGAAAGTATAACAAACAGAACGATATATTATTGTTACGTTTTTAACTTTTAAAAACGTTTAAAATATGAGCTCTTTGATTGCAAATAAAATAAAAATAAATCTGTGTTTAGTTTTAATTAAAATTCTTTATTATTCACACAATTCTGTATGCCACTGTTAACAACTTTATGTAAACAACAACAATTGCTTTGTTTGTTGTCCCTCTGTTTATACCTTTTGAATAAACAATAACAATTACTAGGCAATTATTCGACAGATCTTTGTAACGGAGATCTTCAAACCACGATTACTCTCTTCAACTGCACCGCATCTTCACACAAGAGTGAACTTCACTAATTCAGTCGTCTGTATTGCTTTGTCTTTTATATGGCAGAGTCAACAGTATGATGAATGTTCTTGAAGACGAATGTTCATAACTTTTGCTTTTCGGAACATCGTTGTTTACATTTATTCTTGAAGTGTTGTTTGTGGATTTTGTTTACTTGTTTACCATTTCTTATGCTGGTATTTGTTAAGCAGTATGATAATTTGTAAACAGGCTTGTTTACAGGTGTTGTAGCTTTTGTTTATAATTTTAATTCTAAGCGATGTAAAAGAAAAACGCCAGTGTCTAGATTTTTCATTTTCGTAACAATATCCATACCATAAGTACCGGGTAACTGTAGAGCGGATGAACTGACCAGGCGGGGTACAATCATCGAACTCTCCGATGAATTCGCGACGCTGGGAATCCCTATGAATTGAAAATGCGGTCGTTGATTCCGTCAACTACACATAGACGGCCTCGGCTACAGGTAACTAGATCGGCGCAGAAAATCTCGCCAAGGCTGGATGAAGGGCGCACGGTAAAAGTATAAACACATAGACGACAGACAACAGTTCGGCAGCTCGACAGAAAATTCTGGTAACTGTTTTTTCTGCCATATGCCGACTGCTTAAATTTTTTGAAAGCAGAACAGAAACTTCAATAATTTTCAAATTTGAATTTAAATATATTTTCAGTGTTGTCACTATCAGCTTTTTTGTACGCAAAAATAAACTCACTTATGAAAAAACCGCACGCAAAAACATTTATCAAATGAATTCAGATACAAAATTAAATCTATAATTCTATTTTATATTATGAATACATTGATTGCTTTTGATTTCTTAATTTTAGAATTGCTCTTTCTCTTCAATAATACAAGTATTTTTAGCTGTTTTTTATTATGATTTTATGTTGTATTGGCATCACTAATTTGCTTTTAGCTGCTCACAAAAATAGAAAATATTTTAATTTGGGCAGGAGCTGCTTAGGTTGTTGTCTTGGCTTTTTCTGTTCTGCCTTCAATATAATCGTTTTCATATAAACGTGTGTATTCTATACTTGGCAGCATTCTGTTGTCTGTCGTCTATGTGTGTGTCGAGTATTTTCTATGTGACCTAAGTGTCTCCATCCAACACTCTCAGATGGGCAGCCATCTCTACTTGTCTACCTACCGTATTGAACAGCTATTCAAACTAACAGTTAGGCTGTGGCACAGATCACCAGCGAAACTTATGCTTGCTATTTTGAAAGGTTTTCTTTGTATGTCTTCTCTACTAAAGCTTATGGTGTCTTTAGATTTTTGGTTTTTATATGGCACTTGCCTTGTGAAATTATTCCCTACCGGTTAGAGAATTTCTGTTGAAATGCTATCAGATGCCTTAGTTGTTTTTCATTTTCTGGATGCTCTTAAAGACAACGTAGGCAACTTTTATTTAATTGGGTTCGATAATATCATGGAACCTCTACTCATATTCAAAGTTTGAAGTACTCATCGTTTTCATACTTAACAACACGTATGATGTTGTTGATTTCGACTCTCCATAATGTACTTATTAATCAACGTTGTAGTGAGTATGAATGAGCCAGAGTACATAGTTAAATTTCAATATTGTTGACTCACTTTATACCAAAATTTCATGAGTGCTTATGAGTAGCGAAAAACCCATCACCGCTATTGGTGATCTTCAGCACAATGTTTGTAATCGTTTTCATTGTCTATTGGATGAATTATGTATCCTTTCTAAACTAAATGAAGATTTATTAAGGAAAACTACATTAAATGTGTCCTGATCTCTTAGATTTTTTTGAAAAGCACGATTAATTCAAACTCCTCTGGCAATCGAATAAATGCTGTGTAGCATAACTTATGAAATATGTTTCATACTAATTACAAACAAACGTTCTCCAACGTGTACCCTCCTCTTAAAGAAGGGTTAACATTCGATTTTAACACTTTCTGGCAAATGAAGGAGAACATAAACAAGTCATGTCATATTAATTGAACACAAAATTGTTTTGTTGTCGTGTATTTTTATTCGTGAAGTTTAATTAATTTTGCATTACACATGCAACACTATGCAAGGCAATCCGAAATGCAGTGCAACTGCTACTTGTGACTTTTGAAAAAACGAAAATAAATTGTTAAATGTCACTCGGATAAATTTGTAGCAATTTTAATTAAGCCCTCCAATACAGTGAAAATTTTAAATGAATTCAAAAGCGTTGCAAAAAAACAAAATGGAAAAACACAATGACAACCACAAAACGGCCAGATTTATAGGATGTTTTCTGTGTTTTAATCCAACTAAAGATAGACTGGCTGACTGACTATACGCTTCGCATATAATACAGATGTTATAATTTTATATAAATTTTGTTGTTGTTTTTCGGTATGTTGCGATGTTGCGAAGAGAGAAAAACAAAATGAAAGAAATTAAATGTCACTTTCATTCATTCAAAACACTTGTACCCCCTAAAACGTGTGTAGAAGCGTAGCAAATGCAGGAAAACTGCTCAATGTAAGGAAAACTAAATGAAAGGAGATGAAAAAAAATTAATCGCAACTGCAAGTGAAAGAAGCAAAAATTATTAAAAAAAAGTATCGCAAGCAGCAGCAGCCGCAGCATTTTGAAATGAACACAAAAATGCGGTGAAGTTCTTGTCAAATTGCCAGACGCCTGGCAAATTGCAGATGTTGTAAATTTTTTTGTTGTTGTTTTGTTTTGCTTAGCATTTCACTTCAGACGTCTCTTTCTCCTGCTTATCTTGTTATGGTTATAGCAAAACGAATGCCTTGAAATCCAAATGTGGTTAAGACTTCTCCGTCGTCTCATAATTTTCGATTCAAAAAATTTTTCTTTCTTAAAATTTTTTTTTGCATGTTTTTGCCCAAAAATGTCTACCATGTTGTGTTTGGTTTCGTAATTTTCCCTCATTTTTCTTTTGCTTTTAATACAAATTTGAATAATTATTTATAAAAAGTTTTCTATTTTTTTGCAAAATTATGTATGAATGTCTGCCTTAATTTATTTTAAAAGTGTGTTTGTTTGGGTGTATGTTCTATTGCGTAAAACTTTTTAATACAAAACAAATTTATAATTTCGCAAACAACTTTGAAATCTTGTTATAAATTATTTATGCATAGTGATGGCAAGACATTCAATATTTAGATAAAGGGGTGAACAAAAGTCTGTTTTAAATTTGAATGACAAGGGATACTTGAGACTCCAGGGTGTAATATTTAAATTCTTCTGCATAACCTTGAGAATTCATAATCACAACCTCAGCTAAAAGCAAAGCATGACTATTGTAGACTCCTCGTATTCGTTTCAGATGATATTCTAAAGGTAAATACATTATTTTGCTTGAAACTTAAGTTCTAATTAAGCCAACTTAACATTAGCAATAAGGATAAGAGAGCTCCCAACATATTCTTACGAAAATGGAAATGGTGTATATCGTTTAACATTAAAATCATAAACAAAAACTACAAAAACAAAAACAATTAAATTGTTTACATGATAAACAAGTAAATAAAAATATAGCAAGAACATTAGTATAAAAGGGGATAAGCAAGTAAACAAAAATATACCAACAACAAACAATGTAAACCAAATACACAAACAACAATGAAACAACGATGTTTACATTTATGGAGATCTCGAGAAGGCGAAAAATTGTTGGTGTTTACGCAAAAGAGTGTAAGGAAGAATAACAAACAAAGCAATTGTTTTTGTTTACATCAAGTTGTGAACATTGGTACACAGAATTGTACGAATAATAAAGAATTTTAATTAAAACTGAACAGAATTCTTTTTGTATTTTATTTGCAATCTACCAACTCACATTTTAAACGATTTTAAAAGGTAAAAGCATAACAAATATGTGAAGTAAAATTGCTGCAGTATGAACGAGGAGGAAAATCGAATACATCTCACTTATAAACTAAAGTCGCCGAATTCCAGTACGTAGTGTGTTGACTTATTAGACAACAACCTGTGGTACAACTTCCGACTTAAACAAAAAAAAAAAAGGAGTATGAAAAAAAATAAAATAAAACTTAAAATAAAGTAACAAATGTCAAATCAATGAAACTGTAAGAAAGGCATAATATACCACAAGGTACACATAAATAAATTGTCGTAACCAAAATTTAATGGAAACAGTTTCGAATTGTTCACCACCATTATGTACATTCAAATGATGCAGAAGCCTAATCACATCCGTAACGCTTCCAGTATTTTCAACTGTTTTTATTACACTGTAGGCCAATTGTAATGCTAGAGAATTAGTCACGTTTCAATTATCCTACACGTATTAAGTTTTCGTTCTTCGAATCTTATTCATGAATGACAAATCTTTCCCTCAATAATTCAGATCAAAGATATTCACCAACTGGCAGTCTTGTGAAACCTTACTTTAGTTATGTAACTTAATTGGTCATTAGAACCCCTTAGTCAGGTTTACAACCGAGCTTTTCACATCAACCACGTTGTGTGTGTTAATTTTATACATGAACGGCGGAATTTGCAATTTAAAGTCGACTCCGAATGACAGATTTTGGTAAAGTTTTTCATGACAATTTTATTTACTCTCAGAGTTTTTGCCCGAAGCCGATTTTCATATTTCGTTTTCTTCGAAATGTTTGAAGTGCGGGTTTGAACCAAGGGCTCACATCCAATAAGCCAACATACTACCTCCAGTCAGACCTCCTCAGAGTTTTTGCCAGAAGACTGCTAAGAGCAATTCAATGACGAAATATTTTTTTATATTTTTTTTTGATCGAAATGTTCAAGTTGAGGTTTGAACCAAGGGCTCGCATGTAATAAGCCAACACATCAACTGGTAGATTAGGGCAAATACAGTCCTGTTAGGCCAATAAAACGGAAGGATTAAACGAATAACTCAATTTTTCAAAATCGGGTTTAAGCGTTAAAAATGCTGTAATACGATAACGAACATAACTATACTGACAAAATGATGCTTTCCTTACATTCATTGAACACGGAGGGGATTTATACAGCTTAGGAGTTTTAATGTTAACTTTAGCCTTGATAAGCTGGATAATTTCAATTATGGTTGCAAGAGGAATCCATCTATTATGCTTTAGTAAATGCCTAAAAGATCTTGAATATTTTGTATCATATAACTTGAGATTTACATTCATTTAAAGCAATTATTCTTTCATTACACTCTCTCTCTATCTCCCTCTTCCTATCGTTGATTTCGAATTACTAATTAAGCAACAGCAAATGTTATCCCAGAGCAATATTACAATGTTACTCATTATCTTAAGTACTCTTCACGATCATACCACTTTAGTGTTGTGATTTAAATGATAATAACCCAAACAATTTCAAGCCACACTTACATACAACATGCAACAATGGAACCAACAACAACAGCAACAACAGCAATAAGTCAACAACCAACAATTACACAAACAGACAACAAAACACTACAAATGCATGTTTTTAAATAATAAAAACGACTTTAATTTTCTGTTATTTTTAGCCGTCTCCACTTAATAATCACATGGGTTCATGAGAGCAAAACGTACATATTTGGTGACTTTTGGGGAGAAAACAAAAAACTGAGACAGACAGGCAGATGGGATAGATACAGAAAAAAGAAAAAAAAAAGCCGACAATGAACATGGTTTTGAGTTTTTTGGGGGGCAAAGTGAGGGCTGCCTTTAGCTGGTTGTAAGTATATGCTACTGTTACGAGGCTACTAAAGCTTAATAAGACAGTGTTAGAGGCAGTGGCAGTCGTAGTGCCTCTACTATGATATGCCTTTTGTTGGCATTGTGACAAATGATGGCGATTAGACATGTGTCATTTTGTAAAATGCGTCTGCGTGCTGTATGTGATTTGTTGCTACTCTTTCTATGTTTTCTTTATGTACGTTTTTTGGTTGTAGCCAAAATAGCTTCCATATGCATGATGTTGTTGCTGCTGCCACTACTACTACAATTTGAATATTGTTTGCAGGAGATGTGATGTTAATCCGTTTTTTTACACTCAACTAAATTACACTATTAGGGCAGCCCTTCATGTTGAATTTTTTCAAATCATTTGTTGAAAGAAAGATGAGAAATTCAAGGTACAAATCAAAGATCAGCAAAGAATCGTTTTTTTTTCGCTACTCATAAGCACTCTTGAAATTTTGAATATAAGTGAGTCAACAATATTGAAATTTAACTATGTACTCTGATTCATTCGTACTCACTACAACGCTGATTTATAAGTACAGGTTGCAATGAGTATGAGTACAACGTTGACATCAAACTCATACCATTCGAAATATGTTTGATTCATAAGCCAGCCTACTCATTTAGATTCATAACTTTAGAAAAATACTTATAATGCTGTTACGTTTTTACCTTTTTAAAAACGTTTAGAATATGAGTTCGTTGATTGTAAACAAAATAAAAATAAATTTGCGTTTAGTTTCAATTAAACTCTTTATTGTTCGCACTACTTTTGTGTGTCACTATTTATAACTTGATGTATCCAAGAATAACTTGTTTATTTCGTTATTTTTCTCTGCCCAAACCCTTTGCGTAAGCAAGAAGACTTGTGCTTTAGATCTGTATAGTGTAGATCTGCAAACCACGACTGTTCTCTTCACACGCAACACGTCTTCACACAAAACTGACTGAATTCATACTACTCGTTGCCTGCTTTGTCTTGCCTTTTCATATGCTCAAGTAATTAACCTGATGAAGGTCCTTGAAGTAGAAAGTTCGAGGTTCGCCTTCTCGTAAACTCTATTGCGATTTCATTTTTGTTTGTGTATTTTGTACACATTGCTTGTTGTTGCGTTCTCGCTTACTTGTCTATCCCCTATTCTTTCAGATCGATGTTGTTGGTTTACTTGTAACAAGTTCGTTGTATGTGTTTGTGTAGATTTTGCTCATTGTAATGTTAAACGATGATACACCGATTCCATTTTCGTAACAATATGTAAGTGAGTCAATAATATTGAAATTTAACGACTCTGCCTGATTCATTCATACTTACTACAACGTGGATTTATAAGTATAGGTTCAATTAGTATGTATACAACGTTGACATCAAACTCATACCATTCGAAATATGTTTGATTCATAAGCCACTTATTTTGTGATTCTTGTAAATGTTGAGTTATGGAGAGTCATAATCAACAACATTATACGTGTTGTTAAGTATGAGTATGATGAGTACTTCAAACTTTGACTATATAAGTAGAGGTTCCATGATATTAAAATAAGTATGAATGCGTATATGTATTAAAAATTATGAGTACAATCCGATTCTACTCATCTTTTTAAAAATACTCATTGCTGATCTCTGCTACAAATGATGTTCACCCTAATGCGTAAGCGTATGCATGTTGCAACAATGATACGCGAAAATAATTGTTATGGCAAAAATTATGGTCATTGAATGTGGTTATGGAGCAGCAATGGCTATGGAGCTAGGCTAGGCTATATGCTCCTAGGTAAACCATTCAAAAATGGCCATCAGGCCAGCCAGACATTCATTTTACTTGTATAGACTGTATTGACCGTTAAATACCATTGAATGCATGCAACATTGACATTAATTCATAGATTAATTGCTGTCATTCAAACATGACATATGATTATTTGTTGTTGTTGCCTTCAAGCCAAAGTGAACATTTTAAAATTTTTTGCCTGAAAAAAAAACAAAAAGGATTTTAAAACCATTTATGCGTCTGTCTGTCTGCCTGACTCCCTGACTCTCTGTTGCAAGTGTCTCTGGGGGAGAGTTATTTTCGTGTATTTAATGCTTATAACGGGGCAATCAATTATTTCTATCGCTTATTGGAAATCTTTGATGTTGTACAGGATTTTCTCATAAAATTTATTTTTGCTGACTTCACTTCACGTATGTACATGCACGTATGCATACGTTTTAACACGCCTATTTCAGTTTCTTGTTTTTTTTTTATTTTCCAAGGAATAACGATAAATTAAGCCGTTTTTTAATGCCAAATGAAATTGTAATTTAAACCTTATCCCAGTTACCAAATCTAGCATGAAGATCTTCCATTCAAACGCAATCTCTGGTATATTGTTTGAGACCCCACATTAACTCAGCATGTGTCGCGTTGTTGGGTTTTTTCCAATCACTGTTAAATATTATTGTTATTATTGCCGCCACCCTGGTCTGGCTGTATATGCCACATTTAATACAAAAAAAACCCGCCCTGCCTTAATGGGGTTGTTTACTCTGATTACGTGTGTTGGGTGCACTTGCTGCTGTTCCTTATTTACCTTAAAGTCTTTGGTGTATGTGTGCCTAGCAAGTGGAAGAGGCGTTAATGTCTTGCGTCTTTGCTGTTCGTATTGATTACGTATAACTTCTTATTTTGTTACTTAATCCTCTTGTTTGTCGTTCCACAACAACAACGTTTCTTTCTTTAACGCAATGTTGCACACAATCAGCATCATAATAAAATGTGTGAGCGCGACACTGCCACCGCCACCCTTACCCCAATCAATATTTCTGTTACCATTAACTAATCGACCGCCCCCTAGTCCTACGTAAAATGCAGTATAATTTGCTTATGCGTCTTGTGGTGCACAGTGGGTTGTTAAAGTTTAAATAGAACTCAAAAAAATTTGGTGTGCTTTACTTAAAGCAAGTTTTACCTGCATTTGGCATGTACTAATGGATCTCAATCTTGTTAATACACTATCTCTGTCAAACGTTATGGTTAACTCCAGGATTGTTCCGAACGCTTCAATGTCTCACAGTCACATTCCGGGAAACTGCATAGCCAGCGAGCTCGCCAGAGCTGGTACACTCCTTCCGGAATTCTCGTCATGTTGCTTGGGTATGCCACATATGTTGTGTGTGCCTTAATTTTATACTTGAGTGGCGGGATCTACAATTTAAATTTATTTACTCTCAGAGTTTTTGCCAGAAATCTGCTGAGAGGAAGTCGCCGAAAAAATATTTTTTTTTTGCATATTTCGTTTTGATGTTTGGCCTGAGGCTTGAACCTGGTCTTTACGCCTAATAAGCGAACACACTACCTACTACACTACGATGACTACTGGATTTGGTACTTACTTCTGTTAAATTGGCCATTGCGTGGATATTCTTAAGGAACGCCAACCTATTCTGGGTCAGTGAAGAGTCCTGCTCACTTGGCCCTCGATGGATAGAAGGCGCACCAACCAGTTACTCGAACTTGATCGTAACGTCTCACGATATGGCCAGTGGCCATGCTTACAGGTCATTGTGTTATGGATAAATACCCGGAAAGAATGCAGCTCCTATCTAACGACTTCTGCCTTCTGGATAACTGCCTCTGCTGAGAAACAGGAGGCTGTTATCCACTTTCTTTGTCAATGCCCATCTCTTGCGAGGTGCGGATATAGATTATTTGGCTCTCCGATCTTTGTCAGCTTAACGGAGCTATCATCCATTGATGTCAAAGATATAGCTTCGTTTATAGAACTTTCGGACTGGTTTTTCAGCGTAGGGTAGTCGTGCTTTTAATGTGCAGCCCTTGTGCTGAGAAACTTCTTTTTTAGATTAATGGAACTCGGTCAGTACATGGAGTGAATTTTTCGTTTCAAAGCTACCACTACAACCTACCTACCTATCTACCCTGTTAATACACTCCACCGAATTTCAACTTAAGGTCCTTTTCGAATGATGCCTCTTCAAATTTGAAAGTCAATACAATACACAACCAGCCTCTTCATTAATTTGAAAGAACTTCCCTTGTAAGCAAACACCAGGTTAAACCGATCTTTGCTATTTTCTCCACTGCAATTGTTACCGTAGATTGTCTTTATAAAACCAGGCGGAGGACAGCATCATTAATTGCTTTATGAAAAGCGAAATGCTTGTGAAAAGTGTAAACAAATGCGTGCTAAACCAGTGTAAATCGTCATTTTCTTAACTTCCAAGAAATTGCCGTAGTCTAGTAGGTAATGTGTTCGCTTATTAGACGTGAAGCCACGGTTCAAACTACGGCGACTTATAAATTTGTGTTTAGTTTTAATTATAATTCTTTATTAGTCGTACAATTCAGTGTGCCACTGTTCATAACTTGATGTAAACAACAACAATTGCTTTGTTTGTTATTCCGCTGTTTACACCCTTTGCATAAACAATAACAATTACTAGACAATTATTCGACAGATCTTTGTAATGGAGATCTTCAAACCACGATTATTCTCTTCAAACACAGCGCGTCTTCACACAAGACTGACTGAACTTTACCTAACTCAGTCGCCTGCTTTGCCTTGCCTTTTAATGGCAACGTAAACAGTCTGATGAATGTTCTTGAAGGCGAACGTTCATAACTTCGCCTTCTCGAAATCTCTATAAATGAAACTTCGTTGTTTACATTATTTCATTATTGTTGTTTGTGTATTTTTTACATTTATCCTTGTAGTAGATCATGTATTCAAACGGGAGAGCATATTTCAAACTGCTTTTGTACCACTGTTACCACTACTGCATGCAGCTATTGTGGGTGACAAATGGTTGGATTAACTCAGTTGGAAAGAGAGGGCGTTGCTTTTTGGGGTTTTTTCAAACGCTAACAAAACATAAACGGCTGTTGTTGTTGCTGCTTTTCATTTACCATATTCAAGGCAATACATTTTGATTATGTCGGATTTAAGCTTCTTTTTTTCGATTTGTTTTTCCATTTCTTAGTTAGATTGTGTTCCTTTGCCTTACTCTACACAGTTAATCTTAAAGAAATGAAAGTAAAAAAAAGAGAAAGAAAACCTTGTGAAAATTATTATGATTTTTATTTGTATTTTAAAATAACATTCCAGCAGCATGCAACATTTAATATACTAAACTTAATACACATACACTCTCATACACTCACACACTCAATAAATATTCATAAAATTCAATGAAAGCTTTACGTTCATATGACTGTATGTGTATGTGTTGCATTGCTTAAATGCCTTTATTTTGCAATTGTATGGCTCTCTGTACATTATATTGATGATGACGCCGATGCTGATGGTAGTATGGGTCTGGGGAATATTTTGTTATGAAGTCAAAAAGATTGATAGTATGCTCGGTGGTGAGGGTTTATAATATTTTCCATTTTAATTTTCATTTTCGTTTTCATTTGAAATTCATAAATTTATATACGGCATAAAATCCATACAACAGTTTTTTTCCCCAGCAATTCGATACAATTTCTATGCTTTTGCATCCAAACACATTCATTCGTACTTACATTTATACACTTCTCTTCTCATAGATTTTTATAATCATTTACTACTTTATGATTCACAATAAATCCTAATAAAATGCAACAGCAGAACAACAACAAAAACAAAAAAAATATTTATATTCAACAAAATTAAAAAAAAGGAAAGGAAAAATGAAATCATTTGCAATATTGGCAATATTGTGTACAGATTTTGGTTTCATTGTAACCCTTTATTGGATGACATGCCATTCGAGGAATAATAATATTCCGCTTTCATGCCAAGTCACAATTGAAGGGTCATTTAAACTTGAAAATTATAACCAAATCATCACAGTTAGACATAAATACTTAAATAACATAATTGCTGATTACAATCCTTTAGTCAGGATTACAACCTAGCTTCTCACATCACTTATGTGGAGTGTGTTAATTTTATACATGCCTAGCGGCATCTACAGTTTTAAAGTCGACTCCGAACGACAGATTTTTTGAGAAACTTCATGGCAATATTAATTAATTTTACTGCCAGGGGTTTTGTCAGATTATCTGCTGAGAGAAAGTCGTCGAAAGAAAAATTTGTTTCATAATTAGTTTCGTACCTGACACACCACCTACTAAACTACATCGACTTTCTGTGGCGTAAACTCTTGTATACAAATAGCGAACTCAACATTTTACAAATTTTATAATATCTGGAATTCAAACCCTCTGAGCCCGTAAACTAAGTTACGAATGCATGTGAGAAAAGCATATTCAGTGAAACATTGCTGGCAAAAGAAACTATCGTGTCTTTCATTAGGCATTCCTATCTTCATCCTTAAATAAAACAATTTGGTTGTGAGATATTTACGAAATTTTTTATTGGTTTGAAATGCCTATTGATGCCATTATGTGTATTCCACATCGTATGTAACATCGTACAATCGCCAACCAAGGCATATCAGCGAGGAAGGCGTCCGAAATATGTAATTTCTATCAAATTAATTAATAAATTAAGCTGAATTTGACCGATGGCCGATGGACCGATGGGTAATGTTGGTTTTGATAAACGTTATGGTTTGCTGCTTATTTACTTGCACCTTTGACTTAGGAAAACTCCACAAGAAAAAGTATAACGCGATCAAATCGCACAATTTCGGTGGCCAGTTCACATCACCTCTACATGAGACTGCCATGCCCTCAAATCAGTCCCACAAAATATCCAATGTGACATGAGCTGTATGAACATAGCGCAGTACTTTTGAAACCACACGTCGCCAACGTCCAGCCAAAATAAGTTCATAATTATCAATCTAAGCAATGCTGTTTACTTTGATGTCCTCGAAAAATTCAGTCGCAAAGAAAGATGAACGACGCCAGTTGAAAATTGCCACCAAATAATGTTCATTTTGGGATATATTGGAAGCTGTTGGATCTCATGTGGATTGGTATCGTCTCGAATTCAATTCGAGTGATTCTTGGTAAAAAGTGGGCAGTTCGTTGTCTGCACTATTTTATTATTTTCACGTGTTGTTGAACGCTATATCTGCCCATGATGATTTGGCAGAACAGACTAAATGACTGAAAACTAATTTGGTAGACATAGCTTCCACGACATGGCTGTTATCAGAAGTACAGAAGACGGTAAACAGCCATACTATCTGACAGTAAAGCCATCCAATCGCTTATCTCCTCGCGATTAGTATTGGACTGGATAAACAAGCTGAATCAGCTGCGCAAAGACAATAAGATACCTGTCTGCTGGATCTTAGATCATGGCGGAATTCAGGGCCATGAACAGGCATATAAACCGCCAATTAGATCAAAATATTTCTGAGGCGATGAGTTTAGACATGTATACTCTGCGAAAGGAATGCTAGAGAGATTCAATTCATATGATTTTGAGGCTCTTCTTAGGAAATTATACTTTAAATTGTGGTCTTGTATCAGACAATCTAACCAGTAATCAGCAGTATTCTGAACGGACGTTATAGGCTCTTTGAAGATTTGTTTGATATTGCAAACAGTTCGGCACCAGTATGGAGATTTTCTGATAAGAAAAACGAAACTCCTGATCATATACTTGGAATCTGTGATTAGTTAATTGATTTCTGAAGGACACATCCTTTTTGCTTATGAGATACTATGCATTGAGTTAACTTTACACAGACAGCGATCGGCAATCTGTAGTTGGTTAGAGCACCAGTGGACGCACCAGTGGAAGAGTACAATATCTCTGCTGGTCTTGGTATATTTGCACTTGCACTTGACAATAACAATCCCACATTCGAATTATTGTTCCATCTGGTGATAGAAAACAGTGAGTATTTTTCATTTCGCTTCCCATCAGTTTATAATCCCCTAATGGGTTAATATTTGATATGAAAAATCCTCTTCCTTTTTATACATCTCCTGTTATTAAAAATTTATTTTTTCTCTCTGTTCTCCATTGCATTCAGTTTGTTTCGCTTCGTTAAACATTTTGGTTGTGTTTTGTTTTTTTCCATTTTTCCAATTTTTTTTTCTTCTTCTTTTTTGCATTTTCTATGGCGGAACAAACTCTTCAGGATATTATTGTATTTTTTTTTTCCTACCCTTTCTCATACTCTCACACACTCTCACTCTCTATTATTTCTGTATTATTTTCTATTTTTAATTTATTTTCTCTCTCTTGTTCATTTCGTTTTTATTATTGTTGCCGTTGTTGTTGTTTTAATGGTAAAACGTTCAATCGAGTTAAGCTGGGAAAAAGCGTTGTTATCAACATTGGCAGCATAAGCACTAGCAGCAGCAGCAGCTCCAGCACAATAAGAACAACATGAGTTAAGCAGGATGTTTAGTTCATTAACACCGGAAATAGGAGTTCGTTCGTTCCTTCCAGTTGTCCAGTGTGGCCAGTTGTTACAATTTTTTTTCTCATGTTACGGTTGCTTTTTTGTTTTTGTTTTAGTTTGTCTGTTTGTTTGCTTATATGTTTGTTGCCTGCTAATGGCGTTGATGTTAATAACGATTGTGAGATGCCCGGTACCGGTGCCCATGCCGGTGATGTTGTTAAAGGCTGTACTGATGATACTGTTTAAGCAGCGTAATTCATGCATGTCTTTAAACGGAAAAGATAAAAAAGGATGGATGTTGATTGTATTAGTTGTGTGGAGAGATCCTTCATGTGCACAAAGTCGTCAGTTTTTTTTCTTTCTTCTTTTATTCCTTCTTCTGTTCCACTAATTATGGGCAAAAGAAGCAACGTTAACATGTGCTGAAGCTATAGTTTATTTTTAATTAACGATTATTGGGTTAAGATGATGCCTGTTTAACACTGTAGTAATGTAATGTTTGTTGGTTTATTTATAGAGTGCTTCCCCTAATGCCGTATGATATTGAAGTGTTTGTAATTAGAAACGAACATAAAATTAATTACAGAAATGAGTAATTTTTTTGCATTCATTTTCTTTCTTTGAATTAAAGGACAAAATTACACGTCAAGGAGAAAGTTCTAAATTTAAATTTACTGTAAAGTGTGACTTAGTTATTGCAACAAGTTCCATAACCAAAATAGTAAGGGAAGCTCTTTTCAAAATCAGAAAAACAAGATAAAATGAAGGACAAGAAACTAAGAAACTTTCATCAGCCATTAAATGCACCCGTGGCTAAATATTTTACCCCTAAGGATATCCCTAGTCATTCAATCCCGTCTATGGATTGACTACTTTATTAGATCCTCAAGTTTGTAGTCTTTTAGATTTACCAGTTAAGCAAGAAGTCGACTATCTAGTCATCTCTGCCTATGGATCCGCAAACAACGCCGGTGAGATAAAATATGCTCTACTGCTTCCTGTGCTCCTTCACATACATACAGTCAAAGAAAAAAATCTATATATACCACTGTATGTAGACTTTTTCCCCGGTGATTTTTATTAAATTAAAAAAGGTGTTATGGCGTTGTTTAAAGCAATTACAAGAATGTTTGAAGACAAAAATGAATATAAAAAAATATCACTTAAAAATTATTAGAAAACTACAAAAACGTTAGCGGGGAAAGAATATACTTACAGCGGTGTATGTAGACTTTTTTCTTTGACTGTGCATATTAAATTCATTATTACAAACCTTTAGTCAGGATTACGACCTAGCTGCGCATCTCACACCACTTATGTCATGTGTATGTTAGTTTCATACATGAGTTGCGTAGTCTACAGTTTAAAGTAGACTCCGAACGCCTGATTTTTGAGAAACCCTTTCATGCCAATTTTATTTTCACTCATAGTTTTTGCCAGAAATTTGGTGAGAGGAAGTCACCGAAGAAATGTTTTTTTCATTTGTTTTCTTTTAAAGTCTGAACCGCAGCCTCAAGTGTAATAAGTTAACACACTTGCTACCAGACTACGGCGACTCCTTCAAATAGTCTACAGAAATCTAAGATGTTCCTACTGATTCTATGTCTAAAGGGACCATGTCCATGTTAGTACTCTTATAATAGCTACTACATCCTACCATGCCTAGGAAAATTTGTGTCTAGTTGGAATTGAGTCTTTGTGATAAAGACTGCTTAATCCTACTGTCCGTTCTAGATCCCCATTCGCCGCTGTTGCCGCTGTTCCCACTGGAATTGCTGCTAAAAACGGTGATACCGCTGCAATTGTCGCCACATCATCACACACCTTACAAGAATAGGATTGACTCACTTCTGTCGTTAAATCGTATGGCCCTCTAGCGCACAATAGCGATCCTTAAGGGACATTGTCTCGCATTGTCTACTTGTACCGGCCGCTATAGTTGTGGCTGTAATTGCAGCTGTCGACATTGTAGTTTCTGCGTTCGCCGCTGTATTTTCCTCTGTTGCCGCTGGAATAAAACCTCTCTTCAATAATCTTAAAAATACAACCCATTAGTGTTTCACCAAGTTCTACTCTTCTCCTCTTTTATATCCTCCAAAGCCAAGCCTTACCACGCCAGTTCATCTGCAACGAGACCTGCAGTATTGCTTGACTATTCACAGAAATTGTAACCCTGTTCGGTGGCCTTAACGACCCCTAGAACAAATGCCTGAAATCTGAATCTTGGTCACGAATCTTGGTGAATCTTGGAATTTATTAATAAAATGTATTAGCCAAAGCCATTTAGATGAACCCATACGTTCATAAAACTATCGGGACTTCTTATAAAATATCAGCCAGGATTTGCAGTTGGATACAAAAATATTTGTCACTGAAAACTGAGGTTCGATACCAAAATAAGATGAATAATTTTTTGTTGTGGTTATTTGATTTTTAAAACTAAAGAAGCTTTAAACCTCCAGCAAATAGTTTTCCCAGAAACGCCAATCTCATCCTAGGGGTAATAACATAAGTAACGAATACTGTTGGGATGTCTGTTCGGGCCATCTCTTGAGAGAGACCAAGGCTCAGTGGGTATATTTCTACACTATTTCTCCCAGTGTAACAATGGAATGAATTTTCTAACAGAGCTTTACTTTAGACAATTACATATGAAAAGTCTATCGCCTTAGAACCTCCTACATCAAAGCAAACTTCTACGAAGCTTGAAAATCTGGTTAAATGAAACACAACCGAAGCACAGAAATATTAATAACATGGGAAAAAGGACGAAAAGGATTAAAAAACATGCTTGAGTACTATTAGTCTGTTCCACAGATTGCGAGATAGCAACAAATAAAACAAGCAATCAAGCAAGCCTTAGGTTAATTAAGAATCGAATGGCTAATAATCCCTGGAATGCGGTAGGGTGTAAATGGCGTCATTCAGAAGCCTATCTTGTTATACGCAGATTGAACGACTTCAAAACGATTCCCTTCTTACTTACTTAATTGATCATTACAACTCTTTAGTCAGTATTACAACCTAGCTTATCACATAATACATGTTGAGTTTGTTAATTTTGTGTAGGAATAATGGGACCTGCAGTGACTCATCAAAATGTACAGTCTTTGTTGTTGTTGCATTTACAAAAGAAAAAAAGTCAGAGCTAACACACAACCTTCTAGTGAGTATTGTAGTATTCGTACACGATTCATACCTATTCTGTGATTCGCGTATTCGTGGAGAGTAGTGTTGTATGATGAGTACTTCAAACTTTGAATATGAGTAGAGGTCGTTCCATGATATTAAAATAAGCATGAATGCGTATAAGTATCGGAAATTACGATTATGATTCGTTTCTACTCATCTTTTTGCATACTCATTGCTGATCTCTGCTACCCACTAAACTGCGGTAAGTTAAGCTGCCATTACCTGACTGAAATTTGTATTCAGTCGTATGAGGCACATATGCTGAATGTCTACAATCTTTGTAAATTAAAGAGGTCAGTTGTTTGAGCTTTGAACCGAGGCCTCAGGTTTAATAAGTCCAGCCTACTAGACTAAGGCGACTTCGTGATCCTCTATTGATGATGGCGTTTAATAGGCTACCATTACTGCCAGTTTTGTTTTATAAACGACCAGGGGAATAATGGTTGTGGGAGTAACGAAAGCTAGAGTAGTGAACATTAAATTTGAATCCTTATTCAGCTGGAAGAGAGAAGCTTTCCAATGTTATTAAGGCCTTTTGTTCTTATTGATACTCTTGCAACAATATCGATTATATTGTTTGTCAACAAAAATTTCTTTTAAAACCCCCCAGAAAAACAATTGAAAGTTTTCATTTTAAGACCACAAATAGCCCATTTTGGAAAAGCTGTTGCAAATTCTTTTGCACAAATTTTTTCACTTTTTGTTTAAACAATTGCTTGGGGTTTTTAAACAATTTTTTTTTTATTGTCCTTTGACTTAATCGCCGTATACTCTCGTAACGACAACGATGATGTTGATGATAATACTGGTGGCAGTTAGATAGAGCCACCAAAATGAGGCAACAACGAGACGGTTAAAAAACTCATAAATACAATGGAAAAAATGGAGAATAAAAAACAGAATAAAAGCAGAAACGATGGAAAAAAATTAAATAAAATAAAACTGGAATGGCGTGGGTACAGAGAAGCTGAGCATGAGTAAATGTGTATGGGTGTGTGTATATGCTAAATGTGGCACAATGAGAAAGTATTTAACACCTGGAAAATACTATAAGACAGACACGCAACACGTAGAATATTGTGGTGGCTACCACAGCACTAGCACTAGCAGCAGCAGCAGCACCAGCAACATTGCAAAGGAATAAACGTTCGTTACGTTATTTGAAAAATTCTTACACATACATATACACATACACCCATAGCTTCATATGAATTCATTTGGTATACAGAAATAACCAAAGGACTTTAAAGGTGTTGCAAGGAGTTGTGGCAAGCGAATATACATATACATACATACAAACTTAAAAGATTTTCGTCTATGAAACTGACAATGATGATGATGATGCTGATGATGAAATATAAGCACTTCAAGCTTCGTTGGATGCCTTAAATGGCTGCCATCATTAAAGGTGTTTGAATTTCGTTATTAAATTTACTTCATTTTCTATTTAATTTTCTGTTTTTTGTTGCATGGTGTATACACAACTCAATTTCAATGTCAGTTCATTGTTATTTTCTGTGCTTTTTTTGTACTCCAAGGACCCTTTATGCTGATAACATTTTTTGTATAAATTTTTGCTGATTGTGCGTCTGTGTATCAGAAAAATAAAATAAATTCTGTGCGTTGATGGCATTCCAGCCATTGTATCGCAATGTACAAGTGATTGTTTTGTTTTGTTTTTCGTCTACTACCCCCCCAGACTGTTGTAGGTGTAGGTGTAGTTGTAGGTATATAAATAAAATATAAAATGATTTATAATGGCCGTGTCATTTATCATATCTGCGTATACGTATTGTAACATGAAAATATACATGACTCTGGTATCCTCATAGTTGTCGAGTTTGTATGACCAAAGGATCGAAATCATACCGCTCAGCACCGAACCGCACCGCACCGCACCTCCTTCATTTATACACAAAGAAAAAAGTCATTTCAGTGTTTGTGTTTGTGTCTTTGTCAGAGCTCTGGTGAAAAATGAGCCTCATAATAACAGCAGCAAAGGCGAAAAAGATAATAAAGATACGTCTGCTGTACTGCCTGTCGTCTTTGGCCAGAATAATTTCTGTTTTTTTTTGGTAATTTTCAATTTCTGTTCAGCAACAGTCAGCTTTAATTTGAAATGAAGCACATTATTGTGCGTTTGCGTTTCAATGAATGTTGAAGGGGCGGAAAATTATTTTTAAATTAACTTGTAGCTCAACACAGTAGAAAATTAAGGTAGAGTTTCTCGCTAAATGAAGTAAATGAAGTGAAGTAGGTTCAAGCGGTATCTGCAACAGTGGGACAATCGATTTTCTTCAGTCTCCAGATTTTATAAAAGATTATTTGGATCTGTTTTTGAGTTGAGCAAAGCCTTAAAGCACGATGAAAATTGTTAGTCATACCTTATATGCATACATAGATATATAATTGGTCATTACGATCCTTCAGCCAGAATTACGATCTAGCTTCGCACATCACTTATGTTGTATGTGTTAATTTTATACATGAGTAGCGGAACCTACAGTTTAAAGTCGACAGCGAATGACAGATTTTTTGAGAAGCTTTTCATTGGCAATATTTTGATCGTGATGTCATACCTCAATGTCAAGTTCTTTACCCAACTTAAATTGGCATCTCCTTGTCTCAGTGCCTGACAAATTTAACCATGGAGAGTGCGTTAAGATTGTTGAAGCATTTGACAAAAATTGGCGTTATAAACAAAATTTATTTCGTCCACTTCGTGTACATACAGTGAACGCCAAAAGAAACTGTACATGTAAAAATATACATTAATAAATTACCGTTATTTTTGTTTTAAAATTGTTTCATTACCAGTTTTTAAAATTCAAACGAAAAAAAATTGGTAAAAGTTGAGTTTGTTAATTTTTAGAATTTTATCCTTAGTGTACGGTTTCTTTTCGCGCTCACTGTAGTCCATCAAGTGTGTCAACAGTCGGGAGAATTGTGCGCAGAATTTCAGTAAACCGGCTCAGTAAAAATGGAAAAACACGCTCTCCCACTTCGTTCTGTGGAAAACATTGCTGTTAGTGTTGTAGAGGAGCCCTTAACCTTGCCTTACCTCACCTTCAGCTACGAGGCACACTTTCACCACCGTGGATTCGTCAACAGAGCAGAATTTCCGCATTTGGACATACGAGAATCCACTAGTGATTGCTGAGAAGCTGATATATCTACAAAGAGTGACTGTTTTATATGATTTATGAGCTGACACCGTCAACAAGTCATACTTCTTTGAAAATGAGGTCTTCCAAGCAGTTAGTGTGAATGTTCGCTGTGATGTGACTTCTTGTAGCCAAAAATTCAGGATATGTGCTTGGACGATATGTGGTTTCAAGTGGCTGGTACCACCACCACATCAATACACTGAACGTTTGGTTGAACAGATTGTAGAGAATGGTGACTTTACAAAGAAATTCATCTTCAGCGATGAGACACAATTTCACCCCAGTGGCTTCTTTAACACGAAGAATTTCAGCATTTGTTCAGAATTGCGCATTGCTGCATTTGGCAAATTCTGCGTGTACATATGAGCCTGTTACATCTACAAAGAATGACTCTTTGAAGCGGTTTATGGCAGCATCTTCGCGCCGTACTTCCTTGAAGATAAGGTCGCCCAAATAGTGACAGTGAATGGTATTTGCTATAACGGGATGATAAAGATTTTTTGTGGCCAGAAATTGAGAATATGGACTTGGACGATATGTGCTTCCAACATGCTGGCGTTTCTTGCACACATACCCAACGAAGCAGTAGGTTTTTTCCACGAGAAATTGGCCGTGTTGTCTTACGTCGATGTGATGTTAATTGGACGCGACGATCATGTAATTGTATTTGCCGTGGTCTAATAGGTAGTATGTTGGCTTATTGGACGTAAGGCCACGATTCAAAACCCAGGTCAGACATCTTCAACAAAACGACAACAGATTTCGGACAAAAAAAAAATATAATAAAAAATTACCATGAAAAAGTTTCTCAAAAATCTGTCGTTTGGATACGACTTTAAACCGCAGGTCCCCACACTCATGTATAAAATTAACACACACAACATAAGTGGTGTGAGAAGCAATATCGTATTATTGACTGAAGGGTTGTAATGAGCAATTATATGTGATATTCTAATTTGATACCGTTAGACTTTGGGGATATTGAAAAGAAAAGATGGACTTTAATAAACCAAGAACAATATTTTCGATATTGAATCTCAATTAAGTCATTGAAAATATGGACCATCTGCTGAAGGTATGATACTGAAATCGTGGCTTGTATTTACTCAACGTTTTCTTTCACATATAATTGTCATATAATCCTTCTATCAAGCCATAAAACATTAAAGTTTTGTATTAAATTTTCCTGATTACCAATTAAATTCTACTCCACACCACTGTCCTTTTGTTATGTTTAATGTTGTTGTTGTTGTTGTATTATTTGAAACATACACCATCTTTAATGGTTTAAGCAATAAAATAACAATAATGTTGAAGCAACGGTAGGAAAAAAGCTCAACTGTCAAAACTAACTGACAGCTTTTAAAGATGGCCATGTTATTCATCTTTTGGTGGAGTCTTTGTCTGTTCATTTTGTATTTGTATATGTGCTATTGCGGCAAATGGCTATACGACCATGTTGATGTTTTTAAGGATAAAATAAATAAAATTGATAGGTTTCATATACTGCAACAGTTTTTTTTGCTACATGCAGTGAATGCATGATGATACTGCCACATGCCTTGGCTTGTCATTGTTATTGCGATGCGCCATACACCTTTTTATGTTGCAAAGTCAAGTGCGTAAAATTGTAAAGACTGATGCTATGCTGCAGTGAAAGTATAAAACGTATTGAATTTCATTTTCTTCAAGGGGAGTGGAGTTAGCAATACTGTCTTCATATGTATGTATATATGCGTACTTTATATGTGTTATAAAATATTTATTTTATGAAAACAAAAATTATGGTAATAAATTTCCAAGTACATTGTCTGCTCCACACCATTAATACCTTCGTTTTGTGTTCTTTTTTTGTTTGCATTGTTATTCATTTGAAAATTTTAATCGTTGTCAGAAAAATGTCTACGGCAGCATATTAAAATTGACACTACCGCAGTGTATTTGTGTATGCTTTTTTTTATTGCTTTTTTCAGTTTAATTATATTAAATTTTTATTATTCAAACGCAAATATGATTTTATAGGCGAAATGTTAACATTTTTACAAACATTTTTTTATTTATATTTTACTATGAAACACAAACAAATTTTCTTATAGTTTTATGGAGAAGATAGTAAAAGTGCTCTATTAAATCGGGATTCATTTACATCAACAACAAAAATATAATTTTTAATTTGGGATTTAAAATTGTGTTTTTAATGAAAGTCGAGCCTTCGGAATTTTTATTGCATTGCTTGCATGCCAATCACTTTATCATGATGTATCATCATTAGATAACTGTGGCGTATGAGTGATAAATAATTAATTATACGAGCTGTGGTACTATAAGTAACGAATAAAAGGAAATATGTACTAGCGATATATCTATCAGAGATCAGGAATGATTATACAAAAAGATGAGTAGAATCGAATCATGCTCATAATTTCTGATACTTATACGCAGTCATACTTATTTTAATATCATGGAACCTCCTCTACTCATATTCAAAGTTTGAACTACTCATCATATTCATACTTAACAACACGTATGGTGTTATCGATTCCGACTCTCCATAACTCAACATATACACGAAGCACAAAATAAGTATGATTCGCGTACGAACACTAAAATACTCACTAAATGGTTGTGTGTTTGCTTTGATTGCTACTCTGTCTTTTTTGCGTCTTTGTCTCTTTTTCTTTTTTTTTTTGTAAATGCAACAGTAATAAGACTCTAAATTTTGATAAATGATTCCAATCTCTCGAATCATTTATCCAGTATTATAAACATTTTTATAAAGTTATGAATCTAAATGAGTAGCCTTATGAACGAAAGGTATTTCGAACGGTATGTGTTTGGTGTCAACGTTGCACTCATACTCATTGCAACCTGTACTTATAAATCAACGTTGTAGTGAGTACGAATGAATCAGACGGAGTAGTTAAATTTCAATATTGTTTACTCACTTATATTCAAAATTTCATGAGTGCTTATGAGTAGCGAATGATGCCTACCACTATCTCATGATTATCCATTTAGATAACTGTAGCGTATGAGTAATACAAAATTAATTATACGAGCTGTGGTGCTCAAAGTAATGAAGTAAAAAAAATACTTGCAATATGTCTATGACAAGAGTGTAAAAGGTACAGTGAGCGTCAAAAGAAACTGTACATTAAAAAAAATATATAAGTAAATAAATTACCGTTATTTTTACTTTAAAATTGTTTCATTGCCAGTTTTTAAAATTGAAACAACAAAAAAAAAAAATTAAAAAATATTTCGTAATATTGTCAAATGTTTTCGGCCACTCTCCTTAAGTAAAAGTTGAGTTTGGTGATTTTAGATTTTTATCCATAGTGTACAGTTTCTTTTGACGCTCACTGTATGCGAACTTAATTGGTAAGTTAGTCAAATGAAATACGTTGTATTGGCTTTAAAAGATTGTATACAGAGACGCTTATTAATGGTAGTTTTTAAAGAAATACGAGGTAGACGGAAGGATAAGAAAACATAGCTTTCATACGTTAATTTAAAAATATAGATTTTTTGGATTAAATTTTGGTTGCATTTGTGAAAAACTGATTATTTGCTACTTTACCAATACCCTTCCAATCTTTTCGTGAGTAGTATGACCAAGTTTCTCCGTTCAGCCATGTTGTGTGTGTGTGTTAATTTTATACATAAGTAGTAGGGCCTACGGATTAAGGTCGACCCTACAAAAAAGGTTTGATACGTTATTATTACTCTCACAGCTTTTAGCTAATACACTAACTTACTTAATTGGACATTACAATCCTTTACTCAGGATTATAACCCAATTTCTCACACCACACATGTTATTTGTTACTTTTTTTCCATAGGTGACGGGACCTATAGTTTTAAAGTAGTTTCCGAATGGCAGGCGTTATAAAAAACTTTTCATGGCAATTTTATATTCCTCCCAGTGTTTTATTCAGAGGACTGCTGAGTGGAAGACACCGAAAGATTTTTTTTATAAATTCACATGCAAACTACTAGGCAACGCAAACCACAATAGGAGATTCCGCAAAAATGAATTTGAAATAGGGGTTTTGCCATCTGTTAATGTGTTACTGTCGGAAAGTATGAATCGAGAAAATTATCTATTTTGTCATTTGATTGACAATTGGGGCTTGGTCTGGGCTATAAGTCGAGCAAAGCAAATATTATCTATTTTCTTTTTCTTTAAAAAAGAATTTCCATTTTTTACATAAATCTTTTTAGTTTTTGCAACAAATCGCATGAATTTAGTTCTATGTCGCATGAATTTGGTTCTACTTGTTGTTTTTCTTCAAAATGTCAATTAAAAGCTGTGATTGAGTAGATCCTTTGAACGCATAACTTTGGTTAGAGCTTTGATAAAATGTGCTTATGATACTTCTAGTATTGTGATGATGCTTATATAAATCCGAAACACCATTTTTATAATTCAAAAGCTGCTGCTCGATGTGCTTGCAGCTATTCTTCTGGTCTACTTGAAACTGTTTCGGAATACACTTCTTGTACTGAGGATTTTTCATGATATGTGTTGAGCTGATATCAAGTTCAAAATTTCAAATAATACCCATTTTTCTACAAACATAAATAAGTCCTTGATGCTCTGTTTTTTTTGTTTAAATCAAAGGAAATTTATACTTTACAGTATACACGACGAGTCGTTGTGTTGAGTGTCTTGAACATACATAATTGGTCATTACAATCCTTCAGTTAGGCTTACGACCTAGGTTCTCAGACCACTTATGTTGTATGGCATGATAAGCGGCGTGCCCTATAGCTTAAAGTCGACTCAGTACGACAGATTTTTGAAAAACTTTTCAATGCAATTCTGTTCACTCTCAGAATTTTTGCTAAAAATCTGTCGCATATATTTTCGTTTTTGTTGGAGATGTGTGACGAGGGGTTTGAACTGTGGCCTCATTAGAGTACAGAGACTTCTTTGCGTAAAGGCGAAAATGTAAATAAAGAGTTTCTATCGAGGTGTGATTATTTTTAGAGTTCTCCAAGTCGCCTTTTATTTCAAGTAATTCGTTTGGTAATTTGCATTCGTTACAAGATTTGTGATTTATCTGCTTATTGCGTTACTAAGCGCTGATATTTTAAACATTTTCGTTTTGTATGTTGTTTGCCATATCTGCTATATCTTGAGTTTTATTGAGGAGTTCTATATCCTCGGAAAGTGCTCCTATCCATTTACAGCCTTTTTATTTTTTTTAAAGCAAAATTGTCTACCGTAGTATATTTCAGACAAAGGTATCGTACTGTACGATATTCTGACATGCAATGGAATCCAATGAAATTTAAATTTTGGAAATGTTTTATGGCTACGACTTACACCTTTAGTGTCTTAAAAAATAATTAAATTTTTATGTAAAAATTTCGGAACATCTTCAAGCATCATCACTCATTTCCCTAATATTATGACCTTGTAAGTTATTTAAACATTTCTGCTTGAAAATTTTCATTGTATGCGGGAAAACTGAAATAATTTCCTTTTCTTTAATATTTACTGGATGACACAAAAGCAACATACAATTAATTGACAAAAAAGGAACAACTTTTTGGAAAAAGTTTTTTTAACAAAAAAACCAACAAAACAAAAAAATTATTTTCTTCCCCAAATCAAATTTTACAAGAAGCTGCAAAAGCAGCAGCAGCAGCAACGTTTGCAAACATTCGCACCAAAAGATCTTCTAGCCAAAATAAGCGACCGTCATCCAGCAGTTAGTCATACATGTGAAGAGAAACACTTTTCCGCTCCATTGCAGCGAAAAATAAGAAACATAACCAGGCAAACAAAACAAAGAATGAAAAAGAATAAGAAGCAGAAGAAACTCATTGCCGGTATTAAGACAAAGAAAAAATGAAAGAAAAGAAAAGAAATGGAAAATTAAGGAAAAAATAAAAGGACTCCTACTGACAAAAAAGCTTTTTTCACACATACCCACAACCGCCCAGTCACCCTAAAACATGTTGTACGACAGGCTGCAATACATACTTACAATTTCATTAACAGAAAATGTATACGAGAAAAGTAAAAGACAAGAAGAAAAAAATTCACAAAATTAAAGAAAAAAGTAGGGAAAGACAATGAAGAAAGAATGGCAAGACAAAGTTCACAAACGACTTCCTGCAACACTCAAATACATAACTTAAACACATGCACACTTGCAGGATAAATACCAAAACAATACAATACTAAAGAGACAGACAGACGGACACAAAGACATAAAGACAGACAAACAGTCTGTAAAACATACAATTGAACATCGAAGAAATATAAAGTCAAGTTCAAGTCTTTGCCTCTGCATTTGGCATTTTTCTTTTCTCCCCAAACCATACCAGTTTCTCCATTTGTAAAGTCTAACGAGCGCGAGTTTTCTTTTTCTTTTCGTCTTTTTCCTTATTTTGCAATTTTTCTGTCTTTCCCTACAATGAAGGACAACGCAAAGAATTATTTTTTCTCTCAAGTCAAATGTCTGCGCAGTTTTTCATTTTCTTTTACAATTCTTTTGTTTTCTTTTTTGGTTTTTTTCCTCTTAATTTCAAGCAAAGATGGTGGCAAATACATATACACTCACAGCCATTCATAGGCACACACCCAAACCGGCAATAAGGAAAACAGGCGACGATGAAAATTATTTAAAAAGGAAAAATATAATCAAAATGGAGAAAAAATAAATAAAGGAAAAACCTAAGAAATGAAAATGTTGTTGTCGGAGTATAATAAAAATGATAAATGTTAGACGCAATGCAACAATAAAGCTCCTTAAAGCAGTCACCATAAAAATATCTGAGACTCTTAAAACGTTGCTCATACGTCCGCTGTACGCGTGTGGCATTGTGCAACAGCTCTACTATACAGAGAAATAAAATCATCTTATTGTGCGGGCTGGCTGTCTGCATGGCCTTGCTGGCATTGGTGGCAGGCAGTAAGACTGATAAAAATACCCACAAAAATGTATACGAACTCATTAAAATTCTAACAATGATCTTGAAAAATAAAATACAAAGTGAACATTTATATACGCGGGTGTAAGCGGGTTAAAGGAAAATATTTTTAGTTTGGATTGTTTATAACGAATTTTACATGAGCTATGATTTTAAAAAGAACAATTTTCATGTTGTGAAGAAAATGAATTTACATCGCTTAACATTAAAATTATAAACAAAAGCTACAAAAACAAAGCAATGCAGTAAACAAACCTGTTTACAGATTATTGTACTGCTTAATATAACAACAAACACCAGCATAAAAACGGTAAACAAGTAAGCAAAAATATACCAACAAACACTACAAGAATAAATGTAAACAAAATACGCAAACAACACTACAATAATGAATGTAAACAACGATGTCTACAGTTATAGATACTTCGAAAAGGCGAAGTCATGAACATTCCCCTTCAAGAACATTCATCAGACTGTTTACTTTCCCATATAAAAGGCATGGCAAAACAGGCGAGGGAGTTAGTGAAGTTCAGTCAGTCTTGTGTGCATTTGAACATATTAATCGTGGTTTGAATATCTCCGTTTCAAAGATCAGTCAAAAAGGATATAAACAGAGGAATAACAAACAAAGCACTTGTTGTTATTTACATCAAGTTGTGAAAGTGGCACAAAGAATTGTGCTAATAATAAAGAATTTTAATTAAAACGAAACACAAATATATTTTTGTTTTATTTGTAATCTACGAGCTTATATTTTAAACGTTTTTAAAAGGTAAAAACATGTGTGGCTTCCAGATAAAGTTATTCACTTTGGTTATTAAGTCTCGTTGCATTTTCAAAAATCTTATGGCCTACTTGTTCTCGGTTTAAACCCCAAGACAGATATCAAAACGGAAATTTATTTCTTAGGCGACTTCCTCTCAGCAGACTTCTGGCAAAAACTCTCCGAGTGAATAAAATTGCCATGAAAAGTTCCTCAAAAAAATTTGTAGTTTAGAGTCGACTTTAAACTGTAGGTCTTGCCGCGCATATATTAAATTTACACACACAACATAAGTGATGAGAGAAGCTAGGTCGTAATCCTGACGGTAGGCAAAGTATCGTAACAAAGGGACTAAAGGGACAAAGGGAAGGCAACTAGAGCTTTCGTTGAGAAATTGCCAAAAAAAAACCAAAGGTTTGGGTCATATATTAGGCTATCCACGTATAATTTTAAACTGATAACCGTTTTTTTATTGACAGGACACACTAGTCTTGAAGTACTAGCGTTCACAATGGTGATTATTTCGAAACCATTACATTTTTGGCACTTGTAAGGCATTCATGTTTCCTATAAGAGTGTATATCATGCGTAGAACAGGAAATTAGAATTGCTGACACCGAGCATCATTCAAGAGTTTACCAGGATAATAGGCTTGAATGAGTATAATAGTTTGTATGTATCATTGTGAGCGAGTATCCATTGTAAACTATTTTCATTCATGGGATTACGAGCTAGCTTCTCACGCCACTTATGTTCTGTGTGCTAATGATATATAGGACCTACAGTTTAAAGTCGACTCCGAATGACAGATTTTTGAGAAACTCTTCATGGCAATTTTATTTTGTTCTCAGAAATTTTCCAGAAATCTGCTGAAAGGAAGTAGCTGAAGAAATATTTTTTCAAGTTTCGTTTTGTTGGCGATGTGCGACATAGGGAACAGTGGCCTTACACCTAATAAGACAACACACTACTTACTAGTTTATAACGACTACGCCCTTCGGGATCCTTTCGACCAAATGTTGTAATTTTTGGCATTGACAGTAAACTGAATTGGGAGCATATGAAACTTCTAGTGCTTCCAGACAATGTCAAAGATCGCATATCAAATACTGTTACTGCAAAAATTAATGAACTACTCTATGAACAGCATTGTTCTACAGCTTTATTGCTGGATTTAGTTTACTCGGAAATTTCTGTTGTATTGATCAGCATGATCAGCAGTATTAACTTCATTCTGTTAACTTAATCGAACAACCACTAGCTGTACGCAGTATGCCATTTTAGTATCCTTGAAACAAAGGAAATTCAATACACAACATGTTTTTAACACACTGTCGCTGATTGTATGTATCTTTTAATAGGCAAACAGTGGTACAAAAAAAAAAGATAAAATGGATGCAAAAACATGGCAGATGCATGCTTTAAACCGCAAATTATGAAAATTGTCAGAACACTTTGCTGGAAAGGAAAGGACTCAGCGACAAAGTTAAGGATGAACAACAACGAATGGCATTTCTTTCTTGTTTCGTTTGCAGTTTAAGTGGAAAGGAGCATCTCGATATGTGTATGCTACGATACAATACTTAAGTAATATTTATTAAAGAAGGAAACCCAACACATTGTTTAGGGAATGAAACTTTTAAAACTTTTGTCAAGAAAAAGTAGCCTCTAGAGGAAGAATGCAGAAAAATTATATTCAGCTTCCTGAATTATTGCTCGCTGGGTTATCTCAATGCAATTGTCCTCTTGATGAAATTCATAAACAAAAACAAAAAGGGAAAATTATAACAAAATAAAAAATAAAACTAAAAAAGGATAAGGGAAAGGACACTCTATATAACGTGGCAATACAACATCTTGTTTTCTTAGGCAACAAAACCAAAATGAAAAAAAAACGGAAAAAATGAAAACGAAATTGCACTGAAAGAAATAAGAGGAGAAAATAAAAATAAGAAAAACAAACTTAAAGTTCTTTACTTTGATTTATGCAACCACAATCATTTATTTCTTCTTTTTCAATTTTCTTTTCGAGAAAGAAAAAATTTTTTGTTGTGTTTGCTGGTCTCAGTTACAGGCTGTAGAGAAAAACTGCTGGCGACACTTGAACTGCGACATGCAGAACAAATCACAACTTAATGCTTCCGCCGATGTAATAAATTATTTCCAAATACCACATGAAGGACTCTAATAAAAACATATGAAATGGAATGAAAAGATATGAATGAACATATGAACGGCGGCTAAAGTTAGAAAAAACAGAAAGAAAACAAAACTGTAGACGCAGACTAAACAATTTCCTGTTTGTTTTTGTTGTTGTTGATAATTAGACGACAATTAAAATACTTGGACAAATATGACAATAATAAGGGTTCCAAGGATATATAAAAACTTCTTATGAAACTTTAAATTATTAAAATGAGAAGGACTTAATGGATACTTCCATAGAAACTCTTAAAAGAAATTAATTTAGTGGGCTTGTAACACAATCTGACACAACATATTGTTACGAAAATGGAAAAATCTAGATACTGGTGTTTCGCTTTTACATCATTTAACATTAAAATTATAAACAACGGCTACAAAACCAAAAACAATGAACTTGTTTACAAATTATCGCACTGAGTAATATAACAACAAACACCAGCATCAAAAAATGATAAACAAGTTAACAAAAATATACCAACAAACACAACAAGAATAAACACAAACAAAATATACAAACAACAATAATGAAACAACAATGTTTACGTTTATAGACATCTCGAGAAGGCGAAGTCGCGAACATTCGATTTCAAGAACATTCCTCAGACTGTTTACGTTGTCATATAAAAGGCAAGGCAAAGCAGGCAACGGAGTTAGTAAAAGTTCAGTCAGTCTTGTGTGTGCCCCAATTTGTGGCTAAGCACGTTCAATAAATTCTTGGTTCCCAAAATTTTTCCTTCTAAGGTGTCACGAAAATGAAGAATCTAGATACTAGAATTTTGCTTTTATATCGCTTAACATTAAAATTATTAACAAAAGCTACAAAAACAAAACAATGCAGTAAACAAACCAGTTTACAAATTATCGTACTGCTTAATATAACAACAACCACCAGCATAAAAAATGGTAAACAAGTAAACAAAAGTACACAAACTATACTAAAAGGATAAATACACAAACAACAATTCTGAATATGAACAACGATTTTTACATTTATAGAGATCTCGAGAAGGTGAAGCCGCGAACATTCGCCTTCAAGAATATTCATCAGACTGTTTACGTTGCCATATAAAAGGCAAAAGGCAAAGCAGACAACGGAGGCAGTAAAAGTTCACTTAGTCTTATGGGAGTGAGTTGCGCGGTGAGTTTGAAGAGAGTAATCGTGGTTTGAAGATCTCCGTTACAAAGATCTGTCAGACAATTGTGTAGTAATTGTTATTGTTTATGCAAACGGTATAAACAGAGGAATAACAAACAATACAATTTTTGTTGTTGTTTACATAAAGTTGTGAACAGCGGCACACAGAATTGTGCGAATTATAAAGAATTTTAATTAAAACTAAACACAAATTTATTTTTATTTTATTTGCAATCTACATACATAATTGGTCATTACAACACTTTGGTCAGCATTAGGACCTAGTTTCTCACACCACTTATGTTGTATGCGTTAATTTTTATACATGAATGGTGGGACCTACAGTTTAAAGTCGACTCCGAACGATAGATTTATGAAAAACCTTTCATGGCAATTTTATTTACTCCGAAGAAATATCTTTTCATATTTTGTCTGTCTAACCTGGGGTTTGAACTCGGGCCTTATGTCTAATAAGCCAACATAATACCTACTAGACCACTACGACTTTCAAGTGCTGTAAGAAACATTACTGCTGTGTATATATTGGAACAATGAGGGCTTAGAAAAATAAAAAGATGCTTTATACGGCTACGTCTGCCAGCAATATGTATGTATATCAGACCGACCAGTTTTTCAATCTTCGCGTATCATTTATAGACCGTCTTTAGTTTTTGTATGTAAATATGAAATAAAAACTTTAAAGCTCGTTTAAAAGAATATTTTTCGTTTCTTTAGTAAGTAATCAGTCGGTCGCCGTAGTCAAGTAGGTAGTGTGTTCGCTTATTAGACGTAAAGTCCGGGTTCGAGTCCCAGGCCAGACATCAAAACGAAATATAAAAAAAAAATATTTCTCCGGCGACTTCTTCTCAGCAGATTTCTGGCAAAAATTCTGAGAGTAAATAAAACTGCCATGAAAAAGTTTCTCAAAATCCATCGTTCGGAGTTGACTGTAGGTCCCTCCACTCAAGCATAAAATTAAGTGAGTGGTGTGAGAAGCTAGGCCGTAATCCTGACTGAAGGGTTGTAATTGCCAATTATGTATGTAGTATTTAATCAGAAGAGGAAATTTTGCATTTAAAGAATTTTCCATAAGTAATGGGAATAATATGTGCTTTACAAGCTAATGTGTGCATAACAATTCATTTAATCTTTATGAGTGTATGCATCATACATTTATTGCTTCTGTTTTTAGTGTGGTTTGCTTTTAAGGCGTTAAAATATGCAATATAAATATGCAAAAATGCGAACATGAAAGGTGTAAATTAATTGCAAAACTAGTTTACTTTTTCTGCTTTTTTTATTTTATTTTGTTGCTAAAATTAATTTCTTTTTTATTATTTATTTCACTTACTTTTTGGCAAACACTGTTTTTATTTCTTCTTGCCACATACTCATGCCACTAACATTTAACGGTTATTGCTTTTATCATTCCAATGCTGCAAAAAATGTTCATCATTAGCATGCAGTAACTCACTCACTTTTTAACGTGCAATACGTAGTAAAATTTATGACGGTTTAATGGGTCTGGTTTACTTATGGCTAAGTTTTCTTTTCAAGCTTTAGCTACTACACATTCCTCCCTGCCAGACTGTCTATATTTCTCACGAAACACTTGCTTTCATTTTCATCTTGCTTATGAGAATTATGAAAACATAACCAAGGAAAAAGGGTTTATTTTCTCATGGTTTTTTATGTTTATACTCTTGGTTGTTGTTTCCATTATAATAAAGCCTTAAAAACCACTCCAAAGAAATCCTCATCATCTATAGAAAAAAAGCCCACAATGTGTTTGACCATCATTCAACGCCTTGGCTTTCTTTTCTATTGCCTTCAATTTCTTTTTCTTTCTTTAATAATTTTTCTACTCCATAGACCAAGAGTTTCATTTTGTATTTCATTTTCCGACTTTTTTTCTTTCTTTCTTTCTTCAATTTATGTATTTCAACGTATATGAACTTGAAGCAGCATTTTCCTAGCAAATGAAAGAAGAAACCTTTTCCACTTGGACAGATTTTATATTTAAAAAAAAATGATTTTACCATAGTTTTGTTGTGGTGTTAGTTGTTGTTGTTCTTGTGGTGTTGGTTTCCTCAAACTACTCGGAAAACCGAGACCATTTTTTGTTTGTGTTTAATTGAGGGATTTCTAATTAAGGCATGCTAGGGTTAGAAGGAAAAAAATGGAGTATTCGCCCAGCAAGTAAGTGAGAGAAGTAAAAGATTTTTTAATTAAAATTTAATAAGTTTGTGGCCAATGCTAATTTGTGGTTAATAATCATTGAAAGCAATAAGAATTCCATTTCCATAGATTTCTTTCAAGTCTGTGTGTGACGTTGAAATCATTAAAACTGAGCAACAAAATTATTGAAGTCATAAAAATAGTGTTTTCGGTCTCTGCGTGATATTCCTCGATAGCACTTTAGTGAGCCTCCTAATTCAACTCTCCCTTGTTGAATCCTTTGCGCTCACTCCCTAGGGAATTTAAAAAGTAGTCCCGTAATCTTCTTCTTCTATTTCAAAGCAATGAAAGCAAAGCTAGAGATAGCAAACCTTGTTAAGAAGCTCTTTGGATCACATATCTGTTTCATTACATTACACATTGAGGCACTTGCTGCTCACTTAAATGATCATTACAACACTTTAGCCAGGATTACAACCTAGCTTATTACAACACATGTTGTGTGTGTTAATTTTATCCATGAGCAGCGGGACCTTTATTGTTGATTCTGAATGGAAAATTTTTTGAGCAGATTTGCTCAATGCTTTCAGAAAAATGCTTTGAGGAAGGCACCGAAAATACGTTCTGTTCGTGATGCATAAACCAGTGGTTGAACCACTATCTCTCGTCAAATAATCCAACACACTATCTATAAGACGAAGGAGACTGAATCCAAATTTAATAAAGCAAAATATAGAAGCTGTCTAAGCTCGGTATCCCTGCGAAGCTGATAAGGCTATGCAGAATGACGTTGAGCAGCTCCGCAGCTCCGTCATTCTAGGATTGAATCTGTTTGAATCTTTTGATACCATGCAATGTTTTAGGTAAGGCGATCCCTTATAATGCAGAGTATTGATCACTGCCAAAAACTATTCTTCTGATGTGTACTTTTGCAAAAATAGGTGCAATTATGGCCTGAATAGGCAATGAGTACCAGAGGCCTACTTTGTACGATGAAACGTATAATCTACACGTCGCTCATTTTCTCCGTGCTTCTTTATGACCCAAAAACATTGATACTATTAAGCACAGATGCAGCAGCTTTAAGAGTATTCGAGATAAATGTCCTATCAGCCCTTTCAATACGGGAAAGTCTAAACGAACACTGACATAATAATACATCGAAACCGTGTTACTATATTGGCTCGAAGCTGGTGGAAAACAAATACAATTTTGCACTATTTGCGAACATAAAAAAGAAAGAAACTTTAATCTCTCTGTAATTAATTCATTTACGCATTTCTCTGTCCCTGAAGCACCAGAAAGAATGATAATGCCAACTATGATAAAACATCGGAAAAGCGGTAGTATTTCCACTTGAGAAATAGTACGATGCAATGAGCAAAGTTTCTTACCATAACACCCAATACAACAACCCAGTAAATTTACACAGCCGGCGTTGTTTCTATGATTTGCTATAGTAAAACGATCGCTTGTTTAACCCAATAACAGAAAAGATATCATAAGAAGACGTTTTTGAATAGCCCTTTTGTTCCTTAAAAGAAGTAAAAATAATAAAATAAATGGACGTTGTAGGTTTTCAGGCTGCCAATGTTGCAATAGATTCGAAACTGTAGAATACATTGCATATACACTCTCAGCGTTTGGAGAATATGGGATAGAAATAGAAATCGTGATTAGCTGGATCCAAATGATAAAAAAATAATATAACTGAAGTGATATTACTATCTGAGAAATCATTTGTAGCAGTTAGTGAGGCACTGCTGTAATAGTAATGCATTACAGAAGAGAATGATTGTGGTCACAAGGCTGAGAAAGAGAAGTTAAACCGTATGATAGTTCCGCTGATTGTAACAATGATATCAGTAGATACGATTACATTAACGTCCATAGCGGTATGGTTCAATATTAGGTTTCCACAAGCCTTTGGTCACGATTTTGTATGTCTCCTTTCTCGAATACCTTAGCGATGATGTCTCATTCAAGTTCGCCAGGTCACTATCCCTGTGCTATTAATTTTCTAGAGTAAAATTTTATTATGATATTTAGTTTCATATTTTATGGAATTTCTCACTGAAAACTTTCCTTTTATGGTGTGTGTTATTAGTTATTAAATTTATTTTAAACGACATTTATTTTTAATTCTTTAATAAAAATTTCCCTAACAAATATTGCTTCAATAATTTTCCTGTTTTCATTAATCATTTCGCTTTTATGACACTAATAACACAACAACTGCATTGCACAAACAGACAACAGAAAAAAATCTGATAGAAGTGAACGAACCTAAGGATTTTCTATCATCATTTTATGGCATTGCATACGCGCCATAATAATGCCGTATCATTATAGTGGAGTATATGGGCATTTCTTCTATAAAATATAATATGTATTGTAATGATATTAAGACCGTAATAAACTTTACATTTTTGTTTAATTTTAATATCAACAACAACGATATACAATTAAAGTAATAACTCCTGTCCACATTTTAATGACATCCAAATAATAGGCGACCTTTTGCTTAAAAGTCAGGCAGGCACACACTGCTCGTAAAAAAAAAGAAAATTCCTAATAAAACTGGCAAAAACTTATTACAGAGTCCAGTTTAAGCTGACACTGCATTTAGGCACATACAAGTTTTTACGACTGCAATCTTTACAAAAGAAATACAATTTTTGGGATCACAAAATCATACCATTTTTTTCTTTAATTTTTTGGTTGTTTTTTTGTATGAATTTTTTACGACTTGTAATGTAAACGTGTCCTTTAACAGCAGCCAGCCTATAATACATCACCAAGGCATATAACATTTTATGGTGTTCTCCAGCTTGGTATATAAATAAAGAACGATTGTATGTAAGTATGTGTATGTACAGTGAACGTCAAAAGAAACTGTATATTAAAAAAATGTTGTTACATTTTTACCTTTTAAAAACATTTAAAATATGAGCTCGTAAATGGCAAATAAAATAAAAATAAATTCGTGTTTAGTTTTAATTCAAATTCTTTATTATTCGCACAATTCTGTGTGCCACTGATCACAACTTGATGTAAACGACAACAATTGCTTTGTTTGTTATTTCTCTGTTTACACCCTTTGCATAAACAATAACAATTACTAGACAATTATTCGACAGATTTTTGTAACGGAGATTTTCAAACCACGATTACTCTTTTCAAACACACCGCGTCTTCACACAAGACTGACTGAACGTCACTAACTGACTCGTCTGCTTTGCCTTGCCTTTTGTATGGCAAGGTAAATAGTCTAATGAATGTTCTTGAGGCCGAATGTTCATGGCTTAGCCTTCTTGAAATCTCTATAAATTTAAACATCGTTGTTTACATTCATTATTGTTGTTGGTGTATTTTGTTTACATTTATTCTTGTAGTGTTTGTTGTAGTATTTTTGTTTACAGTAGTAAACAATTTTTTATGCTGGTTTTTGTTGTTATATTATGTAGTGCGATAATTTGTAAACAAGTTCATCCTTTCCAATCCAAATCCAAAAAATTTCGAAATGTTATCAAATTATTTACGGTTACTCACCTTAAGTGGTAAAAGTTGAATTTGGTGATTGTGAATTGTGAATTTTATCTTTAGCGTACAGTTTCTTTTGAAGCTCACTGTATGTGTTTTTGTGTCTGAGACTATATCCCGTATATCATATGATATTTGTTTAGTAATTTCGTTGTTTTTTATGTTTTCAAATAAAAAAAGGGGAAGAAGAAGAAGTTTATTTAGTTTCTTTTTTCCATTATCCTTGATTGCATGATTTTTTTTGTCTGTTTTCTTGGAAATTTTACGACAGTTTTTTTTTTGTGTTTTTCATTTAATATTTGGGGCACAAATTTTATTTGAATTGTTGGTGGGGGGTCTTCGTTAGGCAAATCATAAAAAGTAAGAGAAAAAAATTTTTTTTTTTTTGTTTGGTTGAAAATTTTAAATTTATTTTGAGCGCATGTTTATATGGCATCGTAAAAACCGCGCTCTAAATCCCCACCAATTTGGTTTATTTTTCTTCATCAGTTTATGGCAAAGCATATCCAAAATGACTTCCATTTGTTTTGTCTCAAATCGTATGTGTCGTATAATTTTATTTTGTTTTTTTTGTTTTTGTCTTTATTTAAAATGTATTGTTTATTGCTAAAGTCAGTGGGGGGGGGGGGGTTTATTTAACAAAAATTTTTTAAAGTAATTTGTTAAGCAGTCTAATCTCTCTAGCCACCACTGTAGTTTAAATCTATTCATGCTATGCTTCATAATAGTAGTTCAGCTGATCAATCAGCTCAATGTGGTAATCTTATTACCTTTTCTTTGTATTCATTGGTTGGTTTATCCCAAAAATATTCTTCTCGAGGTTTTTAATTCCACTTTCACGTTACGCTGTCCTCTTTTTCAAAGTCTACTGAAGTGTCCGTGAAAACTGGACCCCATATTTTTAAGTGAAATGGACACATAATGAGCGTATGTGATCCATTACGCCCAGAGGAGATACATCGCCAACAGAGTTCAAATAAAGTTCAGCATATACACCTCCTTGAGCAAAGTTACTCACCAAAAAAATATAGCCAGTATCACAACCCTGATTATTTTCTAGACTTATGCAGAAGGCAAGTCTATCATCCTGAAACTGGCTGGGAACACTTGATTAATTTAACTGAAATAAGAGACCAGAGATACAAAAATCACGTAAATATACTAGATGTATACCTAGTATAACAGGCCAGCTGGCTGGATGGCTAGCTGGCTACATGGTTAGCTGGCTGCATGGCTAGCTGGCTACATGGCTAGCTGGCTGGATGGCTAAATGGCTATCTGGCTGGATGGCTCAATGGCTAGCTGGCCAGTATAGCTGTCTAGTATAGTTGGCTAGTACAGCTAGAATATCTGGTTTTCTGGCTAGTACAGCTAGAATATCTGGTTTCCTGGCTAGTACAGCTAGAATAGCTGGTTTGCTGGCTAGTATAGCTGACTAATATAGCTGGCTGGTAAGTTGGCTAGTATAGTTAGTAGAGCTGGCTAGCTCGCTGGTATAGCTGGCTTATACAGCTAGTAGAGCTGGCTAGTACAGTTGGTAAGCGATCATTTATGGCGGCCCTATGCTACCTAGGGTAACTCAAGGAATCCTGTGATAAAAATTCTTATGCATGGAAATCAATTGCGTTACACGAACTCATATTAGTGGTGTGAGAATCTGTGTTGTAATCCTGATTAAAGAGTTGCAATGACCACTAAAGTAAGTTAAATAAGGTGACAGAACGGCAACTGAAGAGTAGGAAGTGTAATATTGCACTTGAGCAGCTAAGAGGAGCTCTTTTTAAGTACCCAGAAATTATCGAATAAACTCATCTAGGCAGCGGGGGCTAATAAAAAAATGGCAGCTAAGAATTATACACATAGAGTACCTAGAGTAGATATTGTCCAGAAATAACTAAAGTCTTGATCATAGTATGGTAAGCCATACATTATTAGGAAATACCTGTGCTTTACAGCTTCCCATCCAATGAAATATCGTATATTTGATGTCCTGCTAAAGCAAAGAAGTTAAAAAAGAATTTTTGAATACCAATTTTGTGTTTTAAGGATGCTTTCTCTATCGATCAATACATTAAACAAAAAATGTATTCACGTTCATGCGACTTGATGTGTTGCACAAAGAAAAAATTTATGTATACATATAAGGAACAGCATTTTTAGTAGTAGTGGTGGCAGTAGCTATTCAAAATACATTTTGTACTGTATTATACATACAATATTTATACAAATATGTCTGTATATGAGTGTATTATACAGTTGTGTTGCATGTATTTTGCAGTATTATAGTATGTGGTGGCATGTCCTTGTCAAGTTTGGAATGGCGATACCGCAGTGACAATGTCGACGTTTAACTTAACGAAATTTTCATTTTTGGTGCCAAATCGAATTACAACATTGTGTTCGAAGCACCTTTTTATGTGTTTTTCTTCCTTATTTTTTTGTTTTTCTTTCTGTACTTTTATGCCATTGTGTTGCTGTTGTTCTCTGGCCATGGAGAAAATTAAAACAAAACTTAAAAAAAGTGTATTTCATACATGTAGTATTGTGTATTTTTTGTAAAAAAGTAACTTATTTCAGGTAAAACTGCAGTCCAGAACAGTGGTGTACGTATAGAAGTTATTCAGAATTAGAAATTTTAGAAAATGATTTGAAAGATCAGAAAGATCAGATCATTTGCAGGAAGTTAGGTTGGGAATTCAAATACAAATAGTCTACTCGCTAATGTGTTAGTTTATTAGACCTAAGGCCTCGGTTCAAACCACAGGCCAGACATCACAACGAATTGTTGCCAGAAACCCTTAAAGCAAAATAAAATTGTCACGAAAAAGTTTCTCAAAAATCTATCATTCGGAGTCTACTTTAAACTGTAGGTCACGCTACTCATGTATAATATTGCTATGTTTTTACCTTTTAAAAACGTTTAAAATATGAACTCGTCGATTGATATAAAATAAAATAAAAATAAATTTGTGTTTAGTTTTAATTAAAATTCTTTATTATTAGTGCCACTTTTCGCAACTTGCTGTAACAACAACAATTACTAGATAATTGTTCTACAGATCTTTGTAACGGAGACCCTCAAACCACGATTATATGTCAGAGTAAACAGTCTGATGAATGTTCTTGAAGGCGAATGTTAATGACTTCACCTTCCCGAAATCTCTATAAATGTAAATATTATATTTTATGTAAATAATTATTATATTTTACATTTATTATTTTTGTTTGTGTATTTTGTTTACATTTATTCATGTAGTATTGTTTGCATATTTTTGTTAACTTGTTTACCATTTTTAATGCTGGTGTTTATTGTTATATTAAACAGTACAATAATTTGTAAACAGGTTTGTTTACCACATTGTTTTGTTTTTGTAGCTTTAGTTTATAATTTTAAGATTTTTTATTTTCGTAACAATATGTGCAGTGTTTGCTCTTCCCTGATTTTGGTGGAACTTGGTCAGTACAGGGACTTCGTTCACCCGTGGCATCACAACGGGCCAAGGTGCGTGCTCAAGTTAGCTTTGTGATATCAGGGCTACCACTCCGACCTAATCTAACCTAACAATATGGATTTCAACTAACATGTCAACGGAGAAAAGCTCAAGTCAGAGCCTAGAGGCTATTTCATTTTCAGATTAAAAATTTGTTTCTACAAAAACTGCATCTGCTCCACTGTCAGATGAAAATAATATTTCTTTTGTTTCATTCATGCATTTAATACCTCCCGTAAGCATTACTCCCATACTGCAAAAAAGAAACGAAATGAAATTCACATCCAAAAAACATTTAAGAGTTCATTTTAAAACCCACAGAAAAACAGTGTTTTATATACAGATTTAAACGAAATTTACTTATGAAACTTGAAAGTTTTCAACATAAAAAGTGTAGCCAACAACAACAATAACTACAACAACAAATATAAATTGACAAAGTGTAAAATTGCAAATTTATTGTTACACAATAACTTCATACTCACAGATATTCGTATACATACATACATACACTTGCGATTAATTTTTTAGTGTCGTTTTTTTTCTATTTCGAGAGGAAAGAGAAGCGACTGTCTGTTGCTGCAGATGCAGATACAGATGCTGATACTGACGCTAATACCATACCTGAATGGGGATGATTTCTCTGGTTTAGTGGTGCGGTAGTTCGTAGGTGTGAGTGGAAATAATCGAATTATCGTATAAAAGCTTTACTACAATAAAGTTTTTATTGCCTTTTTTTCTAATTCGTTAGTGGTGGTGTGCACGTATGTAATATTATTGCTGCTCACAAATTTTCGTTTTTAGATCCAGCTAATCTATGCATAAAATTCTAATTCAATTTTTTAATCCCCCTTAACAACAGCAATTACCTTCAAGTGAATTTATTTTTGAAATAAAAAAAGGATTTTCAGTTTAATTTCGTTTTTGATTGCTTTAAAATTCTTAAATGCCCAAAAATTTTCTATTTTTGAAAATTTTTTCAATTGTTCTCATATTTTAGTTGTTGTTTTTTGCAAGTGAAATATAGAAAAAACGGATTTGTTTCTGTCATTTTACCATACTTTATGACAGATACACAAATAATTTCAAACCAACAAAATCAAATGTACCCCTCAAAAGTGTTATGCTTTTACGAAATTCAATGATTGGTTGTGTACGAACTATTTGGAACTCTATACCGGAAATTTTTTAAAAATTTAATCTGAATATAAAACGTCATATAAGCTGAATGGTTCTACTTAAAACACCGGCTAAATGACGAAATATTTTTATTATTTGTACTGAATTCAATCATCACAAAAAGCATCATCAATGTGCTCTTGCTTGTTCCGGAAAGCTTTAGCTTGACAATGCAACGCACGCTGCACTATTTTGGTGGTATTTTGCAAAAGATTCTTGCTCTTGCTATCCATATTATACCCATGGCGGTATGCACAGGCCTTTGGAAGCTGCATGGCGGCACGTCATATTTATGTGATCACACTTCCATATGTGTTGGTAACATTTAGTTTGGTTAACACATAATTTCATACTTCTTGTGAAGAAGCAGAGAACATATGATTTCTGCAGTACCGAAAGTAAAATTCAAAGTATTTTGATATTCGCGAAACTCACTTAGGACTATATTCATGACTATTTTTTTTTGCTAACACAGTCATAAAATGATGAGTTTGATCCATTAATTTCATATGTGGTCATACAGCTTGCATTCGGGACCATGGATTCACCCTTTAAGCTGGATTCACTCTTTTAACTGTAGGGACATTTCTGAGAAAGAGATTCATTTTCCTTTTGAATGTTGTAGTCAATCTAACTGACGACTAAGGTTTCTTGAGGTAGTTCGTGAGTCTGAATCTTCTGAGCGTTCTTCACATTATAACAGCTTAGTGTGACTCCAAATCTTCTACTTTCTTTTCTATTTGAGCAATTCATCATTGTGGTCTTTATTTGGTTTCAAAACGTAAGGCCACATTTCAAACCCCAGGTCAGACATTGAAACCAAATATGAAAAAATATTTCTTCGGTGACTTCCTCTCAGTAGTTTTCTGGCAAAAACTTTGAGAGTAAATAAAATTGCCTTTTAAAACTGTAGGTCCCGCCACTCATGTATAAAATTAGCACACACAACTAGAGTGGTGTGAGAAGCTAGGCCGTAATCCTGATTGAAGGCTTGTAATGGCCACTTATGTATATATGTACAGTGAGCGCCATAAGTGAGTCAACACCCACTATAATATTACATTTTCTCGTAATATTTTCTCGTAAATAACAATTTGCCCCTAAGATGACATTCCATTTTCTTCTTCTACCTATTATAGGGCATTCAAATCATTCCTAAATTTCATTTTAGACTCGACAGAGTCTCATCTCACTCTCATCTCTCTCGCACTATATATTGTGGTGGTCGTTTGTAATTTTCTCGTTTCATTTTTCTGTTATTTTGAGCATCGTCAATACAATTTATCTTTACGCTTAGATTAACGCGTTTAATTGGCTTTTATGTGAAACTCAATTACAAAAGCAACAACAAAAATGTTTCATAATGTACAAAACATATCTGTTTAGGCATCGTCAGTCTGGTCTGGGTAATGGTCTGATGGTGAAATTTAAAGTAAGCGCCGTTGATGTGCTAGACATTGACGTGCTAAATTATAGAAAAAAAGGGTGTTACTTCTGTTAATTGATGATGATTTACGGCGGCGTATTTTCGGGAGTGGGAAATGCCAAAACAAAATAATAAATTTTGTGTGAAATTTAAATTTCTTTGTTATTTTTCATATTTTTGATATGTTGGCAATACAATCAGTTCCATTTGCACTTGTTCTAAATTTAAGCGAGGGGGGCGTATGAGTGTTATTAATGTTTATTTAATACGAAAATACACGCAAAATAAAATAAAATTTTCGCTCGTTTTATGTTTATTTGTCAAATTATAATACGGATCATTAAACTGTCTGCGATTATGAATAAAATTATAAATAAATTGGGGTGGCTGGTGTAAGCATCTCTCAGCAATTTGGCTTGACTGACAGTTGGAAATACTGATGCGTTTTATATGGAAAAGTCGGGAGCATAGGTTATTGAACTTCATTCCCTATTTGGATGTAAGTTCTGCTATTAAAGCCGTCAAACATAATTTTTGGCAAAGGTTTCAGGTTAACCTGCATACGTGCTTCTGTGTTCCTGGCTTCAATAAGTTCTGTTAAATACAGGTACAGGTACAGCATCTTGTGTGATGAAAATGTTCATTTTGGAAGCCCAAAACACTGGAATCTTTAATTTACAAAGACTGTAGACATTGAACATATGTACCCCATGTGACTGAATGATGAAAAACATCTCTTGCTTCGTATTTATGTCAGCTAATGGCAGCTTAAGTCGCCGCAGTCTAGTAGGTAGAGTATTGGCTTATTAGACGTAAGACCATGGTTCAAGCCTCAGCCCAAACATCGCGAATACAACGAAAGTCGAAGAAATATTTCTTCAACGACCTACTCTGAGCAGTTTTCTGACGAAAACTCTTTACTCTCAAAGTTTTAGTCGGAAGAAGAACTGCCATGAAAAAGTTTCTCAAAAATCTGTCATTCGGAGTCGACTTTATGCTGTGGGTCCCATCAATCATGGTAAAAATTAACGCTTACACCACCAGAGTGTGAAAAGCTAGATTGTAATCCTGACTTAAAGGTAATAATGATCAATTAAGTAAGTAAGTAATGGCAACTGAATCGCAATAAATTCGAATCCTTTCTGAGTCCAATGGATGACGGCGTCAAGCAAAAATGCTTGTTTTCTAATTACGGTAAATCGGAGCAATGGCGATTATAATAATGAATGGCGAATGGTATCATAATAAATTTATAACACTTGCGAAGTGCATAAGAGACTTCAACCAACACTAAAAAAAATTTTGGGTTTATAAATAAACCAACAATAACAGTGTTCAAGCCATGATTGATGCCTTGCAGTTTGGACTGTAAACTGCCGACCTTCTTCGCATATTTGGAACATCTTAAAGTCATGCCTTAGCAAATAAGAAACGAATTTTTATGCTACAGGACAACGTCAAGCCAAAAATATTGTTACGAAAATGTAAGCATCGTTTAACATTAACATTAGAAACAAAAGTTACACTAACCAGATTCTGATACTTTAAATTATAAGATATTATGTCTTGTTGTATCAGAAATTCAAATTTAATAAATAAATACAAATACAAATACACATACAATGAACTTGTTACAAGTATACCAACAACATTAGCATGAAGAAAAGGAGACAGACAAGTAAGAAAGAAAGCAACAACAAACAACGTAACCAAGTACGCAAATAACAATGAAGTCGCAATAGAGTCTACTTCGAGAGTCTTCGTCGGACTGTTTGTGTAAGCATATAAAAAGGCAAGACGAAGCAGGCAGCGAGTAATAAGAATTCAGTCAATCTTGTGTGAAGACGCGTTGCGTGCGAAATAAACAGTCGTGGTTTGAAGATCGCCGTTGAAAAGATCTGCGTTGTAAGCAAATAATAATAGCGAACAAGCAAGTTGTTGTTGTATCGTGAAGTTGTATACGTTTTAATTGAAACTAATTGCAATCAACGAACTCATATTCTAAACGCTTTTAAAAAGGTAAAAACCTAAAAATATCAATGGAGTCTTATCTTAAGCTTACAGAGCTTGATTGTGAGCTTCTTGTGTTCTTCTGCCATCTGAATGATCTTGTTCATGCAATACTTAATCAAGCTTTATAATACATGTTAAAATAAAGTATTTCACTTTGCATTTTCTCTCTTTCTGTTGCAAAGTATGATTTTTTCCTATCTGGTATTCTAACCTGTGACTAAGTGGTGTGAGAAGCTGCTGAAGCATTGTAATGATCAATTATTTGGAACACAATGTTCATCTCTACAGATCAAATACTTTGAACAGAATTCATGTGATAATTGAGTTGTGATGAGTGTTCATCACCTAGGCAAGCGACCAAACCAAAACCTTCTGCATTACAAGTTTGGAGAGCAAGAAATTTAAGGAGGATAAAACTACTTTCACTTTCTCTGTCATAGACTAGCGTTATATGCCAACACTCTCCGGATATTACAGCTGAATTGGCTTCAATGGCTATGGATGATTAGGACTGAAGAATAGTCAGTTGATTCTGATTGTTTTAGGATTTCAGGTTCACTCTTTCATATGGTCATTGCTAATGACAATTTGATCAAATTAAAGTTGTAATAAAGTTCATCAAAAACATAATTTTAACTACCAAACCTCTGTATTTCAATTTCATTTAAACAAATATTTATTTAACCTGGGAAAATAAAATCAAACAACCATTTAAAAGAGAAAACTTTCCCATCTACATGTGAAACTGAAATTTATTTTCAATTTACACTACACAGTACAGGAGTAGTTAGTATTGGCTTTCAATGTAACTTAAAATTCTTGTGTTTATTTTTGCAATTCTATTTTAACCCGTTATCCACCTGTATGAGTTTAAAAAGGGGTAGGTAGTGTGATGTTGTATTGGTGTTGGTATTTTATGAATGTGTAAAAATACAATTAAAAATAAACATTTGTTAACTCTTACTCTCACTTTTTAGCACACTCTCTATCTCTCTCTCTTTTACTCTTTTTCAAACAGCTGGTTTACTGCATCTGTCTTTCCATTTATGGCTTTAGTAACACAAGGCCATGATGATGGAAACATTGTAAACATTTTATGAAAATACCATAAATGTCCTCCTCATATGAAAGTAACAAAGGTTACCACAAAAAATAATAACAACAACAACAACAACATCAAACAGAATAGCCAAACAAATGTAATTAAAAAAAAAAAGAAAGGAAAACACAAAATAAACCATAAAGGGAAGCAATACACAGAGAAAGAGAGAAGATCCTGTTTCATTTAATATTTATTCTCTCCTCTTTATTTTTATTGCAAAACAAAATAAAAAAAGGAGGCAAAAATAACAAGACAAAGTAAAATAACATGATGAACACAAAACAAACCAAAAAACGCCTTCGGTTATTTGGGAAAAGGGTTACAAAAATTTCTTTTTATACAAACGCTTGAAATAGCATCACACATGTAAGCCATACACTCGTATACTCGCATAAGCCACAAATGAAAACCAATACATACGTATGATACCAATGAAAAATAAAGAGTTGATCATAATAAACATATACTGACACACACACACACACACCTTTAAACACATCTCATCGAGTATTTTCATTCTCAAAATATATGAAAAATAAACACACTCCTACTCGAATGGCTAGAGTACAGCTGCAGGAAAAAAAAGGAGTAACCCTAAATAGAGGGATATACTCTATATTATGTGTTATTCGGTTTCACAAATATACTCTCATACTCACCCACTCTTTCTCTCTCTATCCGTAGAACTGAGTAGAGTTGCGATAAAATTACTTTGCCTAAAGCAACCACATGCATAAACATTTACTTACACACACTCACACACCCGCACTGCTTGCTACTCTCATTTAAATAACAAACTCGATATTCTAAGTAAAATATTCTCTAAAAATAAAAAAAAAAATACAAACATACACTACACACATGGCACACCATAATAGAGAAGTACATCCTTGTGTGAGAAAAACAAAATGTGTTTCTGTACGAGTGTGTATACTCATGGAAAATATTCAGTTTTTTGGTTTTTTATTTTTCTTCTTGTTTTTTTTAAGGAATATTGTACAGTCGAACTTCCCTATAATGAATCTTGACGGGACCAGAAAATCACTTCATTATATAGAAACTTCATTATACAGAAATTATATTTTCCCCCACTTTTTATTTAAAATAAATCAATATCCTCAAAAAGGCAGGTTCGAAGCCTTTTGCGTTTAGTGCTCAATTGCTCGTCTTCTAGAATTCCAAACTGCCTAGCCACATCTTTTTTTTTAATCCTTCTTCAACTTTATTAAGAAGATGTTACTTCGCTGCGTCATTTCCGATCACTGAACACCGGCAACTGATGTCAAAATTGTTATTGATGTGGCTTTCTTCTTTTTTTTTTGTTCTTATTTTCCTCTTTTGGGAATCCCCTCATTATATGTGGCATCTTTCTCGGTACACAGAGTTGTTAGTATGCGTAACAGAAAATTGTTTGAAAAATTCATTATATGGAGACAAAAACGCATGTGATTCAAATATTACACCTGCAAAATTGCTTCATTGTATAGAAAACTTCATTGTATGGAAATTCATTATAAGGAGATCAAAAACAATGAAATTGGAACGGAAAAAGTTGTGTGTTTGAAATCAATTCATAATAGGGAGAGCTTCATTGTATAGAAGTTCACTATAGAGAAGTTCGACTGTATAAATACTTATGCAGACATATGATGGCATTTCTTGTTCTCTTTTTTATTCTTCCTCTCTCTTTCCATTTTAGTTTTTTGAAATAATTTTCATTGCCATTGGAAAACATTCGTTTTATTGCATGCATAAGCAAACGAAGGTTGTACTACAAGTATTTGATAATTTTTTAGGGAAATATTTACATACACTTATACATACCTACATAATTGGTGTTTATAACCCATTATTCAGGATTACAACCTAGCTTCCCACATCACTTATGGTGTGTGTGTTAATTTTATATATGTGTGGCGGGGCCTACAGCTTAAAATCGACTCCGAACGACAGTTTTTTGAGAAAATTTTTCATGGCAACTTTATTTAATTTCAGATTCTTTGCCAGAAATCTACTGACAGGCAGTCGCCGAAGATGTAAGCAACGATCTTTACATTTATAGAGATTTCGAGAAGGCGAAGACATGAACGTCCGCCTTCAAGAACATTCATCAGACAATTTACTTTGCCATATAAAATGCAAGGCAAAGCGGGCGACTGAGTTAGTGAAGTTCAGTGAGGTCTTGTGTGAAGACGTGGTGAGTTTGAAAAGAGTAATCCTGATTTGAAGATTTCCGTTACAAAGATCTGTCGAACAATTTTCTACCAATTGTCATTGTTTATGCAAAGGGTATACACAGAAAAATAACAAAGAAGAGCAATTGTTGTTGTTTACATCAAGTTGTGAACAGTGGCGCACAGAATTGTGCGAATAATAAATAATTTTAATTAAAATAGTACAGTAGTCGCCGTAGTCTAGTAGGTAGTGTGTTCGCTTATTAGTCGTAAAAGCCCGGGTTCGAGCCCCAGGCCAGACATCAAAAAGAAATATGAAAAAAAATATTTCTTCGGCGATTACCTCTCAGCAGATTTCTGGCAAAAACTCTGAGAGTAAATAAACCTGCCATGAAAAAGTTTCTCAAAATCTGTCGTTCGGAGACGACGTTAAACTGTAGGTACCGCCACTCAAGTACAAAATTAAGGCACACAACTTGAGTGGTGTGAGAAGCTAGACCGTAATCCTGACTCAAGGGTTGTAATGGCCAATTATGTATGTATGTATGTATGTAATTAAAATTAAACACAAATTTATTTTTATTTTATTTGCAATCTACGAATTCATATTTGAAGCGTTTTTAAAAAGTAAAAAACGTAACAATTGAATAGCTGATGGCGTTGCCAAGCCACCGGTTGTAAAATCACTAAATAATTTACCGTTAAAACGTGTTGTCTGCCAACATTGCCAGCATGATATCTAGAGATAATAATTGTCAGTTTTTGCAGTCATATGGATTCCACAAACTTCTAATGCTAAACGACTTAGTCTTCTCGCATAACCACCTATGATGCAGTGACCAGTAATCACTACAACTGTCATGAACAGGCTATGAGGTATTAAATCTAAAAGAAAAGATGGTTTTGTTCTAGAACAGAATTAGAAAACGAATTCACAATTTTTAACATGACTATTCAAATAAAATGATTTCTGAATATAAAATAAGTTTAAGTAGTGGAATAAAATCCTAGAGTTACTTTCTAATACTTATACGCATTCCTACTTATTTTAATATCACGGAACCTCTACTTATATAGTCAAAGTTTCAAGTACTCATCATATTCATACTTAACAACACGTATGATGGTATTGATTTCGACTCTCCATCACTCAACATATACACGAAGCACAAAATAAGTTTGTTGTGTGTCTGCTCTGATTGCTGCTCTCTGTTTTTTGCTTATGTATCTTTTTATGCAACAACAACTAAGACTGTAAATTTTGATAAATGATTTAAGTCACTCGAATCATTTATTATAAGTATTCTAAGTATTTTTATAAAGTTATGAATCTGAATGAGTAGACTTATGAATCAAAGATATTTCGGAAGCTATGAGTTGTACGCATTCTCATTGCAACCAGTACTTATAAATCAACGTTGTAGAGAGTGTGACTGAATCAGAGGACATAGTTAAATTTCAATATTGTTGACTCACTCATATTCAAAATTTCATGACTGCTTATGAGTAGCGAAAAAACAATTCGTTGCTGATCTCTGCTGTGTATAACCGTCTTGGACGTTGGTCATCAATAATACTGATCGAACATGTTCAAACTTGTTTTTGTTTTTTAAATTCTGAACAATTTCGTCACTGAATGATCGACCCTCCTATAAATGTGTGTAAGAATTTCTGGACATTTGTAGTTTTCATAAATGTTTTCAAAATAATTATTTTAAATATTAAAAAGCAACAGGAAGTTTTTATGTTTTAACACAGAGAAAAACAAGACGCAACACAGCAAAAGGACACAAACTCATGATGATGATGATGCTGATGCACATGAAAAAAATTATTTAAAGAAAACTGTGCTGAAAACATTTCAGTTTCTATGATGCCATTGCTAATGGAAGTCAAAGGACTAAAATATTAAAAAAAAAAAAAGAAACGAAACAAGAAATGAACAAAATTAAGTTGGACATTTTAAAAGCTTTATAAAGAAAAAGTCAACGTTGTTAGAGAGATGATGATGCTGATGCTATTGATGTTGTTGCTGCTTGTTTGTCTCGATTGCAGAAGGTCATGTTGCATTTTGTGGCAATTAACAAAATTTGTTTTTCATTAAAACAAACTTTCCAATTAAATTTTATCCATTTTGTTCACATTTTTTCAAACCTCCTTAAATGTATCTAAAGAGTGCTGCTTTCTTAATGGTGGTGCAATGGTAAAGAATTTGAACAAATTTTTATTTTAAACGATGGTGGCGGTAGGTCATGCCACCTTGTTGGACCTCTGCAGTAGAAAAGTTTAAAATGTCAAACAATAAATATTTTCAAAGTCTTTTAAAGGTTGATGAACTGTAAACAAGACAAAATGGTCAAGAAATAGCAGGTACAGGTTCAATGTTCAATATTCAATGCTTAGAAGTCACAGTAGGTATTGAAGAAGAATACTAAGAATTTGCCTGTCAAGAGGTCTTACACAAGAAGGAGGAATCAGTTAAGATTTTATACAGCAACTTCCTGCTGTTGATACTTTTCAGAATAATTGGTAGGGCGCTGTCATCTGGCCTACAATAACGTGTAGATTTTTTTGTTGAAATCAAAAGCAATTCAATTAAGTGGGAGTATAGAAGAATTGAACCTTTGTAAGTGTATTAGAATCAGGACCTTCTACAAGATATGAAACCAGAATATGGGCCTAAGCAAATATTGCTCACAAACTTGTGATGCGTTTCACAATTTTTGTCTAAAATAATTTGTGGCTGTCGAGGACAATGACTACATGACACCGGGATGCAACTTCACAATGATATTTAGGACATTCATTCCGGACAGTGAAGTCTTGAAAATGATGCAGTTTATCTTGTTAAGCATTTAAACCGTTGGAAGTAAACTTTTTCCGGAATTGATCGAAGTAGCCCAGCTTATAAGGCTGCCGGACTAATGCAGCGTCTTTTAGATGGAGATGTAGACCTAGTGAAGTCGCCGTAGTCTAGTAGGTAGTGTGTTGACTTATTAGACGCGAAGCCACTGTTCAAATCCCCGGTCAGACATCAAAACGAAATATAAAAAAATATTTCTTCGGCGACTTCCTCTCAACAGATTTCTGGCGAAAACTCTAAGAGTAAATAAAATTGCCATGAAAAGTTTCTCAAAAAAAATCTGTCGTTCGGAGTCGACTTTAAACTGTAGGTCTCGCCACTCATGTATAAAATTAGCACACAACATGAGTGGTGTTGAGAAGCTAGCCCATAATCCTGACTGAAGGCCAATTATGTATGTAGTATGTATTTATGTACTACTGTATTGCACTCGTGCAATGATTATGTCCAATTATGTATGTATGTAGGCACTAAATTCTAACGTGATGAACTCCAAGACGGTGTACAACTGTCGTATATGTCTCAATTAGGTGGGAGAGAACTATATTGTTACTAATATGAAAAATCTAGATACTCGAGTCTGGCTTTTACATCGCTTAACATTAAATTTATAAACAAAAGCTACAAAAACAAAACAATGCAGCGAACAAACCTGTTCACAACAAATACCAGCATAAAAATGGTAAACAAGTAAACAAAAATATGCCAACAACACTACAATAATAAACGTAAACAACGATATTTACATTTATAGAGATCTCCTGAAGGTGAAGTCAAGGACGTTCACCAAGAGAGCAGATAAAAATTTCGATTATACCTCGTTCTATTTCAAACTAAAGATGGGTTACTCTTATTAAAGGACCCTATATTATTGTATTGCACTCGTACAATGCCTCTTATATTTCACAGCTGAATTAATACTACAAAGGCATATGTTGTAGGGTCGAATGAGGGCTACTTGTGCAGATCATGGCTTGGCTTTACCGTCCTAAGTTTTTTTGCTTTACTGTACGAAACATAAGATATTGTCCTGATTCGGTACATAGATTTCCTAGTATCCAAAACAACCTTCACCTTTAGCTCATAGGGAGAGATGGTTGATAGCATAAAAAAGATAAACAAGTAAACAAAAATGCAACAACAAACACTACAAGAATAAATGTAAGCAAAATACACAAACAACAATAATGAACGAGAATCTCATGACAGTTGATTAACACCTAAGCTATCATGTAGGCTTGTTGTGCTTCTATCATTAAGAATACCACCTTACTTCTTATAGAAAGTTTGTGTCTTTTATAAATTGCCTTAACTTCTTTCAGTCCACTTCAGACGAGTTATGTTTGGTACAGTATAAGGCAAAATCTTGTGATCGCGAGGGACGAAAGCTGGGCAATGGCAACAAAAATTACTCTATCGTTTCGATGTCCTCATGCCTTTCCACCAATTTATCATTTTCCACCAAGCCAATACTGTTCTGTTGCACATGGAAGGCAGAGCGCCCCTAGAGTACGAAGGGAGAGATACTAGACTTTAATTTTATCCATACTGCCATGAAGTCAGAAGACCATTAGTTTTGATTCTTTCAAAAGTGCCTAATTATTGCTATAAGTACATACTATTTGCAGCAAATGTAAGCAAATCAACAAATTTAAATTTAAATTAGAAATTTTTAAACGTAAATATTTGCCTTTACTGTCCCACTGGCTTCTTTTTAAATCCTACTGGAAACTGGCAAAATACTACAGAAATTCCATAAGCACAAGCACACCAACCAACGAAACCATTTTTTTCCAAATGCCACTCGTATGTTAAAATCTAATTTGAAAATGCCGATATTTACTCCTCGCAAATGGACAATCTCTGGCATGTTTTCTCGTACTCTATTTTATTGTATTACTAGCTGTACCCTGCGCGTGTTGCTGCGCCACCAACTAAAGTAAATTTGAAGGAAAGACATTACACAAATATCCAATTAGTTTTGAATCATTTTATTGATATTATTTCCCGCTGTCCAGATGATTCAGACGAACGGGCCTGAGAATACTCGAAGATTTTCCGTTCTCAATGTTCGTTGATCGTCTGATTCTGAGGCTCGTAATTCCTTTTTCTTTCATGCTTGAGGTGTAGGTCAACCAATTGCTTGTCATTCATTCCGAATAATTTTACGCGGTGATATCTATCGGAAATTAATCGTACCAACTTAGAAATCTCCGGACAACAACTTTGTTAAAGAATGCATAGTTAACGATTTAATTTATTTTTAGTAATTTTCAGTGGCGCCACCTGTCGGAAATTGGTCAACTTAGAAACCTTCGTCGGCTCATGCGCAACAACTTTGCTAAAGATCATAACATGATCAAATACACAGTTTACGATTCTATAAGTTACATACAAACAAACATTCATTTTTATATACAATTGAAAAATATTCCAAAATATGCCAAAATGCACATTCTTTATACTTTATTTTCTTTGGTTTTATACATCAGGATAGCATACTTTAGGGGTAACTATGCGTATGAGTAATATATTTCAAATGCAATTAAATATTAAGTATGTAGTATGTAGTATACATGGGCATGGCCCCTCGCTCATTTGGAATATCAACATAAAAAGTAGCCTATAACTCCTTCCAGACATACAGGAACATACTGTGAAAATTTCAAGAAAATCGGTTCAGCCGTTTAGTCGTCTATAAACTTCAAACATACAACCATACAAACATACAAACATACAATCAAACACACATTAATTTTTATATATAAGATTACTTGTCTTGTTGTTGTTGTTATTGCTTTTGTATTGTATATTCAAATTAATAATATTTTGAAGCTTTTGTTCTGTGCACAATGCTTTCTAGAGGGGGGCTGAATAAAAAATTACCCACAAAAAAAAAAAAAAAAGAAACGCAAAACAGACATTCCTTTTGAAACGGCGGTTACCAAAATTTCTCTCAATGGCCTGGTGCTACGTAATAATACAACAGAGGGTGCGAGTATATTTGATCGTGGTTTTGCCACCTGCAGTGAATATATGGCCTCCAGTTATACAAGAATAGTGTAAGCAACACCATGATTTTAATGGCGTTGCCAACCATCATTCAATATGAGTGCAAGTGTTAATGTAGACATTGCCTGGAGGCGGGGAAGAATTGCTAAGGCGCTAATTCAGAAGGGCCCTATGTTTTTGTATGTTTTTTTTTTTACAAATCAAATTCGATTTTTAAAAGAAAAATAATAAACATCTTAGGAGTGATAGGGTCTACTGCTAAAGAATTAATGTTTTTGAGCTCAACACTCATGCAATTGCTTGAATAAATTGTGATATTTGCCCCTTTTGGTTTTTTGTAACTGAAGAAAAAACCCCATCTGAAGCCAATAGACCCATTGGCATCCAGCATACTCGCGCAGTACATTGTGCTGGATTTCAGAAAGTAAGTATGTAAGTTGTAGGAGCATGGACACATGAAGTAGTATTCCTAACTGGTCAAAGCTATCACCTTTTAAAATATTAATATAGCAGTAGAAACGATTGGAATTAATGTATACACCCCTCCTAAGTCCAGCTTGTATGCATCTTATAGAGACATATTGGTACGAAAATGAAAAATTTAGATACATACTGATGTTTTGCTTTTACATCGTTTAACATTAAAATTATAAACAAAAGCTACAAAAACAACACAATGCAAGAAAACAAACCTGTTTACACATTATCTTACTGCTTAATATAACAACATACACCAGCATACAAAATGTTAAACAAGTAAACAAAATACACCAACAACACTACAATAATAAATGTAAACAAAGATGTTTACAAAGATGTTTACAAAGATGTAAACAAAGATGTTTACATTTATAGAATATTCATCAGACTGTCGACTTTGTCATATAAAAGACAAAGCAATGCAGACAACGGAGTGAGAAAAAGTTCAGTCAATTTTGTGTGAAGATGTGGTGTGCATGAAGAGAGTAATCGTTTGTAGATCTCCGTTTCAAAGATCTATTGAATAATAGTCTAGTAATTGTTATTGTTTATTCAAAGGGTGTAAACAGGGGAATAACAAACACAGCAATTGTTGTTGTTTACATAAAGTTGTCAACAGTGGCATACAGAATTGTGTGAATAATAATTAATTTTAATTAAAACTAAACACAAATTTGTTTTTATTTTATTTGCAATCTACGTGCTCATATTTAAAACGTTTTTAAAATGTAAAAACGTAAAAATATCAAAGAATTTCTCCAGGGCCTTATAAATTCAATTCAATTTTTCCCTCTGCATAGTTGCACTTGCATATACATCCATCCATCACTTGTATGCCTGAAGTTCTCTAATAATGAGTGTGTGGCTGTCCAATCACTGGGACTATAACCGAATATGTAGCTGTTACCCCAGGAGCAGCAGGCTGCCTGTCTATTATTTTTGGGAAAAGTGAATTGTTCGTTTTTGTTCTCTCTCCTCAAAGTGTAAATATTTTAATCAATTTTAAAAATTTAGTTCTCTGTGTGTGTGTGTGTTTAATGTTGCTTATTAATGTCACAATGGCACTCTTCGTAGCTAGAAATTTATGAAGAATTTGATTTTTTAAACTCTTGTTGGATATCGAACACTCTCAAGAAAAAAAATAAAACCAGGACGGGACTGCAGTTGCAGATCAAATGGCTGAGACTGTAAAGAAAATATATGAGACGACGAACACAACGGTTTAAATTGCTTTAGTACAGCTTGATAGGCTTCACATGAGTCAAAGGCTGTCCTTATAAGTAGTCGGCGATTTATGGAAAATGCAGAAGTGACTGTTGGAGATACTGAATTAGAATTGAAGAAATTCAAACAATATTTCGGTGCGGTTACCGCTGACAGATTCAACTTCAAAAACTACGGCAAATTCATCTCTTAAAAGGCATCTCTGAATCAGATAGCACTGTCGAGGATACATACATACATCTACAAATGGACCTTTCAGTCAGGATTACAACCTAGCTTCTCACATCACTTATGTTGTGTGTATTAATTTTACTCATGAGTGTCGGGGCCTACTGTTTAAAGTCGGCTCCGAACGATAGTTTTTTGAGAAACTTCTTTGTTGTAATTTTATCTACATGCAGAGTTTTTGCCAAAAATCTCTTGAGAGTAAGTCGCCGAAGAAATATTTTTTCATATTTCGTTTTCTTGGAAATGTCAGACCTGGGGTTTGAAGCTTTGCCTGACGTCTAATAAGCCGACAGACTCCCTTCTAGACTAAGCTGACTTCTAAGCGAGGATAATGCCCAATATTGTGGGACCAAACCCATTGAAGAGGAGAATAGGTTGGTATGGGTTTGAGGACTTGTAATTGGGACAAGCCAGAAGTCAAAATTAACCCTTGTAAGTACATCCTAGAGGAGAGAGTGAGAGAGAGAAGATGGTGAACGAGATAGGGAAATTGAAAAAGTAGACGAGTCTGTTTCTACAGAAGTCGTTATGAAGTATTCTCAGTCTCCTGGCACGAATAGCCAGATGCCAGTGTCCTATTACCACTGCTATGATGTTTCTCAAATGGAATCTTGGTACGTACTTCCTTAATTGGCCATTAACAACACGATTAACAGATGTCGGCTTGCTTTAACACATCCTTCCAGGCTCTGTGCTTCTTGCACGCCTAGTTGGTCACACCAATCGACTACTGGGATTCTTCGATTTGGTCTTTCCAACTTAACAAGGTCGTCTTCTTCGCCTACTTCAGCAAATAAAATACCCGTTTTGCCGGAACATCTTGATAGGTTCAATGCAAATTCGGTTCTGCATATATCCATCCATGTCGGAACAGATCTGTCTGATGTCTCCACAAAAGAGTTCATTATCCAATTTGCCTTTGCAAATATGTGTAGTATTTGTGAGACCATTTATTTGCCTTTCTGCAGACGAATGTCAATGTCATGTGGGACTTCATTTGAATTTTCCGTGGTGCCCGCTTTAGCAAGTGTGTTGGCCTCGTTGTTACCTTCTATAGTATGTTCTGATGCACAGTAAGCCAAATGAGTATAACCATGGAAGGTCTCGCTATCTCTTTCAAAGACACCCGAGAATCTTGGACAATCTTTGATGTAGTGTAAATACTCAATAGGGATCTAATGGTCGCTTTAGTGTCGATAAATATAATGAATAATTAACAATTTTCCGAGAACTCAATCCCATTGTGCAAGCTACGATACATCATGTTGAAATACCCAAAATGCACAAGTGTATTCACACTCATGTACACTTGTTCCGAATTAACTTTTATATACATTTATTAATAATTTTCTTTTCATAGTTGTTGTTCGTGCTGTCGATCACAGTTTCATTTTTACTTTCTATGCATTAAATAGCACCAACACCTACACACACTTGCATGTACCATTCCAAAAAATATAAACATACTTATGGTAAATGCGTCCGTCTGTCTGTCTGTCCGTGTATAAGTATTTGTATGAAAGCCTATTTACGTGGATACGTTCATAAGTCTGATTTCAATTATTCACTTTCATTTTATCAGAGTGTATACCTATGTTCATACGTACATACCCTGTGTATGTATGTTTGTATGTCTGTGCAATTGTATGCCTTGTTGGTATTGTACTGTGTTCACATTTACATTGAAATGGCAAACAAAGTACAAAGCTTTCCTCTGTGCTACATTCATACACACATTCATTCCGACATTCATTCATTCATTTATTTATTCGTTCGTGCATTCGTTCATCATATTGATTTATTTTTCCTCTCTTACTCTCACTCTCTTTCACTATCTCTCTGTTTTGTTTCTTCCTGTAAATATTAAGTGCAAAAATTAAAATTCCAATGGTTTTTATAAAAATGAGGATCTACATACACTAGCATTGTTTATGAGTGTGTGTGTGTATAAGTATTTTTATGCATGAATGTATGAACACAGATATTTAAATCTGCAAAAATGTTTATTACATACGACAATACAACTGCACTTAAGCAGCTGGTGTAAACTAAATAGAAATTAAAGATTTAAAAAAGTTTTTTTAGCTATGAGGGGAGCATATCACAATTCGCTCATGCAGAATATGGAATGTGACATGAGCTGTATGACACGTAGCGCCGCCTTATCGAACACCACATGCCGCTGGTGTCCAGATCATCCATCATTCACACTAAAAGAAGTCGGAAATAAACCAACTATTTGGCTCAAAGAAATATGGACTGATGACGCCGCCAGTAACTTGAACAATCTTGAATCATATCTGGATTAGTATTGTAGTAGGTACCGAATAACTGCAGCGTTCTGTAGACGGATGTATCGGCCGTTATATGTTGATATTCTAAGCCTGGAGAGTCCTGATCATCGAACTTTTCGGTGAGTTTTCTACTTCAGTAGCCTTCTTAATACTTGCGAACTTATGATTGATACGGCGGGTGCCGACACTGCAAATCTGCCAGAGCTAGATAGAGAGTGCAGGAATAGTCTGCTCAATGTCCAAAGGAGCACGGAGTAGTACGGTTGTTTAAGTCAATACTAAGCAATGCATTATGTGCACTCAGTCAAGGCCCATTTGTGTTGGCAAATGACGTCCAAAGAAGGTGTAGAGTTGAGAAAGAAGAGAGATGGTATTATAGCGACGTAGAAAGACCGTTACGGTTTTACATTTTAAAAACGTTTAAAAACCGAGCTCGTAGAATGGAAATAAAATAAAAATAAATTTGTGTTCTTTATTATTCGCACAATTCTGTGTGTCACTTTTCACAACTTGATGTAAACAACAACAAATGCTTTGTTTGTTATTCTTCTTTACACTCTTTTGTGTAAACGATAACAATTGTTCGACAGTTCTTTATAACGGAAATCTTCAAACCATGATTATTCTCTTCACAGGCAACGCGTCTTCACACAAGACAGACTGAATTTTTACACTTTTAAAACCAAGTTTTTATAAAACTTGAAAAATTTAACCAGTCGAGTTGTTTGTAACGAGAGCATCCGTTGTGGGCACACAATTAATGTATGTGTCTACCAACAACCTTTTCCCAATAGATATTCCAGTAGATGTCATCTCTACAAACAATTAACAATAATATACATACGGATCTATTTCAGATGCGCCAAATGAAACTTAGACTAGGCGAATATGGAGTAGATCTTATGCGGCTAAGCGTTTCTATACCTACATTTTTGGGTAAACGGTCACCTCTTGGTTATAACCTGTCATATCACGTAGAAACTAGTGACCCGTATGCCAATTTTGAATACCAAAACTTACCATCAAATGTCCCTCATTAGTTGCCACCAACTGTATGGAATAAATCCATGTACGATGAATGTAAACGTGTGTGTGTGTGTTAAAATTGTTGTTTTCATGTGTTATGCTTTATGTTTCCGAGCAAACGGAGTATTTGTAGCTGTATTGGGTATTTTGATATGAATTGTGAGTTGTTCTTATTAGTATTGTTGTTGTTTTTACTGCCAATACTATTGTATGTTCATTAATTAGTAAAAGTGCCAAATGAGTTGTGGCTGCAACAGTATTGGACCATCCATTGGAATGAAACGAAACGAATATAAAAACTGATTGTGTCTGTTGGTTTGTCTATGATGCAGGCAGGCAGGCAGTGAAAATGCTTTAAAAATAACAAGAGAGGGATTTAATAACGAGTATAATTATATTTCAAAGAAATTCACTTTTACATTTTATAAGTATAATCTTATTATGTCCAAAGTGTGTGCATGTACGTCTCTCTTCAACTGTTTGCCTGGCTGTCTCTGTGTGTGTTTGTCTGAATGCAAAATGGAATTGGAATGGAAATGGAAATGGCAAAGAATTGACAGGAAATACGCAATTGTTAAAGTGATTTTGGTATATGCCAGCCTTGAAGAAATACGCATTAAAACTGAGTTGATTATTTACATTTGAGAACACCGGCATTTCCTTGATTAATTCAACTTAAATACACCAAAATTCGTATAGTGGGCAGGCATACATACATATATGTATACATACACACATATATATGTACATACGTATAACAATACCATTTAACTGTAGTTAAAGAGGTATTTAAATACATTTTTTAAGCCTTTTTTTTATATACAAAACAAACTTAAGTTTTCTTTTTTTCATTTTTTATTCTGATTTCAATAATTAAAGCCATAATTTGCATATAATCAGGTTGCCTGTAATTCACTTATTATGTAAGCATGTATACAAGTATGTAAGTATGTATGACATAATATGACCATAAAACCGTAAATATATTTCAGAATTTCCTTTGGTGAATGCAAATGATATTTCCTTGAATTCATATTCAAAAAAAATTTAAATTCATTACAAGAACAATTTCCCTCTTAAAAACATTAAATTCCATAAATGTTTCATTATTTTCATGAAAAATTTTGAAAAAACTTTACCTTGTTACCTTTCTTTGTAATGGTAATTTATATGCCTGCATCGAGATGTTGCAACTTTGTAATTTACATTACATTTTTTACATTTACATTACAAAGTTGATGGTAAAGAAAGAAAAGGTTGTTGTGTACCATGAACTGAAAAGGGTTAATTACTATCTCTTCCGAAACATATTTTTAATAATGCAATACATTACCCCTTATTATCTTTGTACTCTCGCTCTCTGGTTATACATTCAAATTAAAAATGTTACCCAAGCATGCATGTGTATAATTTACTAGTCCATAGGGTTTCTGTGGCAAAGGTTTTGTATACAAAAAAAATTAAGAAAAATATGGGAAAAATGTGAAGAAGATGACCACAAACGCACAAGAGTTCATCACTACTGCCTTGATGTGCGACCTTCTTAAACTATTTATAAATCTCTGGAGAGCCCCAATTTCGACTGTAGACAGAATATCTAAACTCTCAAAAAAGCCAACGCCCTAGGTTCTTAACCTCATTAAACTAAGAGCTGGATAGCTGCAGAGTAGGTGTTCGATTAGTCTCTAACTCTTACTCGCCACAACCTATTCTGTAATAGTTCGGCTGGGTTCCAAGTCCTTGTCAGCAATACAAACTTGCAGTGCACTGTAATAAACCGAGTAATCAACCTAAGGCTGGCCTTATACAAATTCGACAGGCCTAAGCACCTAACAACACGGTCCAGACCACCCCCCCCCCCCCCTTGCCAACTCTTCTCTCCTTTCTTCCTGACTTATCTAGTGACGAAGCCGTAAAAATTACATATTGAGGGACATGGACTACAGAAAGTGAACCTAACCTAGCGAAAGCGTCCGCCGTCTCGTTACAAGGTATGCCAATCTTTCCCGGAACCCAGCATAGACAAAACCGATTTGGTCTAAAGGTGTTTATAGACTTACTTACAGTCGAAGGCAATTCGTGATTTACACTAGACTGAAGCAATGGCCCTTAGAACAGCATGAATCTAAAGCGGACAGATTAGCTACGGCCTCAAAAGCTTTGAGTATAGTTGTCAATTTGAGACCTTTACAGAAGACCCCAATCCCTGTGACCATCCAACTTGGACCCATATGTGAAAATAGCCTTCGAGTACCTCACCATTCCACAATGCCCCATCCAGGTATGAGAATCCGCAAACCAAGCAGGCACAATATAGGCGGTGGTTTTATCTAGAGGCCCGTTTTTCGTTTTTTCAGAAAAGATGACGTTCAGAACTTCAGAGTGTCTTAACGAGCGCTGTTTTTAGCAGCCCATTTCCCTTAGACAGATTACGTTGAGCACTGCATGAGCATAATATCAAGAGCAGCCAGAGGGCAACTCTTCCTCACTCCGGTTGAAATACTTCCAAGATCATCCGTTGGAAAATCTTGTCTAAGACATTGCACTAACAAACAACAGAACCATAAGTATTAACCGGTCTAATAACCGCTAAATAAATCCTAGACTAATGATCCCAGCACTTACCCATGGAGTTCCTACATTGACCAAGGCCATTCAGTTACTTCATCATTCTTTCCTCGACGTTCATTTTTTCCTCCAATGTACGCTTCTTCGGATTGTGAAATTTGTAATTATTGGTGCAGCATATGTTATGCACTCACTGTAAGAAACGCCAGAGAGTGTGTTTGATTGATATCTTTAAGGCAGCAGAAGTCGAATAAGAGCTGGATAATATTATTATAAATCGGGGTTGGGTAAACTAGTGTGTAGTCTACGACCGAAATCAAACTAATGCCGCAAAATACATGGAAATGAGAGAATTTTGTTGTCCAGCTGGCGTTTTTCTTCTATTTTTTCTAATTTAGTACGATTGACCAAATGTTTACTAGAACTTTATGCCAAACTAAAGCTTCTAATTACGTGAGAGAAGCCATTGCAGTTACAAAGCCTCTGATAACCGCCTCTGATACAATGATACTTTTATCAGGGATCAGCAATGAGAATCAAAAAGATGAGTAGAATTGAATCGTACTCATATTTTCTGATACTTATACGCATTCATACTTATTTTAATATCATGGAACCTCTACTTATATAGTCAAACTTTGAAGTACTCATCTTACTCATACTTAACAACACGTATGATGTTGTTGATTTCGACTCTCCATAACTCAACATATACACGAATCACCAAATAAGTATGATTTACGTACGAACACTAAAATACACACTAAATGGTTGTGTGTCTGCTCTGTTTGCTGCTCTGTTCTTTTTTGCTTATGTGTCTGTTTTCTGTTGTTGTAAATGCAACAACAACTAAGACTGTAAATCTTGATACATGATTCGTGTCACTCGAATTATTTAAAAGTATTATGAGAGTATTTCTCTAAAGATATGAATTTAAATGAGTAGGGGCTTATGAATCAAACATATTTCGAATGGTTTGAGTTTGATGTCAACGTTATAGCAACCTGTCAACGTTGTAGTGAGTATGAATGAATCAGACGGAGTAGTTAAATTTCAATATTGTTGACTCACTTATATTCAAAATTCCATCGGTGCTTATGAGTAGCGAAAAACGACTGCTTACTGATATCTGTCTCTTATCCTAATACGCATCAAATAAATTCCGATTTTTTTCTTGATCTTTCTGAAAACCCTGCTAACAATGAATTGAATGGGGAATAGAGGCAGAGGCAGAATATTATATTACACAGCCGGACGATACATTTTAGATTTATCCACCTTCGATGTCAGTCAATTGCACTCTGATGCCAAGTGCACTTTAACCAATAAACAGAGTGTATTTTAAATGCAAACGACAAAAAAGAAAACAAAAAACAATGGCAACGACAACAAGCAACAGCAACGACTACAACTACACTCTGAACATATCAAATGAATGTGTTGTCGAGAGAATTGCATTGAATTACAAACAAACAAAAAAATGTGTAGGACTTGCTCGCTGGCATACGCACCCTAATTGTAAAGCTCAAAACAATTTATAAACGTATACGAGTAAATTAAAGTAAATACATGCATGCAGTCAACAGCATACATACATAATAAGTGTCATGCAACATGTACGCTTTCGCATGCGAATGCAACAAACAAAAGCGAAGAAAAAACACAGAATATGTTGCATTAAAGGAAACGCACAAAACATAAAAACAACAAGAAATAGATTGTGGGGAGTATGCCATGTGACTGATTGACTGACTGCCAGTCAGTCAGTCTTCAGTCTTTGTCATACAGTTTAACTGATTTTCTTAAACTGACTTTATTATGCAGCTAAGTAAAGTTGTACTCGTTTTTTATTGGTGATATTGTTGTTGTTGTTGTTCTCTTACATATGCTGTTTTTGTTTTCATTGTTCTACTCTGTACTCTGTGTGTGTACTCGTTTAAATGTAATTGGCGTGTGAGTCATTATGTCACAGAGTGTAATCGCATAATTTCTGCTTAATCAGGTGCCTACGCATCACCATTAATGTCTTTGATATTACTGGGTTTGTTGTTGTTGTTTGTTGTTGTTCTTATTATGGTTTTTCTTTTCCTTTCCTTTAAGCCTTTTTGTGTTAGCCTTTTATTGTTATTGTTGTTATTGTCTTTAGGCTTTTATTCTATTTTTTCTTTATTTCTCTCTTCTTAAAGCATGTTGATTTTGTTGTGTAATGCGTTTAAGAGGTTTTTGTCTTCTTTTCAAGTTGTTTGTTGTTGTTGTTGCATTCTGGTTGTAATTGAACATTAATTTGTTATTGTTTTTATAATGTGTGTGTGTGTGTGTTAATGCGCTTCAAGTACATGCGTTTCAAGTGTGCCAGTCTTATGTAAACTTGTGAAGGAGCAGCATAGCATATCTTTTGAAAAGAATTTTGTTTTAATTCTTCAGTAAATGTTATGTCACAAGGAATATCTTATGCCTCCAGGGAGTTTAAGTTTCATTGTGACACGTGCACTTGTTTTAAGAGACAATACAAAGGGAAGATAACATTTCAATTTAGCAGAGAATAGTAGATTATGTCACATGGATCTCTGCCAACTACATGTGCTTTTTTTCTCACATACATTGGGAAAATAGTTTTATGTTAGTATTTTAATGTCTGGCTGACTAAGCCATTAAAATAATACATTTACGTTTGAAACTAGTTTGGTGTTGTAGAGATATTGATTCGAGTATGAATTATGGGAAAGTTCCAGTTTAATATCGAAAATACTATACGATTTCACGTTCAGGTGTATAAATAGTGACAGAAGTTTGAGACAAAATGTCTTGTTGAAGACTGACGTCCTTACTAATAAAATATATTTTTTATACTCATAGTCTAGTAGGTAGTGTGTTGGCTTATCACGCATGAGGCCTCGGCTCAAACCCTAGATGAAACAACTCCAAGAAAACTAAAAACAAAACAAAAATTTCTTCAGCGACTTCCTTTCATCTGGCTTCTGGCAAAAACTCTGAGAGTAAATAAAAAAAATTTCCATGAAAAAGTTTCTAAAACATCTGTCGAGAAATTTTAAAAATTTCTTTTAAAGGTGCCGGTTTAACTAACTTTAACTCAACGCCTATTTGCCTTCTAATCTTTAGTGTCTTAGACATTTAATTGGCTGGATGACCTGGCTTAACGTACTGTTTCATGCTTGTTGTTCTGAATTTTAAACATTTTTAAAGGTCATATTTGCAATAAAATTTTCTTTTACGAAAAACCCTAAAAATTCAACAACGAATGTCATAGTAAGATTACAACTGTAATTTTCACTTCAAAGAGAAAGGTTCAGTGAACAAAGTATTTCACCATTGTAGCCAATACAACAACCTAATACATTTTCACACAGCATATCTTTTCTAGGAAATGATAGAAGGAAAATTCTATCATAATGAGAATAATATGCTCAATCACATGCTTACATAAGTAACATAATTTGTCATTGCAACCCATCTCTCGGGATTACGACCTAATTTCTCACACCACTCATGTTGTGTGCGTTAATTTTATACATGAGTGGCGGGACCTACAGTTTAAAGTCGACTCGTACAACAGATTTTTGGGAAATTTTTCATGGCAGTTTTTTCATAGGTAGTCGCTAAAGAAATATTTTTTCATATTTTCGCTTTGTTGGACCAAGGGTTTGAACCCTACCTACTAGATTACGGCGACTTCATGGTCGTATTAAGCAAATAGTCAGTCTGTACTCGAAACAGTGTAGCAGATTACTTTCGAGTGCAATCGATTCCCCGAAGAACATTGCAACAAGAGAATTGATGGAGGACATCGTAGTTTATTTTTTAAATACTTTTTTTATACAATTTAGAGATTGTATTATTCCTTCAAATATTTCAGAAAATTCTGAAATCCCTAACTAACATAGTAAGAAATTCAGTAACTGCATTTGTGCAATATATTTTGGCAGCACTCATCGTTTGTAGGCAATAATAGATGGAATTGAGATAGTCAATCAATTACCCGGTTAGTTTGAAAATGTGTATCTGATTTGTCTCTGACCTAATCTTCTCAAGAAGATTAATAGAAATAAAAAAGTGGTTCTCACGGCTTGAACTAATGGTACCCAATTACCAACCTTCTGAATGAATCCTCATACTTAAGATTTTTTGCTAGAATGGTTCCTATTGATGTTGTAAATTCTTTCTGAGTTTCACCATCCGGGCGATGAAACTTGCCACACTCAATTAGTCAATTAGCAAGTTTATAGAAATGTGACATCTTTACTCTTCAATATGTATAATCATCTATCAAAGACACAAACCCTGTAAAAAATTATATGAAATCTGTGTTAATTCTAATACTACTCTTGGTTTTAAAGAAAATTCAAGGAAAAAAGGATAAAAAAAGGATGTATTGTTATTAAAAAACAAAAAAAAATTAAAATGATTCATATTTTTTTTATTGAAACCCAATAAAAAACTTTCGACCTTAAACTGCGCGGTACATTAAAAATTTCAGTAGAGGGTTGTTTTCCTTTGAATGACATGAAACCCTATTCCATATTAAATTAAGAAAAAAAGCCAAAAATAAAGAACACAATACCATACTTTAGTCATATCCAACAGTGTAAAAATTTAATTTTTTTATTACGTAGTATCTTGAAATACTAGAGCTTTTGATTTTTGAATACGACATTCCCATATTGTGTCACATGAAAGCATACAATTCACATTTGACACTGATATCCAATTTTTTATTTGTATGTTTTTTCGTTTATGGTTGTATATATCGTTGGCTATACATTTCTTTAATATTATTGTGCTTTGTTGTTGTTTTTCTTTTTAAATTCTATGGAAATGGTGTAATTGTTTTCAATTCTTTTCAAGTCTTTTATTTTCTTTTTATTTTTGCCGCCACTTAAACTTTGCTTGCCTTCAGTTCGATTTAACAAATGAACAAATTTTTGTCCACAAATAAAAAACATCGCAGTATATAAGAACCCTTCCCCTGTTTGCTTAAACTTTAATAATTTCAGGAACGTGGTATCAAAAAGGGGGCAAAGAACGGAATACAAATTTGTGTCAGCAATTCCGGTTTGGTACTGCTTTGTTGAGCGTTCATTACCATTTTAACTGGTCACCATGCCAACACAGATATGCCTAAGAACATGAACTAAGATATTGAAATCGGTTTCATAACGATAGAATCGATGAGTCATATCCATTCACTAGTTGCCAGTAGAATTAATGGGCCAAGGTTCATCATAGAAATCTCAAAAACTAGCTACCGATTCGAAGAGCTTTTTAATCAGAACTGGGATGTAGTTTCACACCTCATCCATGTTGTGTGCGTTAATGTTGTCGTTGAGCGATGTGATCGACAGTTTAAAGTCGACTCCAAGCAACATATTGTTACGAAAATGAAAAATCAAGATACTGGTATTTTTCTTTTGCATCGCTTAACATTAAAATTATAAACAAAAGCTACAAAAACAAAACAATGCAGTAAACAAACCTGTTTACAAATTACCGTACTGCTTAATATAACAACAAACACCAGCATTAAAAAATGGTAAACAAGTCAACAAAAATACAACAACGCTACAAGAATAAATGTAAACAAAATACACAAACAACAATAATGAATGTAAACAACGATGTTTGCATTTATGGAGATTTCGTGAAGGCGAAGACATGAACATACGTCAGACAGCTTACTACGCCATATAAAATGTAAGAAAAAGCAGGCAACTGAGTCAGTAAAAGTTCAGTCAGTCTTGTGTGAATACGCGGTGCGTCTGAAGAGAGTAATCGTGGTTTGAGCATCTCCGTTACAAAGATCTACCGAACAAATTGACTAGTAATTGTTATTGTTTATGCAAAGGGTATAAACAGAAGAATAACAAACGCAGCAATTGTTTTTGTTTACATCAAGTTGTGAAGAGTGGCACAAAGAATTGTGCGAATAATAAAAAATTTTAATTAAAAGTAAACACAAATATCTTTTTATTTTATTTGTAATCTACGAGCTTATATTTTAAACATTTTTAAAAGGTAGAAACGTTACAATATTCTGCATCAGTGGTACCTATAGTTTAAAGTCGTCTCCAAACAACATATTTTTGAGGAACTTTTCATGGGCATTTTATTTTACACTCAGAGTTTTTGTTAGAAGAAATCTGAGAGGAAGTCGCCGTTGAAATATTTTTTACTATTTCGTTTGATCAAGATGTCTAGGCAGGGTTTTGATGCCTGCCTCGTGTGTAATAAGCTAACTTATTACAGCGCCATCCCTGCAAGTGATGAGGTTAATTACAAGAGTATCTCAGCAGACTCTAGCACGGGTATTCGCAAATAAAGTATTGGTGGGATTGGAACCTTTCTTTTCTATGGAGAAGTGCTATCAGATTACCACCAGTCCTAGGAAAATCTTGTTGTTTGTCACTGAGTAAATTTTTCATTAATGACATCTTATAAGCTAAAGATCAAGTTTAGCAGTTAATTTCTAAGGGTATTAGGTTTATCGAGAATTTATTTATTGTTCCTTTAGATTCGAGAGATGAGTACAGAACTGTTTCAAATCGTCTCCCTCTTTTTATTCCGCTTCGGTTTGGAATTTTTTTCCGTTGACAACTACGATAATTACAGGTAGATGATTATCAATTTTTTTCGGCATGAACAGGATGTTATATGATATGAGATGACGGCGCTATGTGCGTCGCAGCCCATGCCAAACTATTCTATTCTGCTCTGGTGATTTGAGGGCATAATCATCATGATCAGGTGGTGGTGATATAAGCTGGTCACCGAGGTCGTACGTTTTATGATGATTTTTTCTTAGGTCGTAGGTGGATGCAAATATACCGCAAACCACAGCAGTCCTCAAAGGCAACATAGCTCATGACATCGATCAAGTTCAGCCTAATTTATGAGCCAGAGCCTTGGAAAATAGGACATTTCGGACGTGCTCCACCCTGAGAAGCCAGGGCGGACTTTTGACATAACACACATATTTCGTCATTGCAACGCTTTAGTCAGGATTAAAACCTAACTTCTCACACCACCTATGTTGTATGTGTTAATTTTATACATGAGTGGCGGGATCTACAGTTTAATGTCGACACCGAAAGACAGATTTGAGATCCTTTTCATGGCAATTTTATTCACTCTCTGAGTTTCTGCCGAAAGACTGAAAAAGTTCAGGACTGCTAAGGAGAAATAATTTACAACCGAAGAAGATTTTTTGAAAGAAATCAAATTTATGAGTAACGAACTAGAAAATGATTTATTTTATGAACGAACCCTGTAAATTCCGAAGCAAATGTCTCTCGCAAGACTTAACCCCTCTTTTAAAAACTCAACACAACTACTTTATGAAAGCTGTCAGCATATTTTTGTTTTTTTTTCTGTTTTGCTTCTTATTTGTTTTTCTTGTTCAAACATTTATGGGTTTATGTTCTGTGTCATTGCCTTTGTGTAATCGAATCTCTGTGTTATGTTGAGACATTTTGAATGTGAATGGTTTTGATATCGTTTCATTGCCATTTCAATATTGAACACAAACAGCTACACAAACATTTGTATTGCCTTGTCCTTACACACACACACACACACACCCATTAGCATATAAACATTGTTATAGTTACACACATACATATATTAGATATCCTTGTGTATTCCTTTAGTAAAAATATTAACGGTTTGTTGTTTAACTATTGTGTTGTTGACATATTGTGTCACTTTTTAACTCCTTTACTTCCTTTTTTTTACTCTTTAATTTCATAAAATTTTTGCTCTCTCTGTCTCTCCCTTTTATTTGTCATTCTTTAATACCAGCACTGTCTACTTTCCTTTTCCTTTTTCTTTTTTCCTTTGTTGCCAACAAATAAACAAATAAAACGTAGTCTGTTAACAATAAACCTGTGATGACATTGATTGGAATCTCGATTTGCTAAAGAAAAACACACATAAAGAAGTGATCAAAACAAAACAATAAATCGGAAAACCTGAAATTAAAACTCATAAAAACTGTTTGCAAAAATTACAACAAAAAAATATACACAAAGAGCCCTCATTTTTGTTGTCCTTCTTTTATCATCCTCTTCCTCTTTGTTATGTAACTTTAAATGAAGTCATTACACGTTATCACAAGGACAGGGCCAAAGAAAAGAAAAAAATTCTTTTAAACGTTTTCTCTCATTGCGCTCTTTTTAATCGAAGCAATAAAGTTGGTACTTTGGCATCAAATGAGCCATGATTTATGACGTTTCATAAACATGAATTGCGTTTTTTTTTAAGTAATTACCGGTAGAGGACTTTAATATTAAATTCCAAGTAAGCTGGCGATTTATTAAAAAATAAAAATTTATTCAAAGTAATATTAAAGAGGGAGGTGCACCATAAGGATACTGACTGATAGGTGACGCGCATTCATGTCTTATGCGGAATGCTTTACAACTCCTCCATGTGAACAGAAACTTAACGAATTTCACTGAATATAACACTGAACTGTTCACGCCCGAGAAGACTTAGCCCTTTCTGATACCACAGTTTTTCAATTTGCCTAGTATTAGAATCTTTCGGAGCTTCTGATGTACCGACACTGTCGGTCTGTCTCTACTGTCGACTAGAATCTTACAGTTCCGACCTAGTTTCTCAAACCACCTATGTTCTGTGCGTTACTTTTACCCATGAGTGGCAGGACCTACAGTTTAATGTCGACTCTGAAGGACAGATTTTTGAGAAACTTTTCATGGCAATTTTTTTTACTTTCAGAGTTTTTGCCAGAAGACTGCTGGGAGACAAAGGCCGAAAAATATTTTTTCATATTTAGTATTGTGGGTGCAAATCCACTGAGGAAGAGGAGATTGTTATCCACTTTCTTTGTCAATGCTCATCTCTTGCGAGGAGGAGCTGGTTAGCTTGATGGAGATATCATCCGTCAAGAATATAGCTTCGTTTATCAAACTTTCGGGCTGGTTTTCCAGCGTGGGGTAGTCATGCTTTCAATGTGCAGCCCTTACGCTGACCAACTTCCTTTTCTTCCCTGGTTTGGAGAAACTTGGTCACTACAGAGACTGCGTTCAAGTTGCATCTGGTATCAAAGCTACCACTCCAATCTACCTACTTAGCTAATAGTGTTTGAGATATCTGAGCTGGGTTTTAAACCTCGGCCATACGTTTACAAAGCCAATATATTGCCTGTTCTACTCCAGTCACTTCGTATTCATAATAGTCGGATCCATTTAAATCGTTTACATTGTGAGCTGCCCAACCACTGTATTGTCACTTATACGCTTAAGGATTTAAGACAAACTCAATTAAAACAGAAAATCCGGTTGTTTGTTAGGAAAACGTGAGTCGAGTAATAGTGCCTCTTTCACTGACATTGAGATAAGAATCTCCAATCAAGCATATTTTTACACGGAACTTTATGTCGGAAGCTAAATGAAACAATATTTGAATGAAAGTGTTTTGGAAATACGTTCTAAATGGGGTCTAAATTTAAAAACCTTTACTAACTATCGCTTAAGTAATATGACGGACATCATTGCATACTGCAAAGAGTTTAGAAAGGATAAGCTTACTGGAAATAAATTTCGAATTCTGAGTGAGTGATATAGCGCGTGTCATGAATCATAATATTTAAAAAAGCTGGAGGAATACATAATTACATACATAATTGTGATGCATAGGCAGAACACTAGGCATATCTTTTATGAGCAATTACATCGACTTGTAATTACTATAGTCTAGTAGGTCGTGTGCTGGCTTATTAGACGAATTTCCATGTTTGAAGTCCTTGCTCACATATATCTCCCACTAGTCTTCTGATAAAAACTCTGACAATAAAATAAAATTGCTATAAACGGCTTCACAAAATCTGTCGTTCGGAGTTAACTTTAAACTGTAGGTCCAGCCACTCAATCGAACGTTCATGACTTCGCCTTCCCGAAATCTCTACAAATGTAAACATCGTTGTTTACACTTATTATTGTACTGTTTTTGGTATATTTTTGTTTACTTGTTTGCCATTTTTTATGCTGGTGTCTGTTGTTGTATTTTTGTTTAATTGTTTACTATTTTTTTGTGTTAGTGTTTGTTGTTACATTAAGTAGTACGATAATTTGTAAACAGGTTTGTTTACTGCATTGTTTTGTTTTTGTAGCTTTTGTTTATAATTTAGATGTGCAAAACACCAGTATCTAGACTTTTCATTTTCGTAACTGTATGTATGATACATTTGGGTTTTTGCTTCTTAAATTCTAGAACATTTTATTTCAATTTCTGTTAATTGCTTGCTTAATCACAATTGTTCAATTCCACAAAATCTATTCAACTATTATGCCGTTTTTAATTGAATTCAATTCTTCCACCCACAGTGTTTTTTGTTTGGTAGTTGTTAGGTTCACTTAACTTTTTTAAATCCCTATACATGACGCATAGAAGTACATATGTTTAGCGTATTGTAACAAATTGGGCCAAAAAATTCTCCAAAAACGACATCAATTATTGATTGGCTGACAAATAACGCCGAGTAGAACATTTTATAATTTGATTTCATCAAAAATGTTTTCCTTATTGACACTTTAATAATGCATAAGAGGGAAAAATGCTGATGACAATGCTATTTTATAATTTTTGTTGTATGTACATATGTACTCATGACAATGACAATGGTAACAATAATGTTGGCGACATGCTTGACGACATTTACAGCATATGTTGGTGTGTTGGCGCTGAGAATTCTCTCTTCGCCTTTTTTTTGGTGACAATATTTCTCGTATACAGTCGAGTTGAAACATATTGTTACATATGTAAGGATGTATGTATACATACATATATTTTCTATATTATTTTCTCTTAAATGTAAACATTATTTCAACATTTTCAAATTTTGTGCAATGCCATCCAAACCAACCATCCAGCTAAACAGTCAACGCTCTAGCTATTCAACCAGCCAACTAAACAAAAGCGTACGTACATACATACGTATGTACGTATTTGTCAAATGAAAATGTGCTGACAATTTACGCGCTTATTTTCCTTTTATTTTCAATTTCTAGCATATTTTTTGTTTTTCATTTTCTAAAGCGAAAAAAGCAAAAAAAAATTACGAAAAAATGCGAAAAATTGAAAATGATGATGAAATTGAAATAATGAAATGGCAAGCAAACACATACTTATGTATTGTCATCGTTTGTATCGCACTTTTGTTAAATTATTTACAACAACTGTCAAGAGACAAACGAAAACTTGTAATATGTGACACAATTTGATAAATTAATAAATTAAATGACAGGACATGTAACAAATTGTTTTTTTTTTGTTGTCAAAAAGGTTAAATATGATGAGAAAAGGATGCTATTGACACATGCTAGAGAATAATGGAACATACAAAAAATAAAAGGAAAGGCCATCGTATTTTTAGTTTTAAATTGAAACATCAATAGGAGCTCAAAAAGTACAACAAAAACTGATTTTGTAATTTGAAAAATTGGTCAAATTGGATTGTTAGAATAGAAGGATTCATTCATCAGTTTTTTTAATAATTTTATTTAAAAATGCAATTTAATTATTTAATAAAGGTGTGAACGTGTGTGTACATTTTTGCAGGATTTCTAAAAGGGCAATCGAAAAAAAAGAATTTTTATATATGGATTGTATGATTACGAGAGCAATACAATAAAACGTTAAGTTAATCTAAGCCAAACATATTGCTGTTGCTATTTCAGATGATACTGCAGTCTATACTGCTAACAGATTTCAATGAGTATTCAAAAAGGTTTAAAGCCAATTCCGAGCGATAAATTTGTAAGAAACGTTTTCGGGGTTATTTTATTTACTCTCTCTGCATAGAAGAAGATTTCATGGCAAAAACTCTGTGGTCTGAGTAAGCCTCATACTACATTCTAGACTACTGCGATTTCAGTTTTCTCTTATTTGACTCCGTTTTTCACAGTATTCTGACAAAGCTCTTGTGACTAGATATTATATCGATCATTTAATTAATTAAACTTCTACTTTGGTTTTTTGCTTGGTTCAGAGAGATTAACGGTATACTACGAAATCCTTCCGCCAGAGATTTCGACATTGGGTATCATGGTGTTAAAGTGAACCTTAATATTTCTTTCGACAACTTCCGATCAGCAGACTTCATGGATAAAATTATCACACACAACATGGCTGTTGTTAGAAGCTAGGTCATAAACCTTACTCAAATTACTAATTAAGTATGTAAGTAAGCCTTAACAAGATGGCCGTTGATGACCCTTTAAAACCACTGAAACGTAAATATTTTCCATTCTATTTTGTTTTCCTGTAAATGCATTAAAGAAAAAAATATCTGAAAGAAGAAATAAATCTTTGTTGAATTAGCACTTACAACAGTAACTGGAAACTTTTCAATTTAAAGTTTACAAATGTAAAATTCACATAAAAATTTATAAACAAAACAATGTTTGTTTGTTTCTTTATCTTCTTCATTGCTGATAAATATTTCATTTGAAATTGAACTCATGTTGAACTGAAATACAAGCAAAATTTACAAATAACCTTGAATTACTTTGGTAGACATATTGGCTCTCTTCGAACAATTTTTTTTTTCAAGGAATGTTTTTCTGGTTTTCTTTTATTTTTTCTTATTGTCATGGAATATGAAAATACTTCGCATTACCAAAAACACTTGCAATAAACTATTTATCCAGCGTTTGTCGCTTTGTCTTTTCTCCATGAAAACTTTCTTTCAAATAATATTACGTGCCATTTAATATTATGAAATCGAACAGCTAATATCGAACAAAAAACCCACTCTGTGACAATATGTTTTCTCAAAATGTAATGAAATGTAATAAAAATAATAATAAAAGCAGCAATCAAAACTAAAACTTTTCTTCTGTAGCCAAAGGAATATTGAAGCGCAAGGAATATTGTTTGTTCTCACAAAACCCCAGCAGTTCCATTATAGCAAATCTTCTTTGGCATTGATTTTTAAATCAAGTGAAATTACTTTTGAAACTGCAAATAAAATGATAGCAAGAAATTGAAAAGTACTTCACTATTCGGTCCTTAAATAATTGAACACCAAACTGTGGTCAATTTGATACGAAGGACAAAAATCGTCTTTTATTTTACAATGTTCAACGGAAATCTCTCTGAAGTATAATTTAAAACACAAGGAAAACATAAAAACTCACTGTAAGCTACTTTAGTAGCAATTACAAAACGCTTGTAAGCAACAAAATTTTTTCAAAAATCGGTTGCCACAATATTTTAGTTCAAGATATTGGTACGAAAGTGGAAAATCTTGATACTGATGTTTTGCTTTTACAACGTTTAACATTAAAATGATAAGCAAGTAAACAAAAATATACCAACAAACATCAGCTGCAAAAAATAAGCAAGTGAACAAAAATACAACAACAAACACTACCAGAATAAATGTAAACAAAATATACAAACAACAATAATGAATGTAAACTACGATGTTTACATTTATAAAGATCTCGAGAAAACGAAGCCACGAACATTCGTGAACATTCATCAGACTGTTTACGTTGCCATATAAAACGCAAGGCAAAGGAGGCAACTGTGTTAGTAAAAGTTCAATCAGTCTTATTTGTAAGGAATACTTATTACATTAGAACGTACACATTGCTTGCATGATCAATTGGATCTAACCTGTTATAGACGCTCATCATTCCAATATTTGTTTTGTTACGTTTTCAAGCTTTTTCCAGCTAAGCCGGTGGTGCGAGAATGATATGAATGTCGCATCGCGTTGCCCAGAAACAATGTCTCTGTGAAAACGTATCGGGTTGTTATATGGAACATAGTGTTGAGGAACTTTGTTTCCTTTTTTTTTTCTCAGAAAGCCATGAGGAATATTATCATGTTTGAAATTTCAGCCATCAATGGGAAAACTTAGAGACTTGATAGCAAAAAGGTAAAGACTATCGGGAAGGTTTCTAAATCTTAAAATTCCATGAAATTTTTTCGTCTTTTTCTAAATTGGAATGAGAACTACATATGTTTATAGTCAAATACTCTATGCCATCACTGAGATTAGGTTCTACATAAAAGCGTAAAGCGACGCACACTGTCGCGAGCGTGGCCAAAAATGGTTAAAGTCAATGTGGGAAATTCAATATTTTTTTACCTTTATCTTATAGAAAACACTTCAATTAGTTGATATGTAAATTTTTTTTATAAACTCTTGCGTAGTTTTTGAGTTATTGTATTTCAAAGTTAAGAATTCCCATGCAATATAGAAAATGTGTTCGAAAACTTGAAATTCGACATATCTTTGTCATAGTCAAAATTCAAAAATTCTTTTGGTAATGACTAAATTATTTGTAATAGAATTGTAATCCAGGTATGTAATTGTAATTACAACGCTATAATTGTTTACAAATATTAATCATATGTGAAATATCCTTAGCCAAAGTACAGGTCTTCAAAAAATTAAGATTTTCATACATTTATTAACTTCAGTAGTGAATTAAAAAAAAACACACAATATCACTTTTGAAATTTTTTGATATTTTATTGCCACAAGTATGTACTTTAACATATATAAATTTCAGCTGCTTCTGACTGCTTTTGTGGGCGTTATAAATGTTTTTTAGTGTCAGCATCATTGCAGATTCGTGATATTTTTGAGCAATGGGTACAGCTTAAGAAAAATAATACAACAAATGTGTTGCATCATATTGTACAATTTGTGGAAAATCGTATTCAAAGATTTCTAGCAGATATAGAGAAGGACTAACTAAAATTCATTCTTTTAAAAATTAGTAATAATTGGACAAAATATAGACGTGGAAAAAGTAGGTTTGAAACTGAGTTGAGGAAGTGATGTCAATTTTTCTAGATCATCGATTTTTTATATTTAAACATAAATAAATTCAATTAGGAACCAAGTATAAGTGTCTTTTCACTTATATGTATAAATTTAAGTATTTTAATATATATGTATAAACAAATTTTAAATTGTTTAATAAAATATTGTTTAATTAGTATTTCAGCTATGGTAAAAATGTATCCTTATAATTTTCTAAGGATATACGGAATGTGAGAAAATTAAATTTTAGTGAGTTAGTAAAACATTTAAATCATAATTTCCGATTCGAAAAAAGTATATATTCAACTTTTTTATGTCTTTTTGATACTTTTTTGAAAAAGGACTTCTTTAAGGTGGGCGTATCCTTGCTCCAAATTGAACGAAATTTGGAGGAAGTATTAAGCATGTTAGAACTAATAAGTGTACCAAATTTTATTAACATATCTATTTTTTCCTCGAAGTTATAGCAATTTTCAATTTCAGGATATATGGGAAGGACACGAATCCTTCGAGTTTAAATGACCAAATTTTAAGTATGATTATGTTTTACCAATTAATATAGGTGTGCCAAATTTCATTACTCTACTATTACTCCTTCTATTTTTGGCCACTCGTTATATGAAATCGCGACAGTGTGCGACGCAGCCTGTGTTCACTTTATTGGGTTGGAAGAATTATTGGGTCTTGGAAAGAGTAGTAGTTTATGGAAGAATTTCAATGCAAAATGATACTTCACAAATCTCACAGAATATAACTGTTGTATTAAATGCTAGTTTGAAGTCAACAAACACTCAATAGACAGAATACAGATGATCACCATTTAACCGATTATTTGACAATTACAATCAAATTGTTGCTATGGTCAATGCATGATTTATTTGACCCCAAGGCAAGTATCAATGGTTGCTATGCCATATTTCAGAATATGTCGGGCATTATAAGATATTAAAAATGCCTCAGATTTAAGTATGATCGACTGGCAAGTATAAATACAAAACTAAACTATTTTCTCACTCTCAGGTTTGTTTTTTTCTAAAGCATAAAAACCCAGATTGTGTTACAACAAACCAATCTTCAGTTCTATAGAATACTGTTTATTAAGAAAACAAAAAAAATCTTCAACAAGTAGCACAATATTATGCTGTAGGCAAATAAAATAATTTCCCATCAAAAAACAACTAAAAATCTCAACTTTCCGTTGCATTTATTTTGCACTTCTTTTACACTCTTCTAGAGTTCTTTTGCATACAACACAATTTACATTCATTTGCACTTGCGCACAAGAAAGTTCCAGCAGCATTAAGTAAATGGTGAACAAAACAGAACGTTTACCACTGTATGCCTGATATGACATGGAACAGGAAATCAAGTGAGAGAGAGCAAAATGAAAACTTGGCATACAACGTATTGTTTTTAATATACTAGCTACGAGGGCTGTAATAAAATTAGCAAATCCCAAGTTATTCCTCTGTTTACACTCTTTGCATAAACAATAACAATTACTAGACAATTGTTCGACAGACCTTTGTAACGGAGATCTTTAAGGCACGATTACTCTCTTCAAACACACCGCGTCTTCGCAAAAGACTGACTTAACTTCAAAAGCTCAGTCGGCTGCTTTGCCTTGCCTTTTATATGGCAAAGTAAACAGTCTGATTAATGTTCTTGAAGTCGAATGTTTATGACTTTGCCTTCTCGCAATCTCTGTAAATGTAAACAACGATTATTCTTGTATTGTTGTTTGTATATTTTTGTTTACTTATTTGCCATTTTTTATGCTGGTGTTTGTTGTTCTATTAAATTTATAAACAGGTTTGTTTACTGCTTTTGTTTATAATTTTAATGTTACGCGATGTAAAAGCAAAACACCAGTATCTAAATTTTTTCATTTTCGTAAGAATATAATTAATGTGCGGTTGTGGTTCTATTACGAGCAAACATGCCATCAATTTAACGCGCAGCTGTCTTACATCCAAGTTATCAACCAATTTGCGATGTTGAGCCTATGCGCATTCAGCAGACTAGCATCTAATGCTACTTCGGGGGTTCATTTAATCGTTTCATTACGTTTAAACTCTATATTTACGTTGATTGAGATGAAGGTGACTTGGAATTTTGGAACAAGTGCACTTGAATATATGGTATACGGGTCTCAGAATTCATGTTAAACGAACAGCATGGTGAGGATAAGTGATCGTGTTCAGTTCTCTTCATATTTCATTTTCCGGATAAAGAGTAAAAGCAAGGTGTAAGTAGTTTGTTAAACGGCCATATAATTTTTGAAGATGGCTTAAACATCATCACCGAGGTAGAGTCTATTTGGGGAAAATGAGAAGTAAATTCAACACGCTCTGTGGTGAATACAGTGTATTCCAGGCTGAGTCGCTAAGAACACTAACGTAGTGGTGTAAGGGAAACGAATAGTACCGGGTGATTAAATCATTAGCCTATCAGGCGGTCTTAAAAGCTTTGACGGGTTCGTTTTCAGTCTACAGCAATGCTTTGACAATACTCCATTAGAGTTAATATATAAAATAATGCTGTGTTCTGAGGCAGGCGAACTATCAGGAGAGAATGCTGCAAAATATATGAGACTGGTGAAAAAAATCCGTTGGGTATTCCTTCGCACACTTGTTAAGGCTGATCGACGGACAGTGGAAACTTTATGGCGTAATGCAAGTGGTTTGAGAAGCTAGTTCGTAATCCTAATACATATGTACGTATGTAGAAAAACCCTCACAATGCTCCTTCACATGTAAGGCATAAAATAGTACAGCAATCTGGAGCAGAAGAACATTCAAAGGGATTGAACTGGGTGTCTTTTCGGAAACTCTTAGGGCTGATGGACTGAGAGTGGACAGTAGGAGAGATTGTGGAATCTCCAGACTATTATACATCAGGCTTAAATAATGTGTATTCAGCCTAAGTAAGGAGACTTTGAGTTAATCTGGCCTCTTTGTGTCATTGCCCAGCTTTTGTTCGGGATCTCAGTATTTTGGGGATGATACTATAAGAGACAGTTTGTACAAGATACGGACTTCCTAATGAAATTAAAATAGTATTCCTAGTGATGACATGATCGCTTAGATTTATGTCAATAGGCTGGATACCCTTGTTTGGTCTCCTTTCCTTGAACCTAACTACCTAGTGTTTATTGCGCAACTATATAGAAGCTGAAATGCCTAATCTTCACCACAGTTTGGCTGTTTAGGTGATTTTCTACTTCTTCATCGCTTCTATCTCCTCTTTTTTTTCTTTTCTTTTAATGGCTTCGGAAGTAAAATGCAAATCAACGTTTATATTTATGATTGATTGCTTTCACCAAAGTAATCTTTTGAAATTACTTTTACCAACTACACCCGAGGTATTGGTGAGGACCCCTTGTGGAAGCAACGTGGTGGATGTGTTTTAAACGCAAATCGCGGAAGCATGCGAGCTCGGTGTGGCGTTACACTCTTAACGTTTTACAGAAGTTCAGATGGTCTCCGATCCCTAAACAAGAGGGAAGTCATGTCCAAATGCATGGCTTAGAATTGGTACACACATATGGTGATGTGATACGCGACATGCCAGGTGGTTGCATCATTGTGTGTGTGGGCATTGGTAGAGGGATTATATTTCACTATGTTTCGGGCACCGTGGGGTATGCCATCATGGCGAGACTAACGTTAACCTGGAATTCTATACACGAGTTTGGTTAATTTTAGCACCATCCTCGTACAATACGCCAAAGAAAAAAAGATACAAAAAAATAGTGAAAAGTAGAACAAAAGGTAGCTGGCTGGCTGTTTATTATTGCAGCTGACTGTTAAAATAATGGCAAGAAATTAAAATTATCAAAAGCAGCAATTTTCCGCTTGGCTGCCATAAATTCTTTTCTTTTTTCGCTGTGCTGTTTCTCTCTCTCTCTCTCGCTCTCTCCCTGTCATTGTGTTTGTGCACTATTTACTTTAGTTTTTTTTACAATTTAGCACTCGCTGGCACTAACAACAACTTGTTGCAAGTTGTGCAAGGTACAATACATTTTCTATTTCTTTTTTTTTTGCTGGTTCTTCATTGAAATTTTAAAATAGTGGTAATGACTTTAAGATAAAAATCTTAAAAAGTAACAGCAGAAAAAACAATGAATAAATTGGATCTAAGAAAACAAAACAAAACAAATGAAATGAAATGAAATTATAGGTGAATGCATTACCTAAGGCCAGTAACTAGAAACTGCAGATCATGTTACTCTTTTTTTACTGTTCTAGAACTTTAATTAATTTTTGAACAGCCAAAGTAATACTCACCTGCTTTTAAAATTGCTTTCATTTAATTTGTTTGTTCCAATTTTCGAAATTTAATTCTGCTTTAATTCATTCAATTATTTATTTATCATTACTATGCGAGTAGTAAGTACTTGGTATTGTTAATTGAATTTGTTGCAAGAAAACTTTTTTTGTTCGTTGTACACCTCCCCTTAGCATTTTAAAGGAATTTCTCAGTCGAATAGGTAGGGCTTTCAAAATAACGCCTTTTCAATTTGTTCATTTACAGTTGGTTTTCCTTTTTTTGCGGTTTAGAAGCTTAAAAGCATAGAAAACTTATCATATAACGATGAAAAGTTTTTCTTTACATTTCGAAAATAGTATTCACTTTTGGGTGGAAATATTTTTGCACCTTTTTTTCTAGTAGCATAGCAGATGAGGGAAAGGGAGTGGTGTGGGGTTTGGGAATTGTTTTAGAAAATATATTCCAATACAAAAACAATACAAAACAGGTGTTTGGTTTCCCATGGAATTGTAAAACCGAAAATACTGTTTTATACGCAACACTTTGTTTAGATATTTTCAGTGCTTACTACGCATATAGATAGTTTCGTTAAGTGAAATTAAAATTAAATGCGTAGTTGAAGTTCGTAAGGAATAAATGTTAAGGAAGAAAATTAATACCATTTTTAAACGGTATTAATTGCCAGAGATCAGAAATGAGTATTCAACAAGATGAGTAGAATCGAATCATACTCATAATTTCTGATACTTATACGCATTCATATTTATTTTAAGATCATACTCAATGGGATTCTAGAAAAGAGTCGCTATGAAATTGCCTACAGATGAAACTTTCTTCATTTAATTTGAACACAGTTCTTTAAGCCACATCTCATCCCTGATAATGAGTCAATTTGAAAACTGTGCTTGTAATCAAACGTTACACCCATCTTGAGCTCATTTTACTTTCTTACCAGAGATCAGCAAAGAGTATTTAAAAAGATGAGTAGAATCGTATCATACTCAAAATTTCTAATACTTATACGCATGCATACTTTGTTTAATACCATGGAACTTCTGTTCATATTCAAAGTTTAAAGTCCTCATCATATTCATACTTAACAACGCTTGTTTGCACTCCCATCGCACTGAATGGAGTGGTTAAGCCTATTGCAAATCCCAGATGGGTACAGTCATGCCGCTATGAGTTACAAGACTATCGAATGATGACAGTATTATTGAATTGCTTTCGAAAATGGAAGACCTTCATACTTCATACCGAGATTAAAGGAATGGGCGAAGAATCAAATGGGTATCTGAACGCTGTGCTTTTCAACAAAGAAAGATTTGTTACAGCAAAGAATAAGTGAGAGAGAGCAAAATCTGTATTCTCTTAATTACCTGTTCCACTCCCATTATTGTTGGTTTTGTTGCCGAGGGATAAGTGAATGGAGCAAAGATGATAGATAGTCTAGAGTAAGGATAATATATATTGGCTAGCTATGGCAACCAATATCTTTTGAAGATCCTCTAATCTTTAACTCGTACAGCTAAAAAAGCATGCCTTCTCTCCTTATTGAATAAAGTATAGTTAGTCTCCTAAGTCCGAAGTCGCCGTGGTCTAGTAGGTAGTGTGTTGGCTTATTAGACGAAAGGCCCGAGTTCGAATACCAGGCCAATCATCGAAAACAAAATACAAAAAGTATTTCTTCGGCGACTTCCTCTCAGCAGATTTCTGGCAAAAACTCTGAGAGTAAAAATTGCCATGAAAAGCTTCTCAAAAAATCTGTCGTTCGGAGTCGACTTTAAACTGTAGGTCCCGCCACTCATGTATAAAATTAACGCACACAACATGAGTGGTGTTGAGAAGCTAGGCCGTAATCCTGACGAAGGGTTGTAATGGCCAATTATGTATGTATATATAGTTAGTCTCCTATAGGAATACTAGACAATGCATTAAATTATTACAAAATATGCTGTGTCGTGATACCAATGCTCTTTGTGCATCTTTTGAGATATAGATAAATAGATGTAGATTGCATATTGTTATAAAAATGGAAATGGTGTTACATCGTTTAATATTAAAGTGATAAACAATAGCTAGCAGGATAAAGTGATAAATAACATCAGTATAAAAAAGGGTATAAACAAGTAAACAAGAAGAAACAACAAACATTACCAAAATAAATGTAAACAAAATACACAAACAACAATGAAAGAACAATATTTAAATTTACAGAGATTTCGAGAACGCGAACACATTCTCCATCAAGAGCATCCATCAGACTGTTTACCTTGCGAAAAAGACAAGACAATGCAAGCAACGTAGTCAGTAAAAATTCAGTCAGTCTTGTGTGAAGACGCGTTGCGTGGAAAGAGAATAATTGTGGTTTGAAAATCTCCGCTATAAAGATCGGTCGAACAATTGTTATTGTTTACGCAAACCAGTGTAAAACAGTATAACAAACAAAGCAATTGTTGTAGTTTACATAAATTTGTGAAAAGAGGCACATAGAATTATGCGTCTAATACATACATACATAATTGGCCATCAGTCAGGACTACGGCCTAGCTTCTCACACCACTTATATTGTGTGTGTTAATTTTATACTTGAGTGGCGGAATCTACAGTTTAACGTCGACTCCGAACGATAGATTTTGAGAAACTTTTTCATGTCACGTTTATTTATTCTCAGAGTTTTTGTTAGAAATCTGCTGAGAGGAAGTCGCTGAAGAAATATCTTTTTTCATATTTCGTTTTGATGTCTGGCCTGAGCCTCGAACCCGGGCTTTACTATGATTCTTGTACTTGGTACCGTCCATACATCAGTCTTTTCTTCATCAATAAATCACTTCAAATCCCTGATATCAACATAAGGCTGACCTGGAATCCTTTTTATATAGGCGAGGGCCTTTGTGTAAGAAAAATTTGCGAACAGAATTGTCTCTTAGAACATTCTCCTGCTATATATAAGGGTAGACATGTATGCCAATAGCCGGTTTGTTTTTTGCGATTAAAGGGCTTACTTGATTTAACTTAAGAATTGTGAAGACTCAAGGCTTTTAACTGATGTTGCAACAGTTGAGTAATCCATTTAATTTTAACATGTGCTGAGATTTTAAAGCCCTCTTTATCCTTATGTTAAACATCATTATTTACCAAAAAACATTTGCCATAAACCTTACAAATTTAATAATTTTGAATCAATCAATTCGCTTTAAATTCCTAAAAATAAAAATGCTGCATCAGCATTATGCCATTGTGCCACTTGTAAAGCATATTTTAGTTACAATTTAGTTTACTTTTGCCACTCTTGAAACTTTAAACTGTAAAGAATTATATTCACTTTAGACACGAAAAGAAAGAAAATTGAATTCTTACAAGTATTTACGGCGCAGTGAATTTATCTGTGAAGATTTTTTAGAACTCCAAAGCCATTATAACACGAAAAGATGGAGAATGGAAACGGGGAAGATGGAAAATGGCTAAAAAAAACACACACACATACACACAAGAGTCATAAGAAGCCATATAAATAACCACTCATACAGGCATAGTACGCAGACACAGACACAAACATAGACGTGGACGTACTACTAGAGGACATGGACATACAATAAAAGTTATGAGAGCAAGCAAGCTAAGCTAAGCTGCTAAAGAGTTTCTCTGCTAGTTTAAGCATAACATAGAGGACCAGGAGAGGAGAGAAAGACTGTGTGTGTGTGTATTAGGAATTTATAGAGAGTAAATAGAATTTGTAGAAAATGTTAGTTTTTTTTAGATAAATTGGCTTCCTACACTCGAGCTTAACATTTAAGGTATAAAAATTATAGAATTTTCTTTTTTAAATCCTAATAAAGTTCTCTCAGCATAATCAGGACAAATAAAAGAAATGCATTTTTATTTTCTATTAAGAATTCAACTGATGTAAGATAGTGTGATAGAAAAGGCAACAATAAAAACCAGAGAAGAGAAGGCAGAGCAATAGAGAAAAAAAAGTGTTGAAAGAAGGATTTTCCTGGTATTTGAAATCATAGAAATGAAATCTTTTCAAAATGTTTTATGGCAATACAAGTTTTTGCTTTAGTTGGTGCAATAGAAGAAGAACTCCAGCAAATATATTCCAAAAAGCTTTCATGCCAAATACGGCTATAAATCCTTATCAATAAGGCTTTTGCAACTACAAATCGTATATAAAATTCAACAAAAGTTTTCTTTCATTTCTTTCCGACTTTCTTTAATACTTTTTTTCATTTCTCTTTTTCTCTTTTTCGATATGTATTGTTGTTATTATAGTTTAAAGTAAAAACTACTCGTCTTCTCTATTTCTCTGTCGCTCAATGCCCAAACGTGTTAAATGGCAAAGGAAACGGAAACGAAACTCTTAAAGGAAGTTCAAGCAAGAACACAAAAAATCCATATATTTAAACACACACACCCACATACACATACACACACATTTACACTTATGTGTTTAAAGATAGAAAATGTAACATCAACACTTTCAAATAGGATTTCTTATTTGCAACACAATCAAACTGGTTTTTTGAAAGTTGTTGGATGGCATTAAACAAAATCTGGCCTAGAAAATGTTTTAAATTTTGTATTAAAACTTAAAGATTTTTTTTTAGTTTGAATAACGTATTGCTACGAAAATGAAAATTCTAGATACTGGTGTTGTGCTTTTACATCGCTTAACATTGAAATTATGAGCAAAAGCTACAAAAACAAAACACTGAAGTACACAAACCTGTTTACAAATTATTGTAGTCACCGTAGTCTAGTAGATAGTGTGTTCGCTTATTAGACGTAAAGCCCGGGTTCGAGCTCCAGACTATATATCAAAACGAAATATGAAAAAAAAAATTTTTTTTCTTTGGCGATCAATAGATTTCTGGCAAAAACTCTGAGAGTAAATAAACATGCCATGAAATGTTTCTCAAAATCTGTCGTTCGGAGTCGACGTTAAACTGTAGGTCCCGCCACTCGAGTATAAAATTAAGGCACACAACATAAGTGGTGTGTGAAGATAGGCCGTAATCCTGATTGAAGGGTTGTAATGGCCAATGTATGTATGTACATGTTTACAAATTATCGCACTACTTAATAAAACAACAAACACCAACAGAAAAAAATAGTAAACAAATAAACAAAAATACAACAACAAACACCAGCACACAAAAATAGTAAACAAGTAAACAAAAATACAACAACAAACACTACAAGGATAAATGTAAATAAAATACACAACAACAACAATAATGAATGTAAACAACGATGTTTACATTTATTGAGAATTCGAGAAGGCCAAGTCATGAACATTCGCCTTCAAGAACATTCATCAGAATGTTTACGCTGCTTTATAAAAGACAAAGCAAAGCAGGCTAGTGAGTTAGTGAAGCTCAGTCAGTCTTATGTGGAACTAAACTAAACTGACTGAATTTAAATAAATAAAATCGAGGTCAATGGCTCATACTACAAGTTCATGTGAAATCCTTAAGGCTTAAAATGCCTTAGTCAGGCAAAGAACGCTTGTAGACGCATGATACTCTAAAAGCTATGAAGAATCGCAACGAATTCTCATGGAAGAATACAGAAATATGAAAGGCAAACCAAATATGATGGTGACGCTTTGGGGAAGACACCAAGAAGGGCAATAAAGGTAAAAAAGAAGGGATAGGCTGTTACAGAGTGTAGTCAGGCTTAGCTTTAGTATGGAATAATCAATTTGCAAATTTCGCTTTTTTTTACGTCATCCAAAAATGTAATTCCGCATTCCGTCTTAAGGCTTGAAACATATACAGTAAGACCCCGCTTAACGCGGAGGATACATTTCAATAAGTTCCAGCGCTAAACGAGGCAACTAATAAATCAACTGTGACGCAGGAAAGATGTGTTCGTGCTGTGATTGCGACTTCGGAAAATACAGTTGGAATTTGTATTCTGGACAGACTAACAAGAGAGCGTTGAAAAATATACATAGTATACATCGTTGCTATATAGTGCACCGGTTTTGTACTACCGCGTAATACTGAAACAGCGTTAAGCGGGGTCCAACTGTATTTCATAACATTAACCCAAGTTTCCACAACTAGTTTATGCATCAAATTGTTTAATTTCAACATCGGCTCTCGTGTGCTTAGCTTAAATTTTATAATCTTGATCTAAACTACTAAGCGTATGAGCAACATAAACGAATAATAATAACTCATATGCTATGCATGCTTATGAGACATGCATGGTATGCTGTTTAACAGTACAATCAAAATATTTGATTGTATTCATCTTACGCTACGTCAAACTTTTGTAAGAACCCGTCTTAAATATGATGTATGGGGCAACAACTTTTTTAATGAATATTTCATGTTCGATATTAAAATCGTGGGATAACAAAAATTTTAATGCAAATACAGGATAAACTTCATGCAAATGAATAAATAAAGAAATTTAAGAGAAGCAATCAAAACAAAAGAAAAAAAATTTTTTTAATAAAAAACGTTAAATGGTTCTTAAATGTTTAACTTCCTTATTATTTTATACTGTTACGTTTTTACCTTTTAAAAAACGTTTAAAATATGACCTCGTAGATTGCAAATAAAATCAAAATAAATTTGTGTTTAATTTTACTTAAAATTCTTTATTATTCGCACAATTCTGTGTGCCACCGTTCACAACTTGATGTAAACAACAACAATTGCTCTTCTTGTTATTCCTCTGTTTCTAACCTTTGCATAAACAATAACAACTACTAGACAATTATTTTACAGATCTTTGTAATGGAGATCTTCAAACCACGATTATTTTCTTCAAACGCGCCGCGTCTGCTCACAAGACTGGTTGAACTCTTACCAACACAGTCGCCTGCTTTGCCTTGCCTGTTATATGGCAAAATAAACAGTCTGATGTATGTTCTTGAAAGCGAATGTTCGTAATTTCGACTTTTCGAGATCTCTATAAATGTAGATATCGTTGTTTACATCGTTGTTTTTTTTTTTACTTGTTTACCATTTTTTTATGCTGGTGATTGTTGCTATATTAAGCAGTACGATAATTTGTAAACAAGTTTGTTTACGGCATTGTTTTGTTTTTGTAGCTTTTATTTATAATTTTAATGTTAAGCGATGTAAAAGCAGGCCTGACATCAAAAACAAAATACAAAAAGTATTTCTTCGGTGACTTCTTCTCAGCAGATTTCTGGCAAAAACTCTGAGAGTAAAAATTGCCACGAAAAGCTTCTCAAAAAATCTGTCGTTCGGAGTCGACTTTAAACTGTAGGTCCCGCCACTCATGTATAAAATTAACGCACACAACATGAGTGGTGTGAGAAGCTAGGTCTATAATCCTGACTGAAGGGTTGTAATGGCCAATTATGTATGTATGTGATGTAAAAGCAAAGCACCAGTATCTAGTTTTTTTCATTTTCGTAACAATATTTATGCCGGACGATAATTCTTGAGAAGCAAACTTTCTTATGTTGTAGGTAAAATAGCGTAAAATGGGGTTTCCATATTACCTCATTGTAATGGTTATCATGCCTTTTATCAAGTTCCTCCTATAAATTCCCTGTGAATACATACATACAATTGGCCATAACAACCCTTCAGTCAGCCCTTCTCAACACCACTTAAGTTGTGTGTGTTAATTTCATACGTGAGACAGATTTCTGAGAAACTTTTCATGGCAATTTTATTTATTTCCTTTGCTGAGAGGAAGTCGCGGAAGAAATATTATTTCATTTTTGGTTTTGATGTCTGACCAGGGATTTGAACCTACTAGACTACGGCGAATATATTCACTAAAGCCTTAGGCACAAGTTCGAATTCAGAATCTCATATTACTTCTCACCCATCTGTCGTATATGACTTAACCTAATTTTACAAATATTTTTCCTATGAAAAGATTTGCAATTTCAGCATGATTTCCATTCATAACTGAAAGCTTATTTGATCAACCTGCGAAACCGCGCTTGCTATTAAGAAAAAATAGGAACATTTTGTACATTTTTCCTTTCCCTTTCTCTTCTATAAAAATATTTACACGCATAACTCCGTCAGTTGCCCCAGTAACGGCAACTATGCCTTACGGAATATTCATTTTGGTTTTTATTTACACCCAAACAAAGGCTGTGATTTTTCTCTCTTTTTTTCAACACGATGTTGTAAACAAGGAGTGTAAAACCTCTAACAGACACATACAATAATGCTAATACACATACATTTACACACACACATACTGCGGTTGCATTTTTACAGGTTTCAATTGTTCCGCACCGACTTTATGTTGTGATCTGAATTCCATGAGATTTTTTTCGATTTTTTTTGCATTTCTACCTAGAATTGTTGCCCTTGACTAGAGTTTCGTTTTTTTTTTTTGGATAGTGATTGTAGATGTTTTTTTTTTCTTTGTGGGTGTATGTGTGTGTGTGAGAGCTTTAGGAATTGAAAATAAAAACATAAACTCCATTGCATACTTTATGGATGATTGAGTTATAGTGCTGATGATGGTTTCATTGTATTAAGCCAGTATGTAAGTGTTTGTGTATACGTCCTTGTTTGTAATTGTGTATGTGTGTGTAAGTGTAATATAATGGATACCCAACATATTGTATTGGATTGTGCATATTGTATTGTACAAATATGCCAAATATTTTGAAACTTTTTTTCTCTACTTTGTGGCATGCAATCCATAACTGTAATGTTGTTTTTCTCTCTATCTCTTTTTTTATCCGTTTTAAGAGCATAATATTCTCTCTCAATGCCATTTTCTGAAATTATGTGAAAACATGACATTTTTATTCTTTTCTAGGATTTCATACACAACATCCGAAGCATTACAAAATTTACACACACACACACACACACAGAAATACTTTCAAATATTTTAACCTTGTAGTTTTATTAATGACTTAATGGGTAATTATTGGCACACAATTAAATGGATGTGAAGACCAACCATTTCACCACAGATGTCAGGACCACCGACATCTGAACAGACAGAGAATAGACTTGTCAATACTGAGCGAGCACTACAGAACATCTGGAAACCAACGTTGGATAACCAGCAAATGCAACAAGGCTTCGATATGGTCCTGTGGTAAATTCCCAGTGGGGAATGTCGACGACAGGTGGGAGAGCTTTGTGAAATGCACCGTTAATGGGGTACATTTCTTCAGCTGTTATCTTCCCCCTAGCCTTTCATTAGAAAACTTTAGACGCAGAATAGATGACATCGTTAAGGAAGCAAGGAACGTGAGACCTGTGGTAATTGCCGGGGATTTCAATGCTTGGGCTGTTGAATGGGGCTCGGCATGCACTAACACAAGAGGAGAATGCTTACTCGACGCATTTGCAACGTTGGAGGTTGTGTTACTTAATAGTGGTGACAAGGATACATTCTCGAGGAATGGACGCTGCTCAAAAATTGACCTGACATTTGTCAGCGACTCCCTGGCGTCCTCATCTACCTGGTCGGTGTCTGACATCTACACACATAGTGATCACCAGGCAATCATTTTCGAAATTCGGGAACGCTCTACGGAACACAACGTTCCTGCCGCACCGCCGAACCCTCTTTGGAAGGACTCCACCTTTGACAGGGAAACCTTCGTCCTCGCATTGGAGGACATTCGGTTATTCGGGAACGCGAATGACAAGGCGACGGGACTTATGCGCTCCATAACGGAGGCTTGCAACGTTTCTATGGCAAGGAGGCGCCATATGTCTGGAAAGAAACACGTCTACTGGTGGAACGCGGATATAGCGGACCTAAGGCGTAAATGTAATCGCGCACGGCGGCTTTTCCAAAGGGCCAGAGGCCGTGATGAATTTGCTGAACTACGGGAAATGTATAGAAGGTGTAGGGCCAGCCTTAATGGGGCCATTGCATACAGCAAGAGAAGATGCTACAAGGAAATGTGCGCCGATGTGGACGCGAATCCCTGGGGAACTGGATATAAGGTGGTGATGAGAAAGCTGAACTGCTTCCGACCACCAGCCACGACGTGTGCTCTTGAGCTGCAATCAATCGTCAGGAGCCTTTTTCCGCAGAAGGCCGAGATTACGTACTCCGTGCGAGGCATGAGGTCTCCAGAGGAAATCACTGAAGTCAGCAGCCAGGAATTTGAGGCGGCCTGCAAGGAGATGAAACTAAATAAGGCACCGGGGATTGACGGGATCCCAAACATCGCTCTTAAAGCAGCCATTGAGAGTAATACTGAGCTGTTTAGGCAAGTTTTTAATGCTTGTATCCAGGAGAGAACGTTCCCTAGGATATGGAAAAGGCAGAGGCTGGTTCTCATTCCGAAGGGTAACAACGCACAGGATGCCTCGGGATACCGCCCGCTCTGTATGATAGACACAGCCGGGAAACTTTTGGAGAGGATAATCTGTAGGAGACTAGAAGCATTTCTAGAGGGAGAAGGCCTGTCGGATCGCCAATTTGGCTTCCGGAAAGCACGTTCCACCTTGGATGCAATAGGAACAGTAGTGACAGTGGCAAAGGACGCCATCAGCGGTGAGCGTTGGCTGGAGGGCGATAAGGAGTATTGCGCTATCATCACCTTGGACGTCAAGAATGCATTCAACTCTGCGGATTGGGATGCCACGTTAGCTGCCCTGGATGAAAAGGGCGTACCGAACTACTTAGTGGAACTAATTAAGGACTATTTTAAGGATAGAGTACTCATATACGACACGAACGACGGCAGAAAGTCATACGCGGTGACTGCGGGCGTGCCACAGGGTTCCGTCCTGGGCCCTATATTGTGGAACGTCATGTATGACGGTGTACTGAGGCTTAGACTCCCTAGTGGTGCACAGATCATTGGATTTGCGGACGATATTGCCCTGGTGATAAGAGGAAAACATCTAGACGAATTGGTGAGAACGTGTAACACTGCGGTGGGCACGGTCAGAAGCTGGATAACAGAAAAAGGTCTCAAACTTGCTGACCACAAAACAGATGTCCTACTTGTAAGCAGTAGAAAGAGGATTGAATTTATTACCATAACGGTGGGTGACCAGCGCATAACATCAAAGCAGGCGATTAAATACTTGGGAGTGATGATTGATAACAGGCTCACGTTTAAGGAACACTTGACGTACATCGGTGAGAAATGTGCGGCGACGACATGTGCACTTGCCCGATTAATGCCTAACCTAGGAGGCCCGAAACAGGAGAGAAGACGGCTACTGATGAAAGTAGTGACATCGGTCGCCATATATGCAGCCCCTATATGGGCCGAGGCTATGGATAGGAGGACCTATAGAGCAGGAATTGAAACGGCCCACAGGAGGTCAGCTCTCAGGGTAATCTCCGCCTTCCGGACGGTGTCTACTGATGCAGCACTAGTTATAGCGGGAATGATGCCCCTGAAACTAGTAGTAGACGTAGAGAAGAGGAAACAGGACGCAAGGAGGGGGACGAATCTTTTAAACCCCGTGCAAATAGTTGACGATGCCATGGATAGATGGCAACAAGACTGGTCCAATTCCAGCAAAGGAAGATGGACCTACAGACTCATCCCAAGTATAGGCGAATGGACCAAAAGGAAACACGGCCAGGTGAACTTCCACCTGACACAGTTGCTAACGGGCCACGGATGTTATAGAGCATATCTCTATAAGTATGGACACGACGTAGATGAAGCATGCCCAGAATGCCGTAATGAGAAGGAGACGGCGGAGCATGTTTTCTTTACCTGCCCGCGGTACGACGATCAACGAATTTGCCTGGTGAGGACATTAGGATCCCAGGTAACACCCGATAATGTGGTTAGGCTAATGCTAACCTCAAGTGATAACTGGAACGCAGTATGTGTTTTCGCGAGGAGGGTTTTGATGCGGCAAAGATTGGCTGAGAGAGCAAGATCAGCAGAATCAGAAGGCTGCACTCGCTGAATCTCCACCCCCCCGAAGTAATACTTGATTGTGGTCCCGGGGGGGGGCAAATGGTTGAAAGTGTGACGAACGAGGTTGGGTTTAGTACGCAGGCGCTTAGCAAGCCGAGAGTAAGTCTTGCGGCGAATCGTGCACATTGGTAGGCCGGGCTACCAATGTCTTTTGAAGATTCCCAACCTTTAGCTCGTAAAGCTATAAAAAAAAAAAAAAAAAAAAAAAAATACTTTCAAATATTTAAACGCTTATCCCCATGAATTCATTCATAATTTCATAGACACTGTGCAGCAAAAGTGAAAATGAAATTTTCATGTTGAGTGATCTGATGTCTAGTATGAAAGTGTTAGATTTTCTTCAAGAATTTCTCAGCATATTTAAATGCTAGTGTACACCGAGGTAAGATAGAGAGCGTTGAGAAGTTTATGAATTCTTACCATGTAAGAAAGTGGCAGTTTGAGGCTTCGCTGCAGTTGCTTTGGCAGAATTCGAGGGAACAGTTTTACGATGATTTCGCAATCCTAAGCAACACTATGTTGAACTCCTCAACGGCATGCACGTCAGTTACCGCATTAATATAACATCCAACGGACAAGGTTCTACCATCGAGACAAGTATGTGATGCGAGTATTTGCGAATGTCGCCATAATCTAGTATGTACTGTGTGTACACGGTTCAAGCCCCTGGTCAGACATCTCAAACAAAGCGAAATATAAACACAATATTTCTTCGATGCTTTTCTCTCAGCAGATTTCTGATAAAAATCCTGAGATTCAATTAAAATTGCCATGAAAAGTTTCCCTCAAAAAATCTGTCATTCTGAGTCGACTTTAAACTGTTTGTCTCGGCACTCATTGATAAAAAATAAAACACACAACACAGGTGGTGTGAGAAGCTAGGTTATAAACGTGACTGAAGTGGCAGTTAGTGGCACAGATGCCGCTGCTTTGGGAGTATTCGAGAGAACTGTTTTAAGCAATATTTTCGATCCGAAGTATATTGCCGATGATTTCCACATTCTAAGCAATAATATGTTGAACTCCTCAACAATATGCTGAACTCTTCAACAAAAGAGGATCATCCAGTGAAACCACGAAAGTCGGTGGAGAATGCTCTGTCATCATATTACTGATAAGCTCTTTGTATGTCCCACATATTTAGTTCATCAGATTTTGATATTAAACGATGCTGCGGGCTGTTGAGTAACTGTCTATTCTGCTCCTCGAATTCTTAAGCTATGACCACTTTTCTGGAGACGCTCCTCCTATTGCGACTTATAACTGACCCAGTATATCTGGCAATATCAGTCTTCTGATCTGACAGGAATCGACTACCTACATTTAGAATTTGCCTCTCTTAGTTCTACTTCCACAGAGAATGTTGTTTTTAATAGACCTCAACATAGATGATTTGTGTCGTCCTCTGGTTCGTTCGGCGCTCAGAAATTCCAAATAGCAAGCGTCCTGGCATATGATAAAGTGATCAGTTCACTATTGCATTGGTCCACTAAGGACGCTATAAGAAGATGACAATAACATTCACAACAAATTATTAATACAGGAAATACCAGATCCAACACCCAACATAACTTTAAATTGAATCGGATAGTTCTTAATTTCGTTCGCGAGTAGGGCCTGTTGGGAGTTGATGGACTTAAAATTCTTTAAAGAAATACTGTTCAAAAATTGGTTGCAAAAATAAAAGCTTTCAATGCTGGTTTGACAGACCAAGATGTAGTAGCTCTCCAATAGGTCAGGTTAGTGGGTAGGTTGCTGTTCCCATGCAAGTTCACTTGGTGGCTCATATGGCCCATTGTGTCATCCAGTGTGAGGTAGCCCTCCAATAGCATTGACCAAATCTTTGTTGTAATGATCAATAAAGTGTGTTTTTATAACAACTTTAATTAGAATTCTACTTAAATTTACAATTAAAAACATCAACAGGCCAGGCCACTTTTATTCCTCACTGTATACTAAGTATATGTTCCACATGCATTTATATGTTTGTATGTATGTCTATGGCTTTGTTGTTATGTTTTGGTACATTGTTTTCATGCCACACATTTTAAATGCAAGTTATGCAAATGTTATCATATTAACAAAAACACACAATACAATAAAAATAAAAAGAAAATAAAAAATAAAGAGAAAATAATTGTAAAACATGTTACACAAAACAACAATTAAGGAAAAATATTTGAACGAAATGTTTGACTTTTTTCCATCAAATTAAGTTGTTAAAGGAATGTCTGCGAAGAAAAAAACTATTTTAACTCAAATAGAAAAAAGCAAAAGAAAAACGAAATTTACTTCGTTTTAAAATTATTTTTTAAGTTTTTGCACTGATGTTATTGTTTGTGTTTAATAGCTTGCATGTACACCATTTCAATGAGATAATATAGTATTTAAGTATAGAAAATCAGTATTAATTTTGGGTATTTGGGATTCTTTCTGAATGTAACCCTCTCCCTTATTAGTATTGTACTCCCCGTTACTGTATTACTTTGTAATGACCCTCTTGATTGCTCTGCCCTTATACATATTATTACAACGTAGTTTTTCACAGCACTTATGCCAGGAGCTACAGTTTAAAGTCGACTCCGAACGACAGATTTTTTTTTGGGAAACTTTGCATGTTAATTTCACTAGCTCTTAAAGTTTTTTGCCAGAATCCTGGTGAGAGGAAATCGCCTGAAAAATATTTTTTTCATATTTCGTTTTGTTGGAGATGTTTGACCTGGGGTTTGAACCATGTCTAATAGGCCAACACACTATCGACTATACTATGGCGACTTCTATGTATACATGTACGTATTGTTCACGCAAAAACGATTGCCTACAGTATCTACTAGACATGAGTAGGACGGGATTGTTCTTCATCTGTGTACATGTCCAGCACTTGGTCGAAGGAGAAAGTGGCATCTGAGTGCCTACTATATGGAGGATATGAATGAACTGTTATGCATTGATATTGGCAGGCTGAGTAGCTCATCGGAAGCTCCGAGTGGTTCCTGGACTAGCGGAAAATATGAAACTGTGGCATCACAATGGTGTGGCCTAAGTATGTCCGCTAATAACTCTTTGAGGGGACAGCCACTTCAACCTATACCTATGCCAGACAGACAGATATGCACGATTCATTCATTCATCAAAAACTGCACAATCTCTGAGACAATTGGTTGACATCATGTCCCTTTTGTTAGGAATATATTCCCGTCGGGGTGAGAGTTTTGCAGTAAATTTATACCAGATTCTGATCGATTTTATTAGTCTTAGGCACTGGGCTTTTAATATAATTTTTTTTATATTGTTACGAAAATGGAAAAATCTACATACTTGTGTTTTGCTCTTACATCGTTTAACGTAAAAATTATAAACAAAAGCTACAAAAACAAAACAATGAACTTGTTTACAAATTATTACACTGTGTAATATAACAACAAACAAAAGCATAAAAAAATGATAAACAGCTAAATTAAAATATACCAACAAACACTACAACAATAAATGTAAACAACAATAATGAAACAACGATGTTTACATTTATAGAGATCTCGAGAAGCCGAAGTCACGAACATTCGCCTTCAAGAAAATTCATCAGACTGTTTACGTTGTCATATAAAAGGCAAGGCAAATCAGGCAACGTGGTTAGTAAAACTGCTGTTAGCCTTGTGTGAAGACGCGGTTTGTTTGAAGATAATATTCGTGGTTTGAAGATCTTTGTTACATAGGTCTGTCGAACAATTGTCTAGTAATTGTTATTGTTTATGCAAAGGGTGTAAACAGAGGAATAACAAACAAAGTAATTGTTGTTGCTTACATCAAGTTGTGAACAGTGGTACACAGAATTGTGAGAATAATAAAGGATTTTAATTAAAATTTTTCAAAAGATAAAAACGTAACAATATTATTGCAATCAAAAAGAAAAAAAATAATTTTCTCCTCTCGACAGCTTTTGCAAACTTTGGAAATGGTGTATATTTCTGAGCCATGATTTTAACGAAAAAAAATTTCTTAAATTTTTTTGGCCTTCTTAAGCTATTTCTGTTCGTTTAGTGAAGTTGTAGTCCTTTTAATGTAATCATTTTAAAACAATCACAAACATGTGTTTCATCTTGTTTTTTGGATACTCCTTGTACAAAAGGCAACAACATCCGAAAATCTTCGCAAAAAAAAAGAAAGAAAAAATTCATGTAACACTGAAACAAAATTTCAATAAAACAACAGAAAAAAAAGGAGAAGAAAAGAAAAGGAAAACGTTTATTGATAAGCGGCTTAAATGTGTATTTTGTTGCTATTGTTTAAAGAAAAACAAAAATAAACGGATTTCTTATACTCCTACCGCCACGTAAATGGCAACACAACAACCAAAAAAAAAAAAAAGTGCCAGCGTTCTATAAAACTTAACAATCAAACGATTTAAGCGTTTTTTTTTTGCATTGTTTTTGCGCTCAATTTCCTCAAAACAAAGTTTATAAGCACTGCTCTCCCTGGCATAAGACTATTTTCGATAGTTTACGTGGTAGCGATAGGGCCTCCAAGGGAGATGAAAACAAGGTAGAGTGTAACACATACAATGAAAATGAAAAAGAATGAAAGAAAGAAAGAAAAAAAATTATTGGCCACGAGCACACGTTTGTTTAAGAAAAAAATTGTTTTTTGGCAGAAAAAAATCGCGCATAAAAAAGTTTGAATACTTTATTAAGCTACCCGGATCGTGATGTAATTTTTCGCTATGCTCTGATGTTTAACGCATTAAGCGATGCGAAGATTTGAATTTAACACAAGTTTTTTGGTGGATAAGACATGTGTATGTAAAATACTAGATACTCTCTTAATGGGTTAATTATACATGACAATCATTCATGTAAAACTATATAATCGAGCCTGCAATAGCAACATCCAAGGCAATGATGATGATGATGATGTTGTTGCATATACACATAACGTAACGTAACATAAGGAAACCTAACAACAAAAAAGTCAGTCAGTCACAAAATCATGCCAACCATGTTTATTTGCTGTAGCTGCCTGCTGTCGATGATATTGATGAGCAGGATGACAATGATGTGGCCTCTTCTTTTTTTTTTTCTAAACTCTCCTTGATGATGTTCCATTATAACTATTGATGTTGTTGTTGTTGTTGCTGGTTTTCATGATTTTTGCTGATCGCTTTTCGACATACATAATTGTGCTGTTGTCTTACATTCATTTTCCTACTTTTTTTCTTCTCTTCCCGGTTTTTTCTGCTTCTTTTCTTCAGCTGTATTTGCAGACTTTTTTCCATCCTGCCCATGTTTTTTTTTCTGTCGAGCCTGCTAAATTTTCTAGTCCAGATAAATAATACACCAACTGTTGACGAACGCAATCAAGAGCAAAACAACTGCAACAAACATGGCATAAGAGAGTCTTGTTTTAACATGAGAACCATAAACTAAATTACCCCACGTTAAAACAAATAATTTCAACAATCTATACATACATACGTACAACATAGGAAATGATCAACAAAACAAACCAAAAAAAATTGTATACGAGTACATTGCAGCTAAGTAAACAAAAACAGAAAAAAATTACCAACTCCATGTAAGACACTTAGGTATACCTAAACCGAAGGCTAAAGTTATATTTGTATGGCTTAAATCATGGGAATAAATTGTTCAAGAGCGTTATAAGATGAAAAACGAATTACATGAAACCACTTAAGTTTTTCACTCAATCATGATGCATCAATCGAAAGCTAAAGTTGTCAATGTAGCTGGTTTTTGTTTTCAGCATTTCCAGAAAGCGAAACATTTTTTGTGGTTGCCTCTTAAAACTTGTACAACATCCAGTTACTCCAGCTCATCCACTAATATTTGTGATTGATTTTTTGTTTCAAAGCAGCAACACCTAACTACTTACTTACATACATACATACATAATTGGCCATTACAACCCTTCAGCCAGGATTACGGCCTCGCTTCTCACACCACTCATGTTGTGTGTCTTAATTTTTTATAAGTGAGTGGCGGGACCTACAGTTTAACGTCGATTCCGAACTACAGATTTTTGAGAAACTTTTTCATGACAGGTTTTTATTTACTCTCAGAGGTTTTGCCAGAAATTTGCGGAGAGGAAGTCGTCTGATGTCTGACCTGGGATACTAACCCGGGCCTTATGTCTTATAAGCCAACACACTACCTACCAGACTACGGCGACTTCTTCGCTTCTCGGCCTAAGGCTAAGATCAAAGTGTAACTACTTACTTATAATTGTACCAGATTTAGCCTACTGACCTGTAAAAGTCCACAATAGTTCGGATATTTAGAACAATAAAGACATCCGTAAGCACATTTTAATTACATTTATACATATGTACCTACCAGAGGTCAGAAACGAGTATTCAAAAAGATGTGTAGAATTGAATCATAGGCATAATTTCTGATACTTATACGCATTCATACTTATTTTAATATCATGGAACGACCTCTACTCATATTCAAAGTTTGAAGTACTCATAATAATCATACTTAACAACAATTTTTGGACACACAGAATTTTGTAACAAAACATGCCTAGTCAAAGGCTATTTAAGGAAAAGGAGTCTTCATAAGACTCCCAAGATTGTTGAGAGAAACCAACCAGGAGCTATAATTAAATGACGAAATAGGCAATACTTCTTTTATAATGCTAATTTTCAGGACCCAATTAAATAGTTTATTGGCCTATTAGACGTGAGTCCACGATTCAAACCCCAGGGCAGACATTATCAGCAAAACGAAACATGAAAAAATATTTCTTTGGCGACTTCCTTTCTCAGATTTCTGGCAAAAATTCTGAGCGTAAATAAAATTGCCATGAAAAGTTTCTCAAAACTCTGTCATTCGATGCCGACTGTACACTGTAGGTCCCGCCGCTCATGTATAAAATCAGCACACTCAACATGACTAATGTGCGAATCTAGGTTCTAGTCCTGACTAAAGGGTTGTAATAGCCATTTATGCAAATGTGTATGTATGAAAAGTACTACAATAATCTGGTAGTGCGAGGGACAATCTAATGTTCTGTTTTTCTGAAAAATTTCACACCAAACGATCTGTATGGAAACCAGAATGACGTTTCCTGAGAGGTGTAAACTATTATCATAAAACGATTTATGCGTTATCTGCGTCGCAAAATTAGAATCGAAAGCGGGTTCAGTTATCTTATAGTCGATTGGTAGTGAATGTCATAGGAACATACAAAATTTTCTCCATTAGAATTGTCATTGCAATGCTAATGATTTGATTTCATGTGTTATTATATGTTGTAGCCTCTTCCTTTGAACATCTTTAAGAGTGTGCTGGCCGACCTTGCCGTACACTTTACTGATGGTTTCATTGTGCAGCCGTCTCTAGCATAGAACACACCAAACTCTAATATAACTTGAAAGTTTCAGTAAACTATGAAATGAATTGGCCATACGCTGTGAAAGTCTAATGTCGCCGTCGGGCTTTCTGAACATATATCCTTGCCATATCTATTCACTCTGGGGACATTAATTTTCACTAGAAGTAGATTTCAACGAACCAGCAGATCAATCTCTATTGTAAGATTGTGTTGTGAAATAAAAATAAAAAAAAGTTCTTTCATCTGTATACATAGAGCGCTTTTTAAAACCCTAGCCGTTGACAACATTGTTTATTTTATTTTGTTTAAATTTCTAGTTTAAACTTAAAGTCAAATAAGTTTTGGCGTTTTATGATTAAACTGTATGGGTGGCCTATGCCACCAGCTAGCAAAAACAACCAAACAACCAACTAAACCATCCGACCGACCAAGCCAAAATTAAATCACACAGTGAAGCAACCAATGCAGGTTAAGCTAAAGCGTTGTCGTAGTTTTTCTTTTCCACGTTTCTTTTTTGTCTTTCGCAGAGTTTGTCTGACTGACTGATCGACTGCTATTATAAAGTTATTGCCAATATTAAAATGATGACAATAAATTAAGACACGTTTATGTTTCCTAAAACGTTGTACAATTGCACAGAATATTAAAGGAATGAATTTGAAATTTTTTTTATTGTGCGCGGAGACATTTTTATGGGAAAATATTGTTACGTTTTTCCCTTCTTCAAAACGTTTAAAATATGAGCTCGTATGTAGATTGCAAATAAAATAGAAATAAATTTGTTTTCCGTTTTAATTAAAACTCTTTATTGCTCGCAAAATTCTGTGTGCCACTGTTCACAACTTGATGTAAACAACAACAATTGCTCTTGTTATTTCTCTGTTTACACCCGTTGTATAATAATAGCAATTATACGACAGATCTTTATAACGGAGATCTTCAAACCACGATTACTCTCTTAAAACGCACCGCGTCAGCACACAAGACTGACTGAACTTCACTAACTCAATCGCCTACTTTGCCTTGCCTTTTATATGGCAAAGTAAACAGTCTGATGAATGATCTTGAAGTCGAATGTTGGTGGCTTCGTCTTCTCGAGATCTCTATAAATGTAAATATCGTTGTTTCAGTATTGTTGTTTGTTTGGGTAAAATTGCGCAGAATATCTGGCCAAATACGGCTGAATGCCATATGGTAAAGCTGCTTCAAAAGAAGCACGCTTATTATGGTTTTTGGAATCAGGATGGGTCATTGCATTATGAGCATGCATTCAAGTCTAGGGCACTTTGCAAATAACTTCTGCAGAAGCTGCAGTGATGAGACACAGCTGAAACTGTCAAAGAAGAAACTGGCATTGCATTATGGGCTCGCATGCGAGGCGCTTTGCCCTATGGCACCTTACAATTGACTTCTATGAAAACTGCAGTGATGAGGAACAATATTCTTCACCTACATAGAACATGGCCACGCATAATGCCAAAGTATTAAGTGGAATCTTGGTGCCTTCTTCCTGGATGATTTAGAGGAACCGTCAAGCATAGATATTGGCAGCTTGAGTAACACCATCAGGCGCTCCCAGAGGTTCCAGGACTATTTTGCAGTGTTTTTGAGGCCTAAGTGTGTCCTTCCAACTTCCCTCAGTGGAGAGCCTCGTCTACCTCCCTATCTATCTTAGTTTGTTTGACTAATTTTGGGCTGGACATTGCAAGCCTTTAGCCAGTATTACGGCTTTGCTTCTCACATCGCCACGCACCCATGCTGCGGGTTTTAATTGTATCTAAGACTAGGACGTAATACAGTTTGACAATGGCTCCGAGCAGTAGATTAAATAAGCTTCCTCAAGAGAATTAGTGGTACTCACAGCTTTTGTCAGAAGATATACAATGTTTCTTTATTCTCGGATGTCAGGACGAAGGTTTGAGCTCAGTGCTCGATTTAGTCTCACTTAAGGAAAAGGACATGCTCTTGTATTTCATCCTGTAGGTAAATATATGCTACCGTAAACGTTATTAACCTGTTAACTGCATATGATGAAATATTACGTCATTCATGAAGTACTTCTGCAATGGGGATGACGACATTATTCGTCATGGAAGTTTCAGGTAAAGTTTTGAACGTATGATTTTATATGCAGCTGAACAAAAATGTGTTCCCCAGTTAACAGTAAGTAGGCAATTTCCATCGAGAATATTGAAATTGGTGTCTGAAGTTGGAATGCAAATTTTAAAAGTTTAGTCAGTCTTGTGTGAAGACGCGATGTGATTGAAGATCTCCGTTCCAAAGATCTGTCGAACAATTATCTGGTTATTGTTATTGTTTGTGCAAAGGGTGTAACCAAGGGAATAACAAAAAAGCAATTGTTGTTGTTACATCAAGTTGCGAACCGTGGCACACAGAATTGTGCGAATAACAAAGAATTTTAATTAAAACTAAACACAAATTTATTTTAATTTTATTTGCAATCTACGAGCTCATATTTTAAATGTTTTTAAAAGGTAACAACGTAACAATTTTTCCGATGATAACCAATCTGTAACCAATATGTGCTCATTTACTGTCTACAAGTACTTCTAAATTTACGAATTAAAAAAGGAAAACATTCTGCAACGTTTTAATTCTTTGCCAGCTCTGCTTTATCATACACATCTCTTTGGTGTTTTTTCCTTCATAATATCGTATACCATATGTACGTATTCCCCTGTTGTTTAGAAAAACGTTGTTGTTGTTGGCGAAATTACTATTAAATTGCTTTTTTTTCTGTGATATTTTTTGCAATTTTTTTTTCCTTATTTTTTGCATCATGTATAGTTTCGTTGATTTTTTTCGCTGTTTTTTCTTCATTCTTTTGCTGTTAATGGTGGGTAAAAAAACTACACTGACTGACTGCATTTAATTGCGAATTAACTGGTTCTCTTGCCATTTCAATGCCATGTTTAAAATGTATAATTAATATTCAAAATAGTTTATCTCGCTTTATTTATCACAACAACAGCAAAATCGTGTATTTTCCACTACACACAGTGTACTTTTTTTCTCTTTTGTTGCTTTGTATTGTTGCAATGTTGCAAAATGGTATCATGAGTCAATTTTTAGTGGGCTATGCTGAAAAGCCACCCAAGAATGAAAGCCAATCATTTATTTACATTTAGAAAGTTTTTTTTCTCAATTTTTTCCTCGCAAATCAATGATCAATCTTAAATTTTTTTCTTTCTTGTATTTTTTTCCATTTTTAGATCATGCAATTTGTTGTAAAAAGAAATTAAAAAATTTACATACAACCATTATCATCGTATCGTACACTACAATCACAATTGATTGATTTATTGGATAACCGTTTAGGCGGGTATTTAATTATAAAAAATATTAAAAAAGAACAGCGAAATCTAATAAAGATTTAAAAAAAAAGCAATTTTTAAACGATTTTATCACATAATCAAAACAAAATATGATTGATTATGTTACAATGTTTCAATACATTTATCACACAATGATGGATAGAGTTAGCGGCTGTATTAAGATAATTCAAACGAACTCATACATACTCCTCTATAGGTGTACAGTTTATTGACTTCACACTCACTTTACTCATTTGCAAAGGAAAGATAGGATAGGAAAATTAATGTCTTAAACCCAATTAAATCTGCTTCGCTTTGGATATACGCGGAAGATATTTTAACTGCCTCACAAAGACTTCTGCAGAAGCAACAATGATAAGGAAATAGATAAGATGGAAGAACATTTTCTATGTCCAGCATTGGGAAACCTGAGGAAAGGTATTCTTGATAAACCGATAATGATTGACAGAACGATTGACACGGAACTGCATAAAACTGTCAGGATTGTTGAGGAATATCAAAGCTTAGAAACAAGTGTAGAGTGTAATACAATGTGACCTAATTGAGCTTGGGCGTTAAAGAACATTTTTTCTGTCAGTTCCCGACATTGAGAAACCTGAGGAAAAGTGTTTTTGATAACCCGATAATGATTGACAGAACGATTGGCAGACTTAATGGATTAGAATAAATTCTACACCTTCATAAAGCTGTCAGAATTTTTGGTGTATGTCAAGGGTTAAAAACATGTGTAGTATATAATACAACGAGACCTAATTGAGCTATACTTTTTAGGACGTCAAAGAACATTTTTTCTGTCAGTTTCCGCCTTTGGGAAACTTGAGAGGAAGTATCCTTGATAACAGGAAAATGAATGACTGAATGACAGACAGTCATACGTGATTAGAATAAATTCAATATCAAGGGTTTGAAACAAGTATAGTATGTAATACAACGGGACCATATTGAGACATACCTTTTAGAATGTCAAAGAACATTTTTTCTGTCAGTAGCGGGCATTAGGAAAGCTGAGAGAAAAGATTTTTGATATCGCAAAAATGATTGACAGAATGATTGATAGTCGTACGTGATTAGGATAAATTCCTTGCCTTCATAAAATTGTCAGGATTGTTGTTAAAGCGTTTGAAACAGTCATAATCGGTATTATAACGGAACCTAATTGAGCCATACTTTTTAGGGCTCAAAGAACATTTTTGCTGTCAGAGCTCGGTACTGAGATATCTGAGAGAAAGTATTTTTGATTTTTCGAAAATGATTGACAGTCGTGCGTGATTGATGAGGATTGTCAAAGGTTAGAAACGGTATTAGAACGGAACCTAATTAAGCCATACTTTTTAGGGCGTTTGCCAACCTAACGTAACCTAATCTAATCTGAAAAGATTATCTAAAAATCTGTCATTCAGTGCGAATTCAAACTGTAGGTCCCACCACACATACTATATAAAATTAAAGCACAAATCTTGGGTGTTGTGTGAAGCTAGATCAATTACGTATGATCAATTAAGTATGCTAGAAATCTAATTTTAAGCACAAATTGTAAGCGTAAGAAACCAAGGGCTTGAAACAAATGTCATGCAGCTAAATTTTTGACACCTAGAAAATAATACGTTTTGCTTCTTGGTAAACGTGGCTACTTTCTAGTCAAATTTTAAACCAATCTTGCTTGTTGTCAGCCATTTTGTCAATTGAAGGCTAGTTTGTGTTTGTAGAAAGGCACTCGCACTACTCTTGAAAATGTATACAAGGCTGGACATCAAGCATTGTGGCATTTGTAGTAATGCGATTGAGGATGAATTGGTAAAAGATGACATGACAAAGGCTGATTTGCTATTCTTCCTCAATGAGTAATCTTTCGATAAAATGTTTATCTAAACCAGGCTGCGGGCATAAACTTTCCATTCTTCTGTAGCGAAATATAAAAAATATTTCTTTTTGAGACATTCCCAGAGTAAAATAAAAATTGATATGAGAAGTTCCTTAAATCTGTCATTGGGTGTCGCCATTAGATTGTAAATTCCGTGACTCATGGATAAAAAAACACACACAACATGGGTGGTTGGTCGGTAAGTAACATGGTCAGTTAAGTAAGTTAAGTAAGATGCCATCATATTTCTATCACATCTTCCGCCGTTTTAGTATTTCTTACCTTTACCAAGTAGTCCATCAATTGAGATTTCATTTTAAAACTTTATTTTTGCAATTATTTCCTTCAGATTACTTTTTTTCTTTCCATTTCTTACGTTTATAACTCCATGCATTTTTATGTTTGTTTTTGTAATTCTTAGTCTCGAAGCAATACAGCGCAGATAATTGAGTCACGATTAAAAATTAAAACTGAAAACAAATTGAATTGAAAAAAATTAAGAAAATTGATGTGGCAAGAAAGTTCTGCCACAACGCATTACATTTCTACTCTCTTTTTTTTTTTCTTTAATCTACAATGGCAACAGAGAAAAACTGCATAACGTTTACATTTCCCCTGATATTTTTTAGGTCAAATTGTATTAATTTTGTTGCAACAGATTGATTTTCGTTTGCAATTAACTTTAATTGCCTTTAATTTTATAAATTAGGTCTCAGTTGGGAAACTTTCAAAAAGTTTTTCGTTCTAGTGACTGTTGTGAACTAGTTTTTGATGCGACCAGAATATCTCATAAAGGGCGTGTTAGATATCATTGAAATTTTTTTATACTATTGGAAAACCTATTGATGCCATTATACACCTGCAATATTGTTTGAAATGTCCTCCACAGCTTCTCTAGGTGGAGTGTCCGCTTTTTCATGCCTCAGATACATAAATCGCACTAAATTTCAACGATGACATGGATTATGTTGGCTTGAAGGACCGTTATGGCTTGTGGCTAATTTGCATACCCCTTATACTTCACTTATACTATCACTTACCTCCACATGAGACGACCATGCCAAGAAAATCACTCAAGTAGAATATCCAATGTTACATGAGCTATGTGATACGTAGTGCCGTCTGTTTGAAACTATATGTCGTTAGTGTCCAAATCATTCACTTCCGACCAAAAGAAGTCTGTAATCGGGCTCGCCGTTGACAGTAAAGACCTGATCAACATCGTTCTTACAGACCGCATAATGAATCGATAAGGCCGCATAATTAGGGTGGACTAATACTCTAGAGCCCACCCAGCGACCACAAATCATTTGACAGGCCCGTTGCTACCTCCGTTGAAAGGCCAGGTACTTAGAGTTCTGTCGGTCTGTATTTTTTGTGGTAAATTTTTCTTCTTTTTCTTCTACTTAGTTAGAGGCAATCTTTCTTCCTTCATGACTGATTTAATATGGTGTAGTAGGAGTCCGATGTATGCGGAATCCCAACTAGTACTTCACCTTCACTTTCTGAATATTAAACTCTACTGTTTGGACTTTTTTTTAACTCTCAGAGTCTTAGTCAGAAATCTGCTGAGAGGAAGTTCCCGAACGATATCATTTTTAATATTTTATTTTATTCGAGATGTCTGATCTGCGGTTTTAACCGTGGCCTTGCTGTCTAATAAGCCAACACACTGCCTCATAGACGACAACGGCTTCATCATTGCAGAGGCAGAGCCTATAAAATTTGTCGTTAGCACTTACAAAATATATCGTATGAGAAGATGGGTTGTGATCCTGACTAAAGGGTTGTATTGACCAACGTATGCATATCAGAGATAAGCAATGAATCATTTTTTCGCTACTCATAAGCACTCATCAAATTTTTGAACATAAGTGAGTCAACAATATTGAAATCTAACTATGTACTCTGATTCATTCATACTCAATACAACCGTTGATTTATAAGTACAGGTTGCAAAGAGTATGCATACAACGTTGACATCAAACTCATACCTTTCGAAATATGTTTGATTAATAAGCCTACTCTTTTAGATTCATAACTTTAGAAAAATACTCTTATAATACTTATAACTGATTTAGAGTGACTCGAATGATTCGAGTGATTCATTTTTTGATACATTCATCAAAATTTACAGTTTTAGTTGTTGTTGCATTTACGTAAAAAGAAAAAAGACACATAAGCAAAAAAGACAGAGCAGCAAGCAGAGCAAACACACCTTTTAGTGAGTGTTTTAGAGTTCTTACGCGACTCATACTTATTTTGTGTTTCATGTAAATGTGGAAATCAACAACATCATACGTGTTCTTAAGTATAAATATGATGAGTACTTCAAACTTTGAATATGAGTAGAGGAGTTCCATGATATTAAAATAAGTATGAATACATATATGTATCAGAAATTATGAGTATGATTCGATTCTGCTCATCTTTTTGAATACTCATTGCAGTTTTCTGATGCGTGCCTTTAATACACACTTTAATTGCGGAATGCAACCTTTACGTTTTACGATATTAAGACGCCTAATTCAAGACAATTAAAATATTTACCAACCACTCCTGTTACCATTTCTATGAACATCATTGTAAAATACATTCCGTTTCGTGAATGTGAAACTTTCATTTAAAGAATAGCCAATCAAATGACAATCTGGGATAAAAATCTTTTGCGGCAAAAGTATTAAATACGAACGATAAAAATAATAACTTTGCCTATATGTATTGTGTTTCCGTATTCAATAAAGCAATAAAACAAAATATTGTTGTTGTTGTTGTTGTATAAACGGGCTATAAAATAAAAAATAGCCGGCAACCAAATATGTCAGTATAAACGAAGAATGGTGGAAAAAAAACATTTTTACTGCGGCCACTGAAAGAACAAAATCTAAGAAATAAGATCTTAAGATCTTGCAATATGAACGCGGCCACAATAACAACAACAGCTTGCTGCCGTCACTACTCTGCCTCTTTAAGAGGCGAGTGTGTTGTGAAATTTAACACCCGCCAAAATCGTTCAAATTAAGCTGCAAAATGAGTGTATTAAAGACCAAATACAAACTGACAAGCACAATGCAGAAATTTACATTGAGAGAGAAAGAAAGGTGGTGGTAGGCATCTTTAACTCGATTTTTTCTTTCATACCAAAGGGGGAGTGTTGCAAGTATATAAATAGTATGGTTGAATTGAAAGGACGTTTATAAGCCGCTTAAAATTGTTTTGGTCAATAACAAAGATAAGAATGGTAAGCACACACACACACACACCCATACAAACCATATAGCCAGTTCATTGCAGTACAGTGTAAATATAAATGAAAATGATGTCTAAATATACGATCGCACCTGAGTACGAGTGAGCAGAAGATCTTGGCTTAAATTGCATTGCCGTGCACTTCACTTGGTAATGTTGATGCATAAGTATGGTGGTGTGTGTTTTTCTTTTTCTTTTAATTCCATATCTTCTAACAATGAAGCAAGTAAAGTGAGTAGAGAACACATTTCTAAAGTTTCTTGGCACATTTTTTTTCTTTTTTTTCCTTTCTTTCGTCTTAAATGAATTGCTTTGGCCTGATATTATGGAATATTATTTTTTTTTTGTAGTGGTCGTTGTCGTTCTGTTCACTTAAAACTGTCTGTCCCTCAAACTGGATGACTGGCTGTTCGCTTGGCCATGGTGTTGGATTGTTGAAAATATTTCCACTTTTTTTTCGTCTCTCCATTTATGTGCTGTTGTTGTTGCTGCTTGCTGCCTGTTGGCCTGACTGACCGCATAGAGTGTGAAAAGCGCACATTTCTGGCACCTCGTTGTAGTAGTCATTTTTAGCGATTAAATTAGCTTGTGTGGATTTTAATTGCTTCAACAGCCCTGCCTGCCTGCCAGCTAGCCAGCCAGCCATGCCAAGACAACATAAAAACCTTAGTGTCATATAATCGACAGGTAAATGTCGGCTTAGGTTTTATATTTTTTTTTACTTCTTCCTTTTTTCCCCCACCATTCATTACGAGCATGTAAAAATGTTTAACCCTTTAATTAAGTTGTTAAAAAATATTTAACATTTGCCTTCTATATATAGTATGTACGTTCCTATGTGGTACATGGTGTATGTGTGGTGTTGCAAAGTCAGATGAATATCTACTACATATTAGCCATTTGTGGTTTACTTCTTTCAATAGCAATTAATAATGTAAGCTTGAAACTTTTATTGATTTTTATTTAATTATTGAAGAATTTAATTACTTCAGACATAATAGTAAATAATTAAATCATAAACTCCTAAAGGTTTGGGTCTTATTTACAATCCTAGGAAGAATGCTAAGGAAGTTGTAATGAAAGTTAAGCAACTTTAAATTGAAAATAAAAAACAAAAGAAAACTTCACGAACCAAAGAAGACAGTTTTATGGCTCCAGATTAAAGCAAAAGCTCAAGGTAAATTGAATTTATTTATACTTTTATTCCATTGTTTTCCAATTGCTAGCAGCATTGCCTCCTCCTTCTTCTGTATACCGTTTCATAAGCTTTTATTGACTTTACTTTACTTAACCTGGCTTCAAGGACTGTTATAATCTCCGATTTCAAAACAAGCTATCCTCCAAAACTCTCTATCCATTGGAAATGACTTCATTCAAAAGCAATTTAATACGCATTCTTCTTCTGCAATCCTTTAACTTACTTCTGAATATACATATCATTGCACTCAACGTAATCTCTGCACCTGTATTTTCCTAGTAATTGACGACTTTTTGTACAAAATATACAGCTCGTAGTTGCAGAGTATCCTCTTTGGAGACGTCGTAAGACAACAGTTGTCGTAATCAAAAGTATTCCACATGCTCCCTTTATTTTCAGGCAGTTTTTTCCCCTCTACTCTTTTTAAAGATGGCAATTTAATGCGTATTTAATAAGATCATCATTGTAAGATCTGGTCTGGTTTTTCGCATTTTATTTGGTCAACAAAAAGAAGTCGTCGTAGTGCAGTCTGTTAGACATTAGGCCTCTATTCAAACCCCAGGACAAACAACTGCAACTAAACGCATTATGAAAAAATATTTCTTCGGCAACTTACTCTCAGCAGATTTTTGGCAAAAACACTGAGAGTAAATAAACCTGCAATTAAAAAGTTTCTCAAAAATCTGTCGTTCGGAGTCAATTTTAAAGTATAGGTATCTCTACTCATGTATAAAGTTAACACACACAACATGAGTGGTGTGAGAAGCTAGGCCGTAATCCTGCCTGAAGGGTTGTAATGGCCAATTATGTATGTATGTGTATATGAACTATGTACTCTGATTCATTCGTACTCACTACAAGGTTGGTTTATAAGTACAGGTTGCAATGAGCATGCGTACCACGTTGACATCAAACTCATATCATTTGAAATATGTTTGATTCATAAGCCAGCCTACTAGAAAAATACTTATAATTTACAGTCTTAGTTGTTGTTGCATTTACAAAAAAAAAACACATAAGCAAAAACGATAACCTATTCGTGAGTATATTAGTGTTCGTACGCGAATCATACTTAGTTTGTGATTCTTGTAAATGTTGAGTTATGGACACTTGGAATTATCAATATCATACGTGTTGTTAAGTATGAATATGATGAGTACTTCAAACTTTGAAAATGAGTACAGGTAGAGTATCAAAAATTATGAGTATGATTCGATTCTACTCATCTCTTTGAATACTCATTGCTGATCTTTAATACATACATAATTGGTCTTCACAACCCTATCAGTCAGGATTACGACTTAGCTTCTCACACCAGTTATGTTGTGTGGGTTAATTTTTTTACATGATCTGCGGGACCTACATTTTAAAGACGTCTTCGAACGACAGATATTTTGTAAAACTTGCAATTTTATTTTACTCTTAGAGGTTTGACCAGAAATTTGCTGATAGGAAGTTGCCGAAGAAATATCGTTTTATACTTCATTTTATAGGAGATGTTTGACTTCTAAACTCATATATGCTTTCAAATATAGCATCAAATAATCATTATTAAGAACGTTGCATATTTTCATAGATATTTCAGTTTTGACTGTTCGACCATAAAAATCTGAATTCGTTTAAAGGTTTGTATGATTCATGTCAGAAGGTGATCCTCTATGTAGTTTAGAGTCGCTCTTGTCTTCGAAATTATGACGGATTAAACTACACAGTGACCTGCAAATATCTATGAGCGTAAGACCAGTCTAGTTGTACTTGGCCATCTTACTTACATAACATATATACATACATAATTGTGGTCTTTTCAACTCTTTAGTCGGGATTACGACCTAGCTTCTTACAACATTTATGTTGCGTGTGCGTTAATTTTATACATGAATAGCGAGATCTACGGATTAAAGGCGACTTTAAACGACAGATTTTTTAAGAAACTTTTCATGGCTATTTTATTTTCCTCTTAGAGGTTTGGCCAAAAATCTGCTGAGAAGAAGTCGCTGAAAAAATATTTTTTTATACTTCGTTTTGTTGGAGATGTTTGACCCGGGGGTTTGAACCGTGGTCTCATGCTTAATAAGCCAACATACTATTTACTAGACTACGGCGACTTTATTTTACGACGACATCTTATTTGGATGTTGATGTTCTCTTATGGAACTAAATACTTGTAGTAGTTATGAACTTATGTGCGGCCGCCTAATCCTATTAAATGTCTTTGTCTTGTAGGAACCGAAGTCTAGTGAATAAAGTGTTGAGAGCTTCAAATTCAAGCTAATAATCGCAGGGGACCGCTTTCATTATACCCACATTAGCACTTAGTATTCCTACAAATGGGTTAAAATATCTGATAACGTACTGCTATGTATGTATGTCAGTATGAATGCAATAATACAGCTGAGTGTTAAAAGTTTTAAAGCGTATTAATGTACGCATACAATTCTACATCTCTATCAAGTGTGCAGTATTAATCGTACTTTTTTTTTTGTTATTGTTTTTTTTGCTGTTGTTGTTGTTCCGTTAAGATAAAATTAAATTGCAAATGGCAATTTCATTTCGATTAAATTGCATTTTTATTGCAATTTTAATTTTTCTTATTGGATTTCCCGTTCTCTCCTTTGCTGCTGCTTTATTTTGTAAATAATTAAAGGCGTTGTTTTACTGCTGAAGAGATTTTAATTTGAAAATTTTCCTTTTTTTCAAAATTTTATTTAAACATACATAGGAACAGAAAAAACAAAACAAAACTATAATCAAAGGGAAAAGACAAGAGGAAGAAAATTAAATAAAAGACGTGAAATTACAAGAGAACTAAATTATATCAGCTCCCTTGTGTGTGTGTATAGCTTGAAATCTGCATCTGTTTGATTTAACTTTTTGCCGACAAAGTCATTACAACTGACATTCGTATCGCCAGAGTTCATAAAATAAATAATATTACGGCGATCTACTCTAGTGGGAACCTGCATCGTATGCAATAATCAACATTCCAAAGATACACAAACAATTCCATGTTATATTGAAGACGTATGAATGAATGTAGTGCTTGGCTTATTGATGATGATGATACGATTTGAATGTATGAACACACGTAGTTTCAATCTATCAAATTAGTTCAAGACCATGAAGTTTTTGTCAAAAGGTCCACCATCACCACCACCACTACCATCAACTCTACACACAAGCCTAAAAATTCATCGTGTTCAATCGCATCAATTGTGTGTGTGAAACCAAGTTCCACAGAAGAAGACAATATTTGCCTATAAAATGCAAAATATCGTCCTTCCTTATGCTAGGTTTTCTTTTCTTTCCTTCCTTTTATAAAAATATTATTACGATTACTTCAATTGTTGTTGTTTAATATTGTTATTGTAATCGTAATAATAACAATAAAAGTCAGCACTCAGTAAATAATTTATTATTGTTATTTGATTATTTGCACATGCCATACCTTTGGCTGTGTGGAGATTTTTCTTTTCATGTCTATAATATCGTATTAAAAACTTCGAAAAAAGAAACTAATCAACCATCCAAACACAGACAGACAGCCAACTCAACCATTGAAGCAAAATTTAGTCAGCGCCAAACAAGCCCAGCAAGCAAGCAATGAACCAAATTCAATATTAGCCTATGCAATCCAACAAGAAACAATACTACAGCCGTACTGCAGCAACAATCAGTTTATAGAAGACGACGACGATGCCACAAAATTTACCAAAAGATCGCTATGCTTCATCGCGCATGCCCTAAAGTCTGTGTGGGTAAATAGGGTTGCCCACTTGTAGAAAATTTTTGGTGGTATGTGGATAAGATCATGATGAAAATTTTTAAGAAATTTTCACAATCAACTGCGAAATTTTGAAATGACCTTATTAGTTAGATTAGATACGGTAAGCTAAACAAGAGTATGATTAGATTCCTAATTCCCATTGATTTAAGTCTCTTGAAGGACACAGTATCGCTGTCTAATCCACCTTTGCTATCAACCGAAAGTATCCAAGTTGGAGAAAATTTAATCTCGTCCTAGGAAATATCAGACTCAAATCATAGAAAGGTTGTACCACCAGTTAATATACATCAAGCCATAGTTTAAACCACAAGTCAGACATTTCAAACGAAAAGAAGTATGAAAAAATATATCTTCGGTTGCTTCCTCTCAGCAGTCTTCTGGCAAAAACTCTGGTAAGTAACTGACAGCACAACGAACCACTTTGAAACCTTATAGCCTGCCAGTATTCATGGCAAAATGTCTACTAAATTATGAAGAATGTACGCAAAAAACTTATCCTCCTCCATTTCATTGCAAACGAAATGGCCAGCAACTAATGCATAGTATGATCAAATTAAATGCTCTCATATGATCATCCAACGTTGGCGAATACAGCCTGCGTCAACGTTACTTTAAGTGAAGGTATAGCAACCTCTTGAAGTCGGCATAGACTAGTAGGTAGCGTGATGACTTATTTGCACGTGATTCAAACTCCAAGCACCCCAAACCAAAGGAGACTCGAAAAAATATTTCTTTTGGCAACTTCATTTCAATAGTCTTTTGGCAAAAACTGGGAGAGAAAGTTTTCTAATGAAATATTTAGCGACAGAATATTAAATGGCAAAACGGCTTAATAATCTATATTAGGCGAGAGATTACTTATTTAATCAGAATTACGCAGCACCCATGTTATGTATTCTAATTGTATCCATCATTAGCAGGACCTTCAGTTTAAAGACGACTACGAACAGACAGATATCTGAGAAACTTTTCATGGGAACTTTATTTTACTCTGAGTTTTTCTTTGCTAGAAAACTGGTTAAAGGCAGTCGTCAAAGACATGTTTTTTAATTTTTCATTCTGCTCGGGATGTCTCAGCTGGGGTTAGAACCATGGTCTCACGTCAAATAAGCCAACACACAAGCAGCAAGCTGTCAATTACGCACAATTCACCACATGGTTACTGTTGCTTTCTGTTGCTCGTAACTCCTAATCAAAGATTTTTGCAGAAATTCATGGTCGCCCACATGAGAGTTTTTAGTGAGTGGAATCCCCACTTTAATTGAGGCGTTCAATTTCTATATACGTCGTTAAGTAGGCAATTAGCCAGGAGAGTTTATATAGAGGACGTTAAGCTATTATGAGAGACCTGCAAAAAGTCGTTCGTAATAGAGTTTGTCAGAAAAGCCTTGGCTGAAATATGCCAATAATTTTCAAATAATTTATGAACCTAATGAAATAACAAAATCGCGTTACAATCGTGATCTTATATCCCACTAAGATAATATCAAACATCTGTGGCACAGTTTAGACTTCTCATCCATCTTATCGAAACAATTTCTGTAAGGGTCGTTTAAATGTACATCCGTATCCGTATGCATCTTGTGATTCCAAGAATTGTGAGGTGTCTCTCGTAATCCCGTAATAATGATTTAGTTTCCTTTGGAGAAGAGACTTTGGCACTTCTTTTTGAGTCGGTTGATATTGTTAGGTAGCAGCTTTGATCACCAAAGCTCACTTGAGCACACATAGCGACAACGGTATTGTTATTCTACCATTTGTTTCTAGATCCACATTCCAGATTCAATTTTAAACGCTCTAGTGTTTAAAGGGAACTTCGAAGGAAATGTTTACTTCCTTCACCCAGCCTTTGAATGTTGTCTGTCGTTTATTGTAAATGAAATATAATGATCAAGTTAAATTGATATGGGAATATGCCAAAAAAACTCCTTTAAGCATTTTGTAAAATCCTCCACTAATTGAATCCAATTTAAATCCCATTTTAAATTGAAAATCATTGGTAATCATATTAAGGCACGATTGTCGTCATGCTTATGCAAAAGTTGCACATTTCATATATACAGAGTTAAAGCTCATGATTTCAATCATAAATTCGCAATTGCCATAAAGGCCGCACACGCGCATGCGCCTTTTGCAAACAACAATACTCAGTCGTATACAAATAATAATGCCATGCCATGCCATAACAAAACAACAACATTTATTTTTTATGTTCTGTACTGTATGTGAAGTTGTTTTTTTGATTATTGTTTTTGTTGTTGTTATTTAAACTATTTACCATTTTTCAATTGTTTTTTCGTTGTTTTGTTTTATAATGCTTGATGGTGCCCACCAATTCATTGTGGATTTTTCATAATTCAAATGCTGCTGCCGTATGAGCCGCAATAGCATAATCTTTTATCAGGCCGCTCACAATATAAGTTTTTCGCAATACGTGAGAGATGAGGCGACACCGGTTGTGATGTAAATTGAAATCCAAAAAAAAAAGGGCAATGCAAGGAACATATTATTGATGCAATGCAATGCAATGACGCGAATGATGATGACGATGATGATGAAGAATAGAAATCAATAATAAAACACGTGCAATAAGCAACAAAAAAAGCGAAAAATGAATTGCAAGAGATTGAATTGTACATACATACATCGGTAAAGGGAAAGAATGAATGCAAGTTTATAAATTTTATAATTCATGGTCATGACTGACCAGCCAAACTTACAGCATAAACTCACATACGTACGTCGTCTGTTCATTCTTCATATCCTTAGCAATCACTAGCCACCATAAGTCTCATCATAATCCATTATAAACTGGAAGCGCCTTAAAATTGTTTTTCCATCAACTATTTTAAAACAAAATAAAAATGTTTATTAAAAAAAATTATGATGAAAAATAAAATGCATTTTGCAATAAAATGCAATTTGTTTCCTTGTTGTTGCAGCATTTGCTGCATCGCTCTGCTGTCTGTTGTTACGTTCTTATTTCGTTCAATTTTAAGGAAAAACTTGAACCTGAATTTTGAATGGAGAGGAGAGAAAAAAGCTTTGTATAGAACTTGAGTATAGAAATTGCAAAAATCCAAAAATTGCTTGACAAGATGAGGAGGAATTCTTTTCTATCTACGTAATGCTCTGATTAGTTTTTGCTACTGTGCACATGATGGCACAGCAATTTTAATGCACTATGGGTTGGGAGGAGTATGTAAGAAATTAAATGTTAAGTTCACCAGTACATACATACATAGCTTCAGTCAGGATTACGACCTAATTTCTCACACCACTTATGTTGTAAGTGACAGGACCTACAGTTCAAAGACGACTCCGGGCGACAGATTTCTTTTGAGAAACTTTTGAGAAATATTTTTTCGTATTTCGTTTTGATGTCTGACCGCGAACTTTCCACCGTGGCCTCACGTCTAATAAGCTAACACACTACCTACTAGACTACGGTGACCAGTAGCGTATATTTAAACTTTGACTACCTAGACTACATCTGTTTCCTGGTTTAGTAACTTTACAACATGCAGAGGAATCACAACTCTGTGGAAGAGCAGGCCAATAAACGCTTATAATGAATAGCATTAAGTCCTTTGGCTGCAAATGATCTTTTTTGGTCATGTAGCAGCCAGATCTTCAGCGTAATTGAATACTGTTTAAGTCAACTTTCTTTTAAAGGAAATGAAAACAAAAGTAATTTTGTGGTCTTACGACCACTTGAAATCCCCGTAGTGTAGTAGGTAGTGTATTTGCTTATTTGACGAGAGGCCATGGTTCAAGTCTTTGCTCAAATATCGTCGAACAAAACGAACTTTCTTGTGGTCTTACGGCAACTTGAAATTCCCGTAGTCTAGTAGGTAGTATGTTGGTTTATTAGACTAGAGTACGTTTTTCACGTCCTGGCTCAGACATCATCGAACATAACGTACTTTCGGCGACTTCCACTCAGCAGTCTAATGACAGAAATTCTGCCACTAAATAAAATTGTTATGAAAAGTTTCTGAAAAAATTTGTCATACGGAGTCGACTTTAAACTGTAGGTCCCCTTATACATGAATAAAATTAACACACATAACTTGGGTGCTGCGAGAGGCTAGGTTGTAATCCTGACTAAAGGATTGCAATGACCGATTAAGTATGTAAGTTAAGATGTCCAGATCTGTTTTCTTAATAACAACTACAGTTGAGGGAGGACCGACGACCACAGACACACAACAGAACGCGACTACAACCTTCAAGCACTAGCACTTCTCAGCCAGCTCAACCTATTTATAAACCTATTGAGTCCAAACCTTCGAAGAAGCCCTTAACCAGGGTCCTCAACCTACTAAGGGTGGTACAGTTGCAGAGAAAGTGTTCGTTAGTTTTCAACTCCTCCTCGTTGGATAGTCCGGCTGGTATCTGTACCAGATCCTTGTCAGCGACCTAATCTCTCAGTCTCACTAACTTCAGACTTGCCTAATCTAAACCCAGCAGCACATATCATAACATCCAGCTCCATTCCACCACTACTATTCCCCCCTGACCCATCTACTGATGAATCCGTGGCAGATTGGGGGATCAGGACTAACTATCAAATATTGGTAGCTTGGCGAAACAGACTTAATAAACGACAGCTAACAAAATGTCAAAATTCGCAAGATCCTGGTTAGAAGAACCTGTATATATACATCCAAACGGGTCCAAATCAGAACTAAACAAGTCTTTACTTGTCTAATAGGGAGATCATATAAGATTTGAAAAACATGGGACCCTAAAGACAAAATTTTTGTTTTCTTTAGTAAATAATAATCTTTAGCACCTACCGTTCAACGGCTAATGGTGTAGAAGTAGAAGTGAGTTATATAAAGCAAGCTTGCGAGCCGCTGTAGTAGTGTATCACTTATTAGACGTAAGGCCATGGTGCCAAACCCTAGATCAGACGTCTTCAACAAAACAAAATATTAAAAATATTCCTCCAGCAAATTCCTCTCAGCAAATTTCTGGCAAAAACTCTGAGGGTAAATGATATTGCCATGAACAGCTTCCCAACATCTGTTGTTCGGAGTCGATAAAAATTAACACACACAATGTAAGTGATGTGAGAAACTCGGACGTAATCCTGACTGAGTCGCTAGAATAATTTATAAGTATTGTAAGTATTTTTCTAAAGTTATAAATTTGAATCAGAAAGGCCTTATGAATCAAACATGTTTCGAATGGAATGAGTTTAATGCCAACGTATGCATACTCATTGCAACTTGTACTTATAAGTAAATCAACGGTTGTAGTGAGTATGAATGAATCAGAGTACATAGTTAAATTTCAATATTGTTGACTTACTTATATTCAACATTTCATGAGTGCCTATGAGTAGCGAAAAAGCGATTCATTGCTTGGGGTTCAACCATAATGAGCCTATAGAAACAAACTCTATATTGGTGAGATAAACTCGAAAAAATAAAACTAAAAAAGTATTTTAAGCAACCCACTGTGCAACATTCTATTAGACAAAGCAAGGCTTAGACAGATTTGTTCATTCTAAACAAATATACATGTAATGATGACGAGTTATGGTCTTTCGCTCTCACTATGTCTGGGGCACTGGTCTTTCTGTGAGAAAGGAAACTGCTGATGATGATGCTGCTGCAGCATTACACACGTACATATATACGCAAGCAGGCAACTAAAGAGAATGATGAAATGAAAACTGCATCCCATGACCAACAAAATGTTAATGGAATATTAATAAATTGCTTAACAAATTGTATATTCCGCTCAGGTTGTATTTGTAAGCGGCATTTAAGTGTGTTGCAATTTATGCAGCTGCTGTTAGTAAAACGCAACTCTTTTTTCTACTGTTAACTGCTGCTGTTATTTTATATATTGTGTTACAGCAGCAGACAAGGCATTCATATGTGGCAAGTAATTACATTTTTACGAAACTAAACTATATATACATATAGTTTATCAACAGACCTGTCAAACACTCGGTGTTCATTTATTTTTCTCCTTCTGTTTTTATGTGTCTGTCCTGTCTGACTGTCTGTCTGACTGTTTGTCTGTCTTAGCTGGCCATTTTCGTTTAGCTGGTTAGGTTCCCCATTAGATATTTCAGCCATAGATTCGTATTTTTTCCAAATGATGTTTAGATTCACATGCAAAATCTTTGCCATCAGTTTCCCAAGGAGTACATTTCTTTTGCTTTGGAGATTGTTTTAATATTCTGCTAACAGGGGGAAACTCTTTATATTGCTTTGGTGAAATCTTACGCCTCTGTTGTCATATCACAACTTTCGTTCGCCTAGCTTAGCAGCTAAGTTTGGTATAAAATTCTTGTCATCTCTCCTCCGCTTCCATGCAACCACACTGGAAGGTCATTTTTTAGCTTGTGACAAATTGATCTTCAATTGCAACACCAATAGCCACTAGCCAACACTAGAGACACCATCACCATCGCCATCACCATCGCCATCACCACCAACATCAGCTGTAAGAGGCACTGGCACTGGCCGTGGTCTTTTTCTTGTTTGCTTGCGAAGAATGTGCATGTTTTGTTGGTCTGTGTGGCAAGGTATCGAGTGTTTTAAGAAAATGACGATGACAACAACAGCAACGCTGACGATGAGGTGGACACGATACATGACATAAACATAGAAATAAAATTTTAACACAAAAGCGAACTAAAATTAAAAAAAGAAATGAAAAGAAGGCAGAAGGAATAATACAGATTTCAATAGAACTTGTTGTCTTGTTGTTCTTCTATCCACACGTCTATATATGCTATGCTATGTTATGTTGCATGTTGCAAGGAATGCTTTGCTGGCAATTTATTTCGTGTTTGGTGTTACAAGCAGAACAATGTTATTCGCAACTATCTTTGAAATTCTATGGAATTATAATCAATTTTATAATGAAACTGGGTGTAGACACTGGGTGGCATATTTACAGCGATTGCAGTCGTCTGTTTTTTCTTTCGTTTTCATTTTTTATTTGAAACAAAATCATTAAAATTGTTGCATAATTTAGACAAGTGTTCTTAATTTAGCCATATGAGTGTAAGAAATTAATTGTCAAAGAATTGAATGGCATGAGTATGAATTATGAACTTCAGAATGACTGAAAACCGGCTTTTCTTAAATAGAATCATATTGATAATGAGGATGACCAATTGCTTCCACTCGAAAGTCCATACGGAAGTCATTACAGTCTAGTAGGTAGTGTGTTGGCTTATTACATATAACGGTTTAAACCCCCAAAAAACTTGCCATTGGGAGGCGACTTTAAACTGTAGGTCCCCCCATTCATGTATAAAATTAACACACACAACATAAGTGATGTGAAAAGCTAGGTTGTAAGCCTGGCTAAAGGTTGTAATGACGACTTATGTATTCATGTGTGTAATTGCTTTGATTTCTACAAATTGTCCAAGTTAAAGAACTACTGCTGCCTTCCAATCGGCTGGTTTTACATTGGTCCTAGTACTTCATTTAATATTTACTTGCTTGGGAAAGTCCTGCTAGAACAAGAACACTAATGTCTACGCTTCCCGGCTTTTGGAAAAAAATAATTATTTTCCTTTTTAACTCCCATGAACTCCCATGATAAATTGGCAGATCCGGCATCATGTCCATGATTTCACTGGAACCTGAAAATGGTCTCCAGTTATTAATACGGCTTGACGGAGGTAATACTAAACTCATGCACATGCATCAACATCTATTGCATAGTAATCAGCAGATGTTGTCGCTAATGTCAGTATGCCGGTACATGCAAGCAGATCAATATTGGTAGGTGTTCGTTTGAACTGCATAGTTTGAGCAATTGTGACTATTTGGGGCATGAGCGTGCAATGTTTCGATGACAATATCTGAGTTGGCTGTTAAAATTGCTCTTCACCACCCTCCTCTACCCTATATAATTTCATCACCAATGAACTGCTAACGTCGTTGAAACAGGTTGTCAGACGTGTGCAGATACTATTTCTAATTAGAACAGAACGCATCTTACTTAGGGGAGGTTCAGAGAGTGGTTATTTAGCCGCAGCTTGGGTTTAAAGTCGACTCTGAAAGACAGATTTTTGAGACACTGTTCATGACAATTTTATATTTTTTCAGAGTTTTTATCAGAAGACTGATGAGAGGAAGTCGCCGAATTTTTTTTTTCATATTGTGTTTAGTTGGAGTTGTCTGACATGGGGTTTGCAGCGAGGCCTCACGTCTAATAAGCCAACACACTACCTACTAGACTATGGCCATTCAACAATGGATGTATTTTTCACCAAAAACTAGAAGAAAAAATTGTGAATGGCGAAAATAGATTTAAGAGAGCAGAGGAATTTGTAAGGAGTTATTTTTAACAGAGTATTGGCCTGGAAACCGGCTGTACTCTACAGGATTTAAAAGGCCACCATTGGTTTCTATGCTTGTGAAGGAAAGCAAGCCAATCTTCACCTTGGAACCTATGGAATATGTTCAGCATAGAAGATGTACCTGTACCTATTTAGATATTCTTACTAATCTTTCAGAAATTAGTATTACTAGACTCAATGGCCTAAATAAAAGCTTCTGGGCTAGGGGAAAATCATCGTCCAATGTCTGAATATTTGGCTCACAGCAGCGTTGAGAGTATTCGAAAGAAAAGTCCTACGTAAGACCTTCGGTCCAGTGCGAGTCGGCGATAATTTCTGCATTCGATCCAACAGTAAGCTGTATGAGCACTTTAACGACATGGACGTTATGCAGCGTATTAACATCCAGCAGTTGCGCTGGCTCGACCATGCCGTTCGAATGGAGGAGCATACTCGGGCGAGACGGCTATTTGATGAGGGGATTTGTAAAAGTCGGCAAAGAGAACTACGTTGTTTGCGTTGGAAGGACCAAATCGAGGAAGCCCTGTCATCGATTGGTGTGAACAACTGGCGAAGGCGCGCAAGAAGCAGAGGCGCCTGGAAAGATGTGTTAACGGAAGCCGAAATCGGCTAATGGGGTTGTTAATGGCCAATTAAGTAAGTAAAGGTTAAAGGTCTGGTATACAGAAGCGATCAAGTATAAACGAATATACCCTTGATATCGAACATGACTTTTCTATACTTAGAACACATAACGCAACAGAATCGTCGGTATTAAATCCAAATTATCTTTGTACCCAGCCTAAATTCTAAATATTAAAGAGGAGCAGTTCATTCAAGCATTTTTCCTTTAAGTTTACTTTACAATAAAATTTAAAAAATGTAAGAATACAAATTTAATTTTTCTTAAAATTTAATCTCTTCGAAGCGTGTACTGTCCAAAGCAAAAAGAAAAGAGGCAAGGCAACTCAAACTTTAATACCATAATTATACGGTCATTAATTAATTAAATATTGACGAGTATTATTATGAATAATTGAAGGCAAACAAAACAAAATTAAAATTAAAATTAAAATAATGCCTGCCACCAATTAAGTGATACTCTTAAAAAACTTTTCCGTTCTGCTTCATTTCAAAAAACTTTTCAATCACAAATCAATTTCGAAAATAAATACAAAATTTTTGCTGCTGTAGAACAATGGAAAACACTTTTTATGATTCCTTAAGCTTTTAATTACAACAATAATAAGATTTTAATGCTATTCAACTTAGTTCTCCTCCTCTACGGTAATGTTGTTGTTGTTGTTTTTCTTTAATGCGATTGTGATTGATAACAGTTTTTTAAAAGGAAGCAGTACAACAACAATAAACAACAATAAACCAAAAAAATTATTTAAGAGTGTGCAGAGTGTTAAATAATAACAAATTGTTTATGCCTGTTATTGTTATTACTATTGTTGTTGTTGTTGTTGCTATTTGATTCTGATTCTGATGCTGCAATCGTTATGTTGTTGTTATTGTTATTGTTTATTATGAACATAAGCATTTAAGTTATTAGTCGTATATAACTAAGGGGCAACATTATTATACCCATCACCCATTGCCATCACCATCACCATCGCTATCGTCATCACCATTGCCATTACCATCATCATCAACAACAACAACAACAGCAGCAGCAGCAAACAATGGCAATAAGTGCTGTTGTATAGTGGCAATGATGCCAGCAATATAGTATCAGCATCAACAACAGTATAATCATCATTATTATCATGATAGTCGTCATCAGCAATCATTAAATGCTGCTGTTGCTGTTGTTATTGCTATTGTTGCTACATTAGCAAGCAAGCAAAATAAGCCTATTTTAGAAATTGTTTACTTCTTACTCCTATATACCAACAGCATCAATAGAAGAGGAACAGAATAAGCAAAAACAAAAACAAAAAAGGAAATTTACTAATAAAACGCATTGTTAATGGTCCATATAAATACATACAGTAAACTGCAGTAGTGATCAAGTAATTAGAAATTAGAATTCTTCTAAACAGAAGAGACTTACATTTTCATAAAATACTTGCAGTTTTACTGACAGTAGAATTAAAGAAGATTTGACGTAGAGATCAGCAATGAGTATTCAAAAAGATGAATAGAATCGTATCATGCTCATAATTTCTGATACTTATTTCAATATCGTGGAACCTCTACTCATATTCAAAGTTTGAAGTACTCATCATATTCATACTTAAGAACACGTATGATGTTGTTGTTTTCGACTCCCCATAACTCAACATATACACGAATCACAAAATAAGTATGAATCGCGTGCGAACATCAAAATACTCACAATACTAGAAGGTTGTGTGGTTGCTCTGCTTGCTGCTCTGTGTCTTTTTGCTTATGTGTCTGTTTCCTTTTTGTAAATACAACAACAACAAAGACTGTAAATTTTGATGAATGATTCTAATCACTCGAATCGTTTATGAGTATTATAAGTATTTTTCTAAATTTATGAATCTTAATGAGTAGGCTTATGAATCAAACATATTTCGAATGTTATGAGTTTGATGCCAACGTTGTACATATACTCATTGCAACCAGTACTTATAAATTAACGTTGTAGTGAATCAGAGTACATAGTTAAATTTTAATATTGTTGACTCACTTATATTCAAAATTTCATGAGTGCTTATGAGTAGCGAAAAACCGATTCATAGCTGATCTCTAATAAGTACTAGACAGACTGTCAACTTCAGCAATTTATAGTTTGACCAGCGTCTTTCCGATGTATCCGATATAAATGTAAACGAATGGACTTTATTGCGACTGAAGCAATTGGATCCAATTTAATATTTATTCGAGAAGACGAAAACAGAAATTAGTTTAATTTGGGCAGAAACTGCTTAGGTTGTTGTCTTGGCTTTTTCTGTTTTGCCTACAATATAATCGTTTGCATATAAACGTGTGTATTCTAAACTTGGCAGCTTTCTGTTCTGTCGCCTATCGTCTATGTGTTTATAATTTCAGTTGTTCAATGCAGGTTAGATTAAGAAGAAAAACAATATTCAAATCGGGGATCAAAATGTTCCTAACCTAGTCCAAATTGAATCTTTTTCTGTAGCAAACTTTATAGTAGAGAGCTCGGCCAAGGATGTCAGAAAATGAGAGGCCAAAAACCTCCGTCCTTTTATGGCAAGAGCATGTCACTGACACATCATGCAATGAAAGACAGTCTCTTTGTCCTCCTTAAATCCACAACAGTTCTTGTACAAATCATTTAATATAATACCAAGTCCTTCATTATCCTTACCGGAAGGACAGTGGCCCGTGAGCATTATTATTGTGCATGAGATGGTTATGCTATTTATTAAAACAAATGGAATTTCATCAAAAGTGGCCTCGTTCAGAGACCGCCGCCCATATAATAGAAAACGCTACTAGTCTTGGCTTCGTGTTCAAGTAACTATCTGGTCGGTCCTAGGTTTGCTGGGTCTACAGCCAGTCTTAAATTTGATAGTCCATTAGATATTAATAACAACTAGTTTCCATCAACTGTTAAGCGATATTAGGCAAAATAATATTTGTATGTGTTTGTGTTTGTTTGCAATTTTAGTGAAGGTGGCGGTAGTATATTGGGGCAGCATATCCTCTGTATTACTCTTTAGTAATTTGCACTCCGCATTTGCCATACAAAAGTAACAACTAATCTATAAATAAATACAGACATATATACACATAAACACATACATATTCATGAATATGGCCAATAAATGGCAACATTTGTTCATTCACACATACATAAATAACTATGTAGATATGTACATATACTCATTATATTTTGTAGGTTTATTAACATTTAATATATTCATACATATACAGCGATATATTTTAAATACATGCATACATACATACATGCTTTTAAACATGTATGCAATTTTATATGTTTGGAAGTTTAAGTGCGTAAATATGCATTAAGGAATCGAGTCCATATTCACCAATATTATTGCAATACCTCTCTAACACCACTTCTTTATTGTGCCAATGATCCTTGCTTCTCTCCTTCCTGCTTTAAGCATACATTATTTTCCTTTTTTTTTTGTATCATAAAACCATTTAGAACATTCATTCATACATTAATTCACTCCTTCATTTCTACATTCATTCATTCATTTATGTCCGTATGTACAGTGAGCGTCAAAAGATTTTGTACACTAAGGATAAATTTCTAACTATCACCAAACTTAACTTTCAGCACTTAAGGAGACTGAACGGAAAAATTTGACAATATTTCGATATATTTTGTAATTTTTATTTTTTTGTTTCAATTTTAAAAACTGTTAAGGAAACAATTTTAAAATAAAAATAACGGTAATTTATTAATATATTGTTACGAAAATTAAAAACCTAGATACTGATGTTTTTACATCGCTGAACATTAAAATTATAAACATAAGCTACAAAAACAAAACAATACAGTAAACAAACCTGTTTACAAATTATCGTACTGTTTAATATAATAACAAACACCAGCATAAAAAAATGGTAAACAATTAAATAAAAATACACAAACAACATAACAAGAATAAATGTAAACAATATACAAAAACAACAATAATGAAACAACGATGTTTACATTTATAGAGATTTCGAGAAAGCGAATCGATGAACATTCGCCTTCGAGGACATTCATCAGACTGTTTTCTATGTCATATAAAAGTCGAGTGAGTTAGTGAAGCTCAGTTAGTCTTGTGTGAATACGCGGTGTGTTTGAAGAGAGTAATCGTGGTTTGAAGATCTCCCTTAAAAAGATCTGTCGAATAATTGTCTAGTAATTGTTATTGTTAATGCAAAGGTTGTAAACACAGGAATAACAAACAAAGCAATTGTTGTTGTTTACATAAAGTTGTGAACAATGGCACACGGAATTGTGCAAATAATAAAGAATTTTAAGTAAAACTAAATAGAATTTATTTTTATTTTATTTGCAATGTACGAGCTCATATTTTAAACGGTTTTAAAAAGTAAAAACGTAACAGTGTATTGTGTACAGTTTCTTTTGATGCTCACTGTATATGGGTAAGGCAAGTTAAAGCATTCAACCAAACCAGCCAAACTAATTTACAATACGCAATTACCATTTGGCCCAAGTGCTGATTGTATCGGAATTATTACGATGTGGTAATTTTATGGCCATTCTCTGTTCTGCTCTGCTCTCTCTCTCTCTTTCTCTGTATTGCACACACTCACACACACATATATTTAATATTTACTATTACTTAACCATATGAATTGAACTCTTCTATGCGTTGCCCCTGTAAGTCTCCAGTATTTTGGTTAACAGCAGCCGAAGAGAATTTTTTTTTTGGGGAGGTGTTGGTATTACCAGTAATATTCACAAACAAACATACATACATCCGTTCATAGATACATACATATGTTAACGTATTTGCTTGCATTGCGTTAAAGGTAACAAGTTTCCTAGAACTCTCGTCCACCACCTCCATGCGTTAATGTATTGATAAAAAGCGTTTAACTTGCCTTTATGTTTTGTTTTTCATTCTGTTGTTGTTTTCCTTTTTTTCCAATTTTTTGGTGGATTTTCCTGTTTGATATACGATCGCATATTTTCAATTCTCTTTTACTCACTTAATGCCAAACGATAGACAGTTACTGTTAAAAACCAAAATTCCCGAAAATAAGCACTCACACTTTCACACACAAAATGGAAATATTTAACCATTCGCTGTGTATATGTATCATGCGATTATGTGCAACCAAAAATCGATTAAGTATTAAAGCTTGTGATTAATTGCGTGTGTGTTGAACAGCAGCAGGCACTTGTTAATATTTGAGTGTTTTTCTTGTGAATTTCCATGAATACTGCAATCGAACAAGTTTTCTTCGCATTAATGTGGAGGATGGAATACAATCCCATATTGGCTGGAAAATGGTTTGTTTTATGATTCGATCGCAAAACATGCCATTGAAGAATTTGTTTTTTAATTTCACTTGAAAGCCGTTTAAATGGCAATAACTGTGTGGCATGTGTTGCAATAATCTAAGTAATACTATGAGCGATTAGTGTAGAATACTAAGCACAGCAATTGAATCACTTTGCTACGAAGCACCGGCTAAACTACCCGTGGACATCAGGTACTGCATGGATGGTTCTAAATGTCTCATACGACGAAACTTATACTCTATAAGACGCTCATCCATCCCGCTATTATTTATGGTTCAGAGAGGCATCGACACTATTAAGCACTGATGCAGCAGCCTCGAGAGTATTCGAGAGAAAATTCCTACGTAAGATCTTCGGTCCATTGCGAGCTAACGATGACTTCCGCAATAAGCTGTATGAACTCCTTAACGACATGGATGTTGTGCAGCGTATTAACATCCAGCGGCTGCTCGGCCATATCATTCGAATGGAGGAGAATGCTCCTGCGACACGGGTATTTGATGCGGGGATCTGCGGAAGTTGGCGTAGAGGACGACCTTGTTTGCGTTGGAAGGAGCGGGAAAGTCCTGTCATCGATTGGTGTGACCAACTGGCGTAGGCGTGCAAGAAGCAGAGGTGTCTGGAAGAATGTGTTAAAGCAGGCCGAAATCCGTTAATCGGGTTGTAATGGTCAATTAAGTAAGTAAGTTGGGAAGCTGAGGAGTAGAATTCTTGGACACCTAGAATTTCGTACCACAACATATCTAGTCAAAGGCAAGGACGATGGTTTGGAGATACTAACCAAGAGCAATAAATTTATGCTGAAATAGGACCCAAGTAAACTGTGCTCACAAAGGCGGCTGCCAGTTTAATCGCACCTAACCTACCCTACTCATCCAAGAGATGGTTGGTGAGAAAAAAATCAACGTGATGGCCTTTCTTGGGATAGCCCGTTGAGATGATGGTTCCTGCAACATAACCTCTCTGGTGTTCAATTTCTAATGTAAATAGAAAAACCAAGAAATACTGATTCAAACTCCAGAGAAGATGAGTAGGATTCTGTTATTGTTATCGGGTATTAACAACTAAGAAGATTCGCTCAACATAAAATAGTTCTTTTAGGAATGCTCCTTGAAGATTTTGAGTACATCGCCAACATTGTTTTGCTGATGCAATCAAAGTTTGATGCTGTACGGTTCGAAAGCATGGCTCTTGACAAAGGTCATTCAAAAAAAATAGGATTTGAAGTATGGAACAGAGTTTTTAGAAGCGACCAGAGATCAGCAATGAGTATTCAAAACGATGAATACAATCGAATGGTACTCATAATTTATGATACTTATACGCATTCACTCTTATTTTAATATCATGGAACCTCTACTCATATTCAAAGTTTGAAATACTCATCATATTCATATTTAACAACACGTATGATGTTGTTAATTTCGAATCTCCATAACTCTACATATACACGAAACACAAAATAAGTATGATTCGCGTAAGAACACTAAAATACTCATTAAATGGTTGTGTGTTTGCTGTGCTTGCTGCTCTGTCTTTTTTGCTTATGTGTCATTTTTCTTTGGTTGTAAATGCAACAACAACTAAGACTGTAAATGCTGATGATGAATTCGAGTGACTCGAATCATTTGTAAGTATTATAAGAGTATTTTTCTAAAGTTATGAATTTGAATGACTAGTCTTATGAATCAAACATATTTCGAATGGTATGAGTTCGATGTCAACGTTGTAGTCATACTCATTGCAACCTGTTCTTATAAATCAAAGTTGTAGTGAGTACGAATGAGTCAGATGGAGTAGTTAAATTTCAATATTGTTGACTCACTTCTATTCAAAATTTCATGAGTGCTTCTGAGTAGCGAAAAAACGATTCATTGCTTATCTCTGGAAATGGCTATAAAAGTTTTCTAAAGGATCTTCGATTATTATAAGCAAATCTGAGAATACCTTTAAAAAATATTTTGAGTTGGCAGCATTGCGTACACAGTTCGCTACAAGTTTAAAACCTTAAACTAATTTAAGAAATTATTTGTCATAAAACTTTACTTTTAAATATTTAATGATGATACCTTCGACTCATTTCTTTTAAAACATTTCTCTTCCAAAATCATTTTCAAAATTTCTATTCAATTTTAATTTTCATTAGTTAACATTGAGCACATTCTATTGTTAATCGAATTATTAAATTCTAAAGGCTTGCACATACAATAGCCGCCCCTTTATTCTACAATAATATCGTGAACTTCCTCTGAAATATTTCCCCCCCCCCCCCCCAAAAAAAAAGGAATGACATTTCGCCATGCCAACATACACACCCTTCATCCTTCGAGTATTTTGCAATAACGTTAACGTTTCAATTGGAAATTCCTTAGAAAACATAGCATTATTCTATTGAAAAAGTATTTCAAATTAAATACTGAAAGGTAAGCAATTTTTCTCACCATAATAGGCAAAATTGGAATTTAAATCCTACGCAAAAATTTTAATTTAGTTGTACAAAAGCGTAATGAATTGTATTTGTTTCTGGACTATTTCTATCATAGTCATTCAGTCAGCCAAGCCGGTCTCTGTTCGTTCTCATCCTAATTTAACATTTAAATTCTCTCTATTAATTGTTCTTTTGAAAGTTATTCATGTGATTCGTAATGAAAACTACTCGTACCCCAAACAAATTTTTCGTTTAGATTTTTACCACTAATTTTCGTATAATTTCTCTATGAATATTGGCAACAACAACAACAACAGCAACAAAAAGAAAAATAGAATGAACATCATGATTATCATGAACGTAATTTATTTAGAAAAATGCGTTTGTATTCATGGCAATAAAACAATTCATATTCATTCAAACGTAAGAGACGCATTTATAATAGCAAACAAAAAAGGAGAAAAAAACAAGAGAAAAAACAAGAAAAAAGCATGTAATAATGCCAGTGTATAGTATTTAGTTAAAGGACAGTAGTAGGCAACTAATTAGGAATAGGTCTGGAGTATCGTTGAAATATTCACACCAAAAGTAGTGAACTGAGTTATATTACCGTATATACATATAATATATCCTTGCATCCATACGACATATTTTTTAAGAAACTTTCCAATTTTATTTACTACCAGAGTTATTGCCAGAAATCTGCTGGCCACGGTTCCAAATCTAGGTCAGACTTTCCGTGGTAATTTCTTTTACTCCAGAGTTTTTGCAATAAATCTACTGGTCACGGTTCCAACACCAAGTCAGACATTTCCAACTAAATGAAATATGAAAAAATATTTCTTTGGCGACAGTCTCTCAGCAGATTTCTGACAAAAACTCTGAAAGTAAATAAAATTGCCATGAAAAGTTTCTCAAAAAAATCTGTCGTTCGGAGTCCACTTTAAACTATAGGTCCCGCTACTCATGTATAAAATTAACTCCCACAACATGGGTGGTGTGGAACAGAAATCAGCAATGAATCGTTTTTTAGCTACTCATAACCACTCATGAAATTCTGAATTATAAGTGAGTCAACAATATTGAAATGTAACTACTCCTTCTGACTCATTCGCACTCACTATAACGTTGATTTATAAGTACAAGTTCAAATGAGTATGCGTACAACGTTGACATCAAACTCCTACCATTCGAAATATGTTTGATTCATAAGACTACTTCAGATTCATAACTTTAGAAAAATACTGAAAATACTTATAAATGATTCGAGTGATTCATCATAAGCAAGAAGACAGAGCGGCAAGCAGAGCAAACACACATTTGAGTGAGTATTTTAATGTTTGTACGCGAATGAATAACATCATACGTGTTGTTAAGTATGAATATAAGTATGAGTATGCAAACCTTGAATACGAGTACAGCTTCCAGGATATTAAAATAAGTATGAGTGCGTGTACGTATCAGAAATTATGAGTATGATCGATACTATTAATTTTTTGAATAGACATTGCTGATCTCAGGTGTGAAAGCTAGGTTGTAGTCCTGACTAATGGGTTGTAATGACTAATTATGTATGTGTGTATGAATGCATGTATGTTTGTAATCTGCTGAGATTAAGTTATTGAAGAAATATTTCTCCATATTTTGTTTTATTCAAGATGTCTTGACTGAGGTTTGAACCATGCCCATACGCCCAAGACGATATTTACTGGACTGCGGCAGCTACACATCCAAGTTTAATGTCCATAAACACAGCTACCTCTGTAAATTCTTTAACAATCCACTCTCCTAGATTTTATACATTATGCTGTATGAGTAGGGACCATCCCCTGTTAGTTGGTTTTATATAAAACAAAACCAAAACAAAAGCTACTGCAGATCCAAGTATAATGCTCATCAACACAAGTCCTCCTCCCACAATATATTCTCCCAGATTAAATACTTTGCACTGATTAGGTAAGGGCTATACCCTGAAAGTTTAATTTACATAAGGGGAGCCAAAACAAATTGAGTTGAAATCGAAATCTTAAACCCAAGTAAAACCTTTATTGGAAACCGACTAATTCTGCAAAGTGGAACATTATTGTGGCAGTAGTGCAGTAATACGGCACGAACGATGGCTTAGCAAAGATTGATGGTTAGGAAATGTCTTCTGCGCGTATTTTTTGTGGAAATGATAGCTAATCACCTGAGTTACCTTCATTAAGAGAAACTATTAATTTGCTTTTGTGGTCGAAGTATTGCAGTATGTAGTGTGTTGGCTTATTAGATGTGCTGTTCAAACCCCAGGTCAGACGTCTCCAATCAAACGAAATATAAAAAAAATATTTCTTCAGCATATTGCTGACAAAACTCTGAGAGTAAATGAAATTGCTATGAAATGTTTCTCAAAAATCTGTTGTTCGAAGTCAACTTTGAATTGTAGGTTTATACATTTATAAAATTAACATTCACAATGTAGGTAGGTTGTGGTCCTGACTAAAGGGTTGTAATGAGAAATTATGCAGGAATGTATTGTTACGTTTTTACCTTTTAAAAACATTCGTAGATTGAAAATAAAATTAAAAATAAATTTGTGTTTAATTTTAATAAAAATTCGTAATTTTCGCACAAGTCTATGCGTCACTGTTCACAACTTGATGTAAACAATAACAATTGCTTGTTTGTTATTCCACTTTACACTCTTTTACGTAAACAATACCAATTGTTTGATATATCTTTATAACGGAGATCTTCAAACCACGATTATTCTCTTCACACGCAACGAGACTTCACACAAGACTGAATGGTGGGGCCATCTCTTGTGGGAGACAACACTTACCCCTCAGTGCTAGCTCGTTTTAGTTTAACGAGGACTCTTGTGTAGATTGTTGGTAGTTCGCCGCTTTATTATTCCTTGTAGTCTAGACGCGTTGCTTAGTTCTTGCCAATGGCTTGCGTAGCAGAGGACTTTAACGTTTTCTTATGTGCGTCATTTTACGATGCAACTGCCTTGTGGTACTGCTCTTCGAAACCAAAAAGATTGTTTCTCTAGTAGTGTACAAGGTGTGCAGTGTGTGAGATTTTGGCCCACAGTCGACTAATGGTTTTGAGTTTAGACGGCAATTGACGGAGTTCTACTCGAGAGATGAAAGGAGAAAACCTCAGCTGTCTGTTGTGATCGTCATCATAGTGTGAGAATTTAAAATTTTGAATCTAGTTAAATTGTAGTTAACATACTAGTTTAGCTAATTCTATTCACTTTACCACTGCTGTACGTTTAACCAGAGCATTAGAATTTATGTGTGCAATTACTCTGACTTCATTCAATAATTTCAAACGCACTTACTTACTGGAATTTTTGCAAATCACGCCATGCCAGAAAAAGAGTACTACTCATGGTTTTTTTATTCGTATTTGGTTTTTAGTGATCAATGTTTTCGCTTACTCGTATAAATGTTCAACAAAAATCTGAACTGAACTCGTACATCTATTGTGTGCTACAATAGTAAATAGACTTTAAATTTTTTCAATCCTTTTCAGTTTAGGTATGAATTATATGGGCTGTCTGTCTGTTATGGCCATTGCTTTAATCTGTAGTTCTCGTTGTAGTTGTTGGGCTGAAGTGAAGTTTTGTTCCGTTTTACGGGTTTAATTGTATGCATGAAGTCAATGATGATGATGACGATGACGACGTCTATGATGATGATGCTGGCTACGTTGCAACAAACCAAAATTCATGAGCAGTTATTATAAAAATGTCTGTTAGTCTGTCTGTTTCTAACAGACAGAGTGTGCAAGGGTATGCGTGTGTCTGTCTGTCTGCCTGTCTATATATGTTCCTGCATCTATTACAACTGTTGCCACTGTGATCTGTGTTATGCTGTTTAAATATTGGCAACATATATTTAATCTTTCTACTGCATGTTGTCAGAAATGAGAAGAAGGAGAAGTAAACTTTTATTGTAGTTTTTATTTGCAGCATCATCAGCAGCCGCATCATCATCATCTTTTACTTGATATTAACTGTGCCTAAAGTCTACTTTGTAGTAAAGTCTACTCTGTGTAAATTGTAAAAGACTGCCAGCCAGCCATCCAGCCAGCCAACCATTCAGCTAGCTAGCTAGCAATGTAGCTAACAAGAAGATTCAAACGCTGCTCTAGGAATGATATTGCACGAACAGCAACAGCAACGGCAACAGCAAGAAGATGCCAGCAAATATACCATAAGTACTTTAGTAACAGCATACCATTAACATGACCATTACCATCTACCATAAATCATTCATTGAATGGACCCCCAATTATTTGTCAATTTATGTCTCCTTCAAGGGCAGTAGACTATAAATAATTATGTTTTATACTACAACTTCGACTTCTACTTGTTGTACTCATACTTGTACTCGTACAACTAACTACGTATAGAAGATGTATAAATGAACGTTTAAACAATATTTTATTTACTTACACACTTGCACACAACAAAAAAAAACCCCAATTCATACGTATGTACTTACAATTACAATTCTAACTAACTGACTGACTGACAAACTATATACAGTGAGCATTAAAAGAAACCGAACATTGAAAAAGATTTTCATTTATAAGTTGCCGTTATTTTTATTTTAAAATATTTCCTTAACAGTTTTTAAAATTGAAAAAAAAATTCCAAAAAATTTCGAAATATTGACCAATTTTTTCGGGCATTCTCCTTAAGTGCTAAAAGTTGAGTTTGGTGATTGTTAGAATTGTATCCTTAGTGTCCGGCAGAGATCAGCAATTAATCGTTTTTTCGCTACTTATAAGCACTCATGAAATTTTGGATATAAGTAAGTCAACAATATTGAAATTTAACTATGTACTCTGATTCATTAATACTCACTACAACGTTGATTTGTAGGTACAGGTTGCAATGAGTGTGCTTACAACGTTGTCGTCAAAGTCATACCATTCGAAATATGTTGGATTCATAAGACCCTACTGATGCAGATTCGTAAATTTAGGAAAACACTTAAAAACCCTCTAAATGATTCGAGTGACTCGAAAGATTCATACTTACTTTGTTACTCTTGCAAATGTTGAGTAAAGGAGAGTCGAAATCAACAACATCATACATCATGATTACGATGAGTACTTCAAACTTTGAATATGAATAGAGGTTTCATGCTATTAAAATAAGTATGAATGCGTATAAGTATCTGATATTATAAGTATAATTCGATTCTACTCATCTTTTTGAATACTCATTGCTGATCTCTGGTGTACAGTTTCTTTTAACCCGCACTGTATATAAGTATATGTATGAGGGTATCTACGAGTTAGTAGTAGAAAATATTTTTGAGTTAAATATTCCAGTAAATACTCATCGGAAGAGAATAAGCACAATGAGCACAGTTTTACAAAAAGATGTTGCTGCTGCTGTTGCTGCTATTTGGAATGTGCAACAACGGATGTTATTATTCAGTTTATAAATGGTAAATATGGAGGAACTAAAACAAAAAAAAAGAAAATAAAATTAATATTGATACTGTTTCGTAAGTTTCTTTTGGATAAAACTCGAAGGATATTGTAAATGATTTACATGATGAATAATTTAATCATTAACATGTGAAACTAATAACTTCACTTCACTGGAATTTATAAAATCTTTTGGAAATTACTAGGATTTCGTTCTCTTTTCGACTTAAACATAAATATTTATAAGTTCACAATGTTAAGTAAAAGTGCATATGAAGTATTAATTCAAAAATTTAAGCAATTGATTTAATATTCAAGCTCAGGTAGAAAGTTTTTTAAGAAAACTTTTACTTGTAGAATATCCTTGAAATTTGTTAAAAATTCTTCAAATTTAAACAGAGAGCTTAAAAAATATTCAAAAATTTTTTTTTGGAGTTTTTAGAATAATCTACGACTGCCTTAATCCTCCCAATTATATTGATTATAACGGACATTATAGGAAGGTCTGAAGACCAAAAGTATTGCGAAAGTCCAAAACCTAGGAAACAGTTTCTCACTGTCACTCCCTATACAACAACCCTTTGTAGTTTCAAAGCAACACAGCTGGTAACTGTGGTGTTCGTATTGTTATCAGTTATGCTCGTATGCATAGTTTAGGTTATGCTAAATTGGCGGTCTCCTCAATGGACATAAACTACTTGGGTCCTGTAAGGTCTCGCTATATAACAACAAACACCAACATAAAAAAATGGTAAATAAAAATACACCAACAACACTACAATATTAAATGTAAACAACGTTTTCGAGAAGGCGAAGTCATGAATATTTGCCTTCAAGAACATTCATCAGACTGTTTACTCTGCCATAATAAAGGCAAGGCAAAGGAAGCGACTGAGTTAGTGAAGTTCAGTCAGTCTTGTGTGAAGATGCGGTGCGTAATCGTGGTTTGAAGATCTCCATTACAAAGATCTGTCGAATAATTGTCTAGTAATTGTTATTGTTTATGCAAAGCGTATAAACAGAAGAATAACAAAAAAGGCGATTGTTGTTGTTTACATAAAGTTGTAAACAGTGGCTCACAGAATTGTGCGAATAATGGAATTTGAATTAAAACTAAACACAAATTTATTTTTATTTGATTTGCTATCTACGAGCTCAGATTTTAAACGTATTTTAAAAGGTAAAAACGTAACGGTATTTTCTGCGTGATAGTGATGTCAGTCCTACATTACATAACAACATTCGCCAGTTGGGCGGAAGAGACTTCCCTATGGAGTCAACTAGCGTACCAATTATATGTGTGGAATGAAATATATGCCAGCAAAGTAAGATGTCTAATAGTGTTCAACATGCCGACCTCTAGAACAATACTTGTCTTGTTGTACTGAACCCGTCACGTGGACATAAATTATTGCTTTATAATCCATCTGACTTTTATTTATCAACAATAGTTTTAAACTGAAACCCAACATCACTTGACCCTATTTCTCTCTTCTATTATAATGAATTATTTGTTCCATACATTTACACGCACACACGCAGATATCACAGGCAAATGAATGCAAACACGATCAAATATTGGTAGAACAAAACGAAAAACGATTTGAAATTTTAAATTAAATGAAATAAAATAAATAAATTGTATATGTATGTACATATGTAGATATGTACACATAGAATAGTAATATTGAATAAATTAAAATAAGCATAAATATGCTTTAATATGACATTAAATATGGCTGCATTAAATATGCTCGTAATAGCAACTAAATTATAATATGACTGCAAGCGTTCTTTCAAACATTCTACATACAGAGGCCATGCACAAATAGTATAGCAAACATACATAGATTCATATATGCATGCATTCAGTCATTCATTCATTCATTGATTCATTCATTTCATATATTGATTCCATGTCGTTGTTAAAATGAATTTTAAATTCTGTAGATTAGTTGGCAAAAGCAATACTGGACCAATTCTATACCAATTACATGCGTTGCTGAATGAACTCCCTGCTGCATATATTAGGCAGATAGGCGAACGCTTATTACTATGAGTAGAGTAAAGAGAGAGTTGAACAAAAATCAATAATAATTATACAATATATTGTAGACAAATGTACACAAATACTCGAAGTGCATTGTATTTTAAATGATTTTTAGTAAGTATTTTCCAAATACAACACATTTCGCATTTGTTTATGCTCTAAATTAAGTTATAAATACATACATATGCTTACATAATTCCATATTTATATATGTGTACAGTGAGCATCAAAAGAAATCGAACACTATGGATAAAATTCCAACAGTAACCAACCTAAACTTTTACCACTTAAGGAGAGTGCCCGAAAAAATTTGTCAGTATTTCAAAATGTTTTTTTTTCTATTTTAAAAACTGTTAAGGAAACAATTTTAACGGTAATTTATTAATGTATTTTTTTTAATGTGTAGTTTCTTTTGACTCTTACTGTATAAACTATGAATAATATGTCAAATATGTATGATTTAATATAATTTCATTTATTGAATGATTTATTTTAAAATTAAAATAAAATTTTTAACATTTAATGAATATAAAATTAATCCAGTTTTTGTTGTTGTCTTTCTCTAGCAATAAATTTCAATTAGTATTCAATTATTTTGAACTAATTTCATTGCACTAAGTTGGCAGAATGGTGATATTATGGTTGGTGTTTTAAAAACAAAGTATTCTTTTAAAAAAATTATTCAAATTAACAAGAAACAGTTGAAAATTTTGATAAAAATTGTATGTATTCCTCAATAAAGCCTTGCTTTATCTCAATATGGTCTTTCCAGATATGCAATAGCTTCTCTCGAGTAAAATTATTGCATTAAAATACAGATACACATCTGAATTTGTAGAGAATTTGGTCAGGCATCAATGCTTTGTATACGAATGTAGAAAATCGACTTTAGTTTTCATTTCATCGTTCTTTCGCTAACTCATAAGCACTCATGAAATTTTGAATATAAATGATTCAATAATATTGAAATTTAACTATGTACTCAGATTCATTCGTACTCACTACAACGTTGATTTATAAGTACAGGTTGCAATGAGCATACGTACAATGTTGTCATCAAACTCATACCATTCGAAATATGTTTGATTCAGAAGCCAACACGAGTAACTCGAATTATTTATAAGTATTATATGAGTATTTTTCTAAAGTTATGAATCTAAATGAGTAGGCTTATGAAATTTATAGTCTTAGTTGTTGTTGCATTTGCAATGAAAGGAAAAAGACACATAAGCAAAGAAGACAGACCAGCAAGCAGAGCAAACGCACAACCTTCTAATAAGTATTTTAGTGTTCGTATGCAAACCATACTTATTTTGTGATTATTGTAAATGTAGAGTTGTGGAGAGTCGAAATCAACAACATCAGACGTGTGATGTATGAGTACTTCAAACTTTTAATAGAGGTTCCATGATATGAAAATACGTATGAATGCGCATAAGTATCAGAAATTATGAGTATGATTCGATTCTACTGATATTTTTGAATACTCATTGCTGATCTCTGAAACATACATAATTGGACATTACAATCTTACGACCTAGCTTCTCACCATTTGTGTTTGTGCATTCATTTTATACAAGAGTGGCGGGACATACAGTTAAAAGTCGAATGTGAACGACAGTCGACTTGAGAAACTTTTTCATGGCAAGTTTTTTTAATCGCGGAGTTTTTGTTAGAAATCTTGCGGCTTGCTCTCGCCAGAGAAATAATTTTTTTTTTTAATATTTCGTTGTGTATGATGTATGACCTGGGGTTTGAACCGTTACCTCACGACTAATAACCGAACAAACTACTTACTAGACTAGGACGACTTCAATGAGATACCACAATTAATCAAACACTGCCTACAGGAAATAAACCTGACTTCAGAATGAATGACAGAAAATGTAAGAAAGTTTCCAAAATTAGAACAATAAAAAAGAATTGTAAAAAATTGCCAATATTGAAGAGGTGAAATCTACTCTTAATTGCTGTTTTAAGGAGCTAAACATTTCCTACTACAACCAGAGTATCTAACCCATTGGATTGGATTACCATGCTGAATAACGAACACTTTTAACACATTTTTTGGCTCTTCTTTATAAGGTCTTTGGCTCGCCATGTGTAGAATTAAATTTCAAATTTTCTTAATTTACATTAACTAATAACCTTCAGCTGATGTCGCTGCAGTCTATGTCTTAATATTTTGGCTTATAGGACAACAGCCCTTGGTTCAAACTCCGATTCAGGCAACTGCCTTCAGCCTGACTTCAGAATAAAGCTTGCTATGGCGGCATATTTATATTGAAGAGTTTGATGAAGGACGATAAAAACTAAGAGCCCCCCATCCGTTCATAGCAAGAGCAGGGAACTGGCACATGATGCCGCAGATAGCCTTGTGCTCCTCCTAAGACCCACAGAGCCTGCAGAATTCATTACAGGGAATGTCAAGTTTATCAGCATTTCTTCCAGTATTAACGAATAAGTGTGTGAATTTAAATTTTTTAGTGGATGACCATTCGATTTACCGATAACCAGCCCACTGCTTATCCATACGAGTCCAACAAACTCTGTTACAATATTGCACGTAACTCTCTGCTGCCAACAAAGTTGAGAACAAAGAATACCTCTCCTGACTGAAGCAATCGTAACCCCTTTGGACTGTAATCGATCGTACTTACTTCATCAATAATGCAATTTCCTACGATTTTTCTATGGTCTGAAATACATACAATAGCTACATTTGAATGATCCGAAATACATTGAAAATGAAAAATTTATCATCTTAGAAATGACATTATGAAGCGGTTAAAAAGATGGACTACAAATCCCAGTAAAAAGTACAGAATTTTTAATCATGATTTTCGAGTTTTTAAGATCTAGAGGCATTATTCATATTCAAATAATACTTATGTACGTATGCAATAACAGTCTGCAGCGTAACGCGTGAGAAAACCTTAACATTTACAAAGAACTTCATAGGAAATTCTATTCTAAAGAGATAACAGAAGTTAAGCAGCAAAAGTTCCCCTATACCCAATATATTTTCACGGAGGTTTTGTTTCTAGGCGAAGAAAGGATCTGCAACAGTAAACCATTTATCTCCTTCGGTAGCAAAACTTAATTAATTGAAAACACCCAAACAAATAATAGAAATATGAAGAAGATACTTTGCAACAAATCTGCTCTTTTACTTAAGTGGTTATTACAACCCTGTAGTGAGGACTATAACCTAGCTTCTCACATCACCCAATGTTGTGTGTTTTAAGTGTATCCATTAGTGGCGGTACGTACAGTGTAACGTCGACTTCCAAAAAAAGATTTAATAAACTTTTTGTTTTAATTTTATTTTATTCTCAGAGCTTTTGCCAGAACATAGTTCTCGTTGAAACGAAGTTGACAAAGGAGACAATTTTTTATTTCATTTTACCTTTTGTTCGAGATGTCTTAGCTGGGGCCTGAACCACAGTCTCTGGTCATATAACCCAATACACTATGCCGACTTGTGTCAAACCTAAGCATTTAAAATAGAAGAAATATAGGTTTTCATTCCTTCGACTTTAACTTATGTGATTACCAATTTCCTTATATTCTAAAAAAAACTGTTGTTGGTAAACGTTTTGCAATTTTGATTACATGCCTCCCAACGATTATGGAGATTATTTTACGGTCTGACAAAAATTCCTGCTAAATGCTATCTGAAATAAAAACATCTGTGAGCAATCAATTTGCTTTAGTTGCAGTAGGAAAAATAAACCAAAAGTAGCTTGTTATGAAAAAATGGAAGAGAAAATTTGACAGACATCAACTATGTTTCAGACATTAAATCCATCTATTGGAGTTACATACCAGAGAGCAGCAATGCAAAACAGCAAAAAAGACAGAGCAGCAAGCAGAGCACAGCTTTCTAGTGAGTATTTTAGTGTTCGTACGCGAATCATACTTATTTTGTGCTTCGTGTAAATGTTGATGGAGAGTTGAAATCAATAACTTCATTCGTGTTGTTAAGTATGAATATAATGAGTACTTCAAACTTTGAATATGAGTAGGGGTTTCATGATACGCATATAAGTATCGGAAATTATGAGTACGATTCGATCCTGTTTGGATATTCATTGCTGATCTCTGGGACGTATGATAGACCGTTTGTTTTGAGTCTTTTGCCGTTAGGATTACTGAGTTTTTTGTATCGAATATGATACGTACACTTCAAACTTTGAATATGAGTAGAGGATCCACGATATTTAAAATAAGTATGTATACGTATAAGTATCAGAAATTATGAGTATCATTCGATTCTACACATCTTTTTGGAAATTCGTTACTGATCTCTGATACATACCCTTTATTACAATACTTTTAAAGTTATGAAAGAATTGCCTTAAATTTCAACAGTTTCTAACGTCAATAAATCATTTTTCCAAGTTTTTTTCCGTTTTCTTATTACATTTGTTTTATTATTTTATAAATAGGACCCGTTTTTTCGTTTTAAATTTTTTAACATTTTCTGCTTTTAAATACAATATTGAGCGGCAAAATTTATTCCCTTTTGTTTGGACAAGTAACGTCTGTTTGGCATATTATTATTGAAATCCTCTTTTTATTTCAGTTTTACTTCAATACTTAAATTTAGAAAAAATTTGGCGCCTCAATTTGCTTTGCTCTTTCCTGGTAACACCAGTTACCATACTACTCAAGAGAGAATGTTGCCTTCATTTTAATACCCTGACTAAATGACTGACATATTTAGCAACTTGTACCACATTTCTCCTACAGAGTTTTATTTCAAATGAATAGATTTTGGTTTCGTTTATGCTTTCTTATGGTGCGGTCCTTGCCTTTCTTTATATTTTTCAAATACTCGTGCTCTATGAACAAAAAAAAAAAATTTTTTTTATTTGTTTGTATTTATTTGCTGTTGCTGCTGTTGTTGTTATTGCTGTTACTTTAATATTATTGTTAATATTCCTGCTGTCATACATATTTTTTTAGGACTTCCTTACGCGTCACTTCAATAAATACCATCAAAATTCCGCTTCAATTGTCAAAGCCAATATGCGCGGCATTTGGCATTTTAGGGTCTTCTTTTCTTCTTCTTCTCTATCTCCTGCTTTTCTGCTTCTTCTGTTTTTCTTTTTTTATTAATAATTTGTTTGTGCCTTTTTTTTGTGTCTTATAGGGTTCTTTCATTTCATTTTGGTGTGATAACATTGTTGTTGTTGTTTTTGTTATTATTTAGCGGCTATCATCATCAATAATAATGATAATAGCAACAACAACAATAACAACAACAAGCACAATAAGAAAACAAACAACAACCAAATGAATGAATGATACGATGACTAAGTTGTTGCTGTTTTTGTTGTTGTTGTTACTTTGAAACGATAATAGTGTCCTGGTTATTGTACAAGCGATATCGTTTGTCCACGTTGTATCGTTTATAAATATTGTGACATTTTAATTTGTTTTGGCTTTAATGCTTCCGTGATGCCAGTCCTGTAAAAGGTTTAAATCATTATGATTTTGGTAGGTCATGATATTTTATACCTATTGCACATGGAAGTTGCCGTAGTTTAGTAGGTAGCAGAGATCAACAATGAGTATTCAAAAAGATGAGTAGAATCGAATCATACTCATAATTTCTGATATTTATACGCATTCATACTTATTTTAATATAATGGAACCTCTACTTATATAGTCAAAGTTTGAAGTACTCAACATATTCATACTTAACAACGCGTATGATGTTGTTGATTTCGACTCTCTATAACTCAATATATACACTAAGCACAAAATAAGTATGAATCGCTTACGAACATTAAAATACTCACTAGAAGGTTGTGCGTTTGCTCTGCTTACTGCTTATGAAGCAAACATATTACGAATGGTATGAGTTTGATGTCAACGTTGTAGTATGAATGAATCAGAATACATAGTTAAATTTTTATATTGTTGAATCATTATATTCAAAATTTCATCAGTGCTTATGAGCAGCGAAGATCCGATTCATTGCTGATCTTTGGTAGGTATTGTGTTTGCTAATTAGACCTGAGGCCTCAGTTCAAACCCCAGGTCAGATATCTCCAACAAAATGATCAATGCTCATGTCTAAAATTAACACACACAACGTAAGTAGTGTGAGAAACTAGGTTGTAAACCCGACTGAAGGGGTGTAACGATCAATTATTTTTTGTAGGTATGTATTGTACTTGGTGAGAATACATAGGTTCATCAATCTTCGTTTACTTACTTACTTAGTTGGCCATTAACAACACGTATCTCGCATTTCGATCTGTCTAAACACATCCTTCCAGGTTCTTTTGATTCTTACCCGCCTTCGCCAGTGCATTCCTCTAAGAGGGACAGCGCTTTCTCGATTTGATACTTCTAATGGAGACGAGTTCGTCCTTTACGCCAACTTCCGCTAATCCCCGCCGGAGTATCCTCTTCCATATGAATGACAGGGTCAAGCCTGCACAGCCGCTGGATGTTAATGCGCTGTACAACGGATTGAATGTTTGTCATTATTGGATGCAATGTGTAAGTCATAGCCAACTCTCATTTGACTTTTCTCTCGGATACTCTAAAGACTGATGCATTTGTACTTCAAAATTTTAAGGCTTTTGCGTCGTAGAGTATTAATTTCATCGTGCGGGAGACGTGTCTGCTATTCAATTGCTTATTGAGGCCATGATAACATCTGTTGTCCTATTTTTGATACATGCTTGATCATAAGCTTGATCTTAAATAAGAAATAAATTCACTACCAACATCGAATATATATGTAGTTATCGGCTGTAATCTGAGCTCTGGTAGGCCGCATGTCCCTACTTGCCAATGCTTGATCCTGTGCATGATCATATGCTTAATCCTATGCTTAATTTCCAGACTGATATTATTTTCGCTGGAAACAGCGGAGCCAAGTCGAATAAATTCCTCACCAACATCGAAAGTATAGTTATCGGCTGTAATCTGAGATCTGATACGTCACATATCTCTATTTGCCGACAAGGTCTACTTTGTTTCATCTGGTCTCATCATCTCATCTTAAAAGACTCCCGCTTAATAGCACTAAGGGCAGCAGAACATCTCGCTTGATACGAACTATAATGTCAATGTTGCCACCATATGCAAGCATCTGGATATTTGTGTACTCCATGCACTCCCGAATTCCGCATAACACTCTCCATGGTGAATGAGTAGCGTTATGAATCAAACAAATTTCGAATGGTATGAGTTTGATGTCAACGTTGTTCGCATTTTCATTGCAGCCTGTACTACGTTGTAGTGAGTACGAATGAATCAGAGTACATAGTTAAATTTCAATATTGTTGACTCACTTATATTCAAAATTTCATGAGTAGCGAAAAAACGATTAATTGCTGATCTCTGGTATCTAATCTGAGATACTCATAAGCTTTAGTATGGACTTAAAGTCCACCCATGATGACATTGGTGTGACATCATTACAATTAACAGGTTAAGTGATGTATTTTTAAGCTTGAAATTCTTGAAATTTGTTTTGTGATTGGAACGGACATCAATACATTCTTTTAAACATTTCCACAATCATTACTAGCCTTTAATATGGAGCTGTAGTTAGTACTTTGCCTTTGAAAGTACTTGAATATTCTTACAAAACGGTTGCTTTACACGACATTTGTGTGTATGATTGTCATCTTTATGCTGCAATATTGTATCTACAATTTGTTTACACAAGAAAAAAATAAAAAAAACAGGAGAAGAAACTATTCTCCTTAAATTGTTTTCTAACAAAATATTCTTGTGCTGCCATAGCCTTCTTTAGAGCAAGAGAAGTTAGTTCCATATTTATGAAAGTATTTATTTATACACAGTATTTACCAATAGTAATAACAATAACAACAACAAAGAATAGAAAAACGGAATAAATAAATGAAATCAATTCATTACACTCATCATCAATGGGTAGAAAGAAATATCGTCGTGGTGTTCCCTTTCATTTGACTCGATTTACTTGATATTTAATATTTAAAAAGGTTTTGATTACACGAAGGAAATTGCGATTGTTAGTGAAAATTAATAATAAATTTCACCGTCGTAATATTGTCATGCAAACAATAGCAAAATTGTGATTAAATTGGGGTCGTTGTGACTATCGTCACTTGTTGTTTCACTGTCCTGTTGAAAGGGATTGTAATTTTCTTTTGTAAACGAAGCAAAAAGGTAAAGGTTTAGAAGAAATTTTTTGAAATTTCTTTTTGGGCCCATAAGGAAATGAAATTCAATTAAATTTTAAGGACAATCTGACAGACTAATTTTTATAAGTGACAGTTTTCATAAAATTTAGGTTTTTGAAGTGGTAGAGAAGATCAGAAGAAAAATTAAGTTAAAATTTAAGTGAAATTGGTAATCGTTATCGTTGTTTATCATCGTCAGCATTACATCATTGGCCAATTATAAAATTAAAAAACTAAACCAAATGACACTAAATGATCGTTGGCTTAGGAAGCGTGGACCGTAATAGCAATCATTTTCATAATTTCTATATGTGGCCTATTTACCGCAAATTTGATGACGAGAAAGGTTTACGTAATATTGTTGAGTTTCTAACTTTTAAAAACGTTGAAAATATGAGCTCGTTGATAGCAAATAAAAACAAAAATAAATCTTTGTTTAGTTTTAATTAAAATTCTTTACTATTCGCACAATTCTGTGTGGCACTGGTCACAACCTGATGTAAACAACAATTCTTCTTTGTTATTCCTCTGGTTACACCCCTTGCATAAACAATAACAGTTACTAGTCAATTATTGAACAGATCGCTGTAACGGAGATCTACAAACCACGACTACTCCATTCAAATGCATCGGGTCTTCACACAAGACTGACTGAACTTTTACAAACTCACTAACCTGCCTTGCCTTGCCTTTTATATGGCACAGTAAACAGTCAAATGAATGTTCTTGAAGGCAAATGTTTATGACATCACCTTATAGAAATCTCTATAAATGTAAACATCGTTGTTTACGTTTGTTATTGTAGTGTTGTTTGTGTATTTTTGTTTACCATTTTTGATGCTGGTGTTTGTTGTTATATAAACCAGTACGATACTTTGTAAACAGATTTTTTTACTGCATTGTTTTGTTTTTGTAGCAAAACACCAGTATCTAGATTTTTCAATTTCCAAAAAATATAAAGGGTGGTCCAACCATAAACCACGTTGTTAATTATGAGTCGCATCTTAAATCAAGTTTTTTATTGAATTTAATTTGACATTTTTTTGATTCAGTGTTGGACAAATTCAACCATGAAGAGATACACAATTGTGGCAGCATGTAAAGATTGTTGAAGCTAATAGACCTCCAAAGCAAAATGCATTACGTGCACTTCGTGATTTTTTTGGTCAGTATAATCGATCAAATGCGAAAGTTCAAACGAATAGATTCTGCCGGAAATGTGAAAAAATCTGTCTATGTGGTTTATGGGCTGCAAGCATCGGCGGGTCATATTGCTTTGAATATGAAATCGGCCAAGCATTTGCCGTAAATGGTGTTCGCAATCGGGAGATGATAACGAACTTCTTTGTGGTCAGAAATAGAGTACATATTCCTGGACGATATGCGGTTATAACAGGATGGTGCAACTTGCCATGCAGCCAATGAAGCAATGGCTCGTTTGTACGAGTGATTTTATGGCCATTTTAGCTCACGTCGTGGCGATGTTAAATGGCCGGCATGATGATGTGATTTGATACCGTTGGACGACTTTCTTTGGGGATGTTTTAAGGTAAAACGTAATAAGCCAAGAACAATTCAAGAACCAAAGAATGAGATCAGACGATATATTAACGACATGAGACTTCAATTATGTCTCAGTGTCATTGCAGTATTTCGAAAAGTATTTGGAAAAGTATTTGGAAATGTATTTCCATGCAATGTTTCTCAAAAATCTGCATTTCGAAGTCGACTTTACTGTAGGTCCTGCCATTCATGTAGGAAACTAACAAACACAACATGAGTGGAGTGAGAAGCTAGGTCGTAAGTCTGACTAAAGGCTAGCAATGGCCAACTATGTATGTGTATATGTAAAAGTATTTGGAGATTGGAAAAGAAATTTAAGTAGACGAATAAAAACAATTTCATCGTTACTTATGTGTTAACAAACCGTTTGTCAGATTTCGTCCTGCCTTAGCACTTTTCTTTTATGATTCTCTGAACCGCGTAAGTCCTTGGCATACATTCACCAAAATCGCTAACATGGCTTCCTTGTCGTGGTCGTTCTAAGATCGTATTCTACGCTGACGTCTGTCGATGTTTACAACAAACACTTGCATCGTTACAACATGTTTCTCCCTTTGAACAAAAGGGTAAAGACAATGCTGTCGTTTGATGTTGTCTTTATTAGGTCAAGTATTCTTGGATACTGGAATGTGTAAACAATTCATTATCAGTTTAACGCTTGTAAATTACTTAAGCGTTAACATTGGGCCAGCATATATTGAAGTTACTGCTTCTAAAACCAGATAAAGCCCCTGAGGGCTATAAGAGATCGGGTCGTTAGAATATAAAATTTGTTGAAAGAATTATTAAGTACTTTCTTTAGGGAAGTCAATTAAATTATTGTAAGAATCAACTTTGAAGCCGCCGTAGTCTAGTAGGTAGTTAGGTCATCTCGAGCCCAGACATCTCGAACATAGCGAATTAAGAAAAAATATTGCTTCGGCGTTTTTCTCTCAGCAATATCTCTGACAGTAAATAAAAATTGCCATGAAAAGTTTCGAAAAAAACTGTCGTTCGGAATTGATTTTAAACTGGGAGCTACAGTATAAAAACTTGGATACAACTAACGCACACCCAACATAAGTGGTATGAAGAGCTAGGTCGTAGTCCTGACTGAAGGTTCTAATGACGTATGTATGTATGGATGACGTATGTAGCTCAATATTATTTGTGCACACTTTAAGGTACCTAATATGTATGCATGTACTCACTTCTGCTCCCCATTTTACATAGAAATTCTATTATTTTTATGTGTTTTTTTTTGGTGTAAAAAAGAAATGATTTTGTTAATAGATTTGCTATTAACTTTAGATGGAGATTAAAATCTAATAAAAAAAAATTTGTTTGTAATGCTCGTAAATAAAATTGTAAAAACTTGTGTTCTTTTCTTATCACAGCCAAACCCTCAGGCATTGTCTTTAGAGTCGACAGTTGTCTTTATCTGACAACCACTGTATTTAAAATTTTTTTCTTGTTTTGTTTTAATTTCTGGCAAAAAAAAAGCGAAAAAAGTTCAGCTTGAAATAATTGATTTCTTAAGAAACGTAAAGAAAACGTAACGAAAAACGTTTTCATTGTTGCTGCTTTTCAATACAGTTTAATGCAGCGCCCATAAACATTAATTTTATAATAAAACGATCATAAAAGATCAATTACCGATCCTTAACCTCTGTTTTAACAACCGAATTGAAGAAAAACTGCAGAAATAAATAAAAAGCTAAGCATAAAATGAAGCAAAAAAAAAAGTATAAATCGACCACAACAAGCTGATAAGTATTGATGCTGATGCAGTAGGGCCTTTATTATGAAGCAATTTTTGTGTAAATATTGCTTCAACTACAACTACACCAGCCAACAATACTTCCATCACACAACAATAATAATAATGATGATGCCAATGATAATCAGAACTCATTTTCGTATATCAGTTGAGTTGAGGCTAAGTTTTCTGTTTTTTTTTTTGGTTTTATGACAGGCTATACAAACATTAATTTAGTGATACTTTAGCGATCGTTTATGACAGCCATATATTACAACAACAATGAAATCGAGGTAAACATAACAACAATAATACAGAAACTGAAACAGCAACTGCAACAGCAACTGCTGCATCAACAATAATTCATTTGATTTTTGTAGTTGCGCTGTGCTGCTAGCAATTCAGTCAGTCAGTCAGTCAGCCATGCAGCAAATCGATTCATCCATATTTGTTACAGTCTTTAAGGAAACATTTTGAATGCTCGTTATAATTTTTTATTTATTCTTTATTCTCCATTGCCATCGCCATCTCCATCTCATTTCATTTCATTCTTCGGCTAATAATACTCTGTGTATTGTTTCTGTTTCCTGACGACCAACCAATATTGCCTCTTGAGAGAATCTTTATTAATTGGTTGCACAAAAAAAACCTCATAAAAATATTGTTGTTCCAGTTGTTGCCAATGTTCCCTTTTTTTGCATTGTTTATGGTTTCTCTCTGAACAAGAAAAAAAAAAAACAGCACAGCTTTTTTTATTTATTAATGACATCTGTCATAAGTTTTGTCATACCATAATTATCTCATATTTTTTTTCTTTGTTGTCAGTCCCAAAACAAAAAAAAAAAAGTGCATATGGAAAGGTAAGCTATCATAACATGAGCCAAGCTGTGGGAGAAATTAAAACGAAATTATAACAAAAGATTTCATGAAATCTTGTTTCTTAAACACAGCAATAAAACATAATTCTTTGAAGTCTTTTTTTTTAAGTAAAGGAGAAATTTGTTAAATCATGATCCAGTGATGGAAATTTTTAATAGGCATGATTCATTGATTAGTAATTCATTAAGTCCCAAAAGTGGTTCATTCCATTTAGCATTCATTGAAACGCTGTATTCTTTTCACATTAGGCATTATAATTGACCATACTCCAGAGAAAGAAATCGTCGTAGTCTAGTAGGTAGTGTGTTGGCTTATTAGACGTGAGGCTTCGGTTCAAACCCCAGCTCAGACATCTGAAACTTCGGCGACTTGGTCTCAGCAGTTTTTTGGTAATAATTCTGAGAGTAAATAAAAATGCCATGAGAAGTTTCTTCAACCTTTCATTCCGAGTCGACTTTAAACTGTAGGTCCCGCCATTCATGTATAAAATAAGTTGTGTGAGAAGGTAGATCGCGATCCTGACTGAAGCCTTGTAATGACCAATTCTGTATGTATGTATCGTGGATTAAGCCCTAGGTCATACCTGTCGAAGGAAACGAAACATAAAAAATATTTCTTCGGCGCCTTTGTCTTAGCAGGCTTGTGGCAAAAACTCTGGCCGTCAATGAAAATGCATTGTCCGCCACTCATATATAAAATTGACACACACAATATGGATGGTGTGACACTTTAAATTGTAATCCTAACTACAGGGTTCTGAAGTCGCCGTGGTCTAGTAGGTAGTGTGTTGGCTTATTAGACGAAAAGGCCCGAGTTCGAATCCCAGGTTAGACATCAAAATGAAATATGAAAAAATATTTCTTTGGCGACTTCCTCTCAGCAGATTTCTGGCAAAAACTCTGAGAGTAAAAATTGCCATGAAATGCTTCTCAAAAATATCTGCCGTTCGGAGTCGACTTTAAACTGTAGGTCCCGCCACTTATGTATAAAATTAACGCACACAACGTGAGTGGTGTTGAGAAGCTAGGCCGTAATCCTGACTGAAGGGTTGTAATGGCCAATTATGTATGTATGTAACTACAGGGTTCTAATCAGAGATCAGCAATGAGTCTTAAAAAAGATGATAATTTCTGATACTTATACGCATTCATACTTAATTTAATATAATATGTACTCATAGTACTCATATTCAAAGTTTGAAGTACTCATCGTACTCATACTTAACAAGACGTATGATGTTGTTGATTTCGACTCTCCTTTATTCAACATATACACGAAACACAAAATAAGTATGATTCGCGTACGAACACCAAAATACTTACCAGAAGGTTGTGTGTTTGTTCCGCCTAGTGCTTATGAATCAAACATATTTCGAATGGTATGAGTTTGATGTCAACGTTGTACGCATACCCATTGCAACCTGTGCTTATAAATTAACGTTGTAGTGAGTATGAATGAATCAGAATAGTTGAATTTCAATATTGTTGACTCACTCATACTCGAAATTTCATGAGTACTTATGAGTAGCGTAAAAACGATTCATTGCTGATCTCTGGTTGTAATGAACAGTTAAGTAAGTAAGTACCACAGCTGCGTGCCATTGAATTTACTATGCGTTTGGTAATTTCATGCTTTTGATGCCGTATTAGTGTGATGGACATTCGACAAAAACATGATGTCTGTGTATGCCTATATTGATCTATTAAGAACCAATGGTTTACATTTCTTTGCGACTTGATCTTCATGTTCCAAGTAGGGACTTTAGGTCTTATGATCGCAAGGTTTCTGGTCAAACCTTTTGGGCATACAGCAATTATTTCAAAATGCTGGAAGCGGTATGTTGTATACTAAGGATTCCTGATCTCGTACAGGTTGCCTGGCTACGGAAGTGTTTTCCAAGCAATGCTTGTTGGTTGATTTGACTCTCCCCGATAGACTCATATTTTTTCTCAAACATCCAATGATTTCTCAATAAATTTTCAGATTATTGAAAAGTAATTCTTGTAATAATTCCATTACATATGGAACGGATGAACCGATAAACTGCCGTAGAGCTTGGATTACAGGGAATTCGGCTTTCTCGGTTCAACTGGGTATTCTTCGGTAGTTTCTTCGTTAGCAGCATAAGGGCGTGCAGCATTGCTATACATTGCATGACTGGTATGGATAAGAAAAATATTGTCTACTTTCATTAAGTAGAATGACAATCCATAGCACAAGTGCAGTTTTAACAGGTCACTGCCACGAATGACTTTTGAAGGAGCTGTGGAGACGTAACAGAATACATTTCACAGCCCCCGGCTCTTACTTGTAGGCTCCGTGGTCTAGTATTTACTGTGCTGGCTTATTAGACATGTGGCCTCGGTTCAAACCCCAATTCAGGCATCTCCAACAAAACGAAATACGAAAATATATTTCTACGGAGACTTCATCTTCTTTCCAGATTTCTTGGAAGAACTCATAGAGTAAATAAAATTGATATGAACAGTTTCTCAAAAATCTGTCGTTCGGAGTCGACTTGAATCTGTAAGTCCCGTCACTCTTGTATAAAAATTAACGCTCACAACATAAGTGGTGTGAAGCAAGAGGAAGCAAGGTCCTACTCCTGACTGAAGGGATTTAATGACCAATTAAAAGTGTATGTATGTAGGTCTTTCAAACGAAAAAAAATTCGTTAATATCTAACGCACACTTTCCTTAATGTAAATTTGAAGATAGGAAGCTCTTAATTTAAGGTCCGATACATCGCCTAATGACGGGAATAAGTTCCTTGTTTGCTTTCAAATGAGCAAACACCATCTCCTGTAGCCATTTGAAGAAAGTGTTCGAAATTTGTTTGTGCCAGCATGTATTAAAAAGGAAAATGAAAGGAATTCTTCCCGCATTTTTATTTATAAATCATTTAACTTGCGTTGACATACACTTCCTTAATTAAAAACATTCTTAAGCCTTCTTCAAATCAGCAGTAAAAAGAGTTGCGAGTTCATGTACATATTTAACAGCAACGCTTTGCCATATGTATGCAAAACGCAATTCTGTAAACAAAAAAGTTAAGTTGTTAAGTGCTTAACAATAATATAAGCCGTTACAGAATGTTTTTATGTCATCCTGTATTTGAAGTATCACTGCTTATTTTAATCTATTCAAAGGTAAATATGCGTAAGGTTTTTTTTATTCCTCCTCCATTGTACTAATATTAGTATTGGGTGTAGAAATAAATATTGTGCAGAAGTATATAAAATATGTTTCTTAAACGGGTGGTATAGCAAGAGCTAGTGCTTAGATAGAGAGAGAGAGATTTTACAGAACGTGTGTTGTTATCCGAAGTTGACGTAATCTAGTAGGTAGTGTGTTGGCTTAGTAGACGTGAGGCCACACAATTCACACGCCAAGTCTGATATGCCAAACGAAATGGAATTTGAAATAATATTTCTTCGGCGCCTTCCCCTCCGCAGTTTTCTGGCATTAACTCTGCCAATTTGCCATAGAAAACTTTTTCAAAAATCTGTCGTTCTGAATCGACTTTAAACTTTAGGTCCCGCCACTTATGTATAAAATTAACACACACGTACATCAAAACGAAATACGAACAAATATTTCTTTGGCGGCTTCCTACCAGCAGATTTCTGGCAAAACAAAATAAAATTGCCATGAAAAGTTTCTCAAAAAAATCTGTCGTTCGAAGTCAGTTTAAAGTCCTGCCACATTAACACAGACAACATAAGTGGTGGTGTGCGAAATTATGTTGTAATCCTAACTGAAGGATTGTAATGACCAGTTATGTGATGTTGGGTAAGGGATAATTTCTTTAGGGAACGAACATCACATTGAATGTTTTTTTTTTTCAAAACAAACAAATAAAGCAAAGAATCCCAAGAAATAATTTTTAACCCCCAATATTATTAAGCATTTAAAAACATTCAACAATTTTTAACTCTCTGCGGTATTCATAAATGATCTTTTTGTTCTTTGCATTAAAAAGTCACGCATACAAACACATATACAAACACATACAATCAAAAAGAGGCCCCTTCCCCCACTAACACTAAGAAATAAAAACGTTTCCATGTCATATCTGTCGTTCATAATGCAACTTAAGAGGCATTCTGGCTTCTTTTTGTTCCATGTCTTGTTAGGAATTTATTTGCATCCTTTTGCAAACAGGCCATTACCACCACCACTACCACTACAATAATACCAATACCACTGTCATATACAGAATCATTGCCTGTAAACCATGAATATGGTAAACGCACTGCCAGGCACTTGTGAGGAGTAGTAATGGTGGTGGTGGTGATGGTGGTGATGGTGCCACATAACATGTGTATTGCATGCGTTATGATGCATAATTATAAATGCCACCACCGCAAACAACATCTTCGCCAATACAACCACACAAAGCAATTGCAACAGGAACAGCTCTTGCATTGCAAACGACAAACAAACAAGGATTTCCTTAACATTTTCATCGTGTGTTTTTCTCTCGTCTTTTATTTTTTTATTTTCATTTGCACGCCTTTCCTCATCTTACCTTATAGCAGAGGTTGTCTCTAGTTGTTGTTGTTGTTGAAATATGAACACGCAATTTCAATTGCGTTTCTTGCAACACCTGGTTTTACATATTAAAAGATGCAGGAGAAGCTGATGATGATGAGAAAAAAGAAACCCCAGAAAAGCTTGTGACATTTTACTTGTTACACAGCAGAAGACAAGACTAATATGCGGATGAAGCAGGTGGTGGTGTTGAAGGTGATGTTGATGTTGCTATTGCCATTGCTTGCAGTAGCAACCAAAGTTTACAGTTGTTGACTGTATGCTAAGGACTTTGGATTGCAATTTCATTGTCATCAAACGAAAAAAAAATACTTCAACACACACTCTCAGTAGTAGTAGTAGCAGCAGTAGTTGCCATGCAACAATTGTGGCTTTTTGTGGCAAATTTTTAAATGCAACGATTGCAATTGAGATGCTAGGCGATGGTGAAGATGAAAAAATATACACCTTCAGGGGTTGTTTTTTTACTTCTTTTTTTTGTTCTTCATCTGCAATTTCACACTTGCTTTGGATGCATGTAAGCTTGTATGCGTCTGTAAGCATTTGTTGCAATATCAGTTTTGTGAAGAAATTTTTCCTTACATAGGCAGCTAAGCAGCAATGTTGCTGCTGCTGCTGCTGTTTGTAAATATTATTTTACATGTAAATTGAATGTTATCGAGTGTTGCATCGCTCTTGCAGGCTTTAATTGTATTCATGGCAAGGAAAAACAAAAACAACTACAACAAAAAGAAAAGGAATCAAATTGTAGCGTTAAGATTACCATGTGTTTTGTATGTTGCAATCAAAAACAATATGATGTACAACCACACCACACCACACCAACCAACCAACCAGACAACCAACTAACATGGCAACATGCAGTTACAGCAACAGCAATAACATTCATTCTCATCTATTTTCAAGTAATTTGAGTGTCTATGTAAGCATTTGGTTAGAGATGCTAAATACACTCTCTCCTCTCAGATGTTAATGATGATGATAATGATGACGGTGATGACTATGATAAAGACGATAGAAGCCGCTGCAGCTGTTTGTTAATGTTTCTACGCTGCTGCTGCTGCTGCCGCACCATGATGAGATATGAGATGAGCCATTAAATACACTGCAATAATCGTTGGGCAACAAGTTGTCTTAACATTCGCCCAGGAATATTATTACATCATTGTCTTGTATATTTTCCTTGGATTTTATTGTTTAATTTCTAGGAATAATTTTCTGCAATAAACCCATGCAATAACTTTTGACATGCAACAACAATAATAATCATTTCGTAATCATCAAAAGATATAATTTATAAGAAGAATGATTCTATACATATTCTACCTGGAATTAAGGTACTACGTACCATCATCTCACCATCACCTTTGCGTTGTATGCAATAAAATAACATGCGTAAGTATTTCGATCATTATAGTTGGCCAAACATTAATGATGCTGCATTTTAATTGCATTTTATGGGAACATTTTTAAGGTTACATAATTGGTTTTTGCGCCTTAATTAATATTCTAATGGATGGAAAGCCCCTCTTTAGTTTTGCAATAGTAATGTGTTATAAAAATTCAAATAATTCTCTTGGCGATTACAATCCCAAAAACACATTCCTTTGATTAGCTTATCTTTAAATGTGTTTCAAGCAGAGATCAGCAATGAATCGTTTTTTCGCTACTCATAAGCACTCATGAAATTTTGAATATAAGTGAGTCAACAATATTGAAATTTAACTACTCTGATTCATTCATACTCACTACAACTTTGATTTAGAAAAACGGGTTGCAATGAGTATGCGAACAACGTTGACATCAAACTCATACCATTCGAAATATGTTTGATTCATAAGCAGCAAGCAGAGCAAACATACAACCTTCTAGCGAGCGTTTTAGTGTTCGTACGCGATTCATACTTATTTTATGATTCGTGTATATGTTGAATTATGGAGAGTCGAAATCAACAACATCATAACATACATAATTGGCCATTACAACCCTTCAGTCAGGATAACAGCCTAGCTTCTCATACCACTCGTGTTGTGTGCGTTAATTGTATACATGAGTAGCGGGACCTACAGTTTAAAGTCGACTCCGAACGACAGATTTTTGAAATGCTTTTTCATGGCAATTTTTACTCTCAGAGTTTTTGCCAGAAATCTGCTGAGAGGAAGTCGCCCAAGAAATATTTTCATATTTTCGTTTTGATGTCTGACCTGGGATTCGAACTCGGGCCTTCCGTCTAATAAGCCAACACACTACCTACTAGACCACAGCGACTTCAACAACATCATGCGTATAAGAAATTATGACTATGATTTGATTCTACTCAACTTTTTGAATACTCATAGCTGATCTCTGATACATTGTCGATAACTCAATGAGGACATCTGATTGCTACTAAAGGGTCCGCCAAATAACTTTTTTTTTAAATGCTTTAAAGAAAAACTACTGAATAGTTTATCAAATTTCTTTTTTTATTTGAAAGTACAATCCTTCCGGTTAATAATGGAAAATAATTTCATTCAAATTGCTGCCTCGGCTGTCCATGCAGTAGCCTACACGATCGGTCCAACTTTTAAGCACATTATCGATTGTGTGCAGCTGTATTTCACCAATGGCTTCACGAATATTGTCCTTTAAAGCATCAATTGTCTCTGGCTTGTCAGCGTAACACTTATCTTTGACGGCACCCCACAAATAATAGTCCAACGGTGTCAAATCGCAACTCCGAGGTGGCCAGCTCTGCGGCTGATAATGCGATCTTCAAAAACAGGGCGCAAAACATCGAGTGTAGCTTCGTAGCGCCGTCCTGTTGAAACCAAATGTTGCCAATATCCTCCTCTTGAATTTTTGTGAACAAAAATTCGTTCAACATTTCCCGATAACGATCGCCATTGACTGTAACGGCCTCTACTTGCTCATTTTCGAAGAAAAATGGCCCAATTATGACTCTGGACCAAAATCTGCACCAAACTGTAACTCGTTTTGGGTGCGTCGGCTTTTCAATGTATGCGTGCGGGTTTTCTTTGCAACAAATGCGACAATTTTGCTTGTTTACATACCCGCTTCTCTTCTTCCAAAATCTGGAAGCAATTTTCGCACACATTTTGCAACATTCCCATGATTTTCAAAGTAATGTCGTAATATTTCCCAGCGTTGTTCAAGCGTATACACAACCATATTCGTTCAGCGGAAGGGTAAAACTAATTATCTGTCAAATCAGACATGTGCTAAGTGTTACCATTCACGAAATAAAACATTATATGGCGGACCCCTTTATATTTCTACGTCTATGACATAATGCTGATCATGTATCTAAGAGATGAAGAACAGCCTTCACAGCCAATGCAAGACTCATTTGAGCATTTGAAATGTCCCCTAATGATTCCAGCAATAATGCTATGCTAGTAATTTTTTGAAATATCAAATATTGTGGCTTACACCATCGATATTAGGCCGCAACCCCGATTAAGTTTTTAGAGGCATTGTATGCAAAAATTTTATTAATTAAACGCTTTAAATTATTTAAATTTTTTTTTATAATTATTATCTATTGGCGATACTGTTTTCCTGTTTTTTTTTTAATTAACCACTCCATTTAATTGTGCGTGATTTTTATTTTTTTGCAGTAAAAGTGCCATTACTGGGGTTTTTGACACAACAGGTTGCAATAATTACATCATATCCATAACGAATATTCTATTACCCATACCCCCATGTCATTGTAATACCACTAATAATTTTATATTTATTTTTTATTTTTATTTTTTAATTTATATTGTAAATGAAAAAAGAAATGAAAATATTATAAATCATTTTCATTATGTTTTGTGGTTTTCGGATCAACCATTTTTCATTAATGTTGCTGATTTGCTGTACAATACATATAGTACATATGTATAATAATGCATTTATAGTTATTGTTGTCGTTTTTGTTGCAACACAAATTGTTTTTAGTAATTCATTCGTGATATTTTTTCTCTCTTCGCAATTTTTTTAATTATTTGTCAAATATTGTGGCATGTAATGTTTTATAAATTAATACACGCGTCGTTCATGACAATCCAGGTTGGCCAGTATTACCTGAAAATCACGGTTTTTAAATTATACACACAAGTTCTCTCTCTCTTCCTCTCCCTTCTTGGTCATACAAATTTCATTTAATTTTCGTTTCCATTTTCTACGAGGTACTTTTTTCCCACTAAAACACACGTAAATTATTTCTCTTTTTTTCCTCTCTTTTTTGTTGTTATTTTTTTGTTTAATTATGCTTGTGTTTCAATTATTTTACAAACACTAAAGCAAATAAATAAATACTCTCTCTCACGACTTGCTACCATTAAAAACTCGCATCCCTACTGGCGTTTAACACATATCGGGGCGAGTGCATGTGTGTGTGTGTGTGTGTAATTGCAAGTTTCAATGAACGGATAAAGTGAAGAGTGTGAACTTTAAAGCTGTTTTTGAAACGTGGTTTTTAGTAATGAGTATTAAATTAAACATAAAACCACAATTTTCCAATTTCCAACCCAGCTGGTAAATAGGTTTCCTATATGGCACATATACAATACCATATACAGGGAACATCAAAAGTAATTTTACATTAAAAAAACCATTAATTTTATTTTAAAATTCTTTCCTTAACAGTTTTGAAAATTAAAACAAAAAAAAAAATACTTTTCAAAAAATTTCGAAATCGTGACAAATTTTTTGAGGCTTTCTCCTTAAGTGGTAAAAGTTGAGTTTGGTGATTGTTAGAATTTTATCCCTGGTATACAGTTCTTGTGACGCTCACTGTACTGCTTGTATGTGTTGTTTAATATTCGAACATTTAATGAAAATAAAATTAACTATTTTAAATATTCTAGTGGTAGTATACAAGGGCAATGATTTCTGTTGAAAAAACAAAAAAAAAATCAGTTTTTTTTTAATTCGTTATAATATGTTAAAAATATACTCATAATTACTGTATCCACAGAAATATTCCCCGCAAAAATTGTAATTATTCATCGATTTATTTTATTTATTAAACAATATAGTTACAAATTATTTTCTAATTATTACAAGTGTAATCTCTAATATAATCGATGTAATGTACACACCAGAGATCAGCAATGAGTATTCAAAAAAGATGAGTAGATTCGAATCATGCTCATAATTTCTGATACTTATACACATTCATAGTTATTTCAATATTATGGAACATCTACCCATATTCAAAGTCTGAAGTACTCATCATATTCATACCTAACAACACGTATGATTTTGTTGATTTCGATTCTCCATAGCTCAACATATACACGAATCTCAATATAAATATGATTCGAATGCGAATACTAAAATGTGTTTGCTCTGCTTGCTGCTCTGTCTTTTTTGCTTATGTGTCTTTTTTCTTTTTTGTAAATGCAACAACAACTAAGACTGAAAACTTTGATGAATAATTGGAGTCACTCGAAGTATTTTTCTAAACTTATGAATTAATGAGTAGGGGCTTATAAATCAAACATATTGCGAATGGTATGAGTTTGAAGTCAACGTTTTACTATACTGCTAAATCAAGGTTATAGTGAGTATGAATGAATCAGACAGAGTAGTTAAATTTCACTTATATGCAAAATTTCATGAGTACTTATGAGTAGCGAAAAAGCTATTCATTGCTGATCTCTGGTGCACACGTGCATTATAGATTACTACAAGCCTTTATTCAGGCTTAAAAATCCTAAATATTTTCTCACACGTGTTAAATTTATCTAATAATTTAAGGACAACTTTTAATGACAGAGATTTTCGTTAATTACTCTCACATCTTTTGCTACAAGGCTACTGAGAGAGATATTCAAAAATACAACAACCTGACAAACTTATAAGGCTTCTTAAAATTGTTCAATCCTGACATTATAATTAACATTATCGAACCTAAATTTTATTAAATATTCCATCAAGATCCAATTTAGGGAACTTGCTTGCCGAATAGTATCGTGTAATGTGGCCTTTAGCAGCTTATAACTTCCACAATACATTTGCAGTTCACCCAGCATCCTACTTACTTAATTGGCAAATAACAAACCGATTAACGGATTTCGGCCCGCCTTAAAACATAGTTCCAGGCGCCTTCGATTTTTGTGCGCCTACGCCAGTTAGTCACACCAATCGATGACAGGGCTTCCTCGATTTGGTAACTCCAACGCAAACAAGGTCATCCTCTTCGCTGACTTCCGCAGGTCCCCATATCAAATACCCGTCTCGCGGGAGCATCCTCCTCCATTCGAACGACATGACCAAGGCAACGCAGCCGCTGGATATTAATGTGCTGCACAACGTCTATATCGTTGATGAGCTCATACAGCTGACTGTTGCATCGGATGCGGAGAGTTCACTCGGTATACTGTTGTTATAATAACGAGTTTTCTATTAAGAACGCGTTGTTCTAGCACTTGGCTTATTATGCTTGTCTAGGTGATCTTTGATCGATCAAAGCTTCTTAAATTTTGAGAACCCCACTACACTGCCATATTTGTGTTGCAGTTGAACCACTTTCGGATACAACTTCGTTTTCAATATAGAATTTGCTTCAGCATGGAATCCCGTTGGATAAGCTCTTAGAATACTTGTAACAAGCTTAGAATTTTTGCAATATTCTCCAGACGAAGAAGAAATTTGTATTTCCAAATTTAAATTAAAGTTATGCTTGAGTAAAATAAGTTAGTATTACAAAACTGTCAAAAAACAAATTTAAAAATTTTTTTGTTTTTGTTTTGTGCTTAAGAATTTATTTAATCAACTTCAAAGACAAGACAACTTTTCAAGTGATATGATAAATTTTTCTCTTTTTGTAAAAAAAACTTTTCAATGTCCAATATTTTTTCTCACTCACAACTGTTTGCTCTCTCTCTCTTTCTGCCTATCTTGCTACTTTAAAATATAGTTTCTTTAAACTTCAAAAGTGTAGAAAAAAAAGTTTTCTTTCTTGTTTTCTTCCGGTATATGTAACCTAAATCCTAAAGTGATAATTCAACTTGTATGGTTAAACACACATCTACAATCCTTTTTACTGTTACACGCTCTCTCTCTCTCTGGATTTTTATTATTATAACTTATACAAATACTTTCTAAGCAAAAACAAAAAAATTTATAAGAGAGAGCGAGAGAGAGTGAGAAAAATATCAGCCAACGTAATGAAAAGAAAAGGCACATAATTTACGGTTTTGTTTTCTATTGCGAAAACTACTCTTGATTTATCACTACTTTATGACTGTGTGTGTGTGTGTGTGTGTGTGTACTACCACTTACAAAAGGAATATTCTAAATCTCTACACCTCGTATAAAATAGAAAAAGAAGAGTACATATGTGTAAGTGCATATGTAATGTTATGAATAGAATTACTTTCACTTTAATAACGCCATACTTTTGCGAGTAACTAGACAATCAACAAGAAATTTTTCTAATAAATATGGATGTTGATATTCACTTTACTGTTTTTTTTTCTTTCCTTCATTTTATTTCCTGCACTAGAATAGTTTTTCAAAAAGGAGAAGAGAAAACTAAATTTATTAAGACACATCCACCATTGCTCTTATTTCCCTAATACCCTACATATATGAATAGAAATAAATCTTCATCCATTGTGATTTTTCTTTCTCTTTTTTTATTGTCTCTTTAGTTTTCATTAGTTTTTCTCTTGCTGCTTCCTTTCTGCTGGTTCTTAAACTATTTGAAAATATAAAAAAACTGTAAAGTTTTAAGGTTTTTAAGTGAAACTGTTACCAGGTCATAAATTTAATTGAACAACACGCGTAATTTCCGTTAAAAGAAAATATTGTAGAATACATACAATCAAACTAAACAGCTGGTGTTAGCTGAACTGAACTTAGGTATTCAAACAATTAAACGAAGTAGAGTCTTAGCAGCAATACAGATGGATCAACAAATTTTTCAATAAATCATAATACACTACCATTGCTGAAAGGAAACATTATTTTTCAGCAGATTCAAAATCACTATGCTTTTGCATTTCCGCCTTGGCAAACATTTGGAGGTTTCTTTAAATGCGGCACCAGGACAAATTCCTAGCTTATCATATCACACTAATGCTGTGGGTGTTAATTTTATACATGAATAGCGGGTCCTACAGTTTGAAGTCGACTCCGAACGACAGTTTTTTGAGAAACTATTCATGGCAATTTTAGTTTCCCCCAGGGTTTTTGCCAGAAATCTGCTGGGAGGCAGGGAGACGCCTATGTCTTGAACCGTGGCCTCACGTCTAATAAGGCAACACACTATCTACTAGACTACGGCGAATACAAACAATAATCCACATTAAAATATGCTAATCGTGCTCTGGAGCTAGTTACAACTCTTATTCGAGAGTTCTTTCAACAGTACAACATCTATACTTTGTATACCTCTAGTATACGTATGTCCGCAGGTGCACCATATTCATACTAGTCCTGCTCATGGTCCACTGAGAAGCTATAATGTTCGTCTGATTTTAGAGGCCTAATCACTGCATGACTGGTTGCATGCACCACCATGTTATGTGTGTTTTAACCATGAGTGAGATTTTTGAGAAATTTTTCATATCAATTTTTTCATTTTCTCTCAGTGTTTTCAAGCGATAATCCTTCGACTTGTTTCTCCAACAAAATTAAAGTCGCTGTTTGATTTTACTGTTGATTTTCTGCCCCTTCCACGGTCTCGTCACTGGATGGTTCAAGGAGAAGGCGTAGAAACGCTGTGGGGTTAAATCACATTGGTAAGTGTCTAGGAATCTATATCTTGATATGAATAATTCTGGAACAAATCTGCTACTATATTCCAATCCAAATCTGCTATTGGATTTCTTACAAAGCACTACGAAGTTATGTCACTGCCACGAACTATTACAAGGTATGTTGTCACAAGGGGGAGTTGGAGATATTCGAATACCTCCTCTGCAACTGTCCAGCTCTTATTAGGATAAAGTTGAGGACCCTGGGCAATGGCATTGAAGGTTTAGATTCTTTGTCCATAGCCGACATTACGGATCAACATAGATTTACAATTAGTTTGAGATAGCTGAGAGGTGCTAGGTTAAAGTCGCGCTCTCTTGTGTGTTTGTAATCATCTTTTTCACCTATTTTCCTCCGTTTTCAATATGTCCCTTCATTAGTTATTTTCTACTTTTCACCATTATCTCTATTACTCTATCTCCTTTACTATCTTCTCTTTTTAGTACGAACAAGTACATGCCCTTAAATCTAATCTAACCATGCTGTATGGGTCTCAAGATACTCCATAATTTGGTGCACTAATCCTGACGAAAGGGTTGTAATGACCAATTATGTATGTAAGAATGGTTCATTGCTGTCAAAATATATACATATCTATTGCAATAATTTATTGATACTACTTCTCATACCAAGAGCCAAGAATTTTTTTAGACCAAATATTCATAAAACAAGTTATATTAAGAGCTAGACCGTAGGGGAAATTTTCAATGCTTAGGCTTGACAAGCATAGGTTTGGCAAACCTGTTGTAAAAGTTTTCTGTCTGCCACCAGTTTTGAAGATTCACCACGATGCGAATACGACTATTTTTGTTCGCAACGGATTTCTTTTTCACCAACTATTCCCAGTGACATTAAAAATATGTCGATTTGCGATACATCAAACATTTCGCTGAAGGGTTTTTTTGCGTTTAATGGCTCACAGACAATGCACAGTGCCACTGCAAAATAGGAACTATGTATACTGTAAGGCACAGCCTAAGACACGCTAGATAATGCCTAATAGCATACCCTTTAATATAAATACTGATTTCAAACAAGTAAGCACACTTTCTCCTTTGCTCTGTGCCACCGTTTTGGATATTGTCGTTGCCTACTTTATTAAGGCGACTGGTTTGTAATCGCCTTGTAATATGCCGAAATCAGCACAGACTTGTCAAAGACTACAGAGACGAATTTGTTATTGAATCAACGAAAAGCAAAAAAAAAATTAATTCAATCAATTTATGGTTAAGTCACCCCAAGGGCAAATAGGTTTAGAGAAAGGGGGACACCAGGGATCAGCAATCATAAGCACTCAAAAAATTTTGAATATAAGTGAGTCAAAAATATTAAAATTTAACTACTCTGTGTGATTCATTCATACTCACTATAACTTTGATTTATAAGTACAGGTTGCAATGAGTATACGTACAACATCGACATCAAACTCATACCATTCGAAATATGTTTGATTCATAATTCCACTCATTCTGATTCATAACTTTAGAAAAATACTTATTCGAGTGACTTGAATCATTAATTAAAATTTACAGTCTTAGTTGTTGTTGCATTTACAAAAAAAGAAAACAGACACATAAGCAAAAAAGACAGAGCAGCAAGTAGAGCAAACACCCAACCTTCTAATGAGTATTTTAGTGTTCGTACGCGAATCATACTTATTTTGTGACTCTTGTATACGTATGTTGGGTTATGGAGAGTCGAAATCAACAACATCATACGGGTTGTTAAGTATGAATATGATGAGTGCTTCAAACGTTGAATATGAGTAGATGTTCCATGATATTTAAATAAGTATGAATGCGTATAAGTATCAGAAATCTTTTTGAATACACATTGCTGATGTCTAGTGGACACTTATGTGTGATTCATTTTCATTACAACAAATTTTGTCGTCTCATAATTGTTGTTTTCTAATCAAATACTTCCTTCTGAAATTCTCTTCATTTCTAATTAGTTTGCATGCACTTAAAATACCATCTTTAAATAGAACATTTTTTGTATGCCATTAAGTGAAAGTAAAATAGCGATTTACCTTTTCTTTTAGTCGCTTTCATATCCACCACCATTTAAAATAAACAGTTTTTAAATTGTCGTTCGTTTTCTACCATCTACTTCAGCTCAACAATGGATTCAATTGCAAACAAAAAAAAAAATAGAAAAAGAAGAAAGAAAGAAATGAAATCCAGAATTCATTTCATTTCAATGTTAGTTTACACAGTCACTTGTTTTCTTAACATTAAAAGACCTTCAACGATGGAAATAAAAAGAGAAAGAGTGGCAGGAACAAAAGGAAAAAATAAAAGTGAAAATAAAAAGGAAAACTATTTAATGATTCTTTTATGTTCTGCTTTTTATTTCCTCTACGAAAGAAAACTTAAGGAAAAGCATTTTGTTTTAAAATACTTGCTCGTATATGGACGGCATTTAATTAAGATGCATCCCCTGTTTGCCATTGTGCCTGTAAGACACCCGTATACCATTACTGGTTAAATGGCAACGCATTCTTTGTGATGCTATTATTGCTTTGGTCCTTCGCATTTGGTTTTATAAGACACTGTTGCAGTTATACGTGCTACCGGCCGTGCATGTGTTTGTTTTAAAGTCTCCAGTTTACAAGAATTCTTCATTATTACTTGGAGTTTATTGTTGCTAAAAACAAAAAGAAGAACAAGAACAAAAATGTTTTAAAAAATTTATTACATTCACTTGATATTAAAAAAATAAAATATATATACTCACTAACACATGCATATAGAATTAGATGTATACGTATATACATATGTATATTATATACATACTTTAATGTCTATGTACAGAAAAATACTTACACACTTACGAATTGGGGGCTTAAACATCTTACACCCTCCTGCATACGGAGTGTACATATAGGCGGAGGCATACTACGCAAGAAAATGTGCTGCATTAATATAGTAGAGCATGTAACAACAGTAACAAATACTTTTTCTTTTAGCACTGTTGCACAGTGGCGCAAACAAATTAAATTTGTGATTTCTTTGCTAACTTTTATACTTTTTTTTTGGTCATATTAGAAAAATGTTAAGTCTATGAGAAGTCATAAAATTTAAATACATACATACATAAATTGGTCATTACAAGTCTTTAGTCAGGATTACGACCTAGCTTCTTACAACACTGAAGTTGTGTGTGTTAATTTTATACATGAGTGGCGGGACCCACAGTTTAAAGTCGACTCCGAACGATAGACTTTTAAGAATCGTTTTCTGGCAATTTTATTTGCTCTAAGAGTTATTACCAGAAATCTGCTGAGAGGAAGTCGCCGACGAAATATTTTTTCGTATTTTCGTTTTGATGTTTGACATGGGGTTTGAACCGAGGCCTCACGTCTAATAAGCCAACACACTACCTACTGGACCACGGCAAGTTCATTAAATCGTGGGAAAATCACGAGTAATTTCCAAGCGGGAGTTCAGTTCAACTAGGTGCGAAGTATAAAGGAGAGGACATAGCAATAAGAGTAATAGCATACTGGTGTCTTAGAGGTACACCAAATAGGGAAGCATCTTAATTAAATGACAAACGGGTCCACTTGGACAGTGGATGGGACTTAGCATTACTATTTCAGTCACAGATCGACAACCGATTATATAGGATCTATAATGTTGTTTTCAATTTATAGGGAGATGCTGAAGTTCTTCTCAGTAAAAATGTGACGGATCTAAATTTCTGCTTAACAGCGACAGTGTGTAAAGATTTTAATCTTGCATCGAAAATAGCTTGAGGTTAGCCCGCTCAAGAAACAATTATTTAGAATAGGAAAGACTTAAAGCTTAATATGTAGTATGTACGATGAAGAAAGAGCATTACCAGAATACATACATGAAGCACTAATAGATTTCAGAAGGTACTAGGCAAGTGTAATTCCTAGAAACGTCCAACAGCATATTGAGGACTCCAAGCGAATAAAGTTGCGTGGGGATGGGGAGGTGTTAAATGCAACATAGTGGATCGCAGCAATAATAACTGATGGAAATACTAAGAAGGCGTTGCATTTGAGTGTACTACTGTACTGAGCGGATTAGCAACACAGTCAATCTATTGATTGCAATATTCAGTCAGCCATATATTCATGAGCTTGACTTCAACTTCCTAAACTTGATTCCTAAAATATCACCGATATACAGCATTAACTTTATGGAAAATGTCTACCCTATTCAGGAAGGCAATTTTCAGTATATGTACATATATGTATATAAGATATTAAAAATTATCATACGCCCTGTGGGCAGATTGGCCTCGAACTTTGATATGATACTTTACAAAACCTGATCTATATAGGTCTGGTTTTAGTTTTTGCGTCTTTAGATTGTTAAATTGTTCCTAAATTGGCTGACAGATCACTTGGTATTTCGAACGATCTGGTAAAAACTCTGATACGCAATATTTTTATACTCGTAAATGAATAGACTCAATCTCCCCTAGATTGGACTTCCAGTAATCTCTCTTGTTGATTCTCTGAGGACAGATGAAATCATAGAATAACATTATGATGCTTACCGTTAACAAATTTGATGAGATAGCTGCTAAACCTATAAAAATATATTAGACTCCAGTAATTTCATCATGGCCCAGGGTAAAATATTTTTTCATACTCAGCTTCCTCGTTGCCTCCATGCTAGTTGGACAAGCATTTACAAAACAAAACTTGAGCATAGTGTTACAAAGTAAAAGAAACAAAAAGAAATTTTATAAAGTGTATGTGTAAATTGAACTGCAAAAACAACTATAACTACAACAATGTGCTACAACAAAACTAAAATTAAAATAATAAAAAAATAGTTGCGTAAATATTTTTCTTCTCACTTTTTTACTCTTTTTCTCTTGCAGCTTCTGTTGTATTAATTTTTCTTTATTTTTCTTGTTCTTATTTTTTAGTTTTGCTCCAGTTTACAAGATTAAGTACCCTGCAGTGGAATTTCTTTACTTTATACAACAGATCACAAGGAAATGGAAACAAAAAGGAATTCTTTTTTTTTCATAAAATTTTTGGCTTCAGAAATTGACTGATGAAGACAATTAGAAATCGAAATGTTTTCGTAATTTTCAAATTCCCTAAATTTGCTACGAAATTGAGATTGTAGGGTGCTTTTGATTCCATGTAAACGTTGCAAATAAAATATGTTTTCCTTGTTGTTCAGATACCGCATTACTGGGAGTATTACTTAAGGGCACCAGAAAAAATGTACACCTCCATTCGGCAGCTCTCCATGAGAATTTGTTGACTGAGGGTGAGGCTTTCTGTTTATTTATTTATTTCTTACACTTTGTGTTGAACTTAGATAACCCTTTAGCAGAACACCTATTCTCTTTAGTGTTCATTTCTTCTTTCCGGTTTCTTTGGTACGCTACCTAATGCAGGAGGTAATATGAGGTTCAGGATCAGCAAAGAATCATTTTTTTCGTTACACATAAGCACTCATGAAATTTTCAATTTAAGTGAGTCAACAATATTGAGTAGTAAGAATGAAATAAAGTACCTACAATAATGCACCAAGTGTCGTGTCTCCATAGCCTAATAGGAAGTGTGTTAGCTTACTAGACGTAAGGCCAGGGTTCAAATCCCAGGTTAGACGTTAAAACGAAAATATGAAAAAATATTTCTATGGCGACTTCCTCTCAGCAGATTATTGCCAAAAGTTCTGAGATTAAAAAAAAAATTGCCATGAAAAGTTTCTCAAAAATCTGTCGTTCGGAGTCGACTTTAAACTGTAGGTCCCGCCACTCATGTATAAAATTAACACACATACAACATAAGTGATGTGAGCAGCTAGGTCGTTATTCTGACTGAAATGATATGATGTGTGTATGCAATGGTTTGACTCCTAAGACACGCAGAAATAAATATTTGAGATCAAATTTGTTCAGAACCTGGAGTTACGTTGAGTAGTACCAGCTACTTTCGTGCTATTCATGAATCTTCTTCCTTTTCTTCTTATATATAAAAATTAATGTGTGTTTATTTGTTTGTGGATTTGTTTGAAATCTATAGACGGTTAAACGGCCGAACAGATTTTCTTGAAATGTTCACAGTATCTTCCTGCATGTCTGGAAGGAAATGAAATAAAATAAAATAAATAAAAAAAGGTATGAGTGTTATTGTTTAACAAAATATTACGTATACGTCACCCGTCAGCTTTATGTAATATTTTATACACGACAGTAATTGAAAAAAGTCTATATATATAAAAATGAATGCGTGCTTATTTGTTTGTGGGTTTATTTGTTTGAAGTCTATAGAAGGCTAAACGGCTGGACCGATTTTCTTGAAATTTTAGCATTACCTTCCTGTATGTCTGGAAGGAACTATAGGCTACTTTTTATTTTAAAACTAGAATAAGAAATAATTATTATAAAACATTGTAAATATCAGTAACAAAATAAATATTTTAAAATCCAGACTTCTTCTTATTTTATTACGTTGAGGTTAATGACTAAAAATAGTAAAAATATCCGTAATAAAAAATTTATATCAATATATTTTGAATATTTATATTTCATATCGATAGGAGTAACGAAGCACACCGGGTTTTAGCTAGTAATGAATAAAACTGTTTTAGCTGATACTGTAAAGTTTTCGAAACCACTTGATATGGCCTGTTTACCCATTAAACATGCATGATATACGGTCTTCTTCTTATATAATTTGTTTACACAATCCTTTATTATATTGTAACGTTTCTACCTTTTAAAAACGTTTAAAATATGAGCTCGTAGATTGCAATGAAAATAAAAATAAATTTGTGTTTAGTTTTAATGAAAATTCCTTATTATTTGCACAATTCTGTGTGCTACTGTTTACAACTTGATGTAAACAAAACAAGTGCTTGTCTTTGTTATTCCTCTATTTATACCCTCTGTATAAACAATAACAATTACTAGACAATTGTTCGACAGGTCTTCAAACCACAATTACTCTCTTCAAACGCAGCGCGTCTTCACACAGAACTGACTGAACTTTTTCTGACTTCGTTGCCTGCTTTGACTTGCCTTTTATATGGCAGAGTAAACAGTCTGATGAATGTTCTAGAAGGTGAACGTTCATGACTTTGCCTTCTCGAAATCTTTATAAATGTAAACATCGTTTTTGTTTGTGTATTTTTTTTTACTTGTTTACCATTTTTATGCTGCTGTTTGTTCTTATATTAAGCAGTACGATAATTTGTAAACAGGTTTGTTTACTGCATTGGGTTGGTTTTTGTACCTTTTGCTTATAACTTTAATGTTAAGCAATGTAAAAGCAATGTTTTTTTCCATTTTGGTAACAATATAAACTTAAAGGTTCTGTTAACAATTCCTTAATGTAACGCCTCTTAATAAAAATTTCCCATCACCATGTTGCACCACTTTTTATGCCACATAACTTATAGATGACCAAGTTTTAAGGCACTATAAAAAATTATAAGCATAAAAGAATGAGACAGAGAGAGAGAGAGAGATGAGAAACTGTTTCTTTTCCTTGGCACTTTCATTTCTAGTGCGTTGCTAAGTAAGCGCGTAAACTATAAGTAAACTCTCTTCAAGAATCCTTATGTTCTCAAGTGTTTTTTGCACAGTTGTTCTTGCGCTTTTTTTTTCTTCGATTTAATTTTCCTTTAAAATTTTTTTGAGATTTCTGTTATATTGTGTGCAGCCAATATTAAATATTTTTCAACGTTACAGTCTTGTTGAATTGTTTTCCATTCTTGAACCATAGTCTGCCAAAAGCCAAACAACAAAAATGTTACAAAAAACAGAATTTTTGTTGGATTTTGTTCAAAAATGTTGTTCGTTATTTCCTGATAAAGCAATTTTCCTTTTAGATTTTCATGTTATTTTCTTATTACTGTTGTTCGTTGTTTGATTGTTGTTATCTTGTGCATTTTGTTTACATAAGCTGAGGTTTGCGAAAATAATTTCAAAATGTTGATATTTTTATGACTGAATTTTTAGCAGATTGTCGGTTAGTTATTGATAACTGCAGTTAAAACTAGAAACTAAACTTAAGCCAATTTTCGTTGCACAAAAACCTTAATCCGTTTAGAAGTTTTAAATACAATAACATGCCATATAATACTTGTGTGTATATGTACACATATGGTCAAAATAATAAGTACATCAGAGATCAGTAATAAGCATTCAAAAATATGATTAGAATCGAATCATACTCATAATTATACATACTGATAATTATACGCATTCATACATATTTTAATGTCATACTCATACTACTCGTATTCAAAATTTAAAGTACTCATCGTACTCTTACCTAACAATATGCAAAAAAAAAATTTAATTTATCACCTGATGTATCCAACATTATTTGTTTGTTCGCAGATCTTTACAAGGGAGATCTTCAAACCACGACTGTTCTCTTCACACGCAACACGTCTTCACACAAGACTGACTGAATCCTTACTACTGGTTGCTTGTTTTGTCTTGCCTTTTTATATGAACACGTAAACAGTCTGATGAAAGTTCTAGAAGATTAACGTTTGTGGTTTCGCTTTCTCGAGAACTCTATCGCGACTTCATTGTTGTTTGTGTAGTTTGTTCACATTGCTTGTTGTTGTGTTCTCGCTTACTTGTCTATCTTCTCTTTCTTGCACACTGATGTTGTTGGTTTACTTGTAACAAGTTCGTTGTATTTGTTTGTGTAGCTTTTGCTCATTTTAATGTTAAACGATGTTACACCGTTTCCATTTTCGTAACAATATTAAAGAATTGGGCAATGTATTTATTATTTTGAACAAATACTAAAATCACAACTGAACAAAACTGACTCACAATGAAAACAACGGAGAAGCCTCACTTAAATATGCAGGTGTACTTATACTTTCAACCATATGTGTATGTCTTTATGGATGATGTAAACATATAAAAAAAATTTTTAAGGAAGTGTGGAAAATTTGTTTAACAAACAAACATAAACAGGAAATTCTTGTCAAAACAAAAAAATCGAAACTAAAATGGAGTAAAAACATGATGAAAAAATAAACGTTCTGCTAAATAAAACGAATGCCAATTTACTATATTATGGTCATGGCAATAATAATATTATAAAAAAACAAAATGAAAAACAAAACTGTTTTAAATATTGTAATAAAATATGCAAGCAGATCATCATCATTTACTCGTTATGTATGGGCATTAAAATACGCTAAAGTTCATAGAAGCTTTTTAAGCAAAATTGCTTGCCTGCATCTGTCATAAAAGAAAAAAAATTTTATTCCACAATATTTAGAAAACTTAGAAGAACATTAAATTTCATTACCTGTCTGTTGCTTTTTTTTCTAATAAATTAATGTTTATTTCAAGATGAACTTGAAACCATTTGCACAAAGTAATTTTCATTCTCCACAACCTCTCTTTATGCTGAATAGTTTCCTATTAATCTAATAACTCTTGAAAATCGATTACCCAACATTGGTTCCCATAGTTATGGGAAAAAATTTCATTGGAAAGATCTATGGATTCTAGTTTACTAACAAAAGTCTTTAGTTTTATGTGATAATAATAGATATCTATTTACTATGCTATTAAAAAACTTTTATTGTATTCCTTCCTTTTCATTCTTTTCTTTTTGTTCCTTTCAAAAGCATAGGCATTTCTGCCCTATTACTTTTTTATTTTGCTAAGCAAAATAGGTTCTAACGTAACAGAGTTGCCATTTAATAATGCTTAACAGCAATATTATTATACGTTGTTATCCACTACAACCCTTGGCTTCTCACACCATTTTTATTATTTTTTTTTCATCATTTATATCTGGCGAGATTTATCCTCTTTTCTGAACTAGTCATAAGTGATAACCTCTCTAGGGCATTTCAAGGCATCAGGATTTATTAATACTGTATGATGATGTACTAATAATGAAAACTGCAGATCTTTAATTCTTAACATTCGCTAAAACCACCCAAGATATGATTGGATTTAAAGGGAAACACTTAAGTATTAGACCTTATCTTTTCACACCACTCCTAATTGTCTTTATATTACCACCTTTCCGAACAACTGATATGTGATATAACTAGCGAGACCTTCTCTTTACCCTCTTTTCTGAACAACTGATAGGCGATATCCTCTCTAAAGCATTAGGAAGTATCAAGATGTATTATTTAACTGAAGCCTGAAGCTTTTAGTTCTTGAAATTCTATAAAATTACCCAAATTCCGATTGGATTTAAAAGCAAACATTTTAGGATTACACCTTTAGTTTCTCACACCACCGTTTTTTATTTCTTTATAAGTGGCGAGACCTAATCTTTACCCTTTTTTTCCGAACAACTTACGAGTGAGCAAGTATATCCTGCTATTTTCCCATTACCACTTAGGCACTCAATAGGAATTAGATATTTTAGAACGCTTATATATTTACTTAATTGGTCACTACAACTCTTTAGTCAGGATTACAACCCAGCTTCTCACACCACTTATGTCGAGTGTTGGAAATTTGAGTGAATGGGCTTACAGTTTAAAATCGGTTTCGAGCGGTAGAATTTTAAGACACATTTTAAGGAAATTTTTTTACTCTCTTTACTGCCTGGAGGAACTCGCCGAAAGAAACTTTTTTGCATATTTGGCTTTGTTCGCGATGTCTGACCTAGAGTTTAATTCATTGCCTCACGTCTACTAAACCAACACATTACCTACTACCTATTGGCAGCTATGCCGATAGATTTGATTTGCTGACCAAAACGACATCTGCAGAAGTAGTGAGCCTAAGGAGAAGAAAGTGTATGTCTTCCATCTCTGTCATAAACAATCGGATGAGGTCTCCAAGAGAAGATCTTTGGAACAGCAAGATTTTTCCCTATAGGGAAAGTTTGATTCCTGTGTTAAATTGTAATTGTGGTATCGGCAGGGATCTACAATTTAAAGTCGATTCCGAACGACAAAATTTTTTAAAAAGTTTTTCATTTCGCTAGAAAACTGCTGAGAGAAAGTCGACGAAGAAATATTTGTTTAATGTATTTCGTTTTGTTGTAGATGTCTGACCTGAGGTTTGAACCAGAGATCAGCAATGAATCGTTGTTTCGCTACTCATAAGCACTCATGAAATTTTGAATATAAGTGAGTCAACAATATTTAAATTTAACTACTCCGTCTGACTCATTCGTACACACTACAACGTTGCAATGAGTATGACTACAACGTTGATATCAAACTCATACCATTCGAAATATGTTTGATTCATAAGCCTACTCATTCAGATTCATAACTTTAGAAAAAGACTTATAAGTAATTCGAATGATTCAAATCATTCATCAATATTTACATTCTTAGTTGTTGTTGCAACAAAAGAAAATAGACACATAAGCAAAAAAGACAGAGCAGTAAGCAGAGCAAACACACAACCTTCTGGTAAGTATTTTAGTGTTCGTACGTGACTCATACTTATTTTGTGATTGATGTGAATGTTGAGTTATAAATATGATGAGTACTTCGAACTTTGAATATGAGTAGAGGTTCCATGCTATTAAAATAAGTATGAATGCATATAAGAATCAGAAATTATGAGTATGATTCGACTCTACTCATCTTTTTTGGAATACTCGTTGCTGATCTCTGGTTTGACACGTGGCCTCACGTCTAATAAGCCAACATACTACCTACTAGACTACGGTACTTCATTGGATCATGCTTAAACAATTTAAATTTTTTTCTTGTATTTCTAAACTATTTATAAATCCCAAATCACCACCATCTAAAATGTTTACAACATTAATTTCAAAATTTAAATGATAGACTAAACAAATTAAATTAAACCGCATCTACATTTCATAAATTAAAAAAAAAAAGATCACAATGAACACAATCACAATCATTTGAATTCAAATGCAGAATTAAAGGAGAGGAGAGAGACAAATTCAAAAGAAAATTTTCTTATTCATTAAACTTGAAACTGACAAAATGCTCTCGTACAGGTGTTGAGTTCATTTAACTTTAACACCAGCACTAATAGCCGAACTGAACAGCAGCAATTATAACAAGAAACAGTAAAAGCAGCAACATCATCAACATTAACATCAGCAACAGCATCTGCATTCACAATCACAATCACCATCGTTAGTTGCAGTCAACATTAATAAAAAGCAACAATAACAACAACAGCACAAATACTGTATACAACAACAATACATAATAATAAAATACAGTATAATTTATTACATTCCACATAGCAAAGAGAGAGAGAGAGAGAGACGGAGACAGATAGGAAGAGAACATTTATAAAATTCATTAAACTTAAACGTTTTAATTTTAATTCTTAAACTATTGCACTTCATATCATTCAAACAACCAAACAACTTACGTAAATAACAGCAACAACAACAACAACAGCTGTAGCAGTAATAAAAAAGAACACATTAAATACATACATATATCCTTCTAAAACTACAGCACAACAACAACACAATAATAATAAAATTCTCAAAAGAGTTTTCATTAATAAAAGAGTGAAACTAACAACCATTGCAACAAGAATAAATGGCTGTAATTTACTATGTATCTGTATGTGTTTATGTATGTATGTGAGTGATTGTATATGTGCGAGTGCAAGTGTATAAGTGCCAAAGTATTTTATTTAAAATAAATAAAATTTATAGAATGAATTACTTTTGATTGTTAATGATGTAGAATAGCTCTGAACTGTTTGCGTACCATATGAATTTGAAAAAAAGTACTTTTTACACCAGTGCCTTATATCTGGTTACGTTAACTCTTACTCAATTGGACCAATTGTGACATCCTTAGAAAGATAAACCACTCTTTCATATATACATAATTGGTCATTACAACCACGGATCAGGAAGAAATCGATTTTTGCTGCTCATAAGCACTCATGAAATTTTGAACATAAGTGAGTCAACAACATTGAAATTTAACTATGTACTCTGATTCATTCGTACTCACTTCAACGTTGATTTATAAGTACAAGTTGTAGTGAGTATGATTACAATGTTGACATCAAACGCATACCATACGATATATGTTTGATTCATAAGCAGCAAGCAGAACAAACACACAACCTTATTTCAGTGTTCGTACGCGATTCACACTTAATTTGTGATTCGTGTATATGTTGAGTTATGGAGAGTTGAAATCAGCAACATCATACGTGTCTTATGAATACGATGAGTACTTCAAACCTTGAAAATGAGTAGAGGATATTAAAATGAGTATGAATGCGTATATGTATCAGAAATTATGAGTATGATTCGATTTTACTTATCTTTTTGAATACTCATTGCTGATCTCTGATTACAACGTTTCAGTCTAGATTACAACATAGCTTCTCACACCACTCATGTTGTGTGTGTTAATTTTATAGCCGAGTGAAGGGAGCTACTGTTTAAAGTCGACACGGAACGACAGATTTGAGGAAGTTTTCATGACAACTTTTATTTCTCTCTTAGAGTTTTTGCCAGAAATCTGCTGAGGAAGTCGCCGAAGAAATATTTGTTCATATTGCGTTTTGTTCAAGATATCTAAGTTGGCGTTTGAACCTTAGCCTTACATTCTAGACCACGACCCATCTTTCTATGTTCATAATTCGCGACTAACGTGAAAAATGCCTGTACTGCTGAAATAACTGATAAAGTGATCATAGCTCACATTGGCAAACCCTTGAAATGTTTGAGTGAGTGGGAAGTCATTCCCTGTTGCAAAGAGGCTTAGAGAGCAGTAAATGGTAGTGAGGAATCCTAGCTGCTCAAGTATATTAAACTATACTTCGTCTATCAGCATCTGTTTTTTAGTTAGATAGGCTTATAGACACTAACTTTCTTCTCTACTCACTTAAAGAAATATTATTGTTCTTAAGGGAATGCAGCATATGTTGCATTCCGGTCCTAGCGAACCGCACTTTTTCCCAACATACTCATATTTAGGAGCTGATGGTTTGCATCTATCTTTAGAAGAGCAATCGTTTCAATAGCCTGAAACAAAATGCAAAGCTCCTTAGAATACCTGAAGTTATCAAGAAAATCACATTCCAAGTGGGGCGTAATAATCTCCAAAAGTCTTCTATTACAGTAAAATCAGGTTTGTGAAGTGGTAGCGCCAGGCTAAGATAATTCAAAGCCGCAATCTAAACTCATCAAAGGAGGAACAGACTCAATTAGCTATCAAACAGGAATAATTCGAAGTATTTCTCGCGACCTCAACACATCATACGGCACGGAAATCTTGTTTAGCCTTCACAACTAAGCGTTTCCCTTACAAAATAAATGAACCCAAATGTTGGAAAACCTGTCAATGAGGTAAGGAAACAAGAAAATACACTTCAAGACCCAATATAATAAGTTGCTCTATGTTCTAAGAATGATTTTCAACTGAAACGATGGCAATATACCTCTTAAGAGTTTGTAATCGGAGAAGGAGATATTTCCAATGTTCCAAAACTTTTACTGTGTATAAAAAGGTATGCAAATATCATATCATATCTTGAAGGACATAGTCAATATCTTCAACTACACTTGAACGAAAGATTTCACGAATATTCTTCAAGATTATCCTGTACCATCAGTACCATGATTCTAGAAACGGTCATCTATTCAGACTATAGCAAGAGTACAGTTGTAAACAAGATTCAGAATTAATTAAGATTACTCAAGTTAAGTTGATAGTGTGTTGGCATATTGCACAAGAGCGCGTTGTCCAACCCCATTTTCTCAGGCAGCGACTTCCCTCTCATCAGTCTTCTGGCAAAAACTGGGTAAGTAAAATAAGAAAAGTTTTTCAAATCTTTCGTTGGGCGTCGACTTTAAACTGTAGGTCTCACCACTCATGGATATATGTAATTATCACGCACAACAAGAGTGATGTAAGAATCTAGGTTGTGGTCTTGACTAAAAGTACGATTAAGTAAGTAAGTAAGTTAGTACTCAATTTAAGAGTCAAATTCCGCATCGACCATATCAATACAGCTGTCATTTGTTCCCAGAATACCGATTTTACTAAGTTAAGGCAGTCCATGTCATTGAGAAGCGCATAAAGCTCATTGTTGGATCAGATGCGGAACTCATTGCCAACTCGCACTGGACCGAAAATCTTACGTACGATTTTACTCCCGAAGCTCTTGTTCCCAAAGACACTGCGAGCACTGGGATGAGAATCTTGTAGAGTATCAAATGACCTCTCATAGTATACATATATGAGGAAAGATGTACCATTGCAGTGTTGAAAAGTTTAATCTTCTCTGTCTACGTTCCTGCTATATTTTTTGGTTGTTTTTAAGGGAAGTAATCGGAAGACTCCTCAGGTTGCTCTAGATGAATTGAATTAAAAATAAATCAATAAATCCATGCTTTATCTCTATCGATTATTAATTAAAATTAAAAAAATTATTCTTGTTTATAAAAATGAAAAATCCAATGAAATTGTGAAATACAAGAAAAGATTAATTTTGTTATGGCAAAACTCTCCACTATCTTATATGAATATGGGTTACGGCAAACATTTTTATGATCCTGAAGCTACGAATTTATGAATCCAAAATGGATTTAAAAGTTTTTCTTTGTAGCCGTATTAAACCATTAAAATAATTAAACAAAAACCGTAAAATCGTTTTAAAACATTAAATCGTAAAAATGTGTGTTTTTTATACAAAATCTTTATTGGTAATTCAAAGGCTAAAACTAAAAAGCAATTTATACCAGGACCAGATCGTATCTGAGCCCATCATAAACGTATTCTAACTCTGTCGGCGTCTGTGCCATAAAATTGCATATAAATGTTTTATAATCCGTACTAATGCAGATTTTCGTGGTACGTTTAGATTTTTTTATTATTTGGAGTTTTCATTTCCAACTCTCTGGTTATTTTTCAAGTGAAAAACTTTAATAAATTAAATGCCCGTTTGTAAGTGTAAGTGTTCGAGTAAATAAATGGTTTGAATGAAAGGGCATTTGTAATGTGCATTCTCTGTTAAAAATAAGTGGAAACAAGATGAATCGCGTACTTCTTAAAAAATAAAATCAGTCTTTAATACTGGAGAACTTATTTGAAATCCATTTTATCTTCAAACATAAGTAGTTTTCACCATTAAAGAAATTGCTTGTAAAAGAAAATGGACAGCTTGAATTTTACAATATTTGGTCAGATTATAGGTCATTATAGGTCTCCAGTAGTTAATAAATTTTCAAAGTGGCTCGTATACAAGGTATGACTACTCAATACTTCGTTTTACGCTGGTCTAATTCTTAGATTAGCAATGAATCATTTTTTCGCTACTCATAAAATTTTGAATGTAAGAATACAGGTTGCAATGAGTATGCGTACAACGTTGACATCAAACTCATACCATTCGAAATATGTTTGATTCATAAGTATACTCATTCAGATTCATAACTTTAGAAAAATACTGCTACGTTTTTACCTTTTTAAAAACGTTTAGAATATGAGTTCGTTGATTGCAAACAAAATAAAAATAAATTTGTGTTTAGTTTTAGATAAATTCTTTATTGTTCTCACTACTTTTGTGCCACTGTTCACACTTGACGGATACAACAATAATTGATTATTCGCTATTCTTCTTTGTTTGCAACACTGATATTTTCAACGGCGATCTTTAAACCACGACTTTTCTCTTCGCACAAGACTCATTGAATTCTTACTACTCGCTGCCTGTTTTGTCTTGCTTTCGTAAACAGCAAGATGAAGGCTTTTGAAGTAGAATGTTCGTGTTTTCGCCTTCTCGATAACTCTATTGCGACTTTATTGTTGTTTGTGTATTTGTTCACAATGCTTGTTGGTGAGTTCTCGCTTACTTGTCTATCCCCATTTCTTTCACACGGATGTTGTTGTTTTACTTGTATCATGTTCGTTGTATTTGTTAGCTTAGCTTTTGTTAATCATGTTAATGTTAAACGATGTTTCCATTTTCGTAACAATACTTATAGATGATTCAAGTGACTTGAATCATTCGAATCAAAATTTACAGTCTTAGTTATCGTTGTATTTACAACAAAAGGAAAAAGACACATAAGCAAAAGAGGCAGAGCAGCAAGCAAAGCAAACACACAACCTTCTAGTGTGTATTTTAGTGTTCGTACGCGACTCATACTTATTTTGTGCTTCGTGTATATGTTGAGTTATGGAGAGTCGAAATCGACATCAACATGTATGATGTCCCTAGATCTGGCTGGTTTTCCAGTGTAGGGTAATCGTGCCTTTGAGGTGCAGCCCTTGCGCTGACCAACCTCTTCCTCTTCCCTGATTTTGGTGGAACTTATTCAGTACAGGGACTGCGTTCACCCGTGGCATCACAACGGGCCGCTATGCGTGCTCAAGTGAGCTTTGTTATATCAGAGCTACCACTCCGACCTAACCTAACCATCCCTAGAGGATGATATCAACATCAAATATGCCACGAATATCAATGATACATCTGGAAGGAAGAGTGGTATACATTAATATATCGTATCCAACAATATAAGATATATAAACAGAGCCATTTAAGAGAGGTGTTACTTCTGTATAAGCAGAGATGGCAACCCTATATTTCTAGAACATGTAACAATAAATCAATCAGCTGAATAGTTAGAAATTATTAAAGGACTTTTGATATACATATAAAGGACTATGAAACCAAAAAGAACAATAAGAAGATGGGACGAAGTCTGTCTTCAACAACTGAACCTGCATACGCCATATAATTTAAGAGGAATTATTTAATGACCAATTAATGTTCATACATATCTATAAACCGTATATTGTACGGCATGGGTTTTTAAGAATTTTTATGTAAAATTGCATTTAAATTTAATTACTGACAGAGTGTGAATAGGAAGCGAATAAGGAGGGGTAGGGGAGGGGTGTGGAGAACAGGAACAGGAAGACAGACAGAGAGAGAGAGAGAGAGGCGAGTATTTTATAATTTATACAATTCGTTTATAAATTTTTCTATCTTTATAAAATTTAATTTTAATTTAAAATATGTTAATGATTGTTTGTTTGTTTTTCATTTGCATGTGCATACAACCAGAGCATATAAACAGTGTACATGTGTAAATAAACGTATGTAACGCTATGTCTATCTGGTTGTATGTTTGTCTATTTGTATCCTTCGCTCACTCTCCCTCTCTCTCTCTCCCTCTCTCTCTCCCTCTATATTTACGCAAACATTTCAACATGGTTGTATATTTTAATGCTATTTGTTATCTTTTATGTGTATTTGTTTTTCCTCTTCGTGTTGTTGTTGTTTTTTTTTCATATTATTATTATTATTATTTACCTGTAAACTTCATATAATTAAATTTAATTAAAATTTAATTGAAAAGCTCTTCTTTCTCTGTACTTATACAAAAACCACTTTACTGTATACTATAAAGGTATGTAGATATGTATGTTTGCACGGCTGTGTGTATTTGTGTGCAGTGTTATTTAAAATTTTAATTCCTATACACACATACATATATACACTTAATGAATGTTTATGTGTGTATGAGAAATATTTGCGTTTTTCATTTCTTTTTTTTTTGCTACACATTTAAATTCCATTCATTTTAACGCATTCATTCAGTCATTCACTCACCTCCAGCTTTACTGATTTCATTTCATTTCAATTGAGAACAAATATGTGAACGAATGAATGAACGTATGAATGAATGAACGAATTTATTGTATTTTAAGTCGTTTGTATTAAGTTAGTCAACTTTTAGCGGATAATAACACCATTCAGTTAACAGAATACAATACAATACAAAAAACAGAACATAACCGAAATAAATACCTTCATTCATATCATCAGCAGCAGCAGCATTTTAATGTCAGCATCAGCATCATCATCGCCATCATCCGCATCCTTTATGGGGTACAATTATAAAATACCATAACCATGCCATACTATATTGCATCATCAACATCAAAAATTCATAAAATATTCTGAGCTCAGCTACTCAGTACGCTTATAGCAGCTGCAAACCACAGAACACGTATTGCTTAAGGATTCAACGCGGTTTTCTTGTATTTAATTCATTTGACTCCGCTATAATAAAGGGAATTGATTTGTCTTTGTATATATATTTAAACAATAAATTAAATTTTAATTATGCAACATTTAAATCCACCATTTAAATACTCAATTAAAAATGTCATCGTACACTTGTCTTTAGTCATGGCAACTGAAAAGCGAAAAAAAAACTCATGAAAAAAAATCGGAAAAAAATCTGAATTTTAACCACTACTTCTCACTATAAAAGAGGTTTTCATTACAAAGTTTTTTGTTTAAATTAAGCTGTTATGATGAGCAGCGTAAAATAAGAAAATTTTTTAATTTTGTTAGTTTCATAGCTGTGGTGGACTTAACTATTTGAAAAAGCAACTACAAGTGAGATTTAGGTCATCCATTCCATTACGAAACCATGAGGAACTCAGCTCTATTGAAATATCTTTAGTTGATTCTACTGTCATCAAACTTGGCATATACTCGTATCTTAGGTTTAGAGTTCATACATACATAACATATATAAATGGTCATTACAACAACCCTTCAGTCAGGATTACGACCTAGCTTTTCACATCACTTGTGTTGAATTTTATTCATAAGTGAAGGAACCTACAGTTTAAAGTCGACTCCGAACTTTTCATGGTAAATTTTATTTACTTTCAGAGTTTTTGCCAGAAATCTGCTTAAGAAGTTAGTAATCAACGACTTATAATGGTCGTCGTTGATAGTAATGCCTTAAAACATCTTTCTCAAGAAAATAAGCGCCAAGGTCGCCATCAGCCCAAACTCGACATCACAGAGTGAATTACTATGGATTGCATCAGGCAATCTTTAATGAAACCGCATGTCATTGGTGTCCAGATCATCTAGTTAAGGCCACATCGACTTGTATTGCTTGCCCTAATGGACTGCTTAACGTCGCTCTTAACGTGGCTCTACCATTTCGAAAAACCAGCGACTTTCTTGGGGTTCATTTGATGCTCTTGGACCACATTTAAACTAGTATGGTCCCAAATTCGAAAATTTTGGTTATTCACGTACTCATTCATCTACAAATGGTCCTCATCGCTGAGGATGATTTTTCGATTAAAATTAGGCTCAGTGCTGCTTCAGAACACATTCAGCGATTACACAAGGCAGTTACCCATGTTGAATAAACGACAATTAATTTAGCAGATGTAGCTTCAATAAGATGTTCATTATCACATACATATATACGTTCTAGTTTCTCACACCACTTATGTTGTGTGTGTTAAATTTTATCCAAAAGTGTAGGGACCTACAGTGATTCTTGTAAATGTTGCGTTATGGGGAATCGAAATCAACAACATCATGGATATTCTTCAAACTTTGAATATGAGTATGGTATTAAAATAAGTATGAATGCTTATAAGTATCAGAAATTATGAGATGATTCGAATCTACTCATCTTTTTGAATACTCATTGTTCATCTCTGGTATGAAGTAACAACCGAGATCATAAGATTTGATCTCGTTTCTTGTAGGTTTTTCTTAAGTTGCAGGTGTATGGGAAAAGGCAGCAAACTACAGCTGTTCTCAAAACCAACAGCACATTAGATCGGTCAGATTCAGTCTGATTCATGGGCCAGTGTTTTGGAAAACTATACACTTCGAATATGCTGTGTTATATTCCACATATAATGGATACGTTAAAGTACTGAAGGCTTTTATTGACTGTATTAGACTGATCATTTCTTAAGCCAGACTTTAAAGTTTTATTTTTTTTCTCATTTTTTTTTCAGAGTTATTTATATATGTATGTATGTATGCCTAATAAAAAGAATATATGTATGTTGTATATAAATATTATAGTATTGTTGCAAAATCAGTGAAGTGTTAAATTTTTGTGTAAAATCATTCGACTGTAATTGTATGTCTAGTACTATAAATGCTCAACACAGATTTCCAATACGAATACTTTTATATGAAATTAAAACAGAAGAAGAAATGTTCAACAATTTTTATTCTGTTAAGCATAATAATTTTTAATGCTGCACAGTGGTAAGAAGTAAGAAAAAATTTAGTTTAATTTGCCAAATAAAACGTAATCTAATATTGCTTTGTGATATAAAAATATAGCTGTTGCCGTAAAGAGACCATAATACTCGTAGTTTGAATATTTTTCTATATAAAGCACAGATAATTCTGATCGTCAAACTAGGTAAACTTACTGCCAAGCTCATTAAATTAGATACACAAGTAGGATTACAAAGTCATCAAATTTTACAGTGAGTTGCACGAAGCCAGTTTAAATTCTTTTGGGACATACAATTTACATATTGTTACGAAAATGGAAACGGTGTAATATCGTTTAACATTAAAATGATGAGCAAAAGTTACACAAACAAATACAACGAACTTGTTACAAGTAGACCAACAACATCAGTATGAAAGAAAAAGCGAGAACGCAACATTAAGCAAACAATATACACAAAACAACAATGAAGTCGCGATAGAGTTCTTGAGAAAGTGAAACCGCGAACGTTCGACTTCAAGAACCTTCATCAGATTGTTTACGTGGGCATATAAAAAGGCAAAACCAAGCTGGCAACGAGTAGCAAGAATTCAGTCAGTGAAGAGAACAATCGTGGTTTGAAGATCTCCGTTGTAAAGATCTGCGCTCGTTATCTGATGCAAACAATATATTTTACTCACTGCAGCACTTATAGCAGGGGTGATGGAAGAATTGTTTGTCCATCAAACCAAAGGCACGAATATTACATTTTTTCTTAAATATCGTTTTGGCTTAAAAACTATTGACTTGACACTGATCGTAGTCTAGTAGGTAGTACATTGGCTTATTAGTCGTGAGCTGGTGGTTCAAGTCCCAGCTCTGACATCTCGAATAACATGAAATATCAAGAAATATTTTTTCAACTACTTTTTCTCAGCAGACTTCTGGCAAAAATAAGTAAAATCTATCCATTGGCATCAACTTCAAACAGTAGGTACCGCCATTGGTTGGTGTGAGAAGCTAGGTTTGAGTCTTGACTAAAGAGTAAGTACTACTCTCTTGACGAAATTCGTACGAATTATTTGAAGTAACAGATTTCTCAAGTTTATCAACTACGTTGTTAACTTCTATTACCCTTGTCTTGATTGTCTTGATATTCTGTATAGACAAACTCGACAGCCTTAGATGTGTGCAATAAGTGTGGCATATGACGGCCCCTTAATGCTCTGATTCTGAATGTGTGGCGAAATTATGGAACCATTTAATGTCCAACTGATGTGAAAAGATTTCACATTACAGTGTGATTTTGATCTGTTAATGAACACTTGATAGGTACTCTCGGGAAGTTTTACTCAATGTCTTGATCCAATAGGGAAATCAAGCTAAAAAGTTTTGTTGTTTATCACAAGATGCATATTGTCATACGAGTACATAGAGGACTTTGGCATTTAGTTTGAATGAAACGCTAACATTTCCTTCTTTCACCACCAAATGCAACCTCAGTTGGAGTAGTTCTAAGAAAAGGCATCATCGTGATGGCGAACACACGTAATATCTCTGTCATGTAAATAAAATTGATGTTCATGATGATGGATGGAGATTATGGATTTATTCGTAATTTTTATAGCAACATATACATACACAGGGCCCATATTCCATTCAGAGCAATATGCCATACATATTATAATTTATTGAAGTATTAAAAGCAAATAAATTTCAATTTTTATGTGTTTTCTATTTATCAATTAATTTTTAAGACTCATTTTATGCCACGCTAATATACTGTGTTCACGGGCATAGTAAATGTTTAAATATTTTCTTTGGAACATAATAAAAATCTATAAAATGGTCAATTGTTTTCGATTACTTCATACGACCAAGCCAAATAAACGGCCACTCAACCATACCGCCAGCCAAAGCAATCAGCCAAAGCCAAGGTAAAGAAAGCGTTAATGCTTACAATTGCTTTTGAAAATATTTAAAATGTATAGTAAATATGCACCTGAAAAATACCACAACAGTACTAGACAATGAAGCAAAACTTTAGGCTAAGAAACTGTATAACAAACAAGCCTTCTCTTAGAGGTATCTCTATGCATAGAGGTATGCAAGGCATAGTGCTAGAAACTATCAGCATTTCATTATTGAAAACAACAAAAACAACAACAGCAATTCTTGTACATACATTCTAAAGGCCATCGCTAAACAGAGACAATAGAGAAATAAGACTAGAAAAGCAAAAAAAGAAAAGAAATGAAAACCAGAAAACAAAAAAAGAAGGAGAAGAATCTTACAAAAGTTTTAGCAATAAAATCGTGCAATTAATACATGATCTTGAATTGATTGCATTCGCACGATTTTCAGAGAGCAACACGTGTTTACTTTCCACCACCACCACCATCATCACCATCACCAGCAATAGGATTGTAGTTACAACAAAACATAGATATACAAAACACATACATACACAACAATTTTTTATGCATATTTCCTTGGACATGGAAAATACTAATAGGCCTTCAAAAAGGCCTTAAACAGTGGTCAAGAGTATTAACTCTGCAGTTAAGGTTTGAAGTTCGAAGTCGACTCCGACCGACAGATTTTTGGAGCAACTTTTAGAGTTTCTTTTAGCAGAAATCTGATGAGAGAAAGTCGCCGTAGAAGTATTTTTTAATAAGTCGTTCTGGGCTGTTGAGGATCTTAAAAGTCGACTCCGACCGGCAGATATTTTGAGAAAAATGTTCATGCCAAGGTATTCTCAGAAATGTTTGCCACAAATCTGCTTAGAAGGAGTGGCCGAAGAGGTATTTTTTTCATATTCCGTTTACATACATACATAATTGGCCATTACAACCCTTCAGTCAGGATTACGGCCTAGCTTCTCAACACCACTCATGCTGTGTGCGTTAATTTTTATACATGAGTGGCGGGACCTACAGTTTAAAGTCGACTCCGAACGACAGATTTTTTGAGAAGCTTTTCATGGCAATTTTTACTCTCAGAGTTTTTGCCAGAACTCTGCTGAGAGGAAGTCGCTGAAGAAATACTTTTTGTATATTGTTTTTGATGTCTGACCTGGGATTCGAACTCGGGCCTTTCGTGTAATAAGCCAACACACTACCTACTACACCACGGCGACTTCCTTGACGAAATTCTTATTTCGTTTGGTTCGAGATAAGTGGACGGCCTTACGTCTAATAAGCCGACACACTAACTTCTTTATTACGGCTACAGTTAAGGATCACTTCAGAATGAAATTCTTAAGGTGCAGAAAAAAAAGGTTGGTTGGTCATACAAATGTTATCAGGCATCTGTATCAGAGATCAGCAATGGATCATTTTTTCGCTACTCACAAGCACTCATGAAATTTTGCATATAAGTGAGTCAATAATATTGAAATTTAACTATGTACTCTCTTTTATTCGTACTCTCTACAACGTTGATTTATAAGTACAGGTTGCAATGAGTATGAGCACAACGCTGACATCAAACTCATACCATCAGAAAAATGTTTGATTCATAAGCCCAGTCATCTAGATTCGAATGACTCGAATCATTCATCAAAATTTAGTCTTAGTTGTTGTTGAATTTACAAAAGAAAAAAGACAGAGGATTAAGCAGAGCAAACACACAACCATTTAGTGAGTAGTTTAGTGTTTGTATGCTAATTATACTTATTTTCTGATGCCTCTGTATGTTGAGTTATGGAGAGCCGAAATCAATAACATCATACGTGTTGTTAAGCATGAATATGATGAGTACTTCAAACTTTGAATATGAGTAGAGGTTTATCTTTTTGAATATTCATTGCTGAATATGAATATGCGTATAAGTATCAGAAATTATGAGTATGATTCAATTCTACTCATCTTTTTGAATACTCATTGCTGATCTTTGATCTGTATCAGCAAGTTTTAGTTGTGATTCTATCGGACATGTCCACTGGTTGTGGATACTGGAATACTGAGTAGATGTACTAGGTAGTTGCAACGTTTTGTATGAGTCTGAAGCACAAACTGAGGAAACTGACTATTGTTTGACGCATAAGCCTTCAGTCAATCGATTGTTAAATGAAAGTATATGTTGAGTAACTCAACATTATCTTAAGAAAGGCCCTCCTTAATAAGATCGCCCTTTGCTTTCACCAGATTTTTATGCATTTTTCTTTCTTTCTTACTTTGTTTATTGCGAACTCCTTGATTGTCTATTACAAACACACATACAAACACATACAAACAACCAAATAACAATATGTAAGCATTTCTTTACCACTGTTAGTGTTGTTGTTTGGCATTCATAAAACAAAAGCTTTACATGCTTAACAAAAACACCATAAGATGCCTGGGCTAAAACAAATAATAGCAACAACAGCAACAATAACAACAACAATATTAGGCAAACATTTAAAGCAGTTAAAAAGTGTTTCGTTCAATTGTTTAAACAATCGTATAAAAAAAGCAACAAGAAAACAAAAAAATTTTGTGCATGGAAGAGAAAGAATTAAAAGGAATCGATTCTTCGAAATCTTCTGATTCTGAAAGTAGTTGAGGCCATTAGTGGCGAGGGTTTATTACATGGGCTGTGCGTGAAGCTGAATAAAATTGCAAGCCTGTAAACACAACCCGTGTTCATTTGGTCATTGAGGGCAATCTAGGTAAGACAGTGTTACCGACGGCGATCTGGAGTCACCAAGTCCAGTAAAAACTGCGATATTTTGACTTGATTGATTTGGAATTCAATACTTGGAATTCATTGGTAGGTTTGTACCAGAGATCAGCAATGAGTATTCAAAAATATGAGTAGAATCGAATCATACTCATAATTTCTGATACTTATACACATTCATACTTATTTTAATATCATGGAACCTCCACTCATATTGAAAGTTTGAAGCTCTCATCATATTCATACTTAACGACACATATGATGTTGTTGATATCAACTCTCCATGACTCAACATATACAAGAAACACAAATAAGTATGAATCGCGTATGAACACTAAAATACTCATTAAAAGATTTTATGCTTGCTTTGCTTGCTGCTCTTGCTTATGTGTCTTTTTTCTTTTTTTGTAAATGCAACAACAACTATGATTGGAGTGAATGATTCAAGTCACTCCCAACATTTATAAGTACATATTATAAAGTTATGAATCTGAATGTGTAGGCTTATGAATCAAACATATTTGAAATGGTATGAGTTTGATGCCAATGTTGTATGCACACGCATTGCAACCTATGCTTATAAATCAACATTATAGTGAGTATGAATGAATCAGAGTGCATAGTTGAATTTCATTACTGTTGCCGCACTTATAGAAGTCGCCGTGGTCTAGTAGGTAGTGTGTTGGCTTATTAGACGAAAGGCCTGAGTTCGAATCCCAGGCCAGACATCAAAAACAAAATACAAAAAGTATTTCTTCGGCGACTTTCTCTCAGCAGATTTCTGGCAAAAACTCTGAGAGTAAAAATTGCCATGAGAAGCTTCTCAAAAAATCTGTCGTTCGGAGTCGACTTTAAACTCTAGGTCCCGCCACTCATGTATAAAATTAACGCACACAACATGAGTGGTGTTGAGAAGCTAGGCCGTAATCCTGACTGAAGGGTTGTAGTGGCCAATTATGTATGTATGTGACTCACTTATATCCAAAATTTCATGAGTACTTATGAGTAGCGAAAAAACGATTCATTTGTTTGTACACTAGTTCATTTACCTTCGTTGCCATATTTGCGGAGATTTTTGTCTTGGACTAAAGAAATATTTGTTCTCGGAACGTCCAATATTTCTCTCAAAAGCTAATGTAAAACTGTCATTTCTATTTCTACCATATTTATGAGGAAAGTCTTGTTACTACTGCTACAATGGATTGCAAAATGGATTAATTTTAGTAGCTGGTAATAGATGGGTAAGTACTTATTTACTTACTTAATTGGCCATTGACAACCCGATTAACGTATGTCGACCTACCTTATCACATCATTCCAAACGCCTCTACTTATTGTTCCCTTCGCCAAATGTTCAGACCAATCGCTGACAGGGATTCCTCAATTTAGACATTATAACCCGGACAGGAGCTCATACAACTTATGATCAGATCGAATGCGAAAATCATCGTCAACTCATACTGGATAGAAGATCCTATGTAAGACTTTTTCTCTTGAATACTCTCAAGGCCTGCCTGCCCTCAGCTGCTGATATTCACATGCCCAACATTTTCTTTCCTTTAATCGTAGGAACTGTCCTCTGAATGGTAACAATACGAAAAAAGTTGTCATACTGGCTCCAGCATCATGGTCGAAAATCTGTTTTGAAACTGTTAAATGGAAATTAAGAGTCCTTTTCCGACTTAGCTGCCTTTGTAAAGTTCCAATCCTTTTCTAACTTTAAAGAGAGGCAAAGAATCATGAAATTCCAAAGCATAAGTTAATCGGTCAAAAAGCTTTGAAGGCATTTAGAACGCTGTGTCAGTGGCCTAAATGATCCATACTTGCCGTAAGTGTGTCTATCTCATATCCGATTAGCGGTCACTTCTACCAGCGCCAATGGATTGTCTCCCTAAAGCTTGGAAAAACTTTCGGTACTTTAAAGTTCTGCCTGTTCATCAGTTTGTACTTTACAGGCGATTTTAAATTCGTTTTTTTTTCATTTTCATTTGTTATCCGTCTGTCTGTCTGTCCATCTTCTATGTAACTATCGGCATTTAGGTAGTACGTACGTACATATGTGTATGCCCGCGTATTGTCTACCGATTTCTTTGTTTTTTTTTAGTTTTTCTGGCTTATTTTCATGCCTGCCTTGTTAACACATGTTTAAACCACTATACGGTATGGTGTGCTTATTGTTATGCCGTCTTTTTATTCGTGTTGTTGCTGTTGTTGTTTTCCATCTAATATTGCTAATGTTGTACGTTTTTTTTATTGTTGTTGTTGTTTGTGTTGTATATTATTGATCCTTGTTGGCTGAATTGGTTGGCTGTCTTCAAAGCCAATATCTTGCAGCAGCAGCATCAACAGCAGCCAAAGTAATATTAAGAAAATGTTTTTGAATGTTTTCTGCTGCCATGCTCATGTGCATGGCGAGCTATTTTTCTCTCCTCTTCATATTTTATCTCCTGTTTAATATGCCATTTGTGTGATCTTATTATTGTTCGCTTTATTGCATTGACCATATTATATTGTTGTTGTAATGCATGGTAATTGTTAGTTATCAAATGGTTTTTTTTTTCTTCTTTTAGTTTTCATTTTTATTATTCTTAATTTTCTCTACTCGGCAGTTATTTTCAGTTGGCAATGAAAACAAAAAAAATTTAACGACGACACTACATACCATACATACATACATATGCCATAAAAGCAATTCCGATTTTTTTTTTTTTTAATAATTTTTCCGATATCGATAAACGTGATGCAAGCACATATTTAAATGTGTTTATCGGTCGTATATGAATCAGTTTCATTTTTCATATTCAAAAACAAAAAAAAAAAACACAAAAAACAAAAAATAACTTCGTCTGGCATTTCTTTAAGACAAGAGAGTTATTAAGGATACCATTAAGGAAAGGGAATGACATTGTGTTATAATAACAACAAAGTTGCATTGCTTAACACGAGTTTAAGAAATTTTTACAGAAACTTTTTGATATTTTGTTGATGGAAAATACGATTCGATCGCACTACGAAAAAAGTATTTTTCAGTATTTTAATTATCAGTTACGATACGATGCATACATAATTTATACATAATTGGTCATTACAAACAACCCTTCATAGTCAGGATTATGGACCTAATTTCTTACACTGCTTTTGTTTTGTGTGTTAATTTCATACATAAGTGGCGGGACCTACAGTTTAAATAAAGTCGACTCCGAACTACGGATTTTTTGAGAAACTTTTCATGGCAATTTTATTTAATACTCAAAGTGTTTTCCAGAAACCTGCTGAGAAGAAAGTCACCGAAGAAATTTTTTTATATATCTTACGACGTGTGCTAGTTTTATACATGAGTTTGCTGTTATGCTGTTATTCGGTTTATTGTCGACTCAGAATGATAGATTTTTCGAGATACTCTCTATTTCAGCAAAATATTATTTATGAGAGTTCGGTTGAATATGACAGTAAATGAGGAGACAAGTAGTGATGAAAGGCTGGAAGGCATGCCTTCTAATATATCAAAAATAATCTATCCATGCAGTTGAAGGAAAGAAGACTTTCAATTGTTTTTTTTTTTTTCTTATTCAAATCAAATCATGATCTCATGTAACCAGAAAAACTTTGACACTTTGTGCAAATGGGATACCCAGTTTAACTGAAGCATTCGGGATGCTTTTGCCAGAACATACATAATTGGTCATTACAAATCTTTTAGTCAGGATTGCGACGTAGGTCACACCACTTATGTTGTGTGTGTTAGTTTTATACATTAGTGGCGTGAACTACACTTTAAAGTCGATTCCGAACGACAGATTCTTTGAGAAACTTTTTACTCTCAGAGTTTTTGGCAGACAGACTGACTTTCTGAGAGGAAGTCATCCAAGAAATAGTTTTTTATATTTCATTTTGATCGCTATGTCTGACCTGAGGCTTTTGCCAGCAACATGTCGGAATTTGTTAGCCCTGTACCCGTCCCATTCCAATTTTCTGATAGGCTATCATGTGATTTTCAGTAAATACACCATCATCCAAACTTTCAATATGCACCGCAAGTTTCTGTCGAACAATTATTGGCGTATATCGCAAGGACCTCATAAAACCAGAAGTCTGAAAGTGATATCATAAAACGATGCTCCTGCTACTGTAGCTGCCATTCGGGGAGAACATATTACAGAATTTCAAACGTATTTTAAAAATTACGAGTCTAAACCTTACGACAGCTTTTTTTGTTTACACGATTAGCAAGTAAAATGAATTCATCACTGATCTAATGAAGTGTGACAGTTTTTGGAAAAATTAAAAAAAAAAGAAGAGAGCCGGTTGACTAATGTCAGAATTAACCGAACGTTTTGGAACGTAACGTAACATACATTCGTTTAGAGCATACGAAAATAATGAAAATATCTATCAAAATTTCGTTCTGGACTACGATGTGGGCTCTATTAATACCGAAACGCAAATAAGCTTTTTGTATTTTAACCGGTAAGACCCCACGTATCTGTATAGCCTACCGATATCCATACACTCCAATACTCTCATTCTATCAAGATAATAATATTGATTGGTAATGGTAATCGAATTTCTTTCCTATATATTGCTGTTGAATAACAACAATTTGATGCTTTCTCGAAAGAAATTTTAAAATTTTTGGGAACATTTATTATTCCAACAGAAGCCATTAAAAAGTAATGTTCACAATTTGGCACATAATTTGATCAAACCTTTTAAATAATCCATCAAACACATACACTCTTACGTACTACATACATATAAAGATTTGTGTTTTTGCCCTCAAATTGCCTTATTGAAGACGAATGTTATTTAGAAATTTGGTTAATTTAGAAATCTTTAAGATCTTAAAATAAATAAAATTAAATACATAAACAGGGAATCCACATACTTACACACATACACACACAAGCAATTTCATATTGAAACATGTAGCAACACAAACCATATACCACATATGTACGTAACAATTTGGCTACAGGAAACGAGAGAGAGAGAGAGAGATTGCAGCTGAGCTGAGCTAAAAAAAACCCACCACAAAAGTGGAGAAATTGAAAAAGCAAAAGAAACTAAGGACCCGAGATAAGTGTCATTGATGAGTTTGAAGATGTTTTCAAAAAGGAAATTTTATGACAAAACAAAACAAAACAAAACAACATGAAATGAAAATGAAAACAAAACAAAACAAAATAAAATGAAATAAAACCACTTATAAGAGGACTATAACTAACGAGTGCTGAATAAACACAAATACTTGCTTAGGAATTATTTTCACATGTACACACACATATACACATACATATATGCTTACATATACTACTGCAAGGACTTACAAGCATATGAGCATAAAATCCAATTTACAGTACAGGCGGCTGAAAAATATCAAAACAACCATAAGACGTTGTGAGTACTTGACCCAAATATTTATGAATGAAACATATTGCCGAGCTTATAATTCTTCTTTCTCCAGCACCATCAAGTCATTCAGTTCAGAGTTCGTTTCATATGTAGTAATAATCAAATAAAAGCAAGGAAAAAAACATCAAATATTTGCATTCAAATTTTATTTCTTTTCCTTTCATTCTCTCATTATTTTCATACCAATTTTTTGGGAGAACTTCAAACAATAACTGAGTTTAAGGATCATTTGCAAAATATTCAAAATGGTACACTTAACTTAAAACCAAATTTAATAACAGACAAATATGATACCGAGTAATACCGTTTTATGGGTAGTGCTATAGGGAGCAGTAGGAAAAACCAAACAGTGGATGGTATTTGAACATCAATCAGTTCTATTTAGAACATGGCAGAAATATATTAATTGAATGGCATGAGGGTCTCTTGATACCATCATGCCACTTTTTACAAACTAAATTGTATCGTCGGCTTTATTCGCAATCACAAGTAAAGTGGGCCAGGGAGGCTATCAGATCTGATGTCATATGCATAATAAGTCTGCTTAAATCCCAAAGACGCACTCTCTGTATGGTTAACGGGGCCATAATTGTGAATTACATTACGTGCACGTATGCGAGAGGTAGTGGTCTTGGGCATCTTGCTAATGATTTCTGCTGCAGCTGCAGTTATGAGCAAGAAGAGAATACTACTCTTCAGTTACTGGGTAAATGACCGACATTGTGTCATAAGAGATAGAGGCTCCTTAGCGATTACTAAATAGATGATCTGGAGGAACCGTATTGACATTGACAGTCTAAGGAAGCCTTGAGTGGTTCCAGGACTAGGGGTTAACAGAAAGCAATGGCAGCGCAATAGGCCCTATGTGGCCTAAGTGTGTCCATCTAACTTCCTAGGATAGACAACCCCGCTACCTACCTATTTACCATGGACCGGGGAACCTACTTGTGATATAACAGAGTAGATTTGGTTACTCTATAAACACAAGAAGTCATCTACTTTCTCCGCGATTCATAGATGAAAGTTGCACATAAACATCAGGGTTATCAGTGGTGACTAATTGAGACTACTTTCCACTTGCTCTGATACATTAGGGAATTGTATTGAAATAGAAAAGGAAATCTGAAATGTAATGAAAGTATTGGAGCCCATGCATATCGATAAGCTTTGTGGATATGCGGGTAACATACAAAAACTTTAATTGCGTTGCGTTATTAATAGATCGCACATCGTCATCCATAACGGTGGTGGACTGACCCTATAACACTGACTGCCAAAAATCTGAATCACAATGATGCTGCTTGATGCCACTTGTGCTCATGTGGATAATATAATAATAATCGGTGGTGATCACTTATTAAAAAAGTCACCGTGGTCTAGAAGGTAGCCTGTTGGCTTATTAGACTTAAGCTCATGGTTCAAACTATTGCTTAGACTTCTTGAACAAAACGAAATATAAAAACATATATTTCTTTCGGCAACATCCTTTCAGCAGTCTTTTGGCAAAAAACCTTGAGATTAAATGAAATTATCATGAAATGTTTATCAAAAGTCTGTCATTGGGAGTCGACTTTAAACCGTGCATTTACAAAAAAAGAAGAAAGAAATAGACAAAGACAAAGACATACAGACAGCAAGTAAAGCAAACACACAACCTTCTGGTGAGTATTGCAATACGTACGCGAATCATACTTACTCTGTGATCTTTGTATATGTTGAGTTATGGAGAGTCGAAATCAACAACATCATACATCTTGTTAAGTATGAATATGATGAGTACTTCAAACTTTGATTATGATTAGAGCTTCCATGATATTAAAATAACTATGAATACGTAAAAGTATCAGAAATTATGAATATGATTCGATTCTACTTATCTTTTTGAATACTCATTGCTAAGCTCAGGTATGTAAGTAAGAATCGCTTGCTGTTAGCTTGTAAATAATGGGTTGTCTTACTGAATAAGAATTCGAATCTCAGCTCTCACATACATACATATATACATAATTAGACATTACTACCCTTCAGTCAGGATTACGGCCTAGCTCTACAACACCACTCATGTTGTGTGTGTTAATTTTATACATGAGTTGCAGGACCTACAGTTTAAAGTCGACTCCAAACGACAGAAACTTTTCATAGCAATTTTATTTACTCTCATTTTTTGCCAGAAATCTGCTGAGAGGATATATCGCCGAAGAAATATTTTTCATATTTTATTTTGATGTCTGACCGGGGATTTGAACCCCGGCCTCGAGTCTAATACCTACTAGACTACGGCGACTTCTCAGCTCTCACATCTCGTACATAAAAAACGAAAAAAAATCTTTCGGCGACTTCAGTTTTCTGACAAAAGTTCTGCTTCCTTTGTTGCCTCTTTTACGATTATATAGAATTGAACTTGACTGTATGGTGTGTATGGTAGATATACTTTCCCTTCAAAAAGCTTTCCAGACACTTAAAATTTTTATTGGAAAATCTAACATACTTTCGAAAATTGAGTTCTTGAGCTCAAACGGTAATTACTGTACGATAATAATTTGAAAACTTTAGTATGCGTACATAAATGTTGCAACAAAAACATAAAATATTGAATTTATTACATAAACCGTTATACGACGGCTATATAAAGTTATCAGAGACAAAAATTAAATTTTTTACTGCAAAAGACGGCTTTGAAACGGAGTTCCTCCTTTTTTTTTAAATTCTTTTGTAAAAATGCCATGCGAAAGAAGAAGACTGTCATTTAAATTTTACTAATTGGCATATTAAAGGTATTAAGATAAGGTCATAAATGTTTTTCTGTTAGTTTCTCATATCATGAGTAACATTGTGCAACAAAATCCAAAGGAAAGAAAAGAAAATTTAACGCATATTATATGGGGCCCATTGCATATACTGCATACAACATAGCAAACCGCCTAAATGACGAATTGCAAATTACACCCAAATGCGGTGTTAAACAAAGTGTAGGTAATAAATTGTATGCAACAACAAAATATAGAGTTTGAAACACTCTTATAGCAGGCCAAGCAACACTTTTAAGTTGCCTTCAAAAAAATCTTGACTTGAACATTATTTTGGGTTAAGACTTCAGACCAGTGCTGCAAAACTGGAATTTTTAAATGGTACTGAACAATAACTGAAAGAGTACTTTTTTGCATCAAATGGTACTTTTGTAAAAACACACATAATTTGTCATTATAACTCTTCCAACAGGATTATGACCTAACTTCTCACACAACTTACTTTGTGTGTGTTAATTTTATACATGAGTGTCGACACCGAACGACAGATTATTGAGAAACGTTATCATGGCAAGTTTATCTACTTTCAGAGTTTTTGCCAGAAGGAAGTCGCCGGAGAAATATTTTTCCAGATTTCGTTTTGATGGTGTCCTGGGGTTTGAACCTTGGGCTCGCGTCTAGTAAGCCAGCACACTACCCACTAGACTATTTATTTATTTATATTTAACACAGAGCAGAACAGAAACAGAAAAACTAACGACGACTAACTAACGATACAAATAGCTGACTCGGAGCCTAACAAAACAATAAAGCCCCGTTTGGCCAAACGTCAATGGAACGTAATGTAATGTAATGTACGTTAATTTTAGCATATGAAAAGCAATGCTTACCGAAAAATTATATTACGGTTCGGCAAGTATTTTCATTCGTGTTCTAAAAACGCATATACGTTACGTGGACGTTTGGCTAAGCAGTGCTAAAGCCTGATGCTACCTTTATCATTACGTTAGACATGTTGCTAATGCATTAACAGTTGAAAAGAGCAAGACATAAAATATGTAATAATAAAAAAGTATTGAAAACAGCACGAGGGTACTGCAGTATTTTTGAATTGAAAAAGTACTCAATAAAGTACAAAAGTACTGAATTTTTCAACACTGCTTTAGACTCTTTTCTTCAGTTTTTTTTTCAGTTTCTTTTTCAAAATTATTATTTCTGAAAAAGGTAAAAGAGAGGTAAACAAGTGGCAAAAGGTTTTGCAAATATTGTGACTTAAACACCTGAATGAAAGAAGGCCAAACGGTCTGTCTGTCTGTTCGCCTGTCTGTCTGCGCATTAAAACCAAACCAGCCTACAATACATAAATTTGAGTGAAACAAATATTTTTTTCTTCTTTTTTGGTACACAGGCGTTCTTTCTTTTCTTCTCTGTTCTTGTTTTGTTGTTGTTTTTATTATTAAAAAAGATTAATTTATTTTTGTGAAAATTTGTTTTATGGCCAATCAAAGATGGAAAAGTTTCGATTACAAAACTTAATTTTTTATGCCGTGGTTTTTTTTGTCTTTTCGTACGTCATATAAATATTTAACAGCTGCAACACAGATAAAAATAAAAGACCAGAACAGAAGGCTTTATTGGTCCGAAAGAAGACACACATATTTCTGTTAATGTTTGGCCAATAATGCCAAATTTGATCATAAAAACCATTGCTGGGCCTCACAAGCCCCGTATAAATAAATTTTATAAAACAGCCAAGAAAACAAAAAGTGAGAAATTACACACACATTAATTTTCCTTCTGTTTACTTATGATTTTCGTATCAGCCATCTGTCCGTCCTACTGTTTTGTTTGGGTCCCTCCATTCATATCCTTTTGTATGGAGTACGCTTGTTTGTGTCGTGTATTTTTTGGGTGTTGTTTCTAGATGCTCTGATGCAACTAAAACATTAAGTTTCATTATGAATTTTTCATACTTAAGCAATAATGCTGCATAAAAACAACAACAACAAGTTCTGGCAACGTTAGCTTGTTCACTGTTGATGTAAGAGGTAGGCTCTAGAATTTTCCCAAAACTGACGATTGTTTGCTGGAAAATTTTTTCAAATGGCAAGAGAAATTGATCGTGTGATTGATCATTTGATTTATCGTTTTATTTATTATTCGATTGATCGTTTGATTGATAATTTGAAGGAGCGTTTAATTGATCGTTTCACTGACCATTTACTTGTTCGTTTGATTGATCGTTTAATTTATCATTTGATTGAGCGCTTGATTGATCATTTACTTGTGCATTTGATTGATCGTTTGATTGGTCATTTACTTGTTCCTTTAATTTATCGTTTTATTCAACGTTTGATTTATCGTTTGATTGATCATTTGATTGTTCGTTTAATTGATCATTCGATTGATAATTTGAAATGTCCTTTTCGTACCAGTTTTCAAACCAAAATACATTCTAACTTCCTTTGCAATTTACTCGGTTAATTAATTGTTTATTACAACCGCTTAGTCAGGACTGCAATCTAGCTTCCCGCACGACTCATGTCGTGTGAAGTCTACAGATTTTTAATAAGTTTTTAATGGAAACTTCACAGTTTTCTCAGACTTTTTGCCAGAAGTCTAATTTGTGATTACAATCCTTTAGTCAGCCTTTCACACCACTCATGTTCTGTGTTAATTTTATCCATTAGTAACGGGACCTAGAGCGGAGTCTTTATTGGCTTTTATTTCTTTGAAAATGAGGACGACGCAACCACTACGCCTCTCTTACCATGATAGCCGGATTTTTTTTGGATCGGCTCTTCATAGTATAAATGTGAACTATGTTCGGTTTTAACAGCATACTGCACATCATGCCACAATCGATTTATTGAGTCAAACATTTGATGGCCGTTTAATTAACCGAAATGGTGATGTCAATTGGGTGCCAAGAAGCTGCGATTTGACAACGTTGGGCTATTTTCTGTGTGTAGCGATTAAAGAATAGTGTTATGCCGACATACCTGAGCTAATTAAGCATCTGAAAACCAACATTCATGGTGCCATTGCCGAGATACGAAGCCATACACTAGAAAAAGTACACGAAAATTGATCCGATCGAATGAGGTATAGTGAGGCCAGCAAAAAAATGGTAAACAAAAATATACCAACAATAATACAATAATAATCGTAAACAACGATGTTTACTTTTGTAGAGATTTCGAGAAGGCGAAGTCACCTTCAAGAACATTCAGTAGACTGTTTACCCTGACATATAAAAGGCAAGGTAAAGCAGGTGACCGGAGTTCAGTCAGTCTTGTATGAAGACGTGGTGTGTTTGAAGAGAGTAATTGTGCTTTAAAGATTTCGATTACAAAGATCTGTCTAATATTTGTCTAGTAATTGTTATTGTTTATGCAAATGGTATGAACAGAGGAATAACAAGAAAAGCAATTGTTGTTGTTACATCAAGTTGTGAACAGTGGCACACAGAATTTTGCGAATAATAAAGAATTTTAATTAAAACTAACCACAAATTTATTTGGATTTTATTTTGCAATCTACGTGCTCATATTTTAAACGTTTTTAAGAAGGTAAAAACGTAGCATTTTTTAAGAAAATCGTGCCCTAGTGCGTGGTCTAGTTCCACCGATAAGTATTTCTAAAGTCGAATTTTTGTTTGTAATAGCCAAAGTTTTTCAAAACCTTTGAATATTACTGGAAGCATTTTTTCCCATATTTATTGCGTTGCCCTGGATGAGTTGAATAATTTTGTTGCCACCCTCGTATACATTACCTAAAATAAAAAAAAGAGAAAACGAAGGCAAAATATAAATGCAGACGGATGTTTAAGAAAGATGTTCTCAATTAATAACGAAAATTTTTGTCATAATTTGATACGCCAGATTCCTTTGAAAACTACAACAAAAAAAAAAAAAAAGAAGGATCTTAGCCAGTAAGTATAAGTGTTTGGTGTTATTGTAACGGAAAGTTGGCCATAAGTAATAAATATTTTTCATTTTTTGTTTGTTTTTATTTTCATAACTGTTGTGCCGTATTTATGGCAACATTTCAAAAATATAATTTCATATGGTTTTTAAATGGAATGGAATGTAAATAAAAAGCAGTCCGTTTATGTTACTTTCATTTGCTTGATTTTATTTTAAATTAAAGATTTTGTTGATTCCCTCATGGTTTTTTTTAATTTGCTTTTTTTACAGGGGCTGAGCATAGATAATGTTTAACAGACACGCCTTAAATTTTACACAAAACCATCTCATATGGTATGTAGTCCACATGAGAGCATGTAATGCCATGACATGCCTATGTAAGCAATATGTTGACGATGTGAAAGTGATATTATTTCCTGGGATGTAATACAGATTAATTGTTTAAGAAATTTTTAAGAAAATTATTAAAAAGAAGAGAATTATTTTTAAGCCCTTTTACAGTGTGAGATCGATTAACTAAGAAATTCGGTTTTATAATCAAATTAAAATCTCTTGTTATACGATTTTAAATTAAAATATAAAATTACCTTCAATTACTTACTTTCGAGGAAAAATTCAATTTAAAATTTTTTTTTTCCAATTTTTGTAGGCACTTCCAATCTCTTCGAATTTATTGTTGAAGACTCTGTATCCATAATAAGAGCAGACAAATATTATTGACATACGCTACATTATTTAAGTCAAACATTCATCATATTCCGTGAGATGCCCTTTCGAGTGCCTAACACTAACGACGCATGGAGCACATCAAATTTAACTGATCAAATTTGCATATGGATTGGGAACATTTGTTTTTCTTAGCACAGCCACACACCAAAATTGAACCTTCAAACTGTTGGCTTATTAGACGTAAGGCCACGATTCAAACCCCAGGTCAGACATCAAAACGAAAATATGAAAAAAAAATATTTCTTCGGCGACTTTCTCTCAGCAGATTTCTCACAAAAATTCTGTGAGTAAAATAAAATTGTTATGAAAAAGTTTCTCAAAAATCTGCCTTTCGGAGTCGACCTTAAAATGTAGGTCCCACCACTCATGTATAAAAATTAACGCACACAAGATAAGCAATGTGAGAAGCGAGGTTGTAGTAACGACCAATTATATATGTATGTATGCATGTGTGTAAAATACTCTGTTGAGTTTTAATACAGTTTTAATATTGACGATTAACATCTCTTGGCTTCTAGATCTTCTTGTAATGAAGAATATAAACGTCCTGTCGAAGACATCGTCATTCGATAGTTAGTCCCATTATGTTTACATGTTTGGTGCAGCCGTAGTGTAGTAGTTACTGTGTTAGTACAGTAGACGTGAACTCGTGATTTTAATCCCAGCTCAGACATTTCGAACAAAACGAAGTATGAAAAAATATTTTTTTCGGCGACTTTCTCTCGCAGTCTTCTGGCAAAATATTTGGGAATAAAATAAAATTACCATGAAAAGTTTCTCAAAAATCTGACTGATATGAAAGACCTATGCAGGACCTCTGCACACCACAGGTAAACACAGTTCCTGTACTGACCGAGTTGCACCAAACTAGCGAAGAAGTTGATCAGTGCAAGGGCTGCACATTAAATCTTCCTTGACATCAATGGAAGATAACTCTGTCAAGTTGACAAGGTTTGTAGAACCAAATAACCTATATCTGCACAGTGTTACGTACGGATAAATTATTATTTTGATTGGGCAAAATCGGTTGTAATAGCGATAATTCTATCGCTATTGTTCACTATTCAGTGAAAGAAACCACATTGCGGTGCTGGTCAAATGAGACATAAATGCATACTTATTTTACTCCAACATTACTATGAAATACTTGATTGATGTTCCCGTTGTAAAAAATGTCTCCTTATATTCGAATGCTTATTCCAATTATTTTTAGAGGTACTCCTTTTCCCTATAATACTCCAGTTGATGGTATAGAAGGCCTTCTTGAAATCTTTGAACAGACGACTCATAGATGTACTCTTTCCTCTAGAACGTATGGTCATTTATTGCATAAACACACATTAACTCATCACCATTAAAATTTCTTCCTACAAAATTTATGCGAAAAATGTCTACCAAATAACAATAACACCTCATCACCATTATGTGTAGCAATTCACAAGGAAATAAATAAGAAAAGAAGGAGGAGGAAAAAATCGGACACAATTTCTTCCAAATAATAAAAGATCAATTTTTGTTGTCGATTTTTTCTCTTTTGTTTTTTGACAATTGCAAGCAACATGATGCAATAACATACATACATATTAACGTACAATTAGGTGAAATAAGAAATAAAAAACAAGGCAACTGAAATGTTGCATAAATATACATAAAAAAGACAACAACATGTACACGTAGCCAGTTGATGGAGAGAAGCTAGGCGAATATCATCCAATGTTTTCATAAAAACTGGCCAACACATGCAGAAAATCTCAATCAAAATCCCATAACAATGTTACAATTTCCATTTGAATTTCTCTGTTTGTGTAAGTGTGTATGTGTGTGTGTGCATCAGCATCTTCTTCCTGCTGTCGTTTTCGTTTTCTTCATTGAAAAGGCCTTTCTTTTGCCATACAATTGCGTTTTATAAGCAATTCATGCATAAACTTTAAAAATGCATGCATGAAGAATAATAATAAAAACAAAAAAAAAACAAGGAATGATAGTAACTGAAACACATTCGCATACACAGATGAATGTATGTATGACTGAATGAATGAATGAATGAGTGATTGGAGGCAATAAAAGAGTTTTTTGAGTATTTGATTCGCACGTGAGTTCAGATGGGTAACAGTAACAATGGTCCATTATTCAAACTTATGTCCAAAAATGAGTGACAAAGTGACAACTGACAAAAATTTGAATACAATGGTACAACAACATTGACAGCAAAAGGTAACAACAGCAGCAGCAACAGAATATATCCTATATTGGCCACATGCATCATCCATACCATCAAGCGAACACACACTACAATATATTGGAGATTTTTTTTCTTTGATGACAATTTTTGTTTAAAGTTTTTTGTGATTTTCATGACAATAGATGCCACAATAACATCATTGTCATCAGTCGTCAAACAATTGGAATAATGCTTTAATGGCCCCTACATGATCGAATGCTGCTACTGCTGCTGTTGTTGTTCGAATCTTCTTTCAATATTTTTTTGTAACGAATTTTTTTCTGTTTTTTTTTTAAAGAAAATTACACAAAATTTAGCATAAAACATGTCACTTTAAATTAGGATGATGAACTTCCTGATGTTGCATGCAACAGAACAACAAAAGAATTGTGGGAGCTGTTGTGCGCTCTTTGTTTCTTTTCTTTTGTATCATGTGAACATACTTCATTTGAGACCATTATATTACAAGCTTTACAATTATGGCTATAAAGGAGGCATTTTTTTTAAATTGCAGTGAAAGGTAATAATAATTGGAATGTTTCTTCTTGGTTACATGTTGGAAAGTATTTAAACAAGGCTGCCTGTTTTAATGATGAGATTACTTATCTTAATGAGTTCTGAAGGGTTTGAGAATTGAACAGTTAAAGAAAACGACACAACTGTATCTTCTTATACTGCCTCTAGCTGATCTTCAACCGAAATTGGGCAATTGAGCCAAAAATAATCATCGTCGCTGAAGAAAACTTTTCCACTTAAACACGTTTCCTAAACTGCTCGAGTTTTGAAAATAAAATGCAATGACTTGTGTCTCAAGTTCTAGTCACTCAAGGACCCTGAAAGAATTTTAAACAATCGGGGGTACTGAGTACATGATACCGAGATGCTACTTCTTAAGAAAATTCAGGTAATTCATTTCAGATAAGGGGATTTGGAAAATTATACCGTGAGCCTCCGTACAGATCTTCAATGATGACTTCACGTTGAATGGAGAAGTCGTTGTAGTATAGTAGGAAGCGTGTTGGATTTTTATTAGAAGTGAGGCCACGTTTCAAACCACAGGTTAGACATCTCCAACAAAACGGAATATGAGGAAAATATTTCTTCAGCTACCGCATCTCAGAAGATTTCTGCCAAAAACTTTGGGCAAATTTTTTTTTTTGCAAAGTTTCTCAAAAACCTGTCGTTCAGAGTCGATTTTAAGCTGCAGGTCCCGACTTCTATGAATAAAATTAACACACACAACACAAGTGGTGTGAGAAGCTAGGTCGTAATCCTGAGTGAAGGGTTAAAATGATCAATTAGTTACGTGGATTGCAGATTTTTTTCGAATTCGATTAGAATAGTCCAGTCCATAAGACTGGCGAATCACTGTAGAGGCTTTCAGACTGAAGTATCCGTGGAGAAGTAGGCTGCGGTAAAAATTATTGAAGATGCCAATACCATACTTTCTGATAGTCTGGCAGCACACTACACAACAACGTAATGAACTCTAAGACATTGCATAGCTGTCGCTGATTTCTCAACGAGGTAGCGGAACGATGTATGATGTACATTAGTGGATGAACTGTCCAGATGCGGTACAATCATCGAATTCTGCAATAAATTTGTTTGAATTCTCTTTGCTTTAGTATTCTCTTTAAAGTCCTTTGAGCTTACTCGTACAATTGGCAATGCTGTCATGGATTCCGTCAACGCCTGAATCGGTTTCAGATACAAGCAGAACGTCGCAAAAAAGCTGCATGGAAAGCGCACGAAAATTCTGCTTAAACTGGTTATGTGGCTGTTAAAGTCGTTACTGGGCATTGCATTAAGCGCACTCATCCCAAGCCGCGTTGTTGCTGGACACTTGTTAATCGGTTTCTTCATACCCACCACTATGTCAGAAAGGGGAATAGGAATCTTGGCGTCTACTATACCTACGATCTGTCTTAACTTATTCCCTTACTTATTTGGTTATTACAACCTTTTAGTCGGGTTTACAACATAGCTTCTCACACCACACATGCTGAGGGTGTTAATTTTACGCATTAATGGCGGAACCTACTGTTTAATGTCGGCTGCGAGCGACAGATTTGCGAAACTTTTCATGGCAATTTTATTTTACTCTCAGTGTCTTTGTCAGAAGGCTACTGATATAGAAAGGAATACTTTCGTTATGTTCGAGATGTCTGAGCTAAGAGTTAAAGCGCGATCTCTCGTCTAATAAGCTAACACACTATCTATTAGACTACGACGACTTTAAAGAATTAAACGTACTGTTAGTAATGGGTATTGGCAGTTAGAGTCGCTTCATCAGAAATTCCGAATGATTCAGAGATGAATATGGAAACTTGTGGCGTCACAATGGGCCTCATGTGACGTTGCATAGAATATAGATATTTGAGGCCCAGATAAACCAGTGAGTAGAGTAGTCAGAATGTGGTCTTATTAGAAGTTCGTATCTGATTTTTGCTGACATTCTGCTTACTCTCTCATTGTCTACTGCAAAGAGCTGAATGATTTAACCGCTTGAAATTGGTTACCATCATTTGACCAAATAATTCATTCACTGCTGTTCGCATTTGCACCGGAAAAGTACATTTTCCACGTTAACTTTGCCCTCGTGACACATTTCGCCAATTGCACTACGTTTATATAGAATCTTTATAGAATAGTTACCCAATATTTCCGTACCACCTAAAAATTTGTATCAGTTCTCTACTTAGCAAGGATTGTAAGCATTGACCTGCGCTTCATGTAGGTTTGCCATGAATATTGGCATGGTTCCTTAACATCGAATATTGCCCTGTTGAAGGAGCCAACCTATTAAGCACTTAGTGTGCTCGTATACGTATTTTCACTCGTTCAGGATAACGCTTATCGATGTTATGCCAGCAAGTAATACAATATGCTGGTACAACCTGCAGTGAACAGAATCGATGCACTCTCTCCAGAACACTGCAAAATTTTTGTTCCACGCAAAAGCATCTCTTCTGCATATTCTTCGTAAATATGTCGCAGAAACAATCAATCTTGTTGCTTGACTTGTGCTTCGCAAACGTTTTCCTTTAAAGAATTATGTATTCAAGTATCTGGGCCCTCAAAATTAAATGTTTTTTCATTTAACCTTCAATTTAAATACCGACACTCGTTAGTATTTGTGTTTCAATTACAAAAATTATCCAAATTCCGGCTTGTGTTACGTACATTGCCAAATCATTGCAAGTGATGTGCATATTTTACATGTACAACGTGTATCAGCAACAACAGCAAAGGCAGTGGCATCAAGATCTTGATTGACATGCCGCGTAAGTCGTGTGCAAAATGAATAAATATTTCAGAGTTTAATTTGCCATCGACAATAATGTCATGTTCATCGTCAACATTTTATTACAAATTCATACAACAAAAATTTCTTTCCTTTACTTCGTTTTCTTCTTTTTTTTCAATTCAGATGACAAGATATTCCGGCAAGATATGATGGAAGAAAAGAAAAATACTGTAAGAAAAGTAAACCAGTAACAACAGTAACAACAACCACTAAAAGAAATCAAAACATTCTACAAGAGAGAGAGAGTTGAAGTTATGAATGACAAAATATGCAAAATCATGATTATTGAAGATGTCATCAATCATTCCCGGCAGAAAGAAAATAAAGACAAATAAAAATCCTTGAAGCAGAAAAAAAGAAGAAAAAAGTTGTGATACTTGCAACTACAAAATGTAAATGTTGTGATGCAATGCGCTGCCATACATTACTCAAAATATGAAAACTATGAGTACGTGTATTGTAGCAAATAAACAATATTTACAATTTATTATGTACCAATAAGCAGATTTAATATAATAAATGTGCGGGGGTGGCATGTTAAATATGTCAAGTAGTTTGTAATAAATATCATTTCATTTTATTGCTACGTTTTTACCTTTTAAAAACGTTTAAAATATGAGGACCTAGATGGCAAAATAAAATAAAAATAAATTTGTGTTTAGTTTTAATTAAAATTGTTTATTATTCGCACAATTCTGTGTGCCACTGTTCACAACTTGATGTAAAAACAACTATTGACTTTTTTTGTTAATTTCTGTTTAAAACCTTTGTATAAATAATATCAATTACTAGGCAACATAGATGGGCACTTTGCAGTACCAGTAAAATTTCAGTAAAAATTGATTGAAATTTAGATTGCATTACCAGGAAAATTTTATTGAATACTGAAATTTTTTTCAGTAATCAGTAAAAATCAATTTTTACTGAAATTTTACTGGTACTGCAAAGTGCCCATCTATGCTAGGCAATTGATCGACAGATCTTTGTAACGGATATCTTCAAACGATTACTCTCTTCAAACACACCGCGTCTTCACACAAGACTGACTGAACTATACTTCCACAGTCGCCTGCTTTGTCCTGCATTTTATATGGCAGAGTCTGATAAATGTTCTTGAACCGCAAGTTCACAACTTCGCCTTCTTGAAATCTCTATAAATTTAGACATCATTGTTTACATGTATTCTTGTAGTATTGTTTGTGTATTTTTGTTTACATTTATTCTCATACTGTTTGTTGTTGTATTTGTGTTTTTTGGTTTACCATTTTTTATGCTGGTGTTTGTTGTTATATTTTTGCATTGTTTTGTTTTTGTAGCTATTGTTTTTAATTTTAATGTTAAGCGATGTAAAAGCAGCATCTAGATTTTTTTTCCTAACATTATCATTATCATCATCATCATCCGCATTGTTAAATTCACATACTTGAAAGCTACGGCTTTAGGAATTAACCACAAAAGCGGCTCAAAAGGCAGAGTATGGAAATCTGCATATTTTTTGATCGAAAACTTCTTTGGTATTTTAAACTTGGCATTGCAGGGGTCTTGCAAAACTAGAAGACATAAATTGAAGTAGCCATAGTCTAGCCGTAGTAGTATTTTGGCTTATTAGATGAAACTACGTGGATCAACCCCTGGCACAGACATCACGAATAATATCAATATCATGCTTTTGGCGACTTCCTGTTCTGACAAAAACTCAGAGGATGAAAAAAATTGTTATGAAAAAACGCTTAAAAAATTTCATCATTCGGCGTCGTATTCAAATTGTAGGTCCCGCCACTCATGGACAAAACTAACAAACACAACATATGTGGTGTGGGAGACAAGGTTGTAGTCTTGACTAAACGGTTATGCTGACGAATTAATTAAGTAAATAAGTAGAAGAAATCAGCAACTTAGCACAAGCCTCAAGTATTTTTACTTCATTACGTCATTAATTGGTCATTACAACCCTTCAGTTAGGATTACGACCTAACTTCTCACACCATTTATGTTGTATATGTTAATTTTATACAAGAGTGGCGCGGCCTACGGTTTCAGTTACAGTCGACACTGAACGATAGATTTTTGAGAAATTTTCATTGCAATTTCTATATACTCTCAGAGTTCTTGCCAGAAATCTGCTGAGAGGAAGTTGCCGAAGAAATATTTTTTCATATTTCGGTTTGATCGAGATGTCTGACCTGAGGTTTGAACCGTGGCCTTACGTCTAATAAGCCAACACACTGGCTACTAGACTACGGCGACTGCTGCGAACATAACTTTAAATTAATTAGAGTTGAAAAGAAATCGATCATATACAATATATTACTGTTCGGATTTACATTTTGTTGGTAGCTCTCTAGACCCTACAAGTATACTTGCAACAAAAAATGTAAACATTATGCCGTTACTGCAGCTTCTTTGTACTCTTTTCGAATTTGGGAAAAAATTGAAAATTTCATGCTTGGCAAAGTAATCTGCAACTAAACGGATAACCGTTGAAAATGATTGATCCTATTTAAACTTTTCTTCTTCTTCTACACTATTTCCGCTTGTAAATGCTGTTTTTCCAACACATTTTCGATTTGTTTAACATTTGAAAATGCTGTTTTTTTTGTCTCGAATATTATTTAAAAGAAATTCGTTTTACTCGTCTTTTCTTTTTTTTGTTAACAGAACACAATACAACCGAAAATTTTCTTTGTCTAGACTTGTTAGAAGAATACAAATACAGAGAGAGAGGAAGAGAGAGAGAGAGTGAGTCCAATTACATCAACAAAATAGGAAACATTGTATTTGAAATGCATGTTGAATTTGTAAAAAGTTTCTCTTCTTATTTTTTTGTAGTCAAAAATAAATAAGAAAACCCATGGATAGACACCAAAAAGTACATTTTAAAGGAACATGTGTGCCTCAAACTCGGATCAATTTTCGGTCATACTTTTGCTTTCCTTTCTATTAGTTTTGTTGGATTCTCTCTTGGAAGGATTTTTTCTTTCTTCTTTAGATTTCTCTCTATCTCTCTCTCTCTCTCTCTCTTTAGTTTAACCACAAAATACCTTTAGAATGATAGACGTGCCGTAAGTGGTTTTATTATCCTTGATGTTCTTTTAACGAAGTTGTATTGTAAGAAAGAAAACTTTCTAGACGGTCAGAAGAGAACATCATCATGTTGCCATTGCCAAATAAGCATGTGTGCGTTGTGCATTGTATCTATACATGTATACGTGTATTACTTTACATTTAATACTAAAGCGCAGTAAGATCCTTAAAAACAGTTAACAACACAGAACCCCCAACTGTAGTTATTGTTGTACAGCCAATGGCATAAAGGCACAAAAAACAAGAGAAAAAGCAAAGCATATCTGTTTGTCTCTGTGTCTGTGTATGTCTGACGGAGAGGGGGGGGGGGGCAAATGCATAAAACGTTCGTCTTAAATGTTCAGTACATGACCATGAAGTTGGGCAATATTCCTGAAAAATTTTCTTTTGTTAAGGGGATCCTGCATTAAGGATATTAAAATGCAAGAGGGTGTATGATTTAGTCTGTTGAAGTATAAATAGAAAATCTTTTAAATTGCCAGGAAGCTTTAGTTTACTTTTCTTTAGAAATTTAAAGCATAAAAGCATTATTATTGCTGAAGTGATACGGGTTACATTAAACAGGAATTAAAGTTTAGGTAGAATGTATATTAAAATCGTATAAAATGCTAGGTGAAATGGAGTTAATAAGGGTCTTACTTACTTACATACTTAATTGGCCATTAACAACCCGATTAACGAATTTCGGCCTGTATTTAACACTTCCTTGTCGATAACATATCCTTCGTTTTAACCTCATTTACTGCCAGACCCATCTTAGTAGACTTCCGTTCAATAGCGCTAAAGGCAGCAGTAACATCTCGATTGGTAAGCCCTATGTATCAATGTCGTCAGCGTATGCAAGCAACTGGAAACTTTTTTGAAAAATATATATAATCAGCCCACTAGACTAAAGAAATTGGAAATGGAAATAACAAACAAATATTCTACTATGGACGCCAAAGGAATTGCTGATTTGCAAAACCTGCTCTAAGATATAACCTGTACTTGCTAAGGACGAGCAATTAATTTTGGGAAACTTTTATTTTACTCTCACAATGCAAATGCTATGCTAAAAGTACTGGACTTTGAATATTCAGCAAGTGTGAGTTAAAGGTTGAAGTCGTCATAGTCTAGCAGTTTGTGTGTTGGTTTATTATTAGACGTGAGCCCACGGTTCAAACCCCAGGTCAGACATCTCCAACATAACGAAATATAAGGAAAATATTTCTTCGGCAACTTACTCCAGGCAGACTGTAAATTGAGTTCTGGTGGCCTTTACTGCTACTGATGATTGACTTATAAAGCTCATAGAGGCGGCTTATAAGCACCCTTTTGAGTGACTTCTGAACGAAATACCTTCAGAAGGTGATAGGTTTTGCATACGAATATGGGATTTAAAATTACCTACTTAATTCAAGAGCGATCTGATGGGTAAATAAGGTGACAACCTTTTATTTAAAATCTTTCCTTCAATAAATCCCAAAACGGCAAACTTGACTTGTGAAAATCTATCAGAGTTTATGTTTGGTGCACTGTGACAGTCTACTAAAAGTAATTTTGCAATTCCGTCACTATAGTTTTTGGCCCCAAAAAGGTTTCATGCTTTAGAAGACCAATTCAGCAGTTTAGTCATGTGAGTACTGTTTCGAAGGGTCATGAAGATTGCTGGAAAAAATCCTTCTGATCTTTTATATCCGATGGTAGGATCACGGTCCCATATAAATGATTTAATGAAAACCATGTGAGGGAGTGAAGAATTTCCATATACAAGTGTCATGAGCCACATTGATTTGTATTGTTTTTGATACTACAAAAATGGACGATTTCAGTGAGCCCTTCAACATCTACAGTAATCAGGTCTTAGCCTAACAATAGTTGAGTTGAACTAAATGCTATTCAAAGATATCCAGTCTGTTAGAGTTGCCAAGAAGTTCGGTTAAGAAAACTCTTAAAATTGATGACCATGGGCTAAAGGCGTGGGAGTTACCACAAAGCGTAGACAATTCAAACAGTGTGTTGACCAAAAATTATAAGCTGTACGCAAGATAGGTTCAGCATTTGTTCACAACAGCTCAAACCACAGGTCAGACACCAAAATGAAAATATAAAAAATATTTCTGCGGCGACTTCCTCTCGGTAGATTTTTGGCTAAAAACTCTAATTGAAAATTGCCATGATAAAGTTTCTCAAAAAATTTGTCGTTCATACTACATATCTTAATATGGACTGAAGGGCCACGTTGATTTGTATTGTTTTTGATGCCACAAAAACAGACGATTTCAGTGAATTTGTCAAAAATTTAGTCTAACAATACTCAAGGAGGAATCCAGACTGTAAAAATCGACTGAGAAAACTTTTAAAACTGATGACCATCGGCTAAAGATGTGTGCGCTGCTTGAACACATAGACATAGAAGGCAAGATGGATGCCGTGTTTGCTCACAGTACAGCAAAAACACTCTACTTGAGAGAACTGTACTCACCATAGTATGTTGGTTTATTAGGCTCAGCGTAGATGCCTCAAAAATAGTAAAAAAAAAATACGAACTGAAACTAAAAAAAATATTTATTTTGACGACGACTGGCCTCTCAGCAGTCTTCTGGTATGCACTTAACATGAACGGTATGAGAAGCTAGACCATAATCCCGAATTTAGGGCTGTAATGGCCAATAAAGTGATGCCTTGCTAACTCCAATTAGATTGAAGCAACAATCACAATTAATCAACACGGTATTTAGATTATTGAAGCCATTTTCCTTTACTGCACTTAATAGTTTATAATTTTGCCTTAAGTTTCTTGAAGAACAGTAAAACTTCTTGTTTTTTCGTAATTGTTGTCTACCTAGCATGATGGGTTTGGAATGTTCTGTTGTCTTAAAGCTATAAGGCTTTTGCGTTAAAAGGGAAAATCTCTTTAAAATAATTGCTTTTGGAAAAACATTATTTTTCGAAATGATTCGGCATTAAAAGTGTAAAATTTTATTTCAATCATATGTTATACTTTTAATTGCTCCTATAAATGCCAATGGTGGTCCATAGCCGAGCCGATCACAAAGGCAATTAAAAATATACGTTTCATAAAGCGTCTGCTGTTTTCTGTTTTCTGATTTTAGCTTAAAGGTTGGCTAAATATTGTTTGTTTTATATGCGGCATAAACGTTTTTAATTCTCTAATTTCCTTTATTGCTAATCATGGTGAATTTTAATTAAAATTATCTGTTACTCTTCAGAAAAAAAAAAACAACAAAAAAACAACATTTTTATGACAACAACAGCCACATCTTCAAAGCTTAGAGAAGAGCAAACTGTAGATCCCTTTTTTAATTTTCAGTTTAATTTTAATGTTCCATCAAAAACGAAGAAAAAAACTTAAGAAATGTATAAGAAAACGTATGGCAAACATACACCATCCTAGAGGATGATGATGTTACTGAGAGGGTTGGTTTCTGTGCTAAGGTTGCCGAGAAAGAGAGAGAGCGAGAGCTATAAGTGCTATTAGTGTTCCTGGAATTTCATATTGAAAACATAAACTTATTGGGCCAATTAACGTAACAACATAAACCAACAACAGCAACAAAACGAACGTACATGCCTCAACAACAATACAATACAAGACATAGGCACACATGGCAAGGAAATTGCTAGTTTTTCAAGAAACTAAACAAGGACAAGCAAAAATCATCAAAAGGTGGACAGCTTTTATGTTTCAACGAATTCATCGCTTGCAACCAAATGTGTAAACCAATGTGCGAACGAAACAACGAGCGAACCAGTAAGTAAACGAGTTACTGAATTGAATGGGTTAACCACACAGTGCCGGAGTATAATTTTTATGGCATAAAAATTCTGTTCCTCTAAATGATACTCATAAACTTGTGAATAAAATTATTTTACAATGCAACATATAAATAAAGACAACAACAACTGCAATGCCATGATCTAGGCAACGAACTTCAACTTCCATTGGTCATTTGCTTTGTCTCTCTCTCTCTCTACTGCTCGAATTCAAACCAAATTGCATTGCATCATCAGCAAATACATGTTGCAGGTGCAATTTAAAGAAATTTTTTTTTTTAATTCTTTTATTTTTAAGCGAATTTGGTGTGAACCATAACACACAGAACAACTTTTGCGGTTTTACGATGACAGCTCATTAGGTTTGTCATAGTCGTTGACATCTATGACAATGCTGCAAGTGTTTTAATGAGCTCTAATGAGCTAAGTTCATAAATTTATCAATTGAATGCCAGCCACAATACTGCCAAAATAAAAGACAATGTTGCCGTTTGTGATATTCAAAGCTTCGAAATGTTGCAAATCAACGTTGTTTTTTATTGTTTCTGTTTGCAAATCAACGTTGTTTTTTATTGTTTCTGTTTTTGCAAAGGCCTCTCATTAAGAAAAATTGTGTGAAAATAATTAAAATGAATTTCGTTTTAATTGCTGCAGATTTAAAATTGTCACACTAGAGCCATAAACGGATAAGATGATCATCTCTGAGGCTGTATTGTTGCAGATTTCGAATGCAGCAATAACTTAAGACAATTTAGTTTAATGAAGAAGAACATAATTTTTTTAATTAACTGAATAAAACTGTCAGTATTCTTATATAGAATTGACCTTCTTTCACAAATGCAATCTTTAACACGATTAAAACTCACTTTTAAATCGTCGAACACAAAATCTGTTGAATATGACAACAGTCTACTCTCGATAGTTTTTGAAATTTTTGGGTATTTTTTACTTAACTTTTGTAAAAGACTTTTCAAAATTTGTTGATTAATCACAGATCATGTCAAATGATTGAATGATTACGTTTCAAACAAAAAAATATGGTGAATTATGATGAATTAAGGTTAAGGTAGATTAGACGGTACTATCACACATAAAAATATGTGAGGATTTTACTTAATTTGACATATTCGGCCATTTCATGAAATTTAAAACAAAAACTTGCTTTCATACCAGGAAATATCCCCTTCAGGGATGTTGAGAATGGTATTCGCAGAATTATCGCACATTTTCTTGTGACAGCCGGGCAATCAAATGCTAGGCAGTTTTCAACGTATAAATCACACAAAGGGTCACATAGCTGGCAGGCATGTTTCCCTTTTAGTAAGCGTGCCGTGTACTAGGAGACCACATAATAAATTTCAAGTCGAGAGATCAAAATGAGCAGTTTCGGCCTCCTGGGAAGAAACTGAACTCAAATTAGAGGTCTAACAAGTATTCTATTCTACCCAGGAAGCATTCGACAAGAAATTAAACTTTTTTTTCGCAATTTCAAGTCTATTAGTGGCCACGGAGACCCCTATACTTACATAATTGGTCGTTACAACCCTTCAGTCAGGATTACGACCTAGCTTCGCACACCACTTATGGTGTGTGTATTAATTTTACACACGAGTCGTGGGAGCTACAGCCTTAAGTCGACTCCGAATGACAGATTTTTTTCGAGAAACTTTTCATTGCAATTTTTTTTAATCTCTAAGTTTTTACTAAAAATCTGCTGAAGAAATAGTTTTTCATATTTTCGTTTTCATGTCTGACCTGGGGTGCGAACCGTGGCCTTACATTTATATTATATAACAGACTAATTGTTGACATTAATGTACAAGTTTCGAAAGAGACTTTATGGTCTCCGAATATATCAGAATATTTCGTTAGTGAATACCCATTTATTGAAGTTCATGAGGAGGACCATGACTTCTGCCTGGAAGACACAGCTCTGGTCTAGAGATTCCTAAGCTGTTGGTGTATACTTCCATTCGAAATTCGAAAGGGGATCTGCCCTCAAAGACACACTTATTTTTTTTATAATTTTTTTTCCGATGATAACGACTTAGCTACTCGCACCACCCATGATGTGTGTGTTAATTTTATTCATGAGTGGCGGTATCTGTACTTTAAGACACCGGAGGACAGATTTTTAACATCCTTTCATTGCAATTTAATATTCTCTCAGAGTTTTTATCAGAAAGCTGCTGAGAGGAAGCTGCCGAAGAAATATTTTCTCATACTTCGTTTTGTTCGAGATATCTGGACTGGAGTTTGAACCACGCCTAATAAGCACAGCACACTACCTGCTCGATTACCTTATAATACATTATCATCTCTATAATAAAAAATATATACACGGAAAGCATTGTAAGCTTTTAGAACTCGAAGCTAAACATTTTAATTTAAATTTTGTCGGGAGATAAACAACATGTGAGCCCTTATAATCCACAATATCAAGTCGAGAATTTTCGGTCTTCTAAGTCCAATTGGCTGCGAATCGTACAGTTGAACACAATCCTTAAGGCTACAGAAGATCTGAGAAGGCATGATATAGGCAGATTGAGAAGATTGAGAAGTTCTTAGTGATACCTTAATTGAACAGAAACGGGTAAAAAAACAACAATGTCTATACATGTATGTTTGTATATTGCAACAGATTCTAGTATAACTGCCTTTGCCTAGTAAAAGTGGCCCGTGGGGAAATATTTTCGGTAATTGCTTTAAGTGTTATGGTGGAAAGCTTTGACTGTTGAATCTCTACTCCCTCACAATAAGCACCATTGCCTGATACTCGCATTAATGTTAGTTGTTAAGATTATGCTCTCTGAGGATCTATAATTTTTCTTTATCTAAGATATATTCTGTTGAAATCAAACCAGAGTTGTTAGAGTTTTAAGCAATTTAACGACTACATCACACCACCTCATTATCTGCATTTATTAATTTCCTATTCTATGTCTTCCGCCGCCATGAATATAATCACAAAACTTAGTGCACCATTGAACCACAGCTTGATCTAGTAAACCTGTGGCTATAGCCCCTATCAGCGATATCATTGATCAGCATTCTGTGAATCCTCCACTCCATTCATTGAAATTAAATTTAATTTGATGTAAAAACGGCCAAGTCCCTTAACAAACCGCCCTTGAATTTCGTTTTTTATACATACTCTCTAGGACTACATTAATTTTTCTCTGTTGTTCATAACAACTGTGAGTTTGCAAATAAAAACAATAAAAATTTAATAAATTTAACAATTTTTCATTACGAAATTGAATTCTCCTCCATACGATCTGTAAATATTTATTGAAAAATATTCTTCATTTCTGCCAATCGTCCTTTTTAATAAAAAATATTGAAAAAAAAGAGAAGGGAAAACGAAAACACCTCGAGTATAAATAATGACGTATAATATTTTTAAAAAACACAATTGAAATTCAAAACCCAAACAATTTACATTTTCTCACCATCAGGTGCTAGAATGCGTTGCTAAAATGTTTTTAATGTTGGCCTGGTGTTCTTTAGCCAAACATCTTTCAGCGTTTCAGCGTTTCATTACAGATACACAGTGTTCATGTGGCTCACTCTCTCTCTGTCTGTTGCTGAGTAGATGTTGCTGTTGTCATTGTGATTTTTGTATTATGAAAACAAAAACAAAGGAAAGGAAGACTTAAACGTTTAAAAATGCAACAACATTAGCTTTGTGGCAAAAAAAAAACAAAAAAAGTGAGACACACAGACATTTTTTACAACATCAGTCTCATCAGCAATAACATCCACAACCAACGTCATCATCAATTTTGAGTAGGTGTACTTGGCTGAAATGCTTGGCTTGACTTGGACTTGGCTCTGCTTGGCTTGGCTGGGCTGGCTGGCTGGTGTTGCATTGCTTTTTCGTCATACTTGTAGTTGAAATTGCATAAAATTCAAGTGAAGTTCGTTTCATTTGTTCCTTTTGGCTGTTTGGTATGTATGTATGTGGCATGAATGTAATCCATTGTTTTGCCACAAAACTAAATTACAACAACAACTAAAAACTAAAAAATGTATAACGCTCAGGTACGTTTCTTTTTTTTGGGGAAAATACGACACCAACAATGAATTGTTGGTGTTTATGATGGTGTATCGAATTTCACGGTTATAAACCAGAGTAAGCGACGACCGATGCTTGAACCGCGTAAAATTTTTGGCCGGGAGATGTCATTTTTTTTCGTTTGTTGTTCTCTCCCTCTCTCTCTCTGTCCCGTACAGGTTTTTGTTATAAATTGTCTGTTTATATATTCATGATCCCTAAAATGTTTTCATTTCCAAAAAAAAAATCTGTTTCTGTTGTTGTTGTTGCTCTTAATATATTTAATTTGTGTGTTGTGTCGCTTTAGTTGCTGGTTTAAGAAAGACGTTCGCGTGCTCAAATAACTTAAGGCCCAAGCTTTTGTATTTATTACAAGTATTAGCCACACTGTTGCACTATATCAGTATGTTACCATAACATACCTTGAAACTTATGACCGAACGTTGTCGTTTTTGTGTCAAGCTATGTTTTTTTCTTTTTGGTTAATTTTAATTTAATTCTTTTAAGCTACACTCCCTTGAAGCTACACTCTATATTTCAATCATTCTAATCAGTTGATGGTTGTGTAAGTGACAGTGATGGTACTAAGCTAGCTTGGTCACAAACCCAAGCATCGCAGATTCGAATGTAACATCAGCAGCAGAGATTAGCAATGAATCGTTTTTTCGCTACTCATAAGCACTCATGAAATTTTGAATATAAGTGAGTCAACAATATTGAAATTGAACTATGTGCTCTGATTCATTCATACTCACTACAACGTTGATTTATAAGTACAGGTTGCAATGAGTATGAATACAATGTTGACATCGAACTCATACCATTCGAAATATGTTTGATTCATAAGCCTTCTCATTTAGATTCATAAATACTCTTATAATGCTTATAATTGATTCAAGTGTAACGAATCATTCATCGAAATTTACGGTTTGAGTTGTTGTTGCATTTCCAAATAAAAAAAATAAAAAAGGACACATAAGCAAAAAACAGAGCAGCAAGCAGAGCAAACAGACAACCTTCTAGTAAGTATTTCAGTGTTCATACGCGAATGATACTTATTTTGTGATTCTTGCAAATGCTGAGTAAAGGAGACTCCTAATCAAAAACATTATATGTGTTGTTAAGTATGAATATGATGAGTACTTCAAACTTTGAATATGAGTAAAGGTACCATGATATTCAAATAAGTATGAATGCGTATAAGTATCAGAAATTATGAGTATGATTCGATTCTACTCATCTTTTTAATACTCAGTGCTCATCTCTGACCAGCATTAGACATCATGGGGAACCAATGAAAAAGGTTTTTCCTTACTACAACCAGTACAGTAATCCAAGCAAATTTAAAGAGATGTCACAGACAGCGACAGATGTCAACCCTATCATCCTAAGAAGTGCTGCTGCAGTAGATGAAAGAAATTGAAATTGAAACAAAGAAGATAGAAATGATTTCTGTTCTTCTTAAAGCAATAAAAATCAAAACTAGGTTTAGTCACGACCATACTTACTTAATTTATTGGTTTCCCTTTAGTCAGGATTACAACCTAGCTTATCACACCACCCATGTTTTATGTGTTAATTTTTTCCATGTGTGACAACAACCTTAATTTAAAATCGACTCCGAACGATAGATTTTTTGAGAAACCTTTCATGGCAATTTTATTATTTTACACTCAGAGAAGAGTTTCGTAATCTCTACCCGTTCACAATAAAGTTTAACGCAATTCTGCGCGTGTTGGTGCGGTTAGCAAGGTTCCCCACCACTACAGCATATAATCGGAGGGCCTGCCTATCGCCTGCTTAACTAAAACAACGATAAATGAACAAAAAGTAAGCAAGATAGATTAATAAACAACCGAATCTTATGGCAACAACAGAAAAGTCAACCGGATAAGATGGAGAATACTTTTATGGAAGCCATATTCACCGAAGAGGGGTGGTAATATAAATTCCGCAGGTTTGTAGTCCAATGTTTCAATGTCATTGTACACCTCATAAAAAATAAAATGTATGGAACGGAGTAGAGCTTCCAGTCTATCACCTATGACATTCCGAAGCCAGAGGGCCTTTGAAATTGTAGAGTAGAAGACGAAATCTAAAGATTTCACATTTGACAGCAGTGGCTGTTTGAGGATTCTCGAAAAAAAAGTTAGATTGCGAAGGCTTCTCCACGTATCGTATCTGTCAAATTTGGCCCCTGCCAGTGCTACGGAATCGTCACTAGTTGGATAAGGGAAGAAAAGCAGAAGCTTTGACTTGTTGCATGTCTACGAGTCTATGACCTGCTATAGTTAGCGCTTGAATAGTTTTCCTGCTGGGCTTGAGGTAAATTATTTTGTTTATTACAAGACACTGCGAGATTAGATCGCTGACAAGGATCTGGAATAGATGCCAGCCGGACTATTACAGGTTATGTTGTGCTCAGCAGGAGTTGGAGACTATCGAACATCTCTGCCACAACTGCCCAGTCCTTAATAGGTTGAGGTAGAGAACCAGGATTTTCTTTGAAGATTTAGATTCTCTGTCGAGAGCCGACATTAGAGCTCGACAGAGATTCATAAGTGTCGCTCACTTGTATGTAGCTAATCTGTTTGCTATATACTCTCCTTACTAACTCTTTTCTCATTTTCCTTGTTACCAAATCTCTTTTACTAGATTCTCTTTTTAGTACGTACTTACAATGGCTCATTTTGATCAATATAGGTCCTTAAACCTAACCTAACCTAGCTCCCAGGGATATATGTATTTTTATTTTCAAACTTGAAAAAATAGCTCGTAGCAGTTTGGATATCCTAGTGCTCCTGGAAACACTTTGAAAATATTCGTTCGTTATTTCGGTTATAATGCCTTTGCTCCTTACTAGAGCCAGAGAATCCATTACAAAATATATAATAAGGAAGGCATTTCTTATTCGTTTTCAACTTTATGCCAACATTTGTGGCACTTTCTTATATTTGTTGGCATTATTCAGTGTCTCCTTTTATTGTTATGCGCTCTTTTAAGAGATCCATCTTGTAACGTAAACACATAACGTGTGTGGGTGTGCTTAAATTAAGCAACACACAGTAAAGGACAATAAATTGTTTAAGCACTCCAGCACTTTCAGCCAGCAAATTTTGCCTCTGCTGCATGCATCTCATTCGTATATGTGGTATGCTGCAAATGTCTGGATAAATGTGATTTTGTTATGTTGCTGTTGTTGTTGTTGTTGTTATGCTTTTAACATTTTCTTGTTGTTGTTTTTTAATTTTTTCGATTTTCTTTATCACCATAATGTGTTTCCTTCTTTAAATTTGCTTGGATTTCTTTGCTTTGCTTTTTTCGTTTTAAATTTGCGAGCGAAGAGTAAAATGTGTAACGTTTTATTTAATTTGGTTTAAAAAGAAGTTCTAGTAGGATAGGATAGGGAATGTTTGGTAAAAAGAAAGAAGAAAATTCGTTGCACATGAATGACCACAACAGATGCTGACTGCGTTTGCCTGCCTGCCTGCCATCATCACACTCCGTCCGTAAAACATTAAATGCAACTACAACTACGACTACTGCTGCTACAAACGATTATAACTACCGACTGCCACCTCGGCCACTATAACTTGCATTGCATTATTTGAGATTGCGATAATTTCTGCTTTGCACAGAGACATTTAAGATTTTCCTTCTCTTCTCTGCTTTTTTTTTTGTAATTTTCTTCTACATTTTGATTCTGTTTGCTTTCCTTTTTTTCTTCTGTTCTGTTTGTGCTCCTTCTTGTGTTTCTGTATTTAATTTGGTCCATTCATTCCATTTTGTATGCGAAAGTACATTTTTAATAGTTGATGGTGGTCAACAGCCGTATACATGGCCACAAGATATGGATTCTTCTTCTCTTTGCCTGCTTTTATTGTTTTCCTCTTCGCAGCCATTACTTAAATTGTATATTTGCGTTCCTTTAAACATGTAAAATCCATAAAACGGCTTAAAATGATTTCGGTTTCTGTGTTGTCTGCTGTAAGTGCCTTTACATTTGTTTCCTTTAAACGCTTTTACTTAAAAGCTTCAAAGATTTTCTTAAAGAAAATCCGCAATTTAAAGTGGCTTTAAATCCAATGGAATTTTCTTCGTGGAAAACAGGCATAACTTTTGGTAAAAGCATTTTTGGAGCATTTTTGAGGCACTTCCTCTCTTTAAATTTTAATAAAACAAAGCGTTTGTGAGATATCATCATATGTGAAAACCTACTGATGCCATTATGTATGGACTATAACATCCTACTAGTATAATAGGTAGCGTGTTGGCCTATTACACGTGAGGCCACGGTTCAAGCCCGAGATCAGGCATCATCAACAAATCAGAAACATAAAAAACTATTTCTGTGGAAATAGTCGCCGTAATCTAGTAGGGAGTGTAGGTATCTAACATCCTTCAAAGTTCCGCCCTGACTTCTCAAGGTGGACAACTTCTGAAATGTACTATTTTTCCATCGATGGCAGGGGTTATGTTGCCTTTGAGGAGTGCTATGATTTGTAGAATATTTGCATCCACCTGCGATTGACGAAAACGTTAGAAGAGATAGTCTAACAGGTTAAAATCATACGATCTCCACCTGAGATGATCATGCCCTCAAATCGGCAAGATAGAATATTCAATGTAGCATGAGTTGAGTAGTACATTGTACCATCGTATGGTTGGTGTCCAGATCTTTCCATTTAAGCCGAAAGAAGTTGATGATCATCGACCTGTAATCCACGTTGCCAAAGAGATATGGACCAATGACACAGCCGGGCCAAAATCCACGTCCAAAACAGACTTTTACGAATGCTCTTGGAAGCTCTGGACTGTCATGTTGATTGGTATCGTCCAATATTCGACAAATTTAAACACCTTTTCCGAATCATACGACACCGTTGGATTTGAAATTTATTCGGAATCAATCGGAAAAGTCCAATCTATAAGGCTGTCAGATCACTGTAGCGTCCTCCATGTGGAATTATCGGCAATAAAAGCTATGGAGGAAATTATTTGAGACGTAAACATACCCAAGAGGGATACTAACATCGTTTCCGATAGCGAGAGGCAAAGTACAGCTAAGGTGTATATCTCAACAAGATCGCCGATAAATTCTGGATCTTGGGAATCTATCTCAATCTCTGCAAGCTTATAATTGGCAAAGCCATTGGCCATCGTTCCATCGACAGTAAATGTGCGGCTTCGGACACGACCAGAAAGGCGTAGTAAGTTGGACACTTTGCTAAAAATTTCTACAGAAGTTGCGTAGATGATGAACAGAAGTAGACTGTTCACTTACTGGGTACATGCCCGGCACTATCTCGTAGAAGAAGAAGGCATAATGTGGCTCACCGCCTTGGATGGACAACCTCTTCTGTCTAAATGCTCTGCTGTCTAAAATGCTACGATAACCTAACACAGTCCAGGTCATACATTACTTTTCCTTTTTAAAAGTAATCAACAGCGGATCAATCAAAAAGCGACACTATAACCTAGAAAAACAGATGGACCTATCTTCGCCTTTTTCACACGATGTTGCTGTTGTAGTGCACTGCTTCCATTCTCATGTGTGGAGATACAGACTTCCTTACTTACTTAACTGGCTATTAACAAACCGATTTACGGATTTCGGACTGCCTTCACACATCCTTCCAGGCTCCTCTGCTTCTTGCGCCTACGGTAGTTGGTCACAACAAACGATCGGAATCGGCTTCTTCGATCTGGTCCTTCCAACACAAGGGTAAAACAGCGTCAAACACTGCTTGTGTTCTCATTACTGCTTGTGTTCTATTCTGAGCTAACCAGACACTTATCTTGTGCCTTATTTTTGCGGATTTTTTCTAATGTTTCGGGTCTGACTATTTGATGTTTGCGTACAGCCTCATTTGGACTATGTGATCCAATATTTAGAAGAGCGTTCATATATTGCAACCTATTGGTGGCATAATGGAAAAAAGAGAAACAGGAAGAGAGAAAACATTTATTTCAACGACCGTCTTTCAACAATCTTCTGGCAAAAGCTGTGAGTAACAAATTGTCAATAGAAAGTGTCACAAATCCGCTAGACGTAGTCGACGTTATGGAGCAGTATTAGAGTTATTAGAAGCTAGGTCGTAATTCTGACTTAAGGGTTGTAATAGTCGGTGCTGAGAGGACGTCACCGAACAAATATTTTTTCATGTTTCGTTCTGTTGGAAATGTCTGACCTTGAATTTGAACCCTGGCCTCACGTCTAATAAGCCAACACGCTACCTACTAGACTACGGCGACTACTAACAGGTATATTATTACAATTTATTACCAAAGTGGGAAGAGGATTATTAGAGGAAGTGGGTTATTAGAATTGCTTGGCTTTCGGACTAAATATTGGACTCAGTATGCGGTTTCTATATTTTACTGTTATCGTATATTTCTTTGACGATAACAAAACGTATTCCCTTCATATTCAACAACATCATTTTAATTGCCGTCATTAATTTAGTAATTCATTCATTTTGTTTGAATGTTCAGTACAGAATTAATCAGTACATCCAGGGTTGGATATCCAAAAGAACTTTTATTATTATTGTGTTACTGATACACCATACCTTCTACCACATATGGATGATGATGATGATGTACGCATTTAATTCATTTTGTCTACAAGGCAGCGAGCAATAGTATTTCAATCTGAATTTCTAAAAATATTCCAGAAATCTATTTAAGACAAGTGTAAAGTGTTTAAATGCAACATTGTATGTTTAATGCGGTTGGAGAAACAACATTTTTTTTCTCTTGCCAGCATCTGGAAAGTATCTTATATATGAAGACAAAAGTTACTGCCATTACCAAGCCAAGGGATAATTAATTTTATCTAGTCTTACCATTGCCTTGGAATTGTAAAAAAATATTTAAACGATTGAGTATTTATTTTTATATTTATTATTGAGCAGAGCTTTGTATATGCTGCAGCTATAATTGTCCGGCTTTGTGGCGTAGAGAAGCGAAGGTAGAGTATTGAGGCTTTCATTAAGCAGGAATAACGATTGCAAGAAGAAACGAAGTGCAGAAAAAAGTTTCTAAGCAAGTGTCCTTGATAAATAGTGTTGCTCTTGATGATGTGTTTAAAATTGTCTCGTGGTCTTAATAAGTAGACTTGGGTTTAATTAACCCTAATAAGGCATATGGGGTTAGCTAAGTATGTCTTTCTGTTGGGTTTTTAAGTGATAAATTACAGAAAAGAGATGTACGATAATAACGATGAATTTTCTTCAGAATGGTGTCTTCATAGCGTTACAAAGCTGTAGTTGGTATATTTTGATGTTTTCTGAAAAATGTTCTTAAAGGCTAATGTTCATGGCTTCGCCTTCTCGAAATCTCTATTATTGTGGTGTGTTTTGTGTATTTTGTTTGCATTTATTATCGTAGTGTTGTTGGTGTATTTTTGTTTACTTATTTACCATTTTTTATGCTGGTGTTTGTTGTTACATTAAGCAGTACGATAATATGTAAACAGGTTTGTTTACTGCATTGTTTTATTTTCGTAGGTTTTGTTTATAATTTTAATGTTAAACGATGTAAAAGCAAAATACCAGTCTCTAGATTCTCCATTTTCGTAACAATATGTAAGGAAACATTCGCAAACTATGTACTTAAAATAAATTTTAAAATTTCTTTCAAAGCAGGAACACAATAATGAAGCTTTTCAAAAATTTCCTACAATGGCAGAAGATCAGATGTCCGAAATTATTTAAGTCCAGATGGAATAGGCCTTTCTGATTAACATCCTTCTAAAGACTTCATTATACCAACAGCCATAATTGAAAATGTTTTGCAAAATTTCCAAGGGTTAATTGGCATTTTGTGAGCTTAAATGTGTGTTGAAGATATGATTGTCATATCATATAAGAACTAAAAACAAGAAGAAGAAAATGAATCGTAAGACAAATAAATATGTATGTAGCTGAAGTAAAAAATACTGTAAGAAGCTGGCAACCAAGAATTATTACCACAGTTTTTTAATTTATGACTTTGTCACATTCTGTGCGTGTTTTTTCACATTCCTTTGATTTTTTTTCTCTTTGTTTCTCTACAAATTAAATCTCATGGGATAATGATTCCTTTTAGTTCTTCGAAATAAACGAAATAAACACAACATCTTGGTTTTTCTTCGTTTTTGTAATGACAATGATTGTGACATTGGCAATAGCGGTGACGATGACGATGAGTTTGAGTATACAGCACATTGCATAAATAAATTCTTAACAAACAATATTGTGTAGTTATTGTGTGAATACATATGTTTTATTATTATGGCTGTTAAATTACTAAAAAGAAACCCAATGACTCTTACTTACTGACTGAACTGCTAAAGCAGATACATTCGTTGATACTCCATAAATGCCTTTAAACTTGTCAGTTCTACTACCACGACTACTACTACTGCTAGTGTGTTCCATCTCTATGGCATAACAAGTCACTGTCTGCCCTTATGTTTATTGAAATGTTGATGCTGGCATGTTGGTTAAAAACTTCCGACTGTTATCGATACACTCATACTCATAGTCATACTTATACTCTTATTCCTTCTTGTATTGTTCAGTTCGATTACAACATTATTAATTTAATTTTCCTTTTTCTTTCTCTTCTTTTTCTTGTAGTTTTTGTTGTTGTTGTTGTCTAGTCAATTGCTAGATAAATGAAAAGAAAACAAACAATATAACATCAAATGAGTTGCAAAATTTGTCATGTCTTCGGTTTGGTTTGAAAACATTTATTAAGACTTTGCTAACAACTCCCACCACTATCATAGTTGTGCCGTACGATGTATTTGTAAGCGGCTTCTAGAAGTAGATCAATGTCAAGTCAAGTAGTTGTTTAATCTTGAGAAAAAAAGGATGTAAAACTTTAGCTTCACTACACTTGTTCTAAAAATACATTGTCTTTGGAATTTCTTCGATAGCAAATCAAATGGCATTTTGGCATCCTTAAAGCACAGATACACAGTTGCAGTATCTTTTTTTATACTTAACGACCCTGTGTAGATATGTTATTGGCATCTATAGGGATTATTAAGCGTTGGTTAGTAGAGTTTTGATGCCATAATGAATTGATATTTCAAGAGGGAAAGATTTTTATTGATTAACAATAAGTTTACAATTGTTTACATACATTACATTCTTTACATATATTACATACATTGCATACACTACATACATTACATACATTACATACGTTACACACATTGCATACATTACATACATAACATATATTACATACATTACATACATTACATACATTACATACATTACATTTTTTACATACATTGCACACACTACATACATTACATTACATTCTTTACATACATTCCATAGGCATACACCCTTCAAAATAATAAAACAAAGATATTATAAACGATGCAAAACTGAGGTGTGCCTTGTATTGAAATTGTATATGAATATAATAGCTCAGCAATCATTTAAAGTGAGTATATAATACACTTAAAATTTTTTTTCGACTTGACATTTCGGTTTTGCTGGGTTGTCATGTTTGAAAACATAAAAAGATTGTTCGAACTTACCGACCGTCCTTTATTAGAATACAAATCTGTTGCCAATTTCTAAAACTGTAACTGTACTACATCTGCTTTCCTAAAATTTTAAAGCAAGAATTCGTTCTTGGCATGCTGGAGCAATCAGAGCCAGATTTGTTAACATTCTCTGCCTTCGTCGGGATCTTGTTCAACTTTCCATATTTTTTTATTCCTAAAAAAATCGCGCCGTAGAAAGATGGACTTCTTTATTTATTTGAAATATAAAACTTTACTTATAATATTTAGAACGAAGCTATAAGGATCACAGAAAACACCAGATCGTAACCACCAGGCTACATATCCAAATCTTTCCAACAATTTTCGAAAATTTTCGGCTTTATATATAACTCGCTATTGATTTGATTGGAGATAATGCCCACATTACTGACAATGTCAAAGAAATTGAGGATTAAAACATGACGAACTGAAAACTACGACAGTATGGATACAGAAAGGGGTCTTTAGACATAACGATTATTCGGCAGTAAGTGTTTTCATAGTTTGTCACTGTTAGCATTGCCATCCAACGAATCCATCTGTTAAGCGCCTTGACTACTTACTCATTCAACTCACCAGATTTCTGGAAAAAACTCTGACAGTAAATAAAATTGTCATGAAAAGTTTCTTAAAACTCTGTTGACTACGACTTTAAACTGTAGGTCCCGCCACTCAAGTAGAAAATTAACACACACAACACAAACAAGGCTTTAAAATCTGCCACATTAACGCCCAAAGTCTAGGAAACAAGTTGGATGAGTTCCGATATTTATTTGAGGACTCTGGAATTGATGCCATATGTGTTTCCGAAACCTGGTTCCATAGCGGGATAAGTGATAGCTTTTATGGTGTTAATGGTTACCGTGTTTTTCGGTCTGATAGATATAAACATGGTGGTGGAGTAGCAATATATGTAAGGAATAACATTTCATGTAAAATCAACACTATCTTCAATCAACCGAATGACGTTGAATATGTATTTATTGAAGTCAATCACAATGGTACCACATTGCTACTCGGGTGTGTCTATAGACCGAATAGAAATATAAAATTTGATGGACTTGTCAGTCAACTAGAGCTCTTATCAGTGTCCTATCCTGAGGTCATAATAGCCGGAGACTTTAATTGTAATTTGCTTGCTGATGCCACTCTATCTCATATGATGTTATCATTTAACCTATTTCCTATTAATGAGTCTAGACCTACCCACTTTACAAATACTAATAGCACCCTACTTGATTCATTTTTCATCAGTAATAAACATAAAGTTTTACATTATGATCAACTAACGGTACCAGCCTTTTCAAAACATGATCTCATCTTTGCAGTATACGACTTTGCAATACACAAACCCTCCACAACGTTTAAATATCGTGATTTTCAGAGTCTTAATATCATGGCCTTAGAAAATGATCTTAATAATATACAATGGGATCAAATGTACCGCCTGTCGTCAGTTGATGAACAAGTTTCTCTAATAAACTTCACTATTTTGGAACTTTACAACAAGCATGTTCCTGTGAAAACTAAAACAGTCAGAAGCTGTGAACGGCCGTGGTTTAACAATGAAATAAAATCATTAATACAACGTCGGAATTATGTATATCGTTTGTGGAAACGATATAGGACACCAGAATATCGTGAGCAGTACTATCTAGCTAGGAAAGCTGTTGTGTCTAAAATAAAACACAATAAATCTGTTTATTACTCCAATAAATTCAACAGCGCTGTTGACACGAAAAGGACATGGAAAATTATACATGATATTGGAATTGGTAAAACAACTAATCACGAAAGTGATGTCGATGTCAATGTGCTTAACGAATCATTCGTCAATATTCCTTTGCCAACTGTAAGCCCTTGTTTTTATTCTCATATGCCACCAAATGAACCATCCGTTGCAAAATTTAGTTTTAAGTGCCTTGATCTTAATGATGTAGCAGAAGGCTTCTACAAAGTTAAATCAAATGCAGTCGGTTTGGATGATATTAATCCAAGGTTCATAAAGATACTACTGCCATGGATAATACACCCTATTAGGTATTTGTATAATACAATTATTACAACCAGTACTTTCCCAACGGAATGGAAATATGCCAAAATCATACCAGTTCCAAAAAATGGCAATGAATATCGCCCAATATCAATTTTACCATACCTTTCCAAAGTTTTCGAGCGAATTATTTATAAACAAATGGTTGCATTTATAGATCAGTACAATTTATTAACTGACCGTCAATCAGGTTTTCGATCTCAACATAGCTGTTTAACCGCTCTGACCGATGTAATCGAAGAAATAAGAAATAGTTTAGACAATGGGAGGATAACATTCTTAGTTTTGCTTGACCATTCAAAGGCCTTTGATACTGTTCACCACTCAATACTGTGCTTTAAACTTGCTAGAATGTTTAACTTCTCTTCTACAGCCGTTAAATTGATGTCCACATACCTAACAGACAGATGGCAATACGTCTCCAATAAAGGTCTACTTTCTAACCCTCTTCGCGTGACAAGAGGTGTTCCGCAGGGCTCCATATTGGGACCATTACTGTATTCCATTTACTCTAACGATATACCAGAGCAGCTTAAACATTCTAGAATTCAAATGTATGCTGATGACATCCAACTCTACCTTGATAGCTCTATAGCTTCCATCAACATTGGAGTTAGAGATCTTAACATTGACCTTAATAACATTGCTCTTTGGGCGACTGCAAATGGTTTAAGGATTAACCCTAAAAAGTCAAAATGTATTGTAATTTGCAAAAAATCCGCAAAAATTGAAGCCAGTATTAATGTTTTCTTGGGTGGTAGCAAGATTGACATTGTTAATTCTGCCAGAAATCTTGGCGTGGTTTTCAACAATACGCTAACCTGGTCGGATCACATAAACCAAACTTGTGGAAGAGTTTATAGTATGCTAAGGTGCTTATGGGCTTCGCAGTATTACACTCCACCAAAAATAAGACTACTTCTGGCTAAAACTTATTTAATACCAACTTTGCTGTATTCATCTGAAGTCTTCTCCGGCTGTAATTCAAAAGACACTGCGAAACTCAACAGTACTTTCAACAACATTGTACGTTACATATTCTGCCTAAGGAGATTTGATCATGTCTCTCACTTCTCCAACCGCATATTTAATATCTCCTTTAGTAACTATATAAAGTTAAAGAACTTGGTTTTTCTTCATAAAATTATTATATCGGAGCACCCAAAATATCTTCGCAAACGCTTAAGGTTCATGAGATCCTTAAGGGGAAAGGGTATTGTGCAGATTCCTCATCGGGATGCAGCGTCCGAGAGACAATTTTTCATATTAAGCATCCGACTCTGGAACCAACTTCCTCCAGACGTGCAAGTTATTGGCAACGCAAATAAATTTAAGCATGTACTATATCAATATTATCAAACGTAATCTGCTATAAATGTCAGTTGTAAATATTGTTATTTATTCTTAACCATCTTTATTTTTATTTAAATTTTATTTTATATTATTGTTTTTTTATTTGTTTATTTTATTTATTTTTATTTCTTTTTTATAAGTTTTGAATTTTATAAGTATTGATATAACTTGTCAGATTCTGATACTTTAAATTATAAGATATTATGTCTTGTTGTATCAGAAATTCAAATTTATAAATAAATACAAATACAAATACAACATAAGTGGTGTGAGAAACTAGGTCTTAATACTGGCTAAAGGATTGTAATGGCCAATTATGTAGGAATTTGTGCTTGTAATCAAATATATTTTAAAGAAAAAGGTGAACTGCTGTACATAATAAGATATTCAATGGAACGATAAAGGAATAACACTGTGACCAAAAAATAAAAAAAAATTTTCACTCATCCTACAAAATACTTTCCGGTATTTTAAACGAATGCACTGCATAAGTATAGGACATCCCAGAGGACATTCAGATAGTATTTCTATTAAAAAATCCTAAATTATTATGCATTTGAATGCATTATCTTCACGTAAGTATTCTGCAATTACTGCTGGCAGGATTCCCAATAATTTAGCAAATTCTTCTTGAGTTTGACAACAATGTTGCTGGCGTAATATCTATTTGTATTCATCAGCTTATTGGTGATTAATATTTTACACACAAAATATTTCAAGATGTTTCAAAGATAATGCTGCTATATGGGAATATTAAAGCCTTGATTGAAGGGAAACGTGTTCGATGGTGGGTATTTGTTATGAACTTCAACACGCATTTAATAAAAACTCATTTTCGACAAGAAAACTTACTTACTTAATTGGTGATTAAAAACCTGATTAACTGATTTCAGCCTGCCTTAACACAACCTTCTAGACGCCTCTGCTATTTGCCTTGGCCTGTTGGTCACTCCAATCGTTTACAGTGCTTCTTCGATTTGGTCCTTCCAACGCCGACTGCCGCAGATCCCGGAATCAAATAGTCGTCTCCCCGGAGCATCCTCCTCCATTCGAACGACACGGCCGAGCCATGCAGCCACCGAATGTTAATACGCTGCACAGCGTCCATGTCGTTGAGGAGCTCATACAGCTCACTGTTGGATCGGATGTGTAAATCATCGCCAACTCGCACTGTAGCGAAAATCTTACGTAGGACTTTTCTCTTGAATACTCTTAAGGCTGCTGCATCAGCGCTTAATAGTGCGCATGCATCTGCACCATACAGCAGCACGGGGAAGATGAGCGTAGAGTAGGAAGGACAGGAAAACTTTTGGGTTAAAGAGACAGCACCATAGCACATATTAGCAAAAAATAACAATATTCCATTACAATTGTTTAAAATTTAAAATTGTTACATGTCTATTTACCCCGTTAAATAATTGAAGCATGAATCCAGAGAGAATAATATCAAGGCAGGATATGTGGAAACAGAAGGGCTCAACCAACACAATAATCCACCACATCCTTACAGATTGCTTTGTGCTGCGGCCAACTTAGCTAAATAAAACTTGAAAAACTGAATTAAATTGCAGACACAAAATGTAAATTATAAAGTTTTTCCTTGACCGTTTAGTTGTAATATTTTTACTTACCTTTCTCCACTGTGTTCCCATAAAGAACAATGTTGCCATTGGGTACAAAATGCTTACTTATCGTACCGATCAGAACTGTACTTAACAAAAATCCCACTTAACTTTGTTAAGGAAGTCAAGCAATTATATTTATTTACTATTTTCACTTCCCATTTTCTTTTTCTTTCTTCTTGTACTCTTCCCCAATTCCCTTTCACCTCTATCTCTCTCTGCCACTTACCATTTTCCTTCTTATTCTTGTTCTTGTTAAATGAATGACCCAATTAGTTGAGTATTTCCTATTTGGCATTGGATTTTATCCAGAAGATCTACTCGTAGACAGTATATGTATTTGTAAGAGTATGAGTATGTGGATGTTATACAAGGCTTTTGTTATTATTTTCTTGCGGTTATAGTTCATGTTGTTGTTGGTGTTGTTGCTATAGTTTTGCTACAGTTGTGAAATTCTATTGTTAAATGCCTGCCCGCCTGCCTGTGTTATTATTACACAGATGAACGAAGTATGTATTTATGTATGTGTGTGTGTGTCTCCCGATGTTCTTTGTCTATTTGTTTCCCACTATTAAAGTATTTGCCTGTAATTCCTTGATTCAATATCCAACCGCAAAGCATTAAAGGAACTGTGTTGTATGCTTTGTGTGGGTGTATGTATGTGTATGCGGTAGTGAAGTACTCTGTATTTATAGTGGTATTAAGGAGAGTAAGTGCTTGTGTATACATAGAGGGAGAGAGACAATGGCATTAAACGCAACAAGAAAATTATCGATTTTAGTTGAAATACAATAATCCGCAATTAATTAAACATTAGTTATCTACAATATACACACACATATACAGAGACACTCAGTTACTCTTTATCTCTCTCTATGAGAGCTATTCAGTCATTGTCAAGGCTCTCATACCAAATGCTAACTCCACCGCATACATGCTTAAGCATGAAAATATTAGCGCTATGTAAACACATACCCATACATACACTCACACATACATACATATATGCTAGATGTATTGGAAAATAGCGAATAAAAATGAAAATAATAATAAAAATTCATTGTCGTAAAGATAAAAATATATTCCCGTTACAACAATCTGTTCCTTTATCCTTTTTCGAAATTTTTTTCCCTCATTCTCACAATACACACGTATAGAAAAACCTACGAAAGATGTGGGAAAATCATTAAATAAAATTCACTATCGTATTCGTTACAATACCATCACACAGTTGTTGCTTTTGGCATTATTTTCATTATATTTCTCTCTCCCTCTCTCACTTTTATTTTCCTCTTTTTTATATTGTGTGTGGCATAATTAATGTATGGAGATTTTTAATAAATTACTAGAAAACGAAAACTTTTTACTCTCTTATATTGGTATGTGTTTATATATGCGTACGTACATACATATACACATGTAGGTATGTGTGGTTATGTAGCATGCAAGTAATAATCATTATCATCGTCGTCCTGCTGTGGAGTTTTATTTGTATATTGCTTATGTACATATGTATATATGTGTGTCATATAGTTTATTAAGCCTACTTTAATAGACGATGAATAAAAACAAAGTAAAAAAACAACAACAAAATTGTTTATTAACAAAGTAAATATGCTGCCCTATGCTATACATGAGCTAACTTATTTCATAAAAATGGCCAATTATTAGTTAAATAACTGAAAAAGTTGGGATTTGTGTCGTAAATATAAATTTATTAAAAATTTATTAAAAAAGTCCTCCCTTTGTAAAATATGGATTTCAATACAAATTTGGAGTGCCCTGTTCCGAAGTAATGCATATTTCCTAAAAGGCATTCAGCATCGATTCAAACAAATGATAATAGGATGGGTCAAGTTCTAAATTACATAGCCGATAGGAAAAATTTTCCCAACAACTATCGGGTCTTCTATCAGATACTTCCAAACTTTTACAGTTAATAGCGGCCATTTTGTTGAACTACATCTGTCAAACCAATTGTAATTTATTCAGCCTGTTTTGTCAAATCACTATGGATCAATCTCTTTTTACAGCACGTGCTATTAATAATTTTTTTTTGTCAAAATATGTGTTATATTAGGGCAATATACCCTACGCTCCTCTCATTTTATGATGACCATAACCGTACTATCGACAAGACAATTCAGAACGTGGTGAGAATGTGAGGCATTCAATTTCGCGTCGCTTTCGTGTTTTTCGAAGACCACCTCTTGAAGAAGTTTGTGCTGTGACTTGGGTTGCACTCCTATAGAAATCAAATTACTCATGAACTGAAGTAACCTACATACTTGGCCATTACAACCCTTCAGTCAGTATTACAGCCTAGCTTCTCAACACCACTCATGGTGTGTGTGTTAATTTTATACATAAGTGGCGGAACCTACAGTTGAAAGTCGACTGCGAACGACGGATATTTTGAGTAATGTTATTTACTCTCAGAGTTTTTTCCAGAAAGCTGCTGAGAGGAAGTCGCCGAAGAAATATTTTTTCATATATCGTTTTGATGTCTGACCGGGTATTTGAACCCTGGCTTCGCGCCTAATAAGCCAAAACACTACCTACTAGACTACGGCGACATTGTGATTGTAATTTATTCAGCTTTGGATGGCTTTCATTTAACAGCACATGCTAATAACAAAAAGGTTTCGTTAAAATGAGTATTCTGTGAAAGCAATGTATCCCACGCTACTTCCATTTTATGATGACCGTAATCATGCTACTACCGACAAGACAATTCGGAATATGGTGTATACAATAGAGCCCACTGGTTTAGCGCTATCTGTGAGAGTACCCGCTGTTCGTGAAAATGCAAGGCAGTCAATTTCGCATCGAATTGTGTTTTTCGAAACCGTCTCTTGAAGAAGTTTGCGCTGTGACTTGGGTCTGTACTCCTACAGAAATCAAATTACTCAGAAACTGCAGTCGCTATAGCAACTGATTCTAATTTTCATCGAAAAATCGTCATATTTGGACCATTTCTCGATGAAAGCTTTTGTGAACAAAAAAAATGAAAATAGTTGAGTTTGAGACGACTCCATTCAACATGACATGCAAGACGGTGTAAAGCATCATGAAAAAGTCTTTGTTTGGTGTGAATTTAAGATTGGCGGTGTCATCAAACCATATTTGTTTGAAAATAACATGGGCTAGGCCATAATTTTCAACGGCGAACGAAGCTTACCAACTTCTTTTGATCTGAATTGGAGCATCTGCGCACCAATGACATGTGATTTCAAGAAAGGGGAATCAGATGCCATTCAGCTTATGCCAACTGCTACACGAGCAATTTGAAGGCAGGGTCATCTCATGCGAAAGTGATGGGAACTGGCCACCGAGGTCGTGCGATTTGACTTTTTCTTGTGGAGTTTTCTTAAATTGTAGGTGTTTGCTACTAAAGCGTTCATCAAACGTAACTTAACCCATGTCATCGATCAAATTCAGTTTATTTTCTTGAAGATTTTTTCTTCCACTTTCTGATTCCTTGAAATCTAAGCATTAATTTGACACGATGAATATTCCCCTCGAACGTTTATTCAGTTGATTGGGCGCGCTTCCCATTTGACTTCTTGAAGTTCATTGTTGTCATAATGAATACACATTTCATTACCAATAATTAGTATTTCAAACAAAAAATTGTTTTGGTCAATCCTTGTGAAGTACCCAAATTTTAATGCATTTGATGAATCCTGCAGCGATTTCCCATGGTTTAACAAATTTTTCTTGAGTTTGAAAACAATTTTACTGGAGTTTATTCCTCATCTGTGAGCGCTTGTACCTCTTTCTTGAGTCAATATTCGATTTATTGAGTACTATATTTTAAGTGTTCAGACATAATAATATACGCATTTCAGTTGCTAATTCAATATTCATTTAACAGCTGGTAAACAAAACAGCTAGCTCTTTCAACAACACTGTTTTTATTTTGTTGTGTTTTTGTTTGTCGTTGGTGACATTTGATGCTCAATGAACATACATATGACAGTGAAGCATTTTAAGTTTTAATCAATATTATAACAATTTGCGTGTTTATTGCGCAATAATTAATTAATTGAAACTTTATATGAAATATTGAGCTCAATAATAGCGTTTATTGCGATTTACGCAATAAAGGTGTATATCTGAACATCGTATTATACTTCATGCATAATTTAGCACTTCATTACAGAATAGGGCACACACATATATTTATTTTGTTTTCTTCTATCATTTTCGCATATACATACATACAATATAAATATTCATACTTAATAATAAGCACATGTGTGTGTGTGTGAGTCTCATAGTAGATGTGATTTTCATTATTTTCCATATTTTAACATCGACAAAAAGTTCTTACGCTCCACATGATATTTTACCCACACACAGAGAGAGAGAGAGAGATTTAAACATTACAACAAACCAAAAAAAAAATCTTGTCACAGTCACACTGTGAAAGAGAGCAACTCATACAAAAATAATGGCAACAACAACAACAACAAATATCATGTGATAATCCATCATAATTAAAGTAAGCAAATGTTTACTGAACAGCTTTAATAGAAGAAGGCACAAGCAAATTGTCGCCAACATCATCATCACATTGAAGTTGTTGCCATTGTTACGGTTGTCGCCAACATCATCATCATCATCACCAGCATTATTGCCATCATAATCATCATCATGAATGGGGCAATTGAAAATTAATTACCACTAGCACTACACTGCATTGTGTTGAGCAATTTAAAGTTCGACTTGAAATCTTTCAAGACAACTTGCTTGCTTGCTTGTGTCTGTGGCCATTCTTTCATACGTTCTTGTGTTAAAAATTTTAAAAACATACACACACTGACACACACACATAGAGTCATTCTAACTCAAGTAAAATATTCTTAAGAAAGCTACAAATTTTTGTTTGATTTATTTGCTCTTCTATTGTATACAATATTCAGTTACTATGTGTTAGTGTTGGGCTTTAATTAATTTGATTAATTTAATCTGCATGTTTGTTTGTTTACATGTATTTATATTTATTGTTGTTGGCTTGTTTGATAAAAGTTAAGTTTTGAAACGTAATTGTTAATTTGTGAAGAGTTTGGAGAGACTTTCGTAAAGTCCTTTTAAATGTCCTTTAATTAGAAACATAAAATATAAAATATCCTTAATAAAGTCTATTCAACAGAAATTAACAACAATAAACAAAAAAAAACATTAAAAATTAATACCAAAATAATGTTTTAAAATTCTTTACTTAACTTACAAGCATGTCTGACTGACACATGTATGCTTGTTCTTGTTACTTGGGTTAATTATTTAAAATTATTCAACAATTGCTGCATATTGTACATATGTGTATTGTGTGCACAATGTTAACGTTCTGGTCATGAGAATTTTCTTTAATTTGAAAATTCATGACAGAACATAGAGCTGAAGAAATTAGAATGGTTGTACGGCTCATTGTTGTATACAAAATTGATGTCTTCTGTCAAGGATATTGAGTTCAACAAGGACTTAAGATCTTCAAACAAGTCGAGTCAAAATCACAGCGATGCTGTGCTGATCACAATAAAAGTCCACAAACCATAGTGAAGTTTTCAGTCGACTCCGAACAACAGATTTTTGAGTAACTTTTCAACTTTGCAAGCAGACAGTGCTCTGAAGGGAATGGAATAATACGCAGCATTGTCATACGATTAAGGGAAATTAGACAAATAGTCGCCTTCATTGCCAACGAATCTCTTGAAAATCATCTTCAGCGATGCGGTTCATTTCTAGATGAATAGGTACTTGAGCAAAAAAAATTATTCAATTTGGTACGATATCAATCTACATGAGATCCTAGAGTACCTAATGCATTCTTAAAAGTGACGGTTTGATGTGGATTTTAGGCTGGCGGCTTCATAGGTTTACATTCCTTTCCTGTCAACGGCGAGCGCTAATGGTTGATAATTACTAGCTTGTCTTCGTCTGAATTAAATGATTTCCACACCAACTACATATGGCCATACAATACATGCAACATTGGACATTTTGCATGATCAATTTGAGTGTAAGATCATCTGACGTGCAAGTGATATGAACTGACAAGCAAGATCTGAGATCTAAACCCATTAGACTTTCTCTTCTGGGTCTTTCATTAGTCGTAAGTGTATGCGAATAAGCCATAAACCACGGTGGTCTTCAAAGCTGATATAATCGGTCAAATTCTGTCTGATTTATTTGCCAGAGTCATGGAAAATTTGGCTTCAAAGGGCATAGAATAGTGCTATTGAACCTCATTAGACTTACTCTTGTGAGACTTTCTTAAATCGCAGCTTTATGTATATAAACCACAAACCATAGAGGTCCTCAAAGCTAATATAACCCACGCTATCGCTCAAATTTAGACTGGTTTATGCATCAGATTCATAAAAAATTTGAAGTTTTGAATGCATTGCACTCAGAGAAGCCATATAATGGCATCAGTAGGTCTTTTGAAAAAAAAATTTCGCTGAAAACTCGAACACGCTTTTTGTTATTTAAAAATTGATATTGTTGAGTTTTTACCTCTTAAAAACGTTTAAAATTGGAGCTCGTAGATTGCAAATAAAATAAAAATAAATTTGTGTTTAGTATTAATTAAAATCCTTTATTATTCGCACAATTCTGTGTACCACTGTTCACAACTTGATGTAAACAACAACAATTGGTTTGTTTATTATTCCTTTGCTTACACGCTTTGCATAAACAATAACAATTACCAGACAATTGTTGGACAGATCTTTGTAACTAAGATCTTCAAACCACGATTACTCTTTTCAAACACACCGCGTCTTCACACAAGATTGAATGAACTTTTACTGACTCCGTTGCCTGCTTTGCCTTGCGTTTTATATGGCAGGGTAAACAGTGTGATGAATATCCTTGAAGGCGAATATTCGCGGCTTCGCCTACTCAAGGTCTCTATAAATGTAAACATCGTTGTTTCATTATTTCTGTTTGTGTATTTTGTTTATATTTATCGCTGTAGCGTTGCTCGTGGATTTTTGTTTACTTGTTTATCATTTTTTATGCCATTATTGTTCTTGGTATATTTTTGTATACTTGCTTATCATTTTTGTTGTGCTGGTGTCTGTTGTTATATTACGTAGAAAAATAATTTGTAAACATGTTCGTTGTTTTTGTTTTTGTACACCAATATCTAGATTTTTCTGTTTTCGTAACAACATTAAGCGGTTACAGGAACACCCTATGCAAAGTACCGCATAATCGTCAATTAGACTTTCATCTTTGCGGATTGTAATCTTTCATAAGCCACCAGAAAGGATCAATTTAATGGGCCTTGAGTTGGGCGTGGTTGACCTGCCTTTGTAACCATAGATTGGCCTTAAAATACTAACGCTTAGCATAACTCGGAACCTTAATTAAATTGTTGTAATGAGTGCGGCTTTATAAGTAAATCGTATGCAGACTATAATCCGAGTTAGAGTAGAGCGATGCATTAAAATTAACTTGGACAAGATTTGTTTTGTTCATGACCGGAATCTTTTAGCTGATATCGATACCTCTTAATGTCCTTTACACACACACAAACGGCCGTTTGATTTACAATAAAAGTTTATTTGCAATGTACGTTGCACTTTAAAGATGTCACTCGAAATGAACGAGCGACTATCAGTTGATGGCTTCTCCATTAAATGTCCGACTAACTGAATGACTGAATGTTGTGCGTTGATGTTGCATGGTCAGAGCCATGAACTATAATTCTTTTAGTTTTTTGCTCGTTTGCCCTTTTGTTATGGGGCTTTTATTTGAATTGCTGCTCTTTACACCATGTTTTTTTTTGTTGTTGTTTGTTTGGATGGATGGAAATGAAACATGTTGTCATTCAAGTCGCTGTTAAATTGTTACAGAAAAAACTGCAGCCATGTTTTCATTAAAATAGCGGCAAGTTGCTACACAGCAACAACGAACATTTAATAAAGGCTGCCTGTTCCTCTGCTGTATTCTTTTTTTTTTTGTTTTTGGGGGCTTTTAACAGAACGTCACAAAGTTCTCGGAACTAACCAAAAATGAAATGAAATGCTTACAATAGGGACAATAGGGAAGCAAGGATTGCAAGCACAGCTACAGTTCTTCAGTGGGACTTTATAACAGACGTACAGAGAGAGAGAGAGAGAGAGAGAGAGAGAGAGAGAGAGAGAGAGAGAGATGGAGCAGATATTTTTTCGTATTTTGCAATACAAAATGTAACAGAAAAACTTAACAAATGTAATTTACCATTTTGTGACGCTTATAAATTAACGCCAACAAAACTTTGATGCTAAAAGTTGTTGTTTATACGATGCAACTTTTTTCTTCCTTTGCTTGCGTTCTTTTCGAAGAAATACAAAAAAAAGCACAAAGAAGTGCAGCAGTAAAGTTGGTTTGCAAAAACGTAAGTCCATATGTGAAGAGTAGCAAGGCAACGCAACCAACAAACATCATTTAAAATGACTGTTTTACTGTGTGCCACAGCAAATGTATTGCAATGGCAATAACAAAAATGAATTTTTAACGCACACACACAACATGCATGCTTCTTAGCAACTGCCCTACACTTTTCCCTGCCACAAACGAACGTTAAAGAACAAAAAAAGAAGAGAATGAGAAAAAAATAGAATGGTGAAGAAGAACAAGAAACGACAAAGTGTCAAGCAAAAGATGAATTTATTACCGGCAAAAGTTGAATGAGAAACCCATAAGACAGGCTTGCAACAGTAAAACAGCAACAACAATACGGAAAAACACTTATGATACATATACACTTGCACATGCATTTATATTTCTAGTCAATACAGACCGATTTGGTAGCAAGGACAACATCAGACAAGTTGCAACATGCATACAATGAAAATGAGAGCCATTCATACACACATGCTTGCATGCATGCATAAGTTTACATTAACATAAACTTACTGTTGTTGCAATTTATGTTTGCAAAACTGAAAATTGTGGCACTGCACTGCACTGCAATTGTGGCACTGCACAGCACTGCAATTGTGGCACACACAAACTCTTAACTTCTGGTGCAAGCATTGAGAAATTTGAGTTTCTAAAGTCAAGTTTCTGTTAAGAATTTTCCTATGGAACTGGGTTAAATTTTTAGGCTTGGAAAACTATTTTCAAAATATGCCAGCCAAACTCAAATCGATTTATAAATAATTTAAAATTTTTTTTCTATTAAAAGTTTAAATTAGGTCTTTAAGGAAATACTCTTTACAATATGGGAACATTTTTGGGAAATGCAACGTATTTTATATGCAGTGTTGGAAGCAATAATAATAACAGTAACACACAATATTGAAGGAACTCTTGTTAAATGTCTTTAAATTTAAAGATTTTTCCTTTATCTGCATTACTTGTAGCAAAGCAAAGTACATACCAGAAAAGCCCTCTTAAAAGTGAGATGACTTACAGGGGAGCAATTTTTAATGTAGCGTACTGCAGATCATACACACTATTACATACTACTTTTACATCGCTTAACATTAAAATTACAAACAAAAGCTACAAAAACAAAACAATGCAATAGACAAACCTGGTTACAAATTATCGTACTGTTTAATATAGCAAGAAAAACCAGCATAAAAAGAATGATAAACAAGTAAACAAAATTAGAACAACAAACACCAGCATAAACAAAAATGGTAAACAAAAATACAACAACAAACGCTACAAGAATGAACGTAAACAACGATGTTTCGTAACTGTACCTTCTCGAAATCTCTATAAATGTAGACAACATTGTTTACATTTATTATTGTAGTGTTTTTTGTGGATTTTTGTTTACTATTTTTTATGTTTGGTGGGGATTTTGGTTTGTAGGCTTCAGAAGGCCATAACTGTCAGGTTAAGCCATAACTCGCCGAACTTATGCACGAAAAAAATTCACATGAGATCCAAAAGCAGCTAGTGCATCCGCAAAAGGTCACCGTTACTTGGTGATTATGGACTGGAGGCTGCATAGATCCATAACTGTCTGTCCAAGCCGTAATTTAATGAACATATGGATGATACCAATCCACTTGAGAGCTAAGAATGTCTTGTGCATCCCTAGAATGGCAGTGTTTTATGGGGATTTTAATTTGGGGGCTGCTTACGGTCATAACTATTAAGTCAGGCTATAACTGTTTGCGGCCAGTGCTGTAGATCGATGCCTACCAACTAATTTTGGCATAAGTTGGACGATCTGTACTAAATATACATGATATCGTGCGATACAACCGCGGTACACTTTTTCTTGCGGGCTTTTCTAATATTTCAGATGTATACAAATAAGCTACAGACCGGAGATCAGCAATGAATCGTTTTTTCGCTACTCATAACCACTCATGAAATTTTGAATATAAGTTAGTCAATAATATTGGAAATTAACTATGTACTCTGATTCATTCATAGTCACTAAACGTTGATTCATAAGTACAGGTTGTAATGAGTATGTGCAAGCAAGCAGAGCAAATACACAACGATTTAGTGAGTATTTTAGTGTTCGTGCGCGAATCATACTTGTTTTGTGCTTCGTGTATATGTTGTTTTATGAAGGGTCGAAATTAATACATCATACGTGTTGTTGAGTGTGAATATGATGAGTACTTCAAACTTTAAATATGAGTAATATGAGTATGATATTAAAATAAGAATGAATGCGTATAAGTATTAGAAATTATGAGTATAATTGCTGATCTTTGCTTTCACTCTTCAAAAGCCTATTTCTACCCTTGATGGCTCACTTTTTCCTAACATAGGAAGTAGAAAACCAATTGACACCTGTTGTTTAATGAAAATCAAAAACGATTTTCTCTTTTCTTTTTAGGCCAAAATGCCATTGACTATCAATATTAAAGGCCATCAGCTTACATTGGTAATAGACGCAGAAACAGGAAGAAAATCCAAAGAAAAAATACAGAAATTTTTTGAAAACTTATGGGCCATGCACCGACGCTCCATTATCAGTGTTTACGTAATAAAATGCTAATATTTCGTATTGCATCATATTGGATTTACGTGCAGCAACCCAATCAACATATGGCTGGCCGTCATTGAGAGAAAATACAGAAAACCTACCTTAAAAACGAAAAACCCACTTTGAAAAGGAATAAACAGGCAAAGACGCTTTGACTTGCCAGAGACCAATATGAAGAAAAACGTGAGATTGTTTAAGGAAGATATCAAAACCAAAATTTGTGTTTTGTTTTTTTGTACCGGAACCTCTAACATTTATGCGCAGAGCTGAGCTAATAAAATTCAAAATATTGGGTTTTCATTTTAACCCTACAACGGACAAAAGTACTTAAGAAGCACCAGCTATTAACGAAATTTATTTAACACCATTTCCTATCTTTGGTAGCTTGATAAAAGCGAAAAGCAAAAAAAAAATATTAAAATTTTTAAAAAGCCTTCCAAAGGGTTAAAAATTTATGCATATTGTTGCTGGGCCTATATCAATGAATTGCATCGTATATGCTTGCCTACCAACAAGAGAAAAAACAAAATAAAAATTGATCACAATATACAACATGAAGTTAAAGTGAAATAAAGGAAAACAACAACAAAAAATATTGTATTGGATTCTTTCCCATTATAAGGCACCCGCAGTAAGAAATTGCCAAACTGAAACGTACAACGAAAGCTGTTAAATATTGTTGGCAATTTAGGCGCCACATTTTCTTAACACTGCCATCTAACAAACCCCGAAATATAAAAACTAAACAAACTGACTGACTGTTTTTCATAATTGTTTGGTATTTTTCAAATGTTGCACTATGGGACGGAAAGATGTATATAAAACACTAGAACTAAACAGTTGATTCCCATAGTCTAGTAGGAAGTGTGTTGGCTTATTAGATGTGAGGACACAGTTCAAACACAAGGTCAGACATCTAAAATAAAACGAAACGCGAAACAATATTTCTTCGGTGACTGCCTCACAGCAGATTTTTCTCAAGAATCTCAAGTTCTAAGTGTTGTACTGACCAATAACGTATGTATGTGTATGTGTATCAGAGATCAGCAATGAGTATTCAAAAAGATGAGTAGAATTGAATCATACTCATAATTTCTGATACTTATACGCATTCATACTTATTTTTATATCATGGAACCTCCTCTACTCATATTCAAAGTTTGAAGTACTCATCATATTCATACTTCACAACACGTCTGATGTTGTTGATTTCGACTCTCCATAACGCAACATATACACGAACCAGAAAATGAGTATTTTAGGTTAGTGTGGTAGCTTCATACCAAAAGCTCAGTTGAGCAAGCATAGCGGACCGTTGTGACGCAACAGGTGAACGTAGTTCCCGCAGTTCCAAAATAAGTATGAGTCGCCTACGACCACTAAAATACTAGAAGGTTGTATGTTTGCCCTGCTTCCTACTCTGTCTTTCATCCTTATGTTCTGTTTTCTTTTGTTGTAAATGCAACAACTAAAATTAATGAATGGTTCGAGTCACTCATGTCAGTTGGTATCATTCAAAATGCGACCATTTTTTTGATCACGTACCCATTTGACGTATCTTAAACCAAATTTTTGGATAAAAATTAAAATCAGTTGCCAACTGCTCCGCAGCCAAAGCTTTGAACACACGTCGTTGCCTGCGGTCGTCCGAAGTGAGGCAGCAAAATAGACTGAATAATTGACTAGTCGCCGTAGTCTAGTAGGTAGTGTGTTGTCTTATTAAATGTAATGCCACGGTTCAAAACCCAGGTCAGAAATCTACATCTAAACGAATTATGAAAAAAATTATTTCTTCGGCAACTTCCTCTCAGCAGATTTCTGCCAAAAGCTCTGAGGGCATATAAAATTTAAATGAAAAGTTTCTCGAAAAAATCCGTCGTTCTGAATTGATTTTAAACTGTAGGTCCCTTTACTTGTGGTTAAAATTAGCACATACAACATAAGTGAAATGAGAAGCTAGGTCGTAATCCTGTAATGATCAATTATGTGTACAGCCTCAACACAGTGGCTGTTATCAACTACCAAAGTCAGAAGTCCCTGGCTTTAAGTCTCTGTAGATAATGATTTTGTTCACGTCCCTTTAAGCTTATTGGCCCATAGTATAGGACTACAGTTTACACTGTTTAGTTATGGGAAGCTGCTGCAATTGTTTTAGAAAATTTCCCAAACAAAAAAAAAAAAATAAACTAAAATAGGCCACGCATGCATATAAAATAGTTTGCCAAATAGAAAAATCAACCACGTCAACAAATACAAGTTTTTATGAACTTCAGTTGGAACCAGTAAATATTGCTTTGCAGTGATGAACGCATGTGAATGCTGAATCACATTTTTTGACTTACATAGTGCAGGTCTGTTTGGTTAACTAGCGAAGCATTTGAATTTGAATTTAAAACATTTATAATTTCAACAGCATATCAGTTCCTACTGTAAACTTTGGCTCTTTAAGAATTATTCTTTGCCAGAAGAAGCGCGAAATTAAGGTCATAAGGAACCTGCAACTTAATTTCGATGTTAAAGATGTACCTCGCTCTAGACGACCAACCACTAAAATAGGAGTTGAAATCATAGAAAAATTGGGAAGGCCGAGTACATACATACATACGTAGTGTTGATATTGCCAGAGACCAAGGCATTCATTACTGAACAGATGTTGACCAATTGACGATGGTTACTGTGTTACTGTGGCCCAAATTTTCATTTGCAATTCACTGCTAAAACGAAATCGAACTAACAGACCAGCTGATATTGCATCGGGTGGCCCATCCACCGTTTAAATTCAAGCCATCGGTTATTTCGAATCTGGCAATACTTATGTCATTCTATTCTATCACAAAATTCTCTACTGAACGTAATGAATCGATTTAAGCTTGAACAACGTTGGGACTTATTGGAAATTTATTTCCAAGGTAAAGACAATTGGTCGGAAATTGCTATAAAAAAATCTGCTTTTCGGATGAAGCTAATTTTCATCTTGGTGGGTACGTTAATAAGCAAAATTGCAGTATTTGCGGCTCAGAAAACCCACAAGTGCTCTTACAGAAGTCAATGCACTCATTACGAGTGACTGTTTGGTGAGGCTCATATTTCTTTGAAAATGAGGACGGCTTAACCATTGTGCCTACTTTTGTCATGGTAACCGATTTTTTTTGTACCCGCTCTTCATGGTATTGATGTGAACGATGTTTGCTGTCAACACGATGGTGCGACTTGCCATATATCTTATGCCAGAAACGATTTATTGAGTCAAACGTTTGGTAAGCGTTTAATAAGAGGAAATGGTGATATCAATTGGCCGAAAAGAAGCTGCGATTTGACACCGTTGCACTATTTTCTGTGAGGCGCGTAAAAAAACTCTTATGCCGACAAACTAGAGACAATTGAGCATTTTAAAGCCAACATTCGTGATGCCAGTGCCGTGATACGACCACATACAATCGAGAAAGTCGCCGTAGCCTAGTAGGTAGTGTGCTGGTTTATTAGACGTAAGGCCACTATTCAAACCCCAGGTCAGACATCAAAACGAAAATATGAACAAACATTTCTTCGGTGACTTCCTCTCAGCAAATTTCTGGCAATAACTCTGGAAGTGAATAAAATTGCCATGAAGGGTTTCTCAAAAAGCTGTGGTTCGGAGTCGACTTTAAACTGTAGGTCCCGTCACTCATGTATAAAATTAACGCGCACAACATAAGTGGTGGGAGAAGCCTGGTTGTAATCCTGACTGAAGGGTTGTAATGACCAATTATGTATGATTGTATGACATTCATTTCTAACAATTCATTGCCAATTTTAACTAAGCTTTTGAATTTACATACTCTCTGGGCAATTGCAAGCATAATTGCTTAAGTTATTCTTCTCGGTAATGATTTCAATTAAGTTTTCTTTCTTGAAAATTTATGCAAAACTTTGTTAGCCATGCCATCTCGAAATGATTTAAAAACGTTGGAAAAAAACTATGAAAGAAAAATAAAAGAAAGAAAATACGATTCATAATACAAATCACTTGACCAGTTTAACCAAGCCATTGACTCGATAATTGAGTCATGATGATGAGAGGCATTAAATTTAAATAAATCTATTACAACCAACAGCATCACTAGTAGCAGCAGCAACAGCAGGCAATTGCGACTGCAGCATATTTTCTTGAGGCCACTCAAAGGCACAACAACAGCAAAAAAACTCATCACAACTGAACAAAACAATTGATTGACAGTACAAGTGGCGGCAGTAATAGTTGTAGTAGTAGTAGCTGTAGTAGTTGTAGTGGCCATGCTAGCATAGAAAACAATTTGTTTTATACACTTATTGTTATGCCACAAATTGTTGCAAGATATAAACGATCAAATCGAAAAAAAGAAAAAAGAGTAAATAAATAAGTAACGTTGTATAGAAAATAGAATCTCATCATCAGCACTATCCAGCACGGTAGTAGTAGTGGCAGCAGCAGCATCATCATCATGAATAACAGTAATTCTTTCATTTTCTTTAGCTAGTCAAGTGCTTTGAAGTCGCATGGAAGCAGCACTAGCACTAGCTAGCTAAAGTACCAGTAGATCTAAAGTCATCATCAATTGTAAGATTCTTAACATCATTACCATTGTCATGTTATTCAAGTATTATTGTTGCTGCTGCCGTTGCTTATGTTGCAAACATTTTTTGTGTGTTTCGCTATTTTAATGAATGATGTTTTCTTACTATAAATCTTAAGAAAAAAAAACCAATTTTATAGCCGTTGACTAATTGATTGGATTGTGATCCAAACCTTCGGTTTAAGACAAGCAGATGAGATGAATTAAATGAAATTTAAAATTGTATTTCGTTATGTATTAACGTATTAATTAACGAAATTTATTTACGAAAATCTGCTAATGAAACTTAGGTTTTAAAAACACGTTTATTTGTTGCTAAATCTTTGTCTTCTTCAGTATCTGAATGCTAGGTCATCTGCCCTAAATTCACATGCGACTGGAAACCAGCAGAGGATGATCCTATTTTCACTACATAGCTGATTCAGCTTCATATTCATACATATATAATTGCTCATTATAACACTTTAGTTAGAATTACGACCTAGTTTCTCACACCATATATGTTGTCTGTCTTAATTTTTACATGAGTACCGGGACCTGCATTTTAAAGTCGATTCTGAACGACAGATTTTCAAGAAACTTTTCATGGCAATTTTATATACGCTCATAAATCTGCTGAGGATAAGCCGCCAAAGAAATATTTTTCATTATTTTATATATGTTTGTTGGATATGTCTGACATGGGGTTTGAACCGTGGCCTCACGTCTAATAGGCCAACACACTACCTACTAGACTCGGCGACTCGTTTTAGCTTCACCTGAAAGGCCTATGTTATCTTCTGTTACGTCGAGTGCCTGGACTGTATATTTTATCTCCTGTAAGCAGTTTGCTTATCACATGACATATCTCATCTTTCTTAAGAGGTTCTCTATATAAACCCTCAATGTCAGCTTATTACTCTGTGATATCTACAGATATTTAGCCTTAATTTTTTGTAATATTACTGGGCAACCCTATAGGCTATAAGGCGACCCAACGAACTTGCATGTGAACGTGTAAGCTACCCGCTAACCATTTTACCTAGGAATCGAAGAAGGAAATGATACTATTGAAGGCTTGCCCGGGCTCATCTTCAGACCTACTGACAATCGCCATCGACTTACAATGTAGCCCTTTCGGTTATACCATCTGAATATTCTTAGCAGTGGATGCCAGCGTCAGATCGTTATGTCAAGTATTCATCCACAACCAAGCTCTACATTACTAGTGAAAGGATCGCATCTAGTAGGCGTTCAGAGCCATCCATCAGAATATTATAGGCTCTATGCCCCTTCTCTTTAACGCCGTATTTATAGCCTCTTAAATAATGTTTGCAAGTGAGCCTTCACGGTTAAGGACTCCTAAATGTTTTCCACTAAATCTACAACAGCCCTTTCCCTAGATCTGCTTGCCCTATATGCACATTGCCTAGGGAGCAGTGGTACTCCTTTCAATCACCCATATCTTATACATTTGTCCACAACTTTGTAAAGTACTATCATTGTAAATGACGTGAAAGCAAATGGGTCTGAAGGACCCACAGGTTGTTGGTATATGCCCAGGAGGTATGGGAAATAGTAGAGCAAAAAAAATTTAATGCGCTATAATAGGCTGCTGCCTTCAGCATTTCCCGGTCATTGATAAACTAAGTAGCTCCAGGGATTGGGGAGAATGAATGAACGGTTAATATTGGCCAATGCCTGTTTATTCTTTTTCTAGGAAAAGGCATCTTTTATCCAATTTCCAAAAGAGACAAGTGGTGACGGTCAGCCGCACTAAGTGTAAGCAAAATATTTGCAAAATTTTTGTAGGATTACGTCCTAGTTCCTCACACCACTTATGTTGTGTGTGTTAATTTTCTACATGAGTGGAACGACCTACAGTTTAATTGGCAGATTTTGATTGGCAGATTTGTGAGAAACTTTTTCACTTTTTTTTATTTACTCTCAGAGTTTTCGTCAGACGAAGAAATATCTTTTTAATATTTCATTTTGTTAAAGATGTCTAACCTGGGGTTTGAACCGAGGACTTATGTTTAATATGCTAACACACTGCCTACTGGATTAAGGCGACTTCAGTTTATTTATTGCTTTGTGTTGATGTTTATACAGCATGATACACATATCCTGTGCAGAAAATGGAATGTCATTCAGGCTTTGCTGATGTAGAGCCTTCGTTCGACCGTAGATTACATTCTAAATTAAGTATGTGTCGCTTAAGTGTTAGTATTACCAGAAGAAGTGTACATTGATTTGTTTTTTCTCATATTGATTTCAGTGCCAAGTTTATTGGCATTATTGTCATCAAACCGACAAATATCGCCTGCATAGTTGATTACTCCCAGCTAAATGAGAGGGAAAGCCCAATAAGATAAGGAGAGTTTCAATACTTGTACGTAAGCTAGAAGAAGAATCATTTTAAACTTTACACGCCTCAATAGTTGAACTACTTAATCTAAGGTAAATACTATTTACTTAGTTTATCTGCTTCATATCGTTTGTTTGCATATCAAATTGCTTGTAATTTTTTTTAATATTTTCTTACAAATTCTATTATCTTTTTCGTTTTTAATTGCAATGACAATTAATACAGAAATTCCATCTATTTGTTGTTGTTGTTGTGAATTTAACAATCTTCATTTTGCAATCACAAAATTGAATCGAACAAAAGAAAAATGTCTTGACAAGTATCCTTTCAAGCGTATCCATCAGATAATACGCTCAACAGCATCAATATGAAGTACACCAAACAGAGCTCTCTCTCTCTCTAGCTCTTTTGTATCAATTCTAATTACAGAAAAATTTTAAACACATATTGCCAGTCAAGCACTACAGCTTCAGAAAGGAAAAATTCTTTAAATAGCGCCTTACAATGGCATTGGCATTACTATTGCAGTTAGCAGCGAAGTTTTAAGAATCGACAATAGATAGCAATGAGGATGATGAAGATGACGATGATGAGGATGATTTTTACAATTTAGAACGTTGATAACATTCTTACGAGTATCGAGTAATTTCATTCTCAATAATAAAGTGAACACAATTTGGCAACAAGCTTTCGCACAATAAACCAACAAATTATGCAACGTTGCAGCAACGCTTACAGTTTACCATGGCATTGATAGATAAATAAATACAATCCATACGTGTATAGTGTAAATGTATGTGTATGTTTATGTATGTATGTATGTGTACATGTGTGGATTGGTATATGAACTAGATGGTTGCAATAAAGTAATCATCATTGAAATGAACAGGAAAATAAAGCTGCTGATGATAAGATTTTTCGATTAAAATTGTTTAACACAAGGACACACCATAACAATCCATTTAAAAAATCCCTGCTCTGGCACTCCAAGCACTCTAGTATTCTAGCATTAATGCAGTCTTTTGCTTTGCTGTTATGATACGATGTCGTTATATCGTTATAACGTCTCGCTCGCTCTCTGTGTGTTTATGCTGTACAACACATTGATGATGTGTTTTTGATAGATTTTCTTGTAGTTTTTCTACTCCGATAAGTTTTGAATTTTTCGGTTTGATTTTTCTTTTCTTCCTTCTTGTTTTTTTTTTTTTTTTGGTTCATTTATGAAGATTTTAGTTACAGATAAACTTGCAAATTTGTGGTGATGCTCTGGTGTTTGTTATGATTTCCATCCTTCTATTTCTGGATCATTTTCTTATCACTTGTTTTTATGAATCCGATAGTAATGATGATGGCTTGTCTCTTGCAATGCCAGCACACTAAAATTCCAATAGCCATTGGCTCTACAGTACACAGTATATTAACAGCAACGTTTTGCAATGCAAGAAACAAAAATATTGGGAACTGAGTGAGTGATGAAAAGCAATTGAATTTTAATTTTCATCTCATGCAGCTGCAGCTGAGGGAAAAAATTTAAATTCAATTTCCATTTTGCGATAACGTGCAGTGTTCACAAAGGGATTGTTTAGCAGCATAGAATTGTTACTTAAGAATACGTGCTGTTGTGGAGAAAATGATTTTGAAAGTTTTTCTTTTCTAGGCTACAACTTCTTTTAGACGATATCTTCTTATGTTGGACAAACAATCGGAGTCATAAGATCTTCAATCGTAGCAGAGAGTAAGATCTTATATGGTGTAATAGCTCAACTAATATATGGTTGATTATTTTATCCATGAGGGGCGGGACAGAACGACAGATTTTTAAGAAACTTCTCATGATAATTTCATTATTATTCATTCTATAATTTTTGCTAGAAAACTGTTGGGAGGAAGATGACAATGAAATATTTTTTCAGGTTTCAGTTTGTTTGATATGTCTGAGCTGGGGTCTGAACAAGGGGCTGTCATTTAATAAGCCAATACCTTCTAAACTAAGGCGACTTCAAAACTTATAAAATATAATAAAGAAATAAGGAAGACTTAACGTGAAACTTCTGTGACGACATAAAATCTCTATCTGACGTATCAAGAGAATATCAAACTCTTGTGGAGGACGAATCTGTGTTGAGCATGACTTTTGCTATACAGATAGCGAAATAGGCCAGAACTGCTGCGAACAAACATTGACGGGAAATATGAGTGAGCCCAGAAGCTTGTTTTTTTAGCATACATCACCGCCGGCCTCCTCTTTCTCCTCTATACAGATTCAGGCGGAAGTAATGCCCATCTGTCGAGCCGCTCAATGGATCCTCGCCTACGGTGTTCCTTTCACCTGCATCTCGATCTTTTCTGATAGTCAGGCTGCCATAAGATCTCTGTCGAACGTTGTGAATAACTCCAGGACGTTGTGAATAACTTCAATCCTTGTCAGCTTGTCTGAGCTATCGTTCATTGATGTCAACGATATAGCTTCGTTTAACAAGCTTTCGGGCTGGTTTTCCAGTGAGGGATAATCATGCTTTAGATGTGCAGCCCTTGCGTTGACCAAATTTTTGCTCCCTGGTTTGGAGGAACTTGATCAGTACAGGGACTGCGTTCACCTGTGGCGTCACAACGGGCCGCTATGCATGATCAAGTGAGCTTTTGGTATCAAAACCTAATCTAACCTAACACATATCAAGGGTAGGTGGAAAATCAGTTTCTCCTTCTCCTAGCCTTTGCAATTTGGGTGAGAAATTATTGACTAGTGATCGAGTTCCAAATGAATGTCAGACTGTCCATTATACAAAATCAAGTAACGACTGCAGCAATGACGTCATATGCCCCATGCAGTAAGGATAAAATATTTAGAAATAAACATCGCAAAATAAAACATTATTATTCTCTCTCCTCTACAATGTCAATAGCAGAACCATGTACACTTTAACCTTCCCTTGCATCATCAGCTAAAGAGCATTTTTAAAAATCATCAACGGCCAAGAATAATTATTTTCTGGTTTATACTTGAAGATGCAGGTGATTAGTGCTTTATTTCTTTCATTTCGTTAATAGCTGCTCTTTAATAAATAATATTTTTATTATTTTTTTCTTCTTTTTTATTTCATTTGTTTAGTTGTTGTTTTTGTTTTATTTCTTAACAAATCAATATTCTGCAATTAGTTATGCAAAATATTACAAAAAAAGAAAATTCTGTTTCTTTTCTCTGTTATTTTCCTTTTCATTGTTTTTTTGATCATTATAAAGAGTGTAGAAAGTGGAATCATTACAACAAAAATGACTTTTATTACTGCAACAACAGCAATAGAAAAACGAAAAAAGCGAAGAAAAGAAGAATGTACAGAATAAAAGATTAATTTGCATACTAATAACGACAAGATGATGAAAATGAGAACGAACGAATGAATGAATGAATGAATAAATACATGAATAAAGGAATGAATGAACGAAAGAATGAAATTGAACGGATGAATGTTTAGTTGCATGCTGTTACGAGGATAATTCAAAAAATTATTTTGAAGCTTCAGAAATAACGGTTTTTGGAGACGGACCACTGAAATAGGCTTCGAGATTCAGGTATATACATACTTATCAATGGGGTATAAGTGATGTAAATAGTAAGGAGATCAAATTCAGATATCGAGGAATTTAATGTTTCTTTTGATACTCCAAAAGTATGCTGGTTCCAGAGAATATCGCATTAAATTTTCATTTTGCAGGACATCAAAATGCTTGCACTTCCCTATATATATACTAGACATTATGAGCTGTAATGAACATTATTAAAGAAAATAGTCCGCTTCTAGAAAGCATTGCATCAAATGGTACTTTTGTAAAAAAAATACATATTGGTCAATCAGGATTATGACCTTACTTCTCATACCACTTATGTTGAGTGTGTTAATTTTATACATGAGTGGTGTAATACACTGATTAAATTCTACCCCGAACGACAGATTTTTTAAGAAATTTATGATGGAAATTTTTATTTACACTCAGAGTTTTTGCCAGAAGGAAGTCGCCGGAGAAATATTTTTTCATATTTTTTTTGATGGGGACATGGGGTTTGAACCTTGGGTTCACGTTTAGTAAGCCAGTGCAATACCTGCTAGACTATTTATTTATTTATATTTAATACATATATGGCACGGACATGAAAAACATCGACGTGTTCCTCACATATAAGACGAAAACATCTCATTCGGAGCGTTACAAAACGGAAAAGCCCCGCTTAGTCAAACGTCGATGGAACGTAATGTAACAGACGTTCGTTTTTAGCACATGAAGAGCAATGCAAATGATTATCGATATTACACCGCAAGTTCTGTAAACGTTTTCATTGCGTTTCGTATTCTAAAATCGATCGTATGTTCCGACCGGGCCTAAAGCCTTTAGCATTACGTTGAGCATATTGCTAATGCATTAATAGTTGAAAAGCGCAAGACATAAAATATGTAAAAATAAAAAAGTACTGAAAGCGTCACTGAATTTTTCAACACTGGTTGCAATGATCTTCGGTCCAGTACGAGTTGGCGATAATTTCCGCATTCGATACAACAATGAGCTGTATGAGCTCCTCAACGACATAGACGTTGTGCAACGTATTAATATCCAGCGGCTGCGCTGGCTCGGCCATGTCGTTCGAATGGAGGAGGATGCTCCGGCGAGATGGGTATTTGATGCGGGGATCTGCGGAAGTCGGCGAAGAGGACGACCTTGTATCCATTGGAAGGACCAAATCGAGGAAGCCCTGTCATCGATTGGTGTGACCAACTGGCGTAGGCGCGCAAGAAGCGAAGGCGCCTGGAAGGATGTGTTGCGGCAGCCCGAAATCCGTTAATCCGGTTGCTATGGCCAATTAAGTAAGTAAGTAAGTAAGGTTGTAATGATCGATTAAGCAAAGTAGTAAATTAGTGTAGGAATGAAAGTATATTTATTTTTGGAAATTCGAAAGCCATGATCCTCGGATACGAAACCTTTAACCTACACAGAGCGAAAACTGCCTAATAAAATCAAAAAGATTTTCTCTACGAAACGTTTTTGGAGTGAGGGTATTACAGCAGAAAGAAACGAAGATTTTTTCGTAGAGATTTCTTTTGATCATGTGTAAATTATCTTATTAATGTTTTAATAAGTGGCAAGTAAAGAAGTGGAAAAAAGTAATAAAAATATTTCTTCTTAAAAAACAAAGTAACAAAGTAAACAAAGTTCAAATAAAAATATTGATATGTTTTGATTTCAACAAAAAAAGTGTTATAAAAGACGGGAAGGAAAGTTATTTTCTCGTTGGACTAATGTTGAAAAAGAAAAATCGATGATTATCCTGTCACTGCGGACGAATCTTTTAAAGATTTGAATAATGGTAAAACTCCTTAAATTAATATATGTACATCTTTATACGTCTATCTTTCTCTTTCAAAGATAAATATTTCGAGCAAAAGTGCTGGTTGCAGCACAATTGCAGTTCATGGGAACAGGTGCTTTCTTTCTGGAGGGAAACAAAGAAAAATAGAACTGATGAGATACAAAATGCCAAATCTTTGACGAATATTTTTCAAGAGTGGCCACGATATAATGATTTCTTAGGTTATGTAAAAAGCAAAATCAATAAGTATTATTTGAAAAAATAAAGGGATAGTCTTATAAAATTAAGAAGTAAATCTTTTTGAAAAACACAAAAAGAAAACCTAATAAAATTAAGAAGAAAACCTTTTTAAAAAAATCAAGAAGACTATCTAGTAAAATCCCTAAGTTTTTTTCTTGATTTTTTCAAAAAGGTTTTCCTTATAAAAACAATAAGAATCTCTTCTTGAAAAAAAACCATAGAGAAATCTTATAAACTTTGCTCTAATTTACTATGTATTTATTAGGTTCAGTTTTCTCTGTGTATGGTTTCTTTGTTATGTTGAATAATTTTCATGCTGCACTCGTGTATGAGATTGTATGACTGTTGCAGATGATGAAGATGACGAGGTTGCTGATCATTATAATGGTGATGAGCAGGAGCATCAGCAGCAGCAACAGCAGCATCAGTGTTAGAGAGATGATGAAAAAGTTTCATTACGAAATTTCACTATTGTTTTATTGGAACTGAATCAGGAACTGGAATAACGGCGTTTTTTATTTGTTTTTAGATTTTTATGTTGTTGTTAGAAAAAATTTAACTCTAGTAATAGATAAATAAGAAGAAGCAGAAGAAGAAGAAGAAATAATATATTCATATTTATCATTATTCATTTCATCTGTACTTAACTTAACAACTGTATGGATGAATGTTGTTGATATTGTTCTTGTTGTTATTGTTTTTGTAATTCATAATTTCAAATGGATTGCAAAAGAGTGCTTCAAGCTTTTCTTTTTTTCCAGTAAACATGTTGCAACATGCAAAAAAAGGAAAATAACAAAGTGGCAGTGACTTTAGTAACAACAACAACAACAGAAAAACATCATTTGCTTGCAATATTTTAAAGGTTCTTCTACTTTTATTTCTCTCTGTGTGTGTGTATCTGTTTGTGTGTGTTTTATGAATTCTTTAGCTTGTTAGCATTTCAAAAATTGTTACTTTTTGTTATTACTTTTTGTTGTTGCTACCATTGTTGTTTTGGCCTGGTTGCTGGCTCTTGGCATTTTCTAACTTTTTACTGACTGTTGGTGACTACTCTTTTTATTCATTTTTTTCACTCTTCTTCTGCTTCTTGTTCTTTCTCATCCAAACTCATGATTATGAGTATTTTATACTGTTTTCCGAAACACAATACAATACAATCAACTTCTAGTTCAGTTTAGTTTAGTTTTGTCTCTCTCTCTGTGTGTGTGTGTGTGTGTGTGTGTGTTTGTAGGGGTATATTAAAATGTTTTCTAGAGAAACAGCAAGAAATTCTATTTCATATACACACCATACTACCAAAGTTGTTGTTGTTAAATAGTAATTTTACTGAAGATAAAAAATTTTGTTGTTAAATACATTGCAAAATGTGCAATTATTTATCCAACTCAAATAAAACAACATCAGCAACAACAACAACAACAAGTAAAATTGTAAATTTTTCTTTGTGAAAAGTGAATGGCAATACAATGGCCTTTGAAATGATTCTTGTAATAAAGTTAAGTTTTTCAGAAACACAGAGAGAGAGAGAGAGAATTTAATTTTATTCATAAAAATGAAACAAAAAATAAACGTCAGAAATAAAAATAAAATTTTAACAATTAATTATAACAGAAGAGTTACAAAATGAGCAACCTGTTGCTCTTCAATGAATGCAACATTTTTTTCTTAATATTTTAAATTGCAATTAAGATCGGTTTGAAGATTTCCAAGACCAGGTGAATACAAGTGTTAACGAACTATGAAGCTTAGAATTTTGAACATTTTTAAAGTAAAAATAGCCACAGCAACAATGTCAGATATTGCCCTTCAAGATACCTGATTACAGAAGCCTAATTCATGATTGACTAGACGATATCGGAATTCACTTTCTATACATACATATACCCGTACCTCGCTTTGCGTCGTTTCGTTTTGAGTGTTTTCAAAGTTGCGTCGCTGCCGAATTAGTACTAATTTCCACTGTGCGTCGTGTTTTATAGGATCGTAAGCACGACGTAAAGTGAGGCATGGGTGTATTGATACTACATAAACTCTGGAAAGTGCCAACAGTGACACCATCCATTCTCCACTACAAATTCAATATATTTACTGCTAGCAAGGTATCTGTTAGAGTAGTATTGTACTAATCCTCAAAAATGATACAAGATTTTCAAGAGTCTCTGTCAAAGACAGACATTTAGAGGTTGACCTCATGTTGGCTCCTGGACACGATAGAATATAACAACAAAGGTTCTAAAACGTATTGTTACGAAAGTGGAAATGGTGTTATTAAAATGATAAACAAAAGCTACAAAAAGAAAATAATGTACTTGTTTACAAGATCAACGTATAAGCAAAAATATAGCAACAACATCTGTACATTGTAAAACATTGTAGTCGCCGTAGTCTAATAGGTAGTGTGTTCGCTTATTAGATGTAAAGTCCAGGTTCGAGCCCCAGGCCAGACATCAAAACGAAATAAAAAAAAATATTTCTTCGGTGACTTCCTCTCAGCAGATTTCTGGCAAAAACTCTGAAAGAAAATAAACCTGCCATCCAAAAGTTTCTCAAAAATCTGTCGTTCGGAGTCGGCGCTGAACTGTAAGTGGTGTGAGAAGCTAGGCCGTAATCCTGCCTGAAGGGTTGTAATGGCCAATTATGTATGTTTGGATGTGTATAGCAATACAACATCAGTATAAAAAAGGGATAAACAGGTAAACAAACAGGCAACAAAAACACTGCAAGCACAAACAAAATACACAAACAACAATAACGAAAACAACATGTTAACATTTGTAGCTATTTCACTGTTTACCCAGCGATATAAAAGGCAAGACAAAACAGGCAATGTGATCAGAAAGAATTCAGTCAGTCTTGTGTGAAGATGCGTGGCGTGTGAACAGAATAATCGTGGTTTGAAGATCTCCGTTGTAAAAATCTAACTAACGAGTGTAAAGGAAAATAACAAATAAAGCAAATTGTTGTTGTTTACATCAAGTTGTGAACAGTGGCACACAGAATTGTGCGAACAATAAAGAATTTTAATTAAAACTAAACACAAATCTATTTTTATTTTATTTGCAATCTACGAGCTTATATTTTAAACGTTTTTAAAAGCGTAACAGTATAATGCTCTAGTGAAATAAAGAGACCTGTTACCAACTTAATATTTTTAAGTGGTTCCTGTTGTTTTCCTAGAGACCATACGTTCATAGCCGACTGGGCTCACCACAATGTATTTCAGAAACAATTACTTCTATAACCGTCCTGGTGCAGTGCAGCCCTTGCGCTGACCAACTTCTTCTTCTTCCTGTGTCATTAGGAGTCGACTTCAGAATGAAATGCTAAACCAATCGGAATTCATTACATTTCGTAATTATTTTAGAGTCAACTCTATTTTTCTCAACATCTAATATTATGGACAAGTGAATCTATTCGTGCAGTACATTGCATTGCATTGTATTGATCATTATAACATTAGGATTACGACCAAGCTTTTAACATCACCCATGTTGTGTGTGTTAATTTCACCCATGAGTGGTGGGAGTTACAGTTTAATGTCGATTCCGAACGACAAGATTTTTGAAAAGTTTTTCAAGGCAATTTTATTTACTCTCAGAATTTTTGCCAGAAGACTGCTGGGAGGAAGACACCGAAGAAGTATTTTTAGAGATTTCGTGTTCTTCGGATGTCTGAGCTAGGGGTTGAATCACAGGCGCTAGTCTTTTTACCAAACGCACTACTTACTAGACTACGGCAGCTTCCAAAAATAGAAGTGAAGTTTGCCAATTCATCAGAATTAGCTTTATTGTATTTCCTTTCAGACTTTTTATGTTTCAGAACTCATCAGACACTGAATAATTATGAACCGTTAAAATGCCGAGCCTATTTCTCTTAATTTCTAATGGCGTTACGTCAATTTTAAAGTAACTTTACTGTTATTTACTCATTTTCCTAATACTTCGTTCATAACATCACTGACGTTTACACGACATGAGTATACATACAGAGGCTCAACCAGCACCCGTCAATTTAATCAGTGTCATCATCATCGTTGTCATCTGAACTCTAAATGCTTAAAAAATGTTAATTTCCTTATGTACTATACGTATTCATTGTATTCACTTTACTTTCAATAAATAAATACAGAATAAAATCGTTTGCATTGCAAATTGAATCTCTGGTAAGTATATGCAGAATTATGCCCACACACTTTCACATTCAGTCGTTTATGATTTATTTGCTTATTTTATTTGTCATGTAAATTCTTTTTTTTTATTCATATTTTTTTTTAATTTTATTTACTTTACCACTAGAAAAAACTGTATTAATAATAATAATAAAAAATATTTTGTATGCAAACATAACTACGAGGTTGGTACAAAAATTTGAGATGAGTTATCAAAGTGATTTTGGTGAATTTAGGTTGGTACGGGAAAATTGAGGCACTGTTCTGTAATTGAGACTCACTTTTAAAAGGTCTTAGTCCAACCAATTTTAAAGCGAATATAGATTCTTCAGTCGGGGAGTCTATTGCATTTTACGACTATAAAATGTTGAGTAGTAGATTTCGAATGAAACCGTCCGACCCAAATTGACCACCGTGGTGTGTAAAATGATCAAAATGCGATACTCATCTGCTATCGATCGAAAATTTTGAGATGAGAAAAGTGTACTTAAAGCGAGTGCTCATTTTCTACAAACATCATACATACATACATACAAACATCATAATCATACAAACATACGTACATAATTGGATATTACAACCCTTCAGCTAGGATTACAACCAAGCTTCTCATACCACTTAAGTTGTGTCAGTTTAAAGTCGACTCCGAACGACAGATTTTTAAGAAACATTTCATTTATATTTTATCTACTTTCAGAGTTTTTGGTACAAATCTGCTAAGGGGAAGTCGCCGCTGAAATATTCGTTTAGTTGAAGATGTCTGTCCTGAGATTTGAACCAAGGCCTCACGTCTAATAAGCTAACACACTACCTACTAGACTACGGCGACTTCATCTATATCGCTATACATCGCATACTTATGAAAAAGATGAGAGATGAGAAAACTGTGTGAGTGTCAAAGTGAGTGCTCATTTGCTCACAATAGAACAAAATGAATGGCATTCGTAGAGGAGTTCCACCATATTTTCCTGAATTTAAACAGGAATTCAAAGCTAGTAAATCGCTTAGTGGAAAGTACATCGAGATTATGTTGTAACATAATATTTTTACCTACCCTCGTATATTTCTATGCCTTCGTACTTTATTTATATTGTTTAGTTTGCAACACTTTAACAATCATTGGTTAGAAGGACAAAAAAACGTATGTGTCTCCCATTCATTTGTTGTCTCTTGTTTAATACAATTTTACGTTGAGTACCATGCTTTGTAGTACGAGATTATAATGAAAAAAACTTCAACAATATTTATCTAAAAATTAATTTGATAATATGAATTAATTTGTATTGTTATTAGCTTAGTTAGGTTTTTTTTTAATTTTTTAATAACATTTAGAGAATATTTATACGGTTAATAAAGCAAATACCACGCTATTGAAGCTAAACCGCTTTAATGAGAAAAGAGGTTAACATTAGATTGTTTAAAATTTCCACTTTTAGATTTAAAAAAGTATAATAAAATAATTAGAATAGTTGACTCGACTATTAAGCACGCTACACTTCAATCCATAATACAATTGGTGACTGTCTCAGCACATTCACATGCAGCACCTGCATCTGCGAGGCTGGAGAAACTTTTTGCTCAAATCCCTGTATATTTTGTTAAATATTTCGCTTTATTTTTATCCCCAAATATATGTGAAAATAATATTGTTTCATATCGAATAATAATGATTTAATATTCCATTAAAATCGTTTTCACGTGGCATAAAAATATGAATTCATTATTGTTAGTGTTTTTTGTTCAATAAGTATTGAGAAATTGGTATAAAAACCAAATACAGGTTTCGAGAGTTTATTTGCTTGCAATACCCTCAAGCTACATTCCATTTAGATCATGAAGTGTATGGTGGCAACTGGTCTATTCTAGAAACGCGTAAGAAAATCCACGAAATATTCTGAAATGATCATCTGCTGATGGTGCATGTTATTACATGAAATTGGAGATCTGCCGAAGGCCAAGAGTTTCAAACACACGGTAAGGTTACTAAATCAGAAGATTAAAATAATTGCATCTTTATAAGAATTTGATTTTCAAAAACGAAAAACCATCAATCATTTAGAGATCAATCTTACTTACATTTTAACTTAATTGGTCAGTATAACCCTTTAGAGGGGATTACGCCCTAGCTTCTCACACCACTTATGTATATTGTGTGCGTTAATTTTATACATGAGTGGCGGTACCAACTTTTTATATTCGACTCCGAACGACAGATTTTTGAGAAACATTTCATAGAAATTTTATTTCATCTGGGATTCATAGTGGAAGCTTTGGGGTATAGGACAATTATTTCAACTAGGTTAGGTTACGTTAGGTTAAAGGACGTGTACTTGTCAAATGTGACAAGTACAGTACCCGGAAGTCGAATTGACCCATTGTCACACCTCTCGAGTTGTGTGCGTTAATTTTATACAGGAGTAGCGGGACCTACAGTTTTAAGTCGACTCCGAACGACAGATTTTTGAGAAGCTTTTCATCGTAATTTTTACTCTCAGAGTTTTTGCCAGAAATCTGCTGAGAGGAAGTCGCCGAAGAAATATTTTTATATTTTCGTTTTGATGTCTGACTATATCAACTATAGGCGTGAAGAGTATGTCGAAATTAGAAAATCGTGGCACATCCCAAGATCAAATCTAGTATCTGTAGCAGTAGCAGATGAGTAGTATCTGATGTGGTCTTTACATAGGTTTTCACAGATGAATTAAAAATATGACGGCTGTCGTCAGTAGTATCTAGGATAGGGGTATAGTTTAGTGAATTAGCTTCAGGCTTGTGGGCAATTGATAAGAATTCCAAGATGGATCTCAGGAGTGACTAAAATATTACCGATTAAACGTTAAAGATATTCAGATCCTTAATAATAGCCAAGCAGCTTCAAAAATTTTGGAGTCAGTACATCCATTCTGGTTATAAATCGTTTAAAAATATGACGAAACATTTCAATGCTACCATGTTTATTGATAGCTTGGGCAACGCAGGTACTACACTGTCTCTCACGGAGAGATTACATGTCTGGGGTTTGTTTCTCCTCCTTAGCATTCTACGAAAAGTGACATGAACAAGGGATCACAGATCTAGCAGTCCTAAAGTCAGAAAATATCATAGGCTTTGGCCGGAATTTAATGCGTAAATGGTCAGTAATATTTTTTTGAGTAGTCGCCGTAGGCTAATAGATTGTGTGTTGGCTTATTAGGCAGGAGGCCTCGGTTCAAACCCCAAGTCAGACATCAAAACGAAAAATAATGTATTGTTGTTTGCAGAGTGATCTGCACATACTATTCATATACGTCACGACCAAAATTGTGTACGTGAAATCCCGATTAATAAAAAAAAACTTTAAACGGCCAGCTGGCAGTATCAGTTCTTTAAACTTCTCTTGACATTGAGGAAAAGTCTGGGGCTGTTTATGTGTGTTTTCAGTGGTCCAAATTTAACTTCAAACTAGAATGGATTACTTTTGAATATAAGTGAGTAGGGTGCCATGGAGACTTTTTAGTTTTTTTGTCTCAATTCTGCTTATATTTAACTCATATTATTAAAAAATAAATTGCCAAAAAATATTGAAGTTAATGAATAATATTGAATAAATGAATGAATGGACAAAACCATTCCACAAACTATAAACAGTAATTATTGAGAAAAAAGAAAAAACCAAAATAAAAGCGTATTTAAAGAGTCACAAAAAAAAAGGGAAACAAGTGATCAAATGAGGAGAATTTGATATTTTTTTATGGGAGTGCAATAAAGCAAAAGCAGCATGTGATTAAACAGTATACACAGCAACAATCACTTGCAGCAGTACAGTGTGGCAAATGAATGAATGAATGACGAATGATAGGAATAGCTTGATGAGTGATTCATTCATTCCATATAAGACTGCATAAATTTATGGAATTTTTAGAGTAGTTAAGCTTAGGGTTTGAGTTTCGAAACGAAAAAAAAGAGCCAAAGCAAAACGGAAATGAAAATAAAATTAAATTGAATGTTTTTAAAAATTAAAGAATTTCCGCTGGAACAACAGCAGCAGCAAAAAAATAATTTGTGGAGAAGTAAATGTACTGTGTGTGTTGCATATACTATGAGTCAGTGTTGCAAAACTGAAATTTTGAAATGGTACTGATATATAACTGAAATGGTACTTTTTTGCATCAAATGGTACTTTTGTAAAAAAAAAAATATATAAATACATAATTGGTTATTATAACCCTTCAATCAGGATTATGACCTTACTTCTCACATCACTTGCTTTGTGTGTGTTAATTTTATGCATGAGTGGCGTAAAGTCGACCCCAAACGACAGATTTTTGAGAAGCTTTATCATGGCAATTGTATTTACTATTAGAGTTTCTGCCAAAAGGAAGTCGCCGGGGAAATATTCTTTTCTATTTCGTTTTGACATTACCCTAAAGATTTATTTGTATCCAGTACATATACGGCAAGGAACAGAAAAACTTACGACTTGTTCGTGTTCCTCACATACAAGACAAAAGAGTTGATTCAGAAAGTACATGCATAATTGGCCATTACAACCCTTCAGTCAGGATTATGGGCTAGCTTCTCAGTGCTCATGTTGTGTGCCTCAATTTTATACTTGAGTGGTTGGACCTACAACTTAACGTCGACTCCGAACGACAGATTTTGAGAAACTTTTCATGGCAATACCCGCAGAGTTTTTGCTAGAAATCTGCTGAGACGAAGTCGCCAAAGAAATATTTTTTCATATTTCGTTTTGATGTCTGACCCTGGATTTGAACCGTGGCTTCGCGTCTAATAAGCCAACACACTACCTACTAGACTACGGTCGACAGATTTGGAACGTAACACAACGTAAAAGCCCCGTTTAGACAAACACCGATGAAACGTAATGTAACAAACGTTGGGTTTTAGCATATGAAGAGCAATGCAAATGCTTAACGGACAGAACATTACGGTTCTGCAAGCGTTTTCATTGTTTTTCGCATTCTAAAAGCGAATACAGGTTACGTGTACGTTGGGCTAATCGGGGCTAAAGCCTGATTCTACCTTTAGCATTACGTTGATCATGTTGCTGTATAGTTTATAGTTGAAAAGAGCAATACCAAAAATATATAATAATAAAAAAGTACTGAAAGCATTGCAGGGGTACTGTGGTACTTTTTGAAATGTATAAGTACTGAAAAAAATGCAAAAGTACTGAACTTTTCAACATTGCTATGAGTAGTTTTTTTTTCGTTCTTTTCTTTTTCAATTTAAAATGCATTAGAAACAAAGTTTTTTTTTAAATAATAAATGTATAATTATGTTGACTTAATCCAGCTACAACAATCCCCAGCTAAACAATGAAAACAGTTTCAATTTTATTAACTTTTATTATTTGAAGCATTTTTGTTTTATTTTCTGTTTTTTGTATTAAGACTACGAAACTAAATATTTAGTCAAGTTTATAAAAACTATTGTATACGGTATGTCTGTATATATGTGGTTTATTATTACTATTATTATGTATAATATTTTATTACTATTATTATTATTTTATTAACATTTAATTTTTATATTTCAGAACACAATTGACTTTGGTTTCTATTTTCTTTCATTTTTTTGGCATTTTATTTTTGCATAATAAAACTTTTGCATATTTTGCTTTATGTTTGGTAGTATTGTTATGAAATTAATTTAAAAATACTTAATACTCTTTGTTATTTTTATGTAAAATTAATAATTACTAAACTAATGCTAGAATTAACAAATAAAAAAACAAACACGCAGAAAAAATAAATACTTTACAGCATTGAAAATTAATTGTTATTTGTTTACATTGCAGTGCGAAAAATGATCACGTTTCCATTCTGAAAAAAAAAAAAAATAAAAATATTTAAATTATTAAACTAATTATCATACAGAAAAAATGTTAATTAATAATTGTTAAATATTGTAGGTCATGACTCATTTTTAATATTTAATTCTAAGAACAAGTATTTACATTAACATAAGAAGGTTGTATGGGAAGTACTAACATCAATCGTATTCATATAACACATAAAATGTTAATTAAGTATTACATTTTTTTTACTAAATATACACACTGTATTATCGTATAGAGGTAATAAAATACTATGCTCACGCGATCTATTCTACTTACTTACTTAATTGGTCATTACAACACTTTAGTCAGGTTTACAACCTTGGTCCTCACATCACTCATCAGCTAACATATGAAAAAGAAATATGAAAAAATATTTTTGCGGCGTCTTCCTCTTAGCAGATTTCTAGCAAAAATTCTAAGAGCAAATAAAATTGCCATTAAAAAGTTTCTCAAAAATCTATCGTTCGGAGTCGACTTTAAAGATGTATAAAATTATTGCACACAACCTAATCTTGACTGAAGGGCTGTGATGACCAATTATGTATGTATGTTTACATTGCAATTTTATCTACTCTCAGAGTTTTTACCAGAAGTCGTCTTTATGTTCATGATGCCTGAGTAAGGTCTTGAACCATGGGTACTCATTTACCCATTACCTACTAGTCTACAGCTGCTTGACATCATTACTGATACCTGTAAACTAAAAAATTGTCAATTGTTGAGCTGAATATTATCATTATAAGTTGGTGCGACGTGTCTTTACTCATTCTCATCTTTAGTACAGACATTACCATTAGAGTCACCGTAGTCTAGTAGGTAGTGTGTTGGCTAATGTGATGAGGCCACGGTTCAAACCCCAAATCAGACATCTTTAACTAAACGAAATATGAAAAAATATTTCTTTCTCTTGCAATGAAAAGTTTCTTAAAAAAATTTGTCGTTCAGTAATGACCAAATGAGTGGATCTTCCAGTTTTCGAAATATTATATTCTTATATCAGGTTCGTTGATCTAAAGGGGCCGCCATCTAACGTTTTTTTTCAACTGGTGCTTATTTCGTGAATGGTAACACTTAGCTCATGTCTGATTTGACAGATAATTAGTTTTGTCCTTCCGCTGAACGAATATTATTGATTTCGTTGGCGTTTTCGCTTCGCTAAGTGGGCCTGCAATCGACTTACAGAAGATGCCGATTTTGGCAAAAAAAAAATAATCTTTTCAAATGAAGCTCATTTTGATCTTGGCGGGTATGTAAACAAACAAAATTGTCGCATTTGGGTCACAGAAAACCCGCACGCATACATTGAAAAACGGACGCACTCAAAACGAGTCACTGTTTGGTGCGGATTTTGGTCCAGAGGCATAATTGGGCGATTTTTCTTCGAAAATGAGCAAGGAGTGGCCGTTACAGTCAATGGCGATCGTTATCGGGCCATGTTGAACGAATTTTTGTTCACAAAAATTGAAGAGGAGGATATTGGCAACATTTGGTTTCAACAGGACAGCGCTACGTGCCACACAGCCGAACCTACACTCGATGTTTTGCGCCCTGTTTTTGAAGATCGCATTATCAGCCGCAAAGCTGATGTCGTTCGGCCACCTCGGAGCTGCGATTTGACACCGTTGGACTATTATTTGTGGGGTGCCGTCAAAGATAAGTGTTACGCCGACAAGCCAAAGACAATTGACACTTTAAAGGACAATATTCGTGAAGCCATTGGTGAAATACAGCTGCACACAATCGATAATGTGCTTAAAAATTGGACCGATCGTTTAGGCTACTGCGTTTTCCATTATTAACCTGAAGGATTATACTTTCAAATAAAAAAAAGAAATTTGAGAAAATATTCAGTAGGTTTTCTTTAAAGCATTTTCAAAAAAAAAAAAGTTATTTGGAGGACCCTTTACATATGTATGTATATTACTGTAGATTATAAATGGTAATACTAATGAATTCGCCTTAACATATATTGGTCGTGTTTAAAAACAAAGGAAATACCTACACACTTAATTGGTCATTCCGACCCTATTCATTACAACTCTAGCTTCACACACCATTCATGTTGTGTGTGTTACATTTATACATGTTTGGCGGGACATACACTTTACACTCGACTCTGAACGACAAATTTTTGAGAAACTTTTCATGGTCATTTATTTACTCTTAAAGTTCTTGCCAGAAATCTGCCGCCAAAGTAATATTTTTTCATATTTGTTTCCTCATTCCAAAAGAATCGAATTGTTTTTTAAACAAATTTCACAGCCTCAGTTAAATACCTAAATAGTACACACATTATTTCATATTTATTCGTCTCTTTTAGAACTTCTCACACAACCCATGTAGGTATTACCTTACGTTACTTTATGTTAGCAAGGCTCTTATTTTAATCGATTTGAAACACTAAATTTTTTATGCATTATTTTTAATGGCCTTCGATTATTTGATTATATTTTTTTATTTTTATTTTTTCTTCTTTTGCTGGGCAAATTAAACGTTCAACTATTATTAAAACATTTAAAATTTAACACTTTGTTTAGGTATTTTTTTTTTCATTTAAGCACGCTTAATTTTTTATAATTTTTTTATGATTAAATCTCAAATAAAATAAATTTTGCAGCTCTTGGAGAACAAAAAACAAAAGAACATGGAAGAACGAAAATCACAGCTCATTAAGTGTTTTCAAATACTTACTGGTTCCGGTCATGCAATTTTCTCGTATCATATCACACTGGCTATAGAAGAATTGATGTTCAGTTTTATGCGAAGCACAGATGGGCTTAAATGAATCACAATCTCGAAGTGCCGCACATGAATTACCGGCGAATACAATTACCACACCAACTACCAATAGCAACAGAATTGTGGTAATAGAAATTGCCAACAGAATAGAGAACCGTTTCGACATGCTTTAACAAACGCCAACATCACCAGCTTAAACTAGAGCAACGTCATGTGTGTGCGAAAACATTGCGACGCTTTAATAAAAACCCAACAAAATTCAGCTCGAAAAGCACGTCTTTAAATAACAATACTTAAGTAATAAACAAATTTAATGTTTATTTAAGTATTTTTTTTCACTTTTTATTTATTATTATTGTTGTTATTGTTGTTGTTGTTATAAATTAACACATGTTGTTTTGTTTAGTACACAATAATGACACATTTTTTAACGAGTTGCTGTTGTTGCTGCTGTACTGGCTGCCGTATAATTTAACAAAAATTATTCACAAAATTTTCTTAAATTTATTCACGATATGAGTTGTTGCTTTTGTTTTATTTTTAATTTTTTTTTTTAATTTCTCTCCTCCAAATTAACTAATGAGTGAATGAACCCAACCTGACTCTTTCAGGTTGTGTTTTGAAATGTTAAACACCGGCCTTTTTTGGTCGGCTGTGACGGACAATGACTGTGACAACGATAAATTTGTCATCAAAAAAGCGTATTTTTTTTGTTATTAAAACTATAGCGTGCCTAACTTACACTCAACCACCGTTAGCGCGGTAGTTGCCCGTTAAACACTTGTTCCGTTTAAATTGTATGAAAAAGTGTTTGAAAAATAAAAATTTTTCAATCTGTTGAACATCACTTGGATGCCATAGTAACCCACCCATATTTTTTCGCTTTTATTTCGTTCTATTCCCACTTTTTTTCTTTTTGCTTTTTTGTTCTCTCTATCTAATACTCTCTTACTCTCGTTTGGGATTTTTTAACACACTACGTTAATTTTCTGTGGCAGTTTTGCAATACAGGCGTAATATTTTCATGTGACGTTGAATAAAACAGTAGCGATCACAGTCGACTTTGTGATACCCTTTAATAAAATTCACTTGTGTTGTACCGTGGCAGTGTATAGCAGTTTGTATAGGAATTTTAAATTTCAAACGATTTGAAAATTTTTGTGATTTGAAATCGCCATGTTTTAGTAGGTGCTGGCTTATTAGAATCGGTTCGAATCAGGTCAGATATTATCTGAAGCTAAATATGTTGAATATGTTATGAGGAGAATGAATAATCAGAACCTGTGCATATTAGATACTATACTTATTGACGTCGAAGTCAGTAATGGCAAACAGTCTTATACAGTGTTCAGATATGCACCTTTATTGCGCATATCGCAATAAACACAATTATTGAGCTCAATACTTCATTTAAAGTTTCAATTGCGCAATAAATACGCAAATTGTTATAATAATGAGTAAAACTTAAAATGCAGCACTGTCATAAGTGTGTTTAGTGAGCATATTACAATTAACCGAACACTTTCTCTTGATATTTGACAACTCAAATGTCAACAACGACAAAAATAAAACAGTGTTGTTGAAACAACAAGATGTTTTGTTTACCAGCTGGCAAATGAATATTGAATAAACAGCTGAACTGCGTATGTCTGAACACTTAGAATATTGTACTCAATAAACCGAATATTAACTCAATAAAAGTGTATATGTATATGAACATAGTATTAGAGCAGTTATTACAGAGCACAGTACTCTAGCAATATAATAGGACAACAACTGCAGGGTCATACAACGACAAAATGGTAATGCAGCTCATTCGTGAAATGCTGAGTAATCAGAGAGTCAACGACTCCAAGGCACTATATAGAGTTTCCAGGAAATAAAATTTGCTGTGTTATGAAATCGCCGTAGACTAGTAGATAGTTAGTAGGCTTATAAGACGCGAGGCCTCGGTTCAAACCCCAAGTCAGACATCTCCAAAAGTTTCTCAAAAAATTCCGTCGTTCGGAACTGTAGGTCCCGCAACTCATGATATAAAAATTAACGCACATAACATAACTGGTGTGAGAAACTAGATAGTAATCCTGACTAAAGGGTTGTAATGATCAATTATGTACATATGTATACTAGAACGTGTAAATCATTATATGCCACAGCTTGAGTACAAGTACAGTGTCTGAAGCTCTTCAAATTAGCAGGAAAGAAGACTGTGTGGCTTCAATTGTTAATATAGTGCGATAGACAATGAAATTCAAGGGCAACTAACGAATTGCGGAATGTAGAGTCTAGTCAGGCTTCTCTGAAAGAATATAACGGGATAGTCCAGGTATTCTAGTATACTTCGATGAGAGTTCCTGCCTTAGAAATCTAGAGCAAGACGTTAAAAATATTTCTCTCTCCGATTTCCTCTCAACAATCTTGTGGCAAAAACTCTGTCAGTTTAATAAAAATTGCCATGAAAAGTTTCCCAGAAATCTGTCGTTCGAAATCGACTTTAAACTGTAAGCCCTAGCACTCCTAGATGAAATTAACACACACAACGTGGTTGGTATATAAGCAAGGTTGTGATCCTGGCTAAAGGGTTATAATGACTTATTAAGTAAGTAAGTAAGGATAAGAGCCTAAGAAAAGAATATGTCTGGTTTCGTTGTTCTATTTAATTGTTTTTTTCATCAGACCCAGTTTTGCAAGCTTCTTTATCCAAAATATTGGAATAACTTCTTGGAATCATTTTAAAAATGTCAACGCATTTAAAAGTGCTTCATAGGCAGACGTATCAGCTCATACAAATTGTTCTGCTGTAGCGCTTAGTAATGAAACAAATTGGGTAATGAATGCACAACAACGCGAGCTGCATATAATTTACGATTTTTATGATTTGCGTTGTTTCAATAAAAATCCATTCATTCTCTCAGTCATGTTACACAGTCGTTCATTTATTTGAAAGCTCTACGAAATGTTTTAATTTTATTAAACGTTGCGTTGCTCTTCTTATTATAGTTGTAGTAGTTGTTATTGTTGTTACTGGCGCATTGCTCTGTTCACTTGTATGGAACATTGCATTTGATGAGATTCTCTTTTGTCAGATTGCATCGGGCAGCAAACGGTACACAATAGAACTGAACTAATGATGGTTTTATTTACTTACCTAACTGCGCTTAACGATCAATGAGCAGCAGTTTTATTTCCGCCTAAACATTAATATTTTAAGTGGTTCGTTAGAAATATTTTTTTATATTAAAATACCACTAAACGATCTAAACGGTAAAGAACTATGATAAATGGTACCCTACAAAAGGTATTGGAGAATTAAAATGTATCCTACTCGATACAATTTCTATAAAGCAGTAAAAGATGACTTGCTAGGGGATACGTCAAGTAAGTAAAGGAAAAAAGCATCCGCATTGGAAATATTTTGAAATCTTCACAAATATTTTGAAATCATATGTGAAAACATATTTTCCAACACTATAGATAGTCAGTCTGGTACATCGTTGTCTTACAAACGATCTGGTTTTCATCAATTCCTGTTATAACAATGCCGCTTGTGCTTTGCCATCGAACTGAGACTGAATCAATTCTTTTAATGGTTGTTTAAGGAGATTTCTGAAATAATCTATTAACGATGCTTATTTCACGTTGAATAAGTCGGACAAGGAACAATTACGGAAATCTTATCAACCAAGAAAGTGCAATACATAGCGTAATTGGAAAATAATTAAGAAAATAGCAAAAATGCCAGAATAAAGGTCGAGGCTGTAATTGTTTTATGAAATACTGTGATACACTATTTTCTTAACCCCGCTTTACAATTGAATTCCAAGCGCAGTGCCAACTTTTTACACAAATTTTTGAGAGATTATCTTTACATTGGGTTTTTAAGATTTTTCCTCAGCGATAGCGCTGTAATACGTTATAAAAACACAGTCTAATCCCAGCATTTTCTTTCATACTTATCACGAGCGCAGTTATTGCATCTTAATGCGTTCAGCAAAATCAATGTTATCATAAAGCCCATAGAGCTCGCGACTTACTCGTTGGGTGTACTTGTCGTCACAAGCTGGCCTACCTCGAGGGTTGATTTGTGTAAGCGGCTCTACTGATATGGATATTGAAATGATTGAAACCGCAATAAATTACTCTCTAGTATGCTATTCACCCAGCTAGTTTTATTTCTTCGTCATTTCAATAAGAAACATATGAAGCATTTGCTTTATCCTCTTATTATTTCCTTGCTCTGTAGTAGTCTTCTAGTCTACTGTGGCAAAGTAGCGCTGAACGTTTCCCTCCGACTGCTGGATTACTGTAGCGTGTTCCAAGCGGAAGTAATGGTCGTATGCCGGGCCGCTCAATATATCCTCTACAATGGTGCACCTCTCACCTGCTTTTTAATTTTCTCTGATATTCAGGCTGCTATAAGATCTTTGTCGAGCTGTATGATTAACTTCACAATCGTTAGGGAGTGGCGGCGCTATATCGACCTTCTTTCTGAGCGCTTCAGTGTCTCACTTGTCTAGGTCTCTGGGCACAGCGACATTCCGGGAAACTGCAGGGCCGACGAGCTTGCCAGAGCTGGACACTTCTTCCGGAATCCTCGTCAATCGACTTGAGTATGTCATTTACCTCAATTAAATTGGCCATTGTGCGGAAAATTTTTCTTGATGCTAACCTATGCTGGGTCAATGAGGAATTCTGCTCCACTACTAGACTCACTTGGCCCTCGATGGATAGAAGACACACCAAACAATTGCTCGGACATGATTGCAATGTCATCTCGCTCACATGTGCCTTGTTTACAGGTCATTGCGTTATGGGAAGACACGCGAAAAGAATGCAACTCCTATCTGAAAACTTCTGCCGTGGTTGCGGATCTGCTGAGGAAGAGGACACTGTTATAGTCTTTTTTTTTTGTCAATATCCTGCGACGTGCAGATATAGATTTTTTGACTCTTTCATCCTTGTCAGCTTGTCGGAGCTTTCATCTATTAATGTCAAGGATGTAGCTTAGTTTATTAAACTTTTAGGTTGGTTTTCGAGTGTAGAGTAGTCGTGCTTTTAAAGTGCAGCCCTTCTACTGACCAACTTCTTCGCTATTTTGGTGGAACTCGGTCAGTACAAGGACTGCGTATACACGTGGCATCACAAAAGGCCGCTATGCGTCCTCAAGTGTCAAGGTTACCACTTTAACCTACCTACCTACCTACTGTGGCAAGTTCTAGATTGATAGTGTTGCCGTCTGTTTCATAGAAAAAACATACTAATGTACTGTCGTTTTTGTATTAGACCTATCGGTGAGAATGGATGTTATTGGATTGGATACAAGGATTTCAACGTAATTTTCTTCAATATCTTGGAGATTCGGTAGAATTTCCAGTAATTATGCATGGATTCATCATAAATACTGGAATTTTTCAAATCAAAATTATTTCTTTCAATATTTAATTAAAAGTACCTCATAATACAGAAACTATGAGCTACCCTAATAAATTTTGACGACTTTAAATAGCCAAAAAATAAATACCAAGCAAAACTAACAATCGAAATAGTGAAATACGATGCTTTATTGTAAATAATATTATTGCTGTTGTTGCTATTGCTGTTGATTGTTGTCCATCTATTGGATCATTTGTTGTAACAACAAAGCAACTGTTTAGATACTTTTGCTAGTGCCCCTCCCCTACCTTTCTCCCTTTTCTCTATATATTGGGGTTTTGTTTGTTTATTTAGGCCCTCAGTGTCATCGTCATCATCATCATCATTGTCATCTTCGTTATGATTGTTTCTGGTTTTTTTGCTTTGCTTTCGTTTCGTCGATTTCAATTTATCATTTTATTTAATTAAGATATCAAATGTACTACACAAACAATAACAATAACATGTTCATTTTCTGCAGTTCTTATAAATTTGTTGTTGTTGTTGTTATTGCTACAAGTAGAAGAGCAGAGCAGAGTAGAAGAGTCGTCCAAGTGGCTAGCTGATATAGAATTTCAACATTCCAGATAACAAGACATAGCCGGGGCAATTAAATCAATTAGAAAAGAAGGAAAAATTTTAAATGCTTTGCCAGACAGACCGACAGACAGGCGAACAAACAAACGAATGGAACATGCAAAGAGTGTATCTGTTTAGTGCCTTAAAGCCAATTACATACATGAAAGCTAGTCGATGAATGGTTTCAAAGCAAGCGATGTATCGTATCTACTTAATGAATGAAAGATAAGATATCTTTTGTGTAATCATACGTCAAGGTCAAGAGTAATTAGCGTAGAAGAAATACGAAGAAAAAAATCACATTTTATTACAATAACAAAAGGCTTTATGTAGAGATGATTTATTTATTAATTTCAATAAAACGTAAATCACAGTTGTAAAGTGGATTACAAGTCATAGATATGACATAGGAATGAGAAGATTTTATTAAAAAATTGTAAATCGCTGGTTTATATCGTACAAGTTATTACGCTGACTTAGTTGAATGAAATAGTCTAGTACGTAGCGTGTTCGGTTAAAAGATGTGAGGCCGTGGTCAGTTTCTAGCTCAGACATCTCAAACAAAACGAAATATGATAAAATATTTCTTCGGCAACTGCCTATCAGCAATTTTCTGGCAAAAACTGTGAAAAAAAATAAAATCTCCACGAAAATTTTTCAGAAATCAGTTGTCCGGAGATATTAAACATTAGGTTTCGCCACTCGTCGATAAATTTAACACACACTACATGGGTGGTGTGTAAAGGATTGTATTGACCAGCTAAATAGTCAATAACAGATATGGCAGGACCAGGATGGCGGCGGCGTTTAAAAATATTCCTCTGCCAAAGCTACTTATTTCTACAAAGCGCATACTTTTACATCGTATCTTTCTTTCCAGAAGAGAACGGCCACTTGTGACAAGGAATGAAAAAAAATTCTTTAGCGATTTCCTCTCAGTAGATTGGCAAAAACTTTGAGAGTAAATAAAATTGCCACGATATGTTTTCAAAAATTTCCCGTTCGAAATCGACTAAAAACTATAGGTCCCACTACTCATGGATAAAATTCACACACACACTAGTAAGTAAGATGAGAAGCTAGGTTGTGATCCTGACTTAAATGTTATCGATGTATGTATGTATCTGCAATCTATAGGCGGCAGTAGATATGATTACGCGATGGGTAGGTTTATGGTATACTAGATAGGCTTATGCATTGGAGACAGTCAGAGCTGTTGGTTCTTCCATGAATTTAAAAATATTTCTTCTTTCAGACACCTGGAGAAAAGGTTACCAAAACTATGTTATCTTATATTTAATGCATCTTTCAGGACTTTGGTGAAGATGCTTTCGAAACCTGAAGCTTTGTTGCCTTCAACGAGAGCATAATCTTACGGCTTTCTCATCAGTATTTTCATTCCATGACATCTTGGCATCTTCCTTAGATAGTTGTCGAAGGTTATATAAGTTGTTACGAAAATGAAAAATCTAGATACTGGTGTTTTGCTTTTACATCGCTTAACATTAAAATTATAAACAAAAGCTACAAAAACAAAACAATGCAGTAAACAAACCTGTTTACAAATTATCGTACTGCTTAATAAAGCAACAAACACCAGCATAAAAAAATTGTAAACAAGCAAACAAAAATACAATAACAACACTATAAGAATAAATGTAAACAACTATGGTTACATTTATAGAGATTTCGAAAAGGTGAAGCCATGACTGTTTACACTGCCATATAAAAGGCAAGGGAAAGCAGGCGAGTGAGTTAATGAAGTTCAGTCAGCCTTGTGTGAAGACGGGGTGTGTTTAAGAGAGTAATCGTAGTTTGAAAATCTCCGTTACAAAGATCCGTCGAATAATTTTGTAGTAATTGTTATTGTTTATGCAAAGAGTATAAACACAGGAGTAACATAAGAATAAGAGGAATAATAACGATCAGACATCAAAACGACATATGAAAAAAGAAAATATTTCATCAGATTTCTGGCGAAAACTCTGAGAGTAAATTAAATTGCCATGAAAAGCTTCTCAAAAATCTGTTTTTCGGAGTCGACTTTAAACTGTAAGTCCCGCCACTTATGTATAAAATTAAGACATACAACATGAGTACTGTTTGGAAGCTAGGCCGTAATCCTGACTGAAGGGTTGTAATGGCCAATTGTGTATGTATGTATGTATAATAACAAAAAAGGCAATTGTTGTTGTTTACATAAAGTTGTGAACAATGACACACAGAATTGTGCGAATAATAAATAATTTAAATAAAACTAAACACAAATTTATTTTTATTTTATTTGCAATCTATGAGCTTATATTTTAAACGTTTTTAAAAGCTAAAAACGTAACAAGGTTAACAGATAATCGAATTCACATGAAAAACTCACTGTCCCATTTTACGTAGTACGTAAAATGAGGAGAAAGGGTCACCGACACAACTGATGGAATGATTGCTTGGTAATAGGTTTGGTTGTTTAAATCGGAAGTGAAGCCTCAACAGGCAAAACCAAAATTACAGTCTGTTCTCAATGTTATCAGTTCCCCAACTTCAAATAAAATTCTCCTGATATTAGAGCAAGTTTTTCCCATATCTGCGATATATTTTCACTCACAAATTTCAAACTCTCAACCCGTTTGAAAGTGTGGTGGTAACATAATGAATTAATTTCCTGGTATCCCTCTGCTTTGTTAAAATCTTTGTGAAGTGAAGCTGCATTACAGCACTCACTAACAGTTCGCACCAAAATTAATGACCAGCAATAATAACAAACGGATGAACGAAATTATAAACAGAATGGGGAGGTGCATGAAATAAACGCACAAGAAATGTACAAGAAATCAAAAATTCATTAAATGGTAATAATTTGCAAATTGCAATAATTTAAATTTTTCTCTCTGCTGTGGCAACCGAAAAAACAACATGCCACAGAAAATATACACACACGCTGTATGTATCTCTTAAATACGAGCATAAGCAGTTAACAAACGTATGTATGGCACCATAACAGATACAATTGGAAAGGAAAATAAAAAAACAATAAAAAAAGGAGAAGAGTAACATAAAGAGGAGACCGTTTTGCAAAATTGAAATTCTGAACACAAATGTTACAGGCAAGTATCAACGCCTTCTTTCTGTGGAGTTTTTATTTTTTCGTTGGCAACATGCGTGGTATCAAAACCAGCAACAACAACTATAACAACATTTTAAAGAGTATGAATATATCAAGACAAAGTCTGTCCAGCTGTTGTGTGTATTTTGGCTGGAACGAATCTGTTTTTGCGGCCGAAGAAATGATCACCGGCCATGGTGACGATCATCACCAAAGCTAGTTGGTGTCCGCCTGACTGCAGTCCACGGTTACGATGATCACCAAAGTTAGTTGTTGGCTGCCTGACTCTCCGTCTGTCTCTGTGTCAGTGTGCCTGACTGTTTGACCATTTCGTTCGATGTGCAAGAAACGATTAACATTTGTAAAGATTTAATGAAATGAAATTTTCGCGATCACCTGTCAATATTACCTGCTGCGTTCTTAAATATGGGGCCCCATTCGATGATGACGACGACGACTACGACGACGATAATGTTTGACTAACAGAGTTGCGTTGTTGCGTTGGCTGTTTTGCAGTCACAGCCTTCAATTCCAGATCAGTTCATATCGTTTGGGCTCTAATGTTTCGATCGGCTAGCTTACTAGCTGGCTAGTTTGGCTGACCACAGACTGGATGTTGTCGTTGTTGTTGCACAATGGGAGGCAAAACAATAACAACAACAATAACAATTATAGTTGGATGTTGTTTTTCTTTTTTTAAGTTTTGCTCCCCACCCTGCTGTTTGGTGGCATAAATGTATGTTTTTTATGTTTATGAGCCAAACATACGATGAGTTGAACAAGTATAAGGCGAGATTTGTATTTAAGCCTTCAAAGATTGTTGGGTTATTAAACAAGCATTCTGAGAATTTATGAAACCTGCACACTAAAGCCAACAACATCTACCCAAATTGTAAATGATCACGTTAATGCACATTCTTTTTCCTCTTCGGCTGCTGTGTTTTTCAATTTCAATTCCATTTTTTTTTGGTTTTTTCCTCCATATTGAGTTCCTATTTAATCGATACAAAGAAATAAAATTTTCAATTTTTTCGGCTGGCTGGCTGGCTGGCTGGTGCTGTTCAAATATTGTTTTTGAAATGGTTTCAAATTTCAATATGATTTTAATTTAAAAAATAACTTTTACTGTTTGTTAATGCCTTTACGTTTTTTCAAGAAATAATTAATTTGTCTTATTCGTACGTATGTACGTCCGTACATCTTGAGATATTGCCCGTAATCTCCAGACACAATAGTTACATGGACAGTAATCGTTATTTGAATGTCGCTTAAGATAAGATTGTTATGCTGTTAAGCAAAATCTCAAACCATTTTTTTCTTCTCTTTATTCTTTGTATTTGCAGCTGCAGCAGACACTATAATGTTCAAGATCATGACATCATTTTCTCGCCAAAATAAATATCTTTTGAAGTTTTTATTTCCAAAAAAAAAAACAAAAACAAACACAACCAGCTTCATTGCATGCAAATTACATACATACATACGTACGTACACACTCGTAAATTCATTTTTTTAAGAATCAATTTTTTAGTCAAGTTTAGTTGTTTAAAAATGAAACAAGTTTTCTTATCAGTTTCACGGTTGCAGTTGCGATATCATTTACCGCCTGTTGTTGCCACAATGACTGTTGTTGCAGCGTCAGGCACTAGGTCCATATGCAGACACATTTTATTTCTTTCCTTTTTTTGATTTTTTTCTTGATTTAATAAGTGCCGCTAAGCTTAAAGCAAATATTGAGCGAACGTTTAAAACTTATATACACCTCACACATACTCTTTACGAAAGAATAAAAAATAAATTTAAATCTGTATACGAAGTTGGTTTTTTAATTATTAAAAAAAACAAAATAATTTAAAGAAATCTATTTTTAGAATGGTAACAAACCCCAGAATATTTCTAACATACGCAAGACTACTTAGATCCAATGCTTGTGTTAATCTCCATTATTTTTTGAAACTTCTTTTCTGTATTGTTGGTGAAAACCTGTTCCCATTTCATACGTTGACCAACAGCCTATCCCTCACCAGCTTACGTTTCGTCAAACTGTCGTCAGTTTCCTGGGCTCAGTGATAGATTTTCATTTCTATCTGCAGGTGCAGTTCTTCGCTAACAGTAGTATCAACCAGAGAGTATTTAAAAAGATGAGTAGAATCGAATCATACTCATAATTTCTGATACTTATACTTATTACTTATACTATATACTATTGTAATACTCTACTCATATTCAAAGTTTGAAGTACTCATCATATTCATACTTAACAACACATGTGATGTTGTTGATTTCGACTCTCCATGACTCAACATATACACGAAGCATATCCATCGTATACGACATGCCTATCTATCGCATAATCATATCTACTGTTAGCTAATATAGCTTCCGGATAGCAAATTCGATAATGTGTGCAGCTCAGACTGTTCCAAATGCCGATAGAAAGGCATTTGAGCTTAAAGCTGATGCCACAGGTCTTCAGTCATTACAACCAGTCAGCATTATGATCTAGCTATTATCTTATACCACTAATATTGTGTGTGTGTTAATTTTATGCATGAGGGCCGTGACCTACAGTTTAAAGTCGATTCCGAACCACAGATTTTTCGGAAACTTATTCATGGGAATTTCATGTTTGACCTGTGGTTTGAACCAACACACTACCTACTAGGCTACGGCGATAAGGACTATCTTTGTAGGAATGCAAAGAAAATTTTTAAATTCTTAGTTCCCTATGGCACCAAATTTCGGTGGGATTATGCAGAGTAAGACAGTCACACAGTGTTCTAGTATGCTTACCGGGAGGATTTGTGGAACATACAATCAAAAGAGGGAAGATATAAATTTTTTGTTTTTTTTTTTAAATTTTTGCTTTTAGAAGGGCCTACTGTACTATTCCTATTGATACTTCACCAATTGGTGAGCGAAAATAAGCAGATTTCCACAAAAATAAAAAGATATGAGAAGTTGGTGAGTAGAACTATTCTTGACGATTCATAGCGTTTAAAAAAATTCCAAATGAATTCGCATCTTTCGCAAATTGTCTTTCATGTCAACATAAATATGAAATTGCTCAACATTTTGTCAAAGATTAGACTTTGGCCCGTGTTCTGGAAGGTACTTTTTAATCAATCAGACCTGCTTTTCTCATTTATTAAAAAATATTCCTTAAATCTGACATTTAGCGAAAGGGTTAACAAAGCCATTTGACCTTATTTTTAATGTATCCTTCGGGAGGATGATGCTGAGGATGAGATTGAAACTTGGCGCTTTGTAGCTTCCATTGGGAGAGGACAATCTTACAGATTCCTCGTAAGTAACTTCAATATTATATGGCAATGTCTCCTGTAGTTTCTATTAGCATTTTAATGAGGAGCATGAGGAAATTTCTGTCCATAAGAGTTTGTCAGCTTCGTTAGGCAGTTGCCTAAGGTTCTAGAAGTTACCAGACCCTAGATTCCATAGGAAATACTAGTTGTTAGGAGATAAAAATGTAGGAATTAATTTTCGATACTGCAATGTGAACCAATCGGGTTTATACATCGTAAACTACAAAGTCGTTTCATACAAAAGTAACGACTTTCTGCTTACCGAATCTCACAACCCAAGACTTGACCATTACAATACACTCTTGAAACTAACCACGCATGTGCAATAACATTCGATTTGATAAACTCTTAAGACTACTTTTCTTCTTATAAAAATTAAATTAAAATTTTAAAAATCACAACAAGATCTGTTGTATTTGGGGATGAAGTTGCGAAGAAGGTTTGCAGGTCCATTTACTGTCTGTTTAACTGTTTGTCCACTGATATCCTGTATATTTTCGGTATTATGAAATCAAATGCTTGATGTTCTTATTTGCTTGCTTATTGCATTTGTTGTTGTTGCTGTTGTTGTTGGAGGACGTTTTCATCTACAATCTGCGATAATATTATTGCATTAATGATGGCCATAAACTGATACGTAAAGCTGGGAATATGAGAGTGTGTAATATTCCATACTTTTTTGGTCAGAGAGTGTTTTTTAGTAGAAATTATACTCTGAAAAATGTTGCAAGAACAACAACAACAACTATTAAAAAGACGGCTTATAAAAGATTAAATACCATTGATAGTAAATAAAAAGGCGGCAATCTTGTTAAAGTGTTAAATCATACACAATGAAAAACTAAAAACAAAAAAAATTCCTTAAAAATAAATATTGAATGCAAGACTGCAAATCTACAAAAAAAATTAACACATGCTTAAGGATGTGTACATGATCCAACCAGTTCGATGTTGTATTTCAAATACAGGGTTACTGTATGATTTTACTTTTTCTAGAGACTTAAAATTTTTTAATGAAATAATCGATGAGTTGCTAGAGAAATCCAATACGAATGTATGTCTTTAAGGATTTAATTGTTTCTGATATCTGCTTGAAGCAACACACCCAAATCCATGGACTCTATATCTGATAACTTTTTCTTTAAAATGATTTCAAAAAATTTCTTTTGTCTAAGAAGGGTAATGCTTTTAGGGAGGCTAAGCGTTGTAATGATTGAATTGGTTGACTACAAACCCTAGCAAACCATAATCTGGGAATATCTGTTTTCGTTCCATCAAATTCGAATGGTACGTACATGCGTGGTTAGTTTCAAGAGTGTATTATGGTGGTCAAGTCTTGGGTTGGGAGATTAGTTAAGAAAGTCATTACTCTTCCATGAAACGATTTTGTAGTTAACGATGTAAAAACCCGATTGTTTGTCGGAATTCTACTCTTACGTTTTTATCTTATAAAAACGAGTATTCCTGTGGATTCGAGGATCTGGTAACTTCTAGAACCATAGGTAACTGTCTAACGAAACTGACAAGAGCTTATGTAACGAAGACTACTTATGCTGTATACATTCTTTTCATTAGAGAGATAATGGCAGCTGCAGGCGTCATGACATTGCCGCAGAATATTGAAATTACTGACTAGGAAGCCATAAGATTATGATCCCTCATTGGAGACAACAAAACAAAAAGTCCCAATGGCATCTTCACCAAAGTCAGGATGCTATAAATATAAGTTAAAATGGGTTTGGTAACCTATTCACCAAAAGAAAGCATATTTTAACAAAAATAGAGTGCATAGAGCTCTAACTGATACCAAATTATAAGCCTGCCTAACGTATACCATAAACCTATCCATCGCATAATCATATCTACTGTTAGCTAATCTAGCTTGACAATGCAATGACAGAAATAATGGGAGGAGGGATGAGTGATTACTTATCGGAATGATAGCGTGGCCAATGACGTTTTCAAAGAAATATGAACTGATGAAGCCGTCAACCGAAAATCCACACCAAATAGTTACTTTCTCGGGTCTCATATGGATTGTTATCCATATGTATCCATATCCGACAATTTGTTTGTTTGTTAGTTGTTAGGATGCAGCTCCCGCGCTAGCCAATTTCTTCTATGAGTCCGGTGGAATTTGGTAGTACAGGGACCAATCTTACCCGTGACATCACATGGCGCTGCTATGCTTGCTCAAGTGAACTTTTGCCATCAAAGCTATCACTGCAATCTAACCTAAGCTAACCTTTGTGTTTACGTACTCATTCACATTGAACTGCTTTTTAGAATAGAATTAAGGTCAGTTGCCAACTTCTATAGACCCCATTCCGAAAACACATGTCGTTGTCTATGGTCGTTTTTCTTCAGATCTTGAATCAGTTCAATTTTGTACATTTAGAAGCACAAGTCACGACGAAAAATTCGTTAAGAATTGGCCGAGTTCTTGTGAGCGATACGAAATCCGAATGTGTTTCGGATTCTATGCCTTCAAACTTTCATAGCGGAGATGTTGCGGATAGCGGAGATGTTGTGTTTGTTGACGTATGGGTGTTGATCGCTCAATTACAGATATACTCACCACATTGCGAATAGTCAGTCCTCTCGATAAGACAACGATCGCTATTGAAAAATGGCAGAACAGAAAATCCTTTTCGATAAAACAATTTTATTATTTACATACATACATAATTTGGTCATTACAACCCTTTAGTAAGGATTAGAACCTAGCTTGTCCCGCCACTTATGTTGTGCGTGCGTTAATTTTATTCATGAGTGGCGGGACCTCTGCTGAGAGTAAGTCACCTAAAAAGTATTTTCTTCGTATTTTGTTTAGTTCCAGATGTCTGACCTGGGGTTTGAACTGCGGCCTTATGTCTTATAAGCCAACACGTTACCCACTAGGCTACGACAATTTCAATTTTATTTTAAAACATTTACAATCTTGAACATGAAAAACCCAGTATAAAAGTGTGTACACTTCTAAGTAGCATTGCTATTAAGAAATTTTATTTGTTTTTCTAAATTAGGAAAGAGCAGAACATGGTTTTAAGGCTATGACAGCTTTAAATTCGAGTATTCCAGTTGCTGAACGGCCGTAAGCGTAAAGCATTTCAGGCAGAGTTTTAAACTTTCATTCACATTTAAAAAAAAATTCCCTTTTTAATGGGTTTTAAGTCTTTAGCCTGACATTTTGCCACTTATAAATGTCAAAACATATACAAACATATTGTATGTATTGATGTCTTGATTATAAGAGTATCAGAGAAACACGTTCCTACCAAAACAGACACACAAAGGTAGTAGAGGAGGAGATCCTTTATCAGTTAAAGTGCACTCACGGAAAATTAAAAAATCATTTTAAGGCGATTGAAGGCGATTTAAAAAGATTTTTATTTTTATTTTTTGTTTTGAGATATGCAAACACATTGCAGCCTTATTTCAGTCGCTCTTTTTTATTATGTGTCCAAGGTTATCACACTCACACTTAACAATGAACGTGTGTGTATTTAGTCCCTCTCTCAGAGATAAGATAATAAATCAGTAAAACCCCTTAAAGGTATGTGATATGGACATGATCGTAATGATCACAATTATTAAGAGGCTGGTATAATTTCGTTAAGGTTTTCGTGACGAATTTTTTCTCTTTTCACAAAAAATTTCACCAGAATATAAATATAAACTGCAGTTGTAACAACAAAAATAAACGTTTTCTTATATTAAAATTTTAAGAATTTCTTAATTTATGGCGAAATGTTGAAGTGAATATACTTTTACAATAATTTTTGGGAAATTTAAATAAAACAAATTGATATCTGTCCAAGGAATCTGACCAGAAAACATTTATTTTTACTTAATAAAGCCTTTCATTCAAGTAAACATCGGTTGCAAAGGATTGTTAATATGCTCAGAAGTTAGATTATCAACTCGAGGCTAAGTGGATCTCGTGTGAGGAAGCCTATATTTAGCAGTTACGACTTTAGTAATAAAAGTTTTGTATTGATCATCATCTGGAAACACTTCTAAGTTAGAAGAGTAACAGTTATTTGCTTGTGGATGACGTAGTAATTATAGGAACGAAGAAATTTCACTCGAATATCAACAAGCTATGCAGTCTATGCTTAAGGAACTTTTCTCATATGGCTCTTAGCAATAATGCTACGAAGACTGAACTGGTTCTTCTTTTAAAAAGGTTTAAATCTCAACATTTTGGATTTCACAGGCTGAACGGAATTGAGCTACAACTTTCTTAGGGAATTAAGTAGTTTAGGATCTCTCTTGTTCTGAAACTGTCTTCATAAGAGAGAAAGAAGCTAGCGGTGCCGTAGATAGAACCTTCAATCGGGATTGTTGAAATGATTTTACGGGTCCCTTTGTATGGATGAGATTGCGTGTTAGTGGAGCATACGAGGTGCATTTAGGTGTACTCCTCAGTGGTTGTTAAGGAGCTGCCAGCAAGAAACTTTTAAGCATCATTTAACTTGGGTTTTCCTAGTGTTCATAGAAGGGTAATGTATAACACGTTTTACATACATACATACAGACATAGATGCATACATACATACATACATACATACATAAATACATACATACATACATACACAATAGGCCATTATAACCATTCATTCAGGCTTACGATCAAGCATCTCAAACCACTCATGTTTTGTGTTCATTTTATACATGAGTGACGTGACCTACCGTTTAAAGTCGACACCGAAAGACAGATTTTAGATAAACTTTCTGCTGAGGATCTGCTGAGAGGAAGTCGCCGATAAAATTAGTTTTCATATTTTGTTTTGCTGGATATGTCTGACCTAGGGTTCGAACCGTCTCCTCACGCCTAATAAGCCAACACACTACCTACTAGACTACAGCTACTTCATAACAGGTTTTACGGACTATAAAGTTAGACTATAAGTAAGATATCGATAAGCTGCCCTTGGTGGCATTGTCTGATGAAAAGCATGATGCGATGTAAACAGTTTACTAAACGGTATGCAATACTTATAGGATCTATTTTGGTAATAGGCCCTGTAGGCTTCCTGATAAGCGTAGGTTCTTCTGGAAATGGATTACGACGGGTGGCGGGTATACTGTTGGAGACTGCCTTGAAGTCACTGTTTGGCCACTTTGTCCAGTCTGCAAGAAAGTTCTGACGAGAAATAGGGTGGTATTGCATTGGGCTTTGGACATTCTGTAATATGAGACAATGATATTGCAAATAAGTTGGCTAGAGGTGGTGTGGTTCCTATCGAAACAGTTAAGCTATGAAGATTGTAATGTAAGTAGACGATGTTGTTCTCCTTGTAAACCTTAAAATATTATCTACCAATGTATATACAGTGAGCGTCAAAAGAAACTATACTTTATGAATAAAATTCTAACAATCACCAAATTCTGCTTTTACCACTTAAGGAGAGTTCCCGAAAAAATTTGACAATATTTCGAATTTTTTTGCAATTTTTCTGTTTGTTTCAATTATAAAAGCCGACAATGAAACAATTTTAAAATAAAAATAAAAGTAATTTATTAGTGTATGTTTTTTAATGTACAGTTTCTTTTAACGCTGACTGTATGTGCTGGTATCTATATTATTATGGTGGTGTCTATTATTTCTGGTTTAAATTGCAATAATTTTTAATATAATTTAAGCGCAACTTTAATTTCTATTTTTTTTTTCGAAATTTAAATAGAGTATTGTAAACCCCTAAATGTCAAATAGAATTAGCCTGTGTTGCTGTGTAATTTCAAAATGTGCCCCAGAGACCACAATGATTTACACAAGCATTTCGTTTAATTGCGCAATAAACACATAAAAATGTCGAAAACTACGAACAATTGCCACTTGATTAGCCACATACAAAATGTCTTTTAAATATTTTCCAATATCTAAATGAGGCAGGAAAAATTTGTTTATTTTTTACAGTTTGTTTGATATGGACGATTATAAGTAAATTTTTATTTCCACTGTTTTATTGGATAATTTTAAGATTTTAAAGCATAGATAAAGTTTTATTCCTTCAAAATTCAAAGTTAAATACAGGATTTGCCCAAGTAAGTTTTAGCAACTCATGGCTCATTTTATGTTGACTAAACTCTATACTTACTGACTCATACGCCAAGGTGAAGTATTTAGAAAAATTTTGTCGACCTAATAAAGCTTGTCGAGTCGCTGTAGCCTAGTAGATAGTATGTTGGCTTATTTAACATGAGGCCATGGTTAAACCATAGGTCAGGCATCACCAACAAAACGAAGATATGAAAATATATTTCTTCGGCGACTTCCTCCCGGCAGATTTATGGTAAAAACTCTGAGAGTGTCGGCTTATTAGGCGAGAGCCCATTGTTCAAATGAAACATGAAAAAATATATCTTTTGACGACTTTTCTTTTAGCAATCTTCTGGCATAAACTCTGAGACTAAATAAAATTGCCGTGAGAAGTTTCCTAAAGCTTACAACTTAAGTGATGTGAGAAACTAGGCTGTAGTGCTGACTACATGGTTGTAATGAACAGTTACGTAAGTTAATTCCTTTCTTCCTTAATTGCCTTGAGCTAGCCAGAACCCATAACCTTGTGTGCAGATAGAATTATATTCGCCTACGTAGGTTACGATTCTCTCAATGCCATCGAAATCCATTAGGACACAATATAAAACAGGCTTCTTTCATTCCACCGATCGTACTTTAAATATCACAGCCAAAATGACCAAACAAAAGGATCTAAATTTTGTTGGAATTTTACCCACAGTGCATTTCACATTCGAACGATATTTAATAGTCACCCGTCATAGTAGCGCTATTGCTATCATCAGGTTGTTGCTGCTGTTGTCGTTTTGTTTTATTTTCTAAACGATATTGCTGCAGTTGGTTTTATTTCTGAAAGGTTCGAATTGCTTTTTTCAATTTCTTTTCTGTTTCTTTATTTTTTATTTTAATTTTATTGTCTTTGTTTTTCTCTGTTCGTTTTTTTTTTTTTTTTGGATATTCAAACCAACAAACTTAAATTGTGAAATAAAATTAAAACAACTCGAGGCGAAACCAATCGAATTGAAAAATAATATGACAAAAAAAGACAAAAAAATGTATGTATGTGAAGGTACGAGGGTGGCACAACATATTATCACGTTTTTACCTTTTAAAAACGTTAAAAATATCAGCCCGTAGATTGCAAATAAAATAAAAATTAATTTCTGTTTAGTCATGTTGCCACTTTTCACAACTTGATGTAAACAACAACAATTGCTTTATTTGTTATTACTTTGTTTATACCATTTGCATAAACAATAACAATTACCAGACAATTATTCTACAGATCTTTGTAACTGAGATCTTTGAACCACGATTACTCTCTTCAAACACACCGCGTCTTCACACAATACTGACTGAACTTTACTCACTCAGTCGCCTGCTTTGTCTTTCCCTTTGTATGCGAATGTAAACAGTCTGCTGAATGTTCTTGAAGGCGAATGTTCGTGGCTTCGTCCTATCGAAATCTCTATAAATAGATATAAACATCATTGTGTGCATTTATTATTGTAGTGTTCTTTGTGTAATTTGTTTACATTTAGTCTTGTAGGTGTTATTTGTTAATTTTTGTTTACTTGTTTACCATTTTTGTTTTTGCTGATGTTTGTTGTTATATTAAGCAGTACGATAATTTGTAAACAAGTTTGTTTACTGCATTGTTTTGTTTTTGTAGCTTTTGTTTATAATTTAAATGTTAGGCGATGTAAAAGCAAAATACAAGTTTCTCAAAAAATCTGTCGTTCGGAGTCGACTTTAAACTGTAAGTTCCACCATTCATGTATGAAATTAACACACACAACATGAGTGGTGTGAGAAGCTAGGTCGTAACTCTAAATGCATGCTTGTAATGACCAGTTACGTATGTACGCATGTATGTACGGTAGAAGTGATTTAGAAAATGCTCTAAGTGGTACAAATTGATCATCGAACTCGCTTAACATGGACCGAAACTTTAGAAAAACAATGAAAAGCTAAAGTTTGCGATTAATGGATATTTTAAAAAGCTAGGTTGTTTGTACTACTTAGGTAAGAGAATATCGCTCGGAAGTCTGTATTGACTTTTAAAAAAATTGTGTCGAGAAGAAAAATTTTGTTGTGTTTTCTTCTTTAGGTATATTGCTATTAGCACAGCCGTCGTATATTTATAGAAAAATATGCTTGTTTATGTATGTATATTGAAACAATCTCTTAGATGGAGTGTAAAAAACTGTAGCAAACGATACACCAATTCAGGGTATACATCCTATGGCTGTTTAGAGGGATTCCACAATGATAGTAGGATACCATTATTGGGGTATTGGCAACAGTGTTTTAATCTTATTTTTCTTTTTCTAAATATTTTTTGTTTGTTTTTGTTTTTGGTTTTATTTCTTTCGGTTTTTATTATATTTTACGATTTTTATTTTCATTTTCAATTCTACCATCTTTATGCTTTGGCAACAAATAACAAACAAAACAACAACAAGAACAGCAACAACAGCAACAAATTTAATTTTGATATTGAAATTGAATTTTGTGTTCAATAAGAATTGGCTGCATATCCTGGTATCATCATACCGCACCAGCATTCTCCGTTTGGCAGATATTGTTTTTCCAGCACGAAAACTCTTGTTTTTAACTCACAGGGTGTGTGTATGCCAATGTGTTGTCGTCGCCCAATGCCCTTCCTCGCCCTGCTCAATATGTTTGTATGTTTGTTTGTTTGCTGCTTGTTTGTCTATATTTGTTTTGGAAATTGTGTAATTATGGCCAAATGTTATAAACTGTATAGTTTATGGTCGCAACATAATCATAAATAATATGTATCTGTTCCCCCAAAAGTCCTTATATTTTATTGTATTTGTTTTCTTCGTTCTTTTCTTCCTTCTCTACTTTACAATTCCTCGTGTAGCATTTGGCTTTTTTAGAGATTTTGTAATTTTCGTAATTTAGTATCGAAAGCAGGCATGTCGTTGAGGGCAATCACGACAGGAACTTTTACAGAAGAGCAATATAATTAGATGCGCCGTAAAATTGCTACACAAATAAACTTAAGTTCCCCGCCAAGCAAATGATTTAAAAACCGCTTAAGAAAAAAATATTTTTAAATTAATATCGGGTATTACAAATGTGAGCTCTTTTCTGTGGAGAGGTAGAATGAATTTATGCACGATGCTTAAATACTTCGTTAAATTTTCAGAATTTTCAAAAAAGGTTTTGTGGAATATTTGCAATTACATACATACCTTCATATTATGTACAATGTCAAGATTACGACCTAGTTTCTCACACCACTTGTGTGTGGTCATTTGTATACATGAGTGGCGGGACCTACAGGTTAAAGTCGCTCCCGAACGAATGATTTTTGAGAAACTTTTCATGGCAATTTTTTATTTACTTTCAGAGTTTTTGTCAGAAATCTGTTGAGTGGAAGTCGCCGGAGAAATATTTTTTCATATTTCAGTTCTGATTTCTAATCTGCGGTTTGAACTCGGGCCTTACTTCTAATAAGCCAACACACTACCTACTAGACCACGGCGATCTCATTGTGCTATGAATGGTGATACGATTTAAGGACACAAATGAGTCTATCCTATTCTTGTTCATACAGGTCCAGCAGAATGTGGCAGTATTGCACGTGCCCTCATGCTATCAATGATAGTTGGCTTAATTGGTGGTGGCTTTATTTGTAGTATGTTGAGGCTTCAATCACTATGCTTTCGCTTCATGTCCTGGATTTTGAGGCTGTGAATTGATTCCAGAGCCTTATCAGCTGATTTCTTCCGATTCTACCAATTGTCCACCAATTGTCTGCAACCGGACACTGCTATATGGCTTGTTCATAGGATCAGTCACAGTCCTGATTGATGATGATTGATGGCTTTCTATCACCTTAAACGTCTTCGTGTATTAGTTGATCTGTTTGCCCTTTTATCTATAGAACAGTGTAATAAAAACTATCTTAAATGCTTTGGATACGCAACTTATACCACAATAGTTGGCACAATTGCTGGCATCTCTTTATTTGTGGTGTGTTAAGGCTTCAATCACTATGCTTTCGTTTCATGTCCTAGGTTTTATGGCTACGAATTGATTCAAGAGCTTTATCAGCCGATTTTCTTCGATTCTATATAGTTATGCTGGTATATTGCTGGCGCCAATTGTTGTTCTGCAACCGGGCACTGCTATTTGATGGCTTTTTGGCACCGTATAGAGCATTGTTTGCAATGAAATTGAATGCCTTTTGCTATGAATTTCGAACCTTAACCTGGTCTCCTTTTTTTTTATTCTTGAACAAATTATTGGAATGTGTTGTATGTTCAAACCCATTTAATTAGTTTGACAAAAAAAAGCAACACTTCAAAGGTATTTGGATACAAAATTCTCTGGCGATTTATTATCTTGTACAACTCTTAGCTGCCATAAATTCTATCACTGCTTACAATGTAACAAGAAAATGACTCCAAACTTCTTTTTCACTCATTTCATGAAATTATAAAGTCACACAAGTCAAGTCAATGCAACTCAATAAAATACCACCACTACTAAATGGGGTTACATGCAGCTGAAGAAGAAGAAAAAAAAGAAAAACAAAGGTGCAGAGACCAATCACCTTTACTTTTCCCCACAAACGACCAACCGACCGATCGATCGACTTCAAAGCCTATGTATGCAGAGAGACTGTGCACATACGACAGTCCAATCCAATCTTTTAAGATTAGCTGTCCCTAGAGGGATTTAAACGGCTTGTTCTTTGGCCGTAGCAGCAGCTCAAAAAGTTATTGACTGCATTTATTGAATAACAATTGAGTTTTACGAAAAGGATGTGGCTGGCTCTCTAACTCCATATAACACAAACATACACACAAAATGTATGCAACATACACTCGCCTTGATTTTGTTTCTGGAGGCTGCATTTAAGCGACACAAGCAATCAGAGAGTCCATTGAAAATCTATGGATCTGTCACGGCAAAATGATTTTGGTCACAGGGTATGTTTGTTTTTGTTGTTGTTGTTGTAAAAAATAGTGAATTACGCACATTGGAAACAATAAAACCAGCCAAACGGCTAAAACTAGCCAAATACGAGTATTTGTTTTAAACTTAGTCGTCTTGGTAGCTACTGCAATCAAAATTGATTCAAACAAAGTCGGCAAATGCTTATTACAGCAGCACTTTTCATACACAGAAGAGGCTGAATACTGTTCGCTTTTGTTTTTTTGCGTTACAACTTGACAGGTTTGACAGTTAGAACAACATATCAACGTACATATAAAAATAAACCAGATTTTGAACAAAGAATTGTTGCGAAGAACACCAACAATAACAACATTAGCGTTATAAGAGGAGACAATAAGCAGAAGAAGTTTATAATTCAGGAGAAGAAAAAAAAAATTCATTCGTTTTTAAACCATAAAGTTATTCTTTCTGAATATTTCTTCTTCTTTTTTTCAAGAATGCCCGAACTGGTGTTGACTTTAATAAATAAAAGTGTTTTGCGGACTACAACAACAAAATATGAAAAGAGAGAAAACTAAAAGAATAAGAAACAGACCAGTATAAAAATCAAAATCAACCCGATTACTCTTTTTGGTGTTATGCGACGAAAGCCGTCGATGGATGGTGCGGTAAATTCTTAAGGCTGTCAATAAGTATGCGTTTGATACAAACAATTAAAATGACATTCGTTGACACATGACAAGCGTCCTTTAAGATCTGTCCACCATTGCTTACAAACCGCACTCTGGCCAATGATCAACCCAAAGAAAAGGAAAAAACTAAAAACCAGAAACGATGATGTTCGATTGAAAATTTTTAAGATTCAATATGCCAAGCCTTGCGCACATCATTGATGGAAAATTTTTAATTGTATTAATTTTGATATTGATTTTGATTTCGTATTCCTTGGTCTGGTTTTTCCAAAAGGCAAAACGTAAACAAAAAAATTTTAAAAATTTAACTAAAAAATGGCATTGAGGCTTTCACAATATAGATGCAGAGAGAATTAGAGAATCATTATTTTAGAACAGTTTATGAATTCTAAAAAACAAACGTTTTCAAATCATATAATATGTTGTAGTGTTAAATATGCAATTTACATAGTTTAGCTTTTATTTGGCAGCCAAGAGTTCAATTAGTTGCAGATTTTAAGCAACCTGCCGTACTTCATCGTTCCTAGATATAAGTGCTCATATTCTTGCGCCATATAGAAACACAGATATGGCAACAGAGTTGTGCACTGATATTTTTGTCTTTCGAGAAAAGACTTTGTTCTTAAGTTATATTCTTAACTTGTCTGTACAAATAGTTTGACAGTCTCATGATTAAAGTTGGAGATATCCATCCTCAATAACGAATAGTCTCTGTGATCTCAAGATTACAACCCATTCCATTCCAATTACGAATGACTGAGAAACCTGCTGAAAAGACACTTTCAAAGACTAAATACTTGCGGGACTATCAGTATCCATATGCACATAATGGGTCATTATAACCCTTCAGTCAGGATTATGTCCTAGTTTGTGATGGGACCTACATTTTAAAGTCGACTCAAAATGAAAAATTTTTGAGAAAATTTTCATAGCAATTTTTATTTAGAGTCAGAGTTATTGCTAGAAATCTGCTGAGGGGAAGTCGCCGATGAAATATTTTTTCGTATTTCGTTTTATTGGAGATGTCAGACCTGAGGTTTGAACCGTGTAGGTATCCACACCATATACCAAAGCAATATTTTCATTTCATTCCTATAAGGAACTCAGGGCAATCACACAGAATCTCTCCTTTTTTCTTATTATTTCTTTGTTTCAATTTAATTTATCAATGCAAAGTACGCTGTTAATCTAAAGTTCTTGAATGGGAGGGATTTCTGGTTGTTTGTATATAATGGTTTCTACAATCCCATTATGTATGCTAAGACCTGTTCTTTCCCAAGTGCTAGCAGTGATGAATCTTCAAATGATATTCATTTATCGGTCTCTTTCGTATTCCGATTTAGCTTGCTCGCTTTTGTCGTCAAGTAATTTAACCACTACAGGTATAGTATTACTAGAACGTTATTTTTAATCCATTTCTCTGTGTGGTAAATTATTCACGCCCAACTCGAATTTTCGACTTCTATGTGATCCATCATGACGAAAAAAATATTCTTACCAAAGTATAATGTATTATGAACGTAGTCAGCATTTCAAGAAAGATAATTACTCTCCATTGGTGTAGAAATGTCGCCATGTAATACTCAGTCTCAAACCAGAAGATTTAGCCTAAAGTCGAAAGAAAAGCGTTCCTCATGCATCCGCAATGAAACAGTAGATGATCTCTGTACGTTATCTAAAGTTTTGTGATTTACAACTTTGTCAAGAGATAATCAACCTTACAAACTGGAGCTTCAGTTGGATTGCGTCTTCAGTTTTTCTTCAGATGGTGATTTGGATATGCCATCATGCATATCAGAACAAAATAAGAATGGAATTTTGAAAAGTTCTCAGTAGAGTGATTAACATGATTTCAATACAACAAAGCCGAGTTTTAATGTATATATTGAGTTAAACAAAGCGATACCGTCGTAGTCTACTAGACTTATTAAACGTCATCACTAGGCTCTTTCCCAATCTCCGATATCTCGACCACAACGAAATAGAAAAAAATATTTCTTCATTCAGCCGTATCGACTTTGACTGCAGATACCCCTATTTTTGGATCGAACAAAAACTTTTTCCGCTGTTTGGTCCCGTAAGTATAAATGTCTCGCAAATTTGTCAATAATTGGCTTTGCTCTCAAACATGGCCATTGACAGCATTATGGCGACCAAAGTGCATAAGATGGCGTTTAAATCAACATCTGAAATATCTATGCCAATGCTGTAGGAATCACACGAATTTGAGACTGAAGGAGCACGACACAGTCTTAAGAAAAACCAGTGTGGTTAAACGCAACAACAAATTAAAACATTTGGTAATTTTCCAACCAGCAAGCATTAGTACAACAATAAGTGGCTCTAAAGAGGATTTGGGAGCCATATTAGTAGCAGATAAGCCCTCTATGGAATGGATTTCGTTGTGACTTTAAGACAATCCAGACCTCTTGGACAACCGATGACTCAGATGAATACAACCGATTTTCTGATCAAACTCTATCAGTAATACTCACACTCTATGTACAATACGGACATATGCCAATTAAGATCGTTATGACTGTGGTGATGACTGGAATAAAAATAGTGATCGTAAGGACAAAAAATCTTAAACTGCGCTGAATCCCATTGGTTTGCATAAAAGAATATTAAGATAAATTGTTAAGATCCTATGCTCCTTATAGAAGCGTAAGGAATTTATATAAAAGTGAACTGGTATTTGACAATTGACCCAAGAGACCCAGAACGACCCCTGAACAGGTTATGTTTAAGCTGTAAATCTTAGCGGCAGCAAATGCAACAAAACTGACGATATTGCTATTGAAAAGGAACTTATGATGGCTTTAGAGTTCATTTGAGGAAGGATGGCTATTAGCAGAACATTCCTGAAGTTGACAATATTAAAAAGGTAATACCGTATGACATTTGTGTAAGTTCTTTAGATATTTATTTGAGCATAATTTTTTAAATTATCAAAAAATTGGCTTAACGTACAACAATAGAAACCTATCTGTGAATGATGGACACAATTGTGTTTAACATGGAGGTGTCATTATAACATCGGAAATATTACTGTTTTTTATTTAATTTTCAAAAGTGTTTATAATTTTTCTGAACTCCCGAAGTCTATTTTCCGGCTTATCAAAATACAACATTACAGCCGGCTTCATTCTCAAATTCTTCTGTGATAATTTATTTGTTGTGAAACAAAATTTTTCACCTGTGCATACGTAAACATTTCAACAAATAACCACACAATCATTTCATTATTTTTACGATTATTGGTTGTGGTTATTGAATAACAAATAACAGACATTTTATTTAAAATAAATTTAAATTAAGAGTAATGAAAAACCAACAACAGGAACAACAACAGAAATAATAATGATCTTAAAAATAAACATGATGAATATAATATTTGCAATTACAGAGAGACAGAGCGAGAGATCACCACAGACCTGAATGTAAGACCAGTTTTTGGGAATTTTTGTTTAAATTACCAAAAAAAAAATTCGAGGTTTCACGGAAAAAGGGAATCAAGCTCACCTGATTCACACACCATGCACTGAAGTGTAGCAAAGGGATGAGACCAGACCAGACAGACACAGCAATACAATGCGACAAAACACAAGAAAATAAAAAAGGAATACAAAATATGTTGCAAATGTCTGTGGCAATTGCTGATGATATTATTGTCTGTTGTTGTAGTGCTTTTGTCTTTTAATATTGAAATGAAATTCAATATAATCTGTCTGTGTGTCTGTATGTTGCATTGTTATTTGATATATTTAGTGACAATCTACCACAAATTGACAGCATTTGACTAAATTGTCATTGTCTCACTTCTTTCAGTCGGTGAATTAAAATACGTTTTTTTTCCTTTTATTCTCATTCATTTATACGTTTCGTTTGGCATTTCTCACATAAACCGGAATTCAATTCAAATGTACCCGAAAAAGAAAAGAAACAGAAACCATGGAAGACCAAATAAAAATAATCTGCTAAAGACTCAAATTCCCAAAAAATTGCTAACCATTCACTGTTGTTGTTGATGCCATAGAATCAGAAACATTATTATTCCTTAAATTGCTAGCTGGTATCATGTGAATGAATTGTGCTGCTTTTACCCCAAAAAAACCATCTCATAACGATGCTTCTTTCCTTGTTATTATCCTTCGATTTATTCAAAAAGTATCGTTTCACACTTAAACCAGGAAATAATTTACTTCGTTCATCTTACATTTAACTGTCTGCTTGCAAACTAACTTCGAACTCTAACTCCTCGATTACTAAGTATAATCGTATGTCTGTCTGCCTCTCTCCCAATCAGTCTCTATGTTGCCTGTTACTAGACGATTGTATTATTATTATCCTGGTCTTTTCTTTTTGCTTTATTTTGGTACTTTTTCGTTATTGAGTCCTCTTTATGGTTTTAATGGTTATGAGATCTTTTACTTTTCTCATGTCTCTAGATTTCTTTCCTTTTTTTTGATTTTTTTGTGGATTTAATATTGAAAATATTATTGAATTTTGTTTTCATATTTATTTATTCAGTAGCAGATTGTTTTCCTTTCCTTTTTTTTTTTTTTTTGGTTTAAGTATTTTGTTAAAGGGATTTTCTTAAGAATATGGCAGGAATACTTATTGGCACTTTAAAGTACAAATTACACTGAAGATACACTGACGAAAATGTTGAAATTTAAAATGTGGGGCATGTTCCCTCAATCGTTATAAATCCAACAATCTTGCCTTTTTTCTTTGAGAGCAATTATTACAATTTGCCGTTAAAGTTGAGTTTGGTTAAAAGTAGCTTTAGCTAAAGTGAACTTTAAAGTCACTTTTAACTTTTTTTCGTTATTACAACCTACAGATAAAATGAAGTTAACTTTTTCAAAACCTTTGTAACCTGAATTTCAGTATTCCTGCAAGATTTTCACGGCACTATCGTCCTCTTTCTTTAGATTTCTATAGAACGAACTATGGATGTAATTTTCCTTTTCGTAGATTATGTAAAGATTTTAACTTATATTATGATTTTATTGATTTTAATTGTAGTGTTTGTCATATAAAACGTAGCTTATATGCTGGCATTAATTTGTAAATTATTATATAAAAATGTATTTTCGTTCCAGTCATAGGTAGTTCCTGTGGATTGTTAGTTTATTCAGCTTGTGATTAAGTTCTGTAGCTGATTTATGTTCTTGTTGCCATTACTTTTCCCTTACCCGCTATAGTCCGGACTGTAGTGTGTACGTGTCCCTTCGTAATGGGGACGAGCCCTCCGCGGTCGGGTGAGGGTGGGTTAATGTGAGGCCGGGGACGTTCGATAAAAAAAATGGCAGTGCCGGAGCAATGTCGTTAACATTTGCCAAGTTAAACAAGTTCTTTTTTTAAACGCAGTGACAACAATTGGTCAATTCACACAAGCCGTTGTATCGTTGTATTCATTGTATTGTTCGAAGAACATACAACAGTGTATGATTGTTATCGATAATTTTCATATAAAAATCTGATACACTTATACACATTTTTTCCAATTGTTTTGAAAAGTTGTATTGGTTTCGTGCTATCAAATTGTGTAAATGAAAAAAATGTGTATATATTTTCATATGTTGTGTTGGTTTCGGGCTATCAAATTTTTTGAATGCTACGGAATACACAATACAGCATAGCATTGAGCGTTCACAAAGAAGCAAATGTATTCAATACAACATACACGATACAAAGTTGTGTGAATTGCCCCAATTCTTTTTTGTTGTAATTGCTCATTTTGTTTATATTTGAAATTGCCATATTGAAAATATAATATAATATGGCAAGTTCAAACATAAACATAAGTTCAAAAGCTACCAGTAGGATGATCTTCCCTTTAGCTTAACGCTCACTTCTATCTTATTGTTCATTAAGTGACAGAACGTAGTGGAGATTATGGCCATAGCAACTAGATCATGACTCATAACGTAATGTTTACAGAATAGTAGGTTAGAGTATAGTTTTTTATGTAAATTTCAAAATTGATTGAAGTTCAAAAAATGCCACTAAGGGTTCATTCTTTTTAATTGAATGACGGTATATGACATGAATAGGCTAGAATACCTCGTAATATGAGTAAAAACGCTACAAATCCCTGTTAGAGACATATCACCGTCATATTTATTATTTGGTTTTTTGGATGAAAATTTTTTTCAGTATAAAAAAAGATTCGTCACATGTGACAATACCTAAAATGGAGTAAATTTTGCCATTTCACAATGACTTGAATAACATATGGTAAGCAATAGCTCTATAAGAGGAATATGTTTTGATAGAAATATTATCTTGGACTGTATTTTATTAAAAACTATGAAATTCTTATCATTACAAGCTACAGTACAACATGCTTTGCAATGATTTATGCTGTTTTTAAAAAATGGAAGAATTGGTCCCGAACCATATATGGCCATATAGTCATTAGACTCAGTATACCATGAAGCTATTGAGAGGAAGCTTTGGTGATCATGGATTATACGATATCACCGCTGTGCTTTTTTGTGTGAGTATGTCTACAGTGTCATCCCTGGAAAACCACACTGTAGATTCCAAAAAACATACGTCGCAATTGGAACTCACGGATGGACTACCAATGACTTATCATTCACATCATTCTTGGCTTCAGTCATTCTCTTTCTTGTTTTGGTAACTATTTTGTCGATCTGAGTTCTGTCAGTACATTTCAATCTATAGCATGCCAGACTAAGTCGTAATAGGGCTTAAGTAAAATATGTCCGATGCAATATGATTTACGTCTTCTACAATTTGGGCTTACAGCAAACTGTTAAAGATTGTGTAGAGCATGTGATGCGGCAATAATGCCTGGACGTATGAGTTGAAAATTCTAATTTTGATAGTCTTCCGCAATTGTCCAAATACGTGGTTGTTTACTATTGGAGCGCACGGGTAAGAAAAAGCTCGGATTCATTTTAGATCTGAGGGACCTGATGTTGAAGATTTTTTGATATTGTCCTGGCCTTTATTGTCCCTAAAAACTTGCCTCAGTTATTGACTCCACTAGCTTCCCATTGATTTTATTTTTCTAACAACTGTTTTCATAATGCATTTAGCAAAGAAGTCATAAATACTTTGGTATCAAATTTTCTTCTTTATTTTTATTTCTTTCAATATAACAGTCAATTCTTATCAGATCCATTTAGATATCCAATGACAGTATGTTCCAAAAACCTTCTTATCTCTAAATTGCAAACTTATATGAATTTTAAAATTTAACGACTTTAAACGTTTGAATAATTTTTTTCAAAACAAATATTTGTTCTTATATTCCTAAGAATTTCAGTGTAAATATTATACGATATTCTATTACAAATTATTATTTTGATCATTATAATGCCGATAATAATATTGTTTGTCTATGTTAGTCTCAGCTTTTCCATAACAAAACATTCGTTGCACTCATAACTACATTCGTAATTCAATTCCTATCTGCCATTAGACAGCTTTGAAGACTAACTTTTCTTGAATAAATTTATTTAAACTAAACCGAAGAATAAATGGTACAGAATTCCATTTACGAATACCATAATATGTAACTGGCAACAAAACATATTATTTTGTAAGACACACATTTGGTCACACTCTATAAACACATTTAAAGGGTTTGTGGTCAGTTTTATCTGTCTAAAATACATAGAACAAGTAGAAAATTTACAAAATATCTAAGTCGGCTATATGATAACCTACACTGTAATATAATTGTCTTCAGCATTTTTTATTTTATAATGTCCTTGGTATTAATTTTGAAATATGAAAAATGATTGTGATGCAAACTTAATTAAAGGCCTTAGCAGATATTTGTTTCAAGTTTCAATAAATTTAAAACACAAAAATGTTATAAAAAAGAACTTCATCTCAAGAACAGAAACATGCAATTGTTTCATTTCTTTACGAATATGCTTCACATTTTTTGGGTCAATATTATCATGTATTAGTTCTGTTAGTAAGGGGGATCTGCGTTCAAAACACAGCACAAAACAGTTATTCTACACTGGCGTAGGGTGAAACAAAAGAAAAATAAAAAGAAAACGACGAGAAAAGAAAAGCTGAGTCATAGCCTTACAGACAATACAATTTAAGAACATTCTAATGACCATCATTTGTTGCATTTAGATACTCAAGAATACAAAGTATGTATCGATAATAATATTGAATGAGGCAAAGTGGCAAGTTTATGTGTAATAATTTTTACAGGGTGTGATGTTGGTTAAACGTAGCTTCTCAAGGCTTCTTCATTCATTTCGTTTTGAGATCTAAAAAAATGTTGTCTGTCTACCACTTCGACCTAACCTAATGTAAGTTTGCACGGTATTAGAGGAGCTAAAATTACTCACTTATGGGATGGGAGGGGATACATGCAAACAATGTAAAGTCTCTGATTGTGACGACCTCCGGAACGATTCTTGTATTGCTGTATTCAGGTTGGCACTCAGCCTACCCGTGGCATACTAACACCCACCAGATGTTATTCACTTATGCATTCTTTAGATCGTCTAGAAAAAATTAAGAAACTACACTGATCTACTCCACTCATTAGTTGTGAAAGTCCTTGATTACAACTGAAATATTGCACGTTCGACAGACAAATTTACTTGCGTTTGTTTTAAATTATAAAAAATTAAGCGCCTTTATTCTATCTTTCAATTATCCATCCTGAAGGCTCCTAATCTTCTGGGTGGGCAAACAACATCAATGAAGATCGTATAAAAAAATAAGGTCACATTAGCTTTTGGAAAAAATTACATGTTAACGAGCAATATTTCTTACCAGGCAATGTAAAATGGTAACCCTACCAGTCTAGAACATGTTATAATGTTCAGATCAATCGTCCGTTTAACGGAAAATATTGAATTAATGAAAGTGAAACAAACTGAAACATTGCAGTCGCTGTAGTCTAGTAGGTAGTGTATTGGCTTACTAGATGTGAGACCCCAGTTCAAACCCCAAGTCAGACATCCTCAACAAAACGAAATTAGAAAATAATATTTCTTAGGCGACTTCCTCTCAGCAGATTTCTGGCATAAACTCTGAGTGTTAAATAAAAATTGCCATGAAAAAATTTCTCAAAAATCTGTCGTTTGGCGTCGCCTTTAAACTGTAGGTCTCGGCATTTATGGATAACATTAACACACACTGGATGGGTGGTGTAAGAAGCTAGGTTGTAAACTTGGCTGAAGACCGGTAATGGCTAATCAAGTATTTACTTGTAATAAGTAAGCAATATGCCTCCAATTGTTGCGCTTTCACCTTTTTAATAACGTCTAAAATATGAGCTCGTAGATTGCAAATAAAATAAAAATAAATTTGTGTTCAGTTTTAATTAAAATTCTTTATTATTCGCACAATTCTGTGTGCTACTGTTTACAACTTGATGTAAACAACAACAATTACTTTTCTTTATTACACATACACACATACATAATTGGCCATTACAACCCTTCAGTCAGGATTACGGCCTAGCTTCTCAACACCACTTATGTTGTGTGCGTCAATTTTATACATGAGCGGCGGGACCTACAGTTTAAAGTCGACTCCGAACGACTGATTTTTTGAGAAGTTTTTTCATGGCAATTTTTACTCTCAGAGTTTTTGCCAGAAATCTGTTGAGAGGAAGTAGCCGAAGAAATATTTTTTCATATTTAATTTTGATGTCTGACCTGGGATTCGAACTCGGGCCTCTCGTCTAATAAGCCAACACACTACCTACTAGACCACGGCGACTTAACTTTTCTTTATTATTCCTCTGTTCATAGCCTTTGCATAAACAAAAACAATCACCAAATAATTATTCGATAGGTGTTTGTAACGGAGATCTTTCAACCAGGATTGCTCTCTTCAAACCCACTGCGTTTTGGCACAAGACTGACTGAACTTCACTTACAAAATATATCCTCTTCTTGAAAAATTTGAATAATCTTTAGAGCATAAAGAAATACTCCACTAGTATCTAAACGGTCACACCCTGTTTTTTTAATATAAAGACAATATTAAATATTTGTTCTCTATTTAGTTGCTAATACTGTAGTTATTATTGTTTTTGTTATGTTATGTTGCATTATTACAACATTCAACACATTTCCGTTTCCAATATCACACTCTATCTCTACACGCGCAAGCATTTCAAATATTTTGCAATTTTATAACGGCAATTTTCATCTTTAAACAATTTAAATTTCCCTCTCTCTCACTCTCTTTTTAATGGTAAAATTCAATGCCAAAAATAAAGAAACAGGATGTGAAAGAAAAAGGCCAATGGAACTGTAATGGCCTCCACAGGCATATCTTCTTGTGCCAGTAACTGCAAGGAGTTGCAAGCATAAAAACAAAAACAAGGAGAAGAGGATGCTTTACAAGGATTGTTGGCTGTGGTCAATAAAAGAGGAAGTCGAGAAGAGTAGAACTAAAGCTTAAAATGTGGCAAGTATCTGACATTTATGGATAAATATGAGTTTGTTACGGTATTAGTTTAAGTGAGTGAATGTGAGATTTTTTCTTTTGGTTTGTCCTCTTTTTTTCCTTCGTGCTGATGCTAGGAAAACCACTAAAAGAAATAGAATGTAAACACCATACATACATACAAACAATAACGTTGTTGCCACTTGCAACAATATTTGTTTGGTTTTTACAACAAACACATGAGGATGTAAAAGTATGCAACACCGTGCTCTTGCTGTTGTTGCTGTTGTTGCACAATAGTTAGTGAACTTTAAAATTTTCCAAAATACTGCTTAAATGCCTGCAAGTCATGTAGCTTGTGAGAGAGTCAGTGCGTATGTTTAATATGAACTCATATGTGATGTACTTGAGGTTTTCTCCAACATTTTATAAGAGTTTGTTGCAGTTTATTTTCCATTTTAATATGTTTGTTGTTTTGTTTTTTGTTGTTATATTCTCAACTTTAAAACAACATTGTTGCAAAGTTATTTTAAGCTGCAACAGCCTCAAATTTCATTCTCTGAGAAATTTTATTCATTTTTCGTTTCTTAGGGGGTTTTTCTTCTTTTTTTTGTGATAAAATTTCAACAGGATGCTGGTAAAGTTTAGTTTCGGCATTTAAAAAAACCATGCATGAGATCAAAATAATTTAAATATGAACTGCTGTTGACTCTCTTCGAACATTTTACAGGCTTTATTTGGAAACGTTTAAAATTTATGGATTTTTCAGCAAATTATAGGAAAAGTGTTTACGATATTTATTTAAAGAGAATTTTTTGTTTGCTACAGTGAAAATATTGTTACGAAAATGAAAAATCAAGATATTGGTGTTTTGCTTTTACATCGCTTAACATTAAAATTATAAACAAAAGTAACACAAACAAAATAATGCAGTAAAGAAACCTGTTTACAAATTATCGTACTGCTTAATAATAACAACAAACACCAGAATAAAATTAAAATGGTAAACAAGTAAACAAAAATACACCAACAAACACTACAAGAATAAATGTAAACAAAGATGTTTACATTTATAGAGATTTCGAGAAGACGAAGTCATGAATATTCGCTTTCATGGACATTCATTGGACTGTTTATTCTGCCATACAAAAGTCAAGCCAAAGCAGGCTACTGATTTAGTGCAGTTCAATCAGTTTTGTGTGAAGACGTGTTGTGTTTGAAGAGAGTAATCGTGGTTTGAAGATCTCCGTTACAAAGATCTGTCGTATAATTGCTTAGTAATTGTTATTGTTTATGCAAAGAGTATAAACAGAGGAATAACAAAGAAAGGCAATTGTTGTTGTTTACATCAAGTTGTAAACATTGGCATACGGAATTGTACGAACAATATTGAATTTTGATTAAAACTGAACACAAATTTATTTTGATTTTATTTGCAATCTACGATTGCATATGATTTTAAACGCTTTTAATGTTTATTGAGAATGCTCAATGGGATCTACCACAATTTTACCACGAGTACACTACCAAATTAACAACACGTGCAAATTATGGAATTTTTATATGAAAACTCTTGCTGTGTAAGGAAGGTTTTGTCTACCGAAATATTGTCTACAGCAACGAAGCTCATTGTCGGCTCAATGTGGACGTGATAGTTAGAAAAGCGAATTACTCCAAGTGAAAGGGTTTAAACCATCAAATAAACTTCTCAACCTCATCCTACTAAGGCCTGGGCAATACCAAGGAGGCTTTTCGAACTCCTTCTTGTCGCAAACTTGTCTTTAGCTAGAAAAGGCCTTTTGCTGTACTTGAATAAAACCAGTGCGAGACTGAATATTGGGCTTCTTAAGAGCCACTGCGATGCATGGACACTATTAACCACTGATGCAGTAGCCTTTAGAGTATTCGAAAGGAAAGTCCTACCTAAGATCTTCGGTTCAGTGCAAGTTGGCGATGATTTCCGCATTTAATACAACAGTGAGCTTCATCAGCTCCTCAACGCTATGGACGTTGTGCAGCGTATTAACAACCAGCGGCTGCGCTGGCTCGGCTATGTCATTTGAATGGAGGTGGATGATCCGGCGAGACGGGTAATTGATGCGGGGATTTGCGGAAATCGGCGAAGAGGACAACCTTGTTTGCGTTGGAAGGACCAGATCGGAAGACTTCCTTTATTAAATGCTTGAGAAGTGAAGACAATTCGGCCATGTTGTTCTAATAATTAAACAGGGCCATATGACCCGTCGAGCAAGTAAAAACTGAAAAGCCTTCGTATAAATTTTCATATTTCTTGCAATGAAATTATATTCCTTTGGTCGTGAAGATGTTTAATTTTGTTTTTCTAATATTTTTCATAAATTTTGCAATTTTCATCTTCTGTCGTGTATAAGTCTTTGCTGTTGGTATTGTTGGCTGGAGTGGCAATATAGACGGCAGCAGCAACAACAACTATACTTTGAACTTGTAAGTTTTCCCACCCAAGAAACTTTAAAAATTCATTTTTATGTCTACGAAAAGTGTAAATTTACCACTCTCGAGTAGTAGCACGAGCAGTAGTGGGTGGGTGGCAACCAAACAGCTGCAATAAGAACAACAACAGCAATAGCAACAACACAGACAAATAGCAAAGTTAAGTGCAACTTCATGTGTGGCAACATACTGACGACGAGTTTAACAAATTGCCAAAGAAAGAAAAAAAAAACAACAACAACAACGAAAAACTACACAATAACAGCAACAATGACAGCAAAATAAAAATTAATATTTGAAAAGTTTCTAAAGCAGCAACAACAGCAATTTCGTCAACAACAGCAACTAGCAGCAGCAACTGAGATTTCTAGATTTTTCTTTTCCTTTTGTTGCTTAAGCCCAAGAAGATTTGCTAAAGACTGCAATCAACAGCAGCAACTGCAGTAGCTGTTGGTATGAAGGAAAAGCAGAAGAAAATCATCAGCAGCCTAGTAACTAAGACTGGCTGCTTCTGTTACAGCAAATAACGCCTTTTGCCGAAAAAAAAACCTCCCAAGTGGATGAAAGATGAAAAACGTCTATTTAAGGATACATTTCTTTGGCTTTAACTTGCTACTTTCAAATTATCAATGTTGCATGCATTATACATACACATGCACATGCACAAAAAGGCAGACAGACAGGCTGCATCACTAGTTTTAGTCAATTGGTGGCATAGAGAATAACCTGCAACGCTGGAAACAGTTTTACACAATTGTTCTCTGGTGTTGAAAGGCAATTTCGTCATCTGTCCTTATACTGTTCGACGTGCAACGTTAACTTAGTTATGTCATATTGCAGCAGCAGCTATACACTGCTGCCTGCCACACCACTACACAGATACATACATTTTAATAAAATATTTCTCTTCTCCCACCATTTGTATTGAAAATGTCTTCTTCCTTCTTCCGCTATCGAGTATGAAAGACTGAAAGAAATCTATGAAGTTTTGCAATATACAGTGAAGTAAAAATGTTTACCACTACTACATCTATTAAACTTTTCACTATGTTGTATAACATGTATATTCAATAACACCAAAGAGCAGTGCAATAGAATAAATAATGTATGCTGACTTTTTGCCATAACTGTACTATGAAAAATTTATGAAATGTATACTAAAGGAAAGACACAAAATCAGTGAATGAAAACGAGAATATTGTAAGTGTTAGTGCTCTTTAGCAAGCAAGAGTTTATCCTACTATTTGCTCCTTCAATTGTGTTCTTATATCCTTATCTGTATTCCAATTTTATTATTCAACAATGCCTTTAAGATGATTCCTATTCAATAACAGGTCAAATATATACAGTATTGTCACCGGTTAATTGAAATTCAGATATCGATAAATATACTTGACTGTCAAAAACGAACTTATCAAGGTACTGGTGTTTTACCTTTACATCGCTTAACATTCAAATTATAAACAAAAGCTACAAAAACAAAACAATGCAGTAAACAAACCTGTTTATCATTCTACTTAATATAACAACAAAACACTAACATAAAAAATGATAAACAAGTAAACAAAAGATACCAACAAACACCAGCATAAAAAAATGGTAAACAAGTAAACAAAAATACAGCAACAAACACTACGGAAATAAATGTAAACAAAATACACAGACAACAATAACGAAACAACGATATCAGCTTGATCACTCCACTATCACTCCGGACATTATAAATGTTTTCAACTCATCGAAATGGAAGCATATCTCAGCGCCACTGATAGGAACTATTTCTCGTTTCTGATACTTAATTATGAGTCGAACAACGTAATTATTACGAAAGAATTTTCTTATCTTATATGATATCGTGGCAGTTATGTAAGCAACACTCTTGCATAACACTGTGTAACTACTTGCTTCCTTACTTAATTGGTCATTACAACCCATTAGTCAAGACTTTAATTTTGTTCAAGTGTGACTAGATCTACAGTTTTAAGTCGACTCCGTACGATGTATTTCTGAGAAACTTCTCATGGCAAGTTTATTTACTCTCTCGCCTAATAAGCCAACACAACCTACTAGACTACGGCAACGTCGACGTGAAACAAATGATAAAACCCTGACAGCTCTACTCATATTTAATCAAGGCGCATCAATTCAAGAACCACAAGACTTTGCTTGAAGGAAGCTAACGTAGTTACTAGGTTCATAGTCCGGAATGAAGTCATCTAAGTGTTATTATATATCAGAGTTCACCGTTATGGGAAGGAATCCTGAGAAATTTAATCAAGTAAAACTAATGAACAATGTACTTGCAAATGAATGCAAGATATAGAGAGATGGATGGATGAATGGAGATCAACTAAAATTCAAATCAGTTCTTGGCGGCAAGTGACGTTTGCAGAAGATATATTTTAAGCTCAGACAACAACCTCTATCATAAGATGTATCCGATAAGCAATTGACAACGAAGCTATGGAACACGTCGTATTTAAATGCTTTACGTTTGGTGAACATTGAATGGAAATCGAATACGTAATCGACCAGTTCATGGTAGAGATGATGCTACTCTCCGAGAATAACTAAGGCTGCATTAAACCTATCAAGGACGCATTACAAAAAGCAAAGAAAACTTATGGAAGATCAGCAGGAAGAATGAGCACTTGGCAAAGAAGTATCTTAAAGCAGTTCTTCATGCTGGGTAAGTGGGTAAGAATACGTTATGTCATTCGGAGTCGATTTTAAACTGTAGATCCCGCCACTCATGTATAAAGTAAACACATAAGACATAAGTGGTATGAGAAGCTAGGTTACAATCCTGACTGTAGGGTTTTAATGAGCAATTACGTGTGTATGCATGTAGGAACACGTCATTGTGAGTGAGAACTAGAATAGAATAATTTTGCTGGAGAATAACCAACTGTGGTAGAAATTAATTGTTTATTGCCGAAAGTAATGGAGATTGTAATGAATAGTGGTATGAGGTATGAAGCAGAAAATACCAAAAAAAAAAAATTATCGTATAAAACTGTTTGTCTTAAAAGGCAGCATGAACTTATTACTTTTATTTCCTTCAAGGAATGTAAACATGTATAGTTTATTTGGCTCCGCAATTCTTCTCAGCTTGATGGATCGTCAATTGATGTCGAGAATATAGCTTTGCTTGTCATATCTTCAGGCTGTTTTTCTAGCACAGGATAGTCATGCTTTAGAATGTGCAGCGCTTGCGCTGACCAATTTCTTCTCCTTTGATTTAGAGAACTTAGTCAGTACAGAGACTGCGTTCACCGATGGCGTCACAACGGGCCGCTATGCGTGCTCAAGTGAGCTATTGGCATCAAGGCTACCACTCTAACCTAACCTAACCTAATGTTAACATAGTTAACCAACTGAACAGTTTTACAAACCTTTTCTAAACACAAAAACAATTGAAAATGGACTTGTTATAAGGCAGCAGTTATGAAAAATCGTTTGAATCTATAAAAAAAAACATAGTTGTTGTTAAAAATACACCTATTGTTGTGCACCCGCTTTACCTTACATCACACCCTAACCTGCAGGTTACTTATTTCCTTTAAGTTCAAATCACAAAGTGTCGTTATATCAAGTGAATATCCGTGGCAGGGTTAATTCAACCAATTTGTATAAATATAACCTCTCCCCTAACCCAAAACCACTTCTCGAGAGTATGTACATACACACATATGTAAGTTACACATACAAATTCTTTTAAAGAAAACCCAACATATTGATGGATGATGTGAGTCTGTCTGCCTGTGTGTCTGCCAGCAGCTCTCTTTCGCTGTTTCTCTGTATCAATTTGTTTAAAAAAGTTCATGATCCAATGACACGCTCCATTGATAATTTTCTTTAGTGAAACAAGCAATTTACCTCTTGTGCTACTGTAAGATGACAGCAAAAGAAAGCAGGTTGTTAAATCATATTGAAACATTTACCTTGAACCGCAAAATTTAGACAAGTAACGACAACAATAACAACAGCGGCAACACTAACAAGAATCTTAGAAATGAAAAAATGAAGGAGAGAAGAAAAGAAGTCAAACCAAACCAAACCAAAACACAAAACCATTTATTAACAACACAGGTGGTACAGCCTCACCATATTGAAGCTAACACATGCATACGTATACACATGTATACACATCCTCCGTTAGATTTTTCTTATTGCGATATACAAGGCAGGCTAAGCAATTATTTCTCTCTCTCTCTCTCTCTTATTTTACACCATTACTAAGGAAGTTTTCCATTTTCTTTTTTGGCTTTTCTGTGTGCATAAGATGCCTGTGGTCTCTCTCTCTCGTTGTTCTCTTTGTTAACACCGCTAATGCTGTTTAATAATATTGTTATTTAAGCTTTTGTTGTTGTTGTTGTCTATTGAGAGAAAAATAGCAAATTTGACACATTAGTTAAAGTGACACCCTTAAGGTGTCACCTGCTTAGTTTTTTCTCTTTTTTTTTTTGTCTTCCCTTTTTATCATATTCTTTTGGAAGACTTTGTTTCCTACGCTTACCTCTTGTTTAGGGTGTATATGAGACTTTATTTTACAGAAAAGTGTGTCTGCCTTCTGTATAACAATAGCAAGGCGTGTGGCCCACAATTGTCAACAAAACAAAAACAAATTGTCAAAAATATTTACGTCACCTCCTTTTTGTATCAATTACTCTTGATTTTCTTTTACTCTTCCTTTTTTCCATCACCCTCCTGCTGAACATAGAATTGATGCTTAATTTTAATGAACCACACTTTTCCTTTGCCTTTTTGTCTCCCTATATCTGTAAGGCAGAGAAATTGTATTTGAAGAACAAAAACCTTTTCTTTCTTTTCGTTTGTATTTGTGTTGGTGTGCTCTTGACAAACCCGTTTTTAAATTGATGTCAGTGAGAATTTTTCTCTTATTGTAAGTGTATTGGTTGGTTGGTGTAGCCAACCTACCGTCTATGCATGTGTATGTCATTAGCATCATCACTTTGGAACATTGTCTTCGACTTCAGCAACGATGTCACATTGTGTAATTGTTGGTATGTTGCTCCCTATGTCTCCTGCCCTATTCACTCTTTCAATACGAAAGAGAAAGTGTAAATGTGCCTGATTGTGGTTGATCAATCAGCTCCATCACCTTTCTACTTTAAGAGGAGCGCGGGGCGAGGGGTGAGGGGGATAAGACTATACGAAGAAAAATGTCTTTTGCCTTGCAGTGAGGTTTTGTTGATTTTTTTTCCTGTTTTTTTTGTATACAACCATTGAGTGAGGTTATGTTTTGTTAGAGTGCTTATTAAAGTTAATTGGGGTTTTTCTTGTTCTTCGCTCTACCACCACCACTCTCCACATTTTTGGTTTAGTCCCTCTCTCTCTCTCTCTCTGTGTAGTTTGCCTCTTGGCAAGTGATTAATTACGAAATATTTGACGAAGGCTAATATTCTACAATTTTATTATAATTTTTTCTTTGCTTTTATTCTCTCGCTCTCTCTCTTTCTCCTTTTATTGTACTTTTTTTCATTAAGTTTTTCGTTAAATGGTTTGCTGAAAGAAAGAACATTGTTGTGGTTTTCAAGGTTTCTTTTCTGATTTTTTCCTCCTTTTTGTTGAGAACCAACATGTTGTTATTGGCTTAAATAAATTTGTTTTTAAAGGCTGTAGCAAGAAAGAGGCAAAAAAAAAAAACAAGAATCATATTTTAATTGTGGTTAAGGTAACATGGGTCAAGGATTTCATAAATTTTTACCAAAAAATAAAAGAAAAGAGCAAAAATTAAAATGAAAGCGAAAAAGAAAAAATTTTTAATAATGGAAAGTCATTCTTAATTCTTATTAAAATTAACAACAGAATCAAAACAAGGACATTTTTATAACTCGCAAAGAGCAAGGCAAAATAATTAAATTTGAGATTTATTTCAAATAAGATAAGATAAGAATTCTCTTTCTATAATGGAAAGTTTTTTGTGTTGAGAATTTTGAATAACTCAATATCGATTGTATTTTAAAAAAATCTTAAATTATGTTACACAATCAAAGATCAGCAATGAGTATTCAAAAAGATGAGTAGAATCGAATCATACTCATAATTTCTCATACTTATACGCATTCATATTTATTTTAGTACCATGGAACATCTCTACTCATATTCAAAGTTTGAAGTACTCATCGTACTCATAAAAACACTTGTGATGTTGTTAACTTCGACTCTCCATAACTCAACATATACACGAATCACAAAATAAGTATGAGTCGCATATTGTATTGCTTTATTAGACGCGAGTACTTGGTTCAACTATCTATCATCTATCTATCTATCAGCAATCTCCAATAAAACAAAATTTCCAAAAAATATTTCTCCAGCGATTTCCTCTCCGCAGATTTTGAACAAAAACTCTGACAGTAAAATAAAATTGCCATGAAAAAGTTTCTGAAAAATCTGTCGTTCGATATCGACTGTTAGTCCCGCCACTCATGTATAAAATTAACACACATAGCTTAACTGGTGTGAACAACTAGGTTGTATTCCTGACTGAAGGGTTATAATGACCAACTATGTATGTATATATGTAAAGCCATGATGACGTTTTTATTTCATTGCAATACGACATCATTTACTCACAAATTCCAAGCATACTGTCTTTCAAATGCTTCAATATTGCTACATTATCCACGTAAATACGCTATGTAACGTAAAATAAATTTAACGGCGTTAAATCGTATTGACTTGCAATCTACCCAAATTAAATCTTTTATCACGAGGCACCCTGTTCTTTAAACCTCGTACCATTCAGTTTCTTACTTACTTACATAGTTGGCCATTAACAACCCGTTTATCGGACTACGGTCAGTCCTAACACATCCTCTCAGACACCTCTACTTCCTGCTCTTCTTCGTCAGTTGGTCACATTAATCGATGAGACGGCATTCTCGATTTTATCCTTCCACCACAGACTCCTCTCCCCGTCCTCTACGATGGCTTCTAAATATCCATCTCGTCGGATCATTCTCTTCCATACAACATCGCTGGCTGTTAAGGCACTATACAACGACCATGTTGTCGAATGCGGAAATTATCGCCAACTCTCACTGTACCAAAGATCTTACATAGAAATTTTCACTCGAGTAATATCAAGGCTCACGCATCACTTCTGCGCCATAGAGAAGTTTGGGGAGAATGAGAGACTTATAGAATATTGTAGATCTCTGCTGCTCAATTGCCTATTGAAACCATAATAGCAACCTGTTGGCAAGAGTTATTCTACACTTGATCTCCAGACTGACAACATATTTGCTCGTTAAGGCTTTAATCCAAGGTAAATAAATTCACTGACAACAACAAAAGTATAGCATAGTTATCGGCCATGATCTGGGATTTAATACCCACCAGGTCCCTACTTGACGGCAACATATACTGCGTATTGCCCTCGTTTGCTGCCAGACCCATCTATATATAATGATTCCCGTTCAATAGTGCTAAAGGCAGCTTGGTACATCCTACAATGTCGTCATCGTAAGCAACTGCACACTTTTATGGAAAATAGTGCCTTTGCAATCCCCCTTTTTTTTTGGCAAAACAGTCTCCATGACGAAGTTGAAGAGGTCGCATGACCGGAGAGGTCCATTCCTACTTTTTTTATACCAACGCTCAAGACATGACCCCTATTCATGCAGTGCATTGTGTTGAAATACAGGAAAGATAGCTTTTTGGAGAAAGGAAAGAGAGTGTGATGTGCAACCTTCGAACTTTTTTCGAGAGTTGCAGTTTTAGTAATGATTTTCATTTTCTTTTTTCTATTGTAAGTAGTCACATACAATGTCAGACAAACAATCACAAACAACCAGAGTGTCTGGTGGGTATAGAACCCATAGCCTTGGTACTTAAACCTTAGTGCACTACCAACTAGGCCATCGGGGCACGCTGATGGAATTGTAAGAGTTTCTCAACGTCATTATGCATAGCCTTAGCAGCCTCGTAGGACAGAAACTCAACTCGCGGCAGAAACTCAACTCTTCATGAAGATATCGAAGGCTATCTTAGAGTCAACAAAATGATGTTGTGTGTCGACTTGTTTTCCATGAGTTTGGACTATGGTGCACTGATAAGGTCCAACGATTGTCTTGTACGATTCACACAATAGTAAGTAAACTAGGTTAAGTCCCAATATTACGGAATGCCACCCATACTATTACCTTTTCAAAGACCTTACTTTATTTCTTTGATTAAAAATCGATTGTTTTATTTGATTTTAAATTGTATTTAAATTTTTATTATTTTTGTTTTTTTTTAATTTCTTTTTCTGTTTGTTGTTCTTATTAGTTGTTATAATTTATTTAATAATCATTTTTTTATTTTTTTATAATTATTATTAATAAATTAGAATAGTTTTATAATCTTAAATGCAGAATTTATTTTACAATTAAATGCTTAATGTTTTTTATTTCTTTTTTTTATATCATAATTTTTTTTTTTTCTTAATAATAATTTCATGTAGTGACTGCAACATATTTTTTGTTTTGTTTTAAATTTATAATATCATGTACTTGTTTAATTTTTTTAATTAAATTTAATAATATTTATGAGTTTTTTTCCTCTGTTTTTTTGTAGCAATTTTTTTTAGCATTTTTATTATAATTTGCATAATTTGATTTCTTTGCCTATTTGTTTTTGTATTTTTTTTTTTGTTTATTATGAATAAAAGGAAAATAAAAAAAAAAAATGTATATGTTTTTTGTGTTGTTTTTTTATGAATTCAATGGCCAATATGATGAAGTTGCATTAGATTTTTATTTTATTTAAAAATAATTTTTTTTATTAATTTTTTTTTTTAGTAGTTATTTAATTAAACAAACATCATCAAGGATGATTTAATGCTTGATTTATGACAATTTTTTCTTTTTGTTTTTTTTCATATTTTTTTTTTAATTATTTTCATTATTAATCTGATAATTTACAAAATAGTTTAGGTTTTTTGTATAAGGGGGGTGTCCATGGTTGTCTGTCTACATGTCTGTCTATCTTAATTAATGTTATTAATAATAATATTTATTAATAATTACATTTAACCTATTTATTTACTTCATTATTAGTTGGATTATTGAAATTGTTTTTTAATTTTAATTTTTTTTATTTATTTTTTTAAGGAAAAAAATTACAAAATATTTCAAATTTTTTTTAATGATTATTAATAATACAAAAAAATCTCATGTACTTTATGTATGTGTATTGTATGTATGATTATCTAATAAAAGGATATATGTATTTCAAGTATAATTATTAAAAAAAGCATTTTTATTTATTCAAAAATAAGCCTTTTTTGTCGCATATGATTTGACGGGTAATTGATGCCTTAAATTCTTAATTCTTAATTTTATTAGCATTCGTCTTAAGCTGTTTTATTTTATTTTTATTTAAAAAAAAAAAAACGAAGATTCTAAAAAAGAAAAATTATGCTTTTGGTTTCCCTTATATCTACCATACGTAGTATATTGTTATTAAAAATAATATTTACAATTACTCTGTAGAGATTGGTTTTCTTTTCTTTCTTATATAATCTTAAAAAATAAATCAAGGAAAAATAAGCTTTATATGTTGCTGTTATTGTTTTAAATTTAATTAATTGTTGTTTTTTTTTAATAGTTTAGTTTTACAATATAGATTGTGTATCATCTTAGTATTATACATAGTTTAACTAACTTAACTAAGCTTAGGTATCATATCGTAGTTTTACACAATTTTTATTTCATTTTTAATTTCCTTATTTTTATTTTATTTTTTTATTTTTTAGTTGTCATTAGTATTCATTGAATTATTTATTATTGGATGAGATGCATTGCTTTTTAATTACAATTTGATTGTTTATCTTATTTGGAAAATTAGAAAACGGATTTATTTTTTTATTTCAAAAGGTTTCCTTTTATTAAACGTGTCTCTCTAGCCGACAGCTATTTAATACATACATACATAATTGGCCATTACCCTTTCAGTCAGGATTACAACCTAGCATCTCATACCACTTATGTTTTGGCTGTTAATTATATACATGAGCTGTGGGACCTACAGTTTAAAGTCGACTCCGAATTACAGATTTTTGAGAAATTTTTTGGTGGCAATTTTATTTACTCTCACTGTTTTTGCCAGAAATCTGCTGAGAAGCAGTTGCCGAAGAAATATTTTTTTTTATATCGTTTTATTTTTGATGTCTGACCTGGGGTTTGAACCGTGGCCTCACGTCTAATAAGCCAACACAATACTTACTAGACTACGGCGACTACAGCAGCCATTAACCCTGGATGGTTACTCTTCATTTTTGTACATTAAAGTTACACTTTGTTGAATCGACGAACAATTAAAATAAAAAAATGTTTATGTCCACTCACTGCAAACCTTCGTTATCAATTAACGTTGTTGATAAAAAGAGCGAAATTTGGTCACACATAAAAGATTTATATGATAATGAGTAAATGAGCTTCGTCAATTCGACGAACAAAAACCACCCAGGGTCAAAAAATGTAATTAAAGCGTCTAATGACTGGAATTTTATTTCTGATTAAAAGCCACACTCGTGCCAAAATCGTTCGAAAAATTAATGAGAAATATTGGAATAAGGAACCTGAAAGCTTTGATATCAAACAATATAGGAGCGAAGAACATCGTGCTACAAAGTCAACATATACAACTTTTGCCTGCTAGACGACGATACAGTAGTAAATAATGGCACTGCAAAAACACATCAGACTTAACATTAGACTCAACAAAGAACAAGTGACATTCGAATGATAGCAATCAGTGTATAGATAGACGCTCGATGATATCCGAACGAAAGTGTATTCCACACATATGTAAAGTTAAGTATATTATATGTCGGAGAAACCTGGTTAATATCTACTACAGTCATACAAAATTTGCCGGCATTAGGCAACAACACCCTCAGAGTCACATGCAAAATATTCTGGCAGTACTCTATCATTACTATGAGCAAACGTTATAACGTTTCTATGCTCATCTTGAGGACTATGGAACAAATTAGCTTCTCAAACTATCCGGGTTGTGTATGTTAATTTTATACATCAGTGGCACAACCTACAGTTTAAAGTCGACTTCCAACGAAGGATTTGTGAAAAACTTTACATGGTAATTTTATGTATTCTCAGTGCTTTTGCCAAAAGGATGCTGATAGCAAGTCGCCAAAAGAAATAATTTTTCATATGTGGTTATGTTTTAATTTGTCTTAGCTAGGAGTTGAACCAGGCTCTTGTCAAATAAGCCAACACACTACCTACTAAACTACGCTTTTCATTGGGGTATACTTGTTCGAAAGTGATGTTGGCCAAACGACTAACGTAAATCGTCAAAGCTGCAGTAAGTGAGTAAGGTTACCATTTTCTGGATCCCCGGCCATGTAGGAATTCAAGACAATAAACGATTAAATAAATTTGCCAAGAAGACATTTTTCACACTTCTAATATGGAAGAACCTTTCTGGAATGGTAAGAATAGTTTTGAAGGGAATATTGTGAGAAAAGAAAAATGTAGAGAGGCGAACGGGGTTGAAAATTTTACATCAGATTGGCTTCTTTAGACCGGATAGGATAGGATAGAATATGCTTTAAGCCCCTTATACGGATCATGCTATGAGAATTTGAGATAATTTACGTACCATATTTAATGTTTTAAAGGCCTGTGATATTATGCTTAGAAAGATTGGACATCTAAGTGTACCACGTTCTCGAATCTGAACTTAGAAGTATTTTTGTCACTACCCCTCTTGGGTACATATGGCCTTCATAAAACATTTCTGTCTTGTTTCCGTATCTTTAAACCTTTTTTTAATCTTTTTGTCCCAGCTAAGTAGCAGATTAGTCTGCTGTAGATAGCCCTAGGAAAATGAAGCCACCATCGTTGGTTAGAAACAAAGTTCTACGAGAATTTGGTGTAGTGGTGGAGAACCTTGCTAATCGTTGATTTCTACCTCTTTTCGTAGTAGGCGTTGGCACTGCCTGAACTTCCTGTGGTGTTGTCCTTGATCTTAGAAGTGTAGCCTATGAATTTGATTCAATTATATATCTTTATTTATATAGCATAGGTAACAAATAGATATGGACTATACAGAGACACTTTTAAGTTTAATGTGAATTCATGATCGTATTTAAAGAAATTATTTAAATATTGTGTTATAAATACCAGATATGATGCCAAATGTTATATATATAATTTTGTTTTTAATAAATTATTTATAAAATATGTAAAAAAATTTATTTTGTTTTTATACACTTTAAGCATTAAATTTTTACAAATGAATTATTTTTATTAAATTTTTTTAATATATAATTTGTTTTTTTTAAATTTAATTTATACATTAAGCCAAAATATTTATTTTGATTTTAAGGAAAAGGCATAAAAAATCAAGGATCAAGGAAGGATACAAGTAAGATTTGGGGAAAAGGGGATTTTTTTTAATATTTATAAAATTTTTTTTCTCTAAATTTTTTTTTGTTTTTTTTGGAAAATTAAAATTGAAAAATGTAAATGAAAAAATATAAAGGAAAACAATAAACAATTGCCATTTTTATAAATTTCCAAAGCAATTGAGTTTTTTTTTTATTAAAAATTGTTTATTTTAAGGAATATCGACGTGCTCATATAATATTTAATTTTTGTTCTTGTTGTTGTTCATTTTCTTCTTGTTGTTGTTGTTTTGTTAAATATATGTTTTTTATTTTAAATTTCCTTTGAAGCACAATTAAATAAATTAATTTTTTTATTTTTAATGTTTTTTTATCAAATTTTTCTTGTTTTTCTTTGTAATTTTAATAATTTTGTTCACTCGCTTGGACGAGGTTAAATTAATTTATTTGTGGCCTCAAATAACAGATACATACACATATTTATTCTTTTTTTGTTATAATTATTAAATTACAAACATATTTTTTAATAAATTTTTGATTTTTCATAATTTTATTTAATTTTTTTCTTCTTCTTTGCCTATATAAAAATTTTGAATTTTGATTAAATTTTGTTTAATTTAATTTTTATTTTAAATTTTAATAATTTTGTTTTTATTTTATAATTTATTAATAATTTTTTTTTAAAATTTTTTTTTTTTAATAAATTTAAATTTTTTAGCCTAAACATGTAATGCCAAAGGTTTGTTTGTATTTTTTGTTATTTTGTATAAAATCATAAGCCAATTAATCTTTATTTAGTAATCGTTTAATAATTTTTTCTTCTTTTTTTTTTAATAATTTTGATTATGTTTGCTTTAATAACGTTTGCTGGTGTATCATTCTTCTAAACTGTCGCGTTAAATCTGTTTCATTAAAAGAGCATTTTTTTACGGCAAAAATAAACATTTAAAGAGTTTTCTTTTCTTCTTCTTCAGTTTTGTTTGGTCCTGGCAATCTGTTTATTTATGTGAATTGTAGTTTTCCTAGTTTATGATTTTGTGCTGGGGTGGGAGTAAAACTAAGGGAATTAAGGAATCATGGCTAACATAAAATTTTTGGGGACTCTGGTTTATTGTACTTTCATGGTACCTTTTCGTTTTTTGTTTTAATTTCAAAATGTTTGTTTATTAATAAAGTCAAAACAGTTTAAATAAATTAAATTTTAAATTCTTATTGTGGTTCTCTTATAGCATTCACTATTTAAATGAAAAATTTCAAAATTATTGATTTTTTTGAGCAACACTGTACTGGTTTCCTTAACAAGCACTCCACTAATAGTTTCATGTTTCAAAGAAAGATCCTATATTTACCACAAAACCTAGCAGCAAAAGTGGTTAAGAAAATTGGTAGTGGATCTATCTACCCTATCGAACCACTTTACAGCTTCCTATAAACATTTTGCTTTCAATACTTTTGCTTCCATAAGCCTATCCTAAGTATTTTCCAATCTATCTTGTCTAAATTCATGCAACTTCGAGAGCGGTATGATCGTTTCTATTCCATTGTGTCTGTTAAATTGCTGAATGAACTGCTTTCTGGTTAGTTATAGAGATAAAATGAAATGAATCTGTTTATCACATGAGTTCCACTTTGCAAATCCGCCAATATTGGTGAATTATCGCCATGCCAGATAGTAGAATGAGTTATCGTTGAGCAAACATGTCTTTAAGTAAACAAGTCTTTGAGTAACATGAGTTTAGCAAACATGTCTTTGAATAAACATGTCGTTAGTGCTTATGTATACTATTTGGGAATTTCACCCCATTTACGCGAATGCGATTTCGACCTCTTTGTTGAACGTGCTCACCAAAATGCGAATAGATTGGACAAGCGATCACGATGTTTTTGTGGCAACAAACCACAAATACAAAAACGAAAAACCACACGCTTTGCGCTTAGTCTACCGCAGTTGTAACCCGCGGTTTTAGTTATTGGATTCAAGAGCACATCCGAAAAAAATCGATATCCATTTGAATTTGGGGTCTGATCTAATCCCAAGAGGTAATGCATAATATTCCGAACATTGCCAGTTCTATAGGTAGCAATAAAAGCAATTGTTCCTAAGGACTATACGTTGTCACCGATATTACACCTCTTTTCATGTTATATCTGGAGTTGTTGGTACAATGAAATCACTAGTAAGCCGTGGTTTTGGAGGGTGCTAAAGCACATGGTAGTTAGTGCACTAAAGTATACTGAAGCCCAAAAGCCATTGCTTAGCAATCTATTAAATAACAAACCCCACTATATCTCTACTTTGTTCACTTCGAAAAAAAATTTGTCATACTGGACCACAGGGTATCCCAGTGAAATAATCCCCCCATGTAAGCTGATGAATCTTGTATATTATCTAACATATAAAAACATTAAGCAAACAAATTATATTTGTCATTGCAATAATTCCAGGACGTATCCTCTTACTACTTCGTTTCCACATAGTCCTTGGCTATATTACGACTAGAGTAATGCTCAGCAGTATAACTAAGCCTAGTGGTAAAATATATCTTCTGCCGTTTGAAATCTATTTGGAATCAGCGGATTCTTGGGATATTCGCAGGAATTTTCTGATCAACGTCTACTGCTGAGCGAAAGTCGATCCAGTATATTTTTTTTCATATTTCGTTATGTTCGAAATATTTGAGCCGGGACTTGAACCACAGGTTCTTGTCTAATAAGCCAACAGACGGGCAAAACAACGCACTCAAGCCACCGAAAGATTTATTTTTTTCATTCGGGGATGTCTGTATCAAGGTTTGAACCACGGCATCTCGTTTAATAAGCTAATACACTACCTACTAGACAACGACGACTTCATAATGCACATGGTCTGGCATAATTAATACAAGCTGAATTGTGATTTGTTGACACCAGCAGAAATGTCAAAGACAGGCATACTCAGAGCAAACGCAGAAGAGCTGATGTGCACGTATATGGAAGCTCCAAACTATTGTTATAATTGCAGCCATGAGCAGTAATTGGGGCGTATTATAGTTGTTTCCTCAAGAAAAATCATATACAACGTTAATGCTGTCAGTGTCTCAACATATTAAATACATAACATAATTGATCATTACAACCCTTCAGTCAATATTACGACCTAGCTTTTCTTATTTTGATATTGTGTGTATTAATTTTATACAAAAATGGCGGGCCCTACAGTTTAAAGTCGACTCTGAACGACATATTTTTGAGAAAATGTTCATGGCAATTTCATTTACTCTCAGAGCTTTTGCCAGAAATCTGCGGAGAGGAAGTCGCCGATGTCTGGCCTGGGGTCTAATTAGCCACCACACTACCTACTAGGGTACGGCGACTACTTTACATATTATTGAAGTAAACTATTTGGAAAGTCTTCAAAAATATTTTTATCTGGAGCCTGTAGTCAATTCCTTAAAAGGTTTATTCAGCTGGTTTGTTTAGAATCAAACTGCAGTGCTTTAAATATATGTTTTCATTTGTTTGATCTGTTATTACTTTTGCTAAGAGAACCACGTTTCTTTGTCTTAAAATAATTATTGAAACTGTTTTTAGTTGTTAATATTTTTAATGATTAAAACAAAAAAAATATCGTAGTTTTATTATGTTTTTAATGTAATTAAATTTAATTATTAAATAATTATTATTAAACGTAGTTATTATATTAGAAGATATACATTCTGGGACAAAATTTTTTAACAAAATCGTTAGTATTTCAGAAAGGATCTTAAGTTTTAAGGGAATGGAACGCTATGCCGGCCATATTTTCCAAATACTGACGATTTGCTAAACAATTTTGTTGTTTCGTTTTTTTTATAGTTTTTTTAAGCGAATTTGAGAAAAAATATATATTTTTATTAATTAATTAATTACTTACTAAATATTAAATAAATTTATAATGTTTTTTTGTTTTTTAAACGCAAATAATTAATTGTTTACGATGCACACTTATTATCACACAAAAAAATTATTTGAAAATAAAATTTTAATTCAAATGAATGAAATGAAATCATGTGAAATTAAACAAATTAAATCAAAAAAGGGGTGGGTAGGGTTTTATTTAATATTTTCTTAAATGATTATAAAACTTCAACTAAAGTTGTCACAATTCTCACTCATACTTGAAAGCATATTCACATGTCTTTAAAGTCTTTTCTCGTTTCTTACGCTCTCACACACATACTACCGTATAATTAAATTAAATTTTAATTATATTGTAACATTAATAAATGGAATTATAATTAATGTCTTACAAATACAAAATACATACTTGTAATGGAGGGAAAATTAACTTAAAAATGAAACAAAAACAAAAGCAAATTAAATGGAAAGTATTTAAGGGAAATAGGCAAACAACATATAACGGATGAATGAATGAATGAATATACAGTAGGCGTCAAAAGAACCTATACACTATGGATAAAATTCTCACAATCACCAAACTCAACTTTTACCACTTAAGAAGAGTGGCCGAAAAAATTTGACAATATTTTGAAATTTTTTGTAATTTTTTTCTTGTTTGTTTAAATTTTAAAATCTGTTAAGGAAATAATTTTAAAATAAAAATAACGGTAGTTTATGATGTATTGTTACGGAAATGAAATTTTGCTTTTGCATCGCTTAACATTAGAACTATAAACCAAAAGCTACAAAAACAAAACAATGCAGTAAACAAAGCTGTTTACAAATTATCGTACTGCTTAATATAACAAGCGCCAGCATTGAAAAATAGTAAACAAGTAAACAAAAATCCACAAACAACAATAATGAATGTAAACAACGATGTTTACATTTATAGAGATTTCGAGAAAGCCAAGTCATGAATATTCGCCTTCAATTACATTAATCAGACTGGTTACACTCAGTGTTGCAAAACTGAAATTTTGAAATGGTACTGAACTATAACATAAAAAATACTTTTTTGCATTAAATGGTACTTTTGTAAAGGATACATACATGCATACATAAGTGGTCATTATAACCCTTCAATTTGATTATGGGTTATGACGGAACTTTCCACACCACTTATTTTGTGTGTGTTAATTTTATACATGAGTAACGGGACCCACTGTTTAAAGACGATTTCGAACAACAGATTCTTGAGAAACTTTATCATGACAATTTTATTTACTCTCGAAGTTTTTGCCAGAAGGAAGATGCCGGAGAAATATTTTGCATATTTCGTTTTGATGGAGATGTAGAACACGTGATTTGAATCGTGCTCTCGCATCTGGTAAGGCAGCAGACTACCTCTTAGACTATTTATTTATTTATATTTAATAAACATGCAGGACAAAAACAGCTAATTCGGAACGTAAGAAAATGTAAAAGCCCCGTTTAGTCAAACATCGATGAAATGTAATGTAACATACGTTCGTTTTTAGAATATAAAGAGCAATACAAATGCTTAACGAAATTACATTACGGTTCGGCAAGCGCTTTCATTGCTTTTAGGTTAGGTTAGGTTAAAAGACGTGTACTTGTCAACTGTGACAAGTACAGTACCCGGAGGTCGAATTGACCCATTGTACAACGTCCTAGCTTCTCACACCACTTGTGTTGTGTGCGTTAATTTTATACTTGAGTAGCGGGACCTACAGTTTAAAGTCGACTCCGAACGACAGAGTTTTTTTTGAGAAGCTTTTCATGGCGATTTTTACTCTCAGAGTTTTTGCCAGAAATCTGCTGAGAGGTAGTCGCCGAAGAAATATTTTCATATTTTCGTTTTGATGTGTTACCTGGGATTTGAACTCGGGCCTTTCGTCTAATAAGCCAACACTACCTACTAGACCACGGCGACTTCAAATTCAGTGCTTTTCGTATTCTAAAAACGAATGTACATTACGTGGACGTTTGGCTAAGCAGAGCTTAAGCCTAATTCTACCTTTAGCATTGCTTTACAAAGAGCAAGATATAAAATATGTAATAACAAAAAAATTACTGCGGTAGTTTGGAAATAAAACAGTACTGGAAATAGTATAATTGTACTGATTTTTTCAACACTGGTTACCCTGCCATATAAAAGGCAAGGCAAAGCAGGCGAGTAAATTTGTGAAGTTCAGTCAGTCTTGTGTGAAGATGCGGAGCGTTTGAAGAGAGTAATCGTGGTTTGAAGATTTCCATTATAAAGATCTGTCGAATAATTTTTTACTGATTGTTATTGTTTATGCAAAGGGTATAAACAGAGGATTAACAAAAAAAAGCAATTGTTGTTGTTTACATCAAGTTGTGAACAGTGGCACAGTTAACTAGGCGAATAATAAAGACCTTTAATTAAAACTAAACACAAATTTATTTTTATTTTATTTGCAAGCTACGTGCTCATATTTTAAATGTTTTTAAAAGGTAAAAATGTTTTGATTTAAATGTACAGTTTCTTTTGACGCTTACTGTACGGATGAATGAAATTAATGTAATTCCTTAGGCATATTATAATTATTTTTTTATTTAATAATTAATGTTTTGTTTTTGTATTTATTATTAGTTTTTTAGTTAAAGTTTCTTTGTTTTTTTTTTAGTTTTCTTTCAAATATTTCTCTTGTATTGTTTTTCTTTTAAAACTATTGTTGGTTTTGTATGTATTTTTTTTTTTTTTAATTCTATTTCTAGTTTGTTTTTTTGTTTTTTTTTATTGAATTTTAAAAAATAATTTCCTTTTTTTGTTTTTGTTTTTCTATAGATTTAGTTTTGTTGTAGTAATATTGTAGTTGTATTTGTTTGCTATTTCTATGATGCTTTTTTTAGTTTAGTTTTCAGTTAATTTGTTACTGGTGTTTTATTCTCTTTCCTTTCATTACATTTCATCAATTCAAATGACTTGGTTTTGCACTTTTTCTTTTCATTTTCATAGGTTTGCTTTAATCATTATTTTTATTTATTTTGTTTTCTTTTTCTCCTATTTTCTATACTTAGCAGAAATAATTTTTTTCATTATCGTTTTGTGTTTTTTGCAACGTATATTTAGAGCTTAAAATCTTAATTAACTTACACTCGTAAAGTATCTCTAGAGCACATGGCAGGTGATTTACATTCATGACCACGTTCATTACATGGCGCTGGTGCCACCGTTACGGCTGCTGCTGTTGCTGTCACTCCTATCGATCTTGACGCTGTCAAGGCCGGCGGTAATGTCAGTCCGTGAGCATTTAAATCCTCGGCCATTAGCATTGCCTTATCTGTTGATAATCGAGGCTTTCGCATGGGACAGGCAAAGAACATAACCAACAGCATTAACAATGTAATGCCAGCTGTCATGCCAAACAATAAAGGCTTTTGTATATTGGCCAATACGTTTAGTATATCCTGTTCCGTCTTGTGCAATGGCTCAATCGACGAGATATCGTTATTCTTCTTCATGTGCCAATTGAATATAAAGTTTGTATGTTGATTTATAGTCTCGACTGATTGTTGATCATCATAAGGAACTACATTTGTATCAATGTCATCACCGTCTTCATCACCGTGCCTATCTATGGGGAATTGTATGCCTGCTCCAGCTTCATTTCTTGCTCCAGCTCCCACTCTTGTTGTTGTTGTCTTCATATTTGTTGTCATTGTTCGCATTTTGTCTGTTAATAGTGGTGGTTTAGCTGTTGTTGCTGTTGGTGTCGTAGTTGTAGTCATTGTCATAGTCGCTATGGTGTTAGTCGTTGACAAGGGTATATTGGTAATATACGATTTGATAGACTGTTTTCGTATTGTGGGTCTTAATTGTGGTATTGTTGTATCGATAGCCTTAACAGCCTCTGATGTATCAATGGTTAGGGGCAATGAACGTGACATGAAACCAGTTAACTGTAAATAGAATATAAAATAAAATAAAAGAATTATAAATACTTTGTATATTCAATTTATATTTAAAAGTAAATTTAAATAAAAATCTTAACTGTTTAATAAAAAAATCACATAAAAATAATACGGGAGTTGTAAAATTGCCATGTAAAGTTTCTTAAAAAATCTATCGTTCGGAGGTGACTTTAAACAAAAAGTCCCACCACTCATGTATAAAATTAATACACATACAAGATGATATTTGAAAAATATTTCTGTCGACGACTTTCTCTCAGCAGAATTCTTGCAAAACCTCTGAGAGTAATTGAAATTGTAATGAAAAGTTTCTCAAAAAATCTGTCGTCTGACGTCAACTTTAAGCTGTAGGTACCGCCATTCGTAGATAATATTAACAAACACAACATGAGTGATGTGAGAAGCTAGGTTGTAATCCTTGTTAAAGGGTTGTAATGACCAATTAAGTAAGTAAGCACACAATGGCATGTGTTGGTGTATCTAGTGTTCCTACCTAACTTTTTCCATTTAAACCCCTTGCACTTGATAGTGCTGACCACAGCTATGAAGACTATGCTGAGGATAGTGTTTGATAAGTGTTACACTTTATTCATAAGGGATCATCTATATATATATCGGATAGCTTATAGCACCTTTCTGAACTGTCCTTTGGACGGAATTCCATAATGTTGAAAAATCTCAACGAGTTGGTGTAATAAAACTGAACTGCTATATTTGGATGGACGACTAATATAAACTGAAGCTGGTTTAAGCGAAGTGAATTAGACGGAATTGAAATTATTGCCTCAAGACAGATGGCGATGGAAGAATTTTATTCGTTGCATTCCGTTGTAGTTTGGACACAGAATCAAGTTCCTCCACAGCCAAGGAATTAGAAACATACACCATTTGGTGTTAATAGTTTGGAGACTTAAAATTCTTGACATAGCGGAGACCATAGAGATCTCATATGGCTCAGTAGTTTCAGTTTTAAATGATCACTGTGGTATATATAATAAAGCTCTCCACAAGATGATTACTGCGTCTACTTGCAGTCGATCAAAAATCCAATTGTCTGACAAACTCTAAGTAATTGTTGGCATTATTCAACCACAAAATGTACGATACAAAGTGTATGTTTTGAGGAGACATCACCTGAATTTTGGTCTCAATTAACAGAATATAAGAAGAAATGGAATCATAAAGCCGGCAGAAAATAAGGAGGAACTGTCGACATCTGAAGTTGACTGATAGAAAACTGAAACTAGCCCAACTGGGATGAATTTGAAACAATTGAAATTATTTTGTTGCTGCCCTCCCTTTTACTCTTACTCGCTTGATTGGTTGTAACAGAATTTAGTCAGGACTACAACCTAGCTTCTCGAACCACCCATGTTGCGAGTGACGATTTTTTTCCATGAGTGGTTTCGAACGATAGATATTTTCATGGGAATTTTATTTATTTTCCGAAATTTTGTCAGAAAACTGCTGAGAGTAAGCCGTCAAAAGAAAATTTTGTTGCAATTTTTGGTTTAAAATCACTGAGATGGGGTTTAAACCACAGGCTCTTGTCTAATAAGCCAACTCAGTACCTACTAGACAAGACTAGCCTAAACTTGACTAGACAAGACTAGCCTAAACTTGACTAGGCAAGACTAGATTAGACTAGACTATATTAGACTAGACTAGACTAGACTAGACTAGACTAGACTAGACTAGACTAGACTACACTAGACTAGACTAGACTAGACTATATTAGACTAGACTAGACAAGAATAGACAAGACTAGACTAGGCTACCCTTTATAACTTTTTTGTAGACTTGAACCTATCTTTCGGTTTTAAAGTAACTCAAGAAAAACTTGTATTTCCCAAACGATAATTTTTCTCTTTTCATCTAAAAATACCATAAAAATGAAGCCATGGAATACTCACCTTATTCTTACAAGTCACTTGTACACGATATTTCGTATCTGGCCACAAGGATAGCTGAACATTAAACGATTCCGTTAATAGATTGCCCATAAGGCCACCACCCGATACCTCCCATGTGACCAGACATTGATATGGCACACTCAACTGTTCCCAGGCCACATCAACCAATACCAATGAATCTTGCTGTACCATAGAGACGGTATGCAATGACCACGTTTCACGTATTGTTTTACTAATTTTAGTTGGTGGCGCCTTGCTGCATTCCTCCCAACACTGAAATGAGATACAAAAATAGGAATATAAATCAATACAAAAAAAAAGAATTCTTTATATACGATGGAAAACAAACAAATCAAGTAAAATCATAAATAAATACGAGTATAATTTTTAATTTAGTATGTCTGCGGCTAAGATTCCAAGCCTGGCAAATATGGGGTATTATTATTGATACAGAGTTTCTCATGTTGATTTGAAGAAACATAAATCATATTTCATATATTAATACAGACAGACAGACAGACAGACATGCTTAATCGGTTGTTGTTGGAATGTGATATTTTCTGAATGATTGTTAACGTTGTGCGTTTACAGAACGTAAAAAGAGAAACTTCTTTGGTTTGAAAAAACTTTTCAAATATTTATTTCGTTTGCCTTTGCTGCTGGTCTCGGCAGGAGGGCACAGTGCTTAATATTGACTTGTTCGTTAAGAAACAATTCAAGTTTTTTCCTTTTCCCCTCCAAAATGTTTTGTTTGTTTTTCGTAATTTTCTCCATGCGTTTGCGTTAGGAGACTCTCCTCATTTGAAATTGTACTTCAAAATTAGTTTTCTTTTTGGGATAATTAATCACGTTCTGACAATAATGAGGCGAAATGAGTTGTATTTCTTCCTCATTCTTTTCTTTTTTTCTCCTTTCTCCATGGCAAATAACATGAAAAAGTGAAACTTTTACACGTATTTTTCTTAAATTGTCTGTTTAACATTACTCGTCCATGTTTAATATTTTTTTCAGTTTCAAATAAAAATCGTATCTAAATTTAAAGAAAATCAATTAAATTTAATTTCTTTAATATTTTCCAAGTCTCAATAAATTTCTGGTTATAATTTGGCTTTCAACAAATATTAACAGAAATTTTCTGCTACATTGACCAATTATTTCTTTTACAATCAATTAATTATACACAGATTTTGTTTTTATTTTCTTTTTATTTTTTTTTTTACTTTTCTTTTCTATTTAAAAAAAGAAAAACATACTCAAAGGCAAGAGTTGCTTATGTTTTTTGCTTCGTTTTTATTTTCAGTTGATTAAATTAATTCTGAATTTTAGAAAGAATTTTTAATTTTATTTTCTCTTTATTTGAAATTTAAATACGAGGGCTGTCCAATGAGGTTGTGATATTTTGGATTTCTCTCCTACTGTAGAATACACTGTTCTGTCTGTGAGTCACAACCGCCGTAGTGTAATAGGTAGTATGTTGGCTTGTTAGACGAGAGCTCGTGGTATAGTTCTTGGCTCAGACATTTCGAACAATACAAACAAAAATTTCTTTCGGAAACATCCTCTTAGCGGTCTTCTGGCAATAAAATTGACGCTACAAATTTTTCAAATCTGTCAAACCTCAAGTCAGGCATCTCCAACCAAACGAAATATGAGAAAATATTTCTCCGTCGACTTCCTCTGTGAATAAATAAAATTGTCATAAAAAAGTTTCTCAAAAAACTGTCGTTCGGCATCGATTTTGAACTGTAGGTCCCAGCCGCTCATGTATAAAGTTAACTTAGGTTGTGATCCTAACTAAAGGGTTGTAATGACCAATTAAGTGAGTAACAAAAAAAAACGGGTTTCACTGAATTTTCGTGTGGCCGTACAAGTAGAGAAAATCGGTCTAGATGCCCTATTAAAACCTCCACTCTTGAAATAATAGAAACGTTTCTGATATTGTATTAGCCCATCCGAAATTAAAAGTTTAAGGGAACGTGAAGACCATATGCAATATATGTACATGGTCCAGTGGTTTCAGTTTTGATCGAACACTTGGGTTTAAGAAAAATGGGTGTTGAAGTTTTGAATTTTGAATACCTATAATTTCAATCGTTTGATGGCTTCTTAGAAGTGTTTGACATAGAAACTCTGCAATATATAAAAGATTTCATGATGCTTCGCAGTCGTGGTTTCCCACAACATACTGAAGAACCAACGGCCACTAAGCAGTGAATTTCTCGAAGCGTTTCATCGCTAAAACGATGGGTTTGTAAGACAATAAAAATGTGGCGAGCGTGTTTAAATCCGCAATCCGAAATATTGTAGCTGAACTCTTACAGACATCTTTGGTGAAGAGCTCTGCATAAACACCAAACCCTGTTCAAATCGTTAAAAGAAAGTTGAGTTAGAGATGCGCTCATGAGAACGTTATTAAATGCGTGGAGTCGCCAAGGAAGTAAAAGAAGAGAAGACAAATTGAAAATGAAACTGGCTGTATAACAATAATCTGGGCCGAAGCGAAGTTAATGACACAAAATAAATAACAATTAATGAAATTTGTTGCGGCGCTTTGTTTTATCCTGGGGCCAAATCACCGCATTCGAAATCGAGTACTTTATTATCGAAATGTGGTTAACGTGGATCACAGTAATCGTTATCGTAACGTATCTACTCGAAGTTGCACTCGATTTGTAACTGGTCATTGAATTAATAATCGGAATAAATTACGATCGAGTACCATGTTCCAAGAAATTGTGGCCAACGAAAATAGTGTTTACTTGATTGTGCATTCGATTGCGAATGCGGTGATTTGGCCCCTCGAGCCATAGGGAATAAAACATTATTGTGAACTATGATATCAAATATCTACCATGCAACCAGGAAATGTTGGTTACCGCCTCACTGTTTATAATTTCTCTCATCATGAATGATTATAAACAGCATCACAGGTTTGATGGTAATTTTACAATTTACAATACTGTTACGTTTTTACCTTTTTAAAACGTTTAAAATTTGAGCTCTTATATTGCTAACAAAATAAAAATAAATTTGTGTTTAGTTATAATTAAAATTCTTTATTATTCGCACAATTCTCTGTTCACAACTTGATGTAAACAACCACAATTGCTTTTCTTTGTTATTCATCTGCAATTATTTGACAGATCATTGTAACGGAGATCTTCAAACCACAACACTGACTGATCTCCACTAACTAACTCGCCTGCTTTTTATATGACAGGGTAAACACTCTGAAGAATGTTCTTGAAGGCGAAGGTGTGTGACTTCGTATTCTCGAAATCTCTATAAATATAAACATAGTTGCTTAGTTGTTTACATTTATTATTGTTGTTTGTTATTTTGTCTACATTTATTCTTGTAGTTTTGTTTGTGGATTTTTGTTAACTTGTTTACCATTTTTTTATGCTGGTGTTTATTGTTACAACATGAGCCAGAAAACCTTGGTTTATTGAACAGAAGTGCAAAGAAAAAGATAAAACATGACGATGAAGGGGATGCTTTGTAGTAGTGGTATGTTCTTTGAAGAAGCGAGAGGTAATAAAACCAGGCATTTTGATGCTTCTAAGTATTGCTGATAAAAGTTTATCAAAACCAATGGGAGCTTATGTTGAAAAATAAAGAAAAATGTTCTTCAAGTTTTATTTGTTTTCTAAGCTCAAGGCTTACTTACTGTCTTATTAAATATGAATGACATTGCAGTTGACATTTGTAGGCTCAATTATCAGTTACTATGAGTGTGAGTTTTTTTAAGCAACAAAAACATTTCCAATTAATTAAATTGTAATTGAAATCCCAAAATGAATTGTTTTAAGCCTTCTTAAAGGCATTTCCTTTTGCGGGGCATAGATACAAAAATATTTCAAATATTTTGTCATAAATTAGAAAAATTGTTTTTGTTGTATTGTATTTGGTTTGTGCCGTTCCTTATCGTCTTCCATTATTTCTCTAAGATGGCAAGAGAAAACAAATTGTAAAAATCCTTGAGGCCATCTATAAGAGAAGTACAATACTGGTAATAATAATCATAACCAAACAAATACAAATAAAACATTAAATATGTATACCACTGTGTGTGTGTGTGTATGTATATTAGAGAGATAAAGGATTATGTTTGAATGTATGTATATGTACAATATGAGTGTGTTGTAGAGACAGAGACAGAGAGAGATAAGCTAATCTTAAAATTTGTATTTTTGTTAATGACTTATTGCTTTAAGCAAATAAAGCAATCAGAGTCAACCAATTTTACTGATATGCAGCATGAAGCATACAGCATGAAGCACCTACAATCTCTCTGTTTGTTTGTTTTGTTTGCCAACAAATGCTCGTTCATATTCGTTATGCTGCTGAGATTAAATGTAAAGCTTAACGTTGTTTCTACATCGCTACTCCGCTACATACATAATTCAAATCCTACAAAATTATTTATGATTCATATTTCCTTTGCTTTGCTTTATTTTTCTGGGGAACAAAAAGTTACTCAAGTTCTTCTTTTCTTTTTTTTTCGTGCAGAAGTTTTAGAGTTAAAAGTCATATTTTATTGATTTTCAAAAGTTCTGTTCTTGTCGAAATGTTTTTCCCTCAAAAATTCTTTTTTTCCTTCTTCTTCTTCTTAAGAGAGATGAATGAATGAATTTAGTTTCACTGAAATGTTTGTTTCTGTTTTTTATTTGATTTCACTGTCATCACCACTCATGCTGTTCTGTTTATGAGCGTGTGTCAATTGTTGGCATGTTTTTGAAAGGAATTGTTTCTTTAAATAAATTTTAAAAATTTCGCAGGAACGATAAGTATTTAAAAATTTTACATACAAATCCATTTTCTAGGACATACTGACTGACTATAGATGTCAAGGATTCGCGGAGACCACCACTTAAACAGAATCCTCGTTCTCGTAAGGAAAAGGATAATGCCTCGCTGAAGACTGCATGTGAACAAAATTCAAACTCTAACGAAACTACTGTGGAATAATATAGTTGATTACCACATTCCGATGTTGACTTTGAAATTATAATTTATGTCCAGTGGATTGTACCTCAGACTTCGAATGTGTCCTTGAAGCAGTTTGATCGGCTTAGTTTGGAGTTCAAGCACGCCAGTGGCGGGCTTTTGATGAGCACGTTTGGCTCATGCCACTTCCTGAGGGCGAGGCACCTCTGGCACCTCTACGGTCTCATCAATGGATGGGTCAGGGGGGAAGAGCAAAGGTTTTGGGGGTATGTACCGGGTTACAATGTTCTAGGTGTATATGATCTGCTATAGACAGTATAACAACAGGTTGCCTGCTGGGATTGGATAAAGCCAATTTAATCTTAGTTATTGGTTTTATTACGTGGCACTGCAGGATTAGATCGCTGACAAGTATTTGGAACAGATCCCAGCCGGACTATTGCAGGGTGTGCTGCGATGAACAGGCGTTGGAGACTATCGAACACCTCTTATTAGCCGTTAATAGGTTAAGTTTGCATACACTTGGCAGGGCCTTCTTTGAGGGTTTTATTTCTGTGTCGATGGCCAACATTAATGCTCTCCATAGATTCATTATTAGCTTGAATTGGGTGAGAAGTGCTAGGGTTTCAATAGTGTAGTCGCGCCCTCTTGTGTATTTGTTAGTCTTTGTTATTTCTCCGGTTCCTTTTCCCTTTTTCGTACTTCCTCTCCCTTTACCCTATCTGTCCTGTTATCCACTCTCCTTTAGGAGGTATGTACAATGGATCAACTTGCCGTCCGGGTACTCAACTGGCAAGTATACATCCTGTAACCTAAACCTAACCTAAACCTTGGCCGAAGCATATAGAATATTTATCACAAGAGCTTGGTGAAAAACGCCGACTTCGTCCTCACCGTCTTATAATTTCAATGTGGCGCATGATTCTATGTCGAATGACAGATCTGGTGGTAGTTTTGGAGAATAATAAGACAAGAAACATAATATAGAGCGTAGGAGTTATTGTGTTTCATTCGAAAGTCCAGCAATGCAGGCTCGAATCCAACAGAAAATGAAAAACCAATCAACATTGTCTTGGATTTTAAAACTTAGGAAGCGTAGTCCCCTTAGACTAGTATGTAGTGTGTTGTCTTATAAGACGTGAGGTCATAGAAAAATAATATTAAAAAAATTTCTTTGGCAACTGACTGTCAGCAGATTTCGGGCAAAAACTTTGAGAGTAAAATTGTCGCGAAAAATTTCCTCAAACTCTGCTTTTAACTTCAGGTTCCGCCAGTGGTGAGGTAAGCTAGGTTGTAATCCTGAATAAAGTGTTGTAATGTACAATTATGATTTGTATTCGCATGTATAATAGAGGCTTCAATTAACTTCACATAATCCATCTAATGTATCAACAACAAGTCCACCCTTTCAAAAGAAGGAATCAGGAAGCAAATTTACTCCGTACTAAACTGGGACAAGGCATTTTGCCTAGGCAAAGACAGTTGGCAACGCTATAATTCTAGAAAATACTTCAATTTACCAATCATCCGTTTTATATACTGGAGTATTAAAGGATTAATACAGATATTTGGATAAATTTAAGGGCCTTGTTTATTGCAAGTCCCCTTTTTATAATAGGCTTTCTGTGGCGCCATCTAAGCTCAGATCTAGGGATATGTATTGATGTAGTAGAGAAGTAGGAGAATATTGTTCATTTCTTTTCCTTGGCAATAGTTTAAAAAGGATTACATTTTCTCTTCACGCATCTTGTATAGTGAAGAGGGTCCACATACATTGTCTTACGGGCTGGCTAGAGTCAGTACAAAGCTCTCCATGTAACAGGGAATTGGTATACCCATTGCTTCAATTGACTTGGTTATCCACGCTTATTGTATGGAAGCCCAATCTCGTTGGCAGCAAGAGGGTACGTGCAGTATTGCTAGACTCTGCTGGACACGTATTAAAAAGAAGACCGACTCACTTTTGTTCTTGACCATCCATCGCACAAAAGCGATTCTGACGGACCACTGCACTTTTGGTAGGCATGATGAAAGGTTCGGTGTGAGGAGGAGGGACATACTGTCTTTAACTTCATGTTCCAGTATCCTGGTTTTGTCTATTGTGCGCAATTATTACGGGCCACTGTCATTTTGGTAGGCATTCGGAAATGTTCGGTTTGAGGAGGAGGAAGAAACTGTGTCTCACCTCATGAGTCAGTACCCTAGTTTTGTCTTGTCTCTCACTTTCTGACAATCTTGACCAGGATCTCTGATATATTTTGGACTCTGGATGCTTTCCTCTAAGGAATGTTTGACTCAGCAAAACTTATTTTGCTGCAGACTATCGATGCTGATTTTAATGGCTTTCTTTTTGATGACGCCTTTATTAGCAATCGGCGATATAAACCTCTATTAGACGACTTAAATTCTTGTGTCAAACTATGTTTCCTTCACTACTACTCTTACAAACTAACTTTTGAATGAAGAACTCATCCATTCAAAGACTGCATTTCCAAAGGCTATTATTTGCATTTGTATCTGTATTTGAGCTGAAAATGGTGAAGGAGTATGCATTTTGAACTCTAAACACCCAACTACACTTAAACAGATATTAGTTTTTATGTGTGTATGTATGTATGTGTATCTCTGTGTGTGAGTATTTGTTTTATAAATTAATGTATGTTTATGGCGCTACATTTACGTTGTAGTTGCTGTAGTTGTAGTTGTTATTGCCTTATGGTTGTGCTCGTAAATCGTCTTTATTACGATTATGTTTTTGTGCCGTTGTTGTTGTTGCTGTTTGTTTGTTTGTTTATTGCAATAATTTATAAGATTTGTGGTTTTCTTGTTACGAGCACCGTACATATATACATATGTACGTACAATTTCCATATCGTTTACTTTAAAGCCTTCAAAACAAAAAGGATATAAAATTTTATTATCCCCTTCCTACGCCTCCTCCTTGGTGTATGGCATAGTAAAGGCAGTTTGATTGCTCTCACCCCTCCTAATAAACAGCCTATTTGGGAAATATTATTTGAAATGGAAATGTGAATGTAAATGCGAATGTGTGAGTGTGTGTGTTTTATTGTGGCCTGTTGACCATCTGGAGAATCACTAAAGCATGACATTTTATGCGAAATTGTCTTATTGTTGCGTATTTACTTGAAGTTTAATGTTTTGGGAGGTTTTGTGCACTCATTTAAAATTTTACACTTAATACGCGGTAAACAAGGAAGACAGAGTTATTCAAAAATCTAAAAAGTCTTTAAAAATTCGCACACTTAGCTCATCTTACGATCGTCTTAATATCGTCGCAATAGTAAATTCAGTACACGATAGACGATCAGTACGTACACAAAACGCAAGATCTATCGAAATCGCTAAGTGTGTACAAGAGCATAACTGATAGTCTATTTCTCGTCGCTAACAAGAACTGGCGAACTTCTTTTACCACAATTTGTCGAATTTTTCGTTGTAGCTTGGGCCGTAGTCGAGTGGTTAATGTGTTGACTTATTAGACATCAGGCCTCGGTGCAAGCCCCAGATCAGACATCTTCAACATAACGAAGCATTAAGAAAAATATTTCATCGGCAAATTCTCCTCAGCAGATTTCTGGCAAAAACTCTGAGAGTAAAATAAAATTCCTATAAAAAAGCTTCTCAAAAATCTATCTTTCGAAGCCGACTGTAAACTGTAGGTCCCACCACTCATGTCTAAAATTAATGCATACAACATAAGTAATGTGAGAAGCTAGGTCGTAATCCTGACTGAAGGCTTGTAATGACCAAATTATGTATTCAAATACGTGTACACTGGTTCAGTAAACGATCGACGAACAGTACATTGACAAGACGCAAGATCTACCGAAAACATTGTGATACCGTAGGAGTATGCAGTAGCGCATAGGTGGCAGTCGATCTCTCGTTGCTCACAAGGACTCTCAGACTTTGTGTAGCGCAACTTGATAAATTTTTCTTGGGCCAGCATCTGTTAAAACAAAAAAAAACTAATGATTCAGGAAATGAAAGTAAATGACTTGAGATTTCTGAACAATCTCCACGGCAGTTGGCACCTGACCAACTGAAAAACACGTTATCCAAGCCATCACAGTAAACAGAATCGAGCATTGTAGGTCGGTGATTACCAACTTCTTTTGACCTGAATTCGATGATATGGCTACCAACGACATGTGGTTTGAACAGAACTGCGCTTCGTACAACACAGTTTACATCCCGATGGATATTCTGCACGAGCGATTTGAATACATGATCATCTCATGTGGAGATGATACGAACTGGCCACCGAGATTTTGGGATTTCACACTGTTAAACCTTTTCTTGTCGAGTTTTCTTAAGTTGCAGATGTAAGACAACATAACCCATGTGAATGGTTAAATTCAGCCAAATTCATACAATAAATCCATACGACATTGCCGATATGCTCAACCCAAAGAAGCGTAGCGGAAAATTGATACTTCGGGACTTCAAGTCCTCTAAGATTCTTTTAATGGATCTGTCATACTTACATTACATACATAGTTGGTCATTACAACCCTTCTGTGAGGATTACGAACTAGCCTCTTACTTCACCTCTTCAGTGTGTGTTAATATTAAATTTAAAGTGGCGGGATCTACGGTTTAATAATGACTCCAAGCCATGCATTTTTCAGAAACTTTTTTATTTGCTCTCAGAGTTCTTGCCAGAAGACAGCTGAAAGGAAGTCACCTCTCGAGATTTTGATCTGGGGGTTGAACCATGAACTCTCGTCTAATAAGCCAACATACTACCTATTAAACTACAACTATTTCAATGTTTCAGTTAGTTACAGTTTCATTAATTCGGTATGTGCAGCTAAATGGACGATTGGTCTGAACATTTTAATAGGATTGTAGGGTTGCCATTTTACGTTATCTTGTTCGCACTTACTTTTTTCGAAGAGATCATGTGGCCTTGTTTTTATATGATATTTGTCGGAGTTGTTCACCCACCCAGAGCACAAGGCGTCTTTAACATGGATAGTTGGAGGGTTTTTGACAGAAATCTGCTGAGAGGAACTTACCGAGGATATATTTTTCCATATTTCGTTTCGTGGGAGATGTCTGACCTGGGGTTTGATCCCTGGCCTCATGTTTAATAAGCCAGCACACTACCTACTAGACTACAGCGACCTTATGACAAATAATTAAAAAAGGATACCAGGCCAGTTGTGTGGCGTATTTTCATAAGTTATTCCAATGACAACCCAATAATACAGGATCAATGGCAAACAGCAATCAGATGTAAATATTAATGCCCTATACAGGAAATATACATTTTCTTCCGAATTAATCAAAACAAATAAATTTTCTTTATTTCCGGCAATGTGCCTCTCAACTATTTTAGATTTTTGAAGAAGAATTTTTTGATTAAAAAAATGTTCGACAGTCGTGTTTAAAAATTCTTCATTCACTTCATTTGTGTGTGACAAAATACTAGTTTTTCACAACAACAACAACCAAAAAATTATAATCTTTTGGCAAATATTTCAGGTCTAGTTTAAAACACTACGGGAAGTCTCAAACATCCTACTGGGAACTCTTTTCAATTGTTGTAGAACTTGCAACGTAGTTATGCAGCTGTGTGTTGAAGTTTTAGTTTTGGGAACTGCCAGTCAGCAATTGCACAAAAAAATTTGTTTCTTTTCTTCTTCTGTTCGTTAAGTTGGAAAAAGAAATATACGTTTAATAAATAGTAAAAGAAAACATTGTATTCCCGTAACGAAAATAATTTCCAACAACAAATCGAAATCTCTCAGCAGAACTAACTTTCCCTTTACAAATGCTACGAAATGTTTAACAAAATGAAATGGAATTGCTTATGAAAAAAGTAAAAAAAGAAGAAATGGTCGTTCATTATTATGTGGGCTGTGTTAGAATGAAAATTTCATATATTTTCACAAGAAAAGCCATTAAAAGTTTTCCGTACAAACATTTGCACTCGTACACCATTTGCTGGTGAGTGGGCGACAAATGCCAGATTTCAGTTGAAAGATTTTCTTGTTTTTACTTAAAAGGAGGGACGAAGAAAATGGAACTGATTTCCTAGCAAAATGATTTGAATTCAGTTGAATATAATCAGGAATTGTTATTAAAATTTAATTAAAAATTTCTGCTTTCATTTCAATCAATATTTCAATGGAAACATAAAATCGAAATAATTTATTCGGATCACTTGATCAATGAAATCTCCTGCTGTATTTAGTATTTCTTTAGATTATATACATAATTGGTCATTAGAACCCTTCACTTAGGATTACGACCTAGCTACTCTTAAGCTATGTTGCGTGTTTTCATTTTATTCATAAGTGGCGGAACCTACAGTTTAAAGTCGACTCCGAATGACAAATTCTTGAGAAATTGTATTTACTCTCAGCGTTTTTTGCTAGAAATCTGCTGAGAGGTGGTCGCCAAAGAAATACTTTTCCATACTTAGTTTTGTAGGACATGTGGGTGGCCTCACGTCTAATAAGCCAACACACTACCCACTACGGCGCCTATATTCTTTAGAATAATTGTTTCAATTAATTAATTCCTTGATAAAGGGCAACAAGTCCACTTAGCAGTTGGTTCGTTTACTACAGCACGTTCTAGAATAACAGGGTTTGAAGAAAATTTTGAATTGTTATGTTGAGTGTGGCGGTAAGGATCCTTGGTCATTGAGTCGTTTTGTTTTGAAGAAAATAGTGCGGTATCTGAACTTCTTAAGATATTCATTGCTGCTGTCATCTTCTCTGCGGGTTAAGTTGGCCATTCTGTGGATTATTTGGAGGGAGAATGAAACTCTTCCCTACAATCCCTTTCAACCAAGGAAAATATTCAACAGTGGCAGAACAAACTTTCCTCACAACCGAAATTTTAAGACGCAAGTGGAACAAATGTCTGCCACTGCTTCTATGGATCGTGTGCATCTGAAATGTTATGTGACGCATAAATGAGACAATATTCGACCGAAGGCGTGGGTTAGGTTGCCTGTGAGGACCGCGGTAGTTTTTGGCTTACTCACATACACCTGCTACTTAAGTACACCCCACAAGAAAAGTTGAACGAAGGTGGTCCGATATGATAGACTATTGTGTCCTCAAATCGAAGGTGAAGAATGTCCAATCTATGACATAGCGCCATCCTGATGAAACCACATAAAGTTGGGATTCAGATCATCGAAATTATGCCAAAAAAGTTGGTTATGCATGTCGTTGACTGTGATGGACTGGCCTACGCCATTCTCCTCAAAAATTAACTTCTTCGAGATGCATTAGACGCTCTTGGAACTCAAGTGGATTTTTATCGTCCCAAAGTCGACACCCATTCATCCTACAAAGGACCTTATAGCTGCAGATGATTTTTCTATGAAAATAAGTAAAATTGAAGCTTGTATTTAAAAGTCATTGAAGATCATTTGACTTTCTGTACTTCTGTTATACTCTAAATGCCTGATTAGTTTCTTTTTTGCGCTTCGTAAGTTCCTCTAGTGAACCATTGGCGGATGTCAGCGATAAATCATTTGTTCGCTACTCATAAGCACTCATGAAATTTTAAATATAAGTGAGTCAATAATATTGATATTTAACTATATACTCTGATTCATTCGTACTCACTACAACGTTGTTATATAAGTACAGTTTGCAATGAGGTTGCTACAACGTTGACATCAAAGCTTCATAAGCTTACTCATTTAGATTCATAACTTCAGAAAAATACCTATTAATGATTCGAGTGACTCGAATCAGTCATCAAAATTTACAGTCTTAGTTGTTGTTGCGTTTACAAAAAAAGAAAACAGGACACATAAGCCAAAAAGGCCGAGCAACAAACAGAGCAAACACACAAGCTTTTTGGTGAGTATTTTAGTGTTCGTACGCCAAGCACACTTATTTTGTGTATATGTTGAGTTATGGACAGCCGAAATCAACAACATCATACGTGTTGTTAAGTATGAATATTATGAGTACTTCAAACTTTGAATATGAGTAGAGGTTCCATGATATTAAAATAAGTATGAATGCGTATAAGTATAAGAAATTATGAGTATGATTCGATTTTACTCAATTTTTTGAATATTCATTACTGATCTCTTACCATTGGTTGTAGATATGATGCTCACCGGACAGTAAAAATATTAAAACTCTTTGGGTTCCTCCTTTAACCAAAGTACTGAAAATCACTGCCATTGTTAAAATGTAAAGGCTTTGTCTTGCTGTTGTTAAGATGTTGGCAACATCGTCATTACCTTACTTTTTACTCATTTTTCAAAACATCATTTAGGAAATGGTGTAATTGAAATTATATGTTTACAATTTTGTTTGTAGTATTACTCTGAAACAATTTGGCATTTATTGGTTTCTTGTTTTAATGCTCTTCATACTGTGCTCTGCTCTACTCTACACTCTTCTAAGCTGTTTATGGCAGTGTGGCAATATGTGTTGTTGGGTATACGATATTGGGTAAACGCCTTTTAAGTTAAATAAGTGTTATTTATGTTTCTGGCTAATTACCTTAACAATTGTGTCCACTTTGCCACCTGTTTGTGTTTTTTTTTCTGTTGTTCTGTTATGTTGTTGCAGCAACAACGTGTCATGATTTCTTAAACAAAAACAACTGAAAACAAAAATCATTTCTCTTATGCCGTACTTGCCATATAGCATAGCATAGTTTAGAAGCTCGTTTCATTTCTTTTCTTTTCTGTTTTATTTTGTGTTTTTCTTTAAGTTAAATTACATGTAATTATCGTCAATTTTTGTTTTATATTTTCTATGGCTATTCATTTTTATTTTCCGTTCTTTGATTTCTTCTCGCCTTCTGTGTTGTTCACCACCCAAGAAAATGTTTTCAACTTCACTTCAGTTTTGTTGGCGTTACTGGCACTTTATTTGTTACAAGTAAGGCAGAAGCCCAGTTACAAACAAAGTTATTTTCGGTGTTGCATTGTAGGTGTAAACGGTTGGTTTTGCTGCTTTCCTTCGGCTGTGTCTCTCTGGTCTCGTGTTAGCCAGTAATTTTAAGTGTTAAAGAGGTGGGCATAGAAAAAAACGAATGAATTTTTGGAATCTAACACTTGTAAAGTGAAGAAATATACTCGCTTAAGTAAAATGTTTATTGAATAACTACCATTTAATTAAATGGCTTTCATAATACACCAACACAAACAACACACAGAACAGAGTGAAGAGAGAGGAAAATCTGAAATTAAACTTTTTCACCTTTAATTATGGGGGTTTTTCGTAAAGAAGAAATCAAATATAATTCTTGGAAATTTCAACAATTTGTTGTAATTACGTCTTTATGGCTTCATTTACAGAGAAAATTATTTAATTTTCGCCTCCAATTTGAATAGAAATGATTGGGTAAGTTAATATCATAATTTGAATGTGATTTGTGGCAATTATAAATTGGAAATTAGACGCTCTAAGGACAGACCACAGATTCCAACTCTTCACTGATTTGGTAAACACTTTATATACCTTTAGAGAAAATAACGCCAGAGAAGCTTAACCCAACGAAATAGTGCATGACAAAGATATTTGAACTTTAATTCAATGATTTTGGCTGCAGCAATTTAAGAAGTATAAACTGCTGCATTGTCCTAATAAAACTACATTTGTTTTTGTCCGCCAGAAGTGGCCTTTTCAAGTTAATTTGATCAAGGATATGGCTACACTTCCAAACACTACAAGAATAAGTGTAACCAAAATACGCAAACAACAATAGTGAAAGTAAACAACGATGTTTACATTTATACAGATCTCGAGAAGGCGAACCCACGAACATTTGCCTTCAACAACATTCATCAGACTGCTTACCTTGCCATATAAAACGCAAGGTTAAGCAGGCGAGTGAGTTAGTAATAGTTCAGTCAGTCTTGTGTGAAGACGCGCTGTGTTTGAAGAGAGTAACAGTGGTTTGAAGATCTCCGTTACAAAGATCTGTCGAATAATTGCCTAGTAATTGTTATTGTTTATGCAAAGGGTGTAAACAGAAGAAAAACGGAGAAAAGAAATGGTTGTTGTTTTCATCAAGTTGTGAACAGTGGCTTACAGAATTGTGCGAAAATAAAGAATTTTTTATTAAAACTAAACACAAATTTATTTTTATTTTCTTTGCAATCTATGAGCTTATATGTTTAAAAGGTAAAAAAAAAATATTTAACATCACCGAAACCCTTTTAATCGTTATTTTAGCACTTTCATTATTACCGTATAATATATGTAAATAAATTTAAAGAATCTAAACATTATGTTCTATTTTTATTCTCTTAATTGCAAATTGTATTGTATTTCATAGCGTTGGAATTAAAGTTTTTTTTTAATTTTTTTTTCAAATTGATTTTTTGTTGTTGTTGTAATTTAATGTAATTAAAATGAAATTTCATATGTTCAATAAAGCATTATAGGTACGAGTAAAGACATACATACATACATACATACATTATGAGTGCTCATACGTCGTGTGGTTCCTGCACTATCGCTATATTTTATTTAAAATTAAAATTTTGCTGTGTCTGTCAAGTTGGTTTTATTCTTCCACGCAAATCAATTCCCCAATGGCTTCATGCAACATACAACAATTGATAATAGCGGTTTGATAAATTATTATTATTCATAATTGCCACTAATTTATTATTACACACTACAGACCACCACTAGCAACCGGGGGGAATTACAGTGGAACCTGAAAAAACATATGTTTTGCTACTCCTTGTTGGATGGAATACCATTGGAATGGTAGAGAGAATATCTGTTTGCTCCAAGCATTTCACTGTTTGATGGCCACTTTGCCACTTTGCTTATAAATTATTTTACCATCACATTTCAATTATAATTACAATCAAGAAGAGAAGCAAAAAAAAAAGACAATGTAACAGTAACAGTAAAGCGGAAATGATAATAATAACACACAACCGCTATGGCAATTAAAAACGTCATATTATATGCAAAAATAAAATGAAATGAAATGAAATCGAATGAAATGAAATGCAAAATACAATAACAAAACATTGTGAAACTAATAATCAATCAATTTTTAATGCAAAAACAAAACAAAAAAATAAAATCGATAAGCAAAACTCATTGTCGTCAACCATTAAAATTAATTGCAATCAATTGAATGTGTTCAGTGATACAACAAAAATTAAATGATCAGCGCGTATTGAATAACACAGCAACGGATTGAATAGCAGCAGGAGAAGTAAAAATATTTTTGCAAATAAAATACAAAAATATCCAGAGAATTACAAAATATTACTGCAGGCATGTGCATAACCAAGGACTGGACTAAGCTTTGCCCTAATATTGATTGCATTTTTATATCTGTGAACTGTTGGTTTTTTTTTAGATTTCTATTTCGTTTGTTTTACATTTTGTTAGAAATTTTGTGCATTATTTACACAATGACACAATCTCCCAGAGGTACAAATTATATTTATGACATCATTCATATAATAAAACTGTTAATTTCCTTAAATATATACATACATACAGACATAATTGGTCTTTACGACCCCTAAGTCAGAACATAGCTTATATCATCGGCCAAATTCACTACGATTTATGTGCCCCAGTCATGGAATCAAACATCATTTATTTTGTAATATTTCGTAAATAATGGCATCAATAAGTCTCTCAAACGATAGTTAATCCTCATGAAATTACTTCACAACAAACTTATAGGACTTCTTCAACTGACTTGCTGAACTCTGCAGGATTATAGTGACTAGTTCGGCGCTCATGTTATTCTTGAGCCTCCTAAGGCTTTAGTACCTATGGGTAGTACACATGCATATACTGCCCATAATCTATTAAATTGAATACCGGTTGATTTAAGGAAGGCTCATGGATGCCACCAATGAGCAGGTCCTTAAAATATAATAATCAGCTTCACCTGACGTCTTCTGGTCTGGTTAGCAACTGAACAGTATTAGTGTTTGAAACTGAAGGAGTTATGGTTGTATTCTGATTTTCTTATAGAACTAACATATCTCTTTTCTAGCCTTTAAGTATTCAGCTCGAGTCGGTGGGTGCTTTTATAAGTAGATCTCTTCTTTCGGTTTTGTCTTTCTCTGTAGCTTAAAATGCAATATGGACACACACATTGCATACATAATTGCTCGTTACAACCCTTAAGTCAGGATTACGACCTAGTTGTTCACACCATCTAGGTTGTGTGTGTTCATTTTATTTATCACAGGCGGGACCTACAATTTAAAATCTACTCTCAACGACACATTTTTGAGTAACTTATCATGACAATTTTATTTACTCTAAGATTTTTTATCAGAAATCTGCTGAGAGGATGTCGCAGATGAATTATTTTTTCATATTTCGTTTTTAGTTGGAGATGTCTTAGCTGGGGTATGAACCAGAGATCAGCAATGAATCGTTTTTCGCTACTCATAGGGACTCATGCAATTTTGAATACAAATGAGGCAACAATATTGAAATTTAACTTCTCTGATTCATTCATTCTCACTACAACTTTGACTTACAAGCACAGGTTGCAATGAGTACCAGCACAACATTGACATCAAACTCATACCATTCGAAATATGTTTGATTCAAACTACTCATTTAGATTCATAACGAATGACTTGAATCATTCATCAAAATTTACAGTTTTAGTTGTTGTTGCATTTACAAAAAAAAGAAAAAACACATATAAGCAAAAAAACAGAGCAGCAAGCAGAGACAACACACCACTTTCACGTGAGTATTTTAGTGTTCGTACGCGAATTATACTTATTTTGTGATTCTTGTATATGTTAAGTTATGGAGAGTCGAAATCAATAACATTATACGTGTTGTTAAGTATGAATATGATGAGTACTTCTAAATGTGTATATGAGTAGAGGTTCCATGATATTAAAATAAGTATGAATGCTTATAAGTATCAGAAATTATGAGTATGATAAGATTCCAGTAATCTTTTTGAATACTAATTGCTGATCTCTGGTATGAACTGAGACTTCACCTACCTATACCTACTAGACTACGGCGACTGTTATTGGTGAGCACAAAAAGTGAAGGCTTGGATAGCCCTTTTTCATTTTACCCATGCTCCCATTTAATCTATTAACATATCTACCTTGTTCCATAATTTCACTGAGAAGGTTTTAGTCTTGGATGCTATGCTGTTCTGTTTTCTTTATTAGAACCACTCTCACGTAAAGAAAATCTAAAATTTTCTAATTAATAAAATCAAATAACCCAGACTCTTAGTAAACTTATTGAACTATTCAACACCACCCTTTAAAAACCCGTTTAGTTTTACATGCCAAATGATATGATGATGGTGTAAATCCTTCCCTTGTTCAATTGCCTTCCTTCGTCCTTTCAAAAACCACTTATACTTCAATTAACATAATCGAGTGTAATAAAGTGAGTGCTATTAACGTTAATAATACCACTTTTTTTTCTTGTTTTTTTTTGTTTTTTTTTATAATAAAAATTAATATTTTTCTATTTATTGTTTACATTGTTGTACAGCAAAAAAAGAATGGCAATTTATTGTTTGCTGTCTTACAGTAAATGGTTACAGAAAAAAAATTAATAAAAAAATAAATAATTATTAAAGCAAAACTAACAAAAAAATATGGTAGAAGAGAGAGAGAGAAAAAAAAATGTTTAATAAAAAATACAATTGCTTACAGACATTTATAACTGACAAACGAAAACGTGCAAAACGTTTTTTTCCTCCGGATTTGATACTTTCCGTTCTCCTCCTTCTTCTTCGTCTTCTGCTTCTTATTCGAGTACTTTTTTTTTTGGTGGTAAAGTGTAATAATTTTTGTTGTTTTTTTTTTTGTTTCTTTTATACAAATAATAGAAATACGGTGTAGCAAAAAATAGTGGCACATAGTCTCATAGTTTGGATATCACAGTTCGGTGAGTTGTAGCTTGTAGTAGCTAGGTAGGTAGGTAGATAGGTATGGTACAGGTGCCACACTTTGTGAATTTTATTTGTAATTTTGCATTTTATTTTTCAGTTCAGTTTACAGTCTGATAATTTATTGTGTCGTTTTTTACATTTTTTGTTGATCACGTTGTTACCTTAAAGCGTCAGTTATAATGATTTATGGTAATATATTAACTTCTTTTTTTCTGCTTCTCTTTTTTGGCTAACGATTTTGGTTTCTTTTGTTGAAACATTTTTTTCATTTAATTTTGTTTCTTTGCTTCTATACATACACACTGTTCTGCATTTACTTGTCAGCTCAATATACTTTTGGGTTCCTATTAAATATTTAACCTTTTCGCTTCAAGTATATTTTTAAACGTGTAATAAAGTCTTTAAGGCGACCTTTAGAGAGTGTAGTCAGTCATTCACTGAGGCAGCCAATTGAATAGAATTTGTTAAATAAAGTGATATTTTAAGAGTACTTTTGTAATTAGTAGCCGTAATTACTTTCAATTGATTTAATGAAGTGATTTTTCTTCAAGTGCTTTTCACAAAATAAAGTTATTATGTTGTGTTCATTTGTGTGCCGCAGCTGTTCATGTACATGTTTTCTTGAAATTGTCAAAGTATTTAAATGTCATAATGAAGAAAAAAATAAATAAAACCAAAAAGAACATTTCTTGAGACATATAAAGCACATTGTAAAAGAGCAAAAAAGTGTCATGGGAGTCTAGTAGGTAGACTTAAACTAAAACTCTGATATCTTGACAAAAAAAAAGAATTTAAAAAATATCTTTAAGAAAAACTAATTGTCATGTAAAAGTCAGTGGTAGTTAATTTGTAGGTCACGCCACTCATGGATAAGACCAACATAACCAACATAAATAATGTGAGAAGCCTTCTGTCTTCTAGTAGGTAGTGTAATGGTTCAAGCCCCGGGTAAGATACCTCGAACCCAATGAAATATGAAAAAATGTTTCTTCTTTAACTTCCTCTCAGCAGAGTTCTATTAAAAACTCTGACAGTAAATGAAATTGACTTGAAAAATTTTTCAAAAATTTGTCGTTCGGATTCGACTTTAAAACTGTAGGTCCCGCCACTCATGTATAAAATTAACAAACACAACATAAGTGGTTTAAGAAACTAGGTCGTAATCCCGACTGTAGTATTGTAATGAACAATTATGTATGTAATGTTATGTGTCCATATTGTTGAAGAAAATTTCCGCCAAATATCTAAAAATACAGAGAAAGCTCGGGGCAGTGATATATCACAGTAATGAAAAAATAAAAGTAAAAAATGTGATCAGAAAGAAGAGATCTGAAAACCTAAGGACTAAGAAAGAGATATGAAAATTGTACAAGAAAATCGGAATACAGCCATAACTCCTTCAACACTAAAACTTCGGAAGAGGTCTGGTGTAGCTGAGTAGTATTTTGTTACGTTTTTACCATTTTAAAAAAGTTTCAAATATAAGTTCGTAAATTGCAAATAAAATAAATTTCAGTTTAGTTTTAATTAAAATTCTTTATTATTCGCACAATTCTGTGTGCCACTGTTCACAACTTAATGTAAACAACAGCAGTTGCTATGTTTGTTATTCCTCTGTTTATGCCCTTTACAGATTATTGTAACGGAGATCGTCAGACCACGATTGCTGTCTTCAAACACACCGCTTCTTCACACAAGACTGACTGAACTTTTACTGACTCAATCGCCTGAGTTGTCTTGCCTTTAATATGACGGGTAAACAGTCTAATAAATGTTCTTGAAGACGAATGTTCGTGACTTCGTTTAAATGTATGCTGCGGCATCTCTGGATGTCAAGCATTCCAAATATCTAATTTTACATAACCCTGGCGAATAGTTAGGCAGGTAGAGGAGGCTGTTCATCTAAGAGAGTTGGAGGGACACACTTAGGCCGCATAGGGCCTATTGTGTTACTACAGTTTTCACTCTAGCGCATAAATCAAACTGAATTTGACTACTGGAATAAGCTATTTTCGCTTGCACGCATACATCTAAAGCACAAGAAAACTCCACAAGAAAATTTCGAGATACATTAGACGTTCGTTGATCTCATGTGTGGTGTCATCCCAAATTTGAAATGAGCGCAGAGCCCATTTAGCGAACACACGTCGTTGTTCAAAGTTGTCCATCGTGATTTGGCAGAATACACTGAATAAAAGGACAAACAAAGACGCCGCAGTCTAGTAGGTAGTGCGTTGGCTTATTAGGTGTGACGCCACGGTTCAAACCTCAGACATCTCCAACAAAACGAAGCATGAAAAATATTTTCGGCGGTAGTAGTTTGCAATAGTATACTAGAAAGTAAACCAAATGGATTCTGTAGCAGTTGCCTTACAAGGAAGCTGCCTTAAGTTCTATGGCAAGCTTGGAAAGAGTATATCTTAAAGATCAGTTACGCTTAGGTTTAGGTTAGAGGAATTGTACTTGTCAATTGAGACAAGTAAAGTACCAAGAAGTCAAATTGAAGCATTGTACAACGTCCTAAAGGGGAGAAGAGATAGGGAAAAAGGATAGGAGATGGGGAAAAAGGAGAGGAAGTAGGAAAGGAGGATACAGATCAGTTACTATGGTTCGAAAGATCTGAAGAACATTGTTGTTGAGGATAGTGGTTGTAACTGCTTCTAGTGTCAGTTAAAGTGAAGAAGAAGAAGAGGGAAGAAGATTTTCTTACAACTAGGAGCTAGATATTGTGGTTAAAGGCTATTTTACGGAGCTTGATAATGTTTATTACTCGTAGAAATGGAGAATTGAATTTATTTGACTTCGCATCTCTAGTTAAAATTAAACTTTGTTCAGAGGCAAAAAATGTTTAGGGAAATTTGTTCTGTTTTCTTTGTTTGATCAGCTACTTGTGAAATTTTCCTTCTGACTGTGGTTTTCCATGCAAACAATGACTACAATTATCAGAAAATTTTATTAAAGACTGTAACAATGGAAGTGGTTTTCAGGCATGACACAATGTATTACCTCAGCCTTTAGAGGATTTATAAGCCCTCCCATAAAATTCAATCACATTACAATAAATTGTTATTAAAATCATAAAAAATATTTACTTTTTAAAGGCTCCGAATGAAATTAATATTCCCGCAAATTGTTCAAATTACAGCCACTGGAGGAAATACGAATAAAATTATTAAAAAAACAAAATGTTAGAACTTCTAACATGAAGTGTAAGCGAAACGAGAGGAATAAACCCTTATTTTAATAGCAAAAGAGAGGTGATAAGGGGAGCGAGTGTAGATATAAAAATAGAAAATAAAATACAATAAAACAACAACATGCAACATTTAAGTGCATTTTGATGTCATTGTACTTCTTGCTCACTATTGTATGAGTTCCAATGGAATATTATTTTCGTTTTTGAATTCCTTTTTTTTTTGTCCTTTCTTTTTTTTTTGCAACATTTACACAAAACAATATATGTGGCATGAAACACGAAATCGTAAAATATCCCTCAACAACCCCCAGCAACAACAAAGCCAGTGCAAGTAAAAAATATGGAGCATATGAAAGTAAACAATAAAAAAGTAACAGAAAATAAGGCAATAACCCAACAAAAACAACAACAACAACTAAGTTAACTAACTATGAAACTAACTTTTTAAAAGTATTCCTTCATTTGAATGGTTGTCTGTCTGTCTGTCTGTCTGCTCATATAATATATAGAGAGGAACATAAAAACCATCTGCTTTTTAAGATTTTATTTTTGAAACAAAAACAACCACTACGCTGCTGTTTTTAATGACAAAAACTATGTGGCCTTACTTTGCCCAACCACCCACATGTACACTCAAAGAATTATGACTCAATAAAGTAAACTCTGTAATAAAAAACAAAAAAAATCTCGAATAATAAAATTTATGTCTTGAGTGTAGTTTATCAACCCTTGCTTTTAATTTTGAATTTTATTTCTTTCTTTTACGAGGGAAGTTTTTGTAGGTGCTATTAACACGCCAATGTTCGTGATTTCAAATGACTAAGGCATGTTGTAAATTGTTGAATCCTTTTTAGGAATTTACAATATCAATAGCATTGATAAGTTTGATTTAAATAAGACTGCATACTGAAATTATTTCTTAATCACAACTCTTTGATACTAGCTAATACACCAGAGGTCAGCAATGAATCGTTTTTCCGCTACTCATAAGCACTCATGAAATTTTGAATACAAATGAGACAACAATATTGAAATTTAACTATGTACTCTGATTCATTCGTATTCACTACAACGTTGATTTATAAGTACAAGTTGCAATGAGTACGAGTACGACGTTGACATCAAACTCATACCATTTGAAACATGTTTGATTCATAAGCCTACTCATTTAGATTCATAACTTTAGAACAATACGTAAGAGAAATGTTAGGTAAAGGAGAGTCGAAATCAACAACATCATGCGTATTGTTAAGTATGAATACAATGAGTACTGCAAACTTTAAATATGAGTAGTATAAGTGTCATATTAAAATAAGTATGAATGCGTACAAGTATCAAAAATTATGAGTATGATTCGAATCTACTCATCTTTTTGAATACTCATTGTTGATCTCTGGCTCGAACATTGTAAACCTTACACCATTACTGCGCTCAACAATAAATCATTCCTTAGACAAGACAGTAGTGGATGGTATGCTTAACAATCATTATGTGAAGTGTTTACATCCATAAAAGTTAACAAGCGATCGATAGTTTGCGTACATTCATTGCATCCTTAATTTTGTTCCTTATTCACCTAAGCAGAATAATCATCTGTATAAGGTTTTAGAATGACAGGGTTGCCAACTCTCCGCCGCAGAACTTTTGCTTTATGAGTCGAATTTTTTCTCGTGAAGTAATGCTGCCTGACGTTTGAACAATTTAGATTTGCAGCAGAACAACTAACATCAAGTCCAAGATCTAGATAACAAAGACATACTAATCACCATAATATATACACGGAACGTATATGTGGAATGCATTTCAGAAGAAAATACCTGTACTAGACAGGGGAGTTGATCCTCTTGAAATGGTGCAGTCTTCATAAGCTTGTCACCACAAAAGCTCTCAACCCTGTTGCATACAACAAGTGGATGGCAGTATAAAATATCGTTTGGTTGCAATGCTTTAATGCCTCTTTAATTATATGATAATATCGTAAGGAAACCTAAAAGCTCTTAATTCTTAATAACTCCGAATATGATTTTGATGCATATCGCCATAGTATCCTTAAAGGTCCCATCTCATTTGCCGACTTCTATCAGAATTGAAGCATATTCAAATGAAATACGAATGTCTTATACGAGTCATTGATTGCAAATCCAATTTAAAGCTTTACGAAGTCTTCAGACGTATTATTGATCTCGTTTTGAATGAAATCAATTGAAGATTCAAACAATGTCCTGTTGTTTCGACACATAGTTCTTACTAGATACAGGAAGACGGAAGCCAAACCCTCACAAAGGCTGAGAATTCCCAAAAGCAATTACCGCAGTAGATTAAGAAAAGAAAGAGAAAGAGGAAAGAGGATTTTTTGACAAAAAATTCATGCATACGTACTTGCATTACAGGCCACATACATACTTACATAAGTGGTCACTACAAACCTTCAGTTAGGACTACAACTTAGCTTCTCCCACCACCTATATATAATCCAACACACTAATAATAGACTACGACGACTTTACAGGTCTTTAAAGTTCATTGCAGACTTTTTAGACAGGATTACAGGGTAACTTCTTATATATTTTTCTTTGGTTAGAGGCCAAGACTCATGAAATGATCCCAATCCTAAGAAAATAGTCCCAAAGCCTTGTGTTAAAATACCGGAAAGTATGTGGAAAATTGGTACCAATTTTTTTTTTATTCAAAATCCAGCCTTCATTTCATACTATAATTTTTCTTTGAGTGTAATTTACAAAATTCTCCAACTACTACAAGAGAAACCACTACACTATCACAGATAATAATAGAAAAATATGAAAAAGGACTCGTTTTGTAAATATACTTTGCCATTACATTGCATTGCATGGCATGGCATGGCATTTGCAGTAAGTGTGTAAGTAAGTACTCATGTATAATTCCTATTTAAGTACATACCTATGTATGTATGCAAGCACCAGTAAGAGAGTGAAAATAAGCAAAAAGTAAGTATGTGTATGTGTGTGTGTTTGTTGGTATGCAATTTTGTTTACTTGTTAAATGACATAGAAAACCATTTCGTGCAAAAATTATTAGCAATAAACAGCAGCAACAACAACACAGGAATAGCAAAAAGTTGCATAATAAATATAAAACCGTTATAAATAACAACTTACACTCACTCTCTCTCTCTCCCTCTCTCTCCCTCTATCCCTAGGTTTGTGCTTTCACTAACTAACACTCGTTAATATATTTTTTTTAATGGATCTGAACTTATGTACTTCCCTTGCAAATAAATATGGCATCTACATATACCTACTAATACATTTACCAATATATTTACAAACATATGTACATAAGGGAATAATGTAAAATAGTATTTACAGTTATTGTATTGTTTTTTAGTGTAAGATTTTAAAAACAAATATCACTGAGAGTAAATACCATTCGCATTCAAGGCAAATAAGTAGCAAAAGATCATTAACAAGAAGAGAAACAAAATAATATGCCAACACTGATACACATATTGAAGGGTATAATTAGTGTGTTTCATTTTTGTATATAAATATATAAAATAAAGTTAACTTGTTCAAATATATTGAAGTGCCGGAGCTATGTCGATAACACTGTCAATTAAAAGAAAATGAAAAGCGCAGTGGACCTTTAAAATCCTGCCTTTAGTTAATGGCCAGTTGTAATAATGGTATTAAATTAAAAAACGTAATAAAACGAAAACGTTTCAAATTTTGCTAATTTTTTGTTTTTTTTGTTGTAAAGTACACTTGTTCCGGTTAGAAATGGAAAATCATATGGCAACACCTCATTCGTTCGGACCAATTTTCGTAAACTTTTGTTTAAAAAGTGTATGGTGTCGTAACTCGGTATCACGAATGTTGGCCTTCAAATGCTAAATTGTTTTTGGTTTGTCGGAATAACACTTTTCTTTAACGGCGCCCCACAGAAAATACTTCAACGGTGTCAAGTCGTAGCTACTTGATGGCCAATTAGCATCACCATTTCGGCTAATAAAAACGCTATAAAACGTTTTACTCAATAAATCAATTGTGGCATGAGTTGTGTGGCAAGTTGCGCCATCCTGTTGAAACCAACCGTTGTTCACATTAATAGCATGAAGAGCGAGTACAAAAAAATCGGTTATCATGGTGCGATAAGTGTCTGCATTGACCGGAGTGGTTACACCGTCATTTTTAAAGAAATATTGGCCAATGATGCCTCCGCTCCACAAGCTGGACCAAACAGTCACTCGTAGTAGGTGCATTGACTCCTATAAGACCACGTGTGGGTCTTCTGAGCCCAAATTAGGCAATTTTGATTATTAACGTACCCACCAAGATGATTTTTTATGACAAAATCGACATCATCTTGCAGTTTTCCGTTGACCCAATAAATCCCAACGTTGCTCAAGCGTAAATCGATCGTATCGAGTGGAGATAATATACTGACTTTTGTGACAGAATATAATGACATAAGTATTGCCAGATACTTACTAACAGATGCTTCAAATTGAAATCGATAGATGGCCTACACGATAGTTAATAAGATTAATGAATTTGTTACCGACAGATTAATGAAGAGAGGTGCCAACGATCAAAGTATATCTTGCTTTAGCGACACACACGCATCGACTTGTGCGCTCACCGAATTTCTGATAAAGTGTACATTTTATTCTCAAAGTGTAAAACATATGCTCCAAAAGAAAATTCTAGAGACTTAAGAGCAACAATTCGAACCTCGATGATTTATCCGTCCAAGCCATCAAATAGTTATAAACGAAAACTCATTGCAACTGTAACAATACTTGTGTTATGAGTTAGAATCCTCAAATATTGCTTCTATATATCGGGCACCCCCGAAGAGTCCTCAATTATAAAAAAATTGCCTTTCATTTAACCCATTATTGCAACAAAACAATATTAAATGGAATATTTGTCTCCCTGCCAAATTTGTTTCGAGAAAAGTGTACCTTATTAAGCCATATCTGCAAACAATTTTATTCCTGAGCTTTTTAAATTTTTCAAACTTTCATTCACCGTTTTTTTTTTCTTAATTCGTTTCGTTGAATAACCCACGCATACTGCATTTAGATTTTCATAAAATTGAATTAAAATTGTAGACACATTTTGTTCTATTAAGGCTTTTGTTTAAATTTTTTGTTCAAATTAAAGAAAATTTGTTCTCTTTTTATTTGATCAAATCAGGGTACATCAGGGTAAACAATTTTTAATTTTAATAAAATAACGTGTTAATGAAATTCAATTTGAATATAGTATGTTAATGGCTTAAGGGACACAATGACTTGCAATATACATACAAGCATACATTTCATATCCTCATGTACAGCTTCAATATAAACACAGGCATACATGCATACTTATGGCACACATACACAGCCATGTGCTATGTGTGAGTATAAAATGTATAGTTTTTGCCAAAAGAATGCAAAAATAAAAGAACAGTTTGATTAACTGCATAAAATCATGATGTACGATTTTCGTACGTGATGTATTTTGAATGCATTTTGTACATAAAATTAGCATTAGGAAAATCTTCAACAGCAACAACAACAACATCAACAACAAAACACAAAGAAATACATAGAAACGGTATATGTTTTTAATTTTAAATAAAAGGGAGTGAAGGAGAGAAAAACAGTTAAAAACGTTTTTTAGGTTAAAGTTTTTATAATTAATTTTTTAAGTTTAAAGTTTAAAATTTAAATTTAAAGATCTTGTTGAATAAATCAAAGCCAAGAAGAAATATTTCAAAATTTTTCTAATTTGTCGATTTAAACTTGACAAATGTTAGTTTTCATATGCTCCAAATGTTAAGAGATTATCTGCGTAGCCACATTAGCCTAGCCTTTAGCGAAGCCCAATAAACAATTCTATTTGAATGATATTTGTGACCAATTAAGGATGCCAAAAAAGTAAAATAAGTATATTGGAAAATTTTTTGTGAAATAAAAGAGAATTTGATTGTGTTGTGTGGCTCATGCCATCACCAGGCTTAGTATTATTATTAGTATTAGTACGTAGGCACCAGTGATCGGGAATCGTTCACTCTTTTGTTGGAACAAAAGCGTCTTTCGACAATTCCCACCTCCGGCCCAAGACAAAAAAAAAACTTTTTCTCCATTTCGTAATGTTTAATTACAAAAGAAATTATTATCATACAAGTTTAGCGCACGGAATAGTCGGAAACGATACCCACTGCGTTGTTTTCGAAAAAATACATTGCGAATAACTTCTCAAAACCATAATATGTACTAACCAAACTGCACTCAATTTCGGATTCTCCAAGCTCCGAACATTAGTGTACTTAGTTTCAGACACACTGTAGTAAAATATTATGAAAGTGGTGATGATCACAGTTTTTACAGAATATTTCGCTGTTATCATGCAAACAAAACACTAGAAAAGTCGCCCTAGTCTAGTAGGTAGTGTGTTGGCTTAGTAGACATGAGTCAGACATCTTCAACAAAACGAGAAATATGAACGAATATTTCTTCGGCATCTTCCTCTCAGCTGATGTGGGGCAAAAACTCTGATTGACAATAAAATGTCCATGAAAAGTTTCTCTAAAATCTGTTCGGGGTCGACTAGGTTGTAATCCTGGCCAGGTTGTAATCCTGGCTCAAGGATACTATGTAATAAATACTTTGTGGGTCTTGAATATTCCTTTCTACACCTGACGAAAGCCTGGAATATAGAGAACTTTATTGTTCTTTATTTATCCGTATATCCAGATATTATAACGTTAATGTCAGTGTTGTTATTCAATAGCCAACAAGGGGTATTGCATACATTACAATCGACTTTGTTTACCTGAAAACAAATATACATATATTACTTGCAGAATTACGCTAGAAGACTTTCCACTCAAATTTCGAATAGACTAGGCCGAAGTTCTAAAGATTTTGAATTGTTAAAACTCTTGTCACCTGCAAGAGGTTAAATAGTAGTTAAAGAGAGAAGAAATAGAATAAGATGCAATAACACATGTAAAGTAAGCTTTTAGGTAGCTCGACATAAATTGATAACATCGCAAAAAGAATATTGCCTTGGATATCGGTTGGCCTTTCTACTCTTCTAACGAGATCAGAGCCTTGTGAAATATTTAAAATAAAAACATTGCCCAATTACATTACAGCATATACCAAATTAATGATAAAACTTTTGAAATTATTTGAATAATAATAAGTTCTTATGTCAGCTTAAATCTTTTCAAAAATTCTGTTCGGCAATTAAGAAGAGAAAACTCAAAGAATTTAAGGAAATTCATTTAAAATTAAGACTTAAAATTTCTTTTTTGTGGAGTTGTATGTAAATTGTTATAATTTGTTGTGATTATTCAATTGCAAAATCCAAAGACAGCTTGAAACATATTTTCGTTTACATTTTGTCTCTTCTCTGGAGGGGGTAGCAAAACTGCTACTTAACAAGTCTTAAATCTTAAAAGCTGAATATGGCGAAAGAACATGTTCTTAATATTTTAATACAACAAATTTCCTATAAAGTAAACGAATTTTTGCTTCTTTTTTTTGGCAACTTTTGGCGAATACTTTGAAGCAACGAGCATAATAAATATGAAAAGCATTTAAACTCATAATATGGATGATTGCATTTGAGCATTAAATTGTACGAAAGAAAAATCTAAGTTTTACACTCTTAAAGTTTACAACGATTGCTATGCTGCTACAGGCTATGGCAGATAACTACAAGTTCTACTACTACTACTACTACTACTACTGCTAGTACTACTGCTGCTACTACTAATAAGTAGTAGTAGTAGTAAAGCAATAATAGCAGCATGATAGTGGTAGTAATACTACAGTACGCCAAAGTAAATAAATAGTAGTAGTAGTATAGTAGTCTGTAGTAGTATAGTAGTAGTATAAGTGTATGTATGTGTATAATTGTAGATGTCAGAGAGCAAAAAGCAGAAGTTTTCAGAGTTTTTATTGCAATAAGTCTGCGGTTATTCTTGGCACGTTTCAAAGTCATCGACTTTGCCTTCTAGATCCTCTCTATATTATCATATTTACTTATACTATATAAATAACTATTTGTTGTTGCTATTGTTGTTGCTTTCTACAACTTTTAATAGTATATTCTACTTTTTGTTGTTGTTCTTATTTCATAGTGTATAGAAATAGCGACATCTGCTTCAAACTTCGTCATCACGTCACTGCAATGCATGAGCATAAGAAACACGTTTCTTTCCTTTTGCTTACGTACTTTGCCACCCCAGCACATCTGGCCCCTATTGACTTATTGGTTGGGGTTTTCCAATACTCTGCTTAACACACTACCCACCCACCACAACAGCAACCACACCTTATTTTCTTCTTATTCCTCTCTCGTTTCTTTTTTTTCATTGAATCCCATAGACATTCAAGTTGAAGTTCTTCTTCTTGCGTTATTTTTCTTAAGAATATTTTTCCATCTGTTAGTTTTTCTTTATTTTTTTCATTTTTCTTTTGCATTTTCAATATTTTCCTCTTCTTTTTTTTCTCATTTTCAAACACAATTTGCATTTCAATGCACAAATTATGGTAATTTTCAGCGTCAATCAATATGGAATTGAATACAACGTTTTTTTTTTATTTTTCATTTTCATTTTGTTGTTCATAAATTATGTTGTGCACTGTATGTGTGTATTGTTTGTGTGTTTGTAAAATTTATTTGCTTTAAAGAAAATTGGTTTTTTTTTCACTTTTGTCAAACAATTTTTACTAATGATGTCTGTAATCCTTTTGAGAAACTCTTTTTTTGGCATACAAAAACAACAAAAAAAACCAAATTTTTCTGGCAAAATTGATTACAACAATTGAAATGCAATCTTTTGTAATGCCAAAGGAAAATTATATTTTTATTAAAAAAAAAAAACTAGGTCAACTTGTTAGGAAATAAAATTAAAATAAAAAAATATTTCAAGTTTTTTCTACGATTTAAAACTGCAGGCCCATGCAACTATTAAATGACTTTTTAATTCATGAAGAATATTTTCGAATTCATCAACAACTTCTCTACAATAGGACTCCTAATTTATTGTATACCAATCTATAGCCAATCTATTCGAATATAAGAAATGCTTTTGAAAACTTACTTACATTTAGCCAGGATCACAACCTAATTTCTCATACCACTCATGTGAGTAGTATTGTAAGTATTTTTATAAGGCCATGAATCTAAATGGGTAGGCTTATGAATCAAACATATTTCGATTGGTGTGAGTTTGATGTCACCGTTTTACTCATACCCCTGCAACCTGTACTTATAAATCAATGTTGTAGTGAGTATGAATGAATCAGAGTACGAAGTTAAATTTCGATATTGTTGACTCACTTATATTCAAAATTTCATGAGTGCTTATGGGTAGCAAAAAAAAACGATTAATTGCTGATCTCTGGTTAAAATCAAATCCAAATTATAAATTTTTCAAAAACTTTTCCACGGGAATTTTAGTTACTCTCCTTCGAAATACTCCCCCGATGAAATATTTTCTCATATTTTTTTTAAATGTCCAGGCTGGGATTTGAACCATGACGTCACGCCTAATTAATCAACCTACAACCTTCTAGACTACGGCGATAACTCGGACAGCAAAAAGTTGCAGGTTGCTGGTAAAATTGATATCCGAGTCAGATTTTGAATCACAAGCAACTATTAATTAAGAGCTGGCCTTAGGTTTAGCCCTTTAACACCATGCAACCTTATGTTAGTGGTTGGCTAGGTTATGTTATATTATTGTTATCGGGCTCCCGATGGCTCTCAATGTTTTCATAGTGCAGGACTAGCATAAAACGAGTCAGTATTCCTGAGAAGTGTTATTTGGATATGAAATTTGGACATCAAATTGCGTAATCAATCAAATTTGGATACCATATCACAGTTCTCAGAAATATTGTCTGAAATCTGTAATAAAACTCGAAAACTCTATATGTATAGGACTGTGGTTAAGTTTTCTTTGTGTAAGAAAAGGAAATTTTTGGGGTAAGAAATTATGCTGGTTATTTAAAAATCTCTGAATTCAAATCGCAGCTTAGAAATCTCGAACAAAAACAAGAAATTTCTTTTAATAACCTCCCCTCAGCAGTGTTCTTTCATAAACTCTGGGAGGTAAGCAAAAATTGCCATTGAAAGCTACCCATCTCTCTCTTTCAGATTTGTCGTTAAACTGTAAGCCCCGCCACAAATACACAACATAGGTGGTGTGCTAGGCCGTAATCCTGTAATGACCAAACGTGTACGACGAGCATTGAAACGGAATCGGTGCAACATCTTTTATTCGAGTACTCTGCTCTTCAGGACAGACATTATCGTTTTTTTTTTGGGTGACAGAACGTTTGAAGATTCGAGCATGGTGGCAAACGTGCCACTAAGGGAACTGGTCGGTTTTATCCGAAGCTCGGGGTAGTTCAAATCCACCTTTAACGGATCGTGAAATTGGATAACACAGTGGGCTATATAGCCACCGAGTAAACTTGTTTGTGAACTGCAAGCTTTCCGCTAGCCTAACCTAACAAACGAGCATACAACAGACATATTTAAACTTCCATCTCTGCGGATCAATCGGCATTTATGAGCAAGCATGAGAAACCCCGAGTTACATGTCTGGAGAATAGAAGTTAATGAATAGCAATGTATTTATGAAATATTTATGAAAAGAGAAATAGTTTTTGAAAGCTTGTAGCTTAATATACTTTAGTGCAGTAAGACCCCGCTTAATGCTGCTTCAGTATCACGGGGTAATATTGGGATTCCCCTAAATCGCACACTGCATTGATACTTGTTGTACATGTGTGCAAATGAAACGTCAATTGTACAAAGATCTGTACGTTCCCCAATAAATTCCTTGATTGTCGATAATGCAGTGCCTTATCGAAATAAAGCCAAGCTTAAACGTGTAGTGCATTTAAAATATTCGTTGTTTTATTTAGGAAAATGTAAACAAAATTCTATTTTTTTCTAGAAATCCATTGTATTTACTCTGGAATTAGTTTCCCCAAAATGCATTTCAAGTGACAATATTGATAAAAGCCGATAAAACAAAAAAAAATATTAATTTCAAGTGAGATTTTCTTTAATATTTTTAACAAATATTGACCCATAGGCTATGGTATTGCATTACCGGTACTTTGAGTTTTCATGGCTTAAAGTTTTTTGTTGTCATTGTAATATTACATGCTTTAATATGGCAAGTGCTGGTGGTGACGGCGGCTGTATTGATATGTAAATGAGCGACAATACTGTACAATCTTTCAATATGTGTCAATAAAACTATTGAATAAGAATCCTACTTAATATCACTATTTCTTGTACTTTTTCTTCTCTTTACTGTATTTATTTTTTATCATGTTTTTTTTTGTTTAATGAAGGCTTTAATTGCGGCAAATGTTTTTGATGTGTGAGTTTTTTCGGTATCAATATTTACAAAACCCTGGGTTGCAAAGTGTAAATATCGGTTCTGGTGACAGGCATAAAACTTTGTCATTATTTATCATCCACTCTACAGGCATCGAGATGATGTTATACTTTTATGGTGGGGTTTGCAAAAGGAATTGAAAAAGAAAATCGTTAGCTTTAAGATAATACTTGTTTAGGCACCAGAGAGCAGCAATGAATCGTTTTTTCGCTACTCATAAGCACTCATGAAATTTTGAATATAAGAGATACAACAATATTGAACTTTAATTGCTCTCTCAAATTCATTCATACTCACTATAACGTTGATTTATAAGTACAGGTTGCAATGAAAACGCGTACAAAGTTAATATCAAACTCATACCATTCGCAATATGTTTGATTCATAAGTCTACTCATTTAGATTCCTAACTTTAGAAAAATACCTGTAACACTTATAAATGGACTCCAGTGGCTAGTATCATTCATCAAAATTCACAGTCTTAGTTGTTGTTGTTGCATTTATAACAACAGCAAAAAGACACATAAGCAAAAAGTCAGAGCAGCAAGCAGAGGAAACACCCAAAATTCGATTCTACTCATCTGTTTGCATACTCGTTGCTGATCATAATTTAAAAAACAAGTAAACAAAAATACAACAACAAACACCAGCATAAAAAATGGTAAACAAGTGAACAAAAATATACATATATTTAAAAGGTAAAATCATTTATAAGTAGTATTATAAGTATTTTTCTAAACTTATGAATCAAACTTTTTCAAATGGTATGAGTTTGATGTCAATGTTGTACGCATACTTATTGCAACCTGCACATATAAATCAGCGGCTGTAGTGGGAACGAATGAATCAGAGTACATGGTTAAATTACAATATTGTTGACTCACTTATATTTAAAATTTCATGAGTGCTTATGAGTAGCAAAAAGACGATTCATTGCTGATTTCTGTTCCGACAAACAGATTTTTGAGAAACTTTTCAAAGCTATTTTATTTACTCTCAGAAGAAGTCGCCAACGACTTGCGAGATTTCTTAGCCGAAGGTTGACAAATTCGCTCCTTTTTCAATTTATTTTAACACTTTATGGCGTAGAGTGTCCATGCAGTCAAACCATTACTCGCTAACTTGTAGACTTATTGAAAGAAAAGAAAAAAACGGAAAAGTCTACAAATCATTTGGGCTTTAGTCTGCGGCTGCTGCTGTTGCTGTCGAAAAGTATTCTTGTTTATAGTGTTTTCACCATTATTTACTTGCCACATTCAACAACAACAACAGCAGTCGACAATATTCAAATAGAAAATGCCGAAGAAATGAAAGAAAATAAATTCAATCTCTCGCGTATACAAACAAATAAAAGAAAAAAAAAATCGACGGAAAATTTATTTCTTTTTCTTCGTATTTATTTACGGCTTTAGCTTCAACAGCTTCTGTTCTGTCTTCAAAACAGTCTGCTGTTGTCTGTAGTTTTCTTTTTTTTTCTTTCACTCATTCATTCATTCATGCATGCTCTGTGTCTTATTTTATTTCCTCTTATCAGCAAAAGTAAATGTTTAATTTGTGTTGACAAACTTCTTATTTCGAATTTTTTTTTATTACTTCGTAGGTTTTTTTTCGAAAAACTACGCTAAGAAAATAAGAAATAATCTCTCTCTCTTTCTCTCTCTGGCTTTAATGTGTGTATTGAGATTTTATTTTATTTTTCCGTAAAGAAAACATACTCACACATGGCATATATCGGCTGGAATGCATATTTATTTATTGGTTTTATTCAAGAAAAAAAAGGAAAAAAATACCAACACACACACACTTATTGCATCGATACGAATCAATTTTTCATAAGAAGACTTTAATCTTCAGTAGCACTCTGGCATTTATTTTTTCTTCGTTCATCTCTTCTTTATTCATATTAAACAGATAAAACAGAGGAGGAGGAAAAAAATGCAGAAGAAGTCATAAGAGAAACAAAAAACTTGAAATTTATTTTTATCTTGGCGATAAACGAAAACGTTTATGAAACTATAAATTATTTGTGTGGCACGTTTATGTTAAATAAATACGCCGATTTGATGGCCATGAATGGAGTGGGTGGCAGACTTAAAAAATCTTCGCTTTTTTTCTTTCTGTTTTTACTCAAGTTTATGGCCATAAATTTAAATTGATTGCATAAAAGTACACACATTGAAACATGAAATTGTGATAAGAGTAAGATGGTCTTCAATGCCCACTTAAATCAGCACTCACATCCTCATTATGTTGCCCCTATGAAATGTAGTGAACAGTTGTTCTAACATCAGGGCAAATGGTATTGAAATTGAGCCTTGATGTATACAATTTAGTGTCCCCTCTATATATATCAACTCCCTGCAACATAGGTATTGCCATCGGAAAATTATGTGCCACCTAAACGTAATTCCTACTCAAATCATTGAATACAAGCTCATCCTCAGGACTTTCTGACCTCACCATTGATCAGTGAATAGTACAAACCAAAAGGGATTTATTCAACAGACAACCTCCTCCACGCTTATTCGTGCTTAAGTTAATTAATTCGACATACTGCCATTCTTAACCGCAAATCGAGTAAGGTAAACAATGCGAATGAACAGAATATGCATTAGATTTAGTCACCGTCAAAGCCTTTTGAATGTCTTATGAATTCATAGAGCTTACATATTTCCACCGTTGTTGTATCAGAATTTCTCTGTCTGTTGACCACGTTGTTGCAACAATCTTATATGGAGTGGACGTTGGCCTTATTCTTCTCCTACTCAGCGAAGCCTCTACTCACAACTGCACGTCCCATTACTCATGTATGAAATTAACACACAATGTAGGAGGCGAGAGAAACTAGGTTGTAACCCTGCTTAAAAGGTTGCAATAATCAATTACGTATGAAAATATGAATGAAAAGATTGGAAAATAAAGTTTTCTTAAGCGAAACTCAGCGAACAAAAACTTGTTTAAATTTTAACGTGTTAATATCAGAGCTTTCCTTGCCTACCAGCAAGCAGCAATGAATCGTTTTTTCGCTACTTATACGCACTCATAAAATTTTGAATAATAAGTGAGTCAACAATAGTGAAATTTAACAATGTACTCTGGTTCATTCGTACTCACTACAACATTTGATTTTAAGTACAGGTTGCAAAGAGTATGCATACAACGTTGACACCAAACTCATACCATTCGAAATATGTTTGATTCATAAGCCTACTTATCAGATTCATTAATTTAGAAAAGTACTTATAATACTTATAAATGATTGGAGTGACTCGAATCATTCATCAAAATTTACAGTCTTAGTTGTTGTTTCAGACACATAAGCAACAAAGACAGAGCAGCAAATAGAGCAAACACACAACTTTTAAGTGAGTATTTTAGTGTTCGCATGCGATTCATACTAATTTTGTGATTCGTGTATATGTTGACTTATGGAGAGTCGAAATCAATAACATCATACGTGTTGTTAAGTATGAATATGATGAGTACTTCAAACTTTGAATATGAGTAGAGGTTCCATGATATTAAACCAAGTATGAATGCGTATAAGTATCAGAAATTATGAGTAAGATTCGATTTTACTCTTCTTTTTGAATACTCATTGCTGATCTCTGTTGCCAATACATTTTATTTTTCGAATTAATTTTTTTGTTACAATTAAATTAAATTTTCCCCACCATATAATGCCTCTTTAAATCAGCATCGAATTTAAAATGTTTGCAAATGCTATTGACCTCCACAATTTAAAGCCCTTCGCTCAACAACAACAACAGTTACAACTATAAATGGAATTAAATTAAGGTTTAAATATCTTAAATTATAAATTAGTTGAAGCATTATTAGTTATGAATATTTGAATAATAATTTTGCAAATAAATATTTCACGTTAAACAAAAAGAGACTTTAAAATGCATTTCAAGTATTTGCATTTATGATTACACAATTACAATTACAAATAATGTGTGTGTGTGATTAAAGACAAACTGAAATTTAATTAAAACGCTTGACGAACAAACAAAACAAAATGAAAAAACATTTGATTTGCATTAAAATTTAAATTCAAATGAAATTACATTTAAGCCCGTAAAACAAACAAATTCTCACACAAGTAGAAGTAGAAGCACTTAAATGTTGCACAATGTAAATGCTTTAAAGCCTCAGTTATTGTTGTTGATTTTCTTTTTTGTTGTTGCTGGTGTTGCATAAAATCTTATTAATATTAATTAAGATTTTCACCTGCATTAATCAATAAACTCTTTGGCCGACCACTTGAAAAACATTTTAATTCCATTCCATTATAAATGCAATGCAATGCCGTACAATGCCATTCAATTTCAATTCAATTCCATTCAATTCAATATATCAATTTAAAATTCACTTCAATAAGAGTCCAACTCGAACCTGAGCATAACAGTAGCCAAGCAATGTCTTGGTTTGAGGGGCCTACCTCTCTTATCTTATAATAAACAAAGTATACCTGGCCGCAATGCAACACAAAATAAACAATTTTTCAACATGTGTATGCAACAGTGCTGCTTAATCACCAGCAACATACAAAAATACGAAAGAAAAAAATTTGTATGCTTTTTAATCGGCATAAATGCCAAACATGGTCAAAACACCCAAAAGATATAAAGGAAATCGAAAAGAGAGAAAAAAAAAAATTGAAAAACATTTTTCAAAACAAGTCTCAAAACAAGTGCAAATGCCTTGTGAACTACATTTGGGAAAGGACTGTAGCAAAATAGCCACTTTAACTGTCATACAAAATAAATTCAATTGCAATAATAACAACAATGACAAGTTATTATAATAATAATAACAATAAGGTTGCAGTTTAAACGGGCAACAAAACAGCCAAAGAAATATTGGAAAGAATTATTCATGAACCACTTAATTTAGATTATACGGGACCGATCCCAAGATTAGATGCCCTAATAAAGTAAACATAACCAAATCAGAAGCAAAAAATGAATTATTTTTGATATCTCAATGTAATCTCAGTTGACATGAGATGAGAAATATGGGTAAACATCTCCTTAACTCCCAACGGTTACGAAAACTTTAATAGGGCGGTACTCCTTGAGTGAAAAATGTCTCATGCGTTGAACAATATTTCTAGTGCAAGACAGGACTGCTTACAACACCCTCTTTCTGATAGTAATGACTGTTATTTCAAGCGCTTGATTGCCAATAAGTCCAAAGGCCTTAGCGGAAGTCAGTAGTTGTTATTAGACGTGAGTCCACGGTTCAAACCCAAGGTCAGACATCTCCAATAAAACGCAAATATGAAGAAAATATTTCTTCTGCGACTTCCTCTCATTAGATTTCTGGCAAAAGTTCTGAGAGTAAAAAAAAATTGCTATGAAAACTTTCTCAAAAATCTTGAACAAATTGAAAATATGAACGAAGATTTCTTCAATGAACTTTTCTGAGAGTAAATAAAATAGCTTTGAAAAGTTGATCAAATTTGTCTTTCGGCAAAATCGACATCCCGCCACTCATAGATAAAGTTAACATCCACACAACGTGAGTGCTCCGTGAAGCTTTGTTGTAATCCTGACTAAAGAGCCTTAAAGGCCAGTCAAATAAAGCAAATACATAGAAAAGAAGTCGCCGTAGTCTAGTAGGTAGTGTGTTGACTTATTAGACCACAGGTCAAACATCAAAACCAAAACGATATCCTCTCACCAGATTTCTGGCGAAAGTTCTGAGAGTAAATAAAATTGCTATGAGAACTTTCTCAAAAATCTGTCCTTCGTAGCCGACTTTAAACTGTAGGTCCCACCTCTCATATATAAAATTAACACACACAACATATGTGCTGTGAGAAGCTAGGTTGTAATCCTGACTTAAGAGTTGTAATGCATGTATGTATGCAGTTTGCACAAACATAGGACCAAATTAAGGCAAGGGTGGTGTAAGCATCAGCGGACTATACTGGTGATAACTACAAAGCTATACAAGCTATCCTATTAACAGAACATGTGTTCAGCAAAATTTAACTAACTTTACTATTGAGTCCTCTAAGATCTCTATTTCTTTAGGAAATTCAAGTGAACGAAGCGAAGGAGTTTCTGTATCTAGATGATGGATGAATTAGTGATTCAAAGGCGATACTCTTTTTCACTCTGCTGGATCCAAGTGCCTATTAACTCAACTTCTACCAACTGTCATCCGTTATCATAACTTCAATTAGTCTGACACTCCACTGATCGATTTGGGCATTGCGTTCAGTATGACTATAAATCTTGGTCCTTTCTGGCTTATACGGATTGATGATTAACTCTGAAAAAAAATCAAAAAAAAACGTACCAAAAAATGATTGCCAGTCAAATTTAACGTGAGCGGAGACACTAAACAAGTGGTCTAGTGTTTGAATGATTAGGAAACCTAAAAATAGATATTTTCTATTTCAATAGAAATTAAAAAAAAACCAATATTTCACTTTCACCTGTCAAGGAAAATAGTGAAACTTCTTAAATAGTTTTCCACCATCCTAATTTCACTGCACTGAGAATTCCTTTTGAAAGCCTCTACAAAAAAACCAAATAAAAACAAAAATAGCTACACAATCAATAATTGCCAACAATAATCGTGAAGCAATAATTCCAAATTGCATGATTGCCAATTGCCAATTGCAAAGCCACAAATCGTGCTGTAACAAGCAGATCCGTTTCCTCCAATAATTTTTTAATCAATTGTTATGGACTGCGGCTAATTGAAGCAAATGTGCACTTGTCGAACGATATTGTATGGGGAGGAGAAAAATAGTATGAAGAAAAACTGCTGAAGTTAATTATATTCGATCGATATTTCTCTATCCTGTTAATTAATAAGTTTTTTTATTAAATGCTGAAAATGCTGATTTGCTGCTACTTGCAGCAGTTGCAACAACCATTAATCTGTAAATATGTTGTTATTATTTATCTCTCTCTCTGTGTGTGGCATAAAATTTTAAATTATTTGCATTTGGTTTCGGGTTTTTCTTCTACGTATTTCTACTTCAAATTTTGTATGCCAAACATTTATTCATTAACCAGCATTACCAGCCATTGCTTTAATGTGCATAGTTGGACTTGTGATGATTATATGGCATGTTGAAAATGCCTACTAGCCAGGTTAAGAATACCATGTAGACCAACATTATTTTGTTGTGGTTTTCTTTTTTGCTTCGATTTCTAATTTCTAATCCATTAGAAGAACATGACCATTTGTGTGTTATTTGCATAAAATGAGAAATTTGTACTGGTTGGCAGGGTTAGATTATTTGGTACGGTTGAAGTATTATTAATACAGACGGTTTTGTTCAGGCAAAGTTTGTTTAGAACAACTTTTGAATACACTATTTAAAGACATTGTTTTGTACAGCAAAACAGAGGAATCAATACTTTTATATGCCAGGAATTCTTAAAATTCTTGTGGCCTAGAGAGAATCATAAAAGAAAGACAGCAAATTTAATTAAGATTAGCAACAAAGTTATTTCTGAATTCATAGGACATACTTATAATGACTTTGACAGGAGCCGCCTTTGAGGAGTTAGAAGGCTGACACAGGCCGATTGCATGCCATTCATGTGGGAACAGGACGTACCACCACGGGTGGCAACACTTACTGATATGAATACGACAAAATGCAACACTAGTAATATTGAATGCGACTCTACGATGACAAACGATATTTTAAGTTTAACAAATAGTTTTAAGTTAGATTTTAAACACTTGTAGTTTGATCGCCAAGAGAGCAACATCTCTCATACTTTTAAATAAACATTATTAATTACACTAATAATTAAAAAGTGTTTTAATTAAAAAAGGCAAAAACTACATTTTGGGGGCTCAACCGGGATGATTCCCACCTTTGTTACATTTAAATAGTATGTGCTGTGTGCCACAATTATTTGAAAATATTTAAAATTCTGAGTGAATTGGAGAAAAAGACTGAGTGTCGTCTGGAATATAAGAAATAAAGGAAAGATTGAGTGTCAATCCAGTTTAAAGAGTTAAATAAGTAAAATTGGTAAAAAAGAGAAAATATTAACTGTCGAGTGTTGTGAAATTATTATAATACCAAAATCTAAACTGTGAGACTGAGTGTTAATTTTTTTTAAGTTTAAAGAAAAATCTAGAATTTGTGAAAAAGAGAGAATTGAATTCGTTAAAATTCAAAATTTAAGAACAAAGAACTGTATGTGAAGAAACAATAGCAAAGTTAAAAGCAACGAATCTTAATAAGTGAATGTGTTTTAGAAAAGGACAATAGTCTGGAAAACATAAAATATAAATTGCGTTTTCGTTATTTAAAAATTTACAAAAAGAAAAGACTAACGAATAAAAAACAAAAGTGACAATTGTATGAAAGACAGCAGCAGAAAGCAATAAAACTAATATTAGAAAGAGAAACTAAATAATCATAAACTGCGCATATTATGAAAAAGACAAAGATGGTAACTAAAATATAGAAACGAGTGAATCGTATTTTGATTGTATTGGTAATACATTGTTCGCACCAAATTTTAAAAAGGGGAATAACATGAACAAATACGAATCGTCTCATTTTTAAAATGCTACAGCGAGTACTATGTGAAACAGCAACAAAGATAGTGAGTACATAAAGCAACGAAAAAACGTTAATTTTAAAATTTTGATAACGAGTGCATATAAAGTCTATTGAAAAGAAAGAGATGCATGGTTGAGAAATTCTCATATACTACCACAGCAGCAATTCTAAGAAGAGCGTGAGAGAAAGACAAAATCAACAACAGCAAAAGAAGTTCATCGCGGGATCAGCCTATGCTAAGTTGTTTTTTATATATTATTTTTATTCTTTTTTAGTTATTAGTGGTTCGATAAATTCTAATTGGATGTTTATTTTATTGTTTTTGTTTTAATAAGAATTCAAATAGGAATTCCTTTTTGTAGTCTTATATGTACTTTTATTACTTTTACTTTTTCTTTACTTTATTATTCACAATATCTATAATTACTTTTAATAATTTGAATTTAACGTAAAATTTTGAAGAAAATTTTTTTTCCATTGTAAGTCGGGCGAAAATAATTTTTAGTTATAAGCGAATTAAACTGAATTATTGTTAATTATTTAGTTTATATTCTTTCCGAATTGATTGAATTTGAATAATTTGAATTTAATTTCTTTTCTTATATTACATTTTATTTTATTTTTAATTTATATTTATATTTACACTTATTTTTTGTAATTGGACAAGATGGACATACAGGAAATTTTACAATTGAACGTTGAGGGCTTAAGGAATAAACTGACGGAGTTAGGTTTAGAGACTACGGGACGAAAACAGGAGTTACAGGATCGACTTAAGGATCACTTCGGCCTTAACAATGATGAATCGGAGTCCGTTAACGATGATGTTTCCTCTCGACATAATGATGCCACGGTTGGTAGGGGCGGCATGTTCACTTTAAGGGACATAGAAGATTCGCTTACTTCATTTTGCGGCACTGATAGTATCGACATTAGAAATTGGGTGGAAGATTTTGAAGATAACGCTGAAGCTGTTGGATGGAACCAGCTTCAAAAATTCATTTACGCTAAGCAGTTATTAAAGGGTGCAGCTCGTCTGTTTATACGCAGCCAAAGTGGAGTAAATAGTTGGAGAATGCTTAAAGAAGTATTAATAGAAGAATTTGGAGAAAAGATAGCAGCGATCGATGTGCATCAGATGCTTAGAAATCGGAAGAAGAGGAGAAACGAAAGTTATAGAGAATACCTCTACACGTTAATGGAGATTGGTAAGCCTATACAACTGGATGAGAGTAGTCTAATACAATATTTCGTTGATGGTATTCCGGATTCAAAGTTTGGAAAAAGTATTTTGTATCAGGCTAGAAACATTGAAGATTTAAAGCAGAATATTAAAACGTACGAAAAGATTCGTGGGTCGTCTCAACAAGCCTCGACTTTAAAATTTACTCCTGAGTCAGCGGAACGAAATCGGGATACACAGAATAATAATTTAGGTGTGAGGAGGAAATGTTATAAATGTGGCGGGAGTGACCATTTGGCCAATAATTGTTCATCGACAACTGTCAAATGTTTCAAATGTGGTAAACAAGGACACAAATCATTCGAGTGTAGGAGTCAGACGCAACCTACTGTGAAAAGGGAATTTTCTACTTCGTGTATGGTGAAACGTTTCGGTAATTTTGTTCAGGACACTAATCCAACGGCAAATCGAAATTTTAAAGAAATCGAAATAAACGGAATCAAATTTCCGGCAATTATAGATACGGGTAGCGATATTTCAATAATAAGGTTTGACGTTTTTGAGCACTTAGGCAATTTGAACTTTATTGAAGGAAGGAAAAGTTTCATCACAGCTGGAAACTACAAATTGATAACAATTGGTTATTTTGAAGCATTGGTCAGTATAGATGGTGTTGATATCAATGTTAGATTCTTTGTTTCAAAACATTTTGTATATCCGGCAGCAATCGGCAATGATATTTTGAAGCAGGTCGACATAAAAATAACTTCTGATGGAGCAACTTTGGTGGCAAAATTAAAACAGGTCGAAAACAACTTGAATATCAATGAGGTAGGTGGATTGGAAGAATTTTGTTCTACCTTGCTTTTAGAAAATGGAGATAAATACGATATATCTCACCTGCGTGGGGAAACGTTTATTAAAATAAAGGAACTACTTGACGGATACTGTCCAACAAGACAAGACCCGTCACCAATTGAGATGAAGATAATTTTGTCAGATGAAATACCTATCTATCAGAGGCCTCGTCGTTTGTCCTATGAAGATCAGAACATAGTTGCGCAGCAAATAAAAGAGTGGTTACATGATGGTATTATACGAACAAGCACATCGGAATATGCGTCACCCATTGTATTAGTATCCAAAAAAGACGGCAGTAAGAGACTGTGCTGTGATTTTCGCAAATTGAATCAGAAAATATTAAGGGACAACTTCCCAATGATGCTTATAGACGACGTTTTGCATAAACTACAATCGGCTAAGGTTTTTACGACGCTTGATTTGAGAAATGGATTTTTCCATGTCCCAGTTGAGGAAGAATCAAGAAAATATACGTCATTTGTCACCCATAACGGTCAATACGAATTTAATTTTGTACCATTTGGTATTTCTAACTCTCCGGCAGTTTTTTCCCGATATATCTTCGCAATATTTAGAGAACTTATCCAGGATGGAACAATCATAGTCTACATAGATGATATTATCATCCCATCATTGAATGAAGAGGAAGGTATCATAAAATTAAGGCGAGTACTGAGTGTAGCGGAAAAATATAACTTGAAGATAAAATGGGAGAAATGTCAATTTTTAAAGAGAAAAGTAAATTTTTTGGGATATATAATTGAAAATTCTACTATTAAACCATCATCTGAGAAGATTTCAGCAGTTTCAAATTTCCCAATTCCAACAGATAAGAAGTCACTTCAAAGATTCTTAGGACTAACATCATACTTCAGACGCTTCATTCCTAATTTTGCAATTATAGCAAAACCCCTATCGGACTTACTGAAAAAGGATGCGGTATTCGAAATCAAGGACGGACAAATAATAGCGATTGATCAATTGAAGGCAAGCCTAATAAATGCACCAGTTTTAAATTTATTCAATCCGAAGGCACCAATTGAAGTTCATACCGACGCAAGTATGCACGGATATGGAGCTGTTTTGTTACAGAAAAGTTCAGAAGACCAACAATGGCACCCAGTTGAGTACATGAGTCGGAAGACTACTGATGCTCAAAGGAAGTATCATTCGTATGAGCTGGAGGTACTGGCCATAATTGAGGCACTTAAAAAGTGGAGGGTTTACCTAATGGGCTCTAAAATAAGAATAATCACTGACTGTAACTCATTCGCGATGACAATCAAGAAGAAGGATGTACCATTGAGGGTTTCTAGATGGGCTATGTTCCTTCAGGAATTCGATTATATAGTAGAACATAGATCTGGCAACAAAATGCGACATGTAGATGCTCTTAGCAGGGTCTCTTGTCTTCTGGTAGAGGATTCAATTAAACATCGACTTAACGAAGCACAACTACAAGACGAATGGGTAAAAGCTATAAGAAAAATAATCGAAAAGGACAACTATGAAGATTTTTACTTAAAACATGACTTACTTTATAAAGATCCGAACAAAGAACTTTTAGTAATCCCAGCCAGTATGGAAGAAGAAACTATTCAAATTGCTCACCGTGAAGGACACTTTGGAATAAAGAAAACTCGAGATTTGGTTGAAAGAGAGTTTTACATACCTAATGTTTTACAGAAGATTACTAAAGTCGTACGCAATTGTATGGAGTGTATTGTTAGTGAGGCCAAGATGGGAAAAAGCGAGGGTCTCTTAAGTCCCATTGATAAGTCTGACAGACCTTTAAGAACGTATCACATAGACCATATTGGCCCAATGGAGATCACTCAGAAACATTACAACCACATACTAGTAGTCGTGGATGCATTTTCCAAGTTTGTGTGGCTATATCCGACTAGAGGAACAGGTACAGAGGAAGTCATTGACAGATTGAAAAGACAATCGGCAGTTTTTGGAAATCCTGAAAGAATCATTTCTGACCGAGGAACCGCCTTTACCTCCAATGCATTTAGGGAATATTGCGAAGAACAAAGTATCCAGCATCTATTAATAGCAACAGGTGTCCCTAGAGGTAACGGGCAAGTAGAAAGAATTAATAAGATCGTAATTTCATTGTTATCGAAACTGTGTGTCAACAATCCTAATAAATGGTATAAGCAAGTCGACAAAGTTCAACAGTGCATTAATAACACTCCTCCGAGAAGCACGAAAGTACCTCCATTTAGAATTCTTACGGGTTGTCATATGCGTACCGAAACACAAACTGATGTTCAAAAATTAGTTGAAGAATTTGCTATTTCCGAATTGGATGAAGAGCGGGATGAAATTCGCACAATTGCCAAGGAAAATATTGCCAAACTGCAGGCTGAAAATCGCAAGACATTTAATAGGAAAAGAGTGCAAGCACCTGTATACAAGTTAAATGAGCTTGTGGCGATTAAAAGAACCCAATTTGGAGTTGGTCTAAAATTGAAGCCTAAATACTTCGGACCCTATAAGGTCGTAAAGGTATTGAAACATGATCGCTATGAAGTTGAAAAGGTAGGCGAGGTGGAAGGTCCGCGGAGAACTACTACCGTGGCGGAATATTTGAAGAGATGGAGTTCATCATTCGGGGCGAATGATCATTCAGGACGGCCGAATGTGGGAACAGGACGTACCACCACGGGTGGCAACACTTACTGATATGAATACGACAAAATGCAACACTAGTAATATTGAATGCGACTCTACGATGACAAACGATATTTTAAGTTTAACAAATAGTTTTAAGTTAGATTTTAAACACTTGTAGTTTGATCGCCAAGAGAGCAACATCTCTCATACTTTTAAATAAACATTATTAATTACACTAATAATTAAAAAGTGTTTTAATTAAAAAAGGCAAAAACTACATTCATATGAATGATTTACATTCATTTACAACACTCATAGGAAGTCAATCTTTCAAAGAAACCCAACAAATGTGGAACCTTACTTAGTAGACGTTGGCTTGATTTCTCTCTAGAATGATTTAGAGAAGTAATTCTTGCCAAATTGTTGTTTTTCAGTTACAATAAAATTGCAATAAAAAGTCTCCTAAAATTCAGTCTGTCGGAGGCGACTTTGAACTGTAGGTCCCGCCACCCATGGATAAATTTAACAAGCACAACATATGTGGTGAGAGAAGCTAGGTTGTAGTGATGACTAAGGGATATAATGAATAATTGGCTGCGTAAGTAAGGGTGTAATTCTCTACTATTCAGTCATATAGATTTGGTTGATCAGTAAGAAACCCGTTACCAATGAGATTTTATATGCAAACCAGAACACAGATTTGACCACTTTTTCAATTCTAATTTTAAATTCGTAAGAATCCTCATGAATACCTAAGTGTTCTGATATTCATGGTAATAATAGTTGCTATTTGACTGCAGGTTTCAGTATTCTAACGTGCCAAATTGTAGAACAGTTCAGGCTATTGACAGTGATATTAGTCTTCTTTAGTTCTCAAACAAGATCCTCTATTTAATCTCGTTAGTTATTAGCCTCAAAAACGTTGAATTGGATTTGAAATTCAATATGCCCTGTACTAAAATTAGATTGGCATGTCTAATTTGAATATTAAAGTGCCCATACGAGATCAGTGGCATTTGCATTGAGCATTGAGAACGTGGAAGATGGCCTATAGGAGTAGAATGTATATAACGAAGTCACCGTAGTCTAGTATGTATTGTGTTAGCCCATGAATCAAACCCTGGCAAAATATTGTTACGTTTTTACCTTTTAGCTCATAGATTGCAAATAAAATAAAAATAAATTTGGGTTTAGTTTTAATTAAAATTGTTTATTTTTTGCACAATTCTGTGTGCCACTGTTCACAACTTTATGTAGCCAACAACAATTGCTTTATTTGTTTGTGCATAAACAATAACAATTACTAGGCAATTATTCGACATATCTTTGTAAAGGAGAGCTTCAAACCACTATTACTCTCTTCAAACACACCGCGTCTTCACACAAGACTAACTGAACTTCATTCCAACAGTCACCTACTTTGCCTTGCCTTTTATATGGCAAGGTAAACAGTCTGATGAATGTTCTTGAAGGCGAATGTTCATGACTTCGCCTTTTCGAAATCTCTATAAATGTAAACAACGTTGTTTACGCATAGTGTTGTAGTGTTGTTTGTGTATTTTGTTTACATTTATTCTTGTAGATGTTGTTGGTATATTTGAATTTACTTGTTTACCATTTTTTATGCTGGTGTTTGTTGTTATATTAAGCAGTACGATAATTTGTAAACAGATTTGTTTACTTGCATTGTTTGGTTTTTGTAGCTTTTGTTTATAATTTTAATGTTGGGCGATGTAAAAGCAAAACACCAGTTTCTTGAATTTTTAATTTCGTGATATTTCATACAAATTATTTTATTCTATTTAAGAATTTTCTTATTTCGATTTTCTGTAACTCTTTGTTAAACTAACCTTACGGCCCAATTTGTAGCTTTTGTAACACCAAGTTAACAATTATTTTTGTTGCTTCATTTGTTTACAAAAAAAAAGAAGAAAAAACTGAAACATCAAATGTTTATTAAAGTTGTGCTGTTCTGCCTGTATATTAAAATGTTACAAGTGTTTAGCAAAAAGTCTACAACAGATGTAATCAGATATTTTTGGCTTCCAGGTTTCAAACAAAACCAAACAAAACCATAACAAAACAACACAAAAAACAAAAGAAAGTTAAAGAAACACCTGACGTATTAAGTTACTATTTAACACACGGTGGTATTCATTAGAAAAAGCATAGATTTTTAGTGAAATTTCTCGGAAGAGTATTAGACTTTACAGACCAAAAACAAAAAAGAAAGCAAACGACAAGACGGATTACAGCAACGGCTCAAGGATTTACAAAACAATGTTTTTAAAGACATTGAAAAAATTTTAAAATTTTTGTTAATAAAATTTAAAGTTTTCACAACAAATGCACTTTTAGTTTGGACGGCAAGTAAAGCCAGAAATATTGTTCATTTATGCGTGATAATAATCGTTTTTCTTCAACTCCTCTTATTAATATTGTTTTTGCGGGGACATTTTGCAACACTTATACTATTTGACATCCGTTTACATTTTTCTTATATTTTTCTTTACTGCTTCCGTTGGTATTCTGTTCGCTTCTTGTGTCTTTTGGAAACTTTATTTGTGGCAAATTTTAGTGGAGAAAAGAAAACTTTATTGTTCAAGCATACTTATGAAAGAGATGACAATTAAAGTGTCTTTAGAGTACAATTTCAACGTAATTAATACCGTCGTATTAAAGCAATTTATTTCAGATTTCCTTCTGGCTGACTCTAATTCAAGCGAGAAGCAAGTTGGAAACATAGAAGAAGTTTTTCTTTCATTACAGCAGCTTCCGAAAAAGTCATTAAGCCATTATTATACTGCCTCTGTGAACATTTTTCAAAGATTTCTTGGAATCATAATCAAAATTTCGTAGTGTAAAACCAACAATTTGACAGCTACTCGCGCTAGTTCGATTCCTTCTAACGCTAGACTGCTTCAATGCTTGCAAGCCCATATATCCATGTAACATACAAGATACAATGTCTTGCTATAAATTTTCCAACATTTAGTTTTCGTAAAGCTATTCAAGACTTTCAAATGTTCTTCTACTAATGAATATTTTCACCATAAATTCCGTGAATGACACTGTAGATAACTTTAGGTACCACCAACCTCCATTCTTCATTTACATTCAACCTGTTTATTGATATACCTCACAGCGAAAGATTTTCATGCATCTGAATGGATAGGAAGACAGTAGTCAGTCTTCACTCATGGATTATATATAAACCTGATCTCTTGTTCTTTTCTATTTTGAGAGGTTTCTGTTTAATCTGTATTAGCACTGCAAGATCGTCAACTGAAAGTGTGGTCCTATAAGGTATATCGGACTAACACAAAACAACCTTGCCCATGCTATTTATTTCTTTACTTTGTTTCTGTATTACTAATCAAGTTTCTAGAATGATAGGGTTGCCATTCCTCGTTGCTCGAAGTAGGCAAAAAATTTTTTCTGATTAAGTCTTACTCTTTCTTAAGAGGATATGATTCTCTCTGGAGGGTCAGGTGTCTCCAGGCTGACTGACCGATTATTATTATTATTTTATTAACACGGAAACCATTGCAGAGTATTTTTAACTTTTGCTGGCTACACTTCGCCACCTAGTACCTGTTCATCGAACGATAAACGTCGTCCATGTATTTTAGCAGAGTATTCGGCATTAATGCCGAGTTTTGCATCGAATTGAAGGCATGGATAAGATCACACATCAGTTTCCGACTAAGGAAACAGATCGATCAAAACAATGAACTTAATTGGAAGAATTGTATCCAAATATGGCCTGTATTCCGCGCGTCAATGTTATCCCTGAATGACGGGACCAATAATTTGAATTCGGAGTTTAAATTAGGGAAAACTTTATCATGGTCGCCGTAGTATAGTAGGTATAGACCTAAGGTCTCGGTTCAATCCCCAGGTCAAACATCAAAACGAAAATATGAAAAAATATTTCATCGGCGACTTCCTCTCAGCAGATTCCTGGTAAAAACTCTGAGAGTAAATAAAATTGCCATGAAAAGTTTCTCAAAAAATAGGAAAAGACATCTGTCGTTCGGAATTGACTTTAACCTGTAGGTCTCGTCAGTCATGTATAAACCGAATACACACAATATAAGTGGTGTGAGAAACTAGGTCGCAATCCTGACTAAGGCGTTGTAATGAGCAACAATGTGTGTATGTGTCCAAATATGACTTTTATTGGGTGCGTTAATTTTATCCATGATTGTCGGAACCTATGCCTCGAACTTAAAATTTAAGAAAGTTTTTCATGGCAATTGTTTACTTTCAGTGTTTTTGTCAGAAGACTGCTACGATGGTTCAACAAAGGAAATATTTTGTTTTTTGGATTTCTGTTTTCAAAAGGAAGAGAGCCCATGGTTCAAGTCTCAGCTTAGAGACCTCTAAAAGGAAACGAAATACAAAAAAAAAATATTTATATTGACGATTTCTTTTCCTCTGAAAAATATTCTGATAGTAAATAACATTGCCATGAAAAGTTTTTAAATCCGTCGTTCAAATTCGACTTTATGCGACTCGTGGATAAAATTAAAACACACAACATTGGCGGTTAGGTTGTAAGCCTGACTAAAGGGTTTTAATGACTAATGACTTTTAAGTTATGAAATTAAGGAATGAAGTCGCTGTAGTCTAGTAGGTAGTTTGTTGGTTTATTAGACGTGAGGACACGGCTCAAACCCATGTCAGACATCTCCAACAAAATGAAAAAAATATTTCTTCGGCAGCCTTCAGCAGATTTCTGACAAAAACTCTGAGAGTAAAATAAAATTGCAGTGAAAAGTTCTTCAAAAATCTGTCGTTCGGAGTCGACTTTCAACTATAGGTCCCACCACTCATGTATACAATTAACGCACACATAATGGATGGCGTGAGAAACTAGGTCGTAGTCCTGACAAATGTATTGTAATGCCTAATTAGCTTAGCGTGATTTAAATAATGAAATTTTTTAAATATAGAGTACAAGAAAGTGTTGTCTCTTCAAGACCAAGTTTCAGTTCAAACATTTAGATGGCCGAAACTTACATACATAATGACTGTAGGTCCCGCCACTCACGTATAAAATGAACACACACAACATGGGTGGTGTGAGGAGCTAGATCGTAATTCTGACTGAAGGGTTGCAATGACGAATTATGACCGAAATCCATGAACTTAAATTCATACTTCCTTCACGCAGCTTCCTTGCCGAATTTATTTTGGCCGAATTCCTATTTTCTACTTAAAAATAATATCCTGGTGGTAAAATATTTGCTGTCAATGAAGTTGTAGAGTCTATGAGCCCATGATTATTTTAAACAGACAGTGATTACCACAAATAAGTTATCTAAGCTATTAACTATCGCTAGAGGGAGATAAGTTTCCCCAAATTTGTTGTGTGTTTCGACGAATTTTTAGAACCGCTTTTCTGCCCTGTTACTGCCATCACTGTATACTTCTTCCAACCGAATTTTTTTTCTCGTTATCTGAAGACACCATCTCTTGTGTTTTCTTATCTTATTTTCGTTTTTGTTTGTCTTTTTTTTGTTTCTTTTCCTTTTCTCACCAAAAACTAAATCCGAATGTTTTATAGTTGTATTGTATTGTTGTAGGAGTATTCTTCCAGTTTGTAAGTATTTGTAAGAAGAAAGAAAAGGCGAATTGTGTTGTAAGGATCTGCGCTAACAATTTATGGCTGTATGGGTGTGTGCGTAGACAGAAAACATGTTTATTTCCCTCTTACATCTGTGTATGACACGCACACTAATAAAAATAACCGTTTTTTTCTTTAAATTTTTTCTTGAAATGTTGAAAAAAAAATGGAAAAAATACGATATTTAAGTAAAGAAAATAATGTCGAGAATGTAGGAGAAAGAAACTTTGAATTTAGCTCAGGGAATTGTTATAATTTAATTTTGCTTTTTTCCTCGCTCTCTTTACTCTTCCATTTCTTGCCATTCTATTCTATTATATTCTATTCTATTCTATTCTCTTCCATTTATTTTATTTCCTTCTGTTATCTTTTGGGAATTATTTTTCCCGTTCATTTTTTTTTTTTTTGCTTTAATAAAAAAAATTTCCCGTTGCGAAATATTGTGAAGAAGTGGATGGAACTCACAGTGGCTCATTATGTGTGCGAGGATGATGTGCGTGTATTAAGAGGATGTTAGTGTAGAGGGTTAATAAATTGTATACACAGTAGAAGAAGAGTAATGTAAGGAAGTTCTACGAAATGGTAAAAGAAATTAAAATGGGTTGTGTAAGTTTGTAATTGGATTTGCTATTTTAATTTTTCTCTTCTTTTTTTTTTCTTTTTCGTCCTTTTTGTTTAGTGGAAATGTCAATAACTTTTTCTATTTCATTTAGAGTTACGAAAAGTGCTTTGGGTATTAAAGCAATTTTAAACATTTAAAGCATTTAAAAAGTATTTAATTAAATGGCTTGTGTTCTCTTTTGATGCTTTTTAAAGTGCGATATTAAAATGGTTTTATGTCTTGTAAACATATTTTTCTATGATGGAAAATAATTTATTTGTATCGGCATATAGTATGTAAAGCGTAAATAGAATTGGGGTGTTATAATGTTATAATAATCGCCTTAACCTTTATCAAAATTTCAAAAACATACCTTCCACATGCAACAAATTGACATTTTGTGAACTTACCTGAAATAGAAAGAAAATATACAATTTAGTTTAACTCAATTATTAAAATTACATTTATTTTTAATTAAAATTATTTAAAAGCCTTCTGGGAATACATTGTTACGTTTTTACTTTTTAAAAATCTTTAAAATATGAGCTCATACATTGCAAATATAAATAAATTTGTGTTTAGTTTTAATTAAAATTCTTTATTATTCGCACAATTTCGTGTGTCACTGTTCACAACTTGATGTATACAACAACAATTGCTTTCTTTTGTTATTCCTCTGTTTATACCATTTGTATAAACAATAAACATTTACTAGACAATTATTCGACTGAACTTTGAAACGGAGATTTTCAAACCACGATTACTCACTTCAAACGCACCGCATCTTTACACAAGACTGACTGAACTTTACTCACTCAGTCACCTGTTTTACCTTTTACATGGCAGAGTAAACAGTCTGATGAATGTTCTTGAAGGCGAATGTTCATAAATTCTCCTTCTCGAAATCTCTATATGTGTAATCATCGTTGTTTACATTTATTATTGTAGTGTTGTTAATGTATTTTGTTTACATTTACTTTTGTAGTGTTATTTGTGTATTTTTGTTCACTTCTTAACCTCTTTGTTTATGCTGGTGTTTGTTGTTATTGCTAAGCAGTATGATAATTTATAAACAGGTTTGTTAACTGCATTGTTTTGTTTTTGTAGCTTTTCTTTATAACTCTAAGGTTAAACGATGTAAAAGCAAAATACCAGTATCTTGATTTTTCATTTTCGTAGCAATATTACAACCATGGACACATTATTATGATAGACCATGGTGTATTTATCATACACCTCACAATCTAACTCGAGAGTTTAAAAGTTGACCTAATTCCGTCCTTTCACATCTAATTTCACCACTCGACATGAAGTGTTACTCCCACTCAAAACCAAGGTCCTCATAACCAAAATGAAAAGTTTCTCTTGTCTTTTAAAGCATCGAGTAGACCAAAAACTTTCAGACTTTGAATCGAATCAAATTCAAATATAAATAATCCAATTAAAGAATTGTATAAAAGACTTCGAAAGCTAGCTGAGAGCTAAGAAAAAGATTTGTACAACATTATGCTGAGGCACCTAAGCCTCTTAGTTGGCATTTATGAAAATGTGTACATCTGTAAACACTTTCCTACGAGAGTTATAACGTGTTCTGTTGAAAATGCCCAAAATTAGCACAAAGATTCTGTCAATTTCCATTAAATGATTTTCGAAAACTTTAATTTATTGTGTTGTAAATATTTATTTTAAAAATGTCCATTTTTTTCGAAACAAGTTTCCTTTTCATTAAAAAATCAGATTCATTTACAGTTCATAACTTTCTGTAGCAACAACAATATTTTCCTTAAGCAAACATTACATTTGGAAATTAAATTTTTAGAAAATTTCTTTCTCTCTTTTTTAAATATTCATGAAAAATGTCAGAAACTTTTAACTTAGATTTCTACATTTTTTTTGTATTTTTTTATTTCACATCCTGCTCTTTATTTAACTTTTCTTTTTTTTGCTTTTGCTTTAGGGTCTACAGTGCAAAATCAAAGCACAACAGCCAGCCAACTGTTGGAAGGAAAAATTTTCAAAAAAAAAAAAAAAATAAAATGAGAATAAAAAGTTAACAAGTAAAAATTTATACAAAAATAAATGCTAAACATAGAAAATAAATAAAAAGTAAAAACGAAATAAAATAAATAAAATATAAATAAATTTAAAGAGAAATATGTGAGGAAGGAACAAGCGTTCTAATTAAAATAATTACATGAACACAAAAATACACATACAAGCATACCCGCAAGCGTAATTCATACATATATGGTATGTACATGTACATGTGCATGTGTATTGTACATGTAAAAAATAAGAAAGAGACATAATGTAATAATAAAATAAAAGCTTATTGTACTGCCATGTGAGCACAACCATACATAGTTGCCAGATTAATTATGGCTATAAACCGTCAAACTTGGGAGAAAAAATTGTCACAGCAATGCTACATAGAAAAAAGGCTGCTTCCTTTAAAAGTTATAATTTCTCCACAAAATTCTTGTTTTAAAATGTCCTTTTAAATCAAATTATTTACGCAGCTACACCATAAACTTTTAAGAGGATTCTAATTTAGCAGAAGCATTTACAATTTCTGCGGTAACATTTTGTCTAGAACCAGCACTGTAGCACTGTGTGTTTGATTGGATTACTAAGTTGTCGTCAACTATGAACTGTTCTGTCAAGATTCTTAATTCGAACGTACAGCTCCAGTACACTTTACTTTGCTCCATGCCTTAAGGTTTCCTCTTTACATACAATGAGGTAAGTTGAAGTAGCCGTATTCTAGTAGGTAGCGTGCTGGCTTATTAGACATAAAGACTAGGTTCGGGCCTCAGGCCAGACATCAACACGAAATATGAAAAAAAATATATTTCTTCCGAGACTTCATCTCAGCAGATTTCTGGCAAAAACTCTGAGAGAAAATAAAATTGTCATGAAAAAGTTTCTCAAAAATCTGTCGTTCGGAGTCGACGTTAAACTGTAGGTCCCGCCACTCAAGTATAAAATTAAGGCACACAACATGAGTGGTGTGTGAGAAGGTAGGTCGTAATCCTGACTGAAGGGTTGTAATGGTCAATTATGTATGTATGTGAGGTAAGTTGAAGTCGCCGTAGTCTAGTAGGTAGTGTGCTGGCTTATTAGACGTGAGGCCACTGTTCAAACTTCAGGTCATGACATCTCCAACAAAATTGAAGTGAAAAAATGTTTCTTCGGCGGTTTTCTCTCAGCAAATTTCTGGCAAAACGCACAGAAATGCCATGAAATGTTTCTCAAAAATCTGTACTTCAAAACTGTAGGTCCTGACACTCATGTGTAAAATTAACACACACAACATAAGTGGTATGAGAAGCTAGGTCGTAATCCTGACTGAGGCGTTCTAATGACCAATTATGTATGTATGTACGTACTGATGTTAATTGATTCATGATAATTTGACAAAAAAAATCCGATATTGGATCTGTACTCTATACTGGCACTGGTATACTTCTTCTCCAATAGCAAATTGAATAATTTTTCCCTGTAAAAATGTTCCATCTTGAATTCTATTTTCCTTTCCTTAAATCCTTTTTAATTAAACTTTAAATTAATCACACGGATATAGTGCATTTGTGTGACCCAATTATTGCTTTAGTAGTGATGCTTGTCTAACTTCTGCTCCCCCCATTCTGTAACTGACAACTGAATTGTTGTTGATTCTTGATCCAATGAGAACAAGCAAGCAACTGCCATTATTTGCAAAGAATTGTATAGAATTGCCATAAGGTGTTATGTTTCCTTGGCAAAGCCAACCAACGCTGATTAAATCTACAACAAATACAACATCATTATGAAATTGACATACAAAATTTCAACACACAATGAGTGAACAGAGACGTATTTGTCTTGTGTTGGTGTTTTGTGAAAGTAGAAAAACTCCCTTTCAAACAGGAACGCTTTTTGTTATTGTGTTGTTGAATTAAAAAATAGGAGCTCTTTTCACTTTTTAATTTATTGAAGGAAATCTATTGAATAGTGAGTGACTGGCTTCTAGTCTAGTCTAACATGGTTATTTATTTTATAATTTATTTCTGTCTAGAGTACACCCTACAGTGTCATAGGTAGTAGAGCCACTTTCTCCTTCAAATTAAGTCCAAGTAAGCATACATACTCTAAAAGGGTATCAAACAGTCTACCTTAACAGTAAGCGTACAATACGTATCCATTATTTTCATTCATTTCCATTTGATGAGATAAAATTTAAAAGGAAAACATTTTCCCTCTCTTTTTTTCAATTCATAGAATCTGATTATTTTTAAATTGTTGCACAATAGTTTTTATAAGTTTCAAACAAAGAATACAGAAAACTAGAGCAACACAACGACCATAAGGACAATAATACATCATCATCACTCTCTCATAAAGCCTAAGAGACGGATACCTACAACCATATGTACGTATAAGTTTGTGTACAAGTGTATGTGAATACATTATTTATTATATGTATTATACACACATGCATTGAAAGAAATAATTCCGTTTGTTTATAGTTTTATATTGTATTTGTTTCTTTACAGTTATATCACTACTATTATCTCTACTCTCTACCCCTTATTTTCATTCTTTCCTTTCTTTGTTACGAAAGCATTTTCAACAGCACTTGCAATGGTTATAGCCATGGTGGCCAGATTTTCAGAATTTTAATGATATCAATTGCAAAATATAGTTTAAAAAGGATTTGATGATTTTCAATCCAAGTTTGAAAACTGCAATTTTAAGTCAAGCCAGGTCAAACTTCTGATGCTAAAATCAAGTATCACTACAACCGTTGATTTATAAGTGCAGGTTGCAATGAGTATGCGTACAAAGGTAATATCGAACTCATACCATTCGAAATATGTTTGATTCATAAGCCCCTTCTCATTTAGATTCATAACTTTAGTAAAATATTTAGAACACTGTTACGAAACGACCTAATATCGTTTAACGTTAACGATAAATAAAATGCTAACAAATACACTAACACTAACAACACAATGAACATGTTGATTAACTATAACTACACTGACAAATACAACGAACATGTTACAAGCAAAGCATCAACATCGGTATGAAACAAAAAAAGCTATAGACAAGTAAGCAAACGCAACAATAACAATAAAGTCGCAATAGAACTCCCGGGAAAGTGAAAACGGGAACATTCCACATCGAGAATGTTCATCATACTGATTACGTGCGTATATAAAAGGGCAAGATCAGGCAAGCAACCAGTCAGTAATAATTCAGTCATCCTTGTGTGAAGTTGCGTGTAAACAAAAAGTCGGAGTTTGAAGAATTGTTAGCGTTGACGCGGAGAGAAGTGTGAAATAGAATAGTAAACAAGCAATTATTGTTGTATCATTAAATTGTATACGGTGGCACACAAAAGTAGTGTGATCAATCAAGAATTTAATTGAAACGAAGCACATATTTGTTTCTATTTCGGTTTGCAATCAACGAACTCATAATCTAAACGTTCTTAAAAAGGCAAACACGTAAAAATACTTATAAATGATACGAGTGACTGGAATCATTCATCAAACTTTAAAGTCTTAGTTGTTGTTGCATTTACAAAAAAAGAAAACAGACTCATAAGCATTCTAGTGAATGAGTATTTTAGTGTTCGTACGAGATTCATACTTATTTTGTAATTCGTGTAAATGTTGAGTCATGGAGACTCGAAATCATACGTGTTGTTAAGTATGAATATGATAAGTACACTTCAAACTTTGAATATTAGTAGAGGTTCTATGATATTAAAATATGTATGAATGCTTATAAGTATGTATCAGAAATTATGAGTTTAATTCGATTCTACTCATCTTTTTGAATACTCATTGCTGATCTCTGGTTTACATTTAATAAGCCAATGCACTGCCTACTAAACAGTGTTGGTTTCAATAGCCAAACCGTTTTCTAAAAATACTAAACATTTTCATAAGCTGTTGGGGGTAAGCGAGACTTAATTAATTTAAAGTGTATTGCCTTCAAGAGACGGTGGCTTATTAAATATTTAAAACGCCTTATGCGGTATGAATCCTTTGTTCATATCATTTTCATTAAATGAAAGCAAATTTTGTCAGACTAGAAAATTAATTTAATTTGTCAGACATACAAACAAACAAACAAGCAAACAAATAGACGTACGGCAATCGTCTATTTAAATTACTTGAAATAATAAATTTACTGACGGTGGTTTTTGTTCAACAGGATAATGTCTATAAATGTGTGTGAGTGTGTGTAGATTTTGCGTCTATATTTGTGTATGTAAAACATAATTATTAATTAGGTTGACAAATATTTACCCACATTATTAATAAAATGTAAACACAACAAACACATACAAGCACAAATATGGTATGTACCTGCCATTTTAAAACAAAAGAAATTCCTAGGAAATGCTAACATACCAGCAGAGCACATATACCATACCCTTCACATACATATACACATATACATCGCCATACCATGACCAAGAACAGCCAAGAGGAACAATAGAAATTGAATTTCCATAGACTTTTGAATTTTCTCCTTAAAAGGTTCTCTCCGAACAAAACAATGCAAATCAAGCAACGGACGGACAAAACACAAAAGGAATTGGAAAAATTCATAAATATTCCATGAGCTTCCTACCATTCACTTCTTATTTAAACAGTCGCACATAAATCCTTGTGCATGTATATTGTGTTTCATATAATTGTAGACATTATTATTAGTTACACTGTGTAAGTATGTATGTAGATTTGTGTACAATAAATACGTTGTAAATTGTGATAAAAAACTTGTAAAATTATTAATGATGAGCAAACAAATCGGTAAACAATGAAACAAATGTCAGTAAATAGAATTAAAATATCGATAACCCAGCGAAATTTTTATATGTAAGTTGAAGAAGGACTATTTTTTGATTTGAAACAACTATTTTGAAAATGATTCCTTATAAGGTCTTAGGTTAAAAGCTCATTTTTTCTCAGCTAATGACAGCTAGGGATAGCAAACAATAATTCCTTTGTTGTTGAGATTTTCAAGCAGAATGGGCAAATGTTCGACCAATGTTCTGATAATGCCTTTCAGCCATTACCTTGGAAATCAGCTAAATGTGAGAAGGCCTACAGTATTGCATGACATGAAATCCATGTTATTGCCGAAGAGATTAATGCTTAGAAACTAGCCACTGAAACTCTACCGATCTGAAGTCGTGAGTTCTCTGCTCAATCTGCTCAAACGAAGGCTTTTATCCAATTCGCCAAGTATTTCAAGTTTTTGTCTAAATAGACCCTTCTTGAAGCTCAAGGTGGACCTAAGGCTAGCTTTGAGGCTATTGTGATACCTTAATTAATATCCAAATCGGAGATCCAACTTCTCTAAGGGAAACCAATCCCACTTCAGATTAAATATTTCTTATGCAGAGAGAGGTGGATTCTCCATAGTCTAGTGGGTAGTGTGCTGGCTTATTAGACCTAGGAACGAGGTTCAAACCCTAGCTAATGCATATCGACCTAAGCGAAATATGGAAAAATAAGTTCTGCGGCGACTTCTTCTCAACAGTCTGCTGGCAAAAACTCTCGAGAGTAAATGAAAAATGCCATGAAAAGTTTCTCAAACAAATCTGACGTTCGAAATCGACTTTAAACTGTAGGTCACGGCACACATAGAAAAATTAACACACACAACATAAGTGATGTGAGGAGCTAGGTCGTAATTCTGACTGAATGGTTGTAATGACCAGTAAAGTAAATAAGCAAGTAGTAACAGACAGAGAGTTCAGTTAATGATGAGATAAAATTGTTCCTCCGGCTCTTTATGGCAAGAGTGGGGTACTGATAACATATAAGGCAATTCCCTCTTTCTTCTCCCTTACCTCCTGCAAAAGTAATACAAACGAGTGCCAAATTGATAGACAGTCAGTCAATATTTCAGTCAATGATGACCGAAACTGTTTCTCTGGCTTTTCATGACAAGAGCGGAGTACAGATGCATGAGGTTAAAAGGTAAGGTAATCTGTTCGTTCTTCTCCCTTAACTCCTGCAGAAGTTATACAAGTATGTGCTAACCTTATTGACAGTCAGTTAGTATTTCAGTCAATGATGACCAAAACTGTTTCTCTGACTTTTCATGGCAAGAGCAGGGCACTGATAATCTCTTATTCCTTCTCCGTTAGATGCTGCAGAAGTTATACAAGCGGGTTCCAACTCTATTGGTAGTCAGTCAGTATTTCAGTCAATTATGACCGAAACTGTTTCTCTGACTTATGGCAAGAGCTGGGCACTGAAAGGTACGATAATTTCTTCTTCCTTTCTCCCAAGATCCCGCGGAAGTTATACAAGGGAGTGGTACGGTAAGGTAATCTCTTCTTCCTTCTTCATTAGATTCTGCAGAAGTTTTCGGGGTAAGTAAGACAGTGGTCCTTAAGGATTACAATTAAGCAATGGATTACACGTATGAAACGAGCATAGAATATCTAATCAAAGTAAAGCAATTGAACTCCTTTTTCGAGCCAGTATTTCCATTCCATTCCATGAGGAGGTAGGCCGTAATCCTGACTGAAGAGTTGTAATGGCCAATTATTCCTATTCCTTGAAGGATATCCTGGAGGAGTCTCATAAAGCTTTCACAGACACATGGGCAGTAGAGATATTTTATTACATTTCCCGTATCAAATTCGGTGCTAATGTCCTATACAATTCAATCTCTATTCGTTTTTAGACTTTTTTTCTTTTTTATGATCGACAATCTAGACCTTAGCAAGCTATTTCAGAGCCTCTAAAGTTATTTTGCAAATCTGATTTCAATTTCTAATTAATTTCTGTGTGTTAGGTTAGGTTAGATCGAAGTGGTAGCTTTGATTACCAAAGCACACTTGAGCATGTATAGAGGACCATTGTAACGCCAAAGATATCTCTGTATCGAATTATGTTCGCTAATAGTGTAGACGTATTGCCACGCCCAAACGTCTTCAAAGTGTGTCGATGTTCATTGCAAGCAAATACTATTATTCAGCGAGCTCTGTAGTTCAGAAAAACTTTAAGAATCTCTTCAACAAACTTGCTGATATCAGACAGGAGAGAGAGAAAGAAACAAAACAGCGATAAAACAAGGAAAAAACTTTTTATCAACAATAAATTCTACACCCTAAGAAGAAAAACGAAACAAGAAAACATGACAAGCCTATAACGTACTCTCGTATCTCTATCACAATATCTGTGTATTGTATCTGTACACTCCACTCTACTTTACTTCGACTTAGACTTACTTTACTGCTGCCTTGTTTATGTCTTTTTTTTTGTGCGTTTTTTTTCTTTGTTTTTGTTTTGGGGGCACCAAAAGATAAATAACTCTTGAATGTATTGTGAACAGCAGCAAGAAAATGAAAAAAACAGATGAGTTCGAGTACCCAATGTTTTGTTTTTCTACTCGTTTTTCATGGTCTAGATTTCAAACAGCCCTGATGCTCTCATAAGGACATGTTTGTTTTATAGCTGCCTCCCCACTTTACTCCACTCCATGCAAACCGGCTACACGTAAATGTTAAAGAGAACATAAAAAACTGGAAGAGAAAAAAAAGTAAAAACATTTTGGCTGTATGCCTAACATGTCAAGGTAAATAAACACGTATTTACATACATACACTCACTAACACTCACTTATGTATGTATTTACCAATACATAGATGTACTATGCTTGGCGCACAGTTGCCAGGACCTACACAAAATATATCGTGTATCCATATCCTTGCAATATGCACGAAACAAAAACAACGAAAAAGAACATTTGAAGTAAGGAAAACTCTTACAGAAGCTCTAATCATCTCAGAGCTATGTGTATGTACCTCCCTCGTGCATTTATACACACGGATAAATCTTTACAAGGGCTTAGGTAAGAATAAAAGCTTTTTATTTCGCGTTTATCCAAAAAAAGAATAGCAATACACAGCATATAATGGAAACTGAAACAACGACATTATCCATAGTCAGGCATTAAAAGGAGTCAATTCTTTGGAAAAGAAATGAGAAAATTAGCATGTACACCGATTTCCTTTTTCTGTCGTTAGACAGGTTAAAAAAAATTAATACAAGATAAGCTCAACTGATTGAGCAAAGCATTTGAGCCTCAAATGGTTATTTTATAAATCCACATGAGGAAAATTTAAATCGCCGTAATCTAGTAGGTATTGGCTTATTAGACGTAAGGCCACGGTTCAAAATCCAGATCAGACATCAAAACGAAAATATGACTCCTCGTTCGGAGTTGGCTTTAAACTATAGGTCCCGCCACTCATGCGTAGATTTACACAAACAACATAAGTAGTGCGAGAAGCTAGTTCGTAATTCTGACTGAAGGACTGTAATGACCAATTTGTATATATTATTACGAAAATTGAAACGGTGTAACATCGTTTAACATTAAAACGATAAACAAAAGTTGCACAAACAAATACAACGAACTTGTTACAAGTAAACCAACAACATCTGTTTGAAGCAATGTGAACAAAATACACAAACAATAATGAAGTCGCAATAGAGTTCTCGAAAAAGCGAAACCACGTACGTTCGACTTCAAGAACCTTCATTAGACTATTTACGTGGCCATATAAAAAGGCAAGACAAAGCAGGCAACCAGTAGTAAGAATTCAGTTAGTCTTGTGTGAAGACGTTTTGCGTGTAAAGAGAACAGTCGTGGTTTGAAGATCGCCGTTGTAAAGATCTACGGGACGGAAGTGTAAAGAAGAATTACGAACTAAGCAAATTGTTGTTGTAAGATAAAGTTGTGTACAGTGGCACATAAAATAGTGCGATCAATAAAGAATTTATCTAAAACTAAACTCATTTTAATTTGGTTGCAATCAACGAACTCATAATTTAAACGTTTTTAAAAAGGTAAAAACGTAACAATATGTATACGTGGAAGATTTGTCTTCAAGCAATAATGTTCCTTCAAGATACTTAACAGTAATTAACGTACAATTGTAGAATGCAAACATCAATATTACAACTCTGGGTTCTATTTGATTCGAAACCATTAGCGCAACAAGACCAGTCAAATCCATAAACTGCCAAGCATATATTGTATTTCAACTGAACTGCTAGAAGCTGATGTTAATATTATAAGTCGCTGTAGTCTATTGTATTGGCTTATTACACGAGAAACCATGGTTCAACACCGGGTGACATATCTCGAGTGGTATGAAAAGAAAGGTTGTAATCCTGACTAGGTTGTAATCCTTACTAATGATTTTTTTTACGAGTTAAACAGGCGATAAGTCTACTGTAGCAGGTTCTAGAGTGTTTCATCTGTCACTGACTTTGGGTATAATGGTGAGAAACTTTGCCTATTATGACTTGCTCTTTCCCAACTTAGGCATGAAAAAGTAATATTTTCATTCCTTTAAATAATGTCTCTATGTTGGCAACATTAATACAAATACAAGAAAGATACATATTAAGAAACCAAAAAAAAAAAGAAAGAAAATATGATAATAAAATAAAGAAAAGTATGATCCCTTAGAGGGTTTATGTATTTGCCTGCTTATAGGGTTATCATTCGTATTAAAATTATTCGAATAATCGTTAAAGGAAGACATATTTCTTTTCACATTTCACCTATTAAATGACATTTTTAAGGAAGAATAACGAATATTCGAAATGTCCTGCGTTTCATTTTAACTGAAACACTGAACATTACTGAATTTAATGTAAGATAAATTCAAAAGGTCTTAAGCTTTACACTATCAATCGGGAGAATTGAGACCAAAGTCTAATGACAATGCTCTGCATTTAAAGGAATAATAAGGGTTTCATCTCCAAATGACTACTGAAACTTTAAATCACACGTACAATCAATTCAATTAGTTTTCAATTAGTCCATTTCTAACATAGCACTGCCATGTCGTAGCGTGCTCAGAAAGGGAAGCAAATTTAATCGAATAAATCTTCAATACCTTGCAAGCCCTATTTAAATACGCTCATCATTGCATTTAGACGTTCACCCTCTAGCATTGAACGAAATGAAAATGTTAAACCGTTTCACCCACTGCACCCATTTCACCCATTTCTTCATCTTAAGGTTTTACTTTAAACTTTACCTGTTCCTTTCTCTATACCCCTCTCTCTCTCTCTCCCTTCACCACCATTTCTGTTTTCTACATACAACGCTGAAGCTAAATTAACTTTTCTGTTGTCTCTGGGGGAAATAAGTAGAACGTCAACGAATCTACGACTAAGTTTTCTGAATGTTTTCTTTCTTCTTTCTTTTTTTTTTGGGCTGGAGGTTGTAGTCGTATTTCAATGAAGACAGCACTTGTATATGTACTAAGATTTCCAAGTTGGGAACCAGTTTTCTGTTTTTCTTTTTCCTTCGCTTTCTTTTTGGCAGAAAATTTGAAATTCTGTTGCTTAATATTAATGCGTATGGAATTTTCTTATGAAAGGTAACATTCTTCTGCTGTAAGGGCTGTAATATTAACCCATTAAGTGCTTAATTTTCTTTTTGTGTAAAGCATTGCGTGAAACTATGTGAAAATGAAAAGTTCTTTTAATATAATATTTTATTACAAAATAGTTTTGTTATTGAAATGATTTTTTTTTTGGAAAAGCGGAAATTTCCACTCACGAAAACTGTATTTTGACCCCCTTTTTTTAGGTGGCAAAGAATTACAATTAGTTTAAGTGGATAGGAAGGTATTAGGGGGAGTATAGTTTTGTTGATTTAATTTTACATTACATTTATTATTATAGTCTTTTAATTTATTTGTATTCAAAGCATTTATTGTACAAACGCTCAATATGAACTCTATGATCCTTAAGCATATTGTTAAGTTTTTACCTTTTAAAAAGATTTAAATTATAAGCTCGTAGGTTGCAAATAAAATAATATAAAATTTGTGTTTAGTTTTAATTAAAATTCTTTCTTATTCTTTATTATTTGCCACTCGTCACAACTTGATGTAAACAACAACAATTGCTTTGTTTGTTGTACCTCTGTTTACACACTTTGCATAAACAATAACAATTACTAGACAATTGTTCGACAGAACTTTGTAACGGAGATCTTCAAACGCACAGCGTCTTCACATAAGACTGACTGAACTTCACTAACTTTGTCGCTTGCTTTGCCTTGCCTTTTACATGACAGCGTAAACAGTCTGATGAATGTTCTTGAAGGTGAACGTAATTGACTTCGCCTTCTCGAAAGTGCTATCGTCGTTGTTTACGTTCATTATTGTAATGTTGTTGGTATATTTTTTGATTTACTTGTTTACCATTTTTATGCTGGTGTTTGTTGTTGTATTTTGGTTTACTTGTTTACCATTTATTGTGTTGGTGTTTGTTGTTATATTAAGCAGTACAATAATTTGTAAACAGGTTTGTTTACTGCATTGTTTTGTTTCAGTAGCTTTTGTCAGTAATTTTAAGGTTAAGCGATGTAAAAGTAAAACAGCAGTTTCTTGAATGTTCATTTTCGTAACAATATCTATGACTCTCGATCTTTGGATTCTTTAAAAGAGTCAATTAATCAATTTTAACAAAGCACACTGCAATGAGTATCTAATCAGACCCAATAAATCCGTAAGTTCTTGGATTTCTCGACTCTAAACTGAAAGCACAACACTGCTTCTGTCAACAAGAGTGTGTTTATGTCTGACGACAATTGATAACATAAGACTACAGGGATTTAAGAAGAAAATGTGAGAAACGAATCCCTTGCAGAAACAGTCAATATCCAGAATTTAGTCGACGAATATTTCCCTCAGTTTCCGTATTCTACGCATTTAACCCCCGAGTACCAAATTTGTAACCAAACTTGAAGGAATTGCTTGGCGGAAAGAGATTTGTCGGCAACAATTAAATCTTTTTTCGTTTCCCTTAATTGACAGTAGCACCACTCATGCCATGCACAATGTTGCAAAACTGGAAAATTAAGTTGTAAGTTAAACAAGCATACATACCAGAGATTAACAATAAGTATTCAAAAAGATGAGTAGAATCGATTTATACTCATAATTTCTGATACTTATACGCATTCATACTTATTTTAATATCATGGAACCTCTACTCATATTCAAAATTTTAAGTACTTATAATATTCATACTCAACAACACGTATGATGTTGTTGATTTCGACTCTCCATAACTCAACATAGACAAGAATCACAAAATAAGTATGATTTGCGTACGAACATTAAAATACTCACTAGAAGGCTGTGTGTTTGCTCTGCTTGCTGCTCTGTCTTTTTTGCTTGTGTGGCTGTTGTCTTTTTGTTGTAAATGCAACAACAACTAAGACTGTAAATTTTGAAGAATGATTCCAGTCACTTGAATCATTTATAAGTGTTATAAGTATTTTTCTAAAGCTATGAATCTAAATGAACAGGTTATAAATCAAACATTTTTCAAATGGTATGAGTTTGATGTCAACGTTGTACTCATACTCATTACAACCTGTACTTATAAATGAACGTTGTAGTGAGTACGAATGAATCAGAGTACACAGTTAAATTTAAATATTGTTGACTCACTTATATTCAAATCTTCATGAGTGCTTATGAGTTGCGAAAAAACGATTCATTGCTGATCTCTGGTTCAAACCCCAAGTCAGACATCAAAATGAAAATAAGAAAAAATATTTCTTCAGCAATTTCTGGCAAAAATTCTGAAAGTAAATAAAATTGCCATAAAAAGTTTCTCAAACATCTGTCGTTCAGAATCGACTTTAAACTGTAGGTCCCACCACTCATGTATAAAAATTAGCACACACAACATTAGTGGTTTGAGAAGCTAGGTCGTAATGATGTATGTATGTATGTAGGTAAGGATGGTAATGCTTAAAGACGAAATTTTCCTTGGAAAATTTCTAAATGGCACCAGTTTGGCTTTGTTTTTGTTTGTAACTGCTATGATGTGTAATAAAATTTTTATTTTCTATATGTGTGTATGTTGTCCTTTCTTCTTCTTTTTCATAAAATATTATCTTTTAAAATTTAAAACAATTTCTTTTTAAGACATTTAAATGAATTGTTCTCCCCTGTGACTATATGACATCATATGTAACCCTGTCAGATTTTTATTTCTTTTTTTTCGTTTTAAATATTCCATCTTCACTAAGTTATTGCTGTGGAACGAAATAAGAGAAGTGACATGAAATTCTTTAAACTTTCTTGGGAGGGTACATAAATTTCATCTTAATCGAATTCGTTCGTTTGTTATCATTTATAAATATATTCGTATGTGAGTAATAAATGCATGATGACTACTTTATCTCTCTCTTTTTTTGTTTGTTTCAAATTTATGGTTCTTTTGCTTACCTTTCTACCCGCCATTCTACGTTGTTTACGTTGTTATAACGTAAGAATGTACGTATATTAAAGATTTTTTTGTTTTTTGAAGACAGGGTCTTTATATCCTATTTATGGTTTATTTACTTTCAAGCATAACATAACATACTTACACCTCTCTCCTCTCTCTACACACTTGCTAGCTAAAACACAACTTTTCGCGCTGCCATCCATAGAATGGAAAGTATAACTGAAGTCAGGGTAAAATATACAAGAATTTTATACGTAAAAATATAAAAAAAATTTTGTTTTTTTGTTTTTATTTTTTTATTATTAATAATACCGGGTGTTTTTCGTTTATTTCTTATATTTATTACATGTCCTTGTATGACAAAATAAAACAACAAAAAAAACGAATATAAAATGGGAAAAAAAGCAGCGGAAAAGAAAAACAACTGTATAAAACGCTATTTACAAACTGTAAACAATGTACGAAGAGCATGTATAAAATGGATTTATGGGAGGTATACCATACCGTATGTATGTACAGTAGGCGTCAGAAGAAATCGTGCATTATAAAAAACATATATACTGTCACATTTTTACATACATACATACATACACATACATAATTGGCCATTACAACTCTTCAGTCAGGATTACGGCCTAGCCTCTCACACCACTCATGTTGTGTGCTTTAATTTTATTCTTGAGGTGGAGGGACCTACAGTTTAGCGTCCACTCCGAACGACAGATTTTTTAGAAACTTTTTCATGGCAATTTTATTTTCTCGTAGAGTTTTTGCCTGATATCTGCTGAGAGGAAGTCGCCGAAGAATATTTTTTTTATATTTCGTTTTGATACCTGACCTGGGGCGAACCAGGGCTTTACGTCTAATAAGCGAACACACTACCTACTAGACTACGGCGACTACAATAATTTGTAAAAAGGTTTGTTTACTGCATTGTTTTGTTTTTGTAGCTTTTGCTTATAATTCTAATGTTAGGCGATGTAAAAGCAAAATACCAGTGTTTAAATTTTTTATTTTCGAACCAAAATCCTTAAGTTTTAATACAAAATTTAAAAACATTTTCTAGGCCAGATTGTGTTTAATGCCATCAAAAAACGTTTAAAATATGAGCTCGTAGGTTGCAAATAACATTAAATTAAATTTGTGTTTAGTTTTAATTAAAATTCTTTATTATTCGCACAATCCATTACGCCACTGTTCACAACTTGATGTAAACAACAACAATTGCTTTTCATTGTTATTCCTCTGTATATACCCTTTGCATAAACGATAACAATTACTAGACAATTATTCGAGAGATCTTTGTAAGGGAGATCTTCAAACCACGATTAGTCTCTTTAAACGCACCGCGTATTCACACACGACTGACTGAACTCCACTAACTCACTCGCCTGCTTTGCCTTGCCTTTTATATGGCAGGGTAAACAGTCTGATGAAAGTTCTTGAAATCCAAATCTCTATAAATGTAAACATCGTTGTTCATATTGATTCTTGTTGTTTGTGTATTTTGTATTTGTGTGTATACATATATTCTTCTAGTATTGTTTGTGGAGTTTTGTTTACTTGTTTACCATTTTTTTATGCTGTTGTTTGTTGTTATACCAAGCAGTACGATAATTTGTAAACAGGTTTGTTTACTGCATTGTTTTGTTTTTGTAACTTTTGTTTATTACTTTAATGTTAGGGGATGTAAAAGTAAAATACAAGGAGCTAGATTTTTCATAACAATACATTATGAAATTACCGTTTCTTTTATTTTAAAATTGCTTCCTTAACAGTTTTTAAAATTGAAACAAAAAACAATCAACAAATTTCGAAATACTAACAAATGTTTTCATGTCCTCTCCTTAAGTGTTAAAAGTTGACTTTGATGATTGTTAGAATTTTATCCATAGTGTACAATTTCTTTTGATGCTCACTGTATGTGTAAACATTTTTACATATAAATTTGTGTTTATATTTTTATTTGTTTGTTTGTTTTTTTTGGTTCTACCCCCCACATAATATCGGTTTTATGCACGATATTTAATATTTTTTTTCTCCTCGGGTTTTTTGTCATGCTCTGAATAAGAATACTGAAAAATATTTTTCTTAACCTGTTGAGGGTGAAACTGTAGCAAAAGTGTCGTTCTTCGGCCATATATGTATTGATAGAAGAAAATTTTGTTTTGAAAAAATACTCATCGTTTTTCAAAAGCTTTTACAAAAACATCTCACCTAGTTTCTCTCTCACCTTGCGCTGGAGTGGAATAATTATGTATGTTTTCCAAGCATTTAGCCAAAGAAATGTTATTAATTTTGATTTCATGTTGTAGACGAATTTTTTTCTTTTACCTTCAAACCACCGCCTATTTAGATTTGCTTGTTCATTTGTTTTGTTTTTTTTTTTTGGTAAACAACAATACAACAATATTTATCAAAACAACAGCATAAACTTTCTACATGCAATCTAAACTATACAGGGGCACTTGTATTTGTGCAACATACGAGTATAAGAACAAGTTCGAGAGTACGAGTCCAACTACAAGTATGAGTTTATAACACTTGGCACGCGTGCCATGTCTTCTTTCATGTCATGCATGTAACACGCAAACATAATTTTTTGTTATTGTTATTGTTGCTGTTCCCTATTGCTACTGTTGTTGTTGTTATTTTGTAATATTTGTACAGGATTTAGTGTTGTTACCATTGTTGTTACTGTTGTTGATATCGTTACTATTCCTGTTCCTGCCTGCTATAATAGCGTCTAATAATCGATTTGTGTAAAATATAACACTTGCAGTTAAACGAAATGAAATTACAAGCAATATAGCGTTGTTACTCTTATTCTAAGTAATGGAAGGATAAAATTCGCTTCAGAAATATTTGGTCTGGGAAAAATAAATTGAATACATAAATAAGATTTTAATATGAGAAGCTTTTTTACTCAACTTAATCAATTATTTAAAAATGAATATGATTCAGGTACAGGAAACTCATTTAGATATTTAAATTGGGTATCTCTTACTCAAATTAAGGTTATGACTAAGAGAAATTGGTGAAAAACAGCATAATCGGTTTGGAGACAAGATCACATAAGAAAAAACGAGTGACATGGGGGTTCAAGGTTAAATATCTCACGGACTATTATTTTATTTTACATGCATGTATAATAATACGTAAATAATTTGAAGTTGTCCAATTGTTACGTTTTTACCTTTTAAAAACGTTTAAAATATGAGCTCGTAGATTGAAAATGAAGTAAAAGTAATTTGATGTATAGTTTTAATTAAAATCCTTTATTATTCGTCCAATTCTGTGTGCCACTGTTCACAACTTGTGTAAACAACAACAATTGCTTTGTTTGTTCTTTCTTTGTTTACACCCTTTGCATAAACAATAACAATTGCTAGACAATTGTTCGAGAGATATTTGTAACGGAGATCTTCAAACCACGATTATTATGTTCAAACACGCCTGGTCTTCACACAAGACTGACTGACCCTTACTATGAAACATGAAAAAAATATTTCTTCGACGACTTCCGCTCATCAGATTTTTTGACAAAAACTCAGTAAGTAAATAAAATAGCCAAGAAAAGCCGTAATCCTGACTGAAGGTTTGTTATGAGCAGTTATTTATGTATGTATAGGAAAGTGTGCTGAAATCTTCTCTGAAGATAATTGAATGACTCAATCACTCAGCTAAAATCATCAGGTTCAAACAAATCAGGGTGTTTTCATCTAGTCACTAACTGATAGCTACTTCTTGCCTTTTAGCCTCTAATCCCTTAATTAAGGTGGCTAATACCAAATAATATCCAACTCCATTATTTCTATTCTTTTTAAATCTATCACGAATTGTATTCATAGTGACATCTGTCCCTATAATACCGGGGTTTTTTTAAGAGACTACCAGTAAGTAGTGGCTTGGCGTTTTTTAGTCATGCTTCAATTTCAACCACGGAAAGGTGAAAAATTTTAGGCAGGATATACGAATTTTAATATTTAAGAGACTTCTGTTAGGTTATATATGTGGGAACAGGACGTACCACCAGGAGTGGCAACACTTACTGATATGAATACGACAAAATGCAACACTAGTAATATTAAATGCGACTCTACTATGACAGACGCTATTTTAAGTTCAACGAATAGTTTTAAGTTAGATTTTAAACACTTGTAGTTTGATCGCCAAGAGAGCAACATCTCTGATACTTTTAAATAAACATTATTAATTACACTAATAATTAAAAAGTGTTTTAATTAAAAAAGGCAAAAACTACATTTTGGGGGCTCGTCCGGGATGATTCCCACCTTTGTTGAATTTAAATAGTATGTGCTGTGTGCCACAATTATTTTAAAATATTTCAAATTCTGAGTGAATTGAAGGAAAAGACTGAGTGTCGTTTGGAGTATTGAAGATAAGAAAAAACGAAGGACTGAGTGTCAATAAAGTTTAAAGAGTCCTAAGCGAAATGAGTAAAATCGGTAAAACAGAGAAAATATTAACCGTTGAGTGTTGTGAAATTATTATAATACCAAAATCTAAACTGTGAAACTGCGTGTTAATTTTTTTAAGTTTAAAGAAAAATCTAGAATTTGTGAAAAAAAAACCAGAATTGAATTCGTTAAAATTCAAAATTTAAGAACAAAGAATTGTATGTGAAGAAACAATAGCAAAGTTAAAAGCAACGAATCTTAATAAGTGAATGTGTTTTAGAAAAGGACAATAGTCTGAAAAACATAAAATATAAATTGCATTTTCGTTATTTAAAAATTTACAAAAAGAAAAGACTAACGAATAAAAAATAAAAGTGACAATTGTATGCAAGACAGCAGAAGACAGCAATAAAACTAATATTAGAAAGAGAACCTAAATAATCATAAACTGCGCAAATTATTAAAAAGACAAAGATGGTAACTAAACTATAAAAACGAGTGAATCGCCTTTTCATTGTATTGATAATACATTGTTCGCACCAAATTTTAAAAAGGGGAATAACGTGAACAAATACAAATCGTCTCATTTTTAAAATGCTACAACAAGTACGATGTGAAACCGCAACATCTTTATAACGAGTACACAAAGCAACGAAAAGAAAACGTTAATTTTAAAATTTTGATGACGAGTGCGAATAAAGCCTATTGAAAAGAAAGAGATGCATGGTTGAGAAATTTTCATATACTACCACAGCAGCAATTCTAAGAAGAGAGTGAGAGAAAGACAAAATCAACAACAGCAAAAGAAGTTCGTCGCGGGATCAGCCTATGTTAAGTTGTTTTTTATCTATTTTATTGTTCTTCTTTTTTTAGATATTAGTGAGCAAGGTTCGATAAATTCTAATTGGATGTTTATTTTATTATTTTTGTATACAGAATTCAAATAGGAATTAATTTTTTTTTTGTTTTGTAGATACACTTTCTATTTTTGTTTTAATAAGAATTCAAAGAGGAATTACCTTTTTGTAGTGTTATATGTACTTTTATTTCTTTTACTTTTTTTGCTTTAATATTCACAATATCTATAATTACTTTTAATAATTTGAATTTAACGTAAAATTTTGAAGATAATTTTTTTTTCATTTCATTTTCATTCATTCAATTTAAATTTTTATTCATCTATTCATAGTAAGTTGGACAAAAATAATTTTTAGTTATAAGCGAATTAAACTGAATTATTGTTAATTATTTAGTTTATATTCTTTCCGAATTGATTGAGTTTGAATAATTTGAATTTAATTTCTTTTCTTACATTATTTTATTTTTAATTGATATATATATTTACACTTATTTTTTGTAATTGGACAAGATGGACATACAGGAAATTTTACAATTGAACGTTGAGGGCTTAAGGAATAAACTAACGGAGTTAGGTTTAGAGACTACGGGACGAAAACAGGAGTTACAGGATCGACTTAAGGATCACTTCGGCATTAACAATGATGAATCGGAGTCCGTTAACGATGATGTTTCCTCTCGACATAATGATGCCACGGTTGGTAGGGGCGGCATGTTCACTTTAAGGGACATAGAAGATTCGCTTACTTCATTTTGCGGCACTGATAGTATCGACATTAGAAATTGGGTGGAAGATTTTGAAGATAACGCTGAAGCTGTTGGATGGAACCAGCTTCAAAAATTCATTTACGCTAAGCAGTTATTAAAGGGTGCAGCTCGTTTGTTTATACGCAGCCAAAGTGGAGTAAATAGTTGGAGAATGCTTAAAGAAGTATTAATAGAAGAATTTGGAGAAAAGATAGCAGCGATCGATGTGCATCAGATGCTTAGAAATCGGAAGAAGAGGAGAAACGAAAGTTATAGAGAATACCTCTATACGTTAATGGAGATTGGTAAGCCTATACAACTGGATGAGAGTAGTCTAATACAATATTTCGTTGATGGTATTCCGGATTCAAAGTTTGGAAAAAGTATTTTGTATCAGGCTAGAAACATTGAAGATTTAAAGCAGAATATTAAAACGTACGAAAAGATTCGTGGGTCGTCTCAACAAGCCTCGACTTTAAAATTTACTCCTGAGTCAGCAGAACGAAATCGGGATACACAGAATAACAATTTAGGTGTGAGGAGGAAATGTTATAAATGTGGCGGGAGTGACCATTTGGCCAATAATTGTTCATCGACAACTGTCAAATGTTTCAAATGTGGTAAACAAGGACACAAATCATTCGAGTGTAGGAGTCAGACGCAACCTACTGTGAAAAGGGAATTTTCTACTTCGTGTATGGTGAAACGTTTCGGTAATTTTGTTCAGGACACTAATCCAACGGCAAATCGAAATTTTAAAGAAATCGAAATAAACGGAATCAAATTTCCTGCAATTATAGATACGGGTAGCGATATTTCAATAATAAGGTTTGACGTTTTTGAGCACTTAGGCAATTTGAACTTTATTGAAGGAAGGAAAAGTTTCATCACAGCTGGAAACTACAAATTGATAACAATTGGTTATTTTGAAGCATTGGTCAGTATAGATGGTGTTGGTATCAATGTTAGATTCTTTGTTTCAAAACATTTTGTATATCCGGCAGCAATCGGCAATGATATTTTGAAGCAGGTCGACATAAAAATAACTTCTGATGGAGCAACTTTGGTGGCAAAATTAAAACAGGTCGAAAACAACTTGAATATCAATCAGGTAGGTGGATTGGAAGAATTTTGTTCTACCTTGCTTTTAGGAAATGGAGATAAATACGATATATCTCACCTGCGTGGGGAAACGTTTATTAAAATAAAGGAACTACTTGACGGATACTGTCCAACAAGACAAGGCCCGTCACCAATTGAGATGAAGATAATTTTGTCAGATGAAATACCTATCTATCAGAGGCCTCGTCGTTTGTCCTATGAAGATCAGAACATAGTTGCGCAGCAAATAAAAGAGTGGTTACATGATGGTATTATACGAACAAGCACATCGGAATATGCGTCACCAATCGTATTAGTATCCAAAAAAGACGGCAGTAAGAGATTGTGCTGTGATTTTCGCAAATTGAATGAGAAAATATTAAGGGACAACTTTCCAATGATGCTTATAGACGACGTTTTGCATAAACTACAATCGGCTAAGGTTTTTACGACGCTTGATTTGAGAAATGGATTTTTCCATGTACCAGTTGAGGAAGAATCAAGAAAATACACGTCATTTGTCACCCATAACGGTCAATACGAATTTAATTTTGTACCGTTTGGTATTTCTAACTCCCCGGCAGTTTTTTCCCGATATATCTTTGCTATATTTAGAGAACTTATCCAGGATGGAACAATCGTAGTCTACATAGATGATATTATCATCCCATCATTAAACGAAGAAGAAGGTATCATTAAACTAAGGCGAGTACTGAGTATAGCGGGGAAATATAATCTGAAGATAAAATGGGAAAAATGTAAATTTTTAAAGAGAAAAGTAAATTTTTTGGGATATATAATTGAAAATTCTACTATTAAACCATCATCTGAGAAGATTTCAGCAGTTTCAAATTTCCCAATTCCAACAGATAAGAAGTCACTTCAAAGATTCTTAGGACTAACATCATACTTCAGACGCTTCATTCCTAATTTTGCAATTATAGCAAAACCCCTATCGGACTTACTAAAAAAGGATGCGGTATTCGAAATCAAGGACGGACAAATAATAGCGATTGATCAATTGAAGGCAAGCCTAATAAATGCACCAGTTTTAAATTTATTCAATCCGAAGGCACCAATTGAAGTTCATACCGACGCAAGTATGCACGGATATGGAGCTGTTTTGTTACAGAAAAGTTCAGATGACCAACAATGGCACCCAGTGGAGTACATGAGTCGGAAGACTACTGATGCTCAAAGGAAGTATCATTCGTATGAGCTGGAGGTACTGGCCATAATTGAGGCACTTAAAAAGTGGAGGGTTTACCTAATGGGCTCTAAAATAAAAATAATCACTGACTGTAACTCATTCGCGATGACAATCAAGAAGAAGGATGTACCATTGAGGGTTTCTAGATGGGCTATGTTCCTTCAGGAATTCGATTATATAGTAGAACATAGATCTGGCAACAAAATGCGACATGTAGATGCTCTTAGCAGGGTCTCTTGTCTTCTGGTAGAGGATTCAATTAAACATCGACTTAACGAAGCACAACTACAAGACGAATGGGTAAAAGCTATAAGAAGAATAATCGAAAAGGACAACTATGAAGATTTTTACTTAAAACATGACTTACTTTATAAAGATCCGAACAAAGAACTTTTAGTAATCCCAGCCAGTATGGAAGAAGAAATTATTCAAATTGCTCACCGTGAAGGACACTTTGGAATAAAGAAAACTCGAGATTTGGTTGAAAGAGAGTTTTACATACCTAATGTTTTACAGAAGATTACTAAAGTCGTACGCAATTGTATGGAGTGTATTGTTAGTGAGGCCAAGATGGGAAAAAGCGAGGGTCTCTTAAGTCCCATTGATAAGTCTGACAGACCTTTAAGAACGTATCATATAGACCATATTGGCCCAATGGAGAACACTCAGAAACATTACAACCACATACTAGTAGTCGTGGATGCATTTTCCAAGTTTGTGTGGCTATATCCGACTAGAGGAACAGGTACAGAGGAAGTCATTGACAGATTGAAAAGACAATCGGCAGTTTTTGGAAATCCTGAAAGAATCATTTCTGACCGAGGAACCGCCTTTACCTCCAATGCATTTAGGGAATATTGCGAGGAACAAAGTATCCAGCATCTATTAATAGCAACAGGTGTCCCTAGAGGTAACGGGCAAGTAGAAAGAATTAATAAGATCGTAATTTCATTGTTATCGAAACTGTGTGTCAACAATCCTAATAAATGGTATAAGCAAGTCGACAAAGTTCAACAGTGCATTAATAACACTCCTCCGAGAAGCACGAAAGTATCTCCATTTAGAATTCTTACGGGTTGTCATATGCGTACCGAAACACAAACTGATGTTCAAAAATTAGTTGAAGAATTTGCTATTTCCGAATTGGATGAAGAGCGGGATGAAATTCGCACAATTGCCAAGGGAAATATTGCCAAACTGCAGGCTGAAAATCGCAAGACATTTAATAGGAAAAGAGTGCAAGCACCTGTATACAAGTTAAATGAGCTTGTGGCGATTAAAAGAACCCAATTTGGAGTTGGTCTAAAATTGAAGCCTAAATACTTCGGACCCTATAAGGTCGTAAAGGTATTGAAACATGATCGCTATGAAGTTGAAAAGGTAGGCGAGGTGGAAGGTCCGCGGAGAACTACTACCGTGGCGGAATATTTGAAGAGATGGAGTTCATCATTCGGGGCGAATGATCATTCAGGACGGCCGAATGTGGGAACAGGACGTACCACCAGGAGTGGCAACACTTACTGATATGAATACGACAAAATGCAACACTAGTAATATTAAATGCGACTCTACTATGACAGACGCTATTTTAAGTTCAACGAATAGTTTTAAGTTAGATTTTAAACACTTGTAGTTTGATCGCCAAGAGAGCAACATCTCTGATACTTTTAAATAAACATTATTAATTACACTAATAATTAAAAAGTGTTTTAATTAAAAAAGGCAAAAACTACATATATGGTAAGTGCAGCAGACAAATGAATTCGACGCACTTAAACATTAAGTAGACAGATTCACCAACGTAGAGTCAGCCTCTGCTCTTTATAATCTAAAAATGCTCACGAGTTGGATATTTAATCAAGCGCTGTGCATGTTTCTCTATTAGACATTGTCCGCTAATTGTTAGTTAGCGACCGCCCCTTTTCAATTTGTAGAAGAGTATGGATACCCCAGCCATGACAAGTTTTCTAGGACTTAGAACCTCTATCGCCGCTCAAAAACATCCATCAAGGCAGATAATGGCCTCTATCCCCCTCCAGATACGATAACGTCAACAACGAACATCATGGAAATATCATTAAGTGCGACCACTCAATCTGCAATTTTCCTCATTACTTAATACATGTTTACAGAGACCTGTGTTTCTAGGCAATGATACTGTAAATCTGTCACTCGCTTCTTATAATAAGAAAATGGGGCAGATGCTTAAATGACCGCAGATTTAAAATGTGAGACAGACTTACTTAATTAATCATTACAACCCTTTAGTCAGGATTACGACCTAGTTTCTCACATCACTCATGTCGTGTGCATTAATTTTATATATGATTGGCGGAACCTACGTTTAAAGTCGATTGCCAACGATAGAGTCTTGAGAAATTTTTCAGACTGCTGAGAGGAATCGCCGAAGAAATATTTTTTCATATTTCGCTTTGTTTAAGATGGCTCAGCTAGGGGTTGAACCATGGGCTCCCGTCTAATAAGCTAAAACACTATCTACTAAACCCCAGTGACTTTTATAAACCAAACACCTTCATCAAAGGTTATGCAACTATGGACTGTAGTGTATTGACAAGCAATTTTCTTATGAACGACCATTAAACGGACGTCGAATGGTGTTATGATATCTTCCAGCAATTGAAGACTGGTTATGTTCCTGAGAATTCGTCAAATGTGAAAATGCTGTTGGCTACTAAGGCCACCTTAAGCTTTTCGTTTGTACACACGACATTTCTGTATAAGGGAGGCTTCATCTCGCTAACCTATGCCAAGTTTGAACAATTATTGCCAGGCTTCCAGCCTTAATACTCGACCATAACCACGAGAGATACGTGATGGATCAGATTTTGGATCAGGTTTTACACAGGAGCTTTTTATTTATGCTTCGTGGTATTGCCTAGCTGATTATTATAGGAAAAAAAATCGAGAAACAAGTTATTGTGGCAAAATTCTTAAATTGTCTTCCCGTAAACTCCAAGCTCAATTACCCAATTTCATTCATTCATTCATTTCTTATTCATTTTTTAAATTATTGCCATAAGAAAACTATTCTGTTCTAGTAAATTAACTCCTTTAAATTTATGATTTTATTTTGCCATACGCCTTTTGAGAATTCATTACTTTTATTCAAAAACATTATTTCCTTTTCGTTTTCTCCTTGGCCTCTATTTCCGCTAATTTTATTAGGTCACTGTGCTTAAAGCCGTAAGTAATGGCAGTCAAATGAGTTTCATAAAAATGGAAGACAAAAAACAAACAAAAACTAGAGAATGAAAATGATGATGAATTTCATTAAAAATATTAACAACTCATGCAGTTAATGGTACCAATTTAATATTTTATGCCAAACAAAATGACTCTACAAGAAAAGTATGTACTCAAAATGCCAAATACTGACTGACTGACTGGCTGGTACCAATTTCGCTAATAATTTCATTCATTCAACATCATTTAGCCTGTCATGGAGGAATAAAAATGGAAAAGAATAAAAGAAATTGGAATTATTATGCAGTTTTTCATTATCTTATTAAAATATTAAAGTGTACATAGTTTTGTTGTTTCCCTTTCCTTTATTATTTTCTCTTGTGAATTTAAGTACGTTTTTCATTTCCATTTCCATTTTAATTTCTTTGTTTTAATTGACAACGAACGTGAAACAGAGAATTTCCAATAAAAATTTCAGACAAAAACTATGGAAAATTAAAATGCTTGTATCGAAAAGCTTTCCTTCATTCTCTTCTTTCTTTTGGCTTGCCATTAATTTCATTAGGAATATAAAAGTGTATGGCAACTTAAGGTGTATGAATAAGGTGCGACAGTAGTTTGAAAAGTTTATATTTTCTTGTTTTCTTTTATTTGATCAATTGCTTCAATAAAATGTGATCTGAGAGCTTTTACGAATTTACTCGATCTGCCACGATGATATAAAGAAATTTTGTCTTGCTTCCATGTATCTTTATCTTCGTTGCTCCTACAGGTTTAGTCCTAAGACTTGAAGCCCATCTCCTTCAGTATGTATCTTATCCAACTACACTTAGGTTTTTTACTACATGATCAAATGCTATTTAAGTTGGTCAGGAAAGTTTTACATTCATGACACAAACATCGATTGTCAAATATCTGAAGTCTCCTCAAAGTTGTTGTAGTTAGTTTCCAACTGATGCAGTCCAAAAAGAGTTCCATCAGGTCGCCAGTAATAAAAATATGAATTTTTCTAGGGATTTTTTCGTTTAATGAATACAACTTTAAGGTATATTCAAGAATGTCAAGGATTTCTCTGGAGACTGGATAGTTAACGGTTACCTTCAAGTGGGTTTTCTGACACTGGAGCAATGGTAACTAGACGTAGTTGATTTACTTTAGAAAACTAGAACACCTATAATTCATAAGAATTTAGAAATGATATCGTTATTGTTCTCTTGGGGTATAAAGGAATGATCTGACACAGATCTGACAGAAAAATGCATTCACGTGTCAAGGTATCAGGCTCTTCAAAGTTACAAATGTCAAAATGCTCACGAGTTTGGATTCTATGTTGTCTATGGAACAATATCAGGCAATTATAAACATAAGGTAGTTCCATTGCCCATATTCATCACCCCAACATCAGGGCTGTATACACATGTACAGGGCTATATATGTATATACAGTCAAAAGAAACTGGGCATTAAAAAATACACATTAATAAATTACCGTTATTTTTATTTTAAAATTGTTTCATTGCTAGTTTTTAAAATTGAAACAAAAGAAAAATTACAAAAAATTTCATAATATTGTCATATTTTTTCAGGCACTCTCTTTAAGCCGATAAAGTTCAGTTTGGTAATTGTTAGAATTTATCTATAGTGTATAGTGTCTTTTGATGCTCACTGTATGTCAGGCTACTCGGCAGCGCTATTGAAGTTTAAATATGCAGCAGGGCGTTGACATGACAGCCCTACCCTTATGTTGATGTGCTTCGGAATTCCGGAAATATTAAACAGTTCAACCAGTTTGTTAAGATGTGACCAACAGTCGCAGGCAGTTCTTGTCCTTAAGATCGAAATCTTCAAAGTCCCAATTCCCTTGACTATTCTCAGTCTAAAGAAAAGGTTACATCAACAAGGATTTTTAATTTCTATGAAAGGAATGACGAAATATTCAACGTTAAGCCTCATGAGCGTTCTCAGACATTGAAACCGCGATAACTATGTAGTTGACTTACTTCAGAAAGCCAGAACAATCTATTCTTCAAACGAATTTAGAAGAGAAATGAAATTGGCAAAATCATCGCCTTATATGCCAAAGGAAGATGGATGTACGCATGCACATATTGCTGTAAAAGGCTTTAAATGTCACAACAGGACATATGTATATGTATACCCGTGGTATAGAAAACCGAGTATTGCCTTGATTTGAACTATGAAATGTTTAATAGAACCCTAAACCAGGAAACGAATTTTGATTCGGATTATCGTCATGTATTGGGAAGAGATTTGTATTGTCGTATATGACCAAATACTCAAACCTACATAGACTTCTACAAATGCTGTAGTGTCGAGGAATTAGAAGACACCACCTTTTCTCTGCCTTTTATCAGCTCTTTGAAATTTGAGAGCAAAGATTATAGATGCGTCAGAATTTATAAGCCGAACTGATCTAGTAAAAGATGTTGAGAGAAAATGTCCATGCTTTCAAAAAATTAGTAGGTTAGGTGAGAAATGACGTCATCCTGGAATTATATACGATATAATTAACATGGGGGTCTTGATTATGCGATCATAAAACACGTCTATTTTAATGGTGTTGGCAATCTGCGGTTTTCAGACTATTCGCCACAGACATAAGGATGCTTCTGACCTGCTTAAGCTTTACTTAAGGCTGCTGAAATTCTAACCCCAACCTAACCTAAAATCCATTAAGGTTTTAGAAAGTGTGAAGAAAACCAACACAGTGTTGCCTTTAAAGTATTCTGAAATTTTTCTGTTAAAATACTGAATTTTGTGTTTACAAAGCTATACAAACTTAAACTTATCACCCTAACTTCCGAGATATACTCTGTCAATATATAGTTTTCACTTCTTTAGTTTTATTTCTATTTTTTCCCCTCTCTGGGCCATATTATTAGCCGAGTAGTTTTTGCATAAAAACGAAATAAAAAGCTGTTGTTGCTAAAGAAAGAATGAAAGAAAAAGAATAAAATGAAAGGAAAGGTAATAATGAAAATAATAAGAAGAAAATGAAAATGCTTTCTGCCATTGTTGGTATTAAAAGCATAGACAAACAGACAGACGGATCTGATATATGTATAGAGGGATGATATATGTATGTATGTATAGTAGCTATGAACACCTAAAGTACGTACGGCTATAATGACAATAAAGAAAACGAAAAGCCAGTAGTAGAGTAGAACACTAAAATTATATTGCCAAAGAGAAAGTTATGGCTTAAAGAACAACAAGAAAGAAAGGAATATAAAAATGAAATAATTTAAGAAAAAAAAAATAAGGAAAGAAAGAAATTGTTTTCCTTAAAAGCAAAAGTAAGCATTGAAAGGAAACAAATAAAAAAGAAAGAAGAATGAAAAAATATTTACAAGTCAGCTTAACAAACGTGTCATTAGTGGGTGTTTAAATAACCACCATTAAAGGCAATCAAGTGATTGCCACATTAGGCCACAGAGGGTGACAACAGCTAAGAAAAAATTCTTTTTTTTCATTTATTTTTTTCCTCGTTTAGCATATGATTAACCCTTTACAGCAAATATTATGACGTTTAATGTGTTGAAATTTAATAAATGTTAGCAACTTAAGAAAGTACTTTGACAAGTTAGAGGAGAATATTTAATTCATTACACCCATTAGATACTTACTTATATAGCACAGTGTATGTCATAAAGAAAATTATTTAAAGGTAAAGATTTTTAAAGAATAAATGTAAACAACGATGTCTACATTTATAGAGATTTTGAGAACGGAAAGTCATGAACATTCGCCTTCGAGAACACTCCTGAGACTGTTTACTGGGCCATAAGTATATAAAGGGCAAGGCGGAGACTGAGTTAGTGAAGTTCAGTCAGTCTTGTGTGAAGACGCGATGTGTTCGAAGAGAGTAACCGTGGTTTGAAGATCTTCGTTACAACGATTTTGAATGTATTTAAAAGAAAATAGAAAAATATTCGCATTCACATGAAACTTTTTCTAATGAGGCACTAGGCGGTTATTTTTAACAAGTGCCTCAGGTTTCTTACGATAGAAGATAGTCTTTAGATCGCAACACGTATGTAGATACCTTTAAGAATTTCAAAAATTTGAGGCAATAAGTTTTCTTATAGCTTTGCTTATACCATTCGAATCTTAATAGCCTGAAGTTACGCTCAACTTTATATGGCCAGTGAACTAGTCATGCCGGGAGAAAGGAATACATGCATAAAAAAAGGAAAAGGTGTCTGATTTTTGACTTCTGATGCGGTAATCATGATGACCTCCAGAACGATTCTTGCCTTGCTATATTCAAGAGAACACACAGCCTCTACGAGGCCCCTCATACATACTATCACTCGCAAAACTAATGCTTGCAATGCAGTACAGTTCTCTGAATTTTAAATTCATCAAAAATTTATGCAATGCAAACCAAAACACAAGTCTCTAAAAGTTCCCCTCACAGTTGACGACTTACGAGTACGTAATATGAGGGATATGTTAGAGTTTCAATGCAACTCTCGAATTAAAAAATTCAAAAGCGCGACAACCTTCAATAAGTGTTGACATTGGTGATCGCCCCTGTGATGCTTTCATTTCCAACGACAAAGTCCACTCAAAAACTCAGGTCAATAAAAGAAAGTTTGAAAATGTTGAATTAGACTAGGCACTTACAAAATCTTTACGTTTTACTCAGGCAGCAAGCGGGAGAACGATTCATCTGTAAAAATAAAGAAATTGAGCCCAGACAAGCTAAAAAAGATCGAAGATGATGCAAGGTGGAAATTACTACAAGAAGTTTGTTATCAAATTTCCTACAAAAAAAAAATTATGAGGAATTAAATAAAATCACTAACACGGTGAAAAAATGTTATGAACACTCGGATTTTGTCATTGAATACTCGTATACTTAAGACATTCATCAGAATTTCAGTTTCCTTGACGTCTTTAGGGTGATAGCACTTGCCAATATATTGGTGCAGAATAACGAGAAAACCGTAACTTAATTTACCCTCTGGAAGTTAAGGAAATTTGTTCAAGTGTGTGATTTGTTATAGAAAGTTGATATTTCTTAGTTGTGACTGTACAAGCAGTTTACTGATGGCTCCTCTTCGTCAACTTACCTATTTACGCCACCACTTAATATATTAAAGCACAAAACAGAGCTCTTAATGGTCAATGTCTTCGTATTCAATAAAATTCTGACCGATTAGGAAACCTTGTGATAATCTGGGCCTCGGGAAACAGATTTTATAGTTCCACAGACAGTTTTTATTATTTCACAGCTCTATTGTGGAATTAACTGAGCAGGAATCATGTCAAGAGAGTTGACCATTGAAAGCATTATCACAGGACCGTTTAAATTATACGGCATACCAAATGATTAGTAGGTCCTTTCTCCTGTGGAGGAGGGTTTTATAATTGACGGAAAACGAAAGTTGATAGAATAACTGATTCAATTGAATCTATAAGCTGTAGTTTCCTGAACTTTATTCTAGGGCAGAAGATGCTCTTGAAACACGACATGCGGCATGACAGTTTTTATTGCCAAAGCCAAAGTGATTGGGATGGTACAGAGAAATAAACTGGTATAATTTTCTGATTATTATAAAGAAGATTAGTTTCACCATGCTATTTTTTCGCTACTCGTAACCACTCATAAAATTTTGAATATGAGTGAGCAACAATATTGAAATTAAACTTTGTACTCTGATTCATTCGTACTCACTGCAGGTTCCAATGCGTATGCGTACAATGTTGACATCAAACTCATACCATTCGAAATATGTTTGATTCATAAGCCCCTTACTCATTCAGATTCATAACTTTAGAAAAATACCTATAATACTTATAAATGGGCTCGAGTGACTCGAATCATTCATCAATCATTTAGTGTTAGTTTGTTCCTGCATTTACAAAAAAAGAAAAAAGACACTTAAGCAAAAAAGACAGAGCAGCAATCTGAGCAAACACACAACCTTTTAGTGAGTATTTTAGAGTTCGTACGCGATTCATACTTATTTTGTGATTTTTGTAAATGTTGAGTAAAGGAGAGTCGATATCAATAACATCATACGTGTTGTTAAGTATGAATATGATGAGTACTTCAAACTTTAAATATGAGTAGAGGTTCAATGATATTAAAATAAGTATGATTCGAATCTACTAACGTTTTTGAATACTCATTGCTGATCTCTGTTACATACATATATACATAAATGGTGATTACAACCATTCAGTCAGGATTACGACCTAGTTTCTCAGATCACTCATGTTGGATGTGTTAATCTTATGCATGAGTGGTGGCAACTAGAGTTTAAAGTGTACTTCGAAAGACAGATTTGCTTATTTACTTTCAGAGTTTTTGCCAGAAATTTGCTGCAAAGACGTCGGCGAATATAATATTTTTTTTTTCATATTTAGTTTTGCTGGAGATGTTGTCTAACCTGGTGTTTGAACCGTGGCCTTACGTCTAATAAGATAACACACTACCTACGGGGCTACGACGACTTCGAACATACACATACATACATACATACATTCATACATACATAATTGTACAACCCTTCAGTCAGGATTACGGCCTAGCTTCTCCTAGCTTGCGTGACCAAAATCGAATACAAGTGAATGTCCATCCTTAGGCAACCTCACACATTTCTATGATCCTTAATTTCTTCATTTCTTAACTTTATGTGCCTTCTTAAACTATAAAAAAAAATTACAAAACATTGTAGAGTATCATGTAAACGGTTTTAGCCTTAAGATTCATTTTTATTACGTTAATGGTTGTAATGCTTTCTTTATATTCCATTCAATTCTGTTTATCAACAACAACAAGAAAAAAGCTTTAAATTTCATTAATTTAATGTAATGCGATACATAAAAATTTCTCTCCCTCCCTACATACCCTACTACTACTACGTTTCTTTTTATAACTTTTTAATATTAAAACCTCTTGGCTACCAGCACCATGCACCACATTCACAGTGACTTTGGTAATAGCAGAGCTGGCTGGTTGGTTGGTGTATTTTATTTTTAGTCTCCTCTAATTTAATGTTAAATCTTTTAGACCATTATGCCTGTGATGGCTGTGATAGTAGGAGGAGATTGTAAACAGTCGTTTATATTGTAGCAGAGAGCAGGTCTAATGACTGTGTATTTTCCTTTTATTCTCTTCTGCTGCTGAGTGCGATGGAACAGTTGAATGGATAAGCGGTGACGTCAAATGGTTGATGATGATGATGATGCTGAGGATTGTATGGATGGTGTTACGTCTCTCCACGGTTTAGAAATATTGTAATTAGTCTGTGTTCTACTGGATTAACTTTGTTTTTTATTTTTTTCTCTCTAAGCATTGAATGCTGTTATATTTACTCCACACCCTTTGGCAAAGAGTATCCGTTTTTATTTTAAATTAAAACTTTATTGGATGCTTCAAATGAGTATGATGTTGTAGTCTGTTGTTAGACACGATTAAAGAGTATTTGTGTCATGACTTTGAAGTTTTTGTAAATAAAATCAATACATTACAGTGCTGTTTCTTGTGTGTGTGTGTATAATTTGTCTTTAAAAATATTTCAAATATTTTTGTTTTAATTATAGCACACAGTGTAATCTACTGTATCAAATGGATGAGATGGTTATTTTCTTCAGTGAAATTGGACCACTCTTCGAGAAGAATAGCAAGGGTATGGTATGCAAACAATGTGAATAATAGTTATGAGGCAGAATGAACTTTAAAACATAAATTTCAAGTCTAGAGGGATTACAGAATTCGTTTCGAAGAACATTTTAGACGTCAATTGTTTTAAATGTTGTTCTGTTACCAAAACTTATAGAACATATGGAATCTTTTGGGTAACTAAACTTTTTATTACGATTTTGGTTTAGGTTAAGGAAAATTTTAAAAATATTTTTAATTTCTCCACAACGAGTTTATTAATTCATAAATATTGCGTGTATAACAGAGATCAGCAGTGAGCATTCAAAAAGATGAGTAAAATCGAATCATACTCATAATTTCAGATACTTATACGCATTCGTACTTATTTTAATATCATGGAACCTCTACTCATATTCAAAGTTTGAAGTACTCATCATATTCATACTTAACAGCACGTAGGATGTTATTGTTGATTTCGACTTTCCATAACTCAACATATACAAGAATCACAAAATAAGTATGATTCGCGTACGAACACTAAAATACTCACTAAATGCTTGTGTGTTTGCTCTGCTTGCTGCTCAGTATATTTTGCCTATGTGTCTGTTTTCTTTTTTTTTTGTAAATGCAACAACAACTAAGACTATAAATTGTGATGAATGATTCGAATGATTCAATACTGTACTCTTTACAGCAATCCAATACAATACCAAAGAGCGTAATGGTTTGCTATTCGGATTCGTCAAAGGAAGCCCTTAAGTAGAGGATTACGGAACGTTTTTTATTGAACTATGTTTAATTTACAACATACTTGGCCTCATAAAATGGTCATCTCTGTTGACGAGAATTCAACACGATACCAGAAATATAGCAACAAATATGAGAAAATGTTGCAACTAATGATAGACCGTTCGGTAATAATGTTTCTCAATAAAAGCTTAAATGAGTGAAACAAAATCTGCAATTTTAGGTTATACAACAGAGATCAGCAATGAATCGTTTTTCGCTACTCATAAGCACTCATGAAATTTTGAATATAAGTGAGTCAAGAATATTGAAATTTAACTATGTACTCTGATTCATTCGTACTCACTACAAGCGTTGATTTATAAGTACAGGTTGCAATGAGTATGCGTACAATGTTGACATCAAACTCATACAAAAAAAGGAAAAAGACACATAAGCACAAAAAGACAGAGTAGCAAGCAGTTTGCTCTGCTGCACAACCTTCTAGTAAGTATTTTAGTGTTCGTAGGCGATTCATACTTATTTTGTGCTTCGTGTATATGTTGAGCTATGGAGTGTCGATATCAACAACATCATACGTGTTGTTAAGTATGAATAGGAAGAGTACTTCACACTTTGAATATGAGCAGAGGTTCCATGATATTAAAATAAGTATGAATGCGTACAAGTATCAGAAATTATGAGTATGATTCGATTCTACTCATCTTTCTGAAGACTCATTGCTGATCTCTGGTAAGAAGCTAGATTGTAATCCTGACTGAAGTGATTGTAATGCATATTTATATAATTCCTGAACTGAAATCTGAGATCCAAAATGTCATCGGTGAGATCAATAAAAATTCCTGAGTTTTGTTTTTTTATTTTTTTCATAACGAAAAGTGCATTTTTGCTGAGACCCTCTTTATATTAAGAAAAACTTTTGTAAACATAACATATTCTTCCGCTGATCACTAAAAATGTCTATGTTTAACGAAAAATGTCGTTAACATCACCAATTTTTTCTTAAAGCTTTCTGGCCGAGTATGCTGAAAGTGTGTTGAAAGTGCCCACATATTTTTTAACTTTAGCATGCTCTTTATGAAACCCAAAATTTAATTTTCATATTTCATAGAATTATTCTTATCAAATCATATTCTTTTCAATTGAAAATACACAACCTTCACCCTTTTTAGTTCTACTTATTCGCATAAAGATCCACTCACCCGTTTCGTAATTTGTGTAAAATTGATTTCCGCCATAAAATGAATTGAAAATTTTATTTTTCTTTTCTGGGGTCTTGTGCTTTTTTACTGTTCTCTAGAGCAGCAGTGAATGTGTTTCTTCTAGTGAAATCTTATAATTTATTTTTGTTGTTACTGTCGTTGTTCTGTTTTGTATCTCGTAAAGACCACATCCTTCACATTCATGACATTTTTATGTTTATCATGCAGACTTATGTATGCTGTTTAGTTTTGTGCAACGAAATGTTTTTTTTTCACTGTGGCCAATTATTTTTCTTCTTCTTCCTTATGTTCGGCCTTTAATACTTTGGAGAATTTTAATAGAGACATGGGACAGTATTTATTGTTATAAAGGCTGCTGGAAGTTAAAAATACTACATTTTGAAGTGATACTTCTGGTTGGCAAAGTATAATCGTTCAGCTAGGCTCCATTGGGTAGAAAGAGGTTTCCGTTGAATATAATCCTTCAATAATGGATCTCAATTCCTTAATACGTTAAACTGCCAACAACCATAATAAACGAGAGATACTGGATAAACAGAGGAAACTGGTTGCTTGTAAGCGATAGATTACTACAACCCTTTAGTTGGGACTACAACCTAACTTCTCACATTACCCATGTGGTATTGTTATAGAGCTGAAAGCCTAATCCGAGAAATGGAGAAGTTTTTCTAAGTTTTGCCAGCAGATTGTTGCAAGAAAAATGTGAGAAATAATTTTTCGTAATATTTTTTAAGATCTCAGAGCTGAGGTTTGTTCTCATGAGCCGTCGTCTAGTAAATCAACATACTAGTCACTAGACTACATTGGCAAATAGTCTCTTTTTTGATAATTTTCTACTGGAATAGAAAACTTTCTATAGATGTCAATGGACATTGACGGACTCTTACCGATTAAATCTAACTTTAAAGATCGGTCTTACGGTGATACTAAGCCAAATGATCAGCCCTGTAGATGCTCTTCCATTATTTGGTTTTCTTACGAGAGGTTTCTTACTGTAATACATACATACATACATACATAATCGATCATTACAACCCTTTAGTCAGAATTAAGACCTAGTTTCTCACACCACTTATGTTGTGTGTGTTATTTTTATACATGAGTGGTGGAACCTACAGTTTAATGTGGACTCCGAATGACAGACTTTTTGAGAAACTTTTCATGCAAATTTTATTTACTCTCAGAGTTTTTGTCAGAAATCTGCTGAGAGGAAATCGCCGAATAAATATTTTTTCATATTTCGTTTAGTTGGAGATGTCTGACCTGGGGCTGGAACCGAGGTTTGGTATTTCTTGTGTTTCGTGGCTATCCCAAGAATTATGGCCGATAAAAGATTCCATTTAATTCCAAGTAAACTATCTTCCGCTCTTGAATAAAATATATTCCACAGTTTTGTCCGCATTTGGATAAGATATCATATCCAAAGTTTCCACATACCGCTGGAGAATAGATGACCTCTCCATAACTTTAAATATCTGCGAGTCGAACCTTCGACAGATTTTGTTCCTTCTCATGCTGCTATATTGCATGATACAACTTAATTATCCTCTGCTGTAATAGCCTCTCACTCTGCTTAGGACGCTTTATATTTGGGATAGGGGCAGTAAAAATAAAGTCTCCGATGCATTTTTAAATCTTAAATTCAGTCAAGCATTACGCTCACAAACTTGTATCTGAGAAATTTGTATTGCGCCATTAACTCGAATCTTCAGCATTTCTCTCTACTACTTGTGAATTGTGAGAACAAATATATAAATTCTCTTACTGGTTGTATACAGAGAAATGTGTTTTAACTGCTGAAGACTATTACCAACACTAACCAGATGTAGCTCCTAACACCAGAAAGAAAGCCGCCAATATCGAATTAAGAGCAAGGCTACATATGAATATAACCAACTGTCTTTGGAAAAGAACTGTACTCAATGAGCGTAGTATCGCATCAATATCGCATCAACCCTATTATACTAAGACTGTTGTATTGAAAAACAGAAACCGAAAAAGAAAAAGCAGATGTTTTGATACAATTCCATGCTTCTTGAACGAGGTGAAGGACTAAGTCCACAACAGGAACTGGTATAACAACAAAACTAGTTCGTGGAGAATTTCAATCTATAGATGGCCTTGGATGAACTAATCTTTTTATTGTACTACAGCACATGCTGGATTTTGATTACTACCAGAGATTAGCTACTTATACGCATTCATACTTATTTTAATACTATGGAACCTCTACTCATATTCAAAGTTTGAAGTACTCATCATATTCATACTTAACAACACGTATGATGTTATTGTTGATTTCGACTTTCCATAACTCAACATATACCCGAATCACAAAATAAGTATGATTCGCGTACGAACACTAAAATACTCCTTAAAAGATTGTGTGTTTGCTCTGCTTGCTGCTCTGTCGTTTTCTTCTTTTGTAAATGCAACAACAATAAGACTGTAAATTTTGATGAATGATTCGAATAACTCCAATCATTTATGAGTTTCGAAAGTATTTTTCTAAATTTATGAATCTGAATCAGTAGGGACATATGAATCAAACATATTTCGAATGGTATGAGTTTGATGTCAACGTTGCACGCATGCTCCTTGCAACTTGTGCTTATAAATCAACATTGTAGAGAGTACGAATGAATCAGACAGAGTAGTTAAATTTCAATATTGTTAACTCACTTATACTCAAAATTTCATGAGTGCTTATGAGTAGCGAAAAAACGACTCATTGCTGATCTCTGATGGCTACCCTTCCGTCAGTATAACACCGTAGCTTCTAACGCCACCTCTTTTGTATGTGTTAATTTTATACAAGAGTGGCATGACCAACAGATTAAAGTCGACTCGGAACGAGTTCTCAGAGTTTTTCCTAGAAATCTGATGAGAGGAAGTCTCGAAAGAAATATTTGTTCATATTTCGTTTTGTTGGAGTTATTTGACCTGGGGTTTGAACCGTGACCTCAAGTCTAATAAGCCAACGCACTACTTATTAAACTACTGCGACTTTTGGATGAGTGTTCAGTTTCTTATAAAATAATTTATGAAGGAATTTTAAGAACAGGCGAAGTAAGTAATAAAATTGGTGAAATTGAAATCGGAGCGCCTAATATCGACTTAAGCTATAAATTCCTATGCAATCTAAATGCAATGTTGCCTCGTTCATGTGCTTTGCAGTGTTGTAATTGCATCTGTTTGGCTATGAAACAATTGTATAAGCCTGCATGAATGTTGCTTTAATTTTGTTGCCCGGTTTTGAAATACTTTTTTATGAATTCAGTTTAGACACAGACGCACAATTTTTGACAGACAATGTCATTTTTTTCTGTTGTTTCTTCATCTTTCTCTCTGCTGTTAGCTGATGAAAATCATGATGCTTGTGATGATGATGACCAGCCATGGTTTTCTACATGCTTTTGAGTGCCAAAGCAATATACTCCTCATAAAACCCTTTAAGATCTATATAAGGAGATGGCAGTAGCAAGTAGCCAAGTAGCCTGTGCTGTTAGTATGGTTGAGTTACTAAAGGGAATAACTTTGATGACAGTTTTTCGTAGGTTATAAATCTTTTTCTGATTTCATGTTCACAGCATTAAAAGGAAACAGAAAAAACAACGTAGTTTTAATGCGTTAAAATGCGTTTCTTTAGTACAAACATCACGGACAACATTTTTGGTTGACAAACAATTATGATGTGTGATGCTGTGCTGGTGTATCATCATTATTTTTTTGTAAAAATCCCAAAAAATTTTCTCTCTGTTGTATGATGTTTTGAAGAAAAATTTATTTTTATTGCATGTTAAGCTTAAAATGATAATGACCCGTCATTGATACTACTGCTGTTGACTTGGCCAAATTAAATTCGACTAAAAAAAAAATTTTTTTCTTTTCCAGATTCGTTTGCCTTTTTTTCTTTCGTTTTTGATTTCAAAAAGAGACAGAGAAAAAGGCCAACAAAATATTTAAAATTTTCAAGTTTCATTCTTAACATTTCTAGTGGCTTTTATTATAAGACTGCAATAATTTTCTTTAGTGGTTTACAGGGAACCTCATAATAAGGTTTTATTTGTTTTATTATGAATTTTTTTCTCCTTTTTTCCTTTCCTTTCTTTTCTTTATTTTTTTTTTAATATTTTTTGCTCATTAGCTGCTTGCCGGCCGGTCCTTTTGCCCGGTTATTGTGTTGACAAGCATTTTTACCCTTTTTTGTTGCTGCTGCTTCTTTCATTATTCAAAAGGCGGAGAGAAAAAAGTTTAAAGGCTTTATAATATGTGTATACAAACAGCCCAGTTGTGTTCTCTTCTGCCTGTTGATGATGTTTTTATTATGAAATTATGAAAACAGTGCCTGACAGACAGAGCAGCAGAGCTTGAGTTTTGCCACCAATCTACCCTACTGCCCAATGAATGAATTTTTGCGTAAATATTTACGCATAAATGTGTCAGTATCTGTATCACTGGCAGTTTAAATACTGTTGCTTTCAGTCAACACAAGGCAATTTCTTTTATTCTTTTTAATTTTTTTCTTTCTTCTCTTGATTTCATCCAATTTAATAAGAATGTTGTCCAAAGGAAAGAAAGAATCCTTTAAGCAGTGCTGCTGCATGTTTAAAGAGACATTATAGTTATTATGAGAAGCGATACAAACACACAAAAAAGGCTCATAAAAGAAAACAGCAGCAAGCAACCTCAACTGTCAGGCTTCGGTTGCAGGTTTTTTTTGGTTTTTTCTTTGGCGTATAAAAATTATGACATAAAATATATTTTTTAATTACTTTATTAAGGCATAAGGCATACATACATACATACCGGCAGTTATTTTTGCAGTTGTTAATAATAAAAATTAGCCATGTTGTGAATTTGTGAAAGAATTGCAGACAAAAAAATCTATAAAGTGTGGAAAGATCTAAGAAATGTTTTTATGAAAGATATTTAAGTGATCGTTTCCCGTGGTATAGCTTATAAGTTTGAAATGCAGCCTATATTGCATATTTATCTACATGGATTAATTCATGGATTATTCCATTTACCTTTAAACCTATTTCTTATGTAATATTCACGCTTTTTCAGATAGCAGCAGCACGAAGTTGCTAATGGAGCTCATTTAATCAAACTCTCAGAACGCAACTAAAGGATTGTGGTAATAATAAGTACCATTAAAACTAGAGATCAGCAATGACTATTCAAAGAGATGAGTAGAATCGAAACATACTCATAATTTCTGATACTTATACGCATTCATACTTATTTTAATATCATACTCATACTACTCATATTCAAAGTTTCAAGTACTTATCATATTCATGCATAACAACACGTATGATGTTGATTTCGACTCTCCATAACTCAACATATTGTTACGCAAATGGAAACGACCTAATATAATTTCACATGAAAACAATAAGTAAAAGCTACAAAGAGATAGATAACGAAAGCGCAATGAAAGCGAACGCAACAAGAGCCAATGTGTACACAATACACACGACACAAATACACACTAACAAATACATCGAACACGTTCCAACAACAACAAGCATGAGAGAAAAAGGGATAGACAAGTGTGCAGAATGCACAAACAACAATGTGGTCGCGATAGAGCTCTCGAGAAGGCGAGAACACGAACCTTCTACATCAAGAACGTTCGTTAGACTGTTTGTGTTGGACTATAAAAGGGCAAGACAAAGTAGGCAACAGTCAGTAAGAATTCGGTCAGTCGTGTGTGGAAGACACGTTGCGTTCGAATTAAACAGTCAGTTTGAAGATCGCTGTTGTGAAGATCTCGGCTATACGAACTAACGTACAAGTCTTATTGCTTACAATAAGGTTGTAAGCAGAGAAGAATAACGAACAAGCAAGTTGTTGTTGTTGTCAGAGCATTTACTAGAAGTCTGCTGTAAGGATGTCACCGAAGAAATATTTCTTTCATATAATATTATGTAACTTTCATGTTTATATATGCATGTTTCATCAAAAGAATTCACCAGTTCAAACATTCGGCATTGCTATGATCAAAATCAGTGAATTAAAGTTCAAATTGCTTCAAAATTTCACAGGGTTTGTCACCAGCTTTAGCTCCTTTATTTCCAACAATGGAAATAAGGGACGGTTGTAAGACACTTGCCAACAATGTAAGACGCGAGTCTATAATTAATGGCTATGCAGGCAATAAATGCTCGCTGGGAATAGGGCGTTAAAGCTTATCCATTGAAGCTAGGAAAGAGTGTCAAGTTAAACATGCACTTTCTGAAGAGGTAGAGAACATTGTTCTAAATTTGTTGTATTTTCGAATGCCTCGCATATGTATGAATAATTCTTAATACATTCCATAAATTGCCTTATCATATTTGAAGATTTGAAGTTTTCAACTTAAATTTCTTCATGACATAATGTATGATAATAAAAGCCAGTCATGTTTATGTCATCAACATTTCTTTACTTCTAATATTTTTTTTCCCCCAATTACTACGTTACACACGAACGATCTGTCAACAATTTCGACACGTTTTTTTAATAAAATTTGCAAAAGAGAAAGAAATTCCTGCAGCCAATAATTTAATATTTAAAGACATCCTCAGCTGAGTTCACTTGTAATGTAATTTGCCTTTCTGGTGTTGCTCATTTCAAATTTGTCAATTTAAAAGGAGGAACAACAAAAACAAAAAAATGCGTAAGAAAAGAAGAAAACAAAACAAAATAAAAGTAAATGAACGCGTTTCATCGCCTTTTTATAACATACTTACGCATACATATGAACACATACATATTTATGTATGTATGTATGTACGTGGCAAGAATGTGTGTTAATGTTATGTTCACTGTGTTCATTGAGCGTTTGTTTGAAATTTTTTTCCACTTCTTGTTCTTCCTCTGTTCTTTTTCTCATTAAATTTACTTTTTTTTCAAGTGCTTTGCCATCATCACTTTACCTTGTAACACTTTTTTGTGCCTGTGTGCGTGTGTGTTTTTCTTCCAGTTTTTTGCTTCACTTTTCTTTATAATGCTGCTGCTGCAAGTGCAGTAAGCCGTGCAATAACTTGTATGCGCGTAAGTACACATAAGAAGATATTGTTGCATACACCCATACGAGTATGCGTTGTTTGTTTTAATTGTGTTGAACAAAAAAAAAACTGCTTTACCGTCCCGCTCTCTACACATTAATGCTGTTAAGGCATTAGGAAACGAATAATAAAAAAAAAACGAGTGTAATAATAATAAAAAAACAACAACAATGAACAAAAAACAGCGTAATAATGTCACGAGCATGTTTGTACATTTAATGTGTGTATTTTCTCTTTACATTTAAATGCATATGTATTTAAATATTTGCCAAACAGAGAAGAAGAAAAACAACGCATTACAATAGATTTGACTCAACATTTCAGAACAGAAATGTTAAATAGGCGGCCTTTTTCACACAGACTACGTTTATATAAATGCTGTATGAGGCTTTTGTTCTTCAAAACAACATAAGAACGACCTTTTTTCCTCTGAATTGTTTTATGAATGAAAGGCAACAAAATGTATTTTATTTGAGAGCCTAGATACGCAAACATACATAAAAACTAGTATTCAAATTGGCTTTCATTATAATAAGAACGACATGTAAGGCTTTTATTTTCACTTTCCGTTTGAAAATGGAATGGAAGGTCAAAAGAAAAATATGAGTGTAATTCATTGCAGCGTTTGTGTAATGAGTAAATGTTGCATTCAGCAAAAACGAAATTGTTGTTCAAGCAAGACAATTCATCAGCTTTAAACGATCATTTCAATTTGGTTAATCACACATCTTATACTCCAAGGTCTATTTCTCGAATTAATTACAATAAACAAGCTCAACAAATGCTCAGATGGTCAAAGTTTTACGTACATACATAATTAGTCATTACAACCTTTCAGTCAGGATTACACACCACTTATGCTGTGTGTGTTTATTTAATACACGAGTGGCGAGACCTACGGTTTAAAGCCGACTCCGAACAACATATATTTGAAAAATTTTTCTTGACAATTTTACTTACTCTCCGAGTTTTTGACAGAAATCTCCTGAGATGAAGTCAGCAAAAGAATATTTATTCGCATTTCGTTTTATTGGATGTGTCTTACATGGGTTTTGAACCGAGGCCTCACGTCTAATAAGCCAACACTCTACCTACTAGACTACGGCGACTACAATCAAAGTTTTGCTAGCATTAAAAAGGTATAGACCGGGATTTATAGCTATTTTAAGACCTCAAACAGATATTTTTTTATAAATATGCTATCGAAGCAATTGAAGGTCGTTAGTTACGTTAGAGGACCTGTCTTAGAGGACATTGTCTTCAATATCTCCTGATCCTCACATACTCTTCAGAAATCCGATTAAAATATTTCTTAGATGTCCGTAATCCAATACCCCGTGAGGTACAGTTAAGAGTCTCACGTTAGTCTTATTGAGACTCTACCAACGTATGTGTTACTTCTCTCCAATTAACCCACTGATGAAACCATAGAGCTATCAAATTGGAAGACTGGGTTTAGCATTCACCTCATCAGCTTTCTTCCAATAAACCTAATAGATTCAGTTAGAAGGAGATTATAAAGAAGGTTATGCTAGGTTAGTTAGCAGTCTATTCTACCCTGGAATTAAACATTAACTTGATAAAACCAGACCAAAATATTATTAGAAATGTCAGAAAATGGCAGGACAAAAACCTCCGTTTCTACATGACAAGAGCAGATCATTAACATATGAGATGAAAGAGAGTCTCCTCTTCCTCTTCAGAACCAAAGCTTCTGCAGCAGGCCCAAAGTCCATACCATGCGTTTCATGAGTGTGTCAAAAAAGTAGAATCAGTGTAGTTGTTTGCGACAAGTTACAGAAGAAAACGCATTGAATGCACATAATGCATAGAACGCATCAAGTTGGTCTACTTTCTAGTTTTCTGTGCGACTCATGCATTATATTCTATTGTGAATGTCTTGTGTTCTTTTGAAGCTTTTCGTAGGCCTTAGCAGCACAAAATATCATATATATAGATATATATAATGCCATAAATTCTTTTAAAATCACAATTTGATCGTCCCTGTTTCCCAAAACGGTTTTTGTTCGATAATTATTTTACCACAACCAATCGCATGAAACGCATTGTGTGAAAAGCATGGTATGGACTTTCGATTGAAGTCAATTGCCGAATTATCTCAAGTCTGTCAAGTAGACTCGATGTTAAACTAGTCCTGCCGGTCATTGATTCAATAAACGCATAAAACACGATTGATGGGAGAAGTTAGGCCTTAGGCAGGCAGGCATTATAGTATTATTAAGGTCGCCGAAGTCCAGAAGGTAGTGTGAGGCCATTAAACTGTGTTTATATTAAACTGTGTTTAAAATGTGTTTATATAAAATTAATACACACAACATATGTGCTGTGAGAAGCTAGGTCGTAATCTTGAGTGAAGGGTTGTAATGTAACTAATTATGTATGTATATATGTAGTTTAGTAGAGCGTTCGCTTATTAGATGAGGGCCGTGATTCAAACCCTAAAATATAAAGCAAGAATATTTCTTTCGGCAACTTCTTCTCAGCAGTCGTTTGAATGGTTCCCTATACAACATTTTCAGAGAAAAATTTTAAAATAAAATTTTCATGAATGCAATTAAAATTTTTTTTAATAAATTTTAAAGCAATAATATTAATTACTGCCCACATTAATAATATTTTGCACTCACTGCATAAAACAAAAAGAAAACAAAAACTGAGTAATAATTATGAAACAAAAAATGAAAATAAAAAAGAAAAAAAAGATTTTTTTTCCTGAAAATTTTAATGGTATTGCCTGGAGGTAATAAAACCAATACATTAAAAAACAGCCTATAAAAACGGAAAGAAGAGAAAAAAAATTAATAAAAACACATCAATTTTCTTGTTTTTTATATCGTGTATATCGTTTTCTACTTCAAGCATTATTTCATATTCATGCGATATTTAATGTTTTTCAAGTAGCATATAAAAACACCAACAAAAATGCTTTAATATTTCAATAAAATCACAATAAATTTTGCCAACCAACCAGCCGACCGACCAACACATTATTTAAATTCATTTACTTCCGAATTACAAAAAAACAAAGGAAACAAGAGAAACAAAAGTAAAAAAAAGTAAAATTGCTGTTGCCACCAACAACTTTGGGTAATAAAACGTATGAAATGAACTCATGTTCTACAACGTCGACACTGTTGCAGGCCCTGGGAGAGGTAGGCAGGGAGGCAAAAGAAATAAAAGAGGAACTCAACAGCCCAATAATCAATATTTTATCAATAATGATGGCTATGAAAACATTAAACTTAAATTGAGTGTACAATGAATGAATGAATGAATGCATGTTGTTGTTGTCGTATTTTATAGGATATTTTTGCTGTGCCATGAGTTTCTCGTTGCTATTTTTTTTTTTGCTGCCACTATTGTTGTAAGGGTTAATTTTTTCAGCATTACTTAATTTATGGCTGTGGCACCAACGCTTATACCACCACCATACACTCGTCTACCCATGCATGCCAGCAAGCAAGGCAGTTAGGCTTACTTGTGCAATTCCCATTCCGTTTTCCGGTTCTTTTTTTTTGTCTACATTTGCATCATCGTCATGAGCTGTGAGTGTGAACATACATTAAGTTTGTGATGATCTTTGTGGCTCCTTAAGAAAACATTGCCCACGTCTAATTGAAACTAAATTTTCAGATTCAGTTACTGATTCCGTTCATATAAGCCCATAAATAAAAAAAAAAGGATTCCTTTAAACTTACAAAACACATATTTGGCCATTACATCCCTTTAGTCGGGATTACAACCTACCTTCTCATACCATTCACGTTCTATGTGTTTATTTTATCCATGAGCGACGGATCCTGTCATCTAAAGTCGCTTTCCAACGAAAAATTTTTGAGAAATTTTTCAATTTCTGGGTTTTTGCCAGAAGACTACTGAGAAGAAGTCATCGAAGAAATATTTTTTCGTATTTTGTTTAAGAAAGGTTCGCGTCTAATAAGCCAACGCTCTTGCTTGTAATTGTTGAGTCAGAACGACAGATTTGTTGAAAATCTTTTCATGGTAATTATATTTACTCTCACAGTTTTTGCCTGAAGACTGTTGAGTGGTCGAGAGGCCGAAGAAATATTTTTTTAATGTTTTGTTTTGTTGAAGATGTCTGAACTGGGTTTGAACCCTGGCCTCACGTCTAAAAAGTCAACACATTACCCATTCCCAGATTACGTCGACTTCACGCACGATAAGGCTTTTTAAATTTGTGATTTAATTTCGTTATTAAACTGTACGTTCCGCCACTTATAAATAAAATGAACATACATAACTTATGTGGTGGGAATAGTCAATAAAGTATGATGGAGTTGAATCGGCCAATTCATAAGGGTTTAGACTAGAGATCAGCAATAAGTATTCAAAAAGATAAGTAGAATCGAATCATAGTCATAATTTCTGATAATTATACGCATTCATACTTATTTTAATATCATGGAACCTCTATTCATATTCAAAGTTTGAAGCACTCATCATATTCATACTCAACAACACGTATGATGTTGTGGATTTCGACTCTCCATAACGCAACAAATACAAGAATCAAAAAATAAGTATGATTCGCTTACGAACACGAAAATACTTAATAGAAGGTTGTTTGTTTGTTCTGCTTGCTGCTTATGAATCAAACATATTACGAATGGTATGAGTTTGATGTCAACGCTGTATGCGTACTCATTGCAACCTGTACTTATAAATCAACGTTGTAGCGAGTATGAAGGAATCAGAGGAGTTAAATGTCAACATTGTTGACTCAAAATTTCATGAGTGCTTATGAGTAGCGAACAAAAAAAAACGATTCATTGCTGATCTCCGATCTAGATGGTCCAATAGAATACCATATCGGTAGAATTAAAGTGTAATCTTCAAGGACCATAATCTTACAGTGAATATCGCAATAGCAACAGATGCAAGTTGAAGATGTGAAAGACCCCATAAGTCAGAGGTTATAGTCCTTGTGATGCCCCAACCCAATATATAATTCGGAAATGAAACAATCCCTAAAGGATACTATTACAAAACCAAAAGAAATTTCACTAAAGCAGCCTTTGCGCTCACCAACTTCTTACTCTTCCCTGGTTTTGGTAGAACTTGGTCAGTACAGAGACTGAGTTCACCTGTGGCGTCACAACGGGCCGCTATGTGTGCTCAAGTGAGCTTTTTAATATCAGAGCTACCGCTCCGACCTAACCCAACCTACTTTAGTTAAAGATTAGAAGCCAAAAACCTGTACGTCTTCAGGTGGAAAACTGATTACTGACACTAGAGTTGAAATATAGTTTTTTATACCTAGAAATATATACCTCCTGACGTATACAGCACTGAATGAAGTCATGCGAAAGAATGCCGCGTCTATCGGCATGTCTTCTAATAGCGCAATTGCCTGTGGGAAACGCAATCAAGTTAGGGATTGTTATATGATTAAAAGAAAGAAGACAGTCAGTTCTCTTCTTATTAGTCCAGTAGAGCCTAGCAATACTGTTGGCAGTACTGCGCTTGTCCTCATGCTGATATCGAAATTGAGGCTTCTGGTGCAATGATCGGAGAGTACTTAGTTTAAGTAAAGAAATTGAAAACCACAAGGAATAAATGCTCTTTCATAAAGTGACTACACGAGCAGAAATCGCCGTAGTCTAGTAAACAGTTCAGACATCAACCAAACGAAATATGAAAAAATATTTCTTGGGCAAGTTCCTCTCTTCTGGCATAAAATCTGAAAGCAAAATTGCCATAAAAAGTTTCTCAGATATCTGACAAACTGTAGGCACCACTTATGAATAAAATTAAATCTGTTGCTCGGAATCGACTATAAACTGTAGGTCATGGATAATATTAACACACATAAGAAGGGTGGTGGGAAAAACTAAGTCATAAGACTAAAGGGCTGTAATCACCAATGAAGGAAGTATATCATCGGATCATCCTGGGCCAATTTGTGCTTAAAAGTATTATAAAAATTTGCGTTTAAAAAGTCGTTAAACACCCAAACAAACTAAATTTCCCTCTAAATAAATTGGTGCAAATTTCCCTTCAAAATTCTCTTCTGCTTAAAACAAAATCCCGACAGTCTTGCACATTACCCCCTTTACAATTTAATTTCAAAATTTACTTTTAATTGCCGTAACAAATGTGATTGAACCATAACTACTACCACTAATTATAGCAATGACTGTAGGCTATCATATATTCGTTGTTTGCCGCCTGTAATTTCTTTACTTGTTTTGCCACCATTTGTTGCCGGCCTGAACTTAATGGCAATTTCATTTGGCTTTAAGCTGCATGGCAGTTATTGTATGCAACAAAATCAACATCATCAGGCATCATCATCATCATCATTGGCGTTCTCATTGCAAAACACAGAAAAACAAACTTCATCTCAGCATAACCAAAAGGGCACAAAATAAAATTCGCCATGAAAAACCCCGGCAAAAAAGAAATGAAATCTGAAATTAAATTCATTCTTGTTGCCAATGTTCTCCCTTCCTTCTTGTTTTCCTTTTTCAGTTGCTTTCTTTTCAATTGGTTAACAGGAAGCGTAAGCCTTCATTTGGGGTACACACCCAATAAAACAACAAAAAAAAAACTCAATTTTCCTTTATTACATCTTGTATTGTTGCAGTACAATACAACGCATTTGTGGCAAAAAAAAACGAACAATTTCTATCGCCACAAACTCCTCTTGTTGTACTTCGAAAAAATCAATAAAAAAAAAGTAAAACAAACTTGTGCTACAAATCAATTAAACACTTCATGTGCTAAAAGTGCAAAAAGCCACATTTCAAATCGACAACGGAGTTTTGAATTTTTGCCTTTTTTGTTTTAGACTTCCTTGAAAGTGTTCTCTCTTTGTTTAAAATTTAAAAATTTTTGATTTTCGATGAAAAATTTCTTTAAAAGCCTTGATTTCGTTCTAAGTAGGCCGTATATAACAAAGATCAACAATGAGTATTCAAAAAGATGAGTAAATTCGAATCATACTCATAATTTCTAATACTTATACGCATTCATAATTATTTTAATATCATGGAACCTCTACTCATATTCAAAGTTTGAATTACATACTCATTATATTCATACTTAACAACACGTATGAAGTTGTTGTTGATTTCGACTCTCTATAACTCAACATATACATACATGAAGCACAAAATAAGTATGATTCGCGTACGAACACTAAAATACTCACTAAAGGGTTGTGTTTTTGCTCTGCTTCCTGCTTTGTCTTTTTTAAATACCTGACAGCTAAGGCTATAAATTTTGATGAATGATTTGAGTAACTCGAATTCATAACTTTAGAAAAAGAGGCAATGTGTACACAAATACTCACTGACAAATTCATCGAACACGTTCCAAGTAAACCAACAACAACAAGCATGAAAGAAAAGCAAGCAAGTGTGCAGAATGCACAAACAAAAATGTGGTCGCGATAGAGTTCGCGAGAAGGCGAGAACATAAACCTTCTACTTCTATAATGTTCGTTGGACTGTTTGTGTTGGATTATAAAAGGGCAAGTCAAAGCAGGCAACAATCACTAATAACTCAGTCAGTCTTGTGTGCAGACACGTTGCGTTCGAAGTAAGAATTCAGTCAGTCTTGGTTGCGAAGTCTTGGTTTGAAGATCGCCATTGTGAAGTTCTATCAAAGAGTTTTTAGTGTTTTTGCGGACAGAAGTGTGAAAGTAGAATAGTGAACAAGCAATTATTGTTGGAGTTGTAACAGTGGCACATAAAAGTAGTGTGATCAATAAAGATTTTATTTGAAACTAAACACATATTTATTTTTACTTTGTTTGCAATCAACGAACTCATATTCTAAATGTTTTTAAAAAGGTAAAACATAACAACATGATGAGTACTTCAAACTTTGAATATGAGTAGAGGTTCCATGATATAAAAATAAGTATCAGAAATTACGAATATGACGCGATTCTACTCATCTTTTTGAATACTCATTGCTGATCTCTGATTCATCCGCTAGAAATTATAAATTCTTCCTGCACTTCTCTTACTGCAGTGACTTTGAATGGAATTGAGTTTATTTCCAAATTGCTGAGCCGAACAGTAGCTAAGGCTAATGCAATCATTATCCTGCAGTGTTGTCTTATGCATGACTAAATAATGTTGCTGGAAGCTCTTCACATATGCAACAAAGAGACTGGAAATGGCAGAGCCAATAAAAGATGTTTAAAACATCTACTCGATAAGTGCTGTACTGTACCGTGTAAAAAATGTAAAACTTGAATGAAAACTTTTATGGTTCCATTGGCCCGACCTTGAATATTCGAAATGGTGTGTACACTATATGACTTCTGCATAAAATTATCTTGAAATTCTCTTGTCATTTAGAACAGAAACTATTAAAAAATTAAACTCAACCATTTCGAATATCATGAGTATCACAAGCAATTTGTGCAACTAAATTTAATTAAAGGCTTATGTTTTCACGCCAAAAGTTTAATTTCAACAATTTCACAAAAACAAAAAACAAAAATTCAATAAAACAAGCGAAAATCACGTAGCACAGGTAAAAAAGAAATGCTGAAATGTTAGCTGTCATCAGTTCTTTTTATTTTTTCTTTGGTTTTGTATACCTTTACGTTGCTGTATTTAATGCCACTTTTTTGTTCTGCTGTTTTTAATGTCAAGCAACAGAAGTAAAAAAGGAAAACACATGGTGAGACCCTGGTTGGGGATGGATTTGGGGGGCAAAAAAAACCCAAAAATAAAGGAAAAAAAAACCTAAGTAAACATTGGAACAAATGTTCTAAACTGGCCAACAATCTGTTGTATTTCATTGAATACAAAACGACATTTCAGCCATTCTCTGGCCCCCCCTCTAGCATGTTGTTGTCGTTGTTGTTTGCATTTGTGGTCGATGTCGTCGTATACACAGGTTGTTAAAATTTGTTCGAAATATAAAGAAACATACATACATACAGCAACAAAACAGAAAATAAAATATCACAAAAGCAACAGAGAGAGAGAGAGAGGGATAAAGAGTGTGAGTGAGATTCAAAACACACAAGACAAGACACAAAAAAGGAAACAAAAAATCGAAAATGTGACAGCAAATGTATCCAACCGAGTTTCCGTCAACAATATCAAACTGACTTTAAAATCCATGAACCCCAAAAACCACCAACGACTGTACTGCTTGCTGTCTGTAGCACATCACAAGTGTAACAAGACCAAACGATTGGCCCGACCAAAACGACAACACCAACAACAGCAACAGCAACAAGAAACAACAACAGTAATATGACAACCTTAAAAGCCCGGTCAAAACACGGTTTCTTTTTATTTTCTTTGTGTCCCTTGAATTGTACGTTTGTGCTCTTTCAATTGAAAATGCGTGTGTGTATGTATTTGGCATTGTAAAAGCTACAAAATATATTGTACCTGGCCTATGGTCAAGCTGTGTGGACACTTGCAACATTTATCTACTTTGCCCTGAAATGTTGTAAAAAAGAAAAAAGGGCACGGAAAAGAAAAATTGAAGTAAGACTTTAAAAACATAAAAACCAAATCAAAATGATAGCGGATGCAATTCAGTATTTAATAAAAATAAAATAAGGAATTGCATTGAGATTTAAAGAAGGAAATGAAAGAGCAGAGTCTTTAATTTCAATACAAACTCATAAGACTTAAAAAAATTATAAATTTCGTAATTAAAAATCTCTCACTTATTGTACTTAATTTGGTCATTACCACTTGATCATTTAATTGATCGTTTGATTGATCATTTGATTGATCATTTGATTGATTGTTTGATTGATCATTTGTTTGATAGTTTGATTGATCTTTTGAAATATCTTTCTCGTACTAGCTTTAAAACCAAAAAAGATTCCAAATTTCTTTGCTACTTACTCGGTTACTTAATTGCTTATTACAACAGTTTAGTCAGGACTGCAACCTATTTTTTCACACCACCCACGTTATGTGTGTTAATTTCATCCATGTGCGGCGGGGCCTGCCGTTTAATGACTACCCCAAACGACTGATTTTTTCTGAGAAATATTTCATGACACTTTTCATATTTCGTTTTGTCTGGTCTACACTATCTAATAGACCACGGAAATATTTTTTGTTCAAAAAATTTTTAGAAAATTTCAAAATTGTAAACTTCATGGGTGGTCATAATTACATACATACATAATTGGCCATTACAACCCTTCAATCAGGATTACAACCAAGCTTCTTACAGCACTTATGTTGTATGTGTTAATTTTACCCATGAGTTGCGGGACCTACAGTTTAAAGTCTACTTCGAACGACAGTTTTTTTGAGAAATTTTCCAAGACAATTTTATTTACTCTCAGAGGTTTTGCCAGAAATCTGCTGAGAGGCAGCTTACGTCTAATACTACGACTTTAATAGCCAGAGTAGTGGACCGAATTTAATGAATCGTGGCAGTGGAAGCAAACGCTGTTCCATCTGCAGACAATATCATGAAGTCTTTGGCACTAAATCCATGAAAGGAAGGAAAAGGAAAATTAGTAAAGTAAACTGATGTACTGCAACTACTATATATCACACTACTGCAGCATTAAAGTGAGGCAACCGTCTCAATAGGCGCTAATTGCATGGCTCATATAAGGCCCCATTATAACACTGATATTATTTATTCCGTCATATAATTATTGCTCCTGGAATGAATGAATTTTTCACAAAACATCTTTGGCTAGAAATGTTTTGTAACTTAATTCTTGAGTGTCAAAGAATTTTTCTTCTTAAAAGCAGGGCAATGACAGAGAAGATGTACTGTGGCCTTCTTCTAATTCGCCGTTGCAGCATCTGCAGAAGTCATTATAAAATATTCCCATTCTACTGGCGTGAGCTGATGTAAGGTTTCTTAGATGGAATCTTGATATGTTCAATGCAAAATCCGTTGTACATACATGCATGTCGACCCAAGTCAGTCTGGTATTTCTACAAGTGGGCTCATTAACCAATCATACTTTTGCAAATTTTTGCAATTTTTTTGAGACCATTTGTTGCCTCTCTTTAGAAGAGCTCAAATCTCTTATAGGAATTCAATTTAATTATCCATGGTGCCTGTTTTAGTAACTGCCGACTTGTTGTTATTTACGATGGCCCTATGTCCTAAAACCCAAACAAGGGTAACCGTCGAATGTATCGCTATCTCCTTTAGATAAACTCAGCATTTTTGCAAAATCTTAGATGTGGTGTACAGACACTCTTAAGGGGTCTAATGGCTGCCTTACTTTACACTAAATTTAGTTTGACACCGAATTCTCACGGAGACAATTTAAAAGAGTCATTATTTCGGCCTGAGAAGTATTACAATAATTCGGCTTTGTTAGGTGATCTAGAGCCATCAGTGAAAACTTGAATGACGTTTTCGAAGTGGTTCACACCACTCACGTAAAGGAATCCATCCGGTGTCTGCGTTGTAAAAGAAGGATGGAATGCTGGTTCAGGTATCGTGTAGTCAATAGGAACATTCAAACCAACCGCATCCAACATTTTGGCATGACCATAGCATTTAGTCAGGTTCACAACCTAGTTTCTCACATCCATGTTGTATATGTAAATTTTATCTAAAAGTGACGAGATCTACAGTTCAACCTCGACTGCGATGAACAGATTTGAGAAGCTTTTCATAGCAATTTTTTTTGTTTTTGTCATAAGAGTGCTGGGGTGAAATCACAAAAAGCAAATTTTTTTTATATTTCGTTTTGTTCGAGTTGTCTAAGCTGGGGTTTGAACGATTGGTTCTGAACCAAGTGCGAGCAATATTTACATGAAATAATTTTAAGAAAGTAGAAGGCTGTGCCATTCATTTATCGAACCATATAAATATTTCACTGACTTTTGTGAATATTCAGGGGTTTAAAAACTGTTTTCATTGCAAATTATGTTTCAGTATGCTGCTGATTATATTGGAAGAGCAAATAAAAATTTGTGGCATCCTTCATACGGAAAAAAGCCCTTTAACACAGTACTAAATATCAGCAGAGTTTTGGAAATCGCATTTTAAAAAATACAAATCCTTTGAAATTGATTTCTATCAACGTCATGTTGAAGTTATGATGCGAAATGGATAAAATTAAAATTTTTTTTTTGATTACAATTAAAAATTCTGTTTGAAATTTATTTTTTAACAAAAAAATGTTAAAAAACATGTAGAAATGCAAACAATTCAAGCCGCATAATAGAAAACCATAAAATATTTGTGTATGTGCTTGGGTGTATGGCGATTAATGTTATCATTTGAGTTGGAAAACACAAGCGAATTCGATTACAATATCATGCACTAATGGTGTTACCAGTCAAATACCATTATTTCCACGGAATTTTTATCGTGTGTTCTTTTAATCCTTTTTTCATTGTTCTGGCATTCGTTTACATTTTAATGCCATGACAGTAACTGAATATGTATTATTTTTTGTTGCATTTTTATGCTTTTTTTTTTTGGAGGAATTATGATGAATTTTTTTTTGGTGTTTTTTTGGGTTTTTGGTTTGATATGCAGATTTAAAAAAAATAATTTGATTTGCATTGGACAACCGACACCATAAAGTGTTGTTTTATGATAATAATTGATGAAGTTGTTGTAGTATGAAAAAATTTTCTATTTGCTTAAAAAAATACTCGTATGATAATGGATTTATAGTGGAAGTAATTGAAAAACAAGGATAAAAAAATTTTTATCTACTCACCGTTAAACATTCTGAATTCTGTTGGCATAATGCATCTTTAGTGGTGAACTGCAATGAATGAAAGACAAAAATTTATTAGAATTTCATGTAATTTTGTAAAAAGAAAATTATTTTAAACTAATTAGAGAAGCTCTGGACAACTTTATTTCCAAAACAATTTATTGTCACTTGCCATGAGCATATTTCATGAGTCTCTCTGTGCTTGTCTATGTCTTGTTACATTTGCTGCCATACTTCATCTCGCAAATGAGGTCAACTGTTCTTAACAGTCCTCGAAAATGTATTCTAGAAATTTATTTCTCCCAGTCGTCCCTAAACAAATAATTATGATCTCAAGCAAGGGAGGAAGTGTAGCACAAAACAATCAAATTCAAGCAGCAAAAACCGCATACCGCCGAAACTAAACAAAAACAAAACAAAACTAAACACATGTTAATAATTCATGACACATTTGCTGACACATTGTGTTTGTCTTCCATTGTGTGTGTGACAATGACAACTTTTTTATTTCTTAAAGTCAACACAAGTATGCTTAAGTCTCGAGAAATTAATTTTCATTCATTACAAGAGATTTTTTCTGTTTCTTCTGCTATATTTCCAAGTGTTTATGATGTGCTGCGCCCCCTCCCATAATTCTCTCTTCCATTTTTTGTTTCCTTTGATCATGATTAATAGCTGATAATTAATGAAGTGAAAGATAACCAAAATTTCATTTTTGATTGATTTTTATGTGTGTCCGTGCTTCAGGAGAAACACAATTTGTGGTAAATTTATATGTAGGTATGTATGTATATGGTGTTGGGTGATAAATTTCTATGATCAATTACCGAAATAATTGTCAAAATGTGGTCTTATGGTGTTATGATTTAAATGATGAATTGTCTCTCATATTATAGTTATTTGCCTTAACGATAGTTGTCTTAATTTTTAACGCTGTTATAAAGATAAGAATGATTCATTATATGACCAACACCTCCAGGCTTAATAGGAGTAGTAGGTTGAAAAAACAGTTGTAGTAGCAGTCGAAAAAAAAACGCACAGACTAGATCTTTGTAGTAAAAGTATTATTATGAAAACGAAAAATCTAGATACTGGTGTTCTGCTTTTACATCGTTTAACAAAAACTACAAAAACAAAACAATGCAGTAAACAAATCTGTTTGCAAATTATCGTACTGCTTAATATAACAACAAACACTAGCATAAACAAATGGTAAACAAGTAAACAAAAGTCCTCAAACAACATTACAAGAATAAATGTAAACATCGTTGTTTACATTTATGGAGATTTCAAGAAGGCAAAGTCATGAACTTTCGCCTTTAAGAACATTCATCAGACCGTTTAGTTTGCCATATAAAAGGCAAGGCAAAACAGGCGACTGAGTTAGTGAAGTTCAGTAAGTCTTCTGTAAAGACACGGTGCGTTTGAAGAGAGCAATCGTGGTTTGAAGATCTCCGTTAAAAAGATCTGTCGAATAATTGTACAGTCATTGTTATTGTTGTCGCCGTAGTCTAGTTGGTAGTGTGTTGGCTAAATTAGACGCAGAGCCTCAGGCCAGACATCAAAACGAAAATATGAAAAAAGAAATATTTCTTCGGCGACTTCCTCTCAGTAGATTTCTGGCAAAAACTCTGAGAGTAAATAAACCTGTCATGAAAAAGTTTCTCAAAATCTGTCGTTCGGACTTGACGTTAAACTGTAGGTCTCGCCACTCAAGTATAAAATTGAGACAAACAACATGAGTGGTGCGAGAAGCTAGGTCGTAATCCTGAAAGAAGGGTTGTGATGGCCAATAATGTATGTACTCGTATGTATGTAATTGTTATTGTTTACGCAAAGGGTATAAACATAGGAATATCAAAGAAATGCAATTGTTGTTGTTTACATCAAGTTGTGGCACAGAATTTTAATTAAAACACAACACAATACAAATTTATTTTTATTTTATATGCAATCTACAAGCACATATTTTCAACGTTTTTAAAGGTAATAACGTAACAGTATTCTGCACACGAATAACGAGGCAGTAAAATATATATCTTTGCCTAAACTCTGTTCTTTAGTGTTCCTACGAATACATTTATGTTGTTCCGATCTTTGACAATTGCTAACGGCCATTTTGTTAAAGCAACATCGGTCAAATTTGTTGTCATTTGTTCAGCCGGGTTAATAAGCATTCAACAACACATATAATTAATAAAATTGTTTTATCAAAACTAATGCATTAACGAATGCAATTCGCGCATTTTGTTATCGCCCTAATCGTCCTACCCAAAGCCCTTTTTGCAATGTGGTGTATAAATTCTTAGCCGCTATGGTCTAGTGGGCAGTGTGTTGGCTTGTTAGACGTGAGACCTCGGCTATGAAAAAGTTCTCAATAATCTGTCGTTCGGAGTCGACTTCAAACTGTAGGTCCCATCACTCATGTATAAAATTAACACACACAACTAAAGGGTTGTAATAACCAATTGTGTATGTAAACTGGTTCATTAACCGATAGGCCAACACCAGTAAGTCGATGAAACACAAGATTTCAACAAAATATCGCCGCTGTCTGTGAGAGTGTTCAGGATAAATCGTAGGCAGATGATTTTTTGTCAAATCACAAAAATTTGGCCTTTCACAGACCACAACTTGACGATGTTTGCATTGTGACATGAGACTTACACAAGTCCAATTAACCCTGAAACTGGTATGAGTTTGAGGTCAACATTGTACGCATACTCATTGCCACCTCTACTTATAAATCAACGTTGTAGTGAGTACGAATGAATCAGAGTACATAGTTCAATTTCAATATTGTTGAATCACTTACATTAAAAATTTTATGAGTGCTTATGAGTAGCAAAAAAATGATTTCTCTGACACTCACTGTAGCATAGCAGATGCCTTAGTTCTATAAGGAATCTATGTGTTGGCTTCTGTGCTGCTTTTTGGGTGTACGTTTTATACATAGGAGGGAAGAATACAGATTCTTCATTCTGTATTATTAAGCTTTGAAGTACTTTCTTTAAGTATCGTTTGACAACGACTTCCCTACTAAAGCTTTTTAACTAAAAATTTAATTCTTATCTATATTTCTCTCAGTGCAAATTTATTTTCTTGCCAATTGATAAGAAATCTCTTTATATTACTGTTGTTTTTGTTGTTATTTTTTTCTTCTTTTTCTTTTCCAACCAATATATTTTAAATCGGTTTTCAAATGCTTATCTTTTAGTAAATAACTGAGACTTCTTCGTTAAACTTCTTTTGCATATTATAAGTCACATGAAAACGAGAAGAAGAAGAAGAGGAAGAAGAAGCAGAAACAGTTTAAAGAATGAAAAATGAAATTTTGCATAAAAATATAGTCTTCTTTATAAAATCAAAATCCAAAATCAAAATCATGATAATTTTTCCCCCTTTAGCCATTGTTTTTCTTAAACTCGTAGATGAAGAAGACTACGTATATCGTTTATAATACGGATGAGCCACAAAATGTCAGACTGACATTGTGACAGAGAACAAAAACTATCAAGAAACCAAGAGCAGCAACAGCAACAACAACAACAGAAGTTATAAGAATAACAATAAAAAGAAAAGAGGGGAAACAGAAAAACTATTCAAATTGGACACTAAATGTGTCAGAGGAACTCTCTTAATTGTAAAGATTGATTGATTTACGATGAACAGGTCCTTGTTTTGATATGCGTATAAATTGTGGTCACTGACAATAGTTACATACATACATACACCAAACAACAACAACCACCAACAACAGTTAATAAAAAAGACCAAGAAAAGAAGAAAAAAATTTAAAATATATGCCAAAAAGAGAGAGGGAGATTCAACCGACTTAAGACATTCACAATTTTCTTTACTAAGTTGCCATGTGTATGTATGTATGTGTGGCTTTAAGCTGCAGCTTTCAAATGTTTGTTTGGACTTAGAAAAGGTTTTTGAATTCAGTTTATTTAATGCTACTGTAAGAGACATACTTATGCTTTATAAAGAAAGCTTAGCTCTATTGTTTACAATTTTTAGAATGTACTTGCACCACTCTGTTCTCATACTCTGTTTGAAGTTAGCTTAGACGGGGAAAGAAAAATGAAAAATGAACTTCGTAGTATTGGGTTTATAAATTTTGACTTTTACTTGGCGTATAGGTAAAGAGATGGTTTATGGTTTAATCACATCATTTGATTTATTTGCTTGATTTTTAACTTTCATTTCACGTGTACATTATTTGGCAATTGCCATTATGGTGGCTGTTATACGTTTTTAAATTCTGTAGTGAATTCGAATTCATTGAAAAGGAAACAATTTTCAATATTTAAAATTTTATTCTTTCCAATTTAATTTTCATTTTCATTCTTCAACAGGCTCTATATAAACTTCTGATTTGATTTCCTTTTCTCTTTATTTCCTTTCTAATTCCAATTGCTCTTTATTTAGTTTTTATTTTATTTTTATTTTCTTTATCAACAACCACAACAATTGTTAAGAAAATTTATTGTTTATTTTCAATTTTACAACAAAAATAAAAACAAGTCATTCTCAATCCATGTACAGTACATTGTTCATTGAAAGGAATTGGATTTGTAAATCCAAAAAAATACCACAAAAGTCCTTGAGTACATCCAAGTAATTCTTTCAGAAATTATTCTAGAACTTGCCGCAGATTATGGAAAAATTATCATTCCATTCCATCATTTGGAGGCCTTTTACAAGCCGATTAGCATGCGTAAGATGGTTCATAGATAATTGATGTGAGAAGAACATGGAAGCCAACCAAAAAGTTTGAAGACTTGGAATTGCAAACATCTGTCTGGAAAATGGGGTCCCACATGAATTGAAGGACAGATAAATGTAAAACCAAATAACCAATTCAGAAATTTTGCTTCAAACACACGATAAAAAAATCAGTGTTGCAGCGAATTGTTACTAAAAAAAAAAAATTTGTACGTAAAATATACTGTGCTAATCCGCGAAAATTAAAAGCTTCTTCTGCAAAACCAGATCAAATCGGAAGAAAGACAGTGTGTGTTTGCTGGTACCAGAACGATGTGAAGTACCACGAGCTCCTAAAACCTGGTAAACTGATAATATAGATCGCTACCGACAAGAAATGATTAATTTAAACCATGCAAAACATACATATATAATTGGTCAGTACACCCCTTCAGTCAGGATTACCATCTAGTTTCTCTTACCACTTATGTCGTGTGTGTTAATTTTATATACATATGAGAGGCAGGACCTAGAGTTTAGCCTCGACAGCGGTCGACAGAGTTCTTTCCAGAAATCTAATAAGAGAGCCAGTCGCCGAAGAAATATATTTTTTATATTTCGTTCGGTTGGAGTTGTTTGAACTGGGATTTTAACCGCCGCCTCACGTCTAATAAGTTAACACACTAGTACTAGACTACAAACTACAACACACTACCTACTAGACGTGAGTATACCGCTAGTATAGAAAGCTGCTCACAACACATGATCAACTTGAACCATGCATTGATTGAAAAACGATCAGTTAGGGCCGCAAGGCACAGCAACGTCATTTTGCAACATGACAATTCAACTGCAAACAAAGCATAACCGGTACAGTACGCAATGAAAGCACTCGGCTGGGAGCTATTACCTTATCAGTGGTCCTTCTTATAACGACTACTATTTGTTCTCATCAATGAGCCACGCATGGACTGAGCAGCACTTGAAGTTCTATGACGGCGAAGTTGGAAATGAACTTTTGTTGACTATTGGTTTGCTTCAAAAGTCGAACAGTTTTATTGGCGTGGAATCCAGAAATTGGCTGAAAGACGAAAAAACTGCAGTCACCAACAATTTGAACCAACTGTAGTCTAGTAGGTAGCGTGTTGGCTTATTATACGTAAGGCTTTGAAACACGGGCCCAGCTTAGAAAAACTCTGAGAAGAAATAAAATTGCCATGAAAAGCTATACAAAAAATCTGTCGCCTGGATCGACTTGAAGTTGTAGGTCCCGCCACTCACGCATAAAATTAGCAGACACAATATGGGTGATGTTGAGAAGCTAGGTCGCAATTGTACTTAAAAAACGTAATGATCAATTAAGTAAGTTGAGTAGACTGTGTGTGAGATATCTTCGAAATTTTTGATTCGTTTGAAAGACCTATTGTTGACATTATGTGTGGACTATATGATCGTTTACATGTCCTGCTTCTTTGGGTTGAGCACATCCGAAATTTAAAATTGTCCATAACTCTGGTTCATAAATCATGCTGAATTTAACCGATGGCATGGGTTGGCTGTGAGGATTATTGTGCTTTGTGACTTACTCGCATACACCTACAACTTAAAATAGCCCCCAAAAGAAAAAACATAACGGGAAATCGTTAACACTCACAACATGGGTGGTGTCAAAAGCTAGATTGTAATCCTGACTGATTTTTCTTCCCCACTAAATAATTTAGGTTTTATTTCCTCAAAATATGCTCATTTCATATAGGTATGCCTGGTATGTTAGTAGAGAGTGTATGAAATCATAATTAATCCTCTATTTCTAAAGCGGAATTATCGCAACCATTATGGTTTCTCAGCATTGCCTTGATATCTCTGAAGGTAAATATCGTGAAAATATTTTCATTATTTCGCCGTGTCCTTTCTTTGGATATTTTACTGTTCAGATGTTTGTTGGGAATGTTATTGTCCTCAAATCAATCAGAATTTTTTTCGATTTTTTTTATTATTTTCGTTTTTTATTTCTTGTTTTTTTTCCTTTATATCGTTGATTGATTTTTGTATTCGTTTAACTTGCTTTTTTTTCATAAAAAAATAAAGAAAATCCTTATTTCTCTCTATGACATACAATTTTTTTACGATTTTAGTTAGTCATGCAATATGGGGGTTGTTGCTTATCACTTCATCAGAACGCCATCTCCTATTGAACTTTTACTCCCTTTAAATATAAGGCCTAATGGGAGACAGTCTTCTTTTTCTATTCTTTTTTTTTTGATTATTTGCTCAAAGAATCTTATTGAATTGCTTTATTTTGATTTATTTTTTTATTTATTTTCTATTTTTTTTTCTCTCTATCTGAAAACATCATTATTGTTGTCATCATGGATTTTGGAAAAAAAATTGTTTCCGTTTCGTTGTTATTGTTGGGTGATTATTGCGTTGCTGATAAGGATGATGTTTTTGTCTGTTGTCTGTTGTTTGTTTGTTTCTTAAATCTTAAATTCAGAAAAATAAAACAAATATTTGGAAATTCTGCAAAAACAAATTATTCGATGTTTTGCTTTAGGATGGTATTGGAAAATATTGTCTCTGTGTGTCTAGAATCTATAACAACTTATTTAGTATGACAAACAATGTCTATCGTATTGTATTTTTTTTTGGTGCTAATAAATGTATGATTTTCAGTTATTAATACAGCATAGGTTGTGTAAAAATACGAGGGTTGGTTAAACAGCTCTCTAAATAATTGTCTAGAACCTCTCATGAGGCTATCATGATTATTTTTGTATTATTATACCGATATACAGAAAATTTTGAGTATTGTTTCCTTTTCTCCATTAAGCACGCTCCGTATATTCCATTTACAAGAACTTCTACGCGTACAGAAATATGATTTGTAATTACAACAAAAAGTAGTGCCATATTTAGCTGATGATAGTTAACAATTCCATCATTCTCTGATGAAATAGAAATAAATAAAAATGTCCTTTAATTTCGTGAGCATTCTGATAGGAAAACCACTTTGACCAACGCCATTTATTGGAGATAAAGATTTCGAGTTGCTGCAATTTCTATTCCATCTGAACTGCATCAGTTGAACTCAAATATAATTTCCTGTGTTTATCGCTCCAATGCCCGTATGCTCCCATGCCCGTATCTTGTCAACTTATCGTTTATTGGATCTACGCATGGAAACAGAAATATTATTGACTGCTCTTCAGCCACGAGGCCCATTCCTGTATGATTTTGCGTTGGCAACATCATCAGTTCAAATTTCTTTGAGAGCAACACTGGCCAGGCAATCATTGAAAACGATGACCACTATAGATCGATGAATTCTAACTTCTTTTAGTATAACTGCGATAATCTGACAACTAACGTCTCTGTGTGGGCTCTTCAAGATGGTGTTATGATGGATTAAGCTTAAGTAACATTTGATATTATGAATGTACAATTTGAAGGCACAGTCATCTCACATGGGTGTGATGTGAACTGCTGACCGAAATCATGTGATTTGAACTCATTAGAAATTTTCATGTGAGGTTTCTGCTGGTATATGTGAAATACAACGGTCTTTAAAGTAAACATAACCCATGCCATCGGTTAAATCCAGCCTGATTTATGAGCTAGCGTCACGGAAAATTGGACATATCGGACACGCTCTACCCAGAGAAGTTGTAGCCGTCATTCGAACGATGTTATGTTCCACACGAATAAAAAAAATTTCGTTTACTTAACTTACTTAAGGCTATTATTACAACTTGCCGTTAAAGTTGGATTTAGTTGAAGGTAACTTTAGCTAAAGTGAACTTTAAAGTCACCTTTACCTTTAACTTTAGCTAAAGTGAACTTTAAAGTCACCTTTAACTTTAACTTTAGCTAAAATGGAACTTTAAAGTCACCTTTAACTTCTTTTCGTTATTACAACCTACAGATAAAACAATGTTAACTTTTTCAAAAATATGGCAGTTCCGCTGGTATGCGGATAACGCCACTCAAATAAACAAGTTTTTTATTTAACCACAGTGGCAACAACGTGCCTTCTTATTTGTTATGTTTATTCATTTTGTTTAAAAAATGATATGTAGGACTATCAGTCAACAATGAACCAAAATTCTTCAGTTCATCTATTGCAATGCTACATGGCAATGCAATGCCAATTTTCTGTATATTGCAGTTGACCTCATGAAAAACTTTAAACTTTATTTTATTTCTAGAACACACCTCGTATTTCCCCAATACGTTATCGTATATGTTATCTATGTTACCTAAGTTCGTACTGTATTTGTTATTGTTGTTGTTTGTTTATCTTTGTTATTGTAATTGGGCATTTTTAATGAAAGCCTTTATAATTCAATTGTTTATGTTGTTGTCTATCAACCATCCAACCATCCATCCATCCATTGAAAAGAAAATATTTTAGATAAAGAGGAATACAATAATGAAATTATTTTTGAAACATAAAATATATTCCACAATATTGCTTGTGATTGAGAGGATATTTACATGAGAATGTCCTTCTTGTACTAGAATGACAATGTCATAGGCATACATTTTTATGTATGTAGTTGCATATGTAAGTCTATTCCAGATTTATTAGAAACTTATTAAGAATCTTATTTATCAAAAACACATTTATTTTTGAGACGTATATAATCTCTGTGTCATATAGTTTATGAGGCAAATATATTCCTGTTTTCTTTATGTTGCATTATCTAGTCGTGCATCATGTATTGTTCATGGTAATTGGGTAGATAGTTTTCAATTAATGTAAGCTGATATACAGTGAGCATTAAAAGAAACTGTACACTAAGGATAAAATTCTAACAATCTAACACCAAACTCAACTTTCAACAATTAAGGAGAGTGCCCAAAAAAATTGTAAATATTTCGAAATTTTTTAAACATTTTTTTTTCAAATTTTTAAAACTGGTAATGAAACAATTTTAAAATAAAAATAACGGTAATTTATTAATGCATACGAAAATGACAAATCAAGATACTGGTGTTTTGCTTTTACATCGCTTAACATTAAAATTATAAACAAAAGCTACAAGAACAAAACAATGCAGTAAACAAACCTGTTTACAAATTATCGCATTGCTCAATATAACAAGTAGAAGTTGCAGTGGTCTAGTAGGTAGTATGTCGGCTTATTAGACGAAACGCCCAAGTTCAAATCCCAGGCCAGACATCAAAACGAAAATAGGAAAATATTTCTTCGGCGACTTCCTCTTAGCAGATTTCTGGCAAAAACTCTGAGAGTAAAAATTGCCATGAAAAAGCTTCTCAAAAAATCTGTCGTTCGGAGTCGACTTTAAACTGTAAGTTCCGATACTCATGTATAAAATTAACGCACACAACACGAGTGGTGTAAGAAGCTAGGTCGTTGTACAATGGGTCAATTCGACCTCCGGGTACTGTACTTGTCACAGTTAACAAGTACACGTCCTCTAACCTAACCTAATATAACAACTAACACCAGCATAAAAAATGGTAAACAAGTTATCTAAAATGCACAAACAACACTACAAGAATGAATGTACACAACGATGTTTACAACAAAGACATTTACATTTATAGAGATTTCGAGAAGGCGAAGCCAAGAACATTCGCCTTCAAGAACATTATTCAGACTGTTTACTCTACCATATAAATGCAGTTTAAAACAGGCGAGTGAGTTAGTGAAGTACAGTCAGTCTTGTATGAAGATGCGGTGTGTTTGAAGAGATTAATCGTGGTTTGAAGATCTCCGTTACAAAGATCTATGGAATAATTGTCAAGTAATTGTTATTGTTTTTCCAAAGGGTGTAAACAGAGGAATAAAACCAAAAGCAATTGTTGTTGTTTACATCAAGTTGTGAACAGTGGCTCACACAATTGTGTGAATAATAAAGAATTTTAATTAAAATTAAACATAAAATTACTTTTATTTTATTTGCAATCTACGTGCTCATAATTTAAACGTTAAGAGGTAAAAACGTAATAGTTTATGTTTGACTGCCGCGGTAATTTTCAGAAAACTGGCCACGTACGCCAACATTGACTTTTTGTTTCTTCCCAGAAGCCATTTATCGATACTAGCACTGATATAATACGATTTTATTCATAGCTACTCAAAAATGACAGGTTTAGTGAGTACGAGATAACTCATAGTTGGCACCCTAGAACGCAATCTACGAGTTATTTCGTAGTCGGCAGTCAACGTGTTAAAGTACAGTTTCTTTTGATGCTTTTTGTACATACTACAGTATAAATATTATTTCTTCTTATAAATGATAATGAATGAAAGTGTTCAATGTGAAAAAAAATATAAGGGTTCAGCACTGATCTTATTGCATATGAGGTCAACAGCTTACATAGGAATCTAATTGAATATAACAAGTGAGTTTTTAACTTAGAAATTTATTTTCAATATTAAGCCTTTTGATATATAGTTTATCAATTTTTTTCTAGATTTAATTCCTTTACATGACTGACCTCTGATTCATATTCAAGATGTAAAATTTAAAAAGAATTCTTTACAATAAAACCAACAACAATAAGTAATTTTCCAATTATATTTAAATTGTATTTGTAAAACTATTTAAACTGTCGTTCTGTCTATCACATGCATGCGAATGAAGAGTAAATGAATGAATGAATGAGTGAGTGAGTAAGCGAGTGCATGATGAGCAAGAAAATAAATCTCCAGCAATTGTAAAAAGATGTTAATTTTAATGCCATCAAACAAACAACAATCTTCAGTTGTTCTTTCATACATTCAGCCATTCATTCATTTAGTCATTCTCTATTTAAACTCCTACAACAATGACAGCAAAATGCTTCAACATCACTCAGCAATCATTGAAGGCAGTGGGAACGTACCGTAGATGAACAACTCACTTAAACTTTATGTTTTTAACCTCTTCTTTTGGGCCAATTAGTTAATTTTATTTAAACTAGCAATATTATTTATTATTACTATGTATTGTTGTTGTTGTTGTTATTGCCACATTGATGTTGACGTTGTAATGTGCAGAGCTCTACTGTGCTATGCTGTACTGTGATTACAGTTGTTGATGTTTGGTTGGCTCATGTTATTCTTGTATTGTAGCCTGACTGTTGCTATTGTGCTAAGTATCCGTAACCATCTTTTATTGTACCAAGTGATTGCAATCATGTTATTGACTCTGACTACAACAATTTGTATTTATTTTAAGCCAGCGACAGGCATTTCTGAGTCAGACTTTATATGGTATTGAATACGGCCGCCTTAGGTTGCATAATGAGGGAGGAAGTATAGGAAGAGGAAAACAAAACAAAACAAATAAATGTTATGAAAGAAAAGAAAATCTAGAAATTAAATACAATAATTTTACAATGTTATACACACATATTTACACGAACAGACTTATTTACTTCACTGTATAAGCAATTTAAAGAGCGAAAGAAATGATTTTCAAATCCAACTTAAGTAGCGTTTGTATTTGTGCCTGTATGTATTTGTGTTTGTAATGTTTTACACACATACGTTGTTTACAGAGGTAATTGTATAAACTAAGGGTGACCAGACGTGTGCTGTTCTTAATCTTAATTCTAATCCAGGTGTACCATATAAAGCTATGGCATGTTACAGCGGCACGGGAAACTTAACGATATTTTCGGAATACCTTACAACTACGTTAGGGAAGGAACACATTAAAATCATCATGGCAAATGTGTGAGATTTCTTCTATGCCAAGTTATGTCAAGACAAATACAAATGAGTGTATAATTTTGTTTACATTTAGCTTGGACAAGAACCAGAATCAATAGAACATTGAAATTAGTATTGAATAGGAAAGAAGGATTAAATATTATGAGAGTATCATCAACTTTGTTGTCATCTCCCAGCATTGATTATAAGCAGGTAATGGTCGCTGGATACATACATAAATAATTGGTCATTATTGCCCATTAGTTAGAATTACGACCTAGCTTCTTATAGGATAGGTGAGCAAGCTACATGTTTCATCTCAACCTCAAAACAGCGAGTGAGCGAATCTAGGTAAGTTGATGCTGTATAATCAATTGATTGTTATTATGTTTTGGTTTGAGTCTTGGATAATTTAACATTTTTGGGTTGATATTTCTTTAGAGGTATCTCCTTAAATTTTATAGTTTTCAGTATTCAGTACCGATTGATTATAATATACCATCCTATTCGCTACTGTACACTATTGCTTCCCTGACGATTGATTTATTTGTTCCATCATATGAGCATGGAAAGATCATGTCTTGGAGCCAAGTCCGAATGAGAAACTATTTAGATTTCTTTACCAGCGGTTATACACGCATAATTGGGCATTTTCACCCTTTCAGGCACGATTACAACCTAGCTTCTCACGCTACTTATGTTGTGTTTGTTAATTTCGTACATGAGTCGGGACCTATAGTTTTTGAGAAACTTTTCATGGCAATTTTATTTTCAGAACTTCTTGCCAGAATCTACTGGCAGGAAATCGTCAAAGAAATATTTTGACCTGGGGTTTGAACTGTGACCTCACGTCTAATAAGTTAACACACTACCTACTAGACTACTGCTGCTTCAGCAGAAGTCACAGCTCTGTTTCCTGCTGAAGAATACTAGAGTAAGCAATTCTTAGAGAAATTTCTTACAGACGTTCACATAACATTAATTTGAAGCTACCAGATTAGGTTGCATTTTCTTATGATAAAGTCGAAGCCAACATTTGTGTAGGCTGCCCAGATAAAGTCGAAATTTATTGTAAACATTGTAGATAATATAAACCCGGGACTGCTTAACACCAGTGTAGCTCTTAGAGCATAAGTAATCATACAACTAAGAATTACAGGATTATACTTCCTTGGTACGCATTGAAATTCATGCCGATTTCTTTTAAAAGCAACTACTGCCGTAGACTAGTTGGTAGTGTGTAGAGTTATTAGACATGAGGCCTCGTTTCAAGCCCTAGCTCAGGTATCGAAATTCGAAATATTAAGAAATGTTTCCCCTCTCTCTGCGAAAAAATAAAATTGTCATGAAAAAGTTTCTAAAAAATCTGTCGTTCGGAATGGACTTGAAACTGTAGGTCTTGACACTCATGCATAAAAATTAATGCAACCAACATAAGTGGTTTGAGATGCAAGGTTGTAATCCTGATTGGAATGATCAATTGTGTGTGTATGTTTTCGAAAGAGAATGATATCAATTAGATAAGCTCTTATGTAATAAAGAGTTTTTAAAATAGCGATTCAAAGCCTTGCTTAAAAACAAAGTACAGTGAGGGTGACGTCGCCAAGGCACTGTGTGCCACTGTTCACAACTTGATGTAAACAACAACAATTGCTTTTCTTTGTTATTCCTCTGTTTATAACCTTTAAATTAACAATAACAATTACAAACCAATTATTCGACAGACCTTTGCAACGGATATATTCAAACCAAGATTACTCTCTTCAAACGCACCGCGTCTTCACATAAAACTGACTGAACTTCACCAACTCACTCGGCTGCTTTGCCTTGCCTTTTATATGGCAGAGTAAACAGTCTGATGAATGTTCTTGAAGGCGAATGTTCATGACTTCGCCTTCTCTAAGTCTCTATAAACGTAAACATCGTTGTTTACATTTATGATTGTAGTGTTGTTTGTGGATATTTGTTTACTTTTTTACCATTTTTTTATGCTGGTACTTGTTGTTATATTAGCAGTACGATAATTTGTAAACAGGTTTGTTTACTGCATTGTTTTGTTTTTGTAGCTTTTGTTTATAGTTTTAATGTTAAACAATGTAATAGCAAAACAACAGTATCTAGATTTTATATTTTCGTAACAATATAAAGAAACCTTCATGCATTTCTTTTTCTTATGGTCACCTTTGATCAGTGATGTGTTTAACAAGTACTACAAGTGATTAACAAACACTGTTGAAAAGAATCATTTAGTAATTGTACTAGGGTCTGTACTTACATACACACTTAAAATATTGCTTTTATAAGCGTTTGTGTATACGAATTTGCTTATGTTTGTGTGTATTTGTATTAGTTTATCGATTTTATTTATTAATTTCTTATTTCTCATTACAATTAACAATTAAAAATTCTTTTCTATTTCCGTTTGTCTCTTGACAAACTGTTAGTCATTGTGTTGCAATTCAAGGAAAGTTGTTGGCTTTTAAAAAATACAACAAAATGCAACAAAAGCTTTAAAAAAAAAGAGTGGCAATTTAATAGAAACATAGATAAACAAATAAATGATAGTGCAACATAAGCAAAAAAATAAAAAGAAAGAAGAGACAACAACAGCCGTAGAAATGGCTGCAAAAAGAAAGAAAATCAACCTCAATTTGAGAAGATTATTTACATTTCCTTTTAATGTGAAGACATTGAGTGACTGAACAATGTTGCTTAAAACAACAGGAAAAACAAAACAAACAAAAACAAAACGAAGAAGATCAACAGCAACTATGGAGGACAACCACTTGCAACCATCTAACCAACCATTACAATTACACAAACAACAACAACAACAACAAAATAATCATAATAATGGTTGTTGCCGTTGCTGTCTTCTACACAAAATAATGGCTCAACAATGTTGCTGTTGCAGTTACTTGCTAGTTTGCTACAGTTTTTGTCGTTTCATTTCAGTCTTTTTGTTTGTTTTTATTTTTGCGCGTTTTGTCGTTGGGAATATTTCTGTAGGATTTCGTTTTTTTTGTTTTTGTTTTTCTGTTGTTGTTGATTTTTTAAGTTGTTTTCGTTTGTTGCTTAATTCGTATTTTTTAACTCGTTTACTTTTTATTTTGATTTGTATTTGTAGTTATTGTTGATTTGTTTGTGATAAGACTGTTGTTGCTTGTATCTGCTGCTGGTTTATTTGTTTTAGTTGCTCCTTTTTTTTTTGTCCATAGTCAGATAAGGTAGGGTCTTGTGCTGTTGCTGATGGTTTTGAATACCCTACAAAATATTTTATAGCCAGCAATTGTTGAACATTGTAATCATACTTCTTCCTTAGAGCATGGAAAACTTGTAAACAAAGTCTGTTTGCAATTGTATACACATCAAAGATCAGCAATAAGTATTCAAAAAGATGAGTAGAATCGAATCATGCTCTTACTTACAGATACTTATACGCATTCATACTTATTTTAATATCATGGAACCTCTACTCATATTCAATGTTTGCAGTACTCATCATGCAAAAACTGGACAACACGTATGATGTCGTTGTTGATTTCGACTCTCCATAACTCAACATATACACGAAGCACAAAATAAGTATGAATCGCCTACGAACACTAAAATACTCACTAAATGGTTGTATGTTTGCTCTGTATGCTGCTCTGTCTTTTTTGCTTATGTGTCTTTTTTCTTTTGTTGTAAATACAACAAAAACTAAGACTGTAAATCTTGATGAATGATTCGGGTCACTTGAACACTCAAGGCAATATTACCGCTTGAATAGTTAATACCAATATAGCTCTCAGAGCATAGGTAACCAGACCAATAACTGAGAATTACCGTATTTTGCTTCTTTAGTACTCGGTAAAGTTCATGCAAAATTGTTTTTGAAAGAACGGGCTTTCAATGGAACAAGTTATTAAGTCATGAGACGTATGCAACACAAGTGAATAGAAATGCTGGGTAACATACATACAATAATATCTGTAATAATAAATATGTATATCTGTAAAAGCTTTTGATTTTAATAAATTTGTATGACAGAAAGTTTGTTTGTTTTGTTTTTATCGATTTGTGAAACTTGTTACTTTACAACCTTTTTTCGTCCAGATTTCACGTCAAGAACCCTCAGACCAATTTGAAGGCAACCTATTTTATTGGCTAAACATTATGGTCTGAGGTTCGGTATTTTATAATCGGCTTGGACTGACATAACTTGCTACTTCTCTTTTTATTTACTTCAATAGCCACTTTAATTTCTTTTTTGTTTGCTTTTTTGATTTCTTGTAATTGCTTGATGATTACCTGCTGGTTGCACAGACAACAACAATTGTTGCTGCTTGTTTCAGCAGATATATAATCGTTAATATAACTGATGACAGTGTTGTGTTTTCTTGTGGTTTAAATTGATAGAAAGTTTTATATTTTTGTCAGAAAAAATACATCGTTTTACAATATTTGGAAACCAGGTTTTCAAAAACCAGCCAACAGGACTATTGGTGTCATGGCGTATATAGACTTTTCCTTGGCATACTTGTATTTGTCCTCTAGCTTGTTTACAAGTTTTCATTCTTATTAGCACTCATCCTCTAGCTTTGTTCAGATGATTTCGAACTTATCATGTTAAATGATTTCAGCGACATGCTGAGAGAGTGTCTTTTAAGACCTTAAGATCACTTATTGTAGCAACTGATTGCAAATGAAATAGCAAGCAGGCAGAATGAAATAAAAATTAAGTCGTCCTTTATAGTACCACTACAATATGTTGTCTGCCTTCACATATAACCATAGCCTTTAGACTCAATCCTGCATTTCAGACAAAAATAAAAAAAAAGCAGTAGCATCCAATTCGTATCGTAATTTATAATAGGGTTGTTGCAAGTCAAGAAGTTTGGTGTAGTGTTCAAAGTGCTTAACGACAGACGACAGGTAATGCACTGGCTTATTACATACATACGAGCCCGTGGTTTCTACCCCAGTCTAGACATCTTAAAAATAATTCTTCGGCGACCTCCTCACTGCAGAGGAGGTCTTCTGAGCATAAAAAAAATAAAAAATGGTAAACAAGTAAACAAAAATGCAACAACAAAAACCAGCAAGAATAAATGTAAACAAAATACACAAGCAACAATAATGAAACAACGATATTTACATTTATAGAGATTTCGACAAGGCGAAGCCACGAACATTCGCCTTCAAGAACATTCATCAGACTGTTTACCCTGCCATATAAAAGGCAAGCCAAAGAAGGCGAGTTAGTCAGTAAAGTTCAGTCAGTCTTGTGTAAAGACGTTGTATGTTTGAAGAGAATAATCGTGGTTTGAAGATCTCCGTTACAAAGATCTGTCGTATAATTGTCTAATAATTGTTATTGTTTATGCAAAGGGTATAAATAGAGGAATAACAAAGAAAAGCAATTGTTGTTGTTTACATAAAGTTGTGAACAGTGGCACACAGATTTGTGCGAATAATAAAGAATTTTAATTCAAACACAACACAACACAAATTTATTTTTATTTTATTTGCAATCTATGTTTTCATATTTTCAACGTTTTTAAAACGTTTATTAGTCATTATTCTTAATTAGTCAGGATTACAACCTAGTTTATCACACTAACCATGATGTGTTTGTTAATTTTATCCATGAGCGGCGGCTATTATAGTTTATTGGCAACTCCGAACGACAAATTTGAGCAACTTTCATGGCAATTTTATTCTTCTCGAGTTGAGTTTTGTCAAAAAGAACTGATGAGTGGAAGTCATTTTTTCATATTTCGTATGGTATGAAGTGTAAGCCTAGGCCTAATATTCTCTAAAAAAACCCCCTTGGCTACCAAGCTAAGCTGCACTCAAAATTTCAATAAAAGGAGAAAGCAATCTGCAAATGAGTTTTTTGCCTTGAGGACGAACAAATGAACGCTATAAGTGTATTTTAAAATTTAATTTTCAACTGATGATTTGCAACCTCAGCCCAAAATGCTGCCTGCAATCAAAAACAAACTTAATTTCTTTTAAAGTCATTTAAAGTTGAAAACAACAAAAATACAAACCGAAAAATCAGTTGATGACGTTACTGTCTGTCAGATGTTGTTCGGTTTCAAGTGGAGTTTAAATAATTTGGAAACCAATTTTCGCAAAAACATACTACACGCACAAAAAAAAAAGAAATGTCCTACAGGCATGAGAACCCCCTGGTGGCTTTTCTCCTTTTTTTTAGACCAAGAAAATAAAACAAACCAGGATAGGGGAACCAAAATTGAAAGCAAAATTGTAAAATTAAGGAGTTTATTATGACGTTTAATGACCCCAAACAACAAATAGCCCCGAACACAGTGAGTGAAGTAAATATGAACAACTCAATAAAATTCATTTATTTATGTATGTATGTATGTATGTATGTATGCTATGCTTGGGCACTGTTATGGCCTAAACGGCTGACTGACTGACTGACAAACTGCATTTGTTGATGATGATGATGATGAGGACGATGGTGGTGGTATGGCTGGAGTTGTTGTTGCAGCCAAGTGATGATGTTGCAAATTTATTTTGGATGCTGTTCGTTTGTATTTATTTTGTGCTTCCTTTCGAGTTTTCAAAATTATTCTTGTTTTCGTTTCTGTATATCCTATGGAAACACTTCATGTCTTTGGCACGCAATGACAGTGGAAGGCGAGCAGAGTAGAAGCAGCAACAACAACGAACGAATCATCATCATCATGTAATTACAGTGCTGGCCATTTTTAATGGCACTTCGTGAAAGCCATTCAAAGAAAGTAAACAACGTTGATGGTATGAGCGAACGCTAATATGCAAGCAAATGTGGCAAGGCAAGGATTTTTTTCTTTTTTTTTTTTGGGGAATGCTGTTGGTAGCACTTAATACAGCCCACTGCTAACAAACGGTACGAGAAAGAGGGTGTATGAGTTTACCACCCAAAAATCAAAAAAAAGGAACAGAAAAGAAACAACTCGTACGTGCAACATAAGTTAAGGCTCTATGGCTGTGGCATACAATTGCAACTACAACTAGCTGCTGTTTTTAATATTTTCTTCTTCTTCTTGTTTTTAATGCAGTTATGACTGCATGGATGATGAGTTTCACTCACAGAGCAACATTCAAGCTTTGCAGCATTCAATAATTTTGTCTGCGCTATGTCTGTCTGAGCACGTCTCGTCGTCCAATATTTGGTTACGTTTGACTGTAGACAAATGGCCAGAACAACAATAATAATAATATAAATGTGTTGTCAATGATTATTATGTTGCACTGATGATGATGATGCCTTGTATCATGACATCTTGCAATTTAATGCCAAGACAACATTATTTTTCATTTCTTCGTCTTTTTTTGTGCTTTGTAAGGCAATATTTACAATTTACATTCCCCATGTAATCAGCAGTATTACAAACAAAACAAAAACATTGTAGAAGACAAGCAATCAAGCAACCATGCAACATTTTGTTGCATCGCATCGCATAGTATATGTTAGTCATAATAATCTCTGCGCAGTTTTTTTTAATGTTTTATAACGGTTATACACAGCACAGCACTGTATACACTCAACCTGTTGTTTGTCGCCGCGTTGTGGCTGCTGTCGCAAAACAAAAGAAAGCAACAGTCCCCAGAAAAAACATGAAGAAGATGAAGAAGAAAACAATATAATGGAACTTGTAAATTGATATGCAAAACTTGTTTCTGTCCTGTGCAGTTCAAGCATTTTGAACTTTGGCAATGAATGTTTTGAATGCGATAGATATTCAATGTCTTTATTAAGGTCGCCATTGGAGTTCCCAAAATTTAAAAAAAAATTTTTTTTTTCGATAAATTTGAAGAAATTCAGAAATTTTGACGAACGATACACTCGCTATATAGAAGCATAAACATAAACAAGTTCCCAGCGCTGCGGAATAACTATTCCGATCATAAACTAATTGTCTTTTGAGCTCCCTCTGTCAGCGAATTTCTTGAAGCGTTAAGCATTAACAATTTTCAAGATATTTAGTAGGGTATTTACGAATGAAATCGAAACAACATGCCTCTGCGCCATTTAGAACCACGTAGCGGATGAGCGTCTTGTAGAGTATTAGTTTTGTCGTACGAGAGAGATATCTGCCCCTCAATTGCCTATTGAAACCATACTAGCACCTGTTGGCAAGAGTGATCCTGGGCTTGTTATCCAGACTGACATAATTTTTGCTGGTAACGGCGTAGCCAAGATAATTAAATTCGTTGACTATATCGAAAGTATAGTTTTCGGCCGTAATCTGAGATCCAGTACGCAGCATGTCCCTACTTGTCGACAAGATATATGTATGAACTTCAATAGCACTAAAGGCAGCAGTAACATCTCACTTGGTACGCCCTGTGATATCAATGTCGTTAGCATACGCTAGCAACTGAACACTTTTTCGAAAAATAGTGCGATTGCCATGCACAACCGCCTTCGGCAGAATACCCACCATGACGAAGTCGAAGAGGTCGCATGATAGAGGATCGCTTTCTCTGAAACCTCGCACGGTATCAAAATGTTCAGAGAGATCGGAGATAACATCGTTCAAATGTCCGTTACGGCTTCTTTAGGTATAGCACATCCAAAATGTTCAATTTATGAACACTCCGGCGCATATGATAAATCAGGCTGATTTATTCTACACCTTAAGAAAACATCAGAAGAAAAAGTCTTACAAGGCCGAATCACACGATTTTGGTGGCCAATTCACATCAACGTCACGTGAGATAACCATGGCCGTAAACCACTGGTGCAGAATATCCAATGTGACATGAAAAAAAGAGGATTAGAACGGCTAACACTCAATCTCATATGTTGTCCAATGTCGCTTTTGAAGACATAGGGAACTTCATTTAGCTCGGCTCTGCCACTTCGAAAAGGTGATTACTCTTAGGACATCAAGAACAGAAATGCACATAGAATGGTGAATATGGTATGAAGTTCCTGCTTCCTAATTTGAAATTGTCTATATAGTCAGACTTTAATCGTCACCGCAACAACGGCCATCTTTTTGAAGCAGAATCTATCAAATTACATACACATCCTTTAGTAAGGACTAGAACCTAACTTCTCACACCACTTACGTTGTGTGCGTTAATTTTATCCATAATTGGCGGGACCTATTGTTCGAAATTGGCTCCGAACAGCAGCTTTTAGGAACTTTTCATGGAAAATTTATTTACTCACAGAGTTCTAGCCAGAAATCTGCGGAGAGATTAAGTCGCTGAAGAAATATTTTTTTTCGTTTTGTTGTAGATGTCTGACCGGGGGCTTGAACCGAGGCCTCACGTCTAATAAGCCAACACACTACCTACTAGAATACGGCGTTTTAATGTGTCAAATCAGTTGCCATTTCTTCAGTCTGTTTTAAAACTTTGTATGGCAGACCATAGACACCAACGCGCGTTCGCTGAAGGGGCTGTGGGGCAGTTGGCAACTGACCATAATTTTCAAAGAAAACTACACTGCCAAATTTAGAAGAATATCAATATCCGCAAGAGATCCAAAAGCATATAAAGTATCCTGAAAAAGTTAGAGTATGGTGGCATCACCAGTTCATATTTCTTCGAGAACGACGTTGGCCAGGCCATCACTGCCAACGCTGTGTAGTATAGATTGACTCTTATGGCCTGAGTTATTTGGACACGAACGACATTTGGTTTAATTAAAATTGCCATGAAAAGTTTCTCAAAAATCTATCGTTCGGAGTCGACTTCTAGGCTATAGGTCGCGCCACTCATGTATAAAATTAACACACACAACATGAATGGTATCAGAAACCAGGCCGCAATCCTTACTGAATGACCATTTTTGTATGTATGTAATCATCTCTATGTACATACATAATTAAAAAGCAAATCCATAAAATTTAATTCACTTTGTCTGACTAATAATGATTCTATTAGATTTTCTAATAAATTGTTTACCAGCCTCTAAAGCATCTACAAAGTAAACTAAATATTGTGTTTTAAATTTCAAGCGGAACTAATTTCTTAAATAATAAATTAATATACTCTACTAAAATATGCTCTTAAAGCCATCTATGTAAGTCGGGATACATCATTTATTTATTTTAAGCTGTAATAAGCGAATAATATTTTAACCATAAGAACTAATCAAAGCCGTTTATTTTTTTTGTTGTTGCAAAGATTTAATAGATGATCTACTTGGTGGCTAAGAGCAGCGAACAAATATTACAGGTTCTTTATATCGACACAAACTCATAAATCTCAAGAACATACGCTATCATAATAAAGCAACAAAAAAATAAAATAATTGTTTAAATAAATGAAAAAAAACAAAGAAATGAACATCCACTACTAAATGCAATTAAATCTTTGAAGTGTATTATACAGTGTATTATACACTGTGAAAAATTTCAAGCTTAAATTGATACTCAAAGCAATACTTATATAAACATTTTTAATTAATTTAAATTAAAAAAGATACAATTTACAACACACGCCATTGAGTTTAAGAACTCAGAAAATATTATTACAAAATAGTCGTTGGCTTTTCTGCCAGTGTAGCCTTAAGCCAATCCCCCCTCAGCTAACAGCTAAACTGTAATGATAGCATGAGTCAGGGATTTTGATTTTTTTTCTCCTCTTCATCAGTTTACCTTACATATATGAATGGCTGGATGGATCTGTATGTCTGTCTGCTCTCATCTCATGTCTGTCTGTTTGTATTTCTGTTCATATTTTTTTTTTCTGCATGTATCCACCACATAAGGGAGATGCGTGATCTTTTTGAAGATGACGATGAAACGTGATGAGTTTTGTATTAGCACAACAACAAAAACAACCATTCGTAGAGCATGGATAAATGCAGAAATAATCTTTAAACTAAATACAGTTCCTTTGTTTACTTTTCACCTTAAGAGCCAACTTACCAGCTTTTCAGCATCAAATATAAAGGGGGATTCATAAAATATTGGGTCTGGGCATTAGTTGTTAACGTGGCTTTGGCTTTAACTTCTGTATTCAGTGCAAATTTTATTGGCTTGTTAGATTGCATATAGTGGTAAGCAACTTTGCTCATTGAGTTGTTGCCTTGTCTTCTCTAGCGGGTCAGATTTTAGGTGACTTACTAGAGGGATTGTTAGGGGGAGTAATGACCTAACCGAATTTTTGAAATTCGACGGCCATGTGGAAATTTTCTAGGCTTCTTATAGCTTCGAAAACTCAAAGGCTGCGAAAACACCTGAACTGGCCAGACACGGCACGATCATTGAACTTTCCGATGAATTCTTGGATATTAGGGTCGCTTTGGGGACCTCCAAGCTCATGATTGACGATAGGATCATGGTCTTTGTCAACCGCAAGTGGGCAGCTTCGGATAAGGCCATAAAGAGCGCACTGCAAGGCTGCTTAAGCTCCAAAGAGGCGTGTTCAGTGCGGTCAGGACATTGCATTATGGGTGTCTATGCGAGGTGGTCTCTGCAGAAGCTGCAGGGACAAGGAGGAGGAGGAAGAGACTGTTCTTCATCTACTGGGAATATGCATAGCACTATGTCTTTAGAGCGTATTGACCAGTCGAAACAATTGCAATATAAAGATTAAGACGTAAGCTTCGACGAAGATTTTATTTGCTTTTAATTACTGAAATCTAAAATGACGAGACTAAAAACTTCTGTACCCATAAGAGAACTTAGGTCCATAAAAGGTTACAGAGTTGATAACATACATACATAATTGGCCGTTACAACCCTTCAGTCAGGATTACGGCCTAGCTTCTCAACACCACTCATGTTGTGTGCGTTAATTTTACACATGAGTGGCGGGACCTACAGTTTAAAGTCGACTCCGAACGACAGATTTTTTGAGAAGCTTTTCATGGCAATTTTTACTCTCAGAGTTTTGCCAGAAATCTGCTGAGAGGAAGTCGCCGAAGAAATATTTTTTTTCATATTTCGTTTTGATGTCTGACCTGGGATTCGAACTCGGGCCTTTCGTCTAATAAGCCAACACACTACCTACTAGAGTTGATAACGTCGCAATAAAATGTAAGAAACGATGCATACCTAATGCTGCATACCCAATGCCGCATACCAAAATGCTGCTTTGGAGGTAACACTTTCAAGCACAAGTAATTTTCCCAACATATTCTTAAGAGTCATAAAAAGCAGTTCCATTTTTACATACCCAAAGCTTTGTTCAGTTATATAAACCATATCCAACCATGCAAAACGATCCATGAAGCCAAGTTAAAGATTTCTATTTGCTAAGATTAGTTGAAGTTGCCGTAGTCTAGTGGGTAGTGTCTTGGCTTATTAGACTCGAATCTGTGGTTCAAGCCACTGATCAGACATCTCTAACAAAAAAATATTTCTTCGTCGACTTTCGCTCAGCAGTTTTCTAGCAAATAATCTGAGTGTATATCAAATTGCCATGAACATTTTCTCAAAAGTCTGTCGTTCAGATTTAATCCGTAAGACCTTAAATTCATGGATAAAATAAACACACACAACATGGGTGGCATGAGAAGCTAGGTTGTGATCCTGACTAAAGGGTTGTAATGAACAATTAGAGAAGTGCTTTTAAGATCCAAAACAATCCATAAAGCCAAGATAATGCCTTGTATTTGCAGAAATCAATTGAATACTCATTACTGATCTCTGCTCTTGGTCTTAAGAGATGATTTGCCTTGAGTTGTAACTTAAAAAAATTCATAAAACTTATTGCTTCGACCTAATAGTAGTAAAACTTTGTTTTTTCTTCTTTAGCTCTCCTTTCCTCTGTTTGGTTCAATCGGATTTTTCTTGATTTTCAAATGATTTAATAATGATCTCCTTGATGTTGCAACAACTTCAACGTCAGCTCATCATCATTATGGTATGATTTCTTTTAAACTGAATCTTGGTGTTTCTTTTTTCCAAAGAACTAAATACCGTACAATATAGACCGGCTTTAACGACTAGAAGATAAGTTTCTACTATAGTTCGGTGCAATATGAACTCCTCTGTATAGAGAGTTGTTGTGCTTTGGTTTTGGCTTTGCCTTGATAATGCTGCATGTAAGGCAAAAAAAAAAAGGAATGCGTGTTACACTCGTCATCATCTGCCTCATCGGCTAAAGATGATGTTTTTTGTTGTTTATCTTTTTTAACTTCCACTATGAAGAATGAATGAAAGAAAAAAACTCAAGTGCATGTTCCGGCATAAAGACCCGACCAAGGGACAGACACAAAAAGACAGAAACTCTAAACTGACTGAGATAGACGTACATACATACATACATATATTGAACATGTGTTGCACATCATCAAATGTTCTACATCATAAAACGATATTACATGATTGTTGCATGGCTGGACGATAATATTTAAGACGTTACTTTGCCGCTTCAATTCTCTTCTTTTCGGTCCTCATTTTTTTTTTTTTGATAATTTTTTGGATTTATTGTTGAGCAAAAAAAGAGGCAAGAAAAAGTAGCCGACTGCTGCTCTTAAGAGCAGCATAAGCCGTCATAGTAGTATGTGGTGTATGACGATATGTAAGTGCAACAGTGTTTCTTTATTGGTTTTTGATTTGGATTTATTGCGGCAATGAAAGTAACCGTGGAAAATTATTATGATTATGGATTTGATGTTGGCTGGCTGCTTGGCTGGCCAATTCTTCTTGATCCATCTTCTTAAGGCCAACTTTATTTAGAAACGTTCCTCCATTCTAAGTCAATTTTGTTTGATTTTTTTCCTCCATTCAAGTCAATTAAATAAGTTGCTGTCGTACTTGCAAATATTTATTATTATGAAATCGTTTCTCTTCCTTCTGTTGCTTCTTCCTTCCCCTAATCCTTTTAGTCTTTTCTTCAAATATATTTTTGGAATTTTATTTATTGAAGTTAATTACTTACAGCATGAACATGTGTGCTGCTGCAACTTTTTTACAGCGTCATTTCATTTTGCCTTTCCTTTTCTATTTCATTTCATTTTTTTTTAGCACAGAAAATTATATTTTTAAACAAAAAAGCAGAATAAAAGCAGAAGAATTGAATGAAAACGCTAATAAATCTTGAAGGCTTTTTCGTTAATTAAAAATAGTAAACGAAGTCAATTAAAATTCTCTTTTCAGTTTGAAATTATTTTCTAATTGAGCCGCTTGAAATCAAGGAAATAATGAATCAGTTTCCAGTTTTTCCTGCAACTGAATGAAGTTGTAAGAATTTAAATGTGACTTTAAAACAAAGGCCAATTAAAATGTACTCGTATATTACGCACATAGTTAAGATTACAACCTAGCTTCTCCTTTAGTAAAGATTACAACCTGACTTCTCACAATACTCATGTTGTGTGCTTTAATTTTATCCACAAGTGTTTTGAATTGTAAGCAATTGATGATCGACATTTCTGGATGTTATCCTGGCCAGAGATCAGAAAAGATGAGCCCCTCATTTGCTGAGAGTACAGTGATTCATATATGTTAAGCCGAAATTAAGAGAGAATGCGAAATTAGAAGAGATAATATAGAAATGAAGTCGCCGTTGTCTAGTTGGTAGTGTGTTGGCTTATTGGTCGTGAGGCTTTGGTTCAAACCCTAGCTGAGACATCTCGAATAAAACAAAATATGTATAAGAAAATATTTCCTTCAGTAACTTCTTTTCAGCAGTCTTCAGGCAAAAACTCGAAGAGTAAAATAAAATTGTTCTGAAATGTTTTCCAAAAAAAATTTGTCATTCGGAGACAACTTTAAACTGTAGGTCCCGCCACTCATGTATAAAATAAACACACACAACATGAGTATTATTAGTAGTCAGGTTGTAACCCTTACTAAAGGATTGTAAGGGGTGATTTTTTAAGAGCTATAGGAAAATTAAAAAAAAACACATAAAATTCAGAAAAATGCTTGAAATCTTTATTTGAATTGATAGTACGGTCCATATAATTTAATGTTTAAAGATTATTTCATGCAAATGTTGACCGCGACTGCGCCTCAAATGGTCCATCCGCTTAGTCCAATTTTGGCATACTCTTTCGAACGTTTCGGCCGGTATCTCACGAATAAATGCTTCAATGTTGTCTTCCAATGCGTCAATTGAAGCGGGCATGTCTGTATAGACATGAGCTTTAACATAGCCCCACAAAAAATATTCTAAAGGCGGTAAATTGACCGGTCCCGAACGTGAAATGAAATGTTCACCGAACTCGCCTCCCAATAAGTCCCTTGTTACACGTGCTGTGTGGCATGTGGCCCCGTCTTGTTGAAACCACAAGTCATGCAAGTCAAGCTCTTGCATTTTTGGGCAAAAAAAAAAGTTGAATATCATCTCATGGTAGTGTTCACATTCACAGTTACGTTACGATTCGCAGCATCTTTGAAGAAGTACGGTTCAATGATGCCACCAGCCCATAAACCGCACCAAACTGTGACTTTTTCTGGATGCTTTGGTAGCTTTTGCAATGCTTCTGACTGATCTTCACTCCAAAATCGAAAATTCTGCTCATTTACGTATTCCGAATAGCCGCTTCAGTGGGTCGATTAAACTGACCATAAAATGGAAGAAGCGCGCGATGAACGTTCTCAAATGTTCTCAAAAAAAGTTTCTCAAAAAAATCTGTTGTTCGTATCCGACGTTAAACTGTAGGTACCGCCACTCACGTATAAAATTAACGCACACAACATGAGTGGTGTGAGAAGCTAGACCGTAATCCTAACTAAAGGGTTGAAAAGAGCAGTCGTGGTTTCAAGATCGCCGTTGTGAACTTCTACCGAACAGTTGTCAGTTCTTACGCAAACAGAATTGCAACAAAGAATAGTGAACAAGCAATTATTGCTGTTGTAACGTCAAGTTGTAAATGGTTACACACAAAAGTAGTGCGTATAATAAAGAATTTAATTGAAACTAAACACATATTTATTTTTATTTTGTTTGCTATCAAGAAACACATATTTTAAACGTTTTTAAAAAGGTAAAAACGTAACAGTATGAATGCCTATAAGTATTAGAAATTATTGAGTATGATTCGATTCTACTCATCTTTTTGAATACTCATTGCTGATATCTGGTATGCATCGTGTTCAGACAGTGTTGCTAACAGCTTAAGCATGACTTCTTCTTTTCATTGTATGTGTGTTGTAAACAATTTTATTTTTGGATTGTAATTTCAAAATGTTTTTAAAATTGAATTTGAATTTCTAAATACCGCAAGCCAATCTAAACTTATACTCAATAACACCAATTGATGAAATGAAGAATTTTTTTGCATTGATTTTAATAAACAATTTAAAGGCAAAATCAATTTAATTAATTTTATTGTTATTTATTTTGCTTAGTCTCACAATATTAGTTTTCATTGTTTGTTGTTTTGTAGTTAAACACTCATAATAAAACAACACCTGCAGTGTCACACGAAAATTAAAACTCCACTTGCAGCAGCAGCAACCACCAAAATGCCAGACAACTAAACAACAAACAAACAATATAACAGCTAAAATAACAATAGCAAAAACAGCAAAAACAATCAACCAAAGTTGTAAGCAACATCTATGTACAACAGCAAGCAACAGTTGAAAATAAAATCTGTCAAGGCAAACATGTAACGTTTCCAATGGGTTGCAGCGAGAAAAAAAATGTTTTCAAGTGAATTAAAAATAATTATTAAAACAAAAATGATGATGATCGCTTATGTCGAATGAATGAAAAAACAATCATGAATTGAATGAACACAATACAAAATAACAAACAATTAACAACAACAACAACAAACTACTTTATTGGTTCATAAAAAAAACGAAATTATTGGTAACAAAATAAGTAATTGCCCCATGGATGACTACGAACTATGCTTTGTTGCATTTTATTTTCTTCTTCTTCTTCTTCTTCTTTTTATGATGTTGTTGAATGCTGTTGCTGCCACAATCCTAATAATACAGCAGTTGTATGCGATGCTTCTAGTACCACATTATTGCCCCCAAAAAGATGAAGAAACAGCCATCAAAAGCTGGTAATAATTTTCATGTTGCCTGACTAACTGCCTGGCTGGCTGCCTGCCTGCCTACCCGCCTGTATTACATTCGATTTTATTTTGATTTTCCTTAGCTTAGGTTTACAGGTTGCTGTTATTTCTCTGCTCTGTGTAGTTCATCTTTTGCACCAATTTCTGTAAGCCATAAGGTGGCTAAGGCCTAGCTGGCTATGTATGTATATGGTTACGGGCTGATGATATTTGTTGCTGTTGCCTTATCATTATATTTAATATTGTTTTTATTGTTATTCTATAGTTTTCTGTTGTTATTACATTGCATTTGCAATAGAATTTCTTTTGATTTTCAACAACGATCAGGGAGGTCGCTGCTAATTTTGTGCTTGCTTGGCCCACCAAAACCGTAAAGCTTAAGTTTACAATACAAAAAACCACAAAAATATACAAAAAAAAATTTGAAAAAAAAACTGAAAATAAAATTGAAAACCCAAAAGAGGTCGCTTATGTCGTATGTGTATGAATAACTCCAAACAAAACATCAAAAGAAACAAAAAGTTTTTTCTCTTCTCTCCGTGCCTCTGTATTATTTCATCTTATGCGCCTGTGTATTCATTACCTCTCAAAATGGCAATGGCAACAATGATTTTTGTTTAGCCAAACAACTAAGAATTCTGTTAACGTTTTATTAAAGCCCTAAAGGTGTTGTTTTACGAATAGATCCGTTCCATACTCATACTTTTTTTAGGGAGACTGTATGGCACATCGAGTCTGTACACTTGCCAGCGTAGCTGAAACACTCTCACTTAGCAATTCATGTAGGCCTGGCACCACCTTAAAATGCTGAAATTATTACAATATCATGGTTTCACAAGCATAATGTAACCGAACGAAAATATGAAAGTTACACAACCGTCCATCTTACATACATACTTACATACATAATTGGCCATTACAACCCTTCAGTCAGGATTACAACCTAGTTTCTAACACCACTTATGTTGTGTGCGTTAATTTTATACATGAGTGGCGAGACTTACAGCTCAAAGTAGACTCCGAACGTCGGATTTTTTTGAGAAACTATTCATGGCAATTTATTTACTCTCAGAGTTTTTGTCAGAATTCTGCTGAGAGGAAGTCGCCGAAGAAATATTTTTTTTTTCATATTTCGTTTTGATGTCTGACCTGGGATACGAACCCATGCTTTATGTCTAATAAGCCAACACACCACCTATTATACCACGGCGACTACTACCGTCCATCTTAACTTAACTTAATTAGTAATTACAACCCTTTAGTAAGGATTGCAACCAAGACTCTCGCACCAACCATGTTGTAAAATTTTATACATAAGTGATGGACCTAGAGTCGATTCTGAACAACAGATTTTTGAGAAAGTTTTCATGGTAATTGTATTTACACTCAGTGCCAGAAAAATTTCGACAGGAATTTGCGGAAGCAATACGTTTATTTTCGTTCGAAATGTCTGAGCCAGGGGTTCGAGCTCATGATTCAAGCTCGTGGTTCAAAAGCTCTCGTGGAACCAGCAAACACACCGCCTTACTGAAGTAAAGCGATTTCATCTGCTTTTTTACGACCAACACTCAATCTATAATAGTTTTGGAGAAAAAGACAGTTTCTTTGTATTGCAAGACACAGAAAAGATTCATATAGTAAAAGTGCGGCACTTCTATGTCAGAATCACTGACAAATCTGCCCCTGACTTATGTCATCAGCAAGGTTTCCGCAGCTGACCTTAGATGTCATCCTATCCATTTACCTTTTGCTTTGTTTCAATTGTATGAATCAAGTTTCTCCAGTTAAGACTGGGTATTTGATCTACTGTAGCAGATCTGGAATAATAGGGTTACCATCTACCGATGCTAAGAACAATACCCAGCCAAACTCTTTCCCAATTGGTGGTACTATCTGATCATAATATTGTGATATTCTTTACTGAAGTTATTCTTATCGGTGGTTTATTAGAACTCCGGAATTAGTATTCGAATTATAGTTTCCAAAAAATTAAGCAGCCAAAGCCTCTAGAAACAATTAATTTAGGAACACCTTTAAAATCAAACGGAGAAGGAATAACTTCAACAACAAACATAGTAGGAAAATCAAATAGCACAATCTCTTGAGAAAAAACAGGAGTTACTGAGCAAAATTCCTGTGGTAACTCTACCACTCTAGTACCAGCTACAGTAGAAAAATCTAAGGCTTTATTACCTCGAAAAACTTGATAAATGAAACTGAAACAAAGTATAGGAATAATAAGACAATGTGAGATGTGATCTTCATAGCACACATACTAGGCAGTGAGTTAGCTTATAAGCCTAGAGATCCTTGTTAAACCTCAGCTAAGATATCTAGGATAAAGGAAGTATAAAAACGAAAACTACAATTCTTTCAATGACTTCCTCTTAGAAACCTTGTGAAGTCGCCATAGTCTAGTAGATAATACGTTCGTTAATCAGACGCGATGACTTGGTTCAAAACTCAGCTCAGACATCAACCAAAGGAAATAAGAAAAAATATTTCTTCGTTAACTTTCTCTCAGCAGTCTTCTGGCAAAAACTCTGACAAGTTTCTCAAATTTCTGTCGTTCGTAGTCGACTTTAAACTGTAGGTCCAACCAGTAACGAATAAAATTAACAAATATGGGTGGTGTGCTAAGCTAGGTCGCAATCCGGACTGAAGCGTAATAATCAGAGATTAGCAATGAGTATTAAGAAAGATGAAAAGAATCAAATCATACTCATAATTTCGGATACTTATACGCATTTCATACTTATTTTAATATCATGGAAACTCTACTCATATTAAAAGTTTGGAGTACTCATCGTAATCATACTTAACAACATGTATGATGTTGTTGTTGATTTCGACTCTCCATAACTCAACTTTTAAAAGAATCAGAAAATAAGTATGATTCGCATACGAACACTATTATACTTACTAGAAGGTTGTGTATTTGCTCTGATTGCTGCTCTGTCTTGGTTGCTTATGTGTCTTTTTTCTTTTTTTGTAAATGCAACAACAACTAAGACTATAAATTTTGTTGAATGATTTGAGTCACTCGAAAATCATTTACAAGTATGATATGAGTATTTTTCTAAAGTTATGGATTTAAATGAGTAGGCTTATGAATCAAACATATTTCGTATGGTGTGAGTTTGATGTCAATGTTGTATGCATATTCCTTGCAATCAACGTTATAGTGAGTATGAATGAATCAGAGTAGATAGTTAAATTTCAATACTGCTTATGAGCAGCGAAAAAAACGATTCATCTCTGGTTGTAATGACGAATAAAATAAATAACTGATATTGCAATGGTGTTAGAAAATGGTTTTAGGCTGTACTACCGTCTCCAAACTATTTGACAAAATCAGTTGGTCACGTTATTATTTTTGTCTAGGAATAGAATTAATTGTCTTCCAAGGCATAATGGTTTTTTGTAAACGAATACACAAGATCCCCCCTAAAAAAAGAAAACTAAAAAAGAAAAGGCAGAAGGAAAAAAAATTTGAAAGGAACATAATACTGCGACACAACTAAACGTGCCAAAAACATGACGATGATAAAAAAAACCAAACCGAAACAAAAAAAAATAAAATTCAAAAGCAGACTTTTAATACCAGACGAACGAACAACATGACTGGCTGGCTTGGTTGCAACAGAATAGCTGGGTTTGGTATTCGTTTGCTTGCAATGATGCTGCTGCGATGAGATGGCGCGTCTCCTCCTCCTGGAGGCAATTAGGAATTTATTGCTCAAACTTAAAAAAAATTCACTTAATTAGTGGAATTAAAGTCACACACAATGTGGCATAAAGGAAACGAAAACTTAAACCACAAGAATTTTAAGAAGAATAATAAGGAAGGAAACTTTTAACTTGAAACCAGTCATATAATAAGTTCATCATGTCATTTTAAACTATAGGTTGGTATTACTACAACTACACAGCAAATGAAAAAGAATACAAGAAAGACTGAAATTATGATGATTTGCAGGAGACAAGATGGAAAGCAAGACTGCCATAAAAACTGAAGATAAGAAAAGATAACTGTCTTTGCATTTTGATGATGATAACCCTGATGTTGCTTGCTATGATGGTTGTTGGGTTGTTTTCGGTCAATGATGCAACATGACGATGAAACCAAAGTACCAAAAAAACAAAAAAAATATACAAACTCTGCCTCTTTCTACACACAATTTTTGCACAATTTTTAATGATTTCAATTTCTACGTCTTTGTTAGATGCCACAACCAAAGCATGGTTGGTGTTGCAGAAAGAAAGCCAGAAATTTCTCGATTTTTTGTTTGTTATTATCGCTGCTAAAAAATCAAGGACTGTAATAATAGAGCAGGTACCAGCAACATTTTACCACAATTCAAAACAACAACTTGCAAAGTTATGCATCTGTATTGGGTTTTATTATTTCCACTTGTTGTTGTTTTAGTGTTGCAGCTCCAAAGAAATATAAAATTTTCACTGACAAACATCAAGATTTCAAGAAAGAAAAAAAGTAAGAAAAAAAGTACGCAAAAAAACACTTTTTAAAATCCTACACGCTGTAATCTGCAATTATTTCTAGCTGTTGTTTTATGCTGCATGTTGCAATCTGTCTTTTTATTCTCAAGAAAAAAATTATAAAACAGTAGTTCTCTCTCTTTTATATTGTCTAGCTAGCCGAAGACAGATGAAAATCTTTAAGGTTTTAGCCATGATTTTTGAATATGCGTTCAAGCCACGTCTTCATGGCCTGTGTAACAGAAAAAAAAGAAAAAAACCTCCTCGCATTTCAATGTTAACATTTTCAAATAGACAGATGAATAGATGAAATGCTGCAACAACAGCAACAAAAAAAAACAAAAATACGTGCGTACATGTTGCTCGTACTGTGCTTAGCAGAAATATAATGATTTAAGAAGACTCACCAAGTTCTTCCTGGCCATTTTGCTAATTATAAACCGTAAGAAAACGTTTTAGTTTTGTCTACAATTGTGTCATATTGTATACAGAAAACTACGCTTAGGCAGTTGCTTGCCACATAGAAATGCTTTGGCAAGAAGTCACCTGAAGGTGCTCTACCACGTACGCGATCGTATATATGTGCTGTACGTCTAGGCACGGCTACCTTTGGCTACTTGTTTAGCTTTTTTCTAGTTATTCTTATTGTTTTAAACGTTTCCCTCCTGCCATTCCTACTGTATTCATCTTGTTGCCTCATTTTTGTAAAACGTCACAGCCAAAGCCGCAGCCACATACAGCCAGCCAGTCATCTAGTCATTCCCGTCCATTCATCTGATTACAATAGTGATTGGCTCGATGGCTGTTTGGTTTTTTTTTCTATAAGAAAAGTTTAAGAAAGAATGAAACTTAACATCTACAACAATATATAGATTGACAGCCTGCTGACAGTATGTTCAAATACTTTTTGGTTTTTCGAATTTTCATGTTACAGTGTATCTATCACATACGTTCCTTGGCTTGGTTGGTGTCTTAAAAGGCTAAAAAGTTTTCATGGTCGGCCTTTTAGTAGTACACACACACGCAGGTCAGAAGATATCAAGACAATAAGGGAAATCCAATAAATAAAGGAAGTCTATCTTTAAATGCTATTAAAGCCACTTATTGGAAAATCGATAGAGCCTACATTTATAATCAATTATACACTGTGAGAAAAATTCGAAGAACTTTGTTGATTTCATTTCTTTAAGGAAAACTGCTTTACGAAAATTCTTCATTAAGATGTTAAATCGATTGGAAAAGGAAATTAATTCCATTTATCTGTAGAGACAAATTTCATTGTTAGGAAAATGAAAAATCTAGAGACTAGTGTTTTGCTTTTACATCCCTTAACATTAAAATTATAAGCAAAGGCTACAAAAGCAAAACAATGCAAGTAAACAAGCCTATTTACAAAGTATCGTACTGTTTAATATAACAATAATCACCAACATACAAAAAAAAAAATGGTAAACAAGTAAACAAAAATACAGCAACAAACATCAGCAACCAAAAAATAGTAAACAAGTAAACAAAAATACAACAAGAAATACCAGCATAAAAAATGGTAAACGAGTAAACAAAAATATAGCAACAACACTACAATAATAAACGTAAACAACGATATTTACATTTATAGAGATTTCGAGAAGGCAAAATCATGAACATTTTCCTTTAAGAACATTCATCAAATTGTTTACTCTGCCATATAAAAGGCAAGGCAAAGCAGACGAGTGGGTTAGTGAAATTCAGTCAGTCTTGTGTGTAGAGGCGGTGCTTTTGAAGAGAGTAATTGTGGTTTAAAGATTTCCGTTACAAAGATCTGTCAGATAATTGTCTAGTGATTGTTATTGTTTATGTAAAGGGTATAAACAGAGGAATAACAAAGAAAGGCAATTGTTGTTGTTTACATAAAGTTGTGAACAGTGGCACACGGAATTGTGCAAATAATAAAGAATTTTATTCAAAAATAAACACACATTTATTTGTATTTTATTAGCAATCTACGAGCTCATATTTTAAACGTTTTCATAATTTTCCCCAAGAGAGGCTCACTCATCATGTAAGACATAACTTGGCAGCCTTTAGTTGCCTGAAATTTGGTAATTTTATCATAGCAATCAACAACAATGCCATTTTTCGATTTCCATTACGTTAAGAGACCTCTGCTGAATGGTAAAATAGAAAATATGGATGGCAAGACGATGGTAAAAATTCTATGATAATGAATTCAAGGCATTACCCCTTGAAGATCCTCATCGAACTATAGGCAAACGTTTAAATGAAATATGATAAAAACGTTTCTTCGGCGCCGTCCTCTCTGCAGATTTCGGCCAAATGCTTTGAGAGTCAAATAAATTTGCCATGAAAATTTCTGAAAAAAAATGAGTTGTTCGGAGTAGACTTTAAACTGTAAGTGTCGCCACTCATGTATAAAAATTAACACACACAATATAAGTAGTGTGAGAAGCAAGGTCGTAATTCTGACTGAATGGTTGTATAGGACATTTATGTATGTATTGTATGCCCCATTTTGAAATTTCACTTGCCAATGCTTAGAATTAACGAATTCAGATCTCTATTAAAGACATCATTGAAGGCTGTTGCCGAAACCACTCCTAAAATAGCACACTAGAGCAGTTTTCTATGAGGTCCGGTCAATATTTATTAGAAAGCTGTACACATGTCGAAATCAAATAATTTCCCACTCTACATACTAATGCCATAACCGTCTACAGAGATCTTGTTAATACTCCGTGGAGGTACACCTAACTGACATCTTCGACAGTTATATACAGGGTTAACAGAGGCATACTCAACGACAATACTTTAATTTTAACTGTCTTCATTCATTAATTATATTTTTTGGATTTAGGTTTGGAAGCAGTCGTACTGTTATATCAACAATCTGCAACATTTTCACAGACGTTGTTGGCAACCTTATCATTCTAGAACTTACACCAGTAGACCTATCTTCTACTTATTTCGTAAAACCTTATTAATAAAACAGAAACTATGAAGTTGACAATGATTTGTGATAGTACAACGCTTCTTAAAGTCATGAAAGGAATGAAAATAATGAAAGATTGTCTTGATTTTAAATCATTTAAAAATATTTTTTCTTAAACATAAAAAAAATTTTTAATTAAATTCTTTAATATCAGATAAAATTTAAGAGTTTTGCTTTCTACAGCATTTGGCAAAATTTTTTAAATTTTATTTTTAAATTTTTCTTTGCCACTCTCCCTCCCCCATCTCTTGTGTTTTTTTCAATATTTCCAATTAAATTTAATCAAATTTTGCTGGCATTCAAAAACTTTCTTTTCAAGAGTAGTTTCAATACACACAAGTACGTACGTACATACAAAACGAAGGGTATACAACTTTGGTTGCTGTAACTAAACATAGAAGAGAATTCTGCTATGCAGTGAAACATTTGTTATAGACCCTAAAAACTAATGGTGCTTCAAACTTAAATTGAAAAAGGAAGACTTTTTTTCATTCATTTTGATTTTTAGCCTTTACATTGAAAGCGCATAGAGCGCTAGTTTAGAGCCATCAAGTGGCTAAGATTGTATGTCAATATCAATAAAAAAAATTTTCTTTTCATATTTTCGGCAGAAATGAAATGAAAAAAAAAAATATGAAAGCATTCATTCGTTCATTCATTCAATTTAATTTTTAGACTTTAAATTCAATGACCTGCAAACAACTGACAGTCGTACGCTGTGACTTCTTATATTTCTGGAAGATATTTGTGGGTTCCTGTTTGTCTTCAGTTTACCTTTCTTTTTTTGAAAAAAAAAGATGAAAATTTTGGAGTGTGGCTGGTGGTTGGTCGTGGTGGTTGTGTCTACGACATTTCAAGTGGCCACTTTATTTAGGAAATTATTTGAAATAATTTTTCTTTCTTTTTATATTTCAGATTGAAGGTTTTTCTACAATTTATTTCCGTTTGAAATGAAATAGAAATTCATAAAAAAAAGAAAAATACCAGACACGCTTGCTCCTTCATTCATTCACTCAGTCATTCATTCATGCCTCTTGTCTATTCATTCCAAAAGAAAAAAAAAGAAAAATCTTCAAGTCAATAGTAATTTGTTTACAGGCTTTGTCTTAACAGGTCTCCACAAAAGACTAACACCTACCCATGCCAGTAAAAGATTACCTACCTACCTTCCGAATATTTTTGGGGTGTTTTTTGACTGAAAAGGCGGATTACTTTTAAACTTTTTGCTGTTTTTGTTAAATTTCTTTAAAGCTTTTAATTTAAATGATTTATTTGGTTTTGTTTTCATTCATTTAAACCAAGAAAAGGTCGTTTATTTGTATTGAATTTAATCAAAATTTCATTGAAAATGTTTTTTGAAAATTTTATTTTCACACTTTTCCTAACACCCCCCTCATCTATATTCTCTTGCTATTTTCCTTTTTTTTAATAGGATTTAAAAAACAAAAAAAAAATTTTTAAATGAGATTTAACATTTGCTCAGGTTTTTTATTTTGTTTTTCCATATTGTGTTTTTCCATTTAAAAGTACTTTCTACTGTTTGGTATTAGTTTTATAGCTTAACTGCTGAATAAATGAAACTTTTTCTCACACAATATTTTTTAAATGCTGTGTACACTAGCATTAAATGATGGGCATATTAAATTTGTAATAAGATTTGTAACAGTTTCAGTATAACAAACATCAATTTTTGATTAAATTGTGGTTTAACTTCAAACGTTTTGAACATCTTTGCTTCAGTCGGGATTACGACATAGCTTTTTACACTACTTATGTTTTGGGTGTTAATTTTATACATGAGTGGCGGAACCTACAGTTTAAAGTCGACTCCGCATGACAGATTTTTGAATAACTTTTCATGACAATTTTACTTTTATTTACATTCAGCGTTTTTTGCCAGAAATCTACTGATGTTGAAGGAGTGTGTGTTGGAGTCTGATGGGGCGTCTAATAAGCCAACATACTACTTACTTGACTACTACGACTTCAGGGCAACCGTAATCTATCTACCTTATCACTAATTCTACTACCTTATAACTAATTCTTCAGAATATTGGTTTAAACTCAGCACCGAACTTTGTGAAATTATCAGATAGCTTCACTTTTTGGCAGGAGCTTCGAGAGCTTTGATAGTTCAAAATAAATTTGTCTCAACTTCTGTAATCATATGATTTAAAAGTATAATAACCAATCCTAGCAAAATACCAAGGTTGTTTAATTAAGATATTTCGATCGATTATAAAAATCTGTATACAATATGTATGTAAATCTGATGATGATAATCGCATACAAATTTTTATCCACAACCAAATCAAATGATTTGTGTTATAGGCTACTGTTTAGTCGTAGAGAGAGAAACTTTCTCATTTATTCTCTTTTTACTATTTACTTTATTCTGTGGAAAAGTTTCAATCATTTTTCACTTTTTGTTTAACTTCTAAATTTTTTTACAAAGCCAGAGCAGCTAAAGAATTAATTGTTTCAGGATAAGTTCACATTCGTGTTATCTCCTCTTGTAGGCAATTTGTATAGTTCTTCTTCGTTTAGCGCAATATATGATTAAGTATTTATTAAGTTACCTGCAAAAGAGAAAAAATAAAGGTTGTAAATATTAGTTGTTAATAATGAATTAAAACAATTAATTAAATTTTCATTAATACAACGAAATATTTAATCAAAAATACATACTTAAAAAATTAAAAATTATTCTATACAGTATTTGTATTCTATCTGCTTTGAAATCTGAGAATTTGTAATACATTCGCGGTATTTAAAAATTAAAAACATTACTTTGACACCAACGACAGTGTCTTTTGAACTTTGACAGTTGATAACAGCCACCCTGTTGAAGCTACATCTGTCAAATTAGTTGACATTTATTCAGTTTGATTTGCCAAATCACCATGATCATAGACAACGACATATGTTTAATGAATAAACTCTAGCGCAGTTGACAACTGACCCTAATTTTCATCAAAAAATTATGTTCTGCGATGGTGACCCATTTTTGAACGAATGGTTAAGTGATCAGCAAATTCGTCCCATTTGAGACAATACCACTGCACAAAGAGCGTGCAATGCATTCCAAAAAAGTCAGAATCTGGTGTAGACTTTGGTCTGGCGATGTCATGGATCTTCGATTGATATGTCTTCGAGAAGACTTTAGCCATGCCATCACCATCAAAAGGCGACCCCTATAACTCGATGATTGTCAACTCTTTTTTGACCTGAATTGAATGATATGAACACTAACTATGTATATGTGCTTTAAACAGGAAAAAACTCAATCAGGATCTATTAAAACTTTTAATCCAAAGAATATGAATTGAAAGTTACTTCCTGCAATTGTTCTTAAAGTTCAACATGGCATTTCAATTCAATGAATACTTTCTTTCATCGCCTACATTTTGCCTTTTTTCTTCCTGTAGTTTTTAGGATCCTTTTGCCCTTTTTCTTCTTGTTGTTAAATGTTCGTGTCCGTATTATTATGCGACACTCTAGGCTCTGTGTTCACAAATTGAGTTTTATTTGTCATTTGCAAAAAAAAAGCGCAGCATCATTATTACAAAATAATTTCTTCTAATTTTTTTTTCTTTTCTTAGATGGTGTTATTGCTTATTGTTCTTGAACAACAACAAAAACTAAATACATACCAGCATTTTTGTACAAAAAAATAAGTTTCAAAAACACTGTCAGCACATTTAGTCTTTCATTCTGACTGGCAGCAGAGAGCAGAGTTTCATTCATTCAACCCTGTGCTGTTGTTGATAAACTGCCTGTCCTCTCTCTCTCTGACTCTGTAAACATCTCTTTTAAGTCTCCCTCCCTTTATAAGCGAATGAACAGGCAAAATTTTTTGCAAATAAACAAATACACCCCGGCAACACTAAAAAAAAAAACATAGAAACAATTTTCATTGAATTTTTTTTTTTTTTGCTTATATTTTTGTTGTTATTTGTTAGGTTTTGTTGTTATTATTTAGAGAACAAAATTAAAGATGCAAATAGACAGCTGTTTTCTTCATGTTGAACATTGTCATTGTTGGCACTGCCTTTGCTGTTGGTACTGGTGCTGGTGCTTGTGCTGCTGTCGTTGTTATTATTTCTGTTGCAAAGTGTTTATTTGTATGCAGCTGTGGGGGATGTGCATGTATAAGTCAGTATTAGTTTTAACAACCCTTTCTTTCGTTCTTTTTTTTCGATTAAAACAAAAACAACAAAAAAAATTGTTGCAAATTTTTAAGCTTTGCATACATATTTCTCTGTGTCTGCTCTCTTCATTCCTTTCACTTTCTTTCTCTTTCTAACATTTAATGCGTGTCTGTTGCAGTTGTGAATGTGAGCTTAAGTGTAGGAGTGTATATTTGTTTCGAGAAGGATAAAGTTCCATGCAAATTCGTTTTGTTTTTCGGCAATTGTCGCCGGTCTCTCAGTAATTCTGTTTTTTAATATGCAAATCTCTTTATGTGTATGTATGAGTTTATGCTGCATGGCTGTATGCAAATTGACTGATTTTGTTGTTGTTTTTTTTTGAATTTTATTTTGCATTAAAAGCAATAGTTTATCTTCGGTTCATATGGTAGAGTCATGATAATTTAGAGAAGAACCCTTTTTACATTCATTAGTTTCGAATTGTTATCAAAAAAAAATTTGTTAAAATTGTTAAAAAAAAAAACTGTCTGTATATGCATACATGAATATAGAATAATCCATAGAGTTTGAGATAGCAATTTTAAAGACGGGAATATATTTTTGAAAATTTTTATAATGAAACTATAGTCTTAAGCTTCTGAAATTGAAATTTTGTTGTTTGAAAGGCCAATTAATGGTACTCTGTGTAGAATATAGCATCATTCAAATGTCCACCACTGTTTTTCTGGATGAAGCTCTACCGAAGTGTGACATTTTCAATGACTTTGGCCCGTAAATCAGTCATACATACATAACGAAGATCATCAGTGAGTATTCAAAAAGATGAGTAGAATCGAATCATACTCATAATTTCCAATACTTATACGCATTCAAACTTATTTTAACCCTTTGACGACCAAACATTTTCGGCTGAAGCGATTTAAAATTTTGTTTTATTTTAATAATCTGTGGCCTAATAGTAGTGACGAAAAAAAAAATTGCCCTCCTGGGTATCCTCTAAGTCCCTCATTTCGCTTGGCAAATATAGTTGCCTATGGGTTGAAAGCAATCTTTTTGTCCCAAATTATTAATTTTTAGACATGATTTAAAAACAGTTTTTTTTTATTAAGAATATAAAGTAATAACAATAAATCTTAAAAATTTATAATTATTATTGTTCGTGATAGTTTCCAAAGCAATCATGGGATGTAGTGAAACAAAGAAACACATTGCATTGAACGCAAAAAACATTTGTGCGCCTATATTTTTTATAGGAAGCACAATGACAGCAGCGTTTCCAACATTCACTCTTTTCCATTCTATGAAGAGATTTGCGCTAACTTATAAAATGAGTTCCAAATTTGGTTGACGCTGAAAAGGCACGTTTTCTTGAATTGAAGCAACTTATCAGTTCTTTGGCTAAAGCTGCTCGAATAGTTATATAACTATTGTGAACACATAGCTCAAATAGATCGAAGAACAATCGTAAATAAAAGCCCCACTTACTTCTGTGATCGGTCTCATAATAAACTTTCTTATGGTCCATTAGATCAACGACTCCCATTCCTTTGTTGTAGGCTGTATAATCAGAGGGCAATCAATATCTATTTTATTAGCTTGTCCAGCAGCACGTCGCTTGACCTTGATTACCTCTGTTGGGTCAATAAAATTTGAGACGAGGAACACACTACGATTATCCATCCATTTGACGACGGAAATGTTTTCTGACATGAAGTAACTTATGTCGCCTCTTGTTATTTTTTTATCCGCCGGAAAATTCTTCGGTATGTGCTTTCTACCACATCGAATAGTTCCACATGCCATTATTTCATTTTGCTGGAGAATGTGCATTAAGTTTAGCCTTTAAAGAAATTATCAAAGTAAGCTTCACCCCCTTTTTTTGCCAGTGGCTTACATAACTGCAGGACGACAGCTTCGCCAAGACCGTGTTCAACAAATGGTTTTTTTCCGGTGTAAATGTCAATATTATACAAGTATCCAGTTTCTGACTCACATAAACACCATAGTTTTAATCCCCATGAATTAGGTTTATCTTTCATATACTGTTTCATGGCATTATGTCCCTTAAACTTTACTACATGTTCATCAATTGAGAGTTTTTTGGAAAATGTATATGCGTCAGGCATAGCCTTGTTAATGTGCTCTATATTTGGACGGATTTTGTAGCCACGGTCAGTAACATCAGCCTTACTGTTGTTGCAAAAGTGAAGATTAGCTGTAATTTCCTCAAATCGGTTGTGTGGCATGACTCCTGCAGTCTGAGATTGATGAAATGTTGAATCAGTTGACCAATACAGTAGTGTTGATGGGAGTTTCACTAAGCTCATGCGTATGATAATACCCATATAAGCCTTAAACTCGGAAACGATCAAAGTGAACATACGCCACTTTTTGTAAAGCATATAGGTTGGACTGCTCCACTATCACGAGACACAGCTCTATGAAAAAATAGCAAGTGCTAACTAAATAATTCACAACATTATAGGTTTTAATTCTAGAGTTTTTTAGGAATGATAATTTTCACTTCAACCCATAGGCAAACATAATTGCCAAACATAAAATGACTATTTTTAGGCAGTTTGGAGCTCATGCAAAATTGTTCATTATATTTTTTGATAGACAAAGGTTAAATCCAAAACATAATTGACTCCCATCCCCTTGTGCCCTATCTTTACCCTGTAGTAGCCCTCGGTATAAACACCATTATTTGGCCAAATTTGGAGCCTCGTAGAGTACAAGTGGAGCCAGATAGGGCTTTGCACTCAACTACATTTTTGTTGCCCCAATCTTCTTCTACAAAACATTCTTTGACATATTTGCTCTATCTGTAACCTGGACAAATATATAAGCCAAAAACCCCCGGGCAAGCATACTTGCCTATGGTCGTCAAAGGGTTAATATCAGGGAATCTCGACTCATATTCAAAGTTTGAACTGTACTCATCATATCATACTTAACAACACGTATCATGTTATTGATTTCGACTCTTCATAACTCCACATATACACGAAGCACAAAATATCTATCTTTTTTGCTTATTGTAAATGCAACAACAACTAAGACTGTAAATTTCGATGAATGATTCGAGTCACTTGAATCATGTATAAGTATTATAAGAATTTTTCTAAAGTTATGAATCCAAAGAGAATACTCATGAATCAAACATATTTCGAATGGTATGAGTTTGATGTCAACGGTGTATTCAACAATTCAATTCATGTACTTATAAATCAACGGTTGTAGGGAGTACGAATGAATCAGAGTACATAGTTAAATTTCAATATTGTTGACTCACATACATATATTCAAAATTTCTTAAGTGCTTATGAGTAGCGAAAAAATGATTCATTACTGATCTCTAATACATAATTGGTCATACAACGCTTCAGACAAGATTGCCACCTAATTTCACACATCACTTATGTTGGGTGTGAAAATTTTATGCATGAGATGCAAGACTCCGAATGTCGGATTTTTTATGAGAGACTTTTTATAGCAATTTTATTTTACTCTCAAATTTTTTGCTAGAATTCTGCTGAAATGAAGTCTTTGAAGAAATATTTTTTCATATTTCGTTTCGTTGGACATGTCTGACCTGGGGTTTGAACCGTGACCTCACATCTAATAAGCCAACACACGGCAATTTCAAAATCAGCCATAGTCATGCCTTATTTAGACTTTTTCTATGATTTGTCTCTTATTGACATACATCTTCGATTTAGTTAAACTACACTTGAAAAACTCAAACGGGGTGAAGTTCAGTCCACGTGTGATGCCCATACCCTCTAAACACTCGAATAAAATATCAAAGGTTTCACGAGTTTTGTTGCACGCAAAACTGTCCTATTGAAACTTTACAAAGTGGATGTACAGATCATCCAATTGAGGCTAAAAGAAGTTGGTAATCACCGGGCTATAGTGCTCACCGTTGACAGTGATTAATGGCTTGGCAAACTTCGTTCTCAAAGACATATGGACCGAATGCATCTTCAGCTGAAAATCCACGCCAAACAGGGACTTGTTTTCAATTCACGTAGAAATAGGCCTTATTGCTGAAGATGATTTTTCAATGATGAAGGAAGAGCCCATTTAGCATATACACATCGTTGTGTACGATTTATACCTTCACTTCCTGAGTTATTTGAATTTTGTATGCGTGCTTGTTTGTTCTTGTAGCCATTCATTTGGAAATGAGCCTCATCACTGAAGATGATCTGTCGATGGTGAAAGCAGTTATCAACTACTGCAGAGCCTATTTAGCGTAAACAAGTCGTCATCTATGGTTGTATACCTTTACATTCCCAGTCATTTGAATTTTCTACGGATGCAGACCCAAGTCACGATGCGAATTTTCCAAGTTGTGGCCTGCGAAAGGTCTAGTTCTTGTGAACGATCCGAAATCTGTGGCATATCCCCACGGACACTGGCAGTGTTTTTGGCAGATCCTGAGTTTCGTCGATGTACGTGCATTGGTCAATCGTTTACTGAACCAGTGAATGCGAATTTATTCACCACATTGCGTATAGTCCTTTCGCTAGGATGATTATGGCGATTGTAAAATGAGCTTAAGACGCAGTACTTTGCTGGAACAGAACATACGTACATAATTGGTTATTGCAACCCTTTAGTCAGGATTACGACCTAGTTTTTCACACCACTTATGTATATTGTGTGTATTAACTTTATACATGAGTGGCGGGACCTACAGTTTAAAGTCATTTAGATGTAGCTTTAACAGGATGGCCGTTATCACCTGTCAAAGTTCGGACGTCCCTGTTTTAAGGCCCAGTATGAGATAGGAAGAAACCTTTTTCTTGTCTTCTATGTATTCCTCTAATTAAATGTACATCCCAATATAATTCGCTAACTTCTCTCTTATATTCGTAATGATACGTCAAGCATAACAGAACGACAAAACAATCCAGTGAAAAAATTCATTTTAATTGTTCAACGATTTTTCTTCTATGCTTCTGGATTAACAATTTCAGTATTATTCGGCTTAACGAATTGCTGCAAAGAGTATTCAATTTCCAAAAAAAAATTCTTTTTGATATAAAAGACTCAACATTTTTTTGTTGTCGATTTTTTTTTTTTTCTTTTGTGTATCAAAAGCCTTTTAAAACATTTTTGTTTTTTGTTTGCAATTGAATTTTATAAACATTTTAAGCACGTTCTTTAGCCTTGAAAAAAAAATCAAATAAAAAAGGAAAAAATCCTTGTCAAAATACTTTTCATTTACTACTACTACACACACACACACTGAACGTTTATCGATTTTATTTTCCAATTCAAATTCCTTGAACTTTATTTCCTTCGTTGCTTTTTTTTGGCTTTTTTTTTGAATGCCAAGCATTTAATTTAAAATAAATAAAATTGAAACCTTTAGCATTTTAAGGTTTTCTCGTTTGGGGGGTAGACCACACCTTACTGCCTTCTGCTCTTTTGCAAAAATTTCCAATTTATTTTCGATTCTTCAGATGATTCCAAATCCAACCATAAAACTGTTTAAATTTTCTAATACGTACGTACGTAAAACAGTAAAAAAATAAACGAAGTAAAAAAAGGATTAAACTGTTAACCCTTCTTCAAACATACATATGAGTCGAGTACATCATGCCACATTGGTTAGTAGCATCTCTGCCCCTAGTATTAGTGAGTTTTAGTACGTTTTGCTTTGCAACTTAAAGAGAAACATAAACATCCCACACACACATTCAGACTCATTGTGTGTTGTAACAGAGAATACATATGTGAATGTTGCAAATACACCAACACTTGAATAATAAATCCTAAACGAGAGCCATAAACCTTTAAGAGTGAAATGTTGTAGAGAAATTAAATTAAAAATAAAAAAAAAACCCACCCCTTGCAACATTAAATATATATTAGATTCCTTTAGAAATACTAACAACAACAACAAGAAGGCCAACACTTACAGTAAACATCGGTAACATTCATCAAGAGAGGGTTTGATTATTTTTTTTTTGTTTTTCGTTGTGTTTTTACTCTTGTTTTCCTTTATGCAGGCATGCTGCATGTGAGTTATCCTTCCTGCTTGTTTTTCATTTAATACCCTACACTTCCATGGGATGGGGGGCATAGAGGTTTTGTGTTGGCGTTCGTAAGACCTTCAAAAACGTTCAGAGGAGATTGGCCTTTAAACTACGTCAGGCGACTCATAATTAAATTTTAAAGCGAATGTTGTTCAATCTTCCGCACATGGGTTCAAAATGATGTCTGTTTTAGGCTCGGCATCAATTTGCTATCAATCAATCTTATAAAAGTAAGATCCCAAAAGTGCCTCAAGAGTACCTCAAGAGTAAGATCCCAGAAGTGCCTTCAAACGACTTTTAATGCACTTTTATGGGCCACGTTTAACTTCAAATAAAATTTCACGCTGTAAAATTATATGAGAAGTTGTGGTATATATGTATATAGCATTGTGAAGAAGTCCTGGCTACATTAAATACGAGCCATAATGTTTTACAAAATCTCTCAGATAAAAACTTAACACCGTCAATATATTGCCAATTGATATCAGATATCCGTGGTATACTGTAGATGTATGCTACTGTCTGATTGAAAACGACCATTTTGTTGAAGATAATTCTGTCAACTTAGTTGCCACTTGTTAAGTCCGTTTGGCCAAATCACAGTGGATGAATATAGCATACAATAGCACGTACAAATAAAGAAATTTTCTTGTTAAAATGTTTGTTCTCTTCCGACAAAGTACTGTGCCTTTCGCATATTTTACAATATCTTCCATAATCGTCCTATCCTATGAATAAAGAGGCGTCCACTGGCTCAGTTAATGAGTAACCACCACCCATACGCCGAGATATCACATTGAACAGCACATGCAAACAATAAATTTTTTTTGTTCAAAATTAGTGTTCTGTTTGGGCAATGCACCGGGATCTTGGCCCATTTTACAATCACCATACTTGTACCTACACAGAGTACTATTCGCAATGTAGTGCTTATGGGGAAATTGAAGTCATTGGTTCATTAAACAATCGACTAACACCCGTGCAGCGACGAAAGGCAAGGTCTGCCAAGAACATTGCCGCTGTCTGTGAGAATATGCAATCGATTTCTTGTCATTCACTAGAATTGGCCTTTCAGAGACCACAATTTGCATTGTGACATGAGCTTACATCCGTACAAAATTCAAATGATCCTGAAAATAGATAACGCTACTCTAAGAGGGCTCTGTAACAGTTGGTAACTGCTTTCATCATCAAAAAATTGTCCTCGGCGATAGCGCCCATGTCTGGATGAATGGGTATGTACGCATTCAGACTTATACTTATCATATTCAAAGATTGGAGTACTCATCGTACTCATACTTAACAATAAGCATGATGTTATTGATTTCGACTCTCCATAACTCAACATATACACGAATCATAAAATAAGTATGAATCGCATATGAACACTAAAATACTCACGAGAAGATTATGTTTTCGCTCTGCGTGCTGTTCTGTCTTTTTTGCTTATGTGTCTTTTTTTTTGTAAATGCAACAACAACTAAGACTGTAAATTCGAGTCAATCGAGTATAAGTATTTTTCTCAAGTTATGAATCTATATGAGTAGGCTTATGAATCAAACATATTTCGAATGGTATGAGTTTGATGTCAACGTTGTACTCATACTCATTGCAACCTATACTTATAATTCAACGTTGTAGTAAGTACGAATGTATTGTATGAAGGAGTCAAAGTAATTAAATTTCAATATTGTTGACTCACTTATATTCAAAATTTCATGAGTGCTTTTGAGTAGCGAAAAAACGATTCATTGCTGATCTATGGTACGTACACAAACAATTGTTGAATTTGGAATGATACCAATCCACATGAGATCTAAGAGCATGCAATGCATCCCGAAAAAGTCGTTATCTGGTGTAGAGTTTGATCTGACGATGGCATCAATCCATATTCCTTTGAAAACGACGTTGGCCAAGCCATCTGTGTTAACGGCGGCCACTATAGATCGATGATTAGCAACTTCTTTTAGACTGAATTGTATGGTATGGACACCAATACTATATAATTTCAACAGGACAGTGCTAGATGCGATACAGTTCACGCCACATAGGATATCTGGTTGACTTTAAAATGTAGGTCCCGCCACTCATGTAAAAAATTAACACAAACAACATAAGTGGTGTGACTTAAGGGTTGTAATGACCAATTATGTATGGTGTGGACACCAATGATATGTAATTTTAACGGAATCGCGCTAAGTATCACACAACTTCAGGTGAATTTTTAGCTGGCGACGTCAGCAGTCCACATTTCTTTGATGACGACGTTAAACAGGCTATCACTGTCAACGGCAACTACTATAGGTCGATGATTACCAACTCCTTTTGGTGTGATTTGGACACCACGGTTTCAAGAGGACAGTGCTTTTTATTACAGAGCTTTCGCTGTATATTCTGTACGAATAATTCTTTCTTGTGGAGTTTTCTGAAGTGAAAGGTGTGTGCCTGTAAGCCACAAATCTTTAAAGCTTACATAATTCATGGCATCGGTCAAATACAGTCTGATTAATAGGCCAGAGACATTGAAAATTGAACATTTCGGATGCTTTCCACGCAATACAATTATTCCTAACAGTGGCACAATAGATGAAGGGTATCACACGGTCGTACTGGATTGCCTACAACTTTCCACAATCTTTTGTTGTTTTTTTTTTTCTTTCGTTTTGCAATAATAAAATCACACTTCCACTTTTATGTTTGTTTGTCCATACATACATACATATGTTTTGCACACGCACATTTCCATATGTTACAGGGCTTATGTTTGCCAGTACGTTTGTTTAAATTTATATGTTGCTCTTGCATTTGTATTCGTATTCGATGTTGTTTATGTTGCTTCGTATGTTATTTATCATTCATGTAAGTGTTATTGTTGTTTATTTATTGTGTATTTAGAAAATTAATCTGTTTCTTTATTTGCTTATGCACAATACACATACAACAGCTTCCCTTCTATTTTATTACTCGGCCAACCCCCATTATTCTGTAGCATCACATTGTGCATCCATACATCGACTCTGTCTCTCACTCTCTCCCAATTGTTTGTAATTTTCTTTCTTTTTTTTTGTTTCCTTACAATAAACTTAATCACATAAAATATTTGATGTTGTTATTGTTGTAGCTGTTTATGCTATTATTGTATTTTGTTGTAACAAAAAAAAAAGAAGAAACATAATTTATATGCAATTGTAGGCAGTCATTAAAGAAATGAATTCATGACATGAAGGCATGAAGGATATTTTCAAATCCAGCAAATATTTTTGTGTCTGAGCGAAAACAAAATTTTATTACAATTTTTCAAATTTCAAAAGCATTAAGAAGCTTCGTTCCATCTTTAAATTATCGTGTCCAGAAATCTTATCTCCTAATCCAACAGACATCATTGAAAGATTTGCCAGAGACACCTATTGGCCTCTCAGAATTAGAGCGAACAATACGTTCATATCAGCCGTGAGAAACAGAAGGTTATCTATTATCTGTTGGTATCAAATGGCCTTAACTCACAGCCTGTTTTATAACGCATTTTTACAAGTACAAGTTTGAAACAATTAAGTCAGCATGGGTAGCTGTATAAGTAAAGCAGAGTCGTCTATCAAAAATACGCCCCTAGATCTATTTCTTGTAAGAAAACTATTCTTCTCATAATCGGTTTAGACGATTGCTTTATATGTGATGAGTAATATTTTGAAAAAGTTCCACAATTCTCAAAAATACCCGCCTGGAATGCCAGTAACCTATTTAGATTGGTGGTATGCATTTAACAACATCTGAGTGATATTGTGAAACAGCCAGTTGATATACTGAAGAACTGCTAATAAAATAAACATTCGTGCACAATTAAAAACAGTTGTGGAGCAAGGATTCGAAGGGTCATGAAGTCGTCGTAGTCTAGCATCTAGTAGGTTGACTTATTAGACGTAAAGCCACGGCTCAAACCCCAGGTCAGACATTAAAACGAAATTTGAACAAATATTTCTTTGGTGACTTCCTTTCAGCAGATTTCTGGCAAAAACTTTGAGAATAAGCTTTAATAAGAAGCTAGGTCGTAAACCTAACTGAAGGATTGTAATGACAAATTACATATGTATGTAAGTATGTATATCATTTGCGCTTACACTTCTCTTGATCTATTTCTTATAAGAAATTCCTTTCACTACACTTTTTATTCTTTCTTGATTTCTTCGTTCAAACGGTCGACTTGTGAGCAACAGAAATCAAGTTTAATAGCTTTGCCCACATTTTTAAACAAACTAAACTAAAGCCAACACAAGCATGCTTGCTGTCTATACAATTTTGGCGTGTAGTTTCAGAAATTTTTCTGATGCCAAGAATCATAGGGTGTTGCTCTTTAAATATTTTCCGATTTCATAGCACTTCAGTTGCAACTCTTCCTACTTTCTTAATTATTACAACCTTTAAGTGAGCGAAAATTACATTGAAATTATTACAAAAAAGTTCTTAAACGTCAGCAGAATTATACATAAATAATTGGTCATTACCTTTTAGTCAGGATTACAACCTAGCATTTCACACTCACAATGTGGTGCGGGTTAATTTTATACATGAATGGCGGAACCTACAGTTTAAAGCCGACCCTGAACAACAGATTTTTTGGAAAATTTGAGCCACCGCAGAAGTTTACTAAGCAAACACACTAATAATACAGTCGTAATACAGTTGTATTGTTGATGTTCAGTGTCTCCTGCATTTACAAAATTTCCTTCACAAATTCACAACATTTCAAAATAATATTTCTTAACTATAATTAAGCAATCTAGTCCTAAGGTCCCTTGTCTCGACACTTTTTGTTGGCTTGTTGTTCAAGCATTCTTTTTGGAGTCTCATATAGCTTATGGGTTTGGATTTTTCTTTCTTTTTTATATCCGCATAACTTTTAACTTAAGCAATGATTTAAAGAACTTGCTTCACAAAAATTTTATTCTGATGTGTGTTCATTTGATATTAACGCCTTAATGTCACCCAATATATGGACATTAAAATATGGCAGTGCATTATATACACATATGTACATAACACAATTGGTCATTACAACCCTTCAGTTAGTATTACGAACTAGTTTTTCGCATCACTTATGTTGTGTGTGTTAATTTAATACACGGGTGGCGGGACCTACAGTCTAAAATCGCCTCCGAATGGCAGATTTTTGAGAAATTTTTTCATGCTAATAATATGATGGTAATAATAATAAGCCAATAACTACCTACTAGACTATGGCGACTTAAGAAAACAGTAAACAGCTTACATCTCGGTGACCAGTTCACATCACACCCATATGAAACCACAATGCCTTCAAATTGCTTGTGCAGAAAATCCGTTCTAATGAAACTTAGTAACCATCGACCTATAGTATAGTACTTGCCGTTGACAGTGACGGCCTGGTCAATATCATTATTAAGGAAATAGAATTTAAGTTCGACTCCGAACCTACTAGACTATGGCGACTACTATGTTATATACACAAAAGGTTAAAAGCTTCATATGTGAACTTGTGACTGTAACTAATCCGCTGGAAGTTTTAAATCTAATCTGCGGTTTTTATAAAAGAAAAACATTTTGAAGAGACCGGTAGTAACACACAGCATAGCAGACCATATAACTTTAACGTTGTGCTTAAAATCCTACTTAAACTTCTTAACTTCCAAAGTGTTTGAAGTTAAAATATGAAAACTGGGCGTGACAAATTCCCTGCCTTTAAATTCGAAAATAAAATATTCATTTTGTTTACATATATTTTTGTGGAACCACAAAACACAATTCATTCCTTGACTTTACTGAAAATTTTTTTTCATTAAGCACAGTATAATGCACACGTACTAGCGGGTTCTTTATTAAAAATTAAATTTGCATGTAATTTAGAAGAAGAAGAAAAAAAAACACATTGAAAATGAAAATGAAATTGAAATTGTGAAAAGCCATTCCTCCTTTTTCAATTTGTTTAAAATACCTTTTCTAAGCATCCCTCGCGGCATTGCTGGACACGTATCGTTGTGGCTTGCTGCTGTTGCTGCTGATGTTTTTGTTGCTGGTGTTGTTGTTGCTGCTGATGTGTGGGACTACTTGATGTAAATGTTGCACATAAGGCAATGACCATTAACGAAAGGATTAAAATTTGTTGTTGATTTGTTTTGAAAAACATTTTAAAACTTAAATTTAAAACTTTTGTTTTTATTATAAAACACTTCATATTTGTTGTAATTTTTTATTTTAATTTCTTTTATAATTTAGTTGGAAACTATACTGCTTAACAGGGATTTAAAAAAAATTTATTTGATTTGATTTGAAAATTTATTTCCTTTCAAGGCTTTTAAAGAGATTACAAAAGCTTTTCCTAGGTATTCTTTAATTGCAACATTTTGTTTAAAAAAAATTGAATTTTTTATTTAATTTTCTTTTATTATTAAATTTAAAAACAGAGAGAAAATTAATTTAATTTTAAATGGTAAATGATTACTTTTATTATTTCTATGAATTTTCAAGGAGAGAGGGGGTAGATTTCTTTGTATATAAACACCTTATGCTCTCTTTCTCTTTTTGTATTAAATAATCAATTTGATTTGATATTATTTTTGTTGTTTTAAATTTATTATTTTCATAAAATTTTCTTTTATTTTTCTTTTTGTATTTGTATGAGTGTTATACCGACGGAGTTTTAAAAATCTTCTACACACGCACAGTTTTGAAAACAACCGAAACCTCAGGGAGTCTACACTAAACTGTGTTTTGCAGAAATTTTCTACAAAAACCCATAAAAAGAGACCAATTTCATTAGAGCATTACTGAACAAACTCAATAATACTCATGCAGCACACAGCACACAGCTTACAGCAAGCACCGCACAATACAGCACACACACAGCATATACACACATTCGTTTTTACTGTCATATTGTCGTTTAGTCAGTCAGTGAGAGTTATTCATGCAGCCAGCCATCCATCCATTCACACAATGTAGCCAACAGAAGATACAGTTTTTTTCGTTGGAGTTTCTTGTTCCGGGCATGCGACATAACAATACGAAAATATTTCTTTTCTTTTTTTCTTCTTCTGTTTCTGCTTGTATGCCCCCCTTGAAAAAGAAAACAAAAACAACATTGTAAGCAGAAATACAACAACCCTAACAACAACAAGAAATTAAATTTTGTTCTCGGTCAGGTGTATAAACCCAGCAACTCTTATTAGATTATGTTGCTGTTTGCTGTTGCTGCTGGGAGAGACCAATGCAGACTGTATGCCTAACTTGGCTTACCATTTAACATTTAGAAGTTTCAAGTGGAGATTTACAGGAATACAGCGAGAGAGAGCAAGCAATAGAGCGCGAGAGAGCTTGTATTGCAGAGAGCAAACAAACGAACGCTTAGAAAATTATAACCTTCGTTGAGGTTAAGTGAAGTTTATTGTTTTTTTTTTTGTTTTGGTATCCCTGTTTTGAGTGTATATGTAATCCATAAAATAGGCCTGTTCTAGATACAATTTAATGACTTGCTTCCAGCTGCAAATAGATACCGAAACAACAACCAGAACAACAACAATTTTCAAAACATTGTGCAGACTCTCGTTAAGCATGCGCTAAACCAACTTGTTGCAGTTGCAGGGGTTATAAAGCAACTCGAACATTTTTGTTGTTCGTATCATACCAAACTTATAAGATTTCTCCTTTCATTCCAATTCGAATTTGTTTCAAACCATTCATACACGACTCATACCTATCATTTCAAACAAGTTGTAACTATAGTTCCTACAAACACCGCTTAGCCAAGAGCGCCACCAATTAGAAACAATCAAACATTTGCCGGTTTTGCATTGAATTGTTACAAAACAAAAGCGTACAAAGAAAAACAATTCTAAGCAGGTTCTTTAGGCTAAAAACCGCTACCACTACTATGCTCGTGACTAGAGGTTATTTAACAAAATTTTTATGCTGAAAATAATAATAATTTTTCCTTCCAACAAAAAAGACACTTTGGAGTCTCATCCATTATCAAGCACTTGACTTTCTTTATCTCTTGGAAATGCTTTTTGGTGAAACCCCAAAACCATAATAAGCAGAGAGCAGTATAGCAAGTACACTGAGCGCTATTAAACGTTTTTGGATAATTTTATGACCTTAGTTTTCTTCTTCAACTGGTTTACTTGTAAATTTTGTTCCTCTCCCCTTCCTTCTCTTCATGTGCTTTTCATTTTCTGTTTTCATCTTCTTCGTAATAATGCTGTGTTTTACATTTGGTGGTGGGTTGCGGGGCTGTTTACACGTGTGCAGGAATTTTAATGTTTTGTAATCTTGAAAATTTGCATTTTATCTCAAGTATAGCTCAGTTCAGTTCAGTTCAGTTGAGCTGCGTTCTATTCAGCTCAGCACAGCTCACTAATAATAGAAGAAAACCTCATAAATACCAAAAAAAGCAAAGAGAAGTAAAACGTTTTCATATTTTTTTTTGAAATGCTTATCTACCAAAAAATATTAAACGAAAATACAGAAAAAACAGTAGCTTATAAATGATTTTCTATTTTCGTTCTTTACGAATAGAGCTGCCAGGATAATTTTTTAAGGGGAAATTTTCTTATGGAAAAATCTTCCACTTGAAGCAACAGAATGTGGTTAGTACTAAAGGTAACAATATTAGATGACAAACAGATTACAAGTCGCCATAGTCTAGTGGTTAGAATGGTTAGACGTGAGGCAGTGGTTCAAACCCCAGGTCAGGCAACTCCAACTAAACGAAAATATGAAATAATATTTCTTCAGCGTCTTTCTCTCAGCAGATTTCTGAAAAAATTTCTGACAGTGGAATAAAATTGCCATGAAATGTTTCTTAGAAATCTGTCCTTCAGAGTCGACTTTAAACTGTAGGTTGCACCACTCATATATAATATTAAAGCACACAACATTGACAAATTAAGTAAGTCTCGCAAGTGTATGCGAATAAGACACAAACCACAGTGGTTATGTAGCCATAAACCTACATAACCCATGCCAGCGCCTAAATTCAGCCTAATTTGTGCGCCTGAATTGTGCAAATTACTTGAAAATTTCAGAAAAGCCATGTCTTACATTCAAACAATGTAATGTTCTACACATAATGGCATTTATTAATGTTTCAAACGGAAAAAAAATGAAATCGTTACGAAAACGAAAAACCTAGAACTTAGCGTTTTGGTTTTACATTGTTTAACATTAAAATTATAAACGAAAGCTACAAAAACAAAACAATTCAGCAAACAAACCTGTTTACAAATTATTGTACTGATTAATATAACAACAAACACCATCATAAAAAAAATGGTAAACAAGTAAACAAAAATACAACAACAACATACATTTATAAAGATTTCAAGAAGGCGAAGTCATGAACATTCGCCTTCAAGAACACTCATCAGACTGTTTTCTTTGTCATATAAGAGGCAAGGCAAAGCAGTCAAGAGAGTAGGTGAAGTTTAGTCAATTTTGTGTCAAGACGCGGTGCGTTTGAAGAGAGTAATCGTGGTTTGAAGATCTGTCGAATAATTTTCTAATAATTGGTGTTGTTTATGCAAAGGATATAAACAGAGGAATAGCCAAGAAAAGCAATTGTTGTTGTTTACATCAGAATTGGGCTAATAATGAAGAATTTTAATTAAAACTAAACTAACTAAACGTATTTTAAACGTTTTTAAAAGTTAAAAAACCTAACAAATATGTTACACACACTTTGTTTTATTACATACATACATAATTGGCCCTTCAGTCTGGATCTCAACACCAATCATATTGTGTGTGTTAATTTTACATATGAGCGGCGGGACCTACAGTTAAAAGTCGACGAACACGACAGATTTTTTATGAGAAACTTTTCAAAGCAATTTTATTTACTCTCAAAGTTTTTGCCAGTAATCTGCTGAGAGGCAGTTGAAATATTATTTTCGTACTTTCGTTCTGATGTCTGTCCAGAGATTTGAACCATGGCTTCGCGTCTAATAAGCTAACACACTGCCTACTAGACTACGGCGACTTATCGGTCACACACTTTATTTTATTGAAATTTAAAAATAGGAAGCCTGTGAACCAACTCGATCGACGATCGACGATCTTCCAAAAAAGCTTAATCTCTTATAGCATTTGCGCACTGATAGATAAAGAGAGATGGACATGCCTGCCTTGTAGTTAATCTAACAAATAGTTTGAAAGTTTAATGAACTCTCATGATAGATTTGATGTTCCGTATTCAATAATAAAAAAAACTTGCTGCTGACATCATCTAGGATTAGTAAGCAATTTTCGAATTTTAACTACAATGCATTCGTTACGTCTAGCTGAATACAATACCGTTAAAAATTTAATTCTTGTTGTGAAATTTTTTTTTGTTTTTTTTTTTTATACTGATGGCAACCCATTTAAGTGTGTGATTTAAGCGAAGCGTACCAAATTCGAATTTAGTTTTCTTAAAGATTTATGATCAATAGTTTTGCATATTTAATTTTGGTTTTTGTTTTGTTGTTTGTTTTGTTGTTTCTAAACTGAATTTAGGGTTATTTGTTGTTGTTTTTTTTTTCTAAAAACTAAAGGTTTTACTAAAGAATTCTATGGCAGTTTGGAAACAAAAACAAATTTATTTACAAAGTTTCTATAGAAGATACTCGTATAAGATATCAGAACCGTGAAACAAATACAAAACAAAACAAACAACTAATCATGCTAGAAACCTAAGTATTTATTTTATTTCTTTATGGATATTTTGCATTTAAACAATACATAATAATTTCCGTTTAAAAAATTCTCGTCTCTTCTCTTCTCTGCTTTTTTTAAGCCATTGTTCTGCTTAAAGATGTTTGTTGAAATCTGTAGGATTTGTTGATCGTTTATACGTCTCTACTACATTCTGTTATTGTTTGTTGTTGTTCTTCCGTTGCTGATTAATTGTTAATAATTAATTTTCCATTTATATGGTCCACTAAAAATTTTTTATGCCTTTTTTTCCTCTTCTTCTGTGTTTCTATTTTACATTCTCGAAATCTTTTTAAGGCTTTTAAAGAGTATTAATCGTGTAACAACTTTATAAAAGCTTGAAATTTTCAATCATTATTAACGTTTTTCTTTCATTCTTTCTATTCCCGGGATACTCGTATATTCCTATCAGTGTTGAAATATTCAGTACTTTTGTACTTTTTTCAGTACTTTTTCATTTCAAAAACACTTTCAGTACTTTTTTATTATTGCATATTTTATGTCTTGCGCTTTTCAACTATTAATGCCTTAACAACCTGTGCAACATAATGCTAAAAGTATAGTCAGGCTTTAGTCTCGCTTAGCCAAACGTCCACGGAACGTACATTCGTTTTTAGAACACGAAAAGCAATGAAAATGCTTACAGAACCGTAATGTAATTTCGGTAAACCTTTGCATTGCTCCTCGTATGCTAAAAACGAACGTATGTTACATTACGTTTCATCGACGTTTGACTAAACCAGGCTTTTACGTTTTGTTACATCCCGAATTAGAGGTTTTTATCTTGTATGTGAGGAGCACGAATAAGACGTTTTTTTTCTGTGCCGTGCAGTATGTGTATTAAATATAAATAAATAAATAGCGTAGTAGATAGTGTGCTAGTTTACTAAACGTGAGCCCACGGTTCAAACCCCGTGACCCCCAGCAAATCAAAATATGAAAAAATATTTCTCCGGCGACTTGCTTGTGGCAAAAACTGTGAGACTAAATAAAATTGCCATGATAAAGTTTCTCAAAAATCTGTCCTTCGGAGTCGACTTTAAACAGTACGTCCCGCCATGTACATGTATAAAATAAACACACACACAAAACAAATGGTGTGAGAAGTTAGCTCATAATCATGATTGAAAGGTTATAATGACCAATTAAGTATGTATGTATTTGCTTACAAAAGTACCATTTGATGCAAAAAAAGTACTCTTTCAGTTATAGTTCAGTACCATTTCAAAATTTCAATTTGCAGAACTGATTCCTAATCAGTTTCAGTTGGGAAGCCAAAATATAAAGGAAATAAAGAAACGAAAAAAAATATTTTTTAACAGCCGGTAGTAAATGTTAGCGATTTACTACTCCAAGTATTTTGGTTGTTTTTTTTTTTGTTCTCATGGTGAATATTTTTCTTTATTGATTCTTTTTGTTTGTTTATTTTTAAGCCATAAATTAATCAACTTTAATAACAGAAAAACCAAAAAAAAAAAATACAGTTTTTTCTGTGTTTTATTTATGTCGTTGAGATATTTCTGTTCAATTTAATGTTTTACTAACGAGTTTGATGTTGTACTACTGTTTTATTTTAAATTTGTTTAAAAATGCCGCTTTTTAGATACAAAAGCCACTGCTCCCAGTCTCAATCTTAGCCACCAAAAGAAAAAAAGACAAGCAAATCTTTCAACTATGAAAAGTAACAAATGTGTACGCCATAATGAATGATGGTGGCTGTGTCATATACAATTCCCTCCAGCAGCAACATTTTTATTGGTGAGATATTGATCTTAATTAATAAATCAATAAAGTTTCTATTTATGTCAGTGATATTTTTTTATTTCTTTCTCGATATCTCCGATACTTTTTCTTTTTTCTCTATTTTAAGTAATCACTACTAGACTTCATAAAAGGGAAAATATTTTATATGTCTACCGTATATACATACACTTGTTTGTGGATTTAATTGATTTTTTTTTTAATTTTATTAAGAATATAACTGAGATTTAATTCTGTCTAAATTAAATATTGTCTTAAGGTCTAAGAGATCAAAAACAGAAATAAAAAAATAAATCCAAGAAATATAAAAGCATGCCTGCAGAATGTGATTTATTTTAAACCACTGCTTGCATATCTTTATTGTAGTGAAAATGCAATTTTATTCCACTTATTAAGCCACAATATTTTCTCCTTCCCAAAAAACTAAGATCTGTGTGATGATTTCATCATTAAAATAAAAAAAAAAACTCGAAACTAATTAAATAAATTCAAAATCTCAATTTTTGAAACCCACGTCCATAAATGAACTGGTGTAGAGGAAGTTTTCTGTGCCCAACGCCATTTTAACGCATGAATCCCAAGATCGGTTACAATGATTTTGTGGACTGGTTAACTAACCTTCGCCATCTGTACTGCCGCTTCGGCTTAAGAAACTATCTGTTTCGACTGTTCTGAAGGCCCACATACGTCTACTAGGGCTCCAGAGTGTTATGCATGTTATTTGCTTGAACGGCTCTTAGAAGCTCTGGGCTTCCACTTATGCTTAAGACTACCTAAATTGAGTAAAGAAGGGATTGTACTTGTTTCAAAGGAGTGTCATTTAATTGAAACAATCGATTGTTATTTATATTTAATTTCTCAAGATCAAATGCCTTAGAAGCTGCAATTAAACCATATACAATCAGTCTCTGATAATTTTTGTTTATTGCAGTGTTGTAATACTTAATTGGTCATTACAACCTAACTTCTCACACCACTTCATGTTGGGTGTGTATTAATTTTATCTATGAGTGATGGGACCTACGGTTTGAAGACAACTACCAAAGACAAATTTTTGAGAAACATGTTCAGGCCAATTCTATTTACTCTTTGAGCTTTTTTTAAGAGGCAGTTGTTGAAGAAAAATTTGTTCGTTTCGTTGAAGATGTCTGACCTAGAGAGATAATTTCTCACCAAAGAGAAATGTAATTGTCATTTTAGAATACTACGCGTTTCTGGTTAACCAATTCTGGCAGTTATAATTCGGACCAATACTCCAGAGATTGGAGTAGATTGTGAAAAGGTCAAGAGGAGGTTATATGAGGCAAGTTGATGTTGATTTCTTTTTTTCTATTTTACAAATCTGAGGAAAGCGTAGGAACCAAACTTTCAATATAGACACTCAACTAGGGAACGTTCAAATCAGTCTTGTCAAATGTTGATAGCGTAGATTAAAATCATTTGTTTTGGTTGTAGAAGCTTATAACAGCAATGAAAACTTGAAAGTGACACCAATTTTTGTAGTCGCCGTAGTCTAGTAGATAGTGTGCTGGCTTATTACATGTGAGGAATCGGTACAAGTCGCAGTTCATATATCAAAAAGAAAATACGAAAAAAATATTTCTTCGGCAACTTTCTCTCAGCGGATTTCTGGCGAAAACTCTGAGGGTAAAGAAAATTGTCATGAAAAGTTTCTCAAAAATCTGTCGTTGCGAATCGACTTTAAACTGTAGTTCATGCCACTCGCGGATAAAATTAATACACATGGGTGATGTGAGAAGCTAGGTCATAATCCTGACTGAAGGTTTGCAAAAGACGAATTAAATAAAGCTGAACAAAATAAAAAAAAGGAACAGAAACGCAAACCTTGTAATTATGAGATGAACAATAAAGTTTTCTTATTTTCAACAAAATGTTATAAAACTTCTCTAACCATTTAGAACAGTAGACTTTGGTAATCGCATACATACATGAATTTTTCGTAAGAATACAATTTAATGAAATTGAGAATATCCCAGAGTAGAAAATAGTATCAAAAATAATTTCGTTTAAAATTTGAAACAAGTGTGAATAAAATAAAATAAAAAAATAATTCCGAAATATCATAACATTTGACACATGCATTTGTGCATAAAAATTTATTTCGTTTTTCATTTTTTATTTCCATCAAATAGCAAGAAAAAAAAAGAAAGAAATCACAGTCTTTTATAGGAGAGACTCACTCACTATACCCAAGTAAATGATATTCTGCCTTTCTGTTGATACAGCCAAACAAAAGTTGTCTTTAGATATCAGTATTCTATCAGGTTAACAACACCCACCCACTTAGCATACTCACTTCACTTGCCTCGTTCGTTCCAAAATCTTTACAAAAGTTAAACAAAAATATACGGGTGATGGTAGATTTTTATGTATTTAAAAAAAAAAATTTTTAATATTTTTCTGTGAAACTGATTTCAAACAGGTGGGAATTCAATCAATACAGGTAACATGCAACTAAAGAACCTGAGCACAGATAAAATATCCTGCAAAAACAAGGGAGGGTGAATAAAATATACGAAAAAAAAGTGAATGAAAATGGAAAAGTTGCAAAAAAAAAAACGTTGAAATAAATAAAGAAAATAAACAACAACAACAACAGCAACAATACAAATATTTTTCATATTTGTTTTGTAACTTGTGCCGTGTTTGTTGTTATCGACAGCGAAAGCCTTGAAGGATTTTAACGTTGTTGAAAATGTCGAAAATTCATGTTACTGCTGATGATGTTAAGGATGCTGATGACTTTGTAACAAATAATGTATAACAACAACAACAAAAACGACAACAACGATAGCAACAAAAACTTTTAGGTTAAACATTTTTTCGACTTTGGGTTAGACTTTCTTTGTATTGTTACAATTATTATTGGAACAGAAGACATCGACAATGTCTCATCTCCTATGTACATATGTGGCTCATTTCACTTTTATTTTTGCCATTAAGGTACTGGGTTTTAATTTTGTTGCCTTAGAAGGTGTATTTGATGAGTTAAAGCTGGAGCGAAGGAACCGGCCATTGCTATGAGATAATTTATATTCATTGGAAATGTTTGGAACTGATTTATGCGGGCCTCTAATTCCAGATGGAACATAGTGTTACGAAAATGGAAAATCAAGGTACTGGTGTTTAGCATTTACATCGCTTAACATGAAAATTATAAACAAAAGCTATAAAAACAAAACAATGCAGTAAACAAACCTGTTTACAAATTATCGTACTGCTTGGTATAACAACAAACATCAGTATAAAAAAAGAATGTTAAATAAGTAAAAAGAAATACAACAACAAACATCAACATAAAAATATGGTAAACAAACAAGTAAATAAAAATATACCAACAATACTACAATAATAAATGTAAACAATGTTTACGAAGGAATGAACATTCACCTTTAAGAACATTCATCAGACTGTTTATCCTGCCATATAAAAGGCAAGGCAAAGCAAGTGTCTGAGTTAGTAAAGGCGTGGTGTGTTTGAAGAGAGTAATCGTGGTTTGAAGATCTCTGTTACAAAGATCTGGTGGTCAGTTGCCTAGTAATTGTTATTGTTTATGCAAAGGGTATAAACAGAGGAAGAACAAACGAAGCAATTGTTGTTGTTTACATCAAGTTGTGAACAGTGACACACAGAATTGTGCGAATAATAAAGAATTTTAATTAAAACTAAATGCCAACTTATTTTTATTTTATTTGCAATCTACGAGCTTATATTTTAAACGTTTTTAAAAGGTAAAAACGTAACAATATGAACATGAACTTAATTGAAGGAAGGACTTCATTTCCTATCTTTTTTCCTAAAATGACCCACATACCATAGAGTTCTGGAGCATCTTCACTGTATAGATGTATTACAAGCATCTTCGAATTACACAAAAAACAAACAAACACTTGCAGAAAAAACTGATATCGAAGAAATGAGAAGAAATCCCCAAATAAAAAATGTATTGAAAGACAAACTAGACACAAGGATGTGATATGATGAGGAGAAGACAGCATAGGAATAAAAAAAATGAAATTTTTTTTCTTCTTTACAAAGAAACCAATTTTACTTTGCTTTCTTGTATTTCCACTGCTTCTGCTTGTTTCTTCTTCATCTGCTGCTATTTGTTACAACAAAATGTTGTAATTTGCCAAATAACAACTACAAATATGAAAAGGAAGACAAAAAAACGAAAAAATTAGAAACACATAATCAAACAACTCCCCTAAAATAGATACTCAAACGCCAGCACGCATTACAGAATCAGAATCAAAGTTCATGTTCTTTTTTTTCGTTTTTCTTGATATTTTCATCGTACAAGTGGCACAAAATCGAAGCTACAGCAGACACAGCCAGTCAAGTAGTCAATATTGCCTGATATTCTAGAGGGTATGGTGACAGACATACATTTAATATGTAATATTTTTTTTGATTTTGTTGTTGTTCAAATGTTATAATTTTTTTTCTTTTTTTGGGTATGTGTTACAAACTAACAGATTTTGTGTTACATAAAGTAACAAGAATTTGTGTAAAGTATCTGCAAAAAATGTTTCTTTCAACTTCAACTTTAACTGGTTGTTTGTTAGGAAGAGTAAATTCATTAATTGCTTAGATGAATAAGAACTCCTTAAAATTTAAAGGGAATGTTGTTGAAATTTTTAAATCAAAATTTTGTTCAAATTTATGTCTATAATATGGTGTTCAGATATGCACATTATTGAGCATATCTGAACATAGTATTACATACGTCTACAATAACAAGCAATACTTTCATGTCATGTCAGTATTACATGCATACATACATAATTGGTCATTACAACCCTTCAGTCAGTATTACTATCTAGCTTCTCACACCAATTATGTTGTGTGTATGTTAATTTTATACATGAATGGTGGGACCTATAGTTTACAGACGATTCCGAACGACTGAAACTTTTCATTGCAATTTTATTTATTGTCAGAAGTTTTGCTAGACATCTGCGGAGAGGAAATCGCCGAAGAAATATTCTTTCATATTTGGATTGGTTTGAGATGTGCTGACCTAGGTCTTGAACCGAGGCCTCAAGTCTAATAAGCCAACACACTAGACTACGGCGACTACAAATATTGAAATTAAAAACAAAAACAAAAAAACTTATTGTTGATTACCGTTGATACTGGCAATATGTTGGGAAATATTTCTCAAGGATAAAAATTTCTTGATGCAAATGAAATGCAAAACATGGGAATAACAAGGACATTACAAAACAAATATGACAAGCAAAATAACCAAATATTCACAAAGGAAAATAGAAACAAAACCTGATAAAGGAATAATAAAAGCAATGGGTGTGGTACAGGCCAAGAGATCAGCAAAGTATAGTTTTTTCGCTATTCATAAGCACTCATGAAATTTAGAATATAAGAGAGTCAACAATATTTGGGCAATTCACACAACTTTGTATCGTGTATGTTGTATTGAATACATTTGTTTGTTTGTGAACGCTCAGTGCTATACTGTATTGTGTATTTCGTGGTATTCAAACAATTTGATAGCCCGAAACATATACACATTTTTTTTCATTCACACAATTTGATAGCACAAATCCAATACAACTTTTAAAAACAAATGAAAAAAGTGTATAAGTGTATCGGATTTTTATATGAAAATTATCAACAACCATCATACACTGTTGTATGTTCTTACAACAATACAATGAATACAACGATACAACGGCTTGTGTGAATTGACCAATTGAAATTTAACTGTGTACTCTGATGCATTCATACTCACTACAACCGTTGATTTATAAGCACAGGTTGCAATGAGTGTGCGTACAACGTTGACATCAAACTCATACCATTCGAAATATGTTTGATTCGTTAGCCCGCCTACTCTTTCAGATTCATAACTTTAGAAAATTACTTACAATATGTACTTATAAATAATTCGAGTGACTCGATTGACAGTCTTGGTTGTTGTTGCATTTACAAAAAAAAAAGAAAACAAGACAAGTAAGCAAAAGAGACAGAGCAGCAAGCAAAGCAGACACACAACCATTTAGTAAGTATTTTAGTGTTCGTACGCTCATTATACTTATTTTGTGATTCGTGTATATGTTGAGTTATGGAGACTCGAAGTCAACAACATCATACGTGTTGCTAATTATTAATATGATGAGTACTTCAAACTTTGAATATGAGTGGAGGTTCCATGATATTAGTATTAGAAATTATGAGTATGTTTCGATTCTACTTTTTGAATACTCATTGCTGATCTCTGGTATGGAATCACAGTCTTTTGGGTACCATAAAAGATATATATTTAAGGAAGCTTTTAAAAACCTCTCTAAATTTTTGTACTTTTTTATGGAAATCATGGCTTTGTTAGTATTGTCAGTTAAGGTCAGTAACAAATGTTACCAACTACGAAATCATAATTATTCCATAAAACTTAGCATAATATTTTGTTCCTATAGGTATTGTAAGGTAATGGGGATCAAATTCAGTAGCTTAAAAGAGGGAATATTTCCCAAAAAAAAGTATCATAGTAATTTTAGTAACTCAGCCGAAAACGCCTCCCGTAGAGCTTCATTTTATTAGTAACTGGAAAAAAATAATTAAAAAAAAAAACGAAAAACAAAACAATCTGAATTCAAGCAAGAAAATAGAATGCATAACAAAGAAGAAGAAGAAGGAGAAGAAAAAAATAAACAAACAAAAAATAAGGAAAATATTTACTTGAGTGGGAACAACGCCAAGTTAAGTCAAGTCAAATCACATCATATTGATGATGAAAGAGAAGGCAACAATCGACAACTGGATTGGCATGGTATTATCCTTCTGGCCTAGTGTTCAACATTTTTCTTGTTTGTTTGGTATAACAAAAACAAAACGTAAGTAACTGTTTCTTAATAAATACCATACTCTCGCATACAAACACACAACAAAACATGTTTACAATTTTTTCAATTTTCTTTTGCAACGACAAAGATCAATTACAATATTGAAATGAATATTTTTCTTCTCATGTTCTTTCAATTCAGATTCCAATCATCCATTTGGTTGGTTGAAAGTGCGTCTATGGGCATAATAGACCCCCTATAATTGGAAACATGGAAATCAATCTTTAAAAAAAATTAAAAAAAAAATATTTCTATTAAATAGCTGGTGTAGTGTAGGATGATAATGAACAACTCAATATATGTACATAACACAGAGTGATAAATGTACGGGAAAAAGTTGATAAAGAAACCAAATTTTGTCTACGAGTCTATTAAGTTGTTCCTGATAATTGATTTAAAATGTGATTGAATTTGACTGAAAATCAAAGCTCGACCGTGGGGGTGATACGAAAAATGTGCCTTGGTGCCTGTTAGGAAATCAATGAATTCACGCTTATTTAGATCTCACTGCTGGAAATTACTACCATTAACTCGAATGTCCGCCTCTCTAAACCTTTACATCACGACGATATAAGTATCCTTTAGTGAAGTCCTAAGAGATTATGAATAACAATTATACGTACATAATTGGCTATTACAACCCATCAGTCAGGATTTCAAATGAACTTCTCATACCACTCATGTTGTGTGCCTTAATTTTATACTTGAGTGGCGGACCTACTGTTTAACGTCGACTCTGTACGACAGATTTTGAGAAACTTTTTCATGGCAGGTTTATTAACTCTAAGAACCAGAAATCTGCTGAGAGGAAGTCGCTGATGACATATGTTTTTTCATATTTCGTTTTGATGTCTGGCCTGGAGCTCGAACCCGGGCTTTACGTCTAATAAACGAACACACTACCTACTAGAATGCGGCGACTAACTGCTGGAAATTACTACCATCAAATTGAATGTCTGCCTTTTTACACTTAGGCCCTTACATCATGACGATATGAGTGCCCTTTAGTGAAGTCCTAGGATTATACTCACATAATTCGCTATTAAAACCCATCAGTCAAGATTTCAACCGAACTTCTAACACCACTTATGTTGTGTGCTTTAATTTTATACATGAGTGGCGGGACCTACAGTTTAACGTCGACTCTGAACGACAGATTTTGAGAAACGTTTCATGACAATTTTTATTTACTCTCAAGAGTTTTTTCCAGAAATCTGCTGAGAGGATGGATATTTTTTTCAGATTTCGTATTTGGGATGACTAAGTCAGGCGTTGAACTATGGGCTCACATCTAATAAGCCAACAGACTACATACGAGCCTAAGGCGACATCAGTTAGACTGACAGGATTAGGTTAAATTGGCCTGGTCGCCTTACAGCATATCTCATTTGGACACATTTTAGTATTTCCGTTTTGTTGGAGTTGTCTGACCTGGGGGTTGAACCGTGACACAGTTTCAAAATCTGGATAGGAAAAAAATTTGTTTAATGGTTCTTAAGTTTTTTCAAAAACTCTCTATAGAATATATTGGAATCATACTCTTGTGGAAAGAACTAGATGGTGCATACGATTAAAATTTTTAATTTGGAATGTTGCAGTCCCTCTTGCCTTACATTTTGCTAAACTTTAATAATTTTTGTAAGCTTTTTATGCAAGTGATCACATTTTATTTATTTTCTTTTCTTCTATTTGTATCCTTTTTTAATATTTGCTATTTGCAAGGCCAACACAGAAAACAAACTGAAAAAATGTGATGAAAATCCAACAAAAAATTCGAATTTATGACGAATTGCTGCTGCTGATGAATAAATGAAAAATTATTGTTGTTGCTGCTGTTGTTTTTTCATACAATTCAAACTACACAACTCACACTCCTTTTCCTCTGCAGTTTTTTAATATTTTATACAGTAAAGCAGTAGTAGTGGTAGTAGCATACGCATACACATGTATGGTATTACTGCCTAAATACATACAACGATTAAACGATAATCGTACAGAAAAAAAAAACGAGAAAAACATTAAAAATGTTTCGCTATTTACGAGCATATGCATGACCTTGTTATGAGTGTTACATTTCGGATATGAACAACAACAACAACAACAAGAACAAATTTTTTAAATCCAAATTGTAATTGTTTCTCAGCGCCTTTTTGAGTTTTTTTTCTACTATGATTTGTATTTACATGGGTATATTGGGAGAAAGGAAATTTTCTATTTTGCTGGCAGGATTAAAACAAAGATCCACCATTTCATATGAGCGTGCCACAATTATACACACACATGCAACAGTATGAACACATATGTATATGTATGTACAGTGCGTGAAAAAAATAATTTTTTTTAAATATTTTCCAAATAATATGGTTTTACTTATCAATGCATGAAGTCGCCATCGTTTAGTAGGTAGTGTGTTGGCTTATTAGACATGAGACCACGTTCCAAACCTCAGGTCAGACATCAAAACGAAAATTTGCTAATATTTCTTCGGCGACTTCCTACCACCAGATTTCTGGCAAAAACTCTGTGAGTAAATAAAATGCCCATGAAAAGTTTCTCAAAAAATTGTCGTTCGGAGTCGAGTTTTAACTGTAGGGCCCGCCGCTCATGGGTGTTAATTAACACACACAACATAAGTGATGTGAGAAGCTAGGTCGTATGTATGTATTGTCTACCAAGATTGATTTTGAGTGCTTTTTTATAATTTTCTCAGTGAAAAGATCCGTAACTTATTATTTTCTTCTTTCTACGGTGGTATTACTTTGGAGTGGAGTCCTTTTGGCCATTTGGCCCCTGCGTGTTCATATCCGCGTCCGGTCGTAAGTTGAGGAGACATCTACGTGTCTCCACTATTCCTTTAGACCAGGATCCCGTGTTGGTTTCCTCTGACACATGCGTCCGTATCAATTATGCCGGCGTGCCTGCCCGTCCTGCAGACTCAAGGTCTCTCTTCTTCAGCCTTAGAATGCGCTCCACGTAATTCGCCACTGAGGCCCAATTTTCTCTGCTCGAAGTCATAACACCGACAATATTAGCGGACGTGATCGTTTCAATTTCCGACGTCAGTACAGAGCGATAGCTCTGCCACCGTGCACATTCGAAAACCGTGCGCTCTGCATCATCAATAACTTGCCCTTCTTCGTAAAGACAGTAAGGGGAAGCGGTCTTGCAAATCCTGTGCAGATATTTCCTAAAATATGCGTGACCCGATAGCATTTACATTTACCTCTCCAAATTTTCGACCAATCCATGGCCTTATGTCCGGGATAAGTCTCGCCGTCCACCTTCCTCTATCTTCATCATTCCATCGTCGTTGCCATCTTGAGATGGTGTTTTCCCTGAAGTGCCCGGTTATGTGACTTCCAGCCGATTTCCCTCTATAAAGCATTCAACTTGTGGTCTACAACGATACACCACTTTCTGCACTGATTGATTTCTTCTGAAGTCCACCAGTAAAGGTTACAATTTGAGGGCATCATCACAATCTTTGTAGGAAAGGAAACAGATTTTAGTGTATATTTTATAAATTTGACGTTGAGCAATTCCTGCAACTCCGTCAAGGTAGGAAAGGACCTCTCTGAACCTATTGATACCGTGCGAAGTTTCCAACAAGGCTATCCCTTATAATGCGACCTTTTTAATTTCGTCATGGAGAGTGTTCTGCAAAAGCCGGGAGTGCATAGCAATGGCACTATCTTTCAAACAAGCGTCCAGTTGCTTGTGTATGCTGACGACATTGACATCATAGGCGTACCAAGCGAAATGTTACTGCTGTCTTTAGTGCTAATGAACGGGAGTCTTCTCAGATGGGTCTGGCAGTAAATGAGGGCAAAACAATTATCGAGAAGTAGAGACGTGCGGCGTATTGATTCAATCAAGGAATTTATTTATCTTGGCTCTGCCATTACCACCAAAAATGATGTCAGTCTGTAGATCAAGCGCAGGCTCACTCCTTCCAACGGGTACTACTATGGTCCCAGTAGGCTATTGAGTAGAAAAGACATTTTTTGGAACCTACTAAGCACTAATGCAGCAGCCTTGAGAGTATTCGAGAGAAAAGTCCTACGTAAGATCTTCGGTCCAGAGCAAGTTGGCGACGATTTCCGCATTCGATCCCACAGTGAGCTGTATGAGTTATTCAACGTATTAGTGGCTGCGCTAGCTCGGCCATGTCGCTCGAATGGAGGAGGATACTCCGGCGAGACGGATATTTGATGCAAGGAAGAGGATGACCTTGTATGCGTTGGAAGACCCAAATCGAGGAAGCCCTGTCATCGATTGCTGTGACCAAATGTCGTATTCCCGCAAGAAGCAGTAACAGGCCGAAATCCGTTAATCGGGTTGTAAATGGCCAATTAAGTAAGCAAGTAAGATCAGACATTTTTATTATACTGTAACACATTTATTGTAATGCACTATCTGGAATGCTAGCAACATACAATTTTACTGGTATTTTTTTTTTAATTTCGTTGGCAATAAGTGAAACTGATATAAACAATATTTTTTCAAATTGAATCTTATTTGTTGTTATTGCTTTGGTTGTTGTTATTGTTTTTATTGTTATTTTTATGATTATTTTTTATGCTCTTTGTACGGCATTTTAGTAGAGCGTTTGAACCCGAGAACAAAGTTAAAGCCTTGGGATATTTTAGCTAAATTGTTTTGTGATTTCATTTCATTGTTTCATCTTTTTTTTCGTTCTTTTTTCTTTCAGCGAATATTTCATGGCATGGTTTTGAAAATTAAATAAAAACAAAACATTTTAAGCAATTAAAGAAAAAAAAAAAGAGAATGAAGTATTCAGGCAAGATATTGAAGAAAAACAGAAATTAGAAAGGAGCTACAAAATCTTTTGGCCATAAAACTAAAATCCAATGAGGCCACAAAATTGATTTGAATAAAAATAAAACCCATTGAACCATAACGAAATTTGTGTAAAGTTTTCTAAAGAGATTCCTACATTTTCTAAAGCAGGATTAAAAGGAGCACAATTTACGTAAAGTCTTTAAAAAAAAAATTAAATGCTTCAACTAGTTTGCCGTAAAAAAAAACAAAACAAAAAAAAAAATACTTGGAAAACATTTGGAATGTCCTTCTTATGCTTCTTAAAAACTATTTTGGCCAACACTTAACTTTTTTAATGGCTTCGCCGAAATGGGGAAGTTATGTTGAAGTAAGCGGCCTTTTGTGTTTACTCGTAAATGGCAGTTTTTTTTCCCCATTTTTGGGGTATTAATCACCGCATCTTTTAAGAGAGAAGTAGTTATTTTTCATCATCTTCTTTCTATACCGCTTGTTATTGTCATTTTCGTTTTGAACACAAAAGTTATAAACTTCTTTTCGAATTTTAATACATGTGGCAGTCATAAATTACTTTGGCTATCACAGTCTCCACAATCCATCCCAATCATCCATCCATCTCTCCATTCTTGTTTTTAATTCCTGTTTTTATTCGTCGTTTTCTCCTTTTAAAAGTGTTTTGATGGAACGGAACGGATTAGCATAAACTGTATACATACATGTTCTGTTGTTAATATTTATTTCTTATTATTGTTCAGTTTTGACCAAAGAGGTAGTAAACATGGCATAGAGAAGTTAATAAAATTTTATACGCTTGCTTTGCTTTTTAAATATTTTTTTAATGTTTTATCTCATCTCCGCCATTCGATTCGTTTTCATTTCATTTGATTTCCGTAAAGCAGGAGGCATTTTTATTTTACAGTTACCGCTTGTAAACAGCTTTATGATTTTCTCTCTCTCTCTCTCTCTCTCTTTTTTTGACCATTTAAAGGACACTAAATGCGTAATTTTTTTGATGTGAATCAGTTTCCTTTCTTCTTAAAAATGGCAGAGATCATAGAACTTTTCACACACGAAAATGGTAGCTGCTAGGCTGACATTAAAACACAATTATTTCTTTATTTACTACCGATATTCAGAGGATAGCTCCTACTTATGAAAAGCACTGTGTTAGGTATGGCAATAATACATGTAGAAATGAGCTAATGAACAGGCATTATATTCACCTTTTGAAAAACGTTTAAAATATGAGCACGTAGACTGAAGATAAAATAAAAATAATTTTGTGTTTAAAATTCTTTATTACTCGCACAATTCTGTAAGCCAGTGATCGCAACTTGATGTATACAACAACAATTGCTTTGTTTGTTATTCCCTTGTTTACACCCTTTGCATAAACAATAACAATTACATAACGTATACATACATAATTGGTGATTAAATCCCTTAAGTCAGGATTGTGACCTAGCTTCTCCCACCCTTAATGCTGTCTGTGTTAATTTTACAAATAAGTGGCGGAACCTACAGTTTAAAGTCGACTCCAAACGACAGATTTTTGAGAGACTTTTTCATGGCAATTTTATTTTACGCTCAAAGTTTTTGCCACAAATCTGCTGAGAGGAAGTCGCAGAAGAAATATTTTTTCAGATTTTCTTTTTGACCTCTGACCTGGGGTTTGAACCGAGGCATCAAGTGTAGTATGCCAATACACTACATATTATACCAAGGCGACAATAGCAATTACTAGACAATTATTCAACTGATCACGGTAACGGAGATCTTCAAACCACGATTACTCTCTTCAAACACACCGCGTCTTCACACAAGACTGACTGAACTTATTCTAACTGCGTCACATGCTTTGCCTTGTCTTTTATGTGACAATGTAAACAGTCTGATAAATGTTCCTGAAGGCCAATGTTCGCGGCTTAGGCTTTTCGAGATCTCTATAAATGTAAACATCGTTGTTTTATTATTGGTGTTTGTGTATTTTGTTTAAATTTTTTCTTGTAGTATTTGTTGTTGTATTTTGTTTACTTGTTTACCATTTTTTATGCTCGTGTTTCTTGTTATATTAAGCGGTACGGTAATTTGTAAACAGGTTTGTTTACTGCATTGTTTCGCTAATTTTTAAGCCAACAGAAGTAAAAATATTTACAATGTCTCACTCTTGAGCGTACGATATAAGCAATGAACGACTGTGTGTGCAATATATTCAGAGAAACGGAAGAAAATTGAACCTTTAGAAGGCAAAAGGAAGGCGATCCAGGATATCTTTTCTTTACAAATATTTGGACATGAAACTGGAACTTGTACTTGGTATATAATTTCATAGGAAATATCAGGCATTTGTCTTATTTAACATTGTGTGTTGAAATAATTTTGCGGAAAGACTTTTCTGGACTTGAATTGTAAGAGGAAAGTAACTTTATGTCATGAACATTTTTTTCCATTTGACTCATTGTCCTCCAACAAGTTTATTTTTAAAAATCATTTTAATTTCATTGAATGGAATTTTATAATTCCTGTTAAAGCAATTATTGGAACAAAGTTTCTCTCGCTGGTTTTTTTTTTCTTTTTTGTTTTCAACGAAATATCCATAATTAAAGTAAACGTTTTATGGCAGTGAGAGAGAGCGAGATCAATAAAATTCATGAAATTAAAATGAAATGAAAAAGGCAAACTTCTTAAATTTGATTTAATGGAGTGACCGATCACTTTTTCAAACGCATTCATATGTAAAGGAAGGAAGAACCTTCGATCGATCGATCGATCGCTATAACCATCCGTCTATTGATTTTTCGTTTGTCTTTGGCCACATGTTGTTAAATATTTATGACCACAACTTTAAACATTTGCCAAGAAATACAAGCAAAAAAAACGAAAAACAAAACAGCGTCAGCCGTTATAAATTATCGCAACAACGAATACGGAATACTTTTGCGTGCTGCTGTGAAAGCCAAAACAAGGCAAGCGTTGTTGCTTTAAACGGGTATCCCTCAATAACAAAGCAATCAAACGTAAAACTGACTCCACCAGAAGTCAAAAACGAAGAAAACGAAACGAAACGTAAACGTTACGCATATTAAAGTCAACGTATCTTTGTTTTGACCAATTCCTGTATGTTTTTTTCTTCGCGGATTTCACTTTGAGAAGCTTTTTTTTTTGGAGATGGGATTCTTAAAGCAGCTCAAAATAATATTTATGATGATGTTTAACATGTCAAAAACGTTTATGATAACCGAAAATTAAAATTTACACACACACACAAACACAGATTAAACACAAAAATTACTTGTTTTTTTTATTATTGTTGTTATATTGTTGCATTTATAATTTTGATTAGGGTTCCTAGAAATTTTTTGATTTTTTTTTTGATCAAGTTTCTTAAAGAAACAACACACAGATTTGTTTTATTAACTGTTACCAAAGCTAGTTTGGTTTTGGTTGGTGGCATCAAAGAGTAGAAAAAACATAAGTGCCGATATACAGTGGGTTTGTTTTACAAAAAATAGTTATATGATCAGAGATATTGATCAACAATTTTTAACAATTTTGCATCATATGTAAGTAATATTGCAATCCTTCATATCATCATATGGAAGTAATATTGTAAGCCATGTGGCAGTTATTCCCAGGTTTACTCACTGTAGTCTGTATTAGTAATGCGACATTGGCGGGTTTGTTTTTTTACAAACATATGTGGCATGCCCTTTATAGTTTAGTGTCTCATAGAGACACTTTCATTCATTTCATTGTAATCCATTCCCACAATAATTCTGACATTTTACATCTACAGACCCACAGTCATATATAAATTCCGTAGATAACAATGCTCGCTCTTTCTGCTCCTGCCAGTCCGAACTCTAGGGAGTGAGAGCGATATTCTCCATTACTTCGAGAGGTTGAAGATGCTCGACAGTCTCAATATTTAAATCGTTTTCACTTATCTGATGTGGTAATTAGGGTGATTAACGTCTGAATGGATTCTAATGTCTAGCAGGTGCTTAAAAGACTCTTATGACTTGACTTGACTCTTAAGAAATGACCGAGTTCATTCCAAAGTTTTACGGCACAATATGTACAACGTTGAAAGAAGAAAATCTCTGGCAATACTATAACTGATTAGACGGGTTATAGGGTTTGGTTAGTGTGTGGGTAAGAGGGGTAGGGTATATTAAGAAGAAGCTGCACAAACCTTTTATATTTTAACTGTCTATATGTGTAAATAATAAATGTTATAGAGTTTTTAAATTTGTATTTTCTTCAAACGTTATAAAGTATATATTTGTTTGTGTTTCGTAACAATGTGTATTTTGTTTACAATGTGTATATATTTTGTTTTGTTTCACAATGTTCACAATTTATTTTAATTTGTTAATGTTCACAATATCTGTAATTTGCACTACATTTAATATGATGTTCACTTCTATATTTGCACACACGTAGGGCTGATTGGAGATTTGTTTTGCGTTCTTTGAAGATCGATAGTCAACTCTCTTATTCGAGGATCGATAATCAACTGATCGGCAAGGATCAAAACAACCATTTACGACCTGTTGAAGAATGTGTGTATGTTGATGTGTGATGAATGTTGATGTGTATGGTGAATGTGTTGATGTGTATTGGGGATGTTATTGTTATTGTCTGAGATGTTTGTGTTGTCCTATTGGAAGTCAGGGTTGGGGTTGTTTGAATTTGTTCACTCGTGTGAACATCCTCCCGGGCCGGCAACCTGTGAATGAAAACAAATAATTTTTTTAATTGTCCAAAAGATGGGTAAGGGTATTAATTTTTTCACTCGGGGTTTCAGGGTACAGACTTTCAATTCCGATCTGCCGATCAACCATAACTTCTAGTTGGGTGGAATCTGAAATTAATCTTTGATTGGGTATTAATAGCTGTATGTGTTTAAAGTGTGTTTGGGTGAGTAATGGGTGTGTTGAAAGTGTAAGGGTGAATAAATTTGATCTTTTCAGACTATAATATTCGTCATTGAAATATTGTGTCTGACAAAGTATCACTAGTCTATCACGGGTAGTTTTGATCCCATGCGCATCAAGTTTAGTACTCGGGTGGGTTAATAATCTATTGAGTCTTTCGTCAATAGATTGTGGGTTTTTTCGATCCAGAACTATGCTGTCATTTCGAAATTTATTTCTTTGAGTAAATGATACGTGGTCACAAAATCGATAGACGTACAACAATATTCTAAAAGCTTTGGACCATTCAGAAAATCTTTCTAAAATGTCCTGGGTAGGGTGAGTGAAGTTCATAGATGGTTTTGGGTATACAGTTTCAACTTCAGCTTGAGTTTCGGAGGGTAAATGTGTTGTTGGCCACTTTGTAAGATCTTCCTTCAACCAAGTTGGTCCATTCCACCATAGCTTATCTTCCTTGAGTTCGTCGGAGTTGCAAACACGACTGGCAACATCGGCTGGGTTGTCATAAGAGGCCACGTGACTCCAGTTCTTCGTTCCCATCGCATCGGCTACTGCAGTCACACGGTTTGCCACAAAGGTGTTCCAGGTAGTTGGGGTTTTGCTGAGCCATGCCAAAACTATTGTAGGGTCCATCCAGAAATTCTTTGGGTGTTGGGTTAATTGCAGCTGGGTAATTAGATTCTGTGTAATTTTGCCAACAACACTGCACCACAAAGTTTTAATTTCGGATAAGAAATGACTTTGATAGGTGCATCTCTCGTCTCAGCGAAGAGTAGGGTTACGGATATGGGTATATTTATGGGTACAACTCGTGCGTATATAATCGCAGAGTGCCTTTTCAGAAGAATCTGAAAAGTCATGAAACTCAATTCCTGCTGAAGGTGAAAAATGTATCCATCTAGGAACCCGAATATTGTCTTTATCATAAAACTCCGAAATGGGTGGGTGGTCAATTTCGGGTGCATACTGTTAGTGGGGTTGGGTAAGTAATTAGTTAAGTAACGAGGTTAGTATTCTGGGTGAGGAATGAGTTATGAGCAAGGGTGAAACATATAAGATTATCGGAAGAAGTTTAATCAATGTGTGGGTAGGACTACGACCTTGGTGATGGGTCGAGTCAATGTTCCGTTTGATGTCTGCAATTCGACTATTCTGGGCAGTCCATCGGAACCTGGATGAGTTTTGGTTACTCGTCCGAGTAACCCTTCATTTGAGGGTGGGTTGTCCTGTTTAATGACGACAATGTCATTGACTTCCACAGGACGCTTAGAGTTTCTCCATTTATAACGCTTATAGAGCTCTTTAAAATATTCATCCTTCCGTCTCTTGCAACACTGATGGTGTTGAATTTTCAACATTTGCCATCGGTTCGCTAGGGTAATATCCTCGTTACTAAAATAGGGTTCAGCGGGTTTATCAAGCTTGACAGAACTGTAGTAAGAGGCGATTCTTCGGGTAGGGTGAGAATCTTGTACTGGTCCGGTTAAAATCCAACCAAACTCAGTTTCTTGAGCTATTAATGTGCCAAGAATATCTTTCTTAACACCTGCTCTAAGAATTTGTGGGTAAAAATCGCTACCAATTATAATGTCAACTGGGCGGCTTTCATAAAATTCAGGATCCGCCAATGGGATTCTGTCTAACTCTTTTATGAAAGTAGGGTTTAAGTTTTGGGTGGGTAAATTGCGGGTGAGGGTTTTGACAACAATTGCTTGAATATTGAGTGAAAATTCCTTATTCGTATTAGAACCAAGATGTATATTACACATCTTGTTCGAACGTGCTGAAACAACCTCATTTAAACCTGAGATTTCAGCAACTATGGGTAGGGTGGGTAAGTGTAATTTGCGCCTTAGCTTATCAGAAATAAATGAAAAATCTGATGCTGGGTCAATGAGCGCTCTAGCAGGGAATTCTTCACCGTGTATTTTAATATTCAAGGCAGCTGTGCCTAATAGTTTAGCTCTGTCATCTAATTGGGTTTTGCTTGATTGGGTTTGGGTAGAGAAAGACTGTATTGCATTTGACGTAGAGGGTTTATCGTCATTTTGTGGGTTAGTGTTTGGTTTGGGTTTGTGTAATAAGGTGTTATGTCTGCCGCCACAGTATCTGCAGGTAAATGTACTGCGACATTCTGATACCATGTGGCTAATGGCCAGACAATTGTAGCAAATAGAACTCTTTCTTACAAATTCAATTCTTTCATTTACTCCCAGGGAAGTAAATGATGAGCATTCCCTCAAAGTGTGGTTATTTTTGCAAAGTTTGCACACTGAACCATCGAGTTTTTCTTGGGTTTTCGGGTAATTATGTGTATTTGGGTGGGTTTGGGTAGAATTTGAGGGTTTGGTCTGGAATTTAATTTTATTTGTAGATCGGGTATCCTTCTTATTATTGTGCGTCACAATGTGGAACGTTTTCACTCTTCTGTTTGAGTCTGTCTTATTTTTGACATCCTGGAGGTATTTGGGTTTTGGGTGGGTGTTTGGGTTAGGGTTAGGGTTACTATCTGGAACATCATTGACAGAAATGAGTTCCTTGAATGTATTTGTTAAAAATACATCCACATCTGTCCAGGAAGGCATTTCAGCACAATCTTTTAGGGTCTTCTCAAACTCTCTTCGGGTTTCTTTGGGTAATTTTGTTAGACAGAGATATACTATGATAGGATCCCAATTGTCCGTATCTATCTCCAATGTATTTAAATTTGCAATACAGCAATTAATCTTTCTTTGTAATTTTCTTATTGAAACACTACACATAGTGTTTACCGCTGGTAAATTAAAAAGGGTTTTTATTTGTGCATTAATTTGCATCCTTTTATTTTCATATTGATTTACCAGTTGGGTCCAAGCAATAAGAAACCCATCATTAGTTAAGGGTGCGTTGTCGACTATTTCTTTAGCCTCGCCGCTAGTCTTATTTTTAAGGTAGAAGAGTTTTTCTACTCCACTTAGGCGGGTGTTATTGCCATAAATAGCCTTGAATAGGTCTCTGAAAGAGGCCCAAGACTTGAAATCCCCACTAAATGTTTGCATATCGCAAGGGGGTACGTTAAATCCAACTGAGAGGGTGGGTTCTGAGGGTTCGGGTTGGGTTGGGGTAGAATTTTTGGGTTGGGTAAATTTTTCTATAGATTCATCTATGGAAATCATAGATGACCTATAGAATTTTTTGGCAGATCTCATATTCCTGGAGAGGCCATTAAAATTTATAGAATTGGCTACTTCAGGGTCATTGAGTTGTGGCGACTCTCGGATCTGTTTAAATTTCCCATCAATGTTCGACCACAACTCTACCAATTCATGCCTCATGAATCTCAATGCTGGTAGCGATTGAGAATTCTCAGGACTAGCCTTATAGTCCTCTTCAAAGGCACTCAAGTCCTGTTGGATATAACGTGTAATATCGACGGCCAAAGCTTTTAATTCCGACATATTTAATTTAAAATATAACACGCAGAGGATTGGATAAAATGAGTAATTTTAGACAGTAAATCGATTTACCGTGGGTAAATTTGGTTTAAAAATGTATTTATTTCAGATTTGAAATAAATCTAATCAGCAGACAAAATTGCCTATTGGGTAGTCTTTGGGTTTTTGTGACACTACACAAAGAGAACGGCAATATTTGGTACTCACAATATTTTGGAAATATTATCGAAGAAAAAGGGTATTTATTGGGTGGGTGTGTTAAAAGATAATATTTCCTATTGTAAGTTTTCGCACGTTCTAAATTTTAGCGTCAAAAATATATAACAATGTTATAAAAAACGTAAATTGAAAAGTTTTCAACTTACCTTGTCTGCTGAGGGTAGGGTACAAACCAATTCTATTTTTTCAATTCCTCTTTGTGTGATGTTTGTTGTGTTGTGTTTGTGTTCAATGTTAATAAGGGTTATTTGTTAGTAGCTACTGATATTTGTAATTGTTTCTTATTTATTGTTAGTGAACAGTAATGAAATGTATTTGTTTGTGCACTTGATATTTTTAAATTTTTGGATTTTTGTCACTATGTATTTTGTTGCTATTTTTTGCGAACTGTGTTGAACTTTTTATTTTTGTGTTCTTCGATTTTGATTTTGGTTATGTATTATTTTGAAAATGTTTAATTTTTGTCTCTTTATGTAATATGTATTTTGTTTCTATTTTTTGTGAACTTTTGTGAACTTTTATGTTTCCTTTTGGTTTTAAATTTGTTTTGAACTTTGTTTTTACTGTTTTATGTGATTTGACTTTGTTTTTGTACTTTTAATATGTGTGATAATTTTAAATATGTGATGTTTTATTTTTGATATTGCAATGTTCTTATTTTTTTTTATTGTTTTATATGTTAAATGTAATGTTTTTGTAAATGCACTTTTTATTTAGGGTAATTTTTTTTTATAATTATTGTTTGTGTTAATTGTGAATTTGTGTTTTTTGATTTCTATATTTAAATATTTTGTTGACTATCGAGTTGGCTGGATTTTTGTTTGTATGATATTTTGTTATACTTTTGCATGGGATGATTTCTGTTTTCCCCTGTTTTTTGTTAGTGTTTGTGTTTATTTTATTTTGTTTATTTAAACACTTTTATATCACATTTGCACTGATTGTTTAATGCACTGAACTTTTGTTGTAATTGTTTTAGAAATTTTAAATTTAGGGTTTTAAGGGGTTATAATGTACAGGGTGGGGTAGAAATGTGCAAATAGGGGGTGGTTTTTATGTGGACTGTATCTGTGTTACTGATTCTTTTCCTCGAAGGACCATGATTAGACGGGTTATAGGGTTTGGTTAGTGTGTGGGTAAGAGGGGTAGGGTATATTAAGAAGAAGCTGCACAAACCTTTTATATTTTAACTGTCTATATGTGTAAATAATAAATGTTATAGAGTTTTTAAATTTGTATTTTCTTCAAACGTTATAAAGTATATATTTGTTTGTGTTTCGTAACAATGTGTATTTTGTTTACAATGTGTATATATTTTGTTTTGTTTCACAATGTTCACAATTTATTTTAATTTGTTAATGTTCACAATATCTGTAATTTGCACTACATTTAATATGATGTTCACTTCTATATTTGCACACACGTAGGGCTGATTGGAGATTTGTTTTGCGTTCTTTGAAGATCGATAGTCAACTCTCTTATTCGAGGATCGATAATCAACTGATCGGCAAGGATCAAAACAACCATTTACGACCTGTTGAAGAATGTGTGTATGTTGATGTGTGATGAATGTTGATGTGTATGGTGAATGTGTTGATGTGTATTGGGGATGTTATTGTTATTGTCTGAGATGTTTGTGTTGTCCTATTGGAAGTCAGGGTTGGGGTTGTTTGAATTTGTTCACTCGTGTGAACAATAACGAAGATGGCAGAAATTGTGTAACAGTCCTATAGACCTATAAATTAAAGCCCATATGCTCAATGATTGTTTTGGAGATCATTGGTTTTTGAGAGGTCAACCAAGACCCAGAGGAACATGATAGTTACAGATACACAAAATTACTCCATTTCTCAAATATAGACGATACTGCAGTTCTGTGGAATGTAATGCGAGGAAGAGTCCGGAGTATAGTCGCTAAGAAGCTGTTAATTTTATATTTCGGCTGGGATCTATTGAGAAAAAAAAAATTATAATACTAAAGGAGCCCTAAAGGATCTTAATTTTCTCACCCGTGGAGTATATGGAGGCAAAGATTGATAAAGAAGTCAGCAAGACAAGAAAAAGGTGGTTTGAAATGCAAAGGATAAACTAGAAATCATTTGTCAAATCCCCAGGGTTTACTAATTTCTCTAAAAGTTCTTTACAATATAAAAGGACATTAAATCCTTTCAATTTAATATATTGTGGCACGACATTCCAAGTTTACTCTACAACCACTCTGATCGTTTACTTAGTAGTATGTACATGGTTTCCGTAATCGAAAAAAAAAATTGCGTCGCTTTTATATAGGCAGAAACATTCAATATTCTTCGTATAATTCGTCCAGAAAGATACCATCTCCGCCGCTTCAGAGGGCATAACAACGAACACCATAATGATAACCTTGTCTAACAGGTTACCACCTGAGAGAGTGCAACTCAATCGATAAGACACTTTTCACCTACTACAACTAATACATGCTCACAGAGGTTGTTGTTTCCAAAAAACCACTAAACGACTACAATATTCATACAACCTGACAAGTGCAATAGACCTGTATTGTTATAAAAACTTGATTAATTAAACTGAAACAAAGCACAAAAATAATGAGTGGATAAGAGAGGTGCATTAAAGTAACGAAAATTTACCCAATTTACCTCTTTCCATCAAATCGTCTTATTTTCAGCAGATTAATAATTAGGCCCTCGAGCTCTCGTGTTAGAAACTCATCAGCCTGTATATATTTGGAAACTGAATACTTCTCGCAATCTGTACGGCCGTTTTGCGTGAGTGAGGTACGTTTACATCCATAGTGAGTTTCCAGCCCACGGTTCGTAGTTGGAGTAGTTGACCAATTTATTTATACAAGTATTTGTTCGAAGTCGCCGTGGTCTAGTAGGTAGTGTGTTGACTTATTAGACGAAAGGCCCGAGTTCGAATCCCAGGTCAGACATCAAAATGAAATATGAAAAAAAATATTTCTTCGGCGACTTCCTCTCAGCATATTTCTGGCAAAAACTCTGAGAGTAAATAAACCTGCCATGAAAAAGCTTCTCAAAAAATCTGTCGTTCGGAGTCGACTTTAAACTGTAGGTCCCGCCACTTATATATAAAAACCAACGCACACAACATGAGTGGTATTGAGATGCTAGGCCGTAATCCTGTCTGAAGGGTTGTAATGGCCAATTATGTATGTATGTATGTATTTGTTCCGGCTGCATTCTGTGCTTGCTCTACAAGATTTTCTAAGTAGAAACTCTACTAGGGTAGGTAATAAGTACTCCATGGCAAACACAGACAAAAGAATTCTTGTTCAATTGGCACAAATAATAAGTGATTTGAGGCATCTTGCAGTCGAATTTCTTGCCAGGTCCTATGTGGCCTACCTACCTAACCCAAGTGTTTATAAATATCTATCTTTAAAACTGCGATTTCTAATATTTTTCTTTTTATTGTTATTGTTTATAACCATTAGATGGCCCACTGTAGCTTGGGAAGTGACTTAAAATGAAACCAAAAGTTTTTGTGTAGGTGCTTGTGTTATCTGAAGTGTTTATAAAAATTATTATCATATTATTATTGTTGTTGTTGTTTAACAAATTTATATAAAATTTTTAAAATTGCTTTAATTGCTGGCTTTTGTACAATTTTTTTTTTAAACCAATCAAGTAATTATAATAATTGGCATAACAAACTCAAAAAAAAAAAACTGAACGAATGAATACATGAACACAAAATTATTATTGTTTTATTTAATTTCAGTTTAAAAGTGGAAAAATGATTATGTATCTTAAATCTTAACAATTTGGGATTAGGTTGCTATACATGTACAATGGTGGAACATATTGAAAACATTGGATTGCCTTTTTAAATAATTATTTTGGAAAAAAAGAAAACCGAACAACCCATCCAGCCAAATATATTTGTTTGGCATCGTTATCGGCATAGAATTGCAATTCATGAAGGCAATACAGAAAATAATGTTGTTTTGTCTGGACTCTGGAGACCACCAACATGTATATATCCTATCGACTTAATAGAAACAAAACAAAGCAGATAAACACTTACACTAGATCCGCTAGATCGATTTGCCGTTGGGCTATAACACAAGGCTTGTTCGGCAAATATTAAGAGAACCACTAATATCAGCCAAAACACCTCAGATATACACCAGAGGATTTTTTTCTTCTGTCATTTATGTTAACAAAAGACTGATATTGCTGGGGACATACAATAAGTTAATGTTTGTGTGAATACTACGAGTGTATCTTCTGCTGGTGGTGCCTCCACATTGATGATATTAATGACGTTGCCGTTGATGACAGTGATTGCAAAAGAGGAAACGTAATCAAAACTTATGTCAAGCAACACCTCAAAGTGTGTTGTTTTCATTTTTACAAATTCACTTGACACCTTTTTTTCTGTTGTGTTTTGTTCTCGTTGTCTTCTTATGCTTCAGCTTCAATATGACACAATCCTTGTCCGCCTTGTCTTTCTATCATTCCTGCCTTCATACAGTCCATTGCCATTCCCTTTACATTAATATCCCTTTCGTATATTGAAAATCGTACAAAAAAAATTTTTTTTTAAATGCCAGCAAACCAATGCCAACACATGACAAACATATTTTCCAAAAAAAAAAGGTGCCAGAACCTTGAGACCATGTGAAGAGAGTGCGAAGAAAATAATAAAAAAAAAAAAAGAGAAGAGAAGAGGAAACAAATCATGTCATTCCATAGCAAATGATAAATTTTACAATATCATAAGAATTAAATTCCTTATAATGATATTAATGATGATGGTTATTTATATGTTGCAAGAACACAACAAAAAAATACAGAAAGAAACACTCCAGCACAACAGTAAAACTAAAAGCAGAATCATGCCTTATCGTTTTCCAAAAGGAAATACGGTTTACTTCAATTGAAGAGTCTTGTTGTATTCGAGGCGAATTTTAAGTGTCACCTACTTTGACGTTGAATTAACTTTATAAAAGAAAAGCATGCAAGATAACAGATGAAAAATTTTGTAAAGTACACCTTGAAAAACCTATAAGACAACGCTAAACCTAGGACAGATGTCTGAAGTTTATTAAGATCTATTGCTGCTGTGAAGCATTAATCATTTCAATTTGAAATCATTCAGGACTGACTTTCGAAACGTCACGTTTTCACCTTTCAAAAACGTTTAAAATATAAGATCGTAGATTGCAAATAAAATAAAAATAATTTTGTGTTTAATTTTAATGAAAATTCTTTATTATTCGCACAATTCTGTGTGCCACTGTTCACAACTTTATGTAAACAACAACAATTGCTTTGTTTGTTACTCCTCTGTTTACATACATAATTGGCCATTACAACCCTTTAGTCTGGATTACGGCCTAGCTCTCACACCACTCAGTTTAACGTCGACTCCTAACGACAGATTTTTGAGACACTTTTTCATGGCAGATTTATTTACTCTCAGAGTTTTTGCCAGAATTCTGCTGAGAGGAAGTCGCCGAAGAAATATTTTTTTCATATTTCGTTTTAATGTCTGGCCTGGGGCTCGAACCCGGGCTGTACGTCTAATAAGCGAACACACTACCTACTAGACTACGGCGACTACATTCCTCTGTTTACACCCTTTGCATAAACAATAACAATTACTTGGCAATTGTTCGATAGATCTTTGTAACGGAGATCTTCAAACCATGATTACTCGCACCGCATCATTATTGTTGTTTGTGTATTTTGTTTACATATATTCTTGTAGTGTTTGTTGTTGTATTTGTATTTATTTCTTTTTAAATGTTAAGCGATGTAAAAGCAAAACTCCAGCATCTAGATTATTCATTTCGAACCATTTTGGGCCAGTTTAGATGGGTTTCAAAGAAATCTAAAGATCCCCTAATTATATGCAGAGTGCTTGCAACCAAATCTTAGAGATATAACTGAAGAATGATGAGTGATATATGTGCACGTACGTATATCAATGGCCAATGTAGGGCCATTGTCTGAGCTTTGATGGATGAAATACAGAGATTAGCATGTGTTGGCATAACCGGAACATTGAGAGACTGTATTACGTCTAAACTATGGTGCAGGTAATCTTGTTCCATATGATAGTGTAGACTAGAACAATGAGGGCTAGTGGGTGAGATATGAAAAAAATATGTTTTTCGACGGCAGTCTTCTTGCAAAATTTCAGACAAAAAAATTAAATATAATTGCCATGAGAAATAAAATTTGTCGTTTTGAGTCATATTTAAACTGTAGGTTCCGCTACTCATGGATAAAATTAAAAAACACAATATGGATGGTGAGAGAATCTAGGTTGCAATTCTTATTAAATCATTAGGTTCGAATCCGCACTAAATAAGTAAATTTTCCATTGCATATATAGTAAACATAGTTTTGGCAATCAATGTCCGCTGCAGGCAATTTCGTCTAGCACTTGTTTACACCCAGACTTACCCTTAATAGAGAGAGAGAAAGCCCATTATTTTAAGCAACTTCTGCTTGTAACAATCGTTATGATTCTCTCCTCTGCTTTAGGGGAGTAAATGTTAAAATTTTTTTTAATTCTTGGCCAATTGAGTAGTCCTACTAAGACCTTAGACCTGTTTTGGGATTTATAGAAACTTAGGTATCTAATGTCTGGCTGCTCAACACCATGCTTATTATAGGAGGCAATTTTTTTTTTAATTTTTCATGTTTAATTGAAAGTTATTTAAGCTTAATAAAAAGCCTTCACTGATTAGAAGTCATTCCATGCAATTTGTATTGAAAAAAACAAGCCATTTTTTTTTCCTTTATTTTTCATTAACATTCAATGACAATCAATTACAATCAAGTGCTCATATTCAAATCACTGACACTTGTGATGAGTCATTACAAAAAAAAAAAAAAATTAAATGAAAGAGAAAAACAATTAATTAAACTGAAAATGTTACCAATTTAACGATAAACTTAACACGCCATCAATCATACTTAAACGATGTGTGGCGGTTTGCTTATAATGAATGATGAAAATACAAAAACATATATACAGTCGAAGAGAGAGGTAGAGAGTGACAGAAAAAAGAGTGAAGAAATGAAAAAATTAAATATTTATAACAAAACTTTTATTTCTGTTTTGTTTTCTTGTAATTGTTGTTGTTGTTGTTTGTTTAATGCTATTAAAAAGGTGATATTTTGTCAAGTCCATTTGTTGTTATTTTTATAGCCAGTCTTTGTTAGTCGCTTTGTTTGAAAACTACAATGAATTATGATTTTATAGGGTTTTAGAGGCCACAGAGCGAACGACTGGCTGGTTGTCAATGACAATAGCAACAGGTCCTGTTGTTGATTTTTAGCATCTAACAAATGCTCATTACCACCATTGCTTACTTAAATGATGTCTAAAATGTTGCTGACACATTGACAGTATGGGCCACCATCAACGTTTCTCAGGGTTTTGATTTTTACGTATTTTACGAAGTCGTAGTTAAAAGTATGAAATATACACACACACGTATATGCTTACTAAACATACGTTTTTGTATAAAATTTTCTTTTCTTTTTTTTTTTTTTTGTTGATGAGAGAAAAGTATCTGTGTGGCATCATCGTCGTCAACATCATTATCATCTTCATTATATTCCGGCATACCAAGCACACAATCAGCAAATAAATCTTAAATAAAGTATGCATCGTCTTATAAAAAGTAAAACATAGACGACAACAACTTCCACTTCCACTGGCTATAGTATATGTTACCATGAGGTGGATGCAACAAACACTTGTGGACAATCATTTGTACACAATTATTGTTTGAACATTTGGTATGCGTTGCATGTTCTTGAACAGAAGTGTCGTACATTACTTGTATTATTAATTATCAATTAAACAGAAAAAAACTATTCTTTAAAAACCAGAAAAAACAACAACAAAAATTTCAGATGATTATACTTCGTTTATTTTAACATTACAAGCACTACACTCCATCACCTTAGCGAAAAAATAAATAATTTTTATGTTTAGCACAACCATAACCATTTTTAGTGTTTTGCAAACAATAATAAAGACTACAACAACAACAACATTTAGAACAACATAGTCGTAGTCATTGCCGTTTAAGTCATTGTCGTTTGTCAACCTATCTAAACCCTACCATCCAGCCATTACAGCCAACCTACAATTCCAATCCATCCAACGTCTTTCCTTCATCCAAGTGATGTGTGTTTGATCTAAAACAAGAACTTTCTGAACAGAAAAAAAGTGTCGATGTTCTTTAAATGGTACCGTTTCCCTGCCATACAATTACAACAATAACAACAACTCTCATTCTCAAACGCAGTAATTTACAGGATGTGTAAAAGAATGATATCTTTTATTTAAAATAAGAGCTCATAGTTTGCAAATAAAATAAAAATAAATTTGTGTTTAGTTTTAATTAAAATTCTTTACTATTCGCACAACTTGATTGCTTTGTTTCTTATTATTCTTCACACTCGTTTGCTTAAACAATAACAATTGTTCGACAGATCTTTATAACGGAGATCTTCAAATCACGATTATTTTCTTCAAACACCGTGAGTCTTCACACAAGACTGATTGAAATTTTACTGACTCCGTTGCCTGCTTTGTTTTGCGTTTTATATGGCAATGTAAACAGATGAATGTTCTTGAAAGCGAAAGTTCATAACTTCGCCATCTCGAAATCTCTATAAATGCAAACATTGTTGTCTCATTATTGTTGTTTGTGTATTTTTGTTTACATTTATTCTTGCAGGTTGGTATACCTTTTTTGTTTCCTTATTAAACATGTAAACAAATTCATTTTTTTTCTTGTTTTTGTAGCTTTTGTTTATAATTTTAACGATGTGAAAGCAAAACACAATTTCGGAACAATATTTTCGCTTGTCAGAAATAACATGTGCTATACTGTTTAATTCCGGGTCTATCGTAGTGTGAAACAGATCTACCACTTTCCTGAATCTCATTAACAGATCTGAAACTGAAACCCATTAAGAAACTGTATGGGAAGTGAGAAAGTCGTTTAAGTATTTCAGATCTGGCTTTCTGCCTTTGACAACATTTAAGCGACGGCCAAACTGGAATGTGATCGAAGCTTTTACATATATAAGCTCATTCTAGATGCGTTTGCTCTAGACCCTAGAGCTTTTAAGTTTTTGCTCTCTGAGAAAGTATTAAAAGTCTTATTCTTGAGCACATTGTATAGGTTGATAGGAGTATATTTGGCGATGTCAAAGTCACTGTAATCTGGTAGCTAGTATGTTAGTTCATTAGACAAGAGTTCATGGTTCAAACCTCATTTCAGACATGTCGAACAAAGCAAAATATGAAAAAATATTTCTTTTGACGACTTCCTCTCAGCAATATTCTAGCAAAAAAATTTTAAAGTAAATGAAATTGTCATGAAAAGTTATTCAAATCTGTTGTTCTGACTTTGCTCTAAATTATAGGTCCCAGCACACATGGATAAAATTAACACACATGACATAGGTGGTGTGAAAAGCTAGGTTGTACTCCTTACTAAAGGGTTGTAAGTAATACATGGCGATCTCCATCTGGAAAGCAGTGAAGTCAATACCATTCGGTGTGTCAGCTTAGTTGAAACTCTCTTCTAACTATGCCCCAAGCTGATCAAGCTCTCTTGTTCAGATAACTTAACCCAGAATTTTCGCAAAACTACAATTCTAAAAGCATGACAACTGGGATCGGATTTATGTTACTGAAAACTTTACTGCCACACGCATAATCACTTTCATCATATGGATATGGAGTGGTATTACATTCCTCAGAGAAATTTTGAATATGAGTGAGTCAAAAATATTAAAATTTAACTACTTTGACTAATACGTACTCACCACAATGCTGATTTATAAGTACAGGTTCCAATGAGTATGCGTACAACGTTGACATCAAACTCATAAAATTCGAAATATGTTTGATTCATAAGTTTCCCCATTCAGATTCATAAATTTAGAAAAATACCCTTATAAATGAGTCGAAGCAAAAAAGACAGAGAAGAGAGTGAGGATTTTTGTGTTCGTAGGCGAATCATACTTATTTTCTGATTCTTGTAAATGTTGACCTATGGAGAGTCGAAATCAATAACATCATACGTGTTATTAAGCATGAATATAATGAGTATTTCAAAGTTTAAATATGAGTAAAGGTTCCATGATAGTGAAATAGGTATGAAATCGTATGAGTATGTGGTATGATGCGATTCTACTTGTTTTTTTGAATAGTTAGTGCTGATCTCTGCTACTGACCCCATGAAGATCATGAATGGATTACCAGCTTTGTAATCGAGTCCATAAGAAAAGTTTCTTCCACGTTTGCAAAAATTTTTGTATGTTTCTATAATTCTATAAACCTACTAACAAAAATCGAATGCGCTCCTTTAAATATCTGCCTTTGGACACATATACTTTTCATACGTGTTTCCTTTATCATTTTTTAAATGATTCTGGAAAAAACCTTCTTTTCATTTGAAAATTGTTAATTTTTTCTTTTTTTCGTTTGTGGTGTGCGTGTGTGTGTGTGGTGTTGCTATTGTTGTTTCTGTCATTATATTGGGTTTATTTGTTACTCGTATTGCTATCCTGTTGTTATCATTACTTTTTCGAATGTTATTGCTGTTGGTGTTGCAGGTTAGATTGGCGTCAGCATCCTCATCATCATCATCATCGTAATCATCAACGCGCGCGTTTAGAGATTTAATGATGGACTTTGTTGATCGTTTTATATGGCGGATGGCGATATGTTAAAATGTTTAACAAAACTTTAATAAGGTTTTAATGTCAACTAACTTAACCATCAACCAGTGTCAATGGCAAACAAACACATCACTCACCCATCCATCCATCCGTCTATCTATCTATCCAGGCAGTCGGCCCATCAATAGGAACAGGAGCCTGGTTCATCTGTCTGTCTCAGTTGAGCGTCACATAGCCAGTTAAAGGAAAAACTTCATAGAAAAGAAAATTAGTGGCTGGCTGTAGTAAGTGCGTGTGTGTGTGTGTGGTTTTTCTTTTTGACAATTTGTTTTTCGAAAAATTTTTCCAGTTGTAACGGTACTTTTCGTTGCAATTCATGACACTAAAAATTTCATTTGTTCACAAAATGCCAGGGTACGACACGATATTTGCAGTTGGCAGCAGCTACCACGTGTTTTTAATAAACTTTTTTAAAACTTAGACTGGGGTTACCATTTAAAAAACATTTCTTTTTTATCGAAAATCTTTTTGCACATTTTGGTTTGGTTTTTATTTAATGTCTGCAACGGATTAAAATTGTTTTTAATCTGATTTTAATTAAAATATTTTTAAAATACTCTGAGTGTCTTCTCTGCTCTTAAAAAGATTTCAAGCAGTAGATTTGAAAGGAGGCAAATAACATTAAAAAAAAAAATAACGAATAACGAAAACAAATGGAAATAATTAAAATACAAAAGAATAAAATTGAAATTTTTTAGAAAATAACTTGAAATTATTGTGCGTTTAAAACGTTTTCGAAAAGTTACAAACAAACCTGAATGAAATATCGAAATACAATCCATGAAAAATGCTGTGATTTCCGACGTATGAAAGCAGGTCCACGTACTATCAAATTGCATTAAAATCGGTAATTTATAGTTCCGTAGATTTACTCACAAAGCAAACTAATTAACGCCAAACCGGTGAATTTATCATGAAATTTCCAAATCAGATAGCACACCCTACCTCATGATATTGTAGACAAAGGCTGAGGAAGTGAGAAGTAGTTTCATGACCTTCAGAATCATTGGATATTTTCCCATGTCGTACAAGAAACAGAATATTCTCTCTGAAGAAAAATGCTGAGGAAGTGAGAAGTAGTTTCATGGCCTTCAGAATCATTGGATCGTCTCACAAGTCTTTAAAAAAAAAAAACAGCGTGTTCTCTCGTTCGCTCTTATGACACACTGACCAATAATATATCCTCGGGTGCATTGACCCCATCTCTGAATACAGATTCTTATGGAAAATACAATTATAATACGGATAAATCTACCGTGTCCCAATGCAAGCATGTTAATTGAACTATGGGACATCAATTTTGTTTCAAGTTCACTATTAGAATGAACCTTAAGCGAGTATAGTTGGGCAGAAAGTATGTAATTGGTAACCGACATGTAACCATTTCAACTTGCACAAAAGTTTCACAAGACGTCCCATCAGAAAACTATCAACAGTCGGACGTCCTTCAAAACATAGCTTCTTCGATGTTAATTCCAAATATGTGTGAGACTCTAAAGGCTGGGGAAGTAAGGCCACTCTCTACTCTACGAGTTCCGAAGCGTTTGTGAAACCACAACCCTTCTGGATTTATTCACAATTCAGATAAGATTCAACGATCTAAACTTCAACTAGACAATAATTATGGGAACCGATTTGATTTTTATATAATAAAAGAATAGCTTAAGTTTAGTAACCTGGCTTTTGATCAAACATTGAAGACTTAAAGAATATTTTTACAGAATATAAATCATTTCAAACTCAATATGGAGATTATGTAAAGAGAAAAACGAATCATCACAACACATTCATAGAAGCTTCGCGAAGTTTATGCATCTAAGGGAGAGAAGACTTAAATGTCACAAAAGAATTTTATGCTGAGAGGCTATGCTCTCTATTTTGATTGTATAGAAACCAATGATTTTTGTCTACCATGTCATAACGTCAACTCGTGCAAAAATGACCACGCAGTGCCAATCTATTAAAAAAAAAAACGTGGAAAATGTGAGTTTAGTTTTCTAAGTTTTTTTTTCTTTTTGGCGCAACTACTGATCAGCTGAATAATGATCAGGTTGATAAATACTTAGGAAACTCTCAGAAACTTTTGCGATGAGGAGGAGTTGTAGACTATCGAGCACCTCGTCTGTAACTGCCCAGCCCTTAGGATGAGGTTGATTCATTGACAAGTACACGTCCTCTAACCTAACCTCTGAACCTTCAATGGAAAATGGTTAATATAATATACCTGGAATCATTGAACGATTTCAAAATATGTTCTGCGAAAGTTTGTAAAAGACATCTTATACAGTTCACTGGTTTAAATATTTTGCTCTTCGCAAAATGGGCGCCTCATAAGCTAAAAATCGACAACAAACACAATCGTGTACCAACTTGTTAGAAGTATTTGAAGTAGCCGTAGCCATAGTCTATTAGGTCCCGAACAAAACGAAATATAAGATACTGTAAGCAGTCTTCTAACGAATACTCTGCAAGAAAAATTGAATTGAAAAACAAAGAAGATATATGTCGTCCGGATTCGACTTTAAACAGTAGGCTATCCACCCGTGAATAAGCTCGAAATCCTGAATAATGAAGTAGATGAAACGTTATTATACCACATTACACCAGAGGTTTAACATTGGGTCTCTCAAACCAAATTGTAGCCAAAGAAAACCAGGTAGATTTGTCATTCAAGAAATTCAGGGTCGTCGTTTTTGGGAATGCTCGTCGTAGAATCCACTTTGACTACCTTCAAGAGTAAAAAACAATTAAAAGCAAGCTTTATAGCATTATTTTAATAATGTTGGGTTGTCTTACAATAGCTCAACTAAAGAGTGCATACATAAGCAAAGATGTATGAATAAAGCTAAGAGTTGCTTCTTCATATGTCCTCGTCTCCGGCGTTAATTCCAATTCACTGCTTCTTATTCCTAAGCCTGAAAGAACAACTGAATGGAAAGAAATTGGATGCCAACGATAAAATTATTCCATGGACTAATAACTATTTGGCTGCCAACGTTAAATCATATTTTTTGTAGAGAATGGAAGTTGGATAAAATGTGTAGGACTTAAAGCCGAGTGTGCCGTTTAAGATATAATTTTGGGCCTGAGCTCGTATCAAGTTATTTTTATTATAAAATTTTATGCAAATTATTTTTCTTTTCTGCCTCATATTATAAATACGAATTGCAGATAATGTTGCACTCATAATGTAGAATCTCGTTACGACTTGCAATGGTATTTCCAATAGATTTCAATACATATTGATTGCATTGGTAAAAATGAAATTCTTTTCAATTTATAGGCATTCTAGTCTAAGCGAATATGTCAAATTAAACTTGTAAATATTTTAACCTTCAAAAGACATACAAAAAGAAACGAAAAAAACTGATACAAAATGAAACCGATTATCCATTTAGAAGAACATGGTACATTTCGTATGAAAAAAAATTAAAAAATAAACATTCTTGTCTGTTTGTTATGCCTTTATTGGTGTTGTAGTTGTTGCGGCAACAGCAGTTGTTCATTTTTGGTTTTGTTTTGTGTTTTTTTGTTGTCACATGTATAACACCAGAAATCGGAGTGTCTGGCTGGGATTTGTGGTGCAAACACATTAAGCGCAATGCGTTCGTTGATTTCTGTTTGCAACAAAATAAAATGCATCATGTTGCGTGACATTGGTCCATTAGTTTTGCTCATGACTTTTTGGAAGCATCAAACAAACGGCAAATGTACGTACGACTACGTAGTCGTCGGATGTCTCTCGTTCTCTTGTTCTATAAAACAGCTCCACAGAGAGAGAGAGCAGCAACTAGACGGTAGGAGTGTAGTATTATTTTTCAGACAAAACTTAAATACGAACGATGTTTGAGACAAAAAAAAAAACAACAACAAAATTGTATCTCCAGGAGTACAACATGGTTTGACCTGATCTTGGTTAGGTTTTGTAAAACGTTTAATTTTTTGTTTTTGTTGTTGTTTTTAATAAAACCTAAACATGTTTTGAAATAAAATTTATTTCAAACATTAAAATAAAAACAAAACAAAAGAAACAAAAAACAAATCTTAACTTAAATGAATTTTACAAAATAGTTAAAGCAACAACAACAATCACAGCAACAATAAAAACAAAAAATACTTTAGTAGTAGCATATGCAACAAATAAAAATACCTTGCAATCTTTATGTTGTAGTTGTTGTTGTTGTTGTTACTGCTGTTAAAGATTTGTATCAGGTGTGCAATTCCTTAAGGTGGCGATTCGTTAATGTACTTTAAAGAACATGTTAAAACGAAAGCCGAATACTACTCGCATTCGTTCATGCCCCATGTACCCCAAAAGGTAGACGTTTTTTTACCTTCATCTTCATCATTGCATCGTTCGGTAACTGCAGTAGTAGTAGAAGCAAAGGAAGAAAAAAACCCGAGAACAACCATAAAGTTTTTTGCCTGTTTGCTGTTTTTGCTTCTGTATGCAACACTTAAAACGTAAGACAAACAAAAGTCAGGCTTGAACAAAATCTACCGTCACTACTCAGGTATTAAATGCAGATATAGACCATTCAATTGAGGCATTACTCTTGGAATTTGATGATTTTGAGTTGGATGCAATATGGTGTCTAGGAATTGTTTTTTACAACTTCAGTAAAGCTTTTTCGAAGGTTGCTCGTGCTATCGAGCTTGAAGTGCGTTAGAAGATGAGCAAAACATTGATCATAGTTTTTATATTTTTAAAATTAAGAAGCTTCAACCTCTTTCAAATCATCCCTGATCCCCTAGAATAAAATCACGAACGACTATCATGGAAAGGCCAGGCAACTCCAAACATGAGAAAGAGTTGGAAACAGTGTATAAAGAGCCTCATCATACATACATAACTGGTCATTAAAACACTTCAGTCAGAATTACAACATAGTCTCTCATACCACTTATGTTGTGTGCGTTAATTTCATACATGACTAGCGGGACCTACAGTTTAAAGTCGATTCCGAACAGCAGATTTTTGAGAAACTTTTCATGGAAATTTTATTTTACTGTCAGAGTTTTTGCCTGAAGATTGCTGAGAGGAAGTCCCCGAAGATATATTTTTTTACATTTCGTTATATTCGAGATGCCTAACCTGCGGTTTGAACGATGGCCTAACGTCTAATAAGCCAACACTCTATCTACCGATATTCTTCAATTTAGCCCCGTTGGATTTTTTGTGGGGTTTTCTTAAGTCGCAGGTGTATGCGAATAAACCGAAATAATTCATGCCAACGTTTAAATTCAGCCTGATTTATGCGCCAGAGTCATGGAATGAGCTACAACTGGAGAATCCGTGAAGAACATTTGAACGATGTTATACATATTCCACACATAAGGTCCTCAACAAGTGTTTCAAAGGAATAAAAAAAATTCAATGTAATGTAGGCAATTAGGCTCTATTGTAAGAAAAATAGAACCTTTTTTAGATCTGAGGTCATACCGATAGCAGTCCATCGTTCACCCTTGTAATTAAAACATTTGTCGAACTTCCCAACTTTATTTGAGATTTGATCTAGCTGTTCTTGGTTATTTCTTCGTAATGACTAGGGTACGATTTAGGTTTAGGTTGGCTGCAGGGAGGGAGTAAATATGTTGCAGCGTATGCCTGTTAGCCTTGAGAGTATTCGAGAGAAAAGTCCTGCGTAAGATCTTCGGGGCAGTACGTGTTAGCGATGATTTCTCCATCCTATGCAACAGTGAGCTGTACGAGCTCCTCAACGGCATGGACGTTGTGCAGCGTATTAATATCCAGCGGCTGCGCTGGCTTGGCCATGTCTTTCGAATGGAGAAGAATGGTCCAGCAAGACGTTTATTTGATACGGGGATCTGCTGAAGTCGGCAAAGAGGATGACCTTGTTTGCTTTGGAAGAACGAAATCGAGGATGCAATATCATCGATTCGTGTGACCAACTAACGTAGGCGCCTTAGAAGCAGAGAAACCTGGAAGAATGTGTTATGGCAGGGTGAAATCCGTTTATCGGGTTGTTAATGGGCAATTAAGTAAGTAAGTAAGTATGCCTGTTAGGCTTTGGTTAAGACTTCCTAATGTTCTGTATGGAAGAGAGAAGATTTTTTAATAGTTATCGAGCTTTGCTAACATAGTGGATTTTCTTGGCAATTTTAGAAAAATTCGTAACAAATTTCTTTGGTACCATTTGATACAAACATATATAATTGGCCATTACAACCCTTCAGTCAGGATTACGGCCAAGGTTCTCTCACCTCTTATGTTGTGTACGTTAATTTTATACGTGAGCTGCGGGACCTACAGTTCAAAGTCGACTCCGAACGAAAGGTTTTGGGGAAAAATTTCATAGCAATTTTTATTTTTTCTCAGAGTTTTCGCCAGAACTCTGCTATGAGGAAGTCGCCGAAGAAATATTTTTATATTGAACCCGTGGTCTTATGTCTAAAAAGTCGATACACTACTTACTAGACTACGGGGACTGTACCATTTGATGCCTCATAATAATCGCTCCAATGTAGTCATCATTCTCTCAAATAAAAACTCGAACAATTCAACTTGATGGGGACACCAGAGTATTTGCAGTGTTCCATCATGTAACCTGCTTGCTTGCTCCCAATTGTAGGGTGTCGAAAATTAAAAGACACAAAGCAATACCTAACCAATGCCTATGATTAGGGATAGTTTCGTTTCGTTTCATTTTAATTCCATTTTTTCTCTTTTTTGGTCTTTCATTGCAACGTGGTTTAATGATTTTTTCTTTGAGCGTGTTTGTTGCTTTTTTTTTGGTTTGCTTTGGCCGCTGATGTGGCAAATTAAAATTCGTAGGTATTTTAAGCGTGTGTATATGTGTTGTATGTAGGTGTTGTAAGAGTATGCGTAGTTTGTAAGACTGTGAGTCTGTGAGTCTATTAAGTTTCGTTATAAGGAGACTGTGTGACTGTGAATGAATATTCTGTCTTTTCAACTTGTCCGTCCCCAACCTGGTGTTGTGTTGTAAGTATTGGTTGCCTATTTTTTTGTAATTTACTTAGATTTGCAACACTTTTTCACAGGCACACATACATACATATGTACCGACAGTCAAATGTAAGATTAGTTAGCAATTGTTGTTTTCAAAGCATCTCAATGTTGTTGTTGGTAGTGTTACATGCAAAATTTTTGTTGTTGTTGTTTTAGATGGTGCTGTACAATGATGAGGCAATCTTTTATATGTGAATGTAGTAAATCTCTTCTCGTATGTTTGTGCAACATTTAATTGTTGTTTGTTTTTGCATTATTGTCGTTGATGCTGGCTGCAGTTGTTGATTGCTGGCTGATGTTGTTTTTGTTGCATTAATTTAATGCTGAAGCAATCACATTATTGAAGTGATAAACAATTGATTTGTTGTGTTGCGTTGTGTGCTGCTGTAGCGATGCTTAAGTTTTATATAATTTTTCCAAAGTTTTGTTTGTTTTTTCTGCGTTCATTCATTTGTTTTGCTGACTGTATCTTTCGCAATTGATTTGTTTATTTATTTAAATGCAATTTTCTTACTGTTCGCTGCCTGGCTTCTATGGCTGCCTTTCGTTATCATTTTCTGTAGCATACAGTGGTAAAGGTACTCCGTCTGTGGTGCATGTGGCATCGAACTTATTTTGTTACAGTTTCTAAAAGCTTTAAAATCTCATCTTGAGTCTCACGCAGTGCTAAACCCTCGTATGCAATCTCTACTTCTTTTCCTTTTTTTTTCTACCAAACAAAACTTGCCACTGTGCTCATTTAGGCTTGAGTTAGTTTTGTATATTGCACGTATGTACATACCAACTCGTATGCGAATTGTTTATTTTGTGTATGTGTGATTCGCTTAATTAAAACAACTAAAATGTTGCTGTTCGTTGATTTGTTTGTTTAAATTTAAGCGTAGTTTTGTTTGGTTTCTAGAAGCTGTGTGACTGTGTTTTCCTTAGAATCCCCGGATTCTTGAATTTGCGTGGCTCCCACCAAAAAAAAAATGTTCCTGTTAAGCATTTTCGTTTTCTGTGTGGGTCCACAAAATAATGTTGATTTTAATGTGAATTTTTGCAAATTTAATTGCCGCCTGTTTTTTTTTGCTTCTCATTTCTTTGTTTTCTTATGCTGCTGCTGCTTTGCAGATGCTCTTCCTTCAATTCCTTAATTTTATCTTTTTTTGTTTTTATTTTTGGAAATTTTGCCTTTCTTGTATAACATTTTTCATTCCGCATGATTTATCACTCGTCGTCGTCAAATTGTTTTCTCCTTTGCTTGTAACCCAATTTGATTTATTTGATCAAAACACGTCTTTTAAAAACTTTTTTTTTTTTGGACGAAATTAAACGAAACATTTAAGCATGATTGAGAGGGAATGCAAATTTTTGGTTGAAAAAAAATGTATTCAATAAGCTGCCAAGGCAACCAAAGTGACTCATACTTAGTAATTATTTACTTGAAATAAAATATTGCTTGAATAATATTATGTATGATGTATAAGGAGAATATAGTTGATGGAATTGAAAATCAATAAATATGTACAGAAAACGTCAAAAGGGTAGTTAATTCATAAAGACAATTAAAAAGCAAATAAATCTAAAGCCATTGTTTAATTACATACTCGGAACGAAATCCTTTTCCTTTCAAAAATTATACATTTTCCGGTTTATGGATTAAAAATCAAATTTTTTTCCATATAAGGCCAACAAATGAAATATACCTATAAATGCTGTTTTGTAGAGAGAAACCTGATAGCAATATGGATATCACATTTGCTTTCAAAGATACAAAAACTGCACTTTATACACTCTATTGTTTCATCGCGGAAAAGCCATAGCCTACTAGGTAGTGTGTCGACTTATTAGACGTGAAGGCACGGGTCAAACCACAGGTCAGACATCTCCAACAAAACGAAATATGAAAAAATATTTCTTTGGAGATTTCCTCTCAGCAGATTTCTGGGAAAAAGTGTGAGATTACGTAGAAATACCATGAGAAGTTTCTCAAAAATCTGTTGTTCGGAGTCGACTTTAAACTGTAGATCGCGCCACTCTTGTATAAAATTAACACACACAACATCAGTGGTGTGAGAAGTTAGATCGTAATCCTAACTAAAGTTTGGAATGGTCAAATATGTATGTGTGCATGTATGTTTGGCATTGTTTCATCACATTAAAGCCAAGTTTTTGGGTCGACTCTTAGCAAAGCATAAGACCCCGTCAAAATTGAAACAGATTAACTGTAAAAACAAACAAGTGAATTGGGACAGTTGGAACCAAAAATTGTAGCTGTAGTCTAGTGTGGACTTATTAGGCCAGACCTTGAGAGTTCAAAACTTAGCTCTTGTCTGTAGTCGAGTGTGGACTTATTAGGCCAGACCTTAATAGTTCATAACTTAGCTCTTGTCTTTCGATAATCCCTTCCCTAACATTCTTCTTTCAAAAGCTATAAGAACAACTAATTGCTCTAAAGAAACTCGTTCATAATATCGACTACAGTGTTGTTAAGGTGTGTAAGATATTTAAGTCAAATATATTGTTATCTATTGATGACGTCATTCATATCAGCTGGTTTTAAAAATCCACATGAAATAATTTTAATTTATTATATTCAAAAGGAAATAAGCGTGTGCTTTATAACATCGCTTAGTGAAATTAATTAAAAGTGGCTGCCTTTATCTAAAAAGAAAGTTTTGATTCATCAAGGTACTGAACAGCCATGCGTACATTCGCTGAAACCATGGTCACGATAAATTAAAATTCGAATTACTATCTCAGACACTGTATTTGACAGAAAGAAACAATGGTTTGGTGTCAAATAATAGACAGGTACAGGACAGGTTTGGCTATTAACTGGGTATCGAAACTATCACTTGGAAAATTTGCCCCAAGTTTTTGCCTTGTTATGGCAACCAATTGTACTTATTTCAATTAGGATTACGACCTAGGTTCTCTCATCACTTATGTTGTCTGTGTTAATTTTATCCATAAGTGTAGGGATCTACAGTTTATAGTCAACTCCGAATGACAGTTTTTTTTTTTGAGACACTTTTCATGGTAATTTTATTAACTCTCAGAGTTTTTGCCAGAAATCTGCTGAGAGGAAGTTGTCGGAGAAATATTTTTTTATGTTTCATTTTGTTGTATATGTCTGACCTGGGGTTTGAACTGTGGCCTCTAATAAGCCAACACACTACCTACTAGACTACGGCGACTACAAATGTCAAATCCTATTCCACGAATTTCTAGGCCATTATATACTAAATACATGCCGCGCCAATCTCCGGTGGCTTCTGAAGGCAAATGACAACTAATTTCACAGATGACCGTTACCAACTGTCAAAGTGCGAAGGTCCTGTAAAAAGACCCTATAAATCGTCTGCTTGTGGAAAGATGAAAATAGATATTATTGTCTTCACTCACCATTATTCCCAATATTCATGATATTATGTATGCAACGTAGCTTAGGCCCTAGGCTTATTAAAATCGGGATGTATGTGAAGAGCACATCATGGAAACATCTAAAGCCAAAACCTGATTGTCATAAGTGTGTTGGATATCCTCATTTAATATTGGAGAGATATGTGCAAAACATACATACATTGACTTATCCGCAATGAAATCCGAGGATTACTGTGAGCGCCAAAAGAAAATATACGTTTATAAATTACCGTTATTTTTATTTTAAAATGATTTCATTTACAGTGTTTAAAATTGAAATAAAAGAAAAAAGAATTACAAAAAATTTCGAAATATGTATTGTCAAATTTTTTCGGGCACTCTCCTTAAGTGGTAAATGTTGAGTTTAGTGATTGTGAGAATTTTCTCCATAATGTATTGTTTCTTTTGACGCTCACTGTATATGTAAATGACAACAAAGTATAGTCTCTGAGGTATTGAGGTATTGACTGTTAGAATTTGAATCTTAATGTATTATTTTTTTTAACGCTTACTGTATATTAATAACCTTTCGTAGGAGTGAATGAATGGCAATTTTTATCAGAGCTCCATTTATTCTAGTAATGTTTTTTCTATTCTTTTTCTCAGTTATTTATTCGTTGTTTAGTTAAAAATTCTCTGTTCCGAAACTAATTGGGCCCAGTTTGAGCTGTATTTGAATAATTTTCGATTATTCTCATAAATCTTGAATAATAAATCTGTCCAATTAAAATAATACAACTCATTTCGAATACTTTCAATTTAAATACTCCATTGAAATCCACTTAATTGACAACACTGGCGATAAATTAAATTTAAATTTCATTCAACACATTTTAAAAGCGCATTACATTGAGGGTCAAAGAATCATGCGAAATTCTTAAGAATTACGTTTTAAGAGTAGAGAAATAAAAATTAGCACTTAAAATTCCGACACTTCAAAATGTTGATCAATCGGATTTTCGAACTCCGAGTGTCACATTGGGACATAAAATTTGTAAATGTTTCCTTTGAATTTCAATTCTTCTTGTTTCTTTCTACTTGTGATGAACGGGTTTATTGTTGCCACTTATCTCAAAGACATATAAAATTTGTCTCTTTTTTAAGACGCAACCAAAAAAAAAAAACAAAGAATGGGCCTTGGTATGGTATTATTTGTCTACAGTTTTGTTTTGTTTCTCTGCAACTATTTCGGTGGTGTTGGTGATGGTGATTTTAATTTTTTTATTTTCTCCTTTAATTTATTTGCGTTTACATTGAATTGAAGCGTTTTCTCTTAAGAGACGATGCGTATCGGCATTAAAGTACGAACCAAATTGTAAAAATAAAAAAAATCGGATTTTGCATCTGAATGAGTTTAATTTCAGAAGTAAAAGTGAAGAAAAAAAAGAACAGAAAGAAATATAAATAAACATACAATATGCAGGAGACAGACAGTTAAGGAGGAGGCATGAATCGATGGATGGATGGATGGCTGGGTGAATGTGCAGGAAACGAAAAGAAAACAACTGAAAGGGACAAAATCAACGAACTAAAGAAACACAAATATTCTGCAACATTTCAGTATTTTTGTGATCCATTTAGTTTTGTTTTCTGAATTATTGTACTCGTACCATATCTACCTACTATTCCCTTACCCCTTTTCATTGTTATACATATTGGATTAGGCATTAAGTAATTTCGGAAATCAAAACTCCAAAGAAATCAAAAACGACTTAAGATTCCTAGTGTCATTGTTCAGTAATCATCTGCCAGACCGTTTTGCGATGATTGTGATCCGGTAACCCTTTAGTCAGGATTATGACGTAGTTTCTCACACCACCCGTGTTGTTTCTGGTTATTTACTAGACGTAACCTACAGTATTAAGTCCACTTTGAACGGCAGATTTCGACAAACGTTTCATGGTAATTTTATTTTCTCAGCGTTTTTGCCAGATATTTGCTGAGAGAAAGTCGCCGAGAGAAATATTTTTTGTTGGACATGTCTGGCCTGGAGTTTAAACCGATTATTTACGTCTAATAAACCAACACACTAGCTACTACACTACGGCGACAGTGTTCGTACGCGATTCATACTTATTTTGTGATTCTTGTAAATGTTGAGTTATGAAGAGTCGAAATCAACAGCATCATACATTTCAAATTTTGAATATGAGTAGAGGTTCCAAGATATTAAAATATGTTTGGATGCATATAAGTATCAGAAATTATGATTCGATTCTATTCATCTTTTTGAATACTTATTGCTGATATCTGGTGTGAATGCAACAGGTTGCTCTGAACTAGTGAACAAGCATGGTTAAAATTCGGTTTAAAGTCCACTGCCAGCTTTCAAATTTTAAAATAATGTGAATTTGTCCTAAAAACGTTTTCTTCAAGTAAGTGGTGTAAGTAACTCAGCACATTAAAAACATAATTGTTTATACACACCTGTCTACTTGTCATTTCCAATAATCTTTAACGGCATATCATCGGATTTAATCATACCATTGGAGGTGCTCAACGAAATTGACTTTTCGTTAATCCAATAAATGCTGTACCCTTCTGACGTCTTGTACTAAGGCATACGCCGTGTAAAAGCAATGGCAGCCAGTGATGGTATAAGGGGGGAAACAAAAACAAAACAAAAGAAAAATCATGAATTTCTGATTTCTTTCGTGAGATTAAGACATTTTAAATTTTAATGAATGAAATAATTTTTGTTCGTCGTTGCTTCTTTATTTTCTTTGTTTTTGTTTTATTTTGCGCTTCTCTTAATGTTTAATTTCATTGCTCCCATTACGTTTTTCTTTTCTTCGTTTTTTCATTTAATATTGTAAACATTTTTATAATGTAAAGCTACTGTTACCGTATGTACAGTGAGCGTTAAAAAGAAACTGTCCAGAAAAAAAAATATTCTGTTAAGAAAATGGAAATTTAGATACTTTTACATTGTTTAACAATAAAATTATAAACAAAAGCTACAAAAACAAAACAATGCAGTAAACAAACCTGTTTACAAATTATCGTACTGCTTAATATAATGACAAATACGAGCATAAAAAAATGCTAAACAAGTAAACAAAAATACAAAAACAAACACTATAAGAATTAATGTAAACAAAATACACAAACAACAATAATTAAACAACGTTGTTTACATTTATAGATATCTCGAGAAGGCGCTGAATATTCATCAGACTGTCCTTAGCGCCGAATCTCATTGTCGGCTCAATGTGGATGTGACAGTTAGAATAGCGAACTACTCTAAGTGAAAGAGTTAAACTATCAAATACACTCCTTAACCTCAGCCTACTAAGCGTTGGGCAGTTAAAAGGAAGATGTTTCCAACTCCTTCTTGTCGAAACACACTCTGCAATAATCTGACTCCATTTTGTTCCACATTTTTGTCCGTTATTGAACTCATATAGCTCTTTGTTGGATCGAATGCGGAAATCGTCAGCAACTTGCACTGGACCGAAGATGTTATGTAGGACTTTTCTCTCGAATTCTCTCAAGGCTGCTGCATCAGTGCTTAATAGTGTCCATGCCTCGTAATAACTCATAAGAAGCCCAGTAATCAGTCCCGTACTGGATTTATCTAAATCAAGCAGAAAGCTTGTTCTAACTAGAGACGAGCTTGGTATCCATAGTTTTTGAAAGGAAAGCGGTAACAGTTGCAATCATGGAAGACAACATTCTAACACTTCCATTGGTGGGATACTGAGCTAAATAGGAGTAAGTTAGATTAGGTTAGGGGGTAGTTTGCCGTCGCAAGCAGGTTCACACGGTGGCTCATAAAAAATTTTTCGAAATATTGTGGAATTTTTTCGGGCACTCTCCTTAAATGGCAAAAGTTAAGTTTGCTGACTGTTAGAATTGTAACCTTACAGTACAGTTTCTTTTGACGCTCACTGTATGTATGAGTACGTTAGCGAAACATTTACAAGTATGTATGTATGGTACGTTGGGAAGAGGATTTTTCATAACGAAGGCATCATCATTCATCCATCCGTAGACGGATCTCCATATGTGTGTGAGAGTAAGTGCAAATAACGGTGGTAGAAAGGGGTGTGTTGGATATATTTTTCGGTAGGCCTTCTGTGTTACTTATTTTAACAGAATGATGCTGTTGTTGTTCTTTTCCTTGTTCCTCTTTTTTTTTTTTGCTCCCCTTGTGTTGTATTGTGCGATTTTAATTTTTGCCAGAGACTCATTATGTCTGATTTAAAGTTTTTTTTTTCTTTTTTTTAGTGTTTTTGTTAATGTTGTTGCTATTGTTGTTGTTTATACAAAGAGTACCATATTCATAGCGGTAACACAGCCATATTGAAATGTGATTTACATTTTTGGGTAACATTTTTTCCCTCTTTGTCTTCGTTCTTAATGTTGAATATTATTTTGGCTGCCAGTAGCTGTCGCGTTTCTTTTTCTTCTCTTTTTGAGTCTGTTTTGTTGCTTCTGTCGAATGCTTCTTATGTTTTCTGGCAATTGAAACTAATTTGTACGAAATGGAATGTGATTATTGTGCATTATTTAAGAAGATGTTGAGTAATGGGAGCACATGTGTGCAACACAAAATTTTCATTTGCAATGCTTTCAGTTGCTGCCACATTCCCTATATATTTGTGCACATACGCACACAGGGTGTTGTAAGATGATGTATTTTATAGGAGAGTAGTCTAATCCAATGTAAAATAAAATCATTAAATATTTTAAATCATCATACTTAAGGCAGCTTAATTATGCCGTAATACATATCAACTTTTCCTTGTCTGTTTTTGGCTTCTACACGCTAAAGTAAATTGTATTCTTGTAAAGCTAAGAAAACATCAGCATAAGTTTTCTTTTTTTTTCTAATCCCTGCCACTCTTCCTTCATATATGCCATCATAGTCAGTATTCGTGTGCTGTTGTATGGTGTATGATTCTTGTAGATATTTTGTGGCACCCATTTGATATCTTTGGATTCTAAAGACATTATTCATTGTTTCTTTATGTTTTAAATGCTAATGTTTGATTGTTGTAGTTGTTGTTGCTTTCTTTTTATAAGACTGCATTTAAAATTGCTAATGTTGCACAGTGATTAACTTGGATAATAGTGTTACGAAAATGAAAAATCCAGATACTGATGTTTTGCTTTTACAATGCTACAATGCAGTAATATCGTACTGCTTAATATAACAACAAACACCAACATAAAAAAATTGTAAACGAGTAAACAAAAATCCACAAACAACACAACAAGAATAAATGTAAACATCGTTGTTGTAAACATCTTCTCGAAATCTCTATAAAAGTAAACAGTCTGATGAATGTTTTTGAAGGCTAATGTTCATGACTTCGTCATCTCGAAATCTCTATAAATGTAAACATCGCTGTTGTAAACATCGTTGTTGTAAACATCGTTGTTGTAAACTGTTGCAATATTGTAATTAACATTTTCAACATATTGTAAAATTAATACAATTTCCCATCTCTGGTTGTAATCGATAAACATTACAAATGTCAAACAGTTTGTTAATTTTATGATCTCTTATCTTACTTCCTTTTTCTCCATCTCTTTTATCTAAAATCGTATTATAGACAACAACGTTTTGAGCCGGTCTCTTAATAATCATTATATTTAATTAATAAATAAATTGTACCAACATAAAATTGTTACGCGTTTGAATAAAAGGAAGGAAAGATTCTTTCGGCCATTATTGCTAAGATAAACATCGTTTTTGTAAACATCGTTGTTTACATTTATAGAGATTTATAGAGATTTTCGAGATTACATTGAGATATAAAAGGCAAGACAAAGCAGTCTTCTGTGAAGACGCGTTTTGCTTAAAGAGAGTAATCATGGTTTGAAGATCTCCGTTACAAAGATCTGTCGAATAATGTCTGTCGAATAATGTCTAGGAATTGTTATTGTTTATGCAAGGGATAAAGCAAGAACACAAGATGTACCACGCAATGCAATTGGGTTTATCAGAGACTACACAGTCTGCATATGCCTTGTTTAAAGAATGATTGTGTAACTCATACTCCGGGAAAAATTAGTACCAAACTATACAATACCATAAGAATCGAAAGCATAGCATCAGTTATACTTTACATTATAAATCTAACTTCCCATTCGAATAGAGCGACATGGTCTAGTGGTAAAGTGCTTGTCTACAACCAGCAGTCGAAGCAACTTACGTTCGTATAGGTGAAGTACGTGAAAAAAATTTTCATCATGATTTTTAAAGTTTGAAAAATTTGTTTGACTTCAAACATCCTACAAATAATCCACTCAAGAAGTACTCTTTCCCCGGAGAGAAAACCGTAACTTATATCATATGAAGGTTTCCTCTCTATTTCTCTATCTCCTCTATTATCATCTCTCCTTTAGAACATAGTACAATGGGTCAACTTGACCTCCGAGTACTGTACTTGTCTCAATGGCAAGTACACGTCCTTTAAACTAAACTAAACAGGATTACGGCATAGCTTCTCACACCACTTATGTTATGTGCGCTAATTGTATACATGAGTGGCAGGACCTACAGTTTAAAGTCGACTCGGAACGACAGATTTTTGAGAAAGTTTTTCATGGCAGGTTTATTTACTCTCAGAGTTTTTTCCATAAATCTGCTGAGAGAAAGTCGCCGATGAGATATTTTTTCATGTTTTCGTTTTGATGTCTGACCTGGAGTTTGAACTGGGGCCTACTAGACAACGGCGACTTCTTCATTTACTGGTAATTCATTTCAAATTTAATGATTTGATCAGAGTAAGGGAATATGGCACAGCTTAGTTTAATCAAAACTTATTACTCCTGATGTCTATAATACAGTCTCCTTTAATTTATACAAGTATTTAAAGTCAGCCTATAATTACAATTATTTATCTACCAGTCAACAATTGATCCGAAACTGGAAATAGCGAACTTCCTTGGAGATTTTAAAAACATTCGAATCGCTTCTTTCCACTGTCCTCGCGTTGTACTTCGCATCTTATTGTTGGTGTTTGTCTTCTAAATGAGCTAAAATTTAATTGAATAAATTATGCACATGTACGACTCTTGTAGCATTTCCATTTTCATTCTATTTTGTTGGCGTATTTTCTTTTTCTTCTTCTTGTTGTTTTTGTTCTTTTCCTTTATCAATTCTAACTTTAACCCATTCACTCAGTCCACAGACTTTCTTCTCTTTTGTGTTGTTTCCAATATTTCTTTGTCGTTCAGTTTCTATTTAAATTTCAAACATAAATTTGAATTTTTTTTCTTTGTCTTTTTGGCAACAAAATTTTAAGTAAAAATAATATTTTCTATAGGGTCTTTCATTAAGTGGATTCTGTCTTTAAATTTAAATAAAGTGAAATTCTTCATTCGTTTAAAAGGCCTATTGATTCACTTACTTGTGGAATAAAACAACGCTCATCGTCCGCCGTTGCTTCTCTGGGTGGTGGGCACTCGAAATGTTAAACTTTCCATTACCCTCGCGAACAAATCAAGCTGAATGGACTGAAGGAATGAGTTATGTTGGCTTTGAAGATTGCTGTGGCTTGTGGCTTATTTGCATATACCAGCGATTTAAGAAACCCCACAAGAAAAAGTATAACGTGGTCAAATCGCATGATATCGGTAACCAGTTCTATTCACCTCCATGTGAGATCATATTGCTCTCAAATCGCTCGTGCAAAATATCCTGTTTGGCATGAGGTTTGCAGCACTTACAATCGTCCTGTTGAAACCACATGCTGCTGGTATTGAGCTCATCAAATTCATGCCAAAAGAAGATGGTAATCATGGTGGTAGTTGCTAACAGTTCTGGCCTGGTCAATGCCGTTCTTAAAGAGGTATAGACCAGAGATCAGCAATCAATCGTTTTTTCGCTACTCATAAGCACTCATGAAATTTTGAATATAAGTGAGTCAACTATATTCGGTGAAAGAAAAGGAGACAGACAATTAAGGAAGAAAGCAACAACAAACAACGTAATCAAAGTAAACGAACAACAATGAAGTAGCGAAGGCAAGAACATTATACTTCTAGCACCTTCATCAGACTGATTGATTGCATAAAAAGGCAAGACAAAGCAGTCAAGGAGCAGTAAGAATTCAGTCAGTCTTGTGTAAAGACACGTGGCGTGCGTAGAGAGCAGTCGTGGTTTGAAGATCTCCGCTATATATATCTAACATACAAGTGTTGTGGCTTAGGCAAAGAGAAGAAAGAAAAGGAAAGAGAAGAATAACGAACAAGCAAGTTGTTGTTGTATCATGAAGTTGTATACGGTGGCACACAAAAGTAATGTGAACAATAAAAAGTTTAATTGAAACGAAACACATATTTGTTTTTACATTGTTTGCAATCAGCGAACTCATATTCTAAACGTTTTTAAAAAGGTAAAAACTAACAATACTTATCAATGATTCATCAAAATTTACAGTCTTAGTTGTTGTTGCATTTACAACAAAAACACACATTAGCAAAAACAGACAGAGCAGCAAGCAGAACAAACACACAACCTTCTAGTGAGTATCGTAGTGTTCGTACTCGGTTCATACTTATTTTGTGATTCTTGTAAATGTTGAGTAAAGGACAGTCGAAATGAACAACATCATACGTGTTGTTAACTATGAATATGATGAGTACTTAAAACTTTGAATATGTGTAGAGGAAGTTCCGTGATATTAAAATAAGTATGAATGTGTATAGGTATCAGAAATTATGAGTATGATTCGATTCTACTCATCTTTTTGAATACTCATTGCTGATCTCTGATGCTGACTGAAGGGTTGTAATGACTATTTATGTCTGTACTAGCTGTACCCTGCGCGCTTTGCTGCACTACAAACTAAAATAAATTTGAAGGAAAGACATTAGACAAATATTCAATTAAGTTTGAATCATTTTATTGATTTTGTTTCCCGTTGTCCAGATGATTCAAACGAACGGGCCTGAGTAGTACGCTTTCGATCAAGTGATTCATTGTTCAAGTGATTCATGCGAACGGATCTGTGCGGCATGTACTCGAAGATTTGTCAGACTCAATGCTGATTCTGAGGCTAGTAATGCTCTTTTCTTTTCTTTTCTTTTCTTTTCTTTTCAACACAGGATCAAATGCACAGTTTACGATTTAATTAATTTCGAAGAATTTTCAGTGGCGCCACCTGTCGGAAATTGGTTATACCAACTTAGAAACCTTCGTCGGCTCATGCGCAACAACTTTGCTAAAGATTAAATGCATAGTTTACGATTCCATAAAGTACATTCATTTTTATAAGTATATATAGATAATTTAAACTTGAAAAAAAAATAAATAAAACAAAAGTCTACGAATTTAATTTTGGTTATATTTTTTCTTATTTGGTGAATTTTTTCACAAATGTTGGTTACAAAATTTTTTTCTTTCCCTTCTATCTTTCCCCCCGCGTCGTTCTTTACACTTTATTTTCTTTGGTTTTATACATCAAGAATCACAGATAGCATACTTGTAGGGGTAACTACTATGCGTATGAGTAATATATTTCAAATGCAATTAAATATTAAGTATGTAGTATGTAGCATACGAGGGCATGGCCCCTCGCTCATTCGGAATATCAACATAAAAAGTAGCCTATAACTCCTTCCAGACATACAGGAAGATACTGTGAAAACTTCAAGAAAATCGGTTCAGCCGTTTAATCGTCTATAAACTTCAAACATACAAACATACAAACATCCAAACGTACAATCAAACACACATTCATTTTTATATATAAGATTTGTATGTACATTGTATACATTGATCCAGAAAGAGGCCTTATCGCTGAAGATGATTCTTGGATAAAAATTCGGGATTGATTGGGAGATTGATGCATGGAGATTGGGCAAAACAAACTGAATAAACGGAAACTACTCCGGCAGATGCAGCTGCAATGTTTGTTATCAACTGTTAAAGTCCGGAAAGCCGTGCTGGAAGACCCTATATATGTAAATGTATGTATGTATGTATGTTCGTAAGTATTTATGACAATTTGTAGCAATTTTTTCTTTAGAAAAAGAAGTCTTCTATGCTGCTATTAAATACATTTTTTTTTTAATTTTTCTTTAACAAAACAGCAATTAGACATTTTTATTTGTTGTCGTTGTCGTTGTTGTTGTTGTATTATTTAAGGTTTCATTTCTTTTGTCTCTTCTTTAATGAATGAATGAATGAATAAAGTTTTACATGAAATGAAAAAAAAACAGAAAGTGGCAAGTGGCAGTAAGTTTAAGGTGGTGGGGGGCATACAATACATAACAATTGTAATTATGTTTTCAAATTTAAGACTCTTGAGACTTTTTACTTTGGATGCCACCACAGTCAACCGCCCGCCATCTATGCCTTCTAAAAACATTTTCAAGCATAATTTCAACAAAATTTTTAGTTTCAAATTAAACTCCGCAAAAGAAACAGAAAATAAAAGACAAGGAAAAGACGAATATTTGTATTCGCGATTGTTATTGCTGTTCAGTTTCTCTGTGTTCTTTTTCGTATTTTTTGTTTCTTCCGTACATTAATGGCTTGAAAGCATTTGCATACATAAGAACGTCGTCGTACATCATTCATGTAAATTTCATTCATAACAAATGATGTAAAATTCATTATTTATTAATTAATTACGAGGTTTTTACGCACTGATGAGAACACAAACAACAACAGTTTAATAAATAAATAATAATTAAAAATAATTATTGTTGTTGTTGTTTTTCGTTTAATTGCTAAAATAATTCAAAGATTGGAGAAATGATAAAAGTAAAGTATTTGCATACCTTTGAACATAACACATTGACTTGGAAAGTATGGTATTTGAAGCACAAATAAAGAATTTTTCAGTTTTGTCAACGAAAAGCAGAAATCCAATGAATTTGGTTGGCTATACGTATATGAAATAAATTATTAACCACCTAGAAGATAAGATACGAACATCGCCAGAGAAAACGATATCCATTTATGATTTAAAAATGTATTTTACTTGACAGGATTATAGCATTGCTGGACTAGGATTTAAAGTACATAAATCCGAGTATATTTTTTCTTTTTCAGTACTTTCTCTCCATATATTTGAAAACTGTTCGTTAAGAAGTATTACAGATAATTGGTCTACTGTAGTGGTCCTAAGCTTGCCTTGAATTAAGCCTCTTAGTGTATACATGTACATACGTAAATGCTCATTACAACACTTCCGTCAGGAGTACGACCTAGCATCTCACACCACTTATGTGTTAATTTTATACATGAGTGGCGGGACCTACAGTTTAAAGACGACTCCGAACACCAGTTGTTTAAGAAACTTTTGTATGGCAATTTTATTGGCTCTTAGAATTTTTGAAAGAAGACTGTTGAGTGGTCGAGGTTTATTTACTCTCAGAGTTTTTGTCAGAAATGTGCCGAAGAAATATTTTTTTCATATTTCGTTTTGTTAGAGATGTCTGACGTGGGATTTTAACCGTGGCCTCACTTTTAGTAAGCCAACACACTACTTACTAGACTACAGCGACTTCTGAGAGGTTTATAGCCGAGCAATTTAACCACTACAACAGGCAAATTCTACTTGATCCAACTAGTCAGAGGTTATGCGTTCTGGCAAAAGATTCTGTGTTAATTAATTCGATGACGTTAAGGAGTCTTACGTCATTACGGCAAGAGATCTTCTAAGTTCTTTTTCAGAGCCACGTTATATGGAATGCAATACATATATAACTGTAATACTGTAGTTGTACGCTTTACACGGTGGACAGAAAAAGGAGCGACTTAATTATGTTCCTAAATTACATGGCCATCCATCGAGACATAGCGATTCTTACAGGCCACAGTCCCGTAGTCCCCAAGCTGAAAGACTCAACATTTCGGCATATAGGAGAAAGAGGAGCCAGTATTTTACCTCATGCCTCAGTGCCCTTCGTTTGTCGCAAAGAGACGGAGGTTTTTTAACTCTCTCTTTTTAACAGTGCTCTCTAATATAAGGATTGCCGTATAATAGTAGTCGCCGTAGTCTAGTAAGTAATGTGTTGGCTTATTAGATGAAAAGCCAGGGTTCGAGCCCCAGGCCAACCATCAAAACAAAATACAAAAAGTATTTCTTCGGCGACTTCCTCTCAGCAGATTTCTGGCAAAAACTCTGGGAGTAAATAAAAAATTGCCATGAAAAAGTTTCTCAAAAACCTGTCGTTCTTAATCGACTTTAAATTGTAAGTCCCGCCACTCATGTGTAAAATTAACACACAAAACATTAGTGGTGTGAGAAACTAGGTAGTAATCCTGACTGAAGGGTTGTAATGACCAATTATGTATGTGTATGTGTAAATGATCTGAGACTATTGCGTTAACACATTCTGTACTATAAACGATGCCTAATATATCAGGAGAATAAAAACTATGCAACTGTGCTAAGCCAACACTTCAGTTTCAAAAAATGCTACGCTATGCTAAGCAAGCTTTTGCGAACGTACCAGCCGTACTTGCTTGTTTATTATTAGCTTTCCATGCATTTCTTAATTTGTTTATTTCCAGTAAATACTGTTTATGTGTGATAAACAAAAAAGAAAAATTAAAATTTATGCTGATTACAGTATAATAAGTCTTCAAAACTGAAGCTTTACACAAGCAAGACAAATAATGAAACAAAAGAAGACCAGGAAGAAAAGTTTCATTCTGTTTCCTTTTTTTTTCTTTATCCTGCATTATTTTTAAGAAGCTTATGACAGTATTTCTCTCTCAAGAAACAACAACAACAAAAATCGAAGAAAATCTTTACCTAACAACTCAACAACAAGATCCCCTAGATGCCTACACAAAATATGCTGAGATTCCCTTCTAAATGTGGCACAAATTAAAACAAAAGAACGCCACCATCAAAAGGTATCTGTAATCATTTGCCCTTATCATTAAACAACGCCAACAGCAACAACAATAAAAACTCTGGTGAGAAATTTCCAACCACAACTACACCTGTCCATTTCGATTTAAACTTGTGCCTACACATAGCGCCTGTGTATAATAGAGGCGCTATGATGGGCTGGCCGTCCAGTAGTTTGTAGATTGTCGAGCGGCAGTTTTACTTGTATCGTTTGGGTTTTCATAAATAAATATTTGATTACTTAAACAAAACTGAGAGCAAAATATAAAAAAAGTGAAAGAGAAACTTTCCAACTCCCAGCTACCTTTCGCATATTTATAAGGATTTTCTCTTCTTTATGAAAACACTAACGGGGGGAAGGGGGTGGTGGTACGAAAGATGAAGCAAAAGTTCCATTTTACCTTTTCTTAGTGTATAGATAGACAAACAGACAGACGTTGCCACATATTTTTCGTTTGGCAATTTTAGTTTAAAATTGTTTGTCATAGCTGCTGTTGCCGCTGCTGTACAACATAGTTTTGGCATCATGCAACATCAACATTTGGCGACACTTTTATTTAAATTAATACAAACAGTTTTCGTAAAACGATAAAGTTTCCCTTTTTAATTTGGTGTATGCGGGGGACGGGGGATTTATCTCGTTACGTTATGGTCCAGATATGTAAAGGAATGCATTTGTTTTTTTTTGCTTGAACAGGAAAAAAATTAAACTTGAAAGCTACATACATAATTGGTCATTACAATGCTTTACGACCTACTTTCTCACACCACTTATATTGTATATATTAATTTTATACGTGAGTGGTGGGACCTAAAGTTTAAAGTCGACTCCGAAAGACAGATCTTTGAGAAACTTTCATGGCAGGTTTATTTACTCTCAGAGTTTTTGCCAGAAATCTGCTGAGAGGTAGTCGCCGAAGAAATATTTCGTTCAGTTGGAAATGCGTCATGGAATTTAAACCTGCCATCAATTTTTAACAACTTCAATCATTTTGAAGGTAAGCCCCCTTACGCCAAGAACTCTGCCAAGGCCCTAAAAGCTACTGCAAGAGAAGGATTGTCTTTTGGGATATAGAAGGTAAGACCAATGTAAATAATAAAATTTGTTACTGAATTCCACTTTTATAGAGCAGTACACGAAAAACAAAACATCGAAGTTGATGTCGGAGATGAAAAGCAAATCCATAATTTATATTTGAAGAGTTCTTCGAATGCGGGAAATTATATCATTCGTACGTACTGTCACACATAGTCATGATGAAATATACACTGAGCGTCAAAAGAAACTTTACATTAAAGGGTGCCCTGGTAGTCTAGTGGGTAGTGTGCTAGACTATTAGCGTGAGGGTCGTGGGTGCGATTCCCACCAGAGACTCTGGTCTGTGACACTACCGAGCATATGTATGGTCTTGTTACTCCGCTCGTATAAAATTAGAATATAATTTGTAATTGTATTGTAATTAATAAATAAATAAATAAATAACTTTACATTAAAAGATATACATTAATAGATTACCGTTATTTTTATTTTAAAATTTGTTCCATTGCCAGTTTTTCAAAATCGAAACAGACAAAAAGTACAAAAAAAATAATAATGTCCAATTTTTTCACGTACACTCTTTAAGCAGCAAAACTTGAGTTTGCTGATTGTTAGAATTTTATCCATAGTGTACAGTTTCTTTTGACGCTCAGTGTATATGTATACTAGCTGTACCAGGCGCGCGTTGTTGCGCCATCAACTAAAATAAATTTAAAGGAAAGACATTATACAAACATCGAATTAATATTGAATCATTTTATTGATTTTGTTTCCCGTTGTCCAGATGATTCAGACGAACGGGCCTGAGTGGTACGCATTCTATCAGTTACTAATCTCACTTCTCGTTATTCAAGTGATTGATTCATGCGAACGGGTCTCAGCGGCATGTACTCGTAGATTTGCAAGTCTCAATGCTTGTTGCTCATCTGATTCTGAGGCTCGTAATGCTCTTTTCTTCCGTGCTTGAGGACCTATACCTCACCAATTAATTAATTGCACCAACTCAGAAACCGCCGTCGATTCATGCGCAACAACTATGCTAAAGATCATAACATGATCAAATACACAGTTTACGATTTACTTCATTTTTAGTAATTTTCTGTGGCGCCACCTGTCCGATATTGGTCATACCAACTTAGAAACCTTCGTCCGCTCATGCGCAACAACTTTGCTGAAGATCATAACATGATTAAATGCACAGTTTACGATTTAAATCATTTTTAGTAATTGTCAGTGTCGCCACCTGTCGGAATTGGTCATACCAACTTAGAATCCTTCCCGGTCTCATGAGCAACAACTTTCCTGAAGATCATAACATGATCAAGTGCATAGTTTACGATTCTATAAGTTACATGCAAACAAACGTTCATTTTTATATACATAGATGTGGGCTGGCACCTCGACTACTTGAAATTTTAACAAACAAATAAACACATGTTCATTTTTATATATAAGAAGAAGAAGAAGAAGATAGTAGTAGATTACATGGAGCTGACGGGTGGCGTATACGTAATATTTTGTTAGACAATAACACTCATACTTTTTTTTATTTATTTTATTTTATTTTATTTTCCTATTTCAACGTAAAAAGTAGCCTGTAAAGCCTTCCAGACATACAGGAAGATACTGTGAAAATTTCAAGAAAATCGGTTCAGCCCTTTGGCCGTCTATAGACTTCAAACAAACCCACAAACAAATAAACACACATTCATTTTTAAATGTAAGATGGTAACAAAGAATAGTTGTTGAGGTATTCTTAGAAATCATTAGCCAGTCAGCGATCAGTTTTTGCCAGTAGAAGAGAGGTTTTCTATTAGAAGAACTCCAACTCATACGAAAAGTGACTCGCTTGAAGCTTTAGAAGCCTTTTGTTATAAGGTTATCATGCATCCGCCTTATAATTCAATAGAGGACCACCTAATTGTGTTGATGAAAATGAGTTGCCCCACCAGAATGTCAGTGGCAGACATGGATGAACTTACACGTATAACTGCAACATATTATCAAGAAAAATTGTGGATATTCAGGGGCGACTCGTCCACACTATAAAACCCTGTTAAGGTTAGTTGAGATTGATATGCTGGTGAAACTTTTAAATAACGACGCCCCATTGCGCATATCCTTTGGCTGTTATTGATAAGAAATATTTCTTTGTAGTTGGTATTCGAATGAGAAATAATTGCAATAAGTTTGTTTAAGGGATACTATCGCAAGCTGTGACGATAGGAATAAAGAAAAGAGAGTGCTGAGGTCCTGTGTCATCATCCTATTCTCGTTAATGCTAGCTGCTTCCTGATATAATTTGATATCTCAGATTTTAAATTGGAGATGATTTTTAGCTTTTGTTAAGAACACAGATTGACACTACGTTGTAGACTTGAAGGCCTATGTGCTAAGTACATTTTAACATGCTGCGTCTAAGCAAATCTATTACAGTTGATGTGATTGCCACTCATAGATGATGTGCTAGACTGCTGGAAAGAGACTGGCTCAATAATAATTCGATATATCGATGACATATGGAAGACGAATATTACGTTAATGTTTGCCGTGGTACACAATGCCACAGGGACATTGTACTAATTCCTGTACCAGCTAAATCAACAACACGAGTTCCTGGAACTCAACTTACGAGAAACTCGTTAATGGAGACTAAACTTGAAAGATGTACTATCAGGATTAAATTCGAAGATTAATTTCGACATAGTGTACAGTTTCCTTTGACGCTCACTGTATATTTGTACAGCACATTACGTTCTCCTGGACTTAAACAGTAGCCAATCATTTAATTATTTTCAATGTCTGCCAGGCACTAAATTGTTAACGATTTTTCTGTTACTCATTATTGTTGTTGTTGTTGTTATCGGTATCGTCCTTGTTATCTTTTATTGTTGTAGTATTCATTTTCTCCATATTTTAGTGATTGTGGTTGTTACTATCACACTACTGCTACTGCCAGTGCTACTGTGCGCCATTGCTATTGCTGCTACTGTGTGCCAACAAAGCGTTAAATTGTTTCCCCACTACTGTAGAACACTACAATACCAGTACTCCTCCACTCTCTTTCTCTCTCTCACTCTCTCTCTGTGTGTGTGACAATTTCAACACAATAAAACTAAACGTAACACAGATACCAAGGTAAAGCTTCTAAAAAGTAAATTAAATCTCGAGCTCAAGAATAAGTTTTCCAAAGTAAAAGTACTGCTGCTTGGGTAACAAGAACAAGGCAGGCAGGTGTTACTGAAGTCTGCTGTTTTTCTTTTTTTTTTTTCTCCACAAAAAAGCAAACCAAATTATATTTAAAACAAATGCAAATTTCTTCTTTAGAAAAACGAGGAAGAAAAAAAAAAACATAAAAAATTAAGAATGAAATAAACTTCCTTCCTCTCTTTATACTCGAAACTAAATTTGAATTTTATCACTTTCATCTGAAGCATGTTTCTAGCAACAGAAGCTGCTGCATTACATTTTATATCCGCCAGCAGCCATATAAACTCTTACTTTTCATTTACGTTTCATTCTACGGACGTTCACAATTATGTTAATCGAGGATAATTTTTTCTTTTTGTTGTTTTTTGTTTATTTTTGTGGAACTAATTTTCATTATAATTTAACCTTAAATATTGTCACTTGATGTCATTACGTTTGTATTTTATGACACAGTTTGCGATGGGATTTTTTTATAAGAATTTTCTGTCTTTAAACAAACATTTCAAATTATTTGGCATTTCATAATAATACCAGTAAATGCAGTCATAAAACTTGTAAAAATATGACCGAATTTATGGCAACATTTTTCTCTTAAAATATGGGATGATATTATCTTTGTCAAGTTTATACGCTTGAATATTTCTGAAAGTAGGCTAAATTAAGAAGAAGACAAAATATATACATACTTCGGCTCTATTATATCGACATTGCCTATTTGTTTTCCACTACTCCTCTTAAGGACATATGGCTTCGAACAATATTTTCATCACACACGATTTGCTTCTATTGTATTGAAAGTGTTCTATAGTCGACCTTAGTTGCCTAGGTCTTGATAATTTCACCCTGACATAATTATTGTTGTACATAAAGTGAGCACCAAACGAAACTGTACACTAAAGATAAAATTCTAACCATTACCAAACACAACTTTTACCACTAAGCCAGTTGCTCACTTCAAACGATGGCAGCGCTTCTTCAATTAGGTCTTTACCACGCAGACATCGTTATCCTCTATGCCGTCTTCAGTTATTACCCGTGCATCAAAATAACCGTCTCGCCGGAACATGCTCTCCCATCCGAACTACATGGTCGAGCCAAAGCTGATGATGGATGTTAATGCAGTACACATTTCCCATGTTGTTGAGTACTTCATACAGCTCATTAATGGATTGGCTAGGGAAATCATCAACCAACTCGCACTGAATCAAGTACTTACGTAGGTTTCTGGCGGATACTTTCAGTACGGATAAATCGGTGCTTTATAGTGTTCATACTTCTGCGCCATAAAGAACTACAGAGAGGTTGAGCGATTTGTAGAGTGTGAGTTTCGTCGTACGAGGTCTCTGCTACATACATACATAAATAATTGGTCATAACAACCCTTCAGTCAGAACTACAATCTAGCTTTACTCACACCACCTATGTTGTGTGTGTTAATTTTGTACATGTGTGGCGAGACCCACAGTTTAAAGTCATTTTGAACGACAGATTTTTGTGAAACTTTTCAAGGCAATTTTATTTACTCTTCAACAGAGTTTCTGCCAGAAATCGGCTGAGAGGAAGTCGCCGAAGAAATATGTTTTCATATTTCGTTTTATAGAAGACATCTGACCTGGGGTTTGAAGCGAGGCCTTATGTCCAATAAGCCAACAAACTACTTTCTAGACTACGGCGGAACTATTGCGTATTGAGACCACAGAACCATCTGCTGGCACAAGTGGTCCTGCGCTTGATCTCCAGGTTGACATAATTTTTTCTGGCAACGGATAGACAAATCAAGATAAACAAATTCACTGACAACATCGAAAGTATAGTTCTCGGCCATGATCTGGGATTTAGTACGTTTCATGTCCGCATATTGTCGACTGCTTACACTTCGTTTTGCCCTTATTTACTGACAGACCCATCTTGATTTTTTCCCGTTCCATAAAGATTCTCGTACTATCGAGTTTAATCCTGATAGAACAGTCAGCCAACCTTCATTTTCTAGGTTTGTAGGAATAGCTGTTGTTAATATAGTTGGCACAGAAATTCGTGCGATAGCCCTGAGGCCATCATACTATTATTCGACATATCGTATTATTATTGTGCCAATCTCTTTCCAGTATTCCGGAACATAATCTATAAGTGGCAATCACATCAACTGTCATAGATTTGCTCAGACGAAGCATGTTCAAAATGTTCTTATCACATAGGCCTTCAAGTCTTCAGTATCAATATGTGTGTTCTCCAAATTAAAATCGGAGACCTTATACTATAACAGAAAGCAGCTTAGCATTAACGAGACTAGAATGATGACACAGGACCCTGCACTCTCTTTTCCTTATTCGTACCGCCACAGCTTGCGATAGTATCCCCCCAAAGCAATTTATTGCAATTATTTTCTCATTTCAATCCCAACAACAAAGAAATATTTCTTATCAATAACAGCCAAAGGAGCTGAGTAATGGGCAATCGTTATGTAAGAGTTTCACCCCAGCATATGAATCCTGACTTACCTCGACAGGGTTTTATAGTGTAGCCGTTTAGCCTCTTGAATATTCACAATATTTCTTGGTAATATGTTGTAGTTATACGCGTAAGTCCATCCGCGCCTGCCACTGACATTCCTGTGGGGCAACACATTTTCACCAACCTAATTTCAATTGAATTATAAGGCGTAAGCATGACAACCTTATGAAAAGGATTCTAAAGCTTCAAGCGAGTCACTTTTTCTATGAGATGGCGTTGTACTAATCGAATACATCTCTTCTACTGACAAAAACTGATCGCGCTTATTGGCGAATGATTTCTAAGAATACTTCAGCGACTATTCTTTGTTGCCGTAGACAAATACAGTGAGCGTCAAAAGAAACTCTAAACTATAGATAAAACTCTAACAATCATCAAACTCAGCTTTTAGCACTTAGGGAGAGTGCCCGAAAAAATTTCACAATATTTAGACATTTTTTGTAAACTTAAGGAGAGTGCCCGAAAAATTTTTCAATATTTCGAACCATTTTTTTTCAATTTTAAAAATCGGCAATGAAGCAATTTTAAAATAAAAATAACGGTAATTTATTAATATGTATATACATTTTTTTAAATGTACAGTTTCTTTTGGCGCTCACTGTAGGGATGCCTTTAAAAACTTTAATTTGGTTTTTAACTAGAAATGCAATTTAGATGACAATGTATTCGTACTTAGAAGCACACATTTATTTATCTTTTATACGTTTATTGCTCTTGTGCTTCAGTTTTTTTTTTTTGTTTGTGTGTAAAATTCAGTTTAAATCTGTTTTCAGAATTGAATTCTTTTCTACATCCAATTCAAATTGTTGTTTGCACCAAAGAGCTTTAAGCCAAATGTAATTTTCATTTCATTTTTGTACGCAAATATTTACATGGTATTCGTGGGAGTTACTTAACTTTACACTTAAGACTAGTTGCTGCTGCTGTTGCCGCTCACTCCGTTTGATAATGGTTGTGATGGCAAATATGCACGATACACGATGTTGTCTGTTCGCATATTAGGAAGGCAACATTAAAATATTGTTTGAATTGAATTCATTTTCTATTTTTGTTACGAAATTAATTATAAAAAATTTATTTTGGGTGCGTAAATAAGTTTCATGACACTATTAATGCGTTCAAACGATTTATATTTTGTTTAAGAAACTGTTTTAAAACAACTTTATTTGCCTTTAAAGTCATGTACTTAACATAGTATTTATTATGAAGGCAATTTATCGATAACATCCCTAATATATCTGAATATGTGCGGTAAATAAGATTTTTAACACAATTAATGCGTTCAAACGATTTCTATTTTGTTATATAAACTGTTTAAAACAAATTTATTTGCCTTTAAATTCATGTACTTCACATATGTATTATACAGGCGATTTATCTATAAAACTACTAATATATCTGAGATAAACTCCTATGTACATATATGGGTGGTAAATAAGATTTTGACACAATTAATGCGTTCAAACGATTTCTATTTTGTTTAAGAAACTGTTTTAAAACAGCTTTGTTTGCAATTTATGTCATGTACTTAACATTTGTATCCTGCAGGCAATTTATCGATAGAACCCCTAATATATTGAGGTAAACTCCTCGGTATATGGGAAATACGGTTTTGATAATGCACTCAAACGATTTCTATTTCGTTTTATAAACTGTTTTAAAACAAATTTATTTGCCTTTAAAGTAATGTATTAAAAATATGTATTCAGCAGGCAATTTCTCGATAACAGACCTTATATATCTGAAATAAACTCCTCTGTATATGTGTGGTAAATAAAATTTTTATACAATTAACGATTATATACGATTATACGTTCAAACGATTTCTATTTTGTTTTATAAAATTTATTTGCCTTTAAAGTCATGTACTTTACATATGTGTTATGCAGGCGATTTATCGATAAAACCCCTAATATATGAGCTAAACTTCTCTGTATATGCAGGGTAAGTAGTTGTGTTCATTATCACATAATACTCGTATGTAATAATTTGAAATGTAATGACTTTAAGATTTAATGATAACTAAACTATCATTTCAACATGCATTCATTCATTCATTCAGTCATATCTGGTAAATTGTGTTAGTTTAGCATGATAATTTAAGTAAAATGTCTACAAAGAAAAAACTCAGACGTCTTTTTACTCCCTTTTTATCCCCCAAAAGATGACAAACTCTACACGATTACCATTACACTCAAAATGAATGAAAGGAATGCAAAATAAACTGAAAATCTAAATCAAATACTCTCGTAATTCTTATTTATAACAAATTATATACGACGATCAAATATTCCACCCACATACTATAGTACCACACGAACAACGAGTACAACATTCAACAGAATGCATCATCAATGCATCATTTCTCTATTTTAAAAGTGGCTTTTCCCTTGTACGTGTACATGCATGTGCGTGTGTTTGTGTTGCTTTTCGGAAAACCTATCAAAATTTTTCATTCATATAATTGCATTTCCAAACATATATGTATGTACACACGTACTTGCTTTGAAGCATTATCATAGAATAGAAGGGATGTGGCAGCTGGAAGGAAGAGATCAAATAACCAACAAAACAAAAAAAAAATACAAGAAAACATGTAAAGTACGTGTTTAAAAGGATGTAACATAAGAATTCTACAAGAATATTCTGTGGTTAGAGATTTTCTTCATGCATTCTTGTTATTGTGGCATTCTCAAGCAAGTTGCAAGACGTTATAACCTGCATACAGTGAAAGTCTTTGGAAATCGTACAAACAGATTAATTTGAACGGAACCTCATATTTCTTTGCGACAACATACTCTGCTTTAGACACAATATGAGCAATATCGCGGCTGATACTGTGTATAAACGGTCGTCACTTGTTGCATAACAGCCGCTGAGGCCGTGTAAATACGGCAGTTACTTATTAGTTCACAAAGGCTGCTTGCGTTTTCGCTAACGATGACACAGTTTGATCAGTTTTGATTACGGAGTCAGTGGAAATCGTACACTTTGGCTTGCTTTTTAATTCCATTATTTGTACGAAATTTTTCTCTTAGTCTGTGTGCAATCGTTTAATATTGTACTTCAAGCGTTGAACTTACACCGTAAATGTTGTTGACAAGTCGCTCCAAAATTTTCTGTCCAAATAACACATTTTTAGCTTTTAAAAACGTTTAAAATATGAGCTCGTAGATAGCAAATAAAATATAAAAATAAATTTGTGTTTAGTTTTAATTAAAATTCTTTATAATTCGCACATTTCTGTGTGCCACTGTTCACAACCTTATGTAAACAACAACAATTGCCTTTTTCTCTATTGTTATTCCTCTGTTTATGCCCTTTGCGAAACAATAACAACTACTATACAATTATTCGACATATCTTTTTAACGGAGAACCACGATTACTCCCTGCAAAACGTACCGTGCCTTCACACAAGACTGACTGACCTACACTAACTAACTCGCCTGCTTTGCCTTTCCTTTTATATGGCAGGGTAAACAGTCTGATGAATGTTCTTGAAGGCGAACATTCAACACTTAGCCTTCTCGAAATCTCTATAAATGTAAACTTTGTTGTTTACGTTTATTATTCTAGTGTTGTTGGTATATTTTTGTTTACTTGCTTACCATTTTTTATGCTTCGTTGATTGCAAACAAAATAAAAATAAATCTGTGTTTAGTTTCAATTAAACTCTTTATTGTTCGCCCTACCGTTTACAACTTGACGAATACAGCAATAATTGCTTGTTCGCTAGTCTTCTTTGCTTACAACGCAGATCTTTTGTACGGCGATTTTCAAACCACGACTGTTCTCTTCACACGCAACGCGTCTTCACACAAGTGAATTCTTACTACCCGTTGCCCGGTTTGTCTTGCCTTTTTAAATGCCACGTAATCAGTCTGATGAAGGTTCTTGAAGGCGAACTTTCGTGGTTTCGCCTTCTCGAAAACTCTATCGCGACTTCATTGTTGTTTGTATATTTTATTCACATTACCTGTTGTTGCGTTCTCGCTTACTTGTCTATCCCCTTTTCTTTCATACCGATGTTGTTGGTTCACTACTAACAGGTTCGTTGTATTTGTTAGTGTAGCTTTTGTTAATCATGTCAATGTTAAACGATGTTTCCATTTTCGTAACAATTTATAGAGCTATCCATTTCGTGGTTTCAAAAGTATGGGACTGGAATTCGACATCTGTCAAACTAAGTTGTGAAACCAAAAATTGTCGTATTTGGGGTTCTGAGAATCCTCAAGTAACTGAAGAGAGGCCATTACATCCAGAAAAAGTCACTGTTCGGTGCCCTCTTTGATCCGAAGGTGTGATTGGACCTTACTGGCTGAGATACCGCCCAATATGTGTCAAAAAGTGGTCGAAAATTACCTCGAAAGCTTGCAACACTTTGCGTGGAGGTCATTTAAATCATATAGTGTTTCACACATAATGTCAACGTTCGAACTTTACAATAAAAAAGAAATATGTATCATGAAAAAATATTTTATATGTGTTTTATTTACGTTTACTTTTGAAACCACGAAATGGATAACCCTATATAAAACTAAGCTTTGAAACAACTTTGAACTGCTTTCAAAAAAAATTTTAGTGGAATACATAAGTATGGATGGAGATAGCAGTGTACGATTTTTAACTTCAGCATATTTTATGGAGTTTTGTGTACGATTCCAACTGGCATTCACTGTAGGTACATGCAGACAGCATGTGTAGCAACAACACAATGTGTGCATTTGAAGATGATGTTGCATCTTTCTAATAGAAAAATCAAAATTCTACAATAGTGTGATATTTATTGAAGTGGGTGGCAAATAGGCAACTGCACGTGTGTGTATCCTATACTTCATATATTTACTAATACGTGGCATGGTGATAAATGTTTGCTCTAAGGGTGTCTGTCTGTCTGCTTTTGAAAATATTTTCTTTTCTTTATCTATTATTGTGTGTTCCTTTTTGGGATTTTGAAAAATTTTTTTTCTCTTCTTTGGCTTGTCATTGTGGCATGTGAACAACAGCATAGTAAACTTAATTAAGTTTTCTAATACCAGCAAAGCGTTATATGTGTGTATGACAACAAACAAAAACAAAAAGTGAAGAAGAAGAAGAACAAAATCTTAAATAATAAAAATTAAAATGAAAATTTCTACTACAACTACTGCTAAAACGAACACACACACACACACACTTAAAAACAGCATTCAAATCATTATGTTGTACTAAAGATTGACTCGATTGCAGTTTACAGCTGCAGATGTAGAAGCCGGCATTAAATGCTTTTTGAAATTGAAGATTTTCAAATTAAACCTGAATCAAGTTTTAATTGAATTTCGTTCATTATTGATAATTTGGAAAATTTTGTTAAAAGCCAAGGAAATTGAAAAAGAAAACAAAAAAGAAAAGAAATTATTTTACTTGGCAAAGAACACTTAATTGAATCAAATCCTGACAAAATATTCATAAAAATTACATGAAAATGTTTGGAAACTATTGCTAGAGGAGTTGAAAATCAATGCTACTGTTTGAGTAAATGAAAGAGTTATTGGACTGAGATGAGACCGGTTTACACAGGAAGTATATTATAACATATTGTGTCCTAAAGCCATAATTCAAGAGCAATTTCTAATAAATTCTCATAGCTACTGTGCTTACGTCAATATTTGTAGGCAAATTGTCAATTAAGCTGGGCCAGCACTTAATTCGAACGAATCCTTACGTAAATTTGACTGTCCTCTATACCGGAACAAACAATCTCCGACCGACTTCATTGCTGGGTGCACTTGCGTGGAGACCAGACAAATCTATCACGACAAATACCACAAATATAGTAGTGATTACACCAGAGCCATGGTATACACGCCTAAAGACGTTCAAAATAACTTTCAACGATGATGATAAACAGACCACAAAACATGTTCGTTGTTTTTGTCCAGCCCTTGGAAACGTGAGTAGAAAGATTTTCGGGCACCAAGTATTTATTGACACCAGGTTAGGTGGCAGACTCCTTCGAAGGACGAAAAAAATGTGGAACGTTTTACAATTTTGTGTTTATTGGCAGTATGTGCATGGCCTTGAATCTAACAGAAGGAATGCCTGTTTGTAGTAGTAGATAAACGACGAAATTATTATACGCTGGCAACTGCCAATTTAAACTAATCTTGTCATCTAACTGATGTTGCCTTACGCTAGCAGCTAGTGTGTTGGCTTATTAAACGTGAGACGGTGGTTCAACACCTGGCTTAGTCATCTCAAATAAAAACGAAATCTGAAAAAATATTTCTTTGACGTTTTCCTTTCAGTAGATTTCTGATTTCGTTCGGAGGCGACATTAAATTGTAGGTCCTGCCAAGCAAAAAATTGAAAAAATTTAACATACACAACATAAGTGGTGTAAGCAGTTCGGTCGTAATACTGCGTAAAAGGTTTTAATGACCAATTAAGTTAGGTAATGTTGTACTGTTGCCATCCCGATGAGTAAACTTAGTCCACATTTCATGAAATTAAATTTAACAGATTATCAATGAAGTCGCTATAGTCTAGTAAGTAGTGTGTTGGCTTATTACACCAGAGCTTGTGGTTCAAACCTGGCTAAGAGATCTCAAACAATACCGAAATATTGAAAAATATTTCTTCTGCGATTTTTTCTCAGAAGTCTTCTAGTTAAACCTCTGAGCGTAAAATAAAATTGCCCTGAAAAATTTCTTAAAAGTTTGACATTCGAAGTCGACCTTAAATTGTAGGTCCCAACACTCATGTATAATATTAACACACACATTATATGGGTGGGGCGAGAAGCTCGATTGTAATCCTGACTAAAGGGTTGTAAAAGCTAATTAAGTAAGTATCAGTAGATCCGTTCTTACTGCAGATATATTATCCAATCTCACGTTGAAATTGTTTTATCATTCAATAGCAGATGATTGCGGATCAGAGATCAGCAATGAGTATTCAAAAAGTTGAGTATAATCGAATCTTGACTCATAATTTCTGATACTTATACGCATTCATTCTTATTTTAATATCATGGAACCTCCTCTACTCATATTCAAAGTTTGAATTACTCATCATATTCATACTTAACAACACGTACGATGTTGTTGTTAATTTCGAATCTTCATAACTCAACATAAAATGAATCGCATACGAACACTAAAATACTTACTAGAAGGTGGTATGTTTGCTCTGCTTGCTGCTCTGTCTATTTTGCTTAGGTGTCTGTTTTCTTTTTTTGTAAATGCAACAACAACTAAAGGCTGTAAATTTTGATGAATGATTCGAGTCACTCAAATCATTTATAAGTATTTTACTAAAGTTATGAATCTAAATGAGTAGGCTTATGAATCAAATATATTTCGAACGGTATGAGTTTGATGTCAATGTTGTACTTATACTCATTGCAACCAGTACCAGTACAGTATACATCAACGTTGTAGTTTAGTATGAATGAATCAGAAAACATAGTTAAATTTCAATATTGTTGACTCACTTATGTTAAAAATTTCATGAGGTGCTTATGAGTAGCGAATAACCGATTCATTGCTGAACTCTGTTGCTGATTAAGAACCACTACTGGGACACTAATTTAGTTTATTTTATCAGCGGTCAGATCAAGACAAAGTATGAAAAATATTTCTTCGACGACTACCTCTCAGCAGATTTTTGGCAAAAACTCTGAGAGTAAATAAAATTGCCATGAAAAGTTTCTCAACAATCTGTCGTTCGGAGTAGACTTTAAACTGTAGGTCCCGCTACTCGTGTATAAAATTAACACACACAACATGAGTGATGTTGAAGCTAGGCCATAATCCTGACTGAAGTGTTGTAATGGCCAGTTATGTATGTATCACCTTTAAAGTTCGTTTATTAAGTTTGGTGTGGAACTTTTATTATGTTCCATCCTTTCTAGGAGTGGTTTTTAAGGCTTAACTTATTATGTTATATTGAAACCAATCCCTTATCAGTTTCTAGCATAGAAGAATCTCTAGTGTAATACAACTTAAAGGTTGTGCATACAACTGCAGCACTTTGTCTATTACTTACTAAAGCCTAACATGTAACAGAAACAAATACTAATTAAAAGTTAGTTTTTTCTTTGTTTTAATTTAATTTCTTTAAAAACTCTACCATTTTTTTTTTACTCTTGAAACTAAGCTAAAGAAAAAATCCGTTTTTAACTTGAAAAGCAATATGAATGGCTGAGTCAATCTATTTTCATTTGTCTAGACAAATAAGCCAATTTTAAAGTTTTTATTGTATTTCAACTCTCTAGTGTTTTGAGTTGAATTGAAACGGAAAAAAGGGAAATAAAACTCAAGGAAAGGGAAGAAGAGGTAGAGAAAGGAACGCACTATTATCAAATGTTTATCATCAAAAATAACTACTCAAAGGGGAAATCTAATAAAATATGATGCGCTGTTGTTATTGTTATTATTGCCATTGCCATTTCCATTTTCATTTATTTGTTTTTTTTATTATTAATGTATAGTTTCTCTTGTTCTTTTTCTACTTTTCCTCTATTTTGGCGAGGACCAACTACTCCTCAGAGGCCAAGAAAAATAAGACACATAAGTAAACACAGGAAGTTGAAAGTTTCTTAATCTTTAAGTTTCATTTTCTTTTAATTTTTTTCTTTCATTTTGGTTGCTTATATACACACACACACACACAAACAGAAACAATATAAAACAATTGCTTTACAGAACATCAAGAAGAAAAAAAAAGAAATTAAATTAAGATACATATACTCAATGGGAACTGTAGCATCACTTGTATTACCCACTATAAAAAAAAAAAAAACAAAATTAAATAAATAAATAAATAAAATGGTTTTAGTATACGTTGTAGAAAAAAAAATAAAGAAAGAAACGAAAAGATTTTTATACACCTCACCCCCATCCTCCGCTTCTTTCCCATGAAGTAACCTGAATGATAAGTAAGCATACAATTGGGCAGACAAGGGCATAAGTTATTAAAACTAAGTTTTAATATGAAATTTTATGTAGAAAACCGAATCCTTCCTTGCATCCTCCGCACAACAAACACGTACGTACATACATACGTATACTTTAACGGTAATACGGTAAAAAGAAAAAAACAAAACTTATCTTAATTGAAAATCGACTAACCGTGAATTCCGACAGATGTGGTTGTTATTTTGTTACTCTTATTTTGCTGCTCTTCCATAGCTTTTAATTTTGGTTTTCATCTTCCATCTTCATGGACATCGTCAGTTAGATTGGGTAACCATCAATGCAGTGGTACTCAATCTTTTGTTTCTGCTCTCTTTTTTATTCACAATTAACCTGTATTTCTCACCTCCTTCTTTCATAACAGGTCTACATCCCATTTGAAGTGCATTTTTTGTTAGTTTTTTGAATGAAGAAAGACTTTATAACTTAATTAGATATCGGATATAATATTTTGTTTTAAGCCCGTATAACAAATGAATTCTATGTGTTGTTCAAGCTGTCTGTAGTTGTCGACGCCAGCATCCTTTAGGCCCAGATAACTTTTATTTTGATACGTTTTTTACCTTTTAAAAACGTTTAAAATAAACATCGCAGATTACTAATAAAATAAAAATAGTGTTTGTTGTTGTATTTTTGTTTACTTGTTTATCATTTTTTACGCTGATGTTTGTTCTTGTATTTTTGTTTATAATTTTAATGCTAAGCGATCTAAAAGCAATACACCAGTATCTAGATTTCCCATTTTCGTAACAATATTTTGCTTTAAGCCCGTATCACAAACGACTTCTAAGTCTTGATTAAGCTGTCTGTAGTAGTGGATGTCAACATCTTTAAGGACCAGTTAACTTTTATATATGTAGACTTCGCTATAACACGTTCACAGATTTTGGAAGACATGTGTTTTTCTACACACCTAGTTAGGACGGACACATAGAACTCTGTTCTGTAGTTATTTACTGAGCCTATCTCCATATCTAAAGACTAGAAGTAAACATTTTCACTTAGTCATAGAATGGTAGAGAAATTTGCTTTAACTGAAAGCAGAAGTAGTATTTTCAGAACCTGATTGCTACTTCCGAAATCGCGCAAGGTGCTGTGATAGCAATATCATGAAGTGAATTGTTGCCCAATAATTTTCAAAGGGAAAAGGACAGCTCAGGAAACATTTCAATCGTATTCAGCAATGAAGCCCATTTCTGTCAAATATGGGACGACATCAATCCACATGAGACCAAGAGTGTCTAATGCATTCTGAAAAATATTGTTTGGTGTTGCTGGCGGATTCGTCTGTCCACATTTCTATGCGAACGTACCTATATTTCTATAGGCCATTGGTTACCAAATTGTTTTAATCTGAATTGGATGAACGGTGCTATGTGCCACACAGATCATGCTTTATTAGATTATTATGCACGAGTGATTTAAAATCATAGTTAGCCCTTAATGGAAGACCCCATATAACTCCCGATTGGCGTTTCACAGACATCACGATAGTTTTAAAATGTGTGGACATTTAGGCAATAATTTCTGGATGCCAAATAATCCCTTCTCTGATGTTCCTTATTGACGGACAGTAACAGTGAAGATGTTCTCTGGTCTCATCTTCTGCAACGTATTCCTTCTGCATGAGTTACTGCAAACATTTTTATGAAGTATTCTAAGACTTTACGTGTTTGCTACCAAAGATTTCTTGTCCCGCTATAACTCCTAAAAGTTCGTAATATAGAAAGTGTTCAGGTTTAAGATAAATTCTGTTCTGTGTATATTCATATCGTAACAAATCTTTCTGGTCTCTGTATAAGTGAATTCGTTATTCTAACTTTCCTTTTCAAATGAGTAAAGTTTTGGTGAAGTCATTTGTTTACAGCTCTGCAGAATAATGTAAATTTCACGTGTGAAATCATACGAACTTTATGTATGATTTACAAATTAACTGAATTTGTAAGTACATCATCTTGGTTGTCATCGTTTAAAATTCCCGTGTCACGAATCCCATATGAAAGATAGACGAGAATATTAAATGTAGACAATGTTGCATGTGGTGTGCACTCTTCTTAGAGGCCTAACAGTCCCTTAAGTCCGGTCCCTTTAGTGGATAGAGCGGTGGCTTATTATACGTGAGGCCTTAGTTTAATGCCCAGGTCAGTCATTTCGAACGAAACGAAATATGAAAAATAGTTCAACGGTGACTTCCTCTCAGCAGATTTTTAGCAAAAACTCTAAAAGTATTTGACAACTGCTTAGAAAGTCTCTGAAGGCCTTAGTAGTACTGAAAAGTTTCTATTTCGGAGTCGACTTTAAACTGTAGATATTGATTCGAGTCACTCGAATCATTTATAAGTACATATTATAAGTATTTTTCTAAAGTTTTGAATCTAAATGTGTAGGTTGGCTTATGAATCAAACATATTTCGAATGGTATGAGTTTGATGTCAACGTTGTCTGCATACTCATTGCAAGCTGTACTTATAAATCAACGTTGTACGGGTAATATGAATGAATCAGAGTACATAGTTAATTTTCAATATTGTTGGTTCACTTATATTCAAAAATTCATGAGTGCTTATGAGTAGCGTAAAAACAATTCATTGCTGATCTCTGATCTGCATCTGTTGTTGTCGCACTGACTGGGAGCTACCGGTATTTTTGTTGTTAACCCACGATGGATAATGTTTTCAGCTAATAAAGGTTTACCTGTTCATAACGAAAAAGTTTTGGAACTTGTGATTATCGTTTTACTAACATCACCTTAATATCCGGTAGTTATTTTTGTTGCTTTTGATTCGTATCATCATCTTCTGTCTTCAGTCTTTATTCCCTTATTGCCAAAAAAAAGTTTTTTGTTTTAGAATTTGGTTTTTTTTTTGCTGTTTTTTTTGTAATTCAAAATATAAGTCTAAATAAGGAAAATACGAAAATAACTTCACAATGTTTTCTTTTAATAATTTATTTAATTTCGTTTTATAATTACTTTTGCATTTGTTGTATTTCTTTTACGCGAGGGCGAACAAGTACAGCTTGCAGCTATAAATTGTTGGCCAAAAAAATAAAAATTAAAATGAAATTCGGTTTTTATTTATCAAGAAGAAGAAAAAAAATTTCCAAAAAAGTGGAAAAAAGTAACGCTCCGCAATACAGGGAAAGATTTTGTATTCAAACTTGGGTTATAAGAGCCATTTCAACACTGCAACATCATATGGGTAAGAGAGAAGAATCCCACAGACAAAGTTTTGTTGTGTGCATATTTTTCAAAAAAAACTGAAACTTTTCTTCTCCTCTTTTTTTGTAGGCATTTTGAAAATGTTTTAAATTTACCTGCGTTATCTCAGTCCAACTCTTTTCTTGTTAAGGCTTCATAACTTTTATTTAGAATTTCCAATTCCATTCGGTTTATTTTAAAGAAAACTTTGGGGTTTTTTTGTACATTTTTTCCCATTGGAATTTCTTCTCATCTTATCCAAACATCTAATGCCCAGTTGGCTGATGGTGTTGCTTCATACTTTTCATCGTCTCATCACCATTTCTTACTCCTCGGACTCATCCAACGTCAGCACAGTCTTTATAAATTTCTAATGAAATGTTGTTGGAATGTATGTTTGAACATGTTTGGACTTTATTTTGGCTTATTTTGTTATATGCGGCACATTACGTATACGTATGGTTGTGCTATACATTGCGACGTGTTGCAATATCGTAGTAATGGGTTTTAGTTTCCTTTTTTTTAACAACTTTATGTGCAGGAGGAGATTGTTTTGGGTGGCATATAGCAGTCAGTTAGTGGTTACTTGTTTACTTATATTCTTATGCAGAGGAAAGGGGGTGTCCTTTGAAACAGTGACTTAAATTTTGCTTTATCCGAATTAAGAATTTCATATCCTCATTAGTTACTAATATTTTCCATTGTCAATGTAAGAGCAAGGATATCAAGTGTTCCACATTTCCATTCTTTCGAGATCTACTTCACTTATGCGACGTGTATAGGCTTATTCACGTCTAAGACAATTTTATATTCAAAGGTCTGAGGTTAATCTCCACTAAAATCTACACCGAATCAGTTAATAGCGTTGCCGTGTGACACCCAAAGAGACTGTTCGGTGCTAATGAGGATACCTTCCCATCTGGTATTTAATAGGAATCCAACTGTTTCTTTCTAAAATTCAATGACTTCGACTGGTTCCAGGTACAAATGTGTTTTATTGATTTCTATTTGAACAAATATTCTTTGATAATGCAGTACCTGAGCTATATTTGAAGAGTCTAATGCAATCTCTGTACACTATAATTGCCCACCTAAGAAGATTTTCAGTTTCTCTCGACCTTACATACATAATTGGACATCACGCCATTTATGTTGTATTTGTAATAATATCAGAAGCTTACATTTCTGGAGATCTCAAGAAGGAGGAGCCACGAACATTCGACTTCAAGAACATTCATGAGTCTTTCGTGAAGACGCGTTGCTCGTGAAGAGAATAATCCTGGTTTGAAGATCTCTGTTACGAAGATTTATTGAAAAATTGTTACTGTTTACGCGAAAGAGTGCAAAGAGGAATAATGAACAAAGCAATTGTTGTTGTTTACATCAAGTTGTGAACAGTTGCACACAGAATTGTGTGAATAATAAAGAATTTATTTAAGAAAATAAAAATTTATTTAAACATTACATTACATGCATTAGAATGAAATTTTGTTTGTCCCAAGTCTGTTGTGTGCACCCTTTAAACACATTATGTTCGCTTTAATAAAATGTTGAATATTTGATGAGCTTTGGCAAATGGATGCCAAAACATATTCACAACTTTTTCTCTTCCCTTTTTTTTTGATTTGGTTTTCACTGATTTCATAAGCAAAACTAAAGCAAAGAGTCCATATGAAAAAGCGAAATGAATTCAACAACCAAACACACAGTTTTCTCTTCTTTTTTTTTGTTTCCAATTTAAGAAAGAGGGAGTCAGTCAATACGATGTAGTCAGTACACAAGTGCTGCTATTTTCTTACGCTTCAGCTAACACTCACGGAGAGCAAACATATGAATGAAGGTGGTTTCTCAGTTAATATGCAACATTTCCGCTTTACTGGTTTTCAAAAATTCCGCACACACATACTTACATATACACATGCATAGCCATACAGACGAATGGTATATTTAGCAAGTTGTGTCGCATTTGATACTGGAAATCTGTAATGTGGTTAAGACGTTGGCTGTTGCACCCAAAAAGGGTGTATTTTTGAGTACAGGAGAAGGTATGTATGTTGTTGCTCTTTGTAGCTGAAAGGATAATTAATTTTTAGTTATTGAATTATTAATAAAGAATTCGTTTTTCCTTTTTGCTTTCTGTTGTTGCTTTTTTTGTTTTTATCCTTTTGAGATTTTTTCTTTACCTTTCGGCGGAAGTTGCGTAAAATTGTTGAATATGAGAAGGATGTATGAAACAGGGAGAGCATGTATACCATAAGTAATATGGCCAACTATTATCGTTTTTATATAATGCCAGTTACATTTTATTTTTGCAAAGGAAAGATTGCTTGCTTTCAAATGAATATTTAATTTGTATTACGGGCAGTAAAGGCAAAGAGTGTAAACTTTATTATTCTAACCAGAGATTTGCTAATCGTTTTCTCATAAGCACACATGAAATTTTGAATATGAGTCAACAGTATTGAAATTTAACTATGTATGATTCATTCATTCTCATTACAAAGTTGATTTATAACTACAAGTTGCAATGAGTATGCGTACAACTTTGACATCAAACTTATACCATTCGAATTATGTTTGATGCATAAGCCCCTACTCATTCAGAGTCATAACCTTAGAAAAATACTCTTATAATACTGTTACGAAAATGGAAATTGTGTAATATCGTTTAACATTTAAATAAGCAAAAGCTACACAAACAAATACAACGAACTTGTAACGAGTAAACCAACAACCTCAGTATGAAAGAAAAAGGTATAGACAAGTAAGCAAGAAAGCAGCAACAAGCAATGTGAACAAAATATGCAAACTACAATGAAGTCGCGATAGAGGTCTAAAGAAGGCGAACACACGAACATTCAACTTCAAGAACCTACATCAGACTGCTTACGTGAGCATATAAAAAGGCAAGAAAAAGCAGTCAATGAGTAGTAAGAATCCAGTCGGTCTTGTGTAAAGACGAGTTGCGTGCGAAGAGAACAGTCGTGGTTTGAAGATCGCCGATGAAAAGATCTGCGTTGTAAGCAAAGAACAATAACGAACAAGCAATTATTGTTGTATTCGTCAAGCTGTAAACGGCAAGCAGAGCAAACACACAACCTTCTAGTAAGTATTTTAGTGTTCGTACGCGATTAATTGTTTATTTTGAAATTCTTGTAAATGTTGAGTCATGGAGGGGCGAAATCAACAACATTAAGTATGAATATGATGAGCACTTTAAACTTTTAAAATGAGTAGAGGTCCCATTATATTAAAATAAGTATGAATGCGTATAAGTGTCAGAAATAATGAGTGTGATTCGATTCTACTTATCTTTTTGAATGCTCACTGCTGATCTCTGATTCTAACCACGGTAGTTTGGGATTTAAAATTTAAAACTAATAAGTAGCAAGGATTCAAACCATATTTTTAATTACTGAACCTGATCCATCAGTTCCCTCCTTTCTAAGAAGTATTTATTATTTCAAATATGTGGTATTTGACTGTTAGCGATTAAAATGAATTTCAACTTTAATATTGAACTGTTAACGTGTGCTACGCTGCGCTATGGTATATCCATCTAAAACCACTATCATTCCCTTATTACTTCGCCGTCAATTAATTTTATTTCATATCATTTTACGGCTTAAAACTTATTGTTGTGGAAGTTATGGATATTCGTTGTTATTATGGATAGAATGAATGGTTATTTCATACAGCAAATGTACGTTAATTCCACCAGGGATTGAAATTTAACATACCAATGAACAATAACAGCTACCACTACCATTACCATTATCAATCTGATGCTCACCACTACCATACGTACATCCATATACATTTATTAACACACACAAAAGAGAGAGAACGGAAATTATTTTTAAAACTTTTTTTAAAAATACCCCAACATTCTCATTCATTTGTCGAGAGTTTTCAACGTATTTCCATTCATTTTAATATTTCATGATTGTGTGCCATTAAGCATATGAACATTTTTAATCATTCAGAATTTTTAAGCACAGAAAATATTTGTTTTTTTTAATTTTATTTCAGTATCAGGCTTCCAATGAGCTGAAAAGGTTTTCATTTTTTTCATAAATACGATGACGTCTGGGATATACTATTGTAAAGGCAAAGCCTTATTCGAATTACAAGCCTTCAGTCAGTATTATGACCGAGCTTCTTACACCACCCATGTTGGGTGTGTTAATTTCATACATGAGTGGTAGAACCCACAGTCTAATGTCGACTCTGAACTACAGATTTTTGAGGAACTTTTCATTGCAAATTTATTTGCTTTCAGAGTTTTTGCTAGAAATCTGCTGAGAGGAAGACGCCGAAGAAATTTTTTCATATTTTCGTTTTCCTGGAGATTTCTGGCCTGGGATTTGAACCGTAGCCTTAAGTCTAACACACTTCATTTTAGATTACACTATCTACTTTCAAAGAAGAAAGAAATAAATTCCAGAAAATTATCATCCCTTCTGGCCTTCAAAATTTTCATTAAATCTCCCCAGAGTCGCTTTCGTAGACCCCATAGCGAGTTTTGAAGAAATTGTAATGAAGAGGGTGAAAAGAATACCAAGGAACATCTTCTTTTTCTTTGTCCGGCACTTTAAAACTTGAAACTAAGGATTCTTATGCACAATACTATATGAGTTATACTATATGAGATCCTTCTAATCTTATGGCAGATCTTATCCACATCATATGGTTAATATGTCTTCAGTATGGCTACTTTGTTGATTAAATAATATAGATTTATGTTGCTATTGTAGTCGCCGTAGTCTAGAAGGTAGTGTGTGGGCTTATTAGACGCAAGGCCAGGGTTCAAATCCCTGATCAGACATCAAAACGAAATATGAAAATAAATATTTCTACGGCGTCTTCCTCACAGCAGCTTTCTGGCTAAAACTTTGAGAGTAAATAAAATTGCCATAAAAAAGTTTCTCAAAAATCTGTCATTCAGAATCGACTTTAAACTGTAGGTCCCGCCACTGACGTATAAAATGAATGCACACAACATGATTGGTGTGAGAAGCTAGGCCGTAATCCTGATTGAAGGGTTGTAATGGCCAATTATGTATGTATAACATCAATTGGGCAATTCACACAAGCCCTTGTATCGTTGTATTCATTCTATTGTTGGACGAAGATACAACAGTGTATGCTTGCTGTTGATAATTTTCATATAAAAATCCGATACAATTATACACATTCTTTTCATATGTTTTTGGAAGTTGTATTGGTTTCGTGCTATCAACTTATGTAAATGCTAGTAATCAAGAAGAAGAATAAAAATACAAAATATTTTCTATGTAACTTGAGTCAACAATTAACATTTAAAAATTATAATTGTTCGCACAGATAATTAATTAATTTTTTTTCCGTAAGATTTTTTATTTTGTTGCTTGAAAATCAAATTATGAATACTTGTCTTCTTCTTCTTATCGTTCAGTATATGATTGAGCGTTCACAAACAGAAAGTGTATTCAATACAACATACACGATACAAAGTCGTGTGAATTGGCCAAATATCTTGAGAAGATATCTTTATCTTAGGCCTACTCATTATTGACATAAATTCTATATGACTTCCAATTATCCCCAAGTAATTGCATGCCTTACTGTCTAATTTAATTTTCAAAAACGAAGGCATAAAATAATAGACTACAAAATATCATTTCGTATTTTATTTTTTCAATACCTATTCCCCCCATTTAACATGAATACTTCTGCACATAATTACCCCCGTTTTATAGTCGATAATAAATCAAATCAAATCAAATCAAAAGAAAAATTTTTTTTGATTGCAAGAAAAGAAAAATTGACCCAAAATTATTTATTCCAACCATTTCCAATGATTTAAAGTGTCAATCATGAGGCAACTTTGGTGGTCTCTGCTCGTGCTTCTGCTGCTGTTGCTTATTTCCTGTAATTTTTCTTGGGCTACCAAAAGAAAAACAGAAATTGCAAGAATTGTCTTTAGAATTAATGCCAAATGTAACGGTAGAAAACAAATCAAAATCAAAAAATAAAGCAAAGAGAGAAGAAAGAGAAGAGGCATACTTTTAATGATTATTATAGCCCAGCCTTAGGGATATCATTGTGTACATTGTGTAGACTTTAAGTTTGAAGTCATTAAAAAAGAAAGTTAGACTATCTTACCAAAACTCCTTCTGACAATCTCTTATCCACCTCCTTTTATTCACATACATACACACACCTCTCTACTCTACTCTACTCCATAGCTGTTGCTAAGTCTGTCCTGAAAATCTTGGCAATCTTAGCAGTGGCAGAAGAGGAAAACAAAAGGCATAAGAAATATGCTGATATTGTTGACGCACATTAGCTTTGACGTTGATTGCATTTGAGATAAAATTTCCTTTTTTTTTCTTTTTAAGAAAAATTTCTATAAAAATCTTTGACATTAGCAGCAACTGTATAAAAGAAAATAAATAATAATAAAACAGAAGAAAAAAAAGAAAAAAAAATAGGAAAAAAAAAAATTAAAACTGCCAACCGAAATATAGACAGAGAAAAAGCTTACCAAACTAATGTCAGTCAATATAACTGAGTGGTGGTGGTGGTGGTAGAGTATCTAAAGAAGTTGCTAAAAATAAAACTTGGAAAACTACCAAACCATCCTACCCCTTTAGACATCAACTGATTTAATATTATACTCCTATTCGTACTCATACTACTACTGCACCATTCAAACTCTTCGAACTACTGATGCCAATATGGTCTAGTGGCAGCATTTGCAGCATCTGAGCAGTTGTTTGCTGAATAATGCTGGCTGGCATGTTTAATATTCAAATTGTTATTGCTCAGTGGAAAATTGTTATAACGGCAACACATCAATATTTTTTCTCTTTTTTTTTTGTCTAAGCCAGTCAACTAGCTATCCATAGCAGTGAGCCTGGGCTGCCTGCCTTAACAACCAGTGAACCGTAGAGTCAGCAAAGCATTAACTAACCAACATACCAACTGGTGTGTGTTCGTGGTGGCTGCACACAACACAAATAGTTGCAGAAGCACGTTGCAACCCAAATAGATTGAAGGCAAAGATTAAGCTTAATAATAGACAATTTAGCTTAAAACTAGGATTAAGCGCATGTGCGCCTGGACAGACTTATAAAACACGAATAAAAAAGAAAACAAAAAAAAAAAAATTAGACCATCAGCAAAAACTATCAAATTGTGTTTTTAAATAAAAATACAACAGGTTCTTGCATTTGGGGGCAAAAACGATTATTTGAATACCCTGTAATAAAAACAAAAAAATTTGTGCATTAGGCTGTACAAACATTGTTCCATATATTGTAGCAAAAGAAACAGACACGACGTTCGCTATTTATTTTAACTGTGTTTTCTTCTTCTGTAAATGTGGAAAATGGTACTATTGTGGCCTTACCCAGATTTATCCTAAGGCCTACAGTCATGCACCAATGATTTACAATCTGAAGACTTCTTTAAATGATATCGCATTATCTTCAAAATTTATATATATATCACCTATATATCCTTGGGCAGTCAGGAGTTCATCCACAACTAGGCTCCATATTAGTGGTGAAACCACACCACCCTGTTAGCAACTCCTGGTTGTGTGTATTCTTATTATCTAAATTCCTGCGTTTGTTTCTAAACCTTTGCCATCCATCTGGATACTACAGGTTCTATACCTCTCCTATTCAATAATGTACTTATACAATGCAGTGGTAATGGATTAATGTTACTACTATCTTCTGCTGGATTTTATTTCGGATTAATGGCTGCTCGCTGGTGGCTTTCTATTTTTGTTACTACTATCTCCTGTTAGTTTTTTATTTATTTATTAATAACTGCTCGATGGCGGGTTGCTATTCTTGTTACTATTTACTATCTTCTGCTGGATTTTATATCGAATTAATGGCTGCTCGTTGCCGGCTTGCTATTCTTGATACTATTGTCTGCTGTTGGTTTTTTTTCGGATTAATGGGTGCTCGTTGGCGGCTTGCTACTCTTGATAATACTATCAACTGTTGTTTTTTTTATCGGATTAATGGCTGCTCGCTGGTGGCTTTCTGTACTTGTTACTACTATCTGCTGTTAGTTTTTTTTTGATTAATAACTGCTCGATGGCGGGTTGCTATTCCTGTTACTACTATCTTCTGCTGGATTTTATTTCGGATTAATGGGTGCTCGTTGACGGCTTGCTATTCTTGATATTACTATCTGCTGTTGGTTTTTTGTTGGATTAATATCTGCTCGATGGAAGCTTGCTATTCTTGCTACTACTATCTACCGTTACATCTCTTTTTAGTTAATGGCTGGTCAGTGGCGGCTTACTATTTTTGGTTCTTTTATTTACAGTTGATTTTTTCGGAATAATGGCTGCTCGATGGCGGCTTGCTATTTTTTTACTACTATCTACTGTCACTTTTTTTTTAATTAATGGCTGCTTGATTGCTACTAGCTATTTTTGTTAATACTATTTACTGTTTTTTTCGGATTAATGGCTGCTCGATGGCGATTTGCTATTCTTGATACTACTTCTGTTGTTTTATTTTTTTTGTTCAATATCTGCTCGATGGCGGCTTGCTATTCTTGTTACCACTATCAACTGTTGTTTTTTTTTATCTGATTAATTGTTAGGAAGTTGTATTTTCTGTGACTGGTCTTGTGTTGCATCTTCGGCGCCGATGGTCTTCATGCTTACCAGTGCTACGAAACTCCATGTGGATAGTCCATTATCCAATAAACTGACCGGTTTAAATCTACCATGACAAGGGGGCTTACCTCATACTGGGTGACGAATGGCCTACATGGCCCAACGAGTGAACTTGCCTGCGAACGGCAAGCTAGCCGCTAACATAACCTTTTTGAGCCTGTGAATTATCTTTTTGCGTCCCCCTTCTTTAAGGCGTTCCCATTGTTTTGTTTATAATATTAGAAGTTGTAGTTGGTAGTGTCGGGACTCTACTGTTGGTTTTTTTTAGATTGATGGCTGCTCGATGGCGGCTTGCTATTCTTGTTACTTCTATCTACTACATTCGAGTCTGTCTGCTCATTGCATTATAGGCTTGACGCTTTTTGCTTGAAGTTCGAATCAAAATTTTACATTCCATTACCCTAGAGATTAACTAGCGATTTTCAGATAGATATACTTTGTATTCGTCGTTACTTAAGCAATTGTTAGTTGTCGGAACTATATCCATCTGTTGTTGGAACTCATAGCATAATTTTTCTTACCGATTTCCTTTTTACTCGCACTTGCCTTTCCAAGGCACCAACCTCTCACGCTTATGTTCCCTAATCATTAACCGACGCAATAAACTTACAATTTTCTGCGTAGCATACATAACAAAAAAATTAACCTTCTTTGTTCTACTATTCACTAATAACTTTTGAAAATGTGTGCGTGTTTCTTCAATTTTTTTTTTTTTAATTTCAATGTCCGCAAAGTCAATATCATGTACTCTTCTACAAGATTTTGAATATTTCGTTAGTTTCGTACATGGAAAACAAAAAATGAGGTAGAGGAGTAAAACAAATCATGGAAATCTCTCTGTCAATGAATTGTTATGTGTGTTTACTGTTTGGACTTGATTTACTACTCCTCCCGTCTATAGTAACTTAAGCTGAAAGCTGCAGTTGAATTGCTGAAAGCTGTAGAATCTTCTGCTTTTGCCTATCAGCCCCAGAAACTGACAACGATATGCCATGCATATGGAGCAATATTATCGGTTCCGCCCAATTCATGGTTCTTTCTTAATTAGTTTTGTGTTTCTATTTTTTTTGTTGCTTTTTTTTCTGTGGAAAACTGAGAAACGAAACATTATTATTGCTGGTCTTTTGATAAAGTCATATTAACCCTTGTGGGTAGCAGTGGGGTTATTTTGCGGCAAATCTTAGACCCCTGCATCCAACCTGTTCGAATGAACTTGAACCCACGAAGCACATTAAGTTCGTATTATAAACCGTAGAACATCGTGGATTAAAGAAGGGTTTTGACTGAAGACGTACCGTATATTTAATTAGTGCGACATCCTCATCGAATGTCATGCCAAAATTTTGGCAACTGTTACCTGCATAGTCGCGAGGGAATGGGCACTATTAAGCACTGATGCAACAGGCTTGAGAGTATTTGAGAGAAAAGTACTACGTAAGACCTTCGGTCGCCGTAGTCTAGTAGGTAGTGTATTGGCTTATTAGATGTAAACCCCGGGTTCGTATCCCAGGTCAGTCATCAAAACGAACCGAAATATGAAAAAAGATTTCTTCGGCGACTACATCTCAACAGGTTTCTTGCAAAAACTCTGTGAGTAAATTAAAAATTACCATGAAAACTAATTCTCAAAAATCTGTCGTTCGGAGTCGACGTTAAACTGTAGGTCCCGCCACTCACGTATAAAATTAGGGCCCACAACATGAGTGGTGTGAGAAGCTAGGCCGTTATCCTGACTGAAGGGTTGTAATGGCCAATTATGTTTGTATGTAACAGAAAGATATATATTTAATGCTAGCTAGGAATTAAAGATATACAATAGACTTAATGCTATTACATCAAAATTTTTTACAGCTCCCAACAGAACTATGCTTAACTTAACTTAGCATACCCCTGTGTTCAATTTTATTAGAATGTTCCAGATTTGATTACACAAGCTCTTAAACTATAAAACAAAACTTTGTACACAAAACCCGAAACACTTGGGTTAACTAATTTAGTCAGGGTTTTTAAAGTTTTTCTTCAATACTCATAAACAAAATGAAATTTAGTCATGGTATGGTAGAAGAACATAGAAAATTAATATTCATACATATTAATGTCTACTTTAACGTCTATCTGTCTGTCTGTATGTCTGTCTATCTGTCTCTTTGTCTGTCTGTCTATCTTTCGACGTAACTGTCTATAAGATTGTCTAACATTTGCTGGGTTTGCTAGGCAGCGATCATTTTCCCTGTCGGTATAATTTCTTGTACGAGTAGAAGAGATACAAGCGAAATATGGTTTAATAAACAATTTTGACTTCCTTATTATTTAATGGCAAAAAAAACCGAAGAAACAAAAACAACAACAAATTGTAACAATTATTTTTTCAATATTTTCTGGTCTTTTTTTCTGCTTTTTTTTTTGTTATTGACGATCAATGTTGCTGTTGCTTTGCTATTGCTTTGGTTTTTGCATCCTAAATCATGAGAAAATGTTATTTGATCTGTTATATACTGTTGCTGTTGCTACACAATTTTACATGAAAATGTTGTTGCTTTACTATTGTATTGCCAAGCTTGCCAAGCTCTTGTTGTTGGTCTTCTAAATTAACCATAATTATTGGTAAATTGATAACGTTTGGCCTGATGGAACGACAGTCTACCATCCATGGATCATGACAGGCTTTTCAAGTGTAGTTTTCTTTTGTTGCAATGTTATTAAAATAGAAATTAATTTTCATATCCGTATTCATTTATTTCAAGTTGCCTGGTTGTTGCAATGACTCATGTGCAGCCACTTATCCTGTCACATAAACAACAGCGTAACGTCAACTAAAATTTAAACGAAATAAATTGCTGAACATCAACCATAATCGACAACACTGAGGCTGAAAGAAAAAAAATCTGGCAAAAATTCGGATATTTAAAACAAAAAAATTGTTAAAGCAAGTTTAGGTCTGCGTGGGTGGTTTGGTAATGCATACGAAACTACTTATTTAAAGCTTTTTAGCATTCTCTGAAAAAGGCAAACAAAGAAAACAAGAAGTCAAAGAGGCTGATAATACATTGTCAGAAACTGTTACCAAAAATTACTGGTTACAGAAGTCAATAACAATTAGAGATCATCTAAAACCAAACCATATTGTTACGTTTTTACCTTTTAAAAACGTTTAAAATATGAGTTCGTAAATTGCAAATAAACTAAAAAATAAATTTATGTTCAGTTTTGATTAAAATTCTTTATTATTCGTACAATTCTGTGTGCCACTGTTCACAAAATGATGTAAACAACAACAATTGCTTTGTTGGTTATTCCTCTTTATACTTTTCTGCGTAAATAATAACAATTGTTCTATAGATCGTTGCAACAGAGATCTTCAAACCATGATTATTCTCTTCACACACAACTCGTCTTCACATAAGACTGACTGAATTTTTACTCACTCGTTGTTTGCTTTACCTTGTCTTTTATATGTCAGTGTAAACTGTCTGATGAATGTTCTTGAAGTCGAATGTTTACGGCTTTTTCTTATCGAGATCTTCGTAATTGTAAACATAGTCATTTCATTGTTTGCTATTGCATTTTGTTTGTTTATTTGTTGCTCATGTAAACAAGTTCATTGTTTTTGTTTTTGTAGCTTTTGTTTATCATTTTAATGTTAAACGATGTAACACATTTTCATAACATTTTGTTTAACAGAGCATTAACATTATAGAGATCACTAGTCTTTGTACATTTAGGAAAAATAGCTTACCAAGATTTTTCTGGTAACTTTCTGTTTCTGTTACTCCAGTGAAGCTATAACAGTGGAACGCTTTGTATTTTATAGCAGTAGCAGCAGTCCTTTATCATTTAATGACATAGACTACCTATTATGCAAGGCTACTCTACAAACTCGTCAGCACTTCCAATAGCCTAGAACATTGTGAACACAGAGCTTTAGAAGGAGAATAGTACATCACAAAATTATTCGAATCATCGCAGCCATTTTATTTATTAGAGGAATCTCACACCAACTGAGCTATTCCAATGATTTTAGCCTAATCTTGTAATAAGATCATGATAATTTTGAACATTCAAGCAAAACTACAAGAGACTTAGAGCCAAACACCATGCAAGTTAGAGCTATCAGATAGCTAGCTCGTCGAATACGTAAGCAAACTTTACAACTTAATCGCGAGTAGCATGCTTAACAAAGTGAAATAGGCTTTCATTCATACTGTAGTCAGTATAAAGAAACACGCAAATATTCAGTTGAATAAAGCTTTGAATATTCGATGCCGTAGTTTAGTAGATCATGTGTTGACTTATTACAACAAGGACCGTGCTTCAAATCCTGGCTCGGACATCTTGAGCAAAACGAAATACACAACGTTAGCGCTGTGGGAAGCTAGGCCGTAATCCTGACTGAAATGTTGTAATTACCAATTATGTATACCAATATGTTGTTCTCATTCTATATATATTTATGTGCGCACTTCGTCTCATAAAAGTTTACTGATGTAAATAAATTCGTTAGAGCCTTAAACAATTTCAATGCCTCATAAAAATATTTTTTCTTTACTTCTCTCTAATAAATTGGCTACATTAGCCTTAAACAGTCTGAACTAAGGTTTATAAAATTGTTTTATAAAATTGCACTTAAAAATTTTTAATTATCAATTAAAAACCAGCAATTACCAAGCCACCTTCGCATCTCTATGTATAGCATACACAGCGTCCGTACAAGTATTGGTTGAATTGATATGACCATGCTACTCAACACATTTTTACTAAAATAGTTCGCGTAAATCTTCTTCAATAACATTTAATAAAACACTGCGCTCTCTCTCTCTCTAGGCAGATCAAGAGGTAAAAATCATTGAAACAGACACACACACTCGTACATACATGCATATGCCATCAAAGCTTTTGCGCATGCTTAGTAAACAACCACCATCAGCAGTACTGCTTTTAAAAGTATTATACGATGAGCTTGTCTGCATGCAGTTTCGATTTATTTGACCTTTACTGGAGACCTTTCCTTCAAGAAAACAAACAACGAACGAACGAATGAGATTTCAAGACTACGTTACATACATATGTATGTACGTACGTACGGTGTACATACGGCGGCTGTTTGACTGGGGCTGGATGACTTGACTGACAACGACAGGGCTAATGAAAACTTATATATCACTCGGTTGAATAATGCACATTAAGGATAATAAAGTACTTTTGTTTGTTTAAGCAATTTCGTGGCCTTTCCAGAGCCGGCTTTAATAGGAGCTATGCAAGCTAGCCAGCCAACCAGCCAGCCAGCCAGCCAGCATTATATCGTGGTTGACGACAACGACAATGAAAATACGAGTACGTATTGGCGCGATTACTTGTATGCCAGAGCATAATACTGTCTGTGTATCCATTTACTCTCTCTGGCATTGCATGATTATACGAAGTAATTCTGTGAATAAATTGCCAGCAGATGTGTTACCTTATTGGGTGGTATACAACGAATATAAAGAGGCGCTATTTTTAAAATCTCTTGCTAGATTTAATTCGCTTCCTGAAGGCAATTTGCCACCTCTATGGCTTCATCAAAGGATGGATCAAGTGGGAAGAGCAAAGACCTTGGGGGAATGAATCGGAATGTTATATTTCTAGATGTCTATGACCTGTTATATAGATAGTGCTACAACAGCTTGGCTGCTAGGCTTGGATAGGACCAGTTTTAGATTGGTTTTTGAATTAATTGCAGGGCGCTGCGGAATTAGATTGCTGATCCTAGCCGAACTATTGCAGAGTATGTTGCAACGAGGAGGAGTTGGAAACTATCGAACAGTTCCTCTGCAACATTTCACTATGGCTGCCGGACTATTGCAGTATGATTCAGGCGGAAGTAATGGCCATTTACCGGGCCCCTCAATGGATCCTCGCCTACGGTGTTCCTTTCACCCGCAACTCTATCTTTTCTGATAGTCAGGCTGCCATAAGATCTCTGCCGAACTTTGTGAATAACTCCAGGATCGTAAGGGAATGTCGCTGCTGTCTCAACCTTCTTTCTGGGCGCTTCAGTGTCACACTTATCTGGGTCCCCGGGCACTGTGAAATTCCGGGAAACTGTAGAACCGACGAGCTCGCTAGGGCACTACTTCCGGAAGCCTCTTCAATCGACTTAGGAATGGCACTTACCTGTTTCAAGCTGGCCATAGCGCAGAAATTCTTTCGAGACGCCAACCTATCCTAGGTAAATGAGGGGTCCTCACTTCGCCCTCAATGGATAGAAGGCGCACCAACCAGTTACTTGGACTTGGTCGTAACATCATATCGATCACAGTGGCTATGCCTACAGGTCAACGACATCTGCCGTGGGTGCAGATCCGCCGAGGAATCAATGTCAATGAATATCTCTTGCGAGGTGCAGATATAGATTATTTGGCTCTACAATCCTTGTCAGCTTGACGGAGCTATCATCTATTGATGTCAGGGGTATAGCTTCGTTTATCAAGCGTTCGGGCTGATTTTCCTGCGTACGGGAGTCGTGGTTTAGATGTGCATCCCTTCCTCTCTGGTTTGGAGAAACTTGGTCAATACAGGGACTGCGTTCACCCGTGGCGTCACAAAGGACCGCTATTCATGCTCAAGCGATCTTTTGGTATCAAAGCTACCACTCTAACCTAACCTAACGTAGCCCTTAGTAGGTTGAGGATCCTGGCTTGGGGCTACTTCGAGGGTTTGAATTCTTTGTCGAGTGCCGACATTAAGGCTCTCCATGGATTCATTATAAGTTTGAGCTGGTTGAGAAGTGCTAAGCCTGCAATAGTGTAGTCGCACTCTCTTGGGCTTGTGGACTGTGTTCTCTGCTTCCTTTATCCTCTCTTTCCCACTTCCTCCCCTTTCCCCTATCTCCTATACTATCCCCTCTCCCTTAGGAGGTAGTATAATGGGCTAACTTGCCATTAAGGCAAGTACACGTCCGATTACCTAACCCAACCTTGTAACAAATTTGTTCTCAAAGAGCTCAGTTTATTTTTCCTTCAAAAGATGCATCAATTGCACATACAAATGAACGAACTTAGTATACCCACAGCCGAACGATTTTATTACTATACCCTGTGTGTTTTATTCACGGACACTGGGGACAGTCAGACAGACAAACAATCTGTAGCAGAAGACAGCCAGAATGTGTATTCAAAGCCAAGGTCGCAGAGCATCATCATCAAACAGTCTCAAATTTCATTGAGATTCATTGTTGCTTTATGCAACCGATATAGCTTATGTTTTGGCCCTGTTGTTGTTGTTGTAGGACTGGAAAATAATATGAACAACAAAAGGGCTCAACAGAGTATATGATTCTTATGCACGAGTGATCAATCACGTGAGTGCAATTACCACAATTTAGAAGGAAACCAAAAAAAAGATGAATAAAAAGAAATAAGACGTCCAAGATTTCTTTCAAGCTTTAAGTGTGTACATACAAATATATGTATGTATGTATGTATGTATGTATGCATGTGTAAGTGTGTGCATGTCTGTTGCAATATATGCAGTTTTTTTTTAAAAGAGGACGTGGGTGCCGCCTAGACGCAAGCAATCAACTCATTTTTGCTCTGCTATAAAACAATTTGGAAAAAGAAAAAAAGGCACATCTTGCAGGATATCATAAAAATTAGTCTGCACACAGACACACATACAAGACTTAAGCAAAGAAAGAATATCAGGCAAGAAAGAATGAAAGATTGCCCACTATTTTGCTATGATCATAAATGAAGATCCACACCTTAGGCCGTTTATTCATTCTAGCCTTTGGTTTTTAGTTTTTCCTTTTCATTTTATCAAGACTTTTTTTCTACACACTCGTTGTACAGTTTTGCTTTGTCAGACATTTGCGTTTGTCAGAGCGAAGAATTGCACACACACACACACACTTAAGGCAGATCATTCGAAAATAATTTCGAGAGCTAATGTTCGACCAAACCTTAATGTATTTAACTAAAAATTACTCAATTTATGAACTTGCCTAGATAATGCTAATGGAGCTACAAAATATCTACAAATATTTGCAAAATGACGAGCAGTACTTTAAAACGATGCATGCAACGAAAACATTAAACTGAACGATATTTACAAGCCGTTTAAAATATAGGCTCTTGGTTTAAATTCAAATTCTTTCTTATTCGCACAATTCTGTGTGTCACTGTTTACAACTTTATGTAAACAACAACAATTGTTTTGTTTGTTATTCCTCTGTTTACACCCTTTGCATAAATTTCTAGACAATTGTTCGCTTGATCCTTGTAGCGGAGATCTTCAAACCACGATTACTCTCTTCAAACACACCGTGTCTTCACACAGGACTGACTGAACTTTTACTAACTTACTCGTTTGGTTGGCCTTGACTTTTGTATGGTAGAATGAACAGTCGGATGTATGTTCTTGAAGCCGAATGTTCATGAGTTTTGTATCACTTTTAAATCCTTCTTTGGTTAGAATATATTCGCTTGTCGAAACAACAACAATTCTTTCAAGCAACCCAATAATAGCTTCATCTGCTTGTGCATGCATCAAAACTTAACTGTTGGCTTAGCTGGTAATAGCTTTAATTCTTAGTCACTACGGCACCCAAGCTCTTCCAGAATCTTGAAGCTGTAAGAGCCACCAACTTTCTCATGCTGTCCAACTCTTGTAGGATCTTTGTTCGTAGAAATCCTGACCTATTTTTTAGATTCATTGAAGCTCAGATCGTACTCTTCTCTAAAGACATCCGTCATTCTTTGACAAGCTTTGAAAGAGATGTAAAGCAATTGAAAGTCTCAGTTGAAGAGGGACTCTACCCACTAAAATTACTTGGTTGTCTATAATAATACTTTTTAAGTATTATGTCAGAAGGATACCCATATTGCACATCAGTCATGTTTGTTTCAAAGCAATTGTCTGCGTACTCTGATCGTCTTCATGCAACATCCGCCCTCCTAGTTGTTATTACTCCTGTAAAGCCACCTATTATGTCTCGATTACGCCGAGTTTGCTTAAAACTTGTTTGGCGAAGAGGGGATTGGCATTGCACAATGTTCGCTTTTCTATCAGAGAGACCTACTCTTCAAATTTTTTAGATACTCGAATATTGCTACCGTAATAGGATAGTTGAAGGAACATATCCAACCCTGCCTTCCGATCTTCATCTATCAGTATTCATTGAATTCTTTTAATTCCCTGAATTTTTTCTACACTCTACATATGCAAGGAAAAAGAGTGAAAAGAAAAATATCACAATCAAAGACATTCTGCCAGCATTTTGGCAAGATGTTTGTTGTATTTCTCGATCTTCTTCTTCTTCTTCTTCAGTGGTCGTCCTTTTAGCATCCTCTGCGGCTTCACAAGCTTAGCATTTTGTCTCTTCTTTTTGTTTTATTTTCAGTTGTTTTTGTTTTAGGCAGAGGCTTGCTTGTGCATATGCATGTATGCCTTAATAAACGAGAGTAATCGTGATATGTCCGTTGGACAGTTGTTGTTTCTTGTTTGTGAATATTTTAGAAACTGTCGTCGTAAATCTATTTGCAAGTGCTTAAGAAAGTATGTTATAAATCAGTGTGTGTGTGTGTTTGCTGCTATTGCAAATAGAGCCGGACGGACGGACACAATAACGACAAATACAAACATACAGACATATTTGAACAAATAAGCGAAGTTCATATACTCGCATGGATGTACATACGTATGGTACATTAACAAATAAAAAATCAAACATATTAAAATGCTAAAATAGTGACAGTATGTAACAAAAGTAAACATATGAGAAAATGTTAAGCACTTTGCAGTAATCAAGAGTTTCTTAGCTAAGTGAACTAAATGAAAATAGGACGCGTTGAGAATGCGTTCAACCATACTAGGATCTCACCATTTTTGTATTCAGAAGTTCCTTAGAAGGTATGTCTGACAAAAATGCAGCAGTTTTGAACACTATTTTCGCTGACATACGTCCAGTCCAAACCAGAGATCAGCAATGAATTGTTTTTTCGCTACTCATAAGAGCTCACGGGACAAGTTTGTGCAAGTGAGACAGACTGCGGATTAATTTGGGACTGTCAATGCAACCTATTTGGGAACAGTAAAATTGTTCAAGAAGTGTCCGTATTCTAGTACGCTAAGTTAGCTTAGGTCGGAGTGGTAGCTCTGATATCACAAAGCTCACTTGAGCACGCATAGCGGCCCGAAGTCTAGTAGGTAGTAAAGACGTAAAGTAGATGTAAAGCCCGGGCTCGTATCCCAGGTCAGACATCAAAACGAAATATGAAAAAAATATTTCTTAGGCGACTTCCTCTCAGCAGATTTTTGGCAAAAACTCTCAGAGTAAATAAACCTGCCATGAAAAACTTTCTCAAAAATCTGTCGTTCGGAGTCGACGTTAAACTGTACGTTCCGCCACTCACGTATAAAATTAACACACACAACATGAATGGTGTGAGATGCTAAGCCGTAATCCTGACTGAAGGGTTGTAATGGCCAATTATGTGTGTAGGTTTGGAGAAAGGTGTAAGCAGTTTTGGTATGAAGGTTTTCCCTTCATTGTTGGTCCTTTTTTATGTACTTATTGCCTCAATCCACTATTTACATACATACAACCTAGCTTCTCCCACCCTTTAAAGTCAACTCCGAACGACAGATGTTTTTGAGAAACTTTTCATGGCAATTTTATTTACTCTCTTTGCTAATATCCGTTAACTTCTTTAGCCCACTGTATACACTCTCAGCAACATATGGATGTGAAGGCTTTTTTGTTTGTTCATGATTTTATTTATTTTTTTTTTGTAATTCATAAATGGGCAGACTTATTGGCATTGACTTATTTTTTTTTTGTTTGTTTATTTGTTCTTGTAAATTTCTTGTTGTTGTTGCTTTTGTTAGCATATATTTTTCTATTATTTATATACTCGAATATCGTTTGTTTCTCGTGTTTTGTATGTCATAAAATAGACAAGACAAACAATGTCTCTTATGAATGAACAAACAACTGAATGAATGATATGTGGGATTTCACTTTGGGATTCTTTTGTCATCTATTTTTTCGGATTTTTTTTCTCGTATATTTGTTTGTTTGTTTTTTAATTTTCTTTAAATATTTGAGTGCATGTTTGTTGTAAAATTGTTTTCTTTGGCAATATTATTGTAAAAAAAGAATAAAGTCGCAAAAGATTTGCTTCACTTGGATGATAATAACAGAGTACGTATAGGTTGAAAGCTTTTAGGAATGAACATGTAGGAATGTATGTATACATGGTGTATACTAGGTTAGTAAAGATATATAAACATATTTAAAGGATATTAAATTTAAATTTTTGAAAATAAAATCCAAACAAGACGAGCTAACATAGAAAAGATAAGAAAGAAATTTCAAAATTTCTTCATTTTTCAATGTAATCTAATTCTCGTTCGGCACGCGTTTTCCAGCTATACACTACAACTTTGATACTCCATTTGGCTTATTAAAATACCCATCAATTGCCGGCTTAACCACTTCTTTATTGGCAATTTTCTCCTCAGAATTTCTGATTAGAAACAGGCTTCCCCAGAGTACCATTAAATCTAGTTTGTTTGTAGTATTGGTTGGACTTATAGCTTCCTTTCTGCACTTGTGGGATCCTACTAACAACTTACGCTTGTAGGATACAGGTTTCAGGGAGGGTTATGAAGCGTGGTTTCTCGGAACACCAGAGAAACCTTTGTAGAGAGTAGAATAATTAACACCTTTTTCCTTAATCAATTAGTAGTATAGTAGGGGCTTTATTTTTTTTTTTTTTTGAGCTATGCTACCCAGACCACGTAGAGTAAATATAATAATTCAAAAACTAGGGAGTCTTTATAAAACAGTCTGTAATGGAAAAGAGGCGGCTGAATTAGGTCACGAACCCCCCACCCGACTGCTAGCTAGCACATCATAGGCTCCCACAGACCTTCTTCAGTTCGTTCCTTTATGGCCGGATACATAACTTGTTGTGTATCTCGTTGACCATCTATCGTGTACATTGTGTACTATGGAGTTTTTTTTGTACATTCCAGAATTAAAAGAAATGGCACTGTACATTACAGAATAAAAGATATGTAGTGAGTAATGATAATTAATACCCGTTCATATCTCAATTAGTAGTATAGTAGGGGCTTTTTTTCGATCTATACTATTCAGACCACTTAGAGTAGCGATAATAAATAAACTAGGGAGTCTTTATAAACAATTTGTAATGCAACTGAGGCGGCTAAATTAGGTCACGAACCCCCCCCAACCGACTGTTAGCTAGCAATCATAGGCTCCCGCAGACCTGCTTTAGTCCGATCCTTCATCCCTAGATATGCATATTGTGTGTATCTAACTAAACTCCGGTGGCATCTTCCTGTGTACCATACTCAATAAATACTATGACATTCCATTACATAATATGGCGCGTTACACAATTGTGTACATTACATAATAATTAAAATGGCGCTTGTGTTCATTACATAAAATAATATGGCGATGTCATACAAAACAGTACATTACGGTACGTTACCTAAGACCTGGAGATGTCATTATTTAATACACAACCATGTGTGTACATTACATAATATATGTATAGTCAGCCAAGATTATGTCATTCGTAGATATTTTTGAAAAAATTACTAAAGTTGTGCAATGACACCCAAATCAGGCTTTTATGTTAATGAAGCTCTACCTTAAATCTAATAATCTATGTATGACAGAGCATCACATGAAAATTGTCATCATACATACTGCAGTACATTAAGGCTTCACTGGTAAAGAAAGTGAGGGACACTAGTTTCTAGTCTGCATATAACCTCCAAGTCCATACTACTACTACCACTGCTAGTACTACTACTACTGCTACTACTATTACTACTGCTGCTACTACTACTACTACTGCTAGTACTACTACTACTGCTACTACTACTACTACTACTGCTAGTACTACTACTACTGCTACTACTACTACTACTACTACTACTACTACTACTACTACTACTGTTACCACTACTGCTACTACAACTAGTACTGCTTCCACTGCTACTACTACTATTGCTATGACTGATGGTAGGCCAAAGACTAATAGTCAGACGGTTGCAAATGCTTTATAAAGTAAGACGAAATAGAAAATAATTCAAGTGAAGTTGCATAAGATGTCATATGTCGGCGTAAACTGTCCTTTCCATCTAGTCATACAGTTGAGAGCCATAGGAATTATAATTATTCGGGAAGCACATGATTGATCAACAGATAAAATGGTCGTAGGAATGAAAAGATCCATTCTGAACTACTCCCTGGACAGAAATAGTAGACTCTATGACTTTGGAAAAAAATTTTACATGAAACTGAAACAAATTGACCGTACACTGTTATGAATAGGATCATATGGATGGGTCAAGGACTGATATGTGTACAGGAGTTTTAGTAACTAAAATGAAAATATCGAAACTTATGGAGAAACTCATGGGTATTTTCTAAGCGGAAAAGATGTGTGATGATAGGACAAATCTAAAACTCTCTGATAGTTAGACTACCATCAGAGCACTTACCAGATTGAGTCGAACTGACGGGGCAGGCTGAATTAACTAGTGGTGGGATTCCAAGAGAAGCGGCAACGAGCGGACAGATAAGCTTACCACAGAGAGCATTAAAAACGAAGCCCTTGAGATGTAAATATTTTTTTGGAACGAGACATGTTCAAAGCAATCTCACCCTTTGCTAGGAAAATATAGTGTAGACTTAATAAAACTTTGTACTGTATATGAAACAGTTCAAGCTCGATAAGTAGATCTTGAGGAGGAAGAATCAACAGAACATATCCTGGAAAATGTGTATCGTTAATGTATTTCAAAAGGAAATACTTGAGTGTTCATGAAGCACTAGGAGGGAAGGTGGTAAAGAAAATTTTGAATCACTCTTTACTAGTTAATGGACAGTACTCAACCCATTGAACTCGTCGTAGTCTAGTAGGAAGAGTGTTGGTTTATTAGACGTGAGGCTACAATTCGAACACAGACATCTCCAATGAAACGAGATATGAAAAAATATTTCTTCGGAGATTGCCTTTCACGCAGATTTCTGGCAAAAACTCTGAGAGTAAAATAAAATTGCCATGAAAGGTTTCTTAAAAAATCTGTCATTCTGAGTCGACGTTAAACTGTATATTTCGCCACTCATATGTAAAATTCACACACATAACATATTTGTGTATGTACTTAACCTCTAATATAAATTGTTGGATAAAGAAAGTTTCGAACAACGCCATTGTGACTCAATTTCTGAAGTTGTATTGTTTTGCCAATCTGCAACTAACAATTTAAAGAACACAACTAAGTATAACAGTAATATCGAAAGTTAGTCACTGCAGTTGAAGTATTTGGGTGTAGTACTGTAATAGAAACTGGTACGTATTTTAGTATGTACTTACGAAAGGAAAAATCCACTAAACATTGTTACATTGTAGTTCTTAAAAACATTAATGATTTAGACAGTTCCCACTGCATTCCAATCAAAATTCTATGTATTCTACTTGCCGTTTATTTCGCTTCAAGAATTTACCCTACTTGGCCATCCATAGCTTTAATCCCCATGTAAAATAGATATGAATTCCTCTGTATGCAATATCAACTGCCTTCTTTAAAAATATTTCTCATACAATTTTATCAATTCGAATGGAATTATTTTTTTTTTTTTGCCGTGCAGCCAATAAAATTGATTACTTCCCTGATTGAACACTGGTCAGCCTTTTGAATTCCTTTTTTGTTGATACATTGTACGGCCAAAAATTAGTTGTTGATGATTATAATCATCATCAATGTCTTAATAGAGAGTCTTCGAGTGAATTGCCATTAAAAATCTCGAAACGGTTTTTCTTCCCATGTTGTTGTTGTTGTACAAATAATGAATGATTAATCAAAATGCTTCCTTTCGATATGCAATTATGCGTTAAACAAATTTGCAACAAAATCAACTCATCGTACACGAATGATACGGTATTAAGAATTGCAAACGTTGCAGTAGCTGTTGCACCAAGTTGCTCGATTGCAACAAGTAACAACGTTATTACGAAATCACCGCTATCTTTATGTAAGTATTGCTTTGCTTACTCTTTCCTTCTTGACTTCACTGGTTTTTTCATCGTTTTTCTTGCCAAAGCAGAATGCTGGCTGCATTGCATGTCCATCATCACGATCTAATGCGTGAGTAAATGTTTTTTTGATTTTTTTTTTGTTGTTGTTGTTGCTTTAACAATTCTTTTCATCTGGAAATGGCTTAAATATATAGATCAGTAGCTCGACAACAAAGTTTTCTACTGTTTTTTTATGTTTTTGTGTGGCTTAAAAGTTTGTGGCTGTTTTGATGGGATTAACATGTCTGGTGTTGCACCCACCAAAGCAGCGAAATCTGCACCTGTTTTCGTTAACAATTGAGGTGGGAAGATCTGCCATTGCTATGGCAAGATGTTGAAAATTTTAAAATCTCTTCATAATTTGCTGTTTACCAAAGTTGTTAATCATTTCTGCTGGTGTGGTGTGCAAGGGGGGAAAGGAGACAAACTTCCTCAACTTCCATTCCCATAAGAGATGATGAGGGGAAAAAACAGAAAACAAAACAATGATTAGTCTTCGTTAGATGATGTTAAATAATGATCATGATGCCTGGTGAAATGCTTGGATTTTCAGCTGTGTGTGTTGCATGTAACAAACTCATAAAATGACTGCCACGCATTTTGCTACTGTTTTGTCTGCAAAACTTTACAAAAAAAAAAACAAAAATTGATGTATAGCGCGCGCGCTTTGGAGCATAACTTAAGCTTAGTAGAGAGACAGAGAGCAAGCTCATCATAATAATCATTAAATTTATTTAAATTCCTTACACACGCACCAAAATGGTAGGTGTGTCCGGACAATATGTCACTGCTTGTATGCTTAGGAGAGAACTTTATTTTTCATCAATATTAGCCTATCACTATTACCTACACTCGCTCCTCACTCGCACACACTCAATCAAAGTGCACGTATGTACATATAAGCCACATCTAATGAATCAATCATTCATTGTAGCATAGAGTTTATGCCAAAAGATAAAATTAATAAATTTTCCATTGCATGGGCGTAGTTTATGGGGAAGTCATTTGTCATGAATATTCAAAATTTTAATTAATAACTTATGAACTACGTATGCATACCTGCTAGCAAAGCTCTCTACACACATTGTATGTCTCCCAATAAATGTATACAATGCCCACATCAAAATCCAATTTCAGTTCAGCTGCTTGTTTTCAGCAAAGATGTGGAAAGGAGTGCAAGACGGAGCCTTATTACATTTACAAGAGTTACAAGAACTAATCACAAGTTTGGCATTTTAATATTTATGACTGAAAATTAGCAACTAAAGACCAGCAATTAAATTGTCAATACTGGCCAAGTGAATATATTTTATAAACATTTACTCGGCTTGTATCTAAGGACCCAACAAAATTCCGATAAGGGAGCCATCATACCATACATACTTGTGTGTGTTTAAATGTTTCTTTAAATGTGGTATGGTTTATATGGAAATTTACAAAATATTATGGATATTAACTTAAATTTTCAAAATCGATATCGGCAATTGAAAATCTTTTATACGCCAGCGAAATGAACACTGGAGAACATTGAAGAGTTCTCCAAACCGTAGTTCTTGCAACTTACTCACATGAACTCACATAGGTCATATCGAAAAAAAATTCGGAAAGCTACAGATAACAAGTATTCGCCGTAGTATAGTAGGTAGTGTATTAGCTTATTCGACGTAAGTCCTCGGTTCAAACCTCAGGTTTGAAGAAAATGTATTTCTTCGTCTACTTCCTCTCAGCAGATTTCTGTTTCTCATAAAACGTCTGCAGTTCGGAATCGACTTTAAGCTGTCGGTACACACAACATAAGTGGTGTGAGAAACTAGCTTGTAATCCTGACAGAGAGGTTGTAATGACCAATTAGTTATGTACGAAGTACCTTCAAAAAGCTTTGATATTGTTACGTTTTTACCTTTTTAAAACGTTTAAAGTATGAGTTCGTTGATTGCAAACAAAATAAAAATTAATTTGTGTTTAATTTCAATTAAACTCTTTTTTGTTAGCAATACTTTTGTGTGACACCGTATACAACTTAACGAATGCAACAATAATTGCTTGTTCGCTTGTTTGCTTTTCGACGACGATCTTCAAACCACAACTGTTCTCTTCGCACGTAACGCGTCTTCACACAATATTGACTGAATTTTTACTACTCGTTGCCTGCTTTGTCTTGCCTTTTTATATGCCCACGCAAATAGTCTGATTAAGGTTCTTGAAGTAGAACGTTCGTGATTTCGGTTTATCGAGAACTCTATCGCGACTTCATTGTTGTTTGTGTATTTTATTCATATTGCTTTTTGTTGCGTTCTCGTTTACTTGTCTATCCCCTTTTCTTTCATAACGATGTTGTTCGTTTACTTGTAACAAGTTCGTTGTATATGTTAGTGTAGCTTTTGTTTCTGTTTTCGTAACAATATTGTTTACATGGCTATAAATTCTGGCGTTAATTTACCGAAGTAAGTGATCACATGGGCAATTAGGAAAACTTTTTCAGAGGAAGGTACTAAGCTGTCATTGAATTAAATTGTCATTATAAATTGACATTATTGCTGAGCATTTCTCCGTACTGAAAACTGAACAATATTACGGGCCAAGAAAAATAACACTGCAATCTGTACTGCTATGCGTTAGATCCGGCCTCTATACAATAAGTCATACAATACATACAATAAGTCATTTACTATGACTAGAATTCACAATTCATTGCCTATCACTTCTTTATCGGGGTGGATGCTGGAATGACTTCCTTATTTTCCTTCCTTAGTCACTATCCAGCATTATCAACAATCAGAAATAGGTTTCTCTATCGAAGCTTTCTGGATAACACAGATTATGTGTCGTCAGTACGTGAACTAATTACAACAACAGCACAGTAGAAGCAATCATAGTAAATTCATTTCCGTTATTAACACGATTCGATCCATCTCAAGCCCAACTGGGGCCTCAATAAGATCATTCCAACATGCAAATATCTGTGAGCAGTTAATACACGTAAACGGCTAGCAAGTTCACTCAGTGGCCCATACATCCCATAGTGTTACCCAAATGCTTATATTACTTAATTATTTACTTAATTGGTCATTCTAACCCCTTTTGCCAGGATAACGATCCACTTATGTTGTGTGTATTAATTTTATACATGAGTGACGGGACCTACAGACAGATTTTTGAGAAACATTTCTTCGTAATTTTATTTAATCTCAGAGTTTTTGTCAAAAGACTGCTAAGCAGAGGCAGTCGTCGAAGAAATATTTTTTAAATTTCTCTTTGCTCGAAATGTCTGAGCTACTGGTTGAAGCACGAGCTCTCATCTAATTAGCTAACCACTAACTACAAGATTATGATGGCTCTAAATTCTCCATAAACTTATTCTCACTATATTGGCTGGCGTAGTGTTAATTTCCGCCTGGAAATTAAGAAGCTCATGGCCGACGATAATACATGGGGAATTATATCTCTGTATATTCTGGAAGGTTCAGACACTATCGACTGATGTTCAATTCCTTCTAACGCTTAGTTTTTGTGCACACAATATGATCATTAATAATGGTTTGAAGTTGGGGATTGTAAATCTCCACAGACCCAAGTCGTTGTACTTAATCGACTTTATCTAGGTTTCAACAGGCGTTAGGAATACAGTTAATACAATACATGAAAGCCTAGGCGCAAACCTTCGACAAACCTGCCAATTAAGAACGAAAAACATTTTGTCCAGTGTTTCTTCAGTACTTTATTCCTTATTCAGTATATTTTCTCTCTTACTTACTTACTTAATTGGTCATTACAACGCTTTAGTTAGGATTATAACCTAGCTTCTCACAACAAGTATGTTGGGTGCGTTAATTTTATCCCTAAGTGGCGGACTTACAGTTTAAAGTCGACTTCGTGCGAAATGTTTCATAGCAATTTTATTTACCCTCAGAGTTTTTGCCAGAAGACTGCTAATCTAATCATTATATTTGAGACTTAAACACATTTGGTCAATTCACACAAGCCGTTGTATCGCTGTATTCATTGTATTATTGGACGAATATACAACAGTGTATGATTGTTGTTGATAATTTTCATATAAAAATCCGATACACTTATACAAATTTTTTTCATGTGTTTTTAAAAGTTGTATTGGTTTCGTGCTATCAAATTGGGTGAATGAAAAAAATGTGTTTTTAAAAAGTTGTGTTGATTTCATTCTATCAAATTATTTGAATGCCAAAAATTTTTAAGTAGAATAAGAAGAAAACATTTGGATTACGAAATACACAATACAGCATAGCATTGAGCGTTCACAAACAACTAAGTGTATGCAATACAATATACACGATACAAAGTCGTGTGAATTGACCAATTATGTCACGTCAAAACATGCGTCCGATTGCTTTTTGAACGCAATTTTAAAAAACGTCATGTTACAGATCAACAAGCTCTTAAGAGTTCATCTAATTAGGATCATGAATCATAAGTAATTATTTGAAATGAATCTCTAATTGACTGGCTTCTCATGCTATAAACCAAATGCTTTATTTATCGAAAAATAAAAGAAAACTCAACAGAAGTTAATAGCAGCCCATATAAAACTTCATTACATGTCACATTATTTTATGACTTCTTTTTTATTGTAATTCCAGTAGTATGACTTAAGAAAAAAACAACTTAAGTATGCATTACTTAATGCAATCACCACCAGTGCTAGTACCACTGCCAGTGCCAGTACCAGAGTATATTCTCTTGCCAAATACGATTTTGCTTATCTAAAAGAAATAAATAATTTGTATACACAGGTTTTTATCTCAATTGCTTAAATATCACTTTTATAAACGTGGACTACCGTAGGTGTTGCATAAATTCTACAAAACGAGAATGTCCCTGATGTACGTAACGTAAACGTAAACGCACACGCATTCACTTTGTTTTTAATGGCCACGATATTTGCGTAGCAATTTTACTGTGTGTGTATCTCTCGAGTGCAAAAGGGTTCTTTAATTGCTGAACTCGTATGTTTAAAATTTTATTGATGTTGCTGGTGTTTGTATTGTTGTTGTTACTGACACAGAAAAACACAGTCAACGAAACAAGTTTCATCACAAAGTTTATTCTCTCTTCTTCTTCTTTTTGTTTTTTATTTTCTTCTGTAATTTCAATTAAAACGTTAAAATTATGACTTTCGTTGAGTTTATTATTTATTCTGTTGTTGTTTTTTATTTTTAAATTTTCATTCCAAGCCTATATCATATAAATGTTGCACATACCTCTGCATCATGCGAGGTGTGTTCATGAAGTGAGCAGTTCTTTTTCATTTTTCTGTTATTTTATACCAGTAGTGCAAAATTGTTAATTTTATACATGACCTACTTTAAAGTTGACTTCGAACGAGAGATTTTTGGGAAATTTTATCATGGCAATTTTATTTACTCTCACAGTATTTTCTTCATATTTCGTTTTGATGGAGATGTCTGACGTAGGGTTTGAACCGTGTGCTTACGTTTAGTTAGCCAGCACACTACCTACTAAACTATTTATTTATTTATATTTAATACACATACGGCACTGAACAGAAAAACTAACGACTTATTCGTGTTCTTCACATACAAGTCAAAAACAGCTGATTTGAAGCATAACTAAACGCAAAAGCCCCGTTCAGTCAAACGTCGATGGAACGTAATGAACGGTGAAGAGCAATACGACTGCTTACATACATACGTACATAATTGGCCATTACAATCCTTCAGTCAGAATTACGGCCTAGATTCTCTGTTGTGTGCCTTAATTTTATACTTGATTTTATACTGTAGGTCCCAGTTTAACGTCGACTGCGAACGACAGATTTTTGAGAAGCTTTTTCATGGCTATTTTATTTACTCTCACAGTTTTTGACAGAAATCTGCTGAGAGGAAGTCACCGAAGAAATATATTTTTTTCATATTTCGTTTTGATGTCTGGCCTGGGGCTCGAAGTCGGGTTTTACGTCTTACAAATGCTTACCGAAATTATATTACGGTTCGGTAAGCGTTTTCATTGATTTTCATATTCTAAAAATAAACGTACATTCCGTGGACGTTGGGCTAAGCGGGTCTAAGGCCTAATTCTACCTTCAGCATTGCGTTGAACATGTTGCTAATGCATTATTAGTTTAAAAACGCAAGACATGAAATATGTAATAATAAAAAAAAACTGAAAGCATTGCGGGGGTACTGCGTTGTTTTTGGAATGAAAAAGTACTGAATTTTTCAACACTGTTTTGTACACACGTTTCGTTTCGGTAACTGATTTTTTGGCGATCTTCTCGATCTGCTGCCTTAAACAAAAATCTGTAAAAGAGTATCAAATCCAAAACATACGATACATAGTTTAGTCAATATAACCCTTCAGTGAGTATTACGGCCAGGCTTCTCTTACTACTTATGTTGCGTGTATTAATTTTATACATGAGTAGGGGAACCTTCAGTTTAAGGTCGATTCCGAACAACAGATTTTTGAGTAACTTTGCATAGCATGTTATTTTAGTTAGTTAATTTTATTTAAGAGTTTATTAGTTAGTTAATTTTATTCATGAGTGACGAGATCTACTACGAACGAAAGATTTGAGTAACTTTTCATGGCAATTTTGTTTTTTTTTATCTCAGAGATTTTTCTAGAAGACTGCTGAGAGGAAGTCGCCGTATTTCGTTTTGTAGGAAATGCATGACCTGGCGTATGGAGCAAGAACTCACATCTAATAAGCCAGCACCCTACCCACTAGACTACGCCGATTCTTCAACTCCAAAACATGAAAGGTTAATAGTTAGTGTGTGATATAATTTTTCAAGTCGTCATAATCTATGCGTTGCCTTATTAGATAAAACCGCGCAGTTCAATCCCCAGCTTCGAACACAACGAAATATGAAAAAAAATATTTATTTCGACAACTTCCTTCCAGCAGTTTTCTGGCAAACAAATCTGAACGTAAAATAATATGGCTACGAAAAGTTACCCATATCTGTCGTTCCGGGTACATATAACAACGCTTTATTCAGCATTACAACCTAGCTTATCTCACTACTCATATTGTGTGTCGTAATTTTATTCATGAGTGACGAGACCTACTATTTAATGTCGTCTATGTAGTGATATGTTGCCGATAACAAATCAGAGTCATACGTGTTAGTGGCGTGGCACATTGTCTTAAGGACACCTAATAGATGTTAAAACAAACAATAAATTTTCTGTGGACTAACAGTATACTAAGTCTTAAAACAGAGCACATTGAGGTTATGGTCCACCACGTAGCCGATCCGTATGTCGTAGCCGATATGTTGTCGATACAAATCAGTGTCATGAGTTAACGGCTTCTCACATTGTCTTGAGGGCATCTAATAGATATTATATGGAGAATCCAAATTAACTTTACTTTTTTAACAATCCTCGCATATGCGGCATACGTATGTATGTGCCACATAAATATGTGTACGAGTTATTTTTGTTTAAATTCAACCGCTCGTCTTAAGACTTATGACACATGCTTCATTATAACGCAAATTGCGTCATTTTCTTATTTACAAGTCAAGCATAATTTCACGATTCACAAAGTTTTGTCGTTTTTTTCTGTTTTTGCTTAAGACCAGGGCCTCAGCTCAACTCCTTCTGCCTCTGTTTTATTATCATCTGGTTGTTGTTTTTGTTTTTCCTTTCATTTGATTTTTATGTGGGGTTTTAATGCACTGGATCTCAGCGGTGGGTATACATATGTACATTGAAAATCTGTTACTGTATTCCTTGAACGGTTTCTTAAGCCAAAGATGTGACTGAATTATTGCTGGATAATGGCTCACTACGTTGACTTCAGTTTCAGTTTCAGTTTTTCCATTATACTTACACACATACACATACACTTTGTTTGAATGCATTGACTTACTCTGCTTACTTGTGCACACATGCACACTCTCATGCGTATTTAAATGTATGCCTTCGCTCTTCCCGACTCTGGCAAGAGAAGCAGTACACGAGGTTTGATTTTAACAGCTTTGCATAACTCATTTACGCCTTGATGTTGTTGATGTTGATGTTGCTGACACTACTACTACACTGGCTGCTGCTGCCATTGCTGTTGCTTTTGCTGTCTACGTTGCCGCTGTTTGATGATTATGACAATGACGACAACAACTTTTTACTACAAGGGTTACCAGTGAGGTGATGGTGGTGGTGAATTAATGTCGGCTAACGTTTGTTGGTTGTTGTTGTTGTTGTTATTGCTGTTGATGCTCGTAAAACCCTTTTTTAGTTTTTTCTACAGCCAGTGAATTGCGAGGTTCGTTCATTCAAAAATTATACCGTATTTGATGTGATTGTAAGTGTTTAATGATGAGTTCTGTGCGTTTTATCCTTTCAAGATATTCGCAGCTGCCACATACAATCATGTATGTATGTATTATTTTCTGTCATATTTCTTCTTGTTGTTCTGTGCGTTAAAATGTATTAAATTTTTGTTGTTGTTGTTGTTGTTATTGTTTGATGTGGTGTCATAAAGTTCAGTAATGTTAACACAATGACTGCTTTTTATTACCATTTTATTTGTATGCAAATTTGATACGATATTCTTTATTTTTTCCATTTTTATTTAGGTGTGTATGTGTGTAATTTTCTTCCTTTTCTTTTTGCTTTTTCATCACATCTAAATATAAGATATTTTTATGGGCAATAGAACCCCAAAAGTAAATTATTTTTATAACCTCCTATATGAGACACAAATAAAGAAGACTTATTTACAAGCGTGCTACCATTTTGTAGGCGTAGTTATGTTATACGGCAAGGAGGTTAAATACAATTTAAAAATTTAAGTTTAATACACGAAAGTTTTTTTAGGTTCTTACTTTTTTAAACTTTAAAGTAAGCTCCCTTAGATAGAAGCCATTAAAAGCACTCTTTTACCCTCAATCAGAAACTATTTATATTGTTACGAAAATGAAGAATCTAGATAAAAATATATAACCAAAAACTAGCATAAAAAATGGTAAACAAGTAAACAAAAATACAACAACAAATACTACAAGAATAAATGTAAACAAAATACACAAACAACAATTATGAATGTAAAAAACGATGTTTACATTTATAGAGATTTCGAGAAGGCGAAGCCACGAATATTCTCCTTCAAGGACATTCATCAGACTTTATACGCTGCCATATGAAAGGCAAGGCAAAGCAGGCAACTGAGTTAGTAAAAGTTCAGTCAGTCTTGTGTGAAAACGTGATGTGTTTGAATAGAGTACACTCTACACACACTAGACCTCCCATATCGTGTGTGTTAATTTTATTCATGAGTGATGGAACTTACAGACTAAAGTCGACTCCGAACGACAGATTATTAAATACATTTTCATGGCATATTTATTTGCTCACAGAGAATACTGCTTTCCCAAATTTTGTATATAAGTTATGTGTGCTGAAGTGTCATCCATAAGAGTTCGATCGTATGGATGATCCCTATCGATCCCCTTACTCTACATTGGCTGCTATTTGCTGCACCAATTCGTTTGAAATACTTTCATAAAGTCGACTGGATTTCATAGTGTATCGCTGTACTTAGTTCATTCGTATGCAGACTTAAGAAGTATATGGTCTTCCCCGTATCTGGGTCTATCCAGAGTGTTTTGGTACTCTCGTTGTTCTTTAAACATCCATTCGATATTTTTGCCCATGTTGGGTGCTAAGTTCAATGTATACATACCCTTCAAATACCTAAGTGTTGTTGTTGTGTAGTCTGAGAGAATTTGTTCCTTTCCTGATTTGTATAAAATATTATACAACGAGTTGCCATATCGTTTGTGTGACAATTTGTAAGCCAGCCTTAAAGCGTTACTATACCGTTTCACGCCTAAGCTAAAAGCGTTAAAAGAAACACAAATTGGTATTACACGATCGATATATGCTTCTGATCGTACTAGCCATTGTATATCTGTAGTTGAGACATAGACCGTCTTCTTTTGCTTAAAGAAGAACATTTCTAAAACTGAAAAATCGAGATTGAGACTTCATTAATAAACTTTGTAACACAAAACTGCTTAACTGACTGTGTAATCTTCTAGTCAGAATCTGGAGAGAGTACAGTCCAAGCACTAATCGAAGTTGAGCTGATTATTTTTAAAATTGCGGCTAGACGTGCTCTTTCAATAATATCTAGGTGCCAAAGAATACTTCATTTCAGGTTATCAAATGCTGGTCAATTGCAAACAAAATGTTTTATGTCTTGTCTTGTCTTCACGCCTTCCTCATCGTTATAGTTTCTCTAGCAGACATTGTGAGGTATTGCCAGTCTCCGAGCGTGTTCAACTAGAGGCCAGTTCTCCATTATAACAGTTTAAAGATTCTTTAGAACCAATCCAGTCAGGTGTAAAGCACATTTTTTTCCGAATATATTTCATATCCAGCAAAATCTGTCTAGCTTCTCGGCATTATCCCGTATTCCTTTTGCAAATCAATAAAGTTTGTGTGACATCATTTATTTGTTTTTCTGCGGAGGAATCAATGTATCATGTATGATTTCCATTAAATTTATCGCTGTGTCATTTTGTGCAAGTGCATCAACCTTGTTATTACCTTTAATGTTCTCATATCCAGGAACCAAATGTTTGTGGCGTACACATTCCCTATAATGGTCGTTTTACTGTCAGTAAATATGCCTATATCACCCGCACGATACTCTCTGGTACTCGGATTTACATAGGAGCAAGCTTTATAGGCATTATTTCAGCTTGAATAGTACGACAGTAAACAGGTAGTACCCAACGAAACGAAACATGAAAAAATATTTCTTCCTCTCAGCAAATTTCTGGCAAAAACTCTGTGAATTAATCAAATTGCCATGAAAAAGTTTCTCAAAAATCTGTCGTTCGGAGTCGACTTTAAATTGTAGATCCCACCACTCATGTATAAAAATTAACGCACACAATATAAGTGATATGAGAAACTAGGTCGTAATTCCGACTAAAAGGTTGTAATGACCAATTGTGTATGTATGTGTAAGTTTTATACATGGGTTCAAGTGGCGCTTAGTCCCAGGATCGATAGTACGTTTAGATATTGTGTAGTCGATAAGTGTATTCAGATCAAATATACCCAAGGTTTTGTCGTGATAACTTCCGTAGTTCCACGTTCAAGCACCCCATTCGCAACAACTTATTTTGCGAACATATTTGGCAACCAATATCCTAGACAATGTAGTTCTAAAAGCGTGATTGCAGGTGGATTGTATGCATATTTGCCTTCTAACTACTTTAACAACTCATGTCCTTTTTTTGGAAAATAGTGTGACTTGTTAGTTTACTACAATATTCACTGTATTCAAAATAATTTCTTTCTGAGCATTACTTTAAATAATGTTTAAATCTCCTGCAGACATATAAATGAAACCATTTTTATGTGAAAAATATCCTTTTCGCCTAATCCCCTTACAATGGCTATGTGGAGTTTAACTTAAATCCGCGGCAAGTAAAACCATAAAAGCATTGCTCATAACTGTGCTACGTTAATAGTCAAGGAATTTTATTCAAGACATTTCCATACAGAGAGTAATTGTCATCAATTTCCGCAATTTCTACATTCACAGCCATACTTACATAAGCATAGGAAGTGTTCGTTTATATGAATGTATGACTATCGCTCATATAATATTGCCGCCTTGGAAGAAGGCAATACTAATGTTTTATACTTATTATTGTCATTGTTATTATTGTTGTTGTTGTTGTTGCTGCTATTGTTCTTGTTCATTTAATATATGAAATAAAATTACACATCCTCACACACACGCACTCACTCATTATAATACAGCAAAACAAAAGGCAAACAAGTAAAACAAAGGAAGAAAGACTGAAAGCGAGAAAAAAAGGATTCTTTATTTCATTTTTCTACGTGCGTTTCAAATAAAATGAAGAAAAACAAGCATAGGAAAAGGAAAAAAGGCGCCATTAAATTGCCATTGACATCCACTTTATGTTGTAAGTAAGTGAGTGAGCGTAAGTGTGAGTAAAGAATACTTTTTCATACTTAACGAGTTGACGCATACAAGTAAAAACATTTTTGCATACATCTCTACACGTACCCACTACCAGCATACGCATGTAAGCTTGGGTGTTTGCTACGAGCATGTGTATTTGTTTTAGTCTATTTACATACCCTTACCCACAGACACACTCACACGCACTGGCATGGGAGACAAGGCGTGTGGAGTAGCAGCACCAGTATGTCAAGTTGTATTTGTAAATTTGTTGAGAGGCCAAAGGTGGGGGTTTTATAAATGCTTGGTGACAATGGAGTCGGCAGAGAGAAAGAGGGCGAGAGAGAGAGAGCGAGTAGGTTGAGAGGTTAAGTGATGTTTTGTTTTATTTTTGCTGACTTAAGCTAAAGACCCTAATCTCTACTCCAGAGTGGTAAAAATGCGTAAAGCGGGCAAAAAGGAGGAAATAACCCCAAATGGCAAAATGAGTAACAGTTGTCGCAATGTGAAGGAGTGAATTCTTTCTCTTCTCTCTGTATAAAGCTGTCAATTGAAACTTGTAATGCTTATATGTAGGACTTTAAGTGCCGAGGTATGATAGCTAAAAGATATACAAATAAACCCTTTGTTGACTACGAATGATATTTGTGCACCTCATTTCGATTGTATTTTACTTACCAACATTCCTGAAAAGACCTTTCTAATTTAAATATACAGATGCAGATAAGCATTGATTGTATAAAGAGTACATACATACATACATAAATTGTCATTGCAACTCTTTAGTTAGGATTACGACGTAATTTCTCACACTACTTATATTGTGTGTGTTAATTTTATCCATGAGTAGCGCGACCTACAGTTTTAAGTTGACTACAAACGACAGATTTTTGAGAAACTTCTCATGACAATTTGATTAACTCACAGAGTTTTTGCCAGAAATATGCTGAGGTGAAGGCTCCGAAAGAAATATTTTGTTTTGATCGAGATGTCTGATCTGCGGTTGGAACCGTGGCCTCACGTCTAATAAGCCAACACACTATCGACTACGGTGACTGCGATAAATAGTACTCATGCCATTAACTCATTCGGCAAAGTCTAACTGACTCCTATCCTCAAGTGATATTTATATGGACAGCATACTATTGTACATCGACGGCCTTAATGACTTTAATGAAACCATTGTTGGTTATGATGAGAGAATGATAAAGCTCCTGCAAGTAAGATTTGTCCCAGTTGCCGGCCTTTAGATTGAGAAGCTGGAAAACGAATCATTACTCTCCACTTCGATGCAGTTCGTGATAAGGTTGTGACGTGCAGAACTTTCTTTAATTGAAGACCTATGAAGCAATAATCTGTGCCCCTTAAGAACAACCTCAATACAGTTTCTAGATGGCAAAATAAGACTTTAAGTTTGCTCATAAAAGATTTAATTCCGCCTTTTTACTGTACAAGCAGAATTTCATGGTCTTATCTGGAGACCCGCTTTTAGGATAGGTTTCCGTATATGTAGAATAGTTCCTACCACGTTTACAGACATGGGAGCAAACCATGGAGAATACTTTACAAATGTATTCAACAGAATTTTTTTTGTTTAGTTTTAATTTCAAAGGTTCGAATGCTTTGTAGGGATCAAGATATTAAGAGTTTTTCTTTTTGTGTAGCCTTGGACAAGGTCCACCATCTTATAAGTTTTGTCGTGTAGAGGTACCATAGTACTGCGGCCGTACGGTCTATTGAACTGACTTTAAACTTTATAAGATACCCTCACAAAGTCACTTCCAAGTCCTTTAAATACATACGTACGTACATACATACATAATTGGTCATTACAATCCTTTAGTCAAGATTACAACATTCTCACACCACTTATATTGTATGTCTGACCTGCGGTTTGAAACGTGGCCTCACAAAATTACCTACTACGACTACAAGTCAAGCGTTTTGCCTAGACAAACTTCATGGTGATGATATGCTCCCAAGCATGTACTCCCGGCATGCATCGCCATAAGCTTCATGTTGATGACAAATTTCATGATGATGATATGCTCCTAGGCATGCATCGCAATAATGTCTCTTCCAATATTATTGCCTTGAAAAACTTCATGATGATGATATGCTCCCGGCTATGTTCTCCTGGGATACATTAGTACCTCATTGCATCAAGAATCTAAATGCTATGTTCGATACGATCTTTATTTTGAACGTGTGAACTTTGAGTTTACAGTGCCATGTCAAAAAACCTGGCTGCTAATCTCAGGCTACTTCTGTATAGTTTGATGTGTAACTCAAATCTCGTCCGGTTGTAACTTTCTAACACAAGTTTTGATTGCCTCAAACCTTAAATCTTTGCCAGTTTTAATTTTCCCTTTTGTTGAGCATACTTCAAAGAAAGGTTTTGACCCTATCAGTGGCGTGGAAGCTACCCTCCTAGCCGTTTATCTGTCTACTCATTAGCTCAAATTGCCACATGACCTGTGACCCAACAGAGTATAACCCCTTCTTTCCCATCGTAGATAAATCAATCTTTTTCCAGACAGTACCCTACTCTCTTCGATTTAATTTATAAGATCCTATTGCTGGAATACTGGCCTGACGGTCTTATAGTGCCAGGAGCATTTCACAAATTGATCATAGTTTTGGCATGATTTTTACTTTTTTTTTTAATAATTTTTCAACAAATCATTCCTTTAAATCCCTTTTGAACTAAAGGTAGCCCATGTCTAAGTACATGATACTAAAGGAATGTAACACTTTCGTTTGAAAGTGTGTGGCATGTTCTTCCTGCATAGCCAAAGAATACAGGCAAGTGTAACGGTATTTAAATTGCGTCTCTGTTTTTAATGTCGCAACTCTAAAGGGGATTTATGACAATTGTCAAGCGTTTACCTTTAACGATATAACAGGGAATCAGTTAAATTTGTCGTTTGTTTCTTTTTCTTTGGTTGTTATAAAATTGTTGTTTTTACCTTTTTTGTTTTCAATTGCTACTTATGCGTACAACAACAACAACAACAACAACAAACACAAAACCAAATACACATAATTTGCCCCCGAGGGCCAAAACAATTCGCAAAATGTTTTTAATGTAGAGAACAAAAGGAACCCTTTTGTAAATCACTCAAACGTTCACTTACTTAGCACATACATTGGCAAACATGTATGTATGTATGTAAGTGTATCACAACCTGGTTGCTGTTTTATCTTTGCAACAGTGACATTTCATATTCTGCGTATGTACATGCCACCATACAGGTTCTGGCTGTCAAAATGTCTTTGTGTTACGTCCATTCATCTATTCATTCTCTATTCTTTTGGCTTTCTTTGTCTACCCATATCTTGTGTTTTTGCTCTCTGTAAACTTTTTCTTGCAGTATGCCATTGTGTTACGTTACGTTATGTATGTACATATGTAGACAGAACGCGTAATTAGATTAAAGCTTTTATGCGTGTGTGGTGTATACCCTGCCAGAGTAAGTTTTGTTCTCCTCTTTTTCGCTGTCTCTGCAGCAAACTGTGAAGAGCTGAGAAAAAGGGGAACAAGGTTAGACAAATGTTTTACCCCCAAAGGATATTTCCTTAGCGTTTACCTATTACTTCTACTACTACTACTACTACTACTGGATTTAATTTCAGCCGTTACTAACGTTTAGGAGAGAGAGTGAGAGCTACAGTAAGATAAGTGGAGCATAAACCATAAGCATTATTAGAAAAGCGGTAATCATTATGATAATTCTCTCTCCGTGATAATAATCATGACGTTGACGGAATGAACACAATCCTCTCATATGTATCTATGAAGTACTTGACATTCCCGCCTGAGTACATAAAACTTATGGAACTTAAGCATTAGATAGTACCGTTACCATCATTATTATCCAGTCATTGTGTGTAACAAAATGCTTAAGTAAATATTTAAGAACATTGTAGCCCAAAGGTTTATACGAACTGAAACATACACACAACATACTTATGCAATTTGAACTTTTCAATGTTGGTATGCTAGGAAATAAAAAAATAAAAGAAAAGTTAACTTTATTTAAACATATCATAGGAATTAAAGAAAATACTCACTAATATGATAAAAAGAATGACAAAAGATATTTTAAAAACAAACACGAGATTTTTGAAAGAGAATGACAAAATCTCCAAGGGCAACGATTTTTACTTCGGCTTGTAATAAAATTAATTTAATTATGTCGAGATCGCTAGCATGATAAATTTAATGCAGTAAAAATCTCTTTAAACAAGTTCATCTTGAAGAATATGTCTGTAAGTGTGTTAAGTTACGTATGTATTTACCTTTTAAAAACGTTTAAAATATGAGCTGATAGATTGCAAATAAAATAAAAATAAATTTGAGCTCCGATTCAATTAAAATTCTTTACTATTCACACAATTCTCTGTGTCAATGTTCACAACTTGATGTAAACAACAACAATTGCTTTTCTTTGCTATTCCTCTAATTATACCCTTTGCAATAATAATTACTAGACAATTATTCGACAAATATTTGTAAAGAAGATCTTCAAACCACGATTACTCTCTTTCAAACGCACCGCGTCTTCAGGCAAGGCAGGCTGAACTTCATTAACTCACTCGCTTGCTTACCTTGCCTTTTATATGGCAGGAAGGCGAATGTTCGTGGCTTCATACATACATAATTGGACATTAGCTTCTCAACACCACTCATGTTGTGTGCGTTAATTTTATACATGAGTGGCGGGACCTACAGTTTAAAGTCGACTCCGAACGACAGATTTTTTGAGAATCTTTTTCATGGCAATTATTACTCTTAGAGTTTTTGCCAGAAATCTGCTGAGAGGAAGTCGCCGAAGAAATATTTTTTCATATTTCATTTTGATGTCTGACCTGGGATTCTTTCTCGAAATCTCTATGAATGTAAATATCGTTGTTTCATTATTGTTGTTTGTGTATTTTGTTTACATTTATTCTTATAGCGTTTGTTGTTGTATTTTTGTTTAGTTGTTAACCAGTTTTTTATACTTGTGTTTGTTTTGCATTTTTTTTTTTTGTTTATAATTTTAATGTAAAGCTACGTAAAGCAAAACACCAGTATCTAGATTCTTCATTTTCATAACAACACATACACGTGTCCTTTAGTCCCATGTTCACATTAAGACGCTGATTCTGTGCAATGATGTTCATTTCGCTCACGGCTGCAATTAGTTATCGACAAATCCTTCGCTATTTTGTTGTATAAAATCTAACCGATTTAAGTTCCGTTGTGTCTCCTTATGCCTCTTGCATAGATAGGTAGGTAGAGGGGTCAACCAAAGAAGATCAACCCATTACAGTAGTCCATTTCCCCTAGTTCTGGAACATTTCAGAGGCTCTACTGAAGCCACTTTGATCCTAATGTACATTCTCGGCAAATCGTTAAGTTAGTCTGCACAAAGGAAACCACGGTACCTTTTCGGACATAGCAGCTCTACAGCTCCTGCAGAAGTGATTTGCCACATATCAAAGACCAAAGCGTCTCACATAAGCACTTAAAATGCAATGCCCAATAATAATTCTAACCACCATACTGATCGCTCTGCTTTGAAGTTTGAGCAGATTAGCCCGAATCTGAACCTTCGTATTGTATGCCCTGTGATGGCAATGTTGTTAGCGACTTAACGCTTTTGTTGAAAATACTGCCATAATGATGTACTCCAGCCTTACGCAGAAATTGACACTTTTGTTGAAAATACTGCATATAACAATGTACTCCAGCCTTCGGCAGAACATTCCCAAAAAGAAATTGAAGAGGTCGCCTGGTCTGAAATCTTGCACAATATCAAAGGACTCGGAGAGATCTACTCATATCTTGACGTGGCTGTAGGAGGTTTTAAATGTTATTCGCAGCAATACCTGAATCCTTTTAGGGCTGTCGAAGGCTGCCTTATAGTCAACAAAAAGCTGGTGAGTGTTCACATGTTTTTCATGGGATTTCTCCAGGATTTGACGCAATATGTAGTTCTCTGGTTGATGGTCGGTTTCAAAGAGTGGCTTCCGTGCATTATACAATACGCTCATAAGAACCTTGTTTAATTTGAAGTTGGCGTCTCTAATTTTCAGGACAGGACCAAAGACGCTGCGGTTCCAACCGTTGAGCATACTTCCCTTGAGTCATATTTTGTAAACAGCACTACTCCGCTATTCAATATTGTAACTCATTTTCCTTACAGTATATGAAAAGAGCATTAATTGCTCTCCATTTATTCCAATTTTCGAATGTTTTTAACAATTACAACTGAAATCAATTCATATTCAATGGATTTATAATGACAGATCTTTAAAAAAAATTAAAAGTTTTTGTCTACTTGTAGTCCACAAGCTATTTGCATATGCCACAAGGTATTCTTTGCGACAACTCAACTCAATCCATGTCACATTAAGAAATAGTTTAAATCGAATACAATTAATGTCTAGGTTTTCTTATACCAAAGCTAATAGGGCCCCCTCAATATTCCACATCTGTTGTTAATCATTGTGTTGACAATCGTCTTAATTATTCTTGTGTCTCACACGACTGTGTCTCAGTTTTCATTTGCGTTTGTGTATGGGTGTGTGTGTGTGTCGTTCGATTGAATTTTTCTTTCAAATAATAAAACATTAACCACAACAACGACAAAACAACAATCTCCAAACCAATCCCCCAATACCCAGAAATCAAATTTCATTCCGTTATTCTATACGAACAGAAAACAACAAATTTCGGTTTTTTGTTGCGAGTAGGAGCGAGCTGAGAGTGCTTTAATTGATGTGAACAGATGCTCACACAGTTGGTCGACTTGTCGTTGCTGTTGTTAACTGTCAACAAATTTGTGACTGCAACAAACATGTTCATGTATTTGTTGTTGTATTATTATTGTTATGGTGGAACCGCGTATGGAACTCAACACAATCGCATACAACAACCGAATAGTATTCATAGCGTATGTTAAAGCCGTCTAGCCAGCCAATAAAATTGTATTTGAAACTTGATTTTATATTATTTCGTAGAGAAAAATACCAAAAAAAAATGTGGAACAAAATCTAAAGAAAAACCAACAAAAAAAATGTTTCTTACCGTTTCAAGTTACAAAAAAACTGTTCAAAAAAATTCTGCTGAAATTTTCCAAGACGTAGAAATAAATTTTTGGTGTTCAAACTGAATACATTGACTGAAGTTGTAGGCCTTTTGTGAATAAATTTTTTGTTTTTCTCATGGAAATAATAAATAAAATTGTCAACAAATGAAGTCTTATAAGGTTTTTGTTCGCATGGCAATATTTATGATATTTAAATGGAAAACTAAACGGAATGCCTACAACAATGAGAGCAAAACAATGTCTTCGGGCCACATGTAAAACATTGGAAAATATTTTGTTTCAAAACAAAAAAGTAAAAAAAATATTTTTGTTAAAAAAAGTTTTACAACTTCATTAGGTAAATATATGAGGTCTTTCATCAAGAACTTTCAAACTTTGATGACGACCATCTTGCTGAAGGCAGATACTTAATTGGCCTCTATAATCCTCTAGTCAGGATTACGACCTAGCTTTTCATATCATTCATGTTGTGTGTGTTACTTTTATCCTAAATTTTATAGTCTACCCCACAAGATAAATTTTTAAGGAGCTCCTCATGTCAACTCACTCTCCGAGTTTTTGCCAGAAGACTGCTGGAAGGGTGCCGCCGAAAGAAATATTTTGGCCAAGATGTTTAAGCCTGTATATTGCTTGAGAGACTACGGTGACCATTTTGTTGAAGGTACATCTATCAAATTCATACATAACATAACTGGCCATTACAAGCTTTCAGTCAGGATTACGGCCTAGCTTCTAACACCACCTATGTTATGAGTGTTAGTTTTATCCATAAGTGGTGGGAGCTACAGTTTAAAATCGATTCCGAACGACAAATTTTTGAAAAGCTTTCCATCAAAATTTCTCCCAGAAATACGCTGAGAGAAGGTCACCGAATAAATATTTTTTTCTATATTTCGTTTTGGTCGAGATGTCTGAGGTTGGTTATGAACCTTGCTCTTAATAAGCCAGCACACGATCTACTAGACAACGGCGACAATCTTGCTGAAGGTACATCTATGAGATTAATAGTAATTTATTCAGTCTGTTTTGCCAAATCACCCTGAGCGAATTCGCACTGTGACATATGTTCAATGAGTAGGCTCTGAAGTAATTGTATTGTAACAGCAGTTACACTGTGACATGTTTTCGGTGAGATTGGGCTCTGAAGCAATTGGCCGATGCACCGAAATTTTACATAAAAATCACCTTCGCAGATGAGTCCCATTTCTAGTTGAATTGGCACAAAATTGTCGGCGTTGGATCTATACAAATGCACATGAGCTGTAAAAGCATTCAATGCATCCAAAAAAAAGAATCACTGTTTCTTGTGGATTTTAGACTTATGACGTCATCTGTCCAAATTTTTTGACAACAACTTTGGCCACGTCACCACTGTGAATGCCGAGCCCTTTAGGTTGATGATTACCTTACTTCTATTGGCCTGAATTGGATGATCTGAATACCAACGACATATCGTTCAATGGCACCTTGTTGGCTGCTGCAGATCTCATGCCACATCTGATATTCTACATGAGAGATTTTAAATACACGATTATCTTACATGAGGATACTGTGAACTTGACCACCGAGATCGTGTAACTTAATCCCGATAGACTTTCTCTTCCGCGTTTTCTTAAGTCACCAGTGTATGCGAATAAGTCAGAACTTACAGCAGTCCTCAAATCGTGAAATTACTCTCTCTGGAAAATACTCATGCTAAATATATAAGCAAAATCGATAGTGTCTTGTGACTCGTAACAAAGTCTTGTTGAAATCGCGTACCGTCCAGTTCACAATCTTAAATTGCAGATCAAATAAAGTCAGTTGCATAAGACCATAAAGCTCTGTTTGATGATAACTGTGTTTAAAGTACCAATTCTTAGGAAAAATGATACTCTCAATAGCGTGTATATTGCGATGATGCACAAGCCTCCGCTCTTTTCGTATTTCTTTAAAATCTTGCCAATTCTTGACAATCATAAGCACAGCATAATGCTTGTCCTCGTTTAAATCACCACTTTTTTTTAATAAGTTTTTATTATTCCTACATGTTCTTTGGTTGTTGAGACACTTGTGGTAGTGAATGATAAACCTTCGCCTAAATAAATGACTCTTCAGATTAAATACTTTGAACAGACCAACGGTTGTAAAGAGGGTATATCTATAACTGTGGTCTAGTAGGTAGTATATTGACTTATTAGGCGATAGCTCGTGGTTTAACTCCTGGTTTAGAAATCTCGAACATAATAAAATTTAAAAAAAAATTATTTCTTTCGGCGTTCAGCTCTCAACAGCCTTCTGGCAAAAATTCTAGTAGTAAATCTAAACAAAAGTTTTCCAAAAATCTGGCCTTCGACCCGCAACATAGAGATGAAGTTAATGCTTACTACATGGGCGATGTGACATATGACATCATAATCCTGTTGCAGTGAGTAAGAAAACATATCGGTATGCTGGCTCTGGGTTATTTGGCTCTTAAACAAGATTTCTGTCGTGATATTATTCACGTTAATTGGTAGGGAAATTCAAAATTTTAAATGGTTTTTGGGGTTTGTCAGGATATTTTACCTCAAACATAGCACAAACTTGTATTCAATAATCCGAACGGCGAACTATTCTATGATCAGGCAAAAATATGTTTCAACCTCTAAATGAGGGCAAGTTCCACAAGATAATCGAAATCAAATTCAATAATTCAATGGCATTGTCTTCCCAAATTTTTGAATTGTATTGTGTATTGTGTTGCATAGAAACTATTGAACGAATCGTCGTCCATTACTGATTTGATTTCCAAACATTTTATTTATTCTGCTCATGTTCTTCTTGCCAAATATTAAATGTTTTATAAAGAATGGAGAAGAAAAATGAATGAAAAACTTTTCTAATTGCGAATTATTATCTCGTACATTAAGTTTGTTTTGATGTCTGAATGTTTTCGAGGCACAGACAGCATTTGCTCAAACAAAAAAAGCAGTGCAGCTCAGTACAGTTCAGTTCAACTTTACTTGAATCAATAGAGTGAAGAAAAACGAGAAATTATTTTTGGCTTAAAGCAGTTTATCTCAACATTGTAAAGACGTCAAGAAATGAAAAGTTTTTTGTTTTTTGTTGTATTTTACAAGCACACAATAATATAATAAAATTAAACTAAAGTTATATTTAATTTTGTACAGCAACAACAAAAATGAGGAAAATATTTCTTCAAAAAAAAACAAAAATTCAGAGGAGATGAGCTTCAAACAACGAACGAAATAAACTTCAAAAGAAAAATTGTTTTATACGAGAAGTTAAGCTAAAATTAAATTAATTTTAAATACTTTCTTTTCCTTCTTCATTATTGTGTCTTGTTTTTTTTTTCTTTTTTTGATGTTGCGGGTACTCTTATAACAAAAAGTTTTCAAAATTATTTTCAAAAAATATTTTCCTTTCTTGTTGAAATTTTTCTCAGAAAACGACTTCCGTTTTTTCTTCAAATTTTTTTTTGTTTTTCAATTTTGTTTTGCCACAGTTTATTGCGTTTTGTTTTATGTTCATTGAAGGAAGAAATTATTCGTTAATCTGCACTAAATAATGCTAGTCATGTCCAGCATATAATTAAAGGCATTTAACTTACGGGTCCAAACAAAACTATACATTTAAACGTTTAACTGAAATGTAAAAAATAATTTTTTTTATTTGATACCCTACAACTGATACGTACATACATACATACTGTTAAGTTTTTATCTTTTAAAAAACGTTTAAAATATAAGCTGGTAGATTTCAAATAAAATAAAAATAAATTGGTGTTCAGTTTTAATTAAAATTCTTTATAATTCGCTTAATCCTGCTGTTCACAACTTGATGTAAACAACAACAATTGCTCTTCTTTGTATTCCTCTGGTTACACCCTTCGCATAAACAATAACAATCACTAAGCAATTATACGGCAGATTTTTGTAACGGAGATCTTCCAACCACGATTACCTCTCTTCAAACGCACCACGTCTTCCCATTGAACTTTACTAACTCACTCGTCTGCATTGCCTTGCCTTTTATATAGCAAGGTAAACAGTCTGATGAAAGTTCTTGAGGGCGAACGTTCGTGACTTCGCCTTCTCGAAATTTCTATACATGTATACATCGTTGTTTACGTTTATTATTGTAGTGTTGTTGGTATATTTTTGTTCACTTGTTTACCATTTTTTTATGTTGGTGTTTGGTGTTATTGTTTTATTTTTGTGGCCGTTGTTCATAATTTTAATATTAAACGATGTAAATGCAATACACCAATATCTAGATTTGGTGCGCCTTCTATCCATCGAGGGCTAAGTGAGTTTAACGGTGGAGCAGGACTTCTCGTTGACCCAAGATCGATTTGGCGTCCCGAAAGAATTAACGCATAATCACCAATTCACCGAGGTAAGTGCCATACCCTATAGTAGTTTTCTGGATTATTACTGTGCCCAAGGACCCAGACATGTGAGACACTGAAGCGTTCAGAAAGAAAGTCGAGACAACGGCGATATTCCCTAATGATCATGCAGTTATTCATAACCAGGAATACCAATACAACATTTCAATACATTTTTACAGATGGCGTTATTTCAGACGTGAGAAAAAGGTTCAGACATCTCCAAAAAAATGAAAATATAAAAAAATCTTCTTCTGTCTTCTGTCAGAAACCTTGACAGTAAAATAAAATTGCCATGAAAAATTTGTTCAAAAAATTTTTCGTTCGAAATTGACTTTAAACTGCAGATTCTGTCACTCATAATTTAAAGTAACACACACAACATCAGTCGTGTGAGAAGCTAGGCCGTAATCCTCACTCAGGGGTTGTAATGATCAAATAAGCAAGTACGTATGCTTGGAAGCTCCCATGTAGCTTAGAAATGAAGCTTTATAATGCCCATATACTGCTTACAGCAATCAAAAGTATTAAGAAGGAAAGAAATCTCAGAACAGTGTTGATCAGGGATCAGCACTTCGCTACCCATAAGCACTCATAAAATTTTGGTTATAAGTGAGTCAACAATATTGAAATTTAACTATGTACTCTGATTTATTCATACTCACTACAACATCGATTTATAAGTACAGGTTGCAATGAGTATGCGTACAATGTTGACATCAAACTCATTCCATTCGAAATATGTTTGATTCATAAGGCTACTAATTCAGATTCAAACTTTTGAAGAATACTTATAAATGATTCGAGTGAGTCGAATCATTCTCTTATGCTGATCTCCGATTTCTGATTGAATTTGTAAAATACTCGTGGGTTTCGTCATTTCTCTCTCAGCACCAATACTATATCGTGGAGACATCAATTGTAGATTCTCTTTGAAAATCACATTCAAGCATTTTGTTTTCAATTTGCTTTAACCTGTAGGTGACTTCCAAAATTCCATAGACCATACAGCATCTCGTTTTTTTGCATACTGCGTACTTGGATGGCTTAAGTAAAAGAGAGAATAATTCATATTCTGTAAAGAACCTGCAATTAGGAATACTAAAAAACTATAATATACGCACTCTTCGCATACATATACTATATTTGTGCAATTTTTATTCAGTTTTCTGTTTCTGTTTTTTTTCCTGCCTCAAAATAATGCCACACACAAAGTTGTTACTGTTAAATGCTCTGCTACCATCACGTACGTATGCCAAGTTTTGCTTTTTTTTGTTTTTTTTTTTATCAGAGTATAATTCTTTTCCAACATCTGGTTTCTTGAGCCAAGTCAGTGTAGTGGAGTAGTGGACGCTAATATTTTGCTGATGATGACGGTGATGCACGTTTCCTACCAGCCCACTTGCCTTTTTTATTCTTTTGACTGTGCCACCACGCCACCTCACTCGTTGGTTGCTGTTGTATTTCTCAACATCATGGCCACTTTACAAAAGAAGGCCTTTAAAATGTAAAGTAGGCGTGGCAGTTATACTAGTAGTCGTCGTCGTACGCTAGTCATCCTTAGTAAATAATTATTTAAACCGTATAAGAAGCACTACATTTAGCCACGCAAAGTCATAAAACTGTCAGTGTGATTATGATGTGGTGTATGAGTTCCTCTTCGTTTCTCTCTCATCTGTTGCACGTAAGTATGTCTGTATATATTCGCGTATGCGATGTTGTGTGCCCATGCCCCAGACAATTATCAGGAACAAGTTTTTCATATTTTCATTGTTGTTTTTGTTAGCTTCATTTATAATAGAGCAGCAGCAGGGAAATAAAATGTTGCAGAAAAATGAAAAATCATGATGCAAGCAAAGATTAACTAGGATATTTATTTTTGTCCAAGGATAACATCATAATTTAAAGAGATGTGTCTGTCTTGATAATTATTTTATTTATTTATTAATTATTTAAGATGGTTATTTAGACTTCTTTTTTTATATCTTCTGTTTGTTTATTTAAACTATTTTTGTATGAGAGCTGCTATCGGTAGCTGTGTGTGTAAATTGATTTCAAGGAAATTTTTCGAAATTGATTTAATTCGTTGGAGTTTTGTTTTAATAAATATCTTGTTAATCAAGCCTATTATTGTCTTGTAAGGTAAATAGCAGATCAGATTAACCCTTGAAACAATATCGGTAAAGTCTTAATAGATGCAAGGAAAATACAAAAATAGCAATGAAAAGTTTCACCAGAATCTATAGTTCGGAGTCGACTTTGGACTGTAGGTTCCGCCACTCATGCATTAAGATTAACACATACAACATAAGTGGTGTGAAAGCTAGGTCCAGACTAAAGGTTTGTAATAGCCAATTATGTATGTATTGTTACGAAAACGGATACTGGTATTTTGCTTTCACATCGCTTAACATTAAAATTATAAACAAAAGCTGCATAAACAAAACAATGCAGTAAACAAACCTGTTTACAAATTTTCGTACAGCTTAATATATAACAACAAACACCATCATAAAAAAAATGGCAAACAAGTAAACAAAAATACAACAACAAACGCTGCAACAATAAATGTAAACAACAATGTTTAAATGTAGATGACGATGTTTACATTTATAGATATTTCGAGAAGGCGAAATCGCGAACATTCGCCTTCAAGGACGTTCATTAGAACATTCGCCTTCAAGAACGTTCATTAGACTGTGAAGTTCAATTAGTCCTGTGTGAAAACGCAGTGCTTTTGAAGAGAGTAATCGTGGTTTGAAAATCTCCGTTACAAAGATCTCTCGACTGATTGTCCAGTAATTGTTACTGTTTATGCAAAGGGTATAACATACATACATACATAATTGGCCATTACAACCCTTCAGTCAGGATTACGGCCTAGCTTCTCAACACAGGGTATAAACAGAGGAATAACAAAGAAAATAGTTTTTGTTTACATAAAGTTGTGAACAGTGACACATAGGATTGTGCGAATAATAAAGAATTTCAATTAAAACCAAACAGAGTGATTATTGAAAGTATTTTCTGTTTCCAGTCTAAAGAATTCCATGATTCAATTGAAATTTACTTTTGTGACAGTGTGTTGATGTTTCGTAACAAGTCATGAAGGATTTTTAGACACAATAAGAGTGAAGAATATTTTTTCATACCTACAACAGTTTCCTGGGTAAGGGTATATATCGAGAATTGTGCTCATAAACAAAGCCAATAGGCAACTCTACATCCCAAAAACAACAAGAAAACTTAAACTAGACTGTGTTGGACGCAACAGGAAAGAACGCACGGATGCATCAGGCAGATCTACCATTGAAACACAAAAATATGTTGTTGACACGGTGGAAGCTAATAATTCTTATTATTACAATTGAAGTCGCCGTGGTCTATTAGGTAGTGTGTTGGCTTATTAGACGAAACGCCAGAGTTCGAATCCCAGGCCAGACATCAAACGAAAATATGAAAGTATTTCTTCGGCGACTTCCCCTCAGCAGATTTCTGGCAAAAACTCTGATAGTAAAAATTGCCATGAAAAGCTTCTCAAAAAAATCTGTCGTTCGGAGTCAACTTTAAATTGTAGGTCCCGCCACTCATGTACACCAATACCCCGATTTGCGTCGCTTCAGTTTGCGTCGCTTCGAAGTTGCGTCTTTTTTTAAGTTTCTGGAATTTCAATGTTGCGTCGTTTTTGTTTCAGTTTGCGTCGCATGGCTTCGAAGTTGCGTCGTAAATGCTTCGTTTTGCGTCGTTGATATGAAAATGTTTTTACAAAGCTAAAGCAGAAAAAGGGGATTTCCCGTTTAGTAGAAAGCAAATTTGCAGGTGTGCGTTGTTTTACATGTTAAGCGTAGTTATTAGTTTCGAATTATATGGCGTGGAGTGAAGTTCAGTCTGAAAGTTGAAATTGAAAATTCTGCTTCAGTTTGCGTCGTTTCGGTTTGCGTCTCATTTTTTCAGTCCCAATTAGCGACGCAAACCGGGGTATTGGTGTATAAAATTAACGCACACAATATGAGTGGTGTTGAGGAGCTAGGCCGTAATCCTGACTGAAGGGTTGTAATGGCCAATTATGTATGTATGTATTACAATAGACATGAATTTTAGAATTTCATCTCAATTCTGAAAGTCTTAACATTAGAATAAAAATGTTTCTGTATCCTGGTATGCTAACATTAAACCCATGAGATTTTACGATAGGTAGGTTATATACAGTACAGCTCTATATAGCAGTATAGGGTCTCAGATCCTCATGACATTAACTGTGACTACATTTTGAGAGTAAAAATACCACAAGATACGTTTCTGGTAGCCGATGATATAGGCCGAATTAAAGACAGCAATACTGATAAGAGCAAGCATGATTAGGTATCGGTTGCCTATAATAGAGCACTACCCTGAAGACAATATCTCTCATTCAGAGGTTTTAAGATTGCTTTCGTTGCGACAGACTGCAAAGCTATAATGGTCAATTCCCAACAGAGTGGCTAATCAAAATCTGCATGGTGGAGCATCATTCATTTCCTTCAATCATACGATTGTTTGCAAATAATAGATGTCAATGGAGATAGAGCATCTGAAACAGTATGTGGTAATAATGGAATACGGAACTTCTGCTACTCACTAGAGGATACTTACCAATGAAAATGGACGAGCACATTGATGACGAGATAACGAGCCTTAATATGGTTGTCGAATCGCAGTGAATTTAGTAATAATGTTTAGCCTAGTAGGTATTGTTTTGGCTCACAAAACGAAATATGAAAAAAAATTTCTTTCGGCGACATCCTCTATTCCATCTTTTAAAAATCTGTCGTTCGAAGTCGACTATAAACTGTTGGTTTTACCACTCATTTCGAAAATTAACACACACAGCAAGAGTGGTGTGAGAAACTAAGTTGTAATCCTGACTAAGCAGTCATAACGATCAATTAAGTAAGTAAAAAAGCGTTGAACGACTATCAGCCAGCACAGAGAACTTACTTATTAATTAGGCGTTAAAGGTTTCTATCTATATTCAAACGAAATATTTAATTTTGATTACTTTCTCTGAAGGAAGCAGTCAAAAAATAGGGACAAAAAAGGATACAAAAGTCGCCAGAAACTAACTGATGGCAAATTTTAATGTGCCTTTCGTACCGTTTAAGGCCCTACTGCACTGTCTGACTAGATATTCGGTGTTTAGCTGAATAATTGCTGAAGCTAAAAGCTACTCCAAATCAATATTTTCAGGGATAAGCGCATTGTGTACTTGATTAAATATTTAATTAATTTAATTACAATATTAATTGAATTAATTACAAAAATAATAAGAATGATTACCCATATAATAATTCAAAGAAATTTAAAATTTTATTGAAATTTTAAAACAAACAATTGCTGCTTTATAGAAATGAAGGCTGAACGCACAATAAAAGTTGAATAAACCCGCATTGACATGATCTCTTTTGGAGGGCAACACATCATACCTTAAAAACCTTAAACAAATACCCGAGAGGTAGGCAACCAAACAAAGGTTGATTTCAGCTTTTCTTTTGGCAGCCTAATTGCAGTTAAAATTACCAACGAAATTAAATTCGCTGAATAAACATAAGGAATGCAATTATATTGTTTGGAAATGGCTTTGTATGCTAAAAAACGAAAAGAAAAGAAAAAAATTGTTGTATTTGAGGATGGTTTGTGTACAGACTAAGCTGACTGACGATTGTATTGCTGGCTTGGAAAGCTATATGTATACTACATGGAGTGTATGTTCATTTAACCATGGATTTAATTGAGTTATTATGTTTTCTGTATTGCAAGCGAATGAGCGAGTGAACGCTCTATCTCTCATTTTGTTTTACACGGCAGAGATGCAGTCAACGATCATTTGTACTGGGCATTATCATTATTGCGATCTGGGTGGCTTCTGATGTTTGTTTTTGTTTATTTGCCTGCCAATTTTTTTTGCGCTGTTCTTTCATTCTACAATATTTGCTTTTCTGTTCTGTTGTTTGGTTGCAACTCAATTTTGTTGCAATAATATACAGCAGGTAACATCTGGTATGTTAAGGAAATTAAATTTTAAACGAAGAAGAAGAAAAAAAAAAAATTGGAATGAAAATTGTCTTAAAACATGCGTGAAATTATCATGACCACGAAAAGCAAACATTTGCTGGGTTCTACTGAGTGCTGTTCTGCACTGTACTGTACGAGCTGCTTAATTAACTTGGTAGGGTTAAGAGGTGTCTCTCTAGATATGCGCCTCTCGTTGGACGGCTTGTGTTAATTACAAGGCTGCTTTACATGTTGAACATTTAATTGAAACACAACTAGAGAAACTCATTATTAAACTCCAGTAATTATTCATTTTTCTTTAACTTTTTTCACCTTTTTTGTGTAAGAAAAATTCTTAATTTCCCTCCGTATAAATGCAACGAGTATTTTAATTCATCAAAGAAATGTTTCTCGTTTAAGCTGAAGATCCTTTATGTGAATTATTGACCCTCTTTAACTTTTGACAGTTGATCTTTTGCAAGCAGTTTGCAGACAGCCAATGAAAGCCAATGTCTGTGCATAAAAGCAGCCTTGAAACTTGTTGAAAGTATTATCGTTTCCTGCAGCTTAATTTGAAATTCAGCAGAAGAGAAAAGAAAAGGGAAAAAATACCAACAAAAATTTCATAAAAGTTTTGATTTCTCTTATACTCCCTAAGTAATCATCCATAATTGAGTTTGAATTTGTAACCAAAAATCTTGTGAAATTCTTGCCATAACTCTGATCAGATACTTGATTGCCTTAGTATGCTGATCACTTAATTAGCCGCAATCATGTAAATTGAGTTTAAAAAAATATTTAAATTGACTTCACCTGAATGAATATATTCATTGAACTTCATTGCTCTCTGGGCTGGCTTTGCCTGATGGATTCATGATTGAACAGGCAAACTAAACAAAACATAGTTGATGAACTGTCATCATATGTATGATCATGCCACATGTGGAATGCCACATGTTTATTCACCGAACATAGCAACATCTTCTCCTTCTTTATATATATACGAGGGGTGTTAACAAAATTCGGTTTTTAGTTTGTAGAAAAAAAAAATCAAAAACATGGTAGACTAATAGTTGGTGTGTTGAGAGTCCGTGGTTCAAAATTCTGCTAAAATATCTCTGGAAGCAAAAAAAAAAAAGAACAATTGCCATTAAAAGAATTTTAAATATTTGTCTTTCAGAGTCGACATTAAACTGTAGGTTCCACCACTCATATATACAAATGAACCGAATCTCACCACTCTTAGGACTATTATACTCTCTGATATCTAGTCAGCTATCAGGGCGCTAAGTTCCAACATGATGAACTCCAAGACGGTGTACGGCTGTCGCAGATATCTCCACGAGATAGCGGAACGATATGATATGCATATCGTATGGGTAACAGGGCACAGTGGTATTCCGGATAACTGCAGAGCTGATGAACTTGCCAGGCGGGGCACGACCATCGAACTCTCCGATGAATTCTCGACTCTAGGCATCCTTATGAGGACCTGCAGGCTCATAATTGATAATGCGATCGTTGATTCCGTCAACGGTGGCCTCGGATAGGGGTAGAACGCCTCGTAAAATCTAGCCAAGGCTGGATGAAGGGCGCACAATGGGTCTACTTAAACTCCAAAGAGGCGCGCTCAGTTTAGTTGTCGATGTTTTTACGCGGCAACACATTATGGGTACGCATGCGAGGCGCATTGGTCTTGGACACTTTGCTAACCATTTCTGCAGAAGCTTCAGAGATGAGAAAGAGGAGGAGACTGTCCTTCAACCGCTGGATACATGCCCGGTTCTTTTCCAAAGGAGAAAGAAGTACTTGAGTGCTTACTACATCGACGATCTGGAGGAAATGTCAGGGATTGACATTGGGAGCTTAAATCGCTTCGTCAGGAGCTCCGGGTGGTTTCAAGACTAGGTAGAACGGATAACTGTGGTAACACAATGGGCCCAGTGCGGCCTAAGTGTGTCCATCCAATTTTCTTGGATGAGCAGCCAACTCTACCTATGTTGATTGGCACAAGGGCTGGGCTAAAAAGCCAGCCTGAAAATGAAATGAATAGCTATGTTAAGCTGACAAGGATCGGAGAGCCAAATAACCTAAATCTGCACCTTGCAAGAGATGGGCATTGACAAAGAAAGTGGATAACAGTCTCCTCTTCCTTAGCGTATCTGCACCCATGGCAGAAGTCGTTAGATGGGACCTGCAGTCTTTCCGCGTGTCTTCCCGTAATGCAATGACCTGTAAGTATGGTCACTGTAATCGAGTCAAGTCCAAGTAATTGGTTGGTATGCCTTCTATCCATCGAAGGCCAAGTGAGTCTGGCCAAGTAAGTCTGCCAGTGGAGCAGGCTTCCTTATAGATCCGAGGATAGGTTTGCGCCCCGATAAGATTTCCACGTAATGGCCAATTTAACCGAGGTAAATGGCATATCAAAATCGATTAACGAGGGTTCAAGAAGGAGTACACCAGCTCTGGCTGACGAGTGGGACACTGAAGAGCTCAGAGAGAACGTTGAGACAGCGGCAACCCTCCCTAACGAGCCTAGAATTAGTCACACCCTCTACGCTCTAGTAGTTTGACTATCACAGAAGATTGAGATGCGGCTGAAAGAAGCACCAATTAAGTAAGAAAAGTAAAGAATTCAAATATTTCCCATGAAGTGGGGATTCTATAACCCATATTTACCGGCCTGAAATGGATAAAAATTTTGAAAACTAAAAATTAAATTTTTTCCTAACAATCCTCGTATAAAATCTACAATTTTCATAGTGATCAATTGTTCAATTGTTACACGATGGAATGACGACGACGACAGCCACAAGGCAGTCACAAACATACTTTATGCCAATGATGACCACTGTATGTCTGTCTGTCTGTCTGTCCATACGTAAGCTGATCTTACTAGCCTAGCCTTGAATTATTCATAGGATTTGTCGTCGTTGCTGGGTGAGTGATCGTGACAAAGTGAAGTTGTGATTGACAGATTGACACGAATTCAACGCATATTTGTTGCATTTTTATTAAAATCCATTTTTTTTTCTACGTCTTCTCTGGCTGCAGTTCATTTATTTGCTGTATTCATGCAATTTGAATGATCGACCACAATACAAACATGAAAGCTTCAGAAAACCTTAAAATTGCAAAGACACAGAAAAAAAATGTAAATCCTCTAGAGAGCCTTAAATCCAAGCAGAGTTTTTTACTCTGTTTTCGCTGTGTTCACTTCTATAGGTAGGTAGGTAGGTTGGGCTCAAGTGGTGATGATACCTTTTTTACTGACTGCCCTACTACGTTGATCTCCATGTAGCCCAAACTGATTTTGCATTGACAAATGATAAATAAACTTGACATTTTATTCAATGATTTTCTCTTTTTCTTCTCCTTTACATAGTTTTATTGAGTACATACGAGTATATATGTATGTCTGTATGCTGACTAAATTCATGAAAATAGTCAATACCATGCAACACATCCTTCTTATAGTTTTTGTCCCTTTTTTGTTGGGTTTTAAGTTGGTTTTTTATGGTTTTGCTTTTTAGTTGAGATCACCCGGTTCGATCAAGGACAGTGTCAGAAAAAAATTGTTGTATTTTTCTTCTCTTTTTTTGTTGTTGTTGTTTTTGAAAATGCTTTTATTTTCTCAGATTTGAAGAGAACTTTTGCTTAATGAAAAACCAAACTGGAAATGGAGAAGAAACAGAAAAGGTTGCATCATTTGTTTAAAGCATTGAACTGTTTCCCTATTAGGTAAGAGGAGAAACTAATTTCGTACAAAAAAAAAGCTTTGGGCTGCTGCTAATGCATTCCAGCTCATTAATCCTTTTTCAATTCAAGTGTTGAAAATAGTTTTTTAGGAGTACTTTTTTTTATTATCCTGTGACTAATTTGACTGGAACTAACACTCACTCTCAAATTCATAAAACACTACGAAACTTGTAGAAATTCAGGCAATCATCGAACAAGTAATTCTAACAGGATCCTTACCAGAGATCAGCAATGAATCGTTTTTTCGCTACTCATAAGCACTCATGAAATATTGAATATAAGTGAGTCAACAATAATGAAATTTAACTATGTATTCTGATTCATTCGTACTCATTACAACGTTAATTTGTAAGTACTGGTCGCAATGAGTATGAGCACAACGTTGACATCAAACGCATACCATTCGAAATATGTTTGATTCATAAGCCCCTACTCTTTCAGATCCACAACTTTAGAAAAATACTTATAATACTTATAAATGATTCGAGTGATTCGAATCATGCATCAAAATTTACCGTCTTAGTTGTCGTTACATTTACAAAAAAGAAAAAAGACACATAAGCAACATAGGCAGAGTATTGAAGTCACATCTGTAAAATTTGTTGTCATGTACACAGTCAGTCTTGTCAAATCGCCACGTACGTCGGTAGACAACGACATATGTTCTCCGGATGCTATGAGGCAGTTGGGGTCTGCGTTTTACTGTCATTGAAAATTCTTTATCAGCAATGAGGCCTATTATTGGTTGAATGGATCGTGAACAAATAAAATTTCAAAATTCGAGACGTTACTTATTCACATAAGATTCAAGAGCATCCAATGCATCCCCAAAAAGTTACTGTTTGGAGTGGCTGCAGTACTCTCCATTGCTAGCGATTTTGTGATTGCCAATATAGTAGTATGTCACCACCAGCCCATCACTAGCAAAGGGTGTATGCAAAGGGTGTAAACAAAGGAATAATAAACAAGGCAATTGTTGTTGTTTCATCAAGTTGTGAACAGTGGCCAACAGACTTGTGCGAATAAAGCTACAAACATAACAATATTATATATTCTGCACTAGGACATGGTTATCTTATGATGTAAACTAGACACCGAGATCGTGCGCCTTGACTCCTTTAAAACTTTTCTTGTGGATTTGTCTGAAGTGAAGGTGTATGCGAATAATTCTCAAACCACAGCGGCCTCTAAAACCGATATAAACCATCTTATTTTTTAAATTCAGGCTGATTTTTGTGCCAGAGTCATAGAAAATTGGGCAATCCGGATGCGATTTACCCAAAAGAAGTTGGAGCAGACATTTGAACGACTTTATAATCCACAAATAATGGCATCAATAGGCCTTTCAAATGATTAAAAAAAATTCAATGATGTCTCTCACGTACTTTGTTTTATTTCAATTTAAAAAGAGGAAGCTTTTAATGAAGGACCCAATATATTTAAAAAATTTTCTACTACTACTACTTCATTGAACTAGGCAACGCTTTAGTTTGGATTACGACCAGAGATCAGTAATGAGTATTCAAAAAAATGAGTAGAATCGAATCATACTTATAATTTCTGATACTTATACGCATTCATACTTATTTTAATATTATGAAACCGCTACTCATATTCAAGTTCGAAGTACTCATCATATTCATACTTAACAGCACGTACGATGTTGTTGTTGATTTCGACTCTCCCTAACTCAACATATACACGAAGCACAAAATAAGTATGAATCGTGTACGAACACTACAATACTCACTAGAATGTTGTGTGTTTGCTGCTCTGTCTTTTTTGCTTATGTGTCTTTTTTCTTGTTTTGTAAATGCAACAACAACTAAGACTTTAAATTTTGATGAATGATTCGAATCACTTGAATCATTTATGAGTGTTATAAGTATTTTTTAAAGTTATGAATCTAAATGAGTAGGCTTATGAATCAAACATATTTCGAATAGTATGAGTTCGCTGTCAACGTTGTAGTCATACTCATTGCAACCTGTACTTATAAATCAACATTGTAGTGAGTACGAATGAATCAGGGTACACAGTTAAATTTCAATATTGTTTACTCACTTATATTCAAGCTTTCATGAGTGCTTATGAGTAGCGAAAAACGATTCATTACTGATCTCTGATTATGACCTATGTACATAGTTTCTCTCACCACCCATGTTACCCGTTTTAATTTTGACCATTAGTGGTGGAACCTAAAGTTTAATGTTGACTCCGAACGATAGATTTGAGAAAATTTTGTGAGAAGACTGCCAAGACAAAATGTTTTTCAAATTTGGTTTTCTGTACTGGGGTTTAGACCAGGGGCTCTTGTCTTATAAGGCAACCCAGCTAAATGTCTTACCCCCAACCAACAATAATGCTGCTACAGAAAAATATGAAATAATTCATATGCATGATGGCTGCTGCTGTCCACCACTGAAAAACACACGGCTAGGTAAGAGTAAGCTAGGAATGAAGGAAAAAATATGCAAAAATAACTCCGTACATGCATATTTAATGTACAGCTGTGTATATTGCTGTTGTTGTTATTGTATTATTTGTAGTGCTGCTGTGATACTGTCATTTGGTACAATTTTTTTTTTATTTGTGTCCAGATTTTATTCATCTTCGTCATCATCTTTTTGCTGGTTGCTGGTGTGCTGTTGTGCTCATGTTGTAGATTCTTGAATATCATTATTCAGATAAGACCCAGTGCCACAATGATTCTTAAATTTTTTTCTTATGTCGTTTTTTTTGTTGTTGTTTTTGTTATATTTTTATGCCTGTCATTTTTGTGTCGTCTAAGCATTAATGTTAGTTTTTATTGGTTGGTTGCTGGCTAGCTGGCTGGCTGTTGTTAATGTTCGTTACGCTCCTCTACAATTAGTTTAGTTTGTATTGCAGTTGTTTGCTTGCTTTATATGAGTGTGAGTATGAGTATTCATTGTTTTAGCCATTCATATACGAGTACATACGTTGTCATCAGCTACATCTTGAGCATCTTGCACGATATCATTGGCATTATAAAAGATGATGATCATGTACAGCAACCAGCATCACTATATCATCATAGTTTGTCGTTCTGGTATGTTATCGTGAACATTTCTTTTTTGCTTCTTTTGTTTGTACCACTTCATCTGTCGCCATAATATCGTTCATGTTCCAGAGACAGAGAGCGAGAGATTATGATGGACTTTTGTCATATAGAAATTTATCAAGGTAATCATTGTGATCTCTTGCAGCGTTAATGAATATCATTAAAGTTTTTAAACGCCAGTGTTGGTTTTTTTTGTGTGTGCAAAAGATCACTTCATTTGTTGTTGATTTTTTTCCTCTTCTACTCTTCTTCTTTCTCTGTTTCATTTCATTTATTTCTTTTATTTTTTCATTAATTTCTGTTTGTTTTTGTTTTTTCTTTGTATAGCGCAGCATACATTTTGACAAGATGTTTTGAAGTTTTGCGACATGGTCTTCAGCATGTTTATGTATAAGCCGGGGTTATTAAATTTAAATGATTTCCTCAGAGACATTTGATGTTTGTTCGGCGATTAAAGCAAATGTTTTAAGGCCTTGAAAGCATTATTGTTTTTCCCTTTTTTAATTTGTTTTGTTTTTATTTTAATATTCTTAGGAAATTTATCCTTTCTTAATTAAAAAAAAGGTGAAGTTAAGTGAACAAATTGTTTATACGTGGCTCTACTAGAAAATCGACTTCATAATTAAGCTGTAAGTTCATTGCTAAAACCAAGCCCTCAGTCTCCATTTGTATCATATCAAGTCGCCATGGTCTAGTAGGTAGTGTCTCGGCTTATTACACGAGAGCCCTTGGTCCAGACATTTCGAACAAAGCGAAGAAATTTGCTTTTAATAGACTTCTGACAAAAACTGTGAGAGTAAATATAATTTCCATGAAAAGTTTCTCAAAAATCTGTCACTCTGAATCGACTATAAACTATAGGCGCCGCCACTCATGAATGCAATTAACACAAACAATATGGGTGGTATGGGATACTAGATTGTAACCGAAACTAAACGGTTGTAATGGCCAAAGTATGAGAAAGGATTTTAAAAATATATTCATTACTGCCCGCTCACACCTAGTGTATCTCATGATGCTCAGGGATAACATTCCAAAGCTAACAGTCTCAAATAAACTATTGATTTTTTTTGTAACAATAGCGAAAAGTAGCACTTACAGAAAAATATTTTAAGAAAACTGTTACAGCCTCATTAAGCATATGATCTGTAAGCATAGATGAGACTAGGGCTTGCCACTTCAAATCTGCTAGAAAGAAGCGCTCACACTAGTAGACTGGACGGAATATGTATTTCTACTACACGTTGAATAATTTTGTTGTGTTTAAATGATCAAATTCAGAGTTTCATTGGGCAAAATAGAAAGTGTTTGTTTCGTCAAGACATTGAGCCACATCACATAATATACTGCGATTATCATGTTCAATGAATTGAAGTTCAAACTGCCTTGTCACGCTCTCTTTTCGCTAGGATCAGTTGGTCGAATTATTTTTTATTATGCCTGATGGTAAACGATTTGCCAACGTTAACCTTTTGAAGGAGCTACATACATAGGTAGGTTCTTCCACTTTAAATAGGTTATCGAAACTACAGCAGAACACTGAGAAAACAGTGCCGAATTAGATTGAGATCGTCTTGAAGCTGGGTATTATATGTTCTATTCCCTAAAGTTCAATTGTTCTTACAAACAGGGTTTAGATTGACAAGAATTGCTGCTGGATCTCAAAAAACGATGCTGATGAGTATTGAAAAACACCGAGGGGCATACATTTTGAGTTCTTATTTAACTTTTTAAGACAATCATGGGCTTAACTACAATGTCCAAACTTTTAGTGCGTTCAATACTAATAGTAATAGTAGTAGTAGCAGTAGTAATAGTAATTCTAGTAGTATTAGTAGCAATACAATGTCCAAACTTTTAGTGCATTCAATACTAATAGTAATAGTAGTAGTAGCAGTAGTAATAGTAATTCTAGTAGTAGTAGTAGCAGTAATAGTAGTAATTCTAGTAGTAGTAGTAGTAGTAGCAGTAGTAGTAGCAACAGTAGCAAGAGTAGTAGTTGTAGCAGGACTAGTAGCAGTAGTAGCAATAGTAGCAACAGTAGTAGTTGTAGCAAGGCTAGTAGCAGTAGTAGTATCAGTGGTAGTAGTAGTAGTAGCAATAGTAGGAGTAGCGTAGTAGTAGCAATAGTAGTAGTAGTAGCACTGTAGTAGTAGTAGCAATAGTAGCAATGTAGTAGTAGTAGCAATGTTAGCAGTGTAGTAGTAGTAGCAATAGTAGCAGTGTAGTAGTAGTAGCAATAGTAGCAGTGGGGTAGTAGTAGCAATAGTAGCAGTGTAGTAGTAGTAGTAGTAGTAGTTTTTTAAGCTGAGGAGGAGTGAATGTACACCATAGCCGAAGTAGTCACTATCCCCCGAGTGTGGGGCACTCACCACTAAATCTCCCCCTCCTCTTTTGGACTTTTTGTGCCTACTCCAGAACTACTGTAGTATTACTTCGAAGTGGGTCCGGATTGAGCAACGAGATCTTTAAAGGTGTTTCAACATCCATTCCAATATAATCGTCCAAGTCAAGATTCTTTTATTTCAGCAAGACTTCAGTGTAACTGGCTATGTTTTTCCAATTTTCTTCGCTGTTCAGAAGTATATCGCAGATGTTTTCGACAGTACAGACCAAACCAAACTTAACCAAACCAACGTAAAGCCATACACGTCTATAACGACTGTCCTGAAGACAGGGAACATTATCAAAAGTTTTTTATTCATCTTGATGGATTGATTAGGTGGTTTGATAATAAACTTGGTAGTAGTCGCCGTAGTCTAGTGGGTAGTGTGTTCGCTTATTAGAAGTAAAGCCCAGGTTCGAGCCCCAGGCCAGATAATATGAAAAAAATATTTTTCCGGCGATTTCCTCTTAGCAGATTTCTGGCAAAAACTCTGAGAGTAAACAAACCTGCCATGAAAAAGTTTCTCAAAATCTGTCGTTCGGAGTCGTCGTTGAACTGTAGGTCCCGCCACTCAAGAATAAAAATTAAGGCACACAAAATGAGTGGTGTGAGAAGCTAGGCCGTAATCCTGACTGAAGGGTTGTAATGCCCAATTATGTATGTATATGTAAGAAGAAAAAAGGATTGTATCAGTTCCAGTTTTTTTTTTTGTATTAAACTGGTGACCCATGTATTTTATATCAAGACAAGGAATTGAATTGATCAGCACCTAAACTAGAAATGCTATTAAAATTTGCTGACTTTTGTTTGTGATAAACATTAAAATCTTAAGAAAATTTTAATTATTCTACAGTCTTTAATACTACTTAAAATTTTATTTTTCATATGCTACTAGGATTACAAGCAATTATCTCGAATAGCAAATGCTGCCACTCTTTAAAAAATTAGCGAAATGGCAAAGGAAAGAAGTTTCATTTTAAATGCTTCAGAGACAGTAAATATGTGTGTGAGAAAATGTTAACAACTTTCAAAAACCTTTTTTAATATCTTAGCGGTTAATCTGGCAGTAAAAGCTTGAAAAACAAACAAGAAAAAAAGAGGAAAAAACAAAAGCAAAAAACATTAAATATTTAAGGCTACAATTAGAAATTCTTTACAAATTTATTCACGCCGTTCCAAAGGCAAAGGTGATATGCAAGCGTATGCTACCAAACACCCCATAGCCGCATAGCCGCACAGCTTCAGTGATAGTAATGGTGATGACCAGATCAATGATTTTCTCATTTAAAGTACCAAACGGCTGTAGTTAGCGAATGTTTGTCATTTTTCGTGCGTGTTTGTTAGATTCTTGCATTAGACTACACGACTACACAGCAAAAGAAATGCTAAGGAAAACCATGAAATGAAATGAATGAAACACAACAACAAAAAAAATACAATCAACAAATAAGGAAAGAAAAACTAAACAGTGTGAAGCTTGTCTAAAAGCCTACAACTAATGAGTTTATGTGCCAGCCTGTGAAGTACAAAAGAAAACCCACAAAAAGTACTCTGTGTAGTCTGGGAGTGCAACTGCAATTTAAGCAGAGTTGAAGACTAAGCACATGAAGTACCAAATATATCAAGACATTGTTGTAATATTGTACGATGTATGGTATGTTGCTGTTGTTGTGACAGTGTTTTCCTCCTTTTTTTTCGTTTTTCATAGATGTTTAGTTTGTAAATGATTTTTAAGCGAGTCCAACTATGACTACTAAAAGCCGCTATGTAATGTTTTAACCAAAATTGGTTGGAAAAACAAAACAACAACAACAAAAAAGAAGAAAATAAAAGTGACATAAAATGTTGGCCAGTTTTAAAACGCATTTTAAATACAATTGCTTTGTTTAAGTTCCTATGATTTCATTTGTATTGAATTTACAATATCGAAATACATATACAACACACAGACAGACAGACAGACCCAACGACAGACAGACATTTGCTAACAAACATACATTGTTACACAGCTGCAAATATTTATTTATTTATTCGCGTTTGTTTTAAGAAACAAGCAACTCTTGCAACAGACAAACAAACAGACAGACGGACACACTGCATAGATGCCATGCATTACACAATCGTACATACATAGTCCGTTTGAGTGAGTGCAACATAACACCGTGACAATTGCTAACTAAGAAAGCGTGCACACATTACGCCTTAGTGTCAAAGTAAATTCCTCCTTTTATGGCAAAACAATTGAAGTAGCCGCGCTAAATAGAAATTGTTGTTGCTTATGAAAATACCCTACAGTGGGTGCTATAGGTACAGCATCAAGAAAATTATGTTGTCATTACATACATACATAATTGGGCATTACAACCCTTCAGTTAAAATTACGGCCTGGCTTATCACACCATTAATAGTGTGTGTGTTAATTTTATAGATGTCGATTCCGTACGACAGATTTTTTGAGAAACTTTTCATGACAAACTTATTTACTCTTAGAGAGCCAGAAATCTGCTGAGAGGAAGTCACCGAAGAAATATTTTCGCATATTTCATTCCGTTGGAGATGTTTGGCCTGGGATTTGAACCGAGGACTTGCGTCTAATAAGCCAACACACTATCTATCAGACTATGGCGACATCCATGCATAAAATATTCTCTAAAGTCAAGGTATCACAATATCAGATGCTTCTTGTACGTTTGAAAGACGTAATTGGTCCACTAAAGGGTATATAAGGAAACATGCCATGCCGATGGCTCTTCTTAAGAAAAGCTGCAACTACCTACACAAATACCTATAAAATGTGTATCAATGAGTACTCTGGGAGTCTTCTTGTTCGAGATAGTCTAGAAATAATTATTATCATGATGGCCATTAGACTTTGTGAGAAGTTTTCAAAGTCTAGTAACCTAATTGGTTCGTTTCATTTCCTCACAGAAGAACCTACAGAAGATTCTCTTCCTCCACGAATTATACTCTTAAATTCACCTAACTTGAGTCATTCGTTCACATGGCCTTTTAAGATATCTTCTTACATTCGCCACGCTACGCCTTTATCGTGGCTACTCTTAAGAGATATCCGTCAATCTAATAATTGCGTTATCTAGTCTAGATTTATCTAGGGCCTTATTAAGACTATGTTGTTACGTTTTTACCTTTTAAAAACGTTTAAAATATGAGCTCCTAGATTGCAAATAAAATAAGTTTGTGTTTAGTTTTAATTAAATTTTTTTATTATTCGTACAATTCCGTGTGTCACTGTTTACAACTTTATGTAGACAACAACAATTGCTTCGTTGGTTATTCCTCTGTTTACACCCTTTGCGTAAACAATAACAATTACTAGACAATTGTTCGAGAGATCTTTGTAAAGGTGATCTTCAAACATCGATTATTATCTTCAAACGTACCACGTCTTCATACAAGACGCACTGAACTTTTTCTAACTGCGGCGCCTGCTTTGACTTGCCTTTTATATGGCAAAGTAAACAGTCTAATGAATGTTCTTGAAGGCGAATGTTCGTGGCATCGCCTTCTCAAGATCTCTATAAGTGTAAACAACGTTGTTTTCACTCATTATTGTAGTGTTGTTTGAGTATTGTATTTACATTTATTCTTGTAGCGTTTGTTGTTGTATTTTTGTTTACTTGTTTACCATTTTTTATGCTGGTGTTTGTTTATGATTTTAAAGCTAAGCGATGTGAAAGCAAAACACCAGGGTCTAGATATTTCATTTTCGTAATGATGTACTGGTGTTTCGCTTAGTTTTCCTCAACGTAGCGAGATTTTGTTTTTATTAGTTTCACTAGACCTTTAGCTTGCTTAGCTCTTCGAAAGGTCGTCTTAAACGTTTCTATAATTTCCAAATCTCAGTTTTTTGTATTAAAAAAAAAGCACCAAGACAGCTAAACTGAAAAAGAATGGATAACCATCCTTCCTTTTCTACCACAATTTTATGAAGAATCTAAACATTTAAGTACTCGTACTCGTAGTCGTTTTTTCGCTTTTGTTGCAACAAAAACTATTTTCGTAGTATGTTTCTCTGCTTCTCTATTTCTTTAAGTTCTGAATTTGAACACAAGAAGAAAAAGAGAAGAATTTCACATTTCATTGCCTAAAAGTATAAACTTCCTTAAGTTCGCATTTTTAAGGAACTTTTACCAACAAAAATAGCAAAAAAAAAAGAAACAAAAAATTGCTGCAATAAACCTCAAGAAAAAAAGGGAGTGAAAGATTTTGTTGCCTTAACCATAATCTTAAAGTCATTGACACTTTAACAAATATGGGATTTTTTTGCAAAACTTTTCATTATAAATTCTCTGTCAATTCCCAAAGGACATGTTGTCAACCAAAGATGACATTTTATGCCACAAACAAACAACACAAAAAAAAAAAACAAAAATAAAAAAGAAATCTTTTGGTAGGTACCTGTTCATTTATTTGTTTGTACGTATAGGAATCTATAAAAAAAATAAAAAACAAAAACAAAAATTATATTAAAAATTTCCAATAAAATTCATTAAATCTCCTTGCAATAGCAGAATATTGCAATGAATGAGCAGCTCAAAAGGTACTTGAGCAAGTGAATAGAGGCAGTGTAGCTGGCTGGCTGGCTGCCTGTTTGCTGCATTATTGTCATCATCATCGTCTCAAGTCGCTGAGAGGCTGAATAAATTGTAATTGACCGTGTCATTTAATGAGGGTTTCAGTTGTGAAAATTGATAAGTTTTTGCAGTGACATTTTCTTTCATAAGCTCATCTTTTTCGGTTATGGGTTTTCGTGTACCATATTTTTTTTTTTTTTTTATGAGACTGAAAATATTGTTCAACTTAATGGAAAATATTCGATTATACTTGGTTTTAAAGTACCCACAATTGGATTTTATTTGCAAGACAGTGAATTCTACTTGAAAAACTCTTTCGAAACTCTCTAACCCACAAGCAAGCTGAACTGGAAAAGAAACACCGAGGAAAGCATGAAAAAGGGACTGAATGCTCTCTATCAGTGTAGGAACTCCATAGGTAAGAGCTGGGGTCTTCCGCATAGGGCCATTCGCTGGATATATCTGGCGATTGTTGGACTGGTTATTACTTATGGTTGTGTTGTTTGCTGGAGTACCTTGGATAAGAGTTTCCAACGGAAAATCTTGGATAAAGTTCAGAGGATTATCTCCTTCAGTATCACTCGAGTGAAAAATAGTTGTCCTCAGGGTGCTCTTGATACTATGCTCTGCCTGACTCCGCTTGATTTGTATGTCAAGCAGTGTGCGGCGCGTAGTGTCATACGTCTGAGGGAATCGGGATGCTGGGAACAGCACTCAATAGGACACTCCATAGTTCTGAACGGATAAAGCCACCGACTATATTGTGCCTGAGGCTATGTTCCTGCCTGGTTTGAGGATACTTATACCAGATAGGGCACTATGGAATGGTGGGGTACTGCAGAGGCAGAAAGGTATACCCAACTTCACAGATGGGTCGAAGTTAGATGGAGGTAAGGGTGCTGCGGTTTTCTGTAAGGAACTTGGTCTTCATCTTCACTTCAGGTTAAAGGATGACTGCAGCATGTTTCAGAGATCTTCGCAATCTTGAAGTCTATCGAGGCCATAGCTGGTAGGCCTACTTCGGATTCGAAATCTTATGTGATCTTCGTTGACAGTCAGGCTGCCCTAAGGGCCATTGCTCAGTCTGCTTTAAATCACTTCTCCTAAGGAGAGCAAGGAGTCATTAAGGACTTTTGAAACAGGCCGAATCCGTCTATGCTGGATTCCGGGTCATGGCGGAATACTCGGTAATGAGACGCGGATGCTCTCGCTCGGTTATGTTGGTCCTGATCCCCCAATTTGCCACTTTTACGGCTTCAACAATGGATGGCTCAGGGGGGAAGAGCAGAGGTGTTGGGGGAATTTATCGGGTTGTTATGTTTCTAGGTATCTATGACCTGCTATTGACAGTATAAGAACAGGTTGGCTGCTGGGTTTAGGTAAGGCCAGTTTAATTTTAGTTATTGGATTTATTATGGGGCCATGCGAGATTAGATCGCTGACAGGGATCTGTAACAGATCTTAGCTGGGCTATTGCAGCGTATGTTGCAATGAGGAAAAGTTGGACTGTAACTGTCCAGCCATTATGAGGTTGAGGTTGAAGATTTGTGACAGGGTATTCTTTGATAATTTGATTTTTGCGTCGAGTGCCGACATTAAGGGTCTCCATGGTTTTATTATTAGTTCGAGCTGGTTGAGAAATCCTAGGGCTTCAATAGCGTTGTTGCGTACTCTTGTGTATTAGTCTGTGTAATTCCTTCACTTTCTTATTCTGCCTTTCCCACTTCCTAGCCATTTTGCTTATCCTCTCTATTATCCTCACCCCTTTAGGACGTTCGTACAATGAGTCAACTTGACCACCGGGTACTGTACTTGTTTCAATTGACAAGGGCACGTCCTCTAACCTTAATCGAAACCTAATAATCGTTAAGAGTTACTTAATTAATAGAGAAATTATAGACAGACCTTCTTCTTAGACAAACTTTCGTCTCTTAAGCACGAACTATTTTAAAAGTTTTGACTACCCTTAAGAACCTGTAGGCGTACTAAACTTCTAAACGTTTCAAAGCAAATATTTTGATTTTCCCCTTAATTTTAAAAACCGAATACTTTTTCATGGAATCATGGCAAAAGTTGCAAAAATTGAACACGTATGATATTTTTTCTTAGTCGGGAATTTACTACCACTAACTTTTTTGGTTTTTTTTTGCATTATTAGCCGCCTAAAAATCTATTTGTTTCTATATAAAAAAAATGTACGAGAGTACGATCGCTTACAAGTACTTTATAAATATATCTTCGTTTTGGTACAAGTACTTGATGAATGTAGAGACTGGACGGACTTCTTTTTTTTTTTGTTCATACGTTTTAGATGGACAGGCTGTGGATGTAATCGATACATTAAGACTTGTGAAGCTAAAAAAAATCAACAACTTCAACAAAAGCTTTTTGGGCTTGTTGACATCTTTAGAGTTGTATTCGCATTTATTTTTATTTTATTTCATTTGTTTTTTAAATTTTTTTTTCTTTTCTTTCATTCGTTTCAAAAATAAATAAGTGACTGAATAAAACAGAAGATGATGATATGACAGCAAATTACTGCGGTTGTGTGTTTGCCGCAATAACTTGACAGTTCTTTTCATTTGTTTGCAAGACTGTCAAAACCTCAAGTCTACAACAATATGAGATCGCTACGCAATTGTTGTGATTGTTGTGAGTACGAGTGTCTGTTTTCAACTGAAAACAGAGCTTCTTTTTTCATTCTTCTTTTCTTTGTTTTCTTTTGTAAACCTTTTTATTGATGTTGTTGCTATAGCTGTTGATCACTCCGGCTAGAGCATCTTTAGCTAGCCGTACTTACGATGACAGCCTTATCCAGACTTCTTTACCACAAAGAAACAAAAAAAAAATTAAACTCAACATCTCATGATCATCATCACACATCCTCTTCGTAGTCTTTCGAAGTCGTTGCTAACGTTGCATTCATCGTTTACAAATGTCCCTGATCCTGTCACAATGGTCATTGTCATTGTATAGTTTATAAGCGGGATAGTGAAGAATACTACCAAGTGATCGCGTATTACTGAGACGAAGACAATAACGGCGACAACGACAACAACTGCGACGACTACGTTCGATACGATGTATTTGTCGGTGAGTCAATAAGAATCTTTCTTTTCATTTTCATCATCATTTTTGCAGCGATCAGTTGCTTGGTCTTGGATTAGAATTGAATACACGAATGCAGAGTTTTACTAGCCGCAAATGTCAACGATACATACATACATACATATATCCCCTGTACCATATAATTCAGATTATTACGTACTTTTTGCAAGTTTTATTTTAAGTTTATATTCTCTTAAATAGGCTTCGAACAGAGGCTTGAAGGAATGGAAACTTTTTGTATAAATTTGATACTCTAGATGGCATAAAAGATTCTGTAGCGTATTAGGGCAGCTACTTTACATACTTACTTACTTAATTGGCCGTTAACATTCTGTCAGGCTTGCCAAGCGCCTCTGCTTCTTACGCGCCTACGCCAGTTGGTTACACCAATCGATGACAGGGTTTCCTCTATTTGGCCCTTCCAAAGTAAACATCCTCTTCGCTGACTTTCTCAAATCCACGCATCAAATAGCCATCTCGAAGAAGCATTATACTCCAATCGAATGACATGACCGAGCTAACGCAGCCGCTGGATGTTAATATTCTACACAACGTCTATGTCGTTGAGGAGCTCACTGATAGGTAGCTAGTCAATTATAAAAATAAAGAGGAAAACTGGAATCATTACTTCACGAAAATACTAAAGCATTGTGTGGCTTAGTGCATAAAGTACCTGACTACGAACCCATATACCTCATGTTCGAACATAACCAAACACTGAATTGATTATTTAGATTTTTAAAAATTAAGCGGCTTATGAATCAAACATATTTCGAATGGTATGAGTTTGATGTCAACATTGTACTCATGCTCTCTTGTCTTTTAACTGCCTTCTTCTTTTCTTATATTAAACTCACTCCTTCACAGCTCTTTTCCATAAACACTATTTGTTTTTCGATTTAATGTTTTTTGTTTTCCATTCAATGTTTATTAATTTTATTTTTTACCTCATCGTCTCTACCATCAAAACTTGGTTCATTTTGTTCTGTTGCGTTGTGTAGTTTCTGGCTGGATTGTCATGTTAATATGTGCTGACAGATTTAATGGTTATTTGTATGCTCCTCTCTAGTTTCCTTAAAAACGCATACGAATATATCTACGACTAAACCATGCATACAGACTTACATACTTACATACAGTATTCATTGTCATCACTGTTACGGATGGCTGATGGAAATGATGATGATGATGATGCTGATGACGAGATGACGCTGAGTATGGGGTTGAATCCCAGCAATTGTAGGTTAAATAAGTTCAAGTTGAGGTTGTTTGTTAAATTTACTGAACAGTAGATTTGTTTTTCGCTTAAATAAATCAAGATTTAATTAAATACGTATTTATTTATTTATATTTTATTTTCATTTGACCATATTTCCCCAAACAACTTGCTATTTATGTGTACAAGTCTTTTATGAAAATTTATTCCTGAAGACGAACTATACAGACAGTAGCGGAAATGAAGTTTATGTTGAATTCGCACTAAAAACTTATGGTTTTTATTATTTGTACTTGAAATATGTGTTTATTTTTTTTGTAAAATAAGATAATGTTGGCTCAGTTCTTTTCGATTCCTTACTCAAGTTAAAGTTCCCTTAATTGTTAAAAGTTTTTCAAGGGAAAACTTGAATTAATTTCTCAATTGCTTATATGCTATCACAACCTTCAGAAATTCCATTGAAACTTTATTACTTATTTTTCAAATCACAATTTAGTTAATGGTTTCCTCCCTTCAACCTTCTTTGATAGACCGGAATTTTCCCACTTAAGTAAGACCGATAATTCTTAATTGAATTAAAGATTGCCTTTTGCACTTCCGTCTAAATAATGGTCAGGCTTAAATAATGGTTAGAAAGGTTGCATAGTTCGAACTGAAGTCGCTGTATTCTAATACGTACCATGTTAGTTTATTTGACGAGGGTCCCTGTTTCGAATTCCAGCTCAGACATCTTGAACAAAATGAAAACATATTTCTTTTGGCAAAAACTCTGAGAGTAAAACTAAAATTGCCATGAGAAGTTTCCCAAAAAATCTGTCGTTCGGAGTCGACTTTAAACTGTAGGTCCCGCCGCTCATGTATAAAATTAACTCACACAACATGGGTAATTTAACCAGCTACGTCGTACTTCTGACTAAAAGGTTGTGTTCTTAAAACAGCTCTGCCGTGCCCGGGTGTATTTCCTATGCAGATTTCACTGAGTTGTCAATCCTTGGCCTTTATGATACCACGATGTTCTAGAACTAAAATACGATTTTCATGGAAGGTTTGTAAAGACCAATTAAGTAATTAAGCAAGTGAGAGTTATCATCGAATTTTTTTATACGGTTTAAAACCCTTTCGATAACATTAAGTGCGGAATATTACATCGTTCAAATACCGCCGCGGTTTCTATAACGGACCGCATACTAAAAACCAAATTTTTATGATTCTACCGCATAAATTAGGTGGAAGTTCATCGATGGCTTACTGACTTAGTTGGCCATTTACAACTCCATTAATGGATTTCGGCACCTGCCTCTGTTTCTTGCATGCGTACGCCAGTTGAACTCACCAATCGTTGACAGGGGTTCCTCGATTTGGTACTTCCAGCGCATATAAGGTCGACTTCTCCGCCGACTTATGTAGATCCCCGCATCAAATACCCGTCTCGCCGGAGCATCCTCTTCCATTCGAACGACATGGCCAACCACTGCATCCGCTGGATATTAATACACTGCACAAGTTCTATGTCGCTGAAGAGCTTATACTGTTAAACCCAATACGGAAATCATCGCCAACTCGCACTGGACCAAAGATCTGTAAAATTTGATGACCGCTGTGGTTACCTTTGGCTTCATAAAACCCCACAAGAAAAAATCCAAACGTGCCAAATCGCTCATTTTCTCCAAATTGCTCTTTTTGTATATCCAATGTGGCATGGATTTTTGACATGTAGCGCCCATGTATTAAACCACACACCATTGGTGTGCAGATCATTAAATTCAAGTCAAAAGAAGTTGGTAATAATTGACGTGTAGTCGATCAATCTACGTCGATCGATCTACGAAAATTCCACGAAAAAACATCTAACCGAGTCAAATCGCTTGTTTTCCCCAAATTGCTGGTATTGACCGTCTAATATGATATCAGCACATTACAACTAAATGCCATTCCTGTCCATTTCATCACATTCCTGGTCACAAGCTGTTGATAATAATCGACCTATAGTCGATCGATCAAAGCTATTCATAAAGAAAAATGAACCGAGTATGTCGCCAACCCCAAAAATACACCAAACAATGACTCTTTGGCAATACCTTCGACGCTCTTCAATCTCTTGTGGATTTATGTCGTCTCAAATACGACAATCTTATTCAAAACTTTTGTCTCATTGGTTTTGAATAAAAATTAAGTTCAGTTTCCGAATGCTCCAAAGTCCTTTCATTGACGAAACATCTGGCTGAATTTAAGACATGTAATGTCTTATATCGACTCTGTGAACCGCTGTGCTTTGTGAGTTATCTGGTCGCACCACTCATGTATAAAATTAACACATACAACATCTGTGGTGTGTGAAGCTAGGTCGTAATCCTGTATGTATGACTTGACATCGATTGCCTTGGATTCTCTTATATACACTCAAGGGCAGGGGTGATCTTTACAGTAGATTTTGGGTTTCGTCGAAGTGTGGAGTTTGGCATTTAGTGTAAGTGTAGTGTAGTTGGCTACAAGGCATTTAGTGTAACATTCTTGTTTATTTCTGTTATCACATTTAGGTTATCTTTTTATTTGAAAGCAAAGAAAATTGCTGTGAAAAATTTACTCGAGGAGTCGACTTTAAAGAGCAGATACCGCCGCTCATGTATAAAATTACTATACACAGCATGAGCGGTGTGAGAAGCTAGGTCGCAACGCTGGCTGAAGAGTTGTAATTACCAATTATATGTGTATGTACCTTTCATAAGCAGCAGGTTTGATAAGCCAAGGGTATCCTAAACTAATTTTTTATTTCATTCCCTAACAACAATATTTTTTTCTTCTCGTTGATGTAATTTCATATTCTGTTGCCTGTTACATTATATTTTAGTTGATCATGGCTTACAGGCTTGTATAGAATTTATTTATTTTTAAAATATTTTTAATAAATATCGAATTATTAAATATTTTATTATGAATTCAAAATCGGAAAGAAAGGCCTTTTTTTTGGTTACATGATACCTTTTTCAATTACAAATTATTGGCCATGCAAAATAGCCAAGGCAATAGTAAAGGCATCAGCAGCCGTAGCAAATATTGGAAAAGGAATCAAATTATTTAAGAGGGAATATGGTGGTGATGATGATGATGATGCTGTATGTGAGTAGGATTCATTTTGCGTGTACATGTACTTTACTATTGTAAAACTGTCTGTAGCAAACATTTTTAACATATTTCACAACAAAATTTATATGCCATGTTAAGTATTTGACAAAGTATGTTCAATCAATTCAAAATAAAATTTATAGAAATCACAAGACATACAAACAAACATTCTAGACTGAGGAAAATCTATCTAAGACAAGTCAAAGCAAAAATTAAATGAAAAAATGAAAAAAAAAGTTACCGAAAAAACCTACACACTAGTGTTGAGCTTTATTTACTCATGCATGCATGGCAGCAGCAGCATTATCATCTTTTTAAACAGCATCTTCGAAGCTGTTGTCATACCCGTTGGTTGGCTGGCTGGCTGGTTGTTTGTAATCTGAAACTTTTTATGCCTGAAAATTTATGGTAAAACTAAAGTAAAGTCTCGTTTTTATTAACAAAACAGAACATAAGTCGTGTTTAGTTAAAACGAAATAAAAAAAAACAAGAAAGAAGAAAAATAGAGGAGAAAGAAAACATGAAAACAGAAAATTTAAATGAAATTGAAAAAGTAAATCTTGTTTTAGCAAACATATTTGGAACAGCAAAGTATCTTATTTCTAATGGATTGCGACAAATTTTTTCCAAGGCATTACAAAATATTGTAAAGCTCTAACATAAACATTGTCTCTATACTCTACATACCGTGCATACTTCTTGCCAATTGATTTCGATTGCATAAATTTTTCATTTTCATTTCAATTTGTGGCTTTTTTTCTTCCTATATTTCTTAAATTTTTTCCCATTTTTTGTGTTGCAAATGAGAAACAAGAAACTGGTCTCCGATTTCATTATTACCAAAGATTATTAATTGCAAATGTTAGATTTGTAACATAACTGGCCAACAAAAGTTAAGCATGCAATTGCCTCCAAACATTTAACAAAAAGCAAAAAACCAGCCTTAGTCTCCGGCAAAATTAAAACCAACAATTGCCATGGAAAACGGCCTTACCATCTCCATGCCAATTGGAGACCAAGTAAGAGAAAGATGTGTAATTTAAACTACGATTGCAAATATATTTCTTTTTGCTTTTCCTTTATTTAGTTTGGTTTTCTTTTTCTTCTTCTCGTTATTGCCTTGCATATCCAAGCCGTAGAAATAAATTGAAATGAGTATGTGGCACTGTTGCGAGCATATATAAATATTTGCCTTGGGTTTTAAGATATTGTAAAACCTCATTAAATGTTAAACACTTTTACAAATGTTGCACCCATGTTCCATAAGCAATTCAACTCTTTTCCTACACTCTACTGATTCATTTGTAATCTTTTTATTTCCTTTTATTTTAACTTGTTGCAAGGAAATGTAGCACCTGGTGAAGGCGAATTTTTAGTGTCCTACATGAGCTAAGAAATCATAAAACTTTCATTTGTAGAAATGAAAAATAAAGAACTTCGAGTTATTCATATTCAAACCACAGAGAAGGTTTTTAAATATTTAAAAAAAGTCCTCAATATCTTATCTTATCTGCCAGAAAAGAACAAATACACTCGATAAGATACGTGATATTATAGGCAAAGTAGTGACGAATGTCACCAGTAAGTGGATGCAGATCTCATCAAAGAAAAGGGCTGACCGCAATTTCATTACGTTTGGGTGATCGTTCAGTCCACAGGACAGCCAGTATACAGAATCTCCAAGTAAGATGATCATGCCGTCAAATCGCTCGTGCAAAATATCCAATGTGGCATAAGCGTTATGTCAATGAAATCGCAAGTCGTTGATGTTTAGATTATTCAATTCAAAATCAAAGAAGTTGGTAATCATCGATCTATAATGCTCATCGTTAACAGTGGTATCCTGTCCAATATTGATGCGGGCTGACCAAAATCTGTACCAAACAGTTATTTCTTCTGATACATTAGACGCTCTTGGATCAAAAATTAGTTGGTAACGTCACAAATTCAAGTATTCAGACAAGTATTATCATACCCATTCAGTTTTCAACTGCTCCGGAATCAATTCAATGAATACTCATGGTTGTCATTAGTTTTCCATGATGATTTGACAAAATAAACTGAATAGATGTCTTACTACATAGAATCTCCATTTTCCTGCTTGAACCTAAAAATCTGTTTGACGCCTTTATTTAAGACAGCTCATCTTCAGACGGTCCTTGATCCGTACCGCCTTCCATTGGCCCATTCCATTACAAGGAGGTGTGGCAAAATTTCGTCAAAAAGCTTTCTTATATTTCATGTTATGCCTACTTATTTGAGTTTTAAAATCCTCTTGTCTAGCTAGCTGCAATAAGTTGGAATCGCTTGACCATATTGTTCGGCATCTTGTGCAAAAAATTATTGATTTTAGCGATAACACATCGGACTGCCAGATGTGGCCTAGATTGGAAAAAGTTATGCTGGAAATTCGATTTGTTTTGAATTCCCCTGAGACTCTTTATATGTAGTCGCTGATTGTTCCCCACTGCAAAGTAGCTACTACGCCTATTTATGAGTCCTTCAACTATTATATATTATAACTGCGGAGGTGCCCGGTAGCACTCATCTATATTTCCTTAAAAATCATGCGAAAGCTTTATTAATTATATTTTTGACCTATTATACAGCAAAATTTGTAGCTATTCTCGATTGTATTGCCGTTCGTCGTTATTCATGTGGTGATTCAATTCTGCATGCCTTAGTTTTTTAGGCCGTATTTGCATGTGGAATAAATCGCCATTCTTTGGCTCACATATACCATGAAAAAGTTTCTCAAAATTCTGTCGTTCGGAGTCGACTTTAAACTGCAGGTCCCGCTACTCATGTATACGAATTAACGCACACAAGATAAGTAGTGTGAGAAGCTAGGTCGTAATCATGACTGAAGGGTTGTAATGGCCAATTATGTATGTACATATATACTAAGTAGTTTGGCAGTTACTAAAAAAAAACTTTACACTTGCAATGATAAACTTAGAATACCTTTAAGTTGAAAGTAAAAACTTAGTTCATTTAAAATCAATACTAAAAATGTATACAAAATAGATTATATTTAGTCAGTTAAACTAAATGGAAAGTAAGAAAAATAAATATAAAGAAGCGTATATAGGTATGTATGTATGTATGTACATTTAGAAAATCATTTAACTTTTAAGATTAAACATTTGTTCTGAAAGTCTCTTTCTCTCTCTCTGTACGGGCTTAAACGCAATGCATCCGTTGCACCATATGCAGCACGAAGGAAATTGCAATGCAACAATCAGTTGTTTAAGTGAGCTCTACACACATGTGTGTGATTTTTCTTCAGAGTTTCTTTTCTGCCTCCGCCTTTCATTTTTCACAAACTTTTGCTTCACACATCTACTGAGAAAAAGGAAAAAAATGAATTCAATTGAAAGGTATGTACGTATGTACGTTTGCGGTGCGGTATATTATCGCATAGATACGCAAAGTCTACGTACGTATGTGGTTTTGTCGTTGTATAAAAAAAGAAAAACAAAACAGAACAGAAACGTGTACGAATATGTACGAGGGCTACCCAACAATATAATTTATGAATTGATTTTCAGTTAATTAAGTTGATTTATTGCAGCACTTTATTGCTTTGCTAAATTCTGTTGCGCATGTGTTTCTGTTTTTTTGTTTTTGTTACTGATTTTTGTCTATCTATGTGCGGATTTTTTTGTTTTTTAATTTTATTTTTCATTTTGATTTGTATACTTTATCTGCCTGTATATACACACACTGCGTTAGCAATTGTATCCAATAATTTTTCTTTTTTCGCCACAGTTTCTAGCCTCAAGCGGTTTGCAGCAGCAATGAATTGCAATTTTTTTCTCCTGCCATCCATTCGAAATTGTATTTGAATTTCAATTCAAATTGAAATTATTTTTAACACACATACTAAGTGCAATGAACAACAAATAAATGTATGTGTGCATGCATATGCATGCAGTATGAGTTTATTATGTGTTGTGAATATGCTGCATGTGTTCCATCTGTTGGTTTAGTTAATATTGCCTTCATCTTTGCCCTGCAAGTGGGCTTAGCATTATGGGCTAGTGAGTCTTCTAGTCTTCCTGAGATTAATTTTGTTTCTTGCCTTGTTTACTTGTGTTGCTTCTTTGTTTCAGTTTTCTTTCAGTCTTTAAATAATATTTACTTAATAATCAATGGATTATAATGTTATTTCTTCCATGTGTTGTATGTTGTGTGTTGTGTATTGTGTGTTGTCTTATTTGTCTGTTACTTGTTGCTGCATGTTGCACTGAACATGAATGATTTTTTTCATTATCACCATCTTAATGGGATTCGCTTTATTTCTAAGCTGAAAATTCAAGCAACACACTGTTACAAAAAAAAACAATAGATTTTCAAATTAAAATTTTATCTTCTGTTAGGCAAATCGCATTCAATTTAGTTTAATAATGACAGTTTGTTGCCGAACATATATTTTTAATTTCTTTATCAAAATCGGCATGATTTGATTTTGGCCTTATCAGGCAAATGGTAAAACAGAGGTGGAATGCAATATCACTCCAAAGCACAGTATATCCAAACCACACAGAGAAAACTGAACCTAATAAATACATAGTAAATTAGAACAAAGTTTATAAGATTTCTCTATGGTTTTTTTTCAAGAAGAGATTCTTATTGTTTTTATAAGGAAACCCTTTTTGAAAAAATCAAGAAGAAAACTTAGGGATTTTGCTAGATAGTCTTCTTGATTTTTTTAAAAAGGGTTTCTCCTTAATTTTATTAAGCTTTCTTTTTGTTTTTTTTTCAAAAGGATTTTCTTCTTGATTTTATTAGGCCCCCTTTTTGTTTTTTTCAAAAAGATTTTCTTCTTAATTTTATAAAACTATCCCTTTATTTTTTCAAATAATACTTATTGATTTTGCTTTTCACTTAACCTAAGAAATCATTATATCGTGTCCACTCTTGAAAAATATTCGTCAAAGATTTGGCATTTTGTATCTCATCAATTATATTTTTCTTTGTTTCCCTCCAGAAAGGAAGCACCTGTTCCCATGAACTGCAATTGGGCTGCAACCAGCACTTTTGCTCGAAATATTTATCTTTGAAAGAGAAAGATAGAGGATTATAAAGATGTACATATATGAATTTAAGGAGTTCTACCATTATGCAAATATTTAAAAGATTCGTCCGCAGTGACAGGATAATCATCAATTTTTTTCAACATTAGTCCAACGAGAAAATAACTTTCCTCCCGGCTTTTATAACACTTTTTTTGTTGAAATTAAAACAATTCAATATTTTTATTTGAACTTTGTTTACTTTGTTACTTTGTTCTTTTAAAAAGAAATATTTTTATTACTTTTTTCCACTTCTTTACTTGCCACTTATTAAAACATTAATAAGATAATTTACACATGATCAAATAGAAACCTAATGAAATCAATAAGGCATACTCCTTAAAAAAAATTATTAAGTAGCCTAATGAAATCTATAAGAAAAACCTTTTTGAAAAAATTGATTCGGTAGCCCAATGAAATTAATAAGAAATTCTTGTTTTATACAATTTAGAAGAAAACACAATAGAATCAATAAGTTTTTCTCTATGGATTGTATTTTTTGTGGCAAAAGTGACGGAATTTGAGTAAAAAAATGGTAAATAACAAGTTTTCTTCTTAAATGTATGTGTTTTACTTTTTGAAAAAATTAAGAAGATTTATCTCATAAAAATAATAAGAAATCTCTACGAAAAAATCTTCGTTTCTTTCTGCTGTAATACCCCTCACTCCAAAAACGTTTCGTAGAGAAAATCTTCTTGATTTTATTAGGCAGTTTTCGCTCTGTGCACTGCATTTGTCTGATGTCTTAGGCGGTATTTACTTTGATGATTGCTAAGGTTTGTGGCTTTTGCTGTGTGGTTGTTTCTGTAATTGATTATTTTCAAGCTAAGCGAATGATTAGTCCACTGTCGCAGATTCCAGGATGATGGGGCTGCCATATGTCGTTGCTTATAAACAGCATAGGGCGTTGTAGCGGAACTTGGCTTATATCTACAAACACCATCACAAAAAAACTTCAAGTATTCATCAATAAATGCCTAAGAATCATATGTAGAATATTCTCACCCAACATCATCAGCAACGCAAATCTCTGGGCTCTTACAGAGGAGGAACCCGTACAGAAGCAGACCAAAAAGAAAAGATGTTGGTGGATCGGCCATACATTGCGAAAGAAGCCCGACAGTATTACAAGAATGGCGCTAGAATGGAATCCTCAGGGCTCAACTGTGGCAGACCAAAAAACGCCTGGAGATACACGGTCCTACAAGAGCTAAGGCTTAATGACCTGACATGGGAAGGCGCTAAAACATCAGCTGAGAATCGTGTCAGATGGAGATGCTTTGCGGAAGCCATATGCCCCCTAGAGGGGTAACGGAAAAAAAAATTGTGGCTTACTCGCTTACACCATGCCCATTTCACATCACATTCGTGAGAGAATATAAGAATGCAGAATATAAGATTAAGCATAAGCTGTGTTGACTTTACATGTCATTGCTGTCCAGTTCATCCAATTCAGATCAGAAGAAAATTATAAACATCAACCTACAGTGCTTGCCCTAAACAGCGATGCTCTGGCCAATATTGTTCTCAAAGAAATATGAACGACTCCAGCCAAAAATCCATAGTAAACTGTGACTTTTTCGGAAAACATTGAACACTTGGTGGCCAGTTCACATCACGTCCACAAGAAAGGACAATGCCTGAGTTCTGTCGTGTTGTGCAGAATATACAATGTGGCATGTGCTGTGATGGTGAGATCAACCAAATCAGGCGAATAGAAGTTGGTAGCCATCGATCTATAGCGCTCGCAGTTGACAATGATGACCCTGATCAACGTCGTTCTTAAAGAAATACGGACTGACAATGCCGACAGCCCGATAATAACACTAAAAGTAATTTTTTTAGGATGCATTAGATGCTCTTGGATCGCATATGGATTTGTATCATCCCAAATTCGATAATCTTGTTTGCTCATGTACCCATTCATTCAGCAATGGGTCACATCGCTGAAGACGAGTTTTCAACGAAAGTGGCAACTTCCTCAGGGCATATTCCGCTAATTTATGTCGTTCATATAGTCGCCGTAGTGTAGTATTGTAAACAATCCCGAAATATCGTAATATTAAAATCTATCATGTAAACTCTACTACTCCTAATTTACTTCTTTATTTATGTACTAATTATTGCTATCCTCTTTTTGAAGAAGGAATGACATTGAGTTGTCATTGACATTAATACTTGAAACATACATACTTTGAAAAATATATGATAATTTCGTAAAAGTCAGTCTAAAAAGATTCATCAAAGAGAAAAGAGCTAAATAAAGAGTTATTTTTATTTTCTACACAAAAAAACGAGTTTGAGGTTATTTGGAAAATACTAGATTTTTCCACAATCAGAAGTGGGATACATAAGAAAAAAATTATACTTTTCTTATTTCTACGTCCGTAATATAAATAAAGAGGTCGAAAGTCAGTGTGAAGATGAGGGTGCTTCAAATAATCCCTATATGAGTACCCCATGTGGTAACGAGGATACTCCAACCAATATTCCTAATTTAAGTGATAGTGGTTTACGACTGTCTGCTGGTGAAAATTCCATTTTATCATTGCTGCTGCAACAAAATCAGATGCTGATCAACGCGCTGCGTTCCGAGAGAACATCGTTTCACGTTATGCCAGATTTAAACAACACCATCAAAAAATTCAATGGCAAAAGGTCACCTTCAGAAGCTAAAGATTGGCTAGCCTCCATTAATAGTATTGGTAATATGAATAAATGGCCAGATTCTTTTCGTCTGCAATGCGCTCGAGCTAATCTAGAAGGTGCTTCGTTAAATTGGTACAACGCAGCCGAATTCAAAGGTTGGAGGGAATTCGAAGAGGAATTCAAAGACACGTTTATTGGCCGCCAATCAACAGCTGAACTATGGGAAAAAATGTCTCAAAGATGTCAACACGTTAACGAAGATATCACTGATTATTTCTTTGATAAGTTGCGACTTACACAACAACTTGGCTTGGAATTTGATGACGCAAAGAAATGTATCATCAGAGGTATAAAATCAATTGATCTAAGAAAATTTCTATTACAGAGACAACATAACACGTTTAATGATATGATATCCAACATATACGATTATATTGATGTTGGATGTGCAGAAGGAGAGGTAGGAGAAGGTAAATCTCGACCACAGCGATTACAGCAACCAGGTAAAACGGATAGTATGCAAACCTGCAGCAAGTGTGGAAAGCAAGGTCATTATGCACGCTTCTGCAAGACTGAAATTTCTACGCTTAAATGTTACCGCTGCGAAGGTATTGGACACGTCAAAAGGTTTTGTAAAGCGCCCATTAAATGTCTTAATTGTCACCGAGAAGGCCACATGCAGAATGCTTGCCCAGATAAAAGCAAAAACGTTCCATTAAAATCAACATCAAATTCCAACAGCGCCACCACAGCTTCAACCACCACCGCTACAATAGCCGCCTCGTCTGTCATTGATACCACCACCAACAGTAAGTATTTCCAAAATGCCTTTATTAACGGACAAGTAGTCAAAGCGTATGTCGACCCTGGGAGTGCTGTAAATATGATGCCGATATCAACAGCACAGGAATTAAAAATAATGTACAGCCATCCGAAATCTCTAGTGAGAATACATGGTTTTGGTAAGGGATACGTAGTTCCAATTGGTGTATTGACCGCAAACCTTAAGGTTGATCAGGCTGCAGCCGATGTTGAAATTTTTGTGGTAAAAGATGAAGAATTAAATATTCCTTTACTAGTTGGACAGCCATTCACAGAAAAGGAACACATAACTATGGTACGACGAGGTAAGACTCTGCGTTTCTTTGAGGAAAATATTAACGAAGAGCCAGATGATTGTTTGCAAAATATGGAAGTGCCAATCTTGCCAAAAACCGATGTAAAACTATGGGCTAAGGAAGCTACCGTGATTCCTTCAAATTATGTTGGATTTATTTCCGCCCACAATCACTTTTCTAAAGCCACCAATCTGTACATAGAAAATCACCAAAATAAGTTGGGTGTTTTAATACCAAATTGTATTATAAATAATGATACTGGTGATTTTACCATCCCTATTATGAATGTGACAAAACAAGACATAAAATTTGAAAAGAATGAAACAATAACAAACGGTAAGATCTGTTTTGAACAAAAAAATATAGAAGATGATTTGAGTGGAAGTAATGACATAAGTAATGAGAGTGTGAGTGCAGCTTGTGTAGCTACAATAACAACAACCGCAAAAAACTTTGATTTTGATAAGATGCAAATTGGCAAAAATGTAAGTAAAGAAGGAAGAGAAAAACTTAAGAGTATTGTTGAAGAGTACATTTCTTGTTTTTCTTATAATTTGAGTGATTTGGGAACAACAAATGGTGTTGAGTTTAAAATCGAGTTAACAAAAAATGACCCAGTTACTTTTCGTCCCTACCGTTTGAGTTATTCTGAGAGAGAGTATGTAAGAAATGAAATTGAAACAATGAAGAGTGCGGGAATAATTTGTGACTCCGAGTCTAATTTTTCGAGCCCAATATTACTTGTAAATAAAAAGAACGGTGAAAAGAGAATTTGTATTGATTACAGGGCATTAAATAAAATAACAAAGAAAATGCAATATCCATTGCCATTAATTCATGATAACATTGATCGTCTTCAAAATAAAAAATATTTTACGGCTTTGGATATGAAAAGTGGATATTACCAAATACCTGTAAGTAAAGAGTCTAGACATCTTACTGCCTTTGTCACACCCGAAGGCCACTTTGAGTTTTTACGTATGCCATTTGGTGTTTGCAATGGCCCAGCCGTTTTTCAACAATTAATTAATAAAGTACTTGGCCCCTTACGTTTTACAATTGCTTTGGCTTACTTCGATGATATTCTTATACCAGCTGATACAGAGGAAGAAGGTTTGACAAACTTAAAAATCATTCTCGAAGTTTTGAATAAAGCAAATTTAAAATTAAATTTTTCTAAATGCAAATTTCTTTTTGAAAAAATAGAGTACCTCGGTTTTGAAATACAGTGTGGAACTTTAAGACCGTCTGAGGAAAAAATAAAAAGTATTTCTGAGTTTGCAACTCCAAAGAGTGTGCATAATGTAAGACAATTTATTGGCCTTGCGAGTTATTTCCGGCAATTTGTACCCAATTTTGGATTGATGGCTCAGCCCTTAACAAAACTGACCCGGAAAAATGCACAATGGAATTGGTCGCCAACAGAGGAGAAAGCCTTTAAATTGATTAAAGAAAAACTTATATCTCGTCCTACATTAGCTATGTATTCACCAGAAGCAAGAACGGAGGTACATACAGACGCCTGTCAACTCGGTCTTGGTGGAATTCTGCTCCAGGAACAAACCGATAAAAAACTTCATCCGGTTGCTTATGTTAGTAAACAAACTACTCCAGAAGAAAGCCGATACCATTCAACGGAACTAGAAGCGCTTGCTGTTGTGTGGTCTTTACAAAAACTTCGTGTGTATTTAATTGGAATTCAATTTGTTGTTATTACAGATTGTAATGCTGTAAGAAGTACTTTTTCTAAAAAAGATATGATACCTCGTATTGGGCGTTGGTGGCTTCAACTCCAAGAGTTTCAATTTGAAATTATGCATCGTGCCGGAAGTAAAATGCAACATGTGGACGCACTTAGTCGCAACCCAGTTGGTGATGCACGGGAATCCGAGACGGTGGCTGATGTTTTTTCTCTCTACAATACATTAAGCGAAGGTGATTGGTTAACGTTACTACAAAAAACAGATCCTGCTGTTGGTGATATGGTTAAATCGTTAAAGAAAACAGCTGATTTAGATGAATTTGATAAAAACATAAAATCAAACTACGTATTGAAAAATGGTGTTGTTTTTAGAAAAGATGGTGATGAAGAAAAATTTTATGTTCCTCGGAAAGCAAGATGGAAAATTGTTAACAGCTATCATGATAACCTAGCCCATATTGGTGTGGACAAAACCGTGCAAAAGATCAAAGAGTACTACTGGTTTCCTAGGTTGAAAAACTACGTTAAGAATTATATTGGGGCATGTGCCGAATGTTTATACCACAAACAACCAGGAGGAAAAAAACCAGGTATGTTACATCCAATTGACAAAATAGGAACTCCGTTCCACACCGTACATCTGGACCACTTAGGCCCTTTCGTAAAGAGCTCAAGAGGTAACTCCTATATTCTGGCTGCTATTGATGGTTTCACAAAATTTTGTGTGTTAAGGGCGGTTCGCAATACAAAGTCAATTACAACGGTTCGTTGTATTGAAGATATGATTTCTTTATTTGGTACCCCAACGAGATTTATTACTGACCTCGGTACTAGTTTTACAGGTGCCGCATTCGTAAACTTTTGTAAAAATAATAATATCGTTCATATAAAAAATGCAACAGCCACCCCTAGAGCAAATGGGCAGATTGAGAGGCTAAACAGAAGCATAACCCCTATGATAGCAACTATGAGCAAACGACCAGATAACAAAGATTGGGACAATTTTGTAGGCATCACACAATATAGTTTAAACAACACTCTTCACCGCACAATTAAAACCACTCCTTTTAAATTGTTGCTAAATTACTCTCCCAAAAATGCTTCTGGTAGTGTATTAGAAGATGCAGTCCGACAGCAGAAAAACGTCAACATAGACGATGAACGTAAGAAGGCATTACAAAATATTATTGAGCAACAACAAAAACAAAAGAAAGTTTATGACAAATCGCGATCCAGCGCTGACGTATATTTACCAGGTGATTATGTTATGATAAAAAGAGTTACAATGCCAGGTGTTGGTGAGTCATCAAAACTGCTTCCACATTACAAGGGACCATACATAATTACAGAGGTTTTGCCGAATGATCGCTACCGAGTGTCTGACATCCCCGGACTACAGCGAACACAGAGGTTTTATGAGGGAGTTGTAGCTGTAGACCAAATTAAACGTGTTCTAGCCCCAGAAAACGATGATAGTGATGACAACGAAAATATTTATGAGTCAACATCATCAGACGACGTCCAATGTACACTTCGCAAAAGCAAACGTTTATTGGAGAAGGCACAGAAGAAGGTGTAAATCGAGGGCGATTTCCATTGAAGGATGGCCGACTGTAAACAATCCCGAAATATCGTAATATTAAAATCTATCATGTAAACTCTACTACTCCTAATTTACTTCTTTATTTATGTACTAATTATTGCTATCCTCTTTTTGAAGAAGGAATGACATTGAGTTGTCATTGACATTAATACTTGAAACATACATACTTTGAAAAATATATGATAATTTCGTAAAAGTCAGTCTAAAAAGATTCATCAAAGAGAAAAGAGCTAAATAAAGAGTTATTTTTATTTTCTACACAAAAAAACGAGTTTGAGGTTATTTGGAAAATACTAGATTTTTCCACAGTATGTAGTGTCTTGGCTTATTAGACGCGAGGCCTCGTTTCAACACAATGAACATATTGTCTCCAACAAAACGAAATATAAAAGATTATTTCCTCGGCGGCCTGTCGTCTGACCTGGAGAGGACATCTCCAACAAAATGAAATACAAAAAAATATTTCATCGCCGACTTCCTCTCAGCAGATTTCTGGCAAAAACTCTGAGAGTAAGTGAAATTGCCTAGAAAAGTTTCTTAAGAAAAATCTGTCATTCGGAATCAACTTTAAACTGTAGCTTCCGTCTTACTTAATTAGCTATTTACAACCCGATTAACAGATTTGGGTCTGCCGCAATACATCCTTCCAGGCGCCAGTTGGTCACACCAATCTATGGCAATGAGGTCGTTCTCTTCGCCGACTTCCGCAGATCCCCGCATGAAATACACGCCTCGCCGGAGCATCCTGCTCCATGCGAACAACATGGCCGAGACAGCGCAGCAGCTGGATATTAATACGCACAACGTCTATGTCGTTGAGGAGCTCATACAGGTCACTGTTGGATCGTATGTGGAAATCATCACCAACTCGCACTAGATCTAAGATCTTACGTAGGACTTTTCTCTCAAATACGCTCAAGGCTGCTGCATCAGTGCTTAATAGTGTTCAAGCCTTTAAGCCATAAAGAAAGCACGGGAAGGATAAGCGTCTTGTAGAGTATTAATTTTGAGGCACGAGAAAGGACTCTGCTGATCAATTGCCTGGTGAGGTCATACCAGCACCTGTTAGCAGGAGTGATCTTGAGCTTGATCTCCAGATTGACATCATTTTCGGTGGTAATGGCGGAGTCAAGATAAATAAATTCCTTGACTACATCGGCAGGTATAGTTATCGGCCATAATCTAAGATCCAATACGCCGCACGTCCCTAATTGTCGATAACATATACTGCATATACCTCATTTACTGCCGCAGGCTTTTCTGGCATATCGTACAATGCAACGATGCTTTTAATTCGACCAGCAAATGATACTGAATGCGATACTACAAATTATTTTTGGAAGAAACATTCGTGCGTTTCTTAACGTTTGACAAACAAAGAATTCTATTAAAAGTTCCTTCACTTGACTCCCAGCCGAAATGGTTTTCTGGAATAAATTTTCATCGCTAAAATTCCAATCAATGTGTCCCAATCATTTCTCTCACTGTACCCACCTATGCATCATGTCCCACCCATAAATAGTTTCGCAGCTTTAATGCTCATTGGCGAGATGGTATTTCTTTTTAAACAATTTAAAGCTCCTTAAAGAAAAACTAACAATAACAGCAACAGCCGAACACCAAAAAGGAATGAAAAAAAGTAAGTAAGTAAACGACGATGACGACGATATTATTAGTCTTTGATATGAACGTTAATTTAATATCTTAATTAGTGAAGTAAATAACATTTAAGCCATCGTAAACCCAATAACAACAACAAACTACCAACCCAAACCAACTACCACAAGTAGAGACTCAAAGCCAAAAACAAATAAAACCGCAGCGTCATTATTAAAATCGCAGGGAAAAATATCCTCTTTTCCCTGTACTAAATTGCTTCAAATATTGTATCGACCATTTTAATTTAAATCTTGCCAACCTTCTTAAACATCTCACATAGAATTCCTTTTGAAAAAAATACTCTTTTTTATGACTGAGGACGAGTTATAAGGTGGAGCTCTCTAAAGGCTTCAATCGTTTTGGTTACAGTATTTTGGCGAGAAATTGCTTAGTGGTGGCGGTATTAAATGTAATTGCAGATTATATTTGTTGTTGTTGTAATTGTTGCATTTTTTTTATCAAGTGGGAATCACAGACAAAATAAAAAGTGTAGGATCTAATGCAGTTTTATAGTTATTGGCAACAATGTTGCCAAATGTACATTTAGCAGCAGCTATATGGCAGACTTACATATTATTTAAGGAGTTTATATGGTTACATGTGTGAGTATCGCATGTCTGGCAGTTCAAACATTAATCACAGGAAAGTTGAAGGTGTAAAGAAAAATAATTTCTGTTACAATAAAAAAAAAGTTTATTTGCGAGGGTTTGTGGTTTTTTCAGTTTGCTTAGGCAGTGTTAAATTTCATCGTTTTTAAGGCTTTTCATAAAGGCTAGGTTAGGTTAGGTTTGCTGACCTCTGATCGGAATACAACTTAGCCACGGTATGCTAAATCTTCCAATTCAAGTCTACATACACCGTGGTATATAGAATTTTTTCCCAATAGTTTTGTTTGTTTTTTTTTTTCTAATAATTTCAAGGTTATATTTTTATTTCCGATTTTACCTCTAAACATTCTTAATTGTGAGGCTATAACACCTTTTTTAATTAAAAAAAAAATCGCGGGAAAGAAGTCTACATACAGTGGTGTTTGACTGTATATCGATCGCTTTAAAGAAATTCAATCATTGAAGATATTGTTACAAAAATGGCAATGGTGTAATATAACATTAAAATGTATAAAAGCTACACAAACAAATACAACGAACTTGTTACAAGTAAACCAAAAACATCAGCGTGAAAGAAAAGGGGATAGAAAAGTAGGCAAGAAAGCAACAACAAACAATGTGAACAAAATACACAAACAATAATGAAGTCGCGATAGAGATCTCGAGAAGGCGAACAAACGAACATTCGAGTTCAAAAACTTTCATCACACTGTTTCAGTGAGCATACAAAAAGGCAAGACAAAGCAGGCAACGAGTAGTAAGAATTCAGTCAGTCTTGTGTGAAGACGCGTTGCGTGTGAAGAACACACGCGTGGTTTGAAAATCTGCCTTGTAAGCAAAGAAGAATAGCGAGCAAGAAATTATTGTTGTATTCGTCAAGTTGTAAACGGTGACATACAAAAGTAGTGCGAACAATAAAGAGTTTATTTGAAAATAAATACATATTTATTTTTATTTTGTTTGCAATCAAAGAACTCATATTTTAGACGTTTTTAAAAAGGTAAAAACGTTGCAATATCTTGGTGCTCTGTATCCAGACATCGTTACACACTCTTTCAAAACTTTTGAAGAAAAGTTAAAAAATACTCCATGCTTTAAACCCTTTTAGTTGTAATGTTACTGGTCCATGAAAATATTTAAATTAACAATGTTCCGCAGGAGTAGAGTGCCTTCTAAATTATTAAAAATTAATTTTTAAATGCAAACTTTTATTCACAAAAAAAAAATTAAATTTTTAATCCTCTTAAGTTTCTTCATCTTCAACACATTTTTTGCGATTTTTTTAATTGAATTATGATTACGTCTGTCTGTCTGTGGCCAATAACATATCAAGGCAGTATCAACAACACACTCTAAATGTCTTGATATTAAGGCGTTTATATGATTTCCTTCCCAATTTATATTGTATTTTACTTATGGCTGAGCCTGTTATTTTTGAAAACACCTGAAGTGAAGTGTGCAAAAAGGCTTTTAACACCTTAAGCCTGTTTATTGTTTACGCTCCGTATAACAAAGTACTTTTTATGTATTTGACATTTTGACCATCAACATCATTATCATCATCGATTTGAATGACTTCACAATCAAAAACATAAACATTCAGTCTATTGATGGATAATATTGGATTTTATTTCCAATACTTTACACTGAATACTTTACCTTACCTTACCTTTCCTTACCTTTCAAGAATACATTTCAAATAATAATATTTACTTACTGCTCGTACACTTGAGTTCTATACTCTCCATCTCTAAGATGGTGGTAAACGTTGGTGTATCTCAGTGGTATATGGCCTGGATGGCACCAGTATTTCTATCATGTTCTTGATATTGTTGTTGCTGTTGTTGTTGTTGAAGAAGATAATGATTTCTCTCTGTGGCATAGCTTTTCTCAATACAAGTGCCACTTGAAAGGTTTCCCTTCATTCTTCCGTACGTCACATTCACAAATAATTTCGTTGTGATTCCGGTTGATTTTCTTTTTGATTTCTGTTGTTCTGTTCTGTTTTGTTTTGTTTTGTTGTTTTACTTTGTTATTATTCACCTTATTTGCTATACTTTGGCTTTGGAAATGTCAAGAAAATACTCCTTTAGTTGCCCACAAAGATCAACAACATTACAATTGGTAGTGGCATCAAAATTAACATCTTATGGTATAAGAACACAAGGTATACAACGTATTTACAGCTGAAATCACTGCAATAAATAAACAACAACAACAGCAACAACAACAATAGTAGCAATATTAAACACCCTGTTATTTGGATCAAAGTTGTAACCCAAGAAAATGTTTTTATTTATTTCAAGATACCATTCCATTCTTTTTTTATTTCCATTTCTGCAGAGTGTAAATATCTCTCGCAAATGTTAACCCTCTGGATGGATGGGTGGGGTATAGGAAAGACTCTCACAAAAATTCAACAACAACTTGTAAACAAGGACTTTAGATTTATTAAGCTCTGAATGGAATCAATACAGAAGCTGTTCGGAAGCCAAAGAAGACACCTTTGAAGATTTAAGTAGATGGGAGAGGTACAAACTCCTCTTACGAAAATACCAAACCCTAATACTCGAAATCACTTGGACTGTGCTTACATACATACATACCAGAGATCGACGCATACACATACATACATAATTGGCAAATACATCCCTTCAGGCAGGATTATGGCCTAGCTTCTAACACCACTCATGTTGTGTGCGTTAATTTTATACGTGAGTGGCGGGACCTACAGTTTAACGTCCACTTCGAACAACAGATTTTTTGAGAAGCTTTTTATGGCTCAATCTCGAAGTTTTTGCCAAAAATCTGTTGAGAGGAATTCGACAAAGAAATATTTCGTTTTGTTAGAGACATCTGACCTGGGGTTTGGGTCGTGGCCTCACCTTTAATAAGTTAAAACATTTCATACTAGACTACGGCGACTTCTAGTGCAGATATTCACAAGTTCTTTCAGAGATAATATGCTACATGAAATCTGCTGCCCAGAGTCCTTTAATACTATGTTCAGAAATGCACTTTGATTGAGACAATATTCGGTTTATTGAGTACAATATTTTAAGTGTTCAGACATAACAATTTACGCAGTTCAGCTGCCTATTCAATATTGATTTGATAGCTGGTAAACAAAACAGCTGGTTGTATCAACAACATTGTTTTTATTTTGTTTGTTTTTTTTTGTGTTTGTCGTTGTTGACATTTGACTTGTCAAATATTAACAGAAAGTGTTCGGATAATTATAATATGCGCACTGAACATACTTTATTTTATTTATTAATTTTTAAATATAATACAATTACAAATTATATATAATTATTATTACGAGCTGAGTAACTTAGACCATGTGCTCGGTGTAGTGTAACAGACCAGAGCCTCTGGTGGGAATCGAACCCACGACCCTCACGCTAACAGTCTAGCACACTACCCACTAGACTACCAGGGCGCCCGCACTGAACATACTTATGACAGTGCTGCATTTTAAGTTTTACTCAATATTATAACAATTTGCGTATTTATTGCGCAATAATTAATTTAAATTTTATATAAAATATTGAGCTTAATAATGCCGTTTATTGCGATTCACGCAATAAAGGTTCATAATTGAACACCATATAAGTTAGCGACTGCAAGGTGGCGCTCGAATGCGAAGGAATAACTAATTTTCGTAGAGAGGCATCTCAAGCGACAAGTATGAGTCGGAGTCTATTATAAACTGTAGGTTATGCCACTTAAGAACACAATAAATAAACACAACATATGACATGAGAAGGTAGGCTTTGATTCTGCCAAAGAATTGTATAATTATAACAACGACATGCTAAGCATTTCACCAAGGTCATGGGTTAATAAGTTCAAAATTTAAAAAATTGATATAACATGGATGTTTACTCTTCTTCTATTTGTCTTCTTTTACAAGTAAAATATTTGATTCTACAAAACTAAGAAGACCTTCTTAAAAATATACAACCGTACACCTTCGAATCCGTGCTAAAAAAAATCCAAAGAAAAGAACAAGAAAACAAGAGAAAAAGCTTGAAGGGAAGAGAACAAAATAAAATCTTATAAGTCAAGTATTGTCCAACATACCGCAAAACACTTCAGTTATCCACTTGTATAGTTTGGTTAGATTTGATGCCACATTCTCCTCTGCCTTCACTCTTAAAAACCTTAAAACTGTTACTAAACAATGGCTTGCTTTTCTGACACTAACTGGACTTGGAGAGAGAGTTCATCTCTAATTCACTTCAAGCATACATATGTATGTATGTATATGTGTTGGATTTATTTATTTAGCTGGGTGTGCGAGTGTGCCTTTGTGTGTGTCAAATATATTGAATACTAGGGAAGGAAGTTTCATAGTATTCCTGTGTGTGTGTCTGAGTGTGTGTGTGTTATTGGGAGCAATAACAACTACAAACAAGAGAAGAGATTTTTATGTCATTGACACAATGGCCGCTTGTGTTTATTTATTATTTTTATTTCAGTTTTATTATTGCTATTGTTGTCATTGTTGTTGTTATTTGTTGTTATTATTGTTGTTGTTGACAAGTGTTTTGCAGTGCAACAACATTTTGTTATTAAAAGATTTGCTTTCGAAATGAAAAGAATAAAAAAAAGGAAATCGAGAAAAAAACAAAAACCTTCTAAAACGGAAGAAGATTTATTTCTGTTTTCTGTTTATTTGGCTTTTTAGTCTTATTGTTGTTGTACTTTTGTGTAACATTGAGTTCAAATATCCTTTCTCCTTAGATATCTTTACTGTCTTATCTTTTTGCGTTGAGAGGCTACATATTATGCAATGGAATTGATTACAAAGAAATAAAAATTGTCCTGGTTTTCTACTGTTGTTTTTGTAATTAATTTAATATTTGTTTATATGTTAAACTGTCCTGAAATTATTTATATTGTTACGTTTTTACCTTTTAAAATCGTTTAAAATATGAATTCGTCGAATGGAAATAAAATAAAAATTAATTTGTGTTTGTCACTGTTTACAACTTGATGTAAACAACAACAATTGTATTTCCTTGTTTTTCTCGGTTTATATCCTTTGCATAAACAGTAATAATTACTCAACAATTATTCGACAGCTCTTTGTAACGGAGATCTTCAAAACACGATTACTCTTTTCAAACGCACAGCGTCCTCACACAAGTCTGAATGAACTTCACTCACTCACTCGCCTGCATTGCCTTGCCTTTTATATGGCAGGGTGAATGGCCTTATATTCTTGAAGACGAATGTTCGTGACTTCCTCTTCTAGAAATCTCTATAAATGTAGACATATTTGTTTACTTGTTTACCATTTTTTATGCTGTCGTTTGTTGTTGTATTTTTGTTTACTTGTTTACCATAGCAGTATCTAGTTTTTTCATTTTCGTAACAATATTTAAAATGCATGGGAGACTAAAAAAAATACTATCGGCTACATCGAATCTGGCAACACTTATGTCATTCTATTCTGTCAGAAAATTCAGTATATTATCTCAACTGAACGTAATGAGTCGATATACGCTTGAATAACGTTTGAATTTATTGGAAATTTATTTACAAAAATTGGTCGGAAATTACACGCAAATGTTGTTCAAAATTTGGTCGCAGAGAACGACCAATAGTGCCCATTGCTAAAATTCGTGAAACTGGTTTCATTGCTAATGTGCCAAGACGTGAGCGTATTTTCGCAATGTGTACACCTGAACATTTCGAAGCTGTGTCGGAGAGTGTGCGTGAGAGAGAATCCATCTACATTAACTTGTTAACGTTATCGAGAATTGAACATTTCACGCATCAGTTTGCGTGGAATTTTGCGAAAAGATCTTGTTACGACGCCTTACAAAGTCCTATTGGTTGAAGAGTTGAAGCCGCATGACCATCCGCTTCGTTTTTGCTTCGCTATATGGGCCAACGAGAAACTGCACGACGATGTCGATTTTGCAAAAAAAAAATCTTTTCCGATGAAGCTCCTAAGCAAAAGTGTCGTATTTGGTGCTCAGAAAATCCACATGTGGTCCTATAGAAGCCAATGCATCCATTACGAGTGACTGATTGGTCCATATTTCTTTAAGAATGGGGACGGCGCAACCATTATGGCCAGTGGAGACAATTATCGCACAATAATAACCGATTTCTTTATACCCGCTCTTCATGGTAGTGATGGGAACGATGTTTGCTTCCAACAGGATAGTGCAACTTGCCACGTATCTCATGCCGCAAACGATTTGTTGCGTCAAACGTTTGATGGCCATTTAATTTGACAAAATGGTGATGTCAATTGGCTGCCAAGAAGCTCCGATTTGAAACCATTATCGAGATACGACCCACATATGCACATAAATGATCCTTACAACCCTTCAGTTAGGATTACGACCTAACTTCTTACAGCACTCATGTTGTGTGTATTAATTTTAGGCATGAGTGGCGTGACCTATAGTTTAAAGTCGATTCCGAAGGACAGATTCTTGAGAAACTTTTCATGGCAATTTTATTTTCCCTCCTAGTTATTGCCAGAAATCTGTTGAGAGGGACTCGCCAAAGAAATATTTTTTCATTTTCCGTTTAGTTGGAGATGCCTGACCTGGGCTTTGAACTGTGGCCTCATGTCTAATAAGCGAATACACTACCTACTAGACAACGGCGACTTGTAACTTGTTATTAGACGAAATGGTGATATCATTTGACCTCCAAAAAGCTGCAATTTGACAACGTTGGACTATTGTCTGTGGGGCGCCCCAGTTAAAGACAAGTGTTATGCCGCCAAACCAGAGACAATTGAGCAATTGAAGGCGAACATTCGTGACGCTATTGTCGAGATACGACCTGCATACCCTGCTATATGAATGAAATAATATTCCATTGCTAACCGAAACAATTGTACTTGACAACAAAAAAAATTTATTTTATCGAAGTTTCAAACCGTTTTCGACTTTTAATTCACCCACTATACATAACACGAAATCAATTTAAAAAATTTTTAATTTCAAATACTTGCCAAGGACTTTCTAATGCAATAAAAATTAAAAAAGAAAAATAAATTTGCCAATAATTTCTGTCACTCAAGCATCGATGACACATCTTTGATTTTTCTTCGTCGCATGTCAACTTGAATTCTTTTTTTTTTTGATTTTCTGAAATTCATTTAATCATGATGAGTGCTTGCGGTGCTGTGATGCTTCAATTATCATCAATGAGTGAGAAGAAATCATTACAATTTAACAATGCATGAAATCAATTTTCAGAAAAACCTGTCAATATTTCAATTTTCATTTGAACTAGATTTGTCTACGGCCCATTTAGTATTTATGGTGGTACTGTCTGGCTTACGCGGCATAGAGCAATCAAATATCGTCACCATAATTATTGGTTCTGGGAATATCAACGCAGTGTTGTTTTTTTTTCGTTTTCTTTCGCTTTCATTTCACTCATCATTATCAGCTAGAGGATGGGAAGCTACTACTGCTACTGCTACTAGTGCTAGTGGGTAATGGTAATGCCGTGGTAGTTGATTGCTGGTGATGGCAAAAAGCCAACATTTTCTAGTAGAAAAAAGGGAAATTTTTTTTTCAATTTCTTTCCATTTTTTCTTATTTTTTCTTCGCTGTTAATGTCACTTGTCTCTCGCTGCTCATCATAAGGCAAGAAATATAATCTTAAAATAATTGCAAATGTCTGCAATGACATGAAACAACAATACTGATGGCTGATGGGTGAGGCGAGAAGATGGAAAATATTTCTTCAATTTGATATTTTTTATTTGAAATTTATGCCGTATGGGGCTCCCTTTGCCATCATAGCATATGGGTGGTCTTCAAAGAAAACATTAAGAGACAGCCCGGGGTCTTAATGTTACATACCTTAACACGTTAAGTGTCTCAGAAATATGAACGACAAGGTGACAGTCTGTTATTATTGCACTCTGACAAGTGCATACGTTTATCGCATGTGTTGCCATATGAAAACTTATTTCCATTTTTCATTCCTATTTCATCATGCATTTTTTGTTTTAAAACGAAAAATCGAATTGCTTTATACAAAAAGAATTTTAATCTTAAATGACACATTTCGAGTGAGAGAGAGAGAGAGAGGGAACAGCCATCGATATCCAGCAGTTCCCACGTTTCGTTGTCATACCCTGTGTCTTGCTGCTTGCAACCCAAACATGTATACGTTGGATGGATGCATGCAGTTTAAACAGCCTACACACTAATGCTTACATTCCATGTATTATTATGCTTGCTTATGCTTTAATAATAATTTCCATCCATTATTACAATATTATATGGAATACTAAGTTATAACGCGCCCATACTTGCGTCTATGTCTATGTCATCACGTCGACCTAATGACTTTATGCTACAAAGATCCAATTATGCAACATTATCTCGCACACTGGCATGTAAATTTGCTATAATGGCTGCATTCATAATGAAATGTTTCCCCGTTTTTTGTTGCTTTTGTAACAACGGAATATAAAACGTTTTCCTTTTTCGCAACATCATTGCCTCAACAGCAGAGCATGCTGCATTGAAAAACTTTGTGCAACGAATTATGATGGCAACAAGTGCGTTACACACTCTCATACTCATACTCTTCAAGCAACCAGCCCTCCTTCTTCTAATGCTTATTGTCACATCATATTTGTAATGCTTTATTTTAGATTCTTTGTGGCTTTTCTATTGCTCTCCTTTGTCTGTCTGTCTGTCTATCGTTTTTGTAGCAAACTATCTCAGGAAACTTTTTGTAAAAATTAAAGGAAATTTTTTTCTCTTCATCGTTTTCTTTCTAATATTTCTTGCTTCAATACTTTGTGCAATGGCAAGCAAAATTTGTTTTCCCACAAAATACAACAAAAAACAGAAAAGAGAAAAAGAAAAAAAAAAAAAAGTTCATAAAGTGAATAAACTTTCAAATACGATATCTTTTGTAGTCACAGCATGCGAATTGCTATAAACTATGAATTAATCTTTGACACAGTTTTCATTGCTGGTGTGCTTAAAATTTGCCTGCAACAGAAAACTCAATACAGCATACAGATAGGAGACAAATTACCATATACAATTTGACAAAAACTAAATATTTTAAATATAGATACATAATAATAACAATATTCCCAAGAGCCTGGATTGCAGACGATCATAAGTATTTCAATTCCCTTGTAGTAAAGCTAAGCTCTCCTTATATATATTGGATAAAGACATGGTTTACAGGATCGGCATACTTTAATAATTCAACCAATTTTTTTATCATATCAAAATAGCATTTTTAAATCAAAATTATTCCCTAATTGATCTGTTTGAGTTACCTTGCTTGGAGGCCTGTTAAATAAGTTCAAGTGTTTTTCAACTTCACTTCCAACTTTTCTTAATGATTTTCTCTCTTTAACTTCTAATCCTATCTACTCGATAGAAGTACATATATGCATACATACATAATTGCTCATTACAGCTCAGTCAGGATTACAACCTAGCTTCTCACACTACTTATGTTTTATACATGAGCAGCGGGACCTGCAGTTAAAGTCGAACGACAGATTTTTCAGAAAATTTTGAATGGTAATTCTATTTATTCTCAGGGCCATTATTACCACTTGCCGTTAACTAAAGGAAGGATTTTGACGGGAAGATAAATTGTTTTTCGTTATTATGAGTACCCAATAAGATAGAAGTGATCGTTAATCTCAAGGCAGGATCATCCTACCTTTAACATTTAAAGGACACTTTATGTTTGAACTTACCATATTATATACATATTATTTTCATATAGCAATTTCAAATTTAAACAAAATGAGCATATACAACAAAAAACGAAGCCCGCGGTTGCCACTGCGTTAAAAAGAAAACTTGTATAATTGAGCAGTTTTATCAACATTGCTCCGGCACTGCCATATTTTTGAAAAATTTTATCTGTAAGTTGTAATAACGAAAATAAGTTAAAGGTACCTTTCCAGTTCCCTTTAGCTAAAGGTACCTTTAACTAACCCCAAGTTTAACGACAAGTTGTAATAATGGCCCCCAGAGTTTTTAATAGAAATCTACTGAGAGAAAGTGATTTCTAAGGATTTCATTTAAATGCTGTTGCTGACTGGGGACCAGCAAATTTTTCAAGTCTGGAACATATTCTACTCAATCTAATTTCCTTACTATTGGCATTACTTATATCCGATTGGAAATGAAATTAGCTTTCATTCATAGACCAGTGGCTAGAAATTAGTTTTGAGTTTTGTCGGCCGCTTACAGGAAAGGCTGAAGGTGATCATTAACGCCGATAGAGTATCCGACTCAATTTATTAGAAGATCGCTGAAATATAGCTCGCATTTCACTGGCGTCTGGAAGGATGTGTTGCTTCGCCTTTTCGAGATCTCTATAAGTGTAAACATCGCTGTTTCATTATTGTTATTTGTGTATTTTTGTTTACATTTATTCTTGCAGTGTTTGTTGTTGCAGTTTTGTTTATTTGTTTATGCTTTTTTATGTTGGTGTTGTTGGTATATTTTTGTTTACTTGTTATAATGCGCTTTTGTTTATAATTCTAATGTTAAACGATGCAAAAGCAAAACACCATTTTCATTTTCGGAACAGTATTGAAAAACAAAGAGGCAGTCTGGTGTATTGGTTTTGCTTACTCTGCAGCATTTAAATTATGTCACCCAGCAAAAGGTTCAAATTATAATTGCTTGCCAAAAAATAGAGTTTTTTTCTCAGCCAAATGCTGTCATATTTCTTTCTCAAATCCCCATTAAATCGTTCGACAAACCATAACGATAACGTAAGAACTTTCTAAAACTGCTCTCTGGAAAGAATTGGTTTGTCTTTGTTTGAAGCAAGATAAGCTTATTGGCGAATATAAATATTTCAGTCCATGACTGAGTAAAGAAAAAAGAATTTTTTTAAATATGTTTTCAACAATTTCCAGTTGATAACTTAATAAAGTAACACAGAACAAATTGCTTGAATGGCAAATGCACATGCTGCTTCTACTTACTATTGACACGATCTTTCTCTCATAATATATAGATTTTGTTATGTCTTCTTCTTGTTCTTGTTCTACAAGAGCAAGAGAAGAAGAAGAAGAAAACTCTTTTTCACCTTTTCGTGGCTTTGCATGTTTTGCAATTACTGTTAATGTTCACAAATGCTGATAACAGTAAAAACGAGTAGAAAAAGAAAACTTTTAGCAGCAAATGTACGGCTCTTTATAAGTACCATAGTTTTTGACTGTCTAGCTGGAAAGACTTTAGACAAGAGAGAGTGTATGTATGTTACTGTCTTCCACATTTTAAATACATTCTAATGTATTTGCACTTTAATGCCCTTTGCAAAATTAATTTCATGTTTTAAAGTATTTCGTACGGATGCATTTCACTTGTCAAGTAACATCAACACTTTATTTCGTGCCCAAGACAACAAAAATCACGAACGTTTTCTTTCCTTCTCTTCTTTCTTGGGTTCCTGCATTAAGAAACGTTACAGCCAGTTTGGTAACGGATTGGTTTGGTACGTTTCGGTTCAGTCTCTCCTCATCATTCGACTAGGCGGTGTACACCCACTGAGGTGAAAATTGCCTTCTAAATGATAACGTATCTAATAGAGGGAGGGATTGTAAAGTGTAGTCATCCGTCCATTGCCATGGTCGTCGTCGTCAGTATTGTAAATGTAAAGAACAAAGTTGTGCGACATTTACACTATCCATGTACAGCGGAGAGTAGTAAGATGAGTATGTCTTCGTAAAAACAAGAATTTTTAATGTTTTTCTGTTTTAACAAAATATCACGAATTTTCACTCTTCAGTTGAAGATTTGCTTTTTAATGTTGTTGTTGTAGATATATTTAAAGCTCGGGACAGTTATAGTTTTTCTTTTTTTTTCAAGCAAAATTATTGCATTGCCTAACTGTGTTATAAGCGAAGCAAAGGTTCTAATTTTCCTTTGTGCCACGAACAAACCATTCTCGAAACATAAACATCTTAAAAGTAATATTTTTTCGGGTTTTCAAAAAAAAATATATTTGCACTGTTGCACCATTGCTTAGGCTTAAAGTTTAATTAGTTAATGTTGTCTTTACTTTCTCGTCTTCTTTTTTAGCTCTGCATTAGATGGTCACCATGTACATCTGGAGAAAAGTTGTAGTAAAAATTAAAATTATTGAAGGAAGCGAACAACAGATTCCATGACGCATGTACTGCACGTATGTACCAAAGATCAGCAATGAGTATTCAAAAAGATGACTAAAATTGAATTATACTCATAATTTCTGATAGTTATACGCATTCATACTTATTTTAATATCATGGAACCTCCTCTACTCATATTCAAAGTTTGAATATGATGAGTACTATTCATACTTAACAACAGGTATGATGTTGTTGATTTCGACAGTTTGCAACTGGTCGGAGTAAGAAAATTCAAAGAAGCAATTTTGTGAAGTTTAGTCAGCCTTGTTAGAAGACGCAGTGTGTTTGAAGAGAGTAATCGTGGTTTGATGATATCCGTTACAAAGATCTGTTAAAAAATTGTCTAGTAATTGTGATTGTTTATGCAAAAGAGTGCAAAAAGGAATAACAAATAAAGCAATTGTTGTCGTTTGCATCAAGTTGTGAATAGTGGCACACAAAATTGTGCGAACAGTAAAAATTTTAATTAAAACTATTATGTGACACACGGTTAACTTGAGTTTACGCCATCGAAAGATGGGAGAAAGATGAATTTTACAAGGAAACAGTTAAACAATTAGCCAGTCAGGCCGCTGAACAGTTAATTCCTATGAAAGAGAGTTGGGATTAGCGTAGTGAGCTAAGTCAGCTAGACGTATAGGGCAACGAAAGGTCAAGAAGGCAGTTTCCACAACACTAATGCGGCTTGAACCTTTCCGAGAAATTAAAAATGCATTGCCAAGGGAAGATAAGCGGAAACTCCTCTCAATACTGACTTGTTTGAGGCTTCTAAATATTTACAATGCTATGAGGAAGATTTGAGTTTTACATCAAACTATTGAGGACCTTCCGAAAAGGCACTATAAGTCCATAAATCATTTACACAAAATAGGAAACATTACAAGCTCATTATGCAGATTTTAGGATGAGAAGTACAAATTACCGGAGCACATACGTGGATCAGTAAGACATTATGCATTTCAAATGGTATCACCATTGTGAAACTTATCAGTCTTTCAAATGGAACCACCAGTGGAAGCATATTGAAACTGAACAAGTACATGAGATTCATCAGGGCATCTGAGTTTGGAGAGAACGTTATATGGAAACCTTATGTTTGTAGAAGTCGCTGTAGTCTAGTCTAGATACGAACCCTTGATTCAAACCTTCGCTCAGACAAAAACGAAATATTTCTTACTCTCAGCAGATTTCTAGCAAAAACTTAGAGAGTAAATAAAATAGCCATGAAAAGTTTCTTCACAAAAATCGGGCGTTCGAAATCGGCTTTAAACTGTAGATCCTGCTACCTGAGTGGTGAGATAGGTAGGTTGGAGTGGTAGCCTTGAAAGAAAAAACTTGAGTACTTGAGTTGTGATGCTAGAGGTGGACGCAGTCTGACCAAGTTCCTTCAAACCAAGAAGAACTTGGTAGGTTGTTGTCCTTATATGATAATGAATAAATTAAGTAAGTAAGTACGTATAGTGAAAGCATACAACAGATCGTATTACGAATCCTCCTACAACAGTTAACACCCTCTAGTTCAGCGAAAGTCTACACGTATAAGAACGTGTAGAAATATTATGTATAATGAAGTAATGGGTCTGAGGTTTCTAAAAAAGAAATTAAAGAGATTTCTATTGATTTCGGGGATTTAGTTTCTTACAAACTTCTTTGTAATGTTGCCATCTAAAGACACTTTTCTCAGTGTCTCCAGTAAAAAAATAAAATCTTTTATTTCTTCCACAAAAAAAAGGATTTCTTTTGATCTGCTTTTCATTGAGTCTCTTACAGAACAACGAAATTTTGTACAAAAATTGCTTTTAAAGCTTAACTTCTAATAGTATATTTAGTTGCTGTGGGTTGGCTACTTGGCTAAACCTGGTTCATGCACTTGTTGCAATAAGTTCAACTTTTTGACTACAACGAGAATATAAAAAAAAAATTGTTGCAGTTTAAGAGAAAAAAACTACGCCCATATCCGTTTAAAAATCTCATTAAATCCTATAAATATTTTTGTTTTTTTGTTTTGTTTTTGGGGAATTATTTTTCTTTTTTCTGTAGTTTCTTGCCACTCTGTGCTGTTATATGGCAGGCAGCAGCGTTAAACTGCAATTCTCAATCAGATATAATGTGCGGTTTGGTTCCTTTTTTTTTTGTTTTGTTTCAATTGTTTTTTCGGCCCCAGCCGTAAGCACTTTATTTCACGAATTGCACTTTACACATTATCAGGTGGTGGTGGTAAGTTGCAAGTGGCAAAATTTTAGGTGCTTCACCTATTCATTTGTACGTATGGATGAAGTTGCAGTAGGTGCTAGTTTTATTATTGGTTACAAGCGTGAAATGTTTAAAAGTAATGATTATTGTTCATTTGGAATCTGAAATTTTTTTCTTGTTTTTTTGTTTTTGTTTCCTCTTTTTAATGTTGCAACATTGGTGTTAAGCCAGCAATGGAAAGAACCAACAAAAAATGATTACAACATTAGGCTTTAACGTTGAAAACAAAAAAAAGGTGTTGCCTACGTTTTATGCAAAAATGTTTAAAAACAAAGGAAAACAATATTGGGGCAAGCAAGCATAGTAGTTATTAACTGGACCAAGAATTTTATCAGCCAGACAAACTAGAGCAGCAAATTGTGCTTCTCTATAATGCCTACTAATTTAATAATAAAAATGGCACAATGAATGATGAAAAGATTCCACAAATTTTTAATTCAATATTTGAGAGGGAAAAACACTTGATTTCCATCTTCGTGGGATCAGTTCATAACTCAAATGTGGGGGAAAATAAGGAAAATGTTATTCTATTTACACAGACCTTGGTTATGATTGATGTGGTCTTATAAACTTTGCAGGTTTGTTGAGTGCTGTGGTGATAGCTGCCAGATTTCACGATCTATCGTCTTTTTGAAGACCAATAGGAAGACCTAGGAAGACAAAAGGCAAGCTCCAATACTTTTTTTCCCACCAATACTCATGCAGTGTATTGTGTTGGAACTAGGAACATATTGTTAAGGGGAATGGAAACGGTGTAACATCGTTTAACATTAAAATGATAAATAAAAGCTACACAAACAAATACAATGAACTTGTTTACAAGTAAACCAACAACATTAGCAAGAAAGAAAAGGGGATAGACAAGTAAGCAAGAAGGCAACAACAAACAACATAAACAAACTACACAAACAACAATGCAACCGCGATAGAGTTCTCGATAAGGCGAAACCACGGACATTCGACTGTTTTCATCACGCTGTTTACGTAGGCATATAAAAAGACAAGACAAAGCAGGCAACCGGTGATAAGAATTCAGTCAGTCTTGTGTGAAGAGAACAGTTGTGGTTTGAAGATCGCCGTTGTAAAGATCTACCGAACACTTGTTAGTACTTATGCAGACAGAGTTTAAAGAAGAATAACGAACAAACCAATTTATTGTTGTTGTTTCATAAAGTTGCAAACAGTGGCACGCAAAATTGTGCTAACAATAAAGAATTTTAATTAAAACTAAACACAAATTTATTTTTTGTTTTGTTTGCAATCAACGAACTCATATTTGAAACATTTTTAAAAAGGTAAAAACGTAACAATATATTATAGGAAGGAGGGAGCAGTGTTTGTGGACATTAAATTCGAAATGTTTTATACCATAAGTGACAGGAAACAGCTCAGCAGGAAGGTAGTTCTACACCACAAACGGATGGGCTCTCCGAGAAAGACGGGTGTTATGTAGGAATACAAGAGGAGGAAATCCCCTTATTTTACTGGAGCAAAATTCCTTGTAGTAGCTATAGAATCGTTAAATAAAAGTCACAATGCAATGATGCTCTAAACAATCAATAGAGTTGGACCGCCATTAACGAGAACCTTCTCTCTTTTCTGTACGCGGTAGTCTCAAACTAGACGATGGGGCACCGCCCCATTTATGAAAGTTGTATTCGATTCTCTGCATGATATACATAAGAGGTGTAAATAAGAAGAAGATGAAGTGAAATATTTTTTGCACCGTCTTAAGAAGCCACAGCACTGAATAATATGTCGGCACTAACGAACATCACACTGAATTTTCATGCCCAGATCTTCAAGAGCGTCTGATCCCCTAATATTTACACCACCCCTAGATATATATGGTGCAATACTATTGCTACGCTTATGTGTCAATAAGCCGTAGTCTAGTAGGTAGTGTGTTCGCTTATTAGACGTAAAGCCCGGGTTCGAGCCCCAGGACAGACATCAAAACGAAATGTGAAAAAAAATATTTTTTCGGCGACTTCCGACTTCTGGCAAAAACTCTGAGAGTAAATAAACCTGCCATGGAAAGGTTTCAAAAAATCTGTCGTTCGGAGTCGACGTTAAACTGTAGGACCCGCCACTCAAGTATAAAATTAAAACACACAACATGAGTGGTGTGTGAAGCAAGGCCGTAATCCTGACTGCAGGGTTGTAATGGCCAATTATGTATGTATGTATGTGCCAATAAAGTCACAAATTGTTGTTGAAACACACACGCCTCTCATGTCACAATTCGTGCTATAATAACGCAGCTGGTGGTATACTTCCTCGTAGCTGATTAGTAAGTATGTGTTCATAATTTATTAAAAATCCTAAATTATAACATGAATGCATGTGTCATTCCCTACTCATACTCATTTTAAAGTTATTTTGTGTTTAGGAAAGGAAAAACGTCAAAATAAATGGGAATGGAATGAACGGATGACAAAATAAAAGAAATTTATGGAAATTCAATTAAAAGTTGCATGAGACTTGCAATTGCAACACACACAATAAAAACTAATTCAACTGTGAGGAATTCTTTAAGTCGCGACATTTAGACGTACAATTTTTTTGTTTGTTTCTTACTTGTGCTATACTTTCTATTCTTTTTTTCTAGACGCAACTCTATTTCTTTTCTCCTCTGCTATATATGAACAACAAAAACTAGAGAACAGCAACAAAAAATTTCTAACGAATGGCAGACAATTGCTAGGAAATAAGGAAAAAAATTAAACACACACTAGAAAAAGTTTAAAGATATGTACTCGTATTAAGCTTATATGACTTTGTCTATATATACACATACATACATATATATTTGAGTCTATAAGGATATACATGACATAAATGTATATGTGCGTTTGTGTGCCGCTGTAAGCATTTCCACTGTTTATAGACAGGATATTTTTCAACAACAAAAAGAAAATTCCATTTTTTGTTCTGCTTAAGCGCTTGAGAAAAACTACAAATATTTCTGAGTAAGTTTTTAACATTTTTTGTTAGTCCTTTGGCTTAAGCATGGTAGGTAAACATAGGGCAATAACGAACTATTAAGGGCCTCTTTGCTTTCTAATTTTAAATAATATCTACGCGATTAGGTTAAATTAATAGACCGAAACCAGAGATCAGTAATGAATCGTTTTTTCACTACACATAAGCACTCATAAAATTTTGAATATAAGTGAGTCAACAATAGTGAAATTTAACTATGTACTATTCATTCATACTCACTATGACGCTGATTTATAAGTACAGATTGCAATGAGTATGCGTACAAAGTTGACATCGAACTCATACCATTCAAAATATGTTTGATTCATAAGCCTAATCATTAATTTTTTAATGTAAAATTTCTTTTGACTATCATTGTCATAATTGGTCAGTGCAATTCTTCAGTTAGGATTACATCCTAGCATCTCACACCACAGTGCAGCCCTTGCGCTGACCAACTTCTTCCTTTTCCCTGATTTTGGTGGAACTTGGTTAGTATAGGGACTGCGTTCACCTGTGGCATCACAACGGGCCGCTATGCGTCCTCAAGTGAGCTTTGTGATATCAGAGCTACCACTCCGACCTAACCTTATCTCACACCACTTATGTTGTGTGTGTTAATTTTTTACATGAGTGGCAGGACCTACTGTTTAAGGTCGCGTTTCTAGAGAAACTTTTAATGGCAGTTTTATTGACTTCCAGAGTTATTGCCGGAAATATTGCGCAATAAAGTCAACATCAGTCGTATTGTATGGTTCGATGCATCGATGTGTGGAAACATATACGTTCAAACCACCTTCAGTTTATGCAGGACAAGAAATTAGTCTGTTATCATACGACCCTAGAGCTCTGAATATATGGTAACTTTACTTCAGATTGGTCTTCAGCAGAACTCGGGTCAATAAAACCTACAGACCATGATGTCATAAACAAACAGTCACATTTTCCGGATACAATGACTTCTTAAAGCAACATTTTGATTCTCTGAGCTTTGTATATGGCGGTTTTGCTCGTTAATGCAACCACCGATGGAAAAATAAGTTTCAACGCTAAAGGAAATTTTTGTTCGAAAAAATCAGAATTAAAAGCCTGTTGCTGTAGACCATAATTTATGCGTGAGTTGGACTTTATAAGGTTTGAATTAAGTTAAGCTTAATTGTCGCGAAAACCGTTCAATTTTTTCTTTAAAAAAGCGATTGTTTCATTTGTGCCTACATAGGTATAATGCCAGGCCTAGTACTTTCAGTCGCTTAAAATTTCCTTATAATCTTGGACGCCCAGGCAAAATAATTTTAAAAATACGAGAAACATTTTCTTCATGGTTTTAGAATGAACATTAAAGAGCTCTAATGCCCTTCATATAATTCATCTTAGGAAGCTCTTACAATCTGATCAGGCCGTCCTTCATCTTTAGAAGAGCAGAATGCCCTCAGTAAACTCCCTCATCGCCGTATCTAATACCAGAACTGATGACAAAGGTATGGTAACCCTATCATTCTAGACATACAGCAATTTCCTGCTTATCTTGATATCTGCTCAGCTTTTAAACATCATAGACAGATCAGTCCATCAAACATCTTTACAAGTAAATGTAAACTGTAAACCACTATATTTCATACCACATCAGATGACTAAGGTAGATGGCAACCATATCACTCTAGACATATAATAATTGCCAGCTTAAATGCGGAAAATTCTACATGGAATTTAAACAAAGGAAATAATTAATAATAAGATTATGCAGTAGATGCTTTGTGGCATCAACAAGATACTTAAAAGAATAAAAAGGATTAAAAATCGTAATGTGCAATCCTAAAGTTCAAAGGTTTACAGTCAGCATTTTCATTCCTGTCAAAACAGCAGTAATATTAAACGGAAGCTCCCCGCTCTTAGCTATTCTTTTAGCAATAAAATCTTATATTCAACCGAAGCATCAGCATCAGTAAATGTAACCTAATTCTGGAATTATATGTTATCGTGTAGAAGAATCACAAAAAGTGGTGGAGCTAACGGTAGACAACCCACGCCTTCTATCCTTCTTCCTTCAGCTAGGCTACACTCTAAGCCCTAAAATGCATCTCTGTAAACTTATATAGACCCATTCACTGTGGTAAAATGCATTTTATTAAAAAAAAACCATTTTCCCATATTGGCCTTATTGTCTTTCTTAACCCTTTACCCTCAATACGCCCCTGTACAGATTATAGTATAAAGGACTTTCGGTTTTTTTAATGCTTAAAATCCAGACATACAAACAAAAAAAAAGCCGTCAGTTTTTCTTCTCATTTGTTTGTTCCTACTCTGCTACTGTGCTGTTGTTGTTGTTATTTAGATTATTTACCCCTTCGTTATCATCCATTTTAGACAGTTTTTTTGTTTTTTTGTTTTTTTGTTTTCTTTTCTTTCGTCGTCGTTGTCGTCATCTTTTGTTGGCAAAATATTGCGTGTCATACATTCTATGAAGCAGTTTAACGGTAACAGCTCCTTGTATCTCTATCAAAGGATATGTATGTATGTATGTGTGTGTGTGTGTATGTTTAAATGTTTTCATTATGAATTATGAGTTTAAAATATAAAACACTCATACCACTAAACATATACGCTTATTCGCTTCACAACAATATTAAGTCATTTAGTCTCTGTCATACCACACAACACAACACAACATTTAAGCGACAATAAATATTTTATTATCCTAGGAAAGTAAGCAAAAAGATAAACGACAAAAAGAAGGAATGAAAGAAATACCATGACTTGTCGGTAACAGTTACCAGATCATACATTTAAAAAAATATTTTTGAATTAAAATTTAAGGTATGGCAGGCAAAGGAAATATTGTCTATCAATACCGAAGGGGTAGAAAAGTAAAAATGAAATGAAAATTCCTTCGTAATATTTATTAAGTGGCCTTTATTGCGACATATATTAAGAGTTAAGAATTGTTTCATAGTCAACTGGCGGATCTAATGCACGCATTACTAGCTGCTGAGTAAAGACAGAAGGTCTTTAAATTTAAAAAAAATTTGTAACTATCCATAAATTAATGGAAGTAAACGACACTAGAGTCTTCAGCAGGAATCGAACCCACAGCTCCGACACAATTAAATTAGTACACCGTCTAGTCACTAGTTAATCGGGGCAAAAATTTGTCATGGCAATTTTATTTTTACTTTCACAGTTTTTGCTACAAATCTGCTGAGAGGAAGCCGTTTTGTTGGAGTTGTCTTACCAGGGGGTTTGAACCAGAGTTCAGCAATGAGTATTCAGAAAGGTGAGTAGAATAGCACCATACTCATAATTTCTGATACCTATACGTATTATTACTGTTACGTTTTTATCCTTTTAAAAGCGTTTAGAATACGAGTTCGTTGATTGCAATCAAAATAAAAAAATATGTATTTACATAGTTTCAATTAAATTCTTTATTGTTCACACTATTTACGTGCCGCTATTAACACTTGATATTTGCTTGTTCACTATTCTACTTTCCACTTCTGTCTGCTCAAACACTAACAACTCTTCGGTAGATCTTCACAACAGCGATATTCAAACCACGACTGTTTACTTCGCATTCAATGCGTTTTCACACAAGACTAACTGAATTCTTACTACTCGTTGAATGATTTGTTTTGTCTTTTTATATGCGCAAGCAATCAGTCTGATGAACGTTCTTGAAGTAAAACGTTCGCGGTATCGCCTTGTCGAGAACTCTATCGCGATTTCATTGTTGTTTGTGTATTTGGTTCACGTTGCTTTTTATTGCCTATACCGATGTTGTTGCTTTACATCTAACACGTTCGTTGTATTTGTTAGTGTAGCTAGTGTTATTCGTGTTAAAGTTAAACGATGTTTTCATTTTCGTAACAATACTTATTTTAATATCATGGAATCACTACTCATATTCAAAGTTTGAAGTGCTCATCATACTCACACATAAGATGTTATTAATTTCGGCTCCGAATAACTCAACAAATACTAGAACCACAAAATAGGTATGATTCTAGAAGGTTGTGCGTTTGCGCTGTTTGCTGCTATGTCTATTATGTGTCTTTTTTTCTTTTTTGCAAATGCAACAACAACTAAAACTGTAAATTTTGATAAATGATTCGAGTCACTCGAAACATTTATAAGTATTCCTCTCAAGTTATGAATCTGAATGAGTAGGCTTATGAATCAAACATTTTTCGAATGGTATGAGTTTGATGTAAACGTTGTACGTATACTCATTGCAGCCTGTGCTTATTAATCAACGGTTGTAGTGAGTATGAATGAATCAGAGTACTTGTACCCAGTTAAATTGTTGACTCACTTATATTCAAAATTTCATGAGTGCTTATGAGTAGCGAAAAAATGATTCATTGCTGATCTCTGGTACAGGCTACAATTAATTCATTTAAATCAAGCATTGATCGAACTATGCCTGCATATGCAACCAAACAAGAGCTTGTAACTTTTCTATCTGTAAAGAAGCCTAGACCCTTCGTCTTTCCATTACTATTTATCTCGAACGCTCTCACTGGAACACTACTCACTTCAAACCTTCACACCTACACACAATGAAACTCAAAAGAATGAACTCGGATGGTATTTCTTAAAGCAATTAATATTGCTTATTTTTAATACTTTTTTATCGAGCATTTTGCAATAACAATTTGAATAAAAGAGGCCATAAAAGTGTTCCTAGATCCTTAATTAAAAGAACGAAAAATTTTACATTTCGGTTGACACTCACACACCGAGTGAGTGTTAATGTCAAGCAAATTATGGCACTTATTAAATGCTTTACGTATTATACTTACGATATCTTAATGCTTGAATAACAATAATTTCTTAATTCAAAATACGTTTAATATGAATGTGAACTTTATGTCAGGCGATGGTTGGCATGGATGGATGGATGTATGGGTAGAGAGAAATATTATGAATCGTGAAAATGCCAAAAAGTTATTCTCTTATGTTCAGCTTAAGTTATTCGCAGGTTATACCTGCTGCTGCTGTTTGCTGCTGTTGCTTGCCTTAATAGCGAACTCGCTCGCTGTTGCATGCATGTCACGTACTTGCTTTGGTCTCACTTCGCAATTCACGCATGTATTGTTGTTGTTGTTGTTGTCATATTTTCATATACAAATTCATGTGCCTACCTTCGGTCGAACACTTACAATTAATAAAAATCACAATGAAAGGAATGAATGAATGAATGACGGAATAAATGAATGACTGAATGAATAACTGAGTAAATGACTGAGTGAATGAATGAATGGGCTTTTCTTAACATCTGCAAATACAACAGTTGTTCATTTAATTCCTATTATTTGATGAGAATTATAATGTTGATGTTGATGTTGACGATGATGATGGTAATGGTGATGGTGATACATGAGTCCTGTGTGTTTAATGTGCGAATAATAATCACAACAAGTGGGTGTTGAGAGAAAAAAGTATCACTGGTATTCAATATACAAGGGATGGGCGTTCATTTCTGAAAGCCATACGCATTGGAATATTTTTATATTTTTGTGGACGTTTTCTTTATATTATCAGAATAATAATTATAATGAAGTAATGAATACATTTATATTAGTCATCTTATATATACATACACACGTATCACACATCTGTATTGTGAAATATGTTCATATGGTAAATAGAAATATGCGGGCATACGTTGAGGAATTATTTTTTCTCATTTTTGGTTTTTTTATTGCTTGAAACACATTTCGTTTTAATGTTGTACAGTGGGTCCTATAAGTTTGTGCATTGAATTTATGGTAGTTTTGTAAGCGAATTATGGTGGTCATAAAGAAGGCTAGAGCTCAACCTCAGCAGCAAAAATGGAACACAATTTCCGTGTAAAGGTTTTATTAGATTATGCTAGGTAACATTGCTGACTTCTCCTATCTCCTATCCTATATCCGATACAAACTGTTACGACAATGAAAACTCTAGATACTGGTGTTTTTTTTGTTTACTTCACTTAACATTAAAATTGTAAACAAAAGCTACAAAAACAAAACAATGCAGTAAACAAACCTGTTTACAAATTATCGTACTACTTAATATAACAACAAACACCAGCATAAGAAAATGGTAAACAAGTAAACAAAAATACAACAACAACACTACAATAATAAACGTAAACAACGATGTTTACATTAATAGAGATTTCGTGAAGACGAAGTCAAGAACGTTCGCCTTCAAGAACATTTAGCAGACTGTTTACGTTGCCATATAGCAGCCAAGTCAGTCAGTGAAATTCAGTCAGTGTTATGTGAAGACACGGTGTGTTTGAAGAGAGCGATCGTGACTTGAAGATCTCCGTTACAAAGATATGGCGAACACATGCCTAGTAATTGTTACTGTTTATGCAAAGGGTATAAACAGAGAAATAAAAAAAAAAAATTATTGTTGTTTACATCAAGTTGTGAATAGTGGCACACAGAATTGTGTGAATGATAAAGAATTGTAATTTAAAAAAAAAATTATTTTTTTTTCAACGTTTTTAAAAAGGAGAAACGTAACAATATATACCTATATGTATATATGAAGAACCGGCGATTCCTTTGAGAACATCTAGAACAGGATTGAAATGGAAAAGCATGCGTATAGAGTGGTAAACACCGTACGAAGTTCCTGCATCAGAACGCCGATCCTAATTTTGCATTGTCATCTCATTGAAGTTGAAAGTTTCAAATTACATACATACATTACAACCCTTCAGCCAGGATTACAACCTAGTTTCTCACACCACTTCTTTTGTGTGAATTAATTGTATACATGAGCGGTGGAACCTCCAATTTAAACTCGATTCCGAACAATAGCTTTTCATGGAAATTTTTATTTATTCTCAAAGTTTTTGCCAGAAATCTGGTGAGAGGCGATGGCTGAAGAAATATTTTATTCATGTTTCGTTTTTTAGGAGTTGTGTGAGCTGGTGTTTGAACCTCGGGCCTCACGTCTAATAAGCCAACACATTACCTACTAAACTACGGTCTATTGTGATACCACAACCAATTCTATCCGGAGAACAAATATTCCCTAGGGGAAACCAACTTGAGACAAAATAAATCTTGCTTCTCCAGCAATCTTTATATCAGAGAGCTTAGTCAAAGATGGCAGAAAATGAGAGGTCGAAAACCTCAGTCTCTTCATTATAAGAGCAGGCCTCTTATGCGTGAGGTGAAAGGTACTCTTTTTTCCTCCACAGACCCACAGCTTCTGCTGGTATCAATTGCCAGAATGCTAAGGCTTTCGTAGAACTAATAACAGAAGTGAGTCGGAACTGTACACTAAAGGTATAATTCTTACAATCACCAAACTCTACTTTTACCATTTAAGGAGAGTGCCTGGAAACATTTGACACTATTTCGAAATTATTTGCAATTTCTTTTGTTTCTATTTTAAAAACTGGCAGTGAAACATTTCTAAAATAAAAATAACTGTAATTTATTAATGTATATTTTTTTAATTGACTGTTTCTTTTGATGCTCACTGTACGTAGCTAGCAGGGTCTAGAAATAGTGCAAGTACTCCCCAGCTGCCAACCATATTAAGCTTCCCTGTAAAATGAGTGAACGATATACAAATTAATCGAGGCAATCGGAATACCTATGCTCTGTAATATATTGCAGATTGTGTAAGGGCCATGGGTAGCTCACTAGCAATGCAATTTCCAACGATATCCCCAAGTACCGGAATCCAAGTAAAAGTTAAGCTTCTATTATGATTTTATTTATAGTATATTGCTCCTTCTTCTTGCCTTGGAAATTATTGAGCCACCCTCGTTAAATACTTTCTTTGTAAATTAATGGACGTGGACGTTTTATTTTTATGAAGTCCTACTTATAAACAAACCACACAATAATAATTCAAATAAGCTTTTATATGTATGCATATACATGTGCATACATGTGTGTCATGAATATCCTTGAAATGTATACCCACATATGTAAAGTTTTCTTTGTGCAAACAATTCAAATAAACGTTGATAATTTATTTGCAATTTTTTATTTTTTTATTTTTTTTTCTTGAGCAGCCTCATTGATATTCAACTTGAGTTGCTATTAGGCACAATGAACAATTTCATACGCATTTACTTATGACAAACACACAGAGAAAATGAAAGAAATCTAAAGGAGGAAATTCAGATCGAAATAATAACGAAATGGAAACACAAAAAAAAAGATCCTTTAAATGCTATAATGGTAATAGGCAGGCATTTCGGCATTTTTTGGCATTTGCATAAGCATTTGCACGAAATTTTTATTTTAACATTACAATGGAGGAGAGAAAAATGTTTCATTTAAAATGGGGGTTCCCTACAAAGTATATGTATGTATTAATGATACCCAGTCCTCTATTCATTCTATCGTTTGTAACCAATATACATGGTTAACCATAAAGGCACTCTTCAAGAATGCCCTTTTTGTTTCCTTTTGCTTTTCGCTTTGCATACGAGTGTATTTCATTTGCTTCCATTCCATTATTATTATTATTAAGTTGTTAAATGTACTTACTGTGCTCTAGAATTGAATTATTTTTGCCTTTTTGTAGGCTTTACCATTCATATTCTATTGTGTGCTATACTCTCTCTCTTTCTCGTAGAGAAAACAATTTTGCTTTAAGGATTTTAGCAAATTCTGTTGAATTTTTTTGTTTGTATTGCTTTGTGTATGTCCTGTATGCATAATAATATCTAAAAGCCTTCATATAATATGCAATTTTTATTCCTTATTTTCTCTCTTTTTCTCTTTTGTCAAGAGGCTTTTCTTTCTCGAAAAAAAAAAAATAAAAAAAATCACAAATTTTTAATACCCTTTAGTATGAGCCCAGCAAAATGCACATGATTGTTACAGTCTTGAGCTGAAAAAAATCTCTCCTAGTTTTTCTCTTTTTTTTCTCTGTATTTGTCAAGTGTAGTTAGTAAATGGGCATCATTGTTCATATTGTATGCATAAGCAGAATAAGTAAAAAGTCAAACTCTATCAAAAATATTTCTCTTCTCTTCTCTTTTACGAAAAATGTTATTTTACTTGAAGCAAATTCCCTTTTTCTTTCATTTTTAACAAATTAATTAAAGTGATATCCTAAAGAGAAAGAAAATTTGCCGGAAAATTCACAATTATTTTATGAAAAATTAATTAAATTTTGTAATTTAACAAAACAATTTGTAACATAATGATGCATAAGCAATTTAAGAAATAATCCTAACGTCTATTGACCAATTAAAGAGGATATTTTATGGTTAACAAGGCAGTAATCAATTGGAATTAATTTTTTAATATTTTTTTTTTAAATTAAATTGTTAAATAGAATATATTTGTTATATTGTTACGTTTCTACCTTTTAAGAACGTTTAAAATATAAGCTCGTAGATTACAAATAAAATAAAAATAAATTTTGGTTTAGTTCTAATTACAATACTTTATTCTGCTTACATCAAGTTGTACACAACAACAATTACTTGTTTGTTATTCTCCTGTTTACACCCTTTGCATAAACAATAACAATTACTAGACAATTGTTCGACAGGTGTTTGTAGCGTATATCTTGAAACCACGATTACTATCTTCAAACGCATCGCAACTTCACACAAAACTGACTGAACTTTTACTAACTCAGTTGCCTGTTCCATCTTGCTTTTTATATGGCAATGTAAACAGTCTGATGAATGTTCTTGAAGTCGAATGTCGCCTTCTCGGGATTTCTATAAATGTAAACATAGTTATTTCGTTATTGTTGTTTGTGTATTTTGTTTACATTTATTCTTGTAGTGTTTGTTGTTGAATTTTTGTTTACTTGTTTATAATATTATATAACGTTTGTTGGTATATTTTTAATGTAAAATGATGTAAAAGCAAAACACTAGTATCTAGACTTTTTCCATTTTCGTAATAATATTGTATGGGTCTTTAAATATAACCGGTTTTTGGAGAGTTGAGAACGGCCATCTTATGGAGCTATATCTGCTTAACTGTGTAGTTGTCATTAATTCAGACACTTATACATCCACAAACGAAGAGGGGGCAGGAGAATTCGAGGCAATTTATTTCCCATCCGTTACAAAAGCTCTGCGTTCTACAAACCTCAACTTGGCAAATCCTGCGTAGTTATTTATGCCTGCACTAGTACAGAATTCAACTGACGCTGATAGGGACGGTAAATGGCCATAGACAACAAAGTGTGTTCACTAAATAGAGCCGAGAGCAGCTGGCTTCTGAACCTACATACATAACATAATTGACCATTACAACCCTTCAGTCAGGATTACGGCCTAGCTTCTCAACACCACTCATGTTGTGTGCGTTAATTTTATACATGAGTGGCGGGACCTACAGTTTAAAGTCGACTCCGAACGACAGATTTTTTGAGAAGCTTTTCATGGCAATTTTTTACTCTCAGAGTTTTTGCCAGAAATCTGCTGAGAGGAAGTCGCCGAAGAAATATTTTTTTTTTCACATTTCGTTTTGATGTCTGACCTGGGATTCGAACTCGGGCCTTTCGTCTAATAAGCCAACACACTACCTACTAGACCACGGCGACTGAACCTAACTTTCATAAAAAAATCAGTTTCAGCCATGAGGTCCACTTCTGGATGTATGTACAATTTGTAGACACGAGATGCAAGAACGTCGAATGTTTCCCCAAAAGGAGTGTATTTTGAGCTGGCAGCCTCATTAATTAATATTTTCTTGAGAATGATGCTGAGCACTATGAATCGTTGATTATCAACTTTCCGTGGCCTGAAGTGAATGATCTGGATAACTAACATATGTGGTTTCACCAGGACGGCGAAACAGCTCAAGCCACATTGGATATTCCGCACGAGCGGTTTGAAGGCATATTTAATGCCGATAGACTTTTTCTTGTGTGCTTTCACTGCTCACTGAGAGGGTATTTTGAGCTGGCAGCATCGTCAATTCATATTTTTTTTAGAACGACAATGAACACTATAACTCTATGATTACCAGATTTCCTTGATATAAAGTGGATGATCTAGAAATTAAATTTTGTTTCACCAGGATGGCGCTACGTATCATATCGCTCATGCCACATTGGATATTTTGTACCAGCGATTTGAGGACATAGTTATACCACGAAGGAACAATGTAAGAACTGATTACCGAAATCAAGTATTCTGCGAATAAGAATAATTCTCTGATATAAAAAAAAACCTAGGGTTGCATTTTAAAAAAATCTTTTGTGATTTATTTGTTGCACTTAGCTTAGGATAATCTGTTAACTTTTTTTTTTTTGTTCGAATTTTTAATAGTAAATTAAATGACATGCAATAAATAATAAAATTAAATTAAAAAATATTTCAAAATAATTGAAATACTTTCACAAACAAATGTGGAAATAAAATTTTCAAACAGATGACATTTAGTTTTTTAATAAAACTGTCTACATACAGTACGAGCAAAAAGCAGGGGAAAAAACTTGTATAAATTAAGGAAAAACAGAAATTTAATTAAATCATACACACTACTGCCAGCTCGGGTAAAACAAAACGAATACGAAATATGTACCTTTCTTTTGTATACAAAGATATCACAACATATGGAGATAAACACCCTGTTTGTGGCAGACACATGTATTTTGCATTCATTTAATATTTAATGCCATCATCACATCATACTTAAGAGCAATACTGGAGAGTAAAAGCAAACAAGCAAGCAAGCAACCCCCCCTTAAGCTTTAAATTCTTTGTTACTAATCACGAAATAATTTCAAACATTTACGATCGTTTTGTGGTAATGCCCTGGAGTAATTGAACACACATCAAAGTAATTTGAAGAAAAATACCGCCAAAGGACATTTTGAACACACACACACACACAGAGGGTAAAAAATATTAAATTGAATATAATTTTAAGCCAAAAATCAAATAACCTGTAGGGCAATGAGAAATTAAAAAACAAAAAAAAAACAAAGGGGGAGAGAGAATAACTGGCAATTAAATTAAAAAAAAAATTTTGCAAAAGGGATGAAAGGGGGTATGTTTGGTACCAAAAAAAAAAAGTGATTTTTTGATCAAAAAAATTTTTTTTTAAATTCCTGCCCTGCTTGGTTGGACCAAAAAATAAATTTTTCCAATGAAAATTAATGTTTTTCAGAACAAGTTTGAAAAACAGGAAAAACTGCAGTCTGGAATGTGTAACATGTTGTCGTATTTTAAAAATTTTTTTTTTTTTTTGGTACAAAGAGGGTGAGTTTCGAATTGATGTTGAGTTATAAATTGGGCAACAAATGTTAAAAATAATAATGTTTCATATACACCAAGGAATACTTACTTTTCAGAAGAGTAGCTAACAACTGTCAATGTGACAGCAAAAGGTTCTCGTTCTCTATAGCTACCCAACAGCCATTAGAATAAAAAGCATGGGGGCAAGATGAATGATATTAAAACTCCCCTCACAACATTAATGTTTTATTTTCTTTACTCATCATATTGAATGGTTTGTTCCAGTGTACAAAAGCATGAGAGGAAAAATCTCTTTGCAACATACTGTATAACTGCATACATATTTCTAATTAAATTTATATTAAAAAATCACAAATGTCTCTGTCACTAGCCAAGGGCAAAAACAAAACAGAAAAAACCGAACAAAATTATTCAAACTACGGTATGGTGTAGCAAAGGCAAAGACAGAGAGAGCAAGAGAGAGAGTGAGAAAAAAAATTATCCATAAAAGACCCCCTCAACCATAAAACCAAAACTGTATTATCCCTGACAGTGGATTATTTCGTACTCATGTACATATGCTTCACACACACAGCTTTGGCTTGCAATACATTCACTCACTCACTCATTCGTTTATTTAGCACTCTGTAAGAGAGTATGATGATGTTTAATAAATTCATTTCATTTTCATGATGTCAGGACACGAATTTGTATCTTTTTTTCTCTCCTTTGTTTTGTTGTTTTAATTCTAAAACAAAAAAGTCAAAAAAATTACGACAAAAAATTGCTGGAAAAAAATAATTCTAATAATTCTACCAGTATGGGTATTTTTTCTCTGTGACTCCAGTAAAGCTTGTTGTTGTTGTTTTAATATTATTTTCCCGTTTCTGCACAAATACAGCACAAGTGTCGTGCAAATGTCAAACATTGACATTTGGCTGTCAACTGTATTTTTTTTCTCCTCTCTTCTTTTTTGCTTAATACTGTCACTTTGCAACTTCTGCCTGCCACACCAATACGTACAACAAGCACCAAACACCTCTACATATTGTGTACTTCAATTGGATTTCATTAAAAAACACGGGGCGTTTATTACATTTAACATTGACTGACTTGACTGTATGACTGTGTAACAAAACAAACCAGTAAAAAATTCAACATTTTCTTGCCTTTTTCAAGTTAAAAAGTTTGCAGTTTTTCCTTGTATTTTTTCTCCAATTTCTAGTTTTGTTTATGCAGACATTGTTTAATTTGTTCAACTGTCATTCAAAATGAATGTTTATTTCAGTATCACTCTCTTTCACTTTTTCATTTTGGATTTATTTCGTTTTGTTTTGTTTTCTTATTATTTTACAATACGAAACCTATCCTTCATTGTAAACTTAAATCATATTGAGTTCAAGTCATTCAGAAGCGAATTCTATTAAAAAAGAAAAAGAGAAAGACTGAAAAAAGATCCATAAACTGCTCCCTCGATATACGCTCTTTACGCCCAATAAGATAGCGTGAAAAACATTTCCAATTGGAACTGCGTGTTCTTCTCTTTTTGCTTTTCTTCAATATTGTAGTTTCCAGGGTCATTACAAGTCTTTAGTTTGCATTGCAACCTAGCTTCTCACAGCACTTAGGTTATGTGTATCAATTTTATGCATGAGTGGCAGGACCTACAGGTTAAAGTCGACTCCGAAAGATAGATTTTTGAGAATCTTTTAATGGCAATCTGCTGAGAGGAAGTCGCTGAATGTCGATTTGATGTCTGACCTGGTTTTTGAACTATTGTTTATTTTTTTCGGATTAATGGTTGCTCGATTTTGGCTTGCTATTCTTGTTACTGCTATTAACGATTTGATTTTTTTTTTTTTTTTTTGTATTAATAGCTGCCCGATGGTGACTCCATGGCGACTGGCTATTTTTTTACTACTATCAACTATTGGTTATTATTTTTCGGATTAATGGTTGCTCGATTTTGGCTTGCTATTCTTATTACTACTATCAGCTATTGGTTACTTTTTTTGTCGGATTAATGGTTGCTCGATTTTGACTTCCTATTCTTGTTACTACTATTAAGTATTGGATATTTTTTTTTTTTTTTTTTTTTGATTAATGGCGGCTCAATGGCGACTGGCTATTTTTTTTACTACTATCAACTATTGGTTATTATTTTTCGGATTAATGGTTGCTCGATGGTGAGTCGATTTTGGCTTGCTATTCTTGTTACTATTATCAGCTATTGGTTATTTTTTTTCGAATTAATTGTTGCTTGATGGTAGGTAGCTATTTCTGTTACTACTATCAACCATTGGTTATTTTTTCGGATTAATGGTTGCTCGATGGCGGGTTGCTATTTTTGTTACTACTATGAACTACTTCTTTAATGCTCAAAACTCCGTTCTGTATAAATTTTACAGAGCTCGTAAGGACGTACAAAATATACAACTGGCAATTGAATCGGAATTATCAACTTTTCAAGGAATATTTTTTGTAATAACCTCTCATTGTATCTACATACGGAAGCAGCAACATCGAATAAGGCTACTGATGACATGGAGGAATTCAAGTGTTTCTGAACTGATTGTTTTGCTACGCAACTTCTGGCATTGAAGTCTAATATGCTCCAGAGAAGAAAAGGTCAACATATTTTAGGAATTGAATTTTTTTCTTATCATTACTCATGTTATGGACACTTAGATTCCACAAAGCATACCCGTCATACATGTATTATTTTTACTTCACAATTTTAGAGAATCTTTCTCCTGATGACATGACCAATTCACTTTCGTTATCTGCGGTCACTTACTCAAGAAAGGTAGGAGAATGTATTTTGCCACATATTAGTAGCGAATTATTTATTATTTTCATAATTTTTGTAAATTTTTTTTCGCTGGTTAAGTGCCCTAGATCCATCTTGCTTAAGATGTTTTGTTATTCTGCCTATGACTTCGAGACAATTCCCGAAGAATGCCAGTGGTTTCCGAGCATTGGTGCAGAAGATAACTACATACATATGTCTGCAACGTGTTGATCTAATAGCATATTGTTCGCTGTGCTAATATTGTTCATTCTAATGGATATTACATACATACATACATAACTGATTATTACAACCCTTTAGTCAGGATAACAACCTAGTTTCTTACACCACTTATGTTGTGTGTGTTAATAATATACATGAGTGCTGGGACCTATACTTTAAATTCGATTCTGAACGACTGATTTTTGAGAAGATTTTCATAGCAGTTTTATTTACCCGCAGAGTTTTTGCCAAATATCTGCTGACAGGAAGTCGCCGAATAAATATTTTTTCATATTTCGGTTTGTTGGAGATGTCTGACCTGTTGCTAGAATATTCTGTATATGTCCCTGATGCAGTTTCAAATGAATGCCTCTGGTTTCAGCTCAACAAAGCCGAATATATGTATGTAGCTACGTAAGCGACTACTTGATTTTTTTACACGTTCCCTAATTTAATGTTGTTTATTCTCATGAAGTTGTCATTCCATGTCTTGCCTTCTTTTGCAAGAATAGACAAATATCGTCTGAAATTTCTGAAACCTCGTATGACCGTAATACAATTTTTCTTTTCAACAAATTTCGCTTACGATAGGAAGATTAAGAATTTCAGTTGGATATGAGCCTGTCTGTCTTCGGAGCCATTTGTTTCATTCAGTAAAAATAAAATAAAACTTATACAGGCCGTATATCGCTAGTGAAGTGTTAATATTCACAAGGATTAAATTGAAAGGGGATGGCCTGACTGTGTCTCTTGAAAAATTCCTTCACATGCTCATACGAAAAGAAAATGTGATGTAAAAGCAAAAACTTATTAAAGTTTTTTAGACTTCTATTACCGCCGAGTGTCTATTTAGTTTTGACACCAAAAAAAAAATAAATAATGAGAACAAACTATTGCATGGTGGTTATCTTTTTACTTTTAAGAATTTTTATAAACTTTTTAGGCGTCAATATCTTCTTCTAAGAAAAAAAGGAAAATCAATCATTGCAACTACAATTTCGTCCTTTTTCGATAGCATTTGTAGCAATTCAACGTGGTAAACAATTTCACTGCATTAGGAGGATTTCTAACTGAATGTAGTTTTGGGACTTCAGCTTTATTTACCAAGAATTTGATACCCTCACTGTAAATAAAAGACAAGTTTTAGTAAACCTTGCCAATATTTAACGATTCTTTTCTAGTAAAAGTATCGTCTGCAAAACTATACATTTAACTGTTATAATATAAAGCAAGAAAGATATTTTTAAAGTCTTTAAAGATTCGACAATTTAATCTTTATTTGTGTCACTACACTTGATCTTCTGTTCTGGTCAATTTCCTTTTTGCATACTTATTTCAATCCGTTCTAATGGCTATTTAAGCCGTCATTTGATGGACTTAAGAACCATAAAAAAACAAGGTTTTCATAAAAACCATAGAATTTGTGGTTTTGCTTTTAATTTTCTTCCAACTATGTTATTGGAGTGCACTTATATTTATTGATTCTTTTACGATGATAATGACTTTAATGATGATGTTATTATTGTTCTTAATTCTGGTCCAACAGCAACAGCGTTCTACTATAAATTCCAATGTCATGTAATAAAAGAGTATTTGTGGTTCAATAAGAGATAAAGATGATGAAGTAAATTTGTTGTTGGTCAAATGTTTCTGACCACTCATCATGACTATGGGAAATGTCTACCTTAGCAGAAGACAAGTAATCGAACTTAATAGCGAAAGAGTAAATTGAGCGATACGTTTGGTAGTAATTGTTAAAGACGGGAAACGAAATTGTTTTTACAGTTTGATTTCAAATCACTGTATTTGTTTCACTTTTTTTACTATGCGCACTATATTTCTAGTGAAAAAAAAATTAATGGAATTAAAAACTTTAAATTTGGGCATAGTTTGCCTTAAAAAGTCCATCGTAGTGGAAACAAATTCTAAAAACAGTTCTTAAAGCATGAAAAATGGTCTAAAGTTCGAATTACACAGTAAATGTAAAAGACTCTTCTCCGAACCCAGATCCTAAAGCCTTAACAGAATTAAGAGGAGAATTAATTAGGGTATGTCATAAAGCAGATAACTCATGTTAACATGATAAACAAGTACACAAAAAATATACCAACAAAAAAAAACAGTATATAAAAGGGGATAAACAAGTAAACAAAAATGCAACAACAAAGACTGCAAGAATAAATGTAAACAAAATATACACAAACAACAATAATGAAAAAACGATGTTTACATTTATAGAGATCTCGAGAAGGCGAACCCACGAACATTCGACTTTAAGATCACTCATCAGACTGTTTACGTTGGCATATAAAAGGCAAAATAAAGCAGGCAACGGAGTCAGTAAAAATTCAGTCAGTTTTGTGTGAAGACGCAGGGTGTTTGCAGAGAATAATCATGGTTTGAAGATCTCCGTTATAAAGATCTGTCGAACAATTGTTAGTATTTACGCAAAAGAGTGTAAAGAAGAATAACAAACAAAGCAATTGTTGTTGTTTACATCAAGTTGTGAACACAGCCACACAGAATTGTGCGAATAATAGAGAAATTTAATTAAAACTAAACACAAATTTATTTTTATTTTATTTGTAATTTACGAGCACATATTTTAAACGTTTTTAAAAGATAAAAACCTAACAATATACAGAAAGTTCATGATTTCCATGAGTTTTCCTGGCTTCGGCATACCGCTGTTTGATAATTTTTAAGTTGTCACAACCATGGGAATATTAAACTGCTTTTCGTAAATCTTTCTTCGGATTCTCTCTTTGTTATTTTTTAAACACAAATATTTGTTAACATCTGTTGCTAAGACTACAATTCTAATCTACGCTTCTGGTTCTTACAGAAATTGTTTAAAAAATAAAAACCTTACACAGTTAGTGGTGATCATGGCATACAAGTTACAAGTATCTCTTCAAAAATATTGTCAAACCAATAAGTTCCGAATCGCTTTTTTTTGTAACCCTCAGATTATATTCTTCAAATAATTAGTTCAGAACCAGTTCACAAGTACTAGTCAGAGTCATAGTCACAGAATGATATTAAAAACATGACAAGACTTATTTCCATTTCATTGATTGACAGAGAGCGATCAAAAAAAAAAAATTTTTTAAATGAATTGTCAGTCATTCTTTTAAATTATGAACCCTTTTATTATGATTCACTCCCTTCGTCCCAGTTCTTAGTTGTGTTCCACAAGAATGCGTTGCTAGATGAATGGGTACGTAAAAGAATCATTAACATTATCGTCATTAGTCTTGTAGTTTGTGAGGCCAAATAATTTTTCTTCTACTTATTCAAGTGCTTAATGAATTGACAGTTTTTATGTGTATTTCCGTTTTAATTATTTGAAATAAAATTTAAAGATAAAGAAAAAAAAACAAATGAAATATTGTGCGGATTTCAAATTAACCCTTTTTTTTGTTAACGCGTTTAGTTCCCTCTTTACTCAATTTTTGTCAAATTTTTCACTTCCGCTTCGAAAATTATCATGGTCATGGTCACATTGTAAGCATCTGTGACAATGTGACTAAAAAAAATTTGATGAGAAAATATTACAAAAAAAATTGTCACACAGAGTTTTCATGTGATTTTCTAGGAGGGGAAAATTTAAATTAATGATTCAAGTTTGGAAATCAAATTTCCGTCGAAGTACATAAATATTGAATTTGCTTTCAAAGACTTTTTAATCAACAATGTTCTGAGAATTAATCTGCTGAACCAACCAAGTACGAATATTTTACATTACAATTTTATAATGTGGATCACAGTAAGTGTCAAAAGAAACTGTACACTAAGGATAAAATTCTAACAGTCACCAAACTCAACTTTTACCACTTAAGGAGTGTGCCCGAAAAAATTTGTCAATATTTCAAAATTTTTTGTAATTTTGTTTGTTTCAATTTTAAAAACTTGCAATAAAACAATTTTAAAATAAAAATAACGGTAACTTATTAATGTATATTTTTTTTTCAACATCGTGAATAATTGTACAGACGAAGTACTTACTAGATTACAAACTCGTATAGAATATCAATCCAGTTATGAAAATAGGTATGCCTCTCAGTTATGTTAGACTATATATTCAAAATCTGAGCTCGTAGATTCCAAATAAAATAAGAAATAAATTTGTGTTTAGTTTTAATTAAATTCGTTATTGTTCGCACAATTCTGTCTGCCAATATTCACAACTTGATGGTAACAACAACAATTGCTTTGTTTGCTTTCCTTTGTTTAAAACCCTTGCATAAACACTAACAATTGTTCGACAGATCTTTACGACGGAGATCTTCAAACACACCACGTCTGCACACTAGACTGACTGAACTTTTCTTAACTCCGTTACCTGCCTTGCCTTCCCTTTTATATGGAAATGTAAAGAGTCTGATGAATGATCTTAAAGTCGAATGTTTGTTGCTTCGCCTTCTCGAAATCTCTATAAACGTAAACATCGTTGTTTCATTGTAGTTGTTTGTGTATTTTGTTTACATTTATTCTTGTAGTGTTTGTTGTTGTATTTTTGTTTACTTGTTTACCATTTTAATTTTAAGAGATGTAAAAGCAAAATACCAGTATCTAGAGTTTATATTTTCGAAACAATATGAAGAAAATCTGGGTATTGTTGTCTCACGACATGCGCGACTTTATATGCAAAACTTCTTCAGTGAACGCCATTTGGGCATTCTAAGTTTGGGAGACAATCGTACACCACATCACTAAGGAAAGGTAAGCGTATTGACGACTGCGGTGTTATACATGTAATCGTAGGGACATCTCTTTATCCCTATTACCGTTGCATAACGAAATGGGTTTCCGAGTAAAGAAGTATTTGAGTACTGTTCACTTCCTTTGTAAATTTTCGGCTCTGGCACGATGAAAAAATCTCTCATATCTCTCTTATTTTCTTATTTTCGTTACCATCACTTCCACCTCCACTATGTGTAGGGTGAGCAGACATCATATCCCCTGCAATTGTTTAGTTTTTATGGCTCTTGAATCTCAAGTGTTATGTGATACATTTTTGCAAATTACTGCCTCAGCTCGACTAATTTTGTAGCCACCCTAGTATCCCATTTTTCTTATAATATTTAATTTTTACTTTATAGCTTCCAGTTTAAAATAAATTAATTTCTATAATTTAATTGTACTTTTAATAAGAGTTTTTCATGAATACAGACTTCTAATTGCCAATGGCTGTTATTAAGAAATAACATCCTCCAAAAAATATGTATACCAGTAGAATGTCTGTCTGTTTTTATCAGCCTTATCTATCAGTAATTGCGTCTTGTGCCTCTAAAAACATGTTTTTCTTCATCAAAATCTTCATGTTTTTTTGTTTCTATTTTTATTATGTAATTAGCCAGCCCAAGCTCCATAGTACAGCCATCGATTTAATTAAATTATGTTTGAAAGCCATTCCAATTCTAATTTCAATCTCAATTCCAATTCAATCGTGTAATTATAAATGCAAACACGAATGTGTGTTTATATTTGTCTTCGACAATAAAACAAATAATGATTTTCGAAATCGTTTTTATTCTCGGTACTCTCGTTAGCTCGTTCTCTCTTTTGGTCTAATCAGTTTTATTAATTCTTTATACGCAACAAATGTTTTCACTGGCCACTTAATTGAGTTTGGCAAATACGCGAAGATAAATATGTAGATACACTATAAACCAACAACAATAACAAACTACACGAATAGCAATGGCAACAACAACAACAAAATTAACCAAAAACTTAATGTAATTACTATGAAAATCAATTTGCATTAATTTCTAATTAGAAATTTCATTCGGTATCCCTCTCTCTTACGACAACGACTGTTTTTATAAAAACAGGACAAATGGCACGCACATTTTAAGCCTCATTATTGGCTTAATTGGTAAAACTCTATGCCGTGGATGCAAATAGACAGTAGTGGTAAAAATAAAAGCACTAAAAATGAGACATAGAAACAATCGGTCATCGTTATGCTATTGTTATGAAAATGAAAAAATCCAGATGCTGGTGTTTTGCTTTTACATCGCTTAACATTAAGATTATAAACAAAAGCTACAAAAACAAAACAATGCAGTAAACAAACCTGTTTATAAATTATCGTACTGCTTAATATAACAACAAACACCAGCATAAAAAAATCGTAAACACATAAACAAAAATCCACAAATAACTTTACCAGAATAAATGTAAACAAAATACACAATCAACAAGAATAAATGTAAGCAACATTTACATTTATAGAGATTTCGAGAAGGCGAAGTCATGAACGTACGTCCTCAAGAACATTCATCAGGCTGTTTACCCTCCCATATAAAAGGCAAGGCAAAGCAGGCGAGTGAGTAAGTGAAGTTCACTTAGTCTTGTGTGAAGACGCTGTGCCCTTTAAAGAGAGTGATCGTGGTTTAAAGATCTTCGTAACAATAATTGTCTAGTAATTGTTATTGTTTATGCAAAGTGTATAAACAGAATAATAAAAGAAAAGCAATTGCTGTTGTTTACATCAAGTTGTGAATAGTGGCCCACAGAATTTTGCGAATAATAAAGAATTTTAATTAAAACTAAACACAAATTTGTTTTTATTTTACTTACAATCTACGAGCTCATATATTAAACGTTTTTAAAAGGTAAAAACGTAAAACTATTCAATGCTTTCTTTTGAACGTTACCACTCCAGGCTAAATTAAAGCCGAAATAATATCTACTCTTAAGAGTCTACTTTTTCTGTTCCGCGACAACTAGCAGTGTTCTAGCAATTGAGTTGTTTATGGAAAGAACTGCTAAGAAAATTAACAAAATGATACTGAATCATTGATTCACAGTAGCGCCTACTACATAGGCGGAGGTGTATGCAATACAGGCTGCAGCGAAAATTATTGGGGCGGCAAACATCACCACGCAAAGCATAACCATACTTTCCGATAGCCAGGCGGCTATCAAAGCACTAAATTCCAACATGATGATCCTTGAGACGGTGTACAGCTATTGCAGATATCTCAACGAGGTAGCAGAACAATATGATGTCCATATTATCTGGATACCCCGAAACTGCCACATCCCCTGTTAGTGGTGAGCAACCCCGTGTTAGTGGTGAGCAACTGAGCTAGCTAGGCGTGGCATAACCATCGAACTCTTAGATGAATACGTGACTTTATGAATCCCTTTGAAAACCTGTCAGCTTATAATTGACAATGCGGTCGGCAATTCCGTCGACAATAGATGAGCGGCCTCTGATAACGGTAGAAAGGCGTGAAAAATCTGGCCAAAACTAGATGTTTAAGCTCGAAAGGAGCACGTTCAGCATGGTAATATATGAAAAAATATTTTTTTTCAGCGATATCATCTCAACAGTGTTTTGACCAAAATGCTTAAAGTAAATTCCCGTGAAAAGTATATCAAATCTGTTGACCAGAGTAGCCGTTAAACTGTAGGTCTCGCCACTAATGGATAAAATTAACACACACAATATTATTGGTTGTGGTATGAGCTAGGTTGTAATCCTGACTAAAGAATTGTAATAACCAATTGACTAACGGAGGAATACATATTTCCTTGATGCTATTTTTAAAAACTCACTTGTATATTCACTTACTCATATACCGCTGGTGTATAAGTGAACTGGTGCTGGCGTACAGTCGCAAATGATTTCAACAGCACAGTGGTACGCCATATACATAAAATGGTGGATGCGAAAATATAAATATTGGGTTTGAAACCCTATAAACGCGTAATTTTGATAATGAACTAATTAACATAACACGAAAATTGCTGGTGTTAATGTTGGTGCTGCTGCTGTTTTAGCTGCTGACAACAACAACTTGTATATTCATCGTCGAACTTAAATTTCACATGTTCTATGTAACATAGTAAAACCAGCTACAAAAAGCACGCGAATGTAAAAGTGTATGACAAGGAGATTTTTTTTTTGTTTTTAAACAATGTTTATGACAAATTTAGACTTAAACTGTTGCCTGTCAGTCGGTCTAAATAATTTAGTGGATGCATATGCCTTTCTAAAGGCAATCAATATCAGTATGAGGAAAAATATTCATCTATTTGGGTATGTATTCTTAACAATAATTTTCTTTATTTTTAGATTTTATTTTCAATTAATTTTCTCTCCAAATCCTTAATTACAAATTACAAGAAGAGGCTTTCCATATTCGTCTTAAACTTTACTACACCTGGCAGCATGCTGTACATGAACTTCTTTTTATGCCTGTGCTGTCTTAATAATTAAAATTTTGCACCCATAAATGGTAGACAGATGCGTGCGTATGTATCACGGTGCGAGTTAATTTCATGTCATGTTTTCCCTGTACGAATATTCTTATTATTATGATGATGATGGCTGGCTGATGTTCCGCTGATGTGGACATAAGACGACGATGACCACGATGACAACGACAACGACTACACGACTACAGGTTGTGTGATGTTCCTACTCAACTGCCTAAGGACAATTTGCCATGTTATTGATGAGATACTCTTGCATACGCAAAATTTAATGGACATTCATTCAGTTTCAGTGATTTGTGTTGTGCTTGACAATTAAGGAACCACAATTAGTGTCTTTTCCGGGAACTAACATTACCAATAACGGGAATTATTATGCTTACAAAAAACAACAAAAATAAGAAAAAATGTATTTAAATTATGAACATTATGTTGTCTCTGTAGGCTGTCAAACTTTTAAAGACATTGTTTTGCGTAAGGTTTTATTAATCAAATGTTATTCTATAACCAAGAGGAAATATTCCGCTGATGAAGAATTTTCATGAAAATTAACAAGATTTTCTTACAACTTAAATGCAAAGCATTCGGTGGCAAAGTTACAATTGAATTTCAGTGGTTTTTGGGCTTGGAGGAAAAAGAAGATCAACGAATGGGTATCTGAACGGGTGTTTAGTGTCAACCACTGAAAAACGGAAGTAATACTCTTCACGAGAAGTTACAAGCAACCGCTTTTTATCCACTTAAATTGCATGGCATGGAACTGAAACTCAAAGACGAGGCAGAATTTCTAAAACTTGTTCTGAATATGAAGCTGTTTTGGAAATCGAAAACTGTATAAACAAAGCTGTGATTAGACCTAACTTGACCTATGGGTGCCTAGTATGGTGGCAATTCCCGGATAGGATAACTAATTTGAATCTAATACGGCAATTGCAATGATCTGCCTACATAATTATTAGTGGTGTCTAGTCGCCGTAATGTAGTAGGTAGTCCGTTCGCTTAGTAGACGTGAAGCCTTAGTTCAAAGACATCTCTAACAAAACGAAATATGAAAAAATATTACTTCGGCGACTTCCCCTCAAAAAATTTCTTTGGCAAAATCTCTGAGAGTAACTAAAATTGTCATGAGAGTTTAGCAAAAAATTTGCCATTAAGAATGGACTTAAAACTGTAGGACCCGCCGCTCATGTATAAGATTAACACACACAACATAAGTACCGTGAAAAACCGGGTCGTAGTTCTGACTGAAGGGTTGTAATGACAAATTATGTTCGTATGTTTCACGCAACTACACCTACGTCGGTACTGGAGGTAATTTTAGGCCTCTTTCCGCTTTATCTCTATTCGATCTCTCTGGGCTACTCGACAGTGGTATGAATAGAATATTGGTCACGGAAGGAATGAAGTTGGGGTTGCCAGGGCATGCATGACATCGCGTTATAACTCTCAGTAAGATTCAGGGCATCCAATCCGATATTTTTCACGCAAAGGTCCTAAAAGAAGTTGGGGTATCGAGGACAGTGACTATTTGACACCGCGTTACGATTTATAAATGACATTTACTACATTCATTACTCGCAAAGTGTGGGAAAGTGGTGTGACGCATGTCGTAAGGGACATCATGCAAATTTTTGTCGATGCCCAAAATTAAACGGAACCGTTGGAGGTGAAATTGATTGGGAGCCAATCGGAGGCAAACATCCCCAATCAGGACATTACTATACTTTCCTAAAACCAGGCGGCTATCAAAGCACTGAATTCCTGATTAATGAAGTCCAAAGCAGTGTACAGCTTCCACAAATATTTCGGTGAGATAGCAGAACGATGTGCTATTGGACATTGCTGATGATTTCTGCAGAAACTGCAGAGATGAGAAAGAGGAGAAGACTGTTCTTCACTTTTGGTGTACATCTCCGGGACCATGCAGCTGAAGAAGACAGGTTTATTATCTACTAGCTAATACCCGGTGTGCTTCGCTACCCCCATTGGAATTAAATACATATCTCGTGATGCAACTGTTGTGGTACCTTCATGTTCCAAAGGTGTCTCGGTAGCTCGTGCGGTTGTCGCATATTGTCGAAGGCTTTCCAGACGTCTTTCACGTTCTGAAGGTGTTTCTGTGGCTCGTGATGTTTCAATACGATTTCGCTGGCTTTGTAGTCGACCTTCATGTTCCAACGATGTCTCGGGAGCTCGTGGGGTTGTGGCATGTTGTCGAAGACCTTCAAGACGTCTTTCGCGTTCTGATGGCGTTTCAGAAGCTTTTAAGGCGCTCTTGGCTTTCTGAAAGTGTTTCAGTAGCTCTTGCTGTTGTGGCGCGTTGTCGTAGGCCTTCAAGGCGGTCTTCACGTTGTGATGGCGTTTCGGCGGCTCTAAAGGTTGAAGCTTTCAGTCCTGAGGTGACTTTCACGTCTTCCGAACTTTCATTTGCTCTCTGGGTTTGCAAACGCAATGCATTTTTACAAATTGTTGCAAAATAAATGTCACTCAGGTAACGTTTAACTTGTTTAGAATCAAAGATTCAACTGAATTTCAAAACCGAATGCGTGTTATATTTATTTCTTTATATTTTACCTAATATGAAATCGGTTCAAGTCAAAAACCTTTTGAAGAAAATTAATGTTATAAAAATTTAACAAATAATTGTGATTGCGTCGGTCACAGGTAATTTTTTGTGATGAGTTTTGCAACTACTTATTTTATTTGGGAAAAATATTGACAGTTTACATTTTATTACTTAGGTAATTAAAAGTAATGAATTCATTGCCCAATTAAATGCTTATTATAAAGTTTGCCTAATGTATTTTTCAAATAAATAATAGTTTTATTAGTTACCCGTTTTTAGAAGTAAACAATAACATAACTATTACAGTACATGTATATGTTTTCCAAGATAAATATTTAAATAGTATGAACTTTAGTACTTACTATCTATATGAGTTGAAAATTTCAAACTCAATCATTTAAGGGTCATATACCTTACTATTGCATATTTCAAGATAGAATAATTTCTACACCCACAAATCAGAAAGGCACCACCTTCTTATAGCTGGAATACAAAATTGGGGACTCTAGCTTTTATAGTTTTTTTATACAGATTTTAATAATTAGTTCATATGGAGTTTGCCACGCCCCTAATGCTTGATAGCCCATTTTTAACAAAAATATTGATATTGAATTATATTGATTTAGATATTCGTACAAAATTTTAGCAGTCTAACTGTTCTGGTGTTCTAGATATGCAGATTTTAGTGTTTACTTCATATGGGAGGTGCCACGCCCGCTTTTGCTGAACTTCCTATTTTTGTCCAAAATATTTATATTTAAACAAATGTTATTTATACAAAATTGGGGACTCTAACTCTTAAAGTTGTTCAGTTAGGCAGATTTTAGTATTTACCTTATATGGAAGGTGCATTGTCCTCTAATGAAAGGTCGCCTGTTTTTGTCCAAAATATTTAAATTAAAACCGTAGTTACTTGTACAAAATTTGAGGTATCTTGCTGATATAGTTTTTCCAATATATCCATTTTGTTATTATCTTACAATAGTAGGTTATGTAGTAGTGGGAGTGGCACCTCTCTCATTTGAAATATCAACATAAAAAGTAGGAAAATCGGTTCAGCCGTTTAGTCGTCTATAAACTTCAAACATACAAACGAATGCACATTAATTTTTATATATAGGTGATGTCCGAGATAGAAGAAGTTTTAAATTTAATTCATATGGGAAGTACCACACCTTTTTCCTAGTCTAAAATATTCATATTGATACTAAAGTGGATTCGAAAAATTTTTAGGGCTCTAACTGTGATATTTTCATAGATATAATAATTTAATATTTTTTATATTGGAGGTGACACACCCACTATAGCCAATCCGCCAATTTTGTTTATATATACGTCAAAGTCGCCCAAACAAAATTCGCAGTTTATGAGATATGCGACATTAAATACTTCTTGAATATGTGGGCGTAGCACCCCGCCTTCTTGAAATTTTAAAATAAAAAGTAGCCTATAATTCCTATATAAATAAACACAAACAAAGAGCGTAACAATGTGTTGCTCTCATCATGAGAGCGTAAAAATGCATTCAGTTGCTTGTCAGCTTCTAAAGGAAAATGTTCATGTCGCTTTTTCAAACTTCAATTTTACACCCAAAGAAATATTACAGTATGATTCACTAATATCAATGAGAAATGATTTCGATTTTTGGAAGAATACTTGCCAAGTTAAATACGGTGTTTTTAGGTTTCTAGCGCAGTACAATTGTTCTATACTTTCGCTCACATATACATATTATTGGGTTTAATAAGTAGATTTGAAAATATTACTAACAATTTTCCTCTGGGTTAAACATGCCTGTCATAATTTTTCTCATGTCCTCTTTGTGCCGACGTCTGAGAATAAGTGATTTGAGAACAGTGTTCCCGTTTTTGGTTATTTCTAACCAAAATTGCTTATTTTTTGATCAATGTGCAGATGTGAAGATTTTTTTGGTTTTTTTCTTTTTCTTTTAAAAAAACCTATTTTTTGTTTAATTTTTTATTAATTATAATTTAAACTTGAAAAAAAAATAAATAAAACAAAAGTCTACGAGTTTTTAAATAGTTGGTTAAAAATTTTTTTTCGTGGCAACACTGTTTTAGAAGAATAAATAAAAAATTAGTCAAACAACAAAAACGCACGATGAGAACAATTCAGAACATTGTTACGCTCTTGGTTTCTTTATCCTTCCCTTCTATCTTTCCTCCCGCGTCGTGAAATATTTTTGAAAAATATTCCAAAATATTCACATTCTTTATACTTTATTTTATTTAGATAGCATACTTTAGGGGTAACTACTATGCGTATGAGTAATATATTTCAAATGCAATTAAATATTAAGTATGTAGTATGTAGCATACGTGGGCATGGCCCCTCGCTCATTTGGAATATCAACATAAAAAGTAGCCTATAACTCCTTCCAGACATACAGGAAGATACTGTGAAAATTTCAAGAAAATCGGTTCAGCCGTTTAATCGTCTATAAACTTCAAACATACAAACATACAAACAAACACACATTCATTTTTATATATAAGATTAGGAACTGTCTTGAAATTGGCAGCCTGTGTCGCTTGGTTCAGGCACTTGTCGATAATGGAAAACTGTTGTCTTACAATAAGTGCCATATGGCCTAAGTATGTTTATCCAATCCCATTTGATGGAAAGCCACTAACTAACTAACTAACTCCCTACCTACCTTGCCTTTGGCATTTACCAGAACGTAAACTGTTAAGGCTTGAACCGTCAAGAGAAAGTAAAACAATTGTGCTTCATTTTGACGACGCTATATAAGTTGTCGTTGTACCCCTAAGGATCAATAAATTTGCTGAACCAAACTGTCAACACTATCGTCTTCAATCCGACTTGTTCCGCTGCTGTTAACTGAGGCATCAACTTGTCTTCTCCACGTGTGAGCATGACGTCTACTTTTCCAATTCAGTTGAGAATTCCATCCTATTGGAGTTTCAGTTTTATTATCCTGCCATTTACTTAGTTCTGCTATTATTGTGGTTGTCTGTTCACATTTTGTAAAAGCCTTGCTGGATACTTTCTCGGATTTTTTTCAGTTTATGCCTCTGATCTCCGTGCTTGCTCTTTAGATTTCATTAAAGATGATTTAATTTACAAGAATTTCTATGCATTTTTATTCCTATTTTATTTAATTCCCTCACTCTATTCAAATTTCAATCAAAATTTACATGAATTTTGTTCTTACCCCTCTCCCCGTCTACACGAATCAATTCCAAGTATTTCATGTGACATTTGTCTGGGGCTGTACGGATTGTCAATATTTGATGAGACGCACTTTATAGAGCGTTTATGCGTATTTCAAAGTACAACAATTTTGCAAAATTTTGTTATTGCGTCACGTAACGCGGTCATTAAATGTTGCTGACAGCAGCAACATTTTTTTGTCTTCTTCTGTTGACGTCAGCGTCATTGTCAACGTCATCATTATCATTATATGGTCATTATAATTTCATTGACTCGTACAAAATTTTTGTTGCAAGCATTTTAGGTTTCTTGATGGATTTCGCAGCGTTTTTTGTTTTTAATTTATTTTCTTCAGTGGAGTATTAGAAGTATGAGCAAATTATTTTGGGTTAGATAGCATAAGACAAGCTGATGATGGTGTGGCACATACTACTGCACTCCTATTCATTATAATTGTATGCACACACTGAAGCTAATAGTTGGTGGCATGAGTTTAATCTAAAAGCTTATTTTATAAATATTTTTTTAGGATGAGGCAAAAGCGACATTTGAAATTATGCACATTTTCATGTTGCAACATACATACATGCATACTCCGTATTCTTATAAGCAACATATGTACATACAGACCTGCATTCTTGCATATGCATATGTGGTATGTATGTATATCTGTACCTCTATGTGAAGGTGTACGTGAGTTAATACGTGTTTATTATATTTAACTTGCTTAGGAGTTAGACTGGGTAAAAGGAAAGAAAGAAGAAACAAACGACGCAACACCAAAATGACGGAAATGCAACAGCAGACAGCAGACAACAGCAAAACGTTGCAAATTAGTTTATTTTACATCTCATAAATGCAAGAAATTATTTCGAAACGACAGCTACAACAAAAGGGTTATCTGTCGTCTTCCTTCCACTCATATTCGACGCGCTGTTATCCTGTGTCATGTACATGTCATCACATTTTCAACAATTTCCACTACATACCACTACACACTACTACTACTACTACCACAGTCAGTTGCCATAATGAATGCATAAATGTTTCTTTGGTTATTAGGGTTGGGCTTAGAATACCAAAATAACTGCTGTTGAGCAACTATTATTTGAAGCCACAATATCACAACAACAGCACCAACAACAATATGCTACAAGGTGCAACACGTAGTCAAAATTTTAAGTTGTTGTTGCAGTAGTAATTATCTGAAATAATGTTCATTATTTCTGTATCAAATGTGCCAAATTATTACCAAAAAAAGGCCAAGACATGTGAATAAACTAAACTGTCTGGATTGAGGACAATGGCATTGATGTTAGCCATGAAGTTAATGTCAACGGGGTGAGACGTATAAGAAAGACAATAATGAGTTGAAGTGAAAACTTAAGCATTTAAAATGAAAACTTTTTAATGACCAAAAATTGTTTGGACACCAAAAAAAATCGATTTTAATTAATTCTAAGAGAAATATAAAATTTTGCATAGCAAAGCCATGGATATTGGAAAAAATATTTAAAACCGTCTGAGTGAGTTGGTTAACTATTTTTCATGTTGCAATCTATGTCATAAAGAATATAGGCTATCTGTCTCTGACACTATGGGCGACTTCAAAATTGTTTCATAATGATTACTTACTTAATTGGTCATTGCATTCCTTCAATAAGAATTACGTCCTAGCTTCTTACACTAGCCATGTTGTCTGTGTTAATTTTATACATGAGTGGCGGAACCTACAGTTTAAAGACGACTCCGAACGGAAGATTTTTAAGACACATTTTATGGCAATTTTATTTTACTCTCAGAATTTTTGCCAAAAATCTATTGAGAGGAAGTCATCGAAGAAATATTTTTTCATATTTCGTTTTTGATGGCGATGTCTGGGCTAGGGTTTGAGTTACGACCTCATATCTAATAAGCTAATACACTACATACTAGAGTCTGGCGACTTAGTAATGATTAGAAGTCAGAATTATTTTCCTGAACCTCAATGGTAGGTGCTCTATTGGTTCACTATATCAGAGTACGCCGGTTCAAAACTCAGTTCTGATATCTTCAAACATAAAGAAACAAGAAGAAAAATGTTTCTCTTGACAACCTTCTCTTTACTGTATTCCCGCAAACGCTCTTAGAATAATTAATTACCACAAAAAAGCTTCTCAAATCTCTCGATCCGAATCGACGTTAAACTGTAGGTTCCTCCATACAGCATGGGTGATCTGGGATATGAGAAATTAAAACGTACTCCTGAATAAATGAGTGAAATGGCCAAAAAAGTGAATAAGTGGCCAGCTGTATATGAAATACAAAGCTTGTGTATAAAAAGCTTAAAATATAGGATATCAGTTTCGTGCCTTTTTGAACTTCTTGCTTCTTATCTCAAAAACAAAAACTTACTATCTTACTTACTATCAACCAGCAATTACCAGCTGACTTATGACAAATTTGAAGAAGCTGTGCCGCTAAGTTTGCGTTTGATAACTAATGATAGCAGACTGCTGTGTATTTTGGAGAGCAAAATTTCTCTTCTGGGGCTTTAGCCCCGAATGAAAATTTTTCATTTGCAAACCTATGGAAATGTCTTGTGAGAAAAAGATTTTGGTTTTTAATATGGAAACATCTTCTTTAGAAAGATTAATTGCCACGGTTCTAACCCCAAGTCAGACATCAAATCGAAATATGAAACAATATTTCTTCAGCGACTTCCTCTCAGCAGATTTCTGACAAAAACTCTGAGCATAAATAAACATGCCATGAAAAAGTTTCTCAGAAATCTGTCGTTCGGAGTCGACGTTAAACTGTAGGTTCCGCCACTCAAGTATAAAAATTAAGGCACACAACATGAGTGGTGTGAGAAATCAGGTCGTAATCCTGACTTAAGGCTTGTAATGACCAATTATGTATGTTATGTATGTATGAATGTTTGGCCTTTACATACCATTTGATTAGGCACTGATGACACTCAGTCTGATGTAACTTTGCCCATCAGATATGACGAAAATTCATGACTTCTCATGACTTCTGTTTTAAAATTATTTTTTCCCCCAAGGATGATTATCATTTTTAAACTTGTGGTGGTGTGCCAGCAAAAACTTCAATTGATAAATATAATTTATAATGACTTGAACTCATTAATTAAGTTTTAACTGCACGAATTAATAAAACTAACTTGCCATCATCATCGTTTTTCAAAAAAAAAATTATAAAGAATTTCAACTTCAACAACAACGCCGTTAACAAGATTTAATTTAAACCGTAGTAGTTACAGTTGCAGTTGCAGTTTTTTTTTAATATTTGATCACGAATTTATTTTAATTTATGTTTGTGCTTTAATTTGTTTTAAATTAAAATTTGCACTTGTTACCGGTGTTTTCTCACCTTTAATGAGGACAAGCGTTTTGCTTGCGATGCTCTTTCGCTTCGCATGCATTCACATTCTCTGCAAACAGCCAACAACAAACAACAAGCAGCAACAGCAGCAACAAATAAAATTCTTAACGAACTCAACAACGTTACACCTTTTGCATGGAGGTTAAAAAATTGTTCGTAAATGCAACAGCAACTACAGAGTTAAACAGTATTTGCAACAGCTACTATGCAACTGGTAAGTACTTGTCGTATTTACAGCCACACAATAACACTGTACTGTATTGCTACTGTGTTGTTATTGTGTTACACCAATGACATGCATGTTGTTGCCTAAAACGTACGTTTTTTCTTTGTGTTCCTTTTTGGATCGTTTTTAATTTTTTAATTTTTAAACATTTGAATGTGTTTTTTTGTTGTTGTTGTTACTTATTCAAAGAAAAGATGGGGAATCGAGAGCATTTAATTAGCACTTTTGACTTTAGAAAAACAAAAATGATGCACAACTACATACACAAACGCTGCACACTAACGTGACCAAAGCAATATTATTCCACATTTTCAACGGCGATAACTTTCAAATTTGAAGCACACATGACGCCAATCAATATCACCAGTCGATTAAGGTTAAGGTTAGATTACCTATCCGGTTTTCTCGGTAGACTTATGGCCATTATTATACATACATACATTATTGGTCGTTACAACCAGAAGGAACTAAATCGTAATCCCGAGTAAGAGATCAGCAATGAATCGTTATTTGGCTACTCATAAGCACTCATGAAATTTTGAATATAAATGAGTCAACAATATTGAAATTTAACTATGTACTCTGATTCATTCATACTCACTACAACCGTTGATTTATAAGTACAGGTTGCAATGAGTATATGTACAAGGTGGCCATCAAACTCATGCCATTCGAACAATGTTTGCTTCATAAGTTCATTTAGATTCATGACTTTAGAAAAATACTTCGAGTAACTCGAATCATTCATCAGATTTACAGTCTTAGTTGTTGTTGCATTTACAAAAAAGAAAACAGACACATAAGCAAAAAAGACAAAGCAGTAAGCAGTGAAACATACAACCTTCTTGCGAGTATTTTAGTGTTTGTAGGCGAGTCGTACTTACTTTGTGATTCTTGTATATGTTGAGTCGTATTGTTAAGTATGAATATGATAAGTACTTAAAACTCTGAATATGAGTACAGGTTCCATGATATTAAAATAAGTATGAATGCGTATAAGTATCAGAAATTATGAGTATGATTCGATTCCACTCATCTGTCGGAATACTCATTGCTGATCTCATCTTTCAACTTTAAAGTGGAATTCTCTCTCCACATATTTTGTATGTGTTAATGTTATTCATGAGTGCTAGGGCCTACAGTTTAAAGTAGATTCAGAACGACAAAATTTTTGAGAAACTTTTCAGGGCAATTTTTTTTACGGTCAAAGTTTTTGCTAGAAATCTGCTGAGAGGAAGTCACCGAAGAAATTTTTTTCATATTGTTTGGGGAAATGAAGAATCTAGATACTAGTGTTTTGCTTTTACATCGCTTAACATTAAAATTATGAACAAAAATACAACAACAAACACCTGCAAAAAAAAGTAAACAAGGCGAGTGAGTTAGTGAAGCTCAGTCAGTCTCGCGCGAAGACGCAATGCGTTTGAAGAGAGTAATCGTTTTTTGATTGCAAAGATCTATCGAACAATTGTTTAGTAATTGTTATTGTTTATGCAAAGGATATAAACAGAGGAACAACAAACAAAGCAATTTTTGGTGTTTACGTAAAGTTGTAAACAGTGACACACAGAATTCTGGAATAATAATAAAGAATTTTAATAAAAACTATACACAAATTTATTTTTATTTTATTTGCAATCTTCGGGCTTATGGTTTAAACGTTTTCAAAAGGTAAAAGCATAACAATATTTTCGTTTTGATGTCAGACCTGGGGCTTGAACCGTGGCCTCACGTCTAATAAGCCAACAGACTACTTACAAGACCACGGCGAAGAGAACAATACTTCTGACTATTCAATGAAAGTAAAATGGGTGTTTCAAGCATTAGTGCAAAACCCAATACCTTACCCTAGCGTACCAATTATATACTTATCTTAAAAACCCATTACCATTCATACAAACCACCCTTTTTCGTTACAATTCTTCGGTCACATTAAGCATAGCCCGTATTCTTTTGCATACGTTATAAAGAATTTAAGTTACAACAACAACAACAACAAATTTTATTTGCTACTTGCTTAGTTAGTCTTTGGTAATGACACTTCCTTAAAAAGCTTTTGTTATGCGTACTTGAACTTAAAAACCAGCATTTTCAACATTTTCTAAGGTGCTTGCCTCATTGTACTTGCAACATTTACTTATACATATTTACACATACATACATGCATACTAGTATTTACTTATATATGCTATGATCTTTCGTTTAGTTAGAGGATATTGCATGTTTATGTATGTGTGTATGTTTTTATTGTGTTAACGTAACATCGTCACTGGCTGCTTAAAGAATTAATTGCATGTCGCCCAGACACTAATGCAACTTAACATACTGCGATGCATGCACTGGTGCCATAGCACTATGGGAAGGTGAGGTTAGAAAAACTGTGCGACAAGTTCAGGTTGTCGGAGATTCAACAGTGGAATTCCAGGCTGCTATTCCCTAACGAACGTAAATTCATGTTTCGTCTTTATTCATGAACGCCAAGATTTTTTTTTAGAGAATTTTAAGACCACTCAACAGTAAAATACATACATATCGTCGTCGAAAATCCAAAAGTACATATCACCAAAAAATCAAAAACGAGGTTTTATATCAAAAATTCAAAATGACGTACCAACATGTAACATGTATAACGTTTTTTGCTTCTCCTGTAAAATTAGAAAAAGTGATGTTACGTACTTTTGGATTTCCGAAGGTTCCGTTATATAGGGATACTCTTGAAAATTTTTCTGTTTTTGAGCTGGTAAGGACCGGTATGGAAATTGTAATATCCGACGTGTCACTGGGCATAGTTATTCCGATTAACTCAGTCAAATTGCATATTATGGACACGTTGTATAAAGATACTTAATTTCAGTGGCAGTAAGAGGGCACGTGCAACATTGCTAGACTCTGCTATAAACGTATGTATGTATAGGAGGTGGACCGACTCACTTCTGTTCCTACATTGTATGATCCTCTAGCACACAATAGCTATTCTCATGGGCCCCTGTCCTTTGGGTAGCAAAAAACTTGGTATTTTGGCAAATTACTTCTGCAAGAGCTGCGTGTCTGAGAAGGAGATTATTTTGTGACGGATGTTGGTGAACTCTCTCTTTTTGACAAGTTGAAGATTGCTTCAATAGCAAAATTTATTGTGGACTAGGGTTGGTAGCCTCTACCGAATGTTGGCGTTCGGTTGAATAGAGATTGTGTTCTTCAATGTGTTTCAATTTGTTTACAATTCATCACATGTTCCTCGTCAAAGTGGGAGATCAATCACTTTACTCGAAGCCTATCAAGCACGTAAAAAGAACTCAACTTTTATCGTAGATTATGTCTAGGCATGTTAACGCTAAACTCAGAAACTCCGCAAGACGTATTCCGATAAAATAAAAGTTAGAAGAGAGCTTGAGATTTTAAACCTCAGCTGCGGCATCTTGAAAACAAATTTTGCTTTAGGCGACCTCCTCTCAGCAATCTTCAGGCACAGACCCTGAGAGTAAGTATGAAGAAGCTTCTCAGATCTGCATTAAACTTCAGGTTCTATCACTCATGCATAAAATTAACACATAGAACCTGTGTGGTTTTAGAAGCTAAAGCGTTACGAAAGAGTACATGTTATACTTTTCAGATCAATTAGTACCAGAAATTACAAGTTATTCCCATTTTCGCAAACTGTGAGTAACCATGCCATAGTGTTATTTTAAAAATATGCATGCCACTGTGTGATAAAACTTTTTTCTTCTTCTCCTTATTTCTCTTCTATTCATTTAGCTTCTCTCCATCTTCGTTTTTTTTTTGTCGAAGTTTTAAGATGGTGTTCTGCTTTTGTATGTTGCACTTATAATTATTGTGTGTGGATAAATTTGTTGTTCAAGCTAAAATCACACTTTATTTTCAAACAGAGTTTTTGCTGATTTCGTTCGTTCGTTCTACCTGTATTAACGTTGCTGTTGCATGCATGCAAAATAGAAAAAAAAAATAAAAGAAAAGGACTTAAACGATTTTAATGATTTGTAAACAAAAATCTCATTGTAAACGAGCATGAACGGGAAACTGTTAATTTCTTAGTATTTTTTTGCTGCTAACTTTTGCTGCATCTGGCTGTTGCTGCTAGTGCTTGCTGCCTGTTATAGCTATGCACCCAATGCCAGTGTAATAATAATAATCATAAATAACTTAAATTCATTGTAAACTATTCCATTTCATTTTCCTATTTTAAAGTTTATTTTATTTGTTAACATTGTTTTGCTAAAATCGACAACGACGACGACAACGACAATGGCAATGACGCTGCCGACGACAGTGCTGCTCGTAGTCGTATTGTAAATTAACAGCCCAAAGGATATATAAATTTATGCAAGTTTTTCCAAATCCACTTTCTATACCTGGACTGCTTGCTTTTATAAAATAAAATAAAAACAGAGAATAATAAAAAAAAAGAAAAACTAGGTGCCATGGGAATTAATTTATGTATCGTTTTACTTTCTTTCCTTTAATACGGAGCTGTAAGTGCAAGAGAATAAGAAGAATTATAAATGAAAATTTAAAATTTAATTGTGGCCATAATTATTACAGTTTCCTCTATATGTTAACGGTTAACGTTAACGTTAATTTACAGGTAATTTAAATGCAAAAATTTATATCTACTGAAACGATTTTAGTCAACTAAGTGTAGGTAGACGTCGTAGTCTAGCAGGTAGTGTGTTGGCTTATTAGACACGTAAGGCCTCGGTTCAAATTAGGTCAGACCTACAAAACGAAGTATGAGAAATTATTTATTCGGCGACTTCCTCTTAGCAGATTTCTGGCAAAAAAATCTGCGAGTAAATAAAATTGTCGACTTAAAAGCGTAGGTTCCGCAGCTCATGTGTAAAATTAACAAACACGACATAAGTGGGATGAGAAACTAGGTCGTAATCTTAACTGAAGGGTTGTAATGACCAATTATGTATGTATGTCTGAAGGAATCTTTGTATTAGAGAGTTTAGGCAAAGAAACTGAGATGTCAAAAACGTGCGCCTCTTGATGACAAGAGAAGGGCACTGACACATGAGTTGTTTATTACTTACTGTTCTTAGGTCCACAGCTTCTGAAGAAGTCATTAGCCGAAACACCGATTCTTTCGGCATGCCTGTGAAAAGAACGTTGAAATTGTTATTGTGCGATGGATGGCCATGCGAATTGAGGACAGAAGTGAGTCAGTCCTCTTCTTGACCATTCACGTGGACGATATTCAAGTTAATTAAAGCAATATAGTGGGAATACCCATGCTCTGCAACATGTTGGAGATTGAAAGCTCAGTACGGGCTGTGGCCAGTCCATCAGTAATGCAATTTCCAATGACGATCTCTGAGAAATCCTCGGTATTCATAGACAGTGGGTGTTACTGCCACCAATTCAACTCTTGAGCCTATGGCAAATAATGCCTTGATTGGCGGGAAACAAAGAGGGAACACCAGTAATCAGAACAGTTGACACTGCCTGCGTATTATGTTTATCAGTTGACAGTAGGATTGGTGTATATACACGTCCTTTCAAACTGTACGTAGTTCAGCAGTTTCCAAACAGGACTGCAAAAGGCCGCTCGTCAGAGCAGATGAGTTTTTTTTTTCAGGGAAAGTAGGAACTGTAGGAATGCCATTAAATTAAAAAAGTTGCCACATATTGGACTGACAATGTGAACTCTTGTGAACTTTTGTGCGACATCGCTATTAAATGAAAGAAAATGTATAAGAAATGAGCGTAGCTTAGGAGGTAGTGTGTTGGCTTATTAGAAGTGAGGCCGTGGTTCAAACCCTAGTGTAAACATCCCGAGTTTAACAAAATATGAAAAACATTTTCGATAACTTCCACTCAGCAGTCTACTGGCAAAAACTCTAAGGGCCGTTATTACAACTTGCCATTAACTAAAGGCAGGATTTTAACGGGTAGATAAATTGTTTTTCATTATTATGAGTACCCAATAAGATAGGAGTGAGCATTAAGCTAAAAGGAGGACCATCCTGCCGGTTACTTTTAAAGTTAAGTTTATGTTTAAACTTGCCATATTATATATTATTTTCAATATGGCAACTTCAATTATAAACAAAACGAGCAAATACAACAACAAAAAAGAGGTCCTTCGTTGCCACTGCGCTGAAAAAAGACTTCAGCTCGACATTGCTCCGGCACTGCCGTATTTTTGAAAAAGTTAACTTTATTTTATCTGTACGTTCTAATAACGAAAATAAGTTAAAGTTGAATTTAAAGTTTACTTTAGCTAAAGTTACGTTTAACTAAACGGTGAGTTGGAAGAATGGCTCTAAGAGGAAATAAATCAAAAATCTGTTGTTCTTTTAACAGACGACTTGTATGGTGTTTGGTGCTGCTAGATTGTAATCCTAACTAAAAGGGTTGTAATGACCAATTAAGTAAGTAAGTAAGTAGATCCGCAAGAACTCTTCGTTCAGTGTTATTTTCCGAATCTTTAACACTTTAATTTCATATGAAAATATTTCTTTTCACAAACCGTTACCGTAATCGTTACACAATTAAGTTCTAAAGACCCCACAACCATCGTAATTCTAGTTGCAAGCAGACAATGCCTTACAATAATTTCATTTCAAATGACAATTTTTCTTTTCAATTGCAAATATTTTTTCCATTTATTTCTCGTTTTTCGTTTTTTTTCTGTACGTTTCGTTCATTTGTTCGTTAGAAAATATTTTTAATGGCATGTCGTATAATTCAAACAACTTTTATGCACTGAAAGCAAAAACTTTTGCATTAATTAAGACCATAAATTCTCAAACTCTCCATTCGGTTTTCTTCCTTTTTTGCGTCCTTTCAATGTCCTTTTATATTACACACACACACAAATGCACACATGCACACATCTATATACGCATAACTTTGAACATAATGTATGAATCTATAAGAGTATCTACAATACTATGTGTACGCTGCACATTCATATTCCAAATGTCTTTGTGAATCTATGACTGTGTTACGCATCGATTTTACGTTTTAAATCATTTCGTTTGTTTGAAAATTATTGATAAAACGATCGCCTTTATGCTTCCTTTTAAAAAGTGCAATTTTTTTATTTTAAACATTATATGAGCTGAGTAATGTTTTCCTTTTATTAACGAAAGCAGAGAAACTTTTTTCTAATTCTCTATTTAAATAGCTGTTAGAGCTTTAGCGTTAAAAGTCAAGTTAAAGTTGATAGAAACGACCATATTGGAAACAATTTATAAACATAGGATTTAATACATATTATTACGAAAATGAAAAAATCTAGGTACTGGTGTATTGTTTTTACATCGTTTAACATAAAAATTATAAACAAAAATACAACAACAAACACAACAATGAACTTGTTTACAAATTAATGCACTGCGTAATATAACAACAAACACTAGCATAAAAAATGGCAAACAAGTAAACGAAAATACAACAACAAACTCTACAAGAATAAATGTAAACAACATGTTTAACAACATGTAATTTGTAAACATGTTTAACAACATGTTGTTTACATTTATAGAGATTTCGAGGCGAAGTTATTCGCCTTCAACAGCATTCATCAGACAGTTTACTCTGTCGACTGTTACAAAGTCGACTAGTTAATTAGTAAAAGTACAAAATCGTACTGGTCGTCAAACGTGGTTTCGATAATTTTATAAAAGAAACCAATTTCTGCTGATGATTCTCATAGTGAATGTTCTTAAATTTACATAATTTCTTCGAATGTCTGCAGCCATCTTATTCAAAATCTATTACGTTTAAAGAAATTTGTGTTGATTTATTTCAATTTCAAAATCCATACTGATCGCCTGACAATTTACTCAAGCCGATGTAAAATGTTATTCGCTTCTAAAGGGACTGCCCATACATACTTATAAAAATAAATTTATTGCTTATTTAAATTCGACAAGACTATTTAATCTAATAACACCGTACTACCAATATTTTATACCCGACATCAATTTTATATACAGACATAAGACTTCACAAGCCTTAAATCTCACTTTCTATGCTGGAAACTTCTAGAATCTAGCTGTTGATTTGTTGTTGTTATTTGTTTTTAATTTTCTTCATGTTTTCAGGTGAATATTTCACAAAGGTATAATATTGTTACGTTTTCCGCTTTCAAATACATTTAAAATATGAGCTCGTAGATTGTAAATAAAAATAAATTTGTGTTTACTTTTAATTATTCGCACAATTCTGTGTGCCACTGTTCACAACTTTATGTAAACAACAACACCTTTTGCATAAACAATAACAATTACTAGGCAATTATTCGACAGATCTTTGTAAAGGAGATCTTTAAACCACGATTACTCTCTTCAAACACACCACGTCTTTACACACGACTGACGCAACTGAACTGACTCGCCTGCTTTGCCTTGCCTTTTATATGGCAGAGTGAAAAGTCTGATGAATGTTCTTGAAGGCGAATATTCGTGGCTTCGCCTTCTCGAAATATCTATAAATGTAAATATCGCTGTTTACATTCATTATTGTTGTTTTTTGTGTTTTTTGTTTACATTTATTCTTGTAGTGCTTGTTGTTGCATTTTTGTTTACTTGTGGAAGTAATATGCTCCCAATAGTAATGGGTTCAATTCAATAAAACTATTCAACAGCACTCATGTACGTTTTTTAATGAAATGAAATACCTTAACTTCCCACGAGATTTTAATACCGAATTGTTTTTCTTTCTTCTTCTGCACGCCAGTTTAAGAATAAAATAATTTTCCTTTAACCAAAATGTATGCAAATTTAATTGAAATTATTTTAGTTTTCATTAGTCCCCTTTATGTGTCATCCAAAAGAATAAATGTGGGAAAATCTTGGAATACTTATTTCAAAATCGTTTATCGTTTAAAACAGCAAATATTTGTGAAATTCAAAGAGACGCATAAAATATTCCTCCTCCAGTAATATTGCAGCAGGTTGCTTGCTAATGTTTCTTTAAGTTCTTCTTCTTTTTCTTCTCCTAATTTGTATGTCAGATGGTTTATTTTCAGTTTTTGGGATTTAAGTGGATGCCATCATAACTATTTAAACACTTGCACACACGCACATATTTTACCTGCAAGGATGTGTCAAATACATTCACTTACTCTCACCGAATTGTTTTAGGACCTTCGCTTTGCTATATCATCACATGCCTTGTATGTGTGTGTAAGTCTTAACGCCCACTAATACAATTTATTGTAAATACTCCTGTTATTACTACTACTACTGCAGCCAATACACTGTTGAAATACATTCAAATGTTCGGTACACTTTGACTTTAAGTGTTTGCAAAGGTTTCTATCTGTGTATGTGTGCTGTTAATGCCATTTTTTTGGGGGGAGTTTTCAATGATCTGTGTTTCTACTTTTCGGAAGGAAATCTTTTATGCGAAATTTACGTTTGTATTTTAAGTGAAATTTTCTACTCGTATACTTTTAAATCTGTGTATGCCAAAAAGGGGAAGGGGGGTCTGTCTGATTGTATTTATGAGTTTGTTTTCGTATAGGTTTGTATACACTCATTCGTACAATACAAGTATGTATGTGTGCCTGCTTAAGAGTTTTTCAAAAGCAATCGTCTGCATACGAACCAAAAAGCTGTTGGTTATGTCTGTGTATATGTGTGTGTTAACGTTTGATGATATATAATAGAGGACTAACCGAATGGTACTTATGTTTACATTATCAGTGGCGTCTGTAAATTTCAATTTAGGTGGGGAGTTGTTAACATCTATGCTAATTAGAGCAATAAGAAGGCAAAAGTATCTGTTGTATGACTCGTAGCCTTTTGTAGTTGATTAAAAAAGGTGTACATATCAGTTCTGATATCCATAAAAAGTGTCTATGCTTGTAACCAAAAAACCTAAGAGTTAACTGCCGAGATAAGCTTTCAAGTGACCAAAACAACTTTCACACTGCCTCTGTATGACGAACGACTTTGAAGGTGTTTGGAGGCTTCAACCAGTTAGTCCTTTTGAAATTATTCAATGTCACATTCGTATTTTAATCGATTTAATCACAAAATATTAGAGGGAGCCTGGGGAGAGTCTGCATTTCTTCAGAAGCGAACTGACAGGTTCTTTTTTTCATCAAATTAGCTTCTACTGTTAAGCAAATGTTAGTTGGTCGCTAGACCATCGTACTTTAGTTGTTAGTCTTACTTCTTTCAGAAAATACCTTCTTAATGTACATTAAAATCAAATTTCGAGTATATCCCCAAGATTTTTTGATCGAGATCAGCTTCGTGAACATGAGCAATCTTCGCTCATAAGTTCATGTTGTAGCAGCCTTGAGAGTATTCGAGAAAAAAGTCCTACGTAAGATATTCGGTCCAGTGTCAATTGGTGTTGATTCCGCATTCGATCCAATAATGAGCTGCATGAGCTTCTCAATAATTTAGGCATTGTGTAGTAGCCGTAGTCTAGTAGGTAGTGTGTTGACTTATTAGACGTAAAGTCCGGGTTCGAGTCCCAGATCAGACATCAAAACGAAATATGAAAAAAAAAATATTTCTTCGGCAACTTCCTCTCAGCAGATTTCTGGCAAAAACTCTGAGAGTAAATAAAATTGCAATGAAAAGTTTCTCAAAAATCTGTCGTTCGGAGTGGACTTTAAACTGTAGGTCCCGCCGCTCATGTATAAAATTAACACACACAATATGAGTGGTGTTGAGAAGCTGGGCCGTAATTCTGACTGAAGGGTTGTAATGGCCAATTATGTATGTATGTATTTACGTATGTATGTAGCGTATTAACATGCAGCGACTACGCTGTCTAGGCCATGTCGTTCGAATGGATGTGTATGCTCCGGCGAGACCGGTGTTTGATGCGGAGATCTGTGGAATTCGGCGAAGTTTTCATTGGAAGGACAAAGTCGAGCAAGCTCTGTCATCGATTGGTTTACCCAATTGTTGAAAACGCACAAGAATCAGAGGCGCATGGAAGAATGTGCTGAAACAGGCCGAAATTCGATAATGGGGTTGTTAATGACCAATTAATTAAGTAAGTTAGAGGGCATTTTATCTTTCCTCAGTGTTGATATTAAATAGTTAACTGATACTTACACTGTGAAGTAGCATCTCCGTATATAGATCTGATGATTAGCGTAAACATATTGGGTACCCCTTTCCGTCTCAATGGTTTCTATAGATAAGCCTCTTGAACAAGCGATATGCCATTCTATAGATTGCGTAGAATAATGACCTGATCTATGCAGCTTCTTTTCTTTAAAGTCTTCCTTTGCTTCACGATTCAGGATATTCTCTGATGAGAAAAAGAGAAGTGAATTAATTTAATAACTACATATTAAATGTCTTGTATTTACTTTTGCCTTTCATGGGACTTCAGTTGGTAGGAAATTAGCTTTCAAACTGTAAAACATTTTCCTTCAGACGCCCCTATTTATTGTGAAAGAACCAAAAGTCTACGAATAAGTTCTATTAATTTCAAGCAATACATACCGAACAGGAATCATTACAACAAACATAACAAGAAACAGCATCTAACGTTAGAGGCAGCACCTACGCCTCCTATTTATAGCACACACACTCTTGGCGAAGGATTCATTTCATGTAGAAAAAAAAAGAAAAGGAATAGAAGGAGAATAACATCCATAATGATAATGTAGGTGAAGGCATTTCCATTATAAAAAGCAGCAAATATGTTTCTTACAAAACATTAAATTGAGATTAAAAGCCAGGATAAGGCTAAAGCACCTTAGACAATTCAATTCCAAATCAACCATCCATTCCTAAGCATTTATGTATGTATATGGGGGGCGAAGGGTGAGTCGCTTTAAAAGGCAAGAAAAAGGTGAAATGAAATCAGCCTGGCATAAACTTTCATTTGGTTTTTGTGAAAACGAATGGTATGCGACAGCATAAGCAATAACCCTCGTACTCCATCTTCGCCGCCTCCCCTATCAATTCAAAGCAAAATAAGATCCTTTTTTTTATTATTGCATTGCATTGTGGTTGTTGTTGTTCGTTTTTTACGACGCAGAACAACAACAACTAAGAAAAGGGAAAATTTGAAAATGAAAACGTATTGTAGTTGAACATCATCAGTTCAGAGGCTGTAGGTTAGTAATACATTTTCCTTTACACACAGATTTTCTTTTCTTTTCTTATATTATGGCCGATTTTCTTCGTTTTTCCATTCATTCATTCATTCAGTCATTCATTCTACTTTTTAATTTTATGTTTAGAAAAACAACAAAAGCCGAATGAGAAATGCTTTTCTCATCTCTTTAAGGAAAGCAGCAGAAAGAGAAAGAAAATAATGAAAAGGAAAGGAAAAAAGAAGAAAAAAGAATTTAATTTTTATGGGGTTACCGTCTTAAATACTTGTCAAGCCAAACAAGATACTTCCTTACCGATAAGCAATTCATTTCACTTTGGCTTCAATTTTTATTTCTGTTTTCCTCTCTCTTTGTCTGACTGCTTATTGCTTTTCCTTTGCTTTTCTTTTCTTTTCTGTGGCCCCAAAAAGAGAAATTAAAAAGAAAACAACGACGACACTTTCCTTGTGCATTTGGTTTGAAAATTGGAATTGTGTCTTCAAAAAACAACAACAACAAAAAAAAAAAAACAGACAAAGCCGTGCAAAACTGAAAGCACTTTAAATTAAAAATTAAGGCCAGAAGGGAAAAATGTAGAACAACGCACTTAAACTGTATTTAAGAATACATTTTAAATAGTTAAGCTATCAAGTACCCTACAACAGGCATCAATGAAAATTGCTACTCATAAATTTCCCCGAAAATATACACGAAAGAGTAGTTCTAACCTGGGTTCCATACAAACATACCAGATATCAGCAATGAATCGTTTATTCGCTACTCATAAGAACGATGAAATTTTGAATATAAATGAGTCAACAATATTGAAATTTAACTATGTACTCTGATTCATTCGTACTCAGTACAACATTGATTTATAAGAACAGGTTGCAATGAGTATGAGTACATTTAAAATTTGAAATATGTTTGATTCATACGGCGCTTCAGTATCACACTTGTCTGGGTCCCTGGACAATGTGACATTCCGGGAAACTGCAGGGCCGACGAGCTAGCCAGAGCTGGCGCACTACTTCCGGAATCGTACACAATCAGCTTGGGAATGCCTCTTACCTCGTTCAAACTGGCCATCGCGCGGATATTCTTCCGAGACGCCAACCTATCCTGGATCAACGAGGAGTACCGCTAGACTAACCTGACCCATGATGGACAGAAGACATACCAACCAGTTACTTGATCGTAACATCATTTCGATCACAGTGGCCATGCTTACAGATCATTGTGTTATAGGAAGACACGGAGAAAGAATGCAGCTCCCATCTAACGAATTCTGCCATGAGTGCAGATCCGCTGACGAAGAGGAGATTGCAATCCACTTTCTTTGTCAATGCTTTAAGATGTGCAGATCTTGCGCTGACCGACTTCTCCCTCCTATCTTCGGGGGAACTTGGTCAGTACAGGGACTGTGTTCACCTGTGGCGTCACAACGGGCCGCTATGCGTGCTCAAGTGAGCTTTTGGGTACAAAGCTACCACACTAACCTAACCTAACCTAACCCTAACGCCTACTCATTTAGATTCATATATTTAGAAAAATACTTATAATATGTACTCATAAATGATTCGAGTGACTCGAAATGATTCTAGTGACTCGACTCATTCATCAAAATTTACAGTCTTCGTTGTTGTTGCATTTACAAAAAAGAAAAAGGCAAAGACTGCAAGCTAAGCAAACACACCACCTTCTAGTGAGTATTGCAGTGTTCGTATGCGAATCATTCTTATTTAGTGATTCTAGTAAATGTTGAGTAAAGGAGAATCGAAATCAACAATATCATGCGTATTGTTAAGTAAAAGTACGATTAGTACTTCAAACTTTGAATATGAGTATGATATTAAAATAAGTATATATGCGTAAAAGTATCAGAAATTATGAGTATGATTCGAATCTACTCATCTTTTTGAATACTCATTGCTGATCTCTGATACATACATAACATAATTGGTCATCACAGCACTTTAGTCAGGATTCCACGAACGACAGATTTTTGAGAAATTTTTCATGGCGATTTTATTTGCTCTCAGCGTTTTTGCCAGAAATCTGCTGAGAGGAAGTCGCCGAAGAACAATTTTGTTTCTTATTTCGTTGTGATGTCTCACCTAGGATTTGAACCATGGTCTTACGTCTAATAAGCCAAAACACTACCTACTAGACTACGGCGACTTCAACCTGGGATTCTCCCTCAAGTCCTTTTGTTGTGTCCTCCACTAACCTCTTCAATTCAAAACCATAACTTGTAAGAATGCCTATGTAGCATAACATTCAGTCATGTTTAGTTTACATTGCCTAATTGAAAATGAAAAAAGTTTCCTACGTTTTCTTACGTTTTCTGTAACAAATTTAACGTATCTTCGTTTACAGATCTCTAAACATGACATCGTCATCTTTAAAGATTTTAAACAACTCCATTTCTTCTTGTGTTTTATTTATTTATTTGCTGCATACCGCAGAGGTAGCATAGCAAAGTGCTGCGTTTTAAAGAAAAGTTTTTCTCTCTCATTTTCAATGTACATTTTATATGATGAAAATTAAGCTGAAGACAAACCTCTTAAAGTGTAACGAAAGATAAGTTTTTTCACTGTTTTAAAGTAAAAGTATGTACAGTACAAGCAAGGATAACTGGAACGCGGTTAGTATGTTGGCTTGTTGGATGTGAGGCCACAGTCCAAACCCTGTTCAAGAAAATATGGACCGATTATGATAAACCGAATAAAATCCCTAACAATATTATTATTATTCATTACAAACACTTCATGTCAATTTATTTCTTACTCTCAGAGTTTTTGCCAGAAATCTGCTGAGAGGAAGTCGTCTAAGAAATTTTTTTATATTTTTGTTTTAGTTGGAGCCTAATCCTGACCTGGATTTTATACCATGGCCTAATAAGTCTACTAGACTACGGCAGTTTCACATCTCCTCCACGTAAAATGACCATGCAGTAGAATCTGTCGTGAAGAATATCTAATTGAGACATGAGCTGTGTAGCACGTACCTGAGTCTGGTTGAAACAACGTGTTATTGATATCCAGAGCATCCAATTCAGGCCAAAAGACAATGGTAATCATAGACGTTTAGTGCTTACTATTGACAATGATGGTTCAACAGCCTTCTCATGGAAAAGTGGACGGGCGATGCCGCCAGCACCAAAAAGTAAGGTTTTTGTGATGCTTTGGATGCTCTATGGAATAGCATGAGATATAGACACATTTATAAAGAAGAGCATGAGATATAATCAAGTTCATATAGAATAGCATTATATAGTATAGCATGAGATATAAACACGTTTATATAGAATAGCATGAGATATAATCACGTTCATATAGAATAGCATGAGATATAAACACGTTCATATAGAATAACATGATATATAAATAATATCATGTAGAATAGCATTTGATATCAACACGTTTATACAGAATAGCATGAGATATAAATACGTTTATATAGAATAGCATTATATAGTATAACACGAAATATAAACACGTTTATATAGAATAGCATGCGATATAAACATGTTTATATAGAATGGCATGAGAATGCAAGATATATAAACATGTTTATATAGAATAGCATGAGAATGCATGAGATATAAACATGTTTATATAGTATAGCATGAAATATATACATGTTTATATAGAATAACATGAAATATAAACATGTTTATATAGAATAGCATGAAATAAACATGTTTGAGAGATATAAACACGTTAATATGGACAACAGTGTCCACAACAACTGCTTCAAATTCCATTCAGCGAACACACGTCTTTGTCCATGGTCGTCCATGGTGATTTGGTAAAACAGACTGAATAAATGATAACTAAAAACAAAAAACTGCTATCAACTGCCAAAGTTAGGAAGACCTTGTTGCAACAAACGCTAGATATTCCCAGTACTCTGTACCGCAAAGCATATGTCATAGGAAATGTAAATACAAACTTTGTTACTACCTTCTCAGACATAATCAGGATATACTTTAATGCCTTGATTACACATGAAATAGTTTAATAAGACTCCAAATCTGTTAAATTAAAAATCGCTTGCTTTAATGATTTTCATAAAATTGAAATTTTAACTTTCATTTCTAGTATATTGACTTCCTGTGCCTTATAAGGCACAAGGGCTACTTCTGCAAACTCCAATCAAAATTAATAAGACCAGTTAATCAAATTGAAAGGCTTTCAGGCCAAGAAAGCTTTGATTAGAACAAATGTATTCATTTCCTGTAGATTTTACTGTATTGCTGAACAAGTACAGCAAAATGCTGCAAGCAGAACAGAAAGAGTAATGGATGGCAGTAGTAGGCAGAAGCATCTACAAAAGTATTCTTGATGTGAAACTCTTCTTCTGTAGTTCTTTTTTTTTGTATTCTTTTGTATAAAATTTTCATATGGAGCATGTGAAAATAGATCTCATTATAGATAACAAGACACTGTGAACAAAATAGCAAACAGGCAACATCTTGTCAACATTAAGGATGTAAAACTTTTAATTTTGTTTATACGAACGTACAATACGTACGTATGTAGATAGAAAATTTCAACATTTTTACATACTTTCTTCAGACTTTCTTAAGGAAAAAATTGAAAAAAAACCGAAACGAAACGTAAGAAAGAATGTCAGAATAGCAGAAGAAGAAAATGAGGAAAACAACTGAACTGAACTGAAGTATACTGAACTGAAAGTAGAAGATACATAAAGACGTTGAAATTGTTTTTTTTTTTGTTGTTGTTTTAATGTTCATCATGATCAACGCCATCCATATATTGCTAGAGTCGTTTGGAATGATGGCTTACACCACATTTGCTTTAATAAATAGAAAAAACTCTTCTTTTCTTTTTTAAATATTTAAACTGTGCAAACACTGTGTAAAGTATTACTTTTGTTGTTGTTGTTGTAAAAAACTTTTTAATTTAAATAATTTTCCTCCTCCGCTCAGTTTCATTTCTTTTTTTTTTTATTACTTTTCTCTTGTTAATATCTTGTTGTTGCTGTTGCTATTGCATTTGACCTCAATTTTTGTGGTCTTTTAATGCGAGAAATATGAGGGAAAAGAACAGAAACATCGTTGTTAATGAACATTCAAAAACACATACACACACTCGCATTTATTTGAAATTATTTTCTATTTGGCCGTGTTTTTATTTCTGTTGCTGTTGCTGCTTCAAGTTTATCTCTCTCAATCATTGTTAAAAAACATTAATTTTCCGCTTATTGAACTGATAAGTGAAACTTTTTTTCTTCCCCCCGAATAAAACTGTCTCTACGGTATATTTCATGCATGCAAAACCGTTAAGCACAGTGTTCGGATAAAGTATGAAAGAAATGTCAAAAACAAAACTGATAAAATTAAGTTTTTAGATGAGACATCAGCATTAGAAGATAGCCATCCAACTCCTTACTACCACTACATACTTGAGCGGATTGTGCCTATCAAAAGAAAAAAATTCTATAATTCCGACTGTATAGTTAAGGAAGTAGAAGCATAAGAGATTTACCGAGGTTCTGACGACTAACACGACTATCTATATACAGTTAAGCCATCAGGGTGCTTGTTGTACGCTCTGCATTCAGGGACTCCAACATTAGTTTTTATTGAAGGTCTTCCTTAACTTCCAATAGTTCGCTTCTCTCACATGAGCTTTGTTTGGAAAAGTGTTATTCATAAAATACTGGAATTTCGAAGCCATGAAGGCTGTGCAAAGACAAAAAATGTTCAACTCCTTAACGTTCCAGGCGTTCATATAAGGCGAAGTGTCCTGTTAATACATACATTATGTAGTCAAGTCGCCCTTTTATTTTTATTTTATTTTCAAAATACTCATGGTTCTCTCCGCACCCTGATCGCCAGAGAGAACCTTTGTAATACTTTCTACTGTGTCACTGAAGTTTCTGCCAATTCTGAAAAACATTTGATTATGCAATACTATGGCTCTATTTGTCAAAATATTCGCTTCCTCATTACCGATCACTCCCTAGTGACTATACGCGTATAATGCGTACGGTTCCATGTTCTTGATGCTGTATCCTTGGGTGTTATAGCCTTGATTGTCACCTCAATATTAGAATGTTATTTAAAGCCTTATATTTCAAGTTTGCCTAATTATAACTGACCAATGTCATTCGTTTCCTAATTGCACGTACCTCCGACTGAAGGACTGTATTGTTGAGGGCAGTTTAGTTTGGTTCCTGGTAGTTTTCTATCGATGCCCATTATTATGTTACTTCCATATTTAAAGACATCCATGTAGAAAAAGTGACAACGGACATCTGCGCAGTGCATCTGAACAAAAAAGTCGATCTGATATCAGAGAGATGCAGTTGGTTTCTTGTGATACATTGGGCATCTTGTCTTATATTTCAGCGTTAAGCTAGTATCCATTCAGTAACTCAATTACTTACGTACTTACTTAATCGGTTATTACATCCCTTTTAGTCAAGATTACAGCCTTGCCTCCAACAACACCTATGTGGTGTGTGATCATTTAATTGATGATTGGAGAGATATACAGTTTAAAGTTGACACTGAACGTCTAATTAATTTCAGAAAATTTTCATGGCAATTTTATTTCATTCACAGAGTTTTTTTTTCCCAGAATACTGCAGAGAGCAAAACGCCTTAGAAATATTTTTTCATATTTCGATTTGTTCTGGGCAACACACTACCTACTAGACTAATACCCTAATTATTCTGTAGTAATACGATTTGTTGCTACAGTTGATCCATTCCCCCATAGCCTAGCGATTACAGGATGGAAGAGCCTCCTCATATCGAACTCGTTTCTCAATCGGTGAACCCTTTGTATAATTCTAATGTAGCATTTCTTCTCCTTCGATACATAACACACTACTGAAGCATAAGTTAATAGCGGGGTGTTCAATTAATCTTCTGGAGAGCCAGTGTGTTCATCTTGAAGTGTCGCTCCATTTATAAACTATGGCTTTCATACATATTAACCACCTTCTGTGAGCCTTTGTTGTCCTATCTTCCAGATGCTGTCTCCAATCCAATTACTTATCCAGTATTGCACCTAAGTATTCCAGCTGGTAGGATATTTTGATCTCTTGCTCAAGAAAAGGAGGTCTATCATAGAAAACGATCTTCATCTTTTTGTATTCTTCTTTAGGAAAGCATTTTGTAGCTCCCTTAGATACGGTTGTACGATGTTAATACACCTATTGAGTGTAATGACTTTGAATCTAGCGCAGCGTTGTCATGAACTACATTCCATTGTATGCAACCTATTTGCTTTCGAAGTCATAATTTGTATAAAAATGCACATTAATCTGACACTCCATATATTCAAATTCTGAAGTAATTAAGTTCTTAAACATTTAAAGACAATGGCTCATATTGTAGTCGCTGTAGTCTTGTGAGTAGTGTGTTAGCATATTAGACGTGAGGCCACGGTTCAAACCCCAGGTTAGACATCTCGAAAAAAACAACGAAATATTAAAGAATATTTCTATAGCGACTTCCTCTCAGTAGATTCCTAGCAAAAACTCTGAAAGTGAATAATAATTGCCATGAAGAGTTTTTCAAAAATCTGCCGTTTTGAATCAGCTGTACACTGTAGGTTCCGCCAATCGTGTATAAAATTAACACATGCAACATACGTGATATGAGAAGCTAGGTCGTAATTCTGACTAAAGAGTTTTAATGACCAACTACGTACGTGTGTTCAATGTGATGCTCTTTATATTAAAAGCCTGAAGTAACTGCTTTCTTCTGTACTTAACCAGATAGTGACTCATATTTAATATAGGAAAACAATGACGATATGTTCTTCTTTTAAATCGAAAAGGTTATATATTTTTTATATGACAGCACTGGCATTTCCCAGAACTCAAAACAATATTTAATGAAATGCCTTTTTAATTTGGATCATTCTTTTCTTTGCAACTGTCCAACTAATTCCAATATTTATAGTTTTTCGTATGTATTTTTCTAACGCCCATTAATTTCTGCCATTTGACTTTTCTCGACCGTAATTATTTTATTTCCCATTTTTTTCAAATATTTTTTTACATTAATTTTAATGTCGATAATAAAAAATTGTTGTTTTTTAATACGAAAAATATATTGTGTTTGCATTTATTCCATAATTTCATATGAGTTTTTCGAAGAAAAAAAATCAACGAAAACCCACAACGTTACGTTATACTGTGTTACAGTCAATGCATTCGCATTCGCATTCGTAGTCGTAGTTTTTCTGTTGAAACCTATTCGCGCGTAAGCAATTAAAATCGTTGAATTGTGCAAATAATGTGTGTGTGTGTGCAATACTTTACTTTACTTTTTACTCGAACTTTTTTTTTCTATATTTTTTCCACTTTTTTCCATTTTTTTTGTACATTTCAGCACGAGTTGAGTAGCAAAGCAGAAGTTTTTATATTTCAAAGTCTGCAACTACAGCTGCTTGTAGTGACCAAGCACATCAAACTTTAAATGTCACACAGAGGAATATTCAATATGAAGCAAATAGTGCAGAAACTCACTGGCAGCAGCAAAAAAAGTACTGTAAAGAACGCATAAAACAGGAATAAACGGTTGGTCTCTTTGCCGATCTACCATTGAAATTAACGTCAGCAACGCATTAAAAACAAAACTTTCAACTCCGGGAAAAATGCAAAAAAAATTCTGCAAAAAAAAAGAAACAAAATCGTTGTGAATTGTAAAGGATTGCGGAAATAATTTCCTCTTCTTACACATGAGTTTTATTTGTTTCTTGTTTTCGATTTTTTTTTTTCATTCAAACTCTGGCAAATTGCTAGTTTGACCAACCGCATATTCCGACAGATACATGCACCACCAATGCAATCCATAAACTATTCTTTAAAAAAAAAATCGAAAATAACATACGAATTGTATGCAGAATACCAGAGAGAGAGAGTGAGAGAGAGAGCGAGGAAAAGTCCCTCGTATAAAAAATTCAATAAAATGCATTTCAATAATGAGTTGGTATTTTAATTTCCTTTTTCATTTTTCATTGTTGTTGTTCTTGGTGTATACTGTTCAGAGATCAGCAATGAAACGTTTTTTCGCTACTCATAAGTACTCATGAAATTTTGAATATTAGTGAGTTAACAATATTGAAATTAAACTATGTACTCTAATTCATTCGTACTCACTACAACCGTTGATTTATAAGTACAGGTTGCAATGAGTATGAGTACCAACATTATTGATATTTAGCTATGTACTCTGATTCATTCATACTCACTACAACGTTGATTTATAAGTACAGGTTGCAATGATTATGAGTACAACCTTGACATCAAACTCAAAACATTCGAAATATGTTTGATTCATACGTCTACTCATTCAAATTCATAAATTTAGAAAAAATATTTATAATACGTACTCATTAATGATTCGAATTATTCATCAAAATTTACAGTCCTTTAGTTGTTGTTGCATTTAGAAAAAAAAGAAGAAAGAAAAAGACAGCAAACAAAGCAAACAGACAACTTTTTTAGTGAGTATTGTAGTGTTCGTAAGCGAATCATACTTATTTTGTGATTCATGTAAATGTTGAGTAAAGGAGAGTCGAAATCAACAACATCATGCGTATTGTTAAGTATTAATATGATGAGTTCGTCAAACTTTGAATATAAGTAGAGGTTCCATGATATTAAAATAAGTATGAATGCGTATAAGTATCAGAAATTATGATTATGATTTTACTTATCTTTTTGAATACTCATTGCTTATCTCTGATGCTGTTAGCTGTTGTTAAGTGTATTGTAATGCATTACATTATTATTTAAATCCTCTTTAAATCCTCTAACAGTTTTATCTTCTTAGGATAAATTACGCCACGTATCAAATATTGTATAATACGCGAGAGATATGTATTCTTTCTCTCGCTAACATCCAAAAATGCTTTTGAAGTGTAGAAATCTTTTTAAGTGTTTTCTTTTCTTTTCATTCCATTTTAGTATTTCTTCTGCTGTTGTTTGTTAAATTGTTTGTTCATATACATATGTACTCCTTGAGCATGTGTCGAAAATTGTTTATTTAATGTTGCCTAATATTTAAATTGTTCTTCACTTGCACTCATATTTTTGTAGGATTGCTCTTTACTTTTTTTTCACGTTTTTCAGTTATTTAACGAATCTCTTTACAATTGGTTACAGTTTCGTTTCATTTCATGCCTTTCTTTTTTTCTATTTTAAGCCTTACTTACTAACAAAAAAAAAAAAAAAGAAAAAAATTGTAAACTTAAGTGATTTAAATACTTATACTTTAAGCGTTTTGAATAAGGCAACAGACATATCTTGAAGACATTGTTACGAAAATGAAGGATCTGGATACTGGTGTTTTGCTTTTACATCGCTTAACATTAAAATACAATAACAAACACCAGCATACAAAATGGCACATAAGTAAACAAAAATACAACAACAAATACTACAAAAATAAATGTAAACAAAATATACAAACGACAATAATGTATGTAAACAACTATGTTTACTTTGATAGAGATGTCGAGTAGCTGAAGCCACAATCATTCGCCTATATGATCATTCATCAGACTGTTTATTCTGTCATACAGAAGGCAAGGCAAAGCAGGCGAGTTAGTGAAGTTCCGTCAGTCTTGTCTGAAGACACGGTGTGTTTGAAGATCTCCGTTACAAAGATCTGTCGAACAATTGTCTAGTAATTGTTATTGTTTATGCAAAGGGTGTAAACAGAAGAATAACAAACAAAACAATTGTTGTTGTTTACATCAAGTTGTGAACAGTGGCACACAGAATTGTGCGAATAATAAAGAATTTTAATTAAAACTAAACACAAATTTATTTTTATTTTATGTTCAATCTACGAGCGTTTTTAAAAGGTAAAAACGTAACAGTATATTTTTCCAGGCAAATCAAATTTACACACATCAACCAGCATAATAACAACATTTTCTTCAGAAAGGTGATCTTATCTATGAAAACTAAATCGTTAATTTTTATCACTAAAGTATTTGTCTTGCTCCTTTTAAGATAAGGTACAAAAAGCTTACTTAACCTATATATGTATGTATGTTGGATTAAACCAAGATGGTTTCTGTCTCAGTCTTACCATACCATGACTGAAATGTACAATACCAAATTATATGTCTGTGCTGCTTATATGTTTCGAAAGTGCCTTAAAAAAAACACCCTTTATGACAGTTTATTGGCGTGTTGTATTAGGTGTAGTGGTAAGGAAATTTTCTCATTGGTCTTGCCTTTGAGGAAAGGTACTTGCCATTGGCACAAGTACAATACCCAGAGATCAAAATTACCCATTGTAATATTATGTCTTATTATTTCTTTCGCTACCTATGATAGTCGTTACTGGTGATATCCTCTAAAGGGTGCTTAAGTGTGAAAGTATTATGAATGATTAACTTTTAAGAATGTTGAACATTGTTCGTCTTAACCTAGACTATATCGAGCCATAACCGCAAAAATATCTCAAGCGACATATTTTTCAAATATCGTTTTTTGTAATAAATAAATTCATTGGCATCATTTGCATCATCTATAAAAATTTCCGGGTCACACTCTGTACCGTTATGAACTTATAACAGGAAAAAGTTTCATTTTCTAACTTAGTTTGCATAAGAAATAAAAAATAAAAACCTTCTCCTGTAAAATTTTGTTTTTCTCGCTTGAGATATTTTTGCGGTTATGGCTCGATATGTGTAGGACTTTAATAACCAAGCAAAGTCAAACATTAATACTAAGTCAAGACATCTCTTAAAATACATTTAAGGAGAATTAAATTGTGTGGCTTGCTTTAGGTCCTATTAATTGAACATATTCCAACTCTGCACAGTGTAGTGACTCTTTTCATTCATTCTCCAACACTATAAAGTGTTTCTTTATGTCAATCCACTAAAAATCTTGTGTACAATTTATTGTTGAAAAAAAGTTTCTTTCATTTCGTTTCGCTTTTTTTTTATTATGTTTTGGGTGCAGAAGTGCTGTCTTTTAATGGCACTTGACTTTACATTTATTATGAATAGTTACACTATTTTCAAGAGCCACTTGGTGGTGATGGTGGTGGTTCTTTTCATTGTAAATCGTTGTCACTTGGAAATGTCAAAATATTTTGAATATCATTAAACAAGATTTAAAGAAGGGGACGGAGAAGGGGAAGAGGAATATGGAATTAAAAGATTAACAAAAACTGAAAGAGTTTGATGGAAAAGATAAGAAATAAAAAATAAGGCAATTTTATTAATGTTTTGTTTAATTTTTTCCTGTTAAAAAATTTATAAAATTTTCAATAAAAAAATTTAAATTTAAAAATCGTTTGTTAATATCATCTCTCACATCGGCTTTGACCTGTAAACAATCAAGCAACCAACCAATCGCTCTTGTTTAATCCTGTTAAAATATTTTATTTTTTGTTTTACAATGGCGAACACAAAAACAATAAAAACAAGTAGAAAAAAACGCAGTAAAATTAAATAATTTCTGTGTAACATGATCGATCAATTAAAATACTCGATGGCATGCAAATAAAATGAGAGAAAAAAATTAAAAAAAAAACCGCCAACTCATGCAAATATGCAGCGGGAAAAAATGTACAAAACGAGTGGAGGGGGAATAAAAAAATCAGAAATTGTTGGAAATAATTTCACAATGTTTACGAAAAGAATAACATCACAGCTTAAGCGATTAATAATAAATTCAAATAAATTAAATTAGCTGTGAAATGTAATTTAATTAAAACATTTACACAATTCTCTGTGTGTGTGTGTGTGTGTGTATAAAAATAAATTGCATACACAATGAAGATTTAATGCCACACAACTACCCACCCATCCATCCACTCATCTACACACAATGCAATACAGGAGGAGAGCCTAGGCAGAGAAAATTAAAAACTTTTTTCCTTTTTTTTTTGGTTTTAATAGCAAACAAACCTCAAACCAACAAACAAACTTATTTTAAGTGCTGAACAGCAACAACAACAACAACAATAATAATAAAGAGAAACCAAGAGATAAACGAAATATATTAATAAAATAGTAGAAGAGAACATTGTGAAAAATTTACAATTTTTAAATTGTTTTCTCGCTCTTTCTCTCTCACACTTTTTGTTTTTTTGATGTATTTTAAGCCTGTAACTATTTAACAAACAATTCACAACAATTCCAAAACAAATACACACACATACCCATGCATACATTCATATACACTTACACAGATAGATGAAACTACTCATACAAGCAAACATCCTCATAAAAAGGATATTAAACCCAAAATGAAAATGAAAAAAACAAAACAAAACAAATTTGCTTTTAAACATATTGTTCAGCCGAAAATTATAATGTGAACTGAAAGTTTATATAAAAAGAACAGGCAGCAACGAAATTTCAGGCACTTTGAAACGTACACAATGGCGACAATACTTAATTAATGTCACAATAACGGGTGGTAATCAAACTCTAGGGGAGTTGTCAGTTATCAAACGATATAAATGGACCGTGATCTTGCAGATAGTGTATTGGCTTATTAGACGGAATATGAAAAATTATTTCTTCCGCGACTTCCTCTCAGCAGATTTCTGTGAAAAACTCTGTGAGTAAATAAAATTGTCATGAAAAGTTTCTCAAAAAAAAAACTGCCGTTCGGGATAGACTTTATACTGTAGGTCCCGCCACTTATGTATAAAATTAACACATGCAGCATAAGTGGTATGAGGAATTAGGTTGTAATTCTGACTAAAGGGTTGTAATGACCAATTATGTATGTATGAATGCGTATAAGTATCAGAAATTATGAGTACGATACGATTCTACTCTTCTTTTTGAATACCCATTGCTGATCTCTGTTACATACCTTATAAAGAAAAGAAAATACCACTTGAAGGGATGCTGAACAAAAACAGATCAAGTTTTTTTCTTGTGAAACCTTTAACAGCAAATACAAACAAAAATTTTCAAAGGCATTCCTTTGTTGTCAGCTGTAGTGGTGACGATGATGATGTCGATGCTACAGGATGTGCTGTGTGCTCTGCTTTAAGCCACAGTCAAAAATTTGTTGTCAGTATGTTTACGTTCTGTTCTGCTATGTTGATGATGTTTTTCATTTTTTTCTCTTGTGTGAGTGTGTTGTGTTATTTGAGTCGTTTTTTGTTTTTTTGTTGCTTTATGCAACATTGTGTCAAACATACAATATTAAAATTCCGCAAATAGTTAAAATGCGTAACTTTTATAAAAGCGTTTAAAATATGGCAATTCCGTGGTAAAAAAAAATTGAGGTTGTAATTTCAAATTTTATTTTTTCTGTTAAAACCTGAATGCTTATAAACGCTATTTATTATTGAAATAATTTTATGGCGTTAATAAATTTTTAGACATTTAATTGGTATTAAAAAAATAAAATTAACAGATAACAGATGTGGAAAACAATGTAAAGAATTGGGTGTTGGTATACAGGGTATACTGGGTTCATATTAAAATTTACTCCACGGTGTTTAACACGTTGACTGCGGACTAAAAGATAACTCGTAGATTGTGTTCCCTTCTAGGGTGCCAACTACGAGTTATCTCGTATTCATTAAACCTGTCATTTTCTGAAAATTGTCGCGGCAGTAAAGTGTTAACTGAGACACTGAGTTTACGAAAACTACTTAATTTCCCGAATATCACTAAGAAAGACTGAATTAAACTCTTTCCGTAAAAATTTTCATTTGTTCAGCCACAGTCTTGAAAGTTCTATGTACAGGAAACCCGATATTATAGCATGTATTATAGTATATGATACATGATTGATCATTACAACCCTTTAGTCGGGATTGCAACATACCTTTTCACATCACTTATGTAGAGTGCGTGCCAATTTTATGCATGAGTGGCAGGACCTACAGTTTAAAGCCGACTCGGGAAGCCAAATTTTTCAGAAACTTTTCATGGCAATTTTACTTACTCACTGAGTTTTTGCCAGAAATCTGCTGAGAGGAAGTCACTTGTTGGTTATATCGTTGTTGGATATACTTACCTGCCAGACTACGGCGACTTCAATATCCCCATTATTGTACAGTATTGTACTTGAGGCAAGTCACTCACTACATGCAATCAAAACCAAGTGGGGCTTCACTTGGTGTGTACAAGGAAGATTTTAAGAAACTTTTTCATGGCAGGTTTATTTACTCTCAGAGTTTTTTCCAGAAATCTGCTGAGAGGAAGTCACCGAAGAAATATTTTTTTCATATTTCGTTCTGATGTCTGGCCTGGGGCTCGAATCCGGGCTTTACGTCTAATAAGCGAACACACTACCTACTAGACTACAGCGACTACAATCGTAGATCATGTATGAGAAAAAGTTTGGCGTTCTCCTTTAAGCTACCCGCTCGAATCTCCTCTACTATACAAAAAAGAAAACGGACTACGAGCATTTGCAGAAGGCAATTAGAATCCGAAATGAAATTGGCAGCAATAAGTTGGAGATTAACACAGGCATTATTTTATAATTGGCCTGACTACCAATCGTCAAAAGTCAATTACCTTTACTTACTTAACTGACCATTAGCAATATGATGAATGGATTTCGGCCTGACTTAACACATCCTTCTAGGCGCCTATGATTCTAAATCGCCTACCCTGGTTAGTCACACCAATCGATGACAATCGATCTGGTTCCTCCAACGCAAACAAGGTCATCCTCTTCGCTGACTTCCACAAATCTGAGCATCAAATCATTGAAACAATTGAAAGTTATGTCTCCCTGATTTCTAAATTAATATCATAAACGTTTGCAAGCAGAAGAACTCATATAAAAAGTAAGCAGATGAAGGCAATGTTGGCTATGGGAGCCACTGTGGTTTGTGGTTTATTCGCATGCATCTGCAACTTAAGAAAATCCCATAAGAAAAAGTGTAAAGTAATCATGTCGCACAATGTCGGTGGCCAGTGCGATGGTATGGTCATCTCAAATCGCTAGGGAAATATATCCATATCGTCAGTGTTGAGATCATCTAAATTCAGATCGTCGATGAAGATATGTTTGCTCATATTTCGTTATTGTTGGAGATATCTGGGGCTTGACCCGGCCTCACGTCTAATAAGCCAACACACAAGCTACTAGGCTAAGACATTATAGCACAGTTTGAATTAATTCCCCTTTATGAACCAGATATCAAGGATTCAAAATTTCTTTAATTCTTAGAAAGCAACAGTCGTACATTAATAAACATTTAAAAATTATTAAAAAATAATCACCAGAATCAGTTAAGCAAAGCAGTTCGTATATAAAACAATTAATTAGAAATCTAACCAGTGGTGTATTGTATTAAAACAAATTAACGCGAAAAAACTTACTCATTTTTCGACGTAAACAACTGGAAGCAAGTTAGGAAAATTGTTTTCATTTCTTTTTAAAAAGCTTAATTAAATATACTCGTATTCAATGAATTTAAATTTTAGAATCACCGTCTTTTTTTCTTTAGATTTTCTGCCATTATTTATACACCCACAACCACACTAACAAAGTCTGCGAGTGTGTTTGGTGTGGGTAGATTAAAATTTTTATCACATTTGTACGTTTAATTCATATGTGAGTATTTGGCTTTGAAAGAATATTAGTGGAGTTCACAATTGAGCTGCAAAATATCAGTTTTCTTTGATTTGTTACTCTGGAAAATGTGCTTCTCTCGCCGAAAGTATTAGTCTAAGGTCCATTATTGTTTTAAACAACAGATAGTCGAACGGGCTTACATCTGAACTGTATATAGGTCCTCCAACAGTTACTTCCAAATTTTAACAGCTGATAACTGTTTTTACTCAAATTAGTTGTCGTATATTCTGTCTACTTGGCCAAGTTCCTATGGACGGTTATAGCATTCAACAATGAGTGTAAATAATAACATGGTTTTGTCAAAATGGGTGTTCTGTTCAAGCAACTACCATGTGCTTCGCTCCTTTTGTGATCGCAATGATCATCCTTCACAATGTCTGGTGATTCACTAATCGATCAATCAACACCCATGATGGGGCCCATTGCTGAATGAATGGGTACGTGAACAAACAAAATTGTCGAATTGGGGACGATAGTAATCCACATGAGTTACTATTTAAGATGAACTTTGAGCTGGCGGCATCATCGGATCATATCGTTTGGAAACGACGTTGGCCAGGACCATAACTATCAACGGCGAGCACATAATTACCAACTTCTTTTGGTCACAATTTAAATCATCTGAAGACCAACGACATGTGGCCACACGTTTCGTGTTACAATGGATATTCTCACTAGCGATTTGAGATTACTACGGCATTTCACATAGAGATGATGTAAACTGGCCACTGAGATTGTGCGATATGATCACTTTACACTTTTTTGTGGGGTTTTCTTAAGACGAAGTCGAACCACTGCAGTCAAAGCCAACATAGCGAATAAGTTCAGATATCAGGGTGATGTAACTATCAACTGCTTCCGCAATTGGAAGTTAAGCGAATTCTTTAAATAATGTTTGCGAAGTAATAGTCTACAATTTATTCAATTCAATTTCATTCCGAATTCCACTTGTCTTCTCCAGATGCTACAGTAGAGGAGGACGGACCGGGTAGATTATTTTAGAACCTCCAACCTTTTTGTCACGCTTCCTTTGCTTGTGGAGTTGTTTCGATTCGATTTCGGTATTCATCATGAGCTCATTATGGCAGTTTATTATGCTGCTCAAATAGGTAAAGCATGCGACATCTTCAGCAATCTCGATATTTTTTCGTTTCATTTTTTAATTGGAAGCAATTATATGCGTTCGGATAAAGCATATTGTTCTACCCAATATTGTAATGTTGAGCACGTGAAGCTAAGTAAACAGCTTGGAATTTAGCTGGTACAACTGCATAATTAATATAACCAAGATATATGAACAGATTTCCTTGTGCACTCCATGTAAAGATCCAATTGGTTGTTTTTGGTTGCTTGTAGTGTATAAATTGCCTCCAGTACAATACTATAATGAGGATAAAACGCAAAATTTTTCTATTGCTACTATATTCTCTGTCCATCAAAGTCTTTCAGTATAACTACTTTGCATCCTGGCAGTTGTCAAATAGCCAGATGGCGCATAGTATAAAATACGCAACAAAAGTGATGAAAATCCCCCGCTAAGGTAATGAAATGACCGTGTAGTTTTGTGAACCGATTAATCTGAGGCAAACTGATACAATACTGTTACGTTTTTAGCTTTTAAAATGTTTAAAATATGAGCTCGTAGATTGAAAATTAAATAAAAAAAATTAATTTGTATTTAGTTTTAACAGAATTCTTTATTGTTCGCATAATTCTGTGTACCCCTGTTCACAACTTGATGTAAACAACAACAATTGCTTTATTTGTTATTCTTCTTTACACTCTTGTACGTAAACAATAACAATTGTTCGACAGATTTTTTAACGGAGGCCTTCAAACCACGATTATTTTCTTCAAACACTATGTATTCACACAATACAGACAGAATTTGGTGTGGTCACTAAAATGGAGATTGTGGGGCCCTCGCTTGTGGGAGCCAATACTTGCCCTTCAGTGCTAGCTCCTTTAAGTTTAACGGGGACTCTTGTGTAGGTGGCTGGTAGTTCGCTCCTTTATTGTTCTTTGTTGGTATGTTTTTGTTGAGTTATTACCATTTTTTTACCCATTGCCATTTGTTCAACATGTAAACAAGTTCATTGTTTTCGTTTTTGTAGCTTTTGTTTACAATTTAAACGATGTAAAAGCAAAACACCGTTTTTATTCTCGTAACAATACGAAGATCTGATGAAATTTGGTAGTGACTTCCTCTATTATTGGCAACCTTTATATGTATGTACAAGCGTGCTAAAAAACCGTGCTATATTTGTGATATCGATGTCCTTTTTGAATTCCATTACTTATGAACCGCCTTAATATAACGTATGAAATAATTCACTATTATACATACGCAAATTTCAGTAACATACGTTTAATGCTGCAATGTAGTGCGTGTGATTTTGTTGATTCTCAGTTTTTTTTCGTTTTTTTGTTGAATGTCCCGACTTAATGAAATTACCATAAATTTTGCCATAAATGCACAACCAATGTCCCCCACATGTTCCCTCATCGATCCAGTAAATCTTACTGTCGTATTATTTCAACTCATATCTACCGTGCTACAGAGAGTAACAGCCGTTACATCGGTTCATTCAGAAACACACACATACACATACGCACATCTGGGCTCGTTCATATTCAAACAGCCAGCCATTCAGTCATCAGGCTGATAAAGGCAACAGCAGCAGCAAGGCAAGCTAGGCAGCCAGTCAGGCATTCATTTGGTTCCCCATATTTTTTTTTTTTTTTGCATGTGCGTGTGCGAATATTTAATTAAAAAACACCACAAATTTTATTTTTACGTGCGAATTAAAACAAAACAAATGCCATTTTTTCCTCTTCTTCGGTTTTAATTTTATTTTATTCCTGTTGGTTTGTCACCAAAAAAAAAAGAAGGGAAGCAGGAGAGTGAAGGGAATATAAAAAATATATTTGTATTGCAAATTAAAAAAATATTAATAAAAATGTGAGGTAGATACCACATACACTCACTCATGGACGCACACAATAAAAGAAAGAAAAAGTTACTTGACATTGCAACTGCTGTAGCAGCAGTAGCAGCAGTGGCAAGCAGCTTTAGTAGTAGTAACAATGGTTGCTACAGCAAAAAACAATTAAAAGCCAACAACATCAGTTACGCGTGACACTGCAAAACTATATACCATACACTATACATACCCATACATACATATGTACATTCATATACAGGAGTTGTAAGTATGTATGGCTTTTTATGTTGCAATATATGTTCTCATTGCATTGTTTCATTTGCTGTTTTTGCTGTTGCACATTTATTTTGGTAGATGCAACCAAGTGTGCAACAATGTTTTCTTTTTTATGTTTGTATGCCTGCTACTGGCATAGGCTGGCTAGCAGGCTGGCTAGCTGGTTGGCATTGCCGCTTAGTAGCAACATGTTCATATAATTTGATAACTATGTGGGCAACTCACGCAACAATACACCCCGTGTATATCGCACCTGCAGGGGTCTATTTGGCAGCAGTGTTACTATGGTATGTAGTAAACGTTACTTGTCAAGGGTAACACTTTACAGTGACAAACTTAGGAAACAATGGACTTTGTGGCACTACCAGTAAAGCCAACAAAAATTATAAAATAATTTTTGGTTTTATTTTGTGGTAGAAACCGATTTTGAAATACCATTCTCTACAAGGCTTTTATATACGAAAAGAAAATTTTTATTTCAAGTTTTCTATTGGAAATCCTTATTTTAGTATTAAGAACAGAGAAGAAAAGTTTTGTAATTATAATAATTGCATGAAGTAGGGTACCAAACGTTCCATTATAATAAAAGCCAATATGGCGTTTATTTTAATCTACATTTAAACATTATATGGTAGGAATGTGTAAATGAGTCATATTATTTTATTGTAATTTTTGTTTTGCATGAACCCCCCTTACTGATTGGCTTAATGGTAAATTGTTGTTACACTTGAAAAATCAGTTGTTTTATTGATTGTAACGCCAGCTTGACACCACGGTCAACATAACCCAAAAGAAAATTTTGTTTAAATATTTCTTATCAGAAAACGATAAATTAACAATAAAACTCGAACCCAAGGTGACGTAGTGGAGCAACTTACAATTGGAGATTTGTCACATTATTCATACATACATAGCTGGTCAGTGAGGATTACGACCCAACTTCTCACGCCACTTATGCTGTGTGTGTGTGTGTTAATGTTAACCATAAGTGTACCTATAGTTTAAAGTACAGAATCCATACCAACAACATAACATAATTTTAAAAATCTCTGATTGAATTGTTTTCTAAAACTTAAATAGATTCCTTTCACCCCATTGAGGATTAAAGGGTTACAACTAGATTGTTAGAATATACTCGATCTTCTGACCTCTAATTTTCTTACATCCTTGACCGAGCTCTCTAATATAAAGACTGCGGCAATAGCAAGATTTATTTTAAATTCGTAATGGTTTTCCCTAGGCAATGCTTGACCCTCGTGTAGAATTAATTGTGGTATCACAATGGGCATAAACGCTGGCCTTTTCCTTTGAGCGATTCCACCATCCAACCTAACCTAACCTACTCGATCGGATGAGAAGTTTTGTTAATACAGTTCATTTGGTTTGTCGTCTCCAAGGTCTTGATGGTCGTTGTCGTTCATATTTTGAGTTCTTATCTGAAGACATTATACGAATATGTACATTAAGTTAGGCCGATCCAATTCTTCCAAAGTTTTGGGACATCATGTAAGATTCTCATTTGATTCATTTTCGAACAATTCTTTCGATTTGAAATTGTTTTTTGGTCGTTAAATATGAAGGAGGTTTTTAAACAGTTATTTTTTATGTCTTATCTATACTCTATGCCAGTTTTTCTTGTATCGGAAATGCCTTTACAGCACTTTGATAATCTAATTGGACCCCATATGTGTCTTGGATATCAGAATTTTAAGTTCAGTTGTAGATAATCAATCGATGAAGACCTCTGGCTTACACAAATCGTCTTAAGTAAAAAATGTTAAACAAATTAGCAAATCTTCTCACGCAGTACAGATAATACAATAACCTCAACACATTACATATACACAAATCGAAGTGTATTTTTTTGATTCATATTATCTCCGCTTTCATACTGAAGTCGGTGTGCTTATTATAACAGTTTCGAATAGAATCGGCTTAATATGAGCCTTCCAGCATGAACTGCCGAATATTGAGAGATAATAAGTGCTATTTTGTTGAAGCTATGTTAGGATGGAGGAATAGCTTTAATATCAATGCTCACTTGAACACGCATAGCGGCCCGTTTTGATGTCACAGGTAGGCCACAGTTGAAGCTACTTCTGTCAATTTAACATTAATTTCTTCAGTCTGTTTTGATAAACCACTCTGGATAACTATCACCAAAGACGTGTATTTGCTGAATGAGGTTAGGAGCTGATCTTAATTTGCATCGAAAAATCATTTTCATCGTTAACGCAAACAAAATTGTCGAATTCGAGGCAACACCAATCCACATGGGATCCAAGAGCATCTGCTACATTCGGAATAAGGCACTTTTTGGTATGGAATTTCATACTGGTGTCGTCATCGGTCCATATTTCTTTGAGAGCGACTTTAGTCAGGCCATCATTAGAGGTCCGGTGAGCACTATAGGTCTATGATAACCAACTTCTTTGGACATAAATTAGATCACCTGCATACCAACGATATATAGTTTTAAATGGATACATGCCAAAAATCCCATGCCTTATTGAATATTCTGCACGAGCAACTTCAGAGCATAATTACCTCACAGGGGGGTGATGTAAACAGGACGCTGAGATCGTACGAGTTGTCCCCGTTAGATGCTTTCTTGCGGGAATTTTTTAAGTCGCAGGTATGCTAATAAACCATAAGTCACAGTGGTCCTCAAAGCCAACACAACATTGCTGTCTTTAAAATTCAGCCTTGTTTATAAGTCTGAGTCATGTAAAGTCTAAATTTTGAATGTGCTCCCCCCCCGACAAACCGTAGCATACGTTTAATACTTAATGACCCGAATAGCTGGTACAAAGTAGAAACTAATTTAAACAAATTAAAGCAAGACCCCACTTAGCGCGGGGGATACGTTTCAATAAGTTCCAACGCTAAACGAAACAGCCTTAAATGAGGCAACATGAAGATCTCATGTTTATGACGATGAAGGTTCTTCTTCCACTGATATTCTTTGTTTTTTTGTGACGAAGTCATCTAAAGTCGTCTGTCTCTTTCTGTGTCGTTCAGCAAGCAGTTGTCAATAACAAGATACCGCATCACTGACACTTCGTCTTGCCTTTGAACTTCTATCCCAATACTACCGCGTAATACTGAGACAGCGTTAAACGGAGCATCGTTAAGCGGGGTCTTACTGTAAATTTTTTCAAGTACATTTTTTAAAGAGAATGATCGTAACAAATTTGTTTCAGTTTTCGATGTACTTTGAGGCACAAGTTTTAATTCAGATCAACATCAAATTCTTACAATCTTCTGCAGTAGGCGAATCTAACTTGTCTTCATCGTTTTTTTGTACTATTTTAAGGGCCATTATTACAACTTGCCGTTAAAGTTGGATTTAGTTAAAGTTAACTTTAGGTAAAGTGAACTTTAAAGTCACCTTTAACTTATTTTCATTATTACAACCTAATGATAAAATAAAGTTAACTTTTTTAAAAATATGGCAGTGCAGGTTAACTGTGGCTTCATATCTAATAAGCCAACACACTTCCTACTAGACTATGACGACGAAAAAATGGGAGGACGTTAATGGCTAAGTATGAAGTCTCGTATTTTTCCCCGCCTGCTTATTCCCCAAAATTTGATTGAATTTTTCTATCAAATAAAACATGAATAAATAGTAGAAATCACTTGGATTTCCATGATGTAAAGTAGCACAATAACACTTAAATTTGTTTGCTCTGATTCTCTCCCTCTGAAAGTGTATTTCAAATAATGTGTCACAGATTTACTCATTAAATTTCTTTTCTTTTTTTACTTTTTTTTCAAAGGCACCTGAGTATAATATTTTAATCACTTCAATGTAAAATGTCCCCTGTATAGTAAAAAAAAGAAGAAAATTTTTTAATTTGTCACAGGCCTCAAAAGTATTCAAGTGTTTGCGGGGAAGCTTTTTTTCTTCCTTTGTTGCTTATATATGTATGGTGACCCCCCTTGCGAATAAGTTAAAGAGTGACCTGATTTGTGTGAAATGCTCTACTTAATGCAACAGGAACAGGACTCGGTCGGTGTATTACTTATTTCGCTGTTTTTACTTTTCATCATCTTAAACGCAAGCAACGTTTCTCAAGAATTCATGTGGTTTTTATTTAAAAGAAAAAAAATTTTTTTCTTTCTTTTTCGGAAATATTTTCTTCGTTTAACAAATATTTTGCATTTCATGTTCAAAGATGCTGTGTGCAGCAATGAAATGAAAATAAAAAACCAACAAAAAAGAAAGGAGCAAAGAAAACAAAATTAAATTAAATAAAACAGCAGCCCCAATGCAAAATGACGAGCAAGAGCAGTTGCAGCTGCTGTAGCAGCAGTTGCAGTAGCAACAGTGGCAACATAAGTAACGTGTATCATTAAAAACGTATTTAAATTTTTGTGCATTCAACTTTGTGCCCCCACCAATAATGTGGTGACATGATGCTGAAAATGAAATTAATTATAAAATAAAACAAATGATGGCCTCGTCGCAAAGCTCTTGCGGTCACATGGCCCGCTTATTATTGGCAAAATCACGCATACGTTGCGTGTGAAAATTTTAACAGGAAAAAAAGAAAGAAAGAAACAAAGAATTAAAACAACATCAGCAACAACATCCACACAAAAAGTATATATAACGTATGTTGTATATAAAGGACTTATTGAAGACACACATTAAAATTTTGCTTAAAATGCTGAAAGTTTCGACTTGCGGCTACAGCCGCAAGATGCAGAAGGAGTCTGATTTTATTTAAACGAACATTGAAAATGAAATTTAAAACAAGACTAAGTGAATGTAAGGAAAATATGGCTGTGAATATAAAAGGAAAAGGATAATGTTTATATAGTAATTGAAAAGTGCCTACCAGAGATGGTTGGGTAGGAAATTAATTTAAGGACACTTTTTTTGGGTACATTTTGAAAGAAAGGGATGGCAAGAATTTATTCCTGCTTTCGGATATTTCAATTCAAATGAATTTAGTTTTGTCAATCTCGAATTCTTATAATCCTTTCCAGAAGTGCGCAGGTCTTCTTGGTCTGCCTCGTGTTCCTCGTACTATTTTAAGAGTTTAATCAATTGCTAGTTCAGATGATCAGTATTGCTAGTAATCAGATGATTTTAGTACCATCAATCTCGTATTCTTATAAGCAGTCCAATTTACCTTGCCTTCTCGTCTTCCTAGTTTTCCTACTTTCTTTCCAGTTTATCATGAAGGATTTGTGTTATAACCGCTCTTTGCTTGGTCGCCGTAGTCTAGTAGGTAGTGTGCTGGTGCGACATCTCCAAGAAAACGATATATGAAAAATATTTTCTGGCGACTTCTCTCAGCAGCCTTCTGGAAAGAACTCCCAGAATAAATGAAATTGTCATGGAAAGTGTTTTAAAAATCAGTCATTCGGAATCACACAACATAATTGGTATGAGAAACTAGGTCGTAACCCTGACTCCAGGTTTGTAGTGACCAACGATGTATGCATGTATGTATGTTGCTTGACACTCCTGTTAGAAATTATGCTTAAACAGAATATTTTCAATATCCTTCGCAAGAAGCTATTAAAAAATCCCTTGGGCACCTCTTTATCAAACACAGACTTACCATGTCGTTGCACCAGATCAGTTCCTTCAATGAGAGCCTCAACAAGTCCTGTTCACCCACTGCATATGCTGGTAGTAGTTTGCAGCTCACATGTACTAGCAATAGAGTTGGTAATCAAATGCTTCAATAACTCGTTGAAGTTAGGTAGGCTGCTCATAATTATAGAGTTTAAGTAATTTCACGTATTGAAGTTTCTGTCAGGAATTCTTAAGGAATTCTTCAGGAATTTTCTCAGTGTGAACAAGCATGGAGATTTGTCCGTGTGACCAAGAAAACATACATAATTTCCAAAGGGTTCTACAGTCGAGAGTTTTAGAAACGCCTGCAAATAATGGTTTCATAAAATCACACTGAAGCTATGTGGGTAGCAAATCAAATCGCGTCTATCACCTCTGAGAAAAATAAATCGTTTCAAATATGAAAACCTTGCTTGACAGCAATTGAAAAAGGGAAAATAATTTGCTAGAAAAAAGTGTAGAGTACGCAGTATTCTAATATTCGTGACACAAGTTTTTCTGAAGCGACACTAGCTGAAGTACAGTGGAAGAAGCCCTGTTGATGTGAGTGAATAACGAGGGATCCTGGCAAGCTCTTTATAACATTTAATGAAGCATTGTGAAAAACAGAATGATGTTGACGCATGAAATGTCAATGATTTCGCACACATAGTAAAATTTAAACGATTCTAATAAACGCATTGAATGTCTTTCAATCAAGAAATAGAAAAGAGGGCTTGACAGGTGGTGTGGTACCAAAATTTTCAATTCCATATCCTAGACTTAAATTCAGCTGACGAAAAATTATTCATCTTGGAAATATTAGAAATTAATCAGCAATGAACCCACACTACCACATATTTTTTCAGAAGAAACTGTTTGCACACAACGACAAATAGTAACTCTATCATTATAGAACATTTTCACAGAGGAAACTGTTTGTAAACGACGACAAATGGTAACTCTGTCATTATAGAACATTTTGACAGAAGAAACTGTTTATAAACGACGACAATTGGTAACTGTGTCATTATAGAATACTTTCACAGAGGCAACTGTCTGTACACGTTTAAAAATGGTAACTCTTTTTCTATTGAAAATTTTCACAGAGGAAACTGTTTGTAATCGACGACAAATGGTAACTCTGTCATTATAGAAAATTTTCGCAAAGGAAATAAATGGTAACACCGTTATTAGAACATTTTCACAGAGAACATAATGGCAACTCTATCATTATAGAACTTGCTGCAGTAAACAAATCACTTGCTTAGTTGTTATCTCAAGGAAAACATAGAAAAAATTAAAACGAGCTGCCAACTGTAGAATGAAATGCTGTTCCAAGGATTGTCAATTTGTTGTTTACCTGATTCATTTGACATTATTGCCCAAATTATAAGGGGAGTGCCTCTAAAGCTTTTACACGTAATTCAGCTCATTTAAATTTTACATTTTAATGATGTATTGATTATGATATTGATTCACAACCATTTGAAAAATATCTTGTTTATGTTTAATGTTCACAAGAATTGCCTGTTTTAGTTTAGCTTTTAAATGGGGGGCCTATTTATTATGGTTATATGGTGAGACAACAAAATTCTTGTTCTCTTTTTTTTGCAGTTGCATTGAAATGTTGCTTCTGTTGTGATCTTAAATCATGATCATTTTGCGATAAGCATTTTTATGCAACATTGTTGCATACAATGTGTAACGCAGTAGATCATTTCTTATGACATGATTTCCTTTAGGCTTTTAGGCCTTGTCACAAACTGATTGACATGCTTGTAACGCACTTCGTAACCAACACTGTTACAAGGAAAAAAAATGCTTATATGCCCGTTCTAAAGCTCAACATGTTGAAGTCAAAGTTGTCATTTAATTGCAGCTCTTGCTGTGGGCAGATATAAAGCAAGTGATGCTAGTGAAAGGCACGACAAAAAAGGAAAAAAAAAGAAAAGAAAAGAGAACGAAAAGAATGAATGAAAGTGGAGCAGTAAGTAAGAAAAGTTCGTTATTTTTCCGTTATAATGATTCCCGCAGTGCAATTAAGTAACGAATAATACAATGCTTATAACAACGCAGCAACAACAACGACAACACGGCCATTATGGCAATAAAGGACATCGTGTGTCCTTTTCCTGTTAACAGTTTTCATACTGTTGCTACCTACCACCACTACCAACATAAAACTGGCTGCTGTGGTTGTTTTTCTTGTCCGTTGCTGGTATTGCAGCTGATATGCATATTGTTTCTGAGTATGTGTGTGCCTGTGAGTGTGTATGTGTAAGTATTTCGTATTTCTGTCGTAATAAATGTCATTTAAAATTAATAACTTTCATATTAAAATGTAAAAATAACAAACTCTTAACACAAAAAGACAGAGAGAGAGAGAGAGAGAGAGAAAACAGGCAAAAGAGATTGAAAATGAGGAAAAATGTATAAAACGAACGAATAAAAAAACGGCAAAATAATAACAATAATTAAACTCACACTTGCAAACCAAGTAACGACAACAACAACATCCCAGCTCTGCAGTCGTTCCATCATATTTTTCTGGCTCATATATCCTGGCTGTGTGCTGTACGTCATTGGTTTGCCCAGCATGTTTTTTATGCAAATTGGGACCTTGGCCTCAACCATGCAGCACACAAAAGTATGAAAAAGGCTTGCAAAAATGCATTAAAAAAAGAAAAACAGCCAAGAGAACATTACAAAAATGTTGCATAAAAATTAAAAAGAACATCTCTGACACACACACAGAGTAAAAAAAAACGTAAACAAAAGCATACAAAGGACAGACAAAACTTTTACACTTTGCTGTGGGCTTACGCATAAATATTTAACAAAAATAAAAAATACATAAGAAATGTATAAAAAAAATGGGATATTAAATATGAGAGCGAGCATAAGAAGAATACACACACCCAGAAGAGAAGAACGAAGGCAGTGAAATTTGTTAAAATTTGCTTTTTCTTGCCTCCTTCATTGCATTGCGTTGTTTTAAGCCCTTTTTCAAGTTAAATGTACCGCTAAAAGGCATTATTAAATATGTATTCGGCGCAAAATGTATGTCATTTTTTAAAAACAGGCGGAAAGTTTGTTGCTACAGTGATACTTCACTTTTTTCTTTTGAGGGTCAGAATCATCTTTAAAGCTGCTTTTTAAAGTTGAGACAATGATATAGAAAGAATATTCAAACAGCAGCGAGTAATAGCTGAGGCTAAGAGTTTTTAAATACAAAAATTAAGGCATTTGAATTCTTCAATTGGTGCTTTATACATAGAATTTGAACACCCCATTACAAAGATTGTCTAAAAATCAAATGGTGGAAGAATAGCTATCAAACCCCCAACCCATACAGATATTATGTAGATCTGCTACCTCATTTAGATAACATATGCGACCGTTGTGCACTGCTTGGTGTACATCACATTACGACTCAGTTCTCTGATTGCCGTTCGATTATCAGAAAGTTTGTTAATTTCTCGTCTGGGGCCATTTGCGTGCCCTATATTTTGTGCCACAACCTATGCAGACGGCTCCGTCCATCTTCGAGCTATCGGTGTTAATTAGAATGGAGGTTTTTGCGATGGTGTGCCGCATCATTCTCCCAAAGCTCTCTTTACGATTCACATCTCTGTCCAGTTATCCATAGACGCCTGAAGACGCTGTAGTGATTCGGTAGCATAATAGACCGCATTATTATGATGTCCACCTCTAACGGCTCCGTCTAACTAGGATTCTTCGGTGCAAATTAATAAAGAGTGCTCTACGGGGTTCGCCGTATTATTCTAGACCTCTCCATCCGATTCAAGCTACTTTCCAGTCACCCAGAGACGCCTACTAAACTTCGACGCCAAGTAGGATGCATATGAGTAAGGTATACAAAGGCAAGACGTATTGCATATCAATGTAGCGAACTAAGGCGAGAGTCTCATAGGCATATAGTAGAATGATCTATTGAATGGCGCCCAGCACATTATTTTGTTTTTTAGAAGGTTTTTGATAATCTGCTGCATTGCCTATACAAAGAAAGTATCTGTGTGGGATAAGTAAAGCATAGTTTGAAGAGCCTGCGCACCGATACTGACCTTAATTTCTCACATGTGAACAAATGAACCCCAACCACCACCACATCATTGTTGACATATTTTTTATAATCGAGTTCGAAATTTAATTCAGTGATTTTGTGAAGTCGCCATAGTCTAGTAAGTAGTTTGTTCGCTTATTAGACATGAAGCCGTAGTTCAAACCTTAGCCCAGACATCTCGAACAAAATTAAAAATAAATTTGCATTGAAAAAGTTTCTCAAAAATCTGCCTTTCAGACTTGACCTTCAACTGTAGGTCCTGCCATTCATGGATAAAATTAACACACAACATGGGTGATGTGAGAAGTTAGGTTGTAATCCTGGCTAAAGGGTTGCAGTGATCCATTAAGCAAGTAAGTAAGGTTTTGGCTACCACAGTGGTATTTGAAACTGATGCATTGAATTAACAAAAGGTATCTTTTTTTATCAAACAAGATTTTTGCTTCACTCCTATAATTTAAGCTTTGCAGTGGATTAGGGCATCATATGCCTTTCAAGTTTTTCTTCTTGATATAGTGATGTGTGAGTAGGTTATATTATGGACTCTATAAAAAATCCTTGTAATATAAAATTAAATCGTACTCCTTACATATAACAAAAGAGCAAATATTTGTAAAAATAAAAGAACAATTAACGAGAAAATAAACTTTTTAAATGTACAAGCAAGTGAGTAGTTTTTCCATTTTTTTCTAGTTTTGCACCATTAAAAGGCGCGCTCAGCTGTAGCTCATACAGATGAACGAACACACTTGAGAAGTGTTCACATGTAAAAACTATCACTTCAACTATTCTTAACTCTCGCTTTTCGTGGAAAATTCATTATTTCAGTTGTTTGTTCTGTTTCTGTTTCAATTTCATACAGAAAAAATTAAAAAAAAAAACATTTTTTTTCTCATACATTTTCATTTTTCGTTCATACAATTCATTAAACGTTACACACTACATCTAATGGCTGAAATTAAATGAAAAAAAAATGAATTTTTTTAAACACTTAAGTGTTATGCACACACACACATGTATTTGTACTCACGTTATACACTTAAACGTTTTCAAATGTTGCACTCACTAAAGGCAATGCAAGGCGCAGAGTACTCGTACATCAAACCAACGAACAAAAAAAAAAAAAAAACGAGAAAAAAGTGGAGGAAAACAATATAAAATCTTGACTAATCTGTTGCACGGTAAGTGCTCTTAAAATGATGCCGCTGTAAATTGTGCTGCTGCTGCTGTTGGATTTGTAGAGCAAAACAAATACAAAATCATACTCATTGTCGCCAGCGAATGTCAAATTTGACAGTTTTGAAGTATTTTGTGTAATTGTGAGTAAGTAAGTGAGTGAGTGACTGCACAAATGCATATGCGAGTGTGTGTTTGGATTTTAAAATTTATTTCATTATCGCTGCCAAATACTTGATGGATACTCTACTTTACTCGCTTGTCTTCTAGGAAAGCGCCGGTAATTTAAAACTCTTTCAAAGATTTAATGGAAACAGTTCTTGAGAGTTTTAGGAAGTTAATATTTCTTGTCTTCGATTTAATAGCATTGGGTTCCAAGAGAAATTAACAATTAAACCGCCAGCCTAAAAATATTTTTTTTTGCAACAACCTCATCTTCTTACAGAAGCAAATGAATTGGAAAAACCAACAAAATTTTAAGTTTTTTTCAAATTTTTTTCTCTTGAAACTCTAGTCGTCTATTTTTACATTTCACATGACATTATCATGTGCAACATCATATTGATGTTGTTGCCAGTTTTTGCAGGCAAACTATTTACAAGGAAAACGCCTTTTAGAATTTTGGCATTTTCTATTTTAAATGCAAAATTTCTTGAATGCCATTAAGCAACAGGAAATATTTGAATGATTTTGAATTTTCATTAAAAAAATAGAGACAGAGTTGACATAGGGCGTTCTGTGCATGCAACAATGATTGAAAGAAATGCATTGACATCTGTATTAGTGGTGATAAATATTTGTTTTTATCATCCAAAGTTTGTTTTTTTATAGGACAGTGTATTTTATTGGAATTTTTTTTCTTTTTTACTATCAAACCTACCGACTCACAAGTATTGTGCAAATTCATTTGGCAAACATTAGAATGCTTGCCCAATAAATCAATGAATTTATAAAGTGCTATGCGAATTTCAAAGGAGTTAGAACCGTACGTTGTAGTCGCCGTAGTCTAGTAGGTAGTGTGTTCGCTTATTAAACGTAAAGTCCGGGTTCGAGCCCCATCCCACACATCAAAACGAAATATGAAAAAAAAACATTTCTTCGGCGACTTCCTCTCAGCAGATTTCTGGCATAATCTCTGAAAAGTCCATGAAAAAGTTTCTCATAATCTGCCGGTCGGAATCGACTTTAAACTGTAGTTGCGCCACTCAAGTATAAAATTAAAACACACAACATGAGTGGTGTGAGAAGCTAGGCCGTAATCCTCACTGAAGGGTTGTAATGGCCAATTATGTATGTATGTATGTAGAACCGCATCGACTCCCTTTGATGTTGCTTTCTGTATCCAACTTCCATACATTTTCATTTTTCATAAGTACTCATGAAATTTTGAATATAAGTGAGTCAACAGTATTGAAATTTAACCATGTCGTCTGATTCAATCATACTCACTACAACGTTGATTTATAAGTACAGGTTGCAATGAGTATGCATACAACGTTGACATCAAACTCATACCATTCGAAATATGTTTGATTTATAAGCCTACTCATTTTGATTCATAACTTTTGGAGAATACTTATAATACTGATTCGAGTGACTTGAATAATTCATCAAAATTTACAGTCTTAGTTGTTGTTGCATTTACAAAAAAAGAAAAACAGACACATAAGCAAAAAAAGAGAGAGCAGCAAGCAGAGCAAATACACAACCTTTTTTGTGAGTAGTTTAGTGTTCGTAGGCGATTCATACTTATTTTGTGATTCTTGCAAATGTTGAGTTATGGAGAGTCGAAATGAACAACATAATACGTGTTGTTAAGTATGAATGTGATGCGCACTTCAAACTTGGATTTTTAGTAGAGGTTCCATGATATTAAAATATGTATGAGAGCGTATAAGTATCAGAAGTTATAAGTATGATTCGATTCTAATAATCTTTTTGAATATTCAATGCTAATCTCTGTACCACGTAATGGATCGACCAACGGGCACTTTAATGGTTATGGCCATCTTGCTAGAGCACCGCTTGTCAAGTTCGTTGTCATTTTTTAAATCTGCTTTGCCAAATAACCATGGATCGACGTAGTATTCAACAACACAACTAATAAATGGGTGTTACATCTGTCTGTAATTTTTTTGAAAAGTCATCCTCAGCGATGAGGTCCATATCTGAATGAATGGGCACTTGAATAGAAGAACAATCTATACATCTCGAAAAAGTGACTGTTTGGTGTGGACTTTAGGCTGGTTGAGTCATCCGGCCATATGTCTTTGAGTGAGACGTTAGCAAGGCCATCAACGGTGAGTAATATAGGTCCATGATTTCCAACTGCTTTTGGTTTGAATCGGATCACTAGGACACCAACGATATGTAAATTCAACCGGAGGCTAAGTGACGCACAGCCTATGCGACTGTGAATATTCTGCATGAGCGACTTGGGAGCAAGTAGCATCTCATGTGGACGTGATGTGAACTAGTCACTAAGATCGTGTGATTTGACCCCGTTTGACTTTTTCTTCTGGTAATTTTTTTAAGTCGCAGATGTATGCGAATAAACCACAAACCACTGGTATCCTCAAAGCCAACACAACTCATGCTATCTTTAGAATTTAGCAAACATTAGAACGACGTTTTATTTAACACCTATTGGCATCAATAGGTCTTACAAATGAATAAAAACATTCGTTGGTATTTACACTCAAGCTAAGGAGTGCTTAAAGAAAGATGCGATAGACAACAATATTGACAATTCAGATCTCAATTCACTGGAGGAGTTGGAGTAAACTTAATTCACCTTTAAAATGCTTGATATTCTGATAGTCAGGATGGTTCGGTGATCTTCACATTTATTTTCATTGTTTTTAATTAATTTAACTATGCGTAGGTTTTTTTTGAAGCCACCGTAGTGTAGTAGGTAGTGGGTTGGCTCATTATACGTGCGGCCACGCTTCAAATCCCAGATCATAAATCTCCAACAAAATGAATGGCCAATTAGGTATGTATGAGAACACCATACAGTTGTTGACATTAAGTAATTAGCAACAGTTTTAATATGTCTTCTTAAACGAAATCACTCTTTAAAAGGATTTAGAATAAGTATTCTTTAAAGAAAAAATCTCTATACTGATACTCTATATGTACACCTACCAGCAAAACCCCACCAAAGTTAATTTTCAACAACAAAGAGTTCAATAGCTGGCCAGTTAAGTGTTTGTAATTCAAAAATGTTTTCTATTTTGGTTTCCATTTACTTCAGTGAACGAAAATGTTGTTGCCGAATGTAAAGCGAAAATTGAAAATTGAAAACAAGGAAACTAAACAGTTGATGTCCTTTAATTATCCACCATACAATAAGATATCGAAAAACGTTTTTGGTGTTTTAAGCCACATAAAGAAGAAGAATGCTATAAAATCTATTGGCAACAACAACAACAATAGCAACAAACCTAAACAAGAGAAATACGTTGTACAAGCCAAGCAAACCTTTTAAGGGATATTGTCACCTTTTTGGCTGTTTGAAGTTTAACTACCGCAATGACTACTAAAAAGCAAAGAGACGCGCGGACAGCAGGAAAAAATACAACATTTTACGTGATTAGCAGTATTGTTTTACCTTAAACAAGTCAAAGCTTTTTTTGTTTTTGCTTGTGTAACCTTCTCTAAATGAAAACGAGACAAACTAAAGAAGAAATTTAAAACCCCAATAAAAAGACATAAAAGGACTTGTATGATGTATGTGGCACATACAACATTGCCAGCAACACAGATACTACATTACATTTACTCGTTGTCTCGTACTCATGGTTGCTACTTTGTCATCTTTTTCAGGCTTTTTGTAGTGGAGTTTCACACATTGAAAGTGTATCTGCTGTGGTGTGTACTTGTACTCATTCTCGCATGCCTAGAGAGTTCAATTCACTATTTAGCAGTAAAAGGCAATGAAATTAAGAAAGACTCGAGAAAAACCCCACTAAATCTGTACATTTAACAGTTTTATTTGAATTGGCTGATGGTACTCATTGGCTAGCTTTCAACACCATACATACGTACCTTGGTTCGATGCGACTTGGTTTGGTTAATTGTAATCAACGCAACATGACAATGACATGCCATAACATTAAAACGAGCGAGGTTTTCAACATTTATTATCTCACAAAATACATTCTTGTTGCTTGTACTAATGCAGTCTTCTTCTCCTGTTTCTCCTACTTCCTCTTAATCTTCTCCTTCTTTTCATTGTATAGCCAACCATTTTAGAAATTAAAAACAGTCGTCGACTATTCATTACTCAAATCCAGGGAATAGTTCAAATGCATAGACTTTAGAAATGTTTAATAAAAATTAAAATCGGTCAATGGTTTGTTGTCATGTCCTCCTCCCTTCGTTTCGTTGTCCCCTTTGGCCATATTTTTTTGTCTTGCCACGAAATTCCTCTCAGCCTTGTTTCGTTGTTGAAGCAAAATAAGTAGGGGGATTTGAAATTGCTTCATTTGCAAGGAAATGAAATATTTTTTGAAGAATTTTGAACATTTCCAAGTTCATTGGTGCCAATCTCAATTTACTCAGAATGATGACTTTGAATCTTAAAAATAATAACAAAGAGTGAACTGTGTCCTGTTAAGACTTCTCGTTAGTAGGTTTATATCTGTGAGTTGACATATTTTAATTACAGATTCTAGGGGCCCTGTAATCGCCGTTGTCTAGTAGCCAGTGTATTAGCTTATTAGACGTGAGGCCTTGGCTCGAACCCCAAGTCAAACATCTCCAAAGAAACGAAATATGAAAAAATATTTCCTCGGCGATTGCCTCTCAGCAGATTTCTGGCAGAAACTCTGAGAGTAAACAAAATTAAAGTCGCCGTAGTCTAGTAGTGTGTTGTCTAGTAGTGTGTTGAGTTATTAGACGTAAGGCCACGGCTCCAACAGCAAGTCAAACATCTCTAAGGAAACGAAATACGAAAATGTTAGTTGATTTATTGCAAAAACTCTAAGAGTAAATAAAATTGTCATTCAAATTTTCTCAAAAAAATCTGTCGTTCGGTGTTGATTTTAAACTGAAGGTGTGGCCACTCATGTATAAAATTAATACATACAACATAAGTAGTGAGAGAAGCTAGTTTATAATCGTTATTGTAGGGTTGTAATGACAAAATATATATGAATGTATGTATCTGGAGGCGCTGGTTGTGTAGTGTGCTAGGCTGTTAGCACGAGGCTACTCTAGTGTATTACGCTACACCGACTATAAGAAGTAAGGTACTCAGCTGGTAATACTTACAATATTGTTACGTTTTTATCTTTTAAAAACGTTTAAAATATGAGCTCGTAGATTGCAAATAAAATAAAAATACATTTGTGTTTAGTTGTTTTAATTAAAATTCTTTATTGTTCGCACTATTCTGTGTGCCACCGTTCCCAACTTGATGTAAACAACAACGTTCATGACTTCGAAATCTCTATATGTAAATGTAAACACCGTTGTTTACGTTTATTATTGTAGTGTTGTTGTTAGTATTGAGTTGAGAAGCTAGGCCGTAATCCTGACGAAGGGTTGTAATGGCCAATTATGTATGTGTTGTTAGTATATTTTTGTTTACTTGTTTATCATTTTTTATGCTGGTATACCAAATTTTGAATCATTTCTATGGGTTTTTTGTGCAGTCCTCGCGCTGACCAACTTCTTCGTCTTGATTTTGGTGGAACCTGGTCAGTACGGAGACTGCGTTCACCCGTGGTATCACAACGGGCCACTATTCGTGCTCAAGTGAGCTTTGTGATATCAGAGCTACCATTCCGAACTAACCTATGGGTTTTCACCTTCTTCGACTGGTTGACAAGTGTTGTCAGAAATCAGCATATTTCGGTTACATAGAGAGAAATTAATGCTTTATCTAATGCTCTCTTGGAAAATTCTTTATTTTGATTTGTCTTGTAATACGAGGGAAAATTTTCTAATTTTTATAGAAACAAAATTACCACTCTCTACAAAATTCTTCTGAATAAACTCTCGCAACAAAGTGCTTTTAAAGTATGGCATTTAGTTGGCTATAAATGAATACGTACACATACACACTCACACTGTCAGTTAGGCGAGAGTGTGAACATAATTTTACTATTTCTTGGATTACAAATAATATGTGTTGCTCTACGTTGTCTGTCTGTCTGTCTGTCTCTGAATTTTTATTTTTTGTTTTTGTTTTTCGATTTTATTGTATTGGACTCGTTACTTTGGCACCAAGTCCAATTAAAGCATTTGTCGCTTGTTGTTTATTTAAGCAACTTTGTTCAACAATAAGAAAGAACAACAACAACAACAATAAAAAAATTGCAAACGACTTGAAAACAAATTCTAAAAAACAGAAGAAGAAATTGAAAATCCTTAGAAAACTTTTTATTACACACACACATCCATCCACACTCAATGGGACTGCACGTAAGATTGTAAATGAGCGTATAGCGGATGTATACACACACATGCTTGTATACACACTTGTAAATAGTTGTATTGTAGTGTGCGTTTAAGCGGGTATTTAAGAGGTGTATGCATGTATGTTGTGTGTTAGCAGGTATGTTTGGTTGACATGTTATTGTTGCATTGCTATTGCAGCAGCTTTGTTGTGATTGTCGCTGCTGTTTAATTTCATTTTTATATTGCTGTTGTTGTCGTAGTTAGTTGTTATTGTTTTTGTTGTTACTGTTGCCGTTGTTTATTCGCACCTTTGTTAAGCACTGACTAATTAAAGGTAGTCGTGTTCAATTCTACTGGCTTTTAGTTTCTATTGCAAGACTTTATCCTGACTGCCACATGCCTCCATCCCTCTACTCCCGTTTTCATTTCCATACTCCTCAAAGCGTTTAGTATGTTATACGTGTGTGTGAGGATTGCTGTGTTGATTCTCAGACTCCAAGTGCTTAAATCTTCATGTTCATGTTCATTTAAGAAAATTTGCATTCTTCGTTCATTTGTTTCGTTCTTTACTTCTCTTTGGATTTTTATTTCATTGCCATTTTAACTAAAAGCTTGTCTTCGTTTTATTGTATTTTTTTTCTTATTTGAAGAGAGTTCTGATAACAAATCCTTAATGCTTTTAAGGTCTACAAACAGTTTTTTTTAATTCATTTGAGGGAATTGAATTCAACGCTTTAATTTTGTTCACCTTAAATGGCATGGCGTGTCAGGTTTTAAAATTTTTCTCCTGACGATTTTCATTACAAAACTCATGATAATTTCCGTTTTAAAAAATACCACTCACAGTCACTTGAGTATGCTTTTGTTTGGCTGAATTGAATTGTTTGATTTGAACACTTTAGTTGAATAAGTATTCTATTCGCATGAAATTGTGTTTTGAATTACAATTTTTATACAAAAAATGTTTGAAAAATTTAAAAAAAAAATGGAATTTATTTTAATTTTAATTTACTTTTCAGTTTAGTGTATTCTTTTTCTTATTTCTAACTCTCTCTCTCTCTCTCTCACTCTCTCTGCTGTGCAGCAACACATAACTTGGTTAGGGAGCCAGGTTTTTGTTAGCTTCATAAGCGGTAGGCATCTCGATACGATGTGTAATCAATTGGAAACTGCTTTAATGCAACGAAGATACCTCCACGAAGTACAAGGCAAAGAATTTCAAATGTTCATATTTCTATGCAGGAGACTAGTTTACGCCATCTTTTGCTATTCACTATGTATTGAACAAAGTTGTAAGTTTACTAGTGAACTTCAGAGAATTCCGGCATTGATCATAAGCTGGTTAGCTATTGACCGAAAAGGCATTACGGAGACATTGTCCGCTAAGACATATTACCACATTATTCTATCCGAGAAAAGTAAATATTCCAGTAACGTAAAGTAATCACTGTAGCCTAGTAAGCAGTGTGTTGGCTTGATAGACAAGAGCACTGAGTTAATATATTAAATCAGAGTCTCTATGGAAATCCTATTCTTTCTGTATAGTCCTTCAACCACGACATCCGAATATTGACGGTTGAAAACAGTCATCTTGTTAAAGATAAATCTGTCAAATAACCTTTATCGACTGAAGCTGTTAGCAACTGAGCCTGAATTTCAGTTGCAGCGATGAGGCCATTTTCTAGATGAATGGGTACATGAACAAACAACAAATTGTAGAATTTGGAACGATGCTAATCCGATTGAGATCCAAGAGCATGCAACGTTTACCAAAAAAGTCAGTATTTTGTGTTGATTTTAAACTGGCGTGGTCTAAGGACACGGTTCATACCCCAGGTCAGAAATCTCTAATAAAATGAAATAGCAGCAGATTTCTGGAAAAAACTCTGCGAGTAAATAAAATTGACATGAAAACAGTTTCTCAAGAATCTGTCGATCGGTGTCGATTTTAAACAGTAGACTCCGCCACTCATGTATAAAATTAAACACGCACAACATAACGGTGTGAGAAACTAGGTCGTAATCCTGACTGAAAGTTAATCGGTGCATATTTCTTAGAGAACGTTGGCCATTTCATCTGCTTGGGATACTCTGTATACCAACGACATGTGATTTCAACAAGAACGGCGCTACATGCCTCATACAGCCCATGCCATATTGGATATTCTACATGAGCAATTTGAAAGCATAGCCATCTCATGTTGAGTTGATGTGCACTGGCCACAGAGATCATGCTATATGATACCGTTAGACTTTGCCGAATGGCGGCAGGAGGCATATGCGTTTGAGCCATAAACCACAGTGGTACTAAAAGTCTTTGACAATTAGATGCGCCGTACTTAAAGAGGTTATGATGTGCATTTTAACGATGTTATATGTCACATATCGACGCCTCCGTTCTATAACATTCTAAGTCGAAGCAGTGTGTTCTGAGTTATGAGCTCTCAAAGTTTTCATGCGACATACAACTATATCTGTATTTTAAGTAAATCTTTCCCTATAATTTCGGAACGCATCGGCTCATCTTAACCAAATTTTGAGAGTATTTAAGTTAGAGAACGTAGAATTTAAAAATGCAACAACATTAAAAACGTTCTGAGTACATTTAGAACGTTATAGAATGGAGGCGTCGATATAATAACATCAAAAGGTCTTTTAAACGATTTGGGGGGCATGGTTATCTCACATTGAGGTGAGTGAACTGGGCACTAATACCGTACGATTTGACTACGTTATATCTACTTCTCCTTGTGGAGTTTTCTTAAGTAGCCTTTAAGCTCAAGCAAATACTATTGTTAACTAAAGCAGACACACGAAGAAGTATAAATTTATTGACGAAAACAAGGAAGACATTAGAGGTTTTACACTCCACCATTATTCCACGATGTCATTTACTCTTATTTAAATAAATTCTCCACATTATATTACGTTTTATGGCTATTCGACTGTTTATGCCTTGTAGTCTTTAAAACAAACAAAAAAAAAAATAAAAATTTTCGATTTTATTTATGTGTGAATAAATTTCCCATTAAATGTAAAATTTTTATTATTTGCATAGACAATCGTTTTTAATCTATTTTGCGATTTTTAAATAAAATTAATGATTAAGTTTAATCTATGACAACAATTTAAAAATTATTTTATGAATGCAAAAATAAAATAAAATAAATTTTAAATAAAATCTACGAAAATAAATACAGAAAATATATGTATAAACGCCACCCTTTTTGGCCAATAATACTAACCGTTTATTTACATTTCTCGGCAAAGTACTGGCCATAAATACGTTTTTATAGATTTTTTGTCAATAACCACAGTTTTTAAAAATCCCACACAATTGGAATGGTAATCGAAAGAATCGGAAAAAACAAAAACAAAACAAAGATATAAAATTAAATGAGAAAAACTAATAATGTTATCTCGTGCACAATAAAATGGGGGCGGGGTGGAGATAATTTTTATTTTATTATTAGTAAATTAACTAAAAATTATAAAATAAATCGAAAAACATGTTTGAATATTCAAATATATCCACACACCCACGCACACATGTGTGTATACTCGTACGCACACTTATGCATAACCAAGATTATACGTAATTATTGTTATTTTGAACTCATTTAAAATTAAATTTTCCAATACAAATACAAACACACAAATGAGAGTATAAAATTACTCTAATAGACCACAATACACATACACAAATGCATTATCCCAAAAATACAAACACACATGTGCATACTAAATTAAAGAGATTTGAAATATTATATTCCGTACTTAATAAATAATTACAATTATTGCCAAATTTAGCCAAATATACGAGAGTTGTACATTGATTAGCCTATGTAACGAGGTGAACACAACCAAATTTGGATCAGGAGTTCTTGTCTCTGCACACCTCTACCATAAAATATTTCCACATTTTGTCTAATCATTTTGACATTTTGTCTATCGTCGGAACTCTCTTACCAACAACCTCAAGCGCGACTTTATCAGTGGTAACAATATTTCACACCACGTTTTCAAATTTGGAAATATATTTAGAGCTCATTTGAAAGTAAATAAAAAATTTTATGAAACTTTTTCAACTTCCTTTTTACGTGATAAGGCCTCTTTCCCTATTTCTCCATTTTTTATGAGAGATATTCAGAAGATGACCTCAGCCATGCATTAGATTGGGTTGGAACTTGAGAACTAGGTTATGGTAGCGAGTATATAGGGTGGTTACATAAAGTTTTTGTGCATATTATATTAGATTCGATTTAAATCGTAATTGACAGGAGAAGCTTAGGTTCAAAAAGCGTTCCACTTAAGGGCGACGATCTATAAGAACGACAAGTACTACGTAAAAGTAAGAAATTTTTTCTACAGCATAACATGCATAAAAGTAGCTGTAGTCTAGTAGGTAGAGTTTTGGCTTATTAAACGTTAGCTCGAGATTCAAACTCTTACTCAGACTTAACGAAAAAACCGACTCTCGACACCCTCTCAGCAGCAAACACTCTGAGAGTAAATAAAAATCTCATGTAAAGTTTATCAAAAATCTCTTACTACTTACTCTCTAATGAAATGTATTCCCTATGATTTGTTTGGCATATTGGGAGAAAGCGCATCAACTCAAAATACAAACCTTTGTTGGAAATTTTCCACCAAACAGTTGCTGCATACATTGCAATCTATAGGCAGATGCACTACTTCGTCCTTTGTTAAATGGAAAACTGAAAATAAATCAAATCGCGGTTCTTCGCAAAGGAATCATTAGTCAATTATATTAAAATCAACACCGTAGTAAAACAAGCCCTCTGTGCCTCTCCACACATAGAGAGAGAGAGAGAGAAAAGAAATTACATAACATTTTGCATTCACTTCAATTATGCTGTTAATTTTGGTCCACTCTCACACATCAAGGAACCATCAAAGTTCAAGACGTCCTCAAAAGAGACTCGTCTTTTCAAGACTACACAACACCAAGATGCTGATAGTGAAGGAAAGTGGACCTAACAATTGAAACATAATCGACTATACTATGTGAAGGAAGTAAGATTATATCTTAACGATAATGCTAATGTGGAATCATCAAGGTTCAGAAAGTTTTCTAAAATGACTCGAAATTTCAAAATAGTTACCGTAGTAATGCTCTACTTGAAGAGACTATGCAGATGCAAATTTAAACTCCCGAGAAAGTAAAACAATATTTTATTTCCCTTCAAATTATGTAGGGATGGATAGGGAAGATAAACAGAAGGTAAAAGCAAAGCAAAGCAAAGCAAGTGATTGCGTTAGTCAGCGTGCGTGATGCAGTGGGTTCGCAGAGAATATTCGTGGTTTGAAGATATCCGTTACAAAAATCTGTCGAATAATTTTCTAGTAATTGTTATTGTTTATGCAAAGGGTGTAAACAGAGGAATAACAAAATATGCAATTGTTGTTGCTACACAAAAAGTTGTGAACAGTGGCCCACAGAATTGTACGACTAATAAAAAATTTTAATTAAAACTGAACACAAATTTATTTTTATTTTTTCAATCTACGAGCTCATATTTTAAACGTTTTTAAAAGGCAAAAACGTAACAATATTGTTAGTTTTGATACCCTATAAAAAAGATACCTTATACTCTGATACCCCATGATAAATAAAAACAATATGTAGGTCTCCTAGATATTTAAATAATTTTTTCAAACCACTGCCATTGGCTACACGTCAGTTTGAATAATTCTGTTGCAGCCCTCGTAGAGACAAGAAATCGTTTTCACAATATTATTTTGTTTTACAAACAAATAACTGTAAACAAAATTAAACAAAATAATAATTTTTGTATTTTAAACATTTAAACAGGGGCGTTAATATGGTCTGAAAATTATTTGAGACTTTTAACCTTTTTCGGGAGTATAACTAACGCCTCTGTGCTTGTTTATTTATTTATTAAAATATATACTGAATTAAAATAAGTATAAATATATGTATGTATATTGAATGTATTTAATTTGCTATGCTTGTAATTATTATTATTATTGTTGTGGTAACCAACTAATCCTTTTTCAATTAAAAATTATTAGTTTTCTATTTATTTATGCTATGGACTGCATGCAGCCTGTTCTGGCTCAGGATGTTTGTTTTATTCATTCATTTCTAAATAATTACGCTTTTATTTTTAGATTTTTGTATTTAATTTTTGGGCATTTGTTAGAAATTAACATTTAATAATGTTAACTAACATACTAACATACCATATTATTAAGTTAATTTTGCATTTCTTTTTTTTGCTTCCAGAATTTATGTGAAACCATAATAAATTAAAATTACCAGAAAACTCGTTAGCATTGCGTTTGGCAATTGGATGTGATAGGGTTTTATTATTGAGACAGCCTTAATGGGTGAATGGTTTTGCAGTATCAAATAATTTACAATATTACGTACATGTTTTCAAGATCTTGTCGATCAGTCTCAAGGTAAGAATTGGAAACGGCCATATCTTGATGTTAAACATGCACTTCGCTGCGGTAAAAAGATGAAGAAAACCCAGTACAGACCTGCAAGGAAATATACATTTACGGTCAAGCTGTTATCATACCTTTAAAGAAAGTAGTATTTGAAAAAATATGAGTTTTGGATGATTACAGGTACTGACGACAATATTGTTCGAGAAACTCATGGATGAAGCAAGCTTTTTAAAATGTGGAAAATTCGGAATTGAGTGACAGATAAAAGGCTAATAGATAGTGTGTTGGCTTATTAGACGTGAGGCTATGGTTCAATCCCCAAGTCAGACATATGAGAATTACTTTTTCGGTGACTTCATCTCAGCATATTTCTGGAAAAAACTCTGAGAGTAAATAAAATTGCCATGAAAACTTTTTTAAAAATCTGTGTGTCATTAGTTGTATGAGAAGCTAGGTTGTAATCCTGACTAAAGTGTTGTAATGACTAATCATGTTATGTTATGAAAGATAAACTTCTAATTATCTAATTAATGCCTCGTGTCGAAGTGTAAAGAGACCTGAAAAATCTAGCATTTTGTGGATTCTCATAACGATCACAATGAAATACATGCCCTTAGACATACATTTCTAAGGTTCGTGAAAACTATACACCACTTTTCATGGCAATTTTATTTTACGCTCAGATTTTTTGCGAGAAGACTGCAAAGAGAAAGCCGCCGAAAGAAAAATGTTTTCATATTTCGTTTTATTCGAGTTGTCTGAGCTGTGATTTGAACCACGGGCTCTCGTTTCATACAGCAACACACTACTTACCGCAGTAGGGTAGCCTCAGAGGACAGATTAAAAAATAAATTTAACCAACCAAGTGAAATTGTTTTCCGGGGAGACTGTTACTTTGTTTGCAAATGTAACGCTTTGGATAGTATAACTAGAAGCAGGAAGTCAGTAGAGGTTTTCACACCATTAACAGATCAGGAAATGTCACTGTTGTCTAGTGGATAATATGTTAGCTTTTAGACGTGAGGCTTCGGTTCAAACCCTAATTCCGATATCTCCAGCTAAAGCAAAATATGAAAAAATATTTCTTCGGTGAATCGTTTTTTCGCTACTCATAAGTACTGATGAAATTTTGAATATAAGTGAGTCAACAATATTGAAATTTAACTATGTATTCTGATTCATTCGTACTCACTACAACCGCTGATTTATAAGTATAGGTTGCAATGAATATGTGCACAACATTAAATCAAACTCATACCATTCGAAATATGTTTGATTCATAAGCCTACTCATTTAGCAATTATAGTATTCGTACGCGAATCATACTTATTTTGTAATTCTTGTAAATGTTGAGTTATGAGTAATGAGTACTTCAAACTTTGTACATGAGCAGTATGCATATGATATTCAAATAGGTATGAATGCGTATAAGTATCAGAAATTATGAGTATGATTCGATTCTACTCTTCTCTTTTTGAATACTCATTGCTGATCTCTGATATATGAGTACAATTATCTCCTTACATTGCATAACTGATATCAATTTTCCTTGGTCTTATGAAAACTGTTTAACCGGAAATATCAAATTGAATTTCTTGGTAATACAACATGTACACATGCAACACACTTTTAACGCCCAAATCTACTGTTTTTTCTCTCATACTGATTATAATGTTAAACCTATGCTCCTACTGCTATTGCAATAAATAAATTATTTTCAATAAATTTTAAAAAAATCTGCAAAAAGTTCTTTAATAATCTTAATCCCGGCTTATGGATGTCAGTTTAGTGTCAAAAAATTTTTTTACAACTTCTTCGTAGTCTTAATCATCAGCAGCCATCGTCTGCTTCGTAGACTATTCAAGGACAATATAATCTCCTCTACGAATCTTAAATACAACATGTTGCATTCAAACTACGCAATATCATGCAATACAGCCACGTTCTGAACGTACTGATGCTCAAGAAAAACTAAATCTGACAGGGAAAGGTGTCAAATACTTCAATTCTTGTAATTGGAAATGTAATAGGAAAGGCAAAGGCATACAGTATAATTGAAATGCCAGGGAACAAGTATAGAAAGAAAACATCCTTAATACACCAAGAAAAAGAAGAAAGAGAGAAAGAAGGGTGTTTGTATGCAAGAGTTGGAATCCAATATCTTTCAAATGTTTTTCCCATGTTATCTTCGGGTTTTCCTAAAATTACAAAGAAAAAAAAACGTAACAAAAGTGTGTGTTTTATGGGTGTAAAAGGAATACTTAATCTGGTTTTATACGAGAGATTTTTTTTATATATTCTTCTCTTGTGCGTAACACATTTTCTTTTTCTTTTTTTTTTTGCTGTGTTTTATGGTAATACCTGTGCTGCTTGAGTAAAATGACACCTTCAACGTAAATCCAAAAGAGAAAAAAAAACTCGAAAAAAATTGCGCTTAATTGTGCGCAATAATAATGAATACTTAGATTTAGCAAATAACACCTTTGCCTTCTCTCTCTCTCTCTCTCTCTCTCTACTTTTTTTTTCTTATTTTCTTGACGTAAAAAAAAATGGAAAATCTTTTATGACAATAAATTCTCAACAAAAAGACGACAGTAAATTACATGGTGTTGATGGCAGAGTTGTAAGACAATGAAATCTTTAAACAACGAAAATGAAAACAAAAAACATTTTTGCTTTAGTCACACACCAACTAATCAATGCATCAGGAAATAGAAACAATGCATCAGTTTTCTGCTGAAGCTGTAATGACGAGAGGTAAGAGGGGACCAAGAATGTCTTCTTTGTCAGTCTTCTTAATCAATGCTTCAGGAGAGATTTAAAAGCGATCCGAAAAATCTAGTCCTTAATGGGAGCTTATGAATGATTACAATGTAGTACCTGCCCTTTGGCATACAATCGCAAGGTAAGTGAATACTATAAAACGCTGTCTGTAAAAGCTAATTCGACGAGAGAGCAAACGATACCACGAACACCTTCTAATGTTAGGACCAACCAATCAATATGTCAGGAAAAACTGTAAAGGGATCAGAAAAATCCGACACTTTATGGATCCTCATAACTATTACAATGGAATACTTGGTACGTAGACAGGTAGGTAGCTAGGTAGAGGTGGCTGTCCAGCTAAGAGAGTTGCATGGACACACTTAGGCCACATAGGGCCCATTCTGTTACCACTACTTTCCACTCCGTGCTCCTGATAAAGCGACTTAGACTACCACTGCCAGATAGTTCCTTCAGATCATCCATGTAATAAGCACCTAAGTGCTTTTATTTTCCATTGGCAAAGTGCCGAACATGTACCTAGCAGGTGAAGGAGAGCCCCTTCCTCTTCCTTATCATTGCAGCTTCTGCAGAAATCATTAGCAAGTTGTCAAAGGCCAATGAGCCTCACATGCGTACACATAATTCAATAAACCGTAAAGAGCCCGACAACCATACTGAAAGTGCCACTCTAGAGTTTTAGCAGACTTACCGTGTGCTCTTCATGCAGCTTTGGCGTTGTGTCCGAGGCCGTCAATCTGTCATTGATGGTATCGACGATCGCATTATCAATTATGAGCCCCAGAGTCGAGAATTCATTAGAGAGTTCGGTGGATCTGCCCCGCCTGGCCAGTTCATCAGCAGTCCTACAGTTGCTCGGAATATTACTGTGCCCTGATACCCATATGATATGAACATCATATCATTCTGCTACCTCATTGAGAATAGCATACGTTATCTTCTGCAGAAGCTGTAATAAAGAAAAATTATGAACGTCTCCTTTGTGATCCTCAGTCTCTGTTACAAAAGATTTCTGAAACCGTTACTTACTTGGTTACTTAACTTAATTGATCGTTACAATGCTTTAGTCAGGATTACAACCTTGCTTCTTATACCACCCAGGCTGCGTGTGTTAATTTTACCCATGAGTGGTGGGACCAACAGATGTAAACAACGTTTCATTTAATTTTATTTTACTCTCAAAATTTTTGCCAGCCAAGTGGAAGTCGCCGAAAGAAATATATTTTCATACTTCGTTTTGGATAAGATGACTAAATCAAGAGCTGAACCACAGGCTCTCATCTAACAGGTTAACAATCTGCCTCCTAGACTACTACATTCAATGCCTGTAATATTTCAACTTCCTTCTGCTCCTTAAAACTAATGAATACATTCTTTTAAATATCAAGTGTTTCTCAAACTAGGATTTATGTCTTCTTCCGTACAGTATTAGTGAAAACAATAACGCAAAGCAAGTTACAAAACAACAAAGCAGGAAAGTACAAGCAATGTAAACCAATGGTGTTGTATGTAAAGAAAAAAAAGTTGAAAGAAAATCCTCCAATAAATTTGTTGAAATTTAAAACTACACGTCCAACAGTCCAATAAACAATATTTTTTGTGTGCCATTGCAAGGTTTTTCCCCATTTCTTTTACTTTTTTTCATGCTGCTGCCTTTTTATATTCGTACTTAGTTTTCTGCTTGTTTGCATTCTATTGCTGATATTTCTTCCTTTTTGTTTTTTTTGTTTCTTCCAAAGGTCTTTTTACTTTTTATGTCTTACAGCACCACCTTCTATTTTAGAGGTAACGTGTATTTGAGATGATGTTTGTAACATTTAAAAATTGGTCATGATAGTTTATATCTGAAATAAATAACGGCGTTCTGTATTGCTGTGTGTCCCCGTCCTAAATATTGATTGGATTGGATTCGATTAGAAATCGATTGGATCCTTTTCTCACAATCTTACTTTTATGTTAACAAAGCTGAAGAATACATATATATTTTAGGTGATATGACGTCATTAGTCATTACATCCTTAAATCAGACTTACATCCTAATAATAATAAAAATCTCACTTATGTTGTCTTTGTTAATTTTATTGTGATGGAACATAAAGTTTAATATTGACTAGGAGTGAAAGATTTGAAAACAATTTCCACGGTAATGAAGAACCCTTTGGGATTTTACCAAAATACTCCTGGGCGAGGTCATCAAAGAAATGTTTTTTTTTCGAATTTATTTTTCTTTTTCAGATACCAGAGTTGTGATTAGAACTCAGGCTCCTATCTAGTAAGCCATACATATTTGATTTAAATATTTCAAATATATTTTGTTCTTAAAACCATTCCAGTAATAAATTGAATAATTACTATACGTAGTAAGTACATTGCGCTACCATCTATAGTAGAGTCGAGTATGACTGCTTGTAACGTCCTTTGTCGATTTCATTTCCTTTACATATTTGTTGTAATGATAAAGTTTAAGGTGCGATTACACTTTCCATGCGATTTGTTTTATTTCTTTTTTATCTTTTTCTCTCTCTCTCTCTCTTTGGTTTTTTCTTTAGCTTTGGCTTTCCATTGCTCGGTGTTGTATTGCCTTTCAAGCAGAAGGAATTTGTGGCTAAAAAAAGGAAGAAAGAAATCAGAGGTTCTTAAACATTTAGCTTTGGAAAAGAAACAAGAGGACCAGATATTGCTAAAGAGTGAATGATTTTGGGAAGTAGAGAGTCGTTTTGAAGAAAAGCAACAGTTAAGCTGCCTATCCCAATCTATACATACTTAATTGGTCATTATAACCCCTTAGTCTGGACTAAAATCTAGCTTCTCACACCACAAATGTTGTGTGCGTTAATTTTATTTATGAATGGTAACTCTGAACGATAGATTTTTGAAAAATTCTTCATGGCAGTTTAAGTTATCATCAAAATTTTTGCCACAATACTGCTGAAAGGCAGTCCCGAAAGAAAGCCTTTTTCGTTCTTCATTTTGTTCGACATGTCTGAACCAGATGTTGAACCTTGGCCTCACGTCTTATAAACCAACACACTGCCATCTATACTACGGCGACAATCCCAAAATATACGCTGTATAATCGTATCGATTGACTAAAATTTCTCATGACTGTACGATACTGTAAGTGATCGACTTTAGCGCACGAAATATACATTAAACGTCTGTATATCGTTATTAGTTAGATGGTGTTGCAAAAGAAAATGGTTGAGTTCAGTGAAACTATTAGGGCTCACACTCAATATTCAATTGTTTCCGTGCTTTGTTAATCCTAGATCTGAACCCATATCCACTTAAGTCATTACATGAACAAGCAAACTTTCTTAAGATCAGAGAACTTACAAAGAGTGTCAATTTGCATTATTTGAAAGTGTCCTTACGAAATTTATGTGCATAATTTATGATTCTGGATCTTCCTTAGAGGATAAACAATTTGCACCAAATTGGGTCGTTGGGTTTCCATTGAGTACGTTAACAAAAAAAAGATTTGAATTACTATACAGAGCAGTCAAATGTAGTTCAATAGCTGGCAGTGCACCGTGAAAAACCTACTGTTAGTGTAGCTTGAGGGCCGTAGACCGTAGTTCATTAAAAACTATGAAAATCGGAAAAAAGCAAGTAATGGTTACACACTTCTTTTTTCTCAAAATGAAAGAATTGAACTTGGTTGACATGTGGTTTATAATTGGTCACTACAAGTCTACTACTACGACTGCTACTACTACTACGACTGCTACTATTACTACGACTACGACTGCTACTATTACTACTATTATTATTACTACTACTATTACTACTACTACTATGACTACTACTTTTACTACTACTACTATTGCTACTACTACTATGGCTGCTACTATTACTACTAGTATTACTACTACTACTATTACTACTACTATGACTGCTACTACTATTACTACTAGTATTACTACGACTAATACTATTATTACTACTACTACTACTCTTACTACTCCTATGACTGCTACTACTACTACTGCTACGACTAATACTATTATTACTACTATTACTATTGCTGCTAATATTATTACTACAACCACTATTAGTTAGTGTTCGAACCAAGCTTTTGCACCACCCATTTTGTGTACATTAATTTTAACCATGAGTGGAGGAATGTCGACACCGAACAACAAATTTTTTAGAAACTTTCAATTTTATTCACTCTCAGAGTTTTTTCCAGAAGACTGCTGCGAGGAAGTCATCGAAAGAAATGTTTTTAAATACTCCATACAATTTACTTATCCATACTTATTTACAATTTACATCATCTGTAACGTTTAAGACCCTCTGACTGTATTGCAAATAAGTTGGTTTCCTTTTTCTGTTCCAACTCTGGTTCATTCATTCATTCATTTTATATCCTTGTTAAGTTTGACTTAATACTTGTTACCCAGCATTTACATTTCAAATATTTTACTTCTATTTGCACTTCTACAACATCCTGCGAAACATTTGGCCAAACATTAGAGCACTGCGTGGGGTTTTTGTGGTATGTTTGTTGTACCAATTTTTTTTTTGTCGAACCAACACCCACATCTGAACTAAATGAAGAAGAAACTCAACAGCAATTGACAGAAATACAAGCAGAATTCGGTGACATTTTCTTCAAATGAGGAATAGCAACTGCGAGCAAAATAGTGACTGACATTGGTCATCACTGGCAAGCAGATTTTCTTAAATTTATTTAACTTACTGCCCTGCATTTTCACAAAATTTATGAGCTTTTATGAATGGATGGATGGTTGGATGGATGGTTTGGTGGCTCAAGAAAAAGGTGTTGTTGGGAACATGAAAGAAAATCTCACTTTTTCTTGCGATATGTCACAGTGACAGTGTCTTCTTCTTCTGTTCTGCGCTTTTTTTGTCTCTATTAAAATTCTTTCTTGTTTTTTTCTGAATTTTATTTTATTTGATTTCGTTTGTTTTTTATTTTGTGTGCAAAGAGATATAAATTCAACGCTTCATTTGCGTTATCAGCGATGTGGAAGAATTTAATAGAAAGTCTTGGTTTTTTTCGTCTTATTTTTCTACAATTTTTTTTATTGTTTTTTTATATTTCTTAGAATTTCTAAGTGAATGCCATAAAGTTTTTTGTTTTTGTTTTTTTTCCTAACTGCTTTTATTTATTCTCGGGTTTATTTACTTTAAACAACTAAATTTACACAATTTCGTTTGAAATTCTTTAAAAATGCTAATGAACAACGATTTTATTGTGTCGTTGCTGGTAGTAAACATCACAAAGAGTTCATATTTTTCTTTTTTTGCTTTGCAAATATAAATTTTTTTCAAAACTTTTAAAAGATTCAAGTTTATTGCTGTTTTATGAAAATAGTTTTCTTACAATAATTGTGCACCAGGGAGCTATTAACGCGTATTTGTTTGCACGACTTGTGTATGGATTTACTTAAATGAGTATTTTATGTTGTAAACAATTTCTTTTCATTGTTGTTGCAAAGCAAACAAATTCGATTTTAAGCTGGAAATGCAAGTGTAAACTTAAGACACTTTTTTAGTTCGTGTTATCGGCTTTGGAAAACAAGGTTCAGACTTAGGAATTACAAAGGCTTTAAGAAAATAGTGATTTTTTAATCGTTGGGGCTTTGTGAATTGAAAACATATATCAGAAAATGAAGGGCATGTTGTCTACGACTGGATCATCCTTAAGTTCTAATTTTGACATGTTTTTTCCAACATTTCAGCTTGTATTTCGCCAATGGCAGGTACAGTGTTGTTTTCAAGGTGTTATAGTCGTCGCAGTCTAGCAGCTAGTATGTTGACTTATTAGACATGAGGCGACGGTTCATAACCCAGTTCAAACATCTCCAACAGGATGATATATGAAACAATTTCTTCGGCAACTTCCTCTCAGCAGATTTCTGACAAACACTCTGAGAGTAAATAAAACTGCTACGAAAAGTTCCTCCGAAAAAATAATCTGTCGTTCGGAGTTGACTATGTATGTATGTATCAGATTATCCAAGATCATCCCAAGCACAACATGCATATTCTTTTATGATGAGAATGATTCATAAGAAAACATACAGTAAGACCCTGTTTAACGCTGCTCCGCTTAACGCTGATTCAGTATTACGCGGTAGTATTGGGATTCCGCTAAATTGCACACTGTATCGCAATTACAGTACGAACGCATCTTTTTTGCGTCCTGATTCCCATTACATACGTATGTATTTACATATTTACATTTAACGCTGTTTCGTTTAGCGTTGCAACTTATTGGAACGTATCCCACACGTTAAGCGGAATCTTACTGTATTTTAAACCAGGCAGGCATTAATGCGTCCCAAAATGATACAGATGGTTGCATTTCAGCTGCTGGGCAGAGATTTGTACTTGTTGAAGGCGATTAGCACTTTGAAGTTTGTCGAGGCAATATGTTTGGAGGTATCATTATACCAGGGGTTACCAAAAATTTTGTGGTTGTTTATTAGTTAGTAAGAGAGAGAAAATAAGTTGAGAACTTACAGTCATAATAAAATGTAAGTAATATACCCTACTTTGATTTTCATTTTATCAAAAAATATTGTAGCATCCGCTGACATGTGTCCTTGGCGTAGTCTGATTGACAACTAAACAAAAGAGCATAAGCAATATGTGTGAATTCTCTCTGCGAAATTGTGTTATGAAATGGTAATCCCTGCATTATAAGTACATACATATATACATAATTGGTCATTACAACCCTTCAGTCAGAATCTATCAGACCTATCTTCTCATATCACCCATGTTGTGTGTCTTAATTTTATCAATAATTGGTGGAATCCACAGCTTAAAATCGACATCAAACTTGAAATTTTGAGAAATTTTTCATGTGAATTTTATATTTCTCAGAGTGCCAGCCAACTGCTGAGAGGAAGTCACCGAAGAAATAATTTTTCATGTCGATTTTGTTTGAGATGTTTGATCTGGGGTTTGAACCGCGGCCTCACATCTAATAAACCAACACACAACCTACTAGAATAAGACGACTTGTCACATTATGAGTATGCCGTATATGGATTGAAGCAATACAATAGATCGTAGATGGTCACAGTACTATGGCATCTATCTTGATGTCAGTTACCCTTGGATGTTCGTCGTCTGACAATGGTTTGACTATTTATCGTGTCTTCCTGGGACATGTTCAGCTGCTTTCCGATAATAGTGTTTAGAAAGTTAAATTCTCCATTGGTTTTGAGGTCAGTACCACTTTTCCTTCGTTACAAATGGTTTACACAGTAAGGTGATTTTTATTCTATCCAATTAGAGATTGTGGAAGTCGTCATACTGGCCTTTCCCATATAAATTAATCAACGATACTTCGCAGAAGGGAACGATTTTTCTTATTTTAATAAATTTCTTGAAAGTAAGGTGGTGTGTTTACTCTACAAATATAAGTATTTTAATGTACAGGATCCCTCGAAATGGTCATAAATATTTCAGACTCTTTTACACCAGTAGTGGCAACAGCAACAAATAACAAGCATTTAAAAAGCCAACTTAGATACGTGAAACCAGCAATATTTTATGACCTCCAACATACGAAACAAGGTGTAGCAATTGCTCAGCAGAAAACTCCACAAAAAAGTGTCAGAGTATAGGGTGGCAGCAGTTTCTTTCTTAGAAACTTGCCATCCGGCAACCTGTAAATGAAACTTGTGCTGTTAATTTTGGAAAATTTTATAACCTCCACACTAGAACAAGTGGCTAAAACTTTTAGCAACAATTCACTACAGCAAACTTCAAAGCGTTTAAATCCTTTTTTTTTTTTGCAAGAAACTCTTCATAAAGTTCTAGGCACATGTACTTGTTCTTCCACTTGTTCTTTTTAAACATAAACAGCCACCAATAAAGTGCTTGTATGCATGTATTCTTGTATGATTTTTTTCTGTCTTATTTTGGCTGAAGATATTCTTAAAACCCTTACAAGTAGAATGCTTTTTTGTTTTTCTTTTTTGGATAGTAAAGTTTAGTGGTATTCATTTAGCCCCGTTCGTACGTTTGTAGTTGGTTGGTTGGTTGGCATGCAACATAAACTGTCAAGTTATTTACACATTTGCACGACCCCCCCATCTGCCCTTTAATGTATGGCATGAATATGTTTCTTGGCCTCAGCTAGCTAGGCAGCTTAAGAAACCTAAAAATATGTATACAAAAAAGAGAAAACTGAAGATAACAACCCAGTTTGTATGAATTAACAAGCGAGATTGTAGAAAATGTAGCTTAAAATTTATGGCCCAACAAGTAGCACAAAGTACTTAACTTTGCTACTTGCTGCCCCAATAGTAGTACAAAATGAAAACACAACACTGTAGATAACTTGGATTGTTAAAATGCGTTCACATTAAAAAAAATAAACATTTCCGACCAAATATAGCAGTAGCCCTTCATCTATGTTGTTCGTTCATTTCATTAAATTTTGCAACAATTTGGTGTGTCAAACAATGTAGTTTACTAGCGGTTAGTGTGAACACTTTACTTTCAACCTTTTGTGCTGCTCACATGCTGCTTTATAACACTTAAAATATTTGTTTACTTAAGACTCCTTTTCCTTTTTAGCAACTGTGGCAAAAGAAAAATAATTTTTTTTACGGCATAAAGGTTATTGCAGCAATTCCTACCAGGAGCTTATTAATACACTCAAAGAAATTTGGAAGGGAAAAGCATGCTACATATAGAAGGAAATGTGAACAGAGGAGTTTTTATCCAACAGAAATATACTGAAAGTAGCTGCCGTTGTCGAACATGTATTAATAGATCGCAGAAGCCTATACATATATGTACATATGTACATACATATATGTATACATACATAACTGGTCATTACAACCCTTCAGTCAGGATTACGACCTAGCTTCTGACACGAATTATGTTGTGTGCGTTGATTTTATCCATACGTGCGCAGGACCTACAGCTTAAAGTCCACTCGGAACCACAGAATACGCACAGAATCGATACCTTTGACGTTTAATAAAGGTCAAAGCAGTAGCTTAACCTGCCAATTAGAGGGAGAAACAAAATATTAAAATGTATTGCGAAACAAATGTGTTAGAAGCAACAGATATACAGACTGAAAACTGGCGGTTAAAGTAGAAAACTTAAATGTAAATAAACATTTATTTTGTGTTAAAAAAGGGAAAATTTGGAATGTTTTTTAATTTCTTCAATGAAAATTTTAAAGATTCTTAAATATTTAAATATTAATCGAAATGTGGGTGATTTTCGGTCATAATGAATATAGTTTCTTGTGCAAGAGGTAATTAAGAAGCTAAATATTACAAGATCAAAATAAGGCGTCCTGCTCATAAAAAATTTTTCTTGCTGAAAGATGCCAATATTTTTTAATTTCTTGAAAGGAAAAGTTAAAAAGGTTATTGTTGTTAGTTGTTTTCATTATTTATTAATAGTTTTAGACAAAAAATTAATTTTTATTAACTCTCGCCAATATAAAAAACCCACCCCTAAAACTAAAAAAAAAACATAAATAAACAAAACAGAGTTACAATTAGAGAGGGACAGAAATACTTTTTGGTAATATTTGTTGTCCCTTTCGCAATGGTCGGTTAACTGTCAAAATCTCGACTCGATTCTGTGTATATTCTGTGCTCGGAACGACAGATTTTTTTGAGAAATTTTTCATGGCAATTTTTATTTCACTCTCAGAGTTTTTGCTAGAAATCAGCTGAGGGTAAGTTGCCGAAGAAATGTTATTTCATACTTCGTTTTGTTGAAGATGTTTGAGCTGGGGATTGAACCATGGTCTTATGCCTAATAAGTCAACACCATGCTTACTAGACTACGACGACTACAATATTGTTACGAAAATACGTCGCAGTCTAGTAGGTAGTGTGTTCACGTATTAGACGTAACGCCCGGGTTCAAGCCCCAGGCAAGACATCAAACGAAAATATGAAAACAAAAAAAATATTTCTTAGGCGACTTCCTCTCAGCAGCTGTCTGGTAAAAACTCTGAGAGTAAATAAAATTGCTATGTATAGTTTCTCCAAAAATCTGTCGTTCGAAGTCGACGTTAAACTGTAGGTCCCTCCACTCAAGTATAAAATTAAGGCACACAACATGAGTGGTGTGAGAAGCTAGGCCGTAATCCTGACTGAAGGGTTGTAATGGCCAATTATGTTATGTATGTATGTATGTAGATGCTTCTGTTTTGTTTGCACTTGGTAAGCAAGTAAACAAAAATACAACAACAAACACCAGCATAAAAAAATGGTAAACAAGTGAACAAAAATATAACAACAAATACCACTGCGCTCTAGCTCTTCCATCCATCCTGTCTATCTATTTTTTTGTTTTATCAACTTTTCGTAAGTTTTTTTGTAAGTAGGTTTACAAATATTAAAGTGTAAACTAAATTTTAATTTTTAACAATTCTTCTGTTATTTGTTTTTGAGTGTATATCTTTGAAAATCTCCTTCTTCGTCAAATGGCTTCAATGAGTTGCTTGTTTTACTTGCTTTTCAACAAAATGTTTTCTTTTGATTTTTATTTTTATGGTTTGTTTTCCTCTTGCAACTGTTTACAACTTTTGTATTGTATTGTGTTGTATTGTTCAGTATTGTATTGTAGTGGTCGTCGTTGGTAATTGCAGTTGGTGGTGGCAGTAGTAGTAGTAGTTTAGGTAGTATTATTGGCTAATTTATATTAACAACAAATTGCAAAACTATTTAGCCACTTGTGTTTGGTGTTTTAGTCACGTTCTTTTGCAATGCATTCGCCCCATAATTGTTGGTTTTATTGGGAGACACAATACACTACATTGTCCATCAATTGTTATATGTTTCCTTGTTATTATTATTACCAGCCAAGGCAAGCTACTGCTGCACTACAACCATAAAGCGTCTGTTATTGTTAGTGAATTTTTTTCTCTTTTTTTTTTTGGTTTATTGTTTCAGGCCATTATTAAAAAGCTCTTTTAATTGTTTTGTTCTCATTTTTGTTAAATATTTTTTGATTTCAAAAATTATACGGAATTTACTTGTATTAAATTTTCAATTTGACTTGATTTGCGTGCATTTGGCAGCTTTAGTCTATAATTTGATTTGACTTTACAGTACAGTTTTGTTTAAACTATTTGCATTTCCTTGGCCATTATTTTGATTGACACAATTTAACGCTTAACGTTCGTATTTACACCTTTAAATCAAATTTATAGAACGTATTTAGTTAATTGCCTCGGATAGAACAATAGTCACGGTAATTAAATTAAAAGCAGCCATGAGATAAACAGAATAAGCGCAATGCAGTGAACACAACCCTTTTGCAACAATTATCTGTTGGTTGTAGCATTGTCCTTAAAACAGTAATTTCCATATACATCCAAGTATTCTATTCTTGAGAGACTGGTGTGTGGAGTGCGCTGCGTTGCGTTAATTGTGTTTTAAGCATGAGTTAGCTTAGAGATTATGTCGTTCAATGAAATTCAAGTGGACTAACTAACTACTATATCAAAAATATTGTTACGAAAATGAAAAATCTAGATACTGGCTTTTTGCTTTTACATCACTTAACCTTAAAATTATAAACAAATGCACCAAAAACAAAACAATTCAGTAAACAAACCTGTTTACAAATTAACGTACTGCTTAATATAACAACAAACACCAGCATAAAAAATAATAAACAAGTAAACAAAAATGCAACAACAAACACTACAAGAATAAATGTAAACAAAATACACAAACAACAATAATGAACGTAAATAACGGGTGTTTACATTTATAGAGATTTCGAGAAGGCGAAGTCACGAACATTCGCCTTCAAGAACATTCAAAAGGCAAAGCAAGTGAGTAAGTAGTGAAGTTCAGTCAGTCTTGTGTGAAGACGTGGTGCGAATAATTTTCCAGTAATTGTTATTGTTTATGCAAAGGCTGTAAACAGAGGAATAACAAAGAAAAGCAATTGTTGTTGTTTAATCAAGTTCTGAATAGTGGCACACAGAATTGTGCGAATAATAAGGAATATTAATTAAAACTAAACACAAATTTATTTTTATTTTATTTGAATTCTATGAGCTCATATTTTGAATGTTTTTAAAAGGTAAAAACGTAGTTATATTTTACATTGAATTCTATATTGTTTCACAAACATAAAATTCTTTTGATATTGGTGGTTGCGAGTGTGTACCAAAATGTAAAAGTTGCATCGTTTATACCCTCGTTCCAGCAGTTTTTATCGGCTTTAACTGATAAACTCATAAGGCCTGTGAATTTAGTTTTGAGATGGTAGACATTCCTTGATCAATTTAGTTTTCAATCTCAGAGTCGACACTTTGACTAACCTTTGCTTCTATATCTTACATTTTCTTGTATTCTTAGAGTTTTGCCAGCAGACTGCTGAGTGGGAGTTGTCGAAGAAATATTTATTCATATTTCGTTTGGATTGAGATGTCGGACCTACTGTATAAACCACGGCCTCATGCCAATAAGGTAACACACTACTTGCTGCACTACGACGACTTTGGAAAGGAATAACTGGAAACAAAAATCCAAAACTTTATAAAACTGCCAGGACAAATGTTAATCAGGATTTAAAGATAAATAACGGAACAAGGTATTATGCGACGGTACTATATAGGACGGTACTATATACTGAACTATGCTATAAGGGAGACGCAGCCCTGCCAATATTGAATTAATTTTTTTATTTTATTTATTAATTACAATACAATTGCAAATTATATTTAATTATATACGAGCTGAGTAACTTTGACCATATGCTCGGTGTAGTGTCACAGACCAGAGTCTCTGGTGGGAATCGAATCCACGACCCTCACGCTGATAGTCTAGCACACTACCCGCCAGACTGCCAGGACTCCCAATATTGAATTCTTTTACAAAAATCAATCTTTATTCACTTTGTTAACCTGCAGGTTCTTCTTGCTATTATTTAGAACATATAAAGGGTATACAAACCTTGTCTTACACGACCTTTAGTCTCAATTATTTACCTTAGGATACATGGAATTACTGACATTCCCATATAAATTGCTTACAGGGCTAAGCTGCCTCCAATAAAAAATTGAACACTTTAACTTTTAGTCCAGTTAGATTATCTTAACCAATACGGCCATTTACATACATTCATAACTACACGTATACACTACTAATACAAACATACACATACGTACTCATTTGTGTATGTTAAATAGAAGTTTTGTATGCAAATAAACAACGTTGTACATCCAACATCAACATCAAACCAACACCAGGCAATTGCAAATAGCAACGAGTATTTGTTTCTCAATGTAAATATTCGTGTAAATGCAAATTCCTCACGCGATTCTCTCATAAACATTTACTGCCTGGTCTAGCGTATGTATGTATGAATGTATGTATGTATTTATGCATTCGAATTGTATGCATGTATGGCCATTAACAAGAATCTTGTTTGCCACCTCAAACGATGACAAAGAAGCAACGGAAGAAGGTGTATCGAAATGTTCACTTGCCTTCGCACTTGCCTTAGTAAGCTTTTTGTTAATAGTTTATGGGTTAAGGCACAGGCACAGACACACATAGGCATATGGTTTCTGTTAAGCAGTTAGTTCAGTTCAGTTCGTCAGTTATTTGTATTGTTAGCCGTTAAAGCATTTAATTACTAATTAGTTTAACAGTGCACCACCACCACCATCTGACTAACATAACAGACGATAGACAGAATAGAATATAGTTTATGTTTGTGGGCTGCAGTTTTATTTCGATTTTCAGACCATAAATGTTTCTGTATGTTCAACAAACCAACTGCGAGTGTATAATAACAAATTATTGTTTTTTTTTATGTTAGTTGTTGTTTTTATTGTATTCAATTAAAGCATTTATGGCTCTGACTGTATGACATTAAACGCTAATGAGAAATAAAATAGATTTTGTTTAATTTTTTATAACGTTTTTAACAGGAAAAACAACAGAAAAAAACAGAGTCAAAATAATGGTAATAATAGTGTTGGGAATTTTTATTTCTCTATCGCTGGTTTTTTTTGCAGTTGGTATCGTTGGTGTCGTGAGCGAGCAAGACTGATTAAAAAAGAAAAAAAATGAAAAATTGCAAATTGTTGCATGAGAAGAATGTATGCGCCATCAGTTAAGGCCAATATGTGGGTTGTCTAAATTGCTTGGTTCTCTTTTATTTATTATTGAATAAATTTTTTTATTCATTATTTTTTATTGTGTCGTATTTCATAAGGTGAATGATAATTCATTAAAAACGTTAGTTGTCTTTAACAACACCCATTGGTTTTAAGCTTAAATATATGTTTGTAAACAAAATCAGTTAAAAATCTACGACCACCTGGTTCAAATCTTCAACACAAACTTCCTTTTGGAAACTTTTTTACGACAATTTTATCTCCTCTCAGTCGTAGAAATTTTTTTTCATATTTCGTTGTGTTGGGGATGTCTGACCGGCGGGTTTGAAACTTGGCCTCACATCTAATAAGCTAACATACTACCTACTAGACCACGGTTTAAACTGTAGGTCCCGCCACTCATATATAAAATTAAGTGGTGTGAGAAACTAGGTCGTAGTCCTGACTGAAGGCTTGTAATGAGCCATTATGTATGGTGTACATTAAATACACCAATTTAAGTACATTACATTAGATGGACTCTGAAAATCTTACATGAAAACAATAGCTACTGTTTCCAAATGCCGTAACATTTAATAATCTTAAGAGAATGCTTAAGTTTATCCGCTGTTCCTTCGATATGGACAGCTCTTGAGATTGTTTTTATCTCCAAAGAACGCAAAACATGTCACACGAAAGCCAAAGTGTTTAAGCCCATCCTGTTTTACTCATTTACACCTAAAAAGCTTGAGAAAACCATTGTTGTTCTATGCTGCACCATGGCTTTTTTCAAATACGCTTTGAGGGTTACTTACTACACTCATTAGTTAGTCATGCTGCGATGCCCGTGCATTTCTGAACATATTTTCATTAATATACACATATATACATACATACGTAATTGGTCATTACAACCCTTTAGTCTGGTTTACGACCTAGCTTCTCACACTACTTACACTGTGTGTGCTAATTCCACACACGAGTGGCGGGCTCTACAGTTTAAAGTCGATTCAGAGCGACAGATTTTTGAGAAACTTTTCATGGCAATTTTGTTTTTACTCTCAGAGTTTTTGCCAGAAAGAGGAAAGAGGAAGTCGCCCAAGAAATATTTTTTCATATTTTCGTTTTGATAACTTGGGTTTGAACCACGTCTAATGAGCCAACATACTACAACATCGATCTTCTGGACCTCCCTATTGACTAGATAATGCCTAAATTCGATTTCGATAGTAGATTTATAATAAAAATATGGAAGTTATTCTTTACACCTGAAGGAGATTATCAACAAAGGTTTGAAATGAAGTGAAATCTTTTGGGAACATATTCAGTCTGAAATAATTGACATAAAGACAGCCGTTTAGTGGATTCAATATCAGAATATAGTGAGTTGGCAATGCGACTACCAATTCCCTACAGGGTATGTATTCTAGTATACATAGTCTAGTAGGTAGTCGCTTATTAGACGCAAAGACCGGGTTCGCGCCCCAGGCCAGACATCAAAACGAAATATAAAAAAAATATATTTCTTCCTCTCAGCAGATTTCTAGCAAAAACTTTGAGAGTAAATAAACCTGTCATGAAAAAGTTTCTCAAAATCTGTCGTTCGGAGTCGACGTTAAACTCTAGGTGCCGCCACTCACGTATAAAATTAACGCACATAACATGAGTGGTGTGAGAAGCTAGGTTGTAATCCTAACTAAATGGTTGTAATGACCTATTATGTATGTATGTATGTATGTTATTCAACAAGACCCTTAGCTAAACATTCAACCCTTACGTCAGACATCTACCAAACGAAATATGAAAATATATTTCACTTCCTCTCAGCAGTCTTCTGGCAAATACTCTGAAAGTGAAATAAAATTGCCTTGAAAAGTTTGTAAACTCTATGATTTATAGTCGACATTAAGAAAATGGAAAAAATTAACACACACAAGAGGAGTGGTGGGAGAAGCTAGGTTGTAATCCTGACAACAGTGTTGTAATGATCAGTTAAGTAAGTAAGTGTCTTCAAAGTGTTGGCGCGATCAGATGTCACGTTTGTTAGATTTTCTTACAGCCCTGATATATATTCATATAGTAGTGGTAGATAAATATTCAAACTAGAATTAAAAAATTTTCTAAAAGTTCATACGGAATGATAAATTTTTCGGTTCAAGCACATCACATACATTAGAACATGCATCAGACTGTTTACTCTGCCATATAAAAAGCAAGGCAAAGCAGGCGAGTGAGTTAGAGAAGTTCAGTCAGTCTTGTGTGAAGACACGGTGTGTTTGAAGAAAGTAATCGTGGTTTGAAGATCTCCGTTACAAAGATCTGTCGAATAATTGTCTAGTAATTGTTATTGTTTATACAAAGGGTGTAAACAGAGATATAACAAACAAAGCAATTGTTGTTGTTTACATCAAGTTGTGAACAGTGGCTTACAGAATTGCGCGAATAATAAAGAATTATAATTAAAACTAAACACAAATTTATTTTTAATTTATTTGCCAACTACGAGCTCATATTTAAAACGTTTTTTAAAAGGTAAAAACATAAAAGTATGTTTAAAGTCGACATTAAGCTTAATTACGTATTTAAAAAAAAACGTTCTAATCAAATTCAAACATTTTAATCAACCTAAGGTGGGATGCAATTATGAAGAAAAACAAACAAAAGTTTAAACAAATAAAATAAAATTTTACCTGATACCTGATGATGATGATGATGATGATGGTGTGTGTTCTTATGATATAGTCTTTGAGGATTAATTAAAATTGAAAAGACTCTGTAGCCATAATTTGCATTTAAATTGATTTGCAGTTTTTTTCTGTTTTTTTTGCCTTGGCTTTCATGCATGCAGCTTATGGACCCAATGAACTGCTTGACTCGTTTGATAAAATTGAATTAAAAAACGTTGTATGGCGACGACCAAGCCCTTCTTTGAAATGATTTTTACCCTCTTGGTTTTTTATTTTATTTTGTTTGTTTGTTTGTCTTTACGAAGTTCATTCTCTGTCCCTGTCTCTCTGTAGTTATATATGTATGTATGTATAGTTGACTATATTGTGGCAATCAGAGAGCTTGTTGTACAGGGCTGCTGCTGCTGTTGCATATAGAGTTTGGCTCAAATGATTGTGGATATCATATGCATCCTCCGCACATTTGATTCTTTTTTTTTTTGCTTCATGCAGTTTTTTTTTATTGTTTTTGTAATTTCAATATGGTTATCAGGTCTCAGGTGTATATGTACATGTATGTATGTATGAATGTGTGTTTGAACGTGGTATTAACGTCTTTTTGTATCTTATTAAGGCTTAAGCATTTATTTATTTGCAAGATAATCATTAAATTGGATCTTGGAATCGCAGCTTGATTGTTTAATCGGCGACTAATCTGCATCGCTTATGTTTTGTCGCGTTGATTGCACCGTATAAATTAAATTAAATTGTGCTGCCTTTTATATAATTTTCACAACCCGCGCAAATGCAACAACAACAACACTCTTTCTTTGGCCAAAAGTCCTCCACTGATTGCCTTACATTCGTTCCTTTTTGCTTCACTCGTTATTGTTAAGCTTTGTTTTCCATTTCTGTTGAACCATTGGCTGTTTGGCTGGCTGGCTGGCTGGCTGGCTGGCTGGCTGGCAGGCAGCTGACTTGGTGTCGTTGGTGTTGGTGTTGCTGTTGAGTTTAAAAAGAATTATGGGTCCTGTGCCTCCAAGGAATGAGTCAACTTTGGTCAAAAAGGTGTTTAGACTCTGTGTCGTCATTTCGTTTAATCTTAATCTTAATCGTCGTCACTATCATTATGTCTTTGCAGATTTATTTTTATTATGCCTCTATTCCATCTTGTTGAAGTTTTTTTTTGTTTTTCTGTGTGCCTGAGTGACATAAATTAACCAAAAGTAATGTGTGGCAAAATTTTATTTATATTTTGAATTTTCGTTGGTTTTTAGATTCTCAGAAATCATACAATCACATATGCACCCACACATAAGCTATTTTGTTAATTACATACATACATACATAATTGGTCATTACAAAACTTCAGTCAGGATTACGACCTAACTTCTCATACCACTTTATGTGGTGTGTGTTAATATTATAAATGAGTGGCGGGATCTACAATTTAAAGTTGACTTTGAACGACATAGTCTTGTGACACTTTTTCATGGCGCTGTTATTTACCCTCAGACATGTTATATGACCAATCATCAGGTAAAGGTTTCGATCTTTGGTTGTAGGAATGTTTTGAAAAAGAGGGAATGTTATTAGGCAGATTTTGTACTGACATCAGGCTATAATGGGTATCCCTACATTATATCCCCAACCGGATGAAACACAGATCTGTTCAGTGGTAGTAAGGATAATTTCCAACACTTTACTTTACAGTATCAGTTTCCTACTGAAACGAACTAAAGCTGGATTTCCACTCAAAGAAGTCGCATGGACACATAGGCCACATAGGGCCCGTGGTGATTCCACATTTTTTTTTTTAAACCCTTGTGCTGTGTCCACTTGGTAGCTTTTTTCTCCTTTGAAATAGTGGCGGGCATGTTGCCAGAAGGTGAAGCTTTTATAGAAATCATTTGCAAAGTGGCCTAATCCATGTGCCTCGCATGCTTACCCATAATGCTATGCCCTCTGCTCAGTTCTGTAGTTACTTGCAATATCATTGGGACTTGGTATATGATATGGATATGAACATCATACTGTTCTGGTACCTCTTTTAGATATCTGCGTTAGCTGTACACCGACGTGAAGTTCATTACGTTCGAATTCAGTGCTCTGATAGCCGCCTGGATGTCGAGAAGTTTGTTAATGTCACGATTGGGGAAATTTAAGTGCCTAATAATTTTCACCGTAAGTGACGACACTTATGCCTGATAGACGCTATAGTGACAGCAACCTTATTGACTAAGCTATTCCGCAACAATTTCACTACCGAAGCTTCCGTTCAGTTTGAATTCATCAGTGAAGGTTTGCAAGAAATTTTCTACGAGGTAAGCAGCACCAGCTGGCCTCTTTATGAGGAATGGTTGCCAAGAGTTTCAATGAGAAATCATAGCTTAGTCGCCGTGGTCTAGTATGTTGCGTTGGTTTATTAGACGTGATGCCACGGTTCAAACTCGAGGTCAGACATCACCAACAAAAAAAATATTTTTGCGGTGACTGCCTCTCAACAGATTTCTGGCAAAAACTCTGGAAGTGAAATAAAATTGCCATGAAAAGTTTCTCAACTATCTGTCGTTCGGAGTCGACTTTAAAAACTGTAGGTCTCGTCACTCGCGTATAAAATTAACACACACAATGTAAGTGGTGTGAGTAGTCGTAATCTTGACTGAAGAGAATTAGATTATGTATGCATGTACATATGTATGTATATAATCATACCTCGCTATTATGCAGTAAAAACTAATGCTGTGGAAATATGCATTCAGGTGATTCGTCATGCGCATCATCTTGTATTAAAGACTGCCTATCTTTTAATTGAAATAAAATAAAGTGTGCGATCGACATTTTTTATTGGTTTGATAGACCTATTGAATCCATTAAGTGTGGTACAGCATCGTTTAAATCTCCAGAAATTCACTTCCTGTCTCAGTTGAATATTCTAATCAGTAGGTAGTGTGTTCGCTCATTAGACGTGAGGTCACGGTGCAAACGCCAGAAACTTTACACGGCAAACGCATTTTAAGGGATACTGAATACACAAACTGGTGGTAGATCATCTATACCAGACCAATATTGGGGAGACATGAAAGTGGAATGTTTAAGTAGTGGTTGTCGACTAAGAAGCAGGAATAATCCAATTTCGAGCTAGATGCAGGTGGACGAACTTATATGGAAAGGCTTAGAAATGATGGTAGCAAGCCATGTAAAATGGAGATGTTTTGAAGAAGATAAGAGCTCGCTGGAAGGAAAGAATAAATATTAAAGAAATGTATTGTTTCATTAAAACTTTTTGAATCGAAAAAAATTTTGTTCTAGAAAGAGATGCCAATCAAAGAAATTTTACGAAATTGTTCAAGCATCTGCAAAACAATTTTATGAATTTTTATACTCCACGGCCAAATATGAAATTACAATTAATTTAATAAATAATGCAGACATAAAACAAAAACAACATTAACAACAGCAACAACAGCAACAACAGCAATAACAACAGCGTTTGAAGTTAAATAATTTTAATCGTTATTGGACCATTCATTATGTTAACGTAGCTTTAAACATTAATTACACGCTTTGCTAGCAAATGCTATATAATTTGCCGTTAATATAAATGTAATAAATTTTTTAATTTCAGTTTTCCTCTCTGTTTCGGTAACAACATAAACATCTGTGTGTTGTTGCTGTGTGTTGCAAATAGTAGCAGCAACATTAATAACAATTGCTGAGTTGTGGTGTAGTTGGTGTAGAATGGTTAATGGTAGAGAGAGAATTTTTGCTGAAACGACGACGAAATGCTTGTTAGTTTTCAACATCAAATCCCTAAATTTGATAGAAAATCAAATAAATCACAAGATAATCAGTAGCTATAGCAGCTCAAAAACTGTTTGTCAGTTGATTCCTTTACCTTCTCAGATGATGATGATGATGATGATGAGGATGAGGACAACAACAGTAGCAGCGACAACGACAATAGTGATGACGATATGGTGGTTAAGAAACATTTAAAAATAAAAAAAAAAAACCATTTTTAATGAAATTTTAACCCAAAAAAATAGCCAAAAACAAGGCTTAAAACAGTAGCCAATCGTAGAGAATAGTTTTTTTTTTTGGATTTTGATTTTCGGTTGTCGTTTTTCTTTGCAGCTTAGCTATTGCTAGTCGTTTGTGGCAATAACAATAAAGATACATCAGCAACAATCGTGATTGACATGTGCAGCGTCCATACTACAGCAACAACACAAACAACACTAACAACAACTGCCAACATAGAACTCCAAGAAAACCATCAACATAGGCAGCAATCAGCAATAATGATGGCATAGGATGGTATGAAATGGATTGGTATGGCTTTTGGTTTTGGTTGAGACTGAGACTGGACAGGCAGTAAGTCAAGCGGGGCATTTAAACAACTAAGATTGTCTTTTATTGCCTACCAAAACAAAATACTTTGCTTCTGCTGCTGTTGCTTTGGCTGCTTTTACTGCTGCTGTGATCTGTTAGTCATTGATGTTGTTGTAAAGCAGTTATTAACTTGAACGCTAGTGAACATATTTAACCCGTAAAATACAAGGAAATTAGGCTAAAGATTTATGCTCATAACCATTATCATTTATCAGGCAACAAGCAACAAAAAACATTAGCGGCACAACCAATATTTTCTTTCAATAACAGTAGCCAGCCAACTCTATGAATTGCCACTTTTTTGTGCAACAAAAGACATGATTTTTGTTTTTTTTTTGTTCTTCCTTCAATTCATTTTGAAAGTTTTTTCTTTTTTTTTATTCAATTTAGTTTGTGTCACAATAACGATCATAATTTTCCCAGCAGACATTATGTTTCTTTTGTTTTTTTGTTTTCTTACGCTCGCTGTCAAATTATTGGTTCCATTTTTAGTTGCAACATCTATCGATAAATTTTGTTAAAACACTAATTAAAATTGATCGATGCATTACTACCACTGCACACTACTAATACTACTCTACGTTTACATTTACGTTTACAATTGATGGTACAATAAGCATTTGAGGTTATAATCTAATAAAAACAGCATAGAGTCCTATGCTTACAGTTGGCTGATGTTATTTAATAATGTCATTAAGTAATAGATTATGACGTAATATATAGCCCTGCGCTGCCACAACAGGCTCTGAGATGGTACATGAGAATTATAATATGATCGAAATAGTTGTTCAAACAGAAAGAAAATAACAAATATTGTAAAAACTTTCAATAAATACAGTGCTCCCCCGGCCGTGTTTTTTGCAATTTACGGGGCTGTTAATTGGCTGAGTTATAACAGAGTACGCACATACAACCCTTCCGTCAGGATTACGATCTAGGTCCCACCACTCATGTATAAAATTAACGCACACAATATAAGTGGTGTGAAAAGCTAGGTCATAATCTTGGCTGAAGGCTTGTAATGGCCAATTATGTATGTATGTATGTATGGATTTACATTTTCTCTTAATATTAGAATTCAAAAATACACAATATATCGATATGCATGTATTTCATAAAATTGGCAGAAACTAATCTTAAGAAGAATACGAAAAACAAACCAAAATTAAACAGTAAAAAAGTTACTTTAACAGGAATCAAATTACAATGACAAAACTACATAGGAACGGCATGAGTCTCGAAGTTACCAGATGAAATTAAATGAAGCATAAATATGCCGAAATGTAGTGTTGGTCACGGTAAGCCAATTCGTCGAAAATTAGATGACACTGTATACTGAAGAAGCTAGACCGTAATCCTGGGCTGTAATGGCCAATTATATACTGATATACTGTATACTGATCCTATAATCTGAGGAGTATGAGTATAGTTCATCTGGATATTTGTTTATATTGTTTGCAGTCCTTCGAATACCACTAACAACCTTGCCGAAGCAAGGTTGCAGGTTAGATAAGCAGAACCATTATAAGAGTATAATGTATTTCCTTAATCGCTTCCTGATTTTAAATTTAAATAAAAGAAAGGGTGTGGGAGATATAACCGAAATTTTATATTGGTTTGAAAGACCCATTGATGCCATTATCTGTGGTACGTAACATGGCTATTCTGTGTGCAGCACATCTGAAATTTACAATTTCCCATGACTTTGATGCATAAGTCGTTGTGTTAAAACCATTATCCTTTAGGCTTTCTTTTCAGAATCTTAACTTATTTTCCATTTATCTTTCATTAATTTATGAATAATGAAATGAAAAGAGAGAGAAAAAAGTTTTTTTTAATAAATTTCTCCATTATGATGTGGCTCTTAACGGTGCTGCTGTCGACAATGAATTTTATGTTCAATCGTAATAAATTAGAAATTCTTTGATTGCTTTCCTTTCTGGTCATTACTTGACTGTCATTTGCCAATAAGCGACTGAAGAAAAGAGATAAAAAAAGTAATCACCTGTCGGAAACTTTAACAATTCACGAGTAGTCGTCAGTCCATTGCTATTGCCAGCTTTTGGCTCTTTTCGTTGTTATTATTATTATCATTTGTTGTTGCCACAAAAAAAGCCTCAAGCCTTGAATAATTAGTTTTAAATACATTTAAACGAACGAAATAAATTACAAACAATAACGACAGCCGCAAAGAATGTGAGTGAAATAAGAACGTAAAGAAATAAGTTACGAAATGAAAACCACATTATTAGCAAGCCGCATCCGCATCCACAAAAGTTGTATCTTTGTTTTGACATTGTTATCAGCATTCAGAATGGTAAAAGGACAAAAGTTTTTACATGGACCTCTTACAAAACGTCCTTACAAACATTCGTTTAATAATCCACCCACTCTTAGGAATTTAAAAAAAAAATATTTTTTCTAAGCAAAAACAATGAAAGAATAAATGGCAAATTAAAACAACTTTTATTTATAAATGTTTTGTTTTATTTTTTTTTAAACATTACTTTGGTTTGTATTGTCAGTTGATTTTTATATATACTTACGTAGTAATACCGGAACTCATCTCAAACATAAACCGATTTCCGTTTATATTTTCATCAAAGAGCAAGAGGACTGACTATTGCCTGCAAAACTTTTTAAAGACTTTTCTGGTTTTTTTTTCTTTTCCAAATGCAAACATAAAACAACAAATTTTGTGGTATAGAATGAGTTTTTAAGTTCTATTTGTATTTGTTGTTGTTATTGTTGTTTGTAAAACGTTAATAATAATCCGCAACCGCATAATGTATTCAAACTAAATAAGCTTCTTGTCTTAATAATAAGATTGCGGCCATTTCAAGAAATGACAATCTTTGGTGTCCTTCTTCATGTTGTCTTTTCAAATATCCTTAAAGCAAAAATTTCTCTCTCAGCAAACAAATTACAAGTATTGTTGGAAATTCTTTTTTTTCCTTTCTCCTCTGTAATATTTTGTTGTCATTGTCACAAGGACAACAATATGAAACGCAAAAGTTATTTTCCCCTCCATATTTTTATTTCTCTCTGTCATAAATTGCGTCTGCCAGCAGCAGCGTAAGCAACGTAAAATGGCAACTACGACAAAGCTCTTCAGAAACATTCATGGCTGCTTATGAATAGCAAAAAAGAGCGAATCCTTAAAATATTGTTTACGATGTTGTTCTCTTGATTGTTATGATTTTAACGTTGATATTGATATTAATTAAGGATTAGCGAACAGAGAAAGCAAAAAATTTTAGCAGAGATAAGTTTTTTGGCAAAATGATTTTTTTTTTTTAATTTTTCAATTAAATTGTCATGCATAATGGCATGGATTTTTAAGAATGTTGTTTAATGTGAAGAATTGCTATATATTTTTAGAGAAAATATCAACACTCGCCCACTTTTTTTGAGCCATTCCTAATGATAGAGTACGCCATGCAATCGTCTCAGCAGGGTATATAAACATCTTAACATTAAAGAAAAGGTTTATAGTCCATCAGCATTATATTTAATCCATCCTTCTCAATTCTATCAATACAATATCTTATCCAGATCGATTATATAACAGCCCATTTGATTTTTATTTCAAATTGTTTTCATTTCTATCAAAAGAGCTTAAAATTTGTGGTGAGCTAATCAAGTACTTTTATAAAAAGTTCGTTTTTATAAGCCTGTACATAACATTAGAGTTACTCTTTATATTATATGATTATAGAATCAGTATACAATGTCGTCAAATTTTCATCGAGTTGATTTGCCGCGTGCAACATATCATTTCGGTTTATTTATACTTCATTTAATTTCGTCTGGTAACTTCGATACTCATGCCATTCCTATGTGGTTTTGTCATTGTAATTTGATTCGTGTTAAATTAACTTTTTTGTCGTTTAATTTTTGTTTCTTTTTTTCGTATTCTTCTTAAGATCAGTTTCTGCCAACTTTATGAGATGCATGCATATCGATTTAATGTCAAGAGAAAACGAATACGGCTGAATGGTGAAGAGCTAATACAAACTAAATGCATAAATTACAACACGTCAGTTAGGTTTACGACCTAGTTTCTCACACCACTTATGTTCTATGTGTTAATTTTATACATGAGTGGCGGGACCTACAGTCGACTCCGAGCGACAGATTTTTGGAGAAACTTTTTCAAGACAATTTTATTTACTTTCACGGCTTTTGTCAGAAATCTGCTGAGAGAAAGTCGCCGAAGAAGTATTTTTTCATAATTTCGTTTAGTTGGAGATGTCCGACCTGGGGTTTGAGTCGAGACCTCACATCTAATAAGCCAACACAAATACTACTAGACTACGGTGACTAGTATTAATACTTCATTTAATTGTGTCTGGTAACTTCGAGAACCATACAGGTTCTATGTAGTTTTGTCATTGTAATTTAATTTCTCGTAATTACATTAATGCGTTGTTATTATAATTCCTGGTCAATTAATTCTATTGCTTTTTTGCAAAACAAACAGTTTTTCTTGTAGTTTTTCCCGAAATACTCGTACACATTCAATTTATACATACCTACATAATTGGGCATTACAAGCCTTCAGTCAGGGTTACGGCCTAGCTTCTCACAACACTCATGTTGTGTGCATTAATTTTATACGTGAGTGGCGGGACCTGCAGTTTAACGTCTACTCCGAACTACAGATTTTTGAGAAACTCTCAGAGTTCCTGCCACAAATCTGCTGAGAGGAAGTCGCCGTAGAAATATTTTTTTTTATGTCTGTTCTGGGGTTTGAATCCTGGCCTTGCGTCTAATAAGACAACACACTAGCTACTAGACTAAGGCGCCTAGTGCTAGGCAGTACTGTAGTATAATAAGTGTTTGGTGGAACTGTCATCATAGCATTACCTTTTGTAGAAATCCATTATATAGGGTTATCCATTTCGTGGTTTCAAAAGTAAACGTAAATAAAACACATATAAAATATTTATCTCATGATATTTCTTTTTTATTCTAAAGTTTGAACGTTGACATTATGTATGAAACACTACATCATTTAAATGACCTCCACGCGAAGTGTTGGAAGCATTGATTCTTTTGAGGTAATTTTCGACCACTTTTTGACACATATTGGGCGGTATCTCAGACAGTAAGGTCCAATCACCCCTTCAGACGAAAGAGCGCACCAAACAGTGACTTTTTCTGGATGTAATGGCCTCTCTTCAATTACTTCTCATTACCCCAAATACGACAATTTTGCTTATTAACATACCCACCGAGTGTGAAATGTGCTTCATCGCTGAAGAAAATTTTGTTCGAAAAATTGCCGATACGTGGCTGTGGCAGAATCACCATCCTACTACAAGTTTTGATAATTTTTATGCGTTGTGTGATAGTTAAGCGATCCATTTTCATCAATGTCAGACTTTCAACTGAAAAGAAAAAAATTGGTTTCACAACTTAGTTTGACAGATGCCGAATTCCAGTCCCATACTTTTAAAACTACGAACTGGATAGCCCTATATATTGTCAAAAAATTGCCTGCTGACCTTTGAGCTATATTTCCTGTCAAAGACAAACAATTCTGTGAGTGAAAAATCTATCTTCTACCAAGTATGACTCCTTCAACGGGTATTAATTGTTTTTAATCTTTATAAATGGATAAATTATTCGCCAGTGTTTTATATTTTAATTGTGTTGACAGACGTTTTATTGAAATATCAATGGACGATTTGAATTTAATTTTTATAATTAATAATTATACTCGTAAGCAGCTGTTTTGTGGCATACTTTTATAAACGAACGCATACATACATATATTTTATATGGAAAATATAATGAAAATTATGACTTCATAAATTTCATACCACACATAACGTGCCTTTAATTATATTTTCCTTATTTTTCGTTTGATTTTTTTCCCGCTTTTAATCCCCCTCATTAAGCCTGGCAAATGAAAATATTGTGCCTGATAATAATGTTGATGCTGAGGCTGAGGCTGGTGATTGATCAAACAGACTATAAATCCCAAGCAGCTGGCCAAAAAGAAGATTTTATGCTGCCACGAATGAAATGAAATGAAATCAAACAGGACGAGTAACAATAAGCCACATAGCAACATATACAATGTTATTGTTGTTATTGTGTTATTGTTGTTCTTGCAGCAATTTGTTGAAAATCCAAAATGTAATCAAACTAAACAATGAGCATTAGAATGAGAAATTCAACAAAAAATTTTGTTATTTTGTGCTGGAAGAGCAAACAAATAAACTGACAGCGTTACACAGACAGACAAACAACTAAGAAAACAAATATGTACTTAACATACCTAAACAACAACAACATAGCAACAAAAATGTGGTAGAGTAAAGGATATTTCTCTGAGAGTTGTTGAAAATACGATTGATCCCGGCTTAAAGTTCACAACAAAAGATCGATCATTTTTAATCATCCATTGAGAGATGTGAACAGAAATTTGTCAAAAAAAAATTGTTTACATGTGTATAATTTGTATACATCACAGGCATCACATTTATGAGTCCTTTTACCTGGAGAAAAATCTATTCAATCTTAGTAATGACATGTCTTTGTGGCTTATTTTATTATTTTTGGCTTATTGTGTACAGATTTCAAACGCAAACATAAAAACCCAGCTGGAAATTTAAAAATAGAATATCTGCAATTAATGGAGACAATTGCACAGTTTAAGATAACCTTTGAAAGGAAAAAAAAAATTAAATTGATTTTCTGACATCAATTTGTAAAATAACAAAGAAATTTTGAGACAAAAACTACCCATGCATCCAATACCAGCTTTTGGCACATTTGTATTTGGTCAAAAAAAAATGTGTAGCTTTTATTGAAAAAAAACCCAATTTTTGTAAAAATAGTAGGCGTTCCTTTAACATTTTGTCAATATTTCGTTTTATTAAATTTTGTTTTTTACAACAAACGTCGCAAACATTGTCCAATTTCTAGTACATCCAACCATTTATACTAATGTAGAGTATGAGCATGATGCGGAACAAGCATGCAACATGTATGTAACTAATCCGTCAATAATCTCTAAAATATCTTCCAATAGAACACATTAATACCATCTGCTTTATGGATAGACTAATCACAACTAGTGGAATATCGTTCAGTCTATAATGTTCGCATTATTTGCAAAGCTTGGTATGACTTTATATTTCTAGATCAATGAAAATAAAATAATAAGTTCCACCATATCCTATGCTCCGCTTAGGACCTTTACTAACTCATTGAATATCTCTCTGTATTATTAACGTCTTTAATCATATTCAACTCTCTCACTATTACCAAGATGAAAATGGTCTCGATATGTCTGCTTCAGTAGGCCCTAGACAAACTCTTCTTATGTGCCCTTTCAGATTAAAATCAATGGTACTTCCGCTAATATCATTCGATTGCCTCCGAACAATGTGTGTAATACATTTCCATATGTGCGTTTTTATTGCAACCTAATTTTGTTGAATAGTTCCACCCTACGCCCGTCTTAAAGAAGAGTCGTCTTAATATTTGTGTTCAAAATTAACAACTTCGTAGGATGCAAAGATCAAAATGAATTCCCTCACAAGCCACCGAAAGTTTGTCATCCTCATCTGATCTGCCATTTTGAGAATTTATGCTCCCGAGGTAAGGCATGCGTACATAATTGCTCATTACAACCCTGCAGTCAGGATTACGACCTAGTTTCTCACACCACTGATGCTGTGTGTGTGTTAATTGTATACATGAGTTGCAGGACCTAGAGTTCTAATACCGACTTCTAAGTGCAGATTTTTTGAGAAAATTTTCATGTCATTTTTTTATTCACACTCAGATTTTTGGCAGAAATCTGCTGAGAGGAACTAGCCGAAGAAATATTTCTTCATATTTCCGTTTCGTTGGAGATGTCTGAACTAGATTTTACACCGTGGATTCGCGACTAATAAGCCATCATACTACCTACTAGACTATGTCAATGACAGTATCTTCAATTTGATGCTCTCATATTGCAAAAAATTACTGAGACACATCAACTAATGCTGTTATGTTCTGCAGATTCGAGGTAAGATCCCTGAAACTGTAAAATAAAAGGTGTGATCAATAAAATCTTGCATTCGCCATGTAATTTCCTTACAATCGTGGTAATCTGGTAGGTAGCAAGTTCAGATACTCCAAACGAAAGGAAAAATTAAGAAAAATATTTCTTTCGGAGACTTGATGTCCTCAGCAGACTTGTGGCAAAAAGTTAATAAAAATTGCATGGCAAGTCTATCAAATTTTTTGTTCCGAAGCGATATGGAACCTAAGGTCCAGCCATTCGCGGATAAAATTAATAATACAATATGGATGGTTTGAGAAGCTAGGTTGTAATCCTCACTAAATGGGTATAATATAAGTAAACATGTCTGGAACCTGTCTGAGATTGTTTTAAACAAAAGAGGTGGTAAGACGCAACCTTGACACGTAACTATTTCCACTTATACCATCCCGCCATATTAAATACTAATAGTATAGCACAGAACAGGCCACAACCTTGTCGGATCCTTGCCGTGTCACTGATAAATGTGTGACAACATACAGTCCTAATGAAATAAACGAGTTTTGTATAAAAATTTATGCACTGCATATCACATCAGGCATCAGTTTGTCAAAGGCGGTCTCGCAACCTATAAACAGTTGTGATCATTATTTCATAGATTGCTTCATAAGGACACGAAGAGCATCAATAAAGTGCATCTTTGAGGTCTTATTCAGGTCTGCAGCTGTTTCAATAATGTGGTCTAATATTAGCTCTTTCAATAGCTTTATAAGTAGCTCTATCAGCAACTCTAATAAGAGCTCTGTCAGAGATTGTCTAGGTAATGTTTTTATTAATCATAAACTGCATAGTAATACCCGCCTTAGTTACTAAAGCTTCTAAGGTGGTAGTTTACGATTTCAACAAGTTTGATAAGTTCATACGGTAGTATGACTACCTCCAAAAAATGTACAAGTACTACTGCAGTACTGGTGAGGAGGTCCGATCTTAAGAGCTCAACAGCTAGAGACGAAGATTTGATACACTTGAGTTTGCTAATCTGATCGCGATCTACTCGAGAGTGGTACATATTTCCATAGTATTGCATGTCCTATCATTTCTTAACACTCACACATACACACATATACATAATTGGCCATGGCAACCCCTCATTCAGGATTACGGCCTAGCTGCTCACACCACTCATGTTGTGTGCCTTAATTTTATACTGAAGTGGCGGGACCTACAGGTTAACGTCGACTCCGAATGACAGATTTTTGAGAAACTTTTTCATGGTAGATTTTTTTACTCCATGACTTCTTACGAGAAATCTACTGAGAGGAAAACACCGAAGAAATATCTTTCTTCATATTTCGTTTTGATGTCTGGCCTGGGGCTCGAACCAGAGCTTTACATCTAATAAGCGAACACACTATCTACTAGACTACGCCGACGACACTCACACATACGTACATAAATAATTAGTCATTAAAACCCTTCAGTCAGCAATACGACCTTGTTCCTTACCACTCAATTTCACAAAATTATAACAATAAGCAGCCTAAATTAATATCTGACTATTTAGGTGTTGGTGTTAGATCTATTTCGAATGTGTCTGCAAAAGATACACCGTGAGCGTCAAAAAAATCTGTACACTAAAGATAAAATTCTAACAATCACCAAACTCAACTTTTACCACTTAAGGAGAGTGCCATAAAAAACTTGACAATAATTCCAATTTATTTTTTGTAATTTTTTTTTGTTGCAATTTTAAAAACTGACGATGAAACAATTTTAAAATTAAAATAACGGTAACTTATTAATGTATATTTTTCTATGTACAGTTTCTTCTGACGCTCACTGTACGTGCGCTATAATATTGTAAATATTAAACGTTGTCTAAGCAACATACTACGTATACATGGCTTAACAAAAATATATATACATTTGGACCATAACGCAATGGAAACCAATTCAATTTACGATCGCAAATGTTAATGTCTTCATAGACACTATTTCTGTCTGAATTGTAATGCAATAATCGTCATTAAATTTTGAAGGCAATATCGTTTAATTTGCATTAAACTTGTGATGTTATGGTGTGCAAAATAAAATTATTTTTCATTCAAATACCATGCTGTTCGATTTGATTCTAAATTAATTCAAAATTATTGTATTCTTATTATTAAGATTGCAATAAGTATTCATTGCATATGAAACTGTTTTAAACACCAACACCAATATTTCTGGTTATTACCACCCCCCTCAAACAAATAGAATCTGAACTTTAAATAAAATTTGAATGAAAAAAAACAAAAAAAAAAGTTTCAAATGACTTGATAATGTTTACAAGCCATTTACAAACGTTTATTTATTTAAATATTGTTGGAGAGAAAAAAAAACAAAAATTAATTTACCCTCATTTAAATACCACAAACAATGATTATTTTCTTGTGAACCAAAAGCGATGCAAAAGAGATTGAAACTGAAAAACTTCTGTCGTTAAGAAACCCGCTAAATTTTTTGAAAATTACGAAACTTTTTATCATTCAAACATACATATGTACATACTCTAGCGTACTTTACATTGCTTTCAAACGGCAACGACAACGACCACCATTACGACTTCTGGAACATGCTTCTTGTGTTGCTACTTCGTTCAACTTTTGCTGAAATTCAATTAAATTTTTATTTATTTTTACATGTTTACACATTAACAGTCGTACATTAGCGAGTTGTACGTTCAGCTGACAAAGTAAAAAAAAATTATTTTTCTGCTTAATAAGCCCGCATCAATTTTACTTCTTTTCAAAAATTAAAATCAGAAAAATGTTGAAGAAAAAATCTCCGTTTTTAACTCGTTGCAATTAAGATTGACAGTGTTGAACCAGCAAATTAAAAGAAAAAAATATTTCTTCATGCCATTTTGCTGGTTTGCTGGGAAGTCAATGAATATTTAAAAAAAAAAAATAATTTTTTTAAATTGATTTTTATGAGTTTTAATATCTAATGGTGGGTGAACTACACAATGATTATTTAAAAATAAAGTTAAAGTCAGTTACAACGAACTGATGTTCAACATGGTTGTGAAACAAAGCAAATTAATGCGCCTTTTTTTGTTACAAAACTTCTGCCACATAGAATTGCTTGTTGTAGAAACCATAAATTGTACATGTTGTACATACGACTGTATACTGACAAATACTTGTTCGCGTCAAATAATGCACAGCACACAGTGTTTTAATTAACGATTTGAGGAAGTTTTAAAATAAATAAAGCGTAGGCTCTAATATTTAAAACAACATTAAGTTAATAGCTCTTAAGTAATATTGATTGGCATATATGAACTTTTTAACAGCGAACATGACATCTGTTTTAATATAGTCAACTTAGAGAAATCTCAACAAATTTGTGTAAATATTTCTTTATTTCTGGAGCTATTCAATGGCCTCGATACCCCTCTCTGATCACCCACAATAAATAGAATTGGTATGAACATACATTGAGAAAACAATCCAACGATGCTGCCAAGCATGTCATAGATTCGTCATTAGACAATCGAGGTATCTCAACGTCATCACAGACTTGGAAACGAAATACATACATAATTGGCCATTACAACCCTTCAGTCAGGATTACGGCCTAGCTTGTCACACCACTTATGTTGTGTGCCTTAATTTTATACTTGAATGGCGGGACCTACAGTTTATCGTCGATTCCGAACGACAGATTTGTTTTGTTTGAGAAACTCTCAGAGTTTTTGGCAGAAATCTGCTGAGAGGAAGTCGCCGAATAAATATTTTTTTTTCATATTTCGTTTTAATGTCTGGCCTGGGGCTCGAACCCGGGCTTTACGTCTAATAAGCGAACACACAACCTTCTAGACTGCGTTGACTACATACTGAAGCTAAATTATCCAAATTACAAATGTGCATGAATGAAATTAATCGTCTGATACATGATGATTGAGTGTAGGGGAAAAACACTCACATATGAAATGGCATTCCTATGATCCTTGCAGGAGAAAGGGGAGCAAATAAATTTAAACAACCTCTTTTAATTTGGTTACGACAACGAACACGAACATGGTGTACATTCATTTTCAAATGATCCAATGCCTGGCAAAAATATTCGTGCCAACATGGTCTTTGAAGCAGCCCCATATCAAGCCTAGCGTTATCAAATCTCATGATCTTGGTGGCTAATTAACTTTTCCAAAGTTGGTAATTATTCTTTTTCGAAACTTCTCATGCAATGGTACCATGTAGATAACACCACAAACCGTCCAATTCAAAACTTTTAATAAGAGGTCAAAAAAATTTGTTTATCAAGAGCCATAGCACAAAGAATGGACAGCAATGGCTCATGCAAGGTCGTGTGAAAAAAAAACGCTCAATAATGCTAAAAATTACGTGGTTCACCATGATCACGATGATGATCACGATAATCATTAATATTCACTTTTAGTGCATAGTTTTTCCATCAAAGTGGTCTAATAGGTAGAGTGTTGGCTTAGTAGACTTGAGGTCACGAATCAAACCCAAGTTCAGAAATATACAACAGAACGAAATCTGAATATTTCAGCAGGTTTCTGGCAAAAACTCTGAGAGCAAATGAATTTGCCATGAAAAGTTTCTAAAAAAAAAAAAAACACATCAACAAGTGATATGAAAAGCTAGGTTATAACCATAACTGAAGGGTTGTAGTGATCAATTAAGTTATGTTGTGTATAAAGAAAATTTAAAGTGACTGCAAGCGTTATAGTATATGTTCAGGCCTGTGAATCATCGCATACGCATATAAGCATATATCTTGGCAAAGTATTTATTAAGCGAGGAAGTTGAAAGACAGTGCTCTACATTACTGGGATATAAATTTTAGTGTAAAAGTATGGAAATATTGTTAAATTGTGTACTCCACCACTCTATGATTTTTGATTTTTAATCTAGGTCATTTAAAGAGAGATATTTTGTAAAAATAATTGCGTTTAAAAAGTTTACAAATTTTAAAAACTGGAAATGCTACAATGTTTTTGTATCTCCTGTAAAATTTGAAAATGGGGACTTAACACATTTGCGAATTAGACTAACGATGTGATATATGTAGACGTACCTCGATATTCTAAAATCCTCTGTTGTTTATACTTAGCAATGATGGTTGTTTTTTCCAGATCTTCCTATGAATTTGTACTTCAAATCGTTTTTAATTTTATTACGTACGGGTACACCCATTCAAATTCGTTTAAAATAATTCCTATTATCAGCCACCATTTTTTCTTTTTCTTTTTGCTCTCCTACGGATAGACACACTGTAAAGATTAATGGCAGAGTAAATGGAAGGATTATCTTGTTAAGTACGCGCCCGCATCAAAAAGAATTTGCATAAAATGAAATACAATTTTACGCTTAAATACGAGTTCAAAAGAGTAGACAACCGAAATGGCCGACACATACATACATACGCATGCACTTACACTTGGCAAAAGTAATTAAAGGATAAGAAGGAAAATATTCACCTGCTTGATGTTAAAGCCCTTTTTGTTGTTTTTTCCAACAAAAAAGAAGTAAAATAAAAATTATTTTCCAAAAGAAAAATTAGTGCTGATTGCAAAGGATGTCTGTCTGAAGAAATAGGCAACACGAGAAGAGGCGTCATGGTTAAAACTAATTAAAACAAATTGCAATTAATTTAATCCCTCAATGCGATAATGTGCCAGCCAGCATATACCCTCATTAGCATATAAATCCAACAACAGCAAAGGAAGAGACAGAGAAAAGTGTGGTTCGTCTACAGAAAAGCAATGAAAGAAGAGAGAAAAATAGGAAAACTAAATTGTAAGTAACGTGTGAAATTGTCCAAAAGTGTCAAACATTTCCGTTCGTTTCAAACAAATAATGGAGAACAATAAGGGAGTAAACAAGCATTCCCTACAAAACAGTAACGATACATGCCAGCTATTGTTTGCTTAGGCCACACATTAGTTCAGCCAACATAAAACACAAAAGAAAAAGAAAATTTTTCTTAAATGAGTTTTAAATCCTCAATAAAACAATTTTCCAAAAATTAATTCAAAAGGAATTGTAATTCCCAGGTAGTTTTTGTTCCAGAAATCTGTCAAAAATCACGCATTTATCAATGGGCGGTTATAAGAAAATATTTTACAAACAATTAAACATAAATGGGGGCAACATTACTGTCTATGCGTGCAAAAAAAAAATTAAGAAAGGAAATCAAATTTATAGCACCTCTGTTACTAATAGCTATTAACAGCAGGATAACAGGATATTTCACACCGTGTATCGTAGGAAACAAATTTTGACATCCGTTTTCAGAAATTGCAAACTATTCAGCACAGTTTTTAAACGCTGCTTAACAAATGCTACAGAAGAAGGAAAATCTTCATACATTTCACCTTCTCTCTCTATAAGAAAACCCTTAATGAGTACACTCATAAAAAATAAAAACGAAATGGAAACTAATGGAGGATTTACTTGAAGAATTTCATGTAACGAAAAGAATTTTTTAATTTGACAAAATCTTCCAAATTCGATCCTCTTCATACATACATACATAATTGGCCATTACAACCCTTCAGTCAGGATTACGGCCTAGCTTCTCAACACCACTCATGTTGTGTGCGTTAATTTTATACATGAGTGGCGGGACCTACAGTTTAAAGTCGACTCCAAACGACAGATTTTTTGAGAGACTTTGCATGGCAGGTTTGTTTACTCTCAGTTTTTCCCAGAAATCTGCTGAGAGGAAGTCGTGGAAGAAACATTTTTTTTTCATACTTCGTTTTGATGTCTGACCGGGGATTTGAACTACCTACTAGACTACGATCCTTTTCTCATAAGTCCAAAGAAATCTGTACAAAACCTTCTAAACTGAACAAAATTTCTCAAGTAATTATAAAAATGAAAAACCTTTAAGCAGCTGGTTTGGATACCCCACTTAAGGTAGGCCTCAAAAGAAACAGTCACTTGAGAGGATCACATTACATAAAGTGAGCTTTAATATAAACTGTACACTATGGGGAAAATTCTAACAATCTGCAGAAAACTCAACTTTTTACCACTTGAGGAGAGTGCACGAAAAAATTTGACAATATTTCGAAATGTTTTTGTATTTTTTTGTGTTCCAATTTAAAAAACTGGCTGAAAGAATTTTAAAATAAAAATAACGGTATTATTATTAATGCATATTTTCTTTTTTTAATGTACAGTTTCTTTTGATTCCCACTGTACATGCTGTGTGAAAGGTAAACAACAACAAGCTGTTGTTAAATTGTTTGCGCAAACCCTTGTTTAAACGTGTTCGAAAGGAACGAGCCCGGTTCATATCCCCATCGACATTAAAAAGTCATCCTTCTCTTTTCAAAAGAGTAATGCAATAAGCAGTAAGAAGTCACGCAGACTAATAGCAGTGTGTTGCTTTATTAGACGAGAGTCAGCGGTTCACATCCCAGCTCAGACATCTGAATCAAGATGAAATTTGAAGAAGTATTTCTCGTTTAATTTCTTTCAGCAGTTCTCTAGCAAAAACTCTGTCAAGTAAATAATCCATAAAAAGCTTTTTAAAAATCTGTGCTTCGAAGGCAATGTTAAAGTGCACGTCACTCATGGATAAAATTAACACACACAACAAAGGTAGGTACTGACAGAAACTGAGTTGTAAGCCTGACTAAAGGGTTGCTATGACCAATTAAGCATGTAAATGAAGCAGTGAGCAGGATCTTGCACTATGGTTTAGCCTTACTGACTTTGAAAAGGCATTCTCTGCGAAAAAATGGGTTGATCTACACTGTTTGAAATATTAAAGTATTACTCGTTGGAAGAAAGAATCTAATCAGTGTGAGATAAGGATATTTTTTTCCACTCGTTTATTTCTACTAAAACACTTGATGTTGTGCTTGAGTAACCAAACATGTCTGTAGTTTTTTGACTTTCTCCACTCCAAATTGCTGTCTTCAGTATACAGCAAACAAACATCCCTCGTCGCTGCTTTTATGGTTGATAGCAACAAAGTGCGTAGTGTGCTGGATTATTAGACGTGAGGCCACGAATCAATCACCAAGTCAGTCATTTCCAACAAAATGCAGTAGGAAGGAAATATTTCTTCGATGACTGCCTCTCAGCAGATTTCTAGCAAAAACTCTGAGAATAAATAAAATTGCCATTAAAAGTAGACTCAAAAATCTGTCCTTCGGAGTCGACTTTAAACTGTCCTACTACTCATGTAAAAAATTAACACAAACATCAGTGGTTTGAGAAGCTTGGTCGTAATCCTGACAGCTGAGTTGTATGTGTGAACTGTGAGATTTGAGGAAAAATTGGAAACGAGGTTATGTACTTATAACTGAAAGCAATTTGAAAGAATTCCTATACTACGTACGCTGATCGGAGAAAAGAAAAAATTTACATCTCACATTGCTTTTAGTTTTCATATTTGAATGATCGTTTGGACAACTTTTTGGTAAAATAGGCCCGTTTCCTTACAATTGCCTGTTAATGTGGCTAACAGGCCCGAAATGAGATACAGTTGAGCTTGTTAGCCCAAAAGGACATGGGGGACTGTTTTTTAAGATGCACGCGATATAATCCCACAATCGAGAGTTAATATTGCGCCATCGTGTTTGGCTGATTTAATGCAAAAATGATCAAGAAAAAAGTTCTGCTAGACAACTACAAAGCGAGAGTGCACACGTGTTGCACAATCCGTGAAAAAAAATTTAAGATATGGCTCTGCGGAAAGAGATTTGACTGCAAATGTCAAATCATCTTATAATCAAATACCTTTTTGAGGACCTCGTCATGCCTTTTTTAAAGATTAAAAAATTTGGGAACATCTTCCTAAGGACGCGAAAAATTTAACTGAAAATAAATGTGAAAATTAAGCAACCGACAGTTTTCATTAAAAGGAAATCTTGGGAAAAGCCAAATATCTTATAGTCACATGCATACAGCAAGAGCCATGTTTCTTAATTTAAGAAATGTTTGAATACCAAATCATTTGACGGACTTAGATGCATTGGAACAACCAGCAAACATTCAGTGTTCCTGATGGTATACGCGAAATAATAACGTATTTCTTCAATAGTTTCTAATCTAATTTCACGTTTAATTCAATATTTTTCCATTAATTAATAGCCCTCTTGCAATACCTTAGTTGAAAAGTAAAACTAAATTTGTATTTATTTAAACCACCTCAACTAAAGCCTCTCCCCACAAAATGTCAACCAATCTTCCTGTTGTTATAATAAATAACGAATACCCTCAAATAGAAAAACCAGTAAACAGAGCCGAAAAGAAGTTAAAAAATATTATGATTTATGAGTAAAGCAACTAACGGTGATATTGCCCAAGCCATGAAGAGCCAGTCAGCCATGAACACAGCCATCTAGTCATCCATTTAGCCGTACCAAACAAAGTACGCCTTAACTTAACAAAAAAATTAACAAAAAAATTTAAAGAAAATCTTGATACTTTTATATTTCAAAGTGCATTCCATATTTAACACCACGAGCACGAGTATCTCCAATACAGGGAACATGTTTTCGATAATGTGTTCGTCGTTCCTACCTTTACGGCAACAAAACAATGAGAAAAAAACCACGACGACCGAAAAAATTGATACAATCACCCACAACTGCTACCATATATCTTGAGAGAGTGTAGAATGTGTCTTATCAGTGTCACCAATCAAGCATAACCACAATAAATTAAATATTTTGAAGCCATAAAACATTAGCCACTGCCACACTACCACTACCAACAGCGGCCTGTGACAGCAACGCCAAAGTCAACCAACAACGCCACCAAATCTATACAAATATTCAATCAGATATGAAGACAACTGCAACGATAATAACTAACGAAAAGAAAAAAGAACTGAAATGGGGAAAAACATTTACGAATAACAACTATTTCGAGACAAAGATGACACTTTCAATCAAAAATCCATTGTGTCATATTTAAATTCCCTAAATGCTACATCAGATATTTAAAAGAATGAAATCATTAAAGAAGAATTTTTGTTGGGTTTTACTGCACAAGTTGTTCGTTAGTTGTACTCATTCGGTCTGTCTGAAGCGCTTAGAATGATTTCTATTCTGCATAAATTTACAATTCCAGATCACAAGACCGGTGGTATTCTGAGGATATTTCTTCATCGTCTGATGCTACTACTACTACTACTAATTTTGGCACTACTACTACTCTTGTCTTTACTACTACTATTACTACTACTACTACTACCACTACTACTTTTGTCTACTACTACTACCATTACTATCATTACCACTTTTGTCTACTACTACTACTACTCTTGTTACTACTACTACTACTTTTGTCTACTACTACAACTGCTACTTTTGTCTTTACTACTACTACTACTCTTGTTAACACTGCTATTTTAGTCTTTACTACTTCTACTACTACTATTCTTTACTACTACTACTTTTGTCTTTACAACTTTTCTTGTCAGTAATACTACTGCTTTTGTTTTTACGACTACTGCCACTATTCGTGTTTTTACTACAACTACTACTACTCTTGTTACTGCTACTACCATTCGTGTTTTTATTACAACTACTGCTACTTTTGTCTTTACTACTACTACTCTTGTCAATACTACTGCTACTACTACTTAGCTGCCATCCGACTGCAGTGAGCCTTTAAACAAGTATTGACCTAAAACCAGAGAAGTAAGATGATTTGATCAAACCCAGGTGAGTAAGATCCAAAAACTTTCAACGTTTTTTTTCAACAGCCAATACTCCAACGGATTAATACAGTTTCTGTGAATTATTTAGTCTCTCACTGATGTTTGACTATCGTACGAACTCTTTGAGAACTTCTTCATTCTTAGGGTAGGAGAGTTTAATAAGGCGTTATATATTTCTCTAAAAAGAATGTCTTGTACCACAAGATGCATGTGTACACTCCTCTATTACTGTGAAATCACTTTGGTTTTGCACCATGCGCTAGATTTTGCTAGTACGGACTATTTTTGTTTTTGTGGTCTTTGTTTTGTGGACTCTTCGTTAAAAATCTTTTTTCAACGTCAATTTGTCTCTCTGAAAAAGTCACATTCAATTAAAAATTCTAATTTCATAATAATTGTATGGCAACCCCATTAAAATATTAACTGCACCACATGCCCTCCCACTCGTTGTTGGCTCATCATGGCAATTAAATATGAAAACTATAAACGAAGAACATTTCAATGACATAAAATTGGTTACGCACCTCTGGCAACGTAAACAATTAGAATTCATAACTCATAGATGAACGACAACATAAAATTGTTGCTGCAATTGGTGTGCTCATATTTGTATTGTGTGTTGCAAGCAAGCACCTTCAATGCAATGGAAAGTTGTTAGTTGCTGCATAGGCAGACGTATGTATGCACAGACACAAACATACATACATCTGTTTGCCGTTAAATTTTTTACGAGCGATTTGCTTTCCGTGATGAGCATAATTGACGTTTACGATTGTTTCAAGTTAATTGTCAATCTGTCTGTATGATGGGTTGATTTTTGTGTTCATGTTGCTATTGCTGTGTGTTCTTTTTATTACTATTATCACTGTTAGTGGTTATTGTTGTTGCTGCGTTTGTTGCATGTAACAACGCTTTTAAAGAATTTAACCACGCCTTGTGGGCCCGTACAACACAAAATGCAATTATTCTTCACAAAACTAATTTTCAAATTTTTTATGACTTGAAATATTTGTTTTCGTTGAGGTTTTTTTTTCTTTTATTACTTGTTCTATGCAAAATGAAAAATATTAAAATTGTACTTTGTCGAGTATTAATTTTTAGATTCTATTCGAATACGGATGTATTTTCGTTCGCATTTTTTCAAAATTAACTTTTCGTCGGTATTTTAATAACTTTGGCGCTACATTATATTCCTTAAAGCAAATTGTTTAAAGTTTGCGAATGCATTTTATGTTTAAATTTAATTTATTTAGCAAAGACCCCACTAGTAATGTACCATTGAATCCTTGTTCAAGTGTAAAAAGAACTAATTTTGAAGAACATACGTTTAACTAATTTAAAAAGAAAATATTATTGTTATGGGAAGTAGTCTACGCTCTGGGTGTCGATTCATAAATGTTACGAATATTCACAGCCGTGCACAGTAGGTAGTATGTTGGCTTATTAGACGTGAGGCCTCGGTTCAAACCACAATTCAGGCATGTCCAACTAAACGAAATATGACAAAATATTTCTTCGGCCACTTCCTCTCAACAGATTTTTAGCAAAAACTCTGAAAGTAAATAAAATTGCCATGAAACTTTTCTCAAAAATCTCTCGTTCGAAGTCGACTGTAGGTTCCACCACGACTGAAGGGTTGTTGTGATCAATTGTGTATGTATGTATCAGAGATTAGTAATGAGTATTCAAAAAGATGAGTAGAATCGATTCACATTCATAATTTCTGATACTAATTCATTACTTTCATACTTATTTTAATATTGTTACGAAAATGGGAACGGTGTAATATCGTTTAACATTAAAATGAGCAAAAGCTGCACAAACAAATACAATGAACTTGTTACAAGTAAACCAACAACATTAGTATGAAAGAAAAGGGGATAAGTAAGAAAACTACAACAAGCAATGTGAACAAAATACACAAACAACAATAAACTCACGATAGAAATTTCGAGAAGGCAAACACACGAACATTCGACTTCAAGAACTTTCATCAGACTGTTTACGCGATCATATAAAAAGGCAACACAAATCAGGCAAAGAGTAGTAAGAATTCAGTCAGTCTTGTATGAAGACGCGTTGCGTTTAGGGAGAACAGTCGCGGTTTAAAGATTGCCGTTGAAAATATCTGCGTTGTAAGCAAAGAAGAATAGCGAAAACGCAATTGTTGCAGAATTCGTCAAGTTGTAACGGTGGCACACAAAAACAGTGCGAACAATAAAGAATTTAATTGAAACTAAACACCGATTTATTTGTATTTTGTTTGCAATCTACGAACTCATATTTTAAACGCTTTTAAAAAGGTAAAAACGTAACAATATCATGGAATCTCTACTCATATTCAAAGTTTAAAGTATTAATTATAATCATTCTTAAGTATGAGTCGAGTACAAACACTCAAATACTTACTAGAAGGCTGTGTGTTTGATTCTCTTGCTGATCAGTCTGTTTTGCTTATGTTCTTTTGCTTATTTTCTTTTTTTTTTGTAAATGCAACAACAGCTAAGACTGTAAATTTTGATGTATGATTCGAGTATTATAAGTATTTTTCTAAAGTTATGAATCTGAAGGAATAGTCTTGTAAATCAAACATATTTCGAATGGTATGAGTTCGATGTCAACGTTGTACGCATACTCAGTGCAACCTGTACTTATAAATCAACGGTAGTAGTGAGTATGAATTAATCAGAGTACATAGTTAAATTTCAATATTGTTGACTCACTTATATTCAAAATTTTATGAGCGCGTATGAGTAGCGAAAAAATGATTCATTGCTGATCTCTGGTATGTTTATATGTAAATTTCTTATTTTCGACTGGGTATTTAACCCAATATTCAAGTATTGTTTGGAGCGAGATAAAGAGATTTTGTTGGGAAACCAAAAGTTTTATTAGGGTTTTTCTCTAGTATTTTCTAAGATATTCCTCACATTATATAAAACATCAGCGGCGTTTTTAAGAACCAACTGACTTGACGCATGAGACATTAATAACAAATACCAAAGAGTCTTAATCTCTTAATACACAAACTTAAATTAATATGTTATTTAACAGAGAATTTTTAAAACTCTTTTAATATTTTTTATTTATTTTTTTTTTTTTTTTTTTGTAATTTTAAAACACATTAACCAACTAAATTTCTTATGCAAATGCAGTTTAACGAAAAACGTGACATAAACTTATGGAATGACATTAACCCACTTGCATTATTATTATACGTATAAAGCTTCACTCTAACTTGACTGTGTGGTCTATGCTTTAGGCTTAACAAGTTATGCCATTATTTACGGAACATTGCTGTCTAATGTTTGTTAGTTTGTATGGTTGTCAACAAATAAATTTTTTCAAATTTTTAACATAATTATTTAATCTTAATAATCAGTTTAAGTCGTAGGCAGATTTATAGAAAAAAATTATTTTTTTGGAGATTTGTTTGTCTTTTTAAAGCTTTCAATTCCAATAATCTTTTTCAATAAATTGCTCCAAATTTTCTTTTTTATTCAATTAAAATTTTTTTTTATTTTTTAAATTCATTGATAAAACATTTTTATGTCTCACAAACTGCAAGAATCTGTGAGTGTTTGTGAACACAACACACAATACAACACAATTATTTTATTGAAAATAAAATCTGTTGTTCTCAGTTCGTTTCATTTTTTTTTCTCCGTCTTTTTTAAATTGATTGTCAGTACTTAAGATAAACAGATTAAGTTCGGGTGTCTTTTTTTTAATATTTCAATATAAAACTCTTTATTGAACAGCAGCAACATCAAAAACAAGAACAACAACAATAAGAACCAACCATTCCGGCTACTGGATATTGAAAATATTGTTTTACAATAAAATCGTGGTGTTGTGACATTTTTTTCCTCTCTCCTTTCCATAGCTCATACATACATACATACATAAGTTATCAAAATATAAGGCATTCACGGTATTCCTTTATATCGTAGTATTTGAAATGAAAAAAACGGAATAAAAATGGTTATAAAGAAAAATGTTGTATACTCCACATACATATACAGCTGTGGTTAAAATAATAGCATCAAGTTAAAATTTTTATTAAGTCTGTTTACATCGACTAAAATGTTACTTACTTAATTGGCCATAACAACCCGTTTAACGGGGTTCTGCCTGCCGCAACACATCTTCCAGGCGCGTCTGCTTCTTGCGCGCCTACGCCAGTTGGTCACACCAATCGATAACAGGCCTCCCTCGATTTGGTCCTTCCAACGGATACAAGGTCGTCCTCTTCACCGACTTCCGCAGATCCCCGCATCAAATACCCCTCTCGCTGGACCATCCTACTTCATTTAAACGACATGGCCGAGCCAGCGCAGCCGCTGAATATTAATACGCTGCACAACGTCTATGTCGTTGAGGAGCTCATACAGCTCACTATTGGATCGGATACAGAAATCATCGCCAACTCGTACTGGACCGAAGATCTTACGTAGTACTTCTCTCTCGAATACTCTCAAGGCTGCTGCATCAGTGCTTTAAAGGGTACATGCCTCTGCGCCATAAAGAAGCACGGGGAGGATGAGCGTCTTGTAGAGTACTAGTTTTGTCGCTCGAAAGAGGTCTCTGCTGCTCAATTGCCTATTGAGACCATAGTAACACCTGTTGGCAAGAGTGATCCTACGCTTGATCTCCAGACTGGCATCATTTTTGGTGGTAACGACGAAGCCAAGATAAATAAATTCGTTGACTTTTTCAAAAGTATAGTTATCGGCCGTAATCTGAGAATCAATACGCCGCACATCTCTACTTGTCGATAACATATATGTACTTTGTTTTGCCCTCATTTACATTTAAATTTACACAATATATATATTATAGTATTCGTACCCGAATCATACTTATTTTGCGATTCTTGTAAATGTTGAGTAATTGAGAGTCGAAATCAACATCATATTGTTAAGTATGAGTACGATGAGTAATTAAACATCGAATATGAGTAGTATGAGTATGATATTAAAATAAGTACGAATGCTTATAAGTATCAGAAATTATGAGTATGATTCGAATCTACTCATCTTTTTTAATACTTATTGCTGATCTCTGTTTCGGAGTACGATTTCCCTTCGTATGATAATTTTTTTATTAGTTAACATTTTTACGTACATATTTCGAAACAGATTATTGCAACTGTTGCTATTATATTGACCGGTACTGTATATAAATTCTATTTGAAATTGTTAAAATAAAGCAACAATAACAATAGCAACAACAACTCGTTACCATTTCAAAAAGACCAAATTCGTTTCAATCCGGGATTAAAAAATTTCATTGCTGCTGCTGTTTCAATTTTTTCTCATTTTTTTTCTTCCTTTTGTTTGGTTTTATTGTCACACTTATGTGTGACAGTTTGACTACCACTGTCCCCCCACATTGCTATATATTTTAAAGGTACACATCGAGTATTAAGAGACAGTTTTGTGGTGTTGTCTCCGTATTAAACATTTATCTTTTAACTATGAAAGAATTCTTTTTTTTTTACTTCTTTTTTTTATTAAAAAAAAAGGTTGAATGCTTGGTGGGCTTCTGATCGTTCCATTGTATTGCTGCATTGCTATTCCATTCTGTACTTTGTGTGTGTGTGTGTGTCTTTCCAAAGCTTTGCTTAGTGAAATGGAAATTTCATTTCATATCCAAAAAAAACTAGATTGTCTTTTGTATACAGCTACTGGCATAGTGTGGCAGTGGCAGCAATAGCTGCAATGGTCTTTATAAAATATGGTTTCGATTATTTTTCATCATCTCCATCGTCATCATCATCATCATGGTGTTTGTGGTATTATTGTGGCAACTGCTGTCATTGTTTCTTTTGTGCCTTTTTTTTGATTATGATGATTATTTATTGATTATTTTAGTTTTATTCATTTGTTTCTTTATGAACCAATTAAACAATATCGCGTCGTATTGGTGGGAAGCCAGCACTTTGCAAAATTTTCTTGCGATATTATTAATTTCACTCAACTAATAGAAATAATTCTAGGGGTGGGTATTACAATCTGCAATAGATGATAAATAAAAAAGCCACGGTCTAGTAGGCAATGTGTTGGCTTATTAGACGCGTAAGTCCACGGTTCAAATCCCAGGTCAGACGTCAAAACGAAAATATGAAAAACATATTACTTAGGCTACTTCCTCTCTGCAAATTTGAGAGTAAATAAAAATTGCCATGAAAAATTTCTCAAAAAATCGCTCATTTCGGAAGCGACTTTAAACTGCAGGTCCCGCCACTCATGTATAAAATTAACACACACAGCATCAGTAGTATGAGAACCAATGTCGTTATCCTGACTAAAGGGTAGTAATGACCAATTATGTATGTAATAGGTGGTAAATCGGGATAATCGAGTATTTCGATTATCCCAAAAAAATTTTGCTCCAAAGTAGCCTCTGAAACACAGACTCTCAATCGATGGCCAGCTACCAATAAATACCAGAGAGACTATTGTCTTTAAATGACCGAAAAAATCCGAAAACGTTAAGGGGACAACATTGCTGAGCATGATATACAAAATGGAACAAACTATTGAACACTTAATTCAGCATTCTTCGACTTTTACAACATTTTTAAGTGATACAATTTGGTAGACACATTCCTTACGATTTCCATGACCTCTAAGGCGTTCAGAATTACGCGGATGGTATTCCTTCGGTATTTTATAGTGTCAATATTATACCCTAAAAGTTACACAGAGTCAATTTCATTTCTACTAAGTTGCGATTGAGAATCATATTCCTTAAAGCAATACGATTCGATACGTTTTCATCTGTGAAAGTTCATTTTTGAAGGTCCTATATAAGAGATCGTTATGGAGTTCTCTAAATCCCCTCCTAAAATTCGATTAATCAATAGCTATATTAGATCTCCCTGGATAGTATAGGATAGGTATGATCAATTATTATTTTTACAGAGCATTTATAACTTTTAAGTCCTCCTTTAAAAACCAAAGTCGGCCTTGATTAGGTATAGAGGGTTCTGTTTAATTTTTTTTAACATCTCCACTAAATCGACGCTGAGCCTTGGGGAACATCTGAGTGGTTACATAGTATTTCCGGCTGATTATGTCAGACCTTGAAAATTCATGAACAAAATTTCACCGATCATTGAGAACTTTTAGATAGTGACTCTCGTCTTCGACATAATACTGCTCGCGGCTTTGTGAATGCTTTGAAACTGAAACGGATTCTGAAAGTTCTGGTTCCCATGAAAAGTCAACAGAAACATTCAGCCGCCTCATATCTATCAGAGATATGGTCAATTCCATCAAATGATTTGAGCGAAAATCAGTTGCAAAATTTTTGACCCATTGTGCAAATATTTTTTTTTTTTTCAAATTGCACAAGGCATTTGGACCAAAGAAGGCGATGTTGAATTATGATATTATATGTTTTAGAAGAATGTTGCAAAAACTTAAATGAAAGAATTGTAATGAAATAGTCTTTCGAATTATAAGTATTTGTTGCTGGCAGTAAAACTCGAAAATAATTCAGTGTTTCTTACCTTCAGCTGTATGCGTAGAGTTTAAACTATTTATAGACAACAAGAGATCGGATTATATATCGCTGAAGTCCTATAACTATGGAAAACTTGATAAACTGAAATGCATTCCAGGGGGGGGCGTCTAAGCTAATATTTTTTATTAATATTTTTTTTTTAGCAAAGCTTGGGTCTTCTAATATTAGAGTCACTAATAGTCTCGGCTTAACCTCTATACTACGGAGCACACATTTCATTTGATACAACCAATTAGCCTATCGATTTCCACGATTCCCATTTACCAAACCGCATTCGGGATGAACAACAGTAAGTAAAGCAAGTAATTGGAATTTCTAAACGAAGACAATGCGTAGGACATTTCTCGAATACTTTCAAGGCTGCTGCATCAGTGCTTAATATTTCCCAAGTCATAAAGTAGCACGGGGAGAATGTAGACATAGAATATAAGTTTACCCGTACAAGAGAAGCCTCTGTTACTGAATTTCTTATTGAGACCATAGTAGTGCTTGTTGGCAAGAATGATCCATCCAGATAAGCGTCTTTCAGACTGACATCATTTTTGCTGGTTACGTTGGAGCCAAGATTAACGAATTCACTGACAATATCGAAAGTATAGTTATTGACCGTAAATATATCATATGTCCATCAGTGCCGGGATCTATATAATTTGGTACGTTGTTCATGACTAGTTTTCTCTCTTTAGAAAATACTTTTATGAGAAGAAATCGCCTACTAATCCAAGTAAGCCCACGGCAAAACATTTCTGTTATCCATTTCGATACCCATACCATCATTCCAGTAAAATTTGTTTTAAATTCGGGGGAACAACAGTAAGGAGAGTAAGTAATTGGAATTTCTAAATATTGTTTTAGGCTTTCATTGAAAAATTTAAAAAAATGTTTGGCTTTAAAAAATGTTCGTCTAATTTATTAAGGTTTTATGATTGTCGTTTATTCACTCAACCATAATAGACACTATTGTAGTTCCAGCTACTCCACTGATCTATTGATAAATGATAATTCTTTTATTATTTGTCAATTTTGTCAATATCAAAAGAAATAGAGAAAAAAAAAATAGTGAACAAGAGTACCATAAAATAAAATCATATTAAAGAAAAGGAACAGCGAAAACAGGCTTGAGTTGGCTAGATGGATACAGCAGCAGAACAGAAGCAGAAATTGAAATTGTAACAGAGTTTGTTTGAAGGTTTTCTGTGTGTGCTGTTGCTCAATTGTTGTTGTTGGTGTTATTGGGATTTGAAGAATTTTTCAAGCGACTTATTACAGATTATCTTTTATCATTCCAATGAACCCACCCGTGTCAGGTTGTTTGGTTGTTTGCCGGTGTTGCTCTTATTTTCTATACATACACACACAAGGCAAAACAATTCTTGAAAATCGCCTCAAAAGAGCTCATACCTTAACATAGGTTTTATGCTTTAAAGTATACAGCATACATACCTATTGAAATACTTAAGAGTACATATGTATGGCATGGTATGGTAAATATATTGGAATACCCCCATCATCCATTCCATCCATTGGGTACCATTATTAGTTTAATGAGATTAAGTGTGTGGCGAATTGTGGCAAAAGAATAATGGTGGTGGCATTGTGTTTATTTTCTGTATTGTCATGTTACTCACGAGTGGTGGTGACTGGTGTTATTTGGTCTTCAACTGAACACTAGGTGGACCTGAAAGTAGCAGAGAAATAAGAAGGAAAAATTGTTTCATTTCTTATGTGAGACTTCTCAGCGTCTTATAACGCAAATGATGGTGGTCGTCGTTATTAATGTTCATATGATGACTGTTGTTGGTTTTTAGCGTTAAAAAACTATCAGATTATTTATGAATATGAAAAATACATACACACACACATACATATTACTTTGGGGCGTAATTCTTTTACGGGTTTTACTTCTGTCTGTCTGTCTGTCTTTCTTACTTCGATTATTTATTTTTTAAGCTGATCAATTGAGAGCAAGTCTGCTGTTTATATTGTGCCTCTTTAAAACATGTCGCTTGTGAGAGCTTTACAAGAACTGTCAGTAGATATTATAAATTCCAAATTGAATATTTCATTGCATCTGTCAAATACGTACGTATGCATGCATTTAATAAGTAAAAAAGAAAGCAAAGTAAAGTTTTAATGTGTTTGCTTTCGCTGCATGTGTTTTACACAATCATGTCAACAAGTTATTGAAAGGATTTGTCAAGAAGCGAGATTTATTATTAAAATTTTTTATCACCTTCAAGTAATTTGAGATATTAGGTTCTTAAGAATTATTAAGAACCCATTCATGAATGCATTTTAATGTGATCAAATTTTAAGGTAATGCTTTTAAAATTTATTTTAGGGAGCGACAATGGATCAAATAAAAACTTTATTACATTGATATTTTTCTCTGTATAGTTTTCTTTACTACAAGCTATCTGGTTTTATCAAACGTTTTGCTGTTTTTATTCATATCTGGTTTTATCAAACGTTTTGCAGTTTTTTCTTTAACTCACTAATTATCATTATTCTCCGGATTTTCATAAGACGTCTGTCATGCCGGGGACCCTTAGGTTTCCATTCTAGACTTGGCATAGACCTCGGTGTTATACAGTCTCTAGGTTTTCACAACGTTTGATCTTGACAACTCCATTTATTTTTCGGAATTTGTTGTATTATTGGCTCCTATAAAATACAAAAATAAGAACTTTTAATGCCAACTGTTGGGCTAGAGTTGGGGCAGGATATCAGACATATTTAAGCAAACATCACAATACTTAACTTTATTCCAGAGCTATGTATGTTGTTCGTAAGCATTCGATAGTTTCGATAAACATTCTTGATATACGGGCTTCTGTGAACTTTGATTCAAATGCAAGTTCTAGTTTCTATTTGAAACGTATTCCTCAACTCGTTACACCTGAGGACAAATAGACAAACAAAGCTGATATGATTTATTTCGCAAATTACTTCTGCAGAAACTGTGGATCTAATGAACAGGAAGAGCCCTGTAATTTACCTTAAGTGCTGGTGAGGCCTATAAGGGTTTACGTAGGTTTGAGAGAAAACATTACAGAGTTCCATCCGTATTTTATAAAGGGGGGTAAAAATTTTACAACAAATTTTTATACGTTTATACGATGAGGAAAAAATTTATTCAAATTTTCCCCCAATGTCCTACGGTCGCATTACACATTGAGTTTATACAATACAACCCACTCTCCTTTCCGCATAAACTTAGCATATTATTACGTTATTACTTTTCTAAAAACGTTCAAAATATGAGTTCGTTGATTGCAAACAAAATAAAAATAATTTTGTGTTTAGTTTCGATTAAATTCTTTATTATTCGCACTATTGCTGTGTGCCACTGTTACAACTTGATGTATCCAACAACAATTTACTTAGTTCTTTATTCAACTTTACACTTTTGTTTACATAAGCACTAGCAATTGTTCGGCAGATCTTTACAACGTCGATCTTCAAACCACAACTGTTCTCTTCACATGCAACGCGTCTTCACACAAGGCTGACTGAAATCTTAGTACTCGTTGCCTGCTTTGTTTTATCTTTTTATATGCTCACCTAAACAGTCTGATGAATATTTTTGAAGTCGAATGTTCGTGGTTTCGCCTTTTCAAGACCTCTATCGCGGTTTCATTGTTGTTTGTGTATTTTGTTCACATTGTTTGTGTTGTTGCGTTCTCGTTTACTTGTCTATTCAGTTCTCTTTCTACAGCTGTTGTTAGTTTACTTGTAAACAAGTCCGTTGTATTTGTTTGTGTAACTTTTGTTTATCATTTGAATGCTAATCGATGTTACACCGTTTCCATTTTCGTAACAACATCGAAAGACTTGTGTGATCCTCTAAAGCATCACTATTTCACCGCTTAATTAATTTACATAGTGCCCCAAGAAAATGTCACCGTAGTCCAGTAGGTTGGGTGTTGGCTTGATCTGGTAAGGACAGCTCAAACATATGAATGAATATCTCTGCGGCTACTACCTGTCAGCAGTCTTCTTGCAAAAAGTTACTCAAACAATTTTATAGTTTAGAGTCCACTTGAAACTATAGCTTCCACAGGTTTTTTATAAAATTAACAAACATAACACGGGCGAAGCGAGGAGCTAGATGGTAATCCTGCCTAAAGGGTTGTATTAATTAATTAAGTAAGTAAATAGAGACCCAAATGCTGGCGGATCTAAAATAGGATAAAATTACAAATTTATTGTCAACAATTTATTTATTTGTCAACATAACTTCCAGTTCGATTGAATGCACACTGCTATTGTTTGTTCTCATATTTGAAAGAAAATTATACCATGGTGATCTTAAAACTTGAAGATAGACTCGGCTTATCTCGTTCATAATTTGTTCATATTGATATTATCTTGTCATTAACAATTCTGCCGGCGCCTATACGTCAGGTAGATATTGTTCTGGTACTCCTAGTTGATTTTTGTGAAATTTCAAATTTTACTTGGAGTGTATAATTTAAAATTTAACAAATGATCAGTTTTGCCTGAGTTTAATTATCACAGAACAAGGCGTTACATACTTTACTTACCCAATTTATTGTGTTGAAGTCAACTGAGTTTGTTATCTCATTAGAGTTGATGTCTACAGGCATAATTATGCCAAAATATTTTCATACTAAAAAGAAAACAATTTACTTGCAATTCAGTACCCACTGTTCCTAAGGATAGGGGTTGATTTTCAATATAAATTGCATTGGCACCTGTCATGAAATTACGCTCATAATTCAATAGAAATCTTAAGAGATGACCGTATAGATAATAACTATCTCAAGTGCAAATAATACCTGCTCGAATTGTACAAATTCTTTACAAAGCATTGTAAATGTAATTAGAAATTAGAAAAACAACAACAACAACACAGTTTATGCCACACATATAAATACAGGCAGTATGGCGTTTCTCACATGCTGTTCAATTATCAAATCCAATGGATTTTCCTATGAAAGTAATGCCTCAAATGACGTCAAATATATGCTGGTATCTTAAAATACCTTCTGAGTATGCTTATCGTCTACGAGCTAAAATCAACATCTGCCTGGTTGAGCAACAAAGAGGGAAAACAAATCTCCTGTAAGATAAGTTAAAATAAATAGACTCTAAACAGTACGTACGTACACTTGTTAAGCAATTATAGTTTTTAATTTTCTTTTTTGTTGTTTTTCTTTTATTTATTTTAAGACCCTTTTGAGATAAATTTTTTAAATTATATTTGCCCAGAAAGATTTGCATCACGTAGTACATGGTATATGGCAGCAGTAGTAGTAGATATTCGTGATGGCCATATGTAGGTCCTTTTTTTAATAGTTGCAACACGTTTTTGTTTCAACTTCATTTTTTATTTGTAATTTTTGTTCAAGATAAGCGTACTGTTTACTTTATTCGTAACTACATGCCCATTACGCACGTTGCACATGTTTTAATGAAATTTTTTTTCCAATTTTTTTTTCTCTTTCTCTTACGTTTTTAAATCTTATTTCATGCCCATTATCGGTGACCCTATTTTTGTGGTAAAATTTTTCGTTTTTTTTTTTTTTTGCATTTTGTCCACAAAGTCGATATGAAGTACAGACATTTAAATTTTTAAAATTTCATATTTTGTATGCAAAATCATGCATGACCAACTACTAAAATTGTGCATAAAAAATCTCATTTATTATGTAAAAAAAAATGCATGAAATATTTCACTGCAAAATTCCTTAATTCTTGAGGTTATAAATGCAAAATTAAAAGAAAAACACAAAAAAACCGTATAATACAAGCCTGTAGTATTCAATAGAATAATAAACTGCATGTTAGTAGCTTAAAAGTTCATTTAGGATCATTTAGAGACATTGGTGGTATTGGTCAACCCTAGAATATGTGCTGATCCCCCTACATATTTACTCATTTATTGAACAAAATGGAAACAGAATGAATCTCAACGAATAACGTCTGATTGAGATTTCCAAAGAGTCTCGAAATTTTGATTACATGACGTTTAAATTGATGCAGTAGTTTGACAAAAATCTTACGACATATAAATTGTAAGTTTTCAAAAGCCATGATGTTTTAAAAATTTTTTGTTCCTTTTTTAAACCACCAACAGTAATCGATCTCAGTTAATTTGTCGCATCCGCAATAAAGATTGGAGGACGTATTTGCTTACGCTGTCGTAGCTATGCAAACTAAACAAACTTCATACATCCATACACAATTGGTAATTACAACCCATCAGTCAGGATTACAACTCAAAAGTTCTTTTAACTACGGTCTCATTAAAAGTCAGTTTAAATACGAATATCGATAAAAACAAAGTCAATCGCATTGAAAAGTGGAAGTATTTTTTCTGTATGTGTAGCAACTTGAAGTATATCTGAAGATAAAGCTTAAATATGCACTTAAGGCTTCGAATATTTACCCGAGTTTCAAACCCAATGTATGACAGACACATGGTTTTAACAAAAATTCTTCACATTTAGTGGCCAAAGGCAATGTCAAATCCGCAACTTTGTTCAAAATCTAATGAAATGCCAATTAAATATGCAATGTGTGTGCTGGCTTATTAGACGTGAGGCCACGTACAGACATCTCCAACATAAGACTACAACTGTTTCTGGAAAAAACTCTGAGAGTAAATAAAATTGCCATGAAAAGCTTCTCAGAAATCTGTAATTCAAGGTCGACTTTAAACTGTAGGCCCCGCCACTTATGTATAAAATTAACACACACAACATAAGGCCGCAATCCTGGCTGAAGGGTTGTAATGCCCAATTATGTATGTATATACGTCTCAAAAGAAAATCTTCGTAAGCGTGAAGGCTGGATTGAATATGATCAGGAAAACTGCGTTGTGAACCAGATTGAATGTAAATATCGACAAAGCAATGTAAGTAAATGCAAATAGCCAGCAAGCATTTTACAAACAAGATCATCGTTTATGGAAGTGGAATTTTTCTTCTATACCGGGCAAGACCATCAGTAATATGACCAAATTTAACACAACGTATGCGAGTATATCAAGATGAAAGAAGCTTAATATATTCAATAATTGAACATCATACATACCACACATACGTAGGCGTAAGTGGAGTTGAAACGGCCACAATTTTCTTAAAATTGAAATTCACAAGGTAGTCAGACACGAGGACGGTCATCAAAATCATGGAGATAACAGAACGAAATAGAACGGTACCATTCCAGCTTCCAGTGTAATAATTCGTAAGCTCTCAGTTCAGCCAATACTAAAGCCGTGCTGTTGGTTTGCTGATAGAAAAATAATATTGGGTAACAAAGTTTAGAAAACACCAAATGAACTGTTAAAATGGCCAGCGTAGTGTCGACTAATGTAGTGATTGAAGACACTTTAAATCCGAGCCAAATACACAGACTACCAGTCCGGTAGTAGCGCCAAAACTTCAAAACGATATATTTTCGGGTTTTTTGGGACAAGCGTAGGATAATTGCTATTTAATGTGGCCAGAACTTTCTTATTGCAGATATTGAAGAGCACGTATGGGTAAGATAAGGCATTTGAGATAACAGATAGGCATGATCTCATTTGGTAAAAATGATAGGCCTCTCTACGCGGGTCCCGTTTGTAGTGTGTTGGCTTATTAGACATGAGTGCATAGTTCAAACTTCAGTCCTACCATCTCGAAAACAACGAAACATGTTATTTTGGCGACTTCCTCTCAAAAGTCTTCTGCCAAAATCTCTGAGTGTAAATGAATACAATTGTCATGAAAAATTTCTCAAAAATCTGTTGCTCGGAGTCGACTTCAAACTGAAGGTCCCACATACATCGTGGTTCGTAAGAGAACCTAGTTCGTAATCTTGATTAAAGGGTTGTTATGACCTATTATATAAATAAGATAAGCAGGAAAGCCACTCAGAACCCTAGATGTCCTCATGAAATTTCCTATATAATATAGCACCGTACCAAAAATTTAAGACAAGCTTAAGGCTGCTTAAAGTATATTTTTGTGAACTTAATCTCGACAAAATGCAAAAAATTTCAGTTATGCATTCTAAAACTAAACTTAGATACAAAAAAGAGTACTTTTTATTATTATTACTCTTCAGTGAATTATGTTATAGTCATGTCTTGAAAATTTTAGATTAAACAAAACTATTATTTATTCAATAAAAATAATTAAAACTAAACAACACACACACACATTAATTATACACTTGCTTGCTATTCATTTCAATTATGCTTTGGCAGTAACTATAAAAACTATTTCGCATACACATTTAGATGTGAGCCTTTTAATAATTTCCGCTTTTTATTCCAAATGCATTCAACAATTCCTGAATAAATATCCGTTTGTATGTAAATCTTTTTTTTTATTTTTTTGTTTTAAATCCTGATAAGAGGATGAAATTTCAAAAAAAAAATATAATAAAATATCTAAAGGTGTTGCCGTAATAAAAATATTTATAAAATAACAACAACAGAAAGGAAACAAATAATAAACAGCATATACATACTCCGTATATGTGTATGTATGCATGTGTTTTATTTTATTAATTTTTTATTTATTTATATTCTTTGTGTATGTATTTGTTTAAGCTGTGTTTATGTTTGCATTGGTTGTACAAATTCAATCATAAATATTTTTGAAGGACAAATGCACAATAAATATAAAAAAAAACACACACACAGAGAGAGAAAGAGCGAATAACAAGAACAAAAACAGCAACAGCAATGGCATCAACAGCATTGACTTCCATAAAAGAAATAAAAATGAATTGAAAATATAAAACACGAGTAAAACCGTGATGTAAGAAAGCACGCGAATGCAATAATAAATGCGTTTGTAGTTGTATACGAATGAAAATATATTTTATTACAGCACGCACACACATATGCACAACCAGCTCTACCAACAGCAGTAAATCAATGAGCACAACTGTGTGTTTGAGAAGAAGGCTACGCAATGTGAAAAAAAACAACAAAAATAAATAAGAACAGAAAGTGGAAACTGACTGCGATATAGATGGTGTTTGTACGTGAAAATTGTATGATTAATGCAAGTATTTATTTGTTTGTATGTGTGTGTGTCTGTTTATGGCTTATGATTTGTATTATCCTGTTTCATAAAGTTCTTTTGGTGGGAAAAGTCTCTGCTGCAAGATCACATAAATATACGATTTGTTTAGAAGTGAAATGAAAAATTTCAATTCATGAAACCGGCAAGAAGGGAAAGTTTTATAAAGGATTACTTTTGATATTAAAGAAGATTAAAATTTTTAAAAATTATATTTTATATGAGAAAAGTATGTAACTTAGAAACAATTAACCCCATTTGATATGTTTTTGAAAAACAAGAAAAAATTTAAAGAACGGCTAACAATAACAGCAGACGCAACGACTGCCAATACAACATGAGGAAACTGGATCGGACTATGGATTGTCGCATCAATCGAAAATGTTCAAGCATTTGCTAAACTAAGGAGAACATTTAGAAGATTCAGAAATGTAATCGAAGATAAAATTGCTGAAGTAAAGGAAATGAATAACAGCAGATGATGCAATAAACAAGTTAAAAATATCATGCAAATTCGCTAGTAAGTTAAAAAGGCCATGGTACAATTAGGAAGACAAAAGTCGTTTCGGGAACCGGCATAGCATTTTGAACCATTCATATTGTGTTTTTAATTTTACCCTTTAATTTTCAACATTCCTAAATTCTTTCTGGCCATTCTTCGCATGGTTGCCAAATCAGGTGCACTTTCTCGATTGAAACTTCGTACAATTATGCGCACATAACTTTTCATATTTATGTAATATAGTCGCCGTGCTCTAGTAGTAATGTATTGTCTATTTAGAAAGGAGGCCTCGGTTCAAATATCAGGTCAACGAACAGTGAGCGTCTGAAGTCGCCGTAGTCTAGTAGGTAATGTGTTTGTTTATTAGACGTAAAACCCGGTTTTAAGCCCCAGGCCAGACATCAAAACGAAATATGAAAAAAAAATATTTCTTCGGCGACTTCCTCTCAGCAGATTTCTGGCAAAAAACTATGAGAGTAAATAAGATTGCCATGAAAAGTTTCTCAAACAAATCCATGCATAAAATTAACATGCACGACATAAGTGAGAAAATAGGTTGTAATCCTGACTGAATGGTTGTAATGGCTAATTATGTACATATTAAATGCAGGCCTATTCATTACCCCAACGGCTCTTGTTCTTCTCACTGACTCATCTAGTGATGAAGAAGTGGATGTACTAGATTGAGGGATCAGGATCAAGAGTCATATAGCCCTCAGAAAGTGAACCTAACCCATCGAGAGCATCCGCCATCTTATCGCCAGGTATGTGGCTCTATCCCGAAAGCCAGCGTAGGCCGATCCGATCTGGTCCAAAGATGTTTATAGACTTTTTATAGTCACAAACAAGTCGTTATTTACATCAGACCGCTGCAATACAATTAGAGCTGTTTAACTAGCTTCGACGATCATATTAGATTCTGAATCCTAAATGAGCGTATTATATATGGTCTTAAAAGCCTTCAAGATAACAAAATTATTTGTGTGATTGATCTATAGTCATTGCAAGCATTCTAATAGTTTTCACAATTATAAAGCATTGTTCTGTGGTAAAGCACTTCATTTTTATTAAACGGAATCAGAGATCACCAGTAAGTATTCAAAAAGATGAGTGCAATCGAATCCTACTCATAATTTCTAATACTTATACGCATTCATACTTCTTTTAATATCATGGAATCACTACTCATATTCAAAGTTTGAAGTACTCATCACGTTTATACTTAACAACACGTATGCTTTTGTTATTGATTTCGCCTCTCCATAACTCAATATATACACGAAGCACAAAATAAGTATGATTCGCGTACGAACACTGCAATACTCACTAAAAGGTTGTGTGTTTGGTCTGCTTGCTCCTCTGTCTCTTTTGCTTATGTGCCTGTTTTTTTTTGTTGTAAATGCCACAACAACTAAGACTGTAAATTTTGATGAATGATTCGAGTCACTCGAATCATTCATGAGTATTATAAGTATATAGTCCCCTTAGTCTAGTACGCAGTGTGTTCGCTTATTAGAAGTAAAGTTCGGGTTCGAACCTGCCATGAAAAGTTTCTCAAAAATATTGTCGACTTTAAACTGTAGGTCCCGCCACTTAAAGTATAAAATTAAGGCACACAACGTGAGTGGTGTTGAGAAGCTAGGCCGTAATCCTGACTGAAGTGTTGTAATGACCAGTTATGGATGTATGTATGTGAATAAGTATTTTTCTAAAGTTATTCATCTAAATGAGTAGCCTTATGAATCAAACATATTTCGAATGGTATGAGTTTGTTGTCAACGTTGTATGCATACTCATTGCAACCTGTTCTTATAAATCAACGATTGTAGTGAGTATGAATGATTCAGAATACATAGTTAAATTTCAATATTGTTGAGTCGCTTATATTCAAAATTTCATGAGTGCTTATGAGTAGCAAAAAAGACGATTCATTGCTGATCTCTGAACGGAACAGACTTATGTGACAATTGTCGAATAACAGAATTGTCATTTTCACAAAAAAAATTACATGAAATTGAAAAAGTGCCCGCTTACTGATGCACCACTATAAATAAACCTTATATACTTTTTATTTTAGTTACTATAGAGTTAATAAATTTTAATTTTCTCTGTGTATTAATTTTATTTATTTATTATAGTTCAGTAGCATTTAATACATTTAATTCATAACAATTCCCTTGTAATACCTGCATGCTCCCAGGAATCGTTTCATTTCTAAATGACTAATGCCTAGTGGAATAGTTTTGTTATTTATGAGTTTGCCAAGCTAATCCTGATTTAAGTATGATAAATATTATGATGTTTTATACACTTTCATTTCATTTCTACTGGTTTTTTTTTATAATTTTAATTATTATTTATAGTTCGTAAATCTATTACAGATTTATTGTCCCCATTGTCATTTATGTGCTTGCTATAAAGGAGTAGGCAGGGAAAAAAAAGAATTGAAAGTAATTTTTTAGTTTTCTAAACAGGTACCATAATCCGGTAGTTTAAGGTTTTAATAGCGTTTGCAGCAAACATCATATCCTCATCCGAAAGAGTATTTATATGCCACACAAACAACAATTTTTTTATACGCTGACTTTAACTGACAGGACCGCACATTGTGTGCAAGGGAATCGTTTCCTTTTCTTATGAAATGTGTCAGTCAAAATGCATACATGAACGATGCAGGTATATGTATTGGTAAGAGACTCTGCTTTAGAATAATTTCGGATGCCGCTAGTGATGGCTTGTGAGCATGATGATGAAGAATATGACGTTGCGGTGGATATATAAATATTTTGTACGTGATTTTTTTAAAATCAAAATGATTTATTGTTATTAAAAATATTTTCTATTTGCTTGTTTGCACTATTGTGTACATGTGTAGTTAGTTTCCCGTGCCGTGATATAAAATGTTACGTTACGGAGTTTGAAACGTAATACCGTGTAGGTTTCATTCATTCACTCATTCAACAAGTGTTTGTTGTTTATCTCATCTATCTGTCATATAATCGTCTACGATATTTATTTTCTTCAAACTCCTATTTATCGTTTACGTATCTTAAACGTCTGTATTGTATATTTGCCTAGCTGATCCTAAGATAATAGAATACAGACGATATTAAACACCTAGCTAAGCAAAAGGTGTCAAACATAAACACCGATTTTATGAATTAAATACACTGCGTGCCATAAAACAAAACAACGCGTTAAAAACCCTGTATTTGAACAATGATTTCGTGGTAAAGCCATCACAAAAAAACACTTTATTTCGGTACTTTGTTAAGGTGTGAAGTGCAAATATTTATTATGATATGTAATCTTGATAATCACACATTTTGGGTTTTGTTTCATTCTTTCTTTCGTTCTTTCTTTTTAAAAGAAAAACCTTAAAAAATATTTTCATGGTAATTGCATTTGTGTTTTAAGTTGCAGTTGTTGTACAAAAGATTACAACATTAATTAGTAGAATAATTATTTTTATTTTTCCTCTTCTTTTATGGTTTAAAAGTCTAAAATCTATTTGCTTAACGCAAAATCTAGGTTAACATAGAAATTTATATGGCTTTAGCACACACCCCGTTTTCTTTGGTAACAGTGTTTGATAATAAAACTAAATTCCTGGTATAGCTTTAGAGAGTATGGCATGGTTTAATGCAGATTTAAAAATTCGGTTTTAATAGCCTCTATAATAAATTATTTTATTTTTATGATTATTTAACACATAAAAATATTAACAAATTAAAGTGTAAACACTTGCATTATTTGCACGCTATACATACAGTGAGCGTCAAAAGAAACTATATATGAATATGTACTAATGATAGAATTCTAACTATCAACAAACTCAACTTAAGGCGAGTGACAGAAAAATTTGGCAATATTTTGAAATTTTCTTGTAATTTTTTTTTTTTAATTTTAAAAACTCGCCATGAAACAAATTTAAAAATCAAAATAACGGTAATTTATTAATGCATATTTTCTTGTAATGTACATATTTTTGTGACGTTCACTGTATATTTTTATAAAAAAAAAGGTACAAGTGTGGGAAAAAATTACACTATTTAGTTTGCAATAGAAATTCAAAAAGTGTTTTTGAGTACAAAGCACATCGCCTCCATAAAAGATCTGTTACGCTTACCTTCAAATTCATAGGACCCCAAAAGAAAAGGTGGAAAATTAGAAGAAAGTCTGACGTTAGAAATGACCCATAGGAAGTAAATGATTTAGCATAAATGATTGCCTGGAAAAAGGGAGAAGAGAAAATAGAAGAGAAGAAATAAAAACTGAGTCAACTCACCAGTCAAATTATGTTTGGAATGAAACTTACAACGTCAGAAATCCGTATAACCATCATAAAGACATTGAAGAAACCCTAGCCAAGAATTTTAAGTTTTCGCATATGCTTACGAGGGTGTAAACACTGAATGTAGCTCAGTACCTTCAGAACAGTCACATAATACACATACATACCTAATTGGTCATTACAACCTTTCAGTCAGGATTACGACCTAGCTTCTCACAGCACGTACGTTGTGTGTACTAATTTTTATACATGAATCGAATCCGAACGACAGATTTCTGAAAGACTTTTTCTTGGCAATTTTATTTGCTCATATAGCTTTTGCCAGAAAATTGCTGAAAGAAAATCGCCGAAGAAATATTTCTTCAACTTCATATTGAGTTGTCTGACCTGGGTTTTAAACCGAGGCCTCATATCTAATAAGCCAAGACACTGTCTACTAGACTACGGCGTAACTAACCCATCTACAATCAATGCCCTGGAACAAAGCACAGTACCTGTCCAAGTCTGAGACCAAATTTGAGCAAACATAATGTGCAGTCAGTGTCTTTTAAACATATTGATTATCAACATTGTGAGCTATCTAGATATATAACAGACCAGTTTAGTTACCCTAGTAGTTGCGAATACCTTACCATTAAAAACACAAAACTTATCAGGAAGACTATGTATACAAAAACTCCATATTAAATTCAAAATAGATTGCGGACTATTCCTTTAAGCTATGGCGATGATCACTTTTACATAATTATTATCTACTTTACATAATTATTATCTACGTAGGTTGGTTTGAGTCCAGCTTTAAATGCTAGCAAAAATAAATAATATCACATGTACCTACCTTTCATTGGACTTGGTCGTTCTTGGGGTATTTGCATTTCATTTTGTCCATGGGTTTTTTAATATGCTTTCATTGGCCGTGCTTACGCTGTTTTCTATTTCCTTGTTGGTATAAATTTGATTACAGCAGTGATACATTCTAATTCGGAATCTATAATCAAACAAATGTGTCACAATCGAACTTTCGTTGAATTTTTTGGTTACACGTTTAGAGCTCATTCATCTGCTTATTTTATCTACACACGTAAATAACTGGTCATTACAATATTTCAGCTAAAAAGTTACGTCCTAGCGGCTCACACCATTCTCAAAACATCACATCGAGTGGCGGGACCTACAGTTCAAAGTCGGTTAAGTACATCAAATTTGTAAAGAAACTTTTCATCGCAATTTTATATATTTTTTTATATTTCTTTTTGTTGGGAATGTCTGGCCTGGGGTTTTAACCGTGGCCTCGCGTCTATTAAGCCAACACACTACCTACTAGACTGCGGCGACTTTCATTGTATCATGATGTATCTTTTAAAAGTGAAATGGATTCGTCATGTCAACCTAAGGAATTCCGAGGTAGTATATGATCACTTAGATTACATTACTGAATGTTCAAGAAGCCGTGATCAAACATAGAACATACAGTGAGCGTCAAAAGAAACTGCACATTAAAAACATTAAAAATATTCCCCTTAAGTTGTAAAAGTTGTTAGAATTTTAGCCTTAATCTACAGTTTCTTTTGATGCTCACAGTATGTAATATCAAATCCATGTGTACCGAATTGCGAGAAAAGTAGGCAAATGTAAAATGAATTACGTAGAATAAAGAAAACCGCAAAATTTTTGAGATTGATTTTTTCGATAAGGATTTTTAATACTTATAAGTGAAATAAAATTATCATTACAGTCTTATACAAAAACTCCTACAGATATTTTTATTACAATTTAAATTATTATTCCAGCGACATGACAACTAAGTCCCAGCGATTGTCGTAAATGTCAAATATTCGAAAAAGTTCGAAATTTTGAGACTACAGACAGTTGATACCCGCCGATATTTTAATTACATTCACAGGTTTATGGATATTAAAAAATAATTTCAATATTTTTATATGTACACACCACGCACCATGCATTTAGAAAATTCATATGTTTTTTGCTTTTAATGCATAAATTCAATGGAAATACGAGTCCCGATGATTTCTGAAAATTAAAAACAAATTTATCAGAATCTTTTATGACCTCTCGTATACACTAAACCGTATACATTTTTTATAGGCCAACAATTTTTTTTATTTCATTTTATGATTAAAATTTTATTAAATTTTTTATTCTCTTTTTTTGGTTTCTATTACAAGAATGAAAGGAAATGCATACATATGTATGTATTGTTACATTTTATTCTTGAAGCGTTTTACAATTTGACACTTGTTCTTATAACACCATCTAAAAAGAAAAAAATTTAAATTTTTAAATTTATTATGGCGTTTGAAGCACAGTTACGTGGAGTCAGTAAAAGTCTATTACACCAATACCCCGATTTGCGTCGCTTCAGTTTGCGTCGCTTCGAAGTTGCGTCTTTTTTTAAGTTTCTGGAATTTCAATGTTGCGTCGTTTTTGGATCAGTTTGCGTCGCATGGCTTCGAAGTTGCGTCGTAAATGCTTCGATTTGCGTCGTTGATATGAAAATGTTTTTACAAAGCTAAAGCAGAAAAAGGGGATTTCCCGTTTAGTAGAAAGCAAATTTGCAGGTGTGCGTTGTTTACATGTTAAGCGTAGTTATTAGTTTCGAATTATATGTCGTGGAGTGAAGTTCAGTCTGAAAGTTGAAATTTAAAATTCTGCTTCAGTTTGCGTCGTTTCGGTTTGCGTCTCATTTTTTCAGTCCCAATTAGCGACGCAAACCGGGGTATTGGTGTAAAGGAAAACGCACAGCACAGTTGCATACAAACAATACTTCATAAACAAACCATAATCGAAAGAGCCATAGAGAAACGGAACCACAGGCAAATATTAAAAAAGATTTTTTTTTTTGGAAATTTTGAATTCCTATTGTTTTATGACTGAAAACACCTTCCAAATATAGAAAAAAATATTTATATTTACAAACGATACGAATAGAGGATTGAATACAAAGGGACAATTTAAAAGCTATAAATTATCAAGATATCATAAAATAAAACCAAAAATAAATAAATAAAATAAAATATAAATAATAAAATATGATATACCACGAAACAGTGATGCATGGAAATAGTTATAAAGGCCTTCTATGAGGCCTTCTTTAATAGAAAAAATCTCACTTTATTTTATTTATTTTCTTGCATGCAATGATATTATCGATCAAAGCCTCCTTACCAGAGATCAGCAATGAGTATTCAAAAAGATAAACAGAATCGAATCATACTCATAATTTCTGATACTTATACGCATTCATACTTATTTTAATATCATGGAACCTCTACTCATATAGTCAAAGTTTGAAGTGTACTCATCATATTTACACCTAACAAGACGTATGATTTTGCTGTTGATTTCGACTCTTCATAACTTTTTCTCTTCATAGTTCTTCCTCAATTCCTGGCCAACATTACAGATCAATCTCTCGGTTAATTTATAGAAAGCTGGCATTTTACCCACATAGTCACTGTCTACGCAAATTCTGTCGATAAGAACAAGAGAGCAGAATGAGTATTCAAAAGGATGAATAGAATCTTATCATACTCAAAATTTCTGATACTTATACGCATTCATACTTATTCATTTAAAAGTATTAGAAGAGTATTCTTCAAAACGTATTAATCTAAGTGAGTAGGCATATTTCCAATGGTATGAGTATGATGTCAACGTTGTACGTTGCAGTATGTACGAATGAATCAGAGTACATAGTTAAATTTCAATATGGTTGACTCACTTACATATATACAAAATTTCATGAGTGCTTATGGGTAGTGAAAAAACGATTCATTTCTGATCTCTGCTCCTTACACAAGAGTTTCGGTTCAAGACGGGCCCTAAAATAGATTTCCTTTAACTCCGAATGCTGTGTACAGATTTTATTCTATGCCCTAAATCAAGTGGTGTTAAATAAAATGCCCGCATCCAAAAACGCTATACAACAGGATTGCCCTACATTTTTATGCATCATATCTTATCGTAATGTTACGAAAATGGAAACGGTGTAACATCGTTTAACATTAAAATGATAAGCAAAAGCTACACAAACAAATACAAGTAGCTGTAGTTTACAAGTAAACCAACAACATCATTATGAAAGAAAAGGGGATAGACTAGTAAGCAACAAGGCAACAACAAACAACGTGAACAAAATACACACACAACAATAAAACAACTGTAGAGATCTCGAGAAGGCAAAACCACGAACATTCGACTTCAAAAACATTCATCAGATAAAGCACACAACGAGTATTAAGAATTCAGTCAGTCTTGTGTGAAGACGAGTTGCGTATGAAGAGAACAGTCGTGGTTTAAAGATCCCCGTTGCGATGATCTGCGTTGTTAGTGTCTACGCAATAGTGGAAAGAAGAATAAAGAAAAAGCAAATTATTGTTGCATTCATCAAGTTGTAAACACTGACATACAAAATTGTGCGAATAATAAAGAATTTATTTGAAACTATACACAAATTTATTTTTATTTTGTTTGTAAACGTATTTTAGTTGCCCCAGGCTAGCGATATATTGCATATACGTACATACATACATAAATCGTCATTACAACCCTTCAGCCACAAATTTTATTTACTTTCAGAATTTTTGCCAGAAATCTGCTGAGAAGAAGTTGCCGGAGAAATTTTTTTTAATATATTAGTTTTTTTTTGGAGATGTCTGATCTGCGGCTTGAACTGTGGCCTCACGTCTAATAAGCCAACACACTACCTACTAGACTACGACTAAAATCCTAAAATTTCAAAAGGCACTTTAGCCAAAGGCCTTACAATTCATACCACTGTGTTGTCACTCATATATTAACTCACGCGCAGTTAGTAAGGGATATGGATTGATATTTATTTTATTATTGTTTTAAGCTTTAATAGAAAGAAATCAGAAACAGAAAAAACAACAATAATTTTATTTTTTATTTTTAATAAATCCATACAAAACTGTCTACAATTGAGAGGAGTCAGTTTCATATATATTCTACGATGTCACCACCACATTTGCTAAGGCTGTGCAAGTCAATATTTATGACTCCACTGAGGCAATAAATTTTTTAACGATTTTATTTTATTTGAATGACAAAAAAATATCGAAAAATAAAAACAAAATAAAATAAATAAAAACATTAAAAAAAATAAAGAGAAAAAGAAACAAAATCTACCATAACAAAACATAACGTAAATTTAAATGTAATAAAATAAATGAAATCGTATGCCAAACTAAACCAACCAACTACTTACTATACATTGATGTTTTTTTTTTATTTATGAAAAGTGAAAAAAGATGTCCTTTCATCAAGAAAAAGAAGCAGAAAAAAAAAACAATTTTTTAGTTGTATTTTTCAAAAACAATAGATTTTTTGAAATTTGTGTCATAGAGAAATCTTAAGATTACTTTCATTTTGTTGTTGATCGTTTTTTATTGCTTTCACATCTCATACATATATCACATACATCTTATTTATTTAATAGGATTTTATTGCTTTATTTGATTGTGAAAATGACTCTCCGATTATAATGTTAAAAAGCCAGTAGCATCACAGATAGATAATCATTGTGTGTCTCATTTTGGGTGTCATTAAGTTAAAAGTCATTCGATTGAAAATATGAACAAGATAATCGAGTATTATCGGCTTAAATAATTGTAATTAAATTTAATTTATTTAAATTTAGACTGTTTAAAATTTAAATTTTGGAAAACTTAAGGCGGCTACTGTAGTAAAATAACACGAACAATAGCGTGAGAAAATCTAGAAAGGTGCCGAAAGAAATACCACCTTATGTGCTGCAGATATGAAGACTAGCCATCTTGTTGAAGCTAGAAATTACATATATACGTACCTAATTGCTCATTATACCTCTTCAATCAGGATTACGGCTTAACTTCTCACAGCACCTATGTTGTGTGTGCTAATTTTTATACACGAGTGGCGGGACCTACAATTCAAAATCAAATCCCTACGACAGATTTCTGAAAGACTTTTTCATGGCAATTTTATTTTACTCTCAGAGTTTTTACCAGAAATCTGCTGAGAGGAAGTCACCGAAGAAATATTTTTTTTTTCATATTTTCGTTTTGATGGCTGAACTGGGGTTTGAACCGCGGCCTTACGGTCTAATAAGCCAACACGCTAGCTACAAGACTACGCCGACTTCAATATGTATAAGATAGAATAAGTATAAGATCATCCAAAATTAGACAGTTGATAACCGCCATCTTGCTGAAGCTATAAATTACATAAACTCATACAAGAGATCAGCAATGAATCGTTTTTTCGCTACTCATAAGCACTCATGAAATTTTGAATATTAGTGAGTCAACATTAACTATGTATCCTAATACATTCTTACTCACAACAACCGTTGATTTATAAGTACACGTTGCAATGAGTATGCGTGCAACTTTGACATCAAACTCATACCATTCGAAATATGTTTGATTCATAAGCCCCTACTCATTTAGACTCGTAGCTTTAGAAAAATACTCCTATTAATATGAGTATGTTTCGATTCTACTCATCTTTTTGAATGCTCATTGCTGATCTTTAATACATACATACGTAATTGGTTATAATAACCCTTCAATCACGATTATGACGTAGCTTCACACACCACTTATTTTGTAAATTTTATAGGCTAAGTTGTAATCCCAACTAAAGGGTTGTAATGATCCATTATGTATGCGTTTACAGTTTAAAGGGAACAGATTTTTGAGAGGATTTTTGTGGTAATTTTATTTACTCACAGAGGAAGTCGCCGGAGAAATTGTTTATCATATTTTAGTTTTGTTCGAGATATCTGAGCCAAGACTTGAACCACGGCCTCACGTCGACCTAGTAAACTACGGAGACTTCAGATTTGTCAAAAAGTTATCGTTCATTCAGTCTGTTTTTCTAAATCACCATTGACCATAGACAACGACGTGTGTTCGCTGAACGGGATGGGGTACAGTTGGAAACTGAACCTTATTTTCTTCTTAAAATCGTCAATATTAACAAGGTTCATTTCAAGACTGTTAAAGTTAGAATGATACTAATCTACATGAGATCCAAGAGCATTCAAATCACATCGAAAAATTATCTGTTTGTTGTTCGGGCCAGGCCATCACTGTCAATGGCGAGCACTATACGTCTATGATAAGCAACTTCTTATTTTATTATTATATGGACTTAATTGGATAAGTGGTTTTAATAGGGCGGCACTATATGCCTTACTCATTCATATCAAATGTAATATTCATAGATGGGCACTTTGCAGTACCAGTAAAATTTCAGTAAAAATTGATTTTTACTGATTACTGAAAAAAATTTCAGTATTCAGTAAAATTTTACTGGTAATGCAATCTAAATTTCATTTAAATTTCATTTAAATGTCATTTAAATTTAGATTGCATTAACAGTAACATTTTACTTTTTTTCATTTAAATTTTATTTAAATTTCATTCAAATTTAGATTGCATTAACAGTAAAATTTTACTGAATACTGAAATTTTTTTCAGTAATCAGTAAAAATCAATTTTTACTGAAATTTTACTGGTACTGCAAAGTGCCCATCTATGGTAATATTCTGCCTGAGCGATTTGAGGTCATGATCTTGTCACATGAAATATCGTACAATTTGGAGTCGTGAGACGTTGCGTTGTGAGTGTTGTGGGTCTTAAGTTGCGGGCATATGAGAATGAACCACAAGCCACATCGATTCTTAAAACCAACCTAATGCTTGTATATGTTACTCTTACTCCTCTAGGGAGCATAGGGCCGCAACCGTGAGTGATAATGTGATTGCATGAAAATCTTTCCATCGAGCTTATGTAACCTTAAGGGAGACCTATTTGATCCTTGTTTACAAATTCACTGTAATGGCTAATAATAATATCGATAATATCGATGACCGTAAAAAATAAAAGAAAAACATATGCTTGACAAATTTCTGCAAAATATTTCCTTTCATTGGTTTGAACCGCCCTCGTATAGAGAAAATTTAAAAAAAATTTTCAAACATTTTTAGTTAATCGTTGAACATTAATTGTGTGGTATTTGAATAGATATGTTTGTCAAATGCCGTCCAAAAATATGTCGTATAGTGGGTTGTTTGTTATGACAGCAATTTAGCATGAATGTGTTGATAAATACCATGAGTTCCTCTGTTAAAGATAAACACAAGCACCGACAAAGTCAAATACAAGTTAATAAAGAAATGGAAAAAAGCAAAAGGAATTGAAAATATTTTAAAAGGCAATTTGAATATTTTTGCAAAGCACGAGAGAGAGAGAGCAGAAATGGACACAAAAACTTGTTGAATTTTTAAGCACAAGGACAGACACAGACGGTTAGTTAACATATTGAAGGAAAAAACAAAGAAGGACAAAAAAGGAAAACAGAGAGAGAACATTACAAACGCCCATTTTTACCACATTGTAAATTAATTTATCTGCTGTTTCTACAATTTCGTTAAACGTCATCAGCAACGCCTTGTTGGCCATGCCAATGCCAAAATCGAAACCAAAACCAAGCAATGCTAGCAAATGACTGAATGAATGAGTGGATGAATGAACAAACAAACAACACATGAATAAATGAATGAGTATGTCTAAATAAGTGACGAATACAGTTTGTTATGCTAGTGTTTCGTATCTGAGTAGAATCTGTGGTATTTGAATGCTCTGTCTGTCTGTGTGCCAAAGTTAATGAATTTTATTTGAAATTGTTAAATTAGGCAAAAGCTTGACTCGAATCAATTAATCAAAATACAAATAATTTAAAGAAAACAATCAAATTCAAAATAAAAGCACAAGCACAACAACAAGAAAAAAAATTATTCTACAAGTACCGTCTGAAACAACATACCCAGCTGGGGCCATAAATGTTTGTAAGACAGACGAGCGAATGAATCAATTATTTTAACAAATCAAACATTTTTTTACAATTTTATTGTGTCAAATACTTGTAGTTTTATTTGAAATTGTTTTTATTGTATTTAAACAAAATCTAAATTCATGTCCGTCCACACGTCTGTCCCTCTTTGTGGCTGAGTGCTGTTCACTGTTTTGTTTTGTTTCTGTTAATTGTTTAATGGAAACTCTGTCAGACAATCCCACGCATTGTTTACACTCCATCATCTTACAATAACAAAGATGGAACGATTGGGTCATCAGTGGAGGTCAGTTATTGTTACTGGCAGAGACTGAATGAGAGTGAATTTTATGTTCAATTAATGACGTAAAACAAAAACTGCCAAAATTTAATGAAAACAAAAAACAAAACAACAAAAGAAAGTTTTCATTTTTCCGTTAATTAAACAAACAAAAAAATAAAAGGAACCACAATGGGTTTATTGGGTTTTGTAACAAACAAAAATTGATGTCCACTATGAAGCTTGGTTGTACATCAGATCAAAACTATTGAGGGTAATTACTTTAATAAATCTTTCGTTTATTTGTGTTTTTTCCTTTAATTTTTAAAAATAATCAATAAAACAAAAGGCTTTCAAAACTTGGTGACGAACACAGTCAAAGCTTTAATGCATCTTCAAGAGCAAGAAAAAAGGGCCATGACGAAATTCCAATTCGATCAGTTCCCATCTCTACCTTCTACTTTGATTTACTTTCTAGTCGATATGCCCGTTACTTTGAGCATGCCTTTCTATGTGTCCTACTTCCAATAGATGGCCACTTTTCCTGGTAATGTCTTGTATTAATAGCATTTAGATGTGAAACACTTTAACATTATTAGAAAGGGGAACGATTTCTATATTCCACATCATTCATCTATTTTATGAATATAAATAATATGTATATAATATATATAAATATAATAGTTCTGCTCACGAAAATGCAATGCGCAATGTTCACTGGAATAGTATTGTCCTAAAGAGTCTATTGAAGTACTTAAGCGCATAGCCTGTTTAATGGGATATCAATACTTACCAGAGATCAGCAAATAATCGTTATTTCGCTACTCATAAGTAATCATGAAATTTTGAATATAAGTGAAAATCAACTACTCTGTCTGATTCATTCATACTCACTGCAACGTAGTATATTTATATATAACACATGTATTTGACCTAAGACGCTTAGGTATAGGCCGGTGCCACCAAGACTACATATATGTATATATTTTTAATAGAGCAACATTTATTTTTAGGGAGAAATATTAACCGCCTTCTATCATTAAATTTAAAATAAATTTTTTTAAATACTCTTATGTTAGTGCTCTTCTTTGACATTAATAGCCTAGCCAACAGCATTCTCAAAGAAATAAGGACCAATGGCTTCGCCAGCCCATAATGACTTTCTCGATATTAATTGAATGCTCTTGGATATCATGTGGATTCCTTTCGTCTTAAATTCGACAATTTTGGTTGCTTCAGCGTCCATTCTTCCAGTAATGGGCCTCATCGTTAAAGATGATTTAGAATTAGTTGCCCACTGCTCTTAAGACCATTCAACAAAGACAGTCGTTGTCTATGTTCGTTGACTTTTAGTAACTTTGTCAGGTAAATTTATTTGGTTCAGCTACTCACTACTTCAAAGCTCATTGAACGAAGTATGTCTTTTGTCTTTATTCCCAGGGTGGATTGAATTTTGTACGGGAGCGCTACAAAATTTTCGCCAAGTTGTGTTATGTAATAAATCAAGTTCTTGCGAGCGATGCGAATTCGACTGTCTCGAATACTCCTGCACACTATCATGAGCTGCGGTTATGTTGAATGAGAGATATTATATTTCGTTGAACTCGGGTAGATCGTTTGCTGAACTAGATTTTAATTTATCCACCAAATTGTGAATATAATAGTCGCAGTTATGACGATTGTAAAATAGGTGAAACGCGAGAAACATTGCCCGAACAGAAAACGCACTTTGATAACAAAATTTCTTTGGACACTTCCTCTCAGCAGATTTCTGGCAAAAACTTTGAGAATAAATAAAATTGTCAATGCAAAGTTTCTCAAAAAATCTTTCGTTCAGAGTCGACATTAAACTGTAGGTCCCACTGAACAGAGACGTCTGAGCTACATACTGCCTACTACATTGTGGCGACCAGTGCCCTAATTCTTCTCTGGTAATACGATTCGTTTATCTACTTGATCCATTCCCTCATAGTCATATATGGAATTGGAATTGTGTATTTGAATGTTGAAGCAAAAAACCACAAAAAAAACAAAGCAGAGCAAAATTGAACAGAGATGTCTGGTCAGCATTCTGCCTACTAGATTGTTGTGCCTAGTGCGCTAATTATTCTCGGTTAATACCATTTGTTGCTCTAGTTAATCCATTCAGCAATAGTCTGATGATTAAGGGCCATTATCGGTGAATCCTTTGAATAATTCTCTAGTAGCATTACTATGTCATTGATAGTCGGTTATCTTTTCAAGCACAAGTTAATTCCATAAGTCTCTTTAAGGTTCAGTGGAGTCAATGTGTCCCCTTTTAAAATCTTTGGCTATTCTACAGATAGACCAACATCTGCGGGCCTTTGCTTCCCTTTCTTCCAAATGCTGTCTCTAAAACAATTTCGTATCCAGGATAACATCCAAGGATTTCAACTGGTTGTATATCCTGATCTCTTTGTTAAGGAAAGGAGGACTACCATAGTCAGCGTTTTTTGTCTTCTTCTTTAGGGCAACATTTTGTGTCTCACTTTAATGCGACTCGTATAATACTACTCGTCGTAATATTAATTTTAAATCTGGTTCGGAGTTGGTGCATGGAAGGTTTCAAAAGAATTTTTGTCCTTCGAAATCGACTGTAAACTATAGGTCCCGATAATCATGTATAAAATTAACACACACAATTAGTGTGAGAAGCTAGGCCGTAATCCTGACTGAAGAGTTGCAAATCATACTGAATAACTCGCTCAACTCACGGATTGAGCGTTATCAAGTGTCAAAGTTCAGAATTCCCTATTGGGGGACCCAATATTATTGATTAATAAGGTCACTGCTGCATCAATATTTTTTTGTTTTAATTTCCTCATGTCTGCAAACGTTCATTTGATTTGATACTTGCGGAGAGTAAACAAAACTTATTAGAAATGAAAGATTAGAGTGTGGAATTGTAATTAAAAAAATTGAAACTTTATATTCTATTAGAACATCCTCTATAACTTATAAAACGAATTTAGAATTCAAGTTTATGGCTGCAATCATAATTAACTACAATTAAATTCACAAGAAAAATTAATACAAGGAAATTGGAAGCTGTCGGCTTATTATTATTACCACAACGTACGAGTATAAAAATACTAGGAACACATAAATTGATTAAATGAAACTCTTATTTTTTTGCACTGGACCTTATGAGTTAATAGGTGGAATACATTTCTAATAAAAATAATAATAATATCAGAGATATTCAAGTGAATTAAAATAAATTTACTTTTTAATAGTAAAAGGAACACAATTAAATTAATTTCTTTTTTTTCTTATTTTAACACGTTGACTTCCGCGGCAATTTTCAGAAAACTGGCCACGCAAGCCAACATTGACTTTTTGTTCTTTTCCCAGAAGCCATTTATCGATACTAGCACTGATATAATACGATTTTATTAGTAGCTACACAAAAATAGCAGGTTTAGTGTGAGTACGAGATAACTCGTAGTAGGCAACCTAGAAGGGAACGCAATCTACGAGTTATCTCGTAGTCGGCAGTTAACGTGTTAAGCGATATAAGGTAAGTTATCGATTTCCGGGGCAACATATTTCACATTGTAAAATTATCGTTTTATTGTAATTAACTTTTTAAAGCTCTTTTGAGCTGCTGGTATGACTAATTCTAAATCCTATAAGATTTCAATTTAAATCGTGTTAAGAATTTGAAAAAAACATTCAAAAATTGTCTTCCTTTTTTGCCTTTTTAACCCAAAAATAGTAAAATTTTAAAAACTTAAATTTATAAGACTTTTAGATAACCTTTGTTTTACTATGTAGTAAATGCCTGTGCATAAACTGAACAATACATAGATAGTCTCTGGCTTAAACTGCTTGAAAAGTTTTGTATTTCCCAAAATAGAAAAGAAACTTTAATTTACTAAAAATCCAACAATTAAAGCACTTTTTGCCAAATCCTCAATGCAAAACAATGAAATGAAATGAAGCAATCTAAAAGGTATAGGCCACTTAAACAGCATATGTATCTGTATGCGTGCATGTAGATGGATGGAGTTACACCTTTTCTAGGATGGATTAACAAATGTAAACATAAATCACCTTAAAACTTCAATTAAATTTAAGCCTGGCTACCCAGGTACACTCAACACATACACACACAATTTCATTTCAAAATACATACACACAATGCTACACGCATTGAGTATAAGTAACCAAGTAAACATGTTAACAGGAGATGAAGATGATGTTTATTCCTTAAGAGTGATGAGAGGACTTATTTGTTTGACTTCCTAAGTCGTTAAGATGATCGAGAGCATTGAAGACAGAAAAAGGGTGGAGACGAAATGACCCATAGCTCAACACGCTTACCTGAAAGTAATATTCAAAGAGAGAGAGTGTTACATGAAGTTGTACTTGTAGTGCAGTCATCACTGATTTAAATATCAAGTCACTTAGAGTAGAGGGACACATCTGTTCGATTGTAGGGCAATGAAAGCGTTGTTATCAGTCGTTAACACCTCGGTACTTCTCAGGCTGAGGCTCTCTCGCCTTTTATATAATGAGTCCATGCATACATACATACATTATTGGCCATTACAACCCTTCAGTTAAGATTACGGCCTAGCTTCTCACACCACTAACGTTGTGTGCCTTAATTTTATACTTGAGTGGCGGGACCTACAGTTTAACGTCGACCCCGAACGACAGGTTTTGAGAAACTTTTCATTGCAGGTTTATTTACTCTCAAGTTTTTGCCGGAAACCTGCTGAGAGGAAGTCGCCGAAGAAATACTTTTTGTATTTTGTTTTGATGTCTGGCCTGGGGCTCGAACCCTGGCTTTTCGTCTAATAAGCCAACACACTACCTACTAGACTACGGCGACTTCTATATGATGAGTCCATGTAAACGTAACTTCAAATCATAATTAATTGCTTTAGTAGTGGGTAACATCTTGCTTGTTGATTCAGTTCAGTAAGGTCAGGCTTAAACTATCCTGGCTTAGAAAGGGTATACTAAAGAAGCAATATTTATCAAGTCTTTCAATCTCAAATGGTTATTGGAAGCAGAGATCAGCAATGAGTATTCAAAAAGATGAGGAGATTTGAAACATACTCATAATTTCTGATACTTATACGCATTCGTACTTATTTTAATACCATACTCATACTACTCATGTTCAAAGTTTGAAGTACTCATCGTACTCATACTTAACAATACGCATGATGTTGTTGATTTTGACTCTGCTTTACTCAACATTTACAAGAATCACAAAATAAGTATGATTCGCATACGAACACTACAATACTCACTAGAAAGTTGTGTGGTCGCTTTGCTTGCTGTCTTTGTCTTTTTCTTTCTTCACTTTTTGTAAATGCAACAACAACTAAGAATGTAAATTTTGATGAATGATTGGAATCATTCGAATCATTTATGAGTATTATTAGTATTTTTCTAAATTTATGGATCTGAATGAGTAGGGGCTTATGAATGAAACATATTTCCAATGTTAAGAGTTTGATGTCAAGGTTGTACTCATATTCATTGCAACCCGTACTTCTAAATCAATGTTGTAGTGAGTACGAATGAATCAGAGTAGTTGAATCTCATACTCAAAATTTTATGAGTACTTATGAATAGCGAAAAAACGATTCATTGCTGATCTCTGATTGGAAGTTGCATGAAGAGGAGAGAGTGAAAGAGACTTGAATTGCCTCGCTTTGAAGTGGAGACCCAAACCTCAAACGAAGATATTCAATACACATACCAGTGATTCTAACAATTCTTAACTCAACACACTGGAAACAGTACAGAGGGTACCATGTCTGGGTATCAGAAGTATTTGCAAGACTCGTACCATTGCTGCACTCAATACTACTTTGCACTTACGACCAATTTTTCCTCATATTTTATCGCTTGTGGTGCGGAGTATAGTCAGGCTCAAGGCAGCGTGCTTCAGCATCGTCTTGATGGCACAGACCCAGACAGTCTAAAACTAGTTATTATTAGTCTCAGCCGTATTCCCTAGAAGAGACATAATCCGCCAACTTTTTTTTCAGAGTCAGTTCAAGAGGAACGTTTTAGCCAAACTTAAGGCAAATAAAACCATGCTTAGTACAACCCTGTATGATGAATTATTCGTTCTGTTGCTTAAACGAAAAAAAATAATGATTAAGAAGAAACATGATCAATAAGCTCGATTCTGCTTGCATGAATTATTATTAACAAAAATGTTTACTGGGTTATAAAAATCATTTCATGCTAAATATTGTATCAGTTTTGTATATAATTGTTGTTGCTTTTGTTTTAAGCTTCACAGCAATCAACTGAAAAGAAATCTTTTGGCTTTAAGAATTATCGTTCGTATAATACAGATACAAACACACGTACATACATACATACATACATTTCTACAAATATTTATTTGATCCTTTTATTCTCTCAATTTTTTTTTTTTTTTTGTTTTTTTGCTTTGTTTTCTGCACAAAAGATGTAAAATCCTTTGAGTATCATACACTAAAGAAATACTTTTCTGTTGTGTTCAGCTACGCCTTTCACTTTTGGTTACTCATGAGACTTGTACTCATAAATCCAATGATAGAAGAATAGCTATGGAAGGGTGTAAAATGGTGTTGCCAAAAAAATAAAAAAAGATTAAAGCCTTATAGAAAATGTAATTATTTTAATATAAGAGATGATTATTGGGTAGGGGAAAAAGCAAAGTTGTAATCCTGGCTAATTCGTTGTAGTGCTTCAGCGTATATTGTGAAGGAAGTTTATTTCTAGAAGTGAGTGCATCAAAACTCCTGTCATATGGTCTTTTGGAAGGCTACGTTGAATTCTGGTTTCTACCCACATTTCGGAGTCGTTGTGAATTTCTATTGTCAACCAACTGTAAAAGTATCTTATATGACCTCAAAATAATATTTACGCACGGAGATGTAATCATATGATATAATATCATGAGGATACATCATCAAGCGTGAAGCACTGGTAGATGCCATGTAGTTACCCTTTGTTTTTAGCACCCCAAGGGGAATACTAATGATATATACTTATGAGGTATGCTATCGCAGTGATGTCCATGATGGTGATATCCTAAACTCAGAGTGACATTCTTTGTTGCTTTTGTTTTTGAATAAGAAAATTGCTTGTCTTGGCCCCCATGTCAACAGAAAAATATTACCATAGATGGGCACTTTGCAGTACCAGTAAAATTTCAGTAAAAATTGATTTTTACTGATTACTGAAAAAAATTTCAGTATTCAGTAAAATTTTACTGTTAATGCAATCTAAATTTAAATGACATTTAAATGACATTTAAATGAAATTTAAATGAAATTTAGATTGCATTACCAGTAAAATTTTACTTTTTTTCATTTAAATTTTATTTAAATTTCATTCAAATTTAGATTGCATTAACAGTAAAATTTTACTGAATACTGAAATTTTTTTCAGTAATCAGTAAAAATCAATTTTTACTGAAATTTTACTGGTACTGCAAAGTGCCCATCTATGAATATTACATACTTAACATAATTAGTCATTACAAGCCTCTAGTCAGGATTAGGACCTAGTTTCCAACACCAATTATGATGTGTGCGTTAATTTTATACAAGAGTGGGTCGATTCCGAACAACAGAGTTTTGAGACATTTTTTCATGATAATTTTTATTTGCTTTCAGAACTTTTGCCAGAAATTTGCTGAGAGGAAGACACAGAAGAAATATTAAAATTTGGTTTTGCTCTAGATGCCTGACTTGAGGTTTGAACCGAGGTCGAAAAACAGTCGTTATATGAAAGGCATATTGACCCCTCCTAAGCAGGGAAAAATCATCATGCTTGGACTACTACTCCTAATTCTATCACCGTGAAACTGTATTTTTTAACTGATGTTTTTCTTTCTTTATGTTTTCCTTATCAAAATGTTTTATATTTTCCATTTATATTTAAATTTTTTAATGAAATTATTTATGATTTAAGAAAATACTTTTCATCCCACCCAATAAAAGGCAAACTCTATACCAAAATTACCTTCAAATACTATTTGAAGTAAATCCATAACACTTGTGTTCAAGTTAAAGGATTACATTTATGGTTTATGGAGTATACAATGAAAGTATGTATGCAGTTGGGAAATCTCTTTGAAGTGTTGGTTTAGCAAATGAACCTTTACGAACCCCCGCTCCTCAAAATTATTAAACACACAGTATTAAGTGAATAATTTTTTTCTGCAAGAAAACTCAACAAAATTATAAATTGTACCAAAGTTTTGTATTCCAATCCTTTGTATTTTCTTTCTGAAACTTTTTTGAACAAAAATCGATGTCAACATTGATAAGACGAACCGACGGTCGAAGATTAATCGCAAGGCTGGTATTTTTTGGCATTTTAATAGGTTATCGCTTATTGCAGGCGTTAACATTGCTGTCACACCCAGAAAGAAAAAAATAAAGGAAAAATATAACAACAACAATAATACCAATTACAATTGTATGTGTTTTTAAAAAGTGCTTAAATGTATCATTGCAATGTATCGTTGTAAACGAAAAGTTTTGTCCGACTAACTGACGTCGTTTAAAACGAATGGCAACTACAGAATTTCAGTCTCAAATCTGTTTGGCAACGATAATTTAGAGAACTGAACTGAACTGTTTATGTTTGGTTTGGTAATCTCAAACAGGACATCGTCATCCAACCAGCCGTAAAGTTCTTCGATACAACAGCAACAACAATACAACAATTGCTGTAAAGAAAAAGGAAAAGAAATTTTTTTTTCGATAAAAATCTTGCCAGTCAATAATCGTATCGGCACAGTTTTTTTTTTATTTGTATCATCCCATTGCACAGTGGGTTAAAAGGCACATTTTACAGTGTATTTTTTTAAACGCTTCCTATCTTAAAATTCAAATAAAACAAGTGTATGTGACATATAGTTGTCGCCGTAGTCTAGTGGCTAGTGTGTTGGCTTATTAGACGTGAGGCTAGTGTGTTGGCTTATTAGACGTGAGGCAACGGTTCAAATCCCAGTTCAGACATCTCCAACAAAACGAAACATGAGAGAATATTTCTTGGGCGACGTCCTCTCAGCAGATTTCTGGCAAAAACTCTTTGAGAAAATAAAATTCCACGAAAAGTTTCTCAAAAAATCTGTCGTTAGGAGTCTACAATTTACTATAGGTCACTCACAATTTATTATCGGTCACTCCACTCATCTATAAAATTAACACACACAAACATAAGTGCTTTGAGAAGCTAGGTCGTAGACCTAACTGGAGGCTTATAATGATTATGTATACATGCATGTAAGTTACCTTCAGCTTATTTTGTTCGTTGAAAAGACCTATTGAAGACATTATGTGTGCTGTATAACATCGTTTAAATGTCCGCCACGGCTTCTCTGGGTGGAGAGATTTTGAAATGTAGAATTTTCCATAAATCTGCCTCATAAATCAGGCTGAATTTGATCGATATTTGGGATTATGTTGGCTTTGAGTAACGCTATAGTTTGTGGCCTATTCGCATACATCTACGACTTAAGAAACGGGGTTATTTTCCAAGGTCTCGGAGGCCTGATTGCATTGTTTCCACATTACCTCCCGTGGAGAATGTGGCATGAACTGTTTTAGCGCCGTCCTGTTGATACTACATTTCGTTTTTTGGTTTTTTATTTTGTACAAGCAACACTCAGGGGATGACCCCTACTAGTGCTGTGGATTGTATTGGAACTAGAAAAACATTTTGTGGGGAAGGAGAATAGAGTGAATAGTGCTTGTGGATAATAAATTCGAATCTCTTTATATAATAACTGATAGGAAAGACCTATGCAGCACGAGAGATCCACATACGAATAATACGGCTAAAGAATGAATTTTGTCTGTAATGCAGTGTGCCTAACGATCACAAACTGATGTGCACGCTGAGAAAGACGAGCAATACCAAGAAATAAACGACACTCGGGAACAAGTCCCTTTATTTCTCTCATTGGCATACAGCTTGTCGCATCCAGACTAAGGGAAGTTAATAATCATCGACCAGTGATGGCCTGTCCAATGCCGTTCGCAAAAGAATATGAAAACCTATACCAAACTGTAGTTTTTTTTCTGGATTGGTATCATGCCAAAGGCAACAATTTTGTTGGTTTCCGTACCCATTCATCCGGAAATTGGCAGTGCCGCTGAAAATTATATTTCGACGAAAGTTGGAATCAATCCATGTATAAAATTAACACACACAACATGGATGGTGTAAGAAGCTAGGTCGGAATCCTGACTGAAGGATTGTAATGGCCAACTACGTATGTGTGTATGTAATTGCGTCCACTGTGCACTATCATTTGTATCATCATCGTCATCATCATCATCATCTGAAGAACTTAAATTGGATAAAAACACAAGGGTTTGTCCTCTTCCACAGTTTGCAGTTCGCAAATTTGACTTTTCGAACACAGACAATGCTCCGGCAACATTCATTGATTTCTTCGATTCATTGTAATTTCGATTTCGTCGTATTATTACTGCTGACCTTTGCTTATTTTTGAAGAAGAGGAAGAACGAATGGAGGACAAATAGGTAACAAAGAAAAGTATTTAAAATTAAAACTGACTTTAGAAGAAGGAAAACAGTTGACACATATTGGCACAAAATTGAAGTGACACTTTTGTTTTCGCAAATAATTTCGATTTTTTTTTCTTTTTTCTGCTTGGGCATCAAAGTGAAAGTAATAAATTTGCAAATCTACGGAAGATGACAGATGAACAAGAAAGAAAAGGGAATAGAAAGACAGGAAAATAAAATAGTTTTTAAGTTACAAGGATAACAAAGATTAAAAAAGGTAAAATAGGAATTTTGTTGGATAAACTAGTTCAGGTATCCACCCTTTCAATTTAGAAATAAGCCACTTGGAAATTTATAATCCAGAAGAAGAGGAGAAAAAAAGGAGTTTTTTTTTTATTTTAATTTGTGACTTTGACAATTTGATGTGACACATAGCAAAGAACAACAAAAACAAATCTTGTAAACTTCTCTCCTCACAATGCCATGTCAGTGTACATACGACCCTTTGAAACGCCTGACTGTCTTGTTATTGTCTTTCGTATTACAACACCGAAAACCCTTCTCAATGTAATGAGTGTCAATACCGATTTCCTTACGTTTGTTTGTCATACTCCTCTGTGTGTATGTTTCTTTATCTTCCTTTTTTTTATTTTTTTTTTTGTTAATTTGTCTCGCATGTTTTAAGATCGTAAACTGATTTTGTAGTTTTGAACGAACGAATCTGTAAAAGAATCCGTAACTTGTTGTGTGTTTCTTAGAAAAATTTCAAAATTAATTAACACTCCTTTATTATTGTATCGTGTAGTTCTTTGGAATTAAACATCTCATACACGAGGCAGAGACAGAGAGAGATCAATACTGATTTCGATTTTGAGCTCATCTTCTTCATCTTGAGATTTTCTTCTTTTTTTCTTCTGATGTTGACTTCATTGTCAAGTCAGTTTGTTTGTTTCTGTTTTTTTTTCGAATTATTTTTACTGATGGGCTGTTACTGATATGGTTACTCTTCTATACAATATGGTCCATTATAGTTTAGTTGACGATTATCAATGATAAGTTTTCGTTTTCGTTTTTTGTCTCCGTTTATATATGCTACAGAAAAAAAAACGGGGAAAAAAACAACAAAATCTAATAGAAAAAGAATCAAAATGTTATTTATATGTTAATCATATTGTCTATACCCTCCTTACATAACAGAGTATTTAGAGGTCAAAATAAAGAAAAAGGGAGGTTGTCTATTTTCAAATGTAATTCCTAACTAACGAACAAGGGTATCATTGTCAAATATTTATACATGTATGTATACATGTATGTATGAGTGTGTGTTTTTATAGAATAGAAAAAAATAATTAGATTTTCTTTTTTTCGATTTTTTTCTAAATACCTTCCAAATTCTTTTCAATCCATTTGAAAATTGAAATCTTAAATTCTTATCTCCGAAAACTATTTATTTACATGGTATTCTGTTTCCTTTTCAAAGGAACAACAATTCCATTATGAACTTACGGTGAACTCATTTAACGGTTGAGTACGATAGTTTGAAAAAATTAATTCAATTCAATTGAAAAAGAAAACAAATAAAATTTAAAGTTTAAATTTTATGAGCATAAACATAAATATTGTGTTCCCAAATCGACTTTAATTACTGTGATAAGACATCAGAGTCTTCAGTCTACTCTTTACTAGAAGCAGCATATTTATAAAGCTGGACTCACAAACCCAAGCATTTGTGTTTTAAATACAGGAAAACATAAATTGTTTGCACCATAGTTTTTGTGAAGTACTTTGAATCATGACAATTACGAGGCTTCGATCCAAACAACCAAATAAAATCACTTCTGACTTCCCCATTGGTATCCATACATACATAATTGGCCATTAGAATCCTTCAGTCAGGATTACGGCCTAGCTTCTCAACCCATTGGTATCCTCTCCCAAGAATTAGATTGTTCAGGCTCTGACATATTACTCATTCTGAAATTTACCAATAAACCACAGCGAGATGATCAGTCGCGAACTTTTCTTCTTTCATAGCAAAGTTGACATATTGAAATGTAATTGGCAGTACGTTCACCACAAATTTTATTAGAAGAAGAGCGATTGTCCTTCTCTAAAACAATTTTATTATCCATTTCACCAATACGTTTTGGTCCTAATTTCGTTAAAAGTGCCCCTTATGGCTCCATATGGATCCATATTATTAAAGGATTCCTCTTTATATCAAAAGGTAACCTGAATATATTCCCTTTGTATAAACGACTATACCACCGTGTGCTTTAAGGTTGTAAGACGGTTTCTACTGTCCACCCCTTATTAAATACATGTTGTCCTTCAGTTAGAAGATCATTATTATTTTTACGGAGAACAATAATAACGAGCCTCTCTTCAATAGGAAGGACGAGAGAACGAATGGCTTGTAACGCTGTGGTGTGAGTGGTTCCAGTGTTGTGTCCTGCTGTCGGCACTAAGATAACTTTTAGATTTCACCATGTAGATGGAAGGTAATTTAGATAGAGATTGGCTACTTCTCTTAGGACTTTGACGATTCAATTAATAAACACTGTTGCAGAGCCGGGAATGTTCCATTTGACCACGGAGACTTAATCTTTAAAAACAGCAATTGCTCCTAACAGGGTGTTTTTGTGATTTCATGCAGTTTTATTCCCCCTGTTTTTTTTTTGTGTTTTTTTTTTTGTTTCTTTTTTGTTTTTAGTATGGTTTTCATTCAAGTCAACTCATCACAATGCGCCCTTTGAAGTTCATTCTGAACGCAAACTTTTTAATACTGGAATCGTGTACCTGGGCAAGCTTTTGTTTCCCACACTAGCTTCAAAGTGTACGTAGGACTATCATCGACTGTTTCAATCTTGCGAAAGGAACTCCTCCAAGAGGCCATTTTGTTACACCATAGGTGGTACTTATGGAAATCTTATATCACAACCTCTGAGGCACATTAAGGAGTCCTACGACATTGGTCAAAGTCTTGATTCTACCACGGAGATTTCACCCTCATCCTTTTAACACGTCATTGACATGCCTCTTGGCTTACCGCCTACCTAAGTCTCAAATTCTGTTGTACGAGTTTATCTGAGAATTTGTTTATTCCTCTAGTGACCTCCGTAACATGAAAATGTCTGTGTGTCGGTTATTACCTCTAGCGTCTAATAGCTCGATTGTGATGTTCTTTAATAAATTGTTTTGGAACGCTGGTATACAGAAGAAAAACGAACTCGTAGATTAAAAATAAAATAAAAATAAATTTTTGTTCACTTTTAATTAAAATTCTTTATTATTCGCTTACAACCGTGTATGCCACTGTTCACAACTTGATGTAAACAACAACAATTGCTTTTCTTTTCTATTATTCTGTTTATACCCTTTGCATAAACAATAACAATTACTAGACAATTATTCGCCAGATCTTTGTAACGGAGATCTTCAAACCTCGATTACTCCTCCAAACACATCGCTTCTTTACACAATACTCACTGAACTTCACTACTCCAGTCACCTGCTTTGTCTTGCCTTTTATATAGAATAGTTTGATGAATGTTCTTGAATGCTAATGTTCATGACTTTGCCTTCTCGAAATGTTTACAAATGTAAACATTGCTGCTTACATTCATTATTGTAGTGTTGCCTGTGTATTTTGTTTACATTTATTCTGGTAGTGTTGTTGGTGTATTTTTGTTTACTTGTTTGCCATTTTTTATGCTGGCGTTTATGATTATTTTGTAAACAGGTTTATTTACTGCATTGTTTTGTTTTTGTAGTTTTTGTTTATAATTTTAATGTTAAGCTATGTAAAAACAAAACACCAGTATGTAGATTTTTCATTTTCGTAACAATATTATTTTCTTTATAAGGTAGCAGAACTGAGTACATGAGTAAAATTTTAAACCCGCATTTTTAAAAACAATTTTTTAAAATTAGATTCAAAAAATTTTGTTTTAATGAATTTCCCTACTATCTAGCACGGCTACCATTTTAGCAGCTGTTTGTTTATCTGAACAAAAAAATTTTTAAACTTTAAGAGAGAAACTAGTGTCTTTCATATTTATTTTAATTGTCATGTCATCTTCACTGAACATTGAACAACAATTCATCGACAACAATGCACAGACCCAGACACAGACAACACACTGCAACAGGTCAGAGTTGAAAGCATTTTAACGATATGGCGTAATCGCAACAACCAGACAATCGACATGGCTGAATAGCAGAGAAAAACAACAATGAAATGAAAATGAAAACTATCTATCGATTCAAGCTTTATTTATAATTCCTTTGCCGATATTTAACGCACTGCAAAGGTTCGAAATGAACTTTATACAGTCGGTTGGCGGGTTGGTTGGTTGGTTGGTTGTGTGTTGATTTTCTTGGTCGCTTGTATTGTATTTTGTTTGAGAAAAAAAATCGAAACAAAAAAATTGATTTTTATGAAGTAACAACAATTCTTATTGTTATTTGAATTGCCATTTTTTCCTCCCTCTCTCTCTCAAATTGTTGCCGATACATGCATATAAACATACACTGGCATAAGCAAACAAAGTATGTTTAGTGTTGTTTTTGTATAGATTGTGGGTTATAACGACCCACGCACCACAGGAGGTGCCAAACAACCACGCTTCACTTCCATTTCCATAGTATTCTGTGTGAGTCTGGCCAATGTCTGTCTGTCTGTCTGTCTGCCACTAGATGTCCGTCCATCTGTTGTTGATCAAAAACAATAACTGTCTGTTTTGTTCTCTTTATGGCTTTTTGTTTTCTTGTTGTTTTATTTCTTTGTTTCTTTTTTTTTTTGCTCTTTAGTTATGGGAAGGCATAAATCCCATTGTTAGACCAGCGCCTCGTTTGACACAGTTGGAGTTCATGAATTGTTTGAATATAAAATCAAGGCGCATGATCGCATGCGTACCGTAATGCTTGCCTGCCTGCCAGCCAGCCTGCCAGCCAGCCTGTTTACCTCCCTCACTTTTTACAATTTTTTTATTTCTTTAATTTTTATTTTCTTTGTTTTTTGTTAAGGTTTGTTACCACTTTTTTTTCAAGAAACTTTTTTGTAACAATTAAAACGAATTATTCGTGTCGATTATTTAGTAAAGCTTAATACAGTTATACACTTGGAGAACAGAAATGGCCACACAGTGGATTAATATTCAGTATAGTTGTTGGCACATTTACCACTTTTCATTTGTTGGTTAATGAAGTGTAATATCATGCTCGCACTTCTATAGAAGTTGCAAAGTTATCCGATGGATAACATTTCAAACAGAAACAATTCCAAAATTAAGTCCAAATTTGTTCTTCATTTTATTTCATCCGTTATCGAATGACGTCATTTGTCACAATTTGGAATTTTTTAGTTTGCCGTTCCCTTATAGCTGAATTTCTTAGAGTTTTAAGTGAAGGATACAACATGTGTGTGAACTTGCAAATTATTGATCGTTAAAAAGAGTACTATTTCATAAAGAAAATTATTTATAGAAGTAGTATGTGCCCTGATATTGTAGTGGATAGTGTATTAGCGTGAGGGTCGTGGGTTTGATTCTGGTCAATTACACTACACCTAGCATCAGGTTTCGTTACTTATCTCGTAATAATTATATAAATTGAAAAAAAAACATGATACTGGTGTTTTGCTTTCACGTCGGCAAAGCAGGCGACTGAGTGAGTAAAGTTCAGTCAGTCTTGTGTGAAGACGTGGTGTGTTTGAAAAGAGTAATCCTGGTTTGAAGAACTCCGTTACAAAGATCTGTCGAATAGTTTATGTTTATGCAAGGGTTTAGACAGGGGTATAACAAAGAAGAGCAATTGTTGTTGTATACATCAAGTTGTAAAGAGCGGCACACAGAGTATTTGTAGTTTTTTTTGTTGCTATAATAATCTTCAGTAACCAAGTAGAGAACCTAGAATTCAACTGTTCCAAAAGAGGCTTCACATCCGAGCTTGTTGTGTGATCTGGATTCATAAGTGAATACTTGCATGATATTCTCTGGGAATCTATACCATTATTATTAAAGGTTTTAATCGTCGTTTTGGTTGCTGGTTAAGAACGAAAGTGGGTTCAGTTTTTGTGTAGCTTATAGGGTAATCCCGCTCAATTACATTCAATATTATGACGTGACAAGGTCGCTGTGGTCTAGTAGCTAGTGTGTTTTCTTATTAGACGTAAAGCCCAGGTTCGTATCCAAGGTCAGATATCAAAACGATATATAAAAAAATATTTCTTCGGTTACTTCGTCTCAGTAGATTTCTGGCAAAAACTCTGAGAGTAAAATAAAATTACCATGAAAAATTTCTCAAAAAATCTGTGGTTCGGAGTCGACTTTAAACTGCCCGCCACTATAAAATTAACACACACAACATAAGTGGTGTGAGAAGCTAGGTCCATAATCCTGTCTGAGAAGTTGTAGTGACGAATTATGTATGTACATACATATGTAGGCACCATTTTAGCTAGCCGACGATTGACCAATAAAATTTAGTGGTTTTTCATAAATTTTTCTGGTGAAAATTTGTTACTCAAAGAACACTACAGTGTTCGCCTTAATGTCTCATACGGTTCAATTTATACTTCGTCACTCACTATTTTATACATGTAAACGAACGAACATATTTCGCCGAAGGGGAATATAGTTCGGCTTTAAAGCCGATTTTCCCAATAAAACAAAATGGAGAAGCAAATAAAAAACATGTGCAACAGTACGATTTTTACTGGCATTCACTGTAGAGAGGAAGTATGTAATTGTTTAATGCTTTAAATTAAGAAAATTATATGAAGTATTAAATCGTTTAAAATTAAAACAAACACGAATTGTTATTTCTTTGGCAATTATTATTCAACGGAAATGATTTCTTTAAGTTTTTTTTCAAAGTGTATTTAAGTTTCTTTTTGTTTTGGATTTAAAAAAAAACCAAAAAAAAAATTATTTGCTTAACAGTTTTTGATCTGTGTTCAGTTAAATATTTTTAATCAGTCATGCGGTTCTGTTTTATTCTCCCCCTGTTTTATTTTGTATTGTTTCGTTGTTCCGATTTAAGTCAAGTCATCATAATGTTTGCCTTTGAAGTTCATTCTGAACGCAAATTTTTCTAATATCAGAATCGTGTATCTAGGCAAGTTTAATCATTAAAAAAACCTTGTTTAGATTTCTTTGTAACATTTTTTGTTGTTGTTGTTTTTTTTTTTTTTTTTTTTGTAACTATAATTTAAATCACTTAACCGAATTGTACATCATTTTAATTTTTTTTCGTTTTTGTTCGAATGTACAATCAGATGGGTTTTTAAGGCAGTTTTTTAAGTTTCATTTTAGAAAAATTTTCGTTACAATTAATCATAAATCGTTAGGTATGTGGCGCGTGATCTTTTTCATTTCGAGTGTTACGAATTAAGTTGTGCCGTGTTCACATTAAAAGATTAAAAGTGAAGAAAAAAAAATATAAAAAATTGGGGAATAAAATCTAAGCCCAGCAGTAGGTCAATCAAATAACATACCTTTACCAACGAGCATTCAAATTAAATCAAATGGAATTATAATGAAGATTTCATACGCCTCCTTAACGTTTGCTAAGGTGCTGACCCAAACTACTACTCCACCAACTGGTTACAAACAGTGAGCGTGAAAAGAAACTGTACACTCAGGATGAAATTCTAACAATCTCCAGAAAGCTCAACTTTACCACTTAAGGAGAGTGCCCGCCAATATTTCGAAATTTTTATTGACTTTTTTTTTGTTTCAATGGCAATGGCACAATTTTAAAATAAAAATAACGGTAATTTATTAATGTATTGTTACAAAAATTAAAAATCCAGATACTGGTGTTTTGCTTTTACATCGTTTAACATTAAAATTATATACAAAAGCTACAGAAACAAAACAATGCAGTAAACAAATCTGTTTACAAATTATCGTACTGCTTAGTATAACAACAAACACAAGCATAAAAAATTGGTAAACAAGTAAACAAAAATATACCAACAACACTACGATAACAAACGTAAACAACGATGTGGAATAATTGTCTAGTAATTGTTATTGTTGGTCATAAGCAGGGGAATATCAAGAAAACTAATTTTTGTTGTTTACATTAAGTTGTGAACAATAAAGAATTTTAATTAAAACTAAACACAAATCTATTTTTATTTTATTTGCAATCTACGAGCTCATATTTTTGTCGCAGTAGTCTAGTAGGCTTTCGCTTATTAGTCGTAAAGCCTTGGTTCGAGCCTCAGGCCAGACATCAAAATGATATATGAGTCTTCGGTGACTTCCTCTCAGTAGATTTCTGGCAAAAACTGAGAGTAAATAAATCTGCCATGAAAAAGTTACTCAAAATCTGTCGTTCGGAATCGACGTTAAACTGTAGGTCCCGCCACTCAAGTATAAAATTAGGGCACACAACATGAGTGGTGTGAGAAGCTAGGCCGCAATCCTGACTGAAAGGTTGTAATGGCCAATTATGTATGTACGTATGAAGTCATGAACGCTCGCCTTCAAGACCATTCATCAGACTGTTTACTTTGCGATATAAAAGGCAAGACAAAGCAGGCAACTGATTAAGTAAAAGTTTAGTCAGTCTGGTGTGACGACGCGGTGCGTTCGAAGAGAGTGGTCGTGGTTTGAAGATCTCCGTTACAAAGATCTGTCGAATAATTGTTTATTAATTGTTATTGTTGGGTATAAACAGAGGAATATCAAAGGGAAGCAATTGTTGTCGTTTACATCAAGTTGTGAACAGTGTGAATAATAACGAATTTTAAATAAAACTAATCACAAATTTATTTTTATTTTATTTGCAATATACGAGCTCATATTTTAAACGTTTTTAAATGGTAAAAACGTAACAGTATATTTTTTAATGTACAATTTCTTTTGATACTCACTGTACTGTACTGTACATAACTGCCTAGAGGGAAGTAAAAAAGAAACATATTATTTTTCCTTCGTACAGAACATTCCCTCAATTATTGGCTTTTGTTTAGCTTCTAATCTTATCTGCCCTTTACACCCTCATCTTAATAATTACGCAAAAGCAAAGCCTCAATAAAGCTTAAATCATTAACAAAATAAGATCTAGTTCAACTATGGCCTTAAAAGTAAACTCAAAAAAAAATACAATAAAAAATGGAAGAAGAAAAAAAATGCTTACAAGCCAGCCTTAATAAAATAGAGTCAGAGTTAGAGTCAGTCATAGTCTATCATTAGAATTGAATCTCAAACAAAAAGTGCGTTCGTGGGTTCGTTGTACAACTGTTGCGATCATCAGCTGTCAATCATCCATTCAATAAATTTCAGCTCTTGCCTTATCTATCTTTCTTCTTTAGAAAACATTGCCTGTTTTCTTTTTTTATTTTTTCTTCTGTCGTTCATCTAATGAATATATTTTCTGCTTTCTTTACATTCGTTTTCCTTTCGGTTCTCTTACATCTTTGTCAATTTGATCATTATTTAGTGTGTCTGTTCTGTATGATTGCAGCTTCAAAAAATTTAAATGTGCGGTTAAGCGTTTAGGCGAACCACAAATTCATCATTTTAATACGTTCACTCGCTCATGCATTCGTTGTTTCGTTCACGCATTCGTTTGTTCCTTTATTTCTTTATTTATGCTGCTTATAGTCCGTCTGTAGGTTATTTATTGTGGTTGATTTAAAACTTCATAAAACTCTGTAATTTTTTGTGCCTTCTTATTGTTGTTGTTGTTAACAATTGGGCGCGGTAGAAAAAGTGAGTTAATGGCTTGTATGTCTACTCATATTGTAGCCACACAATATTAATGAGGTGAAGCCAAACTTCAAGTAAATAATGTAACGCAATGGGCCAAAAGTGATTTCATATTTTAATTTTTAATAGAAAATGTTCAAACAAATTTCGTAATGAATGATTTTCGTACATTAATTTGATTGACAATTAATTTACCATGACTTATATAAACATTATGGTAAACAAGAATGTTAATGAAAAAGCCTGGGCCAATGAATAATAACTTTGTAACATAATTGTTGACAGAATTAGATGACAAGTAGAAGAGAGAAATACAGTTTAAATACGTCAAAATTAATGTACTTGACGTATAAAAAGGTTTGACAAAATAAGATATCCTTTCTAAATAATTAATCTGATGATTCAAATCAATTTTTATTTCTACCCAGCTATCGTTGATTAGTTCTCTATCGTTGAAATAGCAGAGTAACTTGTTTTTGTGGAAAAAGTGATCGAAAATCTAGTACCATACTACAAGAGAAGGCACTATACTCTGATCAGAAACTTTTAAAGGAGTCGGAGGTTATCTTCCTATTGAAAGAAATACGCGGCGTTGTTGCTGACTCTGTAGATACAGTAAACGATGTTTGTTGACGAATGTTGTAAGCATCTTGCAAATGTTTTAATTGTGTTTTCTTTCCCAAATGTGGTTCCAATCAAAAATCAGCAATGAGTATTCAAAAAGATGGGTAGAATCGAATAACTCAACGAAGCACAAAATAAATATGTTTCGCGTACGAAAACTAAGGTTGTGTGTTTGCTCTACTTTCAGCTCTCTCTTTTTTACTTACGTGTCTGTTTTTCCTTTTTTGTAAATGCAACAACAACTAAGAGTGTGAATTGTAAGTATTTTTCTAAATTTATGGATCTGAATTAGTAGGCTTATGAATCAAATATATTTCGAATGGTATGAGTTTGATGTCAACGTTTTACGCATACTCATTGCAACCTGTACTTATAAATCAATGGTTGCAGTGAGTATGAATAAATCAGAGTACATAGTTTATTGAAATTTAATTTAATTTGTTGACTCACTTAAATTGAAAATTTCATGAGTATTTATGAGTAGCGAAAAAACGATTCATTGCTGATCTCTAGGTACAATTACTTCTTACTCTACTTACTTGGTTATTACAACTTTTTAGTGAGGATTACAACCATGTTACATGTGTTTACTTTATTCATGAGTGGCGAGGTCTTGAGTTAAGCATTGATTCCGAATGACAAATTTGTTGAGGATCTTTTTAAGGGCACTTTTATTTACGTTCTGGGTTTTTGCTGAAATCTGTTGAGAAAAAGTCGCGGAAGAAATATTTTTAATTTGTTTTGTTCGAGGTGTCCGACCTAGGTCTTGAACTACGGGCTCTCGTCTAATAAGCCAACATACTAACTACCTAATAGACTATGTCTACTTCATTTCAATATTGGAGTGGATTAAGATTCTCCTCTTGAAGAGACTGTTACATATTTCGTTCACGATTAACAGGTGCTAACAACGAACACCAACATGGGTCAACCAATGCAAGTGTTAATAAAATTCTCAAATTGTTATTGCCAATCGTATAGCGATTTCCAACAGGTATTTCCGAACTTTGACTGTTGATAGCGGTCAGCTTGTTGAAGCTATATTTGTCAAATTAGTTACCATTTATGCAATCATACATACATACATAAATAATTGATCATTACAACCCTTGAATCAGGATTACGTGCTAGCTTCTCACACCATTTATGTTGTGTGCGCTAATTTTACACATGAGTGGCGGGACCTACAGTTTAAAGTCGAATCCGTACAATAGATTTTTGAGAAACTTTCTCATAGCAATTCTACTTACCCTCAGAGTTTTTGCCAGCAATCTGCGGTAAGGAAGTCTCTGAAGAAATATTTTTCCATATTTCGTTTTGTTTGAGATGTCTGATCTGGGGCTTGAAAATTGCTTCACGTCTTATAAGCCAACATATGTACTGTCTACTATACTATGGCGACTATAATCGGTTCTGACAAATCTTCATCTATCATGGACGGATATTGCATTCAGCAACACATGCAAATAAAAAAATTTATTTTATAAGAATGATTGCTCTATGTGAACCTAATTTTTATCGAAAAATTTAACCTAATTATGGATGAATGGATACATGAACAAAACAAAATTGAATAATTTGGAACGCTACCACATAAAATTTAAGAACGTCCAAAGCATCCCCAGAAAATTCACTCCTTGGTGTGTATTTTGGGCTGGTGGCGATATCGATCCATATTTCTTTGAGAATGGCGTGGGTCAAGGTTTCCACTGCCTACAGCGAGCACTATAGATCTACACCATCTGCTTTTTACCTGAGTTGGAGGATCTGACCGATAACGATATGCGGTTTCAATACGAAGTTTCCGGACATTCCGTACATGCGATTTGACAGCATGATCATCTTACGTGGAGGTGATGTGAACTGGCCACCGATTTCATGCGAAAATCTTCCCTATTAGATTTTTTCTTGTATGGGTTTCTTAGGTCTCCGGTGCATTCAAATAAAAAATAATATACTGGCATTCAAATAAAAAATATATATAAAAAATAATAATATATCGCCGTAGTTCGTATCCCAGGTCATCCATCAAAACGAAATATGAAAAAAAAATATTTCTTTGGCGACTTCCTCTCAGCAGATTTCGGGCAAAAACTCTGAGAGTAAATAAACCTGTCATGAAAAAGTTTATCAAAAAAATCTGTCGTTCGTGGTCGATATTAAACTGTAGGTCCCGCCACTCACGTATAAAATTAATGCACACAACATAAGTGGTGTGAGAAGCTAGGCCGTAATCCTTACTGAAGGGTTGTAATGGCCAATTATGTATGTATGTATACTGGCCTAGGTTTTCCTTTTTTTAATCTCTTGTTAGAAGTCTAATTTGATGCACACTAAAAGAAACTGTACACTATAGATAAAATTCTAACAATCAACAAAACTCATCTTTTACCACTTAAGGAGAGTGCACGAAAAAAATTTGACAATATTTTGAAATTTTTTTTAAAATTTTTTTGTTTCAATTTTAAATACTGGCAATGAAAGAATTTTTTAAAATAAAAATAACGGTAATTTATCTATGTATTTATTTATTTTTTTTAATGTACAGTTTCTTTTGACGCTCACTGTATACAAGTTATAAGGTTTCGCCTACACTTCTGCTGCCATTTACTGCATATTAATTATTATTTTTTTTACTAAAATGATTATTTTACCAATTTTTATTACAAAATTTAAGCGGAAATATTGTCTATAAACTCAAATATGAATTTACGTATCCAATTCATTTGATTTCCTTTCCTTTAATTTTATTTGATAAACTTTAATTTGAAAGCGATTTGAAAATTTCCCTCCGTAAAAAAAAAACTTTTTATTAAACGGAATGATAAAACTAACAAAATTGATACTTTATTTAACGATTACTTATTGATTTTATTTGAAAAACATTTAACACTCTTGTTTAATTTCACCTTCTCTTTTGTCAGAGAAACTTTCATTTCATTGTAGTTTTCATAAGAATTCAAGAGAAATTGGAAGACGAAAAAAAAGTATCAATTTTCATGATGAAAATCTACACATCATTGTTTAACTTTTAAGGCAAAACAAAGTGTCGATTGGGAAGGTTTTATTAGAAGATATTCTTAGAGATTCTGAAAATAAAAAAACGAAGAAGAAAGAAAAATATTGTGTAACTTGCATACATACAGTGAACGTCAAATGAAACTGTATACTATGGATAAAATTCTAAAAATCACCAAACTCAACTTTTATCACTTAAGGAGAGTGCACAAAAAAATTTGTTAATATTTCGAATTTTTTTTTTTTTTCAATTTTAAAAACTGTCAAACAAAAACAATTTTAAAATAAATATAACGGTAATGTATTAATGTATGCTTTTTTAATGTCTAGATTCTTTTAACGCTCACTGTATGTACATATGTACATGCATTCGGTCGAGACAACAATGTAACTTTTTTATGGTGAAATCAATACAAAAAAAAGTTGGTTTGTATAGCTTTTAACTGCGGTAATATCGGTAAATAATAATAATTTGAACAATAGCCGTTTTATGACTGTCTTTTATTGTTATTTTAAATGTTTTTTTCCTACATCTATTTTTACGTATATATGTAAAATTCATAAATATTGTTGGAAAAAAATACAAGAAAATCTATTAAATTTTAGTTGCATTTGTGGTTATTTGTGTAAAATTTGTTTCTATGCTGGCGTTTGAACTAAAACCTTTGCAAATAAAAAAATACATCCAACAAGTAATTTATTTTAACGAAAATTACAAAACAATTTGCATTTTTTGTTGGTTATAATTCATATGTATGTTTTATATGTATGCATATATGTATGTATGGAAAATATTTTTTTACCTCATTCTGTTAATTCCCATGCCAAACAGTTGAAATTGTTTCCATTAAAGTTCAATGCTTCGATAAATGCGAAATGGAAAACAAGAAAAACTCAATATTTGTTCCATTTATGGGTTTAAAAATGAGAAAAAAAACAACACCACAATTAAAATTAGAAATTAACCACAACTGTTGCGTATGTTGCAAGTGCAATTTTTTTTCTTATAAAATTAAAGATTTTGTCATTTGATATTCAAACAAATTAAAATAATTAAGAATGCTACTCATGGCCGACAACGACTTCTCACACCACTCATATTGTGTGCCTTAATTTTATACTTAAGTGGCGGGACCTACAGTTTAACGTCGACTCCGAACGACAGATTTGAGAAACTTTTTCATGGCAGGTTTTTTACTCTCAGAGTTTTTGCCAGAAATCTGCTGAGAGGAAGTCGCCGAAGAAATATTTTTTTTTCATATTTCGTTTTGATGTCTAACCTGGGACTCGAACCCGGGCTTTCCGTCTAATAAGCGAACACCCTACCCTTTAGACGGCTTAAGGCATCTATCTTTCTTTAATCTTGTCTTCTAGCTTCTGTCACTCCCTAGAAACAATTGTAGTAACAAGACACATGTCCTACATTCCTACTGGAGATCAGCAATGAATCGTTTTTTCGCTATTCATAAGCACTCACGAAATTTTGAATATAAGTGAGTCAACAATATTGAAATTTAACTACATATGTACTCTCATTCATTCGTACTCAGTACAACATTGATTTATAAGTACAGGTTGCAATGAGTATATTGACATCATTGACATCAAACTCATACCATTCTCAATATATTTGATTCATAACTTTAGAAAAATTCTTATCATATTTTTAAACGATTCGAGTGACTCGAAAAATACGGAAAAATTAACGCAGTGTTCCTATGTATTCTACAGTGAAGATTAAAGGGGTTTACAGACACCCTGAGTTGTTTCCAAAATAAAAATATGTATGGAGATCATTCAGTCTTGCGCAAGCGTGAACGCTTTTACTAGAGATTCATACAGATTATACAGCTATCAATTTAGTATTGTAGTGACATTAAATACTAACAAGCTTTAATGTCCGACACTGCAATACCGTGATTTGAAGGTCCGCCAAATACCACAGGAAGCGATGAATCTCCACTTGTTCTGTGCAGTCCCATATCAAAATGAACAAACTGTCGCCTTGAAAACTGTAGCGAGACAGTAGACACCAGAGTAGGAAGTAATAGATTCCATATCCATCAGGTCATTGTTTGCAAATTCATCAGCTTTGTTGCAAAGTTGCTGCATGGTGATACCAGGACTTTGATGGTGATGGCTCCAAAGACACAATTATATCACAAAATATTTACCGAAGAAATTTGACAATATTTCGAAATTTTTGTAATTTTTTTTGTTTCAGCTTTAAAAACTGTTAATGAAACAATTTTTTAAATAAAAATAACGGTAATTTATTAATGTATATTTTTTCTTCTATGTAGAGTTTCTTTTGGCGCTCACTGTTTATTTTGATGACCTCAACAAATCTCATTATTTGAAAGGAATAAAAGTTTGAAGCAACGTATTGCAAAGGGTATAAAGCTGAAAATGAATAATCTTAACCTATTTCATTCAAAAAGTACTGACTTTGTGACCCACTATACATCTAACGCCAGGAATATCGAATTAATAAGAGACTCCAATATATGTATAAACTTTATATGTACACGTAACTTCTAAAAGCAAGATAATTAGTCCTGGAAACAATAGAAACGAAATGTTCGAATAGTTTTGAATCATAATTTATTTTATGGACTAACTGGTGCTCGAAATAAATCGTTCCGAATAACTTCAGCATGCATTCGCCATTGTAGTGACAAAAAATACTGGTAGGTGATCTAACACTCATGTCGATCATGACACATTGCACAATTGTACAACAAAAGGACAGACTTAAATGCGAACATGCGACCAGTATGTACACAAAAATTTATTTTGTCACACAAGCAACAAAAAAAAATTCACCAAAATTTTAAGAAAAGAGACAAAAAAATTGTCCGCAAAAATTCATATGCACTGTTAATATTTGCGTGTGAATTCTTAGATTTTATTTACAATTAATACCCGTACCACTGAATATTTTTAATAATAAATATTTTTAAATCTTTTATTTGAGCTAAAAAAAAAACAAATAAAAAATATGGTCACTATATTATTTACATAACGAGGTATGGGGTTACATGCATACATACAGTGAGCGTCAAAAGAAACTAGACATTAACAAATATATACATTAAAAATTACCGTTATTTTTATTGTAAAAAATTGTATCAGTAACAGTTTTTAAAATTGAAACAAAAAAAATTACAAAAAAAAATTTTAAATATTGCCAAATTTTTTCAGGGCACTCTCCTTACGTAATGGTATGTGTATATATATATATCTATTGATTTCGTATTCAAATGATTTATGATCTACAAACATTATTGGAATATTTAAATGTCGTTAGATGTTAAACATTTTTTAAAAATTTGTTTTTATTCTATTAGACCAGCAGCAATTTAGTTTAAATTTTTTTTTTAATTTTCAACTACAATTTGCGAAACCTGTTACAATAAAAAAAAGAAAAACACAAGAAAAAATTAAAACTAAATTGCCTGAAATATCGCTTTGGTTTGGCAAGTAGAAATAAATAGCCGGAGACTTGGACTGAGACTGCGAGACTAAATAAAAATTAAAAATTCAAACTAAAAGCAAACAACGAACACTTGTTTCTGCTTTTGTACGAACATTTGTTTTAACAAACTCGATCATTAATTTTGACCACAACGCAAATACATATAGTCATACAGACTGGCTGACATAAAACATACAGGCAACGTACACGCGTACATACTTGAACAAAATTTAAATCATTTTTAATGAAATGAACTCAATGTATCACTTGAGGCGTTTAATTTGGAGTTTTTTGTTAACAAATATCATAACATGTTCAATTTATTATTACAATCAGCTCAGCATTAATTTTCGCTTAAATTGGTGGCAATAATTAATAAGAATGTTTGTTTAAATATTTCTTGTTTGTTTTTTTTTTTCAATGTTAATGGTAGTTTTTTTTTGTAAGGAGGATACTAATATATTGTCCGCAATTTATTTAAATTTTAAAAATACAGCGCATACATCAAGCAATGTTCGCACAAAATCCGGTTAACTAAGGCTTTAATGTGTAATTAAATCCAAAGAGGTAAAAAATAGTTTTTAGCCACAAATCGAAGATGAATGCACGATCTCTCCACGTGAGAGGATCACGGTCTCAAATCGTTAGTGGAAACAATCCAATGTGGCATGAGTTACGTTGATTTGAAGGCCGATATTGGTTGCGGCCTATTCGCATATTAAAAAATCTCTACAAGAAAAAGTCTAAAGGATTAAAATGGTTCGATATAGATGGCACATCACCTCTACATGAGACTATGCTCTTAAATCTCTCTAGCAAAATATCCAATATGAATAGATGAGTATGAGTATATTGTTACGAAAATGAAAAATCTAGATACTGGTGTTTTGCTTTTACATCGCTTAACATTAAAATTATAAGCAAAAGCTACAAAAGCAAAACAATGTAGTAAACAAACCTATTTACAAATTATCGTACCGCTTAATATAACATCAAACACCAGCATAAAAAAATGGTAAGCAAGTAAACAAATGTGGAACAACAAACACTACAATAATAAATGTAAACAAAATACACAAACAACAATAATGTAATGTATGTAAACAACGATGTTTTCATTTATAGATATCTCGAGAAGGCGAAGTCACGAACTTTGGCCTTCAAGAACATTCATCAGACAGTTGCTTTGCCATATAAAAGGGAAGACACAACAGGCGTGTAAGTCAGTAAAGTTCAGTCAGTCTTGTGTGAAGACGCAGTGCCTTTGAAGATAGTAATCGTGTCTAACAATTGTCTAGTAATTGTATAAAATGGTGTAAATAGAGGAGTAATAAATAAAGCAATTGTTGTTGCTTACATCAAGTTGTGAACAGGCCGTAATCCTGACTGAAGGGTTGTAATGGCCAATTATGTATGTATGTGGCGGGACCTACAGTTTAAAAGTCGATTCCGAACGACAGATTTCGGACAAACCTTTCAGGGCAATTTTATTTAATCCCAGAGTTTTTGCCAGAAATCTGCTGAGAACTCGCCGCAGAAATATTTTTTTATATTTTCGTCTCGATGTCTGACCTGGGTTTTAACCCAGGCCTCAAGTCTAATAAGCTAACATGTCTACTAGACTACGATGACTTCAACAGCTTAAGCTAACAAAATTATCAAATTTGGTACGATACCAATGCACATGAGATTCAGGCCCCATATTTTTTTAGAATGCCATTTGTAAGGTCTTCAGTGCCAACGGGAATCGCTGTAAGTCGATGGATACCAATTTCTTATAGATGATCTAGAAACAAACGCCATGTTTCCTCAACAGGATGGAGCTATACGTTGGACACAGCTGATACCAAATTGTACATTTTTCATGAGCGACTTTACGGCCGGGTCACCTCACACGGAGATGACGAGAGCTGGCTACCGAAATCGTGCAATTTAGCCGCGTTAGACTTTGTTCTTGTGGAATTTTTTTAAGCCACAAACTACAGAGTTTCTCAAAGTAATTACAAGCAATCAAATTCAGCCTTATTTACGCGTCCATTAGTACAATTTGTAATTTAAACTAATAATTGCTGATTTGATATGCTTTTTTACCTTTATATATTTTCCTTTAAAAAATCAAAAGAATTGAAAATATTTATTTTCTGTTCTTGTGAATACAGTCGACATCTCGAAAATATTTTTATTTTTTTTCCTGAATTTCCCCAAATGCATACGAGGCTCACATATTGTCAAAAATTTCTTTTTTAATGACAATTGACTAGACAGGCTATTAACTGGGCAACTGTGACAGCTATGGCAGCATAAATAGTAAAAAAAAAATAACAACAGCAACAACAACAAGTAACTTCTATAAGATGTTTAACTTTGTTACGTCAAACAATTGCCAATTATGTGGCCAATAGGCTTATGGTTGGCTTGACTGTGGCTGTGTAACCACATAGCATCCAAACGACAGTGGCATATAGAACTACTTGTCCGCAATTGATCACTGAAAATTGCTTTTTTTTTTGTTTATTTCCCCTCCTATATACGCTGATGACTGATTTTCTGTAAAATAAAAATAAAAATAAAAAAATCAAGAAAACAATGGTAAAACATTGGTTACAGCATTCATATTAATAGGCTGTAAACAATCAGGCAGCATTAGTTCGGCTAATGCTTCATGTGGTTTTAGAACTGCCATGAAAACTGTCTATGTGTGTTGAATTTTTAACATTTTGTTGCAATATGCATTGACAGTCAATTAATAAATGTTGTTGTTGGCAATAGTTTTAAGTTAATAAATAAAAAATTACATACACAATTACATACAATTACGTACGTACATACATATGTACATGCAATTGTAAACCGTTTGCGCACATATATGAAATGACATGAAATGTCACAAATCTACTGCAAACTACTCCCTAAAATTGTGTGCTGCGTTCGAATACATGGATGATTGAACGACAATGTAAAAATACCGCGTGACAGACACAATGTAGCGTTAATTAAAGATCACATGTCAGTTCAAGAAATTAACAATCAAACGAACACAAATACTACAAAAAATTTAAATTCAAATTCAAATTTATTTTTTGTGGTCTACTGAAAAGAGAAAAAACAACGAGTGATAGAGAGGGAGAGGGAGAGCGAGAGAGGGGACAAAACAAAAATTTAAAAAATAAATATTTTATTGAATAGAACTGATCCATTGATAGGGCAATTATTTGTGGTGTTTAGGCTGTTGTTCTTGTCTACAAGCCAACTCTCGTTGTTTACAAGCCAAGTCTGGTGTCTTACAAACCAATCGAGTTAAACGACAGCAAGATTTTCCTTCTTTTTTTCACTTTGTTTTCTTAAGAAAACCTATGTATGTATGTGCAACAAAGAGAGAGAGAGAGAGGGGGGGGCAATTATAAGTTGCCCACAAATGTGTTATAAAAGATATCGAGACCAAATTGTTTGCGACGCAAATTAAAATTGAAATGGCATATAAATTGCCAACATTATTATTAACAACGACAGCCCAAATGACAACTTGTATATAAAGAATGCAAAAATATACAGCAACAGTAACAACAACAACAAAAGCAACAATAACAGTAACAGTAACATTGCAAATAACAGAAACAGAAACTGGCAATCATATTACCACTAAAACTGTACACTGCACTCGTTTATGAATATTGGTTAAGGGTAAAAGTAATTTCTTTAATTTATAGAAAGAAAATAATTAAATGTAGCCAAAAGTAATGCTTTTTAAAGTCTAAAGAAAGAAAGATTATTTGCAACTCCATGTTGTGAAAGTTTTCTTAACTCATATCTTTAGATATTTTGTTTCCGTATTCCGCTAGGCTTCTCTGGTTAGAACCTATTCGAAATGTTCAATTTTCCAAGACTCTCGTAAAGAAATGAGGCTGAATTTATGCATTGGCATGAGTTATGTTGTCTTTGGGGACCATTATAGTCTGTGACTTATTCTCATAGTAGCCTGGTTAACGTCATTCTCAAAGAAATATAGACAGATGACGTCATAAGCCCTAAATCCAAACTAAAAATTAACATTTTCTTAATTTATTATATGAAATGGTATTTATTATGGATTGTTATCAACAAACATATATGTATATATACAAAATTTGTTGTTACAAACCCTCAGTCAGGATTACAACCTAGCTTCTCACACCACTTATCCTGTGTGTGTTAATTTTATGCATGAGTGGCTGGACCTAAATTAACACACAAAACATAAATGGAGTAGGAAGCTAGGTCGTGAGTGAAGGGTAATGACCAATTTTCAAGAACATTCATCAGACTGTTTACTTTGCCATATAAAAGGCAAGGCAGAGCAGGCTAGTAAGTTCGTGAAGTTCAGTCAGTCTTGTGTGAAGACGCGGTGTATTTGAAGAGAGTAATCGTAGTTTGAAAATCTCCGTTACATCTGTCGAATAATTGTCTAGTAATTGTTATTGTTTATGCAAAAAGAGTGCAAAAGGGAATAATAAAGAAAAGCAATTGTTGTTGTTTACATCAAGTTGTGAACAGTAGCACACAGAATTGTGCGAACAATAAAGAATTTAATTAAAACTAAACATTTAAATTTATTTTTTATTTTATTTGCAATCTACAAGCTCATATTTTAAACGTTTTTAAAAGGTAAAAAAGTAACTATAGATTAATAAATTACCGTTATTTTTATTTTAAAAAACTGTTTTATTGCAAGTTTTTAAAATTGAAACAAAAAAAAATTACAATAAAAATTTCAAAATATTGTCAGATTTTTTTGGGCACTCTCATTAAGTGGTAAAAGATGAGTTTGTTGATTGTTAGAATTTTATCTACTCATAAGCACTCATGAAATTTTGAATATAAGTGAGTTAACAATATTTAAATACAACCATGCACTCTGATTCATTCTTGCACACGTTGATTTATAAGCACAGGTTGCAATGCGTATGTATGCGTACAACGTTGACATCAAACTCATACCATTCGAAATATGTTTGAACCATAAGCCTGTACACTGTACAATTTCTTTTGACGCTCACTGTATGTGATTGATTAACAAAATTCCTCTTTCCCATGATAAAGAAATGACTTTCGCCCTTATCCAAATATTTATCCCAACGAGTGATATTTTTTTTTGTCATCTTGCAGAATTGAACATACCTTTGCATTTAAAATGAATGTCTTGAATTAAAGTATAAAATATTCAACATATTCAGCGTCTTGGTGCTGCTGCCGCTGCTGGTGCTGCTGACTAGGCCTGGTTGGTGTTGAGACTAGTGATTGGCGGCAATCGCCAATAACAACAATCAACTGCTGAGATGATCATTTTTATATATGCACACACACACAGTATATTTCTTTTAATATTTTTCGTATTTTTCCTCGGTTTTTTTTTATTCATTTTTACGTTCTTTATGTCATGAATGTTACCTATGACTTGTGAAATGTGAAATGTGATATGTGTACGTACGACGAGTATGGCTCCTGCCCACTGGAAGACCACTATTTGTTTATAACTTTTTCTGTGTATTATTATTGATAGTTTTCCTAGTTATGTTACCTACCATTTCTGCTCTCTCTCTATCTCTCTGCCAGTGCCCCTCTGTGCTGTGTTGTAATCTCAGTGCCACAAGTCTATAAATTTTTATGCCGTATGTTCAGATATATGTACGTTTGGTTGGTTGGTTGTTTGATTGCTTGGTTGGCTGTTTGTCTATCGTGAATATTTTGTTGGTTGGTTGGCTGGTTTGCTGGTTGTTTTGGCATCTAAAACTTTGCCAAACAATTGTCCACCTACACACAGTCAACAACTACAATACAACTTCAATAGGCCGACATACTACATACGTTGTAAACGATATTATGGATGTTTGCCATCATCATCATCAGCAGTTACAATAACAACGATAAAACAGAAAAACATCGACGAACAGAAAACATTTGGCAGATCATGAAGACTCATATTGATGATGCGGTTTTGCCTGAACAACATTTTTTTTTGCTGTTCCTCCTACCACGGCTGTCAATCAATGCTACTTAGAGAGACAGTTATTATGTCCGGTGAGAATCAAAAGTTTGTTATGCAAAGCAATACAGAGAAATTGATACACAGAAAAGTTGTTGATAAATTTATACAAAAAAAGAAAGAAAAGAATAAGGAATATTTCATTCATATTGGACCCAATAATATAGAGGGATATGCATACCATATATGAATACCTAAAGGTTTGCCTTTTTTGCTAAAGGTGTTGATCTCTTTTGGTAGACATGCATCTGCCAAACTGATCGTTGTTTTATTGATTTATGGTTTTAAGCTTTTGTCTCCTGTGATGTTTCAAAATATTTGCTGTTTAGCTTTTTCGTTTGCAAATAAATTTATAAATTGATTTGATTTGAATTAAAAAAAAATTATTAACTTTTGCCATATTGCCGTACTCATATACTATAAATGGGTATAGAAGTAGTCGAAACTGTTTTTCTTTGTTATGATGCATAATACTATTGGTATAGATATGAGGTAAAAAAGACAATAATTTTCAAAAATTCAATACAAATTAAAGTTTCTTTCTCTGCTTGAATATGTTCATTTCATATAAACAAATCAAATAATATCAATAAATTCCTACAATAAGAAATGAATTATAATTAATGAGCAATTCTTTAACATTTTCTTTTAAACTTTTTTTTCTCGCCGAGGAGGAGTAAATGTACCTAACAGCATCATAGAGGAAGTCGTCACATCCTCCGTGTGTGGGGCCATCACCTAATAAATTCCGCCCCTCGCCTCGTGGATTCGTTCATTTGAAAATTATTTCAAGAATTGACAACTTTCTTGGATATCTTCATACTTTGTAACTGATATAATCGATTTTCACAAATGTATAGTTGTGGCCATTTTGTATTTTAAGAAAATAATCCATTAAAAGCATTGACAGAGTATAGGTTAAATTGCATGGACTATCTGAAAGTTTAGCTACCTTTGTAGCTTCAACTAATAACCTGGAAAATTTCCATTTCTTAAATTCAGTCTCACAAGCATTTCATGTACTCCCTTATGAAACAGCAGTATTTTTAGCAAATCTTATTACATTGACAGTGACATACTTTCATAGCACTCCATTCTTAAAAGGTATCTGCCTTTGATCTATTCGAGCAATTTCCCATGGATTAATAGACTCACTCAGAAAATTTCTTTCCTAATGATTCCGACAATATTTATAATTTGCATAGAGCATGTGCTAGAACATATCTACAACCATACAATGTAATTACACCCGTTAGAAGCCTAATTGATGGTGTGTCACGAACCAAATCTAATGTTCTAGTACCCAGCTCTGCCAGAGTATCATGGATGTACGACGTTTACTTTGGGATTTGAACCGTGGCCTTACGTCTAAAAAGCCAACACACTACGTACTGCTCCATGGCGATTTCAAAGAGCCTCATCATTTCTCAGAATAAAAGAACGCAATGGACTTTGAGCGTTGTACCTAGGCAGTTAGGAGGGTAACTCCATTTTTCTAGAAGCAGTAACCAGCTTAGCTGAAAAAGCTTGATTAATGAAACAACACAGTATATTAACGCTCTGAAATTGTGTACAATGGATTGTTATATTATACGCATCATAAACACGTTAGCTTTATGTTTTTTGAGTTAAACTGTCTAACCTTTCTATGCGTAGTTAAATCACCCTTATGTACATTAAGGTCTTGTTTATTGAAGTCATCTATTGGAAAAGTACATATTGGTCTGTAAAATATAGTTGCAAAAGCCTATTGAAAGTCTGTTAATATCAGATATAAATTGTGCCTCATTTGATGCTCAACAATGCCCTATTGATGCTCAACGATGGTGAAATAATGAATTTCTTTTGAATACTAAGTAAATGCACCAAATATTTGGGAATTTAGGTTTTAAATAAATTTGATTCCCCAGAACATACATAACTTGAAACAATGCATAAGGCGGCTGGTATATACTACAATAATTGCTTAACTTTAGTTGTATCCACAACAGAGATTAGTAGAATCGAATCATACTCATAATTTCTGATACTTATTTTAAAATCGTGTAACCTCTACTCATATTCAAAGTTTGAAATGTACTTATCATATGCATACTTAACAACACGTATGATGTTGTTGTTGATTTCGACTGTCAATAACTCAACATATATACGAAGCACAAAATAAGTATGATTCGTATACGAACACTAAAATACTCACTAAAAGGTTGTGTGTTTGGTCTGCTTACTGCTCTGTCTTTTTTGCTTATGTGTCAATTTTTCTTTTCTTGTAAATGCAACAACAAATAAGACTGTAAAAATTGATGAATAATTTGAGTGACTCGCATCATTTATAAGTACTTTTCTAAAGTTATGAATCTGAATGAATAGGCGTATGAATCAAACACATTTCGAATGGTATGAGTTTGAGCCAACGTTGTACGCATACTCATTGCAACTTGTACTTACAAATCAACGTTGTAGTGAGTACGAATAAATCAGAGTACATAGTTAAATTTCAATATTGTTGGCTCACTTATATTCAAAATTTCATGAGTACTTATGAGTAGCAAAAAAAAAACGATTCATTGCTGATCTCTAATCCACAATACAATTTTCAGTAAATTTCCAAAGTGTTTCAAAAGTTGTTTCCAATATTTGCTTTAATTTTTAATCAATAACACCAACATCTCCTCAGCAGCATACGAGACTTTCCCAAAACTTGTACCATTTTTGTGCTATTTTACGAAGACAACAACAATACCAATAAAAAAAATAGCAACAATGTTTTAATGAGTCTCATTGCTATGGTTGTGGTTAACAGTAAAGTACCAACACATTTATGGTAAACTGGGTCACATACATTTTGTTTCAGACACATTCAACCACATTCTCAATTTCGCCTTTAAACCCATCTTTTCAAAGAGTGGAGAGTAGAGAGTAATTGTAATAATTATTGACCGAATAGGAGTTAAAAACGAAACCATAATTAGATTTTATTGTTTAATATGAGCCGGTAAATAGTAAGTAATGGACACTTTCAAAGCCTGATCTTTAAAGCTTGGTTAGCTTTTTTTTTTGTTCAAGCAATTTGGGGCTTAAACAATAAGAAATGGAAAGAAATGCTCATTGAATAGTTTTTTACAGGCGTGAAAGTGTTTCATTTTATTTGAACAAAAACAAAAAAAATTCAAACAATACATGACAGCAAAAAGGAAATGAGTGGTCATTTACTATACTACTGTAGTAGTAGCAGCCAGGCAAACACTAGTGTTTCATACAAGTACTGGTACGTACTTTCATAATGGCCAAAAGGCTTAAATTAAAAATATTATTGTATAGAGACACGATTTGAAGAGTTTAATTTCTGTTTTTTTTAAGATAATAAAATTAAAAATAATCTTTTATTTTATTATTGTTGTTGTAGCTGTTGTTGTTGCTGCTCTTTCATATGCCAAAAAAAAGTTTATTTTAACTGCAATGGCTACTGTTATTTCTTTTATGAAAATAACATGAAAAAAAACTAACAAAAAAATTTTGATTGCTTTAACAAAAACAAACAACAAAACAACAAAAACAAACAAACAACAATTGTTCAATTTAGTTTTGCTCCTAACAACATCAGATTACTTCTTCTGCTGTTGCTGTTGAATTTCACATTTTTGTTGTTTGTGTATTCATGTCTTTTGTATGTTTTTTCGGTTTTTTTCTTATTTTCGGCATTCCTGTTGTTGTATTTATTTCTTAAAGTAGAGCCATCATTATCGTCATCATCATCACCTGTCTTAAAAATGTACATGGAGTGCGAGAGACCTGTGTGTAGTGAGTGCATTCTGACAACAACTGTCTTCAACAATAAAATAACTTGGCTTAAATGAAAATGATAACAATAAAAACAACAAAAAATAAAAATAAAATTCTTTAGTGGTATAAACAACGAAATCAACAATAATAACAATGTTGCAGTTTAATATACACTCAACGAAAAGGACTCATAATAATTGTCTCCAAATATCTGAAGGAAATCTTCTCCTAAAAGAGATTTAACTGGACTGGACCTAAGCTGGGGTATTGACCATTAGGTGCATGTGGTTTCCAATGGTTTGTGACTCTCAATAGCACTGTCCAAGCTTTTGTTTTCTACATATTGTTACGGAAATGTAAGCAGGGTAACATGGTCTAACATGAAAATGACCAAAAGCTACACAACCAAATACAACGAACTTGTTGCAAGTATATCAACAACATCGGTATGAGAGAAAAGGGGATACACAAAAGCTACAAAAACAAAAGCCATGACTATGAAAGAAAAGGGGATAGACAAGCGAGCGAGAACGCAACAACAAAAACAATGTGAACATAATACACAAACAACAATGAAGTCGCGGTAGAGTTCTCGAGAAAGCGAAACCACGAACGTTCGAGTTCAAGAACCTTCATCAGACTGTTTACGTGGGCATATAAAAAGGCAAGACAAAGTAGGCAACGAGTGGTAAGAATTCAGTCAGTCTTGAGTGAAGACGCGTTGTGTATGAAGAAAACAGTCGTGGTTTGAAGATCTCCGCTGTAAAGATCTGCGCTGTAGGCAAACAAGAATAGCGAACAAGCAATTATTGTTGTATACGTCAAGTTGTAAACTGTGGCACACAGAAGTAGTGCGATCAATGAAGAGTTTAATTGAAACTAAATAGAAATTTATGTTTATTTTATTTGCAATCAACGAACTCATATTTTAAACGTTTTTAAAAAGGTAAAAACGGTTCCTTAAACATTCGGTTATCCAATCTAAGTGGTCAGAAACTACCTATAAATTTTTTCTGTTGGGATGCCTGATCCATCTCAGTTTTTAAAGTTTAATTTGATCCAGCTTTAAGACAATGAAAGTCGCCGTCTAGTAGGTAGTGTGTTGGCTTATTAGACGTGAGGCCGCGGTTCAAAAACCAGGTCAAATATCTCCAACAGAACAAAATATAAAAAAAATATTTCTTCAGCGAATTCCTCCAGATTTTTGGCAAGAGGTCTGGGACTAAATAAAATTGCCATGAAAAAGTTTCTCGAAAATTAGTCATTCGGAATCGACATTAAACTGTAGGTCCTGCCACTCGTCTATGAAATTAACGCACAAAACATACATAAGTGGTGTGAGAAGCTAGGTCGTTATCCTAACTGAAGGATTGTAATGACCAATTATGTATATATCGTCAGTAGATGACTAAATACTTATGAGATGTATGCGTCTATTAGTTTATAAAGTTTGCGTGGACTAGAGACATAAATCAGGTGGTCGTCTATTTTATTAAATGGTTTTCTAAGTCTTTAGATTCAAATGATTGGCTCGATGTGAAATGAAATGCCTTTAAATCTGATAATCGTTAACAGTGCTTTAAAGCAGTGATGCTCAAAATCGAAATTTCCTATCACATGTGATAGGCAAAGAAAAATCTGCTGACGCTCCGTTGGCACACGTACACTATAAGCTTACTTGTGTGGTTTCTTATAATGATCGTGTGTTTGTTGCTTTGTTTGTTGTTTTGTGTTGTTCTCAGAGAACAAAATCAATTCAGCTGACGTTTTACACGCAGCAAAATGTTTGATGAAAATTGGGAATATGATATTTTTTATAGAGAATATGGATGGTAATGTACAATGTATTGTGTGTTATCGCACTTTATGTCGAAATTTTTTTTTTTTTTATAAAAAGACATTACGAGGCTAGCCATGGATTTTTCGACAACATTAAAGGGAATGATAGGACTTTAAAATTATTGCAATTAAAAGCAGAATTTACAATAATTTACCATGTAGTAACGAGAAATTATCGTTGCCTCTTAAAAAGGCATCATATACAGTTGCTTTGGCTTTAGCAAAGCAGGGCCGTCCATTCGATGATGGAAATTTCTTCTTGAATTTGACGACAGACGTATTGAGTTGTTTTGGCGAAAAATGTGTTTTGTTTTTTGTAATAACATACACACAACACAATAAACCAATTTTTTTCTTTTTTTATTATTTTCCCAGTGTACGATTCTCAAAAATTCAGTTGACTTTTGTTCTCCGCTGCTTTACCAACACAACCAAACCTATGATAGTATGTGTTTGAGCACCACTGCTTTAAAGTAACAAATCATACGTACTTTTGTTGCAGTGCATCAAAAGCCAAACGGTTAACGAAGCTCAAAACGTTCAAATTGGTGGTGTTTTTATACTATGAGTCTAAATTTTTTGTGTTTTTTTTGTGTCTATTGTTGTTGCAAGTTGTTCTATCTGTGCTGTTCAACTAAAATCAACAACAATCGTGTTGTGCTGATTAGGAAACAAACAATGATGGCGACGTAGCAAATTGCGTTTGTTATTCATCTTAAAACGAAAATAGTGACTTTCAAAATGCCAACAACAACACGATGATAATAATGAAAATAGTAACAACAACAATCAAAAAAAAAAACAACACAAGTAGATGACTAAATGACATGACAAAAAAAACAAAACAAAACGAAATGAAACACTAAAATAACGTACTGGCAACGCCAACAACAACAACAAAACGCCAAGAAAGGTGAACGAGAAAAAAAAAAACAATTCGAGAGTAGAATTGAAATCAAAAACAGAATGAGAATGAGAATTTGTTATTGATTCTAATTTGCAGGTTGTCAAGTGTCTTTCTACTGTTTGTGGCACTTAGCAGCTCTCCAGCCGACTAACTGTATTGACTGTATGGTATGGCATGGTAGAGTATGTGTGTTTGTCATATGCAACAACAACAACGAGTATGATGACGATGACAATAGTTGCTATTAAAACTGTCTCCAATTGCAGTAGCTGCTGTTGGTGCCAGCATTATCTCTGGCTGCGTGAGTAAACAGTAGCCGGTCGGTGTATGCATTTCACTGTCATCATCATCATCGTCATCGTCACAGTCATCCATAACATAATACACGATATTTTCACGATTTTATTCCTACTGTTTGATTAGGAATTGTTGCTCAACCTCTCTATCTCTCTCTCCGTAATATATTTTACTTCAGATTTTTTCGTATGATCATGTTTAGTGGTTTTGTCAATATTGACGTTAACACTTTGATGCTTTCATTGTCTACACGGCGGTAGGAACACCTATTTTTTCATTACTTTATCTTTTCTTGTTTCTTGCTCTTACATTGGAATGTTAAAATCTAATAAAAAAAAGAAAGAGACGAACCCCCAGCCAAAGTTGAAATGAATTAAAAAAATTCTCAAAATTTTTTTAGAGAACCCTGCAATGCCACCGAACAACTGTCATTGTCATCAGCAACATTTCAGAAAAGAGTTTTAATTTTAAATTCATAAAGAAAATTGTGAGCTTGATACCCCCCTCTCTATCATCAAACATCAATTACACTATGCAACAAAAAAAAAAAAAATTAAATATACCCAGCTAATGTTGTAGTACTAGTTGTGAGTTGTGTTGAGTAGAACTCAAAAATATATTTCTTTATATTAGTTGAACCATCCAAACTTGTTTTATTTGACAAAAAGTGTTTTTTTTTTTATTTTACGTACAAATTTATTGATTACACAAACATTTCTAAACCGATGTGCAAAATTTAAACCTTATTAGAAAGAAGAGGGATGAGCCTTTGAAATGATATACATATACATATTATTGACTTCATACAATATAAGGTTTGATGAGTTAAACTTGACAAATGCGAAATATTTTCATATTTTTTCCAGTTTGTACGTTCACAGTAGCAAACTTTAATTAAAAAAAATTAAATAAGTGATGAGATTCAGAAAGTAAATTATCTCATGAAGAGATTGGCACTTCGTTTGATCAAATCGGATTAAAATTACCATAGTTATGATTTAAAGAGTCTAACAGGCGAGTTATATTTTTCATGAATATATTTTTTTGAATGAACTTTTAGTTCAAAAATTTTCAGAATTTTTGATGGGTTTTGATTGTTTATTGCAAAGTGTGTCAATTTCACGTTTGCGCGACCACCAGAAGTTGGACAATGTTTGCTCAAAGAGATATAATAATATTTGCATAAAACACAAATATTAGCTCACTTCTGGTGGTCGTGCAAACGTGAATTTGCCCCATTTGACGATAAACAATCAAGATCTATCAAAACTTTTGACAATTTTTTAACTGAGATTAACTAAGATTACATATATAATAAATATAACACAACTGTTATACTATTTAAATAATAACTACGGTAAGTTTTGGCCGATTTGATCAAACGAAGTGTCAATCTCTTCACAAGAAAATTGATTTTCAGAATGTCATCACTTATTTTATATTTCTTAATTAAAGTTTTCTGCTAGGAATGGATAAACTTGAAAAAACATGAAAAAATTCGAATTTTTCAAGTTTACTTCATCAAACCACATAGCATATTAAGTCAAAAAATATATTGTGTATATCGTTTTAAAGGCTCATCTATCCTCTTTATAAGAAAGCTTAAATTTGAAGCATTGGTTCAGAAATGTTTGTGTAATCAATAAATTTGCGATTAAAGTCTAAAAAACAGTTTTTTTTTATCAAATAAAACAAGTTTGGAGGATTCGAGAAATATAAAAAAAATATTTCTACTCAACAAAACTCACAACCTTCACTAACATCATTAGTTGTGTGGATTTTGACTGTTGCGCAGTGTTATTATCGCCCTGTCGTAACAAAATTATGTTTTCATTGACAAAACAATCATTTTGTTTGAAATAATTTAATTTTTTTTAATTCTATAGATTTGTAGCATAAAATGCTTCTGTTTCTGTATCGCATATGTTCTGTAACATATTTGTGTTGATTTATTCAAATTTTTCAATATTGTTTAGCATCATAGGCTTCTGTTTAGTTTAGTTAGTTGAGTTATTTTGAATGATAATTAGGCCGTGGGGCAGTATTTATTTGTTGATTATTTTCGAATTTATTTGTAAATTGTGTTGTACTCGTATTTGTGTATGCAACCATATTGTAACTTGGCTAACAATTTTATTAAACAAATATTTTGTTATGTAATGTACACAATAATATAGATACACAGAATATTTATTTACATCAAATTGGAATCAAATGCAAATATCATTTGGATATAGAAGATTTTATAAAACAACAGATCAATGCCATAATTTTTTTATTTTTAGCATAGTTTTCTAAACTCTTTATGCACGTCTTTCAGCAATTCTTCAATTTGTTAATTCTTTTCAATAGATAAGATTTGATGGAGGTCAATAAAATGCATTCATTTATGAAATGACTTCTGCGTTTGCATCAAATTTTCAATAAATAGTAGTTTTGAGGAATAGAGCAGATAGGGAGCTATTCTTGGCCAAATTCGAATATTTTTTTGTCAACCAAATTGCACAAGCAAGGACCTTTGATTTCCTCAAAAAAAATTTTGTCTTGATCAAATGCACTTTATTAGTTCGCTCCAATCTATGGCTCATTATTTTTCAATATATGTACGTATGCTTTAGTCGTAAGAGTCTAGTGGGTAGTGTGTTGGCAACGTGGGGCAACGGTTTAAACCCCAGATCAGACATCGCCAACTAAACGAAAAAATTGGCAATTTTATTTACTCTCAGAGTTTTAGCCAGATGACCGCTGAGAGTAAGTCGTCGAGGATATATTTTGCATATTTCGTTTTATTTGAGATGTTTGAGCTGGGGTTTTGAACAACGGGCTTTTGTCGAGTAAAACAACATAATACCTAATAAAATTTAAATGCGTACTACACCATCGATCGAATATGTTGGAATAATGTTCGCACTCAATTTTCTCATTCTTTCGAAAATTTTCAATGTGGACTATACCGAGCAAGCCCCTAACCTTGCATCAGCTCTCGATGTGGTTGTCAATTCGCCTCAAGAAATCCTGTGTTTGACTGCTGTTTAAACTTTATATGAGGTGGTGGATTTCAATTTCAACTACTATTGCGAAGGGACACAAAAAATTCGTTCATATTGCTATTGACCAACAGCAAATATTCTAGCGCAGATCGCGCGCGTACATGTCTCAGCAGATTTCTGACAAAAACTCTGAGAGTAAAAATTGCCATGAAAAGCTACTCAAAAAATCTGTCGTTCGGAGTCGACTTTAAACTGTAGGTCCCGCCACTCATGTATAAAATTAACGCACACAACATGAGTGGTGTTGAGAAAGCTAGGCCGTAATCCTGACTGAAGGGTTGTAATGGCCAATTATGTATGTTATGAGCAAACCGTCTTGCGCGAAAATTTCTCATGCCTAAAGGATCAATAAAAATTTTCAACTCCAACGTTAAATCCATATTACTGTACGGTTGCGAAAGGTGTAATATAGCACCGTGCGATTCCCAGTCTCTTCAGATATATGTTAAGAAATGTCGGAGTAGAATCTTGCGTGTTTACTGGCCCTCCATAATAGCCAATGCCCAACTCTGGTCAGCAACCAATTGAGAGGGAAATAAGGAGACGCAAGTGTGGATGGCCTGGGCACACCCTTCGCAAGCCTTTAGATAACATCACAAAGAAGCCATAGATTGGAACCGCCATGGAAGCATGCGCATCGGACGACCATCACGCATCTGGAAACGCCAAATCACATCCGAACTATCCAAACTACGCCTACAGTGGAACAAAGTCAAACATCGCGCTGATGATAGAGCTCATTGGAATCAACTTGTTGTGGCAATATGTTCCCTAGAGAAGTAAAAGGATCATATATATATAAATATATATATACATACCTGTATATAAACGATCAATCAAAATTTAAACTACTGAGCCATGTGAGATATGTATGGCTTAAGACTCACTGCAGGTATCCTTATATCCTGATATGCAATTTGTAGCCCAAGCCTTCCCTAATAAAATCTAAGTAGTGGTGCAGCCAAACAATGAAAACAGCACTTAACTGCATCCTTGCTTTATTTTGCTGCAAGTTAATGCAAATTAATGATCTAGGTTTGAATGACAATTTTGATGTGAATTGTTCGCCAGATTTAGATTTTCTAGTGACAAATTTAAAAAAGTGGTTCGTCGGTATGAAGAAGAGGTAAATGAAGTCTATGGTTGATGGGTTTTTGAAGAAGATACACAGTTCATCCTATAAAGGGATACTGAACTATTCTTCATTTCTTCTCTAGCGAAGCACACCAATTGACAATACAGAAGAATATCTTCTCCATGCTGAATTAAACAAAAAAAGTTAAAAATATTTCGATTTCTTCTTTTTTTTTTCATTTATCAATTGAATCCCCCTCCAATATTTATTTATGGCTTCGTTTTCTTCGATTTTATTTTACGATTTATTTTTTTGGATTTTTTTTTTCCTTTAATTTCAACAAAGTTGTACATTTTAATAGGGTGGGCGTCGGTGATATTTGTTCAAAGTAAATACTCATTTTACTGCCAACAACTGTTGCTGTTACTGCTGAGTTTTTGCTTAAATACTGTTTTATCATTGTTGGTGTTGTTGTTGTTGTTGGTGTCTTTATTTCCACTTCCTTTGGTGATTGTGAAGATGATCATCATCATGACTGTGCTACAATTTCATAAGAAATGTTGAAGAAAACGAAGGAAAAAAGGAAAGAGAAAAAATAATAAAGAAAACAAGTCTTTATAATGCGGTTGTCATTATTTGGCGATAAGAAATGGTTTTATGGAATCCTAAAGCAGCAACATCATCATCTTCAATGCCTGCTGCTGCCAACACCACTAGCCACCAAAGTATCCAAGTGTAGCAGCAGCAGCAGCAGGAACAGCAAGTGCTTTGCAAAAACCATTTGTGGTTTTCATTGTATTTTTAGTGCGTGTTATTCTTTATTATTTGTTGCTTTGCATTGGATTTTGCTCATCGTTTCGTTTCGTTTTGTTGTTTTGAAATGCACATTTGGTGCTTGAAGATGCCATAAAATTTGCAGCTTCTGTGGCATTTAAATATTTTAATTTTCTTTTAAATACATTTGTCATCCGTTTGCTTATCTTAAAAATGCCAAAATTATCAGTGAAAGAACAATTTTAAATTACGCAAAAGCTGTCGATTAAAAGTATTCAATTGGCCAGTAATAAACACACCAGCCAGCCAGCCAAGCCGTTTGTGGCTGGCCAGCCACATCCACTACCATCCACATCCAGTCTGTGATACCTTCAATGCAAGGACTTTAAATAAGTAATTTAAACTTGTTGCTGTTATTGTGTGTTGAATGAATTCAAAAAACGAAAAGAGAGGAGAAAAAAGAATTCTTGAAATATTTTCATTTCTAATATACCGACGTTGTGTATGGCAACCATGCCAATAAGATTGGCATACTGAGTGAGTGCAACTATAACTGGCAACTGTAAGAAATATCGTGTTAATTAGCGAAATGTATTAAAAAAAAAAGAAGAAGGTACCTCGCGAGATGGAAGATGGGAGTAACTACGCCAGCCACAACTATTTGTTTTTGCGAGTACACGCGTACACACATTTTTATTTTTTCTGTTCGCGCATCATTTTCTTTTATTTTTTTGCATTTTGTTGACCAATTCTAGTATAATTTTAATTAAGTAAGTGCAGGCATAGCAGCATCTTGATTTGTATTGCATCTGAATGCGTCTTTATCCGCACATACACTCATTGGTTGGTGTGTAGTAAATACGCTGCATCAATTCTAATAGGCGTATTAAGTTCACTAGAATGTTGATGCAGCCGGGTAATTACTATATACATACATAATTGGTCATTACAACCCTTCAGTCGAAATTATGAACCTAGTTTCTCACACCACTTATGTTGTGTGTGTTAGTTTTATAAATGAGTGTTGGGATCTATAGTTTAAATTCGACTCCGAACGGCATGTCATGTCTAGTACGTAATATGTTGGTTTATAAGACATAAGAACGTGGTTCAAACCATAGGTCAGACATACCAAACAAAACGGATATATGAAAAAAATATTTATTCGGGGACTTCTTCTCAGTTTTCTGGTAAATAATGTGTGAGTATAAGTAAAATTGCAATGAAAAGTTTCTCAGAAGTCCACCGCTCGGTCACGCTTATTCCCTCCCCCCGCTTATGGATAAAACATTTAGCCAAATAACAGGGTTGGCGTGTGAGCTAGGTTGTAATCCTTGCTATGGGTCTGTAATGATCAACATTTTCTACATGTATTGCAAGGCATTGTCACTAGAAAAATATTTCGTGGTCGAGGGAAAAGCAGAAGTATTGTTAATGATATGAATAATGTATATGAATAGAGTCGCAGTCCCCAGAAGAGTGCCTTTTTTCAACAACTAAGATATCCTGGCATAGAGTAGTCATGCTTTTAATGTGCAGACCCTTGTGCTGACCAACTTCTTCGCTATTTTTGTGTAATTCGGTCAGAGACTGCGCTACCACTTCGACCTAATCTAAGGTAAGGTAAGGAAACACAAAGGAAACTCGTATTGGTGCTTCAAACTTAAACTTAAAGAACTCTCATGGTATTTCTTCATTTAATTTTTTTAGGAAGATGGTCTATCGCAATGCATATCCATTTTCTTATACGGTAAAATTTTCTTTGCTATCTTATTCGAGTTCCATTCCTCACAATTTTTTCCAGCTAATCAGGTTATGGACCTACTGCAGCTAGTTCTAGAATAGCGGAGTTGCCATCGCTCATTGCAAAAAAACAATATTCCACTATGAAAATGTATTGGTTGAGGTAGTGAAAAACTTTGCCTAGTGAGTAGGACATCTTTTTCTATTTACACAGGTTCCTCCGAAGAGATTTCTGCGTACAGACAAGGCGATCGCTTATCATGCGACCTCTTCAACTTCGTCACGGAGAGTGTTCTGCGGAAGGCGGGAGTGCATCGCAATGGCACTCTTTTTCAAAACACCGTCCAGTTGCTTCCGTACGCCGAAGACATGGACATCACAGGGCGTACCAAGCGAGATGTTACTGCTGCAGATTACGACCGATAACTATACTTTCGATACAGTCAAGGAATTTATTTATCTTGGCTCCACCGTTACCACCAAAAATGATGTCAGTCTGCTGATCAAGCGCAGATTCTCTATGATCCCAATAGGCAATTGAGTAGCGGAGACCTCTCTCGTATAACAAAACTAATACTCTACAAGACACTCATCTGTCCCGTGCCTTTTTATGGCGCAGAGGCATGAACACTATTAAGCACTGATGCAGCAACCTTGAGAGTATTCGAGAGAAAAGTCCTACGTAAGATGTTCGGTCCAGTGCGAGTTAGCAATGATTTCCGCATCCGATTCAACAGTGAACTGTATGAACTTCGCAACGACATAGACGTTGTGCAGCGTATTAACATCTAGCGTCTGCTCTGGCTTGGCCATGTCGTTCCAATGGAGGAGGATGCTCCGGTGAGACGGGTATTTGAAGCGGGGATTTACCGAATTGTTTACGAATTTGTTTGAGTTGGAAGGACCAAATCGAGAAAGCCCTGTCATCGATTGTTGCGACCAACCGGCGTTGGCGCGCAAGGAGCAGAGGCGCCTGGAAGGATGTGTTGCGGCAGGCCAAAATTCGTTAATTGGGTTGATAATTGCCAATTAAGTAAGTAATCCTCTATTTAAGTTCAAATATTTAAAAAGTCTCGAGAAGTCACAAGCGAAGATATAAACCCCAACATGACCAATCCTTTGTCACCATTTTTAAAGAAAATTGAATGAAAATATCATCGCCTAAGTGGTTTCATGCAATCACCTATGTTGTATGTGATTTTGTTGTAACACCATATTAGCTGCTGCTGTTAATTTCTTTATTTGCTTTTTTTCAAAACAATTTTCTTTTAAACTATTTGGCGCTATGTCATCCATAGCCTGTGAAATGCCGCGATAAGAGGACTTTGATTCTCCAGCAAAATGTCTGCTATGCAAATTGTGCGAACCCAGTAATCAAAGTCATGCATTTTACTTACGATAAGCTCAAGTTAAATGTGCAGCAACAACAGCAGCATCGTATTGAAAACTTTGTTTCATGGATTTGGGATTCCTTTTTTCAGTCTGTCTGTGTTCAAGCTGGCCATTTACATTTGTTGGATTAGCAAAGAGTATTTATTTTATTGTGGATTTTTTTCTTTGCATTTGCTTTACAAGCTTACTGAGTGTGTGTCGTCGTCGTCGTTTTTGGCATTGGTTTGGTTTTGCGTGCCATATGCGATATAAAGCTGTCAAGGCGCGCTTTTAAATTTCAAGTAACTTTGATAGAGTTTTACTCAAAATGCTTTATGGCCTTATCAATTGCTGTCTCAATTTTAGCCATGAAATGCTTGCTATTCATCCATGTATTAGCAGGACTGATTTATACGAGTGTTTTTTCTTCTTTTTTCAACTCAATTTCGTGTTATTTCCTTTTAACCGTTTTATCACATTCACGAAATTAATTTCGGTTTTTAGTTTTTAAGAGCCTTCTTAAGCTCGTTTTATTTTTTTCATGTCCAGAGTGGTAGTTTTTAGTGGACATAACAAATTGAAAATTTTGTTAAAATAAATGCATATACAAGCATATGTACATATAAGCACACATTCATGCATGCATGCCTGCATGCCTGTATGCATGTCTACATACTAGCGTACATTGTTTTTAATTAAAAGGTTTTTTATTTTCCTGCTTAAATCGCGTTTAGTTTTCATTTGGCATTCAGTCATATGGACTATGAATCGCTGTAAAGTAGTAGGAAATGGCATGAAATATTTCTTAGTCCAACTTAAACAGGATTTAAATGAGAACAAATGAATCACACACTTAAAATAGGTTTCTTAGCGAATAGAGAACTAAATAATTAACGACGTTAAATAATTGAAGTTTCAATGGTAGGAAAAGATTTTCGAAAAGAAAATTTGAAAATTTTAAATAAATTTTAAAAAATTCAACAAAAATAGTGAAGTGTAGTCTTTACTTTACTAGTTCTGTCAAGACTGCAATGTAAATTAAAGAGTAGGATACCTCTCAGCTAAACTACAGTTCAATTGTAAATGAAAAAGAAAATTTCTTGTATACATTTGTGTTTAAAAATACATAAGAAAGTATTTAAATAATCATGTTTAATTTTATTGTCGTTTCAAATTTCTTCGATTGCTCTTAAAACATTACAAATTCAAACTCGAATAAGTGATGACTGATGTTCTGCTTTTAAAAACCTGTAAACAAATTTCATTTCGTACATGTATGTACTTTGAAATGTTTGGATATATTTTTTGGATTTCACACTAAAATGTTGAAAAAAATCTGTGAGAAAAAGATAGAGTGAACGATAAATAAGAAAGAGAGAAAGAATAAAAAAGGGAAAGAATCTTATTTATTTCAATCTTCATCCTTCAACGCGTGTCCTCAATAACGTGTGTATAAACATCCGCTCAATATCCGTGTTCATTGTCAATTTGATTTAATTTTCATTCATTGTGAACAAACATTTTTTTTCTTCGTTTCGTTTTTTGCTGATTTTTAAGGCCTGTTTTGGTGAAATCTCGTATGTTTATGCAGCATATTTATGTGCGGCCACAATTGGTGTTACTGACACCAAGGCAACACCCTTAATGAAATATGATACATACAATGCTCAGGCCTATGGGACAAAAAAAAAATCATGTTGACATAATCTTCTCAAATCAAGTACTTAACGCACTTCAATTGACCAAAGTATTCATACACAAACTTGTGTATTTAATTCATGAAAATAAATGGCACACATGTTCAAATCTGAATAACATCCATACCCCTGATCAAAAGCGGCTACATCAAGTGAATAAGAATTTTTTTTGTTGCTTTTTTTGGTTTTTTATTGGCTTTTAAATTTGTCTTTCAAAATATATGCTGTATAAGCCCCTTAAGTAAGAGTGTTTTCTTAAAGCAACATAACACACACACTCGAAGGTACACTGAGCAGCACACTGAGCAGTACTTTGCAGCAAGTCAGACGTCCGTTTTAAGGAATTTGATATTGTTAATGGCATTTTCTCTCTCTCTCTCTCTGTTATGTATGACCGGCCTTTAGAGAAGGAAAACAAATGCATCATGAATTGCAATTTGAAGCATATTTAATTTCATTATGGCCAGTCAGTTTCATTTTGTCCCTTTTGCGGCCTTAACTCTCCACACATTATTCAACCTGCAGTATGCATAAGTATTGGCAGATGTGCACAAATTAGACAGAGACTAGTGCTCATGAATTCGTAATTTTCAAAAGTCCAGAGCCAATATAATTTTGTGGCTTTTGTTACGTTTTTGGCCTTTATTTTTGTTTTTGCTGTCATTTGTTGTTGTTAATAGTGGCCAAGCACAACCCTAATGGATTAATAATTATACTGTGAGAATTACGTTTAAAATACACAACATTTTTAAGCCATACGTACAGCTCACTACAACACTACTACTGGCGGATATAAAAATATTTTTGTAATCAAACGCTTACAAAAAAAACCTAAAGAACCGTATTTGATATTAAAAAGCCCTTCAGCAAAACGGAAGTTCAAAATGAAGAGTCTCTCTCTATCTCTCTCTCCGCTTCAATATGATGATAAAAACTAAGGCAAAATCTACCATCTACCATCCACCATCCACTATATGTAGATAGCTATACACACACTCGTTATTAACCATTTTAATTGTGGTTTTATAGCCATGTTTGTATGTTTTTTCCCATTCAATGACTTCCGTTAATGCTTTCACATCATCTATCATAGTGTTAATTAGACAAAAGGTTAACTAGGCCAACAAGCATTACAGCCGGGTAAATTTTTGCTTCTTCTCTTTTTAAAAAGGTTTTATAGTAAGTTGAGTATGCCTCAATATGTCACATATATTAATTCAATAAGAAACTATTTTTGTTGTATGTCTCATCAAAACTCAAGAAAAAAGAGAAGGACAATTTAATGCATCAGTTAGTTTGATGTACATTCCATGAACATGACTGACTGATAACTTCAAATTAATGAAACAACCAACTGTCAGTAAAAACTAAATAAATTCTAACATAAGAATTAGGGATGGTATCCTCATTGGGATTATTTGCTTATCACTTAATATTCTTTAAAAATGAATTTTTTTAGATAAAAATTTTAAATGCTAACAATTTCATGACGTCTTTGGAATCCGATAAAATTTTCAGAATTTCTGCGTGTTTGAAAGATAGAAACATTTCAGAAAATGAATGCGTCTATTTTTCGTAGTCTTGTGAGGAGTATCGTGTTGACATAGTAAACGAAATTTCAAACGAATCGGTGTTATTGATTTTAACAATCAAGTGAGCCAGTATAGAAGATCCATTCAACAACAACACCAACTAACTCCCCCCCTGTTCCTGTTACCCTGGCAAATTTACCAAGTGTTTTCTGAAATATGGTGGCTTATTAAACGTGGGCCGTGGTTTAATCCCTGGCTCAGACATATCGAACATAAGGAAATATGAAAACAGCTTTTCCTTCAGCGACTGCCTCTCAGTAGTCTTCTGGCAAAAACTCTGAAAGTAAAATAAAATTGCTGAGAGAAGCTTTTCAAAAAGCGGTCATTCAAAGTTGATTTTCAACTGTAGGTCGCGCAACTCATATTTAAAATTTACACACAACATAGATGGAAGCTAGGTCGTAAACTTGGGCAAAGGGTTTTAATGATCAACTAAGTATGTGAGTAAGTTTCGTAAGATCCATTTACACAACATATTTTAAAAGTTTGTGTTCTAATTCATTCTCATCTTGACAGTTCACTTGGTGATAGTCCGATGCTTTATTAAGATCACTCTTCATTGTAATTACGCAACAAAAGTGCAGAGAGGAATGACCGTCTATCTTCATCCTTCTTTTCATCAAGTGATTCAAAATCTTTTTTTTTTCCTCAGCAGAAGGATTATGACTTCATCAGTGGCGGAAAATAAATAACAAATAAATCGACATAAATTCCTTCACGAGTCCCGCAATTAGTTCCTGATCTGCCTGCTTATTGCTGCAAATACCCATATGACCAGTGATCCTGCCTAGTTGCCATTTTTATCTCGAATCAATCATAGGAACTTCATGCCTGTATGTCTACTTGACTGTCAGTATTGCCATGTTTTATCATCCATACTTCCTGTCCAAGTTTAAGTTAACACAGCTTGCGATGGCCATAACTTTCGCTTGGAAGAAGCACAAGATGTTCCTACGCTTAGAAATTCCATTCCCTTCTACTACTCACCCTCGTTGCGTAGTACATATAAAATCATAAAGTTTATGGGTGCTGTGTATATTACAGCTAAGGACAGAACTGTCAGCCATCTGATTTATAAGATCGCAGTGCCCCGCATGGATCTCACATTAAACTTTTTTCCATTATCCTAAAAATAGCCTCCTTGCAACAGGCTAAAATCCAACAGAGACTGCAGCGCCAGTATTAGGCGGGTTCTCATCACCACAATTATACCTACTCGAGCTTGCCTTTGTATCTTATCAAACTCCATCTGAGCTATTTTCAAAAAAATGTTTCCAAGACGTTTTATTACCAATTCTTTATTCAATTCAATATTTTGCGATAGTAAAGAGAATTTCTTTCTTGATTGTCTAATTTTGAAAGCGTCGTTGCAAGCACAAAAAATCGAATAAAAAAAATGTGAAGTAAAATTTATTTATGCGTACAATTTCCCATATTAGAAGACAAATTGTTTTTATGTTTTCGTAATAATTTGTCAGAAATACTTATAATTACGGAAGGAAAACTGAAGAAAACAAAGGATCTTCGCGCAAGTAGATGAGCCCTGTTCAATAAAATAAACCGCCTTTAAGAAATATGACTACTGTTTGACATACGTATGTATGTACATATCTAGGGGATGTGGTTGAATGGTACACATGTTACAAATTAACCAAAAAATGTACTAAAAAAAAAGTGGAAAAGAAAACATACGAAATAAAAAAATTCGTTTTTTTTTGCTCTTTTGAGGGCGTGTAACATGCGGTAACAACTATTCAAGCATTACAACTAGCACTCGGCACTCAAGCGTATATATGTGTGTATCTTTTTAATCCAGTCATGTATGTCTATCAAAGTGAGTCTATTTTTTAGTTAAGTTTTTTTTCCTGCACTTAATGCAGCATTAAATTGTCGAAAACGGTTAGATTTTACACAAAAACTCTCTCTCTCCCTCTCTCTGAACACTTCAGAAAAACATTTAATCGCTTGCACCAGTGATGGCGTCAATTTTTTTTCTGTTTCTGTAGTTTGTTGTTACTTCTTCTACTCTTTTTCGAAATGTTGAAAACAATAGCATTTTACGTTTCCTTTTTTTTCATTGTCTTTTTGGTCTTCTTATTTGGTGTCGTCATTAAGTGCACATCATTGGCACTTTTAGAACTTCACCGCCGCCATCATTGTTAAACGAAAACAGTTAAACAGTGTAACTGCAGACACTCTATTGTCCATGTATCCGTATGTAGTCAGTCATTCACTATAACTTACGTATAGTTCGGTGCAAGGAGTAGGAAAGAGTATTAAACACTTGTTCCAAGAGACAATTCTCTAAATAGCCATTTGGTTGATGGTTGGGTCAGTTTCTGTTTTTTCTTCTTTCCGTACTCTTCTAACAATTGCTCTACTAAAAGCAAATGTACTTACCAGATACTGTATGAGTGGAAGTGTAGTTATCTCCTAAAATAGAAAAAAAATGGTTTAACATTTTTTTTCTCTTCGCTTCTCATTATTAATTCACTTTTCACAATTGTTAAGCGTTAGATTTGCTATTCGCTTCTGTTTTTTTTTTATTGAATTGAAAAAAATTCTTTTTTTCATGCCTTGTTTTATAATAATTTTAACACACTCTCGATCCATCAACTTTGTCAGACACATGTTGCTTTTATGTTCACTTTTTTTATTCACGTTTTTTTCGCTTTGAACTGTCAAATTAAATCGATTCTAACACTGTTTGGATTTTAAGTTAAAGTTTCTTTTTTAATTATGCCGCCTTTGAGTGGCACATATTGTATAAATTATCAGTAACGTATGCATGGTAGGCGTAGTTTAGTAGCAGGTGTCTTAAAAAAGTGTAAGATTTTGTCTTTTGCCAAAATCATATGACTTTCTGGTCACAAGTCATATTTAAAGATTTATTCGAAAGCCAAGTTGAAGTTTAAGGGCCATCATTACAAGTTTAAGTTTAGTTAAAGATAATGTTTAGTTAAAGACTTAAAGTTCACTTTAAAAGTTCACTTTTAAAGTTCACTTAAAAAGACCTTAAAGTTCACTTTAGCTAAAGTCACCTTTAATTTCTTTTCGTTATTATAACGTAATGATTAAATAAAGTTAATTTTTCAAAAATATAGCAGTGCCGGAGAAATGTCGATAACACTAATCAATTAAACGAGTTTTTTTTTAAAGCAATGAGAACGAAGGTCTTCCGTTCTTTTCTTGTCTTTGCTCATTTTGTTTATATTTGAAGTTACCATATTGAAAATAATATATAATATGACAAGTTCAAACGTAAACTTAACTTTTAAAGTTACCGGCAGGAAGATCCTCCCTTTGCCTTAACGCTCACTTCTATCAGATTGGGTACTCATAATAATGAAAAACAATTTATCTGTCCGTTAAAATCCTCCCTTCAGTTAACGGCAAGTTGTAATAATGACCCTAAGTGTGTTAAAGTCTTGAATATTTCAGAGTAAAACTATATCACAAGACAAAACATTGTCATTTTTTAATAAAAGAAAAAGAAAAAGAACTACCACAACTTTTAGTAGTTACGAGAGGTCTCACTCATGTAAATGCTCCTTTTTGGCATTTTATTAAGCGTTTCGTATCTTTAAATTTAAATGAAACAAAGCGTGTATAAGATATCCTTGATATTGTTTTTGTTTGAAAGACCTATTGATGTCATTATATGTATGTGCAATATAAATTCGTTCAAGTATCCGCCAAGGTTTTTCTGTGTGGAACGCATACGAAATGGTCAATTTTTCATGACTCTAATCTGTAAATCAGACTGAATTTGATCGATGATGTAAGTTATACTTACTTTGAAGACCAACTGTGGCTTGTCACTTACGTATACACTTACGGCTTTAGAGCAGCACGTAAGAGAAAGTCTAACTGAAATCGCATGAATTTGATGGCATGTTTACGAGCGATGATTATGTCCGCAAAAAAATCGTGGAGGATATCCAAAGTGGCATAATCTGCATGGCACGTTGGTGTTCAGTACATCCAATTCAAGCTAAAAGAAGTTGGTAACCATCGACATATAGTACTAGCGTTCAGAGTGGTAGCCTGACAAACGTCCTTCACAAAGAAATATTGATCAATGACGCCGCCGGCCTAAAATCCACACCAAACAGTGACTTTTCGGTTGCATTAGACGTTCTTGTATCTCATTTTGATTGGTCCCAAATTCGACAATTTTCTTTGTTCACGTACCCATTCATCTAGAAAGAGCTTTTTCAATGAAAATTAGGCTCTATTTCCAAGTGCTTCAGAGCCCATTCAATAAACACATGTCACGCCTTACAATTTCTTAACAGTTTACCCTCAGTTACTGGATCAGTTGAACTTTGTACGAGTGCAGGTCACGATGCGAAATTCGTCAAATTATGGTCTGAGAAAGTCCGAGTTGTTATGAGCTACGAGAAACCGTTTTACTTGTATTCTTCTGTAGACTTTAATGGGCAGCGGCGGAGTTTTCGGAAGATATTGAGTTTCGTCAACAAATAGGCATTGGTCGATCGTCTACTGAACCAATGCAATCGAATTTATTTGTGTTGCCCGAACGGAACACTCATTTCCATCAATCAATTTTATTATTTACCCGTGGTAAATTCGCAAAATAACATGACAAGCCTGACTGGAAAAATGATAATAAATTTGAAGGATGTAGCTTCAACAGGACTGCCTTTATCAACTTTCAAAGTTAGGAAATCTCCATTTGAAAACACACTATTGAGAAAATCTTAAACAAACAAGCACGCGGAAACATAGCCAAACACTATTGGAACATTTTCACGAGACTGACTTTCTGCACACATCTTGCTTACAGGTTTCTCACCTAGTGGATCATATTGCAAAATTTGTTGGCTACAACGAAATCCATTTGCAGAAATTCTTGTCGCTAGTGCACCAATAGCTTCAAGCCTAGATTATTCGAGTGTTTAAAGCAAACTTTAGTTTTTCTATTATTTTTATATTAAAACCTCAAATTATTCTATCATTACATGACCTATTTTTCCAATTGCTTGTTGAGAAAAAATTAAATTTCTCCTTTGGATAACTAAAATTAGATTTTTTACGATGTCCAAAAAGGTTTGAAATAATCATCGTGAGATGTTTACCCACAAAATGCCTACACATGCGGGATATAAATTTAAGGTAGCTAGAAAGAGAAAGACAAAGAGAGAGAAGGAGAGAGAGAATATCTTAAATATTTAGTTGAATTAACGATTTATTGATATTAAAAGTTAAATGACTGCTACTAATCAGTAAACTTTAATCCTCATGAATATTTAAAATATTCTTCTGTTTTATTACCCCACTCTCTTCCAATGCTATGTACATATGTATGTATATAAGCTTTGTTTGAAAATCGTTTGTTTGCTTTGAAAAACTATTTCCATAATTGGTTTTTATAATGAAAATTTTTCTGAAATAAATTTCAACTTTAAATAGAAACTGTTTTCTTCGTTTTTCGTTGCGACAAGGCACTTAAAAATCATTAAAAAACGGTTTTACCTACTCGAATTGGTTTGTTTTTCTATTTAATCACCTGAAATATTTCGGTATCTTTATTTGAAATCTTTATTATGGTACTTGGATAATTTAATTACACTTTTTTTTGTTGTTGTGAGATGACGATACAAAAATACATACAAAAACTTTTCGTTTTCATTACGAAAATGTTACAACAAAAAATCAGAAATAATAAAACAAAAATTGGAAACGAAATAGAAAATAATTTATTTTTGATTTTGAGGCTTTTTTTTATTAACGCCACCCAATTTTTTGTATTTGAAATGAAACCTGCCGCCTCATTGGAACTACTGCATCACTACTGCCTGCCTTATCTATGAAACATAAAAATGAACACAACCTACCAACCAACACTGACACAATTAACAAATTAATGAGTTTTTTTGAAAGTTTTTTTTTTTTTTTGATCAAATCACTCAAATTGTTTGAATGTAAATTCAAAAACCCATACTTAAACACATGTGCTTTAACAGGGAACATGCACTTGAAAGACTATTCTCGTCATGCGGGGTAATTCTGTTAGTGTTACAGATTTCAAGTTTTTATGTTCTCATCGTTAAAAGTAAATTGACAAATGAATGAAATATTCAATATTTTTTTGTATTTATTTGTTTAAGTGTAATACCGGAGCTCTTATCTTAATTGGGATCGTATTAAATGCTGTAAATAAGTCATGATTTTTTTTGTTTTCATTTTTATTTTAAATGAGTTCGGATTTTAGGTTGAACATTTTATTGTTTTAAGGAAAGAATTTATTTCGTGTGATGCGAATTTATAAAATTTTATGTGTGCGAAAATATTTTTAGCACTCTGTAGAATTGAAGAATACAGAAGTGGGTTAACAATTCTGTGAATTTTTTGGAGTTCACTGACTCGTAGTCGAAAAGGTAACACATCCCCTCTTAGCAGGCACCTGCTAGTTATCTGCTGATAAAACTTTAATAATTTGCGTCATTTGGTTTCTGTTACGAGATCATTCACAGCAATAAGGTGGGAAATTCGGAAAGCCTAACCTGTAAAATTATTGACAAACATAAGCAAGTAAAATGGGTGGCACACGAAGACTGACTAATAATCTATTCTTTCCAAAGGCATGCAGAAATACAGTGAGCGTCAAAAGAAACTGTACACTAAGGATAAAATGCTAACAATAATCAAACTCAGATTTTACTACTTAAGGAAAGTACCCGAAAAAATTTGCTAATGAAACGATTTTAAAAGCAAAATAACGGTAATTTCGTACTGTATATTTTTTAATGTACAGTTTCTGTATGTAAAAAGGACAAATTAGGAATCATACTTGTTTTGTGATTTTGTGAATGTTGAGTTATCATTATCATCATATCGAAATCAACAACATCATAAATGTTGTTAAGTCTGAATATGATGAGTACTTAAAACTTTGAATATGACTAGAGGTTCCATGATATTGTTACGAAATTAGAAACAAAAGCTATACAAACAAATACAACGAACTTGTTTGCCTATACCGCCAATATCAGTAGACATACGAGTATAAAAGAGAGTAACAACAAACAACATAAGCAAAGTACACAAACAACAATGAAGTCGCGATAGAGTTCTCGAAAAACGAACGTTCTACTTCAAGAACGTTCATCTGACTGATTACGCGAACATATAAAAAGGCAAGACAAAGTAGACAACAAGAAGTAAGAATTTAGTCAGTCTAATGTGAAGACACGTTGCGTGCGAAGTAAACAGTCGTGGTTTGAAGATCGCTGCTATACAGATCTACCATACATGTGTTGTTGCTTACGCAAAGGGTGTGAGCAGAGACTAATAACGAACAAACATTTGTTGTTTTATCGTGAGTGAAGTTGTTTACGGTGGCGCACAAAAGTAGTGTGTTTTTATTTTTGTTTGCAATCAACGATCTCATATTCTAAACGTTTTTAAAAAGGCAAAAACATAACAATATTAAAATAAGTATGAAAGTGTGTAAATATCAGAAATTATGAGTATGATTTGATTCTATTAACGTTTTTGAATACTCATTGCTCATATCTAGTTCAAATTCCAGCCTAGACATCTCACATACGCCGAAATATAAAAATTATTTCTTCGGCATCTTTTTAATCAGAAGTTTTCTGAGGGGAAAATTCAGAAAGTAAAATGAAATTGTCATGGAAAGTTTCTCAAAAATCTGTCTCTCGGAGTCGACTTTTAAACTGTAGGTCCAGAAAAATTAACAGACACAACATGGGTAATGAGAAGCTAAGCTGTAAGACTGACCAAAGGGTGTAATAACCTATTCAGAATGTGAGCAAATATTTTAAAATAAAAACTGCCTGCCTTAAAATCTAAAGTATTGGTTGAGCTAAGAAGGCACAGTTTCAATGCAAATTTCAGGGCAATTGATTTTAAGGCTTTTTCCATTATTCTTTCAATTACGGGTGTGATTGCCTAAGATTATGTTTTGTTTTAAAAAGTATTACGCAGAGGACTCATAAAAATCTTTTTTCAATATTATTAAGATTGTTTTGTTTTACGTTGTATTTTTCCTTTATTTTTTTTATTATATTTCCCTTTTTTTGTTGTATGCCTCTTCATCGCATTACATTTTAATGAGCCTAAGTTTTTATGTTTTTATTTCGTCTTAAATATGTTGTAAAACACTACAAATGTATAGCAAGTAAGTAAAAAGTAATTAAAAAAAAAACAACAAATAAAAAGAGGAGAAACAAAATTAATTGTTACTACAGTTTCATGTTATTGTTGGTGTTGTTGTCGTTAAAAAATTTACAACGCAACACAAGGCCGCCCGAGGGAATTAAAATGGTTACAGGAAACTCTGAATATGATTTTATTTGTCGCATAATTTAGAGCCACGACAACGACGTAATTGAATGAAATAACACCTCAGAGGGAGAGAATTTTTGTAGAAATATTTGTATGAGTAAGTGGTAAGTGTTTTTTTTTTTTGAAGAACAGACCAACTACAAAAGAGAAACAAGAACCTACTAAAAGAGGAAAGGAAAGCAACATAAAAACTGAAATTGTATGGTAAAATGAGACTTACAATGTAATATGAAACGTATATTTCTCTTCAAACAGACAGACAGACACGCTAAAATTTATGTCTTAAAAATTTGTCATTGCCTAACATTTGTTCTTCGGCGTTAACGTTAATAAAGTTCTCAAGTTATATGAGTTTCTTTTACATTTTTTTTTGTTTAATGTTCTGCATAATTAACTGGTGTTGTTGAATAATTTTGTGGAAGAATTTTTTGAATCTGAATATAAACGGGAATATCTCATATTACCCCTCATAATCATAATTAGAATGACGTCCAACCACGTCGTAATTTATCATAAAAAACAGCCTTAAAATGCTGAGTTACTGATTTGCTTTCTTAGGCTGGTTTCAGGTTCAATTGTATTCTTCTTGCTCTAAAGCCTCATTTTATGGCGGTTTCTTTTCGTATTGTATTTTTTTTTATTTCCTATAATTCCTAACAGTGCACTTTTCTTGTCACAACTCTCCAGTTCGAAGAGATTGTTTTATGCCACAGAATTTTTGTCAAAAAAATAAACAAAAAATATACAAAGAATAATACACGAAAATTGCTAGACCATAACCAAACCTTAAAACAATCGTTTCATTCACACTATCATCCTGTTTGCTGTTGTTATTGTTGATATTTTCTTTCGATTTTTTGTTTGTTTTTTATTGTTTTTGTTGGCTTTTACCAAAACTTGAAAAATATCATGCATGAGTTTTAATCGAATTTTTTTTTTGGGATTTTTCTGTTGTTACCCTACACCCTTAGATATTGTGGATGTAAGCTTTGCTCACAGGGATTGGCTCTGAATTAGATATGAATCCAAGGAAAACATAATAATTAAAAACAAATGAAGCTTTCGATATTTAAATTTTTAAAAACAATAACTTGTTATTGTTGTATGTATAAATGTAAAAAGAATACATATTTAGTTCATCTGTGCAATGTGTTTCCATTGGTTAATAATTTTGTTTAGCCTTAATCTAATTGTACACAGTCGTCGTAATCTAGTATAGGCTTATTAGACATGAGGGCGCGGTTCAAACATGTCTAACAAAACGAAATCAGAAAAAATATTTCATCAGCGCGTTCCTCTCAGCAGATTTCTGGCAAAAACTCTGTGAGTAAATAAGAAATCGCCATCTAAAGTTTCTCAAAAAATCTGTCGTTCGGAGTTGACTTTAAATTGTACATCCCTTTTGTCATGTATAAGATTAACACACACAACATGAGTGGTGTGAGAAGCTTTGCTTTAATATTGACTGAAGCTATTGACTGAGAAGCTATGCCATAATATTAACTGAAGGGTTGTAATAGCCAATTATGTATGTATGTATGCATCTATGACAGATGACGTCATGCAAAGTGTTTCTATTGATTAATAGTGTCCTGAAGCCTAAATTTAATTGTTTTGCAGACAAAGACAAGTATTCGCCCACGAACAAATATCACACGATAAGTTAACATTTGAAATTTTTTTGGATCAATTGAATCTTCGGTTATTCTTTAAGCAATCCAATTAGCGTTTCAGTATAAGGCTTATGTAAGGTAACGTGTTGTAAGGTAAAGTGAGGCCGCTGTTCAAACCTGAGGTCCGACATCTTCAACAAAACCAAATCTAAAAAACTATTACTTCGGCAACTTCCTCTCAGCAGATTTCAGGCAAAAGCTTTGAGAGTAAATAAAATTACCATGAAAAGTTTCTCAAAAGTCTGTAAACTGTAGGTGCCTTAACTCATGTATAAAATTAACATACACAACATAAGTGGTGTGAGAAGACAATTATTAAGTATGTATGTATCTGTGACAAATGACGTCATGCAATGGGTTTCTATTGGTTAAAAGTTTCCTGAAGCCTTAATCTAATTATTGTGCGCACATGCATAAGAGAGCAGCTATATCGTCTTGGGAGGATTCATGCGGATGTTCAAACTTTAATGCTAAGAGAACGTCTTTCAAGAATAAAAAATAAAATCTTTCATTCTAGCCATTATACCAACTAATTATAACAGTGAACAATCAATCAATTAACCAAACATCCTCAACATTTCTATATCTTGAGAATATTAATCAAGTATTCACCCACGAAAAAATATCACACGATAAGTCGCCGTAGTCTAGTAGCTAGTGTGTTCGCTTATTAGACGTAAAGTCCGTGTTCGTATTCCAGGTCCGACATCAAAATGAAAACATGAAAAAAAACATTTCTTCGGCTACTTCCAAGAAAAGTTTCTCAAAAAAATTTGTAGTTCGGAGTCACTGTGGCGGGACCTACAGTTTAAAGTCGACTTCGTACGACAGATTTTTGAGAAACTTTTCATGTCAATTTTATTTACTCTCAGAGTTTTTGCCAGAAATCTGTTGAGAGTCGTAAGCGTCGGTTGCTCTCTGCTGCCAAACCCATTCAGCTAACACACGTCGTTGTCTATGGTTACTTATGGTTAATTGGCGAAGTGACAACAAAAAGTACGCCTAATTATGGTCTGCAAAAGGTCCACTTCTTCTAATCAAAGCTGAATCTACTGGCTGGGATACTTTTATAGAATTTCATGTAAAGCTGCAATGTTTTTATTTTTTAAATTTCTGTCACCATCTATTCATCAGTTCGACTAAGAGAGAAGTCCTAACGCCTGTAGTAATTTATTCTTTTTATTAAAGTTAAGTTTTGCCTTCAAACAGTTTTCAATGAAATATTCTGTCATATGATCTTTAAAGAGGGGTACTTAACATTGTGAATAAATTTTTTTTTTAAATTCCATTCAAAAAAATTGTTAAGAGGGCGTTTCAAAACCAACCATAACCTTTACACCCCATTTTCAATAGAAGGGTATGACCACAACGACTTTAATCGAATAAAAGTCTTTTTGGCCTTTTTTTTGCTTTTTTTCTCTTCTTTTTCTGGTTAAAACAAATGTAAGTGTTTCGTATCTATTCATACATTTGGTGCTCTTAGTGGATTGTAATACTGAACCTCATGTGACATTAAAGCATAAACAAAACATGATACAGAGCAATGAATTAAAAATTTTTAAAAAAACAACGAAGAAAAATTAAAAACGATACAAAGTTGTGCAGCCAGCGTTCACTGGAAAAGAAGAAAAGAAAATGGGAGTGAGTGAGAAAAGTCAGAGCGGGCTGTACATGTATTTTTACATATCGAAAGAAACGTTACCCATAGTGATATGGTTTTTGATGTTGCTGTTGTATGTTGTGTTACCAAATAATAACAACAAAAGCAACAGAAAAGGAAATACATTTTTGGCCTTAATATTGTCTCTTTAACAGTTCAAACAAACATTTACGACAATGTTATTGTAATGTTTGTTTCTTGTTGTTGGTTTCTGTTCTTTTATTTCTGTTTTTGAGTTGAATTTCGAACTCAATAACGAATGAGCGTGATATACGCCACTTAGTTAAATATTCGTTGAACCGTAGTAAAAAACAATTTTTCTTTCCTTTTCTGGTTGTTATTCTTTCCTTTTCTTTTTTCCTTCTGTTTGTATTGCGAAATATTTTTTTGATTTTCTTCAAATCAAGTTAACTTAGCACCTGACTGTAGCACCTCAATATAACATGAGTTGTTTTAATTTTTGGTTACGATATTGTACTAAACCCCCCAAAAGTAAAAGCCAACAACGAAACAACACTAATAATAATAACAGCAATGTTATTGTACTACTACATATATGCAGACCTTTAAAAGTCTAATTTCTTATTTTTTGAAATACGAGGAACATATTGTTACGAAATTGGAAGTGGTGCAACATCGTTTAACATTAAAATGATAAACAAACGCTACGAAAACAATAAACTTGTTCAGCATGAAAGAAAAGGGGATAGACAAGTAAGCAAGAAGGTAACAACAAACAACGTACACAAAATACACAAACAACAATGAAACGATGATGGAGTTCTCGAGAAAGTGAAGCCACGAATATTCGAGTTCAAGAACATTCATCAGACTGTTTACGTGGGCATATAAAAAGGTAAGACGAAGCAAGCAACCAGTAGTAAGACTTCAGTCAGTCTTGTGTGAAGACGCGTTGCGTGTAAAGAGAACAGTCGTGGTTTGAAGATCTATCGACCAATTGTTGTTGTTTACGCAAAGGGTGTAAGCAAAGAAGTAAGAAGGCCACTGTTGTATGTCTTAATAGTATCCACAAGCGGTGAGGAACCTACAGCTGCCTAACTAGGCCATGCCGTCTGAATGGAGAAGGATGCCCCGGCGAGACGGGCAATTGATGCAGGGATCTGCGTGAGGACTAATCCTTTAAAAGACGTTCATCCTACCCATGCTTCTTTAAGGCGCAGAGGCATGGACGCTATTTAGCACTGATGAAGCAGCCTTGAAAGTATTGAAGAGAAAAGTCCTACGTAAGATCTTCGGTCCAGCGCGAGTTGGTGATGATTTCTGCACCCGATCCAACAGTGAGCTCTATGAGCTCCTCAACGACATAGACGTTGTACAGCGTATTAATATTGTGCAGGACAAACCACAGTAGTGATGACGGAACACTGGCCTCTGGCTGTTTAAGCCAGAATACTGGGCATATCTTATAACGACATGCACAGGTACTGCAGCAAGAAGAAAATCTCACATTAGTGATAACGATACACCGGCCTTTGGATGTTTAAGATAGAAGACTGGGAATATATTATAACGACTAGAGCACAAGTTGAAGTCGCCGTGGTCTAGTAGGTAGTGTGTCGGCTTAGTAAAGTCGAAAGTCTCGAGTTCGAATCCCAGGTCAGACATCAAAACGAAAATATGAAAATATTTCTTCGGCGACTTCCTCTCAGCAGATTTCTGGCAAAAACTCTGAGTGTAAATAAAAATTGCCATGAAAAGTTTCTCAAAAATCTGTCGTTCGGAGTAGACTTTAAACTGTAGGTCCTGCTGCTCATATATAAAATTAAGACACACAACAAAAGTGGTATATGAAGCTAGGTTGTCATCCTGACTGAAGGGTTGGATCGAACAATTATGTATGCATCTATGTATGTATAGGTAATATCGATGTTACAACGGGACGCTATAGCATCCAAGTAAGCTGGTAGCTGTTGAGGAGGCTAGCCTAATTTAACATAACCTAACCATACAATTGTTTATTTATTTAATTCCTTTACAGTCTGCTATTTTGTCAGTAGCCTACACTAAATTAAATGTTTACTTTGTGCTTAAGCAACTTTAACTTCCAAAAGTATTTTTCTTTGACTAGACTCAATACAACACGGTGAGTATGAAAATCAATTTGAAAACAGTTCAACCATGAAATTTTATGACAATTTTTGTGATTTTCGTTTTTATTTTTTCTTGTCGTAGTCTTACATTGCCCCCCAAGACACAATTGCTGCTGGTAATAATGAAACTGAAATAATTTGATATTAAATGTGAATTGTCATGAAATATAGCTAGAATGGTAGTAACAACTTTGTTTGTTTCATATATAAATTCATTCATAAATTTAAATATGGTATAGGAAACACAAAACAGAATAGACAGAGCATTCTTGGCTCTGTCTACCTCTGCTTTTATTGTTGGCCTTTATTATACAAATTTGTTTGTGTTTTATTTTATGGCTTAAACGAATGCTTACTGTATGGTATGCTTATTGTAGAAAACTATTGTAATTCTATTATAAATGACATTTAAAATACAAAAGAAATAATAAAAAAACTTTTCTTCTTTCCTCCTTGATGCCTTCTACTTATACACAAGGCAAACAAAGTTGGCCAATAAAATAAAGTTAAGTTGGTAACAAGAGAAATCCTTGCACAATATTTTATGCGATTTTATTGTTAGAAAATGCCAGTCTAGGCAGAAAACAAAAATACAAGAAAAATTGCACAAAAAACTAGAGTAACAATGAGTAACAAATAACTTCCGGTGTAAATTATTTAAACGTAACGTAACCGGAAAGTCATAAATAAAATCAATAAATTTTCTTTAAGGGCGGCCTAAAATCAATACTTAAAGGCCAAACGGAATGGTTGTAAAGAAAATACAGAAAATATTATCCAATAATTTACCTGCTCCTTTACAACCTTTTCTTTTCAAACGCAAAACAATAACAGGAAGACATCCTTTAAGATTGTATAATACAAACATACACATACAATGTTATTTGTTTAACAAAAATATCATTCATTCACTTCATTCCGTCACTCACTCACTTACTTGTCTATCTATTTTTGTATATAAAATATCATCTGTATCTGCTTTTGTGATGAGTATGTTGAGATAACTTTTGAAATCCTCTTTTTTTTGAACGTGGGAATCATTGTTGAGACAATTTCCATAAAAACACTTCAATTGCAGCCCCGACACCTGTGTTTCACTTAAGAATCCTTTTTGCATTTCTTTACTTATTGTCCGTAATCCTTCAGGATTTTGATTTTCACTGTCATTGATAAGAATCAAAAGTATCTTGAATATTGATTGGGGGATTCGTCGTTGTTCGCTTATGTTTAAAGAGAATAAACGGAGACACAGCTGTTTCAAATTCTTTTTGTTTCCTTTTTTTGTCAATTTTTTATTTCGTTTTAAAATTAATGCATTGGGTTGTGTTGAAGGATGCCTTTTTAAGACGTTTTTTTGTATAAGATGCAGCATAAGGAATGTGAATATTGAAAAACTAAAGAAAAGTGTATTTAAAAATGAAGACAACAATGTTATTTATAAGTTTGACAAAAATTAATTCCACTGATTTAACTATTAGTAGATGAAGGTTAGTAAACAAGGCTTCTCATTTATGTCCAAATAAAGGTCGGACAGTATTCATACATATTTGGATATTAAAGATGGAGTAGTGAACACATTTTTTAAAGACCAGATAAACTTGGTCTGCTATGCATATTAGCAAAACAAAGTATACGTTAAACGTAACAAGAATCCATCTTAGAAACTTCGCTGCAGTGAGAATCGAAGGCTAGTCGCTGTGTGCACACACTCAGACGACTAATTTGGCAGAAACGGTAATATTTTCTTCACAAGTGCCACGGTCTTACAAATGCTTGGGACACACATATGATTAGAATAAAATTCAAGACTTCACGATGTCTGCGAGATGCTAACCTATGCTTACAGGATATTTGACGCTTAAGAAGCAATTTACTTCTTTCCATTTTTCATCAAATCCTGTCGTAGTCAGCTATTCCTGACTTTCAAACACAAACTAAATGACGCTGGTAGGATAGATCGGTTGAAAGCCTTACTTACGTATATCTAAACAATTAAGCGGTTACCTGTAAGTTATATAATCACTCCTTATGCGTGATTCCACATATCTTATATGAATAAAATATTGATTTTGCCGTAGTCTAGTAAGTAGTGTGTTGGCTTATTAGACATGAGGCCTTGATTAAAACCCCAGGTCAGACAAATATGAAAAAATATTTCTTCGACGACTACCTCTCAGCAGATTTTTGGCAAAAACTCTGGGAGTAAAATAAAATTGCCATGAAAAATGTCTCAAAAATTTGTCGTTTGGAATCGACTTTAAACTGTAGGTCCCTCCACTCATGAATAAAATTAACACACACACACAACATAAGTTGTATGTAAAGTATTGAACAACTGTGAGTTCAAAAAATGGATAGTGACACAGAAGGTGCTCCATTGTTTCAGTACCCTCTCCACTAGACTCTCATTCACTGTTATTTGCCTCTCATAGGCGTATATTCAAATGGCTCTAACGATGCAACTTTATTCAGATTTATCCAACTCATGCTATTCTCTATATCTCGGTCGACCTAGAGCGTCTTGGTTAGCTAGATCAGTAGCCTCTTCATCTCTTTACAGTTCCAAACAGTCCTAGAGCTGGGCGCTATTGCTCTAACTGCTATTCGACTCTCAGTTTAGATATTAAATATTGGTGAAGACTTTACTGCATACTCACCGAGGATATGAAAAGTGAATAGGCTTTGAGCAAAATAATCTTCGCATTTAGTCTCAATAGAATTAGGACAGCGTCGTGAAAATGTTTCAATAATGTTTCAATGTTTGACAATCAAAGCAGTGATTTGGATTCTATCGACAACGATTTTTCAACAACTAAAATGTATAATCTAAGCATACTGGCAATTTGAAGAGCTTAACAGCCATTGCTAGTTGCCGTAGTCTAGTAGGTAGTATGTTGGCTTATTAGACGTTAAGCTGTGGTTCAAACCCCAGATCAGACATCTCGAAATAAATGAAATATGAAAAAATTATTCTACGGCGACATCCTCTCAGCAGATTCCTGACAAAAACTCTGAGAGTAAAATATACCTGCGATGAAAAAGTTTCTCAAAATCTGTCGTTCGAAGTCGACTTTAAACTGTGGGACCTGCCGCTCATGTATAAAATTAACTCACACAACATAAGTGCTGTGAGAAGCTAGGTCCTAATCCTGGCTGAAGGGTTGTAATGACCAATTATGTAAGTATGTATATAACAGCCATTGCTATGATAGTGTTGAATATCACTGACAAAAAACTGTTCGAACTAAAGTGGGTGCTCATGTTGCGACATACAAAGTTAAGTTGGCTAGTTAAAGAATTTTTCTTTTCCTTTTCAATAATTTAAATTAGTTTGCAATGAATAAATTTATTACCTCTTTCGTTTATTTTCTACAGAATATTAATTAATTGTACAGCAGTAGGAATTCTATTAAGAATTCTGTAGAAATTTGTATTTGCCCTCTAAGCAATGCTTTTCGCAATTATGCCAATACACGTCCTACGACATAACATCAATTAAATTTGATGAAAATTTATTAAATTCTCGAGAAAAACTCATTTACCAGCATAACAATAGGAAACGTTTAAAACAAAATTAAGAAAAATAATCAATATTTTGTGTCTTTGCACTTTCATGCTCTTCGGGCCACTGACAATGATGACAGCATCATCATCAACAGCATCAGAACTATCAACTGAATCAACAATTATTGCCAGGGCCAATAAGCTTAGCGCTCGTAACGTGTAATAGTGTTAATAAAACAAGGCAAGAATCTAATAAAACTGTGTTTACCCGATGTTGCTATTAAAATGGCAGATAAGTAAGTGAAGTGAGTGGTAACTATTAAAATTATTACATACAGTGAGCGTCAAAATAAATTGTACACTAAGGATACAATTCTAACGATCACCAAACTCAAACTGTTTACCACTTAAGGAGAGTGCCCGAAAAAATATTTGACAATATTGTTACGTTTTTATCTTTTTAAAAAACCTTTAAAATATGAGTTCGTTGACTGCAAACAAAATAAAAATAAATTTGTCTTTAGTTTTAATTAAAATTGGTTATTGTTCGCACAATTTTATGTGGCACTATTCACAACTTGATGTTACAACACCAATTTGCTTAGTTCGTTATTCTTCTTTACACTTCTGCTTGCGTAAGCACTAACAATTGTACGGCAGGTCTTTACAACTGCGATCTTCAAACCACGACTCTTTTCTTCACACGCAACGCGTCTTCACACAAGAATGACTGAATTCTTACTACTCGTTGCCTGCTTTGTCTTGCCTTTTTATATGCCCATGTAAACAGTCTTATGAAAGTTCTTGAAATCGATCGTTCACGGTTTCGCCTTCTAAAGAACTCTATCGCGGTTTCATTGTTGTCGTTGTATTTTGTTCACGTTGCTTGCTGTTGAGTTCTCGCTTACTTGTCTTTCATAGTGGTGTTGTTGGTTTACTTGGAAACAAGTTCGTTGTATTTGTTTGTGTAGTTTTTGGTTATCATTTTAATTTTTCCATTTTCGTAACAATATTTTGAAATTTTTTGTAAATTTTTTTTTGTTTCATTTTCAAAAACTAGCAATGAAACGATTTTATAATAAAAATAACGGTAATTTCTTAATGTATATTTTGTCTTTTAATATAAAGTTTCTTTTGACGCTCACTGTATGTATTCAATACTGTCATATTGTCAATTGACCGACGTTCTAACAAATACAAGTGACCTCCTTTAATAGCAAATATTTATTGAAAGCAAGTAATAAACAAATTTGAAAGGAAAAGAAAAAAAATTATAATTCAGCACTCTTAGTGGACGACTGCAGAGCTGCAGAGAAATCATACAAATTCCCAGGTTATAAAATAATACAAGACAAGATAGCCAGATAGATAGTGAGCATGTTAAAGATAAAAGCTTTTATAACTTGCCATTATTGTTTCGTTCAATAACAGCTATTTCCAGCAAACATTTTTATGGGCCAATATGCTGTAAATACGCCAAACTATTACAAATGCCCCTAACAACAACAACAACAACAACTATAAAGATAAAGATAAACTTTTTCATTCATTTCGATCTGCAGTCTTGCGGTATTTGTTCTGCTTCTCTGATTTTTAGTTCGTTCGTTACAAATAAACGCACTGATTGCGTTTTTTGCTCTGCCAACGATGCTCTCTGCTGTTTTTATTTCATATAAATTTTTTTATTTCTTGTTGTTATTATTGTATGTTGTATTTAGAAATAAATTTACAATAACATCTGATGTGCTATAAACAATTTATAGCTACTAAAGTTAGTAACAAACAACAGCAACAACAACCATCATCATCATCCTACTAAAACCACACACACACACACACTCGAACTCTTTCCGAGAAAAGCTAATGAAAAGAAACTTTGTACTTAAAATTTAGGTTTGCTAAGCAAAAATACAATTAAAACGAGGGTTGTTAAGAAAATTTGTTACAACAAACAAATTTTTTTTCAATTCCATTTATTTTATTGCATACCAGAGATTAGCAATAAGTATTCAAAAAGATGAGTAGAATCTAATCCTACTCATAATTTCTGATAATTATACGCATGCAGACTTATTTTAATATAATGGAACCTCTACTCATATTCAAATTTTGAACTAATCATCATATTCATACCTAGCGACACGTATGATGTTGTTGATTTCGACTCTCCATAACTTAACATAGCACATAATGAGTTTGAATGACATACGAACACTAAAATACTCACTAAAAGGTTGCGTGTTTGCTCTGCTTGCTGCTCGGTCTTTTTGCTTATGTGTCTGTTTCCTTTTTTTTTTAATGCAACAACAACAACGGAATGAATGATTCGAATCACTCGAATGCGTAGGCTTATAAATCAAACATATTTTGAATAGTATGAGTTTGATGTCAACGTTGTACTCATACTCATTGCAACCTGTACTTATAAATCAACATTACTGTGAGTATGATTGAATCAGAGTAAGTAGTTAAATTTCAATAGTGTTGACCCATTTATATTCAAAATTTCATGAGTGCTTATGAGTAGCTAAAAAACGATTCATTGCTAATATCTGTTGCATGCCTCGTATCAAATGCTTGGTAACTAAATAATGCAAAACTCTTAAAGCAGAATATGAAGACAGAAAAAAATTTAATTATAAACTTTATTGACGCGTTCTTCGTCTTCTTCTTCTTTCTAAATAAAAACAACAACACAGGAAAAACCTCAACAACAACAACACCATTCCATTGCCAACAATATGTTGGTAAAAAAAAAAAGAAAAATTTTTTTGTTAAAATTTTCATGAAAAGAAAGAGAGAAGAAACTTTAACTTAAATTTTGCTGCTTAAAACCTCCCCTCCCTCTCTTTTATTTTCAGTGGTTAAGCATTTACGATAAATTAATCATGTGTTAAGGAATGTTTGCCAAGTACAAAAAACAAAAAACAAATAAAACATAGGGAAACTGCTGTTCGTTGAAGTTCAAAGAAAATTAAAATTTTTCCAAATGAATGTAAATAATTTGCATTTTTTTTTCTTTTGCCAAATTGTTTAAAAATTAAAAGAATAATTATTTTTTATCATGATATTGCGTATGGAAATTTGTTTGGAAAGGAATTCCTTTTAAGTTTTTAAATAAACCTACTAATCCTCACACTGTGAACTGATGGCAAAAGGCTGCTCATCAAGGAAAATTTTTTTCCAGTTATTCAAGAACAGATCATAGCTACGAATAGGAATTAATAAATGCTGCGTTTGTTACCAATTGACAAGTAATTCTTATGAACTTCAGTTTAGAAAGGTCTTTGACTGTGTATAACTCCTTTATTTTAAACGCTACACTTCGCCGAATAGTCGCATAGACAGGCTACTAGCTCAGATTAAATGTATTTTCGTTATGGCCTTGCGTATATTTTTTGCCGTCAGCAGACTTTGTCAATAAACTTTTCGGTCGCATCCCAGTTCCTCTCCGACGGCAGTTTAACTTCTATTGCATTTAAGACTGCTAGTATCTGTTTTATTAAATATTCAATTTCCTTACAATATTCACTAAATCTCAAGCATTTGAACACCATGTTTTTCACAAATTTGTCTCTATCTGGTAGTTAAAAGCCTCTTGATGAGTTTTAATACTCGAAACGATTTACGATATATAATATTCCATCAGAAATTGGGATTCACAGGACTAAAGGTGGTGGTCGAACTTCATTGCAATCACAGAACAAAAATGCTGTGTTACTTTAAAATAATCTAGACTGTTGGGTCCATAACTTTGCCCACAATTCTTGAGAGGTCGAATAAAAATCGATTTTTAATACCTTGAAAAGGAAAATAATCAAAGCTCGATAGTCATTACGTACATTATCTCCAAACAAAACCCGAGGATCATCAGTATACGAGTATGTGTAGATAATCAGACAGAAATTCTTGACTTCAATTCGTTCATTATCACTATTCTTTCCAGAAGATTGATGAGATAAAGTCGCAAGGAAATCTCATTACATGTTTCGTTTTGTTAGAGATGCTGACCTGGAGTATAAACCGTGGCCGAATATGCTAACACGTTGCCTATTAGGCTACGGCGTCTTCTGGGCATCAGTAGGTCTTTCAAGAGGACAAAAATTTCGATAATAATTCACACACACTTTGTCTAATTTAAATTTACAAAATAGGAAGAGTTTACTGTAATACACGGTATACATATTGTTACGTTCTTATCTTTATCAAATAAAAATAAATTTGTGTTTAGTTTTAATTAACTATTCTTTATTATTCGCACAATTCTGTGTGCCACTGTTCACAACTTGATGTAAACAACAACAATTGCTTTTCTTTGTTATTCCTCTGTTTACACCCTTTGCATAAACAATAAGAATTACTAGACAATTATTCGACAGCTCTTTGTAACGGAGATCTTCAAATCACGATTACTCTCTTCAAACATATTGTGTCTTCACACAAGACTGACTGCACTTTTACTAACTCACTCGCCTACGTTGCCTTGCCTTTTATATGGCAGAGTAAACAGTCTGATGAATGTTCTTGAAGGCGAAAGTTCGTGGCTTAGCTTTCTATAAATGTAAATATCATTGTTTACATTCATTATTGTGGTTTGTGTATTTTGTTTACATTTATTCTTGTAGTGTTTGCTGTTGTATTTTTGTTTACGTGTTTTTTTCAATCAGTGTTATCTAAACCAGTGGCATGTACAGCAACTAAAATCGATGTATGAAAGAAATGTTTTCAAAATTAATACTGCATGGCCATCAAATTATTATTGTTTGTTTGATGGCAGTGTTTTCTAATTATAAATTTGTAATTACATATGGAAATTTTTCATTAATTTTTTATTTTCTTTGTGTTGCCAATTTCAATTTATTTTTTAATGAGACGATAGACAGAAAAACAGTCAATAATATTGATACTAAACATGTAATCACTTCTTTCACCGAAACTTAACCAACATTTTACATACAACAACGATTAGGCAGGCGTATAGGAAATGAAATGATGTTGAAAAATAATAAAAGTTTTTATCGGTTTTTGTTAATTTTTTTAAATGAATTCATAGCAATGCTAAACAACACTCATTATGATTGTAAGTAGGAACCCCCCACGTTAAGATAAATTTATAATTGGCTCATGTTAGCTGGCAAAAAACGAGAGGAAAAACAGAAAGAAAGGAAAAGAAATATAAAAAATATAGGAGAACGAACATAGTAAAATAGGAGGTTCCTTATATGACATCCAGCTATGGGCACAAGAGTAATACAAAATGTTTTTAGTACCCCATCTAGCACTTGGTAGATTTTATATTTAAAGCATCCGTACAGCGTGTATATGAAGATATTTAATGCTGTGTTATAAGTACCATACATATGTACATACCATACATACATATATTTTGGTTAAATAATAAAAATCTTATTTTTATAGGGAGTTCTATGTAGAGTTGACAACACTGCTCATTAAATATACGACTATTCTCCTCTGCATTTTAATCAGAATACAAAATGTGAATGTGAATGAGAATGAGAATATGATTGCGAATGCGAAAGCCAATGTGTTTGTAACAATGAGCACGAATATAGTACCCCGTATAATATTGTAAATTGTTCATTTTCATTAACATTAACATTAATATTACCATAAACATATGGCAGATATCATTTTACACTATCATAGTCAGCCATTTTTATTATTACGAGTATAATTTTTTTTTTCATTTTTGTTCTTGTGTTTTTTTAACTTCTATTTCCTCTACTTCTGCATACATGGTTTTATAGTTCAGGTGTGCTTTACTGTTGGTTTTATTCGTTTTTTTTTTTTTTTGTTCATAGTTTTTGTAAGTTTTCCCCTTTTTATTTTTAATATTTTATTTTCGCAAAAAACAAAAAGAAACGGCAGGAAGACTATTTAAGCGAATTGTTAGTTCGGTTTTAATAACCAAGCTGTTGGTGGTAATCAACAAGCCATATCAAGTCATGAATGTATTTAAAAAGAGCTTTTTTGTTTGCCTCTTTACAGGGTGTCTTGCATACAACCAATCATGTTTATGTATTTATTTATTTATGGAAAGCAAATGTATTCTCCTCGGCTTGTTGGTTTAACAGTCATACTCACAAATTTTGCAGCACGCCTCCAAGGCATATGTGTGCAGCCCTTGCGATGACCAACTTCTTCTTCTTCTGATTTTGGTGGAACTTGGTCAGTACAGGGACTGCGTTCACCCGTGGCATCACAACGGGCCGCTATGCGTGCTCAAGTGAGCTTTGTAATATCAGAGCTACCACTCCGATCTAACCTAACCTAACCTAGGCATATGACTTGCTTATCGTCTTTCGAGCATTAGCTTTCTCTATACTGGTCATCTGTTAGTTGACTTTCCGATATGTTGTTATCTATTTTCGATTCCGTTGCCGAATTTACTTCTTGGAGTATCAAACATCTCTGTTTTGGTTTTGGTACCTTCTAACTCTGGCAACTTGGGATTGTGTACCAACGTGAAATTGAATATATTCTCAGGAGGTTTACAAGGACATACTACTCCACCCAAATTTTCTTGTTCGAATTTCTATATCTAAAAATTTTGACCCCAAACGCAAAAATTTTGGTATTCTACGCAGGCAGTGGTTTACAAAAACCTGTAATTTATTTTGTATCCCCTCCGTGGGAAATCAGGTTTCGCAATTATTATGTACTGAGGAAAGAAAGTAAGCTTTGCAAATACCACACTGTCTCCTGAAGTGTCAACCTCCCCAGGCAGTTTCACAATTTTTGGTTATTATGGTACCGTGATACCGAAATTTCTTCACTTAATTCATCTAGGTTTGCTGAAGCAATAAAAGGTCCTTCCTGTACGCATCTATGTATATGAATGTGTTGAGTAGCGTAACAAATTTTTATGTTATCGACGTTACGGTTAGAACACTAAAATAAACTTTATATAGTACCTTCTTGCTTGTGGTTCACTGACTGTGATTAATTATTACAAACCTAGTAAACGAAAATTATAGATTGCTGGGGTAGGATAACTTATGACATTGCTTGAGGATTGAGGTTCCAACAAGGTGCTAAGTTGGACGCATTTTAATACCACGAATCAAACGATTCGCTACGAATATCAACCTTTCATTTCAAATCTTACAAATCTTAATTTTGGAAATTCTAATTAAAGATGACCCAAAATGGGAGGCCAAGAACCTTTGCCTATTCATGTGATAAGCTGGCTACAGATATTAGCGAAAAACTGAAGTCTTCTCTTCCACACATGGGAATGACGAGCATATCTCCCAGTGGAGTAGTGACCTAAGACAACTGCAATAGTGCGCTGGATTGCAATGTAAGTCAACTATTAAACGCAATCTGGCCTGTTCTTATCCACATCAGTCCAACAGAGCTTAGCATTACTGCATATGCCCTCATGCTGACAACAAGGTTGCGATTCTTTGTACAATGTCCGGGGATACCCAGTTTAATTAAAGGCAATAGAAACGCGTATACCTGTCGGATATTATCTGTCAATGCCAGTACATCAACAGCGAATATAACCTATGTTCAGGCATACATATAAAAGTTGCTTTTGAATAATTCAAAATTTACCTAGAAATGCCAGATGAAAGAGGCTGATTTTCGTAAAGAACTTGATTTCAGTCTAGAAGGTAGTGTTTTTGCTTACTAGACACGAACCCTTGGTTCATACCCCAGCTCAGACACCACGTTCAAAACGGAATATGAAAAAACATTTCTTTCTGCATCTCAGAGGAGGACACAGCAATCTTCTGGCAAAAATTCGGAGAGTAAATAAAATTGTCATGAAAAGTTTCTCAAAAATCTGTTGTTTAGCGTCGATTTCAAACGGTTGGTTTCTCCAACCTCCTCCTGAAAGGAGAATCCCGACTGAAGGGTTGTAATGGCCAGTTAAATTAAGTAAATTGATTGAAGAAGGTCTTCATCAACAATCATTACATAGGTGTCACCGTTTGCTGCAATGATCAGTCAGCCAATGTGAAATTCTAATGTCAAGCCTCGTCCTGCCAACGGATTAATCTTTAGTGAGATTATCGGCAGCTTAAGTTTTATCAGACCGGCAGTCCCTTAGTTAGAATGATAACATCAAATCTCCTATACAGGCAATTATAAGAAACTGTGCAGTTGATGTGGTCAATAGCAAGTTTTTTGGTTTCAATTCAGAATAGCCAAAATCAACCATGCAGATGTCCTTGATCTAAGGCTTCGACCATAACTCCTGTCGAACTTCGGGGAACTGCATGTACCCATATGCACATTAGATATCAGCAATGGGTATTCAAACAGATGAGTAGATTCGAATCATACTCATAACTTCTAATACTTATATGCATTCATACTTATTTTAATATCATACTCATACTACTCATATTCAAAGTTTGAAGTACTCATCGTACTCATACTTAACAACACCCATGATGTTGTTGATTTCGTCTCGCCTTTACTCAATATTTACAAAAATCAGAAAATAAGTATGATTCGCGTACGAATGAGTATGAGTTTATGAGTATTATAAGAGTATTTTTCTAAAGTTCTAAATCTAAATGAGTAGGCTGACTTATGAATCAAACATATTTCGAATGTTATGAATTTGTTGTCAACGTTGTACTCATACTCATTGCAACCTGTACTTATAAATCTATGTTGTAGTGGGTATGAATGAATGCGAATAGTTGAATTTTAATAGTGTTGACTCACTTATACTCAAAATTTCATAAGTACTTATGCGTAGCGAAAAAACGATTCATTGCTGATCTCTGATGCACATACACCAAAATTTCCTTTGAAGTTATTATCCTTTTGAGAAACTTTGTACAACAAGTTGTTTATTGAAACCGCTTTGAGATGTGATTCAAAGTTTCTAAACAAATGTGTAAGAGACTTTAGCCTGTCGGTCTAAGCCATCAACAGATTTCGTTCAGTTTTTTTTTTCTTTTTTTATGGCTCTGTTGAGTTAAATTTTAAATTCAACCATTTTTTATATTTCATACAAATTTATGGCATCTAATCTATTTAATCTACAACGAAATACAATAAAAAAAATTGTTTCTATTGTTTGTATTTTTTTATTATTAACAGGTGTGTCTATGAATGAATGAATGAATGAATACATTTGCAGTAGTAGGTGTTGGTAGTAACATATCATTTATTATTGACTACGCGGACTACGAACTACAAAAGGCAATCGTTTAGAAACATTTACACTCTATTAAATGAGCAAAGCACACAGCCTATAGCAGACAACTTTATAACAAATTTTTGTATGAAGAAAATTTGTTGAAAAATCTCTCATTTGTAGGTAACATGTTAGACGTCATTAAATCATTAACAAAAAGCTTAGGTAAGATTTACACTTTTGTTGTGTGTTTTATGTTTGTTATAAACGATAGATTTAATTAAATTATCATTTGTTTTTGGAATTGTATTGAAAAGAAGCAATATTTGGAGTTGTTTTTTAGGTCACTGGTATGCACTGCATTTGCCTTACGGCACTGTAAAGTAGGGTGTGTTGAAAGTTTATGATTGCTTTACGGATTTTATGCTATGTAAGTGCAGTAAAGCGTAACATGGCTTATTAGATAAGATATAAAAGAGATTTTGTTGCTATTTTTTCATTGTAGAACAACGAAAATTGCAATGAACTCATCACCACCAAAACAAAAAAAAAAACAAAAAAAAAAACGGAAATGAATTTGCTTTTTAAAAGCAAATTCTCTTGGCATTATTTTTCTCCTCAACATGCAATTTAATAACCCTAGAATGCAACAAATACCTTTTATAGAAGACTACAACAACAACAAAAAAGTCTTAAAAAAAACTAAAAGGGGAGAGCATGGCCACGCCTCTTAACTACTTACCGAACTAAATTGCACATTCATTCCCATGTGCTTAACACACACACACACACACACACAAATCAATCACCAAGAAGGAGCAAAAAAAATTAAGGCAAAGAAAGACGGGGAAAAAACTTATTCTTTAGAACAACCGCACCAATCCATAAATAGGGAGTTTCGAATTTCATTTCAAGGGAAACGAACGTACATTCATATAATAATCTGAGGCAATAATACAAAAAAACCAGCAAAAAACAAAACAGCTAAGAAAGAGTTACGACTTTAGAAAAAAGTTGTTTTTTGTAATGCCAGGGAAGTATATATCCCTACCCTACTATCTACAGCACAATGTCTTCTGTCATAATTTGCCCTTATTAATGTCACCAGAACCTTATTTGAGCCATTATTATTAATTTTATTTTCTCGTTTCTCATTCTTAAATACAGCAAAAAAAAACAAAAAAAAAAAACCAACAGAAGAGGGGCCTTGTGCTTAAGAGTTACGGAAAGTGCCAAAGGAAATGAATTAAAGCCAACCATATTTAAGGGTTCAATTAAAATGGCTGTACATTAATAAATAACACTACAAACCATGTGCCATACATACATACATTCGTACAGAAAAAAACACAAATAAAATTTATGAAAACAAGAAAACAAATACAACAACTTATAACCGTACCAAGAAAACAATAAAAAAGGAAATAATTTATTGGTTTGTTAATTTTCTAAAAACAACAGAAAACTTAAAAAATTACACGAACGTAATATTTTTCCTACTCATCTTTAAGCCGACGGCAAAAACAACTACAGTGCGTGAGAAAAAAAAAATTATCTGAATCAGTAGATTTTAAATAAATTTATTCTTGTATGAATTGTTATCAAAATTAAAATTTTTCCAAAACAAATTTTTTACGCACACTTATTTGTCAATTTAATATGTAAAAAGGATACGACCTTAAATTTTCGAAGGATGTGAATTTTAATGAATTTATAGCTTAAATTAGTATATCAGTTAAACACAAGGTTTAGTAAAAAAGTCGCCGTAGGTAGTGTGTTGACTTATTAGACTAGAACTCGTGGTTCAACCCCGGGCTCAGACATCTTGAAAAGAAAAAAACGAAGATTTATTCGACGGCTTCCTCTTAGCAATTTTCTATCAAAAAATTGCAATTAAAAGATCTATATTTTGAACTCAACTTTTAATTGTAGGAAAACTAGTTGGCACAGATGCCAAATATATCTGAAAGCTAACTGAAAATTTCTTTAATCCACTGTAACTCATCAGGCTTACGGCTATTATTACAACTTGCCGTTAAACTTGGGTTTAGTTAAACGTAACTTTAGCTAAATTTATATACGTTCACCTTGTAGTTCTAATGAAAAGACTTAATGAGTAGTAGTCTAGTAGGTAGTGTGTTCGCTTATTAGACGCAAGAGCCCGGGTTCGTATCCCAGGTCAGACATCAAAACGAAATATGAAAAAAATTTTTCTTCGGCGACTTCCTCTTAGCCGATTTCTGCTTAGCGAAAACTGCCATGAACAAGTTTCTCAAAAAAAAAAAATCTGTCGTTCGGAGTCGACGTTAAACTGTAGGTCCCGCCCCTCACATAGAAAATTAACGCACACAATACGAGTGGCGTGGGAAGCTAGGCCGTAATCCTGACTGAAGGGCTGTAATGGCCAATTATGTAGGTATGTATGTATGAAGCCCTGGTTCAATCCCTGGGCCAGACATCTTCAAATTGGGCTCTATCTACCGAATACTTTAATTCCAAATAGCAAAACGATTCAACTTCTCTAGCTTTGTATAGACAACAGTTCGATATCTGTATTTATTCATATTGATTTGCTCTTATCGATATTCTATACCTTCAAGCCAATAGGCCATGCAATTCTTTATACCAATATCACCTTTGCATGCATATTCCAGCTGAATCTATATTTGCTTTGCTCATTACAATGTCTAAATTGAAGTAAATTGAAGTTAATTCTCTCGCTTAGCAAGATCTCTTATATGACTTGGCGTTACAGGCGTTCGTATATAAAAGATGACTTTGTGTTCAATTACGTTGCATACTACTGAGTAGTTCAGGATGTTAAAAACATTTTTCCAAGTTCATGAACGCCAAATACAGTAAACCCTCCTATAACGCGGTACTCTCAGAACGCGGTTTCCATATTACGCGGGGCTGAAATTGCGACAGCCCTCCTATAACGCGGTACTTTCAAAACGCGGTTTCCATATAACACGGAGCCCTCCTATAACGCGGTACTCTTACTGTGCGGTTTCCGTACAATAACATCCCATAAGTTCCTTGTAGGCTTTTAGTTTAGTTTTTATTTATTTTTTTTATCAATCCTTACATGAACTCTTAAATTCAATAAAAATAATTTATAATTTATCATGCCTTTTGTATTTCTTGGTCTCCATATAACGCGGTACGAATGATGGGATTTGTACTAGCTCTGAGTTTCTTATAGCGCGGTTTCCATACAACGCGGTAGACGGTTTCCATAGAACGCGCTACGAATTAGCCTGATTTGTACGGTGAAATCAGAGTTTCTTATAGCGCGGTTTCCATATAACGCGGTACGCACTCACCTCGTTATAGGAGGGTTGACTGTACCGAGGAGACTTCCATTCTACCAACTGCATTATAATTACTCTCAGACTATAAACATGATCAACCCGCACTATAGGACCATTAAGATCGTCTTACTCTCTTATTCATACAGGTGCAAGACATGTTGACAGTTTCATTAATACTTAAAAAAATCAGATGAAATACTCTCGTTCACTGTATGTCATTGACGGATACGATTTGTCTGCTGTATGGCCACAGATACTAATTCTAGTCTTCCATAGTATCCAGTATCATTTTGATTGGTAAACTACTGGATTTGGATTTTTTTGGACGATAAAGATCACCCACTAGATTTGTGTTTCTTTAGCGCTGTTGTTAACCCAGTTTCGCATGTCGCATCTTGGTCTTTTCTTGACTTTAAGATTAAGGGAATGAGGAAAGTGTTGAACTGTTGATCTGCTCAAGAATGTTCCATTAAGCATTGTATTTTTCCTATTCAGTACCAATTTCTAAATTATATCGCCGTTCTATTCCTTGTGTGAAGGAATTTATAACCTAAGTGGCCATCTAAGACTTGAATAACTTTTATTTTCTCTTCTCCTAAGCAAGTTACAGAACTTAACTGAAGAGTTTTAATTTTGACATTGCATTTACTAGAATAAATAATTATTTCACTCATTGCGGTGCATTCGTTCTTTCACATACATAAATACATACATAATTGGCCATTACAACCATTCAATCGGGATTACGGACTAGCTTCTCACACCGCTCATGTTGTGTGATAGATTTTTTGAGAAACTTTACATGGCAATTTTATTTATTCGCAGAATTTTTGCCAGAAATCTGCTGAGAGGAAGTCGCCGAAAAAATATTTTTTTTTTTTAATTTTCATTTTGATGTCGCACCTGGGGTTTGAACCGGGGACTTGCGTCGCAAGTCGCGTCACACTGCCTACGGTGACTTCTGCTGGACTTAATTTAATTAATTTAATGATTTCTTCCCATACAGTGCCAGTTTCTAAATTATATCGCTGATCTACTCCTTGTGTGAAGTAATTTATAACCTAAGCAATCATTCAAAGCTTGACTAAACATTTCTTTGTTTTCTCTTAAGTGGAAGAAACAAAACTTATGTATATAAATAAAAGATTCGTAATTTTGGGTGCTAGACTATTAACGTGAGGGTCGTGGGATCGAATTCCAGCCGGAGACTCTGGTTTGGTACATTACATCGAGCATAAGGTCTAAGCTACTCAGCTCATAATAATTTAGTACCATTATTCTGTGAAATACTTAATAAATCCCCATTTAAACAATGCCATTAAATTCTTTACCCCAGCACTTTAGATTATTTTACAATCTAAATTGTTAAACATTTTTGAAATTGCACACGATTAAATAAAACAAAATTTGTATTTAAGTTTTATACGACTCAGAGATTTTATTGAATAAATAAAATTAACACTCTCTATACCACGCATATAAAATATATGTGTGAGTATGTTTATTTATACATAAAATTACATAAACACACACATACATGCACATATGGACATCATATTGATTATATTGATAACGTGTAAATGTAAACTTTGTTCTGATTTTCTGTAATCAACTTTGGCTAGACAAAATAAACTTTGGTTGGGGAAAAATTGTTTCATCATCATAATATTTATTTTAATTTCATTAAAAATACACCAATAAAACGCTTTGACCACAGTGTAACGCTTTATCACATCACACATACTCCATCATTATCCAATGATATCCAATTGTGAGCAGCTCATCCTATCATACCATCCATACCTCATGACTTTTGCTAACCAGGATAGTGTGCATTTAATTAACCTGATCAAAATCCTGTGAAATATACATATATATGTGTGTGCGTTTTATTTTTTAATTTATAATACAATTTTTTATTTATTTTTTCAATTTGTTTTTGTTTTTTAAATTTTTTTTTTAATTTTTTTTGTTGCATGGTGTATGAGAGTATTTATTTATTTAGCATTTACCCAGGTGTGTTAATGGATGGCATTTTTAAATTAAACAATTATACACACACATACAAACATACACGGTCACAGTCATCTTTTATTTATTTTTAAAACCGTATTGAGAAAAACATCAATAACAACCGTATATTTAAAGAAGAAAAACAAAAAAAAACGGATAAGCTTGCATACGCATATACTCATTATAATATGAAAATGATGATAATACAAAAACAACAAAAAAAAAAGACAAAAAAAATTGTGTATTTACGAAAAAAAATTAAACACAATTAATTAATCGTATAAATCTGCTTATTATCCATTTTGCTAACAAACATAATTATGCTCAATAAACTATTGTTTTATTTTATAATTTTTTCCCCTCATTTTTTTTTTCTCATTAAACCATGCCTTTTAAATGAATATGAACACTACAACTGTAACCGTGAGTGACCGTTAGGGTTGCCAAATGGCAAGTAAGCCACCTCATGGATTAATAAAATTTTGTTTTTTATTTTTTGGTTAATTACTCCCAATTGTTACGCTTTTACCTTTTAAAAACATTTAAAATATGACCTCGTGGATTGCAAATAAAAATAAAATCGTGTTAAGTTTTAATTAAAATTCTTTATTATTCGCACAATTCTGTATGCCACTGTTCACAACTTGATGTAAACTACAACAACTGCTTGTTTGTTATTCCTCTTTACACTCTTTTACGTAAATAATAACAATTGTTCGGCAAATCTTTATAACGGAGATCTTCAAACCACGATTATTCTCTTCACACGCAACGCGTCTTCACACAAGACTGACTGAATTTTTACTCGCTTGACTTCCACAGGCTTTAATCGAACCCCCAATTTCCTGGAGTTTATGTATCTCCGCTTCTATTATGGGATCAGTGGCATCTATTTTAGCTGGAGCAACATGTAACATGTTTTTAATGTCATCGTAAGTTAATTTTGTGCTCGATGCCCGTAATCCCTGTGATCTTCTATACCATTTCAATTATTTATTTAGCATATTTAGCTGATGCTTTTGTGGCAATTCAATGCGTAAAGAGTTGATAGCTTCCAATATAGACTCTTCTAAAGTATCCAAAGGATTCTTCAGTACTTCATTTGTGCGCTCTACAAATTGTTTGCTAATACAAAAAGTTCTCGCACGGAAATACGCTTCTCAATGGTACAGCAAAGTTTATCTATTTCTTGTACGAATAGCTCAAGTTCGTACTGAGCAGCTCCGTTGACCTGAATAGCTTCCGCTAACCTTATTTATTCCCAATTGCTGAATTACTCTTACTCATTTCTCAGCCTCTAGAACAGCAGTATTCAGTCGATCTTTAAGCAAAGATGAGGAAAATTTCTTTATTTCGGCATCCTTGCATAGCTCTTGTAACTCTTGCAAAGTAACTGTCGTTGGGCTGTTCGTTGAAAGTTCTGCCCATCACTATTATGTCATCGAGGTACACCAGGCAAGACTTCAAATGCAGCCCCTTTAGGACACGTTCAATGCAATGAGCGGAAGTTTTAGTTGGAAGACCCTTGATAATAAATGGGCATCCTACTAGAGCAAATCTACTTCTATGTTTTACATTTTTGATGGAAAAATATATTCATGTTTGTAAACCAAAGGTAGTCGCCACAATTTTCAACACAGTTCCTCTCAGCTCTTTACATACACTTTGAAGTCTCCGTAGTCTAGTAGGTGTTGTCTTCGCTTATTAGACGTGAGGCTACGGTTCAAACCTCAGGTCAGACATCTCCAGCAAAACAAACTATGAAAAAATATTTCATCGCTGACTTCTTCTCAACAGATTTCTGGCAAAAATTCTGAGAGTAAATAAAATTGCCATGAAAAGTTTCTCAAAGATTTGTCGTTCGGAGTCGACTTTAAAATGTAGCTCCCGCTGTGTGAAATCTCCTGAGAGGAAGTCGGCTGAGAAATATTTGTTTGTATTGCGTTTTGTTATAAATGTTTGGCCTGGGGTTTGAATCGAGGGCACACGTCACGTCTACTAGACTACGACGACTTCATAGATCAGACTAACCAGGAATAACTTGACCTTGAGGACCGGTGTTTTAACAGAGAAATTTAGGTCCAAAGTACACTCGCTTTTAATGGAGATCGCCTCGAACCCAATATGTGAATTCGGTGAACACGTTTTTGAAAGCTGTAAGGCATTACTCAACCCTGGAAAGAAACAAATCGTTGCGCATAAGATTTGTTCTTGTTGACACCGATCAGCATCCATCCTGAAGTTTGTCAGGGCGATGGACTAGGAGGAGTCACAATATGGATATAGATATGGATATAGATATGGATATATATATATGGATATGGATATGGATATGGACATGGATATGGACATGGACGTGGACATGGATAGGGATATGGATATGGATCCAGTTTCATCGACAGCATGATGTTACTGTCCGCGTGCTTAACGTGTATTTACTTTCAAATTTGTATTGATTATTTGGCAACCCTGTTGAAAACCGTTCATTCTCCCCATGTGCAAATGAGAGTATCTAAAAACATGTACAGACGTGTACATGTGTGAGAAAAAAGAGCCATATAATGCTTATAGAATTTTAATATCTCACAAATCATAATTAATTAATAAGTTTGCAAAAAAAAAGAAAACAACGGGAAAAAATATCAATGTATTTATGGGATTTATATTGTTGCATGTGTGTATTTGAAATGCGTATAAATATTCAATGTTTTACAACATTTAGTCACTGAAGTTTAATTGCATTGAACAAAAAAAAATCGAAAAAAAAACGAAAAACATTATCAAAAACGACTTCATGGTTAAAATTCAAGCTGATCAATACTGTGATTAATGTGTTTTAATTAAAGGTGGCCAGCTGTTTTGGGGGCTATATGATTGATATGTTTGGCTAATTTGTGTAGAAATCTTGTTTCTCATACCTGGTATAACTTTCTAATTTTTATTTATAGGCTGTTAGATATGAAAGACAGGCAATAAATGTTTGAAATTTGCAACAACAAAAAATAAGGTTTTGAAATAAATTGTTACCAACTAAACTGCAGATCATAAATTCTTTATTACTGCCATATAAACAAATCAATTAAGTTGGCCTCTCGCCAATGTTTTGTGCTTAATTATCGACGATTGAGTAGTTTGTACAACATTTTGTTAAAATTCCATTCCTTTTCCAGTGAATTTGTTTTCAGGGCATAAATATTATTAACAGAGTGTAGTATTGTCGCGTATTTGATAATGAACGAAAAATTATTATGATTTTTAATATTTTGCTCTTGCAATTGTTGTTGTTGTTGCTGCTCGTATTGGTTGTAATTTGAACAGGAATATAAATTTCCAGTTAATAGGATTTAAAAGCATAAAGTGTGTGCTGATGTTGCTGTCTAGTGGTATGTTTTTAATTACCGTTATTGGCTAATATTAACTGTAAAACAATGACAATAAAAACAATACAAAAGTATTTTTAACCATTTTTAAATGACTGCAGTTCTGCACTTTAACAAAAAGGAAAAAATTTTGAAATTAAACGAATCTCTTAAATATCGGCAATTTTTTTCAATACCCTACTGCTAGATAGAGAGTGCTTGGTAATATTGTATTCGTGTTTCCCTTTTAAAAAAGTTTAAAATATGGGCTCGTAGATTGCCAATAAAATAAAAATAATTCTGAGTTTAGTTTTAATTAAAATTCTTTATTGTGCGCACAATTCTGTGTAGCACTGTTCACAACTTGATGTAAACAACAACAATTGCTTTATTTGTTATTCCTCTGTTTGCATACATAACATATATAATTGGCCACTATAACCCTTCAGTCAGTATTGCGGCCTAGTTTCTCAACTATTTACACCCTTTGCATAAACAATAACAATTACTGGACAATTATTCCACAAATCTTTGTAACAAAGATCTTCAAACCACAATTACTATCTTCAAACACACCGTGGCTTCACACAAGGCTGACTGAACTTTACTAACTCCAGTCGCCTGCTTTGCCTTGCCTTTTATATGGCAGAGTAAACAGTCTGCTGAATGTGCCTGAAGGCGAATGTTCATGATTTCGCCTTATCGACATCTCTGTGAATGTAAACATCCTTGTTTACATTCATTATTGATTGTTGTGTACTTTGTTTACATTTATTCTTGTAGTGTTTGTTGTTGTATTTTTGTTTATTTGTTTACCATTTTTTAGCTGGTGTTTGTTGTAATATCAAGCAGTGCGATAATTTGTAAACAGGTTTGCTAACTGCATTGTTTTGTTTTTGTAGCTTTTGTTTATAATTTCAATGATAAGCGATGTAAAAGCAAAACCCCAGTATCTAAATTTTTCATTTTCGTAACAATATGTTAAGTTGGTGTTGATGTTTGCAACACCTTATGAAAATGATTCTAAGTCCTCTATACAGAATATGCTTTTTCATATGATGTTCATACATAATAAAACAAATTCAAATCCCTTATCCATAATCGTGTAGTAAAATTATTGACTCAAAATCTCCCATGTTTTCAGATAATATGCCCGAATTAAATATACATATTCACCTTCGAGTGATTCCTCAAGGCTGCGTGGAGACTCTGCCCATCGCAAGCTTATCTGCTAGTAAGCTGACTGATACATTACATTGGCTATTACAGTCGGCTTAGGGCAATGTATTGAGCATTAATTTTACCTATAAGTGCGCAATCAACAGTGTGTAGTCGAACCTCAACGACAGATTTTAGAATCTTTTTCATGGCAATTAGTTTACATTCAGAGCTTCCGTACGAAGATTGCTATGAAGATGTTTCCGAAAGAAATATTTGTTTCCAGATGTCAGAGGTGAGTTCTCGTCTCATAAACCCACATGCAACGCAAAAGACTACGGCTGATAATTCAATTAGACGACCGCTACAGTGTTTACCTGGGCAGCTCTTACGGCCCCGTTTAAGCTTTTGCAAGCAATTGTCGATTGTCTTAAGAAAAGGAGGCGATTACTCCAGAGTGAAATTTCGCTCGCATTTAATTTTGATTGAACTCAGACCTACGTTATCAGATTTATAAAGAGCGTTTGTATTTGATGGCACAAAAATAAGGGAAGTACAATACAGTCTCTAAGGTATCCCATAGTCGGCTATGACCAGCTGAAACTGTCTTACTTGGTATCAGCTTTAAATCATTTTACTTTTTACTATTTAATGTTACCATTGTTGTTGCTGTTGTTGTTTTAAAATATATGGGAATACAGATTAATCATGCCACCTAGAGTGAGAAATATTGCTTACAATAGCAGAATCATAATGGAAGCTCAACAAACGTTACTGCTGCTCCTACTACTCCAACTGCCTCAGAAAACTGTTTCGTGTTTCGTGGCTGAGCATTATTTAAATATTTTCATTTTTTGTTTTGTTTCATTGTTGTTGTTGCTGTTGTTGTGTCGACTTTGTTTTATTTTAAATTTTTAAATACAACGTTAAAAACTTAATTCTGCATCATGATCCATTTTGAATTAATGTAAGTAAGGCTTCAGAAGACAAAAAAAACGAAATAAAAGAAACGAAAAAATTAAAAATGGAATACCATGGAATGGAATGAAATAGAAATGCCTGTTGGTGTCTGTAAAACAAAATAAATTGAAAATAAAAATGATCAAATAAGACTATGTAAGGTACTACACTCAGAAACAAATGCGTTTTCTAATGTTTTGGATCTTTATTAAAAACTATGTTACCAAGCTGGATAGATAGTGCTACGAAAACGAAAAATTTAGATACTGGTGTCCTTCGGAGTCGACTTTAAACTGTAGGTCCCGCCACTCATGTATAAAATTAACGCACACAACATGAGTGGTGTTGAGAAGCTAGGCCGTAATCCTGACTGAAGGGTTGTAATGGCCAATTATGTATGTTACACACAAAACAATGTGTAAACACACAAAACAATGCAGTAAACAAATCTGTTTACAAATTATCGTACTGATAAAAAAATGGTAAACAAGTAAACAAAAATACAATAACAAATACCAGCATAAAAAAATGGTAAATAAGTAAACAAAAGTTCACAAACAACACTACAATAATAAGCGTAAACAACAATGTTTACATATACAGAGATCTCGAGAAGGTGAAATCATGAACATTCGCCTTCAAGAACATTCATCAGATTGTTTACCCTGTCATATAACTGGCAAGACAAAGCAAGCGATGATAGTAGTGAAGTTCAGTCAGTCTTGTGTAAAGACGCGGTGCGTTTGAATGGAGCAATCGGGGTTTTATTAAAGGGTATAAAACATAAACATAAAGGGTATAAATATAAACAGAGGAATAGCAAAGAAAAGCAATTGTTGTTGTTTACATAAAGTTGTGAACATATGGAATCGACTTTAAACTGTAGGTTCCGCCACTCATGTCTAAAATATACACACACAACATATGTTGTGTAAGAAGCTAGTCTGTAATCCAGACTGAAGAGTTGCTAATGATAAACTATTTATATACATATGTATGTATGTAGAATATCTGTGCTCACACTGTTTATACTCATGACTTGTTGATTTTCCGAATATTCATCTCATGTCCGGCATTATGTGCTTATGTTGCCAAACTTTTTAGTTTCGCTTGCTTGCTAGGGATCTTATACCAGAGTAGACAAATATTTTCCCCTTAGATCAATTCTTTGAGTTGGCGTTCAGAAATGCCCCTTCTTTGAACACACTCCGCTTATGATATTATTACGAAAATGGAAACGGTGTAATATCGTTTAACATTAATATGATAAACAAAAGCTACAAAAACCAAGACCATGGGTATGAAAGAAAAGGGGATAGACAAGTAAGGGACTACGCAACAACAAACAACGTGAACAAAATTTACAAACAACAATGAAACCGTGATAGAGTTCTCGAGGAGGTGAAACCACGAACATTCGTCTTCAGGAACCTTCATGAGACGTGTTCACGTGGACATATAAAAAGGCAAGACAAAGCAGGCATCGAGTAGTAAGAATTCAGTCAATCTTGAGTGAAGACACGTCGCGTGTGAAGAGAACAGTCGTGGTTTGAAGATCGCCGTTGTAAAGACCTGCCGAACAATTGTTGGTGTTTACGCTAACAGAAGTGTAAAGAAGAATAACAAACTAAGCAAATTGTTGTTGTATTCATCAAGTTGTGAACAGTGGTATATAAAATAGTGTGAACAATAAAAAATTTTAATTAAAACTAAACACAAAGTTAAGCTTGACAAAATTTAAAAATGTTTTTTAAAAACTAAAGCCGCAATTGAGGGCGAGTAGGGTACTAAATTTCCCCTTCCAACACAAACTATTTCTTTTCACACACTCTTAGAATATAGGCATATTGAGTTAGGAAGCACATGAAATTAATTTAAATGCAGTCTTTTCTGTTTTCTTTTTATTCTTCGTTAGCATTTAATACATGAATTAATGACTTTTTGCCCTCCCATGTAAATTTGTCTTACAATTCGTTTAGAAATTAAAAATCAACTCGAAATAAACACCTTAAAAAAAATCAATTTAAATCGCCTCGCATCTAATTCTAACAATCAAAAGTTCAAATCACAGCTTAGCTTATAAAAAAAATAATACGAGAAACACTTGATTCGAATGCATGTGAAACTAAAAGAACGGTATTCAAATGAAGCAGGCAGCCAGTCAGCTAGTTTGACTGCCTTCATGCCCCTGCCTGGCTGCCTGCTATAAAGTCAGTCATTTATTTAGTCAGTCATCATCATACAAGTTCAATTGAAGGCTACACACACGGACACAAATAGATTTTAGATTCGTTACACATATCAGAACATTCGTTTAAATCTTGGTGCGTACGTTTCTAACTTAAACCGTTTACATTCGTTACGGATGGCAAGCGTGCCTTATATATACCGGGTAACAGCAACAAACCAAAATAAAAAAATTACTCCTGCCTTGAACGTATAGCTTAGCTTAGCTGGCTGGCTGGCTGCCTACCTAGCTGGCTGTGTGTGTAGTTAAAATTTTTTAAATCATTTGCTTGGTGTACGTACGTACGTACGTACATACATTAATCTTAAGATATATTGGCTACATTTTATCCAACAAAAAAACGTTCATCGTTCATCTGTCTCTCCCATACATTTCATATTAAAAGTAGGAAATAAACGTACTCTTCTAATTTGAATTTGTCACAGCGCATATTTCGACAAATTTGAAGGGTATTTAAGCTGTATTCACTACGTATATTCACGTGGTTTTCTATTTCGCAACGAAAAAATTTTATTTCTCTACAGAACAGTTGTTAGAATTCGACATTTTTAGAGGAACTTAGCCAATCAATTTGCTACGCTGCAAATGTGCTAAAAAAAAGTGAGCAGAAAAGACAGGAAAAGAAACGAAAAAGAGAAGAGAATTTTTGTAAACGTGTCAATAGAAATAATAAAAAAAAGGAAATTCAAACAGGATATCATTTAAGTATGACTAATTAAGACAGTCTCGTTTGTTTTTTTTTATTTTTTTATGAAGATTTAGGAAATTAAGCCAATCACATCACCATTTAATTTTACAAATTTCGTTTGCTATGAGACATAAATCTCTTTTTAAAATTGTAATGTGATTGGAGTTGTTTTATGGAAAATGGCTACAAGGAGATGTTTTGAATTAAACTGCTTAAAAATGATACGAAGCCAATAGAATAAGGCTTTTTAAAGCGTTGTTATTGAAAAAGTTTGTCTTGGTACATGGCCAGTACAGCATCAGGAAATTTTAGGCTTTGGATAGTTTAGCGAAGAAAAGAGAAGCCTTTTGTGAAGAAAGAAGGTGTATTTTTTATATTCCTTTTGGGTTTTCGTCGAAACAATCATATCGTCATCTCCATACTATTTCTTTTACAATTTGTTTCATTTCCATTAATCAAGTTTATCCTGCCAAGTCAGTGATTGCCCTACTCCAGCAGGTCCTACGCCAAATTTTGTTGCTTGAAAGCAACAGACATATATCTGTTGTTTTAAGTGGTTCTTTCCTTAAGAGTTTGAAATGCCTGAAATTCCCAGGCTGTTAATGACTGAGTTCTTCCTCTCTGAGGTGTCAGTGTGGAGCTTTCTAGGTGGATTGTTTTGAGGCAGATTGACGACTCTTTATGTTTTGAAGTTACAATACCATGTTAGAAAATTATTAAAGTTCTCCTGCATTCTAATCTGTAATCCTCATCAAATCAGAAACGGCAAACGTTAACATATTGAGGGCACAGGACAAACGTATTAAACGATCACCGGTAAGTAGGAAAAAAGTTTAAAAACTGCCATGAATCATGTGAAACCTTATTTGAAAGGACTGTGCACAATATTGTTGCCGCATTTGCTCATAAGAGAGTGAAAACAGCATCGTGAAGAGATTTCAAAATTGTTTTTCCATAGAGGACCCATGGCTGTACTAGCATGAGGCAAAGCACCCATTAAAAGACCACAAAATAAGCTAACGCAGTCAAATCGCTCGATCCTTGTGGCCATTTCACATCAGCTCTACGTGTGATGAGTATGCACTCAAATTGCTCTTGTAGAATATCCAATGTTGCAAAAGCTGTGGAAAATGTAGCGCCATTCTCTTGAAAGCACATGTCTTTGATGGCCATATTATCCAATTCAGACCAAAATGCTCACCATTTACAGTGATAGCCTGTCCAATGCCATACTCAAAGAAATATGAAATTTTGCCACCGTGCGTGAAATCTACAGCAAAGAGTGACTTTTCGGACTTTGAATGGCATTGCATCTCAGGTGGATTGGCATCGTTCCAAATTCAAAAATGTTATTTGTTCACCTTTGCATTCATCTCGAAATGGGCTTCAACGGTAAAGATGATTTTCTCAATAAAAATTAGGGTCAGTTGTTATCACCTATTTTGGTGAAACAATTCTTTATTTGCTTCGTAGCTAATAAACCAAACACACTACCCACTAAACTATGACAACCCTATTTACATATAAATACCAATGACCATTTATGGGCCCGATTTCGTCGATTGATTTTTAATTGAAGCTAACAATCGAGATTAATTCTTATTTGATTCTCTTCGAAATTTGCTAATATGCTGTGAAATCTCTCTGTGCCCGAACTATGGCGTTAACATCAGCGGCATTTGAGTTTATGAAATGTTTCCTGCTGGAATTATTTCGTTGAGATAGCTGTTGCCTCTCTCAATACATTTTCAATTAAAATATTGAAAAGATGATAATAGAAGCAATCATACTTCCGACAGTATCCGATATAGTATTGAAAAAAGTTTTCTTTAATAACTTATGATCTCTAGTCAATTAAAATCATTCAGCTGGTTTGTATCATCATTTCGGGACCACCAAACTCAGTCACGATTTTAAACACTTTAATGCAAATCGAAGTATCGAAGGCGATCTTGTGAAGAACGAGTAGGTTTTGAATGTCAAGTTGACTTTGAGAGTAGATGATGTGTTTACCAGATCCAAAGCCACACTGATGAGCCTATTATATGTTTTACTTTGCTATGGTGCCTATGGTTTTGTCTTCATTTTTGTGTACTAGGTACAGATTTGTTTTCTTTCTTAAATAGTCTAGTTTTAGATCGTCATTTGATCCTACAGTCAGAGAGTTTATAACATAGTTAAACAAGAATTCCGTCATATTTTTAATATATCTCTCTAATAGCGTCATTTTAGGTCTACAATGACACACATCCACACCTAATCCACACATTACAAGCCTTCAGTTAGGACTACGAGCTAGATTCTCACAGCACTTATGTTGTGCGTGTTAAATTTTATAAATGAGTGGCGAGACCCATAGTTTGATCTCGACTTTGAACGACAGATGTTTGCCAAATTTTGGCAGAAATCTGCAGAGAGGAAATCGCCGAAGAAATATTTTTTCATATTTTCGTTTTAATGTCTGACTTGGAATTTGAAACGAGGCCTTACGTCTGACAGGCCAATACACTATTTAATAGACTAGGGCAACTTCCTGGTGAGTACAGCATTGTTTTGGATTCTTAAGTAGATTGAATGAAACCATCATCTGATGCAACAGTCAGGGATAACAATCATTACAACATTTTTTTTTATTAGAAAACATTTTGACAGAGGCAACAGATTTCTCAACGAAACAATTCATTATAGACTAAACGCCGCTGATGTTAACGTCATAGCTCGAGCACAGAGAAATGTTCCAGTATGACAGCAAATTTATATATAATCTCGATTGTTGGTTTAATTTTCTTGTGTACCGCTATGTCTTATCAAATATGATACACGGCTAATAGTAGTTTTTAAACTTTTATTTCCACTATATTAGGCACCTTTAGCCGGTGACCGTTTAACTTTTTAGACTATACTTTAAAAGGCTCTTTACTCAATTAAATCAGGATTCTTGCACATTTTATTTCTGCCCTCTAATCAGCCTTATTTTAAGGCTGCACCTATGTACCACTGAATATGCAAATGAATTGTAAAAATGTTGCATTTATATTTACTGCATGTTTGTTGTTGCATTTATAATAATTTTCTCTCTTAATTTTTATCATCAGCTAAGGGCCTATTCTATTTCTATTCTGTAATTAGTAAAAACAAACAAACACATTAAAATTCTGTGAAAATCTTGCTTAAAATTCGATTACATAAATGCCTATAAGGAAATTTTTTTTATAAAAACAAAAACAACCACATATGTACATTGCAAAATAATCTGTAAAGGATTTACGTCAAGAAAAAAAAGAATAGAGGCCAACAAAAATCAATTCTTTGAATTTGACTGTCAATAGAAAAAGATCATAATAAATCAAATGGGGGTTTAATGAGTGTCTATTTACGATGATTTCGTTTACAAAGTATGTATACAGTATACGAGGCATGTACACGATATCTGGCTAACTGCCAAATATTTTTTTTTTTCAAAATACGTGCAGGTAGTTTTCATTTTCGTTCTCGTTCTTTTTTTTTCATTCGTTTTGGAAAATGCCTTTAAGGTTGTAAAGCCATATTTAGATTGTAAGCTGTCAGTTTGGGTTACTGTTCTCTCTTCTTATTGTTGTTGTTATTGGTTGATGAATTTGAAGGAAAACAGGTAAAACAAATTGAAACGGCCTTGTTTGGTTTTATTCTTACTCAAAAAAAATAGGAGATAATTTTGATGAAATTGGAAAATTTGGAAAGAAAAAAATATGTTGAAAACGATTGCATAAAATATGAGAGTTTATCGAGTAAATGCTGTTGTTTGTTTGTGCAACTGCCAGAGAGACAGACGCCTTAGAGCTGGAAAATAAGGAAATTTGTCGAACATATGGACGTGTTATTGTAAGGGTCTCCTATTTTATGTCATTCTAGATTTTCCGATATTTTATTTTCTATTTTTTTTTATTTATTTGCTGGAACAAGTTAAACATTGTAGGCGTACTTTTTGAATTTCAAACATTGTTACTCTGGTGCCAAAACACTCGATGAAATTTTCATTTTTTGTCATACAAGTGTTATGGGCTGGCTATAACGTTTTAAAATTCGTACGGAGTTTTCTTCTTCTGTCTTCAGTTGTGTTATCTTTCTAGATGACCTTCAAACTTTATAGAGTTAAAGAAAAAAACAAACCATTTTTAACGAAAATTGTTTAAAATTGAAGGCTATCGAACATCGAACATGCCATGAGTTCAGTTCAGTTCTGTTCGTTTGGTTTCAAACTGAAGGTTGCATTGCAACTTCGAATTTAACATTACCCCTTTGAAACGTAAAATTTCGAATTTTTAAATTCTAAAACGCTACCAACATGTTGCAGTTGCATGATGTTGGAAGATATTTTCCTATAACTTGCTTATTGAAACAATATTTTGGTTTTGTTTTGAACATGTTCTTACAATCGGTTTGATGTTGTAGTCTGCTTTAGAAAGTATCTCATAGTTTGTATTGCTTCCCCCAATGTATCTTTCAGTTTGTTTTTGTATCTGTTTGCTTAGTATCATCTCATCTTTGTTATTGGCTTGTAACCTGTTTGATTATTTTCAGTTTTTATTTTATTTCCTTGGGTTTAAAACACTTTATAACTTTTGCAGATTTTTTTTTTTTGAAGATACATCTTCAAGATACTTTTCATTTGTATATGTTCGATGTTGCATTATTCTCTTTTTATTGTCATTTGTTGCAGATGCCACTTCTCTGTTGATTTTTATTTCTTTGTATTGTTTTATCTTGTATTTACTTCTTTATGTTTCTGTTCTGTTTCTCTTGCCTTTTGTTTCTACAATTTTTTTTAGTTGTTTCTAATTACTTCCATCTTAAAACTTGTTCTATTTACATTTTTCTAACGCTTGCGTATTACTTGCCTCCTTCATGTTGTACAATTGCACGTGCTTTATTTTTTATTTTGATGCTTGCTTAACAAAAAAAAAAAATACAACAAAACCAGAGAAAAAATAAAAGAAAATGAAATGTAAAAACGCTTTAAAGCAACCCCAAATGCAACATGTTACAACTTGAAAAATTTAAAAAATTCACAATTTAAGCAAACTTACTGCAAAACTCAAGTATCCTCATAATGTCTCATGCTAAAGCATTGGATATTTAAAATAAGAATTTTGAATTTTTTGAAGCTGAAAATGAATCAATTTTGAGATTTTATTTTAGAAGTAATTTTTATGGCACAAAAAAAATAAAAAAAATTTGGGATGAAAAAATTCATTCAAACCAACAAATTTAAAAGCATTTATCGAACTTCTCAACTCTTGATCTTAAGTAATTGGTATCAAATTTAATTCTGAAAATATTGAATTTAAGTTTTTAAATGGCTGCTATTTTGAAATACATAGTCAAACCAAATATTTGCAAAAATTTTGAAAATATGCAGCGATGTTGGAAAAATTTTTCAATGATTTCTTAAAAAATTCTGCTTTACTTTTCTAGCTTTATTTGATTACTTTGTTGAATGTTTTGAACAAGATAGCGAAGCGATTGCTAAATCCTGCCATTTAGAAATTTTAACTGATTCTAACAAAAAAAATGGGCCACAACAATATTATACCCATTAAAAGGTAAACCGTATACCGTACATGAAAATTCCCACGAAAATGAACACAGAAAGTGAATTTATTTACACAGCGATCATAGTTAATTACATTTTATTTCAAGTATTGTCTTATTGGAGAAGCACCCACGATTCGAACTCCAGTTTAGACCTCTTGAACAAAATGGGGAAATTAGAAAAAAAACATTTCTTTCGGTGACTACCTTTCAAGCAGTCGTCCGACGAAAACTCTGAGAGCAAAATAAAATTTCCATGACAAGTGTTTTAAATCTGTCGTTCGGAGTCAATGTAAAATTGAAGATCGCGCCACTCATGTATAGAATTAACACACGTAACATGGGTTTTATAGAAGTCGCCGTAGTCTAGTAGGCAGTGCGTTGGCTTATTAGACGAAAAGTCCGGATTCGTATCCCAGGTCAGACATCAAAACGAAATAGGAAAAAAAAACATTTCTTCGGCGGCTTCCTCTCAGCCGATTTATGGCAAACCCTCTGAGTTCCTCAAAAATCTGTCGTCCGGAGTCGACGTTAAGCTGTAGGTCCCGCCACTCACGTATAAAACTAACGCACACAACATGAGTGGTATGAGAAGCTAGGCGGTGATTCTGACTGAAACGTTGTAATGGCCAATTATGTATGTAACATGGGTGGTGTGGGAAGCTTAGTTCTAATTCTGACTAAAGGGCTATAATCACCAATAAAGTAAGAATTTCTCTTTCCTTCCATGCTTATTTAAAACCAGAGCAGATCAGAAACTCTGGCCTATTACACTACAGCGAACATATGGCATTTGCCTCTGTTATATATGGTCTTTTATTAAGCGCTTCCTATCTCTAAATTTAAATAAAACATAATAATTGTAGGAGGTATCAACGACGTTTTTTCTTCGTTTGAAAGGCGTGATGTTGATGCCATTATGTAAGGAATTTTGATACATAAATCAGACTGATTTTGGTCGATGATTTGTCTTACGTTGGCTTTAAGGATGCTGCGTTTTGTGGCATACTCCAGCTACTTAAAAAAAAACTAACGCACGATCTCGGTGACAAGTTTACATCATATCCAATTAAGATCATTCGTGTAAAATATTCAATATGGCATGAGCTGTGCGGCACGTATCTGCTGTTGAAACCACATGTCTTTGATGCCTAGATCATCTACTTCAGGGAAGAAGAAGTTGATAATCATCGATCTATAGTGCTCGCTATTAACAGCAATGGCCTCGCCGACGTTGTTCTTAACAAAAAATATGGAGCTATGACGCCGTCAGTCCTAATTCACACCGCACCTTCGGGTCTTATACGGATCGTCCTAAATTCGGCAGTTCTGGAAGACCAGATATGAAGTATACGTATCTAATAACTTAGGGTAGCATTCGATTTCTAACCAGTGTTGAGAAATCGATATCACACTCCCTACAAATGAAAGTTAAGTCAACTTGGTGGACTGAATTGAGAGAATCTTGTGCAAAGCATTCAAAGCTTTTTTGGGAAGAACACGGAGTAGTTCTTATTTATTGAATTTAAAAATCCCATTAGCGAAAAAGGTCCAATTGAATTCAAAATTTATTAAAAATTATGATCAAATTCTTAATGAAATATTTACTTAACACGTATCCATAAAGGCGTAAGATTTGCTATTCTGTTTTCAATTAAAAAAAAATTGTTTGTCAAATTGAATAAAAAATTTTGCTAAAAATCGACAGTTTTTAAATCTTTTTTAATTTTCTTTATTTTGTAGAAAAAATTTCATTTCTCAAGATTTCATATAATTTTCGTAATTTTTGTTTTTCTTGCTTTTTCCGCTCACACTTCCTAAACACCAAAGTGGTGTTGCATGTTCGACTCTCAAACTTCTTTTGTCAGCCTTAAACAAAATCTTGTTGAATAAAATGTTTCTTGTTGTGTTATTTTTATTTTTGTTTCATGAAAAAATAAATGTGTTGCTACAGCCGGCCATTATAGAGGTTCTTTGTCTTTGGATATAAGCAATTACAACAAGTTGCAACACAAGCGCATGCAACATTTTGTCTCAAATACAACTAAATTGTGTGAATATTTTGGTTTACTTTGAGAATTTTACTGTACTTGCATGTGTTTCATATATCCAGTTGTATGGTGTTTGAAACAGTTTGATGATATTGGATGAGGTTGCATGTTATGAGTTAAAAAACATGTACGATTGTTTAATGTTAAAATGTTTTGCTTTAACTTGAGAAAAATTTAGTATTCAATTGGTCCTTGTGCATAAATGTCGTGTAAATCGGGGAATTAGATTTTTTTCCGTTATTTATTTCACTTAAGAAAAACGAAAAATTTTCACAAAAAATTTTTGATTTGAAAGAAGAAGCGAAGAAAACTAACGAATATAAAATACGTTGTTTTAAAAGGCAAATACATAGATAAATAATTAAAGTGGTGAACAAATATATGGAAAAAGTTATGAAAATTTAAAAAAATACAACAACAAAAAGAAAAGATATAAAAACATTAAAAAAATTTTTAAAGAAAATTTTTAAAAAAGAAAAAATTAAAATAAAAAAAATTTTTTCTTAAAATATTGAAAGAAAAAAAATTTTAACAAAAAATAAAAATAAAAAAAGAAAGAAAAATCAAATTTGTTAAACAAAATGTTGTGTAGTAAAAATATCAATACATGTCTTATGGCATTTACAGCCATTACTTTATTTGGATTTATAACTGCACAGGCAGTTGGTTCGAAGGATCTATTCAGATGCCGCCAAAGTTGCTATCAAAAGGTAAGATAACCCAAGCAGTAACAAATAATAATGCCTCTACAAAAGACTTTGACATTTGAATGGAAGGATTAAAATGTCTTAAAGTATAGAAATTGAAAAAAGAAAACAACGGAAAAAAATGATTTATTTTCAAAAATGTTTGTAAAATGAAAACATAAAAATAACAAAACTGCCTATAGGCAGTTATTGTAAGCATATGTAAAATGCTTATAAAACTACATACATGAATACAAGCATATGTACATATATGTACAGAATATGCTTGTGAAGTAAGCATCAGCATCTACGAAACGAGTTGCTAGTCAAAGTAGCTGCTGTATACGGTATACGAACATGTAAAAGATTATGATCTGCACGTGACTTAAGCATTATTTTTGGGGTTATTACTGTGTACGAGCATTATAGAAATCATCAAAAAAATAATAATTTGTATGAAATGCAAATAAAAAATTAAAGAAATTTTAATGATTGACAAAAAAACCATGTGACACAGAAAATATTTAATTATTATGGCAGTAGCACTCGATATTAAAAAAAATCAGTTTCGGGATTCAAAACTGGAAATTTAAAATCGGAAACTATCATGTTTCTCTTTCAAATATCGTACTTTCGGAAAATTTTTCTAAACGATAATAAGATTTTAATTACCGAAATGTAATTATCACAGCCAAAATCCCATGAACTTGCTACAATTGCGAAAAAAAAAAATCAGAAAGTCAATATGTCTTTAGGGGTACAAGTTCAATAGCTTCTAACCCCATTGAGCTCATATAAGATCAAATAAACCAGTTGCCGAAGTCTAGTAGGTAGTGTGTTGGCTTATTAGACATAAAGCCCGGGTTCATATCGCAGATCAGACATCAAAACGAAATATGAAAACAAAAAAAAAAAATATTTCTTTGGCGACTTCCTCTCAGCAGCTGTCTGGTAAAAACTCTGAGAGTAAATAAAATTGCTATGTATAGTTCCTCCAAAAATCTGTCGTTCGGAGTCGACTTTAAACTGTAGGTCCCTCCACTCAAGTATAAAATTAACTCATACAACATCGGTAGTGTGAGCAGCTAGGCCGTAATCCTGACTGAAGAGTTTTAATGAGCAATTATGTATGTATGTATGTAAACCAGTCGCCGTAACGTTGTAATGACCAATTAAATAAGTATGAGTCGGGTTATTGAATAGACATTAAGGCAGTAGCAGTCTTGTTAAGTTGAGGACAAAATCTCTTATGAGCATATTAACCCATATGTGCTTATCGCCCCATATTTAAAACGGCAAGATATTGATCAGCTGTGTGGTATACCATATGTGTACGTAGATTCCAATAAATAGAAAAAATGTTTTTAATAAAAAAGTTGGGCATTTCAGTTAAAACTCCCAGTCCACAATAGACCTTAGCAGTCATGATATTTTTTTTATTAAAAAATTTATTAAAATTCGCCAAACCATATGGCACTGATGTTAATATTGGCAAAAAAAAAAGTAGTTGGAAGTCGTCATAGTCTAATAGGTAGTATACTGGCTTATTAGACGTAAGGCCAGGGTTCACAAACCAGGCCAGTTATCTGCAAGTATAACAGAGAAACGGACAGACAGACAGTTATACAGTAATATAGTTTTACTCTGGCAAATCTATAAAGAAAACGCTACGCATGCTACGTAGAAATAAAATGAATTTCTGGTTATACAGCACAGCCTAGAAAAAGACAAGCGAACAGAGGCAATTTAATTTCAATTCGCGAGTTTTTTTCATGGCTTAAAAACACAGCCACAATAATAATTGCACGCATTTGAAAAATAATAATTTTAGCCAGTTTATGGTACATATGTCCATATGTCAGCTTTAAGACAAAAAATAAATACATGAAATTAAAAAAAAAACAACAACAACAACTGTTTGCTAAAATACATGAACAAATTTTTTGTTTCTTTTTTTGTAAAAATATTGTTTATGAAATAAAAACAATTATCTGTTGACTTGAGTCTTCTTAAGGATTTTAAATGCATATGCTTTTTTTTTTGCTTAGCGAACTAGATCTTCGAAAGACTCCCACAGTGTTGAAATATTGTTTTTAATGATTTTTTCTCGTTACACATGTTTAAACTTTTAACATGACATTGTTAAATTATTAAAAATGAAAACCCCATATAGTTTTTAATATTTCCTAGTTATATTACATATCATACCACACAATACAATACCGGCCTATGATATCAGCACATATATATGCATATAGCATATGCTGTTAAATTAATTTTAAATTGTATTTTTTTCTTTAAACTCTAGAGAGTCTTTGATACTCAATCGTTCATATGTTTATATGTATGTATGGGATTTGATTAAATATGCAAAATGAATATTAAGAACATGGTTCGAAGGCAATGTCTTTGTGGTCCGTCTTGTCAATTTAGGCTCTCTACCAGCCTTCTAAAAAAATACCCTGCGAGTAAAAGTAATTGTTATGAAAAAGTTTCTCAAAGAAATCTAAGGTTCCGAGTCTTCTTTAAACTTTAGGTCCCACCACTCATTAATCATAATTAACTTGAACATAAGAAATGTATCTGTGGTCACCGTGGAGTCTAGTGGGCTTGAGTATAAATATTGAAAAAATTTCTTTCTGGTAAAACTAATTCCAGTAGAAATTTCATTAAATCGCTTGTTCAGGATTGACCCTTTCAAAATAAGTGGTGTGAGAAGCTAGGTTGTAATCTTAACTAAAGGGTTGTATTAAACAATTAAGTTACGTGCATTAGACTTTATAATACTGCCTTAGAGTTTTGTTTTGCAATTGTAAAACTTTATGTATCGTACCTTTATTATCAGTCATAAATAATCACCATACCAGGGGTAATAAAAAAATTTTCCCGCGTTATTTTTAGGATGCAATAAAATGCAATATTGTTATTTAATTACAAATAAATTTATTATTTTCGATATTTTCCTTTAATTTGTTTAACTAAAAACCAGCTTCTTGTAATGTTATCTTGAGAATTTTGTGTGCCCTTTTTAATGTCACTGTTTTCATGGTATTTATTTAGGCTGTTATTGACAATAAATTCAATATTTGCTTGGTAAACTAAAAATGAAAACTTTATTTCAAATCAATTTTGGGTTTTTTTTGTATTAATAAGTCTATCACATGAAGTGTACTCTACAGAAAAATTTAAGTTTTTTTTTTTAAATAAAGATAGGCATATGAAAACAGAGAGCTAATGCCTTAAAACCATACAAATACAATGGCAATGCATACACATTCCCCTGCTTTATCCAGCTATATTGGCCTATAGGCTTCAGTAGTTTATCGTTAATGCAATAAACATGGTTTTTAAATAAATATTTTTGTTTTTATTGGTTCGCGTTTATTTAACTCAAACAAAACATTTCAGGAGATTAAAAAATTTTCGAATAAAAAAAAAAAAGAAATGAAAACAAAACAAAAATTGAATTAAAAAATAAAAAAATTTTTTTGTTTATAAATAAATTGTAAAAACAGTTTAGCAATATTGTTATTGCTATTATTATTATTTGTTTTTAATGGTTTAGTATTTACTTTTTTAATTACTAAACAGTTTAATGCTAAAACTTAATATTTGTTTTGGTCTGTAAAAAAAAAAAAAATTTTTTTTGTTTATTGAATTAACACTACACAGTATTTTAAATGGCATAACAATGTTTATTTTAATGAGCATATGTATATTAAAAAAAAAAAATAAGAAGAAAGAAGGTTAAAAAAAGCAATAATAAACCTCCAAATACGTTCATATACTCCAAATACAATGTGCATATAAATATTAGTGATGAAAGCATAAAATATGGTTTTTAAAATAAGCATTTAAAAAACAAATAATGCATTATAGTGTAAAAAACATTTCGAAAGTTACATAAATTTTTAACCGTTATTCCGAGAAAAAAAAAACACTCTTCATGGGAAAGCCCTGAACTAATGGTACAAATATCAGCTAGATGCCACAGGCACAGCCAAGTATTTAGCACAGTACTTAAATTTCTTTAAAGTAAAAAATATGCAAATGCAAACTTAGCAATGAGCCTTGAATTGTAAATCATTTATGGCCATAAAAATATTTGCATTTTTAGCAATTACTTGGAAGCTTTTTTCATAAGAAAAATTAAAAAAAAGAACAATTTTGATAAGCATTTTTGTTATTAATAAGCTATTCTAACTATTGCTGTTGTTGTTGATATTGCAAACTATCTCCTCGTAATTATATTATGGCTTTAAAAGCACATTAATATGTGAAATATGTGGAAAATATTATTTCTTATTATTATATGCAAAAATATGCTTTTAAATCTGAAACTAAAATCATAAAATGAAAGAGGTTTTAATTACCCAACACACATATAAATATGAATTTTATAAATTATCCACCAAAACAAATATATATATGTGCTTTTATGGTAAAAATATGCTTTAAAACTAAAACATATTTAATATGGTAATAACCTTTATACATATGTAAACTAAATAAAAATAAATTCTTAAAAAACATTGGTTTCACTAATAAAAATCATGCTAAAGCTAAGGTTAGCTTTAACCTAAAAAAGAATATATGCTTTTATAGCAAATGATGCTTTTAAATTTGAAACATGTATAATACGCTTAAAAGATAAAAGTTTAAAGAAAATTAAGAAATTACAAATGTGGAACAATACGTAAATAATTTTTAAAACTTTATTCGCATATATAATTTAAAAACAAAAATATGTATTTGATTTGCATGAAAAAAATATGCCAAATTAATAGATTCTAAGCAATATACAAGAAAAAATTAATTATTTTCAATGATTTTACATGTATAAAAGAAAAGATTATGCTTTGAAAATTAATATAAGTCAAATATGCTGTAAAAAGCAACCTGCAAAATCGCATATTTTATAATTTCTCGGTCAGCTCCACTTAATTTTTGCATATATTTAGGACACTGCTTTCCAATACTTAAATTCAAATGATACAGATTTTCCAAAAATTATACAATATAAAAGAAATTAATTATTTAGAAAAAAGCAAAAAACCCCATAAAACAACAGTACTCATCAATATTTCCTATTCATAACAAATAGTTTATATGCTCTTAAGATATTAATATAAAAATATATGCTTTTAAAGCCTATATTTTAGTATAATTATTTTTATATATTTTTTCAATTGAAAAAAGTGTATATGCTCTAAAAGATATTTGCATAAAAATATGTATATGCTTTAAAAAAATAGTATATGTAATTTCTTATATTTATAAAAAATATTAAAAATAGAAAAATATTCTGAGAATATATAAACTTAAAAAAAAATTTTGATATATGCAAAAATATGCTTTAAAAAGTATTTATTTAATACTTAATAAATATCAGCAAATTTTAATATTTTGCATATTTTCAGTTTCTTATTATTTAGTTTCAATAAATTTAATATAAGAAACTGCATAATCTTTGGCATTATTATATAAAACTAAAATATGCAAAAATATGCTTTAATAAATAGAAGAAAATTATATTATTTTGCATATTTTCGGTTTCTTATTATTTAGTTTCAATAAATTTAATATAAGAAACAGCATATTCTTTATCATTTTTATATTAAACTAAAATATGCTTTAAGAATTAATGTAAAAATCTTAAATATTAGAACATATGAATTTAGTTGAAGCTTTTTAAACACAGAAAACGAATGAATTTTGAATATTTTTAGTTATTTTGCCCATAAGCTTTAAAATCTTCAAAAAATTACAGTGAAAAGATTTTTAAAACGTTTTATAAGTCTATGAAATATTGATATAACCCCAAAATATATTGAAATATGCTTTAAAAAATGAACGAAAAATTCTTAAATTCCACATACGAAATTGGTAGTTTTGCATATTTTTATTTAAGCGGTTTGAAGGGAAAATATGTTAAAAGAGGGAATTTTCTTGCAAGAAATATAACTATCCAGGAACTGGGCTACATTGTCTTCCCATTAGCCATATTTTCCGGATTTGGCTGCGTATGAGAATAATTCTTGTTGCAAATCCTGTAGCCGTTTCCCGTTTTAAAATGTTTGTTTATTAGACTAGAGACCTTGGTTCAAACCCTAGCTCTGACATGTCAAGCAAAACGAAATCTGGAAAATGTTGCCTTTTTATTCAAAAATCGAATACTATGTTTAAAAATACACTTTTATTGAGTCAATATTTGATTTATTGAGTATAATATTCTAAATGTTCAGACATAATAATATACGCAGTTCAGCTGTTTATTCAATATTCATTTGAAAGCTCACTGAACATACTTATGACAGTGCTGCATTTTAAGTTTTACTCAATATTATAACAATTTTGGTATTTATTGCCCAATAATTAATTGAAGCTTTATATAAAATATTGAGCTCAATAATGGCGTTTATTATGATTTATGCAATAAAGGTACATATCTGAACAGATATGCTACACATAAATAGAATGCTATTAAATTACCCACGTATAACCTGCATAAAATAATTGTTTAATATTTTTGTATGCTTTTTTAAAACATATTTCAACGAAAGTTTCCTGTTTGAAAGCAAATGTTTGAAAAATGTTGGGAACATATTGTGCTTTTAATCGCATTAAAAAGTATTTGACTAAAAATAATTCATTGATTGGAAATTAAAATCTAATTAAATTTCTCTTTCAGTTGACTAATGCTTATGATTTTGTGGAAATATAAATTTCCACACAATAAAACAAAGAAAAAGAAAAATTTCTGGAAATTATGTGTGATTGAAAGCAGGTTAAGGTCAGAGAGTAAAAACAATGTGAAAATTAAATATTGAAAAATGAAAATCTTAAAATTTTCAATGGAATTTCCATTGAAATTCTAATCCATTGAAGAAAATCAATAAAAGTTTTATGCAGAACGTAAAGTTTATAAACAATTGAAATAAAATTTGTTTAGCTACTAAAGAGGTTTTTTTTAAATTGAAAATAAATTCCAAAAATTTAATTGAAAATAATTTCCTTTGGTGGTTAAATCCAAAATGAAAAAAATAATTAAAATTCCTAATAAGTCGTTTGTTTGTTTTATTAACGATCAATAATTTATCATCATTCATTATAAATGGTTTTTAGTTTGCTTTAAAGCATATTTTTTATGACTTTTTTTTGCATTTTTTTCAATTTTTTCTCAGGCATTATTATGATTGACATTTCCTTTCATATTTGTGTGCAATTTTTGTGCAGATATGCTTAGCTAAGAGTAAGAGTAAGTTTAAATTAACAAGACGGACCACAAAGACATTGCCTCGGAACCATGTTCATAATATGCATTTTGCATATTTAATCAAATCCCATACATACATATAAACATATGAACGATTGAGTATCAAAGACTCTCTAGAGTTTAAAAAAAAAAAAAACTTACAAATTAAAATTAATTTAACAGCATATGCTATATGCATACATATGTATATGCTGATATTATAGGCCGGTATTGTATTGTATGGTATGATATGTAATATAACTAGGAAATATTAAAAACTATATGGGGTTTTTATTTTAAAAATTTAATGTCATATTTTTAATATAACAACGTCATGTTAAAAGTTTAAACATGTGTAACGAGAAAAAAATTATTAAAAACAATATTTCAACACTGTGGGAGTCTTTCGAAGATCTAGTTTGCTAAGCAAAAAAAAAAAATAAATATAAATTTAAAATCCTTAAGAAGACTTCACTCAACAGATAATTGTTTTTATTTCATAAACAATATTTTTACAAAAAAACAAAAAAATTTTTTTGTTTCTTTTTTTTTCATTCAAATTAAATGTATTTTAGCTGCCATTTTTTTTTATTTCTTGTCTTAAAGCTGCCTTATAAACCATATACTGGCTACAAAAAATTTTTTTAAAATGCGTGCAATTATTAGTGTGGCTGTGTTTTTTAAGCCATGAAAAAAAAACACGCGAATTGAAATTAAATTGCCTGTATTCGTATGTGTTTTTCTAGGCTGTGCTGTATAACCAGAAATTCATTTTATTTCTACGTAACATGCGTAGCATTTGCTTTATAGATTTGCCAGAGTAAAACTGTATTACTGTATAACTGTCTGTCGGTCTGTCTAACCGTCTGTCCATATAAATTCTATCTAGAGTAGGGAGTTATAAAAAACAACATTTTAATGACTTTAAAAAAACAAACTCACGAATGCAATTTTCCTCTCCACTGGTGATCATATTATTCAGGTTTTTTGTTTTTGTTTCTCTGCCACAATATTTTTTTCGAGCTCTACACAAAGAATTGCTTTAGTTTTCTTGCTTTCAACCTTAAGCTTAAACAAATACTTTGACTTGATCTTTAAGTTTGTTGTTTGTTGGCTAGTGCCTAAAGATTTTTTTTTTTGCTTTACACAAACACAAGGTGGCCACTTTAATACAGACCAAATTTATGACATACAAATTTCCTTGTTAAACTGTTAACAAACCAAAAAAAAAATTTTTAAGTCGTTTTAAAACTTGTCTTACTAATCTTATTCTTATGCTAATATTGTTTTGGTCCGCTTTATGATGTTATCAGCCTGTATTCCTCTATGTTTTTTGTGTATGTGTTTTTTGTAAATTTCAACAACATCAGAAATTGTTATGGGTTTTAAGTTACTTGATTATAGTTTGTGGGTTTCTTTGGCTGTAACAGGAAAAAACAAAAAACACTTTGAATTCATAGACAAAATCCATATACAACTCCAATAACATCTACGAAAAAAAGTATGTACCTATATATATCCGTATATAAACATTTATTTAATTGATTTGTCAGTATCTATTTTACCTTAATTTTAGCCTAAAGCTACAAGGCATTATAATTTATATGTAATTTGTTTTCCATTTTTTCTCGTACGTAACTCTTTGAATGCTTGGTTGGTTGGTTAGTTGGCTATTTGCTTGGTTAGTTAGTGTAGCTAGTTTTTTGTTTTTTTAATCGTTTGTTGCCATATGTTGGTTGATCTAGATAAAATTATTATTGTTTTTAGATAATGTTTGTTTTGCGTTTTTCTATAAAATAAAATAATTAACAGCTTGATTGAATTTTAATAATTTTCTTTTTTCTGCTCCCTATTTCCATAGGAAATTAGCCAAAGAAATTAAAAGAAGATCACTTTGTGTGCTCTGTTGTGCTCTAAAAACCAAAACAACAGGAAATGAGTTTTTATTAGGAAATAACAAAATGAGAAAAAAAAGTATTATTTAAACATCATAATTATAAAATTATTTTGTTTTTTGTTTCATTTTTAATTGGCGCTGGCGATTAGCTTTTTTTTCCCTGCAGTCAGGTTTTTTTGAGATCATTGAGGTAGATCAGGTTAAATCGGCGGCATGGGAACAAAAGTTGTCATGCATTATGATTGCTTTTACATTCAAAACAAAAAAAAAAAAAAAGACAAAAATTTTAAGTTTCACATCAAATTTTGTGTAGCAAAGTGAGTTTTTCATACTACTCGGAAGGTGCACTGTGTTAAAAGCTCTTTGTAGTATCAATCACGAACCTAAAAATTAGGAGTGTATCGATTTAGCTCTTACAATAGCTCTCCACCTCCCATTTCTATAAATTTAATCATTTTTGTTTTAAAAATTGTCGAAAACATAGAAAATTAGCAAAACTTAGTGAAATGATTCTGGCGATTGGTTACATTTAAATATTTCCGAGGGATACGTATTTTCCATACTTTTTATAGCAATTGCAGCTGCAATATTGTCTTCCATGATTGCTATTGCAGCTGACTTGTCTCAAAAAGTAATCCAGTAAGTTTAGTAGCCAATCCTATAATCTTGAAAGCCAATTGGCTGCTTCAAAACGTAAAACTAATGGTTCACCAAACTCGCTTCTCAATAGTTTGCGACATCGCATGGCATATGACAAAAATGTCAGCAATCATCACATGGCTCCATTGACTATACCTTTTGGATTTTTTTATTCTCTAAAAAAAAGCCGCCGGCATCATCTGGTTACCGTTCACATTGATATTGATCAAAAATGGGTTTCGTCGCTAAACTTAATTTTTCGTTAGAAACACATTTCTCACTCAGCCCACATTTTGATCATAAAATTCTATGATTTGCGTGCTTTAATCATTTATTTGTCTATTCATGGTAATATTAAAAATACTATAGAGCATTTTTTGGATTATCACATGTCACGAATTTTATTTTTATACTCAAAGTGAAACTCAAATACCGAAGGTATCATTCGTATTTCTTTTTTCATGCATGATATCTAACCTCATCTCAATGCAGATGTAATCCACATAGTGCGCTATGGTCTTCCTATGTGTCGGCTGCTACTTTGCAATAAGGTGTGTCCAATCTAATTGTATTTAAGACTACGGGTTTCAACCAGAACAGGTAGTTAATATCGATAATACGCGGCAATTTCTTTAAACTTACATACATACATACATAATTGGTCATTTTGCTTCAGGATTAGGACATAGCTGCCCCCGCCATTTATGCTGAGTGTGTTAATTTTATACTTGAGTGGCGGTTTGAAGTCGCCGAAGAAATATTTGTTCATATATCGTTTTGTTGGAGATGCCTGAACCGTGGCCTCATCAGCAGCTTTCAAAAATTCTAAATGGCTAACCTATCGGCATATATCGGGTTCTTAAGTAAGCGTTTCCCATCTTTAAGCTTAAATAAAAAAAAAGTGTGCGATAGAGATCAGAGAATCATTATTCGTTTGGAAGAGCAATTGCTGTCATTATATGTGGAATAGTGCATCCGAAATGTCCAATTCTTTATTACTCTAGCGCATAAATCTGGCTGTATTAAAGGATTATGGTGGGTTTAAAGAGCGCTGTTGCTTGTGGATTATTCGCACACACTAGCGACTTAAGATAATTCCACAAGAAAAAGTCTAACAGGATCAAATCGCACTATTCCACTACCCTTCTCCTCAGCACACTTGCTGATGGTGTTGGACAATGTATGATCTTACCAACTCTGTGATGCACTTTTTTATGAATACCTGCAGCTATTTACTGTACGTGCACTAAAACTCTATTGCATATTCGAAGACATAAAAGTATGTAATTTAAACATGCTTTCCGATACTGAATGCCATCACTTCTGTATCTATAAGGCAGAATGTAAAATATTCTTCCATACAATGTCTAAAACTAAAATATTTCTTAATTCCGAAATTAATTAACAACCATTTTAATTAAATGCACGCTATTGCAAGTAATTAATGTTGTGCTCCTGTGTGTATTTTATTGTTCTTAAGGGTTAACCTACATATGTAGTTGCAACCATTTGAAAAACTCTCTTTTCTCTTTCCTTTGAATATAATTTATTTTAGCAGTGTGTTTTACGATATGGTTGTTGTTTTTTATTGCATTATATGCTTTTTTATTGCTTCATATATATGCATTTTAATAATATTTTTATGCAGTGTTTATAGAGGGAAACGTGAGTTTTCGTAACTTATTGCAACAGAAATGAAAACCCAAGCCAAACCAAACCAAAACAAAACAACAAAAGAAAATTAGTTTTTCACATACTAAGGTAATAATACAAACGCACATATATGTATAAATACATACATACATACATATATATGTACATACAATTATATAAGTATAAAAGCCTTAACTAGTAGTAGTTTTTTAAGCCAAATGGAACTATGTCTGTATGTATGTGGATTTAGCCACCATATGCATATAAAATGTTACCATCTAAACTGTTTGTATATACGTATGTATGTATGAGTGTGTATATATATGTACCTATGAAATAAAGTAAAATGCTTGAAAATCTTATTAAGCTTTTCCTTTTGTATACATTATTTGTATTTGTTTTTCGCATTTTTTTTTGCTGTTTAACTGCAACCAAATAGAGGAAAAAGATACAAAACAACAACAATAATGTTATATACAAAGTATACAACAACAACAAAAACAATAAAGTAAAGCATAGTATTTTGGCATACAACATTATGCCTTGAATAAATGAATAAAGGAATGAATGAATGAATGACTGAATGAATGAATCAACTGTTTGGGTTGGCTGACTATATGACTGACTGACTGACTGGTTGGTTGGTTGTTGTAGTTTTCTTGGCCATAACAATAAACTATACAAACAAACACACACATGTATATATATGTATATATATACTTAACAGAATTAAAAAATGATATAAAGAAGAGTCTTTCTCTTGGTTTTTCTTTTTGGCTCTTAAAGAGGTTGACTTAAATATAATTCCATGGCGTATCAACCATTTTAAAGGTGTTAAACATAGCAAACTTACATACCTACCTACCTACATACATATATATATTAATGTACATATGTACATTCAACAACAATTGTTTATATATTCATATACATAGAAAAATAACTAATAAAACACCTCTACGCTTCAGTTAATTGTGAAACCACCCATATAAGCAAATAAGCATTACAGTTTTTTGAAGTGTCATACGTATGTATATTGTAAGTAGTTGTTGGGGTTTTGTTACATGTTTTGCAACATAAAAGCATAAAGTATTGTTTGTTGTTTTAACATTTTTCTTTAGAAACAAAAAAAAATATCATTCTAAATGTGGTTTATTTTGTAAGTTTACACATACGTTTGTTAGTATGTAAGAAAACTTAGATTTATTTGTAGTTTTGTAAACATTTTATTTGCCTAAATTTAAACAGAAAAGAAAAAATTAAAGAAGAAGAATTTTTTCTTAAAAATTTTTTTTGGAAACTTAAATCAAAGTGCTCTCAAGGAAAAATGTTTACAAGAAGGATGGACTGTGTTGAGGGACAAGGTTCACAATTATTGGAATACTCTTTTGGTCAAATATATTGATCGGATCAGATCAATATACATATCTACTTCTCTCAATATTGTTTTCATTGCTTTAAAATTGTTTTAAAAGGTAAGTGAGCGAATTTCTATTTAATTTTTTTTTTTTTTTTAAATTCGTCATTTTTTTATTGTGTTGTAAATAACACACATTTCGATTATGCAAAAAAATATTCATCAATTGACTATCACAACTGTGCTAACGGTCCATCACAATTTTTATGAAAATTTTCATTAATTTTTCACAGAAATATGGCTCTATTTCGCGGATTTGACCCAGCAATTGTTTCTGGTGATAGTGAATTGACTTACTAGGCAAAAGTCCCCCGTCTTAGATAACTGAAGCTGAACTTGATATCACAAAAATAAATTTTCTATTGGCGACTCCCTTTCATCAGTCTTCTGATAATAAAATTGTCATGAAAAGTAAAATCGTACCACTCATGGATAAAATTTACACACACAACATAAGTTGTGTAAAAAGCTAGATTGTAATTCTGACTAGAGAGTTTTAATAATCGTTTAAGTAAGTCAGTTAGACGTGAGGCCACGGTTCAAAGCCCCAGGTCAGACGCCCCAAACAAAACGTAATATGAAAAATTTATTTCTTCGGCGACTTCGATATTTGTTTCAGAAACTCCGCGGGAATCAAGAATCTATCGTTCGACTCTAACTGTAGGTTCCAGCCCCTCATGTATAAAATTAACGCACACAACATGGGTGCTGTAAGAAGATAGGTTGTAACCCTGACTAAAAGAGTTGTAATAACCGATTAGAGAAGTCAGTAAGTAAGTTGATTCCGATTCAGACTTTCTGAGATAATGCAAAACCTCAAAGAAAAACTTTCAAGGCGTTAAACCGCATGATCTTTGTGGCCAGTTGACATCAAAATTTCTTGAGTTATTTTTTTCTAAAATCCGTTGCTTTAATAACTCGATGCTTATACACACGATGAGACAGATAGCTATGTTGCGGAGCTAATACATATCGTCTAGAACCATGCAGTCCAATTACGGCCACAAAAACTCTGTTATCATATTCCCATAACGAACACCGTTCACAGTCGAACATGTCTTCAAGAAAATAAGGTTCCAACATGTCGGTTGATCAAGATAGTTGCTTGATGTGGGCACAAAAATTGCATGAGTATTTTCATTTAAAAATTCAAATGGAAATGCGTTTCATCGGAAAATGTGAAGTTTTTCGAAAAATCGGCATTGACTTTGCTCCTTTACTGTGGTATCACAATGGTTCGCTATGAGTGCTCCAGTGAACTATGGTAACAAAGCTATCACACCAACCTACCTAACTATCTAGTGTGATAAGACAATGGGATCTACGTGGCCTATATATGTCTACTCAACTGCCCTAAATATACATTCACCTCTAACTAACATTTACAACCTAATATACTCATGACGTCATTTGTCACTTCAGTGTGCTGCATGAAGTCGTTTATAAAACTCTGAATACAATTTTTTTGTTTTGAATAAGTTTTCCATGATCCACTGGTTTTAGTGTGTCCACGTAACTTCCTTAAATGGACAGCCGCTCCTAACTATCTGTCAATCTTTCTTCTTTACCCATGACATTATCTGCTGGTTTAAGCTCCAAACTTAACTGAATTTTGTACGCATCTTGTAACAAAATTCATTGTGTAGTGACTTGTGAAATTTGAAAATTTTGAGAACAATGCCGAGTTGATATATTCGGCGACACTCTTGTTTGCAGCGCACAACAGGCCGCTATGCATGCTCAACTGTGCTTTGGTAATCAAAGCTAACACTACAACTTTTGACCTCATTTACAGCAGCACTGTTTTCAAGGCGCTTGTACTTTGACTCAAAATACTCTCTTACGGTCCATAACAGTCCCAGTTTCCAAATATTTTGGAACACTTTGGCAATGACTTGCTGCATTTACTGAAAACAACAAGACGATGACCGGTATGTTGACTCGCAGTAGTCCTACTGCCCATAACACACCCAGTTTCTAAAAACTGTTGAACACTGTGGGAATGACTTGCTGCATTTACTGCCAAGCCGTATAACAAGCCGTCGGCATTTAACTTTTTCCCCCAAATGAAATTCAATTTCATTTGAAACCATTTAAATAAATTGCAGCCATTAATTACTGACAATATTCTTTGGCTGTAAATTTGTATTCGAATTTCGAATTCAAATAGTTTTGTTATCCTTTGCTTAAGTATTTACGAATTTTAATTTTGTTTTTGTGCTGCACATGCTACATAAAAACATCCTCAAAGACTTGAAAATAAATTGTTTTCTCTTTCTGGAAAAAGAAAGAATCTTTGGTTTTCAAAATAAAACACAAGCAAAAATGGAGAAAAAAAGAAAAGAGTAGAAAGAGACTTTTTAACATGTTTAACATGCTTGAAATGTTTTCGAAACGAAACCCTTTTGTTTAATTGCTTGCTAATGTCAAATATTTAAATTCCTGTTTTTTTTGAGAAACGAAATGACGATCTCAAAAGAAATAATGTGTTACGCTTTTCAACGTTTATTTTCGTGTATATGATACCTTTTCTGTTTGACATGATATTTTTGGTAAATATCTCCTCTCACTCGGTTGCTGCAGTCTTGGGCTAAGGATATAAGGCAATTGATGTCTGCGTGGCTGGCTCTGGCAGACATTAACCCCCTAACCAATTGAATTCGTTATGCTTAGCTGTTCATAAAGTACATACACCCATGCATGTGATGGTAAACTGGAAACTGGAAAATTATAATTTAAAATAAAAATTTAAATTTCAAGAAATTTATTGTATCACGAACAACAACAACAGTGAAGTGAATAAAAATTAAATGAAAAAATAAGAAGAAAAAAAATAATTTTTATTAAACATTCGAAACACCCCAATTCCCATATCAAGAGTTCAATTTCTTATTGCATTGAAGAAAGCAGTCAGCAGCAGCAGCGGTAGTAGTTTAGTAAGCAGCGTTCACACTAGTTGTGGCATGGTCGTAAAGCTGCCAGATAAATAAAGCATTAAATCGTCTAATATTAGGAAAAATTCGTTAAAATCTTCCGAGACGTTCATGGAAATTGTCAAAAAGTTATTAAAAAATTGTTTTTTCCAAAATCTAGAGGTTTTATATCATTTTCCGGGAACAACTGTTTAAGGCTCAAACAATCTATCCTAGTGTGGTTTATTGACACATAAGTGCAGCAATAACATTGCATCATATAAATCTATGGGTGGTGCAAATATTAGAGTGTCAGGAGCTCTTGAGCACGAAAATTCAGTGTGATGTTTGCTGGAAACTACACGTTTTGCAGTGCCTTAGCTTCTTATGCAATCTAATTCTAATTCTAATTTGAGACTTCTCGACTGCGTACAGGAGAAGGCGAAGTTGCTCGTTAATGACGGTAGAGTATTCAACTCTATTAATTCATTGGAGAATCGTTGCAATGTGGCTTGTGTTTCACCGGATTTTGCTCGAGCGAGATAAGGGAACTTATTCCAGAAAGGGAACTGTATTTCTACGTAACACTCGTCTTTCTTGGCGAGCACATCCGTATCAGAGTTCAGCAATGAGTATTCAAAACAATGAGTAGATTCGAATCATACTCATAATTTCTGATACTTATACCCGTTCATACTTATTTTAATATCAACTCATACTACTCATATTCAAAGTTTGAAATATTCATCGTACTCAGACTTAACAATACGCATGATGTTGTTGATTCCGAATTTACAAGAATCTAAAACAACAACTAACACTGTACATTTCAATGAATGATTCGAATCACGCGGAATCATTTATGAGTTTTATATGTATTTTTCTAAATGTATGAATCTGAATGAGTAGGCGTATGAATCAAACATATTTCGAATGGTATGAGTTCGATGTCAACGTTGTACTCGTACTCATTGCAACCCGTACTTATAAATCAATCTTGTAGCGAGTAGGAATGAATCAGAGTACATAGTTAAATTTTAGTATTGTTACTCACTCATACTCAAAATTTCATGCGAGCAAAATATTCATTACTGATATCTGATCCGTATGTGGTCGATTAACCAGACAAAATTCGTTCTTTAGTCGGACTATTCGTATGTGGAACTCCCTTCGTGTAGAGGTTGTAATTTTTTTGCTTTTAAGAGATGAAAAAGGCATAAAATACAGAAGAATCATCACACATACATACATAATTGGCCATTACAACCTTCAGTCAGGATTACGGCCTAGCTTCTCACACCACTCATGTTGTTTGTGTTAATTTTTTTACGTGAATGGCGGAACCTACAGTTTAACGTCGACTCCGAACGACAGATTTTTGAGAAACTTTTTCATGGCAGGCTTATTTACTCTCAGAGTCTTTGCCAGAAATCTGCTGAGACGGCAAAGCAAATACAAATTCATTAAAATAAGGGCATAAGTCGTCAATATAGTTTTGTGTCACAAAATCGTTAAAATGACTACAATCGTCCAATCTGGCAGCTATGTATGGTAGATAAGAAAAAACTGAATATAAAAAAATTAAAAGATTGTTTCATTAGTTATGCAAATCTTTAAATATAAAGAAATAACACACACACACACAATCATAATGTTTTTTTCTGATTCCTTTAACCAACGAAATTCTTGTACAAATTGTTTAACGAATTTGCATTTAATTTGAGTTTCAAAATTAAATCCCATGCCTGACTTTACTTCTTTACTTGTCTTGCCTTGCCTCGTCTAGCTTCTTAAAAATCTTTTAAAATGGGGATGATTTTTAGCAAAGGGGTAGTGGTAGTGGTGGTTGTACAAATTCAATATGAAATATTTGATTGTGGTAGTTTAACGGCATTATTTAAGCAGCTTATTTGTTCCTTTTATGATTGTTTTCGGCGTTAGCGTTAATTCCCTGTTTATTTCATCCTTCTTTCATTCTTTTGTATGCCATTATCAAGCGTTAGAAGTTGAAGTTTGGCTTACAGGATTTCTTTTATTTATTATACCAATTCTTTTAGTGTTGTTGTTGTTGCTATCTAATCTAAGTTTTCATAAAAGCAAAAATTTGTTTTAATTTTTCATATTCATTCACAAAGCATTCCATATTTGCAAAACAAAGTATCACACACAGCAAATGCAAAAAAACTTTGAAAAAAAGTCAATTTAACAGGCGGTACTTGACTTCCTGTGTTTGTATACAAAACAACAACAGCAGCAACAACGGAAATGAGGGAAATTCTAATGCTTCAAAACTTATAAATAATAATTGTTTATAAAAGAAACAACAAAAAAAAACAAAAACAATTCAACTATTATTATTACTCTACACATAATATACTCTACGCTCTTTGCCTTAATAATACTGGGTTTGCATTACCAAACGTGCTGTTTTTATGAATGCAATTTTACTTTTTGCACAACAAAAAAAGAAATTCTTTTTTTTTTAAGTTCCCTTTGAAAAGAGGTTAGAAAAAGGGTGTTGCTATACTACATCAATAGCAGTATGAAAAAGAGTGTTAACATCATTAATTACACATGCTGTTGTGTTAAGTTTTGCTCTTCTTTAGACGAGCTCTATACACCAATTGTAAATGAGGATTAAAGCTAACATGGGTATTGGTTAAGGGAAAAAGCTAAAGAAGTCACTACGGTTTTTTAATTTCCCATGTGTTAGCAGAAAGGGCAGCTGTTTACCAGTTAACAGGCGTTTGATTTTTGTTAAAATTTGAATAAACTGCTGAATTTAGTTTGCTTTTGACATCCATTGATCCTAGACTATCACGCAATTTAAAGAGAAAATGGATAAAACTTGATTTTATGCAAAAGCGCCAACAAAAAAGTATGAATGAAGCTGCTAACCTCTGAACTTCAAATGACTGGTTTAACATTCGATAACTGGCCGCTTCTGTATAGCTAAGGATGGATAGTGTGATATCAATGGTTTCCTTTGGCAAAATAACTAACTCGAATTTAATACGGTCTTGTTTACTCCTCCTACATTGGCTTTCCAGATAATTTGCTGACCATTTTATAAAACATTAAGTATGGGCTGGCAGCCGAAAGTAAAGCAGAGTGATCTGAATAAAACCTGGGCAAGATATTTAGTAGCGGTCGACGCAAATAAAACACCTGTGGCCTATGCAATGTTTCGCTTTGATATGGACTATGGTCACAGTGTGTTACCGATCTTTTACAGTAGAAATCTGTAGATAGTGGCACTCGAAGTTCCTGAAGCAATTCGGAACTATTGAGAGCATTGACTACATGATACCGCCACATGGCTTCTCAAGAAAGCACAAGACATCCATTTCAGCGTGAGAGGTTTGGAAATGTGGTGCATGCGCATCGTTAAAGACTTCGTTAAGATTTTCACTGATGGATTCAAATTACATGGAACTCTGGATGTGAAGTTTTAATAGAATCGGAGAGCATAGCTAATGCAATAAAGTTTAACCGGATCACTACAACGACTTTCAGGCAGAAATGTTGGCAATACAGGATGCGGTGAGAACTATTAAAAACGGATATATTCCCGAAAGGGATATTATCACTCTTTCTGATAGCCCGGCGACTCCTAAAGTAATGGGTTTTGATGTAATGAACTTCAAGCAGCAACCGCTGAGCTATCATTCTCAGCAAATTCTCTTCTTTGATTTGATTTTAAAGCCGATAATTGATAAAGCATTTATAGATAACGAATGTGTGCTCCGAATACATGATTAACGGCATAGTAAATCATGCCAAAGCTTCATAGAAGGCACATAACAAATCATGGTTGTTGGAGTTATAAGTAGCATTGCAGTATTGGTACTCATTCAAAACTCCAGCATGGGTAGTGGTCGCTTGGCATATAACTTCTGCAAGAGCTGTAGAGATGAAAAAAGTCCGATAAAAGTATTTTTCACCCATGGGTGTATAACAATGTACATTAACAGTCTAAGCCGCTTTATATGAAGCTAAGCATCATTCTCAAACGAGTGGAAATAGAAAATTGTGGTATCACGTTGAGCCATATATGTATGTATATCCCAAGTGTATATAACCAACTTCTGTGAACGAGCAGCCATCTCTACCTGTCTACCTAACAACAATTTTTATATCGGAATTTCTGGGCTTATGGGCTTTTTGTTGGCTGCATGTTGATAATTCATTCAATTGGTCAAAGACACAATTCTTTTTTATTTATGCTTTAAAGAGCATGGGTTGTCACAAAGCATATTCATCTACTTCTTAGCGAATTGTTGTATTGTGGCAAGTTCTTAGGTAAAAGGCTTGCCATCTGTCGTTGCCTGGAAATGATGGCCTACGCGAGAATCTATTGTTGTATTACATTGGATATAGAGGGGAGAAGTCTTATAAATGGAGATATACTTTACCAGAAATTGGCATGATGATTGAGCTTCCTATGATGTTAGCTTCTGAAGGTCCAAAGCGCTTTTTAATAAAGAAAAAGTAGAAAAACATTGTGTGTCTTCTTCAATATTTGAAACTGATGCTACGATAAGTTTTATAGTGAAGCTGTTTAACTCATGCACCATGCTGCCTTTTATTTCATTAGTTTGTTTAAGTGATGATTAAACTTTTTCCCTTAACCAATATAATTCAGTTAGTTGATAATAATAAAATAAAAACAAATTATATTCCAAAACATATTTGTTTATATATCATGACATTATAATTCTAAGCACGTACTACTTAAAGCATATGGAAAGAAAAACTAAACAAAACAATACCTTACCATTATTATTTAAATTTGTTTTATTTTTATTTTATTTTTATTTAACAAGAAAAAATTATATGATTATGAACAGTACGATTGTGATTATGATTATGATGATGGTGTTTATGCATTTTAATAAACCTATGCACCTCTGTAGTAAGCATTGTCAATCTAAACCATGTTACAATCAAACTAACTAAACTACGATAAAATGAATGGTGATGGGCTGGTTAAGCAAATAAAACAATAAAAAAAATAAAATAATTTTTTTTTTCAATTTAAAATAGTATACATACGTATGTATACGATATTTATTTATTATAAATATTGTTGTTATTATTTTAATTTTTTTTTATTATGAGTAGTAATAGTGTGGTCATGCATGAATTTGTATAGTGTCAGTCACTATCATATCACATATCAGGGGCAATAAAATAGGAAATTCATATGAAATGTACACAAAATGAAAAACTAACTCCATTTCCAATTAATTTCTGGTACTTTAGATTGGAGTTTTCTTTTTTATTTATTTTTTTTTTTAATTGGGTTTAAAATGACATGGTTTTGTATTGAGTAAGAACATCATAAATGATAAACAATTTGATTAGACGGTGCGACAGTCAAAATACTCCCAGCTAATGACATAGTGTAGGTTGTGAGTTTTGTTGAGTAGAAATCAAATATATTTTTTTATATTTCTTGAACCCTCCAAACTTGTTTTATTTGACAAAAACCGCATTTTTGATCTTTTCACACAAAATTATTGATTACCCAAATATTTCTGAACCAATGACACAAATTTGAACTTACTTCGAAAGAGGAGAAATGGGCCTTTAAAACGTTATACACATACATATTATTTGACTTAATACTCTATGAGGTTTGATGGGGTAAACTTGGAAAATGTGATTTTTTCTTATTTTTTCAAGTTTATCCATTCATATTAGCAAGCTTTAATTAAAAAATATAAAATAAGTGATGACATTCTGAAAGTGCATTATCTTGTGAAGAGATTGACATTTCATTTGATCAAATCGGACATAAATTACCGTAGTTATGATTTAAAGAGTCAAATGGTTGGGTTATATTTTTCATACAAATATATTTTCAAATGATCTTTTAGTTCAAACATCTTCAGAATTCATGATGAATCTTGATTGTTTATCGCAAAATGTGCCAATTTAATGTTTGCACGACTACCAGAAGTCAGCTAATATTTGTGTTTTTTGCAAATATTATTGTTTCTCTATGCGCAAGCATTGTCCAACTTCTGGCAGTCGCTCAGTCGACTGTTATGCTATTTAAATTATAACTACTGCAATTTTTGTCCGATTTGATCAAATAAAATGTCAATCTCTTCACAAGATAAGGTACTTTTAGATTGTCATCACTTATTTCATATTTTTTTAAAGTGTCCGACTATGTACGACAAACTTGAAAAAATATGAAAAAATTCGCATTTGTCAAGTTTACCTCATCAAACCCCATAGCATATTAAGTCAAATAATATACATATGTATATCGTTTTAAAGCGCCATCCCTCTACTTTCTAATAAGGTTTAAACTTTGGACATCGGTTCAGAAATGTTTGTGTAATCAATAAATTTGTGCGTAAAGTCCAAAAAAAAAAAAACAGTTTTTGTTAAATAGAATAAGTTTGGAGGGTTCAAGAAATATAAAAAAAAAATATTTTTGAGTTTTACTCAACAAAACTGACAACTTACACTATGCTATTAGTTGGGCGTATTTAATTTTTTTATTTCGTCGCATGGTGTTATCTATGTGTAGTGGTAATATATACATACATACATATGTAATGTAAATATTATTAAATAAACTGATGAAGTAGGAAATTATTATCAGAAAAACCTGATCATTTAGATTTTCTATGCGATAGCATAGATAGCTTATGTTTATTTTGTAGTTTTGTTGAAGAAAAACTATTTCTATGATTGGCTTGTCATGACTTGTCGTAAAAGTCATTAAATTTTTTTGTTTTTATTTTTAATAAATAAAAAACTTTTTTTTTTTTTTAAAGTTCATTTCATTTTCATGTTTTATGTTGAGTTTATTATAACATTTAATTTATTTGCCAAAAAATGTTAATTCCTTTGAGCTTTTATTTTTGATGATATTTTATGATGATGACGATGACTGTTATTATGATTATATAGCATCTTATACTGCTGTTGTGGCCCATGTAGAATTCTAAAGTTTTTTCATGTTTTTTTCGATTTGTTTCGGTTGTTTTCATAATTTGCTTGTGCTCAACGTTTGAGCATCCATTCAACATATTTGTGTAGCATTTTCGGGGGTACAGTTTTGTGTTTTGAGAACAAAAAATTTATGACCGCAATATTTACGATTACTAATTAGCAACCAAAAAAATTAAAATAAAAACAACAAAAAAATGTTTATGTTTTCACTTCATTTCTTCTTCGCTTTTTTGTTGTTGTTTTTTCTCTTTTGTTTTCAACAAATTAAGTATAATAAAAAATGAAAATTATTTATCTGTTCTTTGTGATGACCATGCCTGCATCTGTGTTACACTTTGCTATGGCCAAAAGAGAGATCATTAATGCCATTTCTTAACGGACTAACCATGCTGACCTTATAGATATTTTCCCATAACATAAATTTTATGTAAATAGTTCTCCTCTTCTCTGCTTCTTCTTCTTCTTAATATTCATAAATTCGTTTCTTTAAGTGTATTTTACTTCGAAAAAACTTACAACAGCTTACGCAGCTGTGTCTATCATAAACATAAAAAAGAAAAACAAAAACAAAAAAATCTTCGTAAAATCTTTACATTTATTTATAGAAAATTTCAAGCATATTGTTGTTGTTGTTATTGCTTTTTTTGTTTGATGTAAGCATTTAAAAAATAAATTTTATGAAAAACAAAAAAAGAAAAATTTAAATTAACACCCACCCGAAGATCTATAAATTGAAACCCTTTTAATCAATTTTGTTTTAAGTTTGAAGAAAAATGTGATAAAAATCACAAAATCATTAATTGAGAATTTTGTAATGTTATTAGGAAATCTCATTAAAAAAAATAATTACAAAAGAAAGTTTATAATTTACATAAGTTTTCCAAGTATCTAGTAAGCGACTTAACAATTCTTACTAGCTTGCCATTACATCCTAAATTTCGAAATTCTGATGAAAAACTGCCGCTTAAATAATTTTAAATCCATATTTAGTTACATCTGAGTATTAGTGAAGCAATTAATTCTTATTCGAACCAAAGATCAGCAATGAATATTAAAAAAGATGAGTAGAATCGAATCATACTCATAATTTCTGTTACTTTTATACTTCTTTTAATGCCATGGAGCCTCTACTCATATTAAAATTTTTAAGTACTCATCATATTCATACTGAACAACACGTATGATGTTGTTGATGATTTCGACTCTTCTCAACTCAACACATACACAAATCACAAAATAAGTATGATTTCTGTACGATCACTAAAATACTCACAAGAAAAGTGTGTGTTTACTCTGCTTGCTGCTCTGTCTTTTTTGCTTATGTGTCTCTTTTCTTTTCTCGTAAATGCAACACCAACTAAGACTGCAAATTTTGATGAATGATTCGAGTGACTCGAGTATTATAAGTATTTTTCTAAAGTTATGAATCTGAATGAGTAGGCTTATGAGTCAAACATATTTCGAAAGGTATGAGTTCAGTGGTGTTGTGCTAATTTTTTTTTTACCGGAACGCGTATATATAATTATATAGACAAGGCCGATCCTGGGTAGGCGGCCGCTCTGTGCGGTCTCATGTCCCAAATTTAACGACAGGGGTGATTTTCCATGATAATCCTGACGGCGGTGTTTTTTTTTTTTAGGTCTTATGTCCCAAATTTAACGACAGGGGGAGGGAGATTTTACCCAGAAATCATCTTTAGTTCCGGAACGCGTTCCTGTCCAAAAAGGAAGTACCGGAACAACGGTCCGGAGCGTTCCGGCTCGACAACACCACTGTATGAGTTTGATGTCAACGTTGTATGCATACTCATTACAACCTGTACTTATCAATCAACGTTGTAGTGAGTATGAATGAATCAGAGTACATAGTTAAATTTCAATATTGTTGACTCACTTATATTCACAATTCAGTGCTGATCTTTGATTCCAATCAAATTTGCTCAGACCCATCTCACACACTATAAAAATTCACATACAACATCTATCTAGAATCCATTGTTATGCGTAGGTAGTTGGAAGCATAGGCAGTTTTTTTACTACGACAAAAATATCCAGTCCAGAAACGTACGTATTACAACTAGTCCCCACCGCCAATTGAACGAAGCTATACGTCACTTGCAACCAATTCACTTGTAACAATTAAATAAGGCTGCATAAGAAAAATTTTTAATTTTTAGTTGCTATACGAGTGAAGACAAACAAAATTAATGGATCTTGTTAATATTTTCAAATCGCCACATAACATTCAATCGTAGAATAATCCAAAGCGCCTGTAAGTAACCAGCTTTGATAAATAGTAGGCGGAAATATTACTTAGTTGGGAAGTGCTTCCAAATCCACATAGGCAGCTCTCCTGTTCTTCTTCATTTCTTTGAAGAAATCATACTTGCTTAATTGGTCATAACAAAACTCTTGCCAAGATTAGGTCCAAGCTTCTCTCACCGCTCATGTTATGTGTGGTAATTTTATCCATAAACGGCGGCATCTACAGCTTAAAGTCGACTCCGAACGTCAGATTTCTGAGGAACTTTTCATGGCATGTTTACATTTACACGTAATTGGTCTTTACAACCATTTAGTCAGGATTACGGCCTAGCCTATCACACCACTTATGCTGTGCGTGTTAATTTGATACATGAGTGGCAGGGCCCACAGTTTATAGGCGACTTCGAGCAACATTTTAAGAAACTTTTTCATTGGCAATTTTCTTTATTCTGTAAGTTTTTGCCAGAACTCTACTGAGAGGATGTCGCCGAAGAAATATCTTGTTCAATAAGCCAATGCACTACCTACTACACTACTACGACTGTTAATTGTGCTTTCGTAATTGATTGAGAGAAAAAGCAGCTATTGCTCTCCATTACACGTATTCTTGTGGACTGTTTGGACTGTCTTATATACCGAGATCTATCTTTCAATCCCACTTAAGACGACGGCCAGTACCTCCATACGGTTTGCGCTTATGAAGGCCAGTGACGTATTAAGTGACAGAGACCTTAATCCTTCTTCTACGAATTGCAATTTCCGTAGAATTCCCTCAAATTTAGAAGTCTAACCCATTTTCCAGCATAATCAATGGCTCACATAGTGTATTATTCACTTCAGTATCCATTTTTGACAATACATCCGTAAGATTGGTACGTGGTCTTACTCGTCGTGATAAAACCGCTTAAAATCATGTTGAATTGAATTTTTGTGTAGAAATGAGAGCTCTGGTATCTTTGTTTTTGAATAAACATGGGCTAAGGAAGTTTTAAGCTTTGGGACCTTAAGGGTTTGCTTTGCACAGGAGCTGTTTTAAATGCTAAGACTTGGCAATTCCTGATTGCATTTGCGTTTCTTTTATACTACGTTGCTGATGTTAACATTCGTATTGCATGTTATACTATGCCTCCCTCAAATTTTGTTTCAAAATGTGAAGATAAGGCAATTCGCCTTATTTGTTTATAATAATACGATAAGACTTTACAGTGCGTTTCAATCTATTGAGCAAAATATTTCTGCTAATTTTGCTTTTATCTTGAATTTCCAAAGTCAAACGTCTAACAGTTCTTTGCGGTTGTGGAGGCCCTTCATGGTTATTTAACCAAACGGAAGCGTATGTTTCCATGCAAAATGTATGTGATAAGGAAAATATTTTTGTTTGTTTAGTATCGCTACGCGGCTGCTATATTTTAATAATTTAATATTTTTTTCTCATTCTTCTATAATTAAAAATTAGCTTGTAAATGCTGCTGAATGAATCGACTTTATTTTGATTTATTCGTTGAGTTAATTCAAAAATTCTATTCAATTCAAGGCAAACTTTGTACCCTTAACTACAAATTGCCAGCCAATTTCCAAATTAATTGAACAATAAAAGTCATTTAAGACAATTTTATACAGGCTTTATAAGAACCATAAGATAAGTTAGGGAGATTTTAATAAAATTTCATGGTAATTGATGAAAATAAACAATTCTTATGTGGTGATTTTTCTGAGTTAAACAGCAGCAATTGATGTCATAAAAATGATTAAATTGAACAATTGAAGTCAATAATTTTCAATTTATTGAACACAACATCTACAACAAATTAAAAACATTGATTGAGAGCGAACTGGAGAAGAAGAAGTTCAACTAGGCAACGAAATATGTGCAACACTGGAAATAAAAGAAAGAAAAAACATTTGTACAGTATATAATAAAAGAAAAGATACGCACGTACGTACATCTGCATAAAAATATTTTTTTTTGTTTGTATATTATGGCCTGTAATGTCTGTAATAATGATGATGCTGAAGAAGCAGCAGCAATAGCACTCCCTACATATAATTAATTGCATACGAGGGATTTTATTTTTCTTTTTTTCTGTTGCCATTGTATGGATTATTGTCATGAGTACAGAATGTGTGGATTTTTTTAAAATGTTAATTTAAACATGTTTGACCACTTGAATATGGAAATACAAATTGTCATAAAAATTTTACTCCATTTTTATATACTGTCGTCTGTTCTCTGTAAGAGCCAGAGTGAAGATCAGTTTACATAATGATTATTGTAATGATGATTATGAAAAGGCCTGCAAAGCCTCTAAGCCATTTAAACGAGTTCAAAAAAAAAAAAATAAAAATAAATGAACAGAAATTCTTTTGAATTACTTGCTCTAAAAATATAACAAAAAAAAAAATAATATTTTTTGTATGTACAGTGTGCATCAAAAGAATGTGTACATTAAAAAAATTTCTTTAACAAATTGCCGTTATTTTTTTAAATTATTTAATTAATAGTTTTTAAAATTGAAACAAAAAAAATATTTTTTTTGTAAGTACAGTGTGCATGAAAAGAATATGTACATTAAAAAAATGTTATTAATAAATTATCATTATTTTTATTAACAGTTTTTAACATTAAAACAAACAAGAAAAAATGTACAAAAAAATTTCAAAACATTGTCAAAATTTTTTTCAGGTACTCTCCTTAAGTTAAGTTTGGTGATTGTTAGAATTTTTTCTTTAAAGTACAGTTTCTTTTGACGTTCACTGTAGGTATATACGTACGTAGAGATATATTATTTAAAACATAAAACAATTTTTTGGTCTTTTACTTGATGATGGGCTATTTGTCAATTCATATTTTTGTTTTATTTGCTTATTTATTTGCTTTTTTTTTGTTATTTTTAGTTTATTTGGTACAGCCTAGGGTTATTGTTTTTAATATCTATTAAGAACCATAAATTACAACAAAAACAAAAAAAAAATGGAAATAACATATTTCAACTAAAACAATGGAAAATGCAAAATAAACATAAAAAATTGATACATTAGGCCTTATCAAGCCATTAATTAGGAAGACCTACAGTAGGCATCAAAAGAAAATGTACTTTAAAAAATATATAAGTTAATAAATTAACATTATTTTTAAATTATTTCACTAACAGTTTTTAAAATTTAAACAAAAAAAAAAAAAAAAAAAAAAAAAAAAATTTAAAAATATTGTCAAATTTTTTCATACACTCTCCTTCAAACGTTGATTGCCGCAGAAATTTTCAGAAAACTGTACACGCAAGCCAACATTGACTATTTGTTCTTTTCCCAAAACAAATTTATCGATACTAGCACTGATATAATACGATTTTATTCGTAGCTACACAAATATGGGAGGTTTAGTGAATACGAGATAATTTGTAGTTGGCACCCTAGAAGGGAACGCAATCTACGAGTTATCTCGTAGTCGGCAGTCAACGTGTTAAGTGGTAAAAAGTTGAGTTTAGTGATTGTTAGAATTTTATCCATAATGTACAGTTTCTTTTGAGCAGTGTTGAAAAATTCAGTACTTTTGTATTTTTTCAGTACTTTTGTACTTCTTTCAGTACTTTTTTCATTTCAAAAATACCGCCGTTGCACCCGCGACGCTTTCTGTACCATTTTATTATTACGTATTTTATGACTTGCGCTTTTCAACTATTAATGCATTAGCAGCTAAAGCTGAAATTAGGCTTTAGCCCCGATTAGCCAAACGTCCACTGGAACGTGCATTCGTTTTTAGAATACGAAAAGCATTAAAAACGCTTGCCCAACTGTAATGTAATTTCGGTAAGCATTTGCATTGCTCTTCATATGTTAAAAACGAACGTACATATGTTACATTACGTTCCATCGACGTTTGACTAAACGATGCTTTTACGTTTTATACATAACGAATCAGCGATTTTTGTCTTGTATGCGAGAAATATGAATATGTCGTTAGTTTTTCTGTTCCTGAGCCGTATGTGTATTAAATATAAATAAATAAATAGTCTAGTTGGCAATGTGCTAGCCTACTAGACATGAGCCCCCGATTCAAACTCCATGTCAGGCATCTCCATCAAAACGAAACATGAAAAATACTAAGAGTAAATAAAAATTGCCTTGATAAAGCTTCACAAAAGTCGGTCGTTCGGAGTCGACTTTAAACAGTAGGTCCTGCCACTCATGTATAAAATTAACACATACAAATAAATGGTGTGAGAAGTAAGGTAATAATCCTTATTAAAGGGTTGTAATGACCAGTTATGTCAACTATCATTTAATGCAAAAAAGTATTCTTTCAGTTTTAGTTCAGTACCATTTTAAAATTTCAGTTTTGCAACACTGCTTTTAAGGCTCACTGTACATTTTGTATTACAATTTTAAATGACTAGCACAACAAATGATTAATTTTGAGAAGCAAACATCAGGCAAAAAGCAATTTTCGTGCTTGTCTTCATAACTAGAACAAGACAAGGAAAACTAACATCCTTAAATGACTGGGTGTCCCTATTTGCAACATAATATTTGAGTTTGAATTTCAACTAATTAAGCATGAAATGGATGGTATTAATTGGCTTAACAAACTGTCAACCTTTGCAATAAAAATAATTCCAAACGTTAAAGTAAGAAATTATAAATTTATAGGAAAAAGAAAAAAAAAACAAAGAAAATTAGGGAAGCTGTTAAACCCGCTTGCTGAACGTTCACACTTTCTTTTTAAGAAATTTTATATTCATTCATTCATTCATGCATATACCCAGTATTAGCTAAGCTGTAAGCTGTATACAGCATTTACTAAATGGTAGCCTAACAATAGCGCTACCGGAATGCTGCATGCAACATTTGCTATATGGAAAGATTTTGTATCCTTTTGTTCCAAAACAATTTTTTTATTCACACCATAAAATAAGACAAGCCATCCATACATACAAACTAGTATTCATTCATTCGTTTGCCTTAGCTATCATGCAAAGCCATTGTAAAAGAAATTCACATTGTATGTGACTGAATATGTATGTACGTACATATGTATGTCTTTCAGGCATTATTAACAATTATTAGAAATTCAATTGATTATGAAAGCAAAACCCAACCAGCCAGCCAGCCATCCAGCCAGTTGATGAAAATGACTCTGCGGAAATGCATGACTATAAATTAACAATAGAAAATGAATGAAAGAAACAAAAAAAACAAAAAGAAAATATCCTCAGAATTGTAAGTGAAAACAAAAAGGTCATCTAAATGCCACGACCTACCGCACATAATGCCAAGATTGTTGTCTCTCTACCCATACTTACTTACAATTTCTACCAGTCAAAAAGACAATGAATGACACTTCTTGGCTTTTAATTCGTTTTAATGAAATTCAGTTTCCTTAGATTCGTAAGAAATATTAAAAATTTTAAGGGTTTCTGTTTGTTGTTGTTGTTTTCTTTAACAACTCTTCTAAGGCAACAGCTGTGTAATTTTTGTGTTTTATATAATTTATGCAATATTTTTGGAAAATTTTAATTTTATGACAATACAATATGTGTGTTATTTGTTATGCTAATTTGTTAAATCTTTACGTTTTTTTTTAAATTACGCAGTATTTTTAATTATAAAATTAATGAATTTTTTCATTGGGGAACTGAACAATTTTTAATCTCCCAAGACGACAAAATAACAACATAACGGTGAAAAGAAAAACAACTTAATAAATTTTAAGTTGCAACAAAATAAATTTATAATATACACACATACATAATCGGTCATTACAGCACTTCAGTCAGAATTACGAGCTAGCACCTGACACTACTTATGATGTGTGTGTTAATTTCATACAATGGAGTCGCGGGACCTACCGTTTAAAGTCGATTCCGAACGACAGATTTTTTTATTTCTTCTCAGAGTTCTTGCCAGTAATCTGCAGAGGGGAAGATACAACTTGCTTTAAAGTATTAAATTTATTTTGCTTCTGGTGGTATATTACTACTTTAGTTTGTTATAAGAGCATTATATTCTATTACATAAAAAGCACACTTCACTAGAAATCTGATAGAGTAACATTAAGTTTTTCAATAAAATATAACTACACTAAATTGTACGATAAGTTATTGAGAAAAAAAGAAAATGTATCTATTATTTGTTGCAGCACTATATATCCATACATATGTGTATATCACAACATTACGAGCTCGCTCTGTACTAGTCAAACGGCTGTGAAGTATAATCGGTGACTTATGTGTAGCACTAGTGTCTAGCGTAGGCTTAACTTTTTGGTGGCACTCTAAACCACATCACTCCCGAGTAGTGAAAGCATTAAATTGGCTTTGAAGTCGCTATAGTCTAGTAGGTAGTGTGCCGGCTTATTAGACCAGAGCCCGAGATTAAAATCCTAGCTCAGACATCTCGACCAAAACGAAATTTAAAAAAAAAAATCTTCTACAACTTCCTCTCAGCAAATTTGTTGCTCAGCGACCACTTTAAACCGATCAGATCAGATGAACAAATATTGCGGCACAATATGCTAATTATCGCCCCTAATGGTCAGAACTACTAAAACCTACCAACTGTATGGGTTATAAGCTGTCTATAAAATTTCTTAATCTTTGTTAAAATGCATATATATCTTTAAATTTTCTGCTGATACTGAGATTCCTTTTTCAAAATTCTTGCTATAGAAAATGTATTTACGTAAGTGTGAATCGTAATGTTTCTGGTTTCCACAGAGCGTGTGATTACTACCAGAATGATTAGATTAGTCTTATGTGTGTCCCTTCGTATATAAAATAAAATGTTTATTATTATTAACATCAATTGAAAATTTGTTTTACTGATCACAACTAATACAGATCAGGCATCTCCAACAAAACGACATAAAAATATTTCTCCGGCGACTTCCGCTCAGCAGGTTTCTGGCAAAAACTTTTGAAAGTACATAATATTGCCATGAAAAGTTTCTCAAAAGAAACTGTCGTTCGGAGTCGATTTTAAACTGTAGGTTCGGCCACTCATATATAAAATTAACACACATAACATAAGTGGTGTGAGAAACTAGGTCGTAATCCTGACTAAAGGGTAGGTCATTGCAATTATGTATTCGGAGAATGAAAATTGAAGGCCATAAAATAAATAAAACATTTATTTGTGGCAATTAAAAATCAAGCTATTTTTCAAACTACTTAGGGGAGTAAAAATTCATAGAAAAACAAACACATGAGTTAAGTAAACATTATTTTGTTATTGCAACTAAGAAAATCCATCTAGAAATACAAAACTTTTTGTATTAATTTTTTTTTAAATGTACTTTTAGATAAACAAGTTTTTTATTTTCCAATTAATAGTTCATAAATTAAAATTAAATTTTTATTATTTTATTTATATTGAAATTCCTAGAAAATTACCATGTATATGGAAGAAAAATTATTTCCTTCTATTTAAGAAAATAATTTCATTTTAATATTGACAATATAATTAAGGCATTATAATATATTATATATAACTTAAAAGAAAAAGTTTCATTTTAATTATTTTAAACCTTATTATCTATGCTACTTAAGCCTTATTAATACCCACTATGCTCCCTAATTCTAGAAAATCATAAATCATGCCGGACATTTTGTAAATTATTCTTAAAGTATTGACTTGTTTATGGCAATAATGATAAATAAATTTTCCAAAAAAAAAACTTTAAAATTGTCGAAAGCATTGAATAACAGCCATAAACTACAATTAATAATACCTTCTCCCCCCCATCATCTAACCAATCACACTTTAGAGGAATGCATTTAAATATAGCACCACTGCCTCTATACAAATATTAAAACATAAATCATTATACATTTTTTCAGAATGAAGACATCATATCGTATACATTTTTAACAATTTCAAATAGATTTTCGGCGCTTTTTCTTCCTCTTCTTCTGCTAACAGCCATAAAGCTTTCGATCTTAAAGAAAAATGAAAATGAAATGAAAGAAGAAAATTGGAACAATATAATGTATGTGATATTAAAAGCAAAATGTGTTTTTCAAATGTTCTTTTGAATTTTTTTTTCTATTTTCAAGAAATATTTTAAATAATAACGTATGCTTGCAATACAAACAGCATGAGATGTGCTCCCCCTTTTGCTTGGTATTTATAAGCCATATAGAGAGCAAAAGTTGTTAAAAAAAAAAATATTTTTTTTATGGCTCAAGTTAATGTGGTGATTATTTAGCCTTTTAATTGGTTAAAGGCAAAAGCCTACTTTTTTCTTTGCTATGCTATATGCTATGCCATGCTGGGTGTTAATGCCTCTGTTGATAATGCCACCCTGCCTGGCATGTTTAAACACAGTATGTATCATCATGCTCCAAATGCCTCTCAAAGTGCATGAAATTTTTTTCTTGTTATTTTTAAACAATTTTTAGTTCATAGAGCCCCCTCCCCCTTTTTTTAAATTTATGTAAGCTAGCAACCGGCTAAGTGATGGGTGTTAAATACCAAAAAAATACAAAATGCTAATACCCACCTTCAATTTAGCTAAGACCCCGTACAATATCTATGCCATCTTTAACAGCATCAATGTATTCCCTTTTGGTGTAGCCAGTTGACATTATTTATTGCAAACAAAAGTTGAGAAATTAGATCGAAAAAAACAAAGGAATGAAAGAAGAAAAAATAAACACAACTCAAGGGATTTCTCTTTTAATTTCGTTAGTTTTACCCCAGAAAAGTTAAGACCATCTAGAGGAAATGCTACAAGAACCAATAGAAAGAAGAGGAGACCAAAAATATATTCTCTTTAATTGTGTCAATGTTTTCAAGTATTTTATTTGATTTTAGTTTTTCATTAAAAAAAAACAAAAAGTTAATTGGAACTCGTTTCTAAACACTTAAAAATTATTGTAAAAAAACATACAATCAACAGTGGCCATAAAAAATACCAAAAGTTTGGATTTCTTTAAGATTTTTAATATAAAAAAGTGTAAAATGAAATGATTATGGGAACCTCTAAAGACAAAAAAATGCAGCATCGTTTTCTAATATTACCCAAACTAATCAGAATTTGGAAACTTTGCAAATTCTTTGGTATGAAAGGCACCACTCAGTCTACAAAGACGTACGGATGGTGGCAGGTATAACACGCCAAATATGAATCTCGTAGCAGATTTTCGTTATGGGTTGTAAGCGCATCTATAGAGGGTGACAATTACGGATGTGGATGTAGGAATTCATCAGAAACAGCAGGATATATACAATTCGAGTGTGAAATTACGCTATAAATGTTGATGGCAGTATATAAGGAGCAGAGATCAGCAATAAGTATTCAAAAAGATGAGTAGAAGCGAATCATACCTATAATTTGTGATACTTACACGCATTCATACTTATTTTAATATCATGGAACCTCTACTAATATCCAAAGTTTGAAGTACTCATCATATTCATACTTAAGAACACGTATGATGTTGTTGATTTCGTCTCTCCATAACTCAACATTTGCACGAATCACAAAATAAGTATGAATTGTATACGTACACTAAAATACTCACTAGAAGGTTGTGTGTTTGCTCTGTTTGCTGCTCTGTATTTTTTGCTTATGTGTCTTTTTTCTTTTTTTGTAAATGCTACATCAACTAAGACTGTAAATTTTGGTGAATGATTCGAATCTCTCGATTCTAAAGTTATGAATTTAAATGAGTAGACTTATGAATCAAACATATTTCGAATGGTATGAGTTTGATGTCAATGTTGTACGCATACTCATTGCAGCCTGTACTCATAAATCAAAATTGTAGTGAGTACGAATGAATCAGAGTACATAGTTAAATTTCAATATTGTTGACTGACTTATATTCACAATTTTATGAGTGCTTGTGAGTAGCGAAAAAACGATTAATTGCTGATCTCTGATAAGGAGACACATACATCCTATGGGCAAAATTTCAGAATTGATAGCAATCTTCAGGAAAGTAGTAGATCTGCTATGCTAATTTTTATTAACGCTAGTACCTGTATATGACTTGCTCTCTATTCCAAAGCAAGCCTATATCTTCCACTTTTTTATAAAACGTCCTGACCGTATACATTATTGCGAAGAGAAAACAAATACAAAAAAAAATAAAAATTCTGAGGATAAGCAAACAAGGTAAAATTTACATTAACAAATCAACAGTGGGAGTTCTAGAAATTGCCAAATTTGTGATTAATGCACGTATCTTATAATAAAATAACTTATCAAGACATTGTTTGATCAAGGCGTTGTTTGATCTTCCTATGATGTTCGTTATTGATGTCCACGGATCACATAGCTTCTGCATGAAGTTGGTTGACGAATGAAATCTTTTAATTTTTTAAAATTCGAAATAATACTTAAGCTGATTTTATATACATACACAATTAGTCTTCATAACTCTTCAGTCAGGATTACAACCTAGTGTATCACACCACTTATGTTGTGGGTGTTAATTTTTTATATGAATGGCGGAACCCGACTCCAGATTTTTTGACAAACTTTTCATGGCTATTTTATTTACTCTTAGAGTTTATGTCAGAAATCTTCTGACCGGAAGTCGCCAAGGAAATATTTATTCGTATTTCATTTTGTTGGAAATGTCTGATCTGAGGTTAAGTAAACAACTGAATATAAGTAAACAACGCAAAAATTACAATAACAAATCAAAAGTGGAGGTTCTAGAAATTGCCAGACCGAAAACGAAACGAATAAAGCGAAACATAACTGCTATTTATTTTTTAATTAAATTGTTTATTTCTTTGTTAATAATACAGTTTTTTATTTCTTTTTTTTTTGCAGTTTGTTCAAGATTGGCATCATTGTATGGACTTTGAAGATTGCAAAAATGTAAGTATGACTTCTACTACAAGAACAATTTTTAAAATTTTTAAAATTTCCTTATTTGTTTTAAGTTCTTTATTAAAATTCAATTTAAATATTTATTTTCAAGCTCAAGAATTTTTTAAAGAAATTTTTTAAAGAAATTTTTTAATAAAAAAACTATTTTTAAAAAATAATATTTAATTTTAAATACATTTCCAAATTCAAATCTTTCATTTTGTAATCGGAATGATTAATTTTAACCTTGGCAATATTTTCAAATAGTAAAAAAATTATTTGGTTGTCAGGATAACTAATAAAACGTTAAAATAAATAATAAAATAGAATAAAAAATTTTTAATAATTTCTTTCGAAAAATAATAAAAAGAGAACAATTTTAAGCTTCAAAATAATTATTTAAAATGAAAAGAAAACCCTTTTTACATAGGATTTACTTTAATTATTTTTTAATTTAATTTAATTTAAATTTATTTTTACTTAATGTCTGTCTATAAACATACATATTTCCCTTTGTAAATGTTTAAAATATTTTTATGTAAAATGTGTCCCTTAAATGTTAGCATGGCATATAATTTTTTGATCTCTGTAAGAGAAAATAAACTCCCCCTACTTTATAATATAACCACATAGCACCAGTTATTTTAACCAAAAACTTCTCCCAAGAATTTCTCCCCTGTTTGCATTAAAATCCCTCAAATTGTAATTTATTTAATTTAAAAATCCAAAGATTTTTTAAATAAAAAGTTTTAAAAGAAATCTCTGAATTTTTACAATTGACCTTATTGTCAAGCTGTGGCCTTTCATAATAGGCCTTTTAAACGAATAAAAAATGACACACATTGTTTTATTTAAGATAGAGCGCTTAATAATAGAATAGCAAGCGCTTTATGATAAAACTGATACAATAAACGCAAGGACTTTGACAAAAACAATTTATTAACCGCCACTGTATGGTGCATTGTTTATTGCGGTCATAAAGGCGATGAAAATCGTAACATTACTGTCAATGGAGCAAGTTATCATACGATGATGCCGCCACAAGCCATACTGCACGTGATCCAATGGACTTATTGTGAACCAAGTTTGTTGAAAAATACCTCACATATTCTAGAGCATGAGAACTATGTAAAGTCTCTGGTGTACTGGCACAAACTAGCTGCAATCCGGCTTAAAAAAGCTGAAATTCTATCCGAAATGCTGAAAAAAATATTGAAACTTCGGATGGCCACTTATGACGCAATCGGTGTCAACATATGTGTGGATATCACAGACATTTGAAAAATCCTAAAAATGCTAATGCTAAAACCCAAAGAATTAAAAAAGCCTTACGAACTTTTAGTCAGGATTTCAACCAAGTTCCTCACACCACTCATGTTGTGTGTGTTAATTTTGCAGTTGTTACGTCGACTTCGAACAATAAATTTTTGAGGAAGTTTTAATGAGAAGGCTGATGAGATGTTAGTGTCGACAATTGAATCTCCTAGACCACGATAACGGTTAAAGTACACATTATTCCTTAAAAAGCGTGTTAAGAACTCGCTAAATTGATGGCAATAATTAAGTTTTCTTTCTTGTTTATGCATCCTTTAATTTGTAAGAACATGTAATAAAATTCGCCTTCTCCATGTAAGAAACTTCACATACAACCTTCCTAGAAATTTGCACTGCATTTGTTAGTTTTTCGTACTAAAATACTGCACACTACTGTATACTTTTGTAGTACATATCAAAGCGTGTATTGAAATTAAATTTTTATTTTATTTTAAATCGAAAATCACTGAGAAAATCTTTACTAAAGACGTTGCCTAGCTTTCAAAATTGCTTTTCATGCTAAAACCCTATCAAATTTGTTGGCAAATAATTTATTTTTCTTGCATCAAGTAATTTAACCTTTTGACCTTATTTCCTTTTAATATTGCTTGAGATAATAATAGTTTTACTTTGAAATGACAACCGTTTTTATTATATTTTCGAATATATAATACAAGAAAAAAACAAAATCATAAATCCCCCTATTGCTTGAAATGAAATGCAAGCCTATCAAAAAAAAAAAATAATTCTTTGAAATACAATTTCCTTTTTACTCGAAACTAAAAACAAATAAAAAATAAAGAAAAAACAAATGCAGAAAATAATGAAAACAGAAGAAAAAACCGAACCATTTATGAACGATCAAACAAGACCACCGACAAGATACAATTGTATCGTCTAGTTAGTTATGTACAGTGAGCGTCAAAAAAAACTGTGCACTAAGGATAAAATGCTAACAATTACATTATGCGACAAAATAAAAACAATAAATACACCCAGCTAATAACATACTGTAAGTTGTAAGTTTTGTTATAATAACTTGAACTTGAAAAAATATGAAAAAAATTCGCATTTGACAAGTTTACCTCATCAAACCTTATAGTATATTAAGTCAAATAATACACATATGTATATGGTTTTAAAGGCTCATCCCACTCCTTTCTAATAAGGTTTAAATTTTGGACATCTGTTCAGAAATGTTTGTGGAATCAATAAATTTGTGCGTAATGTCTAAAAAAACAGTTTTTGTCAAATAAAACAAGTTTGTAGAGTTCAAGAAATAAAAAAAAACAAATATTTTTGAGTTCTATTCAACAAAACTCACAACTTTCACTATGTCATTAGCTGGGTGTATTTAATTTTTTTTAACTATGCCATCAAACTCGCATTTTAACACTTAAGGAGAGTGCTCAAAAAAATTTGACAATATTTTTGAAATTACTTGTAATTTTTTTTTCAATTTTAAAAACTGTTAAACAAAAACAATTTTAAAGTATAAATAACGGTAATTTGTTAATGTATATTTTTTGTTTGTTTAATGTATAGTTTCTTTTGACGCTTACTGTATGTATGTATATAGAATATATGGAGTATTTATTTGCAACTGCACTGAATTTCTTCAATTCTAAACTGAACTGAACAGAACAATAATAATAATAAACTATAGTAGTTGTTGTTATTGCCATTGCTTGTTATACTTTCCTTATATGTACGTCCATATAGCATACAAAGAGTACATAGGTTTAAATATATGTGTTTCAAAAGTATGCATTTGACGCACGGAGTCATTGTCTCTTTATTTTGTTCCCATATTTATCTAACGAAATGCCATAATAGTCTACTAGCAGAAGCAGAAGCAAAAGAACAAAAAAAAAAAAAAACTATTTATAGCCGTGTTACCAAAAAATATAATAATAAAAAAAGCCGCCTATTGATATTGCCAATGCAATAGTGCAGAAAGAGAAACGACAACATTTCAAGAAAGCAAACAATAAAATGAAAATGTATGGCAAAAATAATAAAAATATTTATAAAGAATTGGGTCAATTGAAAATTTATCGATAAAACCCTAAAAAAAGCGTAACCAATTCTATGCCTGTAACTAAGCCTGTACTTTCAGCGAACATGCAAACTTAGCAAGAAAAACCCCGAGATGACTTTAGTTGTGCACAAAAGAATAACAGGAAGACCTTTTTTGCTTTGGCTCTGCTAAAAAGGAAGCGATAAAATACAAAAATTCTCTGCTTTTTTCGTGCTTTTTTTCATTATTTCAAGCATTTTTATTTTCGAGCACTGTGCTCCGTTTACTATCTGGAGCAAATAAAATTTGTAAAATAAGATAAAAAAACAAACAAAAACAAAACAAGGTTACAACAAAAAGCAAACAAAAAAAACATTAAAAACATAGTAACGAGCATAGTTTTTGTGGTAGTTTGTTACTGCCATACACAGCATAAGGACCCTTATCACACACACACAGAAAAACTAACAAAATATGTTTCATGTTGTTCACAAAAATTATGAAATATATTTTAAAGTATTCTTCTTCTTCTTCTTTTACGTAATAAAGCTCAATTAGCGAGAAACTATATTCAAAAGTTTCAAGAGAATAGTTACAAGAATTGTATTGTAAGCAAATACTGTGTGAGAGAACAAGTATCATATATGTGCCAGAGATCAGCAATGAGTATTCATAAAGACAAGTATAATCGAATCATACTCATAATTTTTGATACTTTTACACATTCATACTTCTTTCCATATCATGCAACCTCTACTCATATTCAAAGTTTGAAGTACTCATCATATTCATACTTAATAACACATATGATGTTGTTGTTGATTTCTACTCTCCTTAACTCAACATATACAAAAATCACAAAATAAGTATGATTCGCTTACGAACACTAAAATACTCCTTAGAAGGTTGTGTAGTTGCTCTGCTTGCTGCTCTGTCTTTTTTGCTTATGTGTCTGTTTTTCTTTTTTTATAAATGCAACAACAACTACGACTGTAAATTATGATGAATGATTCGAGTCAATCGAATCATTTGTAAGTATTTTCTTAAGGTACGAATTTAAATGAGTAGCCTTATGAATCAAGCATATTTCGAATGGTATGAGTTCGATGTCAATGTTGTGGGCATGCTCTTTGCAACCTAAACTTATAAATCAACTTTGTAGGGAGTATGAATGAATCAGAGTACATAGTTAAATTTCAATATTGTTGACTCACTCATATTCAGAATTTCATGAGTGCTTATGAGTAGCGAAAAACCCGATTCATTGCTCATCTCTGACATGTACGTTCAGCCCTGAGACAAGTCTAACATCTCTTTCACTTGAACATGACATTATTTGCTCTGATATTTTGTTAAAACTAAAGGCTGAGTTGGTGGCAGTAAAGCTCAGTGCAGTGCAGAACACTGGCGTAGTCTGAGCTATGGTTCCTAATAACTATATGGTTCCTAATAATTTTTCTCAAGGAGATTGGGTTTTAGGATAAGGTAAGGGACTTTTAATTGGTTTGAGTCTTAGGAAATATACTGATTGCTCTAAAATGATTGACAAAGTAGGTTGGGTGGTATATATTAAGAATTCTGGCGCAATACGTTCGTGTAGGCTGCCTGAATACTACATTATTTTCCCCGCGAAAGTCCGGGGCATATTTAGAGCTCCACAATACTTGTTGGTTGATAAAAATTTCTCTGAAATTATTTGAATTTATAGGCAGACAAACAACAATCAAGTCTCCAACAAAACTTCAGCTGGACAAGTCCACCAATGTTGGGAATTTTTCACAGCAATATCGGATAATTTAACAATAAATCTTATACGAACTCGAGAATACAGGGATATCGTCAAAAGTAGCTTTTCTAATGAACTGGCCAGGGTAGGTGCAGAGTTCACAATCGCCGGCAAGTTGCAACGCACCAGTGTTTCGGTTGTCACTGTTTCTCTTTGAGAAATCGCCGAAGTATGCCTACTTCGGAATGTAGGTAAACAAAGTAAAAATTACAATAACAAATCAACAGTGGGGTTCTAGAATTTGCCAAACCGAAAACGAATAAAGAGAAAGATTGTATTGCTTAGAACGATATGACGCTGTGGGATTTTCCTATGGTGGTTGACATCAACGTATCAGGTAGTTTCTGGATGAAATATTTGAGGGAGAAATAATGGGACTGTGGTTCAAATCCAAGCCCAGATATCTCGAATGACAAAAAGAATATTTTTTTCCACTCAACAGATTTCTGGCAAAAACTCTGAGACTAAAATAAAATTTCTCAAAAAAATTCGTCTTTCTCAGTCGATTTGAAATTGTACGTCCTGCCACTCATGGATGAAATTAACACACACAACATGGGTAGTGTGACAAGCTAGGTTGTAATCCAGGCTAAAGGATTGTATGTAAGTAAGTAAATATTCTTCGTGGAGGCTCATTTTCGTATTCAGCACGAGAGTGTATAAAATATTACTGTGCTCTGAAGAACTGACATGGATAAGAAGAGGACTGATTGTCTACTACCCTTAAAATCGCCATTCACCACGCTATTGATGTTCTCGTATGTCAGAGCCCTATTGGAAAGCATGCCGATAGACTTGGCATTACCACAAATGGGGGAGGAAGATTATATCTCCCTGCTCATGCGAGATACTTTCTTTTTTTTCCATCTTTGACTGAACTCCCCAAACTAAGGATTCATGTAAGAACAAGAATTATATTGGAATGTTTGATCTCCGGCTTAGGTTCATGGTATCACAATGTGCATAATCTCTGGCATAAGTGGTGGGTCAGCTACATAACCTAACCTAACTTTCGGCAAATTCCATATAATTTAATCAAGTTTTCGGATATTGCTTTAACTCGGATTCTCAAGCTTGGAACGATGAGCTAACAGTGTCTTTATCTCAATGGAGCATAAAACCGGCATCCAATAATTTATTTGCTTTGGCTTAAAATTGGCTTCTTAATATTTCAGCGACATTGTGGGCCCTGATTGATAACAGAAAAGCTACTTAAGCTACTTAAGCTTTTATCAATCTAATCATTAACAAATATTTTCTATTAAAAAATAAATCATACATGTATTCTAGCAATGCAAAGATTAAAAACTTTAATTTATTTGATCTTCAATTTTAGATTATTTTCCATACAACCTAAGGCATTTTCTTTATTAAAAATGAAAAACTTATCATTTCATCGAACGTTTTTTTTTCTCTCTTTCCAACTAATAATCTATTTTCAACATGAGCCATAAGCCAGTATTCTTATCTGATTTACAAACCAACAATACTCAAGCAATTGATGATTCCAATTGAAAGAGGAGTGAAAAGAAAAATCAGTTGACAAACACCCTCTTGTTGTAGTGTCATACAGTTTATCAATAATATTGACGCGTGACTTTTTCGTTATCAGAATTAATTTGAATTCAAATAATTTTTCTGTTATTTTATCACAATAAAATCTATTCAGTTTTTCTTTTTTCCATTGTATGTGGGTGTTTTTCTTTTGTTTCTCTGTCACATTTAACAAATATTTGTTTAAAATTTAACCAATAAAGACTTCCGTTATTTTTATTGTATATCTCTCAAACGAGTATTTGAAAACGCTATCATGTAGCAAATAGGGAGAAAATAAAGAGGAATTGGAAATTTTCTATTTTTAATAAAGGATATGATAAGAGTTTAATGAGTTTATGTTGGGAATTTATAATCAAAATGCGATTCTCACTCGTAAGAAATACAATATATTCCTTGGAAATGAAATACATGTATCAAGGATATTGTATCAAGAAAATTTGAAACCTCCCTGATAGGTCGTTGTAAAAGATGAAGTTGAATTGCTCACGAAATTTTTTTGTAATACCATACATATGTATTTTGTCCGTTCTCGTGCTCTAAAATAAGGAAAAATGTAATAAACAAAATATTAATAAACAAAATATTGTTACGAAAATGGAAACGATGTAACATCATTTAACATTAACATGAGCAAAAGCTACACAAACAAATACAACGAACTTGTTACAAGTAAACCAACAACATCAATATGAAACAAAGAGGGATAGAAAAGTAAGCAGGAAAGCAACAACAAGCAATGTGAACAAAATACACAAATACGCGATAGAGATCACGAGAAGGCGAACACACGAACATTCGACTATGAGTATGATATTAAAATAATTATGAATGCGTATAAGTAAATTATGAGTATGATTCGAATCTACTCTCTGATACGCACACTCATTGCAACCTGTACTTGTAAATCAATGTTGTAGTGAGTATGAATGAATCAGAGTACATAGTTAAATTTCAATATTGTTGACTCACTTATATTCAAAATTTCATGAGTGCTTATGAGTAGCGAAAAAACGTTTCATTGCTGATCTCGGTTCTATGCTTTGCCTTTAATCTCAAGAAAAGAGGAACATATTGAAAACATAAATATTTTAAGGTCACATAACAGCTGCTAACGATAGTAAAAAAACCCTGTGAGAACAAAGTAAAAACCCCAAAAAAAACCAAAATTTTCTACACATGTTTGGTTGTAAGTCATATTGAACAATTTGTCAATTTGTTTTTGTAACGAATGAAAAAAAATTGTATGTAAATACAGTGCAAGCCAAGAACAACAGCAATTTGTCATTTCTGTTGCTTAAAGTGCTAAATGTTGCCTTTCTTTGCTTGTATACATACTTTTTTAAAGAAATTTCTTTCAAAAAAACAAACAATGTTTAATAACAACACTTTGGGTAACAAAAACATGGAAATTTAATTAAAAATGTTTTTTTTTGTTTTACTTGTTGTTGTGTTGCTTAACCACATGTTCTAATTTTTCTTGGTATAGCACTGACATACATAAAAACAAAAAAACAACAATAGACAGTTGATAGACAGTTTTATGTATGTATGTCTGTTTTGGCTGGGTTATCTGTTTCATATCACTAGCCTCTAAGGTTAATAAGTTCACTTAATTATTGCCTTACACTGACAGACAACTTCATAGTAAATAAATAAAAAACAAAGAGAGAAAGACAGTGCAAGAGCCCCCCTCCAAAATAGCATTTAAAAGCTCATTAAGATGAAGGAAAATAATTCAAAAAAAAAAGAAGAAGAAGAAATGGAAACATTGATTAATTTACCCATTATAGTACATACAATAGTACTAGGAATTACATACAAATTCCCTTGGTATTACAATAAAAAAAAGAAATGTTTAAGCAATTTACCCCTTGTCTACAGGAACCATAAATTTCAAAAACCAAAACAAAATCCTCTCTCATGTACTAGAAAATCAAAACTATTACAAGCAATTAAAGTCTTAAGAATACACAAGAAGATAGTGTGAAATGGAGGACTCCTAAATATTCTTAGAAATCATAATCATTACATTCCCCCCTTTTTTTGTCTTTCACACTCTCTGCCCCTCTCTCTTTCTCTCAGTGTGTCCGTTTTGTAATGACACTTAAAAAATGTTGTTTCATTCACTTCAAACAATTTTTTCTTTCAACACCCAGCAGCAAATATTTTTGAACTGAAAATTTATACAAATATTTATACCACACACACAGCCATGCACTCAAACACACACACAGTCGCACAAACAAAAATGTAATTATTTTATTTTTGTATTGTTTACATAGATCTTTTAATTGTTTTTCAAGTGTGAAACAAAAATTTCAATATAAAAATCATTTTGACTGAGGCCATGCAAACGTTTTGTGATTAACAAAATCGGCCAATATATGTACTATTTAGAAACAATACAGCATGAAAAGCAAACAATATATCATACGTACGTATGTGATATACACAGGCAGGCCGCACTTATAAGCAAATATTGACATGAGAAAGAAAAAATATTAAATTTATTTTATTTATTGGCATTACACTGTGCAGCCAGTTCATATACAAATATATGCCACACATCACTTCTTCAATAAAAACATTATGAAATATTTATTGCGCTGTCATCATAGTGTTACACTCTCATGTTTGATGAAAGTGTTTATTTTATGCCACACACACATACACACACAAAAAATTTGCCACACAATCAAATATAAAGAAAAACTAGTTGATTGTTTCAATTAAATAAATACCAATGTTTAAAATGTTTAATAAATATTTACAGGAAATCAATGTCCTAGATATTGAAAAAAGTTGTCCCTATCAAATGTATGCATGTACGTGTTCCTTTGAAAGGAAGTCTATAAAAACATGATAGAAATCTACAGAATAAATTAAAAAAAATGTATCAGGAATTCTTTTTGTAACAGCATTTAAATGCATTTTTATTCCCTTCAATGCTTTTTATAAATGTTTGGTAAAGTCATGATTGCTTTACAATAATCGTATTAGGTTCAGAGATCAGCAATATGTATTCAAAAAGATGAGTTGAATCGAATCATACTCATAATTTGTGATACTTATACGCATTCATACTTATTTTAATATCAAGGAACCTTTACTCATATTCTAAGTTTGAAGTTGTACCCATCAAATTCATACTTAACAGCACGTATGATGTTCGCCAAAGGATGCCTTTCTGCAAAAATAATGTTTAAGAGAAATATCTCTTCCAAGATCTAGTTACAATCATGGCTTTGGATAACTTACTAAGGTTACAACCTTGAAACAATTAAAATTTCAAATGAAATTATTTCCAAAATTTTTAGTTTTTGCTTGGCTTTAAATCGTAAGTAGCACGTCAGTAGCTGCCATTAAAATTATTGTAAACAACAATAAAAAAGTGCTCATACACATTTACATAATTGGTCATGACAAACCCAATCAGTCAGGACTATGACCTAGCATCTCACAGCAACGATATTGTGTGTGTTGAGTGGCGGGATCTACAGTTTAAAGTCGACTCCGAACAACAGATTTTTTAAGAAACTTTTTATTGACAAATTTATTTACTCTTAGAGTTTTTGCCAGAAATCTGCTGAGAGGAAGTCGCCGAAGAAAATTTTTTTCATATTGTTGGAGTTTGAACCGCGGCCTTACGTCTAATAAACCAATACACTAACTACTAGACTACGGCGACTTAAAATTTTATTCACTCTGCCCGAATTCGATATATTTTAATGAACCAAGCTTTTTAAATACCAAGACATTTGAAAATCTCTCAGCTTGCAACCTGCCATTGTAGACCACTCATTTGCTTATCCCGAAAAACATGATTAATTAAACAAAAGAAGAATAAAGAATAATAAAAAGATAAAGGCTATGCTTTCTGAAGGCCAAATGTTTCTCAAAGTAATGGAAATCTTACATGTTATCTTAAAATGTTAAAAAGAAATCTCATCTATCATGATCACTTAAACCATCTATTTGTAACATAATGAATTCCTTTTAATAACACCTTTTTATTTCAAAAATAACTTTCAAATGTTTTACACAAGTTAAACTAAATATTTTTTTGAAGTTAATCGAACATTTGCTGACTTAATTAAAGCAAAAGCATGAATTTTTTTAATTTTTCGTTACGGCTCCAAAGCCTTTCTAAAAAAAAATAAGAGAAACACATGCATGCTGTTGTTGTTGTGTATAACATTGTAATTAATTTATATTAATTTATGCCTATTTAGACTGTTAATTAACCGTTAAAATAATAATAATAAATATTATTTAAATAAAATTATCCAGTCGAGCATCATATCCAAAAATAACAAACGTATGTAAATTACTTGTACTTACATACATACACAAAATCAATAGGACGCCTGTTCATAGAAAATTTTGTAACCAAAAATGAAAGAAAATGTGAACATTTGTTGTAACATTTTTAAAAAAATTTTAAATTCAAAATATGTAATCGAATAAAAACAACCTTGTTAATTATTAGTAAAAGAGATCACACAACCTAAAACAAATTTGCATAAATTATTAACCAAATAACATGAATATGTTAAAAGAAATAATACGACCGTAAAAAACAAGAAGTTTTTTTGGGTTATTTTCCGAAAAAAATGTTACAAATTAAATTTTAAACTTTTATTTTTCTCCCTTTTCTTTTCCATTTAATCAGTTATTTTGTAATCAACTAATCAAGCATCATTAGTTAAACCTCCTTCAATTTGCTGGTGTAGTATCTCTAGTTTCATTTCATTTTTTTTCCCCGAAATTTTTTTCATTTAAAGTTCAGTAGTAAATATGCGTTTGGTGTCTGAAGCTGATTTGCATAAATTGTTTCCAAAAAAAACATGAAAACATATTTTTTTTATCATGAAACGTGCTGACATGTTGTACAAGCAATAAAATACAATATTTTACTAGTATTTCGTTATATATATGTACATATGTACGTGGACACTTTATGGGTTCAAAAACTCTATGCTTTTTAAAGAAAATTTAAATACAAACGAAAATTGTCTCTGCTCTATCTTCTAGCCATTTAGTTTTCTAACTAAAAACATAATGTTTTTGTTTCAATCTAAATAGTTAAAATTGCTTGACTTTCAGTAAAAAAAAATGAAAATTTATGAACATTATTCTCTAATAAAATATAACAAATTATTGTACAAACAAAGAAAATAGTTTTCAATCTTCGTTTCTTTAGAAAATAATTAAATAATCGATTTATTGTACACTTGTCTTAGGGACAATGAAGCTAAACATATCATTAGAAACATCTTTTTAACAGCAACATATTGCTAAATAGCAATGAATTTATTTGAAATGTTTTAAAAAACCTTTTAATTTATTAAAATTAATTTAAAACTTTTTTATTAAAAGAATAAACAAATGAGATCAAAATTGTATACTGTTTAAAAATCATTAAGAATGTTTAAAATTAAGAAATGTTTGTTAGATCTTTACTCCATACTGAAAGCTAAATTTATTCTAAGTAAAAAAGCCTTACTGTGTTTTAAGCATATGTTATGCTTAGCAACATGTTGCTGAATAAATTATTGTTTAAGAAATGTTAGTTGGATTATTATTCCATATTGAAACCCAATGTTGCATTAATTCTTATCATTATTCATTATTGTAATATATATTATGCTTAGCAACATGTTGCTGTATAAATAATGGTATAAGAATGTTTTACAATGTTTTTATAGGCAAAAAAGCCCTCTTGTAGCTTAAAAACGTAATGCTTTGCAACATGTTGCTGAATAAATTATTGCATAAGAATGTTTAAGAATAAGAAATGTTTTTTGGATTATTATTCCATATTGAAAGCAAAATTTTGTACCCATTCTAGGCAAAAAACCTTATTGTATTTGAAACATATGTATGTTATGTTTAGCAATATGTTGCGGAATAAATTATTGTTAAGGAATGTTTAAGAATACGATTATTATTCCATATTGAAAGCAAAATGTTGCATTAATTCTAAGCAAAAAAGGCTTATGGTACTTTAAACATGTAATGCTTAGCAACATGTTGCTGAATAAATTATTGTCAAAGAATGTTGAAAACTCAGAAATATTTGTTGGATTATTATACCATATTGAAAGCAAAATTTTATAGGCAATAAAGGCCTGTTGTACTTTAAGAATACATATTGCTTTGCAACATGTTGTAAAAAAAAATTTAATATATTTTTATATAGTTTTTGTAGTAATTAATACTTATTTTCATACTAAAATAGTTTGGTAGGAACATTTTTATGTTATATTTTGTACTGTAATAAAAATTAGAACTGTCTTGTTGTCGGGAAAGTATTTGTAATAAAAATATCGTGAAGAAATATCTTATGCTGACAGCAGTATGTTGCTGAATTAACATGCAATTTTAAATCAAAAATTTAAAGCACTTTGAAGACCTTCTTTATAGGTTAATCTTGCAAAATCGAACAAATTTTTATGAGTTTGGAAAAAGAAAATTATCTAAGGCTACAAAATTTGGCAATTATGCAGTGCTCTAAAGTAATTCAAACTTTACACACTACCTACTAGACTACGACGACTTCATAGTCGATACATTAAGTCAGTTAATTTTCAAACGGTCTTCATTTTATGCCATCTTTATTTGATAAGAAAAATATTGAACAATATTTTAAACCAGGGAAGTATTGATCTTGTAAATTCTAGCAACATGTTGTTAATTAAATATCTCCTCCTGTTTTTATTAAAATATCACTAAAAAATTGATAAACTTCTTCGCAAATAATAAATATTTATTTAGAAATTACAAAAAAATTATTAGAAAATAATATTAAAAACATTTTGTAAAAACTAGATTTGGAAACAATTAGTCATGTTGCCAGCAACATGTTGATTACTTTTAATGTTCCCGTTTTTCATGTCACACATTAAAAACGTAATTTATGCTGTGTTTAAAACTAAAAGCAAATTTACTTAAATTTATTGGGTACTTTTTATTTAAAGATAAACATTAAAATTTAATTGCTGGAAAACAAAAGCAAAGACAACAAAAGTTAACTTAAGTCTAGACAACACTCCTTAATTTAGCTTTTTAAGATATCTTTAGGCTTTTCTTATACATAAAAACTATTCTTATATACATACATACATATGTACATGGTATATATATACAGTATAATATAAATGCATGCTTTCAACTTTGAATTGTATTATGGTAAATACATATGTACATATTTAATTGCAATACCCATATAAATATGTATATAAGTGCGGCCTATGTGCACTTATGGTATGCTTTAATTTGTTGTAAATTTTTCTTATATTTTTTATGTTTTTCTTTTTGTCATTATAAATTAAATTTCCTTGTCTGTTGTTTGTTATACTTTTCCTTTGTATTTTATGAGTTTCTTTGTTACTGGCTCTTAATCATCATGCATCACATTTTAATTACATTAATGTATACATTCACTCACTCACTCACTTACAATCACTCTTCTTTTTCTTTAATGTTTTACTGCTTTTACCACAAAAAATATATTTAAAAAATAATAAAAAATAAAAAACCATTAAAATTTAATAACAATTATAAGCATTTTTGTTGAAAAATTCAAAGTCAAAAACAACATCTTCTCTTTTTACGTTACAGATGTGCATCACGCCACCTAATATCAATAGTTATATCCCAGAAGCATTCAGTTTTCTGGTGAGTGCCATTAATATCCACAAAAAATTAAATCAAACAAAACATTTAATCAAATAAAAAGCTTTTTTTCCATTTCAATATTAAAAATTATTTGCAAAGCTTTGTTATTCAAAATTCATTTCATTTTAATCCTAAACCTCATAACATCCTTTCATATGCAAAAGAAATTAAACAAAACAACTGCTTCTGCTTTTTCTTAATTTTAATAATTTACTTCTTTTTTTAGAAATATTTGGGTTTTGGTTTTTTTAATTGTTCAACTAAAGTTTATAAGGATTTTGTATTCATAATTTTTTCTAAATTAACATTTGTTAAGGTTTATAAACAATGTTGCTGGTAATTTCTTTAGCAACATGTCTAATTATTTTCCTGATTCCGAAATATTACTAAAAATTGATAAGTGCCAATTAATTTTATTATAAACAATGTTCCTATACCTTGTTTAGCAACATGTTTCAATTTATCCTGAATCCAAAATATTATTAAAATTTGATTTCTTTTATAATTTAAGCGCCACTTAATTAACATGTTTATTCCTGAATCTGAAATATTATTAAAAATTGATTTCTTTTATAACTTAAGTGCCATTAAATTTTCTTAATGTTTATAAACAATGTTACTATTACCTTGCTTTGCAACATGTTTCATTTTTTTCCTTAATGCTAAATATTATTAAAAATTGGTTTCTTTTATAATTTGAGTAACAATTTCTTTTTCTAAATTTATTTGGGAAAAAATTATTTCTTTAAATATGGCTTTATAATTCGACGCCTCCGTTCTATAACATTCTAAGTTATGCTCTTTGAAATCAGCTCTTTCTCAAATGGTGGTGGAGGTTGGAGTGATACTTGGATGGATTCTTTACAGAGGAATTCAAGTCTCTTACCTGAACGATGAAAGCATTTATGCCATTTCCCGGCTTAGTTAGAGAATTGACTTAAGCTTCTACTCAATCACTTTAGAAACTAGAATGGTTTTCAGCAACAACCAGAATTTTTAAATTTTAATATTCTTGAAATATTTTCTAATAAAAGTTTTAAAATTAAATTTTCATGTGAATGTACATATGTAATGAGTTCTTTACAATATTTTTTTCTTTTTTTAATTTTTATGAGACGTTTTGTTAATTATTGCTTTTATTTTTAATTATTATATTAATTTTAACTGCTTTTAGTCATGCAAACTTACTTTAATGTCTTAATTGACTGTAATTTCGCTTAAAAAACCAACATTTTTAATGTTCTGCGGCATTAATGTATATAAACAATGTTTTTGGAACATTAATAAAAGTTTTTTAAAGATATTCTTTTTTAATAAAATTTTTTACTTAGCTCTTGTATTAACGCGTGTAAATGTTATTAAAAAACACAGGTTCTCACATAAAAATTTATCAAGTTTCCTGTAAATCGCATAGAGAGTGAAACAAATTAGTATTAAGGGGCGTAAACATTGCTGGTTCTTAATCTGATTTTATTCATTATTAAACATGATTTGTTTATAATAATTTAAACTGTTTTGAATCATGCAAAAGTACTTTATAGGGCAAATTTTCTAAAGAAATTTTTTAATCAAAATTTTTTCGTCTGATATTTGTTAATGTAGGTTTATATACAATGTTGCTGAAACATAAAGGATACACAATTGTTTTAAATTTTTAAATACTTATATTTAAATTGTGATTTTATTGTTTATGACTAAGAATCTAACCAGGGACTTCTGAACTCAAGATCCGATGGTTGCCAATGGGATTCTTGGACTTTACACCAATGGCTAAAAAATAAGTGGCAGAGATATTTATATTAAAGGTTGTGATATATTTATTAAAGGTTGTGATATTAAACTTCCTTATAGGCTGCTAGGTCGCCGTAGTCTAGTAGGTAGTATGTTGACTTATTAGATGTAAGGCTACGGGTCAAACCCCAGGTCAGACATCTCAAATAAAACGACGTATGAAAAAATATTTCTTTGGCGACTTTCTCTCAGCAGATTTCTGGAAAAAAATCTGAGAGGAAATATAAAGTTGCCATGTTAAGTTTCTCAAAAATCTGTCATTCAGAAACAACTTTAAACGGTAGGTCGTACCACTCATGTATAAAACTAACACACATGACATAAGTGTTGTAAGAAGCTAGGTCGTAATCCAGACAAAAGGGTTGGTATTGACCAAGTATATTTGCAATGACTGCCTGAACACTGTAGTGTTTTCCAAGCAGAGTTCATGGCAGTTTTGAAAGCAACACAATGCTTTCCCAGAAAATCTCTTGATATACTTGGACAGTTAGGCTGCGATTAAGTGGATAAAGAATGTACCTTCAACGTCCGCCCTTCTCCATGATTGCCGAAGGTTTCTCAGAAAAATTTCGAATCATTCGAAGGTAACACTTATATGAGCTCCGGGACATAGGGTTAGTTTAGCTGGAAATGATAGTCTTGATTACACACACATAAGTAAGCGCAGTCCCTGTACTGACCGCAATTCCAGCAACATCGTAGAAAAAGTCAGTCATGGCATTGGCTGCACTTAAGTATATTCACTTTTATTCAAAATTTCATGAGTACTTATAAGTATCGAAAAAACGATTCATTGCTGATCTCTGATATGACATTTAAAGCTTTTAATTTAGATCTTCAGATTTTTCTTTAAATTTAACTTTTGTACGTATTAAGGCGTTGGATAATAAACATAAAAAGGTTTTCATGCGTATCAACAAAAGTCTAACGAAACCGCGTTTTATTTTTATTATTTAAAGAGAGAAATTAGAAAAATGAAACAAATTATATTTTAATATTGCAGTTGTATTTTTATAGAGATACACATGACAACTCTTTTCTATGGACATCAAAAGACAGTCATTTGAAAAGTGAAATGCAAAAGCTTTTATGAAAAACAAAAAAAAATCCTTTTTAATTTTTAGCATTTTCTGCAAAAGAAAAATTAATGTATGTGTGTATGCAAGTATGAAATAAACGTTTCTTTTTTAACTTTACGTTACAAACTTTGTACAATAAATTGTACAATTATTTTAGTTTTTAAACTTTGCTGCAAAACAAAAAAAAAAAAATAGAGGAAAAGAAAATAGAAATTCTCTTTACACTTTTATAAATGGCGCCATTTCCTGTAAACAAGCACTAGCATTTCTTTTTTATTTTTAGATTTTTTTTTTTGTTTAAAAAAAATAAATTTTATTTGTTTTAGTTTTTATTTAAATATATGAGTTTATAAAACATATAAAAACAAAAAACCAAAGTATGTATCTTTTATGAAAAGCACAACTGAAAAGATAGCCGTGGAAAAAGAATATTATATGCCAGGCATTGTTAGCTAGTGTTGGTTGTTGCATGCATCTTTTATCCGTCATAGTCGTTACTTTTTATGACACCATTAGGATTGCGATTACATACTTTAAAATTCAATTGTAACCTTTTTTTTCCCGTTTTTTCTTCGGTCTTTTATACGCTCTACTAGAATACATTTATGTATGTATGTTGCACATACATAGAAAGCTCGCTTTTATTTATAAAATGTATGAAGAGTGTAAATAGGAAAAAAATTTTGCTTTTTCACTGTGCAACATGAACATCATGAACAGCCATAAAAATGTTTTATAATATTTATCAAATTCCATAAAAATACTTATTATTTCAAAAACGTTAAAAATTCTTTTTCTTTTCCCCTTTTTTTTCTTTTTTTTGTTTATTAGAAAATGTATGAAAAAAAGAAAAGAAAATATAACAAAATGGTAGAAGTGTACGACAATAAAATGGTAAAAAAATATGCCAGACAATTAAAGCATTAAACTGACTTTACATGACTGAAAGCAGTTAAAATGAATATTCAAAAAATATTATTATTTACAACAATAACAATAACAATAACATTGTAACGAAAGAAATTGTCACCAAAATAATAAAAAATTAAATAAATTTTTTCATTTTTCCAATGCCCCTACATGTCCAGCAAAATCTAAGAATATTGCACTGACCCTCCTGCCTCTAACGAGATTGAGCTCTCTCCTAATACGAGTGGATAATAATGGAGCTCCGTACCAACCTTGGCCAACTCAACAGCAAACGATATCTCCATGCCCCTAACAGCTTAACTGAGCATCCATTGACATCAAGGTTATACATACATACATACATAATTGGGCATTACAATCCTTCCGTTAGGATTACGGCCTAGCTTCTTACACTTACTCATGTTGTGTGCCTTAATTTTATACTTGAGTGGAGGAACCTACAGTTTAACGTCGACTCCGAATGACAGATTTTGAGAAACTTTCTCATGGCAGGTTTATTTACTCTCAGAGTTTTTGACAGAAATCTGCTGAGAGGAAGTCAGTGAAGAAATATTTTTTTTATATTTAGTTTTAATATCTGGCCTGGGGCTCGAACCCGGGCTTTACGTCTAAATAAGCGAACGCACTACCTACTAGACTACAGTGACTAAGAGTCAAGGATATGCATAGCTTCTTTTATAGAACTTTCGATATGAATGAAGAAGTCAGGTCAGCCTTTTAATATTGATTGAGTGTGTATGGCTTTACAGTCGCAGTAGTCTAATAGGTAGCCTGTTGGCCGCGGTTCAAATCCCGGCTCAGGTTTTGAATAAAATGAAAAATTATAAACACTGACAAAGAACAAAATTGCCATGAAAAGTTGCTCAAAAAATCTGTTGTTTGGAGTCGACTTCAAACTGTAGGTCTCGCCACTCATTTTGGCAATTAACACACTTAACATACAATAAGTGATGTGAGAAACTAAATCGTAATCTCGACTGAAGGATTGTAGTAACCAAATATGTACAGTCAACCCTCCTATAACGCGGTGAATGCGTACCGTATATGGAAACCGCGTTCTGAGAGTACCGTGTTATAATAGGGTTTACTGTATGTGAATCTGTCATTGCCTAGAAAAAACGTTATGTTATTCTGTTATTTGGGTTGGAAGTAAGGGCATAGAAACCAGAGATCAGCACTGAATACATATTCGAAATGATGAGTAGATTCGAATTACATTCATAATTTCTGATACTTATACGCATTCATACTTATTTTAATATCATACTCATAGTACTCATATTCAAAGTTTGAAGTACTCATTGTACTCATTAAAAATACGGATAATGTTGTTGATTTCGACTCTTCTGTACTCAACATTTGCAAGAATCACAAAATAAGTATAATTCGCGTACGAACACTACAATACTCACTAGAAGTTTGTGTGTCTGCTTTGCTTGCTGTCTTTGTCTTTCTCCTTTTTTTTGGTAAATGCAACAACAACTAAGACTGAAAATTTACAGTTTTATGATGATGATGAGTTTAGAATCATTCGAATCAATTATGAGTACTATAAGTATTTTTCTAAATTTATGAATCTGAATGAGTAGGCTGGCATATGAATCAAACATATTTCGAATGGTATGAGTTTGATATCAACGTTATCCTCATACTCATTGCAACCTGTACTTATAAATCAATGTTGTAGTGAGTACGAATGAATCACAGTAGTTGACTCACTCATGCTAAAAATTCCATGAGTACCTATGAGTAGTGAAAAAACGATGTATTGCTGTTCGCTGATGAAAACCTTCTGTGATGAAAATTGTTGTGCTAAGTTAAGATGAAAGAATGACAAAAGACATCTAAAGAGGGGCAACACACTCTTAAATGGTTCAGATATTTGATGAGTTCACTACTCTTTCAGTAGAGAAATCTCTACAGATTATTTTTAATTCTATTATCGTACATTTATTAAATAGTTTGTATTTAAGTCTTTATACATTAATTATTCCTTAAGAAAATTTAATTTCCTTCTAAACTTTCTTTTCATTCTAATACCAGAAGCAGTTGTTTAGCAAAATTTTTTAATTTTTTTGTTGTTTTTGTTTTTTAAGGCTTTTGTTTAATAATTCAAAAATATTCATCTTTTTTATTTTCTAGTGTTGGAATAACTGTGACCAGCAATTGGGTCCATTTCCATTAAATATCAATTCGGCCTTGCGTCAAGGTTCGCTAGTGATAACAGATATTGCCTGGGATCAGGCTATCACGAATGCATCCAAGCAATGTTTGGTTACTTGGGAGGTCTCTGGAGGCGGTCTAATGGGTAACCTATTGACTGATAGTTCTACTGTTGAATTATCCCTCTGGTTAGATACAGTATATCACGTACAAGTTACGTGCAAACATAAGGTAAGTAAACAATACACAAATACATACATACATACAGACAGTTTGAGCTGTAATTATAGAAACAGGCAACAAACAAAAATGTTTGTAGAACGAATATGATCTTCGCTGTTTTGGTTAATATGGCGCCAAACATCAATAATGATTCGCTATGGCGAGCATTGATCAGCTAACCTTGGCCAAATCGTTTTATTCAATGGTTTAAAGGTTCTTTTGTTTGTTTGTTTGTTTGATGGTGTTGCAAACATCTTCTTTTAGCCAAAAAAAGAAAAAAAAAGTTGTTCTGAATTTTTTTGCTTTTTAATGGTTGCCCTAGAACAAAAGCATCTGGCAATCAAGCATACAATAATTCTTCTTCATTTTGGGTTTTTTTCTTTCATGCTTCTTATAATTCTGCTTTCCAGCAAAGATGATCGTGATCATCATAATTTTGCTGAGATTCGTTTCGTTTTTTAAAATTTTTTTTTGATTTTTAGTTGGCAACGATTATTATGTTGCAGCATTTAAGCTGTCCATTTAGGTACCAAAAATTTCCCCCTTTCCCGCATTATTCAATATTCAATTTTGTATTTCAATATTTACTGTGCAAGGGACCACCACCAATTGTTTGTTTTAAAGCCATAAATTGCTTTGTTTGTTACCCGGTTTCACATGCACTCTCTTGCTGACCATGCCATAACATGCATGGCCTTACATATAAACGTTTAAGTGTTGTTGTCGTTTAACTTGAGGCCTTTGTTTGGTTTGTTTTTTTTTGGCTTATTGGTTATGGTTGTAGTGTGAAAGCCATGGTAATTGGCTAATTACATCAATGTTCTTCTAGCTGTTGACAATTTTGTTACAAACTTCAAACATGGTTTTCAGCAACACATTTACACTGAAACCCACAAAAAAAAAAGAGGAGTAAAAAAATATTGAAATTAAGCTTTTGCTTTAAAAAAAATGCTTGCTTGCATGATGAGGTATTTGAACGTCCTTCCTATAGCATGTCATGCATGCATGCAATCCAATGATGATGATGATGATGATGGCATGCAATACCATGGCTTGAATCATTTTTTTTCTCCTTGTTTTCTTGTCATTTTTCATTCTTTATTTAGCAGTATTGACTGTCTCCGTGTTTATTGTGTGTCTCGCTGTCTGTCTGTCTGTTTTCGTTAATAAAAGTATTTCTCTTGAATGTGCGTGTCTAAGATTAGTGGAGCCTACGTTTTTGACATTAACACGCAACAATTTATAAAAATAATTTTTGATCAGTCCGGCCGTAGCTGTATCCACAATTGGTATCATCCACATAGCACAGCAAATACTCTTTTGAAATCCTTGTTATTAATGATGTACCATCTTTATGTATTCGGCTTCATTGCCAGCTTCATTGTGGCATTTAAGTAGTGGCTGCAAAAAAAAATCTGAAAAAAAATTGTTTTTTTTTTTTAAATTTTTTATACAAAAACATTAAGATTGCAGGTGGTTTGTTAAACTTGTATTGACATTTGATGATAATAACAAGCAATAATTTTAACTTTTCTTCTCTCTCAACTGGTTGGTATGATCAATTGATCTTGTCAGTTTTTAAATTGATATGTTACAAATAACTTAAAAAAACCAACAACGACAACAACAATAAGCGTATAAGATAATGCTAAAGGAGTGATTATATAAAAAACAATTAAGGCGATAGCGATAAATGATTTTTCTTATGCCACTTATAGCATGAAATGTAAAAAAAGTACCAGCCACAAGGCATAGAAAAAAGTTAAAAAAATAATTTTCAAAAAGAATACTTGAAAGAAATATAAAAGAGGCCCTTGGTTTAGATTTTTTCTTTTTTTATAAAAGTACCAAAATAGTACCAAATTTTTTAAAGGCATAAAAAAGTTCAAAAAGTAATTTTCAAAAAACTTATTAAAAGAAATATAAAAAAGGACCTTTGTTTAGATTTTTTCCTTTTTTAAGTACCTAAAATACGGTACTAAATAAAAGTACCAAAATAGTACCAAATTTATTTAAAGGCATAAAAAATTCCAAAAATTTGCTTTAAAAAAATGATTGATTAAAGAAATATAAAAGAGAACCATTTTTTAGATTTTCATTTTTTTATAAAAGTACCAAAATAGTACCAAATTAAAAAAAAAAACATAAAATAGTTCAAAAACTAACTTTCAAACGCTTGATTAAAAGAAATATAAAAGAGGACCATATTTTAGATTTTCTTTTCTATAAATGTACCAAATAAAAGCAAAAAAAAGTACTTAAAAAGTATCTAAATAGTACCAACTGCTTTTTAACCGTTTGACTGCTACGCGGCGCAAAAGCGCTGCGTTCATTTGTTACGAAAATCTTTTTATAATTTTAAATTTTCAAAGAAAAAATAATTTAATGTTTATTTTTCTTATTCACATTCACAATTAATATCGTTTCTTTATAATACGAAAAGAATTATTAAAATTGATTGACATTTATCTAAATTAGAGTGTTTTATTTGACAATATCGAACGTTCTCACCAGAATCGCTTAGCAGTCAAACGGTTAAATTAGTTCAGCCCTACAGAAAGAAATTTACCCCAGAAACTTTAATATTTTACTTACTCGCTTCATTGGCGCATATAACACTTTACTCAGGATTAGAACCCTAGCTTCTTACACCACTCATGCCGTGTCTGCTAATTTTATACATGAATGGCAAGACCTACTGTTTAAACTGGATTTTCAACAATTTTATTGACTTCTTGGGTTTTCACCATAAGGCTGCCAACATTTTTTTGCATTGCAGGGATTGAACCTTGGGCTGCTTCCTGCCTACTAGACTACAACAAATCTTTTCTTTCATTTAAAATTAATTTTTTCTTTTTCTTTAAATTTCGTTTCATTTTAGGAAACTGGTGGCATGCGTAGATCCTTCAAATTGATTGTGGATACACATAAATTAGGCGATAGTACGGCTACCGGCATGCAAGCAATTGCTATGGATACCACCGCATTTGGCAGTAAAAATCTACCACATTTATATGGAGCTGACTCTGTACCCGCCTCATCAGCAGAAACCGATTCGAGAATGCGTATCTTAAAAGACAGTTCCAAGGACTTTTTAACACCCTACAATCCCAATGTAAATACAAAGCTAGACACAACGAGTACCAGTTCGAAAGCTGCTAACAAGGTCACAAACAAAATCAATACAGCCAATGCGCATGAAAATGAAATTGTTCCCAGTTCAAGTGTGACACGAACAAAACTTATTGGTTTACCTAATGTTGCAGCAGCATCGGCTATTAGTGAAAGTACGAGTTTTCTGACACAATCAATGGTATTTGCTGTAATGGGCTCGATAGTATTGTTTTTGGGCATTCTTGTTTTGTACCTTATGATGCGACCCACACGCAAACAAGTCACTGCAGCTGTGGTAGACAAACAGGTTTTAATACAAACCGAAGTGCTGCCCAGTCAATTGCCTTTGAATCCAGCGTCGAATTTAAGCGGCGACAAAACGGCGCTTAATGAGCAAAGAGCCACATTGCATGTGTAAATTTTAGTGTGTGTGCGGGTAATATTTAAGGCCGTGTAAAAATGGATTTTGTAAATACCGTTAGTATAGTTTTTTATTTTCATTTTTTTTTGGAATCTTTTTGTCACTTTTTCCCGAGTGTATGTGATCGTGTAAATATTATTAAGAATTTAAGAAAAATAATTAAGAATAATAAGCATAAAATAAATATTTTTTCTCTAAGTGTATATATTTAAAAGGCTTAATTTCTTATTTAGTTTAGTCTAATAGAATTTTAAGTATGGTATGCATGTGTATTTAAATGAAAGTGAGAGCATAAAAGAGTTAAAAAAATAAATAAAAAAAATAATTTTTGTTAAACAACAAGTAAAGCGTTTTTGGCCCTAGAGATTTTACCTGACAGTGTTAATTTATTTGCTTAAACTTGAAAAGCTTTTTGTTGATTTATTTTTTAAGTCTTAAAAAAATATTTAAAGTTAAGTCTTCTTAAAAACAAAAGGCCAAAACGCAAATAAAAAATATAAAAAAATAAAAAAATTAAAACAAAATAATTAATTAATTAAGTTAATTAATTCAATAAAAAAAAGCATTTATTTATTAAAAAACAACAACTATTGTAGTAGAAAATAATTTCAGAAATTTTTTCAAAATTTCTTTTAATTTTTTTATTAATTTTTTTAATTTTTTAATTTTTTTTTTTAAATTTTAAATTTTTTTTAAATTCTTTTTTAATTAATTTTTAATTAAAAAAAATTTTTTTTTATTTATTTACATTTTTTTTTTTAATTTTGTAAGAGAGTGAGATTTTGTTTTTATGTGTTGCAACTAGAATATAAGCAGTCTAGTCCTTTTTGTTTAAGCAAACTTAAACAAATAATAATGGAGTGTATGTATGTATTTTTAATAATTAATTCATTTCATTCTTTAATTAAAAAAAAAACCACAAACTTTTTGAATTTCATAAATATTTCTTCTATTTTTCTTTTTTAGTTCAGACAAAAACCTTTAAACTCTCTGTGTAAATTAATTTAACACGTTGACTCCCGACTACGAGATAACTCGTAGATTGCGTTCCCTTCTAGGGTGTCAACTGCGAGTTAATTCGTAGTCACTAAACGTGCCATTTTTGTGTAGCTACGAATAAAATCGCATTATATCAGTGCTAGTATCGATAAATGGCTTCTGGGAAAAGAACAAAAAGTCAATGTTGGCTTGCGTGGCCAGTTTTCTATAAATTGTCGCGGCTGTCGACGTGTTAAATATTTTTTTAATTAAACTTCTTTTATTTTTCTTAAATATAATTTTTGGTTTTTTAAAAATGAAAAAAATTTTATCGTAAAAAAACATGAAAGAAAGAAATTAAAAACAATGTTTCATTAAAGAAATAAATCCCTGTGTTAAATAATTTCAATATTTGTTTAACGAAATTTCGTTTGTTTTTAAATATAATTTTTGTTTTTTTTTTAATGAAAAGTTTTTCTTAAAATTCAGTCTTTTAGTTCGGACAAACACCATTCAACGCCCAGTAAAAATAATTTCAATTTAATTAAGTGTTGAGCTAAAGTTTCATTTTGTTTCTAAATATAATTTTTTAATTCTGGTTTTCTTTTTTAGTTCCGACAAAAACCTTTAAACTCTCTGTGTAAAATAATTTCAAAATTTCTTTAGCTAAAGTTAAATTTTTTTATATATAATTTTTGATTTTTGTTTTTTTGAAATGTAAAAATTTTTATCATAAAGAAAACATGAAAGAAAGAAATTACAAAAAAAAAAACTATTTAATTAAAGAAATAAATAAATAATAAAGAAATAAAGTCAGTTTTTTTTTAGTTCAGACAAAAACCTTTAAACTCAATGTGTAACATAATTTCAATATTTGTTTAATGAAACTTCTTTTTTTTAATATATTTTTTGTTGTTTTTTTAAATGTAAAAATTTTATTAAATTCAGTTTTTCTTTTTTAGTTCAGCCAAAAACCTTTAAACCTTTCTGTGTAAAATAATTTCAATTTTATTAATTCTTTAGCTAAAGTTTCATTTGTTTTTTTAATATAATTTTTGGTTTTTGTTTTTTGAAAATGTAAAAATTTTTATCATAAAGAAAACATGAAAGAAATCAAAAATATCTTCCAGTCAAAAGCAAATTGAAGAATATTGTAATATAAGCCAACTGTCTAGAGATATCGTTTACATACATAATTAAACAGATTTAGCATACAATTTAATAGCAGTTTATATATATAAAAAAATAATTTAATATTAAAAACATAATTATTATTAACATTAAAAAATATTAAAAAAATAAGTATAAAAATAAAAATTAAATTAAATTTAAATTTTGTAAATATCAGCCATACAAAACAAACGGTAAAATGCAACTCTTTTGTAACTAAAAATACAAATTAGCATATAAAAATAAAATAAAAATAAAATAAAATATATATATATAAAAACAAAAACAATAGTTATTAAAAAATTAATAAAAAAAGATAAACAACTAATAAGCAAAGAAAAAAATGATTAATTTTATCAACAAAATGTCTGCGTGTGTTTCAACAAAAGTCAAGCAATCATCCCTAATAAGTACCCCTTTAAAGCAAAGCAAAGCTAAGAAAAAATCTAAAAAAAAATAAAACATTAACTAAAATATTCTAAAAGAAAGACCTGTACTAACTACCCCAAAAGAACAAAAAAAAAAAAAAACAAAACAAAAAACCTTACACTACTACTTTTCAAAAACAACGAATATTGTTTTACCTTAACTACCATACAATTTTAATTTATCCTCTCTCTCTGTCTATACCATTCTCTCTCTAACTTTGTTACCTTTGGAGGCACACGTTTTAAGACTGATATCCTTAACTATTCTATCTTAACTTCCTATCATATCTTTATTTATTTTTCTCTTCATTCAAAATTGTTCTTCGTTTTTAAGTTCTCTTTGTTAAATTTTTTTTTGTTACTTTCCCCTTTGAAAAAAATGTCTTTTAATTCCCTTGGTTAAGCTATTCTTAATTTATTATTATGATTACTATTAAACAATAACAACAACTACACAACATTTAATTAAAAACAATTCAAAAATTGAAATGAAATGAAATAAAATGAAAGCAAAAGATTCAATGAAAGTATATAAAATGAATATGAGTAAAAATAAAACAACAATAATTAATTCATTAATTCATGTTTCATCTGCAACAAAAAAAAAAAAAAAAAAAACAAAAAAGCAAAGAAAAAAAATGTAATTTAAATAGTTATATTATAAATATATAAAAAAGAAAGAAGAAATATGAAAAGAAAAACGAAAAAAACTATAACAAAATGAAGTAAAAAAAATAATAATAAAAATGGAAATAAAAATAAATTTAAAAAATTTAAAATCAAATGGTGTTCTTTATTTTTTTCAAAAATATGGATAATTAATGATGGTAGTAATTCGCCTGCGCTATCTGGTCGCAGCAATCGATGATAGGGCTTCCTCAATTTGGTACTGCCAACGTCCACTTCCCCGACTTACGCGGATCCCCGTACCAAATACCCATCTCGCCGGAGCATTCTCCTCCATTCGAATGACGTGGCCGAGCCAGTGCAGCCGTTTGATGTTAATACACTGCACAAGGTTTATGTCGTAGAGGAGCTTATACAGCTCACTGTTGGATCAGATGAGGAAATAATCGTCAAATAATGGCACTAGACTGAAGATCTTAAGTAGAACTTTTCTCTCGAATACTCACAAGGCTACTGCATCAGTGCTTAGTAATGTCCATGGCTCTGCGCTATAAAAAAGCACAGGAAAGGTGAGCGTTTTGTAGAGTATTAGTTTTGTCGCACGAGAGAGGTCTCTGATACTTAATTGCCTATTGAGAGCATAGTAGCACCTGTTGGCAAGAGGGATCTTGCAATTGATCTCCACACTGACATCATTTTTGGTGGTGACCGTGGAGCCAAGATAAATAAATTCTATATCGTCTATATCGAAAGTATAGTTATCCGCCGTAATCTGAGAATGTAGGCCTGTGACTTATAAACTCTTCTAACTCACCAGATAGCAGTGAACCATTCCATGTAAAGTTCTAAGATTGGTCGAGAAAACAAAATAAGTTTTCTTTATTTCTCAACATAAGCTCGATTGTCCTTTCCTATTAACCGCACACTTCTACCCTTTATTCTTAGCAATTTTTTTTTTACCAATTGCCTTCTTTCTTTTTATTTGTTTGTTTTTGTTTTCTAAACTTTTTCATTTAAATTCTTCAATAATTTGATTTATTGCTTTCCAAACATTTAATTGTTGATTAATTAAAGTGCGAAGTGTTCGACCCATGCCTTATAAACGATTAAGAATCGAAGCAGAAATGCTTAATCTTCACTAAGTTAAATTTCTCTTCACCAAGTTTTCTGTTTACTTTTCTCAGCCATGTTCCAAAAATTCCATTATTCTCACCATTTTTCTTACTTGATCGACCATAAAATTTCTTTCTTTTTTTCTGCCGAAGTCGTAGTAGTGTATTCAAAGCCTTTATTCAAGTGCCTGTGTATGCTTATATAGAATCCACTCTGAGGAGTGTTAATGATGAGTTTGAGGTAGATTTAGAACAAATCGTGTACTCCTTGTATGAGATGTAATGAGATATGTGGTCATCTACATGGGAGATAATTTTCGATATGTGTTTGTTTCCCCATAAAAGAGAAAAAGCTCTGCGGAGTGATCTGAATTCGTTAGATTTCGCAAGTGCGTCATCTATGAGTGCACTAGATGAAGACGCCTAGTATTTATGAATAACTTTAGATGTGGTTTGTTCACACTCCGAGATCTAATTACCACTTTGCTATGAGTTCTTATTGCCTGATTATTTCTGAGACAATGCTAGATTCTATGATCCGAAAATATTTGTTGTATAACAGAATCGGTCACTGATTATTTGCCTGAAGTTCACTTGAAATTGCCATAACTTGCAATAACTTCTGTGCTGAATCGTTTACGTGGAATTTAGTGTTTTAATCGTTTTCGCTGCTGTTCTCCGAGAGGAACTTAGTAAGATTTTGTTTTGTAGACATTATTTGCAATGTTTTTTACTTTGAAATAATTTGCTTTGGATTTGCATACACATTTTCCAGGCTTCGCGCTATGAAACTCTATCAGACATAGACATGGCAGAAAGTTCAGTTTTGTTCAGTTTCACTTCGCTTAGTTTGCGGGCGACTGACATTACATGTTTTATATAAAAAAGAATTAAATGAGGATATAATTTTAAATGCTTGTAAGGCCTTTAAAAAAAGCATAAAGAGGTCGATGCATATAACAACTAAATTTATTAAAATTTGTACGCAGTGGAATAACTCATAAATGTCCTTAATGAATATATAATCTGGCTACTGTGTAACAATGTGCCTCCTGTATAAAAGAGTCTTCATATTGCAATAACAATAATTGTTGCAATAACAATAATTTACAGGCTTTATTATATGCACTCATAATACCATTCGTAGTAAAATATCAATTTTATAATCTTTTGTTTAAATTTGAAAGGAATGCAAATAATTTAAATGAAATTATTTACTTTGACTACATAGAGGAATGCTTTTGAAAAAGTTATTGTAGTGCAACAGAACGCCCACTCACTTATATTTTCATGAATTTGGATTAAAGCAAATCAAATTGGAACACTCTTTTTTAGCAATAATATACTAGTAGGCCATTCGGTGGACATTTTCATTTATACGATCAAGGAAAATTTACACTTAGCAAAAGAAAATTTTATCAGATGTTTAGAGAAAATTAAATTTTAAAGAAAGTTATGGTTGTTATCTGAGATCAGCAATGAATCGTTTTTTCGCTACTCATAAGCACTCATGAAATTTTTAATAGAAGTGAGTCAACTACTCTGAACTTCAACTTGTCTGATTTATTCATACTCGCTACAACGTTCATTTATAACATTGATGCCCATTTCATAGTGCTTTTGCGCAAACTAAAAACACACATATTCTTATTCTCTTTGGTTAGTCGTCACTCAGACAGCGACGAATGCACATGCGTAGCGGGTGTACGATTTTTTTTGCTTAAAGCACTGAACAAAATTTACTATGACTTACGAAACATATTTTATGATGAAAAATGCGTTTGGTGATGCTCGATGCATTTTATGATATAAAATATTGAAGGAATGTAGAGAATATTTAGAAGGCACTATTGTTCTTATCATAGTGATATGGATGATTTTAATGATGGGAAAAAAAGATTTATTTTGTAAAAATAAAAAAATGTATTTGGAAAAATTGAAGAATAAAACAATGAAAAAACCTCAGAAAATAAAATGTTAAAAAGGGAGTTATCAAGCTTAATAAGCTTGGATATTGTTAGGCATGGTAGACCATTTTCTGATGTGGAGTTCATTAAAAAAATTTTAAATAATTGTTTTCAAAAACTTAATTTTAAGCTTATCGAAAATATTGAAGATTTTATTAAAGTATATATGAAAGAAATAACCCTGTACCTGTTTTTTTTCTAGTCTTTTTCCATAGTCACTGATTGAACAAAATTTTGTAAACACGTAAATGAAGTTCCACGAGAGAGATCTCACTTTTTTACTTAAATTTTGAAAAATGTATCAACCATATAGCTTTAAAAGTGCTTTGGATTTTTTCCGTACATTTTATTTCAGTTTACACAACTTTTCTTTCAGTGCAGTTCTCTCTCGCTCACCAATACTACTACAGTTTTAGCTTTGGGCATCCCTGATTTATAACTACAGGTTGCGTACAACGTTGACATCAAACTTATACATAAGCAAAAAAGACAGAGCAGCAAGCAGAGAAAACACACAACCTTCTAGTGAGTATTTTCGATACTCGTAAGTACTCATGTGTGAGTCAAGAGTAATGAAATTCAACTACAGTGATTCATTCATACTCACTACAACAATGATGTATAAGAACAGGTTGCAATGAGCATGAGTATAACGTTGACATCAAACTCATGCCGTTCGAAATATGTTTGATTCATAAGCCTACTCATTTAGATTCATAACTTCAGAAAAATACTTATAAATGATTCGATTGAGTCGAATTATTCATCAAAATTTACAGTTTTAGTTGATGTTGCATTTACAAAAAAAAAAAAAAAATGCACGTAAGCAAAAAAGACAGAGCAACAACCAGAGCAACCACACAGCTTTCTAGTAACTATTTTAGTGTTCAAAGGCGAATCATACTTAATTTGTGATTCGCGTATTTGTTGAGTTATGGCGAGTCTAAATGAAGAACATCATCATACATGTTGTTAAGTACGAATATGTTGAGTACTTCAAACTTTGAAAACGAGTGGAGGTTCCACGATATTGTTATGAAAATGGAAATGGTGTAACATCTTTTAAAATTAAAATGATAAACAAAAGCTACAAAAACAAAATCCATGAGTATAAAAAAAAGGGGATAGACAAGTAAACGAGAATGCAACAAAAAACAACGTGAACAAAATACACAAATGACAATGAAACAGCGATAAAGCTCTTGAGAAGGCGAAACCACGAACATTCGACTTCAAGAACCTTCATCAGACCGTTTATGTCGGCATATAAAAACGCAAGACAAAGTAGGCAACAAGTAACTAGAATTTAGTCAGTCTTTTGTGAAGACGCTTTGAGTGTGAAGAGAAGAGTTGGGGTTTAAGATCTCCATTGTGAAGATCTGCGTTGTAAGCAAAAAAGAATAGCGTATAAGCAATTATTGTTGTTTACGTCAAGTTATAAACAGCAGCACACAAAAACAATAAAGAATTCAGTTGAAACTAAACACAAATTTATTTTTATTTTGTTTTCAATCAACGAACTCATATTTTAAGCGTTTTTAAAAAGGTAAATACGTAACAATATAAAAATAAGTAATAATGCGTATAATTATACTCACTCATAAGGCGCTTTGTGTCGCTTCGTTTTACGTTTTGACGATGTTGCGTCGCTGCTGAATTAATACAAATTTTTACTGTGCGTCGTTAGATTTTCGAAGTTGCATTGCTTTCATTTCGTGTTTTTTTTTAATTTGAATTGTCCTTTTTTTCTAAAAGATGGCACGACTTTTGTTTCTAATCGCGCCATGCTATCAAAAATTGGGGATTCCATTTCAAACTGAAAATTATACAGAATCGAGTATGATTCGATTTTATTCATCTTTCTGAATACTCATTGCTTATGAGCAATATTTTGGCCTATTGGGTTAGCTGTGTACGGTTTTACGTTTATAATATTTTATTATTTATTAAAAATGTAATAAAATTATTAAAAAACGAAACGAAAAAATATTTATTGTGACACTTATAGGAAACAATGCATTTTGCTGTTGTTGTTGTAAATGTGGAGAAGAGAACTCATATATTTGTTGCTAACGTCAGTCAACATTTACACAACAGCAACTTGAACACACATACAACCAAATAGCTTTGGATGCAGCTGTTAACAATGAATCTCCAGTTTTTTTTCTATTTTTTTTTGTGTTTTGCTTTCCACCTCCTCTCCCTCTCTCTCTCTGTCAGTGAATGATTTTAATGTTACGTTTCGTTTTAATATTATTATATGGGGGGCTATTTGTTATCATCAAAATCGCAAAGTAGCGGAATCGCAGCCATTAAAACATCTTCTTCTTCTTCACAATGCAACGTAATAATGCAATGCAAGGAAGACAGCAACAACAACAACAACAGAAAAAAGTGATACTAAAAACAATTTACGCAATTGCAATAACAAATAAATGAGAACAACGAGTGGAGGCAGCAACAACAGCCACACAATGATGATGATGATGATGAGGATGCTGAAAGTAGAGGAAAAGAATTGAAATTGAAAATAAATTTTTTTGCTGAAACTGACGTTAAGCTAAAACGTAAACAACAGTGTATACAGGACATGCTTGTTAATAATATTGTTTGTAGCTGTGTAGCTTGGTTGCTGTTGCTTGCGTATGCAACATTATATACAGATACACGCACCCATGTCTTGTTTATTGATAGTGTAGCACAAATTTTTATTTTTACTGTTATAGCTGTTGTCATTGTCAGTTAGTTGCCAAGGCTAATGTATCTACAATTACGAACATATTTGCTAGCAATTGTTGCTGCGTTGCTGCTACTGCTACAGCCAGCCTGCTGTTGTTATTAGTACGGGGGAAGTAAGGGAGTTTTGGGGAGTATTTTTCTTTAATTTAAATTTGTTTGTATTATTTTTTATAGAATTTCTCTTTCGTTTTTTTGTTTCAAAACACTTCAACACTCCAGTATTCATTGTAGCATTAATGTTGTTGCAAAAGCCTACAAACCATTCACCACCATCAGCAGCATCAGCAGCAACAACGTTCAAACAAATGGGAATTACGTCAAAATGTTTTCAGTTTTTTGTTTTTTTTTATAAAAAATGAATTCAATGATGTTAGCGGCTGGCTAGGTTGTTGGTTGGCCTAACTGGCGACAATAGTTGGGTTTTGTATCTGGGGATTCCAGCATTTATTCATTCATTTGTATACCCAAGCTCTCTGTAAAACTCTCAACAATGTCGTGTTTTTTCGGGATAGAGCGTAAGTAAAACGTGTATTTCAACACTAGCCCTTAAGGGATTTTCCAGGATTTTGCATTTGAATAAATCGACAAGGCACATTCGAAACAATAAAACAAATAGAATATAAACAGCAATACCACACCACTAGGCTCATGGCATAGCACCAAAGCAAGCAGCAACAACACAAATAGAAAAATATTTTTTAAATTTTCAATTTAAAAAAAAAACGACGGAAAATAGAAAAACGTAATCATTAATACCAACCGCAGTAACCTCAATCGCATGAAATCTACTCTGCCTCTAACCGCTCTATGGCGCTAAGGCAACCTACTGTTATTCCAAACCAAATCATTCTGGCTAAACAACAGAAAATCCTACTCAAACTCTACTCCTGTGGAAGAGACACATAAAACTGAAAATAGAATCCAAAAGGAAGAGAAAAAAAACGTGGAAAAAAACGCTGTTAAAATAAATACATGACGAAATGAAAACAATTTGCCCATTTCGTATGCCATTTGAGGCAAATGAAAAAATAACAATTGTTTCCATTTCCACTACCCAACAAACCATAGCCATGTATAAAAACTATATCCCGGAACACATGGCCTTTCACACAGTACTCGTCACCCACCCGCCTAATATTTACGCACCAAACGTGGATCAGAAAGAAATGAAACAAATCAAGCCTGTTGAAGCTTTGATAAGAACAAAAAAAAAAAAAATGTTACAGTAACAATAAAAGTTCCTGGGGTTTTTGTTTTTTTTTTATTTGTTTTTGCAAATTCGTTATGTGAAATTGCTAATATGCGCCAGTTTTATAACGACATGACAAACAGAACAACAAAAATTGTGAATATTTGAAATTCCACTTTCATGTGACACGCAGCAACCCACCAAGCAATCCACCCAGCAGCCTAACGCCACCTTAACTCATAACGCGCCTTAAAATCCATGTACATACATGTATGTATGCACGTATTTGCATCCTGGTATTGAAACCAATTTTCCAAAAATTTTCCTTCTTTTTTAACAATTTTTGTTTACGGATTTTTTTTTGTTTGTTAACTAATACGTCCAAAACAAGATCAAAAACGCGCATATCACCGCTCCCCGCCCCTCCATTCGAACAAAAATGTTTCGCTAACAAATTTTGCAAAAAGAATTGGTTTTTGTCAATTGCAACAACTGAACGAACAATTGCGAATTGTATCTACAGCGATAAGCGTATTAATGGTTGAATTCGATACAAAAAAAAAGAAAAAAAAAACAAGGAAGGGACATTCAATGTGTGGTATATGCAGCTCCTGTCACATACACAATGTAACATAAAATGGATTAAACTCTCTCGAACAACAGTTTTGCCTTTAATTTACACCAACAATTTGGGGTAGAATTAGGAGAGACAACAACAACAAACAGTTTTTTGAAAATGGAAATTATTTTCATGAAAATTATTTTTATGTCGCACAAAACAAAAACAAATCAACTCCATTGTTTTTATTTTATTTTATTTTATTTTATAAAGTCGCCATAAAAATAACAAAATTTTAATTAAAATTTTAAAACTTCACTTGCTTTAGTAAGTAAATAGTGGATCTCCACTTTAAATATGTCCAAAAAAGGGGAACTGAACTCAATGTAAGGCTTTTGAATAGTTAATTACTTTAGTCAGGATTAAACCCTAACTTCTCACATACTAATGCTGTGGGAGTTAATTTTATCCCTGAGTAGCGGGACCTACAGTTTAAAGTTGACTCCACATCCAAGATTCGATCAACTATTCAAGGCAGTTTTAGTTTGCTCTCAGAGTTTTTACCAGAAAACTGTATTTTCGAAAATATTTATATATTGTAACGAAAACGAAAACGGTGTAACATCGTTTAACATTAAAATGATAAACAAAAAATACACAAACAAGTACAACGAACTTGTTTACAACTAAACCAACAACATCATTATGAAAGAAGACGGGATAGACAAGTAAGTAAGAAGGCAATAACAAACAATGTGAACAAATACACAAACAACAATAAAACAACGATAGAGATCTCGAGAAGGTGAAACCACAAACATTCGACTTCAAGAACATTCATCAGACTGTTTACATGGGCAAGACAAAGCAGGCAACGAGTAGTAAGAATTCAGTTAGTCTTGAGTGAAGACCAGTTGCGTGTGAAGAGAACAGTCATGGTTTGAAGATCTCCTTTGTAAAAATCTGCGTTGTAAGCAAAGAAGATATTTTAGAAATATTCTTGATATAGTGTGACAACACACAATTCGTAATGAGGCACTAAATCGTATGCCTAACCATGAGTAATCCGAAAATTTTTCCACCCGCTGGAGTAGTTTTTATGGGTTTGGCTAGTCTCAATTTTCTATGGCTATTGATAGCCACTTTAGGAACTTGGCCTTGTTTTTTCTACCAAATCTCTTTGCTTATTTCGCTATATGTTGTCTTTGCTAACTAGCAATATTTACGCATTTAGAATGGCTTCATTTGATAAGTCAGTCGATTATACACTTTAAGTCTCGTATAAAAGATTTGCTGTGAGGGTGCACTATTTTCAGATTTTCATCAACGACTTGTCTTCCAGCAGGGACATTCGAAAGTTGATATAGGACACATTGTTGAAGCTACATCAGTCCAGTTAGTTATGAATTGTTCAGCTTGTTTTGCCAAATAACCATGCACGACCACATGCACACTTTGATTTGACTCTCGGGCAACTGGCAGTTAATTTTCAATGTAAATTTATATTTAGCGATGAGGCTCAATTCTGATCCTGGACAAACAAAATTGTTAAAATTGGGAAGAGCGTCAATGCATTCCGAAAAAGTCACTGTTTAAGGTAGATTTTGAGCTGGCGTCATCGGTTCATCTCTTTGAAAACAATGTTGGTCGGATCATCACCATGGATAGCGAGCACAGTAGGCCGTTTATTACCAACTTCTTTTGGTCTGTAATGTATGATCTCGATACTAATGACATTTGATTTCAACAGGACGACGCTATGTGCAACACAGCTCATGAATCACTGATTAATCCGCGTGAACGATTTTAAGGCATGGTGGGTAATTTGAACTGACCATCGAGATCGTACAGTTTGACATTTTCTTGTGGGGTTTAGTTTACTTAAGTCACAGTTGTAGGCGAATAGTCTACAAACCGCAGCGGTCTTCAAAGCCAACATAACCTATGCCACCAGTCAAATTCAGCCTGATTTATGCGCCTGAGTCAAGGAAATTTGAACATTTTGGTTGTGCTCCACCCAGAGAAGCTGTAGCAGATCTTTCACACAAAGTGCACACATTTCGTTCCTTGAATGCACCGATTTTCCTGTAAATACTTCTGCGTAACTGAAGTCGCTGTAGTCTAGTAAGTAGTGTGTTGGCTTATTAGACGTGGGCCTGCGGCTCAAACTCCAGGTCAGACATCAAAACGACACTATGAACAAATATTTCTTCGGCGATTTCATCTCAGCAGATTTGTGGCAAAAGCTCTGAGAACAAAATAAACTTGCTATGAAAAGTTTCTCAAAAATCTGACGTTTGGAGAGGACTTCAAAATGTAAGTCCCGCCACTCATGTATAAAATGAACACCTATATTGTAAGTGGTGTGAGAATCTAGGTCCTAACCCTGACAGAAGGGTTGTAAAGGCCAATTACTCCTGTGGAACAATTTCAATTACCAAACGATAATACGGACTCGAATCAAACTCCCTCCCAGTATCTCTTCTCCTTGTTCCAACAAAATGTACTGTTTGAAGAGGGGTCTTCTCTCCGACATGATTGTAAGTAAATAGATTCTGAAAACCTTACAATCCATCCTGAATCCATTTAAATTACTTTAATATGTAAACCAATTTTATTTTCTAAGGAATCCAATTTGCTAAACATTCTTATATTCATTATTTACTCCGACAATTCCAAATAAATTTAAAGGAAAAATTAAAAAATAATGTCAATCTGTTATTTTGAATTAGGCCTCCGGCTGTCAATTGTTTCCCAAAAATACGTGCAATTTCCTTCCAAAAAAATAAAACATCATGTACTTCGTGGCTGTGGTTGGTTCATTATGTATGCAAAAAAAGTATGTTTTAACATTATTTCACTTGTTCTATATGAAGTATTTGTTTCAGCTCTCTTACGCTCTCTCTCTCTCTCTCTCTCTCTGTCTGTCTCCTCGCGGTTGTATAATTTGATGCGGCTTTTACATGTCAAACAACCATTTTGTATGTGTTTCGGTGCTGTGTTTTGACAAAATGGCAACGTACGAAAATTTGATGGTAAAATATGACAAAGTGCCTTAGACGTGAGAGAGAGAGAGAGCCTCCACTAAACTAAAGACTCATATTAGCACCCTGCTTAGAGATAAAAATGTTTGACTTGCTTCTGTTTTTTGTTATTCGCTTGATTTTTTTGATGTTGAGACCCATCAAAAAATATTTTGTAAGACTTACAGAGACTTACGTGTTACTTCGTGTTCGTTTTCTATAATTTGGCTACAAGACTGTTCTTCTTCTTCTAATATTATCCTGTGGTATACGGCTTTAATGACCTTTCCAGTGTTATTATTATCACATGAGTACAAAGAGTATGAAAAAGAAGATGAAAAAATATGAGCCCCCCCGTAATAAAGTATGGCTATTTATCATGTCGCGTTGTCTCTTCTCTTTTTTTGATTCGTTTATTTTTCTGTTTTCCATAAAACGAAATTTGATTTTTTGCCCGTTTTAGGCGTCTTAGCTATGAATACTAAAAGATGAAATGTTGTTGCATATATTAAGGAGACATGACTTGTTTTCCGGTTAGAATTTTTTCTCTTCATTTTCTCTCTTTTATTTTCCCTTATTCAACAATGTTCCTGAGAGTTGATTCCTTCATGATTTTATTTTTTTTTTCGTTTTACCAGCAGTCTTCTCCTAAGCAGCTTGCATGTTGGCTTTACATTGTCAAGATTATTGTGGGAAATTTTTTCTTTCCTTCTCTCTCTTCATGTTTTTTTTTCATAATTTTTCTTTAAGCTTTTTCCATGATGAGTTATTTTCTAGTTTTGAAAGGAGCAAAAATGCGAAAATAAAAATTTTTTGGACATTTTTAAGGCAGTTTTGTATTCATAAGATTGTGTTATGAAAAATGCCAACGGAAATGAGCGACACACGTTAGGAATCTTAACGAAACTTAAGTTACTGGGTACTGGTACATTTTATACTGACAAGTAAAATAATAGCATGTACGTATACACCATTTCCAAGGGATATATTTCGATGCTAAAGAGTTCAGCAAACTCGTGTAATCTTTTGTATATAAGCGGAGTATTGTCCAGCATTGGCGCTGAAGGATTGGATTTAAGCCAGTTGGTTAGGTTGGTAAGGATACTGCAAGGCAAGACTTTAAAACGGTATTCATCAGGCGGCAATGTGATCTTACAAAATGAGTGACTGGCAGCTCTATTCTCCTCTATTCCCTCTAAGGATTAGTAAACTCTTGAGAAATGCTTCGTAACGGGCATAAGTTATAAGAGTAAATGGAGCGAGGGTATCTCCCAAGTGGAAGATGTGTACGCTTTAACGTAACAAGCAGAAACAGGGATTGCAGCTTAACCTACGGCCGTTCAAGCACTTTTAAGGTCGATTTTGATTATCTGGGCCAATAGAAAATAGTTCACTCCCTACTGGATCCCTGATCAGGTGAGAACTCCCGGCAATGAGTAGGCAGTTGAGCTTGTAAATAGAAGAGTTTCCACATCGCTGACGGAACCAACGTCGCCTTAGTCCAGTAGGTAATGTGTTGGCTTATTAGACGTGAGGCCAAGGTTTAAACCCCAGGTCAAACATCTCCAACGAAACAAAATATGAAAAAATATTTCTTCGCCAGACTTCTCCTCAGCAAAACCTCTGAAAACAAATAGAATTGTCATGAAATGTTTCTCAAAAATCTATAGTTTGGAGTTCACTTTAAAATGTAGGTCCTTTTGCTCATGTATAAAATTAGCACACACCACTTAAGTGGTGTGAGAAAATTGGTCGTAGTCTTGACTGAAGAATTGTAATGACCAATTATGTATGTATGATGGGACCAAAACTTTTCTGTGAATCAGGAACATTAGTTTGTAATACGAAATGGCGAGCTGAAGTAATAAGTAATAAGTTAGGTTAAACTGGCAGCCGCCTCAATGGGCATAGCTCATTTGGGGCCTATTAGGTCCCATTGTAACACTGACGTTACCTAACAACCTAATCATCCCGAGGGTCTTATAAGGTTGTGAAGTTCTCAACTTGATGTAAACAAGAACAATTGCTTTTCTTTGTTATTCCTCTGTTTATAACCTTTGCATAAACAATAACAATTACTAGACAAATATTCAACAGATCTTTGTAACGGAGGTCTTCCAACCACGATCCTTGTTTTGCCTTGTCTTTTATATTGCAGAGTATATTGAATGTTCTTCTCCAAATCTCTATAAATGTAAAGATCATTGTTTACATTTATTACTGTTGTGTTGTTTGTGTATTTTTGTTTACTTGTTTACCATTATTTTATGCTGGTGTTTGTTATTATATTAAGCAGTGCGCTAATTTGTAAACAGGTTTGTTTACTGCATTGTTTGGTTTTTGTAGCTTTTGTTTATAATTTTAATGTTAAGCAAAACAAAATTATCTTGATTTTTCATTTCCGTCATACGATTTAACTGTTACCAAAATCGTACGCGGCAGTTTTAATAGCCATTATTTATTCTGGGATAGTTTTGCAATAAGGCAATGAGTTAAAGCAAATCACAGTGTTTTCTTTTTGGAATTTCAAATCATGAAGCTGCAAAAACTGATTTTTTTGGAAATGGTGTAATCCAATTTTCTTCTACCATTCTCTGTAGACTACATAAATGTTACAAAATAAACACTTGAAAACGGAATATGCCAAGATACATATTTTTTTTGGGGGGAGAGGTTTTTTTTGGTAAAAGAACGGATTTCATTCAAGAATAATGCTACTCAAAATGTATCCACACACACACACAGACACATAAATTGTATGTTTAAATTTAAATCAACATCAATTCTTTACAACTTATTTTCATACTTTGTATTGTATGTTTCATATTTTATTTCTCTAAATCCACCATACCAACCGCATATCACTTTTCATTTGCAAGAGACTGCCCCCCTCTTACCAACACCATAAATACCCGTACACTTCTCGTACACGGGCTATAACGTTTAGCAATTTATTATCATTTTGCGGTGTTAAAAACATATTAAAGTTCCAAATGAAATTTATTTTTAACACAACAGAAATGAAATTATTAACTCAAGAAAGGGGTTATGCATGCTATACCATACCATACCATCTAATACAGTATAGTATGGCCAAGCCATACTCTTTCTTCTTAAGCCACAAAACAATTTATCTCAAAGAAAATTACATTTCAACTAAAAACGGAAGGATTTCAAATTTATATTCATTTGTGTTAATAGCCTCTTACAAAAAGGGAAGAAATAAAATAATTTTCTTCTGTTACTTTTCCATTTTAATAAAAATACAAGAAAAAAAAAGAAAACATGGGGATGTACTTGGTATATACCAGGGGTATGTATGTCCGTACAAAGTTGCAGTAATGACCAGAGAGGGCATACAATTTTATAGAAATTACTTGTGGGAAGATGTCTGATAATATTACTACCAACAGAACCTTCGGTCAAAATCTTAAGTACTATTGGACCCGTTTACAATTTTTCTTTTATCCTTGGCTACTTACTTAATTGGGCATTACCAACCTTTAGTTAGGATTACAACCTAGCTTCTCACACAACCAATGTTGTGTGTGTTAATTTTAACCATGAGTCACGCGACCTACAGTTTAACGTCGACTCCGAACCATAGATTTTTGAGAAGCTTTTGTAGTTAGTGTAGTGGGTTATTATATGCAAGCCCGTGGTTCAAACCATAGCCCAGACATTTCGAATAAAAGTTGATTGATTGATTGATTGAATCTACTATATAGAGGAAATTTGCTCACTCTCTGCTAAATCTCTGTGCAGGGGTGGGAACTGCCTGGACATTGAATAAACAGATGAGCTTGCAAGGTAACCTTTCTCTGGACTATGAAAAGTAGTTGGGACTGTAAGCAATAATTTAGATTAGGTTAGCTTGGGTTAAACTGGCAGCTTAGACATTTCGCATAAAACTAAGTATGAAAAATATATCTCTTCGGCGACTTCCTCTTAGCAGCCTTTTGACAAAAACCTCTGATAGTAAATCAAATTTTCATGACTCTAGAGCAGAGCCAGGCAACCCTTGCTATTGGTCAGTTGTTGCGAGAGCGAAAAATAAGAAAAGAGAAAAATTTATACTCTCACATTCACTACAATGCAGGCATGGAAAATTGAAATTTTTAAATGTTAGTATTTTAATTAAAAATATTAGTTTATTAAATTAAAATTTGTAAAATTCGTTTAGACTTCTTTTATTATATCGATTTAAGAAAGCATTTTAGATTAAAATTTGTTTTTCTTTTTTGGAAATATACATATTTAATAGAAAGATGTTAATAACATTAAGTTTTCCATCCCTGCATTAGCAGATCTTCATGTACAAAAGCAAGAAGCATGCGACAACACAACCTCTTTCAATGAATGCTCAAACGAGACTGAGTGTGTTTTTTATACGTGAGAGTACGTTGTTGTAAATTTAGTAATGGTTGCCATGCGCGCGTGCATAGGAATTGCCGGGCACTGCTCTGGAGTATCAATCAGGCTAAATTTGATCGATGGTATGGGTTATATTAGTTTTGGGTACGGATGTGCAAGGACCTGCGTCTTAAGAAAAACCCACAAGAAAAACTCTAATGGAGTCAAGTCGCATGATATCGGTGGTCAGTTCATATAACATCCATTGAGATAACATAAATACATGCATAATTACATCCTTTCAGTTAGGATTATGGCCTAGCGTCTCAACACCACTCATGTTGTGTGTGTTAATTTTATTCATGAGTGGCAGGACCTACAATTAAAAGTCAACTCCGAATGACAGATTTTTCAGGAACTTTTCATGGCAATTTTATTAATTCTCAGAGTTTTTGCCACAAGACTGCTGAGAGGAAGTCGCCGAAGAAATATTTTTTTCATATTTCGTTATGTTCGAGATATCTGATCTGAGGTTGGAACCATGGCCTCACGTCTAATGACCGAACATACTCCCTCCTCAAGTATCTCGATTTGTCAGAAGACTGCTGGGAGAAAGTCACCGAAGAAATATTTGTTCGTATTTCGTTTTGTTGGAGATGTCTGATCTGGGGTTTGAATTGAAAGTCACGTCAGCCAACACACTACTTACTAGACTACGGCTTCTTCGGTTTCCCATTCACTCCCATAATTTCAACTGATGTACAGTGATCATCAAAAGAAACTGTACGCTATGGATACAATTCTGACAATCATTAGACCTAACTTTTATCACTTAAGGAGAGTGCCCTAAAAAATTTGACAATATTTGGAATTTTTTTTTTTCAGTTTTAAAAACTGATAATGAAACAATTTTAAAATAAAAATAATATTTTTTATTTAATGTAAAGTTTCTTTTGACGCTCACTGTAGATCGAGTCCTTCATTAACTGCTTTCCATCTTTATATTTAAGTAAAACAAAGTGAGTTCGATCTGTAATTGATGCCATTATGTGTCGAACACAACATCGTTCATATCAGGTTGAATTTGGACCATGACTTGGGTTCTGTTAGATTAGGGGATCGCTGTGATTTGTGGCTTTTTTGCACACGCATGCGACTTAAAAAAACCCACAAGAAAAAGTCAAACGATACCAAACAGCACGATCATGGTGAAAAATATGGCATTTGCTTTGACACATAGCAATGTCCTATTGAAACCGCATGTCATTGTTGTCCAGATCATCCAATTCGGACACAAACTCGTCGGCTTATGCTGCTCGCAGTGATAGACTAGCCAATGTCGTCCTCAAATATTTATGCAACAATGTAGTCGCCAGTCCAAAATTCACACTAAACAGTGAGTTTTTCAGAATGTATTGAATTGACAAAAATTGTCGAATTTAGAACGCTACCAATCCAAAATCTTATATGTATCTAAGGGATTGTTCATGTACCCATTCATTCAGAAATAGTACTCAACGCTGAAGGTGATTTTTTGATGAAAATCAAAGCAACCACATGCTGTTGTCTGCCGTCTGCGTTTATCTTCAGTTCCTGGGTCTGTTGAATTTTGTAGGAGTGCATGCCGATTTCTATGTATATTTTTGTATATGTATATTTTTTTGTAATGTACAGTTTCTTTTGACGCTCACTGTAGCTTCAAGAAGATGACAACAAGATATTAACTGTCACGGTTCGCAAGTCTCCGTTAGATTACCCGACATAGACAGTTCGTAGCTATTTTATATCTTAAGTAGGATTTTCCTTGTTACGTCAATAAATTTAGGGGCCACTGTAATATTTATTGTTCATACCTTGTTGCCTCCGCCTCTGTGTTCCATTAAAAGAAGTCATCAACAATCCGATTTTTACAGCATTTATTGGTTGGGAATTTTCATTTTCATATCATTGTTATGAATAACGAAGATACATAATTTGTTTTTTTTTTGGTTGTCATTTATCAAACGGAAATGAAAAGTTTATTTCTGGCCACACAGAATACAAACACAACAATAATAAACCCAAACACAAACTGTTCCTTATTGCCAATGTTGGTCCAACAAGCAAGCAATATTGTTGACAGGACAATTTACCAGTACCACAGCCCTAACATAAACAAACAATACAAATCCATGGATAAGTACTCATACCCAAACCAACATATACTCTTTTGGTTTACATTACTCTACTAAAAAAGAGGCAAGGAAGAGTACACACAACAACTTGTCATAATTTAGTTTACGACCAACGTACATACATATATACATGAGAACAGCCAATGAAAGGCTATAGATCAGCAGCTTCGTTATTTTATTGCTAATGGGAAATCTAAGCAAGAAAATACACTGATTTATTTATAAAGTAAAGCTTCGTTTTATAGTTTCTTCAAATCTAAGAAATACGCGGTCTTTTTTATGTTTCCATTTCGTTTTATTTTTTTTATGGAAAATGCAATGTCAGCTTAATGTCTCTTTCCTTGGCCTCATCATCTTTCTATTTTTGTTGTCTTGTCCAGTAGAAATTGTTTATTTTTTTATTTCATTTCTTATATTCATTCTGTGGTACATTTGTAATGATTTGGTCATTTATCATCAACTGCTGAACATTTTATTCCGTTGTTGGTAATTGAATGGTCGTAACCGAAGAATTTATGAAGGACATCATTAGCCGGATGATTTATAATTGGCAAGCAAAATGGAAATAATAAAAAAATTGCATAAATTTTGCTAACAAATGCTAAAAATCCAAACGATTTATTCCAAATAATTTATTTCATAATAATTAGTTGCATACATTAGTTAGGAAAGACAACAAAATATTATTTCATAAATCTAATGCTGGTTGAAACAATGAAACTTTTTTTATTTCGAAACAATCTTAGTTGTTGTTGCTTTTAAAACAAAAGACAAAAGACACATAAGCAAGAAAGATAGAGCAAATACTCATTGATGATTGAATTCTCATTGCTGACCTCTGTAATGGATCGAATATGTTTCCTATTTTAAATCAGCAACCTTGTAGTAGGTACATCCTTGAGCTTCAATTTGGCATGTCATGCTAAAATGCTGAAAAACATGTTGACCGATATCTCACCATTAGCAGTTGTCATGTTGTCTTCCAGGTGGTGAGTTTACACCACAAAAATATTGTAGTGGGGTTAAATAACATGGTTTTAGTGTGCCAAAGGACTCAGAAACTTAAGATTAATTACTTGCCAAACTCGCCGCATAAAATGGTTCATTGCATCGCTTGCCAATCACCTAATCAATTGAAGACATTTTGCGTTTGTTAGTCTATTCATTGTCAGTTGGCACACAAGTTCGACATATTATTCCATGGGACTATTCTAAGCACTTGTTTGGCGTTGAGTACAACTTTCAGCTCTCAACAGTGTCTTCTGAAATGAAACACTTGATAACGCCATGTTGTTTAAGCTACTTCTGTCAAACTAGTTGTCACTTAATCAGGACTATTGGCGTGATAATCGTGGTTTCGATTCTGAATTGGCCCAACAACGGCCTATTCATTCTGAAAAAATCATTGCTAATCGTTCCATGTTACATTTCAGAAAGACATTGGTCCGAGTATCAAGCTAGCACTTACTTAATTGGTTATTAGAACCTTTAGTTAGGATAACCGATCTAACTTCTCACATCACTTTTGTTGTGTGTGTTAATTTCAGTGAGTGGAGAAACCTACAGTTTAATGTCGACTCTGTACGAGAGATTTTTGAGAAACATATCAGGCAATTTTATTTACTTTCAGCGGTTTTTCCAGAGAACTACTGAGAGGAAGTCGCAGAAAGAAATATCTGAGGTGGGGTTTGAACCATGGACTCACGTCCAATAAGCCAACAAACTATCTACTAGACTACGATGACCACTATAAGTTGATAATTACCAACCTGTTTTGACATGAATTGGTTTCAACAACACGTCGTTACGTGCCACATAGATCAGGCCCTATTGTATTTTCTGCGCAACGGATTGGAGGGTATGGTCATCTAATGTGGAGGTGATGAAAACCGGCCACCAAGAACGTACGATTTCACACCATTAGACTTTTTCTTGTGGAATTTTCTTAAGTCGCAAGTGTAATGGACAACTAAACATTTCGTATACACTGTAGTCAGAGGAGCTTTAGGAAATATTTGAACGATGTCATATCGATACCACACATAATGGTATAAAAAATTTCGATTATATCTCACTTACACTCTCAGCAGAGTTTAAAGATATGAAGTGCTCAACGAAAGACGCAATTCAATGTTGTTTGAGTGTATATTTTAGTCGTTGGTTGCAGGTTATGTTAAGCCAATGGATAAGCAAAGTTTTCCTGATGCATCCGATTTCAAATTCTTAGCTTCTAGTAATTATTTTGGAGGATTTATTACATGTTTCACGACATAGAAGGTGTGGATATACGTATTTTCCTGTTTTATTGCATATGATCTGTCGATATAATCGTATATAATGTGATCCTGAAATCCATTTCCTTTATTAGAAAAAATTTGAACACAAATACTATTACCCGACGTATAGTGTCTTTCGCATGGAACATCATAGGAATATCTACCTTAAATTTATCGTTTAATTAAAATATTAGTAAAGCAGCAATTTGTTTTTAGTTTTTTAACTTTAAACAATTATTTTTAACATTTCTGCTGATAATATTCAACAAAATTTCTACCATATTCTGGTAAATTCTAACAAATTGAGTTTCTAGTTTCTTACAATAAATTAATAGCGAAAGTATAAGTCTTCAAAGGTTTGTGATACACGTTTGTAATGTGAACATGTGCTGTGTGATATGAAAGTAAAAGGAAACAATTTTTTTTTGTTTTTATTGTTTTTGGCTTCCAACAAATTAAATTAATCAGCTGAATTGTCTTAAGGGATGATGGCAGAACAAATGAAAGACTTTCAAATAGAATTCGAAAAACGATTTTTATTAAGCACGTACAAAATGCACAACATGCGAGTACAAATTAAGTTCTACTATTGCTTGACGTTTCTATAATTTTATTTCTTTTCTAGTATTATTCCCAAGTTGAACATATATTTTGATTTTCATTACTCTCTACTCCCCTGATACAGGTTGTGATCAAGTTTTATGATTTTTTCCTCTAACAGTCTAGAGGAATGAACTTCATTTTCAAGAGGGGTGAAAACGCCAATACAAATATTATCAGGGAGAGAGAGAGAAAAAATAAGTCGATTAGAATTACTAGAGATTCATTATTATCTGTTGTATTCATTCGTATTAAAATACTTCAACACCACTACTAGCAGCAGCACTAGCAGCAGCAGCAGTCGTTTATAAAAATCATAAATTTTGAAGACTGGTTCTCATAGCAAACGAGACACTTTAAAGGTGGTTGATAGCCCACTAGAGTATGGTTAACTTTTATCCACTGGAGTAACAACAATCTTTACTCTTCATTGGTTCCTCTCTGTCGTTGCTACTAAGTTTTTCGAAACTTAACTTTTTGCTTTCATTACTTCATTTTATATACGTTGCGAAACAACCCTACTACTTCCCAAAAAATCAAGTTTCGTATTGAATTCTTGTATGCCAGAGTTTTTTGCTCATTTTGTACACTTTTTTGTACAATTTTTTTCTCCTTATTTTGGTGTTAATAATGCGAATTTTCACGTTTAAGTTCTTTTTGACATTTTGATTTATGATGCAGTAGCTTCATTATCTACTTCATAATAATTTTTTTTTTCGTACAATATTGTACAGAAATGTTTCATTTTGTTTATTTACTTATTTAGAGTGTGTCTATCTAAGTATGTATGGTATGGTATGCTATATACAACACCACAGTGTATGTTTGTATATATATATTTGCTACAGAGCCAATTAGAAGTTTTAAAGTAAATAACACAAATTACAATAAGGTTTATGTAGTTACCATAAACAGGCCAACTGATTGCACAGTGTTCTAAAGTTATGAGGAAATGTGTTAAAAACTTCATGAATGAAAGTATTTGTTAAAGTATCTTTGCTATTAATAACTTTTGTACGTTGAGGGGTAAATAATATTGAATAGATGTCTACACTTATTTGGTTGCAAAGTCTAAAAGTCAAAATTGTTAACAGCCCAGCTGATTATTGTCATATTAGGGCACTGAAATTTGAAGGAGTGACAGTGAAAACATTAAATTTGCTTTAACTCTCCCTGAACCATTCACGCCTGGTATGAATTCAAGCATGAAGAGTGTAGAGGATAGAATTTTACAAAGTCGTACAGAAACTGAAAACTTTTCTATATTCTCCATAGACTATGCTTGATATCCAGACCTGTCACTCAATTCCGTCCGCCAATTTGACAGAATATTGAAGATTTCCATCATAGTAGGCGCTTCCTCTGTCCACAAGCCGCTAATTTTACAGCCTGCAAACATTTTACAACCGGTACTAGACAATTTCTTCTTTGGTTCTACCTGCGAGTTTCAGTCCATGGTAGTACTAGTAGTAGATACTACTAGTAGTAGTAGTACTATTTACTAGTAGCACTATATATCATTCGATGGAAGGTGCTGGGCATATCCAAGAACACTTACCACTCTAAAGCTCTATAGCTCTAAAGCCTTTACGCATTTAAATAATTGGAAGTCTTCTTCTGAAGTAGTACTACTAGTATCTAGTACTAGTAAATAGTAAATAGTACTACTACTACTAGTAGCACTAAAACTAGATAGTACTATTAGTAAATAATACTACTACTACTAGTAGTACTAGTAAACTCGATAGTACTAGTAAACTAGTAGTACTAGTAAACTAGATAGTACTACTAGTAAATAGTACTACTACTACTAGTAGTACTACTAGTAAGTACTACTAAATACTACTAGTAAATAGTAATACTACTACTAGTAGTACTACTAGTAAGTACTACTAAATAGTAAATAATACTACTACTACTGGTATTACTACTAGTAAGTACTACTAGTACTAGTATTTACTAGTAATACTATCTAGTTTAGTATTAGTACTAGTAAAGGCTAGTACTAGTAGTAGTAGTACTTACTAGTAGTACTACTAGTAGTAGTAGTACTATTTACTATTTACTAATAGTACTACTTCAGAAGAAGACTCCCAATTATTTAAATGCGTAAAGGCATTAGAGCATTAGAGCTTTAGAGTGGTAAAAGTTCTTGGACAGAAGATGCCCAGCTCCTTGCATCGAATTTCATGTTACGTTAATACTTGAAAAAAATTATTCCTGTCGTTGGTTGGTAGGTTAGAGGCAGGTAAAGTTACAATCGGCGGTTATTGGACTCTTAATAATCGACTTTAAGAAAATGACAGAAAAGAAAATCAAAAGAGATAAAGAGAATAAAATAGACTAAAATATTAGCCTGAAGTCGCCGTAGACTAATATGTAGTGTGTTGGCTTATCAGGCGAGAGCCCGTAGTTTAGACCCTCGCTCAGATATCTCGAACCTAACGAAATATGAAATAAACATATTTCTTTCGCCGGACTACATCCCAGCAATCTTCTGACAAAAAATCTGAGAGTAAATAAAATTGTCATGAAAATTTTCTGAAATATCTGTCAATCAGGGTGCTGAGAGAAGCTTAGTTGTAGTGATCAATTAAGTGAGTAAACGATTAGCAGCGCGAAAATGAACGGACAGCCGTTAGTCAACTCAACCTCATTACAAACATCAGGAGAGGTCTAATGTCGACCCTCTACAGAGAGTTTAAACCCGTAACAATCAATAGCAAGTGTTCTATCCACCTTATCACAACATACCCTGCAATGTTTGGCTGGATCTATCCGAAATCTTTATCAGCTATAACAATGCCTCGAAATTAGCGCCGTCAGAAGAGCCACACTGGGCTAATCAAATCCTAGCAGTATGTCGGTTCTACTATCGTCGACAGAAAGCCAGTCATGTCAAAGCTTCTGTTGCTTCTCGTTGGCTCTTTTTCCGACAAGTAGATTTAAGCATCAGGACTAACCACCAAGTTCCCAATATAATTGGATGCTATCTTTAGCAAGAGTATACGCTATACCGTTCCCAAATATACCACTACGCTCTGAAATCTAACAGATACAAGTCCTGTCTGGTGTAACTGCTCTTACATATGCCGTGATTTACACCCAACGGATATTATTTTTATTAAAGATTGTTGTGTTCTGTTTGCAAAGACAGAGAGAACGAGTTCCAAATATTGACCGAGCTTCCTGTAAATGATAGTTAATGCGATATACTCGCAATTGGTGTAAGTCCAACTGATGAGGGAGTATGAAGGGTCCTGCCATCAGTTATCATTGCTTTTAAAAAATTACATTTTAGTCCTATGGACCCATTGTGCATTGATTGTATGTAAAGTAAACTAAATATCTCTCAACAAACGCACACACACATACACATCTGTTTGTATTTATAACCAGATGAGTTGGAAAATAAGGATCTCCAGTTCTTGTTTTTAGTTTTATTCATAAATTTTCTTTGACTCCTTTAGAAATGAATGAAAGAATTTTCCAACAAATTTATATGAAAACAACATGGAAGTCAATCTTTGTTTAACAAAAACAAAATTTCTCTGCCGTTTGCTTTTGACCCCAAAAAAAAACTTGCCTTTCTATGAAAATTTATTTTACAAAATTTTATAAAATCAAGCAAAAAACCTTAGTTTTGTAGAGGAAACTTATAAAGACCAGAACCGAACCATACGTACCCATAGCCAAGCAATGATATTGAAAATGTGGAATATTTTGTAAATGAAGTGGGGGCCAAACAAATATACTGTAAAGCCCTATTGCCTACTGGTTGGTTGTATTTCCTCCTTTCATTTTCGGTTTTGTGTTTCTAAATAAGATTTTCGATGTTTTTTTTCAGTTTTTTTTAGAGAGAAAATGATTAATTAACTCAACTTGAAAGAAAATGAACTTTTAGCTTCAACTGTATGGCAATAATGAGTATAGCTATACTGTCAGAAGGGGTAGGAAGGTGTGAGGGGAATCAGTAACAAAAAAAATATGATTTAAACTTACAACCGCCAAAAAAAAAGTGGTGAGTTGCGAAAGTATTTTGTCATTAAGAAGATTTAAAATTTTGATTTATGATCGTCAGCCAGTCAGCCAAGCCAGCCAGCCAGCCAGCCAGCAAAGAGGTTGTATGCAAAATTTACTAGAGATTAACTTATTTGTACAATTTTAACGCAAACCAATCAAATCAAAAAACAGTTCATTATTATTCAGGGTAAATTAAATTGATTAGATTTTAAATCATCATTGTCAGAAGAAGACAACCCAATGAATGATTAAATTATGAGATGACAAATAATCAAATCAAATCAAATAAGAAAAGTTTTTTTTCAAATGAATTTTTAATCACCGACTGAGTGATGGGGATTTGATGTAAATATTTTGAAGTGTTAAATACTTGAGTTATTGTTGCACGGTGTGATTATTTCGGATTTAATGTGAATTGGCGCGTAATGTTTGTTAAATTGATAGGCGCCTGAAAGCAAGACACGCTTGGTTTCTCTAAAGTCTCATTGTAATACGAATTACACCACATTCACCATATGCCATGTCTATATTTCCCCTGGCTCCTGACTTATAAGAGGCTTATAATCAGAAAACTGCTGGTGACTGGAGAAGCTTATATACATATATCTGGACGTACCAAGCTAAGAATATTCAACGCTTGTGTAAAGTAAACTTTACTATATAGTAGCGAAACTTGTCGTATATCTAACACCATCACGCAAAAAATTCAGGTATTCATCAATAAATGCCTAAGAATCATATATAGAATATTCTGGCTCAACACCATTGGCAACGCAGATCCCTCGACTCTTACAGTGGAGGAACCCATACAGAAGCATGTCAAAAAGACAAAATGAGGGTGGATCGGCCATACATTGAGAAAGAATCGCAACAGTATTACAAGAATGACGGTAGAGTGGAATCTCCAGGGCTCAGAAACCGTGGCAGACCATAAAAAACACCTGGAGCAGCACGGTTCTACAAGAACTAAATCTTCATGAGCTGACATGGAAAGGCACAAAAACATCAGCGGAGAATCGTGTCAGATAGAGATGCTTTGTGGAAGTCATTTGTTCCCTAGAGGGGTAATGGAAAAAAGAAAAAAGAAAATCATAAAAAACCATAAAAATCACCATCTAGGTGACTTATATTTAATCACCGAATTCTTCTATAGTACACGGCGTCTTAGTTAGATCCCCCAATGCAACGACCAATACTCACATTCATGTAGAAAGCGCTATGAAATAACAAGAAGAAGTAAGCAGTATGTTGGCTTATTAGACATGAGGCCAAGGTTTAAACCCCTGGGCAGTCATCTCCCACAAAACGAAACATAAAAAAACTTTCTTCGCCAACTTCCTCCTAGCAGATTTCCTACAAAAACACTAAGAGTAAAATTGAAAAGTTTCTCACAAATCTGTCGTTCGAAGTCGGCTTAAACTGTGAACGCCGCCACTCATGTATAAGAATAACACACACAACAAATGTGGTATGAGAAGTTAGGTTGTAACTTTGACTAAAAGGTGGAAATGACCAATTATGTATGTATGTATGTACATGAAGTATAAGTTATATTGGGCTCGATGAGGGAAAAAACGATTCCCCAATCCAAGGAGCAATACCCATAGACCAACAGTGTCTGCGTATTTTATAGATTAAGCGGTTATACAACCTCCAGGAAATTAGGTACAAAATAATTGTAATCAAGTATGAGCTGATTATGTCACATACAAATTCACATTTATATCATTGGATGCCAAAAATGGACCAGCGTTGCCTGTTGTCATTTATTACAAGAGTATGGCGATAAGTGGATCGAGCTGCTAGTTTCAATAAATTTAAAGAATAAATAATCATTCTTGAAAGAGGATCGATCCATAAATGGGAAACTTTCTCTATTTATTGACAATGCCAAGCAGTGTCATAGTATATGGGTGAAAGCGTCATCCTGCTGAAAATCGTACCTCTACTAAGATCTGCCTCAGCTAAATATGGAATGGAAGGGAACGTTGAATAGAATTTACCGCAGTTTCAAGTAATGGGAAAGAGCTTAGGACCTAAACTGAAACATTTTGATGCACTAAGATATGTATGTCAGAAGAATTCACTGTAGTCTAGGAGATAGTGTGTTGGCTTATGCGGCAGGAACCTGAGTAAAAACAAAAAGAACATTGCCATGGAAGGTTTTTCCAAATTCTGTTATTCGAAGTAGACTTTAAACCATAGGTCTGGTCACTGGCCATGGAGAAAATTAATACACCCAACATGCGAGCTGAGAGAAGCTAGGTCGTAATCCGCACTAAAGCGCTATAATAAATAAGTGTATGTCACAAATGGATGGAGATAGTGTAAACACCACCTAAATAATATCTTAGTCATTTAATTGATCTGATGAATTGCAGAAACTTCAAGTTGGAGAATGATAGCTGTGATCTTCCAGACGAAGTTATCGGAAGTACTTTCACTTTAGATTTGTCTTTAGATTTGTCTGTAAAGCTCTCAAGTGAATCATCATTATTTTCGGTCATACCCATAGTAATTCGTGACACAGTCGTGAATGCCACACTTATGGAACAACAAGCAATATTTTATATTGCGTCCTAGTTTATTAGGATACTGTGTTCAGATTATTTGGGAGTCAGTAATTCACATTAAGCCGCTATATACAAATCTCAAAAATACTTGACTCTCATATAAAATGAAACCGATAGGATCAGAAAATCATGAAGAGATAGTCATTGCGATAAATAGCAATAAGGTTATGTTGGAGATGTACAATGGGTCAATTCGACCTCCGGGTACAGTACTTGTCACAGTTGACAAGTACACGTCCTCTAACCTAACCTAACCTTATGTTGGAGATTCGAAACGAATTCATGTAATGAAATCCTTTTCATAGCAACTTGTGTGCTGCGATCCATGAGAAAGCTCAATATGACTTTAGAGCAATGACTATCAATAGTAAAAATCGTAAGCATCTGCCTTTCAAATGGCTGGAAAATGTGCTGCTCCTGCAGCCTATATATAGTCACTAAAGCGTTGCATGGAGTGATTAATATTGGACATCGTTTTGATATGAAGCTGCAGTCATATTCTGTTTAATCATTAAACACTGCATATTAATTTTTTTATTTTAATTAGAGGTTTTTAAAATATTAATAGAAAAAATATTTTTAACTTTCGATTGATTTAAAAATATTGATAAGAACTCATGCAATACAGCAACTGCATGGTATACTGCGATGCTTTATAAGTGAAACTATTTGCATATTTATGTTGTATACTATAATTGCCAGAGTCTCTAATTATATTGTTCATTGGGTTTACTGTTCTCTCTCTCTCCCTATCTCTCTCTATCTCTTCATTGCTTCAATGGTTTCATATATTGGAAATTGAATATTTATGGTGGTATTTGTAATTGATGCTTAATTTCATTGGAATGGGGGTTTAAAACCATTTGTCTCTCTCATCAAAATGTAAGGCAAAGGAAAAAGGAAAAAAAGAAGGAAAAAAACAAACGTCTTATGGTTATGGTTTTGGAACTGATGCTGCTGCTGCTGCTGCCTTCTGCTTACAATTGAACACTGAGTTATTGGCATAGTTAAGGCATAAGATTTGCCTCCTACTTCTTGTTTGGCATTCTGGATGGATGGTTGGATGGCTGTGTTGGTTCTTTCGTTGGTTGGTTGTATAACATGTTTTGTGGTTTAATAAGTTGTGGTTTTATCGGTTAAGATTACAGATAATATGTCGTGCGGTTTTTTGTGAACATTTATGGGGCAAACAATAAACTAGGGACGCTTAAATGCACTTGTTCACTCAATCTACAAGCTATGCACTCTGCTTTATAGCACTCTGTATGTAGATGGTAGTGTTGTTGCACTTTGCATTGCTTAGCTTTGTATGAAGCTTTGGTTGGCATTTATAATTCTATTTTATCCTCCGGGGGGAGAACATTTTAATTGACTTATGAATAAGCAATATTGGTGTCCAATATAACATTTAATTTCATGTTCTCTGTTGCTTGCGCTGTACAAAGCGGCTACCATGGCAAATGCATTTGAAAACGGCATGGTAGGACGAACTTAAACATAGAGCAGAGCACAAAGTAAAGTAAAGCAAAGCAAACGTTTCTGCTTAATTATACAAATTAATCAGAGTATCATAGTTAAAAACCAAAATTATAAATCTCTAGTTACAAATAGAATTTGTGCGTAGCAAGTGCACTTGAAATTGTTCAACATTCGCATTCGTATTGTAATGCCCATATTGGTGGCAAACAAATGGAATTTTGGATCATATATTTGGGGTGTGTAAGAAGAAGGACTTATGTTTTAACATTTATGATGTCCAGCAAATAATTTCTCAATTGTCAAAATGCTCTACAGTCCACTGGTTCAAATGTAGAAAAATGTTAGTGGCTTGCAACAACAAGTTTATGGCAATATTGTATTGTATTGTATTCTGGTCTGTTGGCTGGCTAGTTAGATGGTTGGCTTCATAAAAGGCCTAAAGGTTAAAAAGCTCGAATTGCAACCAAAAATATCTCAATACCATATACACATAGGCAGACACAATATAAATGTAAAATAAAATATTTTATTTTTGTATCGTATTGTATAATAAAATATTTTATAAAACTGTTACATATGAAATGTATGCACACATTCGTGTTTATGTATAGTATATGTGCCCAAATTCTAGGCTTATAAATATACGATTTTGTTCAATGCCTCCTTAATGGTTAAAAGGGGAAAAAATTGTTTTAAAATTTATTTCTAATCTTAAATTTATGAGCCATAAGTGGTTTACTAGAATACACATACACATACATACACAGATTAAAATATATTTTAAAACAAGTACTTACTACTATGGGGTCAGGTCCCACAGGAATGCATTCATTTTACAATTAATTTCAAGTCATTAACAAATTTCCTAAGAATCAATTAAAATGCTTACAAGGATAGTAAACATAGCCTTAATTCTTACAACACACTTTAAGAGACTTGATATACAGTGAGCGTTAAAAGAAACTATACATTACAAAAAAATATATACAGTCATAAATTACCGTTATTTCTTTTAAATTGCCAATTTTAAAATTGAAACAAAAAAATTTCAAAACATTTCAAAATATTGTAAAATTTTTTCGTTCCCTCTCCTTAAGTGATAAAAGTTGAGTTTGATGATTGTTAGAATTTTATCTATAGTGTACAGATTCTTTTGATGCTCACTGTAACATTGGGTAACTTTATTTATTACAGTAAGAGAGGAGTTCATTTGGAGAAGAACTGGAATGGGAATTGCAACCGTAATGTGTTCAACTCCGAAAGTTATCGGTCTTGCATTATGAGCACAGGATCTTTAAGTTTAAATAAAACAAAGTGTGTGTGTATAATATCATCATATATTCATTTTAAACACCTAGTGGTGCAATTATGTGTGGAACATCGTTTAAATGTCCGCCACAACTTTTCGCGTTGAGTTACATTCGAAATCTCAAATTGCCAATGCCTCCGTTGCATAAATCAGGATGAATTTCATTGATGGCAATAACGGTTATTTTGGTTTTGAAGACCGCTGTGGTGTGTGGTCATAGCTGCCGTAGTCTAGTAGGTAGTGTGTTCGCTTATTAGACGTAAAGCCCGGGTTCGAGCCCCAGGCCAGACATCAAAACGAAATATGAAAAAAAAATATTTCTTCGGCGACTTCCTCTCTGTAGATTTCTGGCAAAAACTCTGAGAACAAAATAAAATTGCCGTAAAAAGGTTCTCAAAAAATCTGTCGTTCAGAGTCGACGTTAAACTGTAGGTCCCGCCACTCAGGTATAACATGAATGGAGAAGATAGGCCGTAATCCTGACTGAAGGGTTGTAATGGCCAATTATGTATGTTATGTATGTATGTATGTGTGGTTTCTGGTCTATTCGTATACATTTTCGACTCATAACGAAAATCTCACAAGAAATAATTCTACCGAGTTCAAATCGCACGATCACAGTGGCCAGTTCACTTCACATCCACGAAGAATATCGAAGAATGGCATGAGATACGTGGTACATAATTCCATTGTCTTAAAATCACAAATCTTTGGTGGTCAAATCATTCAATTCAGGCCGAAAGAAGTTGATAGTTAACGGCCTATAGTGCTTGCTGTTGACAGTGTGATTCAATCACTTGTGGAGAATATCCAATTTGGAATGATCTGTGTGGCACATCCTGTTGGTTTCAAGATCATCCAATTCAGGCCAAATGAAGTTGATAATCAAAGAGGGCTATAGTACTCGCCGATGACAGTGATGACCTGGTAAATGTCGTTCTTAAAGAAATATAAGCGAATGACGCCGGCAGTCTAAATTAATTACCAGTGACTTTTTCGAGATGTAACTGACGTTGCTGAATCTCTTATGTATTGGTATCGTTCCAAATTCGGCAATTTTTGTTTATTCACACACCCATTCACTCAGAAGTGAGCATCATCACTTCGCAGTCAGTGAAAATTTAGATCAGTTTCCAACTGCCTTAGAGCTCCTTCAACGAACGCACGTCGTTGTCTATGGTCGTTTAAGTTCATTTCCTGGATCAACCGAATTTTTTCCCGGTGCAGCCCCAATACACGACGTAAAATTCACCACATTGTAGCCTGTGAAAGGTACGTCCACATCGTACTCTTCTGCATACTCTCACGAATTGGAAGGATGTTCTCAGCACATCTTTTATACCATCGATGAACTGGTGTTGGTTGATCGTTAACTGAACCAGTCAACACGAATTTATCTACCAAATTGCGAATAGTCTGCTCGCCAGGACAATTATTGCGATCGTAAAAAGGGCCCTTTTTGATGAATATATCCATCCTTGGTTATTTGTCAAAATAGACTGAATAAATAACAACTAATTTGGCAGATGAAGCTTCAACATGATGGCCATTATCAGCTGTCAGAGTTCTGTTGGCAGATCCTTGTAATGCTCTAATAAAAGTGATTTCGGTATGTACTACCAGGGTAGTGTATTGGCTTATAAGACGTTAGTCTTTGGTTATATCGATGCAGCAGTCTTTTGGCAAAAACTCTGAGAGTAAATAAAATTGTCATCCAAAATTTGTTTGGAATCGATTTTTATTTGGTCCCGCCACTCATAGATAAAGTTAACACACGTAACATGGGTGATGTGACAAACTACGTCATAATCCTGGCTAGAGAATTGTAATTACCAATTACGTAAATAAAGTACCACCAAGGGCCATCTCTTAAATTTTTCAGATCTTATTAATACGCAGTAGATCCATGACTGAGATGAGAACTTTAGTCAAAACGGACACTATGACAAATATTGTGGGCCTTATGACCCGTGTGGTTCGCGAACGAACTCCTTTTTGTTTGAAACAATTTATGGGCTGGGAGTACCGCTTGATTGGAACCCTTAAAGGGAAGTTGGTGACTGATTTTTGGTGGAACCAAACCAAATACATTGCTGATGATCATATGAAATGGTGAAAGTTTATGGATGACCTTATATTCAATTTCAGCATAAGTGTAGCACTCCACTTACGCTACTCACAGCAATAATTATAAAAATTAAAGGAAATATACTTTTTACTTCAAATATTAGTGAACGCGAATGCCAATTAAATATTGAAAACATTATTTGTAATTTCTGGAAAAGAAAAGCGAATGTAATGCACACACACCTATATACGCATTACAATTCAAAACCAATCTGAGGGTACCACTACCACCATCAGCATCACCTAGCACCGCATTTACCACAGACTGCATTTTAATAAAATTCGAAATTAAATTGAAAACCCCCCAACACATACTCACCCCCTGCCAATGCTTTTCATATCAGACGTACACGCATAAACGAAATAAACGAATACACAGGCAAATATTTATAGAGTACCTCTACGGGTGTGTGTATGTATTTACAATAAACGGACATACTACAATACAATACAATACAATAATAAAGAGTACGAATTACAGGGTGCATGGCATACATACATATATATGTTCATAAAATTAAACATATGTGGGTACAACCAACCACAACAACTACAACGAAAATAAATACACTTGCGTTGTATAGAATGTGTTGATGATGCCTTAAAGCTTTAATTCATACTCAAGTGTTGATATTTTTTGTTGTATTTTTCTGTTGAAACGCATTTACTACAAATGGTTGGAGAGCAATTACGAAACCTACACCATCCTTTATTAAATCATACTCATGCACACATATATATGTACTGTCAAATACTACATACTCTTGTAAGTATGCGTGTGCATGCGTGCGTATGGATGTGTTTGAAAATATGAAAATTTACATAATCACAGGTGCAAAATGTAAAACTTACCGCCTCTAGGCTATTTTATGCGACTATTCGGTTAAATGTTTGTGTGTGTATGTTGGTGTGGCATTATAATTTTATGTCTGAGACCAATGGGTCTGAGGACGAGAATAAGTGAGTGTTAATGGTGTTTAGTTGCATAAGTTATTGTTGCGATTAGTTTATGAATTAATGCTTATTTTAACATACACACACACACACACAGACGTACACTTGTGCTTAATCGGAGACAAACATCAACACTATGAGCTTAGGCGAACCTTATCACACAGGATATTGTTGTTAATTCGTTATGGCCCAGACCATTTTGGCACTTTTATTGCTGCCATGATTAAATACTTTGCAGTAGTAAATAAGGTGGCATTTAAGTGCTGTAAACTTAAGCTGGATACTGTCTGTGAATTGTTGTTATAAAAAGGCAACAATAAACGACAGCAAGTTCGGAAAAAAAATATTTCAAGTACAGTTATGCGGAGTACAAGAAAGATTCATTACTTAACGCTATAAATATGCATTCTTTACAAAATTAATTCAAGTTTTCTTTAAATTCCTTACATTTAGCGAAAAAGCATATAACACATCAAATCAAATACAATCATGAGTCTGATAAGTCTTCATATGGACGCTCTTTCGCTCCTATTCTATCAGACGCAAGTTCTCTTTCCTGAAACATAGTTTATCGTTGTCCTATGACCTTATTCGTACAGATTTTTGAAAAATATGTACGAAGAATGTGAAGCATTGCAATGTCCTCAGCAATCCATTGACTAATCGCACATGTACAGAAATTCTCCACTACAAAAGACGAGTACTACGAGACCTCGTTCACATACCATGCCGAGTGAACAAAGCTTCAATAAATTAAATCAGGACTGGACCTTATTTTGTACGTTTATGTCGGGGAAGTCGCCGTAGTCTAGTAGATAGTGTGTTGGCTTACTAGACGTAAGGCCACTGTTCAAACCCCAAAACGAAAATATGAAAACTTCCTTTCAGCAGATTTCTGGTAAAAACTCTGAGAGTAGATAAAAACTGCCATGAAAAAGTTCTCAAAAATCAACACACAAAACATAAGTGGTGTGAGAAGCTAGGCCGTAATCCTGACTGAATGGTCAATTATGTATGTATGTATGCCTGGGAACTTTGTTAGCGATACCAAACACTGTCCTAAGAAGAGCGTGAATCCTACACGCCCAAATAATTGCCGAATTATTACTTTGCTTTGAATGACCGACAAGTTCAAATATAGGACAAGTTCAAATAGGGAAGGTGAGAATTAAAACCGACAAAACGACTATCGACCATATAAACATCGTAAAGACCCTGTTCAATGACTATCTCCGCTCTTTATATGGTCTACCAATTTTAAAAAACCGTCTACAAATTAAATCATTGCCTAATCTAAATATAACCATGTTTCAATTCTTGAAAGCTTTTAAAATTGTTGGCCAAAGCACTTTGTTACTCTGTTCAAATTCTTTGGCTCGTCCCTGGTACTCGTTGAATCTTGAAGTATTACATGAAACAGGAAGCCAGTTAAGATAGTGCAGCATATAGTGAACATTAATATTGTTACGAAAATTGAAACGGTGTAACATCGTTTAACATTAAAATGACAAACAAAAGCAACACAAACAAATACAATGAACTTGTTTACAACTAAACCAACAACATCACAATGAAAGAAAAGGCGTTTGAAAAGGAAGCAGGAAGGCAACAACAAACGACGTGAACAAAATACACAAACAACAATGAAACCGTGATAGAGCTCTCAAGAAAGCGAAAACACGAACATTCGACTTCAAGAACATTCATCAGACTGTTTACTTGGGCATATAAAAAGGCAAGAAAAAGCAAGCAACGAGTAGTAAGAATTTGCGTGAGCGTTGCGTTGCGTGTGAAGAAAACAGTGGTGGTTTGAAGATCGCCGTTGTAAAGATCTACCGAACGGTCGTGTAAAGAAGAATAGCGAGAAAAGCAAAGTGTTGTTATTTCATCAAGTTGTGAACAGTGGCACATAGAATTGTACCAACAATAAATAATTTAATTACAACTAAACACAAATTTATTTTTATTTTATTTACAATGAACGAACTCATATTTTAAAGGTTTTTAAAAATTCAAAAACGTAACAATATGTTTTACTGGTTTTCTAGTTTTAATCAGAATAATTAAATTTTTAAATGAAATATAAGCCAAGTATTCCCCTCAGAACAGACTGCATTATTCAACAATAATTTCCAAGACAATACTTTAAAAGAAAAGTTCTCATAATCATGTTAAGAATTAAAATAAAATTAAAAACATTTTGTAAGGCGAACAATTATGGTACATAGTATGTAAGTATATATCAATATGCATATACGTATGCACCACATACACTATAAAATATACTCTTAACTTTACTGATTACACAAAGTACATCAAATTAAAAGAGTTTATTTTCGTTCTAAGCCCCAAACAAATTATAGAAGAGGAATTCTTTATTTTTAGCACTGAAAACCACAGAAAAACAACAAAAAAAACACAAGTTAAACACCTGAAAACTAAAGACGAAGAAGAAAACACGGGGAACAAACAAACTTTTCGAAGATTTTCTTTAGAAATTCTTAAAGGGACGTACTCAAGCCACATGCAGAACCAATGCAATATAGCAGAGCGCACTTATGCAGCAGCAGCAGCCCAACTCAACTCAACTCAACCGCTCTTGTTGACTTTTATTTGACAAAATGTGATTACATTAAAAATTCAACAGAGAAGAATTGCGACTCCTTATGTTTTCAATTTTTAACTCATTTTTCTGTAACCAAAAGAAGCAAAAAAAAACACACGAGAAAAAAATTCTCTTTTTTTTACTTGGCACAGCCCAAATCTCAAGCCTGCATTAACAAAAAACGACCGACTCACCTTAAATAAAATCTTGAAGTTGCTCGTTGTGTGTGTGTGTGTGTTTTGCTTCTTTACTTACATACATGATGATTTAACTTTCGATGCCTGCAACTATGTTGCAAATACAGCGTCAAGCATACAACATAACATTAACTATACGCTCTCTCCCTCTCTATAATGCACGTTTACATACATATGTATGCTGTAAACTGTAAGCAAAAAGGATATGAATCTTGTTCACACACACACATGCACAATTATGCTGTTATATTCATAAATGCAATTTGTTTTGTATGTTATAAGTACATGCTTGTGTGTCTTTTTTCAATGTTTTTTTCCTTTTCTTTTGTAAAAGCTTAAAACTTTTACCTTTTGGGGAATACATACATACTTACATATATCGTAGTTACAGGTGTATTACTAATGGTGGTGGTTCCAAAAACATCGCCTTTTTATATTCCCGAAAAAAAAAAAAAATTGGTATGAATTTATTTATAACCAAAAATTAATACATGTGTTTGTCCTGGCATTTACTCCTCTTGCTGCCATCATATTTAAGCAGATTTTTATGATGCCTTCTTGCACAGTGGTGTTGTACACTGGTGTATAGGGATAGGAATAATTTATTAAAGAAATATTTTTTTAATTGTCTAAGAATTCATAGTAAAATCAAATTTTATTAATATACGCATACACACATAATTGGTCATTACAACCCTTCAGTCAGGATTACGGCCTAGCTTCTATCACCACTCACGTTGTGTGCCTTAATTTTATACTTGAGTGGCGCGACCTACAGTTTAACGTCGACTCCGAACGACAGAGTTTTGAGAAACTTTTTCATGGCAGTTTTATTTACTCTCAGAGTTTTTGTCAGAAATCTACTGAGAGAAGGTCGCCGAAGAAATATTTTTTTTCATATTTCGTTTTGATGTCTGGACTGGGGCTCGAACCCGGGATTTTCGTCTAATAAGCGAACACACTACCTACTAGACTACGGCGACTACATTATTAACATTAACATATACTTAAATTGCTTAGTGATCATGTGTAGAACACGTGTAAAAGAAGCTTTAAGGCAAAGCCTTATAATGGCTTGAATCGCTAGTCCATGAGTACCAGAGATCAGCAATGAGTATTCAAAAATATCGTACTCAGACTACTCAATTTCAAAGTTTAAAGTACTCATCATATGCATAATTAACAACACGTATGATGCTGCTGATTTCGACTCTCAACATATACACGAATCACAAAATAAGTATTGTTACGTTTTTACCATTTTAAAAACGTTTAAAATTATGAGTTCGTTGATTGCAAACAAAATAAAAATGAATTTGTGTTGAAATACTTTATTGTTCGCACGAATATTGTGTGCCACTGTTTAAAACTTGATGTATCCAACAAGAATTTGTTTGTTTGTTATTCTTCTGTGCTTACACTCTTTGCGTAAACAATAAAAAAGCAGACCTTTACAACGGAGATCTTCAAACCACGACTGTTTTCTTCACACGCGACGTGTCTTCACTCAAGACTGACTTAATTCTTACTACTACTTTCCTGCTTTATTTTGCTATTCTATATGACCACGTAAACAGTATGATGAATGTTCTTGAAGTCGAATGTTCTTGGCTTCGCCTTCTCTAGAATTTTATGTTGGTTTCATTATTGTTTGTGTGGTATATTTACATTATTTGTTGTTGCTCTCGTGCTTACTTGTCTATCCCCTTTTCTTTCATACTCATGGTTTTTGTTTTTGTAGCTTTTGCTTATCATTTAAATGTTAAACGATATTACACCGTTTCCATCATCGTAACAATATCATTTGCTCACTAGAAGGTTGTGTGTTTGTTCTGCTTGCTTGGTAGACCACTGTGGTTCTCATGGTAAGGTCGTATATACTCTGCCAGCCAATACCTAAATGTAGGAATGGACTACCATAGATTAAAACACGGATATGATGGTCTGCGATGTTTCAAATCACGTCAGATTATTAATTTTTAATCGTTTCAGTTAAAACTAGATGGAATAGTTAAAAGAAGAGTGCTGGTATAGAAAATTAGAATATTGGAAGACTGCTTATAATATTAATTTTGTGCACGAATAATGCAATTTTCGATCAAGAACCTATAGAGTTATATACCTAGTTTTCAATGCATCAATTTCCTATTAAGAAATTAAAAGAAAAAAATTTGAAAATGTTTGTCTTTCAATCGAATGGAGAACTGGATTAGTTGCCAACGAATTTTCAAAATCTGTCTCTCCTCTGCACTGTAGATTACCGCGATGCGGCAGCATTAATATTTTTTCCAGAGGCTGCTGCTGCATCTACTGCCCCGAAAACAGTGTTTCTTTTCCTGCAAAATTTCTCATTTTTTTCTTTTTTAGATTATTTTCATCCTTGAAAATGAAATTCTTTTATTTTTATTTTCAATTTTTATTCATTTTTTTTTTCTTTCGTCTTCATTTTTATAAAAAAAGAGCCGTAAGCAAATATTGCATTATGCAGGAATCTTTTTATTCTTATTCTCTCTGATATTTTTATTGCATCGTTTTCGTTTCGTTTTTTGTTTCTTTTTATACATGCAGAAGAATTTTGTAAGTGAAGTAAAGAACGAGGAAAGAAAAAACTACAGAAGTTTGTATAAATCGGTGTGTCTGTATAAATAAGTTTTCTAGTTTTTTTTCTTCCATAGAATATAGAGTATGTTGGGGTGTAGGGTGTATATAAAAAAAATATGTTATCCATTATAAGCATAAACTTAGTGTAGAAGAGATTTCTTTTAATGGATAAACGGGACAGCAAAAAGAAAGAAAATAAAAATCCACGAAAAACAAATCAAAACCAAATAGTTTGTACTCACACCCCCTGGAACAGAGGTTTTAAATACACTGAAAGAAGTTTTAAGAAAAAGTGTCGCTTTAGAAATAAGTCCTACAAGAACAAAATTTAACTTTCGACATATATGCAAAGAATGGGTAAGGTAATGAAGTTCTTAAATTATCGTACTGCTTAATATAACAACAAACACCAGCATAAAAAATGATAAACATGTAAACAAAAATATACCAACAACACTACAATAATAAACGTAACCAGCGATGTTTACATTTATAGAGATTTAGAGAAGGTGAAGTCATGAACGGTCATGAAAGTTACTCAGAGAGTAATCGTGGTTTGAAGATCTCCGTTTCAAATATCTGTCGAATAATTGTCTAGTAATTGTTATTGTTTATGTAAAGGGTATAAACAGAAGAATAACACAGAAAAGCAATTGTTGTTGTTTACATCAAGTTGTGAATAGTGGCACACTATTGTGCGCATCATCGTCGAATATAGGAAAAATTTTACTTAAAAGCATCGAAGGAATCTCGAAAAAATTACTGATTGGTTTGGATTTCAGGATGGTGGCGTTATTGGTCCATTTTTCTTTGAGAACGATTTCGGCCAGGCCATCACTTTGAACGGCGAGCATAGTAGGTCCTTGATTACCCATTTCTTCTGTCTTTCAACGACATGTGGTTTTAACAGAATAGCGCTTCGTTCCGCAATTCATGCCATATTTGATATACTGAACAAGTGATTTGAGGGCATGGTCATCTCGGGTAGAGGTGATATGAACTGGACACCATGATTTTGCGATTTGGTCCTGCCAGACGATTTCTTGTTGGGTTTTCTGAAGTCAGTCTTTAAATTATGTTTGATTTATGGGCCAGAGTCTTGGAAAAATTGTTACAGTTTTTATAAAAATAAAACAATAAAGGCCTCGTAGTTTAATATTGGCTTATTAGACGACAGGCCGTGGTTCAAAGCTCACGAAACGAAATCTGAAAAAATGTTTCCTTAGGGACTTTCTCTCAGCAGTCTTCTGGCAAAAGAAAAGTCATGAAAAGTTTCGCAAAAAATTCTTGTCATTCGGAGTCGACTTTAAACTTTAAGTCTCACCACTCATATATAAAAATTAGTACCCATAACGGAGGTGGTTTGAGAAACTAGGTTTCAGTTCTGACTAAAGGAATGTAATGATCAATTGAGCAATATGTGTGTGAGCAATACACAATAAATGATGTGCAGTTCACACGCGAGAATATCTAATTTATGAGCTCTCTTGTGCACTACAAAATTCAACATTTCGATTCGTTTGCTCATAGCTAGCAATAGCTTTGTAGTCCATTTTATCTCATCGTTACAGATCTTGTAATTGCCGTAGTCTGATGGGTAGTATGGCAGACATCTCCAACAAAATGGAATACGACTCTAAACTGGGACCAACACTCCTGCCACAACATAGGTGGTGTGAGAAGCAAGGTCGTAATCCTGACTAAAGGGTTGTAATGATCAATTATGTATGTATATTATAGATCTCCAAGTGGAGTAAAAGTAGCAATGAATTCTTTCAGTGTTTTAAATACCCCCGCCCCCTCTTTCATTCTGTAGTCTTTAACGAAATAAAAAACGAAGAAAAATTTCAAAAAAATTCCTTCTTTTCTTCCACCAAAAAAAAACAAAATACAAACAAACAATCGTACACATACATATATACATACATTTACACATCAAAAGTTTATGAGATTTTCGTCGTCGTCATATCGTAGGAATAAAAAAATCCTTTCAGGTTTCATAGTTCCTATGGCACTAACAACATAGTGAGTACGAGGACGAGTACGAGTATATCGTAGTTTTGCTGGCTCTGGCTCTTTTACTTTTTATTTTCCAAATTATGTTCATAAAGTTTCCATTCTTTTTTTCACTCAATCTTTTCAGTTTTTCATTGTAATTTTTTGTTCCCTCTCTCTCTCTCTCTTACTTTTTACTCAATTTTACTGATAATCATGTTGAAAATTGTTGCTGACTTTTTGGCTTTTGATGGGTATGTGGCGGCATGTACATGGGGAAGTGTATAAGCATGTGTTGGTAAGTAAGCGTAAATGTGTTGATGTTTATGAAGATGCATCCGGTGGGTGTCAATGTATTGTGTTGCACCATTAATTTCAACTCATATGCAGCTATAGCAAGTGTATTAAGATTGTCTATGTATGCATTTGCTGTTGTGTTGGTCTAAATTTTTGTTTTCAATTTTCTTTTTAGTTGCTCTATGACGTTTAATAAAGGAAAAAAAATATTTTGACAAGGCAAGTATGGGTTGCCAATGCTGTAGGATATTATTTTATTAAAAAATAATTCTCATTATTAATCAAATGGAGGAAAACACCAAATTTTCTTGATACATACTGTGTACTGATGCAATATTGAAAAGTTTTCGTAATAAAATTCCTTTCACTGGTTTACCCTTACTGCTGTTGCTGATGTCAGTACCGCACAAAAATTTGTGAACATTTTGTTGCAACTTAATAAATTGTTCTGGTGGCGTCAACAGGATGCACAAGATGTTTACATTTTTCGTTATAGATTTTGTATTAAGTTTTCTTTTGCTTTTCTTTTCTGGAATATGTTTTTTCTGGGGGCCACATATCAATAACTTTAGCTTGTTAGTAATAAAATTATTTTAAAAATAAAAACTAATAACGTAATAAGGCATGTAAATCAAGTGAGAAGATTAATATGAACACTATAAAGCCCTGTAGAATATTTTTATCAATTGTACGTTAAGTTTTAAAAGATAATGATATGTAGACTGAACTTAGAAAAAACAAATTTAAAAAGAGTTATTTTTGCTACATTAAGGGCCATTGTAGCATCTTGCCGTTATACATATGTAGTTGGGTTAAGTTAAAGGTAACTTTAGCTAAAGTTAACTTTAAAGTCACCCTTAGCTTCTTTGCCATATTACAACCTAATGATAAAATAAAGTTAAGTTTTTCAAATATATGACAGTGCCGGAGCAATGTCGATAACACTGCTCAATTAAAAAAGTTTTCTTTTAAACGCAGTGGCAACGAGGAATCTTTTTTGTTGTATTTGTTAATTTTGTTTACATTTGAGGTTGCCATATTGAAAATAAAATATAATATGGCAAGTTCAAACATAAACTTAACTTTAAAAGTTTACTTATTGCTCACTTCTATCTTTTTGCGTACTCATAATAATGAAAACAATTTATCTGCTCGTTAAAATCCTTCCTTTAGTTAACGGCAAATTGTAATAATGGCCCTAAACCTTTTAATAAATTGTATGTCTTTGCAGCTATAGTAAGCGAGAATCCCAATTCAAACTCATACGTACTTATTACTCATCATAACTCATTAGTCAGAATTATAATCTATAGGCCAGTTTTGAAGCATTATGCGATGACTATGATCCTCAGATTCGGCCGATTGAGCAACTAGTAGGCAATATTATAAAGAAATGCAATGTGTGGTTAGATCTGTACAACAAGGTGAGATGGATAATTTCAATTTGTTTATTCCATGGTGTTCTAAGTAATTTGGCATATCTTTCTGAGTATCTTTCGGTTTATTACGGCATTTAGGTTTTCACCTCCACACTTACAGAATTCAGCTTCATTACTTAATTGGTCATTACAACTCTTTAGTAAGGATTACAATCCAGCTTCTCACACCACCCACGTTATGTGTATTAACTTTGTCCATGATTGGCGGAACCCACAATTTAAAGTCGATTACAATTAATAGAATTGATTTTTTGTGAGGAATTCACCGAAAGAAATATTTTTTTCGTATTTTGTTCTGTTCGAGATGTCTGAGGTGGAGTTTTGATCTAGGTAGTGCCTCTTATTTACTACACTACTGTAATTTCAAACCTACACTAGTGAGAGGATTGTGCAATCCACGTTTTAACCGAGGTTACCTTGAGTACCTGCAATCATATTAAACAAAGTAAATAACTCAGAGATATTGTGACCAGCAAGCAGAAGTGGAAAATTTATATCAATATTACGATGCAGGACAGCCAGAATGCTTTATAAAAGTGTTGAAACCCCATGGAGAGGAGGCAGACACTTCCCACTAAAGACATCTATGTGGAGATTGTCAGACCGGCTATTACAAATTGCTGTTTCGTTTAGTGGCAAACCTTGAATAAAAGCTTTCAGCATGAGATCTACAATGAGAGTTTGAGTGTTGCTTTCTGCCTTGGGTTGCTAGAAGCAACAACTTGAATATCTTTTCACCACTGATAAGAAAAGAACAATTAGATCGGACTATATCGTAACTAAGGTCATGTTTATACATGGTAAGTGAAATAGTAGAGAACTTCAAGCCGCCCTAATAAAGCAGGTAGTGTGTTGGCTTATTAGATGTGAAAAAGTATTTTTTCCGCGTAAGGATTCCATAGGGGAGAAAGCTGAAACGCTTGTTGGAGTTGATTTTGGTCATAATATTCTAATTTACTGTTAGCGTACCAGATGCAGAATTTCGATTTATTTTTTTCTCTTTCATTGGAATGATTGAGCTTAGCTGGGGCTGTCCTATATACACAGGTACCTTCGATTCGTTTATACATAAATTATGAGAACTGGCATGGTGTAATGTGTAAAGGGCTTAACCACAAGCAATCGAAATACTAGCTGTCGAGAAAGAATGGTTTTGAAATTCCACAAATAATTATACAAGAAAACCTCTTGAGAATGCAGTAAGAGTCTATAGCAAAAATTACTTACCATTACAACCAAAACAATGCCTTAATAAATTTGCAAAAAAGGCTGTATGGGTGGAAAAATGTTGTAAACTGAACTAAAGCAACGCAAGTATTTAGGACACAATAGTTCATATGCTTTGTGACAGGACTATGTACTTTAAATCAACGAAAAGGAAAAAAATTAAAAAGAAATAGAAACTGAAGAACTTCATATATTATTTCAAACAACGCTTTTTTAAAAATATATTTTTAATTTTTTTTATTATTATTTGGTTCCAGTTCTCATGTTATTTTTTTCATAGCAGTATGAGTATAAATTTGAAAAACCCTCATATATTTTCTTATTTATTTATTTGCAAATTTATTTTGAGAATTTTTGAGGTTTTTGTTTGTATTTATTTAACACGACGTAAATCAAACTTTGCATAATGCAGGTTGTATTTATTCTTTTCTTTTAACTCTTTTTGGTTTCAGTTTTTTTGTTTCTTATTTTTTTCGCTTGTTCTTGGAGTTTTTTTTATTATTTATTTTAAGTTATTTGTTTTGAAATCTTTTTTACTGTTAAAGTTAAACATGTTCATGGACCAATAGGTATGCATGTGAGTGTGTTTTATGTTAAAATAGGGTGAACCATTTTTTCATTTGAAAGTTTATATATTGTATAGTATTGCCAGATTGTCTACTTATTGGTAGCCGAGTAACTTAGACCTTATGCTCGATGTAGGGCAAGACATCAGATTCTACGCTAATACTATACTATACTGCCAATGCACCCTGTTTTAAATAAAATTTTGCATACGAATATTGAAAAAAAAATATTTATGGGGTTAACTATTTAGCGGTTTCAAAATCATAGTAATGATTCAAATATGGCCACTTTTGAAGCATTATGGGGTGACTATGGTCTTTATTATCGGCTCATAGACCATGTAGTAAGCAATATTATAAATTTAAAGAGGCTGTAAAAGCTTCAGTTGTGGTCAGACTTATGCATCGCCGGAATGTAAACAAGTAAACAAAAATGCAACAACAAACACTACAAGAATAAATGTAAACAAAATACACAAGCAACAATAATGGAACAATGATGTTTACATTTATAGAGGTTTCGAAAAGATGAAGCCACGAACATTCGCCTTCAAGAACATTCATCAGACTGTTTACTCTGCCATATAAAAGTCAAGGCAGAGTTAAGACTCGGTGCGTTTGAAGAGAGTAATCGTGGTTGATGATCTCCTTTACAAAGATTTGTCGAATAATTGTCTATTAATTGTTATTGTTTACGCAAAGGGTGTAAACAGAGGAATAACAAAAAAAGCAATTGTTGTTGTTTACATAAAGTTGTGAACAGTATTTTTAAAAGGTAAAAACGTACATTTAAAGCTTTGATTTTCCATCAAAATTATATTTCATTATAAAACTTGGACATTGCCATTAAGTATGAAATAAAAGGGCATTAAAATGTCCTTTACTAGACTGTAAATAGCAGGCAATCCTGCTTGTTCTGAATGTTCTTGAAGTCTAATGTTCGTGGCTTCGTCTTTTCGAAACCTCTATAAATGTAGACATTTATAACATTGTTGTTAGTGTATTTTGTTTACATTTATTATTGTAGTGTTTGTTGTTGGATTTTTGTTTTCTTGTCTAGCAACTTTTTATACTCATGTTTGTTGGTATATTATTGTTTACTTGTTTATCAAGTAAACAAGTTCATTGTTTTTGTTTTTGTAGCTTTTGTTCATAATTTTAATGTTAAACGATGTAAAAGCAAAACATCAGTATCTAGATTTTTTCCATTTTCGTAACAGTATTTTATTTAACATTACTATTGCAAGTCTGGCAACGTTGTTTTCTAGCATATGAGTTCTCAAATCTATTTGCTCCCTTACTAGCTTTGCTATTCCGCTGTTCTTGTTGTTAGAACAACAGGACGGTTCTTTATTTAAGTAGCTAAAGGCGTTTTTTCTTGCATCAGTTGGTTTTATGTTTCACAGTTTTCAACCATTTTTTTATAACTTCGCGGTTGTCGTAGGTGTATGCATGTATATGAGTTCTCACAAGCAAATAGCTTTACACTGAGAGAAAATAAATTTCTTGGGGTTTTCTTTATTTATTTGCTTGCTAAAGGCAAGAAGTTAAAACGAAAATAAAAGCTTTGGCTGTGTGTACTGTTATAAACAATTTTTATTTAAATGTTGAGAACGTCTTTTTTGCAATTTTTCAGATTTTTTTGTGAATTTCTTGCAACTAAATAAAGCCATAAAAATCAAGGAATAGAGGAGGAATAGTATATGAATGATGTTGGAGAAAAGCTTCCATCCATCTTTCCAACGTATAACATCCCTTATTTTATATTCCCATTAAAAAAAGAGGAACGTACTAAATCTACACGTTGTTTTTGTTGTTGTTGCAAGTGCAAGCTAGGTTGGTCTTTCGAAATCTAAAACAGAGAAAAAAAACTAAAGTTTAGCGAAACAAATTTCAAGTCAACATTAAAGGTGGCATAGAACAAATATTAAATGAGCGAAAGTTTACAATTTGTTGTCTTGTTGTTGTTGTTGTTTCTGTTGCACAGTGTATGTGTATGTCAGAGAGCAAAAAAACAACGTAAAATCAACATCAGTTACTAGATATTTAAGTATCTGTAGAACAACAAGGAAAAGATGGTTAAAAATAGTTGCAAATAAAGTAATAAAAATGAATAATAAAACTGCAAAGTGAGAGCTCAAAAGCGAAAGAGAGAGGAGATAGAAAGAGAGATATATAAATAAAAACAATTTTATGTGCAAAAGTTCATTGTACCATTTATAACATTCAAATGCTGTTGAAACTATTTGCTCTGAATTTTTTTTGAATGCTTTGGTACATGATAATAAAAATGAACGAAGGATACATTGCAGGATACAGGCAGCTTTTAAATATTAAAAGATTTTCTTTTAAATTCAGGGAAATGAAAAAAATTTCTTTTTTTATTTAAACAATAAATCAATTTTAACTTTCATGGTATTAAAAATGGAAATTCTAGCTAAATGGGTCAGGATTTTGTTAATAATTGTATCAATTCTATTAGGTTACTTTCTTACTTACATACATACATAATTAGCCATTACAACCCTTTAGCCAAGATTACGACCTAGCTTCTCCCTCCACCCATGTTGTATGTGTTAATTTTATATATGAGTGGCAGGACAGGATAGTTTATAGTCGACTACGAACGACAAATATTTGAAAAACATTTTATTGCAATTTTTTTACTCTCTGAGTGTTTGCCAGAAGACTGCCGAGAGGAGATCGCCAATGTCGAAGATATATTTTTCATATTTCGTTTTGTTCGAGGCGTTTGACCTGAATTTTAAACCATAGTCTTGCGTCTAATAAGCCAACATACTACTTACTGGACTACGGCGACTTTGTAGCTATCAAATAAGAGTAAGGGCCGTGAGTGGCTATACTCAAATCACTACTTTTGTAAGAGTCGTGTCAGTTTCTTAAATCATACAGGGTTTAACTGTGGCTGTCTTCCGTAAATTACGGTATGACTACAACCATTTCTTACTTACTTAATTGACGCTTAACAACTCTATTAACGAATTTCGGCCTGAATTAACACAAACTTTCAGGCTCCTCCGCTTCTTGCGCGCCTTCTCAAGTTGGTCACACCAATGGATGACAGGGCTTCCTCGATTTGGTCCTTCCAATTGAAACAAAGCCAGTACAGCCGCTGGACACTGTCCATGCCATTGAGGATCTCGTACAGCTCACTGTTAGATCGGATGCCGCAATCGTCACCAACTCGCACAAGGCCGAAGATCTTACGTAGGACTTTTCTCTCGAATGCTCTCAAGGCTGCTGCATTAGTGCTTAATAGTATCCATGCCTCTGTGCTATGAAGAAGCACGGGGAAGATGAGCGTCTTGTAGAATATTAGTTTTGTCGTACGAGAGAGGTCTCTGCTAGGCACGTGCTGTCAAGAGTAACGGCGAAGCCAATATAAATTCCTTGAAAGTATAGTTATCGGCCGTAATCTGGGAATGATTATAAACAATATTAGTGCATTTCCCTTACCCTATTAAGACTCAAGCATCAATCCATTGTTATTGCATATTTTTTATAAAATTTTTATATCCTCTAGTGTATTAATAAAAAATCAAATTTTCTTCGCCGACTTCCTCTCAGCAGATTTCTGGCAAAAACTCTGAGAGTAAATAAAATTGCCATGAAAAGTTCTCGTTCTAAGTCGACTTTAAACTGTACGTCCCGCCACTCATGTATATAATTAACACGCACAACATTAGTAGTTTGAGAAGCTAGGCCATAATCCTGACTGAAGGATTGCATTGAAACAAAGACCAATTTGAGAATGTTGCATTGGGTATAGCGATGGGGCACTTTGTTAATTGAAACTTAACTTCTTCAAGATCTGGGACTGCCTGAACCTAGCAATGGGGGTCAGAGGTCAAGGGCTTCCGGAATTTATTATTTGAAGGGAATCCTCAGACCCAGATAAATTTGTTTTTCAACAAGAAAGTGCTCGAGTGGAGTACATTTGCAGACTAGCGGATGCTGTTTGCATTCCTAAAGCCGGAAAGTTCATAGATCTTCTGTCACCGCTCTCAGTAGTATCCTGCATAAGTCAAAAATTTATTTTAAATTATTATTTGCGGCTTCGGAGTATACTTAAATTAAAATCAGGGACGTCACTTGTTGGTTGCTTTGATGGCACGAGTTATAGTATTGGAACACAGTTATTCTCTTCATTAGAAGGTATGATATTGGCCGAAATATATCAAATATGAGTCGGTACCGTTGAAAGATAAATGTTTGTGTTGAAGTAATGGAAGTCTGTACAGGAATCATGACTGCTTTTTGCATCGTGGAAAATTTAACAAAGAAGCACTCTGGGAGTCTTCTTAGTTGAGGTATGATTACAAGCACTGTACAACCAAACGCAAAAAATACGATACATACTACGGTCATAAGATTTCTTGTGACAGTTAAAGAATTTATGGAGTTTTACTAGGATGATTTTAATCTGTATATCAGATACCCTTTAATATTCTTACTTTCTGTTAATAACACGCTGCAGATTTAATCGAAACATACATACAGTGAGCGTCAAAAGAAACTGTGCACTAAGGATAAAATTCTAATAGTCACCAAACTCAACTTTTGCCACTTAAGGAGAGAGCACGAAAAAATTTTACAATATTTTGAATTTTTTTTTTTCAATTTTAAAAACTGGCAATGAAATGATTTGAAAATAAAAATAACGGTAATTTATTAATGTATATTTTTTCTAATGTACAGTTTCTTTTAGCGCTCACTATAGGTTGTGTCTTACGACGACAACATTTGTCGCGTGAAAGCCTGATAACTTTAATATATTCTTAATATCTTATTATCATCTGTTGTATATTCAAATTCAATAATTAAACTTGTTGTTTGGACTGCCGTCAATTCAAAATCAATTATTAGGCGCCACTTTAAACAAAATTTTTAAAAAGTTGCGGCACGTAATCCTTTTGAAATATTTCCTCTTGAAATTAAATTGACATTTAAATGCTAATTTCAATTGAAAAGTGATTTTTAAAACTGGAAAACATTTTCTCACCACTCACTTACATCCGGAATATGCAGATGAGTTTTCAATTCGAATGGTATTGCATTTGACTACGAGATGCAATTGTTTAACCTTAAATTTGAATTTTTTTTTTTATTCTACACAACAACAGAAACAAAACAAAATATTCCATATTAAACACCACCGCCCACCGTATTTCACACAATGGGTGTCACATTTTTTTAAGTGAATATGTAATAAGAACATTACGTGGGTGTCTAACTACATAGTAAATGCGCATGCGTGTGTACCTCGGAACGAAAAACACACAGGAACACCAATGCGTTCTATGGATTATGGGTCATGCAACATAGTTGTTGCCTTTCACAATTGATTGTAATTTCGTTTGTACAACAATTGTTAGCTATTGTTGTTGTTGTATTAAATTTAGTAAATTTAAATAAAAAAAAAACAAAACAAATGGGAATAGAATTGGGAAGTAAAGAGTAAAAAAACCACTTCAAACTTCTCTTATATGTGAGCCAAACCTAACCTGAACACAAGCAAGAGTTGCAAACAATTTCGCATAATAATACAACACACACACACACACACACACTTATAGCAATTGTTTGCAACTTAAATAGAGAGGAGGCTTAAATGAAAAGTTTTTCCTTGTTCTTGTAACAAGAACAATTTGGCTCGACGACAATAAAAGAAAAATTTAATGGAAAATGGGAAAATGGCAAGTAAATGATAAACAATCGTACAAAATAAAGTTGTTATTTAGCGGGGTTTTTTTGTTTTGTTTTTGTTTTTGTTTTGTTTCTTGTTGCTTTTTTCTGTCAGTTTTTTGTTTGTTTTATTGTTAAAGTGGCATCACCACATATACGTGTGTACGTACATATGTATGCCGTAACAAGCAATTGAGTCTAGGAATAGAAAAAAAGTAGAAGCCAAAGTAAAGTATTTTCTGCAATTTCGCCAGTATGGGTTACAATTTAAATGTCTATTATTGTGTCCCAGAACTATAAGATTAAGTTGTTGTTTTACTTTTTCAATGCGATTCCCATTCTTATTCCCATCAACAAAAAGTTTTCTATTCTATGCGAATGCACTCTACATTAAGTAGAATAGTTTTAAGATTGTGTTTATAACTTAAAACAAAAACAAAAAAAAACAATCAAAGTATTCGACAACCTTGAACTTCTTTCCACTTGTTAGGCAACACATTGATTGTCATAAAAACTGTCATACTTTTTTTTTAAGCAAAGAAGGAATCATGCAAATAGGATCGTTCTGCATCGATACGACCAGATAGTGTGACTGAGTCATTATGTAATTCCTGGATATTTTAATTTACAGTGCTGTTCAATAAAATAGATTCACCATGATCTAACATCACAACCAATTCTATATTTGAAATTAATTAAAGAAACGGAATTATATTCATAAGAGGTCAGTATACAAAGTGCAGTTACTTTTTTTTTACATATATTCCATTGTATAAGAGATTTATATATAGTAAACTGTTCGGAGAGCAGGTGAATCTATTTTTTCGAACAGCACTGTATGATATCTCCCGCTTCTACTGTTTAAGTGATACAAAATATCTTTGTTCTGCTTCAGCCTTGTAATGATATGGCATGAGTATTGCTACCATTGTGTAAAAGTGAAGTATTTTCTTACCAACGAATATTTTCTTAATGATTTCATTATGGTTGTATTTTAAAGAAATCACCGTAGTCTAGTTGGTGGCGTGTTGGCTTATTTGACCTGAAACCAAATTTCAAACCTTAGCCCAGACACCTCGAACAAAACGAAATGTTTCTTCAGCGACTTTCCCTCAGCAGACTTTTGGCAAAATCTTTGTTAGTAAATATATTTATTTACCTCGAAAGGTTTCGTTCTGTGTCGACTTTAAACCTTAGGCTCTGCCGCTCATAGATAAAATTAACACATACACACAATATAGGTGGTGTGACAAACAATCTGGTAGTCCTAACTGAAGTGTTGTAATTATTTATTTATTTATTACAATACAATTACAAAATTATATTATAATTATATACGAGCAGAGAAACTTGACCATATGCTCGATGTAGCGTCACAGACCAGAACCTCTGGTGGGAATTGAACCCACGACTCTTACGCTAATAACCTAGCACACTACCCACTAGACTACCAGAACACCCGACCAATTAAGTTAAGTAAGTATGTCTGATGATATGAAAGGATTTCTGGAAACCACTACACAGTAAATACAAGGGAGTACTAATATTCTATAAACATAGACACACACTCATATATTTCGCCAGGATTACAGCTTTTTGTTTTTGGTCTTGAGCCGGATGTGGGCTTTCTTAGAAAGACAGTTTTGTTCCAACATAAGTGTGCACGATTCACCATCGCTGGCGCCTAGATACAATACCCATCCACCATATCCCTCAACCACTGTTCCAACGTGATCGTGACGTGCTATTAAGCCCCGGTTAGCCGAACGTCCATGTAACGGAACGTATGTTCATTTTTAGAATATGAAAAACAATGAGAACAGTTACCGAGCCGTAATGTACGAGTAATTTCAGTAAGTATTTACATTGTGCTTCATATGCTACCAAACGTTCGTTACGTTACGTTCCGTGTACGTTTGGTTAATTAGGGCTTTACTCTTCTGCTTTGAATATATTTGGTTATATTCTACTTTTGACTATGGATAGGGCTGTTAATATGGCTGTAGAAGTCACAGAGTATACTTAACTATGTTGTAGATAATTAGAAATGGCCGAACGACGTCAAATAGCTGAAGTTACCAATTTTAACGTATAGCTTACAAAGTGTTTGAAATCGTTTAAACAAATGAAATGAATTTTTTTTGTTAATTTTTTTTTATTTGCAATTTCAGTTGAGCTGTGAAAATTTTAGAAGATGGAGTATATTTTTCACATCTCTAGATATTTACATATTATCTCTGTTTCAAAATGTTATTCTATTTTTTTTTACCATTACAACAGACAATTCGACAAGTTAACACATATACGTATACAACACATGCCCAATTTCATTTCACATATAGAAAAGAGAGATAAAACAAATACTTGTACAAAAAACCAATTCAAAAGCATATCAAATACATATCTCATATGGAGTGTGTGAATTGTTGCAAATAAAATATATTTTTCTATACCATTAGATCGACATTTATGGTACGAATAGCGGTGTATTGGTATTGTATTTGTAGATGTATTTGTATTAGTATTAGTGTGAGTTTTAGCAATTTGCATATTTACAATATTTTAATTCCCTTCGGAGGCCTTTTGTTGTTGTTGTTGGAAAATTATTATAAAAATCTACCAAAACAAAAAATTTAACGATTGCCACAAACGAGTACGAGTAATACGTACATTGCCAAAGTCAAAGTATTGTATTGCTAAGGGAAAAGGAGAGGCAGCAGCAGCCAAAATAAATTTCTTTATTTCAACATCTATTGTTGCTGCTGAGGCTCAGGCTGATTTTTTTTTATAACTTTTCTAATATACTCACATGGGTTATTTAGTTTCTCGTTTAAGATACCCGAGATGTTGTTATTAATGTTGTTGTCGCTACCTACTCTAGTAAAACATACAACTCCCTCGAAATCTGTATATGAATGGCAGCCACATAACAGCAGCTCTTAAGCCAACATTCAATACACATTTACTACACCGAACAACAGAAAAAATACGAAAAAAATTAAAGCGCTTTTGGCATTAGCTTTGGCAACAACCTCAGAACAATAGCTTGCAAACCTCAATTGTATATTCATTCATTCGTTTATTCGTACAGTCATTCACTCCGTTTAGACCGTCACTCTTTGTCCCAGTGATGCAATAAATTCAAGCTTAATGCGATTGTGCCATAATAATAAAAATACAAAGAAAAAAAAAAAAAAAAATCGAAAAAAAATGTAAAGAAATTTCATCCGCATAAATAAGGCCTTTACTTGTATAACTTTTGCATTATGAATCCTCCTCCCTATAAAAAAAGAAATTACATTTTTTTCTTGTCCATAAAAAAACGTATAAATCCAATAGAAAATATTAAAATTAAGTCAAAAATATTTGTAAAAAACAAAACATCTCCTGTTAAATAAAAAAAAAATGCAAATGATTCGCTTACTTGCCCTTTTTTTGTTCTTTTCTGGATTGCTTTTTATATTTCAGCATTAAAGTAGAAATACATAATATTCGTTCATATATGCACGTACGTATGTATGTATAAGAAAAAAATATTGGATAATATGTTTGGTTTACACAAATATTTCAGTGGTCAAGCAATAAAAATGCAAATTTCAATAAATGCCCAGTTTTTTTTGGCGCAAAATATTTTATATTTCCAAAAGATAAAGGCATGAAAACAAAACAAGACATGAAGGAAAAAAATATTACAACAATAGTATGGATTTAAAAATAATATAATTTTACGTAATTTACATTCAGTTTTTTCTTTACGTAAATTACATGTAAAAATAAAATTTTATTACAGCAATAATATGTGTAAATAAAAGGGCAAATTTCTAGCAAAACAAACAAATATAAGGCAAATGAACGTCCAACGTACATAGTGCTCTGAGCCATAAGATAATTGAGTTGAATTTCAATATTACAATATACACAATACTCTGCTTTTATTAATTATACACAATGCCTGGGGGCGATATATATTTTAAGTTTTTATTTCCGTAATACATACTCAAAAAAAAAATGTATTCCATATCCACTTAGTTTATTTACTTGAAAATAATTACAACAGTAACAGAAAAATAATACATTTAGCTTCCAACAATCAATTATTATTGAAGTTTTTATTCATATTTTTTTATTGTCTTTATAAATAAAATGTATTAACAACTTTTCCCTGAAATGAAACAACATTATCACAACAATATTCACTCAATTCGATTTTATTTGAATTCCTGCTTTTTTTTTGCCAACTGGGTTATGAAAATTGTAAAAACAAACTCAGAAAATTTTCAAAAGTGAATGAAATATTTACTTTGGATGATAGGAGAGTGCCTCTCCAGACTATGACCGCCTTAGTCTAGTAGGTAGTACGTTAGTTTGTTAGACGAGAGCCTTACTCAGCATCTCGAACAAAGCGAGATATGAAATAAATATTATATTTCCTTTTGGGCAAAAAATTTCAGTGCAAACAAAATTGTAATGCTTCTGAGGTTCCACCACTCGTGGTTAAAAATAACACACACAACACGGGTGGTGTGTGAAGCTAGGTCGCAATCCTGACTAAAGGGTGGTAAGGAAAATTATTCGAAGTTATTGTTGCCTGTGGTTCATGCGTGAACTCCTTCTTTTGACATACACATTCGGCTCGAATCTCATCAATTGCAGAAAAATTATTGACTTTCAGGTCTGAAATATTGGCGGTCTTGTCTCATTACATAAATATGCTTACAAAAACTGGTGCAGAGTGGTCAAATCGAATTATCTTGTACGACTCCAAAAGCCAATGATTAATTGCTTACAAAGCTTGCCTCCCAATAGTTTTATCGAATCGTGTCATGTCATACGTGGCCGAGTTTTGTTGATACTACATGTTAATCAAATCCACTTCGTTCAGAAAAAGTCTGTAATAAAGCCACTCACTGTGTTCTTGAACCAAAAGTGATTTATGCGCCAGAGTAATAGAAAATTTGACACTTCGGATGTGAGCAAACATTTAAACGTTGTTGTATTCCACACATAAAAGCTCATCTCACCGAATACAGAAATTCTGTTTGCTGGCATAAACATTAATCGAAAAATAACTCCGTCGTAGAATACAATACTTTGTTAGAAACATATTTCACCCGCAGCGCACTAGAGGTCGTTAATTATCAACTTCTTTTGGCCTGAATTGAATGATTTGGACAGCAACGATTCCTGGTTTTAACAGAATGGTGTTACGTACCAAATTTCTCATGCTACATTGTATATTCTGCATATCACGTGAAGGCGAAGTAAGCTAGCCCTCGATATAGTGCAATTTGAACTCGTTAGACTTATCCTTGTGGTGTTTTCTTAAGTCGAAGGTGTATGCGTATAAGATAAAAACCACAAAAGTCCTCAAAGCCAATATAACCCATGCCATCAGTCAAATTCAGTCTGATTAATACGCTGGAGTCATGGAAAATTGGAAATTTTGAATGTAACCCACCCCGAGAGGGCTTGGCGGGCATTTGAATGATGTTCTACACATAATGGCAGCAATAGGTCTTTCAAATGAATAAAAAATTACGATTATATCATACACAAATACACATGTACATAATTGGTCATTATATAACAGTCCTTCAGTCAGGATTCCAACCAAGCTTCTCACACCATCTATGTTGTGTGGATTAATTTTATACATGAGTATAAAATTGTTCGAAGCTGGCACCTACAGCTTAAAATCGGATCCGAGCAACAAATTTTTTGAAAACATTTCATAGCAATTTTTTTTTTACTCTTAGGGAGCTTTTGCCAGAAATCTGCTGAAGTTCTACCAGAAGTCGCCGAAGAAATATTGTTTCATATTTCGTTTAGTTTGAAATGTCTGACCTAGTACTTGAATCAGAGATCAGGAATGAGTATTCAAAAAGATGAGTAGAATCGAATCATACTCATAATTTCTGATACTTATACGCATTTATGCTTATTTTAATATCATAGAACCTCTACTCATTTTCAAAGCTGGAAGTACTCATCACACTTATACTTAACAAGATGTAGGATGTTGTTGATTTCGACTTTCCACCATAAGACAACACTTACAAGAATCACAAAATAAGTATGATTAATGTACGAGCAAAAAAATTCCCACTAAAATGTTGTGTTTTTGCTCTGCTTGCTGGATTGTCTTTTATGCTTATGTGTCTTTTTTCTTTTGTTGTAAATGCAACAACAACCAAGACAGCAAATTTTGAGTCACTCGAATTATTGCTAAATATTATGAATCTAAATGAGTAGACTTATGAATCAAACATATTTCGGATGGTATGAGTTTGATATCAACGTTGTACTCATACTCATTGCACCCGTACTTGTAAATTAACGTCGTAGTGAGCACCAATGAATCAGAGTGCATAGTTAAATTTCAATATTGTTAACTCACTTATATTCAAAATTTCATGAGAGCTTATGACTAGCGAGAAAACGATTCATTACTGATCTCTGGTTGGAACCTAGGCTTCACGTCTATCTACAAGACTATGGCGACTACAAATCAATTTAAACAGCTTTGATGGCAGTGTATATGATGTTACTTGAATAAATTAATTCCCATATGCGATTTGTTGAATTTGATGCAAATGACCCTAGTTAATGTGATTTTGCAATTTTTGTGAATCTTTTCATAATAAAAAAGATTGCTTACGCTTGAGTTAACTTTCCAATTTTTTTTTTCCAAATCTTTTAAAAAAATTTTGAAATCTTTACAGAATACAAATATAATCTAATATTGAATTTACCTTTTTTGTTTATTAATACTGTCTTAGAATTTTCCAAATGATTGAAAATCCTCTTCAAATCACCTTAAAATTAAAATTTTTCTTTATGAATCCCAGCTACTTAAGCCAAGTAGAGATATGCTATAATTCTCTTCATCGCTTTGTAAGGATTTTGCCTTGTTAGTTTTGTTTAACATTATAATGCAACCACATATTTATAGAAACACATACACATACATATTCTCCCACACATATGACATGATGTGTGTGTGATGCGTGCGTGTGTGTTTGATTTACACTGATATTGTCCTTTGGCCTGTTACTACAACTAAATGATGTTTATTTTTACTAAAAAGTGCCCACATAAACATTCTAATCTAATATGTTGGATCCTTGTAGGATAAAATATCCTTTTATTGTTGGATTACAAATGAAGATAAACATAAATTGTATCTCTTTTTTTATGTGTTCTTTTCTCTTTTTTTTGGATTTTTCAAAAGCTGAGATGTCCTTTTAATGTAAATGTTCTCAAAATGTTTTTGTGGAAAGGCGGGGGAATAGGGGGGAGGAGCATGTGTAACAAAGAAAATATTATTGTTATCATAAGGAAAACAAAAATAAATGAAAATGAACGTCAACTACTAACGATGTTATTCAATTTAACTGACTGGCTAGCAGCAGTAGTCGTTGTATAGGAAAAAAGGACCAACAGTTTAAGGCTTACAGAGTGGTTCCTTCATTTATTATGAGGCGATTATATTCTATTCTAGGCGGCTTGCTTTTCACAAACACTTTAATTTAGCATGAATTATGTTTTTGTTTCTTTCTTTTTTGGAAAAAGTAAGGGAAATTATTTTATGACAGATAATTACCATAAAAAAGGTATTTTTATGCATGAAAAAATTCATTAAATTAATGGGGGAGGGGAGGGGGTAACAATAAAACTGTTTGCTAAATATGATTGTATGAGAAAGAGAAACAAAAAAAATAAACAAAGAGAAGCACTTAAAATAATAGCATGCGTTAAAAGCAAAAATTATTTTCAAGCAAAAGATTTGCGGAAGACAGAAAAATAGCAAAAAAATATTACCTCGAAACGGATTAGCAAGTAATAAGGGAGCATATGGGCAATAGGCAGTTACCGAAAACAACATCAGGCAACAAATTGTTCAAATTGGAAGATGAAAAACTGTTGGTACTTAGTACACACATAATGCCATTAATAAGTTCATTAGAGAAAGAAAAAATTCTGATCTCCACACATATTTAAATTTATTTATTAATATTTAAATACAGGCACAAACCTACAAAACTCAGACACATACACGTAAAAAAATAGGTTACTGAAGCTGTTATCGGTGCCGGTGATATAACGATCCTCACCAACGGCTTAAAAATGGAACGAACTAACACTAAATGGGTCATACAGATAATGTAACCTGGCCTGGTATTTTTCCCCTGTAGAACAAACTGCAAGTATGTTTGAAATCGGGAATTTAACTCCTTCGAACTTGATTATATGTGTGGACAGTCAAACAGTAATCAATGCGCTGGGATTCAATCTTGTCAAATCAAAAGGCGTTTGGCAAGGAAGGAATCGAAAATGTCTGAGAAGGTGACGATGGAGGGGATATACGTGCTCTTTCAAGAATACTTTGCTAAATTAGATAAAGCAGCATTGAATTCAAAAAAACCATAGGCAGTCCAACATAACTGTTTCCCGAGGTTACTAAGATTTCTGCTCCCCAATGATGAGTATATTGTGCTGCTTAGCTATCTTGTAAGGCAACCTGTAAGGCAATCTCATCTAAAGTAGTCTAAAATCTTTCTTGAGGTAATGTCGTAAAAACTCCGACCACTGTCGGTGACCTGACTAGTATTTCTTTAGATATTGCAGCTTTCAATATTCATCAAAATCGTTTGGTCGAAACTTACACCTGAAAAATGCTGAAATAGTCAAGTAGCTTTATAGACTGATCTCTGTCGCCTCCGAATATATACATGCACCCATAACTCCATTCAGTCTGGAGTCAGTGAACTAGTTGAGTTCGACAAGATAACGATTCGCATTCTAATGCGAATTCTAACGAGCCACTGCGCTATTGGCAGTTTTGCTGACAGCCTTGGTCAGAAGCAGAAGCTGCCTTGATGTGGAAGAAACGGAATCGTCGCAATACCTTTTATGCACTTCACAACAGTCGTCACCGGTTTTTGGATGACAGAACGTTTGAAGATCTGAGCATGTTGACGAACTAGCCGGTTTCATCCACATCTCACAGTGTTTCAAACCCACCACTAACTGATCATGACAAAGGCACTTACCTCACACTGAATAGCGGAATGGGCCATATGGGCAATCGAGCGAGACAACTTCACTCGACAAGATACCCGTTAACCTAACCTAACCTAACTACAGGAAGCAATTAAATATTGAGAGAAATTATATATCTTCACATGATATATTTTTGACCATTGTAGTCTAATGACTTACTCGAAAAGGGCTAGAAAAATATGACTTGCAATCAGCAGTCCTATAGCACACTCTAGCAGAGTACATACATATATACATAATTGGAGATTTAGTCAGGATTACGACTTCTGTGTTTATGTATGAGTGGTGTGATTTCCAGCGGCAGATTTGTGAATAACTTTCATGGAATTTTAGAAGTCACCGTGGTCTAGTAGGTAGTGTGTCAGCTTATTAGACGAATGGCCCGAGTTCGAATCCCAGGTCAGACATCAAAACGAAAATATGAAAATATTTCTTCGGCGACTTCCTCTCAGCAGATTTCTGACAAAAACCCTGAGAGTAAAAATTGCCGTGAAAAGCTTCTCAAAAATCTGTCGTTCGGAGTCGACTTTAAACTGTAGGTCCCGCTACTCATGTATAAAATTAACGCACACAACACGAGTGGTGTGAGAAGCTAGGACGTTGTACAATTGGTCGATTCGACCTCCGGGTACTGTACTTGTCACAGTTGACAAGTTCACGTCCTCTAACCTAACCTAACCTTCATGGCAATTTCAATTACTATTCTCAGAGTTTTTGTCGATTATCTGCTTAGAGCCAGTCGTCGAAGAAATATTTTTCTTATTTCGCTTTGTTGGAGATGTCTGACGTGGGGTTTGAACCGTCTAAGGAGCCAACACACTACCCGCTAGACTACGGCGACTAAGTCAAATTACTTAATCGAAAAAGGTTCGAACAATATAACTTCCAATTGGAAGTCTTCAGGCACATACTCTCTGAATAATTAAGGAAGAAGTTGCCGCCAATAAGGGAACAAATGAACACACAGGATAGGCAGGTGATGTGAGAATTATCTTATATGTATGACACCTTTCAGTGGACTCTAGACAGCAAAGCTTAAGGTGGCTAACAGTTTAAACTAGCATATGATATAGATTCTCTTATTTCTGTACTAAAGTTAACATGAAGTTTTCACTTCCTTGAGGGGCAATAGAGGTAAAACTAATATTTATTCATCGAATTTATTTATTGCCTCAAATTTTTTTTGGAGTGCATAGCGAAATTATTCATTAAAAATTTACAATTTTTATTCAGTCACACAATATTTTTTTGATTTTGTTTGAAGATTCCATTTAAGCTTTTAGAATTTCGAAAGTTCGAATGCAAATATTTTATTTCCATTGCAATTGCAATTGAAAATTTCTGTATGAAAATGCAAGTTGATCTAAATTTAGTTCCCAATAAAATACAAAAAAAAAAAAGAAGAAAACGAACTCAAGTATGTTTGTAATATTGAACACATACTTGTAACACAAGGAAAAATATTTCAAATTAACTTTAACTGGTGGTGGTGAGGGGGAAATACAATTACGTTCACAGCAATCAAATGAGAGGGAGAGTAAAGAAAAAAAAATAAGTTTTTATCACGTCTCTGGCAACAACTGACTAACAAACTTAATGAATCCTTTAAACTTGAAGTTTTCCTTCGTACACACACATACTTCTCTAACTACTACTATAAGAAGATGGAAAAATAAAATATTGAATGGCAAACAATAACAACAACAACAACAAGAATAAAACAGCTTTTAAACATCAGCAAGTGAGTGAAATTGTACGATGAAACGTATTGATGTGAAAAATTGGATAAAATTTCAGAAAAACTAGAGGAAAACTTATATGAGCGAACGAACAACAACAATAAAAGCAATAAAGGAGGGAAGGAGTGAAGGGATGGAAGTATAATAAAATGAAATAAAAGTGTAGACATCAATTCCTATAAAGTAGTAAAGAAATCAAATACAGTTTAGCGAAAATTTCATTTATTTAGTAACGAAATGCATGCCAGGATTACGTTTTCCTAACTTCAAATACGTGCAACATATCCATGTTAAATGTTATATGTTGTAGCTTGAATGGCTGGCTATACAGCTAGAGGAGTAGTAGAGTAGCAGTTGTAGTAGCTGTTGCTGTTGTTGTCTTTGCTTTCAAGCGATAAGCCATTTTTGCTGGCCATGTCATTGTCAGCTCAAGGAATTCCAATATTGTACCTTACACAGCCACATCCACAATTACGGTAACGTTAATACGTTTTTTTTTATATAAAAAAAATACTTTATTTAACAGGCTTCATTCTCTTAACCTGACCAAGTGACACGTGGCCGAAATGTTCAACGGCAGCAACAAAGGCAGCAGCAGCACCAGCTACACAAGCACAAGTAGTAATCGCAGTAGAACAAGGAATGTTCTACATGCTTAAGAACGTGTCAAAGAACTTTCGTGCAACATTCTCCAAAAAAAAGGACTAAAACGAAAGGAAACAGAGAAGCACAATAGGAAGAAGAAAGAAAAAAAAACGAATTTATTTTATAAGGACCTCATATAAACGGAATAAAAAAAAAAAAAAACAGAAAGGAATTGAAACTTTGTTGGCGAAAATGTTGAAGATTAATGCCAGGCATAGATAAGTCACGTGGTTTCAATTCTTCGTAACAACAATATCGACAATTTCATTCGTTAATTTCATTTGCCCCAGCCCATGCCCAAGCCGAAAAACATGTATAAGTATGAGTAACACTAACGAGCCATGGGATTTATCTTCTTCCCTCTTAGTGCACAGTTTAACCCACAAATGTGTATCCAAAAGAAAATATAACAACAGCCCGAGCCAGCTAACTAATGATGGCTACAAGTTGTAAGTAAAAGTTCATTACAGTTAATTAATGGCTATGGGACGTTTTCTTTTCAAAACTCTCTTTAACAAATGATGTTAATTACTGCTTCACTTTTTGTTCGTAACTTTTCTTTATATTTTCGGATGTGGAAAGGATAAATAAATAAATGCTTGTAAAACAATCTGTATGGCATTGATCATTAATAAAAGAAACGCCTCACTACAGATCCTTTAATGTAATACCACTACCAAAAAAAAAAAAAAAACATCAAGTAGGAGCATAAAAGTGTAATACAAAAAACGAAAATTCATATAAGAAGTGTTAACAAAATGAATTTCTTTTTTCCTTAAATGCTTCGAAACACACATTATTTTCGGAAGCCAAAAGTGCTTCACACTCCACACTCTAGGTTCTATTCAAATTGAATTAATTTCTGTTCTCTTTACAAGCAATTCAATCAAAAGTACACTGAAAGTAAGAATGATAGAAATTAATTCAATTTGAATAGATGCCAAAGACAGAGTAAAGACCAAGATGCAATTACTGAGAACGTATAGTGAAATCTCTAGGATTTTCAAACTAGATAACACTATAAAGGACGTGGACAACCTTTATAAGGTATTGCCACTAAGATATAATTGCTGTAATACTATTGTAAATTCTCATAAAATGTTCTTAAGAATTAAATTAAATAAAGGGAAAGGGGACGTGGACAACCAATGCTGCAGTGGGTAGTATTGTTACGAAAATGGTAAAATCTAGATTCCGGGGGTTTGGCTTTTACATCGTTTAACATTAAAATTATAAACAAAAGCCGCAAAAACAACATAGATGGGCACTTTGCAGTACCAGTAAAATTTCAGTAAAAATTGATTTTTACTGATTACTGAAAAAAATTTCAGTATTCAGTAAAATTTTACTGGTAATGCAATCTAAATTTCAATTAAATTTCATTTAAATGTCATTTAAATTTAGATTGCATTAACAGTAAAATTTTACTTTTTTTCATTTAAATTTTATTTAAATTTCATTCAAATTTAGATTGCATTAACAGTAAAATTTTACTGAATACTGAAATTTTTTTCAGTAATCAGTAAAAATCAATTTTTACTGAAATTTTACTGGTACTGCAAAGTGCCCATCTATGAAAAACAAGGCAATGCAATAAGCAAATCTGTTTACAAATTATCGCACTGCTTAATATAACATTAAGCCCAAGCACAAAAAAATGGTAAACAAGTAAACAAAAATACAACAACAAACACGACAAGAATAAACGTAAACAAAATACACAAATAACAATACTGAAACAACAACAAAGCCACGAATACTCGCCTTCAAGAACATTCATTAGACTGTTTACGTTGTCATACAAAAGGTAAGGAAAAACAGACAATTCAATTAGTAAAACTTCAGTCAAACTTGTATGAAGACGCGGTGTGTTTGAAGAGAGTAATCGTGGTTTGAAGATATCCGTTACAAGGATCTGTAGAACAATTTTCTGGTAATTGTTATAGTTTATGTGAAGGGTGTAAACAGACGAATAACAAAGCAATTGTTGTTGTATATTGTATTCGAAAGAAAAGTCCTTCTCAAGATCTTCGGTCCAGTGTGATTTGGCAATAATTTCTACATCCTGTCCAACAGTGAGCTGTATGCGCTCACAACGACATGGACGTTGTGCAGCGTATTAACATCCAGCAGCTTCGCTGGCTCGGCCATGTCGTTAGAATGGAGGAGGGTGCTCCGGCGAGATGGGTATTTGTTGAGGAGATTTGCGGAAGTCGGCGAAAACGACAATAGAGAAAGCCATGTCATCAATTAGTGGACCAACTAGCGAAGGCGCGCAAGAACCAGAGGCGCCTGGAAGGATGTGCTTAGGAGGGTGAAATCCGATAATTGGGTTGTTAATGGCAAGTTTAGTAGGTAGTATGTTGACTTATTAGACCGTTAGGCCACGGTTCAAACCCTAGGTGAGACAACTGGAACGAAATGAAATATGAACAAAATATTTCTTCGGCGACTTCCTCTCAGCAGATATCAGGCAAAAACTCTGAGATAAAAAAATGAAAAAATTACCATGAAAAGTTTCTCAAAAATCTGTCGTTCAGAGCCGCTACTCACGTATACAATTAACAAACACATCATGAGTGGTGTGAGAAGCTAGGCCGCAATCCTGACTGAAGGGTTGTAATGGCCAATTATGTACATATGTATGTATGATCCAACAGTGAGCTGTATGAGCTCCTCAACGACATAGACGTTGTACAGCAGCTGCGTTGGCTCCAGCGAAATGGGTATTTGATATGGGGATTTGCGGAAATCGGTGAATCCATTTGAAGGACCTGATCGAGGAACCCCGTACCGGATTGGTGTGACCAACTGGCGTAGGCCAGTTGGAAGGATGTGTTAAGGCAGGCTAAAATCCGTTAATCGGGTTGTTAATGGCAAGTTAAGTTAGTAAGAAAATAGTAAGGTTTCCTGTCATAATCACCATCTTCGGCAGACTTATGCTGAAGACTTCTTTCTACAAAACTAAACATAAAATTATAATTAAGCCGATGATGATTGATAATTGAATGGATTTTGGAAGCCGTAATAGTGTATATCTGATAGGTGGACTCTTCGTGATGTACCTCTGTTACTTCCCATGTTTTTCTTCTTGTGTAATCTTTTATGAGTAGAAGTACAATTACGTCGAAGCAGTAATGAATTATTTTCCCTTTTACTGTATTGGATCCTATCCTGCTCAACCCATACAATGTTTGGAGTTTTTCTGCTTTTATTTTGAAAGCAAATGAACACATCCTTTTATTTAATTAACCATGGCCGAGAGAACCTAAAATAATAACGAACGTATAATTTTTTTTCTATTCATTAACATACAATGTTTTTTTTTATTTTTTGTTTCTTTCTTTTCATAGCTTTTGTAATTGAAACAAAGGAGGGCAAAATATATAAAAAGCAAACCAAATGGTATATCGTTTTTGTTGTTATTAATTCATTTCATTAATATTAGATATTTGACCATTTTTTCTGCTTGGTCCTGGTATTTAAACCTTAACTGACCCGGACAGACCTTTTTAAAACAAAAGTTTAACCACCACTAAACTGTGTTTAAATAAAATTGTATGCCACACTTGCTTGAACACTTATGCTTGAACTTACCTTGGCAATATGCGGCTGGTTTTTATTTTAAAAATTTTATTTGTTGGCTTAAAGGCAGCAGTTGTTCAAAGAAAATATAAAGTAAAGTGAAGTTCTAATTAAATTTTGACCCAATGTGACCCAAGCAAGTATGGTGTGTGGAAGTGGTTTGGTGTGATGTGACCTTCTCTTACAACCTATTGAAGAGTAGCAGGCATACCACAACACCAGTTGTTTTAAGCCACAATTGTCTGTTTTATTCTTTTCTTTTTTCGATAATTTTATCGGCACGATGAAAGGTATTTTTCATGTTTTTCTTCCATTGTCTGTTTAGCATTTTGAGCCCGTGGTAAATAATAATAAAAAAAATAAGTCGTCGTCTTATCGCGACATTTGTCATTCAGGGTTAAACTTGATTTTTATTTTTCTTTCCTTTCACTGCTATTCTATCGCAGCCCTCTTCTAAAAACGTATTTTTCCTTTGGCATTTCATTTCACCTACAGTCTGGTGGTGATGATGGTAAGGAACAGCGAGACCTAGTCGTTATTTTACAATGTAATGGAAGTGAAATAATCTCTTAAGATAACAGATATTCCTTGATGACTGTATATATTTACGGTTAATTATGGTCAGTTAAAATAGCACCTGGATTTTCTTCAACACATTCAGATAAAGACATGTTTTTTCTTCGCTTCAAATAATAGAAACATTTACCTCAAGGTGGTCATTCATTTAAGAGATAATATTTTAATTGCTTTATTTTATTGAAATAGTTTTGCTGCTGCTGCTGCTGGTTTTTACGTATTCAGTAGCCATACACCATAATGAATAAAACAAGTGTAAATAAAATTGGAAAAAAAGGCTGAATTTTTTCATTAAAGTGCTGAATCTTCAAGTACATTGTTAAGAAAATTAAAAAAATCTAGATACTGGTGTTTTGCTATCACATCGTTTAACACTATAATCATAAACAAAAGCTACAAAAACATAACAATGAACTTGTTTACCTATTATCGCACTGCGTAATATAACAACAAACACCAGCATAAAAAAATACTAAGCAAGTAAACATAAATATACCAACAAACACCAGCATTAAAAATGGTAAACAAGTAAACAAAATTACAACAATTAACACTAAAAACTAGATTTAAACAAACCATAATAATAAAAAATCGTGTTTACATTTATAGAGACTTCGAAAAAGCGAAGCCACGAACATTCGCCTGCAAGAACATTCATCAGGCTGTTTACTTTGTCATATAAAAGGCAAGGCAAAGCAGGCGAGTGAGTCAGTAAAAGTTCAGCCAGTATTGTGTGAAAAAGCGGTGTGTTTGAAGAGAGTAATCGTGGCTTGAAGATTTCCGTTACAAAGATCTGTCGAACAATTGTCTAGTAATTGTTATCGTTTATGCAAATGATGTTAACAGAGGAATAACAAACAAAGCAATTGTTGTTGTTTACATCAAGGTGTGAACAGTAGCTTACAAAAATGTGCGAATAATAAAGAATTTTAATTAAAACTTGAACACAAATTCATATTTTAAACTTTTTAAAATGCAAAAACGTAACAATATACTACACCGTAAACTTTAGCAAAGATCTCGAAGACAAGCAAGTATAGTCTGTTAATTTTAAATATCTATACTCTGGCCCATAGAGAGGAGTTGTCTGTCTGAGCTGTGCTAATAGTACAGCTTGACGCTTGTTATTTCGTGTTGTCATGGCTTGAACGCATTAGTTCGCATAGGCCTAATTTCACTGTGGAGTGCTATAATCTTTCTTAAAAGCCATAAAGACATGGTGGTTTCGATTTATAATGCCAGGATCTTCTTTGGCTTAAGTTTGAGTGAAAAATACCCATCAGGGCTTATATTACAGACAGTAAATAAGACTCATATATAGAGAAATAATAGGTATTTAGGACATGCAGCCTCAGTGTGATGTTTTGGAGAAGGAGCCAACGAAATTACCATTAATGTAAACAGAAAGAAGATAAAAGCCTATAGGATAATACCATTAAAGACAATTCTTGAAAATGGGAATCAATCGAAAGAGGTAAGCTGTGGAACCCTAGTTAATCTGCAGAACCAATTGTGCACTGTAGACCGCTTGTGGTATGTGTTCGACCGACTGGGTATGCAGAAATTTTATCACCCAATGATAACCCGAATATATTATGCATACGTCCAGACGGTTTTTTTATGCGAGAAAAATCTGTCTTTCAGAGTCGACTTTAAACTGTAGGTCCTGCCTATATAAGTGATGTAAGAAGCTAGGTTGTGATCCTGACTAAAGGGTTGTAAAGACCAATTATGTTTGTATGCATATTTCCTGAAGATTTGATGAGCTCTCACTAAGTAGTGACAGGCGTCAATATAGGCACCCCTGCTGCTTCTAATGTTGAAGTGATAAATTTGAAATTTAATCGAAATGATAAACTCCGTTTAACCTTAAAAACTCTCTCTCTCTCTCTGTCATGTGTAAGTAGGAATCCGAAACTAAAGACAACACAACGATAACAAATGTCAAGTCATTGTTTTAAAATAAAGGAAAAAAAGGAAAGGAACGAAACAATAACAGCAGGATGAGACGCTGACATCATTGTCAAGTGTTACTGTGCCAGTTTACATCATCTAAACATATGAACTATTTACTCCCTTTTCAACAAAAACAAACAGAAACAAATTTAGGAAAAAAAGTGTGGAAAATATATTCTCATGGAAAAAAACTGTTTATGAAAGACACAGACGGTGCCAGATACCTTGACAGGAAATAACGGAATACATAGATGAAGAAGTGAGCAAGTGTGTGAAAAAAAGTGTTTCAATGTGTGACTTTCATTTGACAGCATAAAGTTGATGACACTGTGATGTGTTGATGCCATTACGCGCGGATTTGATGAAACTTCTATTATAAACGCACTCCCACAGAGACAAATACCTCCTCCCTCCAGCCTTTTTTATGAATATAAACAGTGTGCTTTGTAAGCAAATGTGGAGTACAACGTACGTAATATACACGAATTTGATTATTTTCGATTCAATTTTTCTTGATTGCCGTGTAAAAAGAAGTTGAGAAAAAGTTGTTTCTTCTCGGATTTTAATATTAGGGCGGTTCAAAATGGAATGCTCATCGCAGACACTGTCTGTCATTTAAATTGGTTTTAGGTTTTAGATTTTCAGGTTCAGCAAAAAGTCGCCGTAGTCTAGCAGGTAGTGTCTTGGCTTATTAGACGTAAGGACTCGGTCAAACCTCAGCTCCGACATTTCCAACGAAACGAAATATGAAAAAATATTTCGTCGACGGCTTCCTCTCAGCAGATTTCTGGCAAAAAGTTGCCACGAAAATGAAGTTGGAGTTGCTACTGGAAGACCCTATAAACTTTGGTAACTGCTTGCTGTCGTGTGCTTTAACAATCATTTTTGCTTAGTAATCATCTAGACTTGCCAAGCAAATAATAGAGGTGCAGACACAGAATAAATGGGAAAAAGACATAAAAGACAGCAATATTATTGAAATATTGTCACTGTCCATTGACGATGAATGAAGTTGGAAGTCCATTTTGAAATGGATTGCAGAGTTTGTCTACTTAAAAGTAGAGTTTGTTGCGAAATAGACAACATTTTTCCAACATATCTTGTGATTTTTTTAGGTTTTTTCATAAAGGAAATTTTGGATTGGCCCTCGTATATATTTTGAAATCCGTATTTATTCAGTCCGAAGTATATTGAGTCAATGAATATTTTTTCTTTTTGCAGTTCTAGCAGTCAAATGGGTCCGTTAGAAATCTGCAGTTCTTACAGTGTTTTGGGAATGAATTGCTTACATGGCAGTAGAGGGAAGTGCTGCTGTTGAGAGTCACATATGTGAGGATAAACTTAAAAGAGTGGCGTTCATTCAATAACCAATTACCCAATGGTACGAATACCATAAAGAAATCGGCATAGGCTAGTAGCTAGTGTGTGGGATTATTATACGTGAGACTGGGGTTCAAACCACAGCCCAGACACATCGAACAAAAGGAAATCTGAAACAATATTAATTTCTTGACAATCTTCTGGCATAACCTCTAGGAATAAATAAAATTACCATGAAAAGTTTCTCAAAAACCTGTAGTTCGAAGTCGACTTTAAACTGTAGGCCCCTGTAGGATAATATTAACACACACAATAAAGGGAAGATAGGTTGTAAGCCTGGCTAAAGAGCTTGGTAATGCAATCTACCCGATATGTAAAGTTATAAAGCATTCATAATTCAACTGTTGCCTTGCTCTCCATCTCAGTTTCCAATCCCTGGATAACTGTCTGTCAAAAAAAAAGTTGTCGTAACGCTTGGTTTTTGTTCTCCTTGCTAGAAAGCTGTTCGGTTGTATTAAGACTGACCTTAAGTTTGTATTGCAAGTGTAGCTTTATAGTAAAAATGGCAAGAATTTGACGACACATGTGCTTCAAGGATATTGCTATGGTTTTACGTTTTAAAAACGTTTAAAATATGAGCTTGCAAATGAAATAAAAATAAATTTATGTTGAGTCTTAAATTAAAATCTTTATTGTTCGCATAATTCTGTGTGCCACTGTCCACAACTTGATGTAAACAACAACAATAGCTTTTCTTTGTTATTCCTCTTTGTACTCTTTTGCATGAACAATAACAATCACTAAACAATTATTCGACAGATCTTTGTAACGGAGATCTTCGAACCACGATTACTCTCTTGAAACACACCGCGTGTTCACACAAGACTGACTAGACTTTTACTAAGTCAGTTGCCTGCTTTGCCTTGCCTTTTATATGGCAACATAAACAGTGTGATGAATGTTCTTGAAAGCGAATGTTCGTGACTTCGCCTTGTCGAAATCTCTATAAATGTAAACATCGCTGTTTTCATTCGTCATTGTTGTTTGTGGATTTTTGTTTACCATTTTTTTATGCTGGTATTTGTTGATATATTAAGCAGTATGATAATTTGTAAACAGGTTTGTTTACATGCATTGTTTTGTTTTTGTGGCTTTTGTTTATAATTTTAATGTTAAACGATTTAAAGTAAAACACCAGTATCTAAATTTTTCCATTTTCATAATAATATGTATCAAATTAAAATTTGAAGTCGATTTGAAACCACCTTAACCAGCTTTTGTTTCAATAATTTTCCTGAAAAAGTTTTCATCTTCTACTATTTTGATTCACTTGATATGAAAGCCATGTAAATGGAATGAATGTTACAACTAACGCTGCTACCGCTAATATTTACATTCACTATACTCTTGAACATGAAATACTTTGCTTACATAGAAGGAAATATTTTTGTAGGGAAAAAAGAAGAGAAAAAGTGGCTGTAAATAGCATAAGAAGCGTAAAATTGTTTCACATTTTGTTGGTAATTTAGCAGACAATTTGATGCCTGATCGAAATTATTGTCAATTTTTCATGATGTTCAGTTCAGTTCCTACTACTGGAGGTAAACAATTCTTTGTAATTTTTTTTATAATAAAATAATAACAACAACAATTTATTGTATTATATTTGAGGTAGTAGGGGGTGTAGTACGTTTATAAAATAACTTCAATTTTATTTTTTTTTTATTTTCGGTATAAATTGCTCTTCGTGGAAGGGTGTAAGAGTGATGCTGGTGTAAATACCTTCAAATAAAAAGAAAACCAATTTCTTTTTTTTAATACACATGCCTTCCTAACTGCAGTTGCTTTAATAAATTGCCGTGTTGTTAATATTAAAGAAGGTATCCGTCTATAGTAAATCCAAATTGTATAAAAACTGTGATGGAATTCACTGAAATTTATTGCTTGTCAGTGGCAAAGGTAGGGGGAAGAAGTGGATTCGTAAGTGTTATAAGTAAGTTTATTTAAAGCTTTTGGCTCAAGCACTTCCACACAGCTTCATAGACTTGTATGGGGAAAAATTTAAGCCCCAAATGCCAAACCTTCTCCATGCATTGTACTCATAAGACAAGCATTCTATAAGTATTCGTTTATAAAAACATCCCCTTTATAAGCATGCTTTATCATTTCACCTCCACCTCCGCCCCCACCCCAGGGTTGTCTTTATTTATTTTATATTTACCGGGTGTTTTAATAAGAATTTCGCGATAAGACAATGGAAAAATGTTACGTTTTTCCCACTCGTATAGGGATTAGGACTTTTGTTCCAGAGATAAATTGTGTTTTTTCTTACTTAAATTGGCAACAATTATTCATTGTCTTTGTTGTAATTTACAAAAAAGTTACCGTTGTTTGTTTGTTTATTTGTTTGTTTTGGTCTCAAGCTTGCCTACACAATGTTATCGTTTAAATAACTAACTTAAGGCAGGAGATAATTAATAAAGAATTAAAGTTTGAAAAGGAAAATTAAAGAAAAAAAGTATTTTTTATGGTCTTCCTGCTTACTTACCCACTTAGCTTCTCACATCACCCATGTTGTTAATTTTATACATGAGTGCCAGGACCTACAATTTAAAGCATACTCCGAAAGACAGACTTTTTGAGAAACTTTTAATGGGAATTTTATATTACTCTCAGAGAGACGAAGTGGCCGAAGAAATATTTTTTTTTTGTATTCCGGATTTGATGTCTGACCTAAGGTTTGAACCCTGGCCTTACGTCTAATAAGCAAACACTCTATCTACTAGACCATGGAGACTACAAAGCTACACTTGCCATACTGCATTAAACTGCACACAACCATGAAAACTTTAACGTGAATCTTAATACAACCGATAACAACTTCCTGAAAAGGAGAACAAAAAACAAGCATTGCGACAACTTTTTTTGACAGACAGTTATCCGGGGATTGAAAACTAAGATGGAAAGCAAGGCAACAGTTGAATCTCGAATACTTAACAGTTTTACATATCTGGTAGAGTGCGTTAACAAGCCCTTTAGCTAGGCTTGTAAACTATCTTCTTGTACCACATATGTTGTGTGTGTTAATTTTATCCTACAGGGACCTATAGTTGGAAGTCGATTTTGAACGACAGATTTTTGGGAAGCTTTTCATGGCAATTTTATTTATTCTCAGAGTTTTTGCCAGAAGATTGCCAAGAGGAAGCCGATAGAGGAAGGAATAAATATTTTTCAGATTTCCTTTTGTTCAATGTGTCTGGGTTAGGGTATGAATCCCAGTCTTACATCGAATAAGCCAACACGCTAACTACTATACTATGCTTCTTTATGGTCTTCGTACTACGTACGCAAGAAGGCGAAAACAAATAATGTAAACAAATTACGCAAACAACAATGAAACAAGGACACAGATCTCGAGTAGCTGAAGCCACGAATATTCGACTTCCAGAACATTCATCAAACTGTTTACGTGGGCATATAAAAAGGCAAGACAAAGCAGGCAAACAGTAGAAAAATTCAGTCAGCCTTATGTGCAGAGGCGTTGCGTGTGGAGAAACAAAGCAATTATTGTTGCATACATCAAGTTGTGAACAGTGGCACACAAAATTATGCGAACGAATTAAAACTAAACACAAATTTATTTTTTATTTTGTTTGCAATCAACGAACTCATATTTTCAACGTTTTTAAAAAGGTAAAAACGTAACAATATATACGGGGGCCGAACCAAAATTTCCTTTATCAAAAAACCTAAAAAAATCACAAGATATGTTGGAAAAATGTTGTCTATTTTGCAACAAAATTTGCTTTTAACGTGATAAACTCCAAAATCCTATTTATATAGAATCTTTCAAAAGGAACTTTTGACTTCATTCGTCGTCAATGGACAATGGCATTATTTCAAAAATTTCCGAGGGCTTAATTTAAATTCAATACAATATTTTACTGTCTTTTAAGTCTTTTGTCCAATTATTCTGTGCCTGCACCTCTATTATTTGCTGACCTAGTCTAGATTACTAAGCAAAAGTGCTTGTTAAGGAGCACAACAGCACAACATCATGCTGTTCCTGAAGATTATGTGAGGCTAAGTGCTTAGAAAATTTAACACACAATAAATTTTTAAATTACAAACACAGTGTTAAACAATTTTTATGTTTTAACATAAACATTAACATAAACATTGATACATATGTATACTGTGGCATTTATGGCTATTTTAATGGCAATAATTTGCTTACACCCGATAGCCATTATTTTATGGGCATACTTAGTCATACACAAAGTATTAGAAGTTTAATACATAGAATTTTTATTTACGACAATTTTAGCAGAGGTATTAGCCAAACATTCGATGGTATAGCAGGCTTTAGCAACATCATTGCAAATTGCAAGGGTTAGCGTGCACTGCAGTAAATTGAAAGTGGCACACATAATTATATGTTTCCGTATAGCTTGCAGGATGGTAGAATCATTGGCAAGTGTTGCGTTTAAAACAAGTCAAGGTCAACCATATACTGTAATTATTCCAGGTCAAGCACTATGTATGAGGTCACCTTCTTTATTGTGATATTGTGAATTTAGACAACCTAAAAAGACATAAGCATTCAATCACATTTTACTATTCAACTTAAAACTTCATCGCATTAATTATAATTAAGTATACAAATAATTAAAAATAAAATTTTTAATTAATAAATAAAAGTAAATTTACAGTCCAAATCGTCAGACTGAATCTTTAACCTATTTATTGATCGAATATAGCATCATTGAATAACTTACCAGGCAGTAAATAATATGAAAACTTCCATACACCCAGATGTTGCTATCTTAGTGCCTACAGCTATTATTTCGTCATAATCTAGCAGGTAGTGTGTTGGATGTGATGTAGATGTGAGGATAAGGTTCAAACCCCAGCCCAAACATCTCGAATAAAATAAAAAATTCTTCTCTGCAGTCTTCTATCAACAACTTAAGGAGTCTTGATGTCTGACATTACCTACTAGACAACGGCGGCTTCAAGGAATTGTTTACATTGTAAAAAGGTTTTAAGAGACCGAACCGGAGCGGCAACGATGTAGTCAGATAGGCGTACGAATAGTCGAAAATGTCATCTTTGTTGGGGAAACTATGACGATTAATCTGAAATTGTCAATTCCATAGTCATTGTAGTTTAGTAGATAGTAATTGGCTTATAAGACGTGAGGCCAGGGTTCAAACCCCAGGTCAGACATCTCCTCTCAGAAGATTTCTGGCAAAATCTCTGAGAGTAAATAGTATTCCCATGAAAAGTTTCTCGGAGTCGATATTAAACTGTAGACCCCGCCAAAGCAGCAAGCAGAGCAAACATACAACCTTATAGTGTTGGTTTGCGATGCATACTTATTTTGGATTCGTGTATATGTTGAGTTACGTCGAAATCATCAACAATATCATACGTGTTGTTAAGTATGAATTTAACGAGTACTGCAAACTTTGAACATGAATAGAGGTTCCATGATATTAAAATAAGTATGAATGCGTATATATATCTGAAATTATCAGTATGATTCGAATCTACTCATCTTTTTGAATACTCATTGCTGATCTCTGGTCTTGAGGTGGCCCTGAAGGCTTTGTTTCCTTTTGCAACTAATACTGGAAGATGTTACCGAGAATTATGTCTGCATGATAATCTACTTCTATTGCTCTACGATCGCAGATTATGAACTGCAATTATGTGGCTGCAGCAAAAAGGATTCACGAGTCACACAATAAGAACAATTTTGTCATTTTTGCGTGATAAATTTGATAGAAGAAGAATTTCATGTCTTGCGACTTAAAGTTTTTAGACGTGACGACATTTTATACCTTATCTACATGGATTATTTTGCTCACGTTGGAGAATTTTAAAACCAACATTAGTTAACTATTGTCAAAATGCCAGCAGTACAGTAGATCTGAAGAAAAGATGTGCAGCTGCAATCGAAATCACAGTACATCTAGCAGAAAGGCAAATTCACATCTTTATAATACTTTGATTGAGAGATACCAACCAGAAGCTATAATTATATGACGGTATAGATAATACTGATGTTACAATAGGACCTTATAAGACCCAAATAAGCTTCGTCCATTGAGGCGGCTGCCATTTTAACCGAGTTTCACAGATGTTTATTTTAATTTAACTTTTGAAACCAAAAAATGGATACCTCTGTGGATACCCTTTGATATTGTACGAATATGGAAAAATATAGATACTGGTGTTTTGCTTTTACATGGTTTAACATTAAAATTGTAAACCAAAGCTACAAAAACAAAACAATGAACTTGTTTACAAATTATCACATCGCCGTGGTCTAGTAGGTAGTGTGTTGGCTTATTAGATGAAAGGCCCGAGTTCGAATCCCAGGCCAGACATCAAAAACAAAATACAAACAAAAAAGTATTTCTTCGGCGACTTCCTCTCAGCAGATTTCTGGCAAAAACTCTGAGAGTAAAAATTGTCATGAAAAGCTTCTCAAAAAAAAAAAAAAAAAATCTGTCGTTCGGAATCGACTTTAAACTGTAGGTCCCGCCACTCATGTATAAAATTAACGCACACAACATGAGTGGTGTTGAGAAGCTAGGCCGTAATCCTGACGAAGGGTTGTAATGGCCAATTATGTTATGTTATTTTAACAACAAACACTAGCATAAAGAAATGGTAAACAAGTAAACAAAAATACAAGAGCAAACACAAAAATAAATAAAAATCGTAAACAAGTAAACAAAAATATACAAAGAACACTGAAACAATCGCCTTCAAGAAGATTCATCAGACTGTTTACCCTGTCATATAAAAGGCAAGGCAAAGCAACACGAGTGTGTTAGTGAAGTTCAGTCAGTCTTGTGTGCCTTTGAAAAGAGTAATCGTGGTTTGAAGATCTCCGTTACAAAGATCATTGTCTAGTAATTGTTATTGCTTATGCAAAGGGTATAAACAAAGGAATAACAAAGAAAAGCAATTGTTGTTGTTTATATCAAGTTGTAAACCGTGGCACACAGAATTGTGCGAATAATAAAGAATTTTAATTAAAACAAAACACCAAATTGTTTTTATTTTATTTGAAATTTACGAGCTCATATTTTAAACGTTTTTAAAAGTTTAAAACGTAACTGTATTTGCAAATTTTTAAAGTAACTTTCAATCCCAATTGGCTTTCTGTAACATAGAAAATGACCCATATAACTCCAGTTATGAAAAATTAAGCATGTATTGTTACGTACGAATATTACAATAAAATTGGCTACAAATTATGGTGGCCTTCCGTTGGGTACACATATTTTTATAAAAAAAATTGTTTACATTGTATAGCCTGTATTATATTAAGGATATTATACAATATGTAAGTGTGTATGCGTGTTAAAAATTATTTAAGTTTAAATGTATGTATGTGTGAGTGTACAAAGTTTATTTAGCATAATTTCCCGTGGATCCTTAACATTGTGTACATACTCATACACACAATTATTGTTGACCATAAAAATAAAACAAAAAAAAAAAAATTTTGTTTTGTTTTGATTTTCGCCACGTTTTGTTGTTGCAAATTTCCTTGAGCGTATTAAAAGTGTTTTGGTGTGAGTAATACTGTGTAAATGCAGTTCCTTTTTTGGTAATTTCCAAAAATCGTTTGGTCAGTTAAGCCTAAGTATGTATGAATGTATGTACATCACACATATACAGTGTTATTGCTGCTGATGCTGTTTGCTGTTGCTGGTCTTCTTTATGAGTCGTTGAAACTGGGTCAACTGCATTTATTTTGGTATCAGCATTGTTGTTGTTATTGCTTATGATGTACTTTATGTGTTGAATTTTGCAGAATGTAGCCTTGTAAATACAATACAGATTGCAATTTTTGTGTTGAAAAACAATTTTCTTTAACCGACTAGTGACACAATGTTGCCTTTTAGCTGTAATATGCACTACAATGCACACAGTCATGCATATATTGCAGGCATACAGAAAGGCATACTTGACACATACACCGAAAGAAATTTGAGGTGCAAATCCACGACTACAAGTCTTTCAAATATTGTTTGGAGTGCATTTCAGTAACTAGGAGAGGGAATCAAGTAATGAGGCTTCTTGGGCTTTCTGGATGGATTTGTCATGAGTCTTTCTCATTAATTACCCAGAGTTTCAATGATTGCATAATTGTTTGAATGACTTATGTTGGCTTTGAGGATCGTTGTGATTTCTTTTTATTCGCATACTGGTGCAACTTTAAAAATCCCCCCAAGCAAAAGTCTGACGTCATGTCACCTTCCAGTTAGATAGCCATGACGTTATATATCTCATGCAAAATTTTAAATAGGCATTAGCTGTGTGCTAAGTAATTGTAATTCTCTGGTAATCTCAAGTCGTTGGTATCCAGGTCATCTAATTTAGACCAAAAGAAGTTGCTAAACATCGATTTATAATACTCGTCACTAAGAGTGATGGCCTTGCCATTGTCGTTTTCATAGAAATATGGAGCGATGACTTCATCAGTCCAAAATCTATAACAAACATTGAATCTTTAGGGATGCATTGGACGCTCATGGATCTCATGTGTGGTTTCAAATTCAACAATTCAGAGTTGCTGAGAATGATTTTTACTGTCCCAGTCTCAGTTCAGTGAACACACGCCCTTATGTATTGTTACGAAAATGAAGAATCTGGATTCTGGTGTTTTGCTTTTACATCACTTAACACATAAAATGGTAAACAAGTAAACAAAAATGCAGCAACAAACACCAGCATAAAAAATGGTAAACAAAAATACAACAACAAACACTACAAGAATAAATGTAAACAAAATACACAAACAACAATAATGAAACAATGATGTTTACATTTAAAGAGATATCGAGAAGGAGAAACCACGAACATTCGCCTTCAAGAACGTTAATCAGACTGTGTATGTTGCCATATAAAAAGCAAGACAAAGCAGGCAACGGAGTCAGAAAAAATTCAGTCAGTCTTGTGTGAAGACGCGGTGAGCTTGAAGAGAATAATTATGGTTTGAAGATATCCGTTACAATGATCTGTCGAATAATTGTTGTTGTTTACGCAAAAGAGTGCAAAACGGAATAACAAACAAAGCATTTGTTGTTGTTTACATCAAGTTGTGAACAGTGAAACACAGAATTGTGCGAATAATAATTGCTGAGGACGATTATACAATGGGCTCCAGAGACCATTCAGAGACCAGACATCGTTGTCTGTGGTCATCCATCTTGATTGAACAGATCACAACTGAGTAAATGACAACAACTTTGACAGAACGTAGCTTCAACAAGATGGCTGTTATCAACTGTCAAAGTACGAAAGTCCCTTATAAGTCCCTCTAGCATAAGAATATGAAAATTCGTAAGAAAAAAGTTTTCCCATGAAAATTTCGCCAAGTGCAACGAAAGTTCACTTTGCAACACAAGGCAACATGTTGGGATTTGTAAGCCGAAAGGAATGACGTTACATAAATTACATTTTCATGTCGCTCAAGAGGCAACGAATACAGCAACAAACCTACCAGAGGAAAACCTACTAGAGACGCTGAAATGGGGGAAGAACTTGAATAAAAAGTGGTTGTCATTGCAATATGAAGTTTAAGATCTTCTTGTTGTTGGTTGGATGACATATTCCTTTAGCACGAATTCACATAGAGAAAAGGTCACTTCAATGACATTTCAAAAATTTTCAACTCTTCATAGCACAGATACACATACGTAGGTATACATACATACATGTAATAACCAGTAACATCAACCATAAAGAACTGTAATAAAGTCAAATGAAAAAAAAGAGAAGAACGAACAGGAGAAACTAAAAAGTAACACAATCAATTAAAAACATTTTTTTTGGGGGAAGGCAACATGAAGAAGCTTTAAATTAAAATGTTTTTGCAACAAAGAAACAAGACATTGAAAACTTTGGAAAGAGGCTTTTGAGGCAAGTTTCTATAACAACTAGAACTAGAGGATGTGTTGATAACAGAGTGTGTGTGTGTGTGTTGATTAGTTTAAATCCCAAAACAATTTTTATAAACAAAAATTTACACTTTTATTAACAAGTTGCTACACAACAACACACACAGATACACATGCCTTCACTCTGTTGCATGGATTTTAAAGAAACCACTGCTTCTGATGTTAACATACATACGAGTTTTTGCAATATTTTTGCCGAATTAATAGCAATCAAAAGGAGAGAAATAAAAACAAAAACAAAAAACCAATATTAAATACGAAAAAACAATTCATAGCCACAAAGACACACATATCGTACACCCTCTCTTCTCCCTTACACATGCCACATGTGTTGAGCCCAAGTAGAGAAGATAAAGCGTCAGGCAGTAACACTTTTTCATTGCAAAACCAAAGCAAAACAAATCGAAACAAAACCAGCGGGGATAAGGGGTAAAATCGCTATATTCAGACAGAATCAACAGAATATTACACACATGCAAGTACAAATACGCTGTACAAAAGGCATTTAATATTCCGTTGAGCGCTCTTAAGAGCACTTATGGGGCGAAATCTTAAAAAGAAGCGAAACACCATTTTTATTTAGCACTTACACATGCTCAACTCCTCATCCGGTTAAACATATACACACATACTCTCTTACGCGTACATAAACAACCGGAAACAAATAACCGACAAAAAAGCAAAGCAAAGCACAGCAGAACAAAACAAAACAAAGAGAGGAGAAGAAAAAAAAAACATAGACAAACAAATTTTAGCCTTTCACACGTATGTATTTGTGTACCAGCATACAAATACTAAGAAATATTGTTTGAATATGTGTGGAAGGGTGTGTGTATATGTGGTGTTTATTAACTGTAACCATGCATGTATATATTGCACTGGCTAAAAAGAGCCACAGTTGCTTTTGCATGAATTTATTTCAAATACACGATTATTTACGATCCATATATGTGTGTGTATATAGAATATATTTTTACAGCTGGTAAAAGTTAATGAGTAAAACCATGTTAAAAATTGATAATAAGTGTATGAAACAGGTCTCTTAAATGAGGAAAATATCTTCCTATAGGTGATCAAAAGAGTAGGCAGTACCCTGCTCTTCATACGGATATATTAAATTTAGACAATCGTGACTTTATGGTATTACTCTGAAGCTTGCGAATTAAGGAAATTAACCCGCTTCAATCCCTGCCGAATATGTCTTCAAAAAACTACTTCTCGATTGTAACTTCAGAGAGTATAAAATAAATAACGAAGCTCATAATAAAGTCAGGGAGGGTCATCTCATGAGTTAGAGTAGGTTTCAACAGGCAAAGTTCTTTAACTCTACACCAAGTAGAGGAATCGAATACATTATTATTGCATCGAGGATAATCTATTATCCTAGAATCTAATGCAGTAGACAAATCATCTGCTACTGAACTAGACTAGATTAATGAAAATAAATCAAAGCAAGGAAGATAATTAATGCGGCTTACACAACTGTGGTTTAGTGGAAAATGTAGACCGCCTAGTCGCAATCCATACGAACATAATTTGTCATTACAACAATTCAGTCAGGATTACAACCTAGTTTCTCACAAAACATATGTTGTCTGTGTAAATTTTATGCATGGGTGGCAGGACATACAGTTTAAAGCCGACTTCGACCAACAGATTGTTGAGAAACTTTTCATGGCAATTTTTTATTTCTTCTCAGAGTTTTTGAGAGAAATTTGTTGAGAGGAAGTCGCCGAAGAAAAATTTTTGCATTTTATTGGAGATGTCTGACCTCGGGCTTTAACCGTCACCTCGCGTCTAATAACACGCTACCTACTAGACTGCGGCAAGTTATTAAGTGTAATGTGTGTGTTAATTTCGATACAGGTAATATTATTTTGTCAGGATAATGACGTTCATCCTCTTGCATTCTAAAAACGTTTATGAGTCATGAGATAGGTTTAAAAGATCTCTGAGACAATATCGTAATAGGACTGGCAAAATAAACTGGAAATGATGACCGGATCACATTTTTTTTTATTGAGACTAACACTCAGGAATTATCCTCTACTCTGGCAGTTATGTGAGAAGAACGTGAGGAGAACGTAATGTGAGACAGATTGGTGTGAATTTGTTATTTTCTTAGTGGTTCATATAATGATATCCGCTCGGGAGGAAATTATGTTAGGGTGCTAATAACTTCCAACCAATTCTCTACCACTATCTAACATTATCACTAAACACAGGAAAGTTTCTGGGGGGATAGTTTGACTGACTTTGTACGTCGGTAGATTCTGTTGATTCGTTAGAACCAGACTCACCATCAAAGGCAATTGAGGCGGCTTTTTAGGCTCATTGGAATTTACACAAGTATGAGATTGGACTGAATAAGGTCGTCGTAGTCTAGTAGGCAGTGTGTTGGCTTACAAAACATGAGGCCACGTTTAAAACCCCAGGTCAGACATCTGGAAAGAATTATGAAAAAATATTTCTCAGCAGATTTCTGGCAAAAATTCTGAAAGTAAATAAAATTGCCTTGAAAAGTTTTTCAAAAATCTGTCGTTCACAGTCGACTTTAAACTGTAGGTCCCGCCACACATGTATAAAATTATCATACACAACATAAGTGGTGTGAGTAGCTAGGTCATAATCCTGACTGAAGGGTTGTAATGACCAATTATGAATGTATGTATGTATGTATATATAAGGTTAGACTGATATTGCTTATGATGGCGATTAAGGTTTTAATTTCAATGAGTCCTTTGCATCCAATGATTTGAGCGTGAATATGTTTGATACAAAATCAGCTAACTTCGATGAGAATTCCGATGATTACTTTCTGGATTTTTGAGTTCTAACAATATCAATCAGTATATCAGTTGTCCTCTAACTTACTTCTAAAAGCATCCCAGAGAAGCTGCTAATAATTGAAAACTTAAATCAGTCTGTTTGATTTTCTTATTGAGTCCTCATTATTAATTTAGTCTCCGATTCAATTAACTTCAGCTTCCAACTGCTGCTGTTCAAAAAAGTGTTGTAAAGTATTTCTTTTCTATGTTCCTTTATTTCGCCAATTTTTTCCATTGTTGTTACTGCAATATTGTTGTTATTTACACTTGAATGTGTAAAATATGTATACTTTTTGCAATTTTTTATTCATACTCGTATAATTTTGTTTTAAAAAACTCGACTCCTTTTTTTGTAATATTTTTTTTTGGTGGATTTATTACAGTAGAAATTACTTTCAACACTTTGTTAAAATGTATGATGCAAGTATGAGTGTGTCCTAACTGCATTCCTTTTTGGATACTTGAAGACCCTGTTAACCCGCTTTATTCTTACGTATGTTTTTAGTCAATTTCACAACTCATATAAGCCGCAAATGGCAAAACGCCAGAGTTTATATGTAAGAGTGTAAAAGAATTATAAATAATATTATGCACAGTGGTTTCAAGAGAGAGGAACTAAACATTGGGGAATTTGCTTTACATATTGTTACGTTTTTACCTTTAAAAAACGTTTAAAATATGAGCTCGTCGATTGCAAATAAAATAAAAATAAATCTGTGTTTAGTTTTAATTAAAATCCTTTATTGTTTGCACAATTCTGTGTGCCACTGTTCACAACTTGATGTAAACAACAACAATTGCTTTGTTTGTTATTCCTCTGTTTACACCCTTTGCATAAACAATAATAATTACTAAGCAATTGTTCGACAGATCTTTATAACGGAGATCTTCAAACCACGATTGCTCTCTTCATCGATCGCCGCATCTTCACACAAGACTGACTGAACTTCAATAACTCCGTCGCCTGCTTTGCCTTGCCTTTTATATGGCAGTGTAAACAGTCTTATGAATGTTACCGAAGGCGAATGTTTGTGACTTTGCCTTCTCGAAATCTCTATAAATGTAAACAATGTTCTTTCATTATTGTTGTTTGTGTATTTTGTTTACATTTATTGTTGTAGTGTTTGTTGTTGTATATTTGCTTACTTGTTTACATACATAAATAGATAATTGGCCATTACAACCCTGCAGTCAGGGTTACGGCCTAGCTTCTCACTTGTTTACCATTTTTAATGCTGGTGTTTGTTATTATATTGCGCAGTGCGATAAGTTCTGAACAAGTTCATTGTTTTGTTTTTGTAGCTTTTGTGTATAATTTTAATGTTAAACGAATTAAAAGCAAAACACCAGTATTTAGATTCTTCATTTTCATTTTATTAGACGTAAGACCACGGTTCAAACCCAAGGTCAGACATCAAAACGAAAATATGAAAGAATATTTCCTCGGCGACTTCCTCTCAGTAGATCGCTGGCAAAAACTCTGTGAGTAAATAAAATTGCCATGAAAATTTTAACAAAAATCTGTCTTGTCCGCCACTCATGTATAAAGTTAACACACACAACCTGCTGTATGTCGTAGCCAGGACTATCTGTTCTTGAATTTTGCTGCGTTTCGATGAGCTCCGTAGGCCACTCATTGATTACTACGCAACTATGCCAGAGAATGAAATATTTTCCATCGGCATAAACAGTTGAATGCTTGCAATATAAGATTTGCACCTCGGCAATGTAATCATCTCTCCATGAAGGACCTTCCATCATGTTAAGATTATTTAAATAGCCCTTTAGCAGGCTCATTCATTTTTGATCATTTCATAACATTTATGGCAGTTGTTTAGCTTTTAACCCACACTGTGCACTATTTTCCATATTCATCTCAGCTGGATTAAACAATATCGTGTGTGTGTGTGAATGAGTATGTGTGAGAAGTGGTTTTACATCACTCTCTCTGTATATAGTTTCATAATATATAAGTGTGTGTGTGTAAACATATGTTAGTGACTCATGGCAGTAGTTTAATGAATAAATGTTCTGCGGTTGTATATAACTCATGTGAAGCGACGTGATCCAATCTACAAAATCTCCACTTGGGGACCAATGAACACCAACCGAAAACAAAAGCAAATGCAACTGACCCAATAGCCCCTAAAACCATCAAACCCTTTTTAAGTTGAAGTAAAAATAAGAAAAAAGGAAAGGAAAACTATTATAAAAGACCTGTGTATAGGGGCCAACATTGCATGCAACCGTACTGAACAGATGATAGCCAAAAACAAAGTGTAGAGTAGAGAGAGTGAGTAGTGGTATGAGTGATATTAAATTAATGCGGTACTTTTAATAACTGTAAAACATACTTACACATGTGCATATGCATACGTATTCATGTACCATATATTATAGAAAAATACATATTTTAATTCATCAAACACACACAGAGAGAGAGAGAGAGAGAGAGAGAGTGATTTCTATCTAAACTTGTATGCAAGTACACATACATACATACTTACGTTATATAGATAGTAATTTGTTAAAAACTTTATGCCATATTTTAGCTACTGCTTGTACTTGTACTTCATCTTCTAAATCTTTGGCGAAAATTAAACCAACTCCTTTACATACACAGAGACACACACACACACACGTGTTTGCTATTTTAAAAAAAGAAAAAGAAGAAGAAAAAAGAAGGACCTTTTGCTTGCAAAAACATATTGTATGTAAACTATATGAATGTGTATAAGTATGTGTATGATTAAATGAATGTGTCGGTTTAAGTATGACTGCCATTATAATGCAAAAGCTGTGTCTGTATCTGGGCCTGTGCCTGAGTGTATTTCATGTGTGTATAACTTGTTCCAATTGTGGTTAAAAATGCAATTGTTGTGTGAAAATGTGTTAAATTATGGTGTTTGACTGTTTGTTTCCTTTATACTCTATATGTGTGTATGACTTTTTTTGCACCAATTTTTTTCTTCCTTATTTTCTCTCTTCTTTTGATTTTTTTTTGTATTTTTTTGGGGTGCAAAACATTGTACTCAAAAAGTCTGTAAGTGGCATTCAAACTATTTGCTGCTGTGCAACAAAAGAAAAAAAAACGCCCGAATAAAACGTTAAATAAACAAGTGAAAAACGTATGTTGTTCGTTTATTCAAAAAGCAATTCAAAGTTGGCACGTTTTACAGCTTTGTCCGTTTAAAATTATGTTGTTTTTACATGCCACTGACCACACACACAACTCAAAGTTACTACATTGCTACACATGCCATTAATTTTCAGCAAACACAATCATTTCACATATCATACACGGAAATATATAATCATATGCCATATATGTATATGGTAACAGGGTGCTTAGCTTATTAAATTCATTCTGAGGGACAAAATATAATTTGAAATATGAAATCTTCTCGGAACAATTTAATTTTACAGCAGTTACATACCACGTACATAATTGGTCATTAGAATCCTTTAGTCAGGATTACAACCTAGCTTCTCACTCCACTTATGTTGTGTGTGTTATTTTTAAACATTAATGGCAGCATCTACAGTTTAAAGTCGACTTCGAGCAACAGATTCTTGTGAAACTTTACTTTTTATTTACTCACATAGTTTTTGCCTGATATTTGCTGAGACGAAGTCGACGTAGAAATATTCTTAATTTTCTCGTTTTGTTGGAGATACCTGACCTGGGGTTTGAACTTTGACATCACGTGTAATAAGCCAACATACTACCTACTAAACTACGGCAAATTTTACGAGCCACGACACTATTCGTTTATTGTGTACACTAAAGTCTATTTAAGAATGTCGAATGAGTCTCGAGGAGATAGCTAACTACATACTCAACAAATAGGCATGTATACTTATAAGGTGACGACATACCATATACATACATGTATACATACATAGGGGAAGCACTAATTAAATCGACCACAACAATGATTTCTCATACATTCGATAAGACAACTTGAATAAATGCACCCACTTGTAGAGCTATACGATAAATCTGAATCTTTATAGATATCCCAAACATACGTCTGTCGTCATAACCGCACAATAGACGCGTGGCATATGTGGCAACTGAGAAACAGTAAATTTATCCTCTGAACATGTACAGGTTTAGGTTTAGGTTAGAAGACGTGTACTTGTCAATGAGACAAGTACAGTACCCGGAGGAGGAGGAATTACACAGACCAAACAAAAACACAAGAGAGAGCGTGGCAACACTAATGAAGCCCTAGCACTTCTCAACCAACTCAAGCTACTAATGAATCTGTGGAGAGCCTTTATATCGGCTCTCAACACAGAATTCAAACCCTAAAAGAAGAACCTACCAAGGGTCTCAACCTCAATCTTCTAAGGGCTGGACAGTTACAGAGGAGGTATTCGATAGTCTTCAATTCCTCCTCATCGTAACATACATTGTAATTGTCAAGGACCTTATCTAGTAGTGCCTCGTAATAAACCCGATAACTAACCTTGAACTCGCCATATCCAAGCCCAGCAGCAAACCTGTTCTTACGCTGTCTATAGCAGGCCTACACACCTAGAAACATAACAACCCGATTCATTCCCCCAATGCCTCTGCTCTTCCCCCAGACCGTAGAGGTGGCAGATTGCGGGATCAGGACCAACTAATCGCCCTCAGAAAGAAAGAACCTGTATGTCCCAGAAGATTTATCAGAAATCAGCTGAGAGGAAGTCACCGACCAAATATTCTTTCGTATTTCGAAATACGAAATTACGTCTAATAAGCCATCACACTACCTCCTAGACTACGGTGGCGTCATCAAATTCCTTAGATTTTAAAAATTATAATTTTTCATCACACCCGTGCCCCACCCTGTACCCATTCATCTGTGATTGTGCAAATGTACATATGTTCATTTATGACATGAAACGATTTACGAGTGAAAAACAAAGAACGAAGGAAAAAAACAAAACGTAGAAGTTTTTTTGTGTATTCTCTTCACAAATTTGCGGTGATTTTGTTTATGCGAGTGTTTTGCACATTTTTAAGTTTTTTTGTTATGCACTGTAGTTTATGGCTCAACATCTAATGCATTCTAAAAAATAATGTATTCGTACATGAAAATAAATCGCAGAAACGAATGATTATTTGTAATTTCCAATGCATTTTGGTTGTTCAAATCAAGCAAATTGCAGTGGCATAAATATGGCAGATGCTATTAGTAGATATTGAAAGTCAAATCATTTTGGAAAATTTGAAAGAAAAAAAAGAAATTATTTAAATGTTTGTAACGACACGTTTCCGCTCGGGTGCTGGGGTAGGTCAGCGGCGTCCAGTGGTTACATAAAAAAAACACTTAGTTTAAGTTTACAGCTATTTATTTACAATACTGCAATAGCTTGCACACTAAACTAAGTAAAACTAAATACAAACAAAAATAATTAAATTGGATATGAATTAAAATACCCTAGGCCGGCCTAACAACGGTTCGTCACGTCACAGTACCGAAGGCGTCAAGGGGGTTTGAGTCAGAACAACAGTCAAACGGCATGCGCCCAGGATGACTGCGGTTCTACTGGTCCTTGTTGTTGCCCCGGTTCGTCAAGTGACAGTGCCGTGTACGTCAAGTGACAGTGCCGAGTACGTCAAGGGGGTTTGGAGTCAGAAGAACAGTCAAACGGCATGCGCTCTGGATGATTGTAGTTTCTACTCGTCCTTTCGGTTACCCCGGCACAATCAGTCAAGTCAATCAAAGGAGGATGTCAGAGCAACAATCAAACGGCATACGCAGAGGATGATTGCGGCTCCAAGATCTCCCTTTGTTCGTCTGGTCAGTCAAATTCTCCGGAGGAGGTTGTCAGAACGTAATCAAACGGCATACGCACAGGATGATTCTGGTTCTGAGGCCTCCGGAGTCCGTCCAGTCACAGTTGCCAATGTTTTGCCGGTTGTAAATAAATCACAAGTGGGGACGACCACACCACTTGGGATTTATCATATTTCCAGCACAGCCGATTTCTAGATCGACCTGCCTTACCAGCAACTCATCACCAACTGCCCCGTTCGCTGAAGTCACGCTCGCTTTTATACACAAAAGTAACGAGAAACGGATCAAACATGATCGAACATCAAACATGTTGTGTCCTACTCTACAACTTATAAATGTGAGAGCAAGCATCAGTTGAATTCAGCAAATGTCTTGTAGGTCAAATGTGAGTCGTACGACAACCGTTATCAAGAATAACAATACATATTTCTAAAAATAGATTATCAGTGCTTAGCAAAATTACTTTAAATATTTTAGGCACAGTGGGGCCTGTTATAAAAAATAATTACGATAATGTTATTTACAATAATTCATACAGCCAGCATATAAAAGAAAATAAACAATACATTAAATCCTAAATATTATCCAGTGATATGGTGTGGACAAAAACAAGGTCTCCGACTTCTGTCGTCACATGTTTTGCAATATAATGAGAGAATTATGAAGATTGTAAAAAATATATGAGAAAAGCACGCTGTGTGCCACTGTTCACAACTTGATGTAAACAACAACAATTGGTTTGTTTGTTATTCCTCTGTTCACACCCTTTGCATAAACAATAACAATTATTAGACTATTGTTCTACAGATCTTTACAACGGAGATCTTCAAACCACGTTTACTCTCTTCAAACACAGTGCGTCTTCACACAACACTGACTGAACTTCACTAACTCACTCGCCTGTTTTATCTTGCCTTTTATATGGCAGAGTAAACAGTCTGATGAATGTCATGAAGGCGAAAGTTGGTGCCTTCGCCTTTTCGAAATCCCCGTAAATGTAAATATCTGTCTATTATTATTCTTGTTTGTGTATTTTGTTTACGTTTATTCTTGCAGTGTTTATTGTTGCATTTTGGTTTACTTGTTTACCACTTTTTATGCTGGTGTTTGTTGTTGTATTTTTGTTTACTTGTTTACCATTTTTTATGCTGGTGTTTGTTGTTGTATTTTGTTGTTGTTTATAATTTTAATGTCCTGATTTTCGTAACAGTATTATACAAATACAAAACATGTCTAAATGTTTTATAATAAATTATTAGGTTTTTCTACTTCTTCTTCTTCTTGATTTGAATGTGCATTTGATATTAAATTTAATTTAAAATATTCCTGAGTATTTTGTGGTTTTTTTCAATGTTTATTCTGTTTGTCTACTTTCAGTTCGTTTTTTTTTTTGTCCATGTTTTTGCTGTTTTCTGTATGAATTTGTGCAATTCTTGTTTTCTGTTGGCACAAAAACCTGTCAGATTCACAAATATACAGGACTATCAAACGCATACACACACACGTATGGATATATATACACGGATAAAATAAAAAATAATGAATAAAAAAACAAGGATTCCATTAAAAATATTTCAATAACGTTTGTCATTTAACAATATGTTCAGACACAAACAAAATTTATGTGCAAACAGTTGATAGCAATTAATTAGAAATGAACACACATATACACACAAAGGGTCTGTGAGGAAGAGAAAGCACATTTAGAAGGGCTGGATCGAGTTCGATGATAGATTTGTCGTTTGTGAGCGATAGCCTCGTTTCGCAGACCGCGAATAGTGACCATCAAGGAATAGCATTGACGCTTATTAAGCGCAACACAAGAGGAGACGGATTCCCGAAATTTACGGGACCTGAATGGAGGGACTCCTCATTTGACGAGGAGACGTATAAAATTATGTTGTCGTCTTTTCATGCAACTGCCAGCATGGTCGAGGAAATGGTGAGGATCATATACGAAATGATCAACACTGCATATGATGCTGCTATGCCTAGCAGGACTGTATGTAGGGTACGTTACCCCTGCTACTGGAGGAACGACGAGATCGATAATTTGCGGTCGGCATGTTTTGGGGCGTGAAGCAGAGCCCAGCGTACGAGAGGGAGACCGACATGGGAAGCCGAACGGGCTGCATACGTGGATCTAAGTCATAAAAAGGAGCTAGAAACTGTCCTTTCAGCGGATATGCCAGGAGGCTGACATCAATCCTTTCGGTACAACGTACCGAGTCGTCTGCAAGAAAGTCAGGGATCGGGAACAGCCTAAACTGGGATGTCCAATTTTGCTACGCGAGATTATCGTACCGTCCCGTCTGCCTACATGACACGATGCGAAAAATACTGGAGAGGATAATATACAATCGATTGCTGACATGTGCCGAGGCAAAGGGAGCTCTCTCGGACCTTCAGTATGGATTAAGGAAGGAACGGTACACAGTGGACTCGATAAGGAGAGTGTTTGACATTGCAAGAGACGCAATAGAGGACGAAAGATGGAGATTTCGTACCAAGGAATACTGCGAAGTTGTAACACTTGACGTTAGGAACGTGTTCAACTCGGCGAACTGGGGGCGGATTATGAGAGCCCTTTTCAACATTTATACGCCGCCATACTTAATAAAGATTCTGAATGATTACTTTCAGGACAGGAAGGTAATTTACCTAGTGGATGATGGAGAAAAGGAATACGGTGGGTGTCTCGCAAGGCTCTGTACTTGGGCCAGTACTGTGGAACATATGTACGATGGTGTACTTCGACTGCAATTGCCAAACGGTACTACGATTGTGGGCTTCGCAGATGACATTGCCATAGTCTCTAAGGGAAATAGAGGAGAAGACGAACATAGCGATTCGAAAAGTTAAAGCGTGGCTTAACGAGGCAGGTTTGACACTTGCTGCACATAACACGGAGGCCGTCTTGATAAGTGGTCGGAAAATAGTGGAGAAGATGGAACTGAACGTTGGAGACACTAAGATCGAATCGAAGATGGCGATAAAATGCCTGGGTGATTATCGATGATAGGCTCAGATCCAAGGACCACGGCGAAAAGGCATATGTAACCCAGGGAGCACTGGCGAGGATGATGCCGAATATTGGAGGACCAAATCCATTTAGGAGGAGAATAATATCAAGGGCTGTAACGTCGATAATGTTATATACTTGCCCAATATATCCGGAGGTCTTGCCTTTTATATGGCAAGGTAAACAGTCGCCTTCTCGAAATCTCTATAAATGGGTTGTTGGTATATTTTTGTTTAATGTTAAGCTATGTAAAAGCAAAACACCAGTATCTAGATTTTTCCATTTTCTTAACAATATTATTCTTATTTTTAGATTCATTTCTAATTGATTTACAACAGCTCTATTATAATAAGGTTATGTATGTATGTTGTTTTCCTAAAACATCATGTTTTTCTTCTACCATTATTTACTCGACTAAAAAAATGAACAAAAAATATTTAAACATACAATTTTGTGTTCATAAAAAAGGAATACAGAATGCAGATAAGAAATAATTTTCTTTATTTAGTTGAAATTCTATTTCTTAAAAGAACGTCAGAAATAAAGAAAGAAAGAAAGAAAAGTGTACAACACGACATTTTCATTTTGTATTTTAATCTGTTTAAGTTCATTGTGTCTAGTTCACCTGTCGTTCTATGCTGTGACACATACAACATTCCAATATCCTTTCTATTTTTATGCAAGTTAGCGTGTGTGAGTAAGTGTGTGTGTGTAAAAAGGATTTTTCATCTGCCAACTAATCTATAGACATTCAGTCATTTATTCATTTTAGCCAAAAAAAATTTTGTCTTACCATACCTAAATGCACACACACGCACACTTATACATTCCTTGAGATGATCACAAATATTGTCAATTCATATTGAATTAAACGAACGATTGAATTCATTGCCATTGTTAGTCTCAAATTCAATATATTTTTTTCTTTTTCTTGTGGCTGCCTTTTCTTAGAAAATCCCAAGAAGCAGTAGACACTTCTGCTGCACATCCGTACAAGCTACCAAGACAAGGTTGAGTTATTGCCACATACGATTTAAACTCGTTCGTATTCTTCTTTGCCAGGAAAACTTCAATTTTGCCACAAGAATTGAAATCAATTTTCAATTTTGAATGTGAAATTTTGCTGACAAATGTCAAGAAAATGTTTTTTTCTATTCGATTTAGTCAGCATCCGTATCAGATTGGAGTTCTCTTTTGTGTCGATTGTTTAAGTAATTTTACAAGACATTTGCATGCGTTTCCATTTTTTGTACTCACATCTGTTGTTTAGAAAACCTTGTGTTGTTTGGTATGATTTTCAGAAATTCTTTGACTTCACAATCATACCAGTTAATATAGAGGAACTAACAAATTTAAATTCTAATTACGTTTGGTAATTTGCACCATTATCACATGATAACCTCAGGTGTAGTAAAAGTAATTCCATTAGTTTTTATGCAAAAAGTTTCGGAGAAAAATTTTATGTTCACACTCTAGTCATATTCACACATAAGTACTAACATACATGCATATTTGCCCATTTCAACCTTTCAGTCAGCATTACGGGTCTAGCTTCTCAACACCACTCATGTTGTGTGTGTTAATTTTATACATAAGTGGCGGGACCTACAGTTTAAAGTCGACTCCGAACGACGGATTTTTGAAAAGCTATTCATGGCAATTTAATTTCACTCTCAGATTTTTTGCCAGAAATCTGCTGAGAGGAAGTCGCTGAAGATATATTTTTCATATTTCGTTTTGATGTCTGACCTGGGGTTTGATCCATGTTCTCGTGTCTAATAAGCCAACACACTACCTACTAGACTACAGCGTCATGATAGAAATCAGGAGTAAAAAATGGACACAAATAGGTATGAACCCTCATATCATTGGGAAAACATCATCAATCTTATTGAGATCCTAGAACGGAATCACCAAAGTAATAGGCTACGTCGAGTTCTTCTTGTCGCTGATTAATATTCGTTGACATTCACCAAATAAATAAGACGTGTGAAGAAGTAAAACTAATAAGCCACAATAAAATAACATGAATTTGTCTTATAGAAACCCTACGTCTTACAATGGTAAGCATAAAGAAATTTTTGGGAACAGCCTTCGTACAAAACATATACACACATACAATTATTATTTATCCAGCCAATTTCCCCTTTAGCAGATTATGTATGAACGTTTGTTTTTTTTTTTTTGTTATTGTCATTCATACAGAAAATATTGATTTGAAAAATACTCGTAATTATTGAAATTAAAATTGAAATTAAAATATTGCGTTGTTGTTAGTGTTGTGTATGTGTAGGAGTGAGTGAGTGAATGAATATTCAATAGATTTGATCACATACTTACACTCACTCACATACATATGTATGTATGTGTACGTTTAATGAAGAATATTTATTATTTTTATATCAATTCAATTAAATAAACTAATATGTATGTATATATGTATGTACATATGTTGAAATTCTATTATTATAAAACTATAATTAAATACATTTATTATTGTAAATGGTTGTGATAGATTTATTTTATTTATTTAAAAACGTCTGTCATTGTATAGGCAGCAAATAGGCATATAAAAATAGACAAAAACAAAAAAAAAAAACAATCAAACAAACAATTAAATATACAGAGAAATAACATGTGACAAATATAATTAAATTTTCTACAGACTTTAAATAATTATTTTTTAAAACAATTTTTTTATTAGAATACATATGTATGTACATACCATACATACATACATCCATATGATAACAAATCAAAAACAGATTTTATTAATAAAATTTTCCAAGTAATTATTTTAAAATTTCAAGAAGAAAATTTTATTTGTTTGCATAACGACCCCCCTCCCCAAACAAGACAGTCATTCATTCATTTATTCATTCATGACTCCATGTGTGTGTCTTTGTAGTACAATTATTGGAATTAATTTCCTGCAATACATTGGTATTTATGAGTGTCTGTGGCCTAATAAACTAAATATTTAACAAACAAAAAATGTCCATAACCTTGTTGTTCTTGTTGTTGTTCAAACATTATTAGAAAATTAAATCCAAAGTGTATTGGCTTTTACGAAAGTTGTTGTTGTTATTACAATATCCAATTTCGTTTGTGTTGTAAAGAAAATTTTATAGAAAATGTTCGTCTTCTTTTGGATTTTTTTTTTTTTGCCAAAGAATTGTACAAGAATTGTAAGAAGAGTCTCGTAAATGAAAAGTTACATGATGTTGTGTTTGCCATTTACATTGCATAAGAGGCACATTTGTGTAGAGAGTTCAAGCAGTAGTTGTAAAGGTAAGACTGTAACTGTATTATTGGAAAATATTTGGCAACACAATATTTTGCAGGGTTGGAAAACGTTAATAAGTGCTTTAAATTGAAATTTTAAAACTGAGAAGGCAAAATCAAAAGGATTTTAAAACAAATTAAAAGATTTCAAAAGTAAGGTTTAATAAATCACGCATAAAACTATGACTTCGATTCAACTATTTCATAATAATGGTTGGACCTTATGTTATATACGAAAAAAAGTTCGTTTTATTTATCCCCTCTGTATTGGTTCGACTGCAGCTATCTTTTCAAAGATTTCTTCAACTACTTTTATCGCATATTTTGAGCGATATTTTTGTTATAATTTAGTAAGTGGTGGATATTAATTTTATTAGAATATTAGGATCTGCAACGTACCCCTCAAAAAAATTAATGACATAAAATCGCATTAACTTCCTCAAAATATCAAGTTATGAAAACTCCTCAAACAACGTTTGTTGAAAATCTCATGCCATCCAATTTATCATCTATAGTTTTAGGCCAATAAAGTCGGTTATCATTCTCTATCGCTCTGAATTGACTGTAACGGGGCCTTCCAGGATATTTATGAAAAAATTAAAATTCAAGTCATAATTCGTACTAACAGGCGTTTTTTTTTCAGTTGCAATGGCTTTTCCGCAATCAATTAATCTGGGTTCGTGCTCAATTTGCGACAAATTTGTTCGTAATCACAGAGTATGAAATAAGCATCATCACAGAAGAGAAACCAGTATGTACTGAAAGCATGTATCTGTAGCACCAAATCTACAGAGCGAAGGGTCAGTTTGCTTTATTGGTGTGAGTTAGGCTTTATATTCAAATATGATATGATTGCTCAAAACGATGAGAAATCAAAAATTCAGATTATCGAAATACTTCTTCCAAAAGAAGTAATATTTTCGCCCGTGCTTACATTTCTTTACAATCTTGGTAATTCATAATCTGAAGCATTTTTTCTACAGTAAATAATTTCCCAGAAAAGAAATATGATTGGACTTTAATTGCCTTTATATGTTTTTTCCTAATGAAATATAATGGTTTCCGTACATTACAGTATTGTCATGACTCTTTGTGCATCCGCTATGGTAATTGAAGACATGGCTTTGGAATAATTTCGACAGTTTTGATTCATAAAGGCATATGGATATATCAGAGGAAGCATTCAGGTGCTAAGGTATACGGATTATTTCACTTGGCGGCAATCTTCTGCTAAAATCTCTAAGAGTAAATAAAATTGTCATGAAAAGTTTCGAAAAAAATCGTATTTTTCGGAAGCGACCTTAACTGTAAACTTAAAACATTCATGGACAAAAATTAACACACAGCAGCATGGGTGGTGTGCGAAGGTCGGTTGTAATCCCGACTAAAGGGTTGTATTGGCCATTTAAGTAAATAAATAATCTCCTTAATACTTAGTCCACTTACACAACAACTTTCAAGAGTGGGCTGATGTGTCGAATTCTATCATGAGAGTAATAGTGGTCATTACTACATGATTCATGAGAACTTTATCCCAATGCAGTTTGTTTTTCATATTTCTTTTGATATTTCAAAGAACAGTGCAACAGTGCAACAACAACTGTATGAGCTCCTCAACGACATAGATGTTGTGCAGCGTATTAATATCCAGCGGCTGCGCTTGCTCGGCCATGTCGTTCGAATGGAGGAGGATGATCCGGCGAGACGGGTATTTGATGCGGGATCTGCCGAAGTCGGCGAAGAGGACAACCTTGTATCCGTTGGAAGGACCAAATTGTGTCACCAACTGGCGTAGGCGCGCAAGAAGCAGAGGCGTCTGGAAAGATGTTTTGCGGCAGACCGAAATCTGTTAATTGGGTTTTTATAGGCCAATTAAGTAAAGTAAGTAATCAAGAATTTAAAACATAAACGTATATTTTGTCTCATAATTAATAAAAAAAATTTACAAAATTACATTTTTTACAATGGCAAGTAATTGTGGGTAATTTGTAGCTTTAAAACACTCTTACCAACTCTGCCTTAAAAATTTTTAAGTGTAACTTGTACTCTACGATTACATAGTAAACATTTTTACTTCTCAATGAAATATGAGTAGAGTGTATGAGAAACAGTAGCCTTGTGTTAAAAAGAAAATCTAACACTTGTTGTTAGAAAGGTTAAAATTCATTTGTTTTTCTCTCCTACAATACCTCCAATTCGAATTAAAATTTTAATTTACCAAAAATATTTACCGGAATACAGGTTGTTGAGGCTGTAGAACTAAGTCTTTTAAAGATAAATGAAGTGAAAACAAAAATTCGAAAATTCAGAGGAGAAAGAGTATAATCAGAGCCTTTAAGGATGAGATTCGGAATTAGGCCAGCACATTTTGTTGCTTTTGTGCTGGTGTTTGTTGTTATATTAAGCAGTGCAATAATTTGTAAACAGGTTTGTTTACTGCATTGTTTTGTTTTTGTAGCTTATGCTTATAATTTTAATGTTAAGCGATGTAAGAGCAAAATACCAGTATCTGGATTTTTAATATTTGTAACAATATTAAGTCAAGTTTATTTTTGGAACTTAACTAAAGTAAATCTTATCAGAGTGTATTAATTTCTTTAATAAATTCCATCTCAAAAATAGTCTTGTTTCATGCTCTCCACACTTTGCCGTATGTAAAGTAGTTGCAACTAAAAGTTTACCTATTTGGTAGATTTTTCAAGAGTACGTTTGTGTATGTTAGCAGCTAGCTTTAGAAAATTTCTCATATTAAAAGTATTGAATAGAAGATAGTCCAATAACAACAATAACGACAGCATTAAGAAGAAATAGGAACAGCAAGTGGTATCAACGGAAGCGTGAGTGCATGTACAACATGCAACACACACATATTAAGTAGTCTGTTTAGAAAGATACACGTACATACATACATACATATACATGCAAACATACACTCTAGTACATAAGTATGTACATGCATATATTTCGTACTTTTAGTAGACGATAAGTGTATGTTCGTTTGAGTTTAATTTGAATTTTGGGAAAAAACAAAATTTTTTTTTCTTTTTATATGGTTTACTTTGGTTTGGTTTGGTTAAGTTCACAGTCTACTCATTGAGGCTTAAGCAACTATAATGACAACAATAACACGAACAATAACGAACTCTGTATGAAACTATCAGCTCGTATAGTGCACAAGAGTTTTCAGGGTTTTGAACTGAAAATAAAAAGAAACTCAACTACATAGAGTAATTGAAGACTGTTTTTGGGTTGCCAGTAAAGGAATAAAATCGTATTTGATGGTTCGCTCACACTAGAAATAATTTTTTGAACATTTTGTGAGATGAAAGGGGAGCCTAAATTTAAAAAAACTTTCTTGAAAATTGTAGCACTTACAATAGCGATCCCATAATATAGAAACGGCCATCAACTGCATTCTTTTCTTTCAACTTCAAAATTCTAATCAGTATGCGATGTGTAGCATTTGATACAAGCGTTCAAAACAAGGTATTAAGGATCTGAATCAGAGATCAGCAATGAATTGTTTTTCTCTACTCATAAGTACTCATAAAATATTGAATACAAGTGAGTCAACAATATTGAAATTTAACTATGTACTCTGTTTGATCCATTCATACTCACTACAATCGTTGATGTATAAGTACAGGTTGCAATGAGTATGCGTACAACGTTGATAACAAACTCATACCATTCGAAATATGTTTGATTCATGAGCCTACTCATAACATTTGAACAATACTTATAATACTCATAAATTATTCGAGTGACTCGAATCATTCATCAAAATCTACAGTCTTAGTTGTTGTTCTATTTACAAAAAAGAAAATAGACATCAAAGCAAAGAAGACAGAGCAGCAAGCAGATCAAACACACAACCTTCTACTGAGTATTTTAATGTTCGTACGCGATTCATACTTATTTCGTGATTCGTGTATATGTTGAGTTATGGAGAGTCGAAATCAATAACATCATACATGTTGTTAGGTATGAATATACTTCAAACATTGAATATGAGTAGAGGTTCCATGATATTAAAACAAGTATGAATGCAAGTATCAGAAATTATGAATATGATTCGATTATACTCATATTTTTGAATACCCATTGCTTATCTCTGATTTGTAATCAATTGCTAAGAATGGTCGTAGTCTAATAGGTCAGTAGTCTGTTGGCTCATCAAACATCTCGAATAAAACGAAAAATGAAAAACATTTCTTCGGCGACTTCCTCTCAGCAGTCTTCTCGCTAAAAATCTGTGAATAAATAAAAAATTGCCATAAAAATTTTCTCAAAAATCAGTCATTCAAAGTCAACTTTATACTGTTGGTCCCTCCTCTCATACATAAAATTAACACACACAGCATGGGTGTAGAGAGAAGATAGGTTGTAATCCTGACTAAAGGATTCAAAATTAAGTTGAAACATCTACACTTCTTTTAGAAAAAGAAAGAAGGAAGAAAACATTCTTTTAAGCAACTGTCAACTTGCATTCGGTTAAAATCATGTTATTGCTGTACTGTGTTGAATGTGTATAGAACATGACTAAAATTTGTCTATTTCTGCTTAAAAAAGTGAACTTTAGACCTTAGCATAGTTGACAGTAAAATTTTCATAGAGACAGAGACAGACAGACAGACAAGCAGACAGACAGATAGACTTTTTTATTCACTAATAAAAACAAAATCAACAAAATTATATCCAACGTAACCTTAACGTATACTATCCTGAATGTATCACACACTACAGATGCCACTACTCTTTGGAACTCTTTGGAAAAATGGTAGAAAATGTCAAGTCAAGTTTAATATTTGAAACACACACATACACGTACACTTACACGCTCACAGAATACTTTTCAAACATTGACACAAAGGGTGTCATTTGACTCAAAGAGAATACGAGAAATGAGAAAAAGAAGCAAAAAAATATTTGAAATTTAAACGAAAGACCTAAAAAGCAACAGCAACAACATCAACAACAGCAGCACAAATAACAAGAAAAAGGAACATGTTCGTTCAATTTAGTTGGAGATGTTGACTGTAACCATCAAGCCAACAAACAAAAATTGTACCAAAAATCTATATAAACTTACGAGTACGTGTGTATTTGTGTGTGTATGCTTATGTATGTATGGATGTGTGTATGTATATGAATGACACTTGAATAACTTGTGTAACATTATGTCATTAAGTTAATTTGATATGTCAGTAAGTAAGTATTCATGTGTTACTCGTACAACTACAACTATAAATGCAACGATAACAACAATGTTAGCAACTATTAAAACATTGTGGGAGATGTTAATTTCTTTTCTTTTTTCTTTTCTATTTTTGGGGGGAGAGGCCTTTTCCCCAACAAACATTCATTTCATATGCGTTTTGCAAATTTATTTTATTTTAAGGTTTTCTTGTCTTAACACCCTACACAAGCGACCAACCACTATAAAGTGTTTATAATGTTTGCGATTATGTAGGCAATGTTATGTAAAACGGGGATTAAGCTCAACTTTAGTTACACCTGCCGGAGATCAGCAATGAGTATTCAAAAAGCTGAGTAGAATCGAACGATACTCATAATATCTGATACTTATACGCATTCTTACTTATTTTAATATCATACTCGTACTACTCATATTTAAAGTTTGAAGTTGTACTCATCATTTTCATACTTAACAACAAGTATGATGTTGTTGATTTCGACTATCCATAACTCAGCATATACAAGAATCACAAAATAAGTATGAATCGCTTATGAGCACTAAAATACTCACTAAAGGGTTGTGTGTTTGCTGAGTAGTCTGGCTTTTGAATCAAACATATTTCGAATGGTATGAGTTTGATGTCAACGTTGAATGCATATTTATTGGAACCTGTACCTATAAATCAACGGTTCTAGTGAATGCGAATGAATCCGAGTACAAATTTAAATTTCAATATTAGTGAGTAAATATAAGTGAGTCATATTTAAAATTTCATGAGTACTTATGAGTAGCGAAAAAACGATTCATTGCTGATCTCTGGAAGGCAATGCTATAAGCAATGAGTTTTAAGCTCAACTTTAGTTATACCTACAACCTAGAAACTTATTTCTAGTTGAAACCACAGTACACAGTCCTCATTATTAAAGTACTGGGTACCATTTAAAGACATTTTGATGGAAACCATCAAAAATAAAGACAAAATCAGTAAATTTTCATCAAGAAAAAGTAGAGAACTCCATCTTTAGCTGCGAAAAATTAGCAAAATTACGCCTAAAATTTTTAGGCAAATAGATGGCGGCTAAATAATTCAGTGGCTCTACAACATTTTCTTCCATGTATTTCCAAATCTATTTCAAATTTCTTTTATATTCCTATAGAGCTACAATAACTTCCCTCCAGGTATAAACAGTTCTTCACGACAGATCAGACCTAACATTGTCTGTGAATAGTTCAACATTTATCCCAAACAATTGTTACAGTAAGTGTAAGCCACAATAAAATTTCACGATATGTAGTATAATAGCTTGGATTTAATGTCGAAGAAATAAAAGTCCTGTATTTTGTATTCGTAAGAAAGCCGGGAACTGGCTATCGCATCCTTTTTTGCATCGTACTGACTTTGAAGTTAAAATGTTCTATTGTGCTACCGTGAAGAACCTTGTTTTGTTGAATTAACATGATGTTCGACTATAGTCTTGTTCGATGGAATTTTCTAGTTAGAAAACTTTGTTGAAAAATAAAATAAACTTATGGGATTGTAGTTCAACTCCCAGCTCAGACATCTCGAGCAAAAAACAAATAAAAATTGCCAAAAATAGGTTCTTAAAAATTTGTCGTTCGGAGTCGACTTTAAAGTGTACTTCCCAGCACTCATGTATAAAATTAACACACACAACATTAGTGGTGTGAGAAACTAGGTTGTAATCCTGACTGAAGGGTTGTAATGATCAATTATGTATGTATGTATGTAAAAAATTATTTGTTTTAAAACTCCTTACAATAGCACTGTAAGGTAAAATAAAACCGATTTTGCCAGTCTCTCACTTTCATAGCTATTGTAACTGTTGTTGTAAAACTATTTTGCAAAATCTCATTACAACTTATATTTGCCAACATAAGTGTTGAATTTATTCCCCAAAACCTTTTTTTTTATCAAAATTAAACTCAACAAGTAATTTTCAAGTGGGGGGCGTAAATTGTTTGCATAACCAAACCATAGCAAATCGATTCCATCATGGCATTAAGGAATATACGCCTCCTTAGTACACACACAGGGAGATTGTTTTTTAAATATTTTTAAACGAGAAAGAAAAAATTAAATTGTGAATAAGGAAGATAACATGTGTGAGTTATTTGATTATAAATGTTAATCGTTTTGCTAGTTGTTTTGCTCAACTTACGTAAACTTTTAAAATTCACTTAAATTCTTGTGGAATATTTCATAGGAAATCTGTACATGGTTACTTTCAACGTCCATTTTCGCTCCTCCAGAAATGTTTGATTAACTCAACTGAAACAAAACCAAGAAATAATAAAAAAAAAACCTGATGTCTCTCTAAGGAATGAAAAATTTAAAAATATCGAATGTAAGGTAGAATCTCTTAAACTATGTAATTAAGATGGGCTTTAAAATTTGTTAGGCTGAGTCCTCTTATTTTGGAAACACCCTAGTTTTTATATGAGTAGGGTGTCTGGACAAAATAGTTTGTTCTTGACTCGATAATAGTACCCAAAGCTTGTCAATCTTAAAAGCGTTGATAACTTAAAGAGATCAATCTTCTTCTGTTTGAACCTTTGGAGGACTAAGTCATTATTCTTTAGGACTTGATAACATCAATATATCGGGTGGTCCATCCAACGGTTTAAATTAGAAACATCGATTATATTCGAATCTGGCAATACTTATATCATTCTGTTCTGTCATTAAATTCAGTATCAGTTATCTCCACTGAACATAATGAATTGATTCACGCTTGAGTAATTTGGAAATTTACTTCCAAAAGAAAGACAATTGGCCGGAAATTGCACAAAAATGTAGTAAATTTGGATGTAAAGAAGTAACAACGCTAGTTCAAAAAACTGGTTTCATTGTTGATGCGCCAAGACGTAAGCGGCGTGCTCGTACAGTGCGATCGAAACTGTGGCTAAGAGCGTGCATGACAACCCATCAACATCAACTCGTTATCGTTCTCAAGAATTGATCATTTCACGCACCAGTTTACATCGAAAAGATCTCGGTATGACGAATTACGCCGCTCGGCTTGTGGAGCGGAAACATCATCGACCCATATTTATTTGAAAAGGAGGACCGAGCAACCATTACGGGCGCATTGCATTTATTCCATCAGGTGGGCCATCTATCGGTTTAAATTTAAATGACCCATTATTTCGAATCTGGCAATACGTACAAATGTCACTCTATTCTGTCGCAAAATTCAGTATTTTATCTCCACTGCAAATGCAAACAACATGTTTAGTCTAGAACGTTCGGCTTCAAGAACATTCATCAGACTGTTTACGTTGCCATATAAAAGGCAAGGCAAAGCAGGCGAGTGAGTTAGTAAGGGTTCAGTCAGTCTTATGTGGAGACGAGGTGCGTTTGAGGTTTGATCTGTTGAATAATTGGAATAATAATTGTGAAGTAATTGTTATTGTTTATGCAAACGATGTAAAAGCACAAAGCAATTGTTGTTGTTTACATCAAGTTGTGAACAGTGGCACACAGAATTGTGCGAACAATAAAGAATTTGAATTAAAACTAAAAAGAAATTTATTTTGATGTTATTTGCAATCTATGAGCTCATATTTTAAACGCTGTTAAAAGATAAAAAACGTAACAATATTTTGTAATTATTGTAAAATTTAATTCTAGCAAAAAAATAATAGAAAATATTCGCATGTAAATTTCTATTCAGTAACGAGAGGTAATTTATTATGCCCGTTTGAAAAATCTTAAATATTTTTGTACCCCTTTTTTTGAAAATAAATTTAAAAACATACAAGTCATTAAAATCAATTACCAATTGAAAATTAACAAAAACCAATAAGAACAGTTAAATGATGGAGGAAATGTTTCTATTTTTTTTTTTTGTAAGAATTTCAATCTTTATGAGCTTGTTACGGCGTTTCCAAAAAAACCAAGACGAAGTAGAAAACAAAAATACCCTGTGAATATCAAGACAAAATGCCTTTTGCGCACACAGCATGACTGCGGAAAGAGTGAGTGGCTGTGTGGATGGCTGGCTATCTTTATTTATAATCAACTTAAATAAGTTACATTTTGATTAATTACCATTAGAAGATATTCTCTACTCAATTAATAATCAACAGCGAAACAAACCCCCCTCTCTTCTTTGGTTTTGATCAATATTTGTGGAACCCTGTTTTTTTTTTTTGTGGAATCGCTGAGTTACTAATTTAGAGTGTGATTAAGAGAAGAAAAAATAAATTTAAAAGAGAAAGAAAGAGGAAAAAAAATAAATCGAAAATAAGATGAATATTTTCCAATTAATTTGCATCAAATAATTTAAATGATGATGTCGATGTCGATGTCGATGCTACGGTTACTGCCATTATTATTTGTGTTGCTGTTGTTGTTGCCGTTGGCTTCATTATGAAAATTTCATATAAATTTTATGAAAGTTGATTTAGTTTGTATACAACAACAACAATTATAATAAAAATTATTTTATAATGAATTTTCATACAATAAATCATTTGATTGAGGAGTAGAACTTAATTTATTTGTTTTACTTAAATGGTGATTAAATGCATCCAAAATGATGGAAAATTAAAAACAAAAACAACAACAAAAAAGCAAATAAAAGCCTGTTGAAATGAAATACAAATGCAAAGAGAAAAAAGTGTAGGTTTTAGAGGAATTTATATGCATCATCATCAAACTGATTATTGTCATAATTATTAATCAATTGTAATTACACAAATACACACATACCTTATACAGTGAGCATCAAAAGAGCCTCTACACTAATCATAAAATTCTGACAATCATGACACTCAACTTTTACCACTTAAGGAGAGTGCCCGAAAATAGGCAAAGTAGGCGCCTAAGTCAGTGAAGTTCAGTCAGTCTTGTAAGAAGACGCAGTGTGTTTGAAGATAGTGATCGTGGTTTGAAGATCTCCGTTACAAAGATCTGTCGAATAATACCCTAGTAATTGTTATTGTTTAGGCAAAGCGTATAAACAGAAGAATAACACAGAAAGGCAATTGTTGTTGTTTACAGCAAGTTGTGAACAGTGGGACACAGAATTGTCCGAATAATAAAGAATTTTAATTGAAACTAAACACAAATTTATTTTTATTTTATTTGCAATCTCCGAGCTCACATTATAAACGTTTTTAAAAGGTAAAAACGTAACAGTATATATCTTTTAATGTACAATTTCTTTTCACGCTCACTATATATATGCAAACATTTACACGGAAACATAATTGCAATTAAAATTTATTTTAATTTGAATGATTGAATGCATTTCAACACATACATATAAATTGCATTCGTTAATTCGTTAACAGGAAAAGTGGGAATAATAAACTGGAATTAATGTTGAGTTATTGACTTGGTTTTGCCAAATGAACAGTGTGTCTACGACAAGTTTCACAAAATTTTCATTTTGACACTGACAGTTTACGAATATGCTTGCTATGTAGTTAATTGCTTTGATAGGTAATATTTTAGTTTAAATTATTGGTAATCGATTTATATCGATAAATTTGGGATTATAAGTGAAATAAAGTGTCATGAATGTGAATGTAAAAATCTAATACTTACTAATCTGTACGTTAAAGAAATAATTAATAAAAGACAATTATATGCCATAAAACTTTATTGAAATTAAAATTCAATGTGATGTTTCTATAAATAATTCTTAATTTTTTAAAAAACTGCTGCTCTTTATGAAATGAACAACATCTGTCATGCAGGAAACAATTTGGGACAATCATGCAACTTTCTTAGTTTAAACGAGATAATAGAGGCCATCGGGCAACTAAAAAATTATCAGGACAACACGTGGTATCTGCAGTTTTATATCGCTATCACAGTTGAGAAATACATGCTAAAAATACAGGCGTTCATTAACAAGTGCGTGGAGCCACATATGGGATGTTCATTTCAACAAAGAACTCTAAAAAATTGCATGAATATAAAAGTAATGATTAATAGTTTACAGTGGTGTTGTGCTAATTTTTTTTTTACCGGTACGCGTTCCGGTTCAGCAGAAAAAAACGTTCCGGATTCCGGTTCACGGTTCGGAAAAACAAGCCGGTTCGTTCAGGTTTTTGTTCCGGTTCGGGTTCAAACCCTTGTTTATAAAAATACATATAAAAATTCGTCAAAAATTAGAAAAAAAAAAATCAGCAATTCTTTTTAATTTTTTTTTTTTTCAAAACGTCAGCCAATTCTCGTTATCAGAAATTATCTTTAGTTCCGGAACGCGTTCCTGTCCAAAAAGGAAGTACCGGAACGACGTTCCGGAGCGTTCCGGCTCGACAACACCCCTGATAGTTTAACTTATAAAACATGGGCCAAGTTTGATTAAATTTTAAGGTTTGATTCCATGTTTTCTTCGACGGATCCACCCTTCTTTGATCATAAGAGTTACAAGCACAATCATCTTGAATTTAAAAGTTCGTTTTGGGAACATATTTCTAGTCAGCCAGCGTGTTCTAGGTAGAGTGTCTAAACTTTTACAGTTAACAAGTGTTGCAGTTTAAGATGTTAGTCCCACTGTTCATAATACTGTAACGAAAATGGAAACGGTGTAACATCGTTTAACATCAAAAAAAGAAAAGAAACAAAAGCTACACCAACAAGTACAACGAACTTGTTACAAGTAAAGTAAACCAACAACGAAGTACGAAAGAAAATGAAATAGACAAGTAAGCGAGAACGCAATAACAAGCAATGTGAATAAAATACACAAACAACAATGAAGTCGCGATAGAGTTCTCAAAAAAGCGAAACCACGAATGTTCAACTTAAACAACCTTCATCAGACTGTTTATATGGGGATTTAAAAAGGCAAGATAAAGTATTGAACGGGTAGTAAGAATTCAGTCAGAGTTGTGTGAAGACACGTTGCGTGTGAAGAAAACAGCAATGGTTTGAAGATCTTCGCTGTAAAGATCTGCTTTGTTATTGTCTAGGTAATAGTGGAAAGAAGAATAACGAACATGCAAATTATTGTTGGATACATCAAGTTGTAAATAGTGGCACACAAAATTGTGTGAACAATAAAGAGTTTAATTGAAACTGAAAATAAATTTGTTTGTTAAACGATTTTACACCGTTTCCATTTTCGTAACAATACATTATTCGAATTTAATTTGTGATCGTAAGGTAATTCGTATTCTAAGCCAAGAAGATATAAAACACTCTACATGTTGCTGGAAATCGTCCATCATAAAGGTTTTTTCATGTAATTCATCTTGCAATCACGGTTTACTGATAAGACAATCAATTAAAATTTTAAATTACTTTTTGGTAACATTTATAGCCATTCTGAGTGTTACTGGAAAGCACGGCCATTGAAAATTATTCAGAAAATCGTCCCAAAACATATCCATCATCGATAAATTTCGCATTCATTTCGTATGCAATAATCACCATCACTTTACACACGGGCAATAAAGTGATTATTATTACGAGAAACGTTGATGTGACATGATAAGGTCATAGCAAGCCAACGCTCTTGCGATAATTTACAATTGCTTTGCCTGATGAGATGATAATTTTGTGTAAAAAATGAAATGAAATTGAAAATGAATTAAAAAAAATAATTTTATTTGTAATTTTTGCAACACAATAACTGTCACCATGCAAGCGCACAACACAGTACCACCACCATTCAATGGTAATTACAATGGAACGACGCGACGTTCCCAACAAGCAAGCAAGCAGCTGCACAGCCCCTCACGAATGCTTTCTCGTCCCAGTTAAAATATTACAATTCAAATAAATGACAACAACTACAACAACAACAAAAAAACACACAAATCAACATCATGCAATGGCAGTCACACATAAAAATAGTCGCGTTTTAACGTATTTACTCTGCAGCGCGCAATAAAAGAGAAAATAATTCACAAATAAAATGAAAAATCCAACAACAATTGTAACAAAAACAACATCAACAACACGAAACAATAACAACAAAAGTTAAATGACATTAATTTTCATGAATTACGTTGCAAAACGTATTTTAAAACACTCGCTTGTCTAAATATGGTAATGGACCACGAGAGGGGAGCCTACTGGTGATAATACCAAGCGAGTCAATATGGAAATGAGTTTGCATTTGCAGGGCCATAAAGGAATGCAAGAAATAAACGAAAGAAGAAAATGCTGTGGAAATGGTTACAGATTACAGAGATTAGTTCACCTACTGCCGCTATATCTCCTACTCAAGGAGCAAAGCTTTCGACATGAATTATTATGATACGTCAACATCTTGTTACTTCTTCTTCGTCACGGTTAGAACCCAATACTGTAGGTGGGAAGCCAATGCCGTAGGCTTCTAAACTAAAGAACTCCAAGAGGGTTCGGTCCAAGTCATATGAGTATCGGAACGTAGGTAATTGCAGAGCTCACTAGCCAAGAGAGACAGAACCATCGAACTCACGGGTGAGTCCTCCACATTGAGAACACCTTTGAAAACCATCGAGCTTAAATGCAGTTGTGGACCCAATCAACATCGTATGTGCGACTTTAGATACAAGCAGAATATCACAGCAAAACTGGTCAATGCTGGATAGAGGGCACAGTGAAAATGTATTTAAATTCTAAAGGAGCACGCTCAGCGTAGATATTGAAGTAATTACTGGACATTGCATTATGGGAGACGTATTTTTCTTAGATTCATGGCAAACGCTCATCTTCCCCGTGCTTCTTTATGGCGCAGAGGCATGGACACTATTAAGCACTGATGCAGCAGCCTTGAGAGTATTCGAGAGAAAAGTCCTACGTAAGATCTTCTGTCCAGTACGAGTTGGCGAAGATTTCTTCCAACAGTGAGCTGTATGAGCTCCTCAAGGACATGGATGTTGTGCATCGTATTAACATCCAGGGGCTAAGCTGGCTCGGTCATTTCATTCGAATGGAGGAAGATGCTTCTGAGAGACGGGTATTTGATGCGGATATTTACGGAAGTCGGCGAAGAGGATGACCTTGTTTGCTTTGGAAGACCCAGATCAAGGACGTGTCTAACATAGACGCGCAAGAAGCAGAGGCGCCTGGAAGGATATGTTAAGGCAGGTCGAAATCCCTTAATCGGGTTGTTAATTTCCAGTAGTATAAGTAACATGGTCATTACACACCACTTATGTTGAGTTCATTAATTTTATAATTGAGTGGTGGGATCTACAGTTTAAAGTTGACTCCGAATGACAGATTTTCGAGAAACTTTACATGGCAATTTTATTTGCTTGCCAGGAATCTGCTGAGAGGAAATCGCCAAAGAAATATTCTTTCTTATTTTCGTTTTGATGTCTGACCTGGGTTTTGAACCTCTGAACAGTGGTCTTACGTCTAATAAGTCAACACACTACCTACTAGACTACGTCGACTACAAGTTTACTATGTAGACGTTCTAAATGGTCTATCGGGAATAGACCACCTCATGAGAAGGTCTGAATGGTTCCAAGACTACGGGAAATAGATAACTGTAGTATCACAACAATTCATTATTCCTCTGTTTACACCCTTTGCATAAACAACAACAATTACTAGTCAATTGTTCGACAGATCTTTGTAACGGAGGTCTTCAAACCACGATTACTCGCTTAAAACACACGCCGCCTTCACACAAGACTGACTGAACTTTTAATAACTCAGTTGCCTGCTTTGACTTGCCTTTTATATTGCAACGTAAACAGTCTGATGAATGTTCTTGAAGGAAATATCATTGCAATGATAGCAGTAGAGAACACGAAATTCCTTTGAATCTCTGGTAGGAGACAACAAAATAGAAAGAAAGAAAGAAAGAAAAAACCCATCGTTTTTAATAAAATGAAAATGGAAAGAAAAAGTGAAGGCAAATGAAAAAATAAAATTCTCACACACTATCACAATGCGCACAATGAAAACTTTACAGTTAAATATGTATGTATGTGTACAAGTGTGTATACTATGCGTGCAAACGTATAATTGTTGTAAATGTGCAAGAGCGAGATTGTATGAGTTTCTATGTGTTGCAGAGGAAACCTGTTTACATACGTATGTACGTAGTACGTAAAACAGAAAATTGCCGAGTGAAAATTAATATTTACTGTACGTTGTAAATAACACCAAAAGGCTGATTTTACACTGTGTGCCTCCCCATGCAGTAATAAAAAACACACATACACTTACACACACTATTACACATTTGTACATTAAATACGTAATAATGACTCTCTTTCTCTCTTTATGTTCATGCTCTCTGACTTGTATAAGCATAACGGCTATAAAACATGTATTATATTTGAATTATGAGCCACCCCCTCATGCATTAATCTGTCACCGAATTATGGTTATATTGGGTACCAGATCGTTGTTTAAATACGAGAGAAAGAAAAAAACGATTTAAAAAATTATATTTTTACAACGGCAACTACAACGAATATAACAACAACAAATACAAGCAAATAAAACGCAAGTTAACACAGAAAACAAACAAACAGACGTACAAATAAATGTGAATGCAAAGTTAATAAAAGATTATTTGTGTTCACAACACTGGCCAGATCATGCATGCAAAATATCAGACACACACACACACACACATAGGAATGTTGTACAATATATTTAAAGGCAATTGCATAAATTATACCACAAATATAACAACAATAACACAGTACAATCAACAATAACAATAATAATAACTACAATAGCAATTACAACAAAAAAATGCAACAAAAAAAATGGGAAAAAATTAAACGAGCAAAAAAGTTTCAGAAAGCAATGCTCGACTATGTTTTAATCTACAAAAGAAATTTTAAACTCGAAACCTTTGGAAGAAAGAGTCACTATTTGGTGTGGACTTTGGGCTGAAGAGTACGACGTTGGCCATGCTATCCCTGCCAACAGCGAGCACTATTGTTTGACGATTACCAATGTCCTTTGGCCTGAAATTGATGACCTGGATATCAACGATGTATTGCTACAATAGGAAAGCGCTACGTGCCACAGAGCTCATGTCACATTGGATATTCTATACGGGAGATTTGAGGGCATGGTCATCTCATGTGAAGACTGAACAATTTTACTCTGTTATATGATGCTCTTGGATCTCATATCTCAAGTGGAGTTCACACAATTTAACCCAGTTATGTAGAAGACGCTTTTGGATCTCATATTTATTGATCCTTCTTACTTACTGAACTGGTCATTACAACCCCATAGTTACGATTACAACCTAGCTGCTCACGCCATCCATGTTGTGTGTGTTAATTTTATACATGAGTGGCAGGACTTACAGTTTAAAGTCGACTCCAACAGATTTTATTTGAGAAACTTTCATGGCAAATTTTTCACTTACTCTCAGAGTTTTTGCCAGAAGACTGCTGGGAGGAAGTCGCCGAAGGAAATATTTATCTTTTTTCGTTATGTTCAAGATGTCTTAGCTGAAGTTAGAACAACCGGGCTTTCGCGTAATAAGGCATCACGCTACCGACCAGACTTTAGCGAGGTTATGTGGACTGATATCGTCCTAAATTCGGTAATTTTGTTTGCACACCGGAATGAGTCTCATCCCTAAATGAAATGAAAATTAGGGTCTGTCGCCAACTGCTCTGGAGCCCATTTGTCGTATACATGCCGTTTCTACGATCGTTTAGGTTCAATTCCTGAATCGATTGAATTTTTTAAGGGTGCAGCCCCAAGTCAGGATGCAAAGTTCGCCATATTATTGACTGCGAAAAGCTAAAATCTTACGCACGGCGCAAAATTGACAACGTGTCAGATTTTCATGCATACTCTCTAGTCTATCGTTTACTAAGCCAATCAAATTTATTCACCACATTGTGAATATTCCCTTCGGTAAGATGATAAAGTGATCGTAAAATGAGCCGAGTAAGCGGTGAGTTGCCTGAACAGAGCACTCATTTTGATACAACAGTTTTGTTGTTTGTATGCATCCGTCCATGGTGATTCGGCAAAACTGATTGAATAAATGTCAACTAATTTGACAGATGTAGCTTCGACAAGATGACCGTTATCAGCCGGACAACCCTATAGTTCTATATTACAGAACTGACTCACTCCCACATAGGAATGATGACACTGTTGCACAAAGATTTTTACCAAATCTTTAATCGTGGTAAGTAAAAAAGAAAATATTTGAACTAAATTTCAATCTTAAAGGTTTTAGTATCCAGCTTACCACTTGTACTTATGTAGGGTATAAGTATTCAACAACAACAATTACACCAAAAAGAAAAAAAACGGGCAATAATAATAATTACAGTCTTTTATTTATCCCATGTAACCATTCATTCGTACCATATGAATATGAATAAATAATATCAATAACACATACATACATATGTATGTATGTATGTACATAAGCCCCGTATTAACGAAAATATATATATGTAAACTTTTATAAGCATTACAAATATAAAAGCATTCTCGGTTAAAAACCAACAAGGCAAATAATAATTAACGACATAATAATGTGCAAATAAACTGCCACAAGTTTGACAAACGAAACGACACTTAAAAACTTACCCGGAGAGAGAAAACCTATACATAAAACTGTAGTTGGGAAAAATTGTTCAGAGTACAGCTGAATAAGTGTGTGTGTGTGTATGTGTGACCACCACTGTATGTAAAGCGCTTGTTGCAAAAGGTCTAGTCCATACGAATTGGCTTGCATTGGCATGGCTTGACTGGACTGTGGAGGATGAAGCCCAGAGGCAAATAGAATCAAATAACACCAACATGGCTATAAAATTTAACACGTTCATTACAGTCCAACAAGACTAAGTGCATGTGTGTGTGTGTGTGAGTGAGTGTTTTATTGAGGTTTTAAAATTTGACAAATAGTTGCGAGAGAGAGTATTTAAGTTACACCAGTGGTTTGGTAACAAACGATCAGATTTTGAAGAAATTCTAGAAACATTTTCTTGCTATTTTCCAAATTGTTTGAGAATTAAATTACAAAGTCTTTATACACCTTGAAAAACATAGATTGTAGTGCACAAAACGTGGTTTTTAATTAATTCCGTTTAAAATTTCGTTGAAAAGTTTAGTTAAGCCTTTTCTGGATTTATCAGGCTATCAGAGCAATAGATTCTAATGTTATGAACTCCAAGACGGCGTACAACTGTCGTAAATATCAGAACCAGGTAGCAAACCGATTTGACGATCACATCACATGGGAACCAGAACCCAGAGACATTCGGCGTAATGGCAAAGCTGATGTGCTTGCTAGGCAGGACACAACATTCGAACTCTTCACTAAAGTCTGATGTTGGAAATGCCTTTGCAAACCTTCATGCTTACAATTGACAGTTCGTTCGTAGGCTCCTTCAACAATAGATGAACAGCTTCAGAGACGAGCATATCGGCTTAGAAAATCTGGCCATAGCTGAATGGAAGGCTCACAACAAGTCTGCTTAAATTCTAAAGAAATATGCTCAGTATTGTTATCGAAGTTATCACGGGCCATAGCATTATCAGCACACATGGGAGCCTCGGTGGTCTTGGATTCTTTGCGAATGACTTCTGTAGAAGTTGAAGAGATGAGGAGGATGATGAGACTTTTCTTCACTTAGTGTGTACATGCAAGGGAAAATTTCGCATTTGTGGCTAGGATCTAGGATCTAGATAAACTGACATGTATTGATATTGGCAATCTGAGTCGCTTCATCAGAACCTCTTAGTGTGTCCATTTAAACTTCTTGATTGGACAGCCATTTTTACCTACTGCCTACTCAGGATTTAAAATTATTTAACGGAAGTGAAATATTAATACAAAGTTGCTGTTGTACGCAGTACGTTGTAGGCAGTATGTAAGCTTATTAGACGAGAGCTCTAAGGTCAAACCTTAGCTCAGACATATCGTACAAAAATATTTGTTTTGTGAATTCTCTCGGCAATATTTTGGCATAAACTCTGAGAGTAAAATAAATTGGTATGAAAAGTTTCTCAAAAAATCACTGTCGTTCGGAATCGACCCGCAAGAATCGACATACACAATATGAGTAGTATGGGAATCTATGTTGCAATCCAGATTAAACAAACGAAATATTAAAAAATATTTCTTCTTTAACTTTCCTTCTCAGTAGTCTTCTAGCAAAAACTCTGAGAGTAAATAAACTTTAACACTTGTGTATAAAAATTAACACACACAGCATGGGTGGTGTGAAAACCTAGGTTGTAATCCTTTCTTAGGATACTAATATCGGATAGGGCACAATGGAGTGGTGGAGTACTACAGAGGCAAAAAGGTATAACTATCTTCACAGATGGGTCGAAGTTAGGTGGAAGGAATTTTCTGTAGAGAACTCGGTCTTGAACTTTACTTCAAGTTAAGGGATGACTGTAGCGTGTTTCAGGCAGAGATTTTCGCAATCTTGGAGGTTATTGAGGCCATAGCGGGTGAGCCTACTTCGGATTCGAAATCTTGTATGATCTTCATTGACAGTCAGGCTGCCCTAAGGGCCATTGCGTCGGTCCGCGAGTGCAAGGAATCGTTGAGAACTTTTGGATAAGACCGAATCCGTCTATGCTGAGTTTCGGGTCATAGCGGAATACTCGGTAATGAGACGGCGGATGCTCTCGCTAGGGTAGGTTCACTTTCTGAGGGCGATTTAATAGTTCGTCCTGATCCCTCAATCTGCCACCTCTGCGACCTCATCAATGGATGGGTCAGGCGGGAAGAGCAGAGGCGTTGGGAGAATGGATCGGGTTGTTATTTTTCTAGATGTCTATGGCCCTCTATAGACATTGTAAGAACGGGTTATCTGCTGAGGTAAGGCAAGTTTAAGGTTAGTTATTGGTTTTATTACTGAGCACTGCGAGATTAGATTGCTGACAAGGGTCTGAAACAGATTCCAGCCGGACTACATACATATATAATTGGCCATTACAACCCTTCAGTCAGGATTACGGCCTAGCTTCTCACACCACTCATGTTGTGTGCCTTAATTTTATACTTGAGTGGCAGGACCTATAGTTTAACGTCGACTCCGAACGACAGACTTTGAGAAACTTTTTCATGGCAGGTTTATTTACTCTCAGAGTTTTTGCCAAAAATCTGCTGAGAGGTAGTCGCCGAGGAAGTCGTCTAAAAAGCGAACACACTACCCAATAGACTACGGCGACTATTGCAGGGTATGTTGCGATGAGGAAGAGTTGTAGACTGTCGAAAATCTCCTCTGTAACTGTCTACATAGTTGTAGATTGAGGTTAAAGATCCTTGGCAGGGGCTTCTTTGCGGATTTGAAGTCTGTGTCGAGAACTGACATCAAGGCTCTCTATAGGTGGATTATTAATTTGAGCTTATTGAGAAGTGCTAGGACTTCATTAGTTTAGTCGCGCTCTCTTGTGTGTTTGTTACTCTGTGTAATCCCTATGCTTCCTTATTCTTTTATCCGTTTCCTTTAGGACGTTTGTACAATGGGTCAACTTGAGCTCCGCGTACTGTGCTTGTCTCAATTGACAAGCACACATCCTCTAACCTAAACCTAATACTGACTAAAAAGTTGTAATGACTACTTAAGTAAGTTAAGTAAATAGGATACCTTAATATTCGTATTTGCCTTCAGTGGCATTTCATTATATTATTTTATTTGTTTGCAATTGTTTTTATTACTTCATGCAGATTAAGTTTAAGTCGCAGTGTGACAATAATTTCCAAATCCACATATATTAGGCACAATTGACAATGAATGTGGCATTTATTTGGTATTTTTAAACAACAAATGTTAGAGAACTGTCAGTTATACTCGTATTTGTATATTTCATTTGCAAATGGAGGCACTTTACTGCAAGATATGAAGGCAGCTAGTAAAACCACCACCAGAAAATAAAGAAATATTAACACTTTAGTCAGTCAGATGGCTGTTAGTTAAACAGTCGTTTGTCTCAATTAATAGACAACAACAATAAGGTTTTGTTTGCTAGACACCAACATAAGAGCAGTTTCTTGAAATCAAATGAAATAAATTCAGGCGTATTAATCAATGAGAAAAAAATTTAAATTTCTTGGTTTAATAAACTAGTTTTACAAAACTGATAAACAACAAACAATTCCCTGGAAAATGTTATTGGAATTCAATTAAAGAAACCGAGTTTAAATATTCATAATCGAATGTAAATTAATTACACGCGGCCTTTTTGTTTTTAATCTAAAACAAAATGGAATACAAAACACTGTACTAAGGAGACTTTTAAATACTTTAATGGGTTCAACTATTAGTCACCAATTAATCAACGTACGAGTATACATAAGCGATTTCGTTTTCATTGTCTAATATGTATGGTGTGTGACCTTTTGTGAGGCTGTAGTATCGTATTTAAATTTTTTCTCTTCCCTTTACCCATGTGAAGAAACCAAGAAGAGACAAAACCATAACATTTCGTATAATTTTTCAAGCTACGCCTCAATTTTCGAAATGTTTTCCTCTTCTAATTGTCTCCACGCTTTAAGTGTATTTCGTTTGCTGTTGGTTTTATCACTTGTGATATCTTAATACAAAGGCGTTGCTAAGGCCAAGTCTTATGTATCCTTTGCCTAACTACTGCCTCACAACACTCCTTTTTTATTTTCTTTAAATTCACACAAAGGGTTAAAAGTCTTGTGTTTGGGTTTTTTTGTTTTTTGGAAAATTAATAACAACAACAACTAATATGAAATCTCGACTCTTGGGATTTTGGGAATACATTACATATTACATGGCATTTATGTTGCCGGATTGAATTTTGTTTACCAAACAGCTGAAGAGTTCTTTAATGGGAGTTTCCCTGTGTTTTAAAAAACACAAATTCTTTTCACTTTAATTTTAATTGTTTACATATGGCCTTCTTGGGAGCCTTGACCCCAGTTCCATTTGAATTCTGAATGTTTAGAAATGTCATGTTAATTAAAAAGTATTTAAAGAATAGGGAATAATTAACACAGTACATATAGACGATTATTTTATTATTTAAGTCCCTTTGAGATCAGAATAGTGTGTACAGAAATGATTGAAAAACTTAATATTGTAGGAAAGAGGCACCATAATCTTCTTTACATAACATTAACAACACAGTACAGCGATCTGGATAAGCTGAATACCTAGGTCGCAGGCAGTGCTAGACCGAATTGGTAAGTGGTCAAGCTCTTTAGAATATGCTAAGTAGTCAATCGCTATTTTGATGTCGAAACTAATCAGAAAATGTTACATAGAACCATGAGGTCAGATAGCATCATGTCGTAAAATGTTCAATTGTAGCTGAAGATAAATCCCAAAAATATACAAAATCATAACAAAACCTTTACTCACAGCAGAATAATCTGCGGCAGAGAATACGTACATCAGAATGCTTCGAACGATATTACCGGGCAATTCTTCTCTTAGGTCATTTAATACAGTGCTGCATTGAGGTTAAGAGTAGCGGACAACCAGTAACACACATATATAATTGGCCATTACAACCCTTCAGTCAGGATTACGGCCTAGCTTCTCAATACCACTAATGTTGTGTGCGTTAATTTTATACATGAGTGGCGGGACCTACTGTTTAAAGTCGACTTCGAACGACAGATTTTTTGAGAAGCCTTTTCATGACAATTTCTGCTCTCAGAGTTTTTGCCAGAAATCTGCTGAGAGGAAGTCGCCGAAAAAATATTTTTTCATATTTCATTTTGATGTCTGACCTGGGATTCGAACTCGGGCCTTTCGTCTAATAAGCCAACACACTACCTACTAGACCACGGCGACTTCGGCAACCAGTAACAGCAATCTGTTCAGCATTAAAGATGTAGTCTTTAGAGAATGCTCATGCTAGGCTTCTGGGTAAACTTCCACAGGGACTACTCTCTATACTAACTTTAATAACAGATTCAAGTCGAAAACTTCTTCGAGCTTAGGTTGGAAGCGTGGTAATTCCATTGGATTAAAGATGAATTATAGTATTAGATTCAAATCGACAGTTAACCTGAATTAATTATCCTTTTGGTCGTCGTAGCCTAGTAGGTAGTGTGTTGGCTTATGAGACCTGAGGTCACGGTTCAAACCCCAGGTGAGACATCTCGATCAAATCGAAATTTGAAAAATATTTCTTCGGCGACTTCTTCACTGCAGATTTCTGGCAAAAACTCTCAGAGTAGGATGAAAATCTGTCATTTGGAGTCGACTTTAAACTGTGGGTCCCGCCACTCATATATAAAATGAACACACATAACATAAGTGGTATGAGAAGTTCGTAATTCTGACCAAAGGGTTGTAATGGCCAATATGATACCGTGCTGTAGCACTCTCTATTGACATGGTGGTTCTGGTAATAACAGTCTGTTGCTCTTTCAGAGCATTATCTTTTGAGTGTAGTACAAAAATTCATGTTGAGATTCTCGTTAAATTTCCAGACGGACCACGCTCTATAACCAATATTAGTTTGATTATCAGTTTCGACATAAAAATCTTTTCATACTCAGAATGGATGGAATTGTGACAATCCGATTGGCAAAGCTGAGTTATGGTGTTTGATTCTGTGCTTTCTTTGTCGCGACCAACCAGAATCATCATTACAATCTTCCTAATAGCTCAAGCGTCCTCTCAACCATTATGAAAGCTCTTTCTATGCTATCTCAGGTTAAGTCATGTGGGCTCGTCTGTATTTCAATTCGTACCTAAATATCCAAACTTAAAAGTGAATGCCTTCAGTTCCTTTTCTTGGTCACTGGAATTTCTATTCTAACTCACACGAAAGCTACGCGGACTCATTGGCGTCATCTACAGACGAGTTTATATGAAGTCTTTTCGATTATAACTTTGAAAAAAAAAATTGCAGTTGGGCGAGCTACTAAATCCTGAAGCATCTCGAGACATATGTGATTCGCATATAATATCGGGCGCATTACTTATAAGTCAGCAACAATCCAAATGTCTCAGCTGACAACAGGTACAAACAATTTGTCTCATGGCAAAATGTAGATACGATTGGAGCACACACGATGAAATCGGACGATGGGCTGCCCTAATCCCTCATCAGTTTGCCGTACTAGAAGCTTCGTCTATACTAATATTTCTGTCAAACACATAGAATGCAAAAATTAAGTAAATTTCCGAAATTTTTTTGTTTCAAATCTTTTCGTTTTAAATTGTAATCGAAAAACTTGCCAATAATCGATATCGTAAATGTTCTCCTTTAGTACTTATAAATAATGTTTGTTTGTTTGTTTGTATTGGAATGCTAAAATCAATTTTTCTGTTTCTTCTTCTTCCACCATATGTTTGTGTACGGTTGTATGATTTTTTATGCTGATCATATTTCATATCAACCTACATTATAATATATGAGACATTCATTCCTTGTTTTACAACCACTGAAGACCAAGAAGGAAAAAAAAACAAATGAATTCAACATCCGTGGATTACAAAAAGACGATGGCTTATCTAAAAAAAAAAAAGAGAAAAAAAATTATACAAAACAAACTCAAAAAAACAAATGATTAATAAAATCAACGGGTGGCCACTGAAATTAGTTTCATTTTTGGTTTTTTTCTTCTGCTTCTTCTCCTTTTTTCTGTGTAATGGATATCAAAAAGGATGCAACCAACAAGCAAATATTTGTTGATTCCTATAAAAAGTTAAAGCAAACAGCAGCAGCAATTACAGCTTAAAAAAATTTTGAAATTGAAATAAAAATTGAATGATGTGCAGGGGGTAAAGGGAAGGATTTAATATAAAACTAAACGTACATATAATACATACATACATATGTATATTGATTCGTTTACAAGGTATAGAGAGAGAGACGATCGAACATACATACCGTAGAGTCAATTTATGGCATGTCTAAATAAATCATGGTAGCCGTGTATTTAGCCAATAAACCAATAAAAAAAATTAAATACCAAATTAGTGTATACGACTAAGGATTATTAAAATCGAGTTTTTACATTGGGACGGGTCAATCTATTCGAATAAATAGTGTAGACTATAGTTTCATGGCGATTATTCGAACTTGACGTAGGTAGCATTTTGGCGTATTAGACGAGAGTTCAAAGTTAGAAGTCGCTGAAGAAATATTAAAATTTTGTTTTGCAGGAGATGTCGGACCAGGGGTTTGAACCGTAGCCTCACGTTTAATAAGCCAAGAAACTACCTACTACACCACGGTGACTTCATATAAATAAATGGAGGACGAAATCCCATTAAGGCCAGCGTTTAGGCCCATTGCAATGCCAAAATTTTTCCCTAGATTAGTTCAAACAAAGTCCAGAATAAATCTTGTTGTTACAGCAATTAGGAAACAGAGTCTACAATGTTAGAAACTGAGAGGGTAAAATCCTCCACCCTTTTATGACAAAAGTAGAGCATGACTCACGAAGTAAAAGCGAGTCTCTAACTCCTTCTCATACCCACAGTTCCGGCAGCAGATATTTGACAGAATGACTAGTCTTTCAGCATGCCATCCAAAAGGACAGATGCCCGTGTGAATCGCTATTGTGCGAGGAATGACCTAGCGATTTAGGGATAAAAGTGAATAAGCCCTAAAGGGAATGCAACTAATGAGTCTGAAAGTTAGCTTTTATACCAAAAGTTCACTTGAGCACGCATAGCGGCCCGTTGTGACTCCACAGGTGAACGCAGTCCCCGTACTGACCAAGTTCCACAAAACTAGGGAAGAAGAAGATGTTGCTGAGCGCAAGGGCTGCACATTTAAGGCACGACTATTCCACGCTGGAAAACCAGCCCGAAAGTTTGATAAACGAAGCTATATCCTTGACCTCAATGGACGATAGCTCAGTCAAACTGACAAGGATTGGAGAGCCAAATAACCCAAATCTGCACCTCACAAGAAATGGACTCTGACAAAGAAAATGAATAACAGTTTCCTCTTCCTTAGCGGCAGAAGTCGTTCTGTCTTCCCAAAAGCATGGCTACAGTGATTGAGGTGATGTTACGACCAAGTCCGAGTAATTGGTTGCTGCGCCTTCTATCCATCAAGGGCCAAGTATGTCTAGAGGTGGAGCAAGACTCCTCATTGACCCAGGATAGGTTGGAGTCCCGAAGGAATTTCCGCGCAATGGCCAACTTGACCAGGTTAAGTGGCATACCCAAGTCGATTGAAGAGGATTCCGGAAGCAGTGCACGGGCTTTTGCTAGCTCGTCGGCCCTGCAGGAACCCAGACGAGTGAGACACTGAAGCGCCCAGAAAGAAAGTCGAGACAGCCGCAACATCTCCTAACGATCCAGGAGTTATTCACAACGCTCGACAGAGATCTTATGGCGGCCTGACTATCAGATAAAATCGAGACGCAGGTGAAAGCAGCACCGTTAACGACGATCCATTGAGCGGCCTGGTAGATGGCCGCTGAAAGAAATTTTTTCTTTTTGTATTTCGTTTGAGCCACGGTCTCCCGTTTAATATGTCAACACTCTACCTACTAGACTACAGAGCCTTAAGCCTTCTAGGTTCGGAGTATTTTCTTTCAATTCTTAAAAGCTATGCAACAAATTTGAAAGCCAAAAAAACTACGTAATGAATTAAATTTTAATGATCAGAGGCCAACGAATAAATTTAAGACAAAAATAATTTCGAAATTAAAATCGAAATAAATGTGTTTACTCTGCCACCATACATCTATCTACCTACCATATGCAGCATTAAAGACGTTCAGTCGTACTACATGACCATTAAAATGTATTGATAATAAATAAACAAAATAGAAGGAAAAAAAAAAATAGAGAAAAAGGAAGAACGAACTTCAAAACAAATAAATGATTGCCAATAAAAATGACATAAAAATTCATCTTTTATTGAAATACAAACGAGCATTCAATACCGATTTCCCATCTCTACAAGCCATTTAACGAGCGTATTTAGTTAATGGCTAAACACAGCTAAACACAACTCTAAAAACAATCTGTAGATGTAGATGCCACAAGTTGTTGTATGTACTCGTATGTATGTGTGTCCTACTCGTTCGTGTATGTGTATAGAAATAAATGCTGATTTTTTTATTTTTATTGCTTGCAACCTGGTGTGTGGAAAATGAAAATCAATTTTTTTAATACCATTTGTTTAATGCTAACTGCCGGCTGCAGACTACAGACTGCTGCTGATTGCTGTTGCTGCTATTCGTTCTGCCGTTGTCCACATCAAAGTAGAAATAATGGATTCGAGTTGTAATTTGTTGATTTCGAAATGAAATTGAAGTTTTTTTTCCCAACTGATTTCAATAAAATATTTGTTTAGTTTTGTTCGATTAATTTGTTGTCTTTCGAAATGTTTTTTTTTCTGTTTTTTTCTTATTTGTTTATAACATTTAACACCATTTGGTTTTCAATGTTTACTTCATGTACCACCCATGAAGGACAATTTTTTTGTGTGTGAAATTTATTCAATGGATTGCATATTATACGAACTAACAAACAAATCTCATCTAAAATCGATTTCATAAAGTTGGCAGCAGACTATGTAAGAGTTTTTAAGCAAATTTTTATCAAACTTAGTTGTAAAATAAACTTAAGTTCAATCAAATGTTGGTAAGAAGTCGTTTCCTCACGTCAATCGATAGTATTCTTGCCAATATTTCGAGCGATGCTAATTACATGGTGACAAACGAACACATAAAGTTTTTGATTTGTCGCCATTAGAAAATTGTTTTTGAAGATTTCCTATTGATCTGTTCCCGAACACTATCAAACAGATCTTATTTTATGACTTTATGGCGGTACCATTCCCCTACTATCTCATAGATATCACTAGCAATGCACACATGTGAGCCCAACCTCATAAATTCCTTATTACATTGATTGTAGCAACTTAATTTTATTCTCGTTTAATGCCAGGACCACTTCCGTCTATACTTTTTCGTCATTTGCAAAGATAACAGTATCATCTCGTATGTTATAAGGTATCATGTTGTATTGGTACTAAAATACTGCGACCAAACTATCTACTGTACTGCCCTCGTATCTATAATATTGCAACGAAAATGAAAAATTTAGATGCTTTTACATCGCTTAACATCAAAATTATAAACAAAAGCTACAAAAACAAAGCAATGCAGTAAACAAACCTGTTTACAAATTATCGTACTTCTAAATACAACAACAAACACCAGAATAAAAAATTGTAAACAAAAATGCAACAACAAACACCAGCATAAAAAATAGTAAGCAAGTAAACAAACCGTAAACAACGATGTTTAGATTCATAGAGATTCCCAGAAGGCGAAGTCGCTTTCAAGAACATTCATCAGACTGTTTACCCTGCCATATAAAAGACAAGGCAAAGCAGGCGAGGGAATTAGTGAAGTTCAGTCAGTCTTGTGTGAAGACGCGGTGCGTTTGAAGAGAGTAATCGTAGTTTGAAGATCATGGTTACAAAGATCTGTTGAACAGTTGTTTAGTGATTGCTCATGTTTATGCAAATGGTATTAACAGAGGAATAACAAACAAAGCAATTGTTGTTGTTTGCATCAAGTTGTGAACTGTAGTTTACAGAATTGTGTGAATAATATAGAATTTTAATTAAAACTAAACACAATTATATTTTTATTTTGTTTTTGCAAAAAGGTAAAAACGTAACGCAGGATACTATTTTGTATCTGTAAGGAAATATTCATGCTTTGTTTTTGCTTGTATCTGATAAGCATTCATGTCTATCTTTTTGAAATTCATTAGCTTCGCTCAGTCTAGTAGGTAGTATATTGGTTTATTAGACGCGAGGCCATGATTCAAACCCCAGGTCAGACATCTCCAACAAAACAAAATATGAAAAAATATTTCTTTGGCTACTTCATCTCAGCAGAAACTATTTGAGTTCGACAAGAAAACAGGAATTCTAACGGGGCATTGCGCTATTGGCAGAGTCGGTGACAAGCTCAGTCTGCTCCACCAGGACTTAGTAGCTGCCATGATGTGGAGGAAATGGAATCAGTTCAATACCTTTTACGCACGTGCCCTGTAATTCTGAACAGACGTTATCGTTTCAAAGGTGACATAACGTTTGAAGATCTGGGCATGGTGGCGAATGTGTTAGTAGGAGCCGGTTACATCCGAAGCTCGGAATGGTTTAAGCCCATCACAAACGGATCATGACAAAGGAGTTTACCTCACTTGGGCTGACACAATGGGCCATGTGAACCACCCCGTGAACTTGCCTGTGAACGGCAAGCTAAGCGCTAACCTTAGCTAATCCATCCGATCAGCAGTCTTTTGGCGAAAACTCTAAGAGTAAATAAAAGGGCCATGAAAAATTTTCTAAAAATATTTGTTATTCGGAGTATTTATAAATACTTATAAATCACCGGTTGTAGTGAGTACGAATGCAACAGAGTACATGGTTAAATTTCAATATTGTTGACTTATACTCAAAATTTCATGAGTGCTTATGAGTAGCGAAAAAACGGTTCATTGCTGATCTCTGGACTGCAAACCAAATTGTTGAGGTTCTACTCCTATAACCAAACTTTATTTGGCATCAAAATAAATAGAAATTCTATTAAAGGCTCAGATTGTGATATATTTGGTTGGCGGTAATTAAAATAGAAAATAAAAAGTGGATGTGGGAAATATGAATTATACATGTATTTCCTAAGGATCCTTTGTATTCTCTTTTTATTTAAATTTCTTTTGTTTTTTTTTAATATTTCACGGTTGTGTACATAATAATTTGTTTTTATAAATCATTTTAATGGCTTTTGTACGTGAAAATAAAAATTTTTTAAATTATTTTTATAATCGTAAATAAAAATTATAGGAGAAGAGATGAAGAAAAAAACACAAATTTACTTATCTTTGTTACATTTTAAGCATTTTATTTTCTGTTTTCTTTCCAAAAAAAAAGAAAATAAATCGTATCTCTTCATGTTCTTTATTGTGAAATGTGAAGCATTTTTACACAACGCATTGCTACAGAGTAAAAGAATTTTGGAGTAACTGGCTGCTGAATGCTGGTTGCTGTAGCATTAAAAAATTTTCTAATTAAAATGGAAACAAGCGTGTTGAATGAAGGCTCCATTTTCCAACTCGACTCCTGTCTTGTATTATAATCTTGATTTATTTCATTCATTGTACATTGTATCACAAAACGTTTGTAAATAAATTGTAATGAATGACTGGCGATGTGAAAGAAAAAAACAACAAATTCGAAATGCGAAATACGAAAAATGTTAATGGATACTTGTATTGGTGGCTGGTTTAATACTACAGTGTGATGTAAAAGTAAAGCAATGAGTTTAAACTTGTTAAACGCTTTTCAGTTTCGGAGTAGAAAGCTTAAATTGCCAATTTATCAGCATGATTACCTGTATCTGACAGCAAAATACCTCGCAAAAACCTTTTCACATGATGCCGGTCGTATAAGGTTTAAGATTTTATGCCTTTTCTTGCATACGAAGGTTCAATTGATCATGTATCATTATCAGAATAAGGCAGTTAGTTTGGCTACCAAAATTATCCCATAACGTTAACGTAGCTAGAACTCTGAAGGAGAATCTAAAGCAAAACACCTAGACTGTTCCGAATGTCCCCCCTCTCCTCTGTATTCTCAGTTGTAATGCCCTATGCCCTAATATATGTTCACTATGCGGTGCCATAACTGGGTGCTTATTATGAAATCACTCTCAGCTTCACATCTACTACAGTATGCGTAGTATCACGATGAAGCAGGAGCGTGCAGAAGAGCATAGGCACTTCCACGCCACTCCAAAGTAGGAACCCGTAATATGGTGATAGCATTGACGAGTTTTTCCGATTTTGTATTCATCCCCCCATGTTCTGGTGACCTGGAACTCATATTAACTGAATATTAAACTTTTCACTCATCACGTTAAGATACAAGCATTAATCGAGAGCGGTTATCTCCCTAAAGAACATAGGTCAACATTGGACCGTATAGAGTTAGATAGTTTGTCAACTCCTTGATATCAAAAATATGAAAACCTTGCAATGATGCTGAAGCCTTCTTGGCACACTTAATCCAAGTTGTTTCTGAAACTTCCAAAACATTACATTTTATTTAATCGCTCCTCCTTAAAGAATATCTAAAAATATATTGTTACGAAAATGGAAACGATGTTTGGCTTTTAAATCGTTTAACATTAAAATTTTAAACAAAAGCTACAAAAACAAAAACAATGAACTTGTTTACATGAGTAAGTAAACAAAAATATACCAACAAAAACCCGTATAAAAAGGCAATACACAAGTAAACAAAAATCAATCAATCAATCAAAGAATAATTGCAAACAAAAATACACAAACAAAAATAATGAAATAACGATGTTTACATTTATAGAGATTTCGAGAAGGCGAAGCCACTAACATTTAACTTCAAGATCATTCATCAGACTGTTTGCGTTGGCATATAAAAGGCAAGACAAAGCAGGCAACGGAGTCAGTAAAAATTCAGTCAGTCTTGTATGAAGACGGAGTGTTTGAAGAGAATATTCGTGGTTTGAAGATCTCCGTTACAAAGATCTGTCGAACAATTGTCTAGGAATTGTTATTGTTTATGCAATGGGTTTAATCAGAGGAATAAAAAATAAAAGCAATTGTTGTTGTTTACATCAAGTTGTGAACAGTGGCACATAGAATTGTGCGAATAATAAAGAGTTGAATTAATCTACGAGCTCATATTTTAAAGGTTTTTTAAAAGGTAAAAACGTAAAAATAGTTTAATGTGTGTGTGCCCTCAATTTTAAGCCGCACTGTACACAATAAGTGAACACTTAAATGAAAAGTGTTAGAAATTATTCCCGTAGAATTAAACAAGAAAAAGAGAAAAAAACTAAAAGATTGCACATAAGAAACGTACGCATAACTGAAGTAAAATTTTCGAAAAAGATTAAGTGCCTGCTGCAATAGTAGTAGCGCCAGTCAAGTACAAGTAAAACAAGCTGAGAACGGTGTGATGACGATACCAAATGTTCACATAAAAACTCCAACTGAGCTGTTAACTTTAGTTGCTCCACAGAGAAACGCAAAGATGATAAGCACACGTAAAAGTGGTAGTGGTAGACAGACAGACAGACAGACTATTCATATACGGACTGGGGTACACAACATTTCAACAACATCTAACGCTATATGGCTATGGTGGCATGGTGACAAGATGATGAAGTTGAAGTTTTGCTGCTTACCACCAGGACGCATAAGATTGCTGATGCTGTTGCTCATTGCACGTTGAAAGCATATACAGACAGACGTACGCAAGTATGTATGTGTGCTTGATTATAAAGCCAAGAGTTGAGGTGTTCACGCAAATTAATTGCTAAAATATTATTCTTTCCTCTACCCCTTCTAACGCAGCAATACATCACACAAACACTTGCAACTGAACTGCCTGTTGTAACAAATTGTTGAGAGTTGATGAGCAGCGTATATATTTTGGGTTCTTCTTTGCAATTTCGTTTCACGTTCTACTAAGGAATAGAAATGAATTGAAGAACTGAAACCCAGTTTTAAATAAAAACGCAGACTCTGTACTTTTCTTATGCATTAGATTTCCAGTCTTACAGAGCAGCAAAGGGAAAAATGTCAGTTGAAGCAGCATTAAGACAGTGGCAGTGACAGTGACAGTGGCAATGACAGTGGCAGTGGCAGTGTGGTGGCTTAATTTAACGATAACAGTTATTTTGTGCAAAATTAATTAACATTAATGCTAATTTGTTTTATTTGTCACGCGGGAGCATATAAATTAGTCTTTATGGCTGCTGAAATTACAAAAACATTTGGCGAAGACGAAGACGACAACGATGAAACTTTCCCAGCTGTGTAGACGACCCAGACGTTGGAAGATGTAACATTTGTCTGCTTTGTTTTCTTGCTTTCGTTTCAAATTAAAAATATTTTTTCAATGTTTTTTCAAGTTTGAAGATGTTCTGCTTGAGATAATAAAATTTCATGGGTTATGGAAATAAATTCTCTACCTTTTCTTTTCATTAATTTGTTCGAAAGGTTCACTTGGAAGATTTTTTTTTTTATGAAAATATTTTTCATGCATTTTAAATAGGCAAAGCAAGTTTAATAAATAAATGTTTGCCATTTTATTTGAAGCAGATGTGGCTATTAATTGAGGGTCCAATACAGTTTTTAATTAAAAAATTAAATTTTCTAGATTAAAGAGCATGTAAATTCACTTTTAGGTGGTGTTGTTGTAATGAAAGCTAATAAAACTTGCCTATGAAGGCGACATAGTCTAGTTGGTAGTATGTTGGCTTCTTAGGCATGATTCTGTGGTTCAAACCCTAGCTTATACATCTTGAACAAAACGAAACATGAAAAAAAATATTCATTTCTGTGATTTCCTCTCATCAGACTTCTGGTGGTCAGGCCAGACACCTTCTTTTCATACGAAAAGAAATTTTCTTCAGCGATTTCCTCTCATCAGTCTTCTGCGAAAAACACTTTAGAAATTGCCATAAAAAGTTTCTCAAAAAAATTTGTCGTTCGGAGTCGACTTTAAACTGTAGGCTCCGCCATTCATGCATAAAATTTACATATACAGTATGGGTAGTGTGAGAAGCTAGGTTGTCATCCTGACTAAAATGTTAAGCTGTGTCACACATAGTACCACGAAAAGTTTCTCAAAAAATTTGTCGTTTAGAATCGATTTTAAACTGTAGGTACCGATAATATATACACACTAGAGATCAGCAATGAGTATTCAAAAAGATGATTAGAATCGAATCATACTCATAATTTCTGATAATTATACGCATTCATACTTATTTTAATATCATAGAACCTCTCTACTCATATTCAAAGCTTGAAGTGCTCATCATATTCATACTTAACGACACCTAAGATGTTATTGATTTCGACTCTCCATAACTCAACATATACACGAATCACAAAATAAGTATGCTTCGCGTACGAACACTAAAATACTTGCTAGAAGGTTGTGTGACATCTAGTGCCATCCTAATGAAACCACATGTTCAAAGCATCCAATTTGGGCCAAAAGAAGTTCCTTATTACAGATCTTCAGTGATTGCCGTTGACAGTTTTTGCCTGATCAACGTCTTTCTCAAAGAAATATGGATCGGTGAGGCCTTCAGCCCAAAATCCATACCAAACAATGACTTTTTCTGTACATATAGAGGGCTCTTTGATCTGCAATTCACTATTAATGAAAGATGTTTTCAATATGCTATGAAGCTGATGCTTAGATGAACAAGCAAAATTTTCTAATACGGATGTAGGAGAACCCAGAAATACATACTTACATACACACATAATTAGTCATTACAACCCTTCAGTCAGGAGTACGACCTAGCTTCTCACACCAGTTATGTTGTATTTTTTAATTTCATACATGAGTGGCGGGACCTACAGTTTAAAGTCGACGTCAAACGACATATTCTTAAGGAAATGTTCCGGGAAATTTTATTTGCTGAAATCTGCTGAGAGGATGCCGGCGAAGAAATAATTTTTGTTTATGTTATGTTTTGTTGGAGATCTCTTATGTGGCCTTCGAACCAAGGCCTCGCATCTAATAAATCAACACACTACCTACTAGACTACGGCAACTACATAAATGATTCCATAAAAGTCAATTAATCCATTATGGCTGGGGAGTACCACTACCTTCAATTCACAGTGCTATGAACACTTTTTTTGGCCTGTAATGTAATACATAAGTACACAAAATCATGAGTATGTATGCCGTATTTTATTTGTTCAATCAATTAATTTTCATTAAATTTAATAATTCTTCTCTTTTACATTCATTACATTGACAACATTGATATTTAAGGAGAGCGCACGAAGAAAATTCCGCATACTCTGCTGCGATTAGATGATAAAATGATTTCTAACGCGTTTATTACCATCGATATTTATGTTAATATTATGTTTGCCAAAAGAGCTTGCTACAATTTTTAAAACATCATAGAGTGTCCTTTTTGACACTTTATGTCAGATTTTACTAGAGAGAAAGAGCAACTGAGTGACATCGTGCGAATAACGCTTGCTTATGTACCCAGGCAATCTATTCCACTAAATTGCCTAGCACTTTGCCTTATTTGGGAGTATAGAGGACACTATGTATTAAAAAAAAACATTAAGAAGGTACAAAAAGCTGAGCGAGAAGGAAAGAGTTTAATAAGAGCAGGCGATTTACTACCAAGATTGAAACATACAACACAGGCCCTAGTTGAGAGAATTTCAGAAAAAGTAAAAAAACCTCCTCAACTCTCTGTACTTTCATGACCATTGAAATTGTTTTGACTGAAGTGCTTATAAAGAGTTGAGTACTCAAAAAATTTTTTGTGCGCACTCCTTATTGTAAACACACAGTCTACCCTATTAATTCCTCTCTTCTTTTTAGCTTTCACCTCAATGTGTTTTATTATGTGTTTAATTAAAATTGTTGACATGCAAAATTAACAACAACAACAAATATTTATAATCAATCATTGAAAAGATTCGAACAAAAACCTTCATGGAGTTTGAATGTAAAAAAATTTAACACACACTGACTAAATGCCAGTAAAAACTGCATAAATTTCTTTGATGTGGATGGAACTCTTGTTTTTGTTCTGGAATTCGGATTATTTTTATGAAAACACTTTCAGTTTTATACAACAAGATTAAAAAGGTTTATTTATTGTAAAAAAAACAATGGTTTACTATTAATTAATAAGTATGTAGTAATAAAAAGGTTTTTAATTTTTTTTTTATAAAATAAAGCATTTTTTAGTGTAAACAATTGTGAATTAATACGACCCAACTATTCTTTGAGAGATTTTTGTGGGGAATAAAAAGCATCATTAAAGAGTAATTAAAACAAGTAAGTTGCCAGATTAAAATCAGTAAGGAGTTATGGGGGAATATTTAGCATGTAAAGGAATGTAGCTGAAGGATAATGTTTAGTTTTTATAAGCAACGCACCATAGGCTACCAGACTGCCACTCCATAGACAAGGCCATAATCTTGTTTGGACCTGTTAGTAGATTTCTTTTATAATTCTTTTCAACCGTATTTTACCAGACCATTATTGGGCTTGAAGGCATGATTGGAAGGCACTTGTTTAAGCAGTTTTATAAAATTTATAAAACTAAAATCCGTCACAATTTCAGAATACAATTGAAGATCCAAAATCCACAAAAGAAAATCCAATTTCTTCAAGCCTGATTTGTTCGATCGTTTGTTCGTCTGCAAATAATGAGTTATGTTATTAATTTCTGGTTTGTGCAGCTCCCGCACTGACCAATTTCTTCTATGAGCTTCTATGAGGTGGAATTTGGTCAGTACGGGCACTGCGCTTACGCTTGGCATCACAACGAGCAGATATGTGTGCTCAAATGAATTTTTGGTATCAAAGCTACCACTCCAACTAATTCGAATCTATCTTTTTGTGTTTTGTGGAATCCACTGAGTATTTTGTTAAGTTTTTATAGCAAAAGCTGGAAGTCCACCTATATCCGCTGCGAATGATTTCAGATCTGTTAGTCTAACCTCATTCGTTATCAATATTGTTACGGTTTTACCGTTTTAAAAATTAAATTATTATTGTTCGCACAATTCACAACTTGATGTAAACAATAATAATTTACTTATTCGTTATTCTTCTTTATTTACACCCTTTGCGTAAACAATAACAACGCAGATCTTTACAGCGGAGATCTGCAAACCACGACTGTTCTCTTCACACGCAACACGTCTTCACACAAGACTGACAATATTCTTACTATTGGTTATCTGCATTGTCTTGCCTTTTGATATGCCCACGTAAACAGTCTGATGAATGTTCTTGAAGTCGAATGTTCGTGGCGTTGCCTTCTCGAGAACTCTATCGTGGTTTCATTGTTGTTTGTGTATTTTATTTAAATTCTTTGTTGTTATCTTCTTGCTTACTTGTCTATCCACTTTTCTTTCATACTGCTGTTGTTGGTATATGGTTTTTGTAGCTTCTGTTTATCATTTTAATGTTAAACGATGTTACACCATTTCCATTTTCACAACAATATATTAGAAAGGATTCTAGACAACGACGTAGTTTTCTACCACATTGCTTCTCCTGCCAGTAATGCTTAACACACCTGTACCAGCAATATACTATCACTGAAACTATACTTAACTCTATGGTGAAGAACATTGATACAGTTCCGGCATACAAATACTAATTACTGACCAGCAAGATCTTTACTGCCTCCATAGATGAGTCTCATGACACATACATACATAATTGGCCATTACAACCCTTCGTCAGGATTACGGCCAAGCTTCTCAACACCACTCATGTTGTGTGCGTTAATTTTATACATGAGTGGCGGGACGTACAGTTTAAAGTCGACTCCGAACGACAGATTTTTTGAGAAGCTTTTCATGGCAATTTTTACTCTCAGAGTTTTTGCCAGAAATCTGCTGAGAGGAAGTCACCGAAGAAATATTTTTTCATATTTCGTTTTGATGTCTGACCTGGGAGTCTCATGACAAGTTAAGTAAATAGAAGCAAGAAACAAGTTGGAGTTCTCTCCCCTGTGCAATATCATTGCAGAGGGCCTATTGGAAGCACTGCAGAGATGTTATTTTAAGGTTTATCGTTATAAGAACGATTTGCCAATTATGATATTGGGATTTGATCTGCACATTCTTTATTTCAGAGACAATCAGGCCCCAAACCTTACAACTGAATGGTATCCGTCGTGTGGCTTAAATGTTAAACCTCGCAAAAAATGAGTTGATGCTGACCACCAGACCATATAAGACAGCTATTCATAAATTAAGGACCCTTAATGGGATTCAACTTACAATACAGATAAGTCGAGGAGTGACTGCCTTGTATCTCCTTAAATCGCAGACCTTCTATCGCACAAAAGCTATTCTTGCGGTCGACTCTACTTTTGGAAGGAATGACTTCTACAGGAGCTTTGGGTCTCAGGAGGAAGAAGATACTATCGTCCACTTCATGTGTCAGTGGTCTACATTTCCCATAAAAGAATAGAGGATTTCGACCTCTTCTTTTCTAACATCCCAAACTAAGCTCTTACATATAAAAATTGCTTCAATAGGAAGATTTGTTCTGGGCTCAGAATGACCTCGTTCGTTAAGGAGAGTCCGCCATCTAACCTAATCTAACCTAACCTCAAACTTTTTGCATACACTTTGCTGTTATAGCTGTTATTAGCTCAAAACCCTGTGACATTATTTATGCTATTACGTCATATCTCCTCTTTCATTTTCTTTGTTATCTCCTATCAGGCCACTACTGTTGTCTACACAACCGATTAAATTATCGCCTGCAGTGCTGTTTCATGCGTCTGTGCATAAAATTTCCCAAAAAAACTGAAAAACTGTTTAAATTTCCAGCACACTTAGAATTCAATTACATTCTAATTGTACACTTTGTTCTGCACACTGTGTTTTCTTTTTATTTCATTTCGTATTTTGTTTTCTTCATTTTTTGGCATAAAGTTTACAATGAAAGTTTCTGTTTTCATTTTTCCCCTCACCGCCCTTCCAACCCATATATTTTGTTCACACTGTACCCAATTAAAAAAACAAAAAAAGAAAAGAAACCCGAATTAAAAACCCAACAAAAATCTAATGGTGTTAAGGCAACAAAATGGGACATTTTCCAGTCGGCATTGTTGTAACAAAAAAAAGTGTTTTTGTAAAGTGAAAAAAAACATAACAGAGGGACAGAAAATAAAAAACAAAAGTGGACAGTTGGAGAAACCCAAACAAAAAGGGATTAAATCAGGCAACCAGCATCAGCATTCAGGATTCAACAAAATCCAGCTACACTAACACCACCAGCCCATCCAGCATCATTTGTAGCAGCAGCCAACAAGACTAATAAAGTGGTGTACGAGGGTATGTAAAATAGAAATAATAGCAGCAACAAAATAGAAAAGCTTAAAAGAAAAATATTTAAATTTCGTATTTTTGTCGCATTTAAAAAAACAACATTCCCTATATGATGATGATATGTCCGAGTACATACTATGCCATGCTTGTCTGCATTTAAGAAAGACAAATCCTGAATGAGAAGACAGCAAAAAAAAAACAGGACCCGCACATTCGCCAAAGGGCTTTTACTCGAACTTTACATAGTCTGGACAATTTACACAAAAATTCTATGTTTGTTATTTTTGTCTTTAGTCACTCTATTTTTGTTTTTAGAATAAATTTAAAACTTTATTTCAATGTCGTCCAAGGGATTTAAAGGAGTGCATTATGAGCAAATTCAAAAAGTATAAGAACATTGAAATATCAAGATATCTATTTTTTATTTAACATTTGAAAGTATAAACAAGAGTTAATGGCATCATATGTCGTCATAATGTTTCGTATTAAATATTTCTTAATTCAAAATATTACAACCATTTAGTCAAGTTCACGACCTAGCTTATCATACCAACCATCTGTGTGTTAATTTTTATGCATGAGTAGCGGGATCTACAGTTTAAGGTCAACTCCGTAGAACAGATTTCTGAAAAGAAGACTGTTGGGTCGTAGAAAAATTGTTGTTTGGTTCGAAATGACCAGGTTTGAACCAGAGATCAGCAACTCACTGCAACGTTGATTTACAAGTACAGGTTGCAATGAGTGTGCGTACAATGTTGACATCAAACTCATACCATTCGAAATATGTTTGATTCATAAGCCTATTCATTTAGATTCATTAATTTACAGTCTTAGTTGTCGTTGCATTTACAACAAAAAAAAAGCAGGGCAAACACACAACCTTCTAGTGAGTATTTTGCTGTTCGTAGGCGAATCATACTTATTTTGTGATTCGTGTATATGTAAAGTCGAAATCAATAACATCATACGTTTTGTTAAGTATGAATATGATGAGTACTTCAAACTTTGAATATGTGTAGAGGTTCCGTGATATTAAAATAAGTATAAATGGTTTGAACCACGGCTTCTAACTGCTTGTAAGCTGCTTTATCTGTATCAGTTACAACAATTTCATGTCAAATGTCTTCTTTCGAATTTGGGTTCGTATGAATGTGTTGAATATGGACTGACACGAAAACCACATCCAAGGGTTGTGTAAATTACTTAAAGTGTGTCCTCTTCAATTCCCTTGCAATGTGAGCGGCACCCGTGGCGGCAGCATTAGTGATCCTTTTGCTTAAAACTTCCGTAACTAAGTTCATAACGAGTTCTCAGTGCGTTTATCATAAGAATTCTAAACATAGCTTCGGAATAGCAATTATTGAAAGCGCCTTCTATACCAATGAGAGCTGCTAGTGAGTAATGTATAAGCTTTCTCAATGAGCTGAGTACTGTCTCAGTGGATCAGTCCTTAGTGCAGGTTCAATGAGCACCACTGACAATAGAAGGAAAGTGGTTGGATCGTTAGCGTCTGTGAGGTGGTAGTTTTGTAGCCTCTTGCATCTTTAAAGTTCATACAGTGGTGTCACAACGGGCCGCTAAGCGTATCCAAGTGGGCTTTTGCTATCAGGGCTACCTTGCCGACCTACCTACCTACCTACCGCTGTAAGTAGACTTTTTTACACGGCAATTTTTTCAAATTAAAAAAGTGTTATATCTTTGTTTAAAGCAGTCACAACTAAGAACGTTTGAAGACAAAATTGGATCTATCAAAAATATAATCTAGAAATTATTGAAGTGTATGCAGATTTTTTTCTGTGACTGTAAAACACCGACAGTCAAATATCAACATAGTACTACAAATATCAGCAGTCAATGCCAGCTTTACTGAGTAAGTAGACACTGTTATGTATGATGGATCAGGGAAGCCATAATACCTGATGTTGCCAACTACATGAACAGTTGAAGAGTTTAATAGCTTTTAGCAGGATTTAAGCTGTAGTTCCATAAGATAGAATTATTTGGAATTGAAAATAAACAATTCATTCCTTCATATTACTGGCAAACTAATTCGCATAATTTCTTTGTCATTTCTGTCAAGAGAAGTTTAAATGCCCAAAAAATTGCACAAACAAAGAAAGAACAAAAAACCAAGCAGAAGTAGAAGTAGAAAGCAAAAGAAATGCTCGAAAAGCTTAACAAATAATAGAGACAGAAAAAGGAAAATCAAAATCAAAACATAAAAGAAAACAAACGTGGAGTACACAGAAGAAGAAGAAATGGAATTGAAATTGGTCGCACAGCTCAACATTTTCTGTTCCCGTTCCCAATGCAATTAATCTAAATTTTAATCTCTCTCCAGAATTTCATGCTTCCTGCTCTTCCTCTTTCACTATATTTTCTATATTCCTTCCCCAGACAACTGTGACAACATGACAACAGGCTAGCAAGGAAGGTAAAATAGCCGAGACTAACCAAAGAAATGAAAACAGCAAAAGAAAGAAGGAATGAAGTAAAGAAACGAAGGAGAGCTTAAGTTTTAAGCCATTTTTCAAGGGATTGTTTTGTTTTTTTTTTAAGTAAATCGGAACAAAGTTTTTAACCATTTTTAATGGTCTTTCCATTTCTTTTCTTTTCTTTGGTAATTTGTACTGTCAGCCGTGTTTTATCTTAAAGCCACTACATACTCATGCATAAGAAAGGGCATTAACTGCCCCCTGCCACAAACACAGTTGCGATTGCAGTTGACTTACTATCTGCATGCCGTACAACATTCGTAGATAAATCATCATCTCTAAATAAAGTCGTTGTAGATTTGAAAAAGGGAAGGCAAGGGAAAGGGAAAGAGAAGTAAAGCAATGTAAATCCGTATTTTTTTCAATGGCTTAAGATTTTCCAATTTGATATTAACGCATCAGAATACATCTTTTGTGGCATAGACGGCCTATTTCTATTTTAATTTACATTTGACATATACACACCTCCAAAAAGGGAAGTATACCTAAAACACATTTGGTAGACTATTCTGAGTTTGTGTTGATCCCACTAACTGCAGTGTTTAGCGTTTCACTCTTCTGCTTTTAACTTATGAGAACAAGTTCTCTTTCGTATTGTACTAGATTTAGGTTCAGTGAGTCCATGCAGAATTTAAACATCCTAATAGCCTGTTACGGAATTTTATTAAAACAAAATCCCAAAAAGTCCTAACGTTCTAGCCTATTACTAAATGATGGTCTTGTAATCCAGCATCCTATTTGAAAATATTCTCTTACTACTCATGAGGTATTCAAGTACATCTAGCCTACGCAGCAAAGCTAGTAAAAGCTCTGATTGTTTCATCCCCAGTAATAATGGCTCTTTCTTGGTATATTATTTATCCTCGATTAAATAATTCTTTACCTACTTATTTACTTAATTGGCCTTAACAACGCCTTTAACCCCAGATTTCAGTCAGCCTTAACACATCCTTCCAAACGCTTCTGCTTCTCACGCACTTTCGTCACGGCACACTTCGTTTGGCCATACCAATCTGTGCTAGAAATTCCTTGATTTGACCCTTATAATGCACACAATGTCGACCTCTACTGCGACTTCCACTAATCTCCTCAGTAAATTCCCGTTTCGTCAGTGCATTATCTTCCTCTCTTCCGAGAGTCTTCACGTTTCTGAAAATGCCCTTCTTGATGGCATACTACTACCCCCTAGCTAATGTAGGCACTTACCTTTAGCAAATAGCAATTCGCCAGGAAGCTCAGCTGCTTTCAGACAATTGGTAGAAGCGTTGGTGCAAACAGACGAACTTCTGCTCAATCCAGTCCACAGTGTCTGTTATCCAGTCTCGGACATTTTTTTCCACTACAGGGTCCGAAGATAATGATTTCGATTAACAACATATCGTGAACCTTGGCCTCACTTTTAATAAGCCAACACACTACCTACTAGACTACGTCGACTAAGTGACGCTGCATGTTCATGTTTCAGGTTTGATATCATTCAGTTGGCCGATGCCTGTCAACAGGTGCAATATTGCTTTTCAGTTTATAGACGCGGTGCGTTTGAAGAGAGTAACCGTGAAGATCTTTCTTACAAAGATCTGTCGAATAATTGCCTAGTAGTTGTTATTGTTTATGCAAAGGTTGTAAAAGAGGAATAACAAACAAAGCAATTGTTGTTGTTTACATCAAGTTGTAAACAGTGACACATAGAATTGTGCGAATAGTAAAGAATTTTAATTAAACTGAACACAAATTTATTTTTATTTTATTTGCAATGTATGAGCTCATATTTTAAACGTAATCTTAGCGTACCTTCCCTTAAGAAGCTTTTCCATTCAATCATAAGACATGTCTGCTCAATCCAATCAACCACCGAACGTACTTGTCTAACGCTGTAAACAAACACATGTTCAGTTGAAATCCTTCAAATCCTTCATTCGTAACCAAATAAAAATAATTAATTTTCATGCACCACTAAAGTACGTACACGTAGTACTTGTTAGCCAGACAAAGAAGATTTCAATAAAGACGTGAAGCAAAAAAGAAAAACCAACAATGAAAACTATTTCAATCACATTTAACGTCACCATTATAGCAGGCAAACGAAACTAATCCAGCTCATCCTTTAACCATAATCTGTAGAAATATAGAGGAGAGCACAGCACTTAATTTCCTTTTTATATTTTACCTAAGCATTCATTAGACAACACTCCACCACTTCTTTGTTTTTTTTTTCTTGTAAATCTAAAGACATCCCCAACCCCATTATCGTAAGCTGGTAACTTCGAGAGTAGCTGTCTGTCTGTTTGTCTGCTCTGTGTGTCTATCATTCATAGATACGTGAGCTCTATGCAGCTTAACTATGAATGGATTTCTCTATTTTTTTTCTTCGCTGTATTAGTGTGTGTGTTTAGTTGGCGTCTTGATAAATATGTTGGATTCTTAGTGATTCCATTTGTCATCGTGGCATGAGTCCATTAATCATCGACAAGCGCGCATTTAGCCGTTGTTGTCGCCGACTTGCATTTGCTGATATTGCCACCGATAATATAAGAAAAAAAACAGCAACAACAAACCAAAGCTTAGAAAATCAACTTACTGTGACTGTGACGGTTACTCGTATCGCTCCCATATCGTTACAAACGCGAAACGCTATACTTTGGTTTTTTTTCCTTGTAGCTCTCGAATAGCACAGCACAGAGACTGGTGTTTGTTGCTTGCTTATGTGATTTGTATAAATAGTAACTGCGTGTGTAGTATGTTGTAGTGTAGTCTGCAGTTGGTAAAATAGTTAATGGTTGCAGTACGTTGATATCGAACGAACGCAATATGCGTTGGTTACCATGAACTTTTTTTTTGCTTTCCTGGCTAAATGACTGAGTATTTGCCTTTGAATGACTTTTTTCCATGTGAATTTGTGTGGGCACAAGGGAGGCAAAGGGCACATGAGGCAATGGCTGTCACAACGGTAGCCTAATCTACAAGAGTGTTAAGCTCAGCAGACATCAGATATACTACGCGCCTTAGTCTTGGCTTCAGCCTTAGCAGAAAGGGAGACAAATGATATAAGACTTGGTAAGTTTTGTTTTATTTAATGATCAAATTATGCTGCCAGTTTTAATTTTCCTCGTGTATAATCATACTGTGCGTTATACACACTCATTGAGTCACTCGCTCACTCTCACATTCATTCACTCATAGCTAGTGGCACGCATAGCCTGGCCAGAAAGGAAATCTTTAGACAGACAAAGTTTTCTTTTTTTCGTTCCTTCTTTTATTAATTGCTGAACAGCTTTAAGCAAAAGGTTGGTGACATTCGCTGAAAAGCAAGAGAGAAGCATTTTTGATTCTTTCTAATAATGATTATCATGTTGGCAATATTTTTCCAAAACAACAGGAGAGACAGACAGACACATCAGCAAAATGAAATTTAAAAGCAAAGTTCCAATATGTAATCGTTAAATACTACGCTTAAGTACACAGAAGATTATTATCGAAGTTAATGAAATCACATCAACATACCGCTGTGCCTAGTTTTATGGGAACATCTCTTTTTCGTGCTGGTGGCTGAATGATGTCCAGCCAGATGACCATTCTCTTCATGCTTGTGGCGTGATATGGAAAGAAAAATGGTTACCAGGTTTCATAAAACAGAATGTTACCATGAATCCGCCAAGTTGGCAGAGTAAGTGCAGCTATAATCTAAGCTTTTAGTAGTAGTTTCAAATAACTGTTAGTTTCTAATACCCTGAATAAACGTAACCGATTTAAACGTTCTCTTATAATCAACAAGACTTGACAATTTTTGATACCTATGTTTTATTAGAGAATTGTCTCCGGCAGTTTTTGAATCTACCTACGAAAGCATTGCCTTTTATTCTCCTATCCAATAGGTAGGTAGCTAGAAGTGGCTGTCCCTGCGATGGCGTTATGAACGGATACACTTAGGTCACACACAGGGCCTATTGTGATAACACAGTTGCACATTTTGCCCTAGTCCAGAAACCAATCAGAGCTTCCGATGAAGCGACTCAGATTGCCAATATCCATGCGTGACAGTTCATCCAGATCGTCCATGTAGTACGCACCATGGACATATCCACAGCTTGTGCAGAAATCATTTGCAAGGTGTCCAAGACCAATATGTCTCGCTTGCGTTACTATAATACAATTTCCCTTATTAACCCCTAAAACAGTGCTGAGTTTACTTCTTTGGAGTTTAAGCAGAGCTTCCACGCGCCCTTTTTCTCATCCAATAGACAGCCTAGAAATAGTTTGCTGACTCCATGTAATCTATGGGAATTCGTGTAACACTGCCATGTACGTACCGATATTTTTGTGAAAAAATTTCAGAACACCAATGAAGGAAGTCCCCGTAGACCAACAGGTAGTAAGACTTTGTTCGCTTATTAGGAATGAGGCCGTGGTTCAAGTCCTAGCTCAGACCTCTCTATTAAAACGAAATTAAAAAAAATATTTCTTCAGCAACTTCTTCACAGCTGTCTTTGGGCAAAAATTCTGAGCGTAAATAAAAGCGCCATGAACAGCTTCTCAAAAATCTGTCCTTCGACTTTAAACTGTAGTAAGAAGCTAGGTTGTGAACCTAACTAAAGGGTTGTAATGACCAACTGAGTAAGTAAGTAGGGAAGAAAGGTTGAATCACCAAACAATGTCTTTGCATTATCGCTTTAAAAGCCTTGATAGTTCTACTCCAGAACGATGCACTAGATGTTTACCAGTACAGGCTATTCGAAACCTATTGGACCATTATTTGTAGAAGATAGAGGAATTTGAAAGCAAGTCAGTGGAAATTGCATAAGACACGTGCATTAGTTTAATCGCGGCAATGAGATCTAGTCCTGCGGTGGCAACAGAGCTTCTGCTACATTTGGTAGTGAAAGTCAAACTACGGTAAAGATAAAGGGAGATAATGGTTATGAGATAATTGGTCTAACACGACGTACATCAGAGAGTATCTGACAGATTGAGTGGCTGAAAGTTCCCTCATTAACTTTTTTTGGGACAGACGCAATCAACACCATAACCTTAAGAAATGCTTTGCAACGAGACTGATTATTAAAACTGAATGAAGTAATTTGGTGTTTATATTCCCCTACATGGTAAAGCCATATGGTTGGATAGAAGTAGGAATGTTCGGATCCAGTATGAAATATTCATAAGCCATGAAAAACCAATGGGTATCGTCCAAATGGAAATTTACGCCATCGAAAGTTGATGTCTCTACTATCTGCTATCTATTGACTTGGATTCTATAGATTAATGCATATACACATAATTGACCACTACAACTTTTCGGTCAGGATTACGGCCTAGATTCTCACACCACACATGTTGTGTGCCTTAATTTTACACTTGAGTGGCGGGACCTACAGTTTAACGTCGACTCCGAACGACAGATTTTTTAGGAACATTTTCAAGGCAGGTTTATTTACTCTCAGAGTTTTTGCCAGAAATCTGCTGAAAGGAAGTCGCCAAAAAAATATATTTTTTCATATTTCGTTTTGATGTCTGGCCTCGGCTCGAATCCGGGCTTTACGTCTAATAAGCGGACACATTATCTACTAGACTACGGCAACTACCTATAGATTAATGGCTTGAGAAATAGTGTCACTCTTTGCTGGCTGCTAGTACATGTGGCAATTTAGGGTAATGAGCTTGGTTGAGGGGTTTGCCAAGAGAAGAGTATCCACATAGTGCATGAAGTTTGGAAAAACAAAAGGAAATAGTGAGACTAAAGAACCAAATGGGTCTGAGACAATCGAAAGCTTTTCAGTAAGAAGGGATTTGAGTCTTGCGTCACAATGTCCCAGAATGTCCTAAAAAACAGATACAGCTGCATACGTAGGAGAGGGTAAAACCCAATACCATGTATTCTTTTTTCAATGCGTACTTAATGACAAAATATTTCTCTATGGTAGGCTTTCGCTTCAGATTTGTTTAATAGTTGAAGTGTTCTAAAGGGACAAATTTTAATCATTGTCCATTGTTCAAGGCCAAATTATTCCATTTTATTAAGGCAACATGTTAAATTTAGTAATTAAAGGATTCTTACAAGTGTACAGTCAAACTTTGCTTATGATGAAGGGTGTCAATTATTTGCATTGACAATTTAGGGATTCCTAGCAGTGTTCCTCAAAGTCTATCTTCTGTCATAAGCTGAGTTTACCACCACTGCCTATTTATCAGAATTTATAGAATTTCATTACAGAAGGGAGCTAATAAATGACTAGAGAAAAACATCTAAAACTACATGGCTTTGTAAGAGTGCTGCTTGCAACATGCTATCAAAAATATCTGTATGCAGTCTGTAGTCTGTTTTAAATATTTAACGAATAATACAGCTGAACAGCTAAAACTTTTGCAATCAAATTGCATTTAATCGATACGTAATTATTTCGTAAGTGCTTATTTAAACTACTTTAGGCGGCTCTCATTAAACTGACAAAATTCTTTGAATATTTTATTTTTTTGTTTTTGTTTGCAATGAAGAGAGACAGAGGGAGAGAAAGAAAAAAACTGTTTGAAAATATTTCAATTGTCATGTTTTTGTGGTACCTGATAATATTTCTTATCAATAAATTAAATTCGACTCACCATACGGCTAATGTCCACGAAACTAATGTGGTAAGCTCAGGCGCAATGTGAAATATTTTGTTGTATTGAACAACAACAAGAAATAAAATGTTCGTAACTTAAGCTTCCTGGTAATACACAGCATCAGCAGCAGCAGAAAGACGCATCTTAAAAAACGTTTCAAAGCTTTACGGATTAATTATAGAGCAACGGCAATAAAAAAAAAATGTTGTGGTTGTAGTGGTTGTTGTTGTTACATTAAAGCAGAAAGCCAACATTAATGCCTATAATTACATACAATTCCGTCAATTAAAACTCCATGTTTCTTTTGAGACCCGGTGTGGTTTTTTTTAGACCTGTTTAACAGTTCAGTTAAGTTTTTTTGTTTGTTTTAACAATCTTCTACGAATTGAGTGGCTAAGGAATGAATTGCTGCGCAGATATTGTGTCTGTGTGTTCTGAAGTTTTTTGAAGGAATTTATATTGGAATTGGAATGGAGTTTTAAATGAAACACAAACGACTCTCTGAAGTAAAAGTTTCAGCAATTGCCGAAACAAATGTTTTCTGTTTAAACTGAAAACATGATTTTTGATTTTCTGCTTCTCTCTTTTTCTTACAAGACAAATTTTTTTAACGACAATGAGCTGCCAAATAGCCACGAAACGAAGTAAATGTTTGTCATTAAAGTGTTCGCAACCAGATTTAATGATCTTAAATTAGTATGTTTCATAAAATATTTGTACAACATGCAATGCATGGTTTGCCAGATTGTCGTACATTTATTTACACAAACAAACAGACAAGCAAAATAAATCAATCAGTCTTCATGCAATCGATACCGGCATGAGGCAATCAGTCATCAACACAACTACACACGATTGTTAATCAGCAGATTCTCCGATATTGTTGCCAGATAATGTAAATAAATATTTACGATTTAACATTACTTACATGTTACTTTACATACTTTACATGCCATGTATGGTAAACAACTAAACTACATGACACAGAAAGTTTGAAGAAAACAATTTTTGTTTTTAAAAAAAGTTACTCAATCACACAATGTTGGATTTTCCTTTAACATTTAATTCTTTGAATTAATTTTTTTAACTTCTTTTTCTTCATTTAAAATTTATCGTTTGTCCCGCTTGATCATAATTTACATAAGTTATGATAGGAATCAATTTTTACATCATTTTGCAACAAACAAAAAAAAAAGAAGAAGGAAAACAAAATTCAAAAAATTATTATCGTTAATTATAAGGCATTAATTTAATATTGAACCCCTGAACATGGTGTTACAGCCTAGCCATACAAATATTGTAAGGCAGGCCTGAATATTTTTGAAAATATAGTCCTTTATTGGCATACTTTGTTGGCCTGTCTCTTCCTTTATGAGAGAGGTAAATAATAATTTTTGTTCAAAAAAAGATGTCCACACAACTGTAATTATAGGGTCCAGATTTTTTTATTTATTTTTTTTTTTGGTTTTCCTTGAGAGGCAAAAAAATCAGGCCATTCAGAATTTTTTTCAAAAGGACTGCATGGCCAAGGGAATAATGTGACCATCTAGTATAGAAATTTTAAATGGTACCTACATACAGCAGATATTACTCATGCATATACTAGCATCGACATAATTGGTTCTGAAATTAGCTAACCTCACAAACCTTCAATGATAATCGATAGCTTACATTGCTTATTTATATTTTTTAAGCGCTTCCGACCTTTAAATTTATATAAAACAAAGTGTTCGTGAGACGTCTTTGAAATTTTTTATCCGTTTTAAAGACCTATTTATGCCATTGTATGTGGAAAATGAAGTCGCCGTAGTCTAGTAGGTAGAGTGTTTTCTTCTTAGACGTCAGGCCACGGTCCAAACCCCAGGTCAGACATCAAAACAAAATATGAAGAAAATATTTCTTCGGCGATATCCTCTCAGTAGATTTCTGCCAAAACCTTTCAGTTAGGATTACAAATTTTCAAATTTAGGACGATACATATCCAAATGAGTATAATGCATCTCGAAATAGGTATAGTTTGGTGTGGGTGTGTGTTGGCGGCATTATCGGTCCATATTTGTTTGAGAACGCCGTTGGCCACACCATCACTGGGTACTATAGCTCGATGATTAGTAACTTCTTTTGACCTGAATTATATGATCTGGATATTAGCGACATCTGATTTCGTCAGAATGGCACTACGTCTTAGACAGCTCAACCTTTTAGTCCGGATTAGAACCTTGCTTCTTACACAGCACAACATGCCATTCAGTTCATGCCAATTTGGATATTCTGTACGACTAATTTGTGGGCATGGTCATCTCACATGCTGGTGATGGCCAATTATGTGTGTATTAATGGTTCGAGGCATGGTCATCTCACGTAAAGCTTATGTGTACCAGAGATTAGCAATGAATCGTTTTTTCGATATTCAGAAGTACTCATGAAATTTTGAATATAACAATATTGAAATTTAACAATGCACTCTGATTCATTTATACTCATTACAATGTTAATTTATAAATACAGGTTGCAATCAGTTTACGTACAATGTCAAACTCATACCATTCGAAATATGTTTGATTCCTAAGCCTACTCATTTAGATTCATAACTTTAGAAAAATACTTATAAATGGTTCGAGTGACTCGAATATTCGCACGTTAATCATACTTATTTTGTGATTCGTGTAGTATATTGTGAGTTATGGAGAGTCAAAATCAACAATATCATACGTGTTGTTAAGTATGAATATGATGAGTACTTCAAACTTTGAAAATGAGTAGAGATTCTATGATATTAAAATAAGTATGAATGCGTATAAGTATCAGAAATTATGAGTATGAAACGAAGCTACTCATCTTTTTGAATACTCATTTGATCTCTGATCGTGTGATTTGGGCTCGTTAGTGGCAGATGAGCCACAAACCACAAGGATCCTCAAGACACAACCCACATTATCTGTCAAATTTGGTCTGGTTTATATGCCTGAGTCATGGAAAATTCAATATTTCGGTTGTGCGATTTGAACGATGTTGCTTTCCACACATAATTGTATCAATACGTCTTTGAAACGAATAAAAAATTTCAGTGATATATCACAGACGCTGTGCTTTCGGCTGTTTAAAGATATGAGGCTCCTAATTGAAAACCATTTGAAGTTAAATTCAATGTCTTCCAGTATATTTCGCTTAAAATTATAACGAATACCGTGCCATTGAGTTGGTCCCATCATGTTGGCTCCCAAAATTGATTTATAAAACAACCACAAAGAATTGAAACCTTATGATTGTTGTACTTCAGCTAATAAATGGAGGCTGAACTTTACGCATGCGTATAAATGGATAATTGATGTGCAACGAACAGACATCAATACTCCCTGCCAACCAACCAAACAACTAACATTGGCATTTTCATAGCTGCACATTTGTTTTTAAAAGCATCCCAGGAATATTATGATGGAGTAGATGACGATGATGATGGTGATGATGCGATGCGATGCAATGCAAAGCTGCTATTGATACAGCGAAAAAAGTAGCACTATAGCACGGTAGTCGTAGTCGAGTTGAAGTTCACTGCAACTGATTGCAATCCATATTCAATTATTTAATTTATATTTATGTATGTATGTATACACACAGCCCAAGCAACAGCCAAATGCAACCAAATGCAATGCAATCAGGCAACCAACTATTCGTTGTCTCAATCACTAACATTTCTTTGGTATTTCCAGTAGGTGCCACAGTAGGTATGTACATATGTATGTATGCTGGCTGGCAGTCGGTCGGGTAAGCGTCTTTGTTTTTTCTTTTTTTTTGGAACCAAAACTTAAACGAGTACATCATGTTTCATTTTGACGAAAATTATGCAAATCACGCAAAAACATATGAATTATTTATGAAATGTTTGAAGGCACATCATAAATCTACTTGTTGTTGCTGCCAAACGGCGCGAACCAGACGAGACGAGCTGATACTGTATAGACGGGTGCGCACTATAACGAAAGGTTGTACCCTTTCATACGCTTAATTTGAGTAATTTTTTTTTCGGTAAAATGTTTTCTTTTCTTTCTTTCTTTTTCTCATTTTTTTTAATTTATTTACATACCTTTTCTTCTCTTTTATTGTTGTTTTTGTAGCGGTATAAGGTAATAAACAATTTGTATCACTTTTGGTTGTTTTAAGCACGTAAAAATGACAAAAATTGCCTGAAGGCAACATTTTAAGTCAAAAAATTCAGCTGAAATAGTACAAACTCCACAACTTTTTTGTTTTGTTTTTTTGGAAGAAATTGTTTCACTTGCTTGCCTTGTTGAAATTACGTCCACTTGCAATTTAAAAAGAGAAACTCTTGAAAATTGGGGGAAGTTATAAAAGCAAATACAAACACTTATGTTTGGTAATTAAATCACTTCAAACTGTAGTTGTGACACCAGTTTTGCCTTACAAATGCCACACTTTGAAAGAAAAATATCCATGTTGTTGGGAAACTCTGATGAGGGCCTGAAAGACGGTCTCAAGGTCTCATCCTGATGTATGGGTCTAGAAAATAGTTTCAAAACTTACGTTGGAGAAAAGGGGCCCCCTAGACGTTGTTTAGATACATACAAGATTGGTCATTACAACCCTTCAATCTGGACCTAGCTTCTCACACCACTACAGACCTACATTTTTAAGACGATTCAGAACAACAGAGTTTTTGAGAAACTTTTTTATGGCAATTTTATATATTTTTGCCAGAAATCTGCTGAGAGGCAGGCGCCGAAGAAATAATTTGGGTTTGAATCGTGCCTTCACGTCTAATAAGATAGCACACTGCCTACTAGACTACGGCGACTATTAATTTAAAAAAAAATTACTCTGTGACCCTCCACATAAAACAAGTGTCAACGTTCCACGTTGTTTATTTTGGAACCATAAGATCAGCTTGTGAACAATTCAAAAAATTGGTCACCGTTATGCATTTCAATAGAGCACGTGCATTCCTGAACAGTTTGTCGGCATGGTTTTTCGTGTTCTAAGCAATTAAGTGGCTTCACTTACCCTCTACAGAATCTATTACCCTCTACAGAATCTATTTCTTATCACTCGGGATCTATAACATGTGCAACGAACATTAAAACGTCATTCCAGGCCACCCCTTAGTCAATGGGTGAACAAAAAAATTCTCGCATATGGCACGACAACAATACACATGACATCCACGAAAAACTCACTGTTTTGTGTGGCTTTTAAGTTGGCGGCTTCATCGGTCCATATCTTTGGAGATTATCACTGCAGGTTAATGATTCTTCTTCTTTTGGTCTGCAAATGATGTTTCACCAACGACATGTGGTTTCGACACAACAGCGATACGTGCCACACAGCTCATATCTTATTGAATATTCTGCAAGGGTGGTTAGAGGTATGGTCACCTCACCTGAAGCTGATGTGTATTAGCCACCGAGATCGTGCACTTTGACCTCATAAGTCTTTTTCGTGTGGTGTTTTATTAAGTCTTATTGATAAGACTTAATGGGTAATTATTGGTATTGGTATAGAAGTCGCCGTGGTCTAGTGGGTAGTGTGTTGGCTTATTAGACGAATTTCCGAGTTCGAATCCCAGGCCAGACATCAAAAACAAAATACAAAAAGTATTTCTTCGGCGACTTCCTCTCAGCAGATTTCTGGCAAAAACTCTGAGGGTAAAAATTGCCATGAAAAGCTTCTCAAAAAATCTGTCGTTCGGAGTCGACTTTAAACTGTAGGTCCCCTCCACTCATGTATAAAATTAACGCACACAACATGAGTGGTGTTGAGAAGCTAGGCCGTAATCCTGACGAAGGGTTGTAATGGCCAATTATGTATGTATGTATGTTTTATTAAGTCACTAGATTGTGCGAATAAGCCACAAACAATAAAGGAACTCAAAGCCAACAAAGCAACAATTGTCGTTCAAATTCAGGCTGATTTATGAGTCATGATCATGGAAAATTGAACATTTCAGGTGCACTTTACCCACAGAAACCGTGGCGGATATTTGCACGATTTTGTAGTGTGTTGGCTTATTCTAACCGCAGATCAGACAACTCCAATAAAAAAAAATTAGAAAAAATCTTTCTTAGGCGACTTCCTCCCTGAAAGTAAATAAAATTGCTATGAAAAGTTCCTCAAAAATCTATCGTTCGGAATCGATTTTAAACTGTAGGTCCCACCACCCATGTATAAAATTAACACACACAACATAAGTGGTATGAGAAACTAGATAGTAATCTTGACTGAAGGGTTGTAATGACCAATTATGGGATAGGACGTGTTTAATAAAAGGCTCTCTATTTCTCATTTTGATAGAAGAGAAGTATGTACTCATTTGTACTTTTCTCTAAATAACCTGCTAATTGGCATCCTTTTATAATTATTTTATATTTTTTTTTTTAATAAATTTCACAACTTCATCATAAATATTCTTCATTTCCTGTTGTTTTCAAATTTCATTTGATTTTAATTATTTATTTAGAGCAGGTAAATAAATATTTACAAAGACCTAAAAAAATTATTAGCGAATTAGAGTGGAACAAATTAATGCGTCACGAAAAATATACGAAAACATTGCACTGCAAAGAGAAACGAAACCCCTTTGAAGAGTTGAGAAAATTTTGCTGTACAAGCTAAAGGGAAATTTCTTTGATTTCTATAGGCAAAGCAAATTTCGTTAATAATTTATTATAAAAAACAAGAAGAAGAAGAAGAGAAAAACAAGCAAATAAATGAATTAAAAAATTGTTAAATAAATTACGTGACTTAATGGCGAGATTTGTGTGTGTGTGAGAAAGTAATTTTAAAAAATTTGAAAATAAATTGCCTTCGAAAATGAAACGTATTAATTTAGCAAGAGGGAGACATGACGACATGATTGTCTTTGTGATTTTCCTTTCTTATCAAATCTTAATATGAAAAGAAAAATTTCAAATCAAATTTGAAAAATAGGCTCGAGTGTAATTAATGAGCAGCATTAATGTTAAAGGAATTGAAAAATGATTTTTTTTTATTTCTTTTTCTTGGGGGGAAAATTGTTGATAGAAATTAAACAATTTCAGTTCGTTTATCTTCTTTTTTTTTTGTTCTAAGCGACATACAGTAGGCGTCAAAAGAAAGTGTACACTATTGACAAAATTCTAACTCTAACACCAAACTCAACGTTTACCACTTAAGGAGAGTGTCCAAAAAAATTTGACAATATTTCGAAATTTTATTGTAATTTGTTTTTTTCTTTTTTGCTTTCAATTTTACAAATCGTCAAACAAAGAGAATTTTAAAATAAAATTTACACGCTGCGGCAGTCAAAATACACCCAGCTAATGGCTGTAAGTTGTGAGTTTTGTTGAGTACAACTCAAAAATATATTTCTTGTTGTATTTCTTGAACCCTCCAAACTTGTTTTATTTGACAAAAACTGACTTTTTGAACTTTTTGCAAAAATTTATTGATTACATAAACATTTCTGAACCAATGTCCAAAATTTAAAACTTATTAGAAAAGAGACGAATGGATCTTTAAAACGCTATACACATATATATTATTTGACTTAATATGCTATGGGGTTTGATGAGGTCATGCCAGATGAGAATATTTTTCATATTTTTTCCAATTTGTTCGTTCATACTGACAAACTTTAATTAAAAAATATGAAATAAGTGATGACATTCTGAAAGTTCGTTATCTTGTGAAGAAATTGACACTTCGTTTGATCAAATCGGATTTAATATGGTATCATGTTTGATGAGGTAAATTTGACAAATGCGAATCTTTTTCATATTTATTCAAGTTTTTGCGTTCATAGTAGCAAACTTTAATTAAAAAATATGAAAGAAGTGATGACATTCTGAAAGCGCATTATCTTGTGAAGAGATTGACACTTCGTTTGATCAATGCGGACTAAAATTACAGTAGTTATTATTTAAAGAGTCTAGCAGTCGTGTTATATTTTTCCTATATATGTATATATTTTCAAATGAACTTTTATTTCAAACATCTTCTGAATTTAATGGATCTTGATTGCTTATCGTAAAATGTATCAATTTCAAGTTTGAGCGGACACCAGAAGTTGGACAATGTTTGCGCAAAGAGAAAATAATAATATTTGCAAAATACACAAATATCAGTCGACTTCTGGATTGACACATTTTTCGATAAACAATCAAGATCGATCAAAACTTTTGAAAATTTTTGAATTGAAAGTTCATTTGATAAAATGACATATACATACATATGTATACAAAATATAACACGACTGTTATACTATTTAAGTAATAACTACTGTAATTTTTGTTCGATTTGATCAAACGAAGTATCAATCTCTTCACAAGATAATGCACTTTCAGAGTGTCATCACTTATTTCATAGTTTTTACTTAAAGTTTGCTACTATGAGCGGACAAACTTGAATAAATATGAAAAAAAATTCGCATTTGTCAAGTTTACCTCATCAAATCTTATAGCATCTTAAGTCAAATAATATATATATGTATACCGTTTTAAAGGCCTATTCTTCGTCTTTGTAATAAGGTTTAAATTTTCCAACATCGCTTCAGAAATATTTGTGTAATCAATTAATTTGTGCGTAAAGTCTGAAAAAAACAGTTTTTGTCAAATAAACCAAGTTTGGAGCGCTCAAGAAATATAAAAAAAATACTTTTGAGTTCTACTCAACAAAACTCATAACTTACACTATGTCATTAGCTGAGTGTATTTTGACTATTGTACCGAGTTATTAAAGTAAATTTTTTTTAATGTAAACTTTCTTTTGACACTCACTGTACATATATACATTGGCTTGACAATGACTGTAATTTAACATTATCTTGACGGAAAAATGAAAAATTTTCTCCAAATATTGAAAAACCCTTAAAAAGATGAGGGCTTAAGTTCGAAAAGTGACTTAAAAAGAGATTGTGTGAGAGAAGAGAAAAACTAAGAAGAATGTAACATGTCAAGAACATTTGAAATAATCATTTTGACAAATTACACAAACAAACATTCTCTATCATAGAGAATGTTTGTTGGATTGTTTGTTTTAAAATAAGATTTTCAAGAAATGATTCATTCATGCTTTCAAAGACAAAAAAAAAATATGTTTGTGCTTAAGAGAGTTTTCGTTGATTGATATGCTGATAAAAATAAAAGCAAAATAAATTGAAAAAAAAAATTAAATTTCCATGTGTTTTTTTTATTTTTTTATTTGAACATGTGCTGTCGTTTGAATAATTGGCCAAATATTCAAATTAAACACCTTCCTTAAGGCCATTTTATAATACAAAACAAGAACGCAGAAAAGTCTCAAGTAATTTTATTAAGTGTCATTCAAGTATATGAATATTTGTATGTATGTATGTATGTATATATGTGTATTTTTAAAAGGCAAAAAGGAATAAATAATAATTTAAATAACAACCCATAATTACAGCGTTTATTTCATGTAATTTTTCCGTGTATTCTTCTTTTTCTTTCATTTTTTATTTATTCCCTCATATACAAACCGTAACCCACCATGCCAAGCCATGTTCTTTTTCCGAAATAAAACCACAGAAATGTTTAACAATTTTAAAAGATGCAAATTTTTACAGACTTTAAATAAAATTAATGATGCCTTAAGGATATTCCTATTTCTATATTAAAGACGCTGAGATGCTCACACACATATTTTTATTTTTCATTCATATTCTTGTCTTCGCCTTCATCCTCAAAAAAAGGCTTCCATTTCTGCTCCTGTTTATGTCACCACACCACACAGTTCGGCATGTTTGTTGTCCTCTTATCATTAACAACAAATCTGTCTCGTCTTTCTTGTGACCACAAAGGAAAAATAGCGCAACAACTCAAAAACCCAAAATCATATTTTTTTTTCTTCTCTATTCTTGTAGAAAATAGATAAAGAAATAGAGCAAAGGAAATCCATTAAATTAAAATGAAATTGTAATTACCTAGTCGAACACAAAGGATAAGAAATGGATGGATTTTAAATTGATTTACTGAACTCAAAATGATATGTAGAAAGGTTACCATTTGCTATTGGATTTAGGGATTAAAGAAGTTAATATGGGAAGTAAACTTTCAATATTTCATACCCTAAGGAAGAGAGATCAGCAATGAATCGTTTTTCGCTACTCATAAGCACTCATGAAATTTTGAATATACATATGTGAATATGAATACATGAACAATATTGAAATTTAAGTAGAAATTATAAGTATGATACGGTTCTACTCATCTTTTGAAATACTCATTGGTGATCTCTGCTCGAGATAATCAGAATGCATGTCTTTTAGCATCAACAAAAGTGCCATCGACTAGAATCCCCAGGCTAACGGCAGAATACTAGTGCACGCATACAAATTACAGCCCTGAACCGAAATTTTCCGATATAAAATTTCTTGGTCAAAACAAATCTGGTTGAAAGCTTGACAAACACGATTTAAACCTATGCGCCTTAAGGCTGCATACATGATTAGTCAATCTAATCTTATTTCCATACATGCCTACATACTGGTATAAATCCTTATATAATGTAAATATAAGGATTATACTTCTCTTTACAAGGTGCTTACCAGAGGTCAGCAATGAATCATTTTTTCACTACTCATAAGAACTCATGAAATTTTGAATATAAGGGAGTCATTCATATTCACTACAACGTTGATTTACATATAAGGTACAGGTTGCAATGAGTATGCATAGAACGTTGACATCAAACTCAAACCATTCGAAATATGTTTGATTCATAAGCCTACCATTTAGATTTATAACTTTGGAAACTTTTTTATAATAATTATAAATGATGTCTTAGTTGTTGTTGCATTTACAAAAAAAGAAAAAAGACACATAAGCAAAAAAGCCAAAGCAGCAAGCAGAACAAACACACAACCTTCCAGTGAGTATTGTAGTGTTCGTATGCGAATCATACTAATTTTGTGCTTCGTGTGTATGTTGAGTTATGGAGCGTCGAAATCAATAACATCATACGTGTTGTTAAGTATAGATATGATGAGTACTTCAAACATTGAATATGAGTATCAGAAATTATGAGTATGATTCGATTCTACTCATCTTTTTGAATACTCATTGGTATCTGGTGCTTACTTAATTGGTCATTACAACCCTCTAGTGAGGCGTACAACCTAGCTTCCCAGCTTGACTAAAATTATTTTCAATTATTTAAAATTTTTACTTACTCCATAGGGTATAATTTAGCTTCCTTAGCTCATCCATATCATTACAATTTTTCTTTTATCCTTTTTGAGTTCTTGAGTCCTTACTGAAGCAGTACATTTTCTTTTTCTAAAATTTTTTTTTTTTGCTTCTTCAAAAATTGTCTTGGTTAAGCACTAAATTCCTTTGTTTGAATAGAAAAAACGCTAAAATTGTGTTGTATTAACACAACCAACAGCCAAGAGTACAAAAGAGAATAGAACCCACTACTAATGCAACAAATACCACCAATTCTCGAACTATGAACTGATTTAGCCACTTAAATTTGGCCAGTAAATAAACACACACACACACACTAACCGACTAAACATTTAGTTAAAGTAGAGTCATTACATGAGCATTAGCCAGAGAAGTAGCGCAAGTTGGATGTACTCCCCCAAAACATTCTCGTAAATTAGAGAGAAATTTTAAATTTTTTTGTTCTGTTGAGGGGGTAAACAAACCATCAAGACACAGAACTAGTCCTGTTGGTTGGCTTTGTGTGGAGTGCGACCATATTTAGACTTTATCTTGGCTACTACACAGTGTCAAATGCGATGTTCGGAAATCATTAAAGTTCATTTGCACTTAAAAGAATATGCTTTTTTCATCATTTTTCTAATAGATTTTCTTCGTTGTTATTCCTTTTTCTCTCGATGTCGCCATAATATTCCTCTTTTCCCACTTTTTTCTTTCGTTCTTCTTAAGTAACGAGAAAATGGCAATTTAAACGGGAGTAATAATGAAAATGAAATTGTTGGAAGAAAAAAATGCTGCCGTAAAAGAAGGAAAAAAAGAAAATTTTATTTGTATTACTCCGTGTTTAACAATAAGCCTTGCGGTCATTATTATCTGGCTATACTATCAGCCATTCACTAAATTTATAAAAAAAAAAACTTTCTTTTGTTAGAGAATTTCTTTCTTCATTGAATTTCATTTTTTTTTTTTTCAATTTGTTTTCATTTAAAAAAAAATATGCTTCTTTAAATTATGAAATTTTGGAATTTATGAAGAAAATGAAAATTATGTGGAATTCGCGGCATGCCACAATAGAGATTAGCATGCTTTTGAATTTTAACTAAAACAATTCTGTGAGAAATTTTTTAAAATATTACGTCGAATAACTTTTAAGGAAGGTACTATAACGCGTAATGTATTTAGATCCGATACTAGACCGATACGGGGTACTAAACAGAGATCAGTAATGAGTATTCATGTACAGTATCGAATCACACTCACAATTTCTGATACTTAAACGCATTCATAGTTGTTTTAATATCATGGAACCTCTACTCATATTCAAACTTTAAAGTACTCATCATGATATTCATACTTAACGACAAGTATGATGTTGTTGATTTTAACTCTCCATAACTCAACATATACACGAATCACAAAATAAGTATGTATCGCGTACGGACACCAAAATACACACTAAAAGGTTATGTGTTTGCTCTGTTTGCTGCTTTGTATTTTTTGCTTATGTGTCTGTGTTGTGAATGTAACAACAACTAAGACCGTACATTTTAATGAATGATTCGAGTCACTCGTGAATCAAACATATTTCAAATGGTATGAGTTCGATGTCATCGTTCTACGCATACTCCTTGCAACCTGTACTTATAAATCAACGTTGTAGTGAGTATGAATGAATCAGAGTATGTACTCTGAATCAGAGTATGTACTTTTTTTTATAAATTTAACTATGTAGTTAAATTTCAATATTGTTGACTGACTTATATTCAAAATTTCATGAGTGCTTACGAGTAGCAAAAAACTAATAATTGCTAATCTCTGATCTCGAGGAATAGAATTTCACGTTTCACAACGGTAGTGGTCGACTAATTTCATGTTCCTATCGAATATTCTGAGTTTTATTCTATTCTATTCTAATACGCTGCATAAAGAGTTCATACATCTCACTTTTGGATCGAATGAAGAAATCATCGCCAACTTGCGCGCGACCGAAGATCTTACGTATAACTTTTCTCTCGAATGCTTTAAATGCTTTAAAAAAACTACTGAATATTTTCTAAAATTTCTTTTTTATTTGCAATTACAATCCTTCCGGTTAATAATGGAAAATAATTTCATTCAAATGGCTACCTCGGCTGGCCATGCAGTAGCCTACACGATTGGTCCAATTTTTAAGCACATTATCGATTGTGTGCAGCTGTATTTCACCAATGGCTTCACGAATATTGTCCTTTAAAGCGTCAATTGTCTCTGGCTTGTCAGCGTAACACTTATCTTTGACGGCACCCCCACAAATAATAGTCCAACGGTGTCAAATCGCAGCTCTGAGGTGGCCACACGACATCAGCTCTGCGGCTGATAATGCGATCTTCAAAAACAGGGCGCAAAACATCGAGTGTAGCTTCGGCTGTGTGGCAAATCAAATGTTGCCAATATCCTCCTCTTCAATTTTTGTGAACAAAAATTCGTTCTACATGGCCCGATAACGATCGCCGTTGACTGTAACGGCCACTACTTGCCCATTTTCGAATTATGCCTCTGGACCAAAATCCGCACCAAACAGTGACTTGTTTTGGGTGCGTCAGCTTTTCAATGTATGCGTGCGGGTTTTCTGTGCCCCAAATGCGGCAATTTTGCTTGTTTACATACCCGCCAAGATCAAAATGAGCTTCATCTGAAAAGATGATTTTTTTTTGCCAAAATCGGCATCTTCTGTAGGCTACTCGTGTAGGCTACCGCATGGCCAGCCGAGGCAGCCATTTGAATGAAATTATTTTCCATTATTAACCGGAAGGATTGTACTTTCAAATAAAAAAGAAATTTGAGAAAATATTCAGTAGCTTTTTTTTTACAGCATTTTCAAAAAAAAAAGTTATTTGGCGGACCCTTTATTTAGAATCTCGGCTACTTATAGAACTATAACGGTTTTGTTCTGGTCGGAGTATTGTGTCATTTAATCTGTTTAACGAACTTATTCCTTCAAATTTTCATCTTCGAAACGTCTACTATGGGCAACTGCAACATTTCAAAACTATTTACATTTCTTTTTTGGCTTCTGCCATTAGAAAAGAAACAAACAAATGAAACTAAAATTTTAGTATGAAAATGGAAAGAAGAGAAAAAATAACTTGAAATTGTTTTTAAAACTTGCAACGTTAGTCCTTATGGTCCTCGGTTCGGCAAAATATGGAAAGTGCATCATAATGTCGTGAGAGAAAAAACGAGAAAGGAGAAGAAATGATTCCATTTATTCCCGACATCACTGCCACATCTGGCGGTGCGGTTCAACGTAATAGTGATTACGACCGAGTATTGTAAACTTATTTAATGTCATTTTCTTATACTCATACAACGACACAATATCTGGGCAACAGGATAAAAGAATTCGTACTTCGTAGGAGACATTGTAAGTTTCGATAAATATTTTAGCAACCCACGGTCTGTCTGTCTGTCTGAACGTTTCTTGGAGTGCATAAAAGATGCTAACAAAGGATTTCTTTTCTAATAACAAAAAAAAACTCAAATAATTGTGTGTGGTGGACTATAAAGGATACATTATAATAGGCAAAGAAGAAGAAGAATAAGAAAATAATGTTTATTTTTATTTTTTTATTGTTGTTGTTGTAATATGAAATAAATAGAATTTTTAAAAAGACATTTGTTGGGTAGAAAAGCTTGTTTTCCAACGAATAATAGAGTGTCTGTGTCTGTATGGATTTTGATGTAATTTTAAAAACACAATATTGGCGACAATTTGTTTGTGGTACGTGGTAGTCGCTGTTGGTATTTCAAGTAAAGCTTAATGTTTTAAATTTTTAATGCGGTGTGGTAATCGTGATTTTTTCATACACTCAGTACTCATTGGATAGCATCTGCTTATGCTATGCATTGCTTAGAGACTAAAAAAATTGATTGTGGGTGTATGGTAAAAGAGAGCTGAGAGAAGAAATTTCATAGACAGCCGTTACTGTAGTTACTAACGGTATATGCATTTGCGGATAGTGCTTTCCACTAAAGTACTGTATGAATACGAACGTATTCTCTTCATAATAATTTGACCACTAGTCAATAGGCGTTCAGTTGTTTGCGTACGCTGATGACATTGACATCATAGGGCGTATAAAGCTAGATGTTACTGCTGCCTTTAGTGCTAATGAACAGGAATCTATTAAGATGGCTCTGGCAGTAAATAAGGGCAAAACAAAGTATATGCTATCCACAAAAGAAGAACTTGCGGCGTATTGGATCTCAGATAACGGCCGATCACTATATTTGCGATATAGACAAGGAATTCATTTATCTTGGCTGCGCCGTTAACACAAAAAATGATGGCAACTATTGAAAACAGGTGATACTATGGTCTCAATAGGCAATTGACCTCTGCGTACGACAAAACTAATACTCTACAAGACGCTCATCCTCCCCGTGCTTCTATATGGCACAGAGGCAAGGACTCTATTAAGAAAAGTACTATGTAAGAGCTTCGGTCAAGTGAGAGTTGGCGATGATTTCCCCATCCAATCCAACAGTGAGCTGTATGAGCTCCTCAACGACATAGACATTGCGCAGCGCACTAACATCCAACGTCTGCGCTGGCTCGGCTATGTGGTTCGATTGAAGGAGAATGCTCCGACGAGATGGGTATTTGATGTGGGGATCTGCGAAATTCGGCGAAGAGGATGATCTAGTTTGCTTTATAAGGACCAAATCGAGGAAACCCTGTCATCGATTGGTGTGACCAATGGGGCCTCTGCCTGGATAACTTAACCTAACCCAGTGTGTGTAAGATATGTCGCCGAAATTTTTTATTCAGAAAACTCCACGAGAAAAGCTCGAACGGCCATTTTACATCACCTTCATGTAAGATGACCAAGCCCTACAATCGTTTGTGGAGAATATTATCTGAGCGTGAGCTGTGTCGTGCGAAGTGCAATTTTGTTGTCCTCAACTAAATATCGCCCGCTGACGGCGTCAGTCAGACTGTCTAATAGGTTGTGTGTTGTTGAATTAGACTTGAGGCCACTGCTCAAACACCAGGTCTGATATATCCAACAAAAAGAAATATGAAAAAATATTTATTCTAGCAAACACTCTGAAAGTAAATAAAATTGCCATGAAAAGTTTCGCAGAAATCCGTCGTTCGGAGTTGACTTTAAACTGTAAGTCTCGCCACTTATTCACAAAATCAACACACACAAAATAAGTGGTCTGAGAAGCTAGTTCAGCAATGAATCGTTTTTTCGCTACTCATAAGCACTCATGAAATATTGATTATAAGTGAGTCAACAATATTAAAATTTAACTATGTACTATGATTCATTCATACTCACTACAACGTTGATTTATAAGTACAGGTTGCAATGAGTATGGGTACAATATTGACATCAAACTTATACCATTCGAAATATGTTTGATTCATAAGCCTACTCATTTAGATTCATAAATTTAGAAAAATACCTTTATAATACTTATAAATGATTCGAATGACTCGAATCATTCATCAAAATGTCTTAGTTGTTGTTGCATTTACAAAAAAAGATAAAAGGCACATGAGCAAAAAGACAGATTAGCAAGCAGAGCAGACACACAACCTTTTAGTGATCGTTTTAGTGTTCGTTTCGCGATTCATACTTATTTTGTGATTCGTTTATATGTTGAGTTATGGAGAGTCGTAATCAGTTGTTGAGTATGAATATGATGAGTACTTCAAACTTTGAATAATGAGTAGAGGTTTCATTATAGTAAAATAAGTATGAATGCGTATAAAAGTCTCACTCATTGCTGAGCTTTGGTAAGGAGTAACAATTTATAAAGCCGTAAAGCTTGAGTCATGATGGTCATGTAACGAATAAAAAGTTTTGTAGTTCATATCATAAATGAAATTGCAGCTAATTTTTGTTTAATTATGACATTTCTTGTATGCCTGCTTGTATATCAATAAGTTTTAACAGCTCTTAATCCTTCTCTCTCTCTCTCTCTCTTTAAAAATAAAGCTGTGTTTCATAGCTTTTAAATGAACCATGAAAAAATAAAGTTTAAAGTTGAAAAGTCCATTATTTATACGGCCAGTCGTTTGCTTTTGTTTTTGTGTTTTTGTGGAAGAGAAGTAAAATTTTATCATTTATCACTTGAGTTAAATAACCGCCATTTAAAAAGTTTATGACAACAATTTTTATGGCGATCCATTCTCAAAAGAAAAAGTAACAATTTTTATTAAAAGAAGCAAAACAAACAAATGAAATGAAAACGAATACGGATTGTAATAAAATAAAAAATTTATAAAAAATAGAATAAAATAAAATAAAATAAAATAAAGAAAAATCCACTGACGGTATAAAATTTATTTTTGAGTAAAAGTTTTTCATAAATGTAATATTTCTCCATAGTTTTCCTCCCCTCCCTCCTTCTCTTGTCACCTCTTGTTCTCACACAGTAAATAATTGTTTTAAAATGACCTGAATATGTGTACATATCCGGATGCCAGAGATGGTATGGTGGTGGCAGCTACTGAGGATTTGAGCACTGGCTTACAAAAATATCCACAAAAATTTTTTAAATAAAATAAAAACAAAAACAAATAAAAAATGCAAAAAAAAAGAAACAGAAGAATGGCATAGTAAAGCTCTTTTTTAAATGGATATTTGGTTTATGGAAATAGTTTTCATGCAATGGGGAGTATAAAACGAGTACAAAAAACGTACGATAGAACACACATAAAAAATCCTACAAGTAAATGTAATAAAATAGTAACAAACGAAAGCAAAAACAACAAGAAACAATAAAAAAAAGAAAAACGATTTGCAACCAAATAAAAAATATTGTCCCTACGAATGTGTTGGACGAAAAGACGAATGATCCTACCACTATACTTACTCATATATACACACACACAAATTTTAGTTCCTGTTATTGTTTTTTTTTCTGTTTTTTTATAGGGATTAGATTCATGTATATATGATAGGTACGTACAGTATCGGACAAAACATAGCTTAATTTAAAGGATTCAGAACATACGGAGTGTGCGCAGACGATATGAAATGTTTGACGATATGAAAGGGTTTTTTGCTGGTCGTCGACTAAATAATCCGGCCTCTACAACTCTTCTGGAAATCGTTCTTTCGTTAATTTATAAATCTAAGCGCGTTCGTATGTGATCAGAAGACGCTGTAAAATCATTTTGGATTGTCCTTTTAGTTCAGGAGTCTTCATATCGCGAAGTTTTACGTGGTCCTCTTCCAGAATGAGTAGGAGATGTGCGACCAGTATGCAAAAACTTTTTAATTAGGCTAGAAATAATTGATCTGTTGATCGAATATTTTGCATTTAATTGATCTTAACCCATTCTAGAACTTGTGGGAGATCGTTAACTTAAAAATCAAGCGAGAAAATTGGAAAATCAAAGAAGATTTATTTGAAGCCGCAAAAATAGCCTGGGAAGCAATATCACCTGAAATAATTAATAGTTCAACATCCTCTATGCCTAAAAGATGTGCATGTGTCATCCAGAATAAAGGATTCGTAACGAAATATTGATTTCAATAGTTTTTTTCTGTAAATTAAATTGGGGGTGCTTTTGTTTTGTCCGCTTATACTTATGGCTTAAAATGTTTTTTGAGTTATAACTTTTTTTTTATTGGGTTCTGAATTCCTTAAGTTTGTGTTTTTCAATAATAAGGATATAAATAAATAAAAAAATTAAAAAAACATTTTTAATAACTTTGCTTTCGTAAAAAAATTATCATTTTAAAAAAATGTACTGAGGGGGTGCTTACATTTTGTCCGATACTGTATGTACGATTGTAAATGAATATTACAGCAGAATATTTGTACAAATATCGAGAGGAGTACCAGGGTCATTTTGTTTGAAATTCATTGCTTTGGAGAGACTTGAAATGGAATTTTTGATAAAAATTATTATAATATGCGGAAATGACATATTATTTTTTAAGCAGAAGGCCTATTGCGTTGCATAGTAAAAATATTGTTACAAAAATTAAAAAACTAGATACTGGTGTTTTGCTTTTACATCGCTTAAGATTAAAATTGTAAACAAAAGCTCCAAAAACAATGCAGTAAGCAAACCTGTTCGCAAATATTCGTACTGCTTCATATAACAACAAACACTAGAACAAAAAAAAAATGGTAAACAAGTAAAAAATACACAAACAACACTACAAGCATAAATGTAAACAAAATACACAAACAACACTACAATAATAAATGTAAACAAATGTAAAGATAGCACATTTATAGAGATTTCGGGAAGGCGAAGTCATGAACATTCACCTTGAAGAACATTCATCATACTGTTTACTCTGCCATATAAAAGGCAAGGCAAAGCAGGCGATTGAGTTAGTGAAGTTCAGTTAGTCTTGTTTGAAGAGAGTAATCGTTATTTGAAGATCTCCGTTACAAAGGTCTGTCGAATTATAGCCTAGGAATTGTTATTGTTTATGCAAAAGATATAAACAGAGGAATAACAAAGACAAGCAATTGTTGTTGTTTACATTAAGTTGTAAACAATGGCACACAGAATTGTGCGAATAATAAAGAATTTTAATTAAAACTGACACACAAATTTATTTTTATTGATATTAAAAAAATGTTCTGTATTTCGTAGAGTATTCTTTTCCAAAGAGAAAGAATTTCGCTGTGATGTGCAAAAGCTTCTATTTCCAGTTTACAGTAGAGATTCTTCAGGAACAGGCAACAAACATAAACTGTCTGTTAAAGTAGTAAATGGAAATACACATATACATACGTGTATACATACATGTATAATTGGTCATTACAACACTTTAGTCAAGACCCCAACCCAGCGTCTCACAGCACTTATGTTGCGTGTGTTAATTTTATGCATGATTGGCGGTATGTACAGTTTAAAGTCTACTCCGAATGACAGATTTTTTTAAGAAACTTTTCATGGTAATTTTATTTTTCTCTCAGGGTTTTTGCCAGAAATCTGCTGAGAGGAATTCGACGAAGAAATATTTGTTCTTTTCTAATCTGGAGTCTGAAGCGAGGCCTCACTTCTAATTAGTCGGTAAATGAACACATAATGGCATATTTCAGTTAAGGTCTCTGGTGGAGATCAACAAGATGGTATGATTGTAAACAAATTGACACACAGTCTCTATAAAACCACTGTACGACATAGCGGCCATGAGAAATGCAGTACAAGTCACTGGGCTGCCATTAAAAGGGCTATTATAGTTGTGGACCACCATGGCGACCGTTTTATATCTAAAGCTAATATGATTGACATGCAGGAGGTACGGTGGATAGAATAGAAAAAATGCAGGGTTTAAGTATGCTACGGAATCTAATCCTGAGCAGAAAAGGCGCGAATTCGGTTGCTAATTTTTGGTTAGTCAGAGGTGCATATTAGGTCTATAAAATGTTAAACGAATTTACGGCACGTATGATGGTGAGATGAAAGATGTTTTTCATTCAAAACTATGCACCAAATGTTTGTCACACTTCTGCACCAAGATTGTTCTCAGTATGTTGGATATTTCGGTCTCAACAAGATCAAAACTATCAACAGTCTAAAACCGTTTGATTTCGTTGCGGCATTAAGCATTAGTGCGTTGGATTATTAGACATGAGGCCTCGGTTCAAACTACTAAAAATTCGAAAAAATATTTCTTTGGAGATTACTTCTCAGCAGACTTCTGGGAGAAATAAAATTGCCATTAAAAAATCTGTCTTTCGGAGTCGACTTTAAACTGTAGGTCCCGTCATTCATGTATAAAATTAACACACACAACATCAGTGGTGTTAGAAGCTAGGCCGTACTCTATGACTGAAGGATTGTAATGACCAGTTATGTTTGTATGTAATAGTCTAGTAGATAGTGTGGAGGCTTATTAGATGAAATCCCGTGAGTCAACCTCTGGCTGAAACACAACGAAATATGAAAAAAATGTCTTTCGTTGAATTCTATGAAAATATTTATTTTCTAATGTGCAATGACCCATATATGGTATGGTAAGTATCCACGGTTATGAATACATGTTATAAAAATCTTTGGCATTTGTTTGTTTTGTATACGTGGAACGTAGGGAACCCTAAAACCATGCATACCACACATTTTCAAGTGACCAACTCTATAAGTAGAGGCTTTTAAAAGAATTTAAATTCTATGTTCCATTGGAATATGAAAGTAAATTTCATTGTTGGTTGCATTTAGTTGGTACAACAAACAAAATCCATTCATATTACGAAATGCTGAATGTATCTTATCGTTGTGTCATTTGAAATATGAAATTCAGAGCCAAGCTGAATATGAAAGCAAAAAAAAAAAAAAAGAAAAGAAAATCTGAAACGGAAGCAACAGGAGCTATACGAACGATTATGTTGTGCCAGCCAGCCAGCCAGGCAATGGTATGACCGAACAATACCACAATATTTGCCTTAACCTGTGGTGCTGGTGCTACATAAACGTTTAATATTTTTCCAGTATTGCTTCCCTGTGCTATGAATATTCTTTTTTCTTTCTGTTTTTGAATTCCAATTCTTTTTGTGAGAAAAATCCATAATAATCCTGACTGCCTGCCTGGCTTGGCAAAGAGAGGAAAACTGTGAAAAAGAAAGAAAGAAAATAATCATGTTTTTAGTGCACCTGCAGTAGCACTGGCCACTAGTCAAATGAAAGAAAAGAAAAAAAAACACGGCAGGAAAAACCATGAATGAAACGCTTAAACTATCATTTCGTTAAAGGAGTCCCAGTGAAGAAGCAGCAGAGATGAGAGTAAAATCCTACACCCAGGATAGATAATAAGAAGGAAAACGACTTACTTACTTACACATTCACACACACATAGAATGGAAGAGTAAATGCAATTAAGGAAAGGAATTTTTATATTATGATGGCACTTGTACATGACGTACATACATACAGGTGTACACACAGATGCATGTACATATGTATTGTATGTTACAGTTACAGGTACAGGAAAGTCACTACCAGGCAAAGACATCAAAAGAGAAAAAGAAAATAACAGCAACAGCAAGAGCAACAACAATGGAAAAGAAAAACTTTAAAGGGAGCACTTCGAGGACAATGACCAAACAATTTATGGCTTCTCGCGTTACTAAAAGGTGGCACTAAGATACTAAATACTAGAATATCTAAAGAATAATGACATAATACACTGAAGACAACAACAAAAAACTAAAACTAAATCTAAAGGAGTATAAAGAATACATTCATGGGTGGCCGGCAACATAACGAATAATAGCTCAACATGATATGGATACGTTGACGACGACGACGACAACTGTTAGAAAATGCTACTGCCTGATACCTTTTTATTTGTTTTTTGTTTTTGTGTGTTACAAACGGCCATCAAGTCAATAATAAAGGCAAGTGAGTGAGTGACATTGTAAAATCATGGTAAGAAACCCATACCCATACAAGCATGACTTTAAAAACCTTGAATCGAATTTTGTTGCATGACCAATTGAAGTTTTGGATTGGGTTAGAGGTGCAGTGCGATTAACTGAAAACAATTAACGGAAAAACACATGAAATACCTTGCAATACAAAAAAGGAAACCATTTCAGTTTCAAAACCCCATGAGTCATACGTTTAATTGTTAATTTAATTGTCGCTTATCTGTCACATTCAATAATTCCTTTCATTTTTCTTTTCTTTTGATTACAAACGAAAGGGCAATACAAAGAATTTAATCAAGTTATTAAGAGCGGCACTTCAAAAGAATATTTGAAGGAAAAAAAGAAAAAATGTTGGAGCAAAATTTGTGAACTGCTTAAAGGGACTTTTCTAATAGTAAACAGCTAAACCTGCATTGAATATATATTTATGGGATTAAAACCCCAAAATGGATTAAATTATGAAGCAAAAGTTTTTATCGTTTGAATGGTTTTACATTAATAGAGAAAAAGATGTCTTTTCCCTCGATATGTAATATTGTTACGCATTTTACTTTTTAAAAACGTTTAAAATATTTAAGCTCGTAGATTGCAAATAAAATACAAATAAATTTGTGTTTAGTTTTAATAAAAATTCTTTATTATTTGCACAATTCTGTGTGTCTCGGTTCACAACTTGATGTAAACAACAACAATTGCTTTTCTTTGTTATTCCTCTGTTTACATCCTTTGTAACAGAGATGTTCAAACACATTGCATTTTCACACAAGACTGACTGAACTTTTAATGACTTCCTCGCCTGCTTTGCCTTGCCGTTTATACCTCAGGGTAAACAGTCTGATGAATATTCTTGAAAGCGAATGTTAGTGGCTTTACCTTCTGAAAATTTCTATAAATGTAAACATCGTAGTGTTTGTATTTATTTTGTATTTTTGTTTACATGTTTACCATTTTTTATGGTGGTGTTTGTTGTCGTATTTTTGTTTACTTGTTTACCATTTTTCTTATGCTGGTGTTTGTTGCCGTATTTTTGTTTATCTTTTTAATATTTTTTATATGCTGGTGTTCGTTGTTGTATTTTTGTTTACTTGTTTACCATTTCAATGTTAAGTGATGTAAAATCAAAACACCAGTATCTAGATTCTTCATTTTCATAACAATACATTTGAGCTGTAGGTAGGACACTTAAACCATGTCACTAAATGCTTTGATAGAATAGGAAGTATCCTAAATTTATTAAATTTGATACTGTTAAAAGCATACAGCTTTACTGCAAGAATGGAACTCTATATATCATACAGTGTGTATGGAAAAATGAAATGGAAACCCAAAATGCCATCCATTATGGGATCCACCGTAATACTTAAGACATACATTAGATTGTAGAAAAAAACTCGCGGAAAAAGAGCCAGAAGCTATTCGCATAAGCTGGAAATAGAAGATAAATGATTTGGCGATAATTTTCGCATTCGATCCCACAATGAGCTGTATGAGCTGCTGTACGATGTGGTCGTTGTATATTGTATTAACACACAGCGGCTACGCTGGCTCAGCCATGTCGTTCGGATGAAGGTGGATGCTCCGGCGAGACGTGCATTTGATGTGAGGAAAGTTGGCGAAGAGGATGACCTCGTTTGTGTTAGCAGGATCAAATCAAGGGAGCCCTGTTATCGATTCGTGTGGCCAACTCGCGAAGGCGCGCAATAAGCAGAGGTGCTTGGTAGTATCTGTTAAGGCAGGCCGAAATCAGTTAATCCGGTTGCTAATGGCCAATTAGGTAAGTAAGTAAATTAAGTGAAAAAATTAAAGAGGAAAAGAAAGAAATGAATAGAAAGGGGAAGGAATGGGGGAAAATATTGTAACGTCGCAATATTTTTGCATTATTTTGATTGGGTCTGTGATCGGATGAGAGCGCTTATTCATCACCCATGATCGCTGTTATAATATATCTACGTGAACCAGATCTATTACAAGATTTCTTTCTTCATTCTAAGCTGAAGCGAATACAAGTACAAAAAGCATTCCCTTTGGTGGACAAAACGTCATACTTCCACTTCCTACGTCAAAGAGTAGTCAACTTGACAGTAGTATTTTAGATAGAGATTCAAGAAAATGTATACCAGGCCTTTATATTCTGGGAAATTTAAGATGTAGACTTACATGTACGAATTCGATGAGTACTTATGCGTAACACAAGTGATTATTTCCAGCAACATTTGAAATAGTTTTGTAAACTTGTTGGTTTTTTGGGCGGTTTTAACAATTAATTGCTGGTCATTACGTAGCTGATGTACTAGACGTTGACAACGAAAAACATTAAACTGTGAAACAACGCACATCACATGGGATACCGCCTAAAAACGTACGTTGACAACGTTGAAATAACTTAATTATTTTTGGTTTACAAAAGAAAAAACGAATGAATGAAAGGAAAAATTTATGAAAAAATCTCACGAAAACTATATGAATGAAAGAAAAACAGGAAAAGTAACACAAAAATTATCAGCGTAATTTGGCGGCATTTGTCTCTTTTGCTTTGTTCTTTGACAAGAGTGGTGATGTAATTATTTCGTTTGAAGTTCATTTTTGTGTGCGTTTGACTGACTGACTGCCTAAACCTACCGCAGTCTTAATTATTATTTCAGAAGAGAAACACACAAAAAAGAGAACAGGGGCAAGTTAAAGCCAAATAAATGAAATTAATTGAATTCAGTGAACGAACAGCATAAACTGAATTTATAAATACAAAAAACAGAAAAGATGGAAAAAAATTGCCGCATTTAATCTGATTTCCTTCAACTAAATGTGGCGCTCGCTACTGGTTCTTAATTTTTGTAGCTCCCTCACTGCCTTGCTTAAGTTTTTGCTTCTTTTACTGAAACACACACACATAAAACAGAGGAAGAAATTGTTCTTGTTGTTGAACAATATGACCATGAAAGTGAAACGAGTGTGTATGTGAGACACATACAAATTGACTTCAAATTGTTTTTAATGAGAGAGTTTGAATATCTTTTTGAAATCATCTTTTCTAGATAAAAAATGTTAATTTTTATTCATAACATCCATTAGATAAACATCTTTACATAGATTTTATTCGTTGGCTTTTACTTGAGTTGATAACATTTACTCTGAAAACTGGAACAGATTTTTCTCACATTACATGCAAGCATAGAGTCTAGTGAAGGGACTACACCAAGTCGCGTATTGAAGAAGTGCAGTTAAGAAGAAATTCAGATCACTTTACCAATACGCTACTCTAGGCAATACCCTGCTGCACTAGCGTATAATTTTGTCTGAGCAAGCCAAAGTAACGTCGTCTACGTCTTACGTCTTTAATGTTTAATGGCATCGAAGGCAAAATCTATGAAGCACAGGTATAGCTGAGCACGCCATTCAACAGATTGTTTCACAATCAATTGTAGTCTATTAAGATGTTCATACTAGATTTCGTATACATATAGGGTGATTCACCACAATAGGCGTTTATTGATTATATGCGCAATTATTTTATTCATCATAGTTAGCAGTGGTCGCCGTAGTCTAGTAGGTAGTGTGTTCGTTTATTAGACGTAAAGCCCAGGTTCGAGCCCCAGGCCATACATCAAAACGAAGAATGAAAAAAAAATATGTTCTTCGGTGACTTCCTCTTAGCAGATTGCTGGCAAAAACTCTCGAGAGTAAACAAAAAATTGCCATGAAAAGTTTTTCAAAAATCTGTCGTTCGGAGCCGTTGTTAAACTGCAGATCCCGCCACTCAAGTATAAAATAAAGGCACAAAACATGCGTGGTGTGAGAAGCTAGGCCGTAATCCTTGACTGAAGGGTTGTAATGGCCAATAACGTATGTACTTAGCAGTGTGATGTAAAAGTGTGGGGAGCGCAAAGTAGATAGAATTCACTACAGAAGGTACAGACAATATCGGCGACAACAGGGGAGTCACATAGAGGAGAGCACATAGAACAGTCTTCCGGGTATTACGTGCATAATCCCAATAGAACTTTTAATTGAGAATGCAATTAGAATCCAAGTCATATGATAGCAAGGTAACGAACCATATGAAAGGCAACTGCAGGAGAAATATCACAATTCAACGAAAAGAAGGTGGATAGCAAGACTGAGACCATGATATTGGCTAAGGGTTGAGTAGAAGAGAAGAAGAAGTGAATTGCTGCATTACTCTAAAGCTGGCTGGGCTGGACTACTTCCGCTAATAGCTTTATAGAATTATAAAAACAGAAGGCATATTATGTTCGAAGGGCGACGTGGTTTTTAACAATATGAACCACACACTCTTTATATAAATAAGATAAGATAATAAGAGAAGGAAATTGGTCCCGTAGGTAGAAAGAAATTTGTCCAGTAGGTAGGTAGATTGAAGGAGAGGAGACCAATAGACATTCTCATGCCTACTGACTTACATCCAAGTCATCATGTAGGCTTGTAGGGCGCTCTATATTAGGTATACATCCTATACGAAGTCTATTTCTTTGTAGAAACTGTTTTAATTGTTTTTAACTCCTCTGAGATAATTTACGTGTCGTATACTATCATCCCAAGTTAACGAAAGTTAGACAAATGCACAAAAAGTGCTTCATTGTTTCGATATCTTTACCGCGTATCCTTACGGTTCAGGTGTACATTTAAGGCTGATTGTCCCATGAGTTCGCTGATGCGCCTAGGTCACCCTTATTTAGTTTTAAAATACTTATGGTTCTCTCATAATTAGGATCATCCCTAAGGATTTTTTAATTCTTCCTTCTGAATGTCGCCGTGGTCTAGTAGGTAGTGTGTTGGCTTATTAGACGAAAGGCCCGAGTTCGAATCCCAGGTCAGACATCAAAACGAAAATATGAAAATATTTCCTCGGCGACTTCCTCTCAGCAAATTTCTGGCAAAAACTCTGAGAGTAAAAATTGCCATGAAAAGCTTCTCAAAAAATCTGTCGTTCGGAGTCGACTTTAAACTGTAGGTCCCTCCACTCATGTATACAATTAACGCACACAACATGAGTGGTGTTGAGAAGCTAGGCCGTAATCCTGACTGAAGGGTTGTAATGGCCAATTATGTATGTATGTTCTGAATGTCGTTAATCCGCAATAGCTGATGACGTTTCCTACCACTTTCTCAGCTTGGTCCCTTAACTATTAAAAACATTGTGAACGAAATCTTACGTAGTAAACAGAACGGATCAAAAGTGGTGAAATGCGCAGAGTATGTTCTGAAAGTGAAGAAATCTGGAATCTGAACAGAGAAATACAACAACCCATTTGGATGCAGCTCACTTATGAAGGTGTATAGCCATATACCATAAGCCTCTGTCCGATATAATGCTTAGGAGGACAGGAATAGAGCAATTCTCAGGCGGAGATAGTTCTTTACTGGAACCACCACATATCGGATGTGACGTTATCAGGTCATCCGAAGGAATTTTCCTACCTTGACAAAAAAGAGCCTGGGAGTTGTGGGAAGCCCATGCGAGCGTGCTACTATTGTCTAAGTTGGCGGCCAGCACATTCTCTCACACTTAGTACCCGAAGACTGCTGACACAGAATAGGCGAAAAAAAACTTTTTCTGGCTGAGAATTGAACTTGGATCCCTTGTCTGGTATGACACGTTTATTATTGGTATACTTTACATATCTTAGAACTTCCCATCACTACAACTGAAATCATTATCATGCAAAATCTACTATCACGAACGAAATAAAGGAAATTTATTCTGGCAATACTTTGTGTATGAAATATTACTGAATCAATTTATGGTCTTCCGCTGTGGTCTAATCATATGGTATGACCTTAGCAACAAAATAAATTATACGTACAGATTATTGCATTATTTTAATACCAAAAAATAAATAATTTTTCTCCAGCCTTTCCAGAAGGCAATAAATAATAAAAACAAATACACATGGAAGTGCCAAAAGCATTTTACATTTAAGTGAACTGAAGACAAAAAAAAAAAAAAAAACAAGTGAAACAAATAAATTCATAACCCCTGTTATCATTAAATGTAGGATACGAGTAATGTTGTCATGCATCTTTTGAGATCCCCCCCTTCCTCCGTCATATTTATGACGAATGAAATCAAATATTTTTCATTTATGAAATGTTATGAATTGAAATGAAAGCCAGAGAGCGAGAAAGAGAGAGAGGGAAGAAATATAAGCTTGGGTCTGGGGCGAGTGTAAAGAATGTTTTCAGCTCAATTTGATGGCCACAACATGACAGCTTCTTGCTGAATATTGACGTAATTATTCACATTTATTGCACGAATACCATTAACTTTATGGCGACTACTTAATCATCTTTTGCTGAATGAGCTCTCTGCAGCCATCCTCAAAAAGCTAAAGGAATGCGAGAGCGGCGGCTTATCAAGAGCGTTTTTCTTTCTGTTGTCCTTTTTTCATACATTTAAGCGAAATCAGTTGACGTTAGGTATGGCAGGCCATAAGGGCGGCTCTGTTTGCTGTTCTGTTCGGTTCTGCTGTGTTGTATTGTGTGGTGTTGCCAGTTCATTTTGCTCGATTTATTGAAGGCAATAAGGCAGGGGCAGTCATATTGCCCCCGGGAGCTTGGTGTAATTAGAGAGATTTATGCATTCATTAATCGGCTAAGTTGGAAGATTAGTTTTCTATGTGTCTGTGTGTGTGCTGTGTGTGCATGACATTGGCAGGAGTATAATTTTAACATCTCCTGCTCTTTACTTACATACTTCAGTTGATTTTATTTTATTTCGCTTCCTTTTTATGTTAAAGTTTTAATTTTATGCTGTTTTATTTTCACATTTCATTTGCTTCTTCTGTTTTTTTGTTTTATTTTTTGCTTGATTTTCTTGCCATAATTACAAGGAACAACTAAAAATACCTGCGAATGAACAAAGAATAGGAGTGGTTTTCGGTTGCTTTTTTCATGTTGTAAGATGCAATTGTAATGACAGTGTTTTAAACGATACAAATAAAGACATTTGCCAGTTGCGCAGTTGTATTGGCTTTGAAAGCGGTAATTAAAAATTCAAATCATATTTGGATGCTATGGCAAGGTGGCACAGGGTATGCACAAGACTTTTTTTTTGTTATACTTTACTGATAAAGATATCCATATGCCTTGTCTTAGGGAAAGGCATTCAGAAGCTATGGTCGTGCGAAAATCTTGGGAATGATTAGCCTTAACGATACCTGAACCTGGTTTCAATTCTGGCTTTGCAATACCGTACAGATCCTTTAATGATAATGGTTTACAGCTTCCAGAAAAGGGCATTTAGGTCTAAGCTGATGGATCCCGATTCCGCAACAAATTGGATGTGAAATCTTGTCAGAACAACTGAACATAAGATTGTCTCCTGCACTACCAGATTATTGTAGTTCTTTCCCGCCTAAAATAATGGCTACTAAAACAGTCGCCGTACGATTTTGATATCAAAGTATATCGTATATTGACATACACATACTTAGCTTCAGTACAGCAGCCATTGGATGTCTATAGAACGTGTACACTACATCTAAGATTGTATAAGTATGCCGGGTATCTCTGATGAGACATTCGACCGTTACCCTCTCGTGGGGTTCTGGGTACGGGGACATCGAAGGTATTAAATAGGCCAACGGCATTGCTAAACCTAGCACCACAGACATACATACATAAAGAATTGCTCATTACAACCCTTCAGTTAGGATTACGACCTAACTTCACACACCACTTATGTGTGTGTGTGTGTTAATTTTATACATGAGTGGCAGGAGAAACTTTTAATGGCAATTTAATTTTCTCTCAGAGTTTTTGCCAGAAATCTGCTGAGAGGCAGTCGCTAAAGAAATATTATTTTCATAATTTCGTTTTGATGTCTGACCTAGGCCATAATCCTGACTGAAGGGTTGTAATGGCCAATTATGTATGTATGTATGTATGTCTGACCTGGGATTTGAACCGTGGCCTCAAGTCTAATAAGCCAACACATTACTAGTCTACGGCGAAATTCAATAAATTCCTAAATGAAATTGGCGTTCCTTTGTCGTGACCTAATGGTCTCACAAGAACTGCATTCATTGGCAAAAGGGAAGATGGGTTATTCATCCCACTTGTAGAAACACCAGACAGATCTGAACCGACATGGATGTTGTAGAACAATATTCCATCTAGGGAACCTCATAGCAGTGATAACTGAACACCTCTGAGTGTTCACGCTAAGAGAATACCTGATAATGACTTCTGCAAAAGGCGCTTGAGAACCTGAGAATAGAATTCAGAATTTAGTGAAAATTTTATTTTGAATATTAAAAAAATCGTTCGTAATACTCTTGGGCTGGTTAAGAGGTACCGACAAGAAAATGGAAAAAGTCGGAATTACAACGAAACCTTACAGGACCCAAGTAAGCTGTGTCCATTGTAGAGGCAGCCATTTTAACCCAAGCTAACTCAGAGGAAATTATATAGGGTGGGTGATTTAAAAGTTACCCCATTCGATCGTATCAATTCTCGTGCACTTTTTCGAGTGTGTGAGATCGTATCTCGGTAATTACATCACGAATGTTGGCCTTCAAATGCTCAATTGTCTCTGGTTTGTCGGCTCCAAAGATAATAAACCAAATGCAGCTTCTTGCCGGCCCTTTGACAACACAAATTCGGCCATCAAATGGTCATCAAACGTTTGATACAATAAATCGATTGTGGCATGAGATGTGTGGCAAGTTTCACCATTCTGTTAAAACCAAAAATCGTTCGCATCAATACTATGAAGAGCTGGTACAAATAAATCGGTTATCACGTTGCGATAAGTGTTTCCAAGAAAGCAAGTCCCTTCAAACAGTAAAGGGTGCATTGACCACTTGTGGGCTTTCTGAGTCCCAAATACGGTAATATTGGTTATTAACGTACCCACTAAGATGAAAATGAGCTTCATTCGAAAAAATGATTTTTTTTTTGTTGGCAAAATCGGCATTATCGTGCCATTTCTTGTTGTCCCATAAAATTCCAACGCTGCTCGAGCGTAAATTGATTCATTACGTTCAGTGGAGATAAAATACTGAATTGTGTGACAAACAGAATAACATAAATATTGCCGATGGTTCAAATTTAAACCAATAGATGATTGGATTAGAATTTTCGATGTTAGAATCAAATACGTCAAACTCCTTTACTCAATATCAGTAATATACGTAAATAGTGTCAGAGTGATGGTGATGCAAAAATACTTCTGTTAACATACTTTTGCTTGAAACATGGCTTTAATAAATCACTTTTTAATTTTTCCATGAGTATATTTCCAAAACTGCTCTCTATTTATCTCAATCCGAACCACTGTGCAAGCATTTCCTATGTTCATCGTTTAGAGTACATAAGGAAAAGATGGTGTCACGCTTAAAACTAAACATTGATTAAATCTTTTGTTACCTGTTTTTACTGTCGCATATTTATTTTCATTACGACTTCTTATTTTTTTCTTTTCTTCTACTGTAACAAAACGTAGAGAACCAGAACAAGAACAAGAACATAAAGAAAGAAAGACTCCACAAGAAAATGAAAAGGAACAAGTAGATTGGAACCTCAGGCACTTGTATACAGTGCCTCGTAGTCTAAGGCCAACAAAATAAATATTTTGAAAATTTTTTCGCCAACAATTCACCGCGTGTGTGTTTGTGTTTTTGTGGCAGCGTATGAAATCAACCAAATAAGAGGCATGCAACGAATGGCAAGTAAATAAAAATGGAAACACAATATAAAAAAAAAGAAAAGACAAGAAAACACTGGTAATTCACAAGAGATTAATGCCAGACATTTGTAAATTCAAGGAGATGCCATCAGAGAGTTGCACGCTAAATTAAAGCATCGAACATTAATTTTACTTTCGTTATTAACAGCGCAAAGAAATAAAAAAGACACACACACACGCACTCGGAATAAAAGGGAAACACCACAGAGAGAAAAAGGAAATGTAATAAAAATTAAAACAAATAAATAAATGAATGACACAAAAATAAAAAAGAAAAATAGAAGAAATAAAAATTATAAATTCATGTTCTGTTGGACATGAAAATAATTTTATGGCAGCAATCAACAACAATAAACCCCAAAGAAAAACAATTAAAGGCTTGAAAGGCTTTTAATTGTATGAAATAGGTGGGGTTCTCTTTGATTTTCTAAGCAAAAAAGTTTTTGGAGATCAAAATTTTAGTTTCATCATAATATAATCAATGAATGAATGGCTTGATTGAACAGTTGATTGCCTTCAATCATTTTGTGCTCGTATGTGATATTATTACTACATTATACTAAACTCATGAGTTACAATAGAAATTGCGAATCAATCCCAATAAAACAAAAACCTGCTTAGAAACTATTCGTGCAGTAGTCACGTCGTTCTCGATAATAAACCTATTGAAGGAGTGACAAACAAAAATAGACACTTGATTATATATAGGGTGTTTTTTATAGAGGTATAGAACTTTAAGTTGTAATAAAACAACGATGGATTATTCGATTGACATGAATTCTATTTATCCGAAAGATAATCTTGTGGCATTACATTTTAAATATGATTCTGGCATATGACCGCCACGGCTGGCGCGGATGTTGTCCAATCTGGACGTCCAATTTTCGATGACTTTTTCTAACATTTGTGGCCGTATATCGGCAATGACACTCTATACCGATCACCATTGACTGTAACGTTCTTCCTCAATGCTACGCTCTACAGCAGCAATAGCTTCTTCTGTACGCACCGTACAGCGTCTCTGGGGATGCGAGTTATCAATAAGAGTAAACGTGGTGCGAAAACGTTCCATGGTTAATCGAATTAACTGCTCTGATGGACGATTTTGTCGACGATAAAATGGACGTAGTGCGCGATACGTTTTCCGCACAGAACCATTATTTTCGAAATAAAATTGCACTATTTGCAAGCATTGTTCAGGCGTAAGTCTATTAATGATGAATTGCCAAACCAAACTAAAAATAAATCAATTGACAGCTGTTAAATCGGTCGCCATCTTGAAAAGTAATGCCAACTTAAAGTTCTATACCTCTATAAAAAACACCCTTTACATACATAATACATAAATGGTCAATGCATCTCAATGAATCAAAAGTCTGCGAACAAACAATTCAAGCTGTAGTCCCATCCTTCTCAATAATAGGTCTGTTGAAGGAGTGTAAGGAGGAGTTTTACTTACCCTGGCCGCAAAGGGCAGTTCTTGCATCAGCGATAGTTGATTTGGATTAATTACCACATGATGATAACACTCGTTGACACCAAATCTGAGTTATCATTGCCGTGAAGAGCGAAACCGATCTATTTTACTTTCTTCAAACTTCCCTAAACCTAAATTGTGTTCTCCAAGCCTATTGCTCTTATAAACTTGTGAGTTCTATTTGACGTCAATAAGTACAAGTCCTAGCTCAGCAAATGATATGCATCGAGACGTTGCTTCTCACAAGTTGCGAAAATTTGTTCTGATGATATATTTTCATCGTCCCAGAGTCTACATGTTGGATTCGCGATAATCCCAATACTGAAGAAGTATTCTTTGGGTGTACAATACGCTTTTATATAACAGATTATCAAACAGAAGTTGTTCCTGAAAAGTCTGGTTTACGCTCAATTCTGCTCTGCTTATAACTCCCCAATTAAAGTTTTGATTGACTCAAATCCATTTAGTTTGAGGAGCTCCTTGCCTCTCTTTAGCTTCCTTTTCGTTAAGTATAGTTTTCTAAATTATCTGTTCCCATTACACAAAGAGGTTCTGGTCCTATCTTGATCTGCTTTCTCATTGCCTCGAGCACCCACAAGTCCTGCAGGCTCTATTTTCCCCACCTGGCTAACTCAGTTTCTCCTCGATAGTCCCATTCTATCTTCGATTTAACTTCACAAAAATCAAGTACTTGGATTGCGACCAGACTGTGAGATAGTACTGCTATCTTCCGCCCGTTTTATCTTCTGTCCATATTGAATTGAAAACATCTTTCAATGGCATACACTTCAACATGCAAGATATACCCTAGTTTCCCCATGGGCTCGGAATATTTCATTCTGAGTATGTAGCTGTTATTGCTCTCGTTGCAAATCAGTGACCAAATCCATAAAATCTACAGAGTTAGTTAAGGAAGCAGTTGCCAACCAATCTATTCATTAGAATTGTCTCCCATTAACATAACCATTGTCTTCGGAACTCTTGGATACGCTACCATTGTAGTGTAATTAAAGCGCTAAAAACATAAAAGAGCTTTAAGCGCCGGTGTAGGATTGTTTCTGTTATACCAACACACGTTAGTGTCTCTGTATCCTATCCACTTCTTTTCAGTTGACTTCAGATTTGTTCTGTTTGCCTAGACTATGGCTAGGTCACGATTGATTCAACCGTCAGAATAGGTTAGACATCTCGAACAATACGAAATCTGAAAAAATATTTCTTCGGCAAGAGTAAAAAAAATTACTATGAAATGTTTCTCAAAAATCTGTAGTTCGGAGTCGACGTTAAACTGCGACTTTATATATAAAAATAACACACATAAGTGGTGTGAGAAACGAGGCCGTAATCCTGAATGAAGGGTTGTAATGGCCAACTGCTTAAATGCGATTTACTCTACCGTATTGGTTATTCTAAAGACTGCATTTGTGCATGTATCATGTGAATCTTCCATCCTCCATAAGTACAGGTTGCAATGAGTGTGAGTACAACGTTGACATCAAACTCATACCATTCGAGTGAAAATTTACAGTTTTAGTGTTGTTGAATTTACAAAAAAAAAAGAAAAAAGAGCAGCAAGCAGAACAAACACACAACCCTCTAGTAAGTATTGTAGTGTTCGTACGCGAATCATACTTATTTTGTGATTCTTGTATATGTTGAGTAATGGCGAGTCGAAATCAATAACATCATACGTGTTGTTAAGTATGAATATGATGAGTACTCCAAGCTTTGATATTAAAATTAGTATGAATGCTTATACATAGGTATCAGAAATTACGAGTACGATTCGATTCTACTCATATTTTTGAATACTCATTACTGATGTGAACCTTCCCTATATAATTTTTGATACTATTATACGCTAAAGGTAACTGCATAAGCTTGTATTGAATTCTAATTCAAAATTTTAAATGTTTTTTAAGGATATACGGAAATTTTTGATACAAGTTCATGTATTGCATATCTTACCAAACAATTTAGCGATTTGACTCCAATGAAACTTGGTTGTTGTGTTGTTTTCTTTCTCATTTGTTTTACAAAACAAAAGAGGGCAAAGAAATCAATAAAAAAAGAATGGAAATAATTGCTGTATTTAGGAAAAGTTTTGCAAATAATATTCATCATTCATTAATAAATCTTTATTCATCTTCATCATCATCACCATCACCGTCAGCATCATCATTAACACGAACAATTCGAATTCGAATGTCATTACGGTTGACTCGACCGGGGTGTTGGGGTTCAATCGGTATAACGGTATTGGAATGTTGATTTGTTAGGATGGATAGTTTCAGGTTAAACATCTCATTAAATCTGAAAATCATGAATTTTATTATTTTCCATGCACACCCCCTCATTCCGCTGAAACGAAACGAACTGAAGCGATGCGAAAACAAAGTCATGAGGCAGGCAACAAAAGTAAGATTTAATGTTGGCAGTAGTAAAAAACACGAGAGAGGAAACTTTTTCTTTTTGTTGTTGTTAGCTTTTACACATTAGCACATGAAAGTTTTTCTTATTTTTTTCTACCAATTTATGTTTTCTCTTTTATTTCGGAATATCAGGCAGAAGTAAACTTTTGTTTTTTCTTTTTTTGCTGGCATTAGGGAAGGGGAAACAGATGTTCTACCTCGTTGAGTAAACATGAGTATAAGCATGCTTTAGTAGCTTCTCCCCTATTCATTCAGTCATATGTTACGAGCGGCAAAACTGAAACTCATTAGGGCAACAACTTTACTCATTATGAGTCCGCACTTTTAACAGATATTTTTCCATTTTTTTCTCAATTTGTTTGTACTTTTTTTCGGTGCTTTTTCCATTAATGTTTGTAGTTGATGGGTGGGCTGTTCTTGTTGCTGTTGTTGTTACAGGTTCCTTACAAATCCGAGAGTTATTAAACTTTCATTTCTTTTTTCTTTCTTTTTTTATTTCATTTTTAGTGTGATTATTTCTTTTTATAATTTTTTTTTCTGATTTCTTTTATTATTTTTCATGGCAAAAATATCCCTCTTCTCTATGGATTTGTTAGATAAGGAGGATGTATTTATATTATGTGTGTATGAAAATGAATTCACATGAACGAATGAGCTTTTCATCACATTTGCCGCATTTCATATGTAATGACTACCAGGATTCGTAAGTTTACTTGCTGCAACAAGCAAAAGTAAAAAGAATTGTAGAGGATATTACAAGCCATGTGATGATGATACATACCAGAGATCAGCAATATATTGTTTTTTCACTACTCATAAGTACTCATGAAATTTTGAATATAAGTGAGTAAACAATATTGAAATTTTACTATGTACTCTGCTCCATTCGTAGTCACTACAACATTGATTTATAAGGACCGGTTGCAATGAGTATAAGTAGAACGTTGACATCAAACTCATGCCGTTCGAAATATTTTTGATTCATAAGCCTACTCATTTAGATTCATAACAAAAAAAGACAGATTAGCAAGCAGAGCAAACACGCAACCTTCTAGTAAGTATTTTGTGTTCGTATGCGATTCATACTTATTATGTGATTCGAGTATATGTTGAGTTATGGAGAGTCGAAATCAACAACATCATGCGTGTTGTTAAGTATGAATATGATGAGTACTTAAAACTTTAAATATGAGTAGAGGTTACATGATATTAAAATAAGTATGAATGCGTATAAGTATCGACAATTATAAGTATGCTGCGATTCTACTCATCTTTTTAATACTCTTTGCTGATCTCTGATACATACATATGTAAAGGGTGTTTTTTATAGAGGTATAGAACTTTAAGTTGACATTACTTTTCTAGATGGCGACCGATTTAACAGCTGTCAAGTGATTTATTCTCAGTTTGGTTTGGCAATTCATCACGAATAGACTCACGCCTGAACAACGCTTGCAAATAGTACAATTTTATTTCGAAAATAATGGTTTTGTGCGGAAAACGTATCGCGCACTACGTCCATTTTATCGTCGACAAAATCGTCCATCAGAGCAGTTAATCCGAATAACCATGGAACGTTTTCGCACCACGTTTGCTCTTATTGATAACACGCATCCCCAGAGACGCTGTACGGTGAGTACAGAAGAAGCTATTGCTGCTGTAGAGCGTAGCATTGAGGAAGACCCGAATGAGTCCATCAGTCAATGGTGATCGGTATAGAGCCATGATTACTAACTTTTTCATTCCTGAATTGAATAACCATTATGTCCAGGAGATGTGGTTTCAACAAGACGGCGCAACATGTCACACAGCTCGTGCCACGATAGATTTATTGAAAGGCACGTTTGGTGACCGCCTAATTTCACGTTTTGGACCTGTGAATTGGCCTCCAAGATCTTGTGATTTAACACCACTAAACTACTTTCTGTGGGGCTATGTAAAGTCATTGGTTTATGCGGTAAAGCCACAAACACTTGACCATTTGGAAGACAACATTCGCCGTGTTATTGCCGATATACGGCCACAAATGTTGGAAAAAGTCATCGAAAATTGGACGTCCAGATTGGACTAAATCCCCGACAGCCGTGGCGGTCATATGCCAGAAATCATATTTAAAATGTAATGCCACAAGATTATCTTTCGGATAAATAAAATTCACGTCAATCGAATAATCCATCGTTGTTTTATTGCAAAGTTCTATACTTCTATAAAAAACACCCTATACATACAGAATTGATCATTAGTACCCTTCAGTCAGAATTACGGCCTAGTTTCTCATACCACTTATGTATTTTGTAAGTATTAATTTTATACATGAGTGGTGGGACCTATAGTTTAAAGTCGATTTTGAACATCAGATTCTTGAGAACATTTCATGGCAATTTTTTTTTTACTTGTACTTTGAAATCTGTTAAGAGTAAGTCGCCAAAAAATATTCCTTTTAATATTAGGACCACTACCTCACGTCTACCTACTAGACTACAGAGACTCCTGATATGATGATGATGTTCGTTTATAACTGAACATAATTGAGTTCTACATTGTTTACTATGAAGAATTCTTCGTATTCCCCATACATTCTACTTAAGTAAAAATGCAGTCCAGCATTGATTGTTCTTTGGGAGTTTAATGGTTTCATTCCCTATATGATATGATATTTGTGTCACAACTAAACACCTTTAAGAAGGTCGGAAGGATGTAAGAAATGCTTTGGGTGTTACAGCCTTTAAGGGAAGAGAGCAGTAAATAATGCTAGCGAATCTTTTAGTCGCCTTTGTAAGAGTTTCACGAATATTTTTTGTATTATTTCAACGTAGAACTCTCTGCTGATAATTGAGTCAAACTTAGAATACAGTGACCGTCAAAAGAAATTGTACATTAAACAAAAAACATATATTAATAAATTACCGTTAATTTTTATTTTAAAATTGTTTCATTGCCAGTTTTTCGAAATATTGTCAAATTTTTTCGGGCACTGTCCTTAAGTGGTGAAAGTTGATTTTGGTGGTTGTTAGAATTTTATCCTCAGTGTACAGTGTCTTTTCATGCTCACTGTATATACATAATTGGTCATTACAACCCTTCAGTCAGGATTACAACCTAGCTTCTCATACCACTCTATGTCTACAGTTTAAATTCGATTCCGAACGACAAATTTTTGAGAAACTTTTTCATGGCAATTTTATTTTTCTCTCCGAGGTTTTGCCTGAAGGCTGCTGAGAGGAAGTCTTTGAAGAAAAGGGCTTTTCGTATTTCGTTTTGTTGGAGATGTTTGAGCTGAGCTTTGAACCGTGGTCTCTCGTCTAATAAGCCAATACACTGTCCACTAGACCACGGCGTCTATCCTTTGGTTAAGCTGTGCTACAAAAAAGCACTTCCTTGGCTTTGTTGCTTGAATAAAAACCAAAAACTTTTCAATGCTTTATTGGTATCCATTAAATATTGTAAACGATATTGTAGGGGCATAAAACAAAAGCTGATTTCAATTTTTTTTTATTTTCTATTTTAAGTAGTGATTTTATCCCCCCAAAAAAAAGAGAACAAAATAAGTCGTGAATACTCTTCAAAACAAACTTATTTTTTGTTTATTTTTTCTGCAGCCGCTATAATAAAAATCAAGTAGAAACAATGCCGCTAAAGGACAATGGAAAGAGGATAAAAACAACCAAAAAATATAGAAAAATATTGTCAACTCTTATGGAAATTACACGACTTCTTGAATTCATGTAAGGATTTCGAACAAAAACGAACAAATTAACAAGAAACAAGAAAAGAATTTGCAAGGCAAAGCAAAAAAAAAAAAAAATTCAGAAAAAAAAGAACAAAAATTAAGCGAAAAATGAAGGAGGATATGTTAACACTTGGCTGTTTTATAGGAAACTGAAGGCCTCGTCGTATGGCTAACATACATAAGTGATTAAATGCAGTAAAGAAAATAAGGCAGCGTGCCTGCCTTTAACAGGCTCTGTTTAAAGGTGGTTATCGAAAGGATAACACCAGTTAAAAAAGAATAAATAAAGTCCTGTTTTGATCCCCTTTTTCTAGGCAACACAAAAAAGCAACACAGCCCTTCGTTGTCTGCTCTCCTCTCTCTTCCATTCTTTACATTTTAAGGCTCAAAGAAAATCTAGAAATGCTTTAGGAAATTGCAGAAAAAGAGAAACTAAATGAAAAAGTACATAGAGAAACAGGCTGTAAAATAAAATTAAATAGGAAAAACAAATACAACAACAACAAAAATATGCAATGCATTCGAGTTCGACGTCTTTTGAAGAGAGAATCATCATCTCATCTGTACTGTACACTTGTTAAGCGTGACGACAAGAGAAAAAAAGTGAAAATAAAACCAAAAAAAAAAACAAAAAAGGAATCCTTAAAATGTAAAGCATGTCAACAAAAACAAAACAAAGCAAAATAAAAACCCAAAAAAAAAACAGAAAAAACAAATGCAACAACAACAACAACATGTCTAAAGGACAAAAACATAAAATAAAAGTCCCCCCTTTTTCAGAAAATAGAAAATCTCTCTCCTTCTCACTCTCTCTTTATCACTATGCATTTATTAATGCAAAGTAATGTTTTTGTTTTTGATTTTTTACTTTGCCACCCATACATACAAAATATTTAAAAGCAACAGCAACAACAAAAACAAAAAACACTAATAAGTAGAAGAAGAGAAAAAGCAAAGAAATTAAGCAAAAACAAAAAGAAAAGTAAATTTTTGTTGTAGCAAATAAATGCAAAAAGAAAGTTCATGCTTAACAAACACTCACTCATGCTCACACTTACACTTACACATGCTCATATAAATAATGCCTATAAAATTATAAGATGCATGTGTGTATGTGTATGTTTAAGTAAATGTGGTGACATTTAGAAAATAAAGAAAGTAAAATTATACTCAAGTACATGCTACACTTCAACAGCCCCCATGCATGTGCATTGTGCACTTATCTACGTCTGCATGTGCCCCGTATCTGTACAAGTATTTGTACATGAAACTCCTGTATGCTTAACAGCATGACTACATACATATAATAGTTAAGCATGTGTTAGTAAGAATTGTTGTTAATACACAGAAAATACTACTCATTCATAATGTGTGTTTTGCTTTAAAACAATGACATCCCATTGGGGGGACGCTCTTTAAGGCCGTTTGCAGTATTTATTCGTACGTTTGTTTTATGTTTTCTTGTTCTCTTTTTTTTTTTTTTGGTTTTTTTTCTGTTTCATTGCAAATAAAACAAAAAACTATTCAGTTAAGAGAATAACAATAATAGGTCAGGACTTCACAGCTACCATACACATTAATAATGACTAGAATTTTCTGTGGACTGCATAAGGCATTAAAAATGTTTAATATTGCACGGGTTTTTAGTTTAATTTTAATGTAAGATATCATTTATTGAAATTCAATTTGAAATTAGTAAGTATTTTTATTAATTTACATACATTTTTATAACTGAAAACTACCTACATACATACAAACATAATTGGCCATTACAACCCTTCAGTCAGGATTACGGCCTAGCTTCTCACAGGACTACACATAGACCATATTGTTAAGAAAATGGAAAAATCTATAGTAGATACTGGTGTTATGCTTTTACATCGCATAACATTAAAATTATAAACAAAAGCTACAAAAACAAAACAATGCAGTAAACAATGCAATTTATCGTACTGCTTAATAAACAGCAAACACCAGCATAAAAAATGGTAAACAAGTAAACAAAAATAAACCAACAACACTACACTAATAAATGTAAACAACGATGTTTACACTTATAAAAGTTTCGAGAAGGCGATGTCATGAACATTCAACTTCAAGAACATTCATCAGACTGTTTACTTTGCCATATAAAAGGCAAGGCAAAGCAGGCAACTATGTTAATGAAGTTAAGTGCGAAGACGCAGTGCGTTTGAAGACAGGCTCTAGAAAAAAGAAAAAAAAAAATATGTCTTTCGACAAGAGGAAATTTGGCATGAAAAGCCGATCATATCCATATTTCTGAGCCAAAGTTGAACAGTATGCTCCACCACATATGGATGAAATTAACACTTTCAACATTTGTGATGTGAGAAGCTAGGTTGTATCCTGACTAAAAGTCGTTAGTAGTTAATAGAGAAAATAAGTAACAGGCCAGAGCAGCGTTTGAGGAGAAAGTCCACAATTTTCATACATACAGTCATATCCGCTAAGCTGTAGAACCTCTGTGGCTTATCGGCAGATAGCCCTAAGACCGGCTACATTAACCCATTTCCGCCCGCTGTACTATATATAGTACACAACTTAAAGTCGAAGTAAAACTTACAAAATGTAGTTTTTTATTCTGGAAACGCTTGCTACCAGTCAATAAGAGTACATGCAACATCCACGTAGCTGTTGTAAATCATAGTTCAAAAATATCAATGAGGAGAATCCCCATTTTGGCAAGCGATTTATTTCTTGTGGGATTGTGAATGGTTATTTAGTTTATTTTACATCAGTTAACTCTGAAGAACGTTGAAAAGCAGTTTATTTACTGGATAACATCACATTCTAATAAAAGCAATATAAAACGGTTTAGTGCGTATAGAATTTTTTGAGCTATAGCATATTAAATGTTGCTGTACTAAGTTTAGTACACTGGGCGTTCAAGGTAAGATAAAATATTGCAGTGAAGACGTTTTCATCCCGGCATTGTGCTTTAGAATAAAAGTTTTTCCTGGTTTTTTGATTGCTTTTTTTGAATAGCGTCTTGTTATTAATTAAAAAATACTTTGAAAGATATAAAATGGCGAACCGACGTAGCAAAAACTATTTTGGGTTGGAAGAGGCAATATGTGACATTATTAGCCAAGATAATGAAAACGTTACTTACGATGTAGTTATGCTGCCACCCGATTTAGATGTTCTCACTGACGAAGAGGAAGGTGGAGACGATAAATTATATGAAAATAAACTACCTCGAGATGTGCCCGGCAATATAGAAGTGGTTACTTACAGACCACCAACAAAACCCGAAGAACATGCAGTTTACTTTGATAACTTTTTTACAAATTACGATCTTCTTGTAGACCTGAAGAGCCTTGGATACAGAGCTACTGGAACCTTGCGCGAAAACAGGACTAAGCGATGTCCATTGATTTCATCAAAAGATATGCGTAAAAAGCCTAGAGCTGAATATGACCATAGGTTTGATAAAGCAAATGAAATTCTTATGAAAGATAGTAATGTTTGCACGATTAGAACAAATTTCGATACCTTGGAGCCTATCGGAAAAGTTAAAAGATGGTGTCCTATGAACAAGCAAAAAGTTGACGTCAGCATGCCTCACGTTTTCCAAAGCTACAACAAAGCTATGGGATTGGTAGATCAATTGGACCAGTCTATAGGAATGTACCGAATTGCTGTAAAAGGTAAAAAGTGGTGGTGAATCTTGTTTACTTATTTAGTGGACTTGACTGTTTCAAATGCATGGAGACTATATTGCATTGCAAACCCTAATAATCGTGTTGATCAATTATGGTTTCGCAGACATATAGCACGAACACATCTCAGTGACAAAAAGGACAATAAATGTAGGCAAACATCTTCCAGAATTGAAGGAGAAGAAAAAAATAATGGCCACAACCCCCAAAAAAATTCCAAATCAACTTCGACGTGTCATATCCTCAAATCGAGTTAAAACATCATGTTGTAAGTGCCTGAAAACACTTTGTTTGGAAAGAGGATGTTTTGCAAAATACCACACGTAACCGCCCATTGTACTAAACTTAGTACACCTCAAAAACCACAACTTAGAATATTTTTTTTGTTTTTTTTTCTTTTATAGTACTATAAAAAATGTTATTTAAATCTAAAAATAAAGATTGAATTTTAAAAATTGTTTGTGGTTCTCATTTGGGCGTTAATGGGTTAAATTCGTTTAGATAGAAACATTTTGACTAACTAAACTAAAACAAAACAAAAACAAACGCAAACTGAATATGACTCTGAAGTGAATTAAAAAAGTAATAATAAAACTTTTTGGTTGCCAATCCACGCATTCAAGTCGTTTGTGGGATCTTTGAACATGACTTTCTTATTAAGACTCCCTTCAATTCCATGACGTTATACTAATGGTAATTCGTTCAATAAATTTTCTTTAAGGTCGCTCTTTTCGCACCCAATTAAAGAATTATTTGAGTAGACATTTTCTTTTTAATGGTTTCAAAATTTTAACAACTTCTTCAGAAAGATCTTTCTTGGAATTATAACAATGTCCTTAAGAAAAGAAAGGATATATAGTAGAACAGAGCTGAGCCTCTCTGCAACTTTCAATTTAATCTGAATACCTCTCATTTAACAACTCATAACAACTTTGATGATTTTGTATTTCGATTTAGAGAAGTGATTACTGCCACTGAAACAAAAATCTTTAAATATTTCTTTGCTTTCATTTAAAGAACATCGAGCAGTGCGAAAGCATCTCTGCCACCTCCTTTACTTTTATTCGGTATCATTAATCAAATCCTCTGTAAAAATTTATTGTATTGCTAAACTGAGTGTAGTTGTAAGGAGTTATGCTCGTCTAATTTTATTCTTTCTTAAGAGGTAAACTTGATTGACCTCCCATGATGTTCGATGTGTACACATTGAAACTAAAACTAAAGCTAATATATGTATGTAGTTGGACTGTGGAGGCGTTTTGTAACGGTCCTATACTCTTTGAATTAAAAGAAAGTATAAACTGTTGCAAAACAAGTGTTAGATTAGATTTTAAAATTGTAATTAAAATTAATCGGGCGATTAGGTCGAAATAACTGAAATAATTCATCTCTTAGAATACATAAATTCTTTGCTTTTGTCATGCTCACTTCTTTGTAGTGACCTGAATTCCATTTTTTTTTTTAATTTTTCAGAAATTGTGTTGTTTAAAGTGAAATTCTTTAAATTCATTTTTAAACCTACTTTTAAGCCTTTTCTATTGATTCTGCTTTGCACACAAGTGCAGAATGTCACTGTCAACCAAAATGTATTCCGCATTTCAACATACATTTTCGCTTCCTTTTTTTTAACGCAATAATTATACGAAATTGTTAGAAAAGCAAAATAAATTCGCTTCAATATGTTGTTGTTGACTCTTAACCTCCTTAAAGCCTCTGAACTTAAGACCCAACATTGCCAACTCTAACCCGAAGCATACATACATATGTATGTATGTGTGTGTGTTCAAAGAGGAGAAATTATGATAAATTATAAATAAATTAACATTATTTTCCACTTAACACGGACTGTGAGAATGAGCAAAAATTTCGTAATTTATTCAAACGCAAGAGCATCAAGAGTAACAATAAAAAACACACACACATATGTAACATAATCACATACGCATTACATACATACATATATTTAAAATTTAATTGTAAAAAAAAGCACACCCACACTTGTATACATTTGCAATTGTGTAACAGATTGTTGAAAAGAATTAAACGAGAAAACGAAGAGTGAGTAAAAAACACACACGAACTTAAAATGTGCAACACTTTCCTTCAACGCCCAGAACATTTACGAGAGGCATTACCAACATAACCAACAGCCGCAATAAAAAAGGACTTGTACGGTGCTTTAAAATACACACACACTTATATCCTCATATGCCGACACTTATTCATGTTCAAACATGTGTGATTGCTTATACGCACTAATACCAATGTACCATACAAAGAACACAAAAAAATTGGCTTTAAATTTACGCAAACAAGAGCATTGTAAACTCATACATTTACACGCACACACGCAGGACACATACACACACATGCACATACACATTGTACAGCATCAGATCTAAAAGTAACAACATCTCAACAACAACAACAACAAAAAGAAAAACGAACGACCGAATGTCAAAAGAATAAAAACGAACAGAAGACATACACAATTGCTTACCAGAACATACGAGTACATACATACATACATAGACTTTCTATAAAAGAAACAGAAAAACGGCAATAATTTGCAATAACCCAACGAGATTTTTAATGCACCGTTTACCTTGAACTGTGTTATTAAGGCAAAGTTTGATTACGTAATCAAATGTTTTGCTGGGTTATTTATTTAAAGGAGAAAAAAAAAGAAAATAAAACAGAAAACAACAACATGGCAGAAGAAGAATACAAGTTCAACGGAATGCAACTTTAAAGAGAAATTAATATCCTTAAAACTCCCTTGACTGATTTATTACATGAACGTTTACAAAACCATTATCACAAAGGCAACATGGAGTAGAATAAGAATAAAATCGGAGAAATACAAAGAAAGCACAAAAACAAAAAAACAAGAAAACATTGAACACTGAAGATGGAAAAACAGAACAGTCAAAGAGTTTAATCTTTAAAATAACGAATTAACTCCATGAAATTTTTCTTTTATAGCAGTTATCTGCAAGCAATCTGTACCCAATGAACATAGGAGTTATACGTAGTCATGGTATAGTGTAGGATCATTTTTAAGATATTCTTCTAAACTGTGTAGTACATAGCGCCGTCGTATTGAAACCATACATTGATGGTGACCAGATCATACAATTCAGGCCAAAAGCAGTTGGTGAAAGTCGGCCTATAGTGTTCGCCATTGACAGTGATTGACAGGCCAACCTCGTCCTCAAGGAAATATGGAATGATGACGCCGCCAGTTCAAAATTCACATCAAACAGTAAGTTTTTCCACAGAGATTGAACGGTCTTGAATCTCTTGCGGATTAGTATCGTCGCAAACTCATCAATTTTCTTTGTTCACCTATCCATTCATTCAGAAAATTAGGGTCAGTTGCTCTAACTGCTCTAGAGCCCATTTACCGAACTTATATCGTTGCTTATGGTCGTTTATCTTTGGTTCCTGAATCAACTGAATTTTGTGTGGGTGCAGGCCCCAGTGACAATGGAACATTTGCCAAGTTATTGTCTGAGAAAAGACAAGTTCTTGTAAGTGATACGAAATCGATTGCCTCAGACTTTCATGCACACTCTTACGGGCAGGGACAATATTTTCGGAGGATCCTGCATCTTGTCGATATACGTGTGTTGGTCGACCATTTAGTGAACCACTGGGCTCAAATTTATCCACCACATTGTAAATAGTCCCTTCGATAGAATGATTAGTGTGATCGTGAATTAGTCGTTGTCCAAACAGGACATCCATTTTGATAACAACAATTTTATTATTTGCACGTGCTGTTGAATGCTATATCTGTCCATGACGATTTGACAAAACAGACTGAATAAATGCCAACGAATTTAAAAGATGTAGCTCCTACACGATGGCTGTTACCAACTCTTTCCATATCTCTGTTAGAAGATGCCTCATAAACAATATTCATATGTATGGATCTTGGTTCAATAAAAAGATTTGTAGCATAATTATTCCCCGTAAACCTATTGTTACATCGTTTAAAATTAAAATTATAAACAAAGGCTACAAAACAAAACAATGAACTTGTTTACAAATTATCGCACTGTGTAATATAACAACAAACACCAGCATGAAAAATTGTAAACGAGTAAACAACAATGCAACAACAATGACTACAAGAATAAATGTGAACAAAATGCACAAACAACAATAATGAGACAACGATGTTTACATTTATAGAGAGGCGAAAGCACGAGCACTCGACTTCAAGAACATTCATCAGACTGTTTACGTTGCCATATAAAAGACAACGCGGTTTGAACATCTCCGTTACAAAGATCTTCCGAACAATTGTCTAGTAATTATTATTGTTTATGCAAAAGAGTGCAAAGAGGAACAACAAACAAAGCAATTGTTGTTGTTTACGTCTAGTTGTGAACAGTGACACACAGAGTTTAATTAAAACTAAACAGAAATTTATTTTTATTTTATTTGCAGTGTTGTTTTCTAGAACATTTGCTTTACTCGCTGCAGTCTTCTTTCGAACGCTAGCAGCGATTTCTTGATTCGAGTTGGATGACCCAGTTGAGTGCCATGTTAATAACAGTGTTGATAAAATACACTTCTATCGTAGCTCAGTATATACACTAATATTGTGTTTAGAGTTCATGCAATACTCTACTTGATAAGTTGTACCGTCTTAGAAGGAAGTAAGTGCCTCAGTATTAAAGCAGTGCAACTATGCTTTTCATTTCAAAACTTTTCGATATTACATAGAACTGATTCCTTTAAATTTCTGTGTACAACGGTTTATGTGGGTTTTACATGTAGATGCTATTGTATTTGTTAAAGGACTATAGGAAAAGACAAAAAATAAACCAAAGATATGAAGCGAATACATGAATGAACGAATGAATGGATGGGGTTAAGCAAGAGTGCCATCAGTATTACAAACACATCACCATTACAAATAATCAAATGAACAAACTCTTACACACACACACACACGTGCATGAATACGAATACTTTTACAAAATATGAAAATCTACGAGCATGGGTGTATTAAACATGTAAATTCACTGTTAAAAGGATGCCCATTTGAATGTCACATTTTGCAACAACAAAAAGAAAAGAAATTGGAAAAGGGAACAGCATGTATCACAGATGACTTTGAAACCCTTTTGCCAGACCTTTACAGTGACAATGACAGTAAAAGCACATACACACGCATTAGGATAACAGTGTAACGAAGTAAAATTATGGCGAAAATGGATGAAAGGATATCTTTCCGGGTGTTGAATTTAAGCGAGTCATTGAACAACAACTGCAATTGGATTATTGAACCAATAAATATTGAATCAGATGTTTAGGCTAACAAGTTTTTCAAATCGAAACATATAAGGGAACCATACAAAGGTTCTCTTCAGATAAGATTTAATCAAATTAAAGTTTTCCAACTTACACTACAAAATATGTCCTGCAGTGCCACTGTATGCCTCACCATCAATGGACGAAAGTTAGCAGGAATTTGTTTTAAAAAGGCGCCTCTTACTAAACCAACAAAACTTTAAAACGCGCAAATTGTACGAAAAAGCTTAGAAGGAATCATAACGGAAATACATGTTAAAACTTTTATTCAATCCTTCATTTGTTGGTTCCTGCTGCTCCAAAACCCTCCAAAAATTCTTTTCAACGGCATTCGTGCTTGCTTCATGACTGACTGTCACTTCATTGTCAGCTTGTTTCGTTTTAAGAATTTTTTGGTGAGTGTGACTTGCTTGTCTGCTGTTGTTGCTGCAAACAATTTTTTCTTGTTGCTCGCTTTTCTTTCACTTTGTTTATCATTACTTTGTCGTTAACATTGTTTCTGTTTTGGTTTTATTATAATTTTTATTAAAATGAATACGTGTGTATATGTCTTCCACATACTATATGTTAGTGTCTGTATGTATGTATATGTGTTGAATAAAAGTGTTGAACTTGAGCTTTACAAGCCACAGTATTGTGTGTCACATTCACATAAGCTGCTGCATCGTGTCTTCATATCGCTGGCAAACAGTTTGTAAAGTCGCCTGCTGTTCTGTTCTGTTCTGTTGCCGCCTCCCACGAAATTTTCAGCGATTTTCATGGGTTTTTAACACAAGCCATGTGTAGTCGTCTATGGTCGGTATGTAATCGTTTCATTTAAGAGTGTTTTATAGCCTTATGCGGTATAGGGTTTTCCCTTTATGGGAAATTTATTTAAAAATAAGAACTGAGAGGGCAAGATAGTCCAAGTCCTGACGAAAAAGTCACTGTTTGGTGTAAATTTTAGGCTGCTGGAGTTACTGGTTAATATTTCTTTAAAAATTAAGTTGACCAGGATATCACCAACCGACTAACCAATACATCCATTCGTCAAAGTAACGAAAGATCTGCCGAAGATTATACGTTCTCCCTAAGAGCATACAGCAGAACCCCAGGCATTCGATTTCATGGCACTCACAAGAATTCCTCCGTTTACTGACTACAAGTTGGCGAATTTTATGCTGAGACTTGTGCAACTGACACAGAAACGTAAGGCAATTGACCACAAGAAATGATGTATATTCGCTGAATGCGCTCAGAAGCAGTTGACTAATTTTTATCGAAAAATCATCCTCAGCGATGAGGTCCATTTTTGATTGAATGGGTAGGTGCCCAAGCAAAATTTACAAATTTCGGAAGTTAGTATTCCCTATGAGATCCAAGAGCATTCAATGCATCCCGAGAGAGTCACTGTTTGATGTGGATTTTGGGCTGGTGGTCCAAATTTTTTTGAGAACGACGTTGCCAGGCCATCACTATCAAGCTGGTGAGCACTACAGCTCAACGATTAACAACTTCTTTTGACCTGAATTGGTTTATCTCAACAGCAACGATGTATGCTTTCAACAGCACGGCTTTACGTGACACACAGCTCATACCACATTTGATATTCTGCATGAGCATTTTGAGGGCATGGTCATTTCACGTGTAGGCGATGTGTGCTTGTCATCGTAATCATGTCATTTGGCCCTACTAGACTTTTTGTTTTGAGGCATTCTTGGGACGCAGGTATATGCGAATAAACCCTAAACCATAGCGATTCATCATGCCTATGGGACTCATACACAGGATCAAAATTTAGCCTGATTTAAGCGCCCGAGTAATGCATACTTGGTCATTTTGAATATGCTCTATACAGAGATGCCTTCGTAGCCGTTTGAGATTGCTATACTCCACACAAATACGTGTTGCTCTTGCTCATTTATTATTACTCCTTTGTATTGGGTATATTGCCGGGACCCTACAAACATTTGGAACAACAGTTTCACATCACCATATGCTATCTTGTGTACAGTGCTTTGGTGCAATTCTGTTTGCTGACACTAACGCCCGCCTTGAAGCAGAATGATACTTACATGTGTAATAAACCCACACTTCTATCAATAGGTCTTTCAAATGACAGTAAAAATTCGTTTAAAAAAAATGCCACAAAAACCCGCCAACCTTTAATGTTGTTACGAAAATGAAAAATCTAGTTACAGGTGTTTTGCTTTTACATTGCTTAACATTAAAATTATAAACAAAAGCTACAAAAACAAAACAATGCAAGTAAACAAACCTCTTTACAATATATCGTACTGTTTAATATAACAACAATCACCGGCATAAAATATGACAAACAAGTAAACAAAAATTCACAAACAACACTACAAGAATAAATGTATACAAAAATACACCAACAAAACTATAATAATTAAAGTAGACAACGATGTTTACATTTATAGAGATTTCGAGAAGGATGAATGTTTGTGACTACATTCGCCTTCAAGAACATTAATCAGACTGTTTACTCTGCCATATAAAAGGCAAGGCAGAGCAGACAACTGGGTTAGTAAAAGTTTAGTCAGTCTTGTGTGAAGCCGCTGTGCGCTTGAAGAGAATAATCATGGTTTGAATATCTCCGTTAGAAAGATCTGTCGAATAATTGTCTAGTAATTGTTATTGTTTATACAAAGGGTGTAAACAGAGGAGTAACTAAGAAAAGCAATTGTTGTTGTTTACATCAAGTTGTGAACAGTAGAACACAGAATTGTGTGAATAATGCAGGATATTAATTAAAACTAAACTCAAATTTATTTTTATTTTATTTGCAATTTACGAGCTTATATTTTAAAAGTTTTTAAAACGTAAAAACGTAACAATATTTTTTCACAATTCCCTCCATTAACTGCAAACCCTTTTCCATTCTGTCCTACAATTGGGATAAAAACCCAATTGTGTACACATTTTTATGTGCTGTTGCTGTTCAGCAACCTGTAGTAGTTTGTTGCCGGAATAGAGAATATTAAGCCTGTTAGACGTAAAGTAATGTGTATCGTTGACAGTGTTCTTTCATGCTAAACGATATATGTATGGGTTGGCCATTTGGTAATGCAAATCCCCATGCTGGGTGATGTAATGTTAAGCGTGCGAATGTTGCATACTCTTAATGGTTAGCATATGAATATTTTATTGCAGTCAACACATTGCAAAATGATTTTCAGAAAAATGCAATCACTTTTCGGTTTTCTGCTGATTGTTACACAATTCATCATCATGTCGAGGATTTTGCCACTTTTCTCTTGTACTTTACATTTCACTTTTAATATCCCGTAAAGGACAAAAAGGGCTTAAAATAACGGAAAGGGAGTTTGTTACAAGAGCAACAACTGTTGTAAAATGGCCATTTTGTCTCGAAAACATTTTGAATTTTTTTGTTTTTTTTGGGAGGTTTTTGTAATGCCTTCTGCCTCCTGTAGAGGAAGGACGACGACGATTGTTGTCTGGTGGAAAAACATTAGTTGTGTGTCAAGTTCGGTAATAATTTTGTTCCTGGTTCTTATCCTAAAGTGCCAGTTAAGTAAAGTCTCACCAACTTCAAGTTTGCTACGTATGTATGTATGTAGAGGCAGCAACTCGTTCATATAATGCGTTGTATGCACTTAAATGCATGCAAATATGTATGCAGGGATGTGGGTGCGAATGCATTTGTATGCTGCATACAGTTTTACTGATGTTTGTGACATAAATTTTCATTTACAAACACACACACATAATTTCGAACAGACAGGCAAAACAAGAACATGCAGAGTAAAAGAGTAGAGAGTAGACAGCCAGAACGACAGCAGTTCTGATAAGACATTTATTGCAGTTTGCATAACAAAAAAAATATCTGTTGTTCCACTATGTCTGAATATAAATACATATTCATTTATATATACATACAGTGAGCATCAAAAGAAACTATACACTAAAAATAAAATTTTAACAATCACTAAACTTAACTTTTGTTACTTAAGGAGAGTGCCCGAAAAAATTTGACAATATTTCGAAATTTTTGCAAAATTTTTTTTGTTTTCTTTCAATTTTAAAAACTGGCAATGAAACTATTTTCAAATAAAAATAACGGTATTTTATTAATGTATTGTGACGTTTTTACCTTTTAAAAACGTTTGAAATATGAGTTCGCAGATTACAAATAAAATAAAAAATAAATTTGTGTTTAGTTTTAATTAAAATTCTTTATTATTCGCACAATTCTGTGTGCCACTGTTCACAACTTGATGTAAACAACAACAATTACTTTTCGTTGTTATTCCTCTGTTTATATCCTTTGCATAAACAATAAAAATTAATAGACAATTATTCCACAGATCTTTGTAACCACGATTACTTTCTTCAAACGCACCGCGTCTTCACATAAGACTGACTGAACTTTAGTAACTCACTAGCCTTTCAGAAACTTGTCTTGCCTTTTATATGGCAGAGTAAACAGTCTGATGAATGTTCTTCAAGGCGAATGTTCATGACATCGCCTTCTCGAAATCTCTATATATGTAAACATCGTTGTTTACATTCATTATTGTAGTGTTGTTTGTGTATTTTGTTTACATTTATTCTTGTATTGTTGTTGGTATATTTTTGTTTACTTGTTTACCATTTTTTATGCTGGTGTTTTTTGTTATATTAACCAGTACCATAATTTGTAAATAGGTTTGCTTACTGCATTGCTTTGTTTTTGTAGCTCTTGTTTATAATTTTAATGTATTCGTTTTTGTAACTGTAAATTTATTTAAATGTTTAGTTTCATTTAACGCTCACTGTATGTAGTTTATTTATGCGTATAAATAAATATAAATAAATTTAAATGAAATCTATTATTTGAGAATAATAAATAAAAACATAAAATGCATTACACACTCTCAAGGCTGACTGACATTCATCTGTACATTGCCTGCATGCATATGGTATGGCAACTGGCAACTTATCAACTGATAAGCAAGAGTTAAATACCAAGTTTACAGGGACTGGAAGCAGAGACAAAGCATAACAGCAGAGGGTATATTAAAGTCCATATATTCTATCATCAAACAGTCAGTCAAATGAAGTTTTTTTATTAAAATATAGTGTTGTGTTGAAGTTTAAATAGAAATTTATGTGTGTGCATATATGCAATCATCTACTTGGCATATTCCTTTAATATTCAAGTGTCAAATATTATTTATGATAATGGAAGAAATATGTCACACAATTAGTTTCATATACAAACGGAGAAAAAAACTTTCAGTAAAAGGCTAGGCTAAGGAAAAAGGTACTTGAAGATATCCTTGTTAAATATCACTGTACTAAGTACCCAGGTTCTTAGAAGTTTTCGAACATTTTACCCAGATGTATACATCCATAAATGTGTGAATGACATGAATTACTCTTACTCTTCTAATGAGCACAGAGCCTCTAGAATTGAGTTTTTTTCCTTTAATCAGCTGTAAGTGGCTTCTCGTCAGTTTTTCTTTTTCATAATTTTTCACCGTAACCTTTTAGCCAGGATTGCAACCTAGCTTGTCTCACCACCCATTTTATATTAATTTTATCTTTAAGTGGCGGGACCTAGAGTTTAATGTCGACTTCTAAGTCTAAATTTGATAAACTTTTTCATTTCAACTATGTATTCCTCTAGATTTTTCCAGAAATCGGCTGAGAGAGGTCGCGGAAGGAAATATTTTTTTATATATGTTTTGATCTTGCAAGATGTCAGAGTTTGAACATATAAGTTCTTGTCTAGTAAGCCAACACACTAGCTATTGGATTATGATTATTACGGATTCTGTATTTACCCTCACTGCCACTAGTCTTCCGTCTACGTATTGCGTTTTCTATTGGAATCTGTCTACTTTGTGCCTGGAAGTGAATTTTCTTCACAGAAAAACAGATCTTTATTGCCGTAAGGTTGCAATAAGCTGTGTTCAATGATTCATATTCATTTAGGACTTTTGACTTCACGCTGCTATTATAAATATTGAGTTTAATGCGCCTTAAAATGTATCAGGAGTTCAACACTCGGTGTAGTGTGGTATTGGTTTGTCTGGCCTGAAATACGATTTGAATGTCCTCCGTTTCTTTTAACGTACATAGTTGGTTTTGGTAAGTCCAACACAGATTTATTTGTTATTTATTTATTATGATGGCAGTAGTTGCTCTACACCCCAATACTACACAAGAATAAGCACGACATTTACAGGGTGTACAGTAAACTTTTAATGATATATATAATAATGATACATACATACAGATCTGATCCTTACAGCCCTTCAGTCAGGATTAAAACCTAGCTTCTCACAGCACTTAGGTTGTGTGTGTTAATTTTATACATGAGTGTGAAGGGAACTATAGTTTAAAGCCGACAAGGTGACAAATTTTGTTTGAGCAGCTTTCTCATGGCAATTTTATTTTTATCTCAGAGTTTTTACAAGAAATCTGCTGAGAGGAACTCGCCGAAGACCTATTTGTTGTTAATTCGTTTTGTTGGACATTTCTTACTTGGGATTTGAACCGTGGCCTCAAGTCTAATAAGCCAATATACTACCCACTAGACTACGGCGAATACCGATGGCATAGGTTATCTTAGTTTTAAGGACCGTTGTGGTTCGTAGCTCATAGTCTTATACCTGAGACTCAAGAAAACTTCACAAGCAAAAATCCAACAGCTATAAATCGCACAAGCTGGGTGTCCAGCTCAAACCGCCTTCACATGAGATCACCACGCCTTTAAATCTCTCATGTAGAATATCTAATGAGGCATGTGCTATATGGTAAGTAGCTCTGTCCTGTAGAAACCACATGTACACTCAATTCAGGCCAAAAGAAGTTGTAACTATCTACTGATCTTGTTCTTCTTGGACAGTGAACACGACCACCCAAAACCTTTAGCAAACCATGACTTTTTCGGAATGCCTTGAATGTAGATGGGGATCCTCCCAAATTCAACAATTTTGTTGGTGCACGCAAGGATTGATCCAGAAATGGGCTTCATTGCTGAGGATGGTTTTTTGTTGGAAATTGGAGTCAATTGTCAAATGCCTATTAGACTCCGGCGACTTCCAGTGGACTCTATTGCATTTTTTTAAATACATGATGACACTGATAGCCTAATTAAATAATTCCAGTATATTTAATTCAGTTATCATTTAAAATCACAACCAAATTTTGAAAAAGATGCACTTGTTTTCCGGTCAATTCAAATAAAATTACCAATTAAATGGAAATTTATTGCCTGTTTAAGCAGAAGCATTTTTAATTGATAAAGATCTCAGCTGCTATAATGATAAGATTAACTAAATTCCTCGGATATTTATAAAATAGAATGTGTTTTTAGCTGTCTACCGTAATTTCTTCATGTAATTTTTACACTTTGTTGCACTTGAAAGTTCAATGTCATGCGATAAAATTGTTGTGAAAAAAGCATGTTTATGTTTATCTTTATATTTAAATCAATATTATTAAATTTATTGTATGATTTTTATCATTAAACCTTGTCCACCACTCAATAAAATTGGCCATTTATTTAACGCTTCAGCTAACATTACAACATTTGCTTGCAACACACTCTGTTCCACATATACTTGGAATAGGCAAAAGAAATTTACAAATAAAATGAAACAAAAAATTAAAATTAATAGAGACAGAGAGAGAGAGAGAGAGAGTAGAAACAAGTACATTGAACAGGACTTTATTTACTGAAAGACAGATTTATGACCAGGAACAAAATAATTGCCAATTGCACGACAAACTTTCCAAATGAATGCCTCCAAATACTGCTGCCTAGTCTAATTGAGTGTATGTACATATGTGTACATACTTGTCTACCTGACTCTCTTTTGTAACTTACTGTTTCTGTCTCTGTCTGTTTTTCATGTGTTTGTTTGCCAAACACATACTAATACTTGATGCAAATACTCATGCAACAACAAAACAAACAAAAAAAGTTGAAAAAAACTCCTAAAAATACTTTTTTTATTTTAAGCCATGACAACGAGTTCAACTATTTAATACAACATCTATTGCTGTTGCTATTTAAACAATAGCAACTGAAACTCCACAACAACTATTTGCAATTTTATGTACTTAAACGTACGTATGTATGTACGTACGGATACTCATACTTCTGCTGCAGATCTATCAGCGTTAATATGAAAACCAAAACCTATCTGACCAAAGGATATTTTCAACGGTTACAACATTTAAACAAAAATATTTACACACTCCACTGAAACACTGAAACTAAAACAATGGCCAACACACACATACACATACAGATGCATATACATATACTCAGATGTTACTGTGTCAACTAAACTCAACTGCACTGAACTCAACTCAACGAAATTGTTTTTTGTTATTCAAAAGGCATAGATTTAAAAGAATGGCTTCCATTACATGCTTAGTTGCTGTTACTTTTGTACCCTCCCATCTAAGATCACCCTGTCCTAACTGCAAAAATATGTGTGCAAATCTAGATGTCCACTGGTCGAACAAGATTTCTTGAATTTTAAGAATTCTACTCTAGCACAAGACTTCTGACATTATTAGACTTTAACGTATGGGTTACCTGAAGTCGCCGCAATCTAGCACGTAGTGTGTTGGATTATTAGGCATGAGGCCTCCATTTAAACCCCAGATCAGACAGCTCCAACAAAACCAAATACGATTTCATCTCACAGATTTCTGGCAAAAACTCTTAAATTAAAATAAAGCTTCAAAAAAATCTGTCATTCGGAAGCGACTTTTAACTGTAGGTCCCACCACCCTTGTACAAAATTAATTAAAACGACGTTGACCAAGCCATCACTGTCCGAAAAGAGATCGGTAGATGATGACCAACTTCTTTTGGCCTGAATAGACTGTACAGTGTTTTCAACAGTACGTAGCTACTTACCATATAGCTTTTTGCCACAAGTGATATACTGCATGCGAGATTTAAGGTCGTGGTCATGTCATGTTTAGGTGATTGGGATTAGCCACTGATTTGGGCTTTTTTTGTGAAACTTTCTTAAGTCGAAGATGTATGGCTATAAGCCACGAAACACAGCGGTCTTCAAAACAACTACCTATGCCATCGGTAATCGCCGTAGTCTAGCAGGTAGTGTGTTGGTTCATTAGACACGAGGTCATGTTTCAAACTACAGGCAAACGACTCCAACAAAACGAAAAAGTATATTTCTACGGCGACTGCCTCTCATCAGATTTCTGGCAAAAACTTTCTAAAAGTAAATAAAATTTCCATGAAAAAGTTTCGCAAAAAATCTGTCTTTCGAAGTCGACTTTAGACTGTAGATGCCGTCACTCATGTATACAATTTACACACACAACATAAGTGGTGTAAGAGGCTAGGTCAGGTAATCCTGACTGAAGGGTTGTAATGACAAATTATGTTTGTTATGTATGAATGTAGGTAACCAAGACCATATTCCTTATGTGGTGTAACAAGTTAAAGAATCTAGCGGGAATTGAGCCCATGGTACTTGCACTAATAGACTGGAACACTAAACACTGAACAAACTGGGCACCAAAGGCCGGAATATTTGGCTACGTTTTTACCTTTTAAAAACGTTTAAAATATGAGTTCGTAGATTGCAAATAAAAATAAAAATACATTTGTGTTTAGTTTTAAATTAAAATTAATTATCATTCGAACAATTCTGTGTGCCACTGTTCACAACTTGATGTAAACAACAACAATTGCTTTTCTTTGTTATTCTTCTGTTTATACCCTTTGCATAAAGATTAACAGTTACTAGACAATTATTCGACAGATCTTTGTAACGGTGTTTTCAAACCACTCTCTTCAATCTCTTCAATCACATCGCGTCTTCACACAAGACTGACTGAACTTCTACTAACTCCGTGGCTTGCTTTGCCTTGCCTTTTATATGGCAACATTAACAGTCTGATGAATGTTCTGGAATGCGATTGTTCGTGGATTCGCCTTCTAGTGCTCTGTATAAATGTAAATAATGTTGATTCAATATTGTTGTTTGTGCATTTCGTTTACATTTATTCTTGTCGTGTTTGTTGTTGTATTTTTGTTTACATGTTTACCATTTTTATTCTAGTGTTTGGTGGTATATTTTTGTTTATTTGTTTATCATGTAAACAAGTTCATTGTTTTTGTTTTTGTAGCTTTTGTTTATAATTCTAATACAAAACAATGTAAAAGCAAAACACCAGTATCCAGATTTTTCTATTTTTCTAAAAATATTCACAGGTTTTTTATCTAGACACAAACACAAAAAAGTCACATTAAGCAGAGATATTCAGGGTATCTCCCTATGGTGTCACCAATATGATTTTGAGGCCCTAGTTTTCCCCCTTAAAAAAGAACGCATTCTTTTCCGGAGCTGTAATTTTGAAAGAATAACAAAGCCTATAGCGTTGAATTGATGCCCTACAGTTGTAGTTGAATTTAAAACAAATTTTACAACACAATATACCTCCTATTATTGTTGGACTGTATCTCTGTTGTTTTGTGTGGCCAGTAAAATTACATGGGATTCCCTTGTATGGTACAGTAATGAAATCGGAGGGAGGAAGCTTCAAGTGAAGTAAAGTTAGTTTAGATAATAAACGCTATTTGTTTAACCTCTTCATATACTATACATGAGTATGTGTGTGTGTGGGTGTGTATGTGTTCGTGTGGGTGTATAGATGATATTGTTTTAGTAAATTATATGTAAAACATTTGTTGTTATTGCCTACTGGCACTATTACCACAACACCCACACCACTCATCCCTACCTTTCACATCATAGGGATTGTAATTGTACGTGTGTGTGAGTGTGATGATGTGTGTGTGAATAACAACAGTTGCAAAATGTCCTGGTTTATGACATTTACCACTGAAGCGAATTAAATTTTGTTCAAACAGATGTGACATCATTATAATGTAACATTATTATTGCTATTGTTGTTGTTGTTGTTATTGTTGCTTTTCTTACTAATACACACACACATACATACATTCAGCGAGCAACAGCAATTGCTGGAAAATCGTTACAACATTTGCTAACACGGTGTTGGCCAACAGCTTAATGTGGCCAATTTTTTTCTTTTGTTTCGTTTTGTTGCTGCATCCACTGAAATGGAACAGTGAGACGAGTCTTTCACTTCAACTATATTTTGTAACTACAAAAAATAGGAAGAAAAATTAATAAAAACAGAAAAGATAATGGAAGAATGCAAACCTTTTTTCCTTTAATTTTTTCTTCTTTGTTTTCCTTTCGTTTTTCTATCTATAAAATAATGAAATAAAGACAAAAGTTTTACACAATTACTGTCAACCAATCAGAATTAAGATACACAAACGGCCTGCATTCAATTTAATGGCAAGCATAAAAGGGAATACTGCCCAATTGGAATCTTTGACGGAATAAAATTTAAGCTTTATTTACGGCACAGAGTCTTAGGAACTTTGTCAGTCTGAGTAGTTGTCACACTGAATTCAGAGTGTTTTGCAAAATCATCGCTGAAGTTTCATAGGCACTGACGTACATATGTACATACACAATTAGTCATTACAATGCTTTAGTCAGGATTATACATGAGTAGCGTGACCTACAGTTCAAAGTCGATTCCGAACGACAGATATTTGAGAAACTTTTCATGGCAATTTTAATTTTACTCAGAGTTTTTGCAAGAAATTTGCTGAGAGGAAGTCGCCGAAGAAATATTTTCTTCATATTTCGTTTCGTTGGAGATGACTGTCCTGGGGTTTGAACCAAGGCCTTACGTCTACTAAGCCAACACACTACCTACTTGACTACGGCGACTACCGACGTACTTTCATTAAAGGGCCTCTGGAGCAGTTGGCAACTGACCGCAATTTCCAACGAAATACCATCTTCAGCAATGAGGCGCATTTCTAGATGAATGGGTACGTGAACCAACAAAATTGTAAAAACAGGAGGATCTCCATCTACAAAAAGTTTTGGTTTCCTATGGGATTTGGATTCTGACCGTCATATTTCTTTAAAAACGACATTGGCTAGGCCATCACTGTCCATAAAGAACAAGATCAGTAAATAGTTACAACTTCTTTTGGCCTGCATTGAGTGTACATGTGGTTTCTACAGCACGAAGCTTCTTACCATACAGCTCATGCCTCATTGTATACTTTGCATGAGAGATTTAAGGGCAAGGTCATCTCATGTGAAGGCGGTTTGAGCTGACCACCCAGCTTGTGCGATTTGACTCTGTTGGACTTTTTCTTGTAAAGTTTTTTAAAGTCACAGGTGTATGACTATAAGCTACGAACCACAGTGGTCTTTAAAATTAAGATAACCAACCCATCGGTAGTCGCCGAAGTCCAATAGATAGGGTGTTGGCTTATTAGACGTGAAACCACGTTTTAAATTCCAGGTCAGACATCTCCAACAAAACGAAAAATGAAATGATTAGTTCTTCGGCAACTTCCACCAAAAGCTTCTCAAAAATCTGTCGTCTAAAGACGACTTTAAACTGTAAATCCAGCCACTCATATATAAAATTAACACACACAACATAAGTGACGTGAGATAATAGGTCGTAATCCTGACTGAAGGGTTGTATGTTGTTTCAACAGAACGGAGTTACATACTAAACAGCTCATCGCAAACGGGATATTCTGCAAGAGAGATTTGAGGGTCACTTCATGTGTACGTCAACTACACACTGACTTTGGACTATTTTTTATGGTGTTTTCTTAAGCTAAAGGTGTATGAAAATAAAATACTGCACATAGCACACCTCATAACTAAGATAACGCATGCCATCGCACAAATTCAGAAAGATTTATGCGAGTCATAGAAAAATGGACGTTTCAGATGTGCTCCTCATAGAGGCATGAAAGGCATTTGATCGAAATTACATTTCACACCTAATGGTATCCATAGCAGAGATCAGTAATGAATCGTTTTTTCGCTACTCATAAGCAATCATGAAATTTTGAATATAAATGAGTCAACAATATTGATTTATTCGTATTCACTACAACATTAATTTATAAGTGCAGGTTGCAATGAGTATGCGTACAACGTTGACATCGAACTCATACCATTCGAAATATGTTTGATTCATACGCCCACTCATTTAGATTCATAACTTTAGAAAAATACTCTTATAATACTTATAAATTATTTGAGTGACAGTCTTAGTTTTTGTCGCATTTACAAAAAAAAAGCAAAAGACACAGAGCATCAAGCAGAGCAAACACACAACTTTCTAGTAAGTATTTTAGTGTTCGACCGCGACTCATACTTATTTTATGATTCTTGTATATGTTGAGTTATGGAGAGTCGAAATCATCAACAACATCATACGTGTTGTTAAGTATTAATATGATGAGTACTTCAAACTTTGAATATGAGTAGAGAGGTTCGATGATATTAAAATAAGTATGAATGCGTATAAGTATCAGAAATTATGAGTATGATTCGATTCTGCTCATTTTTTTGAATAATATTCATTGCTGATCTCTAATATGGATGTAATAAGTTTTCTATATGAAGTCATTGCTGATCTCTGATCCATAGGTATTTCAAACCTCGCACCCTCTTTGTTTTTTTTAAATCTAAAGGTGGGACGCTCTTAAAAAATCCAATCGGTTATTGCTTGACAGAGCAAAAGACCAACAATATTCAAATTTCCTACCGGGTCTTTGTAGTAAAACCAATATACGGTAACGACACTTATACTCTCCTTAAAACAATTGCATTTTTAATTTAATACTCAACTTAACTGGTCTGGTCTGGTCTGTTCTGTTCTGTCACGATATTAATGGTGGGAAATCCATAGAAATACAATACTGGGTTCAACAGTATAACAACAACAATAATGATACAAAAACAAAACATAATTTGTCATAAGAAAACACAGCCATCATCATCATCATGAGTATGGCTAAGAAAACCCACTTACACACATGCATTCTTAAAACAAAAGCTGACACTTCAACCCTTCTTAACGAAGTGACCAGCAAAAGTGACCAACAAACAAAATGTAGTAGGGATTGGTCACATGCATGCATGCAATGACAATACAGCAATAATAACAAAAATAACACGACCATTAAAATGAAAACAATTGCATTTAAATTATGGCAAGACAAGCAAAAACAAAAAAAAGGGACGCGAAAAAGTGGCACTTTTGTGTACAAAAAAGAGTTTAAAAGCAGCCAAGAGAGGAAGAAAGAAAAAAAATTATAAAACTGAAGTGCCCACATGTGAATTGTTTCGGTTTTATTGTTGAATGATGAATTATTTTATGCGTCACACCATTACAATCAAGCCTACATGTTGCGATGCAATGCAACAGGAAGGTCGAGTACGATACTTACTTTGCAACACATTTAACAGAAGAACAACAGCAATAACAGAAACAACATTAATGTTGTTGAATAACAACACAACGACGACCACAAACATGATGACGATGATGCGTTGTAGTGGCCATTGCTTTTAATATGGCACAGGGAACATAATGCATTGAAGTACCCACAATTGTAAGTATTTTTTTTCCTTTCTGCCTTTTTTTTTCCTGTTTTTTGTTTCTTCTTTCCCTGCTTCTGTCTTCATTAACTACATCAACAATAGCAGCAACAACAACAACTAGTACTGGCATTATAATATAATAAGAACAGCAACAAGGTATGACACATTTTAAAAACAGGGGAGACAACAGCCCATGCTCGCGACCATACTTAAGCGTATGTATTGCAAGCGTAAACTGCATAGCATGTGTGCAACATGCAATAATCTTCGTCTTCTTCTGCTTCTGCTGCAGTTGTTGTTTTTTCCTGCCGTCTTGATTGTAATTGCAATTGTTCTGCTTGTTCTTGTTGTCGTTGTCGTTGTCGTTGCTGTTGTTTTTGTTTTGTTTTGTAGACATCCCGCTGTCAGCCATTACAAGTGTTTTGTTCCACAAAATAACAAATAACAACAACCCAACAACAACAGACGGACTGCCTGCAACACAATACAATGCAGTGCAATGCATTGCAACGAACATAATTCAATCATCAACTCCATTAACCACGCCCACCGTAATTGAGAGACAACTCTTTTCCTTATTAACAAAAGGGGAAATAAATTACAAAATCATTCTTTTAAATTGAATATGTATGCATGTGTAAATATACTCTCTACTCCATAAGCAGAGGCCTATTTACAAGACGAGTACATTATTCACTTTTCTTTTGTACAAAAGTTTTGATGGTGAAAACAAAAACAGAAATTAATTAAGAAGAGTTTTTTTTTTAAATAAAAGGATTATTAAGGAAATTGGGCTTATATTTTTATTAACAAAAGAAACAAACCAATAAGAATTTATTATTATTAACTGGTAATTTTTCTTTATAATTTTCAATAATTAACTTAACGTGGAGGAAACAAAACATTTCTTACAAAGGCTTCAGATTGAATTGTTTGAAGTCCATCAAGCATCTGGTCAAGATTTTTAATGTTCGCTTAGACTTTAGGAATCCTCGGTTCAATTTTGTAAAAAAAATTGCAAATCCCTTGTCCAGAATAATAATAAAAAATGTACAAAACCCAAGGAGAGTAATAGTTTGTTACTCTAAATACTTACGAATTTAGTTATACTACATAGGGTTTTGTTTTATTAATATATCCAACATTTTCTTTTCATTTCCTTGTTTTGTTCCAATTTCATTAATAAAGCTAGTCATGGACATTAGAAAACTTCATCGATGGAATGTATAATTGATGATAACAACCCTGCCAGTGGATCAAACCCTGGCTCAACCATTTCAAACATAACGAAAATTACAAAAATATTTCTTCAGCGACTTCCTCCCAACAGTCTTCTGGCAGAAGCTCTGAGAGAAAAATAAATATAAATAAATAAATATGCCGTACGGAGTTGAGTTTCAACTGTAGGTCCGCCACTCATGTATAAAATTAATACACTCAACATGAGTGGTGTGAGAAGCGTTGTCGTCATTCTGTCTAAACAATTGTAATGACCAATTAAGTAAGTAAGTATGGAGAGGTCCTTGACAGGAGATGATTGCTGCAGAACATATCTGTATTGGTGCATTTATGACATCTCACACTAAGATGACTTCAGCGTTCAAATGTATACGAAATTGAGGAATATTTTGTATTCAAATGCACGCATTTTGGCGATTATTGAATGAAAATGTCTCTGATCCATTCAGACAGTATGCAATGTAGTGTTACACTACTGTCTGAAAGATACTGGAACTGCATTAAAGCAATCAACAGAACACTAAGAATAGTAACTGAAATCCGAAAGGCCATTAGAATGGAAAACTTCTTCAAGATTGAGTTACTCTCTTCTGAACAGCTTTGGAGAGGGCTTATATCGAGATGGAGGTGATTTTAGTCCATAACTTTTGGACAAGCCCAAGTAGAACTGTAACCTGTACTACGTTTATGCAATCACTAAGAAAAAGAAAAAATTGCCGCCCGCAGTCTCTTATATATGCGTCGAGCAAAGAAATCTTTCTCTCATATTAAAGTCTGTATATAAAAATATATTACGAGGCAGTTTGCCTGCGTCGACCTCTATTGATTCACTAGAATACCTATGCAATGATGAAAATATGTGTACCGACACGTTTCCGCTCGGGTGCTGGGGTAGGTCAGCGGCGTCCAGTGGTTACATAAAGAAAAAAACACTTCGTTGAAGTTTTAACACTATTTATTGACAATTAAGTAAATAGCTTACGTACTACATTAAGTTAGGGCTACATGAAAGAAAAAGTAAGTCTAATATTATGTAATAAGCCCAGCCCGGCCAAACAACGGTTCGTCAAGTGACAGTGCCGAGGCCGTCAAGGGGGTTGGAGTCAGAATAACAGTCAAACGGCATACGCTCTGGATGACTGCAGTTTCTACTGGTCCTTTCTGTTACCCCGGCACAGTCAGTCAAGTCAATCAAAGTAGGATGTCAGAGCAACAATCAAACGGCCTACGCACAGGATGATTGTGGCTCCAAGATCTCCCTTTGTTCGTCCGGTCAGTCAAATTCCCCGAAGGAGGTTGTCAGAACGTCAATCAAACGGCCTACGCACAGGATGATTTTGGTTCTGAGGCCTCCGGAGTCCGTCCAGTCACAGTTGCCAATGTTTTGCTGGCTGTAAATAAATCACAAGTGTGGACAACCACACCACTTGGGATTTATCATATTTCCACCACTGCCGATGTCTAGACCGACCTGCCTTACCAGCAACTCATCACCAACTGCCTCGATCGCTGAAGTCACGCTCGCTTTTATACACAAAAGTAACGAGTAACAGATCAAACATGATCGAACATCAAACATGTTGTGTCCTACTCTACAACTTACCAATGTGAGAGCGTCAATTGAATTCAGCAGAGAGGTCTTGTAGGTCAAATGTGAGTCGTACGACAACCGTTATAAAAAATAATAATAATTCTAAAAATAGATCATAAGTGCTTAGCAAAAATTACTTTAAATATTTTAGGGACAGTGGATCCTGTTATAAAACTTCAAAAATAATTACAATAATGTTATTTACAATAATTCATACAGTCAAAATATAAAAGAAAATTACCAATACATTAAATCCTAAATATCATCTAGTGATATGGTGTGGGCAAAAACAAGGTCTCCGACTTCTGTCGTCACATATGTTTTGGCAATTTAATATAGTATCTACTAGAGATCAGCAATGATTATTCAAAAAGATAAGTAGAATCGAATCATACTTATAATTTCTGATACCATGGAACCTCTACTCATATTCAAAATATGAAATTATACTCATCATATTCATACTTAACAACACGATGATGTTGTTGATTTCGACTCTCCATAACTGTTGAGTTATGGAGATATATGTTGATATACACGAATCATAAAATAAGTATGATTCGATTACGAAAACTACAATACCTTGTCTTTTTCTTTTGTTGTCACTAATGTTGTGAATCACTCTAATGTTATGAATCTAAATGATTAGGCTTAGGAATCCAACATATTTCAAATGGTATGAGTTTGATGTCAATGTTGTACGAGTACTCATACTTATAAAGCAACGTTGTAGTGAGTATGAATGAATCAGAGTACATAGTTAAATTTCAATATTATTGACTCATTTATATTCACAATTTCATGAGTGCTTATGAGTAGCGAAAAACGATTCATTGCTGATCTCTGGTACCTAAACTTCTGGCAGAGAAAAATAAAGGACATATGACATTACAGAGAATTCATTCTTTAAATCTATGAGACTGTTTGTTTTTGTTTTCTGAATAGATTTTTTTAAATAAACAAAGTATATTTAGACAGACAAAATTTGATTTAGAATTTAAATTGTTTAACGGTCTTCAAATTTTTATGAAATTACGGGTTCTATTACAGCATGTGGGCAATTTCAATATTAAATGTTTTTTATTTGCCACGTTAAAAAAATTATGAATACGAACTCTCAGTATTAAAATAGTTGCAGTCTTCTGAAACGTGTGCCTTCTCAGAAATATCTTCATTGTTGAAAATGAACACACAATGTAATGAGAATGATTAATGAAATTTCATTGCAACATGCACCCACTTTCGTACATACATAGTTCGTGTTCATGAGAAAATCATTAATTTTAAAAATATTTTCACTCAAAACAAACAAAAAAGAAAAGGAGGAAAAATTTATTTTCGATTTTTCATTTCAAGAGTAACCAAACAACAATGAACGTGTGTCATATACGGGGTCATTATTATTGATAGAATGTGACCATATCTCGGAATAATTAGCTGCAACTAACGCTCGCACAGCATGCCACTCACGCACGTCAAAATCTCTCACATTCGCATACAAACACAAACAAACAATCAATAGGCAATGGTAGTGGTAGTGGTAGTGGTACTCCAGCTGGCACACGCCAGCATATTTGTTGTGTTTCCACCGATTTTAACGGATGATATTAAAATCAAAAAATTTGACAAAGAGCGGAATTGAAAACGAAATTAAAAAAATCAAAAAAAAAAGAAAGAGACACAAAACAATGAAATGAACAAAAGCAAAAACAGGAGACGGGTGCATACTTCACTGGGTACTCAACCTAATTTCGGTAAAAACTATAGAAATGTCGACGATTTCTTTTCTAACTTCAAAGTACTTGAATTTAAAAAGGAAAGGAAAAGAAATGGTTTCGTAGAACATTTTTTGTACGCATTAAGAGTTGATTAAGAGGCCAATTAATTCGAAACTTGAAAAATAAAGATTTTGGAGAATACGCTGTTGAAATAATAATGATTTTAGTGGTTGAAGAACTGTCAACAAACAAACGTCATTTTAAAAAAAGTTTGATTAAGAGTATGTTTTGAATGAAATCTTATTCGTTTAAGATTTTTTAATGCAATTTGTGTCCCTCTATGACATGGTTAATTGGTTAATTACCCGCAATTCAGATTTCTATCATAAATTATTATAATTATATAAATTTATATATGTAAATAACAAAAAATTTGTCGTTCGGAATCGATTTGAAACTGTAGGTCCCGTCACTCATGTATAAAATTAACGCACACAACATAAGTGGTGTGAGAAGCTAGGTCGTAATCCTGACTAAATGTTGTAATGGCCAATTATGTTAGGTATATATATGAAAGAGACGTAAGGTACACTTAATAGGAGATTATGCCAGAAAACTAACAATAATTAACTCAAAAACAATTAATTTCTTTAATTAAAATCGATATGTCTGGAAAAAATTTGTCGGCAAAGCAGAACATACTTGTGCAGCTCTTGTGCTGATCAACTTCTTCGATGGGATTACTTGTGGCATAACAACGGGCCGCTATGCGTGCTTTGGTAATCAAAGCATCCACTTCAACCTAAGCTAACTTAAACTAACCTTAATATATAGGGTTATCCATTTCGTGGTTTCATAAGTAAACGTAAATAAAACACATATAAAATATTTTTTTCATGATATTTCTTTTTTATTGTAAAGTTTGAACGTTGACATTATGTGTGAAACACTACGTCATTTAAATGACCTCCACGCGAAGTGTTGCAAGCATTGATTTTTTTGAGGTAATTTTCGACCACTTTTTGACACATATTGGGCGGTATCTCAGCCAGTAAGGTCCAATCACACCTTCGGACCAAAGAGCGCACCAAGCAGTGACTTTTTCTGTATGTAACGGCCTCTCTTCAATTACCTGAGGATTCTCAGAAGCCCAAATACGACAATTTTGTTTATTAACATACCCATCGAGTGTGAAATGTGCTTCATCGCTGAAGAAAATTTTGTTCGAAAAATTGCGGTCCACCGCCAATCACCATTTTTGTAGTAGGTTTTGATAATTTTTATGCGTTGTGTGATAGTTAAGCCATCCATTTTCGTCAATGTCAGATTTTCAACTGAAAAGAAAAAAATTGGTTTCACAACTTAGTTTGACATCGATGATGTCGAATTCAAGTCCCATACTTTTGAAACCATACTAGAATATTTAGCACTACATAAGAAGAAAAAAGTACGAAAAAGCTGCACTAATTAGGGTCCATCCTCTGAATAGTAAGATATATTTGCCTATCGAAAATAATACCTCTTATATTGCTACAAAAATTAAGAATATAGATGCTGGTGTTTTGCTTTTACATCTCTTAACATTAAAATTATAAACAAAAGCAACAAAAACAATGAACTTGTTTACAAGTTATCGCACTGCGTAATATAACAAGATAAAAAAATTATAAACAAGTAAATAAAAATATACCAACAAACACCACAAAAATAAATATAAATAAAATACACAAACAACCATAATGAAACAACGATGTTTACTTTTATAGAGATCTCGAGAAGGCGCCACAAACATTCGCCTTCAAGAACATTCATCAGACTGTTTACGTTGCCATATAAAAGGCAAGGCAACGCAGGCAACTGAGTTAATAAAAGTTCAGTCAGTCTTGTGTGAAGACGCGTTGCGTTTGAAGAGAATAATCGTGGTTTAAAGATAACCGTTACAAAGATGAGTCCAACAAGGAATAACAAACAAAGCAATTGTTGTTGTTTATATCAAGTTGTGAACAGTGGCACACAGAATTGAAGAAAAAGAATTTCAATTAAAACTAAAAACAGATTTATTTTTATTTTATTTTCAATATACGAGCTCATATTTTAAACGTTTATAAAAGGTGAAAACGTAAGAATACGATATATTTATCTATCGAAAATAATACCTTTTATAAATTAGTAAAAAAAGTAAAAAAAATACCTTTTATAAATTGAAAAAAAAGTTCCCTTAAATATCACTCCAACCTCAGTGTGTATTTGATTAGAAAACCTTTAAGTTTGTCTTAGGTCAACCTTAGGAAAAAAGGATTCCACAGCCAACGAACCAATCATTTGAAACAAAAAGTTCATATTTAAACCATAAATAATGGAAAAATCAAATAGTAAAAGAAATGACAGAAGAAAGAAAGCAAAAAAAACTAATCATGGAAAGAATAAATTTGAACTCTCTCTCTCTCTGCACACAAATCAATAGAATATTAAAATATTTGTTAAGAGATCATCAACGAACTCGTCTACATACTCCAACGCTACACTTGTCCTGACGTTTGTTATCCCAAATGAAACGGTAACCTTGTTAACTGTATTCAAGCGGCAACTACAATCACTTAACGAATGCACTGAAGGAATAGTAACCAGCAACCAGTAGTCGAAAGGAGTACATTTTGATTTTTAAATTTAATACAACTCTTGTATGTATGTATGTATGCATGTATGTATGAGTAACGGTACTTTTTAGTACTTTTTATTGTTTGGGCATCATTGTAAATTTATTCGATTTTAATATTCAATTTCGTACTTTTAGCAACAGAGGAATTGTTAAAACAAAATCAGAAAAAGGATACAAAAGGAAGTAAAAACAAATAAAAAAAAAGAGGGAAAAGTTTCTCTCTTTTTTCTCTTTTTTTTTTTGGAATTCTTATATTTAACTGAAATCAAACATTTACTTTTGCAATAACAATACAAATACAAAAATATTTCTCTTCCATATTTTTCTCTTCTTCTCTGCTCAACATCGTTATAATTTTTAATGGAACTTGAATTGATGGATTCCATTTATACATATAAAATTTGTCTATGATACATACATACATACATACATACATATATATATATACATATGTATATTTTCTTTAGTTTATACTTTGAATCATCATTGATTTGTGATTCATTTCGCATATTCATTTATTCCAAATATACAATCATTGTACCATAGCCTGCTGCTGCATAAAGTTCTTCCATAGTTATTCGTATGTCATGCCAGCACCATTCCTCATGCAAACGCTCAATCAGTCATTCATGTATTTATAAAACATACCCAACCAAGCAAAAATGGGTAGTCAGTCAACCAGTCACTGTTACTTGTTCGTTTGTTCCGTTCAATGATTTTTCGTATTCTTCTTCTCCAAGCAATATTTACTTATAAACCCAAGTATTTACTTTCGGAAACATTTTCAAAGCTTTGAATGTAAAACTAAAGAAATTTTCATTTTTCGATAAAATATTGGTAAGTGAGTGAATGAGTGCCTCTCCTATTCGAAATCAATTGAAATTTCAGAAATAAAAAATTTATAAATGTTTCTTTTATTCTTATCCCTTTTTCCTCCTTTCTTTTGCTTCCAACTCGAACCCGTAGCCAAAGGAAGAGAACTCCTTGATATTTTGCTTAAAAATTTCCTCCTTAGCAATACAATTGACTTTCTCAACCTTGGCAAATATTTTTGGCGCTTCCTGTTATAGAACTTTGCTTTACTTAAGATGGTCAAAAGAAATTTTGCGAAGCAAAAAAAAAACAAAACAAAAGGAAACGAAAAGAAAAGAATAACTTGAAACCCAAATGCATAAAAAAAAAATTAAACCCAAATGGAATAAAACAATTTGGCCTTTTTGTTCGAAAAAATAATAGAATTAAAATATTAAAAAGGATATTCACACGAAACGAAAATTACTTGATATTACCCGAGAGAAACAAAGATTCTCTAGAATGCACAATTTGTGTTTTTAGACTCAGATGCATACTAATTTGCCATTCGCAATTGCGAATACTCAGACGATGCACTGTATCAGTAGGTACTATTATCACCTCAGTGTAGGTTCCAATTATAGAAACAGTGAAATATTCAGTAGCTGTCAGTAGCTGTAAATCTCGCACCAAAATACATGACGTGTTTTGAAATGGGCTCAGAAGAGCGCTAAAAACTTAAAACTGGTTATTGCTAGGGCATGCAGGTCCCGTAGACTACTAGGTAGTGTGTTAGCTTATTAGACGTGACACCATGGTTCAAGTCCCAGGTTAGACATCTCCAACAAAACGGAAATAAGAAAAAATATTTCTTCGGCGACTTCCTCTCAGTAGATTTCTGGCAAAAATTACATGAAAGGTTTCTTAAAAATGTGTCGAAGTCGAAGTTGATTTTAAATTGTAGGTGCCGCCACTCATGTATAAAATTAATGCACACAACATAAGTGGTGTGAGAAACTAGGTCGTAATTCTGACTAAGGGATTATAGGGACTCATTATATTATATGCGTGTATTGCAGAAACATTGGTATATCTATGGGCAATAGCTGCAAATCACATACCAAAATACATGACATGTTTTTAAATGAATGGCTGCAGGCGGGCGCTAGAAATAGTTTCAAACTGACTATTGATCTGCGAGCAAAATATTTTATCAAGACCAAGCAACTTACAGGATTACCATTACGGTAATATGATGTGTTAGCGCATACGCCTATTGTCGTGTATTAAAGTACCGTAGTTTATGTCCAAGTCAAGCATATTACTACCTTCTAAGCCCTTCACTTAGAAAATTTTTTCAAGAAGATCTCTAATGATACTTGTCCCATATCTCAATCTAAAACGACACAGAAAAAGATTTTCATGGATTGACCTGAATTGCTGAGAGGTTCTGATTTGATTTCTAAATCAGGGAATTGAACAAGAAGTATTGCGTCAGTTTAGCGAATAACTGCACATTATTCAAAGCCGAAGTTGTTGTTGACTATAGACACGAGAGTGGTTCACAAAGTTCGTGACTGTTTGAATGAATTTCAGATTTTTTTTAATCATATGATACAAAGATGTTCAATTTTTTTTTTATTTCTTTTTCAAATGCCCTCTCAGTAAGGTTTAAAGCAAAAAATGGGGAGGAAATAGGGCGAATTAAAGTGTAATTGGCAAATCATGAAAATTGCAGTGACAACCGAACACAAACCAAATTACGAATCCTTACACTACCTAGTATAATGAATAGATTTTTGAATCCTTTTCTACAGCCAAACAACCATAATCCATGTTGTTTACACGACGTCTATCTTGATGTCAGACATTTGTTAATGAAATGTTGAGAAATTTCTACCTGTTTGAATGGTCACACCAGCAATAGCGGCAACCTAGTGGTTACTTGACTAGCTAAGACAGATGCGAAGCTGTCATTCATTCATCTAATCTCCTTACTATTTACACGACTTATATTCAACTGTAAATGAAATACATACAACTCTCATGTACGGACCAAAGCCTACAAGTCTGTTTTAGGCTTCTCTACCGGAGAGGGCGAAGCTGCTCATTAATAACGGTGGGTGTATCCAACTCTATTGATTCATTAGATCATCGTCGCAATGTGGCTTGTGTTTCACTGTTCTATTACAACGGATTTTGCTCGAGCGAAATCAGACGACATTTTCCCAAGAATCATATATTCTTACGTAGCACCCATCTTTCTAGCAGAATACGTCCATTTGTAGTCGATTGGCCAGTGGATCACATTGAATAAATTATACACAGAATTTGTTCAGAGCTCAGTGATAATGGTAGAAAATGAGAGGCCAATTTCTGTCTTTTTATGGTAAAAACCGGGCACTACACATTCAGTCGAAGATAATCTCTCCCATCTTCTCAGATCCACAGCTTCTGCAGAAGTCAATTGACGGATGACTTTCAGCATGCCTATGAAAAGCACAGTGGCATGTGAGAAATGCTATTATGCGATGAGCAGCCTCTAGGTCGGACATCTTTTTTTAAGGCGGGTGCCTTACCCTAACTAGCCTAGTTATACTATGAAAGCCTACTGAATTAAAAACCATTGACGTCCCTTAATTGTTCTTTTCTTGGCGTTTCTTTTGAATGGGACGTTACAAATCCACATGTGATCCTAAGGCGTCCAATGCATCTGGAAAGAGTCAATGTTTGGTGAGCGTTTTGGGCTGGCATCGTCATGAGTCCTAATTGAAGTGAGTATGTCGCTGGCCATGACATCAATGTCAATGGCAAGAACTACAGATCAACGATTACCAACTTCTTTTGACGTGAATTGGATCATCTATACATACACTAACGGAGTTCTTCCATCTTCTTAGATACTTAGCTCCTGTAGAAATCCAATGACGGATGTCTTTCGGCATGCGTATGAAAAGAACGAGAAACGCTATTACGTGATGGACAGTCCAAATCAAGGAAGGTGCCTTACCTGACCTAACCTGGGTATACTAGCAAAGACTACTGAATTAAACACCGTTGACATCTCCTAATTATCCTTTTCTTGAGGCTTAGCTTCTTATTCGCTACTTCTCATACCGATAACACAATGACATCGTTAGCATTGGATCCCTTGGTTCTCCGCTCCTTACTAAAATAATTAGCAACACAAAATTTTTAGAATTGTAGGCACACTGTGAACATCCTTAGCAAATTGACAGCAACAAGCCATTACATTAAACAAAGCTAAAAAAAACCGAAGGAAAAAACAATTACGCTAAACAAATACAAAAAAAAACGAAAGGAATAAAAAGGACGAAAACTAAAACAAAAGTTCATGCTTCATTCATGCTGTTAAAATAAAAATTGCCGAGAGAATGAAAGTCAATTTGGGAATAATTTATTGAATTTTAAAAAGGGGTTCTGCAATCCTTTTTTGCCTCGCGTTTTTTATATTTTTACTGCCAATAAAAGCGTCAAGCATGGCATTTCTTTTATATTTACACACACACACACACAAACACTAGAAATAAATTAAAGGATACTAACTCCAAAGAGGAATAGGTTCGTTTGTTCCCTCTTCTATTACTAAATAAAAAAGCATTCAACATGGATATGCGAGTAGACATAGCAGGCATGGAATTAGTCAGGGATGGAATATGGGTTTATGTGATTGGCGAATTTATGCACGAGTGTCGCGTTTTCTTTATTGAGTTTTGATTGTTAATAAATGGGATTTTATTGGTTGTATGGAAACCCAAAATAAACAAAACAATACAATAAAAAACTAGAGGAACAACAGGGAGGAAAGGGAAATCGAATCGTAGAGGTATTTTAAGTCCTGCATGCATGCTTGACATACTGCATTCGCCCGGCAATAAAACCCCTTTTTTTCGAAAGAAGATTTGTTGCAATTATTTATTGATATTGTGTAACAGCAACCAACAACAACGACAACAATGTTCACACAGGACACACTCCAAATTAGAGGAATTAACAAAAGGATTTAAACATTTGGGGGGGAGGTTCAAAGTTCAAATAATTGCAACAAATTTTTGCTATTCAAGCAAGATTTACGATCTTCATGCAACTCGTTTGTATTGGTAATTGAATTTCATTCATGCTTTAGACAGACATAAAGTCAGACATTTTTCTATCTACGTTTTCCTCTTCCATTTTTATGGAAATTTATTATCTGACAAGCATCAGTGACAGTTGATTTCAAATTCAAAATTTATAACATTTAATGAAAAGCATAATTAAACTGTGTTGAGTTCAGTTGAGTCTTCTTGAGTCTTCATTATTTATTTGCAATTATTGCAAAATAATTTATAAATGAAATCCAAATTTTTTCTCAAAAAAAAACTCTTTGAAAGAACTTTTATGCAGACAGACAGACAGACCGGCATGCATGTAAACACACTTAGTCACAGTCAGGCATAAATTAATCAAAAAAACAAAAACAAAGAATAGAAATTAAAATAAAATATTGTTTTATTTTAAAACATATTTTAGACATTCAGCATAATGGCATTTAAATGTTTATGAAAATGTCTGGTCAAAAAAAAAACACAGTAAAGGGTATAAAAGTAGCACATTAAATCAAAAACAATGCATTAAAAAATCCTTTAAGTTATCAGCAATACTTTTAATCCAAACCATTAGAGTTGTATACCTAATTCACCGAATAATGGTAGTTCAGGTCACTGTGTATAATTTAAAACTGTATAATTAACACTGTGTATATCCTTAAAAAATATTCTTATAATGATCAACCATGGTTGAGAACAGAGATCAGTAATGAGTATTCAAAAAGATGAGTAGAAGTGAATCATACTTATAATTTCTGATACTTACACGCATTCATACTTATTTTAATACCATGGAACCTCTACTCATATTCAAAGTTTGAAGTACTCATCATACTCATACTTAACAACACGTACGATGTTATTGATTTCGATTCTCCATGACTCAACATTTACAAGCATCACAAGATTCTTACTCACTAGAAGGTTGTGTGTCACTCGAATCATTTATGAGTATTATAAGTATTTTACTAAAGTTATGAATCCAAATGAGTAGGCTTATGAATCAAGCATACTTCGAATGGTATGAGTATGAGTTTGATGCCAACGTTGTACTTATAAATCAACGTTGTAATGAGTACTAATAAATCAGAGTACATAATTAAATTTCAATATTGATGTCTCACTTATATTCAAAATTTCATGGGTGTTTATGAGTAGCGAAAAAATGATTCATTGCTGATCTCTGGTTGACATGTGCCCACCAGGAGTACATACAATGAGCATGAAAAAAACTGTACACTAAGGATAAAATTATAACAATCAACAAGCTACAGTTATACCACTTAAGGAGAGTGCAAGAAAATATTTGACAATATTTCGAAATTTTTTGTATTATTTTTTGTTTCAATTTTATGAAACCATTATAAAATAAAAATTACGGTAATTTGTTAATGTAAAGGGTCCGCCAAACAACTTTTTTTTTTTTGAAAATGCTTTAAAAAAAAACTACTGAATATTTTCTAAAATTTCTTTTTTTATTTGAAAGTACATACGGTCCTTCCGGTTAATAATGGAAAATAATTTCATGCAAATGGCTATCTCGGCTGGCCATGCAGTAGCCTACACGATCGGTCCAATTTTTAAGCACATTATCGATTGTGTGCAACTGTATCTCACCAATGGCTTCACGAATATTGTCCTTTAAAGCGTCAATTGTCTCTGGCTTGTCGGCATAACACTTATCTTTGATGGCACACCACAAATAATAGTCCACCGGTGTCAAATCGCAGCTCCGAGGTGGCCAAACGACATCAGCTCTGCGACTGATAATGCGATCTTCAAAATCAGGGCGCAAAACATCGAATGTAGCTTCGATTGTGTGGCACGTAGCGCCGTCCTGCTGAAACGAAATGTTGCCAATATCCTCCTCTTCAATTTTTGTGAACAAAAATTCGTTCAACATGGCCCGATAACGATCGCCATTGACTGTAACGGCCACTCCTTGCTAATTTTCGAAGGAAAATGGCCCAATTATGCCTCTGGACCAAAATCCGCACCAAACAGTGACTCGTTTTGGGTGCGTCGGTTTTCAATGTAGGCCGCAAATGCGACAATGTTGCTTGTTTACATACCCGCCAAGATCAAAATGAGCTTCATCTGAAAAAATGATTTTTTTTGCCAAAATCGGAATCTTCTGTAAGTCGATCGCAGGCCCACTTAGCGAAGCGAGAACGCATTGGATGGTCAATATTCGTTCAGCGGAAGGATAAAACTAATTATCTGTCAAATCAGACATGAGCTAAGTGTTACCATTCACGAAATAAGCACTAGTTGAAAAAAAAAACGTTAGATGGCGGACCCTTTATATATATATATTTTTTTTAACTTACAATTTCTTTTGACGCTTACTGTACATACAAAATTGGTCATCACAACCCTTCAGTGAGGATTACAACAGAGCTGCTCAACACCACCACACACTGCCTACCAGACTACGGCGATTTTCTGAAGAAGTTTATAAAGAAGTAAAGCAAAGGGTGTAGTGGCATAAAACCAAAAAGTTGTATTCGAACCTAGTGCGCCGATAAGGTCACACATTCTAATGGGCAAGCACATTTAGAACATAAGATCTGTGGGAAAAACTCGATACGACAGATTTTGTGAAGACAAGGTCACTTGATTCAAGCGATGATTGTAAAGAAATTTACTGAAGAACAATGCTTAAAGTATTTATTGGATGGGTATATATCGATAAATTCCCGAATAAATTTTTCTCAGAATTATTTTTTTTATTTTTTTCTTTCGATAATTAAAATTATTTTCGAAGAATTCTTGAAATTGATACGTATTTTGTGAACCGAGTAAACTGTGCATATAACAAATATTTTAATATATTGAAAATTATACTATTTTTGTAATCTCAACTGTAATTAGCATGAAATAAATATCACACACACTCTCTTATCTTCTTGATTAAAATGTAAATTCTGTATGAGTTTCCATTTATAAACTTCCAAATAAATGTTGCATGATGACCTATTTATTCTCAGTCACTCATTCATTCATTCATGCAACCACACATATGCAAACGTAGGAGTAGCAGATTGCCTTGAAACAATTGTTTTGTGCCATCCATCCTAGTACAGTTGCAAGGAGCATTCAAACAACTTTTTTTTTTAGATTGAATAAAAATAATGACAATAACAGAAACAACAACTTGGCATAGCAACTCTGAAACTAAAGCACGATGAATTTTTGTATGTCATTTCGATTCTATTTTTGTTTTTCTAATATTTTTATTTTTTTGTTTTGTTTTTATTTTTAATTTAAATTTATTCAATTGTTTTTGCAAATACCAATACCATGAACCATAGTTCAGTAAATTTACTTGAATCGACATAAATAATGAGCAAAAGAAAGTCGTTCTGCTATATTAATGGTTGAAAATAATTTCAGACAGAGCATATTTTACCATTGTTTTTGTAGTTGTGGTTGTTGTGTTAGTATATATTTTAAATATTTAATTGAAAATGTGTCGGAAAATGAGAAAAGTTGTAATTTATTACATAATGCCTTGCCTGAATAAGGAATATCGTTAATGACAATGCCCATATATTAGGTTAGGTAAGGTTTGAGGACGTGTAGTTGTCTTTGGGTAAATTCTTCCTAGAAGCGAGAGATGATAGGGAAATTGGAAAATGCAGAAGAGGTATGAAAGGGAAGATATAAGAGACACAAGAGAGCGCGACTACAATATTGATGCCCTAGCACTTCTCAACCAACTTAACCTATTTTTGAATCTATGGATAGCTGTAATGTCGGCTCGCAACAGAGAGTCCAAACCTTCGAAGAAGAAGCCCCAGGCCAGGCTTGTCAGCCTCAATCTTTTAAGGTACTGGACAGTTGCAGAGAAGGTGTTCTACAGTTTCCAATTCCTTCTCATAGTAATACCTTGTAATAGTTCGACTAGGATCTATTGCAGACCCTTGTTAGCGATTTAATCTTGCAGACCCTGTAATGAAACCAATAACTAAACTCAGGCTGGCCTTATCTAAAACCAGCAGCAAACCTGTTCTATTACTGTCTATAGCAGGCCATAGACTCCTAGACACATAATATCTCGATCCCTTCCACTAATGCCTCTGCTCTTCCTCCCTGACCCATAAAGTGAGAAGGCCGTAAAAGTATTAGTAGTGTGCCCGAACTAAACATTTAGCCCGGGCCGGGAACAGTATGTTTAATTGTAGGTAAAAAAAAGCCATTTGATCGAGTTTTTCTCCGATAAACCACAGAAGTTCGTAGGCCGTGGAATTCTGAAGATACCCGCATATTGTCAAACGTTTGTAACTTCTGAACTTTGGTAGTTGATAACGGTCATCTTATAGATACATCTGCCATATTAGTTGTCATTCCTTCAGTCTGTTTTGACAAATCATCATGGACGGATATAGTATTCAACAACCGTGTCTAACCTTAATTTGCATTGAAAAATCATCTTTAGCGATAAAATGTAAATGTAAATGAAACGATACCAAGACATGTGGAAAAAGTCTCTGTTTTGTGTGGATTTTTGCCGGGCATCGTCTATAGACCTAATTTGTGTGAGTACGTCGTCGGCCATGATATCAAATGTTACCAACTTCTTTTAGATTGAATTGGTTGATCTGAACACCAACGATGTGTGGTTTCAATTGAACGGGTAGACGTATCACACGGCTCATGCCACATGTTTTATTCTCCATGAGCGATTTGAGTGCATGGTTATCTTACAGGGAGGTGATGTGAACTTTCCACGCGATCATACGCCCACATATCTAGTAGTTACTTAATACTGTAAATACTGCTTTAATTGGAGTAGTTCTAAGAGCTCTTGTTATATTTCATAACAGCGGCTACTATGAATCAATGATTGCCAATTTTTTAGCCGGAATTAGATGATCTTGAAACCAACGATATGGGTTTTTAAATGAACGGCGAGACATGTCACACAACTTATGCCAAGTTAGATTTTCTTTATGAAGGGTTTGAGGGCATGGTAGAGTCACGTAAAGGTGTTGTTAACTGACCTCTGAAACACACAATATTAAATATGAATACAGAAAATATGTCTTTGGACACCAAAACGAAGCACTGAAGAGGTGATAGCAGTCGCCGAATCGAGTAGGTAGTGTGTTGTCTTATTAGCCTCGGTTCAAACCTCAGGTCAGACATCTCCAACATAAAGTTGTAATGAAGGTTGGCACAACAAAAGCACGACTACCCCGCACTGGAAAACCACCCAGAAAGTTTGATGAACGAAGCTATATCATTGATGTCAATAGATGATAGCTCCGTTAAGCTAACAAGGAATGGGAAGCCAAATAACCTATATCTACACCTAGCAAGAGACGGGCACTGGCAAAGAAAGTGAACAACAGTCTCCTCTTCCTCAGTGGACCTGCATCCACGGCAAAAGTCGTTGAAAGGGAGGTTCATTCTTTCCGCGTGTTTAGTCATGACGCAATGACCTGTAAGCACGGCCACTGTAGTCGAGATGACATCACGACCAAGACCAAGTAATCGGTTGGTACGCCTTCTATCCATCTTGGGCCAGGTGAGTCTAGCGGTGGAGCAGGACTCCTCATTGACCCAGGATAGGTTGGCGTCCCGAAAGAACCTCCGCGCAATGGTCAACTTGACCGAGGCAAGTGGCATACCCAATTCAACAGAAGAGTATTCCGGAAGGAGCGCACCAGCTCTGGCGAGCTTTTCGGCCCTACAGTTTCCCGGAAGTCCACTGTGGCCGGGGACCCACACCAGAGAGATACTGGTGAAGAAGTTATAATGAAAAGTTTATCAAAAAATCGGTCGTTCGGAGTCGACTTTAAACTGTAGGTCCCGCCACTCATGTATCAAAATTAACGCACACAGCATAAGCGTTGTGAAAAACTAGGTCCTGACTATGTATGTCTGAAGGGGGTGACTATAAAAAAAGAAGTTTTAGAAATAATTTACAATAACAGTTAAAGGCTTTCGGCATTCTTTATTGAATATTAAGGTCGGTGAAGCATGTCCAAATATTAAAATTTTTTGAAATAGTTTTTTGCAGGTGTGTGAGTAATATTTTTAGAGCTGTTATAGCACAGAATTCAACCAAAAAATATTTTTTAATTTAAAAAAATTATACGCGCTTAAAAGATTCATTAAATATGCACACAATAATTATTACAAGAATGCATCTCCAATCCAAAAGAGATCTGAAATGTCAAAGGTCATCCTATATTCTATAACATGCTGTACAATATAAATTCAATAAAAATTTTAAAAATTATGAGAAAAACATACAAGTACATAATTATAAACATTTTTAACAACAATTTATGAAATTTTATTCATTTATTACATCATAGTAATGTGGGAATGAAGTAACGAGTAGAGTAGAGTAGAGAAGAGCGAAGTGTGAGTGGCAGTTCAGAAGAAGACGCCGCGAGGTTAACACGTACGACGGAGGATGTTTTATAGTTAATTTTATTGAAGAACTCTTTTTTTTTTTAAAGTCTTTGAATTAATTGAATTATCAATCCTTTTAATTTGTATTGTTTAATCATAATAAATAAAATACCACAAATTTGGGGGCTCAACACTGATAATTGAGTGTTAACACATCATTGTAATGGAAATGTAAAGTGAGAAAAAAAAAAATTTTGTGTATGTATATAGAAAGAATACGAGAACAGTAACGACGTATTAGTGGACGAGACTTGCCGAAACGAAATTGCTAACGACGATCACAACGCTTCGTTTTCCTTGTGTGTGTTTGCGGACGAAAACAGAACAAGAACAACACGACGTGGGAGTAAAAGAGACAAAACGAGAGAGCTAACGACGGTTACGACGAAATTTTATGATTTTGTGTTTTTGCGTATGAAGAGAATGAAAAGAGTAAAATAACAGAACGAAAATTGTTAAAGACGATTACGACGAGTTATTTCATTGTGTATGTGCGAGGAAACGCGCGTGTATAGTATTGAAACAACGTGTATAGTATTGACGACGAATACGCAGTTAATTTTGCCACACGAAGGGAGAAGTGAAATACAAGTATAGAATTGAAACAACGAATTAGTACAAATTTGAACATGCCGGCGTTAGGGGATTATGAGGCAGTAAGCAACAGTTTGAAAACGGCTAAGCGGGCTGTGGTGGTTGCTTTGCATAAATTTATATATGGTGTGGAAGGAGATCGTGATAATAGAAAACGTTTGCGTACTTTCGATGGCTTCGATTATGATGAAACGCATAATCTTTTCGTAGAAAAATCAGCTTACGTTGAGGACCATTTAAGTACGGCCGATTTAGTTTCAATTTGTAACCTACTTGGTATTAATTACAACGCCAGTAATTTGTTTAAACATATTTTCGATAATTTGCGAAGAGGCATGATGTTGAAGAGTGTTGAAAGTATGGATGATGAGAATGACGAGATTAACGACGATGTTAATGACAATAATGAAGGTGATAATGATGTCAACAATCATGGTAATGAGCGCAAGATTATACGTGCACACAGTGACGCAAGTTTTAATAGTGAACCGAGTAGAACAGTTGCAAATGTACCGCTAGCAGCGTGTCAGAATTTGCCCAAGTTTTCCTTGAATTTCCGCGATATCGAAGAATCAGTTAGATCTTTCGATGGTAATGGTAATCTTCCGGTGAACGTTTGGTTGGAGGAATTTGAGGAAACCGCCTCGATTATGTGTTGGGATGATTTCCAAAAATTTATTTTTGCAAAACGATCATTAAAGGGTCTAGCGAAATTATTTATATCTGGTGAGCGTGGCATTACTACTTGGCGTAAATTGAGATTGGCATTGATTGATGAATTCCAGACGGCGACGAACAGCGCACAGCTACATAAGATGTTGACGGAAAGAAAAATGAATAAAGATGAAAGCTACCAGGAATATTTCTTGAAGATGAAAGAACTTGCTTCACGTGGTAACATTGAAGATGACGCCTTGATGCAGTACGTCATAGATGGTATACGGGACTTGACTGTCAACAAATCAATTTTGTACGGTGCATCGAATTTAAGAGACTTCAAAGAAAAGTTAAAGTGCTATGAAATTATGCAGGAAAAGATGAGGCCACAAAACGATTTTAAACGAATGCAACCTGCCAAAATGCAACAGAAGGACGTCAAAAAGGAATTATGTTTTAACTGCATCGAAAGAGGCCACACCTCCAAGAACTGCAGCAACAAGGACAAAGGTGCAAAGTGTTTTAACTGCAATAATTTTGGACATATTTCAAAACAGTGTCCGCTTAAAGTGGAAAAAGCAAACGTTCGACATCTAATAGCCGATGATATTATGCACAAAAGAATAAGATTCTACGAACAAGAGTGGTTAGCATTGTTTGACTCAGGCAGTAAATATAACGTTGTAAGCGAGAAAGTTTACAAAGCCCTGCACAAGCCGAAACTCGATAAATCGAATTTTTATTTGATAGGATTCGGTAACAACGCCAATAACAACAAAGTAAAACCTTTGGGTAATTTTACAAGTAAGGTCGTAATTGACGATGAGACATATGATCTGACATTTCATGTCGTGCCACATACCATGGTAGATGTAGACGTTATACTCGGTAAGGAATTTTGTTCGTATGCGTGCGTGATTATAACACCTGATGAAGTCAAATTCGAGAAGATCAAAAAAGACGACGATTGCGAGGTACATAGTATGATGTTAATAGACGCTGTTGAACAGAATGATACCGATCGTGTTGATATTGATGTTGTCGCTGAACATGACGCCAAGGTTAAGGTTATGGATTTGGTTCAAAATTACATGCCGGATAAAAGTAGAACTACAAATGTCGAGATGAACATAATTTTTAAAGACGACACTCCAATATTTTCGAGACCGCGCAGATTGCCCATAGTAGAACGTAAAGCTATCGATGAACAAATAGATAAATGGTTGGACGACGGGATAATAGAGCATTCAGAGTCGGAGTTCAGTAGCCCCGTGGTTATGGTAAGGAAACGAGATGGCTCATTAAGACTATGCATCGACTATAGACGAATCAACAAGGCCATAGTGAAGGATCGATATCCCTTACCCTTAATCGAGGACCAGTTGGACCGACTCCAAGATGCCAAGGTATTTAGTACAATTGACTTGAAGAACGGATTTTTTCATGTTGATGTAGCCGCTCCAAGTCGGAAGTATACGTCGTTTGTTACACACAGCGGTCAGTACCAGTTTTGTAAAGTACCTTTTGGACTCTCTAACTCACCGGCTGTTTTCCAAAGATTCATAAATACGATATTTCGCGACTTAACCCGAAGAGGTATTGCGCTGCCATATGTAGATGACATAATTATACCTGGTAAAGATGAAGATGACGCTGTCGGAAATCTAGAGGAAGTTTTAAGTGTTTGTAAAGACTACGGGCTCGAGTTGAATTCAAAAAAATGCTCATTTTTGGAAGAGGCGAGTGGAATTCCTAGGTCACATTATAGAAGATGGGAAGGTGTTGCCCTCACCCTCAAAAATTGATGCCGGAATTAAGTTTCCTGTACCGACTAATTTGAAGCAGTTACAAAGTTTTCTGGGGCTCGCGGGCTATTTCAGAAAATTTATTCCCGAATTTTCACTAATTGCCAAACCATTGAGTGACTTGACGAGATCCAATGTGAAATTTGAGATGAATGACCAGCAAATCCAAGCTTTTAATACCTTGAAGAATATATTGAGTGAGGAACCAGTGCTTAGTATTTTTAACCAACAGTATGAGACAGAGCTACACACGGATGCTTCCATTGATGGCTATGGTGCCATTTTACTTCAAAAACTACCCGACGACGACAAATTTCATCCAGTCTACTATATGAGTAAGAAGACGACAGATGCGGAAAGAAAATACACCAGTAATGAATTGGAAATACTCGCCGTGGTTGAAGCATTGAAAAAATTTCGTGTGTATCTATTAGGTCTTCATTTTAAAATTGTCTCTGACTGCAACGCATTCACGAAAACTATGGAAAAGAAAGACTTGTGTACTAGAGTTGCCAGATGGGTATTATTGTTACAAGAATTTGATTATGAGGTCGAGCACCGAGCTGGAACCAAAATGAGGCATGTCGACTCTTTAAGTATACACCCGATCATGACTATAGGAGAAGACAACACCCTGATACGACTAAAACAAGCTCAAAGACGTGATGATGAGTTAATGGCGATAATAAATATTCTACAGGAAAAAGACTCCCATGATAACTATTTTTTGAAAGGTGACTTGCTGTACAAACTGGTGGATGATTATGAAGTGGTAGTGGTGCCTAACGGTATGCAGCGCGAAATTATAAGGTGTGCTCACGAGAAAGGTCATTTTGCCCACAAGAAGGTAAAGGAGCTCATTCGGCGAGAATACTACATTCCAAAACTTGACGAAAAAATTGAATTCCATATAGCCAATTGCGTACACTGTATAATCAACAACAGAAAGAGAGGTAAACAGGAAGGTGAATTGCATCCCATTCATAAGAACGACGAACCGCTTCATACTTACCACATCGATCACCTTGGTCCATTGGAGACGACAAGTAAAAGGTATAGACGCATTTTTGCAGTTATCGACGCTTTCACAAAGTTTTGTTGGCTGTATCCAACCCGCTCAACAACATCCAATGAAGTCATAATGCGATTAAAAAATCAGAGTGTAGTGTTCGGAAATCCAGTGCAAATTATTTCCGACAGAGGTTCCGCTTTCACCTCCGAGGATTTTAAAAAATATTGTGAAGAGGAAAATATTCGACATCACCTTATAACGACAGGCTTACCAAGAGCGAATGGGCAAGTGGAGCGACTCAACGCCATTATCGTACCAATTTTAGCTAAGCTCAGCATCAACGACCCAACGAAATGGTATAAATATGTTGATGATGTCCAAAGAATTATTAATTCAACGTACTCAAGAAGCATAAATACATCTCCGTTTGAGCTGATGATCGGAGTAAAGATGCGCACTAAACAACAACATGAAATTGCTAGAATACTCCAGGATGAACTGATTTCAACTTTTAATAACCAGCGTAACGAATTCCGAAACGAGGCAAAACAACAAATCGCAAAAGTTCAAGCTGAAAATTGTAAAACATACAACCTACGACGGAAAAGGCCAAATAAGTATGACAAAGGCGATTTGGTAGCAATCAAACGTACCCAGTTTGGTCCAGGACTTAAGTTGAAGGCAAAGTATTTAGGTCCATATGAGGTGACAAATGTGAAAAGAAACGACACCTATGATGTAACGAAGGTTGGTCTGTCTGAAGGTCCAAGGAACACGGCAACCTGTGCAGAATATATGAAGCCGTGGTATTCCAGCCTAGATGATGATGAATTCGAGGCGAATTCAGCGCAGGATGGCCGAATTGTGGGAATGAAGTAACGAGTAGAGTAGAGTAGAGAAGAGCGAAGTGTGAGTGGCAGTTCAGAAGAAGACGCCGCGAGGTTAACACGTACGACGGAGGATGTTTTATAGTTAATTTTATTGAAGAACTCTTTTTTTTTTTAAAGTCTTTGAATTAATTGAATTATCAATCCTTTTAATTTGTATTGTTTAATCATAATAAATAAAATACCACAGTAATGAATTTCAAATAAATAAAAAAAAAACATTTAAATGTGTTAAAGCCAATAATAGCCATAAAGGTAGACATAGAATTGGAATTATAATCATAAAAATAAAAATGAAATTCAATGAGTATGAGTATGAGAAAATACGAATAAAGTCTTATTAAATTTCAAAATGTACAAAAAATATTTTTATTTTCAATGTAACAAAATATTTTTAATCAAAAACCATTTTTCAAATATTTTACATTGCTTTTCAAGGAAAAAAAACAATAACAATAAAAAAACATTACATTGCCATGTTATGCTATACTCACTAGTATGCATAGAACACATTTAAAGTTATTTAATATTAACAAAAAATAAAAAAAATTAGAAAATATTTTATTTATCAAGAAATAAAGAGAGAAGAAATATTTTACAATAAAAATAAATAAAATATTTTCTTAAATATTTTAAAATAATTTTTTTCTTTCTTTACAATTTTATTTCATTTATTTTTATTATAAAATTCATACGAAACATATGCAAAAACGAAATAAAAAAATAGAACTGAAAATATTTTTACTGCAGGCCAAAAGATAATAATTATACTCTCGTATTGAAATAAAGAAGTCATGGACTCTCTCTTATATTTTTAATATCAAATCCCAAACACTCAAAGCAAACACCATACAGTGGGCAACATGAATAAGTAAAATGAAACTTTTAAATGGTAAGACTCTTAAGACTTCTAGAAAGCAGTGTAATAAATGTTAATCACTTCATACAAATCAAATAGTTTGCCCTTCCAAAAATATAAAATTCCAGAAATGATTCCATTAGCTCTGCAAGATGACTTATGTGTGGCATATAACATTTAAACAATTTCCTTGAAGTCATCGTAGTCTAGCAGGTAGTATCTTGGCTTCTTAGACATGAGGCCACGCTTCAAACCCCAGCTCAGACATCTCCAGCAAATCATGAAAAAATATTCCTACGGGGACTCCCTCTCCAGCAGTCTTCTGGCAAAAACTCTGAGAGTAAATAACCTATGATTCATTAACGAATGTCCAAAAACTGTCGCAGAAAAGCGAGATCCAGACGACTGCTGAGAGTAAACAAAAAATTTGTCCTGCATAAGTTTCTCTCAAAAATCGGTCGTTCGGAGTCGACTTTAAACTGTAGGTGCCGCCACTCATGTATAAAATTGACTAATACAACAACAGTGATGTTAGAAGCTAGGTCGTAATTCCAACTAAAGGGTTGTAAGTTGGTTGGAAGGCGCCGAAGAAAAAAATATAGTTTATCATATACAATTTTGTTTGAGATATTTGGGCTCATTTCTGTCATGACTCTGATACATAAACCTGAATTATATCGATAGCATGGTAGTTAGGAATTAAGAGAACCCCTCAGGAAAAAGTCTAACGGTGTCCAGTTTACATCACATTTACTTGAGATTATCAAACAGAATATCTAGTGTGCCACATTTCGCTGTTCAATTAAAACCATACATCCTTAATGTCCAGATGATCCAATTCTGGCTAACTGAAGTTGGTAATCATAGACCCGTAGCACTCGCCGTTATGGAATACAACAAGTGCTCTTAGAACTGCTCCGACTAAAGCATTATTCACACTCCTTAAGCGACTTCTAGATAGTGAGTGAAACCACTGGCCGACAGTAACTTAGAACTAGTGACTTGGATTTACTTGTTGACTTTAAAATATCGTAACCATACTTTCAATCCTAGCTTCTTACACCACTTGTGTTGTGTTTGTTAATTTTATACATGAGTGGCGTAACATACAGTTTAAAGTCGAATCCAAATGACAGATTTTGAAAAAACTTTTCATGGCATTTTTACTAATTCTTAGAAAATCCACTGAGAGACAGTCGCCGAAGGAATATTTGCATTTCGTTTGTCTGTCTTGGGGTTGAATCGCGACCTCATGTCTTACAAGCCAACACACTACCTACTAGACTACGGTGACTTCAATGGCTTACTGCTTCTTCCATATTATATCGCGCAAGTGTTCACTGAAGGAGAAGAAATACACAACAAGACTTTTATACTTATGGTAGCAAATTATACTCAGTGTTAAAAAGAGCTAAAAAGCCAACGACGGTACAAATTCACATTTACTGATAGGAAAGAATATGTACATCACAATTTCCTAGCGTGCCAGCGGTCTCTGGAATGCACGTTGAAACACTTAGTGGTTATCCTCATATAAAATCCTAGGCACGGAAGTATGGAAGATACAACTATTGGATAATGGTCTCCGTTGTCTGGTAGGTCGTGTGTTTGCTTACCAGACGTGAGGCCTCGGTTCAAACGCTATGTAAGGCATCTTTAACCAAACGAAATACAAAAAAATATTTCTTCGGCGACTGTCTCTCACCAGATTTCTCTGAGAGTAAATAAAAGTGCCACGAAAAGTTCCTCAAAAAAATCTGTTGTTCAGAATTGCCTTTAAACTGTAGGTACCTCCACTTATGGATAAAATTAACATACCCAACATAAGTGGTGTGAGAAAGAAGGTCGTAATGCTGACCAAAGGGTTGTAATTATGTATGTGTACGTATGTAACAACATTGTCTTGTACAACTGCTAATTTGAACGTGTTGGAATCTGAGTGTCATACTCCTCTCTTGAAAGGCAAACAAATGTCTCTCACTGACTTCATTTATTCAAAAATAAACGAAGGATAAATTATGCCATTTGCAGGAAGACCAAGACCAAACAATTGTGGCCTTTTCAAGATCTCTAGAGGACTCGAGTTGCATAAAATTGTTCTTCAATCCATTTCAGGACACTCTGAGATGGCATAATGAAACGTTCTCTAGGGGACATATAGACCCAAATAACTGAGAATCACCTACAACGACAACATGACTTAAGTCTGTCAGTTTAACTTTATCTATGTTTACAATATAAAAAGTTTTAAATTTTTTGATTATTTTTTCTTAAATGCTTGCCACTGTTTATAATAATCACTCTCCTGCCAATAGAAAACAACAAATTAAACATCTATGAAGTGAAGCAAATAATACAGAGAAAAACAAGTTAAATAATGAATAAATGTTGGTCTCTGCATGGTGTTGCAAAGATATGAGAATACATGTGTGTGTTTGTGTATGTATTGGTATTAAATATTTTGTAATTTACTATCAAGGATAAGAAAAAAAAAACACAACAAAACTTGCATATTGAAATCCTCTGAAGACACAGTGTGTTATGTGTTATGGAAGAGGTTAAGATTTGGCCACACATTGACCACTGCTTGAAATGCAGTAAAAGAAACCCTCTGAAGTAATGAATACTTACAATACACGAAAAGCATACATATGCTCTGATACAAATTTGTAGATGCATTTATAACATATATATATATGTGTGTGTGTGTGTGTGAAAAGAAAATGTTTGCATTTAAAAATATCTTTGCATTCACATGCATACGTATACATATCCTTGTAAGATTTGTTGATTTCATAAGTTTGTATTTTTGTTTCTTATTTCTTATTATTTTTTCTTCTTTGTTTTTTTTAATTCTCTAAAGTTTTCTTCTGAGTTTTTCTTATTCATTATTTTATTGCACTTAAAAATTTATTCGAAACTTTTAAAACTTTTTTCTTAAAATTTTTCTTCATTTTTTTTTTATTTTTTCCTCCTTTTTTTTGTATTTTAATTGCAAAAATATTAAAAAGAAAAACAACACATTCTTTTGGGAAAAATAAACACAAAATATGCATGTATGTACATATGTATGTGAAGATTAAACGTATGAATGAAGCATATTGAATGCATGAATTAATCTTTTAAAAAAAGAATCCTTTTTCTTTGTTTCTCCCATTTTTTTCTCCCATTTAATCAAAAGCTATTTTATTGCAATTCATGTAGAAAATAGTTTGTAAAAGCAATGTGTTGCAAGCTTCTTGAATTAATATTTTCTTGGAAAAACCAATATTAAGTATAACAAAAATTGAACTTATTTTTGTTTGAAAACATTTAGTTGAGCTAATTGCTATGTAATCCCTCTTACATAAGGACCTTATGTACGTCTGACATATAAGTTCTGTGAACAACTACTTGGAGCTCTAAAATGAAGACGCCGTAGTCGAGTAGATAGTGTGTTGACTTATTAGGCGTAAGGCCATGGTTCAAACTCCGGGCCAGACATCAATACGAAAATATGGAAAAATATTCTTTCGGCGAATTCCTCTCAGCAGTTTCCGGGCAAAAACTCTGATAGTAAATAAAAAATTGCCATGAAAAGTTGATAGTGAATGTGTCACTACCTCTTTCAAAAACTCTAGACATTCTCGTATATTCTGCAATATAAGGTCCTTCCAATCTACGGATCAAATAGTCAATTCGCAAGCAGTGTATCTGTATTTTTTTATTTATGATATCCTGAATCTGTGGCTACTATTTTGACCTGAATTATGATACTGTAGTCAGATAGTAAAGAAGACGATCTTAGATGCTGCTGATGCAAAGATTGCAATCCGAAATGGTCATGTAATTATGATTGGTCAGTTAATACTAAGAATATGATTTCTGGTCATTATCATAATATCAGATCTTACAGCAGGAACTTCCGAAATTTAACACCTAATAACGGCCAACTTATTCAAGGAATAATATCGAATTAGTTGCCCAAGAGCTTCCAATAAATTCCGAAATTGTCACTGTTTGGTGAGGATTTTGAGCTAATGGGGTCATCGGTCAATATCGCTTTGAAGTCGACGTTGGCTAGACCATCATTGTCTACGGTGAACACTAAACATCGATGATTACCAACTTCTTTCGCCCTGAATTGGAGTATTTGGACACTAAGTAAGAGTGGTTTCATCAGGTGCTACATATTACACAAAGTTAATGCTGTATTGGATGTTCTGCACGAGCGATGGTCATGGCTATCTTAAGTGGGACTATCTTAAGTCAACTGGCCGCCAAAATCGTGCAGTTTGACTTTTTCCTGCAGCATTTTCTTAAGACGCAGATGTATGCGAATCAGCCACAGACCAGAGCAGTTTTTAAACCAAACGTAATCCATGATATCGATCAAATTCAGGCTGCCTTAAGTGCTTGAGTCATAGAAAATTTAACACTTTCAATGCACTCCACCCAGAGAAGTCGTCTCGTACATTTTAGCGATGTTATATAGTCATCATCTAGACTCGATAGAATCTTTCCCGAATTTTTATATTTTTGGTAGAATGACCTATGACCTATGACGACTTCTAAGGAGTATTTGGGAAATATTTTTTTAAATTTTTCTTTTTCTAATTTCAAAAAAAATATTTTTTTTTCAAATAAAATTTGTCAACTACTTTTGACAGTTCTTGAGTAGGTTTAAACCACCAGCGTTAATAAAAGTAAGATTAACTAAAATCAAAAACTCGATACGAAGATTAAAGTTAACTTAACCGTTAATCTCAAACTCCAAAAATTGCCCTAAAAGGACAACAACGTGACCACACGGAAGTTTCAACCTTTTCGTGCAATCGGCCAACCACAGAAACTAATTAAGGATCCGTAGAACTAGGGTTTCTTAGCTATTGAATATCGCTAGGAAAAGTTTATTGAAAAAGAAATTCTCTAAATATGCTGCCAAATTTATAGTAATTATAATAAAGAAATAAATATCATTTTGAAGCTCTTTCCTTTAGTTCTGAATGCATAATTGGTCATTACAACCCTTCAGTCAGGATTACAACCTAGTTTCACACACCACTTATGTTGTGTGCCTTAATTTTATACTTAAGTGGCGGGACCTACAGTTTAACGTCAACTCCGAACGACAGATTTTTGAGGCATTTTTCATGGCAATTTTATTTGCTCTCAGAGTTTTAAAAATTAAATTTTATGGCTAATAAAATGTCTTTATTGCGATGAGAATAAGATTTTATGCATCAGCAACACCCTGTTAAATAGCAAAACAAAGGACAATAACTTTCCCAACAATATCGGAATTATAATAACAAATCCACAAATCTTATCTTGCAATTAATTAACGCCCTAATGAATTATTCCCTATCCCCACACTAACCGCCTCAATCCATTCACATATAAAATTTATAGGAAAACAATAAAAATTAAATAAAACAACAACGGAGAGAGAGAGGGAGAGCAAATACATTCTTGTTTGGCATAAAGAGTGGTTGACCACAATCGAAAAAAAAAGAAGAGAACCCATCACCGAAATTAAATCACAACCAAATAGCAACGAGATATGGAAACAGAAGTGGAGCAGAAGGGCAGTGACAATAATGGAAATGAAAGAAAAATCATATAAATTTTGTTGTTGTTGGGGAAAAATACTGGTTTTTAGTTTATTTATCACTTAAAAAGAGAAAAAATATTAGAGAGAGTGGGGGTTGGGGTGGTTATTTAAAGGACAACTTATTAGTATTTGCTTTGTGAGACCAATGGCCAGGCGTTACTAAAGTAATTATCATTACAACAGTTTGCTACCATTGTTGGTTTATTTGCTATTCGTATATGTGTATGTGTATGTAAGCTGTACGGCCCTAATAGTATCTATTAGAGAGCTCTAAGAGCAGCAGTAGCAAAAAAGCACACAAGCATTTAATATTAAATTACTACATGAAGGAGAGGCCCGATGGAACATTAAATATCAGGAGGAAAAAGGAAAATTAAATGCAACAAAAAAAGAAATGAAACAAATGAAAATAGGAGACCTAAAAATACAAATTCTATTCCATTCTATTCGATTCGATTCTATTGTCTTAAAAGGGCCGTAAATTTAAGTGTTCCAAGTAAATGAAACTCATTAGACCAGTATAAATAGTTTATAAGGATTAGATAAGAGAGAGAGAAAGTGTTTTGATACTTATTTTTTGTTTTTGTTGCTTCAAATGATGTACTTTTCTTAGGCAATTAAGACCACAGACTGCGTTGGATACCAGAGATCGCCAAAGAGTATTCAAAAAGATGAGAAGAATCGAATCATACTCATAATGTCTGGTAATTATACGCATTCATACTTATTTTAATATAATGGAACCCCAACTCATATTCAAAGTTTGAAGTACTCATCATATTCATACTTAACAACACGTATGATGTTGTTAATTTTGACTCTCCATAACTCAACATATACAAGAATCACAAACTATGTATGATTCGCTTACGAATACTAAAATACTCACTAGAAGGTTCTGTGTTTACTCTGCCTGCTGCTATGTCGTTTTTGAGACTGTAAATTTTGATGAAGGATTTCGAGTCACTAAAGTAAAGTTATGAATCTAAATCAGTAGGCGTATGCATTAAGCATATTTCGAATGGTATGAGTTCGAAGTCAATATTGTACGCATACTCATTGTAACCTGTACTTATAAATCACAACTACATAGTTAAATTTCAATATTGTTGACTCACTTATATTCAAAAATTCATTAGTGCTTATGAGTAGCAAAAAACGATTCATTGCTGATCTCTGTTGCATAGCAGTCAATAGTTATAGTCTATAGGGACTATTACTTTTGTCTAGTAGTTTAGAGGGTGAATCCTCGTAGTTTAAATCAAGGTCCATAGTTAAGGTTTGGTTTAATAACCAGCTGTCCTAAATACTTAAACTTCTTTAATACCCCGATGGTTACACGTATCTTGCGACATGCCTGAGCCAATATAAAGCCAATAATTTTATCCAAATCTCCTCCAACAAAACATGTTCGGTAAACATATTCTACGAGCACTAGTATCCCAAGTTCTGGATAGTAACAAAGAAAATGTTCTGTGGTTTGGTTTACTTACTTACTTAGTTAAAAATAGCCGTAGCCTAGTAAATCGTGTGTTGGCTTATTAGACGTAAGGATGCGGTTCAAAGCCCAGGTCAGACATCAAAACGAAATATGAAAAATGTTGCTTCGGCGACTTCCCCTCAGCAGATTTCGGCAAACATTCTGAAAGTAAATAACCTATATTTCATAAGAGAATGTCTAAAAACTGCCACAAGGAAACGAGATCTGAAAATATTTCTTCGATAACTTCCAGAAGACTACTGGAAGTAAATAAAATTGCTATGAAAAGTTCCCCAAAAATTTGTTGTTCGTAGTCGACTTTAAACTGTAGGTCCCGCTACTCCTGTATAAAGTTAACACACGTAATATGAGTGGTGTGAGAAACTAGATTGCAATCCTGATTGAAGGGTTGTAATGGCCAATTCTGTATGTACTCATTACAACACTTTAGTCAGATTTACCACATAATTAGGCTTACCACCTAGCTTTTCATACTACCACTTGTTTTGTGTGTTAATTTCATCTATAAGGGGCGGAACCTATAGTTTAAAGTCCACTTCGTAACTTTTCACAGCAATATTAATTACTCTTTGTGTGCTTCCTGCTGAGAAAGTTGCAGAAGAAATATTTATTCATAGTTCGTTTTGATCAAAATGTTTGATTCACTGGTTCGAGTCTAATAAGTCACTACAGTACTTACTTGACTACGACGACAATTGCAGTATAATCAGAGTCAAACCTAATACCTTTAAACACTACTTGCTTCTAAAGTCCGTCAGTGATAACTTTTGAGAAAAAAAAAGAACTCAATGATCAAAGTCCCTCATCACAACACCAAATTTAGCAACACATAAAGTGAGCGTCAAAAGAAACTGAACATATAAAAATTCATTTATAAACTACCGTTATTTTTATTTTAAATTGCCAGTTTTTAAAATTGAAAAAAAAAATTCCATAAAATTTCGAAATATTGCCAAATTTTTTCGGACACTCTCCTTAAGTGGTAAAAGTTGAGTTTGGTGATTGTTAGGATTCTATCCATAGTGTACAGTTTCTTTTGACTCTCACTATATTAATGAATGCGTTGATTTTAGAAAGTCACATATGGCAACTCTACCATTCTAGAACATGCAGCAGTAAACAGTAATAGTAGATCAGCTGCTTAGCTGTTGAAAGCTTGATTAGAAAATTTAGGAATCAAAAGAAATCATAACGATTTGAAGAACACGCTCCAAGAAAGCTTTGTGTTTCTAAAGGGATTAAAAAATAACATTAATATAGACCATTTAAGGAAGCAATGGAAAACCAGACTGGAAACTGAACTCCTTGCCAATTTAAATCCATAAAGCATTTTCTCGAGTTACAGTATTAGGCATCCAATAAGACTTATAAAAGAAACTTATTTTTTTATTTATTTATTTTTATTTATTTATTTATTTCATATCACATACAACAAGAAATTAATCTTTTAAATTACAGTATGTGATTGTATGATCATTACAAAAAATAGAAAAGTATTATACAATAAACTAAAACTAAAACAAATTAAAAAAAAACAATATCAGAATATATACAAACAAGAATAAAAACAAACAAACAAGAATAAAAATATGTGCATATATATATGTAATAATTTAAAATTAAAATTTTGAAAATAGCATTTTTTTAAATTGCAAAGCGTTGCCATTGATTTGTAGTTGGTTTGGTAACGAGTTCCACAGCCGTATTGTATTCGTAAAGAACTGCCACTCAGATATTAAAGTCTGATATCTTAACTGAATAATCTGCTTTCCTCTGTTCGATCTTGCAAATTGAATTCGATTAAACAAATAAGATGGTTCTTGAGTGTAGATAACTTTGTGAAGCAAAATTAATGCTTTGATTTTAAGTAAATCCATTAATCCAACACCATATAATGATTTAGAATACTGAGAAGTACCATCATATCTTCTTATGCCATAGACATATCTAAGAATTGCATTATACGCAACAGTTAACCTAGTTTTACTTATTGAATCACAATAAGCAAAAATTTCGCAGCCATATAACAACTTGGGCATTAAGTACGTTTTGGCAAGAAGCACTCGAATATTAAGAGGTGTAACGTATTGAAGGGGATATAGCGTTCGAAGCATAGAAAAAATTGTTCCGGAGACAGCATTTATGTGGGTATTCCATTGAAGGGATTTGTTAAACATTATACCAAGGTTTTTTGCTGATTCTACTATTGAAATATTTTGATTTCCTAAAATGATCGGAATATCAACAACAACATTCTGATTTCGTTGGGCTATGATTAGGCCCTTTGACTTTATAGGATTCAGATATAAGCCATTTGACGTTGCCCAGTAATGTATTCTGGTAAGGTCCTCATTAAGTCTTGCACAGCAGTCATCAATTGAGTCCTTTTTACAATTTATATATATTTGTACATCATCTGCGTAAATGTGGATATTACTATACAAGAGACAATTAGGTAAATCATTTATGTACAAAGTAAACAGTAGTGGACCAAGAATAGAGCCCTGCGGTACTCCTTTAGACACGGGCATGGGAGTAGATACAGTTTCGCCAGCAGAGACAGACTGGTATCTATCAGTGAGATAGGTTTTTATTAGCGATGATGCACTCGAAGAAAAATAAAAATTGTCATATATCTTTTTATAAAGTATGTTATGGTTTACAGAGTCGAATGCTTTTGAATGGTCTAGGAGTACCAAGAGTGTGATACCACCATTATCAATATTGGATCTTATATCCTCAGATACACTCAACAGCGAGGAAACACAGCTGTGACCTGTTCTAAATCCAGATTGTTTGCTAAAGAGCAGCTGGTGGTCATTTAAATACGTACTAATTTGGTTGTGTAATAGTCGTTCAAATACTTTAGATAAAAATGGAAGTATCGATATGGGACGATACTCATTTGATGATTTAGGAACGGGAATGACCCTAGCATGTTTCCAACAGTTAGGAAAGAGGCTGGTAGTGATAACAGTATTAAATAAATGCGTAATATAGCGTGATATCCTAGGTAGTAAAAGTTTTATGAATTTAGGGTGGATTTGGTCAAAGCCAACTGCATTTGAAGTCACTGATTTACAGCATAGAACGACATCATCTTCATATACTCGAGAAAACTCGAAACGGTGTAAGGAGGAAATTCCCGGGGGCTGTTGCGGTAGCTCAGAGACAAGAGCTGATTGAACCTCATTTAAAGGCATTGGAGATGGGATATTCAGAAAAGTTTCATTAATCTCATTTGGGTCAATACTGCAAACTGGGGTAGCTTTGTTTCCAATGCCAATCTCACGAATTGTTCGCCATTTTTTCCTTGAGTCTACAGCTGATCTAAAACGGTTCTCATAATATGAACTTTTTGCGTCATAAATAGTCTTGTTGACGAATCTACGGGCCCTGCGGTATTCTTCGTATAGCTCCGTAGTTCTAAGTCTTTTCCAACGTCTATAAATATCATCACGAGTTCTAATTTGATGTTTGATAGTTGAATTAAACCAGTTTTTCCTAGAGCTGTTACTACGGCTCGTTCTCAAGGGTATGGAAATATCATACAAGTTGATAAGGTTACTATTAAGGAAGTAGAGTTGATCATCAGCAGATGGCATATTATATATATTGTTCCATTCTATGTTGTAGCATTCCTCCAGCAAGTGATAATTAACATTTCGAAAGTCTCGATAGTAAGAAGTAGTTTCATCTTTATGAAAATGGAAATCATATGATATGTAAATAAGATCATGCTTAGAAAAAGTGGGTGCGCTTATCTGATCAAACAGTAGTAAATTAGACATGTTACCTAATATAAAAATATCGAGTAAAGTACTGCAATTATTGGTGAAGTGCGTAGGTTGCACAGTGTTGACAATGTATAACCCAATAGATTTAAGCTGATCAAACAAGATTGAGCTAGAATTAGACAGTAAATTACAGTTGAAATCACTTGCAATAATAATGTCGCTGTATTGCATAGCTAGTGACTCCAAGTTACACACAAATGAATCAAAAGGGACACGAGAATTTGGGCGGTATATGCACCCCAACAACAATTTACTGTCAGCACCAATAATTTCAAGGAATAAGTACTCAATTTTGTCATTATCCTGTGATCTTCTAACTTCCTTGTAACGTATACCTTTCCTGATGAAAATTGCTACCCCACCTGCATGACTTCTTCTATCATTCCGGATTATTCTGTATCCAACAGCATTAACCAAACTATCTGGGAGGTCTCTCGCGAACCAAGTTTCAGATACACATACAATATCCATCTTGGTATCTTCGAACAGAAAACGAAATTCATCCATTTTAGGAAAAAGACTTTGAGCGTTAATGTGACATATGTTGAGTCCTTTACGTTGTGCTGTGAGTATTTTAATCATAGTTTTTGTACAAGCTGTGGAATCCAAACCATAACTATTTAACGCTGACATTAGGGATAATTAATGAAAAGAAGGCAACGCTTGTGTAATATAGAAGAAATATGTATAATAAAGCAATGCAATCAAAAGCCAAGAAAATTGATGTAGTTATGATTAATAAACGCATAATAAAGAAGAAGTAATATACACAAATAAGGAAGGAATTCAAAATTAAATCAAAGTTAAACACTAAATTAAAGATAAAGTTGAACATCATCCGGATTATCTTTATCAGAAAATTAATTGAGCGTTCAAATAAAAAGGAGTTATACATACGTGTTTGAAAAGTACAGTAGAAGTACATATTATTTAAATTAGTTTTGAAGATGGTGAGATTTAAAAGCATCAGTGAATAACTTAGGCGTTCAAACAGCATGGCCAGGAAATAACATATTAAGGCTGTCCATATCATCTATAAGTATGAGGTCATCATTCGTAGCCTTTTTTACGTAAACACAGCCCCGCATAGTAAACGCAGCAGATAACATTTTTTGCTTTTTGAGACGAATTGCCGCGCTCAGTAATTTAAAATTGGGCTGAGTTAAGTTCTCGTTGACATAGAACTTTTCTTCTGAGGCGAGACCAATATTCCTAAGGCGGAAGACAAAACCATTGTGTAGTTTCCTGTAGTTTGCCAGGGTTTTCAAGAAAAAGTTCCTATCATATGCAGACCACAGTTTCACAATAATAGCGGCGTCTTTAGAGTTCTCTCTGTGTTTGTTATTATGATTCCTTAGGCGATAGATAGATTGAATATTCGGTACGGGTGTATTGATGGTGTTACAAATTTTATGGAATATTTCCTGTAGGTTTTCGTCCTGCGCGTACGGGATTTCATTAATCCTAATCACACTGCACCACTAGACCAAGAAAAAAGTCTTTTTCTTTTGGCAAGTGACTTAAACTCCCAAAAAGTAAATATACCCTCTCTATCTAGTGTAGGGTATAATAAGGTGGAGCCTGCTATACAATAATACATGTTAAGCTAAGCATTAACAAATCTTTAGTCCTTAAGAATGAATTTCGTACAAACAAACTCACTAAAATCATTGACATTTTGCTCCGTGAAGCAGAGGCGTAGGAAAAGAATATTTTTCAAGGGCAATTAATAAAATTAACAAAAAATTATAGAAAGAAAATGTGAAATCCTAACAATAATTCATGAAAAGTGTTCCAATAATTAACGAATTTTTGAAAATCCTTTTTCTTTCGACCCCTAAAATCTCGCATATGGGATACACCACTGTCTCAAATGGAAGAGTGTCCCTATTGCTTGGCGTCCTGCCTCCTGTTCTACTTCATTATCTTCGCATTGTAATTGACCCATTCAAAATGGTATTTTGTGACAATTATTTACGTGTTTTGTAACTGTAAAAGTGGGAAAGAAACAACGACAACACCAACAACAACAAAATAACATGGAGGATATAATGAAAATCTAAACGAAATTGTCGGCTTTTTTTTTTGTTTTGTTTCTCATTTCCAGTATAAGGACTTTAATGGTATTAACAATCAGCAACAATAAGCACAAGAACACACAGAGAGCAACAGCAATAGCAATGGTAATAGCAACCGAATTTGACCCGATTGTCTTAATGTGTATACACACCATAAAATATATGCTGTCACCCATGTTAATCCAAATGTAGATACACTTGTGCCCCCAACATACATACATACATAACTAAAGTAGAGTTGAGTAGACTTTTTTTGTATTTTTTTCTGTTCGTTTTCTGAAAAGCAAAAATAATCCTATTTTGGTCTCATAAATACTAAACCAAAAGACATACGTTTCTCTTAATGGTCAGCAAAGCATTTTGTAATGATACTTAAAAAGAATAACAACAACAAGCAACAGCAGCAGCAACAACAACAATAGCAATGGCATCGGCATCAGCAACAAAACAAAATTAAACCAAAAAGCTTTAAGCATCAACAGCAAAAGCATTCATAAATATTAACTGGAAGTGCAAGGCTGTAGAGAGAGGACTGACGGACCGGTAGAAACAAAAGCAAAAACATAAGAACAGATAATGATGGTGTTAACCAGCTAAGAAAATATAATACGCTTTTGCGTAATAACCCAGTAAACAATTTGATTGTAATACAAGCAAAATGTTACGAATATGAAAAATCTAGATACTGGCGTTTTGCTTTTACATCGCTTAACATTAAAATTATAAACAAAAGCTACAAAAACAAAACAATGCAGTAAACAAATCTGTTTACAAATTATCATACTGCTTTATATAAGAACAAACACCAGGATAAAAAATGGTAAACACATACATATTTGGTCATTTCAATCCTTTAGTCAGGATTACGGCTTAGTTTCTCACACCACTTTTGTTGTGTGCGTTAATTTTAAACATGAATTAAAGACGACTCCGATCGACAGATTTTTGAGAAACTTTTTGTGGCAATTTTATTTACTCTCAGAGTTTTTGCCGGAAATTTGCTGAGAGGAAGTCGCCGAAGAAATATTTTTTCATATTTCGTTTAGTTGGAGATGCTTGACCTGGGGTTTGATCTGAGGCCTCACGTCATATACGCCAACTCACTATCTACTAGACCACGGCGACCTTAAAAAAGGTAAACAAGTAAACAAACACTACAAGAATAAATGTAAACAAAATACACACACAACAATAATGAAACGACGATGTTTACTTTTATAGAGATCTCGAGAAAGCGAAGGCACGATTATTCGCCTTCAAGAAGATTCAGCAGACTGTTTACTTTGCCATACAAAAGGGAAGGCAAAGCAGACGTGTGAGTTAGTAAAAGTGAAGTTAGTTTTGTGTGAAGACATAGTGTGTTTAAAGAGAGTAATCATGATTTGAAGATCTCGGTTACAAAGATCTGTCGAACAATTGTCTAGTAATTGTTATTGTTTATGCGAAGCGTATAAATAGAGGAATAACAAACAAAGCAATTGTTGTTGTTTACATCAAGTTCTGAACAGTGGTACACAGAATTGTGCGAAAAATAAAGAATTTTAATGAAAACTAAATACAAATTTATTTTATTCTATTTGCAATCTATGAGCATATATTTTAAACGGAACCGCTCAGGGCTTCAAATGAAGCGACTTAGACTTCCGGTCTTTATTGCATGACAGTTCTTCTGGACAGTCTATATAGTACAAGACACCAATATTCCTTTTCCTCTTCTCACATAGTGCAGGGCATCTAGCCAGTAGGTGGAGAACAGTCTCTCCTCTTCTTCCTCATCTCTGCAGCTTCTGCAGAAATCATTGGCAACATGTTTGAGACCATTGTGTGCCCACAATGCAATGCCCTGTAATGACCCCAAAAACTATACTGAGCTTGAAGTTTAAGCAGACTTGTTTTGCGCCCTTAACGCAGCTTTGATCAGATTTTCTGTTCCGTTCTAATCCCGTTCGAAGCGGCCCGTCAATTATAAGTTTGCAGGTTTTCAGAGGGATTTCCAATGTCAAGAATTCATCGGAGAGTTCGATGGTTGTGCCACACCTGGCCAGTTCCTTCGCTCTACAGTTACATAGAATTTCAGTGTGTCCTGGTAGCCACATGATATTGACATCATACCCTTTTCTGTTATCACATTGAGATATCAACGACAGTTGTACTTCATCTTGGAGTTCATCACGTTGGAATTCAGTGCTTTGATATACGCCTGGCTATCCCAAGGCAGCGATAAAATTCCTGTAAAACGTTTGTAACATGATATTTCGGTACTATCCACGATTGTCAGGATGGTGTCCGGGGAAAATGGGAATAAAATTTAAAGGGTCACGTTTTCTAAAGGTAATGTAGGTAGCCATAGCTCGATAGCCAGTCATAGAGATTAAAAAACGGGCAATGTCTGGCAATGATTTTCAAAGAGTCCACGGTTTTACTACGTAGTACAGTTGTACGAAAAATATGAAAAAAATGCTTGTTGGGTAATATTCACATCCATTTAAAATGTTTGTTATTTACACAAATACTCATGCACATATAAACACAATTAAACAACACACGCACACACACATGGAGGCACTTATAAACACAAAATGTAGGCTGAAACAAATGAATATTTTGCTGGCCTTAACTAAATGTTTTGTTTTTTTTTTTTGTCTTTTTGGGGGAGAAAAATTCATTAAAACTCTAAAAGAGATATACGATGGGCAAAATAAAGACTTTTCGGTAATAAATTATTAAGAAATATTTACGTTTTTTATAATTTTAACATTTGCATAAATGATACATAAAATGTATGCGTATGTACATATATACATATGTTCATACGATTGTATAATATTACGTACATACATCAGTTTGTCTGTACATATACATTGTATTGTACATAAATTGATAAATAAAGCATTAATTCATGCACTATATGTACTATGTATGCAAGAGTATGTACATATGTATGTAGTAGTATGCATGTGTTGTATGTGTGTGGTCTTCATGCTCTTTGAACTTTTTTGGTTTATTTTAATTTTTTTTGTTATTGTTATTGTTTTTGTTTCTGTTTTGGTAATAAACCCATCAAATATTGATAACGGAATTGTTGAAAAATATAAATATTAATGTACGAGGATAGTTTTAACGATTTGGAGGACACTTGATTTAATTTACGTTTTTAATTTATTTGTTTATAAAACAACAAACAATAATAAAGAGAAACGAAATTGCAACTTAGTGGCATGCAATTTACTATGAAATGATTATTTATTTCTCTACTCTCTGCAACCACAAGTATTGTACAGTCAGTTATATGAAATTATTGTGGTTTGAAGTGGAGGTACTCCCAGTAAGTAGAGCAAAATAGTGTTATTTGTATGTACCCATTACGAGTGACTGTATGGTGCGGCTTCTGGAGAAGCATCATTGATGGGCATCATTGGCCGATATTTCTCTGAAAAAGAAGACGGCGCAACCATTACGTTTAAAGGACACATTTATTGGACTCAGATAACCGATTGTTTTTGTGCCCACTCTTCATGGTATTGATGTGCACGATGTTTGGCTTCAAAAGGATGGTGCAACTTGCCACACATCTCATGCCATAATCAATTTATTGCGTCAAACGTTTGATGGTCGTTTAAGTAGCCAAAATGGTGATATCAATTGGCCGCCAAGAAGCTGTGATTTGACATTGTTGGACTATTTTATGTGGGGCGCTGTTAAAGAAAAGTGTAATGCCGACAAACCAGAGACAATTGAGCATTTGAAGAACAACACTCGTGACAACATTGCCTAGATACGACCCCATACACTCGAAAAAGTGATAAGGCTCTCAATAAAGAATATGCCCAAATATTAACTATCCTTTACTGTAAACAATTACCCAATTCACAAAATGTTATATTGTTATAGATTATAGTTAAATGGCATTTCATTTTGTGAACACCTTGTCGTAAATATTGTTGTAAATGTTATCCAGTGTTATCAAATTTTTTGAATAAAAAATTTAAAAACATAGGAAAAATTGTCGTACATGTTGTAGTAGTTTTTGACAATGAAATTGCCAACAACATTATGTACAATAGTTGTAGTTTGTCATTGTTTCTACCGATCTACGACAACTATAACATTTTGTGAATTGGGTAAATATTTCAATAGAGATTGTGAACTCATTCAGAATACCCGATGCCATTAATTTCCACATGAGAAAAGATCGCGCTATATTCAAAGTACATTCGATAAGATAGGGAGATCGTTGCACATTCCAATGTCAACCAAGATGAAAATATTTTATGGTTGTCGGGTTGTGTGTGCACCAGTGCTACAAGCGAAATAAGCTTTTGTTAACCATTGTTTAAAAAATCACTCTAAGTACTCTGGTCCAATACGCTTAATACGCAGAACTTCTATGGCACAATTCAGTAGATCGACCATACACTCAGGCAATCACCTGATGATGGCAGCAGTAAGGCGCAGAAGAGAAATTTGCAAGGTTTTAACAGACAAGGTAGATCATCAAATTCTTTGGAAAATCTCGCAGTATGACGCAAAGTAGAATATCTAGTTCTAGGAAGTTTAACATACAATTTATTTATTCTAAGACTAACTGAAAGCATCGGAAGCCGCAATCTTATTCCAATGCAAATGAACCTAAGAAGTGTTCACACTAAACCCGACTGGTTCGTTCTAATGACCTTATTCAGCTAAATATAGTTGTTGTCTTAATTTTAAAACCATTCATTGCCTTGGCTATTGAATGAAGATATAAATCTTCAAACCATGTTAAGTACGGTAAGTTCTAGTACCAACAAATTAGCTTTGCATATGAAATATATAGACACTTTAAGACGATACAAAGTTCAGTAAAACTAATGAAACTCTGCTAAAGAATATTAAAACCAATATTAAGAGATCTGAAGATATTTCCTCTTTTTTGGTTCTCTATATCAATCAGATCAGTAAGTCCCAAACATCAAACTTTCCTTAGTAGTAAGCCGCTTTTCAAATTAAGTCACACTAACATGTGGTTAGTGGTTTGTGACTTTGCTAAAGGCTGAAAGTACGTTTGCAAGCCGCCTGAGTTTGTAATTTCGGTAGAATCGAACTGAGTAAGCCTTTCCTGTGCAAACAAAGGTAATGTGCAGCCCTCAACCCATGCATTCCTAGAGATGGTAACTGTAGCTCAAGTTCAAACACCGTTGAAGGCAATACAATTCTTACCATGCACCTTCAATACTGTTCAACATTTATACATTTTGAAGTCGCCGTAATATAGTAGGCAGTGTGTTGCTTTATTAGGTATGAGGCTATGATTTAAACCCAAGTTCAGATATCATCAAAAAAAAACGAAAGTCCTTCTGACTTCCTCTCAGCAGATTTCTTGCAAAAACTCCAAGAGTAAATAAAAATGTTGCCATGAAATGTTTCACAAAATATCTGCCGTTCGGAATCGACCTTAAACTGTAGGTCCCGCCACTCATATATAAAAATGACACACAACATAGGAACCTAGGTTGTAATCCTGACTGAAGGGTTGTAATAACTATTTATATATGTATGCACGTATGTATTCTATTTAGCTAGTCTATAAAATGTCTTAAGAAACAAAAGAAGCTTGATACCGTTTTATCCGTTTTCTTTCAAATATCCTCGTATACTTTATCACTAGAAACTGTAAATTAGCCCTCGTATTTGCAAAGCAATGTAACCAATTAAATTTCTGTCTTTATGTGCCGCCAGCAATAAATATTTAAAGAGTTTTTCTTTGACTGCATTATCTCGGCTTAGAACTTTTCGATTTAAAATTTAAAAGACAATCAAATGAAATCATCTCCAACTCTAAGAGTAAACGCAACGCTATTGGTTAATACCTGTCAAAACATGCTCATATACCTAGCTATTATTATACACATACAAATGTATGTATAGGTGAGTATATACGATACAAATATTCACAAATCTTACAAATCCTATGAATTAAACAAAATATGTTAAAAAGGATATAAAACTGTATAAGAAATCCAATACAAATACAAAAACAAGAGAAATATGAAAAAGGATAACAAAAATACCCATAACAACAACAACAGCAATCAGTAATAACGGTAGTTGTATTATTAATAACTAAAAAAAGAAGAAGAGCTAAACCTGATGAAACAAAACATTCCACTTGAATACTTGAGTTTCTCTAACAACCTTCATACATACGCACACCCACACACAAACACACTCAAGTAGCAAGAATACGAAGCTGTTTGTGTTGGAAATCTCGATTTGATATCTCATTTGCCCGAAGCAAAAGAATATTTAATAGGAGCCGTAGTTCGATGATTTAAACGCATTGTTATCTGTCTGTTGATGGTGTACTATATATGTGAGGGTGTATGTATGGATGTGTAGTTCTGTATTGGTTTCTTATCTCGTCATATGCAGTAGCAAATGAAATGAGAAAAAAAAAAGAAAAGAAGAAGAAATGAAAAGATAAAAAGGACTTACGAAAGGATTTCTGTTTTGGTTTAAAGCTTTTGATTTAGTTTCCATCAAGTTCGTTAAGATGAAAAGGAAAACATTTGTTTTTATCAATAATTGAGAGAGGATGATTGCATGTATATATGAATATATTTAATACAACAACACTCAATAACACTTGACTACAATAAATCTATGAATTGTCTTATGGATGATAAAAAAAACAAAGAAGTTATACACAAGGAAGTTAAGGCATTAAAAATAATTCATCACATTAAAGTTACAAAGAAATAGCCGACGGCCAAGTAGACTTACAAAGGTCAGTGGGAATGATAATGACATGACCTGCATTATTTAGAAGGGTGAGGCATGCTTCATGGGAATACTATCAATAATTGAAGTCGCCATAGTCTAGTAGGTAGTGTGTTGGCTTATGAGACGTAAGACCTCGGCTCAAATACAAGGTTATGTTCGTCGACTTCTCTCAGCAGATTTCTGGCAAAAACACTGAAAGTAAATAAAATTGTCAACAAATCTGTCATTCGGAAGCGAGTTAAAACTGTAGGTCCCCCGCCACTCATGTATAAAATTAACACACACAACAAAAGTGGTGTGAGAAGATTGATCGTAATCCTGACTGAAGGGCTGTAATTGTTATGTTTGAAATTGAAAATGAGATGTAAGAAACTTACTGTTTGGTGTGGATATTGGGTTGGCGGCATCATCGGTTCGTAGTTCTTCAGTAACGACATTGGCCAGTTCATTACTGTCGATGGCGAGACTTGTAGGTCGACAATTACTAGCTTATTTTGAATTAATTTGGATGGTCTTGGTAAATTGGATGATCTAAGCACCAACGATATGTGATTGCAACAGGATGGCGGTATGAGCCACACAACTCATGTCACAGTATATATATGCTGCAGGAGCTTTTCGAGCTCATGGTAATCTTATAGGGAGGCGTGTTAACTTCGTTAGACTTTTACTTGTATAGTTTATACACCAGAATCAATAAAAATGGTATGTTGCGGATGCGCTCTACCAGAGACCCATTAGTCGGCATTTGAACGATGTTATATTCTGCATATAATACCATCAATAGGTTTTACTCAAATTAAAAATGGCAAGCGCCTATTGAGAGATCCCATACAATATTGATTTACTACGGTGGTCAATAAATAAGTCGATCAAAAGAGTAAGCACAACAGCAGGGTATCTTGATTGTTGGAAACTAAATCTGGCGAATAAGGGACGAAATAAAGCAAACGTTTCAATTATCTTGATGAAAGAAGCTTTCTTTGGATAAGAATTTTGTCTTCGTACACACTTCGAACTTTTTGTTAGGACACGATTTAAACGCAAACTAATCTATTGATTTGACTATCCCCCTTTGTCTCTGACTATTTTCTGGCATTAATATCTCCATTGGCCGACCACTATGACTATTGTCTCGCTTTTGTCTGATGAATGTTCTAGAAGGCGAATGTTCGTTGCTTCGACTTTTCGAGATTATTGTTGTTTGTGTATTTTTGTTTACCTGTTTACCATTTTTTATGCTAGTGTTTGCTGTTATATTAAGCAATATGATAATTTGTGAACAGGTTTGTTTACTGCATTGTTTTGTTTTTGTAACTTCTGTATATCATCTGATAATTTCTCTTGGATAATTCTTTATTATTTTCCTTTATTTTTAAGGCGAACAAAATTTTCATTTAAATTTTATTTTCAAATATTCTAAACACGATTAATTTATGCCGCTTATAATACAAAATAATTCAATTTAATATTGCCTTCATTGCCATAATTTAAAAGTCTTATTACGCTGTATTTCCGCTAATTTCCATAACTTATTTGGATTATTACACATATGTACGTACGCATTATTTGCGTTGAAAATAAATTCTACCTGAACATATTCGCGTATTAAAATGTTATTAAAAGTAAATGTAACGAGACGACATATTTGAAGACAAATTGTAATTTTGCAAAATATCAAATGACAAGTACATTGCAAAGTCCCTTAAGTCAGAGAGAGAGAAAGAAAGAGAGAGAGAGAAGAGAATAAATAAGCTGTTGGCGTCTGTGTATCATAGAGAATAAATTGTACTTTATAATCCGGACATTTGAAAGGAAATACAGCAACAACAAGGATATTAAAAATAAATCTTATTTAACAACAACGACACTTTCATATCGACAAGTGAAATAGAGAGAGAGAGAGAGAGAGGCAGAGAGAGTGAGATTTCAACGCATGTTGTGTGTAAAATTTTATTTTTAAAGCAATCGCCCCACAACAAACACACGAGTATTTACGTTGTAATGCAAATACATTTTTAAGCCCTGAATACATTAAGCAGCTGTATTAGCCAATCTACACACATACACAATGCGTTTGTAAGTATTTGTATCTTTGTGTGTGTGTAATGCAGATATCTGTGGCATTTATTCGACGGCCTCTTGCCTTTTGTTTTGCCACAATATTTGGAAAATATTTTTATGGCACTTTTTTTTCTTCTCTTCTTCTTGTTTTATACAGGAATTCCTTCAAAATTTCGTACTTAACGACTTTATAACAGGATTGTTGCACAACAAACGCAAAGCATTTGCTTGTCAAACATTAAAGCCTTCCTAACATCAGGCTCATACTACCATCTACAAACCCAAACACATTATTTCTAACTGCACAGGCACAGGAAGCTGTGGGAGATTGAGATGATGTGTGTTAGTGTATTAAGGCCGTATGTGAATTGTCACATGTGACGTTATTTAATGCTGCTAAAATACTCACACAGAGACACAGCAGCAAATAAAACCACTTAGAATTCATAAATAATTTAAACAAATTGTTTCGTTTTGTTTTTGAATTTCCAGGATGTTTTTTTTTTCTTTTCTTTTAAATTTTCCTTGAATAGAATTAAGGAAAATGAATTCAAGTTCTGAGAAATTTTTTTTAGTAGGACGGGATGCTTGCTACTTAAAGTTAAAAACGTAATCAAAACATTCTAATTATAGAGGACATAAGTACATACTGAGCAGAGATCAGCGATGAATAGTTTTTTCGCTACTCATAAACACTCATGAAATTTTGAATATAAGTGAGTCAACAATATTGAAATTTAACTATGTACTCTGATTCATTCATACTCACTACAATGTTGCTTTATAAGTACAGGTTGCAATGCATACAACATTGACATCAAACTCATACCATTCGAAATATGTTTGATTAATAAGCCAGTACTCATTTAGATTCATAACTGTATAAAAATAGTTATAAACGAGTGACGAGTGACTCAAATCATTCATTAAACTTTATAGTCTTAGTTGTTGTTGCATTTACAACAAATGATAAAAGACACATAAGCAAATAAGACAGAACAGCAAGCAGAGCAACCACACAAACTTCAAGTAAGTATGTTCGTACTCGATTCATACTTATTTTGTGATTGTTGTAAATGTTGGGTAAAGGAGAATCGAAATCAACAACATCATACGTGTTGTTAAGTGTGAATATGATGAGTACTTGAAACTTTGAATATGAGTAGAGGTTCCATGATATTAAAATAAGTATGAATGCATATGAGTATCAGAAATTATGAGTGTGATTCCATTCTAGTTATCTTTTAGTATTCTTTTGCTAATTTCTGAGCATACACTCGATAAGATCGATGAACTCAGAAACTTACTTACTTACTTAACTGGCCATTTACAACCCTATCAACGGATTTAAGCCTGCCTTAATACATCCTTCCAGGCGCCTTTGCTTCTTGAGCATCTACACCAGTTTTTCACTCCAAACGATGACATGGCTTGATCGCTTTGGTTCTTCTAACGCAAACATGGTCGTCCTCTTCGCCGACATTCACAAATCTCCGCATCAAATACCCGTATTGCCGAAGCATCCTCTTCCAATCGAACGACATGGCCGAGCCAATTGGATGTTAATACGCTGCACAATGTCCGTGTCGTTGATTAGCTCATTCAGCTCACTGTTCGATCGGATGCGGAAATTATCGCCAACTCGCACTGTACCGAAGATCTTACATAGAACTTTTCTCTCGAATACTCTCAAGGCTGCTGCATCAGTGCTTAATAAAGTCCATACCTCTGAGCTATAAAGAAGCACGGGAGGGATGAGCTTCTTGTAGAGTATTAGAACTCGGAAACACAAAACATGTTTCATACTTTACAAAATGCCAATCTGGCAAGGCTACCAGCAGTATTCTTTACTCTGATGATACAAATTCAAAATAAATTTGCCTTTTTCTAATGTTCCGTATATGAGTACCAGTAATTGAATAATGAAAGCGGGTAACACTTGACTTTACTTTACTTTGTTTGGAGAAATATTCATACCCCTCATTGATCTGGTCTTAATGAATGGCATGTTTTCAATAAAGAACACAAATAACACAACGAAATAACAGAAGCAATTTTAATTGAAAAGGTAGGCAACAAAGTAATAAAATTTACGTTTGTTTTTTATTGTGTTTTTATTAGCAAAACAACACACATTTAATGTTTTACATACGAAGATAACAAATGAATTTGAAAAACAATTCAAATGAAGTTTGATGGCACTGTCATATATGGAAAGTAGGCAGTCAAGTCGACTTACTTATACCCTGTACCTCTTTGGAAGTATACAGCGACAAGATAGATCTCGCAATGTGAATCCGATAAGCTACGCACATATACAATTGGTCATTACAACCCTTCAGTAAGGTTATGATTTAGTTTCTCACACAACTTATGTTGTGTGAGTTAATTTTATACATGAGTATGTGGGTTGCAAGCCGTACGCACAACCCAAATTTAACGTCCAGGGGATTGAACTTCGCTGCACGCATTAGTTAACATCTAGCGCAAGGATCGTCCTGGAGGTCACCACATTGACCACAGTTAGAAACTTTACCTTGAGAGTATTCGAGAGAAAAATCCTACGTAAGATCTTCGGTCCAGTTCGAGCTGGCGACGATTATCACATCCAATTCAACGGTGAGCTGTATGCGCTCCTCAACGACATGGACATTGTACAGCGTATTAACAGCCAGCGTTTGCTCTGGCTCGGCCATGTCGTTCGAATTGTGGGCAATGCTCCGACAAGACGGGTATTTGATGCGTAAATTTGCGGAAGTAGACAAGGTGGATGACCTTGTTTGAGTTGGAAGGACCAAATCAAGGAAGCCCTGTCATCGATTGGTGTGACTATGTGGCATAGGCGCGCAAGTAGCAGAGGCGCCTGGATGGATGTGTTAAGGCAGGCCGAAATCCGTTAATTGGGTTGTTAATGGTCAATTAAATAAGTTAGTAAGTATGGAAGTAAATCAATTAATGAAAAACTAGTCGCCTAGTCTAGTAGGTACTGTGTTCGCGTATTAGACGTGAGGCCACTGTTCAATTATCAGTCAGACAGCTTCAGCAGACTTTTGACAAAGACTCTGAAAATAAATAAAATTGCCTTGACAAACTTCTCAAAAATCTCTCGTTCGCAATCGATTTCATGGAGTGTCAGAGATCAGCAATGAGTATTCAAAAATGAGTAGAATCGCATCATACTCATAATTTCTAATATTTATACACATTCAGACTTATTTTAATATCATTGAAACCTCTATTCATATTCAAAGTTTGAAGTATTCATCATATTCATACTTAACAACATGTATGATGTTGTTGATGATTTCGATTCTCCATAACTCAACATATACACAAAATAAGTAGGAATCACGTGCGAACATTAAAATACTTACTAGAAGATTGTGTGTTTGCTCTGCTTGCTGCTCTGTCTATATTGCTTATGTGTCGTTTTTCTTTTGTTGTAAATGCAACAACAACTAAGACAGTAAATTTTGATGAATAATTCGAGTCACTTTAATCATTTGTAAGTATTATAAGAGCATTTTTCTAAAGTTATGAATCTAAATGAGTAGGCTTATGAATCAAACATTTTCAGAATGGTATGAGTTGGATGTCAACTCAGTGCAACGTGTACTTATAAATCAACGGTTGTAGTGAGTATGAATGAATCAGACTACATACTTAAATTTCAATATTGTTGACTCACTTATATTCAAAATTTCATTAGTGCTTATTGGTAGCGAAAAAACGATTCATTGCTGATCTCTGGTGTACGTAATAAACAAAACAATTGCAAAATATGTGTTATACAGTGTTGAAGAACATGTGCAATTAGAATTTTCTGGCCAATACAACACACCATCAAAGGGGGTGCGAAAAAGAAAACTGGATCCAATATTTAAACACTTGCACGTAAATTTGTATTGCTGTTGTTGCTGCTATTCTGCTATTAAAAACAATTTGTGTTTAATGAAAAATAAAAACAAAAACAACAAAAAAATAGAATGAAAACAATAACAAAGAAAGGTAAACAAATAAATAAACAACCCGGAAAAATATATAAAAGTGAGCTACAATACCCCATAAAATAATGAAATTAACGGCAATGAGAAATTCATTAAAAATTGAAATGAAAAGAGAAAGAAAGAAAACAGAAATAAGCTGTGATGTGATGTGCTGTGATGGCTTATTTTTCGTTGCGCATTATTTTTATTTTTTTAATTCAATTGTTACGTTTTTTTTGTACTATTTTATGATATTTTTGTTGCCATTAGTAAATTTTTTTAATGATTTTTTGTTACACACGAAATAAAATTTATTGCCTGTCGTACTTGTTTTTTCTCTTTTTTATTTCTCTTTTTTTTTTGTCATTTTCTAGTGGCAATTAATGCGGAAGTCCTTAATAAAATACAGGAAAAAAACGATAGAAATCATAAAATTAAATGCAATAAAAATAAAAAAAAGAAAGAAAAACCACTAACAACAGAAACTATTAATGTTTTTAACAACATTTCGGAATCGTAAAAAAATCCCAAAGATAAGGAAATAGTCACACTCTCAACGATTTTAACCCAGAAGTGGTCAATCAGTCCAGGCATATAACGGTCAGCTTAAATGAAGACTTAAAATCTAAAGCAATTTTATTTCGTTTTTAAGTTTAATTGAATAAAAATTGGTGGCAATAAATAAAGTTTATTGCAATACTGGCTGGCTGGCTGGCAATTTAAAAAATTATATGCGCCACTCTCTTTTGCTTTTACCAGCGGATACTACCGATTCAATAACATATAGTAGCTGTTATGAATCTAATTCTGGGAGCTCTAAACGGCCACGTTATTTCAAACTGGGTATGATGTAAAAACTATAAAAAAGTTAATTAGCGTGTACATCAGCTAGAATATTAAAATTCTTTGAAAATAATTTAAATAAATGAAACAATAGCATAAAGTGGTCACCTTTCGTGTATATTAACCCTGTTGGGATCACAGAGCTCCATTTAATACTGTCTACTGATGTTATATTAGTCAGTATAACAAGCTAGCTTCTCACACCACCTATGTGAAGTATTTTAATTGTGCCCATGAGTAGTGGAACCTACAATTTAAAGTCGACTCTGAACTACAGATTCCTGAGAAACATTTCAAGGCAATTTTATATTACTCTAAGACTTTTTGCCAGAAATCTGCTGAGTCTGAAGGTATAAACACATAGACGACAGACGACAGACAACAGAAAGCTGCCAAATATAGAATACACACGTTTATATGAAAACGATTATATTGAAGGCAGAACAGAAAAAGCCAAGACAACAACCTAAGCAGCTCCTGCCCAAATTAAACTATTTTCTATTTTTGTGAGCAGCTAAAAGCAAATTAGTGATGCCAATACAATATAAAATCAAAATAAAAAAAGCTAAAAATACTTATATTATTGAAGAGAAAGAACAATTCTAAAATTATGAATAAAAAGCAATCCATGTATTCATAATAAATAAAATAGTATTATAGATTCAATTTTGTATCTGAATTCAATTGATAAATGTTTTGTGCGTGCGGTTTTTCATAAGTGAGTTTATTTTTGCGTACAAAAAAGCTGATCGTGACAACACTGAAAAATATATTTAATTTGAAAATTATTGAAGTTTCTGCTCTGCTTTCAAAAAATTTAAGCAGTCGGCATATGGCAGAAAAAACAGTTATCAAAATTTTCCGTCGAGCTGCTGAACTGTTGCCTGTCGTCTATGTGTTTATACCTTGAAAGTCGCCGAAGGAAATCATGTTCCACATTTCGATTTATTCGAGTTGTCTGAACCACCAGCGCTCGCCTAATACTTACTCAACTATGCCGGCCACACTTCCTTCTTATATGACTTTCAGGCATTCGTTCTGCTAATGGCGTTGGAACAATAGATTGTTACGAAAATGAAAATTCAAGATACTGGTGTTTTGCTTTAACATCGCTTAACAACAACAAATACCGCCAAAAGAAAATTGTAAACAATTAAACAAAAATACAACAACCAACACCAGCATAAAAATGGTAAACAAGTAAACATAAATACAACAACAAGCACTACAAGAATAAATGTAAAATAAATACAGAAACAACAATAATGAAATAGTGATGTTTACATTTATAAAGATTTCGAAAAGGCGAAGGCATGAACATTCGCCTTCAAGAACATTCATCAGACTGCTTACGTTGACATATAAAAGGCAAGGCAAAGCATGCGAGTGAATTAGTGAAGTTCAGTCAGTTTCGTTTGAAGAGAGTAATCGTGGTTTTAAGATCTCCGTTACAAAGATCTGTCGAATAATTGTCTAGTAACTGTTATTGTTTATGCAAAGGGTATAAACAGAGGTATAACAAAGAAATGCAATTATTGTTGTTTACAAAAAAATTGTGAACAGTGGCACACAGAATTGTGGGAATAATAAAGAATTTTAATTAGAATTAAATACAAATTTATTTTTATTTTATTTGCAGTCTACGAGCTTATGTTGTAAACGTTATTAAAAGGTAAAAACGTAACAATATTCTGCTGATGACGCTAAGGAACTTGTAGTTGAATACCTGAACTTTAGGCAGATTCCACTTCCATATAATCGACTGGAGATGCATTGAATACAATAAACTTGGTTCGTCTGTATCATTGAAGGCTATCCCATACTGAATTCTGTCCTAGCTTTTTTGAGCCTGCTGTTTACGTACGTACTAAATAGCAAAAGTATTCTACCTGTTCTGTTTATGCTTGTAGCATGATGCTGTCTGTGTTCTATACATTCAACTTATGTTCAAAATTACTCTCTTAATCGATTCAGATCTTCTAGTTTTCCTTGGAATTTTTATATCTTAATCAACCAGTAGCATTGAGAGAATTCCACTGTAATTCCTCATCGTTTTGAACAACCTCCACTCATGATATCATCTAGACCGGGATAATGTATTGCAGTCTTTGGCCTGATCCACACGCGTTTAGGATTTCTAATTAATCCTCGGTATTTTTCTCCCTTGATTTCCTGATAGGTTTGATACCCCTTAGGATAACAAAAGCAAGCCCATTTTATCTTCACACATTTCTTCGCTCAAAAAAAATAGAAGAAGGTACATGGGATTTTAATAAAATATTTTCAATTATTTGCTCTAACATCACAACTTCTTGGCAATTGCTAACAGATTAAGGGTGTAGATATGAGTAGAAGTACTCATTAAAACTTTTGCTTTCATCCTCATACATACATTTCATTACAAATGTTGTAATAATTCCCAACCAATTTCAGCTTTCGAACTTGTACTCACTTGGTTGGACTCGGTTGGTTTAATACTTAAATTCTTATTTTATGTGGTGCCTTCTTCTTCTTCTTCTTCTTTTGTTTTCATTACTTTTGCATTATTTCAGCTTCAAGTTGGCAGTTGACTTTAATCCCTCATGACCATTGGTTTAAGACACACACATACACACAGACATGCATGCCATACCATATATGCATGCCTGCATATGACAGTTGTGCTAAAGCAATAGCATTGACCAAAGCCTTACAATCTTTTACTCTTTCGGATATGACCGTTAGAAAATCGGATTAAGAATACAACTTTTAACAATTTTCACTTCTCACTTTTCTCTTTCTCTTTCTATCCCCATAGACCATATAGCTATTATAAGAGCATAGATTATAAAACAAGAGGATGAGACAGAGAGAGAGGGGGAGATAGAGAGCGAGAGAGAAAGAATGTAACAAATTTAAAAGTTGAAAGTGAATTTTATACGTGCCTTTGCTTCTAAAGAGCAAGTTTATTGACTCCCACACTCATGCCCACATCTAAGGCAACTACTATTCCTCCTCCCGCTACAGATTAATCTGTTCCAATACGAATAAAAAATGAGGCAAAAAACATTGAAACATTCTAACTACAGTACGAGTATGTTTTAGAAAGAAAAACTTTCTAAAAGTATTTCATTTGCAGCGAAGTCGTGTATTTAAATTATAAAAAACCCATGAGTCCATATGCGAGTACTTATGGATACACTTTTTAGCACTTTTTTACCACTTTGCCTAGTGCACTGCTTTCAGCATTTCTCTACTAAAAACGTTTTAAAGTTTCCGGCATAAATATTTTCCAACAGGCTTTTAGTTTTGGTTTGACCATCATAACTATGCTACAACAAATTCTCATTTGCTTTGGGTTCTCTACTCTTTTGTAGTTTGTTGTGGAGTGCCATAGTAAATCTAAGGAAGTTAAGGGAAAAGTCATCATCTATGTATGCTTGTGAATTATAAGTTAAAAATTGTTGAAAAAAAAATTTTTTTATCATCAAACATTATGGAATCAAATGAAAAAGGAGTTGCCAAGTGTTTTAAAGTAATTAAAGTGTGAGTAAAATGATAGTGAATATGTTTTACAAGAATAAGGATTAAGGATTTGTGTTACCCTCTACTGCCTTTTGAAGTCAGAATTTGTTGACCTTCCACACACTCAAAAGGCTCATCTCGCTGTCATTCAAACCTGCCAGTTTGTCATCTAAAATCTCATTAACAGTTTACAGTCCCCATATAATTAATATCACGAGTATATCGCAGAAGTACCAGGTAAAGATAATACAACCAATCTAACCATTAACGCCAGAGAGAAATTGGAGGCGAAAAGTTATTATTTTTAAGAAAATGAAAAATCAATATACTGCTGTTTTTGCTTTCACATCGTTTAACATTAAAATTATAAACCAAAGCTATAACAACAAAACAATGCAAGTAAACAAACCTGTTTACATATTATCGTACTGATTAATATAACAACAAACACTAGCATAAAAGAATTGTAAACAAGTAAACAAAAATACAACAACAAACACTACAATAATTAATGTAAACAACAATGTTTACATTTATAGAGCTCTCGAGAAGGCGAAGTCACGAACATTCGCCTTCAAGAACATTCATCAAATTGTTTACCCTGCCACATAAAAGGCAAGGCAAAGCAGGCGAGTGAGTTAGTGAAGTTCAGTCAGTCTTGTGTGAAGATGCGGTGTGTTTGAAGAGAGTAATCGGTGTTTGAAGATCTCAGTTGCAAAGATCTGTCTAACGATTGTCTAGTAATTGTTATTGTTTATGCAAAGGGTGTAGAGTGAGGAATAACAAAAAAAGGCAATTGTTGTTGTTTACATCAAGTTGTGAACAGAATTGTACGAATAATAAAGAATTTTAATTAAAGCTAAACACAAATTGATTTTTATTTTATTTGCAATCTACGAGCTGATCATTTAAACGTCTTAAAAAGGTAAAAACGTAACATTACCTTACTTACTCGATTCGTCCTTACAATCCTTTTGTTGAGTTTTTCCTTCCAGACATCTCTGCATTACTTGCGCCTTCATTCCTTGGTCACACCAATCGATGACAGGCTTTTCCCAATTTGGTCCTGCCACCTTCTGCTAATCCCCGCATCAAATATCTGTTGTAGTGTAGCAAATGAATATTAATGCGCAAAACAACGACCATACCGTTGGGAAAGTCATACCATTATTACAGATTCAGATGCCAAAATCGTTGTCAATTTTCAGTCAACCGAAGATCTTGCTTCGAAGCCTGCATCGCCGGGTACCAATGTCCATTCTTCTATTAGAGAAGCGCAAGGAGAATGAGTAACTTGTGCATCTGAACCAAACCGAGCACTGAAACGAAGATCTAGCGTAAAAGCTTGCGTTGCTATGTACCAACGTCCATCCTTCTGCTGCATAGAAAGAGTAATCTAATAGGTAGTGTGATGGCTTGTTACAGATCAGACATCTCCAACAAAACGAAATATAAAGGAAATATTTCATCGGCGATTTACTTTCAGTAAATTTCTAGCAAAAACTCTGAAAGAAAAAGAAAACTGTCATAAAAAGTTTCTCAAAAATCTGTCGTTGAGAGTCGACCTTAAACTGTAGGACACAGCAATAGAACAAAACATTAAAAAATGTATTTCTGGGCAACTCTTAACTAACATCCTCTAGCTCACATGTCAGTCTTCTGCTTCTGTATTTTTTCTTTTTTTTTAGAGTTCTGGTAACTTGACTAAAATCTTAGGGATTAAATATGAATGAATGTTTCTGTCATCCATCTATAGAGATAAAGATAAAAGTTTCCGAAACATTTTCTAGATAAAAATAAAACTTTTGATTGAATAAAAGAGAGAAAACGAAAACGAAAACAAAAAGAGCACACAAGAAAAACTAAAACAATTTAGCAACTGCTGCTAAAACACAAGCATTAAAATAAAAGAAAATAACATTTGAAATTTAATAAAATGTCAGCAGCATCACTAATAGTCATCATTATCATCATCGTCAGCAACGTCATCGTCATAGTGATAGAAAACATTAAAATAGTCATGTACGAGGAAACACATATCCAGAGCATGCATGTATAATACACTTCGAACCCTAATGCAGTTAAATAAACCTCTGCATAGAGAGGCAAGTGGAAGGAAATACTATTGAAGTGGCCATGCCATACCAATAGCACTGAAGCACTTTTAATTTAAACAATTTATTTGATTCAGCTGCCTTCACTTCTGTTTTTTGTTATTCACCTTCAAGTACCAGCACATGAAAATTGTCATTTAAAATGAAACAAAAACAAAATGAAAGCAGAAGTAAAAAAATGTTAACAAATATGGTGTCCTGTTGTATTCATTCTAACAACGTTATCGTACATCATTACCGATATTTAACTTCATTATCATAATTAACGTCATGCTTCTAGAATCATTATTACAGTTCATTCGTTAGCGAAGCACACTTATTTACGGTTTATCTTTTACTTACACCCCCCCCCCACATACTCACAACAAATATTCGCTCTTTTTTAACAACTCATAAGCCAAGCAATAGAGTACATAAGAGAGCGATGTCACTACTAAAAAAGAAACAAAAACGGAAACACTTTTTGAATTTTTAATTTGTTTTCCCGTTACGGTCAAAAACGACATCAGCAGCAAACAAGTGTCAAAGTATTCACTCACCAAGCACTACACACTCGTACTCGAACTCATACTCCGTACTCGTATGCACAGACTACTTGCGAATTAAGGAAACTGTCATGTAAAGTGTATCCAAGAATAATACCAAAAAATTCGCAACTCAAAAGAAAAGAGCAAAAGAACACACACACACACACGGAATATGATAAACTTTATATTCAAAGTTTATTTGTTGTTATTTTTGTTGTTGTTGTATTGCTTTTTTTGTACAATCATGTTTGATAGAGAGAATATAACGAGAACCAAACAAGGATTAAGTGGGCCACAACTATAGCAACAACTATTTGAGAATACAGTATGTGGACGTGTTTGTGTGTGTTTTTTAAATTAACAAACTCACAAGAAAATGTTGGTAATGAAGACTAGACAATGCTAACTCATTCTTTATTCTGATATCCGATCGTTGTAGTCTAGAAGATATTGGCTTATTACATGCGAGATCATGGTTCTAAACCTAGCTCAGGCACTTCGAACAAAACGAAATATGAAAAAATATTTCTTTTAACGCCAATATCTCTCAGCAATCACCTGCTGTGAAAAGTTCCTCAAAAATTTTTCGTTAGGAGTCGATTTTAAACTTTAGGTCCCGCCAGTCATGTATAAATTTAACACACGGCCACAATATTCCTAATAAGAGGAACTAGGTTGTAATCCAGACTAAACGAATATGATGACCAATTAAGTAAGTGTTTGGTCTGATTACAACCATTGAGGCTGACATATAGTTAACCTTACTGGACGTTTTTGTGAACGCCCGTCCTAAGAGTAGTTCATTAAGGTTTCCGTATGCATTATATGCTAGGGCCTCTCGAGCAATCCGGATCGTATAATCTTCAGTTCTTAATTATGTAGTTGACTTGGTGGCAAGTAAAGGTTTCCAAACAAATCTAGTACTGAACCCAAAGATGGTTAACGATTAGATTAAACGGTGACATAAATGTGTGGATAGGATCTATGGACCCCACATAAATAAATAAATCTGAAATAAATCTACAACATATTCAGGCTGAACTAGGAGCATTAGCTTAGTGTTTAATAAAATCGCGAATAGTCACAGAGTTGTTCGATCATCTTCAGCAAGTCGGTGCGGCAATCAAAGTTTTGGTTTGTTATGGATTACTATGGTTATTTCTGATAGACTACTGAGGAAAAGGTTCACAGCAGATATTATGAAAATAAAATATTTTTGTAATCGAAAACAGAAGCCAGGTCAAGGCTACACTCCCCTTTAGGGTCGTAAAATGGACTGCGTCAGACTAAGGAAAGCTGAGAAGTTCTCTCCCTAATATCTTCGAGTTAATACATGTGCTCACCCGAAGTTGCTGCAGTCTGGTGAGTAGTGTGTTGGATTATTAGACGTGAGGTCTCGGTTCAAACCCCCGGTCAGACATCTGCAACTAAACGAAATATGAAAAAATATTTCTAAGGCCACTTCCTCTCAGCAGACTTCTGGCAAAAACTGTGTGAGTAAATAAAATTGCCATAAAAAGTTTCTTAAAAGTCTGTCGTTCGTAGTCGACTTTAAACTATAGGTCCCGCCACTCATGTATAAAACTAACACACACAATATAATTAGTGTGAGAAGCTACGTCGTAATCCTGACTGAAGAGTTGTAGTGATAAAAATGTATGTATGCTAGTTGGCAACACTTTATAGTTTATTAAAGTAAACGAAGAAAATTATCCGATAGCAGCTATTCAGGCCGGCTTGGTGCTGTTCTTACTGAACGTTTTTTTGAAAAACTATCCTCGGTGTTGTGCTTTGTAGAACTCCAAGACTATGGCCACATGAGTATTCTTGTAAGAAAGCCGAATCGTTCATCTTGAGCTCTTAATTGACTTCTACCGAAGGTTCAAAATCATTTGCCAAGCGGAAGCCTAGTAATGACACTCCACAAGATTTGGAGGGGTGTACGGTTGGATCAAAGGGGACATTGACACAGTGATCCGCATATCTCAGGGCAAATAACCAAGAGGTTCACATGCTGATATTCAGACAATTTCTTTCAAACCCGAAATAAATCTAAAGAAATAAAACTTTTCGTGATCAACAGAATTCGGTGCGGCAATCAAAGTTGTATTTTGGTGGGCTATCGATCACTACGGGAAATTTCTAACAAACTGATGAGGCCATGATTCAAACTCCAGCTCCGACATCTGGAATTGAACGAAATGTGGACAAATATTTCTTCGGGGACTTTCCCTTAGCAGATTTCTGGCAAAAAAAAAATCGGCAAAATATAAAAACTGTCATGAAAAATGTTTAAAAAATCTGTCGTTCGGAGTCGACTTTAAAGTGTAAGTCCGCCATTCATGTATAAAGTTAACACACACAACATAAGTGAGGTGAGAAGCTCGGTCGTAATTCTGACTTAAGGATTGTAATGAGCAATTTATGTATTGATAGATGTGCCCAGGTTAACCAACTAGCTAGAGTAACTGGCTGTATAAATCAACTTGATTTGATAAGAAGGTCTTAAAAGCTGTGAACTTTTTTTATAAATTTTATCACACTACCAAATCAACTTTTCTCTCTCGGTGTAGCTGTCAGTCATCAAATAACCAAAACGAAACATTTGGTAACAAAAATAAAAAGAGAGAGAGAGACTGCCAAAGATGATGGTGGCAATGGCTACCGACATATGTACGTATGAACGAATGACTGAGTAAATGAATGAATCTCTCTAGTATTTGCGGATAAAAAAATAAACTTTTTTGTAACTTTTTTTGTTGTTGCTTTTGTTTTCATTGTAGAAAAAAACTTGCAATTGGTAAGAGTGCAAGGATATGTATAAGCATGTGTGTGTGTGTGTGAGTGTTGGTTTTATCTCTGCAGGAATTAAATGTATTTCATACTCAAGTACTTTTTTCAGCAATAAAAAGGGAAACTGCATACATTCGTATATATACAAGCAGGAGGGGCGAATAAGCAAAAGGGATAAAGAGAGAGGGAGAGAAAACAGAACCATTTTCAAGTACTTTTTTTTAATGAAGAAACTTTAATTGTATGAGTTTCCATTCGTTTCGTTGTATTCATGCTTTACTTTTGCTTTTCATTACAAAAAAACAAAATTTTGTTTTTGTAATCTTTTTTAAAAAAAGAGTTTTTTACAAAAACAACAACAACAAATACAATTTTTATTTTAAATTAACTTAAAAAGTTTGTAATGGGGTCATAATTATATTATACTCGAAGATAAGAAATGAAAAAGATACGAAAAAAAAGTACCACATACTGTACTACTCTCACTCTTGCTCTCTTTCTTTCTCTACTGCACTCGTCTGTATGACATGCAGGAGAAAGATGGAGAAATTGTGTGGCAAGAAAACTGCTTATTGGCCACATTGATTGTCCAAATTAAAAAGGCTTTTGAAGGACAATGCAGGCAAGTCGTTAAAATCAAAAAAAGAGCCAAGAAAAGAAACGAAAGAAAACAATAAACTTCGGTTTATTGCTCTTAATAATTTACAACGAAAATACATTAGAGGGCCATAAAAAAAAAGAACAAACCACCACAATACAGCGTTCAATGGAAAAGTTGTACGTTGTACGTACTTTTAAAAATTATTATTATTTTCGGGGGCCAAAAAAATGCTCTTTTTAAACAACAAAGCAGAAAAAGAAGAATAAAATTATTTTTTTAAACCAATTATTAAGGGAAATATTAATGTTTATGCTCAATTATAAGAAATTTGAACGAAATTTGGTGGTCTATACCACAGACCGCTATAATAAGGGAAGTCTGCATTGTTGTTTTTAAAAACTCTTAACGCCTACACTAATAGAAGTGAAAAGGGTATGCTTGATTTGATACTAGGTTGGTACCTTAATAAGCCCCTCTCTAACAGGGCAATGGAATATAAAAAATAAAAATAAATAACGTTGACATTTCATTGCGATAGGAGTTCTTGAATGTTCCAAGATTGCATTTGAAACTACCTGCAAACGAAGGTCATCTTACTTACTTAATATGCCAACCTTTTAGTCAAGTTTCAGACCTAGCTTCTCGCACCAACCATGTTGTGTGGGTTAATTTTTATCAGTGTCTTGTAAAACCTACAGTTTAATAAAGTCAACTCCGAACGATAGAATTTTAAAAAACTTTTCATGGAAAATGTATTTACACTTAATCTTTTTTAAAGAAGACTGCTGAGAGGAAGTCGCCTAAATGTCTGGGCTGGCGTTTGAACCACACTTCTAATAAACGGCGGCAGTATAAGGACCTGCCTTTAATAAATCTTTAACGATTTCATCACCAACTGGGGACTTATTCTTGTGCCTTACATTTACCACTAACCTGAGCATTGTACATATTCGAGGATAACATATCACTACCGAAACATTCTTAAACATGTGTCTATTACTCGAAAAATGTCACAAATTCTCTAATTCGTTTTCTTAAAGACCAACTAAAATATAATCGAGTTCTTGGCGGAATATTGCAGGTATTTTGGTGTGGCTCACATCGCAGTAAAATGCCCCAATGAAGATAAAACTGAAGGACATGTTGTGTACGTACGTAACATAATTGGTCTTTACAACCCTAAAGTCAGGATCACAACATAGCTTCTCACACCACATATGTTGTGTGTGTTAATTTTATACAATCGACTCCGAACTACAAATTTCTGAGAAACTTTTCAAAACTACTTCATACATCGTTTAGTTAGAGATATCTGACCTGGGGTTTGAACCTCTCATCTAATAAGCAAACACACTACCTGTTAGAAAACGGCGAACATGTTGTCTGGGTGTCTCTGTTTACAACTTGATGTAAACAACAACAATTGCGTTTCTTTGTTATGCCTCTGTTTATATCCTTTGCATAAATAATAACAATAACTAAGCAATTATACGACAGATCTTTGTAACGGAGATCTTCAAACCACGATTACTCTCTTCAAACACATCGTGTCTTCATACAAGGCTGACTAAACTTCACCAATTGCAGTCGCCTGTTTTGCCTTGCCTTTTATATGGCAAGTAAGCAGTCTGATGAATGTTCTTGAAATCGAATGTTCATGACTTGACCTTCTCGAAATCTCTATAAATGTAAACATCGTTTTTTACATTTATTATTGTAGAGTTGTTGTTGTATTTTTGTTTACTTGCTTACCATTTTTCTCATGCTGGTATTTGTTGTTATATTAAGCAGTACGATAATTTGTAAACAGATTTGTTTACTGCATTGTTTTGCTTTTGTAGCTTTTGTTTATAATTTCAATGTTAAGCGATGTAATAGTAAATCCCCAGTATCTAGATTATTCATTTTCGTAACAATATACTTAGTAAAATTTATGAATTTTTCATGAAATTTTTTTTGCTGATTACAAAAGTAAAACAACAGCAAATAATTATTTTTATACATGCAGGCCACATGTTCTTAACCTCATTTTCCAATCTCATATTTTAATCATTTGTTCATTTGTAAATTTGTTTCAACTTTAACCCGCCCTCTCTTGTTTGCCCCATTTTTAATGAATCTCATTTACACCTGGTACAAGGCAATTTCACTAAAATGCATTTTAATGGCTGGGAATAAAACGAAAAAAAAAACCAGCTCACGCCACTAACGTGATACGATTCGAAAGAAGAAAAAAAAACAGGCCTCATGTTTAATTATCTGCCACATATGATCACTTTTATTATTATTTTTCTCGTTGGGTAGTGCTTTAGTGCTGCAATTCCCATTAAATGGGAACCCACCCTCATAACAACGAAATAAAATAATAAAATATGAGTTTAAAATGTTGTCCTTGCATATGCGTCATATAAGTAATTAAAAATTCGAAAAAAACAACAAATGAAATGAAATGAAAAAAAATAGATAAAACCCACCACCACTACCACCGCCACTATCATAAATCGATCAGAACAAGAGAAGTAAATTGTTGCAACAACAGCGCTACCATAACCGCAACGCTACTTTGCTACCAGCAAATAGCAACGGCAGTAAATTGCAATCAAAGGCAAATCATAAATCAACTGTCCAATTGACAAACACCACACGAAAATGAGCATGAATTGGGCGATAGTATCGCAACGGCTATGGACATAGCCGTGGACAGCGACCGACGGGTCATATATGCAGACTTTTTAAGCTGGTGAATAGATAATGAAAAAAAATATTGTAAATGTTTTCCACCCACCAAAAAGAGTTCATAGAACATGTGACGCACATACGAGGGTCGAGCCACAATAAATTTTCTATATTTCCTAACAAGAAATTTTACCAGCCAATAGTAAAAACCATCTGTCCAGCTCTTTAAATCTTTAGCGATTCAACCATTTCTCAAAATAAAAAAAGAAGTGTAATTCCAGGGAGCTCATTAAGTGCGTGATGAGGAAATCAAGACTATAAATGTCCACTAATGATGGGTCGGTAGGTTGCAGTGGTAGCTTTGATACCAAAAGCTCACTTGAATACGCATAAAGGTCCATTGTGACGCCACAGATCTGTACTGACCAAGTTCCAGCAAACTAAGGAATCCTAATTTCATCGCTTGTGAGTGCCTACACTCAAACTTATTGTGATATTACGCTGACTGCTAATAGCAGATGAGCAAGTGTGAGTGACTATGGGACTGTTAGTCAATTATGGCCTCAGTGGACGTTTATAGGTAGGTGTGTTGGAGTGGTATCTTTGATACTAAAAGTTCACTTGAGCATGCATAGTGGCCTGTTGTGGCACCATGGGTAAATGTGGTCCCTGTACTGACCAAATTTCATCAAACTAGGAAAAATTTGGACAGCGCAAGGGCTGCACATTAAAAGCACGACTACCCTATGCCGGAAAACCACCGCGAAAGTTTAATAAACGAAGCTATCTGCTCTAAATAAGTGGATGATAGCTCCATCAAGCTGACAAGGATCTGCACCTCGCAAGAGATGGGCATTTACAACTAAAGTGAATAACAGTCTCCTCTTCCTCAGTAGATCTGCACCCACGGCAGAAGTCATTAGGTGGAAGCTGCATTCTTTCAGCGTGTCTTCCCATAACACAATGACCTATAAGCATGGCCACTGTGATCGATATGACGTTACGATTAACTGATTGGCTTGCCTTCTATCCATCGAGGGCCAAGTGAGTCTAACAGTGGAACAGGACTCCTCATTGACCCAGGATAGGTTAGCCTTCCTGGCCAATTTAACCGAGGTAAGTAGCATACCTAAATCGATTGACAAGGAGTGCTTCAACTCTGCAGTTTCTCAGAATGTAAGTGTGCTCCGCTGCCCAGACATGTGAGACATTGAACAGCTCAGAAAGAAGGGTGAGACAGAGGCGGCTCACCCTAACGATCCTGGAGTTAAACATAACACTCGACAGAGATCCAATAGGAGCCTGACTATTAGAGAACCGACTATGATATTGTTACGAAAATGAAAATCCAGATACTGATGTTACCCTTTCACATCGCTTTACATTAAAACTATAAACCAAAACTACAAAAACAAAACAATGCAGTAAACAAACCTGTTTACAAATTATCGTATTGCTTAATATAACAACAAACACCAGCGTAAAAAAATGGCAAACAAGTAAACAAAAATACAACAACAAACACTACAAGAAAAAAATGTAAACAACGAAGTCATGAACTTTCGCCTTCAAGAACATTCATCAGACTGTTTACTCTGCCATATAAAAGGCAAGGCAAAGCAGGCAAATGAGTTAATGAAGTTCAGTCATTTTTGTGTGAAGACGCGATGTGTTTGAAGAGAGTAATCGTGGTTTGAAGATCTCCGTTATAAAGATCTGTCGAATAATTGTCTAGTAATTGTTATTGTTTACGCAAAGTGTATAAACAGAAGAATAAGAAACAAAGCAATTGTTGTTGTTTACATCAAGTTGTGAACAGTGGCACACGGAACTATGCGAATAATAAGGGATTTTAAATAAAATATATTAAATGCATATACGACATATGCATGTCTATTTTAGCACCACCCTCGTACAAACACATTCTTAATTTTTTAAATATAAATTAGACAATCTAGAGAACAAAAGGATTCTTTCTATGAGAGCTTATGAGCTGATTAACAATAAAAGTGGGTGTGTTAAAACAAGACTGATTATTTAATCCCGTTTCCCTTTTCTTTTTTTTTGACATTTACGGTGTCAATTACGAAATGTGTACAATACAAGGAAAAAACGACATTTAAAACGCCCACTAAACAATAATTTGTCTGCAACGGCATCCTTTTTTTATTATCCAACGCAACGCAACTCAAATTTTAAGCGTAAAATTTTGGGAAAACCATTAATAAAGAGGGGCGAGAGACGGGTTCTTAACACCAGAAAAAAATTTCATTAAAACCCAATGAAAAATTCAATAGAAGAAGAGAGAGAGAGAGGAAAAATATTTTTTGGCCACATGTTCAACACGATTTTGATTAATTGCCTTCACCGGGGGAAACAAAAAAAACATTTTGGTTTCACATTCAAGGTTTCAACTTGATATTGTTGCTGCCACATACTAGAAGAGCTCAATTGAATTGCCATGCCAAGTGGTTGAAAAGGTATGAAGTTGCACGGGGGGGTAAATTTCAGTGTTTCGGATTCATTACGTTTTAGATTGTTTTGGTATTTCATATACACACACTATGAGCGTGTGTGTTTGTGCAATATTTTCGTTAATTTTCTTTTTTTTTTTCTCATCGTGTTGCATGAACATTATTTTATGGCATATCTGTTCATTGTTTTTGTTTTTTTCACGTTCACGTTCATATTCATGTGCATGTTGCTGCTGCTCTTACTGTTGCTATTGCCGTTGCTGTTCCTGTTTCTCTTGTTATTGTTCAATTTTTGAAATTAACATTACGTCAACAATGATAAAGGATTTCAATTCGCTAAACCAATTTGAGAAAAAGCCAAAACAACAAACAAAAAAAGAAACAAAACAAAACAGAAAAAAATTTTACAACGCGAATATGTGTGTGTGGAGGAAAGAAAAAATTCGTTATTATTTTACGCAGCTTCTAATATTGCCACCATATGTATGGCGTGATATGTACGAGCGATGACTAAAACAAATGAATCTACGTACGTACAGGCATTTGTACAGTTGTGGGTAGTAATATAGCAAGTAATAGATTAGGATAGCTAAAAGAGGTTAACAACTCTTACTGCTCCACTTAGTTTTATTTATATTTAAAGAAATAAGGCACTTTTCCCTCAAAATCTGGAACAGTTTCTCACACCACTCATGTTGCGTACGTTAATTTTATACGTGAGTGGCGGGACCTACAGTTTAACGTCGACTCCGAACGAAAGATTTTTGAGAAACTTTTTCATGGCAGGTTTATTTACTCTCAGAGTTTTCGCCAGAAATCTGCTGAAAGGTAGTCCTCGAAGAAATATTTTTTTTTTTCATATTTCGTTTTGATGTCTGACCTGGGATACGAACCCGGGCTTTACGTCTAATAAGCCAACATACTACCCACTAGACTGCGGCGAATTATGACCGATTATGTATATCTGTAATTAGGGAATGAATTTGTAATTAGGGAATGCTTACCTACTGTAAATATATTGCCAATCACTCTCAACCTACTCAAGGAAAATATATTGTTACGGTTTTACCTTTTAAAAACGTTTAAAATATGAGTTCGTTGATTGCAAACAAACTGTAAAATATTTGTGTTTAGTTCTAGATAAATTCTTTATTCTTCGCACAATTTTATGTGCCACTGTTCCCAACTTGATGTTACAACAACAATTTACTTAGTTCGTTATTCTTCTCTACGGTTCTGCTTGCGTAAATACCAACAAGTGTTCGGCAGGTCTTTACAACGGCGATCTTCAAACCACGACTGCTTTCTTCACACGCAACGCATCTTCACACAAGACTGACTGAATCCTGACTACTCGTTGCCTGCTTTGTCTTGCCTTTTTATATGCTCATGTAAGCAGTCTGATGAAGGTTCTTGAATTCGAATGTTCGTGGTTTCGCCTTCTGGAGAGCTCTATCGCGGTTTCATTATTGTTTGTGTATTTTTTTCACGTTGTTTGTTGTTGCGTTCCCGCTTACTTGTATATCCCCTTTTCTTTCATGCCTATGGTTTTGTAGCTTGGGCTTATCATTTTAATGTTAAACGATGTTACACCGTTTCCATTTTCGTAACAATATGTATGCACTTCTGTGCTATTTTTTTGCCACACAGCTGTAAAATTTTTGCACACCGTATATGTATGTACACGTTGTGTAAAACATTTTCTAAAACAGTACAAGTGTTCATTCCATGTTGAATTGTTTGTTGCCGGTTCGTTGTACGTTGTTTCATTGCTTGTAGGTTCGTTTGTTTGCTTGTTTGTTTACTTTCTGTTTGTTTTTTTTCTGTTTGAATTTGGTTTGACTTTAGTTTCAAATTCACACATCACATACATCCTGCAAACTACATGTTCTCATACATTTCCATATGCATACACACACACACCAACATACAACATGTACACCCATACAAAAAAGGAAGAGAGAAAAGGAAAAAATAAAAACTTGGGTGTTTTTTGTTTGTTTGTTTGTTTGTTTGTGTTTTCTGTTCCAATGAAATTTAATAGAACATGTTAAATTTGACAAGCCAACAGATGCATGTGATGTTTAACACAAAATATTGTTACAATAACAACAACAATAACAAATTCTAACAAAAATTAAAAACATACACACACACACAGAACCCTTACATACGTTCACTCGCACTTGTGTATGGTATGGCATACCGTGCAATGAGTTTGAAATAAAGGATTACCACCTCTCCTGCCATCCATCCATACAAGTTTGAAAACAATGTGGGTTGCAGTCGAAATGTAATCCTTCAAATGAAAATCTTTTTTTTTTAATAAAAACAACTACAACAACAACAAAAATTGTACAAAATAAATGAAATACAGAAAATTGTTAAAAATCAACTCAACTGAAACAGACAAAATTTAATTTTCAAAACAATCAGTTTTTTTCGGTTGGTTTTTGTTTTTGTTTTTCTATTCTCTCCATTTATTTATTGTAACAGAAGAGAATACAGAGTAGGAGAAGCAGAAGCTGATGAAAAAATTGAATCCGAAAAAAATTCGGTATCCTTTACCACTGATTGTTCACTAAATATACACAATATGTGGCATATGAAATGAAATGAAATGTTATTGGACAACAAAGCTAAGCTGTGTCAAAAAAACAAAACAGTCATCTAAAGGTATGCGTTCTTAAGTTTCATTAAAGGATGCTTAAAACTGCTATTCAAAGAGCTAAAATTGGTTGATTTCTTAGCTTATCTAAGCCACAAAAAGAAGGAATGTTTTTTGTAAAAGTATCAGAGTGGTCTGTCTTCTGGCTAATTCTCCATTTTGAAACTCTTCAGCTTCTTAGGAATTTTGCCTGCTTTTCAAGTGCATCATAAGTGAACCGTTTCATAATTTCTATTATCATCTGTGGCACAGATCAGCAATGAGTATTCAAAAAGATGAGTAGAATCGAATCGAACTCATAATTTCTGGTACTTATACGTATTCGTACTTGTTTTAATATCATGGAACCTCTCTGCTCATATTCAAAGTTTGAAGTTGTACTTATCATATTCATACATGTATGATGTTGTTGATTTCGATTCTCCATAACTCAACATATACACGAAGCACAAAATAAGTTTGAATCGCATACGAACACTAAGATACACACTAAAAGATTGTGTGTTTGCTCTGCTTGCTCCTCTGCCTTTTTTGCTTATGTGCCGTTTTTCTTTTGTTGTAACTGCAACAACAACTAAGACTGTAAATTTTTATGAATGATTCGAATCACTTAAATTATTTATAAGCATTTTAAGTATTTTTCTAAAGTTATGAATCTAAATGAGTATGCTTATGAATCAAACATATTTCGAATGGTATGAGTTTGATGTCAACATTGTACGCATACTCATTGCAACCTGTACTTATAAATCAACGGTGTAGTGAGTATGAATGAATCAGAGTACATAGTTAAATTATAATATTGCTGACTCACTTATATTCAAAATTTCGTGAGTGCTTATGAGTAGCGAAAAAACGATTCATTTCGGATCTGTACTGCAATTAATTTTCGAACTTTCGCTGATCTCGTATTGCCTTTCCATTTGGTATTCTCTGTATACAAATAATTTGATCATTTCCCGTTAAGTAAAGTAACAAAAAACCGAAGTAGGTTAGGTTAGGTTAAGCTAGCACTCGCCTCGTAGTGCACATAGTATTGGAGTCCTGTAAGGTCTCGTTGTAACACTGTTGTTATTTATTCCGCCATATAATTATTGCTTCGGGTTGGTATACCTCAACTATTCCCAGAGTCTAATGAAAATCGCCTTTGTCTAGACATGTTTTGTCATTAAATTCTTGGTATCCAGGCATTCTGCTTATTAGGTCCCCAAGCTCTGGACAATGACAGAGAACGTGTTCTGCGGTCTTGTCTACTTTCTCGTCGTCGCAGCTTTTGCTTCTGATGTAAGGTACTCCCAGTCTCCTGATGTTAACATCTACAGTCCGTTTGTCACTGCTATGAGGTTCGTTAGATGGTATATTGTTAGGTTTAATGGAAATTCTGTGCTGCATGTATCCATATCGGGCCAAATTTGTCTGGTGTTTCTACAATTGAGTTCATCAACCCATCTTACCTCTGTCAATGAATGAAGTTTCTGTGAGAACATTTCTTTACCTCTTTGATTTGATTTATAAGTACAGGTTGCAATGAGTACAATGCGTACAATGTTGACATCAAAATCATACCATTCGAAATATATTGTTACGAAAATGGAAACGGTGTACCATCGTTTAACATTACAACGATAAACAAAAGTTACACAAACTAATGCAACGAACTTATTACAAATAAACCAACAACGTCAGTATGAAATAAAAGGGGATAGACAAGTAAGCGAGAACGCAATAACAAGCAATGTGAACAAACTGTACAAACAACAATAAAGTCGCGATATATTTCTCGAGAAGGCGAAACCATACTCGTTCGACTTCAAGAACATTCATCGGAGTGTTTACGTGGGCATATAAAAAGACAAAGCAGGCAACGAGTAGTAAGAATTCAATCAGTCTTGTGTGAAGACGCATTGCGTGTTAAGAAAACAGTCGTGGTTTGAAGATCGTCGTTGTAAAGTTCTACCGAACAGTTGTTAGTGCTTACGCAAACAGAAATGTAATGAAGAATAATGAAGTAAACAAATTGCTGTTGTATCATCAACTTGTGAACATTGGCACATAAAAGTAGTGCGAACAGTAAAGAATTTAATTGAAACTAGACACCAATTTACTCATACGAACTCATATTTCAAACTTTTTTAAAAAGGTAAAAAAAACGTAACAATATGATGAATACTTCAAACTTTGAATATGAGTAGAGGTTCCATGATATTAAAAGAAGTATGAATGCGCATAAGTTACAGAAATTATGAGTATGATTCGATTGTACTCATCTTTTTGCATACTCATTTCTGATCTCTGTATACATAAATTCGTCTTTTATTTAAAAATCGTCAAAAATGAACACTGCAGTCATATAAATCACTGCAAATATGTTATCTTCTAACAATAACAATAACAACAACAAGCAGAGAAACATTTATTCCAAACATCTAACCAGCCAACCAACCAACCATCCATTTGACTAACCAACCAACCATATGAAGAATTCCCTTTGGGCATAAGTTTGAAAAAGGAAAAGAAGAGAGAAAGCAGAGAACCAAGTTAAATTCAACAGAAGAAAGAAATATTCAATAAAAACGAGAGGAGAAAGAGATTGGAAAAAATTAAAAAATGCGGACCAGTGGCAGCAAGGAACAGTTATGAGCATCAATTTCAAAAGGATTTTTTGTTGTTTTTTTATTTTAAATTATCAGCAGCTAGCAAGAAGTGAAAAGAGAATGAATCACTGGAAAAAATCAAATAAAATTATAAATGTTTCTTGTTGTCGACATACATACATACATATATAGACTTTAAAATATATTAGATTTGTTGTTGTTGTTCTTGTTATTTTTTGGACCCCTTTTTTACACACCAAGCAAACATCAAACTCAGTGTCCATTCTCGCAAATGTTTGAATTGATGTTTTCAGGCAGCCTCTCCCTAACCTCGCTTAAATTTTCTTGTTACAAATCAAGCAGCAATCCTTCTCATCTTATCTTCTTCTCTCTATTTTTCCTTTTTTTTTGTCGTTGTTGTTGTCTAAAATGCTTCAATGCGTAAATTTTCGCTTCAACTGTCAGCCACTTAAATTGCCATCAATATTTAAACAGTTGGAATGGCAAAAAAACAAAAAAATTAAGGAAAACATTCTCTACACAATAAAAAAAAGGGACAACAACAACAATAACAACAATTTAGAAAGAAGCTAAAATCTTGTGTAAAAGTTTTCATTTGTTTTTCTTTAACTTTTCGTGCTGCTGCTGTTTGGTCCAAATGAAAAAGTCATTGAAGCCCATGAAAAGGTTTGATGTTCTTCAAATAAATGAATCAAATGAATGACTTAATGAGTGATTGAATGATTGAATGAATAAACGAGTGAATGAGCACTGTGTGGTGTTTTTCGATTAATTTTATTTTTTATCTTTTAAGTTTCATTTTTAAGTCGTGTAACGTTTTAAGCACGCTTCGTTAGTATAATCTTGTAGGTGTAGTAATAAAAATCTGTTTGGAAAGATAGTTTCCCTTTTGAAAGTACTCCCTTCAACTGTCATAAATTTTAGCTTTTGCTTGTTGCTATCCTTAAAACTCTCCTTTTAACATTGAGTTCATTTTCGACTTCTAAGAGTCTCATAAACCACACTTTGCAAAACCGCAATGGAAAATTCAAATCTATACTCCAAAATGATGACAAATATACATACATAATTGAGCATTACAACCATTCAGTCAGGATTACGACCAAGCTTCTCACACCACTCATGTTGTATGTGTTAATTTTATACATGAGTAGCGGGACCTACTTCTAGGCATCCAAACCTATACTACTGACTTACTATCGACCGTATGAGCCCAAATTTATTTCTGTTTCTTGCAAGAGTCTGTTTGATATCTCAGATATGAAATTGTAGAGCCCTAGTCTAGTATGTACTGTGTTGGCTTATCAGACGTGAGGCCGTGGTTCAAACCCCGGTCAGAACGAAAACGAAATGTGAAAAAATATTTCTTCGACGACTCTCTCTCAGCAGACTTCTGTCAAGCACTCTGAAAGTAAATAAAATTCCCATGAAAAGTTTCTCAAAAATCTATCGTTCAGAGTAGACTTTAAACTGTAGGTCCTGCCATTCATGGATAAAAAAAAAATTAGACCATAATTCCGACTTAAAGGTTGTAATGACCAATTAAGTAAATAAGTAAGAAGCACAAATGCAATCTACTAGGCTGCCGCGGCTGGACTCAAAGCACCTCATTCGATCGGACTAATTTCATGCTCTTTTCCTAGCGTATGCGTTCGTATCTCGGCAATGGCATCACGAATGTTGGTCTTCAAATGCTGAATTGTCTCTCGTTTGTCGACATAACACTTTTCTTTAACGACGACCCACAGAAAATAGGCCAACGATGTCAAATTGCATCTTCTTATCGGCCAATTGTAAGACCTGTAAGACCACGTGTGGGTTTTCTGAGCCCCAAATGCGGAATTTTGCTTATTTACCCAACAACAAAGCTGAAAATGAGCTTCATCCGAAAAGATTATTTTTTTTTGCTCAAAATCGTTATCATTGTGCAGTTTCCCGTTGGCTCATCTATTCCAATAAATCTCAACATTTCTCAATCGTAAATCTATTCATTACGTTCAATGGAGATAAGATACTAAATTTTGTGGCAGAATACATAGAATCACATAAGTATTGCCAGATGTGAAATAATCGTTGATTTCCAATAAATCTCAACGTTTCTCAATCGTAAATCTATTCATTACGTTCAATGGAGATAAGATACTAAATTTTGTGACAGAATACATAGAATCACATAAGTATTGCCAGATGTGAAATAATCGTTGATTTAAATTTAAACCTCTAGAGGGCCAACCCTATATAAAAGCCTGTTTATTGAATAGAAAATACTTATCACTCCAATAACTTAAAAACTGGTAATACCAAGGGGAATTAGTGAGAGGTGTTCAACTCCCAATTCACAAATTTTTTTTTTGTAAATTTTCAAAAGTCATCTTCTGTACATAAAATCCAAAGAAAAAAGAAAAAGAAAAAACGATTCTTACAAGTCAATGACAAAGGAAAACAAATAAGCCAGACTAACAAAAACTAAAATAAACAAACAAACAAAGGAGATACGAGATACATAAATTAAAATTCTATTATTCGGACTGTTTTTACATGCAATTTTTCCTTCTTTTTTTTGTATTTGTGTCCTTTTTTTTTCTCAAAATAAACATGAAAACTCTTACATGTAACTTAGTCTGGAATAACAATAGTAAATGGTGACCAAAAATAATTGACCAACTTCTCAAATTGAACAAAATATGGTTCAGGATCATTTAGCCAATACGTAGAGTATTTGCATCAGAGATCAGCAATGAGTGTTCATAAAGAGGAGTAGATTCGAATCATACTCATATTCTCTGATACTTATACGCATTCATACTTATTTTAATTACATGGAACTTCTACTCATATTCAAAGTTTGAAGTACTCATCATATTCATACACAACAACAACGAGTTTGTTGTTGATTTCGACTCTCCATAACTCAACATATAAACGAAGCAGAGATCATCAATGAGTATTCAAAAAGATGAGTAGATTCGAATCATAGTCATAATTTCTGATATTTTATACGCATTCATGCTTATTTTAATATCATAGAAATTCAAAGTTTGAATTGCTCATCATATTCATACTCAACAACACGTATGTCGTTGTTTGCGACACTCCATTACTCAACATTTGCACGAATCGCAAAATAAGTATGAATCGCATACAAACATTAAAATCCTCACTAGAACATTGTGTGTTTGCTCTGCTTACTGCTCTCTCTTCGTTGCTTACGTGTCTTTTTTCTTTTGTTGTAAATGCAACAACAACTAAGACTATAAATTTTAAGGAATAATTCGAGTCACTCGAATCATTTATAAGTTTTATAAGTACTTTTCTAAAGTTATGAATCTAAATGAGTAGGCTTATGAATCAAAAATATTTTGAATGGTATGAGTTCGAAGTCAACGTTGTACGTATACTCTTTGCAACCTGTACTTATACTCGTAAATCAACGTTGTAGTGACTACGAATGCATCAGAGAACTATGTACTCACTTACATATATTCAAAATTTTATGAGTACTTATGAGTAGCGATTCATTGCTGATCTCTGGCCTCGAATTGAGCAAAAATGGTAGAGTATTTTCAGGTTTAAAAAATGACAAAAATCTAGATTGGCGAACGAAGCGTCTGAAGACAGTTCAGACATAGTTCTAAGAGATTACTGCATTTACATATGTAACGTTTTGAGAAATACTTCCTTTCTTTTGCAATCAATTTCCATTAAAATGTTAATTTTTGTTCCATCGGCTTTATTATAGAAATTCAACCGCCTTCCAAAAAAAATTAATTTCTATTGTTTGCCCCACTTTAATTGAATTTTCTCCTATCGAATCTCACTTTAGGATTTCTTTTTTTCGTTTTTCAATAAAATTTCTATTCTTTTGAAGTCCTAAATTAAAATGTAATAAAAAGCAACGTGTCTGTTTATGCACCACAAAATTTGCTTGTCTTCTGATCACGTACACGAGCAAAGAAGAGAAACTACCCAGTGAACATTTTCTAACGAAAAGTAAAGTGCAGAAGTATTCGAGTTTCGAGATTTCCTAAAAAATTCTGATTGTGAATCTGTATTCAGAAATATTAAACGATGCTCTCGTTAAGCATGCGAAATACGTCATAGGTGTTGGAAGTTGTAACAAGAAAAATGAAGGTTTTATTTAGCGCAGCTACAGTCCATACATTCAAGTTAAAGTTGGCGCCGATTTGTTAGTCTGATGACAGTTTCGTACTACAACTCTCTTTGACCCTATTGAACAGACACTAAGGAAATCAATTTTCGTAAGCTTGTATGTATATCCTCTAGAATATATATCGGCTGTTACAATAACAAGATAGTCGATCGCGACACAGTTTAATTCGTTCTCATGATATCAGCAGGTCCGTTGCTGAGGCAATACGATTGCTTGGCTTTCGCCAGATTTAGAAAGCATGTCGAATGAGAATCAAGATAGTCTACAGATATTTATACGGAATAAACTTGACTGCACCAACAATAAAAGTCCTCATACTCTACACTTCCTTTGAATTGTATTGAAGTATTCGGACATTTTCTTGTTTTACTATGTGGATAAAAAGGATGACATCATTTGAGAGGAAGCAAAGACAGAGTAGAGGCTCTGACAGAGCACTTTATGAAGTTTTCCCTACTGAATTTTTATATATTGTTTTTCAGGCTAATGATCCTTTTTTCCTGGCGACATAAAAGGACGTTGAAGACCTTGCCGAGACTGGAAACGCAAAACCTGATTTATGGCTCAAAGCCTTGGTTGATGCAAAAACAACGCCTACTTACTTACTTCATTGTCCATAAACAAACCAATTTCGGCCTGCCTTACGATATACTTCAATGCGCCTCTGCTTATTGCGTGCCTACGCCAGTTAGTCACACCAATCTATGACAGGGCTTCCTCGCTTTGGTTCTTCCAACGCAAATAAAGTCGTCCTTTTCGCCGACTTGTGCAGATCCGCGCAACAAATGCCCGTTTCGCCGGAACATCCTCTTCCTCTTCGAACGATATGGCCGATCTAGCGCAACCGCTGGATGTTAGTACGCTGCACAACGTCTATGTCGTTATGGAGCTCATGCAGCTCACTGTTGCATCGGATGCGGAAATCATCGACAACTCGCACTGTAGCGAAGATCTTACTTAGGACTTCTCTCTCGAATACTCTCAAGGCTGCTGCATCAGTGCTTTATAAAGTCCATGCCTCTGCGCCATAATGAAGCATGGGAAGGATAAGCGTCTTGTAGAATATTAGTTTTGTCGTACGAGAGAGGTCTCCGCTACTCAATTGCCTATTGAGAGCATAGTAGCAACTGTTGGCAAAAGTGACCCTGGTGGTAACGACGGAGCCAAGATAAATGAATTCCTTGACTATATCAAAAGTATAGTTATTGGCCCCCAATACAAATGCATTCGGGTTGTTTTGTTAGGAGTCGTGGTGACGAACTTTATTTATTGAGCCTGATTTTTTCTAAAGAAGAGGCGTAAGCTGAGCTTTAGATGTTATTCGTTATTGATGTTGACTTTCCTATGGAATCAGGGACAAACTGTAAGGATTATGTGAAGGGATATTAAAGAAAAAATTAAAAAAAATTGGTTTCTGTTCCGTAATTCGAACCTGGATTGCTTTATCACTTACACTAACCTGCACCAACTATTGGCTTAAAAGTGTGTCATGGAAATGGTTCACTGGATATTCACATACATTCGCTGGAGAGAACAACACACTCCCTTACACACACATACACACACTCAAAGTCATGTAAGAATTTCGTCGATATTGCAACACATGTTGCTGACATCTAAAGCGTGTAGCTGATGTTATTTTTCTTTTTTCTTCTGTTGTGTTTTTGCGTTTATTGTTTTTGGTTCATGTTGCAAAAACATATTGGCGCCGTATGTTAAGCCAATAAAAAAAAACACGCGAAACAAACGAAATAAACTGAATAAAAATACATACGATAAGTATAATAAGAGTAAGAATAAGAAGCAGATACAGAAAGAGCAGCAGATAATATAAATTCCATATGCAACGTCTTGTATTTATTGCTCGCTCTAGATTGCCTTCACTTGCAACGCGTATTATTCTCTACTGTTTGGTTGTGCCACTCAATTTTTCATCAATATGTTCGCATATTTTTCTTAAGCGTTAGTGGGGCGTACAATGAGGGGAAAGGAATTTTTTTTTCTCTCTCTTATTCATTCAATTCATTCCAAACGTTCATTTATTCTTAAGCAATTTGCAAAATATGTGCATGTCATAAATCAGATAAATGATGATGATTACATACATACGTACATACGTTGCGATATGGTGTGATACAATACGATACAATACCCCAAAAGCAAAACCTGACAATGATGCCGAAAATCGAGATCGAAATCATTTTTATATTGATGATGATGATGCGAATATGATGCAGATGATAGCATTCACTGATGATGTTTTTAATAGAAAAATTATGATGAAAAAAGATTATAATTGTTAATCGTAATATTTTGTATGAATTTGTAGAATGATTAAGACAAGCATACAGACAGCCAGCAAATGTTGGCGTTTATTTTATTAACAGATGTTTTTACTACAAGAAATTACGTTCGATTGTGCTTTGCATCGCTAATTAATGATTTGATTAAAGGAAACTTAAAGCAAATAAATGATTTTGTAATTAAAATCTGTGAGATGTAGTCGCCTTAGTCTAGTAGACATGAGGCCTCGGTCCAAACCAGAGGTCAGCAATGAACATTTTTTTCGCTACTCATAAGCACTCATGAAATTTTGAATATAAGTGAGTCAACAATATTGAAACTTAACTATGTACTCAGATTCATTGGTACACATTGATTTATAAGTACATGTTGCAATGAGTATGAGTACAACGTTGACATCAAACTCATTCCATTCGAAATATGTTTGATTCATAAGCCTGCTCATTTAGATTCATAACTTTAGAAAAATTCTTATAATACTTATAAATGATTCACGAGTGACTCGAATCATTCATCAAAATTTACAGTCTTAGTTGCTGTTGCATTTACAAGAAAAAGAAAACAATGCACATAAGCAAAAAAGGAGAGAGCAGCAAGCAGAGCAAACACACAACCATTTAGTGAGTGTTTTAGTGTTCATACGCGATCCATACTTATTTTGTGATTCGTGCAAATGTTGAGTTATGGAGAGTCGAAATGAACAACATCATACATGTTGTTAAGTATGAATATGATGAGTACTGTAAACTTTGAATATGAGTAGAGGTTGCATTATATTAAAATAAGTATGAATGTGTATAAGTATCAGAAATTATGAGTATGATTCGATAATACTCATCTTTTTGAATACTTATTGCTGATCTCTGGTTCAAACCCTAGGTCAGACATCTTCAACAAATTTATTCTTCATATTTCTTAGGCCACTTCCACTCAACAAATTTCTTGCAAAAACTCTCTAAGAGTAAATAAACATTGTGCCCTGAAAAGTTTCTCAAAAATCTATCGCCCGGAATAGACTTGAAATTGTAGGTTCCCCGCCACTCATGTACAAAATTAACGAACACAACATAAGTGATGTGAAAAGCTAGGTCATTATCCTAACTAAAGGGTTGTAATGGCCAATTATGTATGTATGAAATGTAGTTTTTTATAACATAAATGATTATCAATTGAATCACTCTGTATTCTTCAGAAGAATTTATCACAGCCATTGGAACTTAAATCCAAAAATTTTCTTTGCAAATGTTGTACAAAACACGGAAAATCTAATGGAAAAAAGTAGGGGAACAAATGTCAAAAGTTTTGCTATTTAACGAGTTAATAAGTAATGCAGTAAGAAAATAGAAGCATACACTGAAAGAAATCGATTGGTATGTAATGATGGATAAATGAGATATAGTTTAGTCTAGTTAGTTTTAATTAAAATTTTTATTATTCGCACAATTCTATCTGCCACTGTTCACAACTTTATATAAACAACAACAATTGATCTTCTTTGGTATTCCTCTTTGCGTAAACAATAACAATAACTAAACAATTATTCGACAGATCTTTGTAAGGGAGATCTTCAAACCACGATTACTTTATTCGAACGCACCGCGTCTTCACACAAGATTGACTGAACTTCACTAACTCACTCACCTGCTTTGCCTTGCCTTTTATATGGCAGAGTAAACAGTCTGATGAATGTTCTTGAAGACGAATGTATATGACTTCGAATTCACGTGTTGTTTGTGTATATTTTTTACATTTATTACTGTAGTTTTGTTTGTGTATTTTCGTTTACTTGTTTACCATTTTTTTACGCTGGTGTTTGTTGTTATATTAAGCAGAACGATAATTTGTAAATAGGTTTGCTTACTGCATTGTTTGGTTTTTATAGCTTTAGTTCTAGTTTATAATTATAATGTTAAACGGTGTAAAAGCAAAACAACTATGTATATTAGAGCGACTCAAGTTGTATGGAAGCAAAATTCGTGCTCGATGTACCCCCCTCAAAATGAACCTTGGACTTTTTTAAGATGGCATCTAAAATATTTCGGCTCTAGCTTTGACCTCTCGTGAGGTGGACCATTTTGAAAAAGGCTTTATTTTTGTATGTTTTGTTAATTTGAGAATTTGTTTCCTAACCAACATATAGAGTATGGGTGTCATAAGAAAGGTTTTTTCAAAGCGCGTCCAGCGGTATATACAATTTGTCCACGAACAATCATCCATGTCCTTTTTTTAAGGATATTCTGTAAAAAAACGGTTTTTGAATTTTTTCTTTTCTTCTTTTCTAACTATAATACTAACTCTAATATGATGGCGGATTTAGTTTCTAGATGATGTTTGGATGAAAATAGGACTAAAGAAAGAAAAAAAGAAATGATCCACGACTTTTTGTGGGCATATTTTTTCCCAAATTAAAAAAAGTTAATACATTTTTTTGTTTGTATTTACAAAACTATACTCAAAAAACGCAAACTGGGGCGAATTTCAAAAAAAGCTAAGACCCGTATTTAATTAAATCAACTAAAGATTAAAATATGTTAATTTGGTTATTTTATTACAAACAACCCCGAAGAAAAAATTCAAAAACCGTTATTTTTTACAGAATATCTTTAAAAAAAGGATATGGATGATCGTCCTTGGACAAATTGTATATACCGCTGGACGCGCCTTGAAACCTTTCTTATGATACCAATATTGTATATGTTGGTAAGGAAATAGATTCTCAAATTGACAAAACATGGAAAAATAGACCCTTTTTCGAAATGGTCCAGCTCACGAGAGGTCAAAGCTGGAGCCGAAATATTTTAAATGCCATCTTAAAAAAGTCCAAGGTTCATTTTTAGGAGGGTACATCGAGCACTTTTTTTGGTGAGTCGCTCTAATGTATATACGTTACGATTAGTTTTACAACCAACTTTACTTATAAATTTTTCTCGTTGCATCATGTTGGTCGTCGGTTGAATGAAAATCAGAGTTTTTTGGTATTTAACGAACCGACCCCTAACCAGCCGTCCAAAGTAGTAATTGATAATGGTGGTATCACACTCTTGGTACTCCTAGACCATTCAAAAGCATTCGACTCTGTAAACCATAACATACTTTATAATAAGATATATGACAATTTTTATTTTTCTTCGAGTGCATCATCGCTAATAAAAACCTATCTCACTGATAGATACCAGTCTGTCTCTGCTAGCGAAACTGTATCTACTCCCATGCCCGTGTCTAAAGGAGTACCGCAGGGCTCTATTCTTGGTCCACTACTGTTTACTTTGTACATAAATGATTTACCTAATTGTCTCTTGTATAGTAATATCCACATTTACGCAGATGATGTACAAATATATATAAATTGTAAAAAGGACTCAATTGATGACTGCTGTGCAAGACTTAATGAGGACCTTGCCAGAATACATTACTGGGCAACGTCAAATGGCTTATATCTGAATCCTATAAAGTCAAAGGGCCTAATTATAGCCCAACGAAATCAGAATGTTGTCGTTGATATTCCAATCATTTTAGGAAATCAAAATATTTCAATAGTAGAATCAGCAAAAAACCTTGGTATAATTTTTAACAAATCCCTTCAATGGAATACCCACATAAATGCTGTATCCGGAACAATTTTTTCTATGCTTCGAACGCTATATCCCCTTCAACACGTTACACCTCTTAATATTCGAGTGCTTCTTGCGAAAACGTACTTAATGCCCAAGTTGTTATATGGCTGCGAAATTTTTGCTTATTGTGATTCAATAAGTAAAACTAGGTTAACTGTTGCGTATAATGCAATTCTTAGATATGTCTATGGCATAAGAAGATATGATGGTACTTCTCAGTATTCTAAATCATTATATGGTGTTGGATTAATGGATTTACTTAAAATCAAAGCATTAATTTTGCTTCACAAAGTTATCTACACTCAAGAACCATCTTATTTGTTTAATAGAATTCAATTTGCGTGATCGAACAGAGGAAAGCAGATTATTCAGTTAAGATATCAGACTTTAATATCTGAGTGGCAGTTCTTTACGAATACAATACGGCTGTGGAACTCGTTACCAAACCAACTACAAATCAATGGCAACGCTTTGCAATTTAAAAAAATGCTATTTTCAAAATTTTAATTTTAAATTATTACATATATATATGCGCATATTTTTATTCTTGTTTGTTTGTTTTTATTCTTGTTTGTATATATTCTGATATTGTTTCTTTTAATTTGTTTTAGTTTTAATTTGTTTTAGTTTTAATTTGTTTTAGTTTTAGTTTATTGTATAATAACTTTTCTATTTTTTGTAATGATCATATAATCACATACTGTAATTTAAAAGATTAATTTCTTGTTGTATGTGATATGAAATAAATAAATAAATAAATAAAATAAATAAATAAAAAAAAAATAATTGTGTGTATAACTTGATTAAGTTGTACAATTAAACTCAACATATAGAGCCCGCATTATGACTTATGATCTGCATCTCATCCCATTTTGAAAAATTGGTGTAAAATGTACACAAAATTTCGCTCGTTATCGTACGGAAGTATCTGTCAAAATGAGACGTTGTTAAAGTAGTAAAACCCTTTAAGAGAAACTCTTCTAGCATCACATGAAAATGTGAACAGCTGAGACAGCTGAGAAAGGGGGAAATCAGATCCTGTTAACCCTGCTAAATATATTTTTGACTTAGCGTTGAGGAAAGAGTGTATATCACCTTAGACCGAAAGCACAATTGTACAACATAAATTGTAAGAAAAGTCACTTAATAGCAGTACCAATAACATTACAACGAGCTCTTCAAACTCGTAAAACGAAGTGCTCTACGTGACCAAAGCGAATGGATGAATATTGTAAATGTGAAGTACATCCAACAAAAATATATCTTTTGCCTGCCCACTTTAGATGAAACCATAAACAGAAACATTAGTTAATAAGCAAGCGTTTTACAGATGATTGGTAAAGATGGGTTGCTTCACTAACCGCATCAGATCTTAGCTGCACTTTACAGCGGGCCTTTGCAATACTTATTGTAACTAAATTCTAAAACGAAAACCACTTTCGAAATATACTTTTATTAAAGTTTTAAATTGCATTTTATAGTCTTATACTCGATTAGATAATGCAAAAAGTTTTGTGTGATGAGGCGAAAATATTTCACTATTTTTGCCAAACTACGGAAAACAGAATCGAATTGGTAAAGAACACACATTTTGATAAACATTTTCAGTCATATTGTCAGGCATCGTCATTTTGTTTTTGAATTGCAAAAGTTTAATTCCTTTTCAAATGTGGCATTACCATTCCCTACCCCTCCCAAATGGCAAAATTAAGTACAAGGACTTCATTGCAGTATGAGCATGTTCAAGCAGCTGACGATTTTCAGCGGATGACAAATAAAACAAAAAAGAGTTTCTTTTTTTTTTTAATAAAACGGAAACTAAAATTTCATGTATTTAGAAGAATATGGAATGGACACTTTTGTTATAAAATGGTTCGTTCGTTCCTTTACACATCAGCGATTGCAAAAACAGAATTCATTACAAGCGACATGGAGCAGAGTATGAGCACTGTATGGTATGGCATTGAGCAGTATGATGATGTTCTACAATTATATTCGCAACATTTTTCTATTTTCTCAATCAATCTGTTTTTTTATACATTTCTTGTTCCTTTCATTCTGTAATCTTTAAAGTGAAGAAAATATTTGTTACAGATAATTGCAAAAGTTTTCAGCTGAAATTCTGTGGTCAATTGAAATTTGTTAAGGAAACTTGAGTACAAATCCCACAACATATTCGTACTACTTCTTTACAAATTCAAAAAGAAAAAAAATTATTTAATAATGTACGATACACTGAAAGAAATTTCTTCGTTATTTCATTCAAACTTCAACTTAAATAAATGGGCTAATTCTGTTTCTAAACTAAATAGATTTGCCTTGATTGCAGTAACAATATTTACTCAGAAACTGGTATTGCATTCACTAGCTCCAAAACCGAGGCAATTCATATGAACAGCTGCAATACAACACTACTGTCCAAGGAAAAAACACATCCCGTTCGCCTTAGTAAATCATAGTCAGATATGTATAAGGCCCATTTCTGAATGCATGGGTACTTGAACAAGCAAAATTTTCGAATTTGGGGCGATATCGTATAGGATTTCAGAGAGTCCAATGCTTTCTCTTTTATTTTTTATGTAGATCAAGGGCAGGCGGCGCCATCGGTCCATACTCCTTTGAGGTCGACGCTGGTCAGTTCATCACTTTCAGCGGCAAGCACTAGAGGTCAATCATTATGAACTTCTTTAGGTTTGAACTGGATACCAAGAACATGCGGTTTCAAAAGGACGGTACTTAAATATTCTGCAAGAGCGATTTGAAGGCATAGTCTTCTTATGTGAAGGTGGTGTGCACCGGCTATCGGTATAATGCGATTTTACTCTGTTTGACCTTTTGTTGAGTACGGCGGTCCTAAAAACCAATACAACCTATGCAATGGGATAAATTCAGCCCGATATTTGAAGTAGTCGTAGTCTTGAAGGAAGATGTGGTGGTTTATTAGACGTGAGACCACGGTTCAAACCCCAGGTCAGACATCAAATATAAAAAAATATTTCTTCGGCGTTTTCCTCTCTCAGCAGATTTCTGAAAAAAACTCTAAAAGTAAAAAATTGCCATGAATAATTTCTCAAAAATCTGTCATTTGGAGTCAACTGTAGGTCCCGTTACTCATGTGTAAAATTAACACACACAACATAAGTGTTGTGAGAAATTAGGCTTGTAATCCTGACTGAAGGGTTATAATGACCAATTATGTATGTATATGTCGTCTGCCCATATTTATTTTTAGGACAACGTTAGCCAGGCGATCAGTCTCAGCAACGAGCACTATATAAGTTGATTTTCAACTTCTTTTGTATGATCTGGACACCAATGGCACTGCATGCCACACAGCTTATGTCACATTAGATACTCTGTATAAGCGATTTAAGGGCATGGTCATCCCACATGATGAAAGTGATGTAAACTGACCACCGACATCGTGTAATTTGACCCCGTTTGACCTTTTGTTGCGAGGTTTTTTGAAGTCACAAGTGTATACAAGTAAGGTCATAGTTTTCCTCAAAGCCAATATTAATGTTAAATTCAGTCCGATTTATGAGTCAGTCATGGAAAATATAACATTTTGGATGCTTTCTTCAAAGGATTTACAAATTGAATGAAATGAATCCTATTCTGAATGAAGTTTGCTTAAGTCGAACATGCTCGGTGAAGTCTGATTTCCAGTCTGTGGTTCCAGCCCGTGCTCAAACATCTCGAACCACACGAAATATGGAAACATATATCTTTCGGTGACAAAAATTCTGAGAGAAAAAAATTGCCATGAAAGGTAGATGTATCGTTCCGGTTTGATTTAAGCTGTAGTTACAGCCGCTAGTGCATAAAATTAACGCACACAACATGGGTTGTGTAAGAAGGTAGGTTCTAATGCTGACTAAAGGGAATCAAAAACAAAAATAATGAACTTATTTACAAATTATTGCACTGCGTAATATAACAACAAACGTCAGCATAAAAAGATGACAAACAAGTAAACAAAAATATTCCAACAAACACTACAAGAATAAATGTAAACAAATTACACAAACAACAGTAATGAGACAACGAAAAGGATGTAAACGGAGAAATAACAAACAAAGCAATTGTTGTTGTTTAAATCAAGTTGTGAACAGTGGGACACAGAATTGTGCGAACAATAGAGAATTTTAATTAAAATTAAACACAAATTTATTTTTATTTTATTTGCAATCGACGAGCTCATATTTTAAACTTTTTTAAAAGGTAAAAACATAACAATATTGTCGGATACATTTAAGTATGCCTAGCATAGGGTATTCTAATTGCTTGTCATTTTCTTTATTATAAATATTAAAAATATTTATTTACCGGCTATTAAAAATCTAACAAATACAATAATTTATAAAAAAAAATTATTTAAATTATTAAATGGAACGATAAGTAGTTAATATTTAAAATATAACGGCTAAGATGTGCAATAACGGCATGCGATATTTTATTTCAATACTAAGCAGCACAATTTTATTGTCTACACACTTGCTAGCATAGATAAATTGCATCGAACTAGTTTATATTGCGTGTGACATGATTAGTTTTAGATTGCAAAGCAAAATTATTAACAATTACAAGTAATTACATGCTAACATAGAGAAGGTTTATAAAAAGCATCCCCTTGTGAATATTTCGAAACAAATATTCATTTGCTATTGAGCGGAACGATAAGGAAGACATTGCAAAATGAAAATACATTACGATAATGAAACAAAAATTTGGAAATCTTTAGACTATAAGCATAAAGATGTCATCAGACAATTTATAGGTCAAGTGTTTTTGGAAAATGTGGGCAAGGCACGGGCAGATAAGGTCATTGAATGGCATTATGACACGGGTAGAGAGCGTACAATGGAAGAAATCTACCGTGATACAATAACAGTGGCCATGAATTTACAGAAAATGGATGTGAAAAAAGGCGATGTAGTGGTATTCTACTGTATGATGAACGAGAAAGTGAGTAGCTTGGCCATGGGTGTGCTAATGTTGGGTGCCACAGTGAATTTCTATGAAACAAATTTCCAAGAGGGTAAGGAAAATAAAAATACACGAGTTTATTTTTTAATAATAATTTCTTTTCTATTTAGAGCCGGCTAAATACACTTTAAATCTATTGAATCCCACTGTGATTTTGTATGAGGAAAAGTTTAAAAATTTTCTCTTCCAAATCCTGAAGGACATTCAATTGCCACGCCTTAAGCATAAGCTAACAATAGACGGTTTAGACGATAATTCTGTAGACAAACAACTTTTCAAAAATATTCCTTCATTTACTTTGGATAGTTTTCGTCTACCAAATTTGGGTGATCCCGGAAAACTGCCAGCCTTTTTATTATTTACTTCTGGTTCCACGGGCTTACCAAAGGCTGTGGCTCTTAGTCATAGCCAAGCATTACATGGCATGCTATCGTTTTGGTCTCAATCCAATGGTTCAACCATACTTACCGCGGAAGCAACAATTTTCTCTTTAAGTCCCATACGCTGGATAAGTCAGGTCTTGTTAATGCTGCAGTCATTGTTAATGGGCATTAAAAGGGTTTATGCCAGTGGCCTACCCAAAGGGGAATATGGCAGGGATATTGTGAAAGTAGGGGAAGTGACACACTTTTTCAGCACGCCTTCGGTTTTCAAGGAACTTATATTGGCCATTAAAACTAATGACAAAGCAGCTTTAAAGTCCATTAAGGCCATTTATTTAGGGGGTGAAGATCCAGGGCAAATTATAATAGATATGGCCAAAAAGCTAGCCCCACAGAGCTGTATAATGCGTTGCTATGGCATGACCGAATTGGCTGGCATTACTTCATGTGACCAGCTTATCAATGGTGGTTATATAGTGCCGGGTGTTGAACTAAAACTCTTAAATGATGACCTGCAGCCTGTGGGCCCTAATGTTAATGGCCAATTATGCTTTCGTTTGCCTATGCCTTTTCTAGGCTATCATTGCATTGACAATAGCCAAACCTATTACAAAGATGGCTTCATGAACACTGGTGACTATGGTTATGTGGATGATAATCAGGCTTTACATGTCCTCGCAAGATACAAGGATTTAGTACGCACCTCAGAGATTACAGTAAGTTAAAGTATTCTCCTACTTTTGCTTTATACATTTTCATTTTCCTCCTCACTTCACCCTCCAGTTAATACCCAGTCGTATAGAGAAATTGGTATGCACCATACCCTGTATATTTGCTGCCACTTTAGTGGGTTATCGTACAACCCAACACGGTGGCGAAGATAAAGGAGCACTTTTTGTTGTTAAACAATTACAAAACGTAGAGAAAGAATGTATAACGGAAAATGTGGCAGAGCACAAAAAGCAGCAAACAAACGAAGCATTAAGAGTTGAAGTAAAAAAACTACTAGAAAATCATTTGAAAGCCAATGAATCGCATATAATACGGCTCGTTAATATCATTGATAAGCTACCATTGACGTCATGTGGAAAAGTGGATAAACCGGCTTTAATTCAATTGGCAAAATCATTAGACATGGAGTAATTAGCGGTTTTTTATTGAGTATTTAAAGTGATGTGTATGCCATAGTACATATAAGTAGTTTACAACACGGGCTATTAAAGTCTCTTAAAAATCTATTTAAAGTTATATGTGTATATAGAGAGAGAGAGAGACATTAATCTTTCTTTAAAGTATCCAAAATAAAGTTTATTACGATTAGAATTACCATCTCCTTTTAATATCATTTCAATTGGTCACCCGTGTTAGCATGAATCTTATGGGATTCCTTTAGAGACGCTTATCATTTGACAAGTTTTATGATGAGCCATAAGCAAAATAACGGGAGTATCTCTTTAGCAAGAAGCTACAAAAAAAAGTACTTAAAAAATTAAATTTCAGATTTAAATGTCCTCTAAAAAGTACATTAAAAAGTCCATAAAAAGTACCATAAATTCAATTCGAAAAAGAAGCCATGTAAACAGTTCACAAGTTAAGAAAAAGCTGTACAGGCATAGCTGCCAGATTTGACGATTTTTAGAAATATAAAACTTTACATCATATTCTTTACTTTAGTACATTAAAAGCCACTTTAAGCTACTATTGCAGATTTATGTTAGTAATAAAAGGAGTAAAGTATGAGCTTTTAATTTTCAAAAAAAATTGTTGTTATTCGTATTTCTGATGAATTTTTTACGATTTCAAAAAACGTCTTTGATGATTTTGACGATTTTTTCTCAAATATTTGACGATTTGATGCTTCATTTATCTGGCAGCTATATATGTGTACAATATCTTTTAAAATGCCTTAAAAGCTACAAACATACACTTAATTGGTCATAACAACTCTTCTGTCAGAATTACGCCCTAGTTTCTCAACACCACTTATATGTTAATGTGTGTATGTGTTAATTTTATACATGAGTGGCGGGACTGCAATTTAAAGTCGTGTCCGAATGACAGATTTTTTAAAAACTTTTCAAAGCAATTTTATTTACTTTACACAGCCTTTGCCAGCAGATTCTTGAGAGGAAATCGCCTAAAAAATGTTTTTTTTCGTATTTCGTTCTGATGGAGATGTCTGTCCAGGGCTATAAAGCGAGGCTTTACGTCTAATAAACCAACACATTACTTACTGGACTATGGCGACCTAAATAGCTACATTAATGTCAAATCTCAAAAAAGTACTTTAACCCCAACAAATGTTTTTAAAAGAGTACCTAAAAAAATTACTTTTTCATATTAATATTAAAAATTTATTGCTCAGCTACAGGCAGAAGGCTTAGGTTATAGGACGTGTACTTGTCAAATGAGACAAATCGAGTACTTGGAGGTCAAGTTGACCCATTGTACCAAGGCTTATGAGGATATAAAAAAATATGCGCAGAGTGAATTGTACCGATAGCAGGCTCAATATATAAAATTTTTGTACGTACAAAAGCTTTTATTTGAAATAGTATGGGCATTTCGAATAGTTGAAGTCGAGGTAGTCTAGTAGGTACTGTGTTTGCTTATAAGTCGTGAGGTCTTGTTTCAAACCTCAATCAGGACATCTCGAACAAAACGAAAAAATATTTTTTTAAAAATATTTCATCAGCAGATTTCTGGCATTAACTCTCAGAGTAAATAAAATTGCCACGAAAAGCTTCTCAAAAATCTTTCGTTTAAACTGTAGATTTCGGCACTCATGTGTAAAAATTAACACCCACCACAGAGATGTTGTGCTAAGCAAGGTCGTAAATCCTGACTTAAGGGTTGCAATGACCAATTAAGTAAGTATGGGGCATCAGAAGTACAGTAATCTTAAGAAATATAAGCACATTTACTCAGCTACTAAGGCATCCTTGTAATAAAGGCCGCTAATACACTCAAAGAAAATGAATCATATTAAAAGAAGACATTTGCAAAAGGACGGAAATTGTATTCCTTTTTTTTTAAACAAATATTTTGAAGTTTTGAAGTCAACTTATACTGAAGGAAAAAAAAAACTATACCAGATCATTGTTTTAAATCGTCAACAACTACTACCCTTGGTTGCTGACTAATGTTCCCAATATTAGAATGCTATAAAGGCTGCAACAGAATGAAGTCTCTTCCAACTTAGCTAAGTTCTAAATGCATAGACATACTAAGCACTAGCTGAAATTATATTACAAGGAAACTAAGAAAAAAGTCATATCCACTGTTAAGCTTTCGTACAATATACAGTGAGCATTAAAAGAAGAGTTGTAATGACCAGTTAAATAAGTAAGTATGGTGCATGGGGATGTGCAATGCCAAATACGTATAAAAATAAGTCTTTAAGCCCATGATGTTTAATGATTTTGACAAGTATTTTGTGAAACTTCTGAAATATTTTAAATTAAATATTTGCAAGCGATACCCTCTACTGCAGACTTAACTTTTCTAGTTTTCTAGGCAAATACCAATACGGTATTCATCGCAATAGATATAAAGGAAGGTAGGTTGATGTGAGAACAGCATCATCCAAAGAGATAGTATCCTGCCTTAGAGGCATAAACTTAAACATCGCATAAATTTCTTCCAGTCTTCTCCTACTCGCTGAATAATGTCTGCTAAAGTGTCATCCATAAAATATTGGCATCTCATGCATCTTAAAGTTAAGCAATGGCATTGCAAGTGTTTCATCGTTTCGATGATCTCTCTACACGCCGAGCATTCTTTGCTATTCCTTGCCCATAGACAGTTGATTACCCCATAAGGTTGGCTCTGTTATTACACTTACAGTGAGCGCCAAAAAAAATATACATTTGAAAAAAATATACATTAATAAATTACCGTTATTTTTATTTTAAAATTCTTTTTGTTTGACAGTTTTTAAAATTTAAAAAAAAAAATTTCAAATAAATTTCTAAATACTGACAAATTGTTTAGGGTACTCTCCTTAAGTGGTAAGTTGAGTTTTGTTTTTATCCACTGTGTACAGTTTCTTTTGAGGCAGACTGTAGTTAATTCAGACTTTTAGATTTTTCATTTTGCTTATATCTAGGTCACCTTAGAATATACTAGCGAGACGGTAATAAAATAAAATCACAAATAAATTTATTGAGTAGGCGTTACAAACATAAACATAAAACGAACTTTACTTTAAACAGATATACTATAAATTAAATTAAAAACATTAAAATGAACATCTATTTTCACTATATGAAGAATCTAATGACATCAAATCAAGAGCTAATATCCATAAAGCTTGACGATCAATTTTGCCACAGGTTGTTAAGGGTAAACTTTCTCGAAAATATATATCATGTATCAGAAATTGCTCATCTTCTGTTAATAAAACAGAAAAAAGGTCACAAATTTCTTCAGCAATCTGCGTCTGAACGTCTACATTATTCTCGGCAGATTTTAAAACAACAAATAAAGCGGCCACTTCCGTAGCATTGCTAGGCGAGTAATGATGGCCTATTAGACATGCAGAAGCTACTTCGGGTATTTTTAAAACTAAAGCTTCCACTATGCTTGGTATTAACTTTAAAATGAAATATACATATTTACAGTTAGAACGCCATTTTAATAAAGAAATTTCTAATGACTCACCATTATGTTGCCGCATTTAATTACATCCGTTACTCTGCCCAGGACATGTAAAGCGTGGTGTTCATCAAAATAGCCATAATCGCCATTTAAAAAGAAACCATTTTTCAAAAAGCATTTCGTGCGTAGGCCCTTATAGCCTACAAAGGGATAAGGCGTTTTAATAGCCAATTGGCCTTTTTGATTAAATGGTAAAGGTTTGAGTTTTTTATCCAAAACTTGCATTTCAAAACCAGGCTGTAATTTACCGCCACTTAAATGCTCATCATTGGTAATGGAACCGGCTACTTCTGTCATAACATAGCTATAAAATAAACGGCTATTAATGGCCTTCTCTTTGGTTAAATCAATTATAACACTGGATGGCGGCTCACCACCCAGTTGTATATATTTAAGGCTTCCCAAACTCTCTACGTCATCCTCCTTCACCTGCAACAATACATCATGGAAAAAGGATGGCGCGGCAAACAAATGTGTGGGCTTTGTTTGTTTTATTATCTCGACGCCATATACCCCAGTAGCCTCCTTATTGGCGCAAATACGCTTAATGCCCAGTAGGCTGGATTGTACCACCAAGCCAACTTGACTTATACAACGCAAGGGAGACAAGGAAAATAATACAGAATTTTTCTGAACAGGCTCATAATTGAAATCATTTTCCCACCATATATAGGCACCATTAAGCAAAAGGCAATGTGTGAGTTGTGTAACCTTAGGCACGTCTGTTGTGCCCGAAGTTAAAACCAAAAATGCAACTGCACTTTGGGGATTATCTACAGCAACAGGCTTAAAATTGTCAAAATCTTTGAAATCTCCCGTAACCAAAAGCTCACTTTCAACATTAGGCTTTTGCAAAGGGTCCATAGTCAAGATATGTTTGAGTGTGTTGGGAGAATGAATTTCCAGAGCCTCGTTAACCTTTTCACAAAACATTTCCTCGTATAAAATCATAAAGGGCTGTAATTTTTTAAATAATTTCGCGGTGTTTTCTATTTCATTCAAATTAACCTCAAAATAATTTACCACACCTCCGGCTAATATAGTGCCAAAGGTCAATACCGAGGTCATATAATTATTGCCGGCAAACAAAACCACAACATCACCTTTACTTAAGCCCAAACGCTGTAAGTTTTTAGCCACCGTAATGGACTGCTCGTAAATATCTTTGACCCGTTTTTCTTTGTTCACATCGTAATGATATTCTAAGACTTGTTGAGGATCGAGACCACGCATGGACTGCAGGAAGGCTTCACTTATAGAACGATTCGTTAGCTGAGTGTATGGATAATTGGAAGATTTCCAAGTTTTCGTTTGGGGCTCATAAGCCACTTTCAAATGGCCGGCAGACATTACACGGAGAAATGGGAAAGGACAACTGATCTGTTAAGTGGGAAACTGTAAACTGAATTAAAAATAGAATTGCAGTTAGTTTGTAAGAAAGCAAAAGAATACAAAATAAATATGCAAACAAGACAAATAGGGAAAAACAAAAATCATCATGCAGTGTTGTCAACATAATTTATAGCTTCGCGGCATATATTCTTGTTAAATATTGCCAATATCGCCAATACACCCATACCTCACTTTGCGTCGTGGTTACGTTGAAACATTCAACGTTCAAACGTCCAAAGCAACGCAACATCGCAACTGTAGCAATGACGCATAGTCGAAATTAGTACTAATTCAGCAGCGACGCAATTTCAAAAAAACTCAAAACGATACGACTAAAAGCGAGGTATGAGTGTATGTGTCTATAACAATGTTTTTATTTTCTTACAGATTATATTTTATAATTTATGTATTAATATTAATATGTATACAATACAATGTAAACTAAATTAATATTTAATGTTCATTACTTAATATTCACTTGAGTTATAATTAAAAAAACAATAAAAAATTCATTGTATTTTAAAATAAAAAATCAACAACATGAGCTATTTGTAGAATCAATTACATATTTAAACCATAACAGGATCTGTTGACAAGATTGATTTGTTCTAAACGGCATTGCCAAGATAAATAAATTCACTGTAAACATAACGGCAGTAATATGGTAATCTATACGGCGCATTTCAATGCTTGTTAACAAAAAGTACTTCGTTTTGCCCTCAATTACTGTCAGATCCATCTTGATAGACTGCTTGCTGTACAATAGCACTAAAGGCAACATTAACAACTCGCTTGGCACGCTCCAGAGTGATGACCAGCTCATTTACAAAATATCGTCGATATAGAAAAAAATATGCCTAACGACTGGTACGACAGTGTTTTCCCCTCTATCCTAAAAAAGTTATAGCCCACAATATTCTTCACCTATAGGGGTAGGTCGTCATAGTCTAGTAGGTAGTGTGTTAGCCTACTAGACGCGAGGCGACGGTTAAAACCTAGGTCAGACATATATGTATTTCTTCGGCGGCCTACTCTCAGCAGATTTCTGGCAAATTAATAGTTAGCTTATTTTCTTATTAGACGTAGAGTACATGGTTCAAATCTCGAACAAAATAAAATGTGAAAAAAATATTTCTCTGGCGACATCCTCTCAGCAGATATTTGGCAAAAACTTTGAGGGTAAAAAATGTAAATGAAAAGCTTCTCAAAAATCTGTAATTTTGAATCGACTTTAAAATGTAGCTGCAGTCACTTAAGTATGTGTAAAATTAACACAAACACAATATAAGTTATGTGAGAAGCTAGGTTGTAATCCTAGCTGAAGGGTTATAATGACCAAAAATATATGTAGGTTTTCTTATCGCATACAATATTCTTACGAGTGTATTGTGTGAAGGACTGAAGCCACTCTTCAAAGCACTGATTGAACCTTAGAGCAGCTTCAGGCCTGGGAAATCTTCACAATACGCCAAATCCTAGAGATGGCCTATGGGAAACAAGTTGTCTACTATAAGGCAGCCTTCGATAACCGAATCGAGTCTTTCTCGCATTGTCTAAGTACGATATTCGTTCAAAGGTGAGTAACTTCTGCTGGTCTGTCAAGGTAGGAATGAAAGTTTCAGACAAGACGATACCTTTACAAAAGCTTAACGATACGTTGGGCAAGGGAATTTACTGATCCATATATTACTAAACAGCTATACATATCGCTTGTTAGACCTATTTTGGAGTATGGTTCCATTGTATGGGATCCTCACTATAATGTTTACTGCGAACACATCGAATCTGTTCAGAAACAATTTCTACTCTTCTGCTTGCGTGGGCTTGGACGGAATTATTCGGATATGCCCTCATATACTAGCAGACTGGCTTTAATAAAACTGCCTACCCTTAAGAGTCGTCGAACAATGTTAAATATGTATATCCTTTATGATTAACCTGATCAATGGTAATATTTGCTCTGAATTTCTGTTAAGATCTGTTAAATTCAATGTTCCTCGTCGTAACTTCCGCTGTTATAATCTTATTCATATTCAATTCTGCAGCTTCTTTTGACGCTCACTGTATATTTTAATGGTAAAACATAAATAAAAAATATGCTTCAACTAATTACTCACCTCTTTGTTATGCGCCCTTGTAAATTTTTCAAATTTGTCTACAACATAATGAACAAAGAAATGTTCAATTTTCAATTTCATTTGCATAATAGTCATTGACATTTTGTTTTCTTAAATCAAATTAAAATCTTTTTTTTTTTTGTATTTATTTCAACCACATCTTGAAATGTTTATTTGTATGTTTGTATTGAAAAACCACTTTATTAACCTTAAAGAACTCAATCACAATAAAATCTCATTTCGATAATTCAATTAATCAGAATGACGCCTCGCGACGTTTACTTAAAACGTCAACATCACAAGTAATTTGTTTAAGAGCTTTTAAGCCAACATAAAATATTTATTATATATGTATACATATACACATACACACACACATACATATGTATATACTCAAAATATTCGCATATAACCAATAAACTATAGGATTTAAGCCTTAAAATACCCAAAAAAAAAAAGAGAACCAAAATATTGAATTCAATATTGTATTCTATTGTATGAGCTGAAGAGGGGAGAGTAAGGCCCCTACCCAAACTACTTTCAATGAATACTAATGATAATGATAAGTAATATTAAGAAAAATAAGCACATTTAGTCAGCTATTGTGGCATTCATGTAATAAAATCCGCTAATACACTCAAAGAAAATTAGTCGTTTAAAAAGGACATAAATTTTATTCCTTTTTTTTTTTTTTTTTTTTTGTAGGAAGTACACAGGAATAGGCCTAAAAGTTGGAAATTATTCACTTGAAAGCATCAACTTATCCTGAAAGAAAAAAACCTATCCCAGGGCTTTGATTTAAATCGTCAACAACTATTACCCTTGATTGCTGAATAACCTGCCAATATGAGGATGCTGTAAAGGCTCCCAGAGAAAAAAGTATTTTCAAATTTAGCTAAGTTCTAAATGCATAGACATACTAAGCACTAGCTGAAATAACATTACAAGGAAACTAAGAAAATAGTCATATCCACTGTTAAGCTTCCGGACAATATACAATGAGCATCAAAAGAAGTGTTGTAATAATCAATTAAGTAAGTAAGTATGGGGGCAACGGATGTGCCATGCTAAAATATCGTATAAAAATAAGTCTTTAATCCAATAATGTTTGATGATTTAGACAAGTATTTTGTGAAATTTCTGAAATATTTTACAACAAAAATTTGCAAGCGATTCTCTCTACTGTAGACTTCATTCTTCTAGTTTTCAAGGCAAATACCAATATGGTATTCATAACAATAGATATGCAGGAAGGTAGATTGAAGGGAAAAGAACATCATCTAAATACATAGTCTTATGTCTTAGCGGCATAAACCTAAACATCACACAAATTTCTTCCAGTCTTCTCCTACTCGCTGAATAATGTCTGCTAAAGTGCCATCCATAAAATATTTGCATCTCAAGCATCTTAAAGTTAAGCAATGGCATTGCAAGTGTTTTATCGTTTCGATAACCTCTCTACACTACATGAATTTGCTGTTATTCCTTGCCCATAGATGATCGATTACCCCATAAGGTTGCCTCTCTTATTACACTTACAGTGAGCGCCAAGAGCAACTGTACATTAAAAAAAAAATATACATTAATTAATTACCGTTATTTAAAATTGTTTTTGTTTGACAGTTTTTAAAATTGAAAAAAAAAAAAAAAATAAATTTCTAAATGTTGATCAATTTTTTTATGGCACTCTCCTTAAGTGGTAAAAGTTGAATTTAGTGATTGTTAGAATTATATTTTTAGTGTATAGTTTCTTTTGACGCACACTGTTGTTTATACAGACTTTTTGATTTTTTGTTTTGCCTTTATCTAGGTCACCTTAGAATATACTAGCGAGACGGTAATAAAATAAAATCACAAATAAATTTATTGAGTAGGGGATACAATAATAAACATAAAACAAACTTTACTTTAAACAGATATACTATAAATTAAATTAAAAACATTAAAATTAACAATTACTTTCACTATATAAATCTAATTCCATCAAATCATCAGCTATTTCCCGTAAAGCTTGACGATCAATTTTACCACAGGTTGTTAAGGGAAAACTTTCTCGAAAATATATATCATGTATCAGAAATCGCTCATCTTTTGATAATGTAACAGATAAAAGGTCACAAATTTTTCCAGTAACCTGCGTCTGAACGTCTATATTATTCTCAGCAGATTTTAAAACAACAAATAAAGCGGCCACTTCCTTAGGATCGCAAGGCAATTCATGATGGCCTATTAGACATGCAGAAGCTACTTCGGGTATATTTAAAACCAAAGGTTCCACAATGTTTGGTATTAACTTTAAAATGAAATATACATATTTACAGTTAGAACGCCATTTTAATAAAGAAATTTCTTATGACTCACCATTATGTTGTCGGATTTTATTAAATCCGTTACTCTGCATAGGATATGTAAAGTGTGGTGTTCATCAAAATAGCCAAAATCGCCATTCAAAAAGAAACCATTTTTCAAAAAGCATTCGGTGTTATCACGGCCCTTATAGCCCACAAAGGGATAAGGCGTTTTAATAGCCAATTGGCCTCTTTGATTAAATGCTAAAGGTTTGAGGCTGTCATCCAAAACTTGCATTTCAAAACCAGGCTGTAATTTGCCGCCACTTAAATGCTCATTATTGGTAATGGAACCGGCTACTTCTGACATGCCATAGCTATAAAATAAACGGCTATTAATGGCCTTCTTTTTGGTTAAAGCAGTTATAATACTGGATGGCGGCTCACCACCCAGTTGTATATATTTAAGGCTTCCCAAACTCTCTACGTCATCCTCCTTCACCTGCAACAATACATCATGGAAAAAGGAGGGCACGGCAAACAAATGTGTGGGCTTTGTTTGTTTTATTATCTCGACGCCATATAGCCCAGTAGCCGCCTTATTGGCACAAATACGCTTAATGCCCAGCAGGCTGGATTGTAGCACCAAGCCAACTTGACTTATCCAACGCAAGGGAGACAAGGAAAATAATACAGAATTTTTCTGAACAGGCTCATAATTGAAATCATTTTCCCACCAGATATAGGCACCATTAAGCAAAAGGCAATGTGTGAGTTGTGTAACCTTAGGCACGTCTGTTGTGCCCGAAGTTAAAACCAAAAATGCAACTTCACTTTGGGGATTATCTACAGCAACAGGCTTAAAATTCTCAAAATCTTTGAAATCCCCCGAACACAAAAGCTCACTTTCAACATTAGGCTTCTTTAAAGAGTCCATACTCAAGTTATGTTTGAGTGTGTTGGGATAATGAATTTTCAGAGCCTTGTTAACATTTTCACAAAATATTTCCTCATACAAAATCATAAAGGGCTGTATGGTTTCAAATAATTTTGCGGTGTTTTCTAAAACAGCGAAAAAAAATTCACTTAATTAAATCACAATTAAAATTTTTAAGAGGTTATGAGATACATACTTTCATTCAACTTAACCTCAAAATAATTGATCACACCTCCCGCTAATATAGTGCCAAAGGTCAATACCGAGGTCATATAATTATTGCCGGCAAACAAAACCACAACATCACCTTTACTTAAGCCCAAACGCTGTAAGTTTTTAGCCACCGTAATGGACTGCTCGTAAATATCTTTGACCCGTTTTTCCTTGTTCACATCGTAATGATATTCTAAGACTTGTTGGGGATCGAGACCACGCATGGACTGCAGGAAGGCATCACTTATAGAACGATTCGTTAGCTGGCTGTATGGATAATTGGAAGATTTCCAAGTTTTATTTTGAGGCTCATAAGCCACTTTCAAATGGTCGGCAGACATTACACAGAGAAATGGGAAAGGACAACTGATCTGTTAAGTAGGAAACTGTAAACTAAATTAAAAATAGAATTGCAGTTAGGTTTTAAGAAAGCAAAAAACAAATTTGCAAACAAGACAAATAGGGAAAAACAAAAATCATCATGCAGTGTTGTCAATATAATTTATAGCTTCGCGGCAAATATTCTTGTAAAATATCTCCAATACATCCATACCTCACTTTGCGTCGTAGTTAAAAAAAAAAAGAAATTAACACGTTGACTGCCGACTACGAGATAACTCGTACATTGCGTTCCCTTCTAGAGTGCCAACTACGAGTTATCTCGTACTCACTAAACCTGCCATTTTTGTGTAACTACAAATAATATCGTATTATATCAGTGCTAGTATCGATAAATGGCTTCTGGGAAAAGAACAAAAAGTCAATGTTGGCGTTCGTGGCCTGTTTTCGAAATATTACCGTGGCAGTCAACGTGTTAAAAACTCGAAGTCAAAACAACACAACTTTGCAACTGTGCTAACGACGCACAGGGAAAATTTGGACCAATTCAGCAGCGATGCAACTTCAAAAAAACGGAAAACGATACGACGTAAAGCGAGGTATGAGTGTATCTGTAACAATGTTTTTATTTTCTTACAGATATTAAATTATATTTTATGTATTAATATTAATACAATGTAAACTAATTAATATTTAAATTTAATAAATTAATATTCACTTGAGTTATAAATAAATAAAAAAAAACAATAAAACATTCATTGTATTCTTAAAACAGCAAAATCAACAACCTGAGCGATTTGTACAGTCAATTACATATTAAAACCATAAGAGCATCTGTTCACAAGATTGATCTCATGCTTGTTCTAAAGACTGACATTATTTTTTTCTGATAACGGCATTGCCAAGATAAATAAATTCACTGATAATATCTATTAAAAGTATAAGCAGTATCGGCAGTTATATGGTAATCGATACGGCGCATATCAATACTGTAAACAACTTCTGCTGCTCCCCTCAAGGTAGAAATAGATCTATCCAAACCTGGAGAGAGTTCTGCTAAAGGCGGGAGTGTATCACATTATTAACTATTAGCAGTAAGGAATTAAGAAGTTCGTATTACATTTTATTTCTCATGCATAACTTGTGAGAACTGCCAACAACAGATTGAAAACATTCTTCGACAACTCCTTAAAGGGGCAAGTGTCAGCAACTTTGTGGTACTCATAAACTTTGGCATCGAGCATGTAGAGATTTTTGAGTTTCAATGATTCCAATTAATCAAAGGAAATTTCTACCACAATGGGACAACCTTCCTCTACTGCATACAAATAAAATTGCAATTTTTAAATTTTTTTACCCTGTAAATACTTTCCATCGCCACATTTGGCGAGAATCCGATAAACGTTTTCTACAAAAACTAAAAACGTAACAATGTTCATATTTCTCTGTTCAATGCAATATTTAAACAGTTGAGGTCTTTAACAATAGCTTGTAAACAATATTTACTTCAAATTCTATTGCACAATTTTTATAGAAAAAATGCTTGACAGCTTTTAAACTCAGGAATTTAATTGCAGATCCATATTTTAATGTAACGGGTGGTTGATAGTCTATATATCTCTTGTTACGAAAATGAAAATTCTAGATACATACTGGGTTTTGCCTTACATCGTTTAACATTAAAATTGTTTACCTGTTTACAAATTATCGTATTGCTTAATATAACAACAAACACCAGCATAAAAAAAATGGTAAACAAGTAACCAAAATACAACAACAAACGCTACAAGAATAAATGTAAACAAAAATACACAAACAACAATAATAAAACTACTATGTTTACATTTATAGACATTTCGAGAAGGCGAAGTCATGAACGATCGCCTGTGGATAGTGTGTGGGCTTATTGGACATTATCGAAACAACATTTCACAATATCGGAAGCACTCTTATCCCGTGATCTGGTAATAGGAACTTTTAAAGTATTTGGTTTCTGTAATTGAGAAAATTATTTTTTCAAAGCATTTGTTATAAGACAGCATCTGAAGATATGAGAATATAGGTTTACGTTCTCAGCTTCCGTCTAAGAAATTAACAGAACCACTACCCCTTAGACTACGGTATTATAAAGGAATAACAAAATATACTTTTCATATATGATAATATATTTTCAAAAGCTCACTACTCTTTAAATACAGTAAGCATCAAAAGAAAATGTACACTACGGATAACATATAGTTTGAAACACATGCTATTAAATCCCAAGACTTGTTACAAATGTAAATATTCATTAAGAATGCAATTGATGCATTTCATGATGTAAAGTGAGCGACAAAAGAAATTGTACACTATGAATAAACGTCTAATAATCACCAAACTCAACTTTTACCACTTAAGGAGCGAGAACGAAAAAATTTTAAAATATTTCGAAATTTCTTGTAATTTTTTTTGTTTCAATTTTAAAAGCTTTCAATGAAATAATTTTAAAATAAAAATAACGGTAATTTATTAATGTACACTTTTTTTGCTTAATGTGCAGTTTCTTTTGTCACTCACTGTATACTTTAATCGTAAAAAAAATAAATAAGAAAACATGCTTCCATTACAGCAATTGTTTGTTAATTACTCACCTCATCCTGATATGCCTGCAATACAAAGTAAATTTGTGAAATTTGTTTACAACATAATTAACAAAGAAAATCTCATTTCGATAATTCAATTAATCAGAATGACGCCTCGCGACGTTTACTTAAAACATCAACATCACAAGTAATTTGTTTAAGAGCTTATATATACATATATATTAGAGGGACTCAAGTTGTATGGAAGCGAAATTCGGGCAAGATGTACCCCCCTCAAAATGAACATTGGTACATTTTATGATGACATTTAAAATATTTCGGCCCCAGCTTTGACCTCTCGTGAGCTGGACCGTTTTTAAAAAGGGTCTATTTTTCCATGTTTTGTCAATTTGAGAATTTGTTTCCTAACCAACATATAGAGTATGGGTATCATACAGTTTGTCCAAGGACAATCATCTATGTCCTTTTTTAAGGATATTCTGTAAAAGAAGAACAGTTTTTGAATTTTTTCTTCGGTGCCTAAGATATTATCATCAGAAGTCGTCGCAGTCTAGTACGTAGTGTGTTGGCTTATTAGACGAGAGGCCTCGCTTCAAACGCCAGGTCAGACATTTTGAACGAACTGAAATATGAAAAAATATTTCCTGACGACTTCCTCTCAGCAGATTTCTGGCAAAAACCTGTGAGTAAATAAAATTGCCATGAAAAGTTTCTCAAAATTAATCTATCATTCGTAGTCTACTTTAAACTGTAGGTCCTGTCACTCATGTATAAAATTAAGGCACAAAACATAAGTGGTGTGAGAAACTAGGTATATAATCCTACCTGAAGGGTTGTAATGACCAAATATGTATGTAATATCCAGCCTCACAACCATAAACCACGATAATTAAATAAATTGCAACACTATGGCCATTAACGCCATTTAGAAGCAACAACAACCCCCCTGAATTAAATTTTATACCAAATAATTTGATTTAAACACCATAAAAGCCATTTTGGCAGCCCTTAAAAAATATAAATTTTCTAAAAAAACCGTTATGATTTGGTTGCCATCAGTCATAATCACGCACGTATTTAAATGTCTTTTGGGACACTTCCGACCAACTGCCTAAGCACGCGTAAGGAACGAAAAGTCTGAGTTTAATTGTTTAAAAATTATGCTGAGGTGCAGGTTAATTCGTCGATATTGTTGCTTAAGTTGTTGGAAGGGGGTCCACGTTTAGAAATGGTAATAAAAAAGTGAAAACAATTTTGAAAATTAAAATATTGAACACATGCAGTCTGTAAGGGCATCTGTAATTTAAGAGTTTCGGTTTTTTTTTTTGAAAAATGTTTCAATTAAAGTCATTGAAAATTACAAAAGCTTAAGTAGGGGAATGATCAGGGACAGAGGCGTGGTAAAATGACCACAAACCGAGAAGATAAATGAATGTCATGCATATTGTTACGAAAATAGAAAAATCAAGATACTTTTGTTTTGCTTTTACATCGCTTTACATTAAAATTATAAACAAAATCTACAAAACCAAAACAATGCAGTAAACAAAAATCTGTTTATAAATTATCGTACTGGTTAATGTAACAACAAAGAGCAGCATAAACAAATGGTAAATAAGTAAACAATAATACATCAACCACACTACAAGTCTTATGTGCTTTTGAAGAAAGTAATCGTGGTTTGAAGATCTCCGTTACAAAGGCCTGTCGTATAATTCCTTAGTGATTGTTATTGTTTATGCAAAGGGTAAAACAAATGAATAACAAAGAAGGGCAATTGTTGTTGTTTACATCAAGTTGTGAACAGTGGCACACAGAATTTCAAGGAATTTTAATTAAAATTAAACACAAATTTATTTTTATTTTATTTGCAATCTACGAACTCATAGTTTAAGCGTTTTTAAAAGGTAAAAACGTAAAAATAGATTGGATTGTCTCACCTCCATACGACGTTCAATATTGGTGTTATCCCCCCTCTGAGATCCAGTGGGCTTTCTGAAGTTATTAGTGGAAATAGAAGTCGCTTAGTTTTAAAAATTTGAAAACCACGACGAACATTTCTTATCTTGTCCTGGATATAAACCTAGAAGATTCTTTAAAGGCTTTTAAATGTACAGAAAACTTTGTACTTTTGGCGACGTCGTTTGTTCCCTCCTTTTAACAATTTTAATGTACGCTTCTGTAGTTCTTTATGATCTATAATTGAGAGCATTGTAACAATGCAATATTAATTTGCGAACGTATTTCCTTAAGCTTTTAAGCAACACGCTTTCAAAAACACTTTTCGCTTGATGAACTAAATAACCCAAGCAAGCTCAAGAGGCACATCCCCCTCTTTTGAAATAATGCGACCCAAAACAGTTGCCACATAATTTTCAACATTTTGGGTTATTTAACTATGTATTGTTGTTGTTATTGTTGTTGTTGTAGCAATGCTAATGGCCTTCTCCCTTTCCCGGGTTATTGTTTCTGGCATTTTCAGTGATAATCGAGTATCAAGCAGGAGGACAGACAAAAGGATGTAGACAAGCAAGAAAACCAGTATGAAGGAGGTACGATATAATCATTATTTTCTCTTATTTAACCACAGAAAAAGAATGGAAAAAAATTAGAAAATAAAAAAAGAAATTTAAAAAAACCTTGTGTATAAAAGGGATGAAGACAATTTAGAAAAAAAATGCGTTAAACTTTGAGAATGGTTTTGTTGACATTGCGTTGGTTTCATCCAAAACGTTGAATGGAATAGAGAGGGGTGGGGGGCAAGTAACACAAAATCAACATATTGTGTTTGTTCAGTCACGTTGGTAATTGCCGCCACATGGCGTCCTCTACTCTAAAACGCACACAGAATTCTCTGACAAAAAACAGACGTTTATGACAAGACAACACCACTATCACCATCACCACCGCCACCATTGACTCATGCTCCATAACATTACTTTGCTTCTTAAAATAATAATCATCATCAGATGGAAAGAAAGAGAAACAAACTGGTCTATTGGAGTGTTTAACCCCCTGTTAATTTGACACACGAAAGTTACCCCAAATCTAGAGCAGAAGAGGGAAATATGTTTGAAAATAAAATTCGTTTGTGAACAACTTCTTCTTCATACTGTATGTCGGCAAAAACCAAAATCACAATGGCTGTGGCAATGACAATGAAAGGACAAACAAAAATTCGAAAGTTTAATCAACTAGAAATGGCATGAAATGAAACAAAAAAATATTTGGCTTATCCTAACACCGGGTATAGAGGGGGTACTACATGTGTGGAATAATTTTAGAACGTAATGGCCTGCTAATGAAAAGAAACAGGGCAAATATTTTTTGTTGAGTTGAGGAAAAGAGTTTAAATTATGTATGCTTTTGGCCCCAAAAACAAAAATCAACATTTTCCTAAATCATCTCTCTATTATCAAAGATGTAATACTGAATAGTTTTACTTGATATATATTTTCCCTGTCTGTATTAAGGGTATTCATAGGTGGAATGTTTTACAAAAACGGTTTAAAATTCTGCCAAAATTTATTTTTTTGTTGTGAAGTACAATTGTTCCGGTTAGAAACGGAATATTGTTACGTTTTTGCCTTTTAGGCTCGTAGTTTGCAAATAAAATAATAATTAATTTGTGTTTAGTTTCAATTAAAATTCTTTATTATTCGCACAATTCTGTGTGCCACTGTTCACAACTTGATGTTAACAACAACAATTGCTTTTCTTTGTTATTCCTCTGTTTATACCCTTTGCATAAACAATAACAATTACTAGACAATTGTTCGACAGATCTTTGCAATGGAGATCTTCAAAGCACGATTACTCTCTTCAAACGCACCGCGTCTTCACACAAGACTGACTGAACTTTTAATAACTCCGTGGCCTGCTTTTCCTTGCCTTTTATATGGCAATATAAACATTCTGATAAATGTTCTCGAAGACGAATGTTCGTGGCTTCGTCTTCTCGAGATCTCTATAAATGTAAACATAGTTGTTTCATTATTGTTGTTTGTGTATTTTGTTTACATTTATTCTTGTAGTGTTTGTTGTTGCATTTTTGTTTAATTGTTTATCATTATTTATGCTGGTGTTTGTTGTTACATTACGCAGTGCGATACTTTGTAAACAAGTTCATTGTTTTTGTTTTTGTAGCTTTTGTTTATAATTTTAATGTTAAGCGATGTAAAAGCAAAACACCAGTATCTAAATTTCTCCTTTTCGTAACAATAGATATAGGAGAGTAAGCACACCATTGCATAGATTGATATACTCAGGTTCTAGCTGGCCATCATCCCGTAGAATTAAGCCACATAACGCAGTTTATTTCTAAAATAGCTGTTCCTTGGGATTCCAACTCGCAAAGTCACTCTTTAACAGTTTGTTGGTTTGAAAGATTCCCTGTGACATCAAATTCTAAGGTAATAATCCTAAAACGTAAGACCCAAATATTCCAAATTAATTGAATGTCCAGCTACCAGCATAAAACACATTTGTAAACACAACTGTGAACACCATGAATGCAATAGTAAAAGTCCTGAGGTTAAGAAAAATTAAATTTCAAAATTCAAGGGTATGCCTGTGTGTGTGAGTGTATACCCATCATGTGTGTAAACAATATTTACAGAAAATGTGCAAACATTCCTTGTTTTCCTCTATGTTTGTTTGTGTCTACTAAACAAACACGTCAATGGCAAGGGAACGGCAACAGCAACTGAAGCGTATAATTTCCAATCAGTTCTCTCAACTCTCTTTAATATTTTATGGCAGGAATTTGTGCCTCTCTGATTAAAGTATTAGAAGACAGCGTAATTTTTTTGAAGTTTTTCTCATTACATCCTTTCTCTCTCTCTCTTTATTTCTCTATTTTTATCTGTTTTATGGCATAAAATTTGTTTGCAAGAACATCTTGTAAAGCCTAAAATAACAATAATCAGCATGACCAAACCTATCGTAAGACAATAACAACAAGAACATAAACAAACAACCCACACACAACTAATTCTGCATGTAAACAATTGGAAAAACAAACAATATTTACTAGGAATGAGAGAGAGCGAACGAGAGTAATACAAACATTTCCGCACATAAATGTTTAAATAGGAAAAATTAAAATTACACACTCACTCCCTCACTACACACACATACTCATATACACCCTCTTACACATTTGTTTATTTTCCTAAAGAGACATCCTAGAATGATACGAAAAGAAACGAAGTTATCGTAGAAGCAATAGCAATAACAACAATGATAACAACTACTACTCTTGACATTGGTATGCGAAAGATTCTGTAAAACAACACTTAAAATAACAACAAATCATAATATGCGTAATGAAGGCATACCATACAAACACATACACTCACACATACTCGCAGTACACTTATACTGGCAACACAAATAGAAAGAAACAAGTTACATATTGTTGTTATCGTTGTTTGTATAACAGCTCAGCATTCATACGTATTCTCACCCTGAAATACGAGCATTAAAGCAATAACAAGAATATGGTCTTGTTCACACATACTTATGCTTGTTATTTATAGTCGTCGCATAAACAAATGATAACGAGTAAGTCGGTCAAGGCAGCGTACGAGTATTCGGATACCCTATATAAATAGAGAATTTTAGTGAGTTTGTTTAATTAAATACAATTTCATAGAGACATGAGGCCCCCGTAGTCTATTTGGTAATATGTTGGCTTATTAGACGCGAGGCCACGGTTCAAACCCCAGGCCAGACATCTTCAAAAAAAATTCTTTTGCGACTTCCTCTCAATGGATTTCTGGCAAGAACTTCAAAAATCTGTCGTTTCTAAAGTTATGAATCTGAATGAGTAGACTTATGAATCAAACATATTTCCAATGGTATGAGCTTGATGTCAACATTTTACGCATACGTATTGCAACCAGTACTTACAAATAAATGTTGTAGTGAGTACGAATGAATCGGAGTACATAGATAAATTTCAATGTTGTTGTCTCCAAAATTTCATGAGTGCTTATGAGTAGCGAAAAAACGATTCATTGCTGATCTCTGGTATGTATGTGGTTAAAGCTAGGGGATAAGTCATGGGATTTTTATTTCAATTCGAGTCAGACCACAAAGCCATCTATTTAGGTAAGAAGTCCTTCCGATTAAGAAAAAGAGTTGGGTACACAAACGACTTTACTACTGCTACGTCTTACAAATATTTCGACATTTTTCACTGGGAAAGTTAGCAGGCTCGTGGGTATCGCAATTTAGGTATCCTATCAAGCAGAAGAAAGTGCTCATTAATGATAATATGATTGCAGAAAAGCGAAAGGTTCGAAATATGGACTACTGTAGGTACCAATCAGAGATCAGCAATGAATCGTTTTTTCGCAACTCATAAGTACTCATGAAATTTTGAACATAAGTGAGTCAACAATATTTTAATTTAACTATGTACTCTGATTCATTCATACTCACTACAACGTTAATTTATAAGTACAAGTTGCAATGAGTATGCGTACAACGTTGACATCAAACTCATACCATTCAAAATATGTTTGATTCATAAGAATAATCACTGAGATTGGAGAGTCAAAGTTAATAACAGCATACGTGTTGTTAAGTACGAATATGATGAGTACTTCAAACTTTGAATATGAGCAGAGATGTTCCATGATTTTAAAAGAAGTATGAATGCGTATAAGTATCAGAAATTATGAGTATAATTCGATTCTACTCATCTTTTTGAATACTCATTGCTGATCTCTGGTACCAATTCTTAATCCTTATGACGAATTATCAGCGACTAAACCCACATCAATCTCCAGCATCATACATACATACATAATTGGCCATTACAGCCCTTTGTCAGGATTACGGCCTAGCTTCGTACACCACTCATGTTGTGTGCCTTAATTGTATACTTCAATGGCGGGACCTACAGTTTAATGTCGACTCCGAACGACAGATTTCGAGAAACTTTTTCATGGCAGGTTTATTTTCTCTCAGAGTTTTTGCCAGAAATCTGCTGAGAGGAAGTCGCCTAAGTCGCCTCCGCGGTCGGGTGAGGGTGGGTTAGTGTGTGGCCGGGGACGTTCGAAGAAATATTTTATTTCATATTTCGTTTTAATGTCTGGCCTGGGGCTCGAACCCGGGCTTTAGCGGGAGAGCGTACTATGTTACAAGTAATTATGCGGCCATAGAGATGTTTTAAAAGAAAGGCTTCAAAGAGGTTGGCTGTACGCAGAAATGAAAGAAAGTATATATGGCTGTGCTCCATCGATCTTAGAAAAGGGTTCTAAATCGATTGGACTGAAGTTCTTAGTAACAGAATAAATTATTAGATGCGCCTAAGTGCTGCCTATTTCAGCTTAAACACAATAAGCCACCTACATTACCTTCTGTGGTGTAGCGAACAATATTCAAGAGCAACAACAGACACACACTCGTCTACTTACAATAGTTTTTATAAGGAAAACTTCATTTAAGATCTAACAACAACAACAATAACTAGAATAAGGATATTTAGAGAAAAAAAGGACAATAATAACAATCTTCTCATATGGTTCGTATTAACCATTGGTTTCATATTTTGTACGAGAGATACGAAAGACGCAATCCATGCAGACAAGAAGAAATACAATTTGTCCGCTCTCTCGCCTTACTCTATGCTTGTCTACCATACATACCATATATCCCGTTAGCAGGCCAGACAAATTAAGAATCAACACAAATATTGAAAAACAATAACAACAACAATGGAAATCCCAAGTAAAAAATAACAACGAAAACAATACAATTTTGTTATAAAAACAATCGAACATTTATTTGTGAGCACCAACATCATGCTCTCACACACACACTTTTATGTTTTAAATCGATTCCTTTAAACAAACTACGATAAAATAACAGCAGTGGTGAGGAGTAAAAGAGTGAAAATGTGTAAGAACGAGTGTTTAACTAAAAAAAAAGACAAGGAGAGAGAGAGAGAGTGAGTGAATCCGTTAGAAAAATAATAATAAAATCATATGGCTCATGGCTGGGAATATGGAATCATTCACTTGAATAGTTGAAGAAAGGCAAACATTAATCAGAAGTCTAGAAAAATATTTACTTTTTTGTGTTTTCTTTCATTCCGTTTGTTATTTTCTTTTTTTTTTTGTTGTATTTTTTCCCGATTCGATTTTTCAATTTCAAGGATAAAATTAATTTTTATTTTTTAGGGTGTTCTTTTTTTCCTCGTCTACTTATCACCAGGATTTGTTTTGGAATACAATGAAATCATTTGGAAAATTTAAATAAACTGCTTGGAATTTAAAAGCAGGAAGAGGCCACTGTATACCACCACTCTAAATGGGAACAGATTTTTGAGCAATCTATTGCTTAAGTACTCATACAGTGAATTTAAAATAAAACTTATTCAGGCTTAATTTTATAATCTTGATAACGTAGAATACTCCTAGAGCTGTAGATGACATATCTCCAACGGCTGCATATCATTATCAACAACACAAACATTGAAATTGCATGCAGGACAGAAGTGGTTTTCTGCTCTTTCTTCACTGATTTGTCCAAAAGATAAAGTTGATGAAGCTATCCTGACAACCATTAGTCAAGATAACAACCTAGCTTCTTACACCATTCATGTGTGTGAGTGTGTTAGTGTAATTCATGAGTGGCAGGACAGTATAATGTGGATTTCGAACAACAAATTCGATGAACTTTTCAAGGTAAAATCTCAGAGTTTTTGCCAGAAGACGGAAGAGAGAAAAAGTCGCATTAAGGAAAGGTGTAAGCTGAGGTTCGAACCACATACTCTCCTCTAATAATCGAACTCTACCTACTGCACTATGGCCTTCGTCTATCTTTAGACATTGATTTCTACTTTCTCAATTTGACCTTTTTCTTCTGAATTTTCCAAACACGTTTAATTGTTTTTTAATCATTTCGTTTTCCACTTCATTTTACATCATTAAATTGAAAGAAAGAAAGAAAGAAAGAAAAGAATTAATTTTCTTGTCTTAAACATGCTTAAAACGTTTCATTTGCTATTATGGCACCTGATATTAAAAAAAAGTGTTTTTAATTGCCCGCTATTTCACTTACCAAACGACTATAAAAGAAAAGAGTTTTTTTCTCTAAAACTTCAAAACAAAATCTGAAGGTATTTAGCGTTGTTGTTATTTCCTGCTTTAAGCTTTTGTCAAATATTTCATTGAATGCAATGTCCATTTTTACAGCAACAACTGGGAACAGCAGAACAACAACAACAAACGTTATTTAATACAAGATTTTGCTGTAACGTAAAGTCGCCAACATACGATTTTGAAATAAGAGAGTATTCTTCCATTTTTTAATTTTTTTTCTTTTCTTGGTGCCACATCTTCCGTTAGAATGAAGCACAACATCAACTTTAAGCTGTGAAAATAAATAATGATGCAAGCAAATAATTGTTTCGCTGTTTAAAGGTTTCAGAGAAATATGGTTGCCAAGCCAAGTTATCCATAGTAATCCATTGTAAAGTTTCATTGTTACAATGAGAAAATTAACTTTATGCCAGCAGAGTTTAACTGGAGCTTTATCGGGAAAAACTTCGAAGCATGCGAGAGCAATTGAAAGGAGGCTTCGATAGACAGACTTCCCGGTCAACAGATACTAGCTTTATTGAAGGATAAAGCTCTTGAAATTATTACAACCCTTTAGTCAGGATTACGACCTAGCTTCTTACACCACTCATGTTCTCTGTGTTAATTTTATACATGAGTGGCAGGACCTACAGTTTAAAGTCGACACCGAACGACAAATTTTTTAGAAACTTTTCATGCTAGTATTGCTTAGTCTCATAGTTTACGCAAGAAATCTATTGAGAGGAAGTCGCTGAAGAAATATTTGTTCATATTTCATTTAGTTGGAGTTGCCTGACTTGGAGTTTGAACTGAGGCCTTACGTCTAATAGGCCAACACCCTACCTACTAGAGTAGGGTTGGGTTGTAAGCCTGACTGAAGGGTTGCAATGACCAAATTATGTATGCATGTACTCCCTCGTATGTACTTCTAAATGATTTCAAGAAACCCTACAATATTATCAAACAGATTGCTGTTGAGAAAGTATTAATGAAACAAGAAGCAAGTAGTTAGATAGGTAGAGGTGGCTGTCTATCAAAAGAGTTTGAAAGGATACACTTAGGCCACATAGGTAGCCATTCTGATAGCACAGTTTTCCATTATTCGCTAGCCCCTGAATCACACAAAGCTTCAGATAATGCAACTCGGATTTCTAATCTCAATGCATTATAATTCTTCCTAACCTTCTATATAGTAGAAGACGTCAAAATATCTTTTTCTCCTGCCACATGGTGTCGGACATTTACCCAATAGGTAGAGAACAGTCTCCTTTATATAGTAAAAGACACCAAGATACCTTTTTCTCCTGCCACATAGTGCCAAACATATAGCCAGTAGGTGAAGAACAATCTTCTAATCGCATGTGTGCCCATAATGCAATGCCCCGTCACAACCATATTGAGAGCGCTTCTTTGGATTTTCAGCAGCTGGGTTGTAATCCTGACTGATGGGTTATAATAACCAATTGTGTATGTATGCAATAGGTCTCTCCACTCATGCATAAAATTAACACCTCCAACATAGGTGGTGTGAGAAGCTAGGTTGTAAACCTGACTAAAGGCAGTTTCAAAATATGCTGACTTTTCCATTAGGAAGTAACACAGTACTAGACTTGAATCACATGATAACCGTATTTGGGTGCCAGTTGAGCTATTGTTAGTATTGCTTGAGTTCCTTAAAGGATCCTAAAGCTATTACAAAGCATCTTCATCTTGAATTTCTTATTGGATCTCCGGTTTCCATTTAGGGATCTTTGTTACGGTTTTAAAATTAAAGTTTTCTTACAGGCTATTGGTTTACTGTAGACACATAGGTTCTAGAATGATAGGGTTGCCATTTGATGTTATTTAAAAACAACGTCATCCATAATGAAGGGTATTTGGGAGTTAACAGAGTCCTATTTTTCTTGTCAAAAGGTGTCGTTAACTGACCTTTTTATGATACTCGTTGTTTATATGATCCTCTCTGGGAATCAGGGATTCCCTGAAGGAGATTAAAGCCTCAAGAATTGTAAGAAATTCGACAAATTTATAATAGAAACAACGTCATCAGTGATAAAGTAAGTAAGTAAGCAAGTAATTAATATGAATACGTCAAGAGAAAATATTTAGATACCTCTAACAAGTTTCAGCGAGAAACCAATACAATCTCTTCAAAACTAAAAAATATTCTTTAACACCCGAAAAGTTTTCCTTTATCTACCATCTAGCCGAACGGCGACATAATTTTCAAATTGAACTTTGGCAACTCAGTTTAATTGTTCTAAACTAAACAACAATTTGTAACATTTAGTCAAGATGAGTAACAGCCAGCAGCAGCAGCAGCCAGCAACACTAGCAGTCAGCAGCCAGCATTAGCCAAAAACAAAGAAACAAGACGAAGATGAAGAGGTAGAAGAAGAAGAATAATTAGGTAGAAACTATTACAGATGGCAAAGGCTACATTAGTTGACTTCGAAGCTTTGTAATTAGCAAAAACAAAAAACTTTTGAAAATGTTCATTTGAACACTCGAACACACACAGGCTATAACAGACAGACAAGTCAGAAGATGCCTTTGAATGGCACACTTTTGCAAGTAAAACTTTATACTAACGCACTCATACTAAGGCACACAGACAAAACAACACAACGTGATGGTGATGGTAATGGTGAGTAAAGCCAACAGCAGTTGAATTTATCTTCGTTACAAAACTATGATGAAGAAGAACAAGAAAGATTGGAAACTTAATTTTGTTTAAAAAAATAAAAAATTTAAACAAAAACACGGGTGGCATAAAACAGTAAAGCTCGAACAACGGTAAAGAAGCGTCAACAAATTGTTTGAAATTGAAGCCAATGAGGCAACACCAGGTCAATTGAAAACATCAATTCGAACAAAAAACAATAAGAAGAAGAAGAAGAAGAACACCATTTGATAGAGAAGTTTCAACAAGAAGTCGTCTTGTGTAACGTTTCTAAAGGAAACACAAGAATTTTAAGATTTAAGCGCCGACGCCATTACCGCCACCGTTTCAATAGATGAAATTCATTAAAAAAGTTTCACGTTGTTGTCGCCACCAGGCAGTTAGCAGTTGTAGTTGTTCGACATCAAGTGTAATGAGTGTGAAAATGCGTCAGAGCGGTGTCATTGTGTAAGTCTTCTAAGAATTCATTGACAATGGTGCCACAAATGGCACTTTCTTTACAAGAAGCCTTCCATACGGCAAAGCGGAAAAAGAAAATGATTTTCTCTTAATAATCGCGTCTCTCACACTGTGTTCACATTGTTGTAACAAAAAAAAATGTCTGTAATTTTGAAAGACAGTAACAGACAGTGGAAAAGAATTTCTGGATTTAAGTATTCAGTTTTCTTTCTTTTTTTCTTGTGTTTTACAAGTCGCCGTATTCTAGTGGGTAGTATGTTGGCTTATTAGAAGTAAGGTCACGGTTCAAATCCCAGGTCATACATCAAAACGAAATTTGGAAAAATATTTCTTGGGCGACTTCCTCTCAGCAGATTTCTGGCAAAAACTCTGAGTGTAAATGAAATTGCCATGAAAAGTTTCTCAAAAATCTGTCATTCGGAATCGACTTTAAACTGTAGGTCCCGCCACTCATATATAAAATTAACATACACGACATGAGAAGCTGGGTCATAATCCTGACTGAATGGATGTAATGGCCGATTATGTATGTGTGTTTTACAACATGAAGTTTAGAAGTAAAAGGTTGTTGAAAAATTTTGTTACAGCAGAAAACGTCATGCCACCAGCAGGTCCCATATTGTATTGTCTGCAGGAACTTTGTTTCAGAGATCAGGAATGAGTATTCAAAAAGATGATTAGAATCGAATCATACTCATAATTTCTGATACTTATACGCATTCATACTTATTTTAATATCATGGAACCTCTCTACTCAAATTCAAAGTTTGAAGTACTCATCATATAGATACTTAACAACACGTATGATGTTGTTGATTTCGACTCTCCATAACTCAACATATACACGAATCACAAAATAAGTTTGTTTTTCGCGAACGTCATTTATGAGTATTATAAGTATTTTTCTAAAGTTATGAATCTAAATGAGTAGGTTGGCTTATGAATCAAACATATTTCGAATGGTATGAGTTCGATGTCATCGTTGTGCGCATACTCATTGCTACCTGTACTTATAAATCAATTTTGTAGTGAGTACGTATGAATCAGAGTACATAGTTAAATTTCAATATTGTTGACTCACTTATATTCAAAATTTCATGAGTGCCAATTAGTAGCGAAAAAATGATTCATTGTTGATCTCTGCTTTGCTTGATGAGCACTTGTCTTTGGCAGACTATGCCAAATTTTTGCAGATAGTATCGTTTCTGGGAGATCAAGAGGTTTACCAGATGATTTATTTTGAGGGATATAGCAGCTACATTCATCACATTTCTATAAATTTTCTCAGATTGAAGCACTTTAACCATTAAACTATTACTACGATCATTAGATCAGTGGTTTGGCATTTTTAATGACCATATTTTAAAGCCAAAGACGTCATATCTAACATCCAACATCCTGCATGCAACATTTTCTTGGGAGCATATGACTTCCATCGAGCTGGTCCACCTTACCCAGCTCATATAAGGTCGCATTATTTGAGCTCATGGAGTATCGTGCGTCTTTAAGTCTTTCTTTGGTGGACATCGGTTGCCTAATCCTTGATCATTTAACTCTCACGCGAGGTCGCATTATAATAGACTTGGTCTTGCTCCTGACAACATGGCCAAACCTTGGTACGAGTTTTCGTAAGAGCTTTTATATAATTTCTCCCCTTTTTGAACCGACTTGGTTCATGATCCAGCTGATAGTGAAATGACAAGTCGCTGAGGTCAAGTAGGTAGTGTGTTGGCATATTAGACCTAAGGCCCGAGGTCATACCCTAGGTCGGACATCAAAACCAAATTAGAAAAAATATTTCTTAGGCGACTTCCTCTCAGCAGATTTCTAGCAAAAATTCTGAGCGTAAAATAAAATTGCCATGAAAAGTTTCTCAAAGATCTGTCGTTCGGAGTCGGCTTTAAACTGTAGGTCGCACCGCTCATGTATAAATTAATGCACACAACAAAAGTGGTATGAAAAAATAGGTCGTAATCCTGACTAAAGGGTTGTAATGACCAATTTTTATGTACATATATGTGTGATAGTAAGATGATAGAGGCCAGGTTTGTTTTACTCCTTGCTCCCTGTCCGAACTCCATGCAAATTTACACTGCTGACTACAAATTGAACGGAATCGTTGGCGGTGAAATTCTTTCGGAATCAATCGGAATTGCTGAGCCTCTAAGGCTGTCAGATCACTGTAACATCTTTCAGGCAGAGGTATTGGCAATACAGGCTGCAATGAATATTATTGGAGACACAAATATCGCCAACATGATGAACTTCAAAACAATGTACAGCTATCGCAGACATCTCAAGGAGTAGCAGAGTGATAGGGTATCCATGTCATAGGTGTACCAGGCCACAGAGACATTACGGCTACAACCATCGAATTTTACAATGACTTTCCTACTTTGGGAATTCCTTGAACAACTGTAAGCTTGATGGAGAGTGCAGGGCAATTCTGCTTAAGCTCCGAAGTAGCACGCTCAGCTTGGTGGCTAAGTCACTACAGGGCACTGCGAGTTGCACATAAAGTAGAGCTTTTAAAAAGAATACCTTGAATGTAATCAAATGGTAAACGATAAGAATTATTATGTATTCAAGAATTATTTCTGCTTTACCATGGAAAATAAATTTTAATTATTTTCTCTTCATAGATTAAAAAGAATGCAAATGTTTAACGTGAGTATTGTTGCTTCATTGCCTTTCATACCAAAAATTTATGGTCTTTCTATAGAATTCCATTCCCATACAACTACGAGTCTTTCCCCAAAAAATTTGAATAATTTTTTCCAAAGGACTCATCTCTTCTAAACAGCATCTCTCGGGTGCAATTAGTAAATATTTCCTGATAAAAGAAATAAAAACGAAATAAAAAATAAAAAGGAATACAACGTGAAATAAATAAAATTAAGAAGATATTGTTTGGGAAGCTAAATTGCTTGCATTAACAAAAAATTCCAAAATGAAACAAAAAAAAAAACGGAGAAAAGTGAAAATCTTATATAAAAAAAAGGAATGTGTGTTTGATTGTATGTTTGTATGTTTGAAGTTTATAGACGATTAAACGGCTGAACCGATTTTCTTGAAATTTTCACAGTATCTTCCTGTATGTCTGGAAGGAGTTATAGGCTACTTTTTATGTTGATATTCCAAATGAGCGAGGGGCCATGCCCACGTATGCTACATACTACATACTTAATATTTAATTGCATTTGAAATATATTACTCATACGCATAGTAGTTACCCCTACAAGTATGCTATCTGTGATTCTTGATGTATAAAACCAAAGAAAATAAAGTGCAAAGAACGACGCGGGGGGAAAGATAGAAGGGAAAGAAAAAAATTTTGTAACCAACATTTGTGAAAAAATTCACCAAATAAGAAAAAATATAACCAAAACCAAATTCGTAGACTTTTGTTTTATTTATTTTTTTTTTCAAGTTTAAATTATCTATATATACAAAAATGAATGTACTTTATGGAATCGTAAACTATGCATTTAATCTTTAGCAAAGTTGTTGCGCATGAGCCGACGAAGGTTTCTAAGTTGGTATAACCAATTTCCGACAGGTGGCGCCACTGAAAATTCTTCGAAATTAATTAAATCGTAAACTGTGCATTTGATCCTGTGTTGAAAAGAAAAGAAAAGAGCATTACTAGCCTCAGAATCAGCATTGAGACTGAAAAATCTTCGAGTACATGCCGCACAGATCCGTTCGCATGAATCACTTGAACAATGAATCACTTGATCGAATGCGTACTACTCAGGCCCGTTCGTCTGAATCATCTGGACAACGGGAAACAAAATCAATAAAATGATTCAAACTTAATTGGATATTTGTCTAATGTCTTTCCTTCAAATTTATTTTAGTTTGTAGTGCAGCAAAGCGCGCAGGGTACAGCTAGTAATAGAATAAAATAAAGTGAAATAAAATAAGGAAATAAAGGGAAATGATTATTTCGTAATTTAAAATTATTTCCAACACGATAACGCAAGAATGATGATGATGATGATGAGGAAGAAAGGAATTTTCACTTTACTTATCTCTGATGCAAAGAAAAAAAAAACGATTCAATTCCAGATGGGAAATAGGAAATAATTTTCCTTTTTTACGCTCCTAACGCCTTTCCTAGTCTAATAGATTTTTTTTCGAAATTTTAGAACAAAAAGGGCCAAAATTAAATTCTTATTCATGTTCCGGCCAACTTGAAGACCTACAATCATTACTGTGATAAGCTTTTGTTTTAAAACATTTTACATTACGGTGGGCGATATAAGCAAAGAAAACTAAAAGCGAATTGACAATTTACTTCGAAGCACTATGGTGCCCTGGTAGTCTAGTGGGTAGAGATTTAAACTATTAGCGTGAGGGGAGTGGGTGCGACTCCCACCAGAGACTCTAATCTGTTACACTACACCGAGCAGATGGTCGAAGTTACTCAGCTCGTATATAATTAAATATAATTTTTTTTTTTTTTTTTTTTTTTTTTTTTATTCGAACGTCCCCGGCCACACACTAACCCACCCTCACCCGACCGCGGAGGGCTCGTCCCCATTACGTAGGGACACGTACACACTACAGTCCGGACTGTAGCGGGTATGGGAAAAGTAATGGCAACAAGAACATAAATCAGCTACAGAACTTAATCACAAGCTGAATAAACAATTAATTGCACTACTGTTGAAAAGCAAATTATGGGTTTCTATCAGTAGATGACAATTGCACGTCTACTCTTAGGCCGAAATTCTAGATCCAGCAAGTAAGACTACTTCTTTCTGCCCAGGTCTACAATGACTTCTCCTCACTAAGTATACTTTTATTTCTATTTGATAATCCGCTAATTGGGCCAATGCAGACACTTCATCTCAATCCTGTGAATGTTTCTACACCTACACACTTCCATTCAACGTCCAGTAGCCTTATTGACCTGGTATTTGTAAATCACATTGAAAGGGTACTATTATATGACCAACTTTCTGCTTCAGGTTTCTCTAACCATGATCTTCTCTTCCTTAATTATAACATGTCTGTAACTTGTACCGAGGACAAACAAATCACCTATCGTGATTTCAGGAATATAGATTATGTGACTTTGGATATTGAATTGGGTAACATATATTGGGACCAGGTTTATACACTGGGTGATGTTGACGACCAATTATCGTTTATTCAGGAAAATGTGCGTTGGCTTTATGACAGATGCGTTCCTGTCAAAACCAGGCTCGTTAAATCTAAACAACAACCGTGGTTTACTACTGAGATAAAAGCACTAATTGAGAAGAGAGATAGTGCCTACAAGCGGTGGAAGAGGTTCAGGACTGATGACTTGAAAGCTCTTCATAAATCCGCACGGTCGGAGGTTACCAGGAACATTAGGGTTGCAAAAACACTGTACTATGGTAGGAAATTTTCCAACGCAATGGACAATAAGTCTAAATGGAATGTGATTCGTGAAATAGGAATTGGTGGAAAATGTCCTAAAACAGACTCTGACGTAGATGTGAATGAACTTAATGAACAGTTTGTACACCTTAGGGTTCCCACGTCTATCGGTAATCTGTATGATGACCTTTGTTATGTCCCTCCACAATACTCATTTAGTTTTCGTTGCGTAGATCAGTTCGAAGTTTTGAAATGTATTTCAGCGGTAGGATCGAATGCAATTGGTTCTGATGATTTAGATCCTCTGTTTTTAAAAGTTTTGACACCTAGACTTTTGCCATACTATACCTACTTATTCAATACAGTGCTGACTAAATCTACCTTCCCAGATGAATGGAAGCTGGCCAAAATCCTTCCCATTCCCAAAACGAACAATGAGTTCAGGCCAATTGCTATACTTCCTTTTTTGTCAAAGGTAATGGAAGACATTATAGCTAGACAAATCAACAGTTATCTGGCGAGTCACGATTTCTTAACTGTTAGTCAGTCGGGTTTCATAAAAGGTAGGAGTTGTACTACCGCTCTATTGAATGTAGTTGAGGATCTAAGGTTGGAGCAATAGATGAAATTCATTAAAAAAGTTTCACGTTGTTGTCGCCACCAGGCAGTTAGCAGTTGTAGTTGTTCGACATCAAGTGTAATGAGTGTGAAAATGCGTCAGAGCGGTGTCATTGTGTAAGTCTTCTAAGAATTCATTGACAATGGTGCCACAAATGGCACTTTCTTTACAAGAAGCCTTCCATACGGCAAAGCGGAAAAAGAAAATGATTTTCTCTTAATAATCGCGTCTCTCACACTGTGTTCACATTGTTGTAACAAAAAAAAATGTCTGTAATTTTGAAAGACAGTAACAGACAGTGGAAAAGAATTTCTGGATTTAAGTATTCAGTTTTCTTTCTTTTTTTCTTGTGTTTTACAAGTCGCCGTATTCTAGTGGGTAGTATGTTGGCTTATTAGAAGTAAGGTCACGGTTCAAATCCCAGGTCATACATCAAAACGAAATTTGGAAAAATATTTCTTGGGCGACTTCCTCTCAGCAGATTTCTGGCAAAAACTCTGAGTGTAAATGAAATTGCCATGAAAAGTTTCTCAAAAATCTGTCATTCGGAATCGACTTTAAACTGTAGGTCCCGCCACTCATATATAAAATTAACATACACGACATGAGAAGCTGGGTCATAATCCTGACTGAATGGATGTAATGGCCGATTATGTATGTGTGTTTTACAACATGAAGTTTAGAAGTAAAAGGTTGTTGAAAAATTTTGTTACAGCAGAAAACGTCATGCCACCAGCAGGTCCCATATTGTATTGTCTGCAGGAACTTTGTTTCAGAGATCAGGAATGAGTATTCAAAAAGATGATTAGAATCGAATCATACTCATAATTTCTGATACTTATACGCATTCATACTTATTTTAATATCATGGAACCTCTCTACTCAAATTCAAAGTTTGAAGTACTCATCATATAGATACTTAACAACACGTATGATGTTGTTGATTTCGACTCTCCATAACTCAACATATACACGAATCACAAAATAAGTTTGTTTTTCGCGAACGTCATTTATGAGTATTATAAGTATTTTTCTAAAGTTATGAATCTAAATGAGTAGGTTGGCTTATGAATCAAACATATTTCGAATGGTATGAGTTCGATGTCATCGTTGTGCGCATACTCATTGCTACCTGTACTTATAAATCAATTTTGTAGTGAGTACGTATGAATCAGAGTACATAGTTAAATTTCAATATTGTTGACTCACTTATATTCAAAATTTCATGAGTGCCAATTAGTAGCGAAAAAATGATTCATTGTTGATCTCTGCTTTGCTTGATGAGCACTTGTCTTTGGCAGACTATGCCAAATTTTTGCAGATAGTATCGTTTCTGGGAGATCAAGAGGTTTACCAGATGATTTATTTTGAGGGATATAGCAGCTACATTCATCACATTTCTATAAATTTTCTCAGATTGAAGCACTTTAACCATTAAACTATTACTACGATCATTAGATCAGTGGTTTGGCATTTTTAATGACCATATTTTAAAGCCAAAGACGTCATATCTAACATCCAACATCCTGCATGCAACATTTTCTTGGGAGCATATGACTTCCATCGAGCTGGTCCACCTTACCCAGCTCATATAAGGTCGCATTATTTGAGCTCATGGAGTATCGTGCGTCTTTAAGTCTTTCTTTGGTGGACATCGGTTGCCTAATCCTTGATCATTTAACTCTCACGCGAGGTCGCATTATAATAGACTTGGTCTTGCTCCTGACAACATGGCCAAACCTTGGTACGAGTTTTCGTAAGAGCTTTTATATAATTTCTCCCCTTTTTGAACCGACTTGGTTCATGATCCAGCTGATAGTGAAATGACAAGTCGCTGAGGTCAAGTAGGTAGTGTGTTGGCATATTAGACCTAAGGCCCGAGGTCATACCCTAGGTCGGACATCAAAACCAAATTAGAAAAAATATTTCTTAGGCGACTTCCTCTCAGCAGATTTCTAGCAAAAATTCTGAGCGTAAAATAAAATTGCCATGAAAAGTTTCTCAAAGATCTGTCGTTCGGAGTCGGCTTTAAACTGTAGGTCGCACCGCTCATGTATAAATTAATGCACACAACAAAAGTGGTATGAAAAAATAGGTCGTAATCCTGACTAAAGGGTTGTAATGACCAATTTTTATGTACATATATGTGTGATAGTAAGATGATAGAGGCCAGGTTTGTTTTACTCCTTGCTCCCTGTCCGAACTCCATGCAAATTTACACTGCTGACTACAAATTGAACGGAATCGTTGGCGGTGAAATTCTTTCGGAATCAATCGGAATTGCTGAGCCTCTAAGGCTGTCAGATCACTGTAACATCTTTCAGGCAGAGGTATTGGCAATACAGGCTGCAATGAATATTATTGGAGACACAAATATCGCCAACATGATGAACTTCAAAACAATGTACAGCTATCGCAGACATCTCAAGGAGTAGCAGAGTGATAGGGTATCCATGTCATAGGTGTACCAGGCCACAGAGACATTACGGCTACAACCATCGAATTTTACAATGACTTTCCTACTTTGGGAATTCCTTGAACAACTGTAAGCTTGATGGAGAGTGCAGGGCAATTCTGCTTAAGCTCCGAAGTAGCACGCTCAGCTTGGTGGCTAAGTCACTACAGGGCACTGCGAGTTGCACATAAAGTAGAGCTTTTAAAAAGAATACCTTGAATGTAATCAAATGGTAAACGATAAGAATTATTATGTATTCAAGAATTATTTCTGCTTTACCATGGAAAATAAATTTTAATTATTTTCTCTTCATAGATTAAAAAGAATGCAAATGTTTAACGTGAGTATTGTTGCTTCATTGCCTTTCATACCAAAAATTTATGGTCTTTCTATAGAATTCCATTCCCATACAACTACGAGTCTTTCCCCAAAAAATTTGAATAATTTTTTCCAAAGGACTCATCTCTTCTAAACAGCATCTCTCGGGTGCAATTAGTAAATATTTCCTGATAAAAGAAATAAAAACGAAATAAAAAATAAAAAGGAATACAACGTGAAATAAATAAAATTAAGAAGATATTGTTTGGGAAGCTAAATTGCTTGCATTAACAAAAAATTCCAAAATGAAACAAAAAAAAAAAACGGAGAAAAGTGAAAATCTTATATAAAAAAAAGGAATGTGTGTTTGATTGTATGTTTGTATGTTTGAAGTTTATAGACGATTAAACGGCTGAACCGATTTTCTTGAAATTTTCACAGTATCTTCCTGTATGTCTGGAAGGAGTTATAGGCTACTTTTTATGTTGATATTCCAAATGAGCGAGGGGCCATGCCCACGTATGCTACATACTACATACTTAATATTTAATTGCATTTGAAATATATTACTCATACGCATAGTAGTTACCCCTACAAGTATGCTATCTGTGATTCTTGATGTATAAAACCAAAGAAAATAAAGTGCAAAGAACGACGCGGGGGGAAAGATAGAAGGGAAAGAAAAAAATTTTGTAACCAACATTTGTGAAAAAATTCACCAAATAAGAAAAAATATAACCAAAACCAAATTCGTAGACTTTTGTTTTATTTATTTTTTTTTTCAAGTTTAAATTATCTATATATACAAAAATGAATGTACTTTATGGAATCGTAAACTATGCATTTAATCTTTAGCAAAGTTGTTGCGCATGAGCCGACGAAGGTTTCTAAGTTGGTATAACCAATTTCCGACAGGTGGCGCCACTGAAAATTCTTCGAAATTAATTAAATCGTAAACTGTGCATTTGATCCTGTGTTGAAAAGAAAAGAAAAGAGCATTACTAGCCTCAGAATCAGCATTGAGACTGAAAAATCTTCGAGTACATGCCGCACAGATCCGTTCGCATGAATCACTTGAACAATGAATCACTTGATCGAATGCGTACTACTCAGGCCCGTTCGTCTGAATCATCTGGACAACGGGAAACAAAATCAATAAAATGATTCAAACTTAATTGGATATTTGTCTAATGTCTTTCCTTCAAATTTATTTTAGTTTGTAGTGCAGCAAAGCGCGCAGGGTACAGCTAGTAATAGAATAAAATAAAGTGAAATAAAATAAGGAAATAAAGGGAAATGATTATTTCGTAATTTAAAATTATTTCCAACACGATAACGCAAGAATGATGATGATGATGATGAGGAAGAAAGGAATTTTCACTTTACTTATCTCTGATGCAAAGAAAAAAAAAACGATTCAATTCCAGATGGGAAATAGGAAATAATTTTCCTTTTTTACGCTCCTAACGCCTTTCCTAGTCTAATAGATTTTTTTTCGAAATTTTAGAACAAAAAGGGCCAAAATTAAATTCTTATTCATGTTCCGGCCAACTTGAAGACCTACAATCATTACTGTGATAAGCTTTTGTTTTAAAACATTTTACATTACGGTGGGCGATATAAGCAAAGAAAACTAAAAGCGAATTGACAATTTACTTCGAAGCACTATGGTGCCCTGGTAGTCTAGTGGGTAGAGATTTAAACTATTAGCGTGAGGGGAGTGGGTGCGACTCCCACCAGAGACTCTAATCTGTTACACTACACCGAGCAGATGGTCGAAGTTACTCAGCTCGTATATAATTAAATATAATTTTTTTTTTTTTTTTTTTTTTTTTTTTATTCGAACGTCCCCGGCCACACACTAACCCACCCTCACCCGACCGCGGAGGGCTCGTCCCCATTACGTAGGGACACGTACACACTACAGTCCGGACTGTAGCGGGTATGGGAAAAGTAATGGCAACAAGAACATAAATCAGCTACAGAACTTAATCACAAGCTGAATAAACAATTAATTGCACTACTGTTGAAAAGCAAATTATGGGTTTCTATCAGTAGATGACAATTGCACGTCTACTCTTAGGCCGAAATTCTAGATCCAGCAAGTAAGACTACTTCTTTCTGCCCAGGTCTACAATGACTTCTCCTCACTAAGTATACTTTTATTTCTATTTGATAATCCGCTAATTGGGCCAATGCAGACACTTCATCTCAATCCTGTGAATGTTTCTACACCTACACACTTCCATTCAACGTCCAGTAGCCTTATTGACCTGGTATTTGTAAATCACATTGAAAGGGTACTATTATATGACCAACTTTCTGCTTCAGGTTTCTCTAACCATGATCTTCTCTTCCTTAATTATAACATGTCTGTAACTTGTACCGAGGACAAACAAATCACCTATCGTGATTTCAGGAATATAGATTATGTGACTTTGGATATTGAATTGGGTAACATATATTGGGACCAGGTTTATACACTGGGTGATGTTGACGACCAATTATCGTTTATTCAGGAAAATGTGCGTTGGCTTTATGACAGATGCGTTCCTGTCAAAACCAGGCTCGTTAAATCTAAACAACAACCGTGGTTTACTACTGAGATAAAAGCACTAATTGAGAAGAGAGATAGTGCCTACAAGCGGTGGAAGAGGTTCAGGACTGATGACTTGAAAGCTCTTCATAAATCCGCACGGTCGGAGGTTACCAGGAACATTAGGGTTGCAAAAACACTGTACTATGGTAGGAAATTTTCCAACGCAATGGACAATAAGTCTAAATGGAATGTGATTCGTGAAATAGGAATTGGTGGAAAATGTCCTAAAACAGACTCTGACGTAGATGTGAATGAACTTAATGAACAGTTTGTACACCTTAGGGTTCCCACGTCTATCGGTAATCTGTATGATGACCTTTGTTATGTCCCTCCACAATACTCATTTAGTTTTCGTTGCGTAGATCAGTTCGAAGTTTTGAAATGTATTTCAGCGGTAGGATCGAATGCAATTGGTTCTGATGATTTAGATCCTCTGTTTTTAAAAGTTTTGACACCTAGACTTTTGCCATACTATACCTACTTATTCAATACAGTGCTGACTAAATCTACCTTCCCAGATGAATGGAAGCTGGCCAAAATCCTTCCCATTCCCAAAACGAACAATGAGTTCAGGCCAATTGCTATACTTCCTTTTTTGTCAAAGGTAATGGAAGACATTATAGCTAGACAAATCAACAGTTATCTGGCGAGTCACGATTTCTTAACTGTTAGTCAGTCGGGTTTCATAAAAGGTAGGAGTTGTACTACCGCTCTATTGAATGTAGTTGAGGATCTAAGGTTGGAGCTAGATGAGAATAATGTAGCGTTTTTAGTTCTTCTCGATCACACCAAGGCTTTCGATACGGTTGATCACAAAGTATTATTGAATAAGCTCCGGAAACTGTTTAATTTTTCTAATTCTGCCGGTAATTTAATTTCATCTTATCTGTTGGGCAGATGTCAAAAGGTTCATTTGAATGGAAAAATTTCGGATCCGCTTAATATAAGTAGAGGTGTCCCCCAGGGATCAATACTGGGGCCTCTGCTGTTCTGCATGTACATTAATGATCTACCAGATGTTTTGGTTGATTGTCATGTTCATATGTATGCTGATGATGTGCAGCTTTATACCAGTACACGTAAGGAGAATATTGATTCCTGTTTACACTCCATTAACTGTGATTTGGAGCGAATTGCTAGTTGGGCCTCGGCAAATGGACTATGTATCAATCCCTCAAAGTCCAAATGTATTATGCTTTCAAAAACCAATAGGTCGCTTGTCATACCGGAATTGAGTATCAGGGGTAATAGAATTGACTTTGTCGAGTCTGCAACCAATCTGGGCATTGTCTTTAATGACAGATTATCGTGGTCTAGCCATATAAGTGTTGTTGTTGGCAGAATTTACAGCATGCTTCGGAATTTATGGGCTGTCATAGATTCAACTCCTTTCGCCATTCGTATGCAACTTGCTAAAACATATCTAATTCCTGTGCTTTTATATGGGTGTGAAATCTTTTCAAACTGCGATAGTAATGACAAGCGGAAACTCAACTTGGCATATAATAATATAGCGAGATATGTATTCCTTAGAGGTCGCCGGGATCATATTTCTCATTTGGCCTACCAGATATTTAGTGTGAGCTTTGATAATCTTTTGAAAATTAAATGCCTCATTCTATTCCATAGAATTATTAACTCGAGGCAGCCAGAATATTTGTTGAACCGAATTAGATTTGCAAGATCTTTCCGGGGCTTGAAGGTTATTCAACAACGGTACAGAACCCTTCTGTCACAGCGACAGTTCTTTATACACACCACAAGTCTTTGGAATTCCCTACCAAACCAAATTCAAAAGTTAGGCAATGCAAGTGCGTTCAAAAAGGAGTTATTTAAATTATTCTCTTAATAATAGATTTTTATGATATTAGGTTGATTTTATATCGTTTAATATTTTTTACTTTCTTAAACCGATTTTTAAAATATGTCATCTTTATATTTCTATAATTCTCAATTTTTTTAATTTTTTATTTACTTCTGCAGTATTGTTATTGTCCTGTTATATTTTCACTTATATTTAAATTCTTTTTTATATTTAAAATTTACTTTTTTACTTCTTTATTTTTAATTTCCAATACTTAATTAATATTAGTTTTTTTTTAAATTTTATATCTTAGTGTTCTTATGCATAACACTATAACTTATAAGATTAACATCTTGTTGTGTTATGTTAATTATATAAATAAATAAATAAAAAATATGGAGGATGAAGTAAATATTGTTACGTTTTCACCAAAACATTTAAGATATAAGCTCGTAGATTGCAAATAAAATAAAAATAAATTTGTGTTTAGTTTTAATTAAAATTCTTTATTATTCGCACAATCCTGTGTGCTACTGTTCACAACTTGATGTAAACAACAACAATAGCTTTTCTTTATTATTCAATCACTAGACAAACTAGACAATTATTCGACAGATCTTTCCCTTCAAACACACCACGTTTTTACATAAGTCTGACTGAACTTCATTTACTCAGTCGCATGATTTGTCTTGCTTTTTATATGGCAAAGTAAACAGTCTGATAAATGTTCTTGAAGGCGAATGTTCATGACTTCGCCTTCTCGAAATCTCTATAAATGTAAACATCGGTGTTTACATGTTGGTATATTTTTGCTTACTTGTTTACCATTTTTTAATGCTGGTGTTTGTTGTAATGTTAAGCGATGTAAAAGCAAAACTACAGTATCTAGACTTTTCCTTTGCGTAACAATATTTACACGAAAAAGCATATATCAGAGAATGGATAAGAAGATAAGCTTCAGAATGATAATTGCAATAAGCAGTCACAACCGATTACAAACCTATCGATACCTATTTTGATCACAAATATTGGAATGTACAAGTAGTGAGGGTAAGTTATGTTCAATTGCCTGAAAGAACCAATGGTACCTATGCACCTGGCATTGCTCACTTATTTCGATACTTTTATGAAGGTAAAGACTCCATCCAAATCGCCTTTGGCTTCAATTAATTTTGAGGAGCTAAGGTCTTAGATAGTCTGAGCTGGGATTTGAACCTCGACCTTATGTCTAATAAGTCAACACACTACTTACTAAACTAAGACGATTTAATTAGCTCTGAGAAAACTATGCTGAGATTCATCAAGGCTAAGATTAGTCAACATTTCAGAATTTTTATACAGATGAATAGTTTTCCTTTGTTTATAGTGCTACCTACCATTGTCAAGACCATTTTATGGATTATTTGAAAGCGTTTCTTAAAAATACTGTCAGTAAATGGTGGTGATTAGTTTTCGCGCTTATAATTTCTGGCAGTAATTTTAATAGGAATTCGTAATTTCTATGACCTCTTATTGCAGGAAAAGCAATCTCTTGTTATGTTTTTATATTCTCCTTTACAAGAATGCCTCAATAAAATCGTATTGTTTTCTTTCCGTTTTATTCGCCAAATCGTTAAATTCTGTTTCCTGATTTGACACACAAGTGTACTTTAGATTTAAAGTGTAATAAATTCAGTGCTTTACCCAACGCAAGTATGTTTCGTACAAATGAAGAGGCAATAAGGCGATTGAAATAAACATAGTGAGTTCTAATCGATGAACAGATCGCAAACTAATGCACTAAATGGATTCGAGGACTGTTCAAATATCAGTCGACTTAACAAAGAAATTAAAACAAATTTTGGAAAAATTTTCGTGACCGTCTTTTTGAAACCCTGTTCACAATAAGAACTTCTTGCAATGAACATTAAGAAGTGATGCTCACTTATACGATGTTCAAATATGCATCTTTATTGCGGAAATCACAATAAACGCCATTAATGAGGTCAATATTTCATATAAAGTTTCAATTAATTATTGCGCAATAAATACGCATATTGTTATAATATGGAGTAAAGCTTAAAATGCAGCTGAACTGCGTATATTATGCCTGAACACTTAAAATATTGTACTCAATAAACCGAATATTGACTCAATCAAAGTGCTTATCTGAACATAGTATTACGAGAGCAACTGAGACGCGTATTACGGATTCTTTTTAGAAGTTACATACATACATACATAATTGGTCACTGCAACCCTTCAGTCAGGATTACAACCTAGCTTCTCACACCACTTATATTGTGTGCGTTAATTTTATACATGAGCGGCGGGGACCTACAGTTTAAAATCGGCTGTTGCACACATAAGCAAAATAGACAGAGAAGCAATCAGAGCAAACACATTACCTTCTGGTAAGTATTTTAGTGCTTAGCGAGTTATGTAGAGTTGAAATCAACAACATCTTACGTATTGTTAAGTATAGTAGGTGTGCCATGATATTAAAATAAGTATGAAGGCGTATAAGCATCAGAAATTATGAGTATGATTCGATTCTACTCATCTTTTTGAATACAATGAATACTGATCTCTGATCTATACCAGAGTTTGAACCTCCTCCGTTGTATTAAATTTTAATCTATTGTACTGTTTTCCATCCTATGCATCTTTTATCGCTCTATAAGTATAAAAATGAAACTATTTTGACCTTCTGTACCAAATATTCTAAATTCCAGCGTCTGGCATTTATCTTGCATCTATCTTTGGTCCCCTTAACCTACTCTATTTTCAAATCATATATTGGCTGCCTAGTTCATTCCATGGTCGGATATTTCTTATTACACTTCCGCAGGATACAATGGCATTATTCCCGTATTAGTGGCAGCAGAAATTGCCAAAAACAAAAACGATACACACGAGTGCCGTATAGTGAGTGCGTATCTCTATTTATTTTTATGAATATGGGCATTTCCGCTCTCTCCCTCTCCATCCTTCTCCCCGGCCACTAATTTTACTTACAACACTTGCGTTTAATACCATTTCAACTGCTTATTAAAACTAAAACGAAATGAAAGAAAGGAAGAAAAAAACCAAAAGAATTTATAGACAAAACAATAATAAATACAATCAAACAGAAGAAGGAGGGAGGACGAAGAAGGAGGAGAAAGAAGAAGACATAAAAATAAAAATACAATTTTAGGCCACAAAAATCTAAATGCCTTATTTTACTCTAGAGCGCCTTCAAATTGCCGTCAAGTCAAAGTCAAAGACAACAACAAATTACTTTTGCAAACGCTGTGTACTTTACTGTACTGTACAGCTTTTGTAATTTTCCATTTAATGACAATGACTTTGGCAATGATGATGACCATCGCCATCGCCATTGTCGTTTGGTTTAGTGGGAATGGACACACACAGTGATTATATTAAAGTGCCAGGCTACCGTTAAAGCTGTCTAATGTCAGCTTTCCTTATGGATGTTGTAATTTCGTCTTCTTTTTTCAGGCAGCAGCAGCAGCAGCAGCTACAATTATGACTTTCCCTCGTACAATAACCGTTACGTTCTAATGAAACATTCAGTCAGTCGGGCCTTTAATGATGAGACTAAGAAAATACGAATTTAATTTTCTTGATACGAAGACGTAGAATATTTGCAATTAATTTCGTATTGCTTAGGAATACGAGGCATTCTCTCTCAATTTTTATTAGGCAAAGGCTTCTTAGCAAAGGGCGTGTCGCCATATAAAAATGAAATAAAAGAATAATAAGTGAACTATAGTTTTAACATGTTATTCTTCTAAGGGCCATTATTAACATTTGCCGTTAAAGTTGAGTTTAGTTAAAGGTAACTTTAGCTAAAGTAAACTTTAAAGTAAGCTTTAACTTCTTTTCGTTATTGCAAACCTAATGATAAAATAAAGTTAACTTTTTCAAAAATATGCCAATGCCTGATTCTGCCTGTCGATTGCTCAATTAAACATCGAGCAATGGCATCGACGGGGTCCTGTTTTATCTGTTGTATTTGCTTATTTTGTTTATAATGGGTTATCCATTTCGTGGCTTCAAAACTAAACGTAAATAAAACACATATAAAATATTTTTTCATGATATTTAATTTTTATTGTAAAGTTTGAACGTTGACATTATGTGTAAAACACTACATCATTTAAATAACCTCCACGCGAAGTGTTGCAAGCATTGATTCTTTTGAGGTAATTTTCGACCACTTTTTGACACATATTGGGCGGTATCTCAGCCATAACTTGACGAATGTTGGTTTTTAAGTGCTCAAGAGTTGAAGGTTTATCTGCATAAATACGGTCTTTCGCGTAGCCCCACAAAAAAGTCTAATGGTGTCAAATCGCATGATCTTGGTGGCCAGTTGATATCGCCACGACGAGCAATTACGCGACCAGGAAATGTCTCTTGCAATAAAGCCATATTCGCTCGAGTTGTGTGGCATGTGGCACCGTCTTGTTGAAACCACATATTCTCCAAGTCGTATTCTTCAATAGCAGGCAAAAAAAGTCGGTTATCATATGATCATAACGCTCTGAATTGACGGTGACAGTCGTTGCATCGTCGTTTTCGAAGAAGTAAGGTCCAATTACACATTCGGACCAAACAGCGCACCAAACAGTGACTTTTTCTTTCTTCAATTACTTGAGGATTCTCTCTCAGAAGCCCAAATACGACGATTTTGTTTATTAACAAGCCCACCGAGTGTGAAATGTGCTCCACCGCCTGTTGTTCAAGCACCCATTCCACGTATCTACGACGTTGTGAATGGTCAGCTGGCTTCAGTTGTTGCGTGAGCTGGACTTTATATGGATGTAGGTGTAGATCTAAATGCAAAATACGCCATAATGTGCCGTAAGACAGTCCTAATTCCTGAGAACGACGAGGAATCGACACATTCGGGTCTTCGGCAACACTTTCACTTACAATAGCGATATTTTCAGCGGAACGTGCGAAACGATAATGCACAGGCCTTTCAATATTTGTAACCACTCCAGTCTCTTCAAATTTCTTCACAATTTTGCCAATTGCTTGCGTAGTTGGACGATTATGTAAACCATAATCTCTTCTTAAAGCACGACACGTGGCTGTGGCAGAATCACCATTTTTGTAGTAGGTTTTGATAATATTTATGCCTTGTGTGACAGTTAAGTGATCCATTTTCGTCAATGTCAGACTTTCAACTGAAAAGAAAAAATGTCCAATTCCAGTCGCATACTTTTGAAACCAGGAAATGGATAGCCCTTTATATGAAGTTGCCATATTGGGGCTTTAAGCGTGTGAGAAGCCAGGTTGTAATCCTGACTCAAAGGGCTGTAATGACCAAATTATGTATGTATGTACTCCCTCATCTGTACTTCTAAATGATTTCAAGAAAATCTACGATATTATCAAACCGATTACTATTAAGAAAGTATTAATAAAACAAGAAGCAAGTATGTAGTTAGGTAGAAGGTTGGAGGGACACACTTGGGCCACGTAGGTTCCCATTGTGCTACCACAGTTTTCCATTCTTCACTAGTCTTGCAACCACTCAGAGCTTCTGATGAAGGGACTCAGACTTCCATAGTCAATGGATGACAGTTCTTTCAGATCGTCTATAGAAGCGTTTTTTTTCTCCTGCCACATAATGCCGGACATGTACCCAATGCTTGGAGCACAGTCTCTTCTATATGTATAGTAGATACCAAAATGCATTTTCTCCTACCATGTGGTGCCGGCCATCCCTATATCTACAGCTGCTGCAGAAATCATTAGCAAGGTGTCTAAACCAATGCGCCTTGCACGTGTGCCCATAATGCAATGTCCAGTCATGATAACGACAACCATATTGAGAGTGCTTCTTTAGAGTTTCAGCAGTCTTACTGTGCGCACTCCATCGAGCTTTAACCACATTTTCTAAACTGTTCTGCCGGTGTCCAAAGCTGCTCATCTATTGTTGACAGAATCATTGTCAATTATAAGTTTCTATGTGTTAGGAGGGACTACCAAAGTAAAGATTCATGGAAAAGTTTGATGATTGTGCTACAACTGGTCAGTTCTTCCGCTCTGCAGTGACCTGGCATGTCACTCTAGCCTGGACCCATATGGTCTGAATATCATGTTGTTCTAATATCTCATTGCGATATCTGCAACAGCTGTATACTGTCTTGGTAGTTATGGTAGTGTCCCGCTTGGGGATATTTGTGTACGCAATAATTTTTGCCGAAGTCTGTATTGCGAACACCTACGCCTGAAAGAGAACACAGTGATCTGGGTTATTCCGATTGATTCCGAAAAAATTCTACATCCAATGGTTTCGTCCTATTTTTCAGCGCAAAAATATCTAGCTAAGAACTTTTACGAGATTTAAATGATTTTTTATGAAATCAATGTTCAGTGGAAGTCCCCTATATATGCAATGCATTGTGCTTAAATTAGGAAATTAGATTGTAGGAGAAGGGAATATGGTGCTGCATTGAAGTAAATTGATGTAATTTTTTTGATAACCAGCCTTCTAGTTTCTAAGTTGACAGGCAAGTGTCACAAGTGGGAATCGAACCCACAACCTCTATACAAACACTAGACTATCATGTCACGCGATTACAGGGCTGCATCTCTTTAACCATCTGTAGTTTTCTATTTGGCGTCATGGGCCGGGCACTTATCATATACGTCCTCGAGTTTAGCATAGAAGGCATCCTTAACCGCATCGTCCTTTTCTTCCGTCGGGGCGTGGGCACAAATTAGGCTTATGTTGTAGAATTTTGCCTTGATGCGGATTGTGGCTATTCTTTCGTTCACAGGTGTGAACCCAGAGACAAGGTGACGAAGTCTCTTATTAACCACAAAGCCGCATCCGAATTCGTGCTAATCTTCTTATACCTTTTGCATCCTTGTCCTGTCCATCGCATTTCCTGTATGGCAGTGATGTCAGTCCTACATTTAATGAGGGCATCCGCCAGCTGGGCGGAAGCGCCTACCCTGTAAAGGGTGCGGACGTTCCATGTGCCAATACGTAAATCGTAGTCCTTCATACGTTTGCCGTGGTTGTCAATTTTTAAGGGGATCTTATGGGAGGATTCTGTTCTGGTTTTCATTGGAGGGGGATTTTTAAGTGGTGGGTTCCAAGCCCTACGCACAACCCAAATTTAACGCCCAGGGGATTGGACTTCGCTGCACGCATTAGTTAACATCTAGCGGGTGCTAGAATGCCATCCAGGAGGGGCCAACTTGAATACAGCAAGACAAGGATCGTCCTGATGGTCGCCACGTTGACCACAATCAGAAACTTTGCCTTGTTTGCATGCATTCCTCCCTCCCTCAGACTGATTACGTGAGCATATAAAAAGGCAAGATAAAGCAGGCAACGAGTAGTAAAAATTTAGTCAGTCTTGTGTGAAGTCGCCGTGGCCTAGTAGGTAGTGTGTTGGCTTATTAGACGAAAGGCCCGACTTCCTCTCAGCAGATTTCTGGCAAAAACTCTGAGAGTAAAAATTGCCACGAAAAAGCTTCTTAAAAAATCTGTCGTTCGGAGTCGACTTTAAACTGTAGGTCCCGCCACTCATGTATAAAATTAACGCACACAACATGAGTGGAGTTGGGAAGTTAGGCCGTAATCCTGACTGAAGGGTTGTAATGGCCAATTATGTATGTATGTTGTGTGAAGACGCATTGTGTGTGAAGAAAACAGCCGTGGTTTGTAGATCACGAACAGAAGTGTAAAGAAGAATAACGAATAAAGCAAATAATTGTTGGATTCATCAAGTTGTAAACGGTGGCAAACAAAAGTAGTGCGAACATTAAAGAGTTTAATTGAAACTAAAAACAAATAAATATTTTTAATTTGTTTGCAATCAATGAACTCATATTTTAAACGTTTTTAAAAAGGTAAAAACGTAACAGTATATTGGAATGTTGTATTGGATGTAAAGATGAAGAACTTTGTTCATTGAGTAAATAATTCTCAAAATGTGGAGCTACCTGGCTTCGAGCTTGCATTGTTAGACATTCAACTTTGGCTAAAAGTCGAGCAATAAATTGGAAAGTGATGCCAAATGAATTGTTGTTAGTTTACTTTAAAGTAAAACTGGATGGACAAGACGGTCTTTCAGAAACATACGGTTTTAAAGCTGTTTTAAGAACATTAATAAACTTCCTCCCAAATACAAAAAAAAATTAATCAACAGAAGATACTGCTGTGTAAGGATTTTATTTTATTTTATTCCACCTAATCCCTCAATACACTTCATAACACTCAGACTCAGTATTTTTGCAAGATGATGAGTGTAAAATTTGAAACCCCTTTTTTAACGAGAAAGCTCTTCTCCGAAATATAATATTTTAAAGAGCTGCTTCAAAAGATATTTTATTTGTTATCAGAAAAAAAAGAATGGAGAGCACGGGAATAATTTTTTCAAATTTAAATTATAAAAATGCACTTCAGAGGAGATGAAAAAATCTCCTGGCTTATCTGACAAAGGCAGCATTAATACAGATTTTTTTTTTTGTATATTTTTTGTTGAAATTAACAAATTTTAATAAAATATTGTTGAACTTCCTCTCTCATTAACAAAAACTTTATTGTTGTACATCATCAGCAAAGGCACCCTACCTACCCCCTAACAATATAGTGAAGCCAAGGTTAACAACAAAAGAAAAATAAATGGAAATGGAAATTAAAATTAAAAAAATGAGGAGAGGGGGAATAGAGGAGAAACGAAAATGTATTCTGCAACTTTTATTATTTTTATTTCCATAATGACCTGGCCAGCAAGCCAAAGGGTTATAACATGCGATTCAATGCGATGCCATGCGATGCGATACGTTTACGATTACGATGCAATGCGTTCCTTTTGTATTTCTGTATAAATTTCTCTTTTTTTCGTTCTATTAACAGGAAATTTTGCTTTCAATTTATTGCAAATTTTTTTTTTAATTAAAAAAAACCAAAAAGCCGGTATTTTTCTCAACAAAAGTAATGAAAGTATTTCGCTTGTTTTTGTATTTTTAGTTATTTTCCCCTCATTTTTATTTGGTTTTCTGCTTAATTTAAAAGCCTCACACTATACTCTTTAAAAAAATAAGTCCATGGAGTGCAATTGAATTTCATTTTCATTATCCATTGCATTGCACACTGGCTGCTGCTGATTATTACACAATTTGAATTTGAAGGACGTAACACAACACAAAAAAAAAGTGAAAAAAGCAGGAAAAAAGGACTCCAAAATTGTATATTTTTGCAATTGCAATTTTATTAGATTTTTGCACAAATGCAGGTGCATAATATTTAATACAAACAAAAAAAAATGTAAATTTTTAGCTCGGTTCACTTGGTTTATAATTGCAATGAAATGTTTTGTAATCCTCTTTTGATTGAAATACCCTACAGCCGGATGAAATGGAAATTCAAATGGACTTCATTGCTAAAATGGGAACACTGCTATCAATAAGACTACAAGCACTTTATGCTATGATTCTTACAATCTAGTATTAAGCTCTGACTCAGGCGTGAAGTAGTGTACCCACCCATATCTTATTCATGGTTACAAATCGTCTTATGTATTCGGTTTTATTACAATCAAGTATCATCAAACATTCAGTAGTAATATCTTCAAGGTGTTGTTTTCGTCTATTGCAAGCTAACTCTACATACTTCTTGAAATTAAATGATCACACAAATAGCTTATACACGATTACATACTGTTAAAAACCAGTAACAATGAAAATTGATATGGCAATGCGTAAAACTTTTGCAAAAGTACTCCTGCAGTAACAATATTGGTACGTTTTTACCTCTTAAAAACTTTTAAAATATGAGCTCGTAGATTGCAAATCAAATAAAAATAAATTTGTGTTGAGTTTTAATTAAAATTCTTTACTATTCGCACAATTCTGTGTACCACTGTTCACAACTTGATGTAAACAACAACAATTGCTCTTCTTTGTTATTCCTCTGTTTACACCCTTTGCACAAACAATAACAATCACTATGCAATTATACGACAGATCTTTGTAATGGAGATCTTCAAATCACGATTACTTTCTTCAAACACATCGCATTTTCACACAAGACTGACTGAACTTCACTAACTCAATCGCCTGCTTTGCCTTGCCTTTTATATGCCAACGTAAACAGTCTGATGAATGTTCTTGAAGGCGAATGTTCGTGACTTCATCTTCTTGAAATCTCTATAAATGTAAACATCGTTGTTTCAATATTGTTGTTTGTGTATTTTGTTTACATTTATTCTTGTACTGTTTGTTGTTGTATTTTTGTTTACTTGTTTACCATTTTAATGTTATGTGATGTAAAATCAAAACACCAGTATTTAGATTCTTCATTATCGTAACAATACATACATGCATAATTGGACATTACTATTCTTCAGACAGGATTACAAACTACCTTCCACCACCACCTATGTTGTCTGAGTTACTTTTATGCATGAGCGGCGGTAGGTACAGTTCAAAATCAACACCGAACGACAGATTCTTGAGATTTTTTGCTGGTGACCATCTCGGACCCAATCTGCTCTATTGTAATGTGTTATTTTTTCCCACGTATGAAAGACTTTTCTCTCGAACACGAAAAAAAAAATTTCTCGTCGAATCACTAAATACGAATGCTCAGACAAATATAGAAAGGCAGGCTATATGAGTTGTACGTCTTGACGTTTGTTTATTGTGAAAGTTGTTTTAGGTGGTTGTGGTTTTGGATGATCACCCGCTGATCTATACGATTCTGCTGTTTTGATTTGAATTCTCTTGTTACGTCACTTTCAGGGGTATAAGCCTTCTCCCTATCAGATATAAGGTTCTTATGGACGTATTGTGTGAAAGACTGAAGCCATTCGTCAAAACACTGATTGGACCTTATCAGTGCGGCTTCAGACCGGGCAATTCCACCATCGAACAGACATTCACTACGTCAGATTCTGGAGAAGACCCACGAAAAACAAGTCGGCACACACCATCTTTTTGTCGACTATAAGGCCCATAGAGAAAAAATTTCTATGTGAGATCTTCGGGCCAGTGCGAGTCAAACAGTGATCTGTATGAGCTCCTCAACGACATAGACATTGTGTAGCGTATTAGCTCGTTCGAATGGAGGAAGATGCTCCGGCGAGACGGGTATTTAATGAGAGTATTTGCGGAAGTCGGCGAAGCAGATGACCTTGTCTGCGTTGGAAGGACCAAATCGAGGCAACCCTGTCATCGATAGGCGATAGGCAAGCAAGATGCAGAGAAGCCTGAAAGAATGCGTTAAGGCAGACCGAAATCCAGCAATCGGGTTGTTAATGGCCAATTAAGTAAGTAAGTTACATCACTGTTTAATGCTTCTTCAAATCTAAAGCAAACGCCAATTTTGACCACACCAATATGGTATGGAATCACAATAATACTTGTCTAGGTGTCTATAGTAAGACATTGAGCACAGGTACTTTGTTTCTTTTACGACATCAGTTGAATAGATCCGTTTATAATGTTGCCACTTTCCTCCATCTATACACCATGCCGTCCATAACTAATATGGTTCCCTTACTTATAGTACTTCTTGTAGCTTTAAGGTTAGTTATCCTTACTAAATATGTATGTATTTGTTTTTGCATTACAATATATTTTATAAGTTCATTTAAAAGTCGTCTATACTCGCTTTTAAGCGATATGTTTAGAGTATACGATCGTTTGTTTAACTTTCACCATAGTTAGGCGACCATTTTCTTTTATTGTGGACATGGCTGGTACTTACTTAAGTTCCGTTTTATGATGGTGTTGCTGGGAATCCTTTCCTTTTGTCTTGTTGTTTTTTTCTCTCTCCTTTAGTTAAGATTACGTTTTATGTTTCCTTTTCCGTTTTGTTATTCTCTCTTTTCTTTTTTTTTGTGCTTTTGTGTTGCTGATGCAGTTGCCAAAGCAATGGCAGCAACAGCAGCAAAAATTTCTTTGTATTTGTGTTTGTGTTGCTGTAAAAGAGCTTTGAATGCATTTTCGTATTTGCAAAAGAGTCAAAAGCAAAAAAGAGAAGAAAAAATCTATGTATTCCGTTTATTTTTGTCAATTTTTTTTTGAATGTTTTTTCAGTTATTAGTTCCTGTTGTTACTGTTGGCTTAACTTGTATTTGCTACAGGTATTGTAGACTTGACTTTAAGCAACATTTTGTTGTTGACAAAAAAAAGAGAATAAAATTTAAACAACAGCAGTAAGAACAAAAAAAAAAAAAAAGAACTGAAACTGAAAATAATTGCAATATTTAGGAAAAGTTCTTGAAAGTTTTCAAATTTCGTTCAGAGAGGTGCATTAAAAGTCATTGTAATGACTGCAGTCTCATAAATAGTCTGCTTGTTTTACTTTTTCTCTCTTTTTCTTTGTCAAAGTCTAGCAAGAGATTTCCAACGAATGGCATTTAAAGTATCCCCCTTTTATTTTCACTTCCTATAAACGCTTAGGTCTCATTCTTTTTTCTCCGACATAAAATGCAATTTTTATATGCAACATAAGCATTATTAAGGTACCTTTTACTAGATTTTATTTTTAATAGAATTTCCCTTTTTTTCTATTTTGTTATGCTTTTAGTTTCATTTCTCTCCTTTTATGGGAACTTGTACTCTAAACTGTTGTAAAACAAATAGAAAATTTGAAAAATATTATTAAGGCAAGACACCCAATGCTGGTGACAAAAGCACACTACATTGACAAGGATTAACGTATATTTATCGGGCAAGGTTTGTATTATACTTACTACGTATTCATGCAGTATTCCCCGGATGAAAACGACGATGTTTACAGTTATAGAAATTTCGAGAAGGCGAAGTCATGAACATACACCTTCATGAACATTCATCAGATTGTTTACACTGCCATATATAACAAATGTAAACAACTTTGTTCACATTTATAGAGATTTCGAGAAGGCGAAGTCACGAACATTCGCCTTCAAGAACATTCATCAGATTGTTTACTCTGCCATATAAAAGGCAAGGCAAAGCATGCGACTGCAGTTGTGAAGTTCAGTCAGTCTTGTGTGAAGACGCTGCGCGATTGAAGAGTGTAATCGTGGTTTGAAGATCTCCGTTACAAAGATCTGTCGAATAACTGCCTAGTAATTGTTATTGTTTATGCAAAGGGTGTAAACAGAGGAATAACAAACAATGCAATTGTTGTTGCTTACATAAAGTTGTGAACAGTGGCACACAGAGTTACTTACAGACACTTCTAATCCATCTCCTTCAGCAATTTCTGCGCAGTGATCCCAGAGTGATCACCGCACCGAGCTATAGAAAATGATGGAAGCCTTTTCCGACCAGCCATTGAAAGCAATGAGACAAGTAGAATTTTATCAGCTTAAATAACACATGGCTCTTTGGTCTCAAGTGCGAGATTTCGATATAAGAAGTCCCTGTTTATTAGCACTGTACTGCAAGCATTTTTGAAAGTATTTATATAACGGGGAAATTCTGTATATGGTTCTAAATATAGCTGCACAGACATATATGTACATATATATGACAAAAATGACTTTAAGACGAAATAAATTTTTCACCATTATTTCTCTAGAAAGGCTTCAGTGCAATCCCTTATAAAGGCGAGCTACATTCAACTCTTTAGGAATCTTTACCTACGTTTACGTACATACGTACATAATTGGTCTTTACAACTCTTCAGTCAGGATTATCCAAATCAAGGGAAAAGATATTCGTCAACGCAAGGCCTGGACATTCTTAAGCACTCTACGCTGGAAACTATCCCGAAGATTTGATAAACGAAGCTATAGCCTTGACATCAATGGACGATAGCTCCGTCAAGCTGACAAGGATTGGGGAGCCAAATAACCTATAAGTGCACCTCGCAAGAGCTGAGCATTGACAACGAAAGTGGATAACAGTCTCCTCTTCCTCAACCGATCTGCACATGGCACATGGGCCATGGGGCAGAAGTCGTTAAATGTGAGCTGCATTCTCTCCGCGTGATTTCCCTTAATAAAGCACGGCCACAGTGATTGAGATGATGTCACGACCAAGTCCGAGTAACTGGTTCTGTCCATCGAGGGCCAAGTGAGTCTAGCGGTGGAGTAGGACTCCTCATTGACCCAGGGTAGGTTGGAGTCTCGAAAGAATTTCCGCGTGTTAGCCATCTTGACCGTTGGCTGGAAGAGCCTAACCGAGCCTTTTCAAGCAGGCTAATAGGACACTGTAATGGTCAGCAAATGGACGTCTTCACGCCTGAAAAAATTAACAAAACTGATCATCAACTGAATTTAAAGAACGAAATGCATTTTGCTCTCGTGTTATTACCAACCTTCTGTCAATTAGAAAAGTTAACACAACCGTTATATTGCATTGTAGTCCCCTAAAGGATCCTATGAACTATGAACAGTGCAACTGTGTGTTTGTAAACATAACAGAAATGAAAAGGAAAATAAACAACACAATTACAACAACGAAACAACAACAACAAAAGTAAAAACCAAAATGGAAATGGAAAATAAAAGTCCGTTGTTTACTTTACAGTTACTACAACAACTAATTCCAGTATTATAAACAGTTAAAGTTCCAAAAAATATTTGTCAGCTCCGCACTCTCTCTCTCTCTTTCTTTTCTTCTAGGGCATATACAGGTTTTCTAAAAGCAACAGCAGAAATGTAATCTAAAGGGATTCAATCCTTACACAGTTAAAAATGGGAATTTCATGACCTTTACACGAACAATGCACACTAACTGCTTACATGCACACATGCACACACTCTCTCTCTCTTCCTAACAAATGTAAACAAAATAACGTTGCCAACTGTAAAAACGAAATTGAAATTTGTGAGAGTTTTTCTAGTTCTTTTGTTTGTGTTCGCTTTTGGTTGGAGTTCAATTCAATTCAATTCAGTTCAGTTTAGTTGAGTTTCATTTTCTAAATTTTTTGTTGTTCACGGTTTCTGTTGTTTATTTCTTTCTATTTTTGGTTCCACAAAATAAAATAGAGGAAATAGAAAGAAGAAGAAGAATAAAATATTACAACCATTGTAGGATTTTTTAATTACTTTTGCCTGTGGCACTTACTATTCGTGCAACAAAATGTTGCTGTTTAAACTAATAAAGCAGCAGGAAGAAACAAAAAAATGTACGCGCTCTTTGAAAAATTGCAACAAAAACGGCATGAAATATCAACGAATGTGTGAGTATGTGTACAGGGGGTATAATGGTAGTAGAACAGTACTATACATGAATGTGTGTGTATGTGTATATGTAAGGATATGTTTTAAAGCAATTTATATGCATATTTCGAGTAGATAGTTCATTGTAGTTGTTGTTATCTTTGTTGTGTGTGTTGAATATCTATTAACTGTAGGTGTAGGTGTAGGTGTATACATGTGCATGAGTGTTATTGAATTGAAGTGTAAATGTTGTGTTGATGTGTGTGTTTGCGTGTGTGTATAAAGTGTAATTTCTAATTTCCGTTAAACAAAATAATAACAACAGCTACAGCAACAACAACAACACTAAAAAATTAATAACAACATCCTACACAATATGAAATTCACATTTAAATACACGCTTTAGTTTTGCTACACTCACAGAAATGAATTGAATTGAATTGAATCGAAAAATCATGGAACAATGAAAATGGATATGTCCATACAGAAACCTTTTGCTAAGTACTTCAGCGACAACAACATTGTTACATTTTTAACTTTTAAAAACTATGAAAATATGAGCTGGTAGATTGCAAATAAAATAAAAAAATCTGCGTTCATTTTAATTTAATTCTTTATTATTCGCACACGTCTGTAAGCCACTGTTCACAACTTGATGTAAACAACAACAATTGCTTTGTTTGTTATTCCTCTGTTTACACATACATACCCTTCAGTCAGGATTACGACCTAGTTTCTCACACCACTTATGTTGTGTGCGTTAGTTTTATACATGAGTGGCGGGACCTACAATTTAAAGTCGATTCCGAACGACAGATTTTTGAGAAACTTTTCATGGCAGGTTTATTTACTCTCAGAGGTTTTTTGCCATAAATCGGCTGAGAGGAAGTCACCGAAGAAGGATTTGAACACTACCTACTAGACCACGGCGACTACATTCTCTCTGTTAATACCCTCCGCATACACAATAACAATCGCTAAGCAATTATACAAGAGATTTTTGTAACGGAGATCTTTAAACCACGATTACACTCTTCAAACACAACGCGTTTTCAAACAAGACTGACTGTACTTCTTTAACTCAGTCGCCTGCTTTGCCTTGCCTTTTATATGGTAGGGTAAACAGTCTGATGAATGGTCGTAGCTTCGCCTTCTGGAAATCTCTATAAAACATAGTTGTTTTAATATGGTTGTTTGTGTATTTTGTTTACATTTATTATTATAGGGTTTGTTGTTGTATTTTTGTTTACTTGTTTACCATTTTTTATCCTGGTGTTTGTTGTTGTATTTCTGTTTACTTGTTTACCATTTTTTATCCTGTTGTTAGTTGTTGTATTTTTGTTTACCATTTTTCTTACGCTGGTGTTTGTTGTTGCATTTTTTTGTTTATAATTTTAACGTTAAGTGATGTATAAGCAAAATACCAGTATCTAGATTCTTCATTTTCATAACAATTTGCTTCATTAAAATTTCTCTCCATAACAATAAATCTCGACGACTATTTATTTTAAATATGATTTATAGACTGCTTGTTGCTTTTAGTAGCCTTGACCTGTCAAAGAATTATACATTCTACACCCTATTTAAAGCATACAAATATATTTCTTTGTGTGTATTATTATTATTATAGGCGAGAATATGTATGTAACTAGGCGAATGAGTGAGGAGGAGGCAAAAAAAAAATTCAATTTATGAAAATTTGAATTTAAATAAAAAATAAACACTTTTGTTTGCACAAAGGACTCTCAACCATTAACAATAATAAAATAAAAATACAAAAACAAAAAACACACACATGCAGTAAAAATATATGAAATTTACAACAGTTGAAGCAAAAACTTTCAAAATGCAAAAAAACAACAAAAAAAAAGAGAGAATTACACAAGGCCTTGCAGGCCAATTATCCATAAAAGCGTGAATTTACTATATTTTTACTTGATTTTTTCCACCATTTTTTCCCCATTTATTTTACAATTTTTTTAAACTCTTTTTGAAACGCGTATGTTTTTTTTTATTGCAAATTAAAAATAAACTTTATTTTTTAATATTTAATATGAATAAAAAATAATATTTTTTTTATATCTTTTAAATACAAAACATTGTACAATTTAAATGTAAATTTAGTTTTTATTTTTTTTGTTTAAATAAACAATTTCGAAACATTTTATGCGATATTATTTTGATATTAAAAAAAAGAAGACAGTAAATTGAGAAAATATTATTAAATTTACTTTTATATTCCGATTATAAAATTAATTCAATATGAATATAAAAACAATTTCATTTCAATTTCGTGGAACTAAAAATTTAATTTTTTTTTTTTTAGAAAAAACTTTAAAATTTCATTAGAAATCTATTCCATCCAAGAAGAAAAAATATCGATTACTTGTGCTTATCATCTTCGTTTTGTTCTGTAAAGATTTTAAGAATCTTTATCGAACGAGAGAAGAGGAGTCAGTTTTTAATTAAATGAAGCATTAAATTCGATTAGATCGTTAATCTTTGAGAAAAATCTTTAATTTATGCCGCTGTTTTTGGAGTTTTTTTCCGAAACATGTGTTGCCATCATCAACTTGATTTTGTTAAGAGTAACATAATTTGCTTATGTTGCAGGTATTTTTTTTCTTCTTTCTTTTTTCTTCTCTTTTAGATTTCCATACCCTACTTTATGGTGAGCATTTAACGCACACAGATTATGTTTGTTGCTTCGCTAAGTGGCCATTAAAACATTCTTCCAGACGTCCAGTTGGTCACAACAATCGATGACAGGGCTTTAGACGATTTAGACCTTACAACGCAATCAAGGTTGTGCTCTTAGCCGACTTCAGCAAATACTCGCATTAAATACCCATCTCGCAGTAGCATCCTCCTCCATTCGCACGATATGGCCTAGCCAGCACAGCCGCTGGATGTTAATACGCTGCACAACATTCATGTCGTTGAGGAGTTCATACAGCTTACTGTTGGATCGAATGCGGTAGTCATTGCTAACTCGCACTGTACCGAAGACCTTACGTTGGAATTTTCTCTCACATACTCTCGAAGCTGCTGCATTAGTGCTTAATAGTACCCATGCCCCCTTTTATGTGTTTGTAGCCACTCATATTAATTAAAAAAATGCCTTGAGGATTAATATTGTTACGAAAATGAAAAATCTTTACATCACTTAACATTAAAATTATAAACAAAAGCTACGAAAAAAAAACAAAACAATGCAGTAAACAAACCTGTTTACAATTTATCATATTACTTAATATAACAACAAACACCAGCATAAAAGAAATGGTAAACAAGTAAACAAAAATCCACAAACAACACTACAAGAATAAATGTAAACAAAATACACAAACAACAATAATGAATGTAAGCAACTATGCTCACATTTATAGAGATTTCGAGAAGGCGAAGTCATGAACATTCACCTTAAAGAACATTGATCAGACTGTTTACCCTGCCATATAAAAGGCAAGTGAGTTAAAGAAGTTCAGTCAGTCTTGTTTGAAGAGAGTAATCGTGGTTTGAAGATCTCCATTACCAAGATCTGTCGTATAATTGCTTAGTGATTGTTATTGTTTACGCAAAGTGTATAAAGAGAGGAATAACAAACAAAGCAATTGTTGTTGTTTACATCAAGTTGTGAACAGTGGCACACAGAATTGTGCGAATAATAAAGAATTTTAATTAAAACTAAACACAAATTTATTTGTAGTTTATTTACAATCTACGAGCTCACATTTTAAACGTTTTTAAAAGGTAAAAACGTAACGATATACTATAAATGAATTTTGCAAAGTTGCCATCAAACTTGGGCCTTTTAAACTACTGTCTGATTGCTCGAAAGATCAGAAAAAGTTTGTAAAAATCGTTCCTCCCTTTCTCTCTCTCTCTGTAGCGTACTGCAGTGTAGAGTACATTATGGTTATACTACAGTCTACCAAATTTTCTTACCTGCTGATGTTAATTTTCTAATTCCATTCCAATGAATTGTTTCCAAACGAATTTCTTTCAAGACATTAATTTCTGAATGGATGGATGGATGATGTCTTAAAAAAAAAATCGACTTAAATTACCGTATAAATTAAATATTTTGTTTCTAATCTCCGAATACTGGTGGTCTGTCAGTGAGTGTGTCCGTACAAAGATTTTTCTTTTTAAATTTCAATCATAGTCTTAGCGGTGGCAAACGTTTGAAAGTTTGTCATTTGGTTTGGAGTTTCTTATTCAAAGAAAAACAAAACAAAAAAATCGAAACAAATTGAAACAAAATATGGATTTTTTAAGATGATTTCGATATTAAATATTATTGACAGATATTAAATGCTTCAACAGCTAAACTATTAAAGCACGACACACATGCAAATGGAAACATATTGAATGCTGGAAGTAACTGAAGAGGATAATTAAAGATAAATTGATTTTTAGAAGACAATAACTTATCTTACTTAACGAGATCTCACTTGCTAGGTTAGTATAGCAGAACTGCATGGCATACTTGAAGAATGTTCCTTTAAGCATCTTCTGTTCGAACCGCAATATAATGTCCTTCTAGCTGAAGCTAATAATCGTGGAAACTACCACGCAATATATTCTATACACTATAGAAGTCGCCGTAGTCTAGTAGGTAATGTGTTCGCTTATTAGATGAAAAGCACGGGTTCCAGCCCCAAGCCAGACATCAAAACGAAATATAAAAAAACGTAGTATATTTCTTCGGCGACTTCTTCTCAGCAGATTTCTGGCATAAACTCTGAGAGTAAATAAACCTGCCATGAAAAAGTTTCTGAAAATCTGTCGCTCGAAGTCGACGTTAAACTGTAGGTCCCGCCACTCACGTATAAAATTAACGCACACAACATGAGTGGTGTTGAGAAGCTAGGCCGTAATCCTGACTGAAGGGTTGTAATGGCCAATAATGTATGTATGTATTCTATACCATATAAGAGACTGTTACTGCCATTAGAATGGTTCTCATAAATCTAATTAAAGCAGATATCTGTTCATCCCAAATGCTGAAACATAATGCCTTCAGCGCTGGCAATGACTTGTTTTTTTTTTTTAAATCTAGGAAGTATAGACGATTCCACAACGTGCTCCATCATATTGCAACACTAGCTGCTTCTAAGAATACACACCAGAGATCAGCGATGAATCATTTTTTCGCTACTCATAACCACTCATGAAATATTGAATATAAGTGAGTCAACAATATTGAAATTTAACTATGTACTCTGATTCATTCGTACTCACTACAACCGTTGATTTATAGGTACAGGTTGCAATGAGTATGCGTACAACGTTGAGATCAAACTCATACCATTCGAAATATGTTTGATTCATAAGCCTACTCGAGTGACTCGAATCATTCATCAAAATTTACAGTCTTAGTTGTTGTTGCATTTACAAAGAAAGAAAAAGAACACATAAGTAAAAAAAGACAGAGCATCAATCAGAGCAAAAACACAACCTTCTAGTGAGTATTTTAGTGTACGTACGCGATTCGTTCTTATTTTGTGATCCGTGTGTATGTTGATTTATGGAGAGTCGAAGTCAATAACAACGTCATACGTGTGGTTAAGTATGAATATGATCAGTACTTCAAGCTTTCAATATGAGTTGAGGTTCCATGATATAAAGTATAATAAGTATGAATGCGTATAAGTATCAGAAGTTATGAGTATGATTCGACATGATGAATACTCATTGCTGATCTCTGATACACACATGCTTAAGCAACTCTTCAAGATTACTTCTGATGCTTACATTTTTTTGTAGGTCTTCCCATGCTTTCTATCTTTGGCGATAAAGCCTTAGAAATTTTTATGGCTCCTATAAACTGAAGTCTTCTTAGTTTTCCTCTTCTTTCTACTCTTCCAAATATGAAAATATGTTGCTGCGCAATTACCGTTATGTCATAAGAAGGACATGCCTCTACCGGAATTTTCAAACTAAAAACACCATCACACATAGCACTCCACAATAGAATTCATTAAACAGAAGCTTATATATTAACCATAATCGAATATATAACACAACTTCACGTTTGATGAATGATTCCTGAGAAATAGTTCGTGATGTATATGACAGAATAGATAATATCGGTATTGCTACACGACCTTATTTGACCCTAGTCAGCTGTGCCATTGGAAGCATCTGCCAATTCAGCGTCATCTAAGCATCTACCACCTAACCGAGTTCCTAACTTACAGGTTTATCTAGCTCCTACATCATTATACTATAAGATTCACAATATCCCACTGTTTCCTCCATCTTTGACCTTTTTTTTCTGCATGCCATTCTGACTGCACAATTCTTTGGTTTTCAGCAGTCCGCTACAAACTGTCTTCCTTTGGCGCTTGGCAATAATAACCACAACACAGAGAATCCTGTTCAACTGGGATTGTCAGAGTATTTTAGTCGACTTTAGGATCACTATGATTTTCTTGTTCCTCTATTCTTCACAAAACGCACCTACTTTCAGTTGTTAAAAAGATTGACGAACATATTCCGTATACAACATTCTGGAGTTTTTTGAGGAGACCATCCCGACGTTTAACTTGTTTTCTGCAATGCGAGAATGGATTCTTCTTAAGTCACATGAATATGCTGCAGCGGGATCACATAGCCTTGGTTACATACATACATAAACAACCCTTCAGTCAGGATTACAACCTAGCTTCTCACACACCACTTATGTTGTGTGCGTTAATTTCATACATGAGTGGCGGGACCTACAGTTTAAAGCCGATTCTGAAGGACAAATTTTTGAGAAACTTTTCATGGGAGATTTATTTTACTCTCAGAATTTTTGCCAGAAATCTTCTGGGAGGAAGTCGCCAAAGAAATATGTTTTCAAATTTCGTTTTGATGTCTGACCTGGGGTTTGAACTGTGGCCTTACGTCTAATAAGCCAACACACTATCTACTAGACTACAGCTACGGTATGCCTCTCTATTCAAATATTGTATATTGTAGTCGTTCCCAGTCATTGTTTCCTGAGATTGAATGTGTTTTTATTTACCTCACTCTTCTCGGATCTTCTTTAATTCATTCGCCATTGCATGCAGTTCTTATGACAGTGTCCATAGACTATCAAGTAGTCAGTCTTAAGCCCATAATATTCTCGTATTGAAATTTCGCTTGGAGTGGCAAATAGGTCTTCTGCATTTCATTAACAATGTGTCCACTGTAATATTTTTCAAATTTAACCTCAATTAACTTGCATTTGCTTTGAATTTAATGACAAAAAGTGCTGAGAAAATATTTGTCAATTAAATATCGAATTGATTACACTGTGGCATCATCATCATTTGGCATAATATTGGTTGCCATCATATACAAATCATTGGATAACACACTCCACATTTTAGCCACAATTCAATTATTTATTGCCTTTTTCTGTGACAGACACTCTGACAAGGAGGAGGGAGACACAGACAGAGAGAGAGAGATAGAGCTCTAAACAAATATACGAATTATTGGCACGTGTGTCCATAATAAAGATTTCTAAACATTATCGATGGCGCTAGTGTGGCAAAGTTAGTGATGATGATGATGACGATTACGATTGTGAAGCCAACGATAACCGTAACTTTATGCAAGTATTAGTCATAAGAGATTTTCCTTTTAAATCTCGATTTTCCAAAAGCCACGTGACAGAAATTTTTTAACACCATTCGATAACTACTGGATTGTGTACGTGTGTGTGTGTCATTATTTTATTTTGTGAATATTTGAACGTTTGTTAGCGTTTAAAATCGATTCCAGAAATTATCGACAGGGGAGTTGCAACATTCGTTACGTTTGAATGTGAATGTGGCGAATCTTATTTCAATGCTCTCGGTTGTATGTGGCTTCATTAAAATATTTCTCATCATCGTTGCTACTGATTTGCTAAGGATTTGATGGGCAAACTAATGTTCCAAACAGTATAGAGTGTGCCTGCAATCAAAGTAATGTTGTTAATAAGCTTAGCTTTCGGATTCTTCACACTATCATTTGTGCAAAATATCACACGAATAACTCATCATTATGATAGGCATTGAAATAATTCTTATCTTTTCTTTCTTTTTCGTTTTTTGTTTGGCTACTGATATTTGATACTCTTTTACCATTAAATTTCCCCTCCTTTTTTGAGTACCACCCCTTTCGTATCTGACATTGGAAAAAGGTGTGATAATAAAACAGTCGCTATTTCATATTTATTACAGGCAATTTAGGCAGCATCTGTCATCATGTTGTGTTCATAACCTTATCAGTATTTTTCTTAAAAAAGAAACATCGAGATGTGCCACAAAGCAATGATGTTGCATGTGTTGTGTTGTGTTGTGTTGATGTATCATCGATTACCTCATTAAGGGTTAAAACTTGTAACACGTGTTGCGAATATTTAATCTTTGTTAGAAAGACAGTTTTTCTTACCAGATTTTGTTGAAGGAAATTTGCTCAGTTTGTTGGCAAAACTAAAGGATGTTAATGAAGTGAAATAAAGGTCACCCGTTTTTCTTTTTTTGCCATTTAATGACAGCGTTCATGATTTATTGTTAAATGAGATCAATAGAAACCAAACAATATTCGAATATTTGGATTCTATTTGGAAGAAATAAAAGAAATTTTCTATTGGGTCTTCCAACAGGGGTTTTCAATCTGTGACAGTTGGTAAAGACCATATTGCTGAAGGTTCATTTGCCAAATTAGTTACCATTTATACAGTCTTTTTTGTCAAAACACAATCATAGGGCTCTGGAGCACTTGGCAACTAGAACTAGTTTTCTTAGAAAACTCATTTTCAAAGATGAATCACATTTCTGTTCAAAATTATCGGCGGAGCCTATAGTTTAAAGTCGACTCCGAACGACAGATTTTTGCGAAACTTTTCATGGCAATTTTATTTATTCTCAGAATTTTTGCCAGAAATCTACTGAGAAAAAGTCGCCGAAGAAATATTTTTTAGTATTTCGTTTTGGTGGAGATGTGTTACATGGAATTTAAACCATGGCCACACGTCTAATAAGCCAATACACTACCTAATGGACTACGGCGACTTAACAGAGGACATGATCTAACTATTAACATATTGTTACGATAATGGTGTTTTGCTTTTACATCCTTTAACATTAAAATTATAAACAAAAGCTACAACAACAAAAACAATGAACTTGTTTACAAAATAAACAAGTAAACAAAAATATACCAACAAACACCGCAAGAATAAATGTAAACAAAAATACACAAACAACAATAAGGAACCAACGATGTTTACATTTATGGAGATTTCGAGAAGGCGAAGCCATGAACATTCATCAGACTGTTTACGTTGTCGTATAAAAGCAGGCAACGGAGTTAGTAAAAGTTCAGTCAGTCTTGTGTGAAGACGAGGTGTGTTTGAAGAGAGTAATCGTGGTTTGAAGATTTCCGTTACTAAAATCAGTCGAACAATTGTCTAATAATTGTTATTGTTTATGTAAAGGGTATAAACAAAAAAGGAATAACAAACAGAGCAATTGTTGTTGTCTACATCAAGTTGTGAACAGTGTCACACTGAATTGTGCGAATAATAAAGAATTTTAATTAAAACTAAACACAGAATTATTTTTTATTTTATTTGCAATCTACGAGCTTATATTTGAAAAGGTAAAAACGTAACAATATGTATCAGGACTTTACCTTTTCGTATCGGTTGAATGCAAATTGCGGCCAGCATAATAACTATTATGGGCGCCGCTAGGGACCAGCTGATTATTAAATCCTTATAGATCCATTAAAGGCTGTCTAAGAATATTTTTTAAGGCAAAAGATGTGAATTCAACGGTTAGAGATACATTCTGACAATGTCGTCTTTTCAATGCTTTCGTATGATGCTGTTTGTATTGCAGAAAACACGGACTCATCAAAATGCCTACACTCTCCGGGGTAGTAAGCAGTAAAATCTGGAAAAAAACCCTGAAAAAATTCCTGCCACTTTTTAATTATGCCACGTACAAGTTGAATCCACCGTTATATACTGTCCATTGAACAGTAGTTGAACAGCTTAAACATGCTGTCTTGCAAGTCTTTCAAAAGTAAAAACGTTCATCGATTACTTTTACAAAACAAACGGTAAATCGAATGCAACTAATCGATGTTTCGATGTTTATTAATAATGCTTCCCACCGCGTCAAATTCATTTGATTATCTTATGGACGATAAATGTAAAAATTTATGTGTGTTTAATTTATGCATTAATCATAACGAAAATTACAATCGAATCGCTGTGGCATATCGTTTGAACAATGCTCATATAAAAGTATTTAATATGTTAATATCAGTGTATATCGTATATCGATATCGAAATATGAATGAATTAGTGAAAGTATTTGTAAGTTTCTATTTTTAAACTTTTTTTCCTCTGTTTTTGTTGTTGTTAATTTAGTTAAGAGTGTTGCAAGTTGCAAGGCACGTTATGATATGATCTTTGGGCGTCTGTTAAGTTAACGATAATTATCACCTGATGTTATAAGTTATCATGACTTACAAAACGTTTTATGGTTCTCCCCCAAAATGAGCAAAAACAACAACAATAATGGCCAGCAAAACAAAAAATATTGAATTTCCTACTCTAAGCCATACGAGTACAAGACCCCATGTTGCTTGCCATAATACTGTTGCAGCTAAAGTACACACTTAAACCTACACGTACGCACTCAAACTGGGTTTGTGAATAAAAACTTTGAAGAACAGTTTGTTGCACTAGAGAAGGAAGGTTTCACTCTCAGCCTAGCCATTGATGCTGATGGCAAAATGCATTCATTCTACCAGTATGTGTACATTTGCCACCAACAATGCAGGCCGGGGTCATTTTACAGGTGGTTGGCGCCCTTTAGCTACTCTTGGAGAATTTTAACAAACAAAAAACACCTTAAGTAGGTAAGCATGATAACAATCACTTGTGCTGTGTGCAATGAATTTCTTTCAGTGTATTCAAGTTCAATAAATTTATTTATGCATATGAGTTTAAACGATTTTAACGATCATTATCTCTTTTGTCTTTCCCTATTTATTGATTTTTAAGATCTTTTTTAAGATCTTTAATGTCTTCTCCCTTTTTTTTACTGCATTTTTCTTGATTCTTTTTGTTAGAGAAATCTGTGTTAAAAAAGAACAACAACAGCAACAACAAGAAAAAAGTGTAATTTCTAACAAAATTATGACCCTGTTATAGACGTAAAATGTTGAGATGACAGGTGAACCACTATCGTTGAATATTGGTTGTGTGCTTAGGTAACACTTTTTTTCTTCATTAACCAAACGAAAAAAAAAAAATGGAAAATGGAAACTAAAAGACATCTTTTGTTAGGCATTCAATAAATTCGACTGTCGATAATGAAGTACCATCAAGCTTAACGGGACCAACTATTAATCCTACTTCGGCTACAAGAATATACAAATTCTACGAGGAGTGCTTAGAAATCGCGAAGAATTGGTTTGATTGAAATGATTTGTGGATATCAGTATGTTGATTCCAATTTTTAATAGCTTCTACTTTTACATCGGTGGGTTTTTAGTAATAAACTTCTGTACCCTGTAAATATCTTCTACCCATGAAAAATTTCACTTACTGTCCATTTGAAACATGTTGTATAGGGTGGGCCATTTAAAAGTTTAAATTTAAAAACGCAATAAAATAAAAACGGTTTGAAATTTTGCCAATTTTATTTTTTTGTTGTGAAGTACAATTGCTGCGGTTAGAAATGGAATATTATTTCATTCATATGGTAGCCACGACTGGCCTCACAGTTCCACATTTAATTCGACCAATTTTCCTGCACTTTTTCGAGTATGTATGGGGTCGTATCTCGACAATGGCATCACGAATGTTGGCCTTCAAATACTCAATTGTCTCTGGTTTGTCGGCATAACAGAGAAAATAGTCCAACGGTTTAATTTCGGCTAATTGAAAAGACATCAAAAGTTTGATGCAATAAATCGATTGTGGCATGACATGTGTAGCAAGTTGCATCATCCTGTTGAAACCAAATATCGCTCACATCAATACCATGAAGACCGGGTACAAAAACAAATCGGTTATCATAATGCGATATACATATGTGCCCTTTGAACGTAATAGTTGCGCCGTCCTCATTTTCCAAATTTTCATGCCGCATCAAAAGTCACTCGTAATGGGGGCTGATGACTTCTGTATGACCACGTGTGGGATTTCTGAGTGCCAAATATGGCAATTTAGCCTTTTAACATACCCACCAAAACGAAAATGAGCTGTATTCGATAGATTTTTTGATAAAATCAACATCATTGTGCAGTTTCTCGTTGGTCCATCTATTGCAATAAATTCCAATGTTGCTAAAGCTTAAACCGATTTATTACGTTCAGTGGAGATAAGTTACTAAATTTTGTAACCGATTAGCATAACATAAGTATAGCCAAATTTGACATAACCGATGGTTCAGATATAAACCGATAGATAAGATACTGCAAGCATATCCACTATATCCACTGTACGTAACAGAGATCAGCAATGAATAGTGTTTTCGCTACTCATAAGTACTCATGAAATTTTAAGTACAAGCGAGTCAACAGGATTTAAATCCAACTACTCTGATTCATTCGTACTCACAACAACGTTGATTTATAGCTATAGGTTACAATGAGTATGAGTACAACGTTGACATCAAACTCATACCATTGGAAATATGTTTGATTCATACGCCTACTCAATTATATACATACATACATAATTGGCCATTACAACCCTTCAGTCAGGGTTACGGTCCAGCTTCTCACACCACTCAGGTTGTGAGCTATAATTTTATACTTGAGTGGTGGGACCTACAGTTTAACGTCTACACCAAACGACAGATTTTGAGAAACTTTTTCATGGCAGGTTTATTTATTATTATTTGCCAGAAATCTTCTGAGAGGAAATCGCCGAAGAAATATTTTTTTTTTCATATTTCGTTTTGATGTCTCGCCTGGGGCTCGAACCCGAGCTTTACGTTTAATAAGCGAACACACTACCTACTAGACTACGGCGACGAGCTACACTGACGTAATTTCTCTATGACCGTTTAATAAATTATTTTGCTTGAGTCAGTTGCCATCCAAAAGTGATTTTATCCATTTTAAAAGCCGTATCTAAAGCACAATTTACGGATCTGGATTTTGTATTGAGGATGAAAGCTCTCTGTAAGTGCCAACTCTCCGTAAGCTAGGAAATTGCCGCTAATAAGCAGTTTATTTATTAGATGTCATATTTCATACGAGCATGTATTACTGTAAGTGCCTTACGAATTTCCTCTGCTATCCACTCTATTGTAATTTGACGCCAGGATTGGGATGGTTCCAGTTCTAATTTAAGTCGTTGTTTGCTAAATCTCCAGCGTTTAGTCTTTATTAGAACAAAGAACTCATCTCAGTAAGATGACATGCCCCAAGGATTAGAGCAACTTCTGTAGTCACTATCTCTTATAAAGAAATGGATGAAAATTATAGTTGACTTCTAGCTTCTAGCTATGACAGACCAAACAAAAGTAAAGTCATACAGAGAACGTATAAAATAAAATAATTACTTAGGATACTGTAAGCATAACATTCATGCATATATGTAATTTATATGAGTTCACGTAGAGCATGTCCACTATAGCCACCGTACGTAACGGTTTAACAAAGTTTTAAAAGCTTAGTTGGTCACCTTAAGCTTGATATGTATTAGTTAAACGATCTTCTTTAGTCGCTTGTTAAATCAACAGGTTTTACGAGTCCCCATATTAAGTTTAATAGCTTAGACGGTGCCATTTGTTTGTATTGGAAAGCAATAAAACAAAAAAAAAACAAAAAAATCTCAAGCAGTTACAAAATAAAAATACTCCACTGAAACTATTCAAACCACCGCCAACCTATTGAATGACTATTAAACTTATTTGTAGTTTCTGTTGTTGTTGCTGTTGTTGTTGTTGCTGTTATTATTGTTCATTTGTTAGTTGTTCTGTAAATAAATACGAAGCAAATTAAACTTTTATTCCCTGTATGTGTGTGTTTTTTTTTTTCTATTTTTTAACAAATTTAAAATCGTTTTTTGTTTTTTTGTTGTTTATGATGAGTCCATCCATCCATCCTTTTGTTCGAACATCAAACGTGATGTTTAAAAAACGATTTGCATTTTCAATCAAGTGTTTGTTTGTATAATGAATTAATGTTTTTTTTGTTTTTATTATTTCTGTTGTAATAAATAAACTAAAGAGTTTAGTATACAATAACAATAACAACAACAATAAGAATAGTTCATCAACAGGTCATAATCCAGAAGAAGAAAAAAAAAAACGATATAAAAAACGAACATTGATTGCCTACGTCAATGATGACATCGTCATAGCACAGCACATACCAGCAAGCAAGCAGCAGCACTAACAAGATTTCCTTCTAATGTATGAGATGAAGATGACGTTGACGATGGTGTTAATGACTCTGATGATGGGATCTTTTAGAAAATATTTCATTAAAAAAATTTTTATTTTTTATATTCTTGTTCTTGTTCTTCTAAATTTTATTACATTTTTTTATTACTCTGATACTGGGTAAATAACAACAACAACAATAAATCTTGCAAATGATGTTTTATGTCTTCGCCGTTACTGATGCTCACTCTCTCTCTGTCTCTATATATGCTGATACACCATAGAGTATCAACACAAATCTTTTGCAACACAAACAATAACAACAACAATTTTAGTTCAGACTTTTCATTGTTTATTTACAATTTTGTTGATGAAATGCTGCAATCATCTCCTCCTGTGCTCTTCTATAAATTGATTTCACATCTCTTTACACTCATTCACTCACTCACTCATCATCATCTTATTTCCATAGAAATCATGTCAAGACTTGTTGTAATAAAAAACACAAATAACCAAACAAACAACCAACGTAATATGAGGCCATTAAAACTAAATGAGTTACAAATAAACAAGTTTGTTTAGGATCTCATTTCCACATTACATTTTTTATGGGTTTTCGTTCATTTTCTCTCCTACATATTTTTCTTATAGATTTTCTCTTTAAAAAATCATAAATGCTTAATAAACTTTGAAATTGAAAATGTTTTTGAAATAAAAGAATTTCGTTTTAGAATTTCCTTTCCCTTTGCTCCTCTTCGCGAGTGATAAACAAAATAGTTGCCTTTATTGTTAATGAAAAGAAAACAAATTTTTCTAAAATTTTACGCTGATTAGTAGGAAAATAATAAAAGAAACAACATTTTATGTTTAGACTCAGAAAGGGTTTAAATCACAATAATGTGTCCTGTACTATTGATGCTCGTATTGCTTAAAAAATAAAACAACAATTTCTTATAGCCCAAAAATAAAATAAAGAAGTCTTTGTCTTTTCCAATATTCTGTCTCTTAATTTAGAAAAGAGCTCCTCTCCTGGCATTATTTGTTTAAGTTGATGACAGATGTTCAATTACTAGATGACCAGGTATGTACAGAATTTAAAAGCTAGGGAATAAAAATACCAGAGGCGGTGAAAGCCATAGACATCTCACATCGTTTAGTGTTTTAAATTTTGAAAGGTCACTATGGTACAAAGGTCAGCAATGAAATTTAAAAAGATGAGGTGATTAGAATCGTACTCATAATTTCTAATACAGTTAAACCTCGATTAACCGGGCCTCCATTAACCGGTCACATCTATTAACCGGCATGCAGATTTTTTTGAATTTTTACCTCTATTATCCGTGCTTTGGTTTTTTACCTCTATTATCCGTGCAGCATGATTTTTATTATGTTACGTGGTAATAAAATATTTTCCTCCGAATTGCACGTCTTTGGTTCAGCCCATGGACCAAGGAGTGATTCGAGGTTTTAAATGCAATTATCGCAAGTCAATTGTGCAGAAACTCTTATGTGCAAACAGCACATATGAATTCGTAAAATCATTTAATATAAGAGCAGCAATATGGACAGCAGTTGTTTCTTGGGATGCAGTATCCACACAGGTTTTGCTTAATGTTTGGTCTAATTTACTAGCTTTGGAAAATGAACTAAGTGACCGTCCAGAAATACAATCAGACATAGAAGTACCGGCTAATTGTTCCATTCATGATTTAACAGAGTGGATGGAGAGCGATGCTAAACTGATGCCGTTTGCTATTTTATCTGACATTGACATCATTGACAAGGTCAATCAAGTTCAGCAAAGTGATCATAGCTCAAATTCCGAAGATGAAGAGACTGAAATTGAAACTCCAACTTTATTACAGGCAATAGAGGCGTGTAATGTTTTGTTAAAGTTCGTAGAAAATTCTCCAGCTATATCGGAAACAGATAAAATTAAGATGCATCGTATTCAAAACCATTTATTTAAAGAACAATTAAAAACAACGAAGCAAACTGAATTCTTGAATAAAAATTAATTTAAAAAAAATAAAATCTTGTATGTTTTAATACAACCTCTATTAACCGTGTATTTAGATTATCCGTGCTAAGTTCGGTCACGAGCGAGCCGGATAATCGAGGTTCAACTGTACTTATACGCATTCATACTTATTTGAATATCATGGAACCTCTCCACTCATATTCAAAGTTTGAAGTTGTACTCATCATATTCATACTTAACAACAATTATGATGTTCTTGATTTCGACTCTCCATAACTCAACATATACAAGAATCGCAAAATAAGTATGAGTCGCGTACGAACACTAAAATACTCACTAGAAAGTTGTGTGTTTGCTCTGCTTGCTTTTGCTCTTTATTTGCTTATGTGCCTTGTTTTCTTTTTTTTTGCAAATGCAACAACAACTAAGGCTGTAAATTTTGTTTATTGATTCGAATCACTCGTATTTTTCTAAAGTTATGAATCTAAATGAGTACACTAATGAATTAAACACATTTCGAGTGGTATGAGTTTGATGTCAATGTGTACGCATACTCATCGCATATTCCTGTTCTTTTGAAACCACTGGTCGCTGATGTCACGGATCTAGTTCAGGCCAAAAGATATGGGTAACAATAGACCTAAGGTTTTCGGCCTAGCTAACGTCGTTGTCAGGATGTGGACATTTGATGCCACCATCCCCAATTCCCAACCAAACAATATTTGACATAATATTTGTCGTTGATTGTTGTAATTTAATGAAGGTAGTCAATGTGTAGTTGCCGTAGTCTAGTAGGTAGTGTGTTCGCTTATTAGACGAAAAGCCCGGATTCGAGCCCCAGGCCACTTCCTCTCAGCAGCGACTTCCTCTCAGCAGATTTCTGACAAAAACTCTGAGAGTAAATAAACCTGCCATGAAAAAGTTTCTCAAAACAATCTGTCGTTCGGAGTCGACGTTAAGCTGTAGGTCCCGCTACTCAAGTATAAAATTAAGGCATACAACATGAGTAGTGTGAGAAGCTAGGCCGTAATCCTGACTGAAGGGTTGTAATGGCCAATTATGTATGTATGTATGTAGTCAATGTGAACTAAGAAGCGATGCTAAAAAACGGTCGCCATGATTATATGGCTGAAGTTGTTTGGTAAGTTGCATTCGTTCATGGTTGCTACATGATCTAAATTACACCTAGTCATTACAACCGAGTTTCTCACACCACTTGTGATGTATGCGTCAAGAGTGACGACCCCTACAGTTTAAAGTCAATTTCGAACGACAGATTTTTGAGAAACTTTTCACGGCTTTTTATTTACTCTCAGAGTTTTTGCCAGAGGTCGGCGAAGAACAATTTTTTGCGTATTTCGTTTTGTTGGAGATGTCTTACCTAAGGTTTGAACCGAGGCCTAATGTCTAATAAGGCAACACACTATCTACTAGACTACGGATACTTCGAATACAAAATAAAAACCGATAATGATGGAAAATTGTTTTTGCATGGTCTTAACTGTTTTTGGTGTAGGGACCCTAATTGGTGGACTACTATTTAGTACTCTTTCCTGCTTATAAACTCTGTCACCTAATGGTTTATTGTCGTAAATAAATATACTTATATGTATATTAGGTTCAAATTTTCAATGAATTTATTTTACAAAATTCTGTAAAATTATGAAATTTTAAACAAATTTTTAAAATTTTTATCAAAACAGAATTTCTTTGTATTCCTAAAATCAATAATTTTTCTCCCTTTTTTTTTGGGATACCATGTGTTAACGTGTATGGAAAATTGTGTGAAGAAAATCTGACAAAGAAATTCTAGTTTTTTGCACTCCATTAACTTCAAATTCTGTCCAATAAAAAATGTTGTAACATTTAACATGATTTTCTTCCATGTGTGCGTCTGTTCAGACAGTTAAATTTTTCACTTCACACCCTTTGCTCGTTAAATCAATGGAAAGCCAACGTAAAGCAAAACAAAAAAAGAAAAAACAACAAGAAAAACAAGGAAAGCAAAGAGCGAAAAGAGAAATAAATGAAATTAATCTTGTGGAAATCTTAAGCCTTAACTGATTTCAATTTTTGGTATGCGTAACGGAAATTGACCAAAAAACGGAAATTGAACAATGCATTTTAACTCACGAGTACCGTAAGATACTACAATACAACAGCAACAACAATAACAGCAATTGAATACCAGCTCACCAGAGCGCAAAGCAAAACCAAAGAGAAAGTACTGAATAGACTATATGTATGTGTGTGTGTGTAAAAGCATTCCTTTTAACTCAACTCACGTTCAACAACTCACACTCACACCAGGAAGAAATGCACTTCTCCCATATGCACACTCAGGCATACACACACATACCACTAGCTTTGCACATTTGACACGTGGCCATGTCCATGCTCAGGCTGTCTTCTCCTTTTTACTGGCATTTTTTGGGATATTGTAACGGTATAAAATTACCTTAAATTGCAATACAATCATCAGCTGAAGCTGAGCAAAGGCTGTCAGTGTCAAAAGACAAAGAAAGAAGAAATTTAAGAAAAATCTCTGCATCCTTGCAAAAGACTATCCCATCCCTCTGTAGATAGTATGTTTGCTGTTGGTTATCTGTCTATGTGTGTGTGTGTGTGTCTGGAATGTACATCAAGATGAAAGAACATCAACACAAAGAAAGATGAAGAAATAGAAAGAATGTGTTGAAAAATGTTTCTTAATTTAGTTCGTGATTTTGGAAATTGATTTTCGAGAAGCATGCCTTGACTTCTCTTGGGTCTTTTGGTAATTTTTCACTTTTTTTTTGCGTTTGCATGTGTGTCTCTCTTGGGGAAGATGGTATATGTTTAGGGGTGTCACAGTTGTTACACCTCGTATGTGGAACTATGCATGATTGGTTTTACATAGAAAGGGCAGCATAGAGTAGAGTAGGAAGCATATTATTATTGACTGGGGGTGTTGAAAATACAAATATTTGTAAGCAATTATCTCAAGTAAAGCAACCCCCTTGCTTGACTTGATTATTCTTAGATGATGTGAAATCGAAGGTGACAAATGATTAATAATGTCTTTGGAAATCATTTGGATTTTATTAGAAGTAAAAACAAATTGCTCACAGGCATTTCCTGTGGTAATAAAATGTGGTATGTGAAATAATAAAATCAATTCGGAATTTCTTTTTTTATTTAAATCAAATGTGAGATGGTTTGAATAAGTCATGCTGATATGGTTGCCTTCTGTACTCGTTCACTGATCGTATGAGAAAATATTGTTACGAAAATGAAAAAATCTAGATACTGGTGCTTTGCTCTTACATCTTTTAACATTAAAATTATAAACAAAAGCTACAAAAAAACAAAACAATGCAGTAAACAAACCTGTTTACAAATTATCTGATTGCTTAATATAACAACAAACACCAGCATAAAAGAAATGGTAAACAAATAAACAAAAATACAACAACAAACACTACAAGAATAAATGTAAACAGAATACACAAACAACAGTAATGAAACAATGATGTTTACTTTTATAGAGATATCGACAAGGCGAAGTCATGAACATTCGCCTTCAATAACAATCATGTTTACTTTGCGATATAAAAGGCAAAGCAAAGCAGGCGATGGAATTAGTGAAGTTCAGTCAGTATTGTGTGAAGTCGCTATGTGTTAGAAGAGAGTAATCATGGCTTGAAGATCTTCGTTACAAAGATCTGTCGATCTTGTAATTGTTATTGCTTATGCAAAGGTTATAACCAGAGGAATTACAAACAGAGCAATTGTTGTTGTTTACATCAAGTTGTGAACAGTGGTACACAGAATTGTGAGAATAATACAGGATTTGGAGGAATCGAATCGATGAAATCGTAGAGGTAGTCCAGCAAACCTATTTAAGATTCTCGCAAATTGTTGGGTTCTTAGGAAATAAGACAGAAAATCAATACATAAGATTAAGAGCCATTCAAGTTCGAAGCAGGGATGGGTAGGTAAGTTGAAGTGGTAGCTTTGATAGCAAAGATCACTTGAGCACGCATAACGGGCCATTGTGTAGGTAAGTGCAGTCTCCGTACAGCGCGAATTCCAAGCTAGGATAATATCAAGAGAAAGGATTTGTAGTTGTTGAGCAATATGGACATGTGCTTAAAACATTTAGACGAAACTCAAACCTTTGCTCTGAGAATAATTAATTGCTATGAAAATCATTTCATTTGTGACGTAAGCAATGGACCTTAAACACATAAAAAATAGGTGTTGTAATAAGGTAGGATGTTATCCTCTATAAAGAGTTGTAATAATGCATGTATGTTTGGGAAAACTCGGCTTTAATCAATAACAGAGAAATTGTGACCGAACCTTACACACAACACATCACTATAGACTTAAAACAGCAGCAACTGGATTGTAATGTTATTATGCATACACCTTATTTCCATAACCTCATATTTCCCTAAAGGTCTCATTGTCTTGAAGTACTGTTGTGTTCTTAAGTTGACGTCGATTCCATCAGCTTTAAGCCTTCCACTCTAACGCCATTTTTGTGACAATTTCGGATTTCCTACTGATGTTATGGCCAATTTTTTTCTATTTTCTGCTTTTGATTTGATTTCCACATAAGTGAGGACGAAATCTCATCCTCTATGTGACCCTGAGGTAGTTATTGATGAGTATCTGCAATTATTCTTGCATTCGATTCGAGCACCATACAGCAGAATAAGCTGTTTCCATCTCGATATGCTGAGCCTGCCTTTTCTACACCACAGTTGTTTTGCCCTATCCTGCGGTAACGTTGTTTATTTCAATTTTTCTGTTCTTTTTCACTTTTATCATGAGGCCTACGCTAATGCTCTACTCCAGATCTTCTACTGTAGTTTTGCCTGCAGGTTAGAGATCTTGTGCGAGAGTAGAGATATATCATCCTCATGATCTAAATCCACTAGTTGTAGTTAGAGACGGCATATAATTCCTCTTCGCTCTGAATACACCAAGCATGTCGGTGAATAGTCATGGTGATAGATACCATCCTAGTTTTAATACGGAATTGGTAGGAAGTATTTGACCCATGGTCTCGCTGTGGAGGATTAAGAACTAAGATTTCTGCATCTACAAATTAGCCCGGGTGTATACAATATGTATTATTCCTGTCATGTATGATGATTAACTTTGTAGGCAAAAAAGAGTTTCAATTACAGCCTGACAGCCTTTTTTTCAATAAGAATAATAGTGAGAGGCACTTGTTAGACGTGAGTTCACGATTCAAACTGCAGCTCAGACTTCTCCAACAATACGAAACATAAAAAAAATTTCTGGCAAAAACTCTTCCATGTAAAAATTGCTCAAAAATCTGCCCTTCGAAGCCGAATATAAACTTTTGGTCCCGCTACTCATGTATAAAATAAACACACACAACATAAGCGCTGTAAGAATCTAGGTCGTAATCCTAACTGAAGGATGGTAATGGCCAATTTTGTATGTATGAGAGGCACTATGATTTTGCTTTTAATTAGCCACAATGTAACGAAAGTGATCCATGCAATCTGCTTAATAAAGTCATTAATTTAATGGATTTTTTTTCACTACACCTTTTATGTTTATTAGCGGTTATAAATTTAATGGTAATCGTTAGTTTGTATGGATTTTACCACGTTTTTTTTTTCTTTACAATCTGCATTGTTTACATGTTGCTGTTTAAAAATTTTACTGATCATGTATGTAAATTCTAAACGTAAATTTTCTTCTTATTTTAAACACGCAGTCAAAATTTATTACTGATGTTTTATTATCCTTTCTATTCCTTTACAAATAAAATGCGAATGCGAATGCTAATGCGAAAGAAAATTTAATCAAATGAGTGTCTTAATTCCAATTGGTTGAAAAGAAGAATACAATGTTGTAATGGCCATAACTCCGATACGATATTTTTAAGATGGAAGTTGATCTAATGGTACTCTACAGTGTCTATTACTTATTGTTGTACATTGCGAAAGCTGCAAGTGTACAGCATAAGTACATACAGCTTTTAATGCAACATTGTTTACAACACATCGATCAAAGTAACGTAGTTTGTAAATACATTTAACATTTCATTCTAAATTGCTGTTTTCCGTTTTTTTTTCTTTGCAATTGAACAACTACAACTACAACTACAGACAAATGTTGCTACTAAGGTTGTTGCAGTTTTAATTTACTACACACAACATGTTGCAAACATTTAAAGTTGAGTGTTGTATTAGAACTACTTGTAGTTTATACGAGTATTAGTAGTAGTAATACATCTCTATAACTGTGTGTGTATGTCTGTATGTATGCATGAATTTAAATATAATTGCATATGTATTGTAACACTGTGTTTTAATCTTGAAGAATAACAACACAACTATTAGAAGCAAGCAAATGAAATGAAACACAACAACAATAAATAGTTGAAGCCTTTAAAACATGTACATGTGTTTCTGTTGCTGTTGCTATTTTTCTTTTTTTTTTTTAATTCGCTCAACTTTAGATAGTCAGAGCATTAAAGGAATTCAAACTTTATATCATAAAAAGACCAGAATTTGCGCAAACTAAACTTTAATAGAATTTGTTAAAAAAAAGACTTTTGGAACAGCTGGATTTCAGTTAACAAGTTTTTTGGGATTTTTTTATTTTAAAACTAAGAGGCATCAATGGTACGGCAAGTAATGTATACAGGAAACACTCTGAAACCTTATGAGGATAACATAGGGAATATGACAAGCAAATCAACGACACATCTTGGGGAATAGTAGAATTTAATGACGATTTTGTACATATACATACATACACCCACTTGTTATAATGAACCCATCAGTTGCTTAGCTGAAAAAAGCTTGATTAGAAAACCATATTTGCATTGAATTTGATACTGTGATTAAAACACTGAGGCTTACATACATACATACATAATTGGCCATTACAACCCTTCAGTCAGGATTATGGCCCAGCTTCTCTAGTCGCCGTAGTCTAGTAGGTAGTGTGTTCGCTTATTAGACGAAAAGCCCAGGTTCGAGCCCCAGACCAGACATCAAAACGAAATATGAGAAGAATAAAAACACTGAGCTATAAACTCCTTAACGTGTTAAAGGCTATATGGCGCTTTTGCTACTCGCAATTAAATTTTATAAAAATAATGAATACATACTACCAGGCATAATCCATGGAATTGAAATTAACTAAAAGTGAAATTCAAAGGATAATCTTTGATAATCCTTTATATTACCAAAACGACATATAAAATTTGAAGCTAACTTAACATTAAAAGTTAAGAATACGTAATGTAATCAAGGCCTGAACAATACATTCTTTTACTAACTGTTTCTCGTGCTGTGCAACTTATAAAAGTATTAACGTACCATTTAGCAGCAATGGCAAGTGAACATTTATTTTGGAAAATGTCAGTATCACCATTCGAAGCATATATCGTTTCGTAAACAAAATGACAAAGGTCTAACAAAGTAAGGCTTTCAAAAAGCGGCAACTATTTATCGTAGGAAATGGGAAAGAAATTCAATCTATCAATCTAACCAATTCCCAACAAATTTGTTAATTCAAGAGGTTTTGATCAGTATCAACTCAGTTGGTTCCGTGTTATGGTATGATACAAAAAAAGGGCAACAGTTCCAAAGGAATAAGTCTACAAGACCCAAGATTTACTTTCTTAGAAACACATTTTGTCAATTGAGGTATACACTTGACTCGTACAGTCGCTTTATCATACATTCCTTTAAAGACGGTGAGTAGGGTAGTAGTAAGCACTAACTGGACCCAACTCTCGCTAACTAAAAAGAAAAATAGCAGAACAGGTATTTAAATATCCTACATCCTACTCTACATCGTTATAACTTTCACGAATGATTTTGTAACCGCATGAGTACGTGTTAGAAAATAATGAGTAAACCACTCATGCGCCTAGTGCTAGTCATTGATTTAAATCTTGAAAGATCGCAGATGCAGGTCAAATGAACCATTTTATCTACGCTTTAATTGTCAGCACTCTGTTAACTTTTGCCTCAAATGCTCCGTATTGTAAACAGCTCTACGGATTAATAGATTCCTTGAGCAGAAGAGGCATCATAAAGACTTCACAGACTCTCGGTAATAATGCAAATATTCGACATACTTATTTGGTAACATATTAGTCGACTAACACTTCTTCATTTCGAATACAGAAAAAGTCTATGAATGTAAGGACGGAACTTGGATTAATCCGTTTAGACCTCAGTACTATTCTGTTATTATGGGGAATTAAGAAATTGTAAAAGAGCAGACGATTAATAACTCAGTGATCTAGATTATGTGAATTTGTCTACTCTCACATATACATACATACATAATTGCTCATTACAGCGCTTCAGTCATGGGTTACGACCTAGCTTCTTACACCACTTATTTTGTGTGTGTTATACATGAGAGGTGGAACCAACAATTAAATGTTTATACTCTCACACAAGGCCTCTCAATAAAACAAAACTAAATACATGGAATAATCATCACATAAAATTGGGCTTAAATGACAAGTATGTATAAACAGTTGTAGCACACATGACATTATACTGCAAATCCAACGAGTTACAACAAGAACAAGCAGTAGACCGAACTAAGCGAGGACAACCGAGCTTTGAATATTCAAAGCAAGCTTATACGAGGTTCAGATATGCACCCTTATTGCGTAAAGCGCAATAAACGCCATTATTGAGGTCAATATTTCATATACAGTTTAAATTAATTATTGCGCAATAAATACGCAAATTGTTACAATATTGAGTAAAACATAAAATTTAGCACTGTCATAAGTGTGTTTAGTGAGCATATTACAATTTACCGAACACTTTCGGTTGATATTTGACAACTCAAATGTCAATAACGACAAACAAAAAAACAAAATAAAAGCAATGTTGTTGAAACAACCAGCTGTCAAATGAATATTAAATAAGCAGCTGAACTGCGTATGTTATTATGCCTGAACACTTAAAATATTGTACTCAATAAACCGAATATTTACTCAATAAAAGTGCATATCTGAACATAGTATTACACTGTTACACACCGACTATAACTTGTCATCTCGAAATTGTAAATGAAATTTTCGAGATAAAGTCAGGCATTTATATGGTTAACTGTGACAAAAGAAATGATTCACTGGGTTATCGAAATAGAAGTACTTGTTCTGTTTGTTGTTGTATTTACTTATTCTATGTTATTCGTTTTTATTCGTATACGTATTTGTGTGCTCGTATGTTATTTTGAGTTGAACACAATAATAACAAAAATGCAACAAAAAAATTAAAAGAAAACACAGAAAAAGAAAACAACAACAACTGGTAATCAACAACAAAAGAAATTGCAAACATTTTATTGCCACATTTATGTTGTTGTTGCATCCTGGCTAATACTTTTGCTGTTCATGTTTCTTCATGTTGTTGATGGAACTGATTTTTTTTTCACGGTTTTTTTAACTGCTTTGCTGCTGATGCTGTTGTTGCTGTTGAAATTGTTGTTTTATGTTCGGAGCTTATCATCTGTGTAGTAAGCCTTCAATGCTGTTACTGTTGTTGTTTAACAATTTCCTGTATTTGTCGATGGAAAAAAAAGAAGTAATCTTTAGAAAAATACTACTAAGAGAAGAAGAACGAACAAAGTAAATTGACTTATAAGCCTATTAAAGCGTTCCTAACATGAGGCCTATTCAATGGCCATTATAGCATGCAGTGATAAGCCAACCAATGGCCACTTACTTTTCTAACTCTCAACCTCTCTCTCTCTCTTTCTCTCTCTCTATCTCTCCCTCTATTTATAAGTGTACGTACATGTCAATGCATTTAATTTATGGCATGCCGTGTTAAAACTGGACTAGAGATGTTCAAATTATTTTTTCGTATTTACATACACACACTTGTTCTTTTCTTTCCGTTAATAATTTAATTTACACAGGAAAAAAATGTTTTACTGACTGATTTGATTCATCAGCTCACAGTCTAGACCAATTAAGCTTGCAGCATAAGCTCAACTTACTTCAAGTATCGCATCTTCCTACACATCCAACAGGGACTTCCTAAATTTGACACTTCTTAACGGCCATCTTGTTGAAACTACATCTGCCAAATTAGTTGTCATTTATTAAGTTGCCTTAATATAATATGATATTCGAGTTGCTGTTGTCCCAGTATATCATGCTTAAGAGCCTCGAATATTTTTTTACTTAATACCTAAAGCTTGTGTGTAATTGCGTTCAACATTAGCCGGCTTTTACTTCCGCGCAATTTCCATGCAACTTCCGTGAAGCTGTGAATAGACGACCTCCGTTTCTGCATCACCATTCAATCACTGCCTAAGTAAGAGATACCTTATCTATGTTGTCAAATGAGAAAAGTCTCTGTAGGTAGGTAGGTTGGAGTGGTAGCTTTGATATCACTTGAGCTCACTTGAGCAGGCATAGCGGCCCGTTGTAATGCCGTAGGTAATGCATTCTCTTATTAGACGTTGGCCATGATTCAAATCCCAGATCAGACATTCAATCGAAAACCACGAAAAAAATATGTATTTCCTCGGTGACTTACTCTCTGCAGATTTCTGGGAAAAAGTCTGAGAGTAAAATAAAATTGCCATGAAGAATTTTCTGAAAATTTGTCTTTCAAAGTCGATTTTAAACTAGGGGTACCCCTCGCCACCCCAGTATAAAATTAACACACACACAACAGAAGCGGTGTGAGAAGCTAGGTTGTAATCCTCACTAAAGGAATTTGTAATGACCAATTATGTATGTATGTAGTCGACAGGTTGGCTTTTAAGCATAATGTCTCCGTGCCACCTAATTTATTATATTAATATAACAACAAGCACCAGCATAAAAAATGGTAAACAAGTAAACAAAAATATGTACAATAACAAACACCAGCATAAAAAAATGAAATTTCAGTAGGCGAAATCATGAACATTCGCCTTCAGGCTGTTTACCCTGCCATATAAAAGGCAAGCCAAAGCAGGCGACTGAGTTAGGGAAGTTTAGTCAGTCTTGTGTGAAGACGCAGTGTATTTGAAGAGAGCTATCGTGGTTTGAAGATCTCCGTTATGAAGATCTAGTAATAACAATTATCTAGTAATTGTAATTGTTTATGCAAATGGTTTAAGGAGAGGAATAACAAGATCTATGACTTTAGTATTGTCCTATATGGCGCTAGTGATTAGAATTATTTTCGAGGGTAGATTTTTCCAACATAATGCTTTTCATATCACACCCAGTCTGATGGTGTGTTGAAGACTTTTTAAAATCGATGAACACTAGTTATAGAAGTCTATGCTGTTCTATAAATTAGTCGCATATAGTACTTAAATTTAGTGGCCCTGTTTATTATCACTGATTGTTCTGTACTATACTTCGATATCTTCATTGTATTATGACTAGCCTTATCCATTTTTTATTGTGCAAGGCGGAATAATTTGCTTACAGTTGTAAAAACTTTTCGATAACTTCACAATGATGCCTTTGCCTACGTTAGAGGCAGCCTTTCTATTTTGATGTGAAGCAAGGTTTTCAATGTCTGCCTGTAGCATTTCAGCTGGTGTTCAAACTCATGTGTTGCTTCGTAACTGGTATGCTCCAATATGGCCACCGATCTTCTAGAAAATTTCCAAATATCCTTTGGCCAAAAATCGATTTCTTCAAAATTGAATATGTCGACCCACAAAATTAGTACGGCAATCCCACTACCACGGTTGGAAAGAGGACCCTCTGGTCTACCATTTATAGTCTGTATTGTGTAGTATTTCTTCTATGCTCCAAACTGGCCACTATTCTTCTATAGAATTTTCATACATACATATTTGGCAAAAAACCACAAAATTGCCGATATACAGTAAGCGTCAAAAGAAACAGTGCACTATGGATAAAATTCTAACAATCACCAAACTGAACTTTTACAATATTTCGCAAATTTTTTTAATTTTTCGTTTATGGTTTCAATTTTAAAAACTGGCAATGAAACAATTTTAAAATATAAATAACGGTAATTTATTAATGTATATTTTTTATAATGTACAGTTTCCTTTGACGCTCACTGTAAGTCATGGTTGCACTTGAGCAATATTCGAAAAATTTATTAAAAGTTTTTATAATTACGTTAAACTAATTACCCCCAAAAAGGCTTACCAAGAATTTCCAAAAATTAGAAAAACTTTTCCATGTGATCCTCGTACTTTAAATTCTTTTTATAAGGAACTCATTTAAGATTTCAAAATAATTAGAATTTCTTCTTGGAAATATTTTGAATTTCAACAAACAAATATTTGTTCAAAAATTCCTTTTCTTTGTTGTTGTTGTTTTTTAATATTGTACTAACATTTTGCCTTGAGTGTATGAGAGAATGATGCTGATGATGATGATGATGCATTTACAATATTTGAAGAAGTTAAAGTAAAAGGAAATAATGGATGTTTTAATAAAGAATTTTGTGTTGCTATTGTAATTCTAATGTCTAGGCTACATAGCATACATTAGGGGGGAAAGGAAAAGGATACAATTTATTATTGTTTAAGCAGAAAATTTAAATAATAATCGTTACTCGTATCATAATGATAATGATAATGATTATTATACGCACATACATATAGACATACTTAGGTTGTATGTATAGAAAGACGAACAGACAGACAGACATTATGTCAACGTTATTATTATTATTATTGTTGTTGTTACTTGTAGGAGAGTACAATGGAAATGTAACAATTGCTGTTGGTATGGCAAATAAACAAGAATACATGAGATTTACTCTTCGCTTGTAGTATGCTCTCTGCCCTCCTTTTCCATTGAAATTTTGATCAAATAAACATAAAATATGAATTATTGTACACAATAAAGTTTAACAACGTTCTGCTTGCTCTGTATGTACATACATATACTCGTATGCCAGTAAATTACCAAAGAAATATTGCCAGTTTCGGAAAATTTGCTGGAAATTCAGAAAATGATAATTTCATTTGGATGGGAATTGGTGGAGGTACTGGCTGAATAGAGAGAGAGAGAGAGAGAGGGAGTATCAAATAAATTCATGCAAAGACAATAAATTATGAAATAAATCTTTAACCTTAAGGCAAAAGTTCAGAATTTCTTATATGCTACGCTCTGCTCTGCTCTACTCTCTCTATACTCTGTTTTACTTTGCCTAGGTCTGTGTATTAATATTGCCATCATCTCAATTTATAATCCCCTTTTATGTGCCTCCTCTATTTTACAAAATTTTAATATTTGCTCGTTAAAGTAGAAGGTCGTTGGGTTGCGTATTGGCATACATGTTAGATTTTGAAGTGAACGACGATTAAGAGTTTTGGAGGTGGTTTCAATGAGAGGTATTCGTATCATTACATATTGTAATAAAACTTATTTGAATAAATCCAAAGCCCTTCGAATTTAATTTCTTTGTTGTCGTAAACATGTACAATTCAATTGCTGGCTGGATGTTATTGATTGAAATAAAATTAAATTTTCGGAAAAATTGTTTCCATATTTTCATATGAATTTGTAAGAGGCAATACATGCGAGTACATACTATTTGTATAATTTATGTATAAAATATGAAAATTATTATGATTATTATTATTGCATTTGTAACAGTTTGATGCTTATGAAGTTGCCAAATTGCATTACAGTTTATAATCATTTATGCCAACACATGTACTACGTATGTACATAGGTATGGCCATGCTCCTAAATGACATGCCAATACTTCAACTAGCAAATGGAAATTATGTTTAGAAACTCTCTCTGTATTGTATTTGCAAAAATTATTTAGAATTTCTCAATAAGATATTGGGGAAAATCCAATATAATTGAGTCAATTTTACCATAACGTTTGTTCAATAAAAGCTTAGGAATTATGAGTTACAGACAACTAACATATGTTATACATTTTTAGAAAAATAAACGTCAAGGCTTCTTAACTAAAAACTCTCATGTATTATTACGTTTTTACCTTTTAAAAACATTTAAAATATAAGCTTGTGGATAGTAAATAAAATAAAAATAAATTTGTGTTTAGTTTGCATTGAATTTCTTTTGTTGTTCGCACAATTTTGTGTGCCACTATTCACAACTTGTTGCAAACAACAACAATTGCTTTGTTTGTTATTCCTCTGTTTACATCCTTTGCATAAACAATAACAACTACTAGACAATTGTTCGACAGATCTTTGTAATGAAGATCTTCAAACCACGATTACTCTCTTCAAACACACCGCATTTTCACGCAAGACTGACTGAACTTCACTAACTCACTTGCCTGCTTTGCCTTGCCTTTTATAGGGCAGAATAAACAGTCTGATGAATGTTCTTGAAGGCGAATGTTCGTTGTTTACATTTATTCCTGTAGTGTAGTGTTTGTGTATTTTTGTTTACTTGTTTACCATTCTTTAAGCTTGTGTTTATTGCTATATTAAGCAGTACGATAATTTGTAAACAGGTTTGTTTACTGCAATGTTTTGTTTTTGTAGCTTCTGTTTATTATTTCAATATTAAGCCATGTAAAAGCAAAACATCAATATCTAGATTTTTTTGGTACAGTGCTACGACCTAATAAAACACGCTGAAAGCATTACGAAAGACGACACAAAATTTGTATACATCTTTTAAACAGTTCAACTCATGATACATGACTTCATGTTGAGGCACAAAAAGACCCATAAATTTAGATCGACATGATCGAGGGTAAATCATACCAATGGATTAATCCTAAATACTTATTGGGGTGCAAAGTTAATATCGACGAAAGTCAAAATAGAGAACGAAGAGGTACGCCTCAAACTGAGCGGGTTTGAGACATTCATAAAGATTGTTATTGTGGTAAGAGATTTGAATCTTATATCAGACTAAATAGAACTAGTCTAAGATATTATAGACTCTTAGAACTTCTGCACCGTACAGGAATCGTTTTAATAAAAGTAAGAAATATGGAATCTCCATTAAAATATTTCAAAAGGAAAAGAGTTTAACAGGTACTAGGCAGTGAGTTATTCTTACTGACGCTGAACAGCACTTTGAGATCCGTCAGGGCAACAGTGCTTTAAGCGAACGATATATGTATGTGCACACGCGCGTCAGATATTTAATATGCAAACAAAACTCGAAGATTTGCATAGTTAAGCGCTAACTTTTGAACTTGAATCAAACATTAAGAGAGTCATGAGAATAAATAACCTTTGGAGTCGGAAGGTTTATCCGTCGAATACTGAGATATTTGCTGTAGAGCAGCAATAAAAGCAAACACCAGGCTCAAGAAATGAATATCAAGTTAAGAATATTCGAAGCATATACAGTCAAAGAGAAAAGTCTACACACAGTGATGATTTTTATCAAATTAAAAAAGGTGTTATAGCGTTGTTTAAGGCGGTTACAATTAAAAATGTTTGAAGATAAAAACGAATATAAAAAAACAGCTCAAAATTATTAGAAACTACAAAAACTTAGCGGGAAAGAAGCCTACATTCAGCGGTCTATGTAGACTTTGTACTATGACTGTAGAAAGTTTACTATATTGTACTGAAATGAAATCTGATTATCGTGGGAAACACAACATCATCAACAGCAAGGATATCCAGGACTCTACCATATTTAGCAATAATCTGCTTTTCTGAAAATTCGCTTTATTTGGGAAAAAGGGATCCATCACATGGAACTGATTTGATAGCTCGTTACCTGTCACTTAAATGGAGAAAACCTGTGCAAAGGAATCTGATTTACGACGATGGAGTATATGAGCACAAAGTCCTTATAAAAGCTCAAGTTTTTTGCCATAAAAAAAAATTGCAATAAATTCTTTTAAAACTGTAGCAGATAATCTTCTCAACCAACCTCGTACACATTGGAAATCGAAGTTACAATTTTTTCTCATTTCCTAGTAAATTGCTTTCTTTTCCAATTCAAAGATTTTCTTATCGATGTAATGCAAATACAATATGTTTCTCTCTCTTTCTCTCTATTAAAGTAGATGCAAAATAATCGAAAAGAAATACTAAAAATAGTTTTGCCTTGGCAATGCATTTCTCAATTGGTAAAATTTTTGGAAAAACACGTTTACATAGCTGTATGTATGTATGGTATCGATATGTTGCATTGTGTACACATACATATTTAATAGAAAATGATGATAATGAAAGAATAATAAATCCAGATGTACAAATACGATATACAAACGTATCTATAAAAGAAAAAACGCTTTCGATAATAATTTCTTGGTATTGCCAAAGCATTTGTTGCAAACAACTAAATTATCGTTATCATTGTATCAGAAGTAATCGTTATACTCCTACTAAATATGTGTGCACATCCCATGCATTGACGATTATCGCTTCGAGTTATGAGAAGAGTCAATATAAAATCATTATTATTTATACAAGCCATACATACATACATACATTCACTTATCTTTGTAACTGTCGGTCTGTCTGTCGGTTTTTCTATCTGTAATATCATCGTGTTGTTTCTATATCTTTACTGTTATCTTTTATTCGATTGTTTTTTTATTTTTTATTTTTTATGTCTACAACATGCAATTGTTTTGTTTTTACTCGTCTTAACAAAATTACATGCATTTTGTATGTTGCTGCCTCAGTGCTTAAAAATGCTGCTGCTACTGGCTCAGTGTAGAGTGTGCTGTTGCAAGTATAGTAGATATTGAAACAATAAACTTGAAATTTGAACATTTGTGTTCCATCAGCAAAATAAAATCGACATTAAAAATACAAAAAAAAAACCGAAAAAAAGTGAACAATTATTTTCAATTTCAATTTTTTTTTTTGTTGTTTATATGTTGTTGTATATGACAGACAGACAGACGAATGTACTGCTATAATAGCAACAACAAAATGAAAAATCTCATTATAGAAATACAATGAATGAAGCTGGATTATATTGTGGATTCCTTTTTTTTCAATTTCAATTTCTTTCTTCTTCTTGTTTTTCTAATTTTACTACTCGAATCTATTCGGCTGGTTGCTGTCGTTGCTGTTGATGGGCTGTAAAAAGAGCAGCAGAATTATTAATGCGGCACAGTGGTTTGAAAGGCTTTACATACATACACACATACATACATAATTGGTCATTAGAACCCTTCAGTGAGGATTACAACCTATCTTCCTACTTATGTTGTGTATGTTAACTTTATATGTACATGACCTACTTTGACCTACAGTTCAAAGTCCGAACGACAAATTTTTTGAGAAACTTTTGATGGCAAATTTTTAATTTACTCTCAGAGTTTTTGCCAGGAATCTACTGAGAGGAAAGTCGCCGAAGAAATATTTTCTCATATTTCGTTTTGTTGGAAATGTCCGACCTGGGGTTTGAACCGTGGCCTCACATCTAATAAGCCAACATTCTACCTACTATGCTACGGCGATTTCATAATTTGTCCGTGTAGGATTAGTTAAAGGTTATCAATGGTTTTCCCCTTTTTTTGTCATTCCTAATTAGAATATCCAAGTATTTCATGGATGTATTGATGGCAGTCTGTTTGCCCAAGTTTTCTGGCCAGTAGGATTGTAAATATTGTGAAGGCTATAAGCATGTTTGTCTAACAATATCTCTTGTCCACTGAAAAATCAAATACTTTATCGATGTTCAATAACATCTACTGGAATATATAGGGTGAGTCATTTAAAAGCTTAAAATTAAAAATGCAATATATCGACAACGGTTTGAAATTTTGCCAAATTTAATTTTTTGTTGTGAAGTACAATTGTTCCGGTTAGAAATGGATTATTATTTCATTCAGATGGCTACCTCGCAGTACCTCATTCGATTGAACCAATTTTGGTGCACTTTTTCGAGTGTATAGGGTAGTATCTCGGCAATTGGATCACGAATTTTGGCCTTCAAATGTTCAATTGTCTCTTAACTTTGTCAAATCGCAGCTTCTTTGCTTCCAATTGACATTCTGCTAGTTAAACGGCCATCAAATGTTTGTTGCAATAAATCGATTGTAGCATGAGGTGCGACGAATTGCAAGATTCTGTGCATTGGCTTCTATAGGACCAAGTGTGGGTTTTCTGAGCCCTAAATACGTCAAATACCTACCAAGATGAAAAAAATCAAAAAGTTTATGGTGCAGTTCCTCGTTGGCCCATCTAGCGAAGCGAAAACAAAACGGGTGGTCATGCGGCTTCAACTCTTGAACGAGTTTAACTTTGTAAGGTGCAATACCGAGATCTTTTCGCAAAATTCGACGTAAACTCTCAACCACAGCTATCAATATTTTCGAGTATACGCACAGTACAAGCAGGCTCACGTTCAGTGAGTACCAATATACTTGTCTTCCATGCGACCAAATTTTGTACGTCACATTCGTGCAATTTCCGACCAATTGTCTTCGTTTTGGAACTAAACGTCCAATAAATTCCAACGTTGCTCAAGCGTAAATCCATACATTACGTTCAGTGGATTGCTAGATTCAAAATGATCGATGGTTAAAATTTAAACCGATAGATGGCCCACCTGATAGAATAAACAGAATACTCGTATAATGGTGTAGATAGTCAACTAATGTTCTCTCCTCTGTTCACTTCAACATAGAAGTCTCAGTAAACAATCCCACGATCTCATGACTTTCTAATTGTCTGTTTCCCAAACAAAGTCTGGGTTATTTAAGCAGGTCAACCTAGCAGTTTCTCATGGCTTCTGTAAGACCACGTATGAGTTTTCTGCGCCCTAAATATGGCAAAATCGACATCATCGCGCAATTTCTCGTTGAACTAATAAGTCCCAGTTCAAACGTTGCTCAAACGTAAGTCGATTCACTACGTTCGGTGGAGATAATATTGTTACAAAAATGGAAATGGTGTTTTTCTTTCACATCGTTTAAATTGTAAACAAAAGCTACAAAAATAATGAACTTGTTTACATGATAAATAAGTAAACAAAAATATAACAACAAAAACCAGTATGAAAAAGGGATAAATAAGTAAACAAACACTGCAAGAATAAATGTAAACAAAAATACACAAACAACAATAATGAAACGACGATGTTTACATGTATAGAGATCTCGAGAAGTCCAAGCCACGAACAATTGACTTCAGACTGTTTACGTTGGCATGTAAAAGGCAAGACAAAGCAGTCAACGGGGTCAGTAAAAATTCAGTCAGTCTTGTATGAAGACGCGTTGCGTGAGAAGGCAATGATCGTGGTTTTAAGATCTCCGTTACGAATAGGTTTCGAACAATTGTTTAGTAATTGTTATTGTTTTTGCAAAGGATTAAAACAGAGGAATAACAAAGAAAAGCAATTGTTGTTGTTTACATCAAGTTGTGAACAGTGGCACACCGAATTGTGCGAATAATAAAGAACTTTAATTAAAACTGTACACGAATTAATTTTTATTTTTTTTGCAATCTACGAGTTCATATTTTAAAGCAATATATTAATTTTGTAACAGAATAGAATGGCATAAGTATTGTCAGACACGTATATAACCGATTGTTCAAATTTAAACCGATTTATGACCCACGCGATATATAGTGGGCTCCTAATGGGGTAGATAACCTAATACTGTTCTCTCCACTGTTCCTTCGTGACAAAATGCAAACTCACGATGCCATAACATTCTAATTTTCAGTTAATCACAAAAAATTAAAAATTAATTCGCTTAAAACCGCTTTAAACCACTGTGCCTACCATCAATAGATTTGATTTAAAAAAAAAAAAAAGAGAAAGTGTAATGGGGGGGGGAGCAAATCGAAATGTTACCATATTGTAAAGTTAGCAATAATACATGAAAAAAAAAGCGGCTATAAAAAATCAACAGCAACAACAACATCAACAAAAACTAATTACAATAGCAAACGATGCCTAGACACACTCACAAACGGCATTATCATGCTCGTCATCAGCATCAACAACAGCATCATAATGGAACAAAAACAATTCCCAATTGGCACAAGACAATACGAAATTTTTAACTACAGTTGTGAGAGGATTTTTGTTCATTTTTCTGTTTCTGTTTCTGTTTGTTTTTGTTTTGAATTTAATTCACAAGCAATATTTATTAGACTAGACTTGTAACACGAACGTACGTATCAAATCTCTAATGCAATGGAAATTGCAGCAGCAGTAACAACAACAACAACAACAAGATTTCCCATAAGTACTACAAAAACTGTCATGCTATACAAAGACAGATCATCTACTACCACTCTATTGTATACTCACTGTGTATAGAGTGTAGAGGAAAAGATGCATTTGTATTATTCTACACTTCATTAATATCTGCCGGCCTATTGAACATGAATAGGACGAACGAAAAGTATCCCCTGTTCCCTTCTTCGCTTTACATGTTGTTGAATGCATCATGATGATGACAATGATAGACTGACTAACACATCGTTAAATTTATGGCACACCAGTAAATCGCATCATGGAAAAATAAAATCAAACTTGCAACGACTTGCACATGTACATAGATGGTAGATGGTCTGAGTATAAGTGTAGTTTTATGGCCAATATTACCCCCCTCTGTATTGACTCTTATACATACATTTCGACATGCCACACAGTTCCCATGAGACACACCCCAAAGTTTAATACTCGTTTACAATATTTACTCTCGAATGAAATCAAAAGCCAAGGGCAAAAATCACTTTGACTGATACTTTTATCGTTACGTTACTCGTACACACAAGTACGTTTAAATTTCAAAACGGAGCACAAAACACACACTCACACTTAGATACGTGTTTAGAGAGATATGCGGATGCAGATAATATGCCTTTAAGCTGATCTGTACACACACGCACACACATACACTCCTTTGCCAGGACCTATTGAATTGGGATTGTTTTTTTGTTTTGTTCTCCTTCTCCTCATATAATACCCAGATTAAAAATGCGTCAAATGTATTCACTGCTGCTGCTGCCACACACATAAAGATTGAAAACGAGAATGAGTATGAGAATGAGTACGCGATTATGAAGTTTAGCGAAAATCATTTCGCATGTGTACTCTACACCATACGACTTTTATGTGAACTATTGGGGCATTAGAAAAGGAACTGCATCATAAATTTCATACAGTTTATCACCATGAATAACGTAGTAGTATTCAACAACAAGGACAACGTACGACAATAAAAACTCATTGAGCATGTGAAACAAAACGAAACGAAAAAAATGCATAAAACTCTCTAGAGAAAAATGATCATAAATCATGTTTAAGGGTGCAAAAGGTTACAATTGAAGTGAAGTGGCTGACTTTTGAGCCCGTTTTAGTGGCATTATTGCATGCTTATTGAAAAATTTAAGGCAACTAATGGTTGCTAACAATAATGGCAATGATATGTAAAATATTTAGAATTTAAGTATCAAATTAAGGGATTTAACAGAGTCTCAGTTCAATTAAATTTATTAAAGAAACTATGAATACTAAAAGACAGTTAATACACAGTCAATCTCAAGTATATTGCAATATCCCAACATTGGGATCTAAACATTTAAACATAATGTACTCCTCCATTTCTTTGTTATGCTAAGGGCCATTATTACAACTTGCCGTTAAAGTTGGGTTTAGTTAAAGGTGGCTTTAAAGTTTACTTTAGCTAAAGTTACGTTTAATTAAACCCAACTTTAACGGCAAGTAGTAGTAGTAGTTGTAAACTTTAAAGTTTACTTTAGCTAAAGTTACCTTTAACTAAACCCAACTTTAACGGCAAGTAGTTAATGATAACTTTAATTAAAGTGAACTTTAAAGTCACTTTAAACATCTTTTCGTTATTACAACCTAATGATAAAATAAAGTTAACTTTTTCAAAAATATGGCAGTGCCGAAGCAATGTCGATAACATTGCTAAATTAAAGAAGTTTTTTTTAAACGCAGTGGCATTGGCGGGCTTCTAATTTTTTGTTGTATTTGCTCATTTTGTTTATATTTGAAGTTGCCATATTGAAAATAATATATAATATGGCAAGTTCAAACATAAATTTAACTTTAAAAGTTACCCGTAAAATGATTTTCTCTTTAGCTTAATGCTCACTTCCACCCTTATTGTTCACTTATAATAATGAAAAACAATTTATCTGCCCGTTTAGATCCTCCCTTTAGATAACGGTAAGTTGTAATAATGGCCCTAAGAGCATCTTAGAGGACTGCCGTGGGTTTCCAGATCATCCAATTCAGGCTAAAAGAAGTTGGTAATTATCGACCTATTGTTGACCTTGCCGTTGATTGCCAAGAAACTTTATTCTCAAAGAAATATGGACCGATGATGAAGCCAGCTTAAAAACCTCGCCAAACAGAGACTTTTTAGGAATAGAAATGAGATGTAAAATGTTTAGAATTTAAGTATCAAGAGATTTAACGGAGTCCCAGTTCACTTTCACATGAAAAATTTCTTTATTCATGAGGAAGAGAGGAAGGAAACATACCGAGAAAAAGTCTAACGGTGGCAAATTGCACGATATTTGTGGCTAGTTAACTTCCCCTCCTCGTGGGATGACCAAGTCCTCAAGTCGCTTGTGCAAAATATCCCATGAGACACGAGCAATGTGGCACGTAACATTGTTCGTCAGATTTATTAGTTCCCCTAGAAATGGGCTTCATCGTTGAAAATGACGTTTACCGCAATACATTGCCCAAACAGAGCATCGAATTTAATAAAAAAAAAATGTAGTTATTGCATGTGATGATTTTGAAAAAATACTGAATAAATGACGGCTAATTTAACTAATTTTAATGTGGGTTCAACCAGTTGCCCGTCATCCACTTTCAAAGTTAGGGAGTTTTCGTTTGAAGCCCCTATACCTCACATTACTTGCGAAAAATTGTAATCACACCAGATCTGCAGCTCTCTGGTATACTATTGCTAAGCTATGTCGATGGCGTTGAAGCGAACAAAGTCTAGTAGGTAGTGCGTTAGCTTATCGGGCGGGGCCCGTAGTTCAACCCCTGGCTCAGACGTCTGGAGAAAAACTAAATCTGAACAGAATATTAAAATACACAACAGGAGTGGTGTGAGAAGCTAGGTTGTAATTTTAACTAAATGATTAGATAAGTAAGTACTTTCCTAAGCTTTTTTCATAGCCAGAGAAAGACTTTGCATATTGCCAATATTATTTGACAGACTTACAGTTTTATTAGGTCTATGGATCCTAGGGAAAATTGGAGATCTAATCATTCTGTTCTCCTGCCCATCACAGTCTAAACCTAAAGTAATGTGATACTTCTTTGGTGATATAAGTATTAATCTTTAATTAAAAAATAATAAGAATCAAAACATATAATTTTCTTTTTATTTTCTCATCACAAATGTATATACATAAGTAATGTTGAATAAATGTTTTCCCAAGTATTTCAAACATTTACATGTGACATGACAAACTTGGTTTACGAAATGAAAAACTATTTTATAACTATGTAGTCAAATGTAATTATACATTCATATATACATGTGAACTACCCCCCCCCCCCCCCCCCCCCCCTCCTTTACAAGCATTTAAATGTTACAAAAAACGCCTTAGAAAATAACACGAACATGAAAAAAGCATTTGGAAAACAGTTTGTAAACGTTTTACGACAGACAAACTTAAATTAGTTTTCAACTTATGCCATGATTTTCATAAAATATTTGAACTAAACTAAACGATTACGTTAATAAATTGTAATTTTTTATGAATTCATTAACATTTTCACAACATTACAATCATATCACACTCCACGCCTCCCCTTCTAACAAGAATCTGTAGACGCGTTACAACAAGTGTGTAGCAATGTACGATTTCGAATTTACATTTGCTTGCAACCAAAGTATCCAACAATTCAACGAAATGTGAATGTGAATGCAAATGCGAATGTAAATATGTTGTACTCCATATACATACATGTGTACATGTAAGGTAAACTTAAACACAAAATTATGCCCACATTGCCATTTTTTTGTTTGTTTTTTGTTTCTTGAAAATAAATTGCCTTTTTGAAGGAAATTTAATATTTTTTATACTTCACTTTGTCTAACAATTGTAATCCTATATGTCCATTAAATATTGTATGTCACTGTATCTAAATATATATTCTTTCGTTGGCATATCTGCAAGTCTATTTGGTTTATGAACGCAAATATGTATGTATGTATGAATGAGTTTTCAATTTCTATCTGTTGGCAACTTGTATAGATTTGTGTTATTGTTATTACTATTTGTTAACCCCCCTACCCCCCCCCCCCCCCATATGCTGATTAATTTCCAGCCTTAGGTGATATTTAAATTACTCTACAAATATGATGTTTTTTTTACAGTAGACGACGCTATATACTCATATTCATTCCCATTGTAAACTATCGTATCGTATCGTATGCAAACATAATGAAAATGAAAAAACAACAAAAAAATAAGATGAAGCAGAAGAAGAAGACAAAAAATTGAATCTGAAATTTCAATTTAATTGTGTAATTAAATAGACATTTTCTGGCAGTCATTTACCAAAAAAAAGAACAACAACAAAAAGTAATAAAAATAAAATTTTATAAATTTTTATTGTCGTCTGCAATGAAAGAAAAATAATTCAATTTTTCCAAAAAAGAAAAATGAAAAATTTAAGACAAGAATTTTCATATTTATTGATTTATTTATTTAATTTAAATATGTATTAATAATTCTAATTAAATTATAATAAAAGAAAAACAATAGTATTGCTTAAAGCGTTCGTTTTTATTTGCAAGGAGTGTGCACAAAAAAATTTGAGCATTCAAAAATATGAGTAGAATCGAATCATACTCATAATTTTTGATACTTATACGCATTTATACTTCTTTTAATATCAAGGAACCTCTACTCATATTCAAAGTTTAAAGTACTCATCATATTCATACTTAACCACACGTATGATATTGTTAATTTCGACTTTCCATAACTCAACATATACAAGAATCACAAAATAAGTATGAATCGCGAATGAACACTAAAATACTCACTAGAAGGTTGTGTGTTTGCTCTGCTTGCTGCTCTATCTTTTTTGCTTATGTGTCTCTTTTCTTTTGTTGTAAATGCAACAACAACTAAGACTGTAAATTTTGATGAATGATTCGAGTCACACAGATCATTTATGAGTATGTATTATAAGTATTTTTGTAAAGTTATGAATCTAAATGAGTAGAGAGTAGAGAGTATGCATTAAACATATTTCGAATGGTATGAGTTTGACGTCAACGTTGTAGGCATATTCATTGCAATCTGTACTTATAAATCAACGGTTGTAGTGAGTATGAATGAATCAGTGTACATGGTTGAATTTCAATACTGTTGACTCACTGTATTCAAAATTTCTTGAGTGGTTATGAGTAGTGAAAAAACGATTCATTACTGATCTCTGATGAATACTTCTAAGACTATAACTGATATTGTGATTGACAAAAATATTTACCGTTTTCTTGCTTTTGTTCATCACTTGTAATAATAAGTACGTGTAAAATATCAATGTGATAGGTTTCTTTCAACTACGTATTAAACAAGAATGGCGCATCAATCGGTTAAGATTTCAACCATCGGTTATATTCGAATCTGACAATACCTATGTCATTATATTCTGTCCCCAAATTCAGTAAATTAGCTTCACTGAACGTATTGAATCGATTTACACTCTAGCAACGTTGGAATTTATTCTCATCTTTGTGGGCACGTTAATAAGTCAAATTGCCGTCTTTGGGGCTCAGAAAACCCACACATGATCCAACAGAAGCCAATGTACCCATTACGAGTGACTGTTTGGTACGGCTTGTACAGCAGAGGCATCATTGGCTTATATTTCTTAGAAAATAAGGACGGAACAGCCACTACTGTCAACCTATCAAACCGTGATAACCGATTTTATTGTAACTGCTCTTCATTTTATTGGTTGGTTTCAACAGGATCTTGCCACACATCTCATGCCACAATCGATGCCAAAATGGTCATGTCAATTATCGCCGCAGTCTGGTGTGTTGGCTTATTAGCCCGCGTTTCAAACCCCAGGTCAGACATCAAAACGAAATATGAAAAAAATATATTTCTTCGGCGACTTCCTCTCAGCAGATTTCTGGCAAAAAAACTGAGAGTAAATAAAATTGCCAAGAATAGTTTCTCAAAAATTTGTCGTTCGGAATCGACTTTAAACTGTAAGTCCCGCCGCTCATGTATGAAATTAACGCACACAATATAAGCGGTGTGAGAAGCTAGGTCGTAATCCCGGCTGAAGGGTTGTAATGGTCAATTATGTATGCACTATTTCAACATTTTATTCACAATTTTACTGAGATCCCTATTAAGGGCTCTAAGTGCAAAACCCTTTGACTATATGAATCGCTAGACAGATGTTTTATTTATTGATCGATGAGTTGAAGTCGTCGTAGTCTAGTAGATAGTGTGTTGGCTTATTAGACGTAAAGTCCGGGTTCGTATCCCAGTAGGTCTCACCAGTCACGTATAAAATTAACGCACACAACATGATTGGTGTGAGAATCTAGGCCGTAATCGTGACTGAAGGGTTGTAATGATCAATTATGTATGTATGCGAGTTGAGTGTCCATGCACGAAACGTTTAATAAAATCTGCAATATAGGCAGCCAAATACGTTTGGTAACGACAAAGCAGTGCACATAGTATGGAGAAATTGATTCAGCTGAGTTTTTGGCGAGATTTTGTCGCAAAAAAACCAAATAAACCAGTGGACTGAAATGAAAGAGCTGTGTCCCAAGAGAGCAAAGACAATTTCATCTGCAGAATTACAGAAACTCATGCTTGTTGAATAAGAACCTAGTGTTGCATCAAACATTACGCCAGACCTCAGATCCTCTATGATCAAAATCAATGAATAAAAGTTTGAACTTCTTCATTACGTAACGCACTCGCCATATTTATGGCCTTCCGTCTATTTTATATTTCCAAACTAAAAAAAAAATAGTTCAGTGGTAAAAGATTTTCCAAATATGTGGAGATAGAGTCCGAAATTTGATGGCTATTTCGAGATAGTAGACTTTTTTTAAACACAATATCGAAGCTTTTGGATATCATTTGTAAAGAAAGTATATCAAGGTTTGGTTGAGAAATCAAGAAACTTGTTTCCAAATTTGTTTTGTTCTCCTTAGAGAACTCTCTCGTACGTCTAATATTTACCTGCACTTGGTGCTAAACCTCTTATAATTTTATCATAAAAAACGCATCTAAACGCTCTGTCTATTGCTGGAAACCATCCAAACTGTTCTTTTAATTTTTCCTGTTGAAGTATTTTATAAAAAATTCAATTGAATTTAGAGCTTGCCTTAAGCATTTTGTGGAATTGGAACATTTCATTCAAAAGTAACATTTCATTATTAGAAACCAAAGACACAATAATTTCTTCATGGCTATGTATGGAAAGGGGGAAACAAATGATGATTGTGTATAGCCAGTCTGGCACTGACACACAAAAATTTATGAACGGGACGGATGATGATACATATTGAAAGACACTTCATTTTAAAATCAATCTATTTGGAATGTTGTTGTTGTTGTTGATGTTGCTGTATCGGAGAAAAAAGTAGCACAGATTGAATTCTTATTTGCTGTTATTGGTTGTTGGCTTCCGTTGAATATTTTTGAAAAAATGAAAAAACATTTTCATTGTATTTGCATCTTGACAGTCATTCGTTTTTCAATATTTTTCATTCATTCTTCGTTGTTTTTTTTTTGCAAGATTTATGAACTGACAGTCATATTCCCGAGGCATTAAAGTGGCAAATGGTTTATGCAACAAATATGGAACCTGACACAAAGTAAAAAATAAAAAAAATTTACTTTGCAACTGGATTTCAAAAAATAAAACTGTTAATGGAGAATCAAAAGAAAAAAGGAAGAAAACACGATGATGATGATGAAAACCTATTAAAATCAAAAACTTTCAAATTTTCTTTTTGGAAATGAATAATTCCAACTCATATGTATCTCTCTCTTCCTGTTTGCGATGGGCCACTTAAGTGCCAGTTACCCAAACGTAACGTAACGTATGGTAGCAAACGTTCTCTTTTTAGCATATGGAGAGCAATGTAAACGCTTACCGAAGCGTTCTCTCTCTTTAGCAAAACGGAACGATCTGTATTAAGTGCCAGTTACCCAAACGTAACGTAACGTAACGTAGCAAACGTTCGCGTTTTAGCATATGGAGAGCAATGTAAACTCTTATCGAAACGTTTTCTCTTGTTAGCAAAACGTAACGGTCTGTATAAAACAGAATTACTTCACGTTTTTACGTACCATATGAACACGAGTGATGTGGCTATTGTATACAGAGTTGCATTGCTGCGCAGATGCCCTCTTTGGTACTTTCATGATTATTTATATAAAACTTTTAAATTTTACATGTATATAATGATTTTTTTAATTGACGAGTACGAGTTCTCCTTTTTGGCACTTGCATATATATTAATAGTATCGTTACGTTTTTACCTTTTTAAAAACGTTTAAAATATGAGTTCGTTGATTGCAAACAAAATAAAAATAAATTTGTGTTTAGTTTTAAATAAATTCTTTATTGTTCGCACTATTTTATGTGCCTGTGTTCACAACTTGATGTTACAACAACAATTTGCTTAGTTCGTTATTCTTCTTTGCTTGCAACGCAGATCTTTTCAGCCGCGATCTTCAAACCACGACCGTTTTCTTTACAAGCAACGTGTAAACAGTAAGACGAAGGTTCTTGAAGTCGAACGTTCGTGGTTTCGCCTTCTCGAGAACTCTATTGCGACTTCATTGTGTATTTTGTTCATATTGCTTGTTGGTGCGTTCTCGCTTACTTGTGTATCACCTTTTCTTTCGTACTGATGTTGTTGGCTTACTTGTAATAAGTTCATTGTATTTGTTTGTGTAGCTTTTGCTCATTTTAATGTTAATGTTGATGTTACACCATTTCCATTTTCGTAACAGTATATATTATTTGCATTCTTCGTTGACATATGCCCCGTTTTTAACGTTTCTATAACTACACAAACCTTTTTACGGTAACGTACGTTACGTTTTTACGTTCTCTAGGATTGACTAAACAGCCCATAACTCTCTAATTTAAATTTTACACGTCAAATTGTATGATGCACTTGCATAAATTATTATTAAAATGCAAATTTTTTAAAACAGAAAAATTCATTTGTTTGTTTCATTTGAAATGTATATCAAAGTCTCTTTCTTTTTTTGTTCGTAATATTTTTGTAATTACAAAATTGTTTAAAAATATTTGTTTGTTTGTTTGTTTGCTTTTAAAAATCATGTCGAAAGTAATGAATTTTTTTAATGAATTTTATACATATTCACTCTGTGTTTATTTGATGTACAAGAGTATTAATTAAATTGAGGGAAAAAAGTATGTACATTTAAATTTATGACAGCAATTGCTGTTATGGCTACGGCTACTGTAGCGAACCATACAAAATTAGTTTTTGTTTCTGTAACAAAATTTCAATGATAATGAATACAAAGCAAATTTAGTTGAATTGCATTGATTTGAAATGGAAAAGCATTGCAAACAAACAAAATTTACATGAATTTTTAGAATTGCACCCAAATAATTCAGAGGAATTTACATTTATTTATGAACACTTCAAATACAGTGGATTACAACTATGTATTGCTCTTCGGTACATTATTAGGTCCACTTAAACGTAATTTTATATTAGAGGCAGAAACTTCTTGGTCATTCCTAAACTGTATTTCAATCGTCAGCTCCACACGTGGCAGTCATACAGTATTATGAGTTTTATGACGGTAATGGTCTTGCGGATTTCCTCTGATATTCACGCAAATAAATTCTTTCGCCATGTCCCATTTTTTTGCTATAGCACGACCTCAATTGCCAAATATCGAGCAATCGACTGTTTAAGAACACATAGATATTGTAGGATATTGTACTCACAAGGCCGGGGTAGATTATGGTTGACCCCTCGTTACCATCAAGTAATCCATCTTTCGTCGACATCGCCGTAGTCTAGTAGGTAATGTGTTGGCTTATTAGACGTCAGGTCACGGTACAACCTCACGGTCGTTTCTCAAACGAAACGAAACTTTAAAACATATTTCTTCGACGAATTCCGCTCGGCAGATGGCTGGCAAAAATTCTGAGAGAAAATAAAATTGCAATAAAAACTGTCTCAAAAATATGTCGTTCCCAATCGGCTTTAAACTGTAGGTTTAGGTTAGAGGACGTGACGTGTAATTGCCAGTTGAGACAAGTACAGTACCCGGAGGTCGAGTTGACTCACTGTACAACGTCTTAAAGGGGAGAGCATAACAGGGGAGATAGGGAAAAAGGAGAGGAATTAGGAATGGGAGAATAATGAAGCAGAGGAATTACACAGACTAACAAAACATACAAGAGAGCGCGACTACACTATTAAAGCCCTAGGACCTCTCAACCAGCTTAAACTAATAAAGAATCTATGGAGAGCCTTTATGTCGGCTCTCGACACAGAAACAAAAATCCCCAAAGAAGTGTCTGCCAAGGGTCTTCAACCTCAACCTACTAAGGACTGGACAGTTACAGAGGAGTTGTTCGATAGTCTCCAACTTCTCCTCATCGCAACATACCCTGCAATAGTCCGGTTGGGATCTGTTCCAGATATTCGTCAGCGATCTAATCTCGCAGTGCGCCGTAATAAACTCAATAACTAACCTTAAGCTGGCCTTATCCAAGCTCAGCAGCCAACCTGTTCTTACACTGTCTATAGCAGGCCATAGACACGTGGAAACATAAGAACCCAATCCAATCCCCCAATGCCTCTGCTCTACCCCCCTGACACATCCATTAATGAGGCCGTAGATTGAGGGCTCAGGACCATCGCCCTCAGAAAGTGAACCTAATATAGTGAGAACATCCGCCGTCGCATTACCGAGTATACCGCTAAGGTCCGGAACCCAGCATAGACGGATTCGGCCTGGTCCAAAAGTCCCTAACGACTCCTTGCACTCGCATACGAGCAGTGATTTCCAACAGACCGATGCAATGGTCCTTAGGGCAGCTTGACTGTCAACGAAGATCATTTAAGATTCCGAACCCGAAGTAGTTCTACCAGCTATGGCCTCGATAGCGTTCAAGATTTCGAAGATCTCTGCCTGAAACACGCTACAGTCCTCCTTTAACCTGAAGTGAAGCTCTAGTCTGAGTTCCCTACAGAAAACCCTAGCATCTGTACCTCCACCTATGCAGCCCTTGCACTGACCAACTTCTTCCTATTCCCTTATTTTAGTGTAACTTGGTCAGTAGAGGGACTGCGTTCACCCGTGGCATCACAACGGGCCGCTATGCGTGCTCAAGTGAGCTTTGTGATATCAGAGCTACCACTCCGACCTAACCTAACCTGTACCTCCACCTAACTGCGACCCATCTGTGAAGATGGATATACATTTCTGTCCCCGGAGTACCCCACCATTCCACAGTGCCCTATCCGGTATAGGTTTCCTCAATCCAGGCAATAACATAACCTCAGGCACAATATAGCCGGATACTTTTTCCGAAAGTCCGTACCTCCCCTCAGGAAAGACGACGTTCAGAACTCTAGAGTGTCCTATCGAGCGCTGTTTCCAGCAACCCGATTCCTTCAGACGTAAGGCACTACAAGCTGCACCCTGCTTGACATCCATATCAAGCGGAGTCAGACAGAGCGTAGTATCAAGAACTAGCTTGAAAAATAAAGAAAATTTTTTACAAGTTCTTTGTGTTAGCTTTAGCTGGTGGACTAATTTTGATACCGCCCACGTATGCTATACTGAAATGAAATGTTTATGCCAAAAAAATTTACACACGACTGATCAAGAAAATGTATTTTTTTTGAAACTGTATGTGTGTTTTTAAAGAGTCCGTATATCAGTGTAGCCAACATTCTATACATTTTTCACTTGTTACAAGGCTGTCATTATTACGATTATTGTATACCAAAAAAACGGAAAACAAAACCCTGAATGGGCATTTTAAATAATTTCCCATACAGTGAGAGGCAGAGAGAGAGAGAGAGAAGCAAATAAATGCTGACCGTACCATAGACAAAACAACACATTACATTTACACAGAGAGATGAGAACGACAAAAACAACAACTTAATTTATGTATATTACAAAATATTGTACAAACACACATAAATTTATTTACACATTAAATGCGTATGTATGTGTGTATGCAGGAGTATTTTTCAACTAATTAACGATTATGCCTACAGTTAAAATCCATTGGCCAAATGATGTTTTGTTCCAAACCAAAAAGCAACAGAAAATAAAAAACAACAAACATTTATATTTACAATTACAACAACAATCATAAATTTTAGTAATACTAACCCACATTAACAACAAGAGAAATACTAACAATAACAGCAACAACAGCAATACGAAGTAAATACTTATTTACGACCAAATTTAGACAACTCGTAACTGGGTATCTGTGTATACATATGTATCTGTTGTTGTTGTTTGGATTTTTGTCGTACAACTAATGTACGAGTGTGTGCTCTTACATCCTAGCCTCATATACTATTTAAACAAGAATATATTTATGGTATGATACAATAATTTTGTAAAGCCATAACTAAATTATGGTGAGTGTCCGTCTGTCCGTCCGTCCGTTTATCCGTTACTCCGTTTGTCTATGGTCGCAATACAAAACATTGGTTAAGGCAACTTCTAACTTATGATTTTGGGTTTACGAATACGAGTGTACGAGTGTCCATAGAGAACCAAAATATTTTCTAACATAATGGGTGGTATCATACGGTTCTATGCTCTCTATTGCAACTAGCTGAGGAAGAGCGAGAGAGAGATAGTTAGGGTATGTGATTACGCTATTTGACCTGCATAATAATTTACAGGTGCAAATGTCTGATTATTTCCGGACATTTATTCTGTTATATTCGTCGACGACGTCGACAACGTATAGAAAAATATTTGACACAGTGTTAAAGCTACATGGGTTATTCATGTTTCAATTGTTCCCTTTGTCGCTCCGTTGGTTTGTTGGTTCACTGGTTGGGTTTTTTTCCATTTTCCAAGGGGCAATATTAAGCAATTAATTTATTCTAATGTCATAGTGCGCCCAAATGACATTTATTATTTTTATTATTATTGTTGCTGTTGTTTTTGTTGTTGTTCTTAGTTTTATATTTATATTTTTCATAAATTAATGCCCAAACATATTAAAAGCTTATGTTTAATTAAAATGTTTTTTTTTAATTTCTAGTTTTCATTTTTTAAATGTAAATTCTTAATTTAAAAAAAATTTCTCTTCAAAACAAAAAGAGGTCAGATATTGGCAAAGGGTAAGAGCAATTTCGTAAAAAAATTTTTTTTAATTCTAAAAGAATAAATGCAGTACATACATGTTTTCATTATGTCTGAAGTTAAATCCGATTTTTCTAAGTCTTCTCAAATTATAAGCAGAATATCTTCTCTTTTTGCCAGCTTAAGGTTCCCAATCAATGATCATCTCGTATACATCACTATGGCATTGTCTTAAAATCGATTTGTTATTTCCTCGTGCAAGGGGTTTTACAACTTCTCTAATGCTGATTCTAACATGTGCAACAATTTTATCCATGATTGGCGCGACTTTTTGAGAAACTTTTTGAAGGCAATTTTATTTACTCTCAGAGTTTTTGCCAGAAGACGGCTGAGAGCCACGTACTAGAGTGCGGCGTACATACAAACTTAATTTTGATTCTGTTAACACACAATCATAACACTTTGTCTGACGCGTCTGATCCAAATTGGCTAACATGCCTGCAAATTAATGATTTTCAAGCCCATAATTTATACTCCGTGCGTTCGTATCTATTCCATTGACGACCGAAAAGCAGTTTAAGTAATCAGTGCAACTCTGATGTTGTCTAAATCCTACTTCCTCGTTTCGAGATGAGATCTCCTTTCTTTGTTAGATTATGACGCCTTCAGTTAATTTGTACTAGAGAGTCTAATGATCAAGAATACTCAAGCCAAGATTTATTGTTGTTGACAGTTTAAGTAGCTCTAAGGATTACATTCTCTATACTCACGATTTCTTAACAGGTTGTACTAATATCGGTTATAGCTTTGCGAGGAAAACAAAGTAATCACCATACAGTTGTATTAACAGTTCCACCTTCTGGATCTTAAACGACATAATCGATTGCGTGTGTTTTCCCTGAGATCAGCTCTGTATTTCGATACAAATCTCGACTCCGGTATCTTATAGCTGCAGCTTGCGTTTAGGAAACTAAATTTTTCCAATATAGATATGAAAGTAAGTTTAGTGTTCTTGCGATCAGATCTGAATGTTTCAAAGAAAATTATCGCACTTACGAAAAATGCAGTAAAGTAACGAATTCTATCAACAGACTTATCAACAATTATACAATTTTCGGCAACAAGGCCCTAAAAGTATTGTGCAGAGGTCCGCAAAGAATAATTTTTTCGCTACTCATAAGCACTCATGAAATTTGTAATATAAGCGAGTCAACAATATTGACATTTAACTATGTACTCTGATTCATTTATACTCACTACAACGTTGATTTATAAGTACAGGTTGCAGTAAGTATGCGTACAACGTTGACATCAAACTCATACCATTCGAAATCTGTTTGATTCATAAGCCTACACATTTAGATTCATAAATTTAGAAAAGTACTTATAAATGATTCGACTGACTTGACAGATAAGCAAAAAAAAACTGAGCAGCAAGCAGAGCAAATACACAACCTTTTAGTAAGTATTTTAGTGTTCGTACGCGAATCATATACTTATTTTGCTCTCCGTGTATATGTTGAGTTATGAAGAATCGAATTCAACAACAACATCAGACGTGTTGTTAAGTATGAATGTGATGAGTACTTCAAACTTTGAATATGAGTAGAGGTTCCATGATATTAAAATAAGTATGAATCCATATATGAGTATCAGATTTTATGAATATGATTCGATTCTACTCATCTTTTTGAATACTCATTGCTGATCTCTGATACGTCTTAATTTTTACGAAATTATTTCCACATCCAACCTAATATTTCTGTTGTAAATAATAAACATCATAAAATGTTCTCAACTTCCTTATTGCAACAATCATTCACATTTTAAAACAATAAAAATATAATTTCACTTGACGCACTATTTACAAAATAAACTGACAAACGGTAGCGGATGCAATGCATTTAAAAGTCTTCCATTATTAACATTTTATTTTTATTTTCTTTTTTTTTATTGTTTTTTTATTTCTATTAATATTCTAATTATAAATGCTAAAGTTATTGTTGTAGCTGTAACTATTGTTGCATGCATCATAATAATAATTGTCTTTATTAAAATGTATAATTTTCTAATTAGGCTTACGCTTGTTGCCTACAAGTAAGTGTCTTTTACTAGGTTGCCATTACCTTTCCGTTCCTGTTTTATGTGTGCCACATATGTATGTATACGAGTGAGAGTACAAGTATGTTGCAAGTTACCTTATGGAAGGAACAGTGATGGTTTGTAGGTGGTTGCTGCTACTGCTACTGCTACTACTGCTCTTACTGTTAGTGTTGCTGCTAGTGTTGGTATATATATTTTATTATACAATAACAATAACAATAATAATAAACAATACTTAGAGTGAAAATTATGTATTTTATGTTAGACAATGTGTTAGCTGGGGTGTATGTGCATTTGTTTATTTGTGTATGTGTGCTGTGTGTGTGTGTTGTATGTGTTATGTCTGTAATTAATTAGTTCTTAATATGACAAATGAATTATTGGTTAGTTTCAATTAGTTGCATGAGTGCCTGAGAAATTTCACCTATAAAATTATAATAAGCAGGTGAAAGCATGTGATGTCTTCCCTCAATTCAATTTAATTTTTATTTTTTCTATTCCATTCTACATATATTTGCTTCATATTATATATTCAAACAGTTTCTAGAGGGATTCATTGTGAAAATGATGTTATCCAAAATGCTAATTAATTACACATTTTAACAGAATAACAATCACACAAAAGAGAATTGAATAGAATAGAATAGAATACCCCGCCTTTATTCAGTGGCATGTTACGCGGTGTTTAATAGTTGTTAGCTGTTAGGGGGGGAGAGAAAATTAAATAAAGTGGACTGTAAGTGATTAATTACAGTTTAAAGATTTTCTAAAAGCAAAAAAACGTATTCAAATTAGAGTTAATAGACTGGAATTAGTTAAGGAAATCACTATTATTTTGTATTCGTGACAGAAAAGAGGGAAAAAGGGTTTCACTGCATACATATGTATATGGAAGGTGATATGACGTCATCTTTATAGTAATCATGTAACTATTTTTTATTTACGTATTGGGCGGTATCCGACCAACAGTTTTGTCTGATCTTACCTGTGGCATCACCACGGGCCGCTATGCGTACTCAAGTGACCTTCGCCACCACTCCAACCTAACCTAACCTAACCTCACCTAACCTGATCTTTTCCACGTAGATCAAGTAATTTCATTTGTTGAAGGCCTTCTCAGTATTTAGCAACACTGCTCCCGTTTTTCTTAAGTACTTTCATTGTATCATTTCATTGTAAGTGTACCATCGATAATACCATAGTCTACATATAAGCATTACATTATGTTGGACATTCCCAACTTACTATAATATTCTTAACCTTGAAACATCTACATCTGGTAATTGTCTACGTCCGACATCTCCAGCCAACTCATATACTGGTATTTAAAATAGGCCACACAAACCATCCATCTTTTCTGTCAGTGACCCATCTTGGTTGCCATTTCCAAATAAGCAAATGTTTTCTTGCAATTTACTGCATGGGAACAATATCATTTACTCTTTTTATATCTTCCATATTTTCTGCTTTTCCAGTGCACACAGGTCTGTAGGAGTAATTCCTTCTTTTTTAGGGTTTTTGAGCTTAACAGACCATTGGCTTTAGTGGGCATCGAACCCCAAAATTAATTAAAATGCAAATTAACACACTACCTATTAGACCAGCAAGACAATGTCGGAATGTCGTCGACAACACGCTTCTATTTCTTTATTCTGTGTTCCCTAAGTTCTCATCCGCAGAGAATACTAGTCCTCTTATTTTCGCTACAATTATGCTCGCCTTAGATAAGAAAGTTGGCTTGTGTATGTTAATTTCGTATCGAATTTTATTACCAAATAATTCACTATCTTCTAGGTGGTTATCATGTACAGCGATCTGTATGTCTGTTCCCAGGGATTTTGTCTGGTGAGCAGCATAAGTTTCATATAATCGGCTTCTAATTGTAAGCCATGTTTACCCAAATATATTCTTGTATTTCATATGAGTTTCCATTTAAAATCTTTCATATTTCTTGCTATAAATACTTCTGCACTATAGTCCCTATATCCAAATATCTTTATATATGGTACCCCATATATTTGGGACCAGAATAGGCCCTTGTGCTTCCGATAAGAACCGCTTTACTTTATTTAGAGTATTCCAGGATGCAGAAGACAGTTGATGGAGTTTTTCATTTCAAGTGTAATGTAACAAAATGAATTAATAGCCTGGGGAGGTGGAGCCATCTATAGACTAACATGATCTGGTAAAGAAAAATTCTTTCACGATCAGAGGCTGTACAGATTTTAAGCTTCGTAGCAACGGCATCGAGTTAGATACCTTTTCTGCTAATAAGGTGGCCGTAATTGCTTCATTATTGCTTACTATTCAGTAAAGTGCGTATACTGATATCTTCATCTGTTGCTTTAATGATGAAATTAACACTCCTAAAAGCTCTGGCAATAGTCGCTGTAGGTAGTAGTATTGTGGCTTAGTAGACAGTTAGTCAACAATAAATGTACCCTTTCAATGCCATCAATCCCCATAATATCCTTGATATGAAGTGCAACCCATTTAAGCTGATAACCATGACTCATATAGTCTATAAAGTTATCGAAGTAATTTGTGTTAGTCTGATCGGCTAATTTTGAAATTTATGTTTCTTTAATAAAAGAGTTACAGAATATGTTCGCAATAAAATCTTCATCACAATGCACCTCATGTTTAAAATCGTAAATATTTTACAGTTTTTTATTGCACATATAATATATGTACAGTGAGCGTCAAACGAAACTGTACATTAAATAAATCACCGTTATTTTTATTTTAAAATTGTTTCATTGCCAGTTTTTAAAATTTAATAAAAAATAAAAAAAAAACAACAAAAAAATTTCGAAATACATATTGCCAAATATTTTTGGGCACTCTCCTTAAGTGGTAAAAGTTGAGTTTGGTGATTATTAGAACACTAAGACTATTTTTCAAAAAAGCATCCTTTTTGCCTGTGTACGCTGGCGACATTAACATCATAGGGCGTAACAAGCGAGATGTTACTGCTGCCTTTAGTGGTATTGAACGGGAGCCTATTAAGGTGGGTCTGGTAGTAAATGAGGACAAAACAAAGTATGTATATGTTATCGTCAAGTAGAGACGTGCGGCGTATTGATAACTATATTTTCGATATAGTCAAAGAATTTATTTATCTTGGCTCCGCCGTTACCACCAGAAATGATGTCAGTCTGGAGACCAAGCGCAGGATCACTCTGGCCAACAGGTGTTACTATAGTCGCAATAGGCAATTGAATAGCAAAGGCCTCTGTCGTATGACAAAACTAATACTCTACAAGACGCTCATCCTCCTCGTGCTTCTTTATGGCGCAATGGCTTGGATCCTATTAAGCACTGATGCAGCATCCTTAGGTCGGAGTGGTAGCTCTGATGTCACAAAGCTCACTTGAGCACGCATAGCGGCCCGTAATGATGAGCATCCTTGAAAGTATTCAAAAGAAAACTCTTACGTAAGATCTTCGGTCCATTGCGAGTTGGCGATTATTTGCGCATCTGAACAGTAAGCTGTATGAGCTCCTCAACAACATCAACGTTGATACTCCGCCGAGACGGGCATTTGATGCGGGGATCTGCGGAAATCGGCGAAGAGGACGATCTTGTTTGATTGATTTCGATTGGTGTGACTCACTGGCATTGACGCGCAAAAAGCAGGGGCGCCTGGAAGGATGTGTTACGGCAGGCCGAAATCCGTTGATCGGGTTGTTAATGGCCAATTAAGTATGTAAGATTGTTAGAAGTTATCCTTAGTGTACAGTTTCTTTTGACGCTCACTGTATGTAGTATGGAAACCAAAATTTCTGATGAGTAAAGCGATTAAAAATCAATTTACAAAAGTAAAGTTCAAGTTCAATTACATTTTTCCCAACTAATGGCATAAAAATCACACTGAAATTCCGTTTCAAATTTGGAAATTAATTTCCCATGGCCCAACTCTTATCGTTTTTTTGCATAATTCTTTATTATTTCTAAACAAAACAGTACTCCAAGTACTTAAAGTTTTGCTCATTTTGCTGGCATGCAAAGACAAAAAAAACAGACCCAAATTATTTATAAAAATTATGGGGCAACTGAAACAACAATAATAATAATCACAATAATAATAATAAAGAAAGAATAATAATAACAATAACAAATGAAAAGTCAAGTCAAACAAAACAAAAGAAAGGAAAGGAAAAGGAATGAAGCCACCAGTTGATTCCCATTTAAATTAATCTTTTTTTGATTATTTTCAATGTTTTCCCATTTCTCTGTTCCATTTTTCCCAAAAATCCAAGGTTTTTTTTTAATTTTTATTGCTGATGTCTGTTTTTTGCCTTGTTTTTGTTAATTTTTATCATTATTTTTATTTAATGATTCACAAACAGTCACAAAAAAACCCACAAAAAAAAACCAACCGAAAATGGCAAGTGACAGCCAAAAAAACTGAAGTGAACGGAACAAAACGGACCAGATCAGGGCAGTGCAGAGCAGTAGTACAGTGCCGGGCAGACCATAACATTTAAGTAAATTATGAAAATTAAAATGAAAATGAATGAGAATGAGAATAAAAAACAAACTCCAAACTGAAAACGAAATATAAATTAAATAAAATAAATTATGCAAATTGTTGTTATTAAAAGCGTTACGTTCATTCCGTTCATTCGTCCGTCAGCTATGACAAAAAGTAATTATAATTAAATAATGTTTTCTGTTGTTTTTGTTTATTTTTTTTCTCGTTCTTTTTCTCTTCCTTATTGTTGTCGTTATTCATTTTTCAACAATACGAAATGGAACTGCTGGGGTACATACGCATAACAATAGCGGACCGTAGCAGACCGTACGAAAAATTTCATGAATTAAACGTTAACATTTAAAGACAAATGGATTTCCGCTGTTAATAAAATTATTAAAAAATAAATGAATTTAATGAATAAATAAATTGAATAAACGACTGAAAAAGGGTTAATGAATATAAAATTTATTTGAAACATTAAATACTCGTACAATAGACTAGTACAATGAGGAGAGTGCATGAAAAAATTTGCTCATATTTAATATTAATGTTATTAAATATTCTCAGCAGATTTCTGGCAAAAACTCCGCGAGTAAATAAAAATCGTTTAGTAAACTTCGCACTGTTTTCATAATCTCCAAAATTGTCTGCGATTTCTCCCGACGCATTGTTCTTTGGCGTTCGTTCGTTCCTTTTTCAAAGAGGACGAAGCTAATAACCCTGACTGACGAACAATAGAACTATGTTTGGATGATAAATCACCAGCATGTGAAATATCTACACCCCAACAATCTTATTAGCGACAATAAAGTACAGTTTCCGTAAGACCTATTCTATTAGTTACCAGCTGACGTGAGTCTTAGAAAAGTGGAAAGAGTCTAACCGACGAATTGTTAAGAGTAAGATTGTAGCTCTAGACATACGTAAAGCATTTAACAGAATGTGGCACGTAACATTTCTATCGAAACTTATTGCTTCTAAAGTTGGTAATCTCTTCACTCAATTAATTTCAAGCTTTCTCATCGACCGCACTACATGGCTTGTAATAAATGCGATCCCATCAGATAAAATTAGGTTACATTCATGGGTATCTCCCGGCTCTGTTCTATTTCCAACTCATCTAACTTCCATTGGAGATTATGGCGCAAAAGCTCACATCCAAACTTCAGCCTATCTCCGAATAGAGTCGTATGAATGGCTGCGATTTTAATATGCGTGACTCAATGTTATCTATTAATTCACATGTCATCTGTAGCTATGGCGAATGGAAATTTGGAGAATCAGAAGATTTTTCGGTTCTAAGCATGAAAATTCAATGCAATGTTCAATTGCCTCGCATTCTTAAGCCAGCATAAAAGTGCGATACAATTATCATGTATGAGCCGATCGCTCGAAGTCTATTCTGATACTTTTCTACCGCGTTCAGAAGAAGTCTTAGGTTCGTTTCGCTGTTTTATTGGGCGCAATGTGCTGAGGGAAATAAAAGAACTTGTTCGCAAAAATAGAACATTTTTACGTAATACACGTTTAATTTTTAGAGCACATACGCTCGTGTTCGATTCAGAGATCAGCAATGAATCGTTTTTTCGCAACTTATAAGCACTCATGAAATTTTGAATATAAGTGAGTCAATAATATTGAAATTTAACTACGAACTCTGATTTATTCATACTCACCACAACATTGATTTATAAGTATAGGTTGTAATGAGTATGATTACAACCTTGATATCAAACTCATACCATTCGAAATATGTTTGATTCATAAGCCAGCCCACTCATTTAGATTAATAACTTTAGAAAAATACTTATAAATGATTCCAGTGACTCGAATCATTCATCAAAATTTACAGTCTTAGTTGTTGTTGCATTTACAAAAAAAGAAAACAAGACACATAAGCAAAAAAGACAGAGCAGCAAGCAGAGCAAACACACAACCTTCTAGTAAATATTTTAGTGTTCGTACGCGAATCATACTTATTTTGTCATTCGTGTATATGTTGAGTTATGGTGGAGTGTCGAAATCAACAACATCATACGTGTTCTTAAGTATGAATATGATTAGTACTTCAAACTTTGATTATGAGTAAGGGTTCCATGGTATTAAAAGAAGTATGAATGCGTAAAAGTATCAGAAATTATGAGTATGATTCGATTCAATTCATCTTTTAGAATACTCCTTGCTGATCTCTGGGCTTAACCTTTATAAATGAGAAAAAAAAATGTAAGGCCTCATTTAATACAATCCCTTTAATAAAATATTTCCAAACTATGAATAGAATTTCCTGCATTCCTATAATTAAACGCTTGTTTCTAATGCAAGCCTATCAGCAGTAACTCAACTAACGTCACTAGCCATTGCGATAACATCGTTTTAAGCGATCAATTGACGCTGTTTATGTTCTTTTTGGCCGGACCAACACATGATGCCAAAAAACAGAAAAAAACATTGTGGGAATGGGAATGAGAACGAATGAATGAACGAAGGAATGAAAGAACGACAATGATGAACAAAATAGAAAAAGTATCTGCTTTAAAGAAATCTTAGATTTTCAACGTTATCGCCTAACAGATCTAATGGCACTTGAACATTTATTTATACATACACACCAATGAGAACGAACACCAACCAACATTAAATGGCAAAAGCAGCTACAAAGACAAGCTCCTCAGGCTTAGGCTCGTATCGTATCTCAAAAACATACTTTTCCTTTAAAGCATGAGGAAAGAAGAAAAAGAGAATGTATATGAAGCTTAAAACGGTTAATAAAAGCAGGAAAGAAAAAAGCTTGGCAATAATCATTATTAAAAACGAAACAACTTAAAAACAAAAGCTAGATATGAACAAGAGGAGGGGGGAAAAAAACTGAAGTGTTTTATTACATTATATTCGATTGTGATTGCAACACTCGATAACAGTTTTTGAAAAAAACAGAAACAGAAAAAGATAGATCGGTAAACTTAATAAAAAAAATATATGTTGTCTGTTGTTGTTTAATGATAGTAATGGTAGGAAATTTTATATTTTTATGTGCAATATTAATGGTGGTTTTCATTTAATGACACTAATAAGTTGTGTAATTATGCCCCTGCTTTATAATTGTTGTTTAATGGTATATTAGGCTTGTGCTGATGCTTGTAAAAAATGTATTGATAACTAAATATAACATACATACATACTAGAGAGTATTCAAAGAAATGAGTAGATTCGAATCGTACTCATAATTTCTGATACTTATACGCATTCATACTTATTTTAATATCAAGGAACCTCTCTACTCATATTCAAAGTTTGAAGTACTCATCATATTCGTAATTAACAACACGCATGATGTTGTTGATTTCGACACGAGTCACTCGAATCATTTATAAGTATTTCTCTAAAGTCATGAATACAAATGAGTAGGCTTATGAATCAAACATATTTCGAATGGTATGAGTTTGATGTCAACGTTGTACGCACACTCATTGCAACCTCTACTTATAAATCAACGTTGTAGTGAGTACGAATGAATCAGAGTACATAGTTAAATTTCAATATTGTTGACTCCAAAATTTCATGAGTGCTTATGAGTAGCGAAAAAACGATTCAGTTTCTTACACTACTTATGTTGTGTGTGTTAATTTTATACATGAATGGTGTGACCTACAGTTTAAAGTCGACTCGGTACAACAGATTTTTGAGAAAGTTTTTCATTTGCCATTCATGTGCCATTTCTCTTTACTTTCAGAGTTTTTTTCAGAAATCTGCTGAGTCACAGGAGAAATATTTTTTCATATTCTCGTTTTGATGTCTGACCTGGGGTTTGAACCGAGGCCTCATGCCTAAGAAGCCAACACACTACCTACTAGTCTACGGCAACTTCAGCTATACAACAGGGTTGTATTCCATTTTCAGTGGACTATAAGTAGCATAAGCAGTAAGGATTAAAATCAAGTCTCTTGAATGCTTCTTTCTTTCCATTATCTGAACAGTGAAAGCTTCTAATTGCCTATTGTTACTTATATATTAACGAAGCGCTTATGGTGTTTACTGAGCACTAACCCCTATAGGTCAAGTGCCAGCGAGTTAACATGCTTTATTAAAGCTTTTAACATCAATTTATAAAGGACTTTACCTGCTTAATCAAAAATGTATCGCCCAATTATTGATTTTTACAATCTAAACAGATTCGTCAAAATCTATTTATACAATATATGTGGCCTATGACCTTGAAATTTGTCTTCAACAATGTGAATAATTTCGTACGGAATATAGACGATTTTTTTTTTTTAAATTATTTAAAACAGCTGAACCACTTCAGCATCAGAGTTCAGCAATGAATCGTTTTTTGCTACTCATAAGCAATCATGAAATTTTGAATATAAGTGAGTCAACAGTATTGAAATTTAACTATTTACTCTGATTCATTCATACTCACTACAACCGTTGATTTATAATTACAGGTTGCAACGTTGACATCAAACTCATACCATTCGAAATATGTTTGATTCATAAGCATACTCATTTAGATTCATAACCTTAGAAAAATACTTATAATACATGTAAATGATTCGAGTGACTCGTATTATTCATCAAAATTTACAGTCTTAAGTTGTTGTCGCATTTACAACAAAACACAAACACACAACCATTTAGTGAGTAGTTGAGTATCGAAATCAACATCATCATACGTGTTGTGAAGTATTAACATGATGAGTACTTCAAACTTTGAATATGTGTGGAGGGAGGTTCCATGATATTAAAAGAAGTATGAATGCGTATAAATATCATAGATTATGAGTATGATTCGATTCTACTCATCTCTTTGAATACTCATTTGCTGATCTCTGTTCAGCATATTAAAGAAGAAAAAAGATATGTTACAAGTAAACTTCACTGCCTACAATTTTATCACACACTAACCTTTAATTTAATTCTCCATAAATTGTTAACCAATCCCACTGCCGCGCGTACTCTGCTTCTTTCTTAAATTATTTCTTAAATCCTTAGAATTCAATAAACAAATCCTTTCGAATTACACAATTTGCCGTTAACCCTGTGGGAATGGAGTGGCAGCAGTAGCAACAGTATCGGCATACGTATGTATGTACATATGTACATGCATATAAAATAAATTCTTAATAGTGACCATATAATAAACGTGTATGGGGATACACCATGCCATACATTTACGAAGAATTCAATTCAATTGAATGGAATGAAAAGGAAAAAAGCCAAACCGAAATAAAATAAAGACCACCTGTAGCGTTAATATGGAAAAAGCATACAAGGAATGTAAGTGAAAGAAAGAAAGATAAAGTAAAGTTCCTTTACGACATACACTTACACATACACTTACACAATTACATACATGCATACCATGCTCCGTTAGCAGTTAAAAGACAAGTGAACGGAAATTTCTGGCTTAAATGATGCGACACTCAATTTTGAACCTGGTGGAATAGAATCACTTATGGAATCTTATGGCATCACTTACACTCAAATTGAGTTACGATCGCCAATGTTAAGTTCGATAATGCTGCTGCCACATGACAATAAAGAGGAGAGTAAAAGGTGGTCCGTATTTTATTTGTATGTGGGTTGTGGACAATATAATTACATCGCACATCTTCGGTTAAACCTCCGAAAAAGAATAAGAAAAACCGAAAATGATTCGCCATGTGAATATACGAGTATGTATGCAGGTCTTATAATAGCAACAAGTAGCTGCAGCATAGTCAATCAGTTAACCATCCAGCCGGCCAACCAGTCAGCCATCCAGCCAGCCAGCAAGCATTGGTAAATCTGTTGGGAATATCTGCTCATTTCCTTTTGGGCGATTGTACAGCCAGCAGAGTTTATAACAAGATGTGTTACGATACAAAGATATGATATGAAGCTGCGATACAATACGATACTATACGATACGAAACGATACGTTACGATTCGTTGCGATACCAAACGAGGCATTTGCCTTTTGCCTTGCATTTGGATTGGACTGGATTGAATAGAATTGAATTGGTTTGGATTCATTGTCAGCAACAGCAGCAGCAGCAGTATATTTAAGATGTATTTAAGAGTAATAAGGCGGCTTCTTATAAGAATTCTTTCTACTTGCCTTAACGGCCTTAAGTAAGTTGGTAGCTGGTTACATTAGCAGCAAGTTTTTTTTCTTTTTATATTGTTTTCAGCTTATCAGCATCATTATAGCCAACCCCAATCACGTATTGGCTTAATATGTTGCACTACATGTCGATGTAGAATATTTTGTTTTTGTTTTCTTTTTTATTCTCTCCTATAATTTCCCATTCAATTGAAATAATAAGACACACACACACAGATTGTTTGATTTTCACATTTCATTTACACCCTTTGGTGAGCCATATGGGACAGTGGGTACTCGGTAAAATTGAACATCAAGTGAGAATAGAGTTCGGAGTAAATTTGAAGGTAAATTAGAAGAAAGGCGCCATAAGAACTATAACTATAACAGCTCTCATAGGTTAAATGTGTATATCAGAGATCAGCAATGAATCGTTTTTTCGCTACTCATAAGCACTCATGAAATTTTTAATATAATTGAGTCCACAATATTGAAATTGAATTACATATGTACTCTGATTCCTTCATATTCATTCGTACTCACAAGCCATTACCTTAATAGCTAGGAATATCATCATCAAGTGTACATATATACACCAGCGATCAGCAATGAGTATTCAAAAAGATAAGTAGAATCGAATCATACTCATAATTTCTGAAACTTATATGCATTCATATTTATTTTAATATAATGGAAACTCTACATCAGATTCCTACTTAACAACATGTGTGATGTTATTGATTTCGACTCTCCATGACTCAACATATACACGAAGCACAAAATAAGTATGATTCGCGTGCGAACACTAAAATACTCACTAAAATTGTATGTCTGTTCTGCAACAACTAAGACTGTAAATTATGATGAATGATTCGAATCACTCATGAGTATTATAAATATTTTTCTAAAGTTATGAATCTAAATGAGTAGACTTATGAATCAAACTTATTTCGAATGGTATGAGTTTGATGTGAACGTTGTACGCATACTCATTGCAACCTGTACTTATAAATTAACGGTTGTAGTGAGTACGAATGAATCAGAGTATATTGTTACGAAAATTAAAAGATCGTTTAACATTAACGAACACAACACTTACAATGAACTTGCTTACATATACCAACCACATCTCTTATACTGATGTGGTGACAGACAAGTATGAAAGAAAGCAACAACAAACAAGGTGAACAAAATACGCAAACAACAATGCACTCGCGATAGAACTCTCAAGAAGACGAACACAAGAACATTCTACTTCCAGCACCTTCATCGGACTGATACGCGAGCATATAAAAAGACAAGACAAAGCAGGCAACGAGTTAGTAAGAATTCAGTCAGTCTTGTGTGAAGACGCGTTGTGTTCGAAGTAAACAGTCGTGGTTTGAAGATCGCTGTTGTGAAGATCTCCGCTATACAGATCTAACGTACAAGTGTTGGTACTTACGCAAAGGGTTTGACCAGACAAGAATAACGAACAAGCATGTTGTTGTTGTATCTTAAAGTTGTATACGGTGGCACACAAAAGTAGTACGAGCAATAAAGAGTTTAATTGAAATGAAACACATACTTGTCTTTATTTTCGTTTGCAATCAACGAACTCATATTCTAAGCGTTTTTAAAAATGTAAAAACGTAACAATATAGTTATATTTCAATATTGTTGACTCACTTATATTCAAAATTTCATGAGTACTTATGACTAGCGAAAAACGATTCATTGCTGATCTCTAATATACACTTTCTGCTACAATGTATCATGAAAGCAGGGTTTGATAAAAACTACACAACCAGAGTGTTGCTTAAAATGCCTATTTTGGTTAATTTTGATTCAAAAACCAATCATTATGTCATTGAGGCGCTGTGGCACTTTCAGAAACGAAAAGCTAAGCTAAAGTAGATGTTTTATATGAGATATCAATTGAATTACCTACAACCTACTCCTTAGAAAATCGAGGTATCTCCTTAAGCTCGAAATAAACTGATTAAAGTCTGCATTGAGTCACGGTAGTCTAGTAGGTAGTGTGTTTTGGCTTATTAGACGTAAGGATTCGGTTCAAATCCCTGGTCGGACAACTCCAACTAAACGAAATATAAAAAAATATATCTTCGGCGAATTCCTCTCAGCAGATTTCTGGCAAAAACTCTGAATATAAAAAAACTTCATGGAGAGTTTCTCAAAAATCTGTCGGAGTCGACTTTAAACTGTAGGCTCTGCCACTCATGTATAAAAGTAACACACACAACATAAGTGATGTGAGAAGCTAAGTCCTAATCCTGACAAAGGGTTGTAATGACCAATTATGTATATATGTAAAGTCTGCATAGTTGGATAACAACTTAAAAAAATTCTTGTCAAAATCTAACATTGATACGACATCTTTTCGAGTCTCCACTGTATTAACCTACAAAAGAAAACAATTATAAACGAAAATCGTAAAGAACAAAAAAAAAAAAAGGTTCTCTTAGTAGCAACTCAAGTCAGTGGTAATAACTACAACTAACTGGTGGCTAAAAGTCACTTAGGCATTGGCAACACTGATCAACTTTTGAGATCGTGTCAGATTAGAGAAATTTATTAGTAAAATGCCGCTGAGGGAGACTCACGTTTAAGTCTCCACCAAAAGACTTGTACTCGTGTATGGTAGACAGCGCAAGCAAACGTGCTTTCCTTTGCTTTCGTTAGTTTGTAACGTTTCGGAGTGGAGTACACGAAAAAGTATAAATTCGCACCACCAAGACATTCAATTCTCAATTCATTGATAGTTTGTTAACAGTGCTCCTACTAGTGGCTGGCAGCATTGGCAGCATTGGAAATGATGGCAATGGTGTTATAGCCAGTGGTAGTGCTAGTGCAAGTGATGATGATGGTTTTGGTGTTGCTGTTGTTGGTAGCGAAACTGCTGACATAAAATAAAATTGTGAGCGTTGTACTGCGGCATGTGTGTAGCAGGCAAGGCAAGGCAAGGCAAGGCAAGGTTTCAATTTGCAAAGCGCAACATATAAAATGTAAAAGATTTGCAATTGAGTCACATTACCAAACGCAATTCGGTGTCGTTTTGCCACTAATGCCACAACTGCCAGTACTGCTGCTGCTCTACAGCAAAACGAATATATACGACAATGAGCAGAGTACCACTTAGAAAGAAGTTTGTGGCAGCCAATAAGAAAAGGCAGCCAAAATGAAATTCTATAACGATTGACTGGAGTTGATTGCTTGTATTGCACCACCACAGCTCCTGCTGCCAGCCGTAAATCATTGATAAAAACCCGAGTTAAGCGTGCTGATGAGACAACCCAAAGTAGCTGTAGCTGTAGCTGGAGCTGACTGCCAGCCTCACTGGCTGAATCAATGCCAGGCAGGCAGGCAGACAAGCAGGCAGTCAGATAGACTGGTTGTATCGGGGACAAGAATCAAAGAAAAATAAAGAATGAAAAAACCACACGTCTTTTTAGTTTTCTTTGCAACAGCTACAACATGTGTAGACCATTTTTCAATTGTTACTGACTGCCGTTTTGCCGTTTCTTTTTGGCTGTTGCAATCGGACGTTGCAAGTATCTTTTTTTGTTTTTCGGGGTAATTTTGTATCATTATGTCAATTAATCACATTTAATTTGGCATAAAAGGATGTGTGAAAATTTCAATGAAACTAATTTATGATCCTCATTTCTGTGTTGCCTCATTGTCGTATTGTGTGTGCGTGTGTGTATGTTGTCTACAACAGAAACAAAGTTGTTGGACACCACAACGCTGAGAAAACAGTGGCATGTAAATTTTAAAAACAAAAAAAACGTTTGTATGTCAATTGCTAATAAAAAACCAGAAAAAAAGGGAAGAAGAACGTTAAGAAATGAATATTTATACGTTCAGTTTTATTTTTTAATTGGAACTTTTGTTTTCCGTTTAAATACTTATTTAGTGAACGAAACAAAAAAGGGGTAACATGACAGCGAGCTCTCAAAACAAAGTTCTCAGGCGGTTAATTTGTCAAAGTCAATTGGAAATAAATTTTGTTCAATGAGGAACAAGTTTTTCTTTGTGTTTTGAAATTTTGGTGAATCACCTCCATCCCCAAGCCGTCTCTCCGGAATACTGCCATATAATATGGCTGCTCTTTCGCCTTTTTTTGACAAGAGCTGTGCTACCATAATGGATTTCCTATATACGCACTGAGCCGCTGTGGTCTAGTAGGTAGTGTGTCGACTTATTACAAACGACAAACCGCAAGTAAGAGGTCTCGAACAAAACGGAAAACAAAATAATATTTCGTCGGCGACTTCCTCTCAGCAGATTTCTGGCAAAAACTCTGAGAGTAAATAAACCTGCCGTGAAAAAGTTTCTCAAAATCTGTCGTTCGGTGTCGACGTTAAACTATAGATCCCGTCACATATGTATAAAAATTAACACACACAACATCAGTGGTGTGGGAAGCTACATCGTAATTCAGACTTAATCCTGACTTAAGGATTGTAACGACGAAATACATACGTACGTTAATAAACTTTTTCAGTTTCAGTCTCAGTTTTTCTCGTACAATCAATCTGCTGCATTTAATGTGGGTGCCTGTCTTGAAACAGATCTCCCGGTATGGGTGGAAACAATGTGTCGACCAGCGCCTCCACCAAATAATTACGTCACCTTCATTACATTGTCAACGTGTAGGGTTTGTTCTGCCACCGAGTCAATTTGTTTACGATGTTCACCACATTTTGTTCATTTTAAGCAAACATGGTCCACAGTTTGTCTTTATTTGGTCATGGGCGTATCTTTCAAAGTCAAATCCTGTGGAATACAAAACTTTGCCCAACGGAGGTAAGCGGTGTCAGATTTGTATTCGGTAGACATGCCTGTTTGTAATCAGGAAGTCATATGAGATTGACACAAGCTTGACTCGGGGTCGCTCATGAAAGTCGGGGTAAATGCCAAATAGCTCAGTTCTCTCAGTAAGTTCAGTAATACTTACTTTACATACTATATAATTGATTACTACAATCCTTCAGTCAGGATTACAACCAAGTTTCTCACACCACTTATGTTGCGTGTGTTAATTTTATATATGAGTGTTGGGACCTACAGTTTAAAGTCGTCTCCGAACAACAGATTATTGAGAAACTTTTCATGGCAATTTTATTTTACTCTTAGAGTTTTTACCAGAAATCGGCTGAGAGGAAGTCGGCCAAGAAATATTTGTTCATATTTCGTTATATTGGAGATGTCTAATCTCGGATTTGAACCATGGCCTCAAGTCTAATAAGCCGCCACACTACCTAGTAAGCTACGGCAACTACAAGTTTGTGATAGAAATGCTAATTGGAGAAGATACCCTACTAAAGATCAATTTTGCAACAAATTTTATGGCCACTACAGTAGTTAAGGAAGCTTAGAGGTATCCCAAGATCAACATCTGCAAATAAAATTCAAGGTTCCTAAATTTATAACCGTTTGACATATATATGTTTCTCAGAGATGAGCGAATCCCAGACTTTCCTGCTTGGAATTATACTGTGAAATCCTTTCTAAAGGTGAGGTACAGAAGAAGTGTAGCAAAATTTCACACAGAGTCTAGACACCCTCAGATAGTATAGAGATGTGCTCAGCGGTATATCGAGATACTGAATCATCAATTAATTTAAGTTTGAGTTTTAGTTTCTAAAAAAATAAGCAGTGTATACCAGAGATCAGCAATGAATCGTTTTTTCGCTACTGATAAGCACTCATGAAATTGTGAATATAATATTGAAATTTAACTATGTACTCTGATTCATTCATACTCACTCCAACGTTGAAGTACAGGTTGCAATAAGTATGCGTACAACGTTGACATCAAACTCATACCATTCGAAATATGTTTGATTCATAAGTCAGCGTACTCATTTATATTCATAACTTTAGAAAAATACTTTTAATACTCATAAATGATTCGAGTCTCTCGAAAATGTACAGTCTTAGTTGTTGTTGCAATTGCAAAAAAAGAAAAAAGACATATAAAGCAAAAAAGAGAGAGCAGCAAGCAGCGCAAGTACACAACCTTCTAGTGAGTATTTTAGTATTTCGTACGCGATTGATATTTATTTTGTGATTCTTGTATATGTTGAGTTATGGAAAGTCGAAATCAACAACACCATACGTGTTGTTAAGTATGAGTATGATAAGTACTTCAAACTTTGAATATGAGTAGAGGTTCCATGATATTAAAATAAGTATGAATGCGTATAAGTATTATAAATTATGAGTATGTTTCCATTCTACCCATTTGAATACTCATTGCTGATCTCTGGTGTATACTAACTTCCGTCTTAAAAATTTATTAAAAAAATTTTATTTTTAAAAATCTCTGCTTACGTACGTACTCATGCTCTATTCACTCTTCCCCCTAAACATTGTTTCGATGAAAGAGAATAGTTTTTGATTAAAAAACGATTGCGGAGTGGTGGAAAGTTGACTGCCATGGCAGTACTTTAAGTACACTTTCAAGTAGTAAAAGTACCTTTAAAAAAGAATCTCATTGTAGTCGAAAGAAGAAGAAAACTTATAGAATTGTTGTCCCTTAAGTTCTCTTGCAGCTTAACTTACAGCTCAACTTATAAAGCGATGTTGCAACATTGTATGCACGGTTATTCCATTGTTGTAAGGAAATGCTTAAAGCTGGTATTGCATTTTGTCATTTTGCAACTGGTAGTGAGTGAGTGAGTGAGTGGTTCATCTATACACAATGTTTTCTTGTTTGTTTTTTTTTTAATAAAAAATTTATTTTTTTAATGAATTTTTTTTCTTTTTTTTTATTCGTGTTTTTATTATTTCCTATTGTTATGAAAAGAAATTATTGTGTACATGACAATAATAAGAAAGAAAACCTCCCTAGAAAGATGATAAGAGGCAAAGAAGTAATAAAACTTTCAAATGACTTTGTTTATTTTTCTTTTCTTTGTGATACTGGGTACCAGGGCTGGTACTGTTACTGGTACTTGCCTTAAAGAAACCAACTACACAGCAGAGTAAATAAAACAAGAAAAAGAATTAATGTTTGACAAGATATTGCAACTTTTTTCCTTGTTTTTCTAATTTTTTTCTTTAACTTTTCAAAACTGATATTTCTCAACAGATTACAATGTCCTACGAAAGGGGAAATATAAATAAAAGAAGAGAAAATGAAATAAAATGAAAAGGATAAGGAAAAATTAAGACGATGGAAAACAATGCAAAAGAAAAACTTAAGCCTCCAAGTGAAACAACCATAAGAAAATTTTGTTGTGTCTTATACACACACAACCTCACACAAATAAAGTACAGTGGGCTAGGTCTCAAAATTGCTGATCACAAAAAGGATGTATTACTTGTAAGCAGTAGGGAGAGGATGGAATTTATTACCATAACGGTAGGTGACCAGCGCATAACATCAAAGCAGGCGATTAAATATCTGAGAGTAATGATTGACAACAGGCACACATTTTTGAGAAGACCTCACGTACATCGGTGGAAAATGTGCGGCGACGACATGTGCTCTTGCCCGATTAATGCCTCACCTAGGGGGCCTAAAATAGGAGGACAGACGGTTACTAATGAAGGTAGTGACATTGATCGCTATATATGAAGCCCCTGTATAGGCCGAGGCTATGGATAAGAGTACCTATAGACACGGCCTACAGGAAATCAGCTCTAAGGGTAATCTGTGCCTTCGGCACGGTGTCTGCATCTCTATAAGTATGGTCACGACAGAGATGAAGCATGCCCTGAATGCCGGAATGAGAGGGAAACGGCGGAGCATGCTTTCTTTACTTGCCCACAATACGATGATCAACGATACTGCCTGGAGAAGACAATGGGATGCCAGGTAACGTCCGATAATGTAGTTAACCTAATGTTAACCTCATATGACAATTGGAATGCAGTATATATTTTAGCAAGGAAGGTATTGATGCAGCAAAGATTGGCTGGAAGAGCAAGGTCAGCAGAATTAGAAGGCAGCACTAGCTGAATCTCCACCCGCAAGAAGTAATACTTGGTTGTGGTCCCGGGGCACTGGCCGGAAGCGTGGCGAACGAGGTTGGGTTTAGTACGTAAGAGCTCAGCAAGCCGAGAGTAAGTCTTGCGGCGAATCGTGCACATTGTCTCTTGAATATTCCCTACGTTTAGCTCGTAAAGCTTTAAAAAAAGTACAGTGGGCTACGATGGCAAAACAATGGCAATTAAATCAAGTTAGTAAAATCCCATTTTATGAGCCTGTTCCTCTCTGCAAATTGGAAAATTCTGAAATCACTCGCAAGATATCACAAAAGGATTAAACTGTATCGAAATCTAAAAATCTCCCAACGAAGCTTCAGAAGGCTGATGTTGTTTTTATAGAACAAAATTCCTCATGGAACAAATTGATCGCTCGCATTAGGCTACGTTCCCTTATACCTTTCTTCGATGTATATCTGTTACAGAGGATATTTGCAAAGAAATCGATATACCAGCTTCATCGAGTCTTTCCTGTATACCTTAGAAGCTAGAGCATCAATTTCCATTCCCATAAAACTCGTCATATAGCCAACGCTTCGTTATAATTCAAAAACCGTCAGTGCATGTGATGTAAACCTTACTGAGAATACCGTGGGATAGGCATTCGTTGAGGGAGTACTTTATTTAAAGCTACAGTAGTTTCGAAGTTTTATTCTGTCTTACTCTATAAGGTGAAAACATTAATATTGGCAACCATGGGCCTAAATAGACGAAGTCTTTTACAAAAATATACGAACAACCCTACAATAATAAATGTCAGCAACGATGTTTACAGTTATAGAGATTTCGAGTCATGAACGTTCGCCTTTGCCATATAAAAGGCAAGGCAGAGCAGGCGACTGAGTTAGTGAAGTTCAGTGAGTATTGTGTGAAGACGCGGTGTGTTTCATGAGAGTAATCGCGGTTTGAAGATTTCCGTTATAAAGATCTGTCGAACAATTGCCAAGTAATTGTTATTGTTTATGCAAAGGGTATAAACAGAGGAACAACAAAGAAGAGTAATTGTTGTTGTTTACATCAAGTTGTGAACAGTGGTGCACAGAAATGTGCGAATAATAAAGAATTTTAATTAAAACTCAACATGAATTTATTTTATTTGCAATCTACGAGATCATATTTTAAACATTTTTAAAAGGTAAATGCGTAACAATATTGTTCTTTATCGACTGCAAACGTAAGTCTGGTTACAGTTTCATAGAGATAGTGCCTGATAACAGATCATGATCGCTAGCAGTATCCTCAGCCCACTTGTTTTATAAACCCAAAAGACTTCCTCTGCATTTGTAGCTGATATGGTTAATCTGTATTTCCATTACAGTGCCGGAAGATAACCACGTTGTTATGGTTTTGTGAGGGGATACTGTGCCACCAATAACCAAGTGTTATTCACGAATGTATCGATTAACATTTGACCGTTTGAGATAACAAAAAGTTATTTAACTTTTGATATATTCCAGCATGCAATAAAGTGGTAAAGACTAGGATTATTTTCTCTTTCCTTTATTCCTTTTCAAATACCCATTGGGGCAATTCACACAACTTTGTATCGTGTATGTTGTATTGAATACATTTGTTTCTTTGTGAACGATCAATGCTATGCTGTATTGTGTATATCGTGGCATTCAAACAATTTGACAGCCCGAAACCAACACAATATATGAAAACATATACACATTTTTTCATTCTCACAATTTGATAGCACGAAACCAATACAACTTTTAAAAACATATGGAAAAAATGTGTATAAGTGTATCAGATTTTTATATGAAAATTATCAACAACAATCATACACTGTTGTATGTTCTTCCAACAATACAATGAATACAACGATACAACGGCTTGTGTGAATTGACCAAATATTATAAGTACTTGACTTATTATAAAAAATTTAAAATTTTTAAATGCAAAATATTTCCAGTTTTGTCCCACTGTTTGAACATTATAGATTATAAATTATGAATAAACACTTGTTTAATCACACAAAGAATTATTCAAAAGAAATGGAAAGAGTTTCTTATCATACTCTTCCATTATGGCCATCTCTTTAGTCATTCCTTTACTAACTCAACTCCAATGGCCTCATCTCATCTTGAGGAAATCAAACTTCAAGATATGGAAAGATGACACCAAAGGGATTAAAACAAGAATTGTTTGATAAAATGAAACGAAGAAAAAAATTATAAAAAATAAAAAAATAAAATAAAAACGCTTTTAATAAATCTAAAATATAAATTCTTAACAAGAAGTTGGAAAAACAAAAACAAAAAAGAAAGAAATAAAACTTTCATTTTAAGCTGAGTTTGAGGTCACTTTTTATTAAAAAAAAAAAGTACGAAAAAAAAGAAAAAAAAGTACCAAAAAAAAAATTATAATAATAGAGAGAACAAAACCCTAAAAGCCAAAAGAACATGAAACTATAAAACACAAGGAGAACAGAACAAAAAAAACCAAAAAAAACTTTAAAGAAAAAAAGGACGAAAATAAAAATAAAAGAAGAACAAGAATAAAGTGAAAAACTTTAATTGCATGCAATAAGTACGAGCACGAGTACAACGAGTACGTACGGACTTTTCAGGAGCACTTTTTTTTTATTTAAATTTTGTCCTTTTTTTTTGTTTTTTGTTTGTTTTGGTACCCTGTAACTTTTGTTTCCATTTAAAGCGCAAAAAAAAGAAGAGGAAAGTCCTTCAGCATGAATTGGAATGAGTTGGAATGGTTAGAATGGTTGGTTGGTTGTTGGGCATATATTTTTCACTTTACCCTCGAGATAGTTAATGTTCAGGAGTATGTATGTATGTACGTAAGGATGGATATGCTATAAGAACACACAGGAACTGTTATATCTTATTCTACAAGTAAAAGCTTAAATTCCATAAGTTGAATGCCTGTATGCGATGGATTTTTCCTGTCTTTTGCCCCCCCTTCCCTCCTCCTCACTTTTTCTCTGTCGGTTTTCGTACTCTGACAGCTGTTTGGTCAGCGTGAAATTATTTTAATGAGTTCGAAAGTCAAACAATTTGCATTTTGTGTGTGCAAAAGCGTTCTTTTCTTTTTTTACCAAAAAAAACTTTCTGCTTTAGATATTACAGTCACGATTAAGTGGTGAGACATGAAAAATTTTGACGTTTCCTACTTCTTCTGCGTTATAATCCATCTTGGGTAGTTGATAGTGGTGTACACAAAGGCATAATATATCTCGTGAGTACTTCTGCAGAAGCTTCATAATGCGATAATGAAGAGGAGACCATCTTGTCAGTAATTGTTCAACACTTGGGCGATCTGAGTTGAGACAAGTCCTCTACGAAGGCTTCCACATCAAATTTTTTCTATGCTATACCTTGAAGATTTCCTTGTCACGCAATAACAATAAACGCCATCCGCCCCCTATCGTAGATATTATGGTTTGGTAGTTCTACTTACTCACTTAATTGATCATTACAACTTTACTCTTTAGCCAGGATTACAACTTAGATGGTGTGAGCTGATTTTATTCATGAGTGGCGAGACTTACAGTTTTATAATGGACTCCGAAAGACAGGTTTTTGTCAAACTTTTCAAGGCAATTTGTTATCCAAAGTTTTTGCTAGAAGGCTGCTGGGATGCAGTCGCCATATTTCTTTTTTTTCGAGACGTCTGAGCTGGGATTTGAACTAAGATCTCGCATCTAATAAGCCAGCATACTACATATTAGCTTATGGTTTAGTGGTCACTAAAACTGTATTGCTTACTTACTTTTCATCCCATGTTGCTCTCTACAAAGCCTTCAGTATTACATTTGTCCCTATCTTAGCCCAGTAATGTTGGTTTTCTTAGAGAAAAGTAAACGTACTCTAACGCTAATCTTTCGAAAGCGGTTTACTTACGAACTTTAGTTTTATAAACGAATAATAGCTTCTCAGCTTTTATACATGCATACATCCACAATTGGCCCCTACAAGTTTTCAGCCAGGATTACGGCCTGGCTTCTCAACACCACTTATGCTGTGTGTGTTAATTTTATACTTGAGTGGCGTGGCCTACAGCTTAAAGTCAATTCCGAACGACAGATTTTTGAGAAAGTTTTAATGTCAATTTTATTTTACTCTCAGAGTATTTACCACAAATCTGCTGACAGGAAGTCGCCGGAGAAATATTTTTTTTATTTCGTTTAGTTGGAGTTGTCCTACCTGGGTTTTGAACCGAAGCCTCACGTCTAATAAGCCAACGCACTACCTACTAGACTAAGGCTACTTCCTCTACACAGAGTCCTACATCAAAAAGTCTTGCAAGTCCTTTGCTTCCTATGGTAAATATATGTCTTGATAGTCACCAAGACTATATTAGTCCCTTACCTTTTATTTTCTGTTGCTCGAAAGTAATGACCGTTTGAAAATTCTTTATTAAGCCTTATAAATTAAAAGTCTCCCATTGGAATATTATTTTTCCTCGAGAAACGTAATTACACTCTGCCACCTTTATTCTTATCTTCCCCTTCATATCTTTAGGAGTTGGGGTCTGAAGTGAACAATAACCTGATCTTCTATATGAACGCTTATTGCCCCTAATTGGGGGGATAAAATCAAGCTTCGAGAAGCATCCAGTAACCTATAACTTCTCGATTTGTTCATTGGCTCCCTAATTTAATTCCATTTACTTTTTCAAACAAAACATTTCTATTCACCTTACCACCGCTGTAAATATATTTTATAAGTCTGCATACAAATTATAATGACGGTAATGATGATACTGATGATGATGAGGATGATAATGATGTACCAGATGTAATTTGTATGTGGCTCAAGTCTTCCCAAAACATACTTTGTGAGCTAAGGGAGTCTACTGCATATATATGTATGCGACGATAATATATAATCCAAGGCAGATAAACGAGTACGAGTATAAATATTCTACTAGAACTCCGAATGCTATGCTACTAGTCCTAGTGCTGCTGCTGTTAATGGTGATGAAGCAAAAGTTTACTCAATGCTCTTAAGCGTTAAGCGAATTTTATATGAGTTAAATTACTTTGGATTATTAGCCACAAAAGTAACATCAATTAGCACCACAATATGTACACTAAAGCGGGAGAGTGTTTACACTCTAAAGCAAAAGCACTTGCAAAAGAAATGCAAAACAAATGCTAAAAAAGCAAAGAAAAACTCCAGTCCAGAAATTGGCTAATAAAATAGAAACATCCCCACTTTCTCCCCTCACAATGTCCCAAAGACGTGGATGATGATGATGGCATAGCTCAACAGCATCCAACAAAGCTAAGTAATTCATAAGTTTTAATATCCACTTGACCCTTGAATATATTTTGTTATTTATAAAGATGATGAAAGTATGTATGTATGTGTGTTTGTATGTATGTAGAGTTGGTAAGTTGTTTGCATAAGATGGGGTTATGTATTTAATTTAGAAATTTATTTACCACACAAAATTTGCTCTCTTAAAAGTTTAACTTTTTAACTTTTTAGTAAATCGTTGGGAATAATTTTCATTATTTTATCACACACACACAGTTCATACAGTTTGAGCCAGATATAATGGCACGTATTAAAACTAAACGAACAGGAGCAATTATTTTAATAGATTTTTGTTTTAGTACAGACAGCAACCGTAAGGGACTTTACAGCCTTTAAAAAGCAGAAATATAGTTAAGAACAGAGATCAGCAATGAATCGTTTTTTCGCTACTCATAAGCACTCATGAAATTTTGAATATAAATGAGTCAACAATATTGAATTTAAACTATGTACTCTAATTCATTTATACTCACTAGAACGTTGATTTATAAGAACAGGTTGCAATGAGTATGCATACAACGTTGACATCAAACTCATACCATTCGAAATATGTTTGATTCATAAGCCTACACATTTAGAATAATACTCATAATATTTACAAATGATTCGACAAGCAAGCAAGCAGAGCAAACACACAACCTACAACCTTTTAGTAAGTATTTAAGTGTTCGCAAGCGATTCGTACTTATTTCGATATTCTTATATATGTTGAGTTATGGAGAGTCGAAATCAACAACATCATACGGGTTGTTAAGTATGAATATGATAAGTACACTTTGAACTTTGAGTATGAGTAGAGGTTCCCTGCTATTAAAAGAAGTCCGAATACGTATAAGTATCAGAAATTATGATTATAATTCGATTCCACTCATCTTTTTGAATACTCATTTGCTGATCTCTGGTTCAGAAATTGTCATCTCTTGTAAGAAGTTTTTCAAGTCTCTCTGTTCTAACATGAAGGCACTTAAAGTAAACACATAATAATGAGTAAATATTCCATTAAAACCCATTAAAGAAAAGAGATTTTTTCATTTTTAAAATATAAACAAATGCAACAACACAATTTATTTTATAAACGCTACTCGAAGTGAAAGCCAAACTTAGTTTGCTTAAAAACCGCAACAAATATTTTTTTCTCTTTTTTTTTTGTTTCTTTTTTTTTAATTCTCTGAAGAATTTTTCTAAAAATATGTTCATTGGTAAAGTTTAACAGCAATAGCAATAACAATTTGAAGGCAACAATAACTTCATTATCCTGTAAAAACCGACCACAAAGAGCTGTGCGACCCTTATCAGGCCACATCAATAAGCCTTTGTTTTATGATACATACTATGTTACTATGTTCCACTAACAAACTTAGGAAATAAAAAAAAAAATATGGAAATAGTGTTGCCATTCAAGTAAAACATAATTTTATTCCACTATTACAGAAATATTTTCTAAATGGTCATATAATATTGGGGGCCATGGATTAGCATGATGGAATCTGGCCCTTCGAATAGATCCACAAAGTTCGTCACAGGTCTCTTGTCTTTGTTTCATACTATTATTCCAACTAATTCTTGCTCTTTTAATTATTACACGTGTTTGGTCTTGAGGATTCCAATCTAGGTCGGTTTTTGTAATAATCCTTCAGTGTTTTCTTAACCTATGTCCTATCTAACGTCATTTACGTGTATGGCTGTCAACTTTTAATGGAGTTAAGTCCGTTGCAACACAGAGAGACTCAATACTAACACGTTCTAGCTAAGAAATTATTATTATTTTGTGAAGGCAACGATCAATAAAATATTGTAGCGTTAATATTTGGTCCAACGTGTTATGTCTCACTTCCTTAATTGGTCGATACAAGCCTTTAATCAGGATTATGATTCATCAGAGGCGAGACCTACAGCTTAATGTCTACTCCGAACCACAGATTTGAGAAACTTTTCAAGGTAGTTTTATTTTACTCGCAGAGTTTTTCATAGAAGACTGCTGACAGGAAGATATCTGAGCCACTGGTTGGACCACGAAGTCTCGCCTAATAAGCCAACACACGATCTACTAAATCACGGCGGCTTTCGGAATAGATTACGTCGTAGCAGACATATATCGTTTGAGAAATTCATGTTTTCCATGAAGTCCTGGAGATCCAAACAAATACTTCTAATAGACTAAAGTACTCTTGATCTTACAGAACTCTTATAAAACTCTTATATAACTCTTGCTCAGAACGATCTGACACACACAATCTGACAATTCCAGCAAACCAATTACCGTGTTAGTAAAGACATTAGAGTAAAACGCGTTATTTTTCTCAAGAAAATCTTTACATTTTAGTGGCATCCAGAAGGCTTGGCTGGGCATTAGAACACCGAGTCTTAACTACACTACGTAAGCTAAGACTAATCATAATCGATAATGTTCTCCGCTTCAAGTTTTTAAATTTTTTAGATCATCTTTCTTCAGTAATTTCTAGATAACACGATCTGTAAGATCTGTTGATAGTTTGTGTTCGACTGCTAATATTTGGCACTATTTCCATCATCTGTTGTGCTTTATTTCTTCAATGTCTTCAAATCTTTTTCTACTTCATGCCCTTTATATTGAATCAACAAGCCTTGCGTTTAGCAGCATACCAGAGTAGAAATGTTTCCATATTTGCAGCTACTCTTCTCTGAGTGAATTGGTTTCACCGCTGCTATTTATTAGTCGCCTCATCGATATGTAACTTGCACTTACTAAGTCATGTTTTGGCTATGTCTTATGCTTCACCAGTGATATTATTGGCCCAATTACATTCAACCTGTCTGCCACTGGTTTTGAACATGCGATTTGTAACTAAAAACCCGTTCCTTCTGAACTATGTGCTCATGTGTCGTCATAGACTCCCAAAGATGGAATTCTGTAAAAATGTAGGGATTAACTTCCAATATGCGCTGCAGTATAGTACTTAGATTAGCCCTCAGCGAAGTTTAGTTTCTCTGCTGTCTGTGCACTGAATGCTCTCGTTGTGACGCTCGTGCTAACTGTGCCCACTTCGTCTTGGGCTAGCCCTGACAGCAGTCCTTACAGCGAAGCTTACTTTTTACAATAGTGGCTACCAACCACTTTCACAGCGACTTATCTTTAATGACTTTTGAAATGGATGGCTGGCTTTAGTTTTCCCATAGTATTGTTCATGGTCATGGTTCCCAAAGTGCATTTTAAATTGATTATTTCCGAATTGTTTTTCTGGCTTGTTACTTAACAGTCTTAGGTTGATCATTCCTTCTGTAGGATATGCAACAAAATGGTGAATTTTCGGGAAAATTTATGATGTCTGAATCAATGCAATGAATCGTTTTTTTTGCTACTCATAAACACTCATTAAATTTTGAAGACAAGTGAGTCAACAATATTGAAATTTAACTATATACTCTGATTCCTTCATACTCACTACAACCGTTGATTTATAAGTATAGGTTGCAAGGAGAATGCGTACAACGTGACATCAAACTCATACCATTCGAAACATGTTTAACGCATAAGCCTGCTGATTCAGATTCATAACTTTAGAAAAATACTTATAATACTTATAAATGATTCGAGTCACTCAAAATTTACAGTCTTAGTTGTTGTTGCATTTACAAAAAAAGAAAACAGGCACATACGCAAAAAAGACTGAGCAGCAAGCAGAGCAAACACACAACTTCTAGTGATTCGTGTATATGTTGAGTTATGGAGAGTCGAAATCAACAACATCATACCTGTTGTTAGGTATGATTACGACGAGTACTTCAAACTTGGAGTATGAGTAGAGGTTCCATGATATTAAAAGTAGTATGAATACCTATCTTCTTTTTGAACTCTCATTGCTGATCTCTGGTCTGAATAAAATAAGTTCCCTTTGTTTACAGTTCTTCTAAGTTGGCAACTCTTGCTACCTATTGTACTGCTTATGTAAAAACTTCTTCTATATACATTCATACGTATTTACTGTATTTAAATAATGAAAATTATATTCTTTATAGAAAAAAAACAACAATCTCTTTACAAACCTATTTATCTCAATTCTAAAAATTTTTTTTATTTATTCGAATACTAAAATATAGAGAGGAAAACATTTTAGAAAAAACAAAGAATTTTTTTACAAAAGATTAAAATTCTCTTTTGGCTTTTGGGGTTGTTGGTTTATTGTTGTATCCGAATATACTTGTACTGCCCAGGCTGGCTGCCTTACAGCCTGCATGGCTGCATGCCTGCCTGCTTGCCTGCTGCTTATAGAAGAATAGCTACGGTATAATTTGCGGCTCTGGTTGGGCTGTTAGTGACCAATCATCGTTATAAAATCGTTAGCAACGCTCTTTGATGTTTGATGTGGTTCACCATTTAAACCAAATGAGATTATATTCCCCAGGAATGTATGTGTGTGTGGATCTACTATGGCTATGGCAATATGGGTATATTTGCGTGTATGTATGTGTGTGCTTGTTTTTTAAAAAGTAGTATAATGTTCAACAGCAACAACAACTACAACAAATGCAGCAAACGTTCAAGTAAATGGAATTTTTCCATTATTTAACATCGATTATGTTCGCATTATCTCATTATTTGCATCATTGTACTCATACATACATACATACATACATACACACATGCTTATGGTAAATAGATAAGGGGAGAGTGACAGAGAGAGATACAATTTAATAATCGATAAAATTTAAGAAACAATTTAAAACGATGACGTTGAAGGTGGTATGAGCATCAACCAAATTGGATTAAAAATTACGTTAAGCGTAGCATTGTAGTTTGCCCCAAAGGGGATGCTGTGATTAAAAAAAAATTGTAAATCAAAGGAAATTAAGAGAAAGTTTGCATCTTAATTAAATCAAGTTTTAAACAAAGGCAGGGGGAGTTTTAATCTGTTGATTATGCAAAACTTTACTTAGCAAAAATTTCGGTAAACTTCAATGGTATTAAGAGACGAACAGCCAAAGATTTATAGATTAGGCAAGGAATATGAATAGAGGATAAATTAAAAATTAGTTTTAATTTTGATTTGTTTATGTTGTTATAAAATTCAATTAAAAATAGGTATTCAAAAACTTATAAAAGGAAATTAACTATTTGAGTGATGTGAGGTACCTTTCTTTTTTAAATAAAAAATTGTTACATTTCTGCCCTTCTAAAAACGTTTAAAATATGAGTTCGTTGATTGCAAACAAAATAAAAATAAATTTGTGTTTAATTTCAATTAAATTCTTCATTGTTCGAACTACTTTTGTGTGCCACAGTTTACAACTTGACGTATACAACAATAATTGCTTGTTCGCTATTCTTCTTTGCTTACAGCGCAGATCTTTACAGCGGAGATCTTTAAACCACGACTATTTTCTTCATACGCAAAGCGTGTTTACACAAGACTGACTGAATTCTTACTACCACTTGTTGCCTGCTTTGTCTTGCCTTTTCATATGCTCACGTAAACAATCTGATGAAGGTTCTTGAAATCGAATGTTCATGTGTTCGTCTTCTCGAGAGCTCTATCGCGACTTCATTGTTGTTTGTGTATTTTGTTCACGTTGCTTGTTGTTGCGTTCTCACATACTTGTCTATCCCCTTTTCTTTCATACTGATGTTGTTGGTTTACTTTTAACAAGTTCGTTGTATTTGTTTGCGTAGCTTTAGCTCATTTTAATGTTAAACGATGTTACACCGTTTCCATTTTCGTAACAGTACGTATGGTATTCCAAGAGAAATTTTCGAACTTTGACAATTGATAACGGTCATTATGTTGCTGTCAAGTTAGTTGTCATTTTTCAGTCTGTTTTCCCAAGTCCTTATGCACTACGACCAACTACTTGTGTTCTTAAATTAGATCGGAAGCAGTTGGTGGCAATTGATTCTAATTTTTATCGAAAAATCATCTTCAGCGATGGCTCTTATTTCTAGATGAATGGGTACGTGAACAACCAAAAAAGTCTGACCATAGTTCTTTGAGGAAGACATGATCCACGCCGTCGCTATCAATGGCAAGCACTATAGAACGATGATTATCAACTTCTTCTGGCTGCAATTGAGAAAAAAAATTCTCGTTCGGAATGGACTTTATACGGTAGATCCCGACACTCATGTTTAAAAGTAACTCACACAACGTAAGTGGTGTTAGATGCTAGGTCGTAATCCTGACTGAAGGGTTGTAAAGCTACATTATTAAAATATTTTTTTTTTGCGGGAACCCCACGAGCCATCGCAACTTCTCACTGCATAAGCTGCATGCAGATGATTGATGATTAATTCGAAATCTTTACTAGTCGTTAACGAAGAATGTTCTACGTAACCTAAGTATGTAGTGCTTTCTTCTCAAAAACTCCTAGAACATCTACCATGACTTCTGTGCAATTTGGCTAACAAATGTCATTGGATGCTCAATTCCTATCATAACATCACAAAACACAATGTATCACAGATATAATGTGCAAACAAATGTTGTTATCATCTGTAAAAGGATAAAAAGGATTAGAAACTAGAAATAAAATTAATGTAATCAGAGATTGACGAACTAATAGTATCATGATATCTGTTATCCCACTATCACTCTCTCTCTTTCTCTCTCTCTCAATACGCTTTTCACTTAAAACAAAATAACTTATTAACTATGTTTTACTGCTTTTACTTTATTATGAGTATGAGTATGAGAGTAAATGAATTTTAATAAAATTTTTAAAAATAAAATTTATTATTAATCCATTACCATAAATACCAACTGGGCAAACTTAATAAAGGAAAAATTGCAACAAAAAAAATAAAAAAAAATAAATATTCACTTAAAAAATAATAATAAAAAATTATATCGTATATATCCTCGTATTTCTTCATAACTTTTTCATCATAAAAAAAAACAAAAAATACAAAGCCTTGTTATTGTACTTTATTTTAATAACTGGTAGCAACAATGAAATGAAATTATTATGGCAAGAAAATATAATGGATATCGTAATAAAAAAAACGAAAGTATAAGGTGTAGTGTAAAAGAATTCATTTGTTCTTAGGTCACTTTATAGAGATTTCTATTGTGATTCCTATTATATTTAATACCATTCTTGCCAATTCAATGATTATAGATTGAGGTGGACAAGGAATCTCACCAAATTTAAAAATTTTAAATTCCTAGACATAGCTCGCAATAAATTATTTGGCTTTGGTGTGGCATTAAGAGCTTCGCAGCATTTTGAAATGACCGCAGTTTATTTACAATTCCAGAAGTCCTTGAAATCGTTTTCTTCATTCTTTAAGTCTAATATTTTATTGAGGACATCTGACTTGCTCTGCTGTTCAGAAATTAACCGAACCATGTCTACAGAGCATTATTATTATGCAGACATATTAAAGTACTGCGACTAGATGATTTATTGTTGTACGCTCAATTTATTTCGAGTTACACTATGATGTGTCTCCTTACACTTTTGCCCTAGCAAGTCCCGGACTATTGTTCAGAGTCAGTAAAGATCACTCCATGCCTAATACCGTATTCCTCTCTGCAATGCATTTAAGCCATTGATTAATGGATTCCAATAATGCTTTTTGGTGATTTGCTTTCTTTATCAAAGTATATTTATGCCAATTATGTATGTACATATGTCTGATGTAAAACTTAATTTTACTTCACTAGAATCAGCATTTCTCTCTGCCTTCCCCTTCGTTAAATGCTTACTCATTGCTTTGAATTTCCACATGACTTTAGAGATTCAGTGAATCCGATACTAATCTCATGTTGACCTCATAGAAGATAAATACTCGAATGGCAGTTTGACCGACAAACAGTATTGAAATGCCCGTTCTTCTGTACCTTCTGTCTTTGAATGCCAAAACTTCAGCTTGAAAAATACTCGAGAGTTTCCCCATGACTTCTGAATATTTCACTCTGTGACTAAACACTCTTTCTTCTGTCTCACTATTCGTCTTTGACTCATTGTATTTGACTATATAGAATTGCACCTTAAAACAGTATGAATCTTCCAAATTACTTTTGTTGCAAAGCATTTGCTGATTGTATTCAATGATCAGTTCCAAAGTTGTTGGCTACTCATTCTTAAAGATCTATTAAGAATCCCAATTCTATATTGCTATGGTCTTTCCTATCACAGACAACAAGTTTAATTCCAACACAGCCTCTAGCACCGCCGTATGTTAGATTTTTTAGTTATGCCAACTCATGCCAATTTTGTAAAACATCACTTGAACTGTCCTGCTTATCTTAAAAATGGCCCCATAGTTCATAGTCATAATCTCAAGTATCATAAGGGTTTTGAAATAGTACCCGCATTATCTTAAACGACTGAAATTCTGCATAAGTCAACTTCGAGAAATGAATTAAATTTGTTGCGGTTTGCAGCTGCTGTTTGTTTCACTAGGTTTTTTTTGTGTTATTTGGTATCCATGAGTCCTTATGTTAGTCCACAAACCCTAAAATCAGCAAGATTAACTGAAGTCGCTAGTTTACTTGATAGTGTGTTGGCTTATTAGACGTGAGACCGCAGTTCAAACCCCATGTCAGACAGCTTCAACAAAACGCAATATGAAAAAATATTTCTTAGGCGAGTTCCTCTCAGCAGATTTCTGCCAGAAACTCTGGCAGTAAATAAAATTGCCATGAAATAAGTTTCTCAAAAATCTGTCGTTCGAAGTCGATTTTAAACTGTAGGTGCCGCCACTCATGTATAAAATTAACACACACAACATAACTGGTGTGAGAAGCTAAATCGTAATCCTGACTGAAGGGAAAAATTGTGTATGTATGTGTATACGAAATTACGTCTCACTCGTTTCTATTTATTTCCACTTTTATAGAGGAAAAACTCGATAATACGGTACAGAGATTAGCACTGAGTATTAAAGAAGATGAGTAGAATCAAATCATACTCATAGTTTCTAATACTTATACGCATTCATACTTATTTTAATGTCATGGAACCTCTACTCATATTCAAAGTTTGAAGTACTCATCATATTCATACTTACAACACGTATGCTGTTGTTGTTGATTTCGACTCTCCATAACTCAACATATACAAGAAACACAAAATAAGTATGAATTGCGTACGAGCATTGAAATACTCGCTAGTAAGTTGTGTGTTTGCTCTGCTTGCTGCTCTGTCTTTCATGCGTAAGTGTCTTTTTTCTTTTTTTTTGTAAATTCGAAATATTTGTAAGTATTATAAGTATTTTTCTAAAGTTATAAATCTAAATGAGTTGGCTTATGAATCAAACATTTTTCGAATGGTATAAGTATGAGTTTGATTTCAACATTGTACTCATACTCATTGCAACTTGTACTTATAAATCCGCGGTTGTAGTAAGTATAAATGAATCAGAGTACATTGTGAAATTTCATTATTGTTGACTCACTTGTATTCAAAATTTCATGAGTGCTTATGAGTAGCGAAAAAACGATTAATTGTTGATCTCTGATACGGATATTTCTTTTGCTGAAGCGCTTTAAGAATACATGCCATTTTTTCTCATAAATCTTTTCTTTTTAAGAATGAATTTCTTTTTACTACACCTTCTATAGCAATGGAAACAATAAAACCTCAAACGAGACCAACTAATTTTATACTCTACTCGTATAACTGACTCTCTCTCTCTATCTCTCTTTCACACTCTTAATATTGTGTTTTATGTCTTTAAATACTCTCAAATGGAAAATAAAAGTCCTTTACAAAAAAAAAACCGAAGGAAACTTATAGCCAAGTTATAAAATCATGCCAAAATATGTTCACTCACATATATTTCATTTGCAAGTTTTACTTTGTTTTGGTCTTTTCATTGTTTTTATATCCGTTGAAATATAATACCGAAATAAGTAGTACTCGTACATACATACAAATTGTAATTTCCTTTTTCTGTTTAATTTCATTTTACATGCATTTAAAGAAGGCAACAACAACAAAAACGAAAGTAATAAAATGGGAAACATTGGCAAGAGTAAAGTAGAACAGAGTGTAGTGTAGAGTAGTAGTAGTAGCATAGTAGTAGTAGAGTAGAGTAAATTAAGTAAATAAATGAAGTTTTTCAAAGTATTTGTTGCATTTTTATTGGCTGTTGCTTTTAATAGCTTTTAATGCGGAGTGCATTTTATTCAAGATATTTCTGTTAAAATTTTTTGGCATTATAATATGAATAAAACATCTTCGCCTTCCCTTCACCCCTCTCTGGTCCTAAACCCTCTTGCCAGTATTTCGTTATGGTGGTACTCATTAGTATGATTATCATAAATTCCAACAGCAAATAACAACAAAACAAAACATAGAATTAAAAACAAAAGAAAATTGTTTAATTACCATTATGTTTTAAGCTTAATTAAACGTTAAAGAAGTCATTAAATGGCAAAGAAAGAAAATTATGTGAAATTATGAATTTACTACAAAATAGATGCACACCAACCACAACCGATTGCCTCTATACAATATGTATGTATATGTGTGAATGAATTTATGAATGAATTTTTCGTGCATAATGTATTCATTATAAACCAAAAAGAGCATAATTTTGGAAAGATAAATTGTTAATGCTGTGCAACAAATAATTGCAAAATGTTTGGGGGGAAAGGAATAATAAATTATGTGAACATTTGTCCATACATTAAAAACTCTTAATTGTTGCAGATTTAATAGCATTATGCATTTGCATTAATTTTTATTAATAATAATTTAAAAGATAAGCTCATAAACAGATTATTCAATAAACAGATTATTTTTCTTAAAATGAAAAGCAATTTTCACACGTTAATCTATCAATTAATGTCGCCGTAGTCTGGTAGCTTTTGCGTTGGCTTATTAGATGTAAAGCCTATTTCAGCGGCTTACTCTCTGCAGTCTTCTAACAAATAATCCGAGAGTAAAATAAAATTCCTATGATAAGTTTCTTAAAAATCTGCCATTCGGAGTCGACTTTAAACAGCAGGTCCCGCCACTCATGTATAAAGTTAACGCACACAACCTAAGTGATGTGAGGAGCTAAGTGGTAAACCTGACTGAAGATTTGTAATGATCGATTAAGTAAAAAAGCTTCGTATAACAACAATAATATAAGACTTCTTGACAAGATTCGGAGATCTGCAGCTATTCATATCACTGCTGCTCTACGTACCACCCTTGCAAAAGCTTTGTTCGTAATAACTCCTACTGAACTTCTTCCTGAACAAGCAGCCAATACCTTGTATCGTTGGCAAATCATTCCTCATCACCTTCTGGGCATTTATCTATTTTGGAAGTTAATTCCTGATCCCCGTCAAACATCGATTATCTCCCTATAGAATATTATTTGGACAACAGTTAACATTTTCTGATTTCGAGCAAGGACTACTGGGCCTCTAACATGATCATCTCCCGGAATTCCTAGAAGTATACACGGATGACTGCAAACTCGGTAATAAGGTTAGAAGAGGTGTCTACTCTGGGTAATTCATGCCGCATTTCCCTAAAAGTGCCAGAACACTGTGTCCTATTTCAAGTGAATGTGATGGTAATTTACCAAGTCCCTCAATGGATCCTCATTAACGGTACTTCTTCCACCCTTATCTCAAACTTTTCTGATAGCCAGGCTGCAATTAGATATCTCTCGAGCGTTACCGTGAACTCTAAACTAAATTAGAGAGAGTCGCCGCTGTCTCGACGTTTACTCTGGTCGCTTCAGTGTCTAAATTGTCTGAGTCTCTAAGCACAGGGACACTCCAGACAACTGTAGGGCCGACGAGCTAGCCAGAGCAGGTTCACTCCTTTTGGAACCCTCGCCAACCGAATTGCGTGTACCACTTACGTCGGTTAAGTTGGCCATCAGGCAAAAATTCTTTCGAACGACAACCAATTCTGGGTAAATGAAGAATATTGCTTCTCTGCCACACACACTTGGCTCACGATCAACTTCTCAAACTTGATCGCAATGTTATCTCGATCACAGTGGCCGCAGGTCATTACGTTATGGGAAGACTTGCGGAAAGACTATAGCTCCCATCAAACGACTTTTTCCGTGGTAGTGAGTCTGCTTTCTTTATCAATGCTCATCTTTTGTGAAGTGCTTTATTTAGGTTATTTAACTCTCCATTCTTTGTTAGCTTAACGGAGTTATCATCCATTGATATCACGAATATAGCTTCGTTAATTAAACTTTTAAGCTGATTTCCAACATAGGATAGTCGTGCTTTTAATGTATAGGTATTGCGCTGACCAACTTCTTCGACGAGTTTGGTGGGATTCGGTCAGTACGTAGACTACACTTGCTAGTGGCGGCTCAACGGCCCGATATGAGCGTTCAAGTAAGCTTTGGTAATGAAAACTACCACTGCAACCTGGCTCCCTACCTACCTACCTTCCTATTTGCGCCTGTTTCTGTGCCTAGACAGCAGAAGCTATCTGCGTGGTCAACTAATGGGTATTTTAGGATGCTGTTAACACTGTTGATCTGTGTTCCCGTTGTTTTTTTCTCATGGTTTTCGTTTTTTTTTTTTAATATTTATCTCAAATGTAACAATCCGGATTAAATCTCGCAGATCTTCTAGTTTTGCTTGCATGTTGCAGATCTTATGTTAAAGTAAACATCTGCGTAATCCAAACCTTTGAGTTTATAAAACAGATTCTAATTCCCCTGACCTCTAGATATTATTCGGCGTAATGTTAACCAATTATGGAGGTAGAAGACATGTTCCTGTTATGAAAAAATTAGAATTCTGCATCATCATAAATAGTTCTGGCGATTCATATTACTTCCCGGGGATACTCCTTTCCTTTTAAATGCTTCCTATGTATTCTTACGTTAGCGTTCTTACATTATATTTCCTTTAAGATTTCATTCAGGCAAATTAAATTTACCTACCAATTTCAATACCTTTCCCTAGAGTATCTAATCTCGCTTATTACATACTTGTAAAATGCCTTCAGCTTTAAATTTTATGCGAAAACATTTAAATTTAAATAACGATGAGAAATGAATAAAATTTATCTGTCGTTTTAAAATTTATCGTTATCTTTCGCATATTTATAGGCGAAAAAAGAAGAATGAGAAGAGAAGAAAGCAATAATCACTGTATAAGAGAGAGATTGAAAAATGATTCAAGGAATTTCTTTTGAAGTGTAACCACTTTATTTTCAATACATACATACATACATAAAAATGAAAAATAACCCAAAAATATTTGAATATAAAATTGGGAATATAATGGAAGTTTATACACACACCCATCCATCCTTACACACACCCACACCATTTCGCACTTGTAGCCATTTGCAAATAAAATTGTATACAGTTACAAAACGGAAATTGACTTCAACTGTAAAATGGCGGCGATGTGTAACAAATCAACTGTATATTTTATTGTATTCGCTCTTCCTCTCTTTCACTCTATCTCTCTCTTTCTCTCTTTAACTGTATTTTTATACCATAAGAATGTAATAAATCAAGTTGTAAAGTTATAATGCGCCAAATGGCAGACCGTCTTACGTATCCGCTCAATAACTGACTGACTTCTCATTCACTTACGCATTTATGTAGATTACCTACTGACTTTCCAACAAGAAGACGTACAAAAAAATTAAAGAAAAACATTAAAAATAATATGGAAAATGCCAATGAATATTTGATAGAGAGGACAACTTTTTTTTCATCTGATTTTCACTTGAATTTTCTTTATGTTTTGCCTTTATTTTCTTCTTTTTTTTCTTTTCTTTTTGACTTCATTATTCTTTTATTTATTATTTAAATACCCATTGATTTTTGGCCTTTTTGCAAATTTCTCATATTCCAGAACTTTGGTTTCCGTTCGCTCGTTCATTCGTTCCTTGCTTCTTTTCGCCTTTGCCTTTATGCTGTTTGTGAATTTGAAATGAATTTTGTCTCAGCCCCCATGCTTAATGTTTGCCCGTTAGGGCAGGAGAGGTGTGAAAGCTTCATTCTCTCGCTCATTCTTATTAAATGAATGGGAAAACAAGAATTCCATTTAAATAATACTTAAATTAAGAACAAAAAAAGAAATGAGAGCAAAATGAAACGAAATGAAATGGGTGCGAACATTATTATTCGATTAACATATTTACGAGCATCAATAATACGGTAGACGAACAAAAATCTCCTTTAAATCCTTAGCCCCCCCCCCAAAACAGCCATTTGAAATGCAATAAAAAGGTGTTAAAAATTTTCTTTGAAGACCCTTTTTACTTCCTCTTTTTCTTCTTCAGAAGAAGAAAATCATTAAAATGAGCAGCAGAAATAAAATGAAATAAAATGAAAACATTCCTTAGATGATTAAATGATTATTATACCTACGTACACATTTACGCGCACAGGGGCAATGTGATGTAATAAATTTCATTTATGACTGAATTTAAAATGAAATGAAAAATTTTATTTAAAGGTGTCCTGGGGTATTAAACGTACGTAGGCTTAGTTGCTGTAATATTTTCTAAAGAATACTTAATCGAAATTTTTCTTTTTTTATAATTTAGAAATGAAATGAAAATTGTTAACAATAAAAACCATTCTTTTGTAATAAATATGATAAGGAAATGTTAAATGTAAATGAGTAAGGAAATCAGCCGTGAGACTCTCATATTTTATAATCTCTACGAAACGTACACCCTCACTCATTATACGTGGTGATGGTGTGTTACTTAGAATTTAAATAAAATGTTAACCGGCTTTACATATGCCACCGTTTAGGGCAACAGTCTGATCCAAAATAATTTGCCAATCGTGTCGCTCTTATAAACTTCTTGTTCCATCATAGTTGTAAATTTCCACACCCAATGTAAACGTGCTACATAGATTCGTTTACATACATACATACCTGGCCATTAAAACCCTTAAGTTAGGAGTACGACCTAGCTTCTCACACCACTTATGTTTTTCTTGAAGATGTCTGACACGGTGGTTTGAATCAAGGCTTCATGTCTAATAAACCACAATACTACCTACTAGACTACGGCGACTTCGTAATCGTATCATTGTTTCGATAACGACACTGTCCATTGAACTAAATTATTCCATAAAGGCTGAGATAGGCACGAGTGGCAATAGATTCGATTCCACAAAAACCTCCAGGTTGGTTGTAATAACACGGAACATCAATCAAACGGAATACCTACTGCAGAACCAAAAACGCCCATTTGCTCTCCCTTTTCGCCAGGAGTCTACCATCGAGTATAGGACAATAATATTGGAGATGTTCCTCACTATTCTTTTAATTCTCATCTTTACAGCTGTCTCCATAGATGTCTCCATAGATTAGATAATGTCCGCTAATAATAGACACAAGTAAGGCCACACCGCCTCTATTCATTTTTATCACAGATCTCGTGCGTCAACTATAAGATGGAGACTTATCTGCCTGACTCTCCAACAATCAATCCCATTCGCCAGTCTACAATTCGCAACACGATTAGTATCAGTTCAAAATTTGATTTTCTATGAGAATACAGGCTTTTTAAATCGTATGGAACCCATTAGGAAGTGCCAGTCTTGTCAATCTCATTCGCCCTCTTAAATTATATGAAATGCATAAGGAGGTGTCAGTCTCTCTTAAATCGTAATGAACCCATAAGGTGGTGCCAGTCCTGTCAAAAGCAATTGGCCCCTTATATTCTCCAGTAGGTTTGTGTGCCCTAAAAATATTAAAAAGTTAGCGAAGAACAGTCGAAGGAACAGGTTAACTTGGAACTAGGGTTTCAGGCCATCAAGACCTTAACGTCTGTATAGTTATTCACAAAATTAGAGAGTTGAGGTAGTAAGCCAACCTATTACCTTCTAGACTATGGCGACTACATACTAGCAACTCGGAAAAGTATTGTTACGAAAATAGAAAAATCTATACACCGGTGTTTTGCTTTTACACCGTTTAACATTAAAATTATAAACAAAAACTACAAAAACAAAACAATGCAGTAAACAAACCTGTTTACAAATTATCCTACCGCTTAATATAACAACAAACACAGGCATAAAAAATGGTAGACAACTAAACAAAAATACACCCACAGCACTACAAGAATAAAAGTAAACATCGTTGTTTACATTTATAGAGATTTCGAGAAGGCGAAGTGATGAATATTTGCCTTCAAAAACATTCATCAGACTGTTGACTCTGACATATAAAAGGCAAAGCAAAGCAGGCAAAGTGAGTTAGTGAAAGTTCAGTCAGTCTTGTGTGAAGACGCAGTGTGTTGAAGAGAATAATCCTGGTTTGAAGATCTCCGTTACAAAGATCTGTCGAACAATTATCTACTGATTGTTATCGTTTATGCAAAGGGTACAAAGACAGGAATAACAAACAAAGCAATTGTTGTTATTACATCAAGTTGTGAATAGTGGCACACAGAATTGTGCGAATAATAAAGGATTTCAATTAATACTAAACACAAATTTATTTTTATTTTATTTGCAATCTACGAGCTCATATTTTAAACGTTAAAAGGTAAAAACGTAACAGTATTCTTTACATATACTTAATACACTCACAGCATGTGTCGCTAGATCTTCATCTTCGTCTTTGCAGGACAAACAAACAGCACTGACATCTGTTCTACATTTTGTATTACAAGGCATATGTTGTTAGATTGCACAGCTACTCACTACCTAATCAAATACCAAACCAAATTTATTAAAAATATTACTTTAATAATCAATTGCTATAAAAAGTTTCCTTTGATGTTAAAGTATATTTTTGTATTCGATTTTATACGAATGCTACTTACTGAAGCATAACCAAAATTGGCGAGACATTGAATTTTTCCTTTTTTTCGAAGTCTTTGTCAAATCTCTCCATATGCACGACAATTGCAAAGAAATTTAGAAAAATTGGAAAAAAAAAACATCTTAAACAGTAGCCGGAGTAAAAATAGTAAACTAATCCACCTTCAAACTCCACAAAAAAAGAAAGCCAAAGCAAAAATAGCAATTTAAATCAACTCAATTGCATGATGACACATGTAGTAAAATAGACAAGAAAAGTTCAATTGAAATAGCATTAAATAGAATAGAAATGTTAGAAAAAGAAATAACAACAAATTCTTATCTTCAAACGTCTATGTTTGGTCATTTGTGCTGCATCACCGATGATAAATTCACTTTTTTGTCGAAAGTTTCGCCAAAACGAAAGTGCTGCAGTTTGCTATTTACAGTCGCCAGTCAGTTAGTCAGCCACTCCACTCGGTATGATTTCAAATCGCAGTTGCACTCTAATGGTCAGAAGGTATAAAAAGAAAGAAAGAAATAAAAATGTTTTGAAGTTAAGCACAGATAAGATGAAAGGAATATTGACTGTGTTTGGATGAAAAAATTAGAGTAGAAGACTGGAATAAGTGGTAAATAAATTGATTAAATGTGAAATTCTTTTAGGTGAAGGATTCAGTTTGTCTTTATTTTCAAATTTAAGTGAATATTTTCCCTCAAAAAAAAAATACGTTGTTATAACGAGGGTTGCTAAATAATATATAGAATTTTCCACAGCAGCAAACTGTTTTAGATTTTTAATCTTCTGTTAACAGCAAACATCATTTTTTATTTTGTATCATGGTCGTTTATTTCAATCCGCTTTATGTCTCCTACCCTTTGTAACTAACTTGATGTATAGATGGCAACATAGATGGCATTGAATTCTGGATTTCTATGTAGCCCATACAGCCAAAGAATGGCTGAGGTAATGCTGGAAATCCGAAGGGTGGAGGTACAAAGGCGTAATTTAATTCCATGTGGAAAGCTTCAAAGCTAACCAGCCCTCCGAGAAGTAATACCTTACGGCAGTCCCACCATAGGAGAATGGTTGAAGGTTATAAGGGCTGGGCTTAGTACGTAGGCACCAGCGATAGTGAATCGTGCACAATTGTTTGCGGAACAAAAGTGTCTTTCGAAAATTCCCACATCCTGCTCATGACAAAAAAAAAGATGGCGACCTAATAACTCAAGTGTCAAAATAAAACGATTTCAGTAAAGGTGTCTTCCTTATTTACTTAATTGGCCATTAACAACCCGATTAACGGACTTCGGCCTGCCACAACACATCATTACAGGCGCCTCTGCTTCTTGCTCGCCTACGTCAGTTGGTCACACCAATCAATGACAAGGCTTCCTCGATTTGGTCCTTCCAACGCAGGCACGGTCATCCTCTTCGCCGATTTCCGCAGATGCTCTCATCAAACACCCGTCTCGCTGGAGCATCCTCATCCATTCGAACGACATGGTCGAGCCATCGCAGCCACCGGATATTAATACGCTGTATAACGTCTATGGCGTTGAGGAGCTCATACAGCTCACTATTGGATCGGATGCGAAAATCATCGCCAACTCGCACTAGACCGAAGATCATACGTAAGACCTTTCTCTCGAATACTTTCAAGGATGCTGCATCAATGCTTAGTAGGGTAGTAAAGGTGTCAGTATGACCAATATTAAGGTCACACCCGATTATATTTTAAGGAAGTCTGTCAAACTCGTTAAAGCTGTTAAGACGAACTCCCTAGTGATTGACCTTTGGTATGTCCAGGCCAGAAACAGTTAAGAAAATACACGAGTACTGGCTTATCGTAGTTGGAAGCAAAGAGAGCGAGCTGAAATCATTTGGGTAAGCCTAGTAAGCTAGGCTTCTAACGCATAACGCATTTGCGCATAATAGAAGAAAATCAGCTTCGTAAAGCTTTATAAATGGAGTGTTTCATCACAATAAAGCCGAGTTTAAATATAGATTAGACGTGTTGATCCCTCACTTTTAAAATGAGGCAATGAAATAGTCAAACTAGTGGAAAAAATTGGCAGAATGTTGTCCAAGGATTGTCCACTCCAGAAACGGTTAAGATAAAACACCAGTGTTGGATTATCGTAGCTTAAAGCAACAAGAGCAAGCTGAAATCACAGGCATTTTGGTAAGCCTATGCATAGCGTAACGACCGAATATTTGGAAACGAGTAAGCTAGGCTTCTTACGGATACCACATTTGTTCACAGCAGAGGAAAAGAAGCCTCGTAAAGCCGTTTGAATAAAGTGCTTGGCAATGTTTCATTATAAATAAAGCCGAGTTTAAGAGTGGATTTGACGTGTTGGTGTCTCACTTTTATAGTGAGGCAATTCAAACAGTCAAACTAGTGAAAAAAATTGACAAAATGTTGTCCAAGGAATGGGAAATTTTGTTCCATCTAGAAACATGATCAAAGGATTTTTGTTTGCATTTGGGAATAATTTTACTGAGTACCTTTAAAAAGAAAACCATCGAGTACTATGCCATCTCTTTAAGTGATAAAAAAAATTGGCCACATTTCGCCTTTTTCATTTCTTTTCTTCCAATCTGCGGTTGCCTAATAAAAAATTATTTTATAAAAGTAGTTAGAAATGACCCTCGCATAAGTCACTTATACAATATTAAAATGCGTAAAAGTTTGTCATACCAACACCACAAAACAGGCAAGCACTATACGTACGTGAGTCTAGTATGTGACCATTTGTGCTACACGGACTTTAAATTCTGACACAAAAAACGGAAAAAACGTAGAACAAATTGTTCAAAAATGTGATTTTAATGCTCTCACTGTCTCTATCTACCTCTCTCTCTCTCTCGCTCTCTCTCCTACTCTCCCTTCTTGCTATACAATTTGTTCAAATTCAAAGGATACAACTGAACAATATTTTGTAGTTGTAGTTGCTGTTGTTCAGCTATTTTCCTTTTTTGTTTTCCATGAAAAAACTAAAGAAAGCATGTCTGTCTGATGCATTTCCGTTCAGAAAAAAAAAAATAACAAAAATAAACACACAATACAGGACACACACACACACATATATATGGACAACTACTATTACAAATACCGGAAAAGCTTTGGTATACCCAGGAGCAATAGTAACAGATGTTTTGAAAAAGTCACTGCTTTCACAAACACACATTCATACGTACGTACGTACGTATATCGTATAAAATGAGTGTATACAAGATCGAGTATATAATCAAATACATACTGTATGTATGTATGTATGTCTGTCCTAGAACGTGGACAGATGGATAAACATAAGTATAATTTTTTTTTTTGAACTTTTGTTTTTGTTATTGCTTTTATGTTTGTATGTTTATAAATTGAAATGTTTGTTCAACAATATTCGTCATACAAACGTGTTGACCACGTAATCAACAAGATACGAATGAAGCTTTAAAATACACTCACACACTCATACACACATTGATTGATGGCCAGATAGTCCTGCCAACAACATAAACACCCTTTATGGCGTTGTATGAGTATACAATTTATACACACCGCTTATACAGACAGAGCCCTGCACATACGGAATCTTAATCGAGATACACATTGAGTTGGTCTGATTATTTGCATACCGACATACAAATACGTACGTACAGTGTGTTACAAGGAATAAGCATCATTCATAGATTTAATAGTCGAATGCGATAATTTACGGCAACAAAAAAATATTGTAAAAAATGGCAATTGATATCGCCATAGTCTCGTGGGTAGGATGTTGGCTTATTACACGCAAGACCGTAGTTCAAACCACACTTCCACAGACATCAATAAAAAGAAGTATAGAAAATATTTCTTGAGCGACTTCCTCTCAGCAATCTTCTGGCAAAAACTCGAAGAGTAAAATAAAATTGGCATCAAAAGTTTCTCAGTAAATTGTAGGTTCCGCCACTCATGGATTAAATAAACTCAAACAACATTACTGGTCCGGGAAAGCTAGGGTTTGATACGGGCTTTACGTCTAATAGGCGAACACGCTACCTACTGACTACGGCGAATTTAGTCTCAACTTTTTTTAACTCTGCACGGTCCCTTACCATTGTACTTTGAATGCAAACATTTCGATTTTTTTTTTCATTCTCAGAGGAAACAAAGTCTTACTTTTGTTATACACTGTATAATCATATATGTACATATAGGTGTACAGCTGTGTATTTATGTGCGCCCTTCTGTATGTTATACAAATTATAAGAAGAGTGAAACAATTTCATGGTATTTCCGTTTCATATTAAAGTGACATTAAAATTTTGTAAACGTGTGTTGATAACGATGATGACAGGAAAACTGCAACTGCAACAGAAAACATGAGCAACAATATAATCATCAGCAACATCAACAGCATACAACACAACACAACACAAAAATGGAATAATAACAGGCACAACATACAACAACATTTGTTTGTTTGTCTGTTCAAGTCCATTAAAGGTTTGTAAGTGTGCTTGTATTTTAATGCGAAATACTACTATTCGACCGATTGCGGTTTATGTTTATAACGGAAATGCATTGGACTCTGGGTATCCGGAGTACAAAAAAAAACAATGTTATACGCACTACGACGTTATAAACAAGCTGGCAAATTGTGAAAATTTTTCAAAATTCATATAAAAAGGTGACCAGCTGTATACGAGACATATGGTGTTTTCTTTTCTACCAAAAAATGTGCACTTTATTTAAAAAAATGTAATTTTGTGTTTGTTTTTTAAAAATGTTTCCCCCTCTAAAAGGGTGGTATGTTTTATTCTAAATAATTCGCACTTGAAAATGGTGGAGGGCATTGCATTTTACGCCCTGTATAAATCGAGAGTGCTGATAATGCCCTGTAAAGCAAATGACTTTTGTTTATTTATAGGGCTACCAGATGAAATTTAAAAAAGTCGCCTAGTATTGTTATCAAATTTTGAAGTTAATTTTTTCATGGTTTTGTGAGGTAACCTTAAGGGAACATTACATTATTTAAGCTACATGGTCAGTAATATAAAAATTTGCATTCAGTGTTAGAACTGTGTTAAAAAAAATTTATTTGGTTATAAAAAAAAAGGCCTAAAAAAATGAAATCGAAAAATTAGCGATCTGGAAACACCTTTTTAATGTTTACATATTTTATTGAAAACAAATCAAAAAATACAACATATTTTTAAGGGCACGGGGCATACCCGTTTTTCATATTTGTGTTATGTTCATCTCAAATAAAAATTACATTATAACAGGGTTGGTCAGCAATTTTTTTAATGCACCTTGTAAGAGGGTGACATTTTCTTTGTAGAAAAGAAAACACCATAAGGTTTAGTCTGTTACGATGTTTAAAATGAAAAATTTATAGTGTCAGAAAAAAGACGGAACATTTTTTAAACTGTATATGATAGTTTCTGCTTCGAGGTCAGTAATGATCTTTCTTCAACACTTTTGCTCCTAAATGGTATCCTCATGAGTGGAATTTACAAGAAACTTATTCTCAGGCCGATGAATGGTTGTAGTTTCTGGGCCAACTAATCCATCCCAATGTATATAAATTTTGATTAAAGACCACCGGACAGCTCTGTAGAGATGGTGAGACATTATATTGTTACGTTTTTATCTTTTAAAAACGTCGAAAATATGAGCTCGTAGATTGCAAATTATATTGCTATTCACAACTTGATGTAAACAACAACAATTGCTGTGTTTGTTTTTCCTCTCTGTACTCTTTTGCATAAAAAAGAATAATTTCTAGTAAATTATTCAACAGATCTTTGTAACGAAGATCTTCAAACCAAGATTATTCTCTTCAAATACACCGCGTCTTCACACAAGACTGACTACACTTTTACTGGCTCTGTTGCCTGCCTTTGTCTTGCCTTTTATATGGCAACGTAAACAGTCTGATGAATGTTCATAAAGTCGAATGTTCGTGGCTTCGTATTCTCGAAATCTCTATAAATTCACATTTATTCTTGTAGTGTTTGTTGTTGCATTTTTGTTTACTTGTTTAGCATATTTTTCTATACTGGTGTTTGTTGGAATATTTCTGTTTAATTGTTTATCATGTAAACAAGTTCATTGTTTTTGTAGCTTTTGTTTATAATGTTAAACAATGTATAAACAAAACACCAGTATCTAGATTTTTGCCATTTTCGTAACAATATGTTGAGCCCTTGTCTATGTGCACGAACATGCAAGTAGTGGGGATAATCTAGTCCCTAAGGAGCCAACAAACGTAGGCAGTTACTGTGCTTGTTTCAGTTTGATTGTGTGGTACGATCGAATACGCAGATCAGATGGCACAAAGGCTGTGTCAGTAGGTTAACTAGGTCCCTAGATGTCATGTTTGTAGTCGCAAGATTTTTCCTTTCTGTTGTACACGTAAAAATATTTGGTTTTCCGTGTAATAAATTTGTAATGAAGTGGAGGAGGATGAAACCATCATCCACTTCCTGTCATTACCCTATACTATCGACTAGTTGGATAAGATTTCGAATAGGAACTTTCCTCACGTAAAGGCAATATTGCCAACAAAGCTTCATCTGCACTTCAATAAGATTTGGAAGTAAATAAGCCCAATAACCCGCAATCAGCTCATTTCGAAAGCAAATATTTTTGGATCCTTTGCAGTCTCGGTTCAACACATATTAACACTTTTCAATGAAGTTTATTAAGTCCTATAAAATTTAGTTGGTCTTGCCAAGCACTTTTCATTATTAAAATTGTTGCTCCTGCTGCACTCATGAAAATAATGAATATCCATGCACTCTTCATCGCATTGTTAATGATGACAGACTACACCAATATCTACCGAAAAAAAAGAAAACAAATACATCATGATTATAATCAATATATTCAGGTATATTTCGTAAGTGTTGTTCGTATTGATGCTTTAGACAGAAAACTAAAGGAGTAAATTCTTTTGTTAGTTGAAAAATATTTTAAAATTTTGATTTTTGCTAAGTCTAAATGTACACTTTAATCAGATTTTAACCCTTAGCTTCATTTGCAATGTTTAAAGATTACACTCCTTTACATCCCATTGCACTTTTGAATGCCCACATGATTGAATAGTGATTACGATTTTTTTTGTACATTTTTTGCACTCACTTTGTCTAGTCGGTGGTCATGTGTCTAGTACTTGAATCAGCAAAAATTTGTTACTCATTTTCAAAATATGTGCTCTCGTATAGAGTACGAGTACCATGATTTATTTTTTTTTTTTTTTTGCTTGTAACCACTTTGTCTGCCACATAAGGATGATCAACTGTGTACTAAGAAACCAAAAAGTTTTTTTTTACTTGTTTCCTGTGCTAGAATGTTAAAAATTGGAAAATTGTCGAGGTGGTTGGGGGGCGGTGTTTGAGTAAATGACTGGAGATTTTTCAATCAAAACTGTCTGTTAAGACGACTTTTAATAGGAAATTTTCCAGCAAATAACCAGAGCAATGGTGTGAGAGTGTTATAGCGGGAGTAAGGTAATGCAGGAGTTTGAGAAGATGGTTTAACAAATTTTGTATTCTCATCGATGTCATGATTGTAATGACAGGTAAAGTGTTTGAATGGAATCAATTTAATTGCTGATGCGAACATAAATACTCAAACAGACGGACGGTCGGACAGACAGCCAGACAATATGAGCAATGATTGTATGAATCAGAGATTTAAAATGCGAATAAATGATTTGTTATGGATTTAAAAAACAAACAAAAAACGATTGTTAAAGAGATAGAAAGAATTTAAATCACAATTTAATTCAAATTATTTAACATTTTTAATAATATTTTGATTTAATTTACAATAGCATACACTGGATCATTAAGTTTGATGGTGCCAGTTTGAAAGACTTTAAAGTAAGCGCCTAAGGTTGGCTCCTTGGCATTGTGTACCATACGATATCTAGAAAAATAAGAACAAAAAAATTTGGTTAATTTATAAGTAGTCAAGTTTAAATAAAAATACGCTGAGGTCTAAACAGGCTTAGAATTGCTACAGTCATAAAACAAATTTTAATGAGTTTTTCAGAACGTCTGACTCTGATGAACGTTATCCTGCGTCAGTGTCATAACCTATAGGATCGACGATCTTTTGGAAAGAACAAATTACAGATTGAGGATTGTAGAATTCTACAGACTCTTAAGAATATAATATCAGGCTTTCACAGCTGAGGAAAGATATACACACTGGTGCTTATGTTAATATATACGTATGTAAATAATAAGCTAAGCGATAGCTGCGACGATGTGAAAACAGTTAGGAAACAGACATCACTTCCTTTACGGCTATTCACCCATTATAAACCACCGCCTTGCGATGTTTGGTGAGTGACTATTACACAACATCTCCGGGATATCAATGCGAGTCTACACAGTTAAACTGGTCCGAAAGGACTTCACAGCACGAACAATTCTTCGAAACGGAATGGTATACTAGCATTGTCGTTCGGAATCGAATTTAAACTGTATGTCCCGGCACTCATATATAAAATTAGCACTCACAACATAAGTGGTGTGAGCAGCTAGGTTGTGATCCTGACTGAAGCGTTGTAATGGCTGATTATGTGTGTATGTATGTAGTTGGTGCCCCTTTCCAAGTACATAATTTGCCAGGGTGTGCGTCGTCTACACTGTAGATTTGTTTTTTCGACTTTTAAGGAACATAAGGTTGTCACAATGTAGGTACCAGAGATCAGCAATGAATCGTTTTTTTTACTACTCATAAGTACTTATGAAATTTTGAGTACGAGTGAGTCAAAAGTAATGAAATTCATCTACTCTAATTCATTCGTACTCACTACAGCATTGATTTATAAGTACATGTTGCAATGAGTGTGATTACAACGTCGACATCAAACTCATAACATTCGAAATATGTTTGATTTACAAGCCTACTCTTTCAGATTCATAACTTTACAAAAATACTCATGAGTGATTCGAATAATTCATCAAAATTTACAGCCTTAGTTGTTGTTGCATTTACAAAAAAAAAGAAGAAACACACAACGTTCTGGTGAGTATTGTAGTGTTCGTACGCGAATTATACTAATTTTGTGATTCTTCTATATGTTGAGTAGAGGAGAGTCGAAATTAACAACATCATGCGTATTGTTAAGTATGAGTACGATAAGTACTTTAAACTTTGAATATGAGTAGAGGTTCCATGATATTAAAATAAGTATGAGTATGATTCGAATCTACTCATCTTTTTGAATACTCATTGCTGATCTCTGGTATGTACATATGTTGTTGCAGCCCCCTTCCAAGTAATTTGTTAGGGTGTGCAGATAATAAAGCAGGTGATTTTTTTTATTGTTTTCTACTTTTGAGGAACATAAGGCGATCACAATGCAGGTTATCTTCATCTCCTTATAAATTCTTTGCTCTGTTTCAGTTTCATTTATTTCATTCAGTCTGGCCGAAACTCCTGGATGTGTATTCCGATGGCTCCAAACTCGTTAGCGGGGTGGGCAGCGGAGTCTACTCTGGGAAACTTGATCTGAACATTTCTCTCCGGCTGCCGGCTGTCATCTACCTTATCGCTCTGTGGATCCTCGCCTACGGTGTTCCCTTCACTCGCATCTCGATCTTTTCCGATAGTCAGGCTGCCATAAGATCTCTGTCGAACGTTGTGAATAACTCCAGGATCATTAGGAAATGTCGCCGCAGTGTCAACCTTCTTTCTGGGCGCTTCAGTGTCACACTTATCCGGGTCCCCTGATACTGTGGCATTCCGGGAAACTGTACCCCACGCTGACTATGGTTTTGCAGTTTGATGGTGTTGCAGTTTCTAAAATTATAAATAGTCATCTGTCCTTGTCTTGAAACAATACATACATACATAATTGGCCATTACAACCCTTCAGTCAGGATTACGGCCTAGCTTCTCACACCACTCACGTTGTGTGCCTTAATTTTTATACTTGAGTGGCGGGACCTACAGTTTAACGTCGACTCCGAACGACAGATTATTTGAGAAAATTTTTCATGGCAGATTTATTTACTCTCATCTGCTGAGAGGAAGTCGTCGAAGAAATATTTTTTTTTTCATATTTCGTTTTCACATCTGGCCTGGGGCTCAAACCCGGGCTTTACGTCTAATAAGCGAACACACTACCGACTAGACTACGGCGACTACAGAAACAATACAGGCTGTAGAAATATGTTGAGTTTAGTTTTGTTGCATATTATCCTCTGTGGGAGGAAAGGCAAGGAATTGAAAACTCTTAATTTTTAGAACTAAAAACCTTAACCAGATCTGAACCAAGGTTGCTTGTGTTTGTAGTCAAGCATTTTCACTATTCAAAAAAAAATTAACAATGTTCCATTTTTTTTTAAATCATTGGTCAGAGTTACTACAGCTAGCTAGCTGTACAAAAGAGCTGCACTACGGCTGATAAGCACAAATTCGGGTATAAAACACAGCTGATTATAACGTTCCAACTTATTTTGATATTGTCAAGTTGTATTGTCAATTAAATGTTCGAATTATACTCACTTTTTTAAAGTTTTTAAAGGTTCGAAATTTGGATTTCTATCGCACGTTTCAATATTAACATTCGTTAGTATGCACCTTAAGCATGGGGCACGATATTGGAGCATACAATTGCCGGCATCTTTGTCACCATCACCACCAATTTTTAACCATTTCCAATTATTTTCAGCATATGGTTCAATACTGGTTGCACAATCAATCAATAAATTGCCTCGAAATTGCAAATGATCTGCCTGATCTTCCGCAGATAAACGTTGATTAAGATCCTTAACAGATTTATTGGACATCAGCATAATGGGATTAAAGTCCTAAAATTATAAAAAAATTTAATATAAAAAGTTTTTCAATCTAATTTTTACACTGACACTTTTATCTTCACCAAATAAATTGTATTCAACCTCTGTCTTTATATTGTAATACAATTTCAAACCCTGATCCTTCTCTAGTATGACCTTTGAAAACCATGTGTGATGTTCCTCTTCGGCTTCCACCAGATAAAGTTTATAACCCTGTCTCTGTTCCATTATAGGCTTTTTCCGAAGTATTCCCGATAAATCAAGCATTAAAGGTTCTCTTTGCGGTGCCTTGATAAGCACAGTATTCTTATCCAAAATTTCTGTCGTGATACTTAACATCTGTGGATAGACCCCAGCATATGCAGATTTATCATTATCATCGTCGTACAGTATTAAACTACGATCTCTAATATCTTGACTGTATAAACCATCCGTTTTGCATTGGGCCTCTCTTAGCTGCAGTACTGCTCCAGAAGTAATTGGATACACTGACACCTCTTGCACTGTGCCAACGTATTGCCATTTGCCATTCTTTGGTGGTTTTTGTAAATTCTTCCTCCGGTGAATGTAGTACGACACGGTTACTGCAACCACACTACCCGCAATGAGCGTATAAACTGAATATCTAGACATGGCTAGCACAACTAAATCATTATCGATCGTATAAAATATTGAAGTTGTAATTGAAGCAGAATAGATGAGACTCTGCATGGGAATGAGACTAAATTAGTACTATTCTCAGTTCTGTTAGCGCTATCAGAACTCTTTGATAAGTCTTTTCACTTGTTGTGAGAGGGAGTTTTTAAGTTCTCATTGGTTTTTGTATTTTATAAAGGGTTCCTCAATAAAAATCTAGTATTTTAAGCTGACAAGTAAGTAAGTATGCTAACAGTTGTTATTTCTGTAGTCGCTGTAGTCTAGTAGGTAGTGTGTTGGCTTATTAGAAATAAAGCCAAAGGTTCAAAACCCAGTTCAGATATCAAAACGAAAATATGAAAAAATATTTCTTCGGCGGCTCCCCCTCAGCAGACTTGTGGCAAAAACTCTGAGAGCAAATAAAATTGCCATGTAAGGTTGATCAAAAAATCTGTCGTTCGAAGTCGACTTTAAACTGTAGGTCCCACCACTCATATATAAAATTAACACCCCACGAAATGCGTGGTGTGAGAAGCTAGGTCGTAATCCTGACTGAACGATTCTAATGACACATTATCTATGTTATGTATGCGTATTATTTCTGATTATTCCGGTTGTTAAAATAAAATTCCGGTACAAAATAAGGTAGCGGCATAGCTGATCGATTAAAGTTCTTCACTGCAAGTGCACGCACTCCCCGTTCAAACTTGAATAGACTTCATTACCGCTTTACACTATCTAATCAAAAATGCCTTGACATCCAGAGAGAAAACATCAATATCGAACGTGTAAGGAAGGTGAAGCAGTTCCCTCCTTTTTTGAAAAAATACTATACCCAATACAACAATCCAATACATTTCATAGTGGTAGTATAGACAACGACTATCATTCTCGAAGTTGTTACTGTAAACCAATCGCAGCTTACTACAGTAGTTAAATTAAAATAAAGACTGCTTTATGACTAAAAGCTTTGCAGAAAAATACAAGAGAAGAACTGGTTATTAGTTTAACATCCCATTAAACAAAGACGAAATAACCAGTAAATTTTCCCAATTAGGCTACAATAAGCAGATTACACATGAACCATAAGAGCTCGCAATGGCAATGTGTTTGGATTTTTTGCCCATAAAACCAAAGTCGATATACAACTGTTTGCAGCTACCAAGTATAATTTGGTAACCCCCTGAAATGCGACCAAATACGCGTAGAACATAAATTTTTAAAAGCAACGATTTGCAAGCGCTGTTTAAACGCGTTCAGGAAACAAATGTAAGTGTAAGATAAAGTTCCATAGATCAAGTACATTCAAGTGCATCAAAGAGAAATAATGTGCTATGCGTAATTTTCCAGTAATTACCAGTAAAATTTCAGTAATTTTTCGGAAGTTTAATTCCACATTTAATCGGGATATGGTTGCTTTACAATGCAATAGATTGACGCCATATTAACCATACAGTCTCTAGAACCTTATTATCTTACGGTTGCAAAACCGTAAACATTTTCTAATTTGAACAAACCAAAAATAAAAAGGAATTGTAATTCATAAAAAATTTTGCATTTCTTTCGCTGAGCACACATGAAATGTTGAAGTGAGTCAACAATATTGAAATTTAACTATGTATGTACTCTGACTCAATCATTCATCTACAACGTTGGTTGCAATAAGTATACGTACAAGGTCAACATCAAACTCATACATTTCGAAATATGTTTAATTCATAAGCCTACTCATTTAGGTTCATAACTTTAGAATGATACTTATAAATGGTTTGATTGACTCCAATCACTCATCAAAATTTACAGTTTTAGTTGTTGTTGTTGCATTTACAATAAAAGAAAAAAGACTGAGCAGGGAGCAGAGCAAACACTCAACCTTCTAGTGAGTATTGTAGTGTTCGTACGTGTTCAACGGAACTGCGTTTTAACATGGCTTAGATTTCTTCTAATGTAATGTCCAGATACACTTTAATGCTGAAATCCTTCAGATATTAACAACGGCTGGTTGCTATTTTGCTATTCTGTTAAATACACAGTAATGGCACTTTTACAAAACTATAATTATATAAAATTGCACACTCTTTTTGAGACACCCTTTATGTGCCTAATATTTGTTAAAAGCAATTCTACAAGTTTATCAGTAAATACAAAAATTTTGTATTTACAAATTTTAATACCTTTATTGTCGTAATACATACATATATTATTATTAACACATATACTACAAAACCATAGTGTTAAATGTTATAAAAACATTGGCATCATTTATAAACAAATGTAAAGCAGCACAGCCACGATCAAACTAGATTGATCAATCTGCCATTTTTGTGATTGTATTGGTAAAACTGTACTCCACGTACAGAAAACTGTCCTCACACGTACAGGCTGAGAAGAGATTGAAGAATATCAAAATACTTTTGATTTTCGCTACCTGCTCCGCAGAAATTGGAAGCAAATTTGATGTGTGTGCGGGCAATTACTTCAAATTTCATTTTTCTGCAGATTTCGTAGGAGAAACATCACCATCTGGTTCGCGGATGTTTTGAAAATGTGTAGCAGAAAATGATAATAAAAATAATAAGAAGTGGATGTTTTGTTTTTGTATATGTATTTTTGTATTTATTTATGATTCGTTATGATCGTTCCTTTATTTTTACTAACTTTGTTTTGTAAAAAAATAATAAAAATTATTTTATTTATAAAATTAAGTCCATTAATAATTTGTTTTAATTGCTTTTATATTATATTTTAAAATCTTGTTTATTTTTCCATTAGTCTCTATAACAATGCGACCAATTGCTCGTTCCGAAATAGCGCTGACAAATTTTAAATCAGAAAAGAAATTGCCTGTAGCAAGAAAACGCAATGTTATAGATAGACGTTGATTCGGAGAGATGGCGTCACACATTTGAGTATCTTGTTTTTGAATTTTCGGGCCAACCAAATTTGGAAGTTCCTCATATGTGCCTTCATCCATCCGTAAAAAGTTTTGAAAATCATTTGGAGGACTCAATTTGAGTTCATTGAGAACATTTTGGTGCGTAAATGCATCCCTTTTCTTCAACCACTCTTTCATCCAAAGACCCTTCGCAGTTTCCTTTTTTTGTTTTTTTAATTGCCTGCGCCAGGGCAATGACTATGAAACAATCAGTTGTCATATTAAAAGAAAAAACTAAAAAACAAACAAAAACAAAACAATCTCCCAACCAAAAGCCCATATGTTCTTTCAGAAAACCAAAAAAAAAAATGTTTGCAAAAAAAAAAAAAACCATAAAAGAATTTTTTCCGATGAAAACCATGTGATGTTGTCTTCTCCACAACATTTTTAAAATGAAATTTGAAGGCTGAAATTTGATGTGTTGCTGTGCTGAGTCAAACAAATATTACCAACACATATGCAAAATTTGAACACCAGAATTTGAACGTGGCCGAGGCACTTAAGAGAGAGGACAAAAACAAAACATTTGAAAAATTTATAAAAAAAAATTACAATATCGTACTCAAGTAAAGTAATAAGAGAATACGTACATTTCACCTTAAATTTATTTAATTTTCACCATAAGATCTAAAGCAGCACAGCCACGATCAAACTAGATTGATCAATCTGCCATTTTTGTGATTGTATTGGTAAAACTGTACTCACACGTACAGAAAACTGTCCTTAAAGTGCCTCGGCCACGTTCAAATTCTGGTGTTCAAATTTTGCATATGTGTTGGTAATATTTGTTTGACTCAGCACAGCAACACATCAAATTTCAGCCTTCAAATTTCATTTTAAAAATGTCTTGGAGAAGACAACATCACATGGTTTTCATCGGAAAAAATTCTTTTATGGTTTTCTTTTTTTTTTGCAAACATTTTTTTTAGGTTTTCTGAAAGAACATATGGGCTTTTGGTTGGGAGATTGTTTTGTTTTTGTTTGTTTTTTTCTTTTAATATGACAAATGATTGTTTCATAGTCATTGCCGTGGCGCAGGCAATTAAAAAAACAAAAAAAGGAAACTGCGAAGGGTCTTTGGATGAAAGAGTGGTTGAAGAAAAGGGATGCATTTACGCACCAAAATGTTCTCAATGAACTCAAATGATTTTCAAAACTTTTTACGGATGGATGAAGGCACATATGAGGAACTTCCAAATTTGGTTGGCCCGAAAATTCAAAAACAAGATACTCAAATGTGTGACGCCATCTCTCCGAATCAACGTCTATCTATAACATTGCGTTTCCTTGCTACAGGCAATTTCTTTTCTGATTTAAAATTTGTCAGCGCTATTTCGGAACGAGCAATTGGTCGCATTGTTATAGAGACTTATGGAAAAATAAACAAGATTTTAAAATATAATATAAAAGCAATTAAAACAAATTATTAATGGACTTAATTTTATAAATAAAATAATTTTTATTATTTTTTTACAAAACAAAGTTAGTACAAATAAAGGAACGATCATAACGAATCATAAATAAATACAAAAATACATATACAAAAACAAAACATCCACTTCTTATTATTTTTATTATCATTTTCTGATACACATTTTCAAAACATCCGCGAACCAGATGGTGATGTTTCTCCTACGAAATCTGCAGAAAAATGAAATTTGAAGTAATTGCCCGCACACACATCAAATTTGCTTCCAATTTCTGCGGAGCAGGTAGCGAAAATCAAAAGTATTTTGATATTCTTCAATCTCTTCTCAGCCTGTACGTGTGAGGACAGTTTTCTGTACGTGTGAGTACAGTTTTACCAATACAATCACAAAAATGGCTGCTTAAGCAGCACAGCCACGATCAAACTAGATTGATCAATCTGCCATTTTTGTGATTGTATTGGTAAAACTGTACTCCACGTACAGAAAACTGTCCTCACACGTACAGGCTGAGAAGAGATTGAAGAATATCAAAATACTTTTGATTTTCGCTACCTGCTCCGCAGAAATTGGAAGCAAATTTGATGTGTGTGCGGGCAATTACTTCAAATTTCATTTTTCTGCAGATTTCGTAGGAGTAACATCACTCTTTGTTTCGCGGGTGTTACGAATGTGTGTAGAAAAAAGATGACAATAAAAATAAAAAAGTAGATGTTTTGTAATTTTTTATGTAGTTCTGTATTATTTATGAATTTTATGATATTGTTCCTTTATTTTTATGAACTTTATTTTGTTTAATAAAAATTATGTGAATTATAAGCCGAAAAAATTAAGTCCATTAATAATTTGTTTTAATTGCTTTTATTATATATCTAATTATTATTATTATTTTATTTTAAAATCTTGTTTATTTTTACATAAGTTTCAATAAAAGAATATTATATTAAAAGAAAAAACTCGGACACAGAAAACAAAACAATCTCCCAACCAAAAGCCCATATGTTCTTTCAGAAAACCTAAAAACAAAATATTTTCGAAAAAAAAGAAAAAGAAAGCCATAAAAGAATTTTTTCCGATGAAAACCATGTGATGTTGTCTTCTCCACGACATTTTTAAAATGAGATTTGAAGGCTGAAATTTGATGTGTTGCTGTGCTGAGTCAAACAAATATTACCAACACATATGCAAAATTTGAACACCAGAATTTGAACGTGGCCGAGGCACTTAAGAAAACTATACTATTATTATTTATTAATTAAAATATAAATTTGGTGATAATTATCTCTCTATTAGTATTACTCTATTGCGGCAATATTGAGAGCAAGAGAGTATTTATTTAATTTCATTTATGTATTACGCAGTTAGTACTCACAGCTGTTGATTTAAAATGGAAAAATTAACAACTGCATCCAGCTATTGCTATGGAGAATAGTTGCTCTCTTATACATACACCCACAAAAGTATACATACGGTGTAGAAATTTCAGGAATTTATGTAACAATACATTTTCATTGAACATTTTTATAATTATTTGCATCATGATATATATACGTACATATGTACATAATTGGTCATTACAACACTTTAATCAGGATCAGAGATGAGCAATGAGTATTCTAAAATATGTGTAGAATCGAATTATACTCATAATTTCTGATACTTATACGCACTCATACTTATTTTAATATCATGGAACCTCTCTACTCATATTTAAAGTCATGTTCATTCTTCACAACATGTATGATGTTGTGAGTAGGCTTATGAATCAAACATATTTCGAATTGTATGAGTTTGACGTCAACGCTGCACGCATACTCATTGCAACCTCTACTTTTAAATCAACGTTGTACTGAGCATGAATGAATAGAGTACATAGTTCTAAAGATACGAATTTAAATCAAATGGTATGAGTTTGTTGTAAACTTTGTACTTATACTCATTGCAACCTGTACTTTTAAATCAACGTTGTAGTGAATACGAATGAATCAGAGTACATAATTAAATTTCAATATTGTTGACTCAGTTATGTATATTCAAAATTTCATGAGTGCTTATGAGAATCGAAAAAGCAATTCATTGCTGATCTCTGGTGGCTATGTTCTGTAATAGTTAATCACTTAATGTACAACTGTTCACCCATTGTAAACCACCGTCTTGAGATCTTTGGTGAGTGATTATCATAAAATATTTGTGCTGTATTCATTGCCGCACCCACTGTGCTACAGTAGAGAAATTTACAATAAGAGAATAAAATAATAAAAGAAAAAGAAAAATAATAAAACAAAAACACAACTTCACAACAACAAGCGATGAGAAAACAACCGGTATTTGCAATGAGTACAAACAAAAATTTCTCTGATGGTAATTTACGCTCCCCCCTACAATTCCCTTAAGACCCAATATGATATACAAACACTTGTTATTTGCAATCGTCTCTCACCATGCCTATGCAATTTGGTGCCTCTATTTGTATGCGAGCGTATATGACTTGAATGAATTTCCATATGAAATGTTCGATTCAGTTAGAAATTGTCCATTGTGAACTTAAAGTTTATCAGCCAAATACAAATACTTGTGATTAATATTTGTCTACTTTGTACATTTTTTTCTTCTTTTTTTATTTTTTATTAAAAATAAATCACAATGTCTAGTATGTTATTTATTTATTCTACGTATTGTACGAGTATTTTATTTAAATATGAATTATTGAAATTTATTGCAGCGTCCAGTGCAGCTGCTAACAGGGCTCTGTATTTGGGTCTCGGTGTAGGTGCCACAGCTATAACGGGCGCACTTTCGTATCTCTACTACAAGTACTTGAAACGTGATGTTATGCCTGTAAAATGGCGTCGAGTGGGTACTTTACAACAAATTAATTTATTTCCCATTAAATCGTGTGCTCCGCTCGAACTCAATCCTGAAGAAGAACTTCTTTGCGATGTATTGGGTTTACGTTATCGTGGTATACGGGATCGTGCCTTAATGTTGGTCAATGATAGCAATGAAATGATAACAGCTCGTGTCTATCCAAGACTAGTTCTGGTGCATACAAAAGTAGTTGGCGAATCGAAATTAATAATTACCGCTGAGGGTATGGAACCATTGGAATTAGATTTTTCCACGCTGGCTGATGAAGCACCCGGCCAGGATGTTCATACCTCTGTGTGGGGTACTAAATTGGATGCCATGTTGTGTGGTGAGAAGTACGATAAATGGTTTTCACGTTTCATATTGAATAAAGACAATGGTTTGCGCTTGGTCTACTATCCTTATCCCAAGCCGGTACGATCTACCAATGCTCGCTTGGCTAAGCAACCGTATATACTGCAAGAGGATTCGGTAAGTATGTGAGAATGATTGAAAAAGTATTTTACAGCCCGGCAAAAGCTTGATGGGTGCCAGAAACTTTATTCTAGTTCCTCTACGTGGGGGGTTATCATGTTAATCATTTTACGGCAAACTCACACATGCTGACTCCCAAAGTAATTTACTGATTTCAAAATGTTCATTTTTATAGGGCACTTTTGGCGATGCCACCAGTTATATGCTGATGAATTTATCATCTGTGGAGGATTTAAATACACGTCTGGAACGTCCTGTGGATCCTTTACAATTCCGTGGAAATTTCCATTTAAAAATGGACGTTGGACAAGCCTACGCTGAAGACAATTGGCAATGGGTACGTATCGGAAAAGAAGCTGTATTCCGCATTGTAGCCCCTTGCACCAGATGCATATTTCCCAATATTAATGTGAAGACTGCCGAAAGAGATCCAGATGGTCATCCTTTGAAGCAACTTAAAAGGTAAATTGTTATCTTATGTGATTTTGAATTTAATTTTAAATTGAATTTTTCGTTTAGCTACCGTTTAATTAACGACAAGGTCAGTCCCACTTTGGGTATACATTTGGGTATACGTCAGACGGGCGCCATTAAAGCTAATGATGTTATTTATATTGAGGCCACTTGTCCGAAATAAATTCATTTGAATACAATAAACTCAACATGTAATTCCACATTATTATCTAGAAATTGTATTGAAATTAATATACTTTACGATCTAAATGTTAAATTGTTTGATTTGTTTAATAACAAATAAAAGTTACGATTTGAACCGAAGACTCGCGACTAACATGCCTAGTAGACTACGGCAATTTTGTTCTTATTTTTATGTGTTTGGTTGTAACATACATACATACACAATTGGTCATTACAACCCTTCAGTCAGGATTATGGCCTAGCTTCTCACACCACTCATGTTGTGTGCGTTAATTTTATACGTGAGTGGTGGGACCTACAGTTCAAAGTCGACTCCGAACCACAGATTTTTGAGAAACTCTTCATCGCAATTTTATTTACACTGAGAGTTTTTGTAAGAAATCTGCTGAAAGCAAGTGCCTAAGAAACGTTTTCTTTATATTTCGTTTTGTTGAAGATGTCTGACCTGGGGTTTGAACCGTGGCCTTATATCTAATAAGCCAACACACACTACCTACTAGACTATGGCGACTTATCAACTCCCTTCTTCTTACTATTTACAGCAATCATATCCGACCGAGAATAGAATACAACGCTCATGTATAGGTTGCTGCCTCAAAGTCTTTTTTTAGGCTTCTCGAACGCATATCGTGGAGGGACACAACAAAGGTCATTATACTATCATTACCGATAGACGTTGGAACCCTAAAATGCACAAACTGGTCATTAAGTTTATTCACGTCTGCATGAAAATCAGTCGTTGGACATTTTCCACCGACCTATTTTACGAAACACATTCCATTTAGATTTATTGTCCATTGCATTGGAAAACTTTCTACCATAATACAATGTTTTCGCAATTTTTATGTGCCTAGTAACCTCTGTCCGTGCGGATTTATGAAGAGCTTTCAAGTCATCAGTTCTGAAATTCTTTCACCGCTTGTAGGCACTATCCCTCTTCTCAATTATTGGATTCATTGGAACTTCATGGCTTGTCTTTTACTATTCTATCGCTACTACAATGAATTTTGTTTGAACAAAATAAGGGTGGGACTTGTTCCCGAGAATCATGTACTCCTAAGTAACACTCGTCTTTCTCACTGAGAATTTCCTTTTGTGAACGATTGGCCATTGGATCGCCCATTGCATTACAGACAAACTTCGTTCTTCAGTCGGGCTATGAAATATATGGAACTCCCTTGAAGAGGTCTCTCCTTTCATTTGTAATATAAAGACATTCAAATCTAATATCCACAAACACTACAGTCTCTTTCCTCCTTCCCATAACACATTTGCCTACTTTCAACACAATGCAGTGCATGAGTAGGGGTCATCCCCTGAGTGTTGGTTGTAAAAAAATCTGTTTTTAACGAATTTTCTTCCAGTCTAAATTATGAAAGTATGTTTCCAAAACAATCTGATAATTCTTACATCCTTAGTGTACAACGACTGGTTACATACATACATACATAATTGGCCATTACAACCCCTTAGTCAGGATTACGGCCTAGCTTCTCAACACCACTCATGGTGTGTGCGTTAATTTTATACATGAATGGCGGGACCTACAGTTTAAACGACAGATTTTTTTAAAAGCTTTTCATTGCAATTTTTTCTCTCAGAGTTTTTGCCAGAAATCTGCTGAGAGGAAGTCGCCGAAGAACTATTTTTTCATATTTCGTTTTGATGTCTGACCTGGGATTCGAACTCGGGCCTTTCGTCTAATAAGCCATCACACTACCTACTAGACCACGACGACTGGTTGCTATTTTTTATTCAAGTGCAGAGAATCAACAATGTTGCATTTAACACGTTGACTGCCACGGCAATTTTCAGAAAACTGCCACGAGTTATCCCGTGTTGAAGTTCAATTTAAAAAAGTTTCTCTGTCACAGTGAAAGTGAAATCATGTTGTCATTAAAAATTTAGTTGCAACAGAATTATAAAGTTGTAAACACTTCAAGTGCCGTTGTTTGTAGAAATATCACAGCACACTCCATAACACTAGGCACTCTTGAGACACACTTCATTTGTCCAATATTTTGTTAAAAATTAATTCTACATGTTTATCAGTAAATAAAGATTTTTATTTAAAACATTTAATTGTTATATTTTTAGTAATCTGTAAATTACACACATACATACATACTTATCTGTATGTCTTTTATGGTGATAAATATTGAATTTGTTTGTAAACAAACTTAAGTGAGAAGAGAAAATCAAATTATTTAAAAAATTTATACAAAAACAACAATATTATACTCAAAAAAGATCACAAAAATAATGAGAGAATTAATTAATTGATAATATTTATATTTAGAGAGCTATTACCAAAAATATATTTCGATTAATTTATTACTCTCTCTTACTTGCTCTTTGAGAGCAAGAGAGCACTATTTAGGAAGATATGCTGCAAACAGAGAAGAGGCAGCAAATGCTGTGTTAGCAAAGCAGTAGGCGCTTTCATTATTTTAAAGTTAACTAAAAGTTGTTAAAAAAAACATGGGGATTTACTTGATAGTTATAAATTTAATGCAAAATAATTATGATCTGTTGACTACATATTATATTGTACATACTTCTCCCAGCATTGTGGCTGATATCTCCTAAGTGACAGATGTAGCATTGAGCCACAATCCAAAACTTAGGGCTGACTTATCCATGTTCACAATAGACTTTTTTATCCCCAAAAAAAAAAATAGTCTAGTAGGGTAAAATAACATGCTCTCAGCGGCCGATGAACTGCACAAAAAATTATTCACTGAACTCGACCTTGGGGCTTTATAATACAGTGTGCTGTATGTCACGTAGCGCTACATGCCAGCAAACTCCAAATCTTCCATTTTGGGGAAGTAAAAGCCAGTAATAAATGTATGGTATTCTGCTTAATACTAATAAGTCGCCGAAGCCTAGTAGGTTGTGTGTTCGCTTATTAGACGTAAAGTCCGGGTTCGAGGCCAGACATCAAAACGAAATATGAAAAAAATATTTCTTCGGCAACTTCCTCTCAGCAGATTTCCTGCAAAAACTCTGAGAGTAAATAAAATTATCATGAAAAGTTTCTCAAAAATCTGTCATTGTAGCTGCCGCCAGCCATTTATAAAATCAGCACTCACAATATAGGTGGGTGAGAAGCTAGGTCGTAGTCCTGACTGAAGGGTTGCAATGACCAACTATGTTATGTGTATGTATTCTGCTTTATTACTTAGAACATTGTAATTGTGCCTGAGGAGGAATTAAGATCTAGTGATATCATCAGGTTCGAAATCAGCTTCGTCGGTGAGGATAAAACCCAGTTTCCACACAGCCTAATTAAATAAACATAATAAAATTCAATTATTTACAAACCCTGTTAAATTATTTGCCTATTCATGACGAGATGTCATGTCACGAATCTTTTTTATATACTGAAAAGTCAAAGGCAAAAAAAAATATTTCACATACATAAGCTACGACACACCCACTGTGTTACAGTAGAGAAATATGCAGAAAGAGAATATATTAATAAGAAAAGAAAAAAAAAAATAATAAAACAAAAACACAACTTTACAACAATAGACGAGAAAGCAGCCGGCATTTGTGAAGAGTAGAAATAAAATTCCTCTTTTTTCTGGCCTCAATTTAGGTTCCCCAATTCCCTAAAGACGCTACTACATACAAACACTTGTTATTTGCAATCGCCTCTCACGAACACTTAGTTGTTTGTTGTTCTCAAGCAAAAAAAGAAAAAAAACAACATAATCTGCTTTTATTTATATGCGAGCGAATATAGCTTGAATGAAATTCCATATGAAACGTTTGTTTCAGTTAGAAATTGTCAATTGTGAACATAAAGTTTATCAGCCAAACACCTGATTTATATTCGTCTTCGTTTGCGTTTTGTTTTTTTTTTGTTAAAAATCTATCACAATGTCTAGTATGTTATTAATTATTTATTATACAATACAATGCCTACATACATATATTTTATTGAAATATTAAATTACTGAAATTTATTCAAAATAAAACACATCATTGCAGCTTCCAGTGCAGCTGCTAACAGAGCTCTGTATATAAGTATCGGTATAGGTGCCACTATGATAACAGGAGCACTTTCGTATCTCTACCACAGATACATGAAACGTGATGTTATGCCTTTAAAATGGCGTCGAGTGGGCACTTTGCAACAAATCAATTTATTTCCCATCAAATCGTGTGCCCCTCTCGAACTCAATCCTGAAGAAGAACTTCTTTGCGAAGTATTGGGTTTACGTTATCGTGGTATACGGGATCGTGTTTTAATGTTGGTCAATGATAACTATGAAATGATAACAGCTCGTGTCTATCCAAGATTGGTTCTGATACATACCAGAGTAGTTGGCGAATCGAAATTAATAATTACCGCTGAGGGTATGGAACCATTGGAATTAGATTTTTCCACGCTGGCTGATGAAGCACCCGGTCAGGATATTCATACCTCTGTGTGGGGTACAAAAGTGGATGCCATGTTGTGTGGCGAGAAGTACGATAAATGGTTTTCACGTTTCATATTGAATAAAGACAATGGTTTGCGCTTGGTCTACTATCCCTATCCCAAGCCGGTACGGTCTGTCAATTCTGATATGGCTAAATTACCCTTTATACTAAATGCGGATTCGGTAAGTATGTGAGAAAGAAGATTTAAAAACTATTAAATTTGAATTTGAAATTCACTATAAAAGTTTAATTTTGTATTGCACGATAGATATTGATTTTTTTTCATTTCCAAAAATGTTTATGTGTACAGGGCACTTTTGGCGATGCCACCAGTTATATGCTGATGAATTTATCTTCCGTGGAGGATTTAAATACACGTCTGGAACGTCCTGTGGATCCTTTACAATTTCGTGGTAATTTCCATTTGAAAATGGACGTTGAAGAAGCATACGCTGAAGACAATTGGCATTGGATACGTATCGGAGAAGACGCTGTATTCCGTAATGTAGCCCCTTGCACTAGATGCATACTTCCCAATATTAATGTGAAGACCGCCGAAAGAGATCCAGATGGTCAGCCCTTGAAAAAACTTAAAAGGTAAATTATTATCTTTGGCAAAAGCAATTTAAATTAAAATTTAAAAACTTACAAATTTTCGTTTAGCTATCGTTTACTTCACGATAAGTCCAGTCCCACTTTGGGTATACACATGGGTGTACGTCAATCCGGTGCCATTAAATTTAATGATGTTATTTATATAGAGGACAATTGTACAAAATAAATTCATTTGAATACAATAAACTCAACATGTAATTCCATATTATTATATAGAAATTATATTTCTTAACATGCTAAACGTTGTATTGTTTGTTAATTAAAGGCTTTCTCGTTTAATATTTGTAATGAACAGACTCGTAGGTTTTATTAAATTTCTTTTTACTTGCAAATCAATTTTACAATGGAATATTATTTAACTATTTAGAATTTATCTTCTTTTTTATTTTCGTATTTTTTTAAAGCTTTTCTTACTTAGCTTTTGTTTAATTTTAATTCCTTACAATACATACAAAAATTATTTGCTCTAAAGTGGTGTTTTTTTATACAAAATTATTTACCAACAATAAAAAAATATAATAATACAATACAAATGAGAATAAATTATGGGTTTTAAATGTAAAAAGAAATTCTTATAGTTTTCTTGAAAAAAAACAACAAGGGATTTTTTTTTCAAAAAATTTTTGAAATCCTGATGTTTCTTTTTATGCTTAATCGAAAGAGATTGTAATTCCATACCATGTTGTAATACCATTATAATTTGAAAAGAAAAAAAAGGTAAATTATTTATATCTAAAATATTGAAATTATATTATATGTATTAATAAATGTAGTAGTATATACGATATAAAATTATGCATTAAAATAGTTGTTCATAGTCAAGGTGTTTTTTCTTTTTCTTTCGTTACAATCTTTTTGAAATGATTTTAAAGTGATGTGACTGACTATAAACAACTATTGATTTTATAATAACAGTATAATAAGTTCAGGCTTAATTTCGACGTACAGACATACAGATGTTAGTCTAATGTAAACAACCGGACCAGGTTAAGCCTCCGCAAGACATGCTTACAATTACATATAAAATGAATATAATGATTAAAGCAACAATCACATAGAGGCGTACATTTTTCCAAAACATTTGCCGGGCCAAGTTACGGGATGCTTTACGGAATGCCACAGACTGGAAATGAAAGAAGAAAAAAATTAATATAATGAAAAAAAACATGGATAAAATCGGATTACTTTAAGACCTATTAACTTAAACACCGACATCTACCCTAATATTCAAGAACTCTTACTTGTGATTGTATCGTTTATTGAAATTGGAAAACCACTCAAACTCGAAAACCCTTCACCAATGCGAAAACCCATTGCAGTAACGGGGAATATTTAAATGTGTTCCATTTATTATTGGAAAACCAATCGATATGTCTTTACCATAAGTTATATGTTAAAATAACTAAACAACTAATACCCCATAAGGAGATAAAACATGTAAGAAACATTAGATATTCTTTGCGATTAGTGACCCACATATTTACTGTGTTAAAATAACTACCAGTTGTCCATAATTTACATGCATATGGGCATTTCCATTATGTCGATTGCAAACAGATTTTTATTTTAATAATAAATTTAACTTAAAACTCCTTTTCCCATCATTTTTTATTTTCAAATTAATTTAACACGTTGACTGCCGGCTACAAGATAACTCATAGATTGCGTTCCCTTCTAGGGTGCCAACTACGAGTTATATCGTACTCACTAAACCTGACATTTTTGTGTAGCTACGAATAAAATCGTATTATATCAGTGCTAGTATCGATAAATGGCTTCTGGGAAAAGAACAAAAAGTCAATGTTGGAGTGCGTGGCCAGTTTTCTGAAAATTGCCGCAGCAGTCAACGTGTTAAAAAAAATACAAAATATTTAACTGAAGCCTATAATATCAAAATACAAACTTAACAAAACTCATTGAATGAAAAATACAATTTGTTGTGGTAAACATAATAAATAAATATATTACTCAGTACTAAATGCTTCACCAATAGAACAAAAAAAAAGCTGTTGAGCTATTTTTAGAATGGACTTGATAATACAAATTTGTTTTCAAATTATTATCATATCTATATTTCACCCAAGAGTTTTTATTATCTACACAGTTCAATAAGTAAAATTTGATACTCAAATGAACACTTAGGATAATTCTCGGCAAAATCTATTTTAAAGGCTAGTTGACTAAGCTTAACATTGCTTTTGGTTTCGTAATATGAACAAGACTTAGCTGGAATATACTTTCACCACACATACTCAATTCGTACCCATAACAGATGCTCCTTTTTAGACGCAATTTATGCTTCTAAATTAATTTTTTAAAATTTGTAATAGCCAGCATATAACCTCGGTGCTATTGTACGTTTATTAAAATGCAGTGATACGAGTGTTTCTCCTTCAGCACAAGTTACGTACAATTGTTAAGTAAATTTATACAATATACATACAATGTGCAGTGTGCATTATGCCACTTTAGCACATGTTTCAGGAGCATAATGATCCGAAATACACAACGAGGTTGATTAAAGAATTTTAAAAAAGGATCGCATTTCTTTAATGACTTAGTTTGCTCTTTGTAGGACTTTTAAGTCCTTCAATTGGTAGGAAACTAAAAAGTAGTTTTAAACGCAAGTATATTTCTTTGTTAATAAGATCTAACTATTAAGATCTAAATATTAACTATTTTCTCCTAATGCTATGTTCAGACATTATTGAGCTCAATATTTCATATAAAGTTTCAATTATTTATTGTGCAATAAATACGCAAATTGTTATAATATTGAGTAAAACTTAAAATATAGCACTGTCATAAGTACGTTCAGTGTGCATATTACAATTTTCCGAACACTTTCTGTTGATATTTGACAATTCAAATGTCAACAACGATAAGCAAAACAAAAACAATGTTGTTGAAACAACCAGCTGCCTTGTTTACCAGCTGTCAAATGAATATTGCTTATATTATGTCTGAACACTTAAGATATTGTACTCAAATAACCGAATATTGACTCAATAAAGTGAATGTCTGAACATAGTATAATGCTATCAATTTACTTTGTACTCAATATTTGATTTGTCTTAGGCATGTACTGACACTGTTTTTTTTTAATATCGCTTCAATGCAAATCAACTACATGCTCTAAGATATTATGAGAAAGATTTTAGGCAAATAAGGACAATCCATATCTCTTTAAAAAAATGTTATCAAGTTAAAACGTACAATACTAGTATCCAAGTGTGATAAGTTCAAATTATAATACAGTATTTCCATTGACCTTTCCATGGAAATGCCCATATGCCCATATTTTTAATATTCTGTGTTGTCACTATTTTGTATACACTTTAAAGATATTATTTTACAGATTAGATTAGATTGTTTCGTATCTAACGAACATTTTTCTTAAACCCTCAGGCTACAAAATAACATTATCTTCTATTTTTCTAACACAATTGATATGAATACTAAATAGAATTATTTTATTGTTTTGTATTAAGGTTTTAGAAATGTTTTCTGATAACTTATGGTTGGCATTTTGAAATGCAATCGCATCTGTTGATAATTAACAATGGTTTTTAGTGAGGGTCTTTAAATTTATTGTTTTAAGATTTTATGAAGAATTTTTAGAATACTAAAAGTAAACAAAAAATAACAATTTTTCAATTTTCGAATATCACTGAACCACACCTTTCTTTTATTTTAAAATATATTAAATACGAAATTTTATAAAATGTCTTGATTTAACAACAAATTTTTAATATAAAAAAATCGTATTAACTAAAGAGCTATTTATTGCCGTGAAAGATTCTAAGAAATACAAATTATTATTTTAGTTCTAACTGAAATGTCGAACTATTAACAAAACTTCCGGTTGATACAGCTTCTGAAAGGCAGCTACCAAGGTCTACGAGAACCATTCTGACACAACTGAGATCAGGATGGTCAAACATCCTGAACAGCTACAGGGCCAGAATTATCCCGGGAACTCAGGATACCTGCCCCTTATGCAACCTGGCACCACACGATACGGTGCATATCTTTAGAGGCCCAGTAAAACCGACAACTCTGCGACCCATCGACCTATGGCTGAACCCAAGGACAACTGCGGACTTCCTAGGACTGCCGACTACATGACGTTTACGACACACCTACATATCCAACTACAATCAACCCCATCTCTTACCCATCCCACCCTCACCGAATCACATGGCATACAACCAACAACCAACTAAAGGCATGAATAACACTAACCTTTTATATCTCATACATAGGGAGAAGCTTCCGGAAGCAACAGCCGAACTGTTACAACAACAACAACTATTAACAAATGTAAATCACCACCAAGTGCTTGTTTATCTAACCTTTGAATTATGCCACGATTATTGTATTTTCTTTGAAAGAAATTAATGATGACTTATTGCGATTATTTTTCTGCCTTTATAGCAACTTCATTTTAATTAAGTATGTATTATAGGTCATCCAACTAACCAAACTACTTCGTTACCGAATTCCTATAACCCAGTATAAGGTACAGTAAGAAGAAATCCCGTAATTTTGAATTAAATGGAATTCTTTATTAGTATAGCGAAAAAAAGATGCAGTTTAGGTACATTTAAATCTCTGTTCTTTCTAGTAACATTATAATGATAATACCATTATGACACGCCCAATTCATTGAGGCAAACTTTTTGCAATTAATATTATTCATTATAGAAAGGAACAGACGATTGTCACCAGGGCCGGTAGGACCTATAATACATGTTTACAAGAATCCTTCCACAAAGCGCACAAAACTTCAAGACCATAATATGTTCTCATTATATTATGTTTCCAATGTAATTTAAAACATTCCAAACCATTTTTTATGCAATGTCCCAGAAAAATCTGGGAAATGCTTACATGATGGTCGGTTGAGACCATTACTTTAACGAATATTGAGCATCTTTAAGTTCAATTATAGAAAAAAAAATAGAAGAATCCAAAATTGGACCATGAAGACCCCTTTTTTCAGGCGGCTGCCGTAAGTTTACGCTCTTGTCGTACTTAACTATAAAGTGCAGGCTGTACAGGATCACAAAGAAAGAAATTGTTGAGCTTGAGCAAACAAAGCATACCACTACTAGGGCAAATGATACTGCTTAACACTGACCATTTTAGAATTTGTTTCTACGTGTTCAACTAACTCCGGAGAAGCACAGACAGAAATGCTTGATATTCCGATTTTATTGTAAATGTGACCTGAATAGCCACATCAAATATATCATATGTATCATGTGATGTCGCATTGGACGAGTATCACGAAAATAAAAACATAGAGTTGCTAATGCAAATCTTATCCTATAGTAGTAAGCAAACCACACCTCCTAATTTATTTATAAGATTTCAAAAGATTCATGTTTGTTATTATTTCATAAATTTAGTATTGATGTTAGTATTCCAAAAGGTGTTTCTTGATGTATGGGAAAGACAATATACCCTAATTCGATAGGTTAGGTTTGAGGACAAGTACAATACTCAGTGGTCAAATTAACTCATTGTAAAAAATTCGTTAACTTGTTTGAAAACAGCTTAAATAACATATGAAAATTTTAATTATGCTGATGAATACTTACATTATTACTTAAGTTCTCAGTTTTATTAACAAGTAGTTCCAATTTTTCTCCACGGTCCCTTAGATTATCTAAAAAAAATAGTTGAACAATAAGTTTTAATATCAACATTAATTACACTTGAATTTTAAACAATATTTACCAATATTTTTAACCATAATATCTTTCAATTCATCAATCTGTCCATGAACCTTAGAAATTGCATCGACCTCATTCGATTGACTAAAGAATGTCATTTGTTGAGCTAGAACTTTCGAGAATTCTGTATTCATAGCATAAGCTATGGCAGTGGCCACTGTCAAACCATATGTTTGTATGAATTTCTGTTTTATATCAGCCAAGAACAGAAAAGCACGGGATCTTTCAAACTCCTGGAAGGAATCACAATCATTATAAAAACAGCAATTAAAGGCAAAACACTTTGCCATTTTTTACTTACGTTGTCGGTAATGCACATGTAAATCAATTTGTGTTCACACACATAATGTATCAAGTAGTCGCCATGGGAGTAGGTTAATTTGTGGTTTTCCAATGTTATTTTCGAAATAATTTGATCGGTTACTTCAGCAAAATTTCCTACACACTCGGCATACTTGGCCAGCACAGTTGTGCCGCGAGAGATTACAGAATACAATATTGGCATGATGCCACCTTGATAGTGTTTTAAATTAAAATTATAACAGCTTTTATTCGATAATCTTGTGAAATACTAGTTAAGCTCTGATACTTTTACTATTTATGTAGCTCTCTATGTAACATACAATGTAAATCCCCTCCCTTTGTGTGTTGATGTCACGATAAAGGGAAGACTTAAAAGATGCTGTGCTTTGCTTTATATAGCGGCAGCTGTAATTTAATATTCATTCATTAACAAACAAAATACACTATTGTTTATGAAATCAAATATTTTGTATTTGTTTTCTTTTCTTTTTTTTCAGTACTAATCAAAGATTACTCACCACAATGGATATTTTTGTTCTCTTTTTTTCTTTCTTAATTGGTGATAAAAAAAAAATATTCTCCAAAACAAAACCTGTGGGCTGTTCTTTGTTTTGTTGTTTATCTGCTGTATAACTTAAAATTTATCGTTTTCAACGTTACAGAATTTCATTATACCGCCGCTGTTGAAATATAGGACAATTTCTTCTATATTTAAATAATATTTAAGTGCATAATAATACTATGCGTTTTCTTTTTATTTACTTCGGTATTGTTTTCCTGTTTTCTTCTTCATTGAAACCAAAGATGTCATTTCGCTGTTGCATTTTTTTTTGCACATAACATCCCTGTTTTAGTAATAAATAACAAAGCGAAGTTGTAAAAAGTAGTATTATTAGTATGTACGAGTAAATGAAAAAGTAATGCCAATTTAAAGCTGTGAAAATTACACACTGTTTAAGGTACTTTTTTTTGATAGTTAAGGTAAATATTATAGGAATTGGAAGGATAGGTCCTATTCTAATAAAGAATTTTCATATTACTAAGAAAATAGGTGAAATGAAGTAATAGATATTCGATTTGAATATCTGACATTTCAAATAATATGAATGACTTCTGCAGCAAGACTGTTTTGTATACGACCAAATGTGACCACTGAAACAATGGTATAGACCGGTAACGAAAACGTTTTACCAAATACACGCCATTACGAACTGTTTCGTATTCGGTTGTAAAAACAGGTTGGAAGTAAGCTATTCATTCCATAAAGTTTTTTAAACTTGAATTATGTGAAGCATATATCCAGCATATCAAAACCTTCGCCTTATCTTACCTTAGATGGAGTGTTCTCTAAAAATACTTTTAACCACATTTATATAAAAACGCTGCATTGACATTTCTTCTCTTAAATTTTACTTCACAAAAATGATTTGCTCCCTACTATCTACTACTTGTATTTGCAATTGTGTACATTTGTTTTTCTTTTCGTAGAATTTTTAGTATGTTTTTTCGCTCCATTCATAAACAATAAATTTGTGAAAAAGAGTGGGAAATATTAATAAAAGTTATTGGAAAAAAGTTTTATTTGTTTTAAAAATGAACTCTAATATCATGGTTAATGGCACTGACTCTCCAGTGTCTGGAGAAATAAAACCTTCAGCCGATAAACGTGATTTACTCGCTCTGCTCAAACTCATCAAGAAATACAATCTCAAACAGACGGAGGAGCTCTTGTGCCAGGAGGCAAATATTAAAGCAGACGAATTGGAAGAAGTAGACGATAAAGAAATAACTTCAATATTAACTTCGGCTTTGGGTGAAAATGTGGAGAATACAAATGGTGATGGTAAGCCGGGACCTGGCAGTGATCCGGAATTGTATGATGCCGCCTACAAAGATTTGCGTAACTTTGTCGACGAATCACTGGACATATACAAGCACGAGCTGTTTATGGTTTTGTATCCCATATTAGTGCAGATCTATTTTAAACTTGTGGCGGGAGGCTATGCCAAATCCGCTAGAGAATTTGTAGAAAGATATGGGCCAGACTTGGATTACTATTACCGGGAAGATTTGCAAAATTTGTTGTTGATTACAAAACGTTCCGAAATGGAAAATAATGACTGGTACACCTCCATGGAAACGGATAAATTTATTATACGCATGTCTCGGGATGCCCATTCGCTGTTTAAACGTCATATTCAAGATCGCAAACAAGAGTTGATAGCTGATATAGTGGCCAAGTATTTACATTTTGATACTTATGAAGGTACAGCAAGATCCAAAGTGCAATGTAATGCTACTGCGGGATCTTTAATTGGAGAAGCTCGTAGACAGGATAACAAAATCCGAGTGTATTATGGTTTGCTTAAAGAGGTGGATTTCCAATCCTTAACTACCCCAGCGCCAGCAGCTGTCGAAGAGGAGGACGATAATGATCCTGATGCTCCCGATAAGCCTAAAAAGAAAAAACCCAAAAAAGATCCTTTATTTTCTAAAAAATCCAAATCAGATCCTAATGCTCCTTCTATGGATCGTATACCACTGCCTGAACTTAAAGATGCGGACAAATTGGAAAAGTTGAAAGCATTAAGAGAAGCATCCAAACGTGTGGCACTTGGCAAAGATTCACTGCCTTCGATATGCTTATATACAATACTAAATTCCCACAATAGTGTCACTTGTGCCGAAATATCAGAAGATTCTTGTATGATGGCTGTGGGTTTTACAGACTCTAGCATTAAAGTTTGGTCTTTGACGCCCTCAAAACTGAAAGAAATGAAAAATGCGGAAATGCTTAAAGATATCGACAAGGATGCAGAAGATGTTTTGGTACGTATGATGGACGAAAGAACTGGTGAATCGGCTAGAACGTTTTATGGACACAGTGGCCCTGTATATAGGTGTGCTTTTGCACCAGAGAAGAATATGTTGCTATCCTGCTCAGAAGATACTACAATACGATTATGGTCTTTACATACCTGGACGTGCATAGTGGTTTTTAAGGGCCATCTATTTCCCGTGTGGGATGTAAGATTTTCTCCCCACGGCTACTACTTTGCATCGTGTTCGTATGATAAAACGGCACGTCTATGGGCCACCGATTCAAATCAACCTTTAAGAATATTTACTGGACATCTGTCCGATGTGGACTGCGTACAATTTCATCCGAATTCCAATTACATAGCCAGTGGATCTAGTGATAGAACAATTAGGCTATGGGATGTCTTAACGGGTCAGCTTGTGCGCCTTATGACGGGCCATAAAGGACAAATAAATGCCTTGTCCTTCTCCACCTGTGGTCGTTATTTGGCTTCAGGTTCATCGGACCATAATGTTTTGGTGTGGGACCTGTCGCATGGCCAGCTTGTAACATCTTTAGCGAGGCATAGTGGATCCATACAAACAATGTGCTTCAGTAGAGACGGCACACTTTTGGCTGTCGGCGGTCTGGATTATTATTTAACCCTGTGGGATTTTACCAAACTGACTGAAGACTATATAACGCAAAGCTCGAATGCATCCCATAATCCTGATATAGACGAAGGCGATAATTATTTATTAAGAGCTTTCCCGACCAAATCAACACCGTTTATGTCTTTGCATTTTACACGCCGCAATTTACTATTGGCCGTAGGAACATTTAAGTCATAAATAGTATTGATAATTTAAACTTGTCCTTTTTTTTAGTTTGTAAGTATCCATTCTATTTTTCTTTCTTTTTTATTATGTTAAAGAGATGTAAGATGTGCAACATTTAGATTAAATAAACAAAAAAAAAACTTCGTAATTCAATTTAAAGTGTAAGATGATCAGTGAGTCAAAAAAAGGAACTAAAAATGTTAGGGTAAGTCAACCCCTGTCTTTAATTTCGTATCATTAAGAACTTGTACTAGGTTTTAAATTTTAAGAAAATATAGGAATGGAAATGGAGCGGTCCGATCCATTCCATAATAAATTAATTTTTAAAAACACTACCAGTACATCACATGTCAATCCATCTTTCATATTACAAAGCTATCTAGCGTCAACTGTTGTCAAAACGTGTTGATTTGGCGTGAATGGCGACCCATTGGGGTTTAATAGGAAATCTTTGCTGTGCATAAATAAGGAAGGGTACATACAGTGTTCAAAGTACTTCTGTACTTTTTTCAGTACTTTTTCATTTCAAAAATATACTTTTAGTACTTTTTTATTATTACATATTTTTTATTAATGCATATTGCAACACCGTTCAACGCAATGCTAAAGTTTCTTCCTGGCTGGCAACACTGGTAAAATAAAGTCATGGAAAAAAAGTTGTAATTGTGTGTTGCCGCTGCACCCGCTCTTCGTTGTTGTTGGTCGGACGGACGGAATAAATTTTTTGTGGTGAATTTTGTTGTGGTGGTGTGTTTCAAGTGTGGTGAGTTTTTACAAAGGGTGGTGAATAAAATCGAAACTCACCAAAGTGCCGTTATTCGAAATGGTACTGTATATCGTGATTTGGACGGTGCATGTCTAGAATAATAGGCATTCAATGACATTTTGGTAACCATATACACTGCATTACCAATGGTGTGCTTTGTTTGGATTAAGGATATCGATTAGTGAAACATTAAAGGAAGTACACTCAACGAACAAGTCATTCTATATCAAATAACTAAATTTAAATTATTTTGTAATTGAATTTATGAATAATTTCTTTCTTTTATATTTTATCCAAAATGCTGCAAATTGGAAATTCTTTGACGAATATTTATTATTGTTTGTGCTTTTTCGAAAGCACAATTCGTTTGTTCAAAAAACCACACCACGTTCATATGTAATTTAATTCGAAGATTACTTTTCCATTTCCGGTATGTGTAAATAAAAATTAATACCCCTCTGTGTTTAAGAAAAATGTGTGTGGGCTGCGATGTATGGTTCGTGTCTGAAATGTGGTGTGTGCGCGTACTCTATCGTGATGTGTGTATTGTGTGTCTAGCCTGTCTAAGTACATGCATGAAACAGAATACGACCGTAACAACTGACGAAAAAAAGGCTGTTTAAAAAATATATGACCCATAATATTACATTACATTGTTAGACGTAACTTCTTCAAACACTGTTAATTCATTGTTTAAAATTGCGCTTTTAATTTTGGGAATATGTACTAAGGCAGAATATTATTGTCACATCAAGCCGATATTGTCAGCATTCGTAGTTTACTTTGAGCAAAAGTCTTGAGTTTGTGGGACAAAAGGAAAAAACGAACGGGACTGAGTGCACAGTGTTGATCTACTAGCAAAGTTGCTTTGTCCTATGTTCCCCGTTTACGAATGGTTGTATAGACAATAACAAAATATAATGACTTGCCAAAGTAAATTTTGCTGGTGCAATAGGAGGGGTCTTAATAGAGAGCAAACAAACACTAACGAAAAAATATAGAATCTGTCTTGCGACTATATTTGTCGTTTAACGTTTTGATTAGAATGGGAACTTAACAGCATCGTTATTGCGGCACTGACTGGCTAATTTATAATTGAAATCATAGCTGTTGAACTGTGTTCATCATTTATTTTTCTTTGTGTATTATATTGTGAACTATTATTATTTTTTATATATTTTTTTTGTTGTACCAAAATATCCCTTATATACTTAGTTTATACCCAAATATCCCTTATGTACTTCTTTTTATTTTTTGATCTGAGCTTTCCTCAAACCTTTTTTATATTTTAAAATTAGTTGATAAGTTGATAAGTTGATAAGTAGATAATAAACAGCCAAGAAGGCAATTAAAGTTAAAAATAATCACCCCTTATTATTTTCTTGGCGGATATATATATTCAAGAGGAATATATATATCTCAAGACTTGTCAGCTCAATTCTTTTTGCTAGACCCTAGGAGTTTAGTTGACTCCTAGTGCCTACAAAATTGGTCCTTCGACAAGTCCTAGCGGTCTAGGATTGCGATTTGAATCAGTGGCCGGAGGTCCACTAGACACAACAGGCGGTTAAGCATTACCAGCATCAACCCCAATAAACGCAGAGTGGCATAAGCTCCACTAATCATCACTGGCGATTGTGCATCAATCCCAGCAACCGTAAAGTGGCATAAGATCCACAGGTTACAACGAAGCTTCCCAACATCATCCCCAATAAACGTAGAGTGGCATAAGCTCCACTAACCATCACATGCGATTGTGCGCTACCAGCATCAATCCCAACAACCGTGAAGTGGCATAAGTTCCACAGGTTAAACTAAGGCTTTCGCAGCATCAACTTCATCAAGAGAAAACTGACGAGAAGTCAAACAACAAATTCATCCCCAGGAACAAAAAGGCAAGAGATCGATCACCAACAAATTCATCCACAGGAAAAAAGAGACAGGATACCGATCATCAATATATTCATCCCCAGGAAGAAAGGTTAACATCAAGGGCATTTGAAGAATTCTACACGGAAAGATAAGTACAGCACAACAACTGCAGAAAATCAAAGGTTACAAGTGTCAATCAAGGGCATTTAAAGGGTAAGAGAACAAGAAAGGTATGTACAGTACAGTAGTTGTTGCTTTGACTTTTTTCTAAGAGAACAGTGTAGGAAGTGTAAAAAATCAAAAAATAAATCACGCAATTACATACATACAGAACATTCAAAAACAGGTTTACATAACGAAAAAAACAACAAAATTAACTAAAAACACCAAGAAGATCATAGGACAAGTAAGGTCAGTATCACGCGATTGTGATATATATAGGAACACACCAACAAAAATAAGAAACGTATAAAAAGCAACGGTAAATAGAAAAGAACCTGTTGCAAAATTACACACAAAATAAGCTGCTAGCAAATTCCACAAGACAACAAAAAAAAAAAAAAAACAAAAAGAATTAGAGCAAAATTGAAACGAAACACAAAACAATACTTCAACTTAACATAATTATACACAAAAGAACAAAACTCTACACATTACAACGGGATCAAAAAGGAACATTAAAATAGAATAAAAAATTAAAACAACAAAGGTGCGTGTTTCAATTGATCTCCGTTTCGTTTCGCATTCCAAATGATCGCAAGTGAAGTAGGACTAAGCAAACAATAAGAAAAATTTGGTTCGGTCATTTAAATAAAATCAGTCAGCGCGGTAACTTAAAAGTGACAAAAAGACAGTGAAAAAAAGTGAAAAAAAAGGAACACAGTGACACACCAAAAAAAGAGAGAAATTAAAAAGGATTTTTGGAAAAAAAAGGAAAATTTAATAAAAAAAAAAAAAATATATAGATTTTGGAAAAAAAATTTATTACAGTTTAATAAGAAACAAACGAAATAAAAATAATTAAAATAAACAAAAAGACAGTGAACAAACAAAACAAAAAAAAAAAAAAACTTTTTTCTCAAGCATAAAAACAAAACAAACCATATTACAACAAAAACAGGCAACCGCCTTGCGAAAAAATAAACAGGACAGAAAGGACCACGGTGAGTTGTTACACATAATTTTTACCAACACTGAACAAAATTTACTCCCATTTTTTCCCTAAATTTATTAGCACAATAAAAAATAAGCTTCTTTTTACATTTAATAGTTTTTATAAAATTATTTTTTGGATAAATTTCATTTCGTATTTTAAAATCGGTCAAGTCGTTAGTCACCGCGCGGGAATTTAGTACGCAATTTTTATAAATTTAAATCCTTATATCAAAAAATTTTTGAGGGTTTTATACAATGTCGGTAAAGAGGAGGTGCAAATTTGACATACACCAACTAACGGCGTTGTGTACAGAGTTCGGTAATGTTCGTGAGGAGGATCAGACTCCAGCGTTTCTCCAGGTGAAGCAGGAAGAGTTGGAGCGAAGATGGAGTAGGCTTATGGAAAGCTATGATGCGTTTCTCATGGACGAGAAAAGTGAGGTTAGTGATGACTTCAAGGATGGAGTCTCACTACAGTACGAAGCAGCAGCAGACTTGTATCAAAAGGTAAAGGCAAAACTCATGGATAGGATAGCGAACAGATCGATAGTGGATCAAAACGGAACGAATACAACAGAGGCAACAGTCGTTCGGCCATCAAGGTCCGGTTTAAGGTTACCCCCATGTGACATGCCAATCTTCGAAGGTGGTTATACTAAATGGCCGGAATTTAGGGACATGTTTACGTCGTTAGTGTTGGGAAACAAGGACATATCTCAGGTCGAGAAACTCCAATACCTGCGAACTAAAGTAAGAGGAGAGGCCTACCAAATCGTAAAACGGTTCGATTTAGTTGGACAAAATTTTGAGTTAGCTTGGGACGCGCTGCAGAGTCGGTTTGAGAACCCAAGAATTTTAGTCAATCAACAGATAAAACACATTCTGTCGATACAAACTGCTCAGAACGAATCCTCCAGATCCATACGATCAATTGTAGACACCATCGATGAAAAGATAGCAATTTTGAAAACCTGTGACATCAACGTTTCTTCATGGGACCCTATCTTAACGTATATTTGCTCCTCAAAGTTGCCGGAAAATACCCTACAGGCATGGGAAAACTCTCTCAAAAATCATAAAGAAATGCCCTCTTGGAAAGACATGAGCAATTTTCTGAAAGGAAGGATCGAGATGTTGGAAACAGTGTTCGATATGAAGAAGCCAAATTGGAAGGAAAGCTCAGGGGCAAGGTCAAACTCATTTCACTCACAAGCGGACGGAAATAGGACGAAATTAAAATGTAAAAAATGCAATGAAAATCACCCATTAAAACAATGTAAACAATTTTTAGAACTATCTGTAAAGGACAGAATAAAATTTGTATATGCTAATAAATATTGCTCCAATTGTTTTTCTCTTAATCACTTTAAAACTAAATGTCCCAGTAAGGTTCTTTGTTTTCGCTGCAAAAGGAAACATCACACATTACTCCATGTAGACGAGGACAACGCTCGAGCCCTTAAGGAAGTTTCTCCACGGAATGAGGAAACAGTTTCATACAGTACTCATGTAATCAGCAAGGAAAAATCAAAATCAACTCCCATTGATCTAGGTTCCCTTCCGTATGGACGAACAACAATTTTACCGACAGCTCTGATCTACATACAACAAGCAGGTGAGCTATTTACTGTTCGGGCGCTACTCGATGCGGGATCCGAAAAGAGTTTTGTATCGTCAAAAGTTCAGCAACAATTGTCAATTCCTGTGGAGGCATATCACACCAGGATTTCTGGTCTAGGAGGAACGGTAGTAGGGAGGTCAAAGGGAATATGCAATCTCACGTTACGAACAAAGAGGTCCGATTTTTCCATTACAATCAAAGCAATCATTGCTCCAAGATTAGCTCATTTTCTACCTAGCGCTCCTATACAGAAAACCAATCTTCCGGATATTAAAGCTTTAGATTTAGCAGACCCTTACTTTTATAGACCTGGTCCAATAGATCTCATTATAGGAAGCGATTATTTACCTTTCATCAACCTAAGTGGTATAAAATCGAATATCGAGAACACGTTAGAGGCAAGGGAATCCCACTTCGGATGGTATCTATCAGGTCCTGAACCCAGTCACACATATAACTCATTCTCTACTTTGGTCATATCAGAAGAAGAAACTGCCCTACAAGAGCAAATGAAAAGATTTTGGGAAATAGAGGAGGTAGAAAAGGAAAAGGTCGATTCAGATCACGATATATATTGTGAAAATTTTTATAAGAGTACGGTTAAACGTCAACCAGAGGGAAGGTATATGGTAAGACTCCCTTTTAAAGAAAATTACCCCTCAGAAATTTTTTTGGGTTCATCGAAAAGCACAGCATACGCACAATATCTTCAAATGGAGAAGAAACTAGATAAAAATCCTGAGTTAAAAGCGCAATATCAACAGGTTCTACAAGAATACATCGAGTTGGGTCACATGGAAGAAGTAACACATCATGAACCTTCAACAACAAAACATTTTTCTTTTTTTCTACCACATCACGCAGTTGTTCGTCCAGAAAGCAAATCCACAAAGGTACGTGTTGTGTTCAACGCATCGAAGAAAACGTGTAGTGGATTTTCATTGAACGATGTTTTACATCAAGGACCAGCCCTTCAAGGAGACCTCATGCAAATTATTTTGTCATGGAGATATTATAAATATGTATTTACTGGTGACATTCAGAAAATGTATCGCCAAATTATTGTTCACGAAGAGGATAGACCATATCAGAAAATTTTATTTCGAGTTAAACCAAACGAATCAGTTAAAGTTTTTCAATTGAAAACGGTCACATTTGGAGTTAATAGTGCACCGTATTTAGCACTAAGAACACTTTTTGAATTAAGCGAAGATTGTAGGGAAACCCACCCATTAGCCGCTTCAATTCTTAAGGAAGAGATCTACGTAGATGACATTTTATCAGGAGGACATAATTTGGAAGACGCACAAGAAAAACAAGTACAACTGTCTAAAGCATTGATTTCTGCCGGTTTCCCCTTGAAGAAGATAACCAGCAACCACCGCGCTCTTTTGGAAAACTTGACCCGGGAAGATCTTCTGGAAGAAGATTTTTTGAAATTTGAAAACGCTAGCTCATTAAAGACCTTGGGTATACGTTGGAACGCCAAGGAAGATATATTTTACTACGTACCTGAAACAATAGGAGTTTCACCGTCCACTACTAAGCGACAAATTTTATCCACCATAGCTAAGTTATTCGACCCCCTAGGCTGGTTAGGACCCATTATTATTGTAGCTAAACTTATTATGCAGGAGCTATGGGAATGCAAATCGGATTGGGATGAAGATATACCACCAAAGATATTGGAAAAATGGAACGCATTTTCAACTAATCTGCCACAAATTTCCACCATTAAAATAGCTAGATGGGTAAATTTCTCACCTCAATGCCAGGCTCAAATTCATGGGTTCTGTGATGCATCGGAAAGGGCATATTGTGCTGCGGTTTATTTGAGAGTCTCTACTCCTGAGGGAGAAATTTTTTGTAATTTATTAGTTGCGAAAACTAAGGTTGCGCCTTTAAAAAAGATAACCATTCCGAAACTCGAGCTCTGTGGAGCATTACTATTATATAACCTAACGAAAAGCTTAATAAAACGATTAAAATTCCCCTTTGAACTATTTTTGTACACTGATTCTTCGATTGTCTTAGGCTGGCTGCAGAAACCTCCGCATACTTTGAAAACTTTTGTAGCCAATCGTGTTAGTCAGATCACCCAGCTTGATCATTGGAGATATGTAAAGACAAATGAGAATCCCGCCGATCTTGGAACTCGAGGATGCACTCCTCAGGAACTTTCGGAAAGCAAATTATGGTGGCATGGTCCTCCATGGCTAAGTCAATCCCCTGACTGTTGGCCCAAACCTCGTATTTTTGACCCAACTGATTTAGAATCCCGAAACATATCAAACTTTCATTTGCAAACCCAACAGGAAGATGTTCTGAGCGAATTTTCATCATTTCCCAGAGCCCTGAGAATTCTTAGTTATCGTTTTCGCTTCATCAATCGCCTTCTAAAACGCCCATATGAGACACAGAAACATATTACCGCCGAGGAAATCCAATTGGTGAAAAATTTTGTAATTTTAAATGCTCAACAAATTCATTTTTATTTAGAACATGATAGCCTCAAGAACCATAAAACAATAAATCGGAAAAGTCGAATACTTTCTCTCAATCCCTTTCTTGACCAGGATGGACTACTACGCGTAGGCGGCAGGCTCAATAATTCTGGATTAAGTTTCAACGAGCAGCACCCTATCATAATTCCGGAAAAATCGTCCCTAGCTAAACTTCTTATCGGATATACCCATCAAATCTTACTTCACGCGGAACATCATGTAATGTTAAGAGCAGTTCGACAGGGCTTTTATATTCCGCGGTTGAAAAACCTTATTCGGCAGTGTATCAGAACGTGCAAAACCTGTACAGTTTACAAGCACAGAGTACAAGAACAAATAATGGGCGCGCTACCCCGTGAGAGAGTCACATTCTCTTTACCCTTTACGTACACCGGAGTAGATTTTGCCGGTCCGTTCACTTTAAAAGCCTCCAATTTGCGAAATGCAAAACTTTTGAAAGGATACGCAGCAGTTTTCGTTTGTTTCTCTACACGAGCAGTTCACCTCGAAGTCTGCTCGGAATTATCAACAGATGCGTTTCTTGCTTGCTTCGCTAGATTTACCAGTCGTAGAGGTCTACCAAAAACAATGTTTTCCGATAATGGCCGAAATTTCATAGGCGCTAAACACTCTCTTTTAAAAACTTACAACTACTTCCTGAAAAACGCAGAAAAATCCCTTATCGAGAAATATGGCGCACATAACTTCAGCTGGACATTTATACCACCCTATGCACCCCACATGGGCGGCCTCTGGGAGGCCGCTGTCAAAAGCATGAAATCTCATTTGAAGAAGGTAACCGGTAACCTATCATTCACGTTTGAGGAATTCTACACCATACTTACACGCATCGAGGCGATATTGAACTCTCGTCCACTTTCCCCTTTGTCTGAAAACGCCAACGAACTCCTTCCTTTGACTCCAGGTCATTTCCTGAGAGGCGCTCCGCTCGTAGCTGTTCCGGAGTTATCCAAAGACCCCTCTGCGGAAAACATATCCTTCATGAAACGCTGGGACAGAATTAAAGTCATACAACAAGTATTTGCTCGTCGCTGGAAAAATGAATATATCACCGAGTTGCAACGTAGAAGCAAATGGAGAACAGAAAAGGACAATCTGAAGGAAAACGACTTCGTTCTCATTAAAGAGGATCTGTTACCTGCTACGGAATGGCGACTTGGTAGAGTAAAAAATGTTATTTGCGGTAAAGATCAAAAGGTTCGTGTTGCCGAAATATTGACTAGTAATGGCTTGATTAAACGACCTATAGTAAAACTTGTCAAATTACCCATTGAATCTAACACTCCTTGTAAACCCAATTGAACACTTAATTTACACTTCTACCTCACGATCTTAGAAATTTAAGTCAGACCATATTCTATTTGTGTTGTGCACCTTTTCTTTGTTCTCTCTTTACAGATCATGCTAAACAAACCTCGATGCAAGTTGTGCCGACGCAATCATCCTCTCAAGTATTGCGTACAGTTCCAGGTTATGGCCCCAGCCCAAAGAAGAGCCCATGTCAAACAACACGGCTACTGCCTAAATTGTTTTGCGCAGACTCATGATCGGTTCTGGTGTGAATCCGTAAATAGATGCCAAATATGTGGGGCTCGACATCACACCATGCTGCATGAGAATGGCAGGGAGAAAGCGGCATCGAGTTTTGAAGAGGATACAAGTCACCCGGACGCGAAAGAAGGTGCAGCCAGTCGCAGCGAGGACCCAATTCCAAGTGGCCCGTTAAATATACCCGATCCCCAAGAAAGAGGACTGCTACCACCACTAATTAAGGTAAAACTGATCCATAATGAGATTCCAAGGGTGGCCACCTTTCTCCTGCAAAAATCCAGTCAATACAGCTTCCTCCTGAAGACTAAGGCAATTGAGTTTCCCGAGCTCCCCACCTCAGCGACAAAAGGAGTGTTTCAGGTGACTCCAGAGTACGATTCGATGAACATAATTGCAACTTGGGAATTAGACATAAGGAACAGAGCCACTTTTAAATTCCCACCACCCCTCTTGGACGAGTCGCTATTAAAACATTTCCAACATCTTTACCCTAAGGCACACCCTAATTTTCAGGACTGCCGTAAGGTCGATGGAGTCATTGGGCGGCCCTTAATGTCCCAGTTCCTGCTACGTCAACAAGACAGCCCCGAGCCAACACTGCCTCAAGCACAGAATTCTGCTTTCGGCTGGATCATCCACGGAAAATGGAGTGGATGTAATTGCCACTAAAGGGGCGCGGAGGATGTTGAACTGTGTTCATCATTTATTTTTCTTTGTGTATTATATTGTGAATTATTATTATTTTTTATATATTTTTTTTGTTGTACCAAAATATCCCTTATATACTTAGTTTATACCCAAATATCCCTTATGTACTTCTTTTTATTTTTTGATCTGAGCTTTCCTCAAACCTTTTTTATATTTTAAAATTAGTTGATAAGTTGATAAGTTGATAAGTAGATAATAAACAGCCAAGAAGGCAATTAAAGTTAAAAATAATCACCCCTTATTATTTTCTTGGCGGATATATATATTCAAGAGGAATATATATATCTCAAGACTTGTCAGCTCAATTCTTTTTGCTAGACCCTAGGAGTTTAGTTGACTCCTAGTGCCTACAATAGCTAAGAATTAATCATAAGTATATATATGAATAAGACATTGTAACCAAAACCCAACTGACTCAATGAAAAAACCTAGAAACGACATGATTAAAAAAGCATATCGACTTCAATTAAATGTCAAGGGTTTGCTCATTATTTCCCTCAAGTGCTTTACGACATTCACATAAGGCTGCATAGCGTGTATATAGAGATATAACTTATTAGTTCACAGACGTGGACGAAGTATGCTTTATTAGAGTTTTCCCTAACGATGATAGATATCGCCCTAGCGAAATGTTGCAAAGTGCGGTACAGTGCGCCGTCTGGAAAGAGTTATAATACGACTGGAGTCCTTATTACAGGTAATAATTGGGACCTTTTAGTTATCCTATGTGATATAAGAAAATACAATTAAAAAATAACGAAACTATCCGATTTCTGATACAATATTTAGGTTCTGCATTGTGTTTTTGACCGCAACATACATAATTGGCCATTACAAACCTTCAGTCAGGATTACGGCCTAGCTTCTCAAACCACTCATGTTATGTGCGTTAATTTTATACTTGAGTGGCGGGGCATACGGTTTAACATCGACTCCGAATGACAGATTTTGAGAAACTTTTTCATGGCAGGTTTATTTGAACTCGGGCCTTACGTCTAGTAAGCCAACACACTACCTACCAGACTACGGCGAGCATAACCGCAAGTCACATAATAATCATGCTCTATCTTGATTTTTCTTAATTTTTTCCTCTACCCAAGACCGAATGGTACAAGCACGGAAATCGGAATAGGAAAAAGTCTCAAACGGTTGAGAAGTTTAATAACTGGGGCATAAGCAGTATTGTGTAAAAGTTTAATAAAAGGCCATATAGGAAAATCAAAACTATGTGTTACACGATTTCAAATGTCACGTTAGGATATGAACTCAGCGTGTAAAACCGAAAGCCAAATGCATTTCTTATTGTTTTAGTACGAACGTTGAATTAGTATTTAATTGAAATTAATACTAAAGAATTATATTAATAGACGCTAAGTATTACAAAACAAATTCACGTAGACGTTGTTCCACTTGACTCAGAGATAAATATAAAAATTTATTACAATAACCCCCTTTTGTAAACACAATACACTTGCTTGCTTACTAATGTTTAAACAACACAAGTCCGTCAAAGCGAAATAAATTTCTTGAGAAAAATTTATGACGAATTAGAAACATATTTCACCACACTATATGATTGGATCAAACAAATATTTCGAACCTGATAAAATATTAATTACGATTATGGGATATAATGAATGGCTTTATTTCATATTCATAGTTTCCAATTTACCATAGCTCCCCGTATATAACATACTCTATATATGTATTTATGTTGGGTGCTATTAATAAGAGTATTGGAATCGGGGAAGTCTGGAAAAGAGAGAAAATTATAAACTTTATCGCAACAATATCAATAGTATTAGTATATATACATATATGAATAAATATACATTTGTTTGTTTGTTTGAAAGATATAACGGATTATATCAGTGCTGTAGATGTGGTTGGCCATTACAACCTTTCAGTCAGGATTACGGTCTAGCTTCTCACACCACTCATGTTGTGTACGTTAATTTTTTATACGTGAGTTGGACCCACAGTTAAACGTCGACTCCGAATGAACGATTTTTGAGAAGCTTTTCATGACAATTTAATTTACTCTTAGAGTTTTTGCTAGAAATTTGCTGAGAGGAAGTAGCCGAACAAATATTTTTTTTATTTGGGCTTACATCTTGACCGACCACTAACATGGAAGAATCACATAGATTCTAAGTTAGCACAGATTAAGTTAAAGGTAATACAGTTAAGTTGGCGAATTAATAGAAACTCGGTCCTTAGCTTGGACTGCAAGCTTCTTCTATATAAAGCAATATTAAAACTAATCTGGTGCTACGGAATACAGCTATGGGGCACCGACTCATCTTCAAACATTAATAGAATACAAAGACGCCATAATAAAATGCTGCGACTGCTGACGAACGGCCCTTGGTACATAAAAAATTCGAATATACACAAAGACGTTAACGTGTCTACGGTCAGAGAGGAAATCGAGAAATATACTGAAAAGTATCTAGAGAAGGTAAGGGATCATCCGAATCCACTAGCTCGTCCTATTTTGAATGATGCCTGCCATATTCGACTAAGGAGAAGAGAAACATTGACTTAAGATTCTATGAAACCATGAAATTTTGTCACGTGATGGCGGGTCTTAATTATTGTTATTAGTTTTAAGATTTAATATACAGTAGGACCTTGATTATCCGTGATTCGGTTATCCTGTAACATCAATTATCCGAGATGGAAAAATAAAATTTTTTGCATCGACTTAATTTTATTTTGGATCGACTTAAATTTTTCTGCATCGTTTAACCGTGATTACAACTATTATCCGTGATTATAAGCAAAAACATTTTTCTATTATTTCGGACAAACAAGCGAAAAAGGGGAATTCCCTCTTTAGTATACGAAATCCTTATCTACTGTACACTGTTTTCTGACAAAATTATTTTTTTTACATATTTTTGAAACATGTATGTATGTATATAAAATCCTTGAATTATTTAGTTTTTATATAAACATGTACATATTCATTTATTAATAAATAAAAATATCTATTAAAAAGCTAGCCAAAATTGGTACTCAATTAACCGGGAAAATCGATTATACAGAATGCATCCGGTCCTGGCCAACACGGAAAATCGAGGTCCCACTGTAATAATTGTTAGTTCACTTTTATAGTGAAGATTCAATTACATAAATAAACTGACAGAAAAAAATCTTTTTATAGGCTTCTATCGCTTAAGACAGAGAATATATAACTGACGAAAGCCAATAACGGATTTCTTATTACTACGCCTTATATTAATTCTATTGAATATAATTAAGGGTTCAGCGAAGCACACCGAGCCTGGCCTAGTAAACACAATAAAATTAATATATGACATATCAATTCAAAATAAATAGTAATGAAATGAAATGATAAGATAAAAAAATATATCGTTGTATAGCAGAGTATAGTTCAAAAATTGCATACTGCCTAGTCAGTCTTTACGAACAGTTAAAACGAGTTAAACGTGTGTCTTTACTCTTTAGTGACATTTAAAGAAAAAGTTCTGAATTTAATTAATTATTTACAAAAAAACAACAACAAGTTCCAATAAAAAATGCGTTTCTTTGCTTCTTGCGGAATTTTATTCTTGGCCTATTTGGCTTATGTGAATTCGGGTAAAATATTATTTAAAAAAAACAAGTTAAAAAATAAAATTATTTATTAAAGAAAAATTAAAATATTAACAGTTTGCATAACTACAATATTTTATACACACACCTCGAAAATAAGATTTTATACCTTAAATAATAGCAATTTATTTTGGTTTTAAGAAATGGTTCTGTAATCTTATCGCAAAATAAATATCTTTCTCTGTGTATGTGTGTATATAGACGTATTGATTAAAAATTATTGATAAATTGTTTATTAACTAAGCGTTGACATCATCAAAAACTTATTAATACATGTGTTAACCGATTCGATTGGCCAAAGCGTGCCGCCGTTGTAGGGTTAAAAAGGAGATGTTATCGAAATAATAAAAAATATCGGGAAATTAGAAAATACCAACATAATTGAAGAGTTTTTAAAATTTGAAATCTATCTTAAATTACTACATACGAGTGTTTGTGTTATCACCGGTTTCAAAACATTTGATTTGATTCTCTTAATTTATAGTCCTTCAATTTGTAGATGTTTTTCGAACAAAGATATCGAATCGAAAATCGTTTAAATCTTGTGAAAACTAAGTTATCACAGGCAAACATTGGTGACGCCCTTTTTTGTGCCGAAGGTTAACAAACAAAAAAAAAAACCATGATACCACAATCACAGTCAGATAATCCTTAGTCATAGCTAAGAATAATCGTGAGCTAGTCACAAAATCACCGACAGATAATCCTGAGTCGTAGCTAAGTATAATCGTGATCGTGAGCTAGTCACAAAATCACCAGCAGATAATCCTGAGTCATAGCTAGAATTATCGTGAGCTAATCACACTTCAAACAAAAAACTCGCAATTGTCAATATTGACGTTAACGAAATATAGGAGCGAATTTTTTTCTTTTTAGACATTTTTCTGTTAGGTTAGATTAGGCCGAAGTGGTAGCTCTGATATCAAAAAGCTCACTAGAGCACGCAAAGCGGCCCGTTGTGACGCCACAGGTGAACATTTTTCGGTTTTCTGTTAGTTTTTACCATTTTTTTCCAGTGCCTTCCCTAAATAACTATTTTAGAATTTGGAATTAAAATTTTTTTGAGTGTATTTCTCTCAATTGAATTATTCTAAAAAAATTAATTTTTTTAATCAATTCGTATGGGAGGAGAAACTCGCCTAGCCCACTTTTCTCTCCTACTGCATACATACGTATACATAGTACATAATTGGCAATTACAACCCTTCAGTCAGGATTACGGCCTGGATTCTCAACACCACTCATGTTGTGTGCCTTAATTTTATACTTGAGTGGCGGGACATACAGTTTAACGTCAGCTTCTAACGACAGATTTTTCAGAAACTTTTTCATGGCATGTTTATTTACTCTCAGAGTTTTTGCCAGAAACCGGCTGAGAGGAAGTCGCCGAAGAAATATTTTTTTTTCATATTTCGTTTTGATGTCTGGCCTGGGGTTCGAACCCGGGCTTTACGGTTAATAAGCAAACACATTACCTACTAGACTACGGCGACTACATCTACCTACTTGCATACATCTACATTAAATCGACTAGTAAATAAGAAAAATAATGGAAGGCGATTTATATCTTTGAGTTTGTGGTTAAAAATCAGACAAAGGGAGGGCAAATCGGTAATATTGCAGCTGTGGACCAGGCATTAAAAATAGATCGCATTTAAATAACTGTCGGATTGACCGATAATACTTGTATTATAGTCATACAAGAAATATCAAGAAAATCAATGTATGTCTTTTGGGGGTTTCAAAACTCGGATGAAGTCTAATGATTACCATGTTAGTACTGGTAACGACGTCATACGGCTTTGAACTGTATGTCAGAGGAATGAGAAATCGACTACAAATGCTCATATAATAGAGTCGGAGAAATACTCTCTGTCACCTTCTGATGGGCTGTGAACATAGCGACTGACTTTTAAGTACGGGAAACCCAAGAAATCAGTTCGTATTAATATTAATTGGTAAAAAAAAATCAGGATTGTGACTTTGGATTTGCAAATCTATATCTACAATCTAATATTATAAAGGAGTGACGGATCTTCTGATAACGAAAAAAAGTAAGACAGAAACCTATTGGTCTCCTTTTGTATCGAAGATTAAAAACACACAACTTTAACACGTTGACTGCCAGCTACGAGATAACTCGTAGATTGCGGTCCCTTCTAGGGTGCCAACTACGAGTTATCTCGTACTCACTAAACCTGTCATTCTCTAGCACAATTTAATCGCTAATAACGATGCCATCAATCGATATATTGTTCTTTCGACTTTTTATTCCTCCACTGTAGGATATAAACTGGGTTATAAGATAGAAAATACAATATTTAACCGCCACTATATTTAACACGTTGACTGCCACGGCAATTTTCAGAAGACTGGCCACGCAAGCCAATATTGATTTCTTGTTCTTTTCTCAGAAGCCATTTATCGATACTCTAGCACTGATATAATACGATTTTATTCGTAGCTACATAAAAATGGCAGTACGAGATAACTCGTAGTTGGCAGTAGTAGAAGGGCACGCAATCTTCGAGTTATCTCGTAGTCGGCAGTCAACGTTTTAATCATCTTTTCATAGTACTCAATAGTTTTACTTTTGTATAATCGATCGATGCTTGCTCGTAGCCTTTTACGATCAGTTGCCACTAAAAAACAACATACTATTTCAACGAAATCATTTAGCGGCATTAATATTCATTTCATATCGGTTATCGATATTTGAAATTTAACTGTACATAATACATAATGATAGATAATGATTTTTAAACAATTGATAAGCAAGCAAACATTATTAACCAATATTTGGATAAAGACCTGTCATCATAATTTTAAAATTCATTTTGAAATTAAAAAAAAAAAAAAATAAAAGAAAACTGAATGAATCAACAGTTATCGCCTTACAAAATCAATAATGAGTAAATTTTAAGAAATTAAATGGACTTGTTTCAGTTTATCTATATTAAACAATCGTTTCTATTTATGACACATATTTCTCATATTTTCTACATTATAAACGTATTCCAATAATCATAATCTATGGCTAACGAATGATAACGTGTTTGAATTGTATTGGCATTAGAGAATTAATTAATTATCATATCCAAATAAAACTTAGTAAGATATGTACATATGTATCCATAAGAGTACAGACATACGTGTTTACAACAATTGACAATTTCTATTTTCATCAAACTCATTCCGGTGTTACGTGATAGGTTAGGCAGGCGGTGGCCTTAAGGGTTACAGGCAAGCACAGATCGGGTAAATCTCGTTACCTAGTCTGCATAACATGCGGCTAATACAAGGACCACTTGTGTCGTTTGAACTCAATACCAATCGCAAAAAACGTGTACATTTGTCATCCATCATACCCAGAGAACGAAATGCGATTCCATCCTGCGTAATATGGCCCCTCTAAAGAGTAAAAGCAATCAGCCTTCTCAATTTTAATTGCAACGGACTGTAAAATCAAAGTACCATTTCGCATGAGCTTTGTTTTTTATGTTTAGCCCAAGATGAATTTTTGTAGCGTTTTCGTAGAGGCTTGAAGTCGCCGTAGTCTAGTAGGATCAAATCCCCAGTCAGACATCAAAACGAAATATGAAAAAATATTTCTTCGGCGACTTCCTCTCAGCAGATTTCTGGCAATAACTCTGACAGTAAATAAAATTGCCATGAAAAGTTTCTCAAAAATCTGTCGTTCGGAATCGACTTTAAACTGTAGGTCCCGACACTCATGAGTGATGTTGAGAAGCTAGGCCGTAATCCTGACTGAAGGGTTGTAATGGCCAATTATGTATGTATTTCGTAGAGGCATTATTACTTTATATTTGATGTTGTCGAAATGCTGGGCCAGCATGACTTATATGGTTCGCATAGACACTGCATTTAGACGATCATTTAAGCCTTTTAGTGCAGCGATGTTTGTTTTCCTCAGTAGTCTCTCTCTCTCTCTAGAAGTGCGGTAAATAATGTGGGAGGCAATTCTCATACTTTTCCGACACCATTATTCGTTACAAACGTTTGAATTCTTTCCCAGTGGAAGCTGATCTAATAGCAACATAGGAGCCATCATATTAATTACTAATGAGTTCAACGATTTTGTGTGGTACGCTTTTGTTGGCGAAAGCCGCCAAAACAGCTGGTTTGCAATCGAAATGCAATACATGCTGTAAACCAACAGACAGCCAGTTCCGACAAGTGTTGAATTCTTGTTATATCGAATCGTATTAATGTGGTCTGTATATGATTTTCGGGCTTGAATTTAGCTTGGTTCGAAAACCGGAAAATTGGATAACCAGTTTAATGGTTAAAATTTATAAATAAAAAGCTTTGTGTTTTAGTTTAATATTATTTTAAATTGTGAACCTTTCAAAAACATATTTTATTTTATGTTTCCTTTTTGTTTCAGATGCCTGTGTTCAATGCAATTCCAAAACAGATATCAAGTGTGCAACAAATCCGGAAATGTTTTTAGCTAAAGAGTGTAGCAATTCATCTTCTAAATGTTACGTTCGCGTATTAGGTTAGTAACTTTAACTGTTAAAACATACAAGTCGTTTGAAAAATATATTAAAATTTTCTTCCTTATCTATGTTTAGATGGCGCCACCATACGTGGCTGTGCTACAGATTTGGACAACTCTACAGCTAACAACTGTAATAATGAAATGGAATGTTTAATTTGTACATTAGCCGAAAGCTGCAGTCGTCAAGTATTCCCGCAACATCGTGCTTCATGTGTTCAATGCTCTGGCAATGAAAACAGCACATGTGCCACAGACCTCTATGCTAAGCCACAAATATGTCCAATCTACAAGTTGGGCGAAAAGTGTTATATACGTCGCGATGGCCTTAATACCAGCACTTCGGTACAACGTGGCTGTTTAAGTTCCGGCCAGGCCAATGGCTTCTGTAAGGATACTTCCAGTTGTTATACTTGCGAGGGTGCTGGTTGTAATTTCTTGGAATTCAATGCCACTGAAGTACCCTTGGCTCGTGATTCGGCTGTGGCCTACAGTGGTGCTTCTTTGTTGCTGTTAATGGCTGCTGTCGTGTCATCACGTTTCTTTTAATTGAAAATATTTTTGATAAAAGTTTTCAAATTATTTTTCTTTTTTTCTACCACTTCATGATGCCTTTTTTGCCTTTTACAATTTGCAATTTTTATTCATTTTTTTTTAGATTTTTTGTAATCGTTATCATTCGTGTATACCCATTTAACTATTTTCTATCGGAAAAATAAATTTAATAAAAATGAAAAACCAAAAAAGAAACAAAAATCACTTTCATTTGCTGTTAATATCGTATAACCGGAAGTATGTTTTATTTTGTATTTCTTTTGATCCGTTGATTTGGTTGGTACGTTTTTCAGTTCTTTATAACAACATTATTGTCATCAACATCAACATCGTCATCGACATCATCTCTTTTTGTAGATGATGGCTGTGTTTGTTGTCTTCTTTTAAAAACAATAATAAAATTTTATGAAGTGCAAAGAAAATATTCATCTTTCTTGTATTTGATTTGTTTCATTTCTCAAGGAAATAACACACTCACACACACACAATCACACATGCATGTGCCTAGAATACAATAAAGAAAGAAGTTTTTTCTTGTTTTAATGTGCAGATGAAGCCTCTTAATGTTCTTTAAATATATTCTCCTTCTCCTTTTCATGTATATTTTTTTACAGTGGAGTCCAAAAGTGATGTGTGGGCTTGCGAAACGAAAACCTCTTTCTAATTCTTTTGATTCACTCGTCGCAGGTGAAGAAATAAGCTTTTTAACACGTTGACTGCCGACTACGAGATAACTAGTAGATTGCATTCCGTTCTAGGGTACCAACTACGAGTTATCTCGTACTTACTAAAGCTAACATTTTTGTGTAGCTGTGAATAAAATCGTATTATATCAGTACTATCGATAAATGGCTTCTGGGAAAACAACAAACAATCAATGTTAGCTCTTAAGTTGGCGGATACACTTTCACCGTCTCAAGTATCCAGGACAAACAGCAACTATGAGAGCGGAGGAACGAAAGACTTAAATGCACAAATGACAGTCACGATAGGAGAACAGTTTAAAGGGAAGATGGACATTTCACCTTGTCCCTGATATAACCCCTTGCATTGAGAACAAACATTGCGAACTGAACTACTACGTGACGCAGTTCCTAACTGGCCATGGATGTTTCAGGAAGTACCTGCACAGATTTTTTTTTTGTTTTTTTGATACTTCCCCTATATGCCCAAACTGTGTAGATGAGGAGGAAGATGCTGAGCATATTCTAATATTCTGCCCCAGATTTAGATGGCCCGGGGAAACGAGTTTAAAACCAAACCGGCTTATGGAAGCGGTAATGAATTCTAGGATTCTATGGACTCAAACAGCCAGAAAATGGTTGAAATTATGCTGGAACTCCGAAAGTTGGAGGAACAAAGGCGAAATTTGATTTGACGTAATAAAGCTTTAATGCTAATCAACCCTCCGCGAAGTAATACCGTACGGCAGCCCAGCGGGGGGAGAGTGATTGAAGAATGTAGGGGGTGGGTTTAGTACGTAGGTGAATCGTTGGAACATAAGTGTCTTTCGAAGATTCCCTCCTCCGGCCCAAGACAAAAAGAAAAAAAACATGTTATTAAGTTGATAAATTTTTATTTTAAATTCTCTGAGAGTAAATAAACCGGCCATGAGAAAGTTTCTCAAAAAAAATCTGTCATTCGGAGTCGACGTTAAACTGTAGGTCCCGTCACTCATATATAACGCACACAACATGAGTGGTGTGAGAAGCTATGCCGTAATCCTGAGTGGAGGGTTGTAATTGCCAATTATGTATGTATGTATGTAATCCCTGACTGTAATGTAATGACCACTTAGGTAAGTAAAAATCAATCGCAATCACGAACTGTAATAATTGGCTTCTGAAAACATTCCCTTAAACTATAATCTACACTATTGGATTGCACTGTAAAAACCTTTTAAAACATAAATGTTCTCGTAACGACTCATACCACACAACTAAAATTATGAATAGAGCAACAACAGCAGCAGTAGCAGAAACTAACAGTAACAGAAGCCGAAACGGCCAAATGTTTTGCGTAAATGTTTCAACACTATAGTTTTAAAAGTTTTTATTGAATTGTTATTGGAACTTAAAAGAAACGACAGATAGAAATCCATACACGCTTATACTCTTAGACAACTAGTAAGACACATACAGACAAATCGACACAATATTATTATTGGCGTTTCTTTTTCTCAATTAAACGAAATATATTCACTTTATACTCGACTATATTTTCGCCTCAATGTATCAAAGTATGTATGTATGTATGTAATCAGAATATAAATGCATATTTTCATACAGATTTTATTTACATACTTATTCTATTGACTTCATAAATTAAAATTGAATGCATATATATGTGCATATGTATATGTGTAGTGGTTGTATGGTGCCTACATATTTATGACTAAATTTTATGCATCTTTAACCTTATGTTAGAGTGAATGTCAGAACGAGTGATGATGTTTCAAAATGCAAATTCAAATGTTGCATTTAAAAGCGCATATCGAAGTAAATGTGGTGAATTCTTAAATTATATGAGGTCGGCGAAGTAAGGGGCGGTGTTCGCTATTAAGAAAAATGTAAAGATAATAAACAAAATATATACATATTAGAAATACTATCGAATAGTATAACTTATAAAATCATTTTATTGCACCTTGAAATGTATAGCAAATAAATCGTTATTTTAAAACAGCAATTTTGACTAGCGTAAATACTCACTCATTTGTTTTAGATTATAACGAAAACATTACACAATTTTCCACTCAGCACTCAGCTATGCTAAAACGATAATCGAAAACTCAATCTATCAAACCAACATATTACCATAAGCTATGCAATAATGCGGGTTCAGGCTAACACAAGCAAAGTAAATTAAGAACAACTTCGGCGTACTCACCGCTCCGTCTGATTAGAAAATGCATTCGTCTAGTATAGTCGCCGTAGTCTAGTAGGTAGTGTGTTGGCTTATTAGACGTGAGGCCATGGTTAAACCCCCAGTCAGACATCAAAACGAAAATATGAAAAATATTTCTGCGGCGGCTTCCTCTCAGTAGATTTGTGACAAAACTCAGAGAGTAAATAAAATTGCCATGAAAAGTTTATCAAAAGCCTGTCGTGAGAAGCCAGGCCGTAATCCTGACTGAAGGGTTGTAATGGCCAGTTAAGTATGTCAGTATTCGTCTACACTCGCAACGCTAAACAAATCAAGGAAAACATTCTCGTTAGCATACTCAAGACAGGAGCCTGAACTAATCATAATAACTAGAAACTAATCCCAGGCCATATTGTAATAGAGAGGCTAAAGGACGCAAACAAAACAAGCATTCTACTGAGCCTATTCTATGGGAATTAGGAATATAAATTGAGAGTAAAAAAGAAGTAACCAAGTTTACATTGCGTTCAATAACACTAACAATTGTTTAATATTGAAATTATGCAACACCTAATATTATCAAACCAAAGAAAAAAGCTTTGAAGATGTACAGTCTCTAAAACTTTAGATTGAATTTTAGAATGAAAATGAGGAGATTTCAAGAAAACTTATTTTTAAGGATGCCCCTGAAAATTTTAAGATTTTTACAACATAAGAATATAAAACCATAACGAGAAGTACTTTAACGTTGAAGTACATACTCGCAGTGTGTTTGGTGGAATGGGGAGGGAATAGCTATGTTCCCATTGCACCAACTTCTTACTCCCTGCTTCTGTAAGACAATCGATTTCAGTTTGTATGAAAATAATTATAAAATATTTGATTTCTCCTACGACCAAACCCTTTGCCCCTGTTTCTGTTAAACCAATGATTTCAGACGAACGTCACTTTTTATTACCAGGTCATTCCCAGAGGAATATCCTCTTTGGGGTTCACCCTATATTGAAAATAATATATAATATGACAAGTTCAAACGTAAACTTAACTTTAAAAGTTACCGGTAAGATGATCCTCCTTTTAGCTTATCGCTCACTTCTACCTTATTGTCCAGAAACAATTTATCTACCCGTTAAAATCATCCCTTTAGTTAACGGCAAGTTGTAATAATGGCCCTAAATATTTTTGAGCTCTATTCAACTAAATTTACATTCTACACTTTGTCCTTAGTCAGTTGTATTTCCACTGTCGAACCGTGTTAGAAAATCAATCCATCCAGGACCATCAGGATTACGGCCTAGCTTCTCAACGCCACTCATATTGTGTGTGTTAATTTTATACATGAGTGGCGGGGCGTACTGTTTAAAGTCGACTCCGAACGACAGATTTTTGAGAACCTTTTCTTGGCAGGTTTATTTACTCTCAGAGATTTTGCCAGAAATCTGCTGAGAGGAAGTCGCCGCAGAAATATTTTTTTTTTCATATTTCGTTTTGATGTCTGACCTGGGATACGAACCCGGACTTTACGTGTAATAAGTCAACACACTACCTACTAGACTAAGGCGACTTCACTATGTCGTTAGTCAGGTGTATTTTCACTGTGAAGAATTAAGAAGATATTAAGAAGCTTCTTAAGAAATCTTATAAAACTTTCAAATTTGGCCAAATACATGCACTATATCCACCTTAAAAAATAAGTACACTTAGGCGTTTGTGCGTCTTAACTGCAGATTTTTCATTAGAAAAATATAATATTTTAATAATACAATAAAAATTGAAACGTTTGTTTTTTAAAATCGATTACTAAATTAATGTTGAACAATTAAATTTTATCGACAATTATTATTTCTACAATATAAATGTTGTTTCGTTTACTTATATTGCGTTATACCTACGCTTTAAATAAATATTATTTTTAAATAATTTAAACAGACAAATTGTTTGAATAAAACAAACAAATATTATTGTTATTGAATATTTTATTCCATTGAAATTTACGCCTTCAAGAAATTGTGTGTGTATAATTTGAAATTTTCTATTTTCAATCTTTTTTATTTTAAAATTAAATACTCAATTAAAAAAAACTAAAGTAAACCTATTATAGCAGGTAAATGTTTTGTTATTATAAATTTATCGTATAGATATGTACATATGTATGTAGGTACCAGACCAGGTAATACTAAACACAACACTTTAGTGTGCCAATGATGGAAACCAGAACTTGAAAACCAGAATTTCAAGTTAAAACTTTTACTACAGAAATAAATTGCAGAAATAAGGCAGTTGGAATACTGCACTACTACTAATACAACTACAAAACAGCACATATAAACAATTCGATTAACAAAGCAGAACTGAAGACTCCATTTTGTTTATACAAAACGATTAGTTTACTTATACAGAGAGGTACATATACAAACAAACTCGCATATAAACAAATTAAAAATCGATTTATTAACCAAAGCAGTGGCATGGTTGGCTACTCTCCCTTCGTATATACATAGCTCTTGCTACTACAGTTATTTATATTTGTGCTCAATAGATGCTCTCTTTATTTTGGTTTTTTGATTGCCAAATAAAAAAAAAACAATTTTCTTGAAAATAACCGTTAATGAACGAAATGAATCGTACAATAATAAAAATTAAATTAATTTTAAAAACCAAAGGAAAGGAAAATCAAAAGAAATTCACTTACGTAGTGCACATTGCTATTAAAAACAAATGATGGGAATAACAACAACAACAACACAATACGTATAGTAAACACATGCATACTCTATAAAGGCAATTTAGCTTAATAGGACCGTTTGCATTTGTTTATACGGACGTAATGTCTATTTCAAACATTTCACTTTTCTTATTGGAATATTTAGGCAATCGATGTATGTACATACATATGTACACACATATTTTGTACTTAATGTATACGTTTGTTCAAATAGACACTCCCGATTTTCATGAATTGTACACTTTGGACAGACATGGTGGGTGTTGTTTTGTGTTGAATGCCTGTTCATTTATGAGTAAAATTTCTAGAATGAGTGTTTTTTGTTTTTTAAATTCCTTCACATTTAGTGTTGCCAGTTTGTCTGAAGGTTTTCGGGGTATTAGCTACGGTTTGTACCAATGTACATGAAGAAATTTGTATGGAAGCAACTCCGAGATACTACATGTCGTTTGTCAATTTTCATTGTTCTGAAGTAAGATTTTTTTTGTAACAAGAGACAAATTTATTCGGAATATAATTGACAGCTTCCGATGATCATTGATTCAATATTTTATATTTCCTTCAAACCAAAGGATGGTCTGCGTAACGGCAGGGTTTCTTGTTGCGTTTGATAATAAATCGGTCCTTAAGGTCCAATAGTCGTGCACTACATACATACATATATAATTGGACATTACAACCCTTTCGTCAGGATTTCGACCCAGCTTCTCACACCTCTTATATTCTGTGCCTTAATTTTATACTTGAGTAACGGGACCTACAGTTTAACGTCGACTCCGAACGACAGATTTTTTGAGAAACTTTTCCATGGCAGGTTTATTTACTCTCAGAGTTTTTGCCAGAAATCTGCTGAGAGGAAGTCGCCGAAGAAATATTTTTTTTTTACATATTTCGTTTTGATGTCTGACCTTGGATACGAACCCGGGCTTTACGTCTAATAAGCCAACACACTACCTACTAGACTACGGCGACTTCAAGTCGTGCACTACATCGTCTTATATTTCAAATCAATTTGCTGAATAATGATGAACTGCTAATAAAAATTTCGATATTTTTGTTTTTAGACAACCTATGTTGGACTGAATTTCACTGTAAAAGATCGTATAACGCCATTCAGCAATTTGGTGAATGGGGCATGCGGCGTATCGTATCCCAGATTATGGCCGATAACTATACTTTCGACATTTTCAGCGAATCTATTTATCTTGGCTACGCCTTTACTACCAAAAATAGTGTAAACCTGGAGATCAAGCAATAGGTGCTTTATGGCCTCAATAGGCAATTGAGTAACAGAGACTGCTCTCATACGTCGAAACTAAGACTATGCGACTTGTAATCTCATCCTCCGCGTACTGCTTTGTGGCACAGAAGCATGAATGCTATTAAGCAGCGATGCAGCAATCTTGAGAGAGGCGAGAAAAAAGTGCTACGCACGATCTTGAGTCCAATGCGCATTGGTGATGATTTACAAGAGTGAGCTGTATGAGTGACATGGATTGATTAAAATTGTTTTTCTTAACGGCTCATAAAACACTCGTAACTGTAAAATTCCGTAAGTTTTCTCCTTTTCAACCGTCGGAATTTTCATTTATTTGAAATTTTACTTTCACTCATTTAGAAAATTCCCGAGCACATGCCTCTTCACACCAAAGTCTGGCATCTTTTGATGGGGAACCCAACAACATTGGTTCACAACTTGTAGCCAATCAGAATGGGAATATAAAAATAGAATGTTGCCCATCAACAGAACAAATACACAAAGAGAAATCCATATGTAAACAAACACACAAAGCCCAGGGATGCCTTAAACATACAAATGGATAAACAAAAACATACAGAAGATAGAAGAAAATATCTGAAAGAATAATTTCGATAAATTTTTACGATGCATTTGTGTAATGCTATTGGTCCTAAGGCGAAGAAGATGTGAAAGAAGACAATGATTGTATAAGTATTTGTGGCATGTATGAGAACAACAACAACATTGTGATGAGTAGACTAGAAAAGGCAACCAACTAGATATATGTAGACGATATTATAGTGGCAAGAACGCGATATCTGTTTATTTTAGTCTAACCCGTTATACGGACTGTGCTCGCATCATTCATGCATGCACTACTAACTCTTTCATACACACATTCTTACAACATTAATTCGCAAGCAAGTGGCCGGGGAGAATGATCCGTTGATGAAACTGTATGTGTGTGTGCGTGTTTAATTAATAAAAGAGCGGATACCTACTATGAGTTGTATGTTGTCATTAAAGACGATAATATCAATTGATCGATGCCACGCTTACGGATCATTTCACACTTAACAGGCTAACTAGTAAAATCGAAAAAAGGAACGGAATAAAAAAAGAAATCATATATGCAAATAGAGTGTCAATCTAACGGATCAGCAAATAAGTTGAAATATCACTTCCGTCGTTTCTTGTTCATATGTTGACTGACAAAAAAGAGCAAAGAATTGTGATGAGTTGTTATCGATCGATTGTTGTGTGCGCCTGCCTATCGGTCATCGTAATGAGTTGTTGAAAGTTTAATTAATTTGATTTGTTTTTAGCATGTTAACTAATCGGAGTGTGAAAAGTGTCAAAAAAATTAGCTGAATATCGAATTCTAGTGATGATTTTTGTGAATTTTTAAAATTAATACAACAAGTTGGAAAGAAAAAAAATTCAAATTCAAATACAAATACAATAAAATACAAAAATATAACATACGCTTGCAAATCAGGTGTTATCGAATTGATTGATATTTAAAAGTAAAACAAAAAATACAACAAAAGAAACAAATAATACTATAAATAAATAATTAATTAAAATCAAATCAATTTAATTCAATTAGTGTAAAAATATAATTAAAGTGCAAATATCTGACACTAATATGAGCTCAATGAAAGACATTTGAAAACGAATTTAAAAAAGAAATAAAAAATATCGAATTCAATAAAATTGTTTAAAGAATTATTTTGATTGTTTGATTGAAAACAGCAATAAATTAATATAAAAAGAAATAAAATTTAAAGACGTGTTATGCATCAAGCTGTATATATGAGACCTTCATCGAATATCATGGGTCCAACGGAATGTTCAAGTGCCATTATGTCATCGATGTCATTTATCGATAACAATGGATTAGCTGCCAATATAACGGATTATGGTTGTTATACTACAGATCCATGGGCTTCACCCTATATGGGTACTTTAAGTCCCATGAAACAAATTGAAGGTAAAAAAGTTGACTTTTCTTTCAATTCAATCATTTGGAGAATTTAGTAATTAAAATAAGAATAGAAAAATAAAAATAAAATTTTAAGATTTAGGGGGTTCAGAACAGATTTTGGTTTAATATTTATTCTTTAACACGTTGACTGCCGACTACGAGATAACTCGTAGATTACGCTCGCTTCAAGGGTGCCAACTACGAGTTATCTTGTACTCACTAAACCTAACATTTTTGTGTAGCTACGAATAAAATCGTATTATATCAGTGCTAGTATCGATAAATAGCTTCTGGGAAAAGAACAAAAAGTCAATGTTGGCTTGAGCGGCCAGTTTTCTGAAAATTGCCACAGCAGTTAAAGTGTCAAATGTAGTTTTTTAAATTCGATTAAGAAAAATATTTTGAATACCTATTCAATTAAATCGATTACTGCTCAAAGACATGCGATTTATTTGATTTATATGGCAACAATATTTGTAAATACGTTTGAAAGATCTTAGCAATCTAGTTCAGTTGGAACACTACTAGTTCAAGAGCGTTTTCATAAATGCAAGTAAACTGTTCCTAGTCTTATCTATTTCAAGGGTATAATGAGCTAATATTATAGTTTTTTTCGTTTGCCTAAGAAAAACATAATCGAATAGTTCTGGCGACAAATACATGACCTAAATGAGATTTATATTAGATAAGACACAAGTTACATTGTTTTGGGATAATATAAACAATTTTTTATGGGTCCGTCTCTATTGCATTGTTATGATCTCTTTTTTTCTAAAACATAAATGTTTTTTGTTGTTATTCTACTCTTGAAGTAAAAGATCAAGTAAACACTCGTAGAATATTTGATTCATACTGTCTTAAATGATTAGAAAGAAAGTCGCTTTGAGTTTTAAGTGGCGCAAAAATATGTTATCATTCGAAATAAGAAATATTTACAAGTGTTTACAGCTCACACATACAATTATGAATAGCACTCTGAGTGCCCCCGTATGTTGGTTAGTTATGAAAGCTTCGAACAATTAATAATGGGGAATCGATAACTGCGCAATTTGTTGAGGTGCATCAGCACCTCCGTCGATACATACATACATAATTGGCCATTACAACCCTTCAGTCAGGATTACGACCTAGCTTCTCACACCACTTATGTTTTGTGCCTTAATTTTATACTTAAGTGGCGGGACCTACAGTTTAACAGATTTTGAGAAACTTTTTCATGGCAGCTTTATTTACTCTCAGAATTTTTGCCCGAAATCAGCTGAGAGGAAGTCGCCGAAGAAATATTTTTTTTTCGTATTTCGTTTTGATGTCTGGCCTGGGGCTCGAACCCGGCCTTTACCTCTAATAACCGAACACACTACCTACTAAACTACGGCGACTACATTTAAATTTTAACATAAAACCCGTCGCATGTACATTGCCCGACATTTTAAAAAATGGTGGGTGGATAGTTAGAATTTTTTAATGGTTACTTGGAGCTTTCCAAATTGTTTTGGTATTGTTTCAAACGAAAAGAATAAAATACAAATGTATCTGGGTGTATCGCATCCAAGTTTCCCTGGTGCATAAATCAGGTTAAATTCGACCGATTGCATGGATTACGTCGGCTTTGTGGGCCGCAGTGTTTTATGCCTTATTCGCATACACCTACGACTTCAGAATGCACCACAACAAAAAGTCTAATGGAGTCAAATCGCATGATCTCGATAGTCGGTTCACATCATGACGTGCTGAATATCCAATGTGACATAACCTGTGTGGTAGTTAGCGCCATACTCTTGAAATCATATGACGGTATTCAGATCATCTAATTCAGGTTGAAATAAGTTGATATTCATAGTTCTATAATGCTCGCCGTTGGCAATAATGGCCTGGACAAAGAAATATGGAAGACGACGTCGTCGGCCCAAAATCCTTACCAAACTGTGGCTTTTTGGGGATGCATTGAATGCTCTTTGATCTCATGCAGCGTAGTATCATCCCATTCACCCAGAAGTGGGCCAAATCGCTGAAGATAATTTTTCAATAAAAATTAAAGTTAAATACCAACTGCTTCAAAGCCTATTCAGTGAACACAGGTCGTTCTCTATGTTCCTTCACCTTCAACTCCTGGGTCAGTTAAATTTTGTATGGGGGCTGGCACAAGTCACGACGCAAAATTCGTCAAGCTGTGATCTGCGAAAGGTCGAATACATGTGCGTGACGCAAAATCGACTGCCTTTCAGACTGAAAATAAAGAAAAAATTATCGATTTTGAAATGAAAAAGAAAATCTGGCTAAGGCTGGATAAAAGGCGCGCGGCGGCTCTGCTAAAATTCCAAAAAAGTAGGCTCAGCACTGTTATCGGGGTTATTACGGGGCATTGTATTATAGGAATGGATGCGAGGCGTATTGGTCTTGGACACCTTGCAAATGATTTCTGCAGAAGCTGTGGCGATGAGGAGGTGGGTGAGACCCACATGCCCCGCACTTGGTCGGAGGAGAAAGAGGCACCTGGGTGCCTACTACATGGAGAATCTGGATGAACTGGCATGCATTAATATTGGCAGTCTGTTTCGCTTCATCGGAAGCTCCAAGTGGTTCTTGGACTACGGGAGAATGTGAAACTGTGGTATTACAATGAGCCCTGTGTGCGGCCTAAACGTGTCCGCTCATGACTCCATCGACAGGACTGCCATTTCTACCTACCTACCTAACTAAATGCAATTTATTCTACTACTATAAGCAGTTTATATATCGACGCCTCCGTTCTATAACATTCTAAGTCGAAAAAGTGTGTTTTGAGTTATGAGCTCTCAAAGCTTTCACGCGACATACGACTATATGTATGTGTATTTTAAGTAAATTTTTCCCTATAACTTTGGAACGGATCCATCTTAACCAAATTTTGACAGTATTTAAGTTATGGAACGTAGAATTTAAAAATGCAAGAACATTAAAAACGTTCTAAGTACACTTAGAACGTTATAGAATAGAGGCGTCGATATGACCCAGCACCTCGCAAAGGACTAACAATCATAAATATATCATCATGAAAAATTGAATTTTATTTTGAAGCACTTAATTAGCAATTTATAGTAATTTTTATTGTGTTGAGTGACAATTCTTTACCAAAGTCTTACGTGAAATAAAAATTATTTTTTTTTTTCTTTCCTCCTTTTCAATTTTTTTCCCCCGTTGAAACTATAACAAGTTGTATTCAATCTAAATTTAGTTGTTGCAACAACATGCTGCAATTTTATATTTTCTCTTCATTAATCGGAAAATGAAAAGAAGATCTTTGTATTCTGAAAATAAAAAACGCATCCATATTATAAGGATGAGAACGTTTTTTTGTAAACAGAAAACATATTTTTTTACAACACATGGAAGAAAAAATAACAAAAATTTTTGAAATTTTATTTTAAGCAGACAGACTAAAGGGAAGAAGTAGTAGAAACTCATTAAAATTTTAAGAACAATTTCTTTTCTTTATTGGGAGTACAATAATTAATTGAGGCCTGATAAAATTAATTGCATATGACGATTGGTTTACAGTTGAATGATAAATTTTGTACCAAAACAAAATCGATCTTATAATGCATAACGGTTCTTATCTTATCCAATTTTTGAACACGCTTCAAAAAAGGATGCCGGAAAACGGGAAAGACAACTTGGCAATTTCCATAATTTTTTATAAATATCGTTGAGATATTCCCAGTCTCTGAGTGTGTGCCCCCGAGGTTACTCTTCCGTTATAACTGCTATGTGATCCCTAATCAGGTTTAAAGCAAATTTTGTTCTGTATATATTCATATCGTCAAAGGCTTATTGGACGGACGGCCACGGTTCAAACCCCAGGTCAGACATCAAAACGAAATACAAAAAAAATATTTCTTTGGCGACTTCCTCTCAGCAGATTTCTGGCAAAAAATCTGAGAATAAATAAAATTGCAATGAAAAGTTTCTCAAACAAGTGTAGGTCCCGCCACTCATGCATGAAATTAGTTGTTAGAAGCTAGCTTGTAAGGGGTTGTAATAACCAATGATGTGTTATATGTATATTCATATCGAAACAAATCAGTCTGGCCTCTCTGTAGAGGAATGCCATCCTCATGTATAAATCTATAACTAAATTTTGGACAAATGCCTGCTTTTTCAAGCGCATCGGTTGTCTTGTTACCTTTTATGCCCACACGCGGAAATAATCGACGAACGTCTAACTTACTCCTCTAGACCCCAAGGTATTCTTAAACAATCTTAGATGTGATGTAAACATTCTCTACGGATCTCATGACCGCTTTAATATCGGCAAATGTGCGTACATCACCACAACGATATCCATATTCTGATACCGGCTTTGCACGTCGGGAAACGGGTATGATCGGTTACTTACATTTTGAGTTTTGTCGCCCTCGTTGCGGTAGATTTATAATTGGGGAAAATTACACAAGGAACCCTTTGGAACCACTTCAAATAGGATAGATACGAAAACCAGTGGGCTGTCAATTGCCAACGAATCAAATTACAATTGGGCGGGACAAACGTAGACTAAACCAAAATGGGCACCAGCGAAGGGTTTACAGTACGATCGTTGGGAAATTTTCTACAGTAGTTGTTTCACTACTTCAGACTCCCTATTTGAAATTATACTGTCTCCAATATATGAAGAAAACAATTTCCCACAAATTGTTAATTTGTTTAATCAATAACATAAAGGACCAGTATATACTATAGTCCATAGACCAGTTTATAGTCAAAACCATTATACAGCGAAGGCTGCAGATCACGTCACAATACAAAGAATCTTCTGAAAATCACAAGCGTTCCTAGCATAAAAATATATTGATTTTAGGACCATTATTACAACTTGCCGTTAAACTTGGGTTTAGTTAAAGGTATCTTTAGCTAAGGGGAACTGTAAAGTTACCTTTAACTTATTTTAGTTACTACAGCCTACAGATAAAGTAAAGTTATCTTTTTCAAAAACATGGCAGTGCCGGAGCAATGTTGATAAAACTGCTCAACAAGTTTTTTTAAACGCAGAGGCAACGAAGTGCCTCTTTTTTGTTGTTGTGTTTCCTCATTATGTTTATATTTGAAGTTGCCACATTGAAAATGATATATAATATAGCAAGTTCTAACATAAAGTTAACTTTAAAAGTTACCGGCAGGATGATCTTCCCTTTAGCTTAACGCTCAGTTCTCCTTTATTGTCCACTTATAATAATGAAAAACAATTTATCTGCCCGTTAAAATCCTCCCTTTAGTTAACGACAAGTTGTAATAATGGCCCTTAATCTCTTAAAGTAGCACAAAACTTTTTCTTACACCCAATATTTTTTAAATACGTACTGAAATAATTTTACGGCATAATTAATCGAATAATAAATAATATTACACACGAGTAACATGACAACAAAGGCTTACATAAAATACAAATTAAATGATAAATTTCACTTTCAACATAAAAAAACACTTGTTTTAATAATAAAAAAACATAAATAAAAAAGAAAAGAATTTTGACAAATAAGCGCGGCTCTTATGCAAATATTAACATTTTCGCATATCAATGGCATTGTTTATGACCCGTGACATATTTTGTCTCAACATTTTATGGTGGTGGCTAACAAAATAAGAAGAAAAAAAAAATCGATTTTCAGAAAAAGCAAGAAGCAGGCAACATCAGCAACATGATTGTGGTACATATAATAACACTAGCAATATAGGGGGGATAATTACATTCAATGCAACACGTACGAGTATACGTAGATAGATCACTTGATTTTTGTAAAAAAAAAAAACGAAATTAAAAAACGATTAAAAAAATTGGGATTGTTTTAACTTTATTTGTAGTTGTTGTTGTATTTAATGAATTTGAAAATCAATTAGTATTTGGCACAAATAATTGTTTTTCTGTCAAGCATGACAACAAGAATCCCCAAACAAATTAGTTCAATAGGAATAAATAGAACTTGAATTTTCGCAATACAATCAATACATGATACTATTTAATTTCTTTATAATATTACAAGAAGTATAAAAATATACATCAAGTTATTCCAGGGAGTATATATTTAAAGATTGTCTCTTAAACGATGCAGAAAATAGCTTCGCAGACGCAAAGTCTAAAAAAATAAATGTACAATAAAAAGATTTTAAATTTAAGGTAACAAGGAAGGCAGAAACTTTTTTATTAGCATTTAAGATCTTGCATGCTGTAAACCTTGGAATACTCTGTTTGTATAAAAGAAATAAGGAAATTTGGGTGCTTTCTCACAAAATAATACATTTGTTTGCTCATCAAAAACTTTTTGTAACCTTAAAAGAAACCTTCCAACGACACAAAACCCTTACGACAGTTCTCTTCTACCTTTTTTTTAAAGAATTCTGCCGTCTTAGGGAAATTGGAACACAAATATGAAAGCAAAAAAATTAAATCCATTGTAGGTGAACTGAAGTCGCCGTAGTCTAGAAGGTAGTGTGTTGGTTTATTAGACGTGAGGCCACGATTCTAACCCCAGGTCAGGCATCTCAAACAAAACGAAATATGAAAAATACTTTCTACGGTGACTTCCTCTCAGCAGATTTCTAAAAAAAAACTCTGAGGGTAAATAAAATTCTATGAAAATTTTCTCAAAAAATTTGTCGTTCGGAGTCGACTTTAAGCTGTAAGTCCCGCCACTTATGGATAAAATTAACACACACAACATAAGTGGTGTGTGAAGCTAGGGCGTAATCCTGACAGAAGGAATTCTAAAAGTCTACTTATAATAATACAGTCGAACTTCTATAATTTGAACTTCTATTACTTGAATTTTCTGTAAGTTGAAGCACATCTCGTGGCAACAGCATCTTGGATTATTTTTAAATTTAATTTCCAAAGTTGAAGTCTCTATAAGTTGAAGCTTTTTTCTGTATAATGGTGATTCAATTTATAGAAGTCCGACTGTATTTTCTAAGCAACTCATTAAAATTTCTACACACAACATTTGAGTTTAGTTGTAAAGGCACATAATAACGCTAATTGCGAAACTAAATATTGATTATATCCTGTTTTTTATTAATAACATAATATAGGCTCGCATTCTGATTATAGTCGTAATTTCCAAGAAATTCAGACCTGGCGCTAAGTCTATTTAAGCTATCTAAAACAATCGCATATTGCCAAGACAACTGACATACGTAATAACACAGGTCATCGATTTGAGTCCACAAGGAAACATCAAACAGAAATGAAAGTATTCACATTAAATCTACAATAAAGTGAAATAAAATATTTACCCGTAGATGTAATAAATTAGAAAAATCTTGTTACACTTGTAAGAGCGAAAGAAATATATACTATATATGTATGCTTGGTGTAACCAATATGATATATCAAACCCGCGTCATCCAAGACCGGAATTATTAAATTTGTTTTTTTATAGAACTCAAGGAAATATAGAATCACAGTCTGCTTAGCTACAAACAATCCTTGCTACAGTACATCACTAGAAAGTATAGCATCAATAACGAACATCAACAGGAGGCTACGATAACGCCATTTTTAACGAAGAATTTTTTTTATATAAAGGGTGGTCTATTTAAAAGTTTAAATTTAAAAATGCAATAAAACGGAAAACGGTTTGAAATTATGCCAAATTTATTTTTTGGTTGTGAAGTGCAATTGTTTCGGTTAGAAAGGGAATATTATTTCATTCATATGACTGCAGCGGCTGTCCTTACAGTAGCTCATTCGTTCGGCCTAATTTTCGAGTGTATGGGATCGTATTTCGACAATAGCATCACGAATGTTGGCCTTAAAATGCTAAATATGTAGCTTCTGGTTTGCCGACATAACGCTTGTCAATTGACACCACCATTTCGGCTAATTACACGGCCACACACTAAACGCTTGACGCACTAAATCGATTGTGCAATGAGATGCCACCATCCAACCAAAACCAAACATCATTCATAAGTATTACCAGATTCGAAATAAGCCATGGTTCAAATTTAAACCTACAGATGGCCCACCCGATAGATTATTATGCCTTAAAGAGTTTTTTCACCCTAAAAAGGGAATAGTGGGGGATTTATAATTTAATTTAAACATTTTCCAATAATTATGATAAATTTGAACCATTGAATAAACAATTCTTAATGAATTTTCCTACTTTAGCAATTTCTAAAATCCCTCTTAATAATGCAATCGAATAACAAAGTTAAATTTATTTTCCACGGTTATTTTAACACTCGCGCTGGCATTTGTTATTACTGATAGTCTAAAGCGAGGATTTTATTTCTTATTGTTTTATTTTTAATTATTATAATCGGACAATAAGGGAGAAGTGAGCGTTAAGCTAAAGGGAACATCATTCTACATATAACTTTTAAAGTTAAGTTTATGTTTGAACTTGCCATATTATAAATTATTTTCAATATGGCAACTTCAAATATAAACAAAATGAGCGTATACAACAACAAAAAAAACGAATTCAGTCGTTGTCACTGCGTTTAAAAAAACTTGTTTAATTGAGCAATGTTATCGACATTGCTCCGGCACTGCCATATTTTTTAAAAAGTTAACTTTACTTTATCATTAGATTGTAATAACGAAAAGAAGTTAAAGGTGACTTTAAAGTTCACTTTAGCTAAAGTTACTTTTAACTAAGCCCAACTTTAACGGCAAGTTGTAATAATGGCCCTAAAGCTATCTAAAGCTAGTGGGTTCATGCTGGCGAGAAATATCAAATCGAAAGCGACAAAAAATATAAATTTATAAAAACAATACGAAAATATAATTTATTTCCTTGTTTTTCGTTTTATTTTCAAAATTCTTTTAATTTCTCTGTATAGCCTGCATACAGACAGCCGGTAAAGATCGCACCGCATATAAGCCACTTGAACGGAACGATACAAAAATTATGGACATCGAAACATCGAATAGCACGTGCAGCGGAAAAGAGGAATCTGTCAACGGTGCAACAAATTATAATGGCAGTGACAGTAACAACAACAGCAGCAGCAGCAGCAATAGCAATAAAAAATCAAATAAAAATAAAACAAAAGATCCAACAACAGCAACACAAAATAAAACAGAAGAAATCGTACACCCGCTCTTGGCACAGGCAGTGGTAGTCTTAGAAACTAAATCCCTGTGGGATAAATTTCATGAACAAGGTACCGAAATGATTGTAACCAAATCGGGTCGACGTATGTTTCCTACATTTCAGGTGCGTATCGGTGGCTTAGATCCACAGGCCACCTATATAATGATGATGGATTTTGTGCCAGTTGACGATAAACGATATCGTTATGCTTTCCATAAGTAAGTCATTCTCAAGTTGTATACATACATAAGTCTGGTAAAACTAATGAACATTTGTTGCGACTAGTTCCAGTTGGGTGGTAGCCGGTAAAGCCGATCCTATATCACCACCCCGTATCCATGTACATCCTGATTCCCCTGCCCCGGGTGCAAATTGGATGAAACAAATTATCTCCTTTGATAAACTGAAACTGACTAACAATCAATTGGATGAAAATGGTCACGTAAGTGAAAAGTTTTCCGTTTGTTTTTTTTTATTAAATTTTGTATTTGTATGTTCTTGTTCCCTAGATTATCTTAAATTCTATGCATCGTTATCAGCCACGCTTCCATATTGTTTATCTGCCACCAAAGAACACCTCTTTGGATGAAAACGAACACTCCGGTGACTTTAGAACTTTCATATTTCCCGAGACCTCGTTTACCGCCGTCACTGCTTATCAAAATCAACGTGTAAGTTTAGATTCTTTCTAAGACATTCGAGTCCTCCAAATTTAAACGTACTCATCATTTTCTCAACAGGTAACACAGTTGAAAATTGTTAGCAATCCGTTTGCAAAAGGCTTTCGGGATGATGGTACAAGTGATGCGTAAGTATCTAATAATGAAATATTTGTGTAAATCAAAAAAAAATTCTCAAGTACTCAAGCAATTGCTTCGCAATTTTGTATTTTAGAACTTGATATACCATAAACAACATGGTACCGAATGTTTTCACAGAAATTGAATCAGCTTTACGCATGTTGTAGTAGCTTCTTTTCTGATTTCTGTATGAAGATGAATGCAAAGATAGGCAGGTACAAAGAAAGCTAGTACTGTTCAAACGGGACGTTTTTAAGTTAAGCAAAGGAAAATGAAATTTCCCATATATATAGAAATGAACATATTTTGAGATATAAGCGTTGTATTTTACTCCAGATTTTTTTGAAATTTTTAATGTACATATGTATATTCCTATCATGTTTTAAGGAATTTTATTGATATTTGGGGCGGATGTAGTACCTAAATTATCGTACATTTAAAAAAATACATGAGCTAGGAACTACAAATATTTTGTGTGCCACTTTAACTTGGATCAAAATTTAGAATTTTGCATTGAATGGTACACGTAGGAAAGTCCTTTAAAATGGATATTGTACAGTAATTTTTATATTACAGTTATTCTACGAAAAAGATAAAAACACAAGTGTTTGTGGTCCTAATACAATAATTACTGTTATACTGTTGTTCGAACTTGTACCGTTAGGTTTAGGTTAGAGGACGTGTACTTGTCAATTGAGGCAAGTATAGTACCCGGAGGTCGATTTGACCAAGCGTACGTAACGTCCTTAAGAAGGAAGGATAAAAGAGGGGATAGGAAAAAAAAGGAGAGGAAGTAGGAAGGGAGAATGGGAAGCGAAGGAATTACACAGACCAAACAAAACAAAAACGGAGAACGCGGCTACACTGATGAAGCCCTAGCACTCCTCAACCAACTCATGTTACTAATGAATCTGTGGAGAGCCTTGATGTTGGCTCTCGACACAGAATTCAAACCCTCAAAGAAGCCCCTGCCAAGGGTCCTCAAATTCAACCTACTAAGGGCTGGACAGTTACAGAGAAGGTGCTCGACAGTCTCCAACTTCCTTCTCATTGCAACATACCTTGCAGTAATCCGACTGGGATCTGGAATGTCGCAGTACCCTGTGATAAACCTGATAATTAACCTTAAACAGGCCTTATCCAGCAGCCAACCTGTTCCTACACTGCCTATAGCAGGCCATAGACATCGGGAAACATAACAGCCCGATCCGTTTCCCCAACGCCTCTGCTCTTCCCCCCTGACCCATCCATCGACGAGTCCGTAGAGGCGGCAAATTGTACCGTTAACTAATAAAAAGTCTAAAGAAAGTAATAGCTCACAGCAGGCCTGTTTTAGTCAATATGACAGAAATTAAGCCTTATCAGTTACGGGAGCTTAACATCCAGCTTATAGTCCCGACCTGCTAGAAGGTATTGAAATTTAGGACTTCCATAAAAGAGGCATAATGGTTGTAATTAATCTCAATGGTATCAAAAATTTGACAATAAATGTATTACCATTCCCGGATTGCCAAAGTTATCTTCCCTGGTCACTACTATTCTGGAAAGCATAAATAGGGTTGAATTTTAAGCGAATATAATTCTAAAGAGCAAATTTTCGGGAAGAATATTTTAAGAATCCCTAAACTTAGGCTCTTATATTCTCTAGGGCTGGGAAAGTGCAAAAATATTTGAATGCAATTGAAGAACACTCTATGAGAAACATTTCCAAAACAATATTTTTTTGTCTTCAATTTTAAAATAGTCCAACAAATAGTTTACCACTTACATGATAAATTAGTCTTCATAACAAATTTCTATGTCTTGGTTTTTTTTCTTAATTTTTGTATAAAGAAAAATCACTTGGAAATTCAAAACTAAACAAATCACAACAAAAAAATACTTTCAAAATTCTTTATAATTTTTGTTGTTTTTTTGTTATTTTTTATTTTTTCTATAAAAAGCAAACAGAATTATATGGAAACAAAAAATAGTTCTTTTATGAATTATAGCCGCGTGTTAACGATATGTGCGGCCACTTTATGCTTTGACGAAGCCATAACTCTTAAATATGGAATGCTTGCCTAGTCATAGTATTCGTCTAATATGGAGAAAAGCTTTTGATTTTTTTTCTTTAATTTATCAAAAAAACAAATTGTTGGCTATTGTTAGGAGCATTTTTGGGGGCAAAAAATAAACAATTTTTAATGAAATATTTACAAAAAAAAGGGCCTTATTTTGTAGTAAAAAACTGGTGTTGTTTTTTTAAATAAATTTTTAGATTTTTTTTTTGTATTTTTTAATAATAAAAAAACAAACAAATTTTCTTTCTTGTTAAAAAAAAAAAGAAGAATAAACACTTAAGGGTAAATAATAAGAAGAAAAGTGTTTGTAAGAATGAATATTTGTTTATCGAATATTCTTAAAATCAAAATTCAATATGCAAAAGAAATAAAAAATATTCAAAATTGAAAATGTGTTCGAGGCTGTCGAGCTGTCTGCCCGTCTGTGTGTCTGATTTTTTATTGTTTCATTTTTTTATTCTTCTGTTCTTTTTGTGCCATTCCAGAGCAACAGGCATGAATCAAATGAGCCATGAATCACATGCCAGAATGAAACAACATCAGAATGCTCAACAACAACAGCAGCAGCAGCAACAACATCAGAATGCCCAACACCATCATCAAACACATCAGCAACAATCACAGCAGCAGCAGCAGCAACAACTAAAGTCTCACATAAAAGAAATGAATACAGTAGCAGAATTGGAAAATCATCAAAACGCTATGATAACACATGCGGCCACCACATCACCAAATCACATGAATACCACAACAGCAGCATCAAGTACACCCTCCACTACAGGCACATCACCAGATCTAATGAACTACCAGACCTTAACGATTTCAGCAAGCGCCGCAAATGGTTTAAATGGCTCAAGCCATCTTAACAGCCATGGTCCATTGCCCAAGCCGGATCAAACGCATAGTCACAGCGCCAATGCGCCGTATAGCCATGTTAATCCACAAGCTACCACTAAGTTAATGGGTTTAACTTCGAATATCTCTATGACCTCTACTCATCACACTCATCTAAATTTAAATCTCAATAGTCAAGTAGTGCCTCAGCAAGCTGCTCACAATCACAGTCAAGTTATGGGTACCACCAGTAATTTATATTCATCCATTGGCCAGGCATATGCCACTGACAATAGCAGCTATGGCCCTATTTATCATCATCACAATACTACTGCCCACCACTATCACGGTCATGCCTATGGTACACCCTATGACAAACTTAAAGCTGCTGGCCATATGCGTCCAACACACAATATCTCAACTTCTTCGCCCAATGCTAATAATGTTACGCATTCACCTAATTCCTATGCCATGAGCAGTTATCAATCGTTTTATGGTTCACCCCATCAAATGATGAGACCTACTGGTTACATTGATTTGGTGCCTAGATAAATAGTTTGAAGGAACTTAGAAACAATATTTAACAAACCAAAGATTTTATTATTAGTATTAAACACAAAAACAATTAGAATTATATTTAGGAGATATCGTCACCTTAAATTCAAGCAAACTTAACGTAAAATGAATCCATTATTTAAGCAATTTGCAATTCAGGTGCCGATATACAATATTTTTAAGCTTAAGAGAGAGAGACAGCGAAAGTGAAGGAGTGCCTATTAAGTATTCATTCTCTTTGTGGATCAATCAATTTGAAGTATTATTTAGAAGAGCGTCTGTACGTTTCCTTAACACTATTGTCAGAATATTTTTTAATAATTTCTAGTGAATTCTTTAAACAAAATTATTTGTAAATAAAAGTATTTTTTTAATAAAAAAAAATAATAAAAGAGCAATTATTGACTATATCTGAAGAAAAGGTGAGATATTGAAGACGTGGTTCTAAGAAAGACTTATTAGAATCACATTAAAGTGGGCGTGGCAATTACTATAATTTTAATAAATATTATAATCATATTGACTTTTAGCAGATGTCAATGAAAACGAAATGTTAAATGATTGAATTGGATCCACTGTATTCATGCATAAAAATGCGATTTTTATGGGAATGAGTTTCCCGATTTCATCACAAAATTTTTCGTTGTTGTGGCGAGAACACCGCGAAGTGAAATTTTTTGGAGGCATTCGGGAAAAACATACAGTTAGTGTCTCTTGTTAGGGTCGAATATTTTCAAACAAATTTTCGAACCAGAAGTCAACGTAGTTTAGTAGGTAGTGTGTAGGCTTATTAGATATAAAGCCCGGGTTCGTATCCCAGGTCAGACATCTAAACGAAATATATCAAAAAAACAAATATTTCTTCGGCCACTTCCTCCCAGCAGATTTCTGGCAAAAACTCTGAGAGTAAATAAACCTGCCATGAAAAAGTTTCTCAAAATCTATCGTTCGGAGTTGACGTTAAAAAACGACGTTAAAAGTATAAAATTAAGGCACACAACATGAGTGGTGTGAGATGCTAGGCCGTAATCCTGACTGAAGGGTTGTAACGGCCAAAAGAAGGAGTTGCTGTATGATATTATCTGCTTATGTCCAGGGCATCAAAACTTTATGACTTTATACGTTTTACATCTAGCCCAGAAAGAGATAACATGAAGTCGTTACGTTATTTCTGTAATTCAATAAATAGTACTGCGTTTCACTTGCGTTTAAATAGATATAGAAATAGCTTAATACAATGCAGTAATATGCCGATCCATTAAAAATCAGGGTTAGGAATTTTCAATGAGAACAATCAAATATTAATAGATTGGCCTGTAATACTTGCCACTTCAGTGTTGGCAACTCGGATGTTTGGTGGTGGTGGAGCTGAGGCTTGAAGTCGTCGTAGTCTATTATGTAGTATGTATAGGATTAGACGCGAGGCCGTGGTTCAAGCATCAGATCGGACATTTCGAACATAATGGTATATGGAAAAATATTTCTTTGACGACTTATCTTCAGCACTCTTCTGGCAAAAAATCTTGAGTAAATAAAATTATCATGAAAAGATTCTCAAAAAAAAATCTGTCTTTCGGAATCGACAAAAATAACGGATTAAATTAACACCCACAACATTGGTTGTCGTAATCCTGACAATGCGTTATAACTGATAAGTAAGCCACTTCACAGATTATTTATTTATTTATTAATTATAATACAATTACAAATTATATACATATAATTATTTATTTCGAGCTGAGTAACTTAGACCATGTGCTTGGTGTAGTGTAACAGACCAGAGCCTCTGGTGGGAATCGAACCCACGGCCCTCACGCTAACAGTCTAGCACAGTACCCACTAGACTACCAGGGCACTTCACAGATTATTCACTTGAAACTACTGAATTGCTACCAGCCAATTTTTTCGCCACATTTAATTAAACGCCTCGAGGCCCCATTACCGAACTAAGAATGATTTGAATTCAAATTTTGAACAATAAAGCTCGGTTGCTTATTAACTTTGTCATATAATACAACATTTATTAGACGAACAAACCAGTTCACTTTGATTTAGGATGATCAATAGGTGACGTTTGCGTTATGTTTACGCAAATTATTAAGAAAATTATTTCCGACAAAATGCACATAATTTTTCATCTACAAATAAAATCGAATGTTTTAAAATTTCCAAAAATATAAAACATACACAATGTATGTATGCAGCGTGTATCTGTAACTAAAAAACGGTATTTTCTCTAGTATAGATATTAAAATTCACAAAAACGAAACATTTTCTCCGAACATCCATAAAACATGTGTAGCTAATGAGTTTTGATTGTGTTCCGTTTGCCACACGTTTGACATTTTCGTTTTACTTTCAGTTTCTGTGTCAATATGTCAGAATGGAAGATCTGTTTGACATCCAAGTGATCAATATTAAGAATTTTAGAAGAACTTTTCTGACAGCTTCGGCATGACGAAATTATGATATCAAGGTCAGAGGGTGTTCCGTAAAACAATTAAGTATGGCTGGAATATAATCAATTATTTGAAAATTCAAATGTTCCAATATTTCCTAAGAAATTAGATGTGAGTCTTCTTTTAGCTTAGGAAATGTATGAAAACATAATAAGCATCATTGACCGGCTTTTAAAGATTTTAAAAATATTTTTTCCTTTAAATATTTATAAAAAAATATCACGAGACCAATCATAAAATAAATTTAGAACATCGATTACTAAATCATTTTAACACCCTACACTAATCTAACATGGAAGGATTATTTTTGAGACATCTATCTTTGAAGTCACTGTAGTCTAGTAGGTACTGCGTTCGCTTATTAGACGAAAAGCCCGGGTTCGAAGCCCAGGCCAGACCTCAAAACGAAATATGAAACAAAAAAAAATATTTCTTCGCCGACTTGCTCTCAGCAGATTTCTGGCAAAAACTCTGAGAGTAAATTAACCTGCCATGAAAAACTTTTTCAAGAAAATCTGTCGTTCGGAGTCGACGTTAAAATGTATGTCCCGCCACTCAAGTCCAAAATTAACGCACACAACATGAATGGTGTGAGAAGCTAGGCCGTAATCCTGACTGACGGGTTGTAATGGCCAATTTTGTATGTATGTGTATATATGTAAATTATTCTAGCCACCTCACCACGTCACCTCTAAGCCTTAATACCTACTTATTGGTGATTTCAACTTCGTAAGCAGGATTACAACCTAACTTCTCATACCGCTCATGGTGTGTGTGTTCATTTTATCAATGAGTGGAGGAATCTTACCTAACCCTGATCTCATTGTAACAAAAATTCAATCACGTGCCACACTGACAACCACAGCAATACAAAGTAACAAAAAAGGATGGGCGTATCAAAAATTTACTTCAAATAAATACTAACCCTTCTTAGCATTTTCGAACCACATGACAAGGTATCAGCAAGCGATAGTTGTAAAATAAATTATGGTTTTAAATTAAAACCTGAAGAAGGGAGACAAATAAAACATAAAACAATAACAAAAAGTCAATTGCATATATGTACATACATAGAAGGGGTGTATGCTTGACTTGCCAACATCAAAGATCGTTCAACCACTTGAATAAGAAATATGGAATAAGGCAGTGTTCTAGTTTTACATGTCTGTCCAAATGGTTCGGGATATACATACATATTTATAGGGCATACATGATCACAATGTATTTGCCTTTCAATACGTAAACAAAATAAGAGAAAAAAAAGAAGAAAAAAACAACATTAAGTGTAAGTGTCAAGAATGTTTTTCAGATATACTCGTACATACATACATACGAACGCAATCTTCTCTTCTATTTAGTATGTTGCAAGTTGCAACACAATATCAACAATAGTTGCAGATGGATATGGATTATATCTAATTGTGTATACAAATAAGGTTTCTCAATTTCACAAAAAGACAAAAACAAAAAAAAAAGAAATAGAACAAGAACTTAAATTTAAAAAAAAGATTTTTAAAAGTGATTATTTTCACAGGCGAAACTATACTCGTATACAGAGATATTGACACTATAACAGTTAAAGTAAATGAAATAGAAATGAATCGTCTGTTTGCAGAGACTTACATAAATGAATTCATATTTTAGTTTTCAACTTATTAAAGTTAAAGATTTAATTTAGGAATTATGTTCTTACTCACTTTTATTATTCCGGACAAGTCTATAAAGATTATATACTCCACTGGTTGTTTAGTGACATTGCATCCTTGCAAATGGATTAAGTAATAGAAAGTTTATTTATATTGTGCCTTGAAAACCTGCTACTAAAGACAACTAGCTGACGTCTCGAATCGAAATCGGAATCGAAACTTCTTTTGTCTGAAAAGAGAAAACAAATGAAAAATCTGTAAATAGAGTGCTTGATTAAGTGTCAACTATTATTTTTGAAAGTCGCCATAGTCTAGTAGTGTGTTGGCTTATTAGACGTCCGGGTTCGTATCCCAGTCGACTCCGAACGACAGATTTTTGAGAAACTTTTTCATGGCAATTTTATTTACTCTCAGAGTTTTTGCCAGGAATCTGCTGAGAGGAAGTCGTCGAAGAAATATTTCTTTTTTCATATTTCATTTTGATGTCTGACCTGGGATACGAACCCGGGCTTTACGTCTAATAAGCGAACACACTACCTTCTAGACTACGGCGACTTCACCAGATACCTAGCACAGCCCAATTTGATAATCTGATATAAGGTCGGTTAGCGGTGAACTGTTCGATATGGTTTTAACGACTCCTACATTCTTCGCCAGCATCAGTGCTCGCCACTATTCTGGATCCGTCGTTGCATTTAATCCACTCATCAAAGAGTTTATCCGAACCTATTCAGAATTCTCCATCAGGTATTACCGCACACGGTACATTTTTGTGGTCATGTAATGCGTCATTCCGAAGGTCGAAATAACTTGACACTGCCACTTTAGTCCCGTCATCAATGTCGAAGCGTGATATTAAGAGCCGCCTGGAATATACTTCCACTAGCACTTGCGATGCCGAAAGGGGCATCTCTGCAGTTTAGAAAGAATGTTCCTGTTGCGACTTGTGTGTAATGCATTCCTTCATACCATGTATTCATAGATATGAACCGATCTAATGACCATACTCGGGCCAGCACCCAATTCCCAACTTATTTATTGTATTTTTGCTCATATAGAATGCATTAAAATCCTTTACAATCCTCTCTTAGATAATCTCAATTAATAGCATGGGATAAAAAATTTAGATTTTTAGGCTTTTAAATAAAAATCTTGTATACACCGAAAAAAGGTGTCATCCCTTAATGAAATTTGAATAAAATTTCTTTTTTTATTTTTTCAAATAAATTTCCGATAAATTGATATTTAGCATAAACATACATATTTGTTTATTTATCATAAATCATGAGACACGCTGAAATAATACTCCATTCCATGCATATCGAACTGAATTCCAAAAATGTTGCTCATATTTTAAAGAAAGTAAACTAAAGAGTGTTGGGACGTCCCGTCGAGTAAATGCCAAAATATTAAATTTGTTCGCAGCCACTGTCAGGATATGGATCATCGATTGACTAAATACGAGTAGAATAGAAAAGGGAGGATGGTACCCAACTAAATACTTTGACAGTGCGGTAGGTATGTAGAGAGAGAGTCTCTTGCAAGATTAGATAATATCTTCTACTTGTTCTATGGTAAACTCCCTCTCTCCCTCTCTTTTTCCAACTTGCTTTTCAATTTAGTATCTTCAGATTTTGTTTAAAATAATTTTGTTTCTTAAAAAAAAAAACAAAAAAATATGCCGAAAAGTGTCACATTTCATGACAACAAGACGAGCAGATAGCCGAACAACTTGATGGTGTTTAGATGAAACCAAACATTACTGTGGCGTTTAGTTTACATCACAGAAAATATTTTTCAAGAAGGAAAAGCACTTCAAATACGTTTTTTTTTTTTTGTTAATAAATATTAATAATGAATACAACGCTAATAAATATTCAGAAGTGGCAAAGAATTAATTCATTAAAATTGAAGATTTTTTTTCCATAGCTGGTGGACCCGCTTCGGATTCGGAATCTTACATGATCTTCGTTGACAGTCATGCTGCCCTAAGAGCCATTGCATCGGTCTGGTGCAAATCACGGCTTGTTCGCGAATGCAAAGAGTCGTTAAGGACTTTAGGACTAGACAGTATCCGTCTATGCTGGGTTCCGGGTCACAGCGGAATGAATACTGGGCAATGAGACGGCGGATAGTCTCGCTAGATTAAGTTCACTTTCTAAAGGCGATTTAATAGTTGGTCCTGACCTCCCAATCTAATACCTCTACGGACTCATCGATGGAAGGGTCAGGGGGGAAGAGCAGAGGAGCTGGGGGCACGGATCAGGTTGTTATGTTTCTCGATGTCTATGGCCTGCTATAGACAGTGTAAGGACAGGTTGGCTGCTGGGCTTGGATAAGGCCAGTTTAAGGTTGATTATCGGGTTTATCACAGGGCACTGCGGGATTAGGTCACTGACGGGGATCTGGAACAGATCCCAGCCGGACTACTGCAGGCTATGAGGAGTTGGAGACTGTCGAGAACCTCCTCTGTAACTGCCCAGCCCTTGGTAGGTTGAGGTTGAGGACCCTTGGCAGGGGCTTCTTTGAGGCTTTGAATTCTGTGTCGAGAGCCGACATCAAGGCTCTCCACAGATTCATTAGTAACTTGAGCTGGTTGAGGGGTGCTAGGGCATCAACAGTGTAGTCGCGTTCTCCCTTTTTGTTTTGTTTGGTCTGTGTAATTACTTCGCTTCACATTCTCCCCCTTTCCTATTTCCTCTTCTTTTTTCCTATCCCCTCTTTTTATCCTTCCTTCTTAAGCACGTTACGTCAAATCGACCTCAGGGTACTGTACTTGTCTCAATTGACAAGTACGCGTCCTCCAACCTAAACCTAAACCTGAAGTGCCAGGTTAACTGATCACTGGGTGAGGTCCACTGCAAATGCAATGGTATGCTAGCCTTCAAACCTAACCTAACCATTAATATGTCTGAGTATCTTATATTTTCAATTTTGTAGAACTATTATGCATTTACTTCTACTATTTAATCAAAAAATAAATAAAATGAATAATTAAAGAAACAAATTTATGAACAGTAAAAGCATGTATGTATACGTGGATGCTAAAATATTTATAAAAGAAAACAAAAAGAAAATAAAATAAAGCAAATAATAAATAATTAATAAGGAAAACAGAGGGATGACAAGCAATAGCAGAGACAAAATACTCCCCAAACATGTACATGTTTAAAGCATAAATGCATATTTTTTGAATTTTCAAAATTTGTTTTTTGTTTCGGAATATTGGGAATGCAATGAGTATAAAATCTTGTCATCACAGGCATTAATATTTATATGCCAGCGCATGCACAAGCATTTCATCACTTCCAAAGTGCTACAACAAATGTGTACAGTGGTTAATATAAAATATAATCCATTAAAATAAAATACTTTTTGTCCCCCTTTATGGTAAAAAAATGTATAAAAGTAAGTTCACCACGAAAATTTCAAAAATTCATTTCATTTTTGGAAGGAAGATGCTGCTCCACTACTCCCTAGTGGTTTTACTTTTTGTTTGCAGTGTACTTTTATTTAATATCAATTAAATAATATAAAGAACACACATACGCCAAAAATATACTTCTTCCTCCTTTAGATCTATCTACAGCAAGAGAGTGGAAAACAAATTATAGCTGTTGTTGGTATTTGACTATGCTCTTTCAAGATAAATTACTTTCGTATTCCAAATGCAAATTATGCATAAAATTTCCAATGAATCAAGATTCAATGTATTGTTTGGTGTTTCTTTTTTTATATTAAAATAAAACTCATTGACAAGTTATGTTCCACGATAATAATTTAATGGCTGGCTGGTTTGTTAATTTGGATGAGATGTTATTCGCCACATTATGCCGGAGCAAAGTATTGTTTTGTCTTAATGACTAGGCAAGTGTTAATTGAAAAATTGTGCAACGAAATAAGTATGTTGGAAGGAATGTATGCCAATGCAGACAATATTAGATTATCTATTGTGATCCCTGAGAAGCTAGGCCGTAATCCTGATTGAAGGATTGTAATGGCCAATTATGTATGTATGTATGTATGTAGGTGATTCCTACCTCACTGAACAACTGAAGTGACAAGGTTCCTGTTGTTTGACAATATTGCACCTGATCTAAATAGAAGGTTGAAGTTAGCTCTGATTTTAAGAAAAAGGGATAAAATCATACTATAGACTGGAGACGGATGCAATGTTCTTCACGTTGAAATATGAGCTAAAATAAAAATATTTCTAATTATATCACACAGATATTCGGATCTTTACAGACATTGCAGGGAGTTATTGCTTCTGATAAAGAAATTCTTGAGAATCTACATATACATACATACATAATTGGCCATTACAACCCTTCAGTCAGGATTACGGCCTGGCTTCTCACACCACTCATGTTGTGTGCCTTAATTTTAGACTTGAGTGGCGGAACCTACAGTTTAACGTTGACTCCGAACGACAGATTTTTGAGAAACTTTTCATTGCAATTTTATTTACTCTCAGAATTTTTAATAGAAATCTGCCGAGAGGAAGTCGCCGAAGAAATATTTTTTTATTTTCATATTTCGTTTTGAAGTCTGGCCTGGGGCTCGAACCCAGGCTTTACATCTAATAAGCGAACACACTACCTACTAGACTACGGCGACCTCAATATGTACTTAGAAATTTCAAATTGATTCGAGCGTGACTGAGGTTTAGCAAGTCAGCAGCTCCCTCCAGTTTCAGTAGGATCATTTCTCGTAACTTATATCATAAGGAGATAGCAATAGTCTTTAGCTAATTAACCCTACAAGAAATTAATAACCACAGAATACACACAGAATCGATACCTTTGACGTTTAATAAACGCTCAAAGCAGTAGCTTAACCTGCCAATTAGAGGGAGAAACAAAATATTAAAATGTATGGCGAAACAAATGTGTTAGAAGCAATAGATATACAGAGTGAAAACTGGCGGTTAAAGTAGAAAAACTAAATGTAAACAAACATTTATTTTGTGTTAAAATAGGGAAAATTTGGAATATTTTTTAATTTCTTCAATGAAAATTTTAAAGATTCTTAAATATTTAAATATTAATCGAAATGTGGGTGATTTTCGGTGAGAATGAATATAGTTTCTTGTGCAAGAGGTAATTAAGAAGCTAAATATTACAAGATCAAAATAAGACGTACTGCTCAGAAAAAAAATTTCTTGCTGAAAGATGCCAATATTTTTTAATTTCTTGAAAGGAAAAGTTAAAAAGGTTATTGTTATTAGTTCTTTTTATTATTTATTAATAGTTTTAGACAAAAATTACATTTTTATTAACTCTCGCCAATATAAAAAACCCACCCCTAAAACTAAAAAAAACATAAATAAACAAAACAGAGCTACAATCAGAGAGGGACAAAAATACTTTTTGGTAATATTTTCTGCCCCTTTCGCAATGCTAGGTTAACTGTCAAAATCTCGTTTCGATTCTTTGTGTATTCTGTGTTAATAACCGAAACTAACACATACAAAACTTACTTACTACTACACATGTCCCAATAAACCAAAAGGCTTTCAAAATAGTTTGTAACAAACTTACTACCATAAGCGTTAGGTTTGCAAAACTGTTATGATAACTATTATGAATGGCTTGTTAACAATTATTTTATTAAGAAAACTGAACCCTTGCGATAATATTACAAGTTAAGGTATATAACAAGCTTAGAAGTGTAGTTATGAAATAAGCTTACTTTCGTAATATTTTTATATGCTTTTAAATTCAATGAAAAAATAAAGATTTTTATTTTATATCAGGGACCGTAACTGTTATAACTTTTATCGTAAAAGTCAGAAAATAAAAGTTATTTTTTGACTTTTATTTTTTCGAGCAGAAATAAAAGTTATGTTTTGACTTTTATTTTGTCGAGCAAAAATAACAGTTATTTTTGACTTTTATTTTTTCGAGCAGAAATAAAAGTTATTTTTTAACTTTTATTTTTTCGAGCAGAAATAAGTTATTTTTGACTTTTATTTTGTCGAGCAAAAATAATAGTTATTTTTGACTTTTATTTTTTCGAGCAGAAATAAAAGTTATTTTTGTTTCAATTCATGATGAATTCATAATATTTATTAAAAAATTCTTTAAAAAAATTAAAGTAATTTATGTCAGAAAATTATTGGAAGTAAGTTTTGGGTATATTAAACACTAATCTTTGGTTTGAAAAAACCAAAATAACTTTTATTTCTGCTCGAAAAAATAAAAGTTAAAAAATAACTTTTATTTCTGCTCGAAAAAATAAAAGTCAAAAATAACTGTTATTTTTGCTCGACAAAATAAAAGTCAAAAATAACTTTTATTTCTGCTCGAAAAAATAAAAGTCAAAAATAACTGTTATTTTTGCTCGACAAAATAAAAGTCAAAACATAACTTTTATTTCTGCTCGAAAAAATAAAAGTCAAAAAATAACTTTTATTTTCTGACTTTTACGATAAAAGTTATAACAGTTACGGTCCCTGCTTAAGATCATAACGTGATCAAATGCACAGTTTACGATTTAGTTCATTTTGAGTAATTTTCAGTGGCGCCACCTGTCGGAAATTGGTTATACCAAATTAGAAACCTTCGTCCGATAACGATTCTACGAACTTACCCACCAAATCTTATTCGTCTACGATCAATCAGTACCTAAATATTCAATTTTAACGATTTGCCACGCCCTCTTAAGATTTAGGGATATGAAAAATAGATGCTGTCCTATTCTCAGACCTACCCGATATGCACACAAAATTTCATGAAAGTCGGTCGATCCATTTCGGAGGAGTTTAACCACTAACACCGTGACACGAGAATTTTATATATTAGATATTATATTATATATGTATATTAAAATTTTATAATAAAAATATATGGAAACAAAAAAATTTTTCATTTTCAATTTATTCATTAAGTATGACTAGTCAAATGACTAGTCACTGTTGACTAGTTAAACGACTAGTCACAGTTAACTAGTTAAATGACTTGTCAACAGTCAACAAGTTTGACTAGTAAACTGTGACTAATAAACTAGTCATTTGTAACCTAAAAACAAAGAGTGAGCAGGTTAGATATATGTTTTACAGTCGAAAAAATTCATATGTTAGAAAGAGAAGCAAAATCACATGTACACGAATGTTTACGTCAAGTTTTTCACATTGCCTTAATTAACTTGATGGGAACTTGTGACTAGTTTATACGTCACACTTTACGATCAAATAATTAGTTATTTTGCTAGTCATGTTCTGGTAGGGAAAAAAGTATTCAAAATTAAACCAACACGGCAATTTAAATACCAAGCCACGGTTTGTTATCGAATTATTATTTTCTTTAGCATTGCCATTCATTCTAAAGCTGCTTAAACTTGGCAGCACCTTTTTTCATATGAAATGTCAAACTCATATCACAGCTAACACTCATATGGTAGTAAATTGTTTTCATCATACGTATAAAAATTTAGTTGGTTTTTAGCTATCAAAATAAAAGGATATTTTCCGTAACAAAAAAAAAAAACACAGATTTATTAATAATGTCTGACAGCAGTGATTCAGCTACTTCTACACCAGGCTCTGGAGCTTTAGTGAATTTTAAAACCCATAATCATGCAATGGAAACATTCAAGAAACCCATGTCGATGGGAGTTGTAAAAAAGAAATCGAAACCCAAAATATTAACTGAAGAAAAATACATCGAAGAAATATCAAAAATCATACAACGTGATTTCTTTCCCGATTTGGAGAAGCTGAAAGCGCAAAACGACTATTTAGATGCTCTGGAACAGAAAGATTATGCACGCATGGAATCTATAAGAGCGAAATATAGTGGCAGAAAACCAACAGAAAGAAATAGAAGTAAGTATGGGAATAAAAACTAAAAACAACAAGTTATTTTTCTAATGTTGCTTCTCTATATTTCAGGTATGACTCCAGAAACATTTGAAACTCCCTCGAGTATTGGCGAGCGAACTCCCCGGAATAGCGAAGGTTCTAACACTTGCACATCCAGCGCAACTACAACATCGAAGGCAACAACCACGTCGTCAACTAAAGACAATAGTAAATCGGTTTGTGATAAACATACTCTCGATTCCTTCCTGCAAGCCTATACCAGTGAGGATAATGACAGTTTTCAGAAAATTGTTGACACAGCCGATGCGAAACTGAGACAGAAATTTGCTGTACTCTACAATGAGGAAACCATATCGGCTGATAAATTACAAAAAGCTTTAACCCTACCCTCTATAGAACAACAATTCGAAGAACCCGATCCCATGCGAAAGATAGAAACATGGTCTTATCAAAACAAAAATTCCATTATGTACACACCAGATGGTGTAGAATTAACAGAAGACGAAAAAATTGATATGGCAAATCGCAAACAAGTTATACAACATAGTGCAACACGCTTGCATGTCAATCCTTTTGAAGGGACCCAGAGAAAAAAAACAGAGGAACAAAGTGCCGAGACCATTGCTACCCTCAGCGAAAGAGTAGATGCCGATGGCAATAGTGTAAACCAAACTAATTTGGCGTGTCAGTTAAAACGCTTCGATTTAGTTAAAACTCCCTCACCACGACCGGGAGAAGCCTTTTCTCCTCTAATGACTTGGGGTGAAATTGAGGGTACACCCTTTCGTTTGGATGGTTCAGATACGCCTGTACGTCCAAGTACCGGACCTTCATTTAAAATCAATGAATCCTCGCGTAGAGAAACTATAGCATTAGCTTTGGCCGAAAAAGTCGGCGAAAAAATACGTGCACAAAAACAAAAGGCTATGGACACTGCACGCCGCAATATATCCTCGCCGTTTATACGTTCAAATATGGAAAGATTAGCTTCAATGTCACCTGCTGCCATAAACTTGGCCACTTCTAAACTGGGTTTGCGTACTACACCCTCAATAATGACACCATCACCCATAAGAACACCTACTTTAAAAACTAAAGGCAAAACGAAAGCTTTGCCTACAAGACCAGTTTCAGCAACGAAAAAAATTATACATGCCACCTCACCATCAATTAAGCCCAAAACTCCTGCTTCTAGTCTTATAAACAATGCTAAAACAGGTACCTTAACTGATGATCTATTGCAAATTCCTACCAAACGTTTCAGAGCGGCGGATTTCTTTTAATATCTGTATATTGCATATTTTTTATAACAAATTTAACTTATAAAATAAAGTTTGAAATAGAATTGAAAAATAAAGCAGCAGCAATTTTCAAAGTCTTGATTGCTAATTATTTTTATGTTGATTCTTGGGAAAAAAAAATTAAGAATTGACATCACCATTAGTAACGGTATTTTATTCATACAGTACAGGGCGAATAAAGCCCTAGTTATGCTACCGTAACGGAACGTGACCGCAACAGTAAGAAACAGCTGATCGTTTTTGTTATGTATAAAGCAATACGAATGGTTATAGAAATGTAATGTAGCGTAACCGGAACGTAAGAATCTGTAAAAAATAGAATTTTCTTACATTTTTACGTGACATCTGCTTAGCAGTGTTAACAACATGTCAATATAAAAAACCACTAAAACTGAAAATTTAAACTATAAACAGAATTTACATTTTGTATGTATGTTATGTTTGTCTGTATGTGGAATTCTCGATAAATAAAACTTCACATATTTTAAAAACCCAAATTATAATTTATTTCATTATTAATATTTATAATTTAAAATAAAAATAAACACTATTTTACTATAATATTATGTATGTAGGTAGTGTTTATTTTTATTTTAGATTAGAAAAATTTAGTGATCGATTTTTAACTAATTAAAGCGTTCGAAAAGCATTTCAGTTTGCATTTTACTTTTATTAGAGAAGATAAAAACGTTTTAACATTAGTACAAATTTGGTTTCCGAAATACGTGACCTATTTCTGTAGAATAAACGATTTCACTTGCTTGTCTATTGATATAGAAAATTCAATCAAAGGCACTTAATTTTTTTGTTTTTGTTTTCCTCAACTAACAAACATAAGCTAAATTTAGTGTTTTTGTTTGAGTGAAAGTGAAATTGTTTGGCTTACAGAAACAGTACATAAAACTTTGAATAAGTACCTTTAAATAAATTTAAAATCGTTTAATATGAACCTAAAAACTCTGTTGTGTGATTGGTTAACAGCTGGATTAAAGAGAAACAAAAGGCGCCATATTGAAAGTGATAAAAGGAGTGAAGTCAAAGTTTTCAAAATTTGGAATTAATATTAAACTTATGTAAAAAACAATAATAAAATATAAACTCAATCCAAAAAACATGTCTTCTATATTCTTATCTAAATCTCTGTCTTTTAGTTTTTGCAATTTTTATTTCCTTATTTGTTTTTGTTTATTTCTTTTTTGTTTTGTTTACATAAAAACATATGACACGTTTTTACGATCTATAATTGCACTTACATTTTTACGTTCCGTACACATTACATTACGTTACTGTTACATTCCGTTACGGTAGCATAACTAGGACTTAATGCAAATAAACCAAGGCAAATTAAAATTCACCAACCATCAAATACCGAATGGTATTCCTTCATTCTGTGTCACGATTTTATCTTTTAAGGACGCAAGTAATAGGGCTTATAAAGTGTTATATTATTTCCCTATTTTTTTATTGCTTTAATTTAATGTAAGTAAAATTTATTAGAGAACTTGAAATTTAAGTCAATTCGTTTTGATTAACGGATAATTTTTTGCGACCTTGAGAAATTTTATCCATTTTTAGTTGCAAAATTATACAGTTTTAAAGTGTACAGTTAAGTCTGAATTTAAGTAAAAGATTTATTTTTGAAATATTTGTAGGTATGTAGTACATACATACGTACGATTACCGTACAAGACAAGTATTCGAAGTGTAAAGTATTGCTAAATTAAATTGCATAAGATTGATTTAAAAATTGTCTCTGTAATTCATTTATTCTGTTTAAAATTAAATTTTTAAATACAGAATTTCAAAATGCAGATCAGAATATATACTGAATTTTGTTTTGTGTGTATATGTATATTTTCTATATTTTTTAAACATTAATTTCAATTCATTTTAGGCAAAGTCCCTCTGCACTACCACCACCTCTTTCATCCCACGATCGTAGCAGTGTTTCTGGTAATCCTTATTATGGGTATTCGCGCAATGAGATATCACACCACAAAAAACTTTATTGGCAAAAGCCCACAGCAGATCGTTCGATTTTCATAGATTAAAAACATAACTCTGATGGACGACGATGGCAATGCGCAGTGGCAAGAAAAACATGATGACAACTTAAAGTACTTTAAGTGGCGATTTAAGTGCTGAAAGCAAGTGACCAAGAAGCAGTCATAAATAAAAAAAGTTGAGGCTATATTTGTGATAATCCCTGTACAGTGCACAATAATCGTGTAGAATATGTAAAGGGAACTTTTTGGAACTCTGAGTATAATTTTCCGTCGTGAGACAATTAATAATTATAACTTCCCAACGCATCTACATTCGTCACTCTACACACATTTATGTATTTTCCATTTCTAGAGTCATATTTATATTTTTCATTTACATATTTATATCTGTGGCCTAAGTCGAAAATGAAACTTTCGCAAAAAAAAAAGACTTTTTTAAACAAATTTAATGGAGATTCATTACGTCTTTGGTCAACATGTTTTTAAAAAACATTGTTAAAGCAATGAGCGTTCTCAAATTGACCTTAGTCAACTTAGACTGTTATTGCTTGGAACTGCAGTAATAAATATGGCTCTAGAAATGGAGGAAATACATAAATGTGTGTGGATTAACGAATTTAGAAGCGTTGGAAACTTATGAATATTATGTCTTACGACGGAAATCATCATCTACAGTTTTTTTTTTGCAATTCCCTTTGTGTAGTCTATATAAGTACTATCCACACTGCACAGTGTGGAAAACTGAAAACGGAAAATTTTAAAACCATTAAAAGACGAAAAAAATATTAAAATGAAATCTAGGCTTTCGATGGGCTTGATAAATATACTCCAGGATTTGAATTACTGCAAGATGAGTGTGGCATTTTTGATAGTGACGAAAAATAATTTAATTCGCGCAAGTCACGTTAAATGTTCAACAGTGATCAGTGGATCGGATGTATCAAAGTAAAGCTGATTAAAGAAATGGTGGACCACAGAAAACCACAAGACTTGTTAAGCAGGAAGAATGTAAAATGATGGACACAAAACAATAAATTTCATTCAGCGTGATGCTTTGTATTCATTAGGATGGTTAAATGTAATGGTAGAACAATTTAACCAGAAATGAATAAACGGCGCAACCGGCTGAACAAAAACATCGTTTGCTAAAATCGAAAAATTGTGCTAAAAGTGTTAAAAATCAAATGTTGTGTTGTTATTTGATATTTTATTTACCAAATTTATACATCAATTTCATAGTTTCCTAGGCTTGACTTGAGCGAATTAAGTTCGTTTATGTTGCAATCATTAATGTCACAATCATCTTGCAATAGAATAATACCTGGAGTATATTTATCAGGCCCTCGACAGTCTAGATTCGATTTTAAACATTTTTTCGTTTATCAAATGTTTTTAAATCTTCTTTTATTTTCCCGTTTCTGTATCCACCGCCTAAGGGCATGCCATTGTATATAAAATTTGTACAATAAAGAAATGTAAATGAAATTTAATTAATATAGAGATGTTTTATTGTAGCACTTGTAGAGATAAATGAATCCTTTCATAGTCTTTTGAAAGTTTTGTTTTAATCTATTGAGGTTGACTCATAGCTTACAGATGGCGTAATAACACATATAGGAAAATATATGCTGAGAGTCAGTCAGCTTTCACTCTGTGACGCTTTGGAAGTTAGGATCATTAAGTGTAATCTTGCAGTGCTTATGGCTAAGGAACCTTAACCAATTAAAACAATCCTTATTCAATTGTTGGGAATTTATAAAAATAAAAACGCAAATGGATGCACCATTGTTGTCTCATGCATTATGGGCGTTCATCCTTTTAGAATTTAGGAATACAATTGATGAGTAGCTTGTCAAATTCAAGCTATAGAATATGAACGTAAGAAAAAGGGTTGATTATGGTCATTACAATAAGTCTAAGGTCATACAAGTGAAACTCTTAATTGGTCTATGTTAACTGTTAAACGATTAACTGTTATTTACGGGAGTTTTGTATGTATGCACAATTTGCTGTACGGTCCTGGTATCAGGTTATGTCTGCCATAGCAACTAATTTGTTCGCCAATAAGCATTTGCACTAAATAATGACCGAGTACAAGTAATGAATGTCTTTTTTTATTACGTCTTAAATTTAAAAATGTTACTTCTACCTATGAGAGTGAAGTTGAATTTAATAGAAATGTGAGAATTTCACTATCTTTAGTTCAAATTATAGTACAAATTGTATATCCTTCTATTCTTGTTTTCAATCCGTATGTCTTAAATCTAAAGACACAAAACAATAATCTTTGTATATTAATTGTATCCAGCACCAAGTTTTATTTTATATTATTTGAGTATATTATAATAGCTGCATGAGATTTTATGATCATATGTATACATATGTAAACTAATAAAATAATAGCATTATCCGAAACATATGGAATGCTAAAGCTTATATTAAGCACCATTATTTGAGCACATTTCCTTAAATAGATAATCAATCCCAGTAATCAACATGATCCCCCGATTTGAATTTCTGTTCCTTTAAAATATTCAAAAATTTTGCCGTGGTTTTCTCCGTAGTCAACATTGTTTTGGTATCACGTTGACTCTTAAAACTGTCACGCAAGTCCTTACTTATGGTAGCATCTTGTACATATACTGTCATATCAGTATCAATAGCTCCCGGGGCATAATTCAATACAATCGTATCAGTATCCTTTTCTTCGGCAGCAAGAACACCAAAGTACATATCACGGGCTGCTTTGCCAGAACAATAGAAACTCATTGAAGCGAAAGGTTCAATGCCACATTTCGAACTTATATTAACAACTAGTTTAGGCACAAATGCAAACACCTTAAAGAACTCCACATTCAAAGAAATTGTTGAAAACACATTAGTGTGATAGTACTGGGCCCAAATATTGGTATCCGACACATCAATAGCCTTCTTGGAAACATCTCCCACTGTACCGGCATTGTGAATGATAAACGCTCTTTCAAAACTGGCTATTTTCTCTTTACTCTGTATAAGAGAATCGGTCAGCAGTTTTTGGAATTGTTCAGCCTTGGCAACTGATAAATCAATAGAATATGTCAAGACCTTAACATCTGTACGATTAGACTCTATGCTGGCCTTGGTTTTTTTCAAACCATCCTCATTACGGGCAATCAAAACAATCACAGAATTCGGTTTTAATAGTTTGGAGACTTCAATGGCCATAGTTTTGCCAATGCCACGGGAAGCACCAGTAATAAGAAAATATGTTTTCTTATTCAAATCGAGCACCATTTTTTCGGATGATTAATACCGTTGCACAGACTTTTTCTGTCTAATCACTTGTTGAATCTTTACAAAACGAAAAATAAATTCCTTTCTCTACTGGCTAATATTTAAGAGAAAAACTTGTTTCATACTCAGCGCAGATACAAAATAAAAACAAAAACAGAGATGTTACAAAACATATGGTTTGTATAAGGTTTTCGATAACTGAACGGGAACGATAATTCTAGTATTTCCGTTGATTCCCTTTGTTTATAATAAAATAAAATATTCAAAATAGAGAAAACTAAAATCAGCTATGAAAATACCAACAAAACATAATTTCTTTATGGGTTTAATAAAAACAAAATCGATTCCATCTAATAAATAAATAAAATTTTCGAGTAGAAATTTTTATTGGAAGGATCACGGATTATGGATTATGTTAATAAAAAATTGAGATCCTTATGGAAAATTAGACGGATACAAGTTTTTAAATCACCCATAAGTCGGCAGGCGGGCCAAGTACGCTGAGAGAAACAAACACCTTTGTGGTTATTAAATCTTTAATACCTTAGAATACTAATAATAAAGCATTTGTTTTGTTTTATGAAAACAGTAAGCAAAAAATCATTTAAAAAACTTTAGAAATGTCCTTCAAACTATTTAATTTAAAAAAAAAATATCCTCTAAAATTATATATTTTATTAATAAATTTTATGAAAACTATTAAACTAATGACGAATGTTACACAATGGAGTATGTAATGAAATTTGGAACATAAAAAATTTATGGAAAAAAATTGAATTTATTTATATATAATACGTTAGAAACATGAACTATTTCTTATTGAAAAAATGTTTAATTATAATTTAAGTGTTGATTTCTTAAAAAGAAGAAAAAGAAAATACTTGGCTTTTGAAATTATCATCAGCATACTGAACAACAAAACTATAAAAAAATACCCATTATTATAATCAGTAATTTCAGATTTTTTTTTTTTGCAGTACACTAATCAAACTAATTAAATCTTAATTACACAACACAGACTGTTGTTTCCAAAGTATTGATAGTGGTATTGGCACCGGCATAACATGTGCATAACAATTCTATTCAATAGAACCTAATTCATTGAACCATCCTAATACATGCATAATTGCAGATAATGCCGGATGTATTCTGATTTGGTATGCAAAAGCCTGATTAATTAATAAATCCTAAATTTGGGTCTTTAGCTACTATAAATTTAGTATGAATGAATGTGCTAAATAATAAGGATGTTCATTAATATCGAATATCTCCTTACGCTATCAACGCCCTTTTGAAAACTCGAAGCATTTCTGTTAAACACTCATTGGTATGGCCAATGAACGACATACAACGCAGCATATCTGCCTGAAAAACTCAACAGTATAAAGTCCCATGAATATAATTGGTTTTGATTTCCTAGGTAATGGCACATATAATTTTTATTTGGACTCTTTAAATAAAAAATGAAAAATAAAATATTAAGAAAAACAATTTCATTCTTATCATTTGAGTCAGCAGCCTTATCTTTTATTCAAATTTTGATTCCGTTGTCAATTAATTCATCCCAACACTGTTTTCTTTAATATTTTTCGCTCGACAAGAACTAAATCTTTTGTTAGATAATGATTACTTGAAATTCGCTGGTACATATTACGGACAGGCTAAGCATTGCCTATCACCGTTATACAGACTTTCACGAAGATGATTTCATTTTGTTTTTCAAATAGTCAAGTCTACTTGAAAAAGCAGAGGGTCATCTGTGTTTTATTTAAATATCTACAGGGTAAAGCCCCCATGAAAGTAATGTGTCTGAGGGAAAAATGTTACGACTTGTGGCTACTTTTCCATTTTCTCATTTATTTTTTTTTTTCAGCTTAATTGAAGGTATTTTTTGTATAAATACCAAATTTTATATAAATTATTTAAAATAAGCAAACAATGGAAAAACAACTTAGTAAAAAAAAACTCTTATCATTAGACTGTACAGAACGAGTAGAATCAACTAAACTGATCCGTATTCGACTGGCCATCACAAGTCTTATCTTTTTAAAAAACAAAGATTCTGATTCAATACATCAATTCAAACCAACCAATCCTCACTAATCTTCTCAAATAATTGCCCTGACAACAAATTTCAGATGAAAAATCGAATTCAAAAAGTTTACTTGCGAACCGAAAGTTTTTTAGAAAAATCAGTACAGTACAGGAGCCGTTAGTGGAATAACACATCTTCGAAAGAAGCAATTAAAAAAATACATATATTAATTAAAAAATATATATTGTTTTTTAATTAAAAAAAAATAAACTTTGAAATCTAAAATTAAAGAAAAATATTAAAAAAAAAAGTTTTAAACAATTAAACCAAAAAATCTTTAAATAAGAACAAAATGTCATCAAAAAGAATGGATTTAAATAAAGTGTGCTTTTTTGTCCTGAGTGGTATCTCCAATCCTTTGGGCAAAGAATTGGCAGTTGAAATGTGTCATCGCTTTAAAGCTGGCTCAGTCGCCATGCTAATCGATGACGATGAGCAAATTTTACAAGAAATTCGCAAGGAAATCGAATCTATTGAAAATAATATAAAAGTCGTTTGCCACAACAGCAGCGACTGGCAGAATGCCGACTACAATTCATTCCACAAAATACTCTCTTCCACTGTACTCAGCCATGAAGTTAAGCAGTTTGAGCTAGCCTTTATTGTACACAATGAAGGTTTAGCCGCTACTCACATGCTAATGGAACCTTATGATATTGAATCCTGGAAATCATTTGTGCAAGAAAACCTGTATAAACCAATAGCTCTCAATCAACAGTTCATCAAATGCCCACAACTCCATGGCTTACAAAAACTCGTAATCAATATGAAATCCAGTCTCTGGGTGCAACCTTTGGTCTACAGTTCATTGTTATGCTCTAGCAAAAAGGCTCGTGATATGTATTTCCGTTCGGTTGCTGCCGAAGAAGCTGATAATGGCGTTATTGTTATGAACTATGGACCTGGCATTTTCGATACTCATAAGCCAGTATACGATTGTAATAACAATATTATCGATATTGATGAACTGGTGGGCGACAGCAAGAAGTTGAACTTACCCCGTGTTGGACCATTGCAGTCTACTTTAAAACTTATTAACATTTTGGAGGAAATCTCTTTCATTTCCGGCCACGATGTCGACTACTATGACACCTATGTCTTATGAGGAGTACTATATAAATATTATCGGAAGCACTTGACAACCGGTAATATTTATATGTTATTGCAAGTTTTGGACTTTGGCTCTGTTATGGATGACGGCTTAACCGATTACGATTTGAATGAGAAGGATGTTGATGAAGAATTTTTAAAACTAATAAATAAACTACTAATTTTAATTGCTCTAGCCTGTGTAGAGCAACATGCTGATGAAGAAACAGAAAATTTCTTTGTGTTTTTCTTGAATTTTTTTTTTATATTATTGATAGTCAGGAATAGACAGTGATCAGCAATTTTTTTTCCTTACGTTTAGACTTTGGGGATCACTCAGAAAAATAATATTGTTTGGACCATCAAGTAGATTTTCCCTTGACAATAACAATCAGCGATAACTTACAAGGTCTACTGTCAAATGGTCATACTATTAACATCGTTACCAACCATCGTTACCAAAAAAAAGTACTAAAAAGGCACCATTATCATAACAATTCTGAGAGGTAAAACAGATTAAACTCCCACAAAGCTGAGGATTATTAATTTATAAGGTACTTTCGCCTCTTGAAGTGAAATATTAAATATGAACATATGCTCGATAAAAATTTGATTTCAAGTTCTGATTTTTGTAGTCGTATCATACTGCTTCCAACAAGTACTTGTCATGACTAAAACTCTTTTTAATTATAATAATGTTGAAAACTAAAAGAATTAAATCAAAATGCTTCCATACAATAACAGACTAACAGTAACTGACTCAGAGATTTTTGATTTATTAACCTGTTAGAGTGCGGTTAACATTTTAAAAATATGGGGAAAATAAGTTAATCAAGGCCAGAAAATAGAGAGTTCTGGATGTTACATATTCATATTTATAGCCTACAAACAACAACGTATTGTATTTGTATGTAATTTAATTTATTCCTTTTGTACTCTGGTTTGCCAGGTTTAGCTCTTTACAAATATTCTTCCTAAGAAACTGTCTTCTTAATGGATAGCTTTTTAATACAGTTATACAAACAACACAGTGCGATCATCTCTTTAGACCCTATTAGGGACGAAGGTTTAGTCATATTCAGCTCCAGCCCTTCGTATTTAATTTAGGTACATGACTTAACGTACGTAGTCGCCGTAGTCTAGTAGGTAGTGTTTTCGCTTATTAGGCGTAAAGCCCGGGTTCGAACCCCAGGTCAGACATCAAAACGAAATATAAAAAGAAAAATATTTCTTCGGCGACTTCGTCTCAGCAGATTTCTGGCAAAAACTCTGAGAGTAAATAAGCCTGCCATGAAAAAGTTTCTCAAAAATCTGTCGTTCGGAGTCGACGTTAAACTTTGGGGCCTCCACTCACCTATAAAATTAACGCATACAACATGAGTGGTGTGAGAAGCTAGGCCGCAAACCTGATCGAAGGGTTGTAATGGCCAATTATGTATGTATGTATGTACATAACTTAACTATAATTCCCACAATTAAGAGTAATTAAGTTAGTAGATAGGCAGACCGGCGACCAAAAGAGTCTAATTGTACTCGAATCATGCAGTATTTCACCGAGTCCAAACAATCTACCATCAGTTGAAATAAAATCAGGTAGTCCTTTAAGTGTGATTATACTCAGAAACTTTCAGCTTGCTCTGGAATTTATTATCCATAAATAATTACAACTTCAAGAGTAGTTGTTATACTCAAAGGACATTAGTTTCTCATTGAATGCATTACAAATTCTAAAGAAATCGTAATTTGACTATCCCTATCTTTCTCATATGACTACTAAGTAGACAGCAAATATCCCAACCCTTAAGCATAAACGACTTCTCGGTCGGTAGTTTCAAAAGGCGATCTTTATATAAAAGAAAATACAGATTTCTATGACCTTTTTGTTTGCAAAAGGCAAATGGAATAAATTAATCCATACCTGATTACAGTGTTTCATCAACACATTGAGAAATCCTTAGAATTTTATTATATGTAAGGATGATATCTATAGGCTTCCTTCAAGACTTGTATAGACGCTTGATTATTAAAAGTAATCCGAATATTCACACGAAACACTTAATAATATTTTAGTCAATTCTAATATAATCAAAATTTGATGGTCGTAAATATATGGTAGTTACCAAAATCAATTAATAGTTATAATCATACATACATACATACATAATTGGCCATTACAACCCTTCAGTTAGGATTAAGGCCTAGCTTCTCACACCACTCATGTTGCGTGTGTTCATTATACACATGAGTGGCGGGACCTACAGTTTAACGTCGATTCCGAACGACAGATATTTGAGAAACTTTTCATTTCATTTTTAATTACTCTCAGAGTTTTCGCAGATTTCTGCTGAGAGGAAGTCGCCGAAGAAATATTTTTTATTTTCATATTTCGTTTTTTGTCTGGCCTGGGCCTGTCGAACCCGGGCTTTACGCCTAATAAGCGAACACACTACCTACCTACGCTACGGCGACTACAATATGGTATATGGTAGTTACCACAACCAAGTCATAATTATAATCACCATAATAAATATCAGTAACATTTAGAAAGACAGACTAATTAAATGGAATAAGTATCAACTTTTCGTACTGTTGAACCTCTACTGAAGAAATTTTCGGCCAATCACAAAAGCCAATCAATTCAGACTTAAACAAGTTTTGTGAATACATACATACTTTTACGATAACTAGTAGAAAATCAATTAAGTCAAGGATATATGATAATTTTGATACAATATATGGCCCTAAGTATTACAATACAGAAATTTTCGGGCAAATATTATAAATTGCATATTGTTTCTTAAAGGGTTAATTTTAATCGAATTACCAAGAAAACAAAAAAATTCCCTTTTTCGAAAATGCTAATCATGGCGAAATTTAATTTCCTAATAATTCTACCACTACAAATAAACGATTATTAATTGTGTTTATAGAAATATGTATTAAACACTTCATCAAAATAAAGAAAAAAATCAATTTAAACCAGGTCATTCATTTATTACGTGCATAATAAGTAGAGTAGAACAATGTCGCCAATAATTAATGGATTTAAATTCTACTAATTTGATCTACTTTACATTTCTGGAAGACTTGGCTAATTCATCAATGCACCAACCAGGCTTGTGAAATAAGGAACTTGTATTTTAGATAATAGACGCAGCTATTGACCCCTTTCAGTTAAAATGCTGTATGATGCGCATTAGCATGATAAATCGTCCCTTAGAAGCACATTTTCCTCTTAAAAAGCCAGCAGAATATTGCTTTTCGGCGAATAATGTATGAAAGAAAGATGTGCAACTAAGGAGTAGAATTACCGTTAATACTGGTGAAGTATGTAATTTGTCCCCTTTCCTCTTCAACTTAGTAATAGAATGGACAGAGACAAAGTTCACAGAAGTAGTATAATGGACAGAACAGATTGAAGGATATGGATTACGCATACGATTTTGACATACTTGCTTATACATTTGACGAAGTTGCTCCCTACGTTGGCCTGAACGAAAGAACGAACTAAACAAACTAAACAAACCAAACTACTGCAGATCACGACAGGTTGGGGTATTTGGGAAACAAAATATACACAACCTAGCTTACCGAATCACACATGACCAATCGCATAAACACAGCTCAGCTCAGAAACATAACTAACTACTATAGAAGTAGAGACGTATATAGAAGTAATTAAAAAACAAATTAAATTCTAGAATGATGCTGATGCAACATTAGCTCTATTGATTGACTAAACACACACTAGCCTTAAAAGAATTTTCAACTCGCCAATTTAAGATATTTTAATAAATACTTCTGAACGTATTTTAAAGCTTTAGAAATTATCAAACTTAATAATCAATGAATAAATGACGTTTTGCACGAATTTATTTGAGATAAAAAGTATTATTTCTTTAGAAATTTTAAAACAAATATAGAGAATTAAAATTGTTTTCTTTAAGAAGTGTGGACAGGTTCATTTAAAGTACAGAACAAGACGTAGAAAGACCTATTCTGTGAAAGTCTTAAATTTAACGGTTAAATTAAAGTGATAATGATGGCAAAACATTGGTTAATACTTTTGGCATTAATATTTGCTGTAGCAGAAGAAGTGAGTTTGCATCTAAATAAGAAGAAAACAATAAAAATTGGATAGCCTAATATTATTAGAAGCAAATCATTGGATGTAAAACATACATATATAACACAAAATTAATTTAAATTTATAATTACAGATAAATTCTGCCTGTGTATGTAATGAGAAGGGTGTGGATGCTTGTGGAAGCTGCTCAGGAGTTCACACTGTGAAACCGAAACAAAAATATGCTGAAAAACCAAAAATCCCCTTACCACCAATAGGCGATAGTTGTTCTTGTAGTAAAGTTTACATAGAGCCTGTTGCTTTACCAACACCATTACCAAAAGTAAGTACTTATTATACTTTAAAACATGAGTAGGCCTCTGTATGAGTCCCTGACCAAAAGAAAAATGAATTAACCAAGGCATAATGTAGTGTAAAAGGATTGAGTTACACAATTTCGGTTGACTAATAGATTCAGCAAAAACTGATTTTTATTGACTATTTTATAATATAGGGTGTCAGTTAATAAACCATGAAGCACTATGAATTTTATGATTTCTTAAAAAATATATCAAACAAAACATTTATATTTCACTCATTTAAATTTATGAAATATTTTGGCCTACGCTATGTTACTATTGTTCTACATAAATCTGAAATGCTTATTATTACTTACCTCTTTAATAGTATCATAAAACACCAACACCAACACCATGTGATTGCAGAAACTCCAAATCTTCATATGATGTAACATCAATTCCTGCACCATCTCCTTCTGCATACTATGCGCCACAGTAAGTAATAACAATTTAACTAGAAATCAACAAAATAGTCATCATATGATAATGTTTCTTTAAAGAGGAAATTACTTACCACCAGCAGCAACACCAGCACAATCAACCAAAGATGATTCAGTACCAGCTGATCCCATAAGCATTAGCTTAGCAATGCAAGCCATAAAAGCCGTTGAAGTTCCCGAAGCTAAACTTGCCTATGGTTTTGTACAAAAACCAATTGATGGTCTACCAAAAGTTTATCATTCGTCCATTGAGGAGGAAAATTTGTATGCTTTAAAAAATGATGTGATCACTTTGAAAAAATCTTATGCTTCATATAAACAACCAGAAGAAGAGTATGATGTTGAAGCGGATGATGAAGAAACTGTTGTTTCTGATGACGAGGAGAATGTGCCAGCCCTTACTTATAAACAGTTGGGTTATGTACAGGAACAGTTTAAAAATCCACACTTTCAAATAATGGCTCCCACTTATACACAATATGCTCCCAATAGAAAACCTGTTGTAGTGCCTTACAAAGTAGCGACAGGCTGTGGTTATAGACCTGATCGAGTTCCTAAATATGAACAAGATAAAAATGCTTGCATGGGGGGATGTATTAATAAAATGTATTAAATAGTACAATAGGATATGCAATATTTTCTATGGATTGTTATTTTATTAAAATAAACAAGAGTATGTAATAAAAATTATTAGTTTAAGAATCGATTCAAATGTAAATTTTAATGATTTTTATAGAGATTTTTTAAAATAATAAAAATTTATTTCTTTGTGCTTTAATTTCACTAAAGAAATTAATTTATAAATAAATGATCTTGACGGTAACCAATAAACAGGCATCTCTCCGGGCCGGGAGAGATGGAATTTTTCCTACGTAAACTATCTCCTTAAGAAACAATAGGTTTTGCCGTGGAATTCAAAAAAAACGTATGCGTTGACGAAAATCGTAACAAACCGAATAATTTCGACCAAGGATTGTATTTATCAGACATATTTTTCCAAGTCTAGAGCCAAACAAGCTGAGATACTCTACTTTGCTAATATTCTATTGTTTAACGATAACTTTATGTCTCTATGTTACGAAAAAAACGACCTTTTCAACTGACTAACGACTGTTCTTTATATACATAGCACCATTTCTATCTTATCATTAATAAAATGTAGCAAAATCCTTGTATGGAGAGAAGTGGGATTCTTCGATTTCTGTAATAACGAATGATTCCCCTAATATTCCTCTATTAGACGCGGTCGTTTGATAATTTGATGATAAGAACGGATGTTTGAGTTGAACAGCATTTGGCAGTTGTTACAAGGCATAGATTATTGTTGTCAAGAGTTCTTTCATTTAATTACTCTTTAGATTTAATCAGTTCTTTGTAGTCATACAATAAATATGTACATATAATTATTGATTGCATTTATTTTCAATTGAAAAAATATACGCTGATAAAACAAAATTATGTTACAAATATTTAAACAACAAAGACAATAATTAGCACAACCAGTAACAAAAAAATATATATGGGGCCAATGTACGCTCAACTTACTGTACTATAGTTTGGTATGCTAATAAAAAAAATATAAAAATACAAAAGCTTATGGAACAATTTCATTTAAAATAAATTTCTTGAAAAAAAAATTAATTTATGTTTTCTTCTAAGTGGCAATTTATACAGGCTGTACCATTTAGATGAAAAGTAGCAAAAAGTTTATAAATTATAATTTTTTAGTACTTTGGATTGATCAGTAGTGAACCGCCCACCACAAGAAATGTAATGAATTATAATATAATTTATAGATTTTTCTACTTAAGGAAATTCTAATGAACAACCCTGAATGCGAAATTTTGTTTTTTTAAGAAATATTCCACAGAAGATTACTGAAAATAAACAAAAAGAAACATGTATTATCAAAAATAAATTAGAAAATGAAAATAACTGCAAAATACATACACATGCCAAAGAGTCAATTTAGTGCAAGCAAAGCAATTCCTTATCTTTTTATTATTTCCTTTGTCTCATTTTCATAAATAAAGGTCCTTCAGTTAAGTAATTAATCGATCTATTGAAACAGGTTCTAAATTAATTAGGTTATTATACATACATACATATATAATTGGCCATTACAACCATTCAGTCAGGATTACGGCCTAGCTTCTCACACCACTCATGTTGTATGCCTTAATTTAATACTTGAATGGCGGGACCTACAGTTTAACGTCGACTCCGAACGACAGATTTTGAGAAACTTTTTCATGGCAGGTTTATTATTCTCAGAGTTTTTGCCAGAAATCTGCTGACAGGAAGTCGCCGAATAAATATTTTTTCCATATTTTTGTTTTGATGTCTGGCCTGGGGTTTGAACTGAGGCCTCACGTCTAATAAGCCAACACACTACCTAATAGACTACGGCGACTTCATGGTTTATCATGGTTTTTAAAATTCAAAAGGAATATCATTAGAAGACAAGGTATCACAATATCTTGAGAAAAAATAGGGCTCAATAAGCAAAGATGCTTCCAATATCAGGGTTCATCCTAGGACCTGCTATAGTAGATCAATATCTGATTAACTGGAAAAACTTAATTAATGGAACTGAAACAAAGCGCAATAATAGTAATAAGAAGAAGATTCTGTGTGACATTGTTTTGATGTCTGACCTGGGGTTTGAACTGAGGCCTCACATCTAATAAGCCAACACACTACCTACCATAGCGATTTCGTTAAAAACAAACACAAAAACAAGCATTTGCTTTAGGGGGCCACTCTCGGTTCCAAATTATTTTTATCAGTAAAGATATTAGATATCAGAGGCTTTTTTAAATGCAATTATTTTCCCACAGAGCTTTTGCCAGAAGACTGAAAGAAATTTTATTTCAAGATTTCACAGTTGTGGTTTGGACTCTCATTAGTTAGGGCTGATAACATCACCCTTTAGTATCGCATTGATTGCTGCACTAGCCTGTAAAAACTGAATTGGGTTAATGGAAATCATACAAATGGAATCATACAAGTCGACCTAAATATACATATGGGGAGTTTTTGCAAGTGGCAAACATTGAAACAATATTCTCATGAATTAATTTCTCTTTCTTACTAATCGTCAAATAAAATATTTTACTTAATTGTACGTATTAATTAACAAATAATTCTTGAATATATATTTATATTATGGCTATTCGTACTTACTATGTAAGTATATAACATAGGTATGTATAACAACGAATAGGGCGGAAATAATAGCACTTAATCTCCATCTCAAACAAAATTCAAGTTCGAAGAAATTTTTTATTTATCAAAAAGCATGAAAATATTCAACTTCAAAGCCACGTTCAAATAAAAGATAAATTTAAAAAAAACAGTTTTTAAGATGAAAACTTTATATAAAATAAACGCTGAAGATAATATCTGATTAGTTTAATCGTTCAAGTTGTTAACTTAGTTGCAAATTAATAATGAAATTTAAAATCTTTAAAATATCTTCCATAATAGGGGTCTTAAGCGTGGTAAGACAAAAGAAACCGCACGAAAATGAAACTGTAAATCTAATGAATTTTTTATATATATATTTCCATTTAGCTATCAAATACACTAGCTAATCCGATTGAGGTTATTTACACTGGCGACACTTGTGATTGTCCGAAAAATTTAAATTATTTTGTACAAAAACCCCCACCACCAGTGCCTTGTACACAACGGAAAACAACCGAATATGGCTATAAGCTGGATGTACCAGTGCAGGGCAAAGCTAAAGTAACTTACAGTTTTGATTTTACCGTATTAGAGCCGAAGCGACCACCACCTTCTGAGCAGCCGAATTTGAATCTGTATGCCAAAATGGATCGCATAATGATGCCTAAGAAAGGTAAGATAAAAGTCAATAAAATCTTGATTTATTTTATGAAATTTTACTTACTTTTCTTGAAGACTGTCATGCAACCCCATCAGAAACCGTTCCCAGTACCTGCAGTTGTAGTTACTGTGCCACTCAAAGGTACGTCACACCAGAAGATGAGACTGAACGTTTCACCCGCAGCTCTAGACATCCTAATAGCATAGCTGCCAGTACAGCAGAACCAGCCACTTCATCAATTATGGCCATATTTGTGCAACCTTTACCCCAAACAGAAGCAAGCGGCATCAAATCACGTCATAAACGTGATATAACACGCATATTTATGCGGCCACGTAAAAATGAAAAACGTTCGGAACGTATTGTAAAACAATACAACAAACCCTTAACGCATCAAGTTAATAACAGGGCAGTTTTTGAAGAGACCTCGAAACCTATCTCATCAAGATCAGTAAATACTCCACCACAACAGGGCAAACGGCCGTTACATCAACAATTGAAAAATTTTCTAAACCTACCACGACGTTTAAGAAACAAACGTGATATTAAAGGAGAATATGATTTGATTGAAGAAGAACGTCAACAAATGGATTTAACTTTACCCGAAATTATACAATATATGCCTGAAACCTTGGATCCTAATTTCAAAAGAGGCCCCTGCCAATTAGGACAGCCGTGTATAAATTCAAAAATACCAAATAATTCAAATGTAATGTATCCTACACTAAGCATAAGTGAAGATAATAAATCCTCGTATGCTGCTTTAAACACAAGTAGTGACAGTTTAAACGTTGAGGAAAAGGAAAGCAATAATGCTATTAAGAATGTGCTTTCCAAGCGCAATGCCATAGTTTATGGCAGTGCTGGTGGTTGTCCGCTAGTTTTTCCCACTGATAATCCCACTCCAAATCCCAGTTATACCTATGAGCCTTTAAACCAACCATTTGGTCCCTATGGTTTAGATCCTGTTCCTCAACAATATGTGTCAGCAGCACCCCCTAAGCATTATGCTGCGCCTTATGTTAGCAAGTTGCCTTTAGAAAGATCTGCTTATGGTTACTCAAAATCTCAGGCTCTCAATAATGCTCAAATGGATCAAATTATAGCAGAAATTGTTAACAAACATGCCGATTTCATAGAGGCTTCTTCATATCATGGTGGCGCTTTAGTAGATCCGTTAAACGACCAAGAACATCAAACTAAATCGCTTCTGAAAAATCTTGCGGGTGGTTTTATTCATAATCGACTTGGTGATAGGCAGCCAAGACCAACACCTCTTGGAAATATGCCTTATTATCAAGGTGGCAATCCTTTGCCACCTTTAGTGGCCTATTGAAATAAACACAAATCATTCATTGTTAGAAATTAAATTAATAATAATACATATTTAGTTTTTAAATAAAAACTCACCTTTATATAAAATAGAAAACGTTCTAAAAAGCTTTTTTCAATTTTACATTTTTCAGTTATAATGGTTACTAAGCAATAAAGCAATGCGTTTATTTAATTGCGAAAATATGTGTTTTTGGAATGACCTCATGACATGCGAATACATTACATTAAACATATCTATATAATATTTAAAATTATAAAACTATTATTTTTAAGAAGTTTGTTAATGTTTTATGCAAATTATAAATTTGAAAATGTTCTTTCAATGTTTATTGTATTTTATTTAACAATCAATAGTGTATATATATTATGTACTTTTAAACTTTCATGTTGCTATTAAAAACCAATATTTAATTATCAATTATCGTGTTAGGAAAATTCAAACAACTATTGTCGGAGCCAGTAGCACTAAGCCATGGCAAAAACTGCATTATAGTAAGGAGCGATTCGCAATGTGAAGACTTCAACATAACCTACAATAAATAGTAATTCAATTTCCTGCTCTTAGCATAGGATTCATCTAATATATAAAATTCTCGTGTCACGGTGTTAGTGGTTAAACTCCTCCGAAATGGATAGACCGATTTTCATGAAATTTTGTGTGCATATCGAGTAGGTCTGAGAATCGGACAACATATATTTTTTATATCCCTAAATGTTAAGAGGGCGTGGCAAATCGTTAAAATTTAATATTTAGGTACATATTAATCGTATACGAACAAAATTTTCTGGGTAAGTTCGTAGAAAGCCCTCCCCCTTCAAGTGATACCTATAACTCTTAAACTACTGAACCGTTTTTTTTTTGTTCGAAAGCTTATCAGGTTTAGATGGTTTCACACGATACAACAAAAAGTAGGCGTGGAAAACCTTTAAAATTGTATATTTAGGGACATAGTGATCGTAGTCGAATGCAATTTGGTAAGTTCGTAGAGTCGATATTGACAAACTCACCAAAAATGGGCGTGGCAATAAATATGTAATAATAATTAATTAATAGTAAAAATATCAACAATTATTTTTGATGTTTAGATAGCCATCAAGAATTGGTTTTTAAAATATATTCGTTACTTTAATAAAGAATAATTTATTACCCTAAATAAAGCACACTTTCATTGTCTAGGCCGCTTTCGATTATAAGTACATCCCCACACACTTATAGTAAGTTAGTTATTTTTATATAACTGTTTTATGCAGCGTATTACAATAAATATATAATATGACCTGTTTTAGGCAATAAAAAAAAATCAATTTTGGGCGGGGCGAAGTTCGCCGGGTCAGCTAGTACTATAATATAAGAGTGTAAAAACACTTGTATATTTGAGGCGAACTTGAACACTTACTTTCTAAAAAACTGATTTTGGTTCGAGTAACAATCAAGTAACAACTTTGAACAATTTAAAACGAATATATGTAGGCCACTGCACTTGTCACAAAGTGTTCTCCACTAATTTTCTCTAAAAAGGGCAGAAAATCTTGAAAGGAATGCTAAAAATCGATTATAGAAACAATTGGTTTTTTTTTATCAAGACTAGACGTCATTCTTCACCAAATTCTCCAGACTTAAATACAATGGCCAATCCGGGAGGTTAAAATCTGTTCTTAGTCGGAAACGAAACAGTAACATGCCACATAGGTGGTGACCACACTATATGTGAAGCGTGTGAACATTTCATGAGGTTACGATCTGCTCTAAAGGCCTATGGAACACTAGTCCTATGAAACACTTCTTGTAATTTTTAAATAAAAAAAGAAATTAATTTACGTCATCTAATAAGCCTTTTTATTATTGTTAGGAATTTAATTTATTTAATAAATAAGAAAAACATAAATAACTACAATACAACAAATTCTATTCCATAAAAAATATTTTTTTCCAAGTTTTATCTTGTTGTCGGTATCATATAGGAATCCGGTTGAAATTCTGTTTGACTCAGAGAGGGTACGGCGTCAAGTATATGATAGGGGTGATTTTGGTGTTGAATGTGAATTTGTCTTTCAAAGTCCTTATCGGTTGCAGTGTGTTCATGTTGTAATGTGTGTGGTAAGTTTTTATGGTTAAGAGTTTGATCAAGCCTGGATTTATTCTTTGATTTTTGTCCACGATACAAATCGGCTTTCTGGTGATAAATTACCGGTGGTATTTGCACTACGAACGGTTTTTGTTCTTTACTGATTTGATATTCATCGTTCACATCATTTTCTGGCAAATTTACCACAATCGGTTCATGTATAGCTTTAATTGCACTTGAAGGCTTTACTTTAATTATTTTCTGTTTGTATTTATTGTGTATGAATATTTTGTTTTTATTGTTTAATGATTTGTTGTTAGTGTAAAAGTGTTTGTGATTTTTAGTATTGTTTAGGAGGGTCTTTGAAGTTGTCTTATCAAAAAACGTTTCAGGTTTTTCTGTAGGATATTTTGATTGCACTGGTATGTCTTTTTTATCCCGCGGGGATTGTCTTACAAATCTAGTACGTTCCCCATTCTCTTCGATATGAGCACCTAAGTTACTTGAGATTTTTTCAGATGATTGTCTTAGAAATCTGGTACGTTCAGAATTTTTCTCGATATGAGCATTGAAGTTACGGGAGATTTTTCGTGATGGTTTCTTTTCAACTGGTATAACATTATTATTGTTATCCACTTCCATATGTACAGCATTACGAAATTCTTCTCCCAAGTATTTTAACCAAAATGTTTCATCTAAGCCATCTTCGCTGGTAAAAATACGTGTAGTTCTGCCTTTACTCTTTGGACTGTTTGTTGCTTTGGCCACATCTACATACTCGTATCTGTCTTTGGGAAAAGGTTCACTCAGGACAGTTTGTATCTGCTAGACAGCAGCAAAAGATTAAAAGATTAAATTTATCACAATTGTTAGATTTTACAAACATGCATTGTCGTGGTAAATTATTGATATTTTTGTATTAGATTAACGACAACGTTCTATTACAAATAATCGACCATGACAAAGTCTTAGATAATAAGTTTAAACATTTTTTTTGTTACCTGAGATAATATAGCTATAAGACCAATCAAAAGTAATCCATTACAATTCCAAGAAGCTGTGTACTTTATCATTGTTGTGTTTTAATCTTTGTTTTATAATTCTAACTGATGCAATTGTCTGGTCGTAAATCTTTTAAATATCACAGAAACCAATTGCCTATAGAATTATTTGATGATTTAGCAATTTCTTTTTAAAATACGTGTTATAATTTTTATTTTTATCTTATCATTTATCTTTAAACGTTTTCAAAATTAATAAAATTTTTGATTTTACTTTACACTCACGTTTTAATATTTTTTACATAAGTAGGCACGGCACATAATATATCGTGGGAAATGCACATGTTTTATTTCCTCAAATCAATTTACTATGTAAAGAAAAATGTTACTTTTCCATATAGTTTGGTCCTTCATTTAATTTTTAAGATAACCAACCAATCATTGTTTAAGGAATTATTATTTATGAGTTAAAAAAAAACTATTGCAAATATTAGGTAATATTTTTTTCAATAAATCGAAGGTTTAGCTCAAGTTAGAATGATCCTATATTCATAAAAAATATATATCCATTTTACTCATTAACCTAGTAGTAAACTGATCTTAGTAGATGCTTTACTAAAAACGTACCAAAGAAAACTTTCTTGGCAGACAATTCTTGTTACTAGAAACCTGTATAAATAAGAATAATGGTTTTCTTTTTACTACACCTGAAAAGGGTAAAAAAGCAAAAGGATTCTTTTGAAAATATAAACATTTTCACAAATAAAAAGTATACAATAATTTCAAATTGTCTCTATGTAAAGTCATAATTCAAACCTCGTGTACCATTACTAACGTTATTTTATTTCGCAAATATTTTATTTAATAAATACGAATACTTTTTAGATTTTTTGTTAAGTAAAGCAAAGAATATCTTAAATCTATTATACGCATTTATTTGACCTTATATTTATATTAAAATGTATTAAAACAGAGATAAAGTTCAAAGTAAAGTGAGAAACTCACGTACTACAATCTTTAAATTGCAATTATTAAATACTATAAAAGCCAAGTGTGTCTAGTAAAAGCCAAAGCAGTAAAAGTTCAGAGTTTTTAAACAAAGAAACAAAAACTTAACCCAGTCACAGACGTTATTAACAATAAATTATGAATCCCCGTTTAGTTTTTGTATTTGTAACAATTGCCTTACCGGTAAGTTTAATTTGAAAAAATAAAAATAAATCAATTCGTTGATCAATTTATTATTTTATGTACATATTTAGTTTGCATTCGCTAGTTACGGTAGCTCTCCATATGGTCATTCTCAAGGTTCCTATTCTGGCAGTGGCGTAGAAGAATATATAAATGCTGCAACAGCCGGTCAACAAGGACCTGCTGCTTCACTAACAGCTACCGCTGATGTTGGTGCCTCACCCGCTGCACAAGCTGGCTTGGCTCAAGCTCAAGCACAACTGCAAGCTTTGAATGTCAACCCTTCTTACCAGAACCTCAAGAATTCTGATGCCATAGCTGAAACTCTGGCTCAAAACTCTTTGGCTTCGAACATTCGTCAGGGTAATATCAATGTTGTGGCACCTAATGTAGTGGGACAAACGGATTTCCGTTCTCTTTTGGTACCTAAAGGCTTGAATAACCATCAAGTAATTGCCACTCAACCTTTGCAACCCATTGTTGTTAATCAACCTGGATCTCCACCGGCACAGATCAACAGTGGACCACCAGCCGTAGTTAGAGCTGCTCCTGTTATATACAAACTTAAACCTTCCATCATTTACCAACAAGAAGTCATCAACAAAGTGCCCACTCCTCTCAGCCTTAATCCAGTCTATGTTAAGGTATACAAACCAGGCAAACAAGTAGATGCTCCAGTTTCTCCCGTTGTAGCACCCGCTTTCGGTCAAAATTCTGGCTCGTATAGTGCTGCTTCCTCAGGTGGTAGCGCTGCAGGTGGAGATGACGCGGTTTATGGTGCTCCTCAGTATGGCAGTGCTCCCCAATATGCAAGTGCTCCACAATATGCCAATGCTGCTCAGTACGCTGCTCCTGAATCTACCTATGGAGCTCAATCATATTAACAACAGAGAAAAGAGTAGTCTGTTGAAAATTTTAATTTTAATGTTAATGTCGACTTGAGTTAGCTTTGTGTTATAACTTAAGATACGTAAGAATAATTATTTTGTACTGAATAAAACATTTTTTACTCAAATTAAACATTTAGAATTGCTTGTTTTTACTTGGGCAATAATTAAAAAAAAATAAACTTTTTTCTGCAAAAAAAATGCCTTTTTCCTGACAGATTTTATGGACAATCATTTTTTCTAAAATTGTATAATAACCACAAGTAACACTGCCATTACTCATCGCGTATCCGAAGTGAATAACTTTCAAAAGTTATAAATTTGAAATCAAAGAAACTAGAAGAAGGTATACAATACTACAATTAGTCACACATAAAACACTGCAACGTTAAAAATGCCCAGTTTAAAGGAAAAGAGTGGTGGGTGTTAGGTGACAGTTGCTACAGCGTAAATCATCACTAACGCTGTCACCGGCTTTCGCACACAGTTGCCCTGTCCTTTATAGCCATTTGAATAGGTCTCTAGCTAGACACAATAATTTTATCAGTTAATAAATTATTTAATCTTAATAGGAAAAAAATCAAATTTCTAAGGTTATAACCAATATGATTTTGTTATGTGATCTATGCTACAAGCAAGTGCACAAAGAATTTCCCCAATTGAGCTTTCCTTTGTTGTCTGTTTCGTTGAACTCTAACTTTTACTACCTATCCCTGCAAGGTGCAAGTATTTTGTACAGCAGAGTGAAATTCATTGCATTTTAAGGCATAATCACTAATGATTCCATATTCGAATATATTACCAATTTAAAGCCCCATCGTTGCTGATCATGGAATGCTAAGGAAGTTCACTATGTATCATGTATTCATTCATCTTAACATCTTTATGTTTTGTTTAAGTTTTTTTAAACAAATTTTGCCAGCTAAGCTGGTAATATGCAGGAAGGGCCCTAGGATGATAGGTTTGCTAACAGCCGGTGTAGCGGCAGATCTCTCAGAGATGGCGCTATCTGACCTTCATACGATGTTCGCCATTGATGTTATCCACGCTGTGGGTTAAAGTCAGTATACTTGATGAGAGTATTAAAGCCTCCTAATTTCTCAGTTTAACCTCGATATTATAGTATAGTACAGTAAGACCTCACTTAACGCGGGGGATACGTTCCAATAAGTTCCAGCGCTAAACGAAACAGCGTTAAACGAGGTAACTAATAAATCAACTGTGATGCAGGAAAGATGCGTTCGTACTGTGATTGCGACTTCGGAAAATACAGTTGGAATCTTTATTCTGGACAGACTAACAAAAGAGCCTTGAAAATGATACATAGTATACACCGTCGCTATATAGTGCATTGCTTTTGTACTACCGCATAATACTGAAACAGCGTTAAGCGTGGTCTTACTGTATATTGATTTTCAACCAAGTTTAAAAACGACTTATGACGAAAAGAGATATTGCCTTGGAACTTGGCCTTATTGTTTTAGATTTTATAAACACCAAGTCAACCATACTACACATTTTTAGTTGTGATGATGGTGTAATGTATCAACATAACACAGAACCCATGTACAATTTTTATGGTATAAAACTTAATCTGCAAAAGTCAGTTCAAATTTCTTTTCAAAGCAAGATAACGAGAAATATTGATGAACAAAATAAAAACGTCTTTGAAAATTAATACAACAGTGTTAGAAAAACATAAACTGAAAGTACAAATAAAATTTTAAACAGTTTTTATGAACATTTTTTAAATGCTTAACTTTGAGAGTTCCTTTTTCCAGTCAGAAGAGGAATACACGTAGATTAGTTCATATTTGGAGATTAAGAACAAACTATACCACACAAGAATGAACCTTTCAAGAGCGAACTAACTTCGTATTGTTAGTTGTCTGATCAACTACTATCCTCAACATAGAAATCCAATTCAGTTTGGGTACTATAGTGAATAAATATAGTTGCATACTAAACCATCATTAATGTCCACTTTGGGTCAAGATCTACATATGTACGAAAGTAGGTATTTAAGTATAATTAGCAAGGTCATAAGAAATAAAATATTAATTTCACCAATGTACTCAAATCATGCATTTAAATTCACAAAAGGAAGTTAAAAGAAATATTATTTGACATAATAAAAGAGTTATATTTATACTATGTATGTACTTCATGTATACATAAGTACAATAAATTGTCTTTAAGTGTGTATGTATAAATATGTCTAAATTACATTCATTTATTATCTTTTCAAGTATTTAATCAAAGAATACAATTTTATTTCAATTATTGATGAGAACTTTATAGAAGTGCTGCAAGAATTTATAACTTCTTAAATGTCACGTATTCGGAAGTGAAATTATTCGAGACGCTGATGAAAATATTTTATGAACACGTCTATGAAATCATATTTAAATACATGATGTTGGTTAAACGAACCATCAGTCAACAAAAGTTTTCCCTTGAGACAAAAGTGCAAAATACCAAGAAGCAGAAGTAATAACAGTAACAATTGTGATTCAAACTTAAAGGCAATAGACAGAATAAAAAAAATGAAACATTTAATTATATCACTTGGCATTGCAGTAATTGTATGTATTAATTTGAACAATCGATTTAGTTTTCCGGTTGAAGTCTTATTATAAAATTTATATTTCTTTTTTTGATATGTTTAGGCATCTGCTCAGGTTTATGCTTATTCGGCGGGTAATGCCTACCAACAACAGTCCGTGGATGATGATGCAGTTGTCGGAGAATATCAATTACAAGGTAATGGTCATGCTGGCGGCCTCGGTGATGCTGGTAGTTCAGCTACTGCTGGTGCTTCCGCAAATGCTGGTGATGTGGCCGCTGGTTTCGCTAGTGCTCTACCATCAAATCACGGCAGCAGCCAAAACATACCATATCAACCTGGCAATACAAGAGGTAACAGTGTATCCTCATCCATCTCTTATCCCAACAATAAAGGTGAAATTCTTATCCATCGCCCGGCTGCAATTATTGTAAAACGTCCACCCACCAAAGTTGTAGTCAATCACCCTCCACTAGTCGTTAAACCTGCTCCTGTTGTTTTACACAAGCCCCCAGCAGTTGTTGTACGTAAAGTTTTCGTCAAGCACCACCCACGCCCGGTCAAAGTAGAACCTGTTTACGTTAATGTTGTTAAGCCTCCAGCGGAAAAATACTTTGTCAATGAAAAACAACAGCAAATTGGATCACCTCAAACTGGCTTTGCTCCTGTAAATGTAAATGCTGGTTTTGGCTCTTTGGGTGGCTCTGGGTCTGCTGCAGATGTAGGCAATGCTGCTGCTAACGCAGGCTATCAATTATTGCAAAACAATCAAGGTTTAGCCGCTTTAGCAAATCTTTCAGGTTCCGGTGGCTACAGTCAGTCTGGAGCTCCTGTTCACACATCGTACAGCGGACCCTCATATTAAACGTTTTCCAATAATGAAACGTATTACTCACTAGGAAAACTATTTTTATATTTACCAAGTATTTTGTACTTTTTTATAATAAAACGTTTTTATACAATTTTAAAAAAAGATATCTTTTCAAAATGGTTAGTCAGGATTGATTTCGGATACATGCAGAAATAGCGATAACAACTGTACAAAAGGCTGAGAAAGCTACTTCGCTTATTGAGATCTTTTAGCAATTTAAATGGAGATAGAACGAAAAAGGGATATTACGACCAGATTAACAAAACGAGCAAAACAGAGTACTGAGTGTAAATGTATTACGTAAAAGTAGGCAGAGGAAAACTATTAACAAATGTTTACGGACAGACGAATTTAATATATGTAAAGCATAAATATTGAATCAACATTGCATTGTTTCATCTCTAAACCTTATTTATCAAATATATATAAAACAAAATTAATCAATGGGCAATCACACACGAGACCAATTATGCTGGCACAAAATGGCAGCTTGTAGGCAAGAGAGGTGAGAAGAGTGTTTTTTTGATGGCATAATTTTTCAACCAGCTTCTACCCCCCACAAACCAATACATAAACAACACAAAACCAATGCACATACATTTATGAAACAGCAGGTTCAGAAAAATAAGTAAAAAAAAACACACAAAGCAGAGTACATGTATACAATTTTATGCCAGATGAAATAGTCTCGTGTGTGATAGCACATTGAAATAACTTAACTGCAAGATAATAGTTGCTATTGAAACTTTTTACAAAATTCAAGGTTAGGAACACACTGTTCTAATTTCTGTGGTCTCAGTAAGGTAATTCTGTTTAGAACGTCTATACTTAGATATTGTAATTATAGCCATTAAATTCACGTTTAAATAAGTCCATGTTAATCATGAAATGTATGTTTAGTAGTACAGACTTCACGTGAATCCAACTGAGCAATAATGTTTTCTCAAACGTAAAGGTCAGCTAACGTTTAACGTATTCTGGCATGCATTAGCGATTTCCGCTAGATTAAATAAAAAAATTCAATATTCTTATGAAATTACATTTTTGAAAACAATAAAAATTTATGCTTTCAGCAATACAAAGCAGTTGAATGCAAGTGACTGAACCAGGCATAATGTACAAGCGAATATAGTGAAAACTTATAATAAAATTAAGGCTTCAAAATAAAACTTTGCTTGTAAAACGGCTACAATGACGAAAAGAACATGTATAAAGCGTGTTTATTGGAGTTTTATGTTACTACTATTATGGAACAAGCTACAAGTAATAAAGAAAAACGTTGTTTTTTTTTCTTTTTTAAGTTATTACATTAAAAAAATTTTTTCTAACTCATTAAAGATTTTAACAGTAAATGCTGCTCATATTGAAACAAAACAAAATTACATTTTGGCTAAACATGTAACAGTGAACAACAGTGGTTTAATGAAACAAATCAAACGACATATAGAACAGCAGTCACAGGCATCATCTAGCAAGACGCAAACATTCTTAGAATTATTACTGGGTATTATTGATACCTTACAGTTTGGTAAACGTAAGATAGGTACACCTTCTTAATAATTTATTAAGCAAAAAATCGTTTTGTTTTTAAGCTTACTGGCTATTTATTTTTTTTTTTTTTGCTTTAAGTTTTTCAATTTTTTTTTGTTTTTTTTTTTTTAGATTTTTAAAAATATGTATTAAGGATTATTAAAAAGTATAACTTACAATATCGAATATAATTTATGTAGAGATCTGATGATAAGTTTTAATATGATAATATATGCATGTATATTAATATATATTTAGTTTTGTAATGATGATAAATTAATTTAATTTAAAATAACTTTTAGAAATTTTTGAAGGTTGCTTTAAGCAGTTCTTAAAATCTAAAATGTTTATTAGGAATCTTTAATTATATACGTAGATGATATTAAAGCATTAAATAATAAAAAAAATATTTAGCAGGGAAAAAAAAAAGAAAGAATTAAAATAAGTATGACCATAGTTATATGTATATCTTTTACAAATAATTAAAAATAATTTATGTGAATATGTATTTGCATTTGAATGAAATACATACATATATATATATATATTTCTATATGTATGTATATAACGAAACGTGTGTGTGTGCTGTAACATTAAACTGCATGGTTTTGTTTTAACATTCGAAAATATTAACATTGAATATATAAATAAAAAGCTTTTTAACGACAACTTTACGAATATCGAAATATTTGAATTGTTTTATTATTAACGAAAATTTAAACACAATTAAAAGTTTGTGTGCATAATAGGTAAGGTATGTATGGTATTTAGCATTTATTTGAGAACTTTTAATGGATAAATAGCATTAACGTATGTTAATAAATATAACTATGGCGGCGGCAAAATAACAGATATCGGTTAAAAGTGAAAAGGCTAATTAAAAAATATATCAACACTTGCAAAAATTTAATATTTTTTTTTTTAATCTTTTTGTTTAATTTTTCTTTGTATATATAAAGAAATTGTTTAACATAAATATGAAAGAACTTGTTATAAATATTTTATAAATAATGTTAATATTAAATTAAAATGCTTAAAATATGTATGCTGAACAAAACTTGATCATTAAAAATTTGTTGCAGAAATTTTTCTTTATTATAAGAAGAATGTTGAAACTTTTAGTTTATATTAAAATTAATATAATATGACTTATTATATAAATAATGAACTGCTTGTTAAAAAGAGGTATGAAAGAAATGTACAAAAAAAATACATTTAATATTGAAATAAAATAAGCATTAATAATAAATTTAATCGTTGCTTGTGGCTACTAACTCATTACGAGAATCATTTGGATTATTCTCTTTGGACAAAATAATAGGATTCGAGTTTCTATTTGATTGTGCCAATGGCGATTGTGCTACAACTTGGGGCGCTTGGTGAGGTGCTGGTTGTATAGCTGGAGGAGGTGGTTGTAAGCAATAAAAACCCTAAAAAGGAAAAAGGACAAAATACACGCATTCATTTCATTCTTCAAATATCACACATTCTTTTTGATGAACGATGCAACAAAAAAGTATGTACAGTAAGACCCCGCTTAACGCGCGGGAATCTTTCCAATAAGTTCCAGCGCTAAACGAAACAGCGTTAAGCGAGGCAACTAATGAATCAACTCGGACGCAGGAAATATGTGTTCGTACTGTGCTTGCGACTTCGGAAAATACAGTTGGAATCTTTATTCTGAACAGACTAACAAAAGAGCGTTGAAAAAGATACATAGTATACACCGTCGCTATATAGTGCACCGCTTTTGTACTACCGCGTAATACTGAAACAGCGTTAAGAGGGGTCTTACTGTATTCAACAATCACAACAGAAAAGTTTACGTTTGTTCGGGATGATGTAAGAAATGTTTGTCTAATTTGTTTCAAATCATTTGTCCAGTTTTGATATAAAATGCATGTATCAAAGTGCACATACCCGAAAACTGAAGAGTTTAATGTATATTTTAATTTGATACCACCATTCCGTATTTCTTAATTAGATTATTTAGATTGTATTGAATAAGTTTTAGACATAACAGGGGTTTTTAAAAAAATTTCGCTTTTAGTAGGGGTTTCTTTCTTATGTGTGCAGTATAATTAAATACGTTCAATTTTACTCGAGATAAAAGATATTTAAAATTCGATAGCAAACTGGTTGATATGCGAAACAGCATTTCAAATTATATATATTTTTTATTGCTATAAATCTAATTTTTAACTAAGGTTTTAGAATTAGTATTTTCATATTCTTGGCAGATCTCATAAAAAACGAGTTTATGCTAAACAGGAAAAATTGACAGAAATGTCGAAATGAATTTGTAACTATTGTTTAAGAATTTATAAAAATAAAACTGATACAATGGAAGCCTTGGAAGACAACAATTATTATTATTTATTAATTATTTCTCCAAAGTCAATTTGCGATTTGTGAGTTGTACTTAAATTATACATACGGGTGGACTAGCATAATGTGTAGTAACCCTTTGAAAGGAATCATTTTCAAAGTGTAATAACACATATTAAAACATACAAATTCATCCTGATTTTTTCCCAAATAGAAATACCCATGTAACTCAATAAACACTAATATATCCTATATCCTTCCCAACAAAACTGGATTCGTGATATCTAAATTCCTACTCGCACTTTTAAAGTTAACACCCCATAAAACACATAACCCTTACCGAATTTTGCTGCATTGTGGCATCTTCTTATTATTAAACAATTGCCTAGTTCCTGTTACTTTAGTAAACTACATACGTATAAACAGATCAAAACAAAAACTTCGCAAACGAACTCAAAACATGGATGTAACAGTGAGAATGAGAATTAATTTATTACCTGAGTACCAATGGTTGCATGTGGCGATGTCAATGCTATTTGGTTAGATGAAGTTGAACCTGCAACTTGGTGGTGAGCAAAAGGAGGAACTAAATGAACACTATTTGCCACTGTTGTTACAGTTCCACTAGCGCTTCCACTACCAGATGCTGCGTTTACACCATTTGTTGCATAATAAAATGGCATAGGTGGAGGTGGATAATTCGGACATTGGAATTGCATGCCGGTCGGTGATCCCATACCTATTATACCAGTTCCCATCTCTGAACTTGAAGCGTTTTCGGTATTATCCGTTCCAGTACCTGCAGTATTTAATGTTCCATGAATGTTTGCTGGCGGAAGATTGCAATGTGCTATAAACTGTGGTGGTGCACCAGGCATATAATTTGGATGAATTCCCATTCCTGGTGCCTGGGGTGTGCCAGATGTATGATGTGGTGTAAATATACCATAAGGCGGAGCTGGTGGAGGTCCTGTAGTCAAAGGAATTGGTATATAAACACCGCTTGCCGTAGGTTGCAGAGACATTGGCAAATGGCCAACATTACTTCCTCCTTCTTGTGTCGGTTCTGAATTGTTAGCGTTCGGGTTATTCGAATTCGAATTGTTTGTTGTCGGAGTCTGGGTATTAAGGTTAAAGGTACAAAGCAATACATATTAAAACGATGTTGAGTACACAAATACAAATTAGTAGTATTTAAGTAAAATTGTTAAATTTGTAAATACGAGAATAGAAAGGACTAAGGCAACGAAAATTGTGTGTGATAAGTGATATGGTTGTAGATTTTAGTTTCAGTGAAAAAATCAAATATGTGTATACAAGCGTTGCTCCGTTTTGCGAAAAAGACTAAATATTGAATTTATTACAGGCCGAAAAAATTTCAACAAACAAGAATATCTTGGTAAGGTAGGATCATGGAACGATTCTGAGTGAATTCGGATCACAATGCACCATAAACTTAAAAAACTAACGTCTGATTTCTGAGTTAAAAAGTCTTGTCGGCTTATGTTATTACCATTCTCTTCGGTGGGGTGACGTTGGTAGCGTAGACATCCTAACAATTGGAAAACTTTTTCTTTTCCATCGAAAACACTAAGGTTCTAAGTAATACTGAAGTGGAGCACACTTAAAAATATCTTGCCATAATATACCTGGATAGTTGTTAAATATAATATCGTAATTCTAAAATGGTACACTTCAATTATATTGTACCTTCACATTCGATAAAAGTTTAGATGATTAAAAATATAATACAACTCAGAAATGCAATTTAAATTAAACAAAAGTAATAAAGCATTTTAATATTGAAAACAACTTACGCGACAATTTTGTGATTCGGCCGAATTAGATCTAACGGTTGCTTCGTTGTAACCAACTGACGGTGAAATTTGACGCGATTGTTGCTCCATCACTCCCGAATGGTAAAAGTTTGGTGGCTGCAGTTGATGCTGTTGTTGCTGTTGTTGGAGATGACGTACAGTATTTGATGCATTAGAAGCAGAAGAATATTTGTTATAATTGGCTTGATTACGTTGAGAATAATTTTGTTGTTGTTGTTGATGATGTCCTCCTCCTCCACTGTAATTGAGATTGTTTCTTTGTGGTATGTGGCGTTCTTTGCCACTGAAAGAACGAGAACTATAACGACGATTACTATTTCTATTACCACTGGTATTTTTATTTGTTTGATTCGCTAACTGATGAGTTGCTTCGCTTGTATTTGATGAATTTATTTCTAGAGTATTCACTTGATTATTTGCATCCAGTTTTACATTTGCATTTGCATTTGAAACTTGATTAGCATTCTCATCAAGTTTAATATTTTGTTTATCGCTTAACGGATTTTCCTGATCATTATTTGATGCTGCTAGAGTTTCTGTAAAATCATTTATCATATAAAAAAGGTGTCATAAATTTATTCTTTTTGCAACTTACGTTCAGTACCAACTGGTTTCTGTTTCTGATAGTATTCCAAACCCAAATTATAGAAATATCTTAATGTCGCGACATCAGCGGGCAAATCGTTACCGTTCGCTTTTGTGGATTTTTTAGCATCATAATTTATTCGTCCACTTAATGGTGTATTTTTTGGCGTATTCTGTGCACTTTTGTTAGATGCACGTAATTGATTTGGTGTATTATTTGCTGGAGGAGGATGTACATTCGTTGATGGCGGTGCTCCGCTTTGAGTAGATTGCGATCCACCAACGCTGTTAGCCAAATGTGTATTGGAATAATAAGAGGGATTTGTTGGATTAGCAGAAGTAAGCCCGGGCGATGTTTGCGGTTGTTGTACAGTTAAAGCTTGTGATGAAGGTTGTGCTGGTGGTGGTTGTGGTGGAAAGTAAGGATTAGCACCATTAAAATAAGTTGTTCCAGATGGAACTACAGCATTATTACATAAATAATAAAAACCATTCATGCCATTGACAGCAGGCATGAAAGCAGCACCCGGTGGAATGCCACCATCATAAGCACAATAACCATAATAGTCTTCTACTAATCCATTAGGGGCGGCATAGGGATACATTGGATAGAAACTTTGCAATTCAGGCATATATAAAGGTCCGCCACCATTAGGATAATTATAATGATCCATATCATAGTTGTCCATATGTAATAATTCAAATGTCTGCGCTGAGCCTAACTGCTGATCATCAACATTACTGGCAGCACTATTTGCATTTGATTTAGTTTGTCCAGAGTCTACGGCCGGATTACGATTCATTGTTGTTGAAGTTCTTGATGGTGTTCTTGAGTTTTCACTGGACTCTGCAGCAGTCCTTTGCTGATTGCTTGACTTTTGTCCATCGTTTTCTCGGCCCGTATGAGAAACTGTTAAAGGCATTGTGCAATACTCCACATGAGTGCGAAAATCTTCCAAATGGGCGTATTGTTTTAATTTAAAATATTGGGCAGGTGAAGTGCAAAGTTGATTGTTTTGTTCACGTGTTACTTTCTTCGAATCATCGTCGATGTAATTATTTGAGCCAGTATCATAGTCAGATGATATAGATCCACATGCAAATTCATTGTGTTCATGATTCTCATTCGCGGTATTACATTTAAAACGATAATTATAGTGTCGAGTAAAACGCACTGAGCTATATTTTTGCATGTGCCGTTGCAAACGATATGGCACGGTCCATGGTTTGAATTGATCCGGCGGTAACGGTGTCAGATTTTCATAAGGCACTAAACGCTTTTCGCCCAACTGTTCAACAAAAACAATACATTGGCCCTCGTCTAGGGCAATCTCCTGTATGTGGCAAGTATAAAGATCTTGTTCAGACTTACGTAGTTTGACGTGGCATTTTGCTCCAACCTGAAATATTTTGCGAACTCGTCTTGTGCTATAACGTATTAACTGAATATGGGACACAAAACACATAAATGACGAGAGGACAATATAATAGTACACGTTAAACGATACAAATAAATATGTGCAATAAAAGAAAATAACCAACAACAAACAGAATAAAATATACAATATAATTTAATAACCATCTATTCATCATTCTAATAAAACAAGATAGTTTTATCTACATTTACATAAAATAGAATAAGAATTTGGAGTGGTTTTAGACCACATTTTTGATTGGAAAGAAAGAAAATAATTCAGTTTCAAATTATAACGAAAACCCCTACATACCCAATAGATACGTACAATATACGGTAATATAACTCACCTTAAAGTTTGTATCTCCGTGATACCAGTTTTGCAATTTCGACTCCTTGCGCATTTCATTCCAAGAATCAAATTCAATATTTCGATACATATTTGGGTCAAGTGCTTTAGCAACTTTATAGGGAAACGGAGTTATACCCTCCTGCAAAAGTTGACGCACACACGACACATACTTATTGGGCAAAAATGATTCAGCAGTTCGTTGCATTAACATTGAATTTTTTTCAGAATCTTCACAGTCGGCGATTTTCAATTCTCGTTGCAGATCATCAGCATAGCGTGGAAAGTGCATATAATGAAAGTGACATAATTTATAGTTTTCTAATATACAATTGGTATTATGAGGTAGATCTAAGTCAAATGAACGTCCATCGCTTAGATGGATGCGAGTTGAATAGCCCTCCTCATTTGTTTCAGTGCGGTATTCCATGCTATCAAAATTAGGACCATGAAGCATTTGCTCAACGGCAAATGTTACATCCGGTAACTTAAATAGATCTTTATAAAGAATCTCATAACATATCGCTAAGCAAACAAAAAACACAGAATGTATACGTCAAGTAGATGAATTACATGAAATGAGTGATATTTACTTACATTGGCATATGGCAGCCTCTTGTATATAGTCTGATGTAAAAACGGAATCGAAATGTCTTTCAGGTGTATAAAAAACTCGAAACACTTCCTCGAAATTTGAACGATATTCATTATAATAGTTACCCAAATTAAAAGGCTGAAATAAAAATACATTTCGCCTATAAAGCGAAATTTCCTTTTTAGAACTGGCCCACAGCTATCATTGTACTTGCCATATATATTTTAAAATATTATAGCTTAAAGAAGAACACGATAGTCTAGCAAAGATTGATAACCTAACAGATGTAGTTGTTTTTGTTGCAATTGACAACATACATATGTATTACCTATGAGCTGTTTTGCTATGGATGAGTATAAGAACCAAATTTTGCCAAAATAGTAGAGGAATTAAAAAGCAAGAAAAATACAATGATGTTTTCGAATGTTCAGGGTTCAGTCAGTGCTTGATATGTTATTTCATCAAACTGTGTGTATGATTTGATAAACCTTAAGCTCCATAACCACATATCAAATTAATGTTGGTAAAGAATACTCTGACATATAGGCCGAGGTGAAATCAAGGTACTCCTAATTTTCAGTACCCACATACATACATCCATACATAATTAGTCATTACAAACCTTCAGTCAGGATTACGACCTAGTTTCTCACACCACTTATGTTGTGTGAGTTAATTTTATACATGAGTGACGGGACCAACAGTTTAAAGTCGTGGCAATTTCATTTACTCTCAGAGTTTTTGCTAGAAATCTACTGAGAGGAAGTCGCTGAAGAAATATTTTCTCATATTTCGTTTTAGAGTCTGACCTGGGGTTTGAACCGTGGCCTTACGTCTACTAAGCCGACACTCTACCTACTAGACTACAGACACTTCTATCATTACCTGCGTTGATTATATCAGTTGTTTACAACAGGAAATTCAAGTTTAAAGGTATAATTTTAATGTGTTGCTGTGCTAAGGAAAATAGATCTAGAAAATAGATCTTACAAACACATACGTAAATTTGATCAGTTAAATTTGATGTGTCATCATGCAGCTTTAAAAATACAGAGTAAGAGTGAAGGAAGACTTCAAGCAGCTGTAGCGACTAAACGCTAAAATAGAGGCTAATAATATTTAGAACTCTGAGCAACAATGACAAAAAAACTACACTTAATACAGACTGCGGTCCTCCAAAATGTTAAAGAAAATTGAAGTTTTTCAATTGAGTAGCAGAGACCTCTCTCGTACTACAAAACTAATACTCTACAAGACGCTCATCCTACCCGTGCTTCTTTATGGCACAGAGGGATGGACCCTATTAAGCACTGATGCAGCAGCCTTGAGAGTATTAGAGAGAAAAGTCCTACGTAAGATCTACGGTCCAGTGCGAGTTGGCAATGATTTCCGCATCCGATCCAACAGTGAGCTGTATGAGCTCCTCATCGCCGTAGACGTTGTGCAGCTGCGCTGAATCGGCCATGTCGTTCAAATGATGGAGGATACTCCGGCGAGACGGGTATTTGATGCGGGGATCCGTGGAAATCGACGAAGAGAACGAACTTGTATCCGTTGGAAGGACCAAACCGAGGAAGCTCTGTCATCGATTGGCGTAGGCGCGAAAGAAGCATAGGTGCCTGGAAGGATGTGTTGCGGCAGGCCGAAATCCGTTAATCGGGTTGTTAATGGCCAATTAAGTAAGAAAGAAGCTTTTCAATAAATTTACTTACAAAAATAATTCCTTTAGTCAGCGAATAAGCTCAATACTTATTTATAACTTTTGCTTATGTAAGTCGGCTTTTCTCTTTAAAATTAACTAAAAAAAAAAATTAAAGAAATATCACTTACTCAAACATATAACCGGCTGCCTGCAGCTCCAATAATGTCCCATAGGTTTTTGTTTTCGACATGTCATCCAAGTACTCATCGAAATCTCGATCGACAAGATAATCAAAATATCTCCGATGTTTTCTCATGTATGTCACACACTTTTCCCGAATAGCCAAATGATGCAGTTGTGTATCATACATTTGTTCCGATATCACACGAAATAGACAAGAGGCATCTCTGGCGGTATGTTTGCGGTAAAAGTTGTTTTCTTCCAGGAACTGATCGAAGGGATCAGGTGCTTGACGGCTGCCCGATGTAAATTGGCGTTGCATTTTCAAAAAAAGCTTGCTGGTTTTCGTTGAATCAAAACGTAAACCTAAAAGATTACAGAACACACAGAACGATATCTATATTTTGTAGAATAATTCTTTAAAATCTGTATTTTAAAAATATAAATCCTTTAGTTGAAATCAAACTCAACTGTACACTTCAAGAACACTACTTGAAAAATATTCAAACAGCGAATAGCTTCGTTTTAAAAAAATGCACAAAATATCTCAAGGTCTTGTTTTCGTTTATGGCACACCAGCGCACGAAATTACTTACAATGCCAAAGACAATGGAAAAGGAAATCCGTTATGCGAAATGAATAGATATTGATTTTGGTCTGAAGGAAGCTTTTTTCTATTTTAATAATTTAATTTTTCTTTTTTTTGCAATTCATTTATGAGTTTACTTACATTAAAAATTAAAACACTCAAAAAAAAAAAGAAAGAAAATCTTTTCAAATCGTTGGAGTCTGCGACTTTAAATTAGAAAATTGTGACACTGAATGAAGAAATTCCAATCGGCGTTGGATATTTTATTTCTACAGAAAAATTGAGAAAAAAAACAACAAAATATGAATAAAATACCGTTATGATAGGTGATGTCAATTTTTAATTTCTCTAAAGCGCTTTTGCGTATATGCTAATGGAGATCCTGCTATTAATATTGCCTTATTAAATTTATTGCGAATTGGAAGAAAATATTGTGTTATTATAAGTTTGAATATTAAAAATGAATGAAGCCACTAACTTCGAAATAGACATCGCAATGAAAGTTTAAGAAGATATTGTGGGGAATGATGCCGAATCTAATAAGACCTGGTTGGAGTAAAAGATAGTTTCAATCAACATAATACAACGATATGAAAAATCCAACCAAGTGGAACATGGCATCTATTTTTAGAAACTGCTTATGATTATGTACCTATAGGAAAACGGACTATAGCTTTTAAAACTATAGCATCTCTGTATTTGGCCACGTGAAAGCTCTGAACTTCTAGGTAATCTTTGAACTTCTAAACTAATTCCTCAATCTCGCAAAGATTTAAAGTATACTGAACTGAAATTTAAGGACGGTGAATTACATACGATTAAAAATGCAGTTGAGATGTTTTTGAAAAGATTTTGCAAACGCCCAACAGATTTTTTATAACGGAACGCGGACGTTATACAGTTCAGTTCATTGCCCTTTTAGTTTAGAAAAATTTTGAGATTTTACAGTTAATGTGATTACTCATCAAACATATGTATGTTCGAAATTTCTATCAGAATGCATATACAGAAGCAACCGTTTCATTTTATTGAATAAAATAATGGGGTTCAGAAATCCTAAGATTTCCTATTTATCTTAGAGCCCACTTCAAATGACATAAAATAATGTCTTAATTAATTATTATTTAATCATTTTATTACTATTATATTAATACATACTTTATTTCTTTTTTTAACTACAATTAAAGAAATCTTAACTTAACTTGGAGAACTGAATACAATTTCATTCTCGTAAATCTTTTTTAAGTTGTTCCAACTGTTTCTCTTGCAATTGGATCTGTTCATTTAATTTCACAAGTTCATCAGATCGCATGCATTCATCTAATATTTCTTTGTATGCTTGTAGGAATGCCTTTCTTTGATCCAAACACTGGCGATGTTTCTCTTCAGCATGTCGCATTGTCTGTTCATTAGACTCTTTAAATTCTTCCACCAAAGAGTTTTTATGTGCGATTAGTGAACGAAGTTCGCCAATAGTTTTATCAGCCATCATAAGTTCTTCAGTGGATTTCTGTATTGTCTCGCGCATTTTACATTCTTCCTGTTTTTGAATGCTAACAAGCTTCTCTAAATTAGCTATATTTGAAGTATTGGCTGTACGTAAAGCATTTAGTGTAGGTTGTAACTTGGTGTCTATGTTATAAGCTAATTGTTTACAATTCTCTTGAATTTGATGTAATTGAGTTTTATTGATTTGTATTCTATCCGCTGCTTTCAGTTTAATACTTTCTAAAAGGGGTATAATATTGTCCAATTCAGACTGTTGAGGTCTCAACGATAGTTCAAGTTGAGATTCATTTAATGAGGCATGGATATCTAGATTTTCCTTCAATAAATCGGAAAATTGTATTTCTCTCATATGAGCATTAAAGCTTTCAATCTTATCGTTTAATTGCTTTATAGCTTTGGATTGCAAAATCTGTTGGTTATCGTAACGGCTTTCCAAGTCTTTTATAGTACGCTCTTTGATAGCCACCATTTGCTTGTGCTGTTCTACATCAGTGATCATTTCATTTCTCTGCTCTACAGAGCACTGTTGAGACTTTAATCGTTCCCGTAACGATCTCAATTCCAATTCAATATGTTCTACCTCTTTCGCCAGGCTAGACTTGCGTGTTTTTAATTCTCTTAGATCTCTATCATTGATGTCACATTTCTCCTGCATTATTTTAATATTACGGCGGAAATTTTTTACTTCATTCGAAAGTTTCGATTTAATTTTCATCATTTCCTTATCCTCTGGCGGTCTTTCGCTCTCCAATTGTTGTAAAATCTTTTGCTGTTTTTCAATTTCTCTTTCTAGGGCCGGTAAATCTTGTACTCCACACAGTTTTTGTACTAAAAGATTACACGTATGCATTTGGAGACTTTTAAACTCTTCTGTCTTTTGCTTGTCCCATAATATAAAACCATCTTCGGAATTTTTAAGCAGTTCCTTTTGAAATTCCAAATCGGGAATCTGATAAGGATCTTCATTTAAGCGCGAGGCACTCAATTCTTCTGGCTCCTTCAAATCAAAATAGAAGCCTTCATTTTCAACTTCGGAGGGCGGTACAAAATCCATTAGAAAATCAAAGAGAACAATCACATTACCAAAGGAATGTTGTGTGTTGGGAGTTTTCAGCCAAGACTTATTAATCGGATGAGGATAATGTAATTTTTGTAGTATATTTATGATATTATCTACGTAATTGCTGCCAACCGTATAGCGCGTACCCCAGATGTAGTTTAGAAAATAGTTAATAATGGCAATAAACTGTTTAATGGACATTTGTCTGAGACCACGTTTAACGAAATCTGTGCTAATACCACCATCCAAAACCTTTTGGTTTAATAAATGTTCTGTTATACGTTGTGTTTGTTCTTGAACCCATTTTTTGTCATTATGCAGAGCCACTGCATTGCCGCCACCAACAGCTTGTCCGCCCGGTCGTTGTTTTTCAGCTGTGAAAAGTACACGATTTGGAGTAGGCTTTGATAATGGAGTCTTTTGTGGTGTGAAACCACGTTGTGGTGGTGGTACGCATAGGTAAGGATTAACAGAACCACCACCACGTTCACTGGACGAGGCTCGTGTTGGCACAGCAATGCGACTTTGTCTAAAATGTATTGAAATTAATGTTTAATTACTGTAAAATAGAATAAGGGCAGCTCCAATAAGGCTGGTGCAAGATATTTCAAGCATTAACCAGACCTTATTAGAAACCATTCATTTACAATTTGAATACACTTACCTGGTACAATACTTTTTGGCAGTGGTGCCTGTTTGTGGTACAGGAATTGTTAGTAATGCACCACCACCACCCGATGGCGATGGAGCCGCAGAACTTCTCTGTTGAGCTCTGTAAATACATAGATAGATTTTTATTTATATTTGTTGTTTATAGGAAATAAAGTATTAACCTTGACTGTCGACGTATGCCATCATCATGGAATTCCGACGTTCTTCTTGGCCTTTGCATTATGGTTCAAATTCTTACATGGAAACAATTTCTGCATTTGGCGGTTTCAAAACAAAAGTGCTTTCAAAACAAAATACATCAAAGCCAATCAAAATTTAAGAGCGCCTGCTGGACATTTAATTCCATGCATAATTCCCACAATCTGACGCCGTTAAAGATTTTTATTTGTTACCAGTGCTGCCACTTTGCTTACTTCTAACCCAAACATGTTATTTGTTATTCTATGTGTAGATTTTTCTCTTTTTGTTGACAAAAATGTAATTTAAATAATGATTGTGAATAAATATAATTTAATTTTGAGAAAACATAAAAAAACTGTAAACTTAATATGTAATTTAATATTTTTCCTCTTTTAGGAATAATTTTTTCTGAAGTTGAATGATTACAAATTTTTTCTTTCTGGCAACACACAAGCCACACCGTTGGTAATGCAGTACATATTGTAACCAGATATGTCGGTGAATGCCCCCGCTAATAGAAGTGATAATTACTTATTCTAGACATACACCTTTAAAAATCACGTTATACAGTATATGGGTATATGGTAATACAGTACCATTTCGAATAACGGCACTTTGGTGAGTTTCGATTTTATTCACCACACAGGGTAAATTCACCACATTTTGTAAAAGCTCACCACACTTAAAAAAATTAAATTTTATAATGCCTTTCCCGGGAAGGGAAAGGACGGGGGGAGTCACGTCGTATATGGGGGACCCAAACTCCAACAACAACAAGGAAGAGCGGGTGTAGCGGCAACACAATACAATTACAACAACAACTACCCACCAACACCAACTTTTGCTACAACAAACAGCAGCAGAGAAACAACCAACCAACAACGACAAATAAACACAAACAAACGGGGCTTAATTTTTACTTATACGAACCGGAAATGGAAAAAGAATATGTGAATTAATAAGTTTTATGTTTAGTTTTTTGAACGAACAAAAACGTATTTTTCACCAGTGTTGGGGCCAAGAAGAAACTCTTTGTGCATTAAAAATAGTAAATCAATAAGTACTGAAAAAAGGATAAGGTAAAAGGAAAGGTACTGAAAAAAGTACTAAAGTACTGAACTTTTCAACACTGGTTGTCGGATCAGACTGCGACAAGAAGAGTTAAAACGCGGGAATGGGATGGTGTTGTGTGTGATCTATCTTGATTTGTGTCCAACTAATGCTGAAATTATAATTGAATGTCCCCAGGATCCGCCTCATTTTGGACACATTCTAACATCTGGTGTTCAAGTACAAAAGTGTCTGTACTGGAGTGTACTGTGTAGTGTATATTCGTGTAGTCGATCTCTATACTTTTTGCTCTACTTTATTTATTATTTATTTAAGCAGCCTCTGGCAAATAGCGGCCGAACCCTTAATTTGTGAAACGGGATCAACAATGTTTTGAAAAAATCTCAGTACGATCGATATACGTAAGCTTAAAAGTTGACTTCTTTCAATCCGTAGTTTCTAGAAGATTAGAAAGGAGGACGGACGGATCCTCTACGCCTTGTAGATGTAATTAAAATTGGAGTTTATCGAGATTAATGGAACTCTATACGAAATACAAATAAATGATAATAGTCAACCTAGCTCCATATAGAAAGAAAAATTTATTCTGACCCATTTGTACCAACAAAAACAATTAATTCGGATTAATTTAAAAACATTCTTTTAATTTTTTTTTCTTGAATAACTTTTTCAATTTTATTTACACATAAATTATTATTATAATTATTTTTTGTTTTTGTTTTGTTTATTTCTTAATTATTTTATCAAATTAAATTTTCTATTTAAATAAACACATATTTTTATTTATTTATTATTTTAATTTTTTAATTTTAATTATTTTAGGGGGTGGTTTTCTTTTACATAATTAAGTTAGAAGGGGGATGAGGATTTAAAATAAATAAAAAATACATACACATCATACATAATATAATAATAATAATAGTACTAAATTTTAATCCATTAAGGTACACTGGAGAATGAAACTAAACACTCACTATAAACACACACTGGTCGATGGATGGTTCCAGTTGCAACCATCAAGCATTTTTCTATTTCCTTGTTTTGTTTCGTTTTACTCAATCAATATTATTAATTAATATTATTCTTATTAGTTTTTAATAACACAATTCAATTTTAACATGTGTCCACATTCTATACATTATTACACAATTTCGGGTAACTAAAACATAAAGCATTAATTATTAATTGAATAGGCATCGATGACTATATAACTTACAACCCTGTTTATTGTTTACATTTGTATACTAAAAAATACATATACAAATAAATATTATGGCATATACATATATGTATTTCTATTTCCTTTTTTCTATTTGTATAACACATTTAGCCGGGTAGATTTGAATTGAAATCAAATCATATTGTCACACAGCAAATGAAAGAAACTAAATTTTAGTTCGAAGCATTTAATGTATCTAGACCGGCTCCATATTCTTTGTTGATGGATAACAAAAATATAAATGCTAAGGCCAACAGACTAGAGCCCAATAAATCTCCCAAGGCCGTAAGATAGGGTATGGATGAATTATCAGGATCAATTTTCCATTTCCACATGGCATGCACAATTATGTGGGCAATATACAATAGAAGCATTAACTAAAGGAGAGAATTAAATTAAAAATACGATCAAAAGATGTACGAGCGAAATTCGAATTCAAATGAAATTTACCTGTATTAAACTTGCAAGTAAGTATGAGAAAGCAAATACCCAAGTTATTGTCGATTGGGACATGTGTATATAGTCGGCTACAAATATGAACAATATATTACCGGGAATTGACAGGCAAATCAATAAACGTGCTGTTCTTGCATAAGGTACTGTAAGTTGAAGAAAAATTAATTATTTTTTTGGTTTAAATTGTAAAGTTTATTTGTAATACATACCTCCTTTGAATAGTGCTTTCCAGGGCCATTCGAATATTTTCGTATGGGGCGGTATAATGCCAATTATTGAGCTCTGATGAAGCATAGTAGATATTTTACTTGCTTGTACCGATACCAAATTACCGCCAATACCATTGATAATCGGTTGGAATACTACGAAACCATGGAATACTTCGACGGCAGCATCAAGTACCAGACCACCCAAGCTGTAAGGAAAAACAAAGAAAAAACAAACATTAATTTCGAGTTCAATTGTTTACAAATATATTTCAAGGTTAGATTAGATTAGGTAGCAGAGAAAGAGGTTTCAGCATTTAGTTGAAAAGCGCAAGACATAAAATATGTGCGTTGCGGGGGTAATGCAGTATTTTTGAAATGAAAAAGTACTGAAAAAAGTACAAAAGTACTAAATTTTTCAATACTGGTACAAAATAAATCTTGCTATTGCAGCAATCTTTATAGAGAGATCGGTCTTTAAAATCTTAAGAAACTATTAAAAGCCTGTATTACTTACCCACTAATACACAGTGCTGATAGTACTGGCACCCAACCACTCTTGAGCACAGGGCGAGTATATTTATTTTTTAAGACCACTGTTACCCACATGGGTAATAAGATCAGATAACAGACTACAACAACATAAGTTATCCATAAATGAGTTTCTAAGAAATGAGAAAAAAGAATTAAAATTAAAACACAATAAAAAATATTTCAATAACCACCAGTTCAACTTACTTATATGATCGAATAGTATAGAAGCTATAAAGGATAGCAAACTAATTGAAACCACATCACCTATGGAGGCAGCTAAGGGGGTTGCCAAATTATCAGGATTCAAACGATACTTTTGAGACAATAATATCACAGCCACTAATACAAAATCTATAAAAGAAAACAAATAATATTGAAAAAAACCAAGGAGGAGGCAAACAAACACTTGACCCAACAACTTACCTAACACAAAGCACGACGATGTCGCCGTAAACATAGCCGACGCTGTCAGCAGCATTACATGTTCAAAATAGAAATTACCATCCATGGCAGCGCCAACCGATACGGCAAACATAGCGACTAAAAATGATGCTACCGTGGCCTGCACCTGCACCAATGCTATGTTGCCGACAATCATTCGTATCACTTCTTTGCGTCCCGTCATATTGCCCAAATTGACTTGAGTCGATAGACGCGAGGCCAGGCACATGTCTAAATTGCCTTTGAGACCCAGCAGAGCGGGTACCAAAATGAATAATTCACTAACAGACTTAAAAACTCGCCATTTCTGAAAAAAACAAACAACAAAATTAAATGAAAATTTGTTTTTAAAGTTATCGAAAGAGAAAAAATGTAGGGATTTTAAACAGAAATTTGTCGTAGGATTGTATGGGATATGCAGCATTTTGCCTTGGCTTTTTTACTTTACTTTTATATGTATTAGCAAAATTGAGAGTTCCTTTGGAATATTAGAGCTGGATGTAACACACTTGAACGCAGACTAGCCACTTTTCCTAACCGCGTATGTATTCAAGATTTTGGGGGATTCCTTTCTTTTTTAAAGGCATAAGATAATTAATTGCGATTTGCTATTGTGAATGAGTTGTTCTAAATGATGAATCCTAAAATGTCTGGTATTTGTCCGATAAACACATGATCAAATACACAGTTTACGATTTAATTCATTTTGAGTAATTCTCAGTAGTGCCATCTATTGGAAATTAATCGCACCAACTTAGAAACCTCCGTCGACTTATGAGCAACAATTTTGCTAAAGATCATATCATGATCAAATGCACAGTTAACGATTTAATTCAGTTTTAGTAATATGCAGTGGCACCACCTGTCTTAAATTGGTCATACTAACTTAGAAACCTTCGTCGACTTATGCGCAACAGCTTTGCTAAGGATCATAGCATGATCAAATGCACAGTTTATGATTTAATTCATTTTGAGTAATTTTCAGTGGCGAAACTTGCCGGAAACTAGTCATACCAACTTGGAAACCTTCGTCAACTTATGCGCAATAACTTTGCTAAAGATCATAACATGATCAAATGCACAGTTTAAGATTCTTTAAGTTACCTACAAACAAACCTTCATTTTTATATATGTATATAGATTAGAGCGATTCACCAAAAAAAGTGCTCGATGTACCCTCCTAAAAATGAACATTGGTATATTTTATGATGATATTTAAAATATTTCGGCTCCAGATTTGACCTCTCGTGAGCTGGACCATTTTGAAAAAGGGTCTATTTTTCCATGTTTTGTCAATATGAGAATCTGTTTCCTTGGCGGTCTGGACATCTATTGGGAAAAGGTTGTTGGTCAACACATATACATACCTTAATTGTGTGTCAACAAAACGCGGATGCTCTCTCGGTTACAAATGACTCGACTGAACTGACTGGTTGGATTTTTCAAGTTTTCAAAAAAAGCAAAAATGAAACTTACCAACATATATAAGAAAGGAACTAGGGCGAATTTCAAAAAAAGCTGAGACTCGTATTTAATGAAATCGACTAAAGATTAAAATATGTTAATTTGGTTATTTTATTACAAACAACCCAGAAGAAAAAATTCAAAAACCGTTCTTTTTTACAGAATATCCTTAAAAAAGGACATGGATGATTGTCCTTGGACAAATTGTATATACAGTTGGACGCGCCTTGAAAAAACCTTTCTTATGATACTCATATTGTATATGTTGGTTAGGAAACAGATTCTCAAATTGACAAAACATGGAAAAATATACCCTTTTTCAAAATGGTCCAGCTCACGAGAGGTCAAAGCTGGAGCCGAAATATTTTAAATGTCATCATAAAATATACCAATGTTCATTTTGAGGGGGGTACATCTTGCACGTATTTCGCTTCCATACAACATGAGTCGCTCTAATATAGATAGATAGATTGTCTTTGTGAATAGCATCCAATGTATTGCAAAAGTGGTCTCTTATAGCCTTATTTATGAAATATTTCCGCAGAACAGAATATACAGCTCTTGATGTTTCCCTACATGGCAACCCTTCCAATCTAGAACCTGCTATATAAGCTATAAAAACAATGTTATGGAAGCGGAGATAAGGCGGAAAATATAATAAGAAAATCGGAAAGAAGCTTTCCTATGGCCTTATGAATGTTAAAGTAAAAGAAAGGTATACAAAAATTTATTGTTCATAAGTTTAGCGATGACACTCAATGCTCTGAATTGTTTTACGTGGAAAGAACAATCAATTGGTTTCCTGCATATTTAATAAATTCTAAAGAAATACAAAAAAAAAAATTAATTTTGCAGTAATTTTTGTTATTATTAAAGTATGTACTTAAATATCAGATAATAATAATTTGTTGGAATTTAACACTCTCAAACTTGTCAGAAGTTTGAAGTGAAGGCTTTTGAAAATTACTGAAGTGATGTACAATCAATCAACGATGATTTGTTAATAAAAAAAATAAAGAATTATTTGCAAACAAAATTATTTCTCCTGCTCTCTAATGGCGGCATTTATTTATAGAACTTTACTTTATTTTACTATTTATTTGTATTGTTATTAAAACAATTGAATAGTTAAAGGCAAAAACCTATGTATACTTATTAGTGAATATCACACACACCTACAATTTTAAAAGAGAAGTTTCAGGGCACGAGGGTAGTATTATTAAATCGAAGGTACTTTTTTGTACTCATAATAATTGCATGCATGTCGTGCACGAGAGACGATTGGATGAACGATTGTCATTGAATTTAAAGTAAATTTTGCACTTAATAGACGACAAAAAATAAAATAATTATTATTTATTATTAATAATAAGATAATAATTGAAAGATAGTGCGAAGGAAATAGAAATTAAATACAAAAAGTAATAATATTTAATTGTTAGTTTAATTACAAAAAAAAAACATTAAAACTTACCTCTACTCTACCTAAAATAATACCGGCTCCTATGGTACCAATGCCAGCCAAAAAGAATGGTATCGATACTTGTATAAGTATAGATGTCCATTTTTCTTGTTTTATGCCCGGCCGATTTAAGGCCATCTTCTCATCTGCACCATTAGAGGGATCATGACCGCCGCCATTACCGCCACCGCTGCCCGCTCCCGGATCAGGTTCTGAGGATGCTATGGACGTCGTGATGATTGAGCTTAATGAACCGGTTGTCGAATGTGGTAAACCCGACAATTTTTCATTGTCGGCGTCTAAAAGGAAAATTTTGTAATAAAAGGAAAGAAAGAAACTTGTTAATAAATATTTTAAAGAACTGATTAAAAAAAAATTAAATAAAATTTATAAAAATATTATATATTGTAAGTAGTATAATTAAACCAAAGTGCTTAAATATAGTAATTATGGGCATGCTGTTATACAATAAATATTAATTTAATATAAAAAAAATATATAAAAAAATAAAAAAAAACGGTAAAATTTAAATTGAAATTGTCTTCCATATTATATTAGTATCACACACTATTTACTTATGTTAGACTTCGATGACATTTTTATATAAAAAAAATCATAAAACAAAAGTAAAATAATTGAAACGCTTGATTGAGTCAATCAAACTTTATACTTCAATCACGAATATTAACAGAAAACCATTGTAACGGTATTATTTCTTTGAAAATAAAAACTATCGATAGTAATAAAACTAACTCATCAATTCCATCTCAATTAAAACATGTTGTCGCCTTTAGCGTTTAACGTTTCCGAGTTGCCACCCTCAGCATATAATAAAAACAAACGTAAAAAAAACGCTTTTTTCGGATTTCTTGAGAAATTATTTATGAATGAAATGAACAACAAGTGTAATGATGATAGGCATATTAATGAATAATTTATTGTGGTGAAATTATATTCGATTTATTGTAAATTGTTTAATTTTATCATCACAAAGGGAAATATATTCAAAAGGGTTCTTTTTTTCTGTTTTCTAAAAATAACCGACCGCAAACTGGTTTAAAGCTATTTTAAAAGATAAAATATTAACAAAGTTGTGTTAAAAAAAAAAATTAAATCCAAAATTAATGAAGCAAAATAAACTAGTTTTAGCAAAATTATGGCTATTTTTGATTATTTTAATTATTCAACTTAGTGCCATTATTACAACTTGGCGTTAACAAAAGGGAGAATTTTAAAGCGCAGATTAATTGATTTTCATTATTATAAATGGACAATAAGAGAGAGGTAAGCGTTATGCTTAATTATCCTAACGTTAACTTTTAAAGTTAAGATTATGTTTGAACTTGCCATATTATATAATATTTTCAATATGGCAACTTCAAATTTAAACAAAATGCGCATATACAACAAAAAAAAAAACAAAGACCGTCGTTGCAATTGCGTTTAAATACAATTTGTTTAATGGAGCAGTTTTATTGACATTGATCCGGCACTGTCATATTTTTGAAAAAGTTAACTTTATATTGTCATTAGATTGTAATAGCGAAAAGATGTTAAAGGTGACTTTAAAGTTCACTTTAGCTAAAGTTATCTTTAACTAAACCCAACTTTAACGGGAAGTTGTAGTAATGACCCTTAGTTTGAAACAAAAAAATGTAAACGCAAAATAAAATTCCAAGACACATATTGTTTCTTCTCTCATTCAACTGAAAACATTGTCAATGTATGAAATTAATTTCAAAATATCGAAATTAATCAATTGCGTAGCGTAATTGGACCTATCTGAGACTACACTAGAATAATATTAAGTAAAGATTAGACTCTTAAGTCATACATTTTTCATTTGGTGCAAAAAGCACTCATGAAATTTTGAATACAAATGAGTCGACAATATTGAAATTTAACTATGTACTCTGATTCATTCGCACTCACTACAACGTTGATTTATAAGTATGAGTACAACGTCGACATCGAACTCATACCATTCGAAATATGTTTGATTCATATGCCTACTCATTCAGATTCATAACTACGAGTGACCCGAATCAGTCTTCGTTGCCTTTACAAAAAAAGAAAAAAGACAAAGACAGCAAGCAAAGCGAGCACACAACCTTCTAGTGAGTATTGTAATGTTCGTACGCGCATCACACTTATTTTGTGTTTCTTGTAAATGTTGAGTCATGGAGAGTCGAAATCAACAAAATCATACGTATTATTAAGTATATGTACGATGAGTACTTCAAACTTTGAATATGAGTAGAGGTTCCATTATATTAAAAGAAGTATGAATGCGTATAAGTATCAGAAATTATGAGTATGATTCGATTCTAATCATATTTTTGAATACTCATAGCTGATCTCTGATGTGTACGCAGCAAACAAACATAATGGCTATAATGTAAGTCAATATGTAACGAATGCTTTACATTCCTCTTAAAAACTGGAGACGAAAAAAGCGTGATTGCCTTAATGGATTCGCCAAAGACTAGAAAGAATAAATTCATAACATTTTAAAATGTCTGCCTATGTAGAATAATGTGAGTACATCAAAAATCATTTAGGTCCCTCTAGTACAAAATGAACTTGGGGACTCCCCTCTTAATCTCTACCAAGGAAATTTCACATAAGATACTTTCGATAAGAAGAACAGAGTAGTTCAGAAACCATTACAAACACGTTTGTTGATTTTGTTTCTTGCTCTGGCAATCTTATACTTCATCTCCTTAATGACCTCGGATAGTTTTTGAATTCCTTAAAGACCTTAGGTGTGGAAGTCAATGTAATAGAGGCTTTGCACAATATGTGTTCTTTGGTGGCAGTGCTTTCTAGCCTCGAATAAATTATTAATAAATGCTTTCAATAGCATTGTTGACAATAGCATTGTACAAACTTTAACACGCAAAGATTTGTAATTGAAAAATAATCTAAACAATCATCTATATACATACATATGTATGTACATTAGAGCGTCTCAAGTTGTATGGAAGCAAAATTCGTGCTCGATGTACCCCCCTCAAAATGAACCTTGGACTTTTTTAAGATGACATCTAAAATATTTCGGCTCTAGCTTTGACCTCTCGTGAGCTGGACCATTTTGAAAATGGGTCTATTTTTGTATGTTTTGTTAATTTGAGAATTTGTTTCCTAACCAACATATAGAGTATGGGTGTCATAAGAAAGGGTTTTTCAAGGCGCGTCCAGCGGTATATACAATTTGTCAACGGACAATCATCCATGTCCTTTTTTAAGGATATTCTGTAAAAAAAACGGTTTTTGAATTTTTTCTTTTCTTCCTTTCTAACCAAATTAACTCTAATATGATGGCGGATTTAGTTTCTATATGATGTTTGGATGAAAATAGGACTAAAGAAAGAAAAAAAGAAATGATCCACGACTTTTTGTGGGCATATTTTTTTCCCAAATTAAAAAAAGGTATTAAATTTTTTTGTTTATATTTACAAAACTATACTCAAAAAACGCAAACTAGGGCGAATTTCAAAAAAAGCTAAGACCCGTATTTAATTAAATCGACTAAAGATTAAAATATGTTAATTTGGTTATTTTATTACAAACAACCCCGAAGAAAAAATTAAAAAACCGTTCTTTTTAACAGAATATCATTAAAAAAAAGGACATGGATGATCGTCCTTGGACAAATTGTATATACAGTTGGACGCGCATTGAAAAAACCTTTCTTATGACACCCATATTGTATATGTTGGTTAGGAAACAGATTCTCAAATTGACAAAACATGGAAAAATAGACCCTTTTTCGAAATGGTCCAGCTCACGAGAGGTCAAAGCTGGAGCCGAAATATTTTAAATGTCATCTTAAAAAAGTCCAAGGTTCATTTTTAGGAGGGTACATCGAGCACTTTTTTTGGTGAGTCGCTCTAATGTACATATATAATAATAATAATTTGAAATTATTTTGGATTTGTATCTATCGTAGCGAATAATATAGTTTTAAAACCATATGGACAAATGTTTGGTATTATAAATAATCCTTAAACCAAAATAATATGAGGTTATACAATTAAAGACGTCAAAGCATTTGCGAAATCTAGCAATAAAGGCTTAACATTACTGCTAAATATTAAAATTTTATTATTCTACTATACTATATATACTACTAAAAATATTCAAGTAATATGTTAAAAAAGGCATTATTAAATATTATTAAATTCTCTATTTTAAAAATCCTTTGAAAATATATGTAGTATATGTACATACAAAAATATCGATTACAAACAAGCAATCATAAATAATAGTGTTTTGTAAATAAGCTTGGATAATAACAAAGGAGTGTGTATAAAATAAATACTGTAAAAAATAAATACTGATTACACTTATTAATTAAAGTACAACTGTGTTTAAAACCTAAATAAAAATTTCTTAAAAAAATAATAAAATGGCGTTTTATTTTCGGCTAGAAATGTTGCTTCATTATTGCCTCAATATAAGTAACGGTATTGAAATATAAGGAAGTATACAGAAATATTACGCTTAGAAATATTAGAAAAATAATACTTTTTTAAGGACCAATACAAAAATAAAAAAATAAAAAAGTCTTTTATATTTAGGGTACAACGATTTTGATACAAAATAAACTAAAGCTATAACTTTATGAGATCAACCACAACAGGATTTCTATTAAAAAGAAAGAAATTGCCAACATTTTCTTTTGTTTACCGAAAACAAAACGCCACATGACAACATTGTTTCAAAGAGTAGTAGTAGTAGTAAAAAACAGGACATGGTTATATAAGAACAAATAAAATGATGAAATTAGATTAAAAATGTATTAAAGTTGTAGGGAGAGAGAGAGAGAGAAAAAAAATAGAGAGAGAGAGTAGGAGCTGGAAGGAAACTCACCATTTCCATAAATTGTAAACAATTTAAAATTATCATCTTGTGGTGGTAATGTATTACGATAGTGTCCATGTGGCACACCATTTTGACTGGTGTATTCATGTGGTGTTGAGTTTAATTTTGTTGATGAATTATTTTGATGATTTTGTTGTTGCTGTTTAATATTATTATTGTAATGTTGATATTGTTGTTGTTGGTCTTGTTGGTTTTCTTGTGTAGTAGGTTCATGTATATCTAATGTGTGAACATCTAAAGATCTTCTACTTAAACTGTTACTATTACTGTTATTTTGTGTCATACTTTCACTATTAGACGTTGTTGCTGTTGTTGTTGTTGGAATTGTAATTGACAACGTTGTTGTTGACGCTGTTGTTGGTGTTAGTGTTGATGGTGAGGGAGGGTGTATAATACTAGAACTACTATTACTACTATTGGCATTATGTGTTGTTGTAGTGTTATTGCTGTCTGTTGTTGGATTTGTGTTGTTGAATAGCGTTGACGCCAATTGATTTGCTAGTTTTGCAGCTGGCGTAGGCGCTGTCACTGATGTTGTCGGCGTTGACGGCATAAAAGAGGTGTCTTTAAGGTCATTGTTATTATTAAAAAAATTGTTATTTTCTAGGCGCCGATGGTGAAGCTGTTGCTGTGCCGCTTGCTGGTGGGTGTCAGCGTTTAATGCCTCATCTGGTTGTTTGCCGTTAAGCGACATGGTGTTGAATTGTTTTGTGTTGCTTAACCGTTCTTCTCTTTATTTTTTTAAATATTACAATGTGATTACGTTTTTTCACTTTTATTTTGCAATACAATTAAGAGTAAATTTGCATTACCAATTAATTAATGTTAAATTATTAAATAAAACAAATAAATAAATAGATACAATTTAATTAGGAATGTTTTTTCTTTATGCAGTTTTGTTTGATAATACTTGTGTAAGTTTCAAAAGAATAGTTTAAATTTACAAAAATAAATTGTAAAAAATTAGCTCAAAGAGTATTTATTATTTAATATGTATTTCAATACTTTCATTTACATGTTCATTAACAAAAAAAAAATAATTATTTTAAATAATTCTTTTTAGGCCTTTTTTAAAACAAAAACATTTGGTAAAATTAGAAAAATTGAATTAAATATGTAATTAACTTAATACTTGTTTTAAGCTTACGTTTTTATTATTTTTTTCTAACAAATAAGAAATTGGCAACAAAATTATGAATAAAAAAATCAAAAAACAAAAATTTAAACAAAAATCTTAAGCTTAAGTAGTAGGTGGTAGTAGGTAGTATTTGTAAAGGGGGGTTTAAGTAATTGTTTAAATATAAATTTTTGTTTAATTAATTGACATTGAATCAGGCGAAATAAATGTTTAAATAAAAAATATCACAACAATGTAAATGGAATTGTTATTGTTTTTTTTTTTAATTGATTTTTTTATAGCCTACTAATTAATTAAAGTTAATAATTAATTAATATAAATTTTCATAGAATAATTTAATTAACTTTATGTAGTTTTACAATTTGTTTAGCGTTTTGTTTACATTTTTAAAAATTAATATTAATTAAACTAAAATGTTAAGTGTTGGCTAATTTTTGTAATGTAGTGTATTAAGTAGTGTTTGTATTGACTTTGTGTACATGGGTTTTTTATATTTTTCTTTAAACTTTTTTCTTCTTAAGATTTGAACTTAATTCGTTACTTTTTTTTTTTTTGTTTTTTGTTCAACAGTAACAATTTCGAGGGCTTTAGTCACCGGACCGTTGAGATGGCTAGAAAAATGAAAAAGAGATGAGGAAAATATAGAGAAATAATGTCGAAGTAGTTTTTTTTTGTATCAAATCAAAAATGAAAATAATGTTTTTGATACAACAGAAGCAAACATGTTATCTTTTTTTTTTTTTTTTTTAATAAAATGCAATTAAATTTTTAGTTTGAAAGAAAGACAGAAAAGAACAGAAGAACCTTACTACTAACAATAGAAGTTAAATCAAGAGAAAGGAATATACTTATGTATTGTTGTAACAAATTAAAAAAAAAAACAGAAAATAATCCTATTCAGATCATTAACAAAGTATTTAAATAATTATATATAAACACACTAAAAGAAGAAAAAAATGCAAATTTTCAGAACCAGTTAAATTGAATAGGAAATGAAGTTGAAAGAAGCCATTAAAATTCTTAAAAAGTAGTGTATCTAAACAAACGTTTTTTCCATTAGATTTAGCGGTTTATACCACAGTCAAAATTAATACAGTTGGGCCTCGATTATCCATGATGGTCGGGACCAAAAGCATTACGGATAATCGATTTTCACGGTTAATTGAATAACAACTTTTATTATACAGATTTTTTTAATATTTTTATTATTTAACAATATTTATATTAAAAAATTAATTCAAGAAGTTTATGTACATTTTTAAATCAAATAAGTACCCTGTAGGAGAATGAGTAGCTAACTACAAAAAAAACCAACTTTAAGTTAGCTTTTATTTACTAACTTTAAGCTAACTACTACTCAATGCAGAGTTTTCATTAACTGAAGTGTATATTCTGAGCAGTTGTCAATCACAAATTTGAAAATTTTAATTTTGGCAAATTTTTAAAAATGCTGTTGGGTTCAATTGGATTGGGTACATTGTGATATTCTAATAAATTTGAACGCATTTTTCACGTCGTTACCGTGTAATCATACCTCCAAAGCGACAAGCAATTGGTCGACCTACACCTCAAGCATGGAAGAAAAGAGCATTACGAGCCTCAGAATCAGACTGGCAACAAGCAATGAGACAGGAAAATCTTCGAGTACATGCCGTTGAGACCCGTTGGCATGAATCACTTGAACAACGAGAAGTGAGATTAGAAACTGATCGAATGCGTACTACTTAGGCCCGTTCGTCTGAATCATCTGGACAACGGGAAACAAAATCAATAAAGTGATTCGAAATTATTTGGATATTTGTGTAATGTCTTTCCTTCAAATTTATTTTAGTTGGTGGCGCAGCAACGCGCGCTGTTTACAGCTAGTTTAATTATAAAAATAAAAGACGCAGAGGTTAAATTACAGCTACAAAAAGTCAACTGAAACCTAGATACAAAAAGCCAATTAAAAGCTAACTACAAAAAGTCAACTAAAAGCTAACTTAGAACTAGTCGACTTAAAGCTAACTTATAAGTAGTTAACTTTAAGTTAGTTGAAAAGTAATGTATAGAACAACTGACTACTGCCTAGGACATCACAATGTTAAAATAGTTAGTTGCTGTCATTGAAAAGTAATCCAAGTGGTAGTCAGCACTAGTTGAGAAATTGTTAGCTTAAAGTTAGTTTAAAGTTAACTATTTTTCCGACAGGGTATGTATACATTAAATTTTCTACTGAAAACATGAGGCAAAAAAGGACATTAAGCAAAAAAAGAATACAACTTCTTAAAAAAAGTCTTGTAATATTGTTTGTCTAATATTTTTCAACTAATAATTTTCTTTTATAAGTTTTTCTTAGATGCGATAAACTTGAATTTTATCCTGCTCTGTAATTCCGGAAAAACTGGGGCTAGCCAGGAAACTTGGCAATGTGCTAGATGTCTCTATCGCTTCTTTTAAAGTCGTTTCTGAAACAATTACATGTCTTCCAATCCATTGTCTCGCTCAGGTTCATCTGAGTTAATGTTTGCCATGCTTATAATTGCTTCATCTGACAAAACAGCAAATTGGGAGGCATTTCCATTACAAGTCTCTATATCCTCTGTGGTAAAGTCATCCGTAACATTGATTATTTGTGCCACATTCTCGAGCGTATTCGATATTTCCATACCTACAAGAAATCACTTGTAAATGCTTCTGACTCGTCGCATGCAAACAAGGGAATTCCCCGTTTTCATATTTATTATATTGTATGTATTAATTTGAAGTTAATAAAAAAAAATTCTGCCATCACGGATAATAGAAGTAATCACGGTTAATCGAAGCAAACAAGTTGAAAACATTGCAAACAAAAAACAATATACTAATCGCGGTTAATCGGGGTTACCGGTTAACCGGATCACGGATAATCGTGGCCCGACTGTAATTGATTGTAGGCTAGCTGCAAAAGTTTACCAATATTACTGCCTTTTATTGAAAAATTTTTGCAGATTCCATAATAAGACAAAAGAGGTACATAGTTTCATTTTATCACTATTATGAAGTCCTTTCGTATACCAAAACCTGCTCAGACTATATAAAAAGTATAGGAAGATCGTAGCATATGCAAAGCTGTTCCTTATTAGGAGAAAATGTATCATTACTGCCACTACTGATCTAATAAAGTTATCGTTATGGGGACACCAAAAGTAGATCAGTTCAAGAATTAATGGAGTCTTTCAACAATTTTTAGAGTATCTCTATAAAATACTATGCAGCATCTTCTATGAAACAATTCAAGCGTTAGCATGTCTTTGCACTCTGATAATGATGGGTTAACTACCTTATCATTTACAAAAACTAATACATACAAAACACTTTCGAGGTGACTACCTTAGGTCCTTGGGTTAATTAAAAAATTTACAAATATTGTAATATTTTTGTTCATAAATCACTATATTTCTTAATTCAAGGCCGTTACAAATAAATTACCATTAAGAAGAAGATTTAAATTTACTATACATAGGTAGTAAAAAAAAAAAAAGAAACAGAATATATTTTACGATTTCCATAAAATTCGTCTGAGTAGCACAGCACAGTACAAAACATTTATTTTTAATTGCATTAACTTAAGCAATTTAATTAATTTTCATTTTTTTTTATTTTTTGCTTCTTGGGGAACATTGTACCCCAGTACATATAACTTTTTTTATCAGGTCGTAAAAATGACAATAAACTTGCCAGACAATCATTTTTATATGGTTTAAAGGCAACAATCCCATGTAGCAAATGTTGGCAATTATCACCTTAAAATAATGAAATCAGAATGATGAATTTCTTATAAAGATTACAGAGAAAGGTTCATGAATATCTTAATCATTTTGAAAATTTCCATTTCAGTAGAAGTGATGTTACCAATAATTCATAAAAATATTATTATTATTATTATGGTGGTTAAGATTCCTTTGAAATCTCTATTTGGATTCTGAAATTCAAATGAAATATTTTTTCATTTTTAAAAATCTTATTAATTTATATATTTTTATTATTCAATAAAATTTAATTCTTGTTAATATTTTATCTATTTTCTTATAATTCACAAATAAATAAACGTTTCAATAATTCATTTTAATTTGTTTGTTCGTTTATTTGCCATGGATATTTCAGATGTTATCTTAACCTAATTTTTTCCACGAAATGGCAAATTGCTTGCATGAAAAACATTCATATGTGTGTGTGTGTCGTCTCTAATTTTCGTCTAACGGTTTTATTTTGTTTACATATTGAGCTGACCCAGTACACTTGAAAAACAACCATAGTTGCCAATTAATTGCATTTTTATCGATTTGTATGATTCATAATCGTGGGTAATTGAATATCATGAAATAAAACAAATTTCATCGCGTAAAAAGTGGTGACACATAAAAATGGCATTCTTTTATTGGGAGTATTATTATCTATAACGTTTTGTGGAATAACATTCATGAAAAATATGGGTTCAAAACAGAAATACGTTCTTTTTCTTCTTAGGTGATATCATTTTTAAGAATTATTTTTGTCTTTTATTGGATTGGATAGCAGAAACAAACTCTGTCAAATTTAGTTGATCTTAGGTTCATAAGGGAAAAACAGTTCAGGCACATGTCGTTACAAACCGCTAGAACCGCTAGTGTAGACACTGTAAGCATTGGGAGTATATTTTTTAATAGGCACTGTCGCTAAAGACTGGCTTTCCAGCCGCTATAAGATTTTGACTTTGTTGGTTATTATAATGACGAAAAGCATGGATTTAATGACTCTGAATAGTTTCATAACCGCTAATGCATTTACACTATATACAATTGAACGAGTGCTGCTTGTTCAACAAAAGACACAAATTTGTAAAACGAAAGACAGAAAACTACAAGACCAGATGAATTATTTGCCATATTTTTAGCCACATTATAAAAAGACCTCGAGGCACGATGTATCACCAGGTTCATAGAAATGTTTATGCTTTGGTCGCAATTTTTAACGTGCAAGATTATGTATTCCTGTAGTCGCCGTAGTCTAGTAGGTTGTGTGTTCGCTTATTAGACCTAAAGCCCCAGGCCAGACATCAAAACGAAATATGAAAAAAAAAATATTTCTTCGTCTACTTCCTCTCAGCAGATTTCTGGCAAAAACTCTGTACACTCAGTGTACCCTGTATTGTTGTCCTACAATGAATTAATGATAATGCATGTAGTATATGAACCTGTGTAATGAGAACCTATCTGGCATGCAGACTCCCGATAATCAAGGTTTCTGCAGTTTTGTATACAAAACGTATTTAAGATTTCGTCATATACCCTTGCAGATTAGAATGACTGGTAATAAGTATGTTTATTAATGTTTGACGTTTGGTAAACCCAAATGAAGGGCTGCGATATCTTAGCCACTTATTTGTATATTACTTAAAAAGGATTCCTATAACTTAATGGTTTTAAGGGTCTAAGAAAAAAGACCTTCTGAGGAACAATGACAACCTGTCATTGGCAGCCTGACAATGTACAGTCAAAATAAAAAAGACGTTATTGATTTGTTTAAGGCATTTACAATTAACACTTTGCACTCCCTTGTCACCACATTTGCGACATTTCGTATGTTATGCTTATTAGGCTGGAGTGCAAAGGGTTAAAAATGTTTGAAGAGCAAAACGAATATGAAAAAAGTTTAACATAGAAATTATCGGAAAGAAGAATAAAAATTAGCAGGAATAAAGTCTAGTAAAGTAGACTTTTTTGTTTGACTGTATGTTGCTGCCAAAGATTAATTGGGAAAATAAATTAATTTTCAGTTCAATAATGTAAAGATTATTGTTTTTTTTAATTACCTGGCAACACAGTTGTCATCTAAACTTTTCTGACGTACATACATAAATTTTGCATTCATGCTTTTTTTCTATAAAATATAATTAATTACTCACACAAACTACACCTAATATCTTACACCCATAGCCAAACTTACACTAGCAATAAGCATTTAAAAAAGAGACTTTTAGACCGGTTGTGAAGATGACAACTTTTGCAAAAAAAAAATGTTGTCAACCAATTTTTTTTTAATAAGAGAATAAAAACCGGGCCATTTGAATAGAGCAGGAATATACAAAAAAATCATTTTATATTTTGTTCCAATTTTATTCATTTTTTTCTTTTTTCTTTTGTTTAGCAAAAGAAATCCCAAAATAGTGGAATGAGTGTAGTGTACCGAATACACGTTTTACTGTAAAATGCCCCATGGCTTGTATAAACAATAATAATGAGTCTGTTTGTTTATGATGTTGATGTATTACTTTTTATTACGGACAAAAAAACTTTAAATGTATAAACTTAATAGATCTACGTATAAAACACCATTAATTTAAGTAATTAAAATAATAAAAAAAAAACAAAATAACAACAACTATAATTAAATACTAATTTCAGAAGATATATACATATCCATTAAGAGGGAAGTAAATAAATAATTGCGAGGGTTTTTTCCTATTTTTAGGAAATTAAAGTTTTGGTAAATAAATTTATAAAAAAATAAAGAACCAAAATCTTTTAAATTGTCTAAATAAATTAAATGATGAGGATTTGTTTATAGTGACACCATAATTATGTATTTTTGTATTTATTTTTATCATATCTTATAATTTTATTTTATAAATATATCAACAGATTGTTTTTGTTGTCAGTTGGGTTGACAGAGCTGAACTTTGCAGCCTTTTAGTACAGATTCAGATTTAGTAAAACTGAAATGCTTATTTACCGGCAAAAAATCAATGTTTTTCATGCGATGAACCGTATTTTATAAATAACACTTATGCAATATGAACCAACAGTGGGCATAAAAAGAAAAATTTTACATTTTTAGTGAAAAAAAATTTAAAAAAAAATTATTCAATGCCTCTAATCACACGAGAACAATTTTTAGTCACACAATTTTGTGTTCTTTTCAAATCACACGGAATGAATATTAGTTTGCCATGAAATATATACATGCATTGTATGTGTTAGTGTTTTTGCATTCATTTGAAAAATGTGTATGTATTAGTTTTGTGTTGGTAATGAGGGGTTATAGCTGGTTGAAACTTTACGCCACCAAAAAAACATTCTCTTCACCTCTCTTGCCTATAAACTATGTATCATTTTACGCCAGTACTATTGTTCTCGTGTGATTAGAGCCAATAGTGTCTACTACTACTACTGGATTTAGAATTAAGTGTAGAAGTTCTACAACAGACGCTTAGGCGAGGGCTTTCAGGCGAATATTTTTTTGTTTTCATTGGAAAATTCATAGAAACTTAATTGAGATCAACTAATTGACAATTTATTACAATAAAACTAAAATCATTTCCTATATAAATTGACGCTTATTTTTTTAATTCATTAAATTTCGAAACGATTTATTTTTGCAAAGCTCATCATTTTTATTCTCATTTTTTGCTTTATTTTTTATTTTATTTTCTTGTTGTTCTCACAATGTTAAACACAGTGTTGCAAAGTGCACGTGTAAGTTGTTGTTAATTTATAGTGTTTGTAAACACAAGCACATTGTTGTAATTTGGTATGTATGCTATTATAGGAACAACAACAACAATAAAAAAATTATAGACGAAAATTGCAATGGACACAAAAAGAAATAATAAAAACGATGACAACGTCAGTACTGCCTATATGCATGCAAACATATGCATGGAGACAAATAATTTTGCAAGATTCTCTTTTGGCTCATTTTTTGTTTGTTTGAGTAGTAAAAAAGCGCACGAGTCATTAACGTGAGTGTAAAAAACAATAACAAAACTAAACACATTACAGATGATTTGTAAATAAACACACACACACACAGACACAAATACAACAATGCAATGATTTTAAGTGAAAAATCCTAATAAAAATAGTCTGAGTATAAACAATTCAAACGATTTTTTCTTTTTCTTGTTCTTTTCTTTTTATAAAAAAAGTAAGATTAGATAAAAGCTAAGAAAAAAGAAAATTCTTTTAAGGATGTTATAAAACTTCATTGTAATAGAGATAACAGAGATAATAGTCAGTACACTGCCAGCAAGTAAAAATCGTAATTTTTATATTGACAGTTAAATTGCTTTCAAGGGTTATAAAAAATTAAGAATTCAAAAAAAATACGACTATTTACATTACGAAAGCCAGTAATTAACAAATCAAAGTTAATTCTTTTATTTTATCTTATTCAGACATACGAGTAATAAAGTCTAAAGTATACAAATCTGAAAAGGAAAAATCCCTTTTTGCTTAAAGTTGCCAGATTGTTAACGAATTTAAATTTAATGTCTCAGAAGAGGAAATAAACATTGTTTGTCTATTGCTAAGGTTTATTTAAACTTTTCGCTAGACCTTCTGTGTCAATTGTAATATAGTCACGACAAATGTGCAATGGATAGCCTGTTCTGTAAATACCTTATGGGTTTGAATTAAAATGTTCTGCGCCTCAAGCGCCTTTTAGAAATGAACGAACCTTAGTTAAACATTTTAATTAGATTTAATCACAGTCAGAAAGAAAACATGTAACAGTCAATGAATAAGGTATTTAAATAAAGTGTTGCCACACTTTTCAATGTTACCAAACTATTAATAAATCTTCTTTGCAATGTAAAACATCACACCACAGCAAAACCAGAGTGGGTCAAGTTGAATTAAACATTGACTAATTGCCATTAGATACGATTTGGTTTTGGTAACAAAAAATATTTACATATATATTTACATATATAAGAGGAGTTCCACAACAAAATGAAATATTGAAATTTTAAAAATTTGAATTCATAACCACTAAACATACATACTTCGAAAATTAAAAAAAAAAAATTTAAATTTGAAGTGGTTTGAGGAGCTTGGATTAAAATCTATGGCTTACATTGTAAGGATGTTGAAAGAAGCTGATAAATACTAAAAAAGAGTAGGAACAAACGATTATTTTTTGAAAATTTTATTGACATTTTACGTTAGGCTGTGGATTTCCCCATATGTATGTACATTTGCAATAACCGAAACCACAATTTACGTGTTCAGACATACAAAACCCCTCTATAATGATTAAGTATAGGTTATAAATGTATTTTTTTTTCGTATGAAGAAACAAAGACTAGCAAGAAATGCAATTTTTGTTTTATTACAATCTATTGCATTATGAGATTGTAAAAATATTACAAACAAAAAATTATAAATGTCCATACATACATATGTACATACATTCGTACACATAATATTCAAATTACATAATAAAAATAAATTATAATAAAACTGTCAACAATTTGTCTATTTAGCGTTCATGTCATTTGTATGTACATATGCATGTGCAGATATCTTTCTAGGCTCTGTATGTACATAGATGTGTGTGTTCTCGTAGTAATTTGTTTAAAATGACAGAGAAAAAAAAATTAATTATTTATGTATGTCGCACATAGACTAATAGTATCGATACATTTAAAATCATTTTCTTTTAATTTTAATTTCAATTCCATGCCTTCATGCGATCATTAAAAATCACACAAAATCCATGAAAAAAAAAATATTTTTTTTTATTTTACGGGTATTTTTTAGTTTTTTCGTTCCTAGACAATAGATCATTAATTTCATTCAATACATGTTGTTGAAATGTAAATTTAAATAGAAAACATCAATTTTGTGTCTTTTTTTAATTCCTTAATTGAAAATTTGTGTTTTTTTTGTAAAGTACCCTGCGGTGTATTCAACGTATTTTGGTAAGTTTTATCAAAATTTCCCCACTTTAAATGAGAGTTTTTGAAATCTTAACTTCGTTCTAGGAAAGTTTTTTTTAATGCTTGTTTATACATACATGTCAGGGAATTTTATTGGCCAGACTGATTATCTTCGTTAGTAAAGAAAGAAAGAAACTTTATAAATAGAAATAAAATTAAAGATTTATATCAAAACTGTATATATGTATTAAATATACACACATATATATATATATATACATATATATATATTATGTACATATGTGTGTACATATACATGTGTAAGAGTATTTAACAAATAAAAATATTTGTTTTGTATTGTTAAATAATTTGAAAAGATATAAATTTAACAACAGAAAATAATTAAACAAAAGAAAAACAAATTAAATTGATCATTTTATGTTTTACAGGCTTTTTTTTAATTGAATTAATCTTTTAATCTTTAAAATAATTAAACATAAAATATAGGAGATAACATGCAATAGAAATTTAAAAAAAAAAACAAATGTTGGAGTTAAGCTTAAGCTTAAGCTAAATATTACTTTATTGTAAATAGGCAACAATTGGTTTTAAACCAACAACAACATACATACATACATACTACATAACTGGCCATTACAACCCTTCAGTCAGGATTACGGCCTAGCTTGTCAACATCACTCATGTTGAGTGCCTCAATTTTATACTTGAGTGGCGGGACCTACAGTTTAACGCCGACTCCGAACGACAGATTTTTTTGAGAAACTTTTCATGGCAATTTTATTTACTCTCAGAGTTTTTGCCAAAAATCTGCTGAGAGGAAGTCGACGAAGAAATATTGTTCATACAATTTCGTTTTGATGTCTGACCTGGGGCGAACAAACTACATACTAGACTACGGCAAGTACGATCATATGCATGAATAAAATTTTTATCATGGGCTTGACACTGCTCCTTTGTGAATGACGAAAAACAAACCAGAAAGAAAGTGGGCCTGGCAGGAAAATAAGATAAATCCTAAATGAAACCATGATACAGGGTTACCTAGTGAATGTAGAAGAATCTTTTTAATTTTTTAGGCTCCAAAACATGCGTTATTCACGGAAGATTGTTATTTTATATTTTAAAAACTACACATGAAATTGGATAGCTTCTCCTCTAAATTTTTATTACAGAACAATATACTTATCATTTACTGTTCAGCTATCAATAAAGTGGAACAACTGCAATGGATTCACACGCGTGCGTGTGCATTTCTTGGTTAAAGAATGTTCTGAGAATCTGAGAAGAATACAAGTAATCGAACAAGAATATAAAATCGCATACAATTAAAACTCAATTCTGGGTTAGATTACGATCTAAGCAAGTAACAAGGTTAAGTTTATTAAAATTAATTTATATTCTTATCCCAACACAAAAAAAAATAATATGTAATGAGATCAAAAATATAGGAAACCGAATAATTTAATAATCATTTCTAATAATTTTGATTTTAGGCTAAATTTTTAAAATTATATCACGTTGTGTATATGTACGTACAATGACTCCCTAATTAAAACCAAAAAAACAAGAATAAAATAATAAAAAAACAAGAAACACTGTGACAACACTTAAACATTGTGTGTAAAGGTCTTTGGCCACACATCAATCTTCTTCTTTTCATTTTCAGTGCTGTTAATGCAAATCAAAAAAAATTTCGTTTTTAATTTTCGTCACTTTCATTTGCTGCATATGTGAGTGTGGTTTACCAAACACAAACATATGTAAGAATATTTATACTGGCCACGCAAGCCAACATTGACTTTTTGTTCTTTTCCCAGAAGCCATTTATCGATACTAGCACTGATATAATACGATTTTATTCGTAGCTACACAAAATTGGCAGGTTAAGTGAATACGAGATAACTCGTAGTTGCCACCCCTAGAAAGGAACGCAATATACGAGTTATCTCGTAGAAAGGAACGCAATCTACGAGTTATCTCGTAGTTGGCAGTCAACGTGTTAAAAGATCATACATGGATAAACATATTAAAATTATTTGAGATTCCTTGGCCAAATACGTTTCGAATCGTTGGATTATGCTGATCATATTGTGGACATTTCCACAGAGGTGATAACATCCAAGCAAAAATTGGGGACTTAGCCATAGTGTCCGGAAAAGTCAGAATGAAAATCAATATTGATAAGACAAACGAAATACATTCAATTGCAGGTACTAGCTATTGGAACAAGAACATGGAAAGCTCGAGTTTCGTTTGCACAATTTTACAGATTACATATAAAGACAGATTGGAAATTTATGAGAATTGAAAGTGATGGCAGATACATACATGCTCTAGTTAGCGAATTCTTATTGAGTGTCTATCAGTGTTGGAAAATTCAGTACTTTAGTACTTTTTCAGTACTTTTCCATTTCAAAAATATCGCAGTACTTCCGCTACATTTTCAGTACTTTTTTATTATTACATAAGTATGTTATGATTCGCGTTTTTTTAACTATTAATGGATTAGGAACATGTTAAACATAATACTAAGGTTAGAATTAGTCTTCAGCCCCGATTAGACAAACGTGCACGAAATGTACATTAGTTTTTAGAACAAAAAAAACAATGAGAACGCTTTGTTAATTTGCTTTACATATGCTAAAATGAACGTACATTCCATCGACAATTGACTAAACGGGGCTTTAACGTATCGAATCAACAACTGTTTTTGTTTTGTAGATGATTAACATGTATAAGTCGTTAGTTGTTTTCTATTCCATTCCGTACTTGTATTAAGTATAAATAAATATTTTTTTACAAAAGTACTATTTGATGCAAAAAAGTACCCTTTCAGTTATAGTTCAGTACCATTTTAAAATTTCGATTTTGTAACACTGGTATCTATGCTATATAGTCGCCGTAGTCTAGTAGGTACATAGTGTGTTCGCTTATTAGACGTAAAGACCGGGTTCGAGCCCCAGGTCAGACATCAAAACGAAATATGAAAATAAAAATATTTCTTCGGCGACTTCCTCTCAGCAGCAGATCTGGCAAAAACTCTGAGAGAGTAAATAAACCTGCCGTGAAAAAATTTCTCAAAAGCCTGTCGTTCGGAGTCGACGTTAAAATGTAGGTCTTGCCAATCAAGTATAAAATTAAGGCACACAACATGAGTGGTCTGAGAAGCTAGGCTGTAATCCTGACTGTAGGGTTATAATGGCCAATTATGTATGTATGTATGTGTCTATGCTCATCAAAATCTAGTTTGAAAGCTATTTTCAAGCAAGGCTTATTATTATAACATACTTACAGTGTGCGCCATAAGTGAGTCAACACCCACTGTAATTAAGTATAAAAAAAGTTCCTTTATCATGAATTGTTGTTTTTGTTTTAACATTTTATAAGTAATAAATAAATAAACGTTTTTAATTTTGGAAATTTATTCAACTATTCTCATTTACTTTTCTTGCCATCCTTCGAAAATGAATTATTTCAGTGGTGTTTACTCACTTTTGGCGTTCACTGTATGTCGTATAACGAGATGAAATCTAAGACGTACTCGTATACCAATGTTGACATTAAATTTGTCATTTTGCCCTTAAATATGTATGTAATTGAACTTTGTTCTACGCATTGAATAAAGTCTGGCTGAAAGTCAACTGACCGACCGGTCAACTGTTTTTTTGGTCTTAATCATTAGGGCAATTTTGTTGTTGATGTTTACGAATTTCAAAACAACAACGAACGATGTGTTCTATATGCCTGGTGTAATTATTAACAAACAACAATCATTTATAATTATTAAATATACAAATATAAATATATATAATTATCATTAGCACTTCATTAATTTTTTTTTTTGCAATCAATATTTTGAATCATAAAAATTCCCACCTTTATGTTGAAAAAAAAAAATACGCACAAAACAAATTTCAAAAATTCTCAAACCTCAAATTAAAAAAAAAAAAAAAATCAAAAACTCAGAACTGAGCCAAACTTTGTGACAGTGAAGTGACGTCTAAGTATGAAAAAAACAATATTTAACGTGTTAAGAATTATCAAGCGTAAAGATGACAATGACAATAATAACAAAACCACCAACAAAAAAAGAAGAAGACAAAAAGTTGACGATGTTATTATAGTTTGCTATTATTCAATACAATATACATATGTATATGTATAAATGAATATGATATTTATTTATAAAATTTTCATAGCAATGAAAGAAATACAAATTTATTTATAATAACAAAACCGATTTGTTTATATTTGTCAAATGAAACTAAATTAAATTGTTGACACATATTACTTGTAGGTACTATCACATCTGTATATGTATGTACATGTATTTAGTTGTCGTCAAGTATACTAATTTGTATAAAAATTTACAAGACGTCTACAAGTATTTACATACATACTACATATTTGCTAGTGGTGTTTATAACTTTAAAATAAATTACAATAAAAAATAAGAACATGAAGATGATTTATAAATATTTATAAAAAGAAACATTATTAATTAATTAATTGTAATTGCCATTTAAAAATAGCAATAGTAAAAAAAAAACAACTAATTATTTCAAACATTAACCGTTAGTTGTCTACACATTTTTAAAATTAATTTAAATAATTGTATTGAGAAAAAAAAAAAATGTAATTGTTTTATAATTTCAAAGTTTATTAATATTTTTAATTGTTTTTAATTTCATTAAATTTAATTTAGATTTAATTTATCATTTAAAAACAATGACAACAACAAAATCTTCCAATTTGCTAAACATTTAACCGGTCAAACTGGCGGGCGATGAGTTTTATTTAACAAACAAATTATTTGTTTTTTTTATATACATTTTTTTAATATGATTTAGTACAATTAGCTACCGTTCTTTGTTTACAATTTTTTTTCTGTTTAAAATTTTCTAAATCAGGATTGCCAAATTTCTATACTTTTTGCAGTGTCCTGGAGTTGAAAAAATGTACCCTTAACTTATAATTTAATTAATTTAAAAATAAATTTAATATGTCCAAAAAATTTTATCATAAAAAACAACATATTTCATTAGGGGAAAAGGGGTCTATTTGTTAAAGAAAAAGTACCACTTTTTTAAATGAAAAAAATTGAAAAAAGTACCCGACTTTTGAAAGAAAAAGTACGTTAAAAAAAAAAAGGATTAATAAATAAACCCACTTATCTTTCTTTGTTTGTAAATATGTGGTATAATTATAATTATTTAAAACAATGCTGAATAAGTAATAAAATTTCCAAAGAAAAAGTACCACATTTTCCAAAAGAATAAGGGCCATTATTACAACTTGCCGTTAAACTTGGGTTTAGTTAAAGGTACCTTTAGTTAAAGGGAACTGTAAAGTAACCTTCAACTTATTTTCGTTATTACAACTTACAGATAAAACAAAGTTAACTTTTTCAAAAATAAGGCAGTGCCGGCGCAATGTCGATAAAACTGCTCAATTAAACAAGTTTTTTTAACTCAGTGGCAACGACGGTCTTCGTTTTTTTTTGTTGCATATGCTCATTTTGTTTAAATTTGAATTTGCCATATTGAAAATAATATATATGTAATATGGCAAGTTCAAACGTAAACTTAACTTTAAAAGCTACCGGCAGGATGATCCTCCATTTAGCTTAACGATCACTTCTATCTTATTGGGTACTCATAATAATGAAAAACAATTTATCTGTCCGTTAAAATCCTCCCTTTATTTAATAATGGCCCTAAGTGACTTAAAAACGTGAAGGAAAGTACCTTTTGACAGAAAAGGAGAGTACTTATTGAAGAAAAAGAAACATACTTTAAGCGCAAAATATTTTTATAACCTTTTTTCAACTCCTTTTACATTGAAATTTTATAACAAATATTTTTAAAATCATTACACTGTCCTACAAAACTGGTTTCAAACAAAATTTCTTTTTTGTTTTGCAAAATGTCATTTTCGAAATTTGCATAAATGCCAATTAATAACATTTTTCTTGAGGACTTCATTAAAATTTATAATAAAATCAATTTAATTTTTAATTAAAATCACATTAAATTACTTTTTAAAAAGGGATCACATTACAAAAAAAAACATTAAAAAAAACAAAAAAAATTAAAAACAAAAACGAAAGCAATAAATTATCAGTTAATAATAAATCAATACACATGACATTCTGGAACGTTAATGAAAATGATGAAATGAGGAATTAGGCTGAAAATTACGTGCATATGTCAATAAATTTTGAGTCTTCAAAAAACTTCTAATAATTTAACTAAAGCAGAGCGAAATATTTTTGATCTCGCGGTTCGTATTGCTTTTACAAAAATTATTCACTTTTTTTTCTTAAATCTTTTTTTTTTTTTTTTTGAAATTAAAATGTAAGTCCAAAAACAAAACAACAAAATTATGTTTTCTAAAGGAAAAATTGTAGAGAATCCAGTTACATTGAATCCAATCCAGTTACATTGAAATGTTTATTCCATTTTCGTTTTTTTTACATGAAAAACATTCATAAATTGAATTCAAAAGATCACTGCACTATTAAAAGTCGACTTTAAGAATTTAATTTAACCCTGAACTTTATTTTCAATTTCTATTGCATTGATACTATATGTTATCATTTCTAATCTATTTCAAAATTTTTTACATACATACTCTTACTGGCACCGTTTTGATTGGTTTATTTAATATCATGTGCCTGAAAGCGATTTTCAAGTATTTAAAATTGATTAAAAATGATTTAAAATTGATATAAAATTAATTAAAATCTTTCGCTTTATCAATTAATTTAAAATTAAAAAAGTATTCACAAATCCTTATCAATATTAGTAGTTTTATAAATTCTTATACTCGGATGTCACGAGATTACTTGCAGGCAAGACATGTATTGATTAAAATGGTTTTACACCCACCTCATCCACCATTTGGTCATATTTGAAATTTGTCGGATACAAGTTTATTATCAACCTTTTGTAATAGTTTATCTTGAAAGGGAGTGTGTAAAGCCCTAGGCAAAAATAATTTTAATATTCAAAGGCAGTTCGTTTTTAATAGGAAATCTAAAGTTTCGTTGCATTTCCCAAGTAAGAGTAGTGTTAAGGAAGGACTGATATTAATTGGGCAGGTATTAACGAGCTATACATATCGTTCTTAGTACCGCAAGGGAATAGATGATGGATTTTAAATGGTGGCTCCTTATGATATTAGAGTATCTTTCAGGTTAGCAAACGGATGTAGTAACTTGCAATCGAAAGTAGAATATGGAGATCAATAATGTCAGATGTATTCCCATTATGTATGTATGTCGCCGTAGTCGTTCGCTTATTAGACGTAAAGCCCGTGTTCGAGCCCCAAGCCAGGCATCAGCGACTTCCTTTCAGTAGATTTCTGGCAAAAACTCTGATAACAAATAAAACTGCCATGAAAAAGTTTCTCAAAATCTGTCGTTCGGAGTCGACGTTAAACTTTTTAAGTTTAACTCAGTGGTGTGAGAAGCTAGGCCGTAATCCTGCCTGAAGGGTTGTAATGGCCAATTATGTATGTATGTATGATTAGCACTTAGAAACAGTAAAAAGGAGGTAATTCGGTTGAGTACATTTAATTCCCAGATTGACGACAGAGAGGCTCACTTCCATCCCTCACTACGATTAGTTTTTTCCTTTGTTATGTTTTTTGACAGAAGAGGAAGTTACATTGCTTTCTGCCTTCTATAAGCCACATGGAGAACAATGTTATGACTGGATTCAAGTTGAGGACAATTTTATCATATCTAATCTAATCTATAATACAATTTATATATTTGATCCAGTCATATGAAATACATAGTGTCATTGGCTATGTCCCTATTACACTTAAGCACACGCTCTTTGCTTGTATTTTTAGAAATTGTTTATAAGCACTTGAAAGCCTTTCGATTACAATGTGAAATAATTTCGATCAGATAATTTTTTTTTTTAATTCTATTTTATTTATTTATTTTTAAGAATACTGCGTTTCTTTAAATTAATTTGTTTTACAAGGAGAAATAACTTGAGTTCATATCATTTTTTTATTTCATTTCTATTTTAATTATTTTGTACTTTTTTTTTTAAGTATTATTATATCGATTATTTCCTATTGATTATTTTGTTATTTTGTTGAATTTAATCAAATATTTGGCGATTTTATTTTTAAATAGTATAGGCACTGGCAAAAAAAAAAACAATAAAAAATTAAAAATTAAATCAAACTTGAATAGTAGTCAAGGCTAGTTTTGTTTTAAATATTCCAACAACAAAACAAAAACAAAAAATAAACGTTTTGTTTTATTTTATCCCATTATAAAAGATTATTTGAATACCAAAAACTAAATTAAAAATTCATTTCATTTTTAGATATTTAGATATTCAAGTTTATTTCAATGAATATTCTGTGCATTTTAAAACATTTTAAATGAAATTCTTTTAAACAATCCAGATGCTGAGAAAGTTTTAATGCGGCAATTAGCAGTTTTTTTAATCCTGAAAATATTTCTTTCATTCAAATTAATAAAGAATGTCTTTAAACATCAAACCCCTGCTTTTAGGTTTGAAACAGCATTTCCTTTGGTAACCTACTTTTCATAGTTGAAATTTGAATTGTTGAATTTGGATTGTTATAATACACTGCTGCCAGAGTAATGGTTGTTGTGTTCATATCAATTTTACAATCAAAAAACCATTTCATTTAGTAAACATTCCTATCTACTGCATCTGATCGATTAGTCCCGTTCATATGCCTTCAAAGATTTCGAAAAAATAGAAATTTTTTCTATCAATCTCACAAATGCGTTGGTGCTCTGTAACAGACTTGATCAGCCATAACAAGTTCTAATAAAATTGCAAATAAGTTCGAAATGGAGACATCGATTTTATAATAGTGTCAAGCTATAAATCCAAGACCATTAATTATGCTAATCGACCCAAACGATATTATAGCATTAACAATGAAAGAGCTTCTTTGTTTCTAGTCAATGACAGGGAAATCTATCACCCTAGGACCTGGCCTCGGTTCAAACCCCAGGTCAGACATTTCCAACTGAAGGAAATATGGCAAAAATATTTCTTTCGCGACCTACTCTCAGCAGATTTCTCGCAAAAACTCTGAGAGGGATTTGAAAATTTCCATGAAAAGTGGTGTGAGAAACTAGGTTGTAATCCTAACTAAAGTGTTGTAATGATATGTTATATGTATGTATGTATGTAGGACCTGTTACAGTAGCTGATAAAACTCGATTAACGATAGGAGGCATGCTTTGTGATTATATCGCATAAACAACACGGGTGACTAATGGAGAACGTCAAAATTTTATTTGACAACTTTTCATATGACTGTTTTAGGCATATGAAGGAGCTTTTAACACCATCGTTTCGTATTCGCTATACTCCAGTAGCGTAGGTTGGAAACGATCTGCTCTCGAAAAGGAAAGTTTGTAAAACACTGATGAAATTGTTTAATTTACAAAGCTTAGCCAATCTGTGAATATATGCAAATAATTCTTGCATCTACTTCCGATCTACACACATTTATTACAATTGTATATTTATTATAAATATCTAAACACATGTAAGGCAGTAGTGCACTTTCTAATTGAAAACCTAAGGCTGGCCAGAATAAACTGATGACATTCTCCATATGTTTTAAAGTTATTAATAGTCCTGGGTTTTAAAACACCATGGACGCCAACTTCACTACGAAAAATAAAAATGTTAGCTTCAAGCATTCAGTCAATAAAAAATTTTTTTTGTAATAATTTTATCATAAAAACAATTTATTTATAATTAACACTGTTGTTTTGTTTTAATTTAAATTTAATTATTATTATTTTTTTTTGTATTGTAAACAATTTATTGTAACACACTGTACGCTTGCAACCTAATTCCCGCGTTTTTTTTGATTGCGTTTTTTTCTTCATTTTTTTTTTTTTCTTTAAAACAAAGCATGACATTGAACTCGAATTTTATTTACAAGAAATTAAAACATGCCTTTAAAGCCCTTTTGCGGCTAAGTTTTAAACAGAAAAATAAAATAAATTTTGTAACAAAAAAAAAAAAAAATTAAAATATTAATCGATTTTAACGCTTTAAAGCAAATTAACAATAATATTTGAAAAAGTAATTAAAAAATATTATTTTTTTTTTTGTTTTTTCGTTAAAATTGTTAAGGCAGTAGAAGGTTTTTTTTTTGCTTTCTTAAAAGCAATTGTAAAGAATGGCCGATTTAAATTAATGGCCAATAAAATGTATAGTTTAGACTGTGTGGCTGCTACTACTATAATAACTGAGCAAACCAGCTGGTTTAATTCGATAGCCCTGAACATTTTATGTTAAAAGAACGTCGGCATAAATTAACCATTAATGAAACACTAACTGTGTTAAATATTAAAAAAAAAATATGTATGCAACAACAAACATATATATTTTTTTAACAGGCTTATAGAGGTTATGGCTTAATGGAAAAATTGTTTTATTTTAATAATTATGTGAACAATTCTTTGGTCAGTAATATTCATGGATTTTTGTTCGAAAAAAAAAAATATAAAAAATTTAATTGCATTTTATTTGATTTTTTTTTTTAGTTTTTAAAATGTTTAAATTTTTAAAAAAATTATTTATAAATGCTTACACTTTAATTTTTTCTGTTTTACAAGAACACTAAAAATCTTTAAATTTTTTACATTTTTATATGTATTTTTAAAATTTTTTTTTTCGATTTTAAAAATTCTTTTTAATTTCTTTGTTTATTTTTTATTTCAATTTATTTTTCTCTTAGATTTTTATTTATTTTTTTTTTTTAATTTTTTTTAAAACGTTAATAATATTTGCTTTGTTTTTTAATTAAAAATAAATATTGATTTGTTTAAATAATAATTCACAAAATTTTTGTTTTTACTTTTCAAATTCATTGATTTATTCCTTTCACGGTAATCGCTTTTTAAGAAATTTATTTATTTTTCAATTATTTTTTGTTTTTTTTTGCTTTTGCAATAATCAACGGCTTTTTTTGCTTAAACCGCCACGAAAAAAAGAAATTATTCTTAAAAAAATAAGACTAATAGATTCTTATGATTTATAATAGACTTTTATAATCATCAAATCAAAATCGTCTTAACTTCATGCCGATTTACCGTGTACTGAATGCTTGAAGACGTTCGCTACCTGGTAATATAACGTTGTATCTCTCCTATAAATTTTGAAATGAAATGAAATGGAAAGAATAACCATAATCCATATTTTAAAGCTAAACTAAAAAATGTATTTAAACAAAATACAACAACAACACAAATATCAATTATAAGAGAAAAAAATAACTAAGCAAAGATAAGACGGCAACCACACGAATACGTATACAAAACATTTTATGCCACACGACGTTTAAAATGATCATCAATATAATAAATAAAATGAAATAAAATAGAATAAAAGAAAAAAAACAACAAATAAACTCTCAGAAATAATTTTATTTACTCGTATACTCTTGCTCAGCTAAATCTAAAACATATCGCACACACACACAGGCACACGCAAAATAATAGCCACAACAATAATAATTAACAACAAACAGAATTATTGTTTAATTTGTTGTATGTGACAAGTTCAAACGACAGCAGCAACATTTTAAAAATCACAAATCATTCATTGTTATCGCAGTTACTCTATCATTTTCACACTCTTGATATATTTCATTCACTCTCTTTTAATTTCTCTCTCTTAATCAATTTCACACACAATCAAATTGCCAGCTAACAATAGTCAAAGCAAAGTGATATTTTCTATTAAATTGATGATGATGAAAGAGAAGCGATTGTTGCTCTTAATACCTTCTAACTTTACTTCCGTTTTAGCGTTTTTTACGGTATCGAGAAAAACCGTTACAAATCATGAGTTTAAAAGATTGTTTGTGTGTGATTTCAAGTTCATTAGAGAAGAATCAATTTCCAAGGCTATAACTGTAACACAAAGCATGTGAGTAAGAGAGCGAGAGAGAGAGATAGTGGCGAAACATATTGAAATTTTAAACAGTACGTTTATTTTAAACTCTTTCATAGGCAACACTTTTTTTTTAGGCTATCCAAACGATCGTGATAATCGCAATCAATGAATGAGTGAATGAATGAAATCAAATTACGACAAACAGCACAACAACACAAACACAAACGTATAATCACATTCTGTTGTTGGCTACACCTGTCCGTATTAACAACACCAAATCAAAACAAATCAAATCTCAATCTCTCTTCCAATTCTCTTATATGATGAGAGCAGAACACAAAATAAACCTTCAAGTGTGTACCTTAGATAAAAAGCTCTTATACAACAACACCTTGCTATGGTCAGCCTCAGTCAGTCAATCTATCGCTCTTAGTAATCGATGATTGTCGATTTGCTATGTATTTGTACGATCATCACTTGAGTGGCAGTGAGTGAGCGATAAAAAAAAAATTTTTTTTGAAAACCTTTCGAAATAGCATGCACGTTATTTTGTGTAAATGTGTGCATAGTTGTTTTTAGTTGTAATTTATAGAAGAATGATTTGGTAATTTTTCTTACCCCCTTCCACCGCCCCAAGAAAATGTCCTTAAAAATTACCATTTGAATGTGTATGTATGTGCATACATATGTATATCGGTAGAAATTAATGAATGAGTGTATTTGAGTTTGGTAGATTGCTTGTAGTGTCGTATTTATTGGGAAATAAATAGTAATCAGGGGTTTTATAGCATTTGAAAAGAAAAAAAGATTTATTAGAACAGTGGTATTGCTTAATAAGGGATTTATTACCGGTTAACTTTTGATTATAAAAAAAATGTGAGAATCATTACGGGGGGGTTTTGAACAAAATCGATAAGAAAAGAAAACTAAACAATAATTTTGGAAGAATTGAAATTATTTCAAAGAATCTGAGAAATTATGCCTATAATGAAGAGCCAAATAAAAAACTCGTCTTCAAAGCGGGTTATAAACTAACAGACATGCACTTTTATTACGTAAATCGCAATAAACGCCATTATTGAGCTCAATATTTCATATAAAGTTTCAATTAATTATTGCGCAATAAATACGCAAATTGTTATATATAATATTGAGCAAAACTTAAAATGCCGCATTGTCATTAGTATGTTCAGTGAGCATATTACAATTTTCTGAACACTTTCTGTTGATAATTGACAACTCAAATGTTAGCAACGACAAACGAGAAAAAAAACAACAACAAAACAAAATAAAAACTATGTTTTTGAAACAACCAGCTGTTTTGTTTACCAGCTGTCAAATGAATATTGCTTATATGTATTATGTCTGAACACTTAAAATATTGTACTCATATTTGCCGGTGGGCATACTACAGAGCAGTGGCAGTCAACTTTAATTAACTTCAGCTATCTAACCGAGTAATTTAATCCACAACGTTACACTAGCATTAGTCCAATAAAGTGAACTCATATGTTTACTGTGACCCTTCTCTGAATTGCTACAACAGAGGGGAAAAAATTTACTAATTTATGTATGTATATAAACATGTTGATTTCACACTAATTAGTAATGGGTAAATTTTTAATGTTTTAAACAAAAACATAAATCGTCTTATGTTTTCTAAGAAATAGTGAAATTTGTTTTTGTTGAGTTAATTTGTTATTAGACACCTGGCTGTCATATCAATTACATTAATTTAAATTTCTTAAGGCGAAAAGCTATTCATAAATATCAATCCTATTTGTAGTTGTTTTTTCTTTTTTTGTTAAACATATACACCCCTATTCTGCGTTTCGATTCGAATCGAAATTTTCTCCGCCTGGCAATTTTGGTATTCTGCGTTTCGATTCCGCTCAGTTTCTTTCGATTGTATGTATTCTGCATTACGATCGGAGCTCCGTTTCTCTCAGTTGTTTTTTTGTTAACGGAGGTTTTTTCTACTTCTGTTTTTTAAGTAAAAAAGTGAAAAAATTTAAGTACAAAATTAAAAAATTCAAAAACGATTTAAATAAAAATTATTATTATAATTTTTTTGTTTTAAATTGTTATTTTTTGTACTGGAATATGAGTGTTTTGTTATGTATCTATGCAGGTCAAAAACAACAACACCGTAGGAGTACGAGAAACTGGCAAATTTAATGGCGGCTAAAGCTGACATAGCTTGTGGGTATCACCAGCGTTCAAAGGAAGAAGTAACAGCATTCTGGGAGGAGGTTACAGAAGTCCTTAATGTATTAGGCCTGGATTGCAGTTGCCTCTGATGCTACGCTTTTCGAGCCTTGTGTCTGTATTTCTGTCGTTGTTCTCCTCTTCCAACAGTAATACAGCTGCAATAGACTCCATTTCTCCTTAAATTTTAAATAAAAATGCAACTCACTAAATTATTTCTTTACAAACAATTTTTATTAGCGTTTTGTCTTTACATATTTAACCACAACACTTTTATTTTGTACTTTTTTAGTTAATTTCAGCTTCACTAGATTATACACACTTATATATTTATGCAAAACTTATTTTTACTTTTTTCTTTTTTTATTTTAATTCAATATTTTTCTTTTATTAAATTTATAAACAATTTACTTTATTGTACATAGAACTTGTTTTATTAAATTTGACATTTGTTTATGAAAATGATAACAGACTTGCTTATTCTGCTGTTTCATTTCCACATTCCACATTGATACAATTGATTTTGTAAACATTGTTATCTTCTTCTTGTTCTTTCGATTCCGTTTTTCTGCAGAATACCAATTTTCGATCGTAACGGAACTGAATGCGGGGACGTAATCGAAATGCAGAATAGGGGTGATAATATGACGTATGTATGTACATATTTTGCCGAAACGAAAAAAAAAATCCCCTTATTATTCAATAAAAAAATGGGAAAAACAGAAGTTTAACTTGAGCCATTTAAAGTATTCTAGCGTATAAGCAATTAAATGAATTCTGCAACATACCACTTAAACAACAAGAGAGTAGAGAGTATGATTTATAAATAAAACATTTCGAATCATTGCAATTATTTACAGAATTTACACTCGTCATGTGTTATTACTTCGAATATGTATTTATAGCCTTAGTTATCCACTGATTGTTGTTAATGTCACGCACTGTAAATAAATTCCAAATAACGGAAACAAGTGTAAACAAAAAACCTTATGTTTTCTTTTGTTTGTTATTGTTCTTGTTATTTGCAAACTTTTTTTCTCTTTTTTTTAGTTTCTTCCATTGTTTACATTGCGGTAGTCAAGTGTGATGTCATTATAAACAAAAAAAACAACAAAATTAGGTAATTTGTGGGTGGCGGTGTACGTGTGCATGAGTGATATTTATTGTAGTATATTATTTAGGGTTGACGTATGTTTTCTTTAAAAGTTATTGAAAGAATTTAATATTAAATTGTTGAAACAGCTATTGTTTAATAATTTTGCTATTTTATATGATTTTTCAGATAAATTCAAATTCAAATAAATATACAAACATTTCAAATACATTTTTAAATTGAGTTTTGCCGGTCACTGGCTGTAATTTTTTTCCATTTACCTTGATAATGATTTTTCTTTCAATAGTGATGTTTAAATCTGTTAGGTTAGGGGATTTTTTTTTCTCAAAAAGCCGTATATTAAATATTTTTTTTTTTGAATTGAACAATTCGTGACACGATTTAGCAAACGATGCATTTAAAATTTTAACTATTTTTCCCTTTTCAAACGGTACTAAAACGTGCCTAAAATTAAAGTCAAACCAAGCAAATATTCGACGAAGTAGCCTAACCTCTACTCTAAACACTTACATACATACATAATTGGCCATTACAACCCTTCAGTCAGGATTACGGCCTAGCTTCCCACACCACTCATGTTGTGTGCCTTAATTTTATACTTGAGTGGCGGGACCTACAGTTTAAAGCCGACTCCGAACGACAGATTTTGAGAAACTTTTTCACGGCAGATATATTTACTCTCAGAGTTTTTGCCAGAAATCTGCTGAGAGTAAGTCGCCGTGGAATTTTTTCGGAATCGGATGGAATAGCTCAGTCTTTAAGACTGCCAGACCACTGCAGCGTCTTTCAGGCGGAAGTGGTGGCAATACAGGCTGCGACGAGAATTATTGGGGACGGAAGGGTCTCCAAGCGGAACCTCGCTCTAAGTTCCATCGTGATGAACTCTAAAACTGTGTACGGCAGTTGCAGATATCTCGACGAGATAGCGGAACGATATGATATCCACACATCCAGGACCTGCAGGCTCATAATTGATAATGCGATCGTCGATATCGTCAACGACAGGTGGGCGGCCTCAGACACGAGTAGAACGGCTCGTAAAATCTGGCCAAGGTTGGATGAGGGGCGCACAATGAGTCTACTTAAACTCCAAAGAGGCGCGCTCAGCGTGGTTATCGGTGTCATTATGGGAACGCATGCGAGGCGCATTGGTCTTGGGCACCTTGCCAACGATTTCTGCAGAAGGTGCAGAGATGAGGAAGAAGAGGCGACTGTCGCTCACCTGCTGGGTACATGCCCGGCTCTTTGCCAGAGGAGAAAGAAGTACTTGGGTACTTACTACATGGATGATCTGGAGGAACTGTCAGGGATCGACATTGACAGCCTAAATCGCATCATCAGGAGCTCCGAGTGGTTTCGAGATTAGGGGATAACGGATAACTGTGGTAACACAATGGGGCCAATGCGGCTTAAGTGTGTCCATTCAAACAACTTTCTTGGATGGGCAGCCACCTCTACCTACCTACCTACCTTGTCCACACTATGAAATGTTTTTTTCGGTGCAAAAGTGCCTGAATAGTGGTTTTTGAAACTCAAAGGTGACAGTTTTTTTTTTTTGCAGAAAGGGAAGAGTGTTTTTAAAACCCAAGCAATCCAGGTTCGAATACAGTGAAAGACAAACACGTCTATGACGTTTAAAAATATGAATCTAAACAGAAGTATCTAACCTCAAAGAGGATAGCAGTTAAAATTAAAATGTTAAGTTGGTCAGCGCTGCCTCTGGTGAAAGTTTAACACTCAACGATCAAATTTTCAAATACTACTCTGACAGATGGTAACTCTATGATCCTAGAATCTGTTGCAGTAACGTTTTCACAAGGAGATATACACGAAATTATTATAAATTGTTAAATTCCTAAATATTGTATGTATTTAACACTGATAACAAGTGCCTTAAGAAAGTCTTTGTGACTGATACAGGGTTAAAACACTCATTGTCATAGCAATTGTCAAGGTAAATACAATTAAAATTTTGTTTATTTTAACTCCCAAACGACCTTGAGATTAACTAACATAAAGTGTTTAACAATAAATACAAAGGAATCTCTTACGGGTAAGTACCTAAAAGAGACGCAAATTAATCAAACAAAAATCTCTCTTATTCCCTTTGTCTCCAGAATCGATAATAAAAGAACAGCACAGTGTATAGGCTAGGCAAGTTAAAAAAACAGATGTTTTGACAAGCAGAAGTAACTGTAATGAGATATTTTTAAGTGGGTAAAGGGTAAATCCCCAATTGCTAATTATCAAGTGTTTAACAATAAAAGAAAAGTGCTAAGCAATACAATAATGAAATGAAAAAAAAAAACAAATAATAGTTTATTAACAATATAAACTGAGAAAAAAAACAGATGAAAGGAGTAATTAAAAATTTAGTTTATAATTTTAAGAAAAATAAAAAAAGGAAGTAAAATATATTAACCTATTAACCGGTTCCGATAATCAGATCAGGACTTCGCATTTAGGGCCATTATTGTAACTTGCCGTTAAACTTGGGTTTAGTTAAACGCACCTTTAGCTAAAGGGAACTGTAAAGTTACCTTTAACTTATTTTCGTTATTACAACTTACAAATAAAATAAAGTTAACTGTTTTCAAAAATATGACAGTACCGGAGTAATGTCGATAAAACTGCTCACTTAAACAAGTTTTTTTAACGCAGTGGCAACGATGGACCTCGTTTTTTTTTTGTTTGTTCTATATGCTTATTTCGTTTAAATTTGAAGTTGCCGTATTGAAAATAATGCATAATAAGGCAAGTTCAAACATAAACTTAACTTTAAAAGTTACCGGCAGGATGATCGTCCCTTTAGCTTAACGCTCACTTCTATCTTATTGGCCTTTAGTTAACGGCAAGTTGTAATAATGGCTCTTAGTCCGATAAATCAGGTAGTCGAACTCATATCAAGTAACGATACCTCGGACTATCAAGGCTAAGCCCAATGCTAAGTCTGCATCTGCCTCAAGTCATTGATAAGCTCTGCAGAAGTAATTTTCAGGGAAATAAAAATTCTCCGCAGTCCAACCCATTATGGAATGTCCTATTAGAATAGGTACAGTAAGATTGTGCTACCTAGGACCAAACAATACTGTATTACTACATTTCTTTAAGTGGTATTGTTGGTTTTTTTAAACTAAAAATTTTGAATGGTACGTACGTAAATTTTTCTCAAGCAATGTATACTCATAGAATCGTAAACTATGCATTTTATCATGTTATGATCTTTAGGAAAGTAGTTGCGCATGAGCCGACGAAGGTTTCCAAGTTGATATGACCAATTTCCGACAGGTGGCGCCACTGAAAATTACTAAAAATAAATTAAATCGTGAACTGTGCATTTGATCATGTTATGATCTTTAGCAAAGTTATTGCGCATGAGCCGACGAAGATTTCTAAGTTGGTATGGCCAATTTCCGACAGGTGGCGCTACTGAAAATTACTCAAAATGAATTAAAGCATAAACTGTGCATTTGATCATCTCATGATTCTTAGCAAAGTTATTGCGCATGAGCCGACGAAGGTTTCTAAGTTGGTGCGATTAATTTCCGATAGATGGCGCCACTAAAAATTATTCAAAATGAATGACAAGCAATTGGTCGACCTGCACCTCAAGCACGGAAGTAAAGAGCATTACGAGCCTCAGAATCAGACGGGCATTAAGGATGGAAAACCTTCGAGTACATGCTGCTGAGACCCGCTCTCATGAATCACTTGAACAACGAGAAGTGAGATTAGAAACAGATCGCATGCGTACTACTCAGGCCCGTTCGTCTGAATCATCTGCACAATGGGAAACAAAATCAATAAAATGATTCAAAACTAATTAGATATTTGTGTAATGCCTTTCCTTCAAATATATTTTAGTTGGTGCCGCAGCAACGCGCACAGGGTACTACTAGTTAAACATAAAAAATTATGTATTTTAAGAACCAATTAAAATAATACTTGATGTTATTCCTTATGAAATAATTACAATTGCTAACATGTAATTAAACAAACGGTGTTGAAATTACGATCATTACGTATGGTATGGCATTTTATTATCAACGTCCTTTCTTCAGGCGCATTTCATATTTATTTATACAATAATTCTCAATAAATCATTAATAAACTTTAACTAGAAAATACATATTTTAAGTGGAAAACTCTCAGAACAATTAAAAAATTAATTGCCTTGCCATACATAATGATTCAAGGTAATATGTAGTCACATTCACAATACATACACTGCTGTTAAATAAAATAGATTCACCATGATCAACATCTTGCAATTAGTTAAAGAAGAGTCACGCTTCAAATTTTTGAAATGTATCGGAATTATATTCATAAGAGGCCAGTAAACAAAATGCAGTTACTTTTTTACATATACTCCTTTGCATAAGAGATGTCTAGTAAACCTTTCGTAGAGCAGGTGAATCTATTTTTTTGAACAGCAGTGTATTTCGCTTTAATACGATCATATAGATTTCATTTATAGAAAATAATTCATTGAAAATGCAAGTTTAAGTGTAAGTTCATGTTATTTAATGCTGACAATAAAATTTACAAAAACAGCTTTGCCAGACTTTTCTAAATCCCATGTAAAAAGTACTGTTTTTTAAATCAAACAATACTTTAAGATGGCCTTTATTTTGAAGTGCTTAAACTTGAAAATAACATTTTGAAGAAGTTCATTAAATCTAGTATTTAAAATTCGATAACTTATCTGTTATCGATAGCACTCAAAACTGAAATGTCTGATTAAAGCAATGTAATGACAAGTCATGGCGAATTATTCTTATCTTTCAGGATCTTACACATGTTGTGACGTTAAAGAAATTCCATTAAAAATAAGTCTTTAGTAAGACGGATTAAATAAAAAATTATGAATTCAAATACACAGATATAATGGTATTCATAGTAAGAAATATTTTAGAATTTGTAGACATCAACTCGAAGTTGGAGAATGAATTTAAATTCTAGTAATGTAGTGTGATATATGTAACTCAAGTTTGGCGCAATTCGAAGCTTTAAGGTTTGTTCTAAAATTGGAAATCATATAAGCAAATGCAACTAAAAACCTTATTTCAGAAAAATTACATTCCAGTGGAGATAGATAAGGCACTATAATTGATCCTGCGATGGCATTAGGCTATTGGGAGGAAACGGTAGTTAAAATCAGTTCTGCGCTAGAATTGCGCTAAAATTGATAATAATTGGGCAATGGCCTGCTAAGAAAAGCTGACTTACATACAATGATTTCTTTGCAAAAACCCAGAGAATCCAGAGAATGTTAAAAGTTTAATGATGGTTATAACTAGACAAGGGCTGGTGGCTTACAGGGTAACAAAAATATTATTTAAGGACTACTCCCCTAAACTTTTCTTTGCCTAGAATATGTGATTTCATAATCTAATATCGTCTTTTGTGGTCTGTAGTATTCTATCTTAATCGTTGAGGTTTTATAAATATGACAATATCCTTCAAACAACTCACATTCTACAAAGCTAAGAAATGATTTCACGATCAAATATAGTCCAACTGAGTTAGTCACTTGATGTCGTTTACCACGTCTCGCCATTATACATGACAGATGGTTTGACAATACACGCAATTTATATTATATGGACATCAAAATTATTCACACGACTTTGTATTGTGTATGTTGTATTGAATACACTTGGATGTTTGTGAACGCTCAACACTATGCTGTATTGTGTATTTCGTATTCCAAATGCCTTCTTCTTATTCTTCTTCATAATTTTTAGCATTCAAACAATTTGATAGCACGAAACCAATATAACTTTTAAAAACATATGTGGGCAATTCACACAACTTTGTATGCTGTATGTTGTATTGACTACATTTGTTTGTTTGTGAACGCTCAATGCTATGCCGTATTGTGTATTTCGTGGCGTTCAAAGAATTTGATAGCCCGAAACCAACACAACATATGAAAACATATACACATTTTTTTCATTCACACAATTTGATAGCACGAAACCAATACAACTTCCAAAACATAGGAAAAAAATGTGTATGAGTGTATCGGATTTTTATATGAAAATTATCAACAACAATCATACACTGTTGTATGTTCTTCCAACAATACAATGAATACAACGATACAAAGGCTTGTGTGAATTGACCAATGGAAAAAATGTGTATAATTGTATCGGATGTTTATATGAAAATTATCAACAACAAGCATACACTGTTGTATATTCGTCCAACAATACACCCAATACAACGATACAACGGCTTGTGTGAATTGACCATATGAAAAGCTTTTTTATTATAAATTTTCCATTTTCCATCGTAATGAAAATGTCAACATGGCATCCTCAATGTTAGTTTGAGATTCCAATCCTTCTCTAACAAGTCCCTCATTGAGCGACAATTACTTTTCACTTGATTTAGAAGTCAATTGTTTTTAGAGTTTAAATTTCGTTTAAAAATTTTTGTTAAAAATTAAACTCTAATTACAAAACTTAAACCCGGATTTAGCCAATTTTCTAAGAATATTCACTAATTTCTTCAAAATTATGTTTGTTTTTTTCGAAAATTATTAAAAAAAATTATTTTCAAGCAAAACACTTACATTTAGAACCGACATTAATTTAATGAATAACGATCTCCAGTCTAGAAAGGAAATTACGAAATTGGTTTTAAGTCTCAAGGCCACAAAACGTTTTTCCATCTCAAAACTTGTAACGGGCGGTGATAATTTTCAATAGCGTACACGCGAACGTCTAAAGCTTTCTAAATAATCGAGTGTAATGACCCAGAATGTCAGCGAGTGTCAATAATTTATAGATAAACGTTTGAAGGTGGCAAAATTCATGTATCCTGGAGATTTAAAAAAGAACATCATAGTTTTACATCAAAAAAAAAAATTAAATATATTCATTTATTAATAATAGCAAGAAAAATAAAATGAAATGTCAAGATAACAATACACAGAGTTAATAGATTTTCTTTTTTTCATATATTTTACTAATGGAAAAATCTGCAAGGTTAATATTATACAGTGACCAACAAAAATTTGTACAGTTTAAAAATAACAATGTGTAGACATTTACCACCCACTGTAATGTCATACGCAATTTTATAATCTTCGTTGGTAGGTGCAAAAGCGTGTGTACCAGCAGTTAGCAAGAAAGAAAACAAAATTATTTTGTTATTATCAATAGTATTTCGCATGATATGATTTGATCTGTTTTTGTTTTTATTATTATTATAATCAATAAATATAAAATTAAATAAAAAACATTCATACATAAATTGTATACAAATTGTATTGATAACAAATTTGATGTCATCTCATTTAAGGTAGAGTGGCGCGGCTTTCAATTAGCCAACGAACGATCAAGACAAAGACAAATATGCCACCAAAAAAGAGTGGATTTTTATCGTAACAAATAAGTGTTCGGACAAGTCTGACGTAAATTACTATTTATTATGAATTTATTTTGTTTTTTTTTTACTATTATTATTTTTTATTTACTATTTTTTAGTTAAAAAATATGCATATGCCGGCTATAGCAACACAGTTTATTTGTTTACAAAAATTCAAGGAAATTATCATGAAGTTGGCTGCAGTCTGTGGCAATAATGTTGTCATAGTGTTGGATAAGAAAGGACAGAAAGAAAATCAAAATTTTTACTATTCAATACCAAACTTTTTCATGTTGAAGATTCTGCTACAGCCCCTATCGTACTTACAAATGAAGTACGGTCCAGACATCCCAACTTTTAAGTAAATTTTGATTGAAAACAGGAAAAATTTATCAAGGCCTATATGTGAGTTTTTTTAACTAGATCTGACCTTATTAGCTCAAGCACATAGCGATACATTTGCACAATTTGATGAGCACACAAACTAAGCGCCTCATATATCTGGACTCTAAGGCTCGATGGCTTAAAGTTTGATTTTAAGAGCTAAATTTTAAGAAAAAGAATTTGGGCAATTCACAAAAACCCTTGTATCGTTGTATTGAGTGTATTGTTGAACGAATATACAACAGTGTATGCTTGTTGTTGATAATTTTCATATAAAAATCCGATACACTTATACACATTTTTTTCATATGTTTTTAAAAGTTGTATTGGTTTCGTGCTATCAGTTTATGTAAATGCCAGTCATCAAGAAGAAGAAAAAAAAAATACTAAATATCTCCTTGAGTCAACAATTAACATATCAAAATTATATTGTTAGCACAGATAATTAATTAATATACTTTTTTCTATAATATTTTTGATTTCGTTTCTTGAAAATCAAGTTATGGTCATATCTTATGGTCTTCTTCTTATCGCTTTTTGACGTTTGGAATACGAAATATATATACAATACAGCATACATAGCTTTGAGCACTCACAAACAAAAAGTCTATTCAATACAACATAAAAGATACAAAGTCGTGTAATTGGCTAATTGTTTTAGGTCTGGTACACAAAGTCAGAGATGATCGTGGACCTAATGAAATTGTCGATCATAACAAAGTCTGAACAATAACGGTGTAAACTGGGGTTTATTTCTATTTCACCTCACGTCATGTTGAATCAAGAAAGCAGAATATAAAATAGGCGTGTACGATTGGGATCTTTCTAGTGTTTTATTTGGTTTTGGAATGAGTTTCATTAATTCGTCCTAATTTGCTAATTATAATTCACCAACTGCTTTCGATCAGATAGAGAACTGGTTAGAGTACAGATAAGATTATTCAGGACTTTATTAGAGACCCCAAAAAGATGTGAGTCTTCGAGACAAGAAACGTAAGACTGTTTTCGTTATCCTTTGTTTTATTATCCTTCTAACAATGTAACACCTCCACAGCAATCGCTTCTTCAGAGATGGTTGTTAACCCTGTAATGCACAAGACCGCATTTTGGCACATTAAGTGTTTTACATTTTCTCTTAAATGTAAGGATCCACATGTAAAAGAGTGACTTTTTTCATATCCTTACATTCCACAGGTTTGCATTACAATAATTTTTAAAACACATTTTATTTATTTTCTTGCAGTAACTACACTGAAGTAAAATTGAATATTGTAAAACGTGAAGTTAGCGCTAGTTCATTTGAGGGTCAAATTTAGAAGTCTTTGAAGTGCTGCCACCTGGCAAGTCTCTAACAAGTCTCTTCTTCTGGCATAGATTTCTATTATTTTATTATATATGTTTACTGATCAATATAGCGATAACTTAACCTATTCTTATACGCCTAGTTTGCCTTATTCCATGAGTAAATTTTTAAATTTCTCTTTTGGGGCATATTCTAACAACGACTCAGACTGACTATATTCCGTTGGTTTTCCTATTAATAGCTGTTCGAAGGAAGTTCGTCTGATAGGGAAATTTATTTATTAGAAATCACATTTTCAATTAATGTCACGTTATGGTCTACAGATTTCAAGTGGGCCACTTAAAGTCCCTCGTTTTAAAATATTAATCTCTGCGTGCATATCTCACGTAGGCTAGATAAGAGAAGATAAAAATCGGTATTTGATGGACGGGTGGTCGAGTCATAAGCAATTATAAATATTTCAATGTATTTATTTATTTACAGGAATAAGACGATAATTTTGAGTTATTTTTAAAATTGCAGAATAACTTAGGCCATGAGATTAGAAAATTTAAATTATAGAGCCCTGAGCAAATTAAACATTTCATATGGAAATGTTTCCAATAAGAAAGTAAAATTTCTTCTTTAACCCTTAGTAAACTTTTTTCGTAGCATATAATTTAAAGAGTTTTTAATGTTTAACAGCTTTCAATAACAACCATAAACGTTCCTTTATACATTTTAAGGGTTAAACATTAGTGACGCAATTAACTATTGACGTCTATTTGGTTTTTCAGTGCATTTCAGTTCTTTCATGGGAAACTCTTGAAGTTTAAAACACTTAAAATTGTCTGATAATTTAAGTAAATGAGTTGACAAAGCTTATCGATCATAATATTTATAAATAAAATTAAATAAAGGCTTATATTGCATGTATTAAACTGATGCCTTCAATCAGTTATTTGGTTATTGATTCCAATCATTTAATTTCCCTTAAAGTGCTCTGATAATAAAAATAATGAAAACAATTGGTATTATTTTTGAAAAATGCCAAGAAAAATAAATAAATTATAAAAACATTAAAATTTGTTTATAATAAAATGATATGAAATATCAATAAGGTACGGATAAGATTATAAAACCGAGGTCTGTTGTATCGATAATACATTCAGCAGATCATTAGCCTTTTCAGTGCCTAATGAATTGTACGATATATTAATTTAAGAAAAGGATAAGGCTAACAACGCTGAAAACTACATATATTTCAATAGTAAAATGTTTGGTTTGGTAAATTCACCAAAGGTGTGGTGAGTATGATTAACTGACATAACGAAAAATTTTATTTTATCCCTTTTCGTTCCTTTAAGGAATTCATTAACCATATTTTTCCAATTATACTATGTTCACACATGCACTTTTATTGCGTAAATCGCAATAAACGTCATTATTGAGCTCAATATCTAATATATAAAATTCTCGTGTCACGGTGTTAGTAGTTAAACTCCACCGAAATGGATCGACCGATTTTCATGAAAAAATTGTGTGCATATTGGGTAGAGAATCGGACAACATCTATTTTTCAGATCCCGAAATGTTAAGAGGGCGTGGCAAATCGTACATATATATATTTGGGTACATATTGATCGCAGACGAATAAATTTTGGTGGGTAAGTTCGTGGAGTCGATATCGACAATCCCACCAAAAATAGGCGTGACAACCCTCCCCCTTCAAGTGATACCTATCACCCTTAAACTACTGAACCGATTTTAACCATTCTTTTTTGCTCGAAAGCTTATCAGGTTTAGATGATTTAAAAAAAATTCGATATAGGAAAAAGTAGGCGTGTCAAACCTTTAAAATTGTATATTTAGGGACATAGTAATCGTAGGCGAATGCAATTTGGTGTGTAAGTTCGTAGAGTCGATATCGACAAACTCACCAAAAATGGGCGTGGCAACCCTACCCTTTAAGAGATACCTATAAGTCGGCTAATTCGATGGTTTATAACTACATATGTACATATATAACTTCGTCAGCGCTATTACAATAAATTATTACAATAAATATATAATGTGACCTGTTTTGGGCAATAAAAAAATCAATTTTGGGCAGGACGAAGTTCGCTGGGTCAGCTAGTTTCATATAAAATTTCAATTAATTATTGCCCAATAAATACGCAAATTGTTATAATATTGAGTAAAACTTAAAATACGGCACTGTCATAAGTACTTTCAGTGAGTATATTACAATTTTCCGAACACTTTCTGTTGATATTTGACAACAAAAATTTCAACAACGACAAACAAAAACAATGTTGTTGAAACAACCAGCTGTTTTGTTTACCAGCTGTCAAATGAATATTTCTTATATTATATCTGAACACTTAAAATATTGTACTCAAACAACTGAATATTGGCTCAATAAAAGTGCATGTCTGAACATAGTATTAAGAAGTTGACTACGCTATTTATAGAAGATCCTACGGTAACAAGGCTGCCATCTATTGCTTCCTAGAAAGAACGGCATGTGAAAATATATAGAGTTGCTGAAATGGGTATAGTGGTGAACTTTTTTTTTTATAAAATCTTATACTCTCTCAATAGATAAATTTATCTGATATTTGATATTATTCTCTCTGGGCTGATGTTATCCTGCTCGGGTTAGGTTCGAGTTGTCCTCATTTGCATATTCTTGTGAACGAGGTGATATCAAGTAATCTTCACCGTCAAAGGAACCACGATTTTCGATGAGCATTGTACTTATGAGAGAGGTGAGTATAAGAGTGTGCCGTTAATAGATTGACAGCACTGGTGACACATTATACTATGGACAGAAAGTGCATCTAAACCCAGCTAATAGAGCAAGGAAAATGATTTGAACTCGCCGTAGTCTAGTAGGTAGTGTGTTCGCTTATTAGACGTAAAGCCCTGGTTGAAGCCCCAAGCCAGACATCAAAACGAAATTTGAAAAAAAAAATATTTCTTCGGCGCTTCCTCTCAGCAGATTTCTGGCAAAAACTCTGAGAGTAAATAAACCTGCCATGAAAAAGTTTCTCAAAAAAATCTGTCATTCGAAGTCGACGTTAAACTGTAGGTCCCGCCACTTAAGTATAAAATTAAGGCACAAAACATGAGTGGTGTGAGAAGCTAGGCCGTAATCCTGACTGAAGGGTATAAGATTGTGCAGAATCCATCAAACCCTAAGTTCAGTTAATAGATTGACAACACTGGCATCACATTATACTCGTACTTGCAAAAAAGTAATGAAGCAACATTCTTTATATTCAATTCTGACATGGGAGTTCAGCAAGGGAAATGATCAGCTATTAAGAATAGTATTAAGTATATTGCCTCCGTCTGTGTTGCTGTGGTCAAAACCTGCTGAAATACCAATATGTTTTCGAAAGTACATAGGAAAGTATTTATAGGCCTAGGGGCTAACTGCTTTACTATTTTCCATTGTTTCTCATTTAAAGCAGCTAATCTGCAGGTCTCGAAGCCTATTTTAAGGTTTCCCTGCCATGTGCTCTTGAAAGAATAGAAGAAAAAAGTGCTCATAACGAATTCTATCCATTCGACCGTATTCGATGCAAAATGATTGAATTTTCCACAGCTAAGGTTGATTTACCAGACGTGTGGAAGGAGTTATGTGTGCTACCATGAGGAAACTAATTTATAATAACTGTTGTTGTATCGTCACAAAACCTGCAGAGCATGTGACAAATCCTAACAAATGTGTATTTATACTTAGTACTTCTGTTTATTTCTTGCCGAACACAAACGAATCGCTCATATTCGATTGAGCAGTGAATAGTTCAAGTTGTAATAGAGAGAATCAAATTATTTCCTTATGGTCATAATTACTACTGCTTCCATTAACAATAAGATATGAGTTTCAACATATAAGATATTAATAGCAATAATAATTATACAAAATAGCAATAATATTTTAATAAAAAACACATTAATTTCTAAACATAATTTAAAGTCTTCAGAAATTCGCAACACCTGGCATACACTATAGCGCCCACACCGTTTGTGCGTTTTAATACGTATGTCCAGTATATAGAACTTGTTAATTAGCACTACATTTCAATTGTAGTATTATTATTATTATTTATTTTTTTAAATTAATTTTTTATTTATTTATCGTCTAGAAGTATTGCTTCTATGAATTCTTTGTTATCATGATATTATTATTTATTTAATAATTAATTTGTTGTGATTTCATTATTTTTATTCATTTTTTCAAATTTACTTTCAATTGGCAGATAATACTGACAATTAACACATGTTTCCAATCGTTTAAATATACCCTACAGATATATCAATAAATTTTGTTCTTTTTCTGCAATCGTTCAATGGCATTCAAATTGTAAAAATAAACATGATTTGCCAACTTTTTTAACTGGAAAACTTTTATATGTGTTTAGCAACACTTAATATACTGAAGCAAAAAGCAAATGAGAGCAACTTTATTAATAGAACAATTTTTAGCCTTTAACGTAACCACGGAAAGGCGTAGAATCATTGAATTATAGGCCATTACAATGGTAAGGTATTTAAAAAGAGGTTCGCTTTCTACCTACATAGGCAGAAAGAAAGTATATTGCTTTCAAAAATACTAAATGTTCACGAAACAACAACAACAAGCTTGTAGAAATAAACACTTTTTTAATTAATTGGCCAATTCACACAAACCATTGTATAGTTGTATTGAATATACAACGGTGTATGCTTGTTGTTGATAATTTTCCTGTAAAAATTCGACACACTTATACGCATTTTTTTTCATATAATTATAAAAGTTGTATTAGTTTCGTGCTATCAAATTGTTTGAATTCCAAAAATTATGAAGAAGAATAAGAAGAAGACATTTGGAATACGAAATACACAATAAAACATAGCATTGAGCGTTCATAACCAACCAAGTGTATTCAATACAACATACACTATACAAAGTCGTGTGAATTGAAAAAAGAGTTCCTACAGTTTAAGACAAAAAGCATCAAAGAAATTCGACGAGACAAAACAAAACAAATCCTAAAGTTTCATCCACGCAAGACAGAAGCACTCAGGAGTCCTTAGTATTAAACAGTAGATAACAACAGGCAAACTAACCAGTACATCGGAACGTACATCTGTCACAGTCAGCAAGCAGCTATTTTGGTCCTTCAGTCGCCCATTACCTTCTCCCGTTTGGTGGGAGAGTGGAGAAACGAATTGAATACTCTCAGACACTTTTTTCCAAATAAAGTTTACGTGGTTCTCATACTATCTTGCCGTTGGTCGCATATTATCACCTCTAGGTCGGTAAGAGAGTGTAGGAAGGAATTGAATATGATCAGCCACTTTACTAGGATGGCGCTTACATGGATCTCAGAACATTGTGGTGGAAAGGCGTCAGTGAGTTTATTCCAACTGGGGTAAGCCTACTGTAACACATAAAAAGATAGAGTTGCCATCTTTATTGTTGCGTATTAAATTGTTTGCATTGTTCTAATCACACGTGAACAATTGTGCTGGCGGAAAATGATAGTTTCTAGGGAAGAGAGGTGAAGATAATGGTTTTTTGGTGGCGTAAAGTTTCAACCAGCTACAACCCCGCATTACCAGCACAAAACTAATACATGTACATTTTTAAAAATCACGCAAACATTAAATGAATGCAGAAACACTAATACATACAAAGCTGTGTGTACGTGTACATGCCATGTCAAACTAATATTCATCCCGTGTGATTTGAAAAAGGACAAAAATTGTGCGACTAAAAATTTCTCTAGTGTAATTAGAGCCAGTGAGTCTTACTATTTCTCAAAAGATGGCGCTGCCTTATCTTCCTAGGGTAATGATCGTTACTCATGTGAACCTCCGTATTTCTGTGGTCTTCTTAGATAGATTATAGAAAACTGAATCTCCTTCCTTTTTGCATCTTTTATTAACTCGAATAAGAATTGCTCAAGTTTGTAGTCAACAACTTTAGTGACTACAACACTGCAACCCCCAATGGCAAATTTCACATACAAAGTAAGATTGACTGAATTCATATTCAAAATTATATATGCAAAGTATGTAATGAACTTTTAAAAATAGAATCTGTTTTATTATAACTGTAACAATTATTTAATAATTCATCGTTTACAAACTTTCTTTCTGGGTCGCTCACCTATAATTACTCTTAAATCGTTTACGTAATTTAAACTATTGTAAATACACGCACACACACACACCCGAACTTGTAAACAAACAGTATTTATTGATTCTCTGGTTTTCATCGGCTCTTGGTACAACAAAATCTATTGACATAGTGATTTACTATTACAGTTGACGCAGTAAATAAATCATCCAACGATGACAAGTATTTTCTAAAAGGTGGAATAACTTACAATCACATGTTTGCTACAAAGAAATACAATTCGTGAAAATAAAAATGAAATGTAAGTAATAACTACCGTAAAAATATTCGCAACGATTTAATGCTTCTATTAAAAAAGGGCAATAAATTAAGAAATAATTTGGAAAATTTAAAGGCTTTTTAAAATATGTATCGTACAAAAGTATATAATTAGTGTGTAATAGAAAAATTATTGTAAAAATAGTACTTTATGACAAATTCCTTATAACTTATGACCTAAGTTATAACAATTAGTTGTTGAATGATTTATATTTTATGTTATAAAATAATTGTTGAAAATAGGACTCGTGGATAATATTTTCTATCACGCCCATGGAAATTTTAAATTCTAACTTGAAAGACTTTTATTAAGTCGTACTTAGCGGCAAATATTATTGTTGAAGATCAAAATTCAGTTAAGCATTACCGCTGTCGTGGTAAAGGAAACCGAAATCGTTATCAACATGGTTTCCTAAAGAAAACACAATGAAAGTAAAAGATAATATCAGGAATTAGTACGAAATTATTTGGCCAACTCACACGACTTTGTATCGTGTATGTTGTATTGAATACACCTGATTGTTTGTGAGCGCTCAATGCTATGCTATATTGTGTATTTCGTATTCCAAATGTCTTCTTCTTATTCTTCTTCATAATTTTTGGCATTCAAACAATGAAATCATATACACATTTTTTTCATTCACACAATTTGATAGCACGAAACCAATACAACTTTTAAAATTTATATAAATATATCGGATTTTTACACGAAAATTATCAACAGCAAGCATACACTGCTTGCTCAAGTGAGCTTTGTGATCTCAGAGCTACCACTCCGACCTAACCTAACCTAAAGCATACACTGTTATATATTCAATACAACGATACACTATATACAACGATACAATGGCTTGTGTGAATTGACCAATTATCATGAATGATTGTAACTCGGAGCGATAAGATATTCATAATTTCTGTGGCTTACATCTATTAGTTATCATTAGTGCACAATTTACTAAAAGTTCAGTTCCAGAACTTCCCTTGCATTATTGCAATTATTTATAGGAGCATAGAACTGTCATAAAACATCTTCACCTTCTCTTTCGGATTCTCTTTTCTTTGCGTTGTTTCATTTTAAAATCTTTAAACTAAGCGTCTGAGTATTTTACTATAGCAAGTTCTAGAATGATAGGGTTGCTATTTGACGGTGCCTAGAAACAACGTCCTCTGAGAAAATGCCTTGAGTGTAGTGGTAAAAAACGTTGCATCCTAAGTGCTACTCTTTCCATTCGCTGCCTCATCTTCCTACGATGTTTTCCTCCCTAGTTGTCATAAGCTTTTGAATGAATTATTTAGAGGGGAAATTAAATCTGTTATTTCTTTAAATTAAAAAAAACCCATGACGAAAAAAGAAACTAAATGTGTGAAATGATTTGTAATATAGCAAGCAATGTAGAGGGATCTAGACAAAGAAAACTTTATGCTAACAAAGCTTGGAATCCTAAAATATACACCAAAGAGTATATACAGGTATGTTCTGAAAATCACAAAATTTCAAATCACTTGTGCTTTTGAAATCACAAATCGGATTTAAGGGTGTTCTGAAAACCACAAAACTTTTAATTTTTCGTTGTGATTTTGCCTTTACGAAAACACAAGAAAACAGCTGATTTTTTGTTTAGACAACTAAAAAGTAAATACAAAATCACAAAATAAAATAACAAAATTTTTTGAAATGGGAAGTGTTTTTAATTTGTTCATAGTTATGTACTTTTTTGGTCCAAACTTGTTCATTTTACTATAAAAATCAATAAAAAACATTTTAAGCTATTCATTTAATTCATTAATTGTGAAGTTTAAAATAAAATTGGTGAAAAAATTAGCAAGTGATTCCAAATCGGCACCCACTTAGCTCACCGGTTTAAAATCACAAAAATTACAAAAGTTTTGTGTCCAGAACACCTTTCTTGTGATTTCAAATCACTTTCACAAAAAGTGATTTTCAGAACATGCCTGATAATATCGAATTATAGATAGACCACCATATATTCTTAGGCAGTAAGTGTCGTAAAAGAAATTATATCAAATACCAGGAAAAGAACTATAAGTAATCAAAGATTATTATAGACGACCAAACATTATTCATGGACATGTCAAAATGTATACCATTTAAGTCCTTTTGTTCCCTGAGCCCTGGAGTCGACTAATTTCTAATTAACACTTTTTAAAAGTTGTTTTAACGTTTAAAATAGTTTATAGGCATTGACAACACTCACATATAAACTTTAAGGTGTGAAGATGACAAAATGAATTTTGATTTTCAACGCTAAACTACAATAAAATTTTACAGAGTATTTGTATAGTACTCTACTAACAAATTGTAATCATTTACACAACAAATAAAATAAAGTGCAAAATGTAGAAAAAAAAACAAAACAAGAAATGAAAACAATTTAAAATTTTTTAAAAGAAAATATGGTAGTAACAAAAAAAAAAAAAATAAACAAAAATAAGCCGAATTTCTTTGAATTTCTTTCTTTCCGTATTTAAATTGAACAAAAAAGACCGCGTTCTTTTCGATATCAATTATAATTATTACTGTATGAGTAGATACTTTCTTTCTTTCTTGGTCACAAATAAAACAATTAGAAAAAGTAAATTTATTTGTTTACAGTGATCGGCAAAAGTGCCTTGCCCCATTCCATAAGTTCTAAAATTTAAAAATGAGTCAATTTACAAAAGCAGTTGTATCATTGTATTGAGTGTATCGTTGTATGGAATATACAACAGTGTATGCTTATTGTTGATAATTTTCATATAAAAATCCGTTACACTTATACACATTTTTTTCATATGTTTTTGAAAGTTGTATTGGTTTCGTGCTATCAAATTGTTTGAATGAAAAATATTTGTATATGTTTTCATATGTTTTTAAAAAGTTGTGTTGGTTTCGTGCTATCACAATGTTTGAATGCCAAAAATTGTGAAGAAGAATAAGAAGAAGACATTTGGAAAATAAAACATACACGATACAATGTCGTGTGAGTTGGCCAAATATTTCTAAATAAAATAAAAAATTCCTGCTCAAGGTTTATTGCCTCACTGCAAACCACAGACAGGAAAGAAACCACGCCTCTTTCTAAGGGCTTCAAAACTGCCTGTAAGGATCCGTATTACGGTCTAAAGCAGATTTTCTTGAACATTGTCCTTTCGTATCGACAACTTCACACCGCGATTTATTTCAATCACATCAACCTCTATCTGAGAGAAAAAAGATGTGCCATACCACGAGCGATAATTATTCAAAAATTTGGTTCGTAGGTAGACTTTTATTGACCACTATATGTATAGGGTTGCAATTATTTTTGTTTACAACTTTCAAAGAAATTTACTTTGTTTTCAACAAACATTTTTTTTATTTAAAAATTTATAAATGAGAAGGAAGTATTTTATTATTACGGCAATAATTTAAAAAATAATCAACAAAAAATTAAAAATTTAAATACAACAACAATCGACTTTTGATCATGAAAAATAATCAAAATTTGGCAACAAAAAACATTTTAAAAGAGGTTTGTAAAGAAATTGAATGGCAATAAATAAAGTCAATAACTTTAACTACACTATCAGCACCTACCTACCAAGAAAATTGCGGGAGGCCCGAATTTATAATAAAATTTTATAACTATTACGGAAGTCATAAAACCAATGGAGGTAAGTCATCAAAGAATATGTTTTTGAATGAAGCTGAGAAAAACAAAATTATTAGATAACACACGTTCACACGGTTGGTAATAGCAACCTACATATACATACCTAGGGATTATAGATGATAACGTCCCATACAAAAAACTATAAACTGATAATGTTTTCAATACTTGATCTCGAGAATTTGAATATGTGCTCGGAATATTTTCTTAAACAGCAAAAGAAGTGTATGCAACATCTTTTTTATTGGTATTTACAACTATTTACTCAGGATTTCAACCCAGCTCCTCAGGCCACTTATGCCGGGTCTGTTTTTTTTCCATGAGTAGAGGAGCCTACAGTTTAACGTCGACTCCGAATGACAGATTTTAGAAAATATTCACAGCAGCTTTATTTACTCTTAGAGCTTTTGTCAGAAAACTGCTATTTTGTTTTCTTCGGAATGTCAGAGCTGTGGTTTGAACTCACAAGGTCTCGTCTAGTACGCCAACACCCTATATATGATACTATGGCAACAGATCAGACATAGAATTCAGATTATTCCTGAAGATTATTCCAATGGAGAGACCGACATTTAAACTGTAAGTCTCCCTACGCATGGATGAATATTAACACACAAGAAGTAGAGGTGAAGTAGAGGTGTCAAACTATCGATAGTGCTACTATCGATAGCACTATGATAGTTCATAAAAATATATCGATATATCGAATATAAACTATCAGTTCTTATACAAAATATCGTTATATATGACTATCGTAACACTATCGTAACACACTCGATGTTTTGCGCCCTGTTTTTGAAGATCGCATTATCAGCCGCAGAGCTGATGTCGTTTGGCCACCTCGGAGCTGCGATTTGACACCGTTGGACTATTATTTGTGCCGTCAAAGATAAGTGTTACGCCGACAAGCCACAGACAATTGACGCTTTAAAGGACAATATTCATGAAGCCATTGGTGAAATACAGCTGCACACAATCGATAATGTGCTTAAAAATTGGACCGATCGTGTAGCCTACTGCATGGCCAGCCGAGGCAGCCATTTGAATGAAATTATTTTCCATTATTAACCGGAAGGATTGTACTTTGAAATAAAAAAAAAAAATTGAGAAAATATTCAGTAGTTTTTTTTAAAGCATTTTCAAAAAAAAAGTTATTTGGCGGACCCTTTACACAAATGCAAGTATTTGCATTTCTTTCATATCACTTGAACGTGTCTGGAAATAAAATAATTGTTTTAAGTTATAAATAAATACATCTAAGTAGCACATGTTAGTCAGTTAATGTCTTTACTTCACTCTCCATTTTATAATAATAATGTAGGAATCATCAGTTTATAAATGCAAACAAAAAATTCGTGGTGGAACATTTACTATCGATAGTGGAAAAAACTATCGATAATAGCTAAATGTTTATATTTTGTAAAAAAAAAACATCGATAGTAACGAAAAATATAAACTATCGATGCTATCGATAGTGCGATTGATAACAGAGTTCAATGTAAACCTTTAAAGATTAAAGGAGGTAGTGTAAAGATATATTAATACTGTTTAGTATGTTTAACCCTATGACTTGATTAACAATTGTTTTGTCATAATTTCTATAGAAATATTATTTACGGATAAGAATTATTACCAAGAGCTTAGTGTGTTTAATAGTAAAAATTTACCAAAAATCTCAAGATAAGAATTTGTAGTTTTTTTTATATTTTATTTTTATTCAATAACAAAAGCGATAAGCATGACTAATTCGATTAAATTAAATACAATTAAAGTAATGAAATCATTCATTAGAAAATGTTGTTTTCATTTTAATTAAGATTTGGCTTAAATCGGATTAGAGTTCAAAAATCTATTAACAAAAAAATAAATAAAATTTAGATGACAGAAAACCTTCTCCAAAATTGGCAAAATACGTTAAATTCAAATTTTATTTGAGTTCAAAACAGTATATCTATGCGATATGTACTCTTCATATTTTAAATCTGTATCTTCATGTGCATGACCTGTTAATATAGTCACAAATAATTTGGACAACATAATGCCTACATTACTTACTAATTGGTCGTTACACACATACACACATACATAATTGGCCATTACAACCCTTCAATCAGGATTACGGCCTAGCTTCTCACACCACTCATGTTGTCTGCCTTAATTTTTTATTCTTGAGTTGTTGTTTGGTCGTTACAACCCTTTATTATTATGGGGTCTGAAAAGAAAAACTACTTCTCTTAACTCCACTCATCCGGGAAAATCAAACTTGAATATTACAAACTAATAAAACGTTAAATTCTATCATAAGGCTCAGAAGTAAGGCCAATAGAATCAAGCCAAATTTTCATATCTTAAAAGAATTAAAAAATGAATAAAAAACGTTAAGAATATGAGAAACAACAATTTTTTTAATTTAAAAATCCATTCTTTGTCAGATCTGCTACAGACAGCAGCAAATACCTTTTATGGATATATATTTGGCAACACTGTACGTACAACGGTTTGTATAGTTTATTATTTCCTTTTGCGTAAACAAAGCGAATAACTTAAAAAACTTAATGGAAAAAAATAAATAAAAAAATAATTTGCCAGGCCTACCTTCACCATCGTCTGCGTCACTATCATCGCGAGAGGATAAGGGGGTATAACCCTTAGATCTAAATATGGAAGTCATAGTTTTTAATATCTATTACGGCTACGGCTATGAATTATTTATCGATGAATTAGCTTAACACATGAACGTTTAAACACTTTTCTTAAAGATTGATATGGTTTTTTCTCTTCTTTATCTTGATAAATTTTATTAAATATTTCAATTTTTTTTTTTTTTGAATTTATTACAATTTTATTTTAATTTAGCGTGTTTTGTTTTTAATTTTATTTTGCACACACTCTCTCCTATGGGCTCTCTCACATTGTCCGAATTCAACTGAATTTGTTTTAATTCTTGCTTAACAGACCACTTTTTTTGACCACTTCTGTTCACTGCTTTAAACCACCTTTAGTTTGTTGTTTTTTTTTGTTTTGTTATTATTTTTCTTCTAATTTTTTTCTAATTTAAATCGTGTCAGTTTCTTAATGTATTATTCTTCTCTACTTTTTTAAACAGTGAATTTAGAAAAAAAAGAAACACAAAACCAACACCTATATTTCGCGTACTCTATGTTCTTGTGTTTTTTGCACAGTTTTTATTTAACGGTTCTCCTAATTTGGATTGTTTTTTTCTCAATTTCTTTTCCTTTGTTTTTCTATGGCGTTGTGTTTCCGTATGTTAAGCTCATTTGAGCAATAATGAACTCTAATGATGTATTAGCCTCACCCCAAACACTCTCTCAACTCTCACTCCCAACAATTGTAACCACCACAAATAATAACAACACCGAAATTGTAGTCCAACTTGATTAACCGTTTTATAAAGAGTCTCATATACAAGAAATGGCTGAGAGAAGTCACTTAAAAGAAGGAATTGGGTGAGAGAAGTAAACAAAAATACACGCAATTTCTTTAACAAATTTTTAATTTCGTAGACTTTTGTTATTTTTTTTAATTTTATTTTTATTTTGTTTAAATTTATTGAAATGCCAATAAAGTATAAATAAAAAAAAAAATGAAAAACAATAATAATTTTTTTTTTTTTTGATAATGTGGTGCAATAAAAATTTTATAATTTTTATTAGAGTGTTTCGTTCGAACGTAAGTTATTCGAATGATTACTTATATTAAACTGATTATTTTCTTGTTAATAAAAAAAAATGCAACGATTTGGTTTTACGATGGGAAATTACACCATACTGCCGTAAAGACGATATTATTACTGACGTTAAAAATCCGTAATTGGAAATCACTTGATGAGAGTCAAATTGCAAGTCGGATTATTACCATGCACAGTAAGAAATTTCGAAAGAGAACACACGTAACTCGCATTCTTGAGTTTGTAATATTGTTTTGTTTGTCAAACTATTAAGCCACTGATGACAGTTCCTTACGTTAAAGTTTGGATTTGATATTTTTCAATATCCCCTCCAGAGCAATGCTAGCGAGTCAGTGAAGACGATTTTAATGAAGTACTACAATTAAGAAACATTCGACAATAGTCAAATATTTATTGACATTATAAAGCGAGTTTATTAAAATTTATGAACAGACAGACGTGGAAGGTGGCATGGTATAGGGCTTAAAGTGCTTAGTCCAGGTAATTAAGAGTCTTTATTCCCCTTCAGAACCCTGCATACATAATACAACAAGCGAAGGCAGACAATGGCAGCTCTATAATCAATAAAACTGAGACAAGGAAAGTATAAGAAGAAATATAATACAGTGTTCAGATATGCAATTTTATTACGTAAATCGCAATAAAAGCCATTATTGAGCTCAATATTTCATATAAAATTTTAATTAATTATTGCACAATAAATACGCAAATTGTTATAATATTGAGTAAAACTTAAAATGCAGCACTGTCATAAATATGTTCAGTGAGCATCAAATGTCAACAACGACAGACAAAAAACAACAAAACAAAACAAAAACAATGTTGTTGAAACAGCCAGCTGTTTTGTTTACCATGCTGTCAAATTAATATTGAACAAACAGCTGTAGTGCCTATATTATTATATCTGAACACTTAAAATATTGTACTCAATAAATTGAATATTGACTCAATAAAAGGGCATATCTGAACATAGTATAAGCATTTTAGATGACTTTTAACTACAACACAATAGCTTCATAGCAGAACTACTTAATTTTCTAAGTGTATAAGAAATATAATTAACTGAAGGCACGTTTTTTTCTTTTTGTAACAAAAACAAAAAATAATAAAAATAAACAGACAAAATGATCCATAAAGCGTCAACAAATGTTTTTGAAAAATACATACTAAAAAAGGTTTTATTTTACACAATCATCACGTTCGTATACATCCCCCACCACCAAAAGTTTTAAAATGAAAAATATTCAAAAAACTACAGAATAATATTATAATACAAAAATTTATATGTTATAGGTTTCGTTTTAACGCCACAAATTATTACAAATGCTCTCTATTTGCGTAATTTAGTAAAATATCAAGGGAATAAATAGAAAATCTAGGTAACATTTGCAAGTAACGACAGACGGCAGCCGTATAGTTCTAGAATCTGCTACAATAGACCAGAGTTTAGTCTGTTTAGCTGAAAAACCAAATTTATGAAAAACAAAGAAGAGTATTAACAAAAAAAAGTTGAAGGAAAATAAGTTTCTAACACCCTATGATCCTTAAATAGACGAAAAGAAGTAAAGAAGAAGGGACAATAGACTGTAACCTTTATTAGAAATTGCAAATGGACTTGGAGATAGCAAACACAGCGAATATTCTAATAATTGTTGACTAACTAGTAAAGGCATAGTCTAGTAGGTAGTGTGTTCGCTTATTAGATGTAAAGCCGGGGTTCTAGCCCCAGGCCAGACATCAAAACGAAGTATGAAAAAAATATTTCTTAGGCGACTTCCTCTCAGACAATTTCTGGCAAAAACTCTGAGAGTAAAAAAAAGTTTCTCAAAATCTGTAGTTCGGAGTCGACGTTGAACTGTAGGTCCCGCCACTCAAGTATAAAATTAAGGCACACAACATGAGTAATCCTCACTGAAGGGTTGTAATGACCAATTATGTCTGTATGTAACTAGTAAAGATGTATTTTGAAGCGACAATATGCAAACAATATCCAACTAAAATCCTAAACAAGACTAAAATCCTATCAACTAGAGAGATCCCGCATTTTAGCCTCTGTTAACTGTTAAAAATGCAACCTATTGCATGCGTAATCTAAAGAAACGATTATCTGCGTTTTGGGGATTCCAAAGGGTTTTATCTCTTTGACTGATTAAAAGGCTTCGATTTTGAATCGGTTGAAAAGATTTGCTTTCTTTAGGTATTTTTAAAACATATTTTAAATTTAATTTCAATCATATTATGAAAGAAAACAATAACTCTTAGGTCATTAACAACAACATTACAATTAAAAAACACACACACATTTTTTCTAAAACACTCCTTGAATTTGTAAGACAGAGAAAATATACAGTTCAACGACCTGTTACGGCTAATGACCCCAGGTCACAAGTAATGTATTGTAGCAACATTTTCTTCTAACGTTATTGCATGTTAAAAGAGCCTTAACCTTCCACAAAAAAAAAAATTCCAAATACAATGTAAGGCGAGAATTATTTTAAAAATATTAACATAAATGTTTTATAATAAATAAATGAATAAAAAATAAATAAATTAAAATAATAAATAAATGTAAACAATAAAAATTAAACAATAGTATTACTATTTGTATAGCTTATTGCAATTAAATTTTAAATTTGAAAAAAAAACTATTAATAATAATAATATATTCTAATAGGCAGTTAATTATACATAAATAACTTAAAAATAATTAGCATTTAATTAACACACTATTTGTATAAATTTTGTATTAACAAATGTTATCAATTAATAGGCAGCAAAACTTTTTTAATTGTTTTTTTTGTATTGCAATTCGCAAATTGATAAAAAAAAAACTGCTGAAATATGGTTAAAGCCGTAAGACGATAAAATAGTAATTTTATTTCACTCAGCAACACTGTTTAGTTTGCTTCGCTCGCTCAAGTATACAATATGAGAGAAGATCAATAAATATCGTTTTTTGTTATTGTAATCTATATAGATATGTATGTACATACATATGTTTACAAACGTGCCCCTTTCATATTGTTTATTATGTTATTACAGTTAGCAGCACGTTTTTGTTTACTATGCTTTGCCTTCTCTCACGTATATATATGAGAACAGAATGTGGTATACTCTTATTGTAATAAATTACAATACTTATGTTTACAATCGTGCCAGTATAAAATTGTCATGTTATAACACTGTTGTGTTTACCTTTTTCTCTATCTCTCTTGTATCTATGCATATTAGAGTAGGTCATTGAATATCATTCTCTTAAAAACGAATCGATTAAAAGCGTACGCAACAAAATATTGTTGTGTTATAACACTTAGCAACATTGTTTTGTTTGTGTTTTTGCAGGTATACAAGAGACTCAGTTTATTACTATCACAAATGCTCTATTATTGTCATCAATAAGAATGTCATCTCTGACTCTAACATAATACAAATGTGTGTGACATGATTGATAATAATAATAATAATAATAATAATAAATAAAATATAAAAATAAAAGCAAAATCATAATAAAACAAGCTTACTGGTAGTTTTTGTCTGGCGTCTTCTCATATTGGTGCTGTTATCGATTATCGAAACTCAAATCAATTCAATTTAATTTGTAAATCAAAAATTTTATAAAAATTAATTTTACAAATTCCGTATTACAACACAAAAAACAACACTGAGGGCGTTTACACAAGCAAAGCAAATAATTAATTTTTATTTTCTGTAATGCCGCGCGTTTAAAATCAAGGCTGCAATAAGAAAGAAGAGAAAAAAATGCCAAAAAATAAAATATAAAAATAAATCAAATAAAAAGTTGTATAAATTTGTATAAAATAAACTGAGTGTGTGATAATGTCTTATATATTCGCTTCTAAGAAAAAGAGCTTTTTACGCCTGCATTTGGAAAAAGTTTTTTCTTTTCATTTTTCTAATAAAATCTAGTAAGGAAATGCATAACGGATTTTTGAAATACAAGGTGTTTAAGAAAAATAAACGAAATACGGTAGGAAAGAAACCTATCAAAAGTAAAAAACTATAACCTATAAAAGACAAAAAAAGGCTATCAAAACCTACCTAGCTATCTAGCACCGATTGGCTTTCTGGTACAAAGGTAAAATACGTTATCCAAAGTTTTTCTAGGGATAAACTATTGACGAAAGTAGACATACCACTGTACAACCTGCTTTGAAAGTTTACTCCCACTCTGTACCACTGTTTTATAGCGCGTAGTAAGTTATAGCACCGATTGAGCTTATAAAACATTTTGCATAGAAAACAATGAAATTTCGAGATACCTGACATATCTCCTTTATGAACCTACTAGACCAGAATCATCTAAGGAACTTCATATCGTTAGAAGTCGCCGTGGTCTAGTAGGTAGTGTGTTGACTTATTAGACGAAAGGCCCGAGTTCAAATCCCAGGTCAGACATCAAAACGAAAATATGAAAATATTTCTTCGGCGACTTCCTCTCAGCAGATTTCTGGCAAAAACTCTGAGAGTAAAAATTGCAATGAAAAGCTTCTCAAAAATCTGTCGTTCGGAGTCGACGTTAAACTGTAGGTCCCGCTACTCATGTATAAAATTAACGCACACAACAGAAGTGGTGTGAGAAGCTAGAACGTTGTACAATGGGCCAATTCGACCTCCGGGTACTGTACTTGTCACAGTTGACAAGTACACGTGCTCTAACCTAACCTAACTTCATAGCATTGATAAAGAGACACTGGCCAATAGGCATTCTTACTCAAAAGCTGAGCGCGCCCCGGAACAAGAAACCAGAGGGCCTGACAAAAGAAATCTTTGGAACTTAGAAATTGTGGTCAGATGTTATCGACACATACGGGATTCCATTAGCATTCGTCTTCGGATGTTTTGGTAATACATTTGCCGATTATGTGGTCGCTTGCTGTATCCTCTTCTATGCACAAACGACATTTCGTGTTATGTAACCAGTAATTATCTTGTCCGTATAGACAAATGCGCACAATACAATGAGAGGAATTTAGTTTTCACTTTTCAAAATTTTCCTTGGTCATGGGGCACTTAATGACACTGTATGATTTTAGTGTATAGTACAGTAAGATCCCGCTTAACGCTGCTCTGCTTAACGCTGTTTCAGTATTACGCGGTAGTATTGGGATTCCCCTAAATCCCACACTGTATTGATACTTGTTGTATATGCGTGCAAATGAAAAGGCCATGCCCCAATCAAAAGCGGTGCACTATATAGGGACGGTGTATACTAGGTATCTTTTTCACCGCTCTTTTGTTAGTCTCTCCAGAATAAAGACTCTAACTGTATTTTCCGAAGTCGTAATCATAGTAGGAACCGATTACATATGTACTTGTTAAGTTGCCTCGTTTAACGCTGTTTCGTTTAGCGCTTGGAACTTATTGGAACGTACCCCCCGCGTTAAGCGGAGTCTTACTGTACCCAACTGGGATCGATTCTAGATCACTCAAGGTCTTACCTTTCAAGCTCTAGTACAAAAACATTTTAATTGCGACTGAAATTTAAACTCTTGATGCATACTTTTGCCCAACAGGGTATGTTTCCCAGGATACTAATGTGACCCTTGTAACCCTTTGAGCAATGCCTAGTTTGAAAAACGTCCAATAAGAACAGTAGTTAGATAAGCCACCATCATTACGCTTTATTTGCTTTTCGGGCAACTTTAATTTTATTTCTTAGTTGCTGAAATCAATATTGCATGTCAAAAAAATTACCTCATCGATAACGACCAAATTGTTAAAATTCCATCTGACAAGACAACGGAAATTTAGTTATCATGCGTTTATTTTTAGTAAATGAAATATAAGAACTATGCACGCTATGCCCTCTATAAATAGGTTAGCTGGCCTTGTTTCTTTTTCATTCAAATTCAAACCTTGAGTACATAACCACCGAAAACACTTGCGTTTAGCCGGCAATTATTATTTCATTTTCGCCACCAAGTCTATGTGGCACAAACTAAAATTAGATTGTACTGTCAAATGTTTTGATGTGGTTCTAGCACTGAGAATATCATTGGCCCAATGGAAATTTTCCAAAAGGAAATAAAAAAAAGAAAAAACATTAAAATTTAAAAACAACCAAACACCGTATAAAAAACATATCGTTAGTCTAATTCGCAAATGTGTTAAGTCCCCTTTTTCAAATTTTACAGGAGACACAAAAAACAGTGTAACATTTCCAGTTTTTAAAATTTTTAAACTTTTTAAAAGCAATTATTTTTACAAAATAGCTCTCTTTAAATGACCTAGATTAAAAATCAACTCAAAAAAATCAAATAATATCAAAATATTAGCACGTGTTTTTAATATTTTTCGCAATTTTGTGGACTTAGCGTTTTTGCCAACCACAAAATTACAACAACTTTAAACTACATAATAACATTTTTTGTTGTTGTAAAATATGTATTTTGCATAATGTTACCGTTTTGCATTAAAATCTGAATTTTGGAAAAAAGTGGACTTAGCGTCTTTGCGAATTATACTAACGATATGTTCGTTTACTTTTTGGCCCCCAAATAATTGTTAATAAATCGAATAATAAATAAATTGTGTTTGTGGTCTAGTCTAGTGGAAATTTTCTACATACTCATTAGAATGGTCTAAAGCTTTCTCTTTTGTTTTGATCGTTCATAAGCATAGTACTCTCTCCTTTACCTCTGCCAATAAAGATAAAGAAAATAAGATTGTTGCCATCGCCCAAATTTTTAATTCTCTGTTTATTAAATCGATGTTTGTAAACTGATTTCTTTCTATTATTCATTATTTATTACCAAGTCATACGCCATTGATGATTGTTTTGGACAAGCTCATTGACTGTAGTGTCATAAGATTTACGACCGGCAGTTAAGAGCCTCCAATATAAACTAGTGCTCGATAAACAGCTGTAGGTCAATAGAGTTGTAGTTTTCTAGGAAATCAATATTCATTAAGGGAATTTATGATGCTTTTAAAGATTATAAACAGACTGTTTTTATTTTAATTTGATTTGATTAGAAACCCACAGAAAATAATTTGTTAATTAAATTTGATGCTAGATTTATAGTGCCACGCCCATTTTTGCTCTGTAAGAATTTAGTGACCACTGAACTTTGCGTTAAAGGGTAGAAACTTTGTTGCAGAAGCGAAAAAAGAGTAAAACTTTTCATTTCAATTTCTTGAATGTCCTTACGAGATATTGTAGTTGAGTTTGAAAACGGTTCGATCTACATACAGTAGCGAGCATAAAAAATGCAACGCTAAGCCGATTGATCTTTATGTGCGCCTCTTTCAAAAAAAAGTACGGAAATTAAAAACTTTTTTTTTTATTTTTATGCTCCACAAACTTAGTTAACAAATGCAGGTTACAACATCAAAATTTTTCTATCCACTTATTTTTATTTTAATATTTAAGAAAAAAAGTGCCAAATTTCAGCGAGCAAAAAAAATGCAACGCTATGTTATTCATAACTTTATTTAAATTAAATGTAAATTCTTACAAAATGTTGGTTAAAAATATACTTAAAACTAATAATTGGTTGCATAGCCTTTATTTTCTATTACCGCCTGCAGTGTGGAGGGCATAGAATCCACTAGGGGCACGATGGTGTGTAGGGGTATTTTTTCCCATTCTGACTTCAAATTTTTTTTTAATTCCGCCAAATTTGAAGGATTTTTCTTCTTAGCTTCCCGATCTAAAGTCTCCCATAGGTTTTCTAAGGGGAGATGGTGACGGCTAATCCAAAATTAGCACAGCATGGTCGCTTAGGTCGTTACGAACCAAGCGACTAGGGTGCTTCAGGTCATTGTCTTGTTGGAATATGCTGTGTGGGGGCATTTTTTCCAGAAGATGTGGGGGCATATTATCTTCTAGGATCTCACAATATTTAGTGGCATTCAAAATACCATCGATTTTCACCAACGGATCAACTCCGTCATGAGAAAACGAACCTAAAAATAAATTCCATAAAATAAATAATTTCGGTAAAAAACAAAAGTAACTTATCCCACGCCATTAGTAGTGAAAGTAAATTTAATCTTTCTGGATCTGATGGGATAAAATATATTAGAAGACCGCCTGAGCAGAGATATTCTTCCAGATATCAGCTACCAACAGTAAAACATGGCTTATGGTGTGGGGTAAGTTACTTTTGTTTTTCACCGAAATTATTTATTTTATGGAATAAATTGGTAGTATCGTTTTCTCATGACGGAGTTGATCCGTTGGTGAAAATCGATGGTATTTTGAATGCCACTAAATATTGTGAGATCCTAGAAGATAATATGCCCCCACATCTTCTGGAAAAAATGCCCCCACACAGCATATTCCAACAAGACAATGACCTGAAGCACCCTAGTCGCTTGGTTCGTAACGACCTAAGCGACCATGCTGTGCTAATTTTGGATTAGCCGTCACCATCTCCCCTTAGAAAACTTATGGGAGACTTTAGATCGGGAAGCTAAGAAGAAAAATCCTTCAAATTTGGCGGAATTAAAAAAAAATTTGAAGTCAGAATAGGAAAAAATACCCCTACACACCATCGTGCCCCTAGTGGATTCTATGCCCTCCAGACTGCAGGCGGTAATAGAAAATAAAGGCTATGCAACCAATTATTAGTTTTAAGTATATTTTTAACCAACATTTTGTAAGAATTTACATTTAATTTAAATAAAGTTATGAATTACATAGCGTTGCATTTTTTTTGCTCGCTGAAATTTGGCACTTTTTTTCTTAAATGTTAAAATAAAAATAAGTGGATAGAAAAATTTTGATGTTGTAACCTGCATTTGTTAACTAAGTTTGTGGAGCATAAAAATAAAAAAAAAAGTTTTTAATTTCCGTACTTTTTTTTTGAAAGAGGCGCATATAAAGATCAATCGGCTTAGCGTTGCATTTTTTATGCTCGCTACTGTACATATATCTAGCGTCGAAGATGAGTGGACTGCGTGCTCTGTCATCAGGTAATATCCTAACTTTGTCTTATAGACGAAAATAACAGCGGGTGTTGGTATATTAGCTCAAGACCGGTGGAATTTTGAGGTACTGTTCTTCGGCGACTTCCTCTCAGCAGATTTCTGGCAAAAACTCTGAGAATAAATAAACCTGACATGAAAAAGTTTCTCAAAAATCTGTCATTCGGAACCGAGGAGTTGAACTGTAGGTCATGAGTGGGGTGAAAAGCTAGGCCGTAATCCGGACTGAAGAGTTGTAATGGCCAATTATGTATGTATTCTATGGTAGGTATAGCCCCTCGGCTAGTCCGAGACGTACTCTCAAAAGACTTATGTGAACGCCGACCGATTTCTTTGCCAATAATATGTATACCTATAATAATTAGTTGATTTATTTGAGATAAACTAACATTACTGTAGGAGAAGAACGAGTACTTAGTAGACATAAACGATTATAGGGAACAAGTCCTCTTTTTTCGTTTCTCTGAAAATAGTTTTGCCCCTTGCCAATAGCGAAAGCTGTTGAACATCAGAACAAAAGCGATAGAATGTATTCATGTTTGCTTATCAGAAGGTAAAAATTAATTTTAATCCTTATACTTCTACCCCGATATAAGCTCCCATATAAGTATGTACGTTATCAATATAGAAAATATACAAATTGTCACACAGTTGTGTCTTTAAAAGTAGCTCTACATACGTAATTTTATTGCAATAAAAATTACACAAACAAAATTCTTTGAACACTGATTAAACCATAGAGAGGCCATAAATAAACGTCATACCGAGATAACAGCTCATATTCCTATTCGAACTCTAATATTGATTTGGCTGAGATGTTTCTAAGATAGATAGGTTTAGGCTACGTTCAACTAACAAACACCCCAAATAGCTTAGATTAATTGGGCTCTTAAAATCCCTTTGTAACATATTCCGTCATTTATCAACCATACTGATAGCATCATGAAGGATTTAATTCATTATATCGCCTTTAGCTAGACACTTTCTGTTAATAAATTCTGGATATCTAAGATCTCTTTCCCTCAGATTCCTAAATGCCGAACAATAAGAGAGAATATATTCTGTGATGTCCTCTTCTTTCCCATCATTATTGGTGCTAAAAAATCGTTCCAGCATACGGGCGTTTATACTCAGTAGTTAATAAGTTAGGTCCTGTAGATTACAGTTTCAGAAAAAGTTCTTAACATCGTTTCTTTTTTCTTTGTTTATGTGCTAGTTTTGTACTCATCTCTGTAATACACTACGATGCCACTTATGTATAGTGTATGTATTCTATATTTCACCTATGTTTATATGTTTGTGTGCAAAATAGCATGTTTATGCTATAAAAATCTAGGGACACACAATACCCATTTGTTGCCAAGTGCAAAAAAACAATGAAATAGAAATATGTACATATGTTCTGAAACATACATATTATTGGCATTACTAATATTTCATAGAAAACAATTTAGTTAATGATTAACAATTAATTATATTTATTAAATAAATAAATTGTAACACTGTGTATAAATAAGAAAACGACAGTTAATTGCAATTTTAAATGTCAAAGAAAAAAAAGACAACAACAAAACAATAGCAATGGGCAATAAGAAGGTTGCATGGTTGATTAATGGCATTGTATCCCCTACTCTCTGTTACTGATCTCCCTCCCTTTTCTCATTAATTTCCAAATACTTCCTTATCTCTTTTTTTTGGTAGCGAGAGAGAGACTATCAAGAAATTGTTTTGTTTTCTTTTTCAATTGAAACAGTAGCAATGGATTGCAATTAATTTACCAATAAAAATGCCAATGGCAATTAGTGGAAATAAGCAATTTGTTGCTTCTTATTTTTAATCATAAAAATATAAATACAATTTTTTTGCTATTTTATTAATTATAATTCTGTGGTTTTTGGTGATTTATTGACGAAATTGCAATAAATTCAACAAAAAAAAATAATAAACAATGCCAGTGTTGCCTCATCAGAGGATTTATTGATAAGTTGACGATTTTTATAAGACTGTGATTGTAGGTAATTATACGCTATGCTTTTCAGTTAACTGAATACTAAAAAAAAACTTAGAACACATCGATGTCAAGACTAGAGTTGGGTTCGTTAGCTCTTTTGAGTGTTCGCTCTTTCTAGTTCAGTTCTTTGTAATGAACTAGTTCGCTCTTTTAGCTCAATAGTTCAGTTCTTGTAAACAACTCCGCTCTCTTCCTTAATTTGTGTAACTTCTTTATTTATTTTTAAATATTTAATAAGAACTTCTTTTTGTTATTAAATAAAAAAATATTATTTGTTAATTTTTGTAAAAATGTTTCCATACGTTCCTTTTTTAATATGTGGTAACACCGCCATCATTCCAATAGGAATGTCACACATGAGAACGATAAACAAAATAAAAGAACGAATAAGAATGAAATGAACTAATAAGAATGAAATGAACGAATAAGAAACAAGACCTAAAAGAACTACGGAGCTAAAAGAACTACAGAGCCAAAGCGAATTCATAACAAGTGACCGTGAGGAAACAGCTGACTGGTCTTGGGCTGTCAAAATTTGTGTGTGTTTGTTGTACGTTTGTGTGTTGTTGTTAATTTTTTTTTCTTTTCCATTTTTTTTTCTTCCTATTTTGACATCCGAATGGAGGTTTAACAAAAACAAAATGCGTGTTGTTTTTGCATTGTTGTACTTGTTGTAGAGTTACGGTTACCTTATTGAATTTGCCTTGTACAGAGCTAAAACAACTACAGAGCTAAAACAACTACAGAATTAAAAGAACTGCAGAGCTAAAAGAACTACAGAACTAAAAGAACTACGGAGCTAAAAGAACTACAGAGCCAAAAGAACTACAGGGCTAAAAGAACTACGGAGCTAAAAGAATTCATTATTATGACCGGCGCTCTTAGTTCAATTGTGTGAATAGTTCAAATGAACTAGTTCGTTCGTGAACTACACAACTCTAGTCAAGACATTTTGCATAACAGTGGAGTAGTCCGTTGAAGTGCGTACATTCGACGCTATGAAATGCAACGTAATCTGGAACTCACTAGAATGAAAAGGAGTGCCAAGCAGATATCCGTCTAATAAAAAATTAGACAATACGAACTCCAACTAAATAGCCAAGTAGTACACCAAGAATTTATTTTACCGCCATCCCTTTATAACGTCGAAATGACTCATGTATCTCAGAATAACAAAGAAATTACATGGGGTCTCAGAAGCAATCTTCTCGTACACTAATGCACAGAAACAACTGGATTGTCAATGAATATACCCAAAACCAAGGCAATGCGTGAACGATGTCTAGACAATTTTAGTAGAAGATATTCCATTGGATGATGTGAGCCTAAGAAACTCCCAAGACGATATTGCGCGTTCAGTTCTAAACTATAATTCATAAAGTAGCGAAGAGGCAGACCGGCAAACACGTAAATATGATGACTGATAGGCATAGGAACACTAACGTTAGACTACACATGGTGTCCAAATAAAAACCTAGATTTTGTTTTCTAAAGTTTTAAATAGCCTTATACTATGAAAACGCTTTAATTTATACCAAACTAAAGTAATACCTTTTACTATATCGACAACCGCAATATTAAAATAGTTTTCAGTAGCTTCATATCAAAAAAACTTTCATAAACTCTATTATTAGCTACAAGAAATCTTAAGAAATTTTGTATTTCGTAAAATGTAGCGTTTTTTTTTATTAAAAATTGCTAACACTGCTAACAATTTTCCTGTCTCTCGGAAGTCTAGCTGTTGGTGGGTGCTTGTCGGTTTTTGTTTTTGTTTTTTTTTTCTTCATTAAAATGCTCTTTTCTTGTTGCTATTTATAATCATGTGTTTTTGTTGTAAATTGTAAAAGAATTTATTACTATTGTTCTACAAACTTAAAATCATGTATACATACATTTCTTTCATTCGCTCACACTTTTAAGTAATTAGTTATTGATCACATTTAATAATTTATAAATTATTTATTTTAGGTTTTACATTAGAAACAAACTAAGGAGACACACACGCACCACTTTAATTTCATTGAAAATATTCACACACTAAACAAGCAAAAGATTCATTTGCTTAGCTCTGGTCGGTCTGCAATCTTGTTCTTCTTGTTCATTTACTTTTTTATTGCTTTTGTTTTTGGTTTTCTTTTCGTCTTGCATTAGTTGTGCCGTGTCGTGTTGTATTCTAGTGTAGTGTTTTTGTTTGTGTAGAAGAAGGAAGAATATCGATTAAAAAAAAAACGATGAAAAGCAATAAGTTGTGCACGTCAATGAAAGACAACGAATATTGTGATGCGCTACATTTACGGTTCAATGGTTAATAGTATGTATTTATAACGTGTAGTTTAATTCACACACATACACTCTTTATACGTTTAACCCTTTATAGCCTCATGTGACATTTCTGTAACAAACCAAAAAAAAAATCGTCACAAAACACATAATAAACGCGTGTATTTCATTTAAAGTAGTGTAACATCTCTGTATCATACCAATAAACAGATTTCTGTATGGTTAAACTCTACAAATGGCAACTCTTATGTTTAACGTCATTTTTCATTTAAGTTTTTTGAAAAGGTGAAACCCCAAGATTACGCTAATTTTGATTTTAAAAATTTTTACTAAAAGTGCAGAAAAGTTTTATTATTTTTTTGTAGATCTGTAAGTAAGTAAACGGGTTTATATAAATATTATTAGCAACGATTAGTTTTATATTTTTTATACGGAAAAAAGGTTTTGTTTATTTGTAATATTTCTGTTACATTGAGAAAAAATGGTAGTTTATATTGCGATAAAATAAGTATGTGTTGATGGTTTATTATATCATTTTTTCCTAGAATGGCGTTGCGATCATTACGGGAAGATGAAATAATAGACATATTATGTCAATATGATAGTGAAGATGGATTGGATGAGGATGCTGACAGTGTTGATGACCCAGATTTTGAACCACAATTTCAAGGATTTGAAGAAAACGTTGAAGTTGAAATAGATTCAAACAAAAACAATGCAACAATTCCTGATCCTTCCTATCCGTTTCCTGGGCAGGGAATAAACCAACGACAACCAACATGGAAAAAGAAGAATCTTACCGTTAACAAAGAGCAAACAAAATTTAACGGAAATATAACATTGCCACCAAATATATTGGATCTGGACACACCAATCAATTTCTTTTTATATTTTTTTCCGAAAGAACTTATGACCGCAATCGCATATGATTCAGGAAATAATGTCGAAACAAAAATTTGAAAAATTAGACAGTTCTTACATTTCAACAATAATTTCAATATGCCTCCACGCAATGCTCCAAATGAAGATAGACTTTATAAAATTAGGCCTATTATAGAGAAACTAAACGCTACTTTTGGTAGAATTCCAATGGAGGAATACCTTTGTGTTGATGAGCAGATTTGTTCAACTAAAGCCAAAAATAACTTGAAAGATATAACCCAAATAAACCTCATAAGTGGGGTTATAAGATATACGTCCTTAGTAGAGTTTCGGGGTTTGCTTATAATATCGAACCTGAAAAAGGAGCTGAGAATATAGTATTAAACACTAAAACAAACTTAGGAACATCGTCAAATGTAGTTGTAAGATTGGCGAGACATATACCTAGACAGCATAACTATCAGTTTTATTTTGATAACTATTTTACTTCTCTACCTTTGTTATAGTACTTAGCCAAAGAAGGTATAATGAGTTTTGGAACAGTACGCCGTAACAGAATAGCTTTGTAAATTGCCAACTGAAAAAGAAATTATGAAAAAAGAACGTGGTTTTTCAACTGAGTATGTTGCTGACATAAATGGTATTGATGTATCAAATGTTATCTGGAAGGACAACAAAGTTGTTACTCTTGTATCAACCTTTGCTGGTGAATTTCCAAAAACTCAAGTCAAACGTTACGATAAGACTAACAAGAAATACATCAACACTGATCGTCCATACATTGTTGGAGAATACAATCGGCATATGGGAGGCGTGGATTTAATTGACAGTGTAATGGGAAGATATAAAATACATATAAGAAGCAAAAGATGGCTATACCGAAGAGTAAGAAAAGCAAAAAATATCATTGATAAAAACATATCTTCTTCGGATTTTCGCCTTGAAGTGAGTGAAACTCTTTGTAAGCTTGGTCAGAAATCTAATATGAAGACACAAAGATCTATCGAAAATGAAATTCACGTTAAAAACCATAAAGGCCCGGCCCAACATGTTCCCCCAAAGGCCGTGCGCCAGGATCAAGTAGGACATTGGCGATTTGGGTGGAAAAAAGAATACGTTGCAAATTTCCAAAATGTACTGGCGTTTCCCAAACTATTTGTGAAAAATGTGGTGCCTCATTATGCTACAACAAACAAAATAAATGCTTTAAATCGTTTCATATAACATAATTTATTTTTCAATTTTAACTCAATGTTACAGAAATGTCACACTCCCTATAATACCTAATTAATAAATAAGGATGTATTTTTAAAACTTTTTAAAAATTAGGTGTCTTGTTATTTACCTAAATGTATCTTTTTTCAAAATGGCAAATATTTTTGAGATCGTGGGCTATAAAGGGTTAAGTATACTGAATGCAGTTAAAGGATTGAATCACATTTTCGTGCGGCATTAGGAAAACAAAATTTTGTACAATAAGGAAAAAGAAAACTTCTTGGCAGCATTGTTTTAGTATGCGTCAAAAATTGATACCAACAACGAGAAAGTCTTTCAAACTTTTATAATTTTCCTACGATAAAGAGAAAAAATACAAAATATTTACTGTTACTGTTACTGTGAAACAGTAAACAATTGAATAATTTTAAAACTAAAAATAAAATAAAAACTATCGAAACCGACTACCATTTAAACACATTTTAATTATCAATATCATTTGGTATCAGTATGAATAGATAAGAAAATAATTTTAATAAATGTATCGTACACTAGTTAATCTGTGCTGTTTTGGCTTCGGGCGTAAATATAGACGACATCAGTGCTAATATAACCTCGGGGTTACTTTTGATAACTTACTACACTTCGCCACCCATGGCCACCTAAAAGGCTATTGGACGATCACTCTTCAATTATGCTGTTCCAATCTGGACCTCATTCTTGAGTGATACACAATGGAGGGTTTTTCAGACTAGGCAGAATAACGCCTTACGAATAGCCAAAGGATGTGTAAAAATGGCAAGTCCCAAATGTTGTCAGTTAGGGAAGCGCAGCGTTACCTAACAATAAATCGGCATCCACCACCAATCTCCGATAATGAAAGGCAGCTACCAAGGGTTACCAGAACAATCATGGCCCAGCTAAGATCAGGATGGGCGAACATCCTGAACAGCTATAGGGCAAGGATAATTCCGCAAAACCGACAACCCTGCTACCCATAGACTTGTGCCTGAACCCAACGACAGCAGCGGACTTCCTACCATATAACGATGACTACGTACATACATACATAATTGGCCATTTCAACCATTCAGTTGGGATTACGGCCTAGCTTCTCAACACCACTCATGTTGTGTGCGTTAATTTTATACATGAGTTTCGGGACCTACAGTTTAAAGTCGACTCCGAACGACAGATTTTTTGAGAAGCTTTTCATGGCAATTTTTACTCTCAGAGTTTTTGCCAGAAATCTGCTGAGAGGAAGTCGCCGAAGAAATACTCTTTGTATTTTGTTTTTGATGTCTGGCCTGGGATTCGAACTCGGGCCTTTCGTCTAATAAGCCAACACACTACCTACTAGACCACGGCGACTTCACTACGTACATACACAACTTATAATACATAATTCCATCTCTAACCCATTCCATTTCCACCAGAATAACACAAGCATACAATCTAACACATAAACTAACTATCGTATATCTACAGGGAGATACTTCCTCATTTTATGCTCCTGAGGTCCTGATGTCAAGTAAAATCGTACCGATAGAAGGTTGTAAAAATTATAATGGACTCCTTTTTGCTGCATCTTATAACTTCATATTATTATGAACAAATACAGTATTTATTCTGATGTGCTAAATGTAGGGTATCTGTAGTAGTAATACAACTATGGCGTCGCTACTAAAAATCATTTCAAAAGTAGAAACAAATCTCAATCGCTACCAACAATAAACGTGTATATTTGTAAATAAAATATTGATAAGAGTACTTTAACCCTCTAAAAGTGGTTAGGGTTGGACAAGTAAGACATTGGCCTTATCAAAAGTGTTGCAAAATCACTTCTGCAAGCAATTCGATTACTTAAAAGGTAGACTATAGTAGTACAGATATGAGCAATATTCTCTTACTAAATATAGCTGCGCACATTAAATACAAATAGTCCCCTTACCTAACGCCAAAGATCTAAAGCAACAGAATTATTTAATAGCATTTAAGACTCTATGTTTAATTTTTAATAAACAAATGCTAATTCTACAACGTGTCCATTATTTAGCACTCATTTGTGAATTTAACAAACAAGCCGGTATTTTACACATACACATATGCATACATATGTATGTAATCTTTTGGTCAATGTTGCTGGTCTATTATTAGAAAACCCATAGACACCCAAATATAGAAGAAGACACCCTATTTAGGTATGCAAAGTAGATGTTTAAAGAATTAAATTAAAAGGAAACCACCTTCTTTTGTTGATGAATGAAATGTTAAGTTAAACATCAGCTGTTACATCATAATACTTTTGTGACGTAGCATGTATACGTACTTGTATATACACGCATCTACTACTCCCATACCAAAGTAAATCAGAGCAGAATAAAGAATGATGTCAATGCAAAACATTGCAAATTTGGCAACATCAATACAAAGTACGTACATATTTTCTCTTCTCTATTAATAACAAAGATGCCATCACTTAAGAATTGAAATTAAAAACTGGGTCTTATATGAGACAAATGCTTTGTTAGTCAAGATTACAAGAATATTAATTAAAAATTAACAAATCCCACGGAATCCAAAAAGATTTGAATCCAAGATCGAAGTGTCGTTCACAAAATTAATTTATTTGTTATTTACTGTCATTTGGAGCAATTAGAGAAATGTTTAACACGTTGACTGCCAACTACGAGGTAACTCGTAGATTGCGTTCCCTTCTAGGGTGCCAACTATGATCTTCTATTACCATTTAGTAGCCAAAGCTGTTGCGTTATAGCACAACTAGATTCTTTGTCCAATTTACATAGACTTTTGTAACGCACGATCTACTTAAGTGTAATACCTGTAAAGCAGCTTTACTCTCCGTAAGCTTACAAATATCTTTCCCGTATACTTGGTAATACTTTAGTCATATGACAGCCAAGACTATGTAGAGACTTCGGCTTAGAGAATACAGTCTTCCTCATACATTTTCACAGAGAGCGTTGTTTCTAGGCAACGTTAGATGGTAAGCCTGTCAGCTTAGGATCTACTACTTGCTTAGCCGGAACGACTTGATTAGTGAAATTGAAACAAGCCAAATAAATATGTAATAAGATTTATTCCATAAACAGATGGTCTCTGCACCGGTATCTTTTGCACATTGCAATTATAGCTAAAAAATACCGTTGCTTACGTAAATATAAAGTGGAAACGAGGAGCTAAATATAATTTATATCAAATTTTTGGGTCAATTTATTAAATTATACTACTTAAGAGAACGTGTTGGTTCTTCTGGAGTTGGCAAAACTATAATCTCATGATTAACACGTTGACTGCCACGGCAATTTTCAGAAAACTGGCCACGCAAGCCAACATTTGACTTTTTGTTCTCTTCCCAAAAGCCATTTATCGATACTAGCACTGATATAATACGGTTTTATTCGTAGCTACACAAAAATGGCAGGTTTAGTGAGTACGAGATAACTCGTAGTTGGCACCCCAGAAGAGAACACAATCTACAAGTTATCTTGTAGTTGGCAGTCAACGTATTAACCTTCAATTAATGTTCTTTAAAATTGTTTGTAAACTTTTGTTTTCAAGTGTAAGTTTTAAATTTTCCTTTTTTTTTTTTTGTTTGAATTGAAAAATCAAAGCACGTTTTCATACGAAAATATTGTCTAGAAATTTCCAAATAGTCTGGCAATACATTATTACAAAATACTCTCATGCTACTCTTAAATTTTTTTAGTACAAAACATACTTTTAGGTAAAGAGCAACAAAATATCATTGATTTTTTCACTCTTGTCTTATGATATATTATTTTGTTGTTGTTGCTATTGCTTTGTATGTAAATGTAAATGAATTTAACAACAACAACGACAACGCTAAAACATTTGTTTTTATTGATTTTAACAAACTGTAAGTAACAATAACAAAACATTCCTTTGTTGTAACAAATGGTAGCCAACAATGACGTTGTCGTTTAACTCGACGACGCAGTTTGCGACTGCGTTAACGTTAAATTTGAAACATTTGAAGGAAAAAAAAGAACACATAACACACGCAGAGACAGGATTAAAAAGGAACAGTTTTTTTTTGATGTAAAACTCTTCTTCATGTTCCAAGATTCGTTTTCTTTTTGTTGGTTTTCCTTGCGAATATTTTTAAAGGAACCCACAAAACGCCCTTGATTTTTCCATTTGATTTGATTTCGTTTCCTTTCCTTTTCATTCATTCATTACAACTGGACTGGTTTTATGCAAATGAATTTCACAATTTAAATAAATTTCACTAAATTGTACATACCAGAGATGAGGTTTTTCTGCTTTTCTCTTCTTTTACTTTTTTTTATTGCTTTTTTCTTTAACTTTGTTACGCACAACAATAATAAATCAAGAAATTAAATCGAAAGATGAAATTTAAATTGAATTTTCATTGAACACAAAAAGGAACTGAAAATTATGCAACAAAACTTTTATTGTAGAGTTGTCTGGCTCTTTATCATTTCTTTTTTTTTTTTTCTTAATTTTACTCATTAACAAAAGAACATATAGAAAGAACTGAAACACTGTGTGTAATGTATTGTAACATTTTTTTCATTTTTTGCAATCACTACTAAACGAAATAGTAAAAAAAGCAATTTAAAACACATTTTTAGGTGAAAACTATTGCACTTTTCTTATAAAAAATTGAAAACCAACAGCAACAAACACAACATTAGACTTACATCTTTTCCAGACAACTTTAGTCGCGGTAACAGCGCGAACTTGAAGTTTACCACAGACTTCATTGACTTGAAATTTCAAACTGAATACACGAATGTGTTCGTACTAAAAGAGCCTGTTTAATAAACACACATACATTCTTACACACGCAAACTCATAAACAATATGCTCTTCACCAAGAAAAAGACGAAAAAAAAATACTCAAAAAATTTAAAAACAAGAAGCAGACTCAGCATAAGCCAAACAAACAAACAGGCTGGTTTAGGTAGACAACAAGAAAAACAAAAAGTGGCAATACACTTACGCATACAAACTATAACTTAGGGGTGCAGTGCTATGGGGATGTTAAATTTCCATTGCTCATTTTGTTTGCTCTTGTTTTTGTTTGTGTTTTTTTCTTATTTTAACTAAACACATGGTCTGTGTGTTTGCATACGTACATACACTCTGTTCCTGCAGAGAGTGAGCAAGAAAGAGAGCAAATGTATGTAAACTTCAAATCATAATACATGTTTAAAATGTTGTTTTGCATACAATATCTGACTTATTGGATAACATCTTTAAACAAAAGAGCATCATTTTTCTTCTTTTTCTTATAAAAGAAACACATAATGGCCTTATTATTACATGTGATATAATTCTCTTACGTTTTAAATGGTAAGTTTTTGTACTCTTCTAGGTATTATGTTATGTTTATACCAAGTGTTGTGGTGGTGGTGGCATTGCCAGATATAAATTATAGGAATTTCCTTTCACTTGGACTGTTTAAAATTTTGAAAACAAAAATAGTTCGTTACAATTCAACATGTATTTGTGATTTATGCGTCTAGTACGCACTCAAAGAAAAAAGTAAGTTAGTCATACGGCTTAATCACATGAGAACAATTTTTAGTCGCACAATTTTTGTTTATTTCAAATCACACGGAATGAATATTAGTTTGGCATGAAATGTATACGTATGTATACACAGCTTTGTATGCATTAGTGTTTTTGCATTCATTTGATGTTTGGCTGATTTTTAAAAATGTGCATGTATTAGTTTGTGCTGTTAATGCCGGGTTGTTGCTGGTTGAAACTTTACGCTACCGAAAAACCATTCTCTTCACCTCTCTTGCCTATAAACTATCATTTTACTCCAGCCCAGTTGTTCTCGTGTGATTAGGCTCATACAGTGAAGGTAAAAAAAATGTTTGGTAAGGATAAAAGATAATTTATGCATTTATATATAAATATTAAGGATATTAACAAAAACAAGCTCTAGAGGATGTGCCCATAAGAATGAACAACACACATACATATTTCGCTTTGAAAGAGTTGTGATATTTTGATTGCGTTGGTCATATGATATATATTCCCTTAAGTAAGCCTTATATTATGCGGAATATATCCCTCGTTGCTCTGATCACAGATCGTTTCAAGTGTCATAGAAAAATTTGTGATAAATTTTTGATAATTATGCATTAAAACGTATAAAAAACGAATAAACTCGCTGACTGCATTCAAGTTGCTCCCGACCTTATACTGCAATCTTACCAACCGTTAAAATCTCATAGATAATGAATTTCTATTTTATTTGGTACTACTGCTGAATCTCAAAAATTTTTTCTTCACTGGGAGAATTTTCCTATTGGCATATGGTGGATAATGCAATATCCCCTAGTTTTTAAATGCACCTATTGGCTGCATTTTATAGGCTTCTCTACTTATCTAGGTCTTCCTGCATTTGGCATCATTATTGGCAGTGTTTCTGCAGTTATCATTGTCTTTTTGCAAGCACAATATAATTGATTCTTAATTATAGTTGAAGAGAGCATTTCTCTCATTTTCGGATTATAATATAGTATCCACTCAAAGTTTAATTACCCTATTGATCTGGTTTGTCGAATTTATAGAACAGAATCCTGTTTGAGTATTATTTCTTGAATAATTCGAATTAAATACTCACTTAAATCAACTTCCAAGGGTTTTGGATGCCAGAAGAAATATTGTTATCAGACCATTGATCTTATTGAATTTATTCTGTTTATACGTCAAACCAAAGGGTTCATATATCGTAAACCAGAATCTCAGATTTAACAAAATCGCCGGAAATAAGGGCTGAATCTGGACAATAAATGAACACCGAAATATCTACACGGCTCTTAACCGGTGTATCGTACTAAAAAAGCTGTATATTTTAAACAATATTAGGAAGCGGTGACTGTTTGCACGAGAGACTGGACACTGTAAGGAGTTCGAAATTTCGAACATGTGTAGTGGTTATAATAGTTTTTTTAAATTAAAAATAAAACTACGCTTTTTTATATTTTGTATCATGATTTGTTTGTTGGTTTTCGCTTTGGTTTTTTTTATTTTTTGCTTTTATTTACTTTTAAACATGTTGTTTTAAAAAGATTTTTTAAATTTCTTATTGATTTCTGTCTCATAATAATTTATATATAATTTTTTATCTTTTTTTCTGTTTTTGTTTAATACCAATAAATATTTAATAGATTTTTATAAAGAACATTAAACAAACAAACAGCTGAAGGCAATCTCTTTGAAACATACAAAAACAACGAAAGGCAAAAAAAAAGTGGTGAGATGGTATTACATATATGCATGTACCTCAAGGCAAAGAACAGAAAACCATAAAAAATTGAAGATGGAATATGCATACTTTGCTCATATTAAGTAAGTAGGAATAATATACCGACTTTTATTATAACTTTCTGTTGTTAAAGTATGTTTCAAAGGATTTCCTTTAATCTTGCAAAGATGAGTAAAAGGGAGAGATCACTACAAAGAGGACTTAACAAAAGTTTTGCGGAGCATTCAAAATATTACACTGGCAGACTGGCGCCATACGGGTTAAATAAATACTCCTGCTGCTGCACATAAGTGACATACATAAATACGTTATAGGGTGTTTTTTTTAAGGGAATATACAATGATTTAACAAAAATATTATATAATGTGTGTGTGTATATATACTTTTTTTGTTTTGTTTTTTGGTTGAAAGAGTAATAATGTTCTGGCAAACACAATGTCAACATTGGCAATTATTGTAAATCAAAAAAAAAAATTCACCCGCATTCCTTTATTATACTATGAATATAGCGCCATTTGTGCAGGTTGTGGTAGTAGTGCTATTAGCACTAGCCACATCAGCAGCCTCAATTGTGTTTGCAATATTTTGGCTGTCACTCTTATTATTGTCTTCCTTATCTAACACTTCAGCCTCCTTGGCGATCTCTACAATGCCACGTCTAGCCTGAGATTCAATTTTTAAATTACATTCTTCTGTATCAGTTGTTACCACAGTTGGTCTAATTTTATCCAATTGATTTTCCTCCATTAATTCTTCAGCACTATCGATTTGCTTTTCATCTTGTGGGGTTTTGATTGCTTCACTTATGGGTTCTTTTTCGTTAATTGCATCCTCTTCGGTGTGTACACTTATGCCCACTTCTATTTTGTCTTCATTGATATTATTTTGGAATGTTACAGAGATCTCTTGTGGACGATTAGAGTTGACATCATCATTATTAGCTTCACCGGCCGACGAAGAGTTTGCTGCATTTGTGGGATTTGTAGTGATCGCAGACCACCAATAGGAAAAGGCTCCTTTGGCTTGCGAAATGGCACCGCCCACAGCTCGACTAGTATTATTAACAGCCTGATTAATTTTACGGCCACTTTCACTATTCTGCATGGTTCTTTAAAATAAAAATACACAGCCCTTGAAAGATTTAAACCCACTATACTCCACCATCTATACTCACTGTGCCAATTTCAATTTCATATCGGCCACCGATAGAGTACCCGAAAAGGGATGTCCTGCCGGCAATTGTTCAAAGAATTCCACATCGGGCTTTACATCAAACCACTCCTGATAACATTGTGTCTTTTGGAATGCATTCATAAAATTCATATTAAAATGTTCGATATCCTTAACAGTGACATCATTTGCCACCGTGGTACGCAACAAAGCTAAGCAATAACCTTGAAATTGATTTCGTATCCAATGTTCACTGCCCTCAGCATCTTCTTTGGGTGCATGCACGTGTTTCAATAGAAAATCCATAAATCTCAAGTCTTCTGTACTTAAAACCAATTGTTTTCTTAGTTCTGAGTCACGTATATCCAGATTACCGTTTTCAATGTCTACCAATATATCGGCTAAATGTTGTTTCTGTTGGAATAGTACATTTGATGTGCCGATCACATAACTAAGTACTGAAGGATCAGTGAGGAGATCCATATATGGCAACGACAGATAAGGCAAGCAAAGATTACCGCTGGCAAATATTGAAATCGGTGCACGATATTCATCCGGATTGACCATAGTTAAAGCAGTTAGAGTGGCTATAGCTGGTGAATAGAAAAGAAAGTAATAAGATTTTATAGAAAAATTGTTTGAATCTATAAATAAATAGAGTAGATTGAGTTGGTTATGCTGTCGTGAGTGTAATGTTTAGTTCTAACTCTAACTAAAGTAATAAATTATTAATTGCGGTGTAACTAGTTATACTCCAATAGAGATCATTAAGTATTCATATATTAGTTTCGTTATACAGCTTAAAGGATAACAATTCCAACAACACTTTTGATCAAGATGCATTGTAATTCATGTTTGAAACAGGAAGTCTGATGCTTTTGCCGTCTTTTCAGTAATCCAATTACCCTAGATTAACGCAGAATGGCTCACCATTTTGTTAATCACTCATAAATAGAAGACCGACCCTTACGTTATATGTTGTAAATATAAAAGTTTTTCATTAATTTACATCTTCATATAACCCATTTATATACAATACAATGCATACAATCGATTTTCAATTAAAATATGTTTATCGGCTTGAGTGTTGTGTTAATAAATTGTGATGTATGATGTTCTATTAAATTATTCAATATACATATGTATGTACTCACATGAAGTGTCCTCACTGGGTTGTCTACTGAATGAGTTACTACGTTCTAAACGTTTATTACCGCCACCACCACCACCACCTTCTACAGCTACATTTGTCAACGATGAGGCATCAGTTGACTCAGCGTCCTTACCCGTGGGTGTAGAACTGCTATCACTATTATTTGACTTTATGCTCTCCGTTGTTGTCGACATAATACTACAAATGTTATCCACACTGTCGCCAACACAATTTTCATTTTCTTTTGTTAAGTTATCCCCCACCACCATCACTTCCATCTCCCCCTTTCCAGCTTGATCGCCTGTACAATCATCAGCCTTTATTAATGAATCCGAATAGTCCGGCATGGGCGAAAGAGGTCGTGATGTACGCACACAAGCCACTTCCTGGAAACCTTTCTCCAATAGTCTGGGTACCAATGAGGATATACCCAAAATCAATGTACACATATTGCGTACGGGCGAGCCAAAACAGACAACACGTCTTTGTAGTAAAAATAGTTTCAATAATTGCAATGTTTTATGACGCCATTGTAATATAATTTCACGCAAAGATAAGCCCACATGGAAATGGCGCAGTGACCGACGTGATTCATCGCTTAATAAGCAGGCATTTAATTGCTGATAAGCCTTTACCAAAAGCTCAGTAGAAGAGAAATCCCCTGTTTCAAAAAACGCATCCGCTATGAGGGCCAGTTTTACTTCGATGTAACCATATATGGGTAAACGGGCCAAACAACAAACAGATTTCTGCACTGTGCTGCGTGTTACATCTGCCGTTCTTATTTTCAGTCTTTCCACGGGTATTTGTCTATAGCAAGATACGCCATACACACTTTCTGTAGGATCGGTAAGACTAGGCAAATTAAAAAATACTGTGTCCTCTGTAAAGTTGTGTGAACCATCTGGCAAAGCTAAGGTCGATAGATATTTCCAACCGGACGGACATTCATTCTTGCCACTTGTACCCTTCACCAAGGGGGGATAGGAAAATTCCACCTACAAATTTATTAAGAAAACTCATAATTTTCTCCATTCTCTGCATAACACCCACCGTTTATTCCTTACCTGACAACCTAATTTATGATGAAAGCCCACCACCAGTATATGTAGAATTGGTGGTTTATTTTCGGCCGAGTCCATTTCTTTATTTTCTATTTTTTTCACTTACAACTCTTTCTTTCTGTTATTCTTTAGAATTCTTTTGTGTTTTCTGCAACGCAAAAATGTAACTCAAAATGAAAATCGATGAATTATTGTTTAGAATATCTTTACTATTGTCGTCTGATGCAAGAGGTATTTGTTAGTTTTGTTTTTTTTTTTACTTTGATTTTAACAATAACAATTAAATTGTTTTAATAATATTTTTTCTCTTTCTTATCAAATTTGTTTATTTTCCTTTTCTTCTACTTGGAATTATTTGCACGGTATTTTGCATGTACAACTGACTGATTGACTTTGTCATCAAGACAGGGCTGTTATATGTTGTTATTGTAGAAGTTTCCTTTGCATAAAGATAAAAAAACGCCAAATCAAAATAATTCCGTTTGGCAAAAGTATGGCAGTGTACAGGGTGAATCAAGATTAGAAATTTTCATATATTATTCTGTTTTGTCACAATGTTAAAAAGGGAATTAATCGTTATTTTATTGAAAGTAAATTTGAAATTTTTAAAAACTGTAAGGATAGAGAGTAAATAGCCCTCACAAACGATTTGATACATATTATGTTCCCCGAAGAAAAAATAAAAATAATAGGTTAGGTTAGGTTAGAGGACGTGAACTTGTCAATTAAGACAAGTACAGTACCTGGAGGTCGAATTGACCCATTGTACAACGTCCTTAAAGAAGGATAATAGAAGGAATAGAATCAAAGGAGAGGATGTGGGAAAGGAAGAGAATGGGAAGCGGAGGAATTACACAGACCAGACACAACAAAAAGGGAGAGCGCGACTACACTGATGAAGCCCTAGCACCTCTCAACCAGCCCAAGCCACTAATGAATCTGTGAGACCCTTGATGTCGGCTCTCGACACAGAATTCAAACTCTCAAAGAAGGCCCTGCCAAGGGTCCTCAACCTCAACCTTAAGCTGGCCTTATTCAAGCCCAGGAGCCAACCTGTGCTCTTACTGTCCACAGCAGGCCATAGACAACTAGAAACAAAACAACCCGATCCGCTCCCCCAACGCCTCTGCTCTTCCTCCCTGACCCATCCATTGATGAGGCCGTAGAAGTGGCAGACTGGGGGGTCAGGATCAACTATTAAATCGCTACCAGAAAGCGAACCTAACCTAGAGAGGGGATCCGCCGCCTCACTGCCCAGTAATTCCGCTATGACCCGGAACCCAGCATAGACGGATAGGGTCAAGTCCGAAAGTCCTCAACGACTCCTTGCACTCGCGAACGAGCCGCGATTTGCACCAGACCGACGCAATGGCCCTAAGGACAGCCTGGCTGTCAACGAAGATCATGTAAGATTCGGAATCCACCACGATTCCTTCAAGATTGCGAAAATCTCCGCCTGAAAAACGCTGCAGTCATCATACAACCTGAAGTGGAGTTCGAGACCGAGTTTCCTATAGAAAACCCCAGCACTTGTACATCCACCTAACTTAGACCCATCTGTGAAAATGGAAATACGTCTCTGCCCCTGGACTACTCCACCATTCCATTGTGCCCTTTCCAGTATAAGTATCCTTAAACCAGGCAGGAACATAGCCTTAGGCACAATATAGTCGATGGCTTTTTCCGAAAGTCCATAGGTCCCGAATAAAAATAATACTGTGATACTTTTACCTGTAACTTTACTTTTAGCTAAAGTCGCCGCATGTTTGTTTTGTATATCTCTTACTTCTTAGAGGCTCAGAAGATTTGGATACTGGTTCGGCTGTGTTGAATGCTCTTAATCACTTAGCTTAAGATAGATAGAATGATGTTATTGTGATACACTTCAAAGTCGATCAAATTTGCTATCTTTGTAGTCCACGACTATTTTGTAACGAACCATACAGCGGCTTCGAGATGACTGCCAAGGTTATCGCCAATAGCATTTCTGTTATACAAATGAGATTCAGAATGGACTACACTACTAAAAATATTTCTACCTACGTTTGTTAGAGCCGGACAATCGCCCTGGAGATATTGTATTGTTTCCTCCACTTTTTCACATGCGCTTAGATGTTCGACTGATCAGGCAGTGCCCTGAAATAACTTTAATATCTGACAGATCGAGATTTTTAAAGCTTCGCTACTTCATTGCTTCTGGAATCATTATCAGTCATCAATTATATTCAAAGCCTATTAAAATGTGTAGGGGTTTTTAACACGTTGACTGCCGCGGCAATTTTCAGAAAGCTGGCCACGTAAGCCAACATTGATTTTTTGTTCCAGAAGCCATTTATCGATACTAGCACTGATATAATACGATTTTATTCGTAGCTACACAAAAATGGCAGGTTTAGTGAGTACGAGATAACTCGTAGTTGGCACCCTAGAAGGGAACCCAATCTAGGAGTTATCTCGTAGTCGGCAGTCAACGTGTTAAGTAAAAAAGAAACTAGGCAAATAGACTTATTTTTTTTTTTAAATTTCTTGTGTCGTATTTATTTCATTTATTAATATTTTTATTTGTAAAATAAATCACTTGATTTTTCTTTTCTAATTTTTTCTTTATAATATTGAGCGAAGCAATAAATTAAATTTGGTTGTTTTGGTTGATTTCATTAAAAAAAACGTCTGTAATTTTAGCAACTAATTACTGTTAATTTTTGTTTTTTGTATAAATAAAAAAATAATACATGTTTTAGATATGCAGTGACCGACAAAAGTATTTCATGAGTTTTAGAAAAATTTTCTGAAATCTATTCTTGAACGGATGTATGTGAAGGAAATGAAAGGTTAAATATGCAGGCAATATGCATCGCGTGATTAATTTAAATCTAATTAAACCTAAAATCAAGCAAAATCTATAGACATCAATGAATATTTAAATTTAAAAGTTATTTTTTCAACCAGCAATTAGAGCAACCATACATACATATATATATGTATATACATACATATATATAATTGGCCATTACAACCCTTCAGTCAGGATTATAGACCTAGCTTCTCACACCACTCAAGTTGTGTGCGTTAATTTTATACATGAGTGGCGGGACCTACAGTTTTAAAGTCGACTCCGAACGACAGATTTTTTTTGAGAAGCTTTTCATGGCAATTTTTACTCTCAGAGTTTTTGCCAGAAATCTGCTGAGAGGAAGTCGCCGAAGGAATACTTTTTGTATTTTGTTTTTGATGTCTGGCCTGGGATTCGAACTCGGGCCTTTCGTCTAATAAGCCAACACACTACCTACTAGACCACGGCGAACCAGACCAATAATACACACCAATTTTTTCCATATAATTATTGTACTGGAGATTTTTAAGCGCAGAATCAGAAAAATGTTATTCAGGGTTAATTAAATACTTCAAAATAATTTAAATGAAATATGGAAAAATAGATGATCTACCGAATTGCTGTTTCAAAGTAATTGTTTGAAATGGACCAGCCAGGGTCTTTTAAAATGTGAGTTTGCTGTCTACAACGGAAAAACCTTTGATTCTTAAAATATGGAAGATATGTAGACTTTTTTAAATTTATTTTATTAAGTTTTTGTTTCCTCCTTTACATCCCAAAATAGATCTCCAACAATCATTATTAAATTAAAAACAAATACAATTTTGTATATTGACTTTTGTCGGCCACTGTACCTGCCCAGTACAAAATTTTATTGGAACAATTCACATCTCAATTGTTGGCAAGATTTTATTATTTTTAATTGCTTTTTTTTTAATTATTTTAAACGACTTTAGGTAATTATAACTTGGCTCAATATATATAGTACAATAGTTATTAATAAAAATGATTGTTTAAATGTGTTTTCATTTTTTTGTTTTTCGTATATTACAAATTTGTTATTGTTTTAAGTACTTAACGATTTTTTAAAACCAAAACAATTAAATTAAGAGATTAAAGGAAACAAAATTTTCCAAAAAAAAAAATAAGTTTTTTGCCAAAGCAATAATTTTTTTGTTTCTAGAGATTTAAATAAAATTAAATAATTTAAAATATTAATAAAATAAAATTATACAATTAAGGAAAATAATCTGTACATACAACACGCTAAAATTTAATTTCATGAATTAAAAGAAGAAAAATAAATTAAATTTTTTATTATTAAATACAAATTATAAAAGAAAACTACAATAATTTTAGACAAACAGGTTTACAATAAAACTTCGAAATAAGGCGGCTAAATAAGTAAGAGGAAAAGAAAATAATAATTAGTGTTCTAGAACTTGTACAAATAAGTACAGATTATATTTGAAAATTAAAACGAGAAATAAATTAATAGAAATAAAATATGGGAAACTAAAATTGTCAATTCCTCAATACAGAATGTAAGCAGTGTTCCAAGGTAAGAGCTAGGAAAACGGTTTGTGGTATAATTTGGTGCTTTCGAAGATTACTTGAAAATACCGTGGTGAATAGAATATCTAATAATGATTTACGCTCAACAATATTTAGGAAAGAATAGCTGTTTATTGTGATGTCACAGCTTAACTTGAAGGAGAACTATGTATGGAACTTTGTGGCTAGAGAGTGGTGAGAATAAATGATTGGCTGAGGGCCCTGTTAACCAAAGTAAGACAAAAAAACTTTAATTAAAAGGAAAATTGTTTAAATTTTAATTAATTTTTAATTTAATTTAAATAATTAATTAATTAAAATTTTTGTTAAAAATGAAACATATTGTAATGCTTATGATATTGATTTTTAAATCCAATTTAGAAAATCCTTGAAAAATTAACTTCTAAAAGTATGTGTAGATTTTCTTTCCTTAACTGTATGAAATTGAGGTCAAGTTTGTTTAAATATGTTATCATTTTAAGCTTAAAATTACGTTATTCCATTAAAAGTTTTCAATTACACAAGAGAACTATAATTACAATGAAGTGACGTAATATTACAATTTATTTCAACTTGACCTCAATGTCTTGATAATTATATTTTATGTGTAATATTAAACAGCAAAACAAAAGTCGAGGAATCTCTTTAAATAAAGTCTTTAATTTAAAATATTTATATAGTTTTTCTTTTTCTAATTTCCTAAAAAAAAAAATTATAGAGTATAACTTATGATTTGTTTATGGCCATTTTATATCGTAAGTTTTTAAAAAAAAAACATTTGTTAGTACGTAATAAAAGATTTATTAATATTATATACTTTTTATTATTATTTTCTATAATTTTTTTGTTTTTTCCTATACTTTCTTTAGGTATATACTATATAAATAATATAAAAAAAAATTATGATGATTTTGAAATAACAGCTAAAATGTGTACGTTCTTTTAGTTTTTATTTTTTAAAAATTAAAAAGCGCTAAAATTATATTATATTTTCAACAAAACAGTTATAAAATGCTTCAACTACAAAAAAAAAAATATTTTTATAAATACAAATGCGAACATAATAATAGCAGTGTCCATGGTAATTTTTATTTTCTGGCAAGCCTAAGAAAAATAACAAGATCGAATGAAACTAGAAGTATTATACAAACACAAGATTTTAGCACAGAAGATGGTTTTTAACTCATCCAATATAACTTTGAATCGGGACGATATTTACGGCTTGAAAAAATTCTCTTAAAGTCATTTTTCAAATACTACCGATACTTCAACAAGTTGAAGATACAAAATATGAGGATGCGCGAAAATAAATTCTTTTAACACGTTGACTGCCAAGGCAATTTTCAGAAAACTGGCCACTCAAGCCAACATTGACTTTTTGTTCATTTCCCAGAAGCCATTTATTGATACCTAGCACTGATATACAGTGAGCGCCATAAGTGAGCCAACACTATGTTCTTAAGTATACAAAAGTTCCTTTATCATCAATTGTTGCTTTTGTTTAACATTTTATAAGTAATAAATAAACGTTTTTATTTTTGGAAATTTATTCGACTATTCTCATTTACTTTTCTCGCTATCCTAAGAAAATGAATTATTTCAGTGGTGTTTACTCACTTTTGGCGCTCACTGTAATACGATTTTATTCGTAGCTACACAAAAATGCCAGGTTTAGTGAGGACGAGATAACTCGTAGTTGGCACCCTAGAAGGGAACTCAATCTACGAGTTATCTCGTAGTTGGCAGTCAACGTGTTAAATAAAAAGTTAACGTGGTAAAGGAAAACACACTAAATAGTTTGCATACAAATGGCACCATGTATTGTGTGGACGGACGAGTCGAAAAAAGTGTATGTATTCAGATCTTCTGCTTGGCAATCACAGTCCACTGTGGAAACGGTGTGATAGTTTTTCACTTTAGGAGTTCATGAAATCCACTCTGTCCAGTCACACAGTCCACTGTGGAAACGGTGTGACAGTTTTTCACTTTAGGAGTTCATGAAATTCACTCTGTCCAGTCACACAGTCCACTGTGGAAACGGTGTGACAGTTTTTCACTTTAGGAGTTCATGAAATCCACTCTGTCCAGTCACACAGTCCATGTTATGCTATCCCAAGTAAAGAATTGGCTTCGTGTCGATTTAAGTCTTTAAACGAGGTGAAACCAAGCAATATTCAACAAATCTAAGAAATTGATTTAAAAGCTTTCCATTCCCACCAGAAGACGATATCGCCTTCAAAGCAGCTCAGTGGCTAGTGCTTGTATAGCTGTAATATAAAAAAATAACTTGTTTTTACAATAAAATATTAATCTGTGATTGTATTTAAACAACATATGTATGTATGTCATAAGAATAACTGCTGCTAATCGTATGTCATATATAACTTGTGCCCTTTTATTAATTTTAAATATACAAAAAAATTAAATTTTTGCTTAATTCCTAAATTATAAGTCTGCGAATTGGTAATGCTATCTTCATGTTCGCAATTGTAAATGATTACTTTTAATATTGTTTATATGTATGTATGTATGTTTATATATTTGTGTATCTATGTATGGATGTGTATTAAACAAAATTATTTATACAATTAAACTGCACTCTCACTACTATAAATGTAGTTTTTAAATTGTACTTATTTAAAAAATATATGTATGTATTTAGAGAGAAGTATTTAAGGAAAAAAGAGAGCAAAATTACAAAAAAAATGTTTATATTGGATTTTTATTCTGGCGGTTTTCATTAGAAAATATTACACAGAGGAAACCATCAAAGGCAAATAGAAAATGGTGACAGTTTTTGAAGTTTATTCGATAAAATTTAAACTAAATAAATAATAAATAAAAATTGTCTCAATATGTACATAAAATATGGAAAATATAATTTTGTATTTTCAAATTCTTGAAGCTACATTTCGATCCTTACATTTCGATCTTTACAATCTTTACTTCACTTAGACTACTGGCTAATTTAGTTTCTCAAATCAAATTCTACGAAATTACTTTCTACTCCACAGCCTTTCATAGTGAATTTTTTTTCGAACTAAAATACTGTAAAAACTCACACTATGTGAGCTTTTTTAAAACTTCCAACCACTAAACAACAACAGCTTGACCGATCTAAGATGGAAGAATTAAGTTGTGCCGACGACGATGACATCAACCGAAAGGAAAAAGTAATCCCTTAAACGCTAAGTTGAATATAAAGCGTTTACTAAAATACTGCCTACTGGAGATCAATCTTAGTGCGAACATTTCATATTAAACTTCTGGTCAAAGTCAATACTAAAGAAGAGCAGCAGCAGTAAAAGCAGTAAGCAGACATTAAAAGTGCTCAACAGGCTTCAACATTCAACGTCTAAATTTTTTTAGTAATGAATGGATGTGTTCAAGAGCAAGTCGTGTATACATTCCATGCTCAGGTTATTAACGTACGAGATCAAGAAGACTCAAAATAGATTTCATTGCAGGAACTTGTTACATAATAATTTTACACCATTTTCCAGGGATATGGGTGACGTAAATATATAGTAACGAGGCCAACTGTTTTAAAAATCCAAAGACTTTGTAGTTAATGTAAATCGAATAAAGTTTATAAATAAAAATTTTAAAAAGCATTAATACAGTTCGTAAATGGGATTATAGAAATACTAGAAAAATGTTTCGAATTTCATAAAAAATACTTTAGCTATTAAAACAGCCATTTAAATTACAATTTTTTAATGTCTTGAAATACTAGAAAAATTTTTCGAATTTCATAAAAAAAATACTTCTGCTATAAGGTATTGAAACAGCCATTTTAAGTTACATTTTTTTTATGTCGTTTCTCAATCATAATATGATCACCATTATCTAAAATGCCCTTTTTTGTATCCTCTCTGTGTATTTGGGTATGAATACATAGTACATATGCAAATATACGGTAATATATATATATGAATGTGTGTGTGTGTTTATGTGTTTTTAGTATGAGTGTAAGGTTCTGGAAGATGTTGTTGTTGTTGTTGTCTGCTATATATATAAATGTATGTTTTGTAAAAGCTTTATAATAAATAGTTGTTGTTGTTGTTATTACAACATTTATTTAAGATGTTGTCTGTCCATATCCAACATCATTAAAATATTTTTCAGTTTTTGTTTTTGTTTTTTCTTTTAATTTTAGTTTTCTTTTCAATCTTACTAATTTCGAAACGTTTAACACTGCTGTTAAGTCTTTTATTTCTGTATTTTTACTTGATGCCCAATTTAAATTTACTTCCTGACTTCGTTTACCGGCCTTTCCTACGTTGTGTCTCCCCTCAATGGCCATTAGTAGTACTACAATTTGTATATGTTGTCATCGTTTTTGTTGTGGCATTAGATGCAATAACGGAGGAGGAGGTGGAGGATGAGGATGAAGAGGCATTGACTTTAGTTGTCATCGTTGTTGTCATTGTAGTATAATTGAAGTTATATGGCTTTTGTTCTTGTTGCGATTGTTGTTGCTTACGATTTACATGTTGAGTTGTTGTTATTGTTGTTGCTGCTGTTGGTGATGTAGAATATTGTTTTGTTGCCATTGTATCCTCAATATCAACGTTATTAGTTGTTGTTGCATTATTTTGAGACATACGCTGTTGCTGTGGTTGCTGATATCCATATATTGGTCAGAGATCTTTAAGCAAAGCACTTTTGGCATTCTTTAATTTGTCCAAACGTTTTAACAGATGATTATTTGATGTTTCTAACTCTTCGAGTTTTTCCATTGCTTCGCGATTCTATAACAAGAAGAAGAAAAAGTGTTTTATTAATAAAATTTAATAATTGAAAGAACTGATTTCAAAAGAGTTCAAATTTAATTCTGACCTACGTGAACTCTGTGTTCTATTTCCAAATCTATTCCTTAACTACTATTTCAATACATATCTTCTAATCTTTTACAAAATCTCTCTTCTATACCCTTAACCGTGAGCCAAGCTTTTAGAAATCTCATGTCAACCTGAAGGCAATCCGCGAATAGAAGCCAACGCTATTTGTAGAAGTCGCCGTAGTCTAGTAGGAAGTGTGTTCGCTTATTAGATGTAAAGCCCGGGTTCGAGCCCCAGGCCAGACATCAAAACGAAATATGAAAAAAAAAATATTTCTTCGGCGACTTCCTCTCAGCAGATTTCTGGCAAAAACTCTGATAGTAAATAAACCTGTCATGAAAAAGTTTCCCAAAAATCTATCGTTCGGAGTCGACGTTAAACTGTAGGTCCCGCCACTCATGTATAAAATGAACACACACAACATGAGTGGTGTTGAGAAGCTAGGCCGTAATCCTGGCTGAAGGGTTGCAATGGCCAATTGTGTATGTATGTATGTTCTATCATAGATATACATTATAAATTTACCAATTATTGGTAATGCTAAATAAAGCCTTAATTGTAATGCAAATATATGTATTTCATTTTACTATACCAAACAAACGTACCTCTCTTTGCAGTTTCCTTCTTTCAATTTTAAGCTCTGCTTCGGCTTTTTCGGCAGCTTCTGCTGTGCTTTTATAGCGTATAACTTGTGTTTCGGAACGGGCTAAACTCGACTGTAGACTAGCAATTTCCTGTTCAGCTTTTTGTAGTTTATATTTATAATCCGAAATGATTTTATTGGCTTCTCCTTTAATTACAAAAATAAACAATTTTAAAATATTTTATTTATTAAAAACAAACAAAACACACAACAATACTTACTTTGAGCTTCATAATCATCATCATCTGAGCCGAGAGGACCATTTGAAGAACTATTTTTGCCACGACCACCTTTACCCTGACTTTTATATGTTTCTAATTGTTCCTGCAAATGTTGCACTTCACTTTGTAATTGTTGTTTTTCTTCGCTAAATTTCTTAAGTCGAACATCTAGAAAAAAGGAAATTTTTAGAACGATATCTATTGAATGTGCTTTAAAAGCGGTACTCTTTACCTAATGATCCTTGTACCGAACCCAATAGTTGTGCATTTTCAACACTGACTAGAGCACGTTTGGCATCAGTGCCATCCTCATTTTCAATTGCCACAATAACTAGACCCTGTTCTGTTATCAGTGTGTCACGCTCATCGAGCTGACCCTGTACCAGTTTTAACTCTTCACTTAACTTATCTAATGAACGCTTTAATGCATTACAATCGCGTGTCTTTTCTTTACATTCGCGTTGCAGCTGTGCATATGATTCTTCCATATCTTCCAGTTTGTCTTTAAGCAACTGTATTTGATACGTTTGTGAGGCACGATCATTATCCAATTGGGCATTTGCTATCATAGCCTTACGAAATCGATCTTCCACATCCTGTTTTAAATAATAAAAGATGTTAGCTTCGAAACTATTCATATTATATACATATGTAAATATACCTTTAACTCATGACGGATATCTCTTAAGCTGCGACCTTCCTCTTCTAGCGAATCTTCACTACTACGTCTTGATGACATAGAGTTGCCTCGTGTGGAGTTTAAAAGGCCAGTAACTGGTGAACTACCTAAGCCTAGTCGCATATGTGATAATGATGTTATGCCAGGTGAAGTCGTATGCATATCGAATACACGATCTGCATTCGATTCTTGTTCCTTTTGCTGACGTTCCAATTCACGCATTCGTATTTCGCGAGCCTCTGCTCGCGCATGTCTTCTAGCAGCTAATCTAGCTTCAGCCTATAAAGAGATAAAATAAAATGGAAAATTATAAGAAAGAAACGTTAAACGTATCAGGAAATATTTTCTTTTAGTTCGTAATCATAATCAGACATACTGTGTTCATATTTCGCTTTGTTCGAAAAGTCGGAATTGAGACTTGGGTTTACCATTTTACCAGGCATTAAAAAAGCAGGCATACGGGGTTCATCAATAAAATGGCAAACTATCAATAAGTATGTATTTCGCAAATTTTAAAACACACCTCGCATTACTGAACAATTGCCATTAAAAAATAATAACGTGCCTATATTTATTAGCTTGAACACACACACATAAATAATTATAAATGGGAAAAATGAAATATTGTGCAATAAAATTGATTCATTATTTACTGCCTTTTTTATAAACTTTAAGTTAAATTAGGACGACTCAACCTACACTTTGAAAAACCTACAAATAGATGGTTAATCAGAGAGTTAAAAGAGTTAAGGAAATTACTCTTTAATTGTAGGTAATTTAAATTGACGTTAATTTTAAGAGAATCTAATTCAGAGTTACCAAACAACTTTAAAAATTATTATTGACCTACTGGAAGAATAAACAAAGAAACACACAAACATAAAATTAAATTTAATTGAAGCATGGATTTGTTGTAATAAGGCAGGCAATAAAAAATGATTGATTGCAGTCATTTTAAATAGAGATTGAGGCAAGTAATTATTAATATTTTTTTTATTTTTATAAACAAATATTGTAGAATAACTATATGGAAAAAAAAACAAAAAAAGGTAAACATCTGGTCATTATGTACTATCGGCCATAGTTTAATTTATTAGAAGGAGTGAGCGAACCAGCTTCCGTTTAAAATTAAGTTTATACTGTCAATTAGGAAGTATGAGATTCTATATTTATCAGTTATACAGCTCAATGGAGTGGAGATGCATCATGTGGCCAATAATTTAGATTGTATACTCGAATTCGAAATAGAGTTTAAATATGTAGGTGATGATCCCCGCTTACAGTGGCGTCTAAGTCCTCATAGGTTAGGTTAGAGGACGTGTACCTGTCACCTGAGACAGGTACAGTACCCGGAGGTCGATTTGACCCATTGTATATAACGTCCTTAAAAAGGAAGGATAATAGGGGGAATAGGAAAAAGGAGAGGAAGTAGGAAAGGGGAAAATGGGATGCGGAAGAATTACACAGACCAAAGAAAACAAAAAGGGAGAGCGTGACTACACTAAAGAAGCCCTAGCATCTCTCAAGCAGCGCAAGCTACTAATGAATCCCACGACAATTGCATCTTCGCTCCGGAACGACCCGATTCAACATCGGCCAAGGATTGTCAACCCAGCGAAAGCTGTATCAACCGGAAATTTTTTCCCAAGGGAGAAGCTTCCGGAAACAACAGCCGAACTGTTACAACAACAACAACAACAACAAATGAATCTGTGAAAAGCCCTGATGTCGGCTCTCGACACAGAATTCAAACCCTCAAGGAAGACCCTGCCAAGGGTCCTCAACCTCAACCTACCAATGGCTGGGCAGTTACAAAGGAGGTGCTCGACAGTCTCCACCTCCTCCCCATCGCAACATACCCTGTCCCATAGTCCGGCTGGCATCTGTTCCAGATCCCCGTCAGCGACCTAATCTCGCAGTGCCCTGTGATAAACCCTATAATCAACCTTAAACTGACCTTATCCAAGCGCAGCAGCCAACCTGTCCTTACACTGTTTGTAGCAGGCCATAGACATCGAGAGACATGGCAACCCGATCCATTTCCGCAGCGCCTCTGCTCTTCCCCCCTGACCCATGAGTCCGTAGACTCATAGACGGTAAGAAAACAGATTGCTTAAGTATTATTGAATTTGAAAATTGAAAATTGAAAAAATATGGCTCGCATGTAGACTTTTGTTGACGACTGTACGATATTCTATTCTATGCATTGTTTTTAAGTGTATCGCATTACAATTTAATTCACTGTAAAATAATTTCTAAACAATTTCTTTGCAAGTATTTAGCAAAAATCCATTGTATCCATTACAAGCCACACAATTTGAACTTAAACCATAATTTTGTTGCTGTTGTTGTTGTTGCTGGTTTTTGTAATTGAAAAAAAGTATTCGTATGTCGTGTGCTGCCAAATGATATTGAGATTACAAAGACATCTTCTGTAAGATAATATTTTTTTTCTCATTTTTCATTTTCATTTTGTGTAAATGACAATGTGATAAACGTTTCATTCACGTAAATACATATAAAAATATCTCCGGGGATTACTTTAATTAGCAGCAGGTTTAAAATTAAACACGTAAATTTATTTCACAAATAAATACTAAAAATTGAAATTTATATCGCTTTATTGATAGTTTTGTTTGTGTTATTGTATTACCGAATAGATCGGTTTTAAACAATAAATATCGGTTACCAAGAATTAAACGGTAACAAGTACTATTGTCGTATACTTTTGAGCAGGATCTTAATTACTTGTGGTTTTTAAGTTTTGATTTAAGGTAAACATTTGTAAATGATATATTAGGTATATGCATTAGTTTTTATCGTTAAAATATTCTTACATAACTCCCTATTACGTAACGACCAGTAATCATCATCACTGAGCACCAGACGTAGTAACCCCTGTAAATATTAAGCATAAGCACATTACAATGCCCTTATCCAACCTCCACTTTAAACGAGAGTTAATGTAGAATGTCTGCCATATAGAGAGACGACTATCCAACCCATCTCGGAGAGAGGTAGTCGAATAAAGATTTGTCTTTACAGAGCTATGGGAGCAATGTACTAAAATGGCACAATGAAAGGAGTATCGGGCATTTTTATGAGTAGAATATCAGGAAGCCAGGCTTCTTCTCATCGAATGATTAGACGATTTAGAAGTGGAGATTCTGAAGTGCATGCTCTAATCTTGGTATCAGAGATCATAAGTACTCATGACATTTTGAGTATGAGTGAGTCAACAGTATTGAAATTCAACTGCTCTGATTTATTCGTACTCACCACAACATTGATTTATAAGTACAGATTGCAATGAGTGCAACCTCGACAACGAACTCATACCATTTGATATATGTTTGATTCATAAGCCTACTCATTTAGATTCATAAATTTAGAAAAATCATTCTTATAATACTTATAAATGATTTGAGTGACACGAATCATTCATCAAAATTTACAATCTTAGTTGTTGTTGCATTTACAACAAAGGAAAACAAGACACATAAGCAAAAAAGACAGAGCAGCAAACAGAGCAAACACACAACCTTCTCGTGAGTATTGTAGTGTTAGTACGCGAAACATACTTATTTTGCGGTTCGTGTAAATATTGAGAAAGGGAGAGTCGAAATCAACAACATCATGCATATTGTTAATTATGAGTACGATGAGTACTTCAAACTTTGAATATGAGTAGTATGAGTATGATAATCAAATAAGTATGAAGTATTAGAAGTTATGAGTATGATTCGAATCTACTCATCTTTTTGAATACTCATTGCTGATCTAAAGCAATGCTGGGAGCAAGTAAATCCTATGTAAGCCTTGGTTATCCAAAAGGATAAAGTGAGTCTACACTGAACGTTTTAAGAAGGCCGAATAAATTCAAACAGAGAACTTCATTCTAAACTTAAGTAATAACACATTTAAAGAGCATAGAACATGGTAAGGATTATTGATAGATGATAGTGATAGGCATCATTCGAATCACACTGGTAATGCTATCGGCTGCCCGATTACTTTATGTCATTAAGTTTTTGGTGTTCGGGCATGAGTAGACATGCAAGTTGGAAATTTTTCACAATAACTGGTGCATCGCTATCGTCCAGGAGCAGTTTAATGGTCTTACTTACATACATACATAATTGGCCATTACAAACCTTCAGTCAGGATTACGGCCTAGCTTCTCATACCACCTATGTTGTATGCCTTAATTTTATACGTGAGCAACGGGACCTACAGTTTAACGTCGACTCCGAACGATAGATTTTTGTGAGAAACTTTACATGGCCGGTTTATTTACTCTCAGAGTTTTTGCCAGAAATCTGATGAGATTTCATATTTCGTTTTTGATGTCTGGCCTGGGTCTCGAACCCTGGCTTTTATGACTGATAAGCGAACGCACTACCTACTAGACTACCGCGGCGACTACAGCAATTATTAACAACATTTAAGAAGCATAGGACATAGAAAACGTCGAGGAAGGGTAGAAGATAGTGATAGGGACTAGACGAATTACACTGATAATGGTATCAGCTGCTCGATACCTCGTGTCATTTAGTTTTTGGTATTTGGGCATGACCCATCCGCCCAGGTACTGTTTAATGGTCCTAACTGGTGATTAATTATGGGAAGTCATACAATTTTTGATCACTCTAAGTTCTTACTACAAGGTAAAGATAAACTAGTTTTATTACCTTGAAGTCCTGATTCTTTTTTGTGAGTTTTACATCGCCTTTATGCACTTACTAAGTTATAGTTGCTTTTGATTGATTTGTAGACCAAAAAACAACATCACTTTCGAGCAATTAATAACAAATAGCAACAATTTTCATATTTTTAACACTAAATCGTCTTACCCTGATTAAACGAATATTCGCGACTTTACCGGCATACTATTACTATTCGAAATATTAAATAAAGAATAGATTACTGTTTCATCTAATTGATGTAGAACATCGTTAAAAGGATGCCCTTATAATAGTATTTTAATTTATTGCAGAGACATGACATTTCTCTATTTTTTTCCAATTGACTCAGATGCATTAAATAACTTAATTTTGTAAAGAACAAAAAAAAAAAATAAAATGAAAATTATTTACATTTTATTAAAAGGCATTGATTGTTTGTCATATTTTTGCAAACAGGTCGCAAGACAATTGCCAGCTTACAATTTATGACTCATATGATGTCACTGTGACTACTGACCAACAGAACAGAACAAGTTCCATATGAAAGTGTGAAAATTTATGAATTCATACACAACAAATTAACAACTTGTAAATAAATGCAAGTTTTTTTTATAGTAAGTGTAAAAAAAATTAAATAAAAATACTGGACAGAATAGAAATTATTACACTGTAAATACCTACAAATTAAATGGCTACCTCTGCATAAGTGTTTTTCCAAGAAGCCTGTTGTTATTATAAATCAAAAATTGTTGAATTTGTTGTCTGAAATAATATTAAAATTGCAATAAAACAACATTCATTTTATGCATTTAAGAATTTCTGGAGAAGATAAATGTCATATAGAGGCCTATTAACACGTTGACTGCCGTGGCAATTTTCAGAAAACTCGCCACGCAAGCCAATATTGACTTTTTGTTCTTTTCCCAGAAGCCATTTATCGATACTAGCACTAATATAATACGATTTTATTCGTAGCTACACAAAAATGGCAGGTTTAGTGAGTACGATAGTTGGCACCCTAGAAGGGAATGCAATCTACGAGTTATCCCGTAGTCGTCAATCAATGTGTTAACCTAGGACCTGCCACAAAACAAAGCAGAAATATAGTAAAGAAGCTAAAGGAGCTGCTATGTTCCTTAAAAGAACGAAAGGAAACATTTTATATAAGAGGGTATGCTCATATTCTAGTGTATAGTAGACTAGACTATTAGCGAGAAGGTCGTGGGTTCGATCCGATCTCAGACTCTGGTTTGTTACATTCCACCGAGTATAGGGCCTTATTCACTCTGCTTATAACGAATATAATTTGTAATTGTATTGTAATTAATAAAAATAACTAAATTCGTGTACTTATATACCATATATGATATGAATAAAATGGGGATAAACTATATTTTTATTCTCTATGTAACCTATTCGATAAAGTCTATTTATGTAACACTTTTAAATTTAAAAAATTACTCACTCATCTGTTGGGTAATAGTACCAATATAAGCCGCATGAAATTGAAATTCTTCTGAATCTCAAAAGCTGACTAAATGACCAATAAAACGTTTTGTCCATTAAAGAAAGTTCTAGCCAAAAACATTTTAAAGATTCTTAATTGCAGAAGATATAGGCCATAGTCTAGTAGGTAGTGTGTTGGCTTATTAGACGTAAGGCCCGATTCCAAACCCCAGGTCAGACATCAAAACGAAATATGAAAAAAAAATACTTCTTCGACGACTTCCTCAGCAGATTTCTCGCAAAAACTCTGAGAGTTAATAAAATTGTCATGAATAGTTTCTCAAAAGTCTGTCGTTCGGAATCTTCGGCGACTTCCTCTTAGCATATTTCTGGAAAAAACTCTGAGAGTAAATAAACCTGCCTTAAAAATCCGTCGTTCGGAGTCGACGTTAAACTGTAGGTCCCGCCACTTATTTATATAAAATTAACGCACACAACATGAGTGGTGGTGAGAAGCTAGGCCGTAATTCTGACTGAAGGGTTATAATGGCCAATTATGTATGTACATACATATGTATGTATGTATGTTTTCAAAAGTCTAAGGGAAATAACTTCGATAAAAAAAAATTATGAAATTGTTTAAACATACCTCGTATATTATTACAATTCATAAACTACAATCTTACAAAAAATTATACAAAAACAGTAATCGTAAGTAGTTACAATTTGAAAAAAAAAAATAGAAAAAATAGAAATCACAGTCTAGCAGTCTTATTTAGGAGAAAAAGAAATTTTAATTTAAAACCTTAATTGAATTCATGTTTTACATGACAATCAAGCCATTATCATACCAGTTGAGGGAACAAAAAAGAGTTGAGATTTAAAAGAAAAATTCCCACATTATTTAACTTGTATATGAGGAGAGTGAGTAAGTGCACATGCATGACAAGTGTAAAGTGAAGTGAGTGCTTTTGAATTTTTATTATCATTATTATTTTTATTTTTATGGGATAGCTTACAATTTGATTTGCTTCATCAAGGAATTGAACTAACAGTTCATCGTAGGGCTCCACATATTCACCAGCATCATCATCACCAACACCATCTTCTGGCAACAAATCGCTGTCAGCGTTATTTTTATCAGTTGTGGTGGCCGTATGAATATTTTCTTTATTAACGCTAATGAACTCTGGACCAGAAGAAGACTCATTTATTGTTTGCATAGACTTTATGTCTGGCAGAGTTGGTGATGAAGATGGCAATGCTAATGTTTTATCGTCTGCATCCACAGAACAATGGGTGTTTAACACGTTCATTGTTTGCTGGTTTGTGTCATTTTCTTTTGGGGATTTTTTTTCTTCTGCTGTCTGCTGTTGAACCGGGTCTTTATTATTTTCATTGGGGATTTCATTTCCGCCGTTGCTTACTAAGTTTAGCAACGCATTAGTTGTGGAAGTCTTTGTTTTAATTTCGTTTTCTTCTTCTTCGGTATTTTTTTCTTTTTCCTCTGTTTGTTTATCAATGTTATCAGTTGATTCATTAGATAATATATCTAACACCTGTTGTTGTTGTTCTTGTTGCTGTTGCTCTTTATTGTTGTTATTATCATTAATAACATTTTTTTGCATTTCTTCCACCACCTCTATCTGTTCTGTAGGTTCTCCACTGATATCGGATATAACATTGTTGCTATTGTTGCCTTTAATATTTTCTTCATTGTTTGCATCGAGTTCTTTTAAATCGGAATCACTGAAATCGAACAACTCCTCGATGATTTCATCGTTAGGCACTTCAATATTGCTGTTGTTGTTGTTGTTATTGCTACTAATGCCGTCGACACAGTCGACTTCATTATTAGTATTCTTACTCTTGTTGTTATTGTTGCTCTTCGCAGTTTTATTGCTAATGTCGGTGTTGTTGTTGCTGTTGTTGTTGTTGTTGTTGACATTAGCAATTGTCGTTTTGTTTGTTTTTTTCGATTTTGACGTTTTCAATGCCTTTTTAATGATTTTTTTAGCACTATTCTGGTTGTTCTTTTTATTATTACTCGGTTTTGTATTCGAATTCGAATTTGAACTCGACGTTGTATTATTTGTTGTCGTTGTAGTAGTCACAACATTTTTATCAGTTAATTTTTGTTCTACTGACATTTTAATTTAGTTTTGTTTTCTTGATTTTGTTTAAAAAAATATTTATTTCCTACGAATTTTTTTTTTTTTGTGGTACTTTTCGTATATTTTCGTTAGCTTGTCTTTGACTACGTAATCGCAGCTTAAAAAAATGTGTGCGATTGACTTAAATTTACACACGAAAAAAAAAACAAACAAAAAATATTTTTTAAACAAACTTTGGAAGTGTAATTTAAACAAAACTCGAATTATCTTGTTTCTTAAGGTTTCTTAAGATATGAAACGCGTCGCGTATTATTCCGTTTCCACCATGTGTGTGGTTACTCACTGTGTCGACGACTGACTCGATCGATCTAACTCTCTTTATCGTAACAAAAAAGTAGCTGTTAATAAACTTAAACTTAAGTAGACAGAGTTGACATGCCTTAAGAAATGAATGTAGCGTTTTTAAAAAATATTTTTTTTTGCTCTTCTCTGGTTTCCAGAGAGTAAACGCTTGGGTAAGTTAAAATGTAATTTCATGAATGAGCTAAAATACTATTACAACATTCATTTGCTGTATTCATATTGTGCAGCTTTATGATAAATTTTGGGAATTGAAACAGTATACACATACGTTCATGGTGTTCCTATAAGAGGGGCATAGCGTTTCAATAAGTATTTTTCAATGTGATTTATCTTGAGCCGCAAATTTTATTTCTCCCTAACTTTCTCAAGGTTGCAGTTTTAAAAATAATTTGGCTCCCGGAAGTCTCACCCTATTACGGTTGCCCTGCGAATTCTAGACGATAAGATTCCTAGTGTCTTATTGGGTGATCTGTTTAGAATATGACCAATCCAATTCCACTCACTTGTCCTTAAGTCAGTTGCATCTGGCTGCTGTTACATACATACATAATTGGCCATTATAACCCTTCAGTCAGGATTACGACCTAGCTTCTCACACTGCTCATGTTGTGTGCGTTAATTTTATATGTACATGAGTGGCGGGACCTACAGTTTAACGTCGACTCCGAGCGATAAATTGTTGAGAAACTTTTTCATGGCAGGTTTATTTATTCTCAGAGTTTTTGCCAGATATCTGCTGAAAGGAAGTCGCCGAAGATATATTTTATAATATTTCGTGTTGATGTCTGAACTGGGGTACGAACCCGGGCTTTACGTCTAATAAGCGAACACACTACCTACTAGACTTCTTTCATTCTTGTGTTCTTTTAAGATTAAAATCGTATAAAACAATCGATTTCTGATACACTTTTCTGAAGTAGCACAGATTACAGGGGGTTTTGACCATCTTCCGCAACAAAACACAAGCAAAACTTCTCAATCATTATTTTTTAAAAAGTTTTTAAGCTGTCTTTCAACATGCATGACCGCCCCAAGTCTGTTGATATAGGTTGGGCGTTTTTGGTTAATGATAGCTTTAAACGATTCAAAACTCCTTTTAGTCCATACTTATTTATGAATAGAGCGGTAGCTTAGTGGCTGTCTTTTGGTAAGGATGTTAATAAATGTATTAATAAAATAGTTTCAGTGCTCTTCAGACGGAGATTTCCAGTATTTATGTGTCTATCAACTGGATAAAGTACTACCGAGTATATGGTAGTGATATTTGAATTCTTAGGGATAGCTCAGCAGTAGTAGACATCGGACAACTCTCGCTAGGATGTTACTAGGTTGCCAATCAAGTTTATTGTTCATACGATAGGATATTTCCCTCTGCATACCGAGATCGTGCGCTACAAAAGTTGAAGCAAACTAGATGTGATAAGGAAATTACATAGGTATGCCTGGTTGATCTGGCCTCTTCAACTTGTCATAAGGGATCATATACTTTGAAGGCGAGAATTGAATTTAATCTACGACTAGGTGCAGTTTAATTTGTTAGCGCATATGTTGAGATATTTAGTAAAACTTAAACAAAGTAACGTAAAAGATGCTTTGCCACGATTCTTGAAGAAAACTTGGGAAATAATATAATCCACGAAATTACATTTGTAGGATCTATTTTGCGACTAAATTTTACTGAAGTAATGTGGATAGTAATACTTAGGAGATAACTTCTTACAGGATTTTGAAGGCATTCCAGATGTGACGTTGAATAATAGTTATTCTACTATAGTCGTGGTTTACAAAATTTGAGATAAAGATCACCGAATAAATTTGTAAATGCCGGTGAACTCCTAAAACTTAATCAACCTTTATTTTTCTCTAAGCTTTTCCAGCTTTTAAAGATTAAACTTTGCTTATGTTAGCAAATGACAGTTTAACTGTATGAGACACTCACATATTGACAGCTTCCCTTTCAAACTAAAGAAATTTTGAAAATAATACCTATCGCAGATTGATTTTCATTTATTAGCACATGAAGTATGCATATTGATATCTTATTTAAAAAATACGTGATTGCAATATATAATTCAATATAGAATAAATTCTTAATATTAACAATACAAACATAAGAATACTATGTATAGATTTATATTTACCTCTTTAGCGATTTGATCCAAAGCTTGATCTTCGGCATTGACACGGGAATTAACTCTTCGCCGTCCGACGGCACTAGATGTATCCATTTTCTAATGAATGTTTTTTTACTTTACTTTTTAGCTTTTATTTAAGTTAGTATTATTATTGTGACAATTGTAGCTGTTGTTGTTGTTGTTGCTGCTGCTGGTATTGTATGCACTGTTTGGTGAACTATAAATGCGAAATTATTTGAAATGTTTAAAGAAAAATCAATCATCACAACTAAAATATTTAAGAGAGTCTAAAGAACAAACACACAGATTAAGTAATAGACGCACATAGTAAAACAGAATTAATAAAAATAAATAAATAATCAAAATAAAAAAGCTTTTTCTTTTCGGGATTTTGGTTTTTTTCTAACAATTTTTTTTTTAGCAAACTGAACGAAATTGTATGTTTTTGTTTTAAAATCTTGTCATTGTTGTATTGGTACACATTGTGATGATGATGATGCATTAAAGGAACGACATGGAAAGAATAAACGAGAGAGCATATAATAAAGTAGGTGAAGATTTTTGTTGTTTTTCTTAGTGGCTAAATGGAAGCATAAATTTAGATGTTTCGCGGTAAGAGACACTTCTATTTGGGAGACACTTTGCACACGATTTATTTTGTTTTTTTTTTTAATTTCTTTTTTGCTTTTTGGTTGGATTTTATTCTATCGTTTGTTTTATTATTATTTATACTGCAAAAAACATATTAAGGCCATATTTGGACGCAATTCATTATTATTGGTTTTTTGTTATTGGCGATGGATGCTACAACTTGAAAGTAAGAAATGAAAAAAAGTAAGTTATTAAAAAACGTTTAATAACATTCAACATAAACAGTGTCAACCAAAACAATTTCGATAAAATAATTTAGTTTTCCATAAAACCAAAAAAATTCGAATTGTAAATAGTAAGCTTTCCCACTGTTGGTTATAATACCGTGTATTGTGATAGATTGGCTAATTTGCTTTTTTGAGAAAGAGTCATAAGTCGATACCAACAAAAAAAAACCAAAAATATTCCATGTTTTACAGTTCTTCTTCAACAGAGGCTCAAAGGCAAACAGCCGCTTGCCTACAATTTTGACCTCCTCGATTGCGTTCAGTAAATTTTAATCTAGTAAAACCACTAGTGAATTAAGCATATGGCCATATGTGAACATCAGTATACATATATAATTCTTCGCGCACTCACTAACACACAGCAGGACACCTTAGAGCACATCTAAGGCGGTGACATCACTAACGGATTCTTTGAAAACAAATGTTTTTGAGTCATGTTGTTTCAATAGCACAACACAAAAATAAAAAGCAAACAGTTTCAATTCTTATAAGGCGACTTTTTCTTATTTGCAAGTTTTTAAATGTCCACTTGGAATTATTTTGGTCGACACTGTGCGCTTAATCATACATATATGGCTTGAAGGAATAATTTGCATATGATTAACACACAACTTCTGTAAAATATCCAAGTTATTCTTGTTTCCTGAATTTTAAAGCTGTCCTATTGGAATATTTAGTCAGTGGTTAAATTCTTTTTCCAATATACCATATATGCATGTGTATGAGTGTGTGTTCATAAGTGTTTATTGTTGTTGTTATTTTTTTATTGCACTTTTGCAAGGGTGGGTTCAATTGATCGATTATTGCGGACGCTGCGCTGCGCTGTTGGCAGCACGGCGACTGGCTGGCACTCAGGCCATCTAAAGTTGTGCCGAAATCAACACCTTCGCTTTTTTTTCTATGCTGTTTCTTTCCTTCTTCTTTCGTTCACTCCTTTGCACTATTGTTTCAAAAAAAAGTTTATTTTTTCCTTTTAACAAATTTACGATTTTTTTTGTTTCAACTTCAGTTATTATTTTTATAATTAATATTCCATAATAGTTTTAAAATTTTTCTTTTGTTAGCACCTTACATTTAAGTTACAATACAAATATATAAAGAGAATTCTATTAAATAAAATATATAGGAAGAAAAAGTTCATGTCACACTTGAGATGGGTAGTAATTTTTTGCAGCACTCTTCTCTCCCATATTTTTTTGTAATTGAAATAAATTAATAAAATGTCGTTTTAGCCATATATGCAAGGCCTGGAAATATCTAATTATTTTTCTATATTTATATTTGGCTATTTAGGTTGATAAATTCAATTTTTTTTCTTATTATTGTATTCAATTATTTTTTTATTCTCTTTTCTCACAAATTCACTGCTCTGGCACACATACTAGCGAGGTACAAAAAATCTTACTAGCACGGGTTGCCATTGCCAATAAAGCAAAAGCATTGTTGTTATAAAGTGTAGCATTTAATAGAGCAGTGTAGGTTTTTTAGTATCATGTATTTTTGACGAGGCAACTCTCTAATCATACTAAAATAGGGTTAACGGTTTCCAAAGAATGAAGGACTTGGTGAGAAAATAGAGAAGTAGATAATTGTTTTGTTTTTTATTCATATAACCCGGGGGATTCATGATCAATTTTTGCCTTACACACTCACTGTTTCCTACTAATACACATATTCAAATATTGAAAAGAAATTGATAATCAATTTTGCTTTCAATGAAACTAAATTGATAATCAATTTTGGTTTCAATGAGTGTTTCACATTTCGTTCAACAAAAACAGCTGATTTATGTAACCCGGTTTTCTGAAAATATCTATTGCTACACTTTGTTGTTGTTTTCTTGACAAATACCTACCTACCTCAAACACCTAAATTGTTACAAAATTGAATGAACAATTGTGTGCAGCCTACATCACAGCTGTCAATTTTGGCATTTTGACAGAAAGTACGTGGAATCTTATTCGGATCTTCAAGAGAAACTTAAATCTAGACTGCCAATGTGTACGACTACTATTTTCGGGAATTGAAATCCTTTTGTAAATCATAAACTAATTTGACTGAATTTCTGTTATATCAGTAGGGCTTGGCAACTCTATTAATTTTTTTTCTCATTTTTTTTAGCCATAAAGAAGAAGAGTAACCAAAGAAAAATATAGGATATTACAAAAAAGAAAAATTGCAGTAAGAAAAAACATAAAAAAATTTACAATTTTTCATTTGAAATAAAGAAAAAGTTTAGTTATAAGAAAATATTATATAAAAAGTAATTAAAACAATTGAGAAGAAATTTAATTGATTGTCAACATTATAATATACGCGTCAAAACACAACAGAAGCAATAAAAACTACTACGGTACAGTGTAAATTAAAAATAGAAGAAAAAATTCTACCATCTACTAGAATTGTACGAAAATGGCCAAGAAAACGTATGATCTTCTATTCAAACTGTTGCTAATCGGCGATTCAGGTGTTGGAAAGACATGTATACTATTCCGTTTCTCGGACGATGCATTCACATCCACCTTTATATCCACCATCGGTAAGTATTATGAAAAACCTCTATGTGACCTGTGTGTGTGTATGAAGCAAAATAGGTGGGGGTTTTAAGAAAATGTATCCAGCCATTCGCCGACGTCCATCACCTTTTTATTTGTTGCAAGGGCGTGGTATATAAAAATTATTAATTGCAACTGTTAATTGGAGTTTGGATTTTGGAATTGGCCGGAAAAGTTCATTTTTTTTTAATTGCTACAAAAGTCTTGGCTACTTCACTGTTGTTGTTAGAGGCAAATAATTTTATAAGAGTAGCAGCAGTATTTGTCTCCTGTAATAGAAAGAGTGTCTCGTACTCTCGCTCTGCTCTGATTGTATGTATTGTTGTTGTATTTTCTGTCTATATCATCATTTTTGAACGGTAGTTTTGTGTTTCTGGATTGGTTTCCATTTGAAATGCGTTGCATTGCACAAATGAGTGGAGATTAGGCTTGATATTGGATATTTGTTTATGGAATGAAAATAAATCGTAATTAAATAATTACATAAAATAGATCGTGACGCATTATATTAAGAATTAAAATAACACACATAAGCACTTATACATTGAAACTCATTTAGGTTTTTGAGAGTTGCCAAGTTGTTGACATTAATGTTAATGTTCATAAATATACCGCTATAATGAAAATTATATTGAAAAACTGTTTATATTTGTTAAATACAATATAAATAACGAATGTTTAAAAGATTAATGGAATTAAAAATTTACAAATTCTTCTGATAACGAACGAATAAAATTCATTATCGCCAACAAGCATTGGGGAACACAATATGGAATGTGAAAATGATTGAGAAAGAAGGAAAATATTTCGACTTGACTGAAGTGGCATCGTTAAGAGTACATTCCACTTGATAAAGCAATTATAAGAATTTCTGTAATAATCTTACGAAGCTATAAAATAATCAACAAGCCATTACAAGTCGTCTACACATTATTTATAAATTAAATGCGTGTCAATATATCGACTATAAAAGTTTGCGGCCTCTTGAAATACTTGTCTTCTTTTCTTGAATAATTTTCATGCATTTACTTTAGTGCTTATAATCTCAGTTTAGGACTTCCTAGACCCCAGACATAGGCAGTTTTTGGGATCATTAGAGCTAACTTTGACTTTTCATAGTACTTTTATTATCATCCTAATTGCACTATCCTGCTGTAATAGTGCTTTAAAAAGCCTATCACTATTCACATAAAAAATGAGACAATGGCCATACTAACTCATACTACCATAGTACTGGTTTCTTTGTTTTCATTCTTTGTCTATAAAACGAATATTTGTTCTAGGTTTTGCCCGGTTCAAGACAGTTAAGTGCTGTTCAACTAAATTTAAATTTGCTCCAACAATGCAGAAGAGGATCAGTGTCCTAAAGTAAACGTTTAGAGAGGAATCAAATTTGATAAAAATATCCCATATAAGATTTCATTAGAGAGGTGCAAAATGGCATATGCTCGTGTTAAAATTTCTGATAAGAATTCCTTATATCCTATACCACGATTAAATAACAATAACAAAACATTGCTATTAGATTCATAATGGGTGTATAATCATTACTTTAATTTCCCAGTCCCTGTAATAAACAATTTTGCTGCTCAAACTTAAGCAGTTTCAGCATAAGCTTCGCTAATAGTTATCTGGCGCCGTAACATTCTTAAAAAAATTGCGCGATAAAATTTTTAATTTATCCCATGCCCCTTTTCCATTTTTTGACGTTTTATTTGTTAAACTAGCACGCCATCTAGAGTAAGCTTTGTCATTATATATATCTTCTTCTATATACATATATATAAATGAATTTTTGTTTGTATGTGACTTATAGAATCGTAAACTATGCATTTGATCATGTTATGATCTTCAGCAAAGTTGTTGCGCATGAGCCGGGGAATGTGTCTAAGTTGGTATGACAGGTGGCGCCACTAACAATGATTTAAATCGTAAACTGTGTATTTGATCATGATATGATATTTACCAAAGCTGTTGCCCATGAGTCGATGGAGGTTTCTAAGTTGTTGCGATTAATTTCCGATAGATGGCACCACTGAGAATTATTCAAAATGAATTGAATCGTAAACTATGCATTTGATCATGTGTTGATCGGACAAATACTAGACATTTTAGGATTCCCGTAAAATGTGTAATCACAAATTTGAAACATTTTGATTTTGGAAAATTTTAAAAATGCTGTTGTGTTCAATTGGATCGGGTACATTGTGAGATTCTAATACATTTAAACGCATTTTTCACGTCTTTACCGTACCTCCAAAGCGACAAGCAATTGTTCGACCTACACCTCAAGCACGGAAGAAAAGAGCATTGCGAGCCTCAGAATCAGACTGGCAATGAGCTTTTAGAATGGGAAAATTTTCGAGACCCGTTGGCATGAGTCACTTGAACAACGAGAAGTGAGATTAGAAACTGATCGAATGCGTACTATTTAGGCCCGTTCGTCTGAATCATTTGGACAACGAGAAACAAAATCTATATAATGATTCAAAATTAATTGGATATTTGTGTAATGTCTTTCCTTCAAATTTATTTTAGTTGATAGCGCAGTAATACAAGCAGGGTACAGCTAGTATTTAATATAGATTTACACATCGTAAGTTTTAGATTTGAAGCAACCACATATTATCACTCCATTTGGAAGAGGAAATTGTGGTAAAAATTGAAAAAGGTAGAAATAGTAGAGTGAGGAGAGAATCAAAAATTTAGACCAAAAAATCATTTAAAGCACAATAGTGTAACGTATTCGTGTATGACATAATTTAGTCAATTTGAAATTAATAAGGTGTGTGCAAACTTAAGGGAGTTTATATGTTTATCTTTTCTGTTGACATATTGCCTCCCTGCTCCTTAATTTGTCATGCAATATTTTAATTAGATTGTTTGCAATTTTAAAAAAGTGTACGCTTAAGTAACACAATATTTGCCTTTAATTTAAAGAAGTTAATACATGAAAACGGATGACCAGATTTAGGGAACCTCTTGTAGGTTTAAAGAATTATTCGGGCAACCTAGGTTATCTGTATTGACTAAATTTTTCGATAAATTAATTTAAGAATTTTTAAATTTCATAACACTAAAATAAATATTATGAACTGTTTTTATTTTACGGTAGCGAAGAACAAACCACATATCAAAAATCAAACCACATACGTACATAGTATAATATCTAGAAAACGTCATCTACTTTGTGATAATTTTCCACAAGCCTTTTTATAAATCAAACCTATTTTTATCAATTACTCATTTAATATGTGTGCGTAAATGTAGCATTATATCAATTTAAGTTATTTTGCTATTGCAAAAACTATTGTTTACCGACTGCTTTCTATACACGTCCCATTGATTTGATAAGCTATTAAACAAATAGAGAAAAAAGCACAAAAAACAACAAACAATGAATTCCAAGATAAAAAAGAAAATTAGAGCATATACGATAAAGTATGTTTTAAAAGTAAATTTCTAGAATAAAATTTATCGCAAAAATTCTGAAAATAACTGTAAATTAAATCTGATAACTATTTAAAGAAACCCCGTTTTATTTATTTTATTTCAGGTATCGATTTTAAAATCAAAACCGTTGAACTCAGGGGTAAAAAAATCAAGCTACAAATCTGGGATACTGCGGGCCAAGAACGTTTCCATACCATTACCACCTCATATTATAGGGGAGCGATGGGGATAATGCTGGTGTATGATATAACGAATGAAAAAAGTTTTGAAAATATTGTCAAATGGTTAAGGAATATAGATGAGGTAAATAGAAATTTTTATATGGAAATGAGCAAACAAATGCTGGCAAACTTTTAATTGCCAGCAGTTAAAGCAATTGAAGCTCATTTCTAAGCCATATTTGATTTATTTATATAGTTGCTAACTTATTTAAATATTTTTCTTTTTAATACAATACATAGCACGCTAATGAAGATGTTGAGAAGATGATATTGGGCAACAAGTGCGACATGTCAGATAAACGCATAGTCAGTAAAGAACGCGGCGAAGCCGTAAGTTTAAAATTCATTTTAATTTAATTTTTTTTACAATACTAAGCTTCAAATAAATATTTTTTCAATCCTTAGATTGCACGCGAGCACGGTATACGTTTTATGGAAACTTCAGCAAAATCAAACATCAACATCGAACGTGCTTTCTGTGAACTTGCCGAGGCTATTTTAGATAAAACAGCTGGCCGAGAATCTGCCGAAAATGCCGAACGTGTGGTTGTTGATCGTCGAAATAATGAAAAACCTCCTGCCTACAAGAATTGTTGTTCTTAAAACACAAAAATCTTGCTTTAACAAAAACCAAAATCGACAATTTTAAAAGAACTAAACAAAACAAACAACAAAAAATAAGAGAAAAAGAACAATTTTTTACAAACTGATGAAACAAATCAACAATTTTATTCAACGATAATATAAAACTTTTTCTTTTGCTGAATTCCAGAATACGCATCATCATCCTCAATCTTAGAAGCAACTTTTTAACTACAAACATTAAGTTTGAAAAGAAAAAAAAAACAAAAATAAAACGTATATCAACCTATCAAATGGCGTGAACTAAAAGAACGTTTTAAACTAATTTAAAATTAACCACTGCTACAACCAACCAACCACATTAGCACATGAATAATAATTTTATATATAAATAACTTTTGTACGTCATTTATATATACTATATACAAATACTACATATATATGTATGCATACTTAACGTTAATCCCCCCTCCTCCTCTCAACGTACATAAATTAATTAATTAATTATATTAAGCTATACATGCATAATTTATATATAACAAGTTTTTATTATAATATTATTATTTTTTTAGTTAAATACAAAATAATTCTTGCTTTTTATATAAAAGACGTATGATGAGAATGAATGATAGAGAAAAGATAAAAAGAGTAATTTAATACATGCATATAAAGTTTTTTTTTGTTAAATTGAATATAAAAAGAAAAACTAAAGGAGAAGAAAAAAAATCAAGTTTTAAGATGTCAAATTGTGTGCGCAAATAAAACAAAACAAAAAAAAATATTAACTGGGAAAAAAATCTAAAAAAAAAACATTTTTTATTCTTTTGTTTTTTTTTTTAATGTGGTAAACTCATTCTTTTCTTTTGAAAGGAATATATGTATGCTAATCATTTACAGTGTTTAGTTTTGTATTATTTGGTTTATTTTAGAATTTAATTTAAAAAAGAAAATAAGTTTGGGTATATTATTAAGAAATCTGTTCGATTATTACAAAATCACTGTAAAAAGTCCATCGAAATAGAAAAGATAAAAAAAAAACCAATCCGGAAGGCGAAAAAAGAGATGGGGAGAGTGCTTTTTGTATACATCAGAGATCAGCAATGAATCGTTTTTTTGCTACTCATAAGTACTCAATTAGTAATTAGATTTTGAAAAAATAATTCGGAATGTAATATCGAGTACCTAGGATAATGAAGCAATCCTGAGATCGGATTCAGCTCAGTAAAAATCGTTAGAAAAGTATCATCAGGTTCTTCATGTTTTCGATCTTCTATTCTACCTATTTATGCAGCGCCTTGTGTTGGAACTAGGCAACTGTTTAATTGTATGTCAGTCAGAAAAGAATTCTAGCTTTCGTAATATTTTTATTGGCCCTTAGCGGATAATTGTACTCAGTTTTCGGTTGTGTTCGAAACTGTTATTTTGAAAGCTTTAAGCATGCCTTTGACATACAAACAGGTTCTAAGTGCCATTTTATAAAATAGGGGATATATGTACGTCTGGAGTTCTTACAGTCATTCCTTGTGGCTACTCTAAAGTAGATTGAGAACTTTATATCGTGGAATTAACTTTCTAAAGTAGTTTCTTTTGCATAATTGTGTGTTATTGCGCAAAATAGTCTACCATCTGTTGCACTGACCTTATCATGTATAGAGTTCATACCTAAGTAAGAGAACTCTTATTGTGTTTTGTATATCCTTTAGCAATATCGGAATTTTCATTTAGATTTATGCTATTCCAATCAGAATTTTTTTGAACACTACGAAGTTCTGGAAACAATTCAGGGCGAACTCAACAATTCTAATTCGAACATCTGAAAAATATTTTCTTATAAATTTTAAATCTGCTTTCTATAGTGAACAGACTATGAAACCACCCCAATTAGTATGTAGAATTCTCTTTAAATATAACGTAAAATAGATCCATGATCCCACAATTGTAATTCCCACTTTTCATTCTCAACAAAAACATTTTTCTCGTACATTTTTTATTATTTATTAAAAAATCGCTTTTATAAATACTTGGGAATGTTCTACAAACATCTCATATTCGTATGTGGCCAATATATGTCCACACAAACATTTCCCATAATTTATTGTGACTTCTTAGTGTCTCCCTTTTTGACAGCACCAGTGGCGGGAGTCTCTTCTTTGAAGTGCAAAAATACAATCGAGAATATGAATACGCCTATCATCATGGAGAAGGCGCTGCTATAGTAGGGATAAGCGCTGGGAATGAAACGTTCATATTGTGTATGTTCTAGTGGTCTGACCGAGACCTGAGTTGTGCTGTACAATTGAGTGTAGCCAATACGATCATAATTAACCTTAAACTGATAAACACCATAGACATCGGGTATTTTAAATTTAGCCTCATAACGGCCACCGGAAACATGTTTAAGGGTAGTGCGTACAAAGGGATCAATGCGTACAAATTCCAATTGAACATCGTTGGCATTGAAAGGTTGCCATTTGTCTTCCACCAATTCCTCAATAGTAATAGAGTACACAACAGGTTCGGTTATGGTATAGGCTTGCTCTGGAGGCTGGGTTTCACCTTCTAAATGGTGTTTTACACTAGCAACGCGTAAACGGCCGGTTTCTCCAAATACCCATTTACTAATGGCTGTTGCAGCATCACGATTACCTGACTGTTCAAAATGTTCACCAGTCTGGGCATAGGTGACGGCATTAGTGAAAGCCTCATCAGAGAAGAAATGCAATGAACCAGAGAAAACAACACGAGCATTGTTGCGGGCTTGTAAAGCGGCAATTAGCAAAGTATTTCTGCCTATAGCATGGGGATAATCTTTAATAGCTTGTTCGGGATTATAACTATAGGATGTGCTTTCAGCAGTCAATAATTGTAAAACTAAAGAGTTTTCCTTATCAGCAAGTAGACCAGTGCCACGGTATAACAAAGGTTTTGCACCATTCTTGCGACTGTCAGCAACAATAGTTGGCGCATTTATCAAATTACGGGCAGCTGTCAATATAGTGGTATGATCTCCTTTATCGCTTACATCGTAGTGTAAATGATCGATTACGGAGGCACCCTCTTCATCAATTTCAAACCCGCATTCAGAAGCAAATTCTCTTAAAGCATCGCCAGACTGTTCACTGCCAGCCACTAAAACATTGCCGCCATCATCAACGAACTGAGCCAATTTCTCAACACTTACTTCTCCACCAAATTCCTCAACGCTAGGGGCGAAAATGACCAAGTTTTTGTATAAATATTCACCATAACGTGAAAGCACAAGACTGGCATCATCAGCAAGTTTGTATGTCAATTTGAAACCACGCTCTGCAAGTATAAAAAAGTAAATAAAATAAGTTTTAAAGGATATCGTATTATATCGTTTGATAGTTATACAGCTACTGATGCCTATCTATCCATATTTTTTCGTATAAAACTAAGCAACCGACTCAAAGGAATCAGTTTGGGGATATGGCTCCTATTGAGGATATTTTGAAGAGAGAAAGAAGGCTGTAATCTATATTTGTGATAACATCGTCAGTCCGTTAATGAAGAAAAGTGGCCAATAAATTTTCGCCAATGCAATAGATAACAAGCCGAAATTGATAAGAACAGCTTTCACAGAAGTTGTCTTAAGCCGACTCCTAATTAGAGAGAACAAATGAAGTGAGGTTTCCTTTCGAAATTCTGGTATTATTTAAAGCCGGCAATAATATCAATGAAATATATATATATATATAATCCTGATATTTTTTACATGAAAATATTTTTTTAAACTAAGAATGACCACGTCACTGAAATGGCAGACAATCCACTGACTTACCTTGCAAAGACTTAAAGAACATGGAATGAGTCTCGCGTATGGCTAAATTGTCGAGTAAAACTAAAGTATCTGCATCCGATTGTAATACTGCATTGCTGTAATTTGCCAAAGCAAAAAATAATAGAAAATATTTCCACATTTTAACACAATTCTAAACGCTTATTGAGAAAATTTCTGCTGATGGTATACGAAAATGTAAAAAAAATTAATGCCGGCTAGTGTTGGTGAACTACAAAAAAGTAGCAATTACTCAAATTAAATGACATACAACAGTTGTAAAATAAAGTCCTGACTACAACACTGTTTCGAGGTAATGCAGAACACGTAATTACATTATTTCGTTGGCAAGGCAGTATTACATTTTATATATAGCGTTTAATTCCGTTTGCTGTAGCATTTAATTTTTTAAAATTGAAATTCTGTTAAGTTTACATTAAATTGAATTCTTCTACAAAAAAAAATCGTTGGGCAAAAAGTAGCCAATTTTGGTTAGAAAAACAGCAACACTGTTTATGAAACTTTTTTTTTTAAATATGTCGGCCGTAACGTTATTTTCCCGCTTTATTGAAGCTTGTGAGTTAAAAGAAAAATATGAACGAAAAGTGCTAAACGCGTAAGTGTAACTTAAATTTGTTAAAAAATTGGCGTGGTATTGTGAAACCTGTAACTTAATATTGTTAATAAATTGATAATGGTGTTGTGAAGCCTTTTTTTTAATATAGTGGCGGCTATACAGAAGCAAACTATCCAGAGTCTCTTAATTTACAGAACATATTAGCTGATTAAAAATGATATTTTAAAGGTAAGCAGCTAATAATTTATGTTTTTAGTTTAACTTAGAATAAATAAGCATAAAAACTCTACAGTTGAAATATTTCTCAAGTCGCAAAGTGAGATTCCCTTTTTTAAGGTTAGGATGACAGCAATCAGGGAGCACTCAGTGAACATAATCTTTGTTTTGTGATATCTACTGGCACGGTAGTCTCACTGTGTCATGAAATAATACTAAAGACATTTTTAAAACCTTTTCTTCCTTGTGGCTACATATTCTCGCAGCTTTGTTTTATATGTAAATGATTTTGTTTTGGTAATGTTTTGTTTCGTGAGGTTTATCGTTTAACCTACTGCAGTATGTAGTCTTGTACAAGTAGCATCCAAATCCTGGGTGATCTGCATTCGAGTTGAAGTACTGTATCTATAACCAGAGTTACTGAATCGAATAGACATAATTTATGTTTTTAGTTTAACTTAGGATATATGTATATAATCATGAAATTTCTACACTTAAAGTATTCCTGTTCATCTTCTAGAAAGCATAGGTTGTTCCTTGAGATGACACCAATCACGGAGTACTCAATGAACCAATCATTGTTTTGTGATATCTACTGGCACGGTAGTCTCACTGTGTCATGAAATGATACTAAAGAGATTTTTAAAACCTTTTCTTCCTTGTGGCTATATATTCTCGCAGCTTTGTTTTATATATTATTGTTTTTTGGTAATGTCTTGTTTCGTGAGGTTTTCCGCTTTATGGTTACCTCTTCATTTGTATATCCTTGTTATCCCTGTGTATTCCCATTCAACTCGAAACAATGTTAAAAAGTTAAGTCAAACGGTCGCAACATACTTCAGCATGTAGTCTTGTACAAATAGCATCCATAGCTCTGTATTTATAGACAGAGTTACTGAATCGAATATATATAATTTCCCAGGATTAACCACCGTTAGTTACAGTAACAGTTACTCTGAGAGTAACTAAACCTGCCATGAAAAAGTTTCTCAAAATCTGTCGTTCGCAGTCGATTTTAGTAGGTCCCGCCACTAACATATAAAATTAATGCACACAATATGAGCGGTGTGAGAAGCTAGGCCGTAATCCTGACTAACCCTTCATAATGGCCAATTATATATGTATGTATATAGTTACAATAACACAACCATAAATGCTTCACAGACGCATGGATTGTGCTTCCGAATTTAATGCAAAAAACTTGCAAATCTTGACCCAGACCGCCAATTCCTACATTATACCTTATATTGTATCAAATCAAATTTCTATTTCAGTATTTTTTAAAGCATTGTTTATTTAAATTGTACTTACATATTTCAATTAAATTAAAAAAAAAATCTTATAAAAGTATGGTCTTCCTTCAAATCCTCTCTCTACTTAATGTACTTCTCCATGAATTTTTTGTGAAATTCACTGCGTAAAGAATCATTAATAAAATGGGATTTCTTTTCCGGTTCAGTGCGTGCACAATTCTTAAATACAACATCATCATCCCAACGACGTTTTACTTTCAAATCAGCTGATTTGCTAGTTGCTGCAGTGGCAGCAGAACCAGCAGCATAATTTATTAAAGGATTACCCGATAAAATGTTCTCCATTCGTATACGTTCTTCTTCCTGTTTCTTTTCTTGTTCCTTACGGGTGGTCTCTTGTAGGCGTTCTTGTTTAATTCTGTTGAGTTCAGCTAACAAGGCAGCAGTATCGTCCTCTTCATCCGACTCTGAATCGCTATCCGAACTGTCATTGTCAACGGGATCATCAGCATCTAAATTGACAGGCGCTGCTGGCTGATCCAATTTGGCACGTTTACTACTACTAGAACCTCCGGAAGAACTGGACGAATTATTCGCCTCAATGGCTTTGCGCACAATGGAAGGCAAATTCTTGCTATTCGGTCTGGCTTCACGTTCACGGTCTTCTAATTCTTTGCGGAAGTCACGGGCACGCAATTCATCGGAGGTGCCTTGGCCAGTTTCTCTGAAAATAGCATTTAAAGTTTTATTAATTTCATTTGATTGTAAAATGATTGTTATTGCTCTCATTACCTGTATTTCAATCGTGTGTGTCCGGGCAAATCTCTGCTAGAGTATTGTTTACTCAAAGCACTTAAATCTTTTTCACCTTTACCACTGCCACCACGGGCCGGATCGAATGTAGGTCTGGCTGCTGTAGTCATGTTTAATTGTTTTTTCCAATTTATTTAACAAAATAATATAAAGTATTGCGTCTTTCCTCTTCTGATATTATTCACAAAATGAAAACGTTTTTGTTGTTCGCTATTTATTTACTGACAGCCAAAGCAAATTCATAATTGATATATGAATTTGCCTTGCTGACAGCTGTCTCCGTTTTGGAAGTGTTCGGAAAATATTTGCAAATGCTAATTGACAGGGTGCTTTGTAATAATTATTTACGAATTATAGATCGTTACAGAGCGAATTAATTTTGAAAAATATGATATATATTTTTTGGAATATGTAGTCAACGTGCGTTTCGCCGAAAGTCCATACCATCCATTTCATGCGATTTTGCGTTACATGCGATGCTTGCATTCTATGCGGTTTTTATTACAAGATCAGCTGTTGTGGTTAAATAATTAGCAAATTTTGGAAAAATTGGGAAATCAAATTGTGATTTTAAAAGAATTTGTGCCATTAATTACATTTTTATGAATTTATATATATGATATTTTGTGCTGCTAAAGCCTACGAAAATCCTCAAAACAACACAAGGCGAGTGTTTTCGGTTAATTTATCCTCCATTTTTCTTGTTTACAAATAAATAAATTCAAAATATCTGACACTCAGTACATAAAGACAATCGACAACTAGTAACATACATATTTTGTTCATGAAAGAAATGTGTTCAAAAATATATTTTAATGTATTTTCATCTTAAATTATTAGTAAAATTTATTATGAAATATGTTTTTATTAATATTTTTATAATGCAAAAAGAGAAATGAGAAAATAGTACTGCACTATTCAAACATATTTATCGAAACCATTCACAATAGAATATAATTTGTCATCCCAAAGTTTAAGAAACAGCTGACTTTTCGTCGAAGCATGAGAAACAGATGACTTTTTTCGCCGCCGCATGAGTCGCATGGAAAAGTACAAAGCGAATTCATAATAAGTGGCCTCGTGTCAACAGCTGACGAGTTTTGGGCTGTCAAAATTTGTGTGTGTTTGTTGTGCGTATGTGTGTTGTTGTTCTTTTTTTTTCGTTTTCCATTTTTTTCTTCCTATTTTGACATCCTAAAGGCGGCTTAACAAAAACAAAATGCCTGTTGTTTTTGCATTGTTGTATTTGTTGTAGAGATAAGGCTACCTTATTGAATTTGCCTTGGAAAAGTAGAAAGTAAACCTACTTGATGCATTCTATGCATTTTCTTCTGTTTCTTGTCACAAACAACTACACTGATTTTACTTTTTCGGTATACGCATGTAATGCAAGGCACAAAATACACACAGAAGCGAAACGCGATTTTGACAGATAACCTCACATTGAGAAAGGGACAACAAATATTACCAAAATGTAGAGAATCCTGCAAGCGGAACAATTTTTTTATTCCAGCTTGGGACTTGATCAAAATATTAAATAATTTACTGTAGTTCGCTTTAGAGTGTCCTTGATCACAGACTACACACAGAATCGAAACTTTTGACGTTTAATAAACGCTCAAAGCAGTAGCTTAACTTATCTATTAGAGGGAGAAACAAAATATTGAAATATATTGCGAAACAAATGTGTTAGAAGCAACAGATATACAGAGTGAAATCTGGCGGTTAAAGTAGAAAAACTAAATGTAAATAAACATTTATTTTGTGTTAAATTAGGGAAAATTTGGAATATTTCGTTTCGATTCTGTGTCCTTGATAATTGATGCGAGATACGTTACAGAGATAAGAGTAACTAGTTGCGGTATTGTTATAATCTTATAATTATTCAGGTTAGTGTTTTTAGACGATATCGGCTGTTTTCATCAATTGAAATGAAACAAGTATTCACCTCTATAAAGAATTTTTGCCTCTTATGAAACTTTATGTAAATTGTTAGTGTTTGAGCTGATGATGCAAAGACTGTTGTTTATCCGTACGACTTCTTCAACTTATCTAGGTGTTGACATTAACATTTGAGATTTAAATGAATAAAATTTAATATTGAAAATGCGAGGTGTGATCAAAAAAGTAACCGTTATTTTAAATTTTTTCAAAAAGTATTTATTTATTTATCAATAACTCAATCTTGTCCCCTTCAAAGTAACCCCCCTCAGATATAATACACTTATGCCAGTGTTTTTTCCAATCCTCGAAACACTTCTGAAACGCGCTTTTTTTGGTATCGTCAACAGCTCCTGTTTCGATTTTTCTTTTATCTCCTCAATCGTAGCAGTTTTGGGATGAAGAAAAAGTCGGTGGGGTCGGCAAGTCCGGTGAATACGGTGATTGAGGCATGATTACGGTTTTGTTTTTGGCCAAAAACTCACGCACAAGCATCGATGTGTAAGCTAGTGAGTTATCACGGTGCAAAATCCTTGATTGCATGATTGATTGAGTTGCTACGCACACTCGGCGCATAACTTCAAGGCAGTATACCTTATTGACCGTACGATCTTATGGCAAGAATTCATGATGCACCACGCCATTGCAATCGAAGAAAACAGTTAGCAAAACCTTTATATTTGACCGAACTTGACGTGCTTTTTTCGGTCTTGGCCCTGCAGAAGGCTTCCATGGGCATGGTTGGGCTTTGGTTTCAATGTCATAGCCATACACCCATGTTTCGTCACCGGTTATGACCTTTTAGAGCAAATCTGGATCGTCGTTGAACGTCATCAACATCTCCTGAGCGATGTCCATGCGACGTTGTTTTTGCTCAAAATTTAGCAATTTTGGAACAATCTTCATTACTGGGCGTTTCATGCCTAAAACATCCGTAAAAATTGTTTGGCATGAGCCGAACGACATGCAAACATCATCAGCTACCTCTCTAATAGTGATTCGACGATTATCCGAAGTCATTTTTTTCACCGCTTTAGTGTCTTCATCGGTTGTTGATGTCACAGAATACACACAGAATCGATACCTTTGACGTTTAATACGTGTATTCTGTGGTTGATGTGCTCGGGCGACCAGACCGAACATACGTAACTCACGAAATTTGAAAATAATGGTTATATTTTGATCACACCTCGTATACAGCCTCCCCTGCTTTACTTGTTCCTTGCTTAATAACCAACAACATTAAAGTATAACTTTTCAAACTAAACAACAACCAAATAAAAGTAAATTTAAATTAATGACCCGAACTTATTTCCAATTACACACGATCATGTTATTCTTTTTTTTGACTTATTTCAACTTGTTAGTTTGCCTAAAAATTAACTTCCGAATTGCATCAAGAAAAACAAAGTTCATCATATGATGATAAGTAAACTGACTGCAGTGGCAACAATATAATCGTGGATCAAGAAAAAAAAAAAATAAAGAAGTTACAGTGCACAGGAGTGATATAAATGAACGCTCACGTACCACAAACAATATGAACACGAAATGCGATCATCTCAGAAGAATGAATTTAAGTTGATGAAAAAAAAATTCAATCAACTTTATGTAATACAAGAAGGACTAACAAGGGATGCCAGATTTTTGTATACATACATACATAATTGGCCATTTACAACCCTTCGTCAGGATTACCGCCTAGCTTTTCAACACCACTCATGTTGTGTGCGTTAATTTTATACATGAGTGGCGGGACCTACAGTTTAAAGTCGACTCCGAACGACAGATTTTTTGAGAAGCTTTTCATGGCAATTTTTACTCTCAGAGTTTTTGCCAGAAATCTGCTGAGAGGAAGTCGCCGAAGAAATACTTTTTGTATTTTGTTTTTGATGTCTGGCCTGGGATTCGAACTCGGGCCTTTCGTCTAATAAGCCAACACACTACCTACTAGACCACGGCGACTTCACAGATTTTTGTATAACGCTTTAGTAATTCATCTTGAAATAAAGGAATAAAAGGTGGACGCAAAATATCTAAAAATCTGGAATTTTTGCCCACGTTCGCTGTAGACGAAATGATACAAAACAATGTTCAGATTCGTATTTCTTATACAAAATAATCTATTTAAACTAAGGCCCTGCTTGGGTAAGACAAATGATTTCAGATGTCTTGGACGTCTGAACGTCCATTTTGTTTTCCACATAAACTGCATTCAGTTGTAGTTTATAATCGACCTATCATCCTCCTAGATATATGAAATATTTTGTATATGGTCAGGAGGTAGTCGCCGTAGTATAATAGGTAGGTATTGGCAAGCCCGTGGTTCAAAGCCTAGCTTAGATATCTCAAATAAAGCGTAATATGGAAAAATATTTATTCGGCGACTTCTTGTCAGCAGATTTCTGACAAAAACTTTGAGACTTAAATAAAATTGCCATGAAAAGTTTCTCAAAAACCTATCGTTCGGAGTCGACTTTAAACTGTAGGTCCTGCCGCTCATGAATAACATTAACACATACACATGGATGGTGTGAGAAACTAGGTCAATGGTTGTAGTGACCAATTAAGTAAGTAACATTGTGTCGTAGATGAGATGTGCCAATGTCCGTTTGTGGAACAAAGGCACACCTACTTTTTCTGCAGGGTTTTGTGGCATAGTATGGCAGCCTGAAACATTCAAGTACATTCTGTGTGTGGTTCTTGCGCAGAGGCGAGAATTTTGTATTCTTGGCCAGCTGAATTGGTTAGATTCGAGAAGGTGTACTTGTCAACTGAGACAAGTACAGTACCCGGAGGTCGATTTGACCCATTGTACGTAACATCCTTGAGAAGGAAGGATAAAAGAGGGGATAGAAAAAAGGAGAGGAAGTAGGAAGGGAGAATAGGATGCGAAGAAATTACACAGACCAAACAAAGCAAAAAGGAAGAACGCGGCTACACTAATGAAGCCCTAGCACTTCTCGACCAGTTCAAGTTACTAATGAATTTGAGAAGAGCCTTAATGACGGCTCTCGACACAGAATTCAAACCCTAAGAGAAGGCCCTGCCAAGGGTCCTCAATCTCAACCTACCTAGGGCTGGGCAGTTACAGAGGAGGTGCTCGACAGTCTCCAACTACTCCTCATCGCAACATATCCTGTAGTAGTCCGGCTGGGATCTGTTCCAGTTCTCACAGTGCCCCGTGATTAACCCGATAATTAACCTTAAACTGGCCTTATCCAAGCCCAGCAGCCAACCTGCTCTTACACTGTCTATACCAGGCCATAGACATCGAGAAGTATAACAATCCAATCCGTACCCCCAATGGCTCTGCTCTTCCCTCCTGATGTATCAATCGATAAGTCCGTAGAGGTGGTAGATTGGGGGTCAGGAGCAACTATTAAATCGCCCTTAGAAAATGAACTTAACATAGCGAGAACATCCGCCGTCTCATTGGCCAGTATTCCGCTATGACCCGGAACGCAGCATAGACGGATACGGTCTGGTTCAAAAGTTCTTAACGAGTCCTTGCATTCGCGAACGAGCTGTGATTTGCACCAGACCGACGCAATGGCCTTTAGGACAGCCAGACTGTCAACGAAGATCATGTATGATTCCGATTCCGAAGCGGGGCACCAACCACCTGAAACACGCTGCAGTCATCATTTAACCTGAAGTGAAGTCCAAGACTGAGTTCCCTACAGAAAACCCCAGCACCTGTACCTCCACCTAACTTAGACCCATCTGTGAAGGTGGGTATACCTCTCTGCCCTGGAGTATCCCACCATTCCATTATTCCCAGGCAGGAACTTAGCCTCAGGCACAATATAATCGGTGGCTTTTTCCGAAAGTCCATACTTCCCATCAGGAAAGACGACATTCAGAACTCTGGAGTGACATATCGTGCTCTGTTACCAGCAGTGGATGACTCCCTACTTATTTTTCTCCTTTGATTTACAACCGACACTCCTTAAGGGTAGCTCACTTGGCTTATATCAAAGTTCCAGTTGTAAAATCATTCCGACTATAGTACCGTATAGCATTTCTCAGTTATCCTATCAATTTTATGCCTGTATCTCCTCGTAAGGCTCATTACATGGGTGATGAAAATAAATACAGGGATTTCTAGTGATCCTATCTTTTAGAGATATGACCAAAGCTCTTAATAGCTAATGAGTGAATGTTTAAAAAATTGTCTATTTTTATTTGAAACACTCGGATCTGGCAACCCTTCCACAGAAGAGTTTGATATACACCGTTTCTTCATCATCTTCATTTAATATCGGAGGCCAAGACTTCTGAACTTTTTCTGTAAACAAGTGATTTGTCTTCAGGCACATTTATAAGATTTTCAACTGCCATCGACAACCAACTGCCGGCAGCATAAAATTGAAAGGAATTTCACGAATCGTATAGAGCTAAGATCATGATCTCATTATTATCTGAGATGGTGTTATTTGTTGAATTATGAGCCTATGGAGGAGCAGCAGCTTACAGCAGGCGGCAGTATAGAGTTGATGTTGAAACAAAATAAATAAAAAAAATCTTAAAATAATCATAATTACGATGATTATAGAATGTTTGATTTACATACATATTCATTCTAAGTTCATCTGTTGCAAGATCATAATCATGTCATGCATAATGATGATGATCGTCATCATATCTCATCATATTGCATGAAATTTGCATGAAATTGATCCATTTCAGTTGTTTAAATAAAAATTTTTTTGATTGATTTTCTTATGCTTTCTTTGTCTTGCTGTTGTTGTTTTTGTTGTTGTTCTCAGCTTTTTCATATGAAATGCCTTATGAAATCGATTATGTGATGGATGATTAAAGAAGTTTGATGGCAACTGGGAAAACCAGTTGCACTCTGTTGATCTAAAGCCGGTAATTTATTTTTTGTTTCTTCCTTAAGTTTTTGCAGCACTTTTATTTTTATTTTTTCCCTGGCGAAAATTTGTTGCGCCAATAATATGAAATTTAGTTGCAATATTTGTTGCTGTTGCTGTTATTGTTATTGTTGCTATACAAGCAATATTTTGCTACCGATGTTTTTCTGCGGTTTCACACTTTGGTTAAAAATTTATACGCCTGCGCAAACAACGCAACGCAACACAACACAATGATGAGTTAGATGACCGATCGACCAGCCAGCCAAGAACAACAGGCACATCACGTTGCCAAGCCAGACAAAAGTTCAGTCATGTCCATAAGTCATATACCGTCTTGCTGTTACTCTTCACTTTGACTCTTCGTTGGTGGAGTCATTAAAACGAAAATCAATTTGAGAAGATGGATGCCTCAACATGTTGCAAGGCAGTTAAAACGTCAATTCAACGTCAGAATTGTTTCTTTCTTTCTCATTTCTTTTTTTTCTTTTTTCAATTTCGTTCATTTGAATGATTGTTTCGAAATGGAAATAAAATCGCCGAAAAACGGTAGGACAGGTTAAAATAATCACTTATTATTTGATTGCTGTAGGAAACAAGAAGTTGGTTGCTGCATAACATCGGGTAATTTGTTGTAAACGATTATGTGCTATTAAGTAGTGGTGTAGTGATTATTAACAAATTAGAATAGCGGGATTGTGTTTCATATTCATTTTAGGGGCTTTAAAATGCATTCGAAGAGCGGCAGTTAAAAACAGATCAAAGTAATCGATTATTATTTGTCAAATAAAGTATTCGAAGTTTACATAGCTTCATTTCAATTGTCTTCAATTGGGAAATTTGATTGAAATCATGGACTTACTCTCTTACAGAGTAAATTACTCTAAACACTGCAAGTGTCTTGATTGCTCAACTACTTCTATACCGTCGCGACGGTGAAACCCATATTGATTGCCTTTTTCGATATGTCAAATCAAACATGCATACAAAATGTGGTCCAAAGATGGAATTCTAGGGAGCTCTTGTCGTAATGACACATAAGTCGAATACGAAAATATGAAAAATATCTCTTTCGGGGACTTCCTCTTAGCAGTCTTCTGGCAAGTATTCTGGGAGTAAATCAAAATTGCCATGAAAAACTTCTGTCTCGCCGTTTCGCTTCAGTTTCCGTTGTTAGTCGTTTCACTTTCGGGTCCCTCAGCATGTTTTTTTTTTATAGATTTGTCTTGTTTTTTTTCTAAAGCTGGTATGATTTTTTATATGTGAGTGTGCGTAAGGTTCAGATATTCGTCAAGGACCACGCCATCCGGCGAGCCACAGCCCGGTAAAACGCGAGCATACCAGCGACGCAGATTATCAGGCCACACTGGCTACAGCTGCTTAATTCTCTAAACAGCTTTAGCATTATTTTTAATAGCGCATACTATTACTACCACAAAATACAATTACTACAGCTCTCTCACTATAGAATGGTAGGCGTGGTTTGAGAAGTTAGTTAACTATACCGTTTATGATAGCCTGCTTCGATCGCTTCGACGACTGTCAGCAGTTTAGTACATTTATTTATATTACATAGGCAGATAGGTAGAGGTTATCTACCCAAGGATGTTGGTTAGGCACACTTAGGCCACGTAAGCCCCATTTTCTTTCGCTTTCCCCTAGACCCGGAACCCGTCAGAGCTTCTGATGGCATGACTCAGATCATCGATATAGTAGGCGCGAATGTGATATAGTGCTGTGTAAAGAACAGTCTCATCCTTTTTCTCATTCCACTAGTTGCTGTAGAAATCGTTTGGAAGGTGCCCAAGACTAAGTAAATTGTTTTCTCAAGATATTTGCCTATAGTTTCGCATGGTCTATAGGACGAAGGTTTTCTCTTTCGCTGCTTCTCTTATTCTTATCCTTTCGTTCATTATGTAATACTTTCTCTTTCGGCTAGATACCGAAAAAATTGTTAAGTTTAGTTAATTTTTTTTTCTAAAGGCAATCTTCAAAATTACATGTACTAGGGTCGTTCTCAAGTTACCTCAAAATGCTAGCACTTGTGGAAACAATTATTTTTTTTTTTAATTTTAAAATGAATTAAGCTCTGGAGCATTTTTCTTTCTGTGTCCTTTATCACTCAGTTGTTTGTGATTTTTCTCTTTATAATCAGATTCTCTGATATTTCATGATAATCTTCTATAGATTTCGATTTTTACTACCATAAGCAATTCTTTTATTAAATTACATCTATATTCTATCTATTTGTGGGTGAGTATCGCACAAAACTTATTACTTAAAAATATGATTTTCTCACCTTTTCACATTCTTAAGTCTGTCGCAGATGTGCTCATATCTACGAGTATAACACATTTCATATTTTATTAGTTTTTTGATTGATTCCTTATTTTTCTTCTCAATTACTATTTCAGGCTTAAGATTTTAATTTGTTAGCATTAAAAAGAATAACATCCTCGTAACTCAACTACTTTTCCTTTTTATTTTAAATATTTTCGTCTTAAAGCATTTAAAAGTCAAGTTAAAGCTTTTAAAACCATGTTTTACACTCCTGTTGCATGGTAATGTCCCAATGTAAATGTGTAACAAATTAATATTTTGTAAATATTTGCATAGCATTTTTAAATTTACAACACTTAAGTGTCAGTTTACACTGCACCTACACCTATGCTGACATACTAGGTTTGACTTTTTTCTTTTTCGTTGCCTATCCATAAGTATTTATGGGCAATTATGTGTCGGAATTTGTTTACAATATGCTACTAAAGAATACTGGCCAATGTGCCGCGTATGTTAGTGATGTCCAAAGCAGCAATAATCGAATTATCGAAAAGTAATCAATAAATTGAAATCATAAATGGTTTCGTCTTTAAAGACTAAGGGGGGGGGGAGGTATACAATTGAATGAATTGCGTGCAACGACATGTCTGTTTTATCAAGCACAACGGTCATAAAAGTTTTAATTAAAAACTTGTTGAGGAACATCAAAGGTTTTGGCAGATAATGCAAATGACAACGAAAGTCTGTACCATAATCTTAGCTGATGTTGTATGAGGTTAGGTGTCTGGGAATTTTGAACATCGGTTAGCAGGTACTCCCTCGAAGTGCAGTCCTCGAAACTACATAAATTGCCAGAACTTCTTTGATTCGATTTTTCGTAGGAATAATCATAAGCAACCTTAAGGATTTAACGAAATTGGTACTCTTCCCGATTCAGTCGGAAACCTTATACTATATTCACACATGCACTCTTATTGCGTAAAACGCAATAAACGCCATTATTGAGGTTAATATTTCATATCAAATTTCAATTAATTATTGCGCAATATATACGCAAATTGTTATAATATTGAGTAAAACTTAAAATGCAGCACTGTCATAAGTACGTTCAGTGAGCATATTATAGTTTTCCGAACACTTTCTGTTGATATTTGACAACTCAAATGTCAACAACGACAAACAAACAAAAAAAAACAGCAACAATGTTGTTGAAACAACCAGCTGCTTTGTTTACAGGCTGCCAAATGAATATTGCTTTATATTATATCTGAACACTTAAAATATTGTGCTCAAATAATCGAATATTGGCTCAATAAAAGTGCATGTCTGAACATAGTATTACAGCGTAACAATTATTTCCTCTTGAGCATCCAATTCGTTTCATTATGAGTCCACCAACATGATGCATATCATCTTTGCCAAGCGTCACGGCAAACGTGTACATGGCAACGTGTACATGTTCCTCTGTGCTTAATAATGATGGTAGACTTTCTTAAGGTTAAGTTATCAATCAATGTAAACAGAAATTCCGAACATAATAATGCAGATATCACTTCACGTTTTCAAACTAGTCATATCGTGTGCTGTAATAGTTCCACCGGGTGGTGTATGCACCTAAATGTATACATTCAGTCCTGTTGATAAAAGATTCTCACCTTCAGCCATGATATCCGTATTCCCTTGTACAAGGCAGATTCCTATATCAGCTCTGAAAATATTGGCATAAAGATCGAAATAAAATTCTTATCAATCCTGTACCCTACTTGTCACTGTAGAAACCTTACGCACCTTGGTTTAAATAGATTCGTATGCCTTAATTACCTTCATACTTTCAGTGAAGATATCAATCTTATTGCAGTCAAAACAAGTTTTTGTTTCAATTCTTTAAATCTACCTGCTGCGAAGACCTCCGTCTATGTGCTACACCCATTACCTCAGTTTGAACTCCTTTTCTCTCTGGTTAACAAGAATAACTAACAAAAAATAGGAGTAGCAAACCAATATCAAGATAGGGTCGGTATAAGTAACCCACGGTTACAGCCAAATTCTATTCCTTTGGAGGGCCAAATAAGCTAGGTTCTGTATCTCTTTATCTACTACTCTCCGGCATAACAGACGTTCGTAACTTAACCTTGTAGCAATCGTAACTTGTAACTTATGTATGTAAGTAAGTTCTGACTGTTCGTTAAAAGGTTTCTTAGTAATTCGGGCGCTAACTTACTCTGTGATGTATTTCGTGTCACAGTCTACACGATCTGCAGGTCGCAAGAGAGTCGGCAAAGTCTTTCTCTGAACGGATCATCTCCATATAGGAATAATTGTCTAGTAATTGTTATTGTTTATGCAAAGGGTATAAACAGCGGAATAACAAAGAAAAGCAATTGTTGTTGTTTACATTAAGTTGTGAACAGTGGCAACAGAATTGCGTGAATAATAAATAATTTTAATTAAAACTAAATACAAGGGTCTGAGGTTGTTAAAAGGTAAAAACGTAACAACTCTATAAAGGAGATGATCAGATCCTATTCTTAGTTTCGTGCCTGGTCGTGCTTATGATAAAGGTCACAGTTGGACTTATTTTTACTATACGCCTCGAGGTCAATATTCGTTTATATCGCAAATATAATGTGATTCAATGAATGCAAGTTTCGAATATTTTTTAATCGATTTCGTAATCTCATTTAAAGCGTCATTAGCTTTCAATGCCCAATAATGCCGCACGAATGTAATAGATACACCGACAAACAGCACTTAATGCAGTCTTCATTTTCGATTCTATTTTCATGAAAGAAAACCAGGCATAAAAGAATGAAATTTAAGAAAAGGAGGTATTGACTGAAAGTAAAGAAAATTTCTATTTAATGGTCAGTTAAATACACACAGTAGCTTAGCCGTGAACAGCTGAGGTTAATTGCCTAGTAAAACTCAAAACTAAAACCATCATAAGCTGTTAAACTGACTAGGGGCCTTCTACTCGTATCTAAACAGAAATTACAGGCGCATTTAGTGGCCAACGTTCGTTTGAACGGTCGTATTAAGTTACTCTCTGTTAAGTTACATTGTTTTACATGTAATGGTGGGTGGAATTAAAGGTGATTTGTTTTCAGGCTTTTGTTTTTTGGTAAAATAAAATTAGAAAAATACTGTGATGAGTTTAGTAAAGTTTTTTTTCAGTTTGAAAATGTTTATTTTAAATGAATAAAGAGATATTAATATTAAGGACTAGGATAATAGGGTGCCCAACTATCGCTGCATTGAAGCAATGATTTCTGTGGAATTGCATTTTTTTGCTCTAGTGAGGACGTTTGCTTTTGAGTCCAACTCTTTCTTAAGGAGTGGCGTTGTTGATGTTATCCTCTCTCAGGAGTCAAATTACTTCTTGGGTAGATTATACTATATTCAGATATTCGCTTTTATTGAGACTATATTCGGTTTATTGAGTACAATATTTTAAGTGTTCAGACATAACAATATACGCAGTTCAGCTGCTTATTCAATATTCATTTGACAGATGGTAAACAAAACAACATTGGTTTTATTTCGTTTTGTTTGCCGTTGTTGACATTTGAGTTGTCAAATATCACACAGAAAGTGTTCAAATAATTGTAATATGCACACTGAACATACTTATGACATTGTTGCAATTTAAGTTTTACTCAATATTATAACAATTTGCGTATTTATTGCGCAATAATTAATTGAAACTTTATATGAAATATTGTGTTCAAAATAATCACGTTTATTGCGATTTAGGCAAAATAAATGAAATTATGAGTATGATTCGAATCTACTCATTTTTTAATACTCATTGTTGATCTCTGTAGAGCCTTGTTTGTCCAGAGAATTTTATGGATATCGAAGAGATAAATTTTGTAAATTTGGAGTTTTGAGGTGGCTAACTATATTTTATTCGAAAGAGTATGACCGAGTTAACAACCATAGCTTAGGCTTGATTTGTCTGTAATCGATTGTCTTTGCATTTATTGAACAGTGATGTCGCCGTAGTCTAGTAGGTAGTGTGTCGGCTTATTAGACGAAAGGCCCGAGTTCGAATCCCAGGTCAGACATCAAAACCGAAATATTTCTTCGGCGACTTCCTCTCAGCAGATTTCTGGCAAAAACTCTGAGAGTAAAAATTGCCATGAAAAGCTTCTCAAAAATCTGTAGTTCGGAGTCGACTTTAAACTGTAGGTCCCGCTACTCATGTATAAAATTAACGCACACAACACGAGTGGTGTGAGAAGCTAGGACGTTGTACAATGGGTCAATTCGACCTCCGGGTACTGTACTTGTCACAGTTGACAAATACATGTCCTCTAACCTAACCTAACCTTATTTTATTCCAAAAGAGCATGAGCGACTTTACAACCATAGCTTAGGCTTGATTTGTCTGTAATCGATTATCTTAGCATTTCTTGAACAGTTTTCTGATTAAAGTTGTTTTCATAGAAATTTTTGAAATATTTCTTCTTAAGAGAGAAAGAAAAAAAACTCCATTAAATAATGATTGTTATTGTATTTACAGGATATACAATAATTTGTTGTCCTTAATTTAAATTTGTTTTTTTCTTTTTTTTCGATAAAATATGCCATTCGGTCAAACCGGAAACCCATAGTATTTCCCTTTAGTTTGAAAGCATTTACTGGCATCATAAAATAAATAAACAGACAATTTACAAATTGCACCAGGACGAGTAAATATGTCAAGTACAGGCGTGACGCTTTGGTTGGCAGACGAAATTCATTTCAAAAAAATATATTCACCACCCCTTTCTCTTCTACCCAACGACAACATCATTGAAACAGTGAGGAAAAAAAGTAGAAGAAAAAAATTAAATGAAACGTTATAATGCATTTCCGGCCGCATGTTAAAAACTATATGGAGTGGTTCGGTCCTACATAAATGGTTGTGGAGACGGACATCAGTGTAGGGCATTGCAATGAAATGCAAGCCATAGTTTGGAAAGACTTTCCAAGCAATCGTTTGCCTGTTGGTTTGTTTGGTTGTTGTTTGCTGTGGGTTTATTTTTATATCCTTTAACTTAGTCCTGTGTAGCTCTAAAAATATGCGTGTGTGTGTGTGTTCATATGCTTTGGCATGATGCACTAAATTATGCAGTTGCCTGTTTGTTCTGTTCCCGACTTGTGGATACTACACTGACTCTGCCAATGGGAGTAGTGTTGAAGGTCGTTGGCGTTTTTGTCTTTTATATTGTATAAAAACAAATATTAAATTCAAAAAAACGTTGCAACAAAAAACAAAAAGAAAAAAATCAACAGAAGTTTTCGCCTGCAATAGAACTCCAGCTCATCCTGCTCGTACAAGTCTATTTATGGTAATATTTGGTTTTTTTGGTTGGCTTGTTGCTGTAAACATGTTCATAAATATTTTTTAAATACCCTACACTGTCAAATGGGTATACCATCCACCTATAAAGGGAATTACTCGGAATCATGAAAGTTCAAACATAGCAGTTGGCTCAGTTACAGTGGGTCTTGCCTAAACACGTCTCCCTTAAACACGTACTAAACTAACCATAACGAGGAACAGAGGTAAATGTGAACAGCATTGCCACAATAATCACCCAATTAGGTTTAAAGAACGTAACAAATTAGGCACATTTTTGTCTTAAACTCCTAAATAACCTCGATTGTCTATACGAGTAGGACGTAGCAATTGGGCAAAGTAGGCTCCGGCGTTCCTATTTTTTGGACGACTATACAAAAACAGTTTCTCGGAATGCTTGTTGCGATTTTATTATGACTTAGATTTGTCCAACCATCTTTTAGAACGACCTTCATTCTAACGGAGAAGCATTCAGAGCGACCGAACATTACTTCATTAACTGTAGATTTTCCATAAAATCCGTGTAGGAACCAGAGATCAGCAATGAGTATTCAAAAAGATGATTATAATTGAATCATATTCATAATTTCTGATACTTATACGCATTCATACTTATTTTAAGATCATGAAACCTCTCTACTCATATTCTAAGTTTGAAGTACTCATCGTACTCATACTTAATAATACGCATGATGTTGTTGATTTCGACTCTCCTTTACTCATTTACAGGAATCACAAAATAAGTATGATTCGCGTACGAACACTACAATACTCACCAGAAGGTTCTTCTTTTTTTGTAAATGCAACAACAACTAAGCCTGTAAATTTTGTTGAAGGATTCGAGTCACTCGAATCATTTATGAGTATTATAAGTATTCTTCTAAATTTATGAATCTGAATGAGTAGGCTTATGAATCAAATATATTTCGAATGTTATGAGTTTGATTTCAACGTTGTACTCATACTCATTGCAATCTGTACTTATAAATCAGTGTTGTAGTGATTATGAATGAATCAGAGTACATAGTTGAATTTTAATATTGTTGACTCACACGTACTTGAAATTTCATGAGTACTTATGAGTAGCAAAAAAAAAAAACGATTCATTGTGGATCTCTACAAGGCATATGACTCTGAATACCGTTACTAAATTTTTGTTATCTTTCTCTCTGAAGCAGGAAAAACACGCGGTTTTTTTACTGAATGACTTCAAATCAAACCTACTACTACATCGAGTCTAACTTATTCTCAAAAAGTGGCTGCCAATTGAGTTTGTTGTTGATCTGTTCCTCTGTAGGGCTTAGCGACTTCCTCTATGGGTTATTTGGAGAAAGAATAAAGCTTCTTTTTTATTTTAGTTACCACGACGAAAATGAGAAACATTTTGTTCATCTTCTCCCGCAACCTAAACTGTATTGTTTGGGTATAAAGCTAAGCACACCATAGAAAAATTTAACCTCTAATCTAGTCATATCCTTCAATGCATATGTATATTAAATACCTTCACTCTATTATGTATTATACGACATCACTTATTCGAACTTGACCGCCTATAACTTTATTCCTCTTCGTTTTTTTTTTCGTTTGTAGCTCCCCGCTAAAAACATGTGTTCGTGGTAATTTTTTGGTGGTCGAACACAATTTTTTGCTGTTGTTGTTGCTGTTGTTCATCCATTGGTATCGGTCGGTTTTTATAGTAAAAGTAGTGATTTGTCACTTTTGGCCACAATAAAAACATTGGTATTGAAAGTGGATGCAATGTTTTTAAATCGTTTAAAATTAAATAAATTGACTTTTTACTTCATTAAGAGATTGGCTTAAATGGGTTTTCTTGGTAAATCAAGCTTTAGCGAGCTATAAACCTAATTGTTTGGATTTAAATAAATTCTGTAATACAGTTATAGATAGTCATACTGCACAGACAGAGGTATGATACTTAAATTCAGAAAATTTAGTTTCTAAAGAAGGTTGTAGAAATTAACGTAAAGGATACTATGGTGTGATAATTAACACCCCCCCTAGGGACTAAGGTTTTTGCTAACGTAGTTATCCAAGCAACCATTCATTTGTTTCGTTAATCAATACCATCTCCGATCTAGTCTCAGCAGAAAGTTCTAATTAATTGACATCGAATAACGAGAAAACCAAGAACGTGTACGTTATCTGCCTCCTTTGCATTCAAGACATATCTTCATAAGTAGCTTTGAGCAAAGAGTTTTGCTTGAAATTAAATACCAATTTCTTGAACTTAATGGATTTAAAGATCCGTAGATTATATCAGAATATACATATGTACATGTATTTAAGTTCACTAAAAATCTTCGAGATTATCGTAAAGAACTTAACAGGGTCATCTCTGATAATCAAGCAAGCATTATAAAAACCTTTTACATCGTAGGACTTATAATCTGTAGTTACATCCCAGTTTCCTCTTCTTCTTAAGATACCTAAACTTTAAGGGTCTAGCTCAAGACTTATAATCTGTAGTTACATAAATCCCGTTTTGTCCCTCTTCTTAAGATGTCTAAAATAATTAAGAGTCCAGCTCATTTGAATACCAATCCATTGTTGGCTATTACAACTCTTTAGCTTCTCACTTCACCCATGTAGTATGTGTTAATTTTACTCATGAGTGACTGGACAGTAACCCACAGTTTAACTTCGAATGATTTGTAGAAACTTCTCATGTCAATTTTATTTACTCTCAAAGTTTTTGCCAAAAGACTGCTGAGCGGAAGTCGCCGTCGAAATAATTTTTTTCATATTTCGCTTTGTTCCAGCGGTCTGAGCTGGTATTTGAACCTCGGGCTCCCGTATAATTAGCCAAGACACTACCTAATAGACTTTGGTGACTTTAATAAAGTTTTCCATAATTCCAGGATCTTTGGTATAAATTGTTACTGCACTCCGTAAAGCCAAAGCTCTAGAATATAGTAGGGGGACTTGCAAACATTGACTACATCCAGTTTTCAAGGCTGTCTAAAGACTCGAAATCTTACTTTTTTACGAGTATATGTATGGTAGGCGAAAGATGGAAGCCGTCGTAGTCTAGCAGCTAATGAGTTGGCTTATTAGACGTGAGGCCACAGATCAAATCCTAGGTCAGGCATCTCCAACAAAACGAATTAAAAAAATGTTTCTTCGGCGTCTTTCTCTCAGTTGATTTCTGGCAAAAACTCTGTAAAGTAAATAAAAATTGACAAAATTTGTTGTTCGGAGTCGCCATTAAACTGTAGGTCTTGCCACTTATGAATAAAATTAACACACACCACATAAGTGGTGTGAGAAGCTTGGTCGTAATCCTGACTGAAGTGTTGTTGTAAAGACCAGTTAAATATGTATGCATATATGTATGTAGAGATAGAGTTGGGTTATAATATTGGGTCGCCTACACATCCAAGTGACATTGTATCCAGAAACTCACTGCCATGTAAGAATTTCAATACAACATAATCCAATTGAAGTCGCCGTGGTCTAGTAGGTAGTGTGTTGGCTTATTAGACGAAAGGCCCGAGTTCGGATCCCAGGCCAGACATCAAAAACAAAATACAAAAAGTATTTCTTCGGCGACTTCCTCTCAGCAGATTTCTGGCAAAAACTCTGAGAGTAAAAATTGCCATGAAAAGCTTCTCAAAAAATCTGTCGTTCGGAGTCGACTTTAAACTGTAGGTCCCGCCACTCATGTATAAAATTAACGCACACAACATGAGTGGTGTTGAGAAGCTAGGCCGTAATCCTGACGAAGGGTTGTAATGGCCAATTATGTATGTATGTATGTATAATCCAATATCTTCTATATTCTGAGAAGAGCATCTATTTAGTTTCATATCTATTTACTCCCATATCATTCAACCTTACCCGTCAAAAGGTTTCAATATTTCATGAACATTTCTTTGTTTAATTTTCCTGTAAAGTCTTTAAGAAATTTAATTTTCTGCATTCATTTGAAAACACTTTTTGTCCGCATTTCATTGTATTTAAAATGCAATTTAAACTAAAATTCTATTGAAAATCAATTAACAAGTAACAGACATAAATTTCCGTTTACAGGTGGCCGGCCACTTTATCTGTATTAATCACTCATTTATTGACTGACTGACTGATTGATTGATAAATTTTATGTAAATTCAATAAGAAAATTTTCAATTTTAGATAATTGATTCGGTATAACTAAATTTAAATAATAAAAAAAAAATACATAAAACTGAGAAGCAGACGCACACTTCCATACAATATTGCATTGCATTGCATTGCAAAAATTGCAATTTGTTGCTGGCAAAAGTCATCATCAACAAAAATTACAGTGTCCTACGCATAAGGACACTGAAAGAAACTATACAAACGTTTGAAAGAAATTATTTTTCTGAAACATTAAAGAAGTATCCTCTTAATGTTATATAATCTTTTTCTCTGTGTGTACTCCTCTACTCAGCATTTTCCCTCTTTATAAAGGTATGCATGATGCGTAGGTGCAACACGCGTATGCATTTGTGTTGTGTCTCTGTCATATTAAACGGAAATGTAACTTCTGTACTCAAACGCACATTGAAAAATCATGTTTTTTTTCTGTGCAACATTTCCATGTGACAAATACATGCTACACAGTTCAGTTGTGCAGTGTCTGGTCGTTTTTGAATTATGGTCATTTAAAACACTCACTGTTCTAAAGGAGATGCTGGCGTACATACGTTGAGTTTTTATATTCTCCCTTAGGGGTAGGGGGTGCGAAAACTAAAGGGGACCACATTTGTCTATAACTTCCGCTTTGAAATGAAAATACATTTCCTTTCTACACGCAACATAAAATATTTCTTTCTCTCGTTGTTTAATGCCACTTATGTATGTAAGGTGGCCCAAAAAGGAGGTCATGATATGAATGAGCTGCCATTCTGCTAAAGTGAAAGGAATGAGCTTTTTTGATGCACATTTGAACTCGTTTTACATACATACATACATATATACATTAGAGCGACTCACCAAAAAAAGTGCTCGATGTACCCTCCTAAAAATGAAGCTTGGACTTTTTTAAGATGACATTTAAAATATTTCGGCTCCAGCTTTGACCTCTCGTGAGCTGGACCATTTCGAAAAAGGGTCTATTTTTCCATTTTTTGTCAATTTGAGAATCTGTTTCCTTACCAACAGATACAATATGGGTATCATAAGAAAGGTTTTTTTAAGGCGCATCCAACTGTATATACAATTTGCCCAAGGACGCTCACCCATATCCTTTTTTAAGGATATTCTGTAAAAAAAGAACGGATTTTGAATTTTTTGTTCGGGGTTGTTTGTAACAAAATAACCAAATTAACATATTTTAATCTTTAGTCGATTTAACTAAATACGGGTCTTAGCTTTTTTTGAAATTCGCCCTAGTTTGCGTTTTTTGAGTATAGTTTTGTAAATATAAATAAAAAAATTTAATACCTTTTTTTAATTTGGGAAAAAATATTCCCACAAAAAGTCGTGGATCATTTCTTTTTTTCTTTCTTTAGTCCTATTTTCATCCAAACATCATCTAGAAACTAAATCCGCCATCATATTAGAGTTAATTTGGTTAGAAAAGAAGAAAAGAAAAAATTCAAAAACGTTTTTTTTTACAGAATATCCTTAAAAAAGGACATGGATGATTGTCCTTGGACAAATTGTATATACCGTTGGATGCGCCTTGAAAAAACCTTTCTTATGACACCCATACTCTATATGTTGGTTAGGAAACAAATTCTCAAATTCACAAAACATGGAAAAATATACCCTTTTTCAAAATGGTCCAGCTCACGAGAGGTCAAAGCTGGAGCCGAAATATTTTAAATGTCATCATAAAATATACCAATGTTCATTTTGAGGGGGGTACATCTTGCACGAATTTCGCTTCCATACAACTTGTGTCGCTCTAATATACATACATAAATTGGTCATTACAACCCTTCAGCTAGGATTACGACCTAGACAGATTTTTGGGAAACTATTCATGGCAATTTTATTAACTCTCAGAGTTTTTGCCAGAAATCCACTGACAGGAAGCGGGCACGCTTCTAGTAGACTGCGACGTCTGTACCTCGATTTATAGCAATCTAAATTGTCCATGGGTTCCTATCGAAAATAACTTTCTTTTTAAGAAAGAAGTTCAGCATCACTGGACCCTGAAATTAATGTTCAAAACGACTATTATTCACACAGAAGTGTAGGCAAGTGGTCTGTCTGATGAAATCTGCAGGGTTTTAAAAGTAGGAGATATGACGTCATTAGATGCAAAGCGGCTACATTCGCTGCTTATTTGTCCTGTGGGTTACACTTTTTTAGTGGTCAGTTAGGTTGTTACGGAGCAAGGATTTGTTTTGACTTTTACTTCATAAAAGTGATTCATCTCCAGTTATCTGTCTTGTGTATTAAGAAGCTCATTCACATTACGACATTACTTTATGGCCACCCCATGCAAATACATACTAGACTAGTAGTAACAATAGCTGGTAGCAAGAAATCATAGAAAAAAGAAGTAAAAATAAAAAGAAGAAAAGAAATCGAGAAAAGGATTTAAATTATGCGTTTGTGTAACAAGTCAATTTTTATTTGTTGTTGCTACATGATGATGCAGATTTTTTTGTATTGTTGTTGCTGTTGTTGCAACATCCATTACAAATGTAAATGATTTGCTAAAACATTTGTTACAACTGTTGCAAGTTTAGTAGCCTTAAATCTCATTGTTGCTATGGTAAGACAATTGTTGTTACAATTGCCCGAATACTAGGATAGCCAATATGCCTTTAGAGATGAGAGAGATTATTTACACATTTTTACGAAAAATTATGGTTTACGCACACTTTTTCAACTAACCACCCTCCTTCTTTTTTTTTGTAATTCAAAAGGATTCCAATTGTTGACAATTGCTAAACCAACTTGCGAACTTAACCATTTAGCAAGATATTCTTCTGCAATTGCAATTTGGGGGAGAGACAGTGTTGCAATATTTGTCCAACATTTTTCAACTATTCAACCAGAGTGTGTGTTTTTGTGCTTGGGGTCATGTAAATAATTTTTGGAACCATAATTTAGTGTGAGAAATTGACCATTTAAGTCGAAAAATGCAAAACAACACATATGAGAACTCTTTCAAAATGCCAACAAAGACTAGGTTTTTAAAATGCATTTCGACTCTATTAGAGACCATAGAGCAACAGGACTAAAAGGAGCAGAGGCTTAAGAGAGTAGTTTCTATAATGTTGTGAAAGGAGATGTCGCACGTAACTATTATTGCTAAGAAAGGAAAGAAATGGATGGCTCCTCAGATTGACCATCCACAATTGACTTGTAATAATAGGTAATCCAATACCTCTTTAGATACTTTTATGGCAATAGCAACTCCTACATCTTCCATGAACTCACGAGGTAATGAACCTACATGTTATGCCTGTACAGTCCCTAAAATTACATACATACGTGACACATACATACATAACTGATCATTACAACCCTTCAGTCAGGATTACGGCGTAGCTTTTCACACCACTCATGTTCTGTGCCTTAATTTTTTTATATTTGAGTGGTGGGACCCACAGTTTAAAGTCGACTCCGAACTCCAGATTTTTGAGAAACCCTTCATGGCAATTTTATTTACTCTCAGAGTTTTTGCCAGAAATCTGCTGAGAGGCAGTCGCCGAAAAAATTATTTTTTTATATTTTCGTTTTGATGTCTGAGCTGGGGTTTGAACCGCGGCCTTACGGCCTAATAAGCCGACACATTACCTACTAGACTACGGCGACGGAAATCTTTAGTGTAACTTTATTGACAAGAAAGGGAAGGAATGCAGAGAGTTTCAGATTTTCAATCAAAAACGATTACATAAACACTTAAGTTAGGTTAGAAACGATCGAGAAGAAGGGTTCAATTGGCTAAGTTTCCGCCATCACGTCGATATTCAATTCAAGAGTTTCTCTGTGAATTCCAGAGGTTATGTACCTACATCCCATGCTTGTACAGTCTCCAAAATTGTGGTTAGGATAACTATGCTGCTTATCGACAAGCGTGAAAGCTTTTTGAGATAATGACCTTAAAGTTTATTACTGCGTAATGGCACTGTTAATCACTTATTTTTCATTTGCAGGCCTATTTACCGAGTTTCTCTTTAGAGCAAACAGAAGATTGAATTCTTTGCCATCCTGTGTATGCGAACTTTCTCACTCTAACTTACCCAAAGGTCTCTTCCTCTCTCTCTCTCAGTCTTTTATTCCCAATCTCCTTCTAAGGGTATCATCTATTCAAAAATGTTTATTCATGTGACTTTATTCACATGGGGATTAGAAAATTGCAGGTTTTCGTTACACAGTACTTATCCACTGAACAATGTCAACGTCAACATATGCCGCCTGCAACTTGGAGAACTTTTCTGTTGGTATATGTATATGCATATTGTAATAGAGCATGTGCGTATGTATATACCGTTAACTTTATTTTTACTGTTACGGCATTTGACTTTTTAAAATGTACCATCATGTGTGATGGGAAATGTGTAAAAATTCTTGGTATTTTACAACAAAACAAAAAAAAGGAGTTTTTTTTTTGCAATGTGTGTGTGTATGTATAAGTGTCTATTTGACTTCCAGGGTAATTGTGCGTAAGGTGTAATTGCCCTCATTTACATACAAGTCCCATTGCAGTCAAGTACCCTTCCTGGTCAGTACAATATGTACGTATTGTTACCTATGCTTTACATTTCTATTATGAGGCCTATTAGTAACTGAATTGTTGTGACTTTGCGTAAGACAACCTTTTGTTTTGTGTGCGTATGCCCGGTGTGCACGGAAAGAAAGTTGCTTTTACAATCATTTATTATGCGTTCAATAAATAGAAAGTCGTTAAAAGAATTTTTTTGTGGTTTTTAGCGTCCACTTTTCAATTGCAAAAATGTTTGAGAACAGAAAAAAAACAAAAGTGGTACTTAAAATGTGTTGGAATTCTTTGATTGTGTGCTAAGCTATTGGTTTCATTAAGTAACACTCATGAAAAATGGGGTAAGTTAAAGTGACTTCAATTATTAGCAGGAATTACTTCCTGGTATTGGGAAAATTTAAATAAAAATAGAGAAGTGTATCAAGGAAAATTATTTCAACACTTTCTACGACAATTTTACTTCAAAATTGTTTAACTAGTTTGACAATAATTCCCATTTATTTTTAATGAAGACGATTAAATGCCAGACCACTATACTATCGAGGGTACAGTCGCCGTAGTCTAGTAGGAGGTGTGTTGGCTTATCAGGCGTAAGACCACGGTTCAAGCAACAGGTCAGATATCAAAACGAAATTTGAAAAAAATATTTCTTCGGCCCTGTCAGCAGATTTCTGGCAAAAACTCTGAGAGTGAAAAAAAATTGCCATGAAAAGTTTCTCTCAAAAACTTTAAACTCTAGGTCCCGCCACTCATGTCGTAATCTTGACTGAAGGGTTGTAATGACCAATTATGTATGTATGTGTTCTAAATTAAGAAAAGTAAATCGACTGTAGAGAAATTAAAAGCTCATCTTATACTATGTTCAGCTATGCACTTTTATTGACTCAATATTCGGTTTATTGAGTACAATATTTTAAGGGTTCAGGCATAACAATATACGCAGTTCAGCTGCTTATTCCATATTCATTTGACAGTGGTAAGCAAAACAGCTGGTTGTTTCAACAACATTGTTGTTTTGTTGTTTTTTTTTTTGTTTCGTTTTTTTTTGTTTGTCGTGGTTGACATTTGAGTTGTTAAATATTAATAGAAAGTGTTCGGATAATTGTAATATACGCACTGAACATACTTGTGACAGTCCTGCATTTTAAGTTTTACTTAATATTATAACAATTTGCGTATTTATTGCGCAATAATTAATTGAAACTTTATATGAAATATTGAGCTCAATAATGGCGTTTATTGTGACTTACGTAATAAAGGTGCATGTCTGAACACGTGTTAGTCCTTTTTTAATCCTCTTTTAAAAGATGTCGAGGTTAATTTCTTATTATTTAACAATCAAATGTATTTTAGTATCAGTATCAGATTAAAATTATTTGAGGTAAATATTTTTACTGAACAGTACAAAAAAGTACTAGAAAAGCTTTCAAAAATTAGCTTAGTTTGGTAGGTCAACCCAACATCAGTTGACTTACCAGCAACCAACTCCATTGTGTAGCAGAGAGTATAAGTTAATTTACTCCTTTCTATAAGTAAAACAATTTATTTCAATTGAAAAGTCAATTTAATAATTTTATTATGCATACGTGCATGCATATTCCCCTGCAGTTGTAGTTGTAGTGTTGTACCATATAATTAAATATTTATAAATTAACGTTTAATCAATTAGGTATTAATTTATTTAACAATAACAATAATGATTATAGAACCCATTAAATATTGTACCACAATGGAATATTTTATTTTTTTTCATAAAAAAACGTATATTGTTTATTTAAAAAGATTTTATTTTTTATGAAAGCTTTTTATTTTATTTATGGGAATTCGGTGTGTGATTTTTTCTTTCCCAAAATAAAAAAAATTTATTTTGAAATTTATTGCAAAGATTTCTATAACCCTACACTAATATGATGGGCATTGATGTATATACGAATAGATTTGTCAACCAGCGTTGAAAAATTCCGTACTTTAGTACTTTTTTCAGTACTTTTCCTTTTCAAAAATACCGCATTACCCCCGAGACACTTTCAGTACTTTTTTTTATTATTACATATTTTATATTTTGCGTTTTTCTACTCTTATTGCGTTCGCAACATCTTCAACGTAACGTTAAAGGTGGATTTTAATCTCAAGCCTCGGTTAGCCAAACGTACATGGAACGTACGTTAGTTTTTCTATTCCATATTTCGTACGTGTATTAAGTATGTATGTATTAAGTATGTATAAATAAATATTTTTTTTACAAAACTCCTGTTTGATGCAAAAAAGTACTCCTTCAATTTTGAAACACTGATGTCAACGTAATGAATCTCTACGTCGCCGTACTGCTATTAATTTAATCTATTATTTTAGCCATTATTGCTTATGGCTTAATTGCCTGCGATATTAATAGTTTTGCATATGATATAAAGTCATTCTGATTTTGTGGAACCTGATCGAGATGAAAAATAATTATTACGTTCTATCCAAGAATATAAACCGATTGCGACATTCTTGTGGTTCTATCTAAGATGGTAAACAATTTCCAACATTCTTGTGGTTATCATCAGACGATTGACGACTGGCGAAATTGGATAAGTGCTAGAGAATAACCGAGACCAACTCATAGCTCTTTCAAAGAACTTTGATATTTATTTTAGGCCATGAAAACGGGTCTCTATTAAGTATAGAACAAGTGAAAGTGCTGGATGATAAACTATATGAAGCGTCAGCTCTTCGGAAAGAATAGCAATCAATAATAAATATCATTCACCACTATATTTATTACATTAACCCAATACAATAAGGAAAAATGGCAACCCTTACGGTCCAGAACTTGCATTGAACTTATTATTTACTCATCTAAAAAACTTGATGAAATTGAAGAAAAAAACCCCATTGGGAATATGCTTTGTGACAAATCTATGCTCTTCAAAGGAATTTTTAGGAACAATAATCCTAAAATCTGCAGTTAAAAACAATAAGAAGTGCGCCTGATATCTGTGGTATATTGGAACAGAGTGACAGATATTCAAGAGACCTGCATGCGAAGATCTGCTAACATTGTTTAGTGGGAGTAGGTATACTAGATGGGAAATATCAGACTATGGCTGTAATTTACACTGTAAAATCCCCCGATTACTAGAAGTTCGCAGGACAAGATACCTGGGTTATATTTATTTCGAGAAGTCATAAACGATTTGAACGGTTTGCTGAATAGTGCCCATTGTCTTTGTGAGAAGCGCGATAAAATTCACATCCTATTGACTAGCTTAGCAGTTCGGTCAGTAGAAAGAAAGGCGGTGAACTTAAATTTTTTTATTTTTTTTTACGTTTGTATAGGCCGGATTAAAAAGTTCAGCCAGATTTGCGTCTGAGACTCTGTGGAGAAATGAAACAGAGGGTTATACAGAAGATTGAACCCAACTGGATGAATATAAGCCGAGAAGTTTTGATGTAATCTGTATGTAAATAAGCTTAAGAGTATTTTGAAGGTTAAACCTATCCAATAACTTTGTAAGTCTCCTGAGAAAATATGTTATCTTTGAAGAAAATTCAATAACACCGGAAAGACCACAAATATAGACCATGTATATGAGGTAGGTCGTATTACTGCGCCTAAGAGCAATACATTACATACATACATATAATCTAAGAAAATCTTAAAAAATACTGTCGAATATATGGAAGAGAGAAAGAAACGACATAAGACTACTAAACTGCAGTCTTTTTGATCAGAGAAAATTGAGAAATCATATACAGGGTTCTGAGATTCTGTGACACGCAATTCATCATGGTAAAACTCATGTTAAACTTATTCGAGTGAGGCTTGGAACAAAAGTTTCAACAGTTAAAATTCTTTTCCGAACATTTGTATTGAGTGTAACCGAAAGCATGCATCTTTTTAAGGCTAAAATAAGTTCATATTTTAATATCGTAAGAATAACATAAAACCTTTTCATTTTGTGAACCGTATTGATTATAGGGTTTACATTGAAGCCAGTTAATTGACTCGTTAAGTTTAAAGTGGACACTTGCTTTATACGGTGTTCACATATGCACCTTTATTGCGTAAATAGCAATAAACGCCATTATTGAGCTCAATATTTCTTATAAAGTTCCAATTAATTATTGAGCAATAAAAACGCAAATTATTATAATATTCGGTGCGCATATTACAATTATCTGAACACTTTCTATTGATATTTGACAACTGAAATGTCAACAACGACAAACAAAATAAAAACAATGTTGTTGAAACAACCAGCTGTTTTGTGTACCTTCTGTCAAATGAATATTGAATAAGCAGCTGAACTGCGTATATTGTTATGTCTGAACATTTAAAATATTGTACTCAATAAACCGCATATTGACTCAATAAAAGTGCATATCTGAACATAGTTTTAAGCCGCTACAAACGTTTGCTCAATAAGTACAATATATTCTTTGCTTATCTAACGTTATGTAGGGCATAAGATTAGTCTACCATATAAACCACCTTAAATACATATTAAAATAAAATTAATTTTTGAATTTAAAACAAATTCTATGTGTGATATTTTAAACAAATACAATCAGCTTCTAATCATCACCATGATTACTATGATTATAGTCATCACTTAAGTGTTTAAAATTCGGATACAGATAATGATGATGATGATGTAGTTTGTAAATTTTTGACATTTTACATGAGTGTTATAATTTACTAGACAAACTTAACACCTATTTTTGCAACTCATACAATACGTGTATAGTCAGTCTCATAGATAATAAAATATTTGTTTAAATAATATTTATTATTTTCAGTTTATTTATGTGTTTTGCATTTAATGTATTGTGTTTATTTATCGACTACAAATCATTAAATAAATATGTACATATAGTAAATAAATATTGTTGTTGTGCTTGTATTTTTAAACAAATTACTTTATAAATAAACAATAATAAGTTAGGAATTATGGATAATTTTATTTTGTTGACCAAGTTGACAAATGAGTAACAGGTTAACAGCATTTATAAGTAGCAAGCAAATTATTTATTTGACAGTTTTAACTGTTTAATGTTGTTGGTTTTTTTTTTGTGTGTGTAACATTAAGGGTATTCGCAGATTGAGTGTAATCAGGTAGCACTTAAACAAATACCAACTTTTCTTATCTTATATTTTATGAAGTCACTGAAGTCTAATAGGTAGTGTGAGGCCATAGTTTAAACCCCAGCGCAGACATCTGCGATGAAACTAATATGAAAAAAGATTCTTCGGCGACTTCCTCTCAGTAGTCTTCTGGCAAGAACTCTGAGAGTGAATAAAATTGCCTTGAAAAGTTTTTCAAAGACCTGTTGTTCGGAGCCAAATTTAGACTGTATGTCCTGCAACTCATGGATAAAATTAACATACACAACTTGGATGGTGTGAGAAGCGAGGTAGTCATCCTGACTGAAGCGCTGTAACTGACCAACTAAGTAAGTGAGTTGCTTCTCCTATTTCAACAGTGTAAAGTTAGTTGGTCAGGACCCACGTCAGACATCAAAACTAAATATGAAAAAATATTTCTTCGGCGACTTCCTCTCAGCAGATTTCTGGCAAAAACTCGGAGAGTAAATAAAATTACCATGGAAAGTTTCTCCAAAATCTGTCGTTCGGAGTCGACTTTAAACTATAGGTCCCGCCACTCATGTGTAAAATTAACACACACAATATGAGTGGTGCGAGAAGCTAGGCCGAAATCGTGAAGAGTTGTAATGGCCAATTATGTGTGTAAAGTAAAGTTAGTTGGTTTGCCTGCCGTTAGCATTGGGAACCCATTAGTCTCACTGCAATACACTAGGAAAGATAACAAGAGATAGCCTTGTACAACTCTTTTTTTAGCTTAAAAATCCATTACTACTAGAAAACCTATCAATATTGCTGAGATAATTAAGCAGTCCTAGGGTTCCTTTGTCCTTGGAACAACCCCACCAAGTGCCTTGCTCTGTATCTAATTCATTATCTTCATGTTTTCACTCTCTATAATCCATACACACTTGGTTTCTTGGCCATATTATTTCCTTAAATTCCTGAATGTCTTTATGTTTAAACTAGTCTTACTTTAAGTTCCGTTAGCTGCTCTTATGAGTAAGTGAAATTGTATGTAAATTTTAGTGTTAAACATGCAAACTAGGTGCCATAGGACTTGCAGGCAAGAGAAAGTTAAAATGCTATTTGTCTGGAGACAACTTCAGCTTTGCAGAACGATGATATTTTTGTGCATAGAACTGTTACGATCTATGAAAATTGTCTCTATATATTTTGATATTCCAAATTGCTAGTATAATTCGAAATAAAACCACATGCCTAAGCTAAGGGATCAGAACCCTCTTTTGCTTGCATTAATTCCAATTCGTATCATATCATCATCTGTATTAATTTTATAGCCTGTGAGTTGCCTATATGATTTACGATTTTTAAACTTTTATTTTATCGTTGTTGTTGTAATATTTTTGAAATTGTTTGTATTTAATGATGTACCCTACATCATTAGAGGTGGGCTTTTGAAAAGTTTTAAATTGATTGCAGCACAGTTTATAATCAAAACTCGAATCTTGACCATGGTTGAAAAATAAAGCTTTTAATTCCGGAGCCGTTTTCATAAACCTACTTGAGTTAAACGCATATAGTATAGGGGACTTTCCCATATACAGTGAGCGTCAAAAGAAACTGTACAGTAAAAAAAGATATACATTAGTAAATTACCGTTATTTTTATTTTAAAATTGTTTCATTGCCAGTTTTTTAAATTGAATTTAAATTTAAAGTGGTAGAAGTTGAGTTTGGCGATCGTTAGAATTTTATCCTTAGTGTACAGTTTCTTTCGACGCTCACTGTAAGTGTTTGGATATACAAAACTGGATTCTGATAAGTTTTTCCCACAGTTTATTGCTTGTATTTAGATTTGTATGTAATGGGATCTGAATTGTCTCAAGTTGTCCTTCAAATTTTTATTACAACAAAGTCAGTAAATATCAGGCAAAAGAATAAATTTAATATCTTGGCATCATTTTACAATTTTGAACGAACTTTTTACAATCGTTTCTCTCTGTGCCTAACCTGGAAGTACTGGTCCTAGACGTTGCAGTAGAATTTTAAACAAAAATAATTATTTTGCCTGCTATTGGCAGACATAATGCTTCAATCCTCTCTCAGAAGCATCATGACAATAGCTCTGATAGTAAACTAATTGCCATGAAAAACCTCTCAAATTAATTGTTCAGATTCGACATTAAAATGTAGATTCCGCCACTCATGGGTAAAAATAACACAAACACCATAGTTGTTAATTCCAAAAGGTTGTTTGTAATGTAGCGAATCCTATAGTCGACTTAGACTTACCCTAACCGTCTCATTAGTTTTATTTTTTGATTTGATTTTTTTTAATTTTTTTTTTGTATTTCTTTTGAAAAGTTTTGTGCTTTTAATTTAAATTTATTGTTATTCTTATTATTGTTGTTTTAAGCCTTAAACGTTTCTTGTTATTATAATTAAGCCAGTATGCCAGTTTGCCCGTATACCAGTGTCAGTGTATTAAATTTGTTTATTCTACCGGCTGATCAACTGTTTATTCTCACAATTCGTTTTGATTTTGATTTTATTTTTTATTTATTTTTATTTTAAACATTTAATCGGATGCGTAATGGTTGTTGGTATTTCCGTTATGATGTCTACATTTAAAGGTTTATTTTCGCTCTCTATTGCCTCTCATTCCTTTTGTTGTTTTATTAAGTAAAAAATAAGTGGCATTTAACTGTTGATTTATTTTTATTTTGTTTTTGTTTTTGCTTTTGTTTTTCTTAAATGTTTGCTAATTACACAGTTTTAATGATTTTTCCATATCTTCTGCTTAGAATTTGACTGTTGCATTTGAGCGAGTATATGTTGGTGTTGGTGTTATGTTAGTTTTTGTTGTAAAGTTATGGGAATTTCCAATATTTTCTAATGAGATTTCGTCTAAGGCCATAGTGCATTAGTAGACGTTTATTAAAATATGGTTTGTATGTGTCATAATCAGATAAACGGATTTAAAAAGCCTTAGCGGTTCTTTTCCCCGTCATTTTCACGAAAATAGCGTGTTTACACAATGAAATTTTGTATGCAATTTTTATTGAAAATCTTTATACGGAATATGAAACTGATTGCTAGTTTTTCGTTATGAAAGTATGTATATTGTTGAGTACTTGTGTGAAGGAAAATGAGAAAAATGTTTATAAAAATTTGCATGATTAAGCCGTAATTTTGTAACTTTAAAAATTTGCATTTCCGAAGACCTTTCGTTTTTATCCATAGCTTTTGATATCTGTTGGCAATTTTGTCGTTTTACTTCAGTTTTGCGTTCTCTCTCCAATTTTATATCTATAATCCTATCTTCCCGATTTCTTGTTACATTTTTTCTTCTGTAAATAGAGACATGTTTAAGACACTCTTAACCAAAACTTGAAAAAAATTATTGAAGCATTGCATTTTCACATGGGCCATGGTAACTTTATTAGATAATTTAGTTAAAAATGTATCAAGGAAACTTAATGTATTACAGAAAAATTTGTTTTGCTAAAATTCCCGGAAAAACACTATTTTTTATGTCACACATACATATATGGCTGACATGGCCCTATATTAAAACTTTTTTTTTTCTCGACAAGCCGTGTCAGTATTTTACGTCTGACGCATCCAAACAAGATACAACAAGTATTAACCTGTTGTTTAGAACACAGCGTTTTGCGTCGGACATCTGTGATTGACGTGGCCTTCTACCAAATCACCATGTCACATACCATATATGGCTGACAAGGCTCATGTAGAACTTCCTAGCGTCAGGCACATATGACTAACATAACGATTAACGTGTTAATATCCTGCTAAATTAGTAAGCCCAGAGGAGATGATTCGGTTTAGGGAGAAGTTAAGCAGGGAGATGTCAGCCAGGCTGTTTGTCATACCCCGAAGTTTTATAATAAATCTCCTGTCAAACTTGTCTGCTATTATCCCAACCATACCATATTCAGCGCGCTTAAACCCAACAGAGATGTCATTACCGTTGTTAGATAGGTAACCATTGTTCCGTTTATACCAACGTACGCTTACGCACTTTATTCAACTCCATCTGAGCGGTTTTCAAATTCGTACTACCTATTCAGCGCCCCATTTCAACGTCAAATACATTATTAAACTTGCAATGAAATTGCGGATATTTTATTACTTTTTATTAGATATAGGTACAAAGTTAGGCTAACTGGTTTTGTTGATTTATTTTTTTCAATTAGAAGTCCACTCTGTTTAAGTGCCCAATTTAAATTAAACACCCATAAATTTCATGTGCATATAGTCCAGCCACTCCTTCAAAGTAATAAAACTAAAATTATCTGGTCTTATATTGCGGTTTCATTCAACAATATCCATCCTCCTAATGAAATGCTCTCATAAAGCGGCACACTTTCAAAAATTTTAATTTTTTAGTTGAAAGAGCAAGTGAGTGAGTGTAACATTCGGCGGATCAATAATTTATGACTTCGACAGCAAGGACAGCAACCACACTTACTTACATCAATGAAAAAGATGTATCACAATATACCCAATAGGCAAAATTACTTAATTTCGAAACTCTAAGGGCCATTATTACAACTTGCCGTCAAAGTAGGGTTTAGTCAAAGGTAACTTTAGCTAAAGTGAACTTTAAAGTCACCTTTAACTTAACTTTTAACTTTTTAGTTAAAGGTTACTTTAAAGTTCACTTTAGCTAAAGTTACCTTTAACTAAACCCAACTTTAACGGCAAGTTGTAAAAAGTTAAGTTAAAGGTGACTTTAAAGTTCACTTTAGCTAAAGTTACCTTTAACTTAACTTTAAAAGTTAAAGGTAGAATGATCCACCCTTTAACTTAACACTCACTTCTACGTTATTGTACACTTATAATAATGAAAAACAATTTATCTGCCCGTTAAAATCCTCCCTTAAGTTAACGGCAAGTTATAATAATGGCCCTAAGAGTAAATAAAATTGCCATGAAAAGTTTCTCAAAAAACCTGACGTTAAGAGACGACTTTAAACCGTCAGTAAAGGTGTGCATAAACCATAACTAGCTACTGATTTAAATTCGCAGACCTTCTCCAGATGCCTTGCATATGCGGCTTATTGGGTATAAAATCTATAACAAATTTGCGTCAACGTTTTAAGTGTGAGTAGACGTGTGAAGGCGTTGGTTGGTAGGTAGTGTAATGCTGGTATAATTTTTTTAAGTTCAAATGGAAGTTGTAAGTGTGACCACATTCAGAGCAGACAGTTTGGCATTTTGTGGCTTTTGTTTACATTGAAAAAACAACAAAAACAAAACGAAATTATTTTTATTTTTCACAATAAAAACAAACAAACGAAAACACCGTAATAATGATAAATGAGTTGAAGAAGTGCTTTACAAGACGCACAACAAAATTCTCACGTGTGTGTAGGTTTTGTAATAAAATAAAGTCTTAAAAAAATATTCATTAACGCTTGTCTCTTCTGAGGATACTTCTTCTCTTGATTTTACTTTCTAATGCTGTTGAAGGATTCAATGAAATAACCTGTGATTTTAATTTTACTTACATAGGCGACATATGTATGTATATAGAATGAAAATGTAATGAAAACAAAAAAAATAACAACAAAAAAATCACTTTAATAAGAAATATCGTTTACGAGTATTTAAGATTTTGCGCGCTTTGCATATTAATTATTGCAACAACAACAAAAAAATATCCAATCCAAATGTCTGAGTCTTATTTACATTCACTGTCATATACATACATGCATACTTATATTGATTGTATTACTTGGATTATTTTGATCATTTAAACGGTTTTTAGAATTGTATGCCTTTTGGCGTACGTGCATTTCAAATCGTATCGATAATACGATTTTAATATTTCTTTTTATGATTCTTCTTTGTGTGACGTATGACGTGTGTTGTCTTTTGTTGTTTAATGATGTTTTAATAGGCCAACGTGAGCATATTTGAACGCAAATTGTGTGAATAGCCATTCAAATTTTATTTTATTTCGTCAAATGAGCTCAACTGATGACTGGAGTAGTGATAGTCTTTGCCGTCATGGTAACATCTGAGTACTTCCACTACATTGACATAATTCCGTCTTGATAAAGTTAATTTTTTTAAGGGAACTAAAGAAATTACTTCGTATAGTTATAATGATCCAGTTCAGCTCAAATTTTCGTCCTGTTGTATGAACACTTTTAATTGTCAAGGCATGTAATGCCTCTGTTTTAAAAACCAACTCGTTTGAGGCGAACTTTCCAGACATTAGCAATGAATCGTTTTCCTCATAAGTACTCATGAAATTTTGAGTATGAGTGAGTCAACGTGTATTAAAATTCAACTACTCTGATTCATTCGTACTCACTATAACCGTTGATTTATAAGTAAAGCTTCCAATGAGTATGAGTACAATATTGACATTTAACTCATAACATTCAAAATATGTTTGATTTATACGCCTATTCATTCAGGTTCATAAATTTAGAAAATACTCTAATAATACTCATAAATGATTTGAGTGATTCAAGTCATTCATCAAAAATTACAGTCTTAGTTGTTGTTGCATTTACAAAAAAAAGAAAGAGAAACTGCCATCAAAGTAAACACACAACCTTCAAGTGAGTATTGTAGTGTTCGTACGCGAAACATACTTATTTTGTGATTCTTGTAAATGTTGAGTAAAGGAGAGTCGAAATCAATAACATCATACATACATACATACATAATTGGGCATTACAACCCTTTAGTCAGGATTACGGCCTACCTTCTCACATTTTTAATTTTATATGTACATAAGTGGCGGGACCTACAGTTTAACGTCGACTCCGAACGACAGATTTTTGAGAAACTTTTTCATGGAAATTTTATTTACTCTCAGAGTTTTTGCCAGAAAACTGCTGAGAGGAAGTCGCCGCAGAAATATTTTTTTTTTCATATTTCGTTTTGATGTCTGACCTGGGATACGAACCCGGGCTTTACGTCTAACAAGCCAACACACTACCTACTAGAATACGGCGACTTCATCATGCGTATTGTTAAGTATGAGTACGATGAGTACTTCAAACTTTGTATATGAGTATGATATTAAAATAAGTCTGAATGCGTATAAGTATCAGAAATTAAGAGTATGATTCGAATCTACTCATCTTTTTGAATACTCATTGCTGAACTCTGTTTTCCACCCACAAAAATTATTCACTATAGGCTATAGAATATATCAATCGCTAGTGCAGATTGCTTCGAAACGGTTTCTTAAAACTTTAGGTGCGTCCCCAGTGGTGTTGTGCTAATTTTTTTTTTACCGGAACGCGTTCCGGTTCAGCAGAAAAAACGTTCCGGACTCCGGTTCACGGTTCGGAAAAACAAGCCGGTTCGTTCCGGTTTATGTTCCGGTTCGGATTCGGATCAAACCCTTGTTTATAAAAATACATATAAAAATTAGAAAAACAAATCAGCAGTTCTTATTAATTTTTTTTTCAAAACGTCAGCCAATTCTCGTTATCAGAAATCATCTTTAGTTCCGGAACGCGTTCCTGTCCAAAAAGGAAGTACCGGAACGACGTTCCGGAGCGTTCCGGCTCGACAACACCACTGTGCGTCCCCATCAAGTGTAATCCGTCGTTTCTGCGAGCTCGCAACGTTTTCACAATTATCATTACGACTTAATATTGCCACTTTTTATCTCTATCATTTAGGGGGCTTTAGACGATCACACAAGTTGTGCGTCATGTTAAGCTTTTGTGTAGAAGAGAGCGGATAATGTCGTGTAAACTTAATATGTAATGAGAGCACACGATATTGAGGGAAAGTACGTATGGAAATGTGGCAAATTGTGCGCCATGGTAAGTTTTTGTGTAGAAGAGAGCGGATAATAATATGGCAGTCGTGCGGATCTCTGCTTATTTTAGATTTTTTTTTTTAAAACTTGTATAATTTATTAGATCAGGGATGCATTCATTTTACATTGTTTTGGTATTTTGCTGATCGTGTAAAGGCAATAAATTCGGCAGTAAGATTTTTACTCTCACTGATTTTCTCACTGATTTTCTGCATGTAGAGCCTTATCGTTTAAATTGAACTTTATTGTCCGCTTTAAATATTAATCGATTTTAATCTGGCTCTAGAAGGTTTTAACGAATCAAATCTATGAGATAACTTCTGATCTAAAGCTTGAAGTGTGCGATTAATCCTTTTTGATTCTTTGCTTACTTATGTTACTTATAGCTGCCTCCACTCCAAAATATATGACGTTTCGTGCCTGATGAAGTGGTTTTATGTAGATGAGGGCTATGTTAAATCCTTTTCCAATGGCTTGGAAAGGTAAAGGTTAATACGATTGAGATTGTAGAACTTTCTAATGGGATTTTGTTCCGTACGTTAGTCATTGGTTTATATATTACAGCTGATTCCTTTGGATTAGATTACAAACAATGGATTAAAATCTTTAGAAGGGATTGTGCTATTGGCCATATTTTCTAGGAGTACCTCAAGGAGTCTATTGGCTTTCAGAGACGCCTATTCATCTGTTCGACGTTTTCATCTGATCAAAATATTTCTGAATACATTCTGTTTATCAAAGGAATAGACTCGGGGAAACGGATCAACATAACGTAGTCTGGATTCCAAAGGATGATGAACGTATTTACCAACTTTGATTGTTATTTTGTACGTTTATATCTTTATTTTATAAATTATTCACTGTATATGTGATGATATATCCATTGTTTATATTCGATTGTAAATATTAAAACTTGAGAAGTCATATACATATCTATGATGAGTGATATATACATATATAAATACAAGATTCATAGTCATTATTTTGATGATTATGATATGATTCATTAGAGTTACAGTATTTCCAATGTTAACTAAATTATACATCTTCTATTCCTGTTTAAGTACACGTTCATTTTGTATACAATATTCATGTCTATAACCATTTATGTCTGAACATACAAATATTACGGCGGCATAAAAATTATTTTAATCAGTTTAGATTGTGGAAAGAAAGAAGTACAGAAATATAAAAAAAACGGGTATAAATACGTGTGTGTGTGTGTTCTTTTTTCTTATTGTTGTTGGATTTTTTTTTTATTTAATTTATTTCTACTGTTTCTATATTAAGAATATTTAAATTAAAACGCGTACTTTATATACATACATAAGTATGTATACACAATAGGGTATTATTTGGGGTATTTATTTTTAGAGTTTTTGGATTTTACCCACTGAGTAAAAGATTTTCCTTTATGCTTCTTTTGCTGTGTTTAAATTGAAATTAAATTTTTTAATACAAGTAAATTTTATCATAATAAGAAATCTTTGCCTCTTTTTTTTTTTTTTTTGAATAAAAAAAAGAAATTCCATTCGGTATTATTATTTTTTCTTTTAAGTTTTATTATTTAAATTGTAATTGTTGTACAAGTTTTTAATGCAATTTAATGAAAATGTTTTTTTTTACTAGAAAAAAACCACGATATTGTCGCTAATTTGAAAAATAAATTACAAATTTCCTCAATTCTAATTTGTATTTGAATTTTTCTTTTTTCTTTCTTTTTTTTTATTGGTTTCAACCACTAACATCCTCATTTTGTTTTGTTTTTACCTTTTTCCGCAAAAGCTCTCATATACGTTTACAAAAAAAAATCTAATTTTTCAATTAACGCGCCTATAATTTGTCCAGTTAGTGATGTTTAGTGATGTGATTAACGATTACAATCTATAAATAAACTTTTTTTACATATGCATTTATATATTGGAACTTGGAAATAATTTTTTCAAAGTTCAAATAACAAGTTACAGTGGAACCTGGCACTCTATATTATTGTGAGATTTCTGTATCAGAGGTCAGCAATGAGTATCGCTCGAACCGGTTATAAGTATTTTTCTAAATTTATGAATCTAAATGAGTAAGCTTATGAATCAAACATATTTCGAATGTTATGAGTTTGATCTCGAACGTTGTACTCATACTCATTGCAACCTGTACTTATAAATCAATGTTGTAGTGAGTACGAATGAATCAGAGTAGTTGAATTTCAATACTGTTGACTCACTCATACTCAAAATTTTATGAGTACTTATGACTAGCGAAAAAACGATTCATTGCTGATCTCTGTCCTGTGTACAGAAAAGGGCTTAACTGTCTGGTTTCGTTAGGCAATAAAGAAATGTACGTTAATCGATTACGTTAATCGATTGTTACATGTTTTAGTACATGTGTTGACACTAACAGTCGCAATAGTCTAGTATGTACTGTATCGACTTGTTAGACGTGAGACCACGGTTCAAACCCTAGTTCAGACATCTCCAAAAAAAGCGAAATATGAATAAATATTTCTTCGACACATTCCTCTGAGATGAGTTCTTGCAAAAACTCTGAAAGTAAAGAAAATTGCCATGAAAAGTTTCTCAAAAATTTGTTGTTTCGAACTTTAGATCCCACCACTCATGTATAAAATTAAGACACACTACATAAGTGGTGTGAGAAGCTAGGTCATAATCCTGACTGAAGGTTGTAATGGCCATTCATGTATATCCATATATATGTATGTTGGCACCTACAGTTTAAAGTCGAGTCCGAATGGCAGACTTTTTGAGAAACTTTTCATGGCAATTTTATTTTGCTCTCAGAGTTTTTGTCAGAAATCTGCTTAGAGGAAGTCGCCGAAGAAATATTTTTTCATATTTCGTTTTGATGTCTGACCTGGGGTTTAAACCCTGGGTTTACGTCTAATAATCCAACACACGGCATACTAGACTACGGCGACTTCATTGTTTTTAAAATTAATTTTATTATTTTAATCAGCCTTAAGCCCCGATTAGCCAAACGTTTACGGAACCTACGTTCGTTCTTTTTGTATATGAAGAACGATGTAAATGCTAACCGAAATTACATTACGGTGTGGTAATCGCTCTCATTGCTTTTTGAATTCTAAAAACAAACATGCGTTCCGTGAACGTTTGGCTAAGCGGGCCTTTAATATCAAAATTAAATCAAATGAATATTTTCTTGCATAGTTTATTCGTTTTACATTTCATTTGACACTAATAAATGCCACTGATGCGCATTATTTGCTTAATTGATTTCCTTTGAGTAATTGATTAACTGTCGTTTTTTTTACAGTAAAATTCGCTTTATTTAATACAGATTAATTTGTAAATGTAAATTAATTAGAAAATTTAGAAAAATGTCACAAAAAATTTTAAAAAAAAACGTTCTTGTTAACGTTTATGAAACATCCAAATGAAATTGACGTTAAGCGAGGATGCATAAACACCTAGCTTCTGATGTTTTAGGTGAGTCACTGTTGACGTGGGAGTGGCCAAGTTCAAACAAGTTTTTCTCTTCAAAAGTCGTACATTTTCAATGCCAATTACTTTGATTCTATTACGTTTACAAAGCGACTTTACTGAAGCCTCATATTACATTCGTACATACGTACATAATTGGTCATTACAACCCTTCAGATAGGATTACAAGCTAGCTTCTCACACCACTATGTTGTGTGCGTTAATTTTTATACATGAGTGGCGGGACCTACAGTTTAACGTCGACTCCGAACGACAGATTTTTGAGAAACTTTACATGGCAATTTTATTTTCCTCCCAGAGTTTTTGCTAGAAATCTGCTGAGAGGAAGTCGGCTAAGAAATATTTTTTCATATTTTCCTTATGATGTCTGACCAGGAGTTTGAACCGCTGCCTTACGTCTAATAAACCAACACATTACCTACTAGACTAAAGCAACTTCGCTACTTATTGATAAAATCAATGGATTTTCCTTTTACTACACCTCCTTATATTTTGATGAAGAGATGTGGGATTATTCATCTCTTGCATTTTAACCACCAATTCCAATTCAAAAATAAGTAATTTTAATGCAAACTTTAACGTTTTTATTTAAATATAATTTTTATATATAAACGAGGATACTTAATCAATTACCAGCAATAAATTTATTGCCATTAAATTAGACAACAACAAAAACAAATAAAAAAAATTTAAATTCAATTTAAAGTTTCAATCAAAAAAATTGTAAAACGCACAGCGAAAAATCAAAAGTAGAAACGAAATGGATAAACATGCCAAAAACTTTAGCCAAAATAACCGCTAATCAAGTTCACAGGTCATGTTTGGCCGCAACATTACAAAACACAGTGTAATTTACAGTTAGACACAAATACCCCAGCCAAGTAGCCAGCCATAGTCATTCATTCATTCACTCCACTATCAGTCTGTCAGTGACGTTAGTCAAAAATCAGCGTATTTATCCATATGGCAACATAAAACACATGAACAGACAGACAGACTGGCAGACTGACACACACGTATTTTAGACACATTTAATCACAGCGTTTAGTTTTTGTTTAGCCTTGATTGTTGCATTGCTGGTTGTGATGATGATGATGGTGGTGGTTGTGAGGAATGGTGGTTAATGATGGCTTTGATTTGCCATAAAAACGGAAACTGTGACATAAATTTTGTGAAATTTGTAGAAAAAAACAACAACAACAATAATGGCTTAATAAATTTAAACAATTTTTTAAATAATTTTAAAGAAATTTTCCATTGCAACTGTATTAGTCATCAGGTGATTTAAAGATGCTGTTCATGGTTATAAACAAAGTGCTGAAACAAATAAAATTTAAGAATTAAAGAAAAAATGTGAAAAATATTTAGTTTTTGATAAGAAACGTATGATCTCCTAGAGGCTAAGTATCCAATAGATAGCTACATATGTATATAAGAACAGAATCTCTTTGAACTCCATTTGTGATGACACGATTTATTCTATTTAGTCCTTAAGCCTTGCTATCTGATAGCTTCGTTAATTGTTGACCATTGCACCACTATTGTTGTGAAGTAAAACAGTGCTTTTCACCAGGGAATACTAGAAGCAGGGATCATAGAGAAGTTTTTCAATGATACTAGCGTTTTTCTTTAAGGGAAATGAAAAACCACTAGAAGATCATTTGGGACAAGTAAAGTCAGGCTCGATGTTGAGTCAATTATGTCAAAACTGTCTTCATAAGACGAAAACATAAGGACAACTCTTCAAAATCTACCAACTACCTGGGCTTAATGATCAACTTAAACTACAAGGAACTGTACTTGCATAAGAGTAACAAAAGTTACAAATGTATAGAGCCACGTATAAAGGACTCAATGTTAATGTATTAGGCAACCAATTCTGATGAGTACAGCCAAGAAATACTCCCTAAACAGAAGAAGCTGATTAAGTGGAGTTAGTGACCGTCAAACTTTGTCTTCATAGGTGCTTGAATTATTGTGGGATTTATTCCCTTAGAATGAAAGTATTAGGCCTCCGGAGAAATTAAAAAGAAAGTAAGAAAAATCTTCTAATGATCGCTGGATCTACAAAACTATTCCGAAATATAAATAGAGCATCAAATCGCACTCATGAAGATGTCATGTGCAATATAATCCAATTCCTAAATTGTTGTAATAGGAGTTACACTCTTAGCAATGGACACATAAAATGCACTGAAATGTTACCATTACGCATGAAAATATAAAAATCAGAGAATACCGGAATTTTACTGCCGATTTTGCTGCAACTTAGCAGCTTTTCCTCACATCTTCGAAACTCTCCACTATCCATTTGTACGTTTTAGTCACATTTCCTTCTCTAATACGTCAGCAGTCGGTTGTAAAGGGAAACTCTTTGGCATCCTTTATTTTCAACCTCTTTGAGCTTCAACCAGCAGCTGTTTCTCATATTTAATGAACTTGTCACTGGCCACAACTTGTGAAGGTGACAGATACCACAGAGATTCAAATTACTACAACTAGTCCATAAGTCGACCATTGCACAATCAACACTCTTCCCATGGTTTGACGTTTTTTATTCTGATTCTAGAAATTTTTTTATTCTGATTCAGACATCGACAAACGAAATATGAAAAAATATTTCTGCTGCGACTTCCTCTCAGCAGTAAATAAAATTGCCGTGAAGAGTTTCTCAAAAATCTGTCGTTCGGAGTCGGCGTTAAACTGTAGGTCCCGCCACTCATGTATAAAATTAACACACACAACATAAGTGTATATGTAAAGAACAAACGAATGGTTATGAATACATAATTTTTTTAGACGAAGCCACGGCATGGGAATGTGCATGTGAATATAAGAAACCGCTTTTTATTCCATACGCTCTACTTTAAGCCATTATTAAACCATTTTTCTTGGAACCTGAAGTCGCCGTGTTCTAGTATATAGTGCGTTGGCTTGTTAGACTAGAGACCCTGGTTCAAGTCCCGGCTCTGACATCATCAGCAAAAACCGGAATATGAAAAAATATTTTTGGCGGCGACCTCCTCTCAGCAGTCTTCTGGCAAAAACTCTCAGAGTAAATAAAATTGCCATGAAAAGTTTCTCAAAAATCTGTCGTTCGGAGTCGGCGTTAAACTGTAGGCGGGACCTATGTAGGCGGGACTCATGTATAAAATTAACGCTCACAACATAAGTGTGAGCGTAATCCTCATTGAAGGACTGTAAAGGCCAATTATGTTATGTTATGAACGTCTAGGTGTCTAGTTGCAGATAGGCTACTATAATTGCTCTATACAGGGTTTTAATGACACGTGGTAGTTATTAAATAAAATTGTTTTAAGTTTTTGCATACATCTGAATACCAACTAAACAATTGCAAGTAAAAAACCTAATTTTTAAGCAAATTAATGCAAATTTGCTAAACGTTCTCAAAACCCGTAAAAAAAAGAATCCATAATCAAGATTAAAAAAAAAAATCCAATAAAAAATTAATCACTTTCAAAAAAAAAAAAAGAAAACACGATAATTTCGATTGTACTACGATGTTACCGCAAAATTTGCATTTTGTTCACTTTTCGTAAATATTTTATGCCTTAACAGATGTGTGTTGGCCAAAAAAATATGGCAGGTGCCTGAAACACTTCTTTTTTTTATCTGTTATCGATTTATTTTCTACAGCTTTTTTGGATGATCATAAAATGTTTGAAATTCTCTGACAGTTTGATTAGCGCTTCAAAAATACCAAAATTGATGCCAAAAAATAATAAAAAACATCGATAAAATTAGATAATTTAGCCAGAAAAGTGCAACGTGCGTGTGCCACACTTAAAACAATCAAACACTTCGACATCAAAAAGTTATTTCTGTGTTAAGTCTAAGAAAATCAATGACCTGTTGCTGCCAGTTCACGTTGCCTTTTTATTATTTAAAATCAGTTTTTTTATTATAGAAAATTATTGTTACGCTGCTATAGTTTACAATGAATTCTTGATTATTCACACTTTTCTCTAGAGACTTTGTTTATGAATTGCTTGTGTTGCTTGTTAAAGTTTTATGGAAATTTATCTTCACTTGATGTATTTTTTCCATCAAACTCTGATTACAAGTAGTTTAGAAAATGATTTCAAATGTTTTATGAATAAAAACTTCCAATACTTTTTTAAAGAGGGTGTAACAAAAAAAATCACTTTTACTACAGAAGAACGTGTTTAAATTTGCATTTAATAGCTTTACTCTTCGGTGTGCTTCGCTGCACCCTTAAGGTTTACTTAAACTAAACTACAGGTCATGACATTTAAACATGTTTCTTAATTGTATCGGTTGTATAACTTATGAATGAAGGATTTATTGAAAGTGTTGACCATATTTAATTTGCAGCCCATAAGTTTTAGTAGCCACTTCATCCATACCTATGGTCCGCTACCAAATTCAGTTTCTTAAGTTTGCCGAAATCTAGCAGGTAGTGAGTGTGTCGATATATTAGACGTGAAGCCAAGATTCAAACCCTAGTCCAGACATTTCGAATAAATCGAAATACGAAATATTTCACTTGTAGGCCATGAGTTTTAGTAGCTACCAGAGATCAGCAATGAATCGTTTTTTCACTACTCATAAGTACTTATGAAATTTTCAGTATGAGTGAGTCAACAATATTTAAATTTAACTACTCTGATTCATTCGTACTCACTACAGCATTGATTTATAAGTACAGGTTGCAATGAGTATGCGTACAACGTTGGACATCAAACTCATACCATTCAAAATATGTTTGATTCATCAGCCTACTCATTTAGATTCATAACTTTAGAAAAATACTTATAATACTCATTAATGATTCGAGTGATTCGAATCATATATCAAAATTTACAGTCTTAGTTGTTGTTGCATTTACAAAAAAAAAGAAGAAAGGAAAAGACAAAGACAGCAAGCAAAGTAGTTGTAATCTTATAATCTAATCTTATAATCTAATCTTATAATCTATGTTCCAATTTTGTGGACGTTCATTTTGCCAATAGTCACAATGCCACAAAAGCGAGAATGATTTCCAACAACGCAGAATGATGTCACTGGATAAATTTCACTCTTGAATAGGATACTCCACATTGGCTTGATTCGTTCTGAGTGTCAAAAAAATTTGCAATTTTTTAATGCGGAATCCTTACATTGCCAGAATTTTGAGAATCATCTGTTGAGTCCTCTCAAGTCGCCGAAGAAATATTTTTTTAAATTTCAAATTTTGTTTTGTTCGAAATGTCTGGACTGGGGTTTGAACCTCGACTTCACGTGTAATAAGTCGACACACTACCTGCTAGACTTCGGCAACTTTTAAATTGTCTAAATTCGTCTACAATTCGACACGATAGAATATTCTCACTACAGAATTTGAGTATAAACTGTCTGCATACATAGGACACAAGAAACTGGATTTGATAAAGGACCATACGCGTGAATGAAGTAGCTACCAGACATCAGCAAAGAGTATTAAAAAAGATAAGTAGATTCGCATCATACTCATAATTTCTGGTACTTATACGCATTCATACTTATTTTAATATCATACTCATACTACTCATATTCAAAGTTTGTAGTACTCATCGTACTCATACTTAACAATACGCATGAACATCATGCAGCTCAACATTTACAAGAATCACAAAATAAGTATGATTAGCCCAACATTGGGACAAGCAGTTGCATAAAAAAATAAATATATACTTATAGATACATAGAACCTTTTTAAATACATACATATGTGTGTATATAATATATACACATTATACATAATATATATGGATTCTTTACTAGACATTGTATGAATGTAGATTAAAGCTTAATGTGACCAACTATTTAGTGTTATGGCTTTTTTCTGTTCATCACTCGTATGTGAATCTTATGTGAGAGCCAATTTCATTTCCAGTTGTTACAAAATGAGCAATGATTACTTGTCAAATCTCAAATAAAACTGTATCACCAAATACCTATTGATATACCCAGAATGTTAATCTCGACATTTTAAACATGAAACACGTTGGAACAGAGCTTTAATTTTTTTTAATGTTATGAATATGAAAAGTAAGTCAGTGAAGTTTGTACCGACTTAGACCAGAGCAAATGCAGCTGAGTCATTGACGTGAGTTATTATTTTATTTGTTGAGGAGTACAGTACATAGTGACAAATCATACACAATCGTTTCAATCAAAAATTCCCCAAACAGTGAATATCATAAGAATTATACAGAGTCTAATTAAATGTCAAGGATTTGTTTTTCGATCATTGTATGTAGGAAACTAAACTTCTACAGGCATGAACGAAGTTGCTACTGAAATTCATGGTTAGTAATTGAACAGTTTATCTAATCATTTAAGATCTGAACTGAATTAATTATATGAACTTATCTAAATTTGGATTTCCCCGTCTTTTAATTGCAACTCATATTAACATTTTAGTTCACGGGCAATTCCGTACAGTTGGTCGCATTAGTCAGCACTCTTCTATACAACATGCAAAAAAAAAAAAAAAAAAGAAAAATGATTTGTCATGATTTTGTCAATTCTAAAACAAATCTGAGCTCGTAATATTTAAATATTTATTCAGTTTCATTTGTGTCGTTAACGCCAACACCACCAACAACATCACGGCCAATATTGGCAACAACGTCACCTGCGAAAGCTTTTTGCCATTTCAAATTCACAAAAAAGTTCGGAATTTCTTATTCACACAGTAAAACTTTTGTGTTTTTGTTTGTTTTGCTGCATGTTGTTGTTGTTTTTAATTTATTCGTTTGAATCGATTTTGTGAAAAAACAATCACAAGTCGGCTAGACAAATACACACCAAACCGGGTCGGACAGCCCGATTTAGAGACGATCAGCTGTTTTAACCAGAAACACAAGTTAGTATGTATATGTATGTATGTATGTGTTTACGGAAGAAGCAGACTTGGTAATAAAAATTAAGTTGTTTTGTGGCCAATGTGCATGGCATCAAAACCAATGTTTTTGTTATCGTAGCAAATCTACGTCACTTTTTTATTACCTGTATAGTAGTGTGTTAATGATTCACCCACTTCATTAAACGTTTTAATACGAAAGCGTTCGATTTTTATTTTAATGACACAACAAAACAAAAACTACAAAAACCCAGTTGACAAGTTCGTACGTTCGTCTTTTTTAAATTGAGATTTTTTAGCTCTCGTTTAAAGCGTAGTTCTAAAAAGAGCTTAAATATGATAGAGAGATAGAGAGTGTTACTGATCTTTAAGTAGAATTAAAATAGTATTTTAAGAGTTTATTTTTTTTGTAAGAGATACACGTTTTTTATCGAATCAATCGATCTCTTTTGGAGGTGTGAACGATACAATGAATAAGAGAATTAGGGACCGGCCCATTTTTTTTTGATATTTGAAATACATACTTTCTATATTTTACGACAAACAGATTTTGTAATTTTAGCAAATCATTAATTTAATTAAATCAAATTCTCTTAGATTTTCTCAGGTTTGTATTTTTTTAAATAAATAAAATGAATCGATGAAGTCGCCGTGGTCTAGTAGGTAGTGTGTTGGCTTATTAGACGAAAGGCCCGAGTTCGAATCCCAGGTTAGACATCAAAACGAAAGTATGAAAATATTTCTTCGGCGACTTCCTCTCAGCAGATTTCTGGCAAAAACTCTGAGAGTAAAAATTGCCAATGAAAAAGCTTCTCAAAAATCTGTCCCGCTACTCATGTATAAAATTAACGCACACAACACGAGTAGTGTGAGAAGCTAGGACGTTGTACAATGGGTCAATTCGACCTCCGGGTACTGTATTTGTCACAGTTGACAAGTACATGTCCTCTAACCTAACCTAACCTAACCTAAAATGAATCGATAATTTTGTTTTTCATAGATTTTTTTTATTGAGAATATAAAAATTTTCTAAAAGCGTACTGTTGTATTTTCTTTATAATAGCCTTTTTATTTCTTATTATCGATAATCTTATTATTACAATAATTTATTAAATACCTTGTTATCGACAAATTTTCATCAATTTTTAATGCAAATTTTCTTTACCTAGAATATAAAGGAATAATCACATTATTATCGAAATTTAAATATGTATATATCAGAGATCAACAATGAATCGTTTTTCGCTACTCATACGTACTCATGAAATTTTGAGTATGAGTGAGTCAACGTGTATTGAAATGCAACTATGTACTCTGATTCTGATTTATAAGTACAGGTTGCAATGAGTATGAGTATAACGTTGACATCAAACTCATACCATTCGAAATATGTTTGATTCATACGCCTACTCATTCAGATTCGTAAATTTAGAAAAATTCTTATAATACTCATAAATGATTCGAGTGATTCCAATCATTCATCAAAATTTACAGTCTTAGTTGAAGAAAGAAAAAGACAAAGACAGCAAGCAAAGCAAACACACAACCTTCTAGTGAGTATTTTAGTGTTCGTACGAGAATCATACTTATTTTGTGATTCTTGTAAATGTTGAGTAAAGGAGAGTCGAAATTAACAACATCATTCGTATTGTTAAGTATGAGTACTTCAAACTTTGAATATGTGTAGTATGAGTATGATATTAAAATAATTATGAATGCGTATAAGTATTAGAAATTATGAGTATGATTCGAATCTATTCATTTTTTTCATTGCTGATCTCTGGCATATATGCTGCCATATTCATAATTTTTTGTGATTTAATTCGTATTAAAATGATTTGAAAATGATTTTATTTTATTTACGTATTTATTTTATATTAATTCATTCATTCAAATTAAATTAATTTACAAATTAATAAGCAAAGTGGAACTGGCTGTAAAGGTTTTCATTCTAAAAGGATTTTATAACTTATATTTTCTAGAAACAATAAGAAAATCTGCTTAAAAGCTTTCTTGAAAAGATTTTAAGCAGGATAACTTGCTTATGGTATCGAAAATTTTAAACCCTTTTTTTATCGAAAATTTAGAAGCAATTTTAAGGAAACAAAAAGAAGAGAAGTAATATTCGAAATATATTTTTATGTAAAAAATTTCCTCAAAATAATTACTAAATCAGATTTATTTCAAAATCTTAACAATTGTCCGTTAGCTATTTGTATTACCATTTCATAGAATGGCTGTTAGTTGACTACTGTTCATTGTTGCCATTGTTAATAACGAGGCCCTGTAAATAAATAAATGCAATAAAACAAAAACAAAATACAATTGCATTATAACTAAATGCTGTTGGCAAATTATTGCAATAGAATATAAAGACGAGGAAAAAAATAATTAAAATGAAAATGAAATAAAATTAACAAGAATTATAATTGCAAAATTTCAAAGTGAAACCTTAAAAAATCTTCCATATTTTTATTTATTATTGCTACACCAGCATTAATAAAAATATAATTATTAAAAAAAGAATAAAAAATATGCAAATTAATGGAGAAAAACTGAAACGCAGCAGCAATAATAAATTTAAATAAAAAAATAATGTTGTAAACATTTCTACATAAAATAAAAAATAAATGAATAGAATAGATAGATAAATGAAAAATGCAAAATTATATTCAAATTACACTATTGCCAAGCGAATTTGATGTTTTTAACTGCAATATAATGATGTTTGTTAGATCTAAAAATAATTTTGAGTTCATCCTTCCTACCATAAAACAACCCTAAAATTATATTTCAAACTAAACGGAGGATGTCCATTCAGCCATATGATTTCCATTTATATTGTTACGTTTTTACCTTTTAAAAACATTTAAAATATGAGCTTGTAGATTACAAATTAAATAAAAATAAATTTGTGTTTAGTTTTAATTAAAATTCTTTATTATTCGTACAATTCTGTGTGCCATTGTTCACAACTTTATGTAAACAACAACAATTGCTTTATTTGTTATTTCTCTGTTTACACCCTTTGTATAAACAATAACAATTACTAGACAATTGTTCTATAGATCTGTGTAACGGAGATCTTCAAACCACAATTACATACATACATACATAATTGGCCATTACGACCCTTCAGTCAGGATTACGGCCTAGTTTCTTACACCACGCATGTTGTGTGCCTTAATTTTATACTTGAGTAGTCGCCGTAGTCTAGTAGGTAGTGTGTTCGCTTATTAGACGAAAAGCCCGGATTCGAGCCCCAGGCCAGACATGAAAACGAAATATGAGAAAAATATTTTTTCGGCGACTTCCGCTCAGCAAATTTCTGGCAAAAAACTCTGAGAGTAAATAAACCTGCTTTGAAAAAGTTTCTCAAACCACGATTACTCTTCAAACACATCGTGTCTTCACACAAGACTGACTGAACGTTTATTGACTCAGTTGCTTGTTTTAACTTGCCTTTTATATGGCAGAGTAAACATTCTGATGAATGTTCTCGTAGGCGAATGTTCGTGGCTCAAAATTTCTATTAATGTAAATATCATTGTTTTATTATTGTTGTTTGTATATTATGTTTACATTTATTCTTGTAGTGTTTGTTGTTGCATTTTTGTTTACCATATTTTGTGCTGCTGTTTGTGGTTGTATTTTTGTTTACCATTTTAATGTTAAGTGATGTAAAAGCAAAACACCAGTATCCAAAGTTTTCATTTTGGTAACAATATTATAGTTCAAAATAGTTTTTGAAACTCCTCTTGGAAATGGTGTAGCCAACATTAATAGGTTTGAATACGACCACAAAAAATATTTTTTCGTAAATTGCTAGGGAAAACGGGCGGAGGATCAATGTTTGAACACATTGAACACAATGTTTTTGGTTTTTTTTTGTTGTCTTTCTGTGGTTTTTGTACTTCGTGGCATTAATAAATAAAGAAATAAATGAATACGAATGAGTGTATGTATCTTCGTTATGGTATAAGTTCTGCATATAATTTTGAATACCCCAAATGTAAACAGTTAGAAAAAAACAAGCTCACACACACCCACATTTATTTAAATTTTAAAATGAAATATTAAGCAACGCGCCTAAACTAACACCATTAAAGTTTTACAAGCCACTGAACTCATCAAGGCATAAATGTAGGGGGTATTTTATAGCATGTGGAGGAGTATTTATGCATGTGAATATGAAAATTTTATATTTTGTTGCGAAAACACAAGCCGAGAAGTTTTGAAAGTTTTTCGTTATTTCTTGTTTCTCTTATATTTCTTAAAGGTGCGAAAATAATGTGATTCTTCTTTAAAAAGAATTTTGAAATCTTAACGTCGTTTCTCATATTCGTGCCTGTTTTTAAGAAGCCTTACAAAAGAGAAAGAAAAAATATCTGCAACTTTTATTGGTAACTTTATGCCTTTTTTTTCTTATTAGCCGTATGAAACAATGAGGGAAATGTGAAAAGGGCTTCAAGTTTGAGATGAATAGGTTGCTAGAGAGTATATTGACAACAATCTTGTCATCTTTATACATATTTAGTTTCTTTCTACGGAGCAATTCATCAGAATCAGAAGTAGGAAATAAGGAAAGATTGTACACGAAACTGGTATGAAACATGTTGTGCAAACTCTTAAACTGGCCTTATCCAAGCCCAGCAGCCAACCTGTTATTACACTGTCTATAGCAGGCCATAGACATCGAGAGACATGACAACCCGATCCATTCCATTCGGTCTGGTACAAAGGCCTTAACGACTCCTTGCACTCGGGAACTCAGATTTTAGCAAAACCTTCAAGTCCTCATTTACGTCTGTTGTAGCTGTAACGAAACACTTCATTGCAGTCATTTTGAGCCAACATTAATTTTAAGTTTAAACCTGGCTTAACAATATTGTTAAAACACAACATAAACTGGGATTAAAGCAACACCTTTCAATTGCTTCATATGCTAATCCATTGACAAAGTATAGAAATTATATCTTAAGACGTCATTTGAGTCTTCACAATATGTGCTGTAATATTCTCGTCTTGTTCTTCTCCTCATTTCAAGAGCAACTTGATGCCAAACGTACAGTAGGACACATGGACACATGGCCACATACACACATCATCGTATAACATTTGATCGGTTGATCTCAAGCTCAGCTTTAAAGTCTAAATTGTCAGTTAGTCATTCAGTCAGTCAACATTGAATGTCATAAATGAGAGTTTGTGTGCGTTTGTGTGAGTGTGCACTGCGTTTTAGGGTCGCATTGCAAAAGGAACTTGTGAACGAACGTACGTACGTATAACACGATCGATCATCATTCATGTCATCGGTCATGTGTAAAATTGTACAGACATGAAAAGTCTCAACTTTACAACTGGTATTCTTGCGTATCTCTTTGCATTTGGATACAATGCAGTTTAACCCTTAAGGGGGTAATCGAAAAAGAGAAAAAAATCTTAAAGTTGTTGTGAAGGATTAACAGGAAAAGATTTGCATTAAAAGTGCCCAATTATATTAGAAGATCAAGTTGTTAGATATAAGGAAACAGAACGATAATGAAGTTCTGCAAATGAATTGCTATTCGAAGTGGGAAATCAGAGGATTTTCAGGAAGTCTATCTTTTATTATATGAACTTCTAGAGCTTCTTGTTAGCCTAATCAGCCAAGTTCTATTCTTCGTATCCAGTTTTTAGACGATGGTTCTCAGTCACAAGTTGCTAACATAAAACGGTACTGAACTATAACTAAAAGAGTACTTTTTTGCATCAAATGGTACTTTTGTAAAAAAAATATTTAATTATACTTAATACACATACGGAATGGAATAGAACAATTAACGATTTATACATGTCTCTCTCATACAAAAAAACAAAAATAGCTAATACGGAACGTAACAGAACGTAAAAGCCCCGCTTAGGCAAATGTCGAAGAAACGAATGAAGGGAATGTATGTTTATTTTAGCATATGAAGAACAAATTAGATACTTGCCGAAATTATATTACGATTCGGCAAGCGTTCTCATTGCTTTTTGTATTCTAAAAACGGACGTACGTTGTGTGGACGTTTGGCTAATCGGGGCTAAAGACTAAATCTACCTTTAGCATGACGTTGAACATGTTGCTAACGCGTTAATAGTTGAAAAGCGCAAACAATAAAATATGTATGTAATAATAAAAACGTACTGAAAGTGTAGCGGTGATACTGTGATATTTTTGAAACCGAAAAAAGTACTAAAGTACTGAATTTTTCAGCACTGGAGTATATGATCTCCGTTACATCCGGTAATTGTGATTAATTTGATAAATCTCTGACACCCCCTGAGCAGCAAATGTATAAGAGTTATACTATGTTCAGACATGCACTTTTATTGAGCCAATATTCGGTTATTTGAGTACAATATTTTAAGTATTCAAACGTAATATAAGCAATATGCATTTGACAGCTGGTAAACAAAACAGCTGGTTGTTTCAACAACATTGTTTTTGTCTTTTTTTTTTGTTTTGTTTTTTTGTTTGTCGTTGTTGACATTTCAGTTGTCAAATATCAACAGAAAGTGTTCGGAAAACTGTAATATGCTCACTGAACATACTTATGACAGTGCTGTATTTTAAATTTTACTCAATATTATAACAATTTGCGTATTTATTGCACAATAATTAATTGAAATTTTATATGAAATATTGACCTCAATAATGGCGTTTATTGCGATTTATGCAATAAGAGTGCATGTATGAACATAGTATTACAATTTAGGACAATATTTTCTGAATATAATACTCTTGTAAACGACACAAAAGTCTTACGAAGTGATAACCTACGCGGTTATTATTGCCGTTCCTGCCATAAATTTCGAATATTTTTTATTGTGGGAGGCCCATGATAGCAGTAACTTTTAGGGAGTTCTCTTAACCTCCTATAAATTATTCTTCTCTTTAGAACCCTTTGGTCCCACCAAGGGTTAAAAACATTTCTAACTTGATCTGCAAACAGAATAAGAAGAAACTGAAATAAAGGCTGTAAAGAAAGAGTTTGTGTAACTAGAGAATATTTAGCCATGCTTGGGTACGCAACAAAAATATTAAAAAAAAAAAATTGAGAAAAAAATTTCCTCAAGAAGGGCTTCTTTTGCTGCATGCAGCAAACAGGCAACACGCGCTTTATAATCCACAAGACAATCATTAAGAAATGGGAACAATTTACCAATACACACAAGCCAGGCATGCCAGCTTGTGTAACTGATCCTACGCATTGTTGACAACATAGGCTACGTTGTATAGAGATGATCTTCATAAAGCTAGAGAGTGGGAGAGAGAGAGCGAAAGAGTTAAAGAAAGAATCAATGGTAGTGGAAAAAAGTCATTGTGCCGTACATTTGATCACCTTGCGGTAAAGGAATATGCTATAAAAACCAGAAAAAGAAGAAGACGATGACAAGACATTCGTTCTAACATTTGTGCAACAATTTGTACCCCTACTCGTAAGATAGATAGGCAACATACGATGTAATTTACTTCTAACGAATGTAACATTAAACTGGGCTAATAAACTCTACGATAGAGAGACATACAGTCAGACATACTCCAGTATATTCAATCCATTGCGTTGCATTACTTTGCATTGCATTTTGCAATTTGAAATTCACTCAATTAACGGCTGCTTGACTGTATGGTCTTGACTGTTTGTTGTTGTTGCCTTGTTGTAGTTGGTAGTTAAAATAAGTGTGTTTTCAAACGCATCGACAGGGTGGCCGAGATTGTTAATTATGAAGGCTGAATGAACTTCTGTAATTCTATGATGGTGGTCCTCTATTTATTGAAAAAATGTGTTGAAAGAAAAATATAAAAAATAATGTTTCTGAAGGCTTTTTTCTGATTATTCTCTAATGATTTAAAGAAGTGAACTTATTTTCTACAGTGACACAAGGCGAAAACATATTTCTGCATATTAAATTTATGAGTTACAGTTCGGCCTTCTGTCGCATAGGGCGTGAAGTGTTATTTAGGAACGCCGACTGTCTGCTAATTCGACATACATATGTAGCTCGATCTGGTATAATTTGTCACATCAAGTGCCTCTGACCGTGTTTTCGTGTATGTTGTGTGCATAGCCTAGTAGGTAGTGTGTTCGCTTATTAGACGTATAGCCCGGGTTCGAGCCCCAGGCCAGACATCTAAACGAAATATGAAAAAAAATATTTTTTCTGCGGCGACTTCCTCTCAGCAGATTTCTGGCAAAAACTCTGAGAGTAAATAAACCTGCCGTGAAAAAGTTTCTCAAAAATCTATCGTTCGGGGTCGACGTTAAACTGCAGGCTCCGCCAATAGAGTATAATATTAAGGCACACAACATGAGTGGTGTGAGAAGCTAGGCCCTAATCCTGACTGAAGGTTTGTAATGGCCAATTATGTATGTATGTATCTATGTGTGTGTGTTAAATTCATCCGTGAGTCGTGAGACCTACAGTTTAACGTCGTAGCCACCTTGAGAAACCTTTTTCATGGCAATTAGTTTAACTTCAAAGCTTTTGCCAGAAGACTGCTGCAGTTGAAAGAAATATTTTTTTCCAAAATGTCGGAGCACTTGTCCTAGTCACTATTCACTAGACTACGGCGACTAGAGATCTCACATATCTTCAAAAAACTTTTTTCGACCGCGAGTATATTCCATCTTAGAACCACCGGGTGTTTCTTTACCAGACGGTATAATCCGCTCATTTGATTTGCCATATTCTTGGGAATAATTCCAGCTATAAAACGGAACGCTTCCATAGGCTCACTCCCTCAAAGCAGTGCCGTCTAGAAATTTGTAGCATGTTAATCTAGGCCGGGAGACCCAAGCACAGGGGTATAAGCCTTCTCCCTATCACATATAAAGTTCTTACAGGCGTATTGTGTGAACGACTAAAGCCACTAGTCAAAACACTGGTTGGAACTTGTCAGTACGGCTTCAGACCTGGCACGTCCACCATCGATCAGATCTTATCACTACGCCAAATCCTGGAAAATACCCACGACAAACAAGTCGACACACACCATCTTTTTGTCAACTATAAGGCAGCCTTAGATAGCCCTGTTAGGGATTGTATTTTTGCCGCTATGTCTGAGCTCGGTATAACTGTGAAGCTGATAAGGCTATGCACAATGACGGGGAAACTATTGTGAATATAGTACGTTGACTAGTGTTAATTAGTAAATGCGTAACATCGAATACTTTTTGTTTTTGTATTTAAAAATAAAATATTTAGTGGGAATAATTGAAATTGAAAGCAATAATAACAATAACAAGGAAAAACAGAAAAATATGCACCGCATTTATTAAGAAAGTCAAGAGTTATGGAAGGCTCGCTTATCGTTAATTTTATTTTCACAATGCGGTTTCGATAGCCGATAAGAAATTTTTAATAAAACAATTTCAGTTTTTTTTTCTTTTCTTTTCATTTCTTTCTTATTTTTATACTTCTACTTCAACTAAGATTTCTACTTCTACTTTTAAGTTTTTGTTTTATAAAAGAATTCGAAATGATTCACATGGTAGACACGTGTAAAATGATGGCAATACGAGTATTAGACTGGAATAAAATTCCGTGCTTCAAACCTTAGCTCAGACACCACGATCTAACGAATTATAAAAGAAATTTCTTTTGACGACTTTCTCTCAGTCTTCTAAAAACTCAGACTATATAAAATTCCCATGAAAAGTTTCCTTAATCTGTAGTTCGGAGTCTACGTTAGGTCCTACCACTCATGGAAAAAAATTAACACTCACAGCATGGGTGGTGGCAGAAGTTAGGTTGTAATCCTAACTAAAGGGTTGTAGTCAACAATTGAGTAAGTAAGTAAGCCACTGACGGGCTAGGCAAAACTGTTGAAAGATTATCCGGTTCGAAATTTGTCCTCAGGAACGTTGCCCTATATGTCTCTTTAAAAGTAGATATTGTATCTGTCCTTAAATCTATAGCTCTGGACAGACGCTCTTGGATAGTATAGTCAAGGGGACCATGTATTCAATTTTTTGAAGGATACAGATAGTGTTATGGCAGCAATTATCCCCATAGGCATATATATATCCCTCGAGAGGAATTGTGATGGGATAGAGAAGTTTATTGAAATAAAATAAAAGTCGAAATCCACAAGGCTATTAAAGTAAACAGTTCGTGTGAGAAACATCGACTAAAGGAAGAATAGGCCGGAGGATGACCCCACCGCAAATTAATATCATGCAATAGTTCCGTGTAGGTACTTTATCCGACTGAGACCAGAAGAAAAAAGGCTGTATGGTGTATGAAATTTGCAAGTCTGTCTGTGTAGTCTAGGCTTCTTAGTTATTGTCAGAGCTACGCTGCTATGATCGATATTAGAAGAATATTTAATTGAATTATAGGATCTTATAAAAGAAATAAGGGCATAACGTGTACACAACGAATTTTCTAGCAATGAGGATTTTATGCAGCCCTTGCGCTGGCCAACTTCTTTAATGAACTGCGCTTACCTGTGGCGTTACAACGGGCCGCTTTGCGTGCTCTAGTGAGCTTTGATAAACAAAGCTACCACTTCGACCTAACCTAATCTAACGTAGCAATGAGATAAAGCTGGATGAAACTATTACTTACTTTTTTGACTGACCTCCAAGAACCTATTGAGCAGAACCATTTCCCTAATAAGCTGGCATGTTAGCGTTCATTTTTGTTAGAAAACTAATCGGTTGGGGCGTAATTGAGTTCTGTTGTTCAATGTGCTTCGTAATATACATATTTTTAGCTTTGCTTTAGACAGGCTTTGTTGGTTTCTTCTGGAAGTTTAAGTTATCTTCAGTGTGGCGGAATTTAATTGTTAGTTTTTCTCTTTTATGATTATCACAGTAGAAAATTCTTGTCAATCTGATTGGGAAGCAGTATATATATCATTGGTCTCATGTAGAAAGGCCCTAACTCACATTTTTTTCGAAATTGATTTTTTTGTGATTCCAATGTGTATTTGTGTTAAATGCGTTGGAATCACAAAAAAAATCAATTTCGAAAAAAGTGTGAGTTAGGGCCTTTCTACATGAGACCAACGATATGTACGTTCCGTTTACTCCTCTAGGGAGTATAGGACCTCAGGGAAGCAGTGCATAGTAACAAAATACTGCCCTCTATGGAGGTGATTTTAATCGAAGCAAATAGTGTGAGCTGGGTAGCTACATAACGTAGATATATTATTTAAAACTTTCTTACCTACTATCTATGTTTTAAAAAAAAACGAAGAAACTCATTATTGTTGTTTACAATTTTTCAAATTTATTATTTAAATAATATATACAAACACACACATTTACACGTTATAAAATTAAAAAAAATAAAATAAATTATAACAACATGATTTAAAAAAATAAAAATTAAACATTAAATTACAGTCCATTTGCTTCTGTTTTTTGTTTTGAAAATAAAATTATTTGGAATATTAGCCAGAAAAAGAAATTCAATATTTCTTTATACATATTATAATAAGAATTTAGAATTTATTTAATTATTTCATTTCATTTTCCATTATAAATTTTTTAATTTTTGATTGTATTTTTTCAAAAATAGATTTTTATTTAAGTACATATAAGAAGAAATTAACCGCAGGAAAAAAACATTTTTTCTCATTTTTTTTATATACTTGTATATAATGTAATCATAATATTATTTATAACAATTTAAATAATCATTAAATTAATCTTAACAAATGCTATTTGTTTTTTTTTTTTTAATCTTATTTCTATAATTTATATTTAAAATAATTTTTTTGCAATTTATTTATGGTTCAAAGGAATTAAATCATACCACTCCTTAGTAGCAGAGTATTTATATATTCTCAGTAATATTTGTTTTTTTTATAAATTATTTACTTTATTAATTAAACATTTACATTGAAAACTAACTAAATTAGTTACAACATTTTTTTCTTTTCAAACCTTTAACTGTTTATGTTGTGTGTACTTGTCGGAACGAACATTTTTCTCATAATAACGAGTATACTCTTTGTAAAGACGAAATTAATGATTTTCGTATTATTATTCAATCAATCGATAAATATTCGTTTTTCTCATGAAAGTCCATAAAGAATATGTAATAAATTTTGAGAATATTCTGTCATCTGTATGTATTTTTAATTAATTTAACACGTTGACTGCCGCGGCAATTTTCAGAAAACTAGCCACCCAAGCCAACATTGACTTTTTGTTCTTTTCCCAGAAGCCATTTATCGATACTAGCACTGATATATGTAATACGATTTTATTCGTAGCTTTACAAAAATTGCATGTTTAGTGAGTACGAGATAACTCGTTGTTGCCACCCCTAAAAGGGAACGCAATCTACGAGTTATCTCGTAGTCGGCAGTCAACGTGTTAATAATTTTGTCTGTAATTGAATGAAATTTTTCTAAAATTGTAATAATTTTCTAAGTAACAAATTTATTCTGTTTATGTCGAGTATATTCGTCTACGTCTTAAACAGACAGAAATTGTTTTTTAATTCTTATGCATCGGGTGCCGTATATATACAGCAGTCACTATGCACATCACAGTGCGGCTAACTTCGTATGAACACGGCACTTAGTTATTCATGCACAGAGGGTGATGTCGCAACCACGCTACTGCAGTTATTTATTTGTTGCGTTTTCGCCAAACAATGATGCGGTATGTTCAGTCGCGCTGTCATGAAAAGCTACAAAGTGCGTTACTGCTGTGCCGTCGCTAAAGTTTCAAAAAACAAAATTAAACAGTTAAAGGCTTAATAGGATGATTGTGTTTCTGAGGAGGTATAGCATTAAGGGAAACATTTTATCTCAGATTTCGAAAACCATGATTACAAAATTTTTTTCTAGGATTTGAACCTGCACTGCTCGATTCTTTATCAATTGCTTTAACGAACAGACGCCATATATTTTATTTTACCGATATAAGGTATAGTAAAAATAAATCCCTAATTTCTAAAGAAATTCGCTTTACGTAAGTACTGTCAGATCTGGAAGGAGATAGAAAGTTAAGGTTTCCCTACTATAAACTTCTTCTACTTAATGCGGGCGCTGTTTCGATCCTGATCCTACCGTGACAGTCTTCTTCAGAATTGTTACACATACTCTTCCCTCCATTGCTATACCTCTACCATTTTAATAATTCGGATTCTGGTTCCTTTTTTTTACATTCATTTTCAATTTATTTCCTCAATTTCCTCATTTTATAGTTTCAAACAAATTTACCGAAATTGGTCATCAGCCTTAACTACTAGTTTCGACTTTCAACTTATAAAAATCCACTTAATTTAACTCTATATGTACATAAGTCTTACAATTTTGTCACTGAGGCCACGATGTGGGCACATAGGGCCGCCACACTTCTTCACCTTCACGTGTAGCATGATGCGTATGTTGCTCACTAGGGACACCAGTTGCTACACCCGTTACACCACTTACATCGCCGGACTGTTCAGTCAGATGCATTTGTGCTTGTCTCTGATCCGATTCTAGAGAACTGGGATCAGTAACCACCCCGCTATGGGCATGAGGGTCAGCTGTATTCATAACACCATTATTGTTGTTAGGATTTTGCATTTGTTCCTCATGATCGGAGGTGCCAATACCAATTTCTATACTCGAACGATTGCTCGCCAAAGAACTAATGGTGAGACCACTTTCACCGCCCAGGTACTGTTCGATTTTATCGGTGCCATGCAGATGTAAATGAATTTCATTCTGATTATAGGTGGATATAAGTTGTGGATACAGCACCATTGTGTGGGCCGTATGAGCTGAGTATTGTGGTTGACCGGCACAACTGCCATACTGGTAATTGTTATAGCCATTGGACCAATTGCCATATGAATAGCCCGCGGCTGCTGTATTATAGGAATCATATTCATTTTTACCAGTTGAGGCATAGTTGGGACTACATATTGGCGGCTGGACATGCGGTACTATGGCACCGGGATGATAATCGCTAGTTGCACAATACGGCTGCATATCGGTTAGTACGGTAGGCAAGTGTAAATTGGCGGGATCAGCGGTAAGAGTATCATAGCCAGTGTAGGCAGAATTTGTGGCAGCTGATGTAGCAGCTGTTGGCGGTGGCGGAGGTGGTCCTAAATGATGTGGATGATGGAAGCTTGAATAGGCGGAGGCGTTAGTCATGCTGCTCGAGTAACCCGTCCATTCGGCAGCGCCCATAAGATTGTTGTCTGAAAGTGTAAAAGAAAAATAAAAGGAAATTAAATTGAGTGTAAATCGAAAATGTGTCTGAAGTTCTCGTATTCTGGAAGGTAGTGTGTTATCTTATTAGACAAGAGCTCATGGTTTAATCCCTACGAAATATAAAATAAAAATATTTCTTTCAGCGAGGACCAGCAGTCATTTGGCAAGAACTTTGAGAGTAAAATAAAATTACTCAAATCTTGTCGTTCGGAGACTTCAGACGGTAAGTTCCACCACTCATGGTTAAAATTAACACACACACAACATGTGTGGTGTGAGAAACAGGATGGATGGATGGATCCTGTGTTAAACTTAAGCTTGTGCATTGGACGCAGCAAAAAATTTTTATTTGCTGGTGACTGTTCAAACTATTCATCAGAGTGTTTACGTGGGATGTACAGTCACACAGATAATTATACGTACCCGCCCTAAAAATCATTTTTTTAAAAAGTAATGAACTTCTAATCTAAAATTTCTTTACATTAGCGCCTGTAACGACACATTTACTTAAATAAAGAAAAAAGATTCCCAAAATCTATGAATTTGTGACTGCAGTTTGCTTAAAACCAATATGGCACAACAGAAAATTATACGTACGACGTATATTTCTAATACAATTTCTCCCAGGGTAGCCCGGTATATAAAATGTATTGTGAATAAAAATCCTAGGACTACAGCCGTAGAAATACGAAATACCTCGGAAAGTGATCACAATGTTATTGTGCATTCCGAAACAGTTCGAAGTGTTTTGAGAAAGAACGGTTTCCGCAGCCGAGTGCCGAGAAAAAAGCCACTAAGCCAATAATATATGGACAAGTCCTCTGATTTTTGGGCGAATGTAATATTTAGTGATGAGAACAAATATAACTTGTTCGGCTGTGACGGAAAACAAAAAATTTGGCGCAAAAATCAGTTGACTTGTCCATATATTATCATTTTAAAAAAATGATTTTTAGGGGGTTACGTATAATTATCTGTGTGACTGTACATAAAAACGCAAAACAAAGCAGGCAATGCAGTCAATAAAAATTCAGTCAGTCTTGTGTGAGTACGCGTTGCGTGTGAAGAAAACAGTCGTGGTTTGAAGATCGACCGTTGTAAAGATCTACCGAATAGAAGTGTAAAGAAGAATAACGAACAATAAAGAGTTTAATTGAAACTTAATACAAATTTATTTTTATTTTATTTGCAATCAACGAACTCATATTTTAAACGTTTTTAAAAAGATAAAAACGTAACAATATATTTATTTAATACACGTACGGAAAGAAACAGAAAAACTAACGACTTATACGTGTTTCTCACTAACAAATCAAAAACGGCTGATTCGGAACGTAACAAAACGTAAAAGCCCCGTTTAGTCACACGTCGACAGAACATAATGGAACATAAGTTTATTTTTAGCATATGCATTACGATTTGGCAAGCGTTCTCATTAGGTTTTCGTATTCTAAAAACGAACGTACGATCCGTGGACATTTGGCTAACCGGAGTTAAATTCTAAATTCCTTAGCATTACGTTGAACATGTGGCATTAATAGTTGAAAAGTGGAAGACATTCAATATGTAATAATAAAAAGGTACTAAAAGCATCGCGGAGGTAATGCGGATTTTTTGATATGGAATAGTACTGAAAAATGTACAAAAGTACTGAATTTTTCAACACTGGTTCAAACTGATAAGGACTCTATCCAATTTCGTACGTTAGAGGCCTGTGCAGCAACTTACTGAAAGCTTGCAATCAGTTCAGGGCTTATTGCATTTTATTAGTAAGATAATATCTTGGATCCAATCTCCGTTCTACCTAACCTTGCCACTACCTAACGAGGGTCGGCCTTGATTAAAGTTCAAGACTTCCATTATGATTTAAATGCAAGGAATTTTTGTCTATAAATTTTCAATTACCATAGCAAACACAGCAAATGGTTGAGGCATAGATGGGTATGAGGAAAAGGATTAAAAAAAAACAACAACATAAAATAATAAACATGTCATAAACAATCCTCGTACATATATGCGTACAAAATAAGCCATATTTCAACAATTTTAAATAAAATAAACGTTAATTGAAAAATAATTTGACAAAAATGCCAAAGCAAAGGAACGGCAACGTCAACAGCAACAAGGACTATAATAAAATTGATGACAGACAGGATAATAATACAACACAATATAAATGAAACATACGTACATATGAACACACAGTGAAATATAAATCCTGCTGTGCCATATGAAAACATGTCAAATGCGACAAATTTTATAAAAAAGAAGAAAAAACAAGAATCTAAAATAGAAAATTAATAATTTTTCAAAAGGGTTACAAAGGTTAAGGACAACAACAATTGAAAAAGACAAGTCTTTATTAAAACAAAACAGGTGGTAGAAGATACAAGAAATAAAAAGAATTCTTTGATTAATTATCAAGACTTAAAGAATGTTAAGATCAGCAGCATTATTATTAATTAAACAACCTTAAGAAAACTAATTAATTTAATTAATAACTCTCATACAAAGCCAAAAATACTTCTTATAAAATCTTAAAAGTATCATCCCCCTCGTTCAGCTAAATTAGCTACGTTCGCTTATATCAAACATACACTGCCAGCCCGCTCTATTCCGCCTGTAATTGAAAAAATATTTTTTTGCATACAACCCCTCTAGAATTATGTACGAGTATGTCTCTTGTTTTCACTTTTTTAATGCCATTGTTGTTGCTTATGGTTGTTGGTTTTGTTATCATTATTCTTATTGCTCGTTGTTGTTGTTGTACAAATAATTGCATTTAAAGGTAATTTTTTTTTTCATGCAATAATCACTGTTTGAAACTGAAACTAAAACCAGCATTTATCACATTTTAATGTTTCAATTAGTCCAAGCAATCAAATAAATACATATACAAACCGACGGACGGACGGACGGATGGTACGTCATACATACTTTATATTCTAGAAAAAAAAAACGAAGAATTTTAACCCCTTGCAGTCAAGTTAAATACTTGTGAAGAAAAAAAACATACGCCGCTAAGGCAATAGACTGTTTTACGGCGAGCACGTCTTTATTGCTTAAGCCATCATCGTCATCATCATTCACGTCATCGTCATTAATAGTAATTTTCTTTCTGTTATTTTTTTTTCTTCTATACACTTAAAGAAATTCGGATAATATTGTTATCGAATGTTAGAGGCAGCCAAGCTTGTCTAGTGTTATTAATAATATATAGGATGACTTCATTATCGTTTATTCCTAGCGATATTGAGCTGAAGAGAGTAACAATAGGTAGATGCGGCTGTCCACTTTGGAATTTGGAATAGACACACTTAGGCTATATTAGGCCCATTATGACACCGCAATTATTCATTTGCCGGAATCATTCGGAGCTTCTGATGAAGTTCTGCACATCGTTCAAATAGTCTGTATAGTGTAGACACCAAGTGATTATTCCATACATACAAACAAACAAAATTGGTCATTACAACCCTTCAGTCAGGATTACGGCCTAGCTTCTCACACCGCTGCGTGTGCGTTAATTTCCCACATGACTGGCGGGACTCAGTCTCCGAACGACAGATTCTTTTGAGAAACATTTTCATAGCAATTTTATTTACTCTCAGAGTTTTTTTTTGTCAGAAATCTGCTGAGAGGAAGTCGCCGAAGAAATATTTTTCATATTTTCGTTTTGATGTCTGATCTTGGGTTTCAACCCTGGCCTTTCGTCTAATAACCCAACACACCACCTACTAGCGACTTTTTTGGAGTAGACACACTTATGCCATATAATCCGGAGTTTCTGACGAAGTGTTTTAGATTCCTAAGATTGCTACCGACAGATCATTATAATCGTCTATATAGTAGACGCCAAGGCGCTTCTCTTTTTTTTTCGTTTTCCGTTATTGTGCTGGCAACCCAATAAATGGAGAATAGTTTCATAATCATCCGCGTCTCTACAGCGTTTGCAACTGTCGTTTGTCATGCGTCCAAGACCAATACTTCTTGTATGAGTGCCCGTAATGCAATGTGCAATAATGAATCCAACAATTATGCTGATCTACTCATATGAAGTGTGGGCAGACCTTTCGTGGATCATATATTCAGCTTTTGCCAGATTTTCTGTGCTATTCAGAAGATATACTCTGGGCATTGACAGAATTATTTAATTACAGACGATATACTCCGGGCATTGACAGAATATTTAATTACATTGGCAATTATTAGCAGGTCTTCGAAAGGTATTTTTCTTCCACTATGGTCAATGGTTGTGTAGCGCCTCAGACATAAACCGTGTTAGAGTTCGTTACGTTAGAATCCCGTGTGCTGACACCCATCTGGCTACCCGAATATTCTTTCCACTAAAATGCTGCAGTGATCCCGTAGCCTTCTAGACTGAATTATGACCAATAATTCAAACCTCTTTATTTAACGCGACGAAATTTTCAGAAAACTGGCCACGCAAGCCAACATTGATTTTTTGGTTCTTTTCCCAGAAGTCATTTATCGATACTAGCACCGATATAATACGATTTTATTCCTAGCTACACAAAAATGGCAGGTTTAGTGAGTACGAGATAACTCGTAGTTGGCACACTAAAAGGGAACACAATCTACGAGTTATCTCGTAGTCGGCAGTCAACGGTTAAGCTTCTTTGATATGATACAGTGAACATATTATTGGTAGTTGCATATTCACGCAAAATCTTTGAGTGTCTTAATCAATTCCAAAACATCGGGAATATCTTAGTCAATCCAGATAAGTTTTGAACGACTTGAAAAATTCGAACTTTAGTGGAACGAAATTAGGTAAACTATTTGAGTTCTTATTCCTTACAGCAAAGATTGGAAAGTGATACCAATGGAGAGAGAAATTATGGGAAGTGAAATATTGAGTGTACTGGTCTCGTATTTCTTACCATACAGGCATTTCATTCACTGACATCTCAGAAGAAGTAATTTCTGACGATTAATAACAATTTTCTCAGGGTGTATGTCTCCCTCAACACTCATTACAAACAAAAAAAAGAAAAATTCAATTTAAAGGTTATCCTCACAGTGGCACATACTTGTACACGGTCGACAATGTCTAAATAAATTATGATGTTGCATTACATTTTTATTCTTTACCGATTACTGGCTACTGGTGCTGGTGCCAGCTACTACTGCCAACAATTTTTATGAACCTTAACACGACCGCCTTTTCAATTGTCCGTCTATTTCGCGTTCACAAAAAACCGAAAAAAAAATATGAATGACTATACGAGGATGGCCAGAAATTGTATGCAAACGGCAACGTATAATTTACGTTTTTCAACAGGAGCAACAACAATTTACGACAATAGCCGTGGCAGCAGATTGCACAATTCACTTGCAACATATTGAGTGTTGGCGTTTGTTGCTTTTTTTTTCGTTTACTTTTTATGTCTTCGGTTCAAAGCCAATTTACCGCTTAGATTATATTTTTATGTACTTTGTTAATAGCCAAATAGCCTTAGAATTTGTAGGATGATGACAATGATAATGATGATGATCATGATGATGGTCGTGATGATATTGTTGGTATGCGTGTGTCCTTCCTTTGCCTGCTTCTTGTTTTCAAATTATTTTCCTTTCATTTTGTCATTAATTTAACCTTCAATTGACGTTTGATAATTGCAAAGGACTCTCTCTCTCTCTCGTTCCGTGCCTCTTTACCCTTCAATTATTAACCAACGATTTGTATTGATTGCCGCCGTGCTTTAATGGTGATTATTTTGTTGTTTGATGAATAATGACATCACTGTCGTCGTCTATTGTTTTTGATCATTGAAGGGGAACCTTCAATTAATTATTATTGTAATTAAATTGATATCCTTTCATCGATATATTTCCCCATCCATTTCATTCCTGCAATAAGTAACCTGCTGAGTTTGCAAATGTCTTGTTTAAAGTTAGCCAAGAACGTTGAAACAGTCCATCTATCCATTGTATAAGGAAAATGGTCAAGTGGTAAAGCATTTGTGTTTATAGTTTAAGGGGTTAAGGCTGCAGTTTTTGGTTTGAAATCGAAACTGATTTTCTTAAAATTCGAAATCAAACTCCTTCCAAAGAGCATAAATCGAAAAAATTGGAATAATTTGGAACAAATGACAAGGCACTTGTTCACTATTTTCTTTAAATTGCTGTATCGTAGGCCACCAGAATTCACAAAGATTTTTTCCTTAATGTTAAGAATATTGGTGATTCCTCGTGGACTGATTTCTATTTTACCAAAAACAATACCACAAGCTTGCCTCAATTATCATATAAACTAGCGATTGAAGATTATTACGTAGAGATTACATGGCTGCCAGAACCAAAACTTAGGGGGCGGGCACTTCTTATGCGGTGAATTTTGATGAATCAAGAAAAATAGTTTCTGAGAGATGAAAGAGAGAGTATCTTTAGATTGTCATGTACAAAAACGACTTACAGGACACGAACAGCCAAATTCACGAAAGGTACTCGCATTATGTAGGTGAGATTAGGTACCATGGGCAGAAAGATAATAAAAGAACTGCGTCAGAAAAGTAATATTATACAGCACCACTGTGAGAACTATTTGGGGTGGTTCACACTATCAATCGACACTGTGCAAAAAAAACTACAACATCTGAGTCGATAATTCACCGTGAACATCATATCGAATGTACTAAACCTGACGCGGACACACAGCAAGACATAATTGAAAAGAACTATACAACAAAATTCAATACAAACAAAACTGATTTGATGTTTATAATCTGCTAGGTCAGTTAAGCTATGTTTAAAGGAGTCTGTTTAGGAGCATTTCCCTTATTATAGATAAAGATGGACATTAACAGAGAAAGTGAATGGTAGTCTCCCATACACTACATCTCTGTATTGTCAAAGCAAATATACTCTTATGATCCTAGGTATACTTCAGGTAGTTTCCCTGTTCCATATAACCTGTGTCAACTTTTTCAGTATGCTATGTACATAGGTTTTCGAACGGAAAAAGGGATTCCTTTAATACAATCATGTCCGTAGTTATTATTTTAGTGACTTTGTAAGTCGGTCAGTGGCTAGATATGTCTTATTGACTCATTACTATTCACACAGACCGTGGGAGACATTGGAATGTCTAGCCGCAAATCACTTTCTCGTTAATTAAATACTATTGTGTGGTTTTAGTTATGCTTGGCTATCTATAAGGATACAAATAAAAGGTGTTTTTTATAGAGGTATAGAACTTTAAGTTGGCATTACTTTTCAAGATGGCGACCGATTTAACAGCTGTCAAGTGATTTATTCTCAGTTTGGTTTGGCAATTCATCATGAACAACGCTTGCAAATAGTGCAATTTTATTTCGAAAATAATGGTTCTATGCGGAAAACGTATCGCGCACTACATCCATTTTATCGTCGACAAAATCGTCCATCAGAGCAGTTAATTCGATTATCCATGGTACGTTTTCGCACCACGTTTAGTCTTATTGATAACTCGCATCCCCAGAGACGCTGTACGGTGCGTACAGCAGAAGTTATTGCTGCTGTAGAGCGTAGCATTGAGGAAGAACGTTACATTCGATGGTGATCGGTATAGAGCCATGATTACTAATTTTTTCATTCCTGAATTGAATAACCATGATGCCCAGGAGATGTGGTTTCAACAAGACGGCGCAACATGTCACTAAGCTCGTGCCACAATAGATTTATTGAAAGACACGTTTGGTGACCGCCTAATTTCTCGTTTTGGACCTGTGAATTGGCATCCAAGATCTTGTGATTTAACACCGCTAGACTACTTTCTGTGGGGCTATGTAAAGCCATTGGTCAATGCGGTCAAGCCACAAACGCTTGACCATTTGGAAGACAACATTCGCCGTGTTATTGCCGATATACGGCCACAAATGTTGGAAAAAGTCATCGAAAATTGGACGTCCAGATTGGACTAGTACATCCGCGCCAGCCGTGGCGGTCATATGCCAGAAATCAAATTTAAAATGTATTGCCACAAGATTATCTTTCGGATAAATAAAATGCATGTCAATCGAACAATCCATCGTTGTTTTATTGCAACTTAAAGTTCTATACCTCTATAAAAAACACCCTATATATCTTACGTGTACTTAAGCCTGATAATAGTCTTACAAATTATGGAGGCTGCCTGGATAATATTGCATTCATTCATGCATTAGCCTCAAGCTAATTTTTCCTTGCATTCTCATGACGTAGACAGTAGGATTTTACAAGTCATCACTTGGTATTAGTCCCTGAACGTAATAAGACTCTTAATCAAACACAAGAACATTTAGGCATGTAACCATCACAGTATACGACCTGCCGTGGCATTGAAGAAATAGAATTCCCCTCTTACGGACCAGAGTTCTCGCTACAGGGTGATAACCTCCTACCAAATACATTCGAAAATCTTTTTGTTGTCAATCTTTGCTTAGCGACCTCTTATACCAGATCAATTCTATTCGATCACAATTGTGTTCGCTTGATGGTGGAATAAGTTACCCAGTTTTCATCACCAATTACTGTCCAGTTTAGAAGTGGATCGAGTGGCTTGCTCGATCGAATATGTCGATTTCCTTCTAATAAGTGTTTCAGAATGTTATTCTTCTACCACAATAAAATTTCAAGGATTCAATCGTTGCGTGACATGGAGAAGTTGTTATTGTCAAATTAACTTGGAATTATCTTAGGGTAACCCAAACTAACAACTCAAATAGTTGATCGCTATGGAAGCTCGATATAAATCGAAAAAAATGGCTAGGCGTTCAACTGCCTATCAAATATGTTTGAAAATGTCTGAAGCCTTAATCATATTCTCATCATGGCATTGAATATAATGATTCCACCTTTCAGAGAAAAGTGTCAACAGAACAGCATTGTTTTGCGACGCTACTGTTTGACAGCATATGGTGTCATAAGCATTCTTATATTAGGGATTGGTGTCATGTTCAACTGCATAAGGAAAATTGGCAATCTTCAAAAAGCAAGGGTCAGTAATGTTTATGTGGCCCAAAAGATGTATTCTGTTGCGATAATTAAACGTTCAAGTAAAGCAGAGTATTCGTACTCATAAATCTATTGAGTCTCTTAAGAGATTCTAAATGACAACTTATATTCCAAAAAACTCCCGAATTCTCATATTTTATGTTTTCCAAGCAATAACTTACATTGTAAAGATTTAATAAATATAAAAAAGTATGGCCACTTTAAAAAATAATAAAAAAATAAAATGAAAAGCCATACCGGATATTAACAATTTAACACCTTATAAAATCTTTTTTCTTCACTCACTCTTCAATTCACATGATAAAAAACAAAAAAGAAGAGAACGAAATTCATTGATGAAACCAATCAAAGTATTCTCGCGACCATTTTTTAACCCAAGAAAACTTAAACGAATGAAAGAAACAAAAAAATTCGAATTAAAATGGAAGGAAATGGCTTGGCCTCGCTGAAAAGATGTAAAAGCAGACAGAAACCATAAATCGTTCTCATCATTATGGACACTTTTGCATCCCCACACAATTATGTTTCTTTTTTTTTTGTTGTTTTTGTTTTCTCTTCACTTTTGGTTTTGTTGTAATCAAAACTCCTGTTTTACCCGGGCACAACTCCCTCATACCACCTCATCATAGCAGCGGTCATTTTGACTTTGGAAATGTTTGTATTTTTGCAACATGGTGTTGTTGCCAATATAATGCGGCAACAATGAAGAGAGAAAACGCAAAAAGTAAACGTTGCACACAAGGAACGGAAGTTGTACTGCGGTTTTGCTAAAAATAATCATCAAATAATGATAATGATGATGAATGTTGTTGCATTATTATCATAATGATGTTTGAATATTGATAATGTTTATGGCCACGTTAAGATTTGGTCACAAAAAAAAATTCTATGGCCAGAATGTATTTGAATTTAAAAGAAAAAGAAAAGAAATGAAAGATTTGATGTGAAATACCTTGAATGGAACAATTGTTGAAACGGGTGTGAAATGGTGGTTTAAGAATATCTACAGAGTGTTTTGAAAAGATGCATTTTTTGAATTCAAGCTGTGGGATGTACTCCCGAAATATTTATTGAAACCGAGCGCATGATTTCGTGTCTTGTTTAGATAGGATTCTTAATAGTCGTCATGGAAGCTCAGAAAGGACAGTTAAGTTTAGAGTCCTTCACATTTTTTTGGAAACAATTTGGCGATTATGGGAAAAGTTGGCTTGAACTAGGATTAATCGGTAGTCACCTTAAGCATAGTTTAATTGAGTTCTACAAGGTTCTTTATAATACCACTCTACCCATCAGGGGATCATGGGATATCTGCAGAGATAAGTCTTAAACCCTGAAAATCATGTGGATGCAGTGATTCAATCGTTCAATATTTCCAAGTATAATTTTCAATAGCAAATAATTCATTGTCAATTGTTTAGAGATTTACAATAAATTTACAGCGTTTATGAAAAAGTACTTTTCTACTCCTTTTTTAAAAATGTTTATTTTTAAGTTGGAAAAGCTTACACTATAACATTTTATTTCAAAATGATTAATTTTTACAATTTTTATCAAAAATATGTGCAAATATATCTATTTGTATGCATATTTAAAAAAAGTACTTTTTCTACTACTTTTTTAAAAATGCCCAATTTTCAATAGCAAATGATTAATTATTCATTTTTGTTTCAAGAATTATTAAAACTAAGTTATTTTACAGCTTTTTAGAAAAAGTACTTTTCTGCTCCCTTTTTAAAAGTTGCATTTTGTGTTTATAGGCTGTACAATATAAAATATTTTTTAAAAAGGATTAATTTTTATCTAATTTTTAAGTATTTTGCACAAATATGCCTATTTGTATTCATATTTAAAAAAAGTACTTTTTCTACTACTTTTTTTAAAAATGCCTAATTTTCAATAACAAATGATTAATTATGCATTTTGGTTCAAGATGTATTAAAACTAAGTTATTTTACAGCTTTTTAGAAAAAGTATTTTTCTGCTACCTTAAAAAAATTGCGTTTTGTGTTTATAAGCTATACAATATAAAATATTTTTGAAAAAGGATTAATTTTTATCTAATTTTTGAGTATTTTGCACAAATATGTCTATTTGTATGTATATTTAAAAAAGTACTTTTTCTACTACTTTTTTAAAAATGCCTAATTTTCAATAGCAAATGATTAATTATTCATTTTTGTTTCAAGATTTATTAAAACTAAGTTATTTTACAGCTTTTTAGAAAAAGTACTTTTCTACTCCCTTTTTAAAAAAAAGTTGCGCTTTGTATTTATAAGCTGTAGAATATAAAATATTATTTCAAAAGAATTAATTTTTATCTAATTTTTAAGTATTTTGCACAAAATATGCCTATTTGTATTCATTTTTAAAAAAAGTACTTTTTCTACTACTTTTTTAAAACGTTAATTTTAGTAGTTGTGCTAGTTAACGATTCTCTTAAGAATGCCAAAGTCAAACACAGAGGCAATTGCTTGAAAACCAAGTGAGGATCTACGACCAAGTGAAGATCTACGACCTCTTTGAAAAACTAGTAGGTCACATGGATTATAATTCATATTCATTACCGTTTTCCCTTGAAGCCATCTCGACTTTCGGAAATCTGTAGCTTACCAGGATTTTTAACAATTTCATTAGGAACCATCAGCAAGACAAAACACTTCCATTAAATTCCATTTCCATTAGAAAACTTTTGAAGTAATTAAGCTGGAAGTGGTTGTGTTGTGTAGCTCATGGCACCGAGACCATATACATTTTAGGATTCTCCGAGTTTTGTTCTGACTTAACCAACGGACCAGAAAGGACCCTAATTGCAGAAGAAAACTTTGTTAAAATAATCAACATTGGATGACTGTTGTCTTAGCATCCAATCATTGTTAACGGAAGGACCTACAGTTTAAAGACGGCTCCGAACGTACATTTTTCAGACACTTTTAATAGCAATTTTACTCTCACATTTTTTGGTAGAAGATTGCTGAGGGGAAGTCGCCGAAGAAACAAGTTTTCGTTGTATTTTGAGATGTATTTGAGATCTCTGGTCTGGGATTTGAACCACGACCTCACGTCTAATAAGCCAACATACTACCTACTAGACAACAGCGTATTCATAGGCAGCCAAGTCCTCTTTTAGAAATACCCTGTTTAATTATTCTGAAATTCTTTTTTAGAACTTAAATTGTGTTTCATGTGCACTTCATTTGTTAAGAATTTATTTTTTGGCATTTCATCAGCTACCAAAACTACTTCTTTTTGAAAAGCATTTCCGTTTGCCTTTTAGCCCCGAAATAAACGCTGGCTTTCTTTACATGTTTCCAGGAGTTCAACATTGAAAGTGGAAGCATTGAAAGTGGAAGCTGTCATGTCAGGAATTTGAAAGATTACATTACCAATGTGTGACTTTCAATTTTAATGTTTTGCAGAATAAGATTTGCATGTTAAATTGAAAACATTTAAAAGAATTTGTTTGTATTTGATTGGTTGTTTTTTTGGATTTATTTTTGGGCAACATTGTTTAGTTGGCACATGAAATTTTTACGGCCAATGACAGTGATAAGTTAATGGTTCTAAAGTCCAAAGGAACATTTGTTTAATGGCTCCGATAATCTCTCTCTCTCTCTCTCTCTCTCTGTTTTAGTTTTAACTCAAGTATGAGTACAGCAACAGAAAAATTTGTTACAGATTCTTTGATTTTTTTTTATGCTTAATTCGGCAATTGTGGTTTTAATTTTTCTGTAATACTTTTACTTGTAATTTCTTAAAATAAGAAGTGAAAAAAAATGTTTATTTTATAGCCAAAATGAAAATTGTAAACTACAATATAAAAATAGTGTGTCTCTATACTCGTATGTAATACAAGTGGCCCTTTCCAACAGCTGCCTCTGTTCTGTTCAGAAACCACATTTCGATTGATTTGCGGCTTTTCCTACTGTTTTAAGGCCCCATTATTTTACAAAAACTTTTAAGATTTTTTTTCTTCACTCCAAATAATTTATTTAAAAACGGTATTCAGTTTAAAGTTGCTGAAGAAGAAAACATTTGATTTATTAAATCCTTTTTTTTTGGTTTTTATTACTTGCCTTTGGCCTTAAAACTATTATTAATCTTTTGACCTACTTAAGCGTATGGCGTTTGATTGCCTCGCCTGCCAGGAAATTTTAAAATTAATTTTCAAAGATTTTTTTTTAAATTTTCACAAAACAGTTAAAGGAATTTCCGGTCTAATTGCTTATTCTATATTTAATTTTTTATTACAATGTTTTACTCTTTGAAATAAACCGTATGTTTTCAAGTGGGTTTTGATACCCTACATCACAAACAGCATATATTTCAGTAGAAGATGACTTTTAGCAATAAACAAACAAATGGAAAATTTTAAAATTGAGAGGTTTTTAAACTACTTGTAAGGATTTCATTCAAACTGCTCACTTGTAACATTGGAAGTGTAATTTTCTTGACTCAAAACGTGTACAATTCTATCAGCCTCTTTGACCATCATTCAGGCATGTTGCTGCCAGAGTATGTTGTCCAAAATTTTAACTAAAGTCTGGGAAACACTTGTAATGCAAATTGGAACTCACAAAAGACAGATTTGTTGGACAGAGGATATTAATACGACAGACTTTCTAAAGCAACTCAAAGCCCCAACAAAACAGTTGAGTAAAAAATTGTTTAGATTACAGCCTATGAAAATATTTGTAAATTCAAGTAAAGACTGATATTCCTTTCATTGAAAATATCAAGAAATATTTCCAATTAAAGTAATATTATATTGACAAATAATTTTATTGAAAAGTTTAAGAAATATCAAGCAAAAAAATAATTGTTTTAAATAAAATATTGGTTGGAAATAAATTTATAATTTAATAAACTTTTTATTCAATTTGATAATCAATGTTATTAAAACTTCTGTATATAACCAATTAATATTTTAATTGTTTTAATAAATTATTTAATTACTTTTGGCAAAAAAAGTAATAAAAATTTTAATTGATTTAAATAATTTATTACTTGGTTTTACCCCCATAAAAAGTCTTGGAATTTATTTTTTTCATATTTTTTATTATAAAAAATAATACATTAAAATAATAGTGCAAAATATGTACAATTGTATAATTTATATCTAATTCATTTGATTTACATATATGGCACATATAATAAGACAAAACAAATACATTTTTTTTGATTAGATAAAATAAATCAATTATAAGAATTTTCGTTTGTTTTAAAATTTCATGTTTTAGGGTTGACACCTTTACAATTTTTTTTGAGGTAGGTATGTCATAAAAAAGTGTTGAATAAAATTATAAAATATTTCAGATTCCTCGGGAAACTGAAGATTGAACACAAAAAATATTTTAAAAAGTAAATCAAATGCTTTTATAATACTGAAAAATGGATACCTAATGCCATCGAAATAAACAATATTTTATTTATTTAGATTTAATATCTTCTAAACTACCAGAAATTAATAATTTGGGCTTCCTTGAAGCACAAGAAGTTTCAATTTTATAGCGATTTCTTCTTCGGATTCAGTCAAAATTGCAAAACTCTCCTGAGAATCTAGTACAGAAAACTTTTTGCGTATTTTTGCCCCACTCATGCCCGAGGTGACTTTTTGTGTTGGAGGAAATAAATGATGTATATTCCAAACTGTTGTTAAAATGATTGATTCTGAAAAGATATATGTAAACAAATAATTAGAAAGTAGAAATTTTTAACAAAAACAAAAATGTATATTTACCTTCATTAAATTTATGTATTTGTTCCAATTTTTTGGAAATAGCAGGGTTGGTGATATTACTCTGCAGCATATATATAACTTTTTCTCTATAGCTTGACCATCTTTCATAAAATTGTTTGGCAATTGGAAATTTCAGTTCGAAGTCTATATTAATCTGTAAAGGAAGAAAGTACAGCACTTTCCAAATACACAAAACACTTATTTTATTTTTAATTCCTTATTTTGTTTATACTTACAAGACTTCCTGTTGCAAGACCAAGTTGTGTAGGTTTTTTTACCGTTATAAAGTTTGTTGTTGTACTTTTTTTGCTGCTTAAATTTTTTAACACTTATAAATACACTTTATTATTAATGTTGTCACCACGAAAACATAGGAAGAACTAATCTTGTTTTGTTCTTTTATTTTTTATGCAACCGAAATTAATAGGTGTTGCCGTTTTACATATTTATAGTTATAATTCTTATTATATTTTTTTTACATGCAAATTTGAACTTAATGACAATTATTTGCTTGTTTCACTGCATTAAAATGACTTCACAACAACACTGACACATACTGATCGTTTTTTCCCATCATGCTGCATCTTGTTTTCCAAAACAGCAAAAAAAAACTTTTCGATTCAACAAAATTATTTGTTGAATTGAGTAATAAATTATTTAACTATTTTAATTGGTTATATTTTCCAAAATGTAAATGTTGTTTGGTAGCGCTTTATGCACTTGTAAAAACAACTCAAACATTAACATGTGTTTAACATAGAGCAATTATTTGGATTTTTCCCGTTTTTATTTTTTTTACATATTGATTGCACTGTCAGAAAAAATCGACGATATTAATAAAAAAAATTATCGAATCAAATAAAAAATTACTCAAAATTAAAATTTTTAACAATTATCCATTTAATAGAAACAAAACTGGCAAAAATTTTTTCTGTGTGGATCAATATTACGATACGAAAATTACTGACTTTTTACACGACATCAGCCGTCGCCAAACGGTTGATAATGCCTAAGTAACTAATGTCAATCATGTTCGTAATTTGAAATCAAAATATCCAACACTACGAATTAAGCACAGCAATTGCTAATAAAAATTTCGAATGGAATGTCGTCTCTATTTATTATTTGGGTTGTTTTACAGGACTACCTGGAATGTGATATGCCTTACGATATTGATTAATTTTGAGGATAAGTTTAATGTTGTCATATCATTTTGATTAATACAAAATCATCGATACAATACATCGATACAACTTCATGAAATCGCCTCTGTGGGAGTTACATATGCTGACGGGCAAATCGACCTATACGAGGTCTGTCAAGAATATTCCCTCCGAATCTAGTTTTATTTTGCATACGAATGTATTTAAGGTGATACAGTAACTGAGAATCCTAACATTAATATTCTCAAGATCTATCTTAAAGAACAGATTGACGGATCTACACAGCACGTACTGTACGACTGGCTGTCTAGCACAGAGGCGAATCTAGTTGTAGTGCTATTTAGTTTGCTATTTTATTTTTTAGTGCGTTTCCACGCTAGACCCCTATGATGGCAATAATAATAAGGTCTACTCATGAGCATATTTTCTAATTAACCCAACCAACCTACTAGAGACACTGGTGGTCTATACATTTTGCTTGTCTATCACCTGTTTATCATTGGCTTCCTTTATTTAACTCAAAATATATTTTTAATCAGATTTTCTATGGAAATCTAAATTGATTTTTTTAAATATGTTTTAAATTATGAACATTTTTCCTATTAACTAATAAATATTAATTCTTTTGATCTTTTTAAATGATTTAAAAATCCATAATGAAATTTTATAAATCTTTCCATAGGGCATGACTAAGTTTACCTTGACCATCTTTAAAATTTCCTAAAAATCATTTTTATTTAATGCTTTGATTTCTTTAAATAAATTAATTAACATACTGGTTGTATGTTTTTTTTTTTGTCAATTCATTAATGAAAGTGTTAATATTTTGCATAAAATTAATTTTAACGCTTTTTTACTTCTTTTGCTTTAAAAAATCTTCTCTGAATGACTCAGTAGTTTTGGCGCCACTGTTAAAGCAGGTGATTCAGTTTTAGTTTTAATTTAAATTCATTTAAATTCGATACAATTTGATTGAATGTATTTGTGTGTGTGTGTTTTTTGTTTAATTATTTATTAGACTTGTTTTTGAAAATCTACAACAATTAAAACATTTTATTTTAAATAAAATTTCTAATGGATTTTAAGATTCTAAAATCCTCTGGGAATATCAAAGACTTTCTAACGCAAACATGAACGCGAGTTCATTCAAACACAATTGGGTCAATTCCGACAAGCGCACGTTAAATTAGTTTGAGCAATCACCTTCTAGTCGCCGTAGTCTAGTAGGCAGTGTATTCGCTTATTAGACGTAAAGCCCGGCTTCGGACCCCAGGTCAGACATCAAAACGAAATATGAAAACAAAAAAAAATATTTCTTCGGCGACTTCCTCTCAGCAAAAAGGGTAAAAACTCTGAGAGCAAATAATATTGCCGTGAAAAGTTTCTCAAAAATCTGTCGTTCGGCGTCGACTTTAAACTGCAGGTCCCGCAACTATATAATGTATAAAATTAACACACACAACATAAGTGGTGTGAGAAACTAGGTCCATAATCCTGACTGAAGGGTTGTAATGGCCAATTATGTATGTATGTATGTGAATTAAAGAATTTTACTGTTTATGTCGAGTATACTCGTCAGAGTGAAACGTAAATTCCTCGCACTATGTTGAGTGTACTTGTCTTGGAGAATTAAAACTGTATTCATATTATTATTCAACGAATCTACTGGAACTCCTCTCCTGAGAAAGTTCAAATAAAGACATCTTAAAAAATGAACATTCGCTAGTTTGATGATCATAGCTTGTATTTAGTTGAAATAAAGAATCATGGCTTTTCAATTAAAAAAACCTACTGGCAACGTTTGATTTTTAGTTATAATTGCATACTTTTACAGGCAGACATTTATTATTTTGTTTATGACGAGTATACTCGTCTTCGTTGGAAAATAATAAAATAGGCAGACAAAAATTTTTGAACAAAAATTAAAAACTTTAACTATCAAGCCCACCTAGAATACTAAAGGCCTGCCTAACAATTGATTTGAAATATAGGCTGAGGGAAATTTGGAAATTTATTTAAGAATTTAAAAACAAACTTTCTCCTTTTATTTTACACTACTGTTACGGCTTTCTAAGCCCTAATCAGAGATCAGCAAAGAGATAGCATATTCATAAGCACTCATGAAATGAGACATGGGCCATCCATCACTTTCAAACAACGACAAAGGAATAGTCAAAGCAATTGACTCGATTGCGCGAACCTTAACAAAAAAAATATATAAACGCGATACTATCTGCAAGATAGATCGTGGTGTTTGTATCAGAGATCAGCAATGAATCGTTTCGGTATTTATAATCACTCATGAAATTTTTAATTTATAAGTGAGTGAATAATATTGAAATTTAACTATGTACTCTGATTCATTCATACTCACTACAACCGTTGATTTATAAGTATGAGACATCAAACTCTTACCATTCGATATATGTTTGATTCATAGGCTCATTCAGATTCATAAAAATTATGAGTATGATTCAATTTTACTCATCTTTTTGAATACTCATTGTTGATCTCTGGCCCAAATTAAGTCTTCAAAACTAAACAACTTCTTCTAAGCCTTGTTACTTAAATTACTTGGCTATTAATATTAATAGTAACTAATAAGTATGAGTACATACTCGATGCCATTAAATAAAATCATTAATTTAAACTGTTTTTTTTTTTGTATCTCCCTATCATTAGTGTTAAAATTACCTTGTATATGCGCTGCATTTGGTTTATAACCCTGACAATCGGAATTCAATGCACTGCTTGTGGGTGAATGATTACCGCTGCTGCCCACCAATTGCGTTAAACTGCCGCTTGCCGTACTGCCGGTCGTTGAGGCTGGTGTCGATGATGAATTAACCATTGAGGCAGCAGCAGCTGCTGCTGCTGATGAGCGGGTAACACGATGTATTGAAGTCAATTCACGGAAATGACTACTAAGGCTGGCATCAGGATAGGGCCGCTGTGGAAAGCCGAATGCACGATAATGTGTGCCATTTGGGGGACCTAGAAGAGAAAAAAATAAAACAAAAACGACAAATGAAGTACAATACAATGAAGTTTTCAATTAAATGGGTAAGTGTACAGTACAGTAAAGTACAAAACAGTATTTTTTTTTGCTTTTATAAATAAGTATGTTTAATTATTGTGTTAAAAAAAATATATTTTTTTTCTGTTTAAAAATGAAGACTTAAAACTGCTGCATAATTTATTATAGAAATGAAGCAAAACAAGCTTTAGAAATGAAAATCCATTTATAGCACTCTGTTACTCTGTTACTTTTTCTCTCTCTTCTCTATCCCTCCTTATTAAAGGTTTTTTTTCAATTTTTTTTTTATAAAAACCGCAAAGTGGCAATTTTTTTTCTTTTTTTTTGCGACTGCGACACAAAAAGTTCTTTAAGGGGCTAATAAAACTCATGCTTGTACTCGTATATTCATGCTGGTATTTGTTTATTTTTTTATATAAAAAAAAATATTGTTTGCTTTTATTTTTATTGTAATTGTTATATATTTTGCATTTTAAACAACCATTTTTTAAAACATACTCTTTTGCAAATACATATGTACCTGACAATGCTCGTGTAATACGTGTAAACAAAACAAAACAAAACACCTTTAAAAACAATACGTAAAAATCTTGAAAATGAAATCCTTTGTTAACAATTGTATTTAGAGGGTAAAACAATTCAAAAAAAAAACAGGCCAGACAGAACAGGTTCCATTTCCTTTCAATTATTCTATCCTCTTCAGCTGACACAGTAACCCAAGCAGCCAACCAAAAACAGAACAACAACCGAAACCTATCGCTACCAATAAGCAGATGAATACTTTAACTCCCCTCTTTTTAAAACATTTATTTTTTTATTTTTTTGTTGGTAAGCGTTACACTGTGTCAGTAAGTCATACTTATTGAAATCTTCTAAACAAGTAAATCCACAAAAGTGTAGTAAAAAGCAATCCATTGTTTTAAGCTTAAAATGAAGGATTTATAGCCTTCTTTGCGTGCTCCTATTTAGTTCGTCGTAGTCTAGTAGGTATTAGACGGTAAACTTGGGTTCGTATCCCAGGTCAGACATCAAAACGAAATATGAAAAAAAAAATATTTCTTCGGCGACTTCCTCTCAGCAGATTTCTGGCAAAAACTCTTGAGAGCAAAATAAAATGTCTATGAAAAGTTTCTCAAAAAACTGTAGGCCTCGCCACTCATGTATGAAATTAACGCACACAACATAAGTTGTGTGAGAAGCTAGGTCGTAAATCAAACTGAATGATGTACATGATAAGCTCGTATTGCCCACTAGGACTACTGTAGAAGCTGGAGTACTAAATGATCTTGACAGTGGGTAACATAATGAGCCATACGCCACCAACTTGCCCGTGAAAGGCTAGACACTCGCTAACCTGAACTAACCTCACCTAGCATACTGTAAACAACAATGGACTCGAGGATTATTTAAACACACGCCCCGTTAATCTTAATACTCTACAGATAGATCTGGAATACCTAGACGAGCGGGCCCCTTATAAATCCCAGATATATTTAACATATGGGATATCTGGCCTCCAGTCTATCGCGTTAAACGATACTGATATTGGACAGGGTGAGGAAGGCGATGGTTACTCTCTATTCCTTTAAAATAGTGATTGAAAGGAAATAGAATTGTCCACTGCTGAACATAACAGTGCCATTGTAAGCCGTCGAGAATGTGTTGAACGGATTCTTATTACCTTCAACTGTGTTAGTTTCATTCAAGACGTCATGTAGCTTCCTTGGCTTCAGTATCTGTGATTTTAGAATCATACTGTAGACAGCGTAGGTACGATTTAAGTGACTTTCTGCGTCGTCAACTGGCTGTCACATTCACTCTTCATATCGTATTGATTTTGTCTAGCTGCGTGTATTTTCCTTTGCCTGTTGCTGTTGTCCTAGCTGATGACCACTTGCGACATGGGTGTTAGACAATAAGCCTAAGAGTCTCAGAAACTCAGAAATGATTGCTTTGACCGTTGCAACCCTTTACGAGTTTTAATTTATTTTAGATTGTTTCACCAGATTTTCTTTAATCATAGTTAATTTCGCTCTTAAAAACATAATTTTGTCCAAAACGACGCTGAAGTATTCGCAGGAAGTATGCCTAGAACCAGATTAACCACTTTAGGTTTCGTGTCGTTTTAAAGCTTTAGGAATTTCTGTGAAACGTTTTTATTTTTGAATGAAGCAGATTACTTGCTACAAACTTTAACCTGAAGGTGATGATTTACTCATGTACATATCGACGCCTCCATTCTATAAGTGTACTTAGAACGTTTTTAATGTTCTTGCATTTTTAAATTCTACGTTCTTTAACTTAAATACTGTCAAAATTTGGATAAGATGCGCTGATCCGTTCCGAAGTTATAGGGAAAAATCTACTTAGAATACACATATAGTCTTATGTCGCATGAAAACTTTGAGAGCTCATAACTCATACCACACTTTTTCGACTTAGAATGTTATAGAACGGAGGCGTCGATATGTGAAGACAAATTCGAATTTAAAAACCAAAGGCGCAAACCCACAATTTTAGCAGCGCCACTTCTTGTCTCTAACATGGTAAACTCTGATGTTAACAGAGCACTGTTTAACAGTGGCAACAGTAGATTATTTTACATACTACAAAATATAATTCTCATTATGATCATTATTATTAGAGCTTTGAAATGTAAAGGATGGTTGGTGGGGCTGGAGGACGGAATTATTACAGCTATCCCACTACCACGGTTCGAAAGAGGACCCTCTGGACTACCATTGGCATATATGTAATACTATTTCTTATATGTTCCAATATGGCCACAGATGTTCCAGAGAATTTTCAATCAAAAAATAGATAGTTTTAAAGCCAATTTACACTATACCCATATCACTTTGTATGTGACTATATTGCTGATTATATTAAGCGGCCTTGGAACCTTCCTTTGAGTATGATGTGGTACTCATACTCATACTTAATTGTCCTACAATTAGCTTCTAAACAAGTGGTCTTGTTCAGATGGATACTGTTAAACAGCTAACAGCACTCTGTTAAGGGCAAATTTTGTTCTGTTAAGAGCAAATTTTGTTCTGTTAACGCCAAATGTTGCGCTGCTAAAATTTATGGTTTGTGTCTTGGATTTTAAGATACGAATTTATCTTCACACACATGATTTACTTTATATTTTACAGTGAATATGAAATGGAACGCTGTTTTACGTTTACTTTCGACTTGACTGCCAAAGATACTCTAGCCGACTGTTGCATTAAATTGCCTTTACAAATCCTTATGCAACACTTGTTCAACTAGTTGCCCTATTGTTGACTGTGCCAAATCCTTTAATAAGTAAAGAACGTACTTTTAATGAACTGCAGCAGTACCACTAATTAACGCCACAGGTTGTTCGTATTGTTTAAAGCATTTAGAAAAGAAAGAATGAATAAATGACTGAAAGGACTTCATAATATTTGGATCATCAAATATGTTTTAAATGCCGAATTAAGCCACATAATCTCATTGTTTTCTAAGCATTGTTCCTGAGAGAAGAAGATAGAGATAAATTACATGGATAAACGACGTATGGTTGCATGGATGAACTAACTGGTGGATGAGGCATGTGTGTGTGTGTGTCTATGTGCGTTCGCATGTAGAACACATGTTGCAACGTTTTGTTTTCCTATTTCCTAATAATCGGCTTAACTTTTGCTATTTTAAGTTGTTTTAACAAAAGGGAGGAGGCACTTTATTGTTTTTATCTGTCTTTTGTTCTGTTTTTGTTTTTTTATTTCCCTTTTTTTTCACTTACAACATAAATATTCTTTTTTGCCCTTTTTTTGTTGATGAAATCTTATCTTAAGATAGAGACGATCTTTTTTAACCACAACATGTGATTAAAAAGAATAAAAAATTAAAAATAAAAAAATATTTGATAATATTATGATGCCACTAATTAAAGCCTCTGTAAATGTACAATTTATTTCTGAATGACATACAAGGAACATAACGCCATTACAAAAGGTTTCTAAGCAATCCTATTACCACACATTTGCTTGATTTCAATCCAGTGACATCAATAGATACATGAGTGTTCCGACACATCTTTGATCATAAGAATTCAAATCTAAAGCAATTCTTTCAGTATTACTAGGTAGTTTTCTTATGGTATGTTTTGCATGTGGGCCAAATATCAGCAATAAATCGTTTTTTCGCTACTCATAAGCACTCATGAAATTTTGAATATAAGTAAGTCAATAATATTGAAATTTAACTATGTATTCTGATTCATTTACTCACTACAACATTGATTTATAAGTACAGTTTGCAATGAGTATGCGTACAGTATTGACATCAAACTCATACCATTCGTAATATGTTTGATTCATACGCCTATTTAGATTCATAAATTTAGAAAAATACTCATTGCTGATCTCTGATGTGGGCCTGTTGTTACCTTCAAAGAAGCTTGTTGCGTCTCATTGCATATAATAGCGTGTAATAAGGATAACATTCAGCTTGGAATTGCCGAAAAGTCGTGAAAATTTTACTTAAAGAAATAACCTGTGAAAATATGTACAGATCTGATGATTTTTCTTACATATATTTTCTTTTCTTTAGTTTCTATTCAAAATGTTTAATTGACTTCCAATTAGAAAAATAAACTCAAACTGGAGACCTATGTATATATTTAAGTCCATATCAGAGGTCAGCAATGGATGGTTTTTTCGCTACTCATAAGCACTCATGAAATTTTGAATATTGTAAGTAAGTCAACAATATTGGAATTTAACTATGTACTATGATTCATTCATATTCACTACAATGTTGATTTATAAGTACAGGTTGCAATGAGTATGAGTACAACCTCGACATCAAACTCATACCATTCGAAATATGTTTGATTCATAAGTTTACTCATTTAGATTCATAACTTTAGAAAAATACTTAGACACATAAGCAAAAAAGACATAAATAGCAGCAGGCAAAGCATACACACAACTTTCTAGTAAGTGTTTTAGTGTTCGAACACAATTCATACTTATTTTGTGCTTCGTGTATATGTTGACTTACGGAGACTCGAAATCAACACCATCAAACGTGCTGTTAAGTATGAATATGATGAGTACATACTTCAAACTTTGAATATGAGCAAAGAGGTTCCATGATATTAAAATAAGTATGAATGCTTTTAAGCATCAGAAATTATGAGTATGATTCGATTCGAATTATCTTTTTGAATACTCATTGCTGATCTGATCACCAGTCAAGTAAAAATTGCAATCGCCTTTGACTTCAAGCCCTTTCTCACTATCAATTCCACAAAACTATCCACTTCATAAGTTTTTGAGTGCAGAACTATACAAAAGACGCTGGTAAATGCATAATAAATTGGGATATTCAAAGTTTATTCCAAAATGTCGTACTACTGGAGACAGTAAACGATTCATGATAACTTGGTTTACAAAGGTTTTTGCATCTAAAGGTCTTTGAAAAATACTTTAAACATAGTCCATTGCACTACCCATGCTATCGTGAAATGAATTTGGTGTGCGATCATTATATATTTCGCCAATTTTAAGCGCCTTATAACAGTATCATGCACAGTTTATATCATATCAATGGCATCTACCTTATCTCTAATGGCAATAAAGAAACACAAGAATAAAATTTTTGACAAAAAAGGCAGCAACGGATGCCCACTATTAAGTAGCTGAACAGGGTACAATTACTCTCCTACTGATCAAATCTGTTTATTTGTGAAAAATTTTGCCTTCAATTATACCCTTCATGCAATTCGCAATTATTGACGGTGTGAGGTGAAGGCGTTGTAGGCTAGTGGGTAGTGTGTTGGCTAATTGAGGCCACGGTTCAAAACCCACGAAACGACTTCTTCACCTACTTCCTCTCAACAGATTTCTGGCGAAAACTCTGAGAACAAAAAGAAATTGCCATGAAAAGTTTCCCAAAAATCTGTGGTTAGGAGTCGACTTTAAACTGTAGGTCCCCGCCACTCTTGTGTGAAATTAACACACACAACATAGTGGTGTGAGAAGCTAGGTCGTAATTCTCACAAACAAATCTTTCTTTTTAATTTTTTCCTTTTTTATCTAAATAGTAGGGTTTGGTTTAGGTATTGACCATCCCTCGTATGAGTGAATCATGAATCAGTTTATATCTTAAAACCTCTGCATTTATGTATAATAGACCTGTTGTTGCCTTAACTTATAACCGAAAAAATAAAAATTTTAGAAACTATTCTCACCATAGGAATAAATTTCATACTGCTGGCCAACACCATCATTACCGCCACCACCAATATCATCACCTTCACCAATACCATCTCCACCACCACCACCACCACTACTACTCTCCACATTTACACTTCTAACACCACCAATACCACCACCACCACCTCCACTACCACCATCATATTCAACATCGACACTATCGTTGCCGCCAAACGGCGAATACAGGCTGGTTATGAAACTGTTATCGTCTTCAATGTCCTCAACAGCCGATGCACGATATGACGTTGAAGTACTTCTCATTGAGTTCTCTGAAAATGACGGTGAAATGCTGTGTATTGTAGCGGGTACTGATGCAATATCACGGTCCTTTTTGCGATACTCTAGAAAATTTCTTTGGCTGGTTGCGGTTACTGCGCGTGTTGCTGCAGTAGCTGTTGCTGTTGTTGTTGTTGTTGTTGTTGGTGGCGGCAACAATTGTGTTCTAATGGTACGATGATGTGGCATTATAAATTTGGTCGATTTAGTAGCGGACTTACTTGTTTTTGAGCGAGGTTCTCTTGGTCCATCGACTGTAACTTTAATTGCCTTCGCATAAGTGGCCACCTGTCGGGGGAATGTATCCACAGTGATGGTTAACGTAAAACTTTTGCCTAAGAAAGAGCATTAAGAAGAGAAAAAAGAGAAAAGAGAGAAAAATAAATTAATTTTCTGGTATATTTTTTAAGAATTTTTTTTTGATTTCACAAAAGGGCAGTAAATTATTGAAATTATGACCCAGTTATTGAAAACATTAGCGTGTGTGTGTTTGGTGTTGGAAATTGATTTTTCTTTTTTTTTTGTTTAACGCTTTCGTCAGTTTTATTATGAAATTGATCACAACACGCGCCATTAACTCTGTTGGCGGTCCTTTTCTTCTTGCATACTTTTTAAAAGTCTATTGCGTTGGCCGACCGTCTTTAGAATCGTTAAACGTTGCAGGGCAGGAGGTTTGTCTACAGTGGCAGTTTTAATTATCGTTTTATAGTCTTGTGAAAAGGCGTTAAAAAATTTATTTTTTCTTAGCAGTTTGTGTGCTTCTGACACGGTGTTGTTTTTTTTTTTTCATTGTAATATCTCAGAGAAAATGTCAAAAGTTTGTGATTTTTAAATTAATTGCTAAAAAACACATTCAAACGAGTAAATATGGATCCTTTTTAAGTTAATATTTCATAATAAATTAAAATAAAATTTTTCATTTTGCAAATATGCACAAAACATATGTACATATTTGCACAAACAGCTTGACAAACAGTTTGACAAAATATTTTCACTAGAATTTGCCCAAACGTTTTTGCTAACTGCATTCATTAGATGCTACAAAGTACATATTTGCACAAACAGTTTGACAAGCAGTTTGACAAAGTACTTTCAATAACATTTGCACAAAAATTTTATTCAATTGCTTCTATAGTTTTGCTAAAAGTTTTTAATTTGAATCAATTAGGTGCTCAAAAGTACATATTTGCACAAACAGTTTGACAAACTGTATGATAAAATATTTTCACTAACATTTGCACAAATATTTTAGACAATTGCTTGTATATTTTTGCTAAAAGTTTTTAATTTGAATCAATTAGATGCACAAAAGCATATATTTGCACAAAAAGTTTGATAAATTGTGTGATCAAACATTTTCGCTAACATTTGCATAAATACTTCGGTCAATTGCTTGTATAGTTTTGCAAAAAGTTTTTATTTTAAATCAATTTTTTTTTTAATTTGAATTAATTAGATGTGCAAAATCAAATATTTGCACAAATAGTTTGACAAACGGTTTGACCAAGCTTTTTTGGTACAAATATATCGGTCAATTGCTTGTATAGTTTTGCTAAAAAATTTATTTTAAACCAATAAGATGCACAAAAGTACATATTTGCACAAACAGTTTGACTGTGTGATAAAACATTTTCACTAACATTTGCACAAATATTTTGATCAATTACTTGTATAAACAGGGTTTTATCGTGCAATTAATTTTCGCCCTAGTGACTAAATAGTTTGAGCAATCGTTTGTCAAATGTCAGAAAAGAGCTTAATTGGCCAAACCTTCTGTTTGTATGGTTTTAATATGAGTTTTAATTTTGATATTTTAAAACAAATATATCTGCATAATTGTTTGGTCAAATGACTAAATAGTTTGAGCAATCGTTTGTCAAATTTCAGAAAACAGCTAAATTGGCTAAAGCTTCTGTTCGTACGATTTTAATACGAGTTTTAATCTTGATACTTGAGGACAAAAAATTTGAAATGCTGCATTGCAAACTCCAGAATATCAAATAAGTAAGAAAGTTGCACAAAAGTTTGATCAAAAAGCTATAAAAGCAATTTTTAGAAATCATTTGTCAAATTTCTTTTTTTGTATGTGTATACCAAAAAACTAAACGTTTTTATTTGAAAAGTGATTTGAATTGGATCTAGAAAGATAAAATGCTCAAACAGCTTGACCAATTATTGGGCAATTTGCGGAATATGTACGAGAAATTTGAACTGCAAAAATTAAACAAAAAACTTTAAAAAATGATCACAAAAATCCGTGTACAAGCATTTTTGACAAGCCGCTTAACAAATGCTTTGTATTAAAAAAAAAATATGACAATTTGAGAAATTGTTGGACAAATAGTTTGTCAAACTGCTCTGGAAATTTGTTAAAATTCCCTTAAAATAAACTAAGAAAACATTTAATTTTTTTTTCAAAAACAAACCATTCTTCAAAAGGCGCAGATATTCTCAACTTTCCCTGGGTTAAAAAAAGCTTATAAGCAGCCCTTATGAAAAGGTCCTTTTAAATTAACAAAACATCCATCAATTTCCATTCTTATTCGTCAAGAATTTACTCAATCACGGCAACACTATTCTCTCATCATTCGAGAGTCATAAAGTGTGTGTACAACACTGTACAGCATTCAATTGTGCGTATTTCTGCAACTGTATGTGTGTGTAAACGTATAAGTAATTCTTATTTTTGTTTGTTTTGTTTTTGCTGTTTTGAGTGGCTGAGGTTTTTGTGGTTAAAATTGTTCGTTGTCATCGTACATATTTTTATTTTCATTTCATATTTCTTGTAAGCAACTACGCCTGCTCTCAATTTAATGCCGTTTATTTACTCATACTCACTTTGTATAGTATATGTACACGCGCATTCTTTCTCTTCCTCTCTTTTGGTTTTGTTTAAATGTTGCTTTTTTAGAATTTTTTTTCTGCTGATTTCAGTTGTATTATGTTCTGTTCTGTTATTCTGTTTGTGTTGTTGTTATGCTAGCATAATATTGTATTTTGTGAAGAGTCGTGCTGCTGTTGTTGGCCACAAATGAAGTGGGTGTAGTTTTTATAGTTGTTTTGTTTTTGTTTATTTTTTTCTTGCGTTTTCAAAGGTAAAAGTAACATCGTTTGTTTTTCTGCGTTTAACCAACCATTTATAATGAACACACACACTCAGTTATGCAAGCAAACACAAACATTTATTTACTTATTCCACACACACTCATGCAAATATTTTTATTTTATACAGGCAGCCAGCCAGCCAAGTATAGCAAGAAGTGGCAAAATTGAAACCCAACCCACAAAACAAAATAAGCAAAAAAAGAAAAAAAAACAACATAAAACCGTTGTTTTTTAGTTCTTTTTCCTCTCTGCGTTTTATTTTCAGAGTCTGTTTAATTTACTTGCCAAACAGATTGGGAGAGAATAAAAGCAAAATGAGCGTGTAAGAGCATTAAAAGAATCATTTCAAGCATCATTATTGCATTGTTGTCAAGAGGTTCAAATGATTTTTTTGAGGTATTTTAAGAGAAATTTAATGTCTCGATGGTTTTTTCGACTCTTTTAAAATTTAAATAAATAATCAGTAGAATTAAAAATTTTATTCAGTTGTCTGCACATATTTTTGTTTTTTTGTTGCTTCGACTGACAGTTTTTAGCAATTTCATACGAGTGTTGTGCCAGAACCATAGAAAATATCACTTTTTTATTAAAAATTATTCTCTACTTGTAAAGTAAGTGTGTTGTAGAGCCGAAAGCATTAACAGGCCAATAAGGGCGCACCTATTCCTTACTTCCATTCTTCTCATGTCATCGCCTTATATTACCAATTAGGCGTTTGTGCGACTGATCCTTATTCCTTGAAATTTATGGGATGTAATCGATAGTAAGCTACTGTGGTCGGTTCTTATATGTCCTTAGTTCCTGACCTATCCCTCTAAGTCTTCAAATATTTGCTCAAAATTTTTTTTCGACAATTCTGAGTAACCTGCTTACTTAATTTGTTTGTTGAGTGTCGGGATTTTCCTTGCAAGCGGTTTGATTTACTTGGTTTCAACGTCCGTCTCGTAACTCTGGGTTCTGGGATATCGTTGGAAATTGCATTGCTAATGAGCGGTGCGGAGCTCGCTCGCAATCTCTGACGTGTTACAGAGCATAAATATTCCGATTGCCTCAATAAATTTGAATAATGTCCACTCATTCTACAGGAAAGCTCAATTCCCTAGACAGCAGGAAGGTACGTTTACTATTGTTGCGCTCTGCATGGACACACATGGACAAGAAGAGAACTAACTCACATCTGTCCTTATGCTTCACTGTCTTTTTGCTAAACATAACGAAGACTAGGCATTCCGTCAAATGACTTCTGCAGGTGCTGTAGGTCTGAGGAGGAGGCAGAAACTGTCTTTCCCTACATACATATGTCAGTGTCCCTGCTCCATTAAAGGGATTGCTGCAAGAGCAAAATTTAATTTGGATTCGAAATGGTTTCCTCTAGGGAATGGATAAAAACTGGATAGAATTGAACGGGGCCTCAGTGCTGATCTAAGTGGGACATGTTTCTTTCAAGTTTGTGCTTTGTATTTCCATTCAAGTTGAATTGAGAACATCTTTTGGCGACATAGGCTTTGGAATATTTCAATTCTTTTCCCCTAGAGATCAGCATTGAATCGTTTTTTGCGCTACTCATAAGCACTCATGAAATTTTGAATATAAGTGAGTCAACTAAAATTCAACTATGTACTCTGACTCATTCATACTCACTACAACCGTTAATTTAAAAGTACAGGTTACAATGAGTATGAGTACAATGTTGACATCAAACTCATAACATTCGAAATATGTTTGATTTATACGCCTACTCAATCAGATTCATAAATTTAGAAAAATTCTCTTATAATACTTATAAATGATTCGAGTGTTGAGTTATAGAGAGTCGAAATCAACAACATCATACGTGTTGTTAAGTATGAGTGCGATAAGTACTTCAAACTTTGAATATGAGTAGAGAGATTCGATGATATTAAAATAAGTATGAAGGCGTATAAGTATTAGAAATTATGAGTATGATTCGATTCTAGTCATCTTTTTGAATACCTACTTATTGCTGATATCTGGGTCCTACGTAGAGCTATGATTTCATACCTTTAAATAGATTCTGTTTTAAAATTTTTGCTAAATCATTTGTAAAATTCACATTTATGTTGTTAAAAAAGATATTTTTTTTAAATATTTTTTCAATTTCATTACATTTCTTGTGGGTGTAGTAACTGCAGAATAATAAAAATTTTTTTGCTCCCATTTTATTATATTTTAAATACTATTTTTCCATATTTATTGTTGTTGGTATTTAAATAAACCGGTAAAGCAGCTTTTGACCATAATCGTTTGTTATCGTTCATTAAATATTTCATTAAAAAAAAAACTTTTCATTTTCAGCTTTTAGGGGGTTGAAATGGGAAAGAAAATTCTTGACCGCAAAATATGGGTTTTAAAGCACATTTTTTTATTTTTTTTTTAATTGGAAAATCAAAATATTTTATTTTGATCATTAAACTATTTGTTAACACGTTGAATGCCGACTACGAGATAACTCGTAGATTGCGTTCCCTTCTAGGGTGCCAACTACGAATTATCTCGTACTCACTAAACCTGCTATTTTTGTGTAGCTACGAATAAAATCGTATTATATCAGTGCTAGTATCGATAAATGACTTCTGGGAAAAGAACAAAAAATTAATGTTGGCTTGCGAGGCCAGTTTTATGAAAATTGCCGTGGCACTCAACGCTTTAATAAAGTTATTTAAAAATTAAATAAAACTTCTTTCTATACACGACCGATTGCAAATTGAAGATCTTACTCACTTAATTTAGAAGTTATAACAGTTTAGTTTGGACTAGAACCCAGCTTCTCACACTACCTATGTTGTGTGGTTATTTTATCCATGAGTAGCGCTGACCTACTCTTTAACGTTGACTTCGACCATCAGATTTGAGAAATTTTTCAATGCAATTCGAATTACTCTAAGAATTTTTGTCAGATATCTGCTGAGAGGAAGTCGCCGAAGAAATAATTTTCATTTTTCGTTGCGTTCGAGTCCTCTGGGCTGGGATTTGAACCACACATCTACCTTCCAGACCACTAGACAGTCAGACTTCTAACCTATACATATGTACATATCTGAGGCTATGGCAGCTTAAGGCCGTGTCAGATAAAACTTTGTTGCTTTGCGTGACGTTTATAACTTTGAGAGAAAAGCGTAAAGCAAAAGGTGTATGACACAACCAAAACTTTGACAACACTCGCGTTGTTTGTTTCTCTTTAAAAGTGGTTGGGCGCGTAAGTTTTTTTTACTGAGTAAAATTATGAAAATTATATTAAATACTTCTTCCAAAATATAAAATTCACTTACCTCTCTTTTTTTTAATATAATAAAAACAAAACGATAACAAAAAAGCTTTAAATTTAAAGAAAAATATTAAAAAAACAAAATTTGAGCGCAAATTTTCCAAAAATATTTACTTAATAATCAACAGCTGATTGTCAAAGCGAGCAAAAAGATGAGAGATGCCCAACTTTTCGCTTTGCGTTGCGTTAAAAGCAGTTTATGTGACAAGTGCCATATGAACATGTACATTTATCTTAAATGTCAAAGCGTATATGCAACGCAACGCGAAGCAAAAGTTTTATCTGACACGGCCTTTAGTGTTATCAAAGCTATCACTCCAATCTAGGTGTTACGGTGTCTGAGGTAGTTGACCTCTCTGTTATACTTTCTCTTTATCTCCTTGGCTCTCTCTCTATATCTCTCTTTATTGCAATTATTTACTTATGTCCTTTCTAGAGCATACACAATAGGGCCAACGGTTATTCAGCTCTTCAAACATACCTAAACAAATTCTTACAAATAATCCAAGCAGACGTACATACATACATAATTGGCCATTACAACCCTTCAGTCAGGATTACGGCCTAGCTTCTCACACCGCTCTTGTTGTGTGTGTTAGTTTTATACATGATTAGCGGGACCTACAGTTTAACGTCCACTCCTTACGGCAGATTTTGAGAAACTTTTTTCATGGCAGGTTTATTTACTTTCAGAGTTTTTGCCAGATATCTGCTGAGAGGAAATCGCCGAAGAAATGTTTTCATATTTCGTTTTGATGTCTGGCCTGGGGCTCGAACCCGGGCTTTACGTCTAATAAGCGAACACACTACCTACTAGACTACGGCGACTACAAGACATAAACACTAAAATATAGCTGGTTGGAGCATAATCTGCTTAAATGTGCAATAATATCGCACTCGAGTGAAATCCCCCCGGAGTAGTATTTTCTTGAACGTTAGCGGCCTTTGGAATAGAGTTATTTAAATTTCGAAATTTTTAACAGCGGTTGATGTTCGAAAATTTTTATAAAACTTTTCAGTTTTTTTCTTAACAGATAAATCGAATGTTTTAAAACTATTTCTTCAAAATCGTCATCTGTAAGACTAATTTCTAGTCTACACAATAAATGTTTACATACAACAAGTCCAATTTTCTAGATACCGAATGGTATCATGTAAACATAATATGTAATGAGAGCGTGCGACATTGTGAGAAAATACGGATAGAAATTAATTTTTTTTTTTCATTAGATTACTCTGCTTTAGTTTTATTCACTTATCGTGTAATCTGTCGTAAGATTTTTTTCTCCCACACTTCCAATGCGGATGGAATTCTGTAATATTTTCTGTCTAGCTTTACATACTACGTATACCCCCTTATTGTGTAAACTAGATTTAAGCAACACTGGCAAGAGTCTCACACAAAAATTTAACAATTGCTCTCATAGTCATTTAAACACTCACATACACACACACACACTGTTTCAACTCATCTCAGTGAGTTTTAATCAAGGCAAATCATTATGACGTCCACTGTTTTTGATAGACGAGGACAAACATTTTAAATGGTGGTGGTGTGAGTAACATAGAAGAAAAAAAAGAACAACAACAAAATTCTTATTTAAAATACTGTAAACAAAAAATAATGGCCGAATTAACGAAGAAAAACGAAATTAGAACAAAACACATACACACAGAAAAAAAAATTGTATGATTGAAATAACACTTAATCAAGCATAACCCAGTAACAGAACTATAATTATGAAATAGTAAGTGAGTAAGCGAGAAAGAGAGAGTTGCCAAATTTGTTTATGATCTAAGAAAACGTTACTTTTTTCCTTTGATTAGCTTATGATAATACGTAGTACTTAAAAATTTGAATGTTTGACTATGGTAGCTTGAATTTGTACCAAGTTTAAGTAGAAAAAGGTTTGAAATTCTTTAAATCTCTTCATTAATTGATAAGATAAAAATGAGAGAAAAACAGATAAAGAGAGCACGCGCCAATAATAAGCAGTTTTGGCTTTCATTTCGTAAATCACAAATCTAAATATAATTAAAGGAGTTTTAACCCTTTGGCGGCCGAGAGTTTTTTTTCTTATTTTTTTTTTCTTGATAATTTAATCTTAAACATAATGATAGTTTGTGCTTTGCTTTCCAATTTATTTCTATAATTTCTAGCAATTTATCTTCTTTTATTTTTATAAGAAAATTGAAGAAAAGAAAACAACAATTGCTGGTAATTTCTTTTGACTCTCATCACCACTTTTAAAGGGTAATAAACGCTTTTGTTTTTGACCTTTTCTCTTCGTCTTCTTCAAAACAAAACTGTTGTTACCTTTTCCAATATCTAACTATGATGGCATATGGGTAATTTACTTTTTACGTGCTTCAGATCTTTTTTTTTCAACATTAAACATTTCCATTTTTGGTCCATTTCTTTACGAGTTTATTTGTTTAAATGAAGTCATTTACAAAAATCATACATATTTTCCATTAAAAAAAGAATGAAAAAAACGCTTGTTTGCTAACAAAAGAATTTCAATGTTTTTTTTTCATTTTCTATAGGAACGAGTACAAATTGCTCCACTTTTTTTTTTTAAATTAAAGAAGAAGAATGAAAAAAACGCTTGTTTGCTAACAAAAGAATTTCAGTGTTTTTTTCATTTTCTATACATAGGAACGAGTACAAATTGCTCCAATTTTTTTTTTAATATTTTTTGTTTTCTAAAATTCATCTTAGATTTCTTTTCTGTTATAAATGAATTGATTGACTGTATTTAATTTGATTAATTTCAAGAGTAATTTTATCTCTATTATCTCGTATTGTGAGAGGTTCATTAGGCTTCTGGCAAATAAATTTTGTAATTTAAAAGCAGTTTCTTTACATAAAAGCGGAGCATTTTTAAGAAATTTTAAAACAAATAAGAAAGTTTTGTAAGAAATTGGTAAAAAAAATCGATTTCACAAATATTTATTACTTTGACATCATACATACAGTGAGCGTCAAGAGAAACTACATTATAAATAAAAATATATATTAATAAATTACCGTTATTTTTAATTTAAAATTATTTCATTGCCAGTTTTTAAAATTTAAAAAAAAAAATTCAAAGAATTTCGAAATATTGTCAAATTTTTTCGGACACTCTGCTTAACACGTTAACTGCCACGGCAATTTTCAGAAACCCGGCCACGCAAGCCAACATTCATTTTTTGTTCTTTTCCCAGAAGCCATTTAACGATACCTAGCACTGATATAATACGATTTTATTCGTAGCTACACAAAAATGTCAGGTTTAGTGAGTACGAGATAACTCGTAGTTGGCACCCTAGAAGGGAACACAACCCACGAGTTATCTCGTAGTAGGCAGTCAACGTGTTAAGTGGTAAAAGTTGAGTTTTATGATTGCCAGGATTTTTTTGACGCTCACTGTACATACATAATTGGTCATTACAACCCTTTGGTCTAGCTTCTCACACCACTTATGTTGTGTGTCTGTTAATTTTTATATATGAATGGCGGGACCTACAGCTTAAAGATAACAGATTTTTGAGAAACTGTTCATGGCAACTTTTATTTGCTCTCAGAGTTTTTGCCAGAAATGCGCTTAGAGGAAATCGCCGAAGAAATATTTTTTTATATTTCGTTTGGTTCAAGCTGTCTGACCTTTGGTTTGAACCGTGGCTTCACGCCTAATGAGGCAACACACTACCTACTAGACTATGGAGAGTTCGAAAACTTAACCTTATTCACCGCGTAAGGAGAAAGAGGAACTGAGGTTTCATTGATGACCAGTGTAAAATTTTTTCAAATAAAATTGCATTTCAATATTGCGGTATTAACTGTCTCTACGACCTGTTGAAGACACCGCTCAGACATTGCTGAGCTTTTGTAAGCCCGAGTGCTGATATTTCGGGGATTATACTACAAAGGGCATAACACAGCTCTGAGGAGATGGAGAACTGGAAGAAATTAAGGGAGTTTGTAGAAGATAAAGACTTTCTATACCAAATAAGGTGCTGAGGTGGTGAGCTCACAACAAGCCTACATTATGAATGGTCACCTCTTCTTCAACATATCTACCTACCCTACCAGAGATCAGCAATGAATCGTTTTTTTCGCTACTCATAAGCCCTCATGCAATTTTAAATATAAGTGTTTTAACAATATTGAAATTTAACTATGTACTCTCATTCATTCGTACTCACTACAACCGTTAATTTATAAATACAGGTTGCAATGAGTATGCGTACAACGTTGACATCAAACTCAATATCATTCGAAATATGTTTGATTCATAAGCCATAAGCCTTTGATTCATAATACTTATAATACTCATAAATGATTCGAGTGACTCAAAAATTTACAATTTTAGTTGTTGTTGTATTTACAACAATAGAAAAAAGACACATAAGCAAAAAAGACAGAGCAGCAAGCAGAGCATACACACAACCTTCTAGTGAGTATTTTAGTGTTCGTACGCGATTCATACTTATTTTGTGATTTGTGTTGTCGTGATGTTGAGTTATGGAGAGTCGAAATCAACAACATCATACGTGTTGTTAAGTATGAATATGATGAGTACTGCAACCTTGAATATGAGTAGAGGTTCCATGATATTAAAATAAATATGAATGCGTATAAGTATCAGAAATTGTGGGTATGATTCGATTCTACTCATATTTTTGAATACTCATTGCTGATCTCTGGTATGAATATGATGAGTACTTCAAACTTAAAATATGAGTAGGATGAGTATAATATTAAAATAAGTATTAATGCTTATAAATATCAGAAATTATGAATATGATTCAATTCTACTAATTTTTTTGAATACTCGTTGCTGATCTCTTTGAAGGTAAATTTTGAGGACGTTTGTTAAGCATTTGTTCACAAATGCAAAATACATACATATAGCAGGCCTCGTATTATAGAACTTTTAGATGTGTTTTGTAATATTAACCTTGTAACCTTGTTACTGTGATCATTTATTTTTTTGCTACTTGCAACATATGTTGCAAACTCTATTAAGGCCTTTAGAACAAGACATGCAATTGGCAATTGTCTCTGCCGTTTTAAATACCCACATGTTGCCACACTATTTTTGACTCATAAAAAGAACACGAGCAACAAGAGACATACAGCATAAACTAATCCCCTTCTAATTAATTATTTACAAAAAAAACAACAAGGAACAGGAAAAGAAAAATTGCATGAAATGAGCAAATTTTACCTGTGCATTGTTGGCATGTGTGTCGACTACGTGAAAAGGGGCAGAGGGCAGAGAGCAGAGAAGGTGTTGTCTTGAGCTTACGTTTGTATAGCAAAACCTAAGCAAATATAATGCCAAAACGGCACGAATGATGATGATTAAAGTACTTTAAAATCGATTAAAAAAAATGATATTTTCTTAGGGATCACTTCACTACACAAAGATGTGCCTTAAGAGAAACAGAGAGAGAGAGTGAATAGCATTGCGTGTCAAATGATCAGCAAATGTCGATCGAATTTTCAAATATTTAAAAAGACTTTGTTGGTAAGGAAATATGCGTCTGTCTGGTGTCGTCTAGTGTCTGAACTCTACACACAAAAGACACTTTAAGCAAATGAGCCTGCAGGAGTAAAGCAAAAGGTTCAAAGAATTTTTGTAGCCCTCGTTACAAAAAATGTCAGTTGCTGCACTTCATCTTTAATTGTGAAACGTTTTTTTTTTTTTTTTGATGTCCGAAAATAATTCCCAAAATTTCAATGAATACTCGTATGCTTGAGTTTCGCAGGTTTTAAGCATACGAACTGCATTGCCCTGGCATGCTATGTCATGCATTATTGCATTGCATGCTGACCCCAGGCCATATACGAGCCGGGTTAATGTGACGACTTCTGTGAGTGAACTTCTGAAGTGTGTATTAAAGTATGCACAAAAATATTGAAACGTGGAGTTCATAAAATATGCAAAATACCTGCCTTCACTGTACTACAATTCATTCATAAAAATGTTGTTGTGTCTTTGTTGTTATTGTTTTTGTCATTATTTTTTGTATTACTTACCTCTACCGCTACGTCCCACAAATCTCAGATCATTAAATTTGGCCACTTGATCCTTCATTGTGGCCTTTTCATTGCGCAACTCAGCACAGTAGTTCTCGTCGTTGCCAGCCCTGATATAAACATTCGTACCATCACAGACATCTACTAGAGCCACTACAAGAAAGGCTTTCGGCAGCGTTTTATTCGAACGCCAATGGGTGGGTAATGCAGTGCACAGGAAATACGGATTACTGGTACGCACTGCAAATAAAATCAAAAAGAAATGCAAGAAAATTAAAAGAAAATTTTTTACAAAAAAGCATGTTTTATTAATTAAAGGCGAGAATTGTTTCTGAAGCACGTTGTATGCTTTTTTTTTAATTACATATTTATAAAAAAAATTCTCTTTCAAATTTGTTTGCCGAAATTTTGTACTGTCAACTTCAAAATAGTACTTTTTACATGGTACTTTTTATATGGTACTTTTTATGTGGTACTTTTCATTTACTGTAATGTGATTTAATTAAATTAAATACGATATCGAGTTCAAAAAGTAAGTCTTTAGAATTGCCTAATTTTCTTTCGCTACTTTTTATGTGGTACTTTTCAAGTAAAATAAATTAACAACTTTTTAGAGTTTTAAAAAATTATGTCTTTAGGATTGCCTACTTTTTCATATGGTACTTTTTATATAACACTTTCTATGTATTAATTATGATAGTGAAAGTACCGTACTTTTATTGTATTATCATTTTATGGTTTTGTATGATGCTTTTAGTATGGTACTTAAAACATTTATGCACCATACACATAACAGTGTGCTCGAAATGTGGTATGGTACTTTTTATGCGGTACTCTTCATGTGATTTAATTAAGTTAAATGCAAAATCGAGTTTACAAAATTTCGTGTTCAAAAAGCAATAATTCTTTAAAATTGCCTACTTTTTACATGGTGCTTTTTATTTGGTACTTTTTATGTGATTTAAGTAAATTAAATACAATTTTGAGTTTAGGAAATAATAATTTTTAGAATTGCCTACTTTTTACCCGATATTTTTTTATGGTACTTTTTTATATACCACTTTCTATGTAGTAATTTTGGTACTGAAATAATTATGTACCATACACATAACAGTGGGCCCGAAATTTGGTACTTTTAAATTAAAAAACAGTACTTTTCTAATATTATAAACTTAAAACTACACTCGTCAACTATACATGAACTTTGGTGGTACTTTTTTCTTATACAGAACGGCACACAAGTTATCACCCTAAGGAAAAATGCTATAATTATGGCAAAACAGTAAATATTAGTTCCACTTTGAGCGAAGCAAGCGGATACAGATTAACTCCTCAAGAACGTAGAATAATTGTCCCATGTCGCGCGGATGAGTGAAAATTCTTTAACAAGAAGAGTGTCATCCCAGCAGAATTCGAAGAAATGCGAAGTTCCACTGTTAAGGTTAGGTTAAGGAGAATTTCTCCAATGTTTTATGTAAGGTATTAGAGAAGATGTCCGCTAGACGTAAACGCGATGAATGTGAATGCGATTACCATGAATTGAATCTCAACTGTTCACCTTTGGTCAAAGTGTCTACAGTACAGTTTCTTAATCATTTCTGGCACGATCACCATTTCAGTGTTCGTTTCGGCAGCTCTTATGGCCACATTTAAACTTTGCTACCCAGTGTAGTCAGTTGCGTAGTTACATAATTTTCAAAAAGGCAGAAGTTTTTTTTTCTATGAAGATCTTTTACGAAATATGATATCCACTCCTGAATATCATCAAAATGTATTCTCATCGAAAATCAAGTGAATTTTTGTAATTAAAAACCAACGCATGCCAAAAAATCTCAGTATCACTGTCAGTCATCAAAAAAATTATTAAAAAAAATAATGAAAAAATACTCGTCGTTAATTAAATTCAAATTGAAATTAATAACAACGACTAACAAGTAATTCTTAAGGTTTCTTATAACATCAACATGAACATGAACACGAATAATCCTTTCACACACTTCTTGTTCTTTCTTTTTTTCTGTAGGGGATTAAAGGATATTCAAGTTTCATTTCATTCAAAAGATTTTTGCAGGTATCAGTGACATACAGTGTGACTTGTCGACAATATCATGGCACTCAATCAAGTGCACAACAATGATAATGATGATGATGACGAGTGTTCGAATGAGTGAGGCCAGCTAAAGTATCAATAACATGAACTGATTGAAATTGGAGCAATTCTTTCCAAAAATGGAGGGGAGAGAACTTGTTAATGATAAGTGATCACTGTGAGGGATAGAGTGACTGGTTCGTATTTTAGCATAAGTTCCAGTAAAAGTTAACACATAAACACATAAATCCCATCAAAACTATTGTATTTATTATTCGATTTCATTTAACAATTGCTGCGAAGTAATAAACATAAATTATGTTCCCAGTCACAGTGATATTTCGTGTTGCATTGCTGATAAACTTACTGGAGCGAAGTGTAGGTTCTACAGCAGCAGCACACTTACCTCCGTTAGGCTGCCTATTAAGCAAGTTTTGGCCTGTCTGGAGAATCTTTCTGCATTGCCTCACTCACCTAGACTAAATTGAATGCCTCCTACAGAGATTGATCGAACGATTGATCAATGACCGTCTCTCAATGATAACTTCTCTCATTTGACTCATCATTTCTCGATAGCCTAATGAAGCAATCGTTACTTTACACAAAATTAAGCACTAGATTTATTAAACTTTCAGTAAATCATTCTTTAATTCTGATTCTCAGAGATTGATAAATCAGAACTTGTCAGTAGCTTTTTAGGCATCGCTTCATGTGGTAGAAGTGGTTAAAGTATAGTAGGTAGTGTTGGCTTATTAGACGTGAGGCCACGGTTCAAACCCCAGGTTAGACATCAAAACGGAATACGAAAAATATCTCTTCGGCGACTTCCTTTCAGTAGATTTCTGGAAAAAACTCGGAGCATCATGCCATGAATATTTTCTCAAAAATCTGTCGTTCGCAGTCGACTTTATACTGTAGATCCCGCCACAACGAGTCGCATTGTATGTTCAAATGAGCTTAGAGTACTCTTGAAGACACTGTGCTGCTGTTATTATTGTACATATTCCTATGTAAAGTCGCACTGTCCTAATTCTTGGAGTAGTGCTCTTTGATTGAGCTCGGCTTCTTGTATCTCGTGGATTCCCCATTAGCGTCATCCTTGGGCTTTAAGTGATAAAAGAATTGCATCACATTATCCTCTAAGTTGCTACCTAAATTTTGTTTTAGGATTTGGTAAGAATGTGCAGATAGAAGAATTTAGAATTTTGATTTGCTTGAGGAATTTATCCGTCGGCTCTTATGTAGTTCATGCAGTTGGCTACAAAATCGAAGCAAAAACTTTTCCAATCAAACGTGTTATTAGCATTCACATGCTGCAAATATTGATCTAAAGCTCATTGTAAGAGATTAACAGAATGGCGTACTACCCGGTACCTACTGATCATTTTGATTTGCAGAAAGAGTTCCACACCAAAGGTATGCTGTAACGGATGGGAACTAATAAAAAAAGTAATAAGAAGAAAGGGACTAAAATGAAAAGAAATAATGCTATAAGGCAAACCTGCCGAATACGTAGACAGCCTCTGCTATCTAGGAAGTATAATGACAACAAAAAATGTTACGGAAACAGGATCAACAAAGAGAGAGAGAGAGAGAGAGAGAGAGAGATAGAGATTCATTAATGAATTCTCTTCATTAATGAGTTTTCTATAACTTGACCAACACATGCTGGAGAAAATTAAGTATAAAAAATGGAAGTGAATTGGCAATATTATCGATACCCGATATTAACACAACGATGGACCTAGAGTGGATTCCTCAATGCTGAAGAAGCCGTGGTCAACCAAAGAATACTGAAACACGCAATCTAGCATGAATAGGCATGAAAATAATAACATTAAGCCGCTTAAGATGCTTTGTAGTAATAAAGGCAAGTTTAATTTGAGTCCAAAAACAGCTTCAATATAACGAAAAATATACATACGATCTGAAGACAAAGCCAAGATAGGCTATTGTTTTATGAACATGGTTCTATTCTGATACACGAGTTTCCCTGTGCCCTGCAATTATCTTTTGGTTTGAGCCTAGTAATCTTTGGTAGAATTATCGATTATTTCACGAACACATTCAAGAGCTTTAGCTGTTAACGCAGAGCTTTATGCTGTAAACAGACGTACGTTGCGTGAACGTTCGGTTAATTCTACCTTAAATTTTAGATCGTGATTGGATCGGAGTTTGCTCTCTGAAAATTAAAAAGCGATACAAAGGAAGCCTCCAATTATTTAAAAATTAAGCAGCAAAGTAAAAAGATTCGAGCCGAAACTGTGTTTTGTAGTTGATTTAATATCTTTATAACGAAATTATTTATTGGTAGTGGTTGGTTGGATTGAAATTTTCTCACAAGAAGTAACAAAATTTGTGTGACCTTCCAAGTAATTAAGCAGTGGTAGTTAAACGATTGGAGTTCATTATAAGCAGGAGAACTGAGAGAGATTGACATTCTTATTATTGAGTTTTTCAATATTCACTGAGCATAGCGAGTGGTTTGGATCAGTGTTGTCAGATTTTTTTTTACCTCCATCGCCAAAAGCTGTACGCAAAATCGCCAAAAATCGCCAAAATAAAATATTATTCATTTTTTCCAAAATAAAAATCGCCAAAAGTTTAAAAAATCATTTTTATTTATTTATTTCATGTATTATAAAGTCAATATAAATCTAATAAAAGTCTGTAATAAAAAAAATACTTTTAGTGCATTAGTTAATAGTTGTCAAAATATTTTTTACAAAAATTAATTGCATAAATCTATTTTGCATCCAGAACACCACGACGTATATTGGTCATTAGATGCAGATTGGTACGACAAAGGGGCATCTGCAATAAATTTTAGTCAACCTACAAATTTAAGTCATTAAAAGCTTTAAAATATTACATTTGTGTACTTACCTATGGCCCAACTATCATTTTCCCACTCCTTTCGATTGCGACGATCTACTTTAATTTTTTTGAAGCAGATGCCATTATAGCATTTTCGTTTTTAACCCTGAACGGTTACTTTTCGTCGAATAGACGAAGTTCATTTACACTTTTTCATATAACTCTTTTATATTTGACCAAATTTCGCACTTTTTTCAACAACGTTATTTGATAATAAAAGCTTGCAGTCAGTAGACGAAAAAAATTGTACTGTACAAAAACGACCATCCAGGATTAAAAAAATATGTGGCCCAGGTAAGTTTACTCACTACAAGCTTTCGTAATCAATCAACATTTTTTATAAAAAGAGCGAAATTTGGTCAAACATAAAAGAATTATATGATAGAGAGTAAATGAGCTTCGTCGATTCGACGAACAGTAACCAATTAGGGTGAAAGTATTCGTCGATTCAACGAAGAGTAACAATGTACAAAATAGTAGAGTAACCGTCTAGGTTTAAATAATGCTTTAATAGTATTTCTTTAATTTTTATTTTTCCTAACTGTTTTTCTTTTCTTTTGAAGTCTTAATTTTTCTATTTACCGTTAACTAATTTGACACTTGTTTGGCATCAATACTGCGCATTTAAAGACGTGTCACAGTGTACGAAATGACAAAGACCTTAATATAACCCATAAATATGAAATGTTTTACTTGTTGACATTAATTGTGCCATGTGTGTATCACACATAATATATGTTATTAAATTAGTGTTAAAAAAGTATTTTAAGAAAATAAAAATAATTTGTTGAAAATAGCCAAATAAATCGCCAACTAGTCTGTAAATCGCCAAAAAATCGCCACGTCGCCAATTGAAAATTTTGATCGCCAAAGGCAATGAAAAATCGCCACGTTTGGCGAGAAATCGCCACATCTGACATCACTGGTTTGGATTAAGAAGGTAGAGCAGAAGGATTAAAGTACACTAATGAGTACTTTGCTCTCTTTAGTTTGTAAGAAGCACGACCAGTGACAATAGAAATGTATTCTTAATGAAATATTTTTGTTTGTCTGATTGTTAATAGTGTTCCATTGATAATGTATGTTTGTATTGGTGACTTCTTTCAAATGTAAAAAAAAAAATTTGTTTGACCTTGAAAAGAATTAAGCAACGGTAGTGAAAAGATTGGAGTTCGCAAGAAATGATATTTAATAGGGGAGTTAAACGATTGATGTTCGTATCAGCATATTCGATTTTCTTTTATTTATTTATTAGGTATTGACAGTAGGGTTGTCTGGTTAATGTTCGTTGACCGTTAATATTATTGTTCTCTTCAGATTTTACAAATCAAGAACAAATAGTGGGAAGACAGAGCAAAAGGATTGAAGAGGATTTTGTTGTTTTGTGAGTTCTTATGTTTTAAAAACATTAAGCACATATAGTGGTTGGATTGGTGACCGTTCTCAAGAAGTAACATGTTTTGTTTAACATTCAAAGAAATTAATAATAACAGTCACTGTTAAAAGAGTGAATGAAGTTCATATTAACTGTTATTCAGTAGGAGAGTTAAATAATTGATAATCGTATCATTGTATTTTTATTATTCATTGTTAGAAGAGAGTGGAAGGTGAATTAAGAATTGAAGAACATTAAGGATTACAGAATATTTGTGTTGTTTTGAGTTATGCTAGCAAGAGTCGCTGATAATATTGTTAAAAGCATGGAAACCAAATGAATTTTTTTTTTTTAATTACACACTGTAGGAGTGAAATACAATTGCTATGAAAAAGTTTCTCAAAAATCTGCCTGCCGTTCGGAGTCGAATTTAACCTGTATTCCACTCCACCACTCATGTATAAAATTAACACACTTAACATAAGTAGTGTGAGAAACTAGGTCGCAATCCTGACTAGAGGGTTGTAATAACCAATTATGTACTATGTATTGGTATGTCGGGTTCTATTGTAGTCATGATGGGACACTGATTGGACACTGTTTCTTACCCAATTCGTTTGGAAACCGTTGATGAGCCTGCAATACGGAGCTTTCTAGCCAGGCTAAGTCTTGATGTATAACATTGTTGTTGTTGTTGTTATTGTTGTTATTATTATTATTGTTGTTGCTGCTGGTACTGTTATTTGAATTTCCATTAGTTGGCGGAAAACTACTATTATTGCCACTATTATTGTTGTTATTGGTATTAGGATTATTATTTGTACTGCTATTACTATTTGCAGTGCCGTTACTATTGGCGGTACCACTAACACCACCATTCGGTGAACTACTGCCAATACTTGCGGCTGAACTATTATTGGCCCCCACATTATCAGAGACCATGGCCAATTCTGAATTCCAATGTTGTGCCGTTGGCTGTGTATTTTGGTGTTGGCTATGATGATGGTGGCTGTGACTGTGACCATGATGGTGGGAGGGATGCAAATGATGGTGATGATGATGATGTACCGCCGCCGCAGCCGATGGCAATGACGATATGACCATATTGGCAGTGGCTGTTGTTACTGTAGAGCAGGATGTGGCGTTTAAATGAGTAGTGGTGTTGGTGGTAATGGTGGTAGCATCTGTGGCTGGGATGCTACCACCTAATGCAGCTGGATTTATTAAATTCGCGGGCGTATTTAAAGCTGAAGCTGAATATTGTAACGGTTGCACCGTATTCGAGGTTAAATGCATTCGCCGTGTTAAATACGTTTTGGGCGCTATTTTGACGGTTTTTTTTTAAATTGAATTTTTTTAAAGTGTTAAATTAAGTTTTCTTTTAATTTTTTCTTCGTTTTTGTTTTTTTTTATTCAAAACTTTAAAAATTTAACAGAGTTTTAGTGACAGTGAGTCACGATTTTTTTTCTCTCTTTTTTAAATTCCAGGTTTTGTTGTGATATTTTTTTTATAAAAAAAAACGTTTTTCTTGAAGGTTTAAACTTTTTTTTATTAACGTTGATTTTAGTTTAGCGCGCGTATTTTTTTATGATTTCGCAGAAATTCTTTAACAGACCGGTTCAATTTTCGGGGGAATCCATTCATTCATTCATTAATTTACTTGCACACACACTCCATATACACACACACACCTACACGTTGTTTTGATTTTCGTTTTATTTTTTTTTTGTTTTTCTTTAAATTTGTATTGGAATTCCTTTTTAACAGATTCTTTTAATCCAAACTTTTTGAATTTTTCTTATAAAACAACACAGTTTTTAACACATTTTTTAACACGCTCTTATTTATTTTTCTTTTGTTACAAAATATTCAAACATTTTAACATATTTTTTTCAAATATTTTTAAACACTTTTTTTATTTTTCCGTTTCAATTTATTGTAAAAAAAAAAAATTCAATTCCGCTTTAATTTTTATTAAGAATTCTTTTTGTTTTTCTTCTGTTTTAAATAATAACGACGTTAGTCATACGTATTGAAATATGAAATTAAAAAAAAAATAAGTGCTCACGCGCGCCTTATCAAAGTGTTACTGGCACTTAACCTGGCCACCAGCATCGGTTTAACCATAAAAACCGAATTCAACACTTTGGAGACCGACTGTGCACAGCAACAACAACAAACAAAAAATTAAAATAAAAAACTACACAACACAGCTTAGCACAGCACAACACAAAACAAAACAAAACAAAAAACCCAATGCGTGTTTTAACAAACCTACAGTAATACTTGTACTCTCTTTCTCTCTCGCTCACTGTCTCAAATAAATATACAAACACTCCCTACACTAGTTACTATTTACTATTTCTGTTTTCATTAGTGTTGTTTTTATTATTGTTTTAAAATGCTTGTACGTACGTACATACTTTATTAAAACACTTGCATGTATGGTTTTTCTGCTCTCTCCAAAGAAGGAAAGCTCTGCTCATTTTTTGATTCTCTTATTTTAATTGAAAATAAACTTGTTCTCTTACCTAAGTATTCTGATTGAATATGCAAATAACGGTTAAACTTGTTATTATTGTTATGGGTTTGCAACAATGTGATTCTATTACGATTCAAAAGTGTTTGTATTTGTTGCTTTTAGTTATGGGAGTCCCCTGTGGAAAATTTTATTTTTTGATTCTGTGGGTTTTTTTGGATGGCATTACCAAAATATTTTTGAAATTGGTAATAAAAAATTGGGAATTGGGAAAAAATAGAAATAAATTAAAAAGTCAATTTAATAATAATAATTATGCATTTCTAATCAATTTAAAAATAAATTTGTATTAAAATATGTATAACGAAACCACTTCTTGTTTCAGTCTACGAAACGAAAGAAAATTAAGCCAAAGGACATTAATTATTTAAAACGATCAAGAACTATTTTCAAAGTCTTCCCGTAGAAATTTATACTGTGGGGTAATGAAATGTGTTTATTTTGGATGGATCTAATGGTTTTTAGTATATCATTTGCCGTTTGAAAAAGTTCAATTAGAAATTGAACTAAAAATAAGACAAATTTTATTACATTGTTACAATTTTTCATAAATTTGATACGAATTCTATTGAATCCAATATGTGTCTTTTACGGCCTAGCTTCTCACCTACAGTTTAAAGCCGACTCTGAACAACAGTTTTTTTGGAGAAACTTTTCATGGCAAGTTTATTTACTTTCAGAGTTTATGGCAGAAATCTGCTGAGAGGAAGACGCCGCAGAAATATTTTTCTTTTTTCATATTTCGTTTTTGATGTTTGAACCCTGGCCTTTCGTCTAATAAGCCAACACACTACCTACTAGCCTACGGCGATGAGGCACTAGCACAAACTTTTATTCCATAAGTGTGTACCTTCTAAGTGTCATAAGATGGTAATACCTTTTCTTATAACCAGTTTGTGTTGTCGAGCCGGAACGCTCCGGAATGTCGTTCCGGTACTTCCTTTTTGGACAGGAACGCTTTCCGGGACTAAAGATGAATTCTGGGTAAAATCTCCCTCCCCCCTGTTGTCAAATTTGGGACATGAGACCTAAAAAAAAAACGCCGCCGCCAGGATTATCATGGAAAATCACCCCTGTCGTTAAATTTGGGACATGAGACCGCACAGAGCGGCCGCCTTCCTTGGATCGGCCCTGTCTATATAATTATACATACGCGTTCCGGTAAAAAAAAAATTAGCACAACGCCACTGCTTATAACTAATGGCCATCTTAATTGAATTGATTGCTTTAGTCTCCTAAATTACTGACAATCGATAGATATTAGAATTAGTACGTGACTTCATCTGACTGTGCCAAGTCTTTTTAAGCGCTTCCTAAAAAGTTTCTCAAATTTGTCGATAGAAGTCGACGTTAAACTGTACGTTATAATTCTGACTAAGCAAGTAGCATACTGATGCCATTATGTGTGGAATATAACATCGATCAGATGTCAGCAGAGGCTTCTCTGAGTGGAGCTCATTAGAAATATCCAATTTTCCATGACTCTGGTGCATAAATCAGGCAGAATTTTAAGGATTTCATGTTATGTTGACTTTGAGAATTGCTGTGGTTTGTAGCTTACACACACATACAACTGAGACTTAAGAAAGACACGTTCTCAGTTGGCAATTGCGATGGACCATGCAGTGGTGTTGTCGAGCCGGAACGTCGTTCCGGTACTTCCTTTTTGGACAGGAACGCGTTCCGGAACTAAAGATGATTTCTGATAACGAGAATTGGCTGTTTTGAAAAAAAAATTGCTTATTTTTTTCTAATTTTTATATGTATTTTTATAAACAAGGGTTTGAACCGAACCCGAACTGGAACGAACCGGCTTGTTTTTCCGAACCGTGAAACGGAGTCCGGAACGTTTTTTTCTACTGAACCGGAACGCGTTCCGGTAAAAAAAAATTAGCACAACACCACTGGGACCATGCCCTCAAATCGCTCGTGCAGAATATCCAAAGTGGTTTGTAGCGCCGTTTTGTTTATAATAATAATAATATAATATATGAGTAGTCATCGATCTATAGAGCTTGCTGTTGCTTGCAATGATGACATGACCAACGTTCTTCTCAAAGAAATTAGACATTTTACTATGGAAAATTCAGTGAATCCATTCGCCAAACGATTGTGTTTCTTCAAATTAATAATAAAAATTTTATGTACATTTCAAAGTCTGAAGAAGAAGTGCCAAGATTACTGCTTAAAATATACATACGTTAGATTATAATGATAAAAGTGTACAAAATATTTAAGGCCTGAGTCGGGCTGCCTATCTTCGAATTTATTGATTTTTCGTTATTACTATAAGTTTTTGATTCCAATCGAAATTAAAAATAGATAAAGGTTGCATGGTGCAGTGGTTGAAGTACATAGTCAAATATACGTTTTTCAAATAAAATCAATAAAGTTTTACGGTAAAATAATGAAAAGTTGTCCAACGCGCTTGTATTTCCTATGAACCCCTTTTTTGTTTTCAATTCTTTGTTTCATTTATTTGCAGACGTTGCTCTTAAATAATATTCTCTCTCCATGTTGCTTTCTCTTACGCTTCAAGTTCTCCTACAGAGAAAAAAGCAAATAAAAACAAAACCCAAATACAAAGCCACACAAAGAGGGGCTTATTCATGCATACAATTAATCTTCTAGTGAACAAACACACACGCACACACACCCCTCTATCACTGGCCAATCAAAACACTCGTTTTTAAACGACTACAAAAACAATTCCCAACAAATACTTCATGTTTGTTGTTTTGGTTTTTTTTTATTTTTTTTTGTTCTTTTTATTGTCATGGGACAGGTTTACTGCACTTTGATTGGCAATGGCGTTGTTTGGCAGGGCATTGTTTTATTTTTTCCAATGTACGTGAACGTGTGTGTGTAAGAAGGTATGGAATTTTTAAATGTGTTTTTTGTGTGTGCATGTGGTTAAGTGTGCGTTTTTTATGGCGCGTTTTTATTTTTCTATTTATTCACAGTCAAATGGTTAATGGGGCGGGCGCCGTTTATTAAGAGTGTTTTTTTGGTGTTTTTATTGTTAAAAATAATTTTTTTTATCAGATTTCTTGTTGCTGTTTTTCTGTTGATTTTATTTTATTGTTTTTGTTGTGTTTAACAGTTGTTTTGTAGGACTATTTTTTGTTGCCGTTTCGCTTATTTACTGGTGTTTTGTAAGACTTTTTTCTTATGCTCACTACACTACATTACAATAGATAGTGAGGTTATGTGCAAGTGTCTGCAACATCGTAAGGATGAACAGTGTTGCAATCACCTTTAAATTAAACTGATTGACTCCGATTCACTCTTTAAGTCAAAGGGAGCATGTTTTTCTTCTTTTAGACCCTAAATTACTGTACAGATCATGAATTTTTATAAAATGAATTGCTAAAGATTAAGAAACTTAACTGTTTGTGACATTTGTGAGCTTAAATGTCGATCGAAGTTAGTACAGTATTCCAGAACATAAGTTGGTTAAGGTGGCAGACTACCCTTAAAGGAAGAGCAGCCCGTTGTGATACCACAACGAATTCTATCCGCAGATCAAACATTCCCTAGAGAAACCAACTCGAGTCCAAATAAAAATCTTGCAATTGTAACAATCCATATGTATACTGGAGGGAACTCAGTCAAAGATGTCACATAGTGAGAGGCCAGAAACCTTCGTCTTTGTGCGGCAAAAGCTGGGCACTGACATACATATGTGGGGAAAGGCATTATCTTTCTCCTTTTCACCCTCTATAGCTCCTGCAGTAGTCATTTGACGGAATGCCGAGTTTTTCGACATGCCTACAAAGGGGACAGTGGCCCATAAAAATCGCAACTGTGCACTGGATGGCCATGCGATTTAAGGACAGAAGTGATTCGGTCCTCCACTTACCGTACGTCCCATAAGGGTCCAGCAGAATCTAGCAATATTGCATATATCCTCATGCTGCCAAGGAGATAGAGCTTCCTTGTTAAACGTGTCGATTCCAATGTCCAATTTTATGTCCTGTAACATGTCTGAGATTGCGAGGTCCATACCGCTAATCGGCAATGCAATTTCCAACGATATCGATATGTCCCTGAGCCCATGTAAGGGCTTCCTTTGAATGATCATGAAATTTCTCTGAGAAATCCTCGGCATTCATGGAAAAGCACGGACGTTAAAAAGACGTTCGTTAGGGCCTTAATCGCAGTCTGGCTGTCCGAGTAAATCAAGAGGTTTTCAGGAAATACCTCGCCACTCAACAAGCATTGCGCCGGTTTCAAAATTAGCATGACCTTTGCTTGGCAAATACTGCAGTGGTCAGGCAGCCTGTGGGAAAGTTTAAGATCAGAACCTTTAATAAATATACACAGTCCACCCCACCCTCCACTCATATTTGAGTCATCAGTGTGAACTTCAACAATCCGATTGGGAACCTTCGGTTCTTCTGAAAATTATAAGGAATTGACCTCAATGTGCCTATGTATTCTCAGGATACCAGCACGTCCATAGTCCAGATCAGGCCAGGATTTATCTGCATTGAGTGTTACTGTCACCTTAATAGAAGATCATACATACATACATAATTGGTCATTACAACCCTTCAGTCAGGATTACGGCCTAGCTTCTCACAACACTCATGTTGTGCGCGTTAATTTTATACATGAGTGTCGGGACCTACAGTTTAACGTCGACTCCGAACGACAGATTTTGAGAAACTTTTTCATGGCAGGTTTATTTACTCTCAGATTTTTTGCCAGAAATCTGCTGAGGGAAAGTCGCCGAAAAAATATTTTCTCAAATTTCGTTTTGATGTCTGGCCTGGGGCTCGAACCCCAGCTTTACGCCTAATAAGCGAACACACTACCTACTAGACTAAGGCGACTACAGACGCAGATTTGCCAGATTTATTTGGAGGTAAAGAACTTGAAAAATCATGATGAAAAATTGTATGTTTTCTCCATTATGAAGACATGAGATGCTTTGGCTTTCGCGGTCTAGACATCTTCTGTGATATGGTTTTACTTATCCATTTATTGATCGACGAAGAGAACCAGCCCGTTTGATGACTATAATTTTCAAGTAGTATGTTGTAACTCGTTAAACAAATCCTAATAGAAGATCAGTGGGGAGCTAATTGGGTATACATAGCTTGGTGTGTTACAGAGCGCTCTTGGGATCAGAACAGCTGACTGTCTGCGTACTCGGTTTGTTCCACAACTTAACATATCGAAAATATCATTTGCTTAAAGTCGGACTTAGGATTTATGCTGATCGGTAGCACACTGTGTGCTTATTTCTAAAATATCATAGCGTTTAGCCAGCGTTGTATTGTAGGATACAACATAGTCGGTTTTATTCAATTGCACTTTCAGGATTTTATTGCATGAGTTTTTTTCATTCTTTTAAGTTTTTTATTTTATTTGCTGCAGTTCGTGAAGTCCAAACGACGTGGCTTTTGTCATTTGTTGGCATAATTTTCCTACAAATGAAACGAACTATGTTGGTTTTTTCCTTTCATTTCATTTTGTTCTTTAATTCTTAAGAATTCAATAATTTTCTATTAATTTTTAAGCTTCGTTTCAACAAGAAACGTAAAATTGTCAAATTAAAGCGAAACGGCAACAAAGCAACGGCATGTTTAATACGCAAAAATCAAACACAACAAAAAGCCGTTGGCAACACTTGTGTGGTGAATATCCGCATACTAAAAGGAATTTTATAAGAGAAGTAAATAATTTACGGCGAACGTATGTTATTTGATCAGATTTTAAATCCTTTTATTATGAGTTTAACGCTTCCTCAATAAGGCATTGGTTAGGCTAAAAAATTCGAACCAAATTCGTGTAGTATTGACCATCTTTGTTGACTTGCTTTCCCTCTTTTTGTAGTTTCCGTTCCTGGAGAAAATTCAGAGGTTTTCTGCTCTCTTTGTTGCTTGTGCATTTAGGAAAAATGACTAGGAAGACTCTTTCGGTGATCTGAAATTATCTACAGATTGTCTCAGGAATGGTGTAAGTGATAGTTCATCTCTAACTTAAAATTTTTGCTAAACAGGACAACTGACGTAATGTAATGTAATAATGCTGATACAAACATCCGACTGCAGCAGCTAATACTGATAAACATCTAGGGGCGACTGTGTAATGGCAATTCTGTCGGAATTAGGAATCTTAAGGAATATGGATTACATGACACCACACTATGACTTCTCGAGGAAGGGATAGTTGTGATTCGAAACTGGATGAAGCTGTGATCTGATCGGATTATGGCAGCGTCTTTCCGTATTATTGGCCATAGGAACAACAATGTTGATGATTAAGGCTTACATCATCTCTTGAAAGGATATTTGTGTACTTTCTAATAGCTAAACGGCTGCAAGGGCAATGGGTCTTAAGTTAAAGACCTATAAAACGGTTGACGGTTACCGCGACACTGTCAACCAGATCGCAGAATAATGGTATTGTATAATGGAATGGCATAATGGCATTCCGGGAAACTATAGAGCAGTGGATTTGACCAGATCGTGTGCGACCATTGAAAATTTCGGGTAGATTCTCTACATTCAACGTCCGATTAAGAATCTGCGAGCTTATAATTGACAATACAATTATGGATTTTGTCAACGATGCGTAGGTGGCTTCGGATAGGAGCAAGATAACGGAGTAAATCTGTGTAAAACTAGATGAAGGGCTTACCAACAGGATGCTAAATCTCCATAGAAGTATGCATAGCGTAGTTATTGAGATATTACTGTGCATTATATTCTGATACTCATGTGAGATGCTTTGGTGGCCATATGCGCAGCTTTATTTCACATCTGGGCATATGGGTTTTTACTAAGCAGATGATCTCACTGCCCAGGGTAGACGTTGGGATTCAATAATGACTGCAAAAAAGCTTCGGATGGTTTCAGCGTTAGCAGAAAATAATAACTTTAATACATGATGCCTAAGAGTGTCTACTCTCTGGGGGCTGACATCCGCTTTTACCTTCTAATGTCGTCTCCAAAGAAGTAGGCACCGATAACGTTGTCAGCCAAAAATCCACACCAAACCGAGAATTTTTCGTAATGCATTAAACGCTCTTGGATATCATGTGGATCGTTATGGTGCCAAATACGACACATACCGACTCATTCATTAATAGGCCTCATCGCTGAAGACGATTTTTTGGTGGAAGTTAGGATCAGTCTTGAGGTTGTCGAAGTCTAGTAGGTAGTGTGTTGGCTTAGTCAGACCACTGTTCAAAAACCCAGGTCAGACATCAAAACGAAGAAATGAAAAAATATTTCTTCGGGATTTCTGAGAGTAAATAAAATTGCCATGAAAAGTTTCTCAGAAATCTGTTGTTCAAAGTCAACTTTTAACTGTAGGTTCTGCCACCCGTGTATAAAATTAACACACACAACATAAGTGGTGTGAGAAGCTTGGTCGTAATCCTGACTGAAGGGTTGTATTAACCAATTATGTAAGTATGTAGGGTGAGTTGGCAGAGCCAATGTGGCGAACACACGTCGGTATCTATGGTTGCCCATATGGCCCATATGGCTTCAACAAGATGGCTATTATCCACTGTCAAAGTTCGGAAGTTCCTGTTGGAAGGTCGTCTGTAAGCGTCTTATAATATCTTCCTATAGATATCACGACTGCGGTCCTAAGAATTATAAGATTTTTTTATCTGTATTGATAGATACTTAAAGGTATTGTAGTTGCTTGTATCCTAAAAATTTCCTATCGACCCCCCCTCCATTAAATTATTGCCGTTGCTCTCTTGTGTCTGTGTAAAGAATCTTTTTTTGAATTTTTAATTTTCCTGTGATTCGAAGTTAAGCTCAGGTATACTCGCAGACAGACAGACATTTTCATGCAGACTTTTGCGGTTAATTATAATATCTTTTAATACCTTTTGTTGTTTGTTATTTGATGTTATTATTGCAGTTGTCGTTGTTGTTGTTCTTATTTCTGTATTCGTTTGATGTTTTTCATTTTATTTTTCCATTTTCATTCATCAATTCTTTTCCATATTTCGTTGGCAAAAATTTCATTGAAAAAAAAATCAGAGAAATAATATTGAAATTCACAATCAACACACAGATACTGTCGTATACAAGCACAAAGTTTTTATCGATTTTAATAAACGCTTGTAATCGCATCGCATCACATCGTATGGCATGGCATCTCGTTTATTGTGTGTACATATTTGGGGTCATGTAAACATTTAATTGTCTTTACGGCAAAAACAGTGATATTTATTATTGCTTAACAGACAGATTAAAAAAAACAACAAAAAAAAAACAACAAAAAAAAACAAAACAAAATTATTGATTAAATGCTTACTTAAATCGAAAATATTTGTGCCACAATAATCAAAAAGCAAAAAAAAAAGAAGAAAATGGAAATACCATTTGCAACAGTTGCAAAAGAAATCTTAACCTTATTTTCCTTCCTTTTAACGCCTTTGCGATCAATGCAGCAGCGGCTGACATTGTGTAAATACGGCAGTTACTTATTGCTCCGCATAGGCTGATGCCGCATATACACGGCTCTGCAGTCAGTTATTTGTTTACTTGAGTTTTCGCAAACGATTATGACGATAATGTATGTTGAGCCGTGCCGTCGTGAACAGTTGCAAAGTGTGATTTAACACGTTCACGCCGGCCCTGAACTTCATGCTTGTCGCCCACTGGCGGCAACACTTTGTGCTTTTTGCTCTATCGAACGGCAGCTAGTATGCAGCATAGACAATCCAACAATACAACGCTATCGTGTAAAGTTTTGTATGAATTTTATGCGAATTCTTCGTAAATTCGTCTCATTCTCACTAAATATTCTGAATTTTTACCGTGAAAATAGAACAGAACTCAATTATTACGTTGGTAATTATAATTGTTATTAAAAACAAATGCTTTTAATAGAGCCAGACTTTCAAGTGTTCTTTTTCGGCAGTAGAAGATCTTAATATTTGGAGTTACGTATCGTCTAATAGCGTAATCAAATGCGTACCACCGGTAGTACACGTCACACGATGTGGCAGTCTAGTGCGGGCCACCGGTGGTAGGCGCCGCCCGATAAGGCAGTATAATGCGAGCCACTGATGGTACGCGTCCCCCGATAAAGCAGTCTAGTGCGCGTCACCGAGGGTACACACCGCCAGATGAGGTTGTCTAGTGGGGGCTACCGGTGGTAGGCGCCGCCCGATAAGGCAGTCTACTGCGGGCCACAGATTGTACGCGCCCCCCGATAAGGCAATCTAGTGCGCACCACCGATGGTAAACACCGCCAGATGAGGCTGTGTAGCGAGGGCCACCGGTGGTAGGCGCCGCCCGATAAGGCAGTCTACTGCAGGCCACCGATGGTCCGCGCCTGCATGAACGTGTTAATTACACCGTCGCAAAAGGGTTAATATATATAATATTAAGAGCAGAAAATGGCAACATCTTGAGTACGTCTACACTTATGTGAAATGGTGCAACGAATATGGATTGGCAGTTAATCCATCCGAGACAGTGCTAATACTATTCATAAGAAGATACAAAGTTCCTCAGTTTGCTATCCCCTCTTATCAATGGAGTAGTTCTCCTTCTATCCTTACTTACTTAATTAGTAATAACAACCCTTTAGCCGGGATTACGACCTAGCCTCTCACACAGGCTGATGGCCTATAAGAAAGACAGACATTTATGATACTGACGATGGTGTTCATGATCCTGATACGGTATCAGTTTTTCGTCCCTAACCAATTAAGTAAGTATTGGTCATTACAACTCTTTAGCCGGGATTATTTTATTCACGAGCGCCGGGATCTACAGTTTAAAATCGAATCCGAATGACAGATTTTAGAGAAGGTTTTCATGGCAATTTTACTTTACTGTCAGAGTTTTAGCCAGAAATTTACTGAAAGGAAGTCGTAGGCGAAATTTTGTTTTGTGTGGTTCGAGATGTATGACCTGAGGTTTGAACTCTCGCCTCACGTCTAATGAGCCAACGCACTACCTACTAGAATACGGCGACTCCAATAGCGTCAAATATCTTGGAATCATATTTGACAGCCAACTGGAACAGGAATATAATCCAGAATCCACTAAGGCGATAATTGCTCTTTATTGTTGTAAAAGAACAGTAATTGACTTGAACGGGGATGTACTGACAATACAATGTATTATCATGGCAAAATATCACGATATCTGATCCTGATTTCAATCCTGGTTTTTAAGCGCAAATGGATCATCCTATAATAGTTTATACCTTCAAGACGACGTCATTTAAGTATTCACTGACAGATCTAGACCACACGACAATATCGGATGTGGAATCTTTTCGGAACAATTGAATTTTTGATTGTCTATTGCAATACCTGATTATTGGAGTATAAAGGCAATAAAGGTTGCAACTGTTCAAATAAATAATCAGATTTTATCGCATGGTGATATACGCATATTTATCGACAATGAAGAAAGAATGTGTACATCAGATTTAAGTTGGTTCAAGAACGCCGATTGTCTCTGGAGGAGATATCGTTACATTTGATGGTTACACTGATATGGGTTTCAGGGCACAGATCCAATAAAATGATTCATACATTCATTATAGGTTTCTGGTTTGAGAAGATCACAATGCGGCCACCATTATTAATCGATTTGTTTTTACTCATGCATGGAGATGACGATGACTGTTCCACCTACAGGCAAGGCCTTTGGTAGCATCAAATGGACTACCATATGGAAAGAATTATGAAGAAAGAACTTCTTCAGAAAATAATTAAAACAGCCAGAATGAGGCTGCAAGATTCTCAATCTTCAGGACAGGAGCATCAATCAGCCTTTTCATTGTAACGCTTAAACTATTTTTAGTGGATGGTGAGGTTTTCGTGAAAATCTCTTAATTTTCGGGACATCTACGACTTTCTCGTTGACGAATGGAAATGGAAATTTGGGAAAATTTCGGATCATAGGAATATTGTTGGCAATTTAATTGCTAATGTACTGTCCACGGTTGGTAAGAAGATCACAATCTGCTGCATGTTACACTGCATACATATGGTACGCGTTTCGGTGGCTTGAGTTAGACTAGATGTTCTACGATCTATAAGGTCTTATACGATCTATAAACGATCTCATACGATCTATTATAAGATCTTATAGATCTTAGAGGGAAGCAGGAGCGTCCTTGGAATATTGACTTAAGGAACACTGTCTTATTGGAAGGCATGCCCTCCAATAACTTCCGCAAGAGCGGTGGGTCTGAGGAGTAGGCAGAGTCTATCTATCACCTTTGCTATCAGTGTCCTGCTCTTACCATGAAAGCGCAAATGTTCGCTTGTACTCTCCAATATAAAGATTGCTTAAATGAAAGTATTAATTTTAGTGTTGGGTAAATATCCTATAGGCATACGAAGTCTCAGTAGTCTGCTGTTATATTGTTAGTGTGTTGGCTTATTAGACGTGAGGCGACAGCTTAAATCCCAGCCCAGACATCTCGAACAAAATAAAATGCGAAAAAATATTTCTTCGGCGACTTCCTTTCAGCAGATTACTGGCAAACGCTCTGAGAAAAAATAAAATTGACATGAAAAGTTTCTCAAAAAATCTGTTGTTCGGAGTCGCCTTTAAACTTTCGGTCCCGCCATTCATGTATAAGGTTAACACACACAACATGGGTGATATGCGAAGCTTGGTCGTAATCCTGACTGAAGGTTAATATTGGCCAATTAAGCAAATAAGTTTACGCTGAACTTTGTCTTTCAAGGACGGTCCGCCATCTAACGTGACTCACAACAAAGACTCACAAATAAATAGGCTATGAAAGCGAAACCTAGCTATTATCGAAAACAATCACTTAAATTTACAATGACAATGTAACGGTAACAATACCTGGAGGCCATCATGTTACTGTAAATCAAAAACAAAAGGAATTTGTTGATCTCGATCATCAACGTAATGTTTTGGCTCAAATGATACAGGCCGTCAGAGTGGGTGATATTTGTTTGATGGGCCAAAAGGGTGTGGGTAAATATACGTTGGCTCAGCATCTGTTAAAGCTTTTGCAACAATCCATGGAACCTATGGTTTTGTATGAAGACATGGCCTCTAGGGATTTGGTTCAACAACGTACCACAGCCGAGGGTGACACCGTGTGGCGTGATTCGCCCTTAGTAAAAGCAGCTAAAACCGGTTCAATAGCAATACTTAATGGCATACATTGTCTGCACGAGAGTACTGTAACCGTTTTGCAGCGTTTGATACACGACCGTGAATTGCAGATGGCAGTACTTTGCTGAGTGGCGAACGTTATGAGGCCTTTATGCAACAAGGTTTTACTAAATTACAGTTGGAAGAGAAGGGTATTTTAAAACTTCATTATAATTTTCGTATTATCGTATTACGACCGCCCAGAATTGGTTGACACCCGAAATGTTAAGTTTATTCCTGTACATGGAGGTTAGGCCCTTACAGCAGTCGGAGGAGTATGAAATTATGAAAAAACTTTATGGCAACATCGATGAAAGTATACAAAAAGTCATCAACTTGTCACATATTTTAAGAGATTCTTCCGACAATACTTTACAAAACCTTTCGGGTACCTTATCCACGTGACAATTGCTGAAAGTTCGCTCGCTGTATGTCTTCCTATCCAACAGATGTTCATGAAATCATACATCCTCACCAAATTTATGCCTGCTTTGCCCGGGCAGCTTTAGAACATGCCATGCGTCAGGCTGATATAGTTCCAGAAACAGGCAAGAATACACCACGCCGCTCCATAACTGTAGAGAATAATGTTTTAAGAATTGGCAACACTGAAATGAAACTTGTGGCCGCCAGCGAAGAATCAAAAGTGCCCAGTACTTTGTTCTATGAAATGCCCCAACATGTGGCCTTATTGGAACGCCTGTTGCAGGATTTCCTTATAGGAGATCATCTATTGCTGGTGGGTAATCAGGGTGTAGGCAAAAACAAACTTATCGATAAATTGCTGCAATTGATTAATAAGCTTCGTGAATATCTACAATTGCATAGAGATACCACTGTGCATAGTTTGACTGTGCAGTCGACTTGACGTGATGCCTAAACAGCTGTGTGTGTGTGGCACTACTTTGCTGAGTGGCAAACGTTATGAGACCTTATTGCAACAAGGTTTTACCAAGCTTAGAACATTTAAAAATGTTGTATGAAGGCGAAACCTGGTAAATTTAGTAGATATTATCCACGAAGTACATCAGGTTCTTGTGCAGGATATTGTGGCTTAATATCAACAGCTATTGTGGTATCATCAATATGGCGTCATTTAAAACATAAGCTTGAACGTGAAAAATTCTACAAATTCTTTCGACATTTTAACATTGAAGAGCCACACATTTTTTTCAACTCCAAGAATAAAAAGAATTCCTTTTTTTACATTCACAAACCAGTTATCAGGAATATACGGTTTTAATCAAATGTTCACTTTTTAGATTAGAAAAGAATGTGTTTTGTTTCTCAAAGAAAAAACTATCCGCGCTATCATTTGAGGTTGAAATGTTTTCAAACTCTACCACAAATGAACGAAAAAAAAGGTTTTTTTCTAGTCGAAGTTATGAGGTTGAAGGAACTCAACTCAATTAATAAATTAAATTTTAAAAATAAAAAAACAAAAAAAAATATTTATTTTTGCGGCAATATGGTCAAGTCTTATTAAAAATTAAAAAAAAAACTCGCTCCTTATCTTGCATTTTTTTTTTAATATTTTCTTTGAAAAAATGTTACTTTTTTTTAAATACTAAAATAACACAGAAATTCTTTTTTCTTTCGTTTTTTTTTCCAAATTTGGTTTTCAATGATAAATATAAGTCTTAAAAAAACCCCGTACAGAAAACACAGAAAAAAATTCAGAATTTATCTGCAAGCAGTTGACAATCGACGAAGGAAGATTATGAAAGACGTTGGACTGACTACTGTCAGTGTGTGTAATCACAAGGCTCTTCATTTTGAAAGTCTCGGTCAGTGGGTGTTTCACTACTGAAATCTGTATTCAGAATGTTATTTTAAGATAATTTCCTTATTAAATTTCTTCATTCATTTTTAAATATTTTTTTATTTTTATTTTCTTTTTCTGTATTTTGTTTTTTTATTTAAAATTTTTTGATAAATTTTTGTATAAAATTTTACAATATTTTCTTCATACATGTCCGTTCATGCCCATGAGTAAAACCGTGGGAATCTTTTAATTGAACAACAGAACATTGTAATCCAACAAAGTTTCAGTAAATTTTCATGTTTTTTGTTTTTTTTTATCAAAATCTGTTTTAGAATTACTAAACCTGACTGACTGACCGACCGACCTCTAAAATATTAGAACAAACAGAAACAAAATTATTAAAAAAATTATTTTATTCCGATATTATTTCCTATTCCACTATGCTCATACATTGCTTAGCTACATTGTATGGCAAACATTGCTGCATATACAGTGGTGAGCAAAAGTGGTTGAAAATTGCTTGTCGTCAATTATTTCTAATTGCAGTGAAGAGTTGGAGTGCATTAATGCCTCAGAGGTTTCAAATATGTGTTCTGATCATTACAATCCTTCATTGATCATTACAACCCTTCATTTAGGATTACGACCTAGCTTCTCACACCACTTATATTGTGTGCGTTAATTAAATACATGAGTGGAGGGACCTACAGTTTAAACTCGACTCCAAACGACAGATTTTTGAGTAACTTTTTCATGACAATTTTATAAACTGTTAGAGTTTTTGCCAGAATTTCGGGATTTACAGTGTTAACTGGACTCCAAACGACAGATTTTGAGAAACTTTTTCATGGCAGGTTTATTTACTCTCAGAGTTTTTTCCAGAAATCTGTTGAGAGGAGGCGCCGAAGAAATATTTTTTTTTTTCATATTTCGTTTTAATGTCTGGTCTGGGGCTCGAACCCGGGCTTTATGTCTAATAAGCGAACACACTACCTACTAGACTACGGCGACTACTTCACCCATATTATCTTTAATTTCACCTCATAAGAGCCGAGTGGTCTGACGCTGGTCTAACTGGTGATGTCCCGTTCTTTGTACTTTCAATCCATGTTCAATTGAGTACATCTTTCGATGGCATAGACTTCTGTTCTACTTCTACGAAACCCACAGGTTTCTCTATGGAATCGGACAATTTAATTCTGGTGCCAAAAATTACGACACTTGTCTCAAGTTGCGATCTTTACGAACAATCCAATTTCGCTTACGAAAATGAAAAATCAATATACTGGTGTTTTGCTTATACAACGCTTAACATTAAAGTTATAAGCAAACTCTACAAAAACAAAACAATGTAGTAAACAAACCTGTTTACAAATTATCGTACTGCTTAATATAAAAACAAACATCAGCATAAGAAAATGGTAAACAAGTAAACAAAAATACACCAACAATCACTACAAGAATAAATGTAAACAAAATACACAAACAACACTACAATAATAAATGTCAACATCATTGTTTATATTTATAGAGATTTCGAAAAGGCAAAGTCATGAACATTCGCCTTCAAGAACATTAATCAGACTGTTTACCCTGCCTTGATTTACAGATTACTCCATTCACTTTTTACCAGCTTTTGTTGAGAAATATTTACGAAAATCAACGACAGTTAAGGAGGCAGCAATTAATCCAAAGTTATCCGTTTTCAAGTCGAACATATAATTATTAAGCTTCTCAATTTGTTCATTTAATTATTTATCACTACTGTACATACGGTCATACACATGTGTTTGTACATACACACATTATAACATAATAATTTATTGTGTGGGAATTTATATTTATTTGTTCAGCATAATTTGTGTTTTCTTAAATGTTTCTTATCGTGAGCATAAGGTTTAAAGAAGAAATTGTTCTAAAACGTTTCGAAAATAAATCACAAGATTTCTAAAGTAATCAGAAAAACTTGAACATTTTAATACGATATTCGACAAGAAGTTCAGTTCAGTGTGAATTATTCAATTTAGCAATAAGACAGAATTTTTTTTTTGTTTAATAATTTTTGTTTTATTTAAAAAAAAAAATAAATTTAAATTCGATTGCATTAAATAAATATAATCGCGTCATAGAATAAAAAAAAGGAAAGAAATTCTTGCATTTCAAAAAGAAATATTTTTTTAAAAACATTTTCTCACGATCCAACCTTTGTTTTTTTAAAGTTTTATTCTAATCGAAATTAATTTGCGTTTTGTATGTTCATATGTAAATGCATAAGTATGTATGTGTAATACATATGTATGTAGATTTGTGTGTACCGCATTCAACGTTTGCGGCATTAGATTTGATTAAAAAAATGCAATGGAAAGAGGAGTTTTTAATTAAATACGTACTTTGACTCTGGTTTTCAAAAATTGTTGCGCAATTAAAGTTGAAGTTTTCTTGTATTATATTTGATATGAAATAAGTTACAATAGATTGAATTCGATTCAGTACTACCCTACATTATGGATCAATTAGTTTTCTTTTCGTAGAAGCCAAAGTATTGCAAATAATTCCCCTTGAGGTACATATGTATGTACATACATATGCAAGGTTGAAAGCTTAGGAAAAATTCATTATTTTCACATGAGTTTGAACCCATTAGAATGATGCCATTAAGGTAATCCATAAGCTTCTCTCATGGAAATCTATGTCATTGATGAATTTATAAGCGATAGCCAGAAGTGTATGGTAATCACTTAATACCAGTTTAATTCTAGAAAGCACCACTGAACTGCTATTACCTTAGTGGAACACAATTAATCTTCCATTGGCCAACTAATTACAAAAGGATTTTCTTAAAATTCGTTTGGCACCTAATCGCAATCGGGCTATTTTCATTCAAACTTTCATAAGAATCGTGGTATTTTTTCTTCGTAATTTTTTGCCGTTTGCGATTTAGATTTCGAGGCTGTTTAACTAAACGTAGTTATATTCACAAACAGAGCGCAATCGATTGTTAATTATCTTAGCTGGATTGTTTTGACATATAGGCATTTAAATATCTTCGCTGATAGTCAAATGGAAATTAGGGCAATAAGAACAAAAGGCGATTAATATATTTCTCCAAGTATGGACCGGACGCATTATATGGTCATCAAGTAACAATCGGAAATTAGAAACCAAACATTCTCACTAATGGAGGCAGAGTACTGCATACTATAAGCTTGGGTCACCGAATTTCTTTCATTGCAACCTCATATCGACTATTGTAGAGCAATAACACAGTGGAAAGTATTACAAAGATACTCTGAGACAATCCTGATGGGACACTGTATATAAGCACATTATATGTACATAAGCGTCGTAGATAATATACCGGACATGGATTACTTTTGATGTCATTGTCAAGATTTAGTGATCTCGAGTGAAAAAAGTTGAAAAAGTTAGTTAGTGAGGGGAGAACAAACCTATTTAATGGCTTAAATAGGCTACCTACCTGTCCTGGAGTAAAAGTTCTTAAAATTTTGGAACAAAGTGGTTACATTTTCAATTATTCAATGAGTTTATATATAAAAAAAGAAATTATCGAAAGAGTGCAAACACGACAAATCTCGTTTCCCGCTGCCTAATTTTTTTCCGATGCGAATGTGTTAAGTGATACCAAATGCGGAATTTGTTGTGCAATATTAAGCTTGAGGTCTATTAAAACAATGTTTACATGACAGTGGGAACTAAAGCTTGTTCATTATTTTTATTTAAATTTTTGAAAACTTGCATTTTCTGTAGTTTATTTTCAGTTGTTAGGTTAGTTTTTTTTTCCTTTTTCCTAATAGTGTTTTCACACCAAAAGTTAAAACCTGATTTTAACATTAAAACCATAATCAGCTGATTTTGCGTTCACACTGCAAATTTTCTTAAATCAGGTTTTAACTTTCATACATTCATGACGGAACAGAAATGTTTTTGTTTAAGAAAAAACAAAAAATATGAAAAATTAAGAAATAATATTAATATTTTTAATATTATTGTTAAAATATTGTTATTTATTATTGTTGTAGCATTCATTATTTGAAATTTTACATTTTTATACAACCGGCTTTCTATATTTTTACATTTGTTTTGTTTTTATTTTGTTTTTATTTAATTTTTATCAGCTGTTTTTACCATTTCAGAGCTGGTAGCTCTGATTTAGTACATAAAACAAGGTTGTATTTCATAAAATCAACTTAAAACCAATCAAAAAAGGTTTTAAGTTGATTTTAACACAATAATTTTGTATGGTAAAAGCAGGTTTTATTTTTGATTTTAACGTTAAAACCAACTTTTGCGTTAAAACCACTCGGTGTGAAAACACTATAAGACAAGCTAGACAGTATATATGTATTTGTTTCCGCTATGCCTGAAGCTTTCAATATTCGGAAGCTTTATTAAAAAGAAAGAACATTTCTTTTACCACAGGATGGGATATCTTAGTGATACAAAACTAGCTTCCCTTGTTTTAATTTTAGTAATTTTTTTAACCGCATATATTGATGAAGTGTGAGTTATAGTGTTTTCACACCGAGTGGTTTTAACGCAAAAGTTGGTTTTAACGCTAAAATCAAAAATAAAACCTGCTTTTACCATACAAAATTATTGTGTTAAAATCAACTTAAAACCTTTTTTGAATTGGTTTTAAGTTGATTTTATGAAATACAACCTTGTTTTATGTACTAAATCAGAGCTACCAGCTCTGAAATGGTAAAAACAGCTGATAAAAATTAAATAAAAACAAAATGAAAACAAAACAAATGTAAAAATATAGAACGCCGGTTGTATAAAAATGTAAAATTTCAAATAATGAATGCTACAACAATAATAAATAACAATATTTTAACAATAATATTAATAATATTAATATTATTAATAATATTAATATTAATATTATTAATAATATTAATATTATTTCTTAATTTTTCATATTTTTTGTTTTTTCTTAAACAAAAACATTTCTGTTCCGTCATGAATGTATGAAAGTTAAAACCTGATTTAAGAAAATTTGCAGTGTGAACGCAAAATCAGCTGATTATGGTTTTAATGCTAAAATCAGGTTTTAACTTTTGGTGTGAAAACACTATTAGTTAATTAATTATTTATTTATATTTTATAATATTGTAAATTATCATAAATCTATTTTCCATATTTTCTAAGTGTTCCTTAATTATGCTTTTGTATTAAAATTATTTACAATTAATTTTTTGTTTAATTCGATTTTAATAATATTTTTCATTTAAACACTGTGCATTTACCCCATGAAAGTGTTTAAAATTCACTTCACTATTCATATGTTCGTTTATAATTTAAGTACTTAATGGTACAACTGTTCATATTAAACAGCTGCTACATTAAACAGCTGTGTTTTGTTGTTATTTATTTACAAACGCTCTCTTTCCTCTCTCAATAGTTTTTCAGTCGCGTGTTTTGTTTTCTTTCTATGCAAAGTGTTGTTGTTAGCGTTTTAGTTGTTGTTATCATTTCTTTTTTGTTTTTTTTTTGCAAATTTCATTTCATTCATGAGATTGTTTTTGTTTTTGTGTTCTCCTCAAGTTCAGTAAAAATTTTTAACGTGTTTCCTTGTAAATAAACGAAAAGAAAAAATAAAATATGTTTTTACCTTTAAAAATAATAAATAAAACAACAAATTCTTTAATTAAACATAGAAATATAATTAAATCGCCACAATTTGTACCTGCTTATACGAAATTCTATTCCACAAAAGTTAGTGAAAGTGACAATGAGACAATCACTATTGGTGATGTAACGAAAGCAATAAAATTACCCAAAAATCCAGAATTAGTGCCTCAAAAATATGGTGCGTAAAATAATATACGGAACGTAAGAATGGCACTAAGTACTTATTGTTTTGCTTTGTTTACAGTGCAATATGCCGCCGATGGTTCCTTGGAATTGACACAATCAGCTTTGCATCATTTGCGTTGGATGCTGCAGAAAGACACTTTGAAACAAGACATGTTCCTATTGGGCCAGCCGGGTCCTCTTCGACGCCAATTGGCTATGCAGTATTTGGAATTGACACAACGTGAATTGGAATACATTGCCTTGAGCAGGGACACCACTGAGAGTGATTTAAAACAAAGGCGTGAGATTAAAAACAAGGCAGCTGTCTATTACGATCAAGTGGGTGTTGCTAAATTGTACTTTGACCTTTTCAATTGATAAGCATATACAGTTGCCTATACATGCATACATTAATTGTTTATATTTTAGTGTGCTGTTAGAGCAGCTGTCAATGGCCGTATTTTAGTCTTGGATGGCGTCGAGCATGCCGAACGTAATGTTTTGCCAATTTTAAATAATTTATTGGAAAATCGTGAAATGCATTTGGAAAATGGCAAATTTTTAATGGCACCCGAACGTTATGACAAATTATTGGAGGTTATTTTTGTGGATTGTATTTGTATTGTAACGGTTTTTAAAAGAAACTCTTTTTTTCTAGACTTATTCCAAATCAGAATTGGACTCATGGGGTCTTTTGCGTGTCTCTGAGGACTTTCGTGTAGTAGCCTTAGGCTGTCCAACACAGAAATATAAAGGCACTCCCTTGGATCCACCATTGAGATCACGTTTCCAGTCACGTAATGTGTCACATTTTTCATTTGAGGTGACAAATTACTTGAGAAAACCATTACCGACCGTTTTATTAAACAAAATTAATGTTTTCTTTTAGGAAATGCTTATCGATCTTCGCAGTAGTGCTCCAAATGTACCTGTAGATAATTTGAAAAACTTATTATCCTTCGGTTTGGCTGTGCAAGCAGCAGATTCCTCAGCCAATTTACCCGATTTCCCCCTAGACAATCTACATTTGGTGGCTAAAATGATGGTAAATTAAGATACTCTCTTTCATTTGAAAACAAAATTAAGTAAACATCCAATTTCTCTTTAGAATGCCAATCCCGATTTGTCTGTACACGATGTCTTAATACGTTTGTATCCTTACCAAACTACACTAAAGAAAGAGCAACAAACTCGCATAGGAAATTTATTGAAATCCTTCAATATTAAAACCATAACCTCGAAAGCTGTTAAAAAGGTTAACACACAGAAACTGGATAAGGATTTGGTAGAGTTCCGAATTGATAATGTAACGGTAACAATACCTGGTGGCCATCATGTTACGGTAAATCAAAAACAAAAAGAATTTGTTGATCTCGATCATCAACGTAATGTGTTGGCTCAAATGATACAGGCCGTCAGAGTGGGTGATATTTGTTTGATGGGCCAAAAGGGTGTGGGCAAATATACGTTGGCTCAGCATCTGTTACAGCTTTTGCAACAATCTATTGAACCTATGGTATTGTATGAAGACATGACCTCTAGGGATTTGGTTCAACAACGTATTACCACAGCCGAGGGTGATACTGTGTGGCGTGATTCACCTTTAGTAAGAGCAGCTAAAACCGGTTCAATAGCAATACTTAATGGCATACATCGTCTGCACAAGAGTACTGTAACCGTTTTGCAACGTTTAATACACGATCGTGAACTACAGCTGTGTGATGGCACTACTTTGCTAAGTGGCGAACGCTATGAGGCCTTATTGCAACAGGGTTTTACCAAATTACAACTGGCTGAGAAGGGTATTTTAAAAATCCATGATAGTTTTCGTATTATCGCTTTGGCTGAACCACCCAATCCTAATACGACCGCCCAGAATTGGTTGACGCCCGAAATGTTAAGTTTGTTCCTGTACATGGAGGTTAGACCCTTACAGCAGTCGGAGGAGTATGAGATTATGAAAAAACTCTATGGCAACATCGATGAAAGTATACACAAAGTCATCAACTTGTCACATATTTTGAGAGATTCTTCGGACAACACTTTACAAAACCTTTCGGGTACCTTATCCACGCGACAATTATTGAAAATTGCTCGCCGTATGTCTTCCTATCCAACAGATGTTCATGAAATCATACAGAATACTTTCCTTACCAAATTTATGCCTGCTTTGCCCAGGGCAGCTTTGGAAAATGCTATGCGTCAGGCTGATATAGTTCCAGAAACAGGCAAGAATACACCACGCCGCTCCATAACTGTAGAGAATAATGTTTTAAGAATTGGCAACACTGAAATGAAACTGGTGGCCGCCAGCGAAGAATCAAAAGTGCCCAGTACTTTGTTCTATGAAATGCCCCAACATGTGGCCTTATTGGAACGCCTGTTGCAGGACTTCCTTATAGGAGATCATCTATTGCTGGTGGGTAATCAGGGTGTAGGCAAAAACAAACTCATCGATAAATTGTTGCAATTGATGAATAAACCTCGTGAGTATCTACAACTGCATAGAGACACCACCGTTCATAGTTTGACCGTGCAATCGACTCTACGTGATGGCCAAGTTGTATACGAAGACAGTCCTTTGGTAAAGGCGGTTAAGACGGGCCATATTTTGGTTATCGATGAGGCTGACAAGGCTCCGGTTAATGTCACTTGTATCTTGAGGACCTTGGTGGAAAGTGGTGAAATGATGCTTTCGGATGGACGTAAAATAGTGGCTCATGGTGATAAAGAATCAGCTTTAGAGGAGAATCCCAATCAAGAAATCATCGAAACTCATCCTAATTTCCGTGTTATTGTATTGGCTAATCGTCCTGGTTTTCCTTTCTTGGGCAATGATTTCTTTGCCTCATTGGGTGATGTTTTCAGCTGCCATGCAGTTGATAATCCTTCTCCCGATTCGGAAATCTTTTTACTGCAACAATATGGTCCTTCGGTACCAAAGAAAACCTTGGCAACTTTGGTTAATGCCTTTGGCGAACTAAGGCAAATGGCTGATGAAGGCCTGCTCAATTATCCCTATTCTACGAGAGAGGTTGTGAATATTGTTAAGCATTTGGAAAGATATCCCAATGAAAATATGTCCGAATTGGTGGGTAATGTTTTGGATTTCGATAAATACCAGCCAGAAGCTTTGGAACAAGTTACTGGTGTCTTGGCTAAGCATGGCTTGCCTATAGAGGCCTATGCACGCAATGAATTGTACGCTTTGCGCAAGAAGAAGGAGATACAATTGACTGTAAATCGTAAAAGTGGTTTGGGTGTATCGGGCCCCAAGTATGGCAAAGTAGATCCCAAGAATGAACCCCATGTTGGCGGTAATACCTGGGCTGGTGGCAGTGGTGGTCGTGATACAGCCGGTTTGGGTGGTAAAGGTGGTCCTTTTCGTTTAGATGCTGGCCATAAGGTACACCAGCTGTCGGATGAAGAAAAGGATGACATACCAGAGGAAGTTAAAAAGGCTGCCCGTGAAATGAATCGTAAAGCCTTTGAAGAGAAACTGAAGGAAATTAAAATGTCTGCCCATGATCATCAGTTGTATGCCCAATTTAGTGAACCCATACGCAAGCAGGTGCAACAATTAAAGGCTGTTTTGGATGCCATGCAAACTAAAAGCAAAGAAAGACAGTGGCAAAAATATCAAACACATGGTGAACTGGATGACACACGCTTAATAGAGGGTATAACGGGCGAGAAAAACATCTATCGACGTCGGGCGGATGCCAATCCCTGGGCTGATCATATACAAGAAAAACCCAATCGTCTTAAGCTGGTAGTAGATGTTTCAGGTTCAATGTATCGCTTTAATGGCTATGATGGCCGTCTAGATCGTGAACTGGAGGCTGTGGTCATGGTAATGGAAGCTTTTGAGGGTTACGAAAAGAAAATCGTGTACGATATTGTTGGCCATAGTGGTGAGGGCTATGAAATTCCTTTCATTAATGCTGGCAGTCCACCACGTACGGATAAAGAACGTTTTGATACCATACGCATGATGCATGCCCATTCACAATTCTGCTGGTCGGGCGACAGTACTGTAAAGGCTACCAAAGAGGCTGTGAATACGTTGGCGGAAGAGGACTATGACAACTCCATAGTGGTGGTCTTAAGTGATGCCAATTTGTCTAGGTATGGCATCAATCCCAAAGATTTCGCCAAAGCCTTAATGAATGGTGAACCCAAAGTTAAGGGTCATGTTATATTCATTGGAAGTCTGGAGGAGGAAGCTGATATGTAAGTATAGTTTTGATTCTTTTTAACAATTATTTTAGGTTCATTACTTTTTTTTTGTTCCTTAGGATTAACGCCCAAATGCCTGCTGGCCATAGTTATGTCTGTATGGATGTCTCCAAATTACCTCAAATTCTTAAACAGATTTTTACCTCTTCCTTATTGTGATACTGATGCGTTGAGTGTGCAACAAATTTAGTTTTTAAGTCTTAATAGTAAAGTGCAACATTAGCGAAATTTCATTAACTGTCTTCTGTATATAATTGTGTTGCATACAGTGTGTCCTAAAAAAGATGTTTATTTTAATATAATTTATGTACGTTTAAACCAGAGAGATAGATGCATTTATTATTTTAATTCATATATTTTTTTAAAATATACTTCAGTACGAACAACAAAACAATAAACGAAATCATGTAAAACCAAAGAATTGCTTATTTGATAACTTTGGATTCAATTTGGTGTCTATCATGTCATCTTGATCGATTCAGCCCAATAAGCGAAGTTAGCACAAAGTCTCATAGTGAATGTATAGCATAGGGCAATGTTTTTATAGGCTTTCTTAATTTTTATGAGCTTTACTGCTTTCCAAGGTGCCTGGAAAAGATCAAGAATAACGCAACAGTTGATCACGTTGCTTTGAAGTGCCTATCGTTCGAAGAATATCGAATAAAAATTATTCTTGTAGTCTGAACAGCAGAAAGTACAGTCAAAGAAAAAAGTTTACAGTCGCCACAGTATGTAGGCTTTTTCTCCGCTGGTTTTTATCAAATTCAATTCGAAGAAAAAGCGAATTTGAAACAATATAATGTAGAAATTATTGGGAAAACAACATAAAAACTAGCGGGAAAATAGTCTACATACAACGGGTGTGTGTAAACTTTCTTCTTTGACTGTATATGCAGGCCTATAACGAAGTAAAACTTAGCAATAGCCAGAACGAAGATAATGTGTAATTGAACGTAGAGTAGCGACAACGCTGGAAGTGATTTTAATTGGAAGGAATTCGACATTCAAAACAACTTTAGGAATCTACACAGATTAGCTTAATATTTTCCATTGTACCATTGCGAGTGTTTTCCAGGGTATAGCATAGGAGGAAGAAAAGCACTTCCATTCATTGTAACGATGTTTTGTAATTCATGAGCCAAAGTAGACATTGAATTGTTAATAGTCATCTTTCTTTTTTTATACTAAAGTCGTCAGAGGCATTATTAGATAGATATTGTTTCTAAATTTTAAGGCCTTTTAACTACAGCGACTATATCATTAGCTTTCCTACCAAATCTTTAATAGCCAGAACAGTGAGGGACAGTCCCTTGCTTCAACAGTTTGCAAGAGAATTTTATTTGACGGAGAGGATTCAACTAAATCTAAAATTCATGCTTGCTCTTAAGGGCCTATTGATTTGAGCCACAAGGCTATTTACACAACTTGAGTGGTGTGAGAAACTAGGCCGTAATCCTGACTGAAGGGTTGCAATACCCAATTATGTACGTATGTATACTTCATCTTCATTACCTCAGCTGAAAATGGAATATAACTCTCAGATATAGTTCGATGTCTCAAATATTGTTCTTAAGGGTTTCAATCGCATGTGGGTATTACTCCAGGGCTTTACGTGAGTACCGCCATGATGGCACACCGCACGATGTTCTAAGTACGGATGGAAACAATGCTTCTACCGGCGCCTCCTATAGTATTCTTACCATTAATCTGCATCAACATACGTGAGTACCAATTCGAAGCCATGTACTTGGACATGACTTCCCTCTTGGTTAGGGGTCGTAGACTATTTAAGCTGTTTTGTGAAAGTGATTAAGAGTGTAACGTAGCCCCGAGCTTGCATTCTCCCCTCGATTTGAATATAAACCACAGCCATCACGTTGCTCTTACAAGGGGTGCCGCATCATTGTCGGGCAGCGAGAAGTCTCTGGGGCTCTCGATATCAATGCGAAGCCATGCACTTGAACCTGACTTCCCTCTTGGTTAGTTATCGGAGACTATCTAAACTGCTTTGTGAAAGTGATTAAGAGTGTAACGCCACACCGAGCTTGCGCTCTTCTCGCGATTTGGGTATAAGCCACAGCCACCACGTTGCTCCCACAAGGAGGCCGCGACATTGCAAGGCAGAGAGAAGTCTTTGGGGCTCTCGATATCAATTCGAAGCCCTGCATTTAAACATGACTTCCCTCTTAGTTAGGGGTCGGATACTATCTAAACTAATTTAAGAAAGTGATTAAGAGTGTAACGCCGCACCGAGCTTGCGCTCTCCCCGCGATTTGAATATAAACCACAGCCATCACGTTGCTCCCACAAGGAGGCCACACCATTGTCGGGCAGTGAGAAGTCTCTGAGGCTCTCGACAGGCGTGATACCAGAATTAAGCCTCCAGTCAGGCGGCTTCACCGTAAGTGGGCAATAGGGCATCCTGCTCTGTTGACTTATTAAACCAACGATATGGTGTTGGCTGCGTTTCACTATTTTATTGATATTTGAACGGAAGGCAATGTATTGATAAATGAAATTCGTTACAGTTAAACGACTACTCGTGTGTGGTTTCATCTACCGTCTGAGTTTGATTGATCAGTACTGCTCGTAGGACATTTATTTACATTCTTTAGCTGTACTATTTCTATATCCTTCACTAGGATTTCCAATCTCTTGAATCTAATTTCCTTGTTGCTATAGAATTCACATGATCTTGAGTCTTTCCAGTAGTATGCGGATGTTCTATAATAATTTCATAAATTTATTAAAATTATGGCATTAATTAATTCCTATATATTCTCTTATCGTCTACAGATTAATTTAATATAAATGAAATGACAAAACAAACATTAAGTCTTACTTACTAAATATTAAATTAGAAACTAAATTTAAGTTTTTCTTTAAATTTCTTAAAACCTGAGATCACAAACATACTTTCTTACTTTCTTGCTGACTATAAAATTCACAATTAAAATAAATAAATAAAAGAAAAATTAAAAAACTTTGGACATGGACAACACATTCACGCTGCTATGCTATAAGTGAATACTTAAAATAAAAATTATTTTATACTACGAATTATGATTATTGCTATTGACCACCACCCAACTATCATCGGGTCCCAGATCACTGTTATTATATGAGGTGGCACTTTCCGGACGATTAGGATCTTCTGCTTGAAGCATAGAACTCTTAAGATTATTATAAAGTTCTAATAGCTCTTCCTAAATACAAAGAAAAGAGAGAGAGAGAGCAATAATAATAAGATTTCAAAAGAAAAAGCGAAAAGACTTACTCTCTCTTTCAATTTTTGAAGTAATTCTTTCTTTTTCTCACGCTGTTCTGGATCCATATTCTGCAGCAGTTGATTCTTCATAGTTTGTGAGAAACACAATTCCGTTTCAAAAGTTAAATATTCTCTGGCTAAACGTATGTGATCAGCATAGATTTCCATGGATTCTTTGTTGCCCGGTATAGGCTGTTCTGGTTGTAGTTCGGGATCCAACATTTTCTGCAATTCTTCATCATTCGCATGTGAATCTATAGAATCGTTTGTTTTATTTAGATTTAGATTCCGCGTATCCGCTGTGTTTATAATCGGTTTTACTTCTTTGGCATCGCTTTTAGCTGTAAAGGGATCGAGAAAAAGAAAATGGAGAATTAATTGAAATAGAATGCTTTCCTCTTAGTATCCTAGATAAGTGGTTTGCGTTGATTCCAATGATGTAAAAATTCGATTTTCTTGTGAAAGATTAAAGGAAATCAAATATTTGATTTTGAAGTCATAGGGAAATTGCTGCGCCCTGTAGGTAAAATATCAGATTATCCATTTAGAGGTTCAAAATCAGCTCATCAAGGTTGTCAGTTAAGACATGATATTGTTACGAAAATGGAAACGGTGTAATATCATTTCAAATTAAAACAATAAGCAGCAGCTACAAAAACAAATACTATGAGTATGAACGACAAGGGGATAGATAACAAAACGCAACATAAGCGAACGCAGCAACAAACAACGTGAACAAAATACACAAACAACAATTCAGTCGCGATAGAATTCTCGAGAAGGCGAAAACAAGAACCTTCTGCTTCAAGAACGTTTATCAGACTGATTTTGTCGACGTATAAAAAGGCAAGAGAAAGCAGATAACGAGCAGTAAAAATTCAGTCAGTCTTGTGTGAAAACGCATTGCGTGCGAAGTAAACAGTCGTGGTTTGAAGATCGCTGTTGTGAAGATCTCCGCTATACAGATCTAAGATCTAACATACAAGTGTTGTTGCTTACGCAAAGAGAGTGAGCAGAGAAGAATAACGAACAAGCAAGTTGTTGTTGTATCGTGAAGTTGTATACGGTGGCACATAAAGGTAGTGTGATTAATAAAGAGTTTAATTGAAACGAAACACATATTTGTTTTTATATGTGTTTTTGCAATCAACGAACTCATATTCTAAACGTTTTTAAAAAGTTAAAAACGTAACAATATTTCATCTGAAGTGCAAAATTTGCTATTTACGGTTATTCCATAACAATGGAAGAACGCTTACAAATAGTCAAAACTGGCTACGGAGTTGATGATTCCAACGGGCTCACTTTTCTAACATTATGAGCTAACCGATCTAATATGCAAATAATTAACAAACTGAAGGCATTATGGGTGTGCTCAGCCATAAGTATCTTAGCAATGTGTCCACTGCCGAAAATACAACTTCTGTTAGAGAAAGTGCAACGGACAATTCGAAATTCTCAATTCCATTGGGTTCTCAGCATTTGATCTGATCTCACGGCTCATTATCGCGTATTTTGCACTTAAATTTGTAACTCCTTCGAATAGAGAGTCTAACTTACGCCACAATTAAAGCCGACTGACTATTTATAGGACAGTAGTACCCATTGAGTGCTAAAGCAAAACAGGTTTTCAAAGGTGATTTTTCGAATCAAAAATATTTTGGCACTGCATGGTTACGTTAACGAGTGAAATGGTTGCTAGAAGATCTGGGAGAATCCAGAACTCTCCCGAATCGTAATTTTTTTTTACAAATTCAATCTGAAAAAATCGCCGTAAATTCATAGGAAGCCACCGCAGTCTAGTAGGTAGTGTGTTGGCTTATTTGACGTGAGGCCATGGTTCAAACCCCAGGTCAGTCATGTCCAACAAAACAAAATATGAAAAAATATATCTTCGACGACTTCCGCTCAGCAAATTTCTGACAAAAACTCTGAGAGTAAATAAAAATTGCTATGAAAAGTTCGTCAAAAAAAAAAAAAACCTGTCTAAGCAGCTAGGTTGTAATCCTGACTGTAGGGTTGTAATGACCAATTATGTATGTAAATTCAGAGCGCTATGGCGATATGATAACTGAGCTTTTTTGTGTAGGTGAGTAGTTTTAATAAGACGGTGCAAGCGCATTGGTTTTATTTCGGCTTTTAAGACTAATTTGCCGCCAATTGGTCGTTAAGATTATAGGCTTTGCGTAAGGCTTCCTTGTAGATCTACGTTAAAAGCAGTATTCACGTGGATTATTCCCTTACGTTGGAACATTTGATAACCAACATTCCTTTAAATGTTCTTCAGATACCGGCCGAAACATTCTGGACCAAGTGGTGTAATACGCCATCAGAAAGAGCGTTAACACATCCGGAGACTGTTGTTTGAATGATATTAAATTTCGTGTACGCAATGACCAAGTCTGGTCATTATAAAGAAATAAAAGTCTTAATGGAAACCGTAGCCTTGTGTGGTTTATTTAGCTTTACTTTCGAAATCGACAAATGGATAACCTGTTACATACTCGTAAGTATATTCGACATGATAATAAAAATAGGATATAAAATTTGAAAACAAAACTATTTCCGCTTTATTAAAAAGTTATTAACCTGCTAACTGGGTATGACGAATTATTTCGTCATACAGTAAATACTCCTGCAGTGCGAATGACGACGAATCGTATATATAAAAGACATGATAATATCAACAGGAAATAAAAGTGACATTAAAACTATTTACGGTTTATTAAAAAAAGATTAATCTGTTATTATTATACAGTTATTTCGTCATACAGGAATGACGAAATTTTTCGTAATAAAAAATCGTAATTTTTTGAACACATACAATTCTTATCTATGAATCCCCTATTAATAGGTTAAGGAACTAATAGGTCACTCCATTTCTTTTGGAAAGCTCCTGCCATAGTTGAAAATAGCAATACAATTGAAGTCGCCGTAGTCTAGTAGGTAGTACGTTGGCTTATTAGACGTGAGGTCTCGGTTCAAACCCCAGGTCAAACATTAAAACGAATATATGAAAAAATATTATTTCGGCGACTACCTCTCAGCATATTTCGGGCAAAAATTCTGAGAGTAAATAAAATTGCTATGAAAAGTTTCTCAAAAAATCTGTCGTTCAAAGTCGTCTTAAAACTATAGGTCCCGCCACTTATGGATAAAATTTACACACACAACATAAGTTATGTTAGAAGCTGGGTTTTAATCCTGATGGTAATGAACAATTATGTACATACATATGTACAGTGAGCGTCAAAAGAAACTGTACACTAAGGATAAAGTTCTAACAATCATCAAACTCTAATATTATCACTTAAGGAGAGTGCCCGAAAAAATTTGACAATACACTTCTTGAATTAATTTTTTTTAATGTACGTATGTACATATGTACACCAATGTTCACATTAACCGTGAAAATCGATCATCCGTAATGCTTCTGGTCCCGGCAATCACGGATAATCGAGGCCCGACTGTATTTAGAAATTTTTTAAAATTTTTTTGCTTCAATTTTAAAAACTGTTAATAACACAATTTTAAAATAAGAACGGTAATTTATTAATGTATGTATATTTTTTTGTTATGTACAGTTTCTTTTGAGGCTCATTGTATTTATAGGGCTACAAGGTAAGGATATCATTAAATAATGGAAATTAAAATAAGGAAAGATAAATGAAATCTTACAGTAAATAATCCAACAATTCCTTAAATTCGCCTGTTTTGTAGGCAACAGAGTGGTGGAATCGCACATTTTTTCTTTAAATTCAAATTTAATTTGTTGTATTTCTTAGTTTAAGTATTTTTATAAAATAAATATTTAATTTGTGTTTTCAATTGATGTTGTTGTGTAAACGTCCGTTTAAACACTTTCCAAGCCAAAAATATAAACAAACAAATGTTTTTAATATTATTTTTAAGTAATAATTAATTGAAATTTGTTTAAAAATAAATGTATTATTTAATTGTATTACACAATATAATTAAATGGAAAAATATTTTCCCCACTTTGATTAATCATTACATGACAATACAGACATTATTTTTAAATTTTATGAAATCAATTATTTTGTTTTGTTTTGTTGTTTTTTTATTGTTTAATTAATTTGCTATGATTGATTTTTGTTTTCTTTTAACATTACGCGCTTTAATTAATTGTTATTATTTTTTTAACATTAATTTGTTTACAATAAAAAATATTTAAAAAATAAAAAATAAACAAATAAACGATCTTTGTTCGCGTTGTATGTTGTTCGTTTTAAACAAAAAGCCTTGAGGGAATAGTTTTTAACCGGACCGTCAACAAAAATGTACTAAAAGTTAGATTCTCTCGCTAACATGTAGGCAGCCCCAGCAGCATCATTACTGTTCCCCAGAATTCCCAAATATTTCAAATACAAAACAAAACAGAAACAAAAAAAAAAAAAAAACACGACGGCAACATTAATGAGCAAAAACAAAAGCATGATCATGATGAGACAAGAACAATGTGGTCAATTTCATATTGAGAAAACGTTTAACTTAATTCTATTTAGCAATTTTTTATAATGTGCTCAGATATGCACTTTTATTTCGTAAACCGTAATAAACGCCATTATTGAGCTCAATATTTCATATAAAGTTTCAATTAATTATTGCGCTATAAATAAGCAAATTGTTATAATATTGAGCACTGTCATAAGCACCTTCAGTGTGTATATTACAATTATCCGAACACTTTCTATTGATATTTGACAACTCAAATGTCAACAACGATAAACAAAAAAAAAACAAAACGAAAAAACAAAACGAAAAAAAAAAACAATGTTGTTGAAACAACCAGCTGAACTGCGTATATTGATATGTCTGAACACTTAAAATATTGTACTCAATAAACCGAATATTGACTCAATAAAAGCGCATATCTGAACATAGTATTAACCTATCTTGGGGAAAATTTGAATTTTATTTTATTGAAATTTGGTGCTAAGGTGTTAAGCCATTATGGGTCTCATGGAGCAGAAATTTTAAAGACTAAATTATCTCGGAAGTCGCCGTAGTCTAGTAGATAATGTGTTGGTTTATTAGGCGCGAGGCCATGGTTTAAAACGCGAGCCCAGACATCTCAAATACTTACTTCTTCGAGATGTCAGAGCTGACATTTAAACTTGGATCTCTTGTCTAGTCACCCAAAGCATTACTCACTAGACTACAGTGATCGGGACATAGGACTTGGAGATTGTATTTATTGCTCTCTAGTAAAGTGAGGACTTCCTCATTAAATTTTGTTTTTTTTTTTGCCCAGACGCAGAGTTGCCTGATTTATTTGAAGGGAAATAAGATTTTGAAAAATTATGAAGAAAAATTGTATATTTTTCCGCATGAGACGCTTTGACTAAAAGTTGAACACAATATTATCAAGCCTCACCACATTAGTCTGGACATAGTTATGATTCATTTGTAAACCATGTCTAACATCCACCAAATACACGTTTTTATATATATGTATTGTATGTTTCCACATTACCCTAAAGCTCTAAAATGGCATTACTGTGACACATTTTATTATTGAACAGACAGTGGGTGAGAGAAAGAGCGAGGGAGAGAGTGACGGCGCAAATGATTAAGAGAGCAAAAATAAATTCAAATCAGAATGTTTATAATTTTATGTAAATAACGATCATAACCTACACCATTTCTTTTATGGCAAACAAACTTTATTTGAAAGAATTTTTTTTGGTTTTTTTTAGAACGATTCCCTGAACATGGTCTTCAATTTAAAACCGGAACTTGGAATTCAAATTTTTGAAAAAAGATGTGTTTAAAGATGGCTTTGAATACTACACAATCACTACAAAAAAGGTAAAATTGAACAAGTAAGACTACCTATGACCGACTATATAATACGCTACACTGTGATATATTTTCGATAAAATACTTTCATGATGGCTGTCAGTATACATACGTAATATGCACAATGGCTTGGCTATGACAAAATATTTGTGTAATTCTTAATCCATTTAATTTTAGTAAGGCTTGCTTATATGAAGACTCAAAAGATTTACGCTCTTTATGCTCTTAAAATATCCTATGCACTATAGAGATACATGCGAGAACGTTGGAAACTCAGTATAATGACTCCATAGAAGTTGTAATAATATTGCACATGTCCTAAATCAAAGTATTGTGTTGATTAGAACTAGAGAGCATTTCTTAAGCGGGTACCTATCTGTGAAAATGCTAGCGACAATGGAAAAGCAGTGCCAGTGGATCTACAATCTAATTCCAGATATTTAAAGATGAAGTATGACCTTACGCTGACGGTACAAGTTGGCTACAGAACTTAATTGGTCATTACAACCTTTCAGTTAGGATTACGACCTAGCTTCTCACACCACTTATGTTGTGAATGTTATTTTTATACATGAGTATCCAGGCCTCTGAACGACAGATTTTTGAGAAACTTTTTATTGGCAATTTTATTTACTCCTAGAGTTTTTGTCAGAAGAGAATATTATTCGTCATATTTTGTTTTGTTTAAGGTTTAAATTCTGTGAGCCACTGTTTACAACTTTATGTAAACAACAACAAATGTTTTTCTTTGCTATTCCTCTGTTTATACCCTTTACATAAACAATAACAATTATTAGACAGCTCTTTGTAACGGAGATCTTCGAACCACGATTACTCTCTTCAAACACATTGCGTCTTCATACAAGACTGACTGAACTTGGCTAACTCTGTCGCCAGCTTTGCCTTGCCTTTTATATGGCAAAGTAAACAGTTTGATGAACGTTCTTGAAGGCGAATGTTCGTGACTTCGTATTCTCGAAATCTCTATAAATATAAACATCGTTGTTTACATTTATTATTATAGTGTTGTTTGTGTATTTTTGTTTACTTGTTTACCATATGTTTTTATGCTGGTGTTTGTTGTTATATTAAGCAACACGTTAATTTGTAAACAGGTTTGTTTACTGCATTGTTTTGTTTTTGTAGCCTTTGTTTATAAGCGATGTAAAAGCAAAATGCCAGTATCTAGATTTTTCATTTTCCTAACAATAACTTCGCGTACGACAATTTCAAATATTTGAGATTTGGTGAACATTGTTATGTGAAATGAGATTCGTAATCGCCCAGATATGAACATTAGACAATGCAATTGAGGTAATGCTGCTGTCAGAGAAACACTGAGACCTCAGTGTGGTGGTCATTCAAACTGCCAAATACTTTGTGACAATCTCTATCGAAGATGTTCATTTCTTAGGCCAAAAATTGGAAGTATGGAAGGGTAATGTAATGTAATTTTGAAATAGCTGTAGAACTATGTGTGCTATTTATTGAATCCAAACTGTTGTGAATATTAAAATTTCTGCTTGCGGTCTGTTTTGGAAACGTTTAATTACTCATTCCATTACTTACGGTCTGATGAAAGTGATAAAATTTAAGAATTTTTGAAGAATTTTTTTTTACGAAAAATTTCGATTTATTTTTCAAAGAATTTTCATTAATATGGTCAATTAAACAAAAATGAAACTTTGTTGCCTTCAATTTGAAATGGTCAATAGCGAAAATATTCCAATGTTCAATTGCAAAAAAGTGAGAACCAAAAAAAACCTCATTTTTATATAAAAATGAATAATTTTTATTATGAACGTGGCGTCAATTTTACTATTGACGCGATTTGTTTATTTTTCTTTACTGAGTCGTGTGAATAAATGAATGATTTTCAAAAAAAAAAAAAAAAAAAACAAATTGTTGAGGTTTTTCTTGAGATTTTCATAAATTCTTTGAAAACAAAGACATTCAAAATAAGTCCAGGAAAAACACAAACCAAACCAACCCAACCCAAGCAATTGTATAGCAAAATAGCCATTTAGACAAACATTAATATTCCGAAACAATAAATGATTAATGGCTGGCTGAAATCATACAAAAAAAAAAAAGAAAAACAAATGGGGGTATGACTGTTGCAGTGTGTCTAAATTTCGGGGCCATTGAAAGCTAACAAAACGTGAAAGGGGGCTATGGAAAACCAATGTTTCTTTTGTAAATAATAAAACAATAATAACGATATTGTAAATAAAACAAAAGAATTTAGAAAAAAGAAAACAAAAAAAACAAAACTTGTGACAAAAATTAAAAAAAAAAAAATTTAAATAGAAAAGAAAAGAATAAAATATTTATCAACTACAACTATTGCCAAAGAAATAGCGACGAAACAAAATTTTGTTTATTTTATTTCGTTTTTCTTAAAGACATTTTCCGACCAATTGCTATTACTGCATGTAATTTTTTATTTAAAGAAAAACAAGGTCTTTTAGGTTCGAGTTTCTTTTTCAGTGTTCACAATTGTTGTCTACCTAAGAAGATACACAGTTCCTACTATAAAAGTTGTACTCAAGCTTTTGTAGGGCACGGAAGGAAGAGGATATTTGAATGCAAATAAAGCTGGTTCTGAGGCATTTCAGAATATTTCGTATGATTTAATTTGCTATCTGTGTTGACTAGCTATTTAGCCATCAGAGATCAGCAATGAGTATTCAAAAAGATGAGCAGATTCGAATCATACTCATAATTTCTGATACTTATACGCATTCATACTTATTTTAATATCATACTCATACTACTCATATTCAAAATTTGAAGTACTCATAGTTACCCATACTTAACAATATGCATGATGTTGTTGATATCAACTCCCTTATTCAACATTTCAAAGAATCACAAAATAAGTATGAATCGCGTGCGAACACTACTATACTCACTAGAAGGTGTTTGCTTTGCTTGCTGTCTTTATCTTTCTCTTTCTTCCTTTTTTTTGTAAATGCAACAACAACTAAAACTGTAAATTTTCATGAATGATTCAAATCACTCGAATCATTTATGAGTATTATAAGTACTTTTCTAAATTTTAAATCTAAATGAGTAAGCTTATGAATCAAACATTTCGAATGTAATGAGTTTGATGTCAACGTTGTACTCATACTCATTGCAACCTGTACTTATAAATCAACGGTTGTAGTGAGTATGAATGAATCAGAGTACACAGTTGAATTTCAAGACTGTTGACTTACTCATACCCAAAATTTCTCGAGTACTACTTATGAGTAGCGAAAAAACGTTTCATTGCTGATCTCTGTTAGCCATTGAATAAATTAGAAGACATAGCAGCCATACACTGCCATTAGCATATTTAACCCTCTAATCAAATTTTTTCATTTTCTCTTAAAGGTAATGGTCTAAATTTAAAACATGGATTTCTTTCGAATGCTTACATTCCTCAGAACTGCGTTAAACAAGTTTTTATAATCCACTTTGGTTCATTTGACAAGAATACTACAATATATTGACATAAAATAAACGCTTGCCCATTTGAGGGTTAAACGAAACAAGGAACAGCATTTACGCTGTTTAGATTGCATGTTCTGTTCAACACTACACCATATGTAATATCCATGAAAGAAAAAAAGACTCCTGCAAAGAAATCATACGTATTTGATTCTGTAGCAAGACGTAGCAAAAAATGTTTTTAACGAGGTTGCTAATCAAAAAATAATAAAAAATGTTCAATCTAACTGATGTGACATCCACATTTTGTATATTTTTTGTTGCTACACTCGTCCAATTCGATGTGCAAGTTGAAGGAATTTTAGTTACAAGGTTCAGTTGGCAGAAGATGCAGTTGATAGAGGAATTGAAGTGAAAATATCCTTAACAATACATACATGCGTACATAATTGGTCATTACAATCCTTCAGACAGGATTACGACGTAACTTCTCACACCAGAGCAGAACCTACAGTTGAAAGTTGACTCCGAACGACAGATTTTTGAGAACAATTTCATTGAAATTTTATTTACTCTCAGAGTTTTTACAAGAAAGTTTGTACCTCTCAACAGATTTCTGCTGCCTTCATTAAGTCAAGAGGTAGACGCGATAGAGAGAGTGTGTGTTTGAACTTGAAATATAAACTCGAACTTGTAAAACTTTGTAAATAAAAATTTGTAAAATGAAAACGTCTTTCTGTCTAAACAAAAATTGTCTGAAAATAAGCTACAAAATGTAGAGAATAAAAAAATCTTATGGCGGAAAGAAAAGTTTACAAAAAAATAAACAAAGAAAAAAGAATTCTGCTATAAAGCGTAGAAGAGAAACAAAATAAAAGTGAAAATGAAATGTCTGTTTGCATGAGTCATTCGTGAGAATTTCTGTTTCTGTGCTCTTCAGCACGATTCGTGGAGACGTTTTTCGAATTACACAAATTCTTTGAAAATTTATTTGAAGTCGACCGCGTCGATAAAGACAAACTATACATGAGTTGAGAAGTCTTCTGGCAAATTAAATTGTAAAAGAAAATATTTTTTATTTACTCTCAGAGTTTTTGCCAGAAATCTACTGAGAGGAAGTTGCCGAAGTAATATTTTTTTTTCATATTTCGTTTGATGTCTGATGACTTGGGGTTCGAACCCGGGCTTTACGTCTAATAAGCGAACACACAACCTTCTAGACTACGGCGACTACTACTTACTCATAAGACAATTGAAAACATTTATTTTAGTTGTACGAAGAAATTTTCAAAATGGTACTGAATTATGGTTGAAAGAGTACTTTTTCCATCAAATGGTACTTTTATAAAAAATTTTTATTTATACTTACTACAAGTACGGAATGCAATAGAAAAACTAACGACTGATACATGTTTCTCATATACAAAACAAAAACAGTTGATTCGAAACGTAAAAGCCCCGTTTAGTCAAATGTCGACGGAACGTAACGGAATGTACATATGTTGATTTTAGCATGTGCAGAGCAATGTAAATTCTTACAGAAATTACATTGCGGTTCGGCAAGCGTTCTCATTGCTTTTTCGTATTCTAAAAACGAACGCACTTTGCATGTACGTTTGGCTAATCGGGGCTAAAGACTAATTCTAAGTCTAATTTAGCACTATGTAATTAGAACATGTTTCTAATCCATTAATAGTTGAAAAGCGCAAACAATATGTAATAATAAAAAAGTACTGAAAGAGTAGCGGAAGTACTGTGGTATTTTTGAAACTGAAAAGTACTGAAAAAGTACTAAATTACTGAATTTTTCAACACTGATACTTGGGTTTTCGTAAGCCACGTTTCGTTGCCAGTGGTAACCTTTTTAAAAAATCTAGATAATCATTCAAGGCTGTCCACATTGCGAAAATTATGTTAATTCAATAGGTTTCACTTCTAACAGTGCTCTCGATATACAAGTAACCTCGATATACAAGTAACCGAATAATGGATTTATTTTAAATGGAAATCAGTTCAAAACTATCTAAATTATAGAGTCTACACTGCTTGTCGCATTATGCTTGTATATCGAATAGACAACCATTAATACTCGTATGTGTAGTTAGGATGCTATTCTTAGCATAGACTATGTTCTGCTGCACTACATCGAACACAGGTGCTTATATACGGGTTTTTCAAAAGTCATATGACCTTAAATCCAACAATTTGTAAATTTCAAATGCCTTCTGACTAATACAAGGAATTTATCTCAATTTATAATCAACAAGTGGATGAACAAAAAAAAAAAAAAAAAAAAAAAATAGCAATTAAATGGGCTTTATTTTGAATAAAAATAGCAAAAAACAAAATAAATGTTTAAATAAATAAGGCTTTGCAAAGAAATCTTTGCATAATTACCGCATTTTGAAATTTTTATTTTTGATTTTCTAAACATTTTCTACGGCTATCACTATCATCATCAATTATTTGCATGAGTCATGCCAACTCGTATACTCACTACTACTACCTTCGTTCGTAATAAAAAAGAAAAAAATTATTTGTACGAAAATTACATAAAATTCTTAACAATTCTTTTTCTGGCAAATTAATTAATAACAATCTATTTAATTTTTCCTTTTTTTCGCAGTTTTGTAAACAAATTTTTCAAAATTTTGCAATACAAGAGGGGCGGCCAGCATCAGAAGGGCAAAAAACGAAGTATTTTAATCGTAGCATTTAAGTGTGAAATGAAATTAAGCAGGATGTTTTCTAAATAAAAACGTTTTCAAAACAAACGCACCAATACACATGCCGTAGCAGCATTACGCATAGTTGAATGCTATTTTTAGCACTGTGTGGTACTGTTTGCTACACAGTGCTTAGAGGCCTATTTGGTAAGCTGTATCCATTAAACTAGTGATCAAATATAAGGCAAAGGGGTTAAGGGCTTATTTATGGAAATACTATCAAATACTATAAGATAGAATCTTAAACTAAGAACTTATGAACAGGCCAAACTGCTAATTTGTGTCTATACATACATACATACGTACATAATTGAACCCGTCAGTCAGGATTACGGCCTGGCTTCTCACACCATTCATGTTGTGTGTGTTGATTTTATACTTGAGTGGCGGGACCTATAGTTTAACGTCGACTCCGAATGACAGATTTTGGTTTCGTTACGTTACGTTAACGTTTGGCTAATTCTAGCTTGAAAGCATGTAGCATGTGCTTTGCTGTATGCTACACTAGTCGTAAGAAATATTTAAAAGTATTTCATTGAAAATTGTCTGAAAAATGGGCAGAACCTAGTTGTGAGCGAAGTCTGTATCTGTTATGGACAATAAATGGTAGATTTCCAAAAACTCGGGTATCATTACAGATTTGACAATAATCCTAGAATTTATTACGACTTTCGTAAGTTCCTTAGTGAAACTTTGGCTGACGAAAAACGGACTATAGTTCATTCAAGAAGTCAGCAATATCGTAATCTTTATTATAACCGTAAAAATGCTTGGTCCACGCGCATTGACACTATGGTATGAAGATAACTATACGTATAGGTTCAAGTAACCGAGGCTTTAGACTTAAGAAATCTGCATTTGTGCGATTGACTTTAAAAATACTCTTCCATGACACTGTAAAATAGAAGTCTACATCCAGTCCTTAGCTTTTTCGAATTTATCGGGGTTCACCATTTCCCGATTTCAAGCAAATAACACTTTCTGAACGATTGACTGATTATACATACATACATACGTACATAATTGGTCATTACAACCCTTTAGTCAGGATTACGACTTAGTTTTTCACAGCACATATGTTGTCTGTGTTAATTTTTATACATGGGTGGCGGGATCGTATTTAATTTCGTTGGATACGTCTGAGCTGGGGTTTGAACCGTAGCCTTACGTCTAATAAGCCAACACACTATCTTCTAGAATACGGCTTCTTCATTGGCTGGTTATGCCAGTAGTTAATATTCTTTCTGTATTAATTAAATGTAATGCAATTGAAGTCGCCGTAGTCTAGTACGTCTTATTAAACGTAAAGCTACGGTTCAAACCCGAGCTCAGACATCATAACGAAATTTGAAAAACTATTTCTTCGGCGACTTCCTCTCAGCAGATTTCTGGCAAAAGCTATGAGAGTAAATAAAATTGCCATGAAGGGGTTCTCAAAAATCTGTTGTTCGGAGTCGACTTTAAACTGTAGGTCCCGCCACTCATGTATAAAATTAACATATACAACATGGATGGTGTGAGAAACTAGGCCGTAATCCTGACTGAAGGGTTGTAATGACCAATTATGTCTGTATGCATATGTATGTAATGCAAGGCCTAGCATTGCTAGAATATCTAATGCTCAGAAGCATACTGACAAGGCCCATATGTTAACAATAACGGCGTCTATGAATATATCGCATGCAAATCGGTGATTAGCGCTCCTCATTCTCTGGATTTCTCTCTCTATCTCTTTCTGTGCTTTTTACTACCATAAAAAGACAATACCCCTGCAATTTCGCCTTGCACCTGCCTGCGTAAACTGATGTTATTTGTATAACTCCCCTGCTGGTATATTTAGAGACACTTATGGCTGCCTTTTAGATTCAGTCTAAACCAGACTTTGCCCTTTTACACAGAATTATTTTCATTCCCTTAAAATGTGACACACGTAACATGATCTTGAAGTCCTGTAAATCAATTGCAGAGAACATAGACCATTCAGAATTTCTTGGGGTTGGCATGACGACTACCGCACTATGGGTCTTACCTTAAATTGCATATGATTTATCAAAAAATTTTTGGTCGTAATTATAATGTAGAAACAATGTTGTAATCTTCTAATTGTAGAGAATATGGACAATACCAAATTTCTTAGGGTTGGCTTTGACTATCGCACTATGGGTCTTAGTTTCCCTTAAATTGCATATGATTTTAAAATTTTTTTGGGCGTAGAAATAATTTGGAACCTTGTTATTATAGAGAATATGGACCATTTCAAATTTCTTAGGGTTGGCATCGACTACCGCACTATGGGTCTTAGTTTACCTTAAATTGCATACGATTTTTCAATTTTTTTTGGGCGTATTTATAATGTAGAAATAATTTTGGAACCTTGTTATTATAGAGAATATGGACCATTTCACATTTCTTAGGGTTGACATCGACTACCGCACTATGGGTTTTAGTTTACCTAATATTGCATATTATTTTTCAAAATTTTTTGGGCGTATTTATAATGTAGAAATAATTTTGGAATCTTGTAATTGTAGAGAACATGGACCATTCCAAATTTCTTAGGCTTGACATCGAATACCGCACTATGGGTCTTGGTTTATCTAAAATTGCATACGATTTTTAAATTTTTTTGGGCGTATTTATAATGTAGAAACAATTTGTGTGAAGGAATGAATGAATCATTGTTTTAAATGTTTCTGGTGCCAGACGAATTCAATTCATTTTCGAAATAAATAATGGAAAATCAAAACAAAAATCAATACAAAATTGAAAAAAAAAAAAACAAAATCAACAATTTTTTTTCCATTATATTGTCTGGTTTGAAATCAACAAAAGAACAATAAGAAAAAATGTTTTTAAAAATTTATTTCACTTGATGAGTAAAAAAAGAAAAAAAAAATTTCTTTATAAAAATTATTTTGTTTTTCCTGGATACGAGTATGAATTCATGTACGAGTATTTAAGAAAATAGTTTTTCTTTTTCAAATGAATTTAAATTTATGATTAAAGAAAAATGATGTGTTGTGATGTGCTTATGGTAGTAGTAGTCTTCAACACTTTTGATAAATGATGCGAATGATTAACAATTTATGTTGTTTAATAAATTTATTCTTATTTTTCGGTTCTTAGAAAACAAAATAAGAAATGTTCTTTCAATGCAATAAATTAAATTAATTTGCACATCTTTGGCTCTTTGATTCTTATTGCTTTTTGCACCTTTCTGGCAGAAGAGCATGAAAAGAAAGGTAACAACGACCAGTTTATTCAGTTGAAATCGTATTTTATAAGAAATTTATGGTTTATTTTGTTGTATGTTGCGATTCTCATAATTTAAATTTATTTCTTTCTATTTCATGTTTTTGTTTTTATTTTTTTTTTTCTTCTTAATTTTCAATTTTTTTTGTTGATAACATTGTGACACTGTGTGTAATCTTTTATAATTATACTGATGATATATTGAAATATTGAGTGTTTCGTATAAACTTAATGAAATGAAATTATAAAGACGGAAACGGATCCCATCCCATACCCATCTCATAGATCATTAAATCGCATTTAACGGATCAAAACTATTTCAAAAGTACCACAATAAAACGTTTTTATAAATGTTTGCAGCTAATAAAATAAACAATTAAAATAATTTATTATCATTTTTGAATTTATATACAAAAAATATACTGTACACATGAAAACCACAGCATGATGTTCGCTTGTAAATATTATAAGAGAATAACATATCAAGTGAAAGTTAGGTTAGGTTTTAAGATAGAATTCAAACGGTATTTTTTATATATCATCAAGTGAAACAGAACACATGATTGAATCCAAAAGGCATTGGCTAAAGTGCTAATATGCTTGATAAACTATTAATTACATACATAATTGGCCATTACAACCCTTCAGTCAGGATTACGGCCTAGCTTCTCACATTAATTATGCGATAAAAATTCATACTTATTCCCCAATATAGGGAAGAAAATGTATATAATATTCTTTTTATTTTAAAGGAAATTTGTGCTTGATGTGCGCACTCAAGTCTAAGCAGACTTTACATGAGCGACATTTCTATTGCATGGACGAGGACACAAGGATTATCCAGCAACAGTCGCCATTTAGTTCCGCGTCCAAATTTATATTTGTTGTCCTAATTTCTTGCCTAGGGCTTGAGGATCTAAACTAATTACAATTGGGTCAGTTTCCTATCGCGATTTAGATATAACCAGAAGTGTTGCTTCCTACCAGCAGACTGTAACAGAAGTTCTAAGAGCTCGATGTAGCTTTTTTATTGGGGTACAGACTCACCCAACTTCAATATATAAATTTCAATATTTTAAAACTTTATGCTAGTCATGACACGAGTTAAAAATGTGTAAACCATAGCCAGCACTTAGCTTCCCAAAGCTTCACAATTTTCTGTTATTCTTGATTCCCACTTGAGTATAGGATTTCAACCTTCCTCTTATCTTGGACATTATTCCCTGAGGTGTTTGCTGCTTGCACTTACGCCAGAATCGACCCTCATTGTTCTAACAGGTGCAATCATCATTTCGGTCTTTGCTGTCTTGCTTGCACTTTCGAGAAAGTTGCTGGTATGTCATTAATGCTGACATATTAAGACAGGAATAGCTATTGTTTAGTATACGATACGACCAATATTTGTATCGATATCCACGGTGATATCCATTGTGACATGAGCTCTGTGGCACGTAGCTTTGTCCTGTTAAAACCACGTGTCGTTCAGACCATCCATATCAAAAGAAGTTGGTAATCATGGAGATATTCTGGGCGCCTCAAGACATGAAATAGTCTCAAAAAGGCATTCAGTACAGTCGTTTCCATCTGCAAAGTAAGTAAGAGCCTTAATGAAGCAAAACTTTTGCCTTAATACGTGCATCAATAACTTCGTTAGCTTCAGTCTGTCTGCATAAAATAGTCTTATAGAAATAAAAGTTTCAGGAGCTTAAAATATCCTTGTGTGTACCAGCTGCAGTTTTTATTTCACTGGCTTTATCAAATCTGCTGCAAATACTTCGATTTCAAATGGCTAAGTATTAGAGAAACAATTCTAAGGTTCTCACAAACAAATATTGTAAAATGAATTGAATACAGAAAAATGCTCTAAGTACGTCAAACAAAATTCGAACTCCTACTTGCAAGGTTTTTAGGCAGAGTTGGATTTGTTTTAGTGAAACCTAAATTTGGAGATGCATTATACAAAAAAAATGTTTGTTTTTTATTCGTATTCGAGTTTCGAACATTCATAACTCAAAGGAAAAGAGACAATTTTACACTATTTCACTTGAATTATAATATCACACTCGAAATGTATAGTTTTCGACTAATTTCGAAAATTCGAACTTAAGTTCGAAAAAATTTTAAACATATGAAAATGTTCCTACAAACATATGATGACTGAAAGTTTATGTATTTTAAAGATATTATATGTTTAATTAATTTTTATTTTTTTTTTTTTGCATTTTTCGAAATAAAATGAAAATTTACACAAATTTTCTGTCATTATACGTTTCTAGGTACATTTCTAAGTATTTAAAATTTTTCGAACATAATTTCGAATTTTCGAACTTAATCGAAAACCTATAAATTTTTTTTTTAAATCCATTATTTATTTATCGTTTGAAAATACCTTAATTCTTTATTTATTTATAATTTCTAATTTTCAATACAACTTGGACATTAAAAAACAAACAGATTGGAAAGGCACGTGTGCTAGCCTTTTTAAGTTTTCGAAGTTCGTTAGCATTTCTTTTCCTAAGAAAAAAATTCATAAATTAAAAATAAATTAAAAAAAAACTATCGTAAAAAAGAAATGTTTATAAATACTAATATGCTATACTATACATAAGTACATACATATGTATGTAAATATGTCTAATATTTTATGAAAAATTTATGTTCATTTAGAAAAAAGCGCTAAAACAAGATTTGGGTCAACTATGGCAATAAACGCATGAAAGCCAAAATAAGTATTCATAACCGAAATATCATAAAATTTCTGAAACAATCCATAGCGAAATGCTACATTTTCTGAAAATTTTTTTTTGTTTCTTATTCTGTTTAAAAGACATCATTTGAATGCATTTTAGAAAGAAAAAAATTAATTTTTTTCATAAATTCTTTGAAAAAAAATGGATTAAGAAGTGAAGGAGGATGAATGGTGATGGAGGGTGGCAAAGGCCAGCAAAACAACAGGTGTTTCGTTGAATTCGTTAGTCAAAACAATTTGTCACAACAAAATAATGAAAACAAAAAAGAAAACAACAATATTTTAGCAATAGCAACAGCATAAAAATCATTATTTTCTTTTGAAATGCAATTTTCAAAACCAAAGAAAAGCGATAGAAAGGAGATTTTTTTTATACCCTACCCAGCCATATATTACGTTTATGATCACGTTTGTATAGACTCCCCAACAGGGATTTCCGAACTTGGAAAATTGATAACAGCCACCTTTCGTATTCCCTGTGCTCGTGCATTCGCTGAATGTGCTCTGGAGTAGTTGGCGATTGATTCTAATTTCCATCGAAAAACCATCTTCTGGATATTTGGGTAGGTGAACAAACAAAATCGTCGAATTTGGGACGATACCACTAGACATGAGAGCCAAAAGCGTCCAGTGCATCCTGTAAAAACTGCTGTTTAGTGTGAATTTTAGGGAGCTGCGTCATAGGTCCATATTTCTTGGCAAAACGACGTTGGACGGCGCTACGTGTCTCACATTTCATATAACAGTGGGTATCCTGTACGAATGTGTTGAAGGCATGCTCATCTTACTTGGAGATGATATAAGCTGGCCACCGTTAGATGGAGTTTTCTCAAGGTGTATGCGAATAAACCATAAGTCATAGGGGGTCCTTGGCATCGGTCAAATTCAGCTTAATTTATACGCCAGATTCATGGACAATTGATAGGAAAAATAGGAAACGCTTAAAAGAAGTACCGAAAATCTGTGGTAAGTTAGCGCAAGCAAAAGCCATGCCAAACCAGATGGTTAAGGATATATTTTTGTGTGCTTGATGTGATTGACAGGGAGTCACCTATTAGGATTCTCTCCTTTTTCTCCAAGAGGAAAATAGTAGTTTGTAGGGGGAATTAAAGACGGAGTGGAGGTGATGTGGGCTGGATGATCACTATCATCCAATTTGATCCGTTAGACTTTGTGGACTTTTCATAAGATGTATTCGAATAAGCCAAAAACCACAGGGTGCCTAAAGTCAACGTAATCCATGTCATCGGTCAAATTCAGCTAGGAAACGCTTAAAAGAAATCCCTATATAACTGAAAATCTGTGGTGAGTTAGCGAAAGCAATAGTCAAGACAAACTAGATGGTTAAGGCTATTTTTTTTGTGTGCTTGATGTGATTGACAGGGAATTAGCTAGTGGGATTCTATCCTTTTTCTCCAAGAGGAAAATATTTTGTAGGAGGAATTTAAGACGGAGTTACGAGTACAAATTGTACAAGTTACATCTAAAACTTTTAATTGTTCGCCACTTATTTCCTCTGATAGGAGTTAGAAAAACAGGTTTTGCATGTCGTTGTTCTGTATTCTGTGTAGGAATATGCTAAGTCTGTGATTGACAAGGGGATCTACAATAGATTAACCTGAGCCCATATTTATCAAATTCTGTAGTGATTAAAGTGTTTGACTACAAACTCGAGCAATTCAGGTTTAAACCTTAAAGAAGGCAAGACAATTTTCATTATTGGTTTTCTAATTTTAAAAACTAGGAATGTTTTAATCGGAAAGAGTTCTTAATATGATGTTCAGGTTTGCACATTTATTGCGTAAATCACAATAAACGCCATAATTGAGCTCAATATTTCATATAAAGTTTCAATTAATTATTCCGCAATAAATACGCAAATTGTTATAATATTGAGTAAAACTTAAAATGCAGCACTGTCATAAGTATGTTCAGTGAGCATATTACAATTATACGAACACTTTCTGTTGATATTTGACAAAAAAATAAAAACAATGTTGTTGATACAACCAGCTGTCAAATGAATATTGAATAAGCAGCTCAACTGCGTATATTATTATGTTTGAACACTTATATTGTACTCAATAAACCGAATATTGACTCAATAAGAGTGCATAGCTGAACATAGGATAATATTAACAAAGAAAGATTTTAGCGAAGTCTGTTAGCGCTACTACTTGAGAAAGACTTGAACTCAATCAGTAAAATTCCTAACCACAATATTCAATGCAACAACCCAATAAAAATTTTAACTTTTTTTGAATTAAATGGGTTTTGTGGAGAGTGTTCTAAAATTCGAACTTATGTTCGAAAATTTTTTAAATACATTAATTTAATCCCATAAATTTCTAATAAACTAATTTGTATGAATTGAAAAAAAAACTACTTTAGAAGTCTGATAAGACATAGAAATGTTTGTTTGCCTATTTGAAAAATGTGTTGCTCGAACCAGACACGGTGTAGCATCGAAAACAATTGAAAATTTAAAATGTTTTTTTTTTTATTTTTTTTATTGTTATTGTACCTACAATATATTGTATTTAATTATTTATTTCTATTTCTACGATTTGAATTTGTTTTTATATTTTTTCTAAGAAAATGTTTTACGTTACGTTTTAATTACCATGTGGGCTGCATGTGATACAATTGAATTGAAAGATATCTGTCATAAAATGTCATGCCATCCATAGTAAAAGAAAAAAAAACGAAAACAGAAAACAGAAAAGAATAGCAAGCAGGAGAAAAGTATAGTTTTCACTTACGCTGCTAGTAGTATACGAGTATTTTGATAAATTAAGAATTTAAAATTAGAAACAAAATTTGTGTCAAAACAATTTAATTCCAATAAATTTGTGATTTAAAGAGTTCATGCATGTCCATGTGGTGCTCCTATAAATTTTAAATGAAATAGCATAAAGAAAATTGAAAATAGTATAACAAGTGTAGCTAATATAATCAACCGCAGTGTGTTAAAAGCGATTTAATATAAATTTTTATACTTTTATTAGTATAATTAATAAATTTCCTTTATAATGATGTATCATCATAATGACCATCATCCATCCAACCATTTATCTGATCAACTAGCCGAGTGAACATTTGCTATTCTTTTGCTACACAGTTTTTCTTTCTTTTTTATCGTAATGAACTGTAGTGTAAAATTAAAACACCATTTTGCCTTTTTTCATGTGAAAATTTTTGGGGCACTTCATAAAGAAAATTTCAATTTTTTTTTTGTTCTTAATTCACTAAAAGACATCTGTTGCATAGATTATATTGTAGATTATTTTGCAGTTGGTTTCGTTTTTTTTTTTTTTTTTGGCGAACCTCATCTACAAATATGAATTTGCAACAATTTGATTTAAAATTAAAATTTCTTTTTTTTCAAGTGGAAAGAAACCAACAAAATGCTCATCATCTGATAAAAATATAAATCAAAGGCAAAAAAAGAAAGACAAGGCAACCGCAAGTGAATAAACACATCATCATCATGACCATCATCAGCTGAGAGAGAGATTATTGCTGCTGCTGTGTTGTCGATGGAATGCAAAGTCAGCGTTTAGCTTTGGGTTAATTATGAGGTTGGATTTATAAATCAGTAACCAGACTTCTTGGGCTCGACGTTGTGAAATAGTAGAACTTTGATTTACACAGAAGTTATTCCACTATGGTAATGGATGTGCGAAATTCATACCAGGACCTCTGTTATGGCATATAAAGCACGTTTTAGCAAAAAAGAGGCTGTTTAACGTATCTGGGAATGGCAAATATGGAGGTCCTAATACAACCTAGTAGTCGCCGTAGTTTAGTAGGTAGTGTGTTCGCTTATTAGACGTAAGGCTCGAGTTGAAACCCCAGGTCAGACATCAAAAGGAAATATAAAAAAAAAATATTTCTTCGGCGACTCCCTCTCAGCTGATTTCAGGCAGAAACTCTGAGGGTAAATAAATCTGCCACGAAAATTTTTTTCAAAAAATCTGTCGTTCGGAGTCGACTTTAAACTGTAGGTCCCGCCACTCATGTATAAAATTAACACACACAACACGAGTGGTGTGAGAAGCTAGGACGTTGTACAATGGGTCAATTCGACCTCCGGGTACTGTACATACTTGTCAACTGTGACAACTGTGATATTAATTATATATTAAGGGCCATTATTACAACTTGCCGTTAACTAAAGGGAGGATTTTAATGGGCAGATAAATTGTTTTTAATTATTATGAGTACCCAATAAGATAGAAGTGAGCGTTAAGCTAAAGGCAGGATCATCCTACCTTTAACTTTTAAAGTTAAGTTTATGTTTGAACTTGTCATATTATATATTATTTACAATATGGCAACTTCAAATATAAACAAAATGAGGAAACACACCAACAAAAAAGAGGCCCTTCGTTGCCACTGCGCTTAAAACAAAAATTTGTTTAATTGAGCAGTTTTATCGTCATTGCTCCGGCACTGCCATATTTTTGAAAACATTTAATTTTATTTTATCTGTAAGTTGTAATAACGAAGAGAAGTTAAAGGTAACTTTAAAGTTCCCTACAGGTACCCTTAACTAAAACCAAGTTTAACGGCAAGTTGTAATAATGGCCCTAAGGCTTTTATTGTTAAAAAATATCAGAAAATAAATTCATCATAAAAATCTCAAATTAACTTATTATCTATTATATGTACATATGTATGTATATACATCTATATGTGCATACTAATAAATATGAAAATGCGTAATCAAAATTTCTTGCGGTGATAAAAGTTTCAAGCAATTAATTTATGTGTATGCAGGCAGGCAGTAGCTTTTCATAATTTTCAAAAATTATTTTTTTTTTGTTTTTTCCGCCAATAAAAATTAAAAAAAAATAAAAAAATGAAAATGTTCTGCGAATTGAGTATGTCAAGTATATTCGAAATTCTGGCGACAGTTTGTCGAGCAAGAAAATTTTTAATGAACATTCTGCTTCAGATCATCATCATCATCATCATCATTACCATCTTCATTATTATCATCATCGTGAATATACATACGAAATCGTTTCGCATTTATTTTGGAATACAAAACACTTTAAACGAGTGCGTGTGACTCATATCCGAAACGTTAAAAAATTTAATGGCCACTGAGAGCAGCATGAAAACCGAGCAAGTGTGCTGTGCTGTCTGTCTGTTTGTCTGTCCTTAAAATGTTTGATCATCATTGTCGATGTCACAACACTTGAAGTGGAAAAGCGTATTGAAAATTAAAAAAAAAAAAAAAAAAACGGGGAAAAATTTACTCTTATTTTGTATGAATTTTCTTTTTATTGTTGTCACACAATCGTGACTGAGTTGAATGACAGTTTTTTGACAATTTGAGTACATTTTTTAAATATTTATTTTCATAGTTTTTTTTGTTTGTTTTCGGCTTTTAATTTTAAAATGATTTTTAAAATTTTTAAATTCTTATTATTTTTGGTTTTTGTGCAGACATTTTTAACACTTTTGCTATACAATACACATCACTCGCAACATATTGAAAGTAAAAGACGAACGTTTCCAAAACCGAAATATAACGCGTGAACGGTTTAATCACTGATCTATTTACACTAGACAGCACCCAGAGAGACAATATCAATAAATGTTGCTATCTTGGCAACATTTTATACAAAAGCGGCCGATCAAGCGAGGACATTGATATCCTAGGTTTTAGGTTGCTGGACGTGTACTTGCCCTTGAGACAAGTACAGTACCCAGAGGTCAAGTTGACCCTGTGTACTACGTCCTAAAGATAGGGATAAGGATAGGAGAGAGGATAATAGAGAAGATATGGAAAAGAAAAGGAACTAGGAAAGGTAGAATAAGGAAGCGAAGGAATACACCGACCACAGACACACAAGAGAGTGCGACTGCGCTATTGAAGCCCTACTAGCACTTCTCAACCAGCTCAAACTACAAATGAATCTGTGCAGAGCCTTAATGTCGGCACTCGACAAAGAATTCAAACCCTCAAAGAAGCTCCTGCTAAGGGTCTTCAACCTCAACCTACTAAGGTCTTGACAGTTACAGAGAACAGATAGTTTCCAAATCCAACTCCAATTCATTATCCAAACGCAGTAGCCAACCTATTCTAACACTGTTTATAGCAAGCCATAGACACCTAGAAACGATCCACGATCCTATAAATACATACATACATACCATTACAACCCTTCAGTCAGGATTACAGCCTAGCTTCTCACGCCACACATGTTGTGTGCGTTAATTTTATACTTGAGTGGCGGGACCTACAGTTTAATGTCGACTCCGAACGACAGATTTTGAGAAACTTTTTCATCAGTTTTTGCCAGAAATCTGCTGAGAGGAAGTCGCCGAATAAATATTTTTTTTTCATATTTCGTTCTGATGTCTGACCTGAGATACCAACCCGGGCTTTACGTCTAATAAGCCAACACACTACCTACTAGACTACGGCGACTACTAATTAATCTATGGAGAACCTTAATGTCGAAACTCGACAAAGAATTCAAACCCACAAAGAAACCTCTGGCCAGGGTCCTCAACCTCAACCTACTAAGATCTTCACAATTACAGAGGAGGTGTTCGATAGTTTCCAATTCCTCCTCGTTGCAACATACCCTGCAATAGTCCGCCTGGGATCTGTTCCAGATCCTTGTCACCGTTCTAATCTCGCGATGCTCCGTAATAAACCCAAGGAGTAACTTCAAACTATCCTTATCCAAGCCGAGTAGCTAACCTGTTCTAACACTGTTTCTAGCAGGCCATAGACCCCTAGAAACGATCCACTATCCTACATATATGGATTTAAAATTTGGAATGACCCTAGAAGTGAAGCGCATAAAATCGATGTATTTATAAATCAAAACCTGCCAAACCATTTTTGAGGGGACTGTTTTCTTCATATTCCGTTGAATAACGAGAAGGTTGCCTGCTCCGTTTACGAGCATTAAGCCCTTAAATACTACATTTCAAATTCGTGTAATGTTGCGATTCTTTAAGTATACTCCCGTCGACTTTCCATATTAGGTTTTGTTCATACAGTGTTGGAAAAAATAATAGGGACACTTAAATTTTTCAATAAATTCTTATATTTTTATTTACTTTTCCATAAACATTACAAAGTATATACATTAAATTAAAGGTATTCAAGTAGTTTAACTAATAAAACAAAAATAAATGACTAGTTCCGCCAAATTCTTAAAAAAAATATAATTTATTTGAAAAAGGCCTGGAAAAAATAATAGGGACACTTTATGTTATGCTAAAAATATGTATATTTTGTTAAACATTACCATCATTTCCAGATATTATTTCAATATTTGGTTGAACACCTTTCATTTTTATTACCTCCTGACAGTGACGATTCATAGATCCCACAAGATTCGCACAGACGTCAGGGGGAATTGAAGACCATGTCTCCTGAATTTTTTCCCACAATTCCTGTTAATTTTTTGATTTAAAGTTGCCGATTTTATTTTTTGGACTCCCCAGAGGTGTTCAGTGGGGTTTAAGTCCGGTGATTGGGACGGCCATTCCATTACAGGCACCTCATTCTGTTGAAACCACAATTTGACGATTCTAGCGGAATGCTCCTGATCATTGTATTGCATAAATTCCTATTTAAGTGGCATTTCCCCCTCGACAAACGGAAGCATTCTATTCTGTAGAATAACATAACAGCTGCACACATTTTTTCCTGAATTGTTTGAACAATAACAAATAGGCTGCAGGAAGTCGGATTAATAGGACACAGTCAAAGAAATGTACCACTGTACTGTTGACCAAAAAAAATATACAAAAAAGGCTGGAATTTGTCGTAAAAACTGGAATAATGTACTGTGGTCAGACGAAACCAAGGTTAATTTGTTTGTTTCGGACAGATAATCGTTCGTACGTCGTCCTGTAAATACAGAATTTGACCCAAACCCAAAATATACAAACTTGGTGGAGGGTCGATAATGCTATGGGGATATTTTCGGCATCTGGCGTTGGCCCTATTGTTTGGATTCAGGGAAAAATGTGTGCAGCTGACTAATTAGATATTCCACAGAATAAAATGCTTCCGTTTGCCGAGAAGGAAATGCCACTTAAATGGGAATTTATGCACGACAATGATCCGAAGCATTCCGCTAGGAGCGTCAAATTGTGGTTTCAACAGAATAAGGTGCCTGATATGGAGTGGCCGTCCCAATCACCGGACTTAAACCCCATTGAACACCTCTGGGGAGTCCTAAAAAAATAAAATCGGCAACTTTAAATCAAAAAATTAACAGGAATTGTGGGAAAAAATTCAGGAAACATGGTATTCAATTCCCCCTGACGTCTGTGTGAATCTTGTGGGATCTATGAATCGTCGCTGTCAGGAGGTAATAAAAATGAAAGGTGCTTCAACTAAATATTAAAATAATATCAGGAAATGATGGTAATGTTTAACAAAATATACATATTTTTAGCATAACATAAAGTGTCCCTATTATTTTTTCCAGGTCTTTTTCAAATAAATTATATTTTTTTTAAGAATTTGGCGGAACTAGTCATTTATTTTTATTTTATTAGTTGAACTATTTGAATACCTTTAATTTAATGTATATACATTGTAATGTTTATGGAAAAGTAAACAAAAATATAAAAATATATTGAAAAATGTAAGCGTCCCTATTATTTTTTCCAACACTGTATTTCCTATGCTGGACAATGCAATGGATCGGAATCCAGCCAAACCTTTCGCTGATGGCTCTGTCCGATATTTTAACTACATTAAGTTTCTCAAAAATCTGTCGTTCGGAGTCGACGTTTAACTGTAGGTTCCGCCATTCGTGTATAAAAAAATTAACACACACAACATGAATGGTGTGAGAAGCTAGGCCGTAATCCTGACTAAAGGGTTGTAATGGCCTATTATGTATGTATGTATGTATGTAAGTATTTAAATTTAAAACAACTTCTAGAAAAAGTAAGGTAGCAGATCGTTTATCGATCGAAACTGGAATGCTAGAGTTCGTAGTTAAGCCGTACGACCACCACTTGGTACATATCTCAATAAGCTCAGAATGGAATGGAATTACTTTTAAAGTGTCAGTAAGTTATCAAATAATCCTTTGCACTTTTGACCTGAATGATATTTTATGATAAAAATACTTTCGTAGTGATAAAGGTTTTTAGTGTTACGCGGGTATTTTTTAAGGATATAAAAGGAGGCACCAACTGTACATTGTTATTTTCAGTCAGTCAGTTGTAATTTTTAGCTTAAAAGGGCAAACAATAATGGCATACGTATTGAAATTGTAGACGTTGAATTCAAATTAGATAAGTTAGTTAGTTAGTTTTTGAAACAATACAATCAATAAAAAAAAATTGTTTCAGTTGCTTTTATATCATCCAACAAATCAAATTACCCATTTTATTCCAATTTTCGGTGATTATTAATTCAGGAGAAGCCACTTTGGTGGAGAAGTTATTAACTGTCATACAAAGGATTTTATTGAATATGAAAAGAATTTATTTTTTTTCTTTTTTTGTTTTATAATTTATTTTGCACTCTTATATTTATATCGCTTGATTATTATTTATTTGATATAATGCGCGTGAATATAAACAACGATTTGCGATCAATTTAAAATCAATCTTTCGTCAAGGTATGTATTCCAATATAATTCTCATATAAATTTTTAATTTCCTTTTTTTTTTTTTGAAAAGTAACTACCCGGCGGTATATGAAACAATAGTTATAAACGAGATCAATTTCAACTTTTTTTTTTTTTTTTTAGAAAAAATCACGTTCGAAAATGTTCGAAAACGCGAAGTGAAAGAAACGTTATAAAAAAAATCGATCAAAACAATATGAATTCGTGAACAGTTTGTACGCTACTGAGCAAGAAAACAAAGATGACGGAAACATTTTGTTGAAAAAAAAAACAAAAAACAGAAAAAAAAAGAGAAACAGTAGCCCGCCAAGCATTAGAAAGAAGCATTCGACAGAAAACGACAAAGTTTTATGAGCGGAAGGACGGATTTAAAGTAGAAAAAAAGATTTACTTCTACAAGATGACACATCACAGCGTTGAAAAGGCACCCGAAATGAAAAGATAAACTAGACAACAAGACGTTCACACTGTCATTGTTGTTGTGATGTGGTGTGGTGTGTGAATGCCACAGTTTGTTGCAATATACACAGATCTATAATAAATACTACAATACATATATTAATTGTTTGTATTTTATTTATAAAATGTTTACATACATTCAGTGCGTTTTCTTTAATAAAAGAAAAAAATTCAAACAGAACCAACATATGTATGTACATAAATACGCAGTTTTTCTTTTATGAAAATTTATATATTTTTCTGTTTTCTTTATAGAATCAGTATCACGATTTGAATCTCATGATGATGATGCTGATGCTAATGCTGATGCTGATGAAGATGATTCATTTTTTTTGTATTTCAATTGTAGCTGTGCTTTGTTTTTTATTGTATAGTTTTCTTTTTGATTTTTAAATTAGATTAAATTTTACTTATTAATTGCTACACAATTGCTGCAATCAGCAATTTTTGTATTTTCGAACAGTGGTTTCGTAGGATACTGAAAATATTGTCATGTACCTATGAAAACAGCAAAATATTTCTATTGGTTCTTCTCTACTTCAAATTATTAACCGTGTAAGCATAAAATATTGATGCTTTCGAAGCCACATACACTTAAGTTTGGAATCATATGACACCTAATGAGCCTCCTCAATTTTGCCTCTAATATTGTAACAAGCAACCAAACAAACATGACATCAAATTCATATTTTTGTAGTCCTTTCCGTTTTTTCTACAGGGCCATAGAGCTATTATTGAAATCGCCGTGGTCTATTAGGTAGTGTGTTGGCTTATTAGATGTGAGGCCTCAGTTCAAACCCCAGGTCAGGCATCTCCAACTAATAAAAAACTCTGTAAGTAAAATCGCCATCAAAAGTTTCTCAAAAAAATCTGTCGTTCGAAGTCGACTTTAAACTCGAGGTCCCGCCACTCATGTATATAAAATTAACGCACACAACATAAGTGGTGTGAGAAACAAAGTTGTAATCCTGACTAAAGGGTTGTAATTACAAAGCATATCTCCCAATACTTTTATTATTTCTGTGCTTAGTTTCAGTCTCATTAGTCCATCCTCATTACAGCTAAGAAAGTGATTGTTCAAAGTCCTCTGTCTTTACCCCGAAACTATGTTCTCTGTGAAAATGTATAGAGTCCTATTCACTTTCAAGAGAATGCGTTGTCTGACTGACGTTTTCTTCTCTAGGGGTTCAGAGGTCCATTTGAAAGCCTTATTTGTTGCCGCTTTGAAGCTAACTCCACGAGGGCTGCTACAGGAAAACTCTTGGCGGTATTAAAAAAACTGGGACAATCGATTCTCACGAGTTAAAATTCTTTATCAACAAATTTATTCACGCAACATATATTACATAATATACATACATACATAATTGGCCATTACAACCCTTCAGTCAGGATTACGGCCTAGCTTCTCACACCACTCATGTTGTGTGTGTTACTTTCTTACGTGAGTGGCGGGACCTACAGTTTAACGTCGACTACGAACAACCGATTTTTGAGAGGTTTATTTACTCTGAGAGTTTTTGCCAGAAATCTGCTGAGAGGAAGTCGCCGAAGAAATATTTTTTTTATATTGCGTCTTCATGGCTGACCTGGGGTACGAACCCGGGCTTTACGTCTAATAATCGAACACCATACCTACTAGACTACGGCGCCTTCATCGGTTTATATTACGATCAACAAAGACTTTCGCGATTCGGAAATGACCTTGTTCAACTGACGTTGACTTTCCCTCACAAAATTTCAGATCACAAATAAAAGCTTTATTTATGAGGTCGTTATTTGTTTTTTACCCCTTATATCGTTTCAGTTTTATCCGAACGATTTCATGTACTGAAAGAAAATTGGTCGAGGGAAATGTTAAGTATTTTTTTTAATCAATTTTGGAGTGCGTTCAAAAAAATTTTCAGATTGCATGATGGAAAGTTGATGTTCGAATTTTCTCATTTAAGTGTTATATATTCAAAGATTTGGCTGATATATTAAATAAAAATTTAAATTTGGATAATTCTTAATAGTTTATTTGGCTGTGGTATATCTTAAAACAGAAATCAACACATAAAAACAATATTTTGTGTATGCCGTCTAAATCTGGCGCTGGTACTCACGGGGCGTTTTGTGTATGTCGGCTAAATCATTACATTTTCTTTAACGGTCTATACACAAACATACTGTTATTAGGTGCCCGTTTTCTAGTCAATTTCACAAACTTCCATATTTATTGGGCATGCCTGACTGAAACTGAAAAGGTTTTATGCTGACCATATGTTTGGTGCTGTCTCTAAGGGTATGTACGAGTATACTGTTGAAAGAACAAGACATACATTTTTGGAGAAATCAAACATTTAGTTGGGTATGACGAACATAATTTTTTTTAACTAACAGACCTTCCTCTTTCAATCTAAATCAATAATACAGAATCTCTTTTTATAGCATTACGTTGAGGTTATCGGTTAAACATCTTGAGTTTATGCCATCTTGGATTTATGCCACCTTGTGCGATAGTTTCAAAGCTATATATAGTTCTATTAATTTAAAAAATTCATTCTAATTTGAAAGACTCTTTAACCCACTGTATAAAGATTTACAGATGTGTGCATAAGGCATACTGAGCGTATGAGTAATGTAGTGCACGAATCAAAATGCAAAAATTTATTCAAAGTGTTTTTCCTTTTTTTTTTTTTTATTGTTGTTTTGATTGTATTTATTTATTTATTTTTATTTTTTATTTATTATTTTTGGGGTGCAACAAACAAACAAAACATCAGCACAGCGAAAACAAAACCAAATGAAAATGTAAATTTTCAGAAGAAAATGTAATTCATTCTTGGCATAAGACTCAAATGCAATAATAAATGGATAGAAATCAAAATGCAATAAAAATAATGATAATAAATAGAAACAAAAAAAAATAAAATTTTCAACTAAATTGAATTTTAATTAAGAAAAAATACAAACAAAAAAACAAAACGAGAGAAGAAATTCGATGGCATTCCCAGCTAATGACAAATTAAAAAGTATTTATGCCGCCAAAATCGTAAAACAAATAAACAACACATACCACACCTCTACAACAACACTAAGTTAAACTATTGGGCCTAATCATTTACTACTACCCCGCGCCTAGCTCTTATTCCAAAATGTGTACAGAGAGGCAAACAAAAAAAAAATGATTCATTACAGTTTCGTTTTTATATCATAGCCAGCCCAATAATTATCCAATAGTAATAATAATGATAATATTTCTGTTTCTATTTTCAATAATTTTTGAAATGTGTCTGAATTTTTAAATGAATGCAACTAGTGGCAACACTATAGTAAGTACATACATATGTATGTAATCTGTTTGGATATTGAGTTGTAGGTGTTGGCCATAAAAGATTTTCACGTTTCAATTGATTTAATTTCATGTATTTTTAAAATCAATTATTATTGCTTTAGAATTCTTAATTATTGTTTTGCATTACACGCTTATAATGCAAAACAAAGCAAAACAAAATAAAAAAGAAAGCATACAGATGTACATATGTATGTAATTATATTATAAAGGCAGACACATATATTTTAAGAATTTAAGATTTATTTTTGTAATGATTATCATTATTAACATGTAAAATGATTTTATTTATAATTTTTTATTTTATTTTAATGTTAATTATATTCGATATTAGTTTATAAATTGTAAAATTATTAAATATTTTTTTTAATTTTTTCAGATTTTAACTTGAAGAACTATTTGAAAAAAATATTCAGTTATATTTGTTTTTAAATATTTAAAACAGATTAGTTCTGTAATTTGAGTCTTTTTTATTTTAAAATTTATTAATTTCGATAAACTCTAATATTGGATGTTCGAAAAACTAATCGGTTGATGACATCAAGTAATAAAAAGTGCAATATAAAGAAGTGATAAACAACAAACAATCACAGAAAAATAAATTCAGGGGGTTAATTCTAGCATTCGCATACGAACGAATTTTTACTCGAACGTGCGAGTTTTCTTAGTTTTGGGATTCTCTTATTCGTTATCGAGTAAAGTGTATTGAAATTTCTAATGATGGCATTCGATAACGTGTGATTATTCGAAAGCAACCTTGCGAGTTTTTGCTCGTAGGCACTAAAGCTTTCGAATTAACGTTTTTCTGCGGTAAACGAGAATATAAAAAAATGTAAGTAACAAATTTATAATAATTTATGAATAAAAAATTAATTCCAGTATTTGTAGGTCAAAAGTTTCAAAAATTAATTACACCCAGAAGAAAATTCTTGGAAATTTCATGGTTAGGTTAGGTTAGAAGACGTGTACTTGTCAATTGTGACAAGTACAGTACCCGGAGATCGAATTGACCCGTTGTACAACGTCCTAGCTTCTCACACCACTAGTGTTGCGTGCGTTAATTTTATACATGAGTGGTGAGACCTACAGTTTAAAGTCGACTGCGAACGACAGATTTTTGAGAAGCTTTTCATGGCAATTTTTACTCTCAGAGTTTTTGCCAGAAATCTGCTGAGAGGAAGTCGGCGAAGAAATATTTCATATTTTCGTTTTAATGGCTGACCTGGGATTTGAACTCGGGCCTTTCGTCTAATAAGGTAACACACTACCTACTAGACCACGGCGACTTAATTTCATGGTTAAGCATTGAGAATTGGCAAAGAGTATTTTACCAAATACTCCTCAGGGAAAGGCAAGAGAGCTAATCAGCTATAGGAACAGCTCACAGCTAAGCTCAATGCTTCCGGCCCACCAATCAAAGATGCAAAATTGTGGCGCAAGGCAGTTTAACAAACTCTTGTTTTAGTTTACATAATAAATGTATAAATATATGTATGGCTTTAAGTATCCGCTTTCTTTTTCCTCAGAATCAGAAGAAGACGAGTTAAACCAAAATATACTATCCATTATACGAAACATTACAACTTTAATACAATTTTCTTCCTTGGATTAATTAAATTTATTTTATTTTTGTGAGAAAACATATGTTTTTTGTTTACATTTCTTGAATTTTAGTCAGTGGTCTAAAACGAAATAATTAACTCGTTTCACAACACCTAAGCAACAAATCGATTCGTTTCGTATCGAGTAACATCATCAGAAAATTTCTCGCTTTCGAAATTATTTTCTATTCGAACTCAATTTCGATCACGAATGCGAGAATTAGACCCCAGGAGTTGAGACAGAATTTATTTAAAAGACAGCAAAAGCTTTCTGAACTCGATATAACTTTTTTGATGCGATGGACATGGCAAAAGGAAAGCAAAGGAAGGATTAGCTGTTTTCAGAAGACTTGAAGCACGAAGTGAGAAAAGAAAAAAACAAAAAGAAGAACAAAAATTGTTTACAGCTGCAACGAATTAATAAAAAAATAACACATTTTAACACACAAAACTCTTGCAAATAATTAGAAATTCACTTGTTTCTCGATGAAAAGACCTCTATTAGTAAAAATAAACGCTTCTTAACTGGATCATTCATTGGCAGTGAATCCTCTCTTGCTTGGAATTAAGCAAAGAGAAAATGTGTCCTATTTTAACACGTTTCCGTACGACAGTGATTGTTTTTTCTTAGAGCCTGTAGTTTACTTATATACGGCACAGAGTGAAATTTAGTGTGATTTTTAAATAAAGAATTCTTTACTGAACATTTTTGCAAAAGCATTCATGGACCTAAGAGGATTTTTTGAGGTTTTATAAAGTGAAGAATATGTGAAATGTATTTCAACATTTTCGCGTCTGCTGTTGAACTATCAGCTTCGTCTTCCGTATTGATACCATCTTCAAACAACATGTCATCGATTTTCACTGAAAATATGTCAGATCCAGAAACCTCCGGTATCCAATCAAAATCATTATCATTTGAAAAATCTTCATCACTCTCCGTCAAGGCTTCCAATATTTCCTTTTCGCTTAACTTTCATTTCGAAATTTAGAAATGATTGCAAACTAAAAAAGAAACTAATACCCGTCGTGCAGTGCCACGTTGTACAGAAATATACGACACAAAAAAGGCTATATAAAATAAAAATCAAGGGGCAGAATGGACTGGGGATTTCTCAGAAATCGGTTTATATCACTAATACACTCATTTAACAAAAAACAAAAAAATGCTTGGCCTCCTGGAAAGGTTTTCGTCAAAACCGCTTGGCAATCAATGTGTTAAAAAATTTTTTCAATAAATTTGGAAATCAGAAAAGTGATAATATCAGTAGTGTTGATTGCACTGATAATTTAACAACTTTCATACGTGATTTAGGTTTCAAATTTCATCAAAGAACTAGAATATAGTGTCCAAAAACATTATTCAATAAGCCAATAGCTTATATAATATAGAGGTGACGTATTGGAATACTATTAAACCATTGTTAAGAATTGTTCGAACTTATTTGCTTGTATTAAAGGAAAACTTGTTGCATGACTCTAAAAGTTATATTTGCTAAATTGCTTAACTAAAAATATACACTTTTTTTTAATAAAATAGATTGCGCGCAATTGTAACTTGAGTTTCTTAAAATCTATTAGAGATTATCTAATAATTTACTTCTAATTTTGTTTAAATAAATTTGACTTACTTGTAAAACTTTAATTACATCATTGGAAACTTACTCAAACCACTTCGATACGTAGTATGCAATCATACAATAATTGTCTGCTTTTCATTGGACAATAATCTTTCTGCTTAAACTAAAATATCGTAACTTACCAATACATTCGGCATAGTTACCATTATCCGTATACCAAGCATTCTAGAGAAATATGAAAACAATAAAGAATGAAAAAGATTTTTTTTAAAATAAAATTCAAATTAACATACCGGATCTAAATCAAGTGCCAAGGGAGTAATATTAACGGAAGCATTATTTTGCATACCATTGCGTATTGTTTCATAACGTAATTTTGATTCTTCCGAAGTTGATAAATTAAATATTTTGCTATTGTCCAATTGCTCTGAGGAACGCCCACTGTCGGGCTCTTCAGGTATTGCGTCCCAACGTATAGAATCCATGGATGCATTTGGCTTGTGACTTCTGCTTATAAATGGATTTGTAGGTGTTGAGCCACCAGAAGACGAACCGCCTGTGTATTTTGTTACTTGGGTACTAAAGGCAGAGCTATTGCTAAAATTACTAAAGTCCGAAACGTAATGCTCGCTGGTAGAATCATTGGTATTGGGACTTATAATCTGTAAAGCAAAGTATACACAATTAATTGCTTATTTTAAATCCATTAAAGTTGTCTTATTACCTGCTGATTAACAAATTCATATTCTAAAGGTTCATCGGCTCCGGGAAACTGTTCCACTAAATTATTCATTACATCTACCACATATTGCATGGAGGGACGTTTTTCTGGCTCATCGGCCCAACAAGATGTCATAAGATCTCGAATAGGATCTGGTAAATTTGGTATTGGTGGTGGTCGATCTCCCAAATGAATTTTCCACATAATCGAGTAATTATTGTCGACGTCTTTAAAGGGTTTTTCACGCGACAATACCTCCCATAATACTATGCCCCAACTGAAAATATCACATTTTTCTGTATAATTTTTACCCTTAAATACTTCTGGTGCCATCCAAGCTGCTGAACCTCGGTTGTTTGTCATTAATGTCGACTTATCGATTACTGTACCGAAATCACATATTTTTAGAAATCTTCCCTTATCGGTGAGCAAGAGATTGAGCGGTTTTATATCACGATGTATTAAAGGCTTTGGTTTCATGGCATGCAAATAGGCAACACCCTAAAAGGAAGAAAAGAGAAAAATTAATTGAATTCATAACGTAGAAATGTTGCTTACTACAACTTACAATTTATTCAATTAAAGGCTAAATATGTGATTTCTCCGTAGAACTAGACTAGCGTAGAAACTAGCCACCGTAAACTACTCAAATCACAAGTCCCACAAAGAGTATCATAAGAACTAATTTACTGCACAGTAAATAATACTGAAATGCTTCAATCTCTTCTTCTATTCATAACTTATCGAAACAAAGAAAGTCAAATTCTAGCAATTGTTAATCAATTATCGTTTTATGGTTATTCTTCATTTCTATTCGGATTCCATTCAAACCTAAAAGACATATTATTGATGGCAGTTGTTTTATGAGCCAGGAAATAGTAAACCAATGTACAATTACAATTATTGGTCAAAATACTCTTCGATAATTCGATAAATGGATTCCAAAATGTTCAAAATGAATCATCAGGTGAATGTTATTTTGTTTTCTTTTCCATTTCTTTTGCTATACTTGTAATTTCAAGTACAATGCTTATTTATCTTTATTTATTAAAAAAATTTTTTTGATTAACTGTTTGAAGGGTATCTTTAATAAAATTTTTATTATCTTGACAGACAACCGGCTATCGGGCAAGTTTGATCAGATGTCAAGAACAAATTTTTTAGTATATACAGCCCCACTTAAACTTGAATTTAATAAGAACGATGTAAAACAAAAATAAACTTTTAATGATTGACTCTAAGAAAAGACGAATAAAATAATGTTTACAGCTGCAACGAATTAATAAATAAAAAAACACCTCTTAACACACCTCTTGCAAATACCTAATAAATGCTGTTTCAAACACTTGTTTCTCGATGAATAGACCTCTATTAGTAAAAATAATCGCTTTCATTCTTGGCAGTGACTTCTTCTCTCTCGTTTAAAATTGACCAAAGAGAAAATGCACAACTATTTTGTTTTCAATAAATTACGAAATCAGCTGAGTTGTTCGCCCTGATAATGTAACAGCCAATCGTATGTAATTTAGGTCTCAAAGCGGCTTTACCTACAAAAACCTAATGTACAGCGTTTCTATCTGCTTCATCATAGCAAAATCAATCCATCTCTGAACCAGATAATTACTGGTGAAAAGTGGGCTGGCTAATCACAACGGTGACGGTTCAAATATTTGAGTTTGATTCAATAAAACTGCTAACTCTTGGTTCTTCGAAAGGAAGGACTAGTTGTGGACGTAATTGGTCATAACAACCCCTTAGTCAGGATTACGATCTAGCTTCTTACACCATACATGAGGGACTTACAGTTTAAAGTCGACTTCGAACGACAGATTTTTTTGAAATACTTTTCATGGCCATTTTTATTTACTTTCAGAGTTTTTGCCAGAAATCTGCTGAAACTGCCAGAAAAATATTTTTCATATTTCGTTTTGATGTCTGATGTGGAGTTTGGACCATGGCTTTACGTCTACAAAGCTAACACAGTACCCACTAGACTACGGCGACTTCAACAAGATAGACTGAACCAGATAGTGGCGCACATAAGTTGGCCGGCTATTCACGACAATGTCAAACAAAATTTGTCGGTGACGGTTCAAATATTTTCGTTTGATTCAATAATACTCTCGCTTCTTGGTTCTTCAAAAGGAAACAACCTCTTATAACGGATTAGCAGTGGACAAATCCAGGCTACACACACCGAAAATAACTTCTCTGCATTTAATGTGTTTTCTTGGAAAGCTTATCCACCTTGTAATATAGTCCTGACACGCAGAGGTTATCACCTGTTTTTTGAGTTTGTGAAAAAACAGCTGCCCCAATAGTTTTATGTTTATTGTAACTTTAATCTAAATTTACATACATACATAATTGGCCATTACAACCCGTCAGTCAGGATTACGGTCTAGCTTCTCAACACCACTCATGTTGTGTTCGTTAATTTTATACATGAGTGGCGGGACCTACAGTTTAGCGTCGACTCCGAACGACAGATTTTTTTTTGAGAAGCTTTTCATGGCAATTTTTACTCTCAGAGTTTTTGCCAGAAATCTGCTGAGAGGAAGTCGCCGAAGAAATATTTTCATATTTTCGTTTTGATGTCTGACCTGGGAATCGAACTCGCGCCTTTCGTCTAATAAACCAACACACTACCTACCGAAATTTATTTCGAAATCATTAAGAACACTTACCTCTGCACACTGACGTGCCCAACTCATGGCATGTGCTGTTGAATAATATGGCTTAACTTTACCATGCAGAAACTCATGCAATGAACCACCTTCGGCATATTCCATAATCAAATAATTGGACATTTGATTGGTGGCAATACCAAATAAATTAATAATATTTGAATGATTAACACGAGACAATTGTTTCACTTCGGTTTCAATGGCTTTCTGCTCAGTGTTGGGACCAAATTCCTTAACGGCAACATAACGATCACGCCAAACAGCTTTAAAGACAACACCAAAGGCACCATGACCGACTTTCTGCAGGCGTAGAAGAACATTTTAGAAATCATAATTAAATTGCATGTTAACACACAAAGCAAACAAACCTCTTTAAAAGAAATCTCTGAGAAGTCCACAAATTTGCATAAAAGATTTAAACCATCACTGGTTTGTATATTAATGTTGGTTATTGGGGTATCAGCTGGAGGAGAAGCTAAACTGGCAGCACCTTCCTCTAAATGTGTCGCATTGTCCTCTGTTGTTTCTGTGGATGTTACTTGCTCTGCTGCAGCGGCGTCAAATTCTAGTGCATTTTTATCAATGGCCGCTTGTGAATCCCCCTGACTGTTGCTCATGTTGAGACAATTGAAAATTGGCAATTGAAATCAGAATTTTATTTAGTGTACCACTTTGGAAGCCTTTTAAGATCCCTTTTTTCAACAACTGCGTCTTCATAAATTCGTTGGATGTAAACTTTTCTTATTGGTTGCAGTTCTTGTTGCCCGATTTTATTGTCTCGTTTAATTTTTAATTTCTTTTTTTTTGTTTAGTGCGGTATTTTTTAATTGTTTTATTACATAATAACGTTTATTTATATATAAATTTTATTATTGATTAAAGTTTTTATTGTTTTCTTTAATTGTTTGTATATTTTTCTTGGGAATTTCATAAATTCTTTCGTTTTTTTATTATTTTTTTTTGGACAGAAATTTTTCACTGATAAAAGAAAATCAAGAGGCAGTTTTATTTTACACTACAGCGCAATGTCAAATTCAGCTGTTACAGTGACAGTGTGCCAAGCAGCAGTTGCCTTTTAGGGCGTATGTACACGTAAAATAGTGTTGGTAAACGCCGTTGATTGTTGTCTGTAATAAGTAAACTGAAGTACGAGTACGTATTGAGTGCGAATTTGGCTTTTTCAGCAATTTTGTTTAAATTGTAATGAGATTTCTTGAAATTCGGGAAACAGTTAATTTGAGTTGAATATATTTTGTTTAAAATATTATTCAGGCTTATTCTTTTTTTTTATAACATCACTTATGAACTGTTATTAGCCAATTAGTACAGATCAATACTAAACTATAACTGAAAGAGTACTTTTTCGCATCAAGTGGAACTTTTGTAAAAAGACGATTATGACCTCACTTCTCACGCCACTTATTTTGTGTGTGTTAATTTATTATACACGAGTGTCGGGACCGACAGTTTAAAGTCGATTCCGAATGATAGATTTTAGAGAAACTTTTCATGGCAGAGTTTTTGTCAGAATGACCTTTCTAAGGAATATTTTCTTCATTTTGTTGGAAATGTCTGACAAGGGGTTTGAACCGCGGACTCACCTACTAGACCATTTATTGACTTATACGGTGCGGAACAGAAAAACTAACGACTTATTTGTGTTCCTCACGTGCAAAACAAAAACTGTTGATTCTGAACATAACAAAACGTAAAAGCCCTGTTTTGTCAAACGTCGAAGTTCGTTTGTAGCATATGAATAGTAATATAAAGGCTTATCGAAATTACATTACAGTTCGGCAACTGTTTTCATTGCTTTTCGTATTCTAAAAAACGGACATATGTTTCGTGTACGTTTGGCTAATCGGGGCTGAAGACAAATTCTACCTTTAGCAATACGTTGCATAAAATATTTAATAATAAAAAGGTACTGAAAGCCTGGCGGGTGCAGTACGGTATTTTTGAAATGAAAAAGTACTGAAAAAAGTACTACAGTACTGAATTTTTTAACAATGATATAGGTATTCATCGATTTCATGGATCTACTTCGAACAGTTCTTGCATGTTTAATGACCTTGAGTTTTTAACGATATAGAGTTCAGACATTTCTGCTTATAATCGTATACATTGTGTTGTCTCATACTGCTGTTACATAATTTTGTATGAAAAGTTGACATACATATATAAATTGTCAACTTCCAAATCTGTAGTTTTCATTTCCACTCTTTTAAACTAAGGAAACGCTGATAGTTCTCAAATTTATTATCAAGATCGGACGGCATTCCGACAACTATATACCGAGCGAAGCCGAAAACCCATTTTCAGTACATTTAGATTATTTATCGTTTTTATTTTTATTCTAACCTAAAAAATTTCACTTTCACCTTTTGTCTTAAATAGGTGAAATACCTACTGCTAGCAACTCTTGAAGCTTTTCTAAAGAAATATTTCCAGGGACATGCAACAAGATTGATCTTTGTTTCCTTAACTAGGAAGACTCAATACACCAATACCCCGGTTTGCGTCGCTAATTGGGACTGAAAAAATGAGACGCAAACCGAAACGACGCAAACTGAAGCAGAATTTTCAATTTCAACTTTCAGACTGAACTTCACTCCACGATATATAATTCGAAACTAATAACTACGCTTAACATGTAAAACAACGCACACCTGCAAATTTGCTTTCTACTAAACGGGAAATCCCCTTTTTCTGCTTTAGGTTTGTAAAAACATTTTTATGTCAACGACGCAAATCAAAGCATTTACGACGCAACTTCGAAGCCATGCGACGCAAACTGAAACAAAAACGACGCAACATTGAAATTCCAGAAACTTAAAAAAAGACGCAACTTCGAAGCGACGCAAACTGAAGCGACGCAAATCGGGGTATTGGTGTATATGTAAATGATGTACTCTCTTAGGAATTTTGGGAGCTTAAGGCTATTGAAATTAATAATAGATCGAATCCAAATTCTATAAAAAAATATTTCTCATTTGCTCAGTTAAGTGTCGTGGTGTATTGATCAAAATATTTGACTACAAACCTAAGTCCGTCAAGTTCAAACGAATGGCAATCCTAACATCCTAGGATTTGCTATAGTGGACTGCTGAGTTCGAAAACTTAATTAATGAAACTGATAAATGAAGGCAAAAAAGAAAAAGGAAGCTGAGTAAGACTAATGTGATGCTTTGTGAACAGTGTACAGTCGTTAAATAAAAACGAGGAATAAAAATAAGTAACACTCGCCTTTCTTCTCGTCTATTGGCAGTCGCATATAGTGAAGGTGGAACAAACTACCTTCAAATTTTATGTCTCTTCCTCATCCTCATAAGCTAATTTCCTACTTTCAACATGAAGCAATTTTTAATTCTTAATCAAAGCATCTTCACATTTCCATCACCGGGTTCCTGATCTTTTCATTGCTTTGTTTCAGTTTCATTTATCAAATTCTTCATTTAAAGATCTTGAACTGTCCGAACTGTTAAACTGTCAAAATCATATGACAACACTTTCAATATGCTTTCCTTCTAATCCTTTCTCTTCTTTTTTTCTTAATACCGTCTTTTCCATTTGCATTGGGCCGTATCAAGCGCATGGATTAAAATTCAATAAAATAAGAAAGAAATTAAAAACAAAACTAAGGACATTTTCTTAAATGGGTTGAACGCAAACTTTTATTTATTGAAGCGACAGAGGCATTTAAATTTTTTTAAATTTTTTTATTTAAAGAAAAAATCTGCATAGAAAACTTTTAACAGTTCTTTGTAATGCAAGCAACAATAAAAAAAGGAAACTTTTACCTCCTTCTACTAGTCCTTAAACGCACACGCACACATACATACATACATATGCAGATGTATTAAGCCACATTAAAACAAAAGTCCATTTTATAGTTGTAAAGACACACAGACACAATAAAAGGATACACAACACAACACAACACCAAAGGCTATGATGATGGCATATAAAAAGAAAAAAAAAGGATACAAATGTTTTCTACTCTTATTTCATTTTGATTTACACACAAAATATACTTAAAAATCTATATTTATACATGCATACATACATACATTACATATTACATATACAATGTAATGATAAAAGGACTTAGCAGTAGTGTAAGTAAAAGGGTAAAAAAACATGAAGAAATGAGTTTTCCTACACTTACTCACTTACCTCACCCATGGAAGGCATATGAAACAGAAGCAGGAGCAGACATACATTAAGTTTAACAAATAAAACACATTTTATTTTAAATTTAAATGCATTTGTATCCTTCAGAACAAAACAAAAAATTGAAAAAATGAAAAAACGTCCTGTTTTTTAACTCAACTAACAGCGCTGTTAGCTCAACTGCAGCTAACATTGCTTTTGATAAATAAAGTTTCAAAACAAAGAAAGTTTTTCTCGGGTCTGAACATACATACACAATTGGTCACTACAACCCTTTAGTCAGGATTACGACCTAGTTTCTCACACCACTTGTGTCGTGCGCGTTAATTGCATGAGTGGCGGGACTTACAGTTTAAAGTCGACTCCGAACCACAGATTTTTGAGAAAATTTTCTTGACGATTTTATTTACTCTCAGAGTTTTTGCCAGAATTCCGCTGAGAAGAAGTCGACGAAGAAATATTTTTTCATGTTTCGTTTAGTGAGAGGTTACTGACATGGGGTTTGAACCGCGGCATCGTGTCTAAGATCCAACACACTTCTTACTAGACTACCGCGACTTCCTAGATATTCATGCGATTTTCGACAAGAGGACGATTAGTATTCTAACAGGAATTCTAAAGGGACACTGCTCTATTGACATTTTCGTTGACAGAATCGGTCTGTCCCATCAACATTACAGCACCCGGTTCCAAGACTACCGACTAGACTACGGCGACCACACGTTTAATAAAAATATTTAAATGATTGAAAATTATCGATAGTGAATACAGAGTATGTAAAATAAAAAATATGACCGGCATAACGCCGAAAAATATCATATCCTTTTGCTGTTGACTTTTGTCCAGAAGCAAGAATTAAAGCTAACGGACCAGTGGGTAAAGTCGTGAGTAAAAAAGTTGATAGTGAATATCAACACAATTGAGATAACCTACTTTACTGCCACTAGGGTAGCTCAATTCCCCACGACCATCATACGAACAAGACGACCGCAATACAGCACAGTGTTCGTACGTCCCAACATTATTCGGTTGACTTTTCAATAACTTTCGGATTATAACAAACGAATAAACACAAGACAAATATTCGAGAGGCTATTTTCAAAATAACACCAGATATGAAGAACCATTCAGTTTTTTTTAAATACCTATTTTCTTAATGTTTTCATCTAGTCACCCTGTATAATTACACATGCAGATGAATGTTTATACAAATAGAAGTATCAAAGTTATAAAAGCATATTAAATTTAAGTGCTTCCTAAATATAATATAAGACGGATTAAAGACAAATAAGTGAGTGGTCCAAGAATATTTTCAAAAAAAAAAAAGAAAAACGAGGGTACCCTTTAAATATTTATTTCCCTTAATGCAAGTATTGTTTGTCCTATTTTATAAGAAATTATTTTTAAATTGAAATTAGCATAATGGAATCTATGAAACAAATATATTTTTTAATCGTTATTAATATTTAAAATCGTGAAAATATTTGAAGAGTTATAATATTTTATGCTAGCCAAGCACACAACCTTTAGTCCAGAAAGTAACTCATGCATGAATCATACTTATTTTGTGATTCTTGCAAATGTTGAGTAAAGGAAAGTCGAAATCAACAACATTATTCGTATGTTAAGTATGAGTGCGATGAGTACTTCAAATATTGAATATGAGTAGTATGAGTATGATATTGCAATAAGTATGAATGCGTATAAGTATCAGAAATTATGAGTATGATTTGAATCTACTCATCCTTTTGAATACTCATTGCTGATCTCTGATACAGACACATATTCAACATGCTACAGTGAGCAACAAATATGAAGACACCTCAAAAAAAAAAAAATAACGTGAACTAAACGATCTTTAGTCTCAGACTCTCCAGCAGAAGACTTTTCTGACTCTTTCAATGTTAACGGATTCTAATTTGATATCCATAAGTAATACTCTTTGTTTAACCTATCCTATTGCCTGTTTAGCTGGTAGAATTAAAACTAGGCAAGGAAATAACAAGAAGGTGAGAAAGGTACACAAAAAGATCAGCAGAAGATCAGCGGCATAGTCCAGATTTTCTAGATCCTTATGATGCAATGCATCTTCTGACGAGAATTTCTTACTGTAGAATCGTCTGCTTCAAGCAATTTCGGATTATTATTTAACGCAGATGGATCCAACCCATTTTCCGTGTACATGATGCATTCGCAATCTAGAGTTTGTATGCTAGGCATCGCCAGAACGATGTAGATTGCGAAATTGACAGTATCCGGGGCATAATATTCGGGCCATATATTATCAATTGCCTGTTCATGATATTTCCGGAATATGAAATTTTGAACAGAAAGAAACTCGAGTAATTAAATTTTACATTTTTCTCTAACGTAAGATCCCTCAACTTTACTAAAATAAGACAAAAAACATATACATACATATAAAAATAGACAGTGACTTAATGACAGACTATACAGAAATAAGGGAACAGATTAGTGACGCAATCCTACTTTGGACTCCTTGTACAATTGTGTACAATATTTTTAATGCAAAGTAGACTTTAAAGTTTCAACCTTCACTATATGGCTCTTGTTAAAAAACATTAAAAAAGGAGTTAAAAATTTCTTTTTATGGGTCGTAATTTTTTTTGGTATTTTTCCTGCCTCTATTTCACTTGTATATCATTATTTACACATGTATCCGACAAGATATCCTAACATACTTAACATGTGTACTCGTAATAGTATGCGTCGTATGTAAATTTCAATAGAAAGAAAATCGTATACTCAAAAAAAAAAAAATAAAACGCCTGAGAGGTCACCCATATGTTTTACTTAAAAACAACAACAACAAAAACAATAAGAAATAATTTTAATTTTAATGTGGGTCCTGTTATCTACATATGTACTTTGTTATGCTCTCTTCCAATTGCAATTGTTGTTGCGATAAAAATGCCCTTTTCTGAAGAAAATTTTTGTCTCTCTCTCTACTTAATTTCTTTAGGTTGCGTAAAAAGGTTGCCGTTACATGAGTGTGGCTGTGCATGGGAGTATGCGTATGTGTGTAAATTTCTTTACATGTGCGTTAAACATAAAAGGAAACTTTTGTAGCCATTGTTTATTTGTTATAGTTATTGTTGTTACTGTTGTTAAAATCTACTCTTTTTTAACAATACAATGATATGCTGCCGAAACCGTTTGAAATTATTTGCATAGAATTAAAAGCGCAAAGGAGAGAAAGAGAGAAAAAATCACACAGTCTTGCATTTGTAAACCCTTTGACATAATCTTCCATTAGTTGTTGCCGTCTTTGAGGACTGAAAAGTGTAAAGGAATCCTTTTTTTTTCTTTAAAGTTTTTCAATTTTATTGAAATGTTTTGGAAAATAAACAGGTGTTGGTGGTCTTCTTCTTCTAAATAGACCAAGTCTTTAAGGGGAAAGATTTAAATTTAAAATTTTTAAAGCCAGTGAAATTTAAAGAGAATGTACCAATACTTGAGATAACATCACCAACGACCAACGTAGAAAGATCAGACACCGTCACCTCTTATTCCTCTGTTTATGCCCTTTGCATAAGCAATAACAATTACTGGACAATTATTCGACATAACTTTGTAACGGAGATTTTCAAACCACGATTATTCTCTTCAAACACACCGCGTCTTCACATAAAACTGACTGAACTTCACTAACTCACTTGTTTTTTACATGGCAGAGTAAACAGTCTGATGAATGTTCTTGAAATCTCTATAAATGTAAACAACGTTGTTTATATTTATTATTGTAGAGTTGTTTGTGTATTTTGCTTACATTTATTCTTGTAGTGTTGTTTGTGTATTTTTGTTTACTTATTTACCCCTTTTTATGCTAGTGTTTGTTGTTATATTAAGCAGTATGATAATTTATAAACAGGTTTCTTTGCTGCATTGTTTTGTATTTGTAGCTTTTGTTTATAATTTTTGTATTAAGCAATGTAAAAGAAAAATACCAGTATCTAGAATTTTCATTTTCGTATCAATATTTTTCATAAATTCTATTTCAATCCCAACTAAATTAAAATTTATTTAAAAAAATTTTTGCTATTGTGTCCTGCAACGTATGTATGTGTTGTCAATATTCCAGTCACAAAGTTTATTCGATTTTTTCTTTTTAAATCTAATTTTTACAATTTCAAAAATAAAATTTATTTTTATTTTACCAATTACATGAAGGATTTTATTAAGTCTCCTTGTTTTTTCTTTTTTTTGTATATTTTTAATCGCCCCAAACAGTAATTGTAATCCCACCAACTATTACTTATAATGGGGCACAGCATAACAATTTCTTTTTTGTTCTTCCTTTTATTCATTCCTTTTGTAAATTGGCTCAATTGGAATTTTATGAAACATTCATTCAAATATATGGACATTGAACCAACAGCGGCTTCAATAAGGATCATATCCTTATACGTACACACATACACTTTGATATAAAAAAGGAGGAAAGCAAGCCAGCAGCATATAAAAAACAGAAAAAAAGGAAAGGAAGATGAGTAAAATATAAAAACAAGAGAGAAAAAGAATTTTTCTGAATGCTTCGTAACCTTTTACCACCATATGTGTTCAATTGAGGAGACACATGCCAGTGTGGATGCCACCCTATCCATCGAAATGATGGTGCTGTGACCAAAAGTTTAATAATTTCAGTTGCCAATGCTGCTGCTTACTCTCTATTGCTATTGCTTCAGAGTTTTTCTATTTTTTTTCTTCTGTTTTGTCCACTGAAATATAAAATTTCTTCCCATACCAGAGACTTGTCTTCTTTAAAGGTTTCGTGGCAGTTCAGTGTATACGTGTGTGTGTGTAGTTTGTGTGTAGAGTATTATGGTCTAAAAATTGTATTACACCTCAAAAACAATACCAATACATGACTATCATGATGACCATGGCAATGGTGTTTTAACTTTGACTGCCTTTGTCAGTCATTTTTGTTGTTGCGTGCGTTAAGGATGATGACGATGATGATGATGAGAGTTTTAAGGACCTTGTCAATGTTGACCAGTGACTAAATATTCATTTGGCTGGTGTTTTTTTGCGATTTTTTCTTATTTGGTTTATAATTGCCAAGAAGCTTAAAAGAATGAATTCTTCTTGTATCTTTAAAAACGTTTTATAATCACTACGAATTAAAGCTTTATTTTAAGACAATCATAAGTAGAGTCTTAGGCCATGCTACAGTTAACCAATTACAGGAAAAACTTGATGTAATGAAATTGAAATACTCTATGAATCCTTAAAGGAGCTACTACAATCAACATATAAAACTGGTGTTTTACTTGTACATCGCTTAACATTAAAATTATATACAAAAGCTACAAAAACAAAACAATACAGTAAACAAAACTGTTTACAAATTATCGTACTGCTTAATGTAACAACAAACACCCGCATAAAAAAATGGTAAACAAGTAAACAAAATACACAAACAACACTACATTAATAAATGTAAACATCGTTTATAGAGATTTCGAAAAGGCGAAACCATGAAAATTCGCCTTCAAGTACATTAATCAGACTGTTTACTTTGCCATATAAAAGGCCAGACAAAGCAGGTGACTGAGTGAGTGAAGTTTAGTCAGTCTTTTGTGAAGAGGCGGTGTGCTTGAAGAGAGTAATCGTTGTTTGAAGATCTGTCGAATAATTGTCTAGTAATTGTTATTGTTTATACAAAGGGTGTAAACGAAGGAATAACAAACAGAGCAATTGTTGTTATTTACATCAAGTTGTGAACGGTGGCACACAGAATTGTGCGAATACTAAAGAATTTTAATTAAAACAAACACAAATTTATTTTTATTTTATTTGCAATCTACGAGCTTATATTTTAAACGTTTTTAAAAGGGAAAAACGTAGGACAGATTTTTTATTGTCAAGAAATAATTCTTTTAAATCTCTGTTGCTCTGACCCTTAACCACACTATCTTTGCTTGGATAGACATTTTTTTTTCATTTATCGTTAGATATCGATACACACTAACACCCACACTCACACTTGTAACGTGTAACGATAAGCATGTGTGACAAGTGATGCGTGTTTTGTTGTGGCACTCCTTAAGTGGTAAACTTCTGAGAGTATGTATGAATATGTATGTCCTCGAATAGGACATTTTTTTTGTAAATTTTTTTCGTATTCAATGTCCTTTTTCTTATTACAATTTATTTCATTTCTTTATTTTTCCTTTTTTTTTATTGTCTAACAATACGTTTGCGAATGAATATTTTGTTGTTGTGTCCTTTGGTTCATGCTTAATTGAATGGGTCAGCCAGTATCGGTGTCGGTGTCAGTGTCGTTGTTCGTATCAGTATCGTTGGGTACTCATCATTATCGTTAAGTGAGTTACTTGTTGTTGTCTTTATTACAAATTGCTATTGTTGTTGTATTTTTTTATACATCTAAGTTACGAGACCATTAAAATATTGATGAAAATTGTTTTGGGTTGTTAAGGTCCAGTCATACGTGTTTCTTTTATTTTTTTAAAGGAAATTTTTATTGTTGTTGTTATTGTTATTTTCCAATAACATATTCTGTTGACAATTGTTAATATTGCTGCTGCTGCTCTTCAAACATATTGTTGTAATGCGTATCGTTTTATGAGACTCAAGTAACCACTGCAAAATATTTTTTCTTTCATTTCTTTTCAATTCAATTTTGTTTAGCTTGAGCAGCCATAAATTTGTTTTGATACCCTACTGGACCATATTTGTAGTGTCTGGGGGTATACTAGTTCCGCTTTTAGTTATAATGACCCATTCAGAACCACATTTGAAAAGGCCACATAACTGAGCCTAATGATCACAATTCAGATTACAGCTAAAATCCTTTGAGTTTTAGTTGAATCGCTGCATAATTCAGTGTGTTGTTATGTTTTTACATACATACATAATTGGCCATTACAACCCTTCAGTCAGGATTACGGCCTAGCTTCTCACACCACTCAAGTAGTGTGCCTTAATTTTATACTTGAGTGGCGGGACCTACAGTTTAACGTCGACTCCGAACGACAGTTTTTGAGAAATTTTTTCACGGCAGGTTTATTTACTCTCAGAGTTTTTGCCAGAAATCTGCTGAGAGGTAGTCGCCGAAGAAATATTTTTTTCATATTTCTTTTTGATGTCTGACCTGGAATACGAACCCTGACTTTTACGTCTAATAAGCGAACACACTACCTACTACACTATTTTTACCTTTTAAAAATTTTTAAAATATTAGCTCGTAGACTGCAAATAAAATAAAAATAAATTTGTGTTTAATTTTAATTAAAATTCTTTAATATTCGGATAATTCTGTGCGCCACTGTTCACAACTTGATGTAAACAACAACAATTGCTCTGTTTTTAGTTCCTCTGTTTACACCCATTTGCATAAACAATTACAATTACTAGATAATTGTTCTACAGATCTTTGTAACGAAGATCTTTAGACCACGACTACTCTCTTTAAACACACTGCGTCTTCACTCAAGACTGACTGAACTACATTAACTCTGTCGCTTGCTTTGCCTTACCTTTTATATGACAAATTTAACAGTCTGACGAATGTTCTTGAAGGCAAATGTTCGTTACTTCGCCTTCTCGAAATCTCTATAAATGTAAACATCGTTGTTTACATTCATTATTGTTGTTTGTGTATTTTATTTATATTTATTCTTGTAGTGTTGTTTGATATATTTTTATTTACTTATTTACCATTTTTTTATGCTGGTGTTTGTTGTGGTATTTTTGTTTAATTGTTTACCATTTTTTTATGCTGGTGTTTGTTGTTATATTAAGCAGTACGATAATTTGTAAACAGGTTTGTTTACTGTATTGTTTTGTTTCTGTAGCTTTTGTTTAAAATTTTAATGTTAAGCGATGTAAAACCAAAACACCAGTATCTAGATTCTTCATTTTCGTAACAGTATTCTGTGAATGCTACTGATACACCCTGATATACTGATATACTACTGATATAGTGGAAATAAGGCCACTTTGAGTCTTAATGTACACGTGATGATTTGCTTTCGCATCCAGCATCATCTCAGACACGTTCGTATTTATTTGTGCCCCACTGTAATATGTATAAAATGCTTTATCGAAAGAAACATTAAATTTGTTACTGGTCAGTCGTTTTTTAACTGCATGTTTCCCTTTTTTTTTTCTTGTTGGAGATGGCAATGGCAATACTTGAGAGGACACCAATAAATATAAAAAGGAAATTAGCATTATTAACATTATTTCTGTGTCACCCCCCTTGTCCCGGCCAAAAAAAAAGAAAAAACAAGCCTCTTGAAAAAGGCCATCATGGCCATATAATAACGGTAATGATGTCCTTTTTTTTACGGTTACATTCGTAAATAAAGAATTTAAAGGTACCTTTTGAAAGAATTTATTGCTAAAACTGGAATAAAAAGGTATAAAAAAGAAGAGGATTAGAAGGGGGTAATGGGATATAGTTAGGAAGGCATGGAGGACCTAGCATACAAAGTGACCTTAAATAAACAACTTCGACTGGCTGAGCATTAAAATAGAAAATCATTATGAATTCAAAACACAAAACAGTGATAACTTTCAACAGAGCTGGTTGAGTTGTTCCTCCGAATGTGACATATTCAATGAATACTTTTTTTAGGAAACAAAGGCACAAGGCAAAGGAGGTACACAAAGTTTTCTAAACTTAACTCAAACCCCCACCCCCTGTTATTTGAGTTGTCAATTTTGTAGCAAATACAATTTGGAAAGTGTAATAAATTGCAATGGTTTGTTAAACTGATGTTGTCCAATCAAATTGCCAACAACAACAATAACAACAACAACAAAATCAATGAATAACTTTTCAATTTATTGTTGTTGTTGTTCTTGCCTTATCTATCTAGTTGTTATTACAAGTAAAACAATTTATTAACGTTTTCATTTTTATTTCCACTTCATTTATGGTCTTCCAACAAAAAAAAAAATCAAACAGAGAAGCTGCATAAAGCCGGGAGACATTCAAAACCACCCCCTTTTGTATATGCCTGCTTGTTTGCCAGCCTACATTTGCCAATTTTTTTTTCATCATTCTTGCTGAAATGACTCCGAAGTCTATTAGTTGCATGGATATGCGAGAACAACAACAACAACAGCAGCAATTTTTTAAGGGATCCTGAATTTTGATTATGTATTTGGAAACGAAAATACAAAAAAACGAAACGAACGCAAAAAATGAACCCATAAAACGCGGTTACAGCTCCCATGTGTGTTGTAATCTTAGATGGATCCATGGTATTTACAACAGCCACACTGACATCAAACAGGAGTTGAAAAATAAAAAAAGAAAAATCAACTACAAAATATGTGGCATGTTTTGCCGATTTCCTATCTTTTTTTATTTGCAATGGTGGTGGTTTGTTTTATAAAAAAAAATTGGCAAAAAGAGCAACAAATTTTAAAGGATCATGAAAGCAACATTTTACAAGCAAAAAAAGAGAAGAACATATTTAAGACCCAGTGAACTTAACAGATTTTAAAGGCTTTAAAGTCAATTTTAAAGTATTCTGTCACTGAACGATTAAAATGATTTCGTTCAGATTTAACAACGCCAATAATTTTTCCAAACTACGAAGTAACCCAAAGCAGTTTGAGCTTTGGAATCTGTTTCCTACTATTTCGGCTCTTTCAATATTCGATATTGATATTCATATTCCAAATTCCTCCAGCCATTAGCCTAAATGGGAGAAAAGGTTATATTGCGACACAAAAGTCGACAAGTTTTTCCACAGTTAGCTCGATATTCGGTCAGCTAATAATGGTATGAAAATTACGCCACCAATGTAAGATACTTATTCAACAGTTGTTTGATGTGGAATATACTAAAAAGGAAGCCTAAGTCTCTGCAAGAATACTTCAATCGAATTTTTCTGAACAAGTGCAGCCATCAGCAACCAGCGACTATCGAAAGTCCCTGAATGCACCTCGATTTACATCAAAATTCTTGTCATGCGCTGGATCTATTCTGCTGGCATCGAACCTAACCTCCTATACGCTGTGGCCTTCTGGTGGACAGCTCTGGACAAGATGCACATTGTCGGACGGAGTGTGTGCAATGCTTCAGTGCCACACTATGACGACTTAACCGTCACACTGTGACATTCCGGCAAACTGCAGAGCCGACGAGCTCACCAGATCTGGCACACTACTTCCGGAATCCTCTTCACTTGGCCTTCAATTGATAGAAGGTGCACAAATCATTTACTTAGACTTGGTCGAAACATCATCTCGATCACAGTGACCATACTTACAGGTCACTGTGTTATGGGTAGACACCCGGAAAGAATGCGGCTCTTATTTTCAGACTTCTGCCGTGGTTGCAGATCCCCTGAGAAAGAGGACACTGTTATTCACTTTCTTTGTCAATGGCCATCTGTTACGAGGTGCAGATATAGGTTGTTTGGCTCTCCAACCCTTGTCAGCTTGACGGAGCTATCGTCCATTGATATCAAGGATATAGACTCGTTTATCAAGCTTTAGGGCTGGTTTTCCAGGGTGGGGTAGTCGTGCTTTAAATATGCAGCCTTTGCGCTGACCAACTTCTCCCTCCTTCGAGGGAACTTGGTCAGTACAGAAACTGCGTTCACCTCTGGCGTCACAACGGGCCGCAATGAGTGCACAAATGAGCTTTTGGTATAAAAGCTACCACACTAACCTAACCTAACATCAAGATCTTACGATAGAAGTGTTGTTGCACTGATTACAAAGGCCTCGAGATGATATAACAAGAAACTGTTCTGATTTGAACCCATAAGGCTTTCGAATAAATGTCAGTCAATCTTTACATGGAGACCTTACATATTGATGGGGGAAATATGGAAATATAAGTAGCGCACATTTGTGAAGGCCCTGTAAGGAGGTTAGGCACCAGGGAACTTGCTGATAACAAGCAGTGCAATTTTAATTCTTAATCTTGATTTGTTTCAGACTTACTCCAAAGATTTATAATTTGCAATAACTCAAGGGTTAAAGGAAAGGACAAATTCTGAAGTTCAAAAAGTTAAGAAAACTATTCTTCAGAAAACACTAAAGTAGCCAAACTAAACGCAACTTAACAATTAATTGAAAAGAGAAGCATTGCATGACGTAAGCTCTTCTTTACCAAGAGCCTTGAAATTCACGACAAGTGTGATTGATAGGGAAGTACGGCTTCTAAAACTCGCACATCACACATTATTGCTGGTTTTTATCAAAATTTCCAAACAGATTTCAGAGAAGGATGAGACAAACGAAAGCTCACTTAAATATAATCCAAAGGGAAGCGCATTTTGAATGGGGCGGCGCTTTAGCTTTGGCTATTGCCATTGCTTTTGTTATAAACTCAGAATCAATGTGACATGTTAAAACCCAAAATTTAACGTGGTCTATTACGTAGTGTATGGAATTATTAGACATGAGGCCGTGGCTCAGGCATGCAAAAAAAATCCAAATGCGAAAAATATTTCTTTCGGAAACTTCCTTTCAGCAGATTTCTGGTAAAAATTCTTAGAATATATATAAAAAAAAAATAGGTCAGACATCCCGAACAAAACGAATTTTGAAATAATATTTCTTCGGCGACTTCTTCTCAGCAGATTTCTAGCAAGCATCTGAGAGTAGGTGCCGCCATTCATGTATAAAATCAACACACACAACATAAGTGGTGTAAGTACCTAGGTCGTAATCCTGACTAAAGGGTTGTAATGACCAAATATGTATGTATGTAGTTCTATATCGAAAGCATTAACCACTAGTTCAAAAGATCCTCAATACCCAAGGACAATATTAAAATGTTGGGTATCTAATCAAAAAAAACGTAAAGTATACTTGGATCCAGATCTAGAAAAATGGATGAACTAATTAACATCATTAACAAAAATTTTATTTTTTTTTAAGCTCACACAATACATATTTCAAATAAAAATTACAGAAAAAATTTTTTTATTTCGAAAGTCTTTAAAAATGCTTAGATTAATTACCTTTTCCTTCTAATTTGCATTTCCTTCGTTTTATTTTCTGTTTCCGTTTTGAAGAGGCTACAGTGACATCAATGTTTATTTATGGCCAATTAAAACATAACCTAAAAACACGGTATTCTCAACAATTCACCGATCCATCCATTCATCCAGCATTCACAACACACAAAAGGAAACAATGAGTGGGCATGGCGACTCCTTAAGCGAAAAATGTTCAAGTGTTACAAGTGTGGCCTAAAAGCAATTTTAATGGTTCCGTTTACAACACTTTTATTTTGCAATTGTGTATTTTTTTTTTTCTCTCATTTTTTTTGCGCTCATTACAACAGAAAAAATAAGATGAGGCTGCTTCTTTAGTATTTCTATTTCAAACATAACGGAAGATGTAAATGAATGGTAGTGTGAGAGAAAAAAAAAGCAGAAGGAGCAAGAAAGCAACGTTATTTGTTGACACATGCTGCTAAGCTATGCTATTTTAGTTGGGTTTCCTTTTGTATTGTCAACGTTGTTTTCGTTATTGTTGCTGTTAAATCCTACTAAAAATATAACAATTATTTTTCATTTTTCTCTTTAACCCTGTACCCGCTCGCACTCTCTTTTTTTTGAAACTCTCTTATACTGTTCCACTTTAATTTTTCAAAGGTTTATTGTTTATACATATGTATCTGTGTTTGTGTTTTTTCATTCTATTGTCCTCGTTGCTATTGTTGCTGTTGTTGTTTTCGAAGTTTTGTTGATTTTTCTTTTAATTGTTGCGGATTTGCATTCTGACGCATTTGTCAACCTCAGCAACAATGACAGAAGGGTAACCAAAGTTTCGTATACCGGGTTATTTGCTTAGCGTTAAATAAACACTGAAAACGTTTCCATATACAAGCGGGCTTTCATATGTAAATTGAAGGCATACAAGCAACATACTTACACAACCACTCACCCACATACATACACAAGTGAATCCTAATGTATGTATGCCTCTGTATGTATGGCTGTAGGTGTGTGTCTATTGGAGAGTAGTGGCCTGGTTGCTTTTTAACTCTTTGTTGTTTTATTTGTTTGCTTTCATTCTCAATGTTTTTTTCTGTTCTTTTGCTCACAATTATTGTTCTCAGGTGTTTTTCTTGTTCTTGTTTTTTTTTTCTATACATACACAGGCTTTCTTCATATGACTAAGTGTGTGTGTATGCATGTATGCCGGTGTATGCTCTCAAAAAGTTTTAAATGTAAACGTCATTTATCACTGTCTTACAGTTGAATATTACTCAACATTTACATACGTGTGTAGTAGATGCTTCTTTATCTCTATGCTTGTGTGTGTGTAATAATTTGTTTCCCTTGTCTTTTATTTCATTTTTATATGTCATTTGATTGTTGTTATTATTTTTATAATATTAGCTTGGCATGTGTCAAAACTACGCGTTATTTTTTGATTTGCAAATTAACCCTCTTTGTCACTCTTTATTTTTCTTTTCTTTTCATTTCAAGAAAGTTTTGTTGAATTTTTTTTTCATATGAGTTCATGAGCATTCATTTGTCATGGAATTGAATTCTAATTGTAAGTTTTTCCTCTTCTCTTGTCTTGTCTTGTGTTTTTTTTTTTTTTTGTTAATGTGTCAAGTGTTATTATTGTTCTACAGGAGTATAAGTGAGTATCTTATCAGTTGTTGTCAGAGAACGATTTTTAAGTAGTATTCTTTAAGTTGAAAAATATTTATTATTAAAACTTTTAATCCACAATATTTAAAATGTTACTAGGGAATGAGGTAATCGCAATCGTAATCTATTATTTCGCATATATTTTTCAGAAGAGGAACATGAATAAGCGAATCAGACCATATACTAGTATTGGATCTGTAGCAGTGGTGTTTGATATAAGCTTCTTCATCTGGTAAACTTCTCAAGTGATTTATGCTAATATAATGCCAGTCCTCATAAAGACTGAGGCGAAAAACTACCTACCAATAGAATATTTGCTCGAATATGATCTGAAAACAACAACAAGAACAATAAACAATAAAGATAAACAGAAAAATTACTAGAATGGAAATAAACAAAGCTTGAATTACAATAACAAAACTATATAGCAAAGCTGCGAAAGAAAACAAAATAAGAACAAATTGACAGTGTTGTTTTGGAAGTTGCCACACCGAAAATGTATGATGTATGTACATATATGGACGCTAAAAATAACGTAACCAATGATTAGTAGACGTGCGATAAATTGATGTCAAGATGGACACACCCCCCTTTTTTTCTTTGCTTAGTGGAAAGTGAGGAAAGGAGTATTTTAGAGTCTTAATTTTTACGCAAAAAGAGTTAATCGCTATGGAATACAGTTAGGTTAGGTCGAAGTGATAGCTTTGATTACCAAAGCATACTTGAGCACGCATATCGGCTCATTGTGATGTCACAGCTAAGCGCAGTCCCTGTATTAACGTACTTCCACCAAACTTATTGATCGAGTCAGTGCAAGGCTGCACAATTCAAAAGCACGACTAATGGAAAACAGTACTCATGCACGATACGAGTACAGATGCAATCTCAATGACTTATTAATGTCAGCAATATTATCCAATTCTATAGGAGCATTAGAGTTATGACCAGCGTTGCCAAATGTGCAGATTTATCTGCATTTTGCAGTTTTTCTGAGCATTGAGCAGTTTTGAAGTTTTTTGTTTAAAAAAGTAAGTTTTTCTGTAAATTATGCAGATTTTGCAGTTTTTACATTTAAATTTTTTAATTTCAATTTTGTTATTTTAATTCTAATTTCTAAAGCCATAATTTTACCCCATTTGCTTAATATAGTAGTGGCAAGTTTTACTCATACTTTAAATTATCTGAGGAAAGCGAAAAGGACTTCAAAAATCATTGCTCACAATTCACTCTTAAAAAGTTTGATTTTGAAAATGATTTTTTAGAATGCGTTGAGGTCTTAGCACCTGCTAATATTGTGAAAAATAACAATAAATGTATTTTTAAATTATGTCGTTTTGTGTCAAATGTTGTAGAAATGAACAACATTCAAGAAACAGATGATGAGTGGCGTGATGAATGGCGACGGAACTAAAGCTTTTCCTAATTTAAAAAAACTGGTATATGCAATTTTGTCAGTACCTGCTGCAACTGCTAATGTTGAAAGAATTTTTTTCACAAATTAATATTAATAAAAATAAAACTAGGAACAGATTAGAACAGTAATTGCAGCAATTTCGTGCAATCAAAAGAAATGGCAATCAAATTTACTTTTTATAAAACTGAATTATATTTATGTTTTTTATTATATGTATTTAATTTAATTTGTTTTGTTGTTTTGTTATGTTTTAATAAAAAAAACACATGAACTGAATTATAAATTTTTTGGCGGTTTTATGTGCAGTTTTTTCAGTTGAAAATGAGTTTTTTTTCTAAATTTGAAGTTTTTGAAAAAAAAATTATGGCAACGCTGGTTATGACACAAGATTTTATCGATACTGCAATGGAATTTGGTGTAAAGTAATATAAGGTTTTTGTTCGCCTTCTAGTAAGCCCTAGTCGTTCGGGTTCAATTATTCGTTTATGAAATAATCGTCAAGACTAATAAAACTACTTTTCTGGCTTCTGTAACTTAATTTCCAATATACAATGCAATGCTTTGTATACGTACGGGTATTAAATGTATACACATATATACATAATTGACCTTTAGAACCCTTCAGTCAGAATTACGGCCTAGCTTCTCACACCACTCATGTTGCGGGCCTTATTTTTATACTTGAGTGGCGGGACCTATAGTTTAATGTCGACTCCGAACGACAGATTTTGAGAAACTTTTTCATGGCAGGTTTATTTCCTCTCAGAGTTTTCGCCAGAAATCTGCTGGGGCTCAATCCCGGACTTTGCGTTTAATAAGCGAACACACTACCTAGTAGACTACGGCGGCATTAAATGTATAGAGAACCGAATAAACACTACAGACTATTATTGCCATTCTTAATATTGTCTACTTTTTTACTTGAATAGTAAAATTATAATGACGGTTCATCAGAGAGAATTGCTTATGGTGGCGCTTTTATTCGGTTACCATAGTCGTGTGAAGATTTGCTACACGCTACCAGCGGCAGTTCTGCTTATTTACGTCTCAATTCAAATGAAAATTAACATTAACCAACGACAGGATATTCGTAAACATTGAAAAACCTTATGGTTACACACGTTCCCAAGAGCAACGCTACCTATTAAACTACAACGGCAACGTGTTGTTAGACGTGCTCGAATATTCGTAGCGATTGTTGAATTGGAAACAATAGTACTGTAAGGATAACAGGAATGTAAACAAATTTGATTGAAATTATGTTTTTGCATTTTTTTAATTTAGCGTCCTTAATTACACACATACAAACTTTACAACCCTTTAGTCAGGTTTACAACCTAGTTTCTCACACCACTTATGTTGTGTATGTTAATTTTATACATGAGTGGCGGGACCTACAGTTTAACGTCGACTCCGAATGACAGACTTTTTTTACACTCAGAGTTTTTGGCAGTAAACTGCTGAGAGGAAGTAGCCGAAGAAATGATTAGGCCGAAGAAATTAATGAAAAATGGAATACAACTCTTAAGTATGGGCCGGTACCTCGAAGTCCATTTTCAAATTTCTCGACAGTAGGGTATCCAAGAATTTTGATTCATTGGAGTACCATCACAATGTGGCTAGTGTTTCAGTGTTCTACTGCTATTCCAATGAATAGATCTCTAACGAAGTGAAAGAACGACTTATGTCGGGTGTGCTAATTTTATACATTAATGACAGGACCTACAGTTTAAAGTCGACTAGAAATCTGCTGAGAGGCAGTCGTCGGAGAAATATTTTCTCATATTCCGTTTTGTTGGAGATGTCTTAGTAAGCCAACAAACACACTACCTACTAGACTGCGGTGACAATTGAATTGATACTTTGCCTTTCTTTATTACTTCTCAGCATATGCAAAATTCTCGAATTTCGAAAAATTTTGGAAAAATTATTTCAAATGTTGGTTATCACTACGGACACGAGAACCGTTGATATTCTTTATTTTTTATGATTTGAAACAGAATTTTCTTTTGCTTACTTAGAACACGGGCAATATTCTCAATTTTAATATGTATACCGCCGGCAACTTTTCTTATGATGATGTTAAGCTCCAAGCATACCCAAGAAGGCTGAGCAAAAAAAGTCTGAACGAAAAATTCAGCAGGGATAACAAAGAAAATAAAACACGAAAATAAATAAGTAAACAGCAGGATATTTTTGTAATTTTCTTCCAATGCGTTGGCGCATACAATTTACGAGTTGAAAAAAATCCTTCAGTTGGTCATGTACTTTAAGGAGCCTTAGAAACTGGAAAGTAAAATCAAATTTTATATAAAATAGACAAATACGATACGATATTTTGAAATAAATAAATAAATTTATGTATATAAGAGGGAATAAGAGGGAAGGCAAGGTGTTGCAGGCCAAGACAATTTATACTTCATATAACCAACAACAACAATTTTGCATATTTTTGGTGGACCACGAAACGTTGTCAGTGGGAGACCATTCGCGTTTAGCCACAATGGGTTTGTATTTTGTTAACAGGATAAAATGAGAGAAAAGCAAGAAGACCAGGGAAAGGAAAAAAAAAACAGAAAGTAAAACAACAACACCAACAAATATTTTGTTAACGGTAAAAATAAAGTGAAAATAAGAAGAAAAAAGTGGAAAATTCTTAAGAAAATTTCTTAAAAATATTCTTTTATGCTTTCTAATGGGGTCTGTTTATATATACGCCGCATTGCTATTGGTTATTTGACTTTCTACCCCCACTGACTACAGTTCAGGATATTGTTTTAACCACAATAGGTTTTAATTTTTTTGTGGTTAAATTATGAAACCGCAAAACACCCTTTTTCTTATACTAAAAACGCATTTAAAAAGGTAACACTGGTTAAGGGATATGTGTTCGTGGTGGTGTTGGTGGTGGTACTAGGGATGTGTAATCCAAAGGTGGTGGTTTACATAAGTAGAAGAAAAAAAATTATAAGAACTCCGCCTATTTTAAGAAAAAATATGTCACTTACACATGTGGTTTGGTGTTGTTACTCTGCATTTCAGTCTCCTAACGTTTGGCATTTCTAAGGAGGAGACTCGTTAAGCCTTAGGATCCTACACAGCCATGGTTTTATTTTCCATTTTTAGTTTCATATTAAAATTTCTGGTTGGGGGCTTATCCTTACTATCGCTGTTGTTGTTGTTGCTATTGCTGTTGCTATTTTGGTAAACCAAAAAAATAAGCCGAAATAATGGGTTGTCTTTAGCCACAAATGTTATGCCACAATTACGACTCAATATTCTTGTGGAAGTGTTTTCCAAAAAAACTCCTTATTAATGTGGTTGTTATTGTTGCGTTTTACAAAAACACTGTAAAATATCCAATAAAAAATCTAGGGATTGTTTTTTTTTTGTCTTATCGAACTGTTTAGTGTGAAGAGTATACTACTGCCTTTTTATGAATATTGGGTAGGGATAAAAGAAAAAAGCTAGATAGTAGTATTTTGCTTTTACATAGTTTAACATTAAAGTTATGAACAAAAGCTACAAAAACAAAGCAATGAACTTGTTTACAAATTATCGCACGGCGTAATATAAAACAAACAGTAGCATAAAAAAATGGTAAACAAGTAAACAAAAATACAACAACAACCACTACAAGAATAAATGTAAACAAAATACACAAACTACACTACAATAATAAATGTAAACAACGATGTTTACATTTATAGAGATTTTGAGAAGGCGAAGCCAAGAACACTCGCCTTCAAGAACATTCATCAGACTGTTTACCCTGCCTTATGAAAGGCAAGACAAAGTAGGCGAGTGAGTTAATAAAAGTTCACTTAGTTTTGTGTGAAAACGTGGTGTGTCCGTAGAGAGAAAGGGAATTCTGTGTTCCACTGTTCACAACTTGATGTAAACAACAACAATTGCTTTGGTTGTTTTCTTCCTTACACTGTTTTGCGTAAACAAAAACAATTGTTAGACAGATCTTCTCTAGACTGACTGAAATTTTTACACACTCGTTGTCTTCTTTGCCTTGCTTTTTATATATCAACGTAAACAGTCTGATGAATGTTCTTGAAGCCGAATGTTCGTGGTTTCGACTTCTCGAGACATCGTTGTTTCATTGTTGTTTGTGTATTTTGTTTACATTGTTTGTTGTTGCATTTTAGTTTACTTGTTTATCCTCTTTTTTATACTGGTGTTGTTGGTATATTTTTGTTTACTTGTTTTAATGTTACACAGTATAACACCATTTCCACTTTCGTACACACAATAGGTTTTCGTTTTTTAAGAATACACGACTGCCTTAAACTATATTTTTCAACATTTCTTTGCTTCGTTTCAGTTTGATTTATATAGTTTTAATAGCTAAGCAGGTGATTAGACTACTGCAGCAGGTTTTAGGACAATAGCAGGACTAACTGCCGTAGTCTAGCCTCTAAGGATATGTAGAACGAGTAGTAGACGAATTGCTGTCTGCTATACAGTGATGTGAAAAATAATAAGAACTCCAATGGACCATAGGAAGATTTTTGAAGAAAGTAAATAAAATGAGGAAATTGCCAATAAGCAATTGCACTTATTCTTAGCTTAAATATCACAATAATAAATATTTTTTTTTTTATTTAAAATTTTTTTTTTATTTAAATTAAGATTAAAATAAAAATTCATCCTGGTAACCTAAACACCACAATAATTCGAAGAAAGAAAAAAATATTTGTTCATAGTCTTTTTCCCCTACACAATAGGTGCTTCACCTATTTTGTTACCAACGCTATTTGAGGCTTTTGGGGTTTTCTTATCTTAGGTTAGGTTTGTTGTTGTATTTATTGTTGTCGTTTGTTTTTCTTTCTCCCAAAGAGAGTCTAAAAAAATATATACAAACGACTCTCTTCAGAGAAAAGAAAAAAAATTTGAGCATTTTTATAAAAATAACTCAAATTATTATTTACGATACCCCTCGACCCCACGCACACCACCACGTTTAAAAGCAACATTGTTAAGGTCCTTTCGATTGCCATAGAAACTCAATATGCGACGGAGGGAGAAGGAGAGAAGCATCTTAACGAGCATCTTAAGGTATGATATTCTCCCCACCTAGATGATGAACATAAAAATTCATAAACTCCCCCTTTAATGGGATATTTTTTTTTCGTGGATGTTGTTGTTGTTGGTTGTTGTTGAGCTCAAAATAACAGTCACCCTTAGAAATAGAGAAGAGCCCAGTTAAAAAAGCAAGCAAAGTAGATGTCAATTGTTGTGGAAAGCTTAGCGGGGAGCAAGCAGCTGTGAGGCAAGTGAGTATTTCGAAAGCATTCCAATGGGGGGGAGTAAGCGCTGAAGCAAGGCTGGGATATTTTTTTTCCAAATGCATTTAAAAAGTCCTTTTTGAGTTTTTTTTTTCTTCTGTAATGTTTTCTTATTCCAAGATTTTGTTGAAGAAAAAAAGAAAAAATCTCAAGAAAATCGTTTTTGAGTCGTTTGAATGCAAAAAAAAGAAAAAATTCAGTGGAGCAGGATTTTTTTTTAGAGACTGTGGCTGTTGTGTGTATGTATATCTATGTATGAGTGTGAGAATGTCTATGTTTTTTTACTTGAGGTTTACTGTTAATATTTTTGTTGTAATTTTTTCTGTTGGGTTACGGGTGCGGTATTGAATACACCACAAGAGTAAAACCACTGCTACTGGTTCTCGCGGTTCTCGTGTTAAGCCAACGAACGTTACGTAGCAATAAATGTAAGAAAGAAAAAAAAGAAGAAAGAAATTATAAGAAATCGTTAAGAAAACGCTAAGAAGCAAAAGAGAGAGTTGACTTCAAACACTCTCTTCTCTTACTGAAGAAAACAACACAGCTTTTCCTTACAACATATAAGCGGGGCGTTAGCAAACGTTAATGTTGGCCGGGTTGCTGATGTTGATGACAACAATGACGATGATGATGATGGTGGCAGTGACAATATGTTTTTTTCGTATTGTTGTTGCTAGCATTTCTAGCAATTCATAGCGGGAGAGTATGTAAGATTTGTTGTTGCCTTTTTGGCCAGCCATACATGGTGCAATTGTCGTTGTCGTCTTAACCCCAAATTGTTTTGTAAAGGCGTTTATGTTTCTTCTTTTTTATATTTTTTGCCCCCCTTACCAGCATCGTCATCATCGACATCAGCATCATCATTATTCGACCTCAGTTTGAGCCTCGTTCTCAGCTATGCAATAACAACAACAACACCATTAAGATTTATTTGTTTAAAGACGTTCCAACCAATGTTATATGTAACGCGCGTCTAAGTTGTCAACAACATCTTCATCTGCATTTTTACAAAAAAAAAAAAAAAAAAAAACGCGAGAGAAAAAAAAAATACGAGAGAAATAATAATTATCGCCAACGTGGTAACGGTTTTCTTTTTTTTTGCATTTCTTAACGTCGTTGTATATTCGTTCGTCGCTAACGTTGTTATATCGTAAGAAACGTTTTGTAATTGTAAATGTGTTTGTAATCGTTATTGCTGTTGTTGTTGTCATCGTATTTTGTGGTGCTCCATATAGTGGTCGCGTTCATGGTTACCGCAAAAAAATAGTTTAATAGTCTCGTAACATTTGATTCGATCGCCAGGATATTTCTAACAAATCGCCTGCCTTTAATGGCTTCAGTGTTTTTCTAAAATTGCAAAAAAAAAAAGAAAAAGAAAAGCAAGAAAATTAGTTTAAAAAAGAAAAGGCAAAAATTTATTAATTTTTTTGTGAAATTGAAATATTGAAAGTGTTGCCATATAACAAAAAAAAAAGAAATATTACGATTCAATCAGTGTGAAAGTAATTGAAATGAAATAAAAAATCGAAAATTATTAAAAATTTATGAAAATTGTATAAAAAAATTATAAAAAAAATACTGGAAGAAGAAATAAAATAAATTAATTCAAGCAACTAAATTAACATAATCTGGGCTTTTAAGTGTTGTTACATTAGATTTATTAAGTAAAAAAGTTGACATCAATTTTTCAAACTAAAAAATAAAACCGAGAAAACAAATTTATTCGATCTGCTTTTAATTTACAATCCAGTCTTATTAATTAAAAGTTCATATTTACAAAACCCAATTTTTTGTTTTAATTTAAAGTGGTTCCTCCCTTGCAAAAATTATTATTCATTAACTACCAGAAAAATCATATCTTCAAGTATATAACCTAAGCACTTAGTTGTCTTGGCTACTTATGGAATTAGAATGGTGGGCGTGGCACCTCCCTCTTTTAGATGAAATCTGAAAGTTAAAATATTTAATCATTACCTTGAGGACAGCTTAATACTATAGGTTTTTGGGTAGTTATTCGTAATAACTCCTGTCTAATAAGCTATTTAGTAATGACAAAACGAAGCATTCTACTGAAGATTATTTCAATTAAAATTCTGGTTAATCGTCAGAATGTAAAAATATATCTCTCAGGATGCCCCGGTAGTCTAGTGCGTAGTATGCTACACTATTAGCATGAGGGTTGTGAGTTCGATTTCCACCGGAGACCTTGGTTTGTGACACTACGCCAAGCGTATGGTCAAAGTTACTCAGCTTGTATATGATTAAATATAATTTGTGATTCTATTGTAGTTAATAAATAAATAAAATAAAAAACATACATACATACATAATACATAATTGGCCATTGCAACCCTTCAGTCAGGATTACGGCCTAGCTTCTCAACACCACTCATGTTGTGTGCGTAAATTTTATACGTGAGTGGCGGGACCTAAAGTGTAACATCGATTCAGAACGACAGACTTTTTTTACACTCAGAGTTTTTGGCAGTAATCTGCTGAGAGGAAGTAGCCGAAGAAATTAATGAAAAATGGAATACAACTCTTAAGTATGGGCCGGTAAAATAAAAAACATATTCGCGACAAATTGTTATGAGCTAGACAACGTTTCACAAAACCCTGGACTGAAGTAAAGTGACAGTAATTTTGTCTGAACAATTTATACATAATTATTTTCCAATTTTTCTCCTTCAAAGTAATCAATCACAGTATAATACATTGTATCGCACTTTTCTCTACAACCTTGGACTACAATCGCCACAAATAATCGTCTTTTCAGTAAACCTATCAGTTGTCCGCCATGAGATAAATTCTTGGTATTCTTTTGAAGTTAAGCAGGTGATTAGTAGTATCTGCCGTAGTCTAGAAACACAGGCCTCTAAGGAAATGTGGCGACTGTTGTGGTCGAATCGAGTCCAATTCTTTGTGAAATGATGTGAAAAATAATAAGGATACCAAAGGGACACAGAAAGATTTGTTAAGAAAATGGGAAAATTGCCAGTAAGTAATCGCACTTATTCTCAGCTTGCATTATTGCTCTCAACACAATCCCTGAATTAGTTTTTATTGGCCTATTCTTGGTTCTTCCTTGAGGTAAATATGGATACAAAGTGGTTCTTTTAATATCTGTAAAAGAAAACATAGGAATTCAAAAAAGTTCCTTGAATCATTTCTACTTAACGTCGGACCTTTAATTTCGTTCCAGCTTTGATCTGCTCACGATAATTCTTTATTTGTCCCTTTGTCCTCTTCTGATATTACCATACGAGCATTACGGCTGATCACATCATATCCAAGAGCATACTGAGTATTTCATTGTTTAGTGGTGAGCCCATATTTCTTTGGGAACTACGTTGGCTAGGACATCGTTATCAATTGCGAGCCTTATAAGTCGATGATTACATATATCTTTTGGCCTGAATTGGATGATCGGGATACCAACGACATGTGTCTTAGCTCATGCCACTCTTGATATTCTGTCTGAGCCAGAGTCGTAGAGAATTGTACGTTTCAGATATTCGGATTTCGTTCCATCCAGAGAAGACGTGGTGGAAATTTGAATAATTTTACATTACACAGGCAAGGGCATATTCCATACCAATAGGCCGTCCAAATGAATAAATATTTCGCTGATATCCTATACAAACTTTCTTTAATTTCAATTTAAATATAGGAAGTCCTTGATGAAAAACCCTATAGAATTGATCGAATTGATATTTTGGCCACCATTAACCAAATGACGGTCAGTTCGTGGTTGAGTGCGAGTCTCTCGTTTAATGTTGCCATTTTCGCCACAGTCTAGTGAGTAGTGTGCTTGTTTACTAGATGATAGTTTCGAGTTCAAATTCCAGCTTTATTATCTTGGAAAAACCAGATATAAATACAATAGTTGGCAGACTTCTTACAACAGCTTTGAGTGTAACTAAAGTAAAGAAAAAATTTCACAAAATCGACGTTCGTAACCTAATTAAACTGTAGATCCTGCCTGTAATGAATGAAATTAACGTACGCAGCATGCGTGATATACATATGTTATGTAGCATACATACATAATTAGTCATTACAAGCATTCAGTCAGGAATACGACCTAGCTTTTCACGGCACTAGGGTTGTGTGTTTTAATTTTATACATGAGTGGCGTGACCTAGAGTTTTAAGTCGACTCCGAACGACAGATTGTTGGGAAACTTTTCATGGCAATTTTTTCTTTACTCTCAGAGTTTTTGCCAGAAATCTGCTGAGAGGAAGTTGCCGAAGAAATATTTGTTTCATATTTTGTTTTGATGTCTGACCGGGGATTTAAACCGTGGCGTCTTGTCTAATAAGTCAACACGCTACGTACTAGACTACGGCGATTTCTTCATGCAACACAGTTTACGTCAATTTGAATATTCCGCAAGAGTGATTTGCGGATGTGGTCATCTAATGAGGAGGTGATGTGACTGGCCATTGTGGAATTTGACCCCTTTAGGGTTCTTTTTATAGGGTTTTCTTAAGTCGCAGATATGTATGCAAATTAGTGGTCCTCAGAGCCAACATAACCCATGTCATCGGTCAAATTTGGTTTGATTTATGCACTAGAGTCATGGAAAATTTGACATTTCGGATGCCTTCCAGCCAGAGTAACTATAAACGATTTTATATTTCACATCTAATGGATCCATCATTCGCCCGTTCAAATGTCTCACAAACATTTTGTTTTATTCTAATTTTAAGATAGAAAGCGTATGGGTTTTAGCATCGATTTCACCAATATGTGCTCATCTGATACATTAAATAATTTTTCGAAACTTTAAACCCGTAGATTAGAATGAAGTTGTAACAGTAAAGGCAATAAAATATACTTCATAAACGCGAACATTTTCTTCGCAATCATGGCTTATTATTGGCTGTCTTATAATATGATTGACTGGGCATTTAATTTTTCCATATTTTTCTGCAACTTTTTTCTTTTTTTTCTTTTTTGTTGGTCTAAAATGTATTTAAAGTTTAATTTACTCTTAAACAATGTATTTGTTTTTGTAATATACATAAGTATTTATATTTGTATTAGTGTATGTGTATGTATGAGAGATTATTTGTATAATATTTTATTGTGCATTATAAACCGCACCACCACACATGTGGTAATAATGGAAAGACTGGAAATTATAAAAAAAATTGAAAAAAGTTTTAAAAAATTATGTATGAGAGTGTGTGTGTATGTGTGTATAAATAATCTTTGTGGCATTACGATCAGTTAAATAATTGATGGCATCAATAGAAAAATTGTATATTGCAACACAGTTAATTTGTTGCAACATGATGATTAAATGATGATGAATAATACATACGCAGAAGGAACACACATATACACACGTACGAACATTCAGTCATATTCTAAATTTGTTTTGTTGTTTTTGTTGAAATAAATAAAAAATAAAAAACGAAACAAAATAAATAATTATCAAGTATTATAATATATATTTTTACCGTTATTTACTTAAATACTTTAATGCAAAAAAAAACAGTTAAAATCCAGCCAAAGCATTAGATGTGTTGTGCTGCCTTCAAATATGTCAGAAATGAATTGTTGATGATGATGAATTCGCTGTTGATGAATACCGCTTTTATGTTTTTTATGCCGCCTCTTCATTTTTTTTAATTCTTATTATCACTGTGATGTATCACAGCTATTGTGTGTGATGAGTTGCAAAGCATTTATGTATGAATTTCCCTGCGAGTGAATGTTGTTGTTGTTGTGATTTTTTCTTTTTGTTGTGATTTTTGTTTGTTTTTGTTGTATTATTTGTCGGTCAACCATTTTCCGCAACTGTTAATTTACCAACTCTCACATTTTTATTCAGTTTGTTTTTTAATGCCTCAGCCATAAGCTCCCCCCCCCTTTATGGCACAGAATAAAAGTGGCAGCATGTGGAGACATGTCATGTTGTTGGTAACATTTGGTTAATGAATGAATAAAAATCTGAAAATTTTTAAATACGGTTTTAGAACCTGGTTATAGTACCTCTTATTTACATAACATAAATATATAATTGGTCATTACAACCCTTCAGTCAGGATTATGGAATTAGTTTCTCACACCAATTATGTTGTATGTGTTAATTTTATACTTGAGCGGCGGGACCTATAGTTTTTGAGAAACTTTTAGTGGCAGTTTTATTTGCACTCAGAGTTTTTGCCAGTAATCTGCTGAGAGGAAGACACTGAAGAATTTTTTTTTATATTTTCGTTTTGATGTCTGGTCTGGGATTTGGACATTGGCCTGTGGGGTGCGGAAGGAACACTGCATGGATTTGGATTAAACAGGATAAAAATTTTGCTTAATACTGTCACGTTTTTTACCTTTTAAACCCGTTTAAAATATGAGCTCGTAGATTGCAAATAAAATAAATTCGTCTTTAGTTTTTATTAAAAATTCTTTATTATTCGCACAATTCTGTGTGCCACTGTTCACAACTTGATGTAAACAACAACAATTGCTTTTTTGTTTTGTTATTCCTCTTTGCACTCTTTTGCATATACGATAACAATTACTAGACAATTATTCGACAGATCTTTGTAACAGAGATCTTCAAACCACGATTACTCTCTTCAAACACACCGCGTCTTCACACAAGACTGACTGAACTTCACTCACTCAGTCGCCTGCTTTAAGTTGCCTTTTATATGGCAGAGTAAACAGTCTGATGAATGTTCTTGAAGGCGAATGTTCATGTAAACATCGTTGTTTAGATTTATTATTGTAGTGTTTGTTGTTGTATTTTTGTTTACTTGTTTACCATTTTTTTTATGCTGGCGTTTGTTGTTATATCAAGTAGTACGATAATTTGTAAATAAGTTTGTTTACTGCATTGTTTTGTTTTTGTAGCTTTTGTTTATAATTTTTATGTTAAGCGATGTAAAGGCAAAACACCAGTATCTAGATTTTTCCATTTTCTTAACAATATGTTAACTCGTGTTGGGTAAATATTTAAAAGTTGTATGGATACTTACGATTCTGCTTGATATCCAACTTTTTAGATTTCCTTTTCCTACTATTTTGGTAGGTTTATAGAATTTTTTTTACTACCATCACTGATAATGTATGTATCTATGTGTACTTTTATGTATGTATGTATGAACGTATGTTTATTAGCCGTGACCAGTGTGCACACAATATGGCCAACAATTTTGTTTGTTTTTATTTTATCCGATGCTCAGTTTTATTTTTTAACATTTTATTTTAATTTTTATTTGTTTGTTTTTTTTTTTTAATAAAAAAACATTTTTTTTATTATAAAAAAATATTAAAAAAAAGAAACATCAAAACAAACGGAAGCAAAAGTTTTATTTTACGCGTTATTTTTTTATTTTTTTTTATAAAAAATCGTGATTTTTTCCATTCATGCCACTTCTGGTCATGAGCCAGAGCCTCAAAGTTGTTTCACTTGCTGTACGTAGCATTTGGTAGCATTTGTTTGCATTTTTATTGGCAAATTGTATGTGTTCCTGAACCATCAACTCTAACCCCTTACCGGCCACTGTTGCAGCATTTTATCAACTGAGAGTGTCATTTTTATTTAAGATTTCAACTTCATTGTGAGGCCGTATTTTTTTTTTATCATTTCAAATCATTCCGTAGATTTTATTTAGTTTCCCTCTCAAATATATTTACTTGTATGATGAAGTACTTCAGTTTTTTCCTTTTTTTTTTGGATTCAGAATTTTTTGAGGTTAAACTTTTATTTACGCGTAGTTTTTCTCGTTTTTCTCATTTTTTTTCTGATTTTTTCTTTGGTTTTGTTTTTTAATAATTGTCATCATTCACAGGGTTCTGACAAAATTTTCTTTTCTAGCGGTGTGGTGTGAATCGTTTACCGTAAAGGCGAATGACTACTAGTATAAGGTGTAGTATTAGGAAATCCATTATTAGCAAATGAAATTAGAAGTTTTTTTATTAGCACAGTTATGAACCCGGTTTTAATAAATATACGGTTCATTTGCCATAAACAGGAAAAGATAGTTTCTTTAGCGCCATATCCGGGCAATAAATACTTCCTTACAAAGTTCCTAACCTTTAGGTGAGTTTTTCCATTTGAATTAACGTCTTAGTGGAGCCGACAATAGTTAATGATTTTCTCCAAATTCTACCAATGGCCACCGTTTACGCAACATAAAATCTAAAATACCCAATTATAACTTTCCTTGCTCTGATAAGTCTCAAAAAAGACGCTCCTAATTATAGCCAATTTGATAAAATCCATACGACTTCAAATAATTGGTTATTAGAACTCTTCAGTCAGGATTAAGTCTCAGCTTCTCACAACACCTATGATTTGTGTGTTAATTTAGTCCATGAGTGGATGGACCTGCAGTTTATAGTCGACTCCGAATGATAGATTTTTCAGAAACTTTTCATGGCAGCTATATTTCACTCTCAGAGTTTTTGCTAGAAGGCTGCTGAAAGGAAGTCGCCGAAAGAAATATTCTTTTCATATTACACTTTATTCAAGGTATCTGAGCCGGGGTTTAAACCACAGCCTCACGTTTAATAAGCCATCACACTACCTACTAGACTACGGCGACTTACATACGACTTTATAAATACTTTACTTAACTAGTCATTACAACCACTTAGTCAGGATAACGACCTAGTTTATACGGTTTGTAGTCGACTCCGAAGTACAGATTTTTGGAAAAACTTTTCATGGCAATTTTATTTCATTCTCAGGGCCTACTAGACTACGGCCACTTCAAAAAACGTTCTCAATAATAGGGACTTCGATAGGATCGATTTGACGATGCGAACAGATCTGCATCTTGTAGTTTAACTTCGATTTTCGACAAAATAATCTCAAACTCTTTAAACACCCAATAAGTTCAGATTCTTCTTCCTCAAGACTTTTATGGAATTTTTGTATTGGGAAAGGGAAGTGAAGTTAAGTTAGTTGGCGCATCCCCTGGAAGGAAGATATCCCACTTAGGCCAGCACGGTGCTCAACCATTTCATAGAGATAACTATCCCGGATTAAATAAAAAAAAATATTGCTCATCATTGTGCGATGAATGGAAAGGGATGTGAAGTAAGGAAAGGAATGCAATGCTCAGTACTTAGAACTCAGTACTACTATCACAGGCAATATTTTCTGTATTCTGCAACTCTATACGACTGTCGTAAGTAAAGCAAATTACACTGCAAACAGTTACTCGGGGAGCCATTAAAACGATTTTAAGTAGTCTGGGCAGCTGCTATTCAAAAAATACTTGTGAGCTAATATCGACAATTCGCAGTTTTATGTGTTTTTACCAGATTACATACAATAATCTTTTAGCCGCCGTATTCTAGGAGCTAGTGTGTTCACTTATAAGAAGTGAGGCCACGGTTCAAGCCCCAGATCGGATATTAAAATGGAAACATGAAAAAAAGTATTTCTTCGACGAATTCCTCTCAGCAGATTTCTGGCAAAAATTCTGAGAAAAAATAAAATTGCCATGGAAAGTTTCTTAAAAAATCTGTCGTTTGAAATCGACTTTAAACTGTAGGTCCCACCACTCATGCATGAAATTAACGCACACCACTAATGTGGTGTTAGGAGCTATGTCGTAATCCTAACTAAAGGGTTGTAATGACCACTTGTGTATGTTATGTACAGTAAGACCCCGCTTAACGCTGCTCCGCTTAACGCTGTTTCAGTATTACGCGCTAGCATTGGGATTACCCTAAATCGCACACTGTGTTGATGCTTGTTGTAGATATGTGTGCAAATGAAACGGTCATGTACCAACCAAAAGTGTTGCACTATATAGCCACGGTGTATACTATGTATCTTTTTCAGTGCTCTTTTGTTACTCTATCCAGAATAAAGTTCCAAATGTATTTTCCGAAGTAGCAATCACAGTACGAAAGTATCTTGCCTGCATCCTGATCCCCATTACATGTGTATTCACATATGTACGTGTTAAGTTGCCTTCTTTAACGTTGTTTCGTTTAGCGTTAGAACTTATTGGAACGTAAGCGGGGTCGAGTATAGAAACTCTTGGCACTAGTTCTGATTTTTTTACAACCAGAAATGCAATCTTTCGAGCTCCTTTAATTTAATTCCTTGTATTTAAAGATATGGACTCTATTAAGAGGCGTTTATTTGTCCGGTACTTAATGCGAAAAGCCTTTGGTACCAAATTAGATAAAACCACTTTATAGTTGATCAAACGTATAATATGGAAGGTTTACAACAGACACCTAGACGTATGAGTTATAAAAAACAATTAAAAATATTTCTCATACGCCAGAGGGAGCAACATGGCAATACTTTTACGGTATAAATTATTTCATAAGCAAATGATTAACAAAAAAAATAAAATAATTTGAGGAAAAAAATTTCACTGAAAATCAACGGAAATTGTAATAAAAATTAAAAAAAGCAACAATTGCAGCAAATTGTGTTAAAAAAATTGAAAAAATCGAAAAAAAACGAAATTGAAAAAAGACGGTCAACAATACGAAAAACAATAGTGACGGGGGAGAAAAAAAAATAATAGATGGTGCCCCTTTTCAATTTGTGTGTGCAACAAATGGTGAAATTATGATACACCGCACGCACACAGTTAACAGGATATTTTTTGGTGTATTAAACAGGAAACAGATGTGTGATGTTGGCTGAGTTTGTTTCGTTTGCATTGCTTTTTTTCAATTTTTATTTTTATTTTCAATTTTTTATCTTTTTTTTTGTAAAGAGTGTATATGTGTGTTTGAGTGTATGAAAACTGTAATTGTAATGATTAACTTCGGCTTCTGGCCATCATTATTAATACAATTGTTTTGTAATTGTAAAAAATTTACAAAAAAGAAAAAAAATTCATAAAAATTTTCAGTTTTTTAATATTTTTGAACAACAAAGCATAAAAAATCCTGCTAATAATGGTTTTAATCGCCAGTCAAAGTTGGTAATGAAAGGACGACAGTATTTGAAAAACAGAAAATTATACAAAAGAACCCAAAAGGAATTAATACAGAATTAAATAAAAAAAAACGCCGAACGAAAATTCTTACCCGATAACTAATGTAACAACATTTGAAGCCTTAAAATAATAAAAAAAATAAAATTTAAAAAAAAATTTTCATACAAATTCCTTCTAAAGTTTTAGCCATAATGATGTCATAACAAATATACAACTGTGTGTGTGTTTAAGTGATAAGAAAAAAATTCAAAGAAATTTTCATTGAAAAAAAATTTCCTTAAAAAATCAAAAATCTGTAACAAAATGCACATCACCAGTGAAGTGAGTTCTACAACCACGTCTACACATCAAAATAAAAAAGGTTCCAGTAACCGTAACTCTAACAGTGAGACAAATAATAACAATACAAATGCCTCCAATAATAATAAAGATGGTGCTGCAAATAAAAAATCAGTGGACACGAGTCCATATTTGACGCCAGAAAATTTAATTGAAAGAACTGTAGATGTTCTGTTGGCTGAACATCCGGGAGAACTTGTTAAGACTGGATCACCACATATTGTAAGTCGTTTGGATACAGAATGAATGTAATATTTTATAGTAAGAGAAAAACTTTAGGCTTGTAAAATATAAATATAATGTGGATCCAAATTAGCTGATCTAACAAAGAGTTAAAATCGTTGTCAAGCTAAGACCGTTGATAAGGCTTTCCAAGGTCATCTTTATAATACATTCGGAATTTCGTTACTATCTTACATGGGAAACAATCACGTTTGTTGTGTGTGTGTTAATTTTATCCCTGAATGGTAGAATTAACGTCGACTTTTCTTTTTTAAGTGATGCCATAGCTGAGTTTCGAACTCAAGAGCACTCACTTAGTAAGCTATATGACCAACTAAATTAAATGCTTACTTATGAGCTTCACTTTACACGTAGTTGTTTTAGATTTTAATGAAATCGTTCCTGGTTGTTCTACTCATTATCACTAACATGGTAGCGTATTCAGATTGATTGTTCAGGGGCCTGATGAGCCTCTAAATCCCGTGTGGGTTAGGCTTAAATGATCCCAGAATAACAGCACAGACTACCCCTTTTAGCAAATTTTAACGTTTTCTGTATACTATACGATATAGGAGAGATAAAGGAGTTCTTATGCATTGTTCTCTCCCCAAGCCAGTGGCTTATAAGCCAAGAACCATTTAAACAAGAGCATTGCAGTACAATTGAAGTAGCCATAGTAATTTTTTCCTTAAAAAATTGTAGAGTTTTCAAATGTAATGCCCTTTCAAAGTCGAAAAAAGGTTGTATGGGGTGATTTGGAAGCTACCTAATCCCTCAAGAGAAAGTACACTTTGTGTTAAGTGGATACGTCAGTAGGCAGTGTGTTGGCTTATTAGACGTAAAACGCGGGTTCGTATCCCAGGTCAGGCATCAAAACGAAATATGAAAAAAAAAATGTATGGGGCTGAAGTGGGGGAATTCGGTTACAAAATTGAATATACCTAAATGGTGGCTATTATCCAAGCTTAGACGGAAAGTGCAGAGGAGCGGACATTATATTGTTACATTTTGATCTTTTTATAAACGTTTAAAATATGAGTTCGTTGATTACAACCAAATTAAAAATACATAGATTTGTGCTTAGTTTCAATTAAATTCTTTATTGTTCGAACTATTTTTATGTGCTATTGTTTATAACTTAACGTATACAACAATAATTGTCGGTTCGCTATTCTTTTTTGTTTCCAATGCAGATCTTTACAACAGAGATCTTCAAACCATGACTGTTCTCTTCACACGCAACGCGTCGTCATATAAGACTGACTGAATTCTTACTACTCGTTGCCTGCTTTGTATTGCCTTTTTATATGCCCACGTATATAAATGATGAATGTTCTTGAAGTCGAACGTTCGTGTCTTTACCTTCTCGAGATCTCTATCGTTGTTTCATTGTTGTTTGTGTATTTTATTTACATTGTGTGTTGTTGCCTTCTTGCTTACTTGTCTATTACCTTCTTTTTCATACTGCTGTTGTTGGTATATGGTTTTTTTGGTCGTAGTCTAGTAGGTAGCTGTGTTGCGAGCCTGCGGTTCAACTCCCGGCTCTGACATGCAGAATAAAACAAAATATGAAAAAATATTTATTAGGCGTCTTCCTGTCAGCAGATTTCTGGCAGAAAAAATCTGAGAGTAAATAAAATTGCCATGAAAAGTTTCTCAAAAACCTGTGGGTTCCGTCAACGATGTACAAAATTAACATACACAGAATGTGTGAGTTAGAAACTAGGTTATAATGGATATGAACGAATCATTGAAATGAAGTGTTACTGCGGTCCAGAACTAGGCGGTGAGTTATCCTTACTGTTATATGAGAGCATCCTGAGATTTGTAAGGATTGTTTGTGTTATAGGAAAACCCCATGTAGGCTGAGTTATTTTTGGCTCTGAATTTACTAGTTTTCTGTTTTTAAATTAAAATATTACAAATTTAATGTAAGTATTCTTTTAATTCTTTCTTTTTCTTTCACAGGTCTGTACAACACTACCGACACATTGGCGTTCAAATAAAACGTTACCGATTGCCTTTAAAGTCTTGGCGTTGGGTGAAGTCATGGATGGAACAATTGTCACAATACGTGCTGGTAACGATGAAAACTTTTGTGGTGAATTGCGTAACTGTACGGCTGTAATGAAAAATCAAGTGGCCAAATTTAATGATTTACGTTTTGTGGGACGCAGTGGGAGAGGTAAGTCAATGGAGAAATGAACGGAGAATGAATGGAAAAAGAAAAGAAATCATTGTGGCAGTGATTTGCTGCCAATTAAATTGAAAAAAATAAGAATAAGGAAGAAAAAGAGAGTCTTTCTTAACAAGTTAAGTGAAGGAAATGCGAAGAAAATAAGTCTTGGTTTTTTCTTCTTCTTCTTCTATAAAATTAAATCAACTGTATCATGAAGATTTACGTCGTATTGTCAACGTTGAGGCTTTTGACGTTTTTTTTTAAGAATTTTTTTCGATTTTTTTTTTCAACTTTTTTTTTGGAATTCCAAGAACATTAACGAACATTATTGAAAACAAGTCTAAGCAAATGGAAAAGAAAAACGGAACAGGAATAGGAAAGAAAGAAATGAAGTTTAAAAAAGAAAATTAAATCAGCGTAACTGTTTATTTAAATCCCCGCATCTTTGGCTGTTTGTTAAGTGATTCCGTTCTCACTCTCTATGTCTCTCTATCATTTCTTTTTAAGCAGAACAGGGGGATTTTAGAAGCAATTGCTCATTAAAACTGTAATTTTTTTAACGGTGACCTCCCTTACATTTTGTTTCTAAAAATTCCTTACCCGGTGTGTGTCAACAAAATAATTCTTTTTGTCATTTTAAAGTGGCAAATAATTCCTTGAAAATCTGTTTTTTTCGAGTTTCCTATCCCACAATTTTTTATATTTAACAGCCAGTTTTTTAATTTGCATTTGTTTTCTTCTCCTTCTTCTTTGTTAGCTGCTACTCATTATTTGTTAAAACATTTAAAAGTTAGAAAAAATCCGGCCTAAAGGGATTAATGTAAGGAAAGATATATTTTTTTTAATAAATTTACAAAAGGATTACTTGGGTCATCGTTTTGTACGGGTACATGCCCTTTTAATGGCATTTGTTTCTTCGGAAGTGTTTTTATGGCTTTACATTAAGTTGAGCAACTAAAAAATCCTTGTTTATTTGCTAATTTATTGGCATTAAGTAGTCAATTTTTAATGGGATCTTCTGTTATAATATGCCTCTAGCTTAAGGGAGTGATAATAGAAGGAGTAACAAAAAAATGCCTTTTTTGTGTAAAAACAAATATGATTTGTTTATGAAATATTAGGTGGATTTATGAGGGCCACTATTTAAATTCTTTTACACATTTATGGCTTTTAGTTCAATCAGTTTCTTCCAATTTTTTTTTAATTGAATTGATTATTTTTTTCTAAATCTTAAAAAAATCTTAAAATGACAAAAAATCTTCACCCCTATGCGGTTTTTATAACTTGAAAACTCCTTAGGCCTTGATATTAAATCTTGAATTTGTTTGACTTATCCAGCCTTACGAATATTTAATCATTATGTATATTCTAAAAGGCGTATGAGTACTGAAAAAAGAAAAAATCTTTTTTTCTTCTTTTGTAAACAAAAAACAACAAAATATGTTGAAACAAAATTTAATTATTTGCCTTTCGCATATTGATTTCCTTTATTGGTATTCATTTTCAAACAACACATCAGCAAATATTTGTTTTAAATGAATTCAGAAAAAAAGAAAATAAAAAAAACGAAAGGAAAAGAAAAGACAAATATTTCTGTAATTAAATTTAAGGAACAGCTATAAAATCTACACACACACACAGCCAGGCACGCAGCAGCCATATGTATGCCCTTAAGAGTATGCAACATATTCTTTCAATTGCTTTACATCTTGTCACTCTCTCTCGTTCTCACACACACTTATTAGCAAATAAGAAATGTATCCAATTACATAAAAAAAAATGATTTAATGTTTGGAATGTTCTTTAACATGTTTGAAGCAACAGCAACGAATAACGAAAAAAATCGAAGGAATTTAATTGTAGTCACGAATTTATTACCCACACTCATACTCTCTTTACAGTCGCATATATGCATTGATTTGTAATTCATATGGAAATTCTTTAGCGCCATTAGGAAAATATTTTCACAATTTGCTAAAGAGCCGTTTTTGGTATCACAAATACAAACACAAATACTTCAGTAACACATATTTGAAACATACATGCTTATATTTACATGTATGTATGTACATGAATAGAAATTAGTTTGTTTATATATTTGTATATATTTGTATGTTTGTTCGTACTGTTTATATGAATTTTTAAAATTTTTGTAATATTTTCGCTCCCCTATTGGAATATGTATTTCAATAATTTGTTTTGGTGAAGAATTTTTCCTGTTGTAGTGTTAAATTATTACATTTTTGCTAACACATATAGGCATAGTTGCATTGGAATTAAAAATAAATAAAAAACAAACAACAACAAATACATATTTTAATGCCTAAATAAACTTTCTTTTGGAATATTGTTTGGAGAAATCCCACTTCAATTATTGATTTCAAATTTTAAACAGTACGGTTGCACATGGTTGTGAAGTCGCCGTGGTCTAGTAGGTAGTGTGTTGGCTTATTAGATGAAAGGCCCGAGTTCGAATCCCAGGTCAGACATCAAAACGAAAATATGCAAATATTTCTTCGGCGACTTCCTCTCAGCAGATTTCTGGCAAAAACTCTGAGAGTAAAAATTGCCATGAAAAGCTTTTAAAAAAATCTATCGTTCGGAGTCACATTAAACTGTAGGTCCCGCCACTCATGTATAAAATTAACGCACACAACATGAGTGGTGTGGAGAAGTTAGGCCGTAATCCTGACTGAAGGGCTGTAATGGCCAATTATGTATGTATGTATGTAGCACATGGTTAGGAGAAACAAGGCTAACACAAAATTCAGCAGGAGGCATCCTTTTGATTCTATGAAATGCTTCGCAACTAGGCTGATTAATAAGAGTAAATGTAAGCATTTTGAAGTCTACATATACATTCAATAGAAATCATCTTATAAGTTTATATAATAAACTTCGTAGTCCCTTTGATGCAACCGCAAAGAACGAAGAAAATTAATCATCTAATATGTAGGCACTGCAGTGTGGAGTAATTTCAATCTCTCAATCAAAATACGGGTTCCTGAGGACTTCTGTAGAACTGTCAAGGATAGTAGTGCCAGTTGTCTGTATCTTAATGGTAATTAGACCCTTAAGAAGTTCTAGTAACCTTTAAAATAAGTCCGCCGAATCTTGACTAATGTTAGATAAATCGCCAGGAGTCTATTGTAATAGGAATATTAACCTTCCTACCATTCTCGTAACCTAGAAGTAGAGAGTGCCGTTATCGTTGTCTAGTAGGTACTGTGTTGATATATTAGACGTGTGCCTGTGCTTCAATTTTTATTAAAAAATCATTTTCAGCGATGAGCACTATTTCTAGAAGAATGGTCACTTGTTGATTTAGATCTTGAGCTATGAAAACCACGTTGGGCACCGTCCACGTCTTCAACGGTTTCAACAGGACATCGAATTGTTTCACATAACTCATGTCACATTGAATTCCTGTACGAGCGATTTGAGGACATGGTCATCTCACGTGGAGGTTATGTGAATTGGCCATTTGATTGCCATATTGTTTGAGACGAGCCTTCGTCTCTCTTTATCTTCCCTTTCGTTGATATAAATCCACTGTCTATTTATTGCCACAAATTCCCACATGATCTTTGACCTAGCAGAGGCTGGTTCTATTTTTTATGTCCATTTGATTCATTTTCTCCAGGCAATGGTCTGTTCTCTTCCATTTAATAACAAAGAGTTGCGTGTTCGGATAATAGCCAGAGTTTAAGGACATAAGAAAAATTTCCTTTCGAAATAAAACAGCCAGAAGTCCCCAGATTCTCTCCTCCTAAAGAGGATAGCATTATCAACGCATTGTTACGTTAGTTACATTTTAAAAACGTTTAGAATATGAGCTCATGGATTACAAATAAAATAAAAATAAATTTGTGTTTAGTTTTAATTACAATCATTGTTATTTGCACAATTCTGTGTGCCACTATTCACAACTTGATGTAAACAACAACATTTGCTTTGTTTGTTATTCCTGTGCTTATACTCTTTGCATAAACAATAATACTTACTAGACAACACTTATTCAACAGATCTTTGTTGCGGTGATCTTCAAACCATGATTACTCTCTTCAAACACATCGCTTCTTCACACAACTGACTTAACTTTTACTAACTCCTTTGTCTGCATTGCCTTGCCTTTTATATGACAGGGTAAACAGTCTGATAAATGTTCTTGAAGGCGAATGTTCGTGGATTCGCCTTCTCGAAATCTCATTTTTTTTATTGAGCACTATTTCTAGAAGAATGGTCACTTGTTGATTTAGATCTTGAGCTATGAAAACCACGTTGGGCACCGTCCACGTCTTCAACGGTTTCAACAGGACATCGAATTGCATGTTGTTGTATTTTTGTTTACTTGTTTACCATTTTTTTTGCTGGTATTTGTTGTTATATTAAATAGATATTGTTGTAAACAGGTTTTTTTACTGCATTGTTTTGCTTTTGTAGCTTTTGTTTATAATTTTAATGTTAAGCGATGTAAAAGCAAAAGACCAGTATCTAGATTTTTCATTTTCGTAACAGTATACTATATGAGTAGGGTGAGGCAGTTTTGAGGAAGTTCCGCTAATTCAGCATATTGAATATATCATCAATTTTCTAAGCGAAATTCTAAAGGTCAAGTCACTACTCAGGGGTTTGTCTTCAAATCATTAAAGCCATTTTAAAATTTTTTTGATAGTAAAAGAGAAGTAAAAGTTTTAATAGACTTATTAAACCAGGTATTAACAGGTACTTTAGTTAACAACTGGACATTGATTTTTTTTGTCATGTTTCTGGAAACAAAGTTTTAAACCCCCCCCCCAAAGCATATTGTAAATTTGACCAAATAATAAATACTTTTTTAATAAACAAATCGAAAGAAACATACTTTTAAAAAGTTTTTCTGTAAGGAGAACAACTTCTAAATACACGATATTGTTAACAGCAGACTGGTGCTCTTTTTTCACTGGGTTTCAAGTGCTGCTGCTTTTATTTTTATCTGCTCCAGCATCCCTTAAGATTTGTTGTGCGGATGAAAATAATGAAATTCAAAAGGAAATAAACACAAGGAATTTTATTTAATTTTTCATTTTGGTTTTTTTTTTGGAAAAGCAAACGAAATAGAATTGAAGTGTAATAAAGAGTAAGAGAGAGAGAGTGGGAGAGAAAGTGAAAGAATCACAGACACAAATAAAGAAAATAATGAAGAATATTAAATTTTTAATGATGTTTAATGGATGGCGGAAGTTGGGAAAAATCAAAAAATAAACAGTAACGGCAACAGCCGCTGTTGCTCTCTGCTGCTTAAAGAAAATTTTTTTTCTTCTGATTTTAAGAGGTGAAGCAGGAAGTTGCAAGGGGCTCAAGGGTGGAATAACAGTAACATTATAAAGCAGGATGTTTTGTAAATAGAAAGAAAAAATGGCAAATAAACACCAGAAATCTAAAAATATCATGAAAGAAAATCATCGACATCATCATCATCAGGCGGGCGGGCAGGCAGCCAGCCATCCAGCCAAAGAGCATCTTAAGTAGCAGGTGTGTTTAAAGTGGTTGTTAAAATAAACATTTTCAATTCATTTTTCTCTCTTAAACTTTTCCTTTCCTTTTCAGTTTTTTTGGTTGAAAAATCAACATCATAATGAGGTTAACTTAATAAGAAATTTTTGGTAATTTTTCTTCTCCTTTACTTTTCAATTTAATTTCCTTGCCATGGCATTAAACACAATCATCATGCTTCAATACTTAACAGCTTCAAATTGTAGGTGGAGTGTTGTTGCATGGTGGTGTAGTCGGTCGATTGTATAAAATTAATCCGCATTATGTTGATTTTGTTGCCTACTGCAATTGTAGTTATAGTTGCAGTTGTAGTTGTTGTTGTTGTTTAAAATGCATTTGCATTTTACATTATTTGATGATCACTTGAGTGCCCTTTATGCATTGCATCGTATGCTGATTATTTAATACCAAATAGTCAAAATGCAAAACATTTTGTAATTACACTCCTCAAAATAACAAAAACCCAAAATGCGAACGTACAAGTGTAAATCGACATGAGTTTGTTACACTACACAATAACAATTACTCCTGCGCCGTTTGCCCCCTTTGGCACTTGATAACATCTTAAATGTGTTGTTGTTGTTTAGGTTCTGTTTAATATCCTTGTCCAAGTCCAACTAAACATGTAGTTAATTAACATGTTTCGTTATGTGAGCATAACAAAGAACAGTGGAGGGGAAAATAATAGCACAGTGGAATACATTGAGTTGCAAAAGATGCATTTATTCATTTAAATCACTTTCTTTATGCAATGGGGTAACTGAAGGATTGCATTGCTGTGATAATAAATCGTTTAAATGGAATATGAATAATTTCTCTCAATCAGTTTTTGAATGGAAGTCATTGATTCTACTTATCGACAGTACAAACTCATTGTTTAAACTTCTGATCGGTTTTCCCTTTTAGTTTTTGTAAAGGATGGGCGTAGGTCCCTGTTATACTATCTACATTATCCATGCCGTATTCGTTCTTTTGTCCGTATGTGCCAATTGTTATGGTTTTACCTTTTAAGAATGTTTATAATATAAGCTCGTAGCTTGCAAATAAAATAAAAATAAATTTGTGTTTAGTTTTTAGTTTAGTTCGCACAATTCTGTGTGCCACTGTTCGCAACTTTATGTAAACAACAACCATTGCCTTTTATGTTATTCCTTTCTTTATACCCTGCGAATAAACAATAACAATTGCTAAACAATTATTCGATAGATCTTTGTAACGGATATCTTCAAACCATGATTTCTCTCTTCAAACGCACTACATCTTCACACAATACTGACTGACTGACTGACTTCAATTCATACTCTTAAGGATTTATTCTTCTGTTCGTTATGGTACCTCGTTAACTGCTGCAACCACTACATTCACGAATAGAGTTGCTCGCAGTATTAAATTTTTACGTCAAACTTGCAGCCATATCTGCTGTTTGGTAGAAAAGCTCTAATATTGAACGGTTGCAGTGTGTGTATGAAAATTCTTGTTTCTCCACTTGAGTCCAAGAAATAATTCGATCCCGATGAATGTATAAACCGAAGAAATTTTAATCGGCTGTCGTTACAACAACCAACAACTTCTTTTTATTGCCTAATCTTGTTGCAAGCTAGTAAAGAGAGTCGAAAGAGCCACAGAGTGCACTTAGGGCTGTATTTTCTATAGGTGGTTTGTAGTTGTAAATCGTACTGGAAGTCTAAGAAATTTTCTTTTTTAAGTCTCTATTCCAATGAAGTGGAACACTGTCATCGAATAGCTTCTACTCCAAGAAATTAAGGAAAGTGATAAGGGGTAGTCTTCCAAAAAGGGTATTTTCACCACTTATAGCTCTTTTTAATTACTTAACTTAATTGGTCATTACAGCTCTTTAGTCAGGATAACAACCTACCAGAGCTGGTGTTTGAAACACGGGCACGCGTCTAATAAGTTAACACGCTACCCACTTGATTGTGGCGACTTCTTCTCTAACCAAATTAATACAGATGAAATTCGATAATACTGCTACCAATGCTGTGGTTCATAGGTCACAATGGAGGAGACGTTTGCAGACAGCTGGCTGTACTTACCCTGTGGCTGTACTTCCTTTCCCAATTACAGAACAAGCTCGACTAATCGAACTATAGTGTAATGACTACAGTCGACGCTGTTGCAATGTAAAAAAGAAGGTTCCGTTTGTAGTTGTCCAGCCTCTTAAATTCAATACATTAGGATATTTGGTAAATGATTTTTAAGCGATATCTTTAGTAAATTGTGTATTTGCTTAGGTGACCGTCGACCTTCAAGACACATTATCCAGGAAAAATGAATTTGAGTTGAAAAAAGTTGTCTCTAGATGACTGCAATGTATTCTGTCCAAGCAACCAGCTGCAACTGCAGACGAATGTGCCTGAAAATAGAGCATAACAACTTTAGTGTTTGGTCTGATTTACTCTAAGGTCGATTTAAATTCATCATCGTAGGTTTCCTTCATTTGGGAATAATTTCCAGATGAATGCCATGTACTCCAATAGCCACATTATCTGCATTCACTACCGTAGTACGCTTTATTAAAGTATCCAAGAATTTTAAATAGGCAGAGTGTTATTTCATTTTATTTTAAAAAGATTTCCCAATAATTTTAGCCACCACTGCTTGTAACATTCACTAGAGTATTTTTTTTATTTATTTTAATTGCAAACCATTCTCTCTCTCATTTGACTGCCTGACTACAGCCTTCAATAACTCTTTATTTTAATTTGGCTCTAAACAAGTGTGGGTGCTACTGCATAAGAGCCTCTTACATACATGTATAATACACATCACATGTAACATTTAACAATAAAATCTCTCAATATCAATGTCTTCTTTACCGAGGAATATTATTTAGCAACAAAATTGCAATTCATTATTATAAAATCTCTTACTTCAACACTCGTTCCCATACTCTTACACTCTCTCACACTCTCTCTTTCTCATTACTAAACCCCTTTTGTTTCATTCATTATGCCTCATACTGATATGAAAATGCAATTGCAAGCAAATGATTATGAGTGTTCAAGAGGGAGAGAGAGAGAGTATGTGTATGAATGCATTTTCGTATTATTGCAATAAAACAATAACAAAATGTAATTGCATACGTGTTCAAAATGTGAGAGCAAAGAGAGCGAAAGGGTAAGGAGGTAAGTTGTTATTTGTATTAGAGAATGTGTTTTAAGTGTAATTGTTATTATTATTATTGTACCAAAAATCTTAATAATGAATACATGTTCTTCTCATCATTTAATATTAAATTTTGTTGCTATTTACCGTATAAGACCTTCATATCTTCCATATGAGTAAGAGTGAGCGTACAAGTACGTGTATAGCTGTGTGTGTGTATTTGCTGATAAACATTATTTAAAGATTATTATTGTGTGTGTCATAATGCGAAATAAATTTAATTAAAATGTTCATTACTTTTTAGTGTTTTTAGTGTGTTTCTAATTTCAAAATATTCATTCCAACTTAATTATTTATTGTATTTACTGGTAGTTGTTGATGATGTTTGTTCATCACCAAGCTGGCAGGCATATATTGACCCTGTAATGAGTTATTTTATGGCACTTGGATATAGAAATAAGACGAGTAGAAGTGAGGCAAATGTGCAGTTATAAGTTCAATTGTTAAATAGAGGTTTTCAATAGATAATCAAATGCAACAAGATTAAAAATATTAACGACTTTGATTTTGATTATAAAATTATTTCAAAAATTATTAACTTTGCGAATAGGTTGGGTGGGATGTGAAAATCACACAGTCTAGACAATTGAAAAACTAATGACAGTAAATAAGGTGATAAAAACGAAATAAAACTGAAATAATTCAAATCAATCTGTGCTTACTTGTAAAATCTTGTGGATGAGGAATTAATGCAGATTTCAGGAGTGTGAAGGAAATACACTGTAAACCTTGGAGTTACAACCATACATACATAAGTATGGAAAATCCAGTACACGTACATTTTTTTTTAAAGGAAATTACCATTAATTTCTAGATTTTATATCCCAAATTGATTTGCAAATATATTAACATGGAAATGCCGATAGAGGGATTTGTTCAACGTCATCATATTGCATCGTTTAAGTTTTTGAGCTGGTCTCTACCTATAGTTTGATTTATTATTCTGCTTCATATTCATCCAATTTTTCCTTTCTGCAGCCAGCCATAATTCTTATGTCGTTTTCTATGCAGTTTATCAACTCCTTTATGCTAGTTCTTGTCGTCTATGAGAGAGAGCTACAAAACAGATTTGTGGTTTCAAATCGCTTTGCATATTCAGAGCTTAATTGGGCCTCTGCCGGGATTTATTGTGAGGGGTATCCTCTATTATGGAAACTCAACTTACGAATCTCAACTAAGTCGAATATAATAAAATTTGCTCGAATCTCTCATGAGTCACAGTTGAAGGAAGGTACTAAGATTAATCACGCTTATTGATGACCATGCCCTCTGGAGGGGAATATAACATACTGATCATTATCGCAGCTGTGGTGATGCCTAGGAATAGAGATAGTGGAGTGCTTCTATTTAGTTGATCGGTTCTTCTTAGCCGCTGGCGTAGAGTGTTCTCTAGCTAGTTTATGTCCGACATTACAGTGACATCGTAAAACTACCTGAATGATAGTATTCGACATCTCAATCTAAAAATGAGGTTTTTAGTGATATAGCAGTTATTAGAGCAGTGTCCCTCAATACTTCAATGCGATATCTCTAAGCGACCTTTGTTTTCAACTCGAAAACCTATTCGCCAATTGTTATTTGTAAATCATTTTTGTCCTAAGATCATTCCACCATCAAGCTTAGCACTTGTACTACTCATATTGAATCTGCTACGATTGCGTAGATGAGACACTCATTTAAGAGCTCAAACCTATACTAAAGCTAGGACCAAAAAAAACCATCTTTTCATTATATTCCAATACAGGAATGAGGATTTTAGCCTGAGTGTTGGTCTCAGAATTAAAAATGAAGAGATGCAAGTATGTTATGAGAGATAGTGGTTGATCCGCCTTTAGCGAATATTTCAGGAGACATTAAGGCCTTTACCACAGCGCAGATATTGACCAGCAAGCCTTCTATTTAGGTTTCCAAGCCATTAAGAGATAATTGATATTGATATTCAAAACCACTTTACTAATGTCTTTGAGAGCCCAACAGAACTGAATTTCAGCGGTATTTCAATCATTGTTTTGTCACACCCATATGCATATATAACAGAACTATTCCCTTTCTTCCCCTTTGAACAATTTTGAAAAGTTATTGCTTAGAACTTATGCATTTAGAACAGCTACGTAGATGATGCAGTGCCTTCTAAAAACGCCCACAGATGTTCGCATGTCGTGTTTAATAAAACTCTGCATATGAGCTTTTGGTGAGTTTACTAGAGACTATACTGCAGGTGATGGTACACAACTTTGTTTTAATTGTCTGTAGGCTGCACATCAATTATTTTCGAAGGATATTTGAGTTTGAATTCTCTGTACACTGTGCTGTAAAATTCTGCGCCATTTTACTTTTAGCGTTTCTGAATCTGCAGGTACACATGGCGACCTCCATTAACTGAGTGCAGTTGTGTCCATTTTGATTCACTGTTAAAATAATTCAAAGTAAGTTTATCTATTGTGTCCAATGCAAAAACCCACAATAAATCCAGCGTTTCTTTTACGGCATAAAATTCTTCTTGGAAAAAAATCTAAAATCTGTAACATTTCATAGATAATTATCTCTGCAGCCTTCATGAAATCGGCGACAGAACTTCAATAACAACAAAGAAAACAATTCAGTCACCTGAAAGAATCCTGGACTCCAACCAATTTAAGTACAGTAGCCTGAATTAGTCTTCAGACAAACCTCTCTGATCTATTCCCAATTTGCTTGTGATGTCCCCGCTGTGCTTAATTTCTCAATTTTTGCTAAAGATTAATAAAGTTGATGGCAGAGATGGAACGGAATTCGGATCGCTTAAAAGCCATATTATAGGTTGGTCTCTCCTCTTAACACACAGCGCTTGATATACGATTACAGGTTGATATACGATATACAGCTTCTGTCTTAATTTTTTTCATCTCCTCAGTGCAGTGCAGTTTTGCCTTTGTGTAATGAAAATAAATGGCGAAAATATTTTACTCAGAAATTCCTCCAAATGTCTTAAAAGATTAACAAAGAAAAATGGCTGGCAAATAAGTGAAAAAGGCTTTTAGAGAGTTTAGAGGGGTTGAGACACAGTGACACATTAGGCAGTTGGGTGTTTAACACTTTGCTGCTATTAATTAAGCTTAACGAGGTTACAACACCGCCATCACCATCACATTAACGCGCTCTCATTACAAAATATTTTCTGCGTCTGAGTGTGAATGACTCAGAATAAAATGTTGCGAACATTTGCCAAAGCCATACTATGTTGCAACAACAACAACAACAATGTTAAGGTGTTTGTTTGTTTGTTTGTGCTAGAAAAGTGCTACTAAATAAACAACAACAGCTGCTACTGAACTCAGTATATTGGAGGAAACGTGGATGAGATTTTAAGCCTTGAAGTCGAAGTGAAAAAGTTTCTTACGTATAATTTAATAGATTGTTGTTGTTAGTGTTGTTGTCTGAAAGAAAGAAAAAGTCCTGTGAAAGTAATATAATAAATTTTTATGCCCTCATCTCATTAGCATCGAAGGCAAAAATAAAATATCCTTCTCAACTTCAAAAACACTTTTGATATACAAATTAACAAAGTCTATACATACATACATATATACATATATATGTATGTATGTATATAGTATATATATATATTCTTTAGATGTATGTATGTATGTAAGCATTTAGAATATTTCAAAGTATTTAACCTTCGTTGCCAAAAAGATTCCAACCGTCTGCTGCTGCTGCTACGTAATGTAAAGAAAAAAACAACCCCTTTTGCAATGACTTTCTTTGGCATTTTTGCTCATTTTCATTAGAAACCCCTTTTATTATGAGTAGCAGGAGGTCAAAGGGAAGGTGTTGTAGAGGAGAAGAGTGAAAAAAAGAAAAGTAATATTGATGATTAAAAGGTGGAGATTTAAGCGTATCATTAAAGGTTAAACTAAACAAAGAAAGTCTTTAGCAGAAGTAAATTATAGACTTTAAACAAGTTCAAAACAACAACAAAACAAACAAAAATTAAAATCAATTTTTCAAATTAAGAACGATGTTAAGAGAAGTCTACTAGGTAGTGTGTTGCCTTATTAGACGTAAGGCCACGGTTCAAACCCTACGTCAGACATCAAAACGCAAATTTTTTAAAAAATATTTTTTTCGGCGACTTCCTCTCAGCAGATTTCTGGCAAAAACTCTAAGAGTAAATAAAATTGTTCTGAAAATTGTGCTTAAAAATCTATTGTTCGGAGCCGACTTTAAACTGTAGTTCCTCCCACTCATGTATAAAAATTAACGAACACAACATAAGTGGTGTGAGAAACTAGGTTGTAAACTTGACTGTAGGCCAGTAATAACTGAATATGTATGTATGCAAGCAGTGCTTTAACCTAACAGATCTCGTATTGAACATATTAGCACACCATATATTGATTATTAAGCTCAATGCAATCAATGCAACTCAACATATTAAGGAGATTTTCGATACGATAAATTCATGTAGCCGACACTTAAAAAGAAAGAGGGGAGTATCATTGATAATTAGAGACTAATAATTGAGGCGTAATATGAGGTGTAAAGCGTAAGGTTTGTTCTTGATAATACAACTAGTAAAAGCCTTCAATACATTTTTCGAAATAAATGAGATTGACTTGTTACAGTCCATATTATTTAGTAACACACTAGACAGACTATTAGGCATTTGAAAAGCTATACACAGCAGCTGCAAAAATCGCTCTGTATATAAATATGATAAATTTCTGTGCGATAGCCCTGAATAAGATGCAAGGGTTCTTGAACTAAATTGTTCGAATATTCCATCCGCGGACTATTACCAACTATATAATCTTGCGTAGGACAGCTTCTATCCAATAAAATAATGGCGAATATAAATTTGAAGTCGTCGTAGTCTAGTAGGTAGGTAGACGTGAGGCCACAGTTCAAATCCCAGGTCAGACATCTCCTATAAAATGAAATATGAAAACATATTTCTCTAGGCGACTTACTCTCAGCAGATTTCTGTCGTTCGGAGTTGACATTAAACTGGAGGTCCCGGCGCTCATGTATAAAAATTAACACACATATCACACAAGTGGTGTGAGAAACTAGGTTGTAATTCTGATTGAAGGGTCGCAATGACCGATTGTTACGTTTTTACCGTTTAAAAACGTTTAAAATATAAGGTCGTTGATTGCAAATAAAATAAAAATACATCTGTGTTTGATTTTAATTAAAATTCTTATTGTGCACACAATTCTATGTGGCAGTGTTCACAACTTGATGTAAACAACAACAATTGCTTTTCTTTGTTATTTCTCTGTTTACACCCTTTGCATAAACAGTAACAATTAATAGACAATTATTTGACAGATCTTTGTAACGGAGATCTTCAAATCACGATTGCTCTCTTCAAACACACCGTATCTTCACACAAGACTATCTGAACCTCACTAACTCACTCGCCTGCTTTGCCTTGCCTTTATATGGCAGAGTAAACAGTCTGATGAATGTTCTTGAAGGCAAATGTTCATGACCTCGCCTTCTTGAAATCTCTATAAATGTAAACATCGTTGTTTAAGTTTTTTACGTTAGATGTCTCTGTGCCCTCGGAACAAAAATTTAAAAATTTGAATCGTGGATTTTGCTGTTCTCTCTTCAAAAAACAAAATACTCATAAAAGAATTCAAAAACTTTGTTACAGGAAGAAAAACCAATAAATTTGTTCATTTTATTAGCTTTATTTACCAAGAAAATCGATGATAAAAAGAATCTCATTAAAAAAGAAACAAAAAAAAGGAACATAAAAGTTGTTGTAATCTGATGCTTAAAATACCATAAATTTTAAAGGAATAATCCTCCCCTCACCCAAATAGAAAGAAAATTCACACTAAGAAATGGTTTACAAAAAGTGGCCAATACTTTGGCTTTTTGCTGAACTAAGCATTTATCCTAAAGGACTCTCTCTCTCTCTCTCTCTCTCTCTATCTGTACTCTGGTTACTTATTTTCAATTTCAGTTATAAGTTGACATTTACTTGTTCACGCTTAAATCAAAGTTAAAGACACAAACAAGAAAGAAAAAAAGGGCAGACGATTTGATTTTGTTCTTTTAGCCTTAAGATAGGCTATAAATACTCGTTTAAAAGAGCTTTAAAGGTATGAATTCATTGTGGTTGAATGAATACCTCGCATGTATGTAAAAATATCGTAGTTTAAGTGTAGAATTCATGCTTTTAGAGTATGTTTTTTCATTTTTATTTTCTTTCTCTTTCATTTTCTTTTACTGTTGCTTACCACAACAAAAATAAACGCAAAACTTACAAACTCTTGTATTTGCAATACGCGTTCTCATATTTGTTTGTTTTCTCATGTTCTTTTTTTTTTTTGTTATTTCGCTGTTGTTGTAATCATTAACCATGTTTGTTATTTTATTATGAGCAGATTTCCTGTCTTCTGCTCTTTTTTTTGTTCCTTGTTAATCTCTTTGTTGTTGCCAGTGTGGTAGTAATAATATTAACAAGTCTCGCTCTCTTTTTTATTGTGTCTTCTTTGTCTGCCTGTTATTTGCTTTTAAGTGTATATGTATGTTCCTCCATTTTTTCTTGCTCGCTCTCTCTCTCTCTCTCTCTCTTTTGTTTGCACTGAAACTCCTTTTATAGATTTGTGCAGGCGTTCGTTCGGTTGTGTATGAGTGTTTTGGTATTATGACTTCCGTCGTTGTTGTTGTGTTTGCTATGGTATGAGAGAGTGTATATTTTGTCTTTGTTTTTGTTGTCGTATTTTGTTAATTTTAACGCCTAAGGACATGTTTTATATTTCGCTTTTCCTTCGTTTTTTTTTGTGCGTTCGTTTGTTCATTCATTCACTCGTTTGTTTATTTAAGTGTGTCTTCTTCTTTCATTCTTTAACTTTTTATTTTCCGTTTATTGTGTTTGTTGTTAAGCTTGTTAACACTGTAACATGGCATGTAGCAGTGAGACAAACATTACAATGAAATTTGTTGTTGGTTTTCTCTTCCATTTTTTTCGCTTTCAATTGTATATTGTTGGTTGAATTTATGATTGTTTGTTAAAGCCGAACTTTATTAAATATTCTTGGAGGTTTTTGTTTGAATTTTTGAAAAAATGTTTGTTTGTAATTGAAAAATACAAGTTTTTATAAATTTATCGACTTTAAAGGCTTTACTTTAGTGGCTCTTTTAAAGCAAATAAAAAAATTTTTAAGAATTTTTTATCATTTTATCTTAAGCAATGGAATTTCTAGCAAAATTTCGACGAAAATTTCATTATGTAAGCACACGATATTTACTTTACTGTCTGGTACTTGGGAACTCGAAAAGGACAATTCTTGGGTACCCAGAATTTAGTGACTTTAGTGACTCCTTTTTTGTTTAACACTTAATTACACAAATGCGTCTCAACATAACTTCAACTGTTTGTAGCATGTCGTCGTATGGAAGATGGTACTGTCCAGAGTTATTGTACGTTCTTTTCTTAGGTTTATCGTACGTCTCTAGCTGTATTTTGTCCGGCCACGGTTTCTTGGGCCTAGAGGCTTCCACCATAGTATCATTTGCATTAAACTATCAGGTTTCTATCAGATACTATCACCGATTAACTTCCATTACTTACTTACTCTCTAAATTGGTCATTACAATCCTTCAGTCACGATTACGAACCTATCTTTTCACACCACTCATGTTGAGTGTGTTAGTTTCATCCGCCGTCACCACCAAAAATTATGTCAGTCTAGAGATCAAGCGCAGGCTCACTCTTGCCAATAGATGCTACTATATTCTCAACAGCCAGTAGCAGAGTCCTCTCTCGTACGACAAAACTAATACTCTACAAGGCGCTCATCCTCCCCGTGCTTCTTTATGGCGCAGAGGCATGGACACTATTAAGCACTGATACAGCAGCCTTTAGAGAATTTGAGAGAAAAGTCCTACGTAATATCTGTCTTCAGTCCAGCATGAGTTGGCGATGATTTCCACGTTCAACAGTGAGCTGAATGAGCTCCTCAACGACATAGACATTGTGCAGCGTTGTGTGGCTGCGCTAGATCGGCCATGTCGTTCGAATGGAGGAGAATGCTCCGGAGAGACGGGTATTTAATGCGGTGATTTGCCGAAGTCGGCAAAGAGGACGACCCTGTTTGCGTCGAAAGGACAGTCCTGTCATTGATTGGTGTGACCAACTAGCGTAGGCGCGCAAGAAACTCAGGCTGGAAGGATGTGTTAAGGATGGATGAGGAAGGATGTGTTAAGGCAGGCAGAAATCCGTTAATCGGGTTTTTAATGGTCAATTAAGTAAGCAAGTAAGTTAGTTTTATAGATAAGTGGCGGGACCTACATGTTTTAAGTCGACTTCGAACAGCAAATGTTTGAGAAACTTTTCATGGCAGTTTAGTTTACTCGTCGCAAGAAATATTTTTTAATTTTCCGTTTTGTTCAAGATGTCTAGTCTGGAATTTGAACATCGGACTTACGTCTAATAAGGCATACCACTACCTACTACACTACGGCCACTACCTACTACACTACGACTGGGGAGCGGGTATGTATCTACAAGGCAACGCTACTGATTGGTTCCAACTAGGCGGGGCCCGGTGCTATCCTTGTAGGTGCATGCCAAGCAGCTCACAGCCTCCGTATCTTAGATCAGGCGCTCCCCGGGTACTGGTACTCAGCATCCGCTGAGTACTTGCTAATGTGAGAAGGCAAGATTGGCGACTCGGCACGACCTTGACTATGAATGAAAAATCGATTATGAAGATGACGCATGTGGGCTGACGTTTGTTGCATTCTGTTACCTGAGTACACCGGATGAAAACCGGTCGAAATGGCTTTCAGGCTAATGTTGCAGACGCCTCCGTTCCGTTAAATCCGTGGCAGGGCTTCAAGTACGTTCGATTATCGTCGCCATTTAGTTGGTGGTGCAGGTTTAGTTGAGATGACTCCTAATTAGTGTCCGACCTGGCTCTGAACGCAAACTCCCATGAAGATTTGCGTCAACCCTCGCGAGGACCTCACTGATTATCATAGGCACCCTCGGGGTCTTTAAGGGGCAACTGCATACCCGATATGAGATAGCGGCTTGAAGATGGGACCCAAATAAAAAAAATGAATAGAAAAATAACAGAAGTAGAAGAGATGATTCAGGGCGAGGTTGCCTTTATGAGCAGCCCAAAAATCAGGCGATCACCGGTGAAGAAATCCCAAACGGTGGCGAACTCTCAGGGCACATCTGCGAGGAGCACTGGGATTGAGAAAGGTGTCACGACACCTAAACCTGCGCGGGAAGGTGCACAATCGCATGCACTGCAACCAGTACGTGGAGGAACAGGGGAACCGCTTTTGGGGCACAGTTCCCCGAGACAGGAGTTTATATCCAAGATGAGGAACTCAGAGGAGGAGACCTTTGCTAAGTGCGAAAGTGCTATCCGCAGGATTAGAGCGGCAATGACGAAGGCAAGGAACATCAGTATGGAAGTTCAGAGCGGAGTATCAGAATTAGAGGAGCTCATTGAAGTAATGAGGAGCTACAGAGAAAACTGGAAGACCGCAGAAAAGGAAAAGGAAGCGAGTAAGGCCCTTGAGGGCGCGAGGAAAACCGGGAACGAGTGTGATGTCTCCACACCTGTAAGTTCCCTCAACAAGCGAGGCGCCTCAAGCCCGGCGGAGATCCGCCCGGAAAAGAGGCCGAGAGCAAAACCGGCAGACACGGCACAGCTCAAGGAAACATTAGCTGACGAAGAATGGAAAACAGTTAAGAGCAAGAAATCGACGAGGAAAGAGAAAAAGGAGCGACGAAAAACTGTGAAAGAACGTCCAGAAGCTGTGATCATTCACCCAACCGAGGGGCGCAGCTACGCTGATGTTCTGAGGAACATACGAAGCAACATAAAACCAGAGGAATCGGAGATAGCGATACGCGCCGTCCGGAAGACAAAAACAGGGGCCATTCTGATTGAAATGGGTAAAGGAGGCAAAAGAGACGAGTTCAGGGAGAACCTAAAGAGCGTCCTAAATCAAGAGGCAACCGTGAAGGAGCTTGTACCTACGGTCACTTTGGAGATTCGCGACCTGGATGCCCTCACAACCACCGAGGAAGTTTCGGCAGCGGTACAAAGAGAAGCGGGCGAAATGAATCCGGATATATCCATTCGTCTAACCGAGGCAAACAGTCGGGAACAGAAAAGAGCCTTCGTGACAGCCTCTGCAAGCTGTGCGAATGCGCTTCTGAAACTACAGAGGATCAAAATAGGCTGGACACGCTGCAGAATAACTATCAGAGACGAACCGACACGCTGTTACCGATGCTTTCGAATAGGGCACAGACAGTGGGAATGTGATGGACCGGACAGGTCAAACCTGTGCATGAAATGTGGCGAAAAGGGACATAAGAGAAAGGAGTGCCGAAATGCACCGAAATGTTGCATATGCTCTGAGAAGCCGGGAAAACGTCTGGATCACCTCCCGGGATCGCGGGGCTGTGAGATGAGCATACGAAAGGCAGCATGAGGATTTTGCAGCTGAATATGAACCGAGGGAAGGTGGCTTTTTCTTTGCTATCGCAAATAGTCAGGGAGCAGGACGTTGACGTAGCCATTATAAGCGAACAGTACGCATCAAAAAATAACGGATTCTGGCTGGGCGATGAAACATCCACAGCAGCCATATGGATACCGGATAACCAGGGTCCCCGACCGAGAAGATCTGGTAGGGGAGATTGTTTCACCTGGGTACAGTTTGATGAGATTACTCTAATGAGTTGTTATTTGTCTCCCAATGACGACGTGGGAACCTTTGAGGAAAAATTGGCCAGAATCGAGGACGCAGTGGCGCGGATCGGCGGCAACCTCATAGTGGCAGGCGACTTTAACTCCAGAGCTGTAGAGTGGGGAATGCAGAATACCAACCCAAGAGGCAGGCGAATTGTGGATATGGCAGCTCGAACCGGTCTGGTCTTCGCGAATGAGGGGAGCGTAGCTACCTTCAGACGACCAGGCTGCGAGGGGACCATCCCTGATATAACTATGGTCTCGGAGAGCATGTATCATAGAGTGAGGGACTGGAAGGTCTTGGAAATATATACGGGCAGTGATCACCAGTACATATCGTACACCTTTACTTCAAGGAATAGAGTAGAGGAGGACAATTACATCACGAATAGTCGAAGATGGGATGCACGGAAATTGAATGCGAATCGGCTAATTTTAGAAGTGGACAGATTGTGTAGCAGAGTTGAATTCTCGGACGATGCGAGGACGAGAGTAGAACAAACCATGGAGGTAATAAGACGCGGATGTAAAAAGGCAATGCCCTTATTCAGACCCCCGAATATCAGGAAGAAGGCAGTGTATTGGTGGGACGACAACATCGCAGCACTCAGGCGGGAGTGCCTACGACTACGGCGGAGGTACACTAGAGCTAGACCTGACGGACCAGCTGAAGAGGAAATGCGGGCATACAAAGAGGCAAAAAAGTCACTGAAGAAGGCCATAACGCTCAAGAAAAATCAGGCATTCCAAGAACTACGAGATGACGTGAACGTAAACCCTTACGGACTTGGATACAAAATTGTAATGGACAAACTGAACAGGAGGAAACCAATGGAAATTATGGACGAGCGAATAATGAGAAATATAGTGGATACACTATTCCCTACTCATGATCCAGTGAACGAAGGACGACAGAATATGCTCAATACGGAATTTTTACCATTCACCGCAGAGGAGCTAAAAGTAGCCGCAGCAGGACTAAAACCCGGTAAGGCACCAGGGCCCGACGGCATCCCGCCTGAGGTAATGCGGGAAATTGCCAATCAAAGACCGGCACTCCTACTAGGAATGTACAACGCGTGCCTAAAAGAGTGTATTTTCCCCGAAATATGGAAGAAACAACGGCTAGTCTTAATAAGCAAGGGAAAGGGCGACCCAGAGGACCCATCCGCCTACAGGCCACTGTGCATGCTGGATACTTCAGGGAAGCTGCTCGAGAGGCTTTTGAAGCCAAGGCTTACAGCTGCTATAGAGAATAGTGGCGGACTGTCGGATAGACAATATGGTTTTCGACCTGGTCGGTCTACAATTGGCGCCCTGAGAGAGGTGACTGAAGCGGCCATGGTCACACAGCGAGGAAATAACTTTTCGAGGCCTGTGCTACTGCTTGCGACTTTGGACGTTAAAAACGCGTTCAATAGTCTTAGATGGAGCGATGTATTAAATACTCTGGAGTACAAATTCTCGGTGCCACACTACATCTTGGCCATGATAAGTAGTTATCTGAGTAACAGACAGCTGGTGTATAACACAAGCTCGGGACCAAAGGTGAAGCTCATAACATCAGGTGCGGCACAAGGATCTATCCTAGGCCCCGACCTATGGAACGTTAACTACGATGGAATCCTGAGAGAGGATATGCCAGAGGGAACCTTTTTGGTTGGATACGCGGATGATATTGCAGCTGTTATTACGGCCAGGAATACGGAAGAGGCACAGCGAAAACTTAGACGTGTCATATTAAGAACAAAAACGTGGTTGGATTCCCACGGCCTAGACCTGGCCATGCATAAAACGGAATTACTACTGATCACTGGTCGTCGTATCCCTTTGCACGTGGACATGAGTATTGGAAACGAGGTAATCAGGACCAAGAGCTCGGTAAAATACCTGGGAATAAGGCTGGATCCCAGGCTGACATTTTCGTACCAGATTCAGTACTCTGCTAACAAAGCCCAGAAGATCGTTGGGCAGCTCAGCAGATTAATGGCGAATATTGGAGGACCGCTACCGACGAGAAGGAGACTCCTGATGGAGATCGGAAACAGTATTATGCTCTATGGGAGCGAGATTTGGGCCGAAACGCTAGATGTCAAAAAGCGGGCAAGGTCACTTGTATCGGTACAGAGAACGGCTGCATTGCGTATCACGTCGGCATATCGCACAGTGTCCGCCCCAGCCGTACTTGTGATAGCAGGTACAATCCCTGTGGATCTGCTGGCGGCAGAGCGGATGGAGATATATAGAGCGAAATCGGCTGGAGATCATATAACCGGCCACTTCAGGGAAAACACCGTCTCAAGATGGCAACGACGATGGAACGAGGAAGATAGAGGAAGGTGGACGGCGAGACTTATCCCGGACATAAGGCCATGGATTGGTCGGAAATTTGGAGAGGTAAACTATTACGTTACGCAGATGCTATCGGGTCACGGATATTTTAGGAAATATCTGCACAGGATAGGCAAGACCGCTTCCCCTCACTGTCTTTACGAAGAAGGGGAAGTTATTGATGATGCAGAGCACACGGTTTTCGAATGTGCACGCTGGCAGAGCTATCGCTCTGTACTGACGTCGGAAATCGGAATGATCACGGCCGCTAACATTGTCGGTGTTATGACTTCGAGCAGAGAAAATTGGGCCTCAGTGGCGAATTACGTGGAGCGCATTCTAAGGCTGAAGAAGAGAGACCTTGAGGCTGCAGAACAGGCAGGCACGCCGGCATAATTGATACGGACACATGTGTCAAAGGAAAACGACACGGGATCCTTATCTAAAGGAATAGTGGAGACACGTGAATGTCTCCTCAACTTACGACACGCAATCCGGACGCGGATATGAACACGAAGGGGCCAAATGGCCAAAAGGACTCCACTCCGAAGTAATACCACCGTAGTTCCGGAGTGGGCACAAGTCCACGAGACGAGGGGGGGAGTTTAGTGGGTGAGGGCCCCACACACGGAGGATGTGACGACTTCCTCTATGGTGCGGTTAGGAACATTCACCCCTCCTCGGCGTGAAAAAAAAAAAAAAAAAAAAAAAAAAAAAAAAAAAAAAAAAAAAAAACTACACTACGACTGCGATCGAGTTCAATTGCTTCCGTTTTATTTGTGTTATTATGCTCTTATACTCTTCGTTGATAAAGTTCCAGATTCTGTAGGATTCTGAGGCTGTTGTGGATTAATATCTGAAGTTTTTGCGTGATGTTGTTTGATACTAACCAGGTTTCAGTTACGTACAACAGAATTGAGTTTATATAAGCGTTGAATATTCTAAGCTTTGTACGACTTTATTAAACCTGCGCCATCATATGTTTTCCCTAGCTATCTGCAGTGAGCGTCAAAAGAAACTGTACACTATGGATAAAATTCTAACAATCACCAAACACAACTTTTACCACTTAAGGAGAGTGTTCGAAAACAATTTGACAATACACTGTACATACTCGTCTGGTTGATTTCGTTGTGTGAGTTTATCGGTGCTAACGTTTTTAGTTCTCATGGCTTTGGTTTTCTTGATATTTAACCCATTTCCAAGTATGTGCCTTAATCTTTCCAAGATTTCGAATTTTGCTAGCAGTTTGTGCGAGAGTAGACAAATTTTATGCTCATAATTCGAATTCTTAAGTTGGATCGAGAGACTACATGTAATTTTTCTGAACAGACTTCGGTCATGCACAATGCTGAATAGTTGAGTGAAATGTGTGAAATGGTTGTCTGATACACCTGTTGTGAAGAACTAAGTTTTCTGCATCCTCGTACATAGCTCTGATAAGTCGTATTATTTTCTTGGGTAAGTCTTTGCCGAAGAAATGTTGTGTCATTTTTCGTTTTGTCTGAACCACAAATCAGCAATAAGTATTCAAAAAGATGAGTAGATTCGAATCATATTCATAATTTCTAATACTTATACGCACTCATACTTATTTTAATATCATGGAACCTCTACTCATATTTAAACTGTAGAATGCTCATCATATTCATACTTAACAACACGTATGATGTTGTTGATTTCGATTCTCCATAATACACGAATCACAAACTAAGTATGAATCGATTACGAACACTAAAATACTCACTAGAAGGTTGTGTGTTTGTTTTGCTTGCTGTCTTTGTCCTTTTCTTTCTTCGTTTTTTGTAAATGCAACAACAAGTGAGGCTGTAAATTTTGATGAATGCTTCGGATCACTCGAATTATTTATGAGTATTATAAGCATTTTTCTAAATTTATGAATCTGAATGATTTGATGTCAACGTTGTACTTATACTCATTGCAACCTGTACCTAACTTGTAAATCAATGTTGTAGTGAGTATGAATAAACCAGAGTACATAGTTAAATTTCAGTACTGTTGAATCACTCATACTCAAAATTTCATGAGTACTTATGAGTAGCGAAAAAACGATTCATTGCTGATTTCTGGTCTTGACCAGGGGCTCGCGTCTACTAAGCCAACACACTATCTACAAGACTAGAGCGACTACACCGCCGTTTTCAAAATTCTCAACATTGTTTTTTATTTTTCTCTTAAACCCTTTAATACCCTCAGATGTTTTAATTAATAAAAGAAAACTTTTTGTTTTAAACTTAATAAACGACGTAATTTTTGCTAAAATGTTGTCAACACTTGTTAAATTGTGTTTTTGGAAAACTCCTTCAAAAATGTTTCTTGAAAAACTTTCCAAAAAAGGTTTTCAAAGAAAAAGAAAAAACAACAACAACAATCCAGAAGGTAATTAATAAGTATTAAGAACAAAAGTTAAAACACACAAAAAGATAAACAAAAACACACATACATACATATACATATCTACATACACATACATAGACAATGATATTTAAACAAACAAAAACCAAAAACATGTTTATAAAATAATATGTTTAGTAGGAATGAATGTGTGTGTGTATTGGTATATGAATGTATTTACTTTAAGGCTTATCAAGGATATTAATCTTTATGTTTTATTGTAGACATTAGAAGAATCCTTATCAGGATAAACATGTAAATAAAATGAATCTCTTTATAACTGTATTCTATTTATGTTGTATACATATAGGGATTTATTTAGTAGAAAGAGAGAGAGAAAGAGAGAGAGAGAGGGAAAGAGTGAGATATAAAGTCTAGATATTAATAAAGGAAAGGATATATGTAATGTTTAAAGACAAAATCACTTCCTTTTGTATGTATAAAATAAAGCTCTTCTATGGCTCTAAAACAAATACAAACAAAATGTATGCACATACATATATAAATATATGCTATGTATGTATGTGTGTATGAGTGTATTCAAGGACTAGCTGACCAACAAACAAATCCTTAAACAATAACTTGACCAAATGTCAACACACATCAACATTAAAGACAATGACTTGCCTTGCCTTGCCTTTCTTTCGAAAAAACGCCTCAAATCTTAATAATCAGATACAACAACAACAACAACACAAGAGCCTTTTGCCCAGGATACGTATATACTAAAGGATATATGTTACATACATTATGGAAATTTTTCCAACCTTAAACCCAAGATAAACGAGAAAGATTTTAACACATTAAAATCATAAAAACAAAATTGAAAGAGCGACAGGAGAAGAGATATTTTTTTCTTTCGACTCAAAATAAGTATAAATTTCAAGTCCTTAAGCAGCTATAAGGATGTTGCCTTAATTTTTGAAGAAAAATTACTACGGGGGTTTAAAATTTCAATTGATTAAATGTCTACAAATAATAGCAGAGAGAGAGAGAGAGAGGAGAAGAGTAGGCCTTAAGTAAATAAGACTATCTTTCATATACTGTTGGCATATGCTTTTAAATAAAGGGAATACATTTTTTTTTTTCTTTTTTTCTGTTGCTTGGCTTAAGACTAATAGCAAATAAAGTATTAAATTAATGGCTTTGGGCTAAAGGATCCAATTTTAAATAAAAGTTTCCAAGGAAAAACCAAAAAAAAGGGTAAAAAAATTATTGTAATTAAAATTTATTAAGGGGATTTCGTGTATTTTTGAATTCTTTATATTCAAAGAATTGATTTTCTTTTTACTCAGAATATTGTTACGTTTGTATCTTTTAAAAACGTTTAAAATAAAAGCTCGTAGATTGCAAATAAAATAAAAATAAATTTATGTTTAGTTTTAATTAAAAATTCTTTATTAATCGCACAATTCTGTGTGCCACTGTTCACAACTTGGTGTAAACAACAACAATTGCTTTGTTTGTTATTCCCCTTTGTTTATACACTTTGCATAAACAATAACAATTCCTAGTCGATTATTCGACAGATCTTTGCAACGGAAGATTTTCAAACCACGATTACTCTCTTCAAACACACCGCGTCTTCACACAAGACTGACTGAACTTTACTAACTCAGTCGCCTGCTTTGCCTTGCCTTTTATATGGCAGAGTAAACAGTCTAATGAATGGTTTTGAAGGCGAATGTGCGTGGCTTCGCTTTCTCGAAATCTCATTTTTGTTATGTTAGTGTTTGTTGTTGTATTTTTGTTTACCATTTTCTTATGTTGGTGTTTGTTGTAATATTAAGCAATACGATAATTTGTAATCAGATTTGTTTACTGCATTGTTTTGTTTTTGTATTTTTGTTTATAATTTTAATGTTATGCAATTTAAAAGTAAAACACCAGTATCTAGATTCTTCATTTTCGTAACAAGATGCTTCAAATATTAATTGTCAACATATTTGCATATATTCTGGAAACAGAAAGTGGCGGCAGAGGCTTGCTAATTCTATAAATCCTATAATTCATCGCCAGAGAACAAAGTGATAAAACAGATAATAAAGCAATTGAAAAACTAGAAGGCAACAGGGATTCATGAGATACTTACTGAGTTTAACCGAGCACAACGAGAAATTTTTACAGATATATTACAGATGTTTTTATGGAAATATGGTCCTGGGAATAAAGAAATGGCGAATAATAGAAATTCAAAAAAAAAAAAAAAAAAAAAGAAGAAGAAGGCCATAAAGAAAGCAACTACTGTCCTTGAGTCGTATTGACTCTGGAAATTACAAAATATTTCCATATTGATTGATTTATAGATCAGCAATAAGGGAAAGATCAGGCAGTCGCCGTAGCCTAATAGGTAGTGTGTTACATAATTGGTGATTATAATCCTTTTGTCAGGATTACAACCTAGTTTCTCACACCGCTTATGTTGAGTGCATTTATTTTATACATGAGTGGCGGGACATACAGTATAAAGTTGATTCCGAACGACAGATTTTTGAGAAACCTTTCATGGCAATTTCATTTACTTTCAGAGTTTTTGCCAGAAATCTGCTGAGCGGACGTCGCCGAAGAAATATTTTCATATTTTCGTTTTGATTTTTGACCTGGGGTTTGAATCGTGGCCTTAAGTCTATTAAGCCAAGACACTACCTACTAGACTAGGGCGCCTTCTTTCTTTTCTGCCATCCACTTCTGCCTTAAACGTTGTTTTATGAAACATTTTTATGATTCCACATAAATTTCTCAAACTTCCAATCTTAAAAACGAGTGACAAACAATAAAATCTCCTGTTGATTTTGCACGACAATATTTTTCATATTTTTCTTGCTGTTCATTGTTTACATGCAACATGACCTTTGAAACGTCAAAAACCCGGTAAAAGTGTTGAAATACAAAAGGCAACTGAAAGCGCTGAAAAATGGCATGTGAAAGGTTTCCTTACCATTAGTATGGTTTGCCACTGATGCTTAGAAAGAGATGATAAGCGACAAAGAGAGAGAGAACGTTTGACATCCTTTTGCTAATGTTGGTTGGTTGCTTGGTTGGTTAGACAGCCGAGCGAAAGTGACTGTAAGTTTATGTGGGTGATGCAGCTCATTTGTGTTATAAAACACGCGACATTTTAACTGCTGCTGCTGTATTTCTTTTTTGAATTTTGTTTTCCTCCCCCCTATTTTTATGGCATTTAATAAACCGTGCATAAGTGTGAGTATTTCTCTGTAAGCAACAGTAAGTTTTTGACTTAATAAAGGCAGTTAAATAAACGTCAGAAAAAAGTAAAATTATGAACAAAGCAACACTGCTTAGGGCCTGTCATAATATGAACGCATAACGCTTGTATTTGACTCACGTACATAAATACTTGATTATATTTAAAGATGTTGAAATTTTATATGTTTAACGTTTTTATTAAAAAAATTTATTAAAATTTCATATTCAAGAGGAAGAGAGAGACAGAGAGGGAGAGGGAAAAAGAAGAACGTATGGCATAAAGGGTTGTTTTCTTTTAAACATTTCGTAGACAAATAATTCATAAAAATGTCGCTGCAAATGCCAAAATGTTTTCCAGCACCAAGGAAAAACAAACCAATGCGCCACTGAAAACAATGTAGCAGAAGAAGACAAATAAAAATAAAAGACAAAAACAACAGTTTAAGTATAAATATAAATAAATGCGAAATTTATGACACAACAACAATGGCAGCCAGCAACAACAACAACAGCAACAAAATTGCTTAAATATTTAAACGGGTTTTTGGCGAAAAAAGAAAGAAAATTTTGCCAACAATATGGCAACGAAAACGTTAACATTTTAAAGCGGAAATGTCATAAGGACTGCAGAAAATTAAAAGCGGCTTTAAAAATTATATTTGGAAACATTTTCTCTAATTTCATTCATTTAAATATGTGCATCACGGTTGGAGCGCTTGACTTCAGTCCCAAGCGTTCTAGGTTGGAATACAGCAGAAAACAGAGACATTTTCCAGACAATAAAAGATGGCAACAATATCGTTCTAGAAGTTAACAAACATTGATTAAACAGACTAAAACAAACCCCTGAAGACGTCAGTTCCTCAAAGGAACTAAAAGAAGAAAGACATTTAAACACTGACAGAACTCATTCTACAGGAAACGTTGTGATACCCTAAGACATATCAAAACTAATCATAAATCTACGATTCATATATCTAATATTCACAAAATTGTGCATCATGCTTAGGTTCCCAATTCTATTACCAAACAATCTCATTTTGTGATCAACAAACCTTGGTATCGACCTTATATACATATACTACGTTGTGTCATCATTTCGTTCGCAGCATGGAAACATATGATAAGGACAACTTGATCTTTTCTCTCCACCGTTAACAACACATGTCAAGAATCGGACTTACGGTGTTTTATTGTGGAGTAGCTTTCTTCAGGCACTGAAGTTTAGTAGGCAGAGTATTGGCTTATTAGACCCTTGGCTCAGACATTTCTTAGTCGACTTTTTCTCTCTTTTTAACTGTAGCACTCGCTATTCATATATAAAATTCGCGTACCTAACACAGGTCGTGCCGAAGCTTTCTGCATGATTTATTCTTTACTCAACATTTCTCTGTAATAACCCGTGTTTCTTTCGTTTCAATTACCCATGCAATTCCATTTGACGTTCTCGGAATTGTTAAACTTTTAAGCAAACTTGATTGTGCAGTTGGGGTTCATAATTAAGTAGCCGTAGTCTAGTAGGAAGTGTGTGGACCCCTTAGACGTCAGGCCTCGTTTCAAATCACAGGTCAGTATCGAAAAAAAAATTTTAAAAATATTTCTTCGGCAACTGCCTCTCAGCAGATTTCTGGCAAAAACTCTGAGAGTGAAATAAATTTGCCATGAAAAGCTTCTTAAAAATGTGTCGTTCGGTGTTTACTTTAAACTGTAGATCCACTCATTCAGAATACAGTAAATTAGGAAATCCAGCACGGATTTGGAAAAACGATGTGTGGCTATTTAAAATATGTAACTCTACAAACAGTATTTTGAGTATAAGCTTTTCAACTCAACAGAAATCAATTACCAACACATTATATTTATAGTACTCACAGGACCCTGTAGTATAAATTCATGCCATTTGTGAAATTAATTTTGTGAAATTTAGCCCGGATTTTTTTCTCCTTTCTTGTCACAATTATTTTTGCATGCTTAACAAATGTTAAATTAAACGAACCAAAAACTCTAAACAAACACCACATTTTGTGTTGTTAAATTACCACCCCATCCATCCACTCATTAACACTGGCTATGTCCTACTAGCTGTGTTGACTGTGACCAACACCAATGCGAAGTTTAGCCTGAAATTAAAAGAAAAAAACAAGTAAAAGTACTCGCAATAACAGAAGAATTTCTTTCAAAGAAAAACTCTCTCTCTCTTTCTCTCTTTGTGCTTAACGCATTTGTTGCTATGTATTTTAAGAAGAAACGTCGTCATCTTCAGCAACATCTCAACTGAAACGTCTTTTTCAAAGGGGCATACAAGAAAATGTTGCCCGGGTTTTTTCTTTATGGGCACCAGGACTTTAACGAACCAAGAAAACCAACAAAAAAAAAAAAAAGAAGAAAAGAAAAATCAAATGAAACTTTTTTAATTATAAAACGCCAAAACCAAAAACGACAACAATACTTAAACTAAACAACAACAACAGCAACTGTGGACATGGACAATAAAAGATTTACAAAATAAAGAACAGAAACAACAACAAGGAATTGTAATAGAAAAATAAAGTTAAAGACGTTTTTTGCCATAAAGATTGCTACACTTATATGCTAGGCTAACAACTCAAGTGTAAAAAAGAATTGGAATTTAAAGAGTGGAAACTACTCCAAGGAATCTTTATAATGTTAGCGAAAGAAATTGTTTAACCATGCATAGCAATTAAATTAAGGAGACTTAATCCTTTTAAAGTGACGGGGTATAGGTTCCAAGTGTTTGAATGCGAGCATTCCGAAAGAAAATAGCAAATTAAGAGGCTTCAATCAATCCATCCAGGGGGATTATTCCCTGATTAAGGGAATTGAATACTTTGAATCCAAAGTGTTTGTATTTGATCAATTCAGATTCATATCCGCAAGTAAATGAAAAATTAAGGGGCCTCAATCGCTATTTGTAAAATCCATCCAGCATGACCCTGACCCATACCTTGTCAGAGGCTAAAATATCAATATGTAACGTCGTTAAAGGGGTTATGTAGCTTTGCCACATCTTGCGAAACTGTACCAAAGCCCAATAAAGTTTTTCCAGAGGCATAGTTCCTATGCAACGGCAGGTAACACAAAATTCTTCCTTACTTACTTACTTAACTGGCTATTAACAAACCGATTTACAGATTTCGACCTGTCTTAACACATCCTTCCAGGCGCCTCTGCTTCCTGCGCACCTACACTAGTTGGTCACGTCAATCGACGACAGAGCTTCTTCGATCTGGGAATTCCAACGCAAACAAATCTTTGCCAACTTCGGCAAATATCTACATTAAATACCCATCGCGCAGGAGCATCCCCCTCCAATCCAACGGCATGGCTGAGCCAGCGCAGCTGCTGGATGTTAATAGACGTCCCTGTCATTTAGGAGCTCATAGAGCTCACTGTTGGATCATATACGGAAATTATCGCCAATACACACAGCACTTTTCGCTCGAATACTCTAAAGGTTGCTGCATTAGTGCTTAATAGTGTCCATGCCTCTGCGCCATAAAAAAGCACGGAAAGAATGAGCCTCTTATAGAGTATTAGTTTTGTCGCATGAGAGAGGTATCTGCTGCTCAAGTGCCTATTGAGACCATAGTGGTCAAGAGTTATCCTGTGATTGATCTCCAGATTGACATCATTTTTGGTTGGCGGATCCAAGATAAATAAATTCCTTGGCTACATTAAAAGTACAGTTATCAACCGTAATGTTAGATCCAATACTCCGCAAGTCCCTACTTGTCTATAACATACGAGTATACTTCGTTTTGTCCTCATTTGCTGCCAAACCCATCTTAATAGCTTATCTTAATGGTTAAATAGGGTGCCCATAATGCTTCATCCCGAGCAAAAAGGAAATCAGTTTTCTATTATCTCTAGCACAGAAATTTATTTCGGTTACATAAACGCTTTGAAAACAATATTTTTTATAGACCCTAGTAAATACTGAGCATAAATATTATCACCTAATATGCCACTTGATAGTCTAGGAAGTCATGTGAAAGTGATCAAGTCTAAGCACATTTCAAAGAAAATTTTAAGATTCTCGTATTTAATCAGCAAATGGTTTATTTTCAATAGATGTTTCAAAAATTCTTTACCGACACTTTAGTACACCCAGTGCAACATCCATACTTCCATACGAATGTATAGGAAGTGTTACGCACAAATGCTTTATGGCCGTACATGCAACACCTCGCTAGAAATTCGTGCATAATTTTTGTTTTTTAGCTCCATAATAAAATGATGTTTTTCGGCTATAAATTTCACTACCGTTAGAATACCATACACCACCACCACCACTACCACCTTCAAATCCTTTAGAAAAAATTGTTGTCCTTTGTGTTTCAGTAGTAGTTGCTGCCATTGGCAGTGCCACTGCCACTGTCGCTTCTGCTTCTGTTGTTATTATTTTGCAATCATATCCCATATCCCGTACGTACATATATTGTATCTTTGTAGCCGCAAATATAAAAGGGAAATCACACAAGACTAGGATTCGCCTGCACATTCATAAACATGGCTATGTATTTGGAAAGAGAGTGAGTAGGAGTTTATGTGAGTGTGTGTGAGAGTGTATTGGAAAATTACATTTTTTTTTTATTTTGAATTTATTTTTGAAAATGAAAATTTTGAATTTTATATGTATGAATCTCAAAGCGGGCACAATAATGGCTGTTGAGTGTGTGTGTATGTGTGAATTCTATTGTATAACGGTATCCAACCATATGCCAATTACCGCGTTGTTTTGCAAAATTCAGCATTCAGGGAATTTATGTTCTATATTAAACTCCCCTCTCTCTTCTCTCTTTTATTCTTTCCATTATTCTGCACCAGCTCGCACACTTTACGGTTCAATATTGCCTAAGTATGGGTGTTGAACTCCTTCAATATTTTACACTTTATTAAAATGCTTGTGTATGAATGTGTAAAAGAGAAAAAGAGAGTGAGATAAATGAAATGAAATGAAAATATTCTTTCAATTTGTAGAGTTCGCTCTCTATTTACGTGCATACGATGTTTGACTATAAAGCCACATTGGGGCCATGTATAATGGCCGTATGTTTGTTGAATTTGTTTGCTTGCTTGTCTGTTTGGTTGTTGTCGTTGGCTTGGGGAGCGTGAAATTGAAAATCCATAAATTCATGAAATTATTGTTGAGCACAAGCGTAATATTTTCATAGTTTTTCAGCAGTAGCAACAGCAGCAACAGCAATAAAATTGCTGCAATTCATTAAAATTGCGAGAAAATTAATATTTTCAGTTACTTGTGAGGGAAATTTAATTTCACACAAGCTAAGGGAGGGTAGCACTGCCGGGGTTTTTAAATAATTTAATAGGTGAAGTCTTTAAAATGGAAGCGGAATATGGATGGCATTACGAAATAATGGGAAATATTTGGAATATAGGAAGAGGACACTGACGATTGTTAAAAACACTGAGATGTTACGTATTGGACATAATGACGTTCGCCTAGAAAGCGAAACTCAAGGTGCAGTTCGACGGTAAAGTTCGTTTAGCTCTATCCTGTTCGCGATCGAGAAAACCACAAGTAAGACTTTAAGGCGCCCCCAAAACATGATGATTCGGATATGCAACGAAATGATACAAGCCTTTTCTCCTCAACTAACCTAACCTAAATAGTGTTCATGGCTAGATATTGTATGTTGATGTTTTCCGCTCTGGGGATCACAGTGTTTCTAGATCGGCTTTCTGGAAAAGGAAAGTATGCGTCTTGATTTTATAATATTACCTTGCGTTCTGAAGTTATTCAAATTATGAAGATGGTTGGTGTACTACAACAGGTCTTAGGATGATAGGGTTATCATCTTTCGTTGTGTTGCGAAAAAGTCCTCTGTGATAATGTATAAAGTTATTGCGTTGGAGAGAAGCTGAACTTACTTTGACGCCTGTTGATGACGTTTTCCGCCTCGGGGATCACAGTTCTTTTGCATCAGCTGCTTGGAAAAGGGAAGTAAGCCTCTTAATTTTATAAAATTTGCAAAACCATAGTATTCTTGCATTCTGAAGCAGCCATAGTCTAGTAGGAAATGTGTTGGCCTTGTTAGATGCCAGCTCGTGGTCCAAATTCTAGCTCAGACATCACGAAGAAAACGAAAAATAAAAAAATATTTCTGCGGCGACTTCCTCTCAGCATTGTTCTAGAGATTATTCTGAGACTTAATAAAGTTGACATGAAAAGTTGCTCGTTCGGAGTGAATTTCAAACTGCAGGTCGTGAGAGAAGCTAGGTCGTGATCCTGGTTGAAGGGTTGTAATGACCAATTAAGTAAATTCAATTCGTGCGTTTAAATAGCACTTCACTAGTTCATAACTTAAACTGTTCAAATTCTTACCTCTGTTACATATATTTTTGATAAGTTGCTGTAATGAGCTAACAAAGTTAAAATTGTATCAGATAAGCTTTAAATAATTCGCTTATAAGTAAGGAATGAATTGGTTGTTTTGTGTTGTAGGGTACCATATGGAGGGTGTATACAGCCATTATTACTCTTTCAAAATAATTGCTGTTCTAATTGACATTGTTACGAAAATAAAAAAAATCTAGATACTGTTGTTTTGCTTTTATATTGCTTAACATTAAAATTATAAACAAAAGCTACAAAAACAAAACAATGCAGTAAACAAATCTGTTTACAAATTATCGTACTCCTTAATATAACAACAAACACCAGCATAAAAAAATGGTAAATAAGTAAACAAAAATACAGCAACAAAACTACAAGAATAAATGTAAACAAAATACACAAACTACAGTAATATATGCAAACAATGTAACAACGTCGACAAAATGAACATTTATAGAGACTTCGAAAAGGCGGACTGTTTACCCTGCCATATAAAAGGCAAGACAAAGCAGGCGACTGAGTTAGTGAAGTTCAGTCAGTTTGTGTGAAGACGCAATGTGTTTGAAGAGAGTAATCGTGGTTTGAAGATCTCCGTTACAAAGATCTGTTGAATAATTGTCTAGTAATTGTTATAGTTTATGCAAAGGGTATAAACAACATTGTTATTGTTTACATCAAGTTGTAAATAATGGCATACCGAATTGTGCGAATAATAAAGAATTTTAATTAAAATTGAACACAAATATATTTTTATTTTTATTTGCAATCTGCGAGCTATTATTGAAACGTTTTTAAAAGGTATAAACGTAACAATATTGTTTCGTATGTATGTATTATAAATTTCTCTTACAATCTTTCTATTTTTTTTTTTCTAATTTCAGGTAAAAGTTTTACGCTAAGCATAATATTATCAACAAATCCGATACAAATTGCCACATACAGTAAAGCAATTAAAGTGACAGTGGATGGTCCCCGTGAGCCACGTTCAAAGATACGACATCCTGGTTTTCATCCGTTTGCCTTTGGGCCTCAACGTTTTGGTCCTGATCCGCTTATGGGCGGTTTACCGTTTAAATTACCTGGTAAGTATGTTAAAACACAACATAAAGAGACTAAAATATTCGATAACAAAAAAAAAAAACGAAGAGGGAAATCGAAAAAAGTACTCACATTAATTCCCCCATGGCAACAAACAGTATTAAACTTGTAACTGTTGCTGCTGTAACTAAGTATGTATAGCAGATGAATAAAGCCTTATGGAGTCTTTGCTGTGCTGCATTGCGTTTTTATTTTTAAATCTCCAAACATTTGTTACACAGCGAAACACATTCATCATACACGACTCATCATTATCATCAGCAGAAGCAGCATCATTGTTGCCGTATAAGTTTGTTGTAAATTTTACATCATTTTTGTGAGAGATGAGTACTGTTGCTGTTGTTGTCTTTTATAATCGCCATTATCATATTGTATTGTTATTGTTGCTGTGTTGTTCTTGTTTTTATTGTTGCTGTGGCATTATAGCCATTTTTATGATTGCCATGATTGAGATTTTACATGCCAATCAATTTCAATCAAAAAATCCGTTGACGTATCATGACAGCATTTACAACAAAAAACAATGATTGTTGCCAGTTGTTGCAAACGAAAAGGAGTGGCAACATCATAAGTGAGGGATAAAAAGAAAATTCTTTTATTGCGGCTTTTGGTTTGATTACCGATTTTTATTTTCGGATTATTTTTTCATGTGATTTTCAATTTAACCCGAGCGAGTTGATTTAAAAAATAAAATTCTTTTTTATTCGTTTGCTTTTCACTGTGGAAGCAGTGTATGTATTAAAGGAGAATTTACAATAAAGAGGGTAAATATCGTATTGTTTATGGAGTTGAATTGTGTCTTTAGGCCCTTTCATGGCTTGAATTTAACTTTAATGTGATGTTACATATTTAACGTCAGATCGTTTAAAGTGTTCATCTATATCGGGAAATAAATTGTTCAGAAAATTCCATTTCTATGCCTTTTCTGAGCATAACATTCTTCTAACTCTACTTCTTTTGAAATCGGAGTTAGAAACATTGCATAGGTTCCTAATGATATTCGCAGAACAGTCATGCTGAACAGTCTTACTTGAACTACTGAACTTATGATTTATTGTTCTGCAATCCATTGATCCAGTTCTTTTCACATTCATTCATTGAATTTCTGAACGACGTTCTAGCGCAGTTGTCGACTGAGTACAAATCTCAGTTTAAAAACCATTACAGTGATCAGTTCGGTCCATCTTTTTTAAATTTTATTTTTTAATCTTTTTTCGAAAAGGATGACAAGAGAACAATGAAATTGCTATTTAGGGAGTATAAGGAAGGAATGCTAGGTGACACTACCAGCAGCTGGTCGACAAGGTTAACTACAAAACTATACACTATTTTTCATATAAAATACCCTAACTTGCAGAGAACAGCGATTAAAGTGCATTGAGGATCTGCAATGCAAACTGTAGTTACAGACAAATTACTACAGAGTGCATGACCATCTCTACCATAAAGGTTGATGATATCTGCAGGATAGGCTGCCCTAAGGGCCACTGTGTCGGTGTGATGGAAATCACTTCTTGTTCGTGAGTGCACAGAGGACCTTTGGAAGAAATTGAATCTGTCTATGCTGAGTTGTGGGACATAGTGATATATATACGGCGAATACTCCCAGTAGATTGGATTCCCTTTAGTTGATAGTTTGTCCTGATCCCCTAATCTGCCTTTTCTATGGTCTCATTACTGGATGGGAGAAAGAACAAAGGCTTTGTGAAGATGGATAGAAATGTTATGCGCCTAGAAGTCCATGTCCTGCTATAGACAGTGATAGAACAGGTTTGCTGCCAGCCTGAAGTTAGTTATTACATTACAGGGCACTGCGAGATTATATCACTAACAAGGCTCTTGTACGGTTCCCAGCCAGACTTTTGTAGGGTATGTTACTAGCAGGAGTTGGAAACTATCGAAAACCTTTTTTGTAACTATCTAGCCATAAGTGGGATCAGGTTAAGGATCCTGGGCAGGTCTGGAGTCTTTGTTGAGGGCCGACAATAGGGCTCTACATAGATTCATAAATAGGTTGAGCTAGGGCATCAAAGCTTTAGTTCTGCTCTCTTGTGTCTTTCTGGTCCATCTTTTTTCCTTCGTAATTTGTAATTTGGATTTGGATTGCATTGTTACGAAAATGAGAAATTTAGATACTGGTGTTTTGCTCTTACATCGCTTAACATTAAAGCTATAAACAAAAGCTACAAAATCAAAACAATGTAGTATACAAACCTGTTTACAAATTATCGTAGTGCTTAATATAACAACAAACACCTGAGTAAAAATAAATGGTAAATAAGTAAACAAAACTACAACAACAAACACTACAAGAATAAATGTAAACAAAATACACAAACAACACTAAAATAATAAATGTAAACAACGATGTTTACATTTACAAAGATTTCGAGAAGGCGAAGTCATGAACATTTTCCTTCATGAATATTCGTTAGACTGCTTAGTCTACCATATAATAAGCAATTCAAATCAGGAGTTAGTGAAGTTCAGTCAGTCTTGTGTAAAGATGCGGTGTGTTTGAAGACGGTAATCGTGGTTTGAAGATCTCTGTTACAAAGATCTGTCGAATAATTGTGTAGTAATTGTTATTGTTTATGCAAAGGGTATAAACAGAGGAATAAAAAAGAAAAGCAATTGTTGTTTGGTTACATCAAGTTGTGAACAGTAACACACAGAATTGTGAGAATAATAAAGAATTTTAATCAAAACTAAACACAAATTTATTTTTATTTTATTTGCAATCTACGTGCTCATATTTTAAACGTGCCAGTAACATACATAGAGCCAGTAAGAAGTATGGTTACTAAGGTAATGTTTTCTAAGAGTATCACAATGATTCTAACAGCCTTCGTGGGAAATCTCTAATGGCGGTTTAGACTATCAGAGCAAGTAGGAGTAAAGATTTGCTTTCACTTCATAATCATATGGCAGCGATAATGATTTCCACAGCTGTCATTTGCGAAACAGGTGTTACAGTTCGTGTAACACATGTGCGACAAGCCTTATTTATTAAATAATATTTGAAATTTATTGCTTTGCTTGGAATATTTAAAAATGTTTAAGCAGTTTCAATATGACACCCTGTGGAAATGATTTTCAACACTTTTCTCTTGGTAAACCTGATGACAGCAACTGCAACAGGAACATTTTATTTCATTATTTAACTTCACGCCCTATTTTATAATTTAATTTCGAATCTTGAAATGACAAAGATATTCGTTGTGTTAAAAAAAAAAATATGAAGTCAAAACATGCTAAAACGTATAAACACCCCTTTTACTAACCTCCTGCTCAGTAGCTTTGCTGAGAAGTTAATTTTTTCAACAGTTTTTGCTGCAAACATTGTTTTGAATTCGTTTGAAAAATGCCATGTGATGCCTTAAAACATTTAAACCTATGCAAAGCAACAGCTAGTGTTACGATAACATTTGAAAGGACACCAAAAGCGATAACAAGTAACAACACAGTAATCGTTATAACAGCAGCAGCAACCCCAAATGGTATGCTACAGTTTTTTGTGTTGTGCCTTGTTAAACAGCAGCGAAAACAAATTCATGGAAATTATTGCTCGTGTTCACAACATGGTCTTTTACATACACACACACTCACTCTCATTTAAATATAACAGGATATTAAGCATATTTTCTTATTGTTGTTGTTAACGTCATCATCATCATCATCTCGTCATCATAATGTCGTGGTACTTTAACACGCGCTTGTCTTTTCAACGCTTTTAAAGCACCAGTTCAGCTAACCAACCCTTCATTATCAATTTCTTCGGACTAAATGAAACGTTTTGCATACGAAATATTTTTGTCGTTTTGTCTCCGATTGTTTTTGTTATTGTAGTGGCAGTAATAGTTGTTGTTCTTTTGTGTTCAATCCAATTTTAAAACAATACTTCAAGTCACATTGTCTTTTGAAATTTTAAATTTCGCCTCTTTTTTCATTGTCACCCCTGTCTGCTTGCCTTCCTTCCATATGTTTCTTGCGTTTGTTTGTGCAGCATTTAAAGGATTGAATTTTTTTTAATGGATTTTAAACTTTTCGTGCTTTAAACATAACTGAAGGCATAGGCGGCAGAGTATTTAAGAACGTTTTTCCAAGTTTTTATTGTGAGTCTTGAACTTCATTGTTGTTTTAATTGTTTTATACGGATTTTGTGTGCCACACAACACAACGCTAAGGAATTTGATGGTGTTCGTACAGTCAAAGAAATTTCAGAAGCCTTAGACAGCTTTACACGGTTTCAAAAAAAGAATGCTCAATGTAATCTGGTGAACTCAAGCCCTTGATAACCGGGAATGGAGGAAGATTTTCATGCGCTTCTATAAAGCGTCAAAGGGAAACTAGGGTCATATCTAATAAATACATGTAGCAGAAGCCTAGCTCTGGGATGTACATATATATTCACCTGTCAATGGGGAATAGAGGTTTCCATTCCATTAGTAATCGGTAGTGTATTGTTACGAAAATGGAAATGGTGTTTTGATTTTACATCGTTTAACATTAAAATTATAAACAAAAGCTACAAAAACTACAAAAACAATAAACTTGTTTACGTGATAAACAAGTAATCAAAAATATATCAACAAACGCCAGTATAAAAAAGGAATAAACAAGTAAACAAAAATGCAACAACAAACACTGCAAGAATAAATGTAAACAAAAAAATATACAAACAGCAATAATGAAACAACGACGTTTACATTTATAAAGATCTCGAGAAGGTGAAGCCGCGAACATTCACCTTCAAGAACATTCATCAGACTGTTTACGTTGGCATATAAAAGGCAAGACAAAGCGGGCAACGGAGTCCGTAAAAATTCAGTTAGTCTTGTGTGAAAACGCGGTGTGCTTGAAGAGAATAATCGTGGTTTGAAGATCTTCGTTACAAAGATCTGTCGAACAATTGACTTGTAACTGTAACTGTTAATGCAAAGGGTGTAAACAGAGGAATAACAAACAAAGCAATTGTTGTTGTTTACATCAAGTCGCGATCAGTGGCACACAGTATTGTGCGAATAAGAAAGAATTTTTATTAAAACTAAAAACAAATTTATTTTGATTTTATTTGCAATCTACAAGCTCATATTATAACCGTTTTTAAAGGGTAAAAATGTAACAATATTATCTGCTCAATCTTGACGAAAATTGGACCGGTTGCTCCACAATAGTCTCCTACTTTAGCCTTCAGAACTTATTTCGTTCATCAATTGATTAAAATAGTCTTCATTTCTCTCCGTGTATTATAATAACAGTCTCGCATTAACACTTCTCTCAGGATTCTCTAAGCCTTTCAAAGTCTCCCGTTTAAATTCGAAATTACAGTTGTCGTCTTTATTGTCTTGAGTTGTTGTTTTAAGTGATTGTGACAATTTCGTTGATGAGCAAAGGAGCGTTTTTAATGGAATGGTGGTTGGTTGGTTGGTTTTTCATTTCATCCTGATATTGTTTGGTGTTAATCTCTCTCTTTGGCTGTCATTTGATTTGACTGCGTCAATTTGTCTGTCTGCCTGTCTGTCCTCATGTTTGTCTGTATGTTTATGTTAAAAATTTCTAATAATTATTATATTAATAACGATAATGATGACGATGACAATGACAATTATGTTAATGCCATTCATGTTATTGTTTAAAATGTATTTACAGGATACATAGTTGTCATGCATTTGTATAAAACAATGTGTGTGTGTCTCATCTTAAGAAAAGTTTCTGAAAAAATTTTGTTTTGACAAAATTTAGTTTAATAGTTTAAAAAGTCAAAGTTCATATTCTATAGCAATCGATTTATTTTGTTGCATTAAATGAAATTCTTCTCGAAGCCATATTGAAAACTTTAAATTTGCAAAATAAGCCGGAGACTATCAAACTGTTTACAAATTATAGTAATGCTTAATGTAACAATAATCACCAAACAAAAATGGTAAACAAGGAAACAAAAATATACCAACAACACTACACGTAAACTTGGAAACAACGATGTTTACATTTACAGAGATTTCGGGAAAGCGAAGTCATGAACATTCGCCTTCAAAAACATTCACCAGACTGTTTATTCTGCCATATAAAAGGCAAGGCAAAGCAGGCGACTGAGTTAGTGAAGTTCAGTCAGTCTTATGTAAAGACGCGGTGCGTTTGAAGCGAGTAATCGTGGCTTGAAGATCTCCGTTACAAAGATCTGTCGAATAATTGTCTGGTAGTTGTTATTGTTTATGCAAAGGGTGTAAACAAAGGAATAACAAACAAAGCAATTGTTGTTGTTTACATCAAGTTGTGCACAGTGGCACACAGAATTGTACGAATAATAAAGAAATATTTAATTTTATTTTAATTAAAACTAAAACCACAAATTTATTTATATTTTATTTGCAATCTGCGAGCTAATATTTTTTAACGTTTTTGAAAGGTGAAAACGTAACAATATATTCAGATTTCGTTTTATTTGAAATGGGGTTCAACCACGGGCTCTCGCCTAATAAGGCAATCCGGTACCTATGGCGACTTAGGACTTTCCATAATAGGTCTTTCTAAAAGGCTAACCTATGCGGTTTTGTTAAATACTTTCCCCTTTTAATATCTTTTATTTGCCATAAAAACTTAAGAAACTTTCTTTCCTTTCTTTCTATTAAAATTTCCTGTCATTTGTCGTAAAAAGTCGTTCAGTTGTACTCCTACCAAAACAAAATATAAAAAATTATTTTGGCCACATAAAGTAGTTTTTAAAATAGTTTTTCCATTTAAATGTTCACTCTCTCTCCTTATGAGAGAAAAAATAGAAAAACAGAAAAACAATATGGAAAAACTTAAGTTGACATTACGAAACAGTATTCCAATTGAAAATTGTAAGAGACTTTGTCTATTTTTTTCATTTTTTTTCTGGTACCCACAATCTAAATGAATTAAAAATCTTATGTAGACTGTCTTACATTTACATGCAGACCTTAAAAAACGATACACAAGGAGCGGGTAGCAGGACGAAGAAACTATTTTGCAAACAACTTTTGACAAACGCCAAAATCTAATGTAAAGGGGAACAGGAAGCAGAAGAAACATATTCTCCAGGCAAAATTTATTTTATTATTCCGAATAGTTACTGTAGAGAGGAGTGAGTGAGAGGATTGGTGAGACACAAACAAGAAATTACATTATAAAAGTAGTTTTTTTATTTCCTTTTGAACCAAACTTTTATTTTTATTTCTTGTTTCTTTCCTTTTTTTTTGTGTGTGTCAAAAACTCATTCTAAGTTGAGCTGAAGTTTGAAAAACCTTTTTAGCCTTGATTGAAAAAGTAGTCGCACACCAGTTAATGCCATTCATACTCGTGCTCGTGCACATTAGCAGAATAGTTGCTGTTGATACAGTGTCACCACTGAAACTCTTTTTTTTTGTTCCTGGATAACGTCAAGGGAAGCTAGGAATGAAAAGACTACATATTTTTGACAATGATTAAAAGGAACACAAAGTAGTACCTCTAGAAAGTGTATCTTTTCTGAGTAATGACATCAACTTCTTCATTTCGTACATTTTTTTTATAGTTTTGAAGGCACATATGACACAAGCTATGTGGGTCAATTGTTAAGTATTTGCCAACATAAATCGGTCTAACATAGTGTTACGGTTTTACCTTTTAAGTGTTTAAAAATTAAGTGTTTAAAATATGAACTCGTAGATTGCAAATAAAATAAAAATAAATCTGTGTTTAGTTTTAATTAAAATTCTTTATTATTTTAATTCTGTGCATATTATCACAATTCTGTGTGCACTATTCACAACTTGATGTAAACAACAAAAATTGCTTGGTTTGTTATACCCTTTGTATAAACAATAACAATTATTAGACAATTATTCGGCAGATCATTGTAACGGAGATCTTCAAACCACGATTACTCTCTTCAAACGCATTGTGTCTTTACACAACACTGACTGAACTTCACTAACTCCGGTCACCTGCTTTGCCTTGCCGTTTATATAGCAGAGTAAACTGTCTGATTAATGTTCTTGAAGGCGAATATTTATGACTTTGCCTTCTCGAAATCTCTATAAATGTAAACATCGTTGCTAACATTTATTATTGTACTGTTGTTTGTGTATTTTGTTTACATTTATTCTTGTAGTGTTGTTGGTGTATTTTTATTATATATATATATATACATTATTTAAGCTTATATATATATATATATATATATATATTATTTAAGCTTCAAGTGATTCCTGGACTGGGGGAAAACGTGAAACTGTAGTATCACAATAGGGTCTGCGTTTAGCCTAAGTGTTGTCTGCTCATAACAACGTTGAGGGTACAACCATTTCTACCTACCTCAGATTCCTAGCTGTCTAATCGCTACTTTCTTAAGGTATTTTACAGTTACAAAGCTTGCTGGCAGCGACAGTTAAGAAATTATGCTGAAGCCAAGATTTCTCGCTCATACGCTTTTTGCGTTGTTAACCAACTTAACGCTGGCTTTCTGTATAAGCTTAGTAGAAAGGATAAAAGTTTACTACAGAGTGTAAGGAAAAGTGCAAATGAATTAATTTGGGACTCGCAACTAAAGCGAGTATTACTTGCTTAATTGGTCATTACAATCCTTTAGTTAGGATTTCGATTTACGTTCTCTCACCACTTATGTTGTGTGTGTTAATTTTATACATGAGAGGCGGGACCTATTTTTTAAATTCGGTTCTGAACTGCAGATTTTTAAGTAACTTTTTTATATGTTTGCAGAGGAATACATTTTGTATTTTGTTTTGTTGCCTTAGCCAAGGTTTGAACCGTGGTCTAAGGCTCCCTTTCTCGGCAATATTTTTTCATATTTCGTTTTATGGGAGATGTCTTAGCCGAGATTGGAATCATGGCTTCACATCAAACAAGATCATCCTTTGTAGATCACGGCAACTTCAAAGGCAGGTATTACATATACATTGGCCTTCAGTCAGGATTACAGCCTAGCTTCTCACACCACCCATGTTGTGTGCATTAATTTTTATATGTGAGTTTCGGGACTTACAGTTTAACGTCGACTCCGAACGACAGATTTTTAGAGAACATATCTTGGCCATTTTATTCTACTCTCAGAGCTTTTTTGCCAGAAATCTGCTGAGAGGAAGTCGTCTAAGAAATATTTTTTCATAATTCGTTTTAGGGAAGATGTCTTAGCTAAGGTTTGAACTGAGCCAAGGTTCTAATAAGGCAATACACGACCTTTTAGACTACGGCGACATAAGGCAGGTATTACGGTCCACAAAAATTGATCTTTGTTACAAGAACTTTTTTCTTATGAATCCCTTCATTTAAGTAGCATTTTTAGGCTAAGAATGCAGACAAAACAGTTTATATATGTATGTCATTGTAGTACTGTTAGCCTTTCCTTTTCTTGACTAAAAATATGTCAAGGCAACATAATAATTTTCTTTAATTAGAAATTATCACAGTTACTTATCAATTAAGGCACTCATTTATAGAAAAAGAAAGAAAGAAATTTTTTTGCTTACACACGTATTCTTAAAAGCTACACATGCTTTAGAAAAAAAAAACAGAAGGAAAGAGGGAAAGGGAAAGAGCAAAAACGAAAGAGTAGGAGTATGTCTAAGAAGCATAAGTGTGGAAAATGTTTAACATCCGCAACGGAAATCCTTTTTTCTACTTTCATACACACACAGATAGAGAAAGAGAGTGCCAAAGAGTGTGGGAGGGAGATTATTTGTGTGTGACTGTATAAGCAACTATTTGTACACTTTATATAAACATGTATACACATACATAAATGCATACATACATACATAAATAAAATTAAAATCTACAAAGTTTCATGTAAAAAACTGTGTATAAGAGAGGATACGAATATATGTATGCATGTGTTTGAGTAGGGATATGCATATGTATGTATACATGTGTATGTGTGTGAGAAAGTAAGTAAAAAAGTTTTCTTTTATATTTTTAAGTGAAAATTATATTAAAATTTTCTGCTTGATGTAATATTTGTCAAAAAAAGAGGAAAAAAAGTTCAAAAACGGATACACTTATGCTCTCATTTATAATTATAAGTGCGGGTGTAATATGTATACATATGTGTGTGTATGTCTTATAATGCTTGCGTATGTGTTAATATTTTTAATGAATTTTCAACTTGAATTAATTTATGCACAAAAAGCCAAGGCAAGACTCGAGAAAAAAACGAGAAAGCAGGCATTAAAAAGCAAACAAACTTTTCCATTTTAAGTGAAAAATGAAGATGAAAAACCCCTTTTTTCTGTTGCTTTTGTTGTTTTTATTGTTGTTGCTGTCATCATGTCATAAGCAGAGAAAACGTTGAAAAAAATTCACTATAAAACAGTGTGTGATACGTGAATTACTGCTGACATACAGCGTGTTACTCAAACGCATCATCATCATCATCATCATCATCGTCATCATTTCATCTTTGGAAAACATGATGAAACACACGCTGGAATATTCAACGAAAATGAGCTCTCAAGTAAAACCCAATGTATGTTAATGTGTGTATGTATGTGTGTGGATGTGTGTTGGCCTGATTATAAAAAATTGTTTGTGTTTGTTAGAGTATACATAAGTAAATTTCCTTTTTTTCCCCAGAATAAAAGCCTTAATCATATAGAAACAGTTACGCGTTTTCTGTTACTCTTTCATTTCATTTCTCGGCTCTTGCTGCTGTTTCTTGTTGTTGTTATTGTTGTTGCATATTTGAAGGGTAAATGAAAGATGGATTTAATAATAATTTTAAAATCCATTATGCCACTCCCATTAACATTATTACATGATAAAATTTTCCTCTTGTTTTTGTTTGTTTGTTTTCTTCTTTTTTTCGTTGTTGTTTTTCATTAAAAAGAAAATACTTTTAATATGTATTTTATGACTTTCCATGTGTGTGTGTGTGTGCTTATATTTAGCCGAAGGATTAATCCTTGCTTTCTTTTTTCTGTTCCTTTTTTCAACTTTGGCGAAAGAAAGATTTTTCATATGATTACACACACACGCCGCATTACTCGAAATTATTTGAAGAGCGAAAAGTAATTAAAAACTGAATATGAAATTTAAGCTCCATTTTTTCCAACAACAACAACAACAAATACAAGCATAATTTTTTTTTATAATTATTTAGTGTTTTGTATTGACTTCTGGATAATGAATTAAGGAAAAGTGATTAAATGGGCGGACTTAATGGAATTTTTCGTTAGTAAGTTGACTTTTTAATTTTTTCAGAAGTATTTGTTTATCAAGGTGTTGTAGAAAGAAATATATGTATTATTATTGTATCAAATTAATCTTTTTCAAAAAAAAAAAAATAAAAAAATAAAAACTGAATACGACGTAAGCCTCAATAGCTGCTCGAAGAGATTGCCGTTAATCCAAATCTTAATAGTAAATTCAAGCAACACTGCTTTCTGAAATATGATAGAATTTCATAAGAAAATCTTTTCAGCCCTACTACAGTCAATACGGAAACTTAATGCATTTTCGCAAAGCGACTACAACAGATGGCTTCAGTCTAGAATCTGTTACAATCACCTGCCTTTTTGGAAAAAAAACCTAAAGTACTAAAACTAAAATAAAGTAGAAAGAAGGAGATTAATTTACAATGAATAGTGGTTTATTGAAGCTTTACAGACACGGATTGATTCATCATGTCGTTTGGAATGAATATTTTGAATATCTTTTGTAGTCCTATCAATACAATACTTGTCATAGGACTACAAGTGGTGTCAAGTATTGTCTTGATAGGACTTATATAATACTTACGAATACTCGAAAGTCACCGTAGTCTAGTAATTAGCGTGTTGGCTTATTAGGCGTAAGTTCACGATGCAAACTTTAAAAAGAAAATATGAAAAAAAAATATTCTTTTTCGGTTACTTCCTCTCAGCAGATATCTGGCAAAATCTCGGGGAGTAAATAAATAAAGATTCTCAAAAATTTGTCGTTTGGAGTTGACTTTAAACTGTAGATTCCGCCGCTCATGTATAAAATTCAATTCAGACTGAAGGGTTGTAATGAAAAATTATGTATGTGTGCATGTACTTTTATTACTTTATTGACATTTTCAACAATTTATCTCTCCAGAGAAAGTGGTACATGAGAACGGAAATTGCACATTATTGCGCATTCAGAGCAATAAACATTAAATAACCTTTAGTTGGGATAATGGAGTGTGTGATGATGAAAGTTTACTTCTTCACCATTACTATCCTTTAGTTCGAATTACGTTTTGATTTCTAAACACTACATACGTTCTATGTGCTTATTTTGTTCATGAGTGATATAATTTAAAGTTTAATATCGAAACCGAACGGCTGATTAGGAACCTTTTTTATTGCAATTTTTTGGCATTAGGTCTTGCAGCTTGACTGAAAGACGATAACTGATAGGTTCTTGTCTAGTAACCCAATACACTAAACTACTCTAATCCAGCTATCTTCGCGATAACGAAAATTTTATTTTATTTAGACAATGTACCAGTTCCGTCACTATATTTCTCTCGAATGATTTCATAGCTCTAAACTTGAAAAAAGTTTGCTTTGTTAACAATGAAGAGATGAAGTCATCCGATACACTCAGGGATATTGAATATCGTGGGGAAAGTTCATCGAGCTAACAGGAGATTATATATGTAATAAAGAAAATTGTAGAAGCCCTATTCTATTCACGTAATGTACTGGCTTATTACACGAGAGCCAGTGTTTCTAACTCTAGCTCAGTTATCTGCTACAAAACGAATTGAAATGAATTATGACAAAATATTTCCTTCTACGATTCAGCAGTCTTCTGGCAAAAGCTCTGTGAGTCAATAAAATTGCTATGAAAAGTTTCTCAAAAAACGTGTTGTTCGGTGTTAAGGTTAAACTCCAGGTCGAGCATCTTATGGTTAAAATTAACACACACAACTTGGTTGGTGTCAGAAGCTAGGTCGCAATCCTGACTAAAGGATTGTAAAGACCAATTAAGAAGAATATCCTTTCGAAACTTGTTGCGTTTCTATTTCAAATCATCCTTATGCCTAAATTTTACTTTATATGGCTGTCAGTTTTATAAATCTCTTTAGCTTTCAGCCCAAGAATTTTTTAAAAAGACTCAGTGAGTAGCAGTATGGAATATATGCAAATAATTGTTAAAAATTTAATTTAAAAGATATACTTCCTAAATATTTAACATAAGAAATAGTATCTTAAAGCTAACGACATCAGTCTGTTTGACACAATTTAATAGGCCACCACCAATATAAATAAATCCAATACAAATACAATTCTAAGCACTAGAAATATTTATAAACGTATGTCACAGAGTATTTCCAAATTCAAATAACAATACAGGTATACCGTGTGTATGTACATTTGAAATCCTTTAAGCACTTTTAAGTACAAATACAAACACAGAATCTCTTTCTCCTCGCCCTCCTCTCACTCTCTGTAAAATGTATCGTTTAAATTAAACAATTGTTAAACAATTTGTTCAATTTCCCTTTAAACAGGAAATCAAATACATGCATAGTAAACATACACGCACATACACATACGATTACATAAAATATTTACAAATCTAAACGTTAAAAATAAAGAAATAATGGAAATGACAAGGAGACTATGGAATGGAACAATAAAGCCATACGGCAATTTGTTTGTAACAGAATAAGGCACAAAGTGTCAAAACAGTGCCTAAAACATATGCACACACACACTGGAATACATATGAAATGTTATTGAAGGAGAATTTGCAAATTGTTTTGTCAATTTCACAAAACAAATCCCCCATCTCCTACTCCTTCTTCATACTTCAGGTACTCACTTAAGAGCATACATATGTGAAGACAAGAACAACAGCAACAGTATTGTAAATATTGTAAGCAAAAATTTATTTGAACTTTGACACCAAATTTCACAAACACATGTTCAGTTTAGTTGGCAAACTCGTTTAAAATTCATGTGTATTGAATTGATAATTCTTTACACTTCAATTTAAAAAAAAATTGTTTTCATTGTTGTTGACATTCCTGTTGTGTGTTGCAAAATAATTCAAGAGGGGGTTGTTTAGTTTCTCATCACCAATTTTTGTTAGCGTTTAGAGGGGGACCCTTTTGAGTTTTTTTTTCTGTTAAAGTTTGCAAAAAAAATTAATAAATAATATTTAACACTTGTTCAAATCCAAATTTTCTATAACCGTGAAGGAAATTGAGCGCATTTGTTCATTGTATTGAGGGTTAATGTGACCAGCTACAGTCTACATATTGTTAAGTTTTGAACCTTTTAAAAACGTTTAAAATATGAGCTCGTAGATTGAAAATAAAATAAGAATTAAATTTATGTTTAGTTTTAATTAAAAATTCTTTATTATTCGCACAATTCTGTGTGCCATTGTTCACAACTTGATGTAAACAACAACAATTGCTTTGTTTGTTATTCCTCTATTTACACTCTTTGCGTAAACAATAACAATTACTAGTCAATTGTTCAATAGATCTTTGTAATGGAGACCTTCAAACTACGATTACTCTCTTCAAACACACTGCGTCTTCACACAAGACTGACTGAACTTCTACTAAGTCCTTTGCCTGCTTTGCCTTACCTTTTATATGGCAACGTAAACAGTCTGATTAATGTAAACATCGTTGCTTACATTAATTATTGTTGTTTGTGTATTTTGTTTATATTTATTCTTGTAGTGTTTGTTGTTGCATTTTTGTTTACTTGTTTATTTTTGTATGCTCCTGTTTGTTGATATATTTTTGTCTACGTGTTTATCATTTTAATGTTAAACGATATAAAAACAAAACACCAGTATCTAGATTTTTCCAATTCGTATAAGAAGGAAAATACACTTCAAGCCCCGACTTTATCCTTACTGTCAAATTTCTATTTACCACCGAGCCAGTTTCCTTTAAGTTTAAAAAATGAAAGGAATGATAAAGCAATTCGAACTTTAACTTATTGATTTTGGCTATCACAATGGTGTATGTTTCTACTGGTGTATTGCCTTGTCTATTTTGCCAACTTGTGTCTTTTTCTACCTCAAAATAATCGCTTACTGAATCATATTGCCGGAAGAGGTATTGTTATGTTCTCTATCTATGTAGGCTATTCATAGAATTTCTCCTCCAAGCCTTAATTAATGCAATCCAGAATGAAGAAACATTTGAATTCACATCAAATCCTGAGCATCATCCTAAAGTTTTTAAGAGCTGTAAGGACAATTCCTTACCTAGCACCTGCTCTGAGTTCAGATATTTCTTCTCGAATTCCATTAATATCTCAAAGATTCCAAGAATGTGTTCTGATGATTTAGTTTCATCATCACAGAATCCATATGTTGGGCTTGAGATGATCTGCATTTTGAACAAACGTAGTCTGAGACACTGCAGACTGTCAAAAGACCGTTTACTAGCCTCTGGTTATTCCTGAGTCCAATGTATGGCTCAAATCTCCTGCTACTGTAATTTCCTTGCAATAGTTTGGATTGTCTTAAACCTATGTGGCGTGAGAAAAGTATTTCTCTGTTTTCTATTTCGTTGAGTATACCTTTCCAAACATCAGCTCCCTTTCTACAGAAAGGTTCTGGGCTCATCGGAGAGGCGTAAAAGCTCCCTTTGTCATAATCTCATCTGCATGCTCATTGCTGCGAATTCCTATGTGATCTAGGACCTAGACGAGTGTAATCCTACTTTCCTTATCTCAACTTCCACAGATAGTCCCAGACTTACTTCGATTTAAAATCCGAGTACTCAGATTGCAGACTGACTTTCAGATAGTAAGGCTTTGTTCCATCCTTAGTACCTTCTATCCAAGTTAAATTGAGCAAATCTTCATCTGGCATCGATTTCAGCTTGGACGTTAAGCGCTAGTTTCTCCACGAATTCGTGATATTTCATTATGAAACCATAATCCCTCGCTCTTCAATTAAACATTGCAATACCTCAGCATTGCTCATCGGAAAACCCAAACGCAATGTAATGAAAGTGAAACTTTCCTCGCCATTATTGGACTCGATTATCTCAATCTAGCCGACAGATTTAAGTGATTCTTTTCCCCTGATTTGAAATGGTGGACCCACGTGTATAAATCGTTACAAAAACTCGGCTTTATTGCGATAGAACATCGCTAAATACGCTAAAGATGCGTAGCGTGTAGCGTGAGAACCCAGGTCGTAATCCGGACTGTAGAGGTTGTAGTGGCTAGAAACGTATGCGTGTGTGTAGTGTAAACATAGACATACACTTTTGAGAGAGCAGAATCCATTGAATTCAGGAAAAGTCTTCGTTCCATTCTGTCTTAAATAGTTGGTCCCGTTATCTTCCCCTTGAAGTTATGCTTCATATATTTATCATATCATATCATGTATTGTTTACAACGCTTCTTGCTGTTAGGCTGGCTGCCTGGCTGCTTAAATATGAAACCATTTTCCAAAAAAAAGGACGAAAAAAGAATGAAGTTTTCAAACAGCAGCATATCACACATGTAGCCCAGCAGCATACTTACTATTTGGCCCATTATTAGTATCGTATTGACAAGTAAATTAACATGAAATTGAATCAATGCCTATAAAATGTCCTTGGGGAGAATATTTTTCCAAAAAATTTTATTTTCCTCTCGTCTTCCCTTGTCCTTTGCAAATATTTGCAGTGGGCTTTTACACCGTAGAACAGTGACTTTAAGATTGTCTTTTATTTTTAACAAAATTGCCATTAAATTGAGATGACTGACTGGATGGCTGGCTGGCTGGCTGGTTTGGTTGGCATGACCTTTTTTTTTGCCATGACTTGCTTGACAAATACGCCTAAAGGGAGTGGGGGAGAGAGGTAGTCTGTGTTTTGTGTAAAGAAATAAACTGAGACGTTAAATGTTGTTGTCTAGTTGCGACTGGATTATCTTTTAAATAGAATTTCTTCTTCTTTTTTTTATTTATTTACACCCCCAGGGATTTCGAATTTAGTTTCAAAACAATCATATTTTTTAAAGGACAACAGAAGACCAAACACAATTTTTAAGGAAATTTTAAAAAATGTTAGAAGTTTTTCTTTTAAATTTTCTTTGTTCTTCCAGAAGTGGAATTGAAAGTAAAGAATTTCATAAAAAATTGCATCATGTAAACACGACATTCAATAGTTTCTTAAATAAAAATTTCAATAAATTGATTTGTCAGGAGTTCCTCATTTTAAAAATTTTTGATTTCTTCATATTTCTTGTCAGGGGGTAGAAATTTATATTTTTGACATCCGCTTTATGGGCATAGACTTGTTACTACCCCCTCGTTATGTTATGATTTGTCATCCGTGTATAGATGTTTTGACATTTTTGTCACTTTCCATATATTATTCGAAAAATTGGTTTCTGTTTGCCTGTAAATCAGTGCAAGGGGATGCTGTGCCTGTTTATTAATTTGTAAGTTTTTGATAATGACGCTTGAAAAATTCGACAAAAAAAAGTTGTATCATGTTGTGATGATTAATGTGGAACACATAGGGAAAATTGATGGCGTGAGTTAAACAATCAAATTTTAATTTTTTTTGTTGTTCTTACAACACAAAAAAAGAAGCAAATGATTGATGAATAATTAGAATGTTTAGCACACGCAGGGGGGGGGGTCATTGTGATAAATGATGTCGAGAATTTTTTGGTAATAAAACTATTTAAAATTGTATAGGCATTCAATACAGAATATCGAAAATATTGTTACGTTTGTTGCCTTTTAAAAACGTTTAGCATATGAGCTCGTAGATTGTAAATATAATTAAAATAAATTTGTGTTTAGTTTTAATTAAAATTCTTTATTATTCGCATAATTCTGTTCACAACTTGATGTAAACAACAACAATTGTTCGATAGATCTTTGTAATGGAGATATTCAAACCACGACTATTCTCTTCAGGCGCACCGCGTCTTCACACAAGACTGACTGAACTTCACTGACTCAGTCGCCTGCTTTGCCTTGGCTTTTATATGGCAGGCTTTTATATGGCAGTCTGATGAATGTTCTTGAAGGGAACATTCAGATTGTCAGATAGTATGGCTTTGTTCCGTCCTTAGTACGCTCTATCTAATTTGAATTGAGAATCTTTTTCTCTGGCATCGATTAATGTTGGGAAGATAATCACTAGTTTCTTCATGGGCTCGAAATATTTCATTTGGAAATCAAAAACTCCATCAAATCCGTTAAACACTGCAATACACCAGAGTTTACATACATACATAATTGGCCATTACAACCCTTCAGTCAGGAGTTTTTAAAAGGTAGAAACGTGTATGTGTTAATTTTATACAAGAGTGGCGGGAACTGCAATTTGAAGTCATATTCGAACGACAGGTTTTTGAGAAACTTTTCATGGTAATTTTATTTTCTCTCAGAGCTTTTGCCAGAAATCTGCTGAGAGGAAGTCGCCGAAGAAATATTCATTCATATGTCTGACCTAGGGTTTGCACCGTGACCTTACGTCTAATAAGCCAGTACACTACCTATCGGACTAAGGCGACTTCAACATCACAAACACTCTGTCCAAATCTGGTGTAGGCGATTGTCTTGGCTTAACTTATAGAGCACGCAGAAGGCAATGTAAACTCTCTTTTGCTCTTTCCAACTTAGAGGTTTGGATTCCATCCTAATCGGGATGGTGGGCTTTCAGGAATGGTTATGGAATATGATTGAGTAAATTTTCGAAATTTTTCGAAATAAATTTTCTAAGTCATGGATTTCATACAATATTACCTAAGGTATCCAATATTTTGTACAAATTTTTAATTTAAGAATTCTTGTCTTAAAGTGAAAAACCTAATTTCCGTTCTTTAAATTTTCAAATACAAGACAAAAACATCAACAAATATTTGCTCCTGTCTTTTATTCACTGCCAGCAAATCTCCCAGTTGAGTCAAATTAAATACAAAATAATGACAGAAGAAATTTATTTTTCATTTTGTTTTTGTTTTTATTTTTTTTATTAAATTGGAATTTATTTTGCAAAAAAAAATAAATAAAAATAAAACAAACATCTCCAAACCAAATAATGTGACCAAGAAAAAGCAAAAAAACGAGAAGATTTAGAAGAACAAGACTTAATAACAACAACAACTACGACTAATATATACACTTTGATAAACACATAAACAACACAGAAACACTCTACAAATACCATTACACACAGGGAAAGAAAGAAAGAAAGAAAGTGGTGAGTTTCAGTTATACAGGCAGGCAGCATGTTAGGGAAGGACTTTAAATAAGAGTGTAAACTGCGCAATGGGTAATAGACAGAGTGTGAGAGAGAGAGAGAGTGAGTATAGAAATTTTGAGTGTTTTTCAAATAATTCACCATTTGCTTGAGACAAAATAACAACTGAGTGTTGTGAATTGTGCTTTGCAGAATGCTTAAACTGTTCAGGTTGAGTTAGAAAAGAAAGCAAAAGATTTTCACTCCAAGATGTGGTGAATTTGAACACAAGATGTTTTGTGGTGGGCTCTAGACTCTTAGAGAAGGTGAAATAGAAACAAATTCCTTACCCGCTACCGACGGCAAAAGCAAGGAATTTAAGAAAATGCCGTCGGAAGTTAAGAAATTTCGCTGCTTGATTGTTGAAACTTACATTTCTCTCTCTCCCTGTTGTATAATATTGTATAAGTGAGAGTGTTTCTTTTCTTGTTTTTGTTGCAATAAAGTTATAAGTATTGGTTAGAAACAAACCCATATATGGGTCTAACGCAAATGGTTTCTATATTTTTTTTTATGGCTCACAAGGCATTGCTTTAAGACGTTATTACCGTAATGATATTCTCTATGTATGTGTAGATACTTAAGAGTACATAAATTTGTATATAACTGTTTAATAAACACACACACACACACGTTAGCTATGTATACGATTTGAAAGTTAAGGGCATAGACTCATTTGAAACATATTTTTCTATGAGCGTACATATGTTTGTAAAGGTAACGTCTGGTGGGAAAGCAAAAGCAAAAGCAAAGAAAGCTTTTTGTGGCGCACCAATGGGACCACGTTATGCCCCTCTAGCTATCATACCACACACCACATGTGCAGACATAACCATGCAAACATACAACACAATTCTTTACGTTAAAGACTCACAGAAAGACAGACTGAGAAAACCATTTCAGAGTCTCAGCCAACAAACATTTGCGTTTTGAGTTAAAAAGTAATCGAAATGGAAAACAGCTCAGAGAGGGAAAAAAAAAAGAAAAGGAAAACTGTTTAGTTGATACAGTTTAAAAACATATTGGGGGCTTTATTTTGGGTACTAAATAGGTTAGGTACCTTTAGCTATGATTTACAGAAAATTCCAAAGAGTGGTGGTAATTATATTTTAAATTATCAGCATCTTACGATATACAAACTTATGGTCAGTGGAAGGATTACGATGTCTACCATTATGGTTTATTATGTAACAAAATATTGGTTAATCCTCAAATTAACCACAGTAATGTGAGTTTGACTTCCACAGTTTTAATCATAGTCTGTGATAGGGAATATACAAAACCTTGAACCTTTAGGTGGCTTCCGTTTGATCTACAATTGTTTGCTGGAACACATATTTTATTTTTTAAAAACGTTTAAAAATATGACCTCGTAGATTGCAAATAAAATAAAAATAAATTTGTGTTTAATTTTAATTAAAATCCCTTATTATTCGCACAATTCTGGGTGTCACAGTTTACAACTTGATGTAAACAACAACAATTGCTTTGTTTGTTATTCCTTTGTTTACACCCTTTACAGAAACAATAAAAATTATTACACAATTATTCGATAGATGTTTGTAATGGAGATCTTCAAACACACCGCATATTCACACAAGACTGACTGAACTTCAGTAACTCACTCGCCTGCTTTGGCTTGCGTTTTATACTGCATAGTAAACAGTCTGATGAATGTTCTTGAAGGTGAATGTTCGTGGCTTCGCCTTCTCGAAATCTCTATAAATGTATACATCGTTGTTTACATTCATTATTGTTGTTTGTGCATTTTGTTTACAATTTTTTATGCTGGTGTTTGTTATTGTATTTTTGTTTACTTGTTTACCATTTTTTAATGCTGGTTTTTGTTGTTGTATTTTTATTTATTTGTTTACTATTTTTTATGCTGGTGTTTGTTGTTGTATTTTTGTTTACTTGTTTACCATTTTGATGTTAAGTGATGTAGTAGCAAAACACCAGTATCTAGGTTCTTCATTTTCGTAACCATATCTTGAAGCGTTATTTTCCATTTAGGTATTGTAAGTTTTCTCATAGCTTTCAATACCAAGTCCATCCATCTGGCTTTCTGACTAGGTCTTCTATCACCAACAGAACACTTTAAGAAATTTTTTTGAAAGACATATTAGCTTCATACCCTTGCTTGTGATCTATAAATTGTAAATCAAACGATTACGTCGAGTAAACGTTAACGAAGCCTATACTGACGATCAGTATGATTTCGATGCTTATTTTTTGTGCTTAACAGAGAAAAGTTATTCAGTTCAATGGAAGTTCACTTTGGTTTATAGGATAGGAATTATGTGTCATCATATAATCTCGGTAGTAAAACTCTTTAACTCCCATGCGTATGGTCATTACAGCGTTAAATAGACGACGAGGAACTGTGAATCTTCTGGTACACGAGGTAGAAATAAAGAATATATATTGCAGTTGTGGTTGAATTGATAGTACTTCACCATCAGAAGATTTTATGGACGTATAGATACGCTTACAATAACTTTTGCAAAAGGATGTAGATCGGTAAGAAACTGCACACGATGTGCCATACTTTGTGTAACCAACAAGCGACAAGTGTACAAAATGTTCCAGTCACATAACGGATAACCCCTGATATGGTACTTTTCATAAACGCCTTTCCCGATATTCAAGGGACCCTCAAGCAATTGTATGAAGCGGAAAGTCAATCCCTATTGGAAATTAAAATCGTTAAGGAACTTAATTATATACCTGCTTGAGAAGTGTATTGTACAAGCCGATAGTTTTGAATTTTTGTTATTATAACAGCCATACTAAATACATACATAATTGGTCATTACAATGCTTCACATAGGTTCTCACAATACTTATGTATGTTGTGTGTGTTAATTGTATGCATGAGTAGGGGAACCTACAGTTTAAAGTTGACTGCGAACGATACATTTTTGTGAAACTTTTCATGGCAATTTTAGGTTAGAGGGAATAGCCGATAGAAAAATTTTTCATATTTTAGTTTTGATGTCTGACCTGGGGTTTGGACCGTGGCTTTACGCCTAATAAGCCAATACACTACCTACTAGACTACGACGAGCTATAAGAACCATTCTGTCTAATGCAAACAAATGGCGAATAATAGTGTTGTAAGGGTAATAAACTCTGAAAGAATTCAGTTCCATTAATGGCAAGAAAAGATCTATTTTTGCCCATATAAATAAAAAAATAGTACCGTAGAGGTACTTTATTACTAAGAATGGGTACTTCTTTCCTAAAAGTTCAAGTAACTGAAATTATTCGAAAACTCACACACTTGCTCAACTGAAAAAATTCCATAATTTCAGTGAAACTCTCATATTTCTATTGTTATTATGTATATGTGTCTAGTTGGTACCGACCCACATATACAAACGCAAAGAAACCGACAGAGAGAGAAAGAAAGAAAAATTATTGTGATTATTGTGTGATTGTATGCGGCTACGAAAAGTATGTGAATTTCGGGAGAGTAAATGTTGTTGTTGTTATTGGTGCTGTTTGTTAATATTTATTTCTACACGCTATACATACAAATAAAAGTAATTCTCTAAACAGTTAAGAGGGAATGCGAGTGTGAGAGTGAAAGAAGAGTAGGAATCTGTATAGATGTAGATGTAGAATGCAAGAGAGTGTGTATGCCTGTGTATATGTATGTTTGGTGGCTGATTGTTTGTTTTTATTTGCAATAACAATTGTCTACAGACTTCTCTTAAAATCTCAACGTCAGTGCTACGAGTGTGTGTGTGTGTTTTAGTTGGTGTTGTATTTTCGTTAAGCTATTGCTTTGCTAATATAATTGTTGTTGTTGTTGCTTATAATGTTATACTCATTTGGTGTGTATACAGAAAATATGAAACGTGTGTATGTGTGTGTGTGTACATAAACGAAGAAAACCCGACCCCAAAACTGACACCATCGTGGCTAACCCTTTATAGCACTAAGGTTTCCTTACAGAACCACATATTTAGGTTTTAGTGGGAGTGAAGCAAAGCCACTGCCATTGCAAACTTGGTCGAGACATATAGACACGCATACAGGCACACACTCATAAGTATTTAAAAACATATAAACTCTTGCTTGTATACATTCGAATGTACGTGTATGTACACAAACGCACTCAATTGCATATTGAAAATGTCTCTGTATTGTTTTCATTTTCCCCCAAAATCTCACTCACATATATACACACACATTTAAGCCTTTAAGTGTAGCAGTGAGTGTATTAAGAAATTCCTTGGTTGTTAACGCAGCTGTATAGTGCCTCTCTATTAGATGTTTGCATGTGTTTGTACACGTTTGAATGGCTGAGTGGGTGTATCATTAATATTTCACCTTATCGACCCACATTGGCTAAAATAATGGCTAACGGAACACACATTGGATGGCAAAGAAAATGAAAAATAAACGAAAAACTAAAAGAAAAGAAAAAGAAATGTAGAGACGAAGAGAAGTTTAAGAAAAATTGCTCCACAAATGACGACGTTGATTTAATTTTGGTTTCTAGTTTGAGGTTTTTCATTTTGGGAACGAAAAGGAGCAACAACAAAAATGTAGAGGAAAATGATTTGAAAAAAATAAGAAATAAGACAGAAAGAGAAAGAGAGCCTGAAAGAGAAAACTTGGTTGAGCTCTTTTTTCTTTTTTGTTAAAGTGAAATCGTTTCTTATTAATTACAATACAACTATGGAAAGACCCATATTAATCAACTGACTTGAAAGGCCTAGGCTACATATGAGGATTTCATTAGAGAACCAAAAAGTATGCACCCAAGCGGAATAATTATCATTATATGTGTGCTATAGGACCATTTAAGGGGGCATTAGAATTTGGCAAATGTAGTCAATCATGCACTACTATATTCTATTCTTTCTGAATCCACTTTAACTTTCTACTTAAATTTATCTCCAGCTCTTGTGCTGAAAGGCAGTGGAATATGAACTTTGTTTTAACGATGAAGAAATTTAAACACATAATCGCTGCAAAATATTTCTTAAGCATGTTAAACGCCATTCAACGACCATATGTTCCTTGTAAACCTCAGGTCAGCTTTATATAACGTTTTCCACAGGTCGTGCCTTGTCTATAATTCTTGCATTCTTTTTAGCTTGGCAGTGAAAGCGGACACAGTAATTGCCATTGTATTGTTCTTGAGGCGCCTATAATATATCTGAACGCAATGATTAAAGCTAGTCTTAACGCCGCAAGGCAGCAACAATTTCAAATCTACAGCTACTTTAACTACAAAACTACGTAACAAATGATATTAAATGTGCGACATTTGGCGGCTTTGGACCTACTTTATTGGCCATGACCATTTTGTAGATAGGATTATGGCCCAAATTCCGTCACCACTTATGTTGTGCTTGTTAATTTTATCCAGCTGTGGGGCCTATAGTTTTATGCCGAGTCTATAACCTTCAGCCAGAACACTACTAGGGGGTTTGTCGAGGAGAAATCTTTTTTATATTTTTTCCGAGATGCCGGTGCTCCTGTTTAGTAAGACAAGACACTGGCTACTAGACTTCTGCGCACATTTCTGGCGATTATAGAATAAAAATACAATTCGTGATCGGCCAAATCCAGAGGGTACATGCATACATACGTACATAGTTGGTCATTACAGTCCTTCAGTCAGTATTGCGACCTAGTTTGCAATTTTTATCTCCTGACAGTAAATAATGTAATTGAATTGACGCTTGCTTACCAGAAGAATTGGTGAAAAATGACATGAGGTAAGGCATGAGCAGCCAAAAGTCCAAAAGTAAGCGAATTTTTAAAGTTCTGCAGAGTGCGGTGCTGGCGATTTATATACGGCTGTTACAAACCTTCAGGATTGCGGCCCAGCAGCTCACCTACAGTTTAAAGTCGATTCCGAACGATAGATTTTTGAGAAACTTTTTCTTGGCAATTTTTATTTAATCTCCGAGTTTTTGCCAGAAATCTGCTGAAAGAACGTTGCCGGAGAAATATTTTTTTTATATTTCATTTTGTTAGAAATGTCTCTCTTGCGTGAAGACGCGGTGCTTTTGAAAAGAGTAATTGTGGTTTGAAGATATCCGTTACAAAGATCTGTTGAATAATTGTCTAGTAATTGTTATTGTTTATGCAAAGAGTATAAACAGAGGAATAACAAAAGAAAGCAATTGTTGTTGTTTACATAAAGTTGTGAACAGTGGCACACAGAATTGTGCGAATAATAAAGAATTTTAATTAAAACACACATTTATTTTTATTTTATTTGCAATTTAAACGTTTTTAAAGGGTATAAGCGTAACAATACATTGATTTTGCATGGAAGCCAGACCGCATGTGCTGAGGTTAAAATTTTTTTTTAGTTTGATATATACGGGAAGACTGGTTTTACTCTAAAATCTTTTGAAACTTGATTCTTGTTGATTCATTTGTCTTTAACGTTCCCTTTAATTGAATATCCTCTCCAAGAAAATCAATTAACTTGTAAAACAAACTTCTCAAATTGCACTTTTCTTAGCTGACTCTTGAACGCTCTTCTTATTTTTTGGCTTTCAAAAACCTCCAATAATTGAAAAACCAACCTAATGATACAAAATTTGAGGTTAAAATTTGTGCTTTTCCTCCTCTTCTCCTTCTTTTAACCAAAAACTAAGAAAAGCAAGAAAATCTAACAGAGACACTATACTGCAATACGATACGCTGTAGCAGCAGCAGTATGAGCATCAGCATTAGAAATTGCTGCTGCAGCTGAAGAAATTTTGAATCCGCAAGAAAAAAAGTTGTGATTGCATGAGTGTGGCATAGTGTGGTGGTCCATATATACAACCAAATAATGGCGTCTTTTGGTGTAAACCAAGAATGGTTGGTTGGTTGGTTGGTTGGCTGACGACTAGTGGCTAAAAAGAAAAACGAAAACTAAAAGAAAAAGAAAAAAGACATCCTATCCCTAAACGGGAGGAGAGACTACACAATAACAACTACAAGTAGTAGGGAAGATTATGGCGGTGGCAACGGCATATAAGGAACAAGGACTAGATCGTTGCTACAGCTCTACGGGAGAGAGAACGAGAGAAGGCCTTTAGAAATTTTTCTCATGTTTTAGTTTTATTTAAATGCTTGTATGTGTGTGTGTGTGAGAGAGAGAGAGAGAGTGTGTGTAGGAGGCTATTTCTATATATAAAAGGGCTCACATACATAAATATTTCATTACATGATATGTAAGTTTGTTCGTTCAGTGTGTGTAAAAAGTTTTTTCCAACTTCAATTCAGTGTTGGGCAAATGTGTTTGTGTGAGCATTTTATATACCGCATCACATTTAGGTGAACATATTCATATAAATGTATGTAATTGTGTGTGTTTGTGGGTATGTTTGTATTTGTATTTTTTTCTATATATTTTGGTTAAATATGTTGGTAGTTTGGAAAAAATATGTGTTTCTGTAGCTTATATACAATACTTGTATGTTGGTAAGGGCTCTGTTGAGTCCTTATTGGGAAGGCCAGCCGAATTACACAAAAAAAGAGAGGATAAACAAAGTTTTAAAAGAGGAGGAGAACCATTAACTTATAAAAAACAAACCTGAGTACATATATTAATCGGTTTTATTCTTTCAATTTTTAACCTTTAAACGTTTAAAATATGAGCTTGTAGATTCCAAATAAAATAAAAAACAAATTTGTGTTTAGTTTTAATTAGAGTTCTTTATTATTCGCACAATTCTGTGTGCCACTGTTCACAACTTGATGTAAACAACAACAATTGCTCTGTTTGTTATTCCTCTGTTTACACACTTTGCATAAACAATAACAATTACTAGACAATTGTTCGATAGATCTATGTAACGGAGATATTTTAACAACATTACATTACATCATTACTACCCTTCAGTCAGGATTTCGACCTAGATTATCGTACCACTTATATTGTGTGTTGATTTTATACATGACCGGCGGGACCTACAGTTTAACGTCGATTCCGAACGACAGATTTTTGAGAAACTTTTCATTGCAGTTTAATTTACTCTCAGAGTTACGTCTAATAATCCAGCACATTACCAACAGAGTACTACAACTGTTTTCAATACTCTGCTCTCTAGTTAAACTAACTCTTAAAAAGTCGAAGTGGATCTTATTGTATACCTCATCTATTCCGAAAACCTTTTCATAAAAACTAAACCAAAGAAAGGAAATTTACTGCAGTCAACCGACAATGGGTACAATTTCCCAAATCAGTTAAGAACTCTAGAACTTGTATGTCCAGAGCCTGTATGCCCCATTAACCTTCTAAGGGTTAAAACATAAACAGGGAGCATTTAAGCCTTCCAACTTATAGGCTGGAAAAATGTTCAAATTAAACCGTTATACACTCTTATACTCTATATGCATATGTATACGTATACATATGTACTTATATGTATGTATGTACACGTATTAGAGAATACCACCACATATGTATATAAAATTGTTTGTATATATACATATATACATAAGTGTGGTATTACTTTAAGTTCTTGTACTTAAAATTTGATGCATGTGTGCGGTCTTAGGCCGGTGTGGTAGAGAGGCAACCAAAAATGAGCGGCCAAAATATTAGCCTCTATGTGGCTTTGTTTTATTCCTTACAACTGGTTGTTGCTGTTGTTATTGTTGTTGGTTGTTATTATTGAAAACTTTAAGTTGTTGCTTCCTTCCTTCCGCTTTAAAAACGGAAAAGTTGAAAATTTCTTCATCAATATTTTCTAAAGTTTTAGTTTTTGATTTGTTTTTGTTTTTCGTTCTTTTGCAGGTTTTGCTCATCACTTGGTGGGCATGCATACACATCTGCATGCACCCGATTGGCGTACATTGGGTGGTACACATGCAGCCGCTTTAGGACGGCCGCCCTTTGGTGCCCATGGAGCGCCGTTTTTCCATCATCAACCAGCTGCCTTTTCTGCACATGTAGGCTCCTTAGAGAGGCCAGGTTTATCACGATTAAGTGGTAAGTTCTAGCTTTTCTTCGAAAATGAATTCCTTTTTTATATTTTTTTAAAATAATTTCCATGTTTCCTAACAGATGCCCATCATTTGAATCAATTGACACAGTTAAGGGTGCATGGCACACCACATAGCACAACCAGTCCGGAAGGCTCACCCACAACTACTTCAGCTGGCGTACTACCCACATCATTGACCACTTCCCCGCCTTTGACAACAACCACCAGCGAGAATGATAACAACATTGATGCTGGTTTCGAGAGTGATAGCATATCGGTGACTGGTTCACCGAGAAAAACTTCCTCCCTGCATGAGGACGATGACCAGCGTAGCACATCACCGCCTGTTTCAAATACGGGTAGTAGTGGTGGCAGTGGTGCATTTACTTCGCTGATACAACGCAGTCCAGCCTTAAGGAAAAATGAATTATTCTCTGGCTTTGCTTCGAATTTCACACCCACACACAGTTTTAATCCCGCCTTGGCGGCTCAATTATTTCTACAAAATCCTCTTTTGCCTCAACCCAGTCAATGGCTGTATACCCAACTATACGGCAATTATCAGGAGTTTCCATGGTTTAGAAATTCGGCACCAGCTCAAACGGCCCAGCCTACAGTGCTAACACCTTCGGTTGTGGACGCGAATGCTAATCCCAGCACTTTAACAAATTCTCTTGTAAATGATGCCTCCAGTCAGGGTGTCAATTTGATTAAGCGATGTGTCACACTCATAACACATTCATCGCCTGACAATGACAATTCAAAATTGACTTCTTCCAGCAGCACTACACCACCACCCGTAACCTCAACCAGAAGATCACCTTCACCTGTAGAAACAATTGATTTGGATGATGTTAGCAACACTTCACGGTCGGCAAGTAGTAGTTATGGCCCCATAAGAAGCCGTACTCCCAAGCCATCGGATGTTTGGCGACCCTACTAGCAACTGCGCAAAGCCATTGGCCAAGCTTTAGGTTTGAGTTTAGCCGATGCAAATACCGACTTTAAAGATTCGGATGAAGAGGACTTCAATATTGTGTAACTGAAGAAGCGATGATTGTGATTATCTCAACTGAAATTATTTTAAGAGAATTGAATGAAAAAGAGTATCCAAGTTTTGGAATAGTAGGGTTAAAATAGGGATTGTAAATACATGTTTTAAAGCCTGATTTTTTTGGTATAAAATGTTAAAGAAAAGTATTTTCATTAAGAATTCATATCATAAATACATACATATATTATTGCATTACATTATGGAACTATTTTCATAGCAACGTCAATAAAAGAGAAGAATTGTTCAATTCAAACCCCTGACTTCAACCAATTGCTAACTACTCTGTGTTATGCTGGGGTTCAAATAGCCAATAAGTTTCCAGAAGCCCCATAAAGGGTTAATCGTTCATATATACGATGTTTAGAGTATTAGAAATAGGTTTTGGATATCTACATGCGAATGTATTCCGTGTTGTGCCAACCTATCGTAGATTATTCTGGACATTGATTGATGATTGATGACTTTAACAATCAAGCTCGGTCACCCATGTATGTAATGTATGGGAGTTTTTCAACTATGTTCAGATGATTTCCAAATAAAGGAAGAGCTGATTGATTTGGTTGAAAAAAATAAGCTAGGAAAACGCCACAAAATCTACAGGAGCTGTAACTACGGGCTCTTGGGAATGTCAGACGAAAGACTCTTAAGTAGTAAAAGATTGTAGGCTGAAATGAACCGAATTTCCACGTGACGAAACGAAACGTCTCTGGAATTTTGATGGCCAATTGACAAGGTCAAACTTAAAATTAACTCCTCAGCAATAAAACCGAAATCAGTCCTATTGTGTGGCTAATATATCAGCAGCTCTGAAATCACTTACGACCGTCACTGGACTTTCAGTATCAAATTTTTTTGGAAAAATCAACATTGAAAGCGTGCTGTTCTAGCACTGAACATATCTACGATATTATGAGTTGCTACATTATCATTACAACCCTTCAGTCACGATTACGACCTAGTTTCCCATACCACTTATGTTGTGTGTGTTAATTTTATACATTAGTGGCGAGACCTACAATTTAAAGTCGACTACGAACGACAGGTTTTTAGAGAAACTCTTCATGGCAATTTTATCTGCTGAAAGAAAGTCGCTCAAGAAATATTTCCTTCATATTTCGTTTTGTTGGAGATGTCTCACCAGGGGTTTGAACCATGGCCTCTCACTACCTACTAGACTATGGCTATCTGATGTCTTTAATTGCTGTAAACTTAGGAGATTGGAAAAACTGACAAAACGCCACAATAACTTCTATAGGAGCTGTAACTACAGGAAAAGAAGGAGGACCCAGTTAACTTTTGCTCTGTTAAAGTGCGGCTCTTGAGAATCTGAGACGAAAGATTCTTGGGTATTTGAGTAAAAGCAATACCCTCATGAAATTCACAAGATGGGTAACGTACATTCGTTTCGATTGTATGGAAAGTAATGAGTACGATTTCTGAACCGTAATGTAATTTCGATAAGCATTTGTTATTGTTTTCGTATGTTATAAACGAACATACGTTCCGTGTACATTCGACTGATTTTGCTATTAGGAATGACAACGGCAGTAGAATTTTGATGGTCAGTTTACTTCACATTTTGCTGGCAAAAAAAAGTCTGTTATCATACGATAATAGCGCTCTGAATTTACAACTGTGGAAGTGTCAGTATCATTTTCGAAAATATGTGATCTAATGTTTTCTCCTTGTTTTGTGAAAATCTTTCTTGTTGACTAAAGAAAATTTTGTTGGAAAAATTAGCATTGAAAGCCTTCCTTTCTAGCATTGAATAACCATATCTACAGCATTATGAATAGTTACCTGGCTGTAATTGCTTGTGAGTTAGGTTTTATGTGAATGTACGTACAAATCCAAAAGCAGTATACATCCTAATAAGCCGTAAGCCATGCTCAATTCCTGAGGCCACCCTGTAATCGAGAAGTTTGGAATATGGGATGGACACCCTGTCTCTGATAGAAACAAAATTTTCGGTTGTACTTACACTATGAAGATGTTTAGTTTGTTGGAATTTCTGGCAAATTAGGTGAAATATGAGGACAATAATTATATCGTACTGCTTGAAAATGGCATCTTTTGAATCCCCCCATCTATTCGATAAGAGCAAATCTTTCATGAAATAAATACTGCTTGAATTGAGAGACATTCAACACCTTTGCTGGATTGGAGGTTTTGAAATCCTTAAATGGATAGCCTGATATTAGTGACTGTGGTAATTTATTATTTATTTTTGTTTGTTTTTCAAATTCATTTCATTTAAATTTTGTAAAATATTACATTTGGGCAATTCACACAACTTTGTATGCTGTATGTTGTATTGACTACATGTGTTTGTTTGTGAACGCTCAATGCTATGCCGTATTGTGTATTTCGTGACATTCAAACAATTTGATAGCCCGAAACCAACACGACATATGAAAACCTATACACATTTTTTTCGTTCACACAATTTGATAGCTCGAAACCAATACAACTTCCAAAAACATAGGAAAAAAATGTGTATGAGTGTATCGGATTTTTATACTAAAATTATCAACAACAATCATACACTGTTGTATGTTCTTCCAACAATACAATGAATACAACGATACAAAGGCTTGTGTGAATTGACCAATGGAAAAAATGTGTATAAGTGTATCGGATTTTTATATGAAAATTATCAATAACAATCATACACTGTTGTATGTTCTTGCAACAATACAATGAATACAATGATACAACGGCTTGTGTGAATTGACCAATTATATCAAAATAAAATCGAAAATGTATGTATAATTAATTAAAAAACGTATATAAAAATAAATGAGCATATAAATTAGAATATACAAAATAAATAAATTATTAATAAAATAAAATAATATTAAATGAACATATCGAATTTAAATTAATAATAAAACAATTAACAACAATTTTATTGTGCGTATATATTGCAAAAAATGAAAATGTATTTAAAAGAATGAAATCTTATATTGTATTGTATTTAATAAAAAATCATTTCTTTTAATTTTCTAGTCATTTTATCTACCATCTAGTTTAGGCGTAATAAAATAAAATTTTAAATTGAAAATCAAAAACCCTACACATATGTATATGGGTCACAGCCCCTCCCCCCCAAAAAAAACAAATGTATATCAAGAATATTACCGTATATCCTACAGAGTATATGCTATTCATAACAGTAAAGGAATTAAAAACATTTATTAATAATAATAGAATTGTAAGCAATTTGCAATTGTAATTGTAATTTCTTAGCAATAAAACAATTTCTAAACTGTCATCAAAAGTGTATAAAAAGTTTTTAAAAAATTATTGAAATCATAACAAAAACAAAATAAATATAAAATGAAATAAAATGAAATAAATTGTTAATTTTAATAAGTTCTGTTAATCTTAAGAAATTAATAACAAATCAAATCAATAATAAAAATTAAAAAAAAAAACAATAATAATAATGATGAAAAACAATAATTAAATAAAAGATGGTTAAATAATTGAAAATTATTTTATTAGTAGTTTTAATTTAGAAAAAAAAGCTAAGTAATGCTTTCAACAAAAATATAAAAATAACTGAGTACTTCAAAGGGAATACGGTTTTCTATTGATCGGTTTGAACAGCGGTTGAAGTTTAGGTTTAGGTTTAGGTCGGAGTGGAAGCTCTGATATCACAAAGCTCACTTGAGCACGCATAGCGGCCCGTTGTGATGCCATGGGTGAATGCAGTCCCTGTACTAACCAAGTTCCACCAAAATCAGGGAAAAGGAAGAAGTTTGTCAGTGCAAGGGCTGCACAAGCGGTTGAAGTGGTGGATTATAAAAATAAAAATTTAATTGACATACTAATCTTCAATACTGCGTAGAAATATGCGATTGTTGAAATATCATTTGCCTTTCCTTTTTCGCTATCATCATATAAGAAATAATTTACATTCTTCTTTTTTCTGATATAACTGATTCAAATTTCTCTAGCTGTTATCCGTTACAATTGACTCGGGATCAGCTTGTCCCTCCAAGCGTAATCTGGTCTGTACAGTTCGTAGTTATCTTGAAAAACAGTAGAATGCAATAAGCAAAGTTTCTTTTCACTACACCCAACTCATGTTCACAGAGGGCATTGCTTGTCGGCAACAAAACTATCTTTTCTATCTCTTCTAGTATAAGCCCATTCTAAGCAGTCATAATAACGACTCTGAATACTTACCTGAATACTAACCAGAATATGTTTTACACTTCTCAGGATAGTAAACTGAAATTTTTATACCATAAGTAAGTATCATTAACTGATAGCAATGACTAGATTACATACATATATAGATATTTATTAGATATACAGTCATGTATGTAAACTGTATAGATCCAATTTAGAACCTTACGCCATATAGATGTCTGGCATAAATTGATCATGGCTTTGAAAGCTACTTTATCGTCTATAGAATCTAAATATTCATATGTAATATTCGTAAGTATTTTATACGTCCTATAACTGTCTTCATAGCAGACTCTTTAACTAGATTCTTTGAATCATTGACTGTGATCCCGTTTCTAAGTCTAAAATATATGCTCATATAGATTCCTCTTTTGTTAAAATCCATTCAAAGTCCAAGCTTTGATTTCGATCTATTGCTTTAGTTTATTTATTTATTTATTTATAAAACCATTTCTTTTTGTAATTTTTCCAGCTTTGATTAAAAGTTGTCTGTCCAGACAGTGCATTTGCACTGGTAACAGCAGAAGGTAGAAAGCAGGCAGTAATTGGATTTCTTTGAAATTAAAATTTCGGTCTAGGCTTCCGCATCTTAAAACCCATCAACATACCAACCAAAAATCGGTTTAAAATCAGCTGAAATAATTTTGTTGGAAACGTCCTAAGTCCTCAATAAATTAAATTTTGAAGTTTGGAGAGTTTTCATTGCCTGATGTAAAGATTGTATGAACATGTGCCAGAGTCGAGTGATGTAATCCAAGATGGGTGTAGTGTTTCATTTTCAAGAAGTTTCAAAGATAATTACGAATTTCAACCAATATCCATCAATGTCATAAAAAGGAGTTATTTTTGAATCTCTCTGCTGTTCCTCTGTGGAATAGAAGGCTGTTACAAAACATGGCCCCGATCTTCATAGCACTTCTTCGATTTGTCTCAATTTAATTAACCAATAAAGCAGGAAGTCGCCGTAGTGTAGTAGGTAGTGTGTTCGCTTATTAGACGTAAAGCCCGGGTTCGAGCCTCAATCCAGACATCAAAACGAAATATGCAAAAAAAAAAATATTTCTTCGGCGACTTCCTCTCAGCAGATTTCTGGCAAAAACTCTGAGAGTAAATAAACCTGCCACGAAAAAATTTCTCAAAATCTGTCGTTCGGAGTCGACTTTAAACCGTAGGTCCCGCCACTAACGTATAAAATGAAGGCACACAACATGAGTGGTGTGAGAAGCTAGGCCGTAATCCTGACTGAAGGGTTGTAATGGGCAATTATGTATGTATGTATGTAATAAAGCAGGTTGTGGATCTTTTCTAGTAGTTCCTAGAAAGATAGAATTCCCTAAAACTCTATGGATATGAATCTTGTTGTTGATTTGGGTGGTGGAGAACTTTGCTAAACATATGAATCTTCAAAGAGGAAGAGTATTATTTGGAAAGAATTAAAGGTTCTTAGTCCTTAAAACTGGAAATGTATGATGAAAATTACTCCTCATTTTTTAAATTCGGCACGAGATTACTTGAGTTGATGGTCAAGCTGTGTTTGAAGAGTGGCACCTTTAAAATTTTTAATATTTTGGAATTTTATAAATACTTAGAAATCCGATTAATAATTAAATTTGCTTCTTTAGAAGTGCTAGGGTTACAGGTGCTCTCCCTTTATATGCCGAATTTAACATGAAAACTACCTGCAATTACTGGTCATAATTCTAAGGAATACAAAAAAAATTTTGATAAAATGTCAACGGAAACTAAATCCTTTATTTTAATTCTTAACATATTTGGTAAAAAAAAAAAAAACTTATAATTAAAGTGTCCTTTCAAACATACACCAATAAAAGGGTTAAAAGATACTGCAGTGATGTGTGTGTGTGCCTATGTTCACATCTACTTTGTACACACACAACGTAAACTCCTATATGAGATGAACAAACTTTAAAAATAATTATATGTAATCCTTGTTAATATCATGTGATATTTTATAATGTACAATGTCTTCCTATCCTTAAGCAACCTTTGAGCAACTACCAGAGCTACTACTACCTCCACTTGGGTGGACATAAAAATTTATGTTGCGTTGCAAATGCGCAAACAAATGATTTCAAATTAACTTGACTTATGAGTTGTAACAGTAACAGACAGCTGGTGTCCTTAAAAAAGAAATAGATAAAAACACATGAAGAAGACAAAGAAGAAGCAGGATTCTTGCAACACACATACATACATATTGATATCACACATATGAGTTACAAAAATAAATTAAAAAAGAAATTCTTTTTTAATGCCTGTTTGGCTTGTCATTTGTATTTAAATTTCGGAATCTTTTTTCTCTTAAAAGTAATCAAACCAAATGAGAATAATTTAAAGTTAAAAAACATTAAAAAAAGAGTAGAAAAGTAAACGAAATTATAATGACAATAAAACCCTTAAACATCAAATAAATGAAATGAAAAGGTAAAGAAATGAAACTTTTTGTTGTCATCCTGATAATCATGACAACGCCGCCTAGTCTGTCTGTTGTCATGATAACAAGACCTTTAGTTTTGTTACTATTGTTGTTGTTGTTATCTGCTTATATAAATCCCAAACTGTGTATCCCCAAACAGGATATTAAAGACTTTTTTTTGGGTAGCAAAAAATAACTAACCAAGCATGACCAGACGAAAGTATTTCATTATGGCGTCAAGCAGACACCTTACAATTTACAATAACTTTCCAAGCATTCTACTACGTTCTACCACCCCTCGTATATGCTTATAATAGAATTGTACAGCATTCTTGTTGTATTTGTTGTAAGGTGATTATTTAATTGGCTCTCTTTTTTTTTTCTTAGGCTGGCAGCATGAGGCTGTTTGTCTAGCATAAAGGCTTTCTTCATACTCTTCCTTCCAATTGTATTGGTTGGTGTGGTAAATAATTTTATTTCTTTCTCCATGTTCTTATGGTCTGCTGTTAATAATAAGTCAATCAAGTTCAGGTTACCAACATCATATTGCCATAAATTCCATTTTTTGTTGTTTGTTTTGTTGTTGTTCAGTTGCCAACAATAGTACGAATAGCACGATACAAAGACAAAAGCTTTTAGTTCAGCTTCAGTTATTTCTTAAACAATTTCTCGACTTTATATTTAAACACTAGTCTGCTGAAGGTAAGTACAGTGAAAAGTAAAAGTGGCAAAAGTATCGTGGTATACCAGTTCTTATACAAACGGAAATAAGAGAACCTAGAACCAAATAGCAGATGTTGAAAGAAAATTATAATATACTGTGTAGTATGTTGGATGGAAAGAAACCACTAAGCGGCCAGATCCAGACGTTAGACAATTCCACTGCAGTGATGCTATTGAACTCACAATACTGTAACTCGCTGAAGAAATTTATGAAAGCAACGAATAAAGCACTATGAAGGCCATTTGCATACCCCATCTTGTGTAAAAAAAATGTTGTTACGTTTTTACCTTTCAAAAACGTTTAAAATTTCTGTTTAGGTTTATTTAAAATACCTTATTATTGGCACAATTCTGTGTGGGAATGTTCACAACTTGATGTAAACAACAACAATTACTTTTCTTTGTTATATCCTTTGCATAAACAATAACAATTACTAGACAATTATTCGAGAAATATTTGTAACGGAGATCTTCAAACCATGATTACTCTCTTTAAACACACCGCGTCTTCACGCAAGACTGACTGAACTTTACTAACTCAGTCGCCTGCTTTGCCTTGCCTTTTATATGGCATGGTAAATAGTCTGATGAATATGCTTGAAGACGAATATTGTCTAGCATTTGTTGTTGTTAACATAAAGTTGTGGCACACAGAATTGTGGGAATAATAAAAAATTTTAATTAAAACTAAACAAAAATTTATTTTTATTTTCTTTGAAATCTACGAGATCATATTTTAAACGTGTTTAAAAGGTAAAAACGTAACAATGTAATCGACAAAATTTTCGTTCACAACTGTATATTAGAAAACTTACACCTTGAAGTTGTCAAGGACACTGTATTTATTTCTATTGAAATATTTAACACAAGTGCCAATGTCTCAGGCATGGCATGGCATCTGATGTCAAGCGTTAAATAGAAAAATTCTTTCCTCTTCTATTATCCTTAAATTGTATACTCCTTTGTATTTGTTCTCCTGGACATGTATTCCATCGACTGCTATCGATTCTTTTCTCTTCTATGAGGCATAAGAAGGCTCATAACTTTGTGGCATTGTTAGCCATGATTTGTTTGGCCAATTTGATAAATAAACTGCAAAAGATTTTTAAAAATTTCTTTTAGCTCAACAACATGTGCCTCCAAAAATGTTGCTGTTCATAATTATGTTTGGAGAGAAATATTTGCTTTATTTATTTGAATTGAAAATCAATATTTTAAATCATGTCGTATATAGTTGTTGAAGTCCTTTTTCTTATTTTTTGGGATGAATAGTAAACTGTAACCTTGACAAGATGTTTTCCAATTCACAATGCTGAAGACTATGCTACGGAATTGCTGTTGCTTTGACGTTGTCTACAAAGTGCTGTAAACATATTTTTTTTTTTGATAAAATTGGTATTTGCTACCTATAAGGTCGTCGCAGTCTGCTGGCTTATTAGACGTGAAGCTACGGTGCAAACCCCAGCTCCGACATCTTTAATAAAACGAAATATGAAAAAATATTTCTTAGGCGAATTCCTCTCTCATTCTGAGAGTGACATAAAATTGCCATGAAAAGTTTCTTAAAAATCTGTCGTTCTAAATCGAGTTTAAATTTATGACAAAATTAACACACACCACATAAGTTGTGTGAGAAGCTAGGTTGTAATACTGACTGAAGGGTTGTAATCACCAATTATGTTTATACATAAGCTTATAAGCTGATGGTAGGAGACAATCACGGTGGACATGTACTAAATACAAACGATTCGTTTGAAGTGAACATTAGCTAGACTTGAAGCCTAAAAATTTCATAAGCTCATATAATCCAGATGCTGTAATCTAGTAGATGGTGTTTTGCCTTATTGCCGCGGCTCAGACATCTGATATCAGATATCAGAATGAAATACGAAAAATATTCCTTTTATTAGCTTAACAATGACTCTTGACTTGGAATGTAGAAATAAAAACAACTTCTTTAACTTTTCAACTCCTTCCTTTTATACTTTCACTCGAGAAGCTAAAATGCATTCCACTTCAGTAATTAACATTTCAATTATTGTGCTTTTAGGCCTCATAATTAAACTATAAAATACAATACAACACAATACAACGTAACGTAACGCAACACAAGTGACAACAAATATCATAAAATTCTAACACGTACCACTCACCCTTCAAACATGCACTCACTCACAAAGTGACAAAACATTAATACAAGGACTAATAGCAACAGCAACAGCAGCAGGAGAAGCAACAAATCTTACAAATAAATTTTGTGAATAAGGAAAGGAAAGGAAAGGAAAGGAAAGGAATTTGTAATGTCATGTCATGTTATAGATTTTGTGTGCTAATTATGTCATCATTATCAACATGCAACATACCATAAATAGACATACACATACATACACGCACTCATGCATACATATGCACGTATGCATAGAGGTAGAAGATACTCATACTTATTATGTGGAGAAGTGTATGCAAGTAATAAATATCCTTAAAAGATCTAAAGGAATTTCATGCACACACACACTTAAACATATACTCAGTCAGTCACTCACGCAATTACTTAAACGCACTTATACTGATCACTAGCATACACATACACAGACACACTGTTTCATACAAATACGAATTTGTGTTAAGAGCAGCAGAAATATTCATTGTGCTCGTAAGATGCAATGCAGCATGTAGTTACAACAAAAATAATGACAACAACAACAACTATATCATTACTAGTGTTAAAAGGGTGCTTAAACTACAGCAGCGGGCAGGTGAATAGAAAAATAGGAGTGAAGGTCGTAGTAATTTTTATTGTAAAACAAGTCAATTAAGGCTCGAATTAAAGGAAAGTACAGTTAGAAGGCATTAGTTAGTGTAACATTACATTTTCTGAGTAACGTCGAGCGGATTACGGCATTATTGTAGAGGGAATATAATCGAAATAACTCTCAGATGTCAATGATAGCAACTATAAACTCTCAGGAAGCTTACGACTACTTTCTATGCAATTATGGCTACAAGTTGGTATCATACTATTACGAAAATGGAAATGGTGTTTTGCTTTCACATCGTTTAACATTAAAATTATAAACAAAAGCTACAAAAACAAATACAATGAACTTGTTTACATGATAAAGAAGTAAACAAAAATATACCAACAAAAGCCAGTATAAAAGGGGAATAAACAAGTAAACAAAAATGAAACAACAAACACTGCAAGAATAATTGTAAACAAAAATACACAAACAACAATAATGGAACAACATTGTTTACATTCATAGAGATCTCGAGAAGGCGAAGCCACGAATAATTGACTTCAAAATCATTCATCAGACTGTTTACGTTGGCATATAAAAGGCAAGATAAAGCAGGCAACGGAATCATTAAAAATTCAGTCAATCTTATGTGAAGACGTGCGGTGGTTGAAGAGAATAGTCGTGGTTTGAAGATCTCCGTTATAAAGATATGTCGAACAATTGTTACTGTTTACGCAAAAAAGTGTAAAGATGAATAACAGACAAAGCAATTGTTATTGTTTACATCAAGTTGTGAAGAGTGGCACACATAATTGGGCGAACAATAAAGAATTTTAATTAAAGCTAAACCCAAATTTATTTATGTTTTATTTGCAATCTACGAACTTATATTTTAAACGTTTTTAAGAGGTAAAAACGTAACAGTACATACATACATACATATCTACATAATTGGTCATTACATCTAGGATTACGAGATAGATTCTTAGATCAGTTATGTTGTGTGTGTAAATTTTTTACATGAATCTAAAGTCGATTCCAAACGACAGAAGAAATATTTCTTCACATTTCGTTTTGTTGTAGATGTCGGACCTGTGGTTTGAACCTAATCCTCATGTCTAATTAGTCAACACTCTACCTCTACCTATAACTTCAGTATCTGCAATTGCATCGTTTCTATAAAATTTTTCTTAATTTTTATAGTCGCAGTTTCTGTCAAGACTTAGGTTGCATCAATGGTTGCTGAAGCTATCCTAAGGCCAAATTGATTATCTCAAAAATCTCCGACGGCTTCTACTTTTGCTTACTTACTCATTTAATCATCAAATACTCGAGATTCTCAAAATTTTGGCCATGAATACTTTAAATCAAGAGTAAAAACTTTTAAAATCCTTTTCATTTCTAATTAATTGCCATTGACTGCATTACTTTCACATACGACTACGTGTATTGTTTGTTTATACGTGTGTGCATACGTATGTGTGTATGTGTATAAGTAAGTTGTATCACAAGTCCCTGTATTAATAGTAGGCCGTGACAATATTTCAATCAAAATTGTTTTATGGTTGAAACGTGTGTATATGTACATATGTATGTATGTATGTATGTAGTCGAGGTAGAACAGGAAACGAAATTAATTTTACACACCCATGCCTGCATGCATGCATGCGTCTGTGTGTGTGAGTAAGTTAAAGTGTTACTGAACGTGTATGTTGAGAGTAGTTTTAAAAGGATGAGCACTTAAGTATGTATGTGAGTGCGAGTGTGCATGTGTGTATGTATGTGTTAATGGAGAAGAAATTAATAAAATTGCTTTTAATTGTATTGCCAAGACAAGGTGTTTCAAATTTCACATTAAACGGTAGAATTTTATTATAATTAAAGATTTTATGGAAATTATTAAACGAACATGCAATTACAGACACTTAACTCTGTTGTTGTTTTTGTTGCTGTTGTTGTTATTACTGCTGTTGTTGTTGTGTAATGATATTCTACAGTTTCCATTCAAAATTTATATGAAACGAATTTTCAAGTTTAAAGAAAGTGAACACATAAGAATGAATTTAATAGAAATGAACTTTTATATGAAAAATGAAAACAATTAATAGATGGTATATACTCGATTTGGAGTAATTTTCCAGTTGCAGTAATCTTCATCATACTGTTACGTTTTTACCTTTTTAAAAACGTTTAAAACATGAGTTCTTTGATTGCAAACAATATAAAAAATAAATTTGTGAATCGTTTCAATTAAATTCCTTATTGTTTTCACTACTTTTGTGTGCCACTGTTTACAACTTGATGAATACAACATTAATTGCTTGTTTCTCTATTCTTCTCTGCTTACAGCGCAGATCTTTACAACGGCGATCTTTAAACCACGACTATTCTCTTCACATGCAACGTGTCTTCCCACAGGACTGAATGAATTTTTACTACTCGTTGCCTGCTTTATCACGTAAACAGTCTGATGAAGATTCTTGAAGTCGAACGTTCATGGTTTCGCCTTCTCGAGAACTCTATCGCGACGTCATTGTTATTTGTGTATTTTGTTCACATTGCTTGTTGTTGCGTTCTCGCTTACTTGTCTATCCCTCTTTCTTTAATACTTATGTATGTTGTCGGTTTACTTGTAACAAGTTCGTTGTATTTGTTTGTGTAGTTTTGTTTATCATTTTAATGTTAAACGATGTTACATCGTTTTTTCGTAACAATACGAAGAATTAATGCCAACTGAATGCCAGGCCTCTTCAATTCATATTAAACTTAGGTAAAGAACGAAGAAGAAAATATCACTCATGTAACGATTTTGGTCTTAAGTACGAACAGCTCAGAAACAATCGGTCAAACTACAATTAAAGGTTTAATGCCGGGAAAGGTTTCCTAAAGAGTAAATCCTCTTTAAGTTCCATATGACTACTAATCTTCTAACCGCATAATACTAGTCAATACTTCCTACTTAAGTTTACAAATTCCACGAGTTTATCGATGATATTGAGAGAAAGGCGTTGATGCATGTCGTTACGAAAGGTCGTCTAGTAAAACTTATTTCATGAACTCTTTTTTAATTGCAACTATTTAAAGTAATTTCCAACTGCAACACCGCTGTAATTTATTTTTTAAAATCTTTAACAAAACATCCTAAAGTTGCGCAAAATAAATGAAATTTTTTCTCATCCTTAAAGTAGGCAATAATTTTAGTGCGTGTTATTTTAAACAATGTATAGGAGTATGTGTGCCTGTGTGTTTATATAAGTGAATCTGGCCAACTATTTTGGCCATTAACATTAAGTTGGCCAAACAAATTGTTTTTATTCTGCAATATTGTTTAAGCACTGCAGGCTGTTCTGGGTAAACTGACCACATTATATCTTTTACTGGTCGGTCGGTTGTACCCATAATATTTTTAAAAGAGGAGATAATTTTTTGAACATGTTTTTAAGATAACCAGCAACAACAAAAATAGTGAAAAAAAAATTAAAAACAGCAGCAGCAGCAGTAGACTAAGCATAAATACAGGAATACAATCGCAATACAAACGCACCAAATTATACACTCGGATGGGGGATAATGCCAAAGCGCTATATGAAGGGAGTAATGAGATGGAGAGGAGGGAGGCACTGGTGTATTAATAAAAATGAGAACAAAATAAATGTAAATCCATTGTAAAGTACAATACAATCATGTCAGTGTTTGTGTGTGTGTGTGTGTGTTAAAGTAGATCCAGGAAACTTAAACGGTTATACGGTGGCAGTTGTAGTTCATGTCAGTTAGTGTTTGTATGTATGTGTGTGCGTTTGTGCAATATAATACAAGTTGTAAGTTACAAAATCAGCGACATTGGCACGCCTACAAAACAGACAATGTTGCGGTTGCATAAGCATGACAACGTCAGCACCATAACTAACCATGGACCAGAACAACAACAACAACAACATGAATTACATGAAGAGCCTCTCGACAAAAAACAAAAAAACAAGAATTTAAAACTATAGAAACACAGTAACAGTTAGAAAAACCTGCGATTCATATTGTAGAAAAACAACGAACGAATAGAAAATGGAACATGAAAAATAACAAAAAATTTTATAGAAAAGACACCAACAAACTAACAAGTATTTTACACACGAATTTACAATAACAACTACAGAAAAGAAGAGAGAGAGAGAAAAAAATAGAAACAAAAATTTAACGAAAACGAACGCACAAAATGCCTTTTAAATTTGAGAAGCCCCAGAGTAACCTGCCACTCTAAACCAATATCCAAAGTGCATACACTGTGACATGCACTTTATGCGTGGGGTGTGCTGGAAATCAGAGATCAGCAAAGAATATACAAAAAGATTATTTCTGATACTTATACGCATTCATACTTATTTTAATATCATGGAACCTCTCTACTCATATTCAAAGTTTGAAATACTCATCATATTCATACTTAAAACAGCACGTATGATGTTGTTGATTTCGACTCTCCATAAGTCAACATTTACACGAAGCACAAAGTCAGTATGAATAAAGAACGAACACTCAAATACTCAATAAAAGGTTGTGTGTTTATTCTGCTTGCTGCTCTGTCTGTTTTGCTTCTGTGTCTTTTTTATTTTGTTGTAAATGCAACAACAATTAAGACTGTAAATTTTGATTAATGATACGAGTCACTCTGTTGAGAGAAAATAGCCGAAGAAATATTTTTTCATATTAGAATACGACGAGATCCCCTTAAAACCAGCTGCTTAATTGCAACAAAAAAAAATGGAAAAAAGTGCAGTGAGGAAGCGAATCAGATGTGAACGAACAGTGGTAAGTCGACACCAACATCGGTCAAGCTAGGATGGTCAGTCAGATGGATCTGTTATATGTTTACTCTTGGCTTATTAGACGAGAGCATGAAACGAAATGATAACCTTTTAAACAATTTGCCATTGTTCCAGGATTGTCAATATCGATGTGTGTGGTATCTCTTGATTCATTTTCTATTGACTTATGTAGCCCACTTACGGTTACATACATACATAACAAATAATTGGTCGTTACAAATCTTTAGTCAGGATTACGAATCGAGGCTTCATGTCTAAACCCAACACACTGCCAAGTAGACTGCGGCGATTAGACCACTTACGATTGCCGAAATAAAAGTTTGTTTGTAGGCGATCTTACTTACTTACTTAATTGGTCATTACAAATATTTATTTAGTCAAGATTACAATCTATCTTCTCATACCACCCCTGTTCTATGTGTTAATTTTATCCAAGACTGAAGGGCCAACAGTTTAGCGTCAACTGAGAACGGCAGATGTTTTTAGAAGGTTTTCATAGCAGTTTTATTTACAAACGAGACAAAAATCCCTTCTAGCTGAGAAAGGAACTACAGAGATGGCTGAGACATAAATTGTGGTGTTGAGCCCGTTCAATCATTACTACTGTTTGCGTAATGGCTTAAGTTTCTTTCAGGCTTAAGTGTCTTAATATCTTTACCATTAAGGAAAGGATAACCATTTTTTAAGTAAGCAGGCTTAGTATTGTATTGAGAATTTTTGTTCAAAATTCCCTTGAATTCTGTCTATGACTTATGCTTGCTGACATATAAGGTGTTACAAGAAACCAACGATACCGAAAGTAATAAGACTAATCCGAGATTATTCATTTCAATACTTAGAATGAATGTAAATCTTCATTTTTCCATCATTAGAGTAAGAGATAGAGGTACTTGCCAATTCCCTAACCTTTTAAGTCCCACTACGTATCTGTTTATTTTGCTTACGCGCCTAAATGTAGGCATTGTCACATGAACTAAAATGACACCCAAAATTATGCAATAACAGACATTCGCGCACACACAAGGACACTAATGCACATACATACTTGGGATAGGAGCCCAAAAAACAAGAAAAAAAAAGCAAACAAACAACCGTGAAAAATATAACGCGAAATGAATATTACGCTCTGTGAGTTTAAGTTTCAACTTCAATTTCACCAACAACTTCCATATCAATGTAATGAAATGTATGAAGTTGAATGAATGAATGGATGAATGAATGAATGAATGTTTTTGCACCCACCACCACCAAAAAATGCCTGGCAATGAATTGTGCTGAGTTGTGTTGGCAACGCGACATTTAATGAGATGTCGTTGTCGACTCTGCTATATAGCCTCTATAAATGTATGTGTATGTGTGTATATGTATTAATGAGCGAATGTAGTGGAGAGACCATGTCATGTTGTTATGTTTGGTCAGTTTGATGTGGGTCCGTTTTCTAGTGTTGGTTGCTTGTTAATTTTCAGCATTTTATTTATTTTTCAGATTCTGAATGTCACCCTCTCCCCTTCAACTACATTTGCTAGAATACGTTTCTTTATATTCTTTTGCAGTTTTGCCAAAAAAAGAGAAAAAAACAAACAATTTTCGTTCGTTATTTGTGAAATGAAACGTTTGCAATTGACATAATGAGACTGTAATTGGAATTGTATGAGAAAGAGCGCCTTAGCATATGCCACGTCTATGTTATAACAATAGTTTAATTTTAAGTGAAAATACACACACACATACAGCCACACCAACAACAACTGGTAGTCTTAGGCAGCAAATCCATCAACGTCAAACCTCAAACTAAGGATGGATTTCCTGTCTCTTTTTTCCTTTTTGCCTTGATTATCAGATGATTGTTTAGAGTGTCTCATGGCAACCAAATTTATTAATAAACGCTTTATTTAAAAGCCAAGGAAAGCTGAAAGTGTTTTCCTTTTTAAATTTTTAGTTTAAATTTCTTTAAATTTTCTTTCAAATTTAACACAACCACTCTTTCATTGAATTTAAATACAGTGTGACTAGCATTACAAGACCATTTACTAACTATGGATATGAATATTTTAAGCAAGTCATTCCATATTCATTGCCATGATTATGCAGTTTTTTCCTTCTCTTTTTAGATCGCGTTATTTAACGCCTCGTATTTGTTTGTGCAACAGTGGCATGTCCGCTTAAAAAGTATGGGGTTTGCTTTGGAGTTAGTGGTGGATGCCTGTGTTTGCTTGTAAATCAATTGAGATGTTAAGTAAACCGATGTGTCACCATTTGACATCAAAGTTTATTTGATTTTTCAATTATTTTAGTAGAAAATTAGACTTGATTCAACTAAACGAAAAAATAAAACATTAACGACTACTTAAATTCCAAAACTGTAGTGATTTAAATGTTACTTTTATTTAGGGCATACATTTAGGGTTCTAATAATATTATTCCTGAAGCATACTTTAAGGGGCAAATTTTCAAATAAATTTATAACTTCATCAAGAGTAAAATATTGTCGTTTATTTAATAATCATGAATTGCTGGAAATGTGACAGTAGTTGAGGATCTACTCACCTCTTTATTTCTTTTTCTGCATATTTTTATTATCTGTTAAGTTTAATAAGAAATGCACTGAGTAATCAATAGTGAGACGCTAGGCCGTAATCCTGACTGAAGGGTTGTAATGGACAATTATGTTTATATGTAATCAATGGTTTTTAGCAGTGATCTTCAGTGATTGTTTGAATTGTCAACAAATGTGGTTGAAAACATTGAAGACTAACAACAATTGAGCGTACATTTCTCCAAGACTTTAACATTGACAGACAATCTTGGGAATTTTTCGCAATCACACTTCTAAGGGTATTGCAATTCCCTTCTGGGTATGATATTTCAAGATTACAGTGTCTTCACTTCTTAATTAATGTGCAAAGCTCCAGATTCTACTCAACTTTTTTGAGTTTCAGAATGTATACGTCACATGGATCACAGACCAATCTACACGTATTGTACAGCGCTACATATGATTTTAACACGAATTAAAATTTGTAGTTGCCGTTGTCTAGCAGGTAGTGTGTTGGCTTAATAGACATGAGATCATGGATTAAACCCCAGGTCGGACATCTCCTACAAAACGAAATACGAAGAAAAATATTTCCTCGGCAACTGCTTCTCAGCAGATTTTTGGCATAAGACCTGAGAGCGAAAAAAAAATGCTATGAAAAGTTTCTCCAAAATCTGTCGTTCGGAGTCGACTTTATAAACTGCAGGTCCCCGCACTCATATATAATATTAAAGCACGCAACATAGGTGGTGTGAGAAGCTAGGTCTTAATCCTGTATGAAGTGTTGTAATGGCCAATTATGGATGTTATGTATGTAGTATTAAAGTCATACTTCTTTTTCCGACAAATAGACAAAGCTAAATCTAGTTAGCGAAACGCAAAGCTAGCTGGACTAAAGATGAATATCCACAAAGCCACAACACGCAGGATAAATGCTAACACAGCGCGAAAACTCCTTGAAGTGGAGTCCATCTGCTATCTAGGCAGTATAATCGATAAATCCGGTGGTTCAATAGCAGATGTTGCCAGTCGCATTAATAAGACACGCAATGCTTTTGCACAACTAGCCCTGTTTCCTTGCGTGTTTACTGGCCATCCATAATATCCAATTCCCAAGTTTGGTCAGATACAAACCAGCAATCAATTGAGAGGGAAATAATGAGACGCAAGTGGGGATGGCTTGGGCACACTCTTCGTAAGCCATTAGATGACATCACAAAGAAAGTCATACACTGGAACCCCCAGAGAAGCAGGCGCATCGGACGAACATCATACTTCTGGAAACGTCAAATCACTACCGAACTATCCAAACTACGTCTTCAGTGGAACGAAGTCAAACATCGCGCGGATGATCGTGCTCATTGGAATCAACTTGTTGCGGCCCTATGCTCCCTAGAGGAGTAAAAGGAACATATATAATCAAGTTCAAATCAAACATTGCCTCATTCAGCCTAGTGGTTTGTAACTCTGGTGTGTAGTGATTTTGAATACCATGGCAGCCATTTTTTTTCTTCCGTAATGTACCTCTGGAAGATTTTGGTTTTGGTAATTCGTGCCATCACAATTAATGTGCAGTTTTAGACCAGTTATGGCGCTTTTATCGAAACTTACTGAACTTAATTGGTCGCTACAACCTTTCAGTCAGGATTACAACTTAGCTTCGCTTAATTTTATCCATGGCTGGGGAGACATTCAGTTTAGCGTCTACTACGAACGACAGATTTGAGGCACTCGGTGTTATTGTCAGCAGCTGCTTAGAGTTTTGCAAAACCGTACCACAGCATTTAACCATTTCCTACAGCTCTCTAACTTATTAAGGATGAACTTCCTGTAGTTATTGTATTGTATTTCTTATCAATCGATTTCATTTCATTTCAAATTTCTTTGGCAATGTTTTTCTGGTAAATTTTTTTTTAATTTAAAATTTCTTCTCAGTGGAGCATTAATCAAATTTCTGATGAACATTTTGTATGTTTGTAGGCATGGCTGTCGTTTTGAATTAAAAATAATTGATTCAACACTCAGGGTGTATAAGTTTAAATAGAAGTTTTCGTAACGTGGTTAGAAAAACATCAAGAATTTTGCAGCCATCATTAGCAGCAGTAGCTAAAGCAACTGCCACTCTCTCTCTCTCTATCTCTCTCTCTGTGTTATATCGTTAACAGAAGCACAGCCAGCCTATTTCCGTTCACACCGTAAACAAAACGGATATTCTGATAAATGAATAGAGAGAATAAATTAATAAATGAAGATGAAAATAACACATGAATGAATGAAGTCAAGACAATCAGCAGCTCTGCCATGGTTATCTCTTAGGGCATGTGGCCATGGCATGGGGGTCATATTTATGGCAAACCCCAAAAAAATATTCAAATATTCTTGAAATCTCCCTAAAACGTCTCTTTTCCATAAAGAACTGCATGTGTGTGTGTGAAATAAAATTAAAGTCAAATGGAATTGGGAAAAGAGGAAGAGGAATAGAAAAACACAGAAAATGTTTGTAAATGAAAAACGGAAATCAATCATTAATTTTTCTGTCGTTAGTATTGTAACACACTTATACCTATGTATACATGTACAGACATTAAACAGGGTGTTACACATAATCATTGTGAAACGTCAGCAAAAAAAGATTTTCTAATATTGAGTCCACAGGGGACAAGGGTGTTGCTTATAGACTTGTGTTGACAAAAGATCTATGATTGCTTAAATGCCTTAGCAACACTGTTTCCAAGGAAAATCGAAAGACAATGCTTTGAATGAATTTGGAGTTAGAGAAGTTCAAACAGACTTGTGTGAAGACGCGGTGCGTTTGAAGAGAGTAATCCTGGTTTGAAGATCTCCGTTACAAAGATCTGTCAAATAATTGTTTAGTAATTGTTATTGTTTATGCAAAGAGTGTAAACAAAGGAATAACAAAGAAAAACAATTGTTGTTGTTTACATCAAGTTGTGAGCAGTGGCACACAGAATTGTGAGAATAATAAAGAATTTTAATTAAAATTAAACACCAACTTACATTTATTTTATTTGCAACCTACGATTTCAAAATGTAAAAATTAAAAAATTCGTTGTAACACAACACTTACTTAATTGCTCATTCAGTCAGCTGTATGAGATCCTCAACAACATAGGCGTTGTGCAGCGTATTAACATTCCGTGACAGCGCTGGCTCGACCATATCGTTCGAATTAACGAGGATGCTCCAGCGAGATGGGTATTTCATGCGTAGTTTTTCGGAAGTCGGCGAAGATGATGACCTTGTTTGCGTTGGAAGGACCAAATCGTGAAGTCCTGTCATCGATTGGTGTGACCAACTGGCGAAGGCGCGTAAGAAGCAAAGGCGCCTGGAAGAACGTGCTAATGCAGACCGAAATTCGTTAATCGGGTTGTTAATGGCCAATTAACTTGTCATCCCCTTTTCTTTCATAATGATGTTGTTGGTTTACTTGTAAACAAGTTCATTGTATTTGTTTGTGTAGCCTTTGTTTATCATTTTAATGTTAAACGATGTTACACCGTTTCCATCTTCGTAACAGTATGTTAATTTTATACATGAGTGGCGGGACCTACAGTTTAAAGTCGATTCAGAACGACAGATTTTTTTTGAAAAACTTTTCCTTGACAATTTTATTTTACTTTCAGAGTTGCTTGCCAGAAAACTGCTGAGAGGTAGTTGTTAATAAATTTCATTATGTTCGAGTTATCTGAGCTGAGGTTTGAACTACTGCCTCACGTCTAAGAAGCCAACATACTACCTACTAGACTGCAGCAGCTACTGTTGCAACAGTAATAAATGTCCACAAGTTGCCCAAAAGTTTGTTTAAGCTTTGCTTTAATGAGTAAAAACTTCAATTTATACACGTGAGAAGAGAGGTAAACGGTGTAAATCTTTGAATCTTCTTTGGGGTATTGGCCATTTTTGTGGAAGAAAAAAAATCTTCATCTTACAATGTATTGTTCGAAAACAGAAGAAGTGGGTGGTTGTTCTCTATTTGCTGCCAGTAATCATCGTATGAAGGAAGACAAACACTTGATAATGATTTTTGAATGTAAAATTTATGATGTTCATTTCAACAACAATAACAACAACAGCAACAGACAAAATAAGTTTACAAATCTTTTATTCATTTGTCTTCTGTTGTTTTCCTTTCTTTTTGCCATTCTTTCTCGTGATTGTATTGCCAAATCGAAATTTACAAGAGAGCCTTCAAACAAACGTGCTGTTTTTCTATTATTTTCTTTGGGGCAGAAAGAAATCAAATTTTCTTTTGTAACAAAAATTCATTCCTATTTTGAGGTTCTTCTTATAATAACAGATACTTAAGAAGGTTTTAATCAAATTGTCTTCCATCAACACCCTGCTTCCACTCCCGTGTCCTTTGGCATTCAATAACACTCGTATTCTCTGTTTTTGATTTGATTTTGAAATTTGGCCCTGCCTACTACGTTTGCACGTATCATTTCAAGTCTCAAGTCAATATGGCACATCATTAATTTTCTAAAGAAGGTACACTTTTTCATAGATTTCGGATTCAATCATGGTGTGTGAGAACATCTTTGCAACATCTTTGGTTGAAACATTTCTTTCACTTTGTGGCTTATTGGGGTTTACATTTGTTTAAATTTTTAATATTTTGAAGGCAGATAGAGGGAGGAGAGAGGGTCATTTAATAAATGACCAACATTTTATTCCTGTCTTCAGGTTTTGGGCAGTTGTAGCCATGGCCACCCGCAACATCTTTACTAATATTTGACAACACCATCAGCATAGTCTGTAGTCGCCGTAGACCCCCACCTAGACATCTTGTTCAAAATGAATTAGGAAAAATATTTCTTCTGGGACTTCCTCTCAGCATTTTTCTGGGAATAATGAAACTGCATTGAAAAGTTTTCCTAAAAAAAATCTGGGGGTCGACTTTAATACACACAACATGGGGGTGTGAGAGACTAGGTCGTAATCCTGACTGATGTGTTGTAATAACCAACGAAGTAAGTCAGCATAGTCTTGGTTTTCCAACTGCCAACCGATCTCCCAGATTTAAATTCCTTTCCTGTTCCATGTACAAGATAATTTTTGAAGTGCAATGGAGAAATAACAAACAATCTTACTGGAGACCCTTAAGTACAGTGGGATCCTGTTACTGCTAAGGAAATCATGCAGGATTCGAAAGTTTATTCGAAATAAATCTACTGAACGATTAAATTTTCTAAAAGTTTACCTAAAGGAAAGTGATATCGTAGTGATAGAAAATCAATTAAATTCCATATTAAAACCTTAAATAGTTTAATAGGCCACTCATATCCCAAGAAGGCAGTGAAAATGAAAACCCGAAAAAAAAACATACAAGAAAACCTATTTCAATTAAGAAATTAATCAAAATGGGCCAAGAAAGAAAGAAAAAAAGAACACGTCCTATGATTTATGTATCACACTCATACATACACATGCAAACATAACAACTACATATGTATGCAACATGTTTATTTCCATTTTTGAATGTGTGTGTGTGTGTATGTGTGTGTAAAGGAAAACCTTTGGAAAAAAATCTTAAAATAATACACCCGAACCCATAAATCAAATCTCGAAAGAGAAAAGAAATTCAAAGATTTTCTTTGTCTTACAAAGATGGAGTCTCCTTTTTTCTTGTTGTTGTTGTTGGGTTCAAAACACAAACCACATATTGGACTTAAGGGAAACAATTGGCATTTCTCTTCTTCTTCTACTGTCTATCTGTCTGTCTGTCTACGATTTTTCAATATGTTGTTTTAAGTTGTTGTTTTTTTTTTTGGCAAATCTAAACACGTAATCTTAAGCCAAAAATAAAAGAAAGAAAACAAACATTTAACACTTTCATTGACACATACACAGACACAAACACGCACACTGTAAGCAAAAAAAGGAAACAAATTGGTTTTTGAAAGCAACATACACACATGTAAACGGTTTCACATATTCTCAGGCACACACATGTGCACGTGGAAGAGACAAAGCAAAGCGTTCATATTTAAAGACACAACGAAGGACCATTACAAGAGTCTCTATAAGTTACACCCACCCTTACCCCCCAGCAGATATTCAAGCCATAAATCATGTACTCGTGATGTATTGCAAAAAACAAAATAAAGGGCTTCGAAAGGGAAACTTTATTTGAAGGCCACATTCCTAAGCATTTGTTGTATTTTTATAATCGGCGTAAAATTTGTCTTGGGTAAGCAAACTGGCAACTCGCTGGCAACCATTACATTTCAACACGTTTTTGTTGAGCATTTTGTTCTGTGTTTGATTATCTTTACGAAATACTTAAGTCTCTTGATTTCTTAACCCCTTTTTTAGGGTATTTTTTCTTAGTTGACCTCTTTTAAAGTTTATTAAGCCTCTCCTATTGCCAGAATGGTCGTCAAAATTTAAAATTTTTCCAAAGTCTTTTAAAGTCTTTCTTTCTTTATTAAAGCAACATTTTCTTTAAATTTATTATACTTTTATTAAAAAGAAAACAAAACAAAAAAGAAAATATTTTTTATTAAACAACAATATGTGAACTGCATGAGGAATAAAAATATTGAAATTTTTTAACAACTCATCGGAATTTTCATTTTTATTATACGAAATATAGTAAGAGTTTCAGTTTTTTTTGCTTATGCTTTATGCACACGAAGAAATTTTGTGACAACATAGCAACATAGCAAAGGCGCGACTATAAAGGCTCATATTTTCAGTCACTGCAATCTATTATATTGGAAAGAAAATTGTTGAGAGGAAGTCTCCGAAGAAATATTTTTTCATATTTCATTTTGTTTATGATGTCTAGGCTGTGGTTTGAACCACTGCCTCATATCTAATAAGTCAACACCCTACTTCCTAGACTACGGCGACTACAAACTACATATGCTGACGGAATTGGGTATATCATCAAATATGCTGCGTGTCACCATGGCTATTAGAATCGAAAGTAATACCATTCAGAAGGTGGAAAACGTTGGCTAGTTACGTGGCATTACACTGAATTCAGGAGCCTCGGATGCCTTATTCATAATTCTCAACTCAGAACTCATGACGATATTAATGAACGGTTGTAAGATTTGAAATGATACTCCTCTCAATCTTCAGGCGGTACTGATGATTTTGAAGAATCTTGAAAGCATTGTGTTGCAAAATAATTTTAATAATTCCAGCATACTATGGATGTAAGCTTTATCGCCATAGTCTAACGAGTAGAGTAAGGTTTACAACACCAGATTCTGAGAGCTCAAATCACAAATAACATGTTCACTTCCCTTCTTACTTACTTAATTGGCCATTAACAATTCGATTCTCTTGCTTTAGCACATCCTTCCGGGCACTCCTACTTCTTGCACGGCTTTGCCAATTGTTCCAATTAACTCCTTTCCAATACAAACAAGGTCGTCCTTCTAGTCGACTTCCGTATATTTCTGCGCCAAATAGCTGTCTCGCCAGAGTATCCTCATCCATTCGAACGACATGGCCGAACCAGCGTAGCCACTGTGTGTTAATACGCTGCACAATGTCCATAACGTTGAGGAGCACGTACAGCTCATTCAACAACACATGCAAACAATACAATTCGTCTAGCAAAATGAGTAATTTATATGGGCAATGTACCGTTAGTATCCTTATAATCAACTTACCGTGAGGACTGTCCTCAATGTGGTAAATAATTTAAGTCCACTAGCTTCGTAAACGATTGACCTACATCCGTACGTCGTACGTCGTACGTCGATGGTACGCAAGTTTTACTAAAAACATCGCCGCTGTCCATGTTAGTATTTAGGAGAATCTGCGGTAGACAGTTTCGGTTCGTTCACAATTTGAAGAATTTTGCGTCATGACTTCTAACTGTACAAAATTAAAGGAGCCGAGAAACTGAAGGAAAGCGATTACAGACATCGATGTGCGTTCTCCGAATGGATTCTGGAGCAGTTGGCAAATTATCCTAATCTTCTTCGATACTTATTTTAGACACTCTGTTAGACGAATGCGGGGGGGGCTCGAGGAGTTAACTTAATTTACGAACCCACAGTGAAACAAATCAAATGTTACAATTGGATAAAGTCGCCGTGGTCTAGCAAGTAGTGTGTTGGCTTATTAGACGAAAGGCCCGAGTTCAAATCCCAGGTCAGACATCAAAGCGAAAATATGAAAATTTTTCTTCGGCGACTTCCTCTCAGCAGATTTCTGGCAAAAACTCTAAGAGTAAAAATTGCCATGAAAAGTTTCTCAAAAATCTGTCGTTCTGAGTCGACTTTAAAACGGTAGGTCCCGCTACTCATGTATAAAATTAACGCACACAACACGAGTGATGTGAGAAGCTAGGACGTTGTACAATGGGTCAATTCTACCGCCGGGTACTGTACTTGTCACAGTTGATAAGTACACGTCCTCTAACCTAACCTAAGCTAACCTACAATTGGATACGTATCGATAAAGGACCTGATAGTATTACTAAAATGGAATCCCTTGAGCTTGAGAAGGCTTATGCGAACAAAGGAAACCCAGAGATGCTCGATACTCCCAGAGTTAAAATAATAAAATCTCACACGTGTAGGTGCAAAAATCAAAGCATCAAACCGTATACGAGTATGATGGGGACACTTTACGGAACTTTGCAGAATCCAATCGATCCTTAACATTGGTTGGACATTTTTCCACTTTAATGGTACTGAAGATATTTCCTAATCACTGCACCTTTGCCTAAAGCAAACTTTCATTCAATTTCCTAAATTTCTTTCAGTGTATTTTCTAACCAAAGAATATATTTTTTGTTTCATTTATTTTCTTTTCTGAACATTTTTAGAAAATCTATGTCGTGTTGTCGTCACCATTGTTTTATGTACCCTCTTTACGATTTGGCCTCCCTTTGCCAACATTTAACTCGTTCCTTATGCTCTCTCAGCATATAGAAATCAAGCGTAGAACAATAACAAAAACAGTAGCAAGAACGTATGCGATGGCAGTAAAACGTTTTTCATAAAATTTTTACCGCCAACACAAGATTTAATTAAACCGAAGACTTGATTTATGAACGAAAGGATACAATAATGCTCCATAAACGCTTCACTATCGCAAAATGCTGCTAACAGTGTATGTATATGTAGAACTGTGTGTAGGAAAGAGAGACAGAGATGGAATGAATTCTGAGAAAATACGCGAAAAGCTAAAGGGCACAAAAAATGGCAAAAACAAAACTAAAAAAAAATATACCCTGACAGGAAAAAGAACGTCAGCATTGGGTGGCATACAACGGAAGTAAATCGAAGGAAAAACGTGCGGCAACACAAGTGGAAGAATTGTATGCGAGGACAAGAGTAACAAGAAAAATACCAAAAGCAATAAGAGTTCAATGTATAGTAATAATGATACACCGATATTTACTGTGACTACGACGACTGGAATGTTTTCGGTTTTTTTGCTTTCTTCTGGTAAATAACAGAGTTTTAAAGGAATTCAGTTGTAAATGACCAGACTATCATACGACAGGAGATAATATAGTTGGTTGGTTGGAATGGTAGCTTTGATACCAAAAGCTCACTTGAACACGCATAGCGGCCCGTTGTGATGCCACAAGTAAACGCAGACCCTTTACTGACCGAGTTCCATCAAACTAGGGAAGAAGAAGTTCTTCAGCGCAAGGGCTTTACATTAAAAGAACGACTACCCTACGCTGGAAAACCAGCCCGAAAGTTTGATAAGCCAAGCTATATCCTTGACATCAATGGATGATAGCTCCGTCAAGCGGACAAGGATTGGAGAGTTAAATAAATATCGGCACCTTGCAAGAGATGGGCATTGACAAAGAAATTCAATAACAGTCAGTTCTTCTTAGATGGGAACTGCATTCTTTCCGCGTGTCTTCCCATAACACAATGACCTGTAAGCATAGCCATTGCGATCGAGATGACGTTGCGATCAAGTCCAAATAACTGATATGTGCGTCTTCTATCCATCGAGAGCCAAGTCTAACGGTGGAGCAGCATTCCTCACTTCAACCGGGATAGGTTGGTGTCCAGAACGAATTTCGAGCAATGGCCAACTTAACTGAGGTAAGTGATATACCCAAGTCGATTGACAAGGATTTTCCGGAATGTGACTGTGCACTGTGTAGACGCCACCGTTCAAACCCCTGGTCAGACATCAAAACGAAATATAAAAAAAATATTTCTTCGGCGACTTCCTCTTTGGGAGGAAATAAAATTGTCATGAAAAGTTGCTCAAAAATCTGTAGTTCGGAGTCGACTGAAGACGACTTTAAACTGTAGGTCTCGCCACTCATGTCTAAAAATTAACATACACAACATGAGTGGTATGAGAAGCTAGGCCGTAATCCTGACTGAATGTATGTATATAACTATGCTCGGGGACACGGACAAGTCAGACACTGAAGCGCTCAGAAAGAAGGTCGAGCCAGCAGCGACACTCCCTAACGATCTTGGAGTTAATCATATCGCGCTCGTCAGAGATCTTATTGCAGCCTAACTATCAGAGAAGATTGTTGATAGTAGTTGTTGACAAACTTCATGTCGATCGGTCGACCTTCCTTTTTATTTCATCGATATCTAGTGGTACCGCGAGCGAGAGATAAGGAGCATTATCTCTCCTTATATCGCAGAACAAATGTCCAGTTGCGAAGATCAAATGTCGAGTTGCTAACAAATTTTCCCTCTATAATGAAGTGATGATTCCTGCTATGCTAATAAACAACATGGCAACATTGCCATTAAAAATGAAGCTACGCCTCTTTAAACAGTTCCCCTCTACCTATCCATTTATCTCTTATAAATGTGCTGTTTTTCAAAAAAGATGATTTCATTCCTTTAAACAACTGCTCAGACAAAAAAAATCTTTGACTTTAAAATACTTACCAGCGATTGTTTTAATTTCTCAATAAAAAAGAGAGAAAAAAAGGTCAGACAAGAATAAAGGGCATCAGCGAAAAATATCGAAGGGTTAACACCGGATGAATGATTTTAAAGCAGATTGTAACGATTTAACGTAAAAGTATTGATTTAAACGGGGAGAGAAAAAGCAAAAAAAAAATTTATTCATCGTCTTATGAATTTACAACGAATTTTCATGGTGGTTTACACAGCAAGAAAATGAAAAAAAAATATCTCCTGCCTCCTACCCTTCTTGTTTTGCATTTAGAGCATCGATAACTCCTGGTAATTTTTTTGTTTCTTCTTCATTAAATTAAATGCCGGTTCTGTTACTTTTTTACGATTCTTTTGGTATTTTTTTTTAGTTAAAGATTTTTATTCCTTTTTCTCTACTCCTGTTTTATGGCCAAAAGGATATTTTTTAGAAAAAAAAGAGAATACAACCGAAGAACACCGAAGTTATTCAATGTGGGTTATTAAAAGTGGAAAAATAATGTGACGTTAAAGGAATTGCCATAAAAAGCACGAGGATTTCAAGTTAAACATTTAAAAGGCTTTCCTTTATTTTTTTCCATTTGTTTCTTAGATTTGTAATCGATTTTAAGGTTTATTAATGCAAAATAATCCTTTTGTTCTCCATAAAATTTTCACATCACAGCAGAGCATTGCATAGGAGATCGTAGAAAATTAAGGAAAAATATTTAAGAAGCCTTTGGTAATTTATTTAAAAGGGTTACGTATTCCACTTTTTTTTTATTTTTAAATAATATAAAACAAACGCCAGCTAATGATGTGGAAATTTGTAAATTATTGTTTTGCAAGGGTTTAAAATTTAAATGGAAAAAAAGATAAAAAAGTACAAGAAAACTTCCAAAATGGTGGCCACGTTCCCAATCGGCTGACAGCGAACTTCTTAACTAATCCCTGGACAGAACAAGTGGACTCTAAGATTTCGTGAAATGCTTTGCAATAAAACTTAATAACAAAAACGAATCCAGTAATCTGGAATCGTCGGAATTTAGTAGGTGGTGTGTTGGCTTATTCGACGTAAGTCCACGGCCCCTGGTCTGAGTTTTGCACACTGGATACACTTAGATGCTGTTAAGTAGATGGAAATCGTCTTAAGTACTTGAATGCAGTCTTTTATAAAGGAATAGCTATAGAAAACATATATGAAGTCTATGTAGCCTATTAGGTAGTGTGTTGCTTTATCCGACGTAAGGCCACGGCCCCATGTCAGACAAATCGAACATAATGAAATCTCAAAAATTATTTTTTCGGCAACTTCCTCTCAGTAGATTTCTGGCAAAAACTCTGTCAGTAAAACAAAATTTCCATGAAAAGTTTCTCAAAAAAATCTGTCGTTTGACGTCGACTTTAAACGGTGAGAGCTATCTCGAGCACAACATGTAAATTCTGTGACGATGAGACAGAAACTTCAGAATACATTGCCAGAACGAAAAGGATATCTCGATCCCAACATGTAGATTCTGTGACAATGATGCTTCAGAATACATTCTTGGTATCTGTAGAGCATTAACAAAAGCGATGTCTGAGGCATGTATCATAATATCGAACAAAAACCAGAGGTTAGGTATCAGTCTTTGGATAGAGCAGTGTAGACTCAATGTACAGAGTGGGGATTATATCGAACACAACACATAGATTCTATGACGATGAGACTGAAGTGTTAAAACACATTTTTGGAACCCGTAGGACATTAATGAAAAGTAGATTTATCAGACTATTCAGGAATAACAGACCGTCTTTGGAGAGAACAATATAGACTCAGTGTACAGAATGAGGATTACCTCGATCTCAACATGTAACTTCTGTAACTATGAGTTTGTAAGCTGGATACACGTAGTTGCTCTTAAGTAGATGAAAGTACTTGAATGAAGTCATTTATAAAGAAATAGCGATAAAACACATATATGAAGTCTATTTAGTGTGTTGGCTTATTAAACGTGAGACCACGTTTCAAATCCACGGGTCAGACATCTCCACCAAAACGAAATATGAAGAAAATATTTCTTCGGCGACTTCCTCTCAGCGGATTTTTTACAAAATTCTTAGAACAAATAAAAATTGCCATAAAAAGTTTCTCAAAAAATTCTGAACAAAACAAACACACACACACCATAAGTGGTTTGAAAAGCTAGGTCGTAATCTTAACTGAAGGGTTGTAATGACGAATTATATACATATCGTTACAAAAAAGAAAATTCAAGATACTGGTGTTTTGCTTTTACATCGCTTAACATGCAAAATTATAAAAAATGCTACAAAAACAAAACAATGCAGTAGACAAATCTGTTTACAAATTATCGTACTCCTTAATATAACAATAAACACCAGCATATAAAATATGGTAAACAAGTAAACAAAAATACACCAACAACACTACGATAACAAACGTAAATAACGATATTTACATTTATAGAGATTTCGATTCGAAGGAAACATAGGAACATTCATCCGACTGTTTACTCTGCCATATAAAAGGCAAGGCAAAGAAGGCGACCGGAGTTAGAGAAGTTCAATCAGTCTTGTGTGAAGACGCGGTGTGTTTGAAGTGAGTAATCGTGGTTTGAAGATCTCCGTTACAAAGATCTGTCGAATAATTGTCTAGTAATTGTTATTGTTTATGCAAAGGGTATAAACAGAGGAATAACAAAGAAAAGCAATTCTTATTGTTTGCATCAAGTTATGAACAGTGACACACAAAATTGTACGAATAATAAAGAATTTGAATTAAAACTAAACATAATATTATTTTTATTTTATTTGCAATCCATGAGCTTATATTTTAAACGTTTTTAAAAGGAAACAAATGTGGCAAGATGTATGTACGATAGAACACATATCTCTGCAAATAGATCAGACACTTTCTTTTCATGGACTAAATTATGCAAGCAAGCTGCTCCGTAAGCTAGAAATGAACTTCTGGGGAATTTTCTGTAATTTATAACATAAATTGTCCATTTATTGTAATTACTAACCGACTAATAAATCTAGTTTTTCTTAAAATTTTCCAAATGCTCTAAGAAAACACGGAAATTTACTTTGTAAAACGCGAGTTATTGCCAATATTTTTGGTTTTAATTTTATTTTTCTCAACCTAGATTGTTCCAAAAATTTATGAATAATTTCTTTAGTTTATGATGATGATGAAACTTTTCTTACTTTCTTGTTTTCTTGTGTGTTTTCTTTAAAACAAAATTTAATGAAAATGAACAGCCACTTAGTAAAATGCGAGGGAGGAGGATGGGAATAAGGTGTATAAAGATTTCATATTTAAAGATGTTCACTTTTAGCATCTTTTGAGTACGGCTGTCTGTCTGCCTGTCTGCCCTTATAATCGTAAATCTTTTCATTAGTAAGTGTGGCACTTTTCTGCAGCCATAACGTTTGAATATAAAATTCAGTTGCCACAACCATTTTTATGGGATGTTTTCCTTATTAGTCTGATTAATTTGGCTCTTTTCATAAATTGGTTTTATGAATTAAACAGTCGAGAGCTGTAGTAGCAAACAAATTATAACAGTTTTACTAAAGCAGAAGAAGAAAAAGAAACAAAAACAGTAGAAGTTCTCTAATAAATTTTGCCCCTTTTTAATATTTCTTTATAAAATATTCTTCCAAAGCTTTTTTTATCGTTAACGACGTCATAGTCGTCATCATTGCCATCATCACCAACGCCAACAGCCCAGCCAGCACCCTCATCTCTTGGTCAATTTGAATGAAAGAATAAACAAACAAACGAATGAAACGAACGAATGAATGAATAGATATCAGCGGATAGGAAAAAAGGATGGCATGCTGGTGCTGGTGGTGGTGATGGTGGCATAAAAAAGTTTTTTAAGTTTTCTGTTTTAAAAACGGAAGCATTTTACAAGGAACCACATCATACATTATCCTAATCAAGGATAATTCATTAGTGTTTGAAATTTTTGGCATTTACTTTTAGGTTAAGTAGACAAACAACAAAAATCCAACAACAATAACAACAACTAAAATAAAATGAATAACCAGCGAAAGGGCAACAAAATTTCCATGGCACAGCAGAGCAAAAGGACAATAAACAAGCAAAACCCCGGGTCAGGACACTTGAACGCCAAAGACAGAGAGAAAGAGAGAGAGAGAGGGAGCGAGAGCAATGAAGGTACAAAGGAAAGGGGCATCAAGTATAAAATGTATAAAGTATAGCGTTTTGTTAATCAACAAACATTAATTAATTTAATTTAAAAGTTTTCCATGCTCATCACTTCCTCCAGCTCTTTGCAATACGAAACCAAAAGGCAAATAAAGAACAGATAAAAACAAATCCATCGAATACAATATTTAGTTATTGTAACCAAAAATTAAACGCTTTTTAATCAATTTAAACGTTTCGAGAAGAATAAAATTTTCTTTTCAAAATTCCATTGCTTTGCTCCTACACTTTGTACTCCTCACGATTTTTCTCGTCTAGCATACTCAGCTTAGCAGACAAATATGCCATGAATGTTGATTAAAATCAAGTTGAGAATATTTTCTATGAAAACAAATATTTTTTTTCTTCTATTCTTTTCTATTTTTATTATCATAAATTGTTTAATAGAAATCATAAAAAATTTGATAAAAAAAGAAGAAAATAAATACTGAATCAATATTGCCAAAATCTAATATAAAATTTTAATAAATTTTCAACAGAGAAAATATTCGTACTTCAACGATATTTGTTAACTTGAAAACACCCACATTTATTAAGGGTACTCATGAGTAAAGTGAAAATAAATTTTGGAATAAATGGATCAAGTGCTCAAGTACAAGAGGTTATATGATGCCGTAGCTATCGAAGCAATCATGCACTAAATTTGCTTCATAGGAAGTTTCATTTATTTAGAGAAAGATTGCTCATTCACACGTAAAAGTAATTAAAACATACAACAAAAGTTGCGGCCATCTCTCAAGCACAACGGGGTAATTACGATCAGCATAATCGGCATGTCTGACCTGGTGTTTGAACCGTAGCCTTACGTCTAATAAGCTAACACACTACCTACTAGACTACGGCGACTTCACGGCTCAAAAATTAAGGCACATTAGTTCATTAAACAAAACTTATTAGAACCGAAATTGATCGTAGGCAATATAAGTTTTCAGTGTGTTTTCAGGCGCCCGGCCTTTATGCTACTATCAAAGAAGGGGTATAGAATATTCGAAAGTCCGCATATGACACTTTAAACTTTATGTCCCGCTACTCATGTATAAAATTAACACACACAACATGAGTGGTGTGAGACGGTAATCCTGACTGAAAGGTTGTAATGGCCAATTATGTATGTATATTTTTTAATGAACAGTTTCTTTTAAAGCTCACTGTAGTTAAGCAATCTGCTTTTCAAAGGGTTTCAGTCATATCAATATAAAAGCACTGCAATATTATTCTCTGAGGGGTCTGTTTCTCTGTTTACGACTGTAAAATTTTGGTAAAAATTTGGGCATTATGGTAGTCAATCAACGGAAACAGTTTGGGTCGGAGAATGTATGCTAATACACAAAATTGTTGCTGTTTGGCGTAGTTTTTGGTCTGTTGGCACTATTGGTTCAAGCCATCTCAGTCAACGTCGTGTACTAGGTTGATAACCTTTTGGTGTCGTCGGTTCAAAATTTTTTTTGAGAATGGCTTTGGCCAGGCCATCACTGTCAACTCAGAGCATTATAAGTTTATGATTATCAACTTTTTTTTGATTTGAATTGGATGATCTTAACACCAACGACATGTGGTTTCAACAAGACGGCGCTATGAACTATGCAGATACACTTCACATGGGTGAATTGAGGTTATGGCCATCTCACGTTTAGATGGTGTGAACTGGTCACCGATATTGTACCATTTGACCAGGTTAAACGTTTTCTCGTGGAGTTTACTTAAGTGTATGCTCTCTAAGTCAACATAACACATGTTATCGATCAAATTCATACTGATTCAAGCATTAGACTCATGGAAAATTTGACATATCGGATGAGTTCCACCTAGAGACTATGTGTACGATATTTGTTATACTCCGCAAGTAATGGCATCAATGGATCCTGCCAGTGAATTTCAATGACATCTCACACATCTGATTTGAATTAAAAGATAGGAAGAGCAAATTGGATCTCAGATTACAGCTGATAACAATGCTTTCGATATAGTCAAGGAATTTATTTATCTGGCCTCCGCCGTTACCATCTAAAATTATGTCAGTCTGGAGGTTAAGCAGAGGATCACTTTTGCTAACAGGTGCTACTACGATCTCAATAGGCAATTGAGTAGCAGACACCTCTTTCGTACGACAAAACTAATACTCTAAATGTTCTTGTTGCCATTACTTTTCCCTTACCCGCTATAGTCCAGACTGTAGTGTGTACGTGTCCCTTCGTAATGGGGACGAACCCTCCGCGGTCGGGTGAGGGTGGGTTAGTGTGTGGCCGGGGACGTTCGAAAAAAAAAGACGCTCATTCTCCCCGTACGCGGAGGCATGGACACTATTAAGCACTGATGCAGCAGCCTTGAGAGTGTTCGAGAGAAAAGTCCGACGTAAGAATTTCGGTCCAGTGCGAGTTGGCGATAATTTTCGCAAACGATTCAACAGTGAGCTATATGTGGTCCTCAACGACATGGACATTGTGCAGAGTATTAACATTCAGCGGCTGCGCTAGCTTGACCATGTCGTTCGAATGGAGGAGGATGTTCCGACGAGACGGATATTTGATGCGGCGATCTGCGGAAGTCGGCGAAGAGGACACTGTTTGCGTTGGAAGGACTAAATCGTGAAAGCCCTGTCATCGATTGGTGTGACCAACTGGCGTAGGCAAGTAAGAAGAAGAGGCGAATGGAAGAATGTGTTAAGGCAGGTCGAAATCCGTTAATAGTGTTGTTAATGGCGAATTAAGTAAGTAAGTGGATAGGAAGCGCGTAATGAAAGATCCTTTATAAGTTAAGAACTTTGAGACTTCTTATTATAACAAGTCTAATTAGGCAATCTAATCTACTTTTGATGCCGTTACTTTAAGCACTGATGCAGCAGCCTTCAACGCTTATTGTAACTGTTAGTGAATGCCCCTAATAACTCTTAAGCAAATGTTCACGTTTGTAAAGAAGCTCAGCTAAGCAATGTACATACAATTTTTAATATTAACAAAAATTATTCCAATCTTTCTTCTTCTGCTTCTTTTTTTTTTGTAAAATTACTTTGAATTTATAGAGTTTAATAATAATTTTGTGTAAATATGGTATGTTGAGAGAGAGAGAAAAAAAACAAGAATTCGTTAAAAAATTATTCATTTTACTCTGTCTTACGGTTGTATTCTATGGATGCAACTACTCTCCTACGTGTATAAGTATAATACGATGTATTTATTTTGCTCTGTGTTGTGTTTTATTTTTTAATTTTTCATGTTGTTATTATTATTTAAAGGCAAATATTCTTTTTGGCATTAAAGTTTTAGTCGTGTTTTTGGTTTGGTTTTTTCCATGCCAGTCTCGGATAATTTTTAATTATAAACTCTCAATAAATTACGATAATCTATATGGCAGCTACTGGTACTGATACTACAGCTACTGTTGTTTTTGCTTTTGTTGTTTTTGCTTTTGTTGTTGTTGTTGGGTACATGAAAACAAATACGGTGGCTATACATGCCACCAAGTTTTATAACCCATACATGTGTATTAATCCCTTCTGGGAGAATAATTTCCTTATCAAAATATTGTTACGTTTTTAACCGTTTAAAAACGTTTAAAATATGAGCTTGTAGATTGAAAATAAAATAAAAATAAATTTGTGTTTAGTTTTAATTAAAACTCTTTATTATTCGCACAATTCTGTGTGCCATACAGCACACAACTTGATGTAAACAACAACAATTGCATTTTTTGTTATTCGTCTGTTTAAACCTTTGAATCAAAAATAACAATTACTAGACAATTATTCGAAAGATCTTTGTAACGGAGATCTTCAAACGACGATTACTCTCTTCAAACGTACTAACTGAACTTCACTCACTCACGTCACTCGCCTGCTTTGCCTTGCCTTTTTTATGGCAGAATAAACAGTCTGATGAATGTTCTTGAAAGCGAATGTTTGGGGCTTAGCCTTCTCGAAATCTCTATAAATGTAAACATCGTTGTTTTCATTTATTCTTGAAGTGTTGTTGTTGTATTTTTGTTTACTATTCTTTATGCTGGTGTTTGTTGTTGTATTTTTGTTTACTTGTTTACAATTTTTTTTAACTGGTGTTTGTTGTTCTATTAAGCAGTACGATAATTTGTAAACAGGTTTGTTTACTGCATTGTTTTGTTTTGGTAGCTTTTGTTTATAATTTCTAGATTCTTCATTGAGCTTAACAGATTGCCCCTCCAAAAAATGCAATTTTCATGGGAAAGATTTCTGTCTTTAATGGGTTAATTCCATATGTATAAAATTTCAAATTTCTTTGCATATTTCCACTATAATTTCGCTTACACTTTACAAGTGTTTTTTGCTGCATTATGTTGCAACAGTATCTACTTATTTTGTTGTTGCTTTTAAGAGGGAAGAGAAATATCTTTCGTGGTTAATGACTTGAAAGGCGATACTTTTTATGCTGGATAAACTATTAATTCTTCCCTTAACTTAACTTTCTTTTTTTTCTTTCGTTCTTTCTTTTGTTCCTTCTGCTGTCTATAAGGCAGATGAATATCCTGCACATATGTACATGTTTTTAAGTATACTTCTAACGAAGTTTGCTTTGTATGTATTTGGTTTTAATTTTTCTATTTAATTACGAAATGCATTTGATGTCTTGAACAATTTATAGTTGAAGGGAAAGGTTGTAGTAAAGCACCCAATAGGGAAACCGTAACCTTACACCACTCATGTCGTGTTTGTAAATTTTTTTTTGAGTGGCGGCCCCTACGGTTTAAAGTCGACTCCGAATGACAGATTTTTGGAGAAACTTTTTATGGTAATTTTATTATACTCTCAGAGTTGTTTGCCAGAAATCTGCTGAGAGGAATTCCCCAACACGTATTTTTTCGTATTTCGTTGTGTTGAAGATGTCTGACCTGGGTTTGAAACGTGGCCTCACGTCTAATAAGCCAAAATACTCCGTACTAGACTACGATGCCTTCTACCTTCTTTTTCAAATCAGGAACACGTGAAAATAAAAATTTTGTTTCATTCAAGTGTATGCCCTCTTCAGGCAATGTACCCCATACATCATCCATTTTATGATCTCTGTAATCGAATACATTCGAGTTCAGTAAACGATCAACCAACACGTGTACGTTGACGAATGCCAAGTTTTGCCTCTTCTGGTAATATACCGCACATTCATCCATCCATTTTGCGATCGCTATAATCGAATACATACGAATCCCCTAGTTCAGTAAACGATCAACGAACACATGTACGTTAACGAAAGGCAAGTTATGCCGAAAACATCACTGCTGATGTTGCTGATGTATTTCACTAGAACTCTGGCTTTCGCACATCATTGCTTAGCTTAAGCGACCATAGACAACGAAGTCTATTCGCTGAATAAGTTCTGAAATAGTTCGCAACTGACCCTAAGTTTCATTGAAAAATTATCTTCAGAGTTGAATGAGCAATGCGTATTCAAAAAGATGAGTAGAATCGAATCATACTCATAATTTCTGATACTTATACGCATTCATACTTATTTTATTATTATACTCGTACTACTCATGTTCAAAGTTACTCATTATATTCATACTTAACAACACGTATGATCTTGTTGATTTCGACTCCCCATAACTCAACATATATACGAATCACAAAACAAGTGTGATTTGCGTACGAACACTAATATAATTACTAGAAGGTTGTGTGTTTGCTCTGCTTGCTGCTTTGTCTTTTTGCTTATGTGTCTTTTTTTGTAAATGAAACAACAACTAAGGCGTTCAATTTTGATGAATAATTCGAGTCACTCGAATCATTTATAAGTACTTTTCTGAAGTCATGTATCTAAATGGCTCTAATCACACGAGAACAATTTTTAGTCGCACAATTTTTGTTCTTTTCAAATCACACAGGATGATATTAGTTTGGTATGAAATGTATACGTATACACAGCTTTGTATGTATTAGTGTTTCTGCATTCACTTGATTTTTAAAAATGTGCATGTATTAGTTTTGCGCTGGTAATGCGGGGTTGTAGCTGTTTGAAACTTTACGCCACCGGAAAATCATTCTCTTCACCTCTCTTGCCTATAAACTATCATTTTGCGACAGCACAATTGTTCTCGTGTGATTAGAGCCAATGAGTAGGCTTATGAATCAAACATATTTCGAATGGTATGAGTTTGACGTCAACGTTGTACGCATACTCATTGCAACCTGTACTTATATATCAACGGTGTAGTGAGTATGAATGAATGAGAGTACATAGTTAAATTTCAATATTATTGACTCACTTATATTCAAAATTTCATGAGTGCTTATGAGTAGCGAAAAATCGATTCATTGCCTCTGGACGATACCAATCCGCATGATATTCAATAAGTATCTGTTTGGTGTAGATTGTGAAGATTTTATTGAGTTTAAGAAAACGTAAATTTAGTGGAGTCAAGTATTTAATACAAGAGGTCATTGCCTTTAAGGTTTAACAATTTTTAATTCTTTTTAATATCACATTTCTCTTTATCTAAATAAATGTTTATAATAATAGCCGGTAAAATAAAATGTTGTTTTTCTTATTATTTTTATTTATCATTAGGGATCAATAAAAAATGTTCCGGTTAAACAAAAAGAAGGGGAAAAACATTAAAAAACTGAAAGAAGGAAAAGCACATGACTTGTTGAAAATTGTTCAATGGTTTTGAAGAAAAAAAAAATAAATAAAAGGAGGGCAATAAATATAGTTTCCTTTTTATTTTCTTTGTGGTGAACCACAAGTCAGTTGGAAGTTGATTTTTTCTGTGCAAAAATTTTTAAAAGAAAATTTTCAATAATTTTTTATACAAAAAAATTGCTAAAAAAGCAACTATAAAGGGAACTCAACTCACATTTTTTAGTTTCACGTTACGATTATCAAGCAGCTGTTAAGCCGATATCAACGTATTTGTAAGGGAATAAAGACCACAAAAACAATAAACAAGGGTTGCAAAATAATAACAATAAAAACACAGAAACATACACGTACATATGTATGTATCTCGGTATACAGATACATACATATAATACATATAAAAATACAAAGAATTTTATTTCATTTCAAAATTTCTTACAAATCTCTCTCTAAACATTATCAAACAAGAGATATTTTAGTTTAAAATATGTGATATACATGTATGTACACTCATTCATACACTTAATACTACAGGCAGGCATACACATGATTTTCCCTGAAGGAAATCTTGCGACGAAAGAGATGGCATACATTGTATTGCCTATACTGTCTAGTACACATAGCGGCATATACAGGCAGGGAGAGAGAGAATCTTTAAAATAAATTTTGCGGTTAACCACAAAATATAATTGGTTGATGGCATACACATACTAAAAAGAGACAGAACGATAGCTAGATAGTTCGACAGATAGGCAGATAGAAAGAAGGAAAGTGATATATTATACATATAACGGTAAAAACGAAGCAAAAGAAAAGAAAATGGAGTCTTGATGAGATAAAACATGATTTTATTGCCTTAAAAAGTGAAAGTTTTTTGAAAAGAAATAAATTAAAAACGAAATACTCATTCATCATTTATTCAAAATTATTAATGTTTTCTAATAAATAAAAGAAAGCTTTGAATGCCTTATAAAAAATACGCCATCTGTTGTAATTTTTCTTAAGACATCATTTCTACCGTTAAGTGTTATTTCTTTTTGAAAACATAAAATTTCCTTAAGAAACTTTTCTTGCAAGCACTAGAACAGAAAAAATAACTCAAACACCTTCCTCTTAGACATCCCCTGTCTAATGCCTGAGTATAACAAACACCCTTTCTAATGGAAAGTTCCTCATCCCTTATTCTCTTATACAAGCACAGAAAAAAATCCACCCCTTATAACAACTTGTGTAGAGAAAGAGAGGAAGAGATAAAAAAATATCCCCGTTTTTTTCAATTCTTTTTTAATTTTTTTTCTAAATATAAAGGGGGCCACTGGAATACAAAATTGGACTCAAAGACTTTTTCAAGAAAATTGTCTTGCAAGCAAGAAAAGCTTTCTCTTTCACATTTTATTTTACCTTTTGGTCTTAGGAAAAATAAAAAAAATCTCTTACAAAGAATTTTTCATTTCTCTTAATTTTTTTCCTTTGAATCAGTTTTTTTTCACTTGAAATTGTAGAAATCAATCAAAGAGGTCGCTGCATGTTCTAGAAACAAGCCATAAAGCCATTTAGGGTTTAAAATACTGTTGCAGAGTAAATTTTGAAATCTAAGATTTAATTAAAGCTCGGTTTTGAATTTCATTTGGGTCATGTTCCATAGCTTGGCAAGGCCATCTTAGGGATATTTCACTATTTAGTTGAGGGTATATAAGGGTGGATATAAAGTATAAATTGATGTTTGCTATCAGTTTCAGTTTAAAGTGAACATTATGGACTATTAAAGATATAAAGTTACAGTGTCTTAAGGCATCTCAAGCATATGTATTCATTGTAATACAAAAGTATCACATTTGAACCACAAACACAGACGTTCCTAAAATTAACTTCCTTAACAAAGAAAATATAGACCTTTTTCTGTCATATGCAGTAGCTGCTACGTCCTTAGTATAACACACTCTCTCTATCTCTCTCTAACTCTCTCTCTCTCTGGCTTCTTAAAGCCCAGCATGAACTACTGATAAGAGATCAGCAATGAATCGTTTCGCTACTCATAAGCATTCATGAAATTTTGAATATAAGTGAGTCAACAATGTTGAAATTTAACTATGTACTCTGATTCATTCGCGCTTACTACAACGTTGATTTATAAGTAAAGGTTGCAATGAGTATGCGTACAACGTTGACATCAAACTCATACCATTCGAAATATGTTTGATTCATAAGCCAACCTACTCATTTAGATTCATTACTTTAGAAATACTTATAAATGATTCGAGTGACTGGAATTTTATAGTGAATATTTTAGTATTTGTACACGATTCATACTTATTGAAGCACACAATGTATATGTTGAGTTATGGAGAGTCGAAATCAACAACATCATATGTGTTGTTAAGTATGTATGAATATGATGAGTATTTCAAACATTGAATATGAGTAGAGAGGTTCCATGATATTAAGTATGAATGCGTATAAGTATCAGAAATTCTGAGTATGATTCGATTTGACTCATCTTCTTAAATCCTCATTTCTGATCTCTGCTACAGATTTTATCTCTTCATAAATACATACATAATTGGCAATTACAACCCTTCAGTCAGGATTACTTGAGTGGCGGGACCTACAGTTTAACGTCGACTGCGAACGGCAGATTTTTTTTTTGAGAAACTTTTTCATGGCAGGTTTATTTACTCTCAGAGTTTTTGCACGAAATCTGCTGAGAGGATAGGTTAGGTTAGGTCGGAGTGGTAGCTCTGATATCACAAAGCACACTTGAGCACGCATAGCGGCCCGTTGTGATGCCACGGGTGAACGCAGTCCCTGTACTAACCAAGTTCCACCAAAATCAGGGAAAAGGAAGAAGTTGGTCAGCGCAAGGGCTGCTGAGAGGAGTCACCAAAGAAATATTTTTTTTTTCAATTTTCGTTTTTGATGTCTGGCCTGGGGCTCGAACCCGGGCTTTTACATCTAATAAGTGAACACACTACCTACTAGACTACGGCGACTGCAAATTCTATCTCTTCAGTTTCTTTTAATCAAGTAAGCATTCAAAATTGAAACTACTTAGGCATGCATATGGATGTTTATGGCTTCCACAATCTCTCGTGCATTTTTTCAATAGTTTCGGGGTTAGAGTTCTTAATTGATTGCTTTTTCCGCAAAGGTAATGCTTGATAAACACACGAAATTAAATTTTTTCATTTTGCCCTCAAATCTCTCTGCATTCTACTATCAGTCGCTTTGAAAAAATAAAGTAAAGGACTCGGCTGGTTTAAATTTTTACAGAAGTAAACTGGACAGGAGGAGTGTAGAGGATCGAATATGCAAAAGGTCACATTCTTATTGAGTAAAATATCCATGTAATGCGTCGTGACCTGGAAGGGGTGCTCACGAACAAAATTCAACCGAACCAAGTACTGAAAAGCAAATGATTAGAGACAACCACTTGTGTCAGCTGTATGTACTCCGAAGCGGTTGGCAACTGACCCAAAATTTTCATCGAAAAATCATCTCCAGCGACGAGTCCCATTAAAATTGTCAAATTGGGACGATACCAATCTAAATGAGATTCAAGAGTGTTCTCTGCATTCCGAAAAAGTCATTGTTTGGTGTGGAATTTAAGCTGGGGTTGTTAACGGACCATATTTCGACGCTATAGGTCGATGATTGTCAATTTCGTTTAATCAGAATTGAATAATCTGGACTTTAACTGCATGTGGTCTCAACAGGACAGCGATACGTACCATACAGCTCATGTTGTATTGTATATTCTGCACGATTTGAAGATATATTCGACAGTTTTACGTACCATACATCTCATGTTGCATTGTAAATCTGCACGATTTGAAGACATATTCATCTCACGTAGCAGATATGTGAACTGCACACCGTCATCGATCGATATGACTGCTTCAGACTTTTTCTAATGAGGCTCCTTATGTCATAGGTGTATACGAATAAGCTTCAAGCCTAATAAGTCCTTTTTTAAGTCAAATTCAGCCTTATTTAAACACTTAAATCATAGAAAATTTGGACTTTTCGGATGCACACCCACCCACAGAAGTCGTGACGACCTCTTGAACTACATTGTATTCCAAACGTAATGAGCCTTTGAAATGTATAAAAAATTTCCATGATATCTTAAACACATATTTTATTTTATTGAAATTTGAATATAAAAACCGCTTACAAACGGTCCATATACGGATACATTTTTTCGTACCCACTCCATACTTATTACTTTGTAGCATAAACTCACATTTTATATCCTAAAATCATGCAAAATATTTCTTTTTAGACACTATTAATGGTTTTTATACTCTCAAGTATACTTTCTGTTCAGAAAAATCAAAAAAATACTTTCCTCTCTCTCTCTAAATCATTCCCAACGAAATTATCTGTATGTTTGTTCATAAAAAAATACATCAGCATGCATTAAGTACCCGTAGAGTACATACATTGCATGCCTTGATTGAGGTGTTTCTATATGAGCGGAAGTTTCCAAAAAGAGACAGAGAGAGGGGGGATAAGTACTAAAACTTTTTCTTTCATATCCGCTTAATTAAATTAAGCTCAAGGAGCTCTGACAAAGTGGCATAAACAAGAGATTAATAATTTGTAGCATAATTTTAAGCGCTTTTTTCTATACACATACATGCAAACAGTAAAACGGATAAAATTGAAAGGAAAAAAGGAGGAGAACATGATACTTTATGTTGCCACACTTGAGAAGTTTTTAAAAACTCATCTGTTAATTGGAGTTTTAATGTAACAAATGGATGGCATAACACTCTTATATACATATAAACAGTCAGTATGTTTCGGTTTTGTTTTTTTTTTTTTAGGAATTTTTAAATTAGCCAGGAATGTGAACAAAAATTGTTTTTTGGTTTATTTTTGTTTGTATGTATTTATTTGTGTTTTAATCCTTTTTGAAAATCCTCTCTGTGTTTAAGCATTAAAACATATTAGTTTTCGTATGTATTTGCTTAAATTGTTATATTAAAATTATACAAACAGGGAAGGGGGAAGGGGGAACGAATAGAATAAAATTAAATGTTTTAAGCGTTCATTGAATGTATTTTGTGGAATACCATCGATATATCTCATCAAAACCATCAAAGTATTAATTCATTCAACCATTTAAACATCAACATTTTTATTCAATTCAAACATTTCACAACACAGTTTTTTCTTCTCGTCCTGTTTTTTTTTTTGGGAAATCTAAATGTTGAATGTGAAGTTAGAAACGAATAATAAAGTGTGCTTCAGCAAGAAATAAAAAATATTGTTACATTTTTGCCTTTTAAAAACGTTTAAAATATGAGCTCGTAGATTGCAAATAAAATAAAAATAAATTTGTGTTTAATTTAAACTAAAATTCTTTATTATTTGCACAATTCTGTATGCTACTGTTCACAACTTGATGTAAACAACAGCAATTGCTTTGTTTGTTATTTCTCTATTTACACCCTTTGCATAAACAATAACAATTACTAGGCAATTATTTGTTGGCTTAAGGAAACGATGATCTGCAGTTTTAGCAGATGTTTGACACGAGATGTCCTCTGTAATACAACAGACGTGCACTTCCTTGTCTGGTAATGTCTTCTATTATCGAAAACTGATGACGGTAGCTGCCGTATTCTAAAACGTAGTATGTTGGCTTATTAGACGTGAGGCCAACGTTCAAACCTGAGTTCAGACATCTTCAACAAGTAGGTTTTTGCCAAAAACTCTGGAAGTAAGTAAATCTGCCATGAAAAGTTTTTCAAAACAATTTGTCTTTCGGAGTTGACTTCCAACTGTAGGTTCATATATTAAATTAACCATAATCCTGACTGAAAGGTTATAATGGCCAATTATGTATGTATGTAAGCAATTATTCGACAGATCTTTGTAACGGAGATCTTCAAACCGCGATTACTCTCTTCAAACACACCGTCTTCACACAAGACTTACTGAACTTTTACTAACTCAATCGCCTGCTTTGTCTTGCCTTTTACATATATGGCAGAGTAAACAGTCTGATGAATGTTCATGACTTCGCCTTCTCGAAATCTCTATCGTTGTTTACGTTTATTATTGTGGTGTTGTTTGTATATTTTTGTTTACTTGTTTACCATTTTTTTATGATGGTATGTAGATCTTTCCATTTTCGTAACAATATTATGATTGGTTAAGCCATAATGAGAATATTTGTAATTTAATTTCAAATCCTTGTATCATGTATTCTTATGTATGTATGTATGTATGTATGTATGTATTGTATGTATGTATCACATTTAAATCAATGGAAGATATTTTAACCCAAAATTTATTAATGTATACTTCACAATAGTCTTCGTTCAGATCCTTATTCCACAGATATTTAATAATACGGCCTTTAAAGTCCAATATAGGGTATCCAATGTCTATGATTATTATGGGACACACAATCAAAATATCATTGCATTGCATGGGGATTTATAAAAATTCCCCATTTACACTCACACACACACTCATTGAATAATTTAAATAAATATTATTTGTGTAACCAAGGACTGCCGTCTATAAAGAATAAATTGTTTAACAATCTACGTACGTATGTGTCTATATGGGTCCCTATACATACGATAGATGATATAAATTAGACAAATATAAATACGATATACAGCCAAGGAAATTAATCTAAAAACAGTTGTAATTACAAGAATACCAATGATCAAGTACATACATACACAATTAGTCTTCAGTCAGAATTACAACTTAGCTTCTCACATTAACATGTGGCGACTTCCAACTCATCGACGACTTCCTCTCAGCAGGTTCTGGCAAACAAATTTTGAAAGTAAAATAAAATTGCCATGGGAACATTTTTCAAAGCAATCTGGTCAAAAAAATTTGAGAAAAGAAAAAGGAATACGATTTAGTGTTTTCAACACTGAGTTCCTTTTTATTTCCATGAATGTTTACATCACTCTTAAACGTATTGTTATAAAAATAGAAAAATCTAGATACTAATGCTCTGCTTTCACATCGCTTAACATTGAAATTTTAAACAAAAATTACAAAAACCAAAACAACGAACTTGTTTACAAATTATCACACTGCGTAATATGACAACAAACACCAACACAAAAAATGGTAAACAAGTAAACAAAAATACAACCACAAATACTACAAAAATAAATGTAAACAAAATACACAAACAACTATAATGATTGTAAACAACGATTTAAACATAATAGAGATCTCGAGAAGGCGAAACCACGAACATTCGCCTTTAAGAACATTCATCAGACTGTTTGCCCAGCCATATAAAAGGCAAGCAGGCAACTGATTGAGTAAAAATTCAGTCAGTCTTGTATGAAGACGCGGTGTGTTTGAAGAGAATAATAGTGGGCTGAAGCTCTCCGTTACAAAAATCTGTCGAATAATTGTCTTGTAATTGTTATGGTTTATGCAAAGGGTGTAAACAAGGGAATAACAAAGAAAAACAATTGTTGTTGTTTACATCAAGTTGTGAGCAGTGGCTTACAGGATTGGGCGTATAATAAAGACTTTTATTTACAACTAAACACAAATTTAATTTTATTTTATTTACAATCTACAAGCTCATATTTTTAAACGTTTTTAAAAGGTAACAGACATAACAATATGATCCGCAGTATATTTATAAAATATTGTCCAAATGAATGTGCCCCGGTATGAAGTATAAAATCAATTGGTAGCCAAATTGCATAATGAATGAACGGCTGGCTGATAGACAAATGAATACCATGCAACGGACACACTGTCCCTAGAAACACAGTAGCAACAGCGACAGCAACAACAACAACATAAGAGATGAATTAAAATAAAATAAAATGGAATAAAATCATGTGATTTTGGTTGTTATTTTTTTACTTTTTTTGTTCAAAATAACGACAGGAACAGGAAACAACATCAGCAACATTTTACAAAAGCATACAAGAGTGTGTATGTATGTAAGCGAATTTTATATTAAAAAAAACGAAATGGAATCAAAATTCTATGCATTTTAGTGTGTGACTGTGTGTATGTAATTTTGTTAAACGGAACAGTGAAAATGTTGTATGGAATTAAATGTGTGGTGATCAAGGGACAACTAAAAAATATATTCTGCACACACACATATGAACAGATACGTATTCATATATGGTTGTATAAAGGCGAAGAGAGTGCAAGAGAGCGAAAGAGAGAGTGCGGGTCATATGCAGAAGTGTGTGTATGATTTATTCGTATTATTTTTTGCGTTCTATAAATTTATATTGTATTAGAAGAGAACTAATATGTGCGTCTAAGCGTATAGTTCGGTAATTGTCTCTGTCTGTGTGTTTTTGTGTTTGTATTTGTATTTGTATGCTGGCAAAATTCTATATGTATTGGCATGCATTTGTCGGTGTGTGCCTGTGTATTCGTGCATTAAAATTAATTAGATTCAAGGGAGTTATTTTGCAACTCAAACCGCAAGAATTAATTGATTCAAATCAATATTCAACATAAAATTTAAACTCATACACACCCATTTAATATGGCAACACACACACCCTTCCATACACATTCATGGACATTCACTTACAGGCTATTCTAAACACAAATACATGAACACATTCTATAGCGTGCTGTTAGAGTAGAGTGTTGAACGCAGAGGTATTTTTAAACTTAAACTCCTCAGTATTGAATCATTTTTTTCACCACACCTCCCTCCCTCATTTGTTGTTGTTTTTTTTTTTTCTATTGGTTGGTTTAGATTTGGTTGATTTTATTCTTTCCATTTATTTTATTCGATTTTATTTTCATTTTTTTATTTATTTAATGTAAATATTGAACAGTTTATAACATTTATTTATTGTTACGTCAATATTTGTGTATTTGAATATTTATATGAGTGTGTATGTGAGCGTGTTTAAACAAAGCGATTATGAGAGTTAGTTTTGCTATTTCGTAGTAAAATTATTCCAATTAGAAATATAGAAAATTTATTAAAGGAAATGCAAATTTAAATTAAATCCGAAATATTACTAGTTATACAAGCCTTATAAAATGACAAGTCTTGGTATACAAGATTACAGCAAATGCTTTATAGAGTATCTGATCGTCATAACAATGTGTCATATCACCTTCGACTAAACAAATTTTCTTGATAATTTTCAAGTAGCAAAAAATCTTCCCTTTCAACTCTCTAATGGGCAAAAAGTGAAAGAGAAGATCTTAAGTTCTCTTTCTTTTTAGACGGCGGATGCTGATTAAGTTCACTTTCTGAGAATGGTTTTATAGTTGGTCAAACATGCTCAGGATGTTATGTTTCTAGGTGTCTATGGCCTGCTATAAATAGTGTTAGAACAGGTTGGCTACTGGGCTTGGATAAGGCCAGTTTGAGGTTATTCATCGGGTTTATTACGCGGCACTGCGAGATTAGATCGCTGACAAGGATCTGGAACAGATCCCAGCCGGACTATTGCAGGGTATGTTGCGACGAGAAGGAGTTGAAAACTATCGAACACCTCCTCTGTAACTGTCCAGTCGTTAGTAGCTTGGGGTCGAGGCTATTTCGAGGGTTTGAATTCCTTACCAACCGACATTAAGGCTCTTCATAGATTCATTATTAGTTTGAGCTGGTTGAGAAGTGCTACGGCTTCAATGGTATAGTAGCGCTCTTTTGTGTTTGTGGTCTCCTTTCCTACTTCCTCCCCTTTTTCCTATGCCTTCTATTATCCCCTTTTCTTTAGGACGTGATACAATGGATCAACTTGGCTTCCGAGTACGGTACTTGTCTCAATGGCGTGTATAAGTCCTTTAACCTACACACAAAAACTTAAATGTTTTCCTCTTTCTCCAGGCTGTAATATCTACTACAATCGTTGTGGGGTGCTTCAGCCTTTGGTGGTACTTGCCGATGGTTCAGTGTACATTATAGCCTCTAAGAGGTTTCTAGGACAGACTCCAAGTAAATTTAATTGGATTCGGTTTCTTTAGTCTCTCAGCATCAGGTAAATTGTTATTTTCTTAGTGAATGTTTCAGTAATTAACATGAGTATCTTACTATCGCTGCGAGAATTAGACTACATTCTTACAAAATTAACGATGTGATGTACACACACACTATAAGGACGTAATGACCGCTTTGCTACCACTCAATATGTCCAGATAACGAAATGTAATAGTAAACTGATCCGAAAAGATTCCTCATCCGACTTTGGGGTGTGTTCCATATACCTCAGTGGATAGGTCGAAGTGGTAGCTATCGAACACTAGCTATGATTACCAATGCTCACTTGAGCATTCACAGCTGCCGGTTGTGAAGCCACAGAATGGCGGAGTACCTGCACTGACCGAATTCCACTAAACTAATTAAGGAAGTTGAACAGCGCGACACATGCTGCAGTGAGTTCTTCAACAATATTTTCTGGGAGATATAGAATATATAGGGTAGAACACTAATTTCACACCCATATTTTGGAGGCGTTTAGTTCAACTACAGTATTAACTACTGCTTGCTTTGCAAAATATTTGATGGTACCGCATAAAAATAGGAAATAGATCCTTAAATGAAGTAATTATAAGAGCACCTAATATTGCGGTAACCACCATTCTGATATGTCCAAGCCTGTTTTTATAATTTTTCATTCTCTGAAGGTAATATTCAAGGGTACCATGTAAGCATCTCACTTAACTTTTCATTATTTCTTTGCGTTATTTCGTTTTCAAAAATAAAGTTATTCCAGATACAAGTTCAATGTACTCTAAAAATACACCCTGCTGTTATAGATGTATTCCCCTATTTGAGTTGCTGGATATAGGGCCCAACTCGGAAATTATCTTTCGGATGCACTGGCCACAACGGGTATCGCCTTAGAAAACCTTTATGGTACGATTGGGCTCAAGATTATCGAAAAAACTCACTTCTGTTAACATTTTCTGTGTAAAAGACGGAACATATTCGTCCACTAGGTTCTGTTGACTGAACGTTAATCTGTAGATAACTAATCAGCATATTTTTCTCACTCGAATTAACCATGGCACAGCCCATTCGCTAGGAAGCTTGTTTTCTGCAGAGGTAGAGATTCAGAGGAGGAGGAGGAGTACACCATCTCTATAACAATATTGGGAACCCTATTCTAGACAGTCATATCGGAGCTTTGGGACATTGTCCGGTACAAACGGAAATCCGAACGAATAAGACTAGAGAAAACTCTTCTCAGTGGAACTGATATAAATGTTCCACAAAACAATGCTTGTGTAAAACATTAAACAATTTTTAATGCGTTCTGTGATAGAACTCTAGGCATTATTAAAATCGATTTGAAAGTATTAAAGATAATCATAAGTTCGTTATGAAATATGTATTTCCATTGATTTAAATTACAATCACCATCCGTTTAAGTTAATAAGAGTATAAATAATTGAGCTTTCAATTGAAGCAGATTCTCAAAAGGAAAAAAATATCCAAAAAATTGTTTAAATTTTGAAAATTCGAAATTTATTTCATTGTTGGCTTGTAAATGTTTTTAATTATCATTTGGGCCACTAAATACAACAATTATTTTAATTTTGAAAAACTGGAAAATTTTTAATATTTTACGAAAATGGATTTTATTTTACACACACATACACATCAATAACATATACACATCCATATGCATATGCATAGTGTACTTAGAGCATAGTGCATATATGCACGTATATATGCATATGTACTGTAGTTTTGATATGCAGGTATGTACGTATGTGTGTTGCATACATATTTTTCTATGTATATTGTTATGAAAACTAATGAATAATGTAATCATTTGTGAAAATTTTCTAAATTTAAAATTTTAATTAAAATGATTTGCAACTCATTTAACCGCAAAACGTTTTCAAACCCCCTCAATACACGCACACACACTCACATGCACTCATGCAAGCAGCCTGATTTTTTAAACATTTTTATTGGACATGCCAATACGATTTAAGTTGTGTAAACGGTTTAGGCTGAATATCCAAAATCTAAAATACCAAACAACTACAACAACAACAAAAAACAAAAAAATCTAAAATAATAATAATAAAATGAAATGATTTTTTGTAGTTGTTGTGTGTGTACAATTGTGAACAATTTGAAACACCCTCTTGTATTTGTGTACCGTTATCATCAGCATCAGCATTGGTAACGGCATCAGCATCAGCACCAGTATAAGCGTAAGCATCACCATCAATAATATTAAAAATCATTTTATTTTTATTAAAATGTTGGCATCACAAATTGATTATAATCGTTTGAGAATATTTTTTTTGTATTTAAATGGGTTGCTTAAATACAATCAAATATCGTATGGGATTGTATGTGTGTGTTTGAAATTTTATGTAACAAAATTGCTTCACTGGCTTGTTATAAACTATTCTTCCAGAATTTAAACAAATTTGCTAGTTTCGCAGTGTTTTCTTTAATTACTTAAATTGTTTACATTCCGAATAATAAATTAAAATTCTTGAACATTTTTAACAAAACCAAATAAAAAAAAATTAAGCACCATACCAGATCTCAGCAATGAGTATTCCAAAATATGAGTAGAATCGAATCATACAAATAATGTCTGATACTTATACGCATTCATACTTATTTTAATACTAGCTAAAACCCGGTGTGTCATATGTGTGTCAAAGTGGTTTATGCTAGATTCTAGCTCTAATAGTTTTCCATGTACATGAACTTTTGCTATCATATTTATATGTGAGTGTCTCGCTCTTATTGCTAGTCCGGCAATTTTTTCACAAATTATTCATATGGATTTCAGTGTTGCCCTTGTACAATTTGATGATTTTATCTGTAATGATTTGCCAGATATAAGAAGTTTTAAATTTAATTCATATGGGAAGTACCACGCCCCCTTTTCCATTTTTGTCCAAAATATTCATATTGATACCAAAGTGGATTCGACAAAATTTTAGGACTCTAACTGTTATATTTTCTTAGATATAATAATTTAATATTTTTTATACGGGGGTGACACGCCCACTATAGCCAATCCGCCCATTTATTTATATATACGTCAAAGTCGTCCATACAAAATTTGAGGACTCTAGCTGTTGCAATTTATGAGATATGCGACATTAAATACTTATTGGATATGTGGGCGGTGGTACCTCGCCTACATGAAAATTTCAAGAAAATCGGTCCAGCCGTTTAGCCGTCTATAGACTTCAAACAAACAAACCCACAAACAAATAAACACATATGTATTAATTTTTGTATATAAGTAGATGTAAAATTCATTAAAAAAATTACATATGTGACGTATGAGTGATATCTAATTCCATTAAGTTCATACGTCAAAAAATCATAGATTTTTTATTGCATACTTTTCAGGCTAACTATCCTAGTAGATGTATTTATTATGATGCGTATGAGTAATATATTTCAAATGCAATTAAATATTAAGTATGTAGTATATGTGAGCGTTACACCTCGCTCATTTGAAATTTCAACATAAAAAGTAGCCTATAACTCCTTGCAGACATACAGGAAGATACTGTGAAAATTTCAAGAAAATCGGTTCAGCCGTTTAATCGTCTATGAAGTTCAAACATACAAACAAACACACATTCATTTATATATATATAGATATCATGGAACCTCTCTACTCATATTTAAAGTTTGAAGTACTCATCATATTCATTCCTTAACAATACGTATGATGTTGTTGATTTCGATTCTCCATGACTCAACATTTCCACGAAGCACAAAATAAGTATGATTTGCGTACGAACACTAGAAGGTTGTGTGTGCTCTGCTTGCTGCTCTGTCTTTTTTTCTTTTGTCGTAAATGCAACAACAACTAAGACTGTAAATTTCGCCGAATGATTCGAATCACTGGAATCGCCTCCTCTGAATGGAATGCTTTCGAAATATACAATTGCCTATGACTCTGGTGCATGAAACAGGCTAAATTTCATCGTTGTCATCGATTATGTTGGTTTTGAGAATTGTTTAAGAGTGTGTCTTATATATACATATATACCTGTAACCTAAGAAAACCTCACAAGAAAAAAATCCAACGGGGTCAAATCGCACGATTTCAGTGGCCAATTCGTGTCACTTTCAACTGAGATAACCGTTCTCTCAAATCATATGGACTGTTTGGCATGCAACGCCATACAGTTAAAACCACATGTCGATGGTGCCCATAGCATCCAATTTAGGCCAAAATTATTTGGTAATCATCGACCTATAGTGGTCTCTGTTGACAGTGATGGCCTGGCCAACATCTTTCTTAAAGAAGCATGTACAGGTGATGCCGCCAGCCTAAAAGCCATATCAAAATGTTCCTTTTTTAGGATATATTGAACGCTCTTCATAGGTATCGTAAGGAATTTAACAATTTTGTTTGTTCCTGTAAACATTCACCCATTCAATGGACCTCATTGTTAAAGATGATTTTACAATGAATACTACCAAGAGTTGTCAACTACTGCAGAGCCTATTGAGCAAGCACTCATACATACTTAATTGGCCATTACAACCCTTCTGTCAGGATTACGGCCTAGCTTCTCACACTACTGATGTTGTGTGCCTTAATTTTATACTTGAGTAGCGGGACCTACAGCTTAAAGTCGACTCCGAACGACAGATTTTTTTGAGAAACTTTTCATGGCAGGTTTATATACTCTCAGAAATCTGCTGAGAGGAAGTCGCCGAAGAAATATTTTTTTATCATATTTCGTTTTGATCTCTGGCCTGGGACTCTAACCCGGGCTTTTCGTCTAATAAGCGAACACACTACCTACTAGACTACGGCGACTACATGTGAGCAAGCATACAGTGTTGCCTAAAGTCATTTATCTTTATTTCCTGGGTCAGCTGAATTTTTCTACAAGTGTAAGCCTAAGTCACGGTACAAAATTGGACCAGTTGTGACCTGGAAAAGGTTGGGTTCTTGTAAGTGAGGTGGAATTGGCCGCCTAGAATTCACTTAGACACTAAGCTTTTAGTAGATCTTGCATTTCATCGACTTACGGACATCGTTTAGTCAACCAGTGAACTCGAATTTATCCATCGCACTGCGAATAGTGCTTTCGATAAAACGATTGTGCCGATTGTCTACTGAGCGAAGCGTACCGCACATTGACCAAAAAGAAGTCTTATTTTGATAAAAGAATTTTTATGTTTGGGAATACAGCTGCTGCCGTGTTAGTGTTAATTATTTTGTCTGATGAAAAATTTAAGCCTTCTTGACTCTGTTGTAGTATGATCTCTGTAACGTTTAAATATGATATTAACTTGTGCAACATTTTATTCTTAAGAGCATTAAAAATAAAAGGAAAATACTCATGGCTATACATCGTTTCTTATATTCTCCCTTTTCTACCTGCTCTCTTTCTCCAATTTCCCTATCTCTCTCTCGCTTCTAGGACGAAATTACAATGCGGCATTTTGGCTTCTGGGTATTGTACTTGTCCCAAGTACAAGTGCTCTAACCTAGCCTAACAAAACATGGCTATATATTGTAGCTTCACAAGCATCTTGTTATTGTTTGCATCAATTTCAGGAGTTTTCTTGGGTTGATGTGTGAAAATTTTTGTTGAATCTCAAAAGACTTTAATATGAGTTATGGATGTTCAGCGATATCAACTGGTAAATCGATCGTATTACTGCAGATAATGATACTTTAGTAGTTAGGCATTACTTGTTTATTTCTTTTCTTCATTTTTGTTACTTTTTCCTAAGCACTACTGCTTATGCAAGGTGATGTTTCTCATTCCAACAATAACCCGAATAAAATTCTTTCATTAACAACACTTATTTACACGTAAACATTTCAGTAAAACATACGTAAACATTTCGAAAATTTTCGTTTTATATAATGCACAGTGATTTTTTCCTTATGCGAAACATGTGAAAACTTTTCAACCTCAGGACTGTGCAGAAAAAGAATTGTTGCTCCATTTGAAATGAAAAAAAACAATATTAACACATACGGATACCCCCTTCCCTGTACATATAATACATAGAATGCATTTGAATTGGTGTGTTGAAAAATATGCTGAAACGCTAGTTTTATGTTAAATATTCTCATTTTTCGTATTTTCTAGAAAAAAGAGGAAAAATATGCTTAAAAAAAGGGTTCAAACAACAACATTTTTGCATAATGCCCACCACAAACAACATCGAAAATTTGAATGCGGCTTTTGCGAAATATTTCTCACGAAAATAATTTTTTTTTTGTTTTAATTTTTCGTATTAAATTTTTATAATGGCCAGAGGTGTTCTCTCCCTTTTCGGTTAAATGCAGCATATTTAATTTATTAAAAAAAAAGAGAAAAAAATTGAAAAAGGCAGTGAATTATTTCTGCTTTAATTATATAAAAATTATTTTTATTTTTCCAGGTTTTTTTTTGTTTTCATTTCATTTTGTTTTATTTGTTTTATAATCAAATTTTATTTTTAATTTATTGAAAATCTAATGACTATTCAACTGTTAAATTGGTAATTAGTTTTTGATATTTTAATATACGCAATATTTTATTTAAATTCGATTTTGTTTTATTTTTATTTTTTACATTTAAAAATTATTTGCAGAAGGTAACAACGAACACTTAAATACTCTTCATATTGTTACCTTTTTACCCTTTAAAAATGTTTAAAATATGAGCACGTAGATTGTAAATAAAATTAAAATAAATTTGTGTTTAGTTTTAATTAAAATTCTTTATTATTAACAGAATTCTGTGTGCCACTGTTCACAACTTGATGTACACAACAACAATTGGTCTTCTTTGTTATTCCTCTTTGCAATAACAAGTTCTAGACAGTTGTTCGACAGATCCTTTTAACGGATATAGTCGCCGTAGTCTAGTAGGTAGTGTGTTCGCTTATTAGACGTAAAGACCGGGTTTGAGTCCCAGGATAGACATCAAAACGAAATATGAAAAAAAAGAAAATATATCTTCGGCGACTTCCTCTCAGCAGATTTCTGGCAAAAACTCTGAGAGTAAATAAACCTGCCATGAAAAAGTTTCTCAAAATCTGTCGTTCGGAGTCGACGCTTAACTGTAAGTCTTGCTACTCAAGTATAAAATTAAGGCACATAACATGAGTGGTGTAAGAAGCTAGGCCGTAATCCTGACTGAAGGGCCAATTATGTATGTATGTATATTCAAACCACGCGTCTTCACACAAGATTGATTGAACTTTTTATATGGCAAAGTAAAGAGTCTGATGAATGTTTTTGAAGGCGAATGTTAGTGGATTTGCCGTCTCGAGATCTCTATAAATGTAAACAGAGTTGTTTACATTTATTCTTGTAGTGTTGTTGTTGTTGGATTTATGCTTGTTTACCATTTTTTGATGCTGGTGTTTGTTATTTTATTGAGCAGTACGATAATTTGTAAACAAGTTTGTTTACTGCATTGTTTTGTTTTTGTAGCTTTTGTTTATAATTTTAATGTTAAGCGATGTATAATCTATGGAGTCGAATATGTAACAGCTTGTCTATGTCCATCAGACTCAGTTTAATTTGGCCTAGACGTTCATCTTACATACGTACCCACATAATTAGTCACTACAACCCTTCAGTCAGGATTGCATCCTAGCTTCTCACACCGCTTATGTTGTTATGTTAATTGTATACATTAGTGGCGGTATCTAAATTTTAAAGTCGACTCCGAACGAAACTTTTCATGGCAATTTTTTTGTACCCTCAGAGTTTTTGCCAGAATTCTGCTGAGAGGAAGTCGCCGAGGTCAAATTCGTTTATATTTCGTTTTGTTAGAGACGTCTGATCTGGACTACCGCGACAGCGTTCACCTTAGATTGTGTTAAAAGACAAAATACATTACAAACCTATTTTCAAACCTGCATATACCTTTCAATTACTGCCTACTATAGTATGAATGCTGGTAATTAAAAAGCTTTTTATAAAATTAAATGAAATAAAATACGCGCAAATGTAATGAAATGTGAATGCGAATGCGAAAATTGTAAACGAATATGAGATTGCATATGACAAATATGAGAGAATAGATTTTCATCTAAATATTCTATTTTATTATTATCCGGCTAATTAGTAATGCAATTATTTATAGATTTTTAATAAAACTTTTCATAATTATATAAAATATATGGACACATATATATACATACATTTGTATGCATATACAAAGATATGAAAGCCAAAAAAAAGGACGAAAAAATAAAATAAATTTTAATTAAAATTTTTAAATACGTATGTATGTATGTATGCTCATCAATGTGGAAATATTTTTTAAAAAAAATAGAAAAAAAAAATATTAAAAATTATTGATTGTGTTAGAAAACAAGGTACATATACGTATATACACATAAAAACCATACCCATATACTACATGTATTTTATATAAAATACTGACTGATTAATTCAACAACAGCCCCTGTTCGCAGTGGAAGGAAACTGAATTATGTATCACAATTTGCTCTCTCAAGGAAATCTGCTGAGAGGAAGTCGCCGAAGGTCGGTAGGTACCAAAAGCTCACTTCAGCACGGCGGCCCGTTGTGATGCCATAGGTGAACACAGTCTCTGTACTGACCAAGTTCCTCCAAACCAGAGAAGAAGAATTTGATCAACGCAGGGGCTGTACATCTAAAGTGCGACTACCCCAAGCTGGAAAACCAGCCCGAAAGTTTTATAAACGAAGCTAAAGGGTGTTTTTTATAGAGGTATAGAACTTTAAGTTGGCATTACTTTTCAAGATGGCGACCGATTTAACAGCTGTCAAGTGATTTATTCTCAGTTTGGTTTGGCAATTCATCATGAATAGACTCACGCCTGAACAATGCTTGCAAATAGTGCAATTTTATTTCGATTTATTGAAAGACACGTTTGGTGACCGCCTAATTTCACGTTTTTAACCTGTGAATTGGCCTCCAAGATCTTGTGATTTAACACCGCTAGACTACTTTCGGTGGGGCTATGTAAATTCATTGGTCATATGCCAGAAATCATATTTAAAATGTAATGCCACAAGATTATTTTTCGGATAAATAAAATTCATCTCAATCGAATAATCCATCGTTGTTTTATTGCAACTTAAAGTTCTATACCACTATAAAAAACACCCTATATATCCTTGACATCAATGGATGATTGCTCAGTCAAGCTGACACGGATTAGAGAGCCAAATAACTTATATCTTCACCTCGTAAGAGATGGGCATTGACAAAGAAAGTGGATAACAATCTGCTCTTCCTCAGCGGTTCTGCAACTACGGCAGAAGTCCTTAGGTGGGAACTGCATTCTTTTTGCGTGTCTTCCCATAAGCAAGGCCACTCTGATCGAGATGACATACGACTAGTTGGTGCGGCTTCTATCCATTGAGGGCCAAGTGAGCCTAGCGCCGGAGCAGGACTCCTCATTGACCCAGGATAGGTTGGCGACTTGAAAGAATTTCAGAGCGATGGTAAGTATTAGAATTGTTTCTCTTAACACTTTATTCGGGGCTTATTTTGTATTTTAAAGTTGAAAAAATGGCACATAGGAAAAGGATTTCGCTCCAATTAAGGCGAAGAAACTGTCGTTTATGACTAGAAACTTAAAAGTTCTTATAATAAAAGGGGTATCGAAGCTATTGGAATATCCTGCTCATTTTAATAAATCTTCAATTCAATAAAAAAAAAATTGTAAAATCCTGAGCAAAATGCAAATGTTGGAACCACTTTAAGTAACAACGTCATATATTAACTCCTTGAAAATGGCAATCATAATAATTTATTTAACAACCTACACGACATAAGTCTTACCATTAAATGCAATAAAAAACACAGAAAAACATCAGCTTTTATAAGTCTTTTCCCCTCTTCCAATAAGCAGAGATAATGAATGTTTTAAAATTATTTCAAAATTCTTGGCATTTGTTGATCTCTGTATCCAGCCAGCGAATACTATTCATAAATATGGTAGAAGAAGGCCTATTAAATTATTACTACTCATAGACGCTTGCTATTGCTCATAAATATGTGTAAATGTGCGAATGTGTTAATGTAAGTTAGTGTGTGTTAATGTTTTTAATGACGTTTCATAAAATTTATTAAAGCGGTTTTAGGCAGCAGCAACAGCAACAGCCGTCTAACAGCCTAATGACAAGTGTAGATTTCATTAACACATGTGGTCGCCAAGGGATTCAACATGTGACACGTTCCTAGAAAACGAATACAACACCTTCAATCTACTTTTCTTTACACTTCTCTTTTCTTTTCTTTCATTTTCTTCTATGTTTCTTTATACGTCTTAACCTTACCTACTGTGTTCACTTTCAAGTCTTGCCATTTATAGAAGAGAGCGAGAGAGAGAGAGTGAGTAGGTGGAAAGGATTCGCATGAATATCTGAAATATTTTCAACCAAAGACTTGAATAAACTTTTCCAAAGTTTTTCTTTCTTTATTCCATTTGGTTTTGTTGTTGTTGTTGTTGTTCGGTGTGTTTTGTGCAGGAGAAAAACAGTCTCAAGTGGTTACTAAGTAAAGGATATAAAGTCGTCTCATACTCGTGTCTTAAGTGTGTAATATTAAGGAGAAGTATTTTGAAGAAGACATTTTACAATTAAAGGATTCAACAAATGTATGATAAACTTACCAGGGTAGTCGGTAATACAAATGGGGTAAACTTCCAGCCATTTTCAAAAAATTTGTTATGATCCTTCATGTAAACTTAGTCGTTTTTAGTTGATTTATCAGATATACCTTTCGAATGCAAAAATTTCAACGATCGGACATTTATTTCGGCATATTAGGCGGCATATAAAAAGTCGAACAAAATTAAGAGTCAAATCTCTGGTTACTGACACAGAGACATCTTATCTAATCACAAAAAATATATCATCGAACATAATCACAAAAAAACTGTTCCGTACGTATCTCTTTCTTACCGACAACTTGATTGCGTCATTTGTCATTAAGGAATTCGCGAATTACTCATAACTCGACTGCTCTATTGTTCTGTTTTATAAACGGAATGCTGTGCATGAACTATGATCTTTGTTTGGTTGTAATTAGAACCTCCAGAAGTCTTTGCGAACAGTCTCTTAGCATTTGATCACTTGAAACCTTTCAGAATAAAATGAAACTGTGCATGCATTCTGGGATACTGGAGTACTGAGACATTAGTCCAGTGTTTTACGTGAGTATCGCCACGATGCAACCACCACATGATATGCAAAAGCATACCATTGATATACATACATGAGTACTAATTCAAAGCCAAGCATTTAGACATGATTTCCCTCTTGGTTAGGGGTCGGAGACTATCTAAACTCCTTTGTGCTGAGGTACTGAGACTATTAAGATTTTTTTTATTTTTATTTTCTAGATATGGGGCTCTACAAATTAGTCGCTGTAATCTAGTAGGTAATGTGTTAATTTATTAGACCTGAGGCCTTGGTTCAAACCCCAGGTCAGGAAACTAAACGAAATATGAAAAAAATATTTCTTCGGTGCCTTTTGCCTCTTATGACCTAGCCTCAGCTACCTTATGCGGTGATATGGTACTAAAGCTGACCCATTTCTGAATGAATGAGTACATGAACAAATGAACAAACAAAATTATCAAATTTGGAACAATACCATTCCACATTAAATCCAATGCATTTCGAAAAAGTTACACTTGGATAGGGCTTTTAGACTGCTGACATCATCGGTTGATACTTTTTTGAGAACGACGTTGCATAGACCATCACTGTTAAAAGCGACGGCTATAGAACGAGGATTGCATACATACATATTTGGTCATTACAACCCTTTAGTCAGGATTACGACCTAGTTTCTCACACCAATTATGTTGTGTGTATTAATTTCAAACATGAGCGGTGGGACCCACAGTTTAAAGTCGACTCCGAACGTCAGATTTTTAAAAAGCTTTCATGGCAAATTTAAATACTCTCAGAGCTTTTGCCAGAACTGTGGTGAGAGGAAATTTGCCGAAGAAATATTCAAATTTCGTTTTATATGGGATGCTTGACCGGGGCTTTTAACCATGAACTCACGTGTAATAAGCCAACACACTAGACTACGGCGATCTCTAGAACGAGGATTACCAACTTCCCTTGGCGTGAATTGAATGATGTAGACAACACGATAGCATTATATGCCTTACAGCTCATGCCATATTGAATATTCTGCAAAATTAATTTAAGGGCATGATCATCCCAAATGGAGGTGATGTAAACTGGCCATTGAAGGTCCTAGGATTTGACCCCGTTACACTTTTTCTTATGGGAATTTCTTCAGTCGCGAGTAAGCCACCAACTACAGCGGCCATCAAAGCCAACATAACACATGCCATCTGTCAAATTCTGCATGATTTATGCTTAAGAGTCATGGGAAATTGGGCATTTCGAGAGCGCTTCAACATGAAAAGTCGTGGAAGATTTTTGGACGATGTGAATGGACATTTGATTCGACATAAAGGGTGTTTTTTATAGAGGTATAGAACTTTAAGTTGGCATTACTTTTCAAGATGGCGACCGATTTAACAGCTGTCAAGTGATTTATTCTCAGTTTGGTTTGGCAATTCATCATGAATAGACTCACGTCTGCACAACGCTTGCAAATAATGCAATTTTATTTCGAAAATAATGGTTCTGTGCGGAAAACGTATCGCGCACTACGTCCATTTTATCGTCTACAAAATCGTCCATCAGAGCAGTTAATTCGATTAACCATGGAACGTTTTCGCACCACGTTTACTCTTATTGATAACTCGCATCCCCAGAGATGCTGTACGGTGCGTGTAGAAGAAGCTATTGCTGCTGTAGAGCGTAGCATTGAGGAAGACCCGAATGAGTCCATCCGCGGTATAGAGCCATGATTACTAACTTTTTCATTCCTGAATTGAATAACCATGATGTCCAGGAGATGTGGTTTCAACAAGACGGCGCAACATGTCACACAGCTCGTGCCACAATAGATTTATTGAAAGACACGTTTTGGTCACCGCCTAATTTCACGTTTTGAACCTGTGAATTGGCCTCCAAGATCTTGTGATTTAACACCGCTAGACTACTTTCTGTGGGGCTATGTAAAGTTATTGGTCTATGCGGTAAAGCCACAAACGCTTGACCATTTGGAAGACAACATTCGCCGTGTTATTGCCGATATACGGCCACAAATGTTGTAAAAAGTCATCGAAAATTGGACGTCCAGATTGGACTACATCCGCGCCAGCCGTGGCGGTCATATGCCAGAAATCATATTTAAAATGAAATGCCACAAAATTATCTTTCGGATAAATAAAATTCATGTCAATCGAATAATCCATCGTTGTTTTATTGCAACTTAAAGTTCTATACCTCTATAAAAAACACCCTATACAATGACATGAATAGGTTCTTCAAACAAACAAAAAGTTTCGATGTTATCTCACACACATACTTTTACTTAATAATTAACAAATCCTAACTGAGAATAGCTGTCAGTGCTTGTAAGTATTTTAAAAGAATATGCTCCCTTTTGAAGACGCCTCTGTTGCATATGTGAATTACGACAATAACAGATAAATATCAAAAAGACGTAAAAGGGTTAAATAGTAGACCTCAAGTACATGCGTTCATATGCTTACGTACATATGTATGTACATACATAGACGCATAAATATTAAATATTTTATATGACTGTGAGAGTATATGCTCCCTTGTCTTCATTTGTAAGACATTCAAGTGTTTGAAAGTAGGTGGGTGGGGATGGGCTCATGGCTTAACAGAGAAAAAGTGAAAATTTTCCAAAAAACAAAAAGCAAAAGAAGGCGAAAGTAATGTGTAGAATTTTTAATTAGGCATTCAATTTGTAGGTTGTTGTAAAGCAAACGAATAAAAAAAAATTGAAAAACATATACAAAGTATGAGTAACGAGAAAGCATGAAAGAATTTAACTCCAGCTCGTGTAGAATAGCAAACGATAGGAAACCAAACATGGGAGGAAGCTATCGTGCAGCTGTATCATGTCAATAGTTGTTGAAAACTCTGATAAAGATGTTGTTGCCGTTGCCGCTGATGAAGATGAGGACGATGATGATGATGATGGCGATAAAGTGTAAGATAATGTTTCATTTTCATTCGAAACAGCCAATAATAATTTTATTTCTTGTCTTATGAATCTCTTCTCTCACTCCCATTTTCTCTCTCTCTCCCTCTCTGCTCTCTTAAATATGAGATGCAGTATGATGAAGTTTTCAGTTTCAATCATTTGTTATGCAAAACATATCCCAAAGAATTTATTGTTTTTGTTTATGTGTGTGTGGAGGAAGGATATGTTTTTCTTCCATTCCTCTCCTCATTTTTTTAATTATGTTATGAAAAGGATTTTTAATTAATCCTTTTTCTTGTTTTAAATGCTACTAGAAAAAATGTTCATCTTTTTAAATTCTTTAAATACATCACAGCAAATAATATCGGCTTCCTTTGCCTTGCATTTTTTCTTTTTATTGGAATTCATGTTCTCGTTTAGTTCTCTTTCTATTAATAAATTTAATTTTTCTGGTTTTTATTTTCTTTCCATTCTTTTATCAGTTTTAGTTTCTTTTCATCTTTTAGCTTCAATAACTTTTTTTTTTTCCATTTTTTATTGTAAATTTATCTGTACAGTTCTGTTGCCACAATGTGTTCCAGTTAATTGAGCAGAAAATTACTTTCCATAGGTGTGTTCAGTGTTCTATGGCTGAATTGTGTCTGCGGATTATTTTCTGTCGTTTTAAATTTCTAGTTTCCCTTGAATGACTTCAAATGTTGTAGAAAACTTTAAACTTTTTTTAAATGAAATAAAAAAAAAAACAAAAAAATATATTTTAAACGATGAAAACCAAAAATCTCAGAAATTATCGTAGAAAAGTAGTTACTTCTCAGTACAATTCAAAAAGTTCAGTTCCTTATATTCACCTTATAGTCCCAAACTGTCACCAGTTTAATACGACTCATCTTATTGGTGAAAAATAAGTCACAATAAAAGCTTGTCAAAATCAATTGAAACTTCTTTCGGCTAAAAGGAACGAACGTCTATTTAAGAGAGGAACAATCGAATTATTTGCCTTCATATTCCATCTGAATAGGAACTATTTACTCACCTTACTTAATCACTTTCAATTTTATCCGTGAGTGGCAGAACCTACAGTTGAAAGTCAACATAGAATGACAGATTTTTGAGAAACTTTCCATGTCACTTTTATTTACTGTCACAGTTTTTGCCACATGACTGCTGAGAGCAAATCGTCGCGAGAAATATTTTTTTTTTAATTTTCGTTTTGTCCGAGATTCCTTGCAAAGGTTTCTACTGCGGTCTCGTGTCTAATACGCCTACGTACTATCTATCACAGATCAGCAATTGAGTATTTAAAAAGATGAGTAGAATCGAATCATACTCATAAATTTTGATACTTATAATTTCTTATACTTATTTGAATATCATGGAAGCTCTACTCATATTCATGTTCATACCTAACAACACGTATGATGTTATTGATTTCGACTCTCCATAACACGAATCACAAAATAATTATGAATGGCATACGAAAATTAAAATACTTGCTAAATGGTTATGTGTTTACCCTGCTTACTGTTCTGTCTTTTTTGCTTACGTGTCACTCGAATCATTAAGAATCATTAAGTATAATGTTTAAGTAGTTTTCTAAATTTATGAATCTAAACGAGTAGGCTTATGAATCAAACATATTTCGAATGGTATGAGTTTGATGTCGAGGTTGTACTCATACTTATTGTAATCTGTACTTATAAATCAACGTTGTAGTGAGTACGATTGAATCAGAGTACATAGTTAAATTTCAATATTGTTGACTCACTTATGTTTCAAATTGAGTAACGAAAAACCGATTCATTGCTGATCTCTGATACCAAGCGATAGCACCATTCGACGCATGTGAAAAGAAATTCTACAACTTTGCGTGGCGTTAATAGAGAAGTACCAAATGCCACAAAATGCATAAGAAATCAAGATTTTTAACTTTGTTGTTAAAGTACAATGTATGACGCCATATTTGAAGATCTTTTGTACCAAATAATGCGTACATATGTATATCTCTCCAATATGAGTAACACTTTCATTACACCGATTATGACGGATTTAATTCGGAAAGGTACTGAAAGTGTTGGAGTGATATACATATTGTTTAATGAAGAAGACCTTCAGACATAGTAAGTTTGCGTTTTGATTGTTTGGAGAATGATTTTTCGATATAAGTTAATAAGAAGTCCTATAAATATCATATCCTATAAATGCCTGCCCATCTAAGCTGAATTATTTATTCACTGCATTTAGTGTTCGAAAATAATTTTCAAACAATTTGTTGAGCGACAGGACATACTTACCTTGCTTTCTTTATTTTCCAAAGAGGAAAACAAATCGAATAAAACCCCTTGAAAAATTTCTAATTTTCTTATGCGTATTAATAAATAGACTTTTGTTATCTTGTAATGGTATGTATTCATTTTTTGTTTTAATTATCATTTTATTTTATTTAATTTAATTTCTTCACATCACTGACATAATTTTTTCTTGTTTTATTTTGTCACATAATAAAATTTCATTTATTCAGATACTCCTTCTGCTAAATACTTTTATTTTTTATGAATTTAATTTTATTTGTTTTATTTAAAATCATTTTATTTAATTTTATTATTTATTTAATTCTTTATTTTTGTATAGACACTACAAATAATAAACGTTTTATTAGAGGACATACATGGTGTTTGTTGTATTATTCTTAATCGTTTACATGTTTTGTTATTTTAATTAAAATGTTCATTGAATTTTCTGTATGTTTAATTGATTTTATTATTGGTTTTTTGTATGGTCTATGATTTTATTTTATAGTTAAGATTTCCTTCACCATTTGTTTGTTGTCTCTGGTTGTTGTTTGTAGTGATTTTTATTTAAAAATTTTGAAAAGTTTATTTTTCATTAAATTTCCGTTTTTTTGCAACTTTAACTTGCATATTTCATAAAGTAAAGACAAGACTAAAGTAATTTACTTTTTTTTTAAACTATTTTCAAATACTCGTATATTGACTAGATTTAAGGGGGTAGAGGGAGATCTTTTTTATATTGTATTTACAAAAATTCTTATGATTTTTATAATAATTTTTTGTATTTATTTTTAATTTTTTTTCTCTTTTTTGGCTACATTTAAACGACATTTATTTTTAATTTTTTATAATTTTTTTTTCTTCTTCTTCTTTTAATATTTTAATAATTAATTAATTAATACACAATTAATTTATTCTTTTATTTTTTTTATTTTATGAAATTATTTAACAAAAATTATTTTCAATTCTTTTTTTTTATTTTTTAAAACTTAAACAAAATTGCACATTTATTACAAGGGGTTAGGGGGGATTGCATTCTTAAAGGACTTCGTTTTTTGAAATATTTACAATAAATTACAGAATTTGAATTTAATTTTAACTAAACGTTTTACAATCTCTAGGGTTTAAACTTAATTAGGCCTTGCTTTTGGTAACATTTTCTTTCTTTTTTTAGGAACTTAGATGCGCTCTATCTTAAGTGATTTTGCAAAACTTAATAAAAAGAAAAAATATTTTTAAAGTTTTTCTCAGGTTTAGTATTACAATACAAGGTGTAGTTAAAAGAAATCTTTATATTTCATTTTAAATTACTCACTTTAGTTGATTAGTCATTAGAACGCTTTAGCAGGGATTACAACCTAGCTTCACACATCAACCATGTTGTGTGTGTTCATTTCATCCATAGCTCATTTCATCCATAGCTGGCGGAGAGCTAAAGTCGACTTCGAACGTCAGATTTTTTGAGAAACATATGTACATAATTAGTCATTACAACCCTTTAGTCTGGATTACAACATGGCTGCACACACCACCCATGTTTCATGTGTTAATTTGATCCAACAGTGGTGGGATAATAAAGTCGACTTGAAACGACAGATCTTTCATGGCAATTCTATTTACATACATACATATTGGTCATTGCAACCCTTTAGCCAGTTTAACTCCGATTTCGAACGTCAGATTTTTTGAGAAACTTTTCATGGCAATTTCATTTCATTCTCAGGGCGTTTACCAGAAGATTGCTGAGAGAAAGTCGACGAAGAAATATATTTCTTCGTATTTCGTTTTGTTTGAGATGTCTGAGCTAAGGTTTGAACCGTAGCCTCACGTCTAATAAGCCAATATACTATCTACCATACTACAGCGATTTCGAAACTGGTTAGTGCTTGCTTGTGTGTTGGACTTCATGTGTACATTATGGAGATGTTCAGTTTGTTAAAATTTCTGGCACATTAGGCAAATTATGAGAACAATAATCATTCCGTATTCCTTCGAAAAATGGTCACTTTTGAATCATTCAATGTACATAAGTGATGGGACCTACAGTCAAGAGTCGACAGATATTTGAAAAACTTTTCATGGCAATTTTCATTGCATTCAGCCTTTTTGCCAGAAATATCATATTTCTTATATTTCGTTTTGTTTGAGATATCTAAGCTGGGGTTTGAATCTCGGACTCACGTCTAATAACTCCACACATTGCCTACTAGACTACGGCGATGTCATCTTAATAACATTAATTGGCATAAATGAGTCGTATTTTCTACTCGCTGGTGGTCATTATTAATTCGTCACTTAGTTAACTGCACCATGTTTTTTTAATGCCATTTGGCAGACAGATTACAAGTCTTTTATTAAGAAAGTAATGGATTTCTTTTAACTACACCTTATAGTCAATCCTGTGGCAATAAATTATAACAAATTAAAACTTCTTAGGCAACATTGAGACATGATGCCATATTACTTAGACAGGTTAACTCAAGGTTTTTTTAAATAATTGTTTTTTTTTAAGGATATTGCACTAAATTTGTTTTATTTTTTTACAAATATTTACAAAATCACCTATTTTTACTCTCTTTTCCACTTTCACTCTCTCTCCAGTACACATACTTTCTCACTCTCTCTTACAATTTCTTCAATTTCTTTCTTGTTTTTGTTTTTTATTCGTTCAAAATTAAGCTCTTACCAGTGCTTGCTCTCTGTACCTACAGCTGGACTCTCATCCACTGCTGGGTTCTCGTAACACTAAAGGACAGCTGAGCCGCACCATAGCACCTGACCTCAATATGGCCGCCACACACTACCGCCATTATCAGCGGGATTGTGATGGCCGCGATGTGCTGCCAAAGCCGTCAACTGGCGATTGGTATTGCCGTCCTCAATATTACGCACAGAGGCACCACAATTGCCTATCAAAGTTAAATCACCCGGATGTGTTACACCACCACCCGACATTATATTATGCTGTTGCCTTACGCCCACATTGCTAATATGGTCCATGACACTTTGCAGCTCACCATGTACCGTGGAATTGGGCGATGTGTGCGAGGGTAAAGAATGTGAATGAAAACCATGCGTTTGATTGGCGGCGGTATACAATTGAGAATATAACAGACTGGCCGGTAATACGGGATACAATGAACCATTACAACCTGCTCCAGCCGAGCCGGCATGACCACCTCCTACACCAACACCAGTGCCTGCGGCACTACCATAGGCGGCAGGATTTTGTGTTTGATTAACAATGCCGGTGAAATTTTGATTGGCACCCACCAAAGAGTTATTCGCCGAACCATTTGAATTCGAATTTGCTCCGACGTTTGTGTTTGCATTACCATTCGTGCCACCCAAATTGGGTGTGTTTGTGGTAAGCAAATCCTCTTGAACGGGTGATTCTGCCTGGCTAGAGTCACTTAAGCTGCGCGGACCATTTTGACTCGAATGTACATTGTAGTCGTTATTCGTATTGTGATAACGCGGCACCAAAATCGAATTGGAACCCGCTACTGCACCACCATTTACCGTCGATGATATGGCTGTTTGACCCGTTGAGCCCAATAAACTATGATGTGACATTTGACCTGTGGTGGAGCCAACCAGATTACTTAAATGCTGATCCAAATCGGAGGCTGTGGAATCGGGTAGCACTGTTAGAAAATGAAAGAGAAAAATAAAAGAAAAAAAGAAATGAGGAAATGAATACGAAAGTTGGGTTTAATTTTATTTTTTTTTTATCTTTAGGGGCGACATTTACTTGGTACACAATCTCGGTTGGAGGCTCCTGTAAAATCTTGATTATTTGGCTGCTCATTGGAAGAGCATGAGAAGCCCAAAGCTGGATTATTAAATTGGGCCGATGACGGCGTTGTGCACGAAGACAAACCACTGCTGGCCAAGTAAGGTGAATAGGCGGTGGCTGAACCATAACCCCAGTGGGTATTACTGGCACCTAAAAAGAAGAATATTGTTAGGTTTTTAGCTTTTAAAAAACGTTTAAAATATGAGCTCGTAGATTGCAAATAAAATAAAAATAAATTTGTGTTTAGTTTTAATTAGAATGCTTTATTATTTGCACAATTCTGTGTGCCACTGTTCACAACTTGATGTAAACAACAACAATTGCTCTGTTGTTATTCCTATGTTTACACCCTTTGCATAAACAACAACAATTACTAGGCAATTATTCGATAGATCTTTGTAGTTGTTTACCATTTTTCTGGCTGGTGTTTGTTGTTGTATTACACAGTGCGATAACTTGTAAACAAGTTCATTGTTTTTTGTTTGTTGATTTTCGTAACAATATTAAATTGTTAACAGCATAAAAAACGTTTCTTTCTTTATCGATCACAATGGAGAACAATTAGTTTCAAAGAAATTTTTTTAAATTTCTCTTGCCATGCCACGAATACAATAAAATTTCAAATCTTTTACTTCAAATTGAAAATATTTTTTACGCTTTAAATTTATTTCTTCCCATTGCTAAAGAAAATGCATAATTTTCCCCTTTTTTTTGGAGTATCTCTCCCCGGCCATGTTGGTTTTCTATTGAATGACAAACTTACGCCAACAAATTTGCATACATGCGGATATGTGGGCCTAATAGTGTTGTTAAGCATCGTTAGAGTGAACCAAAAAAAAATGAAAAACGAAAAAAACCGGCTCCCATAATATTTAATTTATAACAAAATACAACAATAATAGAGGAAAAAAGAAGGGTAGCGAAAGGGTAGCGTCAATAAAATAAATGTGGGCCGCTAATTATGCCAATATGGCGTGTCGCATTTATGCAAAATTCGAGTGTAAATGAATGACAACCATTATGCGGGTTTTGGCTACTGATTATATACATAATGATAGGCATGCACACACATAAACACACACAAACATTTTAATGCTAATTTATGCTGCAATCCCCTCTCTCTTTCTGTCTCTCGCTTTCCAGCAAAGGTCCCTTAAGTTTGTAATGTAAACGTCATAAAATATCTGCGTATGGTTGCATGTAAGGCCAATGGGTCCACATATCACAAAAATTTCGTTGTTTTTAACAATCAATGATATGATCGTGTACAAAAAATGGAAAAAAAAAAATCAGAATTCATCTAAAATACACATGTTGTTGTATGGAATTCATTAGATAGCCTAGAATGCCGTCTATTTGTACTTGTACGTCCCTCTATTTGCTTTCAAATATAAAACATTTATGCGCTTTGGCTGCATGCAGCACATTTGCATGGCTGACCATTACCCCGCCATGATATCAACGTTTTTTTTTTAATAAAATTTATTAAAAATTCACTGTGCGAGGAGCGCTGTGTGGCAGACATTTTGTAGAAATATTTTTCAAAATTTAACTTTTCGCAAATGTTCATAATAAAGTGGGTCAATTGGAAAGTTTTTTAAAGCAGAATTGGTATGGAAAATAAAAATTTAAATAATAAGAAATTATTGTTCACTTTCCAAATTAATTAAGGGCATAATAAACCTACGGAAACTTAATGCCGTGCAATTTAGTGAATCGCCAGTGATTAGTATTATTGAAGCCTGCCTTTGATTTAATCTAATATAACCTTTCAATCTTTTAACATCCAGCTAAGCTTTTCAAAGAAGAGATCACTAGGAACCTTGTCAGAACAATATGACACAACGACAGTGGAAGCCTCCTACACATTACGCTTACAGCAATGATGATATGGAAGATCTAGATCTATGTTGTGTTTTTTTTATTTATGAGTAGCCGATTCCGAACAACAGATTTTTGAGAATGTTTTCATGGCCATTTTTATTTACCATCCAGAAGACTGTTTAAAATTTCTATTCGTTTGAGATAGCTGAGGTTTGAACCACGGACCATAATTAACCAACAGCATTCTACCTAGTACACTACACAACCTTCAATAATAATATCTTAATCATTGAATTTTACGAGAATGTACAAATTTTAAACGCGACTCTCATAATTCTCTTGCTCAATTATCTGTTTTCCATATCAATAAGACTTCCTAACCATTCCTTGACGCCTGCAAAATAATCATAACCTAATTCAGGACGCTAAAGATTTCTAAGGCTATTTACGTACAACCTCCAGATTTGTACGCTTAAAGCCAACAGTCGTTAAAATAATTTTTTACTCCAGGTCATCAAAGTCGTCGAAAGGTACTCTAATCTACCTTCGTAGAACTCGTAGTACGGAATTCTGACTATATGAAGCCTTAGCTCTCCATGTCTTCGAAAGCCTTACGGATGCGACTCCATAGTCAGATGGTAGATCGCGTTAAAGCAATTTTTGAGTACGTCATCAAGTAAGTTGTACTTGCGGCGCTCTCTTTGAGTGTCTACTTACACTATTGTAGAACTAGTCGCAGTAAGCTCATACATAACGTACATATTTGATCATTACAACCCTTTTGTCAGGGTTAATGTGTGTGTTAATTTTGAGTGGCGGGGCCTACAGTTTAAAGTCGATTCCGAACGAGAGATATTTTGGGAAACTTTTCATGGCAATTTTTGACTTAATCTCAGAGTTTTTGCCAGAAATCTGCTGAGAGGAAGTCATCGAAGAAATATTTTCTTCATATTTCGTTTTGTTGGAGATGTCTGACCTAAGGTTTGAACCGTGGCCTTACGTCTAATAGGACAACATACTACCCACTAGACTACGTCGACCGCAGTAAGTTATCAAATCTGTGTGATACACAAGGCCTTACCGAGAATTGGATGATTGCATAAGTTTTTGAACGTTGTAATTCATCACTTTAAAGAAAGGGCCGTTTGAAAACAATGTATTCTGTAATAAATTCCTATCTGAGCTCTTGTAATACAACTTAATCTGACTGAATGCTTTAGAGAAATCAGAAAAATATTTAATTTTTGCTTTTATAACCACAAATTTTAAGCACTTTTCAATTGAGCCACGTATAATTCATCACATAGATGGTTTTCAATGTTTAAATATATTTTTAAATAATGCATACGCATACACATGTATACACGCAGTATAATTTTATAAAAAAAATAAAATAAAACAGAATATTATAATGGCTACACTCTGTATGCATATGTCCATACATACATACATATGTATGTGTAAGGATAGTATGTCTATAAATAAAAATATACATATGTATGTATGTATTGTATGTATATATGTATTGTATAATAATAATAATAATAATTAGGCTTAATTAATAGACCATTCGAAAATTATTAATTAGTTTTTATAGGCGCACGACGGTACCAGTTTAAATGGTGAATATTGATTTTGTGGTGGCTTTATTAATGCTATTGGCTTAAACATTTTCTACCTCCTTTAATTATGTGGCTTTATTACCAACAATAATAACAATAATAGTAATAACAACACCAACATCAACAACAACATATTCAAAGTCAACAATAAAATGAAGAGGAACGTATATAGAAAAAATTATTTACAACGAATGTGTTCTGTAAATATGGAGACAGTGTCCTTATTTAGGAATCTACCAACTATAAGTAGGATAGGATTGCTTATAAGTCTAGTAAATTTGAAAGTTTGCACGATTTACTCCAAGTACTCCAAGTTGGGTTGTTATCACCACTTTCATGGAATGTTGCTATAAATAATCTGCACACCAAGTACTGTACAAAAGTTATGTGACAAGCTGCTGTAGCAAGAGTTATACATGGTAACATATATCGTATACCCAATTGACCAGAGGCTGTACTCAGAAAATGTTATGAATGTACCCGCCTTCTGGTACATTCTGCTGAAGTTGGTTTACGATTTATAATTTCTCATGCCAAGTTTGAATCACATTCTGAAATTGAATATGGCATGGGATTTATAATAAATATATATCACAGCGCTATGTATTCTTTGAGAGCTACAAGATTAACTTCATTATAGATTTACTCTGTATTTAGTTGACATGTTGATCCGACTTAAATTTTTTTAAAAGGGAGGCCGACTTAGCGCCCATCATCATCTCCTGAAATGTTTGCTAACAAGAGGGCATTAGGAAATTTTGCTGAGACCATCATCTGCACTTTTAGTTATAATTAGAACCACCGTTACGATCTCTGATCATATCTCAGATTACAGTCGATAACTATACTTTCGATATAGTCAAGGAATTTATTTATCTTGGCTCTGCCGTTACCACCAAAAATGATGTCAATCTGGAGATTAAGTCAGAATCAATCTTGCCAACAAGTGCTACTATGGTCTCAATAGATAATTGAGTAGCAGAGACTTATCTCCTACGACAAAACCAATACTCTACAAGATGATCATCCTCCCTATGCTTCTTTATGGCTCAGAGGCATGCATGGGCACTATTAAGCACTGATGCAGCAGCCTTGAGAGTGTTCGAGAGAATAGTCCTACGCAATATATTCGGTCCAGTGCGAGTTCGCTATAATTTCCGTATACAATCCAACAGTGTGCTGTATGAGCTCCTCAATGACATTGACGTTGTGCAGCGTATTAACATCCAGCGGCTGCGCTGACTCGGCCATGTCGTTCGAATGGAGGAGCATGCTCCGGGGAGACGGGCATTTGAAGCGGAGATGACCATGTTTGTGTTGGAAGGACCAGATCGAGAAAGCCCTGCCATCGATTGTCTTGTTTACATATGCAAACCTGGAACGATGTGTTAAGGTAGACCGAAATCCATTAATCGGGTTGTTAATGACCAATTAAGTAAGTAAGTTAATGTCACCTGGGAAGCTAATACATTTTCTAGGTAGGTATCATTCCCCCAAAATTGCTGCGTTATATTGTAATTCTATTTGATATTCCTACAAAAATATTGGCATGTATTTGAGAGTGTGGGCATAATTTTTTTTTTGCTTTTGTTGTGAAGCTGTCATTTAAAATTGTGAAATTAATAAAAATGTTTGCGTGTGTGTGTAATTCTTTTTTAAATTTTTCCGTATATTTTTTTCTGTTTATTTGGTTTGTTTATTTTTGCGTTTGTTTATACATTATTTTTATTATTATTTTTATATTTTATTTATTTTTTTATTGTTGTTGTTTTTTGTGTCTCTTTGTTTTTAATATTTAGCCAGTAATTAAGTCGTGCGGGTTTAGCTTAATAAAATATTTAAATAAATAATAAATAATTATTTTGATTTTCAATTTTTATATACAATGTGGTATTTAACAAACATATGTACATGCACACATTCATACATACGCATACGTATACTGGTACATGCATCCGGTATTTACAAGTATACAACTGATACTCGTTTACATATGCACAATAATATATATTGAGGGGAAGAAGTAAAGCAACAGTAGATGTCATAATATTTAGCTGTTTGAGAACTTAGGAAATGTCTGTTGCGGACACTTTCATCATTACACTTTAGGGTTTTAACGCAAGCGTATTAAATGTGAACAACTATTTTCTGCTCTTAAGAGACATTGCTTCAAGAATTCTTATCAAACTTGGCAGTGGCTTATGATGGATATACTTTAAGCAAATAGTACAAGGGTATCTATGAAAGTGAATTATAGACCTTGGTTTACACTATGCAGATATTATGCCTTACTGAAGTCTCTTAATAATGAAAAAACTGGGAATCACGTTGAATTACTTCTTCTCCTATATTCATTTGAAATAGGCAAGAAGTATGATCAGAAAAAGCATGTCAAGTTTTATTTTCAATTAAAGTTATTTTCATAACATATTCTCTTAATAGAGACAAGTTTTTAGTCACCATATCCCTTTTGAAAGAATCATAGGGTATTCCAATAGAGACTTCCAAACTTTGACGTATCACAGACATCTTGTTGAAGCTACATTTGTAAAATTAGTTGTCACTTGTTCCGATTGTTTAGGCAAATCATGGAGGATGACCACAGCCAACGACGTGTGTTTGCTGAATGGGCTCAGGAACAGTTAGCAAATATGACCCTTATTTTTTTTTTTTTTTTTTTTTTTTTTTTATTTATTTACCGAAAATATTGTTACGAAAATGAAAAATGAAGATACTGGTGTTTTGCTTTTACATCGCTTAACATTAAAATTATAAACAAAAGCTACAAAAATGAAACAATGCAGTAAACAAATCTGTTTACAAGTTATCGTATTGCTAAATATAACAACAAACACCAGCATAGAAAATATGGTAAATAAGTAAACAAAAATACAACAACAAACTCTACAAGAATAAATGTAAACATAGAAGTTTGCATTTTCTCTCTCCTATTTCACTAACCACTGTAGATGTTTTCTTTTTCCTTTTGGAAAAAGCTATTCTTATCCGTAAGCCACTTATCCGTGATTAAAAGCTTGTATTAACAGACTGATTAATATTGGTCAATAAATAATCTGTTTTCAAATAAAAAAACAAACAAATGCGGGATTTCAGTGTATTAAACAAAGAGCTCTTTTGCAGTTTAGATTTTAAAAAGGGGAAAAAGAGGATAAATATCATATTCTAATAGACTAGACGTGAATGTAAAAGATTTATGAAAACCGTATGCAACACCCAAATAGAAAGAAACGTGGCCAAATTCTACAGCAGTTTGGCAAACAGATTTAAAAATCTGTTACCATTTCGCAAACATAGCCCTTGTGAATCTAAAACACGAGAAGAGTATCAGTTAGCAAATCATACATACATACATACATACATACATAATAGGTCTTCACAACCCTTCAGTAAGGATTACGACCTAGATTCTTAGACAGATTTTTGAGAAACATTTCATGGCAATTTTATTTACTCTCAGAGTTTTTACCAGAAATCTGCTGAAAGAAAGTTGCCTAAATATCTTTTCAGATTTCGTTTTGTCGGAGATGTATGGCCTAGGGTTTGAACCGTGGACTTACGTGTAATAACCCAACACACTACCTGCTAGACTACGGTGACTTACAAACTTAAGAGAATTTTTTGAAGAAACTTTGGCATTTGGATGCACTGAAAGCCAAGATAAATGGGACATTAGAAAATAGTAACACAGTAGACGTCTAGAGTCTTCAAATGTATTTGAGTCGCATAGGTAAATAACAGACAATTCAGGCCACGTCGAAAGTATATCCATGGGCATGAGATCCAAGTACATCCTTTGTAAATGAGCGACTCTATACTATACAGTACCCGTTGAGTGGGATGGTTTGGAATTATCCCTGGTTGTTCTTTTTCACTGGTGAGCTACAATAGCAAACCGGCGCGATACCTTAAGTAAATACTTAATATGCCAATAAGACTTGACTTGACTTATTTGGCTGATAATCCCTGATCTCCAATGTCCCTTTTTGCCTAGCGGCCATAGAGGAATTTAGTGCAACACTTAATGCGATGCCATCGACGAAAGCCATGATGAATGCCAGTTCCGGTACTTTTAGATTAAACGCCTCTACATAAAAAATTTTTCTCACTAGTGCTCAAGGAATTTCAAATTTAGAATTCCTTAAAACCTTTGGATTCAAAATATAGAGTTCTGTTTGCAAAGCGCTTTATTTTATCTTATTTTTCGGTCTAGATGGTTAGAAACAAGTACCACAATGCATTTCTTTCATCATCCTTTACGATTCTTTCTTACAAATGTTCGGTAATATACCGGCAGTGCCTATTCCCATCCATTAATTTGCAACAGCAGTTTATGATTTCATAGTATTTTATCAGTGGCTGCAGGTACAACAACAACAACTACAACAACGACAACAACATGAAACTTTTAATTTATTAAATGTACACCACCGATGTTTATGACACTAATTTAATGTCCATTTTATCGTATTTTTTTCGTTTTTCATTTTTTTTATAATTTTTTCCAGAGAACTCATAATTCAATTTATTATTTTACAACAACACCAATAGCAACAATGACAATAGCATTAACGAATACAATATAAAACATAAACGACAATCAGTTGAAACCTCATTATGAGCAATTGCAAGTTGCAACTTGCAACATCATTGCCATTGCTGCCATTATTATAATTTTCGTATAGAAAACAAAAAAAGTGTGTAATTTATTTATGAATAAATTATTTATTATTTATTTATACCCTACATTATAATACTTATGTTCAGATATATACTTGTATAGCGTAAATCACAATAAACGCCATTATTGAGCTCAATATTTCATATAAATTGTTATAGTATTGAGTAAAACTTCAAAAACAACACTGTCATAAGTATGTTCATTAAAAACAATGTTGTTGAAACAACCATCTGTTTTGTTTACCAGCTGTCAAATGAATATTGAATAAGCAGCTGAGCTGCGTGTATTATTATGTCTGAACATTTAAAATGTTGTTCTTAAATAACCGAATATTGACTCAATAAAAGTGCATGCCTGAACATAGTATTAGCAAGTTAAATATTGAATTTTAATGACCCTGTTTTGAATAGTTGGAAACTAATTTTTAAACAGGACCTGAATCAATTCTGGCGATAGCATTTAAATGTCTTCTAAGAGCATGTAAATTTGACAGAAACCATGGAGAATCTTATTCCTTGCCCCAACGTATGTTTAACTGAGGTTTTCGGTAAGTTTTTGTTGTAACGTTTCATTTGCCTTACTCATATGGAAGTGTGAGTATTACGGTTGCATTCATATAAGAGGAACTAACTACAAATGGCTTGTAGACGCCAATGTATTGCATTTGTCGGATCCTTTGGCAACGAAGATAGAAGATTAACTGACATTCTGTACTTGGTTTGTGCCACTTCAAATAGTTCCCGTGGTAGAGAATTTACGTCATTGTAACATTTATTTTACGACCTATCTGTGTGAATCAGAGCTTTCAAGCGAATTTATTATATCGTTTTCGATATTTTGTAACTTCAGCAAATTTACTATTCAAACTAAAGTTTGTCATACAAAATAAGTTGCACCAGTACATTATCTCACTGAAAAATAAATTATGATATTATCTTCTGAGCAGATTTCTGGCAAAAAGTTTGAGAGTAAATAAAATTGCCAAAAATCTGTCGCTCGGAGTCGACGTTAAACTGTAGGTCCCGCCACTCAAGTATAAAAGTAACGCATGAGTGTTGTGAGAAGCTACTTCGTAATCCTGACTGAAGGGTTGTAATAGCCAATTATGTATTACCGAGCCTTGTTAGGTTACTATTTTTATACAGAGCATATAACTTGTCAATCGAAAGCAAGGAAAATTACTTACAATAATGCCCAAATATTTTTTTTATTGATAAAGAACTGTCAGGCGTTGGATTTCTCTTATCTAAACTTACTAAACTGTAAGTCCCGGCACTCATATACAAAATTAACACACACGACATAAGTTGTATGTGAAGCTAGGTTGTAATCCTGGCTAAAGGGTTGTAATGAACAATTATGTATGTATGCGTGGAACGGTGCATGCAGAGGCATGAAGAACAATTTTGATCATCTTCTGTCCGCGCTTTAAATACAATTGGTCAATTCACACGACATTGTATCGTGTATGTTGTATTGAATACACTTGGTTGTTTTTGAACGCTCAATGCTATGCTGTATTGTGTATTTCGTATTCCAAATGTCTTCTTCTTATTCTTCTTCATAATTTTTTGCATTCAAACAATTTAATAGTACTAAACCAACACAACTTTTTAAAAACATACGAAAACATATACAAATTTTTTTCAATCACACAATTTAATAGCAGGAAACCGATACAACTTCCAAAAACATATGAAAACAATGTGTAAAAGTGTATTGGATTTTTACATGAAGATTATCAACAACAAGCATACACTGTTGCATATTCTTTTAACAATACACTTAATACAACGATACAACGGCTTGTGTGAATTGACCAAATAACAGTACATAATGAAGGAATGTATTCCAGTCAGCAGTTTATAGCATAATGAGGCATAATGAGAGCGTAATGAGAGTAGTAAAGAGTGAATGTGGTGCTTGGAGAAAGCAGGTTGACATAGAAATAGTAAAACATAGCAAATCTTTCAACCAATTTATTGTAGGTAGTGAATTTTAAGATTGAATATCTTCTTTTTAATTTGTTATGGCATGTCTACTATTTATTCTTTTTGAGTGAAGGCCTTACCCTAACGGAACGGAACGGAACGAATCAAACTTTTTCTCGCCAAGCTAAAAATAAAATAAATTCTTCTCACCATGTTTGGTCTACTCATAATTGTCCTGTATATACAGTTCTAAATGAAAAATATTTTCCCTAAAAACACTGTGTTATAGGACAATAAAGAACTCAATTTGAATTTGAATTAAAATATGCTTCATTACCACAGTGCCGCAAAGGAAAATCCAGCGAAAAGCAAAGCAATAAATAAATCAGAAAAAAACAGATTTTCATGCATATTTTATGTGAATATTTATATTCAATAATAATAATAAAAAAATTAAAATAATAATCACATAAAAAGTCAGTAGTAGTTTAAATTAAATAAAAAACAAAAGCAATGAATTGTTGTTGCTCTCATTGCTGCTGCTGTTGCCATTGCTGCTGCAGCAGACGCTTATTTATATATTGTTTTTGTCAATTTATTTAACAAGTAGTGGAAATATCGAAAATGAAGTTGTTGTTGTTGCATGCAATATCATAAAAATTATGGCCACAAACTTTTAAGTATTCACTCGACATTTGCGTAAATTATGAGCCATGAGAGTATATTTCATTCATTCATTATGAATTTATTTTCATTTCATTTTAAAAATGAGACAGATTCCGTGTTTATGAATTGGCAATAAATATTATAAATAAATATACGTTCTTTTTTTTTTGTAATTAAAATCTAAAAATTAAATGAAATTCATTCTCGTATGAGCGAGAAACTTAGATTTGAAGCCAAAGTTAAAATTTTTCTGAAAAGAAGGAGTTGAACTTAATTGGCGAGTGATTATTTATAAATTATACTCATGAATTTTCTTTCTATCTTGACATTCATTTTTTCGACTTCTTTGGAAAAGTGCTGCAAGAGAAGGAGTTTCTTTGTAATATTCGTATCACTGGTGATCTACGCACCACCGCCAGAAAGGCCTTGTTAGCAATGCTTATCTGGCTTCCTACTGCGCTTCTCGTCAAGCAGGCAGCTAAGTTCACTGCGACTAGACTCAATGCCCTGTCTCATGGGTGCACCGTTCCTTCTGGTCACTCCACTATTTTGAAGATTGGTCCTGAGGCCCCACAGAACAACGATTATATCCCTGTACAATGGGTCCACTTGACCTCCGGGTACTGTACTTGTCTCTTTTGACAAGTACACGCCGTCTAACCATCTCCCCGTGGAATATTGTTTTGACAGGGGTTTTCAGTTTCTAATTCCTGGGACCATGGTATAATCCGGAATGTATACTCCGGATGTATACTCCGATGGCTCTAAACTCGATAAAGGGGTTGGTAGAGCGAGTTTACTCTAGGAAACTGGACTTGAACATTTCCCTCCGACGGCCGGATTATTATAGCGTGTTTCAGTCGGAAGTAATGGCCATCTACCGCACTGTTCAATGGATCCTCATCTCGATCTTCTCTGATAGTCAGGCTGCCTTAAGATCTCTGACGGACGTTGTAAATAACTCCAGGATCGTCAGGGAATCTCGCCGTTGTCTCCAGCTTCTTTCTCGGTGCTTCAGTGTCACACCTATCTGGGTCCCCGGGCCCCAGGGCCAACGAGCTCGCCACGGCTAGAATCCCCTTCAATCGACTTGAGGATGTCACTTACCGCGGTCAAGTTGGCCATCGCGAGGAAACTCGAGATGCCAACATATTCTGGGTCAATGAGGAGTCCTGCACTACCGCTAGGCTCACTTGGCCCTCGTTGGATAGAAGGATGCCAACCAGTTTCTTGGTCTTGGTCGTAACGTCATCTCGATCACAGTGGCCATGCTTACAGGTCATTGTGATATGGGAAGGCACGCGGAGAGAATGCAGCTTCTATCTAACGACTTCTGCCGTGGGTGCAGAACCGCTGAGGAAGACCTAGCTTCTCACGCCACTTATGTTGTGTGTGTTAATTTTTTACGTGAGTGGCGGAACTACAGTTTAAGGTGTCTACGAACGATTTGATTTTTGAGAAACATTCATGTGAATTTTTATTTACTCTCAGAGTGCCACAAATCTGGTGAGATAAAGTCACCGAAGATATATACAAATTTCGTTTTGTTGGAGATGTCTGACCTGGGTTTCGAAAGGTGGCCTCACGTCTAATAAACCAACATACTACCTTCTACTTCGTATGAGTTTATTCGCAAACTTTAATTCAATTGTATTAGGAAACTACATATAAACTTTCACTGACAAGCGTTTCAAACGCAGATTCTGTTCAATAATACCATTTAAATACTTTCATTGTGTTTTAAAAATTAAGTAGAATTACAAAAAAAATCAAACGAATTTATTAATAAAGTAAGTGTGTTTGTGTGAGTGTGTGTGGCTTTATTAGCCAGAGAAGATGTGGAAAACAAAAAAAAATTGAAAATAAAAACGTTTTTAAAAACCAACAAACTAATCGTTTTTGTGCGGCTTTTTGAGGTTCGATTTTGTGGTGTCTGACAGTGGTATTATTTTATTTGTTTTTGTTGTTGTTGTTACTTACTCTTTTACTCTCATTTTTTTACGTACATATGTATTTGTTCATTTTTTTTATTAATAATATTAACAGAGATTTATTTTTATAGTTTCATTGTTGTTGTTATTGTTCTTTTTTTAGTGAATAAATAAATCAAAACCAAAATTCATACACTTGGCTATTAATAACAACACTTTGTTTATAAAATTTGTTATTGTTGTTGTACGGCTTATGGTCAATACAAAAACAAAAAAAAAACAAAAAATAATGGGAAAGGGTATTAAAAAATTTTGGCTTAAATTAACTAAAAAATAAATATTTTATTTAAAAATAATTATTTTCATAATAAATTTAATCGCAATTTTTTGTTGATTTTTTTAAACAATATGCCAGAAAATAAATCTAAACATGCTTCAATTAACTTTTTAAAATTAAATTATTAATTTTTTTTAAATATTTTAATTAAATTGCGAAAAATTTTTGTACTTACTTTGACAATTGCCTATGGGCGGCATACGAAAACCGGATAGTGGATCCGTTGAAAAATGAAAAGGTCTTTGGCCAAATGCGAAATGAAATTGTTGCTGTTGTCCTAAAATTGATAACACTGAATGTTTTGAATGCTTTTTAATAATCTGCTCTTAATTAACATAGGTTTTGTATATGTATGCATGTAGTATAATGTGTATATGAGTGTAGAATGATGGAAAATCGTTTAGGATTACCATATAAAAAGTCAGCTCTTATGCAAGCATAGTCTAGTAGGTAGTGTGTTGGCTTATAAGACGTAACCCCAGATCACACATTTGCAATACAGCGAAATATGAAAAATATTTCTTCGACGACTTCCTCTCAACAGATTTCTGGCAAAAACTCTGAGCATAAAATAAAATTGTCATGAAAAGCTTCTCAAAAATCTTTCGTTCACAGTCGACTATAAACTGTAGGTTCCGCCACTCATGTATAAAATTAAGACACACAACATAAGTGGTGTAAAAAGCTAGGTTGTAAACCTGACTGAAGGGTTATAGTGATCAATTATGTATGTCTCCTATGCAAGGATCTGAGAATATTGAAGAAAAATTTTGAATATTGTAATTTTAATTCGATTGAAAGACCCTTTGGTGTCATTATATGTGGCATATAATATCATTCAACTGTCCACCACGATTTCTCTGGGCGTAGCGCATCCAAAATGGGCAACTCTCTAGAGTCTCTCTCTCTATTAGACTCAATGGTTATGTTGACCTTGAGGACTGCTGTGGTATAAGATTTATTCGCATAAATGTGCGACCTAAGGAAACTCTATAGAGAGTAGCCTAACGTGGTTAAATCATACGATCATGGTGACCAGTTCACATCACTTCCACATAGTTAGGTCATCAAAAGGCTCATGCCAAATATTTAAAGTAGCATGAGCATGGTGGCACGTAGGTCCGTTCTATTGAAATCACGTATCATAGGTAACCAAAACATCCAAAAAAATTGGTAATCATCGATCTATATTTACCTCCTGTTTTGCTTTTTGCATTTACCGTGGCTTTGTTCTTTCTAAATGACTTGATTCCTCCCAAGGAAGTGATTTCTGTCAAGCAGAAAGAAAATGTAAAACACTTATGGATATTAACAATGAGGCGTTTAGATTTCTATGCACTAAACTGTTTGAAAAACTAAAATCCACAAATATAAGTGGCACTGGACAGGACACTACCAGAGCATATTACCAAAACCACCCTAGATTGGAACAATCAAGTTAGAACCGTCTTTGAAGACCTCTGTTTATATGAAGAATGCAACAGAATTAAGAGATTGGATTGAACATACATACATCCAGAATTGATCATTACAATCCTTCAGTTAGGATTACTGCCTAGATTCTCACACCACTTATGTTGAGTGTGTTAATTTAATGCATGAGGGCGGGAAAGTCGACTCCGAAATTCAGATTTGTGAGAAAATTTTTCATTGCAATTTTATTTGCTCTCAGACTTTTTGCCAGAAATCTGCTGAGAGGAAGACGCTGAGGAAATATTTTTTCATATTTCGTTTTTTGTTGAAGATGTCTGACCTGTGGTTTGAATCGTGATCTCACGTCTAATCTAAGCCAAATATGACTTCAACTGACTGAGCATAACAAGGTTGGAATTATGGCTGATGATGCGATGACTTCAACAAACTTTAGTCATTCAAGAATAAATGGTTTGCTTCAATTTGTTGTCAAAGAATTGAAGATATCCTCCTCAGGATACGCAGAGTTTATACACTTTAAAACGTAATTGATTCAGCACATGTCTAAATGAAATTAAATTATTATCGTGGTGTGTATAACTGTACAATTTCAATACGTAATGCAACCCTAAGCTGAAAGTGGTAAGTTTTTTGGCTGTAATTTTAGAGGAAAACTATTGAAAAGTTTAACTCATACAGCCAACAACATACGTGTACATATGTGAATACAAATGTGTATGTATGTATGTTTGTATGTATATATGTGTGGAAATATGTATGTATTTACGCAGTTATTTACTTGCAACTACATATGCTTCATTAAAATATAATAACCTTGCATTTGTTGTTGTTGTTGCTTCATGAGGAAACATGCTCGAATCCTTGAATATAAAATGAAACTAAAAAATACAAAATCTTTTGCTTTTAATCTCTCTTGCTTTTCTTCCTCTCACTCTCTGTCTGTCTCTTTAACTCTTTCTCTCTTTCTCTCTCTGTCTCTTTATCACTCTCTTTCGTTTTTATTTTGGTTCTTTACAGTGAAACTACTACAACTACTTTTACCACGACTACTACTACTACTACCACCGCTGCTCTTACAGCAGCAGCTTAGAAATGGAGACAGGAAATGTTAAAAAAAGGATTTTATTTTAATGTGTATGTGTATGGATGTATGTATGTATGAGTGAATATGTGTATGTGTGTGTTTCTAAATGAGAGATAAATCATTTTGTGGAATAAATAAAACGAAGAATAAAACAATTCTGTTTTATTGTTATTAAAGGATAAGGACATGAATAGACACATATTCATGGGAAGGGAGAGAGAGAGCATGAGTAAGAGTGCTTAAGCAAAAACGGATTATTTCCATACAACCAACCAACCAACCAACAGTTATTGTTCAACTTTAGTCTGTAGATGTTTTTTTTTTAACTCTTTTAATCCTTTTTCCCTCTCATTTCTTTTCTCTTTTTTGTATTCATTTAAATAAAAAGCATATCCTGGGCTTAACATATGCAAAACATAATATATTTGCAGCTTCTCTATAAATATTTTAGCAACAAAACAACAACAACAATAAAATGGACTTTTCCAAAAGGATTTACTGTGTGTGTGCAAGTGTATTACAACTACTTTAGAAAATATAAAAATTTCCATATTTTCTTGCTTTCTTTAACCCTTTTTCTATTGTATGTATTGTGAAATGTTGTTGTAGCATTTAATGAATATTCTTGGAGAAGATGAATTGTTTTCTAACTGCTCAACAACCATTACTACTAACACTACTATCGTGACTAGGACTACAAGGACAAAACAAAACAATAACAATTGCCATTTGTATGGAAATGGTCATAAACTATCTTTAGTTTAAAGTGATCCAAGGGAAGGTATGCCAAACAAAGTATTTGACAGGAAATTTTTTATAAACAAAACGTTTGATTTTATGGCACAACTGCCATGAGCTCTTGGGCATGGATAGTAACCACCAGAGATCAGCAATGAATCGTTTTCTCGCTACTCATAAGTAGTCATGAAATTTTCAATTTAAGTGAGTCAACAATATAGTAATTTAACTATATACTCTGATTCATTCATACTCACTACAACCGCTGATTTATAAGTACAGGTTGCAACGAGTATGAGTACAACGTTTGACATCAGACTTATACCATTCGAAATATGTTTGATTCCTAAGCCAGCCTACTCATGATTAACTATGTATTCTGATTCATTCGTACTCATTACAACCGTTAATTTATAAGTACAGGTTGCAATGAGTATGTGTACAACGTTGACATCAAAGTCATACAATTCGAAATATGTTTAATTCATAAGCCTACTCATTTAGACTCATAACTTTAGAAAAGCATTTATTATTGGAGTGACTCGAATCGCTTATCAAAATTTACGGTCTTAGTTGTTGTTGCATTCAGAACAAAAAAACAAGACACATAAGCAAAGAAGACAGAGCAGCAAGCAGAACAAACACACAACCTTCCAGTGAGTATCTTAGTGTTCGTATGCGATTCATGCTTATTTTGTGATTCGTGTACATATATGTTGAGTTATGGTGAGTCGAAATCAACAACATCATACGTGTTGTTAAATATGAGTGTGATGAGTACTTCAAACTTTGAATATGTGTAGAGGTTCCATGATATTAAAAGAAGTATGAATGCGTATAAGTGTCAAAAATTAGGAGTATGATTCGATGCTTATCTTTTTGAATACACATTGCTGATCTCTGGTAACCACTTACTGAGCATAGTCAACAGTTTCTGCATTCCGTAAGATCTTTCTCACTTAAAGATTTGACTTTAAGCTGTTTTGAGTTAATATTCCACACCTCATTTGTTTTACTAATAGCCTCAGCCATCTGTATTTAAGTGTCTTGGGTATACTTCCCCTTAAAAAGTACTCTTTTATGTACATAGTACATTGGTATTGCTGTTGCGTAAATTATTACAAGGAAAGGCACACAAAAAATTCTAATGAATTGTCTTGCATTTTATTAATGTTTAACTAAAATTAAATCTTTCATTCAAATTCCCTTTCTCGAACTATATTCTTTTATGGCCAGACAACATATTGTTTTAGTAAAGTGTATACACAATGAAATTTTTCCTAAAGAAAGAATTAAGAATTAAACATTTGGATCCTTTATGTATGTTCAAGGAAAATTGCTGTGTGTAAATGATGTGTTAGTATGTGTTTTTTTTATGTGTGTATTTGTGTGTTGTAAAAAAACTTCCGTGTAAACTTTAGTTTACATGGCTAGAGTTGGTAGTTACTTACTGGTTTTTGAGCGTGGTTCACGGGGTCCATCAACGGTGACTTTAATGGCTTTGTTGTATGTGGCAATATGGGGCGGATTCGTTGATACTGTGATTGTCAATGTAAAACTTTTCCCTGTAAATTAAAGAAACCAAAATGAAGGAAAAAGAAAAGAAAGAAGAAGAAAATTGAATGAAGAAAATAATTTCAATTATTGTTTATAAAATATTTAAAATCATGGAAGAGAAGTTGTTTAATCATCGCTTAAATATTCATTACAAAAGTTTCCATACATACATACATAATTGGTCACTACAACTCTTTAGTCAGGCTTGCAACCTAGCTTCTCACACCACTTATGTTGCGTGTATTAATTTTATCCATAAATGGCGGGACCCATAGTTTAAAGTCGGCTCCGAACGACAGATTTTTTGAAGAAACTCTCACTCAGAACCTCTCAGAGTTTTTAACGGAAATCTGACGAGAGGAAGTCACCAAAGAAATATTTTTTTTAAATTTCGTTTTGTTGAAATGTCTGACATGGGTTTTGAACGCATTTGTCGTTCGAAGTCGACTGTAAGCTGTAGGTGCTGTCACTTGTGTATAAAATTAACACACACAACATAAGTGATGTGACAAGCTAGGTTGTAGTCCTGACTGAAGGGTTGTATTGACCCATTGTGTACGGAAATGAATAAGATGTCTGAGAATGGAATTCGCCGTAGTCTAGTAAGTACACGAGAGGTAAATCTGTAGAGACTGCACTACACTCTCTTATCTCTCTTTGGCCATTTTTCTGGACATTGAAGGTGCATTTAATCACGTTTAACCGGACGCCATAGTTAGGCCTCTTGGTTCTCTGAACCTGTGACAGAATCTTGTCAGGTTCATCGAGCTTCTCATCAAGTCAAGGATAGTAACCTCCACTGTGGGGGCCAGAAAATGGTCAGCGAATGGTTTGTAGAGGCACACCGCAAGGGGGTTTTCTATCACCACTTCTCTGGAACCTTGCAGTCAAATCACTCTTGAGGGGGCTGGAAAACTCTGGCCATGACGCGATAGCTTACGCTGACGTCATTGCCATTGACGCGTCGGGAATTTGTCCGCAGAGACTGTTGGATAAGTTGAACTTGACGCTGTCAATTGTACTGCACTGGTGTAGGGATTTTGGACTGTCTATTAACCCCTCTAAGACCCTTCCTAGCAAATGCGGCACCAGACTCGCATTGAGTCCCGAGGTTAAATATCTGAGCCTGATGCTCGATCCCAAGCTCAATTGGAGGGCAAATATGGCTGATAGGCCGCGTAAGGCGGCATGTGCTGTTTGCTGCTATAGTAGAGCGGTCGGAACCAGATGGGGTCTTCGCCCAAGGATATATTCTACGGTCATCGCACCCAACCTCTTATACGGTGTTGCTTTCTGGTGAACTGCTCTGGACAGACAACACAACGTTAGACTTCTTGACAAGGTCAGAAGGTCTGCGGCCATTTATATACCACACTCACGAAAGCCTTGTTCGCAATGCTTAACTGGCTTCCTTCTGTGCTTTTTGCTATGCAGGCGGCTAAGTTTGCTGTGACTAGACTTAATGCCCTGTCTCGTTGGCATATTGTACCTTCTGGTCAATCCACTATTCTGGGGGTTGATCCAGTGGCCCTCGTGAACATCGACATCGGATTTCCACTGTCTGATTCCGAGTAGGGACGACTGGAATCCTAATACGGTTGTCCGCCCGGAAGTTCTCGGTATATATACCGACGGCTCTAAACTCGATAATGGGGTTGGAAGCGGTGTCTACTTTGGGAAACTGGACCTGAACATTTCTCTCCGTCTGCCGGACTACTGCAGCGTGTTTCAGGAGGAGGTGACGGCAATTTACCGGGCCGCTCAATGGATCCTCTACAACGGTGCTCCTTTCACTCGCGTCTCGGTCTTTTCTGATAGTCAGGATCTAGGATCGTTAGGGAATGTCGCCGCTGTCTCGACCTTCTTTCTGGGCGCTTCTTCAGTGTCTCACTGGTGTGGGTCCCCGGCTAAGTAACATTCCGGGAAACTGTAGGGCCGATGAGCTCGTAAGAGCTGGTGCGCTCCTTCCGGAATCCTCTTCAATTGAATTGGGTATGCCACTTGCCTCGCTCAAGTTGGACATTGCGCGGATATTCTTTCGGGATGCCAACCTAACCTGGGTCAATGAGGAGTCCTGCTCCACCGCTAGACTCACCTGACCCTTGATGGATAGATACTCAAAAATTATGAGCATGATTCGATTCTACTCATCTTTTTGAATACTCATTGCTAATCCCTGGTTCAAACACAGAATGATTAGATGTAGACAGTTACACTAAAGACTTACAAGGTTATTTGCAAAAGTGCTTGAGTATTTGGGAAAAAGATGAAACAAATACTGAAGATTTACTTTCGTTGAAAATAAAAACAAAACTCATATGCCGACTAATGGTTTTGCTCTGTTTAAATCCAAATTTTCCCCTTGCAATTTTTTCTAGTTTTATTCCGTTTAAAAGATTTTTGTTGCTTTCAAATCAGAAAATGTGGTATGACCGCAAAACCAAAGCCTCAATAGAGGCCAAACAGTGTCCGTCAATACAATTTCAATCATTGTTTAATTGCAAACACCCGGCCTTATACAAGTGGAGAAAAGAAAACAATTTTTTAATGAAAAACTAAAAAATTAAATGCCCCGGACAAATCTAAAAAAGGCTTCAAGCCGCATGTATACGACCATCTTAAACAGTTTCCTAAAAGTATGCAATTTTTGCTGGAGTTTCTATGTGCCAAAAGAATTCACTCCTTTAGTTTCTGCCATGTGTGGCTGATGGACAATAAAAGAATTCAAAATTTTGTTAATAAATGAGAGAAAAAAAAACAGAAAAACGAAGAGTTTATCCTGTAATAAATGTCACCATGATTTTAACAGGCAAACACACTGTGACTGATGATTCCATATACCAAAACATGAGTTGGATATCATGCCAATGCTATAATATATCACATACTGCGAAGACCATAACTAACCGCCATACCAGGCTATACAATCATCATCGTCATCTACACAGATTATATTTCTCTTTTTGTTCTTTCGCTGCTATTTTCGTTTTTTTTTTTGCGGAATGGAATTGTTAGATTTCTGTTTTCAATGAAAAGATTTTTTCTTCATAACGTTTTTGGGGGGCCGCAGTACTTTTTGCATTTCGTTTTTGGCGGCCTATTGTTTTTGTTTGAATATATGGTGGCAGTGAAACCGCAGCAACGCGTTTATGCAAATAAAGCAATTTTTTTCCATGTATTTCCAGCCTTTTTTCGTTAGGTAGGGGCATACAACATGATCCTAGACTCAACTATGTTACGCACACACCCACAGATACACACAATTTGCACTGTTAAGCAAACAAATACGAATTGAATATGAAATAGACAGGATTCTGGATTTGATACCGGGCGATGATATTTTAAAATGAAATGAAATGCTTTGTAGAGTTTATTTGTGTTACAAGCATTTATTTGTAGCCTTCTGGGGCTTGCTACACAACGCATACACGTCTACACACACGCATACACACGCACTGTGAAAAACTAATGCATAGTTTTAGGCGTACAATCAAATCAATTGTACAACAAATTCTATTTCTATGCTCGCCATTGTATTTGACGGCTGTCCTGTGTGTGTGCGCTGGGTTTGGTGGGTGGCAGGCAGGCCAGTTTGGGTTTCATTTTATTATGCTGGCGTCATCATTTAAAATCGTTAAAATCTGTGTTGTTGGACAACACCAAAAAAAAAAAAATTCAACGTTTGTTTAGTAAAACATGGAATCAATTCAATTTTATTTATACGTTTATGCTCAATTCCATTGTATGTATGCCGGAATTAAAACAAACATTTTCTCCTGCTCCTGCTCCTATGCTTAGGCTACAATTAACCCAGTACTCATGTAGCATAGAGCCCCTAAGTCCCTGACTCTACCAGCACTGGCTGGCTGGTTGGTTGGTTGGTTCATGTGGCAGGAATAAGAATCCTTTAACAATTATCATCACAAAGGCCGCAAACATTTTTGTGCATCATTTAGTGTGGGTTGTTCAAAAGTTTGCTTCTTTTCCTCTCTATATCTCTATGTCTGTAGTCATGTATGTTGGTTGTTGCAATTGTTTTTGTGTAAAACATTCCATTTGCTGTTTAACACATAAATCCCCCACGTAGAAAAGTTATGTGATTGAAACACTTTTCATTTAAATTGTTAAAGTTATTTGCTAGAATTTTAAAAATAGCTATAGAACGCCTTAAAATAGGCATTGTTTCACAATGTTTAAAACAATTTTAAATGAAACTTGTATATTTTTTCTAAATTATTAATTATGCAGTAAAATGTAAAAATATATGTTAAGTAAGCGCCTAAAAGTAGACTTTAATACATGAATTTTTCATAAAAAAAAAATAGCATATATTGTAGAGATTTATACTGCCTAAAAAATGCTGTAATTTGTAAAAAAAATTAACAGCCTTGCACTATGCAAAGGTGAATTAAACAAATTTCCGCATTTTGAATGCCGTAAAAGAAGGTGTAATTTCTTTCTATAGCCGAGCGGAAGGCAAATTTATAATTTAAATATTTTGGCTCTCTATAACAAAAGACGGTGTGTCTGAGATAACTGATCACCTCATTTTTTCTGGCGATGTTTTTAAAATCCATCTTTACCTTGATCTATTTGAATATCTAATCCTCTGTGTATGATCGATGCGTTCCAAATCCAACAAGATGGACATTTTTAAACTAGAAATGAATTTAACACGAAAGAAGAAAGCGGACGAAAGTTGTGGGGAAACTAGTGTTTAAACTAAATTTTCTTTCCAAATCGGCGACTTAAGTTGGCGATGCATGTTAGTAGATTCCAGGGTTATATCTGCAGACCAAAATTTGGAACTATACTGCGTGTGACGTGAGAATCAATCGTTCACTTCACTGACGATATCGCGGTAATCCTCAATGTGAGAAATGAAGCCTACAAATATATTCGAAATAAAGATTTCAGAAATTGGAAGACATAATGGCGCCTCGAACTAGTAAGTAGTGTATTGGCTTTATAGACGAGAATTCGTAAGTTTGTAGTTGTAACCGCAACTTTCCTCAGCGGTATTCTTTTAAAAGCGTAAATAAAATTGCCGTGAAAAGTTTCTCATATCTCTTGTTCGATGATCTGTAGGTCCTGTCACTCATGAATAAAATTAACACATGCAACATGGGTCGTGTGAAAAGCCTAAAAGTCATTGTTGTCAAGGGCAAATAATTCTGTGTTACCGCACATTTAAGGAAGTACATCCTGAATACTACAAACAGGACACAAGCGTGCTTAGGAGTATGTGCGACGAAGGCGCATCATATCTTAAGAACCAGTTGAAGAAACCGTGTAAGCTGCATAGGAAAAACCGGTTTCCTACCTTGAAGTAAGATGTAAGAAGAGGACGATTAATGCAAAAATAGCAAAGAAAAAGGAGAGATAGGATCTATAAACTGATTCCAACTATGGAAAGATGTATTCGTCGAAATTTTAGAGGTTTGAACTGCGGATGTATTGGTTATGACCAATACCAACAATGACCAGAGCATGACAGTTCACCAAGATGTCTTCAATGAATTTAAAACTAAACAGAAAGTTACCCCTCTTCCATATGTAATGGCACTGGTGTAATGTAATGGCACTGGGTCTGGATAGAATATTATTAAGTTTTCACCTTTTAAAAATGTTTAAAATATAAGCTGGTAGATTGCACGTAAAATGAAAATAAAGTTGCGTTTAGTTTTAATTAAAATGCTTTCTTATATGCATAATTCTGTGTGCCACTGTTCACAACCTTATATAAACAACAACAATTACTTTGTTAATTATTCCTCTGTTTACATCCTTTGCATAAACAATAACAATTACTAGACAATTGTTCGACAGATCTTTGTAACGGAGATCTTCAAACCAAGATTACTCTCTTCAAATACATTGCGTCTTTGCACAAGACTGACTGAACTTCACTAACTCCGTTGCCTGCTTTGCCTTGCCTTTTATATGGCAAAGTAAACAGTCTGATGTATGTACTTGAAAGTTAACGTTCATGACTTTGCCTCCTCGAAATCTTTATAAATGTAAACATTATTGTTTACGTTTATTATTGTAGTGTTGTATTCTTGTTTACTTGTTTATCATATTTTATGCTGATGTTTGTTGTGACATTAAGCAGTACGATAATTTGTAAACAGGTTTGCTTACTGAATTGTTTTGTTTTTGTAATTTTTGTTATAACTTTATTGTTAAGCGATGTAAAAGCAAAATACTAGTATCCTGATTTTTTTCATTTACGTAACAAAAAGCCTGCTTTATAATTATTTCATGTAGTGTAAATATGATTTACAGATGGCCTCCTTTACATAAGAGACCTTGAAAGAAACCCCCGAAATTTCCTGGTATTTTAACTGGATTAAAATGTTTTCTTTTCTTTTGCCAGTTATTTTTACACAAATGGTAGACCCGAACTTGGTTTACCCAAGAATTAAAAAAATAAAAAAACAAAAAAAAATAAGAGTCAATAAAGTAAGAAAAAAAGAAAAAGGACATGCCAAGAACCCTTATAAGAACTTACAAAAAACGGAAACGAAAAAATACAAACAAAAGCAACATAAAAAAGGCGTTGAAAAGTAAGACTTCATAAGGCAAAGACAACAACGAACAACTCCTTTAAGGTGGCAAATAAAGGAAAAAAATTCTTAAAAAGGCTGAACAAGAAAAACCGTTTATAACTCATGAGAATAATTGACTGTGACGGAAAATAAAGAAAACAAAAAACAGAAGGGAAAACTTTTCCTTTTTAAAAGAAATGCTAAGAAATGTTATGAAATGTTGTGCAAATATTTATTTGGTGGTGACGGAAAAAGAAAGAAAAAAAGATTTATAAACCTTTGCATACTTTATGGCGTATGGAATCTATTTTCTTTGCTTTATTATTTTAAATTCCATTTGTTTCTTGTTTATTTTGGAGAAAATGTATTTAAATTTTAATTAACTTGTTTTTGTTGTTGCTTCTTTTGTTTTTTTATTTCATTGTCTCTGAGACAAGAGTTTTAATTAAAATTCAAATTTAAATTCAATTGCATATGGCAGGGGATATTACGTTGGAAATTTAGCTGACAAAGCAAGAGCGTTAATCATTTTATTTTTTTGTTTTTTTTTTAACAAATGGAATTACATGTGTCTGCACATATGCATACTCACATATGAGGATACATATGAGGGAGACTTTTTTGTTACTTCTTATATTCTTAAATCACGACTATTGTCTTAAACAAATTCCTTCAATTGACAACAATTGTCTGGCATCTTGGAATTGTTCTTTTGGGGTAATAGAGGGTGAGAGAGAGAGTAGATTAAAAATACTAATGAATGGTTTAAATGTCTTTAATTAGAAGTGCAAAAAAGGCTTACACGTGTAGCAATTTTGGAGACAATCAAATCTAATGTGGAGAGCGTACTTCGTAATGAATTCGTTACAACATCAAACGAGTATGAGTGAAATAAGTCTGACAAAGTCTTTAAAACCAGGTTCGAAAGAATTTTTCCTGTAACTCACTTTAAGTTTTATTGGAAAATCCTCCATTGATTCGATAAAATCACGAGTACTGCGTAAAAAAAAGGTTTTCTTGCGAGCAAGATCCACAAGGCATGATTTATTACTTTGATAGGAATAAAATGAAAAGTAACGTAAGCTACAACGATTTGATAGTCTTAAAAATCCAGAAAGATGGATAGTCTTCTGCTATTAATGACAACACTGGCAGTCAAAGAGCTTACAAATAAAAAGTGGCACAAGTAAACATTACAGATCCATAATTGCATAGGAGAAGCTAGGCCGTAATCCTGACTGAAGGGTTGTAATGGCCAGTTATGTATGTATGTAATTGCATAGGAAATCCAATGAATTTCCAAACCCTGAATAACAAAATTATAAATCCCTTGATATTCGGAGGCTTAATTTATCATGAAAAATATTACACCATTCAGGCCAAAGTATGATTTATTTAACGAAGAATCCCTTTGATAGATTTTGGAAACGATCAAGACGAAGAAGAATCCATAATAATCTGTCATCAGTAGTAGTCGGTTGTAGGAGAATTATTCTTATAACCTTTTTCCGTGTACTTCAACGTTGACGATTTCTTAGAAGTTCCATCAAAAACAGAGCAAATTCTCCCGTAACATCAATTGTATCTGGACCCACCCTTTTCCTGAAAACGATTTCTCATTTGCCGATAATCAAGCCATCAGAGAGTGGCGCATGCTTGATATTAAAATAAAAAAAATCTTTGCTAGGTACAGATTTCACGAAGAGACTTCAATCTGAATCTGACTGAACTGACTTGTGGCTGGCTATAGTAAACTCAAATCACATTTATTTAGGCAACGATTCAAGCTTAAAATCGATGCAACAGTATTGCCGTAGTGAGCGGTAACCAAAATTAAGAGATTTCATTCAAGAATACAACTAGCGACACTGTCAATAGCTAAAATCTCCACCTGAAAGTACAATGCAAGTCATGCGATACTGTTTTCAGTTTTTAAGCCGACAGTCTTAAGTCAGGATAACAACCTAGCTTCCTACACCATCCATGTTGTGTGTGTTAATTTTGTCCAGCTGTTTAATGTCGTCTCCGAACGACTGGTTTTTGAGGAACTTCTTATTCCAATTTTATTTACATTCAGAGTTTTTGCCAAAAGAGTGTAGACTTGTGTCGTGTGTATATGTCTGTGAGAGGAATTTCACCCCGGCTCCATGTCTAAAAAGCTAATACACTACTCACTAGACCACGGCAACTTCACGATCCACGTTCCTTTGTCCCGTAATCAAGAACTACGCAGCATAAACGAATCTGCTTCTAGAGATAATCAGAGTATTACATGTTCCGCTCGGCCACTAAAAATCTGTCTATTGCCCCTAGAATGTTGCTGTGATTAATGCGTAAACTGCTTAATCCACCAGGAGCACTCAGTACAACTACTCCACAAGAATGACTGAACATCAGTAACTCACTCGCTTGTTTTGCCTTGCCTTTTATATTGCAGGGTAAATAGTCTGATGAATGTTCTTGAAGGCCAAAGTTACTGACATCGCCTTCTCGAAACTTCTATAAATGTAAACATCACTGCTTCATTTCATTGTTTATGTATTTTGTTTACATTTATTCTTGTAGTCTTATTTGTGGGTTTTCGTTTACTTGTTTACCATTCTTCTTTATGCGGGTGTTTGTTGTTATATTAAGCAGTAAGAAACAGGTTTGTTTGCTGGATTGTTTTGTTTTTGTAGCTTTTGCTTATCATTTTTATGTTAAGCAATGTAAAAGTAAAACACCAGCATCTAGATTTTTCATTTTCGTAACAATATTGTAAACTAAACATGTCTTCATGTCAAACAAAATTACTTTGCGGAACAATTCCACAATATTCTGAAATAATTTCGGCACCATGATCACTAGAGTTAAGTGCATTGAACTATTTTCTGCAGAACCATTCTAAAAAGGAAATTTCAACTCCTTAATATGCCGTGCAAAACAATATTTTCAAGGGAGAGTTGCCGTACACCGAAATTTAATTGAAGATTTCATCAGACATCGATTCCAACAAACCTTCTAAAATCATTAATTGCAACTAGAAAAAGAAACTTGAACTTAAACGCCCATATACATACAATACATATATAAAACACAAAACCATTGACACTCTACCCTGACGTGTCAACGTAATATTATGTCTCATAAAGACTGGTTTTATTAAATGTTTTCTCACAATAAACCAGGTTAACCGCTATAATTTTAAGAAAACACGCCAAAACTTCTGTTAATAACAAGAAACAAATTGGAAAATAAAACACTCTCACATGCACACACACTCTCTCTCTCTCTCTCTCTCTCGTAAAAAGAAAACAATTTAATCAGCTAAACAAACACTTCCGTTAAATTTCAATTTCCTTTCAAATTCAATCGATTCGAATTAAAAATGTCGTGTCATTTTTCTGTTCACACAATTGTGTTTAAAAAGCATGTGTTTTAATTCATTTTAGGCCTGGTTAACATGAAGATTAACAACAGAAAAACAATACGAACAATAATAACAGGCGACGGCAAATCAATTTATTGGCGTGTATTTGTTTTCAACGTGTTTTTTTTCGTTTTATTTTCTTATACGAATTGAAACGTATCAATTTGTCTAAGATATTGACGTAGTTGTTGTTGTTTGTATTGCGTGTGAGAGAATATTTTGTTTATTTAGCGATTTGTCAACATTCCTCCCTCTTTCTCTCTATCTCTTGTATGCCACTACTCCCTCTCATTTGTCTTTCCTTAAACAAACAGAAATTATAAGAAGGAAACACAGCAAACACACAGACAGACAGACAGACACCATCACAGTGTTTCTCATCAATACATAGGCATAAAATATTGTTGTATTGTTGTAGTGTTATTGATATACCATATGTCATTATCGTTACCGTTAACTCCCTCGCTCTCTCTCTCTCTCTCTCTTAAAAAGTAATGAAATTTATGGGTGTTGTGTTTGTGTTTGTATTTGTATTTGTTTATGCATTTACACCTACTTTTACTGCCACTATTAATGTCAGGATATGTTTGGCATGGTTGCTGATGGGTTAGACAACAGAATGGGTAGAGAGAGAGAGAGAGAGTCAGATTTGCATGTCATGCCATAAATCAAATGCTTGGAATATTTATTTGTGCAATTAATTCTGTTGATATTCAGGATTTTCGGGATTTTCTTGAAAATCTTCAAGAAACATGACAAAATTCTTCTTCCCTCCTTCGCTTCGATATGCAAATACGGTATGAAATAAATACTGACAAGAGAATACATACATTTCATGTATCTAATCTCTATCGTTTGATGATTTGTTGTTTGTTATTATTGTTGGACAATTAAAATTTTTATTAAAGACAACCCATCAAAATTCTTTAAGGTTTCTTTAATGTTTTTTATATTCCAAAGGAAATTGAAAGACATTTTGAGCAATTAAAGTAAAGACAATAAAAAAAATTAAATAAAATGATTTCATAAATATATGAAGCGGAACAGTCCTCATTGTAGCTAAAAGAAAATTAAAAAAAAAAAAATATTTTAATTGTGCCCAGAAAATAATCTTATTAGGTGTACAACTGTCATCATTTGAATTTTCCTAAATTTCTCTGACAGAAGTTTAAGATGAAAATGGTGCTACTTGTGGGTTTCCGTCTAAGCATAATAATGCTTATGAGTATGCGGCTTTAGGAAAATCAAATACAATACATACTATAGTACCTACTTTTATAAGAAAGCGGAGAATACTGCACGTTATCTTCTATATGACTGTCTCTGGCTCTGAACGTATTATTATGTTTTTACCTTTTAAAAACGTTTAAAATATGATCTCGTACATTGCAAATAAAATCAAAATAAATTTGTGTTTAGTTTTAATTAAAATTCTTTATTATGCGTACAATTCTGTGTGCCACTGTTCACAACTTGATGTAAACAACAACAATTACTCTGTCTGTTATTCCTTTGTTTGTACCCTTTGTATAAACAATAACAATTACTAGACAATTATTCGACAGATCTTTGTAGCGGAGATCTTCAAACCACGATTACTCTTTTCAAAGACACCGTTTCTTCACACAAGACTGGCTGAACTTCACTAACTAAATCGCCTGCTTTGCCTTGCCTTTTATATGACAGGGTAAACAGTCTGATAAATGTTCTTGAGATCGAATGTTCGTGGCTTCGCCTTCTCGAAATCTCTTTGAATGTAAACATCGTTGTTTTCGGCAACTTCGCCAAACACTCTAATGAAATACCTTCATAAAGCTGTTTTTAATGTATTGGGAGGGCACTCGGAATCCATTGGCACCTTAACACTGCAAATGTTAGGTCAATGTATGATGTATAGCAAAAGCGATGCAATGTACAACGTTAACCAGTTTGTTCAGATTTTCACTAATGATTCGTGACTGTTGTTGGCATTTTTTCGCAATCGATAAGCACAATGTATTATCCATATGTAGCTAGGGGATCACGACAGCTTTTTTCAAGCGTGTGTGTTGGCAGCACAGGCTGCGTTGATGTTTATTAGGGTCATATACATATATATTCAGGAGGAGTATTACTCTACTTTTTGATAGCTCGCCGATTTTAAAAGTACAGAGTTTTTACGTGGCGGACTCCGGGCCAGCTTGCAGCTGATTTCTGATTGAATTGAAGCGGAACGGTATGGCAAACATATCATATCAACGCCGGGGCTTAACGATATTCCAGGTAACTCTAGAACGTATGCGAGTTTATGATTTATTATGGAAACAGGCGAGAGCCTTCGTGCAGAAAATCATAGCAAATGTGATTAAAGGGCGAAAATTGTGCTTGAATCCCAATGAAGTTCAATATGGTTATTGGAACAATTAATGGCCGGTGCATTAGGGATGCTTCTGCAGGGACGATAGAAACAAGAAGGGAACTGTTCTTCACTTATTGGGTACAAGCCCAACTCAAAGTCAGTGGACAAAAAGGGACCTTGGTGTGCATTATATGTGTGTGTATTATATATATATAAACGATCTGAATAATCTGTCAGCAACTGTCGGACAACAACAAAACGAAATAAAAAATATTTCCTCGGCGACTTCCTCTCAGCAGATTTCTGGCAAAAACTCTCAAAGAGTAAATATAATTGCCATGAAAAGTTTCTTAAAAATCTGTCGTTCGGAGTCGACCTTAAACTGTAGGTCCCGCTACTCATGTATAAAATTAACGCACACAACACGAGTGGTATGAGAAGTTAGGTAGTAATCCTGACTGAAGGGTTATAATGACCAATTATGTATGTAATGGACCATAGGAGTCTAAGTCGCTTTGTCAGAAACTCCGAATGGACACAGGATGTGGAGAAAATGAGTAACTGTGGTATCACAATTGGCCTTATATGGTACCTGCCTACCTAAACTCGATAACCAATAGAATACATTGTAACTGGACTCTAAGCTTTATCTTCATAGTTCGTTAATGAAAATCCATGAATCCATTTGTTATTTGTTATTTTTATAAACTTTTGTTCACATTAAAAATCGTTTTCCAACACTTGGAATTTTTTCTTCTATTTTTTTGATTTTTTTTTTAATTCCCTGAAAATTGCCTTGTGTACGTACACTCGAACAATAATTGCAGCCAAATTACTTTTAATTTTACAGAAACACTTAAAACTTTATCGTAGTTTTTCGTATTTTTTCGGTTGTTGTAAAACACTCTTCTGTTAACAATACAAGACACTTAAATTTTGGAAACAGTTGCTGTTGTTGGTTGCATCTTTCCTTTTTTTATTTGTAAACAACATCAGCAGCAACAATGGCAGCAGGAGCCTTAAAAAACTGTGTAATTTGGCAACAACAAATAAATCGTTTTTTTATTTAAGGCCAAAAAGGAAAATGGATAACAACAACAAAAAATAAAAATATTTCTTAACTTGACCAACAAAAAAGAAAAAAAAAATGAGAAAACAAAAAGCAGAAAACAAAACAGAATAGAATCGAAACAAATGCGCATTCTTGGTTGGGCAAAAAAAAAGAAAAGAAAAAGGATTTTAATTTGTGTGCTCCGTTTTAGCAGCAACAATTTTTCACATTGTGTTGGTTGGTTTTTTTTTCTTATATTTTTGGAGGAAAAACAAAAAATAGTAGCTGGGTTGGCTGACAAGTGCATAGAAAGGAAATATTTTGGGGTGGAGTTATCAAACTTTCGCTAACAATTCTGTAAAATTCACGCTTTCATTGTGTTTTGCAAATCACCAAACACAACACTTTTTAAAAGATTTCATTTCAATGTCCACTTTTATAAAGAAATTTCGAATTTTGAAGTTTTTCATAAAAAAAAAAAAAAAAAATCAATTAAATTAGGCCCGTGTACCCTTATTAGATAGCCTTTGTAAAACCGGTCCTCGACTTTTAGCTTAACACACAGTAATTTGTTGTGTCCTTTTTACACTCTTTTTTTACGCAGCTGTTTTTTTATTTACGAAACTCAGTGAAAATAGAATTCTGTTGATGGTTTTTTATGTTCTTATTTGGCCAACACAATACAATACAATAAAAAACATGGTTTATTGTGCTTATCACAAAAGTTCATTAAGTGTTGCAAGTAAAACTTTTCCCATCGCAGTGTTTTTTTACTTCTTTTTTATTTTTTACTGTGGAGTAAAAAATTCTCGTATTGGAAGTAGAGGAAATGATCATTATGCAAGCAGTATTAAATTTTAAATGATTTTTTGAAAGTTAACGTAAGAAGTTTAAGTATCATGGGACAATAATATATCATTACAATCCTTCAGTCAGAATTACGACTTAGCTACTCACACTACTTGTGTTGTGTGTGTTAATTTTGTACATGACTGGCGGGAGACCTGCCGTTTAAAGTCGATTTTGAACGCTAGATTTTTGAGAAACTTTTCATGGCAGTTTCATTTATTTTGCCAGAAATCTGCGGATTTTGATGTCTAAATAGGGTTTTTGAACCGTGGCCTTACGTCTTATAAGCCAGCACACTACCTACTAGACTACAAGTTTATAAATGCCACCAATATATGGCCGATTTTGGATGCAGGCAGAATGGCGCAGAAAATCTGTTTTATCACAACAGGCGCTATGTGGCCGAAGTGTGTCCATCAACCAATGTGGACAGCCACCTCAGTCTATCTACCCAAATCTGTAGAATTATTGGTTATTGAACATGATAACCAATTTATTCGCAATTCACCTATCAGACGACTACTGCCTTTTACAGACTTACCCATTATGCAATATCCAGTACTGATACCTACAATTATACTGATTTTTTCAGCCTCCCATACAGCTTTGGGCTAATTTATTGTGACATTCTTCCGGTATTCGAAAGTACCTTCCTAGCCCTAGAAGTCGCCATGGGCTAGTAGGTAGTGTGTTGGCTTATTAGACGAAAGGGCCGAGTTCAAATCCCAGGTCAGACATCAAAACGAAAATTTGAAAATATTTCAGCAGATTTCTGGCAAAAACTATGAGAGTAAAAATTGCCATGAAAATATTGAGTAGCTTCTGTCTGTGGTTCAGAGTCGACTTTAAACTGTTGGTCCCGCTAGTCATGTATAAAAAAATTAACGCACACAACACGAGTGGTGTGAGAAGCTAGGACGTTGTACAATGGGTCAATTCGACCTCCGGGCACTGTACTTGTCACAGTTGATAAGTACACGTCCTCTAACCTAACCTAACCTAACCTACCCTAACGAAATTCATAACTGTGTTGTCAATTAGATTGCAGGTCTTTAAAAAGGGTTCCTAATATAGAGAGAGAGAGTTCCATGGTTGCGTCACGCCTAGCTAGTTCTTCCGTTCTGTAGACAACTGGCATGTCATTGTGTATCAGCATTCATATGATACGTATGTCATACCGTTTCGCTCAATGAGAAATCTGCGATAAACTTTTCTGGCATTCATTACGTAAGAATCCAGTGCTTCACCAACCGCCTGGCTTTCAAAAGGTAGGGTAATATACCTCCTGAAGATATTTTTGCATCCAATAATATTTATCGCAACTCTTACGGGCGACACTCACGCCAGAAAGGCGCTGCCGTAGTCCATAGCCATATGGATGGGGCTGTGCTCACCAATTCCCAAAAAGTTTCAACACCGAAACGTTCATTTACGAAGATCGATTTTCGGAATGAATTTCACGAACTTGCTTGAAAAGTCAATTGAATTGTTTAATGACCACGAACCAATATGAAAAAATTAGACTGACGCTACATAAGACGCTAAAAAATTACGTTTACATACGAGTAAATGTCACATAATTTATTGGGTTATTGAGAGCAACAATGTTTTCATTCAACATTTGAATGCAGTTCTATCAAACACTCCTCTGTCCACTGAAAACTCTGTGTTGAGCCAGTTGCTAGAGGATACTACATATTCAAAATCAAAAACAATATTTTAAAAATCTTTTTCTTATTACCATGCAATCTTTCAGATACAAACAAAATTTTTAGTAATTAAAACATTTCACACATACATACATACACACTTACCTCTACCGCTGCGTCCCACAAAACGTAAATCATTAAATTTCGCCACTTGATTCTTCATTACCGCCGTCGAGTTCCTCAGTTCGGCACAATAGTTCTCATCGTTGCCCGCTCTCACCGTCACCATGGTGCCGTCCATAATATCACCCAACGAGACCACCTTAAATGCCACCGGCAGCGTTTTATTTGAACGCCAATGAGGCGGCAGAACGGTGCACACAAACAGGGGACTACTGGTGCGTATCAGTTCGCCGGGATGTTCGGTTAGAAAGTCGCCCAGTGTACGTTCGGCCAAGATGTCTGAAGTCATTTTCGTGTAGGCCTCATTCAGTAGTTGTGCGGCTGTGGGTGGTGTATTCTGTTCCGTACTGTTGTTGTTGTTATTGTTGCCATTTGTATTGTTGTTGTTGGCATTTGAATTTGTTGAACCATTATTGTTGTTATTAGTTTGTGTATTATTGTTATTGTTGTTGTTATTGGCAGTAGCCGTATTGTTGTTATTGGCCGTGCCATTTGTTGTTGTGGTTGTGAGATGCATTTTGTTGATATTTGTTCGACTGCCACCAGATGCTGTCAGAGATGTTGTCGTTGCTTGTCTTGCTGTTTGCGAGGGCGTGGGTGTAAAGTGTTGGTGCTGGTGCTGGGTGTGGCCGTAATTGGCTACAACAACTTGTTTGAAGCGCACAATTTTCGTAAGTTTTTCTTAATGCCACCGAAAAAAAAAATTTATTGAAAATATTTTTGTTCTTCTTCTTCTTGTTTTTCTCAATTCCTATTAATTCTTAATTGTTTTTGATTTCTTTTTTCTGTTGTGCTAATTTTTCATGGTATTTAGTAGCTCATCTAGAAAGAAAAGAAATTTAAAAATTTATTTTTTTTTAAGAATTTATTTTTGTTTACTGAAGTTATTTTCGTTTCATTTTAAGTAAAAGCCCTTTAACACACCAAAAAAATATCGTTTTGGCCACATTTGTTGGTTTGACTTTTGGCCAACAGTCATGGAATATGAGCAGCAGCACAACCCAACAAAAAAAATTCAATTTCCATTAAATACTTTGACATTTCAAAACAAAAAAAGAACAAAAAAAACAAAAAAGATTTGCATTTTTTGTTGTTTGTTTGTTTTACCATAAATCCTTAAAATTTTTCGATAAGTCCGTTTCGTTTTTTGCCATTTTACTTACAGTCTAAGAGACGTTTTTTTTGGTAGCAATTTACCATCACCCTTTACTAAATGAATACTTTTTCCAAAGAAATTTCGTTTTTAAATAAATCAAAATTGGGTTGGTGAAAAATTCATTTCCTATACATATTTCAAAAAAAAACCTTAAATTGATATGACCGGCCAAGTAAGCACGTATACAATTCCATTTGAGCCACTTATTAAGAACTTTATAAATTATTTCTGTCCCATACGAAATCTCTGAAAAAATTCTTCCAAAGATGTGCAATGTATGTCACGAAAATATTATCTGATCTTTCAACAGATATTTCTCAACTGTGGCAGTTTCAAACGGCCATCTTGTTAAAGCTAAATGTGCCAAATAAGTTAGCATTTATTCAGTAGCATTCAACAACGCATGCAAATAATCAAATTATTTTATCAAAACGGGTATACTGTTCGGACAAGATATAGCGCGCAATATCCATTTTGCAATCCTTATAATCGTCTGACCTAGAGAACTAATCGCAATGTGGTGAATAAAATCAAGTAAATTAGTTCAGTTAATGCTTGACTACCATCTATACGTCGACGAAACTCAAGGTCTGCAGAACACATGGCCAAGTGCAGTAGATGCAGAGGTCGAGTTCTTTCGTAGACCACAACATATTACTACTTGAGCATGCACCTCCATAAAATTCATCTAACATAGGAACTGAAGTAAGCGTGTACTCTAATTTGTATTATCTTCAACAATGAGGCCCATTTCTGGAAGAATGTGTATGCCGTGAACTTTTTGTTGGCGACGTAATTGTTGTATATTACTTTGAAAACGACGTTGTCCAGACCATTAGGATTAATGACGAGCATTGTAGATCGATGATCATCAACCTCTTTTGAATCGCACAGTTCATGCCACATTGAATATTTGCACAAGCGATTTCAGGACACAAGGAGTTGAACTGGACACTGCGATCGTACGATTTTACCCTGTTAGACTTTATCTTATGGAGTTTTCTTAAGTCACAGATGTATAGCGGTCTCCAAAGATAACATAACCCATGCCATCGGTCAAATTCTGCGCCAGAAATATAGGAAATTGAACATTCTGGATGCTCTTATCTAGAGCATCACACATTTCTACGATATTATATTTCACATATAATGGCGTCTCTCTGAAAGATTCCTGGCATAAACTTTAAAAATAATTAAAAAATTGATATGAAAAGTTTCTCAAAAACCTGTCGCTCGTAGTTGGCTTTTTAAACTGTAGGTCCTGCCACTCATGTATAAATTTAACACCCACAACACAAGCGGTTTGAGAAGCTAGGTTGTAATCCTGGCTAAAGGGTTGTAATCACCAAGTATGTATGTATGTTATTGAACTTAAAATGGTATATGCATATTGACACGGACGGACGCAGCAGCTTTATAAACAAAATTTTAAGTCTGGAATTGGCAACAACAAACTCCAGTAGCATGTGTAGAGAAAATTACTAGAAATTTAAGGACAAATTTTTTCCACAGTTTGAAATAGTTTACCCACAAACCTTGAAACGAAATAATTTGTTCTATTAACCAAAGTCTAATAGCCTTCTAAAAGTTCTTTCTGTACACCTAACCTAGTCTTTAAAATATTTTTTCTTTTCATTTTTTCGATTTCGTTCAAAAGGTGCTTGTAATACTTTATTACGTTTATTGTTCGACAGCTTGTCTATGACACACCGCTAAAAGGTATTCAAAATGCCAGTATTTAATACCAAAATTAAAGCATTCGTGTGAGGATATGAGGGGAATTGTAATACGAAAAAAATAGAAGAAACACGCGGTTTGTCACCTTGATTTCGCTCTGGATTCACAACTCACTCCTAGAGTGAGTTTGTAAAGCAGAGATTGTAAAGAAGAGTTAACATACCCGGGTATTTTGTTAAATCAAAATTCATGGTTTTGTGACTTCCGTCATACGATTCTGCTGAAAAAAACTTTCCACTTTTCCTTTTTATAAAGGAAAATGACTGTGCTTTGCTTGGATTTTTTCGCCATTTTCTACGGAAGTGGTTTCAATTTACAATGTTTTTTTTTCCTCTTTGTTTCGTGGGATAACATATGAAGGTTTTGAGTTCTTGTTCTCCTTCTATTCTTCTTCTCACTTTGATGTGAAGATATTTTTTCTAAATGCCATGTTTTTTTTTATTTAGAAACAGAGTTCATGGACTTTCCATTGTTTCGATTTTTCTCTTGTTTTTTTTGCATTTTTTTTATGCTCCAAGTTAAGTTTTAATTGGACTTTTGGTTGAACATTTTTTTTGCCACTTTTTTTATATGGGCTTCCATTTATTCTTGTCTAAAGCGTGCTCTTTTTTTCGTTGATCAGACATAAATTTATAGTAAAACATACCACATGTGTTGTTAATTTTTTATCCTCCACTTTGGCTCCCCCTGCCTGTTATACTTATTTTTTTCCTCGTATATGTATGTATATGTTCTGGTGTAAATTGGTAACAAAAAGAAATCCACAAATATTGTTACCAATATTTGGTTATTTATCCTTTAGAGTCCTTTGCAAAGGAATTTCAAAAATATTATTAAAATGCTTGACCTTCATTTAAAACGGCTGTTGTCTGCTTTGCAGCATAGGGTGTGAGTAGAATACTTGAAAAGGAATTTAAAAATCGATTTTTAATTAAATTGTTAAATATTTTGTTAAACAAAAAAGATATGAAATTTATATTAAAATACAGAAATTCTTCTGATCATTCTTTAAAATATTCAATCTTTAAATTAAAAAGTTAGGGGTTGATTTAAAGATAAATTGCTCGTATAAGACTTCAGCATATCCAACCCAAATTATAACATTTAAGATGTTCCAAAATTTTCAGGCTTCTAAGGGTTAAATTTCGTAGTTCATGGCTTAATAAACAGCATTTGTCTTCTCGTTGTTATATTTATTATCAACACAAAGGCTCTGTTCACGCTAAGAACGTGAAAGAAATTTTATAACTTTTATCCACCACAGTGTCCATCACAGCAGATCATCAATATAAAATTAATGCACACAACACAAGTGATGTGAGAAGTTAGGTCGCAATCGTGACTGAAGAGTTTTAATGACCATGCATGTTTTCTTTTGTCTTGTGACAGAAGTGGGAATCTTCAAAAGACACTTTGTTCCAACAAAAGAGTACACGATTCACCATCACTGGTGCCTACTTACTAAACCCACACCTCTACATTATTCAAGCACTTTCCCTTTAAAGTTCTCTTATGCTACATCAAATTTCGATTTCGTTCCTAAAACCTTCAGAGTTCCAGCATAACTTTAGCTATTCTCTGGCTGTATTGGCTCCATAGAATCATAGAATTCAATATCTCTTCCATAAGCCGGTCTTGTCCAAAACTCATTTCCCCGGGCCATCTAAATCTGGGGTAGCATGTTAGTATATGCTCCGAATCTTCCTCCTCATCTACACAGTTTGGGCATATAGGGAAAGTCTCATGTCCAAAGCTGTGCACGTACATCCTGAAGCATCCATGACCAGTTAGGAACGGGGTCACGTAGTAGTTCAGCTCGCAATGTTTGTTCTCCAGCCAAAGGGCTTATATCAGGGATAAATTGAAATGTACATCTCCCTTTTAAACCGTTCTCCCATCGTGACTACCATTTGTGCATGGAAGTCCTTCGTTCCTCCACTTTTATAGCTGCTGCTTGTCCTTGAAACTCGAGACGGCTAAAATATATCCGCCTCGTCTCATTCGCCAATATGTCTATCGGTATTGTCTTTGCCTTTACCAGTCCCGCTCCATCAGATACTGTCCTTGGCACTAACGGTGGTGGCCTGATTAACGTCTTCTCAAAAAATTGTGTACCGATGAACCCGCTAGCACAAAATCCATGCCAAACATTGACTTTTTGGGACGCCCTTGGATCTCAGGTGGAAGTAAATCTACCATGTTCGAAAAATTGTATTTGTCCACGTACCCATATAGCCAGAAATGAGCGTCATCCCTTAAAACGATTTTTCCATGAAAATTAAAGGCAGTTTTCCACTGCTCCAGAGAGTACATACGTCATGTCTACGGTCGTTCATAGTGACAACTAACGGAAGTATGTATGTCCAACACACGGTAGTAATCCACTACCTTGCGTAAAAGGACTGAAATCTTCATAAGTAATCGGATTGCTTTTCCTACAAAGAATTATTATTCGTGTTTTGATACAACCCAGATGATTTGTTCATGCGGGGAACAGATGCAATTCTATTGAGGTCCAAAATCATTTCAAATTTTTGCAGGCAGGCAGTCATAAGGGTAGTTTTGAAATTTCCTGCGATATCCCATTAGAATTGAAAACGGTCGCTCATTTCAAAACTAAATGCCGAGTTATTCTCTGTTAACTGTGGCTTAAATACTAACCTAGGCAGGAATTGAAAGCAATCTGAACACAGGCTACTTGGGTCCTGTTCGATTTGCATTGCTTTGAAGGGTAGTGCACCACTGCTAAATGCTAAGGCGCTGGTAGTATAGCATCTCTCCGATCGGGGATGAGATAGAATATTATCTATGTAGAGGGCACCTACCTTCGAATGAAATTCTGTGTCTCCAAACTGAATTTTTCCTAGAAATTCTGAAGTTTACACACTCAATGGTTTCCCTTATCCAAAAAAATCTCTTTTTCAAACTTTACTTTCTAAACATGAATGAAAAATTGCCTACAACACTTTAAATTTTCAATTCATATCTACCACTTCTCTGCTCTTTCATATCCCCTTACCGTCCTTAAGTATCTGAACAGTTGCACCACAAATCCGACATAATTTTCTGGGTAACCCGAGAAAAATTTACTCAAAAATCTCAAAAACGAAACCCAAAAAAAACCCCAACAAACCATGTTTGTCAACCCTAAACAACCTCAAACGAACAACAATCAACAACAACACTAAATATCATGCAACCGTAACAACAACAAGATTGTTTAACCAAAAATGAAAAATCAAATCATTTTTCCTTTTTAAAAACAAAACCAAGTCAACTACTTGGTCCTCCGCCCATTCTCATACCGTTCTCAGAAAATTTTTGTTAAAGAGCATGCAACACAACCATGCAACACAATGAAAGAAAGAAAATTTGTTTGCAAATGGAAGTGCATCATCCATATCTACTACTACCATAGCCCATAAGAAGAACAATGACAACCATGTTCAGTACAATGTTGATAATGACAATGATGCATATGAACTTGCAGTTGCTGCTACTGCAGTTGTTGCTGTTGAATGCAACAATCTCCAACAATCTTTTTCCCAAAATTGCCATATTAAATTATGGTAATTTGTGTGTTGCAGTATTCCTTACGTTCTTTAATGCATTTTCCGTATTGCAACTGCAATTTCTGGATATTCTTGCCTGCTGCTGCTTCTGCTGCTACTCCTTCTCCAACTACTGCTTAAATATCGGATTCTGTTTGGGGTTTCCTTGTTTTTCTTTTCCTTTTTTCCTGTGTATGTGTGTGTCTTGTTCCTTTTCCAGGGGAACATATATACATATGGCATGTGTGCTTTAAAGTAGGCTTTGTTTGACTTTCTCTTCATTTTTTAAGGTTTTGTTTTCGGAGATTCAATTTCTAAAGGGATGTGCAAGAAGTTTAAAGGAATTGATTCTTTGGCCCGTGAACATCCTTATATTTCAAAGGAAAGATTGAACTGAATTGTGCTGTGGGACCATATTCTCATATACTGTGAGTGTTTGCGGTACCAGTTTACTTTTCAGTTATACATCTCGCATAGAAAACGATGTTTTGGATGAATACCTTAAAGGTTGGATATGCCATTGCCCGCATAAACTGTGAGTGACTTAATAATATTGTTACGAATGTGAAAAATCTAGATATTGATGTTTTGCTTTTACAACGCTTAACATTAAAACTTTAAACAAAAGCTACAAAAACAAAACAATGCAGTACACAAACCTGTTTACAAATTCTCGTACTGCTTAACATAACAACGAACACCAGCATAAAAAAATAGTAAACAAGTAAACAAAAACACACAAACAATACTACAATAATAAATATGAGCAACGTTGTTTACATTTATAGAAATTTGAAGAAGTCGAAGTCATGAACATTCGCCTTCAAGAACATTCATCAGACTGTTTACTTTGCCATAAAAAAGGCAACAGAGTGAGTAAAAGATCAATCATTATTTGGATATTAGAATCCTTTATTTTGGATTACAAATTTTTTTCTCACATCACTCAAGTTGAGTGTGTTAGTTTTAGAAATGAGTCACGGGACCTACAATTTAAAGTCCTCTTCGACCGCCTGATTTAAGAAACTCTTCATGGCCATTTTTATTTAACTCTGAGAGTTTTTATCTGAAAACTAATGAGAGGAACTTACCGAAAAAATTTTCGTAAAGTTCAAGATATCTTAGCAAGGGTTTGTACAGCCATAGCTTGTCTAATAATGTGTTGCGCGTTTTAATTTTATCCATGACTCCAAATGATTAATTTTGGGAAACTTTACAAAGCAAATTTTATTTACTCTCAGAGTTTTTGCCACAAGACTGCTGAGAGAAAGTGGTGCAAAGAAAATATTAAGTTTGAAATATCTTGGGGGGCTGAACCATGGACTCCTGGATAATAATAAGATAACACACTATCGGCTAGACTACGATGGGATAGATATTTAGACAAAATATCTTCTGATTATTTCGCTTGATTCACATGGAGTACGCCGTAGAAAGGCCCCATTCTTTAACACTTCTGCCTGAGTATTCATATGCCACAAGCTTTGTGACCAAAATGCCTCTTGACGATATTTGCCATGGTAACGTAGTTACGTGGCCACTGGTTATAGGCCAAGGTGGTTATAGAGCTTCGTTCTTTCTCTCTCTCTCTCTCCCTCGTTCTTGTCTCTTGTCTTTGTGGTGGTAATAACCTTGATGATGTTGGTGTCGCTGTTAGTTTTACTTCTGGAAAAATAATGATGCTGCAGTTTGGTCTCCCGAAAATGTCAGAAAGTATTGTTGTTGTTGTCTAAATCTTGTGCGTTGTGCCACGAATTTTTCCTACACAAGCCGCCCCATGACGATGATGATGACAATGTTGACGACTTGTTGTTTGTAAAAGCAATTGCAACATTCATAACAATTCCGGGCGAAGTAGTAAGTGAAAGAGAGGGAACGTCTGCTGCCAAAATCAACTCTACTTTTGGTCAATTTCGAGGTTTTTTGGGAATATCACTTGTCATAGTCGTCAACAACAACAACTTGTTTCTGTGGGTGTGTGTGAGTGTTAAGTTGTTGCTACAAGTGCCAGTGGTCGCGTCTATATGCCACATTTAAACTGCATTGTGGCAACATTGACAAACACTTTAGTTTTCAGTTTAAGTTTTCCTACCTCTCGGCTTTTTTTGGGGACAAGTGTAGGCCAAAGGCCTAAGCATGACAGTTTTGAAGCACACACCCACCCACATTCACACAAAGTTGTATATGTGCTGTGTCAGTATCAATAATGTTTAGATTTCATACATCTTTGGCATGATGACTATTCCTGTTTGGCTGCAGTTGCCTTTAAAGCTACGGCTACTGCCTTAGTCCAAGTACAATTAAGAATTTTAGCTCGTAAATGTTTTTCTCTCTTTTCTCCCTTGTCTTCCTGATATGTTTGCTTTTTTGTGGAGAAGGGTAGTTGCTGTGATGAAAATGCAATTTTCTACAGGCCTTCGTATCTGTCTCTGTGCATGTGTGTGCGTGTAAGTAATGTAGATGGAGTGTCAGGAAAATAAAATTTCCTGATTTTTCAAAACCATGCAACAACAATATTGCTTACAGGGGGTAGGGGGCAAGTACAGGCCAGTTGAGCTGAGGAAATGTAATTTATGCTCTTGTAGCCAGATTATTAGGCCAGTCTATATAAGCACGACACAAATACTGGTTGACGTAGTGCCATACAAGGCAGAGCTGTATATCCATCGCATCAGAGCTGGAAAAATTGCATTTTTATGTGTGATTCCATACAAAGCAGTATGCATGCATCTATGTGTGGCATGAATTTTTGGAACTAAAGTGGCATAATAACAACATAGTAGGAGTGTTGCAAATTCTATTAAAGAATTTTTCTTGTTGGAAAACTGAACGTAAAGATAAATCACTTTGAAAACAAGTGCCTTAACACAGCACACATAAGCAGTGCTGTGGAGAAAACATATCAAATGCATTTGAATACACTCAGTGCACCACACTGCCATACAGAGTGTACATGTGTATTGTGTGCTGCATGTTTGTGTTAATCTTAAGCACTCCTTACCCAAAAATCAGAAAAAAAACTAGAAATTCTGCTGCAAAAATGTTGAGTTTATTTGTGGTTGTTTTTGTGGATCAAATGATTAAAATTGTTTTGGCCAAAAAAAACTTTAAGTGTTGATTAGGTTTTTCCATATCTTTTCCTATACCCACATACTGTATGTATGACACATGAGTTTCTTTTTTGAAAAATTACTATTTAAGCATGTGTTTTAAGCCAAAACACTTTTGATGTTTTATTTCCTGGCCCAGCAGGAGCAGGCCTGGCCAATTTCTTTTAATAGAGTTGCATGAAAAATTATGCAAAAATGAAAGAAAATTTACTGCAATTTAATTTATTTTTCCTTTAAATTGTTTTTGTCGTTGTTGTGTTCTTTTTTTTGTTCATTTTTATCAGAGCAATTGTTTTCATCTTAATTTGTTGCAATTAATCAGAATTCATGTTAGAAAATTTATTTCAATTTGTAAACCAATTAAGGATTTTCAGGAATAATTTTTAATTTATGAGCGGTTGTAGTTGAAAGGTCTTAGAGTAGAACAAAGAATATTTTTGTAAAATAGAAAGTGATTGTAAGGTCGCCTTAATACTTCTTTTTTAGGAGCCTATATATTTATTAGGTGACGCCAAAGATAAAAGGCTTTCGTTGCTTCATATTGGCTGTATGGCATGGAGGCGTAAAAAGCAATAGAGGAAGAGAGGATCTCGTTCCATCAACATGGCAAGTATGTCTGTTGATTTCTTCACAAGACTCAACCATAAAACTGATAATACCATAGCGAAGGTCTCAAGTTTCACGTTAATAAAGGCCCAGAACAACCTGCGGCTCTCTTAAGGTAAGAAAAGAGCTCTCCAAACCTTTTGATACCAAACGAATTTGCAGTTAAAGCCATCCCTTTTCTTAAGACCTGTTCAACTTTGGCACGGCAAGTGTTCTGCAGAAGTTCGGAGTTCATTACAATAAAGTGTCCAGTTGATTCCGATGCCAAGCTCACCGACTTCATTTGACATATCACGCGAGTTGTTTAGCACTGCTCTATAGAAACGGTGGACTACCAGGAGGAGTCCATATGTAGTTGGCGGCAAAACGTAGTATATGCTGGCATAACCGATTCCATATTACCCCCGATAACATACCTTCAACACTCTGCCATTAACAGTGGAAATGATGTCTGTGTGTAGAGTCAATCGTAGGATTTCTCTTGCCCACAAGTGTAAGTATGTGGTGTGTAGTTAATTGAGTAGCAGAGACCTACATAGTACGACAAAACTTATGTTCTAAAAGTTGTTGCCAAATTGCTCATTCTCCTCGATCTTCTCTATGACAGAGAAGCAAGGACGAAATCAAGCACCACTGTAACTGCCTTGGGAGTATTTTAAAAAGAAGTTCTACCCAAGACGTTGTTAAGGTTAACATGAAGGAGGATGTATAGGCAGAATGAATAGTTTATGCGGGAAAATATTGTTGTAGACGTAGGGGATAACCTTGTCTGCGTTATAGGAAACAAATTGAGGAAACCATGTCATCGATTGGTCTGACAAATTAGCGAACGTTAGGTCTAGTAGTTAGTGTGTTCGCCAGACATCAAAACGATATATGAAAAAATATTTTTTCGGCGACTTCCTCTCAGCAGATTTCTGGCAAAAACCCTGAGAGCAAATAAAAATTGTCATGAAAAAGTTTCTCAAAGTCTGTCGTTCGGAGTCGACGTTAAACTGTACGTACCGCCACTCAAGTATAAAATTAGCACACACGACATGAGTGGTGTGATAAGCTAGGCCGTAATCCTGATGGAAGGGTTATAATGGCCAATTATGTATGTATCTATGTATGTATACAAGTCGCCGTGGTCTAGTAGGTAGTGTGTTGGCTTATTAGACGAAAGGCCCGAGTTCGAATCCCAGGCCAGACATCAAAAACAAAATACAAAAAGTATTTCTTCGGCGACTTCCTCTCAGCAGATTTCTGGCAAAAACTCTGAGAGTAAAAATTGCCATGAAAAGCTTCTCAAAAAATCTGTCATTCGGAGTCGACTTTAAACTGTAGGTATAAGTATAAAATTAACACACAAAAACTGAGTGGTGTGAGAAGCTAGGCCGTAATCCTGATGGAAGAGTTATAATGGCCAATTATGTATGTATGTATGCATGTATGGGTAAGATATTACAATAATTCCAGTGTGCTTTGGCTAACACTAATGTATGCAAGTGTCTTGAGAGGAAATTATTAGTTAGAGTGTAAAAAACGTTAAAGAGGTCAAGATAATATCGCGGAATTGGTATGAGAAAGGCAAATCATACGTTTAATGAAATACAGTGGCAAATGAGTGAAATAGAAATGCCAAGAAATGGAATGTGTTTCCGTAGCATAAGGAATTTATTCATTTAGAATTTTAAGGAGTAGTATGGATGTCTCTTTCTTTCAAAAATAATTCTTGAATTCATTCTCTGTTCTACTACATTAATGCGATGCGGCAAGAGTTTATCAAGACTGTATTCTAAGGGCTATATTGTAAATATTTTAAACGACAATTTATTTGCCTTTGAATACTTAGAGAACAACCGACAATCTTGTAGGTTTCGCCAGTAATATTGCTGAAGAAAAACATGAATCAGACGTTCAGAGATAAGCCATTAGGGTGAATAAGTTTGACGGGCTAAATTGAAAGCATTCGATCCTGGTCAAAGGGTCATAATTGCGAATATTGTATGTCAATTAGTGTTTTTCACGGGAAATCCCGGGACGGGAATTCCCGGGAATTCCGCAAATTTTTCAATCCCGAAATCCCGGGAAATTTGCTCGGGAATTCCCGGGAATTATTGTGCATGAAAATTTTTGACTATTTAGCAACATTTACACATAAATCACTAGGAAGGACAGTGTTTGAATCTCTTATATACCGAATTAGAGAAAGAAGAGATATAAAATTGTATAGCTTCACAAAATACTTGAAAGATCCTGAAATTTTTAATAAAAATAATAAATTTTTTCCGAATGCTTCCAAACATTCAATTATTTTATATGCAGAACAAATTTGTAACCGCCTTTTTACTGAAAAAATATAGAATTAGAAGAAATAGAAAGCAACGATAATGATATTTTAGAAGATAAAAGTTTTGAGGACATTTAAACGATGCAATAAATAACATTAGTGAAATATCTACATCAAACACTAATGTACGTACCGGTTCGATAAATAAAAGACTTAAAATTTTTTGGAGAATCTGGTAAGCAAACGGAAAATATAAAAAATCTTTTAGAGGCCTTGTTAACTATAAGCCAACATCTGTTGAAAGCGAGAGAGTTTTCTCTCTCGAGGGTCAATATGTTACTAAAATTAGAAACCGACTTTCAGATGCGCCAATAAACGCATTGTCGATTTTAAAACTAATTTTAAAAGTATTAAATAAATATGTTAATAGATTTATGTTTTATGTATATATTTTATATATATATATATTTATATATTTTATATATTAGTTTTTAAAATACATTGAATTATTTATTTTTTAAAGAACTGTACCTTTTATATGTTTCAATTGTTATTTTGTTTTATGTTTTTGATCTCATTAATATGAATTTAAAATAAAAAATACATACTTAACAAAGTAAATATATGATTTTATGTTCTAGGCGGGAATTCCCGGGATCCCGGGAAATTTCAAAATCAATCCCGGTTTCCCGGGAAATGAATAAATCCGGGAAATGAAAAACACTAATGTCAATACACATATTCATGATTTTGAGCTTTAATAACATATTCATGTAATCATAAAGAGCCAGAATTTCCACTTCATTTATGCTGGAATATCATAATTTTATAAAAATATCTTCATTCATATTTTTTTATTATAAACACAAAATTTTTTTTATTTTCATTTACTATAACAGAAGCCCATAATTTGGCCTCTAAATGTATACAATCCCTCAGGATAAATAATTGCGCCAAAGGAGAATAAAAAATAAAAAACGATCAGCAACAAATGTTTCTCCCTTTTTCAATAAGTAAATATTTCAAGTCATAAAGTGAATAATAAAAACTCATAAAATGCATGTTCACACACCCACCTACTCACTGTATTTCTCATCTTGAAAGCAACTGATACTCTCATAAGGATTTTAGCGCAGGCGCGTGCGATTTAATAGAAGCAGGCGGCAGCAATTATGCTGGTGATCTTTTGTTTGTTTGTTTATTTTCATTTATGATCGTCTTCTCTTTTTTCTCTTTTTTTTGTGTTTGTTGTTTTGATTGTATAATGTGTATATGTTTGTTGTTATTTGTTATTGTTTATTTTATTAATAAAATGATCATTAAAAAATTTTTGATGTATAAGATCATGGCACACAATATGGGAAATTTGTTGGGTAATTTTAATAGGGCTGATAGGGTGGTCCTATCGTTCATTGTTTTATGACAAAGGCAGACAAAATATTTTTTATTTTTATTCGTTTTTTGTTTATAAAATATTTCCTAGTCTTTTTGAAGAATGTCGACAATTACAATTACAGGAGATGTAAGACTAAATACTGTGACGTACATTTTATGACAAACGTGGCGGTATTAAGTTTTTGGTCGTCTTGTAAACAATCGGTATAGTTTTGATATTTTTATTACACTTTCCATTTCTTCATCTACTTTATGCGGATAAACAAATAAATTTTATTGAGGAGTGCAACCATATAATTGACAAAAAAACATTCTAAAATTTAAAATAAAATATGTGAACAGGAAGTTAAAGTTTGAGGTGACAATTTAATAGTATTTACATGGTATGTTGCTGCATGAATTGTGTATCTATTAGAGGTCAGTAATGAGTATTCAAAAAGATAAGTAGAATCGAATCATAATCTCAAAGTTTACTCGTACTGCCAGAAGTCCCTAACGAACGCCTCTTCAAAGTTGTCTCTGAATACCAAGAACTTCTCAAGGAAATTTCAAATCATTTGACGGCAACTTCCATCAGAGATTAGCAATGAGTACTCAAAAAGATACGAATACTAAAATACTCCCTGAAAGGTTGTGTGTTTGCTCTGTTTGCTGATCTCTCCTTTTTTGCTTATGTGTCTGTTTTCTTTTTTTTCTTTTGTAAATGCTACAACAGCTAAGACTGAATGATGAATGTTTCGAGTCACTCGAAGCATTTATAAGTAGGCTGGCTTATGAATCAAACATATTTTGAATGGTACGAATTTGATGTCAACGTTGTACACATACTCCTTGCAACCTGTGCGTAGCGTGGTCTATAGTGAGCATGAATGAATCAGAGTACATGGTTAAAATTCAATATTGTTGACTCACTTGTATTCAAAATTCCATGAGTCCTTATGAGTATTGAAAAAATGATTCATTGCTGATCTGTGATATCAAAACCTTATTTTTTTTGTTTTCATAGGGTTAAATTCACATCGTCGATATGCCCACAATATCAACTGTTCGACTGTGTCCCATTTCATTGATTTTCAGAAAATATTGATTTCAATATAGCCATTGAACGTTGTATAAAAAATGACATGAAACGATTCAAAATAATTGAAATTTTGACGTTAAGCATTAAGATGAGCCCACTGTGAGTCCTATCTAAGGTGGCAAGTTGGAATGGTTACATTGCTGCACTACAAGAATTAAGAGACTTTGATGCTCATTTAATAATCTATATACGACGTCCCTAGACTCCTGCCTAGTGGAGGGTATAACATCAGTTCCACTGTTATGCCTTAACTGCCTTATACCATGTTTTTTTTACATTCTTAAGACCAAAACTCAGGAAATGGCCTCTATTCATGCAGTGTTTGAATTAGGACAAAAGGTTATGACTCCACCCAGAACCATAAGAAAATGGAAAGACTTTTGCCACACACGATAGTTCATCTCAAGAACGAATTTTGTCTGTAATGTATGGCGAATTGACCACAAACGGATGTTCTTTATGTACCAGGCGTGTATTACGTAAAAATATGAAATCTTCGGAAACAAATACCTTTCTACCCCTGCAGCACATTCCATTGAAGCAGTGGTTGGACAGCAAAACACAAACCACATTGTGACGGTGATTTATTGAATAGAATTGGCATGCCCTGACATCATATATAGTTAAAGAAAAAAGTCTACATACACTGGTGTATGTACACCTGCTGATTTTTATCAAATTGTAAAAGATGTTATATAGTATTTTAAAACAATTACAATTAAGAATGTTTTAAGAACAAAACGAATATGAAAAAATGTGACAGGAATTTCTAAGAAAAAATAATAATTAGCGGGAAAAAAGCCTATATACTTTTTTTATTTTTTTTTATTTATTTATTTTCCTTGACTGTAAGTAGTGTAAATAAAAAGAAGTCGAGCCATCTAAAAGCTTTTTTCGACAATCGAAAAGTATGCTGGCTACAGCGGTCAGCACATTGAATTTTCATGCCCAGAACATAGAGAAGTCCCCATGGTCTGGTAGTTTGTTGGTGCCCAACAATTAGGCTCAAATATCTCGAACAAAACGAGACGTAATATCCACTTATGGGCATCTGCGAATGGACTGAGCCTAAACCCCAAGAAATCCGCGGTTTTAATTATCGGACAACCAAAAACTTTTCTGACATATCTTCCACCAATACATATTGATAATATAAATATAAACATTGTTGAGACTGCTAAAAATCTAGGAGTAATTCTCAACAAGCAACTTAATTGGTCGGACCATATTAAGGCTAATTGCGGGAAAACGTTTGCTATGCTTCGCAATCTTTGGATGACTCAATACTTCACACCAACCCATATCCGGATGCTTTTAGCCAAAACATACTTATTGCCGACTCTAATTTACGGTTGTGAGTTGTTTGTTACTTGTGATGCCGTTAGTAGACGAAGGCTAAATGTGACTTTTAATAGTATTGCACGATATGTATTTGGCATCAAGAGAAATAGTAGCATATCACATTACGCCAAACAAATTTATAACATCACCTTTGATAATTTACTAAAGTGCCGAGTACTACTGCTCTTGCATAGAATCATTTATAATCAGCAACCATCCTATTTGTATCAGAGAATACAATTTTCTAGGTCTAATAGGGGAAAGAAGATAAATTGTATAAAATATACCAAAGCTGCCTCTGAGCAACACTTTTTCATTAACTCCATTCGTCTTTGGAGCCAACTACCCCCACAATTACAATTAATATCCAATGCAAGCCATTTTAAGACTGCCATATTTAAGCACTTTTCGTAGTAGTTCTTTTTTTAATTCTTCTTTTTTAATTCTTCCATGTTATATTTGTCTAAATATTATCTTATTGAGAATTGTTATATTAATATAGTTTAACTTTTTGGTCTGAAATTAATTATGTTTCTATTTTCATTCTTATATTGTTTTGTAACCATTATGACAACTTACTAACCAATACTTTAAAATAAGACTTGTTCTTGTTGTATTGAATTTACCATAAATAAATAAATAAATAAAATGAGAAATAAATAAGAAACGATGTGTGAAAAAACTGTTTCTTTTTGCTTCTCCTCTCAGCACTATTCTGGCAAAAAGTCGAAGAGTAAATAAAATTTCCAAGAGAAGTTTCTCAAAAATTTGTCAGTCGGAGCAGACTTTAAGCCAAAAGTCCTGCATTCATGGATAAAATTACCACACACAACAAAACGTGATGTGAGAAGCTAGCTCGTAATCCTGACTGAGGGGCTGTAATGACCAGTTATATAAAAAAATTATGTAAGTTTTTGCATTAATTGCTCGTTATGATCCTGCAAGCAGTGACATGTTCAGACATGATTTATGATTAAATAAATCCTCTGCTCTGGTATGATTTTCTGCAAGAGCAGCCAAGAAGTAACTTTAAAGCCTCTTAAAAATTAATGTTTCCAATTTAAGAAATTATGCCCATAAGCCTTCTCCAAAATGAGGAGGTTTCCTAATGCGATTTCTTTCAAAAATAAATTAAAAGAGAAATCTTTCCATTGATTTCTTAATATCAAACGCGTCCCTCGTTTGAAGTTGCTGTAGTCTAGTAGGTAGTGTGTTGGCTTATTAGATACAAGGCCACTGTTCAAGCCCCAGATCAGACAGCAAACCGACAAAAACCCTGAGAGTAGAATAAAATTGCCAGGTAAAGTTTCTCAAAAAATTTGTCGATCGGAGTCGACTTTGAATTGTAGATAAATGGTCAAGTACGGTCTCAATTTTTTTTATATTCAAAGCATTCCTATTCCAAGTTTATCAGCAAAATTCAATAATTTCTGTTTATTTTCTTTTCTTTCTCTTCAAAGTTTCAAAATAATTTTTATGAAATTGCAGACCACAAAAACCATTATTCGTAGCAAATTTGATCAACTTAACACTTAAATGAACGCATTCATAGAAATCATGAATACAGTAGTGACCCTCCAGCATAACAACGATGTACGATATAATGGTACGACACTTGACATATGGGTGATGAAAATAATCACTTGCATGCACTCATTTACTCACGCACTTACTCTCGCACTCATTCACTTATGAACTCATATGCTCATGTATGTTGCAGCAATTAAAATGAATTTTCCGGTTACTTGACACATTACATAATTTGCATTTCCGTTGCCCCATTGAAACACACATACACACCAGTGCAGAGATAAAAGTCGTATAGAGAATGAGATGATGATGAATTTAGAGGAAACAGGAGTATTGGAAAACCATAACACAACTTCAATCCAATCAATGACTAAAACATGACAAAATTAATGCTAAAATCATACAACCTGAAAACCTGAAGCCAACATAACCTAACTGTTGTGACCTATCTATACACACACTCACCACTTGCCACACACCCACACTCATATGTACGAGTATAGACAAACATAAATGCATAAATTACAAGAAATATTGGTTAAGAGTAGGCATTCGGGAAGAGAAGGATAGTGAGTGAGAGAAGAGTGCAGAAACAAAGTGTTCTTCATGCATTTCCAATTACTGCTGCTGATGCTGCAATTGCATCAAATTCTGGAAATCTAATAGAGATTGGGTTGGATAACAGGAACTTGTCTTATGATGACATTCTATGTCAACATACATGAATCTTAAAACAACAATAATAATAACAACAAATTGCCGAATCTTACAAATACTAATAAAACCCATAAAATGTTGAAACATTAGCAACAACTTCCCTCTGGCTGAGGAAGACCGAAGGAAAAAAGGTTCATTATCATCACATCCAAATGATAACAACACAACAAACAACCGCAGACATATGCAACAATGATGCTTTTTTTTTCCTAAACATATACACACAAAATTTATACATATTTTGTATGTTTCTTTTTATTGTTATCCTTCCCAGCATATCCTTGCTTATATGCAGGCCTTAATTTTTAGGAAAACTTATGCTTATTTGAGAAATTGTTGGCATTTTACAAACTTCTTTATGCAGCAACAACTCCTCTCTGCCGTCTGTCTTCAGTCTGTCAGACATTTGTTTCCTTATCATCAATAGAATTCCCCCCGAAAAATTGTTTCTGTTTCTACTTGTTCTCATTCAATTTGGGATTTGAAATTTAACAAATTAAATGACTTTCCATTTCTAGATTTTAAATTTCTTGTTGCAGAAATTTCTTTAGAATTGCAAATGCCAGCATAAGCAGGGATGTATTGAGGGGATTAAAGGGCCGGTTATTCCTTTAAGGAGCATAGGGCTGTCAGAAAGTCTATTCCCCACTTAAGTTACTATTCGTTTGCTTTCTTCCAAGTTTATTAGATAAGCACATGAATTCTTCCCAGTTTCTAGAATACTAGGGTTGCCATATGTCGTTGACTTTTTGTGAAAATGTATACGATTAATGTGGTAGGTGTAGTGGTGTAGTCTTTCTTGAAAGGAGAATCTAAATGGTTCTAAGCGAATTTTTTAGATGGAAATGTGTTTGTCCTTTGCTGTGCTCACGCTTTGTAATCAATTACTTTCGTCGACTACATAATGCCACTTCATGTTTGTCCTAATTTATCACAGAAAGAAGTTGATCAAAATTTCTTTTCGCTTTATTCTTGAAAACCTATGGCGTATACGTAACCTATGGAGAATTCCAAATCTTAAGATGTAGTTCAGATACTTAGATGATATTAAGGGAGTCAGAAACTCTCGATATTCTGGGCATAAAAATTCAGTGTGATATTCGCTGGAGCCACTACATTTTTCAAGTGTAGAAAGAAGCATTCAAGTGCCTTGGTTTCTTAAGACAGTATGCTTCACCTGATCTCTCTACTATTTACACAACTTATAGCCGGCCGGTAATGGAATACAACTCTGTTTTGAAAGTCTTCTCGAGGAGAGGGGGCATTCAAAAATTTCTTGAAGTCATATTCAGAATAACATCAAAACCGAGTATCATAGGAAAATCTGGGCGTGTTAACCCTTGGTTGGTCACCACCACTCCTAATACGAAAACTCAAAAGTTCTATGGTTTGGTTGTTGTTGTTGTATTGGCAAGGACATATGTCAAGGCTATAAGACAGCGATGTTATGTGACAACTACTTAAGGGAACTACAGATAAAACGGAGTAAAAAAATTGAAGTTGCCGTAGTCTACTAGATAGAATATTGGCTTATTAGGCACAAGGTCGTGGTTTAAACCCCAGCTCAGACAACTCGAACAAATCGAAATGAGAAAAAATTATTTCTTCCGGCTACTTCCTCTCTCAAAAGTCTTCTGGCGAAAACCCTGAGAGTAAATAAAATTGGCATGAAAGGTTTCTTATAAATCTGTTGTTCGGAGTCGACGTTAAACTGAAGATCCTGCGACGAATAAATAAAATTAGCACACACAACATGGGTGGTGAGAGAAAATAGGTTGTAATCTTAACCAAAGGCTTACAGTGACTGATTAAGTAAATGTTGTAAATAATAAAAAAATATGAAATGGAAGGCTTTAAGCAAAGTATTTTTAATCTTAAGATCAGAAGAAGAATTTTCTGAAAATGATTGTTGAAATCCAGCAAAATGAGGTCAGATGGCAGGATTTGGTAAATCAAAGTCAAAATAATCTTTACAGCTCTTTTCAAGCAATTAGTAGACGTAGAATTCTGTGCAAATTTCTAAAATTAAACATCTGCGGTTAAATAACAAGCTTACCTCCGGACTTGACTCTATGGTAGGTAGAAGTGGCTGTCCCCTCGATGGAGTCATGAGCGGGCAAATTTAGACCGCACACGGGGCCCATTCTGATGACTTGACTCCATAGGAAAAAAACTTCTTCCGGCTTTCCTATATATAAATCAAGCTGGGTTTCACTTCAATACTCGACTTTAAGGTCCGGACTGTGATCAAGTAACAAACACAACTGCTGAAGATGAGGATAATCGTCCCAGGAAAGGTTTCCTCTTAAAATGTAGATCTTATCATACTAAAACGAATGCCTGTTAGATATTCCAATTATTTAAAAGAAAGTTTAAAAGGCCCTTCATTTCACAATTGCTCCTAGAAAAAACTGCTTTAAATTTTATAAAATTCTACATGAAATGCAAGACATCCTTTTAAGCACTTAAACTTGCACACACACAAGCACACTCACACAAATGCATAAGAATACATTGCAAGTGTTTATCAGTTGACACCCTTAAATGCTTAAATGCAGTTGTAATCAACCTTGTTTTTATACACTACATCCCCCCTACCCCATTTCTAGAAAAATCCCCAATTATTAACAAGTTTGTACGGAAAATTCCTTACATTAGAATGGCAGTGATGGTCAGAGAGGAAGAGAGAAGTTTGAGTATGAAATTTACGCAGATTGGTATGTGTTTAATGTGTTTCCAATACTATTATTAATACAGAGTAACTCATACTCTCTCTTTCTCGCTCTCTTTCTTTCGTATACACATACACAATTGCATTCTTTGGAGTCCATAGATAGGAGTTTCAATTTATAACTCACACACAGACACGGTAAAGGCAAAGGCAAATGACCAACACTTCGTACAACACCTTCATGTGACATTTTCTGTCATTGTGTTTGTTTTTCTATGTGTTTGAAAAGAATTTTGGACAGAGAAAAAAAGAAATTATTTTGACATGTTGTCACTTGCAGTGTCATTGTTTATTCTAACACTCTCTCTCTCTCTCTTTTGCTACCATCACCTTTCAATTCGAATGGTATTCGAATTTCGAATCAATCAAGTAAGTGAGTGTGTGAGTTTCATATTTTATTTATTACGATACCATACTTCTTTAGATGCTGTTTCTCTAAAATAGTTTCCTTCCAGTAGAAGGACAGGGGGACAGAGAAACTTTTGTTGACTTCGATTGTTTTAATTCCTTTTGGGGAAAATGTTTTAATTGGCTGGATTTTGTTTTGTGATATTTAAAGCAGTATTTAATTGTGGTATATTTCTTTGTTTCTCAGATAAATTGTAAATGTTTCATTAGAAATTGAATATATTTTATGTTGAGATTTTCTTTATTTTTTTATTTACAATTTAGAAATACTTCATAGTGCGTTTTAATGTCATGATATTTGATTTGATAAAAACAAAAATTAGAAACCATTTTTGGTTTTCATTTGATTTTATTTTTCTTTACTTTTTTTGTTGGAAAAGTATTGAAATAACGACACTAAATAGCAAGAAATTTAAGTAATGAGTGTAAAACGATATTTAAGTAATGCCACGTACATTAAACCCACCTAGCTTCCCACACCACTTATGTTGTGTGTGCTAATTTTACATGAGTGGCAGAACGTACAGTTCAACATTGAATCTGAACGACAGATTTGAGAAATTCTTCACGGGAATTTTATTTGTTTTCTGAATTTTTGGCCAGAAGACGGATGAGAGGAAGTTGGCGATGAAATAATGTTTTTCATGTTTCATATTACCGTGATGTCTGAGCTATGGTTTGAACCATAAACTCTCGACTAATATGCCAACAAACTACACTACTAGACTATGGTGATTTCTACGATTGCTTATAGAGAACCTTATTTGGTGGACATGATGTGGATTGTACTAAACCTCCTGGCTTATTCAAAGCAGGCAAGAATATCCGGTTCAAATAAGGCACAAATTAAAAAATGTTGAAATAAAAGTACAATCTGTAAAAAATGTGTTACTAACAGGTAAGTAATTTTCCGCAATTTGACTTTGATAACAAACTAGATAATATTAATTGTTTAATGGAATTGTAAGGAAATAATCCAATATGATGTGCAACAATTTATAGTTCAATCAGTTCTGATTTCTGCTAAAATACCATGATTTCGAATTTTTGTGTACTCCAAATAATGTATGGATAACTATAGGCTTGAAGGTTTTTGGAATTATAAAGCTGACCAAAGAGTGGTTAAAAAATTTAAATACTTTACAATTATGAGCAACTTCGGTACTGTGCATAGGCTGTCTATAACATTTTTCCATTTCCTATCTCCGATATTGTCATAGTCATTTTATTCCTGTTGGTATGGATTATCTTCATGGGATTTACTTTCTATCGATTAACATTGATCGTAAATAGGAGCCAGATTACCTTGAAATATTTATAACATATTATTACCAAAATTTAAATGATTAAAAATGATTTGTGATCATGTTGTTATCAATTCTCCACCTTGCCCTTGAGAAGCTGTACAAAACTCCAACTCGTCTCTGTCTTGACGTAGACTTCCACTATTTGGCTTATTCTATCCCGATAGTCTAGCAGAGCTATCGTTACTAGATATCGGATCGATCACTAACTTTATTAAACTCTGTGGTTAGTTTTCAACTTCATTCTAAGGAGGTCATGCTATAAATGTACAGTTCTGATGCTGACTTTCAAAATGAGTAACAAGAAGTTGGCACTTAGTCTCTGAAGCACTTCCATATGTGGCATCACAACAGGCCGCTATGTGCTTAAATAACCTTTGATTTATGTATGACGCACTTGGCGCTTTTATTTCCAATGGCCATATATTGTATACTGTTCTCTCAAGACACTTGTTTATTGTATTAAGCAGAAAAATAGTCCTTTACGATGAGAATACTTCTAGTCTGTGAGTCGGTTTTGAAGTCAGTATACGTTCCTGATTCTTTGATTTGTCATGGAAAACATATTGACAAACGAGTGGGAGGCAAACTACAAAATAACTCAGCTACAATAAATCAAAGTTGTTTTTGGAGTTCTATTGATGCTTTTATCATGTTTACAAGTGCATTTATAACACACGTGAATATCGTGGAGTCCTCTGATGATTTTGGAATATTAAATTGCAGTTCAAATGTCGCAAAGAAATTTTTTTTTAGCGAACGAAATGCCATTTAAAATTAAGTTTAAAGTTTACATACATACATACATAATTGGTCGTTACAACCCTTTAGTTAGGATTACAACCTAGCTTCTCACACCACTGATGTTGTGTGTTAATTTTATACATGAGTGGCGGGACCTACAATTAAAGTCGACTCCGAATGATAGATTTCCCAGAAATCTGCTGATAGGAAGTCGCCGAAAAAAAAATTTTTTTTTTTGATGTCTGACCTGGGCTTTGAACCGGGGGCTCATGTCTAATAATTCAACACTACCTACTAGAGTTTAATGAGAATTTTTATTTTATTTTTATTTCTAAACATGGTATAAAACATATTAATTGTAATTAAACACATAACACTTGCAATTGTTGCATTTATATGCAAGGTTTAAGGGTTCATTGCCAACGTTTTTACATTTAAAATTATATCAGATTTTAAGAACAGCACACCCCGATTTGATTGTTCAGAACACAAATAATTTTGATTTAAATTTTTCTATAAAATAATAGAATTTTTTACCTTTAAAAGGATCACAGAACAACTTTTTAAAGCAAAGATTCCATCAATAAAAAAACCACTTAAATGTGGCCACATATGAAGGGTGACTATTACACTTTCGAAACAAACAAAAAAAACTGCCAAAAATAAAAACACATACAATACGGCAATAAATTATTGACAGAATTTAATTTTTTTTTTTAATTTTTTTCAATTTTTTAACCACAATTTCAAATGATTGGTGGAGTAACACCATCAATTTCTTCTCCTTTTTTTTGTATTTTTAATGCACTTTTCACTGTATGTTTTTATTTATTTTTTTTTAATAATTCCACACGAAAAGGGCAACTGGGTATTATTGTTGCATATGCGTTTGGTTGTTGCTTGAGTCAGTCGTTTAACGAATGTTGATGTTGAGGAAAAATTTTGTGTTGATTTTGATTTTATTTTCGGTTGCGTTTTTCTGGTTACGGTTACGTGTTCTTTTATTTTTATGCCGTATTTTTCTTTTCTTTATTTTTTATTTTAATTTAAATTTTTTGTTGCTTTATTTTTATGATTTTATTTCGTTTTTTCTTCTTTTAAATTTCAAGCGCCAAAGTTGGCCAACCAATACAAGCATTAGTCTCTAGTAGTGGTAGACTCAGTTGTCGTTTGTTTTGAAGGAATCCCAAAAATAATACAAAAACAAACAGCCAGCCAGCTACACTCAGCCAGCCATACTCACATACACCAACACGCACGCAACCAGTATGTGCAGAAAATTGAAACAAAAACAAATACTCAATTTATGTTGTTGTTTTATTGCCTTATTGCTCGTATTGCTGTATTGCTAGCATCTCTGTTATGTGGAGAGCGCAAGTGTTGTTCACTAAAGTAAAGGAAATAAATGAAATACAACAACAGCACTACTACAACAGCATAATCCAAAAACAATTGAAAAAGAGTTGTTGCTGGTTTTGTTTTACTCTGTGTCTGCAAAGTTGGCTGCTAATGGTTGGTCGATTTGGTTTGCCTTTGCCGTTATGCCTGTATGTTGTTCTTTTTTTTCTTTTTCGCTTTCCTTGCCATAACTCTGTGGGTTGTTTTTTTCCATCAATACGGAGAGCAAGCTAGTGTATGTGTGAGTAGTGTGTGTCGTTAGTTGTTTTATTGTTTTAATTAGTTGCTCTGCGACTCATGTGTGTAAATATTTTCTACGGTTTTAATTTTATACTCTTCTCTGTTATGTTGTTTACAGTGTATGTATGCATGTATGCATGTGTGTATGTTTTTATTTAATGTGAGTAGATTTAACATATGCTCTCAATTAATTCACTCACTTGCATAAATGTTTACTTTCGGTCTCTGGGGAGTATTTCTATGATAAATGAACCCTTTTTTTGTGAAAGAGTTTTTTGCAGGTGAAATGCAAATAGAAAAAGTACCAGTACTATTCATTATTGCTCCATCATATATACATAGTTCATCAAAGATAAACACTTTTAAAAATTTTAAAAAATTATCAAATAAGTTGAGCATACGTTTTCATTCAATTCTACATCGAAATTTTAATTAAAAATTTTGAAACACTGAAATTTTGGATACATGAGATTCGAATAAGCAAAACAAGCCCGTAATTGGTTTAGCTCATCTATGTTTAAAAAGTATCACTTATTGCAACTTAAAATACGTATTGTTGCGAAGACATCATATAAACCAAGTGTTCTAGAAGTTGCCAAGTCGAAAGAAAAATAGATAAATACAAAGAAGGTAATAACACCAGTTAGTTTAGATAAAAAGTGCGACATTTATATTCTGTAAAGCTCTAAAATAGTAAAGTTTGATCTTCATATTAAAAAGTTCGTGTAATATAAGCAACAACAAGATTTCAATAATTAAATTGTGTTTTTAAATTTAAATAAATAAAGGATTTATCTTAATAAAGAAATTAAAAATTAAAAATCTCTTTTGTTTCGAACTGCAATCTTCAAAACCACAGGCAGTACATATATATACGTTATAAATATTAAAAAAAAAAAAAATAATAATGTACAGTTAATAACATAAATCTTACAAATTTTGGATTCTTCATCTTAACATTTCCTTGTGACAGGGTTGCGTACAGATAATACGATCTTTCTTTATTTCACATTGAATGGTAGAATGAAATATAAAATTTTCCATGACTTTTGCGCATAAATCAGACTGAATTTGTCCGCTGGCATGGGTTATATTGGCTTTGGGAAACGCTGTGGTTTGTGGCTTGATCTTATACAACTGCCACTTAAGAAAACTTTACAAGAAACCGTCTAACGCAGTCAAAGCTCTTATTGCAGCGTTGAAACCACAAGTATTCGGTGTACAGGTCATCCGTGTTGGACGTCATTGACTTGGAATGCTCAGCGCTGAAAGTGATCGTTGTTCTCAAAGAAATATAAACCAATGATGCAAAAAGCCTAAAATCTACACGAAATAATGAATTTTTCGCATTGATACACTGCATGTTCTTGGATCTCATGGGAAATGGAATCGAACCAAAGTTCAACAATTTTGTTTGTTCATCTAGAAAGAGGACTCTCCGCTGAAGATGATTTTTCGATTAAAAATGCGTTACGAAGAAAAACCTACAGTCAAAGGAAAACGTTTATATACACCACTGTATTCCGAAAATCGAATAACCAAACGATAATTGGGCTTAAAACAATTCTCAAGCGATTAACGATGAGAGAGACTATTTATTTAACACGATGCCTGGCCCCTTCTTCGATCCAACCTTTACAACAATAGTATCGGTTAGATTCTGGCTATAAAGCCAGTTACGGAACTAATTCAATTGCAATGTATATTTAATAGGGAAATACATTCATGGTTATTCAAGGACTCTTCATAAGAATTGTCCATTATTCTTTAATATTTTCATCAGTTGTTGCATTGAGAAGTGTGGGTCAAGGTCTGTTAGTAAAATTTTCTCGATCTTCAAAAGATTCTGATAACCATTTGGCAACTGAACAAAGATATGTGTAGTTCGCGTCTTCCATTACAGCAGCAGACATATGTATTTTGAAGAAACAATTTTATTACTTTTATGATGATTCGACAAAACAGTTTTTAATATTAATACGAAACACTGTTTTTAATTTATAAAGAAAATAGTACTCGAAATGTGCAATTATTTTGAAAAATTCCACATTTTAGTACTTTTTTCATACCCCATCCAGTAAAATTGTGCAAATTTGTGCAGAAATATTATTCCATTGGTTTGTTGTTTACACACAATAGCAATGAACTCATAATACTAACTACAGTCTCTATTTCTCATTCTCTTGGTCTCTGTTATCTTAACAGAGAACCTGAACTGTAAATGTAAACTCAAGGCACACTTGTGTACTTCAATGTATGTGAGTAAAAATGCATTTTATTACTGGACTATGTACGAATGCATAAAAGAGAGTAAAACAGAATTGCTTGTGCCTGCCTGCATGTATGTAAGTGTGTTGGCTTTTGTGTATTTAAAACTGCAGTTTACTCACTCGCTGCAGTTGTCTGTGGCGCACCAGAAAATTGTGTAAAATTATTTCAACTCTTGGGTGGTTTAAAGAAAAACACACACAGCAAGAACACAAACACATGCATACACATACACACATTTATGGGGAATTTTTATAAAATTACAGGCCTATTGCATGCATGCGTGTATAGTGTATGTTCGAAAGGTGATAACTCAACTGTTTAGTTCTTTAACCCTGTATGCATGGGTGTATGTGTGCGTGTATGTTTATTAAGTATTTAAAGGGTGGCAGTATGCATTCGCATGTCTGTCATGTTTCTTTTTGAATTAAAAATTTGTGGAAAAATTCTTTAAAAGTTTTATTTCCTTCGTTTTCGTTTCTTCTATTTAAAGGCAATACATTTTATGTTTTCGATTTTAAGTTTATATGTTTACAAATATGTGTGTATGAGAATGTGTGTTTATATTGCTGTTGTTGTTGTTGTTATTGTTGTTGCATTCTTTATTGCCTTTTGTGGCAAATGCAGATTTTCGGTTATTACCAAAAACTAACCACGTTTTGTGGTATTGAAGTTGTGTGGAATAATATTGGTAGGCCATAAGTTGTGTTGTTATGTTTACTTTGATTTTCCACAAATAATACAATTTTCCTGGTTCTTTTCTTTCTCTTTTTAGCTTTCGATTTATTTTCTTTATTTTCTTAGATTATTTTTTAGTTTTTTTTGTTGTTGCAATAACTAGAAAAATCTCCCATTATATTGCATGATAATGGTAAATATTTGATCGCAAGTGTGTATAATATGACGATGCACATGTGTTGTTTGTTTTGTGGATTTTTTTTTTTTCTTTCAAAAAAGTTTTCTAAAAAATAAGGATTTATTTTCCATAAACAAATCATTTATGACACATACATACACAATCAAATATACACAAATTTGGTAGAATTAAAAGCAATTGTATCACTAACTGTTACTTTAAAATAATTACGTAGCTATCTACGAGTTATCTACTCAGGAGTTTTAAAATATGCCTTGCGAAACAAATACCACTTATTTATATAGTCCATCTTCCCTAGAGGATCTCCACCATATATAGTTTGTCTCCTTTATTTTAAAGATTTCGTATGTTAAATTTCATTTTCCTAGTTTTTTGGAGTATCGTGAGTTGATTAAATTCCAATGATTAAATTCCTCGTTGATTAAATTCCAATGATCAGTATTAATGCTCACGCTGATACGGAATACTCTTTAAATCTCTGTGAAATATTTGTTAAAGAATACCTACAGTTTTGGCGAGATATCAGGCAGTTCTCACTTTGATAGAACAGAGAAAACTTCAAGTAAAAACTACCTACGTATTCGGCGGGTTAGTGCACGATATTTCTGTTTTCTTAGGATTTGGATATACGATCATACTTTTGGAATAGACTTATAAGATCGCATTATTGACTTAACGTTCCATTGTAGTGCTTTTACCAGTTTCTTCGAGAAAGTCACTAGTTTTAGTTGTGCATTGAAATTCTGTCATGCCATACTTATTTAATACCTCAAAAACCTCGTATATCTCTCAACGTTCAAAGTCAGTGAACTAGCAATTGCCCGCTGTCCGATAGAAAGTAAAATAATTAAAGAGGAAGTAAAATTTGTTAGTGAGTTAGTGAAGTTCAGTCAGTCTTGTGTGAAGATGCGATGCATTTAAACAGAGTAATCGTGGTTTGAAGATCTCCGCTGCAAAGATATGTCGTATAATTGTCTAGTAATTGCTGTTGTTTATTGAAAGGATATAAACAGAGGAATAACAGAGTAAAGTATTTGTTGTTGTTTACATAAAGTGGCACACAGAATTGTGCGAATAAGAAAACATTTTATTTAAAATTAAACACAAATTTATTTTTATTTTATTTACAATCTACAAGCTCATATTTTTAACGTTTTTAAAAGATAAATATTAAATCTTTTTGTAGCTAAAACTGAAATATTTCAGTCTAAAGGCTGGAAGATGTAAAGTGTAGAAGTCAACCCTTATTTTCTCTAACATATCGTGCGTGTAGTTACTACCGAATTTGTGGCCTGTCAATGGATTGATCTCCAAATAATTGATGCAGCTCTTGCTTTTTGATTAGCTACTTTGTTTATTTATTAATTTTACTTATGATATCATATAAAATCAATAGCCCTGAGGTTTGTGAAAAAATTCAATCCTTTGGGTTACATTCCCGGCAATAATTCGTTATTAATATATGTACGTATGTACGTATGTATGTAATCGTAAGGATGTGCGTATGTGTGTTATTATTTTTTTATTTGTTTGTTGTTGTGACTTTTAACAATCAAATCAACATGCTAATTTATTGTAGTTGATTCTTCTATTTTTTTTAACTATTTCATCTCAAAAATATTGAAATTAAATAAGAGTTTTCGAGGAAATAAATGAAAGCCAATTGTGAATAATTAGAATTCGAGATATACGAATTAGTATATGCATATAGTCTCGAAGACCAAATGAGGAATTTGAAAGTACTTTTCAGGCAACAACAAGTAGGTAAGAAATGGCGTAAATATTTGACCATGATTTCTTATCGCATGAACTGAAAGAGCATAGGTAACCTTTACATTAAAAGTATTCAGAAGGGAAAATGCTTTAGATTGAGATACGTTTGCTGTGTAGTTGAGGCATTTTATGTTATTGCTATAATATTGTTGCGTTTTTACCTTTTAAAAACGTTTAAAATATGAGCTTGTAGATTGCAAATAAAATAAAAAGAAATTTGTGTTGAATTTTAATTAAAATTCCTTTTTATTCGCACCACTGGTCACAACTTGATGTAAACGACAACAATTGCTTTATTTGTTATTTCTCTGTTTATACCGTTTGCATAAACATTAACAATTACTAGACTATTATTCGACAGATCTTTGTAACGGAGGTCTTCAAATCACGATTGCTCTCTTCAAACACGTCGCGTCTTCACACAAAACTGACTGAAATTCACTAACTCACCCGCCCACTTTGCCCTGCCTTTTATATGACAAGATAAACAGTCTGATGAAGGCGAGTTTTCGTAACTTCACCTTAAACATCTTTGTTTCATTATTGTTGTTAGTTTACATTTATTCTTGCAGTGTTTGTTGTTGTATTTTTGCGTACGTGTTTACCATTTTAATGTTAACTCATCTAAAAGCAAAAACCAATTCTTCAAGATTCTTCATTTTCATAACAATATGTATTCAAAATCGCTTTACATACATAATTGCCCATTCTAACCCTTCAGTAAGGGTTACGGCCTAGCTCCTCAACACCACTCATGTTGTGTGCGTTAATTTTATACATGATTGGCGGGACCTACAGTTTAAAGTCGACTCCGAACCACAGATTTTTTTGAGAAACATTTTTCATGGCAGGTTTATTTACTCACACAGTTTTTGCCAGAAATCTGCTGAGAGGAAGTCGCCGAAGAAATATTTTTATATATATTCGTTTTGATGTCTGACCTGGGACTCGAACTCGGGCCTTTCGTCTAATAAGCCAACACACTACCTACTAGACCACGGCGATAAATCGCTTTACTTGGCATTAGTTGTCACACATTTTATCCTTTTAATTTCCAAGTATTGGATACTCTAATTAAAAGTTATAAAAACATAACATTTACAATTACAAGCACATATCTTATGTACATATGTATACATGCTTACAATACATGTAATCATATATGTACATACATATGTATACACAGACAATATGTAGAAAAAAAGTAAAATATTTTATAAATTTTATTGATTTTATTATTTTAAAATCCATTGAAGCATTCAAAATGACAATTTGAAATTTTATTGACAATTTGCAACATGTTTTCTTTTCTTTTTTTTTCATTCTTTTTTCGCATTCTTTATACAGATGTTTACTGTCTTCATTTTTCATTTTATTATGGCATATTTGAAAATAATTTATTTTATAAATGTATGTACACATACATATGTATATACGTATGTGGATATTTCTTAAAAAAATATTATATAACTTATGAGCAAATGTTATCAAAACTTACAAAAGTTAATCAATTTGTTTGTTAAAGATTAAAAATTTTATTAAAAGAAATTCTCTTTTATAACAAGAAGTGTATTAAATACATCCACATGTGCGTATGTGTATGTATTAACAACAATAATAATAACAACAATAATAATAACAACAAGTTAACAACATAATTTATTAACATTGTTATTGAAAGAAAAGCCACAGTGTAGTGAGAAAACAAGTTTAAATCCATTTTATGCCATCCGCTTTTGCTCACCACTCACCATACCCCCCTGTTTGTGATGACTAGTAAAAAAAAACAACAAAAAAATATTCACTCATATTCACTCAATGTTTGGCCATCTTTACTAACCAAGCGAACGAACGAACGGCCCCATTTAAAAATGTCAACAACGTGCAAATGATTTAAAATAACAACAAAAACAAATGCAAACAGCAACAACAACAACAACAATTATATTAAATATGAAAGAAAACAAATACACTTTTACAAACTTTACATAAAATACAACAACAATAACAACGTAAACAACAGCAAATAAAAATGGTAGCTCCAGAAATGAAAATAAACAAACAAATTTTCTCTTTCACTTACACTCGTATAACATGGCTTATGCTTATCATATTAAAGACAGTGGATTTTATAGAATGAATAAACGGTATTCAATGGACGAAATATGTTTGTTTAATAGTATTGGTGGAATGTGTTAAAAATCGCAATTACGTGAAGTAGGAGGGTTAGCTGATCTGAACATTGGAAATTTTCTATATTTCGTTCCATAGAATGGTGCAGATTAGAACTCCAGGTTAACGTAAGTCTCGCCATGATGGCATACCCCACAGTAAAATACAATGCGTTTACCGACGTCCACACACAATGATGCAACCACATGGCATGCAAAGCACATCACATATCACATCACTACATGTGGGTACCAATTCGAAGCCATGCAATTGGACATGCTTCCCAATGGTGCAATCAGATTGATTGCCACGTATAAAAAGCGTTAAGAAGGAAGAAGTTCTTCGGAAAATAATCGGAATTATCAGAGTCGTTTAAGGTGCGGTAGTCTAGTAGGTAGTGTGTTGGCTTATAAGACGTGAGGCCATGGTTCAAACCCCAGCCCCGACATTTCGATAATAACGAAATATGAAAACAAATTTTCGGCGTTTTTCTCTGTAGAGTAAAATAAATTTGCCATGAAAAGTTTCTCAAAACATCTGTAGTTTGGAGTCGAACACACACAACATGGGTGTTCTGAGAAGCTAGGTTGGAATCCTGACTAAAGGTCATAAGTCTAGTAAGTAGCGCGTTGCTTATTAGACATGAGGCTACGGTTCTTCTACGACTTCCTGACAGCAGATTTCTGCCAAAAACTCTGTGAATAAATTTAATTGCCGTGGAAAATTTTCTCAAAAATCCGTCTTTCGTAGTCGACTTTAAACTCCTCATGTATTAAATTGATACACACAAGATAAGTGGTGTGAGATGCTAGGTAGTAGCTTCTGAAGTGTTGTAATGACCAATTATGTATGTATGTAAGCTCGTCTGTATAAACGTTGTCGCGACCTGGAATCTAGCAGAGGTTAGTCGTATTTTCTCTGCCTAGTTAGGTTAGATTGCTCAAAGAGTCCTGTACTATCTTCGATTTAAACTCAGAGAGCTCGAATTGCTGTCTGACTATCAGATAGAGTTGTTATGTCCTATTAAGATACCCGTGAATTTTTTTTAATCCATCTGTATTCCCCAAAATGGTTTCTCCTTTAAAAATAAAGACTATGCGTTAAAATTCATTTCCTAGTGGCACTACGCATCCGTAGAACAATTATTAGGGATATTTCTTTAACGTTAAATTCTAGGAAAAGAGTCCATAATCAGCACTTCTACTTTTCCTAAAATATTTCAGAGTGAAATTTAAATTAATTTTCTTTGATGGTTTTTTACCGTGCTAAACTAAACTAAACTATACTGAAAAAAATACTTCTTAAATAATAAAACGCAGTTTTTTCCTCGCTTTATTCAGGACACTATTACATAAATATTTCTAAAGTTTTCCATGTACTCTGTACCACTGTGCCATGTGTAGTGAAATAAAAACAACACATTGGGAAATTATGGCAAAACCAAAAATCAGCAACCGTATGTGGTCAAGTAAGCGAAGAGTACATATTAAAATAACAACAACAACAATTTTATTTTTATAAAAATATAAAAACAAATAAAAATTGTAACGTTTAAACAAGAGAAACAACAACAACAACGTCAACAATACAGTGATAAGCAAACAAACAAAATAAAATGCGAATAAAAAATGCGAAAAAAAGAACAGAACTCCAGAAGAACAGCTTCAGAGATATATAAACAAACATATGTTGGTGAAAGACAACTACGACAACAACACCATTCATGTAATAAAGGCAATAAAATATGTAAAAAAAACATTTTTTTTAACAAAAATAAAGTAAAACAACAACAATAACAAGAATAAACACAACAACACTTTTGGGGTTGTCAGGAACCACAAAAGTTGTTGTTTCATCATGTTCATCAGGTCAACGTAAAAACAAACGTTAACGGCAGGCAGCAACAATGTCAGCAACAGCACAAGCAGCCTTGTTGTAATGATGCGATGGCGCCGAAAAAAAGATACACGGAAAAGGAAGAAAAAATAACCAAAAAACAAACGAAAAAATAAAAAGAGACTCATGCACGTTTTACGTGAGGAAATGCATTTTGCCAGTTGCACGGTTTCCTTGTTTTTCTTTAGTTGTGTGTAAGTGTAAGTATTTGTATGCCGATGCTATTGTCGTCGTCTGTTGGTAAAGTCAACAACAATGTAGCGAACGAATTTAATGCATTAACACATCGTACTTGGTGAGTCTGTATTGCAGAGTGTATGTGTGTGTGTTTCTTCGTCAACTGTGCATATGTGTAATTGACGTACAAAGTACAGTGGAGCCTTGGTATGTAATTGAAGGAAATCTTAGGATTAAAAGGATGAACTAAGCCTATAACATAAAGATTGTTTATTATCTGGTTTCAGAAGATAAGATTTCATTGAAACTTTTATTTCATAGTAATTCCAGGGCTTTGTCGATATGTATTTGTTGTTCATACGTCATCTAAATGACCGCTTTTGAATTCATTGCGGCTATCAAGCGTTTTACATCGTTTTCCTACACTTTTAATGCCTGTTTGTGAGTCATCTCGGTGGTACGTGGTCCGAAGTTGGTTTTAAAATGTTGCAACGTTTGGCAATTCCATGCTTAAAAACGGTCTTTATTAAAAAAAAAAAACATTATAAAGAGACAAATTGCAAGCTCTTGGCGGCCAACTGGAGTGAAATTACTTTCTCTTGGAAACTACTCACGCAACAAAGCCAAAGTAAACACGCATACATACATACATAATTGGTCATTACAACCCTTCAGTCAGGATTACAATGAGTGGCGAGACTCACAGGTTAAAGTCGACTCCGAACTACATATTTTTGAGAAACTTTTCATGGCAATTTTATTTGCTCCCAGAGTTTTTGCCAGAAATCTGCTGAGAGGAAGTCGCCGAAGAAATTTTGGTTTCACATTTCGTTTTGTTAGAGATGTCTGACGTGGAGTTTGAACTCACGTCTAATAAGCCATACAGTTATGACATAAAAGGTGGAGAAAATGTCATCAGTCCATTACCTACTAGACTACGGCGACTTCAAGCCAAAATATTCTGACACTAAAGTATTAAGAAACACACAAAAGTTGCATTCAACAATGGCTTGCAACTATGAATAGTAATAATAGCGCCCCACTGTTGCAACAATGACTCTTAAAGTGTTCGTAAATAAATCAATAAAAAGAAATGCGTGCATGCTGTTGCATGTTAAATGTTTAATAAAAACAAAAAACGAGTACGAAAACATAGATCTGCGTATTCTTTAATGATTTCGCAAAATGCTGCGAGAAAAACTATGTGAAAATGGATTTAAACAAAGAATAGGCAACATACGGAAGTGGGCCACACCTTGAAGAAGACCGTGTAATAAAATAATTTTACTGAAGGACGTTCACTCAAAGTCTCAAAATTCAACTACTTTGTGACGTTGAAGTTGATTTGATTCCATTGTCGCAAAAATATCATTGCCGCACGAAAACTGCAATCAAATAAGATCGATCATAGACAACTGATATAGCCATCAAGAAGTATGAAAATAATAGGCCTAAAACCTCTGTGATAACTAAGAATCTTGTTACGTTTTTACCTTTTAAAAACGTTTAAAATATGTGCTCATAGATTGCAAATAAAATAAAAATAAATTTGTGTTTAATTTTAATTAAAATTCTTTATTATTCACACAATTCTGTGTGCCACTGTTCACAACTTGAGGTAAACAACAACAATTGCTGTACTTTGTTATTCCTCTGTTTATACCCTTTGCATAAACAATAACTATTATTAGACAATTATTCGACAGATCTTTGTAACGGCGATCTTCAAACCATGATTACTCTCTTCAAACACACCGCGTCTTCACACAAGACTGACTGAACTTTACTAACTCACTTGCCTGCTTTGCCTTGCATTTTAAATGACAGAGTAAACAGTCTGATGAATGTTCTTGAAGGCGAATATTTGCCTTGCCTTTTATATGGCAAAGTAAACACTCTGATGAATGTTCTTGAAGGCGAATGTTTGTGGCTTCGTCTGCTCGAAATCTCTATATATGTAAACGTCGTTGTTTCATTATTGTTGTTTGTGTATTTTGTTTACATTTATTCTTGTAGCGTTTGTTATTGTATTTTTGTTTACCTGTTTACCATTTTTTGTGCTGGTATTTATTGCCATATATTTGTTTACTTGTTTACCATTTTTAGGCTAGTGTTTGTTGTTGCATTAAGCAGTGCGATAATTTGTAAACAAGTTCATTGTTTTGTTTTTGTAGCTTTTGTTTTATGATTTTAATGTTAAACGAAAGCAAACCACCAGTATCTTTTTTATTTACTTTCGTAACAGTATAATAGAATAGTTTGACTGCAGTATTTGCTCTTAAAGTCTCAAAATTCATTTGCTTCGTAGTGGTGAAGTTGATTTGAATCAATTGTCGCAACAATACCATGCGATGAAGAGGCTGCAGTACGTAAACTCCAGTCAAATTCGATCGATGCTCGAGGAGTATGAAAACCACAGCATTAACTAAGAATAGAACTGCCAACTTGAGCCGTTTTCCTTACCAAAACGACTTTAATCCATGCCAGCGGCTGAGTCTTCTCCTCTTTTTTATTACAAAACCTTTGCTTTCTTGCAGTGTAGCAATCCTTTTCTCTTTTTGTTGTATTCCCGTAATTGCCGACAATATGGTTTCTGCATGTATAACATGCAACACACACACACACACACTCACACACACACACTTATAAAAGTTATGATTATTTCAGAGGTTTTCAGATAAACTTCCCATGTTTGCAACTTCCGTTTTAAATGGAAAATCCGTTCTTATTTTGTTTCGTTTTTTTGTTTTTCGCCGGATTTTTTTCTTTGTTTCTTTAATTTTGTTGCATGCCACAAATGTCCTTGTACGTGTATAGCGTTTAAACAGCTTCACATTGTTATTGTTGTTGGTGTTTCAATGCAATTTTTTTTTAAAGTTCAGTCCAGTGCGTATGTTTTCTTTGATTTTTCGGTTACTTTTCGTGGCAAAATAAAATACAACAACGGCGGCAAACAATAGAGCCTTTCGGCATATAATGCAACAACAACATGAGACACCAAAAACAAACGAAACAAAGAAATAAAAAGGAAAGCAAGAAGCAAAAAGCAACAGTCATCGACAGTCAGCAATAAACGATGATGGTGATGCAGCATTTGTTGCTGATGAATACTGTGTTGCTTATGTTGTTATTGTTCTTGTTGTTGTTGTTATTATTTTATTTTTTTTTCTTTGTCTACCACTGATGATGATGGTAAAACAAGCTGTTGTTATCCTCCATGTAAATGTGGCCAGTTTTCGATGGTCATCTTAATATGCACTTGTCTCGTCGCTTATTGCCGTCGTGTGTGTGTGTGCATTACTACGTTTTCGCATTTCTTTTCGTTTTTATTTTCGTTAATGGCGTCTTTTACTTTTTATTTCAAATTTGCGTGAATGTGCGTGTACTTGTGTATGTGCAGGCTTTTGATGCATAAAAATTATTTCGTAGCGGCTGCATTGCGGGCTTTATAACCCATATGGTTGGCCAATACATTGGCTGGCCTTCGTTCCATTGTTTCTTGCTGTGTTTAACACTTATCGCTTCGTTTCGTTTTGTTTCTTGTTTTTTCCATTTTCTTTTAAACGATTTTGTACGGATTTTCGTCTTTTTATAATCGCTGGGATGTTGCAGTCCTTTGTTGTTTTTTTCCCTCGTGAAGAGCTTTTCTTGTTTTTGAGGACATTTTTTCGGTTTTTCTCCCCCATTAATATCGTGGCTTTAACAACACCGTAACAAAACAAAAAAGAAAAATGAAAAGAAAGTAATGTAAACGTGAAAACAATGCAATTCAGTTACACTCCACACCAATTCGTTTCTTTTCAATTCAGTTCAGTTCAGTTGAGTTGCGTTGAGTTTATAAATGTTTGATGTTCATATTGTTTCATAAAGAGGGGCTTGTTTGTCACTCTGGTTCTTGTGGTTTCCACATGCAACAATAAAATGACCGACCCCAAGTACATGTTCAAAAAGAAAGAAAGAAACACGATTAAAAAACAAGCGCATGGGGTACATAAATTGTATTGCTTTTGTTATTGCCTTTAAATCGTATATTTCAAGTAATTTTTGTCATGAAAATTTTGTGGCCACAATTGTAATGCGATTAAGAGCGACAACAACAACAATAAAAACAACAATTAAGGGGTAACTGCAACAAAGAGTAGAAGAAAAAAAATTAAGTGGCTGTTAAGAAAAAAGGAAAAAAATTAAAAGAAAACAAATCCATGAACAGCTCATCCAATTACTGGTGGTGTAAGTGGGAACAAAAAAGACGGGTGATACAGCCTTGATGGCTTTCAGTAATGCAGTTTTTATTTCATCAATTGCTACAACAGAGAGTTATTTTGTGGATCTCTGTTACCTATGATAACTGATGCAAGATTTTAAGGTTGTTTTTGTTAAGAAAAGTTTAAATCATAAGTAATAATGACTCGTACATTAAATATTCGTATTAAATATTTGAACAGACTTACTTCTACGTCTCACAAACATTTTTTCTTCACAAAGTGGCATCACCTCTTTCATTTGATTTAATTTTTAAAAGCAGAATTTATGTTGTGATATGAGGAACACGATTGATATTTTCGTGGCTATCAAGTTATGGAAACGAAAGAAAATTTAGTGCAACTACATTAGTTAAGATTACAACCTACCTTCTCACACCACATATGTTGTGAGCATTAATTTTATCCAGGAGGAGTGACGGGACCTATAGTTTAAAGTCTATTCTGAACGATAGATTTTTGAGCAACTTTGCATGGCAATTTTATTTCACTCTCGAAGTTTTTGGTAGAAATCTGCTGAGAGAAAATCATCGCAGAAATATTTTTTCAAATTTCATATTTTGTTGGAATTGTGTGACCTGGAGTTTGAACTGTGGCCTCACGTCTAACAAGCCAACGCACTACGTACTAGACACGGCGACTATGGAATTCTTTATAAACTGTTGATTGATAAATAATTGCGATGGAAGTCCGATTTCTTTGTGACAACTGTAACTATGCTGCAATATTTTTTGCATAACGACAGCCCCTATCTAATAGTATCGCGTGTTGTTTCATTCTCTATACAACGTAGTGTTTACCCAGATAGTGTCGGACGACAGGGTGAGTCACATCTAAAGTGACGCTGTGCTAACACTACCGGAGTGGATGCTCTCGCTAGATTAGGTTCACTTTCTGAGGGCGTTTTGATAGTTGGTCCTAAACCCCAATTTACCACTTCTACGGGCTCATCAGTTAATGGGTTAGAATGATAGAGCAGAGACGTTGGGGGAATGGAACGTGATGTTATGTTTATAGGTATCTATTGAACGTTTCTGTATCTGTCCAGCCAGTAGGTTGAGTTTGAGGACCCTGGGCAGTGGTTTCTTCTAAGATTTGAACTTTTTGTCGAGTGTCGACATTAAGGCTCACCATAGATTCGTTAATAGTTTGAGCCGGTTGAGAAGTGCTAGGGCTTCAATGGTATATTCGCGCTAGCTTGTGTGTTTGTTGCCTGTGGTCTTATTTCTCCGCCTCCTTATCCTCCCTTTCCAACCTCCTCACATTTTCCCTATTTCGTATTACAATGAGTCAATTTGACGTCCGAGTATTGTACTTGTCTCAATGTCAGGTACAGTTCCTCTAACCTAAACCTAAGCCTAACTCCACTGAATTATTACGCTTTCTTAAGGTTTGTATCAGTTGTTAACTTATAAATGGATGTTTTGTATCTGCTTACATTACAAATGTCGAAGCACAGCTCAGGTTTAAAATCATTATGGGCTGATGACATTCTTTACACCTTATACAATTTATATCGCAATGGTTTTTTGGTTTTTGTTTTAATTTTGCCTTAACTGAGTCTTATATTCATAAAATTATGCAATAAAGAACAAAGCATTGCCGTACTTCAGAAAAATATGTACAGCGTGATTTCATTCAGCAAAACTTAGATTAACTCTTAACTCCTGGGTTCTATAAAATATTCCTGTGTGAAGAATTAAAGTTGCAGTAGTCTGGTAGGTAGTGTGTTTTCTTATCACACGTGAGGCCACGGTTCAAACTCCAAGTCAGACATCAAAACGAAAATATGAAAAAAATATGTCTTCGGTGACTTCCTCTCAGCAAAAACTCTGAGATTAAATGAAACTGCCATGAAGATGTTTCTCAACAAATCTGTCGTTTGCAGTTAAACTATAGGTCCTGCCACTCGTGTATAAAATTAACACACACAACATCAGTGGTGTGAGAAACTAATGGTGTTTTCTTTTCTACCAAAAAATTTGCACTTTATTGTAAAAAATGCAATTTTGTGTTTGTTTCTTAAAAATGTTTCTCCCTCTAAAAGGGTGGTATGTTTTATTCTAAATAAATTGCACTTGAAAATGGTGGAGGGCATTGCATTTTACGCCCTGTATAAATCGAGAGTGCTGATAATGCCCTGTAAAGCAAATTACTTTTGTTTATTTATAGGGCTACCAGATGAAATTTAAAAAAGTCTCCTTGTATCGTTATCCAATTCTGAAGTTAATTTTTTCATTGTTTTGTGGGGTAACCACCACATTACAACATTACATTATTAAAGCTACAGGTCAGTAATATAAAAAATTGCATTCAGTTTTAGAACTGTGTTAAAAAAATTTTATTTGGTTATAAAAAAAAAATCTAAAAATATGAAATAGAAAAATTAGCGATCTGGCAACACCTTTTTCATGTTTACATATTTTATTGAAAACAAATCAAAAAATACAACATATTTTTAAGGGCACGGGGCATACCCTTTTTTCATATTTGTGTTATGTTCATCTCAAATAAAAATTACATTATAACAGGGTTGGTCAGCAATTTTTTAATGCACCTTGTAAGAGGGTGACATTTTCTTTGTAGAAAAGAAAACACCATAAGTCGTAATCCTGACTGAAGGGTTGTCATGACCAATTATGTATGTATGTATGTATGTATGTATGAAAAATCATACTCCCATCCATTTTCACAGCTGAAAAGTATGCCAAAGTATGCTAGATTATAGTAAAGTAAACATACTCAGCCTATTTATTGCAATTTATCGGGGTTTGCAACAGGGATTTTGAATGTTTCTTTAGAAAAAAAATAAAAAAAAATTATTAACAGAAACTAAGACTCAAATTAAAATTATTTGTTATATATTCCTTTGTTTTATTTTTAATACAATTTTATTTAAACAATTTCATTTGTTATGAATTATTAAAGAAAACAAAAAAAAGTAAGCCATGGCGTATACTTGATATTGAATTTTCTGCCATTTAAACACTCTCATACGCCCTGTTGTCGCGTTGTCGTTTTAATAATAAAAATAAATTTGATTAAAAAGAGAGACGAATAAGAGGAGAGAAAGAGAGAAAATATTAACAATATTTACCAATATTTTTATATCATCATAATAATACTTATTTAACATAAACTGCTGACAGAAAGGTAGCCACGGCCACGGCCACTGCCACTGGTATACAGCAACTGTTACTGGCATGGCCACTGCAACGGCTAGTGCTACTATAGAGCACTGCACTGCCACTAACGCAACCGCCACAAATTGAATTAATTTTTGTAACACATAAATTTATCAAACCAAAAACAAAAGACAAAAAAAGCATCATGGAGGCAGGAGTATCGAATTGAAAAGGAATAAATTGGAAGCCAAAGCCTTAACAGCTTTATACCTTTAATAAACGCTGGAAAAACAGAAGAAAAAACGCAGAGAGAACCATGGAAAATAAATCGTGTCATCATATATAAACGGATATTACGATTGTGCCACATTTATGGTTTTTGGCCGAGGCATTTAAACAGCTTCTGTAGCTTCTGTAGCTTTTGCCTGTAAGTTATTCACAAATCTGTTTGTTTATGTGAACAATTTTAAGTTAATCCTGCTTAAAGTCTTAACAAAAAATATTGTACATCATTAAATAATAAATTTTAAACACGGGTTAGCCAAGGTATTAACAAATAAACAAATGGGCACCATTTATAGTTTTATATTTCAGCTCGGGGGTAATAAATTAAGTCGTAATAATTAGTCTCCTTTTTTTAAATACAATTGAAAATTACCATGAAGTAAATGGTAGTTATAAAATATTTGAAGATTACGATCAAGCCTCCGTCCATATTATATTCATAATTATTCAGTGTTACGACCTAGCTTTGCTCACCATTTATGTTGTGTGCGTTAATTTTATACATGAGTGGCGAGACCAGAATGACACGGAATGACAGATTTTTGAGAGACTTTTTCGAACTTCCCAAACATTCGAAATCGCATAGGCGAACGCTACATTATTTAGCTCCTGGCTAAATAGAGAATGGGACAACACGCGATACTGTCAGATGTGGGCTACTTCGAGGCATAACGGCAGCCTAAACTTTTGCGTCTATAGTTGCAGTTGTTCGCCATAGTCTAGTAGTTAGTGTGTTGGCTTATTAGACGTAAGGCCACAGTATGTATGTCATGTAGTTGTAGTTGTCACAGAGGACATGGCCCTGTAGGAAATCAAACTAATTTTAAAGTAACTTTAAACTGGTTTTTAAATAAGCACATCTAGTGGATTAAGTGACTTTTTTCCTTGTCGCCGACTCATTATTTTAACATAGGCATGTCATAGGCGGTAGTCAATTGGCCATCTCTGCATGACTTTTAAGTTAACTACAAATGACTTATTTTTCAACCAATTTGTAGTTAAATAAAATATAGTTAATTTAAATATTGGCTTATAATAAATTATTTAAAAACCACTTTTTTTAAATTCAATTTTAAACAGCTTTATTTATATTATATTATATATATACATATATTTATATTTAGAAATACAGTCGAACTTCCCTATAATGAATCTTGACGGGACCAGAAAATCAGTTCATTATATAGAAACTTCATTATACAGAAATTATATTTTTCCCCCACGTTTTAGTTAAAATAAATCAATATCCTCAAAAAGGCAGGTTCGAAGCCTTTTGCGTTTAGTGCTCAATTGCTCGTCTTCTAGAATTCCAAACATCTTTTTTTTTAATCCTTCTTCAACTTTATTAATAATTAATAATTTTTTTTCAAGAGCAATGCTACTTCGCTGCGTCATTTCCGATCACTGAACACCGGCAACTGAGGTCAAAATTGTTATTGATGTGGCTTTCTTCTTTTTTTTGTTCTTATTTTCCTCTTTTGGGAATCCCCTCATTATATGTGGCATCTTTCTCGGTACACAGAGTTGTTAGTATGCGTAACAGAAAATTGTTTGAAAAATTCATTATATGGAGACAAAAACGCATGTGAGTCAAATATTACACCTGCAAAATTGCTTCATTGTATAGAAAACTTCATTGTATGGAAATTCATTATAAGGAGATTAAAAACAATGAAATTGGAACGGAAAAAGTTGTGTGTTTGAAATCAGTTCATAATAGGGAGAGCTTCATTGTATAGAAGTTCACTTTTGAGAAGTTCGACAGTAATTGTTCGTCTTAATTGCCACATTGTTTTTTCCTGTCGAACAGGGCTTTCGGTCGCTACTTTCTGGGTAGACAATGCTGCCATTATAGTCTCATTTTGAGTTTTAATTATCTCCTTGAGCTCCTTAATTTAGCCTTGAAATATAAATATTTATTAGAAAATCGTGGTATTTTGGTAGACAAATTATATTTTCATCTTACCTGTTATTTCTGAAAATTTCGCATTCATTTCAGAAAATTTGACATCAAATTGCCTTAAAACTTTATGTGAACATTGACAAGTCGCCTTATCGTCATTTTCTTTACTGTGATCTGTTAAAATGCAATATAAGTAATAAGGAATATTTTTACGATCGTACAAAATACTTACCAGCAGTATTCAGATAGATGCGCTTCATAATTGTTAGTACAAGTGTAGATTTGATAGTAATTTGTTTTACTTTAATTTTTATGTTTGCTTTTTAAATTTTTATAATTTAATTATTAATTTTGATTGACATTTGATTTTATTACATTTTTTTATTTTACTTTTATTTCATTCTTACGTTTGTTTCTGTTCAATATGTTTGTTTGATATCTGCATGAGATTTAAACCAATTTGTAGTCATTTGCAAAATAGTTAATTTATAATTTGCATTTTTATCAACCGACTATTTTATTTACTACAGGGGGAGTATTGATTAGACGACTTGTCACGCAATTATTTATCAATCAGCAGTTTCTAAAGAATTTCGTGGTTGTCGTTTCTAGTAGGTAGTGTGTTAGCCTATTAGACGTAAGGCCACAGTTCAAACCCCAGGTCAGACAAATCCAACAAAACGAAATATAAAAAAATATTTCGTCGAGGACTGCTTCTCAGCAGATTTCTGGCAAAACCTCTCAAAAATCTATTTTTCGGAGACGACATTAAACTGTAGGTTCCGTGACTCATGTATACAAATAACAGACACAACATAAGTGATATGAGAAACTAGGTTGTAATCCTGACTAAAGGGTTGTATGGATTGAGCAATTCATTAGGTGGGTAAGTAACTGCTACTATGGTAAGGAACTTTTTGTTTAAGTTCTACACTTACTTAAGAGTTGATCTCTTGGATCGACAGTACAATCAGGGATTGTCTGGATGGATTACTTAAGGAGAGCCTTAGAAATGTTTGTATCTTGTCTGAAGTGCAAGCCCGTAATACTTAAATTTTTAGACAATATTTTAATCACTACTAGCTCACTTACTAACTTAATTGGTCACAACAACCTTTTAGTCAGTTCCTCCTTTAGTTCCTCACACCACTGCAGTTTACAGTTGACTGCGAACTACAAATTTTTAAAGAAGTTTTTTTCTGTTTGAGCTGGAGTTTTCACCACGAACAACAGATTTTTGAAAATCTTTTCATAGCATTTTTTTTTACCGAAGTCTGCTGAGGGGAAGTCGCGGAAAATATATTTTTTCATATTTCGTTTGGTTTGGAACATCTGAGCTAGTGTTTGAACCACACACTCTCGTCTAATAGAACAACATACTACCTGTTAGCCAACGGCAAGTTCGTTTCTTAATTACTTGCACGGATTTTATCACATTTACATATGTGTCATGGCTTAATATTTTTTTTTTGCCAAACTTTATTACGAATAATTAACCAAAGGAATGAAAAAAACTTAATAAAGCTTCCTGATCCATATAAGGATTGTCATAAAAATATGATGAAAAAAAATAATAAAAAAAAACTGAACACAGAATAAAACAACAAGAGAAATCTGTACCAGGTGCTCAAGCATTTGCGGTCATTATTTTTCATTAATAAACTGGCCAAACTGCATAAACAATGGCAGCAGAACAGCAACAATAACTATTACAACAACAATAAGTCCAAATGAGGTATTAACAAGTAAAAAAAATAATTTCCTGAATAAAAATTTAAATTTTATAAAATTCTCTTTCATATTGTTACGAAAATGAAAAATCTAGATACTTGTGTTCTGATTTTACATCGCTTAACATTAAAATTATAAACAAAAGCTACAGAAACAAAACAAAACAGAAAGCAAACCTGTTTACAAATTATCGTAATGCTTAATATAACAGCAAACACCAGCATAAAAGAAATGGTAAACAGTTGAACAAAAATACAGCAACAAACACTACAAGAATAAATGTAAACAAAATACACAAACAACAATTCATAGAGATTTCGAGGAGCCGAAGTTATGAACATTCGCCTTGAAGAACATTCATCAGATTGTTTACCTTGTCATATAAAAGCCAAGGCAAAACAGGCGGCAGAGTGAGTGAAGTTCACTCAGTCTTGTGTGAAGACGCGGTGTGTTTGAAGAGAGTAGTCGGGGTTTGAAGATCTTCGTTACAAAGATCTGTCGAATAATTGTCTAGTAATTATTATTGTTTATGCAAAGGATGTAAACATAGGAATAACAAACAAAACAATTGTTGTTGTTTACATCAAGTGTGAGTTGTGCGAATAGTAAAGAATTTTTAACCTAAACCTAAGAAGTAAAAAACGTAACAATATTACTGAACAGAAATTACTTTTGCCCATACACAATATTAATATTGTATATGAAATGCCAAAAACATATACAAAAGAAAATTTAAACTTTCTATGGATAGGTTAATGTACAGCGTTTTTCGCTGCCATGTGTTGGTGTATGTTGCATGCGTGTTTGTGTATGTGTGTAAGTGTGTATGATTTGTAGGCATAAATCGAGAGAAAAATAATCCACATACATAAACGAGAACGATTGAATGAGAATACTTTTGGGTGTGTTTGTGTGTGGAAAAGAGAGCGGGACGATTTCAGCAGGAATAATATGCATATTTGTAGCACAGTGTTATGATGTACTGAATAAGTGGTTTTAATTGACGGCGTTGATTGTAAAAGCGTATCGAACGTGAACGCATGAAAAACAACATGCAAATCACAGCCAGTATTCCAGCGGCAAGTTGTGTGTTGCATTATACAAGTACAGTGACGAACAAAAATGGAAAACAAAAGTCGTATAGAAGAGAGAGAGAGAAAGAGAGAACTCTGTGATAAGATTCGATTGAGCGGGTAGGAGACCTGCTGGTATGCTAATGGAAAGAATATCCTTTACATCTCATTTGAGAGTAATTTTAACAAATATTTCCTGTTGACCTGTAGACAAGAAAAAAATTTTTTACTTTTGCCCCGCACTGTTTGTTTAAGGCCATTGCCCAGCCTGTGTAGTTGATTGTTATTTTTTCGGGTGTGTTTTAATGAATAGTAAGGATTAAAGGAATTTGTGGATTTTTATTGAATTATGTTTTCGGCGCCGATTTTATAGTGGCCCATTTGTAGTGGATCCCAAACAACTAACCAGCCATCATTATCATCGTCAGCAACAGCATCAACATCAATACGCGAATCAATGTTTGCCTCAAAACTCTAGGCTGTTTCATGTGTTGTATGTTACCACTATGATGTTGTTGCTGTCGTTGTTGCAAGCGTTAATGATGAAGATGATGATTCTCCAATTTACATACATACATACGTATGAATGCCCAGCTCTTTTAGTGATAATGCCCGTGGTGATGATAATGATAATAATGATAGTGGATAGCGGGTAGCGGGTAGTGGTAAAAAGTAGCGGTGGTAATGGCACTGGCAGTGGCAGTGGTGGTAGCGGTGGCAATAATGATGGTTTTTGGATTATTGGTTGCCGGGACAACACATCTGTTTTACTCATTCAATTGGCACAATTGGTGAGAACGATGATTTATTAAGTCATTAGCAGCCGGATGACACACATACATATATACATACATACAAACACAAATACATGCAACAGCAATAACAACTACAATGATACCGTTATCATTATCACTGACAACAGTAAACATCTACAACATGTAGTATGTATTTAAACTCATTTCTTTGTTGTTTTTTTTTGTTGTAACTGCTAGTTGTTGCTGTTTTTATATTCTTTTGTGTTAATCACTTTAGTATAGTGTTGGTAGATAGGTTCTGCTTTCCTATCCAGACTGCATTAATTTCATTCGATCTGAGTGTCTTAGTGCCGCAACAAAATTTGTCCCAGAAACCAGAAACATTTTTCATTTTCCAGAAAGAAAGTGGAGTTATTGCAATACCACTGACACTGCCATGTACCCTGTAGACGGAGTACGCAGAGTACGTACTCTGTAGTATGCAGGCAGTCATCTGTTCTGATCGTAAATGGGCTCTGTTCCATCCCAACCAAATCCTTATTTCCCATAGTCAATTGGCTTTCCGCTAACCTCCTATTAAGGCTCAGGTTTGAGTTGTTAGCAGGAAGACTCAATGCAAAAAAATCCTAGCCTAATCTAGACCATGAACATGCTACTACTCTGGAAAGTTATAGACACATTAGGGTCGATTATATGATTTCTTATAGTTTTCTGAATAAACCATTCGATTTTAGAACTCCACTAAGGGACTTCTGGTCTAAAGTTCCAGAGGAACCCTTGAAGTTTACACTGAAGGCTTAAAGATAAGTGGCAGGGTAGGCTGTGGCATATTTCTTAAAGATTCCTGATATTAAAGTTTCTTATAGGCTATCTAACCTCTGCAATGTAGTGCAAGCGAAAGTCATGGCAATTTGGAAGGTTGCGCAATGCTTGTTCAGTGGCAGGATTGTCCCTGATTTACTCAGACAGCCAGACTGCGGTTAAATCTCTAACGAACGTAGTTTCAACGTCTGTACTTGCCTATGAATGCCATGGATTTCTCAGAGAAATTTGGCATCATTCAAACGTAAATCTTATATGAGCTCCGGGATATAGAGACAGCGTTGGAAATGGCAATGCTAACGAAATGGTCAGAGCCGGTACATAGCCTGCAATCTCCGAAATGTTACAAAGCATAAATATTTCGATTACATGCACACATACATACATATTTGGTTATCACAACTCTTGAGTCAGGATTACAACCTGTTATTTCACACCACCTATGTTGTATGCGTTAATTTTTTATACATGACTGTTAGAACCCACAGTTTAAAGTCGACTCCGAACGACAAATTTTTCGAGAAATATTTCATGGCAATTTTATTTACTCTGAGAGTTTTTGCCAGAAATCTGTTGATAGGTAGGCGACAAAGAAATATTTTTTCAGATTTCGTGTTGCTGGAGATGTCTAAACTGGGATTTGAACCGTTCTCTTACGTCTAATAAGCCAAAACACTACCTACTGACTACAGCGATTTAATTAAATAAATATTTCGATTGCCCCATTTAATTCGGAAATTGTTCAGCTATTTTACACGGAAGCTCTATCTCGTTAACAGCATGAACCTGCTCACTGCTGTCGAATTTTCATCCATTGCACCATGACTGTTATTAAGGGCAAATTTCCGTTTGGTTCGCATGTCAAAAGGCAAGCATCAGAGATCAGTAATGAGACGTTTTTTCGTTACTCATAAGCCCTCATGAAATAATTGAGTCAACAATATTAAAATTTAACTATGTACTCTGATTCATTCGTACTCACTTCAATCGTTGATATATAAGTACAAGTTGCAATGAGTATATGTACAACGTTGACATCGAGCTCATAGCATTCGAAATATGTTTGATTCATAAGCCTACTCATTCAGAATCATAACTTCAGAAAAATACTTATAAACGATACAAGTGACTCCAATCATTCATCAAAAATTTCAGTCTTAGTTGTTGTTGCATTTACAAAAAAAGAAAAAAGACACATAAGCAAAAATGACAGAGCAGCAAGCAGAGTAAACACACAACCTTTTGGTAAGAATTTGAGTTTTCGTAAGCGATTCATACTTATTTTGTGATTCGCGTATATGTTGAGTTATGGTGAGTCGAAATCAATAACATAATACGTGTTGTTAAATATGAATATGATGAGCACTTCAAACGTTGAATATGAGTAGAGATTCAATAATATTAAAAGAAGTACGAATGCCTAAAAGCTTGTTGGTTATGCCTAAAGAGACTGTCTTTCACCCCATGTGTCATAGTCCTGCTCTTGTTATAACGAGAATGAGGTTTTCGGAATCTAATTTCCAGACATTCATAACCGATCTCTCTAACATAAAGACTGCTGCATTAGCAAGAATTATTTAGGCTTGGTTTAGATTATTAGAATTGAATTAATCACAATTAGCTCAAATATTGCTTTAAAAGGGTCCGCCATCTAACCGAACCTAACCTTTTGCAAGCCCTGGAAAAAAGTATTTATTTTCAAAAGCATAGGGTAGGGTATCATTAGCACAGACTTGAACCACTACAATTTTCTTATTTGCTCTGTGCAATTGTATATTATAAATGTAACAACAGAAACAACAACAGCAGCACTATCATCATCAATACCAAGTCTAGTGGCAGATGGTGGGCGTTGTGCATTCTTTAACCACAAGGTTTGGTTGCCGCCGTTGTTAATGCAGCAGTTGAACAACTTGTAATTCTTATTGATGATTATTATTATTATTATTGATGTTGTTGTTGCTGTTGCATGTTATGTATATTGTTGCATTGTAGCATACATGCTGATGTATTTTTGTTTGTTTTTAGGGCAACAACCAATGGGTTTTCGTTAAATGATTTACAAAAAAAACTTCATAATAAACTTTAATGCTCGGATTAAAGTTTTAAATCCTTTAGTATTTCTCTTATTTCGTGTATTTTGCTTTTGTTTTTGCTGTTTTTCGGCGTGTTGCAACAAACAATCTGTCACTATCATAAGGAATAAATAAATAAGTTTCATGAGCGTATATATTTACTGCTACTTTCATCAATGGAACGGAGATGAATACTTTTAGGTCAGGTTTGTTGTTCATATCCTTTATTTACGTTTTAATATCCTTTTTATGGAAATGAAAGATGGTCACATTAACTAAGCCACAATGCAGCTTCAACTCAAGGCAAAAAGAATTCTATAAATAAAATTTATAATGAACTCTACTAGTATATATGTATGCGTATATGTATCAGAGATCAGCAATGTGTATTCAAAAAGCTGAGTAGAATCGAATCATACTCATAATTTCTGATACTTATGAATGTATGAATGCGTATACTTATTTTAATATCATGGAACCTCTCTTCATATTCAAAGTTTGAAGTGCTCATCATATTCGCACTTAAAACAACATGTATGATGTTCTTGATTTCGACTCTCCATGACTCAACATTTACAAGAGTCACAAAATAAGTATGAATCGCATACGAACACTAAAATACTCACTAGAAAATTGTGTGTTTGCTCTGCTGGTTGTTCTCTCCTTTTTTGCTTATGTGTCTTTTTTCTTTTGTTGTAAATGCAACAACAACTAAGACTGTAAATTTTGATGTATCATATATCATAAGGACTTTTCTAAAGTTATGAATCTAAATGCGTAGTCTGAGGAATCAAACATATTTCGATTGGTATGAGTTTGATGTCAATGTTGTATGCAAACTCACTGCAACCTATACCTATAAATGAATGTTGTAGTGAGTATGAATGAATTAGAGTACATAGTTAAATTTCAATATTATTGACTCACTTGTATTCAAAATTTCATGAGTGCTTATGAGTAGCGAAAAAACGATTCGCGATTGCTGATTTCCGGTGTGTGTATCAGTTTGCCGTGGACTTAAAAATTATTAAACAATACACGCCTACTCTCTGTGAGCGAAGCTCAACCGCATTGCTTGTTTTCCTATATAAATAATTTTGTTTTTGTTTTTTCACTTGTTATTGTAATTGTTTATACTTAAAACCACCTTTAATGCTGCAAATTAACTTGAATGCTGCATTTTGTTGCCTATAGAAGGCAGTTATTTTGCACAGATTTTTTTTGTTGTTGTTGCATATTTAATGCCATCGAAGATTTAAAATTTATTAATTAAAGCCATTTGTAATAATGCCTCTTTATGTTTGTATGTGTCTGGCTTTGTGTTTGTATATAATTTTTTCCTTTATTTATTAAGAGGATTTAAAACAATTTTTTTTTTTTTTTGTTAAAATTTTTCGCGTTTTTTTCTTCCGTTGTGTTGCATTAAAATTAATGTTTTGGCTGGCACAAGCCAAGTCGGCTCAGTACAAATATGTCAGTTAATATTAATTATGAACAAGTTTATTGCCGGGATTTATTAATGCAAAACATAAAAAAGAAACAGGAAACGGAACAAAATAAACACAACAAAACAAATGTCACAGTGTTCAATTACACAAAACAAAATCCCGGCAATTATTTTATATTCCAATGCATGCTGCTCTCCAGTATAATAATAGCAAATAAATCCAAAAAATTATTTTCTCCTTTTTTATTTAAAAACCTTAAAATAAAATAAAATAACAGAATATTCTATTCTATAACGGCAAGGGACAAGAAAGAAAAGAAGAATTATTTTCGGAATTTGACCTGTATCGGCAACGGCAACATCCATGAGTGAAAGTAAACACAACAAATTCATGAAAAATTTGACTTTATTTTTGAACACAATCTCTTTTCAACACGATACACTTTTCCCCACAACATTGCATAACTTCCATGACCTGTGTGCAGTGAAATCTGTACAGCTTTATAAAATAACATTCAGACATGGATCCTACCTCTTTATTGTTTTGAAATCCTTTGTTGCTGAACTGAAGTTCTTTTTAAAATCTTGAAATAGAAAATATTCCGAGAAAGCTACCACACATCTCATGCTAAAATCGATTTATTGCAACGAACATTAGATGGCCATTTAAATTGATTATGACGCTATTTGACACCGCTAGACTATTTTCTGTGGGGCCCCGACAAATCAGAGACAATTGATCATTCAAAGACCAACATTTGTGATACCATTGCCGAGATACGATCCCATAGACTCTAAAAAGTGCTCGAAAATTGATCCAATCGAATGAGGTACAGTGAGGCCAGCGGCGGTAGCCATATGAATGAAATAATATTCCATTCCTAACCGGAACCGGAAGTAGAAAAACGGGCGAGAAATGGTTTACTTATTATCGAACTGATAATTTTGATGTTAAACACGCATCCTCACTTTGGTCGACCAAATTATAGAAAAAGTTTAAACAGGCTGACCATAAGCAACGTGGACGTAATTAGCGAACTAAGTATTTATCACCAAACAGTTATCAATTATTAGAAGAAAGCCGGCCAGACCAGTATTTGTCGATGATCATCAACTCCTTTTGGGCTGAAATAAATAATGTGGCACCAAAATGGTTTCAACAGGGCGACCTTACGTGTCACATTGAATATTTTGTGTGAGTGATTTGAGTGCATGGTCATTCCAAGTGGAGATAATGTGAACTGGCTATCGAGATCGTGCGATTTGACCCCTTTACACTATTTCTTGTAAAGTTTTCTTAAGCCCCAGGAATATGCGATGAAGCCTTAAACTACAGCGGCCGTCAAAGTCAACATAACTCAGGTATTAGTCCACTTCCGTTTGATTAATTCGCCAGTCATTAAAAAATTTTATATTTCGGTTGCGATTCACTCAGAGAAGCCGTGGAGGCCATTTGAAGACGTTATATGCCACATATAATGGCTTTAATAGGCCTTTCAAACGAATAAAAATGTCGATGACATCTCACGCACACTTTGTTTTCTTTAAGGACTTCACAAAATAAACCCGATGGTATTGTTTACATATTAAAAACCTTATATTTTTCGCATAATTAAATTCGTAAAGTTGTTTAGAAATATTTGTGACTCCAAAAAATGTAGTATACTTTTAGGCGACATTTTTTAGAATTTTTGTAATCAGTTACTCAATGTGTTGCGGTAAAATGTTGGAAATTTAAAGCTTTTAATAATACACATATAGATGTGAATTATTTTATAGTTCTTTTAAGTAAATTATTAATAGCAATACAGTAATTAATAAATTTTATATATTTAAACAATTAGTTTCTTCTAATAATTTGTGTTGCCTACTTTGCGGCATATGATATTGACACAATATTGTGTGTATTAATTTGTAAACCAAAGCTCTTTAGGTTTTTTTTTCTTCATTTCAAATTCATTTTCTTCTTTTTTCACATGAAAAAGAAAAACATTAAAACGTACTAAAATTAAAATTTGTATACAAAATAATAATAAAAATAAAAATGATAGTGAAAATGACAATGAAAAAAATAGCAACAATCACAAAACCTTGAAAAATCATTGAAGTTTACCGCACTTATTTACCACAAGTTTCACCACGAAATTGATAATTCAACGGTTGACCAACTAAAAAACAACAGTGAAAACAACAACCAGCCTATAAAAACAAACAAATTGTATACGGTGTGGCAAAAAGAAAAAAAAATATAAAAAAAGAATTAAGAGAAAATAAAATAAAACATTTATAAAAATACAAACAAACAAATAAATAAACAACAACGGAATGTATGGCTAAAAGAGAGCCATACATTATGGCCGATAAATAAAATGCAAAAAAAAACAACAACAGAATGTTCTACAAAAACTGTAGCCTACAGTGAGGGGCATAATAAATTCAAGAAAATTTGAAGCATAATTCAAGGGGCAATATACTAAATCTGAATTATTTTAGATTTTTTAAATGAAAAAAGGAACTATTTCACCAGACCTTTGGAACTAAACACTCAAAAAACTATTTGAAGCTCTTTTGTAAAAAGCTAATCAACTGATTGTCAATATTAAGGCACCAAACTGTAGGTGATATTGTATGCCAGTGCTGTATTTATGTATTGACTGTATATGTATGTAAATAAATACATTAACAATCATTTCAAAAACGTTAAACAAAAACAAAAACGGAAAAAACTGCAACAATTTATAATTCAAGTGGTCGCCAAATACTCACAATTCGAAAAGCCACCATTAACAATCTCAATGGACTGGGGTTTGGGGTTTGACTATTAAAAAAAAGAGGACAAAAACAGTAACAACAACAACGAAAACGACAACAACAAATAATGGCAAACAAAAAATTTTTATATATATTAAATACCATGGACTTCATTCCGCTCGTAACATTTTTTGCTATAAAAGTCGCGATTTTTTTGTTTTTGTTAGAGAAAGAGTTAAACAAGTGGTCAACCAACTCAACAACCACATACAAATACAATAAAAACATTATGGTTTTTAACGAAAATAAAAAACAATTCCAACAACAACAATGAACAAAAAAAAATTATCAATAAAATTTATAAAAATTCAATGCGATATACAAACACAAATACAAATGAAATACAAATCCAAAAACAAAAACGTGGAAAGAAAAAACATTGAAATAATATGAACAACCAAAAGCCTCAGGTGAAATCAATTAAAAACAAATTAAATGTTACCCAAAAAAGTATGCAATTATTATGTGCATTATGTGATGTAAAAGCCGCCTAAAAATAGACGTTTGAAATTGTTGCAATCGAATATTTATTATTACAAATATACAAATTAATTAAATAAAATGCAATACAATCGAATAAAATAAAATAATAAGGAAAAAAATATTTAATTAATATTCCAAAACAACAAAAAACAAAAGATAAATTCTATTATAAATTTTTATTTGAATTACACGGAATTGTCTTTGTAATTTGTTGCCTAATTTTAGGCATATAAAATGGTTATCAATACGTGGAAATAAAATTTATTTTTTTTGTTAATGGCATGAGGAAAGAAAAATTTGGGAATTAAAAAATCTTTTAATTGTGCAAATCGATGTATATTGGTATCTCATGTCGAAAATCCTGTTGTAAAGTAATAATTGGCATTAGCTCGATACTTAACTGTATTAAGTTTATTAAATATTGGACACGTATAGCCAATCTCAGCGTTTTATACCAGATAATTATTGTAGACACAATTGGTCATTACAAGCCTTCAGCCAGGATTATGACCTAGCCTCTCACAACACTTATGTTTTGTGTATTAATTTTACAGTTTAAAGTCGACTCCGGAAGACAGATTCTCGACTTTTATTTACTCTCTTAGTTTTTGCCAGAAATCTGGTGGAGGAAGTCGCCAAAGAAATATTTGTTTCATATTTCATTTTGTTAGAGTTGCCTGTCCTGGAATTTGAAACTTAGCCTCACTTCTAATAAGTCAACACATTACCTACTAGACTACAGAGACTTCGGAATTCTTTAGAAACGGCTAATTGATAAATATTTGTGTGACAAATCGTCTAGTCAACTGCAACTATATGACATACATACTGTGGCCTCACGTCTAATAAGCCAACACACTACCTACTAGACTATGGCGACTTCAATGTAAACGTAAATAAACAAACTAAATTGTCGAATTTGATATCAATTAGCATGAGATCCAAAGCATCGCAAAAGAGTCACTGTTTGGAGGGAATTTTGGGTTGCGAACCATGTTTGAATTGGATGATCTGGACACCAAAAACATGTGGTTTCAACAAGACAGTGTTACGTAAAACAAAGCTCATTTCACATTATATTTTAAACTCGAGCAATTTGATGCCACGATCATCTCACTTAGAGGTGATGTGAATTGACCTTGTTAGGCTTTTCCATGTTAAATTTTTTAAGTGACAGGTGTATGAGAATAATTCACTGACCACAGCTGTATTAAACGCCATTGGACTGAGACATGTTAGATTTAACATTTCATATACGCTTCACCCAGAGAACAGAGTATAGGACTTTCCAACGGAAAAAAATCTTGATTTTATCTCACAAGCACACTTTGTTTTATTAAAATTTAAAGATAAGAAGCTCTTTATTATAGACCCGATACTAACAAATAACACATAATTTTTTAAGGCATTTCAATCCTTCCTTACGCGTCATTTCCTACAAATTTCCCCAATTTCCTTCCAATGATGCTAAGGGCTAGTGCCCATAGTGCAAATCCTTTCATACTTTAACTTCCATTCCTCTAGTACCCGAAAGTTCTTGATAATTTTTTTAGAGCGTGTTAGTTTATCGATTTACAATAATGAGCAAAATTTCTCGATGGAGAATCAAATATGTCAGTACGTTGGCTTAAAAATAAAATTATCATTTTACCGAAGGACAAAAAAAATGTTAATAAAACGAACACGCCATATGCATTTGAAAGAGCTACCAGAACAAATTTCTTATGCTCCCCTGAAATACAATGTCGATTCAAAACCTAGGCATACGAAAATGGATTGATTTGGTTAAAGTTGATCATGGTTTGATGGGATGGCTTGTCGTTCGGTACTTAGGAGATTTACATAAAAGAGGTGATTGTATTAACGTAGGCAGCTTTTATTAAATTTCAGCAGTCCTCAGAAAAGTGTTAGTCATACAAAGCTTACTGGCACTGCTCATAAGCTGCAATGGATTGTTAACCAAGGAAATCTGGTATTCATAATTGGAAAATATCCTTATGAACGTAACAAATGTCTGTAGATACGACCAATTGAATAAAATCAAGATATAAGAGGAGTAGCGTGTCAATTGATAGGAAATTATATTAAACTGTTGTGGTATAATTAATGGAACGAACCATCCATCCATAAAGGAAAATCATGAATTTGTATAAGAGGAAATCAATTTTAATTTGTTGTTATATCTTACTTATCAATAAAGAAGTTTCAATTTGCAACTAAAAATTATTATATTATAATCGTCATTCGATGTCTATTAAAGCGTCAATATGGCCAGACTTTTCATTAACAATGGCTTTTGAAGTATATTTTAAGGACAGATTTCTGAAACAAGAGTTCACTGAAAGTATTGCCTACATTAGGGGGTTTCAAAGCAAAATTCCTTAAGTCTTGTTAAGATTTTTGAAGATCTATTAAAACAAACCTTATTATTAACTAGTAACAATTATGCATTCAATGTATACTAAAGCCTTCACGGGGGCATATCTTTTATAAACAAAGCCTTTTTATGTCCTTTTTAAAGCTAGAATTTCGAAACAAAAACTTCACAAGAATTATTGTCTATATTAGGGGGCTTCAAAGCAAAATTCTTTAATCCATTACAATTTTCTTGAAGTTCTATTAAAACGAGCATTATTATGTCTCTATCGGCATTCAATGTACAATTAAAGCCACCTCGGGGTCATTCTTTTATAAACACAGCCTTTTTAAAGCCAGAATTTCGAAACAAAAACTTTACAAAAATTATTGCCTATATTAGGGGGCTTCAAAGCAAAATTCCTTAATCCTTTACAAGCTGTTTGAAGTTCTATTAAAATGAACCTTATTATGGAAACAAAAAAAAATTTAAAATACTTGCCATTATAAAGGATTGCTGCAACTCATTTTGTGCAGGACCCCATTTAAATTAAATTTTTTTTTTTCAACTTTTTGGACAAATGATTTATAAAATACATGCACGGCACATGAAAGGCAAAAAGTAAAAAAAAAATCACATTTTTTAATGAAACAAATGAAAGCAGAAGGAAAAAAAGGAAAAAAGAGTGAAAAACGAGGTATTAAAAGTACAGAAAATAATGCTAAAAATGTGCGTATGGATAAATAAATGAGATTCTTTTTTCCCTCGTTTTTTTTTCGCATATAATTGTTGTACTATTTGTTATTATTATTATTATTGTTGTTGTGTCTGTTTACAAATACACATATACGAACACACGCACATACATATACAAATAATTATAGTAGTCGGTACACATTTATTTCATTTTTAATTTTTTTCGGTTTTTTTTTTGTTTCACCGAGAGGGAAAATTGTATTGCGTTGTATTTCATGCGTAACATTGCATTAAAATTAAATCGATAAAATGCCAACAACAACAACAACAATATTTATTTGAAGAATAAAACAACAGCAGATCGTGCTGCAATTATACAAAACATACAACATATATTAACATTAACAGCAGCAACTACAATTGCAACAGCAACAAAAACATACAATTTTTATAATGAAAATATTCCGAAAATAAATTAAAAAAATCAGGAGGAAAAAAATATTGGGGAAAAAATGTTTAAAACCTTAAGGAAAAGCACAGAAATTGAAATGCAATTTCACAAGGAATACAATACCAAAATAACTTTTATATGAAATTTAAGTCTATAATTTAAATATATTTATTTTCAATGGAAAATTCATTTAAATATATGGGTTAAGCGCCTTAAGGTATGCCTTGTTTTCGATTCTTTGAATGAATGATGGCAGGCTTAGCAGGGCTCTCAACTTTTAATATTCCGTATTCCATTTACAAATATGGGCCGTTAAACGTCCGAAGAACGCATAAAAAATCGAATATTGTGCATTTTGAAGTGAATACGATGTTCATAACAGATTTATTGTGTAAGAGACAGAAGAGTAATAGATGTGATGAGCTCCGGGCATCATCGTAGTTTACCCATTGCCGGATCGGATGTCGCTTCCGTTAGGAAAAGCGTGATAGACAATCTGAATTTGTCGATTTCCCGCGGTTCTACGCGTAGTTCTCTTTTAAATTTTTCTTCTTTATGAGCATCACTTCGTGGTTACGTCATTAGAAACAAATTATTGCATGTAGTCCTCTAAATGTGCAGGATCTAGGTGTGAATGTGAAGGTACTACTTCATACGAATTAGGAACTGTTGTTTAGACTGTTACAATTTTCTTGTCAAACTACGTTAAATATCATTTTTACGTATTGTTACGAAAATAAAAAAAACCCAGCATAACAAATTGGTAAGCAAATAAACAAAAATACAACAACAGACACAACAAGAATAAATGTAAGCAAAATACACAACCAACAATTATAAAACAACGATGTTTACATTTATAGAGATTTCCAGAAGGCGAAACCACGAACATTCATCTTCAAGAACATTCATCACACTGTTTACTTTGCCATATAAAAGGAAAGGCGAAGCAGGTGACTGAGTTAGGCAGTTTTGTTTGAAGTCACGGTGCGTTTGAAGAGAGTAAACGTGGTATGAAGATCTCCGTTACAAAGATCTGATCGAATAATTATTTAGTAATTGTTATTGTTTATGAAAAGGGTATAAACAGAGGCATAACAAAGAAAATTAGTTGTTGTTGTTTACAGCAAGTTGTGAACAGTGCCAAACAGAATTTATTTTTATTTTATTTGCAATCTACGAGCTCATATTTTAAACGTTTTTAAAAGGTAAAAACGTAACAATATTACTCTTAGTTACTGGCTTCTTTCTAAGGTTATTTTCTTTTTTAAAATTAAAAAACCACGGCAATGAGTACTTATTTCAATATTTTATTGTTTTCCATGATTGATGCATTAAAAAACTGTATTCGCGAAAAACATTTAAATATCCAGGTGGAGAAATTATTAATTTTATAACGTTTTTATATGCAACTTCTGCAAAGAACTTGTGTAAGGAAGGTATACCTTATTAATAAGTATGTTCACGTAGGTTTTAATTAATTTTATTAAGAATAAGCCAAGCAGTTGAAAGTTTATAAATATTTTTGATTGTGGTAATTTTGTTTACTGAGGCCCTATAAAATCTGATACAAGAAATATTTATTGCGTTTGATGGTTCAGACATTCGATATACTACTTATGTGATATCAATGTGTTAGTCACTAATAGCAAATAAGTTTACATACTAATATAATGTAACAAGGAATATCTACTGAGGCCTTCATCCTGATCAAAGTTTATAAAAACGCATTGATATTTGCTCTTAAGTTCCGTAGTTGTATTGACAAGAATTTATTCAACTACCTGGTTGCCCGATTTCTTGCAACGATATCGCCAAGAAAAATAAGATGGCTCTGCAATTCAGAAAATATTTTAAAACTAGTACTGACGTAAAGACATTTCAGAGAAAAAAATTTATTCGCAACGTAATATCCACACGAATATAGCTATCAACCATGTTTATATCATTTTTACGCGAGGATATATCGATTACTAAGGTGATAGCGATAACAGTGCTGATGTCGGATTAGCCAAAAGCCTTTAGAAAATTATAGACTGGTTTCTGAGTTAGAAATCTTGTCGGTCTGCTTAATTAATGAATGTGCACGGTAGATTACATTAAAACATTAAAAAAAGAATGAAACGAAAAGAAGATTATACCTTCTAAAAGTATAAAACAGAGATCAAAATGATGAATTTTTGTCCTGTTCGGGATCATACTAATTCTGATAAATAAAACATTCAATATCTCATAAATATGTAATGTTTTCTTGTCATATTTGTTACAAAAACTGGAATTCACATATGAAATCAATGAAATTCATGTGCATGCACTGAAAGATTTCCATGTGATTGACATAAATATCCTATCCTTTAGAGAAATATTTAGTTTTTTATTCTTTTTAATAAGAAGAAAAATTATTTAAATATGAATATAACAGATAATATGAGAAATTTTACATATTTTTTTGATTTTTAAATTTTGTAACCAAGTATTGCACGTTCAATTGTGGCATTCAGCAACAATTTTAGAAATTTTAGAAATTTTAAATTTTTGGTTGTCATTTAATTACAGAGTTTTAAAAAGTGTTTTAAAAATTATAAGAATTTTTACTGAATTTGTTCCTATTATTTAGGTCAGAGGTCAAAGGTCAGATTTCCATTTTTATGGTTAATTTTAATAAATAAAAATTTTTTTTAAAAAAATTAATCAAAAGCTTTCAATACTAAAGCGAATGATACATATTTAAATTTTTAAAAATAAAAATTTTTTAATAAAATTTATATTTGAATTTAATAAGAAATTTAAAAAAAATTTCGATTTTTTCAAATACAACACCCTTTGAGACTCACTTTTTTAAATTCTGCATTTCATTTTAATTTTCAATTTTATTATTTTTTATTTTTATAAATATAATTCATTCACAAAAACACTATTTTTCTTCAGCAACAATAATTTTTTTTTTTCAATATTTTTTCAAACTTTTTTCACACTTTTATTATTTTCAATCAAATTTCTTTACTTCTTCATTCTTTTTTTGAGATTTTAAAATTTTCTGATTTTACAACAGAAATTTTTTAATGTTTTGTATTGGTTGCTGCTTCTAAACTTTAAATTCTTTCAAAATTTCATTCGAATTTCATTTTTTTTAACTTTTTTTCATTCGTTTAAACACAATATTGGAGTGGCACTCATTCGTTTAGGCTATTAGAAGCCAATGTTAATTATGCACAATGTTGGGGTTTGGTTAACGGAAATATAACCGCCGTTTTAGTGGCTGGCACACTCACACACACACAGCAGGTGATGGGAGTGCATGTAACACTTTAGATTGATGGCAAATGTAATTTTCCTTTATGGCCACGAGAATCTGGCTAAAATGCCACCATAAAAATGGTCACGTTAAGGTAAATATACACACGCGGAATAAAAGCATAAAAACGTGGCTAAATTAACACCGGCTAGTACTATTTTCCCGTTTATTTTTTTCTTGTTACGTATTTCCTATGGAATTTTGCGTACCATTAAGAGAACTGGCGTAAGCTATTGTTAACACCGTTTAATGTGAAATCCTTTAGAAGAGATGCAACAATAATTTTTTGGCATACACATACATATACAAACACACACACTCACATGTGTAGAATAAAAGGAAAACCAATATTTATTAGAATTTTTGGTATCAAAAAAAAAATTTATTTTTTTGGCTGATGTTCCGTTATCTCCGTTATGTATCTAAAAACACTAACAAATTTTGTAATGCGTGCGTACGGTTTGGAAACGGTTTTAAATGTGTGCTGGAAAAACCTTTTGAAAATCTACTGAAGCGCTTTTACACAAATTTCAAATAAGTTGTGTTGATAACAACAACAACAAGCAGAGCAAAGCACAATTATAATTATTTTGCTACCAACAATAACAACAACAACTAAACTAAACATATAATGTGTATGAAACAACAACACCAACAGCACATGGTAGCAAAAAATAGCAAGAAAAACGAGTTGAAAATTTGAAAATTTTTCCTATAAAAAATTTTCAAAATTTTCAAAAAACCCACCTTACACACACCCTCTCACATATGCAAATAACCTGCCTACCATTGCAAAAGCAACAACAACCATAACAGCAACAACAACTATTTTAGAAATACACATTTAGCATTTACAAAACAAGTTTCATTATTATAAATGCTTTGCATACGTATATGTACGTCTTTATATGTATATGTGTAAGTGTATAAGTGTTAGTGTGCATATGTGTTAATTTGAGCATGATATGCAAGTGTTTTTGAGTTGGTTTTCGCCCCAAAATTACGAGAATAAAAATTAAACTCAATAAACTGAAAGAGTTATAACTGGTTTTCAACCCATAAAGCACACACATACATACATCACCTACACACACACACACAGCTATGCCTATAGCCTACCATGCTCTCTGTCTCTCATACTATCTAAAATCGGTCACACATAATCATAAACAACAATAAGCAGCACATACTTACAGGCGCACAAAAGCAACCAACACTACGAAACAAAAACAATGGGTGGGTGGAGAGTTTTAAAACCAACAAAACAACAACAACGACGACAACGAGAAATACTTTACAAAAGTAAACAAAAACATCAACACGAAATGAGCACACAACAGCTTAACATAACATGTGCAGAACTTAACAGCCTTACTGCTTACAGGCGCTCTGTTATTTGAGTTTTACTCTCTGTTTATATTAACTGTTATTAGCAGACAGTACTCGTATAACTCTGTTTACTGAATTTGCAGAATTACAATTTGCGGAAAACAAAAACAAAACCTGCTGCTGCTGTTCTATTTAAATGCAGAAAATCTGAACAATTCTTTGGTAAATTTAAATGTTCAGTTCACATGTAAAATACAATGTTTATACTGTTGCTTTGCACTATCATCCAATGCTTGTGTAGCTGTTGTTGTTGCCAGTACTGTGCATGGAAATGGAAGTGGCTGTGGATATATTGGTATGTTACTGGTGTTTGTTTACTCCATCAACACTTCCGTGCTGACCATTTTTAATATACCATTGCAGCCCTGTTTGGCTTTTTGTAACTCCGTTCATCCATCCAGCATCGTCATCATTATATGGCTCTCATGCCGCCAATGTAAAATTGTTAAACACGCGTATTACGACGGAAATGAGGTTGCACAGAGCACCAGGTTACGCACAAAAAAAAAAAAGAATTGAGATTTTGTATAAAAGCAAAAATGGGAAAAAATTAAAAAAAATAGGAGGGAAAACTTTTATACAGAATTTGCTGACACTAGCAAGTGCTAGTACTGCAGCAGGAACAGTGTAACAAAACAGATCATCTAGCCAGGCATATACATACATATGTTCCCCAATTTAATTTGAATTTTGAGCACAACGGAATGGAATGGTGTTATGAACTTGGCAAGACGATCAGTACAATACAATTATTGCCTTAATTTTGTTGGAAAGTGATATGGAATGAGATCAGATAGAGAAAAGTAGAAAGCAAGTAAGGAAGGCTTTAATGCCTAATATTTTGACAAACATCCTAAAGCCCCTTTCCATTGCCATGGCTATCTGAGAGGAAAAAGTCAAACCAACAATATTCCAAGGCTATGGATAGGAATTCTAATTCTAAATTGGGATGCTAACAGCCTCCAATAATAGCTGCATAATGCGAATATGCCGTCTACAATTTTACACTACATAAGTACTTGGAAGTCAAATTCTACGCTAAACCAGTTCTTATAGAAAACTGCAATCAAATTTCTAAAATAATGATCCAAGAAACCATTTCATCTGTTCAAAGAGTAACTCAAAGTGTATTCCTTTCTTCCGAATATTTCGAAACTCTCCCAGTCTAAATGAGTTAAAGGAGACCAACTAAGAAGTATTAAGACAGCATGTCATAGTAAAATATCAGTTGAAATAGTAAGCTTTGACATCGAAACCGCAACTGAATTTTATTAGCTTCGCATCGCATCAGTCAGAAAGGCTGCTCCCAACTTAGAGCAAAAATTAGAGAGGAATTAATGCATTCAACCCCATATTCAAGGTATTTCAAAATAAAATTGAGATTTATTAAGCAGACAATTTAAAGCAGACCAATGCATAATAGGTCCATCCATAGATTGAAGCGCTTCTTTGAATTTAGAAAGACTTCAATACCATCAAATATATTGAAAGCATTGGAAGCGAAAGGAGTACAACAGAAAATTCTTGGATTTATCAAAACTGTATACGAACAATACCACCAACCAATGCATACCAATGCTCAAGTGAAACAAGGATAGTAAAACAAGAATGCGTTCTTTCACTTAAACTATTCAACATGTGCTGGATGTTGTCATGGATATTCCGATCGAATTCCCTGGAACTTTAACCTCGTAGCAATAAAGGTAGAAATGTATTGAAAATGTATTGGAATCTTGATTGGGTCTTACGGATAGTGTTATAGTAGACTACTGAAAGCTGAAGAACCCGTATTCCACTAAGGAATACCTTGAGTTGGTTTTATATTAGGGAGCCTAATTTGTTGACTTATTATTAGACAAGAGACCATGGCTTAAACTCCAGCTTAGACATCTTGACGAACTAAGAATGGAAAAAATATATTTTTTTCGGCAACTACTCTGAGAGAAAATAAAATTGCCTTGAAAAATTTCTCAAAATTTTTGTCGTTCGAAGTCGATTGCGCCGCTCATGGATAAAATTAATACACCCAGCATGTGTAATGTGAGAAGCTAGGTTCTAAGCCTGGCTGAAGTAAATAAGTAAGTGAAACGAAACATATTGTTACGAAAATGAAAAATCAATATACTGGTGTTTTGCTTTAACATCGCTTAACATTAAAAGTATAAACAAAACCTACAAAAACAAAACAATGTAGTAAACAAACCTGTTTACAAATTATCGTACTATAACAACAAAGCATAAAAATATGGTAAATAAGTAAACAAAAATACAACAACAAACACCAGCAATATTAATGGCAAGGAGAGAAAAAAATCAATTGTTGATCAAACTACACAAGACCACGATTCGCGATCTCTAAATTTTTGTTTTGAATTTGCTTCAAGTCAGGCTTGTTGTTTAGAAACTTTAAAGTAACTTGATGAGGCTCAGCTGAAGAGACCTAGTTACAAAATTTATGAGTAGAAAATACATAGACTTCGTATGTCTTTTCCATTTAAAAAGTGTGCTTTACTTCACAGTTTTGCCACACATGCCACACTGTTGCATTAACTTTTCCATAACTAAACTACACACACACACCGAGAAAGGCACACTGTGCGTTTTAACGCATACGCATGCATGCATTGATTTACAAAAATAAAAAAAAAGAATACAAAACGGATGTGAACATTTAAAAGTCATTTATTTCAATGCGTGCCACATATAACAACGTTTTGCCGGAGTAACAATAAGCCAACAACAACAACAATATAAAGGAAGAGACACAAATGCGTGGAAGTTGCATAAAAAGTGCGTGAACGTACGTACGAACAGAAGCAGCAGCAAAATCAATAGCAATAGCAATAGGCAAGGATAATGTACGGAATAATAATGGTCATCAGTGTATGAAACTGACCGACCAGGCAGCCAAAGAGCCATACAACGAAAGTCTATGTGTCTGGCTAGGCTATCGGGCTGTTGTGCGTCCATACACGACGGCACATAGACAAACAAAATTCATTCATGCAAATTAAATTCAACGTTTTTATTGTTGTTAGTTGTTGCTGTTGTTGTTGTTGGAGTTGTTGTTTGAAAGGAAATAAATTTTAAAATAAATGAATAACGAAACGAAGAACAACAAAAGGATTCTTTCTAAAAGTAAATGAAAAAAGAGCGTAAATATGTATGTATGAGGTACGTACAGTAAGGAATTGTTTTGTTAGATAACCAGAATAACCAGGGAAAGAGTGTTTAGAGATGGGAGGGGGATGAAATGTACGAAAAAACAAAAGGGTTCAGTTTACTAGTCCACCAAAAAAGCAAAAAAAAAGAAAACGGAATCTTGTATCCAATACTTGGATTAATGAAATCTACACACTCTACGCCACTCCACTCTATTCTGCTAAACAGCAAAAAAGAGGATTTCAAAGCTTTGAAAATTAATGATGTGGGGGTCAGCATAAACTTACATGCACTCTTCCTGCCTTTCTATTGCTTTGCCTCTCTAACACTTACATTTTGTTGTTTGAAATTTAAATTTATTTTAATTCTGTTTCTCTCTCTCTCTCTCTTTATATTTAAATTACAATAACAATCATTAATTTCACTCATTTGAGCATTAAAAAATCTGGTTTTATTTTCTATACAAAATACATAAATTTTATCCTGATTATACCGTTACAATGTACATATATGGTGTATTCCATACATGCTTAATGCTCTCCACATAGTAATGTTAGCATATGTAAATGTACACATATGTATGTGTGCATGCATATGTAAATATATTCGAAAGAAAATGGAAATGAGCGTACGTATGTAAATTTAATATAGAAAAACAGAAAGAACAGAAGTTTAAAAGAATGAAATGATTGGTTTTGTTGAGGGGCAATATTTTTTCTCTCTTTTGGTTACACCGCATTTTTTTACGTAAATTTTATTTAAAAAGAAATATAAGACAAGTGAATTGTAGGTATTTAAAAAATGCATTATTGTAAGACTATTTTGTGACAACTTTTTCAATCCCTTTCGGCAACTTATTATCAGTACATACATATTGTTACGAAAATGGAAATGATTTTACATCGTTTAACATTAAAATGATAAACAAAAGCTACAAAAACAAAAACATTGAACTTGTTTACATGATAAACAAGTAAACCAAAAATGCAACAACAAACAATATAAACAAAATACACAAACAACAATGAAATAACGATGTTTACGTTTACGGAGATCTCAATAAGGCAAAGTCACGAACATTCGCCTTCAAGAACATTCATATCAGCCTGTTTACGTTGGCATATAAAAGGCAAGGCAAAGCAGGCGAGTCAATTCAGTCAGTCTTTTGTGAAGACGCAATGCATGTGAAGAGAGTAATCGTGGTTTGAAGATCTCCGTTACAAAAATCTGTCGAATAATTGTCTAGTAATTGTTAGTGTTTATGAAAAGGGTATAGACAGATGAATAACAAAGAAAAGCAATTGTTGTTGTTTACATCAAGTTGTGAACAGTGGCACACAGACTTGTGCGAATAATAAAAAATTTTAATTAAAACTAAACACAAATTTATTCTTATTTTATTTGCAATCTACGAGCTCATATTTTAAACTACTTTCGGTTCTACTTGTACACAATTTTAAATCTCCAGAATTTTTTTCTCGACATTCAAAATTATTAAATAACAGCAAACGATTACATACTTCTATAGAGCACGAGGCACTCATGTTCACTCATCTACGATATTTAATTATAAAGTACAGGCAACAGCAAGAAAAACAACAACATTTTGAGTTAAAAAATCCTTTAACATTTATATGCTCTTCTGGCTCATTTATAATGTGGGTTTTGTGAATTCAAAAAAAACATTGAAAAAAACAACGAAAAACTTTCAAAATAAAAACATGCATATGCACACACAAACTACAGAGTATTTCCATTAAAAAATAGTGAAAATTGTTGTGTTTAGTCGTGCAAATCTGGGACCGTCCCATTAATAAATACAACGTTGGTACGAGAGTGCAAAGAAAAACGAGATGGCAATACATGCTTATACAGGAAATCCAGCCGTACATACACATACAGTTTACTCATACAAACATAGAAGCTTTTACTCATTATAATGAACAGCATTAACACACACATATACACTAACAACTGCTTTGTATGCTGCTGTTAAATTATACAGAAGTTCGAGTAGCATAAACTAAATGTATTCTTTAATATTGTTATTATTGTTGTTGTTGTTGTTATAGTGGTGATTGTATTTGCATATGCCTTAAATATAGCAGAGAAAAAGAGAAGGCACCGAAGGTGGCAGAAATACAGAAAAAAGAGCGAAACTTTAATGAGCATCTCGTTTATTTAATTCTCACTACCACTGCCACTGTCTCTACTACAATTACAACTCTCTGGACAAGTGTTAGTTTTCAGTCTTACATGTATTTGCCATTGACTAATGTGAGTGGATATGTTTAATTGGCATCCAAGTAGTTTTCAATTCATTTATTGCCGTCCAATCCCTTGTTACATCCTCCCTTTCTCCTGCTTTACACTCATTTAACAAGAGTTTATTGAGCACATTGAGTAGTTTTCGTGAAGTTTTTTCTTTTTGAAATTGAAGTTTTATTCTCATTCATTTTATTAATTCGTTGACTTTAAAACTATCGGTAAAAATTATTAAAATACTCTCACACATGCACACACTCAGTAATACTCACTCATACACTCACAGTCATATTTATCAAATTACGGGGTATATTTATTGTGTGGAATTAGTTTTTTCTAGCCACTGTTTTCATTAATGCTTTCATATTTTAATCGAAATGGGACAGTGGAACAGAAATGAATTCTAAATAAAATCTTCGAATTAACACACAATAACAATAACGTTTTATTTAAAAGATAAAACGTAATAATATGAGTTTGTAGATTGTAAATATAATAAAAATAAATTTGTGTTTAGTTTTAATTAAAAGCCTTTATTATTCACACAATTCTGTATGCCACTGTTCACAACTTGATGTAAACAACAACAATTGCTTTTCTTTGTTATTCCTCTGTTTATACCCTTTGCATAAACAATAACAATTACTACGCAATTATTCGACAGATCTTTGTAACGGAGATCTTCAAACCACAATTGCTCTCTCCAAACACATCGGGTCCTTACACAAGACTGACTGAACTTTTACTAACTCCGTTGCTTGCTTTGCCTTGTCTTGCGTTGCCATATAAGGCAACGTAATAGTGTTCGCCTTCTCGAGACCTCTATAAATGTAATCATCATTGTTTCATTATTGTTATTTATGTATTTTGTTTACATTTATTCTTGTAGGGTTTGTTGGTATATTTTTGTTTACTTGCTTATAATTTTTTATGCTGGTGTTTGTTGTTATATTACACAGTGCGATTTTGTAGTTTTTGTTAATAATTTTAACGCGTTAATCGCCATGTCAGTCATTTGTGTCTGACGCATGAGCGATTTGGTAGAAGGCCACGTAAATCACAGATGTCCAAGGCCAATGAAGCTGTGTTCAAAATAACAGGTTAATACTTATTGTATCTTGTTTGGATGCATCAGACATGTAAGACTGACACGGCTTGTCGAGGCACTTAATGAGAGACCCAATACAACTAAAGAGGTAATACTGCTGGTCTGCTAATAGCATGTTTCGATGCTAAATTAAAGGACCTTCGAAAATCACATTTTTTAATCTCCACTGTTCAATAATGCAAATGAAGTCGTTCTACATATTTTTCTATTACAATTTTATCGATAATTACACATACATATACATGCAATATTACATATCTACTAGATAAACATACATTTACGTTATCATATCCATGTGTATGTAGCTGTGCAACGGTTAAATAAAAATAAAATTTTTAAGAGTATGGCGCGATGTGCGTGCATGCAACGGACATTTCTAATTTAAAGTCTCGTTTTCTAACTTTAAAATCCAAACAATTGTGTTGTTAATGATTAGAAAGAAAGAAACAAAGAGGGAAAATAGAAAGAGAGAAAGAGAAGAGATGATGATTAAAGCAGGTGGGAAACGAAGTTAAAACAAAGCCAAGCCAGAGCAGAGCACAGCACAGCACAGCAGACCATACCAGACCAAATGAAGTCAAGTTAAGTATTCAACACAAAAGCACATTTTAGCCACACACACATACATCGGCACACAAGTACAAATGCACACATGCACACACGCATACAAAAGTAACAAGTAACTTCCTGATGTAACACGGCCGCCAACATTGCCTGCAACAATATTTAAATACATACAACAAAACTACACATGCATTCTATTACACCCACATACATTTCTAACTTCACATATGATATGCTTTTGAAATGCGTTACTCTGAGTAAAGAGTGAATGGTGCTGGAGCATGTGTATGGGAATGGTGGGTATGAGCAGTAGTATCGGTGGTAAAACATTTCCAGTGATTTTTTCTTTTCATTCCGTTGCAACAGTAGGAGTAGTTGCAATAGTATAGGCACAGGAAAGGTGCAAACGGTAGCAACAATTAACAAGGAAATGAAAATACGAGGTGTATGTGGCAAAAATAATTTCGAATTGGTAGAAAAGTCTAGAAAGACATGAATTCAAAATGGTAGAACACAGAATATGGCAACTTTAAATTGAAATTGATCCTTGGGAGCTGCTTGAAACCTTATATTTAAGGACAGTGTGTAAGCCCTTGGCATTTTTATATCCACCCTCGTATATTAAATGTTCTATCACTGTAAAATAGACTTTGCAGACTAAATTTTTAAGGTTTATGCGTACAATAAAACATAAAAAAACAAACGCATGCACTCACACACCCTTGTGATGCCACACATGCTACTTTTTACGCTGACCTGGCATGGTATAGAAGTCGAAAGCCTGAGTTTTTGAACCAAACTACACATAATAATAATAACATTGTGATCCATTTAACGCAGGCAAATAATGTTATATTTACAGAACTCGTTAAAGGATTTGAGATGTGTTTCTATAAAATAAAGTAATTTCCTGCCTATTGTATTGACTTTTAAAATTATTGGAAGTGCGGCTGCCCTCATTGAATATCATATTGTTATTAAGACCATGAAACAGATTTCTTCCAGAGTCCAAAAGCATTAGTAGAAGGTAGGAGATTAAAAAACTATAAAATCCAATACAGAGAAACAAATTTTATGTTACAACATAATGGCTTCACATGTGACCTGAAATCCGGAATGAATTTTTATTAGTTACCGTGCAGCATTTTATAAAAAAGGGCCAAGTGGTTATAGTAACTGGACGTCAATTGGATATGTAAACTATAAAAACTTTTTATTGCCTTGCAGTTCCAAGTGTGAGAGATTTTCATTTTGAAACGCAATGCAACTCTGATAGAGGCTTGGCAATGAAAGAAAACTATTCCATCGAAAAAAAAAATCGATTTTATTGTGAATTAACAGACGTTCTCAGTTGGAAATGCTTTTTATGGAACAGAGCTCAGATGATTATCGGCTTTGTTGGAAATAAAAAATTATCAATTTTAAAATGTTAGACGAGTTAATTAGCATATATATGACCAGATATCATGAAACAGCGCTCCAAAGAAAAAAATCATTGACATGGATGGGTGTGTACTTTAGCTTTAGAGTATGTTGGTTTTAGGTTTTAAAGACCAACATTTCAAAAATACGTTGTTTCTTTAGTGAAGAACAAAATAATTAAAAGAATTTCCCTTCTGATCATCGTTCTTAAATTTCTTTTAAAACATATTATCAATAGAATAGTGGTTAACCAATTGTGGTGTCCTCGACAGAAACGATTAAGAAAATCTATAAACCGATAATAAGCTAAAGGTGTGTGCTCTAGCAGGAATGATTTCATTTTAAAAAATGCTGAGATAGCTTCACTTGCTGTTTACAGGCCATTACGGAATTTAGATTTACACCCTTACAAGAGTTCAGCACAAATTGAAACAAGTGATAAGGTGTAGGAACACCCAGTACAATCTTTCTATTTCTGATATGTAATCAAATATATTTGCGGTTTAGCGTTGTCATAATGTAGCAGAAAATATTCTTCGGCGATTAGTTTTTATCGAATTGTTTACATTAAAGGTTATATTCAAACGTTTGACCTGATTGTAGTTGATAATGAACAATACCCTTCGAATATTTTCTCGGTATCAATTATGGCTGTGTCACTGTCTGCACAGGTCCACATTGCTTTGTCCATTATCTTTTTAGCATATTATTGTCGTATGTCATCCACTTGACATCGCCCATAATTATTCACTTCAAATGTCGTTCAATGTCGTTCCGTTTTAATAGTGGATACTGGCACCCAAACATTGAGCTTCTCTACGCATAAAGCCTTCTACAAATGATTGATAAATGTTTGATACTAAACTTTCAGTTTCTTAGCCATATCCTCCCAGTTTATGTGCTCATATTTCTTAATTTTTTTTTAGTTTTCTATTCATTGCTAGATCAGCAACATTACACTGCTGATATTCTGGTTAAAGCAACATCTCCGTAAGCCACACAATCTATTATGATTTCTTTTTTTCTTTGACCAGCAAAAAATGTGTCAACAGTGAAGAGATAGGCTTTACGGCCAATAATTATTTTAGGAACCTTAACATTTCTTTTTAAGAAACTCGAAACCACTGAAATATCGTTGAGAAAATTGTGTCCAGAAAAAGAGACGTTTAGTTGAATGATATTGAAACATTCGCCCCAAAATTGTTCTCTTTTTCAAACAAATCGCCCCCAATTTTTTGACCACAATTGCAAAACCAGCAAATCGATTGCGTGCTTAAGCTACTCACAATAGAAAATTTTGAGGGAAATTCACAATTTTAGTCATCAGAGAATATAACTTGTACAAAATTGAATTGACTATCCCTCAAAGGGTTAATTATTGTTAAACAAAGGAAGTAAAACAACAATAGTTTTAATGAACCCGTTTGTTTTTTCTTTTTTTTGCTCTTGTTTTTGTTCTCTGAACTAATTTTTCGCTTCATTTTAAATGTCTTCTCCATTCATTTTGAATAGTTTTCGAAAAACTTTTCTTATTTTCTTATGGTGAAAAGACAAGGATTGACAGGTTTGTCAAACATACAATGCACACACCTAACCACACTCATATATGTACGTACATAAGCATACTAAAGCATGTAACTGTTTAGAAAAAGCACACATACAAACAGACAAAAAAAAGAAAGTTTTTTGAAATTAGAGCACAATCATTCTAATGTGAAAAGGTTCTATAACAACAACAACAACAATACAAAGAAGAGGAAAAAATCGAATTAGAAACGTAAGAATTTTTACAATTTTAAAATTATTTTCATTAAGACCCTCGAACAATACCTTCAAAGGACTATAAAGAATAATAATAACAACAACAACAATATCAACAACAGCAATAATAAACAGAAAAGCAATTGTAATAATCCCTTGTTTCATTTCTTTAACTCTTTGGCTAACAACAACAACAACAACAGCAACTAGAAAAGGAAGGAAACCAAACACACATATGTATGTATGTAGGCAGAAGAGTATTTTAAAATTTAAATGAGTATAGCATGCCATACAATGCCAAGAGAGCAAGAGAAATCTGTATTAACAATATAAACAAATGAAGAAGCAACATATGAAAATAAAAAAAACAAAAACAACGAGTATACTCATCATTATCATCAGTGAGTGTGTGTTAATTTAATAAGTTTTCCTTCACTGTTTTTAATGCACGACTCCCATATGTGTGTGTCTGCATGTATGCATGTCAGTATGAGAGAGAAAACATACAGATTGTTGAACACACATGTGTGTGCATGCGTATGTTTTATTAAATTTTAAAATTATTCATTCTCTTCTCTGAGTAAAACGGTTTTTTTTTAATTGTTTTAATGGATTTTAAACCAGTTTTTTCACTCATTTTCATTTGTTTTTGTTTTTAATGCTCTTTTGCCCTTACATGCTTATGGGCTTTGCCAGTACTTGTGATAAAGGCTCAGTCACAGTCGCCGTCACAGTCGCTGCCGTTGCTGTTACTGTTTATTGTGATTTGTTTACATTATTTCTACACATGTTTAGAAGAGACTATATTTGTTTGATGCTGAGTGTGTTTTGTTTTCCTTTTGATGTTGATGAGCGCCACGTGTTTGTTGTGTTTACTTGCGTTTTAGTGCCTTTGCAGACTGCAAGAAATGGTCTGCAAAGGTATTCTCTTCTCATCGCGTTTAATGCTCTTTGCATAGGTAATGTTTTCACATAATAATACAGGGTGTTTAAATTGTATTGAAATAAAGAAATATTAAAAAAGGAATAGAAATACAATCATATTATTTCGTTTTTACCTTTTAAGAACTTTTAAAATATGAGCACGTAGATTGTAAATAAAATAAAAATAAATTTGTATTTAGTTTTAATTAAAATTCCTTATTATTCGCACAATTCTGTTCCCCTGTTCACAACTTGATGTAAACAACAACAATTGCTTTTCTTTGTTATTCCTCTGTTTATAACCTTCGCATAAACAATAACAATCACTAAACAATTGTTCGACAGATTTTTGTAACGGGGATTTTCAAACCATGATTACACTCTTCAAACCCATCGGGTTTTCACTAACTCACACTTCAGCTTTGCATTGCCTTTTATATAACAGGGTAAACAGTCTGATGAATGTTCTTGAAGACGAACGTTAATGATTCTAACGCCGAAGAGCTTTGATCATTGTGTATCACTATTACTCAAGTGTCCTCTTTGTGGAGAGAAGAAATGAATCACTTCAAATGTTTACTTTCGGGAATGTTTTTTAGATAAGGTCATAAGCAACATGTTGATGTCATAAGCAACATGTTTATATCATAAGCAACATGTTTCTGTTGAAAAAATAATCTTACTTCAATCTTACAATGCTCTCTAAGTTAATGTACTGAGTTGTGGTGTTGACTCTAAGGGCGAGGAAATTTTATCATTGAGTCCTACTATTACTCAAGTGGTAACGAGCTTAGAATTCCTATGAAATTCTTTATTGATGCTGGTCCATTTGCGGAAAGAAGAAATGAATCAGTAGACCTATACTGTTTGATTTTAATTATGATTTTTAGATAAGGAAATATAACATGTTAATGTCATAAGCAACATGTTGATATCATAAGCAACATGTTGATATCATAAGCAACATGTCGATGTCATAAGCAATATGTTCCTGTTGAAAAAAATAATCTTATTTCATAAAACATTGCAATGTTCTCCAAGTTAATATACTGAGTTGTGGTGTTGTTCAATGGTGAGAATATGTGATCGATGGGTCTTACTATTACTCAAGTGTTAACGAGCTTAGCCTTCCTACGATCTATTTTTTCTTTTTGTTATCCTTTTTGCGGGGAGCAGCGATAAATCAGTAGATTGAAACTGTTTGCTTCCAAGCAAGTTTTTTATATGTAAGATAAAGCAAAAACAAAGTGTTGATAACATAAGGAATATTTTGATCAAATAAGCAACATGTTGATAACACAAGAAACATGTTGATAACATAAGCAACATGTTGAACTTCATGTTGCTTTTAAAAAAGCCAATCAATCATACTTCATAAACCATATGTTTACAGCCTTAATTTCTTTAAATTTAACACACTTTTGCAGTAACTCCAGTGGGAGCCTCTCCTCTCTTTTTTCAATGTCTTCATAATGCATTTACATTATGTAAGGAAATCTCTCCACTGCACTCACTCAGCTGCATTTGCAGATTGATTGCAGAACTCTCTCATTAAATTTAAAAACTCAAAGAAAAATGTTAAAAAAAAAAGTAAAAAAAAATATGAGAATATGAGAATAAAAGCAATGAAAGTACATTTTATTAAAAGAATTACAGCAACACTAAACATAAGGCAGGCGGAGCTCTATGACTGTGTTTGGAGCACTATTTTTAATACACAACAATAACAAAACAAACAAGAGAGAAACAAAAACAAACGTAGAAATTTAAAGTGCAGCACCAGAACCAGAACGTTTTTCTATGAATTTTGTTTACAAAACATTTAGGAAAATGCAGCCAAGCAATAATGCAGGATAGTGAGCAGCAGTGCATTGGGACTGTAGAAGGTTTCCTCTTTTTTTCGTAGCATTTTTTACAATTTTTTATACAAACAAAAAAAATATTCAAGAACATGCGCAGATTTTTATTTTTAAGATTAAAATAAAAAAAGAACTGGAATTTGAAATAAAAAAAATAAGGAAATGAAATGCACACACAGAAAAAACTCTCAGGGAAAAACAAGAAAATCGCAAATTAAAAAGGAAAATCAGAAAAAAAAACAACCAAATTTGAAGCATTTTCATTTGCTGATTTGAAATTGAACTAAAAAAGGCACTAAAACAACAGCAACAACAACAACAAGCAGTAGAAAAATAGGATTCCTTGCAACACCAAAAAAAAAAAAAATAAATTAAAACGGAATTCAAATAAACACAAGCAACACCCTCGTAATATAAAATGGCAAAAAAATAAAGGAAAAGATTTCAAATAAAATAGATTCTGTTTGAAAATCATCATCGAAAAAGAAAACAAAGAAGACAGAGTGTAGGGAAATGTATTGAAGGTTGCAGGACCCCTTTTTTGTGGGGCAAAGCCCAAGCAGTAGGTAACAGTAGCTGTAGCTGGCAGTCAACAATATTAACAAGAAAAATAAAACGAAACTTTAAAAAACTAGAAAAATAATATCAAAAAAGAAAAGGGGGGCACCAAAAAAGAAAGAAACGAATAATATACACACACACACACTCACACATACAGCAGCAACAAAGCTCCGGGTGTTGCATTAATTAGTTATGGCAGACGATTTTGTGGTTTCCTTAGAGCTCAATGTTGTTTGATGATGACGACGATGACGATGGCGATGTCGACGTTAGATGAGATGATAGTGTGTGCTGGTGTTGATGTTGCTGATAATGATGTTGATAGTGTTGCTGTTGCTACTCTTGTTGTAAAGTATAAACAACGATGAAAGCTTTTTAGTGTTTCATTTTCTTTTCCTTCTTATTTTTTAATTTATAAATTTTTTTTTATTTTGAGAGACTTTTTGGAAGCTACTTCTGGTATACTTGACAGGTTGAGCTATAGAAAACTCTAAAAATTTTTTAGCAACAAATTCTCTGTATTTTGTGAGGTTCTATTACCTTATAAGGTGTAGCATCTTGAAAACAATTGCTGATCTTTAGAGACTAAAGAGGGTCTCTATGAAGTCCAAATATAATTTTAAAAGTAATCGAAATGTAAAGTGGAGGTCTTGAACTTAAAGCTATTAAATTCATCTTAGTTTGGTATCAGAAGGCATTCATAATATATTGTTACAATTTTAACCTTTTAAAACCAAACCTCTTCAAAACGCATCTTCACTGAACTTCTTGACTGAACTTCACTCACTTAATCGCCTGCTTTGCCTTGCCTTTTATATGGCAGAGTAAACACCCTAATAAATGTTCTTGAAGGCGAACGTTCATGACTTCGCCTTCTCGAAACATCATTGTTTACATTTATTCTTGTAGTGTTGTTGGTATATTTTTGTTTACTTGTTTACCATTTTTTACGCTGGTATTTGTTGTTGAATTTTCCTTACTTGTTTACCATAGTTTCTATGCTTGGCTCTGGTTGGCTCAGGAGAATAGAGCAGATGCGTTGGGGGTGGATCAAGATATTATGTGTCTAGGCGTCTATGGTCTGCTATAGACAATAATAGAACAGTTTTGCTGTTGGCCTTAGATAAAGACAGTCTGAGGTTAGTTATTGGTTTCATTACGGGGCATTGCGAGATTAGATCGCTGATAAGGATATGGAACAGATCCCAGCTGAATTATTGCATGGTATGTTGCGATGAGGAAAAATTGGAAATTACCGAACACCTCCTCTGCAACTGTCCAGCCCATAGTAGGTTGAGGACCCTGGGCAGGGGCTTTCTTGTTAGACTACGGTGTATTTGCTTGAATATTACTGGTCTTGGCTCGGTCTATCTTAAGCTACTCACTACAAATTATCCTCGTCTGAAATGCACAAACTGAACTCATATTGATGTTCTCGCTGGTAGAGAAGCTACATCTGTAGAACAGTGAATTCTAGTTTGCAGGTGTTAACATTCTTGACTCTAACTTCTCTCCGATACAACTCTTTTCATCATATTTCCAGCAGACACACACTCTCTCTGGCATGTTTAAAAATTCTTGAATACGGAAAAGTTTTGTCCGCATTTTATTATGGCTTGTTAGAGGGGCCGCCAGTGGGCAGTCCTTTATTGAAATTCCTTGATTTTTTTTGTTTTTGATTCTTGATTAAAATGATTTCACATATTATACGGGTATTTTAAATTCGTTTTAACCTGTAAGAATTTCTTCAAATACATTTCCCTGTAAACCCCAAATAAAAAACAGAACGTTTTCTACTAAGAAAAGAAAGAACTTTTATTTTTTTCTCCCTCTTTTTACTATGATACTTTTAAATTCTCTTTAATTTTTAAAATAATGGGGTTTCATCAACAGTTTTCTGTAATGCAATACAGATTTTTGTTAAAAAGCTTTCAATTTCACTAATTTCTTCCTTTTTTTTGCATTTAATTCCATCTTCTTTCTCTTGTTCTAAGCTGTGTTTCTGAGTAATAAAAAAAAAAACATGTTTCTTGACCAAATATTTGCTTTTCAGCTAATTTTCATTCTATTTTTTCTTTCTTTCTTATTTTCTATTCCCTTCAAATGCAGTTTTTCATTCTAATTCTCGATAGTTTTTCTAATTAAAACGCAAGAAAAAAAAAAATAAATAAATTAAGAAAAAAGGGGCTTAAAAAGAGGGAAGAGTTTGACGTTTCAATATTTCTTCTTCTTCTTCTTTTTTATGATTCTAATTAAAATCCTTTTAAAAATCAAATTTCAACGATATTCACTACTGCTTTTGCATAATTTTATGTACATATGCAGAGTGTACATGAAAGGTATTCAATAACTGGAACCGAATACCGATTAATCAAGTTTTGACTGTTTGAACTATGTACCGTTAAGTTAGTTCAAAATTTTTCGTCCTAAAAAGTAATAACGTCGACCCGGACGACAGACGTGGGAAATTTTTTCCGGCAATTTTATTTACTCTTAGAGTGTTTGCTAGAAGACTGCTGAGAGGAAGTCGCCGTGATTAATATTTCTTTCTTATTTCATTTCGTTCGATATTCCTGGCCTGGGATTTCAAACACGGCCTCACGTCTAAAGAGCCAACACACTACTTACTAGACTAAACCGACATCAAACAACTTCCTGCTCTAATTTTATCCGAAACTCTTGTTACAAGCCTGGTTACTTCAAAACCATATTTCACATTGTAGTCGCCGTAGTCTAGTAGATCGTGTGTTGGCTTATTAGACGTACGGCCACGATTCAAACCCCAGGTCAGACATCAAAATGAAAATATAAAAAAAATATTTCTTCGGTGACTTCCTCTCAGCAGATTTATGACAAAAACTCTCAGAGTAAATAAAATTACTATGAAGAGTTTCTCAAAAATTTGTCGTAAGTGGTGTGAGAAACTGGATCCATAAGCCTGACTGTAATGTTGTAATGACGTATGTAGTTATTTCACATTTTATTCGAAAACCGGTTCTCCATAAAAGAAATACTCTCCTAGTTTTAAACTCTTGTTGGTGCACAGTTGTGTGACTTTCAATTAGTTTTTCCACATCAAAATAACAAGGAAAACGAAAAATGAAAATTATTCCTCTCTCTTTCCTTGCACTCTTTATTTAAAAATATTTTGAATATCAAATAAGAATATGAGAAATTTTATAAATTAACATTTATTTTAAAGGCTTAAATTTAATAGACACTTAAAAACAGCAACACCAACATTGTAAAACTATAACAAGATAGTAGTGGATGTGCTTTAACTTCTAAGGCACAGTGGATAAAGGTGGTAAATATTTTGCATGAAATATTATTCTTTTCTAAACTACGATAATAACAACTCTAGAACCTAAGACTCAATAACATTTGTATTCTAGAGGGTATCAAACGTATTTGTTATTGCTATGAACTCTGCCATGAGAGTTGATACCTGAAGGCGTCAACAATCTATGAAAATGTTTACAGCATAAAATCATCTCTTAGAATATGTTGAATATATTGATTAACGCTAATCCTAACCCTGATTATCACGACGACTTTAAGGCCAATCGTCCCAAGGAAAAGTCCAAATTAGAAGATTCATCAATTTTCTGAAGTTTTAGAAACCAAATCCTACGATCGCTATTCCTGATTAATTTTTTTATTTTTATTTACCGACACGGTCTTTGATATAACAACGACGAGAAACGATTGATCTTAAGAGAGCATTACATAGTGTATCTTTATGTTGGGTACGTGTAAGAGCGACTGCCGAGAAAGATAAAAACTGTTTCATTTTTAGCGGAAGAAACTAATTATTGACGCAGATTTTATGTGGACTTCTTGACAGCCCTGCGGTCTTCATCACAATATTGCATATATGTACGTGTGATCAGGGATCAAACTCATTCAGTCCATCACTTAAACTAAAAACATACCAACATCGAGCAATCCCTAGTTTTCTTTTAACTTTAAATAGGTTTCGGGTACTATAACTTTTCATGGGCTCTTACTAAATGATATACAATGAGATGCCATACCCAGAATCCCTGTGAAAAAAAGTTCTTTGCAGCGGAAAAATAATTTGGCGTAATTTCCCCTGTAATGGTTTTCAAAGGTTGAACTGGATGATGCCTAATCAGACTGCCGCAAACAAATTTTTACTCTTAAGGTACTTCGTCTGTGCCAACGAAATCTGAACAGTGTGGAAAATGTTTAACATGCTTCTGTATTAAGGACTTAGAGAAAGTGGCAACATCATATGCTCTCTTTTAACGAGTGCACTAATCATAACTCCTTCCAATCGATTCAAAGAGGTAGATCAACAGAATATACCTCAGATATAGATAATAGTTTCACTATCCAGATCAGAATGATGCTTTCAAAACAGCGTGGGTTCAAAGAGAGGCATAAGAGAAAAATATTTAGGCTTTCAGCTAATCTTGGGGAGTTTCGCGTCTAGGTGCATGGACATCAGACACTGATGTCTATTCGGTGATGGAAGGTACCTCATTTGGAAATCGGTTGTATCCTCGCGCTCATAATAGAGTGTAACTATGCAGTAAGAATGACATCGCAGGCCAAACGGGCCAAAGAAATTTAGCTTGAGCTTTGCCAAGATGAATGTGATTTCTTTATGACCAGAAGCGATTTTCTGTAAGCCTCTCACATAGTGGTTGAAGGGTCTAACAGTACAGCATGTTAGGGTATTCCAAGTAGAACAGGTCGATGTAAAAGGGATTGAAACTATTTTTCACTTCCTACAGCATTGTTTTGCAAACATTAAATGAAGGATAGGCTCTCTATGTACAAGCAATCTAGTGGCAATTGCTATTAAGCGTGATTGAACACTTAATGTAGATTTCAGGAGGCGATTGCTAGGAAAATCATCTATTGGCCTATCTAGCGTATATTGGCGTTTAAAGGTCGGTTTGTGGCTCGCAGGATTTTATTTAGCTGAGCCTTGTTAATTATATATTGAAATATCGGCACAGCGTTACAGTCTTATATCATGGTTTTAAGCAAACATTACTGTCAGTGGACACGGTTGAGATTAGTTGTTAATACCCTGGATGGGTATTACAATATGTCCTATCTCCTATCTCTTCTAATGCAGGTATCCTTCTTTTGCACCTTAATAAATATTACACGATGATGTCCCCTGATCTCAAAGATCATTTTATTAAATTTTTGACCATAACCTTGAGATTTTCTTAAATGAACATCTTAATGCATTGTGGTGTATCATTTAAAACAGTTTTTTTTAACAAAAGTGAGTACCTTAAGCTGCTTAGAGACTCAGAAACCCCAAATTCCTTATTTTTCCTTTCATTGTCAAATGTGGCCCACTGTCTTCTCTCACCACTTCCTCTTCCGTTGGTCATTTGAATGAACCCTTTTTTGTTTTTGTTTTTATTGTGAATAAATTTCTTTCTAACGAAAACTAGACACACAATTTATATTTTAAATGCCATAAATTCATAACATTTTATCTCTCTAAACTCACTTTGTTGTCCAAAACAGAACTAAACAACAATTAAAAAACATCACACACTATACACACACAGTCATACATATTAAAATTCGGTATAAAGTCCTTTTTTCAAAACCCTCACCCCCTCCACCCCCCGAAAGGAACAATCTTTTTATAAACCGAAAACATGTCCGGCATTACAGTCATTGAAAGTGAAAATGTTAACCAAGACCAGAGTAACGTGTGATATTTCGGGGGCAGAAAAAAAGGATATTAAAACTGTTTATAATGTGCTGTGCCCTCCACCCCCTGCTCTAGCACTCTGTCTTGCAACCCTTTTTTATCATATATCCAGCAGACACATGCTCGCTATTCAAATTCTTGAATATGGAAAAGTTTTGTCCACATTTTATTAAGGCTTGTTAGTGGGGCCAGTCAGTGGGCAGTCTTTTATTTAAATTCCTTGATTTTTGTTTGCTTTTGATTCTTGATTAAAATGACTTCAACGTATGTACGTATAGTGAAAATAGTCTATAAATTATACACCATTTTTGTTGTCCATTATTGCTATTGTTGTTGTTGTTAGAAATAAATCCTTGAATAAACTACAAAATGAATAATTTTCATAAGACAGGAATTTGTTAAAGGAAATCAAAGTTTGAGAGAGGGGCTAACATGAACTATTTTTCCACTTGGAGAGCACTTTGTTATTCTAATTAGACTCACTACACTTTAATGGTTTCGACTTTAGCGTCCTCTAGATCTCATGTTTCGTATTTTTTGTAATGTTTCAAACGAAGTGGAATATTCGTATGTGAAGGGCACAGGATTAAAAGACAGGCATTTAAAAGAATGCATTCTTTATTTTCATTAATTTTGGAAAAGAAGATAAGCTATTCTACAAGGTTATTATGAGGCGTAGTAAAAATTAGTTTAGAAAACCATATAGCGTCTCTTAATTTGACCGCAGTTATCAGATACTATCTAAACTGATGCCGCTTTATAAGTCACATTATCCGGTTAAGGGCTTAACGCCATACTGCTGTTCCTGCTGCTTTGTTATTTAGATAGAAAAGACATTGAAATTTTGCCGAAAGAGCTAAGCAGATAGGCTGGAAGCTAATTTCAAGGTTGCATCATCACCGTTGAGTTAAAAGTAGACTTGCGGTCAGAGTTCATGGTATAAATAAAAACGATGGCCAACTGCTACTCAGACTTCAAAATATACAACAAACATGCAAACGATACATTATAGCGCAGCAATCGTTCCTATTTATCTCTTAAAAAAAGAGCTTCACAATCGGAAGCACCCAGCACACAGAAATTCAAAAGCTAAAGTCTAAGTGTTCTTGTGAGTACATCATACGTGAAAAGAAATTCATCACTTATTCTACCCTTCAATACTGACTTCTAAATAATTTTCTGGAGGTGGACTACTCCTATCTCTCCCATTTGAGAGGTTCGCGAAAAAACGAACTATCATAGAGAACGACATGTGTTCACTGAATGGGTTGTAGAGCAGTTGGCAACTGAAACTAATTTTCATCGAAAACTCATCTTCATCAATGAGGCCCACTTCTGGATGAATGGGTACGTGAATAAACAAAATTGTCGAATTTCGGACGATACCGATCCACATGAGCTTCATGACCGTTCAATGCATCCTGATTTGCTATGGATTTGGCCTGAGTTGGAACGATATGTGGTTTCAACAGGACGGCGCATCATGCCACATTGTGTATTCCGCAGGAGCGCTTTGAAAGCATGTTGACGTGAAGGTGATGTTATCTGGCCACAGTTTGCTTCGGCCCGGAATATTTTTAAGCGGAAGATCTTTGCAAATAAGCCATAAACCACAGCGGTACACAAAGTCAACATACTACTACGTTTTTTCCTTTTAAAACGTTTAAAATATGAGCTCGTAGATTGCAAATAAAAGAAAATTAAAATTGGGGGTTTGGTGTTAATTAAAATTCTTTATTATTCGCACAATTCTGAGTGTCATGGTTCATAATTTGATGTAAACAACAACAATTGCTTTATTTGTTAATCCTTTGTTTATACCCTTTGTTTATTGTTATATTAAGCAGTACGATAATTTGTAAACAGGTTTGTTTACTGCATTGTTTTGTTTTTGTAGCTTTTGTTTATAATTTTAATGTTAAGTGATGTAAAAGCAAAACTTCAGTATCTTGTATTATTACCCACGAGCTTAAAATTGGAAAGAAAATTGCTTCTGCAACTAAACACACCTTTAAGGAGCTGCTCTCTTATGAATTCACACATTCGTAGTCATATTTTTTTTTCAAATCATGTTTCGTTTGTGTTCTTCTTCTTTTTTTCCTATCGTTTGTTATCGTTGTTGTATTTTTAAATTTTTTCCAGAATTGTTTTAATTTTTTTTGTATTTTGTTGTTGTTTTTGTGTGAATTTTGTTGTTTAGCCGCATGTTATTATTGTTTTTGGTCTCATCAGCGGTTATTTAGTGTGGTCAAGTTGAAGTCTATAAGGGAATTTGCGTTTTTTTCTATAACTCTCTCTCTCTTGTTGTTATTGTTATAGTTGTTTTTGTTGGTTTTTTATATATCATTTATACAATATTGTTTGGTTTTTTGCTAATGGTGTTGTTGTATTTTGTTTACCACTTGATTTCGGTTAAAACCAAAAAATGTTTGTGATTTTTGTGTTTTTAAACATTTTTGGTTTTTATTTTCTGAAATGCAACATTTTGTAGCACGTTTGTTTTAATTGTTTTCATATGTGTTTCTTTCTTTTTTTTTTGTTGTTTTTCTATTAATAGTAGTGATTGGCCCTCTTTATGTGAATGTTACAAATACGGAATCGTAGAGAGAAGCAATGTGTGATGATGTAACGGAACAGCCTGAAGATATGTTGGAAAAAAATGAAATTGCTGTGATGGAGAGAGTGTATGTATGATGAAAAGAGAATGATCACTGCCTGGTTATTGTGAATGATCACACAAAGATGTAAAAACAGATGGAGGTGCAAACTGTTGAAAACCTACTCTATTAAGAAAGGACAGGTGCTTTGACATCGAGAGCCTAGAGGGACTATTCCATACTTTCACAGTAAATTTTTCGCCAAAGGAATTCACTTCCGCTTCGAATTCGGAATTTTACATGATCTTCGTTGACAGTCACGCTGCCCTAAAGGCCATTGCTGCGGTCTGGTGCAAATTATGGCTAGTTCGCGAGTGCAAAGAGTCGTTAAGGACTTTTGGAGCAGACCAAATCCGTCTATGCTGGGTTCTGGGTCATAGCGGAATACTCTGCAATGAGACGGCGGATGCTCTCGCCTGGTTAGGTTCGCTTTCTGAAGGCGATGTAATAGTTGGTCCTGATGCCTCAAACTATCAATAGATGGCTCAAGGGGGAAGAACAAAGGCGTTGGGAGAATGGATCGGGTTTTATTTTTCTAGCTGCCTATGGGCTGCTATAGACAGTGTAAGAATAGGTTTGTTGCTGGGCTTGGTTAAGGGCAGTTTAAGATTAGTTATCGAGTTTATTAAGGGACACTGCGAAATTAGGTCGCTGACAGGGATCTGGAACAGATCCCAGCCGGATTGTTGCAGGGTATGTTGCGATCAGGAGGAGTTGGAGACTATCGAGCACCTCATCTGTAACTGCCCAGCCCTTAGTAGGTTGAGATTGAGGACCCTTCGCAGGGACTTCTTTGAGGGTTTGAATTCTGTGTCGAGAGCCGACATCAAGAGTCTCCACACATTAGCAGCTTGAGCTGGTTGAGAAGTGCTAGGGCTTCATTAGTGTAGTCGCATTCTCCCTCGTGTTTTGTTTGGTCTGTGTTATTCCTCCGCTTCCTATTCTGCCTTTCCTACTTCCCCTCCTATTCCTATCCCCTCTATTATCCTTCCATTTTAGGGACGTTTTGTAAAATGGGTCAATTTGACCTCCGGGTACTGTATTTGTCGCATTGACGAGTATACGTCCTCTAACCTCAACCTAAAAGATAAACGTAATTTTAAGATAACTCTGCGCCTCTCTCACTAATGTAATGTATTTTAAGCCGAGGTAATGGTAAAGGGTAGGCATGAGGAAAGGGTTCACTGCTTTGCATATGACTTCCTCAAAGGTTTTGGGTTGAACGAGAAGGAAGTGAATTTATTTCCTATGCTTTTTCTATACTTTGACGGAGCAATCGTCACTTGGCTTTTTTAAAAGAGGGCATATATGAGACTAATGGCTGTAAACACACCACAATGACTTTCTGTAAATGACTTCCTCAAGGTTCTAGATCGCTTGAGAAGGAAGCGAATTTATTTGAGAATTTCCTTTCTCCATACTTTGGCGGAGCAATCGTAACTAGGCCCTCTTAATAGAAGACACATAAGACTAATGGCTGCAGACACTCCACCTTCATTTTACCTTTCTTGATGACACTTTCACGCAGTCTGGCCTAACAGTATTTGTAATCAAAGACCAAGGATCACAGACTGATGTTAGTCTAAGGATTATATAACAAAGAGGAAGATATCCTACAAAGTGTCACCAAGCCAAGTGCATAAAATTTCCCAGTCACACATAAATATTAAAATCCCTAAACTTACACATGCATTTAAAATAATAATCGCTTTAAACCCATATCAATCGTTACCGCCTGCTCTCAATAACAAATAAACACGATTCTGTTCTTTATGGTTGACCGCCAAAAACCGGACATTTCAAGAGGGCAAGCACTTGGAAATCAAAAGCAATATTAAAGGCACAACACAAGAAAGTGACAGAAAAATCTGTTAAATGTCATATTAAAATAACAAACCTGGTAGTGCAATAAGAGAAAGAAGAAAAACTAAACTAAGACTGGGGAAATCCTAAACCTAACTGTGTGAGGTCTCAGGATAGGCCAGACAGTGTGGCGGCTTCAAGTGGTTTTGTCTAAAGGCCTGCATAGCAATGCTTAGTTGCCCTAGAAAAATAAAAGAAAACACTTGACAGAGCACTTGAAGACGACAAACTGTCTGGCAAGAAAAACATACAAACACACTCAAACTTCATTTGATGGCACATCAATAAAACAAACGAAAAACGAATGTTTTTGGGGGAGAACTGTGATTGGATATCAAGGATATCTAATGATGATGATGGTATGAGGATGATATTGATATTTGAGTAAATGAAATCTGAGGTCCTTTTTCTAGCCTTCCTTACTGATTGTTTTTATTATTGTTAGCGTGAGTGTCAAAGGTGTTACATTACCGCTGCTTAAAAGACCACATAAGTGGACGTATGTGCCGGTATTTGTTAAAGAAAACGGAATGTCATTGGAAAGTTGATTTAAATTGAAGTTGAATCGGAAGCGCTAGTACCAGGATACATGGTGTTTAAGGTCTCTTTAAGTGTTTTCTAGACTCTTCCGCCTCTTCTTGTAACATTAAATCTGCCAGACTGTAAAATTAAACACAATTTATTTTGTTTGTCCTCCATTTGCATCCAAAGGTCTCTTTCATTTTTTTGAAAAATATTTCACATTCTTTATTTTGTTACCATTTCCTTATAAATAATGTTTAATTCATCGTATAATTTTTTTGTAATTATTTGCCATTTTTTTAACCCGACCTTCCTTAATGTCTACAGAGTGTTTGTAGAAATAAATTTTAGAGATTCTCAAAAGCTTTTGCATTAAAAAAACCAGAAAGAAAGAAGAAAAGAACGTAAATGTATAATGAGTTGCATACATGCTCATTAACGTATGTGTATAGACGCTCATAACATGAACGAATACGAGGTGCGGCTACAAAATCATGATCTAAAAATCTAAATTAAAGAGACTGAGTTTAGAAGAAACCTTTCAGATATTAAGTCATCTGGATAATGAAACAAAAATAGTTTTCTCTAGACCAACGATTGTTTTTGTAACGTAATTCGATCCATATTTAGTTTTAAAAAATTTCGAAGAATAAACTCTTCTGATCTGGTACGGGTTTGATTTAAGTCCAACTTTATTAAGGCATCTTTTCAACTCAAAACGAAAGTCATGTCATTTCACAGTGAGGAAATACATCCTAAACGACTAAAGCATCGAGTTATCAAGAATGTCATCTATTCAGGCAGTACGTGGAGTAGGACTACGTGGGAAGTGAAAAAGGAGGAGTCAGAGGGAGAAAAATGATTGTAAGAACAGTGCCTACTTTACGAACAGTTAAAGAATGATGCAGGCAAAGAATAATTTCTGTCTTAAAGCCTTAAGAGATCTATTAGCCAACAGATCACACAGAGCTGTGATTTGCGAAAAAGAAAAACACCTACAAGATCTGAGGTACATGATATAGTGATACAAAGGCCATATTGAACGAAAACTCTAACAAGTCAAGAGGGTTTCGTGCCTAACAGTTTTAATGGCATGCTTTATATCTCTCCTGCAAACGGTCAACATAGGGTTGATGATTGTAAAAGCCGTAGGATAGTATATGAATTAATTCTGATGAGATCGTTTCTATAGTCACTTCACTGTTCTTCCGTATAGACTCCCCGTAAATACGATCAAGAACTTCTTTTAGTATTCTTAGAAATCAATACTTAGTAACACACTTGAAAAATATGAGGACACAGCATGCATATCAATATCAGAAAGAGCTTTCTTTTTCCACCATCTTTTCATTATTGCCGCGTTTATGGGTTAAACACTAGCAATAGATCTAGTATCAACTCACACAACCTCATCCAAAGCGGGTCAGAACTCAATGTAAAAGAATATTTTTGCTGATAAAGATAGTTCCAATAATATTTGTGAATGTCATTCCCTAAGAAATATGATTGTAAACTTGATCGCTTCTAATGACATGACTAACCTTTAGTTAGGATTGCGAAGTAGTTTCACACACCACTCATGCTGTGTGTGTTAATTTTTATCCATGAGTAAGAGGATTGACAGTTTAAAGTCGACTCGGAACGATCGATTTTTAAGAAACCTTTCATGGCAATTTTATTTTCCCTCAGAGTTTTTGTCAAAAGTCTGCTGAGAGGTAGTCGCCAAAGAAAGCTTTTTCGTATTTCGTTTTGTTTAAGATGACTCCCGTCTAATACTGTACTGGCTTTAGCTTGATAGTATTGTCTAGGAGAACATATTGTTACTGAGAATATTGGTCCTATTTTTTCGAGATTGATGGTGCATTCGAAGAGATAAAAACAGAAAAGTATTAAGTGCTGAAATGTTTAACTAACTCAAAAAGCGCCGCTAAAAAACTTGGGTTATTGTTATGGTCAAGAAGAATTAAGACAATATATTCTCTTCCTCTTAGAAAGCTTGGGTCTTTAACTCCTGGTGAGTCTAAGCATACATACATACATAATTGGCCATTACAACCCTTCAGTCAGGATTACGGCCTAGCTTCACACACCTCATGTTGTGTGCTTTAATTTTATACTTGAGTGGCGGGACTCACAGCTTAATGTCGACTCCGAACGACAGATTTTGAGAAACTTTTTCATGGCAGGTTTTTGACAGAAATCTGCTGCAAGGCAGTCGCCGAAGAAATATTTTTTTCATATTTCATTTTGATGCCTGGCCTAGGGCTTGAACCCGGCCAGAACACATTACCTACTAGACTACGGCGACTACTAAGCATATATCTGTAGATTCCACGTTTGAATTCTTCTCTTTACTGTTTTCTTATGGTCGTTAAATGATCGTATTAAAACGTTTTTGACGAAGCCTTGAGTTGTTATGGAGTCTTACGTCCCTAAGAAAAATTGCTACGTATTACCAGGCCATTCAGGTTTGTAGGCAATTTTTGATTGCTTCGAAATAGACAAACAATAAAACACACAACATTGACACTGTATGCTATTATTAGACACATTAGCAGTCGATAAAATAGCTGGTAATACCCAACTTTAATCCGACACCTTTAGATGAACAAAATTGACTATGAACCATAGTGCTAGAGCATCTAAAGTACGCTTGCCTAGGACGTATTGGTTGCATTAGAGTTATTAACTAAACTGAGTTGAATTTCAATTTGAAATTCATTGATCGTTCGACAGAAATAAGATGTCATCATCCTTTTATCGAATATTCAATACTCATTAAAAAACGATCTCGACCCTCGTTACAATAAGAAAACGACAAATTAACCTTTAAAACCTTATGGTAAAGTGAAAAGAAGAAGTTTCTTAACAACAAAAATGTACACGAGTTCCTTAGCTAAATTGTTTCGTTTCTTTGTTTCAAATTAATCGATTGAAGAAAATAAAACTTAGAAGTGTATGGGTAACAGCAAGTATGAGTTCACGTATGGCATTCTGTATGAACATTTAAAAGGTCCTTGTAGCCGGTTTTAATTTTGTTAAAATATTCTTTCCATTCTTTAATACTTTTTTTACTTCTTTTTATTTTTTTATTTTTCTCTTCTCTGGCCATGTGAAGCAAAAAAAAAATTAGAGAAAAAAACGGAAAAAGGTAAAGGAAATGATTCGTAATCAATTCTAAGTAACCACATCACAGACATGTGCACGCACACATACATATGCGAATACTAATACACAAGTGCTTATGCAAATGAAAGGAGTTTAATGAATAAAACAGCACATATACTCACTCTCCCGCTGTCTCTCTCTCTTTCTCTGCCATATATATAAACTACAACTATAATGAAAGTAGAAATGATAAAAGTAAAAGGATTATTTGGGGATTGATGCCACATTTGCAAATAAAATACTCGTGCAAGTGCATATTATGGCCAAACACATACACAGACACACATATATGCTCTTGTACTTGTACTTGGCAAATTGGGTGTGATGGCAAATACTTTCTATGCGAAAAAGGATAATGCCGATGATGATGCTGATGCTGCTGCTGTTGATTTTTATCAACACATGCATTATCCTTAGCATATGAGTTAAATACGCAGATTTCTTTACTTTTTTTTTCTGAATAATCAGGGACAGATCAAAAGATAAATTTTTGCCATGATTAAATATCTTAAAATAGTGCGTTTGCCAAGAGATGCAAGAGGAGAAGGAAAAGAAAAAAATCCTTGCAATTTACAAGAATAAAGGTTGTATAAAAAACAAATACATATGATTTGTAATTAAAATGAAATTCCAAGAGTTTTTTTTTACAGAATGTTTTATAATACCAAAGCACTTAAGATCTTTTATTATTAGTGGATATTCGATCCTTGCAACAGATTGTCGAAAGCCTTGAATATGTAATCATAAGCAGAATAAAGTTTTATTAACAGAGCTATCGTACTTATTTAATTAGTCATTACAATCGTGGTATCTTTGATATCAAAAGCATAGCGGCCCGTTGTGACACAGTCCCTGTACGGACCATGTTCCACCAAACTAGGGGAGAAATTGGTCAACGCAAAAGCTGCACATTAAAAGCACGACTATCCTACGCTGGAAAACTAGTCCGGAAGTTTGATAAACAAAGATATTTGTTTGACTTCAATGGATGATAGCTCCGTCAAGGTGGCCAGAATTAGAAAACCAAATAACCTCACAAGAAATGGGGCAAATAAAGTAGATAACAGTCTCCTCTTCCACAGCACATCTGCTCCCATGGCGTTAGATGGGACCTACATTCTTGCCGCGTGTCTTCCCATAATACAATGACCTGTAAGCCTGGCCATTGTGATTGAGATGGCATTACGCTCAAGTCCGAGTAACTGATTGGCAGTAGTACGACCTAGCTTCTCACATCACTTATGTTGTGTGTATGTTAATTGTATCCAAAGCGGCGACACCTACAGATTAAAGTCAACTCCAAACAAAAGATTTTTAAGAACCTTTTCAGGACAATTTTATTTACTCATAGACTACTGAGAGCAAGTGGCCGAAGTAACAGTTTTTTCGTCGGCCTAGCATCTAATAAGCCAGCATACTACCTACTAGACCATTCTTCTTAAACTAATTCTTGAATATTTCTTCAATTTTTCTTCAAATTTTTTTCCAATTTCTATTTAAAATCAAAAATTTAAATTTTTAATTAAAAAAAGAAACTGAAAAATTTATCGTGTCGTTGGCAATTAAATATTTCGAAACTACTCAGGCTTACAATTTTCTGAACGGGAAATAGTTTTTCATTTTCTAATTTAGATTTTTCAAATTTTTTACTTTCACAACTTTTATAAATTAATCATTCAGTCATTCCATCATTCCTTCAGTCTCATTCATTCATTTACTTGAAATTTTTTAACATTAATCATTTTCCTACTCGATATTTAAGAGACAGAGAATCAGAAAGGGAGGGAGAATTTAAAGTTTAAAATTAGTTTCCAATTTCACAAATTTCACTGCGTCTCACACATATGAACATACATTAGTAACTATATTAACAACAACAATAACCATCATTTACCAACATTAGTTTTCAAAGTCTTCCACAGATATTACCACTCGTGCACACACACACACACATGCAGACTGCTGCATATTCAATGTCAAATTTGATGTCGTCTGTAATTTGTCAGTTTCACATGAATACACATACATACACACTTTCGATGTCTTTCTGTCTATTTCCCTACTATAATAGTGTGTGTGTGTGTAATTTTATATTTAAATATTGTCTCTCGAAAAGGGGCATGTGAAGTTTTCTTCTCCAGTCTCTCTCTCTCTTACTTATGTACCGCTTAGAACAGCAAACATTTTTATTGATGAAGGAGACTTACTTAAAGGCAATAATACTGGCATTAGAGGAGAACCTGAGAATAAGGGACTCAATGGATTTAAAATATGTTTATAATTAATTATTTAAATCAAGACTTTATTATGTAACAAAAAGCTAGAAAACTCAGTCAATCAAAGCCTTTAAGAAGCGTGCACTTCTTAGCACCATCAACGCACATATTGCATACCGTAGCCAATAAACCGTGATTGATACGTCTGGGGTTTATGACGTCATAGTAAGAACTGTGTAAAATGCGGAATTTTTTTTTTGTATTGAGACAGAGGTAGAAATCTTCCAAACACGCTTTTGTTCCAAAAAAGAGTGCACAATTCACCATCACTAACGCCTACGTACTAAACCCACCCCCTATATTCTTCAACCACCTTTTGGCTGTATTGGCTCCATGGAATAGCAGAATTCAACACCTCTTCTATAAGCCGGTTTGGTCCAAAAATTCTTTCTCCGGGGCATCTATGCATGTTAGAATGTGCTCCGCATCTTCCACATAATCTACAGATATCATGTCCAAATCTGAAGGATCCATGACCAGCTAGGAACTGCGTCACGTAGAAATTCAGCTCGCAATGTTCGTTCTCCATCCAAGGGGTTATATTCGGGACAAGGCGAAATGTTCATATTCCCTTTAAACTGTTCCCCTAACGTGACTGCCATTTGTGCATGGCACCCGTCCCGTCATTTGTCCTGGCTACTCGAGACGCCGAAAGTATATTCTCTTCATCTCGTCCGCCAATATGTCTATCGGTATTGTTTTCGCCAATACCAGTACCACTTAATCAGGCACTGTCCTGAAACCACTTATCTTTCTAATTGCACTTAGGCGATACTCAGAGGTCAGTTTCGTTCTCATCGTCCCCACGGAGAGTGCCTCCGACCATACTGGGCAAGTATATAACATTCTCGTGGTTACAACCCTTCATATTATCCATATTATCCTCCTCCGTGAAAAGCGGGAGAATACAATCAAATGTAGAGATCCGTGTGACGTTCTAACATTTCGTTTTTATGAAAGGTCATCTACAGTAGCAAATCCTTTCAGCAATACTTTTTTTCAATGGCTGTAAGTTATGGACGAAACATTCCCGCATAACCAGTTACGCTTCTGAGAGACCAATTGCGACAATGCCTCAATTCGATGTGTTAGGAATGTGAGTTAGAGAACTGTTGGAAAAAAATGAAACTCCAAGAAGTCCTACACTCTTTTTACTGTGGAAATATATTTGACTTGACAAAATCCCCTGATACCCCATCATCCTTGTGGGAGTGATATAAAATCTATATAAATCTTAAACACTTATTGTTCGCTTTTTCGACTAAGTCTGCGACTTAATAGAACCCTGTACGAAAAAGTTTAATGTGGTAAAATCTCACAAACTCGGTGGAAAGTTTACATTTCCACCATATGAGATAAAAATGCCTTCAAATCACACGTATAGAATATCCAATATTCCAGAGCTGTGTGGCAAGTAGCACTGTCCTGTTGAAATCACATGTCGTTGATGTCCAGTTCAATCCAGTCTAATTCAGTGCTCGCCTTTGACAGCGACAAGGCCAAAATCGTTCTCACAAAACTGTGGACCTTTGACGTCTCTAGTCAAAAATCCACAACAAACAGTGACTTTTTCGGGATGCGTTGTACGCTTGTGTCTCTCATGTGGAGTAGCATTTCGCCAGAGCCCATTCAGTGAATACGTGTCGTTGTCTATAACCGTTTACCTTCAGCTCTTGAGTCGATTGAATTTAATGTGAGTGCAGGCCAAAGCCACGATGCAATTTTAACTTAAATAGTATTAGTAGTAGTCGTGGTCTTCTAGATAGAGTGTTTGCTTATTAGACGTGAGGCTGGGGTTCAAAACCTAGCTCAGATATGTCGAATAAAGCGAATTAAAAAAATATTTCTTCTGTGACTTACTCCTAGCAGTTTTCTGGCAAAACCCCTGGAGATCAAAATAAAATTGCCATGAAAATCTTCTTAAATCTGTCGTTGGAAGTCGACTATTAATTGTAGATTCCTCTATTTTGAATTAAATTAACACACACATGACGTAAAAAGCTAGGGTGTAATTACGGCTAAAGGGTGGTAATGATTAATTAAGTGAAGAGTAGCAGTAGCGTAGCAGTACCAGTAGTAGTAGTAGTAGTAGTAGTAGTAGTAGTGGTAGTAGTAGTACTAGTAGTAGTAGTAGTAATAGTAGTAGTAGTAGTAGTAGTAGCAGTAGCAATAGCAGTAACAGTAGCGTAGCAGTACCAGTACCAGTAGTAGTAGTAGAAGTAGCAGTAGAGTTAGCAGTCTCAATAGCAATAGCAGTAGCATTAGCAGTAATAGAGGTACAAGTAGCAAAAATTGAAGTAACAGTAATAGAACTGGTGTTAGAAACAGTAACAGTATTTCTAAATAACAGGATAATCCTGTGTGTTGAATTATTTTCTTTACTTCAAATATACAAGCACGTTCTAAAACTATTTCAAAAGTATTTTTATCCTCAGCCTTAAGGTTCATTTATAAATGATCTCCTCTTTTCCTTTCTTTTTTATAGTTCTTTGTTACCCTATAGCGCGGGCTCCCTTATTATTTTTCTATTTTCTTAAAATTTATTTTCTTTTCTGGTCATTTTCAAAAATAATAAATCAATTACGCCAACGTCTTTAAAAGCGGAGCATAATAAAGAATGAGAAATTGAATTTATTGTTTACAGTTCCGGTTGATTGTTCACCAAAAATGATACGTTTTATAGTTCGTTGCTGATCCCTGGCTTCTGTCTCAATTATGATTGGGAAAACATTTGTCAGTCACATGACAAGGCATGTCATAGAAGACAAACACAGTGATCGTTTAAATAAAAACGAATGAAACACAAGGAATTGAGTCCTAAGGATACTTAAGGAAACAGTTTTTAAAACATGTTTCGAATTGTAGTTTTTGGCGCGGGCTTTTGATACGGGCCACATAATGTTTACAAATAGTTTTTTTTTAGCATCCATAGAAATATTTTATGATCGTTTTTTATGAACAAAACAAAAATATTTTTTAAACGCGTGCTCCATTAGAAGGAACACCTAAATCAGCCACCAAGTATTGCAAGCATTTTAAGCCTTTAGTTTTTAGCCTTTTAGCCTAAGCGTCTATTTATTTATTTGTTTAAGCAATTAACGCAGTTTTATTGTATCCTTTCTTATACAACGTTTACATATGTATATGTTTTATTGGCTTAAATTCCGTTCATTGCTTTCCTTTCATTTGGCTTGGATTACCGATCATTTGCTTTGTTTTGCTATCCTTTTATTATCCTTTCAAAGTGACGCCTGCTGTTGTTAATTGCAAGTGTGTGTTTTATTTTCTTTAAATAGTACTTCACATTTCTTTCTATTTTTTCTCTTCTTTTATTTCTTTATTTTATTGTTAATTTTCTAGCCGCCTCATCAAACAATTCCTTGATGATTGTTTAAGACCAACACCACACACGTTGCTTAGCATTTGACTGATCATGCATGCATATACTTAAAGGCATCACTCACGAACATATATGTATGTGATGTAAATTGGTATTTTAATCCTTACGCATATCCTTTTTAGGTATTTAAAAGGCATATATGTTCTTAATCATTTGGAGAAATGCAGAGATTGTATGCACAGAGATCTGATTGGTTATCCATGGAAATAATACGATAATTATTGTAATAAGAAATCATTTAAACGGGATTTTATTTGTTATGATCTCGGTATACAACAGATTTTATTTCATTACTTAGCAGGGTGACCAACCAGTTACATAAACGGTGTTACCGTTATGAGTACTATTATTCGTAGAACTTCGTTACAATGTCTACAATGAACCCGCTGGCATCGTCCAACTATTTCTCGTGCAGTATCGTCTCTTCTATTGCATTGTCAAACACGAAATCTATTTTCTTTCGATCTTTTACAAGCATGTAAACACAATCCAAAAGGTTCTAGATTGAAAAAATCCTGATATATTGCATGTGTATTTATGAGCACGATATCAAGGTATCATCCGAATGGTAATACCAATATTCCAGAAATATGGGCTGGATTTGTACGCTCCAGATATCAGCAATGAGTATTAAAAAGATGAGTAGAATCGAATCATACTTATAATTTCTGCTACTTATACGTGTTGCGGCAGGCCGACATCAGTTAATCGGGTTGTTAATCGCCAATTAAGTAAGTAAGTAAGCATTCAGCTTTCAACACACTGAATTAGAACGTGATGAGCTTCAAGACGGAGTATAGTTGTCGCAGAGATCTCAGTAGAGTAGCAGAACGATATGATGTCCATATGGGTACTATGCAACTGCAGAGCTTAGAACAGACCAGGGATGACACAGTCATCGAACTCTCTGATCAATTTTCGTCTTTTGGAATACCTTTAAAAACATGCAAAACTGAAATTGACGTTGCAGTCAGCTATTCAGTAAACTGCAGATGGGCGTCTTTGCAAACAGGCAGCACGGTACAGAAAATTTGACCAAATTACTTACTTAGTTATTTTACTTAATATGCCATTAACAACCCGATCGGCATGCCTTAACACGTCCTTCCAGTGCCTCTTCTTCTTGCACGCTTTCGCCAGTTGGTCACGCCAATCGATGGCAGGGCTACCTCGATTTGGTCCTTCCTTACTCTTCACAGATTTCCGCAAATCTCTGCATGAAACACCCATTTCGCCGGAGCAACCTCCTCCAATCGAAGAACTCACGATAATTGTGTTTAAACTCCAAAAAAATGTGCTCGGTATGGTTGTTGTGGTCATTACGACGCGCGTACGAGGCTTATTGGACTTGCACATCTTGCAAAAGATGTCTTCAAAAACGGCAGAGATGAGGAAAAAGGGAAGTCTGTTCTTTACCTACTAGGTATGTATATGCCCTGCACTATATGGGAGGATAAAAAGACAAGAGAAGCGAAGAGAGGAGGAGAGAAGATAAGAGAAGAGTTCTGTGAAATCAAACTGCATCACGATATGACATTGAATATGGTTTTGATCGATGTTCGAGAATAGGAGCTAGGGAAGGCCTTTATCTCTCATACAGAAAAGAAAAATTAAAAATATAGTCTATTTGGATTGACTATAGCACCCATCTTTACTGAATTATTCTTAAAATAAACGAATTCTTAAGTAAACATAAAAAATTCAATTCTAAGATTCAAATTCAATGGAATACCACACCCTTTATTTTCATGTAAAAATTTTTCCAAAATGACAAAAACAAACACAGAATAATTAGCAGGATACAAGCTAAACACATAGGCTTCCATATAAAATGAAACCAACAACAACAAGTAACAAAAAAATAAAAATAAAAAATTATGAATGAAAAATGTCACTGTCACTGACACTGACACTGACAGTTAAAGCAACACTATACTCTAGAAACACTAATGACAACAGCAATAAAAACAATAAAAACAACACCTTATAATAAGTTTAAGAAAGCAAGACTAAAATGCATACCCAGCTCCCATTTCATCGCCCCATGACATTAAAGTAAATATTCAACATGACAGAAATCAAAAAAAAAAGAAAAAACAACAAAAAGAAAATGGAAAGAAAAATATGGGAAAAAACCACATAATAACACCCACCCAAAAGGAGCAACACACATCCACAGAGTAAAAGTATACAATCGCTTGCCTGCCTAAAATTATGCTACTGTTTTATGCTGCTAGCTTAACAAAGCTGTTGTGTATGTGTGCAAGTACGTACACAGAGTGTAAAACAAGTTCTTATAACGAGAGCAACCACAGTGATGTTTATCATAACGAACGAACGAACGAATAACAACAACAACAGCAACAGAAAATGAAACAACATTGATTTTTGAATTCATATTTATGCTCTCTCTCCTGCTCCCCCTCTCTCTCTTAGTTTCACCCCTTTTTTAAATGACAAAGAACCTGTTACAACACACTTTCCTTAAGTTGCCATAACACACAGACTGATTTATACAAGTATGAGTGTGTTTGCATGTGACACCTTTAACAAGCCCATTATGGAATCCAGCTGCTGTTCATCAAACCCTTTGACAATCTTTGTAACCAACCAGCAACCCTTTTTTCTTCCTTCCTAAGAGGGATTTTCTTTTTTAAAGTTGGGAAGCTTTCATTTGAACAACAACGTCTAGATGGCTCTTATTTTATTATATTTTTAAGCTGTTAAAAAAGCCATTTTTTGTTCCATAAATTTTTCAAAGATGGCGTTACTGTACAATACAACATGGATTTTTTCCACAAGCATTTCTGCACTCTTTTTTACAATTTTTTTTAATTTTTTTCCGGGTTTTTTTCTTGCCGAGAAACGCTAAAAAATAAAAGAATAAAAATTAAAAGCCCTCACAAGAGGGGAAAATAAAACTACAACACGTATACACACACTTATACACACACTCCTACTCACCATAACATCATATGACAAGAGTTGCTCTCACTTATAACTGCACAATGCCACTATATGGGAGAGAGAAATAATTTTAATGTGTTTGGGGGTCTCTCTTTTTTTTTTTTTTTTTCAAACACAAGCAAAACTGAAAGAGTTATACGAACCATAAGTATGTGTATGTGTGTGTGGAAATGTGTTGTAAAACTTTTGTATGCTCACCGCACATGCAAAATGTGTGTTTAAAAGAGTTGATGATGGCTGTCTGACTGCATGCATGTGTGTGTATTGTTGTTGGCATTTAAATGTGGGGTAAACATTACCATGCGTGAGAGTCATTTACTTTTACTCTTTCAGTTATAATAATACGAGTGTTTATTTTGATTTTTTTCTTCTTTTTTTTTGTTTTTTTGTTTTCAAATAATTTTTTAACTCTTTGTGTGTGTGTGCCCCAAACCCCATACCATTTGCCCAATACCGTTGAAAACAAAAGTGTGGCCACATTTTGCCATCATCTTGTGGGCTGGCCATTGGTTTGAGTACAATTTTCCTTTAACAAAAACAACAAAAAAAAAAACAGAAAGAGAAAATCTGTTTAAAATTATACGTTTCCCCCCATAGTGTGTGTGCGGCTGGCTGGCTGGCTGGCAATCTCTGTGATTGCTTTCATTTGTGTTGCGTTATTTCGTTCAAACACGCAAAATGGCAATTTCTGTTCTTCTTCTTTGTCGTCTTCTTTCTGGTTTTCTAGTTAGAGTTGAAAAATTATTGTGGATTTAAAGAACAAAATCAAAATCTATACCCCTTCCGCTTGTATCATTTGGTTTGAAAACGACAAAAAATAACGAAAAAAATCTTTTAGTGTGTTTTTTAAAAGAGTGTTTTAAAAGAGTTTTTTTTTCTAAGTCAATAGCTATTTTGTTTGTATTGTTGTGTGTGTGTTCTTTATATGGGTGGCAATTTTTTGGCCACTTTGTGGGGGTATCGTTATTGCGGTTTCAAAAAAAAAAAACTTTATTTCGTCAAACTCAATTGTGTAACTAACTGCGTGTGTATGTGTGTGTTTGTATATATGTGTAAATTGTAGAGAGTACTTTGTGTAGAGGAACATATGAACTTTGATTGTCAAATATAATAGAAGAACTTTTAAAATACATGAAATGGAATTTTTTATTAAAGTTTTTGAATTTTAAATTCTGAAAATATATATCCGGAGCCGTGTCGATTTTTTTTTTCTTTTGTTGGAATGAAACTTACGATAAACTTACTTACGATACAGAGCATATAATGCATAAGTTGTCTAAAGAATTTCTGTACTAGCTTTTGACATTTTCTTTTTATCTGTTTATGTGCTGTTGATTTAAGGTAATTTACCGAGTGAATATAAGCAATTCAATCGTAGAAGTCTTGCAGGCATTGCAGGTAAACCGGATACAAAATTAATTGCCAAGGACATGCACCGGATTGCCACTTTCGGACATAGATCACCTATTTGTCTTACCTAAAATGGTGATTGGCTAGCTATCTCGGATTGGCTAGTCGACGTATGTAGTTTACTAGGTAGTGTGTTCGCCTATTAGACATGAGGCCACGGTTCAAACGCCAGGTCAGACATCTCGAGCAAAATGAAATATGAAAAATATTTCTTTGGCAACTTCCTTCAGCAGATTTCTGAAAAGTTTCTCCACAAATCTGTCGTTCGGAGCCGACTAAATTTGGACAGTAATTTTCTGTAGAGACATAAACATCCAGTTCGCTTAAACGATTTCTTATTAATTCCTGAATAGTACATTGGAATTTTAGAAGCTCCGAAGATTCCCCGTGGGATTCTAAAATACTGGACAGAGTAGGCTGTATATTACGCAGCTTTATTATGAAGGGTTCTGATATTAAGTTTTCGCATAGCTTGCCTGATCAATGCAATGTTTTTCAGAGGACAACACGGACATTTAGAAAGCTACGCAACGCTTGTTGTATGTTGGAATTTTCCCTGAAGACCTTCTATTTGAGTCGGACAGCCAGGCTACGATATTGTTTTGCTGATTATATTACATTTTCGACGAACTGGCTATGGCCGATGCGAAGCTTACAATGTCCGGCACTTCAAAAAACATATGTAGGAGTTCTGATTGCCCTAGTTATGATACGGTACCGTGACGGTATTTTCCTTTCGACATATAATCAGCGCTGACGGTAATAAACCAAACTATCCTAACAATTATTAACAATAGATTTTCCATTTGTCTCGATTATGGATTTCAATGCCACTTACTGCCATGGCAGGCACTTCATGCCTGCAATAAACTCTTGTATAAGATGGGAATTTTCATTTTTGTTGTGAGGCAAAGCATCGGGTAAGTGTTTTTATAGCAAACTGTGTAGCTCTATGGCAATGTAGATACGAACCCAATATATGATACGTTGAGTAAACAGTGGACTTGCTATCGTTGAATAAGCTTGTACTATTGTTTGACGTGTTAAGTAAGTGATTGAAAAGAATGTGCACAATAGATCAACAAAGGTCAAAGAGCAAATGCTCGTTTTTCTATTTTGTTGCATTACATTACGGATTGTTTTAGCATTTATTAAGAATTTCCAGAGTCATTTTCATTTCAAAGGGCAACTGTCATTAGCAAAAAAAATTGCACAAAAAAAGATTTTTAAGTAAGTCATCTACAAAATTGCCTCAGATTCTTTATAAACTCAGAACAACAGAAAGATTTCATTGAAGTCTTCATTAAGACCACACACTTTGGGTTTTTTTATGCATAAAACCGACATGACTGTCGATATTCCATACATTATCTGAAGGACTTTGGAAGCCAAAAAACAAAAAAATTATTGAGCGTCTCATGACATAATTAGTTTAAAAAAAGGACAAGGTGTTGTTGCAACACCATTAGCAACAGCAGCAGCAAGATTTAAGTAAATTGACCAAGAAATCCTTGTTATGATAACAACACAAAGCCATTGAGAAAAGGATGCCAACTGTTCATTTGTTGTTTTACGAAAAACAAACACAACTGGAAGCATTAAAGCAATGAATGAAAGTATGAATGAATGTATGAATGAATGAATGAATGTGAACAATTATTTACAATTTTTGAAGACCACCTAGACTTTCTTTTCAAATATTTTTGTTAAAATTTCCAAACTCAAGTCAATATTTGCATTCGTTTTTTGACTGCAACAAGACAGTACTCCTAGCCTTTTAAACGTTTTGCAAACACAATCAAAGTGTCTAAAATTGATGAAATTTTTGAAAAGCCAAATCAACCAACTAAACTGTGAGGGTGGACAGAATTACTTTTAATTTTTGCGGGTAAATTTAAAACAAAAACCTTTTTAAATGCTTGTGGTAATAATCAGCAACTCCCAACCCTGTCTTTTATGCCACCTCAACATTAGACAAATATTTTCCAGTTCCTTCCATAGCCTGTCTGTCCCCTTGTCATTTTTTAATTTTTTTTTGGAAATTTATACTTCAACCACGTCCGTAATGCAATTCGAGTAGCAGTAGCAGTTTATTAAAAGGATTGAACCAAAAATTAACACAATGCAACACTCAACTCTCTCTCTCTCACTCTCCCCTAGAAACTCTTCGTCCTGGTTGTTGTCTATTGGTTTGTATGTCTGCCTTTTAAACATGTCTACCTCCGTGGATGCATTCACTTACCCCGCTTCTCACCTTCTCTCGCCCATTTAAATGCATTTACACATACTCAGGCACATGCTTATGCATATGTGTAAGAGGGTAAGTAGTAGAACAGTTTCTCTGCCTGTATGCATATGGCTGTGTATGTGTATGTGTCTATGTCAGACTGTTTACTCTGAAAATGACTAAAACGTCAAGCGTTAAAATAGCGTTAATGTTTGACACAACTTCGTTGTTGCATGTTGTTTTTGTTGTAAAAATTTTGGTATCCCGCGTATATGAAAACTTCACAGAAATGCCCTCTTTCCCTACATGAATGGAATTTAACGAGGGAGAATTTAAAATTTATTTGAATGGGTTTTTGCAAACATTCGCGTGTCGTATTCTGCATATCAAAAAAGTAGTTGCCATAAAGCTTAGTTAAGTTCTGGAGTGTAGTTAGTTCTAGAAACTCTTCCCTTTTCTTCTTGCCTGGCACTACAGCTTCAATTTCGGTTTGACCTCATACAAGATATTCCTTCAAATACTCCTTTCTTCAATCAGCAATTTCTCTCCAATCGTCTGTAGGTACATTTAGATTTTTTAAGATCGGCTAATACACCTTCTATCCACGTGCTACTAGATATTGTTTTCCTGGTTATAAAGTTCGCATTAAATCGGATTACATCGTCCTAAATTTGTTTCAGTCCTGAATTTTGCAGAGAGGAAGTCGCCGTAGAAATATTTTTTGTAGTATTGCGTTTTGTTCGAGATGTCTGATCTGGGGTTTGAACCGTGGCCTCACGTTCAATAAGCCAATGCACTACCTACTAGACTGAATAACTTCAGGATCGTCAGGAAATGGCTCCGCTGTCTCGACCTTCTTTCTGGGCACTTCAGTGTCACACTGTAATATTCCGGGAAACTACGGAGCCGACGCGCTCGCCAAGGCTAGTGCACTACTATCGAAATCCTCCTCAAACGACTTGAGGATGCCACTTGCCTCGGTCTAGCTGTCCATCGTGCGGAAATTCTTTCGAGACGTCAACCTATGCTGGGTCAATTAGCAGTTCTGCTCTACCGCTAGCTTATTTGGACCTCGATGGACAGAAGGCGCACCAACCAGTTACTTGGACTTGGTCGTGGCATCATCTCAATCACAGTGACCATGCTTACAGGTCATTGTGTTATCGGTAGATACGCGGAAAGGATGCGGCTCCCATCTAATGACTTCTGGAGTGGGTGCAGATCCGCTGAAGAAGAGGAGACTGTTATCCACTTTCTTTGTCAGTGCTTATCTCTTGTGAGGTGCAGATATAGATTATTAGGTTCTCCAACTCTTGTCAGCTTGACAGTGCTATCAGCCATTGATGTCAAGGATATAGTTTTGTTTATCAAACTTCCGGACTGGTTTTCCAGCGTGGAGAAGTCGTGCCTTAAATGTGTAGCCCTTGCTCTGATCACTTTCTTCTTATTCCCTGGCTTGAAGGACCTTGGTCAGTACAGAGACTGCGTTCCCTGTGGCGTCATAACGGGTCGCTATAAATGCTTAAGTGAGCTTTTGGTGCTACTATAGCCTAACCTACTAGGCTACGGCGTATATCCTTAAACACTCCTCTTTAAAGGCCCTTCCCAATGGCGCCACTTTAACCCGGCATAGTTTAAAGTTTGGCAACCATTTTTATGTGAAAGAAAAAAAATTGAAAAAAGCAGCAACAATAACAACAACTCTAAGTACGTGAAAGTTAGTGTAAATGTGGATGACGTTTGGTCGGAATGTTTCGGTTTGTATTTTGCAATTTGACTTCATTTGCTGTTCACTGGCAACCCGCTCAACCGGAAATTGGAGGTGTGCGGCAAAACACGACGTGACGTGACATTTCCTCTTCGTCAAAATGTCAAACAAAAAACAAAAATTACAGCAAAAAACAAAAACAGAAAATAGTCTGCAGAAAATACTACAACAACAGCAAAGACTTGCAAAAACAACAACAAGAAACCAACGTAGACTAAAAAAAAATATTTAAAAACGCGAAAATTGCAACACCATTAAAAACTCAATGAACTTAAACAGCAGCAGCAGAAGCAGCAACAGCAACAATAACAGTAAAACGACAATGTAATGCGTAACATGTGCAAAAGTTTAAAAGTGCAAGCAAATGCATACAGTGTACGGTAAAAGTAGATGCCATAGAAGGAAAAATAAAAATCTTTACCCTTTTAAAAAACATATTGCTGGAGAGTTTTAACAAAATCTTGACATATCTGTATAGGTCGTAAGACTTATCTTCTGCATATGGTTTGTGTCTTCAATAATGTATACGGTAGAGGTAGAGCCTCCTTTGCTTTAAAAAATTTAATTTTATAGTCTTGTATTTTGACACATCTGGAAAGGTCGTGTAGCACAAAAATCCGGATTAACATCCGAAGTCTTATCTCCTGCATATGGTTGGTGTCCTGAATAACTTATGCGGTATTTTAAAGAGAGAGCATCTTTTGCTTTGAAAATGTTTAATTTTGTAGTCATATAAGCATATTTTGACATATCTGTACAGTTCGTGTGATTTGAAAAATTTGAATTTACTTTAGAAGACTTATATCCGGCATATGGTTTGGGTCTTAAATGACTTGAAAGGCATTTTGCAGTGAGAGTATCTTTTGCTTTGAAAATATTTAATTTTGTACTCTATTGAGAATATTTTGACATTTTTGTACAGGTCGTTTGATTTAGAAAATCTGAATTAACTGCAGAAGACTTATCTTCTGCATATGGTTTGTGTCTTAAATAACTTATGCGGTATTTTGAAGGTAGAGCCCCTTTTGCTTTGAAAATATTTAATTTTGTAACGTTTTGAAAATATTTTAACATGTCTGTACAGGTCGTGGGACTTGGAAAATCTGAATTAGCTGCAGAAGACTTATCTTCTGCATATGGTTTGTGTCTTATATAACTTAATCGTCATTTTGAAGTAAAAGCATTTAGTTTAATTTTGGGTTCAATATTTTGTGAAAAGTAGAAAATAATCGATTCGAAACACATTGAACGTTCAGTGTAACTTTTTCGTAATGTGTTGCATCGATTTCAGAGAGCGAATCATGGTCTGAGCTGATCTTAAGTTGTGATTTTAATACAGAAGGTAATAATCCGCTCAGGTCAAGTTCAAAGATAATCAGCATTACTACGTGTAGACTATACGATCATACTTACAAGCGTTAAAGTATTTTATGTTTGAAATCAAAGTAATACACCGCTTTTGGAAAAATCAGAATGATCCCATACATACCATTTCAGGGGTCCTACACCGAACATAAGCGATTTGTTTAAGGCGGACATTAGCTGATAAACGTTTGTAATAATTGGCCAGACATGAGGCCGTCACTTTCTATAGCGACAACGCTTTTCTGACCTAGTAGCAGCTCAAAACTGTTTAGAAAACAAATATTTTAGAAGTTTTACTTCAACTGCCGTACTTAATTTAATTGGCCTTTAAAACCCCTCAGTCAGGATTACAACCTTGCTTCTCACATCACTCATTTGTGTGTATTAATTTAATTCATGAGTGAAGGGCTTCAGCTAAACAACGACTCCGGTCGACAGATTTTTGATTAACTTGTCATTTCAATTTTATTTTCTCTCACAGAATGAAGAAATTACCCTGAGAGCTGATCTCCTGTAGGCTGCTTCTATTCTTGCTCTATAGCTCCTCTTATCCATAGCCTTGGACCATGTAGGAGCTGCATATATAGCAATCACTGTCATTACTTTCATCAGTAACCGTATATTCTCCTGTTTTGGGCCCCCTAGATTAGGCATTATTCGGGCAAGTGCACATGTCGTCGCCGCATAGATCTTTGTTGCAACTTTGGTTCCCAAAATTGTATTTCTCCCACTTTATGTCTTAATTAATGACTGTCGTTTAATTTTCGTTGCCACTGTACTATTCAATATCATATTCTTAAGCAATTTTTAGTTTAAAGAAATTCAAAAATAACTGTAAAGTTGTCGTAAAATTTAACAATTCTTGTACGGCCTAACTGTTTTGCTTGCTTTTAAGCCTTTAAACGTTGCAATGCAAACCGGTAAGCCGCCTGTCTCTTTGTATGTTTGTTTGGATGTTTTAGTAACATTTCTCATGTCTATTAACTAATTAAGCAATTATGTTGTCACCATCTTTAAAACAATTTTATGCCTGTCATACAAAAAAAATTTAACGGTTGCACCCTCTAACTGAAGTTCTCTTTCGTATGTCTTTCGTTTTTATTACAATTTTTACAGTCTCATTTTATTATTATTATTGTTGTTGTTGTTGTTTTGGAGTTTTTTTTTTCTTCGACTTTAAAAACTGTTGCGGTTGACCAGTTTTACTGTTCAACGGAAGATCGTGCCATGCCACCTAATGTTGCACTGTTGTCTTCTGTCTTTGAACCGTAAAAGTAGTTTCAATATCCAATATGTTGGAGCGCAATGCGAGTTCGAGAATTAGGGGAGTTTACACACACACACACCAACATCATTAATAAATGACATGTTAAAATATATTTATTTGAATGCCATTATGACTGTCAAAAAATTGTTGTGGATCATTAAAGAGTGCCGTTTACAAATTAGTGGAAAACATAACATGATGGTGCCTGCCTCCCTCCTCTGTTTATAACTTATTAAACATAAGGAAGAGAATATTAAAATGTTAGTTTTTTAATTGGAAATAGAACAATTTAATGAAGTTATTAAAGACGAGACTTCTATATTGAAGGAGAAAAATAGTTTCAGTCAGACAAGCTTTCTTATATGATATCCTATGGCACTATTTACTTCATTGTAAGAATCTCTCCTTCAGCTTTAGGAATTAAAGCAAATACGAAAACATGCTAAATGGAATTTCTTTGCAATTTACCGCTATTATATACGATAACTTTTTTTTTGCAATACCGGAAAATACGTTATGAAGTCGCCGCAGTGTAGTAGGTAGTGTGTTGGCTTATGAGACGTGGTTCCCCAAGCCTGACATCTCGAACAAAACGAAATATTAAGAGTGAATTTTTTCGGTAACTTCCTCTCAGCAGATTTCTGACAAAAATTTTAAAAATTTGCCATGAAAAGTCGCTCAAATTATGTCGTTCGGAGTCGACTTTAAGTCCCGCAACTCATGGTTAAAAAATGAACATTCTCAACTTGGCTGGTGTGAGAAGCTACGTAGTAATACTGACTAAATTGTTTAAGTTTTTTACTGAATTTGGACTCTTCAACGTTGAGAATTTCTCTCTACATCTCTAAATTTATGATACTCTAACTATTCCCAAGGAAAGTATGATCAATCCATTACCATGTCCAGATTTGCTTTATTATTGATCAACGATTCATGTTCGATCAGCTACAGAGTTTACGATTGTGAAGCATTTGTTGATTATCTGTAGTTTATACGCGTTATTCGATACTAAACTAGTTGAACTTCCATCCGTCTGAATATTTGTGAGTTGAGCCGTTGTTGTTCGAATGCAACACTGGCTTTGTTCAGCCTGCTGTTAGCATCAAGCCTATAGAGTAGAAATTACGTATACATCTATTTTATCCAATGTTTGTTCGACTAATTGGCTTTGTTTTCTGTACTAACTTGTTTATTCATACGACCTAGCAAATGACCTTTGTGGGAGTTGATTTCCAGCACTATATCAAATCAAGAAAAGACATCTTTGTGTCCACTATGTGGACATATCAAATATGGAAATATCAATGATTGTCATTAGCAGTCTAAGCCGCTTCACTAAACGCTCCGAATGGTTCAAAGATTAGGGGAAATGTCTAACTATGGTATCACAATGTACCTTATGTGATCTAAATGTTACTATCTAAAGCCTTTTCTCTACCAACCTACCCACCTATGGCTTGGGGATTTTGTGATTTTTATATCCAACACTTTGGGATAAGGTATGGTTAGGTCCAAGGATAGTATGGCCTTATTGAATGATACTTGTATGAAGAACTAAGTAGGAGTTTTGAATCTGCGTACATAGAAATGACAACTTTATTATTTTCTGAAGTACGTTTGTCTTATGAAGGCTTTTTTTGAAATGTATTAATAATACATACTACTTCCCTGTATTTGGTATTCTATAGATTGCTAGTAGTATTAGTTAGTGTGTTGGCTTATTAGACGTAAGGCCTCGATTTAAATCTCAGGTCGCACAACAAAACGAAATATGAACAAATATTTCTTTGACGACTATAGGAATTGCCAAGAATAGTTTTTTAAAAATCTGTCGTTCGGAGTCTACTTTGAACTGTAGGTCTCGCCACCCATGTATAAAATTAACGTACACAACATAAGTGGTGTGAGAAGCTAGGTCGTAATCCTTACTGAACGGTTGTATTGACCAATTATGTATGTATAAGTAGTAGGAGAGTAGTACCCTATGTTTGGCATTCTGTAGATTCCGTTCTGTTCGCACGGGAACATGCCTGTTCACATAACAAAACTTGTACAAATAAATCATAATAAATGTGGTTGATCTTCAAAAATTAGTTTAAGATGGGCATAATGGATTCGAATCGAACAATGTAATTACCACTGCGTCTGGAATTATATCGGCAAAGATTAAAAATCTTTATCTTTATTAAAATCAATAGGTCTTTTCACTTTCCAGGCATTGAACTGTTATAAACAACAGATGAAATGTTTGTCATAAATTATACGGATTTAAAATTTGAATTTATTTTCTTATAAACTGACATCATAATCTCCCAAAATCTCTTCACAATCATTTCGCTAAAACGAATCATTTAATCATTTAACCCACTTGCTTCATTAATTCTTAAGCATTCGCTGAAAAGGCTATTCCATTGGTTTTTGTGGCTCACCACCAATACAAGATTTTTCAAAGAAAAACAAAAAAAAATTTAAGAATTTTCTGTCGTATAATAAAATGGCAATGACACATAATGTTTTTGGCTGAAATGTTTGCCAAAATATTTTCAAGAAAACAAAAAACTTTTAAATAAAAATTTCGAAAAAAACAACAAAAATTTTAAAATCCACGTCAAAAGAACAAAGAGAGATGATTTCTTTAATTGATTTTATTGTCGCCTAGCATAAGATGTCGAAATAAGTATGTATGTACATATGTCTGTGTCCATAGCCATTTGGAATAGCCAACTGAATGAAAGAATAAAATAAAGAAAGAAAAGAAATCATTTAAAAAAATCGTATAAATTATCGAGTTTATTTACATTTTTGAGGATAACCGAGACATTCATTTAAATTAAGCACCGCCAAGTAAAGAAAAGAGACCATCGTGACCAAAAATGATTTGACGTCAATGGCACATAAATAATTAAAAATGGCGACAAGTGGGCAAAATATAAGAGGTCTGATTGGTAAATTTCTTAAATAACAATATAATTCAAAATAAAATTTTATTTAATACTCCATTAGATTCGAGTGTTCCAAAACCTTTGGTACGAATTGAACCTCGGATCTCTAAATTAAGAGGCTGGCTTTCTTACTTACTTAATAATTCAAATTTTTCAATACTTTAATAATTCTTTATCCACATTTTTATTTTTCCCCTCTGGGGAGCATATAACATCCACAAAGCATCTCCATCTGATACGATTCTCCGCTGATGTTTTTGCGCCTTCCCATGTCAGGTCATTTAGCCTTTGTTCTTGTCGGGCTTCTTTCTCAATGTATGGCCGATCCAACCGCATTTTTTCTTTTTGATCTGTTTCTGTATGGGTTCCTCCTCTGTAAGAGTCCAGAGATTTGCGTTGCTTCAGCATTCACATCTTTTGCATTAAAAAATCTTTCCTTGTAGCTTACCCTTAACCCTTTTATTTCAATTTTGTCACTCTCCTCCCCCATCCCTTGAAGCATTTTTAAATTGTCGTGACTATAAAGTTGCTGCTGTTGTTGTATTTTATTTATTCCATTTGAAATTCAAAACAGTCTGTTAATCTCTAAGATGCTGTGTTAATTTATCTCTGCTTTTGGCTGAAAAGACAGTCACTTGTCATGCCACAAGGTTACATCTGTGGCGGTAGTTTTTTTCTTTGGAAGTGCTCATCATTATGGGCCATTAACAAATCAGTCTAAAGTAATGTTTCCGAGAAGAGTTAAAGGAAAAGGAGTTAAAAACTGAAAAGGATTGTTAACCATTAACAATAATTTGCTGTTAAAAAGCTTGGCTGCTATTGTTTCAATAAAAAAGAATACAAATGTTTTGTCGGCTGTTTTGACAAGAGAGAGGCTGAATGTGTTGGCAGTGAAGTGAAGAAATTTTATGATGAATTGAAGGAAGTTTTGAAATGAAAAAATGCAGAACTTTAGTAGCCAATTTTTAAGGGTTAATTTTGAAGTAAAACGTATTAGTAAATGAGATTTTTAGGGCAGGATGAAGGCTATAAGATATTTTCTAAGCAGTTTTCTTATGCTGCAGCAATTATCGCAACGATGTTTTGATAGAATATCATGGCATCATGCATGGTTGTAGTATATACAGACAATACCGAGTAAATGCTAAAAATAAGTTTTTGTAAAACAATAATAAAGATGGGTCTGGCAGTGAATGAGGGCAAAACGATGTATGTATATGTTATCGGCAAGTTAGGGATATGCAGGGTATTGGATCACAGGCTACGGCCGATAACTATACCTTCGATATAGTCAAGGAATTTATTTATCTTGGCTCCGCTGCAGGATCAGTCTTGCCAAGAAGTGCAACTATGGTGTCAATAGGCAATTGAGTTGCAGAGACCTCTCTCGTAGAACAAAACTAATACTCTACGGCGCAGAGGCATGGACACTATTAAGCACTGATGCAGCAGCCTTGAGGGTATTCGAGAGAAAAGGCCTACGTACGATGTTCGGTCAAATTCGAGCTGTATGAGCTCCTCAGCGGCTTCGTTGGCTCGACCATGTCGTTCGAATGGAGGAGGATACTCTGGCAAAGCGGGTATTTGATGCGGGTATTTGCGGAAGTCGGCGAATAGGACGCCCTTGTTTGCGTTGGAAAGACCAAATCGAGGAAGCCTTGTCATTGATTGGTGTGATCAACTGGCGTAGGTGCTTAAGAAGCAGAGGCGCTTAGAGAAATGTATTTAGGCAGGCCGAAATCTGTTAATCGGGTTGTTAATGGGCAACTATGTAAGTTAAGTAAGTAAGTAGTTATTAAGTTTGATAGAATATTGTGGCATCCTGCGTGGTTATATACAAAATATCGCAGGAAATGCTAAAAATAAGTTTTTGTAGAAAGATAACAGGGACAGTAGGTGCCAATTGAGCGACTTTTGGTTGATTTAGATTGTAAAAAGCATAGAAATGAAGTACTCTCAACCCAGAGGAGCCCAGCATTAGAGCATGATGGCAAACCAATCCGTAATATTTTTTATTTTTTAAATAATTTCTCTTTAACATTCAATTGCCGGCACCAACCACATTCAAATCCTTGCTGGTCTTCCTTACTAACCCCCTCTCCCCAAAAAATACTGGCAACCATCTAAAGCAGGAACATTAATTAAATGAAATAATGAAAATTGCAAGCAACAGTGGTGGTTGGGGGGGGGGAATAACCCCCAACTGACAGCAAAAATAATTAAGAAGTCTAGAATGAAAGAAAAAGAAACACAAACTCACCAAGAAATTGTTTAAGACAGTTGTTAGCACCGCAGTGATAATGATAATTTTCACACTTAAAATGGAAAACAACAACAACAAAAAAACTAAAGAAAGAAACAGAAATTAAAACACAAAAAACTTAATGAATTTATCTATGGAGGCAAATAGCAAGGAGCAAGGAGCTGTATTTTAACTTACAGACCTTTGGGTGCAGTTTATTAAACTCGGCGTATAATTTTATTTCTTTTGTTCTCCTTCTTTATTCTTTTTTTTTGCCTTTGCCTACGCCGTATTGTTTTTAATGGGTTTCGTGGTGAGTGTGGCTTTCCAACCATTAACGTAACCCAGTAGGACTGCCAAGACAATTTCATTTCATTTAAATTTATTTTAATTTTCTCTCTCTCTCTCTTTCTCTCTTATTTATTCTAAGTTAATGGTGGAAGGCGGCCTCCTTCTCCCACCATTCGGGAATTTTTAATTGCTTAATTATGCAAAACAGTGTGAAAACAATTGTTCTTTACATGTGAACGAATGAACGAAAACATCAAGATTATGTTTCTTGTTAAAATTGTTAAAAAATTTCATTTTTCCTTTAAGAAACTCCTGAACTTAAGGACAATGAAAAGAGAATTCTGGAGAATATTTACTTGACATAAAAAAGTCAAGTAATTATTACTCGTAGTGTTAAGGATTTCGGGAAACTTTTTTGCATTCTCTCTTGATTCCAATTAACCCTTAAACTGTATTTCAAAATGAGAACTTGTATGGCCATGTATGTAAAATAGTTTTATTTCTTACATTGAAAAATATTTGTGTCGGCGTCATCCTCTCAGCAGTCCTCTGGCAAAAACTCCGAGAGTGAAATAAAATTGCCATGATAAGTTTCTCTAAAATCTGCCGTTCGGAATCGACTTTAAACTAGAAGTCCCGCCAGTCATGGATAAAAATTAACACACACAAAATAAGTAGTGTGAGAAGCTAGGTCGTAATCTTGGCTGAAGGGTTGTAGTGACCAATTATGTATGTACATATGTATGTGTCTACATAATTTTGCCGTAACAAAAACACTGGTAGTATGAAAACAATGATTTCTTGAACGAACATCTATGCACAATCGATTCTGAGACTCAGGATTAGAGATGGGTTTCTGCATAGTTCCTACAGAAAAAACGTCATATCCACTGATGATCTTTTAGCGTTTGTGCACTACCCGCTAATAATTCACTGTCTTCAAAATCTGGAAAATATTATAAATTTCCCATACTGGTCCAGTACATTTTTAAGGTTAACAGCATATGTGACATTTTTCCTCTTGTTAAATTCGCTCTTATGTGAACAGAACAGGATCATGTTCCATCCCATATATGATGATGTTATATGTGCTATTTTAGCCCATATAGGGGTACAAATTTTCAGTGCCTCGAAAGGCTGTTGGGTTGTGAACCTCCAGGCATGTTAGCTAGGTCATTCACCTTTTTATTTCGAATTGCTAATCATCATTTTGTTGTCAATGAGAATATTAAAACCCATTCCAGCATTGGATTTAAATCCGCCTAGAAACACATATTTGATTAGGTAGACTGAAGCAAAGTCTAGTTTCAAATTCTGCATGGATTAGCCCTTAATCCAATCATGAACGGTGGTACATGCTTAAGGTAAGTTTCGACTATGTTTGGATCTAACAGAACCCAACCAAAAATACTTGGATACGAAGAACAGTTTTATATGGCAGTTATTAATTATGTGCTGGTTAGATGTGCGCTTGTTGTCGATTACACAATAAGATTCACTACTTTCTAAAAATACAGCAATGGAGCTTGTGAGGACTTAGTGAACCTATTAGTGGCTAACTTCCTTATATAATAAGATAAAGTTAGAATAAAATCCTGTTAAATTGTGAGAGGCTTTCATGTTCCGAAAAGTTTTTTCAAATCAGTTCACAGTTCTAATCGCCACAGAAGTAGGTTAAGGTTAGAAGACCAATTGAGACAAGTACAGCCAATTGACACAAGCACAGTACCCGGAGGTCCAGTTGACCTATTGTACAACGTCCTAAAGGGGAAAGGATAATAGGAGAGATAGGGAAAAAGGAGAGGAATTATGGAAGGGAGAATGAGGAAGCAGACTAACAAAACACTCAAGAGAGCACGACTACACTATTGAAACCCTAGCACTTCTCAAACAGCTCAAACTAATACCGAATCTATGAACAACCTTTACGTCGGCTCTCGACACAGAATTCAAAGAAGACCCTGCCAAGGCTTTTCAACCTCAACCTACTAAGGGCTAGGCAGTTACAGAGGAGGTGTTCCATAGTCTCCAATTCCTCTCATAGCAACATACCCTGGAATAGTCTGGCTGGGATCTGTTCCAGATGCTTGTCAGGTACCCAATCTCGCAGTGCCCCATAATAAACCCAATGACTAACCATAAACTGGCCTTATCCAAGCCTACCAGTCAACCTGTTCCTACACTGTCTATAGCAGGCCATAGACATCTAGAAACATAACAACCCGATCCATTCCCACAACGCCTCTGCGCTTCTTCGTTGGACCATCAATTGATGAGGCCGTAGAGGTGGCAGATTGGCAGTTCAGGACCAACTATCACATCGCCATTAGAAACTGAAGATAATCTAGCGAGAGCATCCGCCGTCTCATTACCGAGTATGTATGTATTTGCTATGACCCGAAATCCAGCATAGATGGATTCGGTCTGGTCCAAAAGTCTTTAACGACTCTTTGCACTTGCGTACTAGCCGTGATTTGCACCACACCGACGCAATGGCCTTAGCAGCCTGACTGTCAACAAAGATCATATAAGATTCCGAAACCGTAGTAGGCAGGGAAGTAAACCCAATATTATTTTCCTTTCAAATATCTGATGAACACTTCTATTTATGTAGTTTTCTTAGAAGACAATGAAAAATCGTTCATCGTTTCATTCCCTTCTTCTACGTTCTGCTTTATTTGTTAAAGAAAAACAAAAGATTTCTGTGACATTTTTTGCCTCATCTAATCCTTTCAACTATTAAAAAACCCTTTCTAAAGTAAACAGAACTTTTTTAAAGTTAAACAAACTTTCTTTTCCAGTTTAAATCCCCCGCCAATAGAATATTCTAGAGCTAAGCGCTAAAAATACTTTGATGTTGTTGTTATTGTGCCTGGTGCACCTTGCGGTATTAAAAACAAATATTCCCTGTGTGTGACATTTACTCAATGAATGAATGATGCATTTGTCTGTAATATCCTTACCAAACTATAAATACAATCGCCTTAAGTCATTAAAAAACAAACAAGTAAACGAAAGAAAAATTGGCATTAAAAAGGATTCCTTTTGTCAGCACTAATCCTCTAATCAATCTCAACTTGTCCTAGTTTTGTTTTGCACTCACTATAAGTGAGTGCAGGCATATATGCATGTGTCACACGGACATTGATTGCAGCAGGTTTTCTGTGATATTTCTCATGCTTAAACGTTAATGGTATCACTTACATAAGTCCCTAAGGACTCTTTATACAACATTTGTTGAGACTGCTGAGGAGGAAACTACGCAATTTTTCTCATGATCTTCTAACTGAGACTGACATCTTTATTTAAACAACCAATCTATATACACATGAATGACAATTTTTTTTGCTAATTTCTGTAATCTTTTTGGCTTCTCCTGTTTCTAGTTTCTCCGATAATGTGTCCTTTTTCCTGCCATTATCTTAAATGCCTTAAGAGGATGAGTTATTTGCGCACGGTTTAGTTTTTGTCTCAACTGAAAAGCAAGTTTTTATTTCAGATTATGCACCTTGCATTGCAAGGAAAATGATTGCAAAAGATTTCTAGTGTCCTTATTTATTAATCCTTGATGTGAAATTATTTCTCCTCTCCCTTTCTCTCTCTAGCTATCCCGCTCTCTGTATCCCTATGTTAACAACCTGGCTTGATTCCTTAAGTATTTTAATCGCATGATGGATGGATGAGTGAATGCCTAACATTTTCTTTCAATGTTTCTTCTCTAAAAAATCATAGAAAATCTGCTTAAAATGTTTGCTTTTTTGCCGATTTCTCTCTGTCTCCCTGTGTCTCTTTGTCATCTTTATCTGCTTTGATTGCAAAACAGAAACGATAATTGCTACCGTTTTGAAAATATTCTTTTGATGGCAAAATTAAAAAAATTCCTCATCATACATATGGAATGGACAATACATACATACATCGTACATCATACATCACTCTACATTTCATGAATTTGTCATCAATACATTACAAATGCTTGTATGCATGTGTGATGCATATTTTCATTTGTTTTCCTTTTTCCATAAAACCATTCATAATTTTCTTTCTTCTTTTTGGTTTTTATGGATAATTTTTTTCTTCTGTTTCTTTAATAAAATTTCTTTGAAACTGAATGGCTTTAATTGTTTTGAGTTTGAAATGATGTAATCCATCGTTGTATTGGTTGTGTTTTCCATTCATGCATTTTAATGAATGAATTTCATTCAATTATTGATGAATTACTTTGTCAATGGCAAATAATAATTCATATCTTTGGCTTTTCTTTAAAAAAACCATGAGGAAATTATGATTTTCTTTGTATTAAACAAACATCCTGCTTTTCATAATCACAATAAATTTGAGAAAAATCTTCTGTATGAACACATACACACATAATTGGTCATTATAACCCATCAGTCAGAACTGGGACCTAGCTTCTTACACCACTTATGTTGTGAGCTTTAAATTTTTTACATGACTGGCGGGACCTAGAGTTTAAAGTCGACTCCGAATGTTAGACTTTTCAGAAACATTTCATGTCCTTTTTGTTTGATTGTTTTGCGCCGAAGAAATATTTTTCGCATTTAATTTTTGTTGGAGATGTCCGACTTGGGGCCTCATGTCTAATAAGCCAACATACTACCTACTAGACTACGTCGACTTTAAATTTATATTGACCATTATTTCGTTCGCTCTTGCCTTCGCAATAGCATATGGTTTGTAATAGTCCGCGGACGGAATGTTCGAACAATTTTGTTCAAGAACACTTTCTGACGTCAGGTGTCCTACAAGTCTTTCTCATGTTTATATGCAGTGTGATTTTAGCAGCTGTTGTGTATAGCTCTTCAAATGCCTATTTTCACAAGGAGTAGTGTGTCGTGAGCGACAATAAATACTATGTGCAGTAACAAGGCAGTCTCACTTATTGCGGAAGATGTATTGAAGGCCTTGGTAGTAATGTTTAGGCTTTATACGTTATATTGCACTTTTAAAAGGTTCTAATTATTAGTGTTACGCCCCCCCCCCCCCCCCCCCCCTTTCCTTTAAGGTGCCGGCTACATGAATTTATCGTATCGAAAATGCATTCACTGCATTGCGCCTAATAAGTGTATGGCGAAATCTACAGCTTAATGTCGAGTCCGAATGTCTGATTTTTTGAAAAACATTTTATGGCAATCTTATGTTACTCTCCATAGTTTTTACCAAAAATCTGCTGAGATGAAGTCGTCGAAGAGTAGTTTTATCATTTTTCGTTTTGTTGGAGATGGCTGACCTGGGGTTTCAATCATGGCTACGCATTAAATGCATCACTTAAATTCAGAATAAGTTGCTATAAAACTAGCCACGACCTTACGTGCTGATGGTCCTATCCTTGTCTTATTGGGACACAATTCTCCCGATCCAGTGCTACTTTGTTCCAGTTGGACACACATCTCTTTCATTAATTCATCACCGTCAATGACTTTTGTTATATTATAAGCAAATCCCCAGTTGTTTTGTGTTATACAAGGCTTTTTGAAATGTTGACCTAAGTACGTATAACTGCCAGTCATTCAGTTAAATTTTATAGATTTTCTTAACCTTCTCCATTGTGGATATATCAATGGTGTTCGTTTTAGCAGCTCTCTTTGTAAAGAAATTGGAATACATTAATAGATTCAAGATCTCAGTGGTTATATTCGATTCTTGTCGGTTAAACCAACTTCCACTTAAACGTCAGCTTATGCAGGACTGTCATTCGACTGTATTAAATTTACCGCCACTGTATTACCCTTCCCTCTAAGAACGCCACATTTAGGCAGATAGTCTACACTTACTTACTTTCTTAACTGGTCATTACAGGTTAGGTTACAACCTAGATTCTTAGATCACCAATATTGTGTATGGCGGGACCTACTGGTTAAAGCCAACTCCGAACGACAGATTTTTTAAAAACTTTTCATGGGAATTTTATTTTACTCTCATAGTTTTTACCAGAAAACTGCTGAGAGGAAGTCGCCTAAAGAATTTTTTTTCATTTTGTTCAAGGTGTCTGGGCTGGGGTTTGAACCGAGACCTCACATCTAATAAGCCAACACACTAACTGCTAGACCACGGCGGCTTCAATTCAAAACTTTTACCTTTCAAACCCTAAAATTCAAGTTAAAATTATTTGCATTTAATTTGTTTAATTGTTCCAATTACTCAATTCTCTTCTATTTGAAGCACAATTTGACTTTCAAAGCCTTTAAACACTCAACAAAATTGATGACTTTTCAAGTCAAAAATGAAAAGTAAAACAAGAAACGAAAGAAAATAAACAAACAAATTAAAGAAAGCAAATCCGGTATTTGAAACATTTCCATTAATGTCAACTCTTTTCAGGTCTCTCTAATCCTTTTGATTTATGCCAACAACAAAAAAATTTTTTATGGCCTTAAACTCTTGCCGAGAACACATTTATGTATGGAAAAAAGAAAAAGAATCTTCAAGAAAAACTCAATGCCATGCCAATGCCATAAATGGCATTTAAAATATAAAAATCAAATGATATGACAACAACAACAATCTAAGGTTCCCTCTATACTTACGTGAAATAGAGAAAGAAAAAATGAAGAAAAACTGAAAACAAATTTAACAACTTAAAGAGATTTAAAAGAAAAATTCAACTCATACGAGTAGAAAGTATTAATTGCCTTAATTTTTCAAAAATAAAGTAACTAACCCGGGGACACACACATACCCTTCCTCCCCACTCCAAACACACACGCTTCATAGTCACTGTTGTGCCTTATCATGCTCCACTTGAAAGTCATTTAGCGACAATACAGAATCACACGCTGCCGTTTAAGCATCAACCTTAAAACAGTGGCAACGGCATTTAAAATGTTGCAACGAAAAGAAAAAACCGTTTTCTATTGATTTATCGATAAATTCCACTATAATGACGTTTCGTAAAAAGGGGGCACGTGTCAACATCAAGAGCATCACGGCACATTGTTAAACATTTGAACATCCTATGGAGTACGTAAAGGGGGGAACAACAACGTACAGCATGTATGTACGTATGTCTGTGTCTGCGTTTGTAGATGACAATTATTGGCAACAGATGTAAATTATTGAGGAGGCCCACCAAATAAATGATTTTAAAACTAAAAGTCACGTACGTATCAGTGTTTAAACAACAAACAAACAAATCTTAAACTACCTACAATAACAACAACAAGAATATGTATTTTGTTTTTGTTTAAAATTAAATCGAGAAAGAACAAAAAACGACTCCCGAAAATCTATAAAAATCTCTGCATTCTGCTTCTCCTTTAAGGCCTTTAGAAGCAAGGAAGAGTAGAAGAACTCTTTAGTGTTGTGCGTCGCAATGGAAAATTTATGACTTTAAAGTTGAAAAGCGAAACTGGGTGTTAATCTTTTATTAACTAAACAATTAAATTCTGTCATAAAATGTAATAATTTTGAAGATTTAATATCTTGTTTAGAAGTAAATTTGGAAGCATGTACATATGCATGTACTGCATGTTGTAAGCAGAGGTCTGGCAATTAACTAATGAAACCGACACTAAATTTTGAAAGCGAAAATAATACTTTTCAGCGTATTATATATTCCTTGACAAACAGGCTGACTAAATTCATGTCACCAAACTAGGGAAGAAGTTGGTCAGTGCAATGGCTGCACAGTCCGTATCATAGTTTTAAGCCAATTAATTTAAGGTTATGAAGTGTTCTTCTAACCAGCACCAAAGTTTTCTTTCTTCTTACACGCTTTTTCCCAGAATCTCCACTTAGGTTTTATAGAAATTATCCACATCCAACACAAAAAATATTGTGGTAACGGCATAAAAGTATTTCTGTTCGCCTGTGAATTAGTTGGTATGATGCTACCAAGCTCCGCAAATTTATAGGAATAAAACCCGTGTACTGCCCGCCTAATACAGTGTTATACGAATGATATGTTTCTTATATACATACGTGTATTGATCCCCCAGCGGGAGTGGAAGTAAGTTTAAGACAGCATGGGAAATGCATTCCAAAAGCATGCACTTCTAATGAGTTATCCAAGTTTCGTGTGTTTTCTAAATGTATTCCGACATACAAATTTCAACTTAACTGATTCGATTTTGAGGACAAAAGCAGTTGTGTACTTTTTTTTGCATTCAAACGAAATTTAATTCAAATGATCAAGCAAGAAACGGTAGTTTGTAAATTGCTTAACAGTTACGCCGTAATGCCGTCGGCAAGAGTTTACTTTTTCATTTAAAGATTTTCAAAGACTGCAAGGATCGGGAAAAACTAAAATTTGATGGACTTCTTGACATTAATAGCTACGTTAGACTAGCCTCAGCATTCATTTATTTTGATATTAGTATTGAATACCACATTAGGACACAAAATTATGAATCCGACTAGCGTTGGAATTTTCTATTTTAAAATATATTGTTACGTTTTTATCTTTTAAGAACGTTTAAAATATGAGCTCGTAGATTGCAAATAAAATAAAAATATATTTGGTGTTTAGTTTTAATTAAAATTCTTTATTATTCGCACAATTCTGTGTGCCACTGTTTACAACTTGATGTAAAGAACAACAATTGCTTTTCATTGTAATTGTTATTGTTTATGCAAAGGGTATAAACAATAACAATTACTAGACAATTATTCAACGGATCTTTGTAACGGAGATCTTCAAACTACGATTACTGTCTTTAAACGCACCGAGTTTTCACACAAGACAAACTAAACTCCAGTAACTCAGTCACTTGCTTTGCCTTGCCTTTTTTATGGAAGGGTAAGCAGTCTGATGCATGTTCTTGAAGGCGAACGTTCAGACTTCTCCAAATCTCTTTAAATGTAAACATCGTTGTTTACACTTATTCTTGCATTGTTGTTTTCGTATTTTTGTTTACTTGTTTACCATTTTTTTAAGTTGGTATTTGTTTTTATATCAATCAGTACGATAATTTGTAAACAGGTTTGTTTACTCGCATTGTTTTGTTTTTGTAACTTTTGTTTATAATTTTAATGTTAGACAATGTAATAGCAAACAGCAGTGTCTAGATTTTTTTCCTTTTCGTAAGAATGCCTTCGGTTCGATGAATACAGAATGAAAATTTTTCAATTTCTAAAGAAATGTTGGCTAATTCAGGTAAGGTGTTTATATTTTTTATGTAATCTTGTTCATACAATTGTTATTTTACAAAAAATAAAATCAAATCTAATTTTCTTATTGAAAATAATAGGAAGGCTTTGCTTCATTTGAAAATTGTTTAAATGAAATTCGAGGATATTTTGTCAACAGATTCCTTGAATTTATACAACAAATTATTGAATTTCTTTAAAAATGAAATCAAAAACCATTCACCGCCTACCTTTTTCAATGAAAACAAAACAACACAAAAATTATTTTTTCAACATAAAAACGCCTTAAAAAATATGAAAAAACAAATGAAATGAAATGAAAATACAGATGTAGGCTGTAAACAGTTGCCCCGATGCCCTAAATTATTATTATTTAATCAATGGTGTCAACTATTCCATACAAAACTGGATCAATCGGAACCGCCTTCTTCTCATTTCATAAGACTTTTGTTTTTCTTCCTTTTTTGTTCATTTTTTTTGGCCAAAACTGAAAGGACCCAAAACAAAATTTTTTTTAACACAAGGAATCGATTTTAAAACAAGAACTAAAGTAATCATTGCCTGCTAACCAGCTTACTAACCACTCTTAACAATTTAAAAAAAGCAAGTGAAAGAATTTTTTTTTCTTTTTGGCCATTCTCTATTTATTGTTTTTTGGTCATTTCTAAGGCCAAGGGTGTGATTCTTTAGAAATTCTGCTCAAAAAACAATCGTTTGACATCTTAATCAATGGTATTGCCAACACGAATCAATGACACAATATTGTCCTTTGATTGTCCTGTCTTTCCAATTGTTTTCTCGTTTTCAATTTTATAAGGAAATTTTGTTCTTTTTTTAGGATTCGTTTTTATAAAGCCTTAGACTTGGGTTCTGTTTTTTGACCATTTACAACAATTAATTGTATGTTGCTGCTCCCATTGTTACCAACATTTCTTTAGATTTTCTTTTTTTCTGGTTTTGTTTACAAAATATTACACAAAAGTAAGTCAATTAAATAGAAATCATCAGTCATCCTTTACACATTGCTTGTCTGTTTGTTTTAAAGAAATTTCATGAAAACTAACATTCACCAGGACAATCGAATTGACAGACATTCAGGCGTCCTTTGGCAGAATGAAGGCATGGATTTTTCTTTCAATTAATCAAGACAAGTCCATATCACACAAAAAAAAACGTAAAGTATATAAGAAAAATCCAACATATCCTAGTTATCAATGTTTTGAGACTTCTGTTGAACAGCTAAATCTTTCACAATGTATTCCTATTTATTGTCTAAAACTCTCTAAGAAAACCTGACCAAGGAACTGAAGATAAACAGCCATGTAGAACGACATGTGTGCTTTAGAATAAATGACAACTAACCCTAAGTTTCACAAAAAAAATCCTCTTCAGCCATACGGCCCACTTCTGAATGAATGTGTACGTGAACAAACTAAAGTTTCTAAGTTGGAATGATAAGAATACACTTGAGGTCCAACAGCTTTCAAGATATCTTAAAAAAGTCGCTGTTGAGTGTAGATTTTGGGCTCACGATTTCATCAATTTAGATTTATTTGTGGACGATTTTGATCAGGCCATCATTGTCATCGTCGAGCATTATAGGATGACCAATTTCTTTCGGTCTGAATTGGATAATCTGGACTCCAACAATATATGCCACATTGGATATTCTGTACGGGTGATTTGAGTGCATAGTGTGTGAGGAGTGAAGGTGGTGTGAACAGACCACCAAGATCACATGATTTCAACCTGTTAAACTTTTTCTTGTGGAATTTATTTAAGTAGCAGATGTATGCAAATAAACAATAAACCATAAACCACAGCGGTTCTAAAGCCAACATTATCCATGCCAACAGCCAAATTCAGCCCGAGTTAAAAAAAATTGGATATTTTGTATGATCTCTACCCGGAAAATACATTTGAACGATATTACATTCCATTATAGCAGCAATAGGTCTTTCAATCGAATGAAAAATGGCAACAATATATATATGTATATAACACATACATAATTGGTCATAACAACCCTTTAGTCAGGATTACGACCAATCTTCTCACACCACTTATGTTGTTTGCTTAACACCTAAATCGCTGTGATCTAGTATGCAGTGTGTTGGCTAATAAGGCCACGGTTCAAATTCCAGGTCAGGCATTTCCATAACGAAATACGGAAAAAATTTTCTTCGGCGACTGCCTCTCATCAGATTTCTGGCCAAAAACTCTTTAAGTAAAATTGCCATGAAAACTTTCTCTAAAATCTGTCGTTCGGAGTCAACTTTAAATTGTAGGTCCCGCTACTCATGTATGTATAAGCTTAACACACAAGACATGTGAGAAACTAGACCGTAATCTTGACAAAAGGGTTGTGATGACTAATTATGTATGTATGTTTGTATGTATGTATGTAGTATATGAGGACGACTCGAAGATTTAGATTATGAGGGTGATAAGTATCTGGCTATTCTCATACAAGATCTGCAAGACATGCAAGCAAAAAAATAAGCCTGAGTTTTGAAAACCTAGTTTCGATAGCACAGACAGGTTCTGATTGGCGAGGACGGAACAAAGGCAAATTGCTGACTCAGCAGAGTCAAAGCGACAGACAGATGGATGCAATCAGTATTAGAAAGATTACAATATTGAACGCATGTATGAAAGTGACCCTCAGAATGGCAAACTGTTTAATACCGTGGGTCATCAGTCAATAATTGCAATAATTCGAACAGCTGTACTCTTACCATCAACAAAACAGAGCTTTGAACCTCAATAACGAGGAAATTAAACAAAATTAGAATAAAGCTCGATAGCATAAGAAGAATGGCGCTAGAATGAAATTCTTAGGGCTTGAGATGCCATGGATCACCAAACAACATATGGAGACGTGCGATACACCAAGAGATAAACAGAAGAAGGATCCGATTTAATATCAGGAAGCTATGTAAACTGGAGATGGAGGTTTTTCGGAAGTCAAGTATGTCAAAGTTGCCGTAGTCCAGTAGGTAGTGTGTTGGCTTGTTAGGCTTGAGGCCACGGTTCAAATCCCCGGCCAGATATCTCCAACAAAGCGAAATATGAAACGGTAGCTGCCTCTCAACAGATTTCTGGCAAAAACTCTGAAAAGTTTCTCAAAAATGAATCCGTCGTTCAGTATCGACTTTAAACTATAAGTCTAGCCATGCATGTATAAAATTAACACACCTAATATAAGCGGTGTGATGAGAAGCTAGGTTGTAATCCTGGCTGAAGGTTGTAATAACCAGACTATGTATGTATGAAGGTGTTTGAAAAGCATAGCACTGAACTTCATCTCGCACAGAAGAACTTATGGTCTGTCGAATAACGTCGGAGAATCGTGATAGTTTCACATGAAAGTATTAAAGGCTTACAGTCTAGGCTATTGTTTAAGATATAAAGCTGTGGACTTACGTACTCTCTCTCTCTCTCTCTCTATTTTTAATTTATTATAAAAAAAAAAAAACAAAAAACAAAATTAAAACAATCCCCTCTTAAGGATTACATATGCACCGGGGGGTGAAAGGCACTTCACACAAGCACTCGTAAATAATAAACAAAACGCGCAATAAGAGGCCTATTCTGGCCATTTTTAATGTGATGCCTTTTTCAAATGTACTCAAGCGGATACGTTGCAACATGGTATTCATATTCATAGCTTGAACATGTTGTTGTTGTAGTTGTTGCCACCATGTGTCGCTTTAAGAGTGTGTGTTATAGTTGTTGTTAGTGGGAAAAAAAGAGGATGACACCACCACTATCATTATCTTTGGCGGTGATATTTTCAGCCCTAACAACAAAAACGGCATTTGCAATACCATTAAAACCAGCCACTACTACCACCACCAGCACCATTATTATCATTATTATTGTTGTTGTTATTATTTCGTTTTTCGGTTATGAATCCTTGTGTATCCTTTTTGGATTTTAATTTCTCGAGGGTTTGTTGGTTGGTTTTAAGCACACTATCAAATAAAAATGCGACTACGCGCGTATACAAGGACTTGATTTCAAAAGCCTTGTCGTCAGCGATTAACCGCCGTATTGCAGAGGAATTGCAATGGCTGCTTCCGTCTTCTTTTTTTCTTCTGATGACGTCGTTATCTTTGTTATTGTTGTTGTTGGTATTTAATTTTATAATAAAAGTATCATTTTTATTTATTTTTTTTGTTCCATTCTTCTTACCAGACAATAACATCAGAGGGCTGTACAGATTTAGGCATTAAACGTTTTAATCTCTGATAACAATAACAGCACGTCAGATGATTGGCGTGAGACATGATTTCCTCTTTAAAATTTTTGTCTGTCTGTCTCCCGTTACTGTAAGTCACAGGACTATAACGCATAATCAAAAGAAAATGGAGTTTTTATTCTAATTTGATGAGAAATAATTTTCATTTTGATGGGAACGAATTTTTTGGGAAGAATGAATTAATTTTGTGTTGTATTTACTTAGGAATCATGCATTTTAAGAATTTTGTTTTTTTTTCTTTTTAAATATTTTGAGGAGAATGGAAAAATATTCTCAACTTGGAAATTATTCTCAAAAATATGAAATGTATTCAAAATTTAATTTAGAGTGTTTACTGGCTAACTCGGCTTGGTGAAGGGCAGTTAAATTAAACAGTTTCACTTGGGAAGAGTCTAGATAATGACTTGAAGTCTTATACTCCCATGTTGCCTATTAGACATTAAGCAGCTTAGCAATGTCCAATAGATAATCCCAATACATAAATAATAGGTCAATACAACTCTTCAGTCAGGCTTACGCACTAGCTTCTCACACCACCTATGTTGTGTGTGTTAATATTATACATGAGTGGTTGGACCTACAGTTCAAACTCGATTCCGAACGACAGATCTTTAATAAACTCTTCATGGCTAGTTTATTTACTGTCAGAGTTTTTGCCAGAAATCTGCTGAGAGGATAGGCCACCATTTCATCACCTGTGCCATCGTTGCTTATTATCATGGCTTTTGTTTTTAAAACTCTGGCTAAACTGTTGAGAGCTTCTAGCATTGCTTGCATGTCTTGCAGATCTTGTATGAGTCAGATATCACTCGGGTCGTCGTAATATGCTCCAAGTAATTTCTCTTCTCTCTCAAAACAGTTTCGATGTATGTCATCATCCAGTTCAGGTGATACAGAGAACATCCTCGTTTTACTCCATATTGGGTATGAAATATTTGACTGATGGATGCTTCCCTTTGTAAAGAACTGCGAACACTGCCTCTTCGAACACAGCTCTGATAATTCGTACAATTTTTTGTAGATACAACTTCTGTCCTCAATGTGTGATGGTATCGAAGGTTTTGTTGGTCGTGAAGAACAATATATACAGAGATATGCTACATTCTATAGATTGCTATGTTATAAGACGTAGAGTATTAGGTTCATATCCCAGATTGTTCTTTGAACTGATCCCTGTCTTAGAACTATCATTGCCTTGTATGTGATGTTAAGCTGAGTAATTTGTTTCCAATAATCTTTCAAGTTGCCATTTTTCGATAACTTTAGAATGATGAGCTTCCATCCTGATACGATGTAAGGCCTTCGAAATTCAGAGGTTCGATGTTTACTTGTGTAATTTCTTTCTTTTTAGTTTCTCTATGGCCATTTTTATATCACTTATACTGGAGAGATGCACAAAATCCATGAGGTGTTAAATACATATGTACATACATATGTACATAGTACATAATTGATCATTATAGAACTTCAGTCAGGCTTACGACCAGCTTCTCACACCACATATGTATGTTGTGTGCGTTAATTTTATACATGAGTGGCGAGACCTATAGTTAAAGACAAATTTTTGAACTTTTCATGTCATAGATATCTTAGCTAGTGTTTAAACTAGAAGCACTCGCCCAATACGCCAACACACTGTTGTTAATTTCATTGCAGCTGTGTTTACGATGATGCTATTCCTTTCAAATTTTCTCTCCACCTATACTTCAATGCTGGGATAAGCTCTTCATATTTAAGCAGGTATGTCAAAAGACTGGTTCTCGCCGTTTATGAATACTACGTTGCAAAATCTGTTGGCGATTACATACGCACATCAGCGACGATTTTAACGCTTCAGACATGATTAAGGCTTCCCATACCATCCATGTTGGATGCATAATTTTCCGATTTATACCATGATTTGGGGAATTCACAGCTTTAAACGACAGATTTGAGCAGCATTCCCATTCTATTGCAGTTTGTTGCTTCAGATCTTCAGCTGAGAGAAAATGCTACAATTAACGTTCGAACTCGAAGCTAGCATCAAGTATGCCAAATAGCGTAATAAGTACGACAAAAACAACTTCGGAATTTCTTCAAATGTTTGTGTCATAATTTACCGATAACAGAAGACATTACAAGACAAGGAAGAGCACTGTCTGTTGGAATAGAAAGGACATCTCGTGTCAAACATCTGCTAAACTTGCAGATCAGTGTTTCCTTAAGCCAACAAACCGCTTTGGTTTAAACGTCAAAATCATGTATTAATAACTGAATTAAAACAACAACTTCTACTACAACAACTACAATTAAATTTTATAGAAAAATCATTAGAAATTCAACAACAAAAATAAAAAGGAAAACTGAAAAAAAGGAACTATAAATCAATAGTTAAACAAGAATGAAATGAAATGAAGAAAACTCATAATGAAAATGGGCACAAAACAAAGCTTAAAAAAATAAATTTTTCTTTACAAAATGAAAAAAGGAAAAACAGAAGAACAAAAAACTGTCATTTATTACTGTTTGTTGTTGCTGTTGTTGTAATAACGCGATAACCAAAACAATGCCGTGCCTTATGAAATAAATAAATACGAGAGAAAAAAAAAGAAAATTTATGTCACATCACACATACAATAACAACAGAGTCTGATCATATTCGTAAATACAATGTATTTGCAGTGAAATGAAACTGAAAAGGATATTAAAACAATAACAGAAAAGGATACTTGCTCTGACTCCTTATTGTCTGGCATTACAGGGCATTACGTTTTTCCCTGTAAACAAACAACAACTGATCGTGTTGCAAGAAATTTATCAGCACACAGTGGCAAGTAAACAAAGATGTCAACTCCACATTTATTTGTCATTGTCAATGATTTGTATTTTCTTATTCATCTTCTTCTTCTTCTTTTCATGTTTTATAGATCACTTTTCATATTATCCTTTTTTGGCATTATAAGGGTTGAAACATGAACATGATTATGTTATTAGAAAACACTACCAAGTATATGTACATCGTTGAAAAGATTTCTTCATCACATCATTCTATAGGAGTCACCCAGTCTAGTGCAGACAGTAAGAATTCTTTTGTTCATGGCATGGCATGGCATGAAATATTTCTTTAGTCTTAAAATATTGAGCAAATATTTGTTTAACGCGCCTTTTGTGGCCCGGCAACACAATAACAAAATATCTCCTTTTATTGTGTTTTTTTTTTTGCCAGAATGAAATGATCTGAGATTCTTAATAACAAGTGACCACGTCTTTTTTTTTTGATGGATTTCGTATGTGGCATGATTGACAAATGCTTACTGTTTTGTGCAGTCTATTGAAAAATCGTAAATGTCAACTTGTCTTGAAACACATTTTTAATGGATTTTTTAAATCAAAAGTAAAAGAAATGGTTAAAATTTTAATACAAAACAAAAAAGGACGAGAGGTGTTGTGATAACACCCAGTTAGAACAAAATTGCTTTAAATCATAAATTTTTATGTTTTAATGTGAACATAACCACAACAAATTGCGATTATTTGTCCATAAAAAAGCTGTGGATAAGCCTACTCATCTCGACTTTAAACAGGTGAAGAATGGCTTAATTAGCACTGCAATCGTTGGATAAAACTATTTGGTCATTACAACCCCGTAGTCAGGATCAGAGATCAGCAATGAGTATTCAAAAAGATAATTCGAATCGAATCATACTCATAATTTCTGATGCTTAAAAGCATTCATACTTATTTTAATATCATGGAACCTCTTTGCTCATATTCAAAGTTTGAATTAATCATCATATTCATATTTAACAACACGTATGATGTTATTGATTTCGACTCTCCATAACTCAACATATATACGGAGCACAAAATAAGTATGAATCGTTAGTACACTAGAAGGTTGTGTGTTTGCTCTGGTTGCTGCTCTGTCCTTTTTGCTTGTGTGTCTTTTTTCTTTTGTTGCAATTACAACAGCAACTAAGACCGTAAATTTTGATGAATGATGCGAGTCACTAGAATCATTTATATGTAAGTATTATAAGAGTATTTTTCTAAAGTTATGAATCTGAAGGAGTAGGCTTATGAATCAAACATATTTCGAATGGTATGAGTTTGATGTCATACTCATTGCATCCTGTTCTTATAAATCAGCGGTTGTAGTGAGTATGAATGAATAAGAGTACATTGTTAAATTTCAATATTGTTGGAATACTCAAAATTTTATGAGTGCTTATGAGTGGCGATAAAACAATTCATTGCTAATATCTGGTCAGGTTACAATTTAGTTCCTTACACCACCTATTTTTTAGAAAATTTTTATGAAAATTGTCCATACTCTGAGAATTTTTACGTGAAGACTGTAGAGAAGTAGTCAACGACAAAATTATTAAGCTATGGACTCTCGTCTAATAAGCTGACAAAATGCCCTGACAATGCTATTCTAGTCGAGATAGAAGTATTCTAGTACTTCCTTTAACTGGTGCATTGCTAACCATACTCGTATGTCATCACATCCGGACGATTACTTAAAAAAGATTTTGGAATTTTTCAGGTTGTGTCTTAAAGATTGTTAGGGTCTTTAAAGCCCTCGGTTCAAACTGTACACTATTGTTAGAGCAATTGGTCTTCCTCACATCGAAGATTAATGTAATCCTGACGACGATCAAGCTACGGTTAGTTTCATCAGAAAAAAAGATCTTTAGCGAGATGCAGTGACACTTAATGTATGATTTACCTGACTGTCGCAAAGCTTCTCCCCAATCTTCTTATTATTTATTTTGCTTTGATTCAGTTTCATTAACGAAGTCTTTGCAAGAGAACGAGAATAGACTCTAGGATGATAGGTATGCCTTCTAGCCTTGCTTAAAAACAAAGTCCTCTGTGAACATGTATTTGGTGTAGTGGAGAGTGATTTTATTGATTCCGTCCAACGCTCTCCCACGAGCTGACGCTGCTTGGCATTGGGTCAGAGGGCTACTGACGTAGCTTCATTTTGGAATTCGAAAACCGTGCTAACAATTTTTTGACTACTTCGGTTCTGAACCTGGTTTGATTGTGTTTGCAATCAAATATTCTAACCATCACACCACATGTCCTCTTGCTGGAATACGTATAAATATCAGAAGTTATGAGTATGATTCGATTCTACTCATCTTTTGGAATACTCAATGCATGCTGATCTCTTATGGCTATAGACCTCACGAACCTCGAGAGAACATTCACTCAAAATCCAACATAAAACACTTTTAAATGTGTTCTTGTGTTTAATTCTCACATGTGCTTGTTGTTGGCTGCATTTAATAATTTTTTTTAGCCATCAGCCAGCAACGCTTGACAACTTTGTTTCCAAAAATACCTTGGAAATTGCAGAAATCTTTTTAATGATTTTTTTGAGTTTCTTTGTTCAATTATATATATAGGACATTCAGATTTTTATCGAATTTGGTAGTGCTTCGGATTTTAAAGTATTCCAGGAAACTTAAAATCTTATTGTCTTCTGGAATCATACAATTTATGGCTTCAGATTATAAAAATAATAAGAAATTACAATGTTAGACTCTCGAATGATTAAGAATAGTGATTGGTCGTTGAAAAATACTGTCATTCTGTGTTTTTATATTAAAAAGACAAATGAGACATGCTCCTTTAGATTTTTAATAATTTTGCCAAGCACTTCGCCTATGTTATCCTCCCTTAATTTCGATAATATTGCATATAATCACCTCATGGATATGTTGTGTGTGCTCCAATACAAATATTTGCATTTCAAAACTCCGAAAACAATTAAAACATGAAATCGTCTTTATGCCATAAAAATTTCCCACGTTTTCGATTTGCAAAACCAATTTCAGGCAATAAATTTCAATTTTATTTGAACGATTCTTGATTTTCTTTTTCCTTTTTGTAAAGCAGAACAAATTTATTACAACAAAGATATCCTTAATTTTTGCTAAACGCCTTTGAGAAAGAGAGAGAGAGAGAAACAACTCTATTTAGAGTTGAGAAAAAAACGAAATCCTTTGTAATGGTTTTGGATACGCTTTATTTAGTGAAATTGCAAAATTTTCTATGCCTGTTATACACATACGATACATAAAAAAGAAAGAAAAACTATTAAAGCGCTTTCCTATAGGCACCGTAATTTTATGTGTATGAGCCCCTTAATGTATGCAATAGATTGTAAATTTGCTGCTTTATTGAGCAACCAGAACGAAAGGAAATTTTCAATTTGTAACCCACAGTTTAACCCCATCGTTCTTTTTGTGATTTTGGTAGACGACAAATAGTAATTGGCAGCTGTTTATATTTATTTTATAGAAAGGGAGCGTGTAGGATAGTTTCACTTAAACAAGGAACATAAAAAGCAAGGCCTTTATGACAGTTTCGATTTGTTTGAAGATTTAAAGGATTTCGAAGAAGCTTCATAAAATACTTTCCTCTGATCAAACCTATAACTCATCGTAAAATACTGGCAATATTTTAAGTATTATACAGACAGTTTCTTTCAAGTTAAATTAGAACTGCCATCCAAGCTTTAGCCCACAATCCTGTAAATTCTTAGGTGAACAATAATAACATAAGCGAATTAAAGTTGACATGACATAATTTCTTGCAGCTGACATAGGATTTAAAATGCGTTGTATTGTAACACATCAATGTAGGGTGCTGAAGGAAAGCAGCAGGCATATTCAGATGGCCTTTAGGAAGAAATATTGTGAACATATTATGAATCTTTCTAGAATTTCTACTGCTCTGTGTTTTCCAAGCGAGCGCTTGTCTGAAGATATCAAATTAATTGAAAGGCCTTCATTAATATATAGCCTTTCTATTTCAATTTACGTCAGTGAACTTCGTACTCATTTAGCCTGCGACTCGCCATCGAAATTGAGTGGTCATTTGATACCAATTATACAAAAAGATATAAGAAATTTGTATCAAGTATTTCATATGAAATATTTTAAGTTTCCTTTCGAAGGTTTTTCTAGAGCTTTAGGTGACACATACTTATGAAGTTATGGATTTTATGCTGCAGCTATTTGTCCAATTTTGCATTGGACAAGATGCTGTTTGCATGCTACATTCTGCTCACTCAGTGGTTCCTAATACTCTTTCTTTAATCCAATAAGAGTACGTTTGAAAAGTTCAAAATCCATTGCAGCAAAGATAAGGTGGAAAATTAAGTTAGGTAAGACTTGGTCGAGAACCCTCCCGGAAGGCTCCTACTTAGGCTAACATTTAAGCTCATTGTGATACCAAATTCTCTAAAGAAAACCAACATGACTTTAAAACAAATCTTGTTTTTTCATCAAACATTATTTTGGGAGTTTTGTCAAAGATGACAGAAAATGAGAGATCTTCATGGCAAAAGCAGAACACTGGCATATGAGGTGAAAGATAGTTTCTTCCTTACACGCACAGTTTCTGCAAAAGTCATTCTATGGAATACCAAGTCTATCGTTTACCGCAGTGAACGTGTCCTCTTCTTGTCCATACCATTCTGTTGCCAAGTTGAGTTAGAATACCTGGTCTAACTATGCCCTATAAAATGCCGTAAATTGTAAACTCCTTGCCAGTTCAACAGCTATTCAATTTCCGACGATATCTCTATGTCCTGAAACCTATATGACTTACCTTTAAATGATTCGAAATTTCTCCGAAAAACCTTAGGTTAGGTTAGGTCGGAGTGGTAGCTCTGATATCAAAAAGCTCACTTGAGCACGCATAGCGGCCGTTGTGATGCCACATGTGAAGGCAGTCTCCGTACTTACCAAGTTCCATCAAATTCAGGGAAGAGGAAGAATTTGGTCAGCGCAAGGGCTGCACATCAAGAGCACGACTACCTACGCTAAAAAATCCTTAACATTCATGGATGAAAACGCATTTCAAAGAAAGAATCGTCAGGAATTTAATTATAGCTTGGTTGTTCGAGTAAATAGATTTTCATACGAAATCTTAGCACATCTAGAAAACAGTGCTCTGGCAGTCTATATGAAAGTTTAATATCAGAACCTATGATAAGTATGCCATAGCCGACTCTAACAGGTTCTATGACATGATTTTGTTCTTTGATATTCCTAAATATCCACGTTCTTTGATCCTCAATAGTACCAAGTATATTTTGTGATACCATTTTAAACGATTAGCCTTTCTATGAACATCATCTTAATACTTTATAACTTATGGGTTACACATGATCCCTGGACCAGTCTATCCTTTGTTTTTTAATATTTGCGTTGAAATGTTTAATTTTTCCTGCCTGAAAACAATGTTGAAAATATTGAACAAATGCTGGTCTCAATAAGATCCTGGGACCTAATCTTTGGGCATGAATTTCCTGTTAAGGCCTTAATACTGATTTTTAAATTTATTTTTCTATTATTAATCCTGTATGTGAACAAAATTTTTAATTTTGTTTTATTAAAATAATATCTTGGAACCTTAGGGCCCCTTAATAGGCTTTTACTTACCTCTATTGAGCTACTGTTTTTGGTATTAGTATATGCTTAAGAGTAAAAAATTGATTTTCAATTGCGTTTTATTGAGAATTTAGAAAATCCTTTCACGTTATTTATTTACGAAACAAATTTACATAAAAAATAAATTATTTTCTGCAAAAAGATTCGCTAGCATATAAGGGAAAATAAATGAAAGATTGTTGGTTAACCCCGAATAAAATTGAAATTCAAAAAAGAAAAAAATTAAAAGAAGAAGCCATTGACGTTTCCTTTAAGAGCGTATTTCCCACATAAAGAGCCTTTGAAGGAGGAGGGGGACCTCCAACTGCACCGTTTATGAGCTGTGAGTATTATTTAGAACATCCCAGTGCTTCTGCATCATGAACATCAACTGCGTCTAGAAAAAATAAATCAAGAAAAAATTAAATTTTTTTAATTATTTTATAAACAAATACCACCGATCATGGGAACCAAAATCATGAAATGGGAATGGGAATGGGAATGTTGAAACAACAATATAAAGAGAACATGAACATGGAAAAAGTAAACAAACAAAAAAAATAAATTTTGCCATTAAATCATAGTTTATTATTAAAATAACAACACTAACAACAACAACAACAAAGGCAACACGAAGAAAGAAAAAACCGGGAAATTAAACTTTAGAAAATAAAAAGTTTTGAATTCATTTTATTATTTTGATAGCGTTAAAGAGAGGCGCCAAAGAGTAAACAACAACACCAACACCAGCAGCAGCAGCAGCAAAACAATATCGTCATTAAATCAACAATATTAACATGTGATATGCTATAGCCGTAGCATCTGTTGTTGCAACGTTTTGTAGCAAGAACTTAAGCAACAGCTTTGATTGTTTAGAGAAAATGAACCATAAACCCCCCATAAATGCGTAAATGGTGGCTAAATCGTTAAAACAATCCCTACATTGATATGACTTACGGAATATTTTCACAAGAGACGAATTGCTTGTCAAATGGATTTTAGGGTTTGCGATACAAGAAACATGGGGAAAAAACTATTTTAGGGTCAACAAAATATTATCTTGTCCGTGAGAAGATCTTCTTGTCGTTCAGAATTGTTGCCATAAACGACTGCTTTCATCATCAAAATTTCTATTTATTGGGCCTTGTAGACCTCAGAGATCACCAATGAGTATTCATAGAGATAAGTAGAATCGAATCATACTCATAATTTCTGATACTTATACGCATTCATACTTATTTTAATATCATGGAACCTCTCTACTAATATTTAAAGTTTGAAGTACTCATCATATTCATACTTAACAACGCGTATGATATTGTTGTTAACTTCGACTCTTCATAACTCAACATATACACTAATCACAAAATAAGTATGATTGTGTACGAACACTAAAATATTTTTCTTTTTTGCAAATGCAACAACAACTAAGTCTGTAAATTTTGATGAATGATTCGAGTCCCTCGAATAATTTATGAGTTTTATAAGTATTTTTCTATTCTTATAAATCTAAATGACTAGGCTTATGAATGAATTATTCGAGTCATTCGATTATAAGAAGTATTTTTCTAAAGTTATGAATCTAAATGTGTAGGCTGGTTGATGAATCAAACATATTTCGAATGTTATGAGTTTGATGTCAACGTTGTACCCATACTCATTGCAACCTGTTCTAATAAATCAACGGTTGTAGTGAGTATGTACGAATAAATCAGAGTACATAGTTAAATTTCAATATTGTTGACTCACTTATATTCAAAATTTCAGGAGTGCTTATGAATAGCGAAATAACAATTCATTGCTGATCTCTTGTAGACGCCATAGTAGCTAGCGTGTTGGCTTATTAGGCCCAGGTTCAAAACCCAGGTTAGATATCAAAACTAAAATACGAAAAAATATTTCTCCGGCGACTGCCTCTCAACAGATTTCTCGCAAAAACTCGGAGAGTAAATAAAATTGCCATGATAAGTTTCCCAAAAATCTGTCGCTCCGAGTTGACTTTGAACTTTATTTCCAGCCACTCATGTATGAAATTAACATACACAACATAAGAGGTATTAGAGGTATCCTGTCTGAAGGGTTGTAATGACAAACTATGTATGTATGTACAATACAATACAATAATATTTGTGATCACTGATATACTACGCAATTAAATGTTTATTTAGAACTTTTAGAAGTTGTTCAAAGACAACGAAAAATGGCAACCCTATTAGTCTAGAAAACAAAACACAAAAAACATTGTTTCTTCATTTGAGAAATCGCCGTAGTGTAGTAGGTAGTGTGTTGGCATAAGGCCTCGGTTCAAACCCCAGGTTAGACATCAAAACGAAAAAATTAAGAAAATATTTCTTCGGCGACTTCATCTCACTAGATTTCTTTCAATAAAATCTGAGAGTAAAATAAAATTGCTTTGAAAAGCTTCTCGAAAAAATCTGTCGTTTGAAGGTCCTGCCGCTCATGTATAAAATTAGCACACACAGCATAAGTGGTGTGAGAAGCTAGGTCGTAATCCTGCATGTATGCATGTGTATACAATAATATTTAAGATCAGAGATGTACTACATATGCAATTAAATCTTTATCCAAGACTTCTAGAAGTCGAAACAACGATAAATGGCAACCCTATTATTCTAGAATTCAAAATAGTTGTGCGAAATAAAACTTTAGTTGTTCCTTTCGGTATCCCACCCATCCCCATTATTAAATTCTCTCTTAATTAATTTCCCGTTAAACGGCAAACCCTTTGTTCAAGAGTGTGTGTTCATTCACTTCACTTCAAAACAAACTAATTTACCATGTTTTTGAAGTATTTTCTTCCTTATTGCTGCGTATTTTCCTAAAGTATCATCTACAAAAAAAAGTTAAATGAAATGAAGAAAAAGTATACATATATCCACACTAATACAAGATTTATGGCCCAGTTTAACAAGGTATTCAATTCAATTTGTTACCAAAATCAAATACAAATATGTACATACACTCGATACAAGGAAGCTAAAAATAACTCTTTCATTCAGTTTCTTACCCCTTTTTATGGGAAGAATTTTTTCTTTTTTTTTTGTACTTCTTAAACAGGCTGGCTGTAGTAAAAGTTTGATTGCCATCAATTTCGTTTTAATGACATCGAGTGGAATATATGAACGTCTTCATATGCATGTGGGTAATAAATCTGGTACTTTTAAAGCAAAATTCTGTTGTACCTTCTAAATTATTTCTGTTTATAAGTATATTGTGCCCTACATCTACAGCGTAGATGGTGGTGATATATTGAGTTATGTAAGCAATACATGGAAGTGAGCTGTAATTTAAAATGTATATTTAATTACAAAGGTAGGTCCAGGAAAACTTTCTGATTTCGTCTGCTGCAAATTGTATGCTAATTTTGTAAACAAATTATTGATCAATGTTGAAGAAAATCGGCCCATTTTTCATATACCACTTTGGATATTCTTCATGAGCGATTTGAAGGCATGATCATTCCACGAGATCGAAGAAATTGACCCCGATGTACTCTATCTAGTGTGATTTCTTAAGGCGCAAGCGTATGGGAATAAGTCACAGTGATACTCTAGCCAACATAACCCGCATCGGCGAATTTAAGCCAGAGTCATCGAGACCTCTCGAATGCGCCAGATCAGACATCAAAACGAGATATGAAAAAATATTTCTTCAGCGACTCCCTCTCAGCAGATTTCTGGCAAAACTTTAAACTGTAGCTTCCGGCCACTCATGTATTACACACACAACATAAGTGGTGTGAGAAGCCAGGTCGTAATCCTGACTAAAGAGTTTTAATGATCAATTATGTATGTATGTAGTGCTGATTGAGTGAAAGCGGATTATAAAACTTCTTCAGTTCTATTGGTAAAAGGTTTAAAGCATTTAAGATTTCTGTTACATTTCGAGAGTAAAAAGATTACTACTTCCATAATCAAAAAGGATTCTGCTGAAGAGAACTACTTTTTATTTCTTAGAATCAATTTCAACTTCTTTTTTTTCTTTTTTACCCAAAACTGCCTGCCTATTGGTAAGTGTTTGGTGGGTATAGGGAACAAATTCATCAGATATTCTGTTTGTCATGTATTTTTATATTTTTGGGTTCCTTTTTTTCCTTTGCGTTTCTTGTTTTATGCACATTTGCTTATTTAGAGAAGACAATACGTGAGTTGTTGTAGAAGGAAATAAATTTAAATCGCATGAAAATATTAGAGTTTCACATTGAAAGCAATTTGATTGAATAATAAGTAAGATGATCAGTGGCTTATGTCCAAAAAGTGCCTGAATTACATATACAAGCTTGATTAAGGACATCTTTCGAGGACATACCCTTCTGATTGGAGGATACATGCAGTTTTCCTAGAAGCATAATTGGCACTTTATGACTTACAAAGTTTAAACGATACTCTACACTCAGATATCTAATGATGTAGCCCCCGTAGGCTAGTAGATAGTATGGTGACTTATTAGTTTTGAGGTCACTGTTCAAGCCCCAGGTCTGACATCAAAACGGAATATGATCCGCTCAATCGTATTCCTGACTGAAGAGTTGTAGTGACCAATTATGTACAATGTTTAAAATAAAAGCACGTAGATACAAATAAAATAAAAATAAATTTGTGTTTAGTTTTAATTAAAATTCTTTATTATTCGCACAATTCGGTGTGCCACTGTTCACAACTTGATGTAAACAACAACAATTGCTTTTCTTTGTTGTTCATCTCTTTCCATCCTTTGCATAAACAAGAACAATTACTAGACAATTATTATTATTAGATCTTTGTAACGGAGATCTTCAAACCACGATTGCTCTCTTCAAACGCACCGCGTCTTCACATAAGAACTTGACTGAACTTTACTCACTCTGTCGCCTGCTCTACCTTGCCTATTATATGGCAGGGCAAACTGTCTGATGAATGTTCTTGAAGGCGAATATTCATGACTTCGCCTTTTCGAAAGCTCTACAGATGTAATCATCGTTGTTTACTTTTATTATTGTAGTGTTGTTGGTATGCTAGTGTTTGTTGTTGGATTTTTATTTACTTGCTTACCATTGTTTTATGCTGGTGTTTGTTGTTATATTAAGCAGTACGATAATTTGTAAACAGGTTTGTTTACTTGCATTGTTTTGTTTTTGTATATTTTGTTTATAATTTTAATATTAAGGGATGTAAAAGCAAAACACCAGTATCTAGATTTTCTATTCTCGTAACAGCATGTATGTTATATATCAATCGAACTTCGAGGAGTTTATATATTCGAATAAATTTGGTCTTAAACTTCTCTTACAACCCCCGCTATTGTAATAACCATTTGCTGCTTTTTATTACTCGACATTGGCTTTAGCAAATGTGATTTTGTTTCAATTCAACTTTTATCACAATTATTTTGTTTTCTTTCTCTCTCTATCTCTCTTTGTGTCTCTCCCTGTCTCTTTCCATTTATTATACATATACAGTCTTATGGTATCGCCTTTTATGTAAAAATATTTTCCATTTCTTTTTCGGAATTTATTCCTTTTTAGTTGGTTTCTCCCACTTCGTTTTATGATTGTATTCTGAGCCACGGGACTGATTGAAATTCGCGGATAACCTGAAATGGATTTTTCCTTTCCACAATTGCTTTGGTGGCAATTTCAAAGATTCACAAACGGAATAAATTTACGAAACGACGGCAAAGAAAAGAAACCGAAAGAAGAATAAATACATGTACTTGCCGCATGGAGGCAAAAAGCAGAAGACACGAAAGGAAAGGAAAGGAAGAAGAAAGAGAAAGAAGTGATAGACAAACCCCAGTTGTAAAATGTCATTGTGGCCCACATAAAATGTTTATGTGCCTGGCAAACAGGATGAGCTAGGAATGGTATTTCCATACAGCTCTCAATGTGGGAGGGTATGTTGTATGTGTTGTTGGGGGATACTTGTAGTTAAATAAGACCTTATTATTATCTTCTATTGGCTTTTAACGTCTATTGTTTTTCAAAGTCTTTGATTTCTCTTTTTTTTTTTTTGTTTTGATTTTGATTTCTCGGAATATGTGTATCACGTTGCAGGATATGTATACAATGTGTGTGTTGCGTTGTATGTTATAAATTGTGGCAATAACATTGGATTTTAAATAGACTTTATATTCTAAAATTTATTCATATGGGAGTCGAATGTTGGCATATAAATTCTGTTGAAATAATACATCATCAAGTCTATGCTGTAAGAGAGGCATTTAAAAATTTATGGCCTTCCAGATAGACTTTCAATTTAAATGAAACAAAACAATACAATAATGGTATGCAGGGAAAAACATGCTTCAAGATTCATGGCAATATTGTTAAATTGCTTAAAAAACGGAAATATTTAAACTTCTTAAAGAGCAAATTATAGGAAATCAATAAGAAGATTACATAATCTTTGCAAACTAGAAGCTAGGCAAATCAGGTTTTTTGAATTCATATTCAAGAGTGAAGATTTTTTAAGCTGAAGCATACAGCTCTGTATACTTTGCTTAAAAAACTGATAATAATTAATTGTAGTCGCCATAGTCTAGGAAGTAGTGTGTTTGCTTATTAAACGAAAAGCCCGGGTTCGAGCTCCAGGCCAGATATCAAAACAAACTATGAAAAAAAATATTTCTTCGGCGACTACCTCTCAGCAGATTTCTGGTAAAAACTCTTAGAGTAAATAAAAATTGCCATGAAAAAGTTTCTTAAAATATATCGTTCGGAGTCGACGTTAAACTGTAGGTCCCTCCACTCATGTATGAAACTAAGGCACACAACATGAGTGGCGTGAGAAGCTAGGCCGTAATCCTGACTGAAGGGTTGTAATGGCCAATTATGTATGTATGGATGGATCCATGCCAACATTTGGTACTATACTAACAAAAAAAAAGGTGGTGTTAAAATTATTAGACATGACGACTGTCCATTGCCAAATTTTAAACGAACCAGGTCATTTATTTATCTGAAAATTAAAATAGCACAACAGGGTTGGTTCGGGAAAGTAATAAACTTAATTACTTGCATTTCCATAATCTCGACAAACTACATACCGCTTCTGGTTACTGCTAACGTGATAGGTCAGTATATTATTAATATGTAAAGAAAATGTTACATCAAGTTTTCTTCGGAGAACTTACTGCAATGTATAAAGCAGTATTAGGTTTGGATTACTTACTTACTTAAATGGCCGATAACAATCCCAATTAACGAATTTCGACCTGCTTTAACACTTCCTTCCAGTCGCCTCTGCTTCTTGCGCGTCATTTACAGAGCTTCCTCGTTTTGGTCCTTCCATAGCAAACAAGGTCGCCGTCTTCGCCGATTTTAGCATTCCAGCACTCCGTTCGGATAACACGTCCGAACCAGCGCTGCTGCTGGATGTTAAGAATTTGCGCAACGTCCATGTCATTGAGGAGCTCATCCAGCTTGCACTGGAACGGAGATCTTATGTAAGACTTCTCTCTCAAATACCCTCAAGGCTGTTGCATTAGTGATTAATAGTGTCCATGCCTCTGCGCCATAAAGAAGTACGGGAAGGCCTGTTGTAGAGTACATATAAGTTTTGTCGTACAAGAGAGGTCTCTACTATTCAATTGCATATTGAGACCATAGTAGCATCTTTTGGCAAGAGTGGTGCTGCGCTTTATCTCCAGTAGTAAAATTTTGAGGATATTTTTTAGAGGCTTGAGTTTTAGTTTTCATTGGATATCTTTTTACGTGGTTAGTTCGAAGCCTTACGCACAACAGGGGATTGGACTCCGCTGCATGCATTAGTTAATATCTAGGGAGTACTAGTATGCCATTCAGGAAGGACAACGTAAATGTTACGTGTCATCTTAAATACAGCAAGACAAGGATCGTTCTGATGGTCACCACGCTGACCATAATCAGAAATTGAACCTTGTTTGCATACATCCCATTCCATTCCAAAGTTTTGGCTTAGAAAAGCATTTAAAGTATAAAGTATAAAGTATAATGCATTTTAATACGAATATTCATAATAACACTTTCTTTATACGTTCTTTTTTAAGATTTTTGACTTTTAAACATAAATTCCGGCAACATCTTGAACCCCATATTGTTGCGCAATTTAATTTAAGTCTCCATAAAACAATGAAATTACTACGATACTAGATTAATGGCTCTCTAGAAGAAGAAAAAACATTCCTTTCACAGATCTTAAGAGAAACAAAATGTGTTATAACAACCCTTTAGGTGAGGTCAACCCCATAAAATTTATTACGAAACACCCAACCAGTGTTTATTGCCTCACTGGTGTGAAACCAAAGAAAGAAAGAAAAAAACCAAATTAATCCTGATGCCTATTAAAGCCAATGTTTAGCCAATATTATCATAAAATTAAGAAAAAAAAAAAGAAATAAATAAACGAACTACAAAATTAATTTTGTAAACAAATCATCCTCATTATACTAATCATACTACAGTAGTACTACGTTGCTATTTAAACTGTGGATCGTAAATCATAAGGAATGTGTTGCAAAGACTTCATTTCGTAAATAAAACACATGTTTTTAAACAAAATAAAATTAAAAATAAAAATATAAACTTTAAAAAACGCGTTAAAGCAATGCTCTTTCATAAATAGAAACAAAACGTATTTTTTATGAGCCCATGTGTGTTTTGAAAATCGTAATAAAAATTAAAATTTTTGTTTAAAAATTTAAAAAAAAACACGTAAAAACAAAACAGAAAACCAAAGTGAATTGAAAATATTTACAGTGGGGTTTGGCGCCATAAATAAATAAAAACACACTGAATTAGTAAAACAACCAAAGTAATCAACTCTTTAACGAAATTACTCGGATAAACACAAGAGATAATGATGATGATGGCGAAGATGCAGATGGCGATGATGAATCATGTTTCATTAGAAATAATTAAAAAGAAATTGTTTTCAAAACAATTTTCTTACAAAAATATCACGCATTAAAAATCAAACGAAATACAACCAAATAAACAATGAAAATTAAAGAAAACATGTAATCTTTTACGAAAATATTTGGAGCAGTTTAAGTAAATAAATTACAGAGGAGTTCTGAAAAGCAAACCAATTGAGACAAATGCGACTCGCAAATTACATGAGGCACTTGAGTTAATTTATAGTCGATGTAGTCTAGTAGTAGGGTCCAGAAGCCCATGTAATGCTTCTCTCTTTCATTCTTGGTTAATCTCAGATGTGATGTACATACTTTTTGGGGATCTAATGTCCCCTTTACTAAGCGTAAATATCCTCATATCTCCACTCGACAGCTTAGGGTTTAAACGTCTGCTCTTTTTTTAAACGAACTCAAGTACACATACATACATAATTGGCCATTACTACCCTTCAGTCAGGATTGTGACCTATCTTCTCGTACCACTTATGTTGTGTGTGTCAAATGAATACATGAGTGGCGGGACTTACAATAAGATTTATGCAAATATATGTCTACCCAAAGATTATTTCAATAGAATCCACGTCATTATAAGAATGTCAGGTTGCGAAATGAAGCCCAAGAGTTGAATGACGGAGCAGATCTTCATCTGTATCATCACTGTAATCGCTTCAAAGTGATGTTCAAAGTGATATCCGTTGCAATCACAGGCGTGATGTATTCGTCAGAATGCTCGACTACAAGGCCAAGCAATCTAGGTTTCGATTCTAGAATTTAAAACTTAAATGGTTTTAATTCTCTCCAAATAGTCCATTCTAGAAGACTGGAGTCGTCGCAGTCTAGTGGGTAATGTGTTGGCTTATTAGACGTGAGCCCACGGTGCGCATGTAGACGAATCTAGAGGAAGAAAATCGGCGCTAAAAACCAAATTTCTGACCACAACACAGAGAATATGGTTTTTAATCAAAAGGAAATGGCAACCCTATAATTCTAGAATCTGCTCCAATAGATGAACTTGTCTGGAAAACTGAATTTGATACAAAGCAAAATTAAAAACGAAGAATAAAAAATGAAGGAAATGCTTTATGAAAGTCCTATACTCTATAAAAGAATTTAAAGTAATAATTATAATAGAGAAGGCGTCTCCATGTAGTTTTATTTCAGCATTTTGTTGGCCTTTAAGCTGTCTCCGAAGCTGTGGTCTGGTTATCAACACTAAATAGAGATATAGGCTGCAGATATATTCCATCTATTCACCTAAACTGTATGTTTGGCTGCTTGATGCCTTGTTTATTGCCATAATTCCCAACTTTTTTTTAGACTCTTCTACTATATACTTCAGAGAAGAGTCATATTTTCACATATTTTTAGCCGAAGTATTGTTACGAAAATGAAAAGTCTAGATGCAAACATTAACATTAAAATTATAAACAATTAAAACAATTAACATTAAAATTATAAACAAAAGCTACAAAAACAAAACAATGCAGTAAACAACCCTGTTTACAAATTAATGTACTGCATAATATAACAACAAACACCAGCATAAAAAAAATTGTAAACAGGTAAACAAAAATTAACAAACAACACTACAAGAGCAAAATTAAGAAAAAATCACAAACAACAGTAATGAGTGTAAACAACGATGTTTACATTTACAAAGATTTCGAGAAGACAAAGTCACGAGCATTCGCCTTCAAGAACATTCATCAGACTGTTTACCCTGCCATATGAAAGGCAAGGCACAGCAGGCGAGTGAGTTAGTGAAGTTCAATTAGTCTTGTGTGAAGACGCGGTGTGTTTGAAAAAAGTAATCGTGGTTTGAAGATCTCCGTTACAAAGATCTGTCGAATAATTGCCTAGCAATTGTTATTGTTTATGCAAAGGGTATAAACAGAGGAATAACAAAGAAAAGCAGTTGTTGTTGTTTACATCAAGTTGTAAATGGTGACACACAGAATTGTGCGAATCATAAAGAATTTTAATTAAACCTGAACACGAATTTATTTCTTATTTTATTTGCAAATTATTTTAAATGTTTTTAAAAAGCGAAAAAGTGACAGCATTATGCCTAAGTCTGGATTCTGATGCAATTAATTTGATTTGGAAACAAAATTCTCTTCTTTAAAGTTACATGCGCCCGAATAATGAATTAAAAAAAATAAGTATTTCGCTTCTGTTATAAAGCTTGCTTACAAACTTCAACTCAATAGAAATGACTACAAACGAAAAACAATAAAGTTATCAAAAGGATCATCAGGGTTTCTTTAAAATTCCTTTTTTTCCATCCACTAATAACGTTGCAAAAACACCACACGCGTATCCACACGCGGCTGATTGCGTTTGTCTAAATGATTTCAATTTTTTCTATAAATTTTTGCCAATAAAATTCCAAGTCGTGTTAAAAACCTAACAACAACTATTGCGAGAGAGAAGGGGACAAGTCAAGCAAATGATGCATAATGTCACAGATGAGGCCAATAAGCCTTGACAAAGAAGAGGGTTCAAAGCGGATTTCTCCAAGGACATGTTGCCTTGTTAGTGGCAAATGTAACGCCTTTTTGTGGCCTGTAGTTTTTCGCAAAAAACAAGCAACGTAAGAGAGACCGTTTTGGCAATACTTTTTTGGCTGCGATAAAGTTCAAAGTTCAATGTGCATAATGATGTTTTCGCAAATAATATTGATTTTTTCTACCACTTTTGCTCTCAATGCTCCATAATAAATGCCTCTATGAGAGGAGTGAGTGAGCAACTGTCAGTCTTTCTATTGTATTGTGCTTTCATGTCACGTCACGGATTCATGTACGCGCTTTTCTTTGTTGTAGTCGTGCTTGCTTAAATGACATCAAAAGTCAATTGTTTGGAAAATAAGAGAAAAATTAAAATTCCATGGAAAAAGCGAGGCAAAAAACAAGTCTTTATTTGCCAATAATCGTGTAATCATGTTACTCTTAAATGCATACAAATACCCAAAGGAGCTGGCGTTTGAATTCGTGACATGTGTTCAATTTAAATATCGTTTGATAATGATGGATATTAATTTTGCCAACAAGAAATATCGTGACAAGAAATGTTTAAATGATTGAAACCTAGAGTTCCACTAGCTTGTCCTAAATATTTAAAAGTGTACTTACAATACATAGCTAAGACTACAACCACTCAAATAGCAATTTGAAGAAGAAATAATTAAAAATAGTTCTGCTGTTTAAGGAGCCACAGTAGCACAGGCAAACTATTGTGCAGAATATGGTATGCAGCTCTGTTACCTGATTATTTACAAGTCCTTTATGGAGGAGTTTGTGGGCTTGTCAAACCGTAGAAACATTTTTCCATGTTTCATATTGTTCAAGATGTCTCAGCTAGGGTATCCATTTTCAACATTTCTTGGGAAAAATGCACTCCAAAACCCCTTCTAACCCTATCAGGCATCGTGTTTGAAGATACCTCCACTATGCACTTACAAAATAATTAATTGCAACTAACCTGAAAATCTAATTTGATCAAAATCATATTCTGCCTGGTAGTTCATAACAAGTCTACTTGATCTCAGACACTAACCACAATGAAATATTTCACCGTCTCAACGTCTTAACATAGTTTCATGTAGTTGATAACGCTTATTTGATGAATTTTCATCTGTCAAACTCGGTAACTTTTTATGGCAATTTTTGCCACAAATCTGCTGAGAGGAAATCGCAGAAGAAATTTTTTTTCGTATTTCGATTTACTGGACCTGGGGTTTAAATCGTGGCCTTACATAATATAAGTCAACACATTACTTACTAGACTACGGCGTCTACTGACAGATTAGTTGCCATTTTTTCAGTTTGTTTTACTAAGTCACTATGAATGCTTCTGGAAAATAAGCTGTGTTCCCTGAATGAGACTCTGAGGCAATTAACAACAGAAACTAATTTTCATTGAAAACTCATCTTCAACTATGAGACCCATTTTTGGATGAATGGATACTTCAACAAATAAAATTGTTGAATACAGGATGATATCAATCTACATGTGATTCTAGAGCGTTCAATACGTCCCGAAAAAGTCGCGCTCCCATCGTAATATTCCTTTGAGAACAACGTCTACCAACAGCGCCCACTATAGGTTGAATATTACCAACTTCTTTTAGCCTAAATTGAATGATCTGGACACCATTGAAATTCGTCAAACAGCTCATACCACACAGGAAATTCTTCTCAAACGGGTTGATGGCATGATAATCCAACGTGGAGGTAATATGAACTAGCCATCGACCTCGTCCGATTTTCCATCTTTTTTTCGAGTTTCCTAAAGTAACACTTACTCGGATTTCGTTTGTTTTAACAACGATAGATAACAGAACCATTATCGTAAGACCTGCTACAGCACAGCAATCACCTGCTTAACTGGAACAACAATAGATTAACGAAACGGAAACAAGACAGAATAACAAACAACCGGAACTTATGGCAACAACAGCACCCAACTGCATAAGATAGAAAATGCTTTATGGAGGCTACATGCTCTAAAGAGGGGTAATGGATAAATGAGTGGCAGGTGTATGCGAATAACACACAAACTACTGAGGTTCTCAAAGCCAACATAACTCATGTCATCGATTACAACGTAACTTTTGTTTTATTTAAGGAGTAAGCTTACAGATGCCCACAGAGAAGCAATAAAGCAGCTTCTGGCGTGTATATATTGTTACGAAAATCAAAAATCGAGAACTGGTCTTTTGCTTTTATATCGCTTAAAATTAAAATTATAAACAAAAGGTACAAAAACAAAACAATGCAAGTAAACAAACCTGTGTACAAATTATCCTACTAATTAATATAATAAGAAATACCAGCATAAAAAAATGGTAAACAAGTAAACAAAAATATACCAACAATACTACAAGAATAAATGTAAACAAAATACACAAACAACGATGATGAATGTAAACAACCATGGAAGAACAAAGAAAAGCAATTGTTGTTGTTTACATCAAGTTGTGAACACTGGCACACAGAATTGTGCGAACAATAAAGAATTTTAATTAAAATTAACAAACATTTATATATTTTAATATTTTAAACTGTAAAAACATAACAATATGTAGGTGATGTAGTATTTTATAAATAAATTCCAAAACAATACCGTATCTACGATTCGTAAGCACTCTAAACAAACATATTTTCACAATGTTATCCAATCACAATGCTCGCATCATCAAAGAAAAAGATTTTTTATCACAAATTAGGTTTAAATGGTAGCCAAACAGACGTTTTGTTTTAAAAAACAAACACAAAAGCCAGCTTATGCTGGAACATGTATGATGTGACCTAACAAGGTGCAAAGATATGTACATAATTTGACGTTAATGTTACGCTAATCATAAGCTGTCAGTTGCAATTTCGAAATGCAATTCAAATACAATCTTTGCAATCAAATCCTAAAGATCTTTGGCAAATGGGCCTATAAATACTTGCTAAAGATCACATACGATTGATAAAAAATAATTGAAAATATTTTGAAAAGCCTTAATAACATACGAGGGTTGTTTTGTAAAAAAAAATACACATACATTAATTTATACACATATGCATACCTTCCTTCCATACACAAGTTATGTTATGGGTTCTTTTGATCTTGAAAAAAACGAAGAAAAAACAATGCCAAGTTCAAGTATGTTTCTTAAGTCTTTTGTTTTCTTTTTCAGAGGCACCTAAAGACGTCGGAGTGTAACAATAGCGAAACATTGCACATGTGCTGATCGAAATTGTTTGATAAAAATGTTACATGTTTTAATAAGTGTTTATTACCGTAAAGAATACATACTCATATGTATGTATGTAATGCATTTTAAAAAATAAATCCCAGTAATTAGTATTGTTTCAATATGTTATTGCTGGCTGGCCATTTTTTGGGGGTTTTAAGTGTAGTAATTTAATCCGTATTTTTTTTTTCTATTTCTCCTTTAGTTTTTAAATTGCTTATCATAACTAAACAATATTCGATTTGTAAATGCTTCTTTTTGTTTTTTAGAAAAAACATAGAAGATAAAAGCAATTCAAGCCGAAACGAAAATTTAAAGAAAATTCGGCTTTCTCTCGTGAATGATTCTTTAAATGGAAGAGTATTTGTTTATAATATGAGGCAATTAATGCAGTGAAATGATGATGTTAAGTGACTGTGATGATGTTAAGTGAGAACACAGCATAGGTCTCCAATAAAGAAAGCAAATGATGAACGTATACACGCCTGAAACTTTTGCACAGTTTCTATATGATCTTCTCATTCGCATTCGACTTTAAACTTTATGTCTCGCCACTCATGTACAAAGTTAACATACACAGCATGGTTGTTATCTGACTAAAGGGTTGTAATGACCAATTATGTACACACATATGTATTTGTATTTTTATTATTTATTTATTTATTAATTACAATACAATTACAAATTATATTCTAATTATATACGAGCGGAGTAACTTGACCATATGCTCGGTGTAGTGTAACAGACCAGAGCCTCTGGTGGGAATCGAACCCACAACCCTCACGCTAACAGTCTAGCACACTACCCACTAGACTACCAGGTCGCCCAATATTTGTATTTTTATTTTTTTTGTCTTGAGTCAGAGGTGGGAATCTTCGAAAGACACTTTTGTTCCAATAAAACCGTGCATGATTCACCATCACTGGTGCCTACTTGCTAAACCCTCCCCCTGTATTCACCAACCACTCTCCACCCGTGGGACTGCCATAAGGTATTTTTTCGCGGAGAGCTGGTTAGTTTTAAAGCTTTGTCATACTAAATTTCGCCTTCGTACCTCCAATCTTCGGAGTTCCTGCATAAATTCAGCCATTCGCTGACTGTATTGGTTGCATAGAATTCTAGAATTCAACATCTTCTCTATAAGCTGGTTTGGCCCAAAACATGTTTCATCGGGCCATTTAAATCGGGGGCAGCATATTAAAATTTGCCTCATCTCATCCGCCAATACGTCTATCGCTATTGTCTTTGCCAATACCAGTACCGCTTCATCAGACAGTGCCTTGAAAACAATTATCTATATAGTCGCACCTAGGCGATACTCTGAGAACAGTAATCATATAACATTATCGACATTATAACTCTCGATATTATTCTCCTCTTAAATGGATTTGGTCCTCCAATATTTGGCATCATCCTCGTCAGTACTTCCTTGGTTACAGATGCCTTTCCGCAGATGCATTTTACAAACTCCTTGAAGTTCAACCTTTAGTTGATAATTACTCCCAAGTATTTTATGGTCCTCTTCGATTCGATCTTAGTGCCTCCAACAGTCACTTCCATTTGTTCCACTATATATTTATGTATGTATGTATGTGCATGTACATATGTATGTTTATGTATGTATGTATGACTATGTATTGTTACATTTTTACCACTTAAAAACGCTTAAAATATGACCTCGTAGATTGCAAATGAAATAAAAATAAACTTGTGTTTAGTTTTAATTAAAATTCTTTATTATTCGCACCATTCCGCGTGCCACTGTTCACAACTTGATGTAAACAACAACAATTGTTTTGTTTATTATTCCTCTGTTTATACCCTTTGCATAAACAATAACAATTACTAGGCAATTATTCGACAGATCTTTGTAACGGTGATCTTTAAACCCCATTACTCTCTTCAAACTCACCGCGTCTTCACACAAGTCTAACTGAACTTCACTAACTCCGTCGCCTGTTTCGCCTTGCCTTTTATATGGCAACCTAAACAGTCTGTAAACATCGTTGTTTACATTTATTATTGTAGTGTTGTTTGTGTATTTTTGTTTACTTGTTTACCATTTTTTATGCTGGTGTTTGTTGTTATATTAAGCAGTACGATAATTTGTAAACAGGTTTGTTTACTGCATTGTTTTGTTTTTGTAGCTTTTGTTTATAATTTTATTGTTAAACGATGTAAAAACAAAACACCAGTATCTAGATTTTTCATTTTCGTAACAGTATGTTTGTATCACTTTCTATAACTCGAACTAATTTGATTTAAAGCCAGAGGGTATTACTACTGCTTATCGAGTATTTGTTTTATATGTTTGAAATATTCAGTTTACACTTAAATACATATTCCGTTAAAATATAAATATTTACAAAGTTTCTAGCACTAAATTTCATCTTTCAGAAAAGTTTATGTTGCCTAGTCTTATTAAATAAATTCCCGTATTTTGTTCAACAAATTCTCCTTAGGTTTTTATAATTTTTTTATCCTTTTGCTGAGGTAGCATTTGGTTGAAATTCTTGAACCTTTTTTGACGTTTTTTAAAAGCACCAACAGTGATGGACAGCAATCTGCATTACCACTAACTTAAGCATTCTGTTCTTTCCTTAAAGCCTCCTTCTTTAAAGTGTTCAACACAGTGCTTGCTGTTGATTATCTGTCTTACTTTAATCTCATTTTGTTGTTGTTGTTATTTTTGTATTTATTTTTTTATTCTGTTTGATTTTTGTATCACGAATAAACACGATTTTGGCATTACCACACTGATTGCGTGCTTTTAATTCCTTATAAAACGTTTGCTGTATGATGCGTAAACAACTTTAAATGTGTGTGTGTGTCTCGGTGTATCTCGATGTGTGTGTTTAATTATTTCAATTGTTTGCAAACAAAATTTACAAACACAACGAAAGATATACAATGTTTACTTATGTATGTTTGTATGCATACGCGTATACACATATCCTATGCAACTTGTTTACCGTATTTGTGTGTTGACTCACTTGTCCCCTGTCATATTCGAGGTCTTGTGGTTCTGTAGTCATCATCACAGAGTTGAACACTATTTATTTACGATTTTCTCTTTTAACTCTCAGTATCTCGCCTCTCGCTCTATCACTTGTTTTGTATATGTTTTTGCACCGTTATAATATTGGTGGTACTGTGTATGGTAATGGCATTAAAACTCAACGGGATTTATTGAATGTTTTGATTTAATTTTCAGCGGTAAACATGCCATTCATTATTATTGTTTATATTTCTTGCAATGCGTATATTACACACACACTGTCTCTCTATATCGCTCTTGCCCCCTTTCACTTTATTTGTTATGGTATGTGTGTGCGTGTGAGTGTAGGTTTAAAATACTGCTTTTAATTGTTAGCAAATAATCTTATTCTTCTGTTTGTTTTTTTCAACGCTTCCTTTTTTTGTTTTTATTTTTCCAACAGCAATGATGAGGGGGATTATCATGGATAATGATGACACAAGTTTCTTGTTTTGAGTGTATTAACCTTTGTGCCTGTATTGGGTGTCTCTTGGTGTTTGTATTGCATGTGGGAGTTTAAGCAGGTGGTTTTTGTGGTGGAGTATTTAAAGTGTCAAAAAACAAAAATTTTTATTTTCAAAATCTAAGCCTATTGGTAAACACAAGTGTTTAAAGAGTAAATCACGGAATTACTGATTTGTGACATGAGAATCGAAACGTATGTATTTCGCCAAAACAGTCTAAAAAACAAGGATTTAAGTGGTACAGGATGGGATTTGAATTTAAAAATCCAATAAAACAAAATCGAATATTATTTCATTCATATGACTATCGCGGCTAGCCTCACACTTCGATCGAACCAATTTTCGTGCCATTTTTCGAGTGTATGAGGTCCAGAGATCAGCAATGTGTATTAAAAAACATGAATAGAATAGAATCAGACTCATAATTTCTGATACTTATACGCATTCATACTTATTTAATATCTTGGAACCTCTACTCATACTCAAAGTTTGAAGTATTCATCATATTCATACTTAACAAAACGTATGATGTTGTTGACTTCGACTCTCCATAACTCAGCATACGTACGATGCACAAAATAAGTATGAACACTGTACCAATAATAACATACTCATTAAGAAATAGTGTCTTTTCTCTGCTTGCTGCTCTGTCATTTTTGCTTATGTGTCTTTTTTCTTATAAATGCAACAACAACTAAGAATGTACACTTTTATGAATGATGAATGATTTAGAAGTATTTCCATTAAAGTTGGGTTTAGTTAAAGGTAACTTTAGCTAAAGTGAACTTTAAACATCTTTTCGTTATTACAACTTACAGATAAAATAAAGTTAACTTTTTCAAACATATTGCAGTGCCGGAGCAATGTCGATAATACTGCTTAATTAAACAAGTTTTTTTTAAATGCAGCGGCAACGAAGGGCTCTTTTTTCTTGTTGTTTTTACTCATTTTGTTTATATTTAAAGTTTCCATATTGAAAATATAATATGACAAGTTCTAACATAAACTTAGCTTTAAAAGTTAAAGGTAGGATGATACTCCCTGTAGTTTAACGCCCACTTGTATCTTATTGTGTACTCATAATAACGAAAAACAATTTATCAGCCTGTTAAAATCCTCCCTTTAGTTAACAACAAATTGTAATAATGGCCCTGATAAGTATTTTTCTAAAGTTATGAATCTAAGTAAGTAGGCTTATGAACCAAACATGTTTCGTATTGTATGAGTTCGATGTCAACGTTGTACGCATACTCATTGCAACCTGTACTTATAAATCAACGTTGTAGTGAGTACGAAAGAATTAGAGTACATAGTTAAATTTCAATATTGTTGACTCACTCATGTTCAAAATTTCATGAGTGCTGTCGAGTAGCGAAAAAACGATTCATTGTTGATCTCTTATGAGGTCATATTTCAGCAATGGTATCACGAATGTTGGCCTTTAAATGCTCAATTGTCTCTGTGTTGTTGGCATAACACTTTTTTAGTGGCGCCCTACAGAAAATTGTGCATCGGCGTCAAATCTTAATTTCTTGGTGGCCATGTGACATCACCATTTTGGTTAATTAAACGGTCATCAAACGTTTGATGCAAATAAATCGATTGTGGCATGAGATGTGTGGGAAGTTACACCATCCTGTTGAAAACAAACATCGTTAGCATCAATGCAATGAAGAGCGGGCACCAAAAAATCGGGTATCATGGTGCGATAGGTGTCTCCATTGACCGCAATGGTTTCACCGTCCTCATTTGCAAAGAAGTGTGGGCCTATGAAGTCTGAGCTCCGCAGGCCTTATTAAACAGTCACTCGTAATGGGAGCATTGGCTTCTGTTAGAGTACGTCTGGGTTTTTTGAGCCCCAAATTTTGCTTATTAACGTACCCACCTAAGAGAAAATGAGCTTCATTTTGATGAGCTTCAGGCGATTTTTTTGGAAAATCAAAATCATCGCGCAGTTTCTTGTCGGCCTCATAAATACCGTTGTTCAAGCATAAATCGATTCATTGCCTTCAGTAGAGATAATATACTGAATTTTGTAACAGAATAGAATGACATAAGTATTGCCAGATTCGAAATAACCGATGGTTTAAATTTAAACCGATAGATGGCCCACCCGATAATTAACAATTGCCTCTATTAGAAGTGCCTTAAGGACTCAATCCCCCATATTAAAATGTGTGCCTTTTTTTAGGAAAATAAAACTCATGGCATAAATGCATTACACTACACTGCTACTGCAACAACTACTGTAACTGCTTCTGTCTCCTCCTTATGCTGTGAAAAGGGAAGAATCTTTCAACTACGTATGGAATTTTAATAAAATGTTGCACATATTAAAAGTGTATGCAAGAGTGTGTGAGTGTGTGTGTGGGTTTACAAAAGTGTAAAATACTTTATAATGATTTACATCATCATATAAACAATGGTTGTATGTGTAAATGAGTGCGTGATTCTGGTTGGAATATTCACAAAAGTGTAAATGTGGCATTAATATGTTGCACCATATTTTAAATATGCATTCCAAAAACAAAAACATCAACAAAAACATTCTTTTTTATGACTGCACTTTATGAATATTTTTGTAGAATTTTTGCAATTTTATTGCACTTGTGCAGCACCCATACTCTCGTATATGTAAGCCGTAATTATATTGAGTGTTGCAAGGGTAGTAGCTAACGAGATAATGCCATACATATATTCCTGGTATAATTTTAAATATTTTTAATTAATTTTTTTATACTAAAATTACGTCACAAGCGGACAGGCAAGGCAATAAAGACGACCACCATGTTATTGCTGACATTAAAAACCCTTAATTCTGTGGAGCAAAATCGATTGATAAGACATACTATCACATGCCGCATTGTCTTGGCGCTGTAATGGACAAATAAGGTTGAATAATCGATAACCTTCAATGAGCACCCTTGGTCTCAACTGAATAGCAAAGCAGTCAGGGATTCCTTACATCGCCTAACATTGAAAAAATTACGAAATTCCTGGTTCCAATAAGGAATTGATTCGATTACCATGGACAGAACCTCAAGAACTTCGGAATACTTTGGTAATTTCTATTTGTAAAATTAGTTGGAATTAGCTTATGGGGTCCACTGGCTATAGGAAGTATTTCGTAGTAAATTTTGACTTTCGTTTGTCTACTTAATTTCTTTTACAAGCTCTTATCTGAAGTTTGAAGCCTCCTTTAGCAGATAGTGCATCAAAAAATGTCCTTCTTTGGGGATATTCTCAAATATGCATCTTTGCCAAGAGCTTTGCTTACACTACTGTATGGAGAATATAGCTGGAATATAACTAGAGCTCGAGCAGAAATTTGTGGCTATTTCAGTACAATTAAATAGCGCGGTGACCTTATACTATGCCACCAATGCGTCCTCATAGTGGGTCAATATGGTGTCTTTCTGTCCCGAAGTCGAATATTTCTTTGGTGGCTTCCTCTCAGCAGATTTCTGGCAAAAACTGTGAAAGTGAATAAAATTGCCATGAAATGTTTCTCAAAAAATCTGTCGTTCGAAGACGACTTTGAACTGTAGGTCCCGCCGGGGTGAAAATGAAAAAAATGTTTATTATGATTGTCGAGCTTTACAAATTAAGAGATTCTTTTCAAATACTCCATTCAGACGTTGACCCTTTGAGAGAATAATATAAGAGCCTCAGGCATCGTGATCTCTTAAGCAAAGTTCATCACCATCACATCCAATACAACAACCTAACGTATTATAACAACAGGCGATGTTTTTAGGCACTGGCAAATACCTATCAATCGTACACGGTTTAGGCAGCACTTTTTCAGTTTCTTCAACGGCTGTAAGAAAACCAAGATTTGTTTCTCTCAAGTCGTTTTAGATTTAAAAAAGCTAAATAGGCCAGAGACTAACTTGCTTTCATCTTCTCTTTTGAATATGTCATCCGATCTTGTTTTTAGCATAACCTTCACAGTCTTTTAGAACAGGCTGTCTAGCACAGAATGTCATACGACAATGTCATGTTTGGCTTATAATTCTGGATTTTCTGTCTCTATCTAGGTAATTAGTAAGCACATCCGGTCTTGTTTTTACCATATGTTCCAGAGTCTTTTAGAACAGGTTGTCTAGCACAGAATGTCATACGACAATGTCATGTTGCCTGGACTCAGTTTTGCTAATTATTTCGGATGTTTTACGCTTAGAAGTCAGCATTCAAGTCGATTTGGTTTCCATATGAAAAATTCTAGGTAATCTACGGAATTTTCTAAAACTAGTCTAATATGTATGGTATTTGGAAACACTCTCGTTCAACTGCCAGAGGATTAAAAATATAAGACTACGAAGACAGAGAGAAAGTTACTTAAATACATACATAAATCGTCATTACAAACCTTTAGCCAGGATTACGACTTAGTTTCTCACACCACTTATGTTACATACATACATACATAATTGGCCATTACAACCCTTCAGTCAGGATTACGGCCTAGCTTCTTATGTTACGTCCGTTAATTTGTATACATGAGTGGATAGACCGACAATGAATGATTTTTAAGAAACTTTTCATTGCAATTTTATTTACTCTCCGAGTTTTTGCCAGAAATCTGCTGAGAGGAAGGCGTCTAAAATTTTTTTTCGTATTTCGTTTAGTTGGATATGAGCTTGAACCGAGGCCTTACGGCTAATAAGCCACACACACTATCTGCTAGACTAGGGCGACAAGTCGTTGACAAAGCCAGAATATAAATTTGAAGAAAGAAGCAGAAATAAGTCTTTAAAAACCGGTATACTTCGAAAACTGCTAAAACGTCAAAGCACCTCTAAACATATTCAGGGAACCGGGAGTTACGGCTTCCAATAACAAAGTAAGAAACAAACGGTCTTAATAGCCTATAACGTTATCCGTTACTAACATTTTGATTTTCTTTTTCCTTAAAAATTAAATCAATTTCCTTTTAATGTGATCTTTAACTCCTTTCACACTCATTCATTAGTTCCTATTACTCAAGAGAGAGAGCAAAAAATCCTAGAGAAAAAAACAGACGAAGACACTTTAAATCATTTTGAAAACCAAAAACAATTTACTTTTAAATCAAAGCAATCACATGTTAACACAAGAGCATACATATGTATGGATGTGTATAGGGCAAATAAGTATGTATGAGTGTGTTTCAAAAAAAATAAACACAGAAACCCAAAATGAATTATCACAATCAATCCGAGATACTTTCATTTTATAGCCACAAATTTTGCCTCAAAAGTGTTGTCATTGTCGGCTTACATTTGGTTTTTGGGGGCTCTAAATCAAACAACAACAGCAACAACACTAGCAGCAACAATTTTTCTTTTACTAACAACATAAACAACAACAACAACAACAATTCGTAACCAAGTTAAAACACCTAAAATGCCAAACTGAATGTAAAAAAGAAAGAAAGAATTTGGCCAACTTTTACCAACAAACCCAATCAACTTTTACAAACACTTCCATACATAGGACACTAACACATGTACATGCAGACACACACACACATATTGCCTTTTATGATAGAAAAACTCCTGTGAAAATAAACTTGAAAGCTGCATTATAGTGGTGCTGTACTGTGTTGCATTTTTGCCTCTCTGGATAGGGCGATACAAAAACGGCCTAGAAAACATTTATCTTAGGCTGGACTGGACCACAGGCTCTTTAGATTGTATGAAAATTCCTTATAGACCATCATACAGACCACACCACACCACACCAGACGATATGTGGTGGGTGCATGTGTGCATGTGCATGTGCCTGTATAACCATTTCAACCCAGAGAAAATTGCATGTTTTTCCAGAGAAGATAAAAAGCAAATGCTTTTTGACTGTAAACCAAAACCAAAGTATATGGCTGGCCAACAACTACAACAACAACAACAAGCAGTTTTACAAACAAACAACATCAACAACAACAATAACAGCATCAGGAGGCTTTAGCATCATTATCAACAGCCAGAGTAAATGTTCATACAGTTCAGTTCATTTGCTTCCTTTTATGCACCAAAACAAACGCACTTTGGAAAACCTTTTTAGGAAAAATTCTTGTTATCTCTTCCTCTCTTCCTCTCTCTCTCTATCACTCTCTTTGCATATGAAGAGTAGATTATTGCAGCAGTAGTCCATATGATGAATCAGTTTTCCAAGCCGATTTTTTGTTAGTAACGCAAGTAAGTCACAGACGAGAGAGAGCCTATGGACAAGTCTAAACAAACTTAAAGGCCAACCATAATGTGGTGGTCATACAGACATACTCACTTAACACATACATACTCACACTCACATGCACACTTCATTTGCTAATGTGACCAAATCAGTTTCGTAAAGGAAAGAAAAAACTCAAAAATCCAGAATAAATTTTCCTCAAGCCTCAAGTTTGTTTGTGGTAAATGCATACAAACAACAACAACAGCAACAGCAACTGCAACTACAATAATGACTTGAGTAAAAACATCATCAAAAAACAACTCATCATACAAAAAACATCAAAACATTCAAAGGCGAGTTTGAAAACTGCACAAGTGCAAGTAAGTGATTACACGAGGGGCGCAGAAAACGAATGGAAAAACTCAAAGTTCCTATAGAAGTTAATTCCACTGGTACACTAGGGTAATATTCGTAGTCTTTTTAAGTATAAATCGCTTGGTTGTTATTGAAAGTGCTGTTGAGATGCCATGGTACTCACCGAATTCGACCTGCCTTAATACATCCTTTCAGGCGCATCGGCTTCGTGCGCTCCTTCGCCAGTTGGTCACACCAGCCGATAACAGGGTTTCCTCGAACTGGTCCTTCCAACGCAAACAAGATCTCCTACTCGTTTCGGCGTAGCATACTACTCCATTCAAACTACATGGCCGCGCCAGCGCAGCCACTGTATGTTAATACGCTGCGCAACGCCCATGTCGTTGAGGAACTCATACAGCTCATTGTCGGATCGAATGCGGAAATCATCGCCAACTCGAACTGGACCCAAGATCTTACATATGACTTTTCTCTCGAATACCCTCAAGGCTGCTGCATCAGTGCTTAATAGTGTCCATGCCTCTGCCTCATAAAGAAGCACGGGAAGAATGAGGCTCTTGTAGAGTATTAGTTTTATCGTACAAGAGAGGTCTCTGGTACTCAGTTGCCTATTGAGAGCACAGTAGCACCTGTTGGCAACAGTGATCTTGCGCTTGATCACCAGACTGGCATCATTATTGGTGGTAACGGCGGAGCCAAGATAAATAAAGTCCTTGACTATATTGCAAGTAAAGTTATCGGCCGTAATCTGAGATCCAATATGCCGCACATCGCTACTTGTCGATGAAATACACTTCGTTTTGCCCTCATTTGCTGCCCGACCCATCTTAGTAGACTCCCGTTCAATAGCGCTAAAGGCGATGCACTCCCGCATTCTGCAGAACAGTCTCCATGACGAAGTTGAAGAGGTCACATGATAAGGGATCACCTTGTCTGAAATCTCGCACGATATTAAAAAGTTCACAGAGGTCAATTCCTATCTTGACGGAGCTGCAGGAATTGCTCAATGCTGCTAGCTCAGACATTGCGGCAAAAACACAATCCCTTATGGGGCCATGGGGCTATCGAGGGCTGCCTTATAGCCTTAAGAACTTGTTTTGCGTGGGTCTTTTCCAGAATGTGACGTAGTGTGGAGATCTGCTCGATGGAGGACTTCCAGGTCTGAAGCCGGACTTATAAGGTCTAATAAGTCTTTTGACGAGTGGCTTCAGTCATTCCCACAATACGCCCGTAAGGACCGGGAAGGCTTATACCCCTGCGGTTGGCACATATCGTAGCGTCTCCTTTAGTCCTGTCGTGGGAGGGATACTGAGGGCACTGTGTCATACCATGCGAGAGATAATGTTTGTTCAATGGTTTCCTATAGGAGTTGCTACATCCTCAACTTTTGAAATCTTGACTCTTTATGTCGGTAATAAGATATTAAAGATGGAATTTTGAGCTAATTTAACTTAAGTCATGTACCCGCAGGACTTACTTTTTTTTTCTGTCACTCTATATAAGGATTCACTGTACATGTGTGGGGCTCTGGTTGGCTAAGGATTTATTGTTTCTTTTCAGCGGAGAGAAAGGTTAGTTAACGTCTTGATCGGATTTTAATTTCTGATCTTAGAGTTTTCGCATACTTCTTTCCGAGCTGTGATCATTTTTTTTAGGATTTTCCTAACGACCCTCCTATATATGGCGCTTCTTTTCTTAAAACTGTTTCTCGATTGGAAGCCTACAAGTAAAAATTTTTCCTGTTAATGTTGTTGCAGTTGTTTGTGGCAAATCAGTTAAAATTTTCTCTGTAGAGCGAAGCAAAGTAAGGGGGAGAGTATCAATTGAGTTTTCATTTTGTGTGCACAGCTTGGCCACTGCAATTTGCATACAGAGGAACGCACACACATGCCATGCAAGCAAGTATTCCTCATGAAGCAAAGGGAAAAAATCGAAAAATTTTGAAAGTCTTTCTTAATTTGGAGACTCTTTCAAATGATGATGTTGTTGCTGATGCTGTTACTGCTGTTGCAGTTGTTGCTGTTGTAGCTATAAATGCATTTTCTCGAGAAATAAATTTAATAGGGCAGCCAGAGCCTACATATACGTACAGAAGAAAGTATCACAGAAAAAAAAGACGAACCTTGTTTCCTGGCTTGTGGTGTTTGTTCTTCATCTACTATTTCCAGTTCACCAATATGGATGGAACAACAGTTTTGGTAGGCATTTTGCGGATGTGTTTTTGTGGCCAATATTTGGCATTTAAGGCTTGCCAAAGGATCGGTTAAACTCGGTACTTTGATGATGGTTTTGTACTAATTTTCGTATTTTTTTTTTCTTCTCCTTTCTTTTCACTTCTTAAAAATTCTTTTTTATGTTGGTGTTGTTGTTGTTGTTGTTGTACTTCTAAAACCACATACAAATTGTAAATGAATTGTTTTAAGTTTAACACATGATTTGTTGTTGAACACTTAAATACAGCCGAGCTCAGTGTTAGTCCTGCTGCTGTTGCCTATAATTTAAGCATTCGAAAAGCTCTGCTTCTTCTACTTTTCTTTTCAGATAGTTTGTTAAAGGATTTAAGATTTATTTATACACTGAAAGAAATTATGTTAGGAAGAGTTTTAGTAGAGAAACAAACATTTATGCACTTATGGTTTGGTATTCACAGAGGATTGTTAAAACTTTAGATTCAAGGCTGGGAGTTAGTTGAATTGAGATTTGCCAACACTTTCTATCTCTATGCCCTCGCTAGATTAGGTTCGCTTTCTAAGGGCGATGTGATAGTTGGTCCTGATCCTTCAATCTGCCACCTGTACGGCTTCATCAACGGATGGGTCAGGGAGACGAGCAGAGGCGTTGGGGGGAATGGTTCGGGTTGTTATGTTTCTAGGTGCCTTTGGCCTGCTATAGACAGTGTAAGAATAGGTTGGCTAGTTAGTTAGTTATTGGGTTTATTATGGGGCAGTGCGAGATTTTGCCGCTGACAAGGATCTCGAACAGATCGCAGCCGGACTATTGCACGGTATGTTGTGATGAGAGTCGAACACCTCCCCTGTAACTGTCCAGCCGTTAGTAGGTTGAGTTTGAAGACCCTTGGCAGGGGCTTCTTTAAGGGTTTACATTCTATGTCGAGAGCCGACGTAAAGGCTCTTCATAGATTCATTATTAGTTTGAGCTGGTTGAGAAGTGCTAGGGCTTCGTAGTGCAGTCGAGTTCTCTTGTGTGTTTCCTCTGCATTCCTATTATCCCTTTCCTAATTCCTTTCCTTTTTTCCCTATCTCCCCTATTATTTTTAGGACTATGTACAATGTGTCAACTGGACATCCAGGTACTGTACTTGTCGCAATTGACAAGTATACGTTCTCTAACCTAAACCTAAGCCTTCTATCTTAATGACAACAGCATGCCAAATGAGAAGAAAAATGTAATCGTTACAGGCATGTACATAGGATTCTAATTGCCCTCTTATGCCTAATAGAAAGACGGTGACTGATCATGTGATTGCAAGGTCTTAAGCTGAGGTGTTGCGATAGTAACGTTAAGGCATGACCACTCCTGCCATTATGATTTTTGCTAGACGATTGCACTGCGCATAAATTGTTATGAGAGAGAGTGATTAAAAAAAATCTGGCCATTCTTCTGCCTCAAATAAAACAGATTGCTATTACCAATCTGGGAATGACGTGAGTTGAATTCCGACATAGTAAACAGGGATAGATCCCACAGCCTTTATGCCTCAGCTTCTCAGAATTCCAAGAAAGTCGCCGTAGTCTAGTACGTAGAGTGTTAGCTTATTAGATAGTTCAAAAATTAACGCACACAACATGGGTGGTGTGACAAGCTAGGTTGTAATCCTGAATAAAGGGTTGCAATGACCGATTAAGTGTAGCCATGTGGATAGCCTAATTTGTAATTTCAGATGTACTGGTACATTCGACCTTTTTAACTTGGAGAGTCATGGACAGCATTCAGTGGAAACACAGCGGAATGGCACTATTTTCCATAAAAGTGTCCAGCATGCGCTGACTACATTGAAATTCAGAGGACGTTCCAAGCGAGATGGATGACTTCCCTGGATGACAGTTGACTCTAGGATTTCATCAGGACCTTAAAATAGTTTTATTATGAATGAGCCTGATCACGTACAAACTGGTTTCTACCGGCATGATACTTAAGAAGTTCGCTCTCTGAAGAAAATCTGGCCATTACTAATCATGTATGTATGTATCCTTGATATGCCGTTTATAAAGGCCTATAGACCAGAGGCCAGTAATGAGTATTCAAAAAGATGAGTAGAATCGAATCACACTCATAATTTCTGATACTTATACGCATTCATACATATTTCAATATCATGGAACCTCTCTACTCATATTCAAAGTTTGATGTACTCATCATATTCGAGTCACTCGAATCATTTATAGGTATTCTAAGTAATTTTCTAAAGTTATGAATTTAAATGATTAGTTTGGCTTATGATTGAAACATATTTCGAATGGTATGAGTTTGATGTCAACGTTGTACGCATACTCATTGCAACCTGTACTTATAAATTAACGGTTGTAGTGAGTACGAATGAATCGGAGTACATAGTTAAATTTCAATATTATTGACTCACTTATATTCAAAATTTCATGCGTGCTTATGAGTAGCGAAAAAAACGATTCGTTGTTGATCTCTGCTATAGACGCCCTCTCCTTTCTATGGTTCCAGTATGATTATTAATAAATCACTTCTAAGAACTCCTTCTCTGTCTACCATAATCGAAATTCATTTCAACAAATTTAATAGGCGTAGCGGAACCATTTACAAATGATATTCCCATTGCATTTACAACAACAATAACTAAGTATTTCCGGTTACAATGACATTCAATGATCATCATATGGTTACCTAAACGGGGGATCATTTAAATGTTTCAGTTTGGATGTGATGCAAGTTCAAAGCCATTAGAGCAGCCTATTAAAAATGTTGCACCAACATAAGCAACGGTTTCGTTAGCTGTTTCTTTGGCTGGTTTAGTTTAGGCCAAAGAGAAAATTACCGGCCAATTTAATTTAATTGTTATTTGAGCATGAACATGAACTTGTTCCGTTTCTCTTCTCTTTTCTGTTTTTTTGACAGTTCTTTGATAAGTTGTTGGTGTCAGGTTGTAATGTTTTTAAAACCGTTTTACAACTGAGCCATAGAGTCACTTAAACGGACAGACAATCAAACATTTAGTGGTGGTTTCATCGTATCGTTTATTCAATATTCATGGTTTGTTTTTCAAAGCCCTGGCTATGTGGCTGAGCGGCTGACTGACTGACTGGCCAAAAGCATTGACCGCTATTTTGGCTTAAAACAAAAGAAATATTTTTTTCTGTCTATCTCAAACTAAACATGTGTTGTTTGTATACGAGGGGTTTTCTTTTTTACTTTGTTTGTCTATTTTTTTTTTTTTTTTTTTGAATAACATGTGAACCTTGAACCTTTTTTATGGATTTTTATTTTTATTTCTCATATGGATGGCTTAATTAACACTAAACGTCTATATTTAAATTGCCATTAATTGTTCAGTATTTTTTTAATATTTTTTCCCAATATTTTTATGTCTTTCGGAAATTATTAACAATAACCATTGAATTGTTATTGTCTCTTCAATTTGTTTCTCTTTTGATAGCTGCATGTCGTTTCCTTTTTCCCCCAAAATAAATTCGTGCAACATATGGTGGCTTGGTTTCATCAGGTGTAGCATCAAATTGAATTGTCGTGGTAGTATGGAATGCTAATATTTCCTTCATAAAGATTCCTCTTTTACGACTATCTGATGTGTTTCATAAATACAAGTTACAAATTCTCTCGAAATGATTAATACTGGATAATAACACAGCATTGCCGCAAGTACTTTTGAAAGCACTGTTTACTTACTTGCTTACTTACTTAATTGATTATTACAACCCTTTATTACAGCCAGTATTACAACCTAGCTTCTCGCGCTACTCATGTTGGGTGTTATAATTGTATCCATAATTTTTTTAATTTTTTTTTTGCGACTTCCTGTCAGCAGTTTTCTGGCAAAAAATCTGACAGTAAATAAAAGATTGCCATGAAAAATTTCTCGTTCGGAGTGGACTTTAAACTGTAGGACCCACAACTCATGTATGAAATTAATATACACAACACATAAGTGGTGTGAGAAGTATTTGTTGTTAATAGGCTAACTGAACTAGTTAAAGCACTAAAGCGTATACTTCGAATTCTTATGGATTGTCTTGCAGCCCCTAAAGCATTGATTAGAAAATGATGAACACTACTATACAATATGTAGTGTTCACCATATGTATTGTCAAGCTAGGCTATTATTGATAAACTAGGCGGCAACACACTAGCTAGGACGGTTAATGTGACAGCTAATTGATCATAAGAATGGTGTCGCAATCTCATCATTGTAAGTTACGTTTGATCACACACTATGTTCGATGGTGCAAACTAAATAAGCCAAGGACCTGTCAGTGCCATAACAGGACTGATTTGACCTCTTTATGGATACAAAAGATCTTCTGATATGAACACTATTTATAGAGGCATGATGATCACAAGTTATTGTTTTTATGGGTGTTCGTGCAAGAAGTATTCTTGTTAACGTGTTTTGCAAGGTCTTCATTAATTCTGTTATGAACGTGCACTATAGGCAAACAGGAAATGATTTCTCGATAAATTCGCTGATCAGACGACTGGTAATATTATCAAGCGTCAAAAGATTGTCAACATGATAGGTGCCATTGGAGAGCAATTGGGTCACAATCTGTAGGATACATAAAGATTTCTGTGCCTGAATAAAATCCGCTCATTATCGGTAGTTTTTTAGGTTAACCATTTAGTCATGATTACAACCTAGCTTCTCACAATACCCCTATTGTGTGTGTTAACTTTTATTCACGAAAGGCGGAACCTACAGTTTGAAGTCGTGACCGAATGACAGATTTTTGAGACACTTTTTATGACAATTTTCATTTACTCTCAGAGTTATTACCAGAAGATTATTGAAGGGAATTTGTCGAAAGAAAATTTTCTTTCATTTTGTTCAAGTTTGATTCACGGACTCACGTTTAATAAGCCAGCACTCTACCTACTAGACCACGGCGGCTTTATTACAGTGGGACTTTATCACAGTGGGTTGATTAATTAGACTCAAGTGGGGTCATTTCATGATTTTACTCATCGTTCTTAACCTAGAGCTAAGTAAACATTTTTCAAACGTGGCTTGGATTCAAGTAATGTAATGTGAGTGAGAACTCTAACGCCTGTCGATATATAATGGTTTCACATAATTTTCATTGACTCTTAAAAGCTTAGAAATATTGCCTTTAAGTGAATGTTTTTACAAATAATAACGTCCTGTTTGTATCACATGGGTACCGGGACATAAGGACATTCCCGGCACGACCATCGAACTCTCTGATGAATTATCTACATTAGGGATTCCTGCAAACTTATTATTGGCAATGCAATCGTAGACCTTATCAACAGTAGATGGCCAGCTTCGGACACGGACAGAATGGCGCAGAAAATCTGACTAAGGCTGGTTAGCGGCTCTGCTTAAACTCTAAAGAAGTAGTCTCAGCACTGTTACCGGGGTTATTACGGGGCATTGCATTCGACGAACGCATGCGAGGCGTATTGGTCTTGGACACTTTGCAAATAATTTCTGCAGAAGCTGTGAGCAGGAGGATGATGAGACTATTTTTTACCCACTGTGCACATGCCCGGCACTTGGGTGTCTACTACATGGGGGATCGTTGAATTATAATGCATTGATATTAGCAGTCTAAGTCACTGCATGGGAAGCTGCGAGAGGTTCCTGGATTAGGGGAGAATGTGAAACTGTGGTATCACAATGGGCCCTGTGTGCGACCATAGTGTATCCGCTCATGACTCCATCGAGGGTACAGCCACTTCTACCTACCTACCTAATGTCCTGCTTTAGAAAAATTACCACTAAATTGATTGACTTCAAGCTAGACTACATAAGTGAAGAGTGAATTGTTGCATGGTTTGTAAATCTTCTGTAAATCTTTCTTTAACTTCATACATTTGGAAAAACTACACAGGTTTTCAACTCAATTTCTTTCATTTTTTTTATTTTATTTTCCACACAGTAAAACAAAAATTCTTTTAATTTTCAAAACCGAAAACAATTTTCTGGTTTCTCTTTTATTATCATATCATCGCTTATAAAATGACTTCATTATGATTTTTCTATTGTTCATCATGGCCAATAACTGTCAAAATAAGTCAAAATTTTGTTACACCTTCCCCAAACCATTTAACCACTAAATTGAGAAATTTTTTCCGACACACAATCAAGAGTCTTTTAATCCGCCTTTGATTTTCTTGTTCTGTTTCTCGATTTAATTCAATCTTTATTGCATTGGTGGTAGTGGGATTACAAATCAGCGTCTCTCTGTGTATCTTTGAAATTTGAATTGGTTCCACCTGTGTGTGTGTGTGTGTTGACCACTTTGTTTTAACCGCGTTTCCATTTAATTAAATTTGTTCATTAAATTGACTGTTGACTGTTCATTTCATCTTTCTGTCATTGTCCGCTCTTATTAATGATGATTCCATGGATGGAATTAATTTCGATATTAATTTTGAAAAATCTGGATTCGATTCGATTCGAATCGATTCTCTCTTTATTATTTGAGGTTACCACCCATGGTTTCCTGATTTTAATTATTTTATTATGATAATTTTTAATTTCTTTGTGTTGTATGGAAATCATAAATGATATGATATGTGGAAAAACAAATTGATTGTCGTTTAACTGATGACTACGAGTATTTTCCCAGCACTCTTATGAGAGTGATAGTTTACAAAAATACTTAGTAATTGGATTTGTGCTACAAGTGGAAAAAGTTATAACACATCCACCTAAGCAATATTGAACTTCATTTGAAAATGTTTAGAAAATGTACATGAGATCGGCATAGTCTAGTGGATAGTGTACGGGCTAAGTAGGCAAGACCTCCAAGTTGAAACCTCAGCTCCAACATTTTGAATAGGAAGAAATCAATTTCTATCAGAGTAGTGAAGGAATGATTACTTAGTAATCTTACTGACTTACTTAATTGGCCATTAACAACCCGATTAGCGGATTTCGGCCTGCCTCGAGACATCCTTCCAGGCGCCTCTGCTTCTTGCGCGCCTACACACCAATCGACAGGGCTTCCTCCGCATAAAAGGTAGTCTCGCATGAGCATCCTCCTCCATTCGAATGACATGGCCTAGCCAGTGCACAACACCTATGTCGTTGAGGAGCTCATACAGTTCACTTTTTGATAGGATACGGAAATTATCGCTAGCTCGCACTGGACCGAAGATGTTGCCTAGGACTTTTCTCTCTAATACTCTCAAGGCTGCTGCATCAGTGCCTAATAGTGTCCATGCCTCGGCGCCATAAAGAGGCACGCGTAGGATGAGTGTCTTGTGGAGTATAAGTTTTGTCGTACGAGAGAGGCGGTGATAACGGCGGAGCCAAGACAAATAAATTCCTTGACTATATCGAAAGTATAGTTATCGGCCGTAACCTGAGATCCAATACGCCGCATGTTTCTGCTTGTCGATAACATATACTTCGTTTTGCACTCATTTACTGTCATAGCCATCTTGGTAGACTCCCGTTCAATAGCACTAAAGGCGGCAATAACATCTACCTTGGTACGCCCTATGATGCCACTATCGTCAGCGTACGCAATCAACTGGACGCTTTCTTGAAAAATAATACCATTGCGGTGCACATTATCATCTCTTCAACCACTCAGCAAAATTCGTTTGCGCCAGGTTATCATAATTCGGCCAGAAATCAGTCCATTATTAAAAAGTCGACTCCGAACGACAGATTTTTGAGAAACTTTTAATGGCAATTTTATTGAGAGGAAGTCGCCGAAGAAATATTTTTTCATATTTCGTTTAGTTGGAGATGCCTGACCTGGGGTTTGAACCGAGGCCTCACGCTTAATAAGCCAACACACTACCTACTAGGCCACGGCGTTGTTCAAATGATTCAATTGATTATTTATTGCATGAATATAAAACGCAAATAACTGTCACATGATTGATAGTTTCCATATGTAGATGGCAGAAAATGTTTAGCTTTCCACACACCAGACTTACTTTTGGATTATGGAGGTCTCTGGCAACTTGTGACCCTACGACCTTTATGTGGTATCCCCATAATGTCTCATCTAATTTTACTGTCTTGATAAACTTCAGGATGTTGTTCGCTGTCAACAAGGACAATCCCTTATCCTGATATGTATTCTGGTCATCATCGCAGAATCCGCATATTGGATTCGAGGTGATGTCCACTCTGTGAATCTATAGAACCTCATCAAAATGCCTGTCAAATCACTCCTATTGGTTAGAGAAAAATCTTTATCAGTCTTTCCTTTTAACAGGTTGTGGCCCCATCATCGACATGGAAACTGTCCTCTTCGCTAGCTTATTTGCCTACTAAATGCCGATATTTGCCAGAAGACCTAAGTCCCTATTTTCTATTCCTATCTGATACCCATACTATCCATACCACACCCGATTTCAAACTACACAGGAGCTGAGTGCTCGGATTGCGGTCTGACTATAACATATTATTGCTACTATCGTGTACTTTGTTCTCTCTGTCCAAGTTGGATGAACATATCTTTCTATAGCGTAAACTACCTTGGAAGATATGCACGAGATTCTCAATGGGCTTGGAATATTTCACTTCAGAACCAAAAATTCCATCCCCTATCGCAATGTCTGTCCTGTCACAATTTTAAAAGGGTATGTAGTTTCTCTACTCATTCGTGTTACTATGTGTCGTTGCGAAGCATGGAGTCTGTTACCCAAAATCATAGAGTCTGTTGGCTCTGTTAAAAAGTCTGCCGTGATGATATGTCATATAAAACTTGTTTTCCACTTTCTTAGTCTCCTTAGTAGGATAGGCAACCGATTTAAACCCAACAGATTCTCTAGCATCAGTGTAGGACACATTAGCATCTATACCCTGTACACATCCATCTCAGTTGTTTCAAGATTTTTGTTGCCTACCCACCTTATGGCCTCATAGGTTACTATTGGGCTGTCCAATACTGGCAAAGATTTAGTGCGCAATACTTGGGTTTCACCTCCATTTCCTTGCAAGTTTTCTGCAGAACACACAACAGGAATGGAAGATATTTTTAGGAAATCCAACTTTTAATCTCAAGACCTCTTTGAATGATTCACAGAACTACTTTGTCCGGATGGCCTCAGCAGTCAATGCTCGCTTCAGATAGTTTTATCAGGAGTTCATCTACAATCAAGCTCCACATTAGTGGTAAAAGAACCTCTTGGCACAAATATAAATTTAAGTTTAGTTTTAATTAAAATTCTTTATTGTTTGCACAATTCTGTGTGCCACTGTTCACAACTTGATGTAAACAACAACAATTGCTTTTCTTTGTTATTCTTCTGTTTGTACCATTTGCATAAACAATAATAATTACTAAGCAATTATTCGATAGATCATTGTAACGGAGATCTTCAAATCACGATCACTCTTTTCAAACACACCGCGTCTTCACACATGATTGACTGAACTTCACTAACTAACTCGCCTGCTTTGCCTTGCCTTTTATATGGCAGGGTAAACAGTGTGATAAATGTTTGAAGGCGTAGGTTCGTGACTTCATCTTCTTAAAATCTCTATAAATGTAAACATCGTTGTTTACACTCATTATTGTAGTGTTGTTGTTGTATTTTTGTTTACTTGTTTACTTTTTTATGTTATTGTAGTGTTGTTGTTGTATTTGTGTTTACTTTTATGCTGGTGTTTGTGGTTATATTAAGCAGTACGAACAGGTTTGTTTACTTGCATTGTTTTGTTTTTGTAGCTTTTGTTTATAATTTTAATGTTAAGCGGTGTAAAAGCAAAACACCAGTATCTAGATTTTTTACTTTCGTAACAATACACATCCATCTCTATATCCAGAACAGAATGTTTTCGCCTTTATCTAGAGAGAGTCTCCATTTTTAAAACGAGTTCAAACAAAAGTCAAACCATTACAAATATGTCAAGGAAATCTTTCATTTCCTTAACATTATCCTTGAAATACCAAAAAGTCAAACCAGATAAACCCAAAAGTAAACTGCTTCTTGGCTGCTCATCTTTTCTCTTTTTTAGAGAAAATACGGACACTGACATTGACTTACATTTCGCGGGAAATTGTTCCAATAAAATTTTTCTATTTTGGCAACCAACAAGTCAAACCAATTAAAACTCACGCCCAATGAAATAATTTTTTTTTTCAAAACCAGGATTTAACTTTCTGGCCATTTTTACAATCCTTTAACCAGATTCCTGAGAATCTTTCTCTATTCTTTGTGATTACAAATGAACACGAATTACCTTGAAAATGTTTGTTTTAATAAGAAAACAGAAAGAGTTAAAAAATCCTGCCGTTTTTAAAAAGAAATTAATTTTTTAGAGCACAACATGTCCTTACAAAGGATATGATATTTTTGGAAAGAAAAATTTTTTTTTCAAAACCGTCATAAAAGTTATTGTGAAAGGGTTTAAGGAATCCAGTTTTTTGGAAGTTTATTGCTTTACAACAAAACTGAGGTCCTTTTTTTGAAACGGAGGTCCTTTTTTTATGGATTTAGTGCTCTACAAATACAATTTGCAATTGTTTTTTTCGAAATGAAACTAAGTGAAGGGGTTATAACCTAAAAAAGGATAACACAGACGCAGCCACATACACTTATTCTTTTATGCTGAAAGGATCATAAAAAATGGCTACTTTTTTACAACTCCATTCAGCATTAGAAATGGAAAAAAAAGGATTGAAAAAAATGTATGCTAAGATCATTGCATTTCCTTAGAACGAAAGAGTATGAAAGAGACGTGAATTGGTTTTGTTTTTTCGCATTCTCCTACAGGATTTAGTTTCAAGGGAATTCCAAATGACAATTCAATTATTTTATGATGACATTCATTAAAATTTTCCACAAATTAAAAACAACACCGAATGTTTTATGCCATCTTTTTGAACTCGTTTTTTTGTTTCTCCTGGGATTCCAAGTAAATATTTGGAAATGGCCAACAACCAATTTCATTCCAATTTTCCCAAAAAATCAATTCCTTTGTGAAAGAACTAAGAAAGAAAAATCGTGTTGTTCCAGATTTTTAGTTCAAATTTTTTATGACCTTGTCAAACGCTATCATAAAACAGTCTCAAAACAGTTAAAACTGCTTTAGTTTTTTAGTTTATATTTTAGGAAACTGTAGCACTAATCGTTTACACTGCATCTCTGCGGCTCATCTCTACTCTGATGTTAAACATCAGGCATACCGCTAAGCAGTTTAATTTATGGCGGGACATTGTTAAATGCCCACAATAAGTTTCGCATTTAAAAAATGTAAAAAACGCTCAATAAAGTCTTCTGTTTACTTTTAGATTTAAAAAAGTGAAACCTTAACTGCTGAAATTCTTTTCTTTATTAAGAACCTTACTTCGGGGATGCTTGCCGCAAGGAACATAGTTCCCATGTTTCGTTTTGTTGGCGTGGAACAAAAGTTCCCATAAGACACAAAGAGTTGCTACAAAACATTTTGTTCTTTCCTTCATTTTTTTTCAGTTTAATTACTCCAGATAGGGTTAGCAACTGTAGTTGCTTAGGAATATTGTCTTCTGTAAACTTGAATTGTTTATTGTGAAAGGTGATATCGGTAATTTTATTGTACTTTTTCACTGGCTTTCTGTCGCATTGCAGAAATTTTTATGGTGCTTGATCGTGATCTTAGCCCTTCTAGAGGGAGAATGGTCTAAAAGACCTTTCTGAAATCAGGCAAATAGATTCTGGGATGAATCGGTTTACCATACCTACATAATTGATCATTACGACCCTTTAGTCAGGAGTACGACCTAGTTCTTCACATTACTTATTTTGTATGCGTTAATTTTTATATGTATAGGGTGTTTTTATAGAGGTATAGAACTTTAAGTTGCAATAAAACAACGATGGATTATTCGATTGACATGAATTTTATTTATCCGAAAGATAATCTTGTGGCATTACATTTTAAATATGATTTCTGGCATATGACCGCCACGGCTGGCGCGGATGTCTTCCAATCTGGACGTCCAATTTTCGATGACTTTTTCCAACATTTGTAGCCGTATATCGGCAGTAACACGGCGAATGTTGTCTTCCAAATGGTCAAGCGTTTGTGGCCTTACCGCATAGAACAATGACTTTCCATAGCCCCACAGAAAGTAGTCTAGCGGTGTTAAATCACAAGATCTTGGAGGCCAATTCACAGGTCCAAAACGTGAAATTAGGCGGTCACCAAACGTGTCTTTCAATAAATCTATTGTGGCACGAGCTGTGTGACATGTTGCGCCGTCTTGTTGAAACCACATCACCTGGACATCATGGTTATTCAATTCAGGAATGAAAAAGTTTGTAATCATGGCTCTATACCGATCACCATTGACTGATGGACTCATTCGAGTCTTCCTCAATGCTCAGCAATAGCTTCTTCTGTACGCACTGTACAGCGTCTCCGCGGATGCGAGTTATCAATAAGAGTAAACGTGGACGAAAACGTTCCATGGTTAATCGAATTAACTGCTCTGATGGACGATTTTGTCGACGATAAAATGGACGTAGTGCGCGCTACGTTTTCCACACAGAACCATTATTTTCGAAATAAAATTGCCCTATTTGCAAGCGTTGTTCAGGCGTGAGTCTATTCATGATGAATTGCCAAACCAAACTGAGAATAAATCACTTGACAGCAGTTAAATCGGTCGCCATCTTGAAAAGTAATGCCAACTTAAAGTTCTATACCTCTATAAAAAACACCCTTTGCATGAGTGGCGGTACCTACAGTTTATAGTCGAATACGAACGACAGATTTTTTTGAGAAAATTTTCATGGCAATTTCATTTACTTTTTCATGGCAGTTTATTTTATTTTCAGAGTTTCTGCCGGAAATCTGATGAGAGGAAGTCGCCGAAGAAATATTTGTTTCATATTTCGTTTAGTTTGAGATCTCTGAACTGAGGTTCGAACCGAGGCTTTACGTCTAATAAGTCAACACACTACCAACTAGATCACAGCGACTTCTAAATCGATTTACACTTTTACTTAAATGGTCATTATAACCCCTTAGCCAGGATTATAACCTAGCCTCACACACCGCCTATATTGCGTGTGTTAGTTGTTCCATGGATGGCCGCACCTGCAGTTTACAATAGAGTCCGAGCAACAGATTTTTTCGAAACTTTTGATGGCAATTTAATTTTACTCTCAGAGTTTTTTCAAAAATGCTGCTGAGAGGCAGTCATTTAGTTTGAGATCTCTGAGCTGGGGTTCGAACTACAGGCTCACGTTTAATTAGCCGACACACTATGGAGAAAGAAACTATAGAATCGGTTCCGAATGCCCGGCTATAGGAAATATGTGATCATTATGTTATAGGAAAGCGAAAAGGCAATGAAACACAAGCAACATGGCATTAATATGTATTCCAATAAATCTGTGAGGCAGTATACATTAATGACGAGTTTATGCAATATTCGTCTTGTAGCAATAGCATTAAATTGAAATGCATTCCAAATAAGGAAGCGTTTTGAATGTCTTGGATAAGTTAACACAAGAGGTAGTCAGAATCCGCTTTGTTATTCGCGAAGATCTACTACGGACTGATGAGACCATTGAATGATTCTTCACACACTCGAAATATTAGAAGGCTTCAGCGGACATTGTATATTTATTCTCAGAATTTTAAAAGCTTCGTAAGGTTTAGAGGCCTTAAGTGCATGAGTGCTTTACTGATATTAAAGTGCTCATTAGATCCCTGGAGCGTGTATGCAACAGGGTAGAGTAGATCGAAAAATATTCATAGGTGAGTGAACCGGAGACATGGAAAAAACAGTATAGCTGCGGTCCCTGAACAATAACTGGTCTCCCTAGTAAATCGACTAAATTAAGATGAGAGATGAGATTGGCAGTCTATTAAAAAATAAGAAATGTAGGATTTCAGGCATACTTCTCCCATATTATAGAAATCGGATCCTTTGTAAGGATTAAATTTACTGAGATCCCATCGTAAGAACTTCCAAGAAGCCACAACAGAACAATGATGCCCCGGTTACACAACCGAATAATGAAAATTCTACAGTTATGACGATAAAGAACAGAAAACCATTGAACATGTGGTTTCTGACATAACATTGCCCCGTTGTTAATCTTGTAATGCGAAGGAAAATATCAGCGTGACCTAAGACGCCTAACAACCTAAGTAATGAGTAACGATCGAATGACAAAGTATACTTCTTCGGGGTACGGAAAAAATTATAAAAATTTCGTTGTTAGATATTGAAACAAGAAATAAAAATTTCCTCGAGTGTGCCACACATGATATTGATAGTCTTATCGATAATGCTTATCAGTTATTACGCACTTACGTATTAAAAAAGGCAAGAAATTAAATTTTAATTGTTTTTTGCTCAAGTTTTTAATAACCATAGCGATTACACTACATACCATTCCTTATAATCTAAACAAATTAATTCACTTTCTTTATCGCTTTCTTGTTATAATTTATGTTATGCGATCGTGTCTGACGGATAGGCGCATGGAGTATACATATATTTTGATTATTAGCGAAGAGAGTATAATTTGGGTGTAATTCCAAATAAATATACATGCGTAAAATATGTAACGTAACTCGTTTGCGGATAATGTCTCTGGAACGTAATATCCTCAATTAGAGAGGCCATTGATACATGCTTACAGAGAGTTCGATAAGTATTGGTTTCATACGCAACATGAAGTATTTGTACATCACAAATATTGAAACAGTATTGGCGAAAATAAAATTGCCTGACGTCTTAAATGTTCACCTAAATATTCTCTCTGCTGTCCTTCAGTACTTCAGTTTAGTCTTTCTGGCGCCCCTAGCCTGATACAATTAAACTTGTGCCACACGATGTACGCACAAATGTATTCATTCGTACCAAAGATCAGCAATGAGTATTCAAAAAGATCAGTAGAATCGAATCATACTCATAATTTCTGATACTTATACGCATTCATACTTATTTTAAGATCATCGAACCTCCTCTACTCATATTCAAAGTTTGAAGTACTCATCATACTTAACAAGACGTATGATGTTGTTGATTTCGACTCCCCTTTACTCAACATTTACAAGATAACAAACAACACAAAATAAGTATGATTCGCTTACGAACACTACAATACTCACTAGAAGGTTATGTACTTGCCGTCTTTGTCTTATTCTTTCTTTTTTTGTAAATGCAACAAGAACTAAGACTGTAAATTTTGATGAATGATTCGAATCAGTCGGACCATTTATGAGTATTATTATAAGTATTTTTCTAAATTTATGAATGTAAATGAGTAGGCTAATGAATCAGAGCACATAGTTAAATTTCAATATTGTTGACTCACTTATATTCAAAATTTCATGAGTACTTATGAGTAGCGAAAAAACGATTCATTGCTTATCGCTGCTTCATATGCAACAGCAATCTTCCATGTAAATGTGAAAATCCGCTCTATCAAGTAGATGAGAAATGGCAGAAACCGACCACTTAACGTTACAGCTCCTAAACAAGTCGCCTGAAGATTTATCCAAGAACAAAATTGTCTGAGCTGTCTTTAATGTTTATCATCTGTATATATCCTCTGTTGTCTTTCAGTACTGCAGTCTTATCTTTTTAGCGCCACCTAGTCTAATACAATTGAACTTATGGCACGCAATGTAAAAATTAGATAATAATTGCAAAATAATGAATTCATTTGTATTACACCCTGTATGTACATTTACGCATTATTATTCATTTATTTACCAGAGACTCTGGTCTGTGACACTACACCGAGCATATGGTCAAGTTACTCCGCTCGTACATAATTAGAATATAATTTGTAATTGTATTGTAATTAATAAATAAATAAATATTCATTTATGTACACAATTGTTGATTTAAGCTGTTTACTCATTTTGAACATTGGCAACACTGCTTAAGAACATAAATCTACGAATATATTCACGTCTCTACGAAAGAGCATTATTAACATACTCAGACTGATCACTGATCTCAACATAAAACGACAACAATAAATGTTTTAAAAATAAAATGAAAAGCAACAACTATGTCAACAACAACAATGGGTATATTTTTGTTTACAAACACTTTGGTAAAGAGGTCTATGGGGCTCTCATTTAATTTTTATTTGAAAAAAATAAAACGGTTTTCGTCTATTTTTCATGATCTTCAGATTGAGTAGCACGTCACGCGATAAGTGCGTAGATTGTATGTTGCTGGGACTGAATTGGCTGACGATGTATTATTTTTTGGTGGCGTTTTTTGTAGTCGAAAACGAAACAAACGTATGAAAAACGCTGACAAATAAAATAAAAGTTCAAGTAGAAACTGAAAGTTTGTGAAAAATAAACAATTTTTTCTTTATTTTTGTTTAAATCTAGAAAATATTGTTACATATTTGCATATAATTATTCAAAGTAATGCATTGAAAATTAAATAGAAAAACATTTAAAAAAATTTCAAAATGAATTACAAACGAGAATAATTAGAAGGTGATTAAGTGAATGAGTAAACGAAAGAGTGAAATATTTGCGGCTTCTAAAAGCGAAAAAGATTTTTTTTTCGCTTTCTTTGGCGGGTGGTTAATATCATCTGCTCAGTTTGGCATTCAAAATGGTCAAACATCTGTTGATTTTGGCGTTTATCTTTCACTTTTATTTGCTTAAAAGTGAAGACGATTAGATGAGTATATTGATTGAAATCTTCGGGGGCTGGGAGCACAATTAGAGAGAGAGAGAGAGGGAGAAATTCTTATATTTTTTTATTTGTTTAGCAAAATCTGCAACGTCACGTAATTTGTGGTTGAATAGAAAAACAATTAACAGATGTGGGATGATATGCACAACTAAAACGTCAAGCGCTTGTCGTCAAAGACATGATAAATTCCAAGAAAAAAAAGTCAGAGTATTTTCAATTGTATAACTTAAAAACAAAAACGCCTTGAAATAATAATCAGGAAAAAAGGCCTTATGTAGAACTTTTCTCTCGAATTCTCTCAAGGCTACTGCATCACAGCTTAATAGTGTCCATGCTTCTGTGCCATAAAGAAACATGGAGAGGATGAGCGTCTTGTAGAGTAGTAGGTTTGTCGTACGACAAAGACCTCTGCTACTCAATTGCCTATTGACGCCATAGTAACACTTGATCTCCACTTGAGGGTGATCCTGCGCTTGATCTCCAGACTGACATCACTTTTGGTGGTAACGGCAGAGCCAAGATAAATAAATTTCTTGACTATATCGCAAGAATAGTTATCGGCCGTAATCTGGAATCCAATAGGAGCATGTTCCTACTTGTCGACAACATATGCTTCGTTTTGCCTCAACCTTAATAACATTATCTGTAACCTCTGTACAGATTATATATAGTCCAAATAATATATTCTTGTATAAGTTATCGTGAGCTTTAATAAAAACAGCTGTCATGTACTCATTGGTTCAATTTTAAATAATTCTTCGTTTTTGTTTGTATATAAACAATATGTTACTTGTGTTTGCATACTACAACGATCGCCTGTCGTACTCATTGTGCTTAAGCACTTTACTAAGCTAAACACATTGTCTGGCTTCTCCCTAGTGTGTTTAATAAATGTCTACATATGTCGTCATCCAAACAAAACTTTATTTAAGTTCTTAACGGCAAAGAGAGTTATTAAAAAATACTCTCACAATGCTCTCTCTCTCTATCTCATTATCACCAAACAGTCTCTTGTTCTTTAGCTTGATGACGAGTATTAAATACAAGTACTTGCAATTAATTGATGAAAGCAAAAAAAAAACAGAAAAATAGTTTCTGTTGTTGTTGCTTTATTATATTCGTTTTGTTTGGGTTTATTGTTCTATAGTTTTTGGTGTTGTTTTTTCAGTTATTCGGTTTTGTGGTTATTGCGGTCGGCGTTTCAGTTTCAGTATTTCTGCCCACTCACGTTGCTTTGTATAGGAATACAACATAGAATTTCGTGCGGTTGCTGGTTCCCTACACGACGACGACTCAACAATATTCCAGAGTCTAGACGCAACAACGATTTGCGTTTAAAAGCACAATATCAGAAGAGAATTGGCAGTGTGCGCGTTCGTGGTTCTAGAAAACGTTGTGTTGCTGTTTGTTATAATTTTTTAGAAAATAAAATAAGAAAAGAAAGCAAAAAATATAAAATAAAATAAGAACGCAAAGTATTTTTAAACAAGAAAAATAACAAAAGAAATCAAATCAAATAAAATTGTTTTGTTTTTATTATTTTAATTCAACGTACATATTGTTTTAAATAATTTGTTTTTATTTTTATATGAAAAGTTTTTGTGTTATTCTTGCAAAAGAAAGAAGAAGAAGAACAAGTTAATCATTGTGGATCACTATTATTATTATTATTGTTGTTGTTGTTATTATTATTGCTATTTGGTGCGATTTATGTTGTGTCTGCGGCTATGGTAGATGCCACTTCGATTCTCTTGTCTGTTGTAACCATATTGACGGCAGTGTTTGTATGGTCGCGTCGTACTTACGTGTATTGGCAACGCCGAAGTGTTAAATTCGTGCAACCGTCACATTTGTTGGGCAACCTTAAGGATGTATTGAAAATGCAAAACTCGTTTGCTTTGCAACTGCGCGACTATTACTTCAACGAACGTTTTGCACGTGAGCCTTTGGTGGGCATTTATTTGTTTCATCAGCCGGCTTTACTGTTACGCGATCTCCAACTCATACGTCAAGTGTTAATAGAGGATTTTGTTAATTTCTCACATCGTTTTTCGAAATGTGATGCCCATCAGGATAAAATGGGCGCGTTAAATTTATTTTTTGCCCGTAATCCCGAATGGCGTGAGATACGCACTAAATTGGCACCGGTTTTTAGCACCACCAAAATGAAGCAAATGTTTACGTTAATGGAAGAGGTATGATTAATCGGTAATAATCTGGCAATATCCAGAACTTTATTTGCTTGCTTTTATTTGCCCCCATATCACTCTCTTTCTCTGCTTGCTGATTATTCTCACGGAGTAATCAAAATATAGCAGCAGTTGCTTGTCTTTGCTCTTTCATGTGGTTCTCTTTATGTTTACATTTCTTAGTGCTATTGTCGTTGTTGTTTTCTTGCTTGCTATGCCCTTTAACAGCAGTGTTGTCAGTTTTTAAATTCACAAGCAGTGAAAATAACGACAAAACAGGTTTTATACTTACTATGCCGACACCGAAGATTAATACGGTGTTCAGATATGTACCTTTATTGCGTAAATCGCAATGAACGTTATTATTGAGCTCAATATTTCATATAAAGTTTCAATTAATTATTGCGCAATAAATACACAAAATATAATATTGAGTAATACTATGTTCACACATGCACTCTTATTGCGTAAATCGCAATAAACGCCATTATTGAGGTCAATATTTCATATAAAATTACTTATTGCGCAATAAATATGCAAATTGTTATAGTATTGAATAAAACTTAAAATGCAGCTCTGTCATAAGTACGTTCAGTGAGAATTTCTTCTGATATTTGGCAACTCAAATGTCAACAACGAAAAACAAACAAAAAATAACAACAATGTTGTTGAAACAACCAGCTGCTTTGTGTACCAACTGTCAAATGAATATTAAATAAGCAGCTGAACTGCTTATATTTTTATGTATGAACACTTAAAATATTGTACTCAATAAACCGAATATTGACTTGATAAAAGTGCATATCAGAACATATTATAAAAAATGGTTTGTTCGTGTTAATTGTAGTAATTTTAATGGGGGGTAGTAATAAAAAAAAATTTTTAAAAAACAATTTACAGTTGTATTGAATTTAAAAAAATTAATAAATAAATACACAGTTATTGTAAATGTAGCGAGATTTGAACCATGATCGCAATCTTATCGCTTTAAAAGTCGTAATTTATACGGACTTACTTTGTCCGTTTAAGTAATTTGAGTTGTGGTTTCTTATAATGAATAAGAAACATTCAAACATGAGTTAGGAAATATGTCCACCATTTCCAATTAAGTCGCCATGGTGTGGTAGGTAGTGTGTTGGCTTGTTAGCCGAGAGTCCGTGGTTCAAACCTCAGCTCAGACATCTCCTTTCAGCAATCTTCTGGCAAAATCTGTAGGAGTAAATTAAGTCTGTCGTTTGGAGTCGACTTTACACGACACTTATCCGACAGTGTATCTATTTCCCTAATATATATTTAGACCCTGACCTTCGTATCGCTAAGTAATCTCTGTATTAGAAATAAAAGTTCCTTGAACTTATTTTCACACATAGATGGGCACTTTGCAGTACCAGTAAAATTTCAGTAAAAATTGATTTTTACTGATTACTGAAAAAAATTTCAGTATTCAGTAAAATTTTACTGTTAATGCAATCTAAATTTGAATGAAATTTAAATAAAATTTAAATGAAAAAAAGTAAAATTTTACTGTTAATGCAATCTAAATTTAAATGACATTTAAATGAAATTTAAATGAAATTTAGATTGTATTACCAGTAAAATTTTACTGAATACTGAAATTTTTTTCAGTAATCAGTAAAAATCAATTTTTACTGAAATTTTACTGGTACTGCAAAGTGCCCATCTATGTTTTCACACAACAAATCGTGTTAACATGAGTTTTATTAGTAATTTTTGTTTTTTTTTTCTCTTTTTGTAGATCGGCTACGATTTGGAGACCTACTTGGCAAAGCTAACCAAAGATATGAAACACACGGGCGAAGGTCCCATTGTACAAATCAAAGATATTTGCGATCTTTATAACACCGATATGATCGCCAGTATAGCATTTGGTTTGCGCTCTTATTCCCTGCGAAATACGTATCGTGCTCAATTGTGTCGATATAGTCTGGAAATCTTCTTCATTTCATTTCGAAGGGCCATAGATCTGTGTTTGATTTTCCTTACGCCCAAACTGGTAAGATTCGTAAAGCCGAAACTTTTCGCTCCGGAACATACGGATTTTCTGCGTCGTCTGGTGGTTAGCATGTTGGACGATCGCATGCGTAACGGTAATATGCGTAACGATCTCACTGAAATGTTATTGACTTTCCGTATGGAAGCAGCTCTTAATCAGGATAAAACACATTTCACCCATCAGGAAGAGTATCTGGTGGCCCAGGCGGGCACATTTCAATTGGCTGGCATACAAACGTGTTCGTCAACATTGGCTTTTGCTCTGTACGAATTGGCCCGTCAACCCAAAGTGCAAGAACGTTTGCATTTAGAGATCAAAGAGACTGTTGGATCTGGAGATCCTTTGAAAACCTTAAACTATGACAAGGTGGAGAGCATGCCATATCTGAGCATGGTAGTCGAGGAAACGTTACGTAAATATCCTGTAGTGCCATTTTTAGAAAGAGAATGTACACCGTTGAATAAGAGACGTTTTGTATCATTCAGGCCACATGCTGACTGTATGGCCAGAAAGGGAATGCCCGTGTATATATCTAATTTAGCTTTACATTATGATCCTCAGGTGAGTAACTAGTAAACTACAAATTTTTACTTGCTCTGTTGAAATAGTACTTTTGAAAAAGTACTCTTTTTTGTGTTTAGTTTTGGAATTTGTAGACCTTGAATATAAATAGAACGAAAGGAATGAAATTTTTGCATATTTATGACGTTCACGTTGTTGAATTTCTAAACCATGACCTTCGCAATGTTTGTTTTTAAGAATGGCATTAAAAAAAATAGAAAGAATAACAATTTCAAATAATAAAATTCAATAAAAAATATCGGAATTTGGAGTGACTGTCAATTTTCATATAACTGCACACGATATCAGAATTATTTTAATATTAAAGCGACTGGCTAAAAGAAAATTCTATGCCATTAATGATTGAGGTGGTAAAGTTCCCCACTTGGTGTCCAGTGTTGAAAATTATAGAGTAGACTATTGACTTTGTTTCGAGAATTGCTTTTTAGTAATAATTCTCACTTTTTTCTATTATGAGTACACACGTGTAATGTCAGACAATCACAAATATCCAGAGCCTCTGGTGCGAATCAATCCCACGGCCTCGGTACTTGAAGTTTAGCACCCTACCAACTACGCCTTTGGGATACCCATACCGAGACGACGATAATACCAATAATCTTTTATTCCACATAAGCCTTCCCACATTTGGCATCATTCACGGAAAAAAAATTGCACTTTCGGTGCCTGCAAATCAATCGTTAAGTCCAATATCTAATGGGATCTTGAGCGTTTCTCTTTACCTTTTATTAGAATTAAGTATCGTTGACTTCATTTTAACCAGGTTTAATCCACCTAATCTCCTCCTTTGCGAATAGTTGCACATAGGGTGCCTGCATAACTATCGCGGTATTGTCAGAGAATCGCTAAATGGATGTCTTATCCGGAATTTTCAAATTAAAACACTGTCATTCATCATTCTATAATAGTGAACAAAATCTTAAGAATCACATACATTGTACATAATTGACCGTTACAATCCTTCAGTCAGGATTACGGCCTAGCTTTTCACACCACTCATATTTTGTGCGTTCTTAAGGATCTCCTATCGTAATAACGAAAGGCTCATCATCGTTGTTGGACTTGTTAGAGAGGAGAAATAGTTTCCAACTATTTCGATCAGATAATCAGGTACACTAGGATGTGCCTCCATTCTGTACTATTTACATTATTAAGTCCGACCTAAATTTTACTTGTGCTAGTGCTGGTGTCATCTGCCGCTTTAATTGGTTTGTAACCTGGCTAAAGTATTTCAAATTGACTGCGATTTATAGCTAAATCGCGGAAAAAGTGTAAGCTTAGCCTGTTATTATACTTTTAAGGGTTTCTCAGAATTAGATACCAGTTTGGCCACTAATCAAGACAGGCATTTCATTCAAAACCAAAAAGTCACTCATTTTTTCGAACAAACTACACAGTTTAACACGTTGACTGCTAACTACGAGATAACTCGTAGATTGCGCTCCCTTCTAGGGTGCCAACTACGTACTCACTAAATTTGCCATTTTTGTGTAGCTACAAATAAAACCGTATTTTATCCGTACTAGTATCGATAAAAAAGAAAAAGAACAAAAAGTCAATGTTAGCTCGCGTGACCAGTTTTCTGAAAATTGCCGTGGCAGTCAACGTGTTAAGCAACATATTACAAATCTCTATACTAGCAAATCTTTAATTTTTGTCTTGCGTTCTCTTTTTTTTATCGTTTCAGTATTGGCCCGATCCCGAACATTTTGATCCGGAACGTTTTTCGCCGGATCAAAAGAAATCCCATATACCCATGACATATTTACCGTTTGGTGCCGGTCCCCATCATTGTATAGCCCAAGTATTGGCTTTGCTGCAAGTCAAACTGGGTCTGATACATTTTTTGCATCGCCATCGTGTGGAATGCTGTGATAAGACTGTCGATTCCATTAAATTTGATAAGCGGTATGCGCTGCTTACTCAAGAAGGTGGAATTTATTTAAAACTTGTTGAAATTTAGTATGTATTAATTTTATTTTATTTTTTTTTTTTTTTTGATTTTTTAATTAAACACGCACATACTACGTTAATATTAATTAGTTGTCATTGTGTTTGTTAATTAAGTTTTACTTTAATAAATTGTACATTAAAAAATATAATTTATTATGTAAGAAGTTTTTTATATGAAAAGAAATTAAGATTTTACGCAAACAAAACAAAACAATAAAATAAGCGATTTTTTCTATAAACAAATATGACAACATTGATTTTTTTGTTTTTATCTTGGCTTTTATTTTAAGGCGCTTTTGATTTGAACACGTCAGTGTCATGTTTAATTATTTATCGTAACAAATTTTATTCGAATGAAAATAAAAAAAGATGACAAAACACTACAAAATGTGTTTGTAATTGAATGATAAGAAAATTATTATCAGTTTGACATTTTGGAACTATGGCATGATCGGTATTAGCGTTAAAAAGAAAGCAAACGAAAAAGGGAGGGGGGAGTAGAAAACAATCAAAATTAATAGTCACCTTTGGCCCTACATACAGTTAGTGACGTCAAATGGGGAGAAGAAAAGCATATAAAGCGAGAAAGTACTTATGGAATGATTTATTAAGCTGCTGTTTCTGCAAGGCGAATGTTATCAGACGTTCGTCTTACCAAAACCGGCACTTAAAAAATTAAATTTAACAAAAAAGTACTTTTATTTATAAAAGTTCTACAATTCATATACCATTTTAAGTACCTTTTTCCGTACAATTACATTACAACACACACACAGACTCTTTATCAGAATTTTGTAAACAAAACACTTCGTTTTATTCTCTTGTTCTCTTTCTTCTCATACAAATTGTTTTGATTATATCCAATCAATACCATAGTATTGTTGTTGTTGTTGCTACTGAAATGAACCCTAAGTGAGCATAATATTGAAGTACATAATTTGTTTTTGCTTTTATTTTCCTCTTTTTTTTATTTATTGTTATTGCTTTTGCTTCAGTTTAGTTCATTCACATCTCGTGTCACTATTTTTAAAGCATTCTTGTGACATTCAAAGCTTTTTCATTTTTATTAATAAAACAAAAAATGTAAATAAAATATGAACAAAAAAAAAAAATAAAATTCATAAATAAATGGGTCAATTGTTGATAGTGAGTGGGCCCCCATCTAAATACCATACACAAATACACATGGCAGAGAAGAATGCATCATATCAGGCGATTAAATGTGATTCACTTTGAAATGGGTGTATTGATATTTATAGTGAGAGAGAAAGAGAGAGAGAGAGAGAAATATGAAAAGACTCACAGAGAAAGAGCAATATTTTTACTACAGAACATTTTCGCTTATGCTATACAAAGCAGAGACATGAGGTATACATAGTGAGAATTAAAGCTCAAAGTCCACTACTAAATTCTGTTTGCATAAAACAATGTTGCCAATGCAATTCAGCGATTTAAGTGGAGTTACTAAACTATACTGGCAATCACTAGTAATAGAAGAGTTTTATATACATATGAATTAATAATGGGAAGTCGCCGTGGTCTAGTAGGTAGTGTGTTGGCTTATTAGACGAAAGGCCCGAGTTCGAATCCCAGGTCAGACATCAAAACGAAAAATATGAAAATATTTCTTCGGCGACTTCCTCTCAGCAGATTTCTGGCAAAAACTCTGAGAGTAAAAATTGCCATGAAAAGCTTCTCAAAAAATCTGTCGTTCGGAGTCGACTTTAAAACTGTAGGTCCCGCCACTCATGTATAAAATTAACGCACACAACATGAATGGTTTTGAGAAGCTAGGCCGTAATCCTGACTGAAGGGTTGTAATGGCCAATTATGTATGAATTAATAATGGAAATAGTGAATATTGGATCAGTTTTTATTTAACACGTTGACTGCCGACTACGATATGACTCGTACTCACTAAACCTGCCATTTCTGTGCAGCTACGTATAAAATCGTATTATATCAGTGCTAGTATCGATAACTAGCTTCTGTGGAAAGACCAAGGAGTCAAAATTGCCGCGGCAGTTAACGTGTTAAATTGTAAAACATAGAAAAATGTAAAATGAAATCAAATTTGAAGACAGAAAAATTAATTGAAATACAAAAATATACACTCTCGACTTTTAATAGCCAAGCTTTAAATAGCATAAGCAGATCTAAGCTTGTTTTGAATATGTTCCATCGATTTCACCAGGCGAAAGAAGATTCGCCTAATTTGGAAGTGATGTCTTCAACACAGAAGTCTAAGATAGCCACATACATACATAATTGGTCATTACAACCGTTCAGTCAGGATTACGACCTAGCTTCTCACACCACTTAAGTTATGTGTTTTAATTTTACACATGAGTGGCGGGACCTACAGTATAAAGACGACTCCGAACGCCAGATTTTTGAGAAATTTTTCATGGCAATTTTTTCTTTACCCTCAGAGCTTTTGCCAGAAATCTGCGGAGAGGAAGGCGCCGAAGAAATATTTTATCATATTTTTGTTTTTGTCTGACCTGGGGTTTGAACTCGGGCCTTACGTCTAATAAGCCAACACACTACCTACTAGACTACGGCGGCTTCTATACATTAAAATCTTCAATATCTTTTAATTTCCAGCGGCAAACAGATACCTTTTGATAGCAACTTTCAAATCTAAAGTGGTTGGCATCTGTCGCAATGCGTTAATCAGCTCTAGCAGTTCTACTTCAATTCATATGGGTTCCTGAGCACAATGATATACCAAGTAATTGTGTAAACAATGAATTTGCTGGAGTAGGTAAAGTTTATTCGTATAGTAATTCAGTTATGGATTATTACAACCCTTTAGGCAGAATTACGACCTAGCTTCGCACCCCATTCGTGTTCCGTGTGTTAATTTTATACATGAGTGGCGGGACCTACAATTTAAAGTCGACTCCGAGCAAAATATTTTTGAGAAACTTTACAGGAAGTCGCCGAAGAAATATTTTTTCTTAATTGGTTTTGTTCGAGATGCCTGCCCTGGGCTTAGATCCATGGCCTCATGTCTAATAAATCAACACACTTCCTACTAGGCTTCACTTCAGGCACACTTCCTACTAGGCCTCTCTTAAACTATCCATCAGGCAAAAGCATTTATTAGACGTTGGCAAATTTGATAGAAAGCCTGTTATAGGGACACCTTTGTCACTTCATCTGTTATCATAGGCCATATTGCGTTATATATAGCCAAGCTAAATGTCCTCGCTTGCCTACCAATAATTTCTGCAGAGTAGAGAGATCAACAGAAAAGGAAGATAATGATGCTTATTTCTTTTGTCTCTAGCGCAACACAAACTTCTCTCATTCGCTTTCGTCTTTCTTGATAGTCTAACGAGCTACTTCTCAGTTGGCTCTATAGAATTCCTTTGGTGGTTGCCGGTTGAAACAGCTTTCCCTGGGTTGACAATCCTTGGTCGATGAGTGATCGGGTCGTTCCGGAGCGTAGATCCGATTGTCGTGGGAATTAACAAGGACAAACTCCAGTAGCCAAATCAGTAGAATTGAAATTAAGCTTGATTTGCTAGGGTCAGATAGTACGCCTAACCTCAAGGAAATTGGATGTCTCAAAATACAAAAGACAATCGAGGTGCACGGTCGATAATGGTTTGCAGATGCTTTTGCTTCTACTTCCCTATGGTTTTTTCCAACACTGTATATAATCGTGTATACTTTCTAACATTTAATTTAAAACGAAATACTATTTTATTTAATAATTTGAATTTTATTTTGTAAATAATTCTAATAAAAAAAACAAAAACCAAACCAAAGTTCATTTACTATCCACACAAACTTGCATGTTAACACGACATTGAAAATAAACAATAAAAAAAAATGTAAAAAAGTCAAAACGTTATTTAACTAAATTACAAGCGTATATTTAAATAAATTATAAATAAAATAAATAAAAAATAAAAAAAATAAATCGCGATAATTTTAAAAATATAGAAGAAATTTCTTGATAATTTAAACGACATTTTTTCAATATAAACACCCCGGGCAATATAATTTCATGAGTAATTTTTGCAAGAGGAACTAATTACGCGTACAATACTTATCGATAACAGCAGGTTGTCGGAGACTTTGCATTATTTATTATACCCGTGGACAATGTTTTATTATTGTTTATTAAACGCTTTACACCAGATGTATGTACTTGGCTTATCGTAAAAGGCATGGCATTTTATCTGAAATTGGCCTCATAAAACGGAATAAAAAAATTTTAATTACCACCAGCAAATTAAATTTCAATTTCAATTCCGTTTCATTGTTTAATTATTCATAATTATTTGGAGCGATAATTTCTTCAATTAAATCTAAAGTTCACACCACGTAAATACGATTTTTTTAAAGAAATTTTTTATTTTTTGTCAACTCACGTTCAAAGATAAGCTTTAATGGCTAGCTGGTGTATGAAGTGTGATGGTACTTTACTATTTGAATGGTACTTTTTGGAGGGTGTGTTAACACGTTTTGAAATCATATCTTTTGCTATACGAAGGAGAAAAATTTAACAAATAATGGATTTAATTTTTAAATGAAGATATCAGGCATATTGTAACACATTTTCCTTATTACATCGGGTCTATCAATAAGTGCACCCAAAGTGTGTGTGAGATACCCCAGGCATGATGTCTGACGCAAAACGAAATATGACCTCGGAGCTCGTTATCTGCCGAAAACTGTGAGAGTAAATAAAAGTGCCATGAAAAGAATCTCAGAAATCTGTACTTGGGACGTAGGTCCTACCACTCATCCTGAAGGATTGTAATGACCAGTTGACACGTTGACTGCCGACTACGATATAATTCTTAGATTGAGTTTCCTTCTGGAGTGCCAACTACGAGTTATCTCGTACTCACTAAACCTGCCATTTTTGTGTAGCTAGGAATAAAATCGTAGAACAAAAAGTCAATGTTGGCTTGCGTGGCCAGTTTTCTGAAAATTGCCGCAGCAGTCAACGTAGGTAGGCAGGTAGGTAAGATATCTTTGACATTAATGTCATTATGTATGGAATACAATACCGTTCAAATGTTCGCCACGGTGGAACTTATCCGCTTGAGTTTGGGGCATAAATCAGATTGAATTTAACCGATTGCATGTGTTATGCTGACTTTGAGGACCACTGCCGTTTATAGTCTGTTCCAATACACCTGCCATTAAGGAAAATCCCAAAAAGAAAAAGACTAACGAGGTTAAATCGTATGATAACGATGGCCAGTTTACATCTCCTTTACGTGAGTTGACCATGCCTTCAATTCGCTCGTGCAGAATATCTAATGTGCCATGATCTGCGACATGTAGCGCCGTCTTTTTAAAAACGCCATGTAGTTGGTGTCCAAATCATTCCATTCAGACCAAAAGAAGTTGATAGTCGTCGATTTATAGTACTCTCGTCTATCTATATAGCTAGTGAGGGCCTGACCAAGGCCGTCCTCAAAGAATTATGGAGCTATGACATTGACAGACCAAAATCCATATCGAATAGCGATTTTTGCGGGATGAGTTCGATGCTTTTGGATGTCACGGCGATTGGTATAGTTTCGAATTCAACAATCTTGTTTCTTCACGTACTAATTCATCCAGAAATTGGCCTCATCGCTGAAGATGATCTTTCGGTGCATGACAGAGCCAGTTGTCAATTGCTTCCGAGCTCGTTTAGCTAACACAAGTCGTTTTCTGTAGTCCTCCACGGGGATTTGACTAAACACACTGACCAAATGACAACTAATTTGACGGATATAGTTTCAAGCATATGGTCTCTAATCTCTAGGTGTCTAGTAATGGCCGCTAATTTTAGACCATTTCTTGTACCCAAGTGAGGCAGTGACAGCTGACAATACCCTGTAACATACATACATCCATAATTAGTCATTACAATTCTTCAGTCAGGACTACGACCTAGCTTCTTACACCACTTATGTTATGTGTGCGTTAATTTTATACATGAGGAGCGGGACCTACAGTTTGAAGTCGACTCAGAAGGACAGGTTTTTGAAAAATTTGTTCATGGCCTCTAACATCCAGTGAAATTAAACAGTTAAATGAGTACGATATGATACAAACGGGTTTGTGCTATGATCGCTCAACGGCCTAACAACTACCTCTACTGTAGCAATATTAGCCTTAATAGATGAAGTATCATGGTTAGCATGTCTCTTCTCCTATTTGGGTTTAAAATCAACCTGCTAAAATGTATTTTCAGGAAAAAACGTGGCATAATTTGTTCGTATTTTCTTAATTTATTTAGAAAAAGGGTTTTCTTTAACCGACTATTTGTAAAGGCACACGCAGAGAGATAGAGAAACAGAGAGCGAATAAACATTGAATTAATTTGTGTACCAACGTGCAGTACTCGTAATTACGCGCCCCTGCTAAAAGCGTGAAAGTCGAAGGAGATTTTGTTGTGTATGTTGTTATTATTGGAAATGTACCAAGAGTGCCTAAATAAATGTGAAAATTCTAGGAAATCCATCAAGAAATCTAATTGAAGAGCATAAACTACACTACACTGTCGTTGTAATGTTGTAATGTAATGTTGCAGCACTTGCATGGCAGTTGCCAGTTACTTTTGTGATTGTTTCCAAAATTTATGTAAATTTTCCTTTTTAAATCCTTTTTATGCTTTGTTTCCTTCTTTATTTATTTTCATTTCACATTTATTTGTAATATTTGCGGTAGCAAGCAAATGATTCCAAGAAGCTAAAAACAACAGCAACAACAATACAAACATTAAGAATACAATGCAACATGCATTTGTAGAGGCTCTATTAAAACAAATTGTGGAGTTTGAAAGAAACAAATCAAATAAAAAAGTAAAAACCAAAACGTTTGTTTGACCACCACTGGCCTATTCAATCAACCAGCTAAGCAACCAACCAAAATGAACAGACATTTGTTGACAGATGGACAGACATACATATGTATAGGCAGACGTACAATAGATTTGGAGAGGCAAACTAACGCATGGATAGGGACAGACAGATATGCAGCCAATTTAAATATGTGCGTTGTAAACCCCTTTTACTCTTGCATGCTTGCATTAGACGACGACAACAAAGGTTACACTCAAAGAAAATAATTAGTAAATGGATTCAATTTGTAGAGATTTCTACCACCAGTTCAATAGTAATCAGTTCACCGATTGAGTCCATACGAGCACAATACAATATTTTTTTTTGCATGATCACACTCAATTGTGGTAAGTCTCACAGACAAAATCTGCATCATTACAACCATACGGCCACTGGGCTGACAACAATTCTCAAGCGGTTAACGATGAGTTTCTCTGGTTAAAAAGATACCTAAACCTGCCCTAAATCGTCGATTTAAGGCAAGTTACGCAACAAATTCACTAAAAGTGTATTTTAATTAGGGATATACAGTCATGATCATTCAAGGATTCTTCATAAGAATTGTCTCTTCTTTACTTCTTCAATATTTTCATCAGTTGGTACTCTGCGGAATGTGGGACGACGTTCGTTAGTGAATTTTCTCGACATTCAATCACGGTATCATTCATATGAGTAGTTCGCGTCTCCTCCTACAGCAGCAGACATACATTAAAAGCCTATACCCCCTATCTTCTATCTAGGATGGTAGGTAAGGAAGGGTAAGAATCTCCGCCTATTCATGACAAAAGCAAGGGGCTGACAGATGAGGTGAAAGATAGTCTCTTTGAAACTAGATCTAGTTTGAGTCAATCGGAATATCTAAGATTTGTAACATGTCGAAGATTGTGGGCAGAACCTCCTTACTTTCACAAATCGTGCTCCAAAGTCATAAAAAATTTCTTCCATTGTTTAGAGGTATGCCTGAAGAACACTGATAATACCAGCTCAGACCTATTAAAACAATATGGTGTGGTTGGGAACAAAAGTATATTCCCGAAGCCTCCGTGATGAAATAAGGGTGGTTTATTTATGGTTACGGTACCTATGAATGGAGATCCCAGCCTATTAAATAACTAAAGCGGTAGAAAAGAACGCGACCATGGAAAAGAACCAATAGGATTTCATGCCGGTTTTCAGAAGATCTCGAGCGAATCATATAAATACTAACCGAAATTTTTGAGCAGCTTATTGACATCTTATTACCGTAGTCAGTAGGTTGTGTATTGGCTTATTTGACGCGAGGCCACGGTTGAAACCCCTGGTTCATGTCCAGGTTAGGTTAGGTTACGTCAGTGTGGTAGCTTTCATATCAAAATCTCACTTGAGCACGCATATCGGCCTGTTGTGACGCCACAGGCGAACGGAGTCCCTGTACTGACCAAGTTCCTCCGTGCCAAGGAAGCAGAAGTTGGTCAGCGCAAGGGCTGCACATTTAAAGCACGACTACCCTACGCTGGAAAAATAGCCAGAAAGCTTGATAAACGAGGCTATACCCTTGACATGAATAGATGATAGCTCCATCAAGCTGACAAGGGCTGGAGAGCCAAATAACCTATATCCTCAATCCGCAAGAGATGGGTTTTGACAGAGAAAGTGGATAACAGTCTCCTCTTCCTCAGCGGATCTGCATCAATTGCAGAAGTCGTTAAATGGGAGCTGCATTCTTTCCGGGTGTCTTCCTATAACACAATGATCTGTAAATATGACCACTGTGATCGAGATAACGTTGCGACTAAGTCCAAGTAACTACTTGGTGCGCCTTCTATCCATCGAGGGTCAAGTGAGCCTAGCGGTGGAGCAGCACTCCTCATTGGTCCAGGATAGGTTGGTGGCATAAGTTAATTGAAGAGTATTCCGGAAGTAGTGCGCCAGCTCTGGCTAATTCGTCGGCTCTGCAGTTTCCCGGAATGTCACAGTCTCCGGGGAAGCAGATAAGTGTGACACTGAAGCGCACAGAAAGAAGGTTGAGGCAGCGGCGGTCCATGTCCAACAAAACGAATTATGAGAAAATATTTCTTCGGTGGCTTCCTCTCAGCAGAGGTGCCATGTGGTGTCCGAATTATCATGTGGTGTCCGTTGTACTAGCAACACATTAGCACTAACATTTGAAGATATGTTCACGAGATTTCAACTCTAAGAGCGTGAAACATCCAATTAATTGCTGTGAGTGTATTATTTTCGTTGTTAATTTCTCTGAATTTAATTTTGAATGTATAATTTTGGTTCAATGTTTAACCAGGAATGTGGCAAGTTTTATTGAATTACTATGTTGCCACACACGTGTATGCGGACAAATAGAGAGAGAGAGAGAGAGAAAGAGAAAGGGGCCTATTGTGGCTTCTGTTGGTTTTTCACGTTCCAATAAAAACTCATAAATAAAGTGAGTAACGACGATATACACAAAAAAAATAAATAAAAAAGAAACGAAAAAGAGTTTAAAGAAACTAAAAGATGCCTGCAGTTCCAGGAACTGCAGCTAATGTCGTCTGGTAATGGTTGTCTTATTACAATTGCCTTGTAATTGTTCGTAATCCTTTCTCCTAAAATTGCGTGTGTTTTTTAGAAAATTTTCATCAAATTTTCTTCAAATGTTTGTGCATTTAATTTTCATCTTACATACATAAGTACAGGACTTTACTTATGTGGGTGTGATTGTTTAAAGGTCTTAAGGTTGAGAGGATTCTCTCATTTATGATCCTGCTACATTTCGCGATCACTTGTTTAACTGTTTGGCGGACATTACAATACAACAGCCAACTATTGTGGTGGTAGCAATATGCTAATCAACTGCAACCTTTTGCCATTATGGCCATCATGGCCACCATGACCATGGCTGTAATTGGTTTTTTGTCTTTCTTTGGACTTTTTTCCAATGCCGAAACCATTAAAAATTTGGTGCGAAAAGTGTTGGAATTTGGCGGCCAATTTAAAAGTGGTGTTTGCTAAAAAAAAACATTTAAAAACCATCGTTTGTTTGTAATCTATTGTGAAGAATAAATGGGGGTGATCCTTTGATCTTAAGCGTTAAGTGGTAATGGGTAAAGGATATACAGTAGCATCCATGAAATTGCAATTAAAATGGAAAAGTGTTTCAAAAATGTTTTAAAAACCGCATATCCGCATAATTCTTAAGTAACTTGTAATCTTGCGGTGGAAATTGAAGCCCAAAAGTAAGATGAGAACCAGAGATCAGCAATGAGTAGAATCGAATCATACAATGCATAGAATTTCAGATTGTATATGGTGTTTTTTATAGAGGTATAGAAGTTTAAGTTGCAATAAAACTACGATGGATTATTCGATTGACTTGAATTTTATTTATCCGAAAGATAATCTTGTGGCATTACATTTTAAATATGATTTCTGGCATATGACCGCCACGGCTGGAACGGATATAGTCCAATCTGGACGTCCAATTTTCGATGACTTTTTCCAACATTTGTGGCCGTATATCGACAATAACACGGCGAATGTTGTCTTCCAAATGGTCAAGCGTTTATGGCTTTACCGCATAAACCAATGACTTTACATAGCCCCACAGAAAGCAGTCTAGCGGTATTAAATTACAAGATCTTGGAGACATCAAACGTATCTTTCAATAAATCGAAAAAAATTGCACTATTTGCTGGCGTTGTTCAGGCGTGAGTCTATTCTTGATGAATTGCCAAACCAAACTGAGAATAAATCACTTGACAGCTGTTAAATTGGTCGCCATCTTGAAAAGTAATGCCAACTTAAAGTTCTATACCTCTATAAAAACACCCTATATTTCATTTTTGTTTACTGTGTTCTTATTTCTTAGATTCTACATGATATTATTAAAGAGCATTTCAGCAGTGAACTTCAATTCAGTATAGTGTCTGAATCTCCCAGTGAAACCTTTATTATAAACGCTGTGCCTACCCCACGTTAATTATGAAGCAATGTGTTCAAATCTGACTGAACATTGAGTTATTTTTTAACGTTCTTGGAATTTCTGATCTTATCGCTCTTCTACACTAATTTTTTAAAACTCAACGCATAATGAATACAAAGGTAACCAACCTACTTAAAAACTTATACAAAATCACACATGTTTTCTACGCTTTTTTGTAGGAATTCTAAACCAAATTGTTAACCTTGACCTTAAATAGCTTTAAACAGAAGAAAAAGAAAGAAGAATTTGTTAACAAATTAAATAAATAAAGAAAAAACCGAAAGAGAAACAAAATAAAATATCTTAAAGGCAAGTTAACTCTCTGACAAAATCTTTATTTAGATAAACAAACAGTTGAAGAACTTCTTCAACTAATTTGCATAAAAAAAGAAAGTGACGTTGAAATATTAAAAAAAACAGATCTGGAATATATTTAAATAACTCTTACGAATTAAGGTTTGAATTGAAATTTTATTAGAAAGACTAGAGGGTCATGAATTTGGAGAATTTTTTGATGTGCTTAGTATACAAGAAACAAAAAGAAGCTGAACATTATGAATATTACAAGGGGCTACTGTTATCCATTATACTTAAGTATACTCCAACATCAGTCCTATTTCGTCTTGCACGTAAGCTGCAATTAAGAAGAACATGAGTTAATAATGCTTTGGTACTTATAAAGCTTTGGAACCAATAAAGCCTTGGAAATAATAAAGTGTAAGCTACCGATAGAACTGCTCGAAATCTGCCCTGGAACTTTTTTTCTTTAAAAGAAAATATTTTCTTAAACAAATAAAAAATGTAAAAAGGTGACGTAAATGGTTACTGCAACTGACACAGAGTTAGGATTATAATAATTGTTGTCTCTAGATGTACCAAAGTATTGGGATCAGATGACCAGGCGTTATACTACAATATTGAGGGGCATAATATCACCGCCAACACTATTGTCCTAACGAACCTCAGGTGATGTACCCTTTGCAATAGACTAAAGGTTTAAGAGTTTAGGTAGTTTGTCTCTGGAGAGTACATTATCGGTCTTTTGGAAGGATAGGAACAAGAAAACTGTACTCTCTGACTCGATTAACGAGGTTATACATTCTCATCTTTAATTATTCCTGATATTCCAACTTGGATTCCGGAAAGAAATTTTCTGTTGTTTTTTCGTTATTTGATCGAGCAACATATTTAAAATGAGTTGTTCTGGAGTTTAACAGGCACCAATAGCACCCCATTTAGCATAAATAGCTCGGCCATTGACGACTATAGGCTAAGTTCTTACGATCCTGATAGTCTTGTAGGTAGTGTGTTGCTTTACTAAACGAAAGCTTATGACTTCAAACCTTAGCTATGCCACATCAAAAAAATATTTCTTTCGGCAAACCCCTCTCAACAGGCTCCAGACAGAAGCATTAAGAGTAAATAATTGCCGTGAAAAAGCTTCTCAAAATTGTCATTCAAAGTTGATGTTTAATTACCTGTCCCGCCAGTTATGGTTAACGATAACACATCAAACATGGGTAGTGTGAGAAGCTAAAGGGTTGGATAAGCAAATAAAGTAAGATAATATCATAGTAATGAAGTTGCCATAGTCTAGTAAGTAGCGTATGACCCATGGTTCAAACCCTGGCTCAATCGCCTGAAACGAAACAAAGTACGAAAATATTTTTTTAGGCGACTTCCTCTTAGCAGATTTTTGGCAATCGCTCTGAGGGCAAAGTAAAATTGCCATGAAAAGTTTCTTAAAAATCTGTCGTTAGCAGTCGACATTAAAACTATAGGTCCCACCACTCATGTGTAAGATTAACACACACAACATGAGTGGTGTGAGAAAGCACGAAAGGGTGGTAATAGCCACTAAAGTACTATAATAGGATAAATTAATTCCTTTTTAATTTCTTTAAGCATTATAAGTAAAGCATCTCTACTCTAGTATCGGAGTTTCATTAAAAATCTTGATCTGTCGTTGGTACAGTCTTTCGCCTGAATCATTGTTAATGATTGAGAATTAATATGAAATTCTGTAGCATGAGCAAGCATTCCTTCGCTGTGGTGGTGAGTGCTTTATTAATTCTTCTTTTGATTATCATGTACGCGTGAAAAGATGTTCAAAAATTGATTGAAATATTGAATTAATGAGTTGATCGGCTTTTCCTTTTTGATCTTTCTAATAAAAAACAGACGAGAAGATGATGATAAAAAATTGTGCTGCCTAATTACACAGCTTCACACAATAGATTTGTGTTTTTTCAAAGGTGCTGGCACCCATCTTCCATGCGAAATGGTGATGAAAAGTAAGAAAATTGCTCTACCAAAACGAATTACACAGCGAAATAAAAAATTCAAAAAGAAATTGTAACAACAGCAGATACAAAAAGAGAAAGAAAATGTTGAAACATCCAAATGATGCAACATTTATTGGCCTTTGACAAAAAAAAAGAAAGAAAGGAAATCGCAAGGGAATGCGTTTAAAAAACAAATTTGAAATCAAAACTATAACAAGGACAACGAATCCTTAACAATTTGATAAGGATATACAAGATGTTATGTGTTGTTGTTGTTGTCATTATTAAAGACAAATCATAACGTTAAAGGAACACAAAAAAAAAAACAGTAGAAAATGCCGCCACTTTATGGTTCATTGACGAGGCAAATTGTTACTTCCTTATGACAGCAGAAGCAGTAGCGGCAGCAGCAGTAGCGGCATAAATTTAAATTCTAAAGCAGGCATAATATGCTGGGGATGCCTTACATTTAATAATACTGGGGTGCTGCAATCCCAGTTACAATATGTATAAGTATTTTGTTTAATGGTGCTGAAATAAGCAGATGAAGACATCAAACATCCTTGTGAGCTGAGAGCTAATGTTAAACAAAATGATGAGGCCGATGATGAGTATCATGATGATGACATGATGATGTAATTCCCTTAAGACACTTGAGTATATGTTTTCTTTTAGAAAAAAATTTGAATAATTTTTGTAACTTAAAATTTATGCTGATTTGCCTTTCCTTGAACAGGTACAGCAACAGTAACTAATTCTGCCCTGCTTCTATTGAATCATAGGAAATGCATAAGAATTTTCCAATTCTTTCCATTTTAAACTGTGATTGAAGGCATGCAGTTACATCTTCATCTCCCTCGTATTATAATTTCCAATGGGAAGGATGGAATCTTTGCAAACAATTGCTACTGCCCTAGCCTTTCTTTGCAAAAAAAAAAAAGGGAAAACTGAGTAGGAAAGTATTGCGATAAACATCATCATCATCAGTTACAAAAAAAAATACAATCCTTAGCTGTTTTTTTTTTGTTTTTGTTTTCTTTTTAATCGAAGTGAGAAACATAAGAGGATTTTAAAGATTTAAATTGTTTTTCTTTTGAATTACAAACAGATCAAGAGGCAAATATTGTTTGTTCTCTAAGGAGATACAATATCTTATACAACCTTAACATTATTATGCATCATCTTTACAATATTCATTCATGTTTTCGATTGGCATTCAATTGTTTTCCATGCGACATTTTTTGTTTTCTTGGAATACAATATGGGAATGGCATCGTATTTGAAAATTTTAAATGCCCTACACTTTTACCCTAAATTGGGATGGTTTAGTATCCTAAGCTTTCAAAGGAAAGATTAGATTTTAAACATTCTAGAAGATACAGCATATTTGTGTCAATAATTCTGAGAGTAAATAAAAAAATTGCCATAAAAAGTTTCACAAAAAATCTGTCGTTTGGAATGGACTTTAAACTATAGGTCCCGCCACTTAACGCACAGAAGCTAGGCCGTAATACTGACTGACTAAGTCTTGTAATGACCACTTATGCATGTATATCCTAGCTGGTGAGAATGATGAACGGACGTTCACTTACTGAAGTATTTCATACCTACTAGACAAGACATTAGACTAGAGAACTCTCACATCTTAAAGAAAGACAAAATATTTAAAAAATTTATTTCTTTTGACAACCCTTTCTCAGACTGGTTTGTGACAAGAGGTTTAACTGATTGTTACGAAACCTATCGTTCAGTAGAGATGCGACACTGTAGGTCGCACAAAGCATGTATAAAATTAAAACGTTTAACATGGGTGGTGTTAAACGTCCAAAATGTATGCATGAATTCGAGTTGTATTAAGTCTAAAAGTGAACAATATCTGGCAGTTAGGAAAATTGAATTAAGATGTAGTAGCTGTAGTCCAGTAGGTAGTTTGTTCGCTTATTAGACGTAAAGCCCGGGTTCGAACCCCAGGTCAGACATCAAAACGAAAATATAAAAAAAAATATTTCTTTGGCGACTTCCTCTCAGCAGATTTCTGGCAAAAATCCTGAAAGTAAATAAACCTGCCATGAAAAAGTTTCTCAGAAATCTGTCGTTCGGAGTCGACGTTAAACTGTAGGTGCCTTAACTCACGTATAAAATTAAGGCACACAACATGAGTGGTGTGTGAGAAGTTAGGCCGGTAATCCTGACTGAAGGGTTGTAATGGCCAATTATGTATGTATGTATGTATGTATGTATGTATGTGTGTGAATTAAGATCCAACGATGGGTGGAAGATTAATTCCTATCAGGTACTGTATGTATAGATGTTTCGTGTTTAAAGATGTGTAAAAGGGAAAAAGAAAATGCTTTTCAAGAAACTGTTTAAAATTGCAGTTGAAAGTTCTTGTGAGCCAAACATGAGGATATGTTGTGGGTCTATTGGTTTATTAGTCTGTTATTTACTAGAAGCGAGCCCGTGGTTTAACACCTTGCTCAGACATAGTGAACAATACGAAATATAAAGAAAAAATAAATGTTCTCTCGTCGACTTCCTCTCAGAAACTTCTGGCAAAAACTCTAGTTACTCTACATACAGTGAGCGTCCAAAAAAAACGTACACTTTAATAAATTACCATTTTTTTTATTTTAAAATTGTTTCATTGTCAGTTTTTAAAATTGTAACAATAAAAAAATACAAAAAATACAAAAAATTTCGAAATATTGTCAGATTTTTTTCGGACACTCTCCTTAAGTTGTAAAAATTGAATTTGGTGATTGTTAGAATTTTGTCCTTGGTGTACAGGTTCTTTTGACGCTCACTGTATAAATGTCGTCTGCTTCTATATAAAATGCTTCATATTTAACGAGGAAACTGCATTTGTTATCAGCACCCTTCTATAGCGCTCTAGAACCAGTAACATTAAGTAGGGCGACTCAACATAAATCCATCTTTTCATCTTTATTAAATCATAAATTTTTCTTGTGATATATCACAGTCATAAAAACTTATTATTTTTTATTTATTTCTGTTGCATTATTTTAATGTGATGTTTACGTCAAGTTGGGCAGGATAGTGTATACGAGAGAGAGAGAATTCTTTCTTATTTTTCCAGAAAGGCAATACAACACATACAACAAACATTCCTTAAAAATAAAGAAAAAATAAAAAAATTTTCTTGTAATACTTTGCCAAAGTGTGGGCCACACTCTTTGTTTTCATGATGGCGGTCGCATTGGTTAGATAAAGGCGCCTTTAATATGCGAATTATTATGACTTTTACGTTCGCTATTCCGCGTTCATAATTTTTTTCTTTCGTTTCCTTTGCTTTTTCCTCCGTGTAATTCATAAAGTTAAAGATCAAAGAAGACCGTTTGTTTGTTGTTCTTTGGCATTGTTTTTGGCATGAAAAACATTCAGGTTTTTTTGTAGTTTTTGTAAAGGAAAATAATCGTTAAACAACCCAATGTTTTGTAAACAAATTTTTGGAATATTGGGGTCGTACAAAATATGAATTTCAAATGGGAAGACACTTGTTAGATAAGGGGAAATATTTATGAAAGTTTGCTTATAATTTTAGGTGTACGCTTTGAATGTGTTTGCTAAGTATGGGATAATGGGCAATATCATCTTATAAAGACCTATTGATGTCATTAAGTGTGACATAATACATCCTTCAAAAGTCCGCCACAACTTCTCTGAGTGGCCTACGAATTGTCAAATTTTCCAAGACTCATACCCAAGACACATAAATCAAGTTGAATTTGACCAATAGCATATGTTTTGTTGGCTATGAAGACCGCCTTGGTCATACATACATACATAATTGGTCATTAGAACATTTCAAGTCAGGATTACGACCTAGTTTCTCACTTCACTTGTGTTGTATGCTTTAATTTTATCCACGAAAGGCGGGACCTATAGTTTAAAGTCCATTCTGAACGACAGATTTTTGAGAAACTTTTCATGGCAATTTTATTTTCTTCCACAGTTTTTACCAGAAATCTGCTGAGAAAAAGCTGTCAAAAGAAATATTTTTTCATATTTCGTTTTGATGTCTGATCTGGGGTTTAAACCGTGGCCTTACGTCTAATAAGCCAACACAGTCCCTACTAGACTCCGGCGACTACAATTCGAATACACTTGTGACTTAAGAAAACCCCACAATAAAAATTCTAACAGAGTTAAATCACGTTATTTAGGTGGCTAGTTCACATCAGCTCTACGTAAGGTGACCATGCCCTTAAATTGCTTGCTCAGAATATCCAGTGTGGCACGCAACGCCCTAGCCACGCAATAACATTCTATAGGGGTTAAATCACGCGATCAGAGATGACCATGCTCTCAAATTGCTTGTACAGAATGTCGAGTGTGGCACGCAGCGCCCCACCCACACAATAAAAATAAAGGCGATCTTGTTGCCCAGTTCACTTCAACTCCACCAGAGATGACCATGCCCTCAAATTGCTTGTACGGAATATAGAGTGTGGCACGCAGCGTCGTTCTATTGAAATCACTTGTCGTTAGTGTCCAGATCATCCAGCTTAGGCTAAAAAATGTTGATAACCATCGATGCACAGTGCTTATCATGGATAGTGGTGGCCTGACCAACACTGTTCTTAGATAAATATGGGCAGTTTACGCTGCTAGCCTAAAATCCACACTAAAAAGTAATTTTTTTGTGATACGCATTGGATGATTTTATGTGGGTTAGTAAAACGTATCCAGCTCTGCAACTTGGTTTGTTCGCGTACCTATTTATAAAGAAATGGGCTGGCGATGAGTTCTCGATGAAAATAAGAATCAGTTGCCAACTCGCTGCCATAGTCCATTCACTGAACATATGTATGTCCTTGCCAATGGTCGTCCATGCAGATTTGGCGAAATTACATTTTATATCACTGACAGAGCTAACAAGATGGCCGTTATCAACTATCAAATTCCGAAAGTTCCTGTTGGAAGACCCTTTATATTACTTCAACTTATGTATGAATATATTTACATATACCCTTCAAAAACCTAACGCTTATAGCAAACATTACACTCATATATGTATTTTATGTAAAACAAAAACAACAACAAAAAATATCACATGTCAACAATGATGTATTTGTTGTGATATTTTCCTGAAGTTGTTTTATAACAATCAACCCAGCAAAGAGAATACAGCACATTATAGCAGTGATGGTAACCTAAGAGAGAGAGAGAGAGAGAGAGAGAGAGACAAAACACAGTTCTACTGCTCTCACTTACCACCGTATTTACCAACGATAATGATAACAACGTTGTCATCAAAATTTTTAACACTGAACATTGAACACCAACAACAACAACGACAGCGACATCACTGTTAGATTGTGATACTCAATGATTACATTAAAAATAATGTTACATTATGCCATAGACAGGCGAGAGTGAGAAAGAGAGAGAGAGGGTATTAGAAAGGGCATCAGCAAAGCAATGAGGGTGAGTGGTATTTAAATGCAAATGATTTTAATTTCTACGTATTGGTAGACCAGGGTAAAAACCAACATTTGGTAACACAAATTACCCAAAACAAGCGGCATTTTTAGATTTTTGTTTTCGTTTTTGTTTTAAATAATGTTACCAGGTGTGTGATACGTACATACATACGAGTATGTATATAGAATGGAAAGAGGCCGTAGAGGGAAAGAGATGGAGAAGAGGGGTTTTTAAATAATAATCAGTATTACAATAAAAAAAAAATTTACATTGAATGATAATATTTAATTCGTGGATAAATTAACATTTTCTCTTACTCTATACCTCTCCTTCCCTATTTAAAAAAAAATTTCTATTAAATTTTTAATTTGTATAATAGAAAATCGTTAAAATTTTTATTACCGGAAAATCTTGTAAAATTATAGTCTACATACGTACATAATTGGTCATTACAATCCTTCAGTCAGGATTACCACCATAGCTTCTCACACCAGTTATGTTGTGTGCGTTAATTTTACACATGAGTGGCGGGACACATACAGTTTAAAGTCGACTTCGAACGACAAATTTTTGAGAAACATTTCATTGCGATTCTATTTACTCTCAGATTTGTTGACAAAAGAATGCTGAGAGAAAGTCGTCAAACGAAATATTTTTTTTCATATTTCGTTTTGTTCGATAGAACTGAGCTAGGATTTGAACCACGGGTTCTCGTGTAATAAGATGAATTCATTTTCGTGTATCTACAAAGGCGAATGATGATCGAGATTCAGAATGCTTACTGCATAAATTGCACACGCTTGGCGACTAGTGATTAGCAGTTGATGCACTGCTTACGCTTTGTATGAAAAGATCTGAAAGTCTTTCAAAAAGAAATTCGCTGTAATGGCAGCCGATGGATGTCTAATTGCGTGGACATTGTTGAGTTTTAAATCACATACATACATACATAATTGGTCATTACAACCCTTCAGTTAGGATTACGACCTAGTTTCTCACACCACTTATATTGTGTGCGTGTTAATTTTATACATGAGTGGTGGAACCTACAGTTTAAAGTAGATTCCGAACGATTGATTACTGAAAAACTTGTCATGGCTATTTTATATTCTTTGCGCTTATAATCACAGTCACAATATTCTTAACAGAAAAATTGTTCTCGTCTTGTTCCATTCACTTCTAGGCTAGTAGCTAAATACAGTTGCTCTCCGATGACAAGTACAATGGCACACCTTGATAAATTCACGTGATAAATACACGGTGTGCCAACACCAACCAAGAATTTTTAAGAAGATTAGAAAACTTAGTGGACTATAACGTTTATCCATCGGCTGAGTCGCTATGATATTACTCGTAGCAATCTAAAAAATACTGCCAATGCAAAATTATGGATTTTTGATCACACGATAGGATTTAGTCATTTTTTTTTGAAAGCGACAAGAGACTGTGAATAGATCAATCTTAATGGTGTTCGTCATCAAGGCGGGACTATTTCTCTATTTATGGATCATCAATTATCATCTGAAATAAAATTCTGTCTTCAAGACCATGTATTGATTGGTATAAATGGATTCAAAAATTCTTTATAAAGATAAGCAAGTAAACAAGAATGCAACAACAAACACTACAAAAATAAATGTCAACAAAATACACAAACAACAATAATGAAATAACGATGTTTACATTTATAGAGATCTCGAGAAGACAAAACCACGAATATTCGACTTTAAGAGCATTCATCAGACTGTTTACTCTGCCACATAAAAGGCAAGTCAAAGCGGGCAACGTAGTTAATAAAAGTTCTGTCAGCCTTGTGTCAAGACGAGGTGTATTTGAAGAGAGTAATCGTGGTTTGAAGGTCTCCGTTACAAAGATCAGTCGAACAATTGTCTAGTAATTGTTATTGTTTATGCTAAGAAGAATAACAAACAAAGCAATTGTTGTTGTTTACATCAAGTTGTGAACAGTGGCACACAGAATTGTGCGAATAATAAAGAGTTCTAATTAAAGTTAAACACGAATATATTTTTATTTTATTTGCAATATACGAGTTTATATTTTAAATGTGTTTAAAACGGTAAAAACGAAACAATTTTTGGGTTCTACGTTATAATTAAAGTTGAGATTGGAGCTATTGTAGGTAGAGATTAGACAAGCTGGACATATATAATCACACTTGAATTCGTGCCTTTAGAATCTTGTGGCCTGGTTTTATGTTTCTTAAGGCCTTACATACAAACTTAACATCTTAATTAGCAAAATTACAATCGTTTATCGGGGCAAAATAAGATTCATAAATTATAGAATTGGCAGAGAGAGAAAGAGGCAAATAAAAACAAATAAATCAAAATATTCAGAACAATACGAATCACAACATTAAACAGAGTGTCACAAAAACATTAATATTCAGAGGACACTTCATTGTAATCCCTAATAACAGGGTGGATTTAAAAAAGGGATATTTTGTAGTCATTTTTCAAAAGTCACTCTCTAACGAATACAAATGAAAATATTTTTATTTGAAAATTTTTATTTTATAACACCAGTGGAAAACCCAAGCAGGCAAACCAAAACCGATAGCGATGTGGATGTGAATGTGGATGTGGATGTGCATTCAATAAATTATTGATAATTGACAAAATGGGTGCATGAAATTGCAGTTTCGGAAACGTCATTTAATTTTTTTTTTGCTACCGAAACAATGTACGAACAAGAAACAATAAAAAAAAAAGAAAATTAAATTGTCCTGACACACACACAGGATAAAAAGGACTTACTTATGCGGCACGAACAACCCCTTAAATGTTTGGACACAAATGGGAAGGCAACAAAACAGAAACAAAACAAAACAAAAAAAAAGTTAAAAGGAAATCAAAAGGACTACCTCACAAATACTTTCGAAAGAAGAAGAAAAATTTCAACATGATTTGGCAAAAAATGTGACAACTCATTTAGTACTACTCATGTAGGTACTAAGTTGGCCAAATAGCAAGTAAATGGTTAATGACATCATTAGTAAAATCTAGCAATAAAAATTGGTATTAAAGATTACAACTGAAACAGCGTCATCACATCAAAGAGTTACAATGACTTTTAGAAGAAGAAATTCAAAACGTACCTTTTTTTCTGCCTAATCATGTTGAATTTGGCAAATAATTACAAGAGTATTCCACTGGGGTACCCTTTTGTAATTTCCACCTCCAACAAGGTAAACAATAGGTTTTCGTTCATCTAAATATTTGACTGTTTTTTGGTGAAAACATCATTAAAATTTTATTAAAAAAATATTCTTTTTTTCGTTTAATTTTTAAAAAAGAAAACAATTGTCTGCATTGCCGGTACTTTCTCTTTGAAATTGACAATTAAAGGACGCAAAATCCGTTAGTTTCTAATAAAAATGTCAAGTCAAGGAAATTATGATTCTTATGAAAGCAAACAATTGTTGTATTTAATGGAATTTCGCATATTTTTTACTTTAAAATGTATTAAAAATTATATAAAAAGTACTTTACAGGAAAAAAGTACAAAAAAAATCATCCAAGAGTAGTAATTCTCTCAATTGCAAGAGGAACATGGGATAATAAACCCACGTTCAGAGAGGCTAAACAAATCTGGGCCGACATGCATACATTACTTCTTTAGTTGGTTAAAAATTATTTAAAAAAGTACTTTACAGGAAAAAAAAGTAACAAAAGAAAAATCTTTCAAGAGTACTTATTCTCTCAATTGCAAAAGGAAGATTAGATAATTAACCCACATTCAGAGAGATCAAACAAATCTGGGCCGATATGCAGACATTACTCACTTACTTGGTCTTTATAATCCTTTAGTAAGGATAACAACCTAGCTTCTCTAACCAACCATATTGTGTATGCTAATTTGATCCATGATTGTCGTGACGTACCCTTTAAAGTCGATTTTTAAAAACAGATTTTTTGAAAAAGTTGTCATGGACATTTTATTTACTCTCAGCAGTTTTTGCCAGAAGAGAGCGGAGTGCAAGTCGCCAAAGATATATTGTTTCATATTTCGGTTTAGTTCGAGAGGCCTGAGCTAAGGCTCGAACCACGATGCTCTCGCCTAATAAGCAAACACGCTACCACCTACACCACAGCGACTTCGATTCTTCTTTGTTTGGAACTTGAGGAAACTTGTGATGAAGGTATCTTGGGCACCCAGAGTTTATTGATAGAACGTGTTTAGCTAGAAGTTATTTGTATTTTCATACTTATTTGTAGAATTCATACTTATGTTATAGATGCAATCCGAATTACACCAGGTAAAATTAACCGAATGTTCAAGGAACGTACGCCAAAATCTATGAGAACCACTAAGAAGCCAACCGTTATGGAATTTCGGAGAACATGTGCATCAATTTGAAGTCGCCGTAGTCTAGTAGGTAGTGTGTTGGCTTATTAGACGTAAGGCCCGAGTTCAAACCCCAGGTCAGGCATCAAAACGAAATAATAAAGAAAACAACATTTCTTCGGCGACTTCCTCTCTGAGTGAAATAAAATTGCAATGAAAAAGTTTCTTAAAAATCTGTCGTTCGGAATCATACTGCGTTTCAATTGTCACTTGAGGTTAACATTAGGTTAACTACATTATCGGGCGTTACCTGGGATCCTATTGTCCTCTGCAGTCAAATTTGTTGATCGTCGGCAGGTAAAGAAAACATACTCCGCCATCTCCTTCTCATTACGGAATTCTGGGCATGCTTCATCTACGTCATGACCATACTTATAGAGATATGCTCTATAACATCCATGGCCCGTTAGCAAGTGTGTCAGGTGGAAGTTCACATGGCCGTGTTTCCTTTTGGTCCATTCGCCTATACTCGGTATGAGGCTGTAGGTCCATCTTCCCTTGCTGAAATTGGACCAGTCTTGCTGCCATCCATCCATGGCATTGTCAACCAATTGCACGCGGTTCAAAAGGTCTGTTCCCCTCCTTGCATCATGTTTCCTCTTGTCTACTTCTACTACTAGTTTTAGTGTATGTATGTACATATGTATGTATGTGTTACATTGTTTTCCTATATTTCGTTACATTATGTGATCGTTCGGCTAATTGGACCTTTGAAAAGAGCTTTAAAAAGAAATCGTGACTGTTTTTAACGATGTATTGTCAGCATGGGTGCTTGTCTAATTTTTTAGAACTTTTCTTAAACGAACAGCAGACATGCAGTACCATGCTACAATAGCTACTACTTTCCAACATGAATTGAGCTTGCAACCAATGACATGGAAGGAAGCAAAAATCTTACTACCGGTCTGCGCGTCACCAGAAAAAACTTTCAAAAAGATCGATTTTTTTTCAAGCATTTGTACACTTAATTCCTTCAAAAAAAAAAAAACAACTTACTGGAGGAGGTGAGTAAGAAGCCGTCGGCTTATTGCTCATAATGAACTTTTCTTGTCATCTTAACTGTTCTTAATGCTGAGAGAAAAATTTAACCCTCATTTGTTGTATTCATTGCTAGCACAACCAATAGTATGCTTTACAAAGTATAAGGAAATTACTTTCGCTCTAATCCAATGCCTTAGTTTGACAATCCAATTTAAAAAGAACAAATACTTGGGAAGCTACAACTGAATGAATAAATGAATGAATGAGTGCTGCAAACTGCATCTGCTCAATGATATGCTGACATATAGATATCCTTAAGGGCAAATCAGGGTTGGCCTGTAACTGTGGAGGAAATATTCATGGATTTGTCTAAACTAGATATTTAGAAATTGACATTTGTTTGTATGCCTACTGCATAGGTGTATGTGTGTGTGTGTGTATGTGACTTTTATATCTTATTTATGTCAAAATATACTTACATTTCGTATTACAACAGAGCGTGTGTGTGCCTATATGGCACTGGTATCGTCATAATTATTTGAATTGTACAGGAGAGAGAGAGAGAGAGTCATACAGACATACAGACGTAATCATAATAATTTTCAATTGGCATCCTGCTGCGTTGTTTTCATAAAATATTTACCTTTTCATTTGCAATAATTGACGAGTGCTAAAAATATTTCTCATTCAACTGATTTCGTACAAAAGCCCCCTCGTTCCAGTTAGGCAACAACAAAAGAGAGAGAGAAAAGTACCATAAGCGTTTTATAAGAGATCCTTACGATTCATTTTTTCCTCGTATGAATTTTAATTTCTTTTCCATTTCATTTTACTGAAGTGTTGTCAAGCTGTGTTCGTTTTTTTTTGCAGTTGCTTGCTGTACTTACTCCTGTTCCTGCTGTAAACTTAAAGTGGGTAACCCTGTTAATCTAAAAAGGGAAATATTTTTCGAAACACTTTTTTTAGTGTAAAAAATCAAAGCAAGAGGGAGAAAAAGAGAGGGAAAATAATAATAATCCTGTTGTGTTTGGTTGCCTTAGTCGTCCTGTGGCGTTCTTTTTGTTGTACCTTCTCTCTTGACATTTCGAGTGTCTTGCAGTTCATTTGTTTTAGTTGACTGTTCTTTATAAAAATCTTGTCAATATTTTAATCATCTCGAGAGCACTTAATTAAGTCATGTTGTGTCATCTGTATAGTGACTGGACTGACAAAGAGACAAAATTTCATTCATTCAGTCATTCACTAAAAGACAGCTGCTTTCCATAGAACAACAGGTTGATTTGCGTTTTTTATCCAGTATTTTGTCAACTTGTGGCCAACTGCTTAGAGTTTGAGGGCAAACAAATCCTTTGTTTTAAAAGAAATTAAATTCAAAATAATTTTTTGGCAAAAGCAAATTCTATAGAAATCTCTCCAGGATAAACTTCTCCTGAGGAGTTATTTTAAAGTATTAGATTATCCCTTGTGGTTCAAGAGATATTGGACTTCTTTAATAATTTTTGTGCAGTCCTTTGGTTCAAAAAAATAAAAAATGCGACCATAAGATTGGATATTACCGGATTGTGAGCTCACTGGAGGTATCTGGTATCTCCATATGGCAACTTATATGTATATTTTCGAAAATGTTGATATTCTTATGTTTTTACCTCTTAAAAACGTTTAAAATATGAGCTCGTAAATTGCAAATAAAATGAAAATAAATTTCTGTTTAGTTTTAATTAAAATTGTTTATTATTTGCACAATTCTGTGTGTTACTGTTCACAACTTAATGTAAACAACAACCATTGCTTTGTTTGTTATTCCTCTTTACACTCTTATGCATAAACTATAACAATCACTAAGCAATTATATGACAGATCTTTATAACGGAGATCTTCAAACCACTATTACGCTCTTCAAACGCACCGAGTCTTCACACAAGACTTACTGAACTTCACTAACTCACTCGCCTGCTTTGCAGTGCCTTTTATATGGCAAAGTAAACAGTCTGATGAATGTTTTCGAAGGCGAGTGTTCATGACTGCTCGAAATCTCTATAAATGTTAATATCGTTGTTTATATTCATTATTGTTGTTTGTTTATATTGTTTATATTTCTTCTTGTAGTGATGCTTGTGGATTTTTGCTTACCTGTTTAGCTTTTTTTTATGCTGGTGCCTGTTATAAAGGATGTTTTTTATAGAGGTATAGAACTTTAAGTTGGCATTACTTTTCAAGATGGCGACCGATTTAACAGCTGTCAAGTGATTTATTCTCAGTTTGGTTTGGCAATTCATCATGAATAGACTCACGCCTGAACAACGCCAGCAAATAGTGCAATTTTATTTCGAAAATAATGGTTCTGTGCGGAAAACGTAGCGCGCACTACGTCTATTTTATCGTCGACAAAATCGTCCATCAGAGCAATTAATTCGATTAACCATGGAACGTTTTCGCACCACATTTATTCTTATTGATAACTCGCATCCCCAGATATGCTGTACGGTGCTATTGCTGCTGTAGAGCGTAGCATTGAGGAAGACCCGAATGAGTCCATCCGCCATCGAGCACAGCACAGAGCCATTCCTGAATTGAATAACTATGATGTCCAGGAGATGTGGTTTCAACAAGACGGCGCAACATGTCAGACAACTCGTGCCACAATAGATTTATTGAAAGACACGTTTTGGTCACCGCCTAATTTCACGTTTTGAACCTGTGAATTGGCCTCCAAGATCTTGTGATTTAACACCGCTAGACTACTTTCTGTGGGGCTATGTAAAGTCATTGGTCTATGCGATAAAGCCACAAACGCTTGGCCATTTGGAAGACGACATTCGCCGTGTTATTGCCGATATACGGCCACAAATGTTGGAAAAAGTCATCGAAAATTGGACGTGCAGATTGGACGACATCCGCGCCAGCCACGACGGTCATATGCCAGAAATCATATTTAAAATGTAATGCCACAAGATTATCTTTCGAATAAATCGTTGTTTTATTGCAACTTAAAGTTCTATATCTCTATAAAAAACACCCTATATTAGGCAGTACGATAATTTGTGAACAGGTTTGTTTACTGCATTGTTTTGTTTTTGTAGCTTTTGTTTATAATTTTAATGTTATGCGATGTAAATGCAAAACACCAGTATCGAAATTTTTCATTTTCGTAACAATATTAATCAGCAGAAGCGCCAGGAGGGAAATGTTAAGGCCATTCAAAGTCAGATAAGCGTGCAAAAAATCCAATAAAGTAAGTACAAGATTACAGTCTGTCCTCAGTATATCGCCTAATGGCTTGATATACCTTTCGGCTCTAGGAAACCATTGTGTTCTCTAGGTTAGAATTGTTGACAAAATACCCTTCTGGTTATTAAATGAATGTATTGTCATGTATAAGTATCTACATACATACATAATTAGTCATTACAAGCCTCTTTAATCAGCATTACATCCTAGCTTCTCACACCACTTATGTTGGGTGTGTTAATTTTATAATTGAGTGGCGAAACCTACAGTTTAAAGTCGACTTCGAACAAGAGATTTTTGAGAAACTTTTTCATGGCAATTTTTACTCTCAGAGTTTTTGCCAGAAATCTGCTGAGAGTAATTTGCCGAAGAAATATTTTTTTCAAATTTCGTTTTGATGGCTGATCTGGGGTTTGAACCGCGGCCTTACGTCTAATAAGCCAACACACTACCTACTAGACTACAGCAAGATCGACAATTAAAAAAGTAGCAGACTTGTTGAGTCGTTCTTGTGCTTCGTATTTGAATCCTTTTGAACCTTTTATTTGACTTTTTATATTGAGTTCAGCAAGAATTAGAATAGAACAGGCAATGGGTTCATAATATTTTAGACCGTAGTGGAAGCATTTTTCGTTTCTATTCTCTTGGTAATAAGGATTTGGTGAGCAAAGATAATGGCGCGTTTAATTCTTTATGAATTAGCGTGTGGAGCCTGTATGTATATGTGTTTTATAATAGATAAGCCAATGCCACTTGCTTTGCATAAAGCTATGTTCGAACACACGATTAGCATAGACAAGAACCTGCATGATCGTTTTAGACCTTTCATAATATTGAAAAATGGTTTGTTTTGACTATCTGACTATACGTCAGAAACTTTTTTCTGTAAACAACGGAAGGTTATACACGTTTTATGATATGTTATGTCATGTTGTTTCAGATTAGATTTGTTCAATGAGTTTTATGTTGAATTACTCTTACCAACATTGACACTTTGGAGTGTTTTCATAACCGTAGGCACCGTTGTTATAAATTCTCATTCGATTTGTTTAAGCGACCGTAGCTGTTTCCTAAAATATCGTCCGATTAAAAGTTATTACAGGGATTTCTGTTTAATATGTTGAAAATATTTGTGAGACAATGGGAAATGAACTCCGTTTTCTTCCAATGGACATAAAGTGCAAACCAGGAGTATATAACAAAATAACTTATATTGACAACATAAAGGCAAATACTGTCTAGGATACATGGGTTTAACTTCTGAAGAATTTTACTTTCAAAACATTAACTGGTAAATTTTCTTTTTATTTTTTCTTTTTTAATTTTAGTTTCTCAGTATTTATTTTAAGAAGCAATTTTAACAAAAAAAAACCTTCTAAAACACCAGGACTATGGTTATTTTTATGCAATACTGACTAAACCTTCAAAAATCATAAAACATGAGACGAACTAAAAAACTGAAATTCTAAAAAACATTCGTAACAAATAAATCAAATCCAAATTTTAGAAAAATTCGAAGAAAATTTAAAAAACACGCTCCTTTTAATTTCGTTGTTTGAAAGGCTTTCTGCTTAAAACATTAAAAAACTAGACACCTTGAAGAGCACGCAACTAGAAGTTCTAGAATAGTGGGCAACACGCGCATACGCAATATAACGTCGAGTCTTACGTAAAAAGAGATGCACGCGAAACCGAAGGACAATGAAATCATAAACTAAAAAAAAGGCCTTAAAAAGCAGAATTTCTAAGGAATTGAAATAAATTATCCAACATTTTGCGCAAAAAGGTTGTATGATGCCTGGCTAATTTAACCACACCGTGGCGAAAGGTATGAAAAGGATAAACAAAAGGATGCGACAGAAAAAACTGGTTGTAAAAAAATTTTTAAAAACAATTTTCCTTTAAGAAATGCCAGGAATTTTATGAAAATCTTATTCATCGCGCCAAAAAAAAAAAAAATTATAAATTTTGGCGAAAGACATGTTGTCAAATGCTTTGTTTTTTAATTTTTCAAGGATATGTCCTAAAAAAAAGAAAAACTTCTTGCAATTTTTTTAATGACTTCATAAACACGGGTTTTTGTTTATAAATTTTGGCAAAAGAAAATTGTTTTATTCTCCAGTTTTTTAGTGCATTTTTTTCTACGCAACAAAGATTTTCTCTTTTTTGTTTCGAAGTATGACTTAAAAGGATAACAACAGCCGAAGAAAGCGACTCTTTTCTTAGAAGCAAAACGTTAATAATTTTTTTCTATTTGGCTAACGGAAGTAAATGTGCCAATGTTTAATAATACTTTTTGACAGTTCGTTTTCCTAACTGTTCTACTTCTTGTTCTCTCATTTTTTGTGTCAAATATATGACCTTTTTGCAGTACATTGTCACTAAAAAAAAAAAACTGAAAAACTGTCATCATTTAGCAGCACCCTCATCAAATAGCACAGATTTCCTACAATGTCTGTCTACCATTGCATAACGTTTTCTTTTTAAATGTCATTTCGTTTGCTAAACGGCAGCTGAAAGAGAAAATTTTTGCAAAAAAACAAAGGCAGCATAAAAGTATCGATAAACAGTGTAAATGGTCAAATGGTATCAACAATACATAATGATATTTTGGCATAAACATTTAATCCCCTGTTTTGCCAAATTGAGAAGTCCAACAGCAGCAGCAGCAGCAACATCTATTCATTTCAACAATTTGTTCACATTTTTCTCTACCAAAATAGCAAATACGAAATTTCAAGTGATGATGTCAACAAGAGGCACTCAATTTAATCTATCGTATCCGAATAGTTGTTTATACATTGTAATTAGTATTGGGTAAGGGTGGAAAGCAAATTCGTAAACAAATTATTTTCATATTCAATATTATAATTCGTTTATTGGTACGTTATAAAACAACTGATAAAGCTAGTCAAAACACGAGTACAATATGGTATATTCGAGATCTTGAAAAAATCTACGTTCATTTGCCACCGAGTGCAGCAGTAATAAATTAATCCACGATGTTCCATCAAAAGCTATAGTCAACCTGTCATAAACTTTCATTTGCCAATCCATTAAAGATCGGAACTTTAGAGACTATGTTTAGTACAATAGGAGACAAGTAAAAGACGAAATTCATTGGTGGACTTCGTGACGTAATGAATCGAATGGCTGACAATCTCACTCTTTAACTATTCCCCGAACCAATACAATCTGTGGTATTAGAAAATGCTTTGCAACGAGACTTAGTAGCATAAGAGTAAAAGAGAGTATTCTTAAAGTAGTAGTAGTTGATTTATTAGACATGAAGCCTCGGTCAGATATTTTCAACAAAACGAAAAAATATTTCTTTGTAGTCTTCCTCTCAGCAGTTTTCTCGTATGAAACATTCTGAAACTTCTGTTGTTCGGAGTCGCCTTTAAACTGTATAAAATTAACGCACAAAAAATAAGGGGTGTTGGAAGCTAGGTCATAATCCTGACTGAAGGGTTGTACTGACCAATTATGTATGTATGTAAACGGTATTCTCAGGTAAACGGATAAGAGGAAGATATATATTGGAAAGAGGACGACAATTTTTGGTTCCAGAATGATATACCCAAGCCCATGGAGAAACTCGTGCTCGATTTAACTTGGGTATGATGTCAGTTGGATACAAGGTAGAACAGACGGTATATATAAATACCATCTAAGAGTCAGGCTGCCGTATGCTCACTCTGCTTTTAGTAGAGCTAAACTCGAAGTTATTACAGAACTGTCTGGGGAAACTGAATCAGCTTGATAATGAAATAAGGATACCCTCTGCTGTGTTTCAGATTTGGGGTAGTATAAACTTTTGCTGGAACATTACATTTGGAGGAGATTTAAGTCATTTATCAAATTGGTCAGAAATAACCTGAAGTGTTGTAACCAGTCTTTTGACAGGCCACTGTGTAATCAAAGTACACTTGTTCAGAACGTATAGATGCTGCGATGATGAGGATGAGTCATACATACGTTCATACATAACTAGTCATTACAAACCTTCAGTCAGGATTACGACCAACCTTCAAACACCACTAGTGTTGTATGTGTTAATTATATGAATGAGTGGCGGGACGTACAGTTTACAGTGGACTCCGAACGACAGATTTTTTAGAAACTTTTCATGGCAATTTTATTTACTCACAGAGTTTTTGAGAGGAAGTCGCCGATGGAATATTTTTTCATATTTTCGGTTTGAACCGAAGCCTCACGTCTAATAAGCCAACACAGTACCTACTAGACTACGGCGACTAGAATGGGGATCTTATCGAACCCAATATGTAGATTATGAGAAGATCAGACTGAGTCATAAGAATAAGAAACTCTCGAATGCATATCAGGTTGTAAAAAGAAAATTTCTCTTGTTGGCACTGAGCAGTATCCTGAACTTTGCCCGGGCCATACGCTTGAAGCTTATAGGGATACTCTATATGGATTGAGCAAAGTACAGCAGATAGTCACAGTACTATGGGCACCTGCTCACGACGACAATAATATTGTTCATCCATCTCTAAAGTTTTAGGTCCACCGACCCTTTCTACTATGCGCATAATCTTCAATAGTTTTCGTTACCATTTGATGTAGATCGATATTGCTCTGCGGAAAAATGTTTGATGCTGCAAAATTCGACTCCATAGGTGTTGTAACATATTCTCTCTTGTTGTGGTTGTCAGGGATCCACTGTTGCTATAAATTGTGGCTTAAAAACAACGCCTTCTTGGTTTAATTAATTTATTGTTAATTTGAGTCCAAGACTTCCTAAATGACATGTACTTGCCATTGAGACAAGTACAATACTAGAAAGTCAAATTGACCTATTGTAATGGCGCTATATAGACTTTATAAATTGTTTGTTGGTTTTCGTTATTTTACTATTATTCTCATTGGATGTATAGAGAGGTCAGGGAGTTTCTTGGACGGCCTACTTCTGAGGTGATTTATTTTACTGTTTTAAGTTCGAAAACAATGATGAAAATTATTCCGTCTTTTCATGGAATCGAATCTAGATCGCAAGGATTTGTTAATGTGCCAAGTAGCCATATATTTCTAAAAGAAATACTGCATTATGCTCTGTGAATTTGGAAAGATTAGGATTAAATTAAGAGTACATACAGCAAAAGTATCATAACTTTATTGTGTGAAACTATAACGAATTTCCCACAATTGTAATCGTATAAATATTCCAAAAACAAAAAATGACATAAAATTTGATACGAATCATTTATGAGACGCGCTTAAAATATATCGTATAAATAATTGATAATAACAAGTGCCAAGTTCCACCATAGCGAAAAAAAGGTTAAAGAAACTAATAATTTAACCCGTTCGTTGCGTATAACACGTGCAAATAAATGTTCAACGAATGCAGTAAATCCTTTAGATAAACTTGCTCAAAAAGGAATTGTTTTAATATCCTTTAAACAAGCATTTGATAAAGTATGACTAACTGAGTATGTGTGTGTGTGTGTATCATCAAATAAATTACCCAGATTGATGAGCAATAGATTGTCCTTAATGTTATGCTAACAGAGAGAGAGAGCGAGAGAGAGAGAAAGAACAAAAGAGTTTTAAAAGGCATCAGTTATTGACAAAGCGTTTATGATTAAGCGTTTTATGAGGCAATTTTCAAGGCAAATACTTTACTTATACACCCAAACCCAGCCAAACGCCGTTTGTGGGAAAGGATTTAACCTTGAAATTCATTCAATTTTAACCCTTTCTTTATGTTGGTTGGGTGTTAAAGATTGAATGAAGAAAAGTTTTCCTACGTAATTGAAAACATCCCTCCAAATGATTTCAATGACAAACTTTACTTCTCACTTGACTTTGTTTTATTCGGGCAGCATCATCATCATCATCATCGTCATCATCATTATCAATTGGAGGAGGTTTTTTTTGGTAGGAAATAGAAGATAAGGAAGAAGAAGTTTTCTTGCGCATACAAATTATTTTAATTCCTGGTTGTGAATTAATTATGAGGTGTTGCTGTGCTAATAAATTATGGAGTGCCAAGTAATGGTGTTGATGGCTAACCCCAGCCATATGCCATTATTTGATGCCACGTTGGGAATAATTTATAAGATTTCCTAAGGAAGGCATAGAAGGAAGGAAAAGTAAGCAAAATACTAGACATTTATTTAAAGGATTTAAGGTAAGTACTTAAGAAAATTACTCAAGGAGTTAACAAAATATCTTAGCGAAGGCAGGAGGAATAAAGATTAAATTTTATGTATAAATTTAAAAAAGTTCTATAGTTTAAAGGCAGTGAAATCAGATTCTTCTCTTAATGTAAGCCTATCTACAAAGTTTTCTAATTTTTTTCTTTTGCTTGCCAAAGAATACAATTTTAATCCTCATATGCAACTTCATTTTTCTATTAATTCCACTTGAAGAATTAATTAAATTGTCAACCAAATATGTTACCAGCGTCAATGCTAAATAAAAACAAACAATGGTACCAAACATTATATTTCTTCAGTACCAGCAAACATAATTGCAATCCCTCCCCCATAAACAATGCATTCTTTTGTCATAATTTTTACCCTCATTTACTTGGCATCTTTGAAATCATCCGTCATTGTGTCCATTTATGGAATTTTTTTCGTATTTTTTCTCAATTTAAGTTCTGATTGGATTTTCATGAAAATTCAGACATAAATACCCACATTAGAGGGACTTATTAAAAGAGTCTGTCAAATAATAGAAAAAGAAAAGAAACAAAACACCCACCCACCAAAAAAATTTCAATGACAGTAGTTTTAGAAGATTATTGATGACAGTTTTTAATTGAAAGCGAGAGGAGGATTGTTTCCATTTTCCCTAAAAAACATATGAAATTGTCTTTGAAAATTTTACAATTTTTAATTGATTTTCTTAAGTGAGGGAGATATGTCTCTGCATTGTAAACGAAAATATTTTCAAAGCAAATAAAACAAATAAATTCTCAAAGGCAAGTCTATAATTCCATTAAACGTCAGACTGAATAAAAAACATCATGCAATGGATCGCAATACATATTTGATCGCACTTCATCGCTCTTAACGCGATTTGATATCGTCGTCACAATGTTCTTCTGCAGAGGCCTGCAGAAATTTAAACAAATTGCTACGAAGGACTCATGGAGAACATGAGGGAACAAATGACGCAAACTTAGCAGTATATTGCCTCTTCTAGAAATGATAGGGTCATCCTACCATTAAATTTAAATAAAATATGTTGAAGTCGCCGTAGTCTAAGAGGTTTCCAACAAATCGAAAATATGAAAGAATATTTCTTTGGCAAACTCCCCTCAACAGATTTCTTTCAAAAACTCTGAGAGTAAATAAAAAATTGTCATGAAAAATCTCTCAAAAATCTGTCGTTCGGAAACGACTTTAAAATGTAGCTTCCGCTGCTCGTGTATAAAATTAAGGCAACAAATATAAGTGGTGTGAGAAGCTGAAATGTTTATTCGTTTGATAGACCGCAAATATCTTTCTGGGTGGAAAGCATCCGAAATGCCTAATTTTCCATAACTGTGGCCTATAAATTAGGCTGAATTTAGTCGGCGTTATGGGTTATGTTAGTTTTGAGGACCACTGTGGGCTATATCTGAACAAAACCCCACAAAAGCATTCTAACGGAGTCTATTCACGCAATCTCGTTGGTCAGTTTACATTACCTCCAAATGAGATTATCATGCCCTCTCCCCGCCCGTGCAGAACATGCAATTTGAAATAAACATAGCGCAGTTCTGTTGACATCACATGTCGTTAGAGTCCTCATCATCCAATTCACGGCAAAAGAAGTTAGTAATTATTCACTCCCTGTTAATAGTTATGGCCTGACCAACGGCGTTCTCAGTGAAATATCGACGGATGATGCCGCCAGTTCAAAATTCACAGTAACTTTTTCGGGATGCATTGGATGCTCGTACATCTTATGTGAATTGATGTCGTTCTAATTTTGAAAATTTGAAAATCTGGCAGGCCTGTTTACAACACGCATGATGTTGTTGATATCGACTCTCCATAACTCAACATATACACGAAGCACAAAATAAGTATGAATCGAGTACGAACACTAAAATACTTACTAGAAGGTTGTGTGTTTGCTCTGCTTGCTAATATGCTTTTTTTTTGTTCATGTGTCTGTTGTCTTTTGTTCTAAATGCAACAACAACTAAGACTGTAACTCTTTTGCAGAGTCATTACAAATTGTCGCTTTTAATTACGAATTTTATAAAAAAAATCTTTATTAAGGAATTAAGAGAAGATAAGAGAGCAAAATGGCATTACAATGCATAATGTCTGCAATTCCAATGAACTTGAGTATATTTTTAAATACTGTCTTGTCTTATTTTGTTTTATTATTTAAAGATTTAATTAATACAATTACGTGCTCATTATCGTGTCTTGATTTCTTATCAGTCGAATTTATTTTTAACATTTCGCCGGGTGGTCATAATTGCCAGCAAGCCAATGTGGGTGATAATTTTAATATTGGCCCAACGGAATGTTTGTTTGTTTATTGAACAATTAATTATTTATAGAAACTACCTGTTTTACATCTTAATTGTGCTTATAAATAAAGGGTGTTTTTTTATAGAGGTATAGAACTTTAAGTTGGCATTACTTTTTAAGATGGCGACCGATTTAACAGCTGTCAAGTTATTTATTCTCAGTTTGGTTTGGCAATTCATCATGAATAGACTCACGCCTGAACAACGCTTGCAAATAGTGCAATTTTATTTCGATTTATTGAAAGACACGTTTGGTGACTGCCTTATTTCACGTTTTGGACCTGTGAATTGGCCTCCAAGATCTTGTGATTTAACACCGCTAGACTACTTTCTGTGGGACTATGTAAAGTCATTGGTCTATGCGATAAAGCCACAAACGCTTGACCATTTGGAAGACGACATTCGCCGTGTTATTGTCGATATACGGCCACAAATGTTGGAAAAAGTTATCGAAAATTGGACGTCCAGATTGGACGACATCCGCGCCAGCCGTGGCGGTCATATGCCAGAAATCATATTTAAAATGTAATGCCGCAAGATTATCTTTCGGATAAATAAAATTCATGTCAATCGAATAATCCATCGTTGTTTTATTGCAACTTAAAGTTCTATACCTCTATAAAAAACATCCTATAGTTCAATTACATCAAAGCCAAGCACATGCTTGAAAGTTTACAGTTGATGCAACATTTTGATTGAAATTGATTGATGACTGAAATTTAAACTCAGTTCTGGATAAAATTTAGAAAAGACGATTTCTGTTTGTGATCCTCTCTCAAGTGCTTTTTGGCTAAAGCTCTGAAGCTCTGACATTTAACCAAAGGTCACGTTGTACATGGACGAAATTAACGCATACTACATAGGTGATGTGAGAAGCTAGGTTCATAATCCCGACTAAAAGATTATTATAACGGAAAATGTTATGAAATGCTTATTAGTATAAAAAAACCTTGGTAGTCCATGTCATGTTGCATTTTATAGAAGGAAAAAAATGTACACTTGAACTCGTCGCAGTCTAGTAGGTATTGTGTTGGCCACGGTTCAAATCCCAGATCAGACATCTCAAACAAATGAAATATAAAAAAATATATATAAAAAAAATATTTCTTCGGCTACTTCCTCTCAGCAAGTGTCTGGCAAAAACACTGAGAATAAAATTAAATTGCTATGAAATCTGTCATTCGAAGTCGACTTTAAGCTGTAGGTCCCGCCACTCAAGTATAAAGTTATCAAACACGACATAAGTGGTGTTTTGAGAAGCTAGGACGTAATCCTGACCAAATATGTATGTAATTTGAACACTTGTGCAGTATAGCAATCCCTTTCAATCCAATTTGCAGATTTTGCAAAGAGGAAACTAAAATACTTGGTACCTGTAAGCCGTTAACGTTATTCAGAACAATTATCGTTTCTATCATCCTTATGTACGGGCAACGTGATGAGAACTTCACACGGATCAAGGGCTGTAAGCAGATCGTAACGCCGCAATAGTTTAACATTTCTCCACTGCAACATAAAGTACCGAATGACACAATAATTGGTGTTAAGTCTTTCAACAGGGACTATCGAACTTTGACAGTTGATAACGGCCATATTGTTGAAACTACATCTATGTACTTACATGGTCGCCGTAGTCTAGTAGGTAATGTGTTCGATTATTATATGTAAAGCCCGAGCTCGAGCCTCAGGCCAGACATCAAAACGAAATATGAAAAAAAAATATTTCTTCGAAGACTTCTTCTCAGCAGATTTCTGACAGAAACTCTGAGACTAAATAAACCTGTGTCATGAAAAACTTCTCAAAAATCTGTCGTTCGGAGTCGACGTTAAACTGTAGGTCCCGCCACTCAAGTATACAATTAAGACACACATTATGAGTGGTGTGAGAAGCTAGGCCGTAATCCTAACTGAATGGTTGTAATGGCCAATTATGTATGTATGTTTGTATGTATATTGAAGTCGCCGTGGTCTAGTAGGTAGTGTGTTGGCTTATTAGACGAAAGGCCCGAGTTCGAATCCCAGGTCAGACATCAAAATGAAATATAAAAAAATATTTCTTCGGCGACTTCCTCTCAGCAGATTTCTGGCAAAAACCCTGAGAGTAAAAATTGCCATGAAAAAGCTTCTCAAAAAAAAAAAAACAATTACAATAAATGAATATACGAGTATGTGAAGAGAAAACAATTTTTTTAATACAAACAAACATTTATTAACGCTCTTAACCTTAAAAACCTACCCTAATATGTGGTTGACACAATTAAAATCATGATTTTAAATTTATTTTCGCTGAGAGAAAAGCACTTTTTGACAACTACTTATCGGAAATCTATATAATGCCGTTCATTGGGACGTGGTTGATGAAACAGAAAGTATTCCATTTAAAAAGAAAAACAGTTCCCTGTAATTTATAAAATACGTTTTCTCTTTATTTATATCGCCTCGATGTTTAAATAAATAATATTCTTTGGTGAGTATGTTCCTGCTTTCGGATCTAGTTTAATCGGTATCTCAGTCTTGGAACAGGGAGAGAAACGGAAATTTCTCACCAAGTAGGCTAAACCCAAACGAGTTTGCATTTTGCCAAATCGTTCGCCAATGCAATTACGTGGCCCATCACCAAATGCTAGATATTCCATAGGATCACGTTGTTTGGCTACTTCGGGAGCAAACCGTTCAGGATCAAATTCCTGAGGATTTGGATAAAATTCGGGATCATGGTGTAACGCTAAGACAGGTATCAGCACAGTCATATTTTTTTTGATAACATAATTAGGATGACCAGGCACTACATAATCACTCATAGCCTGACGATTTAGTTGGCCCAGAATAGGATATTTACGTAGAGTTTCTAAGATTCGATAAAGGCACCACATTAGATAAATTAACATTAAAATATAAAAAGAAATCATTGTTTTTACCTTGTAACACTTGATACAAGTAAGGAATATCATTCAGGGATTCATAGGAGAATTCATGATCCTTTTCAAACACCTCATTTACTTCCTCTCTTACACGATCTTGTATTTCGGGATGCAAAGCCAATTCGTATAGGGCATAGGTCATGGTGGAGGAAGAAGATTCAAAGCCTCCCAAAAAGAAAAGAAATACCTGGGCACACATTTCTTCCAGGGTAAGAGAACCTACTTTATCATCGTTCTTTAGTTCCAATAATAAATTCAAAAAGTCATTGCGTTGGATTTTATTTTGCTGCCTATAGGTGATGGTATCCGTAATAGTTTTCATAAAGAACTGATTCACATCTTCCGGTACTATGCGCATGCCTAGCTTACGTGCAGTTTTAGGGAAACCATCTATTAAAGCCATTATTAAGGCATTGTAACGTGGCTGTTCTATTAATTTCCGACCCAAGCGGGGAAATTCCGAATGAGGATTTTTAAGACTATTAACCTCAATGCCGAAGGCACAGCTGCTGATAACATCGGTGGTAAAGCGCCCCAACATATCTCGTACATCTACAATGGAATCTTCGGCAACTTTTTCTTTTAAAGCTTGCATTAGTTGTTCTGCCACCTGAAGCAGAGTGGGAAACATGAACTTCATTTTGCCAGAGGTAAAAGTAGGTGATAATTTGCTTCTTAAGGCGCGCCACAGTTCGCCATCTACGAAGAATAAATTGCCTGATAAGGGATCATCTTTTTCATTGAAGTATATGCCACGATTTACGAAATTATTGAAATCCTTTATTAAAACATTTTTAATCAATGCCTTGTCCAATAACACCACAGCAGGGCGTTGTACTAAATGTATGCCAGCAAATGGACCTGTGCCCTTAAATTTATAATAATAATTGGCTATAATTTCGGCCACGTGGTATTTAGACCGCAAACCCTTAAAGTTGCCCATTATGAGATGAGGTTCCTCATGGGGTATACCTTGCCGCTTCCAATAGCCCAAATTACGTTTCACCAAATATACGGCCAATGAAGCCACGGCTATGATTATATAGAGTAGCAGCGTCGTTAATTCCATTTTGTTTTTTTTTTTTTTATTCTCCTTTTAAGTTTTAAAAACGTGTCTTACTAGAGGTTGTTTGTTAACAATTGAACGTATTTACGTCAAAATCGAAGGTTTTTATACATATTGTGTGTTTTCTCTGTGCAGGAACATTTTCAATGCTTTAGAGCTAAATGGAGAGAGAGAGAGAGAGCGGTGACATGCTTATTTTTATCGATAAACTACAATTAAACTGCAGAAAAAACTTTTAAGTAGGCATGACTATGCAAAATTAGACTTGATTTACAAATAGAAAAATAAATTACCTGTTAAATTATAAGTACAAGAGAATTATAAATTTCTAATCTTTCTAAGAGAGGCCAATGCCAATGCTGAAACATATTCCATGATAACGCGCTGCAGCTGTACAACCTGGTAACGAAAAGCTTATCTTGGTACGTATTTTTGTTGTTGTTGTTGTTTTTTGTTTTAATTTTTTGCTTTCAAACATGATTAGAGAATGACAGACAGACAGTATGCCTGGTTTATCAATAATTCTCACGTTTAAATTTTATGTAAAAAAAGAATTAAAAAAAAAAAAGTTAAACGAAATGCAATATTTGAATTGTTGATAAATTTTCCTTTTCAAAACTTGCAAAATCGTATGTATAGGGTGTTTTTATAGAGGTATAGAACTTTAAGTTGCAATAAAACAACGATGGATTATTCGATTGACATGCATTTTATTTATCCGAAAGATAATCTTGTGGCATTACATTTTAAATATGATTTCTGGCATATGACCGCCACGGCTGGCGCGAATGTAGTCCAATCTGGACGTCCAATTTTCGATGACTTTTTCCAACATTTGTGGCCGTATATCGACAATAACACTGCGAATGTTGTCTTCCAAATGGTCAACCGTTTGTGGCTTTACCGCATAGACCAATGACTTTACATAGCCCCACAGAAAGTAGTCTAGCGGTGTTAAATCACAAGATCTTGGAGGTCAATTCACAGGTTAAAAACATGAAATTAGGCGGTCACCAAACGTGTCTTTCAATAAATCTATTGTGGCACGAGCTGTATGACATGTTGCGCCGTCTTGTTGAAACCACATCTCCTGGACATCATGGTTATTCAATTCAGGAATGAAAAAGTTAGTAATCATGGCTCTATACCGATCACCCTTGACTGTAACGTTCTGGCCACCATCGTTTTTGAAAAAGTACGGACCAATGATTCCACCAACCCATAAAGCGCACCAAACAGTCCGTTTTTCTGGATGTAACGGTGTTTCCACATACACTTGACGATTACCTTCACTCCAAATGCGGCAGTTTTGTTTGTTGTGGATTAGCCATTCAACCAGAAGTGCTCTTCATCGCTAAACAAAATTCGCTTACGAAAATCGGGAACACAGAACCATTATTTTCGAAATAAAATTTCACTATTTGCAAGCGTTGTTCAGGCGTGAGTCTATTCATGATGAATTGCCAAACCAAACTGAGAATAAATCACTTGACAGCTGTTAAATCGGTCGCCATCTTGAAAAGTAATGCCAACTTAAAGTTCTATACCTCTATAAAAAACACCCTTTATCATTGCACAATATTTGAGGTTAATCGTTGTCATGCTGAAAGACTTTAAGGCTTAACAAAAAGAAAAATTAAACCCAGACACGAGACATATTATCAATAAATATGGGAAGAATTTTGTTTTCTTCGATGAATTAATAAATATTCTGACAGGTAAAGTAAGCCATAAAATGCAAATCTTAAGTCTTTGTTTAATTATTATACATGAATTTAATAAGGTACCTGCTTTTAATCCTTCCCATAAAACCTAAGGATATGAGTCCTTTAAAGACAAAACCGAAACCAAAGCAATAAAATGACAATTGACAACATAAGCAAATGTTAGTAGTAAACACAGCAAACGATCCTTACGAATATATTATTAGCAGGCAAAAAAAAACGGAAAGACGGTTGCGCTTAAAGATATTATGCTTGGCTTTTATAATCAATGGAGGCATGAACCACATTAACATAAACGGAGGCTGCTATTAAAATTCTAAGAAGGATCACTGCTTATCCTACCCCGATCTATATTGACAACAACGTAACACCTTTGTTTACTTTGTACTGTTAACATGGGATTTACATGAAAAATTTTATATTTATTGATTGGATTATCCGCCTGATTTCGGAGACTGTTTTTTTGTTTTATTAGAATTCTTCTGTAATCCTGCATATAAATTGAAGGAAAAAACTCTAAAAAGTGTTTAAAATATTGTATTCTTTGGAAAGCAATTAAAAATATTCAAAATATTTATGATTAAAACTGAAAGAAAACAAAGGAATATTTACACGAAAACCCCTTTAAAAATAACTGCCTTTTAGTAGGTCACACATCAGGCTTTTGCCCTGGTTTTTAGGCAATTTTAAGTGAATTTTTTTTTGCTTATAAACATATGCAAATTTTGCAGGACTAAAATTCTATGAACTGTTACATGCTATGCTTAAGCAAATATTGTGCTAGTTTCCGTAAAAAGGTGAGAGCTAGGAAGGATTTTATTGGCGTTATAAAATGTCAACTGTAGCAGCTGTCTGAGCTCTGAAGCTATAAACATGAATTTTAATATGTTTAGATCTGATAAGGCGAAGTATTTTTTAATTCCCAAAAAATCCGTTAATCTCGTCGGCGCCTATTATAGCAACAAGTACACTGAACCAAAAATTTCCGTAAATACTGTAAAAAGGGGTGTAGAACTGAAGAAATTTCGTTATATATCAGCTAACAAAAATGTGTATTCATATCTAAATCTTTTTTTAGTAAAAATTTAGAAATTTAGTAAATTATTCATATTGAAAAAATTTCTTCATATTGAAGAAATTTCTTCATTTATTCATATTAAAGAAATTTCTTCAATATGAATAAAATGCTTTCGTTATTTTGAGGGATGTAAATATGACGAAATTTAATTGAATTTAATAAAAAACTTTATTCATATTGAAGAAATTTTATTTGAATTTACTAATAATTTTTATTTATATTAAAGAATTTTTATTTCATTGTATTAATATTTTTCGTTAATAAATTTTGTTAATTTTAAAATAAATACATATTATTAATCAGTGTTTTTGTATACTGTATATATTATATGTATTAATATATACATATACATACAATATTATTATTACAAAATGTAAATTAAACGATAAATGTAATAAAACGATATTCAGTTAAAAAAGTTTTATAATTATTATATATACATACATGTATAATACATATGTGCTTTTAGTAAAAAAGTCTTGTGAACAGTTAAAAAGAAACTTAAAGATATTTTCGAAAAAAGAACATGTAAATTCAATAACATTAAAACATATAATAAAAAACCTAGGTTTACAATTAACAAACTTCTAAACTTAAAATTAACGTGTTAATCTGTCTGTATTTGTGGTAATATTATAAACATATTTTTGAATAAATTAAATACAAAAAGCAGTTCAAAACATATATCTCAAGCGGTTAATGCTGAGTGCATACAATATTTTATACCTTCAAAGGAAACAACTATTTTTTTTTTGGTTCTAAAATTTTGTTTGCTACTAATACTATGGGCTGTATTTGTATTTCAGTTTCGTATTTCTTTAGTATTTCTTCTTCACAGGCAGCGAAAATTAGCTGGGAGTCGCGAATAAAATATCTCGTATAACTTCTTTCCATCAATAACATAACATCATCTGAAAAAAATAAAAATACATATCAAATGCATGTCTACACCCATGCGTAGAGTATAAAATTTATAGTAAACTTACTTTCACTTATAATTGTCATTTCTTTCATAGTATTAAATAAAATTGTATTTGTTTTGTCTTTAATTCGATCCTCCAACACTGGGAAAATTTTTAAGGAAAACGTTTTAAAGTATTTACGTAGGGGCTCTGATTTTGGATACATGTGCATGAAATCCATATCGATTATGTCATGCATCATATCAACGGCCTAGTTATCAACCACGTGGAATGGTACTATTTGATTGCATATAGAATTTTCTAGAACACGAGATTCTATAAAACATTGTCTTTTTCGAAGTATTTTTTGAATTAATAGGCAACAAAATCACTTCAGTGTTAACATCGTCATAAACAGCATCACCAAGATATATTATATGTCTTAATTTTTTACACTTATAACACTTCATATTTTTGTTAAATTAATAAAAAAAAAAACACTTTTTGTAATTAAAAACACAATTTTTTAATATAGACACTTTCGTAGCACATGTGAAACTAATATTCTGACAATAATTCTTCCAGCGCCTACTTGGTTTTTAAAATTTCAAAAATAAATAACGTTCTCAGAATAATTTTTCCAATGCCTACTTCGTTCTTTTTTTAATTTCAAAAATAAAAGAGTTAAATTGAAGAAATTTCCTTAATTTTACAGTACCATTGTACATTTAACAAATTTTCTTCAATTCTACAAAATTATATCTAAATTAACAAAAAATAATTATTCAATATGACTAAAAAATAACTAAATTTTTTTGTTATTTTTATTATAAAGGTTTATTTAATTTTGGGTAAATTTTAGTTAAATTTAGACAACATTTATTATTTTTAACAAAATGTTATTCAAATCAACAGGTCCGACTTAATTAAATTTTAAAAATAAAACTAATTTCGTTAATATGAAGAAAAGTCTTTGTTTTTAATAAGATGTATGTAGATTTGAAGAACACTTGTGTAGACTTGAATAAAAAATCTATAGATTTGAATATATTTTTCGTTGAAGGTTTACTAAATTTTATAGTTAATATTACCTACGATATTTTTTCAGTGTAAGATTTTAATATGAAATTGAATGGCCAGGTACTTTTTTTGGGATGGTTGACCAGGTGAGTTGAAAGGTAAAAATTTATTTATAGCTCTTTACCTATGGTACTTTTTGTAGAATTCATACCTTTTTTTGCAAATTTTCATTTTCTTTCAACTTGGCTTTATTATTTCTTTAAACTGATCTAAAGAACATGAAAAACCAATACCTAAATAGCAAATTAGTTTAGTATTTTAATTAGTTGTAAAAGTACTTTTATTTGAATGGTATTTTAATAGAGAAGGTATCCCTACATTCGCCAGCAAATTCGAGAAAATTGTGGCAAAGAAATTGATTGTTATAGTTTCGAAATCTTCAAGAGTCTTTTCTTCTGCTAATAAGCCATTCCAGAAAGTTCCTTCAGCCCTGGATGGCATTACAACGATCATTACATATATCTTCCGATAACAAAAATTTAGTACCTTTTCGCGGAAGTCATTATTTCTAGTCCAAAGCAAATCAAAACTTTATCATGTTAGAACCTGCTATTGGAGGCCAATTACTATCTAGCTGCAATAATTGCAATCTTAATCCCTGCTTAGCAAAAAGAAATGCAATAGGAGGTGAATAAATCTTCTAAATAAGCTTAATTGCATCACAATTGTAATTGCAACATAATTAAGAATTGAACAAAAAGGCTTTTCGAACAGGCAATGGGTTCATTGATAGCGACAACAGCTGCCTTCAGAGTAATTGTCAGTTAAAAAGCACTCACCTCACTTTACATTATAAGGCCATCAGAGTGGCAATATTTTGCAAAGTAGTTCTCCAAGTTTAGTGGATAGAGTTCTGTCTTATTGGAAGCTAGTGTGTGGTTCGAAACCCAGCTAAGACATCTGGAAGTCGCCGTGGTCTATTAGGTAGTGTGTTGGCTTATTAGACGAAAGGCCCAGGTTCGAATCCCAGGTCAGACATCAAAACGAAAATATGAAAATATTTCTTCGGCGACTTCCTCTCAGCAGATTTCTGGCAAAAACTCTGAGAGTAAAAATTGCTACGAAAAGCTTCTCAAAAATCTGTCGTTCGGAGTCGACGTTAAACTGTAGGTCCACGAGTGGTGTGAGAAGCTAGGACGTTGTACAATGGGTCAATTCGACCTCCGGGTACTGTGTTTGTCACAGTTGACAAGTACACGTCCTCTAACCTAACCTAACCTAAGACATCTTGAGTAAAATGAAATTTGAAAACAAAATTTCTTCCTCGTTTTCTCCCCAGAAGTGTTGTGTCAAAAACTCTGAGAGTAAATAAAATTGCCATGAAAAACTTTTAAAAAATCTGTCGTACGGAGTCGACTTCTAACTGTAGGTCGAGTCACTCATGCATACAATTAGCGCACATAACATGGGTGGTATGAAAAGCTAGGTTGTAATCCTGACTATAATATTGTAATGACCAATTATATACGTGTATGTAAGTGTTTGAGAAATCATAAACATTTTTTATTCATACGAAAGGCTATTATGTGTGGCATATAATGTCGTTTAAATATCTGCCAAGGCGTCTCTGGTAAGAGCACATTTGAAATTGTAGGACGCGTGACTCAAGGCGTAAGTTCTCGAAAAGATAACGTATCTGATCAACCAAGTTCATTAAGAGTAAATGAGGGAGTTTGTTAAGAATTTATCCTGACACCACTATTTTTTAATATATCGCTTGAGCTAGTAAGGATCCAATCTGAGTGAATAAAGCATGATGTGGTACAGAGGTCAGCAATGAATCGTTTTTACGCTACTCATAAGCACTCATGAAATTTTGAATATAAGTGAGTCAGCAATATTGAAATTTAACTATGTTGATTTATAAGTACAGGTTGCAATGCGGATGCGTGCAACGTTGACATCAAACTCATACCATTTGCAATATGTTTGATTCATACTCATTTAGCTTTATAGCTTTTGAAATTCGAGTGACTCGAATCACTCATTAAAATTTACAGTCATAGTTGTTGTTGTTGTTGCAAAAAAAGAAAAAAGACACACAGGAAAAAAAACAATGCAGCAAGCAGGGCAAACACACAACCTTTCAGACAGTATTTTAGTGTGCGTATTCTAATCATACTTATTTTGTGATTCTTTTATATGTTGAGTTATGGAGAGTTGAAATTAACAACATCATACGTGTTGTTAAGTTTGAGTATGATGAGTACTTCAAACTTGGAGTTTAACTAGAGAAGTTCCATGATATTAAAATAAGTATGAATGCGTATGAAGTCGCCGTGGCCTAGTAGATAGTGTGTTGGCTTATTAGACGAAAGGCCCGAGTTCAAATCCCAGGTCAGACATCAAAACGAAAATATGAAAACATTTCTTCGGCGACTGCCTCTCAGCAGATTTCTGGCAAAAACTCTAAGAGTAAAAAATTCCATGAAAAGCTTCTCAAAAAAAAATCTATCGTTCGGAGTCATCTTTAAACTGTAGGTCCCGCTACTCATGTATAAAATTAACGCATACAACACGAGTGGTGTGAGAAGCTAGGACGTTGTACAATCGGTCAATTCGACCTCCGGGTACTGTACTTGTCATAGTTGACAAGTACACGTCCTCTAACCTAACCCATATTTTTGAATACTCATTGCTGATCATTGATGTGGTATTTCCTGGGACCTCCGTGGTGATTCATTCGATAATATCGACTTTATTCACCATCATTTAGTAGACTTTAGCTTGTAAGGTGTAGTTCAATGGAGGAGATTCTTATTCCAAAAAAAATGTCAGCAAATATTATATGCCCGTTAGACTTGTCAAAGCAAAGCAATCATAGGAACTGTTAACCAAACCCCTTCCGTCTCTCTTTTCATTGTCTGTCTCTCTAGGATATTTGTAAACATTAAGTAAGGCATTGTTTTGTATAAAATTAACCAACAACAACAACAGCAATAGAGTTGTTCTTGTAGCATAAAGTAATTGCGAATTCCGCTGATGCTTAAAAAGAGGGATTTTTTATGGCCGTGTAAGGGCGTTTATGCAACAACTCCTTCACTATTGTTTCATCAAATTTTCTTTCGCAATAAAAGGAAGAAAATAAAAGAACAACTAGACAGGATTTTAAACAAAAGTACACACCAAAATAAAGAAGAATATTTCATAATAAATATGTATTTCTTTTTATTTTGTTTTGTTCTCGTGTTCTTTTTTAGCCAGGCTAAGGCAAGCCAAGCCATGCCAAGCATTAAAGGGATACAAAAGAAAATGAGAAATCCCAGAGAAAGTGGTAAAATGAAAGGATTTACTCATGTATTAAGTGTTGGCCTCCATTGTTTTTTTTTTTGCTTGTTTTAATGGCAACGACAGTGGCAGCAGCAAATCATGTTTTATGAGCAACGCACACAAGGACACAAGGCAACGAATGTAAAAACCATAAAGGTGCCACTGCTAGCTAACGTTGCCCGTAAAAGGTGTAGAGTAAAGAGTAAAAATTATTAAAAAATTAAAGAAAATTTTATGGTTTGTTTAACAAAACGCAACATTATAAACGATTACATTATATATACACACACTATGACTACAGTGGCATGCAGCAGACACATAACGCGTGTTGCATAAAGGCTTAAAAAAGTGCATAAAATCGTATTTAATTTTCTTGAATTTTTATGCGAAAGGATTTTTTTCATTTTTCATCACTCTTTTCCTTTAAATCCAGTGTTTTTTTGTTAAACATAAGAAAAGGATTCGTTTGGTTTTTAACAGGAAGAAAGTATAATTGTGAAGCCTTTTTTCAGAAAGAGTTACAAGAAGCTGTACTTTGCCAAAAAAGGAAATTTTTATTTAAAGGCGGAAAAAAACCTGAGGTTCCTGGAACAAAAAACCATTCAAAGAGTCCTTAACTTAACTTCAGCCTTAAGAAAGGATTACTTAACGTTACAAAATTATTATCTTTCAACAGCGATAGGCAAATAAAAATCCAAATTAGTTAAACAAAATTCTTTTGTTTAAACATTTTTGAAGGTCATTTTCCAATTTATTAAACAAATTATTTTGCAACATTGTTGCTAGGTGAACCACAGGAATTTGAAAATAATTTCAGGTCCAAAAACATGCTTTACATGTCTTACTTCGTTCTGTGAAATAAAACAGAAAACAGAAAGAATCGTGAGTTCGTAGATTGCAAAGAAAATAAAAATAAATTTATGTTTAGTTTTAATTAAAAATTCTTTATTATCTGCACAATTCTGTATGCCATTGTTCACAACTTAATGTAAGCAACAACAATTGCTTTTCTTTGTTATTCTTCGGTTTATATATATTAATTTGCTTATAATCATGGGTGACTTTAATATTCCATCAGTATCTTGGAATCATGTAGCCGAGGATGGTTATTATGTTCAGGCCGCGAATAATGATATATTTAATGACTTTTTCAATATTTTGTATGATATTAGTCTTTTTCAAATTAATGGTACACCTAATGATTTTTCTAAAATACTGGATCTAATATTCGTGAATGATAAGGAAGACTGTCATATTAACCGATGTGATCCATTAACTATTCCTGAAGATCGTTTTCATCCTACACTTGAGTTGATTATATCTACGCCAGCTAACAATATCCTGTCTTCGTCGATCGTTAATGATAGAGTTTTTTCGTTTGGACAAGCCAATTACTTTGCGCTGAATGAAATGATTCTGAGTATAAACTGGAATAATGTTTTGTCACTTTCAGTAAATTCATCAATAACTTTGGATAATATATTCGATATTTTTTATGATAAAATGTTATCTTTTATGGAGCAGTGCAGATCTTTATCTGGGCCGCCTTGGCATAACAACGAATTAAGCCGTGCTAAGAATAGAAAGTCTAGATGTTATAGAAAGTATACATTTTCTGGATCCAATTTAGATTACCTAAGATATTCAGTAAGCCGTGCATATTATACCAGACTGAATAAACAATTATACACTCTTTATCTGGCAAAGGCTAAAATGAATCTAAGACGTAATCCTAGGTCTTTCTATAAATTTATAAACTCAAAGAGAAAATCTACATGCTTTCCAGCTTCAATGTCATATCGAAATAATGAATCTAGCGATATTTCAACTATAAGTAACATGTTTGCTGAATTATTTTCCTGCACTTATTCTGACGAAAACTATGATGATAAAATGGAATATCCTTATCCATTGATGGTTAAACATTCTATATCTATACCACTCTTTGATACACAAACTGTTGCAACTCATTTAAAAAAATTAAAATTTTCGCACAGTTGTGGTCCTGATAAAATTCCGAGCAGCATTTTAATTAATGTGCTGATGCTTTAGCTCACCCCCTAACTGTTCTGTTTAACTTATCAATTAAAAATTGATATGTAACAAAAATTTGGAAGGATTCTTTTATAGTCCCATTGTTTAAATCTGGTGATAAATCTGATATAGAAAATTATAGGGGTATAGCGAAATTGAGTGTTATTCCCAAATTTTTGGAAAAATTGATTACTGATACATTGTATTACCAAGTTTGTAATCTCATATCTCCATATCAGCATGGATTTCAAAAAGGATGTTCAACAACAACAAATTTACTTCATCTAACACCTGTCATAAATCGTGGATTGTTTAATAGAAGGCAAACAGATGTTATATATACCGACTTTTCAAAGGCCTTTGATAAAGTATATCATAAGCTTCTATTAAAGAAATTACATTTGATAGGCTTTACGGATCCTGCTATTAAGTGGTTAAAATCATATTTATTGGATAGAACTCAATCGGTTTGTTTCAACAACGTTATATCAAAAAAAATACATGCACGTTCTGGAGTACCACAGGGAAGTCATCTTGGACCTCTTCTTTTTTCTTTAGTTATAAATGATTTGCCTCAAGTTATAAAGTATTCGAATATTTTGATGTATGCGGATAATGTAAAGATTTTTAAAACTTGTGATAATCTTTTGGATCAACAGCATTTACAATTTGATATAAATTCATTCTATGAATGGTGTAACGCCAATTTAATGCAGCTTAACAGTTATGTGTGTGAACACCCATAATGATCATACATGTGTACATGTAACTTTTGATATGTTTGGTTCAACTGTACTTTACTTTATATTATTATTTTTGTATTCTTTTTTAAATAAATTGATCATGCACAAACTTGTTTTCATTTGAGGTACCCGTAATTATTTATTCTTTACTTCTAATAATGCATATTTGGTACAACTGTACCATTTATTTGATATTATGCTTTTTCTATTCTTTTTTTAAACGAACATGATTGAGCATGCACAATCTCGCTTTCTTTTGTTATGGTTTTACATAACAACCGTAAACGCATATATAGTGAATGTATGTACATACTTGTATACTTAGCTACAGGTAAAAAGAACGAAGTAAGAAGTAAAATATATAATAAAAAAAGTCAAACATGATCATGCATGCACGATCATGTTTGGTATTGTTCGTCTACATTAAGCTATAAAATCGGTTACATAGTAGGAAAAGAATCATTATTAATCTAGCGTTCGAACAAGAAATATCAATTAAGAATTATTTAAAGTGTGTTAATAGAATAAAAATAAGAATTGTTGTTGTTTGTTAAAATTGTGTTATTAAAATAAATTGTGTTATATTAAAATAAAAACTGTTGTGTTAAAACATTAAAAAACAAATTGTTATAAACGAAATTGTGTAAATTAAATTGCGTTAAAATTTAAAACGTTAATTAAAACTACAAAAGAATTTATTATTTCTTAAAATAAATAAAAATATAAATTAAATGATTTGGTTTTACTTAAAAGAAACTAAATAACATAATTCTTAACTTCAGGAAATGTAAATTAATGCGCTTTCCGAGAACCAGTCCAATTATTGTGAATTATTTTATTGTTGGTTATGAGATTGAAGTTGTTGACCGTTTTCTGGATTTGGGTATTTTATTCGATCAGAAATTAAGCTTCATTTTTCATATAACGTATACTGTAAATAAGGCCAGGGCTGCACTGGGTTATATAAAGCGATGGTCGAAGGAATTTAAGGATCCATACATCACAAAGGCACTTTATGTGTCGCTTGTTCGTCCAATTCTAGAATATGATTCTATAATTTGGGATCCCATTTACCAAATACATTCCAATACAATTGAATCTGCGCAAAAACAATTTCTCCTATTTTGCCTACGTGGACTACATTTTGACTTCCGTAATTTGCCATCATACTCTGCCCGATTAGCTCGTATTAAATTGCCAACATTGAAAAGCCGTAGAATTATGTTAAATGTTTCATTTATACTAAATTTTATAAAAGGACATATATGCGCTGGATTCTTGATAAACGAAATTTCATTTAATATACCTCGACGTTTATTACGAAATTTTTTACCATTGTCTATTACAATTTTTAGAGTCAATTATCCTGAAGCTGACCCGCTTAGAAGGATGTGTAACGAATTTAACCAATTTTTTGGACTTGTTGATTATTCATTAAATACGAATGCAGTGAAAAAATTATTAATTATTTTTTTGAACTCCTGATGTATTAATTCTTAAACTTTTTCATGTGCACACATTTGTCTACAATTTTTTTTTATTTTCTGTTTGAAATAAATCATAATTAAATAATATTTTTAAAATTTTTGAACCATAATTTCTAATTAATTGTGTAAATGTATATTTTTTCTTAAATATTTTTAAATGTCTGCAAGGATATAATCCATAGACTAAATAAACAAATAAAAAAAAACACCCTTTGCATAAACAATTGCTAGGCAATTGTCCAATAGATCTTTGTAACGGAAATATTCAAACCACAATTACTCTCTTCAAACACACCGCATTTTCACACAAGACTGACTGAACAGAAAAAATGCAAATAAGTTTTTGCTTTCGATTTTGTAGTAAGGGTCTACCCCTTTTACTACAAGGGTCTACCTACCCCTTTTACTACAAAATCGAACTCAAAAGCTCCCCAAAAATTGATTGTCATTTATTCAATCTGTTTTCCCACATCACCTTGGACCACCATAAACAGCGACCAGCGCTGAGTGAGCTCAGGAGCAGTTGGCAAACGGACACTCAATTACATCGAAAATTCATTTTTAACGATGAGTCTACTTCTGGATGAATTGGCACATGAAGAAGCAAAATTGTTGAATGTGGAACGATGCCAATCCACATGAAATTCAAAGTGTCCAATGCATTCCGAAAAATCCCTGTTTGGTGTGGATTATGGGCTGGCTTCCTGAAACTGTCACTGTTTGGTGTGGCTTTTAGGTTGACATCTCGAAAAAATCACTGTTTGGTGTGGATTATGGGCTGGGATCCTGAAAAATCTATTGTTTGGTGTTGAATTTGGGTTGTCAGCGAAATCGGTTGAAGTCGCCGTAGTCTAGTAGGTATTATGTTGGCTTATTAAACGCAAGGCCTTGGTTCAAACCCCAGGTCAGACATCAAAACGAAATAGCTGATTTCTGGCAAAAACAACAAGAAAACAACAAAATTGTCATGAAAAGTTTCTCAAAAATCAGTCGTTCGGAGTCGACTTTAAACTGTAGGTCCCGCCACTCAAGTATAAAATTAACACACACAACATGAATGGTGTGAGAAGCTAAGCCGTAATCCTGACTGAAGGGTTCTAACGGCCAATTATGTATGCATGTAGCGACATCGGTTCATTTTACTTTGTGAACGACGTTAATCAGAGCATCACTGCCTGTTGTTCGATGATTCCCAAATTCCTTTGGACTGCGTTGGATGATCTAAACATTAACGACATGTGGCGCTACGTGCCACACATCACACGGCGCTTTGAATATTATGCATAAGCGCCGTGAAAGCATAGTCGTCTCCGCGGAGGCGGTGTGTACTAGTCACCGATATCGTGCAATTTATTCAGAGGTCTTCTGAGGACGGAGATATAGGCGAAGAATTCACAAACCACGGCTATGCTGAAAGACAACATGATGTCTGTTAACATCGTATGGAAAATTGGACATGCGCTCTACCCAGAAAAGCTGTGGCAGACATTTAAACAATGTTATATGCCAAGCATAACGGCCTTTCGAATGAATAAAAAATTTCGGTGATATCGTCCAAGCTTACATACTTACATACATAACTGGTTATTACAACCTTTTGGGCAGGAGTACGATTCAGCTTTTCACACCACCGTTATGTGCGTTAAATTTATCCATGAGTGTCGAGATCAGAAATCGCCGTAGTCTAGTACGTAGTGTGTTGGCATATTAAACGCCAGGCTACGGTTCAAGCCCCAGGTCAGATATCAAAACAAAATATAAAAATGATGTTTCTTTGGCGACGTTACCCTCAGCAGATTTCTGGCAAAAACTCTAAGAGTAAATAAAATCGCCATGAAAAGTTTCTCAAGTTCGGTCTTTCAAAGTCGACTTTAAACCGTAGGTCCCTTGATGTGACTAGTTTTCTTTAAATGATTAATAACCCTTTGCTGATAAACTCCTAATTCCTCAACAATGCTTATGCTGCTTATATGATGGTTTTCCTTTATTTTTTGCACAATTCAATCAACATCAACATTATCAGATCGAATCAAGCTATTTTGCTGTAGTTTTTCTAAAGGTACAGCATCGTCTCACTAAAATTCTTTTACAGTAGAACGGTAATGTTTCATGACCAGTTATCACACTTTCTCCTGCCGAAATTTTAAAAAGCATCACACTTCCTTTGTCCTTTAAATCCACAAAATGACTCGTAAAGAATTGAACAAAAAAAAACATTTTTTTGAGTACAAAAAACTAATTGTGGTTTGCACTGAAAGCAAAGCAAAAAAGAAAACTAACAAACCGAATATGTTCTTAAAAAAAACAAGACCATCTTGGAATACTAGCACTCTGATCCAGTTTTTTGACCAATTTTTAAGGCAGTTTTTTGTTCAGCGACCTTGCATTTATTTTTTTGCTCACTCAAACAAAACATGGCTTCCAAGGAAATACCAAATTAAGGACATTTTTAGTGTCATCACTGTGATGACATAATTATTGAGAAACTATTTTAAATTTCCATTTGAATCATAAAGATCATGTGGTGAATGTAATGCAGGTCGTAGAGCTATTTCGGCTACTTAAATTAGCGAGAAAATAGTGACAAAAAGCCAGGATATGTTTTTTCCAAAATCATCTGCAGTTTTGTGTCAGGCAATTAGAAATGCCTTTAAAAATGCCTCGAAACAGAACAAAAAACTAAGATTTCTAACAAAAAAATTTGAATAAAAACTGTCTCACAGAAATCATAAAGAAATTTAATAAGAATTCCCAATGTTCTCCTTAATGCTCGAAACATGTTTGGTTGCCTTTGTAAGGATATCTCCTCTGTATGTTTTTAGGGCAGAGCAATAAAAATTTTTTGCATTTTTTTTTTGCATAAAAATTCGAGCATCATAAAGCACGGTTGCGTAATATTATTTGCTGTGTCGTTACATTGTGTTTTACCTAAAAATTATTATTATTATTGTTGTTGTTTTTTCCATCCTGCTGTGTAACTTAGAAAAATTGTTCCAGTTTTTTGCACGACTTTGGTAGGAACAACAGTGCTTTGTTGCGTATTTAAAAGAAAACATTTTTAAGACGCGTTTTTATGTAAATTTTTATGAGTTTTTTCGATTCCACGAAAACGATCAAGTCTTTGTCAAATCCCTGAACATAATTTTTATTTTTGAAATAAATTTTTTTAGGCTCTGCTGGATATTAGCAAATATTTACTACGACTCCCAATTTCTTTCTAATTATGCCGTGTCACGTCATATTTCTCTTAACACAATAGCCGTGTAATAATTTTCCATAATTTTTCTATTTCCTAAGAAAATGTTTTCCATTTAGAAGAACCAAAAAATAAATGCAAGGTCGTGGAACAAAAAACTGCACTAAATATTGGCCAAAAAACTGGATCAGTTTTTTATTCTTCCCGAAATTTTTTTTGGATGAACAGAGTTTTGTTTTTTTATTTTTCTTTTTGATGGGTTTTCGGTCGAAACCATAATTTTTTTTTTTTTGTTCTCAAAATTTGTTTTTTTTTTTGTCGTTTGGTTTTGTTTTTTGCGTAAATCTCTTCTAGAAATTGTTGTGGGTTTATGGAATAAAATGCGTGGTTTTGTTCTTTTGTAGGACGTAAGAGAAACAGTGCAAAGAAATTTAACAAATGTTTCTGGCAAGAATTCAGTTACAAATTTGTCCAAAAATGAAACAATTTCCGTTTATATTTGGAGTGAATTTTATTAACAAAACGTGTGTCATTTTGATTGATAACTCTTTAGCAATTTTCAAGTAAGGCCATTGCGCCTGTAGTCTAGGGCTTACGGATTATATTTCTATTGTAATGAATCGTTTTTTGCGATATTCATAAGCACTCATGAAATTTTAATTATAAGTCAACAATTTTGAAATTTAACTATGTACTCTGATGCATTAATTTCTACTCACTACAACCGTTGATTTATAAGTACAGGTTGCAATGAGTATACTTACAACATTGCCATTAAACTCATACCATTTGAAATATGTTTGATTCATAAGCCTACTTATTTCGATTCTTAACTTTGGAAAAAATACTTATAATACTTATAAATGATAGGACTGACTCCTATCATTCATCAAAATTTACAGTCTTAGTTGTTGTTGCATTTCCAAAAAAAAAGAAAAAAGGCACATAAGCAAAAAAGAGCAGCAAGCAAAGCAAACACGCAACCTTTTACTGAGTATCTTAGGTTTCATACGGGAATCACATTTATTTTGTGCTTCGTGGGTATGTTGAGTTATGGAGAGTTGAAATCAACAATATCATGCGTGTTGTCACGTATAATGAATATGATGAGTACTTCAAACATTGAATATGAGTAGAGTAGGTTCCACGATATTAAAATAAGTATGAATGCGTATAAGTATCAGAAATTATGAGTATGATTCGATTCTACTCATCTTTTTGAATACTCATTGCTGATCTCTGGTTTGTAGGTCCTTACCGAATTTAAATTTAAATGTACACCATTAGAAAAGTTTGCAGTGTTAAACAAATAATAATTATTTGACATGCAAGGTCCTGGCCTATATGGCAAATTCATAAAAATTTTCCACCCAAGCTCTCTCTAAGGTCTTTCGAGTCATTAAAGATGTACATGTGTTTTCTGGTATAGTAAAGATCGGTCACAATGTCTTTTCTGTTGATCAATTCTGGCAGCTTTAATTGAATTGTTAGCTTTAATACTATTAGATATTAAAATTAAACATTTGGCTAGAGTACAAAAACTGCGAATGAACAATTTCTGTCCTATCCATCAGAGTCTCAGCATGATCCCTATTGACGTCAATTCAAACTTTACATTTTTTATTACGTTTCCTTTCTTTATTTATGATCTTCTTTGCACATACGTAATCCAGATTTTATAACTCTTAATCACATAAAATATGTCCTTCTCTCTTTAAATGGTTGATAACCAGTCGATGATGAATGCCTAGCTCCATAACAGTGTTAATGTTGCTAATATGTTGGTTGTGGAATCAAGTCGTTTCGCTGCTGCTTTTCTAATTGCCTTTGGTGCATTTTTTTCTTTTATATAATACATACATTACTGGTCATTACAACTCTTCAGTCAGGATAATGACCTATCTTCTCACACCACTGTGTGTGTGTGTTAATTTTATACATGAGTAGCGGGCCCTACAGTTTAAAGTTGATTCCGAACGACAAATTTTTGAGAAATTTTTCAGAGCAATTTTATTTTATTCGCAGAGTTTTTGCACGAAATCTGCTGAGAGGAAGCCGATGAAATATTTCTTTCATATTTTCGTTTCTGTTCGAGAGGCCTCATGTCTAATAAGCTTACACACTACCTACTAGACCACGGCGCCTTCTAACACCAAGTCGTAAATATAAATTCCGTCCATTAAAATTTTCCATATACATATGTACATTACCCTAAAAATTTATTTCTGTTTGAACTTAATTCAAACAATAGTTTGCTATAGCAATACATAATGCAAATAACAGTTAACAGAGTGATTAATAATTTCCTTTAATTGTAATTAATCGTAAATGGCAAATGAATAAAATATGATCGTGTGTGTGTGTGTGGAATTGGCTTTTAATTTTTTAACTTTTTTTTTGCATTTTAATAGAGAGACCCCAGAACAGTTAATCAAGCAATTTGGTCAAGTCAATATTTTTATAGCGGTTTTATGTTGACAAAGTTTGTGCCTTTAACCAGCGTTTTTGTTGCTGTTTTTTTTTGTTGTTTTCATATTAATCTGTAACAATATATTCACATATAATATTTGTCAATATCATGTATACATACATATGTACGTATGTATGTATGTATGTATGTATGTATGTATGTATGTGTATGTGTGGCAAATGTATTGGTAGTGAAATAGTAAATGTATGCGTAATTGTATATGTTTTCATAACCAACAACGGTTAACCAGAGAAAAGGCCACAAAAATGCCACGCAAAAAAGAAAAAAAACAGAAAGAAAATTAAAGCCAAAAACTAAAAAAAACACAACAAACGAGAATCATTTACAATCATAATAAAAACAAATGCAACAACAACAAAAAAAATTAAATACAATTTATAGACTGACTATGGATTAATACAAAAAACCAGAAAAACAAATATATCAGGGGTATGCAAGCCCCCACTCCTTGAGTGTCCATAAATGTATGTGTGATGCAGAATATTTCAATGAATTCGAAATAAAAACTGTATCTGTACTAATGAAAGCTTGTTTTTTTTTCAAAATAATATGGAGAGCTGTAGTTTAACAAAGATACAGAAAGAGAGAGAGAGCGCGGGCGAAAGTAACGCACAAATCATTTGATATTTTATTATAAATTCACATTCATCTGATGAGCATATAAACGAGTTTCTTTTCATTTTTAAGGGTTGACAAAAAGTACTTTTCGCTTCAGATATCAGTGGTGGGAGGAGTAAAAGTTCTATTATCCTTTAAATAATAACGGCTAACCAAAGTAAAAACAAAAAAAAAAAAAATTAAAACCAAAACAGCCACCAAAATAAACGCAGACCAGAAAACAAACCGTAAGTGAAACCAAAAACTCAACAATTGCACAGACACTCCAATACACATACGTACAATGCACTGTGGGCTGTGTTACAAAAAAAAAAAGCAGAAAATGATACAAAAATATTAAATAACCACGCATTAGTTGTAGACCAAACCTACCACATTGCCTTCCAGAGGGTATTACTTACTTAATTGGCCATTACAACCCTTCAGTCAAAAGTACGACCTAGTTCCTCATACCCCTTATGTATGTTGTATGCTATAATTTTAACCATGGTTGACAGGGCATACAATTTAAAGTTGACTACGAACGACAGGTTTTTGAGAAACACTTCATGGTAAATTTTATTTTCTTTTGTGCGGGATGTCAGAGTTGAACCACGGCCTTTTGGGTAATAACCGATCAAATTATCTACTAGACTACATACGAGTACATACATACATACATAACTGGTCATTACAACCCTTCAGTCAGGATTACGACCAAGTTTCTTACACAACTTATGATGTGTGTGTTAATGTTATACAGGAGTGGCGGGGCCTATAATTTATTGTACGATTGCAAACGACAGATTTTTTGCTATGAAATCTGCTGAAACCAAGTCGACAAAAAAATATTTTTTCATATATCTTTCGTTGCACTACGGCGATGTAATTGTGATTTTATTTCATTTTATTTGTGATGTCTGAGCCAGACTCGCCCTTTCATCTAATAAGCCACCATACTACCTACTAGACTACGGCGACTTAAATAGTTCTAATAGATGTTGTACTAGAAAGTAAACGGCAGTCAGATGCTCTAGGCAAGATCCCAATAATTAATGTTAAATAGTCTCAGAATACTACCTGAATACAATGCTTGCTCTGTTAAAAATGGCAGATCTTCTTCTGCTTTTTGGTTAAATGGTCAATTTATAGAACGGAACTCGTAAGTTACTCCGGCTTAAATGAGCTCTTAGTTATGATTTCCTATGAGTTTATTTGAGTTTAAAAAGGTAGATGAAAATCAATCATTTGGGCCTCTTAAGCACTAATTAAGCTTACATTGCCTATTTCCCTGAATAATATACAGCAAATCCTTTATTTTTTTCCATTTTATTTGGCAAATTTTAAACAAAAGTCACGCACACAATTTCTACCAAAATTTAGGTCTCTCAAACCCACTGTATAATAACGTTTACAACCCTTTTTTTGTGTGTAACACAATTAAAACAAATACAACAACAAAAAAAGAAACCCAAACTGCACTTGAAAAACTACCAACAACCACGACTACAAGTTTAATCATGATTTGACGACTACTGTGTGTGTGTGTCTACGAGTACAAGTACGATTGCGAGTACGAGTATAAATTATAAACCAATACCGCACATAAAGGTTTATTATAAGCATTATGCACTCACACAAACACACAGAATACAATACAAATACTTCAAATGATACGTCCCCACCCTCTGGAGAACAAAGCATAATTCAATAATTTCTCTTAACACTTATCATTCATACACACGTAAATTGTATATGAGTATATGTGTATGAATGCAAACCAAAGAAGGAACTACCCCTCTGTTGTTTTCTAAATTTATATACGAATGATGCATGTGTGTGCGTTAATAAATGCCTGATTTACTCTTTGATATTGTATTTCTGGCTCTTCTGTCTGTGATAATGGCGTTTTAGTTTCTGTTCTCTCAGCTGATTTTTAATGGTTTTCCATTTCCACAGATGCAGCAACAAAACAACAACAAAAAAACACAAAATTATACTCCCTTGAGAGTAGTTTTTGGTAACTCATTGCAAAGGCATTACAATTTATTTTATTTACAAATTCATTTCGTTTGTTTTAGTTTGGCTTGTATTTTTTTTTTTGAGAACCAAATGCCAAAAAATATTACAGAAACAAACAAAAAAAAAAAACGAAAAACTTTTTCCCACTACTGCTGTTGGAAATCAGAAGAAGAAATTTAAGAAGATTTAAAATATAAAGAACGCACACGCACACACACGCACACAATCAACCCTGTTATTAGCCCAATAAACCAAGTTTATAAGGCTACCCGTTCCCAAAGACATGACAGATAAAATCCAAAGCCACTAATGTTAAGTATTTACACTGAGAGAAAGGCATTCCACGCTGAGGCAAATATCATTGAAATGGCGGCCTCTGAATTTGTTACAGCTTGACAAATCCTTTGATCTTGTTATCGATCGCATTTTTGTCCACTTCGGGCTGTATGTCGGAGATAACATAACAAATGTTGCTTTTCAACAGATTTTTCGTTAAGCCATTACCCGCTTCTGGTTGCCAATTAAGCAAACTTTTTATGTAATAAAACCAAATTCGATCGCGTTGTGTGCCACTTAGTGTCGTCTTTTTAAAATCAATTGCCATTAAATTTTTATCCCCCAATTACAGGAAGCCCGTAAACTTAATTGGTCATTACAACCCTTCAGTCAGAATCATGACCATGAGTGGTGGGATCTGCAGTTTAAAATCGACTCCAAATTGACAGATTTTTCAGAAACTTTTCATGGCAATTTAATTTACTCACAGTTTTTTCCAGAAGACTGCTGATAGGCAGTCGTCGATGAAATATTTTTTTATACTTCATTTTGCTGGAGATGTCGGACCTGGGGTTTGAGCCGTAGCCTCATGTCTAATAAGCCAACACACTACCTACTAGACAACGGCGACTGCAAATATACGGCTATAGTGCTTTGAATTTACGATAACGGTTCAACGAGAGTTATTTGTCATATTTTCACCATCAAACAGGCCCTTTTTCCGATTAGTTCCACATGCGACAATCTTGATTGTTAACATTACGACCACGAGATAATTGAGTTCCATCACTCCAAAAATATTTATTCAGCATTGATAGCCTATTGCTCCAGCACTCAATCAGCATATCTCCGGCTTTCTGAACGATTAGCCGGCTGTAATAGCTGCGTGTCCCCCTCACGCAGCTAAAAAAAAGACATCATAATGAGCCATAAAGTAAACCCAATTGCCGGGGACCCCATTGCCGCGTTCGCCATAGAATAGATGATTGTAGGCCACACTTCTCTAATTCAAGCAATATTTTCAGCATTGCCTTTGTGGTATACGCATGCGCCAAGAACGGATCGTGTCTCAGAGTAAATTATTTCCAGCTCTTAGGAAAACAGGTAATGCTTTTAGTCTCTTCAAATTCCATTATAATCCTGCCATACTCATCACGTAATGTTCCAAAGAAATTAACGTTTAACCACCAGTTTTAGCACTTTTAATGTGTCTTGAAGCCGTCGTAGTCTAGTAAGTAGTATGTTGGCTTATTAAACGCAAAGCCTCGGTTCAAACCTAGGCAGCTCTAACAATAACGAAAAATTAAAAAAAAACGCCGCCCATAATAATATTAAAATCTTTGTATTTAACTTCCAGGACAGAACTCATAAACACCTCAGAGATTTGATTTTTATCGAGAATAAGAACTATGTCTCCTATCTATAGAGGAACCGGTTTCTGTAAGCATTACGTAATGATCTTTCACCTAGCGACGCTAGAATTGTTTCCTGAATTCCTGTGTTTGTCTCTAGCGTAAGCGTAAGTTGGTGTCTTGATATCCAATGTGCTTATAACCGGTTGATGAGTCTAGTAACGGTTATATGTGAATGCTTCGTCAGCGCATGTATCGAATTAATTATGAATTCTGCTTCGACTATTGCTGTAATAACAACTCAGCAGATTAGATGGCTTACAAACAAATGTCTGTGGATATCAGCAAGAGGAAGTAGCAGTAGATACGCTACATTCTTCGAAAATCAACTGAATAAGCACTTCGGGGAAATGTAATGGCATTTAGTAAGTATTTCACCATAGAGACCGGTATACGAGGGTAACCATCAAGGATAACATTAACAGTCGCAGATAAGAGATGAAGAGGAGGATTTTATAGATTACAAGTTATAGACATATACACAATGTGGTTTTATCTACAATTTGTAGGAAATATATATCAAATTTAAGGATCGAAAAGTTTGGATTTAAAGCTGAACTCTCTTGTGTTTATTGCTGCCATTTCGATGTCTCCAGTCCACCCTTGAAATTCCTTTTAGTGTATCATTTAGTTTCTTTATTCCTTTTGTTTTTTGTCTTCAATGCCAAAAAAAATGTAAAACCCAATTCTGACAACAAGAACAACACCGGCAAACAGCAGGAAATAACAAAGTTATGCGGCACAAAAAAAAAAGAACACGTTTCTACAATGGCCCATCGTAACTATGGTCGCGGTAAAGCTTGGAAAAAGAAATTAAAAAAACAAAAAAAGTATTCCAATAACAAGGCACACATCATTTGCTATACGAGTACAATCAAAATGAAATGTGGACGTTGCACGCGTCAAACACAATGCAATTCCTGTTTTTTATTTCTTTCTCTGCTACATTCATACGTATTCGCTTCCAAGCGGGAAGAAAAAGCTTTTTAAACCAGGAATACAACGATTAACAAAAGAAAAAAGGAACGAAAAAAAAGCAACAACATTGTGGAAATACAAAATCGTACCCGTGAATATTTTGGTGAATAAATTTTCAACTGGGACTGGGAGCAAATGAAGAACCACAGCTACACAACCACCAGCAACAACAACCCCCCAAAAAAAAACAACTAAGCAAACATGCAACCGATAATGTACACCCCTTTGGTATGTGTTACTGCTGTTGCTATTGCTGTGGTGTTTACCCTCCGACTATTAACAAAAACAGCAACAAAAACAACATCATACAAAAGCATAAAAGGAACAAGAAGAAAAGGAAGACAATATTAACGAAAAAGGGTGCTTATGACAGCCAAGCAATACTTCATTTCAGTTACAAAATATTTTATCGCGTTCAATTCGGAGTTGTATTGTAAGTACGTATACATATATATTTGCAATAGAAAATAACGCCGGCCATATGAGGTACAACGCAAAACCCACACGCATACACATACACACATCCATTCACATTCCCATTTTTTGCCACAGTAACAAATTTCATTTGGTTCCAGGGTTGTGGTAAGAGATTTTTGTTTCAATAATTATATGTGCGAGAGCCTACACTGCATATAATAAGAGAGAGGAAGAATACGAGTGCATGAATATATGTGTGCATGTGTGTGTGTTTTATTTATTAAGGGTTAATACACAGTCATATTCGAATTTCTTTCTTTCTTTTTTCAAACGTTTATAGAGCAGCATTGATGTTTCCTTACACACATACACACCCATGTCACCGTGCCTGTAAGAATATATGGAACTTTATACATATGGATGCGTATATGTGTAAAAGAGTGGTGAGTGTGAGTTTGTTTTTATTTTTTTTAAGGGTTCAAGTATGTACATTTTTGCGTAATAGAGTCCCGTGTGATTTTTTGATAAACTTGATTTTTAATTTATGAATTTTAATGATATGCTCTTGCCACTAATGTTGTTATATTTATGTTGTTGTTGTTGTAATACAAATATGTGTGTGTATGTATGTTTCTTTGGTTATTTAATATTTAGAGGAGGTTATTTTTTGTAGGACAAAGCAAAATCATCATAAAGAAATATGGCGGTTTGTTTTTAAAAAATTTTATTATAATTATACACTCAGAGAAATTGATGAATAAATAGATGTTATGTATGAAGTGTGTATTGATTAGTTTTTACCCTAAAATGTCATTATTTTTTAAGGTTTTGAATATTTGAATGTTTGAATTTAAACAAAGTGTTTGCAAGATATAATCGAAATTTTTATTTGTTTGAAAGACCATTGTAATGTCCAATTTTCCATGAAAGAGCGCAGGCTCGTTGGCATGGTCTATATAGAATGAAGTCACCGTAGTCTAGGAGGTAGTATGTTGGCTTATTAGACGTGAGGCCATGGTTCAAGCCCCGCGTCAGACATCTTCAACAAAACGAAATATGAAGAAAATATTTCTTCTGTGACTTCCTCTCAGCAGACTTTAGGCAAAAACTCTGAGAGTTAATAAAAACTGCCATGAAAAGTTTCTAAACAAATTTGTCGCTTAGAGTCGATTTTAAACTGTAGGTCCCACCAGTCATGGATGAAATTAAAACTCACAACATAAGTGGTATGAGAAGCTAGGTCGTAATCCTGACTGAAGTGTTATAATGATCAATTATGTATGTATACATGTGTTTGCGACATATCATCGACATTTTTTATTCGTTTGAAAGACATATTGAAGCCATTATGTGTGGAATATAACATCGTTCACATGACCGCCGCGGCTTTTCTGGGTGAAATGTCTAATTTTCAAGCTAAATTATGTCGTTGGCATGATTTATGTTGACTTTCAGTAGGTGTAGCTTCTTCGCATGAACCTGCGGTTTAAGAAATCCTCAAAAGTCGAACGGGTTTAAAATGCACGAGCTGTGTGGCCTGCTCGCATAAACCTCTACGTGAGATGATTATGCCCAGAATATCCAATGTGATAAGTGCCGTGTCGTACGTAGCGGATGGTATCCAAGTCATTCAATTTCATCGACCTAAAGAGCTCGTCGTTGAGGAGCAATGACCTAAAGATAGGTATGTAGGTTGAAGGAGATCCGACCAAACTTTCGACATAAACCTGCTGCAACATGTAGGTTTGTTAGGAGCTCACAGTTGGGAAAATCACGATACTTTCTTTAGGAAGTCTGTATCTTGTACAAACCCCCTTAATTTCTTCCAGTCTACTCCTCTGAGACTAGTTCCATCTGGTATAGCGTCATCCTTAAAATTCTGTGATATTGAGCTTAAGAAAGCTGGGCAATGACACAAAATGTGTTCCACCGTCTCGATGTCTTCATCACAAGCCCTGCCGTCATCATATATCATCCCCCCCTACAGTTCAAGTGTACACGTAAGACGGAATGTCGTACTCAGTTCGCTCTTATTTAATTGTAAAATACTTGTGCTTCTCACCTTACTACGATCGCCCCAAAGTATCTTTGTATATCAGCAGTCAGTAATATAATCATCAACGTTATCTCTATGCTCTGTAAGTCTTATAAAAATTAACTTAGAATGACGCTAAACTTCCCTGACAAATATCCGACATTCATGGACGAAAACGAATGTGAGAATATAATGTGGTAAGGTCTTGATTACAGCCTGTCTCTTCAATCAATTTGGATATTTTCAAGGAAATTCTATCACCCAACACGCAATGCGCCGTTTTTAATGAGATTATGACCTGGAAAAGACTGCAGTAGCCAGGGAGTTCATATGAATCCTTGAAATATCTCCCGAAGTCTACTTTGTCCTGCAGTTTGAAGGCATTGCTATAAACCTATCTATCAAGAGCAACGATTCGAGTCACTCTGGTCATTTGTAAGTATTTTTCTAACGTTATGAATCTGAATGAGTAGGCTTATGAATCAAACATATTTCGAATGTTATGAGTTTGATGTCAACGTTGTACGCCTACTAATTGCAACCTATACTTATAAATCAACGGTTGTAGTGAGTATGAATGAATCAGAGTACATAGTTAAATTTCAATATTGTTGACTCACTTATATTCAAAATTTCATGAGTGCTTATGAGTAGCGAAAAAACGGTTCATAGCTGATCCCTGGTACGTATTATGTAATCCATGTTGTGAGTGAGGATCCACTCGATGTTCTATTTACAACAAATTTTCAAGAGCACATCTTAATTACATTGTTTCTATTAAATTAGTTTATAACTGTACATTTTTTGGAATAATTATGGCACTAATAAAGCCCTTTTATTCGTTGTCATTCAAAAGAGAAAATTTAATTTCCGGCTTTGAAATGCGATACTTTAAACGTAATGACACGCCCATTTTCTTATCAGCCAGGAATACTAATACCAATGCTTGCAACATGCCACAATAATATACAATATGGTTGCACACTGTAACCAGTGGTGGAAATTCATAAATTTTAGTTGAAGAAGAACTTTTTTGTTTCTTCTTTTTTTTTATTAAATTAAGAAAAAACATAAATTTTTATGAGAAGACAACGAATACATTGACACACACAATAATAAGTGAGACGCTTTCAAAAGACTTGCAACATTTAAACAAAAACATCAAAGTTATTGTCTAGAGTTGACATTAATCCAGGTGTATTAACAAGCCTCACTTCTTACCTTTTTTTAAAGAACAGCGATCGTTGTTGAAACAATTAAAAAAATTTTTTGTTACCAAACAACGCTAAAGGACTACTTTTTTTTAAAGAAGACAAAAAGATGAGGCCTGCATTAGAGGAAAAAAAAAACAAAAATGATTTCCAAAGTGACAAAACAATACTCAGGCCTTTAATTACACAAAACGTATGTGTGTGTTGAAAGGCTATTTAAAGGAAAAAAATTGTTATGAAATTTTCCTTCTTTTCGTTTAGTTTTGTTTTGTTTTGTTTACGGTTTAACGTCTTAAAAAGTCATTCAAAATGCTTTCGTTTTGAATCAAACAGCTGTCGAGGGAAAATACACGAATATAAACGCTGTTATGATGATGACATGTGCTGTGCATCATTGCACGCATACGAGATTTCATTTCTTTAGAGCCTTTATATGCGTTAATCGGGAAAAGAAAAACGTTGAATACGCAAAGAATCGTTTGAATATTATAACTCCGATTAGCTCGGAATGATTGTAGGTGCCGGCAAATCATGAGTACGTAGTTCTAGCATCGAAACTAAGCGCTAGGAAGGACTACAAATGTACTGAAACAGAAAAACGTTGCTTATTAAAATACCCAGGACTGTATAATTCACAAAATATTACAATCCGTAAGGATTCTAAGTTCTTCTAACTTGATAATCCAATTTTTTCCATAAACACAACGACAATAACGACATCTTCTTAATTGGACATCTTCGATTAATGGATTTCGTTCTGCCTTAACATATCCCTATAGACGCCTCTGCTTCTCTCGCGCCTATGCCAATCGAAGATAAAGCTTCCTCAATCTAGTAATTCCAACACAAACAAGGTCGTCCTCTTCGCGCGACAGCCGCAGATCACCGCATTAAATACCCGTCTCTCCGGAGCATCTTCCACCATTCGAACGATATGACCGTGCCAACGCAGCCGCTGAACGTTAATACGCTGCACAACGTCCATATGGTTGAGGAGCTCATACAACTCACTGTTGAATCGTATGCGGAAATCATCGCCAACTCGCACTGGACCGAAGATATTACGTATAAATTTTCTCTTGAATACTATCAAGGCTGCTGCATCAGTGCTTAATAGTACTCATGCCTCTCCGCCGTAAAGTGGCACGGGGAAGATGAGCGTCCTGTAGATTAGTTTTGCCTTACGAGAGAGGTCTCTGCTACTCAATTGCCTGTTAAGATCATAGCAGCGCTTGATCTCCAGACTGACTTTATTTTTGGTGGTAACGACAGAGCCAAGATAAATAAATTCTTTGAATATATCGAAAGTATATATCACGATTTAGATTACAACCCTTAAGTCTGGATTATGTACCTAGTTGCTCACACCACAATTTCATCTTCGTAAATGTTGTAGTCTAGTAGGTAGCTTATAAGACTTGAAGCCAAGGTTTAAACCCCAGCTCAGACATCGAAAACGAAATAAAATATGATAAAAATATTTTTTCGGTGACTTCCTCTCAGCAGAATTCTGGCAAAAACTCTGAGAGTAAAGCAAAATTGCCATGAAAAGTTTCTCAAAAATCTGTCGTTCAGAGTCGACTTTAAACTGTAGGTCCCGCTACTCATGTATAAAATTAACGCACACAACATGAGTGGTGTTGAGAAGCTAGGCCGTAATCCTGACTGAAGGGTTGTAATGTCAATTATGTATGTATGTATATGTATGTAAACGTTGTGGCTTGACTGTTCGCTTGATGTTGATGTACAAACGCGAGAAACCTGTCACCGAACTCTTTTCCCATCAGTTTTTATGGAAGTGTTGAGACAAGTTTTCCATCCAATGCTTACACGATATTTGAACTCGTAGCGACTTTTATTATTTTATATGCACTTGAGAACACCGACGAAGTCAGATTGGCCAATTATTGCTTGTGATAGTTCCAGTCTCTACCGCTTTGTCTTGTGTTTTTGCCTTTATCTAAGAAAATTCCAGGATTTCTCTTTTGCTGATGACCATTTTTGACACATTCTTTTGGAATAAGTACTGGATTTCTCTTTATTATACAATTTTTTCTTTTCTAGCAGATATTACTGGAACTAGAACTTTGAAGGTAACTTGAACACAAGGCCTTTCGCATATCTAAAGTTGAATGTTTTGAATGACATCCGCTATTGTTCCTTATCCTAATTGCGTTCCACATTTCTTAAATGGAAAACAGGCATCTCTCTTTTCCTCTTTCAATTCTAGAATTCCATGAATTCTTCGCGCCACATAATTTTCAATTCAATTATTCGAATAAGAAAACTGTCTCCATGCACCACAAATCACAGTTTTCAACAACTCTAAACACCCACAACACTAGCAGCAACATGGCGAACAAATCATAGGCCACAAGCACAAATTAGGGGGCCCACTAACAAGAAACCGAAAAGGCAAGATGATGTACAACTTGCCGGCAGTAACAAGAGAACATAAATAAAATGGGTTGGCAAGAGAAGTGGTAAGACTATGTAGGTGTTAGTGTATTTTGCGGAACTCCACATAGTTGACGAGTTGTGGCTTTATTTTTTTATTTTTTTATTTATTTAAGAAAAGTGGGTGGAGGTGTCATCCCCACCACCAGCAAAAGCTTTCCTAAAAAAACCAAAAGAAGAATAAGAAGAAATCAAAATAAACCCAAAATACCTAGGCCAAGTTAGTATAATAAATACTCTCCCACACATTGGCTCTCATGCCCACAAAATACTCAAAACACAGCCGTAACCACTGCCATACGTCAATTTTTCCATAGTGGCCACACTGACAAACACCAAAAAAAAAAAATAAATGCAAAACAACTGAATTCTAAAGAGAGCCAGAACGAGAGAGAGAGAGAGAGTGAAAATAGAATATTGTGTGGTGTGTTTGTTGGTTATTGGTGTTGGTTGTGTTGTGTATCCACAACCGAGCAATTATAATATGGTTTATCAAATGCTTATGAATGCATAAAAACAACAACAACTCAAAAGACATTTACCAAGTGTTAAGGATTCACTCCCATACATACACATTTACACGTACAAGGAAAATATTCTCCCTGAGAAATGAAGACAGCAATAGATTGCGCTCTCTTGTTTGTATTTTACAGTAAGGCGAGCACAAGATGTCACTCAAACAAAAACCAACAAAACACCAAGAAAAGAAATTAATAAGAAAAGCAAAGAAAAATATTTCCAAAGAGAGCAGAAACATAAATTCATTCATACACTTTTGATGCCGACCAAAACTGGTGTGTGTGTGCTCGAAACCAACCCCTTATTTAACTATGTATGCCTGAGAATGAGTAAGTATTACCACAAGCAAAAGAAAATATTATCACTCATGACTTCCACTGGAAAAAGGGAAATTTTCGAATTTTTTTTTTCAAAACAAAACAGAGAATTTTTTATTTCCCATTTATTTCCCTCTTTTACACAATTTCTCCTCGTTTCACATTGATGGGCAATTTTTTTTTCTGTGGTTGTTTAAATGGTGGTGGTTTGGTTGTTGTTGTTGTTTTTTATTTCACTTTCAATACTTTATGGCTACTATGGCAGCCAGCAAAACCAATACCAACAAACCACAATTCACTCACATATCGCAGGCAATATAATAATAATAACAACAACAAGCGTAATAAGAAAAGGCATTACATCGGCAGTTGACAGCAGCAGCAATTGTTCTCCATAAAAATATTACCCCTGCCTGTAAAGGGAATTTTTTTTTTCTTATTTTTATTAACACAACAGAGGAGGAAATTTTTTTATTCTCGCAATATTTTTATTGTTGTTACATACATACATCCACAGAATGGTGGGAAATGTCATGTTGTAATTACGATTTTTTTGTAATATTTTCGCGCCGGGAAATAATTTTTTTAAAAAATGCGGAGAGTAAAAATGAGTGCAAAAGCATAATACGCGAGCATATTTTTAACTGAGTAAAGAGTAGTATGTGTTGTTGTTGTCGTTTGTTAAATTACTTGGGCATTTATTTTTATTTTATTTGGAGGTCCAGTAACCCAGTAGTCATAGAGATGTTGAGATTTTTATTTTATTTTTCTTTTTTAATTAAAAGAGTAAAAGAAGAGCGCATTGTAAGCACAGAGAGATGGCATAAAAGCATAGAGTAAGATAGACATGTAAAAATAGTGAATCAGAGTAAATTAATAAGTGCTGTATAGGGAAACTTTAAATCGAAAATATTTTTATCGTGGTTAAGAATAAAAAATTTAATCTACTTGTGGATTGGAATTTATTTTGGCGAAGTACGTTTAATCTATTAGATTTACTTCTGCAATGTGAATGACGACTTTATTCGTCATGGAAATTTCTTTTTATTATTTAAGGTGTAAAGAAAAATGAAGTCGCCGTAGTCTGGTAGATAGCTTGTTGGCTTATTACGCATGAGAATACGGTTCAAATTCCATGACAAACATCTCCAACAAATCGAAATATGAAAACATATTTCTTTCCGCGAATTCCTCTCAGCATTATTGTCGCAAAAACTCTGCGAGTATATAAAAATTACCATGAATAGTTTCTGAAAAACATGTCGTTCAGAGTCGACTTTAAACTATAGGTCCCGCCAATCACGCGTAAAATTACCACACTCAACATAAGTTGCGTGAGCAGCTAGGTCATAATCCTCACTGAAGGTTTGTAATGACCAATTATGTACATACATATTTTTTTACAAACCGAATATTAATTCGCTACCTGATAATAAAGAAATTTTTTCATTGAAGTGTCCTCTAAGCTAGAATTAAACATTTTAAATGGAAATTTATTGTACTGCTACACGCATATTTATTAGATATACGCGATTTATTCAACCAGCCTAAGAAGGATGTACTATAGCTGTGAAAAGGATAGACTTCAATTCTTTTGAAGTATATCGCCTCAGTTGTTTTTGTTCTATTATAAACGAACGTGGCATCCATCTCATGCACTGCTTTCTAATTTTCAAATCTGATTCTAGCTAATGCATCTCTGTAGAAGTTTTTAAGTGTTTGTGGTAAAAACTGATCAATAAGTTGACCATTGCGATATTCATCTTAACAACCCGTCGGTTTTTTCTTACTTTGACGCTCAATATTATAGACAGCAAACGAAGAAACCCTGACTGGAGGGATTTAATGATCAAAGGCCACATTAGTCAAACGTCCACGGTCCCCATGTTCGCTTTTAGAATACGAAAAGTGATGTGAGTGATTACTGCTACTTTCTGTCACTCGCATTTATATTGCTTTTCATATGCTGAAAACGAACGTATGTTTCTTTAAGTTCCGTGTGGACGTTTGGCTAACCGAGCCTCAATTATGTATGTAAGCAAATATCTGTTGATTGCCCTTCAAGTACATATTTATGTATGTAATATTTAGTTAGGGCTATATCTTGATAAATTTGTTTATTTCATACTTTATTTTCCAATATTTGAATTTTCTCTGGTTCACTTCAAGAAACTACATCTTCTAAATGGCTTTTCAGAATTTTACGCAGCTAAGATCACCAGAAATTTCATTTGTGATCCAATACTTTGCCAATTTCTTGTAGTAACTGGTAATTAGTTCCATATACATCAGTTAGAACTGCTCATATATTAAGAACAATCAAAAAATACAAATTATTGTTCTATTCAAATTTTTTTTAGTTGATTGACGCTTCTGGAGGCCGATCGATCGATTTTTTTACATTCTTATTGGAAATTGCACTGAAACAGTCTGTCACCATGCAAAAAGGCAAGCAAACGAGCGAAAAGCGATATTTTTTTATTTTATTAGTTCAATGCTCGTTTGAAAAGATCGATTGCGTTGTATGTCTTGATTAACATCCTTTGATTTTTCTTGCTTACCTTATTGTATGTCGAGAACATATGAAAACTTTTGTTCGCCAGTGTATGATTTTTTTCTTTTGGACTGAATTTAATGCTAAAAATGTTGTCACAAAGCATTTCTTCCGTAATTTCTTTTATTTGTTTCATTATTATTAATAAAATTTCCTTTTCAGCTAACCAGTTCAGCTTTATGGGGTCCTAGAATAATGAGACTGTCATCTACCGCTGCTGAACAATATTTTCCAAAATAAAAATGTCTTGGATTTTAGTTTTGGAATACTACCTGACTTTTTTATATTGTACGTAGAGAATATTATTGTGTCTGATAACTTTTGGGTGAATAATTTAAAGGGGAATGAAACGCCTTCAACAACAATGATTGAATGAAGTTTTGCCGTTCGAATCGTTTTTTCGCTACTCATAAGCACTCATGAAATTCTGAATATTAGTGAGTCAACAATATTGAAATTTAACTATGTACTCTGATTCATTCGTACTCACTACAACGTTGATTTATAACTACGGGTTGCAATGAGTATGCGCGCAATGTTGGCATCAAACTCATACCATTCGAGATATGTTTGATTACTTACTTATTCACAACAAAAGACACATAAGCAAAAAATACAATGCAGCAAGCAGAGCAAACACACATCCTCCTAGTAAGTATTTTAGTGATCGTACGCGAATCATACTTATTTTGCGATTCGTGTATATGTTGAGTCAGGGAGAATTGAAGTCAGCAACCTCATACACGTTGTTAAGTATGAATATGGTGAGTACTTCAAACTTTAAATATGTGTAGAGAGGTTGCATGATATTAAAATAAGTATGAATGCGTATAAGTATCAAATATTATGAGTATGATTCGATTCTACTCATCTTTTTGAATACTCATTGCTGATCTCTGATACGAACCTAGAATGCTTAAGTTTGTAGTCAAGCATATTAAAAAGATTTTTAAATTTTCATCAGAAGCTTCTAAAAATAACTTGTGTCAGTATTTGGCTATTTCGGCGAATATTTTGTTTTGAAAAATAAAAATTTCTATCGAATCTGATTGATTTTGAAATTTTATGTATTTGTTGAACTTGAAAAATATTCAATAAATTTCTAAAATAAAAATAAAAGAAAATAAAAATTAACTGAAAGAAATAAATGAAGAATGAGTAACATCTGGCTGAATTCCAAAATAGAACGTGCTATTCGTGGTGATCGCATATCAAAACCAACACTCAACCGATCGGTCGATAGTGGTGGATGTTTTTCGCCCAGCCAAAAAGGAATGTTTTGATGTGTGTGTTTCCATTTGAGGCGGAGTCTCGGCAAAACAAACACCATGTGAAGGCGCACACACATAATATACACAGCTAATAAAACGCCCTAATTGCGGGGATAATGCTGATAACCATACTGTTGAGAACGTTGAGGGCAACACAACGTAAAATAAAAACATGATCATTGCAACAGAAAGAATTACTTCAACCCCCATGTGTGTAGAACAGGCACTCAGTCTCGTTTGAGCATTCATTGAAAGAGGTTGTGTTGTCGCATGCTTCTTGCTTTTGTACATGAAGATCTGCTAATGCAGGGATGTACAGTATAAATATCCCAGAAAGTTTTCTATTAAATATGTATATTTCCCAAAAAAAACAAAATGCTTTCTTAAATCAATATAATCAAAGAAGTCTAAACGAATTTTACAAATTACATACTGTAGAAACTGTTACTGTTAATTACTGTAGAAAGAAATAAAGCAGGCGATCGCAAAGCACATTTATAGCGACGGCTTTCATATTGTTGGCGAGAATTTTTTTTAAATGAAAAAATATGTTTGTTTAAAAATTTTTATACAAATTTTAAATATAAAAAATATTTTTAATATTTTAATAATTTAGTTAAAAAATTTAAAATTAAAAATATGGACAGAATTCTATAAAATACAAAATTTTGTTAGTCTGTTCATACATTTTTATAAATAATTTAAATTTTTTTATTAAAAAAAAAAATTTTATGAAAAAATTAAAAAAAAAATTAATGAAAAAATTTAAAAAAAAATTTTTTAAAATTAAAAATATTTTAAAAATTAAAAAATAATCAAAAAAATTAGTTAAAAAATTAAAATTAAAATTAAAAAAAGGCAAGAATTTTTTAAAATAAAAAATTTTGTTTGTTTGTTAAAACATTTTTATAGATATTTTAAATTTAATAGTTTTTTTTTAATAAAAAAATGAATAAAATAAATTAAAAAAAATTTAAATTAAATATGTATACATATTTTAAAAATTAAAATTTAATAAAAAAAATTTGTTTTTACAAATTTTAATTATTATAAATTTAGTTAAAAAATTAAAATTAAAAAAATTGTAAAAATATTTAAATAAAAATAAAAAATAACAATTTAAATTTTGTTTAAACATTTTTATAAAAATTTTAAATTAAATAGTTTTTTTTTTCAATAAAAAAAAAATGTTTAAAATTTAATAAAAAAATTAAAAATAAAATCAAAAATATTTAAAAAAAAATATTATAAAAAAAATTATTTTTAAATTTCTAAAAATTTAAACTAATAAGAATTAAATTAGAAAAAATAAAATTAAAAAAAAAAATTTTAATTTTTAAATAAAAATTTTTTACTTTCCCTTCTACTACCTTGTGGAAGTTCCTTTCTACTCTTAACAGCTAGCTGTAACGCTAGTAGAGTGCAAAATGCACCCTTAGAAGTAATTTAAGATTAGCGTACATATTTTATAAAGAAAACATAATAAAGAGAATTACGATTTATAACAACCGCTTAAGGCCCTTAATAGGCTGCTCATTTTCAAAGCCAATGTTTAGAGATTACATATCTACGATTATAGTCAGGTATGCATATGCCACATGGCTTTTGAAAAAGCAATGAAAACCAAGCAAGTTTTCATTAAAACCTATATTATTTGCATATTGCAGGGTACGGAATAAATTCGTAAGATCATGGATTTTACTCGTAATATTCAATGGTGGGGTATGGTGATGTGGGTGCTCGTGAAATTAAGAAATTCTTGAGAAAAATAACGTCAATTAACAAATAATGAGACATTATTACACGGTGTTGTGTTATTAGATTATTAAAGTAAAGGCTTGAAGCCGTTCTCTGCTACCTACATATGTATTTTATTGATAAATTAGGTAGAATTTGCCATTTATTACTTTATTTAAATTTATTTAGATTGAAAATTCATGGAAAAAAAAATTCGTTACAGAAATCAGCATTCAAAAACTGCACATGTAAGAGATTAAAAATGAATTTACGAAACTGTTTTTCGTATCAAATTTATTGATTAAATCACGGATTGATCCTTAATTACATGAAAGTTGTCATTCACAGCTATAATTCAGCTATTTCAAATGTTACGGCTATAAAACATAAGTATGTCTATTGATATTGTCACATGAAATCATAAAAAAGCAATAAATATTGATAAAGAGAGAAAAGCTAAGCCGATTCTCAGAAGCGGAAAGCAATGGTCAACAATTTTCCAGGAAAAAAGAAAGAGGTTAGGTAAAATTTCATCGTACGACTGCTGAATGAATTTTGATCATTACAATAAGAAACTTTGGGCTATGCAACATGTGGCGGTCTGAGGGCAAGGAGATGTTTGACTATCTGACGACCAAAAAAAAGGTACATTGGTTATGATCCATTCTGTTGGTCTGGGAGTAAAGAAAAATTCGCTGCTCTTTGTAATAACTAAGCCTGTCAGCGTCTGAATCGGAGTTTAACGTATTACTTTATGGGATATTCTAGCCTGAGGTATAGTTTAAGTAAAACTGGTCTCTATGCAATCGAATATGTTACCAAAGTGATGCTGAAGGCATTAGGCAAGATATTGGCTTCACCTTTTTGGTGGTATTGTTTCAAATCCACATAAATTGTGGAACACGGATAGTACATACATAATTGGTCATTACAGCCCTTTAGTCAATAATACAATCTAGTTTCTCAAACCACTTATATCGTGTGTGTTAATTTTATACATGATTGGCGGGACCTTCAGTTTAAAGTCGACTCTGAACGACAGATTGTTGAGATATTTTACATGGCAATTTTGTTTATTCTCAGAGTTTTTGCCAGAAATCTGCTGAGAGTAAGTCCCCGAAGAACATTTTTTTTTGTATTTTGGTTTGATATCTGACCTGGGGTTTGAACCGTGGCTTTACGTTTGATAAGCCAACACACTACGGCGACTTTCGGTTAGTGCTTGATTTAATTAAATGTCTTGTGTTAGTTTAATATGCAAAGTTTTGAGCAATGGAGATCGCTTGCTTTATAGCTTCGAATAATAGTATACCATCCACGCCCCTGACCATCACATGACGGCTAGAGAGGATAAAATTAATAACGAACATCATAGAGAGATAAGACAGCGTCGCTACATCAGTAGAAATCCTCAACACTACGGTCAATGTAACAATATAAATCATTAGAAATTATTTTTATAAAGGGCGGTGTTTCTGAGCAGTAGCAGATGGCAACCCTGACACTCTAGAACCCACAAATGCAGACCAATTGCTTGTATGAACTGCATTAACGAAACAAAATCAAAGCAAGGAAATAATAAAGAAGATGAAGGAGATGTCGTGTGAAGGAGATGTCGTCTGGAATGAAAAGGAATAACAAAATTCACTTACAAAGTAATGTATCCAGGAAGGTCGCTAACGTCCGAAGACAATATAACAAGGAGTACAATGTCACTCATTAGGACAGAGTAGAAATGAATCTAATTTCTTACTATGATAACCCATGCAAAAATCTATCACATTTTCTTGCCGGGCGATATTTCTAGTCAAAGGTCGAGCCTGTGGTTCAAATTCCATCTCAGATTGTAGGTCCCGCTACTCATTGCACACAACACTACATGGGTGGTGTGAGAAGCTAGGTCGTATACAGACTCAACCTTCTTCCAAAAATGTTTACAAATCGTATGAAAATGTGCTACAGAGAATCTCCAGAACGATGAAAATAGAGTACAAATGGTATACATTTCCTTCAGTTCTGCATTTTAAAATATGAAAGCAGAATGCAGGCAACAACTCTCCTGTTTACATTAAAAAGAAAAAAAAATCCAAATTCTTTATCTTCTCCATGAACATTCTAAATCACCATTTAACTGCCCGATTACATGCTCATTTCATTGACTAACAAGCCAATCATTAGAAACCTTACAGCAACAACGATTGTCATGATGATCGAACATGTCGCACAAAAACAGTTTTCATACATTTTCACTTTGGCCAAGCACTTAAGCCAGGAAGGTTGTTTTCAGGGTCAACACTAACAGCGTCGTATGCCGATGTGCACCCAACAAACGCTCAGCGGTAACTGAATGCAAGCCAAGACTACGAATCTTTAAGCCAGAGCATGAGCATAAAGATCAGCAGGCGACAATGAATGAATATGAATGAAGATGTAGCGTGAAAATTGCTCCCGTATAATATAAAACAGCCTCAATAAGAAACACAAATTGAGTACTGAGTTTCTCTTTTTATGTTGCCGGAAACAATGCAAGCAACACCATCAAACCGTTCTCTGTACAGAAAATGCAGCAAGAAAAATGAAAAACAAATTTCAAAATAATACAGAAAGATTTCTTAGAAATATTTGCTCCTTTAAGGACGCACCTAAAGGATATTATAATAACTAGTTAGAAAAGTATAAAATATAGTTGAAGTCAGTAACAAGAAAGTTAGAGCAGCACGTCATGATTTTTGGCATTAAATCCCTATGCTGCGTGTGTGTAATGTTTAGTGTCAAAAAATAATTTTTAAATTTAAGAGACACACAGTTTGATTTGATTTAAAAGTCCTGTTTTAATATGAAAATATAATCGTATGATATCCCACTGTGCGTATAGATAGTCACGCGACAATGCTCGCGCCTTTCTGAAGGTAAAGATTGTTTGTTTTAGATTTGAAGGATTTTTGTGTAATGGCAAGTCTTTAATCTCCATTCTTCAATTTGAGACGTACGCCATATTTATTATTAAAATAAATGCAGAAATAATTAGAGAAGAAAATTGAAAATTTTAAAATTTTTTAGCTTTTTTGCAGAATAATTTGATACCTTAAATCTATCAAACAGAGAATAGAGCAGAACTTATAATCCATAAATTAAGAGATTATCTCTCTGTATAATCTAAGACTATCTCTTATACAAAATTTGTATTCGAATCTGATTTAATTACGACTTATAAAACAACAGCCTTAGTTTGATCAGTCAATCATAACTTTCTTACATGACTTTGAATGCCGCAGATGATATAAACTTTTGTTTTTGAGCTTTAATTTATTTAAAAATCTAAAATTTATTAAAGATTAGAAGGATCGTTACAATTATGCACACAGCGACACTCTACTTTTAAGTTCTCAACCCACAAACAGATGAAAACAAGCAATACTAAAAATATGCTTGACGAGTCTATGTAATGTCGCATTCAAGTCCGATTGATGTTCCGCAATAAAGGATATTTCAAATTAACTTATCCTAAGAGTTTTTGAGTACAGAGTTCCATGAGTTCAGACCTACCTGAGATCCTGTAAGACACTGTATATGCATCTTCAAGGGATTAGCATAGACTAAGACTGCACTTTCATTCAATACTGAGCTTGCAGTTTGATCGTGATTGAAGGCTAAGTAAATATGAAAAGTGTCATCAAAATCTAAATAATCATAAAAACGCAAACTCAATATGGTTTTATGTCCATCCTTTACTTGCGGCAGCTGATTTCATATATTTAAGCAGATGACTAGCTCAGAATTCCTAGATATACAGTCGCGAGAGGAGAACATTGTTAGCTGCTGCGTAAGGATTTGTAGTGGATATCGCATCAAAACTTTGAAAGTGGCTAATGTTGTAGCTTTCATTATTCCGAATGGAATAAATTGTCCTGTTTAGTGACGAAAGTAAGAAAATAATTTTAAAAATAAAATGTGTTTTTCAACCCTTAATATCATTTTAAATGTTAGCTTCTTGTTTGTAATGCTTACACATTGCTGCTTCATTTAATTTATCAAATTGGAAGATACTTCCAAGAAAATAGAAAGGTAAGTTTCTCTAATTCTACTTATTTTTTATGGCTGTAAAAGAGCTGTTATACGATAATGATTAATTGTCTTTCTTGATCATACGATTTCTGTTGGGAAACACTGTGTACATGAATATCCTTCTGACCCAAGCTAATTAATCTTGATTTCTCTCGACCATAAAATTGTTTCTATTTTTACGATGAAGGTATTGCTTGCCAAATTCTCCAACCTTATTCGTTCAGTGGATTGATCCAATTACTCCACGCATTCTTCCTTTAGTTGGACTTATTAGACGTAAGGCCCGAGTTCAAATCCCAGGTCAGACATCAAAACGAAAATATGAAAATATTTCTTAGGCGACTTCCTCTCAGCAGATTTCTGGCAAAACTCTGAGAGTAAAAATTGCCATGAAAAGCTTTTCAAATCTCTGTCGTTCGGAGTCGACTTTAAAACTGTAGGTCCCGCTACTCATGTGTAAAATTAACGCACACAACACGAGTGGTGTAAGAAGCTAGGACGTTGTACAATGGGTCAATTCGACCTCCGGGTACTGTACTTGTCACAGTTTACAAGTACACGTCCTCTAACCTATCCTAACCTAAGAACACAGTTTATCAGCATTTATTGTATGAAAACCGCGATCACTTAATCTTAAACTAGTACACTAGTTTGGTAGCGTTAATTAGCAGAGAGTTCCATCAATAATAACTCAATGCAGAAAATTTTTATGACTTTATCTGACGGCCCATAACTTTAAAAATCGCAATTATAACTTTCCGTATCACTCCCTCTGACCCTCATTAACGAAGTATTGAATGAGAAGTGATTTTTGGCTTTTCGACGTTATACGAGTAAAACAAATTAAAGATGCGTGTATTCCGCGTTTATTGCCTGCATACAACAGTGACTCATCTTAGTAGTCTAAGCCAAGTGACTGACTTTATAGCACTGTGGTGGATGGGGTGAACTATAATAACATATACTAATTACTTTAGATTAGGCTTGGTACCTATTAGCGATGTTATCTTATATCTACATACATATATATACAAAAATTGTAACTTTTAATTTCTAATAACATACTCTCTAATACTTGAATAAAAAAATCTTGACTGTTTTTTTTTATCAGGAATTCCAAATTCACGCCTATTATAATACAGAATTCGAATGCTTTTAAAAAGAACTGTACTGTGACTTATAAAGCCTCAATGCGACAGATTCATCATCAGCCACTTATCAAAGGTTCCCAATAACATTTGTGCAACACAAGAAGACTGTCTTATGTCAGCTATTTTATTCATCATAGTACTGGACGATGTAGTACCACTTAAAACCCATTGGCAAATTTCTTGGCTAAAAACATCTCACAATGATAAGGGCTTTGTAATGCAAGAAGGACTTCTCAAATAATACTGAAAATTTGTGACAAAACATGTCACACGTATGATCACTGAAATCAGCAAAACGGATGGGCATGTAGAGATGCAGCACACGATTAGTATTCCATAATTTGTGACATGCGACGTTCTGATAACATATTCGTTATGTTCAACCTTTGAAGGAGATAGATCCTTAACAAGGTGCCACTGTGTTATTTTTTTCGGCATTAAATTGTCAATTCTTCAGCCAGAGGCCAACTGCTGAGCGTAGAGCATTTGAAGAGTGACCTGCTTGCTCTTGCTAGCGAAACTCGTATAATTTTTCAATTTTTTCTTGTTTTCTTACAAAAAAAGAAATTTAAAATGAACAGAAGAAAAAGAGAGAAAGAAATATGGTAAATAAGAAATGAAAACAACAGAAAAAAAAAAGAAAAACGATTTCAAAATTATCCACAACAACTGAACAACAAATGGTTGGGTTTTGTTGATGGCGTACCAACCCCATGTTGAGTTGTTTGTACAAAAATTTCCTCTCTTAAAAAATGTTTCGCTCTCTTGCTTTTTTAAGAGAATTTTCATAAAATTTTTTCAATTTTTTTTTTCATTTTTTATTGTTTTCTTTTTTTTTTATTCCGAAACCATGGAATAATATGATGATGTTGCTGTTGATTGTGGCAAGTTTGTTTTTGTGTTGCAAGTAGAAAAAAAATTTCTGTTTTCTTTTATTTTTAATTTTTTCTTCTTGTGTTTTTAGTGGTGGTGGCCTGTGTGTGTGTATGTGTTTCGTTGAGAGTAATATTGTGAGTTAAGCTTGTTGTTGGTGGAGTTGTTGATGTCGTATATATGCCACAATGGAAAAATGGGAAATTTTTTTTCGTGTGGTTGTTGTTGCGGCAATGGTGGTTGCATGATACCTGCTTGCCTTTTTGGTTTGGCCTGGTATTATTGTATTGTGTTCGACTGTGTGTGTGTTTGTGTGTGCCAGTGCACCCTTAATTTTTATTTAAGACTGTGGAAGTGTGTAAGGGGTGGTACAATAATTTTTCTTTTTTTGTGTTTATTTTTATGCTCTTTAACCAACCAACAAACTTAGGTACGGTACGACCCGTAAAGCAATTCACATTTTTACTTCAAATACTGCTGATGATCGTCGCGGAGAGTCAGTTCACTTAACGACTTGGACGTGTTAAGAACGCTTTGATACAGGACAGACGCGACGTGACAGAAATTTTATTTTCTTTTTAAAACAAAATTAATTAATTAAAGTATAACAAATTGTAATACAAATATCATCCAAAGATTTGAACGAAAATAAAAAAACCAATAAAATGGAGACCAAATAAAAAGGAAAAAAAAACTAAAGTGTTCTCGTTTAAGAAAACAAAAAAAAAATATATTAAAGAAAACAAATCAAAAGTGTCACAAGAAAATTAAGAAAACAGTGCATTATTACAGACTTGTAAGTGTTAATTTTAAAGTGTTAAGATCGTGCTGTAATCTACAAAATACCTGACACCCCAAAAGGATTGCATACAGTTGGATTATTGCCACACACACAACATACATACATACACACATAATTGCTAATTACAAGCCTTTAGTGAGGATTACGACCTAGCTTAACAACGAATTTAAATATGCATTTACCTAATGGTCCTACAATGGTTGCTGCTCCCGCCCAAATCATGCCTTCGAATAATACTAATGTCTCTGCTAATAACAGCAACAACAACAACAACAACCATTCCAAAACAAACTCCATGAATTCGTCCAGTTCTACAGGTTCTTCAACACCGGATACCACATCTTCAAATGCAGCAAAAATGCCTTCATCCATGACCGACATGTTTGCCAGCTTGCATGAAATGTTGCAAGAATATCATGGTGAACTAGTACAAACTGGCTCACCATCCATATTATGCAGTGCATTGCCTAATCATTGGCGTTCCAATAAATCATTGCCGGGTGCATTTAAAGTAATTGCCTTGGATGATGTACCCGATGGCACTTTGGTAACCATCAAGTGTGGCAATGATGAGAACTATTGTGGCGAGCTGCGCAATAGCACCGCCATTATGAAGGGTCAAGTGGCCAAATTCAATGATTTACGTTTTGTAGGACGTTCCGGGCGGGGTAAATCGTTTACCCTGACCATAACCATAGCAACGTATCCAGTGCAGACGGCCTCATACAGCAAAGCCATTAAAGTGACCGTGGATGGTCCTCGGGAGCCAAGAAGTAAGCAAAGTAAGTTTTTAGTTTGTTTTGAATTTTTAGTTCTTTCCGCCCTTTTTAGTTTCATTCATTTAAAAACAATTTTAAGTTTAAAAAAACCATAAAAGAAATGAAAATTACTTATGATTTGTTGTTGTTTTTGTTTTGTCCCTTTTAGGCTATGGCTATCCCCATCCCGGAGCCTTTAATCCTTTCATGTTAAATCCTGCTTGGCTAGATGCCGCCTACATGACCTACGGCTATGCGGATTATTTTCGCCATCAAGCTGCCGCCGCGGTTGTGCATCATCCCGCTCTAGCCAAGACTTCACCTTTGCCGGCTGGTCAAACTGTTGTTGTACCACCGAATGCACCAGCCGGCTCACCAGTTAATTATCATCATCATCCCAGCCAGATAACACCACCACCATCGGGTGCACCCAATATAGCTGCTGCCAGTATAATACCTTCACCGCCTGGTTCAACCTACGGTATGCCACAATTTCCTTTTAATCCCGTGGCCGCTGCAGCTGCGGCTGCTGCTGCTGCGCAGGGTCAACCAGATCTCTTGCTTCCGCATCAAAAAGCCACTCATCCACATGCCTTTCATCCTTACAATCTGGCCGCTTTAAGGGCCAGACCACCGCCTTTGAATAGCACTGCTTTGCATGCCCATCCTATACAAGTCGACATAAGCCCGGCACATATTAGTCCGGCTTCTTCAAGGCCTTCATCATCTTCGCCTGTTTGCAACAGTGGGCAAAACAAATTCAATACATCGGGGGATACCAATTCAATGCACGGACAATCCGCTTCTGATAATGATTCCGATGAGGAACAAATCGATGTGGTTAAATCGGCATTTGTACCGATTTTACGGCCTCCAGTAAACAGCCTTAATGGCTCCATAGACGATTTGGATAAATCCATAGATTCTACACGCTCTTCACCTCTGCAGCACACAAACTTAACAGTCAAAACTAGATGTGAGCTGAAGGCACCCTCTTCCCTTAAGCCCTACTATCATGAGCCAGCGTCACAATTGCGGCAATCGCCGCCTGAAACCGCCTTAACCGCTTCTGCTACCAAACTCAAGAGTGCATCGAATACAACACAGAAAACAGTTTGGCGTCCATACTGAGAAGCTAATTGGGCGCATAAAGTCTTCAGTGCTTTTCTACTTTTACGCTTGGCCAGGGAATTGACTTGGAAACGTATTGTACAACAAGCCAATTCAAATGGCCAAACAAATGGTTGTTGAAACCATACACCAACCTGATAAATGTTGGTAACACTTGCAAACAATTGCAGCCGAAAATTGTTAAAATGCCGACGGCATAACAAAATTGCATGAAAAAAAGGAAAAGAAGAGAAAAAGAGAAAAAAAAGAAATTGTGATATTGGTTCCACCAGGTAAGGCAGTGTAGAAACGAACCGCCGCCACAATAAAATTCAAATACAAAAAAACCAAAAAATAGAAAAAAATGAAAAAAACATTGAAAATAGTGTTGAAAAAAGTGCTTGTGATATAGAATGATAAGTTTTAAAGAAAAGGAAAATCGTGCCCCCCTCCTAGCTAACGCACTGGATTATTGTTATTGAAGATCTAAAAATTCCGGCGAATTTTTATGCTGGTCATATAAAATCGTGCGCTGAGTTTGCAGCAATAATCCGCCAGCCCAACAACAGTCACCAAAATCTGATTTCACAGCGTCTACTTTTATTATTTAAGTCATGTTCGATAGGAAATTTAAAATTTTTAATTTTTTTTTTTTAATTTTTTAATGAAGCAATCAACAATTTTTAGTTCAAATTGTTCCAATATTTTGCTCAAAAAAAAGGGAAGTTTTATTCACTCAAGTTGCTTGGACTATATTGTATATAGTCTTGCAACGTTTTCATATGTATTTTTTGTTTTTTCTTTGTTTTATTTTATTTTTTAAATTAATTTGCAATTTAATTTTTTATTAATTTTTTAAAATTTTTTTAATACGCTCGTAGATTCTATTTGTTAGGAGTTAAGTTTGAAAATATTTTGATGGAAAAAAAATAATTAAAAAAAATAATTAAGAAATTTAAAAAAAAAAAAATTGTAAATAAAATAAAAATATATTTTTCCAAAAAAAAAAAAAATATTATAAATAAGGACTTTTTATTTGAAAAGAACCCAAAAAAAAAAACAAACTGTGAGTAAAAAAAATTAAAAGAAATTTTTTTAAAAAATTAAAATACTCGACACAAAAAATTTTTTAAGAAAATTGTAAATAAAAATTCGTAAATTTGTTAGCAATATGTTGGTCAAAGACAAATTTTAATACAATAAAAAATTAATAAAACTCATACAAGCATCCATACATACATACATACATAATTGGTCTTTATAACAGTTCAATCAGGATTATGACGTAGTTTCCCCCAACACTTATGCTGTGTGTTTTAATTTTATAGATGAGTGGTGAGACATACAGTTTAAAGTCGACTCCGAGCGACAGATTTTTGAGAAACTTTTTCATGTGACAGTTTTATTTACATTCACAGTTATTGCCAAAAACAAGTCACCGTAGTCTAGCAGGTAGTGTGCATGTGGTAATATTTCTATCAGCGATTTCATATTCAAAACAATATTTTGGCTAAAGTATCTGAAGGTAAATAAAATTCCTCTTAAAAGGTTTTTAAATTTATTGCTCGGAGTAGACGACAGACTGTAAGTGCTGCCACAGGTGATGGGAGACACTAGTTGTAATCCTGACAAAAAGGTTTTAAGTAATGGAAGAAACGACAGAAAAAATATACAAATTGGTTCGAATCTATTAAAGACTCGATGTATTTTTATATCCATTAAAACTTAAATAATTTTTCATTTTAAATAATTTTAATACGAAGTATAGTTTTTATATCAAAAAGTTTGTGAGAAAATTTTTTCTTGGACACTCCTTTTACTTTGTTCCAGAGACTTAATTGCTTGCAAAAGAAAATAATTACTTTGAGAAACAAATGAAGTTATTGAAGAGAGATACAGAAATTATTTATAAAAACAATAAACACAAGAAAGAACTCATCAGCCATCGACCTGCTATGCTTGTGATGCTATTTTTATTAATAATCGTCGTAGCCTGTTAGGTAGTGTGTTGGCCTGTTAGATGCGAGCCGGTTGTTTAAAACCTAGCTCAGACAGCTTTAACAAAACGAAATTTTAAAAAATATTTCTTCGGCGACTTGCTCTCGTCAGATTTCTGGTAATAACATAACATAATTGGTAATCATTACAACCCCTCAGTCAGGATTACGACCCAATTTCTTACACCACTTATCTTGCGTATGCTACATAAGTGAAGGGATATCCAGTTTAAAGACGACTCCAAACGACAGATTTTTTGAGAACATTTCATGGTAAATTTTATTTCTTAGTTCTTAGAGTTTATGCCAGAGATCTGCTGAGAGCAAGACGCCGAAGAAATATATTTTTTTATATGTCGTTTTGCAAAAGATGTCTGATCTGGGCTTTGAACCGCGGCCTCAAGTCTAATAAGCCAACACACTCCTGAATCGGATGATCTAAAGACCAACGATATATGGTTTAACAGAACAGCTCATACCACATTGAAGATTCTGCACGAGTGATTTGAGGGCATGGTCACATCACGTGGATATGATGTGAATTGGCTACTGATATCGTGGGTTTGTAACAGCGTTGGGCTATTTCTTGTGTGGTTGTCTTAAATTCCCGGAGTATGTATGATAAACTGTTTGCCGAAATAGTCATTGTTTGATGCGGTTTTTAAAACGACATTGACTACAACAACATTGTGAACAGCAAGCACTATATGACGATGCTTTAGACACTGAAGACATGTGGTTTCGATAGGACGGCTCTTCAAGTCATCTAGCTCACATTTAAAATTCTACGCGAGAAATTTAAAGCCATGGTCATCTCACGTGGAGGTATTGTGAATTGGCCACCGAGATCGTATGATCATGGGATTTGAACATTTCTTATGGGGTTTTCTGAAATCCTAAGCATGCTGATCTACTCGCTAGAGTCCTGGAAAATTTGACATTGCCGATGCGAAAAAATTCGATATTTTACACGACTAAAAAATTGCAATGATTTCTCACACGCACTATGTTTTGTTTAAATTTAAAAATAGGAAGCTCTTGAAAGAATAGCCTTCTTCATTGAAATATTTTAGAAATGTGTATGCCTTGTGAAGTGTTTTAAAAAAATCTTCGTTTCAGTCATTTTGAATGTTACGCGTTATTTATTAACCAACAACCCTTGTAAGTAAAATTAAAAATGAATCAAATAATCATCATGTCAGTATACGAGAGTGTAGATGGTCCTTTTAAAAATATTTCCCAGCCTATTCGCATCGATTGTTTAAGATTGCAACAACAGAATAAATCCATAAAAAAGGAGTCAAAGAAATAAAGAAATTCGGCGATTGTAATCTCTATGACTTGGCTCTTGTATAGAGGCAGAGAGAGAGAGAGAGAGAGAGAGAGATAAAGAACAATAGAGTGAGTTTGTGTGCTTGTGTGTATGTAAACAAAGGGATGACATTTAAAAACCATACAAAATGACAGCGCGCCGTATGTAATGCACACGTTTTGTTTTTTCATATTTATTACACATGCGATATAAAATATTCAAAATGGCGTTATTATCCTGGTGTATTGGCGACAATATCACACTTTAAGGATCTATGATAATTGAAAGCTTGGGAAAGTGATTTTGGTGTTCTGCTTTGAATTTTTCAAATTAAAAAAGGTATTATAGCGGTCTTTAAGGGAGTCACAATTAAGGTTGAAATCAAAATCGAATATAAAGAAATATAACAGCGAAATTAATAGAAAAAAAAAAGTTCAACGGCGTATGTAGACTTTTTTCTGTTACTGTATTTTGAGGAAAGCTGTCTCATGTCCATTCAACGGCGTATGTAGACTTTTTTCTGTTACTGTATTTTGAGGAAAGCTGTCTCATGTCCATTCAACGGCGTATGTAGACTTTTTTCTGTTACTGTATTTTGAGGAAAACTTTCTCATATCCAAGTGGCCATTCAAATTGGAACTAACGACTCAAGTGACATGCCTAAGTCCTCCACGACCAGTAACATACCGAAACTGGCTGCTATTGTTTCGGTTGTAGAGCCTTCCACTGGGTGTCCGTATCACTTGCTGCATTACAGCGGCAGACGTTGTGCAAATACGGCAATTACTTATTGGTCCACAGTGTCTGCTGCCTTTGTTTACAGCGGCTGATGCCGTCTAGATAGGTCCTTTACCTAACGATTTGCAGAGGCGAGCTATGATTGACATACGTTTTAGCGAACAATGTCACAGTATCGTCAAGCACGCTGTCGTGAAAAGTGTAGTCTACAAGGTAGTGCGTTGGCTTATAAGACGCGAAATACAAAAAAAAACATAAAATTGCCATGAAAAGGTTCTCAAAAAATCCGTCATTCGGAATTGACTTTAAGCAGTAGGTTCAAGTCACTCTTGTATAAAATTAACACACAACATAAGTGTTGGGAGGAACTAGGTAGTAATCCTGACTGAAGATTTGTAATGACTAATTGTGTATGTATGTGGTATAGGTGAGCCGTCGCCAAACTGTTAATGACCCGCTCTGTATACTAAGAACCCCACGCGAAATGATGTGCTTACCGTTCAAACTTTTATACAGAAGAGCCTTAAGACTTTGAAAATGATCTCCAGGTTTATTTTTAAACCAAATTCCTTGCATTTAATTACGATTTAAAGAAACTCTTTTCAAATGCACTCACTTTAGTCTCGCATCGTTTGGGTGAAAAATTTTAATTAAAAAAGAATCAGTGTGTTTAAAATTGAAACAAAAACAAAAATTACAAAAAATTTCAAAGTATTGTAACATTTTTGGGCACTTTCCTTAAGTGGTCAAATTTGAGTCTGGTGATTGTAAGAATTTTATCCATAGTATACAGTTTCTTTTGACGCTTATTGTACGCCTGTAAATTCATTGCATATTGTTACGCTTTTACCTTTTAAAAACGTTTAAAATATGAGTTCGTAGATTGCAAACAAAAAAAAATAAATAGAAATTTGTATTGAGTTTTAATTAAAATTCTTTGTTATTCGCACAATTCTGTGTGCCACTGCTGACAACTTGATGTAAACAACAGCAATTGCTTTTCTTTGTTATTCCTTTGTTTATAACCTTTGCATAAACAATAACAGTTGCTAAACAATTACTCGACAGATCTTTGTAACGGAGATCTTCAAACCACGATTACTCTCTTCAAACACACCGCGACTTCACACAAGACTGACTAAGCTTTACTAACTCACTCGCCTGCTTTCCTTGCCTTTTATATGGCAGGCTGAACAGTATGATACATTGTATGTTTATTGAAGGCAAATGTTCTTGGCTTCGCCTTCTCGAAATCTCATCGTTGTTTTTATTTATTATTGTAGTCTTGTTTGCTGGTTTTTGTTTACTTTTTTTACCATTTTTTATGCTGGTGTTTGTTGTTATATTAAGCAGTACTATAATTTGTAAACAGGTTTGTTTACTTGCATTGTTTTGTTTTTGTAGCTTTTGCTTACAATTTAAATGTTAAGCGATGTAAAAGCAAAACACCAGTATCTAGATTTTTCATTTTCGTAACGTATTTTAAAAGAATCCATTCTGACTTTTGCTTTCAGACCCATCTAACACCTCAAATCATGACAACCAGATATTGAGAATGATGCTCATCAAGCTGCCGTGCTGCAGCTGGACTATGATTGAACTATGATTGAAAACCAATCATTTTCGTAACAATATGATGCCTGACAAGAATTTTTCTTTTCTGAGGTTATGAAAAACACAAATAAAATTGAGCGTTCGTATGTCTTACAGAAACAGGCCCTTAAAGACTTCAAGGTTATGTGGTGAAAGAGTAATTTTATTCCCCTTAGGAGGTGAACCACAAGATATAAAATTCTATTATTCTGATTTTATTCTTCACTTGGAATACTCCAAAAGAGCAGCTGTTAAGTGTTTCAAGCACATTTACAGTCAAGGTCAATTGCTGATTTACTTGAAATTTCTACACTTTTTTTTAGTTACACTGTAATGCTCATGTAATGTGTCATGTTGTGTGGTTTATGACGAAACGAAACAATTTTATTAAAAACGTGTTACAAAAACAAAAAAAAAAGGACTTTCACTCTAAATCTGTTAATAACAGCCTAAGCCTACCACCATATTGCCCTATGCCTACGTCTATGGTTTTGGCTTTGGTTTCGATTATAACCATCATTAATTGAGGTCGTTATAGTAATTAATGCCTTGTCATTGTTTAACTAATTATCTACTGCTGTGTTATAATTTTTTCTATTTTTTCTCTCCTGTTTTTTGTTATTGGCAATATTGGTTTTTAACCATCAATGTCTGTTAACCAGCCATAGAGACAGAATGTCATTTTATGGATTTGAGTCCATTCCAGCAGCCATGGTTCATTATCTATGTATTTAATTGCTTATCACTGGCATAGACAAGGGCCATAGCATAGTTATGCATGCAAGGGAATGACCCTGGTTTTATGATTATGCCACTCTGTAGGTGATTTAAATCTCTTGGTTTTTTTGTTTTTGTTTGACTTTGATTGCAAATTAGTTTTGTCACCATGGCAGAGAAGAAGTCTGAGATGAGTTATGTTTATTCTCTTGCCTTACATCTATGATGGGTGATTATCTCTCTATTAATTGTTTTCAATGTATTGTGTGGTAGTATTGTAGATTTGTTTAGCTATGCTCTGTGGGATGAGCTCGGTCTTCTATGGAGGTCTGTTGTGTCCTTAATGTGTCCTTAAATGGTCAGAAATGCAATGAAAAATTATTTTTTTTTGTAATTCTTTAACTGGCTTTCAAACAGGTGCTTGAAGCATAAAATTTTTATAATTTTCGTTTGGCATTTTACTTAAACTTTAAAACCCCTATGACAGCTTATGGTTAAAGTAGCCTCGTCCAGAGTTATCATGAGTTTTATTTAAAAATGTAAAATTAAATCCAAAAAAACACCCTAAAAATGTCCTGTGAAAAGCAAAAAACAACAAAAAAAAAACGAATCAAAACTTTAGTAACCAACAAGCGTTAAATCGTTTGATGGCATATGGCTTAAATCATTCAATGATTGATTCATTACAGTTTTCATTTAAAGGCTGCCAGCCAGCATACACTTGTACACTTGTAAAGTTCTGTATCAGCACAATTTGTTGTTGTTCTTTATTTTTTTCTATACAATGGCAGGCATTACAGTCACATCAACTTTTTGGCCAACATACTGAGGTCAGTATTGGTCGTATATAATGCAGAGTAATTTATAAAAATAAACCAAGAAAATATAAAAATAAACTCCACTTAAACTCTCCACCTGATTTGATTTAAGCGCTTGATTAAAAGTTTTTTTATAATAACATTTAAGGGGTTAGTATACTTCTTAAATAAAATTAAATTTATTTAAACAAATGAATCTTTTTCTAAATTAAAGACAACATTCGAATGTTTATAAAATATTGTGTTTTCAATCATAGTCCAGCTGCAGTACGGCAGCTTGATGAGCGTCATGCTCAATATCTGGCGACCATGATTTAAAGTGTTAGGAGTGTCTGAAAGCAAAATAGATTGTGATAAAATATGTATTACTGGCTATATCCTGAACTAGGATATTTTGAGAAGTCAAAAAAATAACAAAATGTCGGCGTGGTCTAGTAGGTAGTGTGTCGGCTTATTAGACGAAAGGCCCGAGTTCGAATACCAGGTCAGACATCAAAAAGAAAATATGAAAATATCTCTTCGGCAACTTCCTCTCAGCCTCACACCAGCCATGTTGTGTGCGTTAATTTTATACATGAGCGGCGGGACCTACAGTTTAAAGTCCACTCCGAACGACAGTCTTTTGAGAAACTTTTCATGGCAATTTTGTCAGAAAAGTGCTGAGAGAAAGTCGCCGAAGTTTGCCCTGCTGTTTGAAACGAGGCTTCAAGTCTAATAAGCAAACATGCTACCTGAATTGGATAATCTGAAAACCAACGACATATGGTTTTAACAGAACAGTTCATCATATCACACAGCTCATACATACATACATAATTGGCCATTACAACCCTTCGTCAGGATTACGGCCTAGCTTCTCAACACCACTCATGTTGTGTGCGTTAATTTTATACATGAGTGGCGGGACCTACAGTTTAAAGTCGACTCCGAACGACAGATTTTTTGAGAAGCTTTTCATGGCAATTTTTTTACTCTCAGAGTTTTTGCCAGAAATCTGCTGAGAGGAAGTCGCCGAAGAAATACTTTTTGTATTTTGTTTTTGATGTCTGGCCTGGGATTCGAACTCGGGCCTTTCGTCTAATAAGCCAACACACTACCTACTAGACCACGGCGACATTTTGTTATTTTTTTGACTTCTCAAAATATCCTAGTTCAGGATATAGCCAGTAACACATATTTTATCACAATCTATCACACACATCACACAGCTCATACCACATTGAAAATTCTGCACGAAAGATTTGAGGGCATGGTCATTTCACGTGAATATGATGTGAATTCGTCACAGAGATCGTGGCTTTTGGCACCGTTGGACTATTCCTTGTGGGATTTTCTTAAATCCCAGGCGTATATATGATTTACTCGCTAGTCATAGAAAATTTGATATTTCGATACAATTTTATTGATATCTCACTCACACAATATTAGTAAAAAAAATCAGTGAAAGTTCCTCCACATCATTTACATAATAGGCAACCAAAGTGCCGTTTACTCCTCCAGCATAGTGCAGGGCATGTTCCCAGTAGGTAAGGAACAGTAGTCTCCTCTTCTTTCTCTTATATTTTTTTTGTACAACTTTTCATGGCTATTTTATTTTTTCTCCGGAGTTTTTGCCAGAAATCTGCTGAGAGGCAGTCGCCGAAGAAATATTTTTTCATTTTTCGTTTTGGGATTTATGCCGACGCCTCAAGCCTCTAATAAGCCAACACACTACCTACTAGACTAGAAAAAGCGTCTTATTTCATTCTTTGGAGTTTTGTCCCGATTTTCTGCGCCATTCTGCACGTGTCCGATGTTGAAGCCGCGCATCTGCTGTTGACCTACACTAGTCCTTAGTCCGTTTTGGGTTCGGCCATTGGGTCATGGACAGAATTAACACATACAACATTGGTGCTGTTAGAAGCTAATTTGTAATTCTTACTCACGGTTTGTAATGGCCAATTAAGTGAAGTAATAGCCTTACACAGCAGTTTTCTGCAAAAACTCTGAGAGTAGAATAAAATTGCTAAGAAAAGTTTCTCAAAAATCAGACATTCGCAATTGATTTTAAACCCTAGGTTCCCCCAGTCATGTATAAAGTTAACATATACAACGTGAATGAGGTATGAGAAACTAGGTTGTAAAGCCGGCTAGAGGGTTGTAATGACCAGTAAAGTAGGTAAGTATTAGCCTTACGAATTTCGTGTAATAGCCTTGCGTTTCTAAGTGCTTTTTTGACTATTTTAATGAACTTCTCCACTGCAGCGCAGTTTTTCTCAAATCGTAACCTTTTTAAGTAAATAAACCTATAAACCTATATCAGTAACTGTTACCGGCGAAAGAGAAAAAGCTCTAAATTTTAATTTAAAATCAGGAGATTTTGCCCTGACCAACTTCTTCCTTAGCTTGGTGGAATGCGATCAGTACAGGGACTGCGCTTACCTGTGGCGCCAAGTGAGCTTTGGTAATCAAAACTAACACTTTGACCTAACCTAACTCTCCTCCCATGACTACATTTTCTTTAATAAGTTGCATCAATTGCCCTCAACATGTATGGTATGCAGCAATGCTTAAAGAATTTCTCAATTTTAATCAAATCCCCCAATCAATATATCCTCTCTACAGCCAATATTTAAAATAATTTTGATTTTTCCCTAATTTTTTTTTATTTGTTTCTAACGTTCCTGTTTCCGATTTTATTTGATTTTTTTCCTGCCATGTTTTGCACTTGTTTAGTAGTTGCTCATCATGATTATCGTCATCAGGCATCAGAAACTACAGTAGCATCATCATCATCATCATTGTTATTGTTGATATTTGTTGTTACTGAATATTGTTTGAATAACAACTCCAACAAACACTTCTACTCCTATTCCTGAGAGAGTTTATTTTACGTTTCCAGTTCCACTTGACAAAATTCACTGACACTGAATGTAAATTTTCACAGTGTTTATGACAACAACTAAAAAATACGATTGTTTTTTCTTTCTTTCAATTTTTTAACCGATTTTATATGATTTTGAAACGCTTTCTTGTTTTATTTTTCAAAAATAATAAAAAAGAAGGAAAAACAAACTAGAAATACAAGTGAGTTTTTGAAATTTTCAACGATTGCCTCGTTGAATTTTGCATTTTTTTCTTTCTCTTTTTCTACCGCTTTATCACTGACGTGGTGGTTGCATAATATTGCAATATTGCAAGGTTGAGGTTTGAAGTGTTTAACCCTTAAAACAGTTGGATTAAATATTGTGCGAGTTGTTTAAACATGAAAATATTCGAATAATCATCAAAATTCATATAAAACTCGGAAATTACTTACTTAAGTACTTAATTCAGGGCGCTGCGAGATTAGATGGCTGACAAGAATATGGAACAGAGCCCAGCTGGACTATTGCAGGGTATGTTGCGAAGAGCAGGAGTTGCAAACTATCGAACACCTCCTCTGTTACTGTCCAGCCCTTAAGAGGTTGAGGTTGAATACTCTTTAAGGCTCTCCATAGATTTATTAAAAGGATGAGCAGTGCTAGAGCTTCAATGTCGTAGTTGCATTTTCTTGTGTGTTTGCATTCTGTATTTTTCCTCCATCTCCATATCCCTTCCTTGCTACATCTTGTCTCTTTCGCTATCATTCCTTCTCTCTCCTTTAGGATTCATTACAATGGGTCATTTTGACCTCCGGATATTGTATTTTTTCCAGTGACAAGTACCTCTAACCTAACCTACGTACTTAATTGGTGATTTCAATCCTTTAGACAGGATTACGACCTAGCCTCCATAATTGAACTTTTTAGTCACTTTGTTAAGCAAAATTTCTGAGAAAATATTTATTTGAACTTGTAAACCTAGGCTAGGGAAGCTATCTGCGCTATCGGACAGCAGGTCTTCAAAAAATCATTTACCTCACAGGTGTTGTGGCGGTGATTGTAGTAGTAATGATTGCGCATTGCCTCACTCTTGTTCATGAGAGAAAAGGTCTGCTGAATCAGGATGCACTGCTGCAGGTTGATGAGATTCACATCCATTTCCTCTGGCACTGTCCACCGTTGCAAAAATTAAATAAAAGTTCCAGTATAAGACCTCTTTACATAATTTGGCTGAAAATACATCGGTGGGCGCTATGAACTCTTCAGTTAATCTGTCCAAGTTTATAGCTCAATTCGCCATTAAGGAAGGCCATGTGTTTTAGTGTTTATTGGGTAGCATTGTCAACATTGGCAAGAAACAGAGAAAGTTCTTGTACTAGAACTTGAGGTATCGGTAGTCCCCATCAGCTACTTACTTAATTTCCCATTTCGCGCCGCGGTGAAATCGGTCAACCTCATATCATTGGAGGCAGTGTTCGAGTGGTGGCTGAACTGTCCGACAGTAGGGCCAAAGATACATTCCCGCCCGACCTTCGCATTAAAATCTCCGTGGACAATTTTGGCGTCATGGCCCGGGCCCTTATCATATACGTCCTCGAGTTTAGCGTAGAGGGCATCTTTAGCCACATTGTCCGTTTCTTCTGTCGGGTCGTGAGCATAAATAATGCTGAAGTTGTGGAATTTTGCCCTGATGCGGATTGTTTCAATTCTTTCGTTTAAAGGCGTGAACCCAGAAACAAGCAGGCAAAGTCTCTTATTAACCACAAATTCGCATCCGAATTCGTGCTTATCAACATGGCAGCTTTACTATATGTATATCGCAGGATGCCAACCTTTTGCATTATTGTAGTTATCCATCGCATTTCCTGTATGGCAGTGATGTCTGTCCTACATCTCATGATGGTATCTGCCAGCTGGGCCGAGGCGCCTACCCTGTGAAGGGTGCGGACGTCCAATTGGCTATTCTTAAATCGTTACGCCTGTGCTATTTTATAGCTTGATTTGCCGTTAGCGATAGCAATGGGTCCTTTGAATCTGTCGGGTTGCAATGCAACATTGGCAAAAAATAGAGGAAGTTCTGTGACTTCTTTGCATAGCCTGACTGACAAGGCATCGCTTTTTCCTATGAATTCATCAGTTAGTCTATGGAATTTTATAGCTCCATGCGCCATTAGGAATGACTTTGGGCACTTTGATTTCATTGGTTCAAATAGGTTCCCATACTACGATATACTGATCTGATGTCAGTAATTTCAATAGAACCTAGGGGAACGTACCCCATAGTTTCAGTTTTGATTTCAAATCGTGACTTTCGACCTTATCGCACATCGCAGGTTTAAACATGATTGATTTTTATTCAGCGTTTTGTTTTACTTTTAATTTTTTATTCATGTTTTTTTATTGCAACCATATCGAGTTTATTTGTATGTATGTATGAATGATCATCATTAATTTCCACATCAGTTGGTAAATTTCTATGGTCATTGAGATGAAATTCTAAAAGCGAGAATTGCTTCAAGAGCTGCTGTTATACAGTTTCCACTTATTTATGCCACTTTAAGCACATTTACCGATTAAATAGGGGTCCTAAAAAAACAACAACAAACACATGGGTTTTAATAAAAACTATGTATGGCAGTTACTTTGATTTAACCAGCGATTAACAAATACACACACACACAACAAGAATACACAAGGTTTTCTAATTTAAAACGCAAAGAAAATAAACAAATCACGAATGGAAATGAAAAAAAACATTCCCTAGATCATGTCTCCGTAGTATAACAACAACAACAATTAAAGTAAAATTTAAATGTTTACAACACAGATTTAATGCGAAACCCCCAACTAAGACGGATTAATGGTAACATCTATGACAGTTCTATACGTCTAATACGTTTGGCTAAATGCCAACGACAGAGAAAGAAAAATTGCAATTTAATGGCATACGTGTACACACCATACGTATGAGTATTAACAATAATATGAGCCGATAAGCCAAACCATATTACTATCGAACACAGTGGTTTGTGGGGTAAAAGTTTTATTGTGGCCTGAGACATTACTTACTTACTTAATTGGCTATTTACACTCCTATTAACGGATCTTGGCCTGCCTTAACATATACGTCCAGGCGCCTCTGCTTCTTGAACGCCTAGGCCAGTTGGTCGAAGCAATCGATGACAGGGCTTCCGAGATTTAGTCCTTCCAACGTAAACAAGGTCGTCCTCATCGCCGACTTCCTCAAGCGTCAAATGCCCGCCTCACCGGAGCATACTCCTCCATTCGAATGGCATTGAAGAGCCAAAGTAGCCGTCTTGAACAACGTCTATGTCGTTGAGGAGCTCATAGAGCTCACTATTGAAGCAAATGCGGAAATCATCGCCAACTCGCACTAGACCGTAGCTCTTACGTAGGACTTTTCTCTCGAGTACTCTCAAGACTGCTGCATCAGTGCTTAATAGTGGCCATGCCTCTGCGCCATAAAGAAGTACGGGGAGAATGAGCCTCTGATAGAGTATTAGTTTTATCGTTCAAGAGAGGTCTCTGCTACTCAATTGCCTATTGAAACCATAGTAGCACTTGTTGGCAAGAGTGATCCTGCGCTTAATCTCCAGACTTAAATAATTTTTGTTGGTACCGGGCGGAGCCAAGAAAAATAAATTCCTTGACTATATCGAAAGTACAGTTATCGGCCGTTATCTGGGATCCAACGTCTCTACATTTTTTTGCCTTCATTTACTGCCAGACCCACTTTTTTGTTTTCGCTGAGGAGGAGTAAATGTACTTAACCGTACTATAGGGGAAGTCGTCACTACCCACCGTATGTGAGGCACTCACCCACTAAATCTCCCCCTCCTCTTTTGGACTCTTTGTGCCCCCTTCGAAACTACTGTAGTATTACTTCGAAGTGGAGTCCCAATTGGCCCATTTATATCCATATCCGCGTCCGGATTTGCGCAAAGCGATCTGAGAAGCTGCTTAAACATCCATTCCAATTCTCTCATCCAAGGCAAGTTTCTTAGATTTCAGCAAGGCTTCATTGTAATTGGTTATGCTATTCCAATTTTCTTCGCTGTTCAAAAGTATATCGCAGAAGTTTTCGACCGTACAGACGCCGACTTTGGCCTCAAGATTCGTTCTCTCACAATGCAAGAAGACCCACCTTAGTAGAGTCTCGTTCAGTAGCACTAAAGGCAGCAGTAACATATCGTTTGGTACGGCCAATGATGTCAATATCACTATCGTATGCAAGCAACTGGACGCTCTTTTGAACAAAATTGATCTATTGCGATGCACTCCTTCCGCCTTTTGCAGAACACTCTCCATGACGAAGTTGACGATTCCGCATGATAAGGGATCGCCTTGTATGAAACCTACCATAATATCAAAAGTTTCGGAGAGGTCCATTCCTACCTTGACGGAGCTGCAGGAATTGCTCAACGTCATTCTGCATAGCCTTATCAGCTTCACAGGAATACCGTGCTCAGATATTGTGGCAAAAACACGACCCTTATGGGGCTATCGAAGGCTGCCTTATAGTTGACAAAAAGAAAGTTTGTATCGGCTTGTTTGCTGTGGGTCTTTTCCAGGATTTGACGTAGTGACAAATCCTGCATTGGCTATGCTAACTAGCACAGACTCAATTTTCAGAAATGAGGCCTTGACTTTTCTTTGCCCTCGAATCGAATAATTATACGGAACCTCGCACGATATTAAAAAGTCCGGACATTTGCAATCCGAATTTGCAACGATCATATGATTTATGCTGAACTTTCTTATGCCAAAAGCCGAAGTGTATGCCTATCTGGCTTAGCTTCCTTGCTAAAATGTAACTGTGCGGCACCACTGTTCGTCTCCACAAACTAATCAGAAACTTAAGAGTATTACGATACACGTAACCACATACGACCACCGCATTGGTGGCGGGTTAGAACAAAAATCCAAAGCGAAACGCAATAAGACGTAATCCGCCTAAGAATTGCAAACAAAAAAAGCCTCTTTTAACAAAACTATGTACACAATAACGTTGAATGGATTTGTGTGGTAGCAGCCAGCTAAGGGAGCGGGTGGCGTCATTTCGACAAGGACTTACAAAGTAATTAAATTTATTTCTTCTTCTTCTTCTTTGTGGCAAACAAACATGCAATTTTATATGTGTGTGTGTGCGGTGCACTTCCCGATGTAGGCACATTTGCTGGAAAACTTTTTTGCAACTTTTAACGACAAATTAACTTCCATTGCATGTCTGCTAAGCAGTAAGACGCGGAGAAAAACAACGACGAGAAATAAAATTTTAAAAAATTCAATTGTTTTATCAAGTGAAGTGAAGAATTTAAATTATAATCAGCAAGTGAGTAAGCGAAATAGTGAGTGAGTGAGTGAGTCTTAATTTTAAAACCATTTTGACATGACAGTCTAAACAGAATGAAAAAAAACTGAAAAATTTATATGAAATGAAGGAAAAGGAAATAAAATTTAAAATTCTTGTATTCAGTCATTTATTCAGTCATTCATTCATTTTAAGGCACTCATGCATGCAGCCAACCTATCCATCAATTGGTTAAAACGAAATGCATTTTCTCCAATACAAAAAGCGAGAGAAAGAAAAACGAATTTTACAAAGTGAATAAAAGAAATCGAAAACAAAAACGAGAAAAAAACGAATTTATTTTGCTTTTATTGCACAAATGCATCATCAGCATCAGCATCACCAGCAGCAGCATCAAAAATGTTGCACTCACCATCACCCAACATGCCCAAGTAGAGGCTGCTGCTGTTATTGTTCCATAAAAACCGCGACCACAATGAACGCAATGCAACGTGTTCCATAGAAACGCGTTTCCAAAAATTTTCCCAAAAAAAAAAACAAAGAAAAAAAGAGAGAGAGTCACCTCACTCTGTATTACTCCGCTTTTATTTGCTGTGAATACGGTGAATTACAAAAAGAAACACGCGAAAAATAAAAGAATTGCTGATAATGATGGTGGGGTCCAATGAGGACATACGTATGTATGTATGTATAAGCGAATATCAAGTTTTTATATGTGGGGTACATATGTTAAAAAAAAGCAGAGAATGTGTTGCATAATGAATGCATGTTGCATAGACGATGCGTTAAAAGTTAAATAAGTGACGCTAGTGCGTGAAAGGCAATAACGAATAGTGATAAGAGCTACAATTGGCAAAATACACACATACATAATTGGTCTTTACAACCCATCAGTCAGGATTATGACGTAATTTCTCACACCACTTATGTTGTGTATGTTAATTGTATACATGAGTGGTGGGATCTACAGTTTAAAGTCGACTCCGACTGACAGTTTTTTGAGAAACTTTTTCATGGCAGGTTTATTTACTCTTAGAACCTTTGCCAGAAATCTGCTGATATGTCTGACCTGGGGTTTGAACCCTGGTCTCATGGCTAAAAAGCCGACATACAACCTACTAGACTACGGCGACTTCCAACTGGCAATAACATTTAAATAAAGTTAAGAGCATCAAATTTCATGGATAAGATGTCTCGAACTGCTCCTCATATCCACCGACACTGTAATAGTCTATTTGAGCTAGCGAACCCTGTCATCAGTCTCATGTTGGACTTATCAGGTTAAAGCAGAAAACCGGTTTTACTATTAGTAGTAGACGGCCAAAGGCTCAGTAGCATTCCAATCTGTCCTTTTATGCACTTTCGTCTTAACTCACTTCTAGAAAAGCCCATAGACACAGTCGGTTGGGGGATCAACTACCACATCATATACAGCGCGATATCTCAGTCTAGCAAGAGTGTCAGATATCTCGATTCCAGATAGCAGTTATTACATATGTACTTGGTTATTGCAATCCTTCAGTCACGATTATGACCTGACTTCTCATACCACTTATGTTGTGTGTCTTAATTTTACACATGACTGGCGGGACCAACGGCTTAAAGTCGACTCCGAACGACAGATTTTTTTGACAGATTTTTTCATGGCAATTTTATTTACTTCCAGCGTTTTTGCCAGATATCTGCTGAGAGGAAGTTGCCAAGTAGATATTTTGTCATATTTCGTTTAGTTGGAGATGCCAGACCGAGTAAATCTCCCAGCGTTTTCGCCAAAAAAAAACTGAAAGAAATATTTCTTTCTTCGACATCCTCTCAGCAATCTTCTGGCAAAAACTCTGAATCAATGAAACTATCATGAAAAGTTTCTAAAAAGGTATATCGCTCGCCCGATATTGCGTCACTAAATCCATCTAAAGTTTAGTTGCCCTAATAACTACATTTGCATATACTAGCACATCATCTAAGTATGTTGCTTCCAAGTACGTTGCAACTACTTCGAGAATTTTCTAATTAAACATGTTGTGACGTCATACGTCACATGCCCCAAAAGTAGTTCTAAAATAGAAACTACAAGAACTACTGGAGTACTCTCAACTTTTTGTCAGAAACCTGGTGAGAGGAAGTCGTTAAAGTAACATTTTTTTTATATTTTGTTTAGTTAGAGATGTCTGACCCAGGTTTGAACAGTGGCTTCGCGTCTAATAAGCCAACGCACTATTTACTAGACTGCGGCCACTTCACATAATTTTTTATTCTCCAGGCTTTATATGCAATGGTTGAGTGATGCTTTCGTTGTGAAGTACTAAGAGTTTCTGAGGTACTCCTTTCCCTCTCTTTTTTTATATTTTTGAATAAAGACCGCTTAGAACTCTAGACGTCTTTTATTCCAGTTCTAAACCTCTAATCCTCCTCAATTTATCTGTCGTAACACGTCTGCTTTTCTTATTCCAGATATTATCCTGAATGCTCCAGAAGTGCTTTGAAACATGTCATAACGCCTTCGAAACGTTCATAGCTTTTCGATTGGTGGGTCCGCTCTAAATTTACTCACTTTTGTTCGAGATTTTTACAATGGTTACCAATTCCTTGTTGACTAATAATACACGGCTTTATGAAGTAAAGCTTTTAAGAGTCCATTTAAACAAGAAGTAGGAAAAGTAGAAAAAAAAATAGCGCCGGTATGTTTGGTTACCAAAACAACACAGATAACAAAGTATGACCCGACAAATAAAATCGTTTTTAAATTTTGTTTAAATTATACGAGGGATGTCAAAGAAATTAAAAATGGCGACATCTTTACTGCATTTAAGGCTTCTTCACACAATATTGTTTAAGCACAAGCTTAAGCAAAATATTGAACAGTCAACGTCACTACTAGATCACTTTTATTACTACAACCCTCGTATATATTTTACTTATAGGCTTGCGCGACAACATGAAATGAAATGCAATACAATACTCCTCTACAATGCACTTTGCAATTAAATGATGGAAATGAATGCAACAAAAAGTTGCATGAAAAAGAGAAAAACAAAAAAAAAGGAATTGGAAAAATAACAGGTAGAAAGCTCAGCAGCAACAACAACAACAACAAAATCATAGTGGCACCACAGAAAACGCACAAATTTCAAAATAAAAGTAATTGGAACAACACTATTCAACAGCACACACAACATAACACCTTTGAAAACAGAGCGCGAACAGAAAAAATAACGCGTATAAAACACGATATTAACAGCAGCAACAACAACAACAACAACTACTCCACTGAACATGGATAAAGAACGATGACCACCAAAATAAGGAACAACAATAGAACTCCATGTAAAGCTTTGCCGGGCAAAGTGTAATGGTCGTTCGCTTTAATAAGAGTACATACATATGTGGCATCCTTAACCCACTTACCTCCCCCCCCGCACATTCTTATTACTTAAAGGATATTGATTGGATAGTAGGATACACACTATTTACAGAGGAAGAACACAAGCTTTCATATTTATTTGTTTGTGTTCCCATGGTTTCAGTATTTTTTCCTTGGACTTATTGATAGATGAGGCACATACGAGCTGGAATATTGTGGGTGCAAGATTTGCTTTTTATCAGCTTATTACTATGTAAAGTAGCAGATCAGGTTCCATGTAATCTTTATCACAAGAAATAAGAAAAATGGCACTAGAAGTCTGACTTTCCTTCATTTGCAGAGCTCCGTTTTAGCATTTAAACTCCGTCTTCGAGCACTATAGCGTACATTTCAGATTGCATTATGTTTGTTGATAAGTTACGCAACAGTTCTTACTTACACTAACGGAAACCGTCGTCGATAGATCCATTTCTTATATCGTGAAAATAATTTCCATGAAGTTGCTACTGAAAAGTCTAACCAGAATATCGATTTATTACGACAGCAGTTGAGTGAAATAACTCCTGATTAAGCTGGGAAGTTACTGAACAGCGTCAATAGTAATTGTTGTAACATAGAAGAGTATTTTCATACAGCAATTTGTATTACGAATTCAATAATGGGAATGACTCGTACGCTATTACTCCAGTAGTTCCTTTATGTTCTGCTTTAGAATCCATTTTGGGGCATGTGACGTCTGACGTCACAACGTTTTTGATTTGAAAATTCTTGAAATGGTTTTCATTGTGGGTTTCGTTGATGATAGCACAGTCGTTGTGCAAGACCCAACGTTATGAAAACGAAGCCATTAGGATGACTAAACGTAAGATGGATTTAATGGACCTAAAACGGGCAGAAAACGCAAAAGATTTCAATTCATGCAAGCGATATAAAATACCCTGAATCCAGAAAATATCTGGACGCAATGATTGAAAATCGTCTTAGGTTCAAGAGACACTTGAACTAATCTTGTAAAAAACGGATATTTCAAATGAAATACATCTACTGATATCAATTATAGGAGGATCTAATCATTCATACATATGTACATACATAATTGGTTGTAGTGAGTATGACTGAATCATAGTACATAGTTAAATTTCAATATTGTTGACGCACTTATATTCAAAAGGGCGAAGAAACGATTCAATGCTGATTTCTGATGGTTACCATGTGTTTGATAAGTTTGATGATCCTTAATGATATTGTTGTTGTTGGGTGCTTAAATTTGTATCAAAAATATTATCAAACGGCACATTAGAAGAAAATACTGAAGGAAAAAAACTGATTGCCAATGATCTGCTAATTTGAACTGAAACTGCTATTACATATTTGGTCATTACAAACCTACAGCCAGGATTACGACCTAGAGTCTCTTAAGTTGTGTGTGTTAATTTCATACAGTAGTCTAGTAGGTGATGTGAGCTTATTAGACGTGAGGTCACGGTTCAAACAACAGGTCAGACAACTCCAACAAAACGACAAATGAAAAAATTATTTCTTCAGCGACTTCCTCTCAGCAGATTTCTGACAAAAGTTCTGAGAGTAAAATAGAATTACCATGAATAGAATTACCATGAAAAGTTTCTCAAAAATCTGTCGTTCGGAGTCGACTTTAAACTCTAGATCCCGCAACTCATATATAAAAAAATTAACACGGACAACATAAGTGGTATAAAAAGTTAGGTCGCATTCCTGACTGAAGGGTTGTAATGACCGTATGCGTATACGTATCAGAAATAATGAGTATGATTCGATTCTACTAATCGTTGTGAATACTCATTGCTGATCTCTGGTTCCATTGCAAATGAAAGTTCATGGTAAGCCAGTGGACTGCTACACAAGACATTACAAGAGCAATTTCCATTCAAATAATATCTAAGCGTGAGAACTGACTTATTGGCTGGAAAAAATCATCAAGCAAGTGCACAGTGTTGACGCTGATTCTCCGATACTGCCAGGAATATTTTCTGCTTTAATATGATTCCCTCTTCCGCTTCGGTTTTCAGATTTCAAATATCTTCTTCATATAGAACCATAACTTCACCAGTTTTTGCTTTTCGTCAACTACTAAACAACTAATATTCGATAAGTATTTAAAATGACACAAAAAAAAACTTGTTTTTAATAAAAGTTTTCATAAAAATCTTCTATTACCCCTTTCATCTGCTATTCCCATTGTTGTTTTAGTGCAAATGACTTGGTATCTCATCATCGTTTAAAGCAAAACTGATTTACAATTCAATTTCATTGGAATTCTTTTCTTCTTGTCTTTCTTTCTGTACGAGTTGAAGCTTTTGTTTGAGAATTTTATACGATTCGTTTAATCCCTGTTGATATTGTAAATTACAAAATTTTATACTTAAACATTTGCACTTCTCTGACGCCCCCCAAACCGCACCTGTAGACAATATTTCATGCTGATGTTTGGTAGTCAGTCCGTCAGTTAGTTAGTCTAGTAGAGTAGCAAATTAACCAAACGAATGATTACGTACTACTTCGAGTCAAAGTTTATGGAAACATTCATTTTATTTAGCCATTCATGGTTCTAGCCATTCATTCATCCATCCATCCAATCTATCCATACATCCATTCATTCATCTGCAATATTTATTCATTTATCTTAACACAACTGAGGAGCATGAAGCAGAGATGAGAGAGGTAAAGTCAAGTGTTGTGTTGACTTTCATTTAAGCAAACGACCAGAATTATTATCTTCATTGGAAATTTTACATGACAAGCACAAGAAAATATTCATTCATTCAGATTTTGCTGTTCCTATTCACCATTGATGATGATGATGCTGTTGTAGTGCAACTATAACGAATTGTTGTATCACGTTTAGTTAATAATTGTTTGAATATTTACTTCCTTGTAATACTGCTACTGTAACTGCTACTGCCACTTCACAATGTTCCTAATGAACACTCCAGAGTTACATTCCGAATCCAACCCATCATTCACTCATTCATTCATTCCAGAACTTAGTCATTCAAAGATATTGTCATATTTTTTCTGGGCTTGTTAACACATCATATGTATGTATGTATGCGAGTATGTCTCCGGTTTAGCAAAAAAACCCTCACAGTAAAAAAAAATAATTTTTCTTTTATAATTTTGAATTTTCAGAATTTTTGATTTCAACTCTAATTTACTCAGAGAGTTTATGTTGCTTGTATGCATACACTATTGTTTTTAAGTTTTAATTGCTAATTGGCAACACAAACTTTGATTGTATAATGAATTGGCCAAGAATTTTTGTTACAAATTTTTGGAAAAATTCGACAATTTTTGGAATTTTTAATGGAAATAAATAAAATTAAATTTTTCAAATCGTTCAATTAATATGATCAGCATTGTGTATTCAAAAGGATGGGTAAAATCGCATCATACTCATAATTTCTGATACTTACTTATTTACTTATCATATATACTTATTTTAATATCATGGAACCTCTTTATACATATTCAAAGTTTGAAGTACTCATTATATTCATGCTAAACAACACGTATGATGTTGTTGATTTCAACTCTCCATAACACAACATATGCACGAAGCACAAAATAAGTTTGATTCGCGTACGAACACTAAAATTCTCACTAGAAGGTTGTGCCTGCTTGTTGATCTGTCTTGTTTGCTTATGTGTCTTTTTTATTTTTATTTTGCAAATGCAATAACAGCTAAGACTGTAAATTTTGTTGAATAATACGAGTCACTCGAATCATTTATAAGTATTTTTCTAAAGTTCTGAATCTAAATGAGTAGGCTTATGAATCAAACATATTTCGAATGGTATGAGTTTGATGTCAACGTTGTACTCATACTCATTGCAACCTGTACTTATAAATCAATGGTTGTAGTGAGTACGAATGAATCAGAGTACTTAATTCAATTTCAATATTGTTGACTCACTTATATTCAAAATTTCATGAATACTTATGAGTAGCAAAAAAAAAAACGATTCATTGCTGATATCTGATGCAAACCAGAGCTATAGTCTAACGGCCTGAGTAGAACATCTCGGATACCGGTACGGAGTTGTATCAAACTTACACTACTAATGTGAAGAGAGGAATTTTTATATTCCTTTGAGTATATTATAAGGCTTAATTGAGGATTGCTTACTATCCACATAATTTTGCTATGTTCATGTGTTGAGGGCATTTGGAAACAAAGATAAACAAGAGCTTGGCAGTATAGTCCGTCTGTTAGAATAAAAGTACAGAACTGTTCAACTGCCTAAGTAATCTTTAGAAGCCAGCACTTTTCTTTCTTAGTTACTTTACATATCTCAGGCATTTGATTAATAATGAACTGTACAGGGGCTTGCATTCATGCAAAACTGCGGCATTCGTTAGTTCAAATAGATTTCCTTGGTTTAAAAATTTAAATTCTTAAATGCAATAATTGTTATAGAAAACGTTTGCTTATAATAATATTGCTATTGCTGCTGATGCTGCTGCTGTTGCTACTAAAGCTTGTGTTGTTAAAGCAGCTTCTGATAATGCTGCTACTGATGTTGATGATGATGCCCGGGTAAAAAATTAACTCAAAATAAAGAGTAAAACCGCATCGAGTGCGGTTATTGCGGTTAACAAAAAGGATTAAAAATGACAATATGAGCAGCAATATAAGAACTGAAGCAGTAGTAGCAGCAGCAGCAGTTGCTACAACTACAACAATGATAAACAACAACAACAACAACACCAACAGCAATAACATCAATAGCAACTATAATAATAAACGAATACAAATTGAAAAAAGCGGAAAAAATTTTCAACGAAACGCGTAAAAGGACCAAACAAACAGCAACAACAACAACAACAACAGCAACGTTTATAATAATAATAAAAGGTTTGTGCATTGACAACTTTTTAATCACTTAATCAATATAATCAAATTGAATGTGGTCAAAAGGATTTATAAACCCATACAGGCAATGTAAAGTGTCATTAAATACAACATGGACATGAGGATATGAGCCCGTGCATGTACCATGTACGTACACACATGGACACACGCAAACAATGGCAAATGAATGGCATACAATGGGAAGGAAGGTGAATGGCAATGGGAAAGTGGATGGAACGAATGATTGAATAAATTCATTCATATTCGCATTTGTAAAGGTAAAGATTGATTTATTAAAACAAATTAAATACTATAATGGCAACAGGAACAACAATAACAACAACAACAACTACTTCAAGCAAATTATTTAAAAGAACATGTCAAACCATCTATCAAACATACATACATAACAAAACAATCAAAATCGAACTCTTTTTTTCATTCTAAACATTCTGAATGAAATCGTATTGAAGGGGCTAAATTAGGAAAATAAAGAAAAAAGAGTCCTTTTTGGATAACGACAGGAAATGAAAAGCTATTCAATCGAATACAACTACCTGTCATGTTTGCAAAAACTAATCAGAAATTGTATTGAATATCAAAGCAAAGGGGTAAATAATACGAAGAAGAGAAGCCAGACAGACAGCCATGACAAATGGAAAATTAATTGCCCGATTATATGGCGAAACAAATCTGTACCTAAAAACCTGGTACGAAAGTATACGAGTACACATAGTATACCATCTCTATAAGACGCTCATTCTCCCCGTGCTCCTTTATGGCGCAGAGGCATAGACTCTATTAAGCACTGATGCAGCAGCCTTGAGAGTATTCTAGAGAAAAGTCCTGCCGTAAGATCTTCGGTCCAGTGCGAGTTGGTGATGATTTGCGCATCCTATCCAACAGTGAGCTGTATGAGCTCCTCAACGACATGCCCATTGGGCAGCGTATTAACATCCAGCGGCTGCTTTGACACGGCCATGTCGTTCGAATGCAGGAGGATGCTCTATATATTCTCTATATTCCTCTGCATTATCGCACAAATTAATTATCACTCATGATTTTACTCTCCAAGCCATGGTTGGTCGTCTACAACGAAAATGATTTACATCATCATCTCCCAAGGTGGACTGAAACTTGTTTTATATTCTACTGCATTATCACTGAAGGTGATTAATAATTTCGTGATGCTTTAATTCAGGTATACAGTCAGGTATTTCGAAGCTATTTGGTTAACCAAATCTAAGATGTTACACCTTCGTTTGAAGAATACTATCTTGGAACTAAAGACTGCATTACCATTGAACTTTATTTCTCAACAAAGGTTTTGCAAAGCCATACTCGCAATTTTTTAGAGGAAAAAAATCACCAAAAAAGTTCCTCTTTAAGGAATATTTGAATCCAAAGATGTTATTCATTTCAAGAATACTATCCTAGTCTGGGAGCTAAAAACTTCATTATCAATGAAGTATATTTCATAATAAACTGAAGAGAAAAAACTCATCTAAAAAGTTTCTCTTTAAGGGATAGTTGGATCCAAAAATGTTATATCTCCATTTCAAGAATACCATCCTAGTCTAGAAGCTAAAAACTGCATTATCATTGAAGTATACGTCATAATAAAATAAAGAGGAAAAACAAATCTAAAAGGGTTCCTCTTTAAGAGGTATTTGGATCCAAAGATGTTATATATTTGAAAAATACCATCCAGCATAGGAACTGCATTACCATTGAATTTAATTACACAATAAAATTCTTAAAAAAACAAATTCTTTAAAGCCAGATTCTGAATTTTTCTTCGTTTGAAGAATACCATCATAGTCTAAGATCTAAAGACTGCATTACCATTGAAGTTTATTTCACAATAATACTCTTAAAACCCAGATTCTAAGTTTTTTAGTTGTAAAACTTATCTAAAAATGTTCCTCCTTAAGCGATATTTCCATCCAAGATGTTATATCTTCATTTAAAGAAGCTAAAAACTGCATTACCACTGAAGTATATTTCTGAGCAAAACTCTTTAAAGCCATATTCGCAATTTTTAGAGGAAAAATTCATCTAAAAAGTCCTTGTTTAAGGGATATTTGGATCCAAGCTGTTAAATCTTCATTTGCAGAACACCATTCTAATCGAGGAACTGCATTAACATTGAAGTTAATTACACAGATTGGAAATTTCTTAGAGGAAAAACTAATGTAAAAATATCTTATTTATCTTCATTTGAAGACATCTTGTGTAGAAACTCAAGACTGCATTACCATTGAAGTATGTATATTTCAGTACAAACTTTTTAAAGCCATATTCGAATTTTTTTTGAGGAAAAACTCATTTAAAAAATTTGGTATTTAAGAGATATTTGGATCCAAAGATGTTATATCTTCATTTGAGGAATATCATTCTAGTCTAAAAGCTAAAGACTGCATTGCCATTGAAGTATATTTCTGCACAAAATCTTTAAAGCCAGACTCTGAATTTTTTAGAGGAAAAACGCATCTAAAAAGTTCCTTTTGAAGGGATATTTGGATCCAAAGATGTTATATCTTCGTTTGAATAATACCATCCTAGTCCAGGATCTAAAGACTGCATTACCATTGAAGTATATTTCTGAACAAAACTCTTAATGCGTGATTCGCAGTTTTTTAGAGGGAAAAACTCATTTAAAAAAGTTCCTCTTTCAGGAATATTTGAATCCAAGAACACCATCCTAGTCGAAAAACTAAAAACTGCATTACCATTGAAGTATATTTCTAACCAAAACTCTTTAAAACCTGGTTCGCAATTTTTTTGAGGAAAAACTCATCTAACAAAGTTCCTCTTTCAGGGATATTTGGATCCAAGAATACCATCCTAGTCCAGGAGCTAAAGACTGCATTACCATTGAAGTATATTTCTGAACAAAACTCTTTAAAGCAAGATTCTGAATTTTTTGAGGAAAAACTCATTCACAAATGTTCGTGTTTTTGTGCAATTTATTTAAAGTCGTGCTCAAACAAAACCATGCAGTTTATGAAGGCTCTTCAATGTTTTCTTTTAATTTTTATAACCGACCACGACGAATCAATGGATGTGTTTGTACAATGTCTCGCGGTTTTTTTTGTATATTTTCTTTACGGGACTTTGGTGCGTATGTATTGCGGTCGCCATATTGCAATTCATTTTTATACGGCGTTTTTTTCCACCATTTTTTCCAACCATTTTTATACGGAATTTTTATTTTATTTTCTTTTCTTTTATTTTTGCTTTTTTTTGTGATTTCGTGCTTGTTTTTGTTTTAAGGCATGCATGCTGCATGTTGCAGCAGGCCAACAACGAATTATTGCAGCGAATTGTGTGTTCGTGTCAATATACACTTGAGAGTGGTAGACGATAATGTATGAAAATTTCGGTGTTGTCTTGTGCTTTCTGTTGCTGATGGTTAGTTGAACTTGTTGTTGTTGTTGGGTTATAAAGTATTGAACTGCAGCCAAATGTTGTATTGTGAAAAGGATACGATTCTTTCGATTTGTTTTTATTCTTTCTTTTTGTGTTTTTCTCTCCGTTTTTTTGGTTTGATTTCATATTTTTGTGGAGACACCAAAAGTAATATTCCATGTACGTATGGTTATGGTGGTCAGTTTGGTACATACAATGGGGGCGAAGAGTTGCAAGGACAATAACATTCTTGTGTATGAATAGTTTGTTGCCTGCTGTCCATTTATTGATGATAATCACCATGATAAAGTGTATGGATTTTTTTGGTGGGTATTATGTTGTGTATGTATGTGTGTGTATTTTATTATATTTTTGTACCAGATTTCAGATTTCTCGTTGCCATTATTTTTACATCGTCTTGCTGTAGCAGGTTTTTCAGCCTTTTTTTTTTTTGCTGGGCAACCAACCATTGTGACAGCAACATTTTATTTGGTTGCTGGCCATCATAAAGCTTTAGCATAAAAGCAGGGTGGCAAAAGCGAAGAGATTTATTTCTTTACGCTGATAATTGTTGTTGTTGTTGTTGCCAATGAATATGTCAACATCTGGATTGATATGAAGTTGGGAATTATTAAGGATTTATGAAAATGATTAATGAGTTCTCTTTGATTCGACCATGTTTACCAGCAACAGTTGCAGCATACAGCAACGAAAAACCAAAGTCGAAAACAAAAAAAAACGAAAACCGTTTTTCTTTTCCATTATTCGTTATGTTGTTGTACGTAAATTGTGGTCATAATATTTGGCCAAAGTCTGCATAATTGTTCAGCTTTAACTGGTACTTCAATTTCGGATCTTTTTTGGAAAATTTTTTCTAAAAGTATTCATCGTTTGTTCTCGCAAAATTTTTGTTTATGTTTTAATAAAAAACCATCACTCTTACTTTATTTACGCCATCAATTAAAATCCGATTTAGAACAAATCAAAAAACTTTTTTTTTTGTCAGGCAGTCAGCAGCGGCACCGTCAGTTTCAAATTTAATTGTTTTTTTTCACTTATTTTCGGACATGTGGAAATGTTTTCAACACGTTTTTTTTGTTGCTGTATGGAAAATTTTCTACTAATTGCAGCAATTTACCAACTGTCAACGAGATGAGTGCAACAAGAATCGCATAATCAACCACAATCCAAAAAAATAAAAAATAAACAACAACAAAAAATACCATGACAACCACAAATGCATACAAAAGTTAGAACATCTAAAACGTTACAAAAATATCCATCAAATGTTAGTTGGACAACAACAAGCACAGGTTTTGATCTGCAAAATGGACTAGAGTCAACAACGATTTTGTCTTAAGCAATTGGTTATGTTTACCAGTGTCAGACACACAGATGCCTGGTACATATGGCGAATACAAAGAACCGCCTGCATAGAATACTACATCAACGATAGCTGTACAGTCGATTTTGCATCCTCAGAGGCTTAGCAGGTAATACGAATTGACGCCTCTGGACGACTGGGCAATGCCACGGTAGAGCTTTCAAATAAATTAACTGCATGGTATACTATGACATCAAAAAACCGCAGTTAGAAGTCAACTTTAAACTGTTTGTCGCGCCACTCATGTATGAAATTAACACACACAACATAAGTGGTGTGAGAAGCTAGGTCGTAACCCTGACTGAAAGGTTGTAATCATCGGGCATTAGGGGCAAAGGGAACCTGGAGGCTTGAGGCTAAATAGGTGAAGGCATCTTGCGAAGTCGGGATGCATAGTTTATTTGATATGACTACCGCACCATTTGTAGCATCTTTTAGACAGAAGATAGGCTACTGCGATAGTCAATACTTCTAAATTTTTGTGGGGAAGATGATGACTTCGAAAACGATTTTAGTCTGCAATAAATCTCTTAGTAGCAGTACTAATAATAATAATAATATTTGTTTGTTAATTTATTTGTAAGGTTATTATATTTTTCTTATTTATCAATCTTTGTTATGTCTATATCCTTAGCAGTACTATTAAATAAGGTGATATCTTGTTGTACTGTATTTACGCTTGAATGAATAAATAAATAAATAAATAAATAAAAGTATAACAGAGCAGTACAATGTTCACATAACATGGATGCCTTTATTTTAGACGTAGCAAAACCACTGACCTCATCAACAAATTTTCTACATTGGAGATCCTATTAAAAACCTGGAACCTTAGGGTAGACAATGTAGTATTGAAGTCCGTTAATGCTGTCTAACAGTTTCGAAAATGGGCAACGCAATATGGCAACTTTGGCTCGAACTAGATAGAGGTGCAAGGAGAGTCTGCTTTCCGTCATTATTATTATTGCGACCATACGAACTATTGCACTCCCTCAAACTTAATCCGGCATTACCATAATGTCTCCTCCAGACCTTTTACCCGGACAAACTTCAGTATGCTGCTCGGTGTTAACAATAACAATTCCTTGCTTAGCTCCTGATACCTAATGGCAGATATTTCATTATAAGCTGCATTAATGGCAGCTGCCGTAGTCTAGTAGATAGTGTGTTGGCTTATTACATAGTAGACTTCGGTTCAAATCCCACGTCAACAAAAACGAAATGTGAAAAAATATTTCTACGGTATTTCTGGCAAACGGTCTGAGAGCAAATAAAATTCCCATGAAAAGGTTTCTCAAAAATCTGTCGTTTGGAGTCGACTTTAAACTGTAGGTTCTGCCACTCATATATAAAATTAACACACATAACATAAGTGGTGTGAAAAACTAGGTCGTAATTCTGATTAATGGGGTGTAATGTCCAATTATATATGTATGTACAGAGGACCCTTATTATTGCAACCATATTATCTGTCGTAGTCCGCTATAAAGTCTCCTCCAAGCCTATTGCCCTGACAAACTTCAGGAAGCTACCCGATATCAACAATAACAATTCCCTGCCTAGTTCTTGATGCGCACGCAAGTGTTTTTCTCCTCAGACGCATTAATAGCCCACAGATACCAAGAATGTGCTGCAACGATTCATTTTCATCATCAAAAAATCTACATGTAGAGCTTGAGACATCTCCCATTCTGAATAAGAGTACTTTAAGTCTACAGTGCCTTATTAAAATACTGGTTTCGAACCAGAGATCAGCAATGAATCGTTTCTTCGCCACTCATAAGCACTCATGACATTTTGAATATAAGTGAGTCAATAATATTGAAATTTAACTATGTACTCTGATTCATTCATACTCAAAGTTGATTTATAAGTACAGGTTGCAATGAATATGCCATATGATGAGTACTTCTAACTTTGAATATGAGTGAGAGGTTAAATGATATTAAAATAAGTTTGAATGCTTATAAGTATCAGAAATTATGAATATAATTCGATTCTACTCATCTTTTTGAATACTCATTGCTGATCTTTGTTTCGAACCTCAGTTTATTCCTGGATAGTGCGATGCAGATCTCCTGTTAAAGTCATTTTCAAATAAAAGTTTTAATTGACTTGTTGTTGCAAAGAACATCAGGTTTCGATGCTAAGTTGAGTCGTAAGAACCTCCGTGAGAACAGATTTATCTTCGGTTCAATTCGGTTTGTTTAATTTTTGGTAAGCTTCTCATCTAAATTCCACTTGCTATGTCTGGTGATATTTTATTGTCCTTTATAAGCAGCTTACACTGTATGCCAATTTGTTTTTGCTCTTGAAGGTTTGAGAAGTACAGGCGGCATAAAAACCCTGATTTTAGCCAATAATTAGTGTCAAGTATTGTGAATAAGAGCAACAATTTGACAAGAGTTACTCTAGAATGGTTTTACTTTGGTTTTATAATTCTGAGAAAATCTCAAGTTCACTTACAAATTAAGGAAAGAGATTCAATTAAAAACAAAAAAAGGAAAGACAAACGAATTAAAAAAGCCAGAACTTAGCCACATTACTGGCAAATATATTTTTGACAGTTTTTCACTTAATTTCTTTCATTTGCTTTCATTTAGGCCACTTGATAGCCATACGAAATGCCATTAGATATCAGATGATGACTGGATAATATACGGACTCCATACCAGAGATCAGCAATGAATCGTTTTTTCGCTACTCATGAGCACTCATGAAATTCTGAATATAAGTGAGTCAACAATATTAAAATTTAACTATGTACTCTGAATTATTCGTACTCACTACAACTGTTGATTTATAAGTACAGGTTGTAATCAACCCAGAAATTATGAGTATGATTCGATTGTACTTATCTTTTTGAATACTCATTGCTGATCTCTGCTCCATACCATGGAGCATGGCTTGAGTACGTTGATGACCTTATACACACGCAGTTTTGCTATGTATATATTGTAGGTGTGTGTAGCAACTTATGTTATTGACGTGTCTTACGCTGTCTCTTCATGCAATATTGCACAAAACTGTAAAATGAAACGAAATACACTTGCAATTGCAAGTTTGCCTGTGTTTCATTTCAGAGCCACAAAATTTTATTGCTGCCCCTTTCCCCTTCTTTCTCAGTCACCGCGAGCTATTAACCATTATGATAACAAAGCGGTGGAAAGAAACACACAGGTTGGTTGGATTAAATTTTTAATAAAGATAGAGGGGCTGTTCACTGGGCTGCTGGTGGTAATGGTGGTGGCAGTAATGGTGGCAGTGGCAGTGAAATACATGTTTTATGCCACCATAAAATGCACATGTTGCTGGATGTTCGCAACAACATTTAAATGCTTTACAGATTGTTCATAGTTTCAATTCTGTTGTTTTTTTTTTCTTTTTGGTAATAACGGTTTATTTCTTTTACTTGTTCTACGTGCAACATTAATGTATACCCTTTTTATTCGCTTGATTGGCAGGCCACATTGTCTAGTCCACTCCTTCACTTTTTTTGCTGTGACTCTGGAAAAGTTTTGCGAACTCATTGTCTTGCTTGTTGGCCCAAAAAATATGCAAACATTGATCTTGTCTTTCAGATTTTTTCGAATCTCTGGTACTTATTTTAACCTTTTTACATACAATGACGTTACCACCTTGGCCATAATATCTGGTATTTTATTTGCGTAGTTTTTATTGCCAAATTTGTCTGTTTGTCTATCAGCTTGTGTGCTTTATAAACCGCCCTCCTCCATTTAAATAAACTCTATTGTTAGTTGCAACCAATGTTACTTGCCGCCATTAATGGTGGGACACATGCGTTGTAAATATTTGGGGGCAGAAGAAAAAACTCGCTCAAATTGTTATTGTAGTTTTTGGTCAGCCATATTACCAGCATATATTTTGCCAGACATTAGCAAACAATTTCATGTTTTTTTAATGGCGTTGCTAGACTGGTGGGGAGGGGGAGGATAGTTTTGCGGATGAATGCAATTGTTAATGATGGTTTCATGTTGTCATAAGTAACCACGTAAATGAGTGGAGGGTTATTGTAAATGTTGTCAAAGTGGTGGTTAATTTTGTAAAGCAGTGTAGACCAGAAATCAGCAATAACTATTCCAAAGGATGAGTGCAATCGAATCATACTCATAATTTTCGATACTTATACGCATTCATACTTATTTTAATATCATGGAACGTCTCTACACATATTCAAAGTTTGATGTACTCATCATATTCATAATTAACAATATGTATGGTGTTGTAGATATCGACTCTTCATAACTCAACATATACACGAAGGAAAAAATAAATATATTTCGCGTACGAACACTAAAATACTCACTAGAAGGTTGTGTGTTTGTTCTGCTTTCTGCTTTCTCCTTTTTTGCTTATGAGTCTTATTCTTTTGTTGTAAATGCAACAACAACTAAGACTGTAAATTTTGATGAAAGACTCTAGTCACTCGAATCATTTATAAGTATTATAAGAAGTATTTTTCTAAAGTTATGAATCTAAATGAGTAGGCTTATGAATCAAACATATTTCGAATGGTATGAGTTTGATGTCAACGTTGTACGCATGCTCATTGCAACTCGTACTTATAAATCAACGGTTGTAATGAGTATGAATGAATCAGAGTACATAGTTAAATTTCAATATTGTTGAATCACTTATATCCAAAATTTCATGAGTGCTTATGAGTAGCGAAAACACGATTCATTGCTGATCTCTAGTGTAGACCAGCAAAAGGTGCCGTAGTTGATTAGGCAGAGTGTTGACTTATTAGACGTGAGGCTTAGATTCAAACCCTAGATTAACTATCTCGATTGAAATGAAATATGTAGAAAATATTTCTTTCGGTGACTGTTGAGTCTTCTGGCAAAAACTTCAAGGGTAAAAAAAAATTGCCCTGAAAATTTTATAAAAAATCTGTCATTCGTAATCGACATTGAACTGCTGGTCCCGTCACTCATGTATAAAATTAATGCACACAACATGAGTGTTTTAAGAAGCTAGATCGCAATCTTGACTTAAAGGTTGTAATGACCAATTAAGTAACTAAGTAAGTAAGTACAAAGGACAACAACGTCTTGGGAATTTTGTAGCGCTTTCATCACGTTACTCTGTCTCCTAGGTTTATAGTTCCAAAGGCTGACGGTTTCCAATGATGACATCTGAAGAAGCCATAGTGATGCAAGAGAAGAGGAATGTACTGAACATATTCTGGGTCATTCTGCAGCAGTGTTTAATGATTTCAGGCGAAACACATGTGGCTATTTGAACAAAATCTGTATGACATTGGTAAAATGGCCATGGAATGGCAAGCAGAAGTTATACACACGGGTATTACAACTGCATCTTTAATAAGATCAAAGAAAATTATGCCGTAAATGGCCGCCTACAAAAGTTTCTCAAAAAATCTGTCGCTCGAAGTCGACTTTAAACTGTAGGCTCTGACACTCATATATAACATTCGCACAAGCAAAATGGGGTTGTGAGAAACTAGGTTGTAAACCTGACTGACAAGGTTGTAATCACCAATTAAGTAAGTAAAGAAGTAAATTTAAACGAAACACTTTCTATTAAAGACTCTGATACAAAAATTTCAATTTAAAAGGAATTCAAAAATTTATTTTTTCACTTCTCAACTCCATTTATTATTTGCTTTTGATTTTCACTCATCTCTCATCAAATTATGTCCCTCAAAGGCTGGTGAAGAAACAGAAAAAAACAGAATTTAATTGTATGGTTGGCCATATCTGTAATAAAATTAATTTAAATTTAATAACAACAACTACTTTGTGAAAATGCATTTCCATCATCTAATGACCAACAAATGTCAGCGAAAAAAAAAAAAATAACCAACAACAACAACATTTTTTTGATCGCATTAATATGCTGATCAAAATTCATGACAAACATTGACAACAAAAAATAATCCATTTCCTTTGATTTAATCATTTTATTTTTAACTTTTGTTGTTGTTGTTGTTATTCTAGTTAAATTATTCTGTTCACAGGTTTTCTTTTATTAACTCGTTTTTTTTTGTTGCAGCTGATGGTTACTGGCCAAATATTTTAGTTTCGCTGTGTTGTTCTTTTTTTTTTGGCGTTGAGTCTGGCCGCAATTATTAGAACAAACCAAGCAGCACAACGTGTCCATAATGTCAGGGCTCTTAGCAACACTTTCTCAAATTTGCTGGCGGTGTTTGTATGCTGTACAGTACTCTGTAGGATTATGTGGCATGTGCAGATGTTTGTAACCTCTTAAGAAAATTAAACCAAACCTTTAGAAGGGTATCATATGAAAAATATTTCTTCGGCGACTTGCTCTCAGCAGATTTAAGGCAAATACTCTGAGAGTAAATTAAAAATTGCCATGAAAAGTTTCTCAAAACAATCTGTCGTTCGGGATCGACTTTAAACAGTAGGTCCCGCCGCTTATATGTAAGAAATTAACACACACAACATAAGTGATGTGAGAAATTAGGTCGTAATCCCAACTGAAGGGTTGTAATGACCAATTTTGTATGTAATGTCGAACGAATATGAATTGAAATATTAGCTAACGACGGATTACTAATAAATTTCTGTGTGGAAAGTGCTTCCCAAGAACCGAATCTATAGATTTTAAAGTAAACAACTTGAATGTCCTTTTTGCCACTGATTACAAGCTGATATAGGGCTTCTCACAGTCATGCCTAACCATGGCTTTATTTTAATGCACAATTTTATTCCCCCTTTTTTTTGTTAATTTTAATACAAAATAAAGAAAAAAAAGTGATTTTTGGTTGATAGAGTCTAAAAAAACTCCAAAAAAACGAACTGAACTTTTAACGTGCAACATATACAATTAACACACACTCAGGGAAAAAATAAGAAAAATTGTATAATGTTGTTGGCAAATGTATGCACAAAGGACAGCATGTTGCAAACATACTTACAGTTACACAAACACAAACACTCACACATACGCACTTACCAAATGCAATTGAATTTTTTAGCAACAGCAAAAAGCATTTCAATAAAAATGACACACACTCACATAAATTCATATGCATAAAAAAAAAATATAGAAATTCTTTTAAATATACAACAGCAACAACAATGCATTCATATACATACCACATGTACAATAATGCACAGTGGAGCAAAAGATTTTTTTAAGTGAAAATTTTAAGCCGTTTGGTGAGCATTTCTTTAAAGTCTTATGATATGTTTTTGGCGATTTATTCAAAAGGAATTCTATGCTTTTGTGGACTTATAGGAAATTTTCTAGTTATTGAACATTAATTTTGAATTTCGTTCAGTAGTCTTTAAAATCGAGATTTGGAGGCATTGAGATTGATTGATTGACAGAAGAACCTAATTCTGGAGACGTTGCAAGATCATTTTTCAAGGTCGCCATATCGTTTGAATGCTAGAAAAATAATCTATTAAAGCATCGTTATCACAGGGTCGTGAAATCGGAAAAGACAACAACATATAACACAAGTACTGGTGCTCAAACTGCCTAAATATGTAACCAAACCTTATAAGTCATATCGTTTCTTCCTACCTTAACAGTTGATAACAACCATATAGTTAAAGTTTCAACTGTCAGATTAGTAGCCACTTATTCAATCCGTTTTACCAAGTCATCATAGACGGATACAGCATTCAGCAAGAATTAAAAATAATACATCGCATCAAAAAAACAATCCTTAGTAGTGAGACCCATGAATGTCGTATTTGGTACGAGACAAATCCACATATGAACCAAGAGAGTCTAATGCATTCTGAAAAAGTCACTATTTGGTGTGGATCAGATATCAGTAATGAATCGTTTTTTCGCTATTCATAAGCCCTCATGAAATTTTGAATATAAGTGAGTCGAAAATATTGAAACTTAACTATGTACTCTGCTTCATTCATACTCATTACAACCGTTGATTTATAAGTACAGGTTTCAATGAGTATACTTACAACATTGCCAACAAACTCATACCATTCGAAATATGTTTGACTCATAAGCCAGCGCACTCATTTTGATTCATAATTTTAGAAAAATACTTCGAATAGTTATAAATGATTCTAGTGACGCGAATCATTCATTAAAATTTACAGTCTTAGTTGATCTTAGGCATTTACGGCAAAAGAAACAATACACATAAGCAAAAAAGACAGAGCAGCAAGTAGAGCAAACACGCAACCTTCTAGTGAGTATTTTAGTGTTCGTACTCGAATCATACTTATTTTGTGATTCGTGTACATGTTGAGTTATGGAGAGCCCGAATCAATAACATCATATATGTTGTAAAGTATGAATATTGTTGAACCCTGTTCAACAAATTTATATTTATCTTTATTAATAATATTTTGTATTTAATTTTGTGCACTTAATTATCTTTATAACTGTATTTACATTTTGTTTTTCTCTTTTTTATTATCTTCTTGAACTCTTGAATTCGCCCTTTTCCTATTTACTTACTGTTTTTATATACCTAAGAAGTAAGATCATGAATTGTTTTATAGATATTAAGTTAGTTATAAGACACAACTCATTAAAGCAAGAAGCTTTTATTTTGGTTTATTAGAAAACCTGATCGTGTTTTATTTAAAGACACACTCTACTCTATTGGGAAAAGGAGTTACCTCGCCCCAATAAATATAATGAGTACTTCAAACTTTGAATATGAGTAGATAGGTTCCATGATATTCAAATAAGTATGAATGCGTATAAGATCAGAAATTATTAGTATGATTCGACTCTACTCATCTTTTTGGGTACTCATTGCTGATATCTGGTGTGTAAGGTCTTCGTGTGCCTTAAGTTGTGCAATGTTCCGTAAGGATAAGACCCGTAATTGTTGTATGAATTCTTATTTTAAAAGAAATTAAAACTCAATTGAGAGTCACTGTGAAACTGTTTTTTAGAGAAAAAAAATATTGTTTTACTAAAATAACAACACATACATTTACACATTTAATAAAAAAGCTGCACAAAATTTTTCAACACATTCACATATGCACACAAACGTAGAGAAAAAACTGGACACAAATACTAAAAAAAAACATATGAAATATACTTAAAAAATCAACCCAAAATCAAAAGAATATACAAAAAAAAACACATGACAACAACAATAACAACAACAAATGCATTACTTTCAATTTTTGATTGCAAGTCCATTTGTTGGCTCTAACAAGTTGCAAATTTGCTTAAAACATAAAATATACAGTCACATACATACACATATAATAAAAATCCATAAAAAATCAAAGGAGAGTACGAACACATATACATAGCCAACCATAAGCTTTTAGTGGAAAACCATATAAATACACAAATGCATACACAAACACCCACACTCATACATATGTACATACACATTTAAATTTACAAAAGATAAAAAGTCCACCACAGAGTTAACAAAACTACAAAAGTCTACGAGTACACATACACATGAAATACAAACCCAAATACAAACACACACCATACACCATACACTTGAATACATTAATATGAGTACAACACACAGGCACTCATATTTAAACCATAAAAAATATCATAACAATGTTGGTAACATAAAGGCCAAAAACAAAAAAACGTAAGAGAGACACGTTAAAATAAAGTTGCACTTTAAGTGCAGCATCAAAAAACTCCAAAAAAAAACTTTGAAAGCGTTTTCCTTTTTTTTCTATTTTTTTTTTGGCCATAAAATAAGAACAAATATTATACGGGCAATAACGGGTATGATGAGGGTGCTGGTCAATGGTTTGTTGTACGTTGGTTTTGAATACTGAATGCATCAGGGGTTCAGTTTTGAACCAACATAAAGCAAAACAGACACACTCATACAACTACGTGCCTTTAAAACAAAGCCAGAGTGAGAAAGAGAGAGGGAGAGAGCGTATGAAAGAGTGAGTGCCTATAGTTGTGTGTTTTTAGGCTGAATTTTTATATCACGGGGCAAATATAGACAGCGTCTGTCATTTATTTGTTGGTCATTGGAGACGGCGGTTATTTAAACAGAAAAAAAAAACAGAAAAAATCTTTACTTGGGGTTTTTTCTATTTTTTCGCTGATGCAATTGCTGTATTATTTGTTAAACAAAAGCCTACTCTAACTGACTGACTGCTGCTGTAGTTGGGTTGGCTCGTTACTAACACCACTTCATTCATTTTCATTTTCAACTCAAACCATTACTTTCTGCTTGTTATAGGCCTGCCATCAACGTTTACCCATCATTTATTAATGCATACAGACACACACACCCATACACACACATGCAAACATAAACAAATGTTACGTTACGTTACATTATTTTACGTTAAACGTTCATCTATCAAAACGGAAGTAGACTCTACAAACAATGATGGTTATTGCCATTGCCATTACCAATGCTATGGCTATTGTCATGGCTATTGTCATGGCTATTGTTATTCTTCTTCTTCTTGTTCTTTTGGTTTGCAATTTTTATTTCTGTCGGTTTTCTATGCATATTCCGTTGCGGTTTAAAAAATTTAATACACTAACAATGCCTTGATAAAAACTGCACTATGGAGTTATTTTATTATTGCATGAGTCAGTGGAGAGAGAGAGCTGTTTCAATAATGACGTGAAAACAACCCCATGTCGCTTGGAACACTAGAAAAAAAAAAGAATGCTGGAGGACATTCGTGGTCATCATAGAAATTGTAGAGAGTGTTTATGTTTATAATTTTGAATTGTTAAAAAAGAGAGAAAGAAATAAAAAAAGGATTTAGACTTACCTGGACTATAATGGAAAGTGATAGAAAATAAGCTCCTTTGTAATTAAATTCAAAGGTTATCGGTTTTGTGGCTGACTATACTTTTCGATGAATGCATAGACATACTCTCTTTCTGTACTTTAAAAGTCTGATGGAAGTATGAATTGAGATTTCAAATATGGTGATAAATTTTGAATAGACAAGGTACAAATCAGAGTTCAGCAATGAGTTTTCAAAAAAATAAGTAGAATCGAATCATACATTTCTGATACTTATACGCATTCATACTTATTTTCATATCATGGAACCTCTCTACTCATCATATTCCTTCTTAACTCAATACCTATGATGTCATTGATTTCGGCTCTCCATAACTCAACATATACACGAATCACAAAATAAGTATGAATCGCGTACGAACACTAACATACTCACTAGAAGGTTGTGCCTTTGCTCCGCTTTCTGCTTTCTGTCTTTTATGCTTATGAGTCTTTTTTTTTTCTTTTATTGTAAATGCAACAACAACTAAGGATTTCGCCGTGGTCTAGTAGCTAGTGTGTTCATTTATTAGCCGTAAAGCCTGGGTTCGAGCCCCAGGGCAGACATCGAAAATGAAGTATGAAAAAAATATTTCTTCGGCGACGTCCCCTCAGAAGATTTCTGGCAAAGACTCTGAGAGTATATAAACCTGCCATGAAAAAGTTTCTCATAATATGTCGTTTGGAGTCGACGTTAAACTGTAGGTCCCGCCACTCAAGTATAAAACTAAGGCACACAACGTAAGTGGTGTGAGAAGCTAGGCCGTAATCCTGACTGAAGGGTTGTAATGGCCAATTATGTATGTATGTATGTATGTATAAGTATTTTTCTAAACTTATGAATCTAAATGAGTTGGTTTATGAATCAAACAAATTTCGAATTGTATGAATTTGATGTCGACGTTGTACTGATACTCATTGCAACCTGTACTTATAAATCAATGTTGTGTAGTGAGTATGAATGAATCAGAGTACATAGTTAAATTTCAATATTGTTGCCTCACTTGTATTCAAATTTTCATAAGTGCTTCTGAGTAGCGAAAAAGCGATTCATTGTTGGTCTCTTGTGAGAATGCAAACAAATATATTTGATCACAGATGGTCCCAACATTAGAAAATGTAAGAAGAAGAACTCATCTACGATCATCAGACTTATTACAATGGATAGTACTGTAAAGTAAGACTAAAACGCGTTTGTTCCCAGGGGGAAAACATAATAATCACTAGTAGGTCGTGCGTGGACTTAATAGACAAGAACCAGGGGTTCAACTTTCGGCTTAGACATCACCAACAAAATGAAATGTGACGGCGCGTTCTGTCATTTGGAGTCGACTTTGAATTTGCGGCTTCCGCCACTTATGGATAAAATTAACACACACACACATAAGTGGTGTGAGCAGCTAGATTGTAATTCCGTCATTAAATGGTAGTAAGACTCTAAACTTTGAACAGGATGTAGAGTAAAATGCTGAATTTCTAGTATATGAACCTATAGTATCAGTAAATGGAAATCATTTCTTTCGATATCCCGATTATATCGCAGTTGATGACTCGTCAGTTATTTCTGATTTCTGATCAGTTATTGGATTACTTACACAGCAAGTGTCATTATTATACACACCTTTTCCAATGGTTTCATTAGAAGCACATAACATGCACACATAACATAATTGGCCATTACAACCCTTCAGGATTACTACCTAGCTTTACACATCACTCATGTTGTGTGTGTTAATTTCATACATGAGTGGTGGTACCTTAGAGTATTATACTCGTAGTTAAATGTTTTACAATCATTGCAGAATTCCGGCATAGGAAGAATTGGCAATAAACAAAAAATTGGCTTGGCAGTTTGCTTTTAAAATATAATTTCGAACAGAATTAATTTTATTCTACTTCGCTGGGATATATGTGAACAGATGACTTAAGAAATTTTTAAAAGGAGTTTTTAATTTTTCTTCTTTAAATTTCATTTTAATTTAAATTATGCCACTGACGACGACAGTAACGACGACACATATTTGTGGCTCATTAAAACCAAGAAACGATGTGGAAAATTAAACGTTGCCATATTCCATAAAGACAACAACAACAACAACAAAAGCTAAAGTAACTACGACATGAGCAAAGACATACATAAATTGTCTTGTACGTTAAGGTCTTGTGTTCACATATGGGCATATCCATGGTAGGCTTTCAGAAAATTAAGAAAATTTACTGAATCTGAATTATAGAAGAAATAAATTTATGCCACGTCACGTGTCACATGCAATTTCTCACATTGGCATGATATTCATCCATCAGATATTCTGGATTCTGTGTCCACTACTTTTGTTTCTTTTTGTGACGATAACTTTAGGCATTTAGGCGAGATGAAGTTTTCTTCAATTTTTATTGTGTTTTACAAGAATAATCTGTACGACTCTTGCGATAGATACTAGAATCTACTCGAGAAGAATGCAAGAATGTGTTGTTATGAAAATTGAAAAACGGTGTAACATCGTTTAACATTAAAATGATAAAGAAAAGCTACAAACACAAAAACCATGAGTATGAAAGAAAAGGGGATAGACAAGTAAGAGAGAACGCAACAACAAGCAACGTGAACAAAATACACAAACAACAATGAAACCGAGATAGAGTTGTCGAGAAGGCGAAACCACGAACGTTCGACTTTAAGAACTTTCATCAGCCTGTTTACGTGGGAATATTAAAAGACAAGACAAAGGGGGCAACGAGTAGTAAGAATTCAATCAGTCTTGTATGAAGACGTGTTGCGTGTGAAGAGAATAATCTTGGTTTGAAGATCGCTGTTGCAAAGACCTGCCGAACAATTGTTAGTGTTTATGCAAACAGGAGTGTAAAGAAGAATAACGAACTAAGCGGATTGTTGTTGTACCATCAAGCTGTAAACAGTGGCACACAAAATAGTGCGAACAATAAAGAATTTAATTGAAAATAAATACAAATTAATTTTTATTTTGTTTGTAATCAATGAACTCCTAATTTAAACGTTTTTAAAAAGGTAAAAACGAAACAGTATACTTTCTCGACAAAGTAATACATTGGAAGAGTTTTTCTTAACAAAAGAAAACCCATCCACCTACATATGTAGTCTTCAAAATTGTGACAAATTGAAAAAAATATTTCTAGTTTTCTTGTCTTCAGGTTTCCAAACTTCTTTTTCAAGCAAATCCATGGAACAGCTCATATGTGTGGTAATATGGTATGTACCAGTACAGTATGTGGGTGTGGGAGGCATTTCTTAAGATATTTTTATAATTTCTTTTTAAAGTATATATTGTTGTTATTGTTGTTGTTTTAACAATTAACTTAAGCCATGTGTTATGTTAAACGTTATTGTTATTTTTGCTGTTGTTTTTTTTTTTTTTTTGTTAAATGTTAAAAAGCTTATTAAGAAAGTCCTTTACAATTTACAATGGCATTAAAAGAAAGGGAGAGAGAGAGGGAGAGCAAGAGAGAGATAGAGAGCGAAAGAACATTTTCACAAGTATATTTAAGTGAGATGTAAAAATAAGTGTAAAAATTATGACGCATACTTTTAGGCAGCCGTAAATGAACTTTTTTAAAGCATATACACAGGGAGTAATTAAGAAGTACAGGCAAAGAGAACCTTTTCGAGAAGCTAAGTTTAATTTGGAATATAATTTTTACAAAAATCTGGTTTTTAAAGCTAAAGGAAATACGAAAATTTGGAATATTTTAATGAATTTTGAAAGGATTTTTTGAAGTGTAGCTTCAAATACATATTTTTAACCTTAAAGCAGGCTTTATAGTACATGGCTTTTGCACAATCTTCATAATGATGATGTAACATTGCGCTTTACGGTGTCAATGGCACATTAAACACTTCTTCTCGACGTATATACATATGTACATATACAGTTGTAAACATTAAAATTCATATTTTCATTAAAAAAGAATTGCTATTGTTGTTGTTGTTGTTAATGTTGATGTTGCTGATGTTGCTGCCATTCTTGGCGTTGAAGTGTTGATGACATGTGTTACAAATTAAAGTATTTTTTAATTGCTTGTATGTAAGTGTAGTTGTTTGTATATTCCATTGAGCATGAATGGCATTAACAAGTAAAACAATTTTAATGAAGAAGACGTTACAACTACAGGCCCCAAAACGAAGGAAACCAATGCATACGCAAAGCCATATTCATACTTCAAAAAAATCGTAAAATTTTTGATGGTCTTCGCCGTTTGCGGTGGCTTCCTTAAGGCCATACCGCATAAGCTTCCGAGTGCTTAACATACAAAACCATTAACAGAAATAAGAAGTTTATAAAGTTTTTCGTTCTCTTTTTTCCTTTTTTTGTTAACGTAAAACCTTAAAAATCTTGTAATACATTGGAAAAGTTAAGGGTTCAACTGCTGCTGCTGCTATTTTTTTCTTCTCGTTTTGGTCCACCAGTATTAAGGGGAGATTTGAAGAGAGATATTAAGCGGCTATATTTATTGTTTTTACACAACAATATAGAGAATTAGGAAAATCATTTATAGCCTTAAGCATTTCGGACCAAACACAAGTACATATGTATATGTAGCTGGAGTAGTAGTAGACCTAAAAGCATTTCCAAATTCGAATGGAATTGTAAAAGACGAATGAAAAAACGCATGGATTTGTTTCCCAAAAACCTTTGCCTTTTCTGTAAAGGTTTTGCGAAACATGGTTTGCTCGTTAAAAAGTGTTTATTTACTCATATTCAGTCATTCATTCATTCATTTAACATACGATATTATTAACACACATAGAGGAGGTGGTTTTGCAGAACAGTAAAGGAATGAAATGAATACGATAGTCTTACAATTTTTGTCAAAGCGATTTCACTGTATTTTCTTGACAGTAGTTGTGTTGCAATTTTTTTCCTGTGTTTATGAAGTAGTTTTCCATACTCTCTAAAGACCTGTTTGCTATTAAATCAATCGGGGTGTATAAACTCATCCACACATCTTTTAATATCAAGTGTAGGTCTATGATTTTAAAGAACATTCCAACCGTTTGGTCAGGATTACAACCTAGCTTCACATACCATTCATGTAGAGTGTATTCACTTTATGGCGGTTAATGGCGGGACTTACAGTTTAAACGTCGACTCTGAGCGACATTTTAGTAAACTTTTATGGCGGTTTTTGTGCTCAGAAAACTCCTGATACGGGACAAATGTCAGGCTTGACTCGCTACCTAGTAGACTACAGTCTCGCGTTACATACATACATACATAATTGGCCATTAAAACCCTTCAGTCAGGATTACGGCCCAGCTTCTTACACAGTCTTCTCTCACAGTCTCGTGTAAGCTTTTATTAAAATGCGCCACATAACCTAAATCCTAGTTTTTTAATATTAATTTAGATCCTGATTCTCCAACTTCAGTTGGGAGATGCCCTGCAAGAAAAATGAAAGGAAGGGCCTTTTGAGTTTCTGAGTTGTTGAAATCAATTGATGAAATACGTACAGATTCTCACTTCAGTGAATAGTAGATGCCGTTATTACCATAAGTACCATAGTACTGCTTTAAAGCGATCTATTGTACTGCCATGAATCTTTATTGGGTATTCCTATAATGTCTTCTTCAAGCCAATTGTTCTGACAAATTTCATGATACTGCTCGGTGTCAACAAGTACAATTCCATGTCTCGCACTTAATATTTACTCACAGTTTTCTTTCTGGGATGTATTAATGTATCACAGGTTCCAAGAATGTGTCACAGGATCAACAGTCGCCGTAGTCTGGTTAGTTAGTTGGCTTATTAGACGTAAACGGCCACGGCTGAAACTCCAGGTCAGACATCAAAACGAAAATATGAAAAAATATTTCTACGGTGGCTTTCTCTCAGCAGGTTTCTGGAAAAAATTCTGAGAATAAAATAAAATTGCCATGTAAAGTTTCTCAAATAGTCTGTCGTTCGGAGTCGACTTTTAACTGCAGGTTCCACTACTCACGTATAAAATTGACGCACACAACATAAGTTGTGTGGGAAGTTAGGTCGTAATCCAGGCTGAAGAGTCGTAATGGCCAATTATGCATGTATGCACAGGATCAACATATTGGACCGCGGGTCTACAATACCTTGCCAAAAATAGGGTTTCCAATCTTAAGATTTCCCCGGATAGTCTGATGAATGACCCACTTGGTTTCAGAAGAGCCTTTGTCTCTCTTCATCTTCCCGTTCATTGAGTCTTCTTTTCCAAATATTCGCTTCCACTCCACAGAAGATTTCAAGTGGAAACTCTTCTCCTTGCAAGCTCATCTGCTTGCTAATTGTCGAGAATTAATATATGACCTGGGAGACGTTATTTTGCCATTCTGCAGAGTAGAAATTGACCTTTTATCCTAAAATGGACGTATGAAAATGTAAACCTCGATTCAATTTGAAATCCGATTAAGAATTTATTATAGGAAGTGGGGTTTATGAGCCCAAGGTTTAACGTGAGTTTCGCCATGATGGGTGAAAACAATGCATCTACCAGCGCCCGCACGCACAATGATGCAACCACATGATATGACTTCCCTCTTGATTAGGGGTCGGAGATAATCTAAACTCCTTTGTGAAAGTGGTCAAGCTTGCGCTCTCCCGGGGATTTGGGTATAAACCGTGCTAACACAAGGCGACCGTAACATTGTTGGGGCAGAGATAAGTTTCTGGGGCATTCGTGGTACCAGAATTAAGCCTCCGGTCAGGCTTCGAAGTCCAGTCTTGGGGGAGTGGGGTTCATGTGAAAAACATCCTATTTAAAGGTGGCTTCGTGGCATGGAAGCTTTCTCTGTGGATTTCTTTGAATTAAAAACAAAAAATACAACATTTTTGTTTGTATAATGTTTTCATTCTTTTAAAACCTGCATAAAAGAAACAAAAGCAAATACAACACACTAATATGTGTTCCCATATGTTTGTTCGTAAGGCATACTTTATTGAAGTACTTTTCATTTTTTCTTTTTTTGTTGGTTTTTTTTTGTCCTTTTTAAAGAGATTTTCGCATTTAATGATGATGTTTAGCCTCAGGGCTTTGGCAAGGAGCATAATGTTGCATATGTGAGAGTGTTTTCTTTTTTGGTGTGTATGTTGCTCAACAACAAAACCTTCAAACATTTTCAGCTCTAACACCCTGATATTCACAACCCCCAATATAACCATAGTGAAGAGAGATAAAGAACGAGAGAGAGAGAAAGCGAGTGGCGCGGACTGTGTTAAAACAAAACAATTCTTTTCGATTTCGAACAAATCATCTATAAATATCCGCTTGCAACTCGTATTGATACTTTCCCCTACTGCATGGGCACGGGTATGTTTGCTCATCCAAAAGATTTTGTATCAAAAGTTGAAATTTATTATGAAAAACTGTTGTATTTGCTGCATGTGCTTACAAAATAGGAAGCCCTACGGCTATGAGTGCGAACGAACGTTTCATTTAAAAGTTTGTGAAAGGAATAAATTGATTTTTTCTCTGTTTTGTTGTTGTTGTTTGAGTAGATTATGATTGAATCTTCTTAAATACTTACGAAAGGTCACAGATCTCTTTCGAATTATGCATTATAATGTGGGATAATATGAAAATAAAATAAAAAACAAATATTTTCTAGGGCACTAATAAATTTGAAAAGTTTATGTTGATGCAACAAATATTTACTGGAATACGTTACGTTGCCTGAAGGTTCTTTTGGTTGTGATAATGAATTTTTTAAAAACATTTTTGATTTTATTTTATAGTTTTGAAAAGGATAGAAGCCTTGTTATTGTTGCCAGCAATTTATAGATTTGTATTCTTGTTAACCTTTATAAATATAAGTCTCAGTCTCATTTACTTTGGACATCGATATGTTCTGTCTTTTGTATGCCACAAACAAGCTACATTGATGGCAATACACTTCGAGAATTTTCCCTTGTATTCGGAATATTTCATTCTGATACCGAAAGCTCCTGCCCCTGTCCCAAGATCCCTTCACGATCCATATGTATATCACAGCATAGTCTCTCTTTTAAAAGAGTATAAACCTTCTAGAATATTCCATTAATTGTTGGTGCTAAGTCTCATTGTGAAGCACTTCCATAAATCACAGAGTCAATAGGTTCTGTCCAGCGAACAGTTAAGGAAGGAGCTGTAAGTCAATCGTCTACTTAGGTCAGGAAATCCCATACAAATTTCATATTGGATTTGTTTCGCGTTTAGATTGATGGCCAAAGGCCAAAGCTTTGTTTTTCACTACAATGTGCGACGTATTTAAATCCAACACAGTTTCCAGCGCCTGTCTGTAGCACAGGTTCTCTATCCTATTGTTATACCAACACATTATAGTGTCTGTATCTTGTTCAGCTCCATTTAAGCTGCTTTCAGATTTTTTCTGTCTGTCAAGTTTATTTGAATCGGTACGTACGTAGGAGCATAGAGGGCATTAATTGATTTGAGCAGATGCTCACACAGTTGGTCGACTTATCGTTGCTGTTGTCTGACCATCATGGTATACATTCAGAGCATAATTCCTGTATAGCATTCCCAGGATTTCTCTGTAAGCCTTATACATACCATTATGGCATGTCAAGTCTTTCGTGAGATGATCTCTATTTGAGGCTTCCATGTCAATTTACTACACAGTGCTATTTGCTTCAATTTAGTACGTAGTGTGTTGGCTTATAAGACGCAAGTCTTTGGTTCAAACACCAGCTCAGACATTTCGAACAAAACGGAACATGAAAAAATTATTTCTTTAGTCGACTTCCTCTCAACAGTCTTCTGGCAAAAACACAGTAATAAAATTGCTATGAGAAGTTCTTCAAAAATCTGTCGTTCAGATTTGATTTTAAACTGTATGTCCCGCCACTCATGAATAAAGTCAGTGTACACAGCATGGGTGGTGTGAGAAGCTAGGTTGTGATCTGGACTTAAGGATTGTAATGACCATTTAAGTCAGTTTTCCAACGTATTTCACCTCCCTTTTCTGTCACATTATCTCATCCAGGAGAAAAGTATTCTTCCACTAAGGAAGGACACACGCACAACATGGGGGCTATGAGCAGATAGGTTGTGATCCTGGCATAAAGATTGTAATGAGCAATTATGAATGTAAGTTACTTCAACATATTGTATGTCGATTTTCTGCGATATTATCTCATCTAGAATTAGAATATTTTTCCATTTAGGAAGTTTACTCCTTCTTGAAGAAAGGGTATGATTGTGGTAGAGTTCCCATCTATCAATCTACAAGAGCTGTCTCAGTAAATCTGCCATATAAATGTGTTGACTAGGATGTAATAATATCGCACATCTTATAAAGTTGTGCCCAACTTTCTCTAGTGTTTTGCACATGAAAGGCGTGAGACTTACTGGTCTGGCTGTTTTCCCAATTTTGAGATGAACATCATCCTCATCCTTGGCTAGCTGTTGGTATGTGTATACCAAAGCTGATCTCAATAAGTATTCAAATAGATGAGTAGAATCGAATCATACTCATAATTTCCTATACTTATATGCATTCGTACTTATTTTAATGTTATCATGGAACCTCCCTACTCATATTCAAAGTTTAAAGTACTCATCATATTCATACTTAACAACACGTATGACGTTGTTAATTTCGACTCTCCATATCTCAACATATACATGAATGACAAAATAAGTATGAATCGCATACGAACACTAAAGTACTCACTAAAAGGTTATGTGTTTGCTCTGCTTGCTGTTCTGTCTTTTTGTTTATGTGTCTTTTATTGTAAATGAGTATGCTTATGAGTCAAACATATTTCGAATGGTATGAGTTTGATGTCAACGTTGTACGCGTGCTCATTGTAACCTGTATTAATAAATCAACGGTGTATGAGTATGAATGAATCAGAAGTACATAGTTAAATTTCTATATAGTTGATTCGCTTATACTCAAAATTTCATGACTAGCAAAAGAAACGGTTCATTGCTGATCTCTGGTGTCTACATTAAAAGCTAGGCTACTGTGTCATATGCAGGGATGGCAATAGTTGCTTTATGGTCCTTTGTAATAGAGCAGGAAAAATTCAATGCGCTTGTACGTTAAAAGCCAATTTTATTCTCTCTTCGGTGCATAAATGCATAATTGGCCATTACAGCCCTTCAGTCTGGATTACGACCTAGCTTCTCACACCACACATGTTGTATGTGTTAATTTTATACTTGAGTGGCGGGACCTAAATTTTAACGTCGACTCCTAACGAGAGATTTTGAGAAACTTTATTTACTTTCATAATTTTTTACAGAAATCTGCTGAGAAGAAGTCGCCGAAGGAATATTTTTTTCATACTTCGTTTTGATGTCTGAACGAGGATTTGAACCGTGGCTTCGCGTCTAATAAGCCAACTCACTACCTACTACACTACGGTACATATTTATGTCGTTTTTACAGCCGATGTTTGCAAACTTTACCCACGTCTAAGATCTATGGCCATGGACTCTTTCACTGATATAGTCAGGGATGTCTGCAGTTCTAATCACAGGAATAAGGAATAAGGCGTTGGATTTCCTTTCGTCGCAGCCTAAAGGAGAATTTGATTCACATATAAATTTTTAAATAATTTCATTAAATAAGTGGGTATTTTTTAAACTCTTTTTTTACATCTGACAACTTGGCAACCAGCAATGTGTTATGAACAACAAAAACAATCCCACTTGCTATTTTACTCCTTTTCATACTACCAAACGTTTGCAATATTTTGTTGCACCCTTTGAGACAGCAACTGACACCTTGGACAACAAAATACAAACATACGAGGACATTGTAAAATAAAATTAAAAATATAAAAACAACTACAACAACAACAAATTTGTTATGGAATTAAATAAAAATATTATAAAATAAAATAATGAAAGGATTTCAAGGATATTTTTTTCCCTTCTATTTTTTTCCAAATCATATTACAACAATTTAACACACTGAAAACGCATGTAATTGGCTTTTAAAAACATGTTGTTTTGTGATGTACTGGACCATCTAGCCAAGCACAGCCATCCATCCAGCAGTTCTAGTATCTATGTTGGCAACTGACCAGGATATGTGCTAAAAAGATAAATTTAAACACACGTTATTTTTCTCTTTTCTTTATCCTGCATGTCCTTTTACCACTTAAATACGAGCAAAAAAAATGAAATTCAAGAGAACAAGAGAAGGAAATGAACTACAACAGGACAAAATCTGTGTGTAAAATGATGTTGGTAGTGGTAGTTCTGGTGGTAGTTCACAATATAAAGTGGCCGTATTAGATGAGAGAACCACTTGGCTCGTTATTCATGTGTGGACAGGAACACAATTTTATGGTGTTGCTTTACTTTTTCATAGTCAGTCAGTGTCCTTTTTTTTGCAAGGAGTTGTTTTTTAATAAAATGAATTAAAATTTATAAAATGAATGAAATAAAAAACCTGACCCAAGATGACCATATCAAGTAGATGAAACAGAGGACACCAGAAGTAAATGCGTAACTTGATGGCAGTCACTTTAAAAAAAATATTGTCAAGGCAACAGTATTTTTGCTTTTATATGAGCATACAACTGTTGAGTGATAAAAAACAGAGAGAGTAAATCCTTTTCAAGTCCTATTTAAATAAAACTTAATAAACTTAAAATTTAAATACAATAAACATAAAAAGAAATATTCACTAGAATACATACATAATTTGGTCATCCTTCAGTCAGGATTACGACCTAGCTTCTCATACCACGTATGTTGTGTGTGTTAATTTTATATATATGAATGGTGGGACCTACAGTTTAAAGTCAACTCCGAAGGATAGATTTTTGAGATACTTTTCATTGGCAATTTTATTTACTTTCAAGATTTTATCAGAAGACTATTGAGAGGATGTCGCCGAAGAAATATTTTCTTCATATTTTGTTTAGTACGAGATGTCTTCAAATCCCAGAAGCGTGGCCTCACACTACCTACTAGACAATAGGGACTTCATTCGGTAGAATAGTTGGTGATAATAAATATTGAGTGTTTCAACAGGGACTTACGGACGATGGCAGTTGATAACGACCATCTTCTTGAAACTGCAATTGCGGAATTAGTTGTGATTTATTCAGTCTGTTTTTTCAAACCACTGTGACGGATGGGCAATGTCCATAGACGACGATATGAGTTCCCTGAATGGGTTATGGAGCAGTTGGCAAATGTTCTCAATTTTCATCGAAAAATCATCTGCTGCAACGATGTAAAAGAATGTCCAATACATCCTGAAAAATCTGGTAGTTTGGTGTGTATTTTCGACTGGCACCGTCATCAGTTCATATTTCTTTCAGAACGATGTTGGTCAGGCCATCACTGGCCAACGGACATCACTGTCCATAGTGAGCGCAAAAGTTCAACTATTACCAAATTCTTTTGGCCTGAATTGCATGATCTCGACAGGCCTGCGTTTCGTACTACACAGCTAATGCCACATTGAATATTCTACACGAGAAATTTCAGGACAAGGTCATCTCATGTGGAGTTGATGGGAACTGGCTACTTACTGGCTCATGCAATTTAACCACGTTAGACTTTCCCTTTTAAGCTTTTCTTAAGTCTCAGCTTCATGCGAATAAGCCGCAAACCACTAGGATCCTCAAAGCCAATATAACTCATGACAATGATAAAATTCAGTCCGATCAGTGCGCCAAAGTCATGAAAAATTTGACATTTTGTATGTGCTCCATCCACAGAAGACGTGGCGAGCGTATCTACGATGTTATATTCAACACTACACGCACATAACAAAACATCCGTTAGTCAGGATTATGACCTAGCTTCTTACACCATTTATGTTGTGTGTGTCAACGTTATTCATAAGTGGTGGGACGAGAGTTTTGCCAGAAATCTGCTGAGAGGAAGTCTCTCCTTTCTAATTTTTTAGGTGACTTCCTACTTTATCTGTTCGTTTCGTTTACAAGATGATAAAGCCCTGACCGCTGGTAATAATTCTTATTACAACATTAAGGGATTAAGATCCCAGCCCTAGACGTATTGCTTGGTTCTTTTCCGATATTCAGATACTTTGATGTGCATACCAGAGGTCTGCAAGGAGTATTAAAAAATATGAGTAGAATCGAATCATACTCATAATTTCTGATACTTATACGCATTCATACTTCCAATTTAATATCATGGAACCTCTCTACTCATATTTAAAGTTTGAAGTACTCATCATATTCATACTTAACAACACGTATGATGTTGTTGATTTCGACTCTTCATAACTCAACATTTACATGAATCACAAAATAACTATGAATCGAATACGAACACTAAAATACTTAGTAGAAGGTTGTGTGTTTGCTCTTCTTGCTGCTCTGTATTTTTTGCTTATGTGTCTTTTTTCTTTTTTTTGTAAATGCAACAATAACTAAGACTGTAAATTTTGATGACCGATGCTAGTCACTCTGAAGTTATGTATCTGAATGAATAGGCTTATGAATCAAACATATTTCGAATGGTATGAGTTTGATGTCAACGTTGTACGAATGCGAGTATGAATGAATCAGAGTACTAAGTAGTTAAATTTCAATCTTGTTAACCGACTAATATTCAAAATTTCATGAGTGCTTATGAGTAGAGATAAAACGATTCATTGCTGATCTCTGGTCCATATGCTCCAATTACTTTAAATTTTTGAATGATTTTTTTCACAGCTGAAAATCCTAAAGAAGACCTTTAAAATGTTTTCGTCCTGTTTTCTGTTATTTTAAAAGTAGGTTTACCCTGTGCAAATTAATTTTTTAATTATTTTTAAAATCCTTATTTAAATGCCATAAAACAAACATATTTCTACTTGTTCTTGATTAGATTAGAATCACACTCATTAAACCACACACAACCACCACATGTGGTGGTTATTTGATGAATACAAATCTCCCACCACAAGTGAAAGAGACTCATTAGTGAAACTACAAAAATCTCCATATGGAGGAGAGATTAAATTAACAAGCTTAACACACAGAGATAGAGAGAGAGAAAGAGGCAAAAATCAAATTTTAATCCCCTTAAAGGGTTAATTAAATTGGCAAATATTTATGGATTTGGAAGGAAAAGCCTTAAAACAAAACAAAGAAGTATGCAAAGGATGAGGATTCAAAAGTAAAGGGTAGGCCGAAAGGGTTAATTATGATTAAAAATTCTTTAAAAGTCAATGCAAATTGACTACAGCGCTCAGCAGTATCAACTTAGCAGTAAGAACTGGGCAAAGTCAATTTAAATGGAAAACAAACAATTGACTTTTTAAGCCTTTTTAGGGGCTGCTTATAGGGTAACTAATTTTAAATGGACGGAGCTATTTTAAAGACTAGTTTTACGCCCTGCTTATTAACTTCCAGGAACTGCGTAGTTCTTGTTTCTCTGCTTATTAAATCAGGATATGTGCGATGCACTTTGAAATTGACAGCTTAACTGATACGTTTGGTTTAATCCTTTTAATCTTGCTGACGCCTGCCCTCCTTTTTAGATGCTCGTTCTACTTACTAAATGAGTTTAAAGGCGTACCTAGCCTAGATAATAAATAAATAAACATTTACGCAGCCCAGAGACACACGTTGTTGGTGATACCCGAAGCACGCCTACTAATTCTATCACTTAATTGCACGCAAAATTAGTACCGCCAGCTGTGTGTCACAACTTGTTAATGACCTTGCTTGCACTAAATGACTCTGTCTGTTCAACTCGTTTTTCTCGGCGTCCACGCACTCCTTTCTTTTGGTTAAGAAAAGTTGAAGAAATTCTCATACATACACACACACACATGCACTCATAAACAAAAGGACTCTCTATTGTCATTCAAATTTAACTATTTTGGTGGCAAAATAATAGAAAACTAGCTGCAGCCGAACACACAAAACCCTTTCATTTCTTTCACCATTGCTTAGCAGACAGCTATCGCTAATAAGCAGGTAGTTTGCAATCCTTTACTTCCTTTTTCCAACAATCCTTTCACCAAATATTTCTTTTGTTTTCAGAAATTCTTCGTTTCGTTTCATTTATTTTAGTCCAGTATAGTTTAGTATTCCATTTACGCTTTTGTCTTTGCTTTATTTCCTTAAACAATGGTTCTGAGGTATTTTTGTCTTCTCGTATTGCTTCTACTAACCGTTCTAGTGCCCCTGAATGGCTAAAGCAAGGGTTTAAGTACATATTTGTCGTTTTAATATGAATTCGTTAACACAAACGAAAACTGTGTAGTTCAATGTCATTTAGGCCATTAAGTTAAGCCAAATTTTAGTCGTAAATGTTGTAAATGGGAAGGATTAAATGTTGTTGTTTGTAAACGAAATTTGTTGAATTAAAATTTTTGTGGAAATCTTTACGAATATCACACCGAAATTAAAAAAATTTCAATATGTATTGGTGTAGGCTAGACAAACAATGGGAGTGAGTAAACCAATAAAAGCCTTCACTATTTTTAAACTCTAATTTCGTTATTTATTTGAGAATCTTTTGAGTCGTGTTCTTCTTAAGAAATACCGCCACCAAATACAAGGTTTAAGAAGGCTGATGTATGCTGTAAAATAAGGATTGACACACTTTAAGGATTTTATGATTAAAGGCTTGCTAAACCACTTCTTTGAATTTCAGCCGAATGATCCTTCAAACCACAAATAAATACTTCTAATGATACGAACGCTGTATTTTCACTACGAGTTGCTCCGAAAGCAGAGACTTTTTGCCAGTGGAAGGTTACTAACGTATTATCAATCCTCTTAAAAAAAGAGGTCTTAAATTCATCTTAAAAACCTAGAATGTAAATTGAACCTAACTTTCGTTCTCTACTCCCTTCAATATTATCATTCTGAAGTCTGGTAATAAGGCCATCCATCTTGAACAAAAAAGTTTCCCAACATGGGCCATCTATGTGAACTATGTGGACGTCATGAAAAGCGGTTGATTTTTACTCGGTTGAGAACAGTAATGGATTCATCCAACTGGACATTATTTAGCCTTTGTTTCGCTAAACCTTACATTTGCTATTGTGCTACAGCAGAAAATTCTTACAAGCACCACCACCTCCACAATTCTGGAGAACGTAGGTAACAGAGATCAGCAATAAGTATTCAAAAAGATGAGTAGAATCAAATCATACTCATAATTTATGATACTTATACTTATTCATACATATTTTAATATCATGGAACCTCTCTACTCCTATTCAAAATTTGAAGTACTCATAATATTCATACTCAACAACACGTATGATGTTGAAAAAAAAGTGTGGGAGTAAACTGCAGGCCCTGTCACTTCTGGATAAGATTAACACACATAACATAGAATGTGTAAGCAACTAAATCGTAACTCTGACCTATTAAGTATTTATGGAAGTCATTAAGCGACATTGTGCGTCAGAAATGCTTCGAGGCAGATACTTTAAAGGCAAGATTTAAGATTTTAACCTTTAATAAATCATATGAATTGATATGAATTTATTCTGGAATTTGTTAAAAATATTAGAACGGACGGACAGAAATGATTTTGTAGACTAATTTCCAAATGTATCATGATATGTTATCAAGACTTTGAGGAAATTTTCTACCTCAGAAGTCAAGTTGCTGTGTGAAATAAATATTTGTTAACATATGCATACTATTATTCCCTTATACATATTTTTAATGCATTTCGGCTTTTGCAAGTGCCCTTAAATCATGTATGATTTCGTGTCGAAAGTTTTCATTTTGAAAAGAGTCTTTCGCGGATGCCGTTTTACATGCCATTAAATTGCTTCAAAATTTATTTGTTTGTTCTTTTGTTGTGTTATTTTTTTAATCAAAGCGACAGTTTCTATTTATTTTCCAATTTTCATAAAATTACTTTTACAACAACAATGCCATACAACAATACCATACATATGGTATGGTATTATTTGGAAAAGTAATGTTTTTAATAAAAGTTTTCAAGGCTAATTTTTGGCGTTGTTTCGTTTCAAGTTGTCAGTGGTTTGTGGAATACTTCAACTGACAAACAATTTCTTTTTCTTTTTCGTTTGTTTTCTTCTTTTTTTCAAAGAAAACAATGCAAACGTCAATGGTTTTAAATTATACTTCAATCATATAGCGATGACATGACAAACAAAAGTGTTTATATTTTGGGGGGGAAGTTTTAATAACGAACGTGGCTCGTATCAATAAATAAATTAAAAAATAATTTGTTTAGGCAATCAAAAGCAAATACACGGTGGCAGTAACACAGCGGAAAATATTATAATTTAAGAATTGCGCCCCCTGCACAATGTTAGACGTTGCTTTCAAGAAAATCCCTTTTAAACTTTACTTTACATTGCATTGAGTTGACCAAAAAACTATGAAAACTAATGGAAAAAAGGAAGCAGAAGTTAAAAAAACATACACACAATAAAGTAGGCGAGAAAAAGCAATTGAATAAAGCTGAGTGAAAATAAAATCCAATAATTGAAAATCGGATTTAAATGAATCAAATGACAGGCCAGCCGGCAAGCACTTGGCCGCAATAAAGCAAAAAAAAAACAAAAAAAGCGAACCAAACTTCACATATGGTGGTCAGCAGTATTTGCAGGAACTCACACACAACCATATAAAGGAAAGAGGAAACAACAAATAGTGGCCATGTTTTAAACATGAGGCATGAAGTTTTACGTTTTGTTGTTAACAACAATTGCATTAGAGTTAGACAAACACAGTTGCAACCAAAAAAAAGGGCAGAAAAATAGTGGACAACAAACTAGAAACAATACGAGTAGGCAGTAAGGAATTAAAAAAAGGATAAGAATACATAGGCAGATTTTAAAGGGTTTAGAACTATGACATGATACCCTATTATATAAGGTTTTTTTTGTATATTTCTCGGCAAAGTTCCAAATAATCTTACTTACTTAAGTGGTCATTACAAGACTTTAGTCAGAATTATATTCTGGGGTCTAACTCTACCCATACTGTGTGTGTTAATTTTATCCATGAGTGGCGGAACCTAGAGTTGAAAGTCGACTTCGAACATTAGGTTTCTGACGAACTTTTCTTGGCAATTTTATTTCACTCTAAGAGTTTTTACCAGAAGACTATGGAGAGAAAGTCGCCGCAGAAATATTTTTCGTTTTGTAAGAGATGTTTGAACTGGGGGTTGAACCACGCCCTCACGTCTAACAAGCCAACATACTAGACTACGGCGATACTATACTACGACGACTACGGCGATACTATACTACGATGACTACGGCGACAACTAGACTACGGCGACTACTAGTCTACGTCGAAAACCCGACTACAGCGACAACTATACTACGGCTACTACTTCGGCTATACAGACTACGGCGACTACTATACTACGGCGAAAACCAAACTACGGCGACTACTATACTACGGCGAAAACGAGACTACGGCGACTACTATTCTACGGCGACTACTATACTATGGCGACTATTAGACTACGGCGACTACTAGACTACGGTGACTACTAGACTACGGCGACTACTAGACTATGGCTACTACTAGACTAAGGCGGAAACCAGACTACGGCGACAACCAGACTACGACGACTACTAGACTACGGCAACTAATAGACTACGGCGACTACTACACTATGTCGACTACTATACTACGACGATCACGACTACGGCGGCTAATATACAATGACGACAACTACTTGTCCTCTCGATGGAGTTATGAGCGGACACACTTAGGTCACACACAGGGCCGATTGTGATATCACAGTTTCACATTTTTCCCTAGTCCAGGAACCAACCGACGTTTCCAATGAAGCGACTAAGACTGCCAATATTAATGCGTGATAATTCATCCTGATCCTCCATATAGCAGGTACCCAGGCGTTTCTTTCTCCTTCGACTAAGTGCCGGGCATGTACATAGTAGGCGAAGAACAGTCTCATCCCCCTTTTCATCTCCACAGCTTTTGCAGAAATAATTTGCAAGGTGTCCAGGACCAATACGCCTCGCATGCGTTCCTATAGTATAATGCCTCATAATAACCCCGATAGCAGTACTGAGACTATTTCTCGGTTGTATAAGCAGTCACGCGCTTTATATTCAACCTTGGCCAGATTTTCTACTCTGTTCTGCCCGTCCCCGAAGCATTGACAAATATGAGCTTGCAGGTACTAAAATTAATTCTCAGTGCCGAGAATTCATCAGAGAGTTCGGTGGTCGTGCCCCTCCTGGTCTGTTCATCCGCTTTTCAGTTATTATGTGATTTAGGTTTAGATTAGAGGACGTGTATTTGCCAATTGAGACAAATTCAGTACCAGGAGATCCAGTTGACCCAATGCACATTGTCCTAAAGGAGTAGAGGATAATAGGGGAGTTACCCGGAATGACTCTATGTCCCTGTACCAAAGCTATACAAACATCATATCGATTCGCCATTTTTTTAGGCATCTGCGACAGTCATATACTGCCCTGGAGTTCATTACGTTAGAATGCAATGCTATGATAGGCGCCTGGCCTATCATAATAATCATAATAATTATCATTGCAGCCGAAACAAGTAGGAACAACTTTTATCATGGCTTTCGAACTATAAGTAGACGAAGCTCATTGGATCATTGGAGGTTAATACGAACGACCTTAAAGACTCTAAGTAAGTTAAACTAATCTTGAATAAACTTTGCATTTATAAACTTCTGAGTGTTACTTAAGGTGTCTCCAAATATACATATATGCCTTTTCTATGCAAATGTACTTGCATTTATAGACAAGCGAAATAGGAACAGAAGGAGTTGGGTGTAGGCAATAGAATGCAATAAGAACAACAACAACAACAGAAAACAATGCCAATGATAAAATACCAACATCCGGCAACTACTCAAAATTAACAATGAAACCCAATGAATGCGGGTCTACAGAAAAACAATGAAAATAAACTTTAGAAATACAAGAAGAAAACAAAAAACCTACAGAAAATCACTACAAACAAACAAAATACACACACAGACACAGGGATAAAGGAATAAACATAGAGAGAGAGGTGCAGATGGACAGAGAAAATAAACAAACGTGACTGACAACGCAAAAGCTAAAATACAACACAACACAACACTATTTCAATTCAATTTTAGTTGCAAGCAAACACTTAGATTTACAGGGATGGACACACACACATATGTATGTAATCAAGTTGCAAATTTAAAAATTTCTAAAATTCCATAAAACTTTGTCCTGGAGTTCTGCAATTTGTTTTCACTTGTATTTGTTGTATTTTTTTTTTTGTGTTTTAGACAGGCCACGAAATTTCCTACACAAATACTATAAACGTATGCAAAAACAATCAAAGTAAGACAACAACAACAGAAAAAACTTTGTAACCAACAAAAGCATTTTTATGAAACACGATTTGAAAATTCAAAACAACAACGAAAAAAGAAAAAAAAAAAGAAAACCAAACGGAAACAAACAAAAGAATGTTGCAATAAAAATCCATCGTGTTGCAATAACAGCAGTAGCAGTAGCAACCAAAACCTACTGACAGTTAAAGCATGTAGCAAAAGGACTCTTGTCATGTACATGTGTGCTACGTATGGAGTATATGAGTGTGTGCATGTAACTGTGTAGGCTACAGGATGTTAAGGAACATGCAATAAAAAATTGGTTGCCATCAAGCCTTTGGCCAGCATTATTTGTTTCATTTTTTTTAAATCATTTCCAATTCGTTTTTTTCGTCCTGCTGTTGTTGTTGTATATTGGCACAAGTTGCATTAACTATAGAAAAAACGACAACAACAACAACAAGCTCGTTTTTTTTACTCATGCTTAACAAAAATTCAAAATTGCTATTTGCACTCAATAACAACCAGCAACAGTAGCAACAGCAGCAGGAATAGCAAGAGCATCCTCTCTACACCCTATTTTTTTTAAAGCACCCACACCCTGCTCTATGGCCATCAACGTCATCTCACGGTGTGTGTGGCAGCATCATCAATGGTTGAATGAATGACTGACTGAATGAATGGCAGCAATAGTAACACAAGTTGTCCAGCGTTACAACCAGAACCATTCTGGCCACAAGCGCTGACCCAACTATATTGGATACCCACAAAAAATGCTTCAACAACCAACATTCAACGACAACAACAACAATACAACGCTGACATATATAAAAATTTCGTTACATATTGCACTCGTTACGAGAGAATTTCACATACAAAAACAACAAAAAAACAGCAAAAAAAATTTCCACAAAGTGCACAGGCAGGCAATAAAAAATACATAATAAAATATCCATCCCAGCTCTGACAAAAAAGAAATATAAAAAAAATATCGACAGAGAGAGAGAGAGCGAAACAAAAAAACTATTTCTAGTTAAAACACCGAAAAAACACGAAATAAATATTGGGGGCTCCTTTCTTAGTGCATGCCTGTCCTTGTTATGCGTTGTTAGTGTTGTTGTTATTGTTGTTTTATAAATTCATTTATAGGAAAATGAATACATTGCTGACGTTGTTTTCTAAATAAACTACAACGTATTGTATGTGATGTGCTGTGCTGAGTGTTGCTACTACTTTGCTTCAACTACTCAGTTGCCTACTGCTTGCTGCAACTACCGCTATTGTAGTGTTGGTAGCAAAAATTTGATTCATTTGCCAACCAAACGAAATGGAAAATATAGGTGTTATTAGTGTGTGATACATATGGAGTATGGGTGTGTGCTACAATAAGCAGCATAAAAGCTTTAAGCTATGATCAGAAACAAATGATTATTTAAAGCTGAGCTTCAAGAGCCTTTTCTAGTTCCAAGAAAATGTTTAGCATGGTTAGGGACAATCCCATGAGTGTACATACATAACACAATTGGTCATTACAATCCTTCAGTCACGATTATGGACCTAGTTTCTCACACTACTCATGTTGTATGTATTAATTTTATACATGAGTGACGCAACCTGCAGTTTGAAGTCGATTCCTAGTGCCAGATTTTTTTTTAAGAAACTTTTCATGGCAATTTTTATTTATTCTGAGAGTTTTTGCCAGAAATCTGCTGACAGTCGCAGAGGAAATATTTTCGTTTCGATGTCTGACCTGTTGTTTGACCAGTGATCTTACGTCTAATAAGCCAACACATTCTCTACTAGACTACGGCAACTCTCACTGAATGTAGGTTGTATATAAAAACCGATTTTCTACGTTGCAAGGCACAAGAAAGATAATGTGCCTCGCAATCGAATTCTCTTAGCAGTGACTTGAGCAAACCACCACGCTAATCGATCGCGACTACGACCACAAATGTATCAGTGTATATGAGCAGAACAAGAGAAATAAAAAAAAAATTCGACTGTGAAGAAAATGGCATCTTCTTTCAGTAGATCATGAGCACTCTATCAATGCCTTAATCAATCAGAAGAGTTGTACAGATCAACTGAGTTGAGTAATTTTTTTTACAGTCCTGAAGAAGCAAGGAACTTTGGTGCTCCTTTGGAAACCATAAAAATATACTGATGTTAGCGAACAGTATGACTAGTGTTAGAGTCGGCGGTAGTGTGTTGTCTAGGTAGAGTGTTGGTTTATTAGACATGAGGCCACGGTTCAAACCCCAGGTCATATATCTCCAACTGAACGAAATCTTAAAAAAAATTTCTTCGGCGACAGCCTCTCTGTAGTTTTCTGATAAAACCTCTGAGAATTAAATTAAATTTGAAATGAAAAGTTTCTCAAAAATCTGTTGTTCGGATTCCACTTTAAACTGTAGGTCACACCACTCATGTATAAAATTTACATTCACAACATGAGTGGTGTAAGGAGTTAGGTCGTAATCCTGACTATAGGGTTGTAAGGACCGATTGTGTATGGATGTGTGACTAATGTTTACTCATCCCCAGAACACTGATATTTTTGACACTCATAAGCGGCTATTACACTAACGAACTTCGCCTACAAACAGGATCTAAAGAGTGTGTTAGAGTCCTTAGCCATTACACTATCCAGTCAAATATTAAAAATTTTCTATATTCATCAGGTCAGTTTGCAGACGCCAATTTTGCCCATTTAAACGAGATGAATAGTATGGCATCAGGTCCTGTTTGCAGGTGAAGTTCGCTACTCTGAAAGCAAATAAAATTTGCATGAAAATCGTCTGAAAAATCTGTTGTTCGAAGTCAATATTAAACTGTAGGTCCTAGCCTCACGGATAAAATTAACTCTCACAACATGGGTGGTGTGAGAAGCGTGACTGTCCACAATGTCTGTCTTAATAGACATAATATCATTATAGAGTTAAATCAGTTCGAATAAATCTGCAACAAATCGTAATCTAAACAAAAAAAAAAAAACAATTTTTAACGTTTTTATTTCGTAGTTTTTTTTTTATTTTTTTTCGTTCATTCGTTTTAAGTACGTTTCGTTTTTAGAATTGCTACAAGCAGTACATCAATTGCAATTGATGCAGAGGTATGCCGACATGAAATATGTTTTGCATGCCTGTGAAGTATGAGTACAAAATAATAAAAAAACAAAATTGGGGAAAAAAACTAATAAAGTAGAGTAATTGACAAGAGTTTTAAATTAAAGGATTTATGAATTGACATGAAACTGTTGGATGGGTTAAGTTTTTGGAGAATGTTTAAAAGCAGCTTAAGATGCAAGCAAGTGGATGAGGAGTAAGGAAAAAGTGTAGGAAAATTTTAAATGAAATTGAAATTTTTTAGTTCGTAAGATGTTAGGGCTCATGATATACAAATGATATACAATTTAATAGAAGACTGTAATTATATGTTATATTATGCCCTATTTGCACGGGTTATATTCAATTTTCGGAGCCCTTACAAAACTCGAAAGAATACTTATTAGATAGTTTGAATTTTATTTACGCGCATTGGCATCAGTTTACCTACACTAACTTCGAATGAAGGAATTTTGTATGGAGATACTCTTTCGTAATTTTCTGTGGCATAACCAAATCAAAGTATTGTTATGTTAAAATATGAGTTCGTTGATTGCAAAAAAAAAAATAAAGATGAATTTGTGTTTAGTTTCAATTAAACTCTTTATTGTTCGTACTACTTTTGTGTGCCACCGTATACATTTTCATAATACAACAACAACTTGCTTGTTCGCTATTATTCTGCGCTTACAACGCAGATCTTTTCAATGGAGATCTTCGAACCATGACTGTTTTCTTCACACGCAACAGGTCTTCATACAAGACTGACTGAATTCTTACTACTGGTTGCCTGCTTTGTTTTGCCTTTTTATATGCCCACGTAATCAGTCTGATGAATGTTCTTGAAGTAGAACGTTCGCGGTTTCGCCTTTTCGAGAACTCCACTGCGACTTCATTGTTGTTTGTGTATTTTGTTTTCATTGCTTGTTGTTGCGTTCTCGCTTACTTGTCTATCCCCTTTTCTTCATACTGATGTTGTTGGTTTACTTGTAACAAGTTCGTTGTATTTGTATGTGTAGCTTTTGTTAATTTTAATGCTAAACGGTGTTAACCCGTAGTTCAGAAGGTAGTGTGTTGGCTTGTTGGACGTGAGGCCCCGGTTCAGATCAGAGAAATCTCGAACTAAACGAAGATTTCAGCGGCGACTTCCTTTCCGCAGATTTCTGGCAAAAACTCTGTGAGAGTAAATACAAATTACCATGAAAATTGTCCAAAAAAAAAATCTGTCGTTCGGAGTCGACTTTAAACTATCGGTCCTGCCACTCATGTATAAAATTAACATACAAAACATAAGTGGTGTGAGAAGCTAGATTGTAATCCCGAATCGAGGACTGTAACGTCCAAATTATGTATGTATGTATAGTTTAGATTACCGAAAAAGTTGTTGAGTTCTGTTCCAAAATCCTTTTCTAATAATTACTGAGAGTAGCAACTGTTTCTGGTTTCAGAAAGAATTTGTCTTGTTTCAGTTTAGGTTTAGGTTTGCCAATTGAGACAAGTACAGTACCCGGAGGTCAAGTTCATCATGTGTATGATAATAGGAAAGATAGGGAAAAAATGGAGAGAAAGTAGAAAAGGGAGAATATGGAGGAATTACACAGAGTAACAAAACACACAAGTGAGCGCAACTAAACTATTGAAGCCCTAGCACTTCTCAACCAGCCCAAGCTAATAAGGAAGCTATGAAGAGCCTTAATGTCGGCTCTCGACACAGAATTCAAACCTTCAAAGAAGCCCTTCCATGGGTCTTCAGCCTCAACCTACCAAGGGCTGAACAGTTACAGAGGTGGTGTTCGATAGTCTCCAACTCCTGCTCACCGCAACATACCCTGCAATAGTCCGGCTGGGATCTGTTCCAGTTGTTTCAGTTTGCTTTATTAAGTAAGCAGGTGATTGGTGACCTTCAGCAGGTACTACGATAATGGATAGTTGTCTATTATTGCCTAGAGAAAGATTACATAGATGAAAACTTAAGGATGTAGAGATGAGAAATCTTGTTTATTTAGTTCCACTCTTTCCCAAGTAGGCGGTTGGAGTTCGAACTTCCTACATTTTTCGTTGCTGATGTTAGGTTCCCCGAGGACTAGAGGTCTTTATGGATGGGTTGAAATATAGTTTCTAAGATAATAATGACAAGACTCGTATGTTTTCTCAAATAGTTAATCATTATACCTTGACTCTATGATTTTCATGATGTAGACATTTTTAACATTTGACTTTCTCTTTTAGATTTAGTGATCGTAGATCTCTACATTTTGTTGAACTTTATATCATAATTTTTCTGCCAGCCTGTAATATTTGATGGTGAGACCAAACACATCGTTAGTTTTCTCTAATCTTTGAAAATATTTACATACAAATTTTTGCTTAAAATTATAAAGAAAATTTATATTCACCACTCTCTTCTAAAAAATTGTGTTAAAAGGTATTTAAATATGTAGAGTCACGTTATAAAATAATTGACTCCTTTGCTCTTGAAAGCCCCCCATTTAAACAATGAAAACCTCTTTTACAGCCATTGAAAAGACTTTAAATTTACATGAACTCTTACCATACCATAGCCACAGACATGCTGATAGAACGCAGCAAAAAAAAAAATGTTTTAATGCCCATAAAATATGAATTTTCATGTTCATGTTCATGTTCATGTTCATGTTTCCACTTAATAATGCCACAAAATTTTCTATTCAAAAGAAAATAGTGTCTAGTGCTATTAAACAATTGAGTGAGTATATGTATGTATGTGTGTGAATTAATTTCAATATGATGAAAAATAGTTTTATTTTAAATGTCTCTATACATAAGGGTGTATTGGTGTGTACGTATATACGTATGTTTGTTTTTTGATTAAAATTCATTAAATTTTTGGAAAGTGTAACTAATCCATGGCAACTGTTGGCACTTGAAAATTTTCATTTTTTTTTCTGTTTTTCATTTCAATTAACCCCTTGAAACATCCCCCTCTACACATGCGAGAAAAACAATCATGTTTATATACACGTAGACACACGTGTAGTTAGCTCATCAAATTGCCGCATAAAGAACGTGTAAAATGTTTCAAATTAAACTCAATTTTTTTTTTAATAAAAACAACAGTCATACTCATGCCCACATGAGTGAATGAGAGAGAGAGAGAGAGAGAGAGAAAGAAATATAAAATATTGTAGAAAATTATTATTAAATAGCGCGTGCGACAACATAATCAAACAAAATCTAAAAACATTAACAAACATACACATACACACCAACACACACAAAGGAATATTAAACAAAATATCCAAGAGATTCTATCAGCTGAACTGGAGATACTTAGACATTTAGACAGACAGTTAGTTGCAAACAGAGAGAGAAACAAGCAAATACAAATAGATTTGATAGAGACATGATAACATAAAGAAGGCAATTTTATTGTGTGATGAGGCTTAAATAGTGGACTTAAGTCGAATTGTTAGGAGCTTTAAACTATTAATTTATTCAAGGATTAAAGACAAAACCGATACACACAGAAGTGAAAATTGGTATCAGAGATCAGCACTGAGTATTCAAAAAGATGAGTAGAATCGAATCATACTCATAATCATTTCTGATACTTACACGCATTCATACTTATTTTAATCTTATCATGAAACCTCTCTACTCAGATTCAAAGTTTGAAATTCTCATCATACTCATACCTAGCAACACGTATGATGTTGCTGATTCCGACTCTCCTTAACTCAACATATACACGAAGCACAAAATACATAAGTATGATTTTGATGAATCATTTCTAAGTATTGTAAGTATTTTTCTAAATTTATGAGTCTGAATGAGTAGGCTTATGAATCAAACATATTTGGAATGGTATGAGTTTGATGTCAACGTTGATTTATTGATTTTGTTTTTAAAACCAATTGAACCCATTATACCCATAGTAGGGTGTTCCTTAATAAATGCCTTCAAATTCTTAACAAACACAGCGAATATGTACGTATGCAAACACCCTCACACAATTAGGTAAACATATGGTAACTTTATACCTACAACAACATACATAGGTACGTATGTAGCATGTATTCAATGTTTATTTACAAATATTTTGAAGGGAAGAATTACAGATTCCCCTGCCTCTCCTTAGCAACCACCTACAAATTTTCATTATTTTCTCGGAGTTTTTTTTCTTTAATTTGTCCACGTTTTCATCTTTAAACACTCACTACACGCATGAAAAAGCTGAAAGACATTGATTGTGTCGTATTTCATGTTGCATGAACCGATGTGGCACACTTTTAGCTGCTTGCTTGCCTTGTCTTGTCTGTCTGTCTAACTGCTTGGATGCTTGTAGCACTCATGCTGTCTACAAATGTATTCGTGTGCTGCTTTTGAAGTGCGGGTGGCACATTTATGTCACTTTGTTACATATTTTGGTGTCACTTTTTCGCCTTCTAAAATTTTTTTTTTGTTTTTGGTTTAATCCTTCGTGTTTAAATAAGACATCTTAACGAGAGTGAGAAAGAAGGGGAGGGGGGAAACTTTCGGAAGAAAGAAATTTTTCATCTATTTAACACCAGTCACGAGTCAAAGTCTTGGTCCCCCCTTTTCATAGGGAAATTAATTTTCCTTCTCTTTTAAACAAAGAAAAAGAGGGAGCGGTTGGCGGCTTTCTTAGTTATTCACGATAAATTTATTGGTTATTAATGCTTAAATGACTTGATTTTTAAATACTTTTGCCAAAGGGCTAAACGTGGAGGGAGAGGGGAGGGGGAGAGATTGTTAAACAATTAAAACAATTTCACTCTTTAACAGTTTTACTGCTGCCGCTGTTGCTGCGGGTCATTGACAAAACAACAACGGCAATACCAGCAAATTGTTGAAATTGTTGAAATCTCATGGATTAGCAGAAGTTTTAAAGTTTTGTATGCAACAATGGAAGTGTATTTGAAATATAAAACTCTTGTTGCCAGGATATTAAAGTTGTTCGAATGGGATTAAAATGGATTCGAGCAGTGCTTATATTTTAAATCAGACAGTAATTAAATGCCACAGATGTTATCGTCAGCAGCAGCAGCATATTTATGGTGTACTTTTATAAAATTTCATCAATTTTTATAAACAAGAGATTAGAAATTTTTGCCTTAAAAGTTGAAAGGTTATTCAAAGTATTAGGAATATTCAAAGTATTAGACGGAAAAATCTTCACACTCATCTTTCTCTGAAATAAATATTCTCAAAGGCATTTTGATTTGTACAGTTCCATAGAGGCCTATGAATCGGTCAGCTTTTTGTCCAACCCTAGATATTTGCATGCAAATACCTATTGTTCCTACCAACAGGTATATTTCTCATATTTCCATGCCCAGATGCCGTCACCAAGTCCAATCTTTATTCTTAATCTTCCTTACGGATTCTACAACGGTTCTAGTTGTGTTTGGTTGTAGTCTCCCCCACACAAAATCAATAAATTTCCATTTTTGTCAACGGATTTCTGGATCAACTCGTATTTCCTCAGCTCGTCCTTTGAGCTAAACTTTGCTATGTTCCATTAGAATATGTTTACGATTCAACAAAGGCATCTTTGAAAGTAAAAAGGGCAACATCTTTATAGGGCAACATCTGTATAGGGCAACATCTGAATAGGGCAACATTTGTATTGGGCAACATCTGTATGGGGCAACCTAATTAACACAGATGTTAAATATATTTAACTTGTTTAACTTCAAGACATGTTGTAAGCTTACAGCTTGATTGACCACAAGCTTGTCTCTAGTGATTCCTCTCATCCTACGGGGTAAAGAAAAAGTGTGCTGCCTCGTCAATACTTAAGCATTCTTTAATTACATTAACTACAGCTTATTAATGAGGTGGGTAACGATGGAATATGCCAAGCTAGAGCACAGCTCAACAATGATAATTGCCTTTTTTGTAAGCGGAACAAAATTAAAATGAAGAGAACAGAACACAGTACAAATATGCAGGTATTATTGAAAATCTATTCGTAACGGCTTCGGGATTAGCGATATATCGTTGCACAAGTAAATTTTACGAAACTGACGATCTCTCCATAGACTAGTACCGAAAATATTTTTGTAGTAATGCATCTGCACTTCTCGGGACGTGGTAACGGATCATCCGTCTTTAATTCTTTCAATTCTTTTCATTACCAGAATCTATGTCTTGTATCAATTCTTGTTCCTTCAAGGAACACAAAGCTGTTTCAAAGTATTTTTTTACCCAAGAAATTGCTTGTTTTACTATAGCAGATTCTGTGATGACAGGGTTGCCATCTGTTTCTTTCTAACAACAATGCTTTGTGTCAGCACATTTGTATGCGGTTGTTGTATCAGACGAGGTTGTAAGAAATTTTGCTCATGTGATGTTACTGCCCATGATGTGCTCATTATAGAGTATTATTATTCTTTCTGCAAAAGATGCCCATTAATTTTAAAATTCGAAACCCTTACAAACATGCCTTCATCTTCCCTCGTATTCGAATATGGACTGATCGAATTTGAAGCTAAGTAGTTTAAACACTATACCACGTCACATCTTTCTGGTTCTGGTCCTTACTAAATTTTTCGAAATATATCCGGCATTTAGAGATGAAAGGATCTCAGACTACCCGACCTATTTTCTTCTTCTAGGCAAAAATCAATGAGAGAGCAACTGATGTTTTACCTGAACTTGCATAGGGAAGACGAATATATTTAATCTGGTATATTGTATCACCTTCTATGTTATGGAAACAAGGATGCTTAGCCGTAAAAATAGTATACTCATGTCCTTAAAACCTTAACTTAGGCATGATCTTTAATATCCTTGTGAGTAGTATCCAAAGAATTGCTGGTTTTAAAGCAGGAGAGGCGATTAAGGGTATAGCAATGAAGCTAATGAGCTTCACATAAGCTTGTCAAACTAAAAGCGTTGCATGGATACCTAACAGATCTAACAAATAATGTGACATTTTACCAAAGACGAGGTTATTAGTCAGACATTTAGGGGGACATTAAAGTTTTCCCGTCCCTTATTAGCCAATTCCTACACATCGAAAGTTTTTACACACTCCTGCGTTTAGTCCAAAGAACATGTGGGCAATGTATTTATATCTGTTAAGATATTCGTTTTATTTTTATTTTAAAATTTTTCTTTTAATTGATTTCTAAACTTCATTAGAATCCAATTCATTTCAACCATTGGCCACTGGCCTGGGTAACTTGTTGCAAAATTGTTGAAATCCTTTTTTTATGTTTTATTTTACATTTCATTTCATTTCATTTTCATAAATCATACGAGTTACGTTACATACAGACGTAAATTCATTATCTGGCAGGATATTAAACATGACTGGCGAACATGTGAAATTAATTGATTTCCACATATAAAACAGAGCGAGAGCAACAAAAATAAAAAGGACCACAGTCTACTACCACAATGGCAAGGCAAGGACTGACTCAGCGTCATACAATCTAAAAAAAATATAAAATGAAGGCGTTGAAAATGACCAGCGGCTAAATATCAAAATCCTATACAGTCTAAAGAGAGCGAAAAAAAGGAAAGCAAAACCTTTTGTCATTAACATTAAAACTCAATTAGATTCGTTACACGCCCAATTATGTACAGAGTACTGTGGAACAATTGCTCCACTTACAGGCTACGGCTACAGGATACTCTGGATACTCTGTGTGCTACATAAAGCACTGAGTATAACAAAAACAAAACCAAAAAAAAAAAACAAAAAAAGCAGGACACCTTGTTAACTTGTTTGTTTCCTGTTAGATAATGAATTTCATATAAATTAATAGAAAAGTTTAAATGCTTTCAACACACACACATACAATTCTACACACAAAGATGTATAAGCCAACATAGCAAACAGTTCATTGCTGTAACAGCAACCTAAACATTCTCATTTTGCCCCTTTCCTGTTGCTGCTGCTGCTGCTCTTGGTCGCATGGCTTTAAATCAGATGCTGCTGCTGCATAGAAATTGTTATTGTTGCTGTGTGTTTAAAAAGTATTCGCCGTAAATGCCAATAATTATGTTGTTTAAGTTGCCAACAAAATATGGCCACACTGACACCCTCGTAATTTTGGCCAACAAAAATTGGCTTGTTAGTGTAACAACAAAAACATAAAATTCTAACAAAAATATATTTTTTGGGAAATAAAATCTACAACCTTTGGAAAAAAGTTTTTACGTGTCGTTTACATTACACAGAACGTAGTGGAAAATTTTTTTAAACGACTGCAAGAGTCTGTTGGAAAAATGCGTTGGCGGTTGGGGTCGAGTTATAAAACAGAAACATGAAATTGACATTGTACGGGCGATTCTATTCAAAAAGATTTTATGTTCAATTTTCAAAAGAATTTTTCTTAAAATGAAATGACGAACAACAAAGCATTGATATTGCATAGGCATGTTTAGGCTAAAAGTGCTCGACTATAACCCCGAGTGTAACTGATTTCAAAACAGCAGAAAACAAAAAAGTTTCGAGTCATTGTTGCTTAGAGTTTTAAAAAATCAAGTGACTTTTTTCCATCTCCAAATACTTCAACCTGCCACATCTTAAGCCATAAGTCTATAGCATCAGCAACGAACGCCAACATCACTTCTTACATAATTGGTCATTACAGCCCTACAGTCAGGATTACGAGCAGAGATCAGCAATGAATCGTTTTTTGCGATACTCATAAGCACTCATGAAATTTTAATTATAAGTAAGTCAACAATATTGAAATTTAACTATGTACTCTGATTCATTTATACTCACTTCGACCGTTGATTTATAAGTACAGGTTGCAATGAGTACGCGTACAACGTTGATATCAAACTCATACCATTCGAAATATGTTTGATTCGTAAGCCCACTCGAGTGACTCGAATCATTCATCAAAATTTGCAGTCTTAGTAGAAAAAAGACAGAGCAGCATGTATATGTTGAGTTATGGAGAGTCGAAATCAACAACATAATACATGTTGTTAGGTATGAGTATGATGAGTACTTCAAACATTGAATATGAGTAGAGAGGTTCCATGATAAGATTAAAATAAGTATGGATGCGTATAAGTATCAGAAATTATGAGTATGATTCAATTCTACTCAACTTTTTGAATACTCATTGCTGATCTATGATCAGTAGAAAACAAAGAAGTTTGGAGCTATGTTTGCTTCGAGTTTTAAAATTATTTTGGTGACGTTTTTCTATCCTCAAAAACTCCTCCTTATCCACTGAACAACGAACATACACTACCTCTTACAGACATAGCGTACATAATTGGTCATTACAACCCTTCAGTCAGGATTCAGGATTACAATCTAGCCTTTCATACCACTTATGTTGCGTATATTAATTTCAAGCATGAGTGGCTGCACCTACAGTTTAAAGTTGACTTCGAACGACAGATTCTTGGAGAAATGTTTCATGTTAATTTTTATTTACTCTCAGAGTTTTTGCCAGAAATCTGCTGAGAGGAAGTCGCTGAGAAAATATTGGTCTCTAGACTATGTGGTAACAGTGGTTATGCAGTAACAAACGTAGAAGATTCAAACAAGGCGTAAATTCTAGCGGTTACTATCAATATTGGGACGAATTAAGCATTAAATATAGAACGTAAGTGTATAGTATACTCTGTGAAACCTGTGCAGCATTATAAGCCTACTGATGGTGTAATAAAAAACCACTAACTTCTGATTACTACAGGAACACTCACAAATCATATAACTCTAGGATTTAGTCAAGTATTTTGTAATTGACTTAAAATCCTGTAGGTAATCACAGAACACACCTTTACCTATTTTCGTAGCCATGAACACCTCTCGCTGTTTTTGTTTTTTGGTCATGTTTTTAAGACACTTTCAATGGAATTTCTTATTTATGGCATCAGTTAAACTTTTGCGAAAGTTAAGTATAAAAAAATGTAAAAAGTATACAAGTTTGTAAGAGAGAATGGAAGAAAAAAAGAAAAAGTTGAATTGTGCGGAAGGTATAAAGTAACGTTTGAAGAGATATTAACTGACTTCGTCTCAGGAAAGGTTAATAAAAATGAAATAAATTTAAAAATTTCACAAATAAATGGCAGTTTATATCACATTTCTCTTGGCCGTTGAGGCAAAACTTGTTCACCAACACCATTGCTACTTATATATGTAGGCATTATATTGGCTAGAACCGTTTGTATTGAGTAGTTTTAGAAGTAGGGGCACCTTTCAATTCACTTCTCAATCTTTTAGGCAGATTTTCTACTAAATTCATTCATTCCGTATTGAAGGACCTATTTATGCAATGACGTTAAGCAATACTTTAAAATTTTGAAACCCTTCGTCCATAGGTTTCCTTTGTGGTGATTGGCATTTGTGTGTAAATTTTTGATGGCGCCGAGTAATGGCACGAGAATAATATGCGAACTTATCGAGAAATTAAACTAGATTTTCGTTCGCTTATCGGCTTGACTGACACCACCATTAATCGGAAATTGTGCGAATACTTGATCAGAATGGAAAACTAAATTTGAATCAAGAAAAATGTGTAGTAGAAGTCGTCGTAGTCTAGTGTATTCTATATTCTATTAGGCGTGAGACCTTGGTGCAAACCCCAACACAAATATATCGAGCAAAACGAAATATGTAGAAAATATTTTTTCGGCAACGTTCACTCGGCAGTCTTGTGGCAAAAACTCTGAGCTTGAATAAATTTGCCATGAAAAGTTTTTCAAAAATTTGTCATTCGGCGTCGACTTTAAACTGCTGGTGCCGCCAGATATGCCGAGAATTAAAACTTAAACATACAACATGGGTGGTGTGAGAAACTTGGTCGTAATACTGACTGAAGGGTTGTAACGTCTCTTTAAGTAATCGTAGTCCAATGAAGAAATGAGTAAGCAGTAGCTTTATAAACCCTAGAAGTTGGAGTGGTAGCTTTGATACCAACAGCTCATTTGAACACGCAGAGCGGCTCGTTGTGATGCCATAGATGAACGTAGTCTCCGTACTGACAAAGTTCCTCCAAACCAGGAAAGAAGAATTTGGTCAGCGCAGGGGCTGCACATCTAAAGTACGACTACCCCATGCTGGAAAACCAGCCCAATGGACAAGGACAAGGATTGGCAAGGAGAGCTAAATAACCTATATCTGCACCTCGCAAGAGATGGGTATTGTTAAAGAAAGTGGATAACAGTCTCCTCTTCCTCAGAGGATCTGCACCCATGGCGGAAGTCGTTAAATGGTAGCTGCATACTTTTCGGGTGTCTTCCCATAACACAATGATCTTTAAGCATGTCCACTATGATTGAGATGGTGCCACGACCAAGTCCAAGTAACTGGTTCGTGCGCCTTCTATCCATCGAGGGCCAAGTGAGCCTAGCGGTAGAACAGGACTGCTCATTGGCCCTAGAAGATTTGACTGAATAGGTTAGGTTAGGTTAGAGGACGTGTACTTGTCAACTGTGGCAAGTACAGTACTCGGAGGTCGAATTGACCCATTGTACAACGTCCTAGCTTCTCACACCACTCGTGTGGTGTGCGTTAATTTCATACATGAGTGGCGGGACCTACAGTTTAAAGTCGTCTCCGAACGACGAATTTTTTGAGAAGCTTTTAATGGCAATTTTTACTCTCAGAGTTTTTGCCAGAAATCTGCTGAGAGGAAGTCGCCGAAGAAATATTTTCATATTTTCGTTTTGATGTCTGACCTGGGATTCGAACTCGGGCCTTTCGTCTAATAAGCTAACACACTACCTACTAGACCACGGCGACTTCAATATATTCACAGAATTTCAATAGTTTTGTATAAAAAATGTTTGATGATGGAAAGTAAATGAAACAATTTTTCAATGTTATTGCTCGATTGAATCATCTTCTTCCTAGTTTCTTAATGTCACACTTACTTTAAAGAATTCCTTGTAATGAAATTTCCGAAGCATGAAACCTTTCAAATCAAGGCCAGTTATGCCAACACTTTATGACGCCTTTCAAGTCAAGAAAGGGCTGTTCCTAGGAAATTTACTTTTGTTTTCACCTAGCAAAACCAATATTAAAGGACAAATATTATAACCATGGATGGACTAATAAACAAATTCAATGCCTTTTTCGGTTTGACAGACAAGAGAATTTTCTATTTTTAATTTGCATACATAAGATAAGAAAAGCAAAGAAAAGGATAAAAGAAGGATGGGAAATAATAAGAACTAAAACAACTCTAAACAAGCATGCGTAACCTTACACAACAATGCCCATGAAGCATAGATCCAAGAAATCCAAGACAGTTTATGCCATTGACAATGGGAAAGACAAACGCTGTGAACTGTTTTTAATTCTTGTAAGTGCTCTGATTTAAATTGCATCATAAAATGTAAACTCACTTGGGTAATGGGAAACAATGGAGATAAAATTTAAAAATATAGAGCATCAACAGCAGCAGCAGCAGCAATAACAGCGGCGGCGAGTATACCGCTGAGCTGTCGAACGTCTTCCATTCTCTACTCTTTACTCTTAACGCTTTAACTCTTGTGTTTCCTTCAAGACAGCGCAACAATAAACCTTAGTTTGGTTGTATAACCAAGCCAATGCGTACTTAAAATTAGTAGCCTTCACTAAAAGTAAAATCAGGTCAATTTTGGTATGTATTTATGACACCTAAGCCCAGCTCCCATCATATGTAAGCAAAGGACAGTAAGGCAGCACGTACACTCGTTGTTTATTGCCTTTATTTAGATGACCGCTAATGAAACTTTTTTCCTTCATTTCGATTGATTTGCCAACCAATTGTTTGTCTTTTTGTGTTTTCCTTTAAAAGGAAAATTTTTATTATCAAATATCCTGTGACAGGATTTTAGCGTAATATTATGAATTTAAGAAAATTATCCTTTAAACATTTGTTCTTGGCATTTGTTACGTTATATTGTTACGTTATATTTTTGCAATAGAATATTTACATAAATGCGGTTCATAGGAAAGGTTTCACAATGTCACCATACAACGAAAACCCTGTCTTGGCCTGGTAAACTCTCTTATTTTAATCAGTTTTAGTTTTACTCTCTCCTTTTTAGTATACTTTCTCGCTTCCAAAGAATTTTGAAATGGATTTTGTATTATTGTTTGCATTTTCCATAATAAGTTCACTTTATGGCACTTTATGTTGGTTTAACCCATATTCACAGGAAGTAGAGGCACTCTTAGGTAGGCGACAATAGTATGTATGTGTTGACATGCAACACTATGCAATTTTAGTACAACCTTGATGAGGCCTTAAATAAGGCAATTAGTTAAAATTGTGACTAATATTATGTACTATGTATTTACTCTATTGAAATGAACTGGAAATAACTCGCTTAGATTTTCTGTTTTTTTTTTATTATTTACTGAAGATCAACACACACAGTAGATTACCCCTATTCATGCAATGCATTGTTTTCGATTGTCGGAAAGATAGTTTCAGTAGAGAAGAGATGAAAGAAAGAAGTTGTGTCTAGGTATGTGCTGCTTAATTTAGAAATACAGTTTTTCTAGATTCCGTCAACATTAAATTTAAATGAAATTTGTTTTGAAGAAAATTCTATAAAATTAGGTTACCAGGCACTTAGCAATATCATTGTAATTATCTAAATCTTCAACCAGCATCACCAAACAAAATTTGTACACCTTTCCTTAGCAATATATATACCATTAAAGTTTCAAAGTCAGTGTGCATCTGCATAAGTCGTTCTGTTTCATTTTGCGACCCGGCAGCTGCTTGGAAAATGCTACACAGTCGTTTTGCCTGCTTCGAAGCACTTTCACTTAAAAATAAAAAAATTAAATTCAAGCTTTTGTTGAACGATTTAGTATCAAACATAATTAGCTGTAAAACTGTTTGAAATTTATTTTTTTTTGTTGTAAAGTACAATTCGGTCCGTTTAGAAATGGAATATTCATTCATTCATATGGCTGCCGCAGCTAGCCTCATAGCGCCTCACTCGATCGAACCCATGTTCGTGTAGTTTTTCAAGTGTATGGGGTTATACCTCAGCAATGGTTTCCTGAAGGTTGGCTCATTTGTCTCTGGTTTGTCGACATAACACTTTTCTTTAACGGCGCCCCACAGAAAATAGTCCAACGGTGTCAAATCGCAGCTTCTTGACGTCTAATTGATATCACAATTTTAGCTAATTTAAAGGCCATCAAACGTTTGATGCAATAAATCAATTGTGGCATGAGATATGTTAAAAGTTTCACCATCTTGTTGAAACCAAAAATCGTTCACATCAACACCATGAAGAGCGGGTATAAAAAAATCGGTTTTGATAGTGCAATAGGTGTCTCCATTAACCGTAATGTTAGCACTGTTCTCATTTTCAAAGAAATATGAGCCAATGATGCCTCTGCTCCACAAGCCGAACCAAACAATCACTCATAATGGCTGCATTGGCTTCTCCTAGATCACGTATTCTGAGCCCCAAATATGGCAAATTTGCTTATTAACGCGCCAAACCAAAATGAAAGTGAGCTTCATTCGAAAAGATGTTTTATTTTCTGGCAAAATCAACAAATCGTACATTGGCCCAATAAATCCTTAGGTTGCTCAAGCGTAAATCGATTCATAACGTTCAGCGGTGGTAATATACTGAATTTTGTGACAGTCAGGATTACGACCTAACTTCACACACCACTTATGTTGTGTGTGTTTACTTTATACATGAGTGACGAGATCTACAATTTAAAGTCGACTCCGAAAGACAGATTTTTGAGAAACTTTTCATGATAATTTTATTTTATTCTCAGAGTTCCCAACAGAAATCTGGTGAGATGGAGCCGCCGAAGAAATATTTTTTTTTGCTGGAGATGCCTGACCTGTGGTTTGAACCGAGGCCTTACGTCTAATAAGCCAACATACTACCTACTAGACAACAGCGACTACAGAATCGAAAATACTTCACTCTATTGAGTTTGGAAAGAAGAGCCCGACATCAATCAATTCCGATTCGATCACACTAGTCATTCGATTTAGTCAGTACAGCTTCCGAACTAAGCATGTATAGCAATAACAACATCATTGGTACACGCTGCTGTTGTATGACAAGAATTCAAGAAACGTTGGAACATTGAGTTCCATGATTTACTCCAATAACTCAAAAGGTCCCTTATGAAACCTAAAAACCTTTAGCTCAAGTCTGTTGCATTTAAATCGTTGACATGAAATCTCTTGAAAGAAATGTAAAATAAACTGAAACCATCTTAAATCCAAGCATAACTTACAATACAAAACGAAGAAATCACTGCATTTTGAAATCATTCAAATTCAAAAGAAAAGAAAGAAAAAATAACATTTCCTCTGTGCCTTACTCTCATAAACCAAAAGACATACGAAAAAACAAGAGACAAGAGATCCCAAGTTACACATGTTGTTACAACAAGTATCCAGTACTGTGCCAACTAATAGTAGCAGCAGCAACATAGGCAGCAGCAACAGAAGCAACAACAATGACAACAAATTTATCACAATTTCTCACTTTTATGTAAAACATTTCTCTTCGTTTTACTGCCAATAAATATTTTTGTAATTTAAGAACATTCTTACAATGTTTTTTCGGTTTTTTTTTTTTGCCTCATCCAAATGTCCTGCATGAAGAACATTTACAGTCCAACACCCACTACGCCACACAGCCATGCACTCCACAATCAAAATTAAAGACACTTTATATCTCGCCATCTACCATCTACAGCTGGGAGAAATGACTGTAAATAAAATAAAAACTGTTACAAAGACGGACAGAGCAGAAGAGAGAGAAAGAGAGGGCGAGAAGGAGAGAAATAAATAAATTGCTAACAGAGGAAATTCGAAAAAAAGCGGCAAAAAACTAACAAAAGTAGAAAACTTAACTAAAGTATGTGTTTTATTACCTCTCCCATTTTGAACACCCACACTCACACACACACATCCACAATTGTACCAGATGATGGTTGGTTGTCCACTGTAGTTACCAAACATGTTGGGCTTTTTTATGGCCACAGGCGTTATTTATATGCAGGCTTCAACTATTGCCACTCTATCCTCGGCTACACATATTTTTATTTTCAGTTTTTTCTCTTCCACTCTGCCATACAAAAAAAAATTGAAACAATTCCAACTACAACTACAACTGCGATTTGGCCATATAATACAGCAGACGCCATTTTTTATTGACAAGAGCTATGGCTAAAAAAAAATTACAAAAGCAAAATATATGTGCCGGTCATAAGCGATCAAATTGTACCCTGAATGGAGGAGCATATTGTTACGTTTTTCGCCATTAAAAACGTTTAAAATATGAGATTGTAGATTGCAAATAAAATAGAAATACATTTGTGTTTAGTTTTAATTAAAATTCTTTATTATTCGCACAATTCTGTGTGCCACTGTTCACAACTTGATGTAAACAACAACAATTGCTCTTCGTTGTTATTGCCCTGTTTACACCTTTTGCTTAAACAATAACAATTACTAAAAATTACACGACAGATATTTGTAATGGAGATCTTCAAACGCGATTACTTTCTTCAAAGTCACCGCGTCAAGACTGACTGAATTTCACTAACTCTCTCGCCTGATTTGCCTTGCTTTTCAAAGGCAAAACATTTTAATAGCTAAATAAATAATAATAGCTAAATAAATAAAATTCAATAAATGTTCTTGAAGGCGAATGTTCGTGGCTTCACCCTCTCGAAATCTCTATAAATGTAAACATCGTTGTTTACATTCATTATTGTTGTTTTGTGTATTTTATTTACATTTATTCTTATGGTGTTTGTTGTTATATTTTTGTTTACTTGTTTACCATTTTTTATGCTGGTGTTTGTAGTTGTATTTTTGTTTATAATTTCAATGTTAAGCGATGTAAAAGCAAAGCACCAGTATCTAGATTTTTTATTTTCGTAACAATATATTTTGTTTTTGGTAGAGGAGATGGTAAGCTTGCATAGATCTCTAATGATATTGGGTATGCCAGACTTTCTGCGTCATCAGTACCAAACACCGTAAAACTGCTATTCGCTAATACTTCAATGTGTGGCCACGTTCTTAGTTCCTGTGCGATTACTTATCGTTTTCCATATGGGCAAAAGGCTACTATAACAACCATGCCGCAGCAGTAGCTAGAACACTGGCCCCTTTCGAAGATATAGTACAGTATTCCTCAGTTTAGTTGCCCATTCTCATTGCTAAAAATGGAATGATTTTTCGATGACAATTGGTCTCAGACAGGATATCCAGTTTGATAGCAAAATATACTTAATGAACGGCATCTAATTTGACCAATTCAGTTTTAAGATGGTGGCCGTTATGGATTGGAAAAGTGCGGAAGTCCTTGTTGGAAGGTTTGATGTGAAATGATGATTTGACAAGGCATTGTTTGAATAGTCTGTTGTGAGTTCTGTGTAAATGCCATTGTTTCGTCAAATGAGTTGGCATAACAGAATTTGCCATTATGATAGAGACTTAAATCTCCGGAAAACGGACTCAATTTTCGAAATTGTATTTGAAATTCGTGCTTCAATTTGAAAATTTTCGTTTTTATAAATTCCATGTTACTTTATACTTATCCCTGCTAGATGTTACGTAGCATGCCTGGCGGGCTTATTACCTTATTGAAGTGGCGTTTGTAATTTACATGTGAGAACACATTTACTCTTATATAAGTGTATTGAGTGTGAGAGAGTATGTGAGTGTAGGTGTGTAGCGTGGTTAGTAATTGCCAGTAAAATCAAGTAATTTAACAGGTTAAAATAAAAGGCTTAAATCTTCTTCAACTACATATATTGGGGGGGTTAATTCACCTTCAAACTCCAATAAACCTTCACCATAACCTGTACGAGAGATACTCAATTATTCTTTAGTTACGTTTCCGATTTTTTTGTTCCTTTTTTTCTTCTTTTTCTTTTAATACACTTACGTACATACATATATACGTACATAAGAAGGCCACAGCAACAGAAAAGCGAAAATTTATAAAATATTTGCCATGTTGTTGGTGTTGTTGTTGTGTTCCTTTCTTTTTGCTGCCTGCTACGGTACTGATTTCAATTTATGAACCCCATGGTCTTTGGGGGTTAAAGTCGCGTTCACTAGCCTTTAACCGGACCCAGATTTCATACACAAGGATCTGTGAATGTGAAGTTCATTTACACGAAGACGAACTGTCTCTTTACTTGTATGAGTGAGTGTAACTGTATAGCTTAAGTTGACTTGTGTCATGTGCTCCTGAAATAAAAATATTTTTTTTTGGTTGATGGTTTTCGTTTTGTGGCATGTTCGTAGGTAAGGAGACAAGGCATTCCATATATGCTCGTTCAAGAGGTCATTGGGGACCAGTGGTATTGATGGTAGGGGTGGTGGTGATGATGATGGCAAGTGTAGTTAAAAGTGAATTTGTTGAAATTGTTGTATTTAAAACAAGAACAACAACAACAAAAAAAGTGGACGAAAAAAAATGAGAAAATTTTCTATAATTGGTTGTAGGGGAAATTGCAGTTTTGAATTTAACTTCCGTAACTTAATGAATTGTCAAAATGGTTTTATTTTCTGTTCGTTCGTTCGTTTTCTCCTTCTCTCGCTCTCGTCCTTTACAAGTATTTTTAACTTTTCTTTTTAGTTTTTTAGTCCATTTATATATGCATATATGTATGTATGTAGGTAGGTGTATGTGTGTGTTTTTGTGTGTGTTTTTGTGTGTTTCCATTTGGTTAATTGCTAAAGTGGACTTAAAGGGTTTCAACAGGATTTAAAGAAACAAAAAAATAAATTTGTTGCTGCTACCTTTACTATATAAAGAGAGTCAAAAGGAATTTTCAAGTGATTCCTTGCAAAAGTTGTTGAAAAATTAAATGAATTTTCCTTTTTTCCTTCTTTAAATATACAACATAAAAAGTAGAAGAAGGAAAACTTCATACACGTATGTTTTTTTAAATAGTTTTGGTCTCAAAATGCCTTTCTTTATGGAAGCGAATTGATGAATCGTTTTGATGAAGTACAGATAAAATGGATGCACTGGCCTGTTTGACACTAGTGTTGCTTTCACGTTCGTTGGAAGTGCTTTTCACAGTTTAGTACCAGAGATCAGCAATCTGTATTCAAAAAGATGAATAGAATAGAATCATACTCATAAATTCTGATACTTATACTCATTTATACTTATTTTAATATCATGCAACCCCGCTACACATATTCAAAGTTTGAAGTACGCATCATATTCATACTTAACAACACGTATGATATTGTTGATGTTGACTCTCCATAACTCAACATATACACGAATCACAAAATGAGTATGAAGGTTGTGTATTTGCTCTGTTTGTTGCTCTGTCTTTATTGCTTATGTATCTGTCATCTGTGTCGTCAAAATAGATGTTCTGTTCGGCCAACGTCCCGTTCGTTTCGCGTATTTTGCAACCACCATGGACCACCATATACAACGATGTGTGTTTGCTGAATATACTCTGGAACGGTTGGCAAATGATTCTTATTTTCCTCGATAAAACATGCTTAGTGATTTGAATGCATGACCATCTCACGTGAAGATGACGCCAACGGGCCACCAAGATCGCGCGATTTGGCACCGTTATTACACATTCTTATGCCTTCGTTTTGTCTGAATTGGATGATCTGAACACCAACGACATGTAGTTTTAACAGGACAGCGCTACGTATCACAAAGCTTATGTCACAATGGGTATATTTCACAGGCGGCTTGATGGCATGGTGATCTCAATTGGAGGCGATGCGATTTGGTTACCGAGTTTGTGCCAATCAGTTAAATTTAGAATGATTAATGCGACAAAGCGAATGTGAACACATCGGATGCGGTTCATCTAGAACAGCGCTGTATACATACATACATGCATAACTGGTTATTACAGCCCTTTTGCCGGGATTACAACCTGTTTTCTCATAACACTTATGTTGTGTGTTAATTTTTATACAGTTTAAAGTCGATTCCGAACGACAGATTTTTGAGAAACTTTTTCATGTCAATTTTATTTACTTTCGGAGCTTTGTCAAACATCTGCTGAGACGCAGTAGCCGGGAAAATATTTTTTTCATATTTCGTTTTGGTGAAGATGTCTGACCTTTGATGTTTGAACCATGGCCTCACGTCTAATACGCCAACACAATGCCTACTAGACTACGGCGACTAAGAATGACATAGGCCAGTAAATTGCGGTCACTATAGTTCGGTGATTACCAACCAAAATTGGATGATCTTAACACCAACTGTTGCAATATCACTGCGCCATTTACCACACAGCTCATGTCATATTGTATGGTCTGCATCAGCGATTTCCAGTCGACAACTAATCCACAAACCATAGCGGTTCTCAAAGTCAACATAATCCATCTCATCGGCTTAATTCAGTCTGATTTATGCGCCAGAGTCATAAAAAATTTTACTTTTTGGATGCGGTCCATCTAGAGCAGCGATGCATATACGTATACATACTTCCATACATAACTCGTTATTACAGCCCTTTAGCCGGGATTACAACCTATTTCTTACAACACTTATGTTGTGTGTGTTAATTTTATGCATGACTGGCGGGACATACTCTAGTCGACTCTGAGTGACAGAATTTTGAGAAACTTTTTATAGGAATTTTATTTACTTTTAGAGATTTTGCCAGAAATCTGCTGAGAGGCAGTAGCCGAAGAAATATTTCTTCATTTTTCGTTTAGTTGGAGGTGTCTGGCGTTTTAACCATGGCCTTATGTCAAATGAGCTAACACACTGCCTACTAGACAACGGAGACTTCATTGAAGAATGACGACACCTTAATAAAGCAGTATTCCGTAAGGCACACTCTTTAATTTAGACCCAGGACTTTGCAATTCTTTTTAAATGCAGAACACATTTCCTATTGCAGAGCACACTACTATTTACTACTACTGTTTGTCTTCATTATAAAAAAAAACAATTTACGATCGATTAAGATTATAATCAGCAAATATTTGCTTAAAACTATTAAATGGAACCCAACCAACTCATATTGGAATAAAAAAAAAGAACCACAAGTTTACTGTCGTGTGTTAAAAGCATTTAAAATGATTACCTTACAGACGATATGATGCAGCATAAAATGCTGTCACCATACTTTGGCGGCATACCACTTAATCTCTTAATTTATCCACGAATATATTCAAAGCGGACAAAACAGACGTATTCCCTGTCAATGGAGAAAACCGAGAAAAAAAGAGTTGCAAATTAATTTCCATAAACGTTTAACGCTTTAAAAGGCAAACGTTTGTCTATGCAATACATTGATAATAATTTGTAAATCTAAATAAAAAGGGGTACAGGGGTGCTAGAGTAACATGTTCAAATAGATAGTACATAATAGTAAGAGAACGATGTTTACATAATTAATTAAACAAATTTCAGGAATTTCAAAAAAATTTCATTTCATTGAAAACAAAAGCCTTGTCAAGGCTCGCAGTAGTAGTTTTAGCAACAGAGCGAGCCGCTATTAAAAATAGATTGTGATATACAGCAGACACGTGATTCTCTGCTAAAACATGAAATCTAAAAAGGGATGAAGTCGAAATATGAAAACCATCCTCATCATCATAGGCAGCAGCATTACAGAAAAAGGATTTTTTTTCCGATGCCAAAAAGGGTTCAGTCCGTTACGGTGGTAATAAACTTATGATCAAACCATTTAACAAATTTTTTTGAATTGAATTTGTTTGACAATGTCTTTATGGCTGCGTTCATTGCCTTTGACAATTGTGAGACTCTAGTAAAATGCATCAAAATATTGCACAAATCACTTGCTAATGACAATCACGGCCTAGACAGCCTTTTGCAAGACCGTAAAGAATTTCAGTGATTTTTTTTTTGTATAATTTTTTTATAGTTTTGTAATCCTTTGGTGTTTTACACAAACCTTTTGGGCCACCCCACACTCTTCAACCCTTTTTTCGTATTATTTAGCTACACATGTAAGGTCCCAGCTTTATTAGTTTGTTAAATAAATTATGAAAACGTAAACTCACTGACAACTATAACAATTGGTTTTTTTGTTTCTTGTTTTAGAATCATGTTGCACAACTGGACTTGGGCGTGTATTGGAAAACATTTGTCTTTTATGATCATTTTTTTTTTTTGGTGTCATACAAAATGTGGGGCGTTAACCGCTACGCAAACAGGTTTCACATCATTTTCACATTCACAATTGTTTTTAATGTTTTCAAAAAACAAAATTACAATAAAACATACAACATACTCGTACAACATCATTTATTATAAAGTCAACAAAATGTTGCAGACATTGTAGAGATCGAGGCAGCAGTGACCAAAGGATTTGCTATGCGAGTTCATAAAAGGGTTGTTAGTCTATCTTTGATGACATTAGAATGATGAAATTAATAAAAAAGGCCTTACAAGGATAAAAATTAATCGTGATTTCTTTCGTTTCTTTTGAATTTTATTGATGAAACAGATCACATTATTTTATATAAAATGTGTACGTATGTAGGAGTGAGGAACAATAACTCTCCGATATTAATTAAAACCCAACTAAGCAATCAACATGTTGTTCAGTGGTTTCGATCAGAGACCAGCAATGAATCGTTTTTTCGACTCATAAGCACTCATGAAATTTTGAATATAAGTGTGTCAACAATATTGAAATTTAACTATGTACTGTGATTCATTCATACTCACTACACAACGTTAGGTTAAGTTTAGGTTGCAACAACGTTGCTTGCGTACAACATTGGTATCAAACTCATACCATTCGAAATATGTTTGATTCATAAGCCTGCTCGAGTGACTCGAATGATTCATCACAATTTATAGTCTTAGTTGTTGATGCATTTGCAAAGAAGAAAAAGCATAAAAACAGAGCAGCAAACAGAGCAAACACACAACCTTCTATTAAGTATTCTAGTGTTCGTACGCGAATCAGTCTGTCGATCAGACAGTCGAAATCAACAACATCATACATGAGTGTATGAGTGATGAGTACTTTAAACTTTGAATATGAGTAGAGAGGTTCCATGATATTAAAATAAGTATTAATGCGTATAAGTATTATGAATATGATTCGATTTTACTTATCTTTCTGAATACTCGTTGCTGATCTCTGGTTTCGATATCCACTCTACCTAATCTTAATTCACTGCTACTTTCCACACCACAGCGATTAAAAATCATCTGTAAAGTCGAATGTTTCGAAAGTTTGCATATAGTCCTGCCCAGTGTAATCTTATTCAATCGTAATAAGCTCACGTTCATACTTACATCTGGATTGCCAAATTTTGTTGCTTAAAAAGTCATGTGTGCCAATTGCGTTTCTTTTCTTTCCGACCACTCTTTAGAGTTTAGGTATCCCATACCATATCATAACTTTAATTATCTCCTTAGCATTCAGAACAGCCTTAGACTTTGTGCCATTGAAGGTCCCTGCTGGCAGGGAATTAGCCTTAAACTGACCCAACTCTTTCGCTTCATAACTGCAAGTACCTTACTTACTTACTTAATTGGACATTACAACTATTTAGATAGGATTACGACCTAGCTTCTCACTATTACTTATGTTATGTGTGTTAATTTTATACACATCTATAGTGATGGATCCAAAAGCCTTTCCATCGCAATTTTATTTACTCTCAGAATTTTTTTGCCAGAAATCTGCTGAGAGGCAGTCGCGAAGGAATATTTTTTTTTATTGTGTTTTGTGAGTTGAATCACGGTTCCTGTCTAATAAGCTACGACCTCTTCATCGCACATATCTTCAGATGGAATACTGCATTGTGGTTAGGTAGAAGGCTGAATGATCTGATTTCTAGTCGAGTTATAATGACTTTTAGCCCAGACTTATCCCACGTTTGGAGCCGTTGTCGCTGGAACTATGTCGATTTGATATTAAAGTGCTGCAATTATTTGTCTGGCACGCTGCTCAAAATCGTGCCTGGATAGATCCAATATATATTGATGATATGCGTAATGGCTCTTTGTAATGTAAAAGCAGTGAAAGCTGCTTAATATTGCAGACAAATCCCAATCTGTTGCCCAGATAGAATTGCTTCCTTAGCTGACGTTGTCCTCCGATTATAAGCAGGTAGCACTTTTACCATTTGTACTATTTTGACTTTGGTCATAATGTTCTATGATGTCTATCATATTACGCAAGCATGTGTCTCCAATCTGAGCTTGAGGCCCCATTGAGATCCTACATATAGACTTCCTACATATAGACTCAAATCACATGAGCTAGAGATATGAAGAAAAACAAAGAATACAATCCAAAATAATGACTCACTATGAGTCAAAATTGCTGAGGCAATTTTAATTCAAGATCCTGTATAAAGGGTGGGTGAAGTTGCAACAACTGAAGAGTCTAGTCAGTAGCAAATCCTTCCTTTAAGAAAGGAATACAATATATAGACAACATAGTCGTAGTTTTTGTAGTCGTGCTTTTGTTGTGCAGACCTTGCGCTGACCAACTTCCTCCTTTTCTCTGATTTTGGTGGAACTTGGTTAGTACAGGGCCTGCGTTCACCCGTGGCATCACAACGGGCCGCTATGCGTGCTCAAGTGAGCTTTGTGATATCAGAGCTAGCACTCCGACCTAACCTAACCTAGACAACATACATTTCGGACAAAATGATGTCCAGAGCTGGCTCATATGCTAATAAATGGAAGGTAGTTAGGGGAATGAGTTCCAGATCTTTATTTAAGTCATGAACATGACACATAATATCAACCAATTTGCAACAATAAAACAAAGAAATCCACAAATAATTTATTTGTACTTCATTTGAACACAATAAAACACCAAATTCTGTAAGAGATACACACACAAAAACTTTTTTATTCTTTAAAGAAAAAGAGAATAAAAAACCGACGAAAACTAAACAATAATTATTAATGCAATGTGTTGCATGATTTATAACTTTTATTACAACGTTAAGTTCATGCAGCACACAGCACAACAACATTTAATTTTCACACCCTTTCACGCACACACACCGAATATTAAACGGTTAAACGGTTGTAAACAATTTATAATAAATTTTATTATGTTGTGCTCCTGTTTTTTTGTTTTCTATTTTTTTTTAATTCTTTGTATCAACGCTTTTTTATCTATTGTATGCTGCATTATTAACACACCAGGTTGCAGCCAACTGCTACCGGCTATATAGTTAGTTCAGTTCCAACTCCATCTCAATTTGCTTCATTCTTTCGCATTCACGTGATAATGTATTGCAGCAACAGCAGTCACTACATAACATCAGTATACAACTCACGCCACTCACCCCTTTTCTTTTTTTGCTTTCCTTAGCTGTAATAAAACATTAACATCAGCTTTGTAGGACAAATGATTAACTTGAATTAATTTCATGAAAAAAGGGGTTAATAAAACACATACACACACACGCACACACAGATTACAACGGGCATCGACAAAAAAAGAAGAAGAATTATTATTAAATTATAAACCCAAGAAGAAAATAGTTGAACTACAGCGGGTGCATCTCATGTCACACAGCTATACTTAGTAGAGAAATAGCGTTCAATATTGGTTACGGAAATTTTGATTTTTTATTGGGTAAATGAAAAAGTCATTTTGAGATACATACTTACATACATAATTGGTCATTACAACCCTTCAATCAGGATTACGACCTAGCTTCTCACACCACATATGTTGTGTGTGTGGCGGGACCTAGAGTTGAAAGGCGACTCCGAACGACAGATTTTTGAGAAACTTTTCATGACAGTTTTATTTACTCTCAGAGTTTTTGCCAGAAATCTACTGAGAGGAAGTAACTTAAGAAATATTTTTTTAAATATTGGTGTTGATGTCTGACCTGGTGATTGAACCCGGGCCTTACGTCTAATAAGCCTTCCTAAAATGACTTCCTTTCAGCAGATTTCTGGCAAAAGCTCTGACAGTAATCAAAAATCTCTCATTCGGAGTAGACTTTAAACTGTACGTCCACGTCCACTGAGGTATAAAATTAACAAACACAACATGGCTGTTGGGTGAAACTAGGTTGTAATCCAGGCTGTAATTAAGTCCCTAACAAACATGGTTTCAACGTTAGTTCTTATCCATGAATGCCTCGAATTTCTGAGGAAACTTTTGGATCAATGGGTACGGGTTCCGGGACATAGGGATATCATTGAAAATTGCATTACTGATAATGTAGCCCGGGCCGGTACGGCGCTCCCAATCTACGACATGTTACAGTGCATAGTTATACCAATTGCCTCAGTTTGCTTAGATATTTTCAATATATTTTACGGGAAGTTTAATCTCGTTAGAAGAAGGAAGTTACGGGCGATGTATTGTTAGACTCTGCTGGACGCATATGGATAAGAAGAGGAGTTACTCGCATGACCATAAATACCACAAATGTGATTCTTACGGACCATTATTCTTTTGGTCAACATACCGAAAGGCTCGGCATTCCGGTTAATGATTTAAACAGAAGCTGAGTACACTCGTTGAGCTGTCTGAGTAGAAGGAAGAGGCTGTTTTTCGCCTCACAAGTTAGGCACTCACTTTCTAACTTCCTTGACTGGGATCTCTAATACAAAAAATTACTGCAAAGGCAAGATTTGTTTTGCATTCGGAATGATTTTCCTTGGGGATTGTTTGACCCCCGTGTAGAATTGATTGTGGTATCCTAATGTGCCTAAACCCTGGCCCTAAATCCTCTTTCACAAAATTACCTTACCAAAAGCAAGAGCTTGGAAAGCTACTTCTGCACTTCAGCAAATGCTTAGATTTATTGATTAAAAATCGCTTGAAGTACATCAGGGTGCCCTGACAGACTAGTAAGCTGTGTAATCGTGAGTCGTGGATTCCTAGGTAGATAGGTTGCAATAGTAGCTTTGATTACCAAAGCTAACTTGAGCACACATAGCTAACCGTTATGACGCCACAGTTAAGCCTAAGTACTAGCCAAAGAATTTGGTGTGAGTTACAGCAAATAAAATACACCATAAATTGAGGAAATAATTACTTTTGCCCTCACCTAATACACACCAAATGGAATATTTTTTAATTTCGTTTTTGAATTTGAAAATTGTCACACTCTCCTAAAATATTTTAAACAACAGGATTGCATAGTCACTTCACATAGAATGACAATATTTCAACAAACGTATTGTTTACAACAACAACAACAAAACCGGGGTGTTGATTAAGTAATAAAGTTATACGGGTGGTTGGATCTACTACTAGTCATGCAGCAATTCATAGGCGAATTTTATGATTTAAAATAAAAATTTTAAAAATAAAAAAATAAACATGAAGTAAGGAAATCCACATACAATTTCTAAAATTGGCAAACAAAAGGGAATTGCCAAAATAATACAAAAACAAAAATAAAAAAATTGCACATAAAAAATTAGTTTAGATTGACCTGCATGCACTCCTCTGGTACTCTCCGTATGTACGAGCGACTGGGTCTTTATGGAATGGTTAGACAGAAATATTCAAATGAATATGACAACAGGAACGCAATAAAAATTGGCAAAAAAAAAAAAAGAAAAGATGGTAACAAAACTAAACGTATAAAAGGCTTACAAAATATTTTTCAATACTAAAAAATTGTAGGATTTTATTCGAATATTTAATATTCAAACGAACGTTTTTTTTCTCAATTTTTTTGTTTTTAAATAAACATTTACACACACGCTAGCAACAACAACGGCAACACACGTAATACATGTATTTGTATTTGCATAACAGGAAACCGGATACAAATTGCATACGTTGTTGTCGCCTGTTATGGGAGCAACAATATTACAGCAACACAGCATCACCGGATCACATCAAATCTGAGAACCGTAGCGAGGTTATATTGTTAACCAGAATCCAGAACTTGTTTTTCCACTAAATTTTGTTTTTGTTGTTGTGTTTTGTTGTAAAACATTTAAAAGATTTATACTGTTTATTTGTTAGATGTTGTTGTTGTTACAGTTATTTTTATCTAACAATTGTAAATTTTAAATTAAATTTTGTTTAGCTTGTTATGCCACAGTTTTAGAATTGGGGCAGTGTAATAGAGTTTTCTTAGGATTAAGCAAATGCTGCTAAAAAGATCTCTTTCATTATATTTTATGGCTTTTTTTTATTAGAAAATTTACATTTTATTAGCATAAGAAAAACGATTCGAACTATGGATCCGATTATAGGCATAGTAGCAGATGATACCTACAAAAATGATAATGACCTCTGCTTTTACAATAGCAAGCATAGGATAAATAGTAGACTAGCATTGTATGTGGACAACAAAATCTTATTCAGTGGAATAAACAAATCGAGTTTTCTATGATTTTCGGAACAAAGTCGTCATATCCATTACAAAATATTTGATCAGATTTATGACAACAACATCATGATTGCAATTGTTATCATTTTTTTTTTTTTTTTTTTGAAAAGAGACATGGAGAAGTGTTAGCAGTGCTTTACTCGGATATGTAGTTAGTCCAGACGAGAGTTCTGAAAAAGGTGAATAAATTTTCACTGTAGCTTAGAAAATTAAAAAACTAGGAAATTTATCACCTTCAAATGATCCTTATAGGAAGAACCCTGATACTTTAATCACCCGAAAATGACATCAACAAGAAACATAATAAAAAAATTAAACACTGCAAGCAACGCTTGCATCAATGAACAAAGGAATTCTAACCACATCATTCGAAGACCAACTGTATAGGACCAATCACCTGCTTAGGCGGAAAAATTATACAATTACAACAGAACAAAGAGCATGAAAACCGGTGTCCTTAGGACTACATCATCCAAAGCCTTGTTTACAATCCTTGCCTGCCCACCACCAGACATATTGGCGAAACAAGTTGTTGCGAACACATCAATGAGTCTGAGCGTCATTAGAACATGGAAGCACAAAGGCTATGGTAATGTCAAAATCTTGGGTATGATTGGTCTGAATAAACCTAACAACTATACGTTTCCTTAGGCTGATTTCAATCCTGATTTTACAAAGCAGATAGATCCTCTTATGATAATGCTCATTCAGGTTTTCACTGAAGGATACAGATCACGCATCAAGGTCAAATGTGGAATCATTTTAGAACAACTGAATATTAGATTGTCCCTTGCACAACCCGATTATTGTAGTTCTTATCAGGCTAAAATTGTTCAAGTTGAACAGGTGTGTCTGGAGGAGATACTGAGACATTCGACGGTTTCCCTAGTTCTTGGACCCGGCACATCGAAGGAAACAACAAGGCCGATACACTTTCTAGAGCTGGCGCAACGACAAATTCGAATGAATTCATACTTGCTGACTCTGCAGAGAGCCATCAAATGGTCTCACAAAAACTTCATTCATTCGCAAAAGAAAGGCACCAGACAGATTTGACCCAACGTCGATATATGCAGAACAGAGTATACATTAAATCAATCAAGATTCCATATACGGAACCCCATAACATTGTCTAACACTAGCCTCTGGGTGCTTACGACAGGAGAGTGGTAAGACCTCATAACGACATCTGCATAAGCTGCAAAGACGAAGTAGAAGAGGATATTTTCTCTGCCATTGTTCGGCGCTTCGAAACCTAAAAGTTATAATTCTTGGACACCCAGAATTTACTGGCATAGCGTATCTAGCCAAAGGTGATTTGACAAAATTCCGCATCTTCATATAACTCTCGAGATAGATGAGAGAAGCCAACCAGGAGCTATAATTATATAGCGGAATAGGTAACAATGGTGTTACAACGGGATTTTAAACGACCCAAGTAAGCTGTGTGCGTTGAGGCAGGTGCTATTTTAACCTAAACCCAACCGAAATAGAACAAAGAAGTAAATAGAAGACAGCAGAGATGATTTAGGTCAAGCCTATGTTCCCTCAAGAAATCAAAAAATTGAAATTTTCCTTAAACCTATTCAAGAACTCAAGAACTTCAAGAACTCGAATATGGTGGATAAGGTTTGACAAGACAAGATGTTCTTCACTTTTCTGATTATAAGTTATGAATAAAAAGAACTGTGCTAAAGATCTTAATAGAAATTAGTCAACTTTTTGCAATATTAGCTCTCCCAATGGTTCTTCCACTTGGAAATTTATAAGTAATCAACATTTAAATGTTTTGTTTCACCTTTTCAGGAAATGACTTTTCATACGCTGCTAACAAATTCAAATTTCAACTTCCGTTCAAATGCAGTCGAATTTTGTTTTGCATTCTCTGGCGCTTTTATTGTTTTACTTTTCGTTCGTTTTAAAAATATTTTTGAGTTGCATTTCCGTTATTCTCAATGGGATTCGATTTATTTGCAAAATGTATAAACCAATTATCTAAATTGTTTATTCTTTTACTTGTTCTCACTCTCTCTCTCTTTCACTCTCTATTGTTTTCTAGCTGTCTCCTTCGTTCTCTAAACAATTGTTATTGTTGGGATTTTTTTCGTTGATATTTTATTTATTTTTGATTTTCTATTTCATTTAATAAATCTGTTTCACTACCAAAATTCAAATCATAATCGAATCAATAATTAACACACACGTTCTAAATAAACAGTTAATCCTCTCCCGCTCTCTCTCCCTCGCTGCTTACATTGTCCACAAGTAAATGGAGTGGCATTTCAATTACAATCACAATTACAATGACTGTGGGAAGAAATGTTGTTGGCTGCTGCAGTTAGAGTTCGGATTGGTGTCAAGGGATTAATCGGCTTATTTTGAGTGATTTGTTGTAATTGTGAAAAAAAGGATTTTCCATTTCCATTGTATGGATATTTTTCTATAATTTTCACATGATTTTTTGGTGGTTTTCGTTATTATTTTGTATCGTTTTAATGAAAGTGTTAAAAGGTAAGGATTAAATCCTTTCATGGGGTTAGAAATCAATCAGGAAAGAGGATAATTGGAATGAAAAAAATTGAATTGTTTGATTAAAGGCAAGGATTTTGCAACATACATATATACGCCGTTATTGTGGGTTATAATTCCCTAATTGACTTGGATTTGAAGAAGTAATCAGGGGTTATGGTTTGTGGCAATTAAATTGAAGATTCAATAAATAAATCTGACGGATAAGTGGTTGCAACCAGAGATCAGCAATGAGTATTCCAAAAAAAGTGAATAGAATCGAATCATACTCATAATTTCTGATACTTATACGCATTCATACTTATTTTAATATCATGGAACCTCTCTACTCATATTCAAAGTTTGAAGTTCTCATCATATTCATTCATATTTAACAACATGTATGATGTGGTTGATTTTGACTCTGCAAAACTCAACGTGCACACAAATCATAAAATGAGTATGAATCGCGTAGAAACACTAAAATACTCACTAAAAGGTTGTGTGTTTGCTCTGCGTGGTGGTCTATCCTTTTTTGCTTATGTGTCTTTTTTCTTTTTTTTGTAAATCCAATAACAACAACTAAGACTGTAAATTTTTGATCAATGATTCCAGTCACTCGAATAATTTATAAGTGGGTTTCTAAAGTTATAAATCTGAATGAGTAGACTGGCTTATGAATCAAACATATTTCGAATGGTATGAGTTTGATGTCAACATTGTACTCATACTCATTGCAACCTGTACTTATAAATCAATGGTTGTAGTGAGTATGAATGAATCAGAGTACATAGTTAAATTTCAATATTGTTAACACACTTATATACAAAACTTCATAAGTGCTTATGAGTAACGAAAAATCATTGCTGACCTCTGATTCGCATCAGCCATCAATTTCCTCAGAGCAGTTTTCTCTCATTTGCTAACGAATCTCCTGCAAGAAAACTAATCATAATTGACTTCTCAATCTTTAATTATTTACGCTTCCAGCCCTATTGAAAGGCAATTTTTTCTTTCTCTTTTCATCCTGCAGAGTATAAAAATATTTTCCTTTGCCCTGCAGCTTTACGTGTGCCAGGATATTCGTTACGCTGCTTTTGATCAATGCTTAGGTTAAATTCTGAATTATTCTAATGCCAGCAAATACAATAACAATAACATTGTATATCTAATGAGATATTTTTGGTGTAGAGAACGCCTGCCGTGATACGACCTCGTTTTAACTGCCGCAACATGAGAGAAAATTATGACATCGTGGCTGTCTGTCTGTCTGCCTCTACAATCGATCGATCGATCGATCACCCATTCTTGTTGCAGCACCCAATGGAGTTTTGGGTATTTTGTATATACGAGGCGTACCTCAATTTGCTACAAAATGCAATAAACACTGGCTAGCAATTTGATAATGTTGTTATTGTTGTCCAGCATTAAAGCGTTAAACTTGCGCGTGCGTTTAAATCAAAATCTCTGACAATATGGTTGACATTTCTAAGGGAAAACTGCTACTCTGTAGCCATATTTCTTTTGCAAAACAACAACGCTTGGTTGGATTTTTCATTAGAAGCTATGCTACATGGCTGAAGGAACACAGTAAGAGCTGAAGAACGTTACATACAACCCGCTGTGTCGGTCATGCGCTGTAAATGGAAAACTTCTCCGATTTCTTCAATTGCTACAAGACTCTCTCCTCTCTCTCTGGTGAATTTTCATTGTAATTGTGGAAAAACAGCAGCTAAAATGTTTCAAACACCCGTTGTGCGGTGTGTATGTGTAGCGTGATCCTTTGAAGATCCTGTTGTGTTTAGTTTTCATATGCAATAAACAGAATAAATGAGTGTGTATGTGTGTGAGAAAGAGTATTCTAAACACGCGAGTTTCCCTCTACACACACACACAGACACCCACTTTAATAGTTTGTGACCTGTTCGCGTTCTTCTGGTGATTGTTGTCCGTGTTGTCTTCTTTTTTGTTTTGATTTTTTGGTTGCCAGAATGTGGTCCCGTTGTTTTTATGATTCTGCGGAACATTCAATTCGTAAACATTCTCGCTCGCTGTGCTGAGACTTGCTAAGGTGTCGCGTGTTTTTAAAATGCGTTACAATTTGTATCAGTCATGGTACGGCATTTACTCGTATGTAGGCTTGAATCAGTTCTGATTATTTGATTTCCTTTAATTTAAAACGTGTGTTCTTCTTATCTTTCTTAAATACATGAAAACCTTAAAAAACTCAATGATTTTTCAAAGCAACAATCAACGAAGAAGAAAATTTAAAATTATTTTCCGAAGACATGAAGCATTCATGCATGACTCTTGTCAATCTGGCCAATCAGTATGATAAGAAGTCGCAGTAGTCTAGTACTTAAAGTGTTGCTTATTAGACGTAGGGCAATGGTTGACAGCACCTAGTCTGGTAAAGGTTTCCAGACACACTGCCTTGACAACTATGTGTTGAAAGTTTGGTTATTGCAGGCAAAAATAACTTGTCTTTTTTAGTATCATAGGCATGCTAAGCAGCTCCAATACTCATTCCTTAATTCTGCTACATTGGGTTGCAATCAGAAATTAGCAATGAATCGTCTTTTCACTACTCATAAGCACTCATGATATTTTGAATATAAGTGAGTCAACAATATTGAAATTTGACTATGTACTCTGATTCATTCGTACTCTCTACAATGTTGATTTATAAGTACAAGTTACAATGAGTATGCATACAACGTTGACATCAAACTCATACCATTCGAAATATGTTTGATTCATAAGACAGACTACTTATTTAGATTCATAACTTTATAATACTTATAAGTGATCCGAGTGACTCGAATTATTCATAAAAATTTACAGTCTTAGTTGTTGTGGCATTTACAACAAAATTAAAAGACACATAAGCAAAAAAGACCGAGCAGCAAGCAGAGCAAACACACAACCTTTTAATGAGTATTTTTGTGTTCGTACCCGAATCATAGCTATTTTGTGCTTCGTGTTGAGTTATGGAGAGTCGAAATCATCATACGTGTTGTTAAGTATGATGATGAGTACTTCAAACTTTGAATATGAGCAGAGGAGGTTCCATGATATTAAAATAAGTATGAATGCGTATAAGTATCAGGAATTATGAGCATGATTCGATCCTACTCATCATTTTGAATACTCATTGCTATGTATCATATGTGGTGTAAATGAAGTGGCGTTAGAATATTGAATGAAAACCTTTAACTTTTTCTCTCGTGTTGCATTTGCTCTCCCAAATAAATCCAAATCTAGTTACTTTCATAAGAAGAATTAAAAAAAATCGAATCAAACGCATTATAATGAAAGATTACAAGCAAAGATATTCACTTTCACCTTCATCGCCTTTCTAAAAAACCACCCACTTCTGCGTCATTTTAATTCAAAGAAAAATCTTTTAAAAATAAGCTTAACTACCAACAACAACAACAACAGTAATGGCAAAACCAATACTACATCAGTGCGAATAGCAGCCACAACTTTGGTGGCGACAAAACACAAGCTTTTTTGGCCACACGCTTATTGCGTCATATTGTGTCATTTACGTTTGAACGCGGCGAACATTTGCTCAACTTCTCAGGATGTCACTGCGTTACAAAAAAAATGGGGGAAACATTTCACAGAACGGTCACATTAAAGACTGTACACGAAAGAAATTGCATATGTTGATGGTATGAATGTATGAATCCTAAGTATAAATTTTAATTCACCTATTTCGTTCCATAATTTTGCACTGCAATCGAAATTTGAGATATATTTTGAGAAATTGTCGCCGAAGTCTAGTAGATATGTTGGCTTATTAGACGAGAGCCAGCAGCTCAAATACCTCGAACAAAACAAAAAATATTCCTCTCAGCTCTCCACTGGCAAAAACTCTGAAAATAAATCAAAATAGCCATGAAAAGTGCGCTCGCTCTGGATCTGATCTTATACGTTCTATCACTTGACCTCTACAGCAGGGGCGTGGCGGCTAATGTTAGTAGGCGTCTCTGGGTGGACAGTGGCATTAATCGGGCATTGGCCATACGAAGATACTGGGAGAATTTGGGATTGTCGGAAGCAGTGACTACATGACAATGACATCCATTGCGAAAAGGGAGGACTAGAGGAATGATGCGGCGCACCTCTCCGTATAAATTTAGACCGATGATCCAAGCTGAAGGGAACCGTTGGATGTGGAATTTATTCGGAATCAATCGAAATATCCCAGTCTGTAAGGCTACCGAATCACAGCAGCGTCTTTCAAGCGGAAGTGTCTGCAATTCAGGACAAAAATGTTCACAGGCGGACTTTCACCCAAACCTTCCGATAGCCAAGCGGCTTTTAGGGCATTGAATTCTAATATAATAAACTCCAGGACGTTATATGACTGTCGCAGATGTATTAACGAGGCGGCGAATCGATATGATGTTTGTATCACATGGGTACCGGGACATAGGGACATTCCCGGTAACTGCAGAGCGCATGAACTGGCCAGAAAGAGCTCGATGAGTTCTCGACACTGGGGATATCTTTAGATATCTGAAAGCTTATAATTGACACTACAAACGTGGACCTTGTCAACAGTAGATAGGCAGCTTCGGACAAGGACAGAAAGGCGCAGAAAATCTGACCAAGGCTGAATAAGAGGCGCGCGGCAGCTCTGCTTAAACTCCCAAGAAGTAAGCTCAGCACTGTAATCGGGACATTGTGGTATCTTGGACAGCTTGCATATTATTTCTGCAGAACCTGTAGAGATGAGGAAGAGGATAAGACTAATCTTCACCTATTGTGCACATGCCCGTTGCTTCGTCGGACGAGAAAGAGGCACCTGAGTGCCTACTACATGGAGGATCTGAATGAACTGCTCTGTATATGGATTAGAAGTCTAAGTCGCTTTATCGTAAACTCCGAGTAGTATCTGGACCGGGAGAGAATGTGAAACTGTGGTATCGCAATGTGTGCGGCCTAAGTGTGTCAGCTCATGACTCCATCGAGGGGACAACCACTTTTACCTACCTACCATGAAAAATAACCCAAACCTGTCGTCGAAAAAAAATATTTCTTCGGTGATTTGCTCTCAGCAGACTTCTAGCAAAGACTCTGAACGAAAATAAAATTGCCATGAAAATTTTCTCAAAAATCAGTCACGCGGAATAGACTTTAAACTTTAGGTCCCACAACTCATATATGAATTTAACACACACAACAGAAGTGATGTGAGACACAAGGTCCATATTCCTGACTAAAGGGTTGCAATGACCAATTATGTATGTATAGATCTTCCGTGTACAGCCTTTACTTCTTCACCTTCATCATTATACTCTAGCCTTACTTATCAGCCACACAAGAGGACATTGAGTGCAATTAATGTTAAATGCTGATAAAAAAGGAAGAAAAAAATTGTTTAGAATTTGAAAAGGAATGTTTTGTGACGCACCCCTTCTTTTGAACACAGGCCACGTTATTTGCATACCGCAACGTATCACGGCTCCCTTTCAACACAGTTTTACAAGCTTTTGAGAAGAAAAAAAACCAACAACCACCACCTTAGACTTGTGATAAACGGATTCAGCAAGAAAAAAATTTTTTTTTCGTTTGCTTTTAAGATTTTATGAGGCCTAGGTATGGATGGAGACAGAAGTTCGTTTTTTTTATCATGGTCTTGTGTAACACAAAAAGGGGAAAAACCTGTCACTTGTATTAACCAAAGATGTCATACGTAAAATATTTGAATAGAAAGAAAGGAAATGATTTTCTGATTTTCATTGCCAAGGTAACAACAAACAACATGTGATACTGCGACGTAAAATCTTTGTGTACAACTTGTTGTGGCGTTTCTATTGCTGTATTGTTCTGTGGCGATTGTATCACACGAGGGATCACATATATAAGTAAGGCTTTCTATGTTTCTATTAAATTAGAAACTTATGTTTCTTGCCAGATTAAAATTATTCACTCTCTCTCGCTCTTTCTCTTTGTCTCTTTGTCTCTCATTGTTATTAAATCATCCACGAAAATATTGTCTACATAGAGCTACATACATACAGGGTATACGAGCTGTGTAGCTAAGTGCAGCTGAGATTTTTATTTTGTTGCTTGCTCAAGTGTTTGCATCCTTTTTTAGTTTTTCAGCCAAAATCGTAAATATTTGTTGTCGTTGATTTAACGCATCACTGGCTTGAAATGAAACTTTCAAATGAACAGTTAAATACGCGCTAATAGGGGTTCACATTTCACATACCGAATCGATAATCAAACACAAAGCAATTGTTACATATCCTCACATCAGCTATACATCCTTTGAAAGGACACATACACCGTATATTTGCTGTTGTCCAAAGCGAGGCAAAGAAAGGCAACGCAACGCATTTGTGTCATGTATGAATTGATTGTGACATTAAGTAGGATTTATTTTTTATTTGTATTTCAATTTGAATTTTTTTCTCTTTTTTTCAATTTCCAAAAACACTTTTACGCGTGTACTCTTCTGTTCGTATTTTGAGGGTTGAGGTCCTTGCTTTACTCTCTATTGGGTTAAAGGGTTTTTAGTGACATGCAAATTTTCTTTAAATGTGTCGTTGTATGTGTTACACATTTTTTTGTTTCTGTTTTTAATTAGAACAAACCATACATATGGGGTTTGGGTTTTCTTTCTTTTTGTACGGCAAAAGGATTTTAATTTTCAATGTGCGAAAATCTTGTTTATTTTAAAGCTTAAAATCAATATTTCTTTTCGATTTTATTTTTTTAACGCCTAACAGAACGCAACGGAGAAAAGGTTTAAAAAGTATTTATTTTTGATTTATCAAATGCAAATCCTATACGTATGAATATAAAAAGGATTTAGTTTTAATGCATTCATGCAGCCCACTATTGTTGGTTCTAACAGCAAGTACAAGTAAGAAAACTTTATTAACAAAATAAATATTTTTTAACAATATTATTGGGTCACATAAAAAGTAACCACGGTCGTTTGGTGTTATAGATAATAGATTCATTTTCAATCGATAGTCCATCGTTGCTAAACTTTACTATTTAAACTTCAGTACTTTTGTTATAACCATGATGGCCATCCATTTTTAATTTCTTCATTTCAACATTCGTGCTGTGGAAACCACCGTTGGACGAGAGGGTAGTAGATCCTAATGAATACTTTAAAGTCAACAAAATCAAACACTCATCACTCAATTTCTAGATACGCAATCGAAACGGGAAACCTTTTTTATATCACTTCAGAGTGATTTCCTTTTGGCAATGTACCCGACATTTATCTTTATATGGATCTGGTTTCAGACTCTTGCTTCTATCTACGACTATGCACGATCTATTACATCCCGATCAGATATTATTTATGGAATCTATTCCGTACCCGAAGGAAATTGCATACGATGATGAATTGAATGTGCAAATCCAAAGCACGGATTATAACTTTACTTGTAACTCACTTGTGCCCACACTTTCGTCCCATAATATTACTTTAAAATCGAATTCTTTTTGTAAGAAAAGTCCTCATAGTCTAGTAGGTAGTGTGTTGGCTTATCAGATGCAAGCCCGTGATTCAAACCTTAGCACAGACACCTCGAACAAAATGAAATATGAAAAAAATTCTTTCGGCGAGCTCTCCGCAGCTCTCTATGATCACTTATAGCTTCCACTATCTGCACAATGAGGTGTAAAAATTTAAAGGATTTCTGTGTAAATGCCTCTGATCTAAATTCATGTACATCATGTGATCTAAATTCATTACAGAAGAGATTAAGAACGTATGTAATCTGCATTTAATTTTTGTTTTACAAGTTCCCGTCGTATGTTTTGAATATGCATCCTGTTAATGGTGTTGCATAAAATCACTCCAGGATTTTATGTGTCTCCTTCACAGTTTAAATATAAAGCAACATAAGAAATTTCAGTCTGTCCTTATAAGAAGAATAAAAATATACAAAAGATTTCTTTGGTGTTTAATTTCTTATTTCAATTCATCTACACTTTAAACAAAAAAGTGTTGCAAAGTTAATGTCACTTGCAATGGGTCAATTCGACCTCCGGGTACTGTACTTGTCTTAATTGACAAATACACGTCCTCTAACCTAACCTAATGTCACTTGCACAGCTAACACATAAACTGCATGTTCATTTCAATATTTTCGATTTTCGTAATAAAAAAGGAAAAATATAAATTAAATTTCAATTTGTTACGCCTGGGGCTTTATAGCAATCATCAGCCAACTTGGTATAACAACAACCATTTTCTCACATCTTGTTACCATGCCGAAGTCATTATGGCCAAAATTTTTTTAAATTGCAAAAAGAAAAGAAAATTTAAATAAAATTAACATGCAAAAGTATTGCAAAGAATGAATGGGGATGGAAGGAGCAGCAATAATGGCTGACGCTGTATGCCAAAGCATAGAAAAAATAGGGTTGAGCAACCGCAGTCAGTTTGGCTGCGTAACCAAAAAGGGGACAAAAAAATGTGGATTAACCCCCCTCCTTCCGCATACAATCAGGGAAACAAGTGAAAATATAATGGCAGCTTAAGTTAAAAACCATATATAATAAAAATGTAACAACCAACACACATAAATATTCATACATTTGTTGTTGCATGATGCTGAGGCCATAATTTGCTTGTACGCCACCAATACCAACGCCAACACCAATGTCCTTAACACCCACCTGCATTTACAACTACAACCATTAAAAAGCGTAGAATTGTTACAACGAAGAAAGGAACGAAAAAAACCAGCCACCAGCTGTGTTCTTTTCACACTTCTTTGCCATTTGAATTCGTTCGAAGTTCTGCGCATCCAGAGTGATTTCAAATTAGTGTCACACAATCATTGTTTGTTGCAGATAAAAAAAAAACAAAAAGACGACAGAAAATGATACAAAAAATGCCTTTCAAACGCAACACTCAAATGAATTCTCATTTTCACGGATTCTCCATTAAAAGGCGCAACGAAATTAAGATTTTCTTTTTCTATTTTTAATATTAATCGTTCATTCGTTGTTTTTCGTTATTGTTATTGTTGTTGTTGTTGTTGTTACCATTAACAACAAACACAATGTATGTGACGTATTGGGGTTTTATTTTAATTGAAAAATTATCACAACACGCTTGTCACACAATTTTTTGGTTACATTATGGCTGTCTGGCTAAAGTGTTCCAATAATAATGTTGGTAAGGAACGTGGCAAAAGAATGGTGCTGTGGTGGTTAGTAATGATCTATGGACTTGCTTAATTTCGTAGTTTTGGTTAACAGATAAAGGCCTTGGGTCGATATCCTTAGTTTTTAGAAGTCCTGAAGCGCTGTAATCTTATAAATCTTATAAAACGAACGATTAGTTTCATTTGGAAGCTCTTAGCCCAACTAACAGTAAAGCCAGGCTTAATCCTTATGTTTACTATGTATAATACAACTTTCGGTAATAGGGTTTAAAAGAGACCATAGTAGCTGCCAAGGCTGGTGTTCGCTTTGCAAGCTAGGCCTTGAAAGCTAGGCAACCAGTGTGGTCATAAAAATGCTGTCTTCAAAGTGAAATAAAAAAATGTTTGTTGATAAACCTTATTATCACATATCGACGCATAAGATCGGGTTTTTCATGGTGAAATTGCCTTATATACTGCTCAGACTCGTACGTTGATTGGTATTATGTTCGCTCAGAGCCCACTTTGAACAGAGCATTAAGTATACAGCACGTTTCATTGATATTGTTACGTCTTTACCTTTTAAAAAGGTTTCAATTATCAGCTAGTAGATTAAAAATAAAATAAAAATATATTTGTGTTTAGTTTTAATTAAAATTTTTTATTATTCACACAATTCTGTGTGCCACCGTTCACAAATTGATGAAAATAACAACAATTGCTTTTCTTTTGATATTCCTCTGCTTATACCCTTTGCATAAACAATAATAATTACTAGACAATTATTCGACAGATCTTTGTAACGGAGATCTTCAAACCATGATTACTCTGTTCAAACACACCGTGTCTTCACACAAGACTGACTAAACTTCACTACCCCTATCGCCTGCTTTGCATTGCCTTTTATATGACAGAGTAAACAATCTGGTAAATGTTCTTAAAGGCGAATGCTCATGACTTCGCCTTCTCGTAATCTTTATAAATGTGAACATCGTTGTTTCATTATTGTTGTTTGAGTATTTAGGATACATTTACTCTTGTAGTGTTTGATGTTGTATTTTTGTTTTTTATGCTGGTGTTTGGTGTCATATTACGCAGTGCGATAATTTGTAAACAAGTTCATTGTTTTGTTTATAATTTGAATGTTAAGCGATGTAAAAGCAAAACAGCAGTATGTAGATTTTTCATTTTCGTAACAATATCTTTAGATCCTCAGTTATCTAGATGAACTTTACTGACATCCAAAATATGTTTATAATTTGAATGTTAAGCGATGTAAAAGCAAAACAGCAGTATGTAAATTTTACATTTTCGTAACAATATCTTTAGATCCTCAGTTATCTAGATGAACTTTACTGACATCCAAAATATAATGGACTATGGACTATTTTGATATTTTCGGAGGTAACAGCAACTATAATACGTTCACTTCACTTTGGCTTCAACTTCAAGTTGATTCACTCCTAATGCTCTATCCCATTCATACAACCCATACTATCCCATTCAAGATTACGCCCTAGTTTCTCACACCACTCATGTCGTGTGTGTTAATTTTATACGTGAGCAGGCGGACGTACAGTTTAAAGCCGATTGGGAACGACAGATTTTTGAGAAACTTTGCATGATAATTTCATTTACTCTCGGAGTTTCTGCCAGAAATCTTTTGAGAGGAAGTCGCCGAAGAAATATTTTTTTAGATATCGTTATGATCTCTGACCTGGGACTTGAACCCGGTCCTTACGTTTAATAAGCCAACACACTATCTACTAGACTACGACAACTTTAAACTAATAATCTGTATGTAAGCAAGCAAAAAATCATATGTATATATTGCTTATAGCGCCATCTGTGTGTTAGCCCACTAGCTGTTGAGTTAAACTGTTAAAACAGAACAAATAAAGCCAGTAATATCATACAAAAAATGAAGGCAGGTGTTTAACTCATACGAATTCAATTGAAAAGAATCCTTTTTTTTTGTTGTTGTCAGGGACTTTAAAGGATCATTAATCAAATTAAAATTATTTAACAATACGTTTAACATGAGATTTGAAATTGTAATACAAAAGTCGTCGGCTCCTGTTCAGTTCGTACGAGAAATGTCATTGTGGATTAAAAATGAAAGGAACGCACTGACATTTTAACGATATTTGACAGTCAAAATGAAAAGTTGAATTAAAATGTTCAAATTTGAAATCAAAGCGAACCCTTTTAAAACAAAACGTATGTGCATGTGTATGTGTTATTTGTTTATGGAATAATTAAAGGACACATGTTGTATGTTGTTGTAGAATATGGTAAGGATTTCAATTTCAAATTGCTGCATTACTCTACTCTATTAACATAAACATAAAATACTCGTGTAGGGTATTAACTATCATAACTGAGTTTGAATTGACTGAAGACACTAGTAAGGGTGGTAGGTAGAGAGAGGTGATGGTGGTTGCATTAAAAGGTTTCCTGTGCCTATTTTTGCTTTCTTTACAAAACTTTTTTATGCCAAGGATTTTTCGTTCTTCTTTTTTATCGAAAAAGCTTTTGTTGTGTATATTTCGCATATTTTTTTTTAAATTAACCATAATACAACTGCGGTATTTGGTTAACAAACTATAGACGTTGTTCTCCTGCTTTTTTTATTTTTTTATGGTTGTTTAGACAGGAGGAATGGAATTCAACCAAAAGAACTTCAGTTCAATTAATATCCACATCAAACACTAAGTGGGCACGTAGACAGCACGAACTTATTATTATTTGTTGAGTTATTGTTGTTGCATTGAGAGCCGTCATCTCTATTCTTTACAACATTGATTGCCAAAAGAATGTCTTCTGCCGTCTACTCTCTATTCAATTGCGAGGTTTATTTAACATGTGGGTGTATAATGAGCAGATTTATAATGGTATTGTGATGAATGTATGGAATGCATTGCCTTATGAATATTCCTTTGGCATGAATAATAAATCCTTGCACGTGTTATGGTTTTCATTTAGTTTTCTTTTTCTTTCGTTTTATTTTTTAATAAAAATATTTGAAATATTTTTTGAAATATTCTTCTCGATTGATAGTCTAAAATGTTGAGAAGGATTACAGCTGTGTTGGCACATAATTTTTTTGCATCAAAACTGAATCATTTATAAAAAACTATAAAATCGTTTATGCACGTCATCACATTAAAAAGGGTAGGGGACAGAATGTATAGAAACGCTGAAGTCGTAGCATAGTTATAACGTTCCTTCTACTTTTTGTCTTAAAGCAAATTAAGGTTTGTGGGAGAAGGAGGTTAACGAGGTCTTAACTGGAGACCTCTAATGCTGAGTTTCATAAATTTTTCCAAATTTGTTGAGCACTGACTATTTCTCAAAGAAATCCATTGGCCATTCTCATTTTTTCTCATTTTTATACTACACACTCTTACTGTGAAGTAGAAATCAGCCGACGTAGATAGCCGCCACTGGAGAATCAATGTATTGTTTGACGGCCTTCGTCTGGGTTAATGTCCTTGAGATGCCCTTATAGATTCTCAATTTAAAATATAAGTTCAATGGTGAAACCAAATATGAGCTACGGCGCTATTTATATTATGGGCAATAAAGACACTCTCGTGTGAAATGTGTCACTATACAACAGCGTGGACCAGGACAATCATTTCAAATTAGTTTTTCCTTCATAATTAGCATAACTTGTCATTACAACCCTTTAGTCAGGACCTTGTTTCTCATACCACTTATGTTGTGTGCGTTAATTTTTATAAATGAGTGGTTGGCCTATAGTTTAAAGTCGACTCCAAACAACAGATTTTTGAGAAAAGCTTTTTATGGCAATTTTATTATCTCTCAGAGTTTTTGCCAGAAATCTGCTGAGAGGAAGTTGCCGATGAAATATTTTTCCTTATATTTTCATTTTGATGTCTGACCCGGAGTTTGAACCGAGGAATCACATCTAATAAGCTAACACAGTACCTACTAGACCACGGCGAGTAAGAATAAGTAAGTAAGAATAGACTACATTGAAGATCACTCTATCCGTGCCTAGGCAGTTTTAACGTAGATATAACATAACATAACATAGAATAGAATATTGTTACGATTTAATTTTTATGAGCTAATAAGACAAAGAACGTCACATCTCAGTATCAGAGATCAGCAATAAATCGTTTTTTCGCTACTCATAAGCACTCATGAAATTTTGAGTATAAGTGAGTCAACAACATTGACTGTATCCCTATTCGTTAATAATCTTCAGCAGCCATAGCCTAAATTGATATTAAAATTAAAACATAAAGGTATTGTAGGAGCACTAAGCCACTAAATTCCAAATCATTATCCTTGATTTTGGCTTCGAGTACGTAGTCTTTGCCAGTTATGAGTCGGTCGTTTTCTTCTTCTTTGATTCTAATTTCATGAAGATAGTATAACGTTTTTCAGAAGTCATAATAAGGCAAAGTCCTGTTCACTCCAGCCTTAGCGATCACTTCTTAGTTCGTCCGGTTTTGAAAGTGTATACAACAGTTTATATATGAGTAGAACTCTTGTAAAATGGGCGCAGTAGTCTAGCAGGTACTGTTTTAGCCTTCTGGGCTAGATGACGTTGACGTTAAACTGTCGGTCCCGCTAATTACGGATACAATTAACACACACACAACATTTGTGGTGTGAGAAGCTAGGTCGTAGTGGTGACTAAAGGGTTATAATGAACAGTTATGTAAGTAAGTCTTGTAAAATATTTATTATTGTCCTGAGTTCACTTTCACGTACAAGTACATGCGAAATATGGATTCAAACAACACTTTTAAAATTCTTTAAATACCAGGTATATGGGAGATCGCCTTTCCACTGCTAGACCGTAAGATGTTTATACAGTTGATCCTCTTAAACCAGTCGTAGTGTGTTGGCTTATTATACGCGAAGCCACGGTTTAAATCTCCGGTCAGGCATCAAAACGAAATATGAAAAAATATTGCTTCGGTGACTTCATCTCAGCAGATTTCTGGCAAAAACTGGGAAAGTAAATAGAATTGCCAATGAAAAGTTTCTCAAAAATCTGTCGTTCAGAGTCGACTTTGAACTGTAGGTCCCGCCACTCACGTATAAAATTAACGCACACAACATGAGTGGTGTTGAGAAACTAGGCCGTAATCCTGACTGAAGGGTTGTAATGAATGGCCAATTACGTATGTATGTATGTATTCGTTGATATTTCTGAGAGAAGCGCTGACTAAGGAGTTTATGATGACTGCAACTTTTTTATTAATCATGCTTCTTGGGGTTGCAAAAAACCAAGAATTATTCTACGAATCGATATATCAGAGTCACTTAAGACTTAATAGAGTCACTTAAGATAGAATAGAGGAAATAAGGCAGCAATTTGAAGCTTAATTCAAGGATATTTCAAATTTGATCGTGCTATTACATTTTTTCAATGGGTATCAACCAAAGGAGTACTGCTGTTCTCTCAGCAATCGCTAAAGCACTAAATCACACGAATTTATTGATCCACCCTAGCATATCACTGTATAGCAATACACTTATATTATTAAAGAGTATTTTTGCAAATGAATGATTTTAACAGTATGTAAATATGTATATGAATCAATAAATAAAATTCCTTCCTTTAAAATAATCAATAAATAATCCTTCTTTGAAATCCCAATCTCACGCAATTTACTATAATTTTACTTCCTGTACAGTTTCCGGTTTAAAGCGGAATACTGAAGGAAATTTAAATCAATTTCTTTCATTTTTCACACCAAATTTTTCTTGCAAAAATGGGTAGTAAGGCAAGGAAAGATGTGCTTAACAAGATTTCCTTTGTAATTTTTGAAAAAAAAATCGCTTCAAAGAGTGTTTTTCTTTTTTTGCTGGTTTTTTTTGGTATATTTTTGTGTTAAACCAGAAAATGACATTTCATTGGTTTCGTTGATGATGGCAAAAAATGAGAAAAAAACTCGAATTTTAAAATAAAACTTCGTTAAATTTTGTATGAAGAGCTTAACTCCTCAATACATAGTGAAAAAAAAATAATAGAAAAAAGGGAACAGGACTAATGCCAAACGGAAGGAAAACACAAGAAGATCAAAAGCGGAAAGAAATGCGTTGTTCTTTTCTTTTTTTGAACGTTCTTTTTTGGCTCTTTCATTAAATTAAATTATTGGCAGAAAAAAATTTCAAAAAAATCCTAAAAGTCCCCTTTTAAGCAACACAATTCAATTTGCTTGCCTTGACACTCATATTCAAATGGAAACTCTAAATACAGACCAGAGAAAATTCTCAAAGATTTTCCGTAAATCTTGGCAATATTGTGTGATTATTACATAAATAAGGTGAACAGTTAAGTCTGTTCGTCCATACAACCCCATATAATGGCATTAAAAAGTCAACCCAAAAATCCATGCGAAAAAATTGGCCATTGGTAGAGCAAATCTTTTCTTTAATTCTTTACTACGTTCAATTATTTTAAAAAAAATGTTTGCATTTCATTGAAACAAAAGGTGTGAAATTTTTGCTCTGATTGCAAATAATTGTCATGATGTGCTCTTTTTTTTTGTGTTCCATTTCCCTTTGTTTTCTTTGCCAGTGTAAATATATAATCCTTCAGGTAAATAGTTTTAATCCTTTGTCATACATTGTCATCATCATCGTCATTATTGTCATGTCATTTATATTTTTTTAATAATTCGGACTCTTTTCACAGTTACAGCTACCATCACAGTCTGTCATATTTATAAGAAAATTGCATTAAATTTTCTTTAATAGGATCACACAGGATTAGGTTATCCTCAAGAAAATATTAGGTGACATCTTTGCGTAATGCAATGACATGATATTTACCTCTAGAATCCTTATTTTTAAGATTATATTTCGTTGCATTACATGTATATATATGCATATGTGCATACATATGGTAGTAATATCCATACATTTACATATGTAATCTTTGGAATATGATTCCTTTAGTCCTGAAATCAATAGAAAGATAAAACGTATGAATGTTTACAACTGTCAGATTAATGACTTATTGACACAAAGTTATTAGAAACATAAGGAACAATCGTACACTGAATATACTCTACCGCTATCCTGCAACCGCAACTTAGGTCTTATACCGATTAGATTATTCAAACCAACTCCCCAAACACTCACATACGTCATACTGTACCAAACAGTTGCATAAAAAATTCTTCACGAAGTCCTATTGTTCCTCAATGGTGGCAATTTCCACAAAAGTAATTACATGTCACATGATCATCCATTAACCCATCTCGAGTATGTACAATTTTACGCAAACTAGCACATTCCTAGCACTTTTACCAAATCCCAGCAAGGCTTTTTTCGTATTATATGTAATGACTATGATATAACACTTATGAGCTATCAATTAATCTGTACGTTTTATTCAAAGAGATTTCGATTTCTCTCTAATCCTACTGGCAGTCTAGCCGATTCGAATTCTTTCGATTCGATTCCCGAATAAATTTTATAACCAACTTCCCAACCATTGTACAACGAAATTCTAAGTCATCTATACAAAATTTCGAATAACCAGTGGACTTAGACTTTCTAGACATAATTGCTGTGAAGTCTCTGTGGTCTAGTAAGCAGTGTGTTGGAATATAAGACGTGAGTCCGAGCTTCAAACAATGACTCAGACATCTCGAAAAAAAACGAAAAATATTGAAAAAAAAATTGTTGCTTTAGGCGACATCCTCTCAGCAGATTTCTTAATCTTTTTCTCATTACCAGCATTTCAACCTATCTTAAAAGCCATTGGGGTACCCAGTCTTTCAGGAACAGATACCAAGCACAGTTCCATTTCAACACGGTACATGTATTGCGGTAATCTAATTGGTGTTGTGGCTTATTAGACGCAAGACTTTGATTCAAACCCCAGGTCAAACATCTCCAATCAAACGAAATATGAAAAAAATATTTCTTTCGGGAACTTCCACTCAGGAGATTTCTATTTTGTTTGAGATGTCTAGGCAAAGGTTTAAGCTTCGGTCTAGGGTCTAATAAGCCAGCACACTACTTACTAGACAACAGCGACTATAATGACTTGCTTGTTAGACCTTGGTATGCTTTAGAGAATTTATAATACTTCCCAGAATAACGGCTTACTCACTAAGTTTGCTATTAGGACTCTTTAGTTAGGTACAATCTGTTCGAACCGCCAATATTCTGTGTTTGAAGTTTACCTACGAAAGCTGGAATCATTTTGTTCCTGATGTCAGCGCTGAAGTTTGAGCTTATGAGCTCTCGTCTAGTAAGCTAACGCACTAGCTCCTAGAATATGCTGACATGCCTGTATAGATCTTTAATCTTTAAGGGTTATATAGGTTGGCTTCTGCTTTAGACTACTAGATTTGCATGGTAAATTTCAGTTCGTGTTGTGGAAATTTCCATAATTTTACAGGTGCATCGATAGACGCGATTCGCAATTTCAACGTAAAGAGAGGATATGAAGCAAGCCTGTAATATATTTTTTTTTTTTGGGTTTGGTTTCTGTGGGAAAATTTCATTCATTTGCACTTCCATTACATTATATCCTTATTAAACAATTTCCATTTCCGTTTTATATTCCTCGGAAAACTGTATTCATATCAAACTGTTGTAGACTGTTGTATACCAAAAATCATCGATCATTAGCCATTTGACCAAAAATTATTACTAAAACAATAGGAATAAAAACAACAGCAAATTCAAAAAGAAATATTTTCTAAACAAATGGTTACACAGGCAGGTAAAAAGCAAAAAAAAGAAAGAAAACTCCTATTTAAAGGGAAAAAATTAAATCATCAACGTAATAAAGGAGGTTAAAAACGATCATTTAATTTGGTCAATTAGACAATGAAATCTGGGATACCAACAATCGAGGTTTTGTTGTCCCAAGCAAAAGTATTATTAAGAAGTGGTGTGGCACAACAAAAAATAAAAAGAATTTATTTTTTCTGATAAAAACCTTTGAATGTTAAAATTAAGAAATTAAAACGTATACAGGGGTTAAAATCGTTTTCATATCCCAGCATAGCAGTTCACTTGTTGTGTGGAACCTTTTTTGTTCGTATAAGAAGAGAAAAAAAAGGGAAATAATCTAAACAAATAAATTTGTTTTATAAATAAATGCACAACAAAAAACAAGAGAAAAACAGAAAAAAAACTGAAAAAGAAAAGAAAAAAATTGGAATTGAAATCAATTCAATAAAAGTAAACTGCACACAGAAGAAAGGAATCTATGTATAGAATTATACACGGAAAGAAAAATGTTAGCAGTAATAGGGCAAGGATTTAGTTGATTGTATATAGAGTGAGCATCAAAAGAAACCGTGCACTGTATGGATAAAATTCTAACATTAACTAAACTCAACTATTACCAGAAGAAGGAGAGTGCGCGAAAAAATTTGACAATATTTCGAAATTTTTTGTAAATTTTTTTTCTTGTTTCACTTTTAAAAACAGGCAATGAAACAATTTAAAAATATAAATAACGGTAATTTATTAATGTATAGCTTTTTTTCCAATGTACAGTTTCTTTTGACGCTCACTGTACATGAGATCTGATTTGAGGTTATAGTTAGATGACTAAAATTTCTTATTTAAGAAACAAAAGACTCCTAATTAACGATTCCAAAACTGTAGGAAGACGATTTACTTCATATTCGTAACAGTTCGGATTAAATTAGAAACGAAATTGATGGTAAACCCATATGCAGTTTACGTGTTACTGGCAAAAATCAAACACCAGCTCATTCTGCTGGCTGCTGCCAATCACGAAAGTCTGTTGGGCATACGGGCCTGAAAGATCGAAGGAGATGTTGACTGTCACTTGGTACGGTTATCTATCAAGGATTTTTAGAAATTATTTGCAGCGAAAATAAAAGACCATTCTGTGCTACAAGGCTGGATCAAGAACTAATAGCATTTCCGAACGGTGAGTGTTGACTCTTCTAATAAAATACTCACAGAATATTCCAAACGGCAGTTTACTACATGGATCTTTTCAACTATAGGTAGCACAGAGGACACAACATAACATTGCTATCTGAGTAAGCTAACCCCAGCCAGTTTATATGGTCTTGAATAAGTTCAGTGCACTAAGCAGACAGATATTAAAATAGCCGTAGTTTAATAAGCAGTGTGTTGGCTTAGTATACGTGAGGCCCTAGCCTAGACATCTCAAAAAAAATCTCTCAGTAGTAATCTGACATAAACTCTGAGAACAAATAAAAACTAACATCAAAAATCTCTCCTTCGATAGGTCCAGCCATTCATGTATAAAAGTAACACACACAACATAAATGGCGTGAGAAACTACGTCATAATCCTAACTGCAGGGTTGTAATGACTAATAAGGTACGTATGTATGTGAGATAGGCATAAATAGTGCAATTAGAAGACCATTCCTTGCTACGAGAATGGATCCAGCAACGATATTGGTTCAGAAGTGTTAGTGTCCGGTTTACGAATTAAATATGCGAAGAATTTTCCAAACGGCAGTTTACGGCATGGATAGATTTGGTCTATTCAGCTAGAATAGGTTGTATAAGAATACAAGGTAGCGGTATTGTCTGAGTAATTTAAACATGAAATAAATGGTGAATCTCTGGTCTTAAATAGGTTCAGCGAATTAAACACACAGATGGTGCAGTCGCCGTAGTCTAGTAGGTATTGGCTTAGTAGAGGTGAGGTCGTGGTTCAAATCCTAGCCCAGATATTTCGAAAAATATTTTTCCGTCGACATCCTTTGAGCAGTTTTTTGGCAAAAATTCTGAAAGTAAACTAAATTGCCATCAAACAACTGTCGAGTTTAAAGTATAGGTCTCGCCATGCATAGATAAAATTAACATTCATAAAGTGGTGTGAGAAGCTAGGTCGAAATACTGACTAAAGGGCTGTAATAACCAAATAAGTAAGCTGGATAAGTGTTAGAAGTGGACACGTCAATAAAGGGGCGAGAAGTGTTTACGAAATGTGTGGAGGATTTTGTAAGCTGGGACGGAGAGGATAAACAGAGGCGAAGATTCTTATCAAACTAGATGGATTTCCAATGGTCTCTAATTGGAGGAGGTGACTGTAGATGCCTATAATTTGCTTTCTGACCGATCTTTGTAGGAATCGTCTTACTTCCAATATGCAGATTCTGTAGAGAGGAAACCGCATCACAAGTGTGGTGTTAATGCTTTTCAGAAAAAGACAACTGGACGCTTTCTAAGTATTAGGCACGCAATTATCTACACAGGTATTTGAGCAATATCTTGAAGTTGGTTAATGTAACAAGATTGGGAACGACTTTGTATGGAAACCCTTATTAGATCGAGGACTATACTGTCGCAGTACAATAAAACCTCTTCACGATAAAAAAAAAATTTAAAGAATGTTATCAATAACTGTAATATTTTGTGAGCATCTAAGTTGTATCCTAATTTCTTCAAGTGTACTGCCAAACCCATCATCACCGCTACCATCATCATCATCATTTGGGTTCTTTGGTTAATAAAAAAAAATATTCTGATTTTGTTTTATTTGTTTTCTAATGTGTTCTTTAATTTCCTTTTATATTGATGTTGCTGTTGTTGTTTTATTGTAATTTTGACTGCTGTTTGTTTGATTTGATTTGGAAAACAATTACAAACGACTTGTATGTAACAAAACAGACAAAAATATTTAAAATTCTTTCTTTTTACTTTCAATTGTTTTCCTTTTCTTTCTATCATTCTGTCTTTCTTTAATTCTTTATTTTTTTATTCACATGTTCATTTTGTTTTTTTTTTCTCCCTTTTGTGTAATGTTTGTCCGATGGAAACAATTGTTTCATACAAACAAAATCCAATTGAATGTCTGTTATATATTGGCTGCTGTACCAGAGTAAAGAAATCCTTTTTCATTAATTTGATGTTTCAAATGCTGTTCTTGTGCTCTTCTTCTTCTGCTTCTTCTTCAATATAAAATTCCAAATTTTCTTTGTTAAGAAATGCATGGGTGTATGTGTGTGTAAATGAAACATATTGATCTCCTTTTTATTTTAGTTTGCAACAAGTCTTCCTAAAGTTGGCTGTACATGTTTTGCCATACACTGACTGTAAATAAGACTGTGTGTGTGGATGACAAAAGTGTGACACTGTTTGTTTGTTTGTTTTGTATGAAAATGTGTGAAATTGTGACCATTTAGGTGATGTTTGTTTTATTCGATTTCTTTTAATTCATTCTATTATTTTTATTTGTTTTTGTTTTTTATTTTTTATTCGTTCAAATATTTTATAGACATTTTACAGGTGATTTATCAATTTGCACTGTTTGTTGTTCTGTTTTTTTGTTTTCTCATTTGAGTCCATTCATTCAGTTTTGAAGCTGAAACCACATGACCAAGATGTTGGAATTGGTTGGTTTGTAACTTCTGATTTGTGAAATGAAAGAAAAGGTCACACTTTTTGGTTTGTATTGTTTTAATTCCTAGTAATTGATTCCACAATAAATGTGTGTGAAATTTAATGAAATCAATGAAGTATTCTGGAACATAGAAATTCTAGAATTTGTAGGCTTTGTTTGGGATTAAATGGTGTTTTAAGTTATTTATAATTCAATAAAGTGAATTCGCCGTAGTCTAGTAGGTAGTGTGAAGCCACAGTTCAAACCCCAGGTCAGACATCAAAATGATTTTAATCTATGTGGGCATGTCAGCGTAGTGTAGTAGCTAGTGAAAACTCATAAGTTCAAACCTCAGCCTTGACATCAAGAACAAAATGATACCGGCTTTCGTGGATAAACATTGGAGGTTCGAGCAGATTAGATCCTAACTAAAGAGTTCTAATAGCAAACTAAGTGAGTAAGACGTTATTCTGCGAAATATTATACCTTCTCTAATGGATACCAAAGTCTAATCAAGCAACTCATAGTAGTCGATGTAGTCCAGTAAGTAGTGTGTTGGCTTATTAGACCGAAGTATAACATATTTTTCTTTCGGTGACTTCTTCTTAACAATCTTCTGGGAGACATTCAGAGAAGAAATAAAATTGTCATGAAAAGTTTCTCAAAAATCTGTCGTTCCAAGTCGAATTTAAACTGTAGGTCCCGCCTCTTAAATTAACACTCACAACATGAGTTGTATGAAAAGCTGGCTTGTAATCCTGACTGAAGCCCTGTAATGATGTTAAGCTAGATGAGAACTCGTGAGTTTAAACTTTAGGTCTCACATCACGAATAAAACGAAATAAGAGCAATATTTCTATCGGCCACTTCCTCTCAGTAGTCTATTGGTAAATAGAATTGTTAAAAAAAAACACTTTAAATCTGTTTATCGGAGCCGACGTTAAACTGTAAGCATGATTATGCCAGCTCTCACACATTTCGTCAAACAAATGAATTGTTTGAGCCGTCATAACATTGATATGTATACGTGAGATAAATGGTCATTACAACTCGTCAGACAGGATTACGACCTAATTTCTCACATCACTTACGTTGTGTGTGTTAATTTTATACAAGAGTGGTGGGACGTGCAGTTAAAGTTAACAGATTTTTGAGAAACTTTTCATGGCAATAATATTAACTTTCGGAGTTTTTGCCAGAAATCTGCTGAAAGGAAGTCGCCGAAAAAATATTTTTTCGTATATCATTGGAGATGTCTGAGCTGGGGTTTGAACAGTGACCTAGACTACGGCGACTTCATTTCTTTTAATGGCAGTCGATTATAATTCTTAAACTATACCTGGCTGACTTTCAAAATGTATCAATACAAAGTTTGTATGCAGTTCTACTGCGGTATATAAATTATGTAGATATGCAAAATTACCAAACAATGCTTCAACTATAAATTCGATACCTGATTGCTTTTTGACTGCATTAAAAATACACATTAAACACGTTTTTAAATAGTAGTATATTGTAAATATTTTATATAGCGGCTTTATGAAACACTATGCTTTGTTCAAACACAAGTTTGGAAGTCAGCCCCTGTTACTAGAACTTGCTTAACATATTCCATTTGCCTAAAAGATTACTAAGACAAGCTTACAAAAACCGCTTCCAAATTAAATGCTAGTAATACTCGCTTAATTTTTATATCTAAGTCCAAAAATCCTGCGTTATTTACTGTAAGTTATAATAGAATATGAAGCATGCTAAGGCCCTGAAGCCAAACGGCATAGGAAAGCTCTTAGCCTTCGTTGGGTTTCCGGTTTCCGTTTAAATATGAAGATTTGCAAAAAAAATTGTTTTTCAATAAATTGAACTCAAAACAATGCTTGGAAGAAGAGTTCGATGCAAATTAACAAAACAGATGCAAAATTTATTAAATTTTTAAATGAAAAAGCAACAATAGCACAACACCACCCGGGTTTTTCGTAAATAAAGCTGAGGCAAAATATTGTGGCATAAACACCCTCTACATTGATGGTAATGCTGTAAGGCTGGCAGGCAGGCAGTGTATTTCATTTGTAATAATGAGAAACAAATGTTGGCAACTTGAAAACAAAAAAGGAATAGCCAACAACAACAATAAGAATAATGACAATGATATCACATCACCCTTGGCAAAGTCATAAACTTTACAACAACTTGTTAACAGGGGTCAATTCGTTCAATAACCAACCAACCACCCCTCTCTTTCTCTCACTCTCTCTCTCTCGCTCATTGAATAAGGAACGAACAAACGAAAATTGTTAAAATGCTTAACGCTTTACAACAGAATTATTTGTTGTTGTTTGTTTTCAATTTCACATTGTTAAAGTTGTTGTTGGTGTTGTACATTGATTAGCTGTAAATCAACGTATAAAAATGTCTATCAATACAGCACAACACAGCATTGAGTAGGCATTGATGAGAAGGACTATATAAAGAGAAGAATTGGAAATCGTTTTTAATCTAAAACCTCCTCCTGCTTGTTTGATATGTAAGTTGTAGTCGTTGTTGTTGTTGTATGTTGTATTAATCAAACCCTCTACTAAAACCAGGACGAACATCTCCCACTCACTATTGTTTAAAGTCAGCATGTGTTTGTGTATGCATGATATACTGAGTTAAGTTGAAGTCATTGATGGTCTTGTCTTCTTAATGTCACGTCAATGAGGCGAATTCTGACAAGATGACGAGAAATCAGCGAAAACATAAAATTCCAATGAAACAAGTGGGTGGTTGGGGGGTGGTGGTAGTGGTTGTATTTGGCTTACAGTTCGGCTGGCTGCCCTGTAATTTAAGTTTTAAGAATTTCTTCTCTGCTTCTGCTTTTATTTATTTTTTTTTTTTGTTACAAAACAGGAAAAGAAGAAGAAAAAAAATTCCGTCTCTGCCTAAAGCTTTTGTTTAACAAACAATTGTGCCGGAAGTGGCCATTTTTGCATTTTAAATTAAATTTTTTTTCGCGATGTTTCTCTACCATGCTGCTGTATTTTAATTTTGTATTTTGTTTTACAAATTTTTTCCTCCTTTTCTTCTTTTTTTCTGTGTTTGTTAGAAATTTTTTTCAATTTTTATTTTTAAGCGTAGCGTTACTAATCAGCGGAAATTTTTGTGTAATTTTTTTGGTTGCAAGTTTATGGAGTCTCTTCTTCGGTTTTTTTGCTCTGCATTTTTATGCTCAGATAATAAAAACGTTTTAACAAAAAAAACAAGAAAAAATCATAAAAACAACAAAAAAAAGCATTGTTTTTGAACACGTTCATTGTAGAAAATGGAATGAATGTATAAGAGGAGTATTTGTTGTTTTTAATGTTATTAAGGCCACCCTTTTATGGGTTTATGCTACGCTTTTGAGGTTATGTTGCTCAATTTTTTTTCCGCGGATTTTTTTATATTTTTTCCTTTTGTTATATTCACTAATGAAAGGAATGCACTTGAGTGGAAATTAGAAATTTAATTAAAAAATTACAAAAACAAAAAATAACCTTTATAAGCCGAAATGTGTAAACATTAATAATAGTGCGACTTACATAGCTACAGACGCATTTGTTTTACTCGGCTAAGGCACATTTAAAGTTGTTCTAATGTTTGTTGAATTAAAATCCCTATTTTCCTATTTATCAACTACCCATTGAATAAAATGGTGATGCCTTACCCATTCCCTTATAAGCTGTCCCTTAAAAGTTGTTATTTAAGCTTCAAAAAATGGTATCCAAGGCAAGTGTGGCATTATGTTCTAGGAGTCGTGATGTCAAAATCATATTAATTAATTAACCAGTATTTGGTTAATATTTATTAAAAAGGAAGAAAATAAAATAAATATTTTTGTTTAAAATAAAGTTTATTTGGTATTAAATATAAGGAACTAAAAATTCTTTTAATTACATTATTAATTCATTGATTTTTTACATCAGAAACAAAAGCAGTTCAAATTTAGGTCACCATTAAAATGGCCAATTTAAAAAACGTTAGTAGAATCCATTCCTAATCGTTTAAAATCGGTAATTAGTAAAAAAACAAACTATTAAAAATTAAAAAAAACTTTATTTCTTTAATAATAATATTCTGGGCCATTTTCATTGTGACCTAATACTGTTTTTGTTTCTGATATAAAAAATCAATGAATTAATAATGTAATTAAAAGAATTTTTAGTTCCTTATATTTAATACCAAATAAACTTTATTTTAAACAAAAATATTTATTTTATTTTCTTCCTTTTTAATAAATAATTACCAAATACTGATTATCATGATCATGGTGGGCCATTTTCACTGTGAGCCACTGTATACACAGAGCGTCAATATACATTAATAAATTGCTGTTATTTTTATATTAAAATTGTTTCATTGACTATTTTTAAAATTGAAACAGAAAAAAAGTTTGCAAAAAATTTCAAAATATTGGCAAATTTTTTCGGGCACTCTCCTTAAGTGGTAACAGTTGAGTTTACTAATTGTTAAAATTTTATCCATACAGTATACAGTTTGTTTTGACGCTCAATGTATGTAGATGACATCGCTTTATATGGGATAGCGCCGTGTAAGAAAACTGCGGCAAAATTATAGAGCAAGTGCTAGTATTCAAACGAGTTCTTTTAGGATTATTCATAGGGTTACGGCCTTTAGAATACATACTTGTTTGGCTACTCATTAATATTAAATTTTTGAATAGATTTATTAATCTTTCATTTAGATCGCTGGAATCTGAAAAAAATCATTGAATACATGGTTTAAACTTACGCTCCCCATATATCAGTATTTGCTGCAAGTATGACCATAAACTAGATAAGATTTGAAGGAGACACTTCTCCCTGCATCACATGGACTATAATCACATTACATATACAAGTACGTGGACAACAGATCATCTGATAAACTGGAAGGATGATAACAATTCTGTCTTTATTATAACTGAGAAGACGATTCTTACCAGAGAATCGTTTTTCGGTACTCATAAGCACTCATGAAATTTTGGATATAAGTGAGTCAATTAATTTGAAATTTAACTATGTACTATAATTCATTCGCACTCAATACAACGTTGATCTATAAGTACAGGTTGCAATAAGTATGAGTACAACGTTGACATCATATTCATACCATTTGAAATATGCTTGATTCATAAGCTTACTCATTTAGATTCATAACTTTAGAAAAATTCTTACAAATGATTCAGTGACTTGAAGTAGTTGTTGTTGCATTTACAACAAAAAGAAAAAGATACATTAGCAAAAAAGACAGGGCAGCTGGTAGAGCTAACGCACAATCATTCAGTGAGTATTTTAGTATTCGTACGCAAATCATACTTATTTTGTGATTCGTGTATATGTTGAGTTATGGAGAGTCGAAATCAACAACATCATACGTGTTGTTAAGTATGAATATGATGAGTACTTCAAACTTTGAATATGAGTAGAGGTTCCATGATATTAAAAATGAATGCGTATAAGTATCAGAAATTCATCTTTTGAATATACATTGCTGATCTCTGGTACAGATTGTATGGGTATAGGGTTTTTATTATCACATAATTGCACAGAATTCCGGTCATATGCTGAACCATAAGAATCTCTAACACCATGCTATTGGCATAAATAAACCCAATGGGTTTGAAGTCATAAAATGTAAATGAAATTACGGTCGACAAAGAAAATGTCAGGACTCAGCGAAATCTTCATATATGTATACAAAAGGCCTTTAAAGTATAATTTTTATTAAAATCTATATTTAGGAAACTTCTAAATTTGATAATAATTTCATTATGCAGACTGTTTTGTAACACCAAAGAAATATTTTAATGAATTTAATAAACAATAAAGACTAAGTAAATATACGACAACGATATGCTTCATTTATAAATCCTTCTTAAACTGTCAAAAGAAAAACACACAGCAAAACTAGATTTTCTATTCCCAATGACAGTTTCATGCTCTAATAGAGGATCTTGATAACCAACCGGTTGTCATTTAACCACAAACACTAAAAACCGGTTAAATTAAATCCCTCGAAAAGACACAAACACATGTACACATATAGACAGACAAACTACAGATCAGTGATAAACTAATTTGAACATGATGAAGAAAAAGAAATGTAGAGAAAAATAAAGTTGTTAAGAGCAACCATTAATCATTTGTAACGATTAACAATGGAAAGTTAATCCCTTTCGTTCTTGAAAACAACACCTAAAATTACATCATTAAAGATACCTTTACAGGCAGGAGAAGCAAGAAGAAGCAAATCGAACGCAGAGAATATTGACGATTTATGAATGAAATAAAAACCAAAGAAATTATGGTATCAAGACCAGACCATCTTTTGTTAACGAACAAGTGTGTGTTCGATATCCCCGGGTAAAGATTTCTGTTTTCTATTTTTCACGTTACAATTACAAAAACAGAATTGCTGGAATACGGTTTTTTTTCTTTGGAAGTGAAAAAATTTTCACTTTTTATGGGTTTCCATGGATAGGGGGGTTACTTTTTGGGTTTTTTTTTAACAAACAAAAAATAGAGAACCAGCCAGACATACTGGCGTTGATCTTGGCTACTAAAACAACAACAATAACAACCAGCATATATGTATTGATACTTTCGTTAACCATATTTTTTTCAAAATAGTGTGGCAAGTGATTTTAGTGTTGTATTTCTGGTCTGTCTGTTGCATAGTTATTGGTTATCAATATTGGTTTCTTATTGATTTTTTCGGGTTTTGGTTTTATAACTTACTTTATTGAATTGTTTTTATTATTGTTGTTGTTGTTTTACATCTTTTTTTTATTTTACGTTGTTATTTGTTTTTATTTTTTGTATTACAATGCCTTGACACATGATTTATGATGTTAAATTTCATTGGAATTGAAAACAAAACAAAAAATCTCAACCAGATTTTAATTGTTTCAGTTTTTGTAATTGTGGCTTTTCCAAAGAATCGAAAACGAAAACTAAAAAAACACATCCACACAGTTGCGTTTATAAACAAAAAAAAACTGATATAAAAACCAAATATTTTGTTTACGTGAATGAAATGAAACATTTGTGAGATCACAGGGAATAGCAGTTGCGCTACAGCGAATATTCTATTTCATTTAAGGAATCTAAAGGGTTTCAGGAGGAGGTCGGCAATGAAACGTTTTTTCGCTACTCATAGGCACTCATGAAATTTTGAATATAAGTGAGTCAAAAATATTGAAATTTAACTATGTACTCTGATTCATTCATACTCACTACAGGTTGCAATGAGTATGCGTACAACGTTGACATCAAACTCATACCATTCGAAATATGTTTGATTCATAAGCCAGCCTACTAATTTAGATTCATAATTTTAGAAAAAATCTAAATTTACACATACATACATAATTGGCTATTACAATCTTTCAGTCAGGAGTACGGCCTAGCTTCTAACTCTAGCAACCTTAGAGTAAGTATTTTAGTGCTCGTACTCATTTTATGATTCGTGTTGGTGGAGCTTTACAACGGCAATCTTCAAACTACGACGTCACTCGGAACGTGTCTTCACACAAGACTGAGTGAATTCTTACTACTGGTTGCCTGCTTTGTCTTGCCTTTATTTATGCCTACATAAACAGTCTGATGTGATGAAGGTTCCTAAGGCCGAACGTTGGTGGTTTCGCCTTCTGAAGCGCTCTATCGCGTCTTCATTATTGTTTCTGTATTTTGTTAGCATTGCTTGTTCTCACGTTCTCGCTTACTTGTCTATCCCCTTTTCTTTCATACTAATGTTGTTACAACAAGTTCATTGTATTTGTTTGTGTAGCTTTTGTTTACCATTTTAATGTTAAACGATGTCACACCGTTTCCACCGTAACAATATGTTGAGTTATGGATAGTCGAAATCAACAACATCATACGCGTTATGAAATATGAATTTAAGTATAGTTTCTTTTGACGCTCAGTGTATCTTTCAGTAATGAGTTCAAAAAATAACGTACCGAGCTAAATTTCAGCGAAGAGATGAAGATGCTCATTTCTGTATAAATAGGTATAAAACAACCAACATTGCCGAATTTAAAACCATAGCAATCCACAGGAGAACCAAGAGTATCCAATGGATTCTAAAACTGTGACTGTTTGGTGTGAGTGTTGAATGTTGGTCCTTATTTCTTTGAGAGCAACGTTGGCCTCAAAAACAACAAATCATGCAATCAATCAAATTTAGCCCGTTTTACGAGCCAGAGATATTGATAATTGAATACTTCGACTTCGCTCCAACCAGAGAAGAGGTAGCGGACGTTTAAATTATGTTGTATTACTCATATAATGGCATCATCTCACACCACTTATGTAGTGTGTGTTAATTTCATCCATGAGTGTAGATTTCAACAGTAGTATCACGTCTAATAAGCCAACACACTACCCACTAGACTACTGCAACAATTAATGAATCATATGACGTTCACTTATAAGTTCTCCATTCGCAGTCATTGGAATTTCAGGCTTATTGAAATGAACAATCACTTCGGAGCAAAATTCAAGAAACTTTTCCAGAAATCTAGAGTTCATCCATATACAACTCGAAACAGTTTAAAGTTCTAACGAACTCACTACGCAAAATTCCATAAATGCTAGCCTGTCCCATTTCTCCCCCCCCCCCGATCTGGGGTAAGAACCGTTTCCTCACGTCTAATAAGACTACGAAGACTTCTTGAAAATTTGTAACCAAAAATTTTTGTAACCAATACTTCAAGCAACACCTACTAGAGCCTACTATAGGGTACTCCCCTAAAACACAAACACAATTGTGATCTATAAAATCAACAACCAAACATAAAAACCTCGACGAACACAACTACAAACACTAGGACAGTGTAAATACACACACATGTGGTGTTTAGATTGCGTTTCTATTGTCCTGTCCTGTTACCAAATTTATAACTCTAATTACAGCCTCAAAAATAGTTCTGGCAAGAGAAAGGGGAAACAAAGTCATTTAGAAACATACGTTAGGATAGGATAGAAAAGAAGAAGGGGGAATTTGAAAATAAGAAATAAAAAATGATTTTCTAACACAACAAAATGAATGAAAAATTTATTTTTAAATAAAACCAAGCAACTGTGATAAGAAGTAAAAAAGGAAAGCATTTCTTAAGGGAATTATGGGAACACACGCAAGCTGGTTAATAACGTTGTCTTGCAATGACGAAGTCATCTTAAATCGTTTTTGAAAAACAGTTGTGTTGGTCTTTAATACCTAGTTTTATTGGTGGCCTTTAATTGTATCAAAATATTGTGGTTTCCGCTGAGGTTTCATTCGTATACACACTCTCCCTCGAAAGGTTTTCTTTAAGCGGTTTAAACAACAAGTCATTTATTGTAGGTTAGATTTATGATTTTTATAGACGGGTTTTATTAATACATTCTTGACATTTTGATGACTGTATTTAGTCTTTAAATACTGGAGTTCTATACAATTGAAATTTTCTCCCACAGCTAAGATATCATTTCAACATGTGTTTTTCAGAAATCAGCAATGAGTATTCATACTCATAATTTCGGATAATTATATGCATTCATACTTATTTTAATATCATGGAACCTCTACTACCTCTAACCTCGAGTCACTCGAATCATTTATAAGTATTATGAGAAGTATTTTTCTAAAGTTATGAATCTAAATGAGTAGGCTGGCTTATGAATCAAACATATTTCGAATGGTATGAGTTTGATGTCAACGTTATACGCATATACATTGCAACCTGTACTTATAAATCAACGGTTGTAGTGAGTACGAATAAATCAGAGTACATAGTTAAATTTCAATTTTTGGTTGGTTTTCATAAGCTTTCAGCTTTCTTTTAACAATAGCCCATACATTTTCTATAGAATTCAGGTCTGGGCTCGTTTTGACGAGCTTTGGGTAAAGATACAACATGAATGGCGAGCTCTTGGCCGTGATATCATCCAAAAGTTGGTGGAGAGTATGCCAAAACGTGTTGAAAGTTTAATTTAAAATAAAGGCCTTTGGACGAAATATTAAATTGGCAGCGATTAATGATTTTCAACAAACACCACAAACTGTGCAAAAGTGTCCAAATGGTGAATTTTTTGTTTTTTGCATTTTTTTTTATTTTTTTGAAGCAATTTATATAAGTTTTTGTTGTTTATAATTTAGAATAATGTTCAATAAAACGAAAAAATACATATATTTGATAATACACCAATATTTGTATTACTTTCATTACCTTACTTTCTTAATGCAAAACATCTGGACAGTTTTGCTTCCCACTGTACATATGTATGTGATTTCCTCTCAGCAGTCTTCTAACATAAGCTGTGAGAGTAAATAAATTCACCATGAAAAGTTTCCCAAAAATCTGCTCGTTCCGCCATTCATGGATAAAATTAACACACACAGCATAAGTGGTGTAAGAAGCTAGGTTGTAAACCTGACTAAAGGGTTGTAATGCAAATAACCAAGTAGTCAACGTTGGAACCGCTTTTTATAGACCTGAATATGATGCAGACGCGCTGCAATTGATATTGAAATGAAACCGAATTTATTATGTTTTGTAAACCATAAATTTGCTTTAAAAATAGTTCAAAGCCCTCTACAACACAAATTAAAATTAAAAATATCCTCGATATACCAAAATTTTACTTCAAAAAAAGGAAGAAATTACCCCCAAAAAGTTTAAAACCAGGATACCCACTTAAAGTCACAAAAAAAGACAAAAAATTAAAACAAAAGTTGTCAGCTAACGAATGACTTTTTTTTTGTTATTCTTGTTAAATTGTTGACTAAATATTTGTCAAATGACAACAACAATCAAAACAGTTTGCAGTGAATGAATGACAACGAATGACGTCTGTGACGTGAAAAAAAAAAGAGTTAAATTTTTGTGTGTTTTTTTCTGTGTCGTTGACAAATACAAACACAAATAAATGTTAACGAGTGAAAATAAAAATCCAAAAAAAAACGCTTGCCAAAAAGATGCAGACAAACACACAAGAATTTTTGCCTATTTACTTAGAGAAAGACAAATTTATACAAACACACACACGGTATTATGCTAATATTTTAATATTGGTTGAGAGAAAAAGTAGATGCGATATTGATTGAAATAAAAAAGGTGAAGATGAAGGGCTTGGAGATGGATATTTAGTTGTACAGTTATCAATAGAGGCATCGAGATACATAATAGCATGAATCGAAAACAAGAAATATCAACCCACTGCGTTGTAATTACCTGGCGTTGTAAATTATCTGACCTGGGGTTTGAACCGTGACCTTATGTCTAATAACAACAACACACTACTTACTGGACTATGGTGACTTCAAGCCAAGCTAAAGTACCTCAAATTTGTTGAGGTAGTAGAGCAGCTTTGCTGAAATTGCAGCGAGTCGACATAATATCTATATGAACAGAAAATATGCAGTGAAATAGCCTGAATTAACTGAATATTGAATCATGCAAGCTTACTTACTAGTTCATACACCAAATTAACTGCTTCCAATATAGTCTTCTTCGGTGTCCGTTTTTAATAAAAAAGTTTTAAAAATACTGACACGTCCTATTATTTGCTGATTTGATTTTTTTATGATCAGAAAAGATCCAAGTATTCAATGCAGTTATTTATGCAGTCTTGTCTATTAGATCCAGTCTTTGTCTATTAGATCCACATAGAACTAGATTGCGTGTTTCGCTTATGACGTGTCTAGAAGTTGCAATGATGTACATACAGTGAGCGTCAAAAGAAACTGTATACTATAGATAAAATTCTAACAATCACCAAACTCAACTTTTACTACTTAAGGACAGTACCCGAATAAATTTGACAATATTTAGAAATATTTCAGATTTTTTTTTCTGTTTTTAAATAAATTTTAAAATAAAATAACGGTAATTTATTAATGTATATTTTTTTTAATGTACAGTTAATTTTGACGCTTACTGTATATGCACCGCTCTATGCAGTAACCTGCGTACTAGACGACTAACCAAACTGAATTCCCTTTTAAAATAATTTTTAATGGATACTTGCCTGAATTCTAGCAAAGGATCTTAAGACTTGGTGATTACTTTAGTGATTGCTGGTAGCCATCTTTCTAATCGTGGTACCTACTTTTACCTAATAGCGATGCAATTCGTTCACTTCAGCTCATAAGAATCCAAGAAAAATTTGGCAACATTATTGTCTAGTTAATCATATCATAAGCTTTCAGCAAATAGCGAATTGGTTGAAGTCGAAATCTAATTCTTTGTCGTAATCTTCTTCGTACACTGCCTTTAAGTTGGCCTTTAAATAATTTTGTAGAGAAGGAGTACATCCTCTGAGAGAAATTAATCTGTCTGCGTAATAAGTACTTGTATTTCCAACGCTTGCGAACGGACTGTAAGGACTTCAAAATGAGTGTGATATGATTCATAAAAACAGCATTTCGTACTACACTGCACATCTACACAGCAACAATTTCCAAATCAAATTATTTTACATGTTTCATGTCAATTAAAGATCAATGGTATGCGATTTGAAATCATAAAAATTTTCCGTTCCCCTGCATCGCAACGAATTTACATTTGCACCCACCTAATTTGGCCCCAACGAAAAGGTACAAAACAATTTACACGACACTTTGGCAGTTTGGCAGAAAAAAACTGAACACAGTGTAAATCACTCCTTTTCATAATAAAATACTTGCACGAGCAAACAAACAAATAAGGACACACAAATAAAAAAGAACAGAATCCTTTCCTCTGTTTAACTGCTGCAATATTAAAGTAGTATTCAACTTAGATTGAAATACACACACACATGCATAGACGCAATTACAATGAAAATAATGCCGAAAAATTAAAAACTCACACCATTAGCAGCAATTCTAATGGCTTTGCTAACCCATTACCATTGGCTCAAAAGAGGGACACATTGGTCTTGACAATTTAACAAAGAACGTGAAGAAATCTGTGAAAAAGGAATGTATTTAGCGTCTAAGGAAAAGGAAAAAGTTGTCAACCACTTAGTTAGCCAAAGAAACAATCAAATAATGAGCAACCAAATTGGCTAGACAGTTAACCACGCAGTCAGTCAGTCCTAGCTAGGAAAGTGTGTCGTTTTGTGATTTTTTAGAAGAATAAAAAAGTGTTCCTTTAATGACCATGAAATTCAATTTAAGAAATTCTATGCGGAATTCTAAACAATAGCCGCTGACCACTTTGTAAAGCAATTAAAATGACATCCGCATGTCTTTACAAAATAATGAGAAAGAAATGTTGAAAAGTGTGGACATTTCTTTACTTTTCTGCTTTTGTACTCTTTCAGCAGGGTTTTACAGCAAACTGTGATGCCATTATCCTTTAATACAGACATCAAATGCAGTAGGAAACCTTGAGAAATAGATAGAGTGTCGCTTTGTATGTTGCATAAAATTTTGCAAGTCTCTATAGTGGTTGCATAAACTGTTGCAGCGTGTCGTACGAAGATACATAATCCTGTGTGATTGTCTTATGTAAAGTAACCTTGACAAGCAGGTAGTGGACGTCTTTGTTTGTCTGTGAATGAATTCATAACAGATTTACAAGAGCATTGGCTAGTTATATTAAAAGACTCATGTCGCTTTCATTTTTATATGAAAATTTCTAATATAAGCTAAGTCTAGGTCCAGTTTCCTCTTTTTCAAACCTGATACGAATCCCAAGAGCGTCCAATGTCTCCAGAAAAAGTCATTTTGTTCTAGCGGCGACATCTGTCTTTGAGGACGACGTTGGCTAAGACGCTTATCCTCCCCGTGCTTCTTTATGGCGCAGTGTCATGGACACTAATAAGCACTGCCTAGAGAATATTTGAGAGGAAAGTCTTACGTAGGATCTTCAGTCCATTGCGAGTTGGCGATGATTTCCGCATCCAATTCAACAGTGAGCTGTATGAGCTTCTCAACGACATGGTCGATGTGCAAATTATTAACATCCAGCTGATGCGCCAGCTCGGCCATGTCGTTCGAAAGGAGAAGAATGCTCCGGCGATTCGGGTATTTGATGCGGAGATCTGTGGAAGTCGGCAAAGAGGACGACCTTATTTGCGTTGGAAGGACCAGATCGATAAAACTCTGTCATCGATTGTTGTGATCAACTGGCGTAGGCACGCAAGAAGCAGAGTCGCCTCGAAGGATGAGTTAATCGGGTTGTTAATGGCCAATTAAGTAAAGTAAGTAAGTAAGTTCGCAAGGCCATCACTGCCAAAGACTAGCATTTTAGCGTGATGATGTCCAATATCCGTTGGCCTGACGGGGATTATCTGGACACTAAGACATGCAGTTTCAATAGGACTTCAATACATGCAATACGGCTCATGTTACATTGCATATATTGCGTGAGGGATTTGAGAGCATAATTATCTTTCATGGCGATGATTTAAACTGACTACCAAGATCCTGCTATTCGATCTCGTTAGACTTATTCCTGTGGAATTTTCTTAAGCTACAGGAGTATGCGAATAATCCACAAAACATAGCAGTCCTCAAAGCCAACATAATTCACAGCATCAGTCAAATTCAACTTGATTTATGTGCCACAATCATACAAAATCGGACATTTCAGTGACGCTCTACTCTGAGAATTCGTGGCTAACATTTTAATATACAAACATCAGCATAAATTAATGGTAAACAAGTAAACAAAAATATACCAACAAACACCACCACTAAAATGGTAAACAAAAATACAACAACAAATACTACAAGAATAAATGTAAACAAAATACACAAACAACAATAATGAATCAATGATGTTTACATTTATAGAGATCTCGAGAAGGCGAAGACATGAAAAATCGCCTTTAAGAACATTCATAAGACTGTTTATTTCGCCATATAAAAGGCAAGGCAAAGCAGGCGAGTGAGCTAGTGAAGTTCAGTCAGTCTTGTGTGAAGAGGTGGTGCGTTTAGAGGGAATAATCGCGGTTTGAAGATCTCCGTTACGAAGCCCTATTGAACAATTGCCTAGTAATTGTTATTGTTTATGCAAAGGGTGTAAAAAAGAATGGTGCAAATAATTTTAAATTAAATTAAGTTTTGAATTAAACTAAAAATAAATTTATTTTTATTTTATTTTGCAAACTACGAGCTCATATTTTAAACGTTTTTAAAATATTTTTTCCGCCCTGGTGTTTGAACATTGGCCTCACGTCTAATAAACCAACACTCTACTTACTAGACTACGGCGACTTTGGATATTTTAGCGCTCTGGCATAAATAGGCTTTTCGAGCGAATGAAAGATTTCGACAACATCTAACACTCCCTTTGTTTTATTTACATTTAAAGACCAGAAGCCCTTAATAAAAGACCCGCTAGTATGAAAACTAAAATTTGATTCATTTTGTGAGAATTACGTACATGAATAAGTGCAGTGGGAAGCAGTAAGTACGCTTTAAATGAAATTATAAAATAAAACAGATAAAGTTTTGTAACAAAAGAAGTCTATTGAAGTACTCCTCCAAAGCGCTAAATAATTGAAACACAAAATTTAATACAAAAGAAGAAAAAAAAGAAAAACATACAGAAATATATGTAAACCCTTCCCATCGAATTTAAAATCAATTTTTATTGTTTTTTATTTTTATGGTTTTTTTAAAAATTTATTTCCAATTGACAGAGACAACCCTTTCAAATAAAAACAATAAAAAGAAAACGTTTTAAACGCACTTGTCAAAATATTTAACAGCCCATGGTGTTTAGCAAAGAGCAAATAGGAAGGAAGGAAAAATTTAATAAAAATTGATTTTAAATTTATGGTCACAGGAACATAAAATTTATAAATCAAAAGCAATATTTTTTATTATTTTTTATATTTTGTTTTTCATAAAAATTAGTCTGGCAAAAAAACGATAATTTAAAAACGCCCTCATACACATACACGAACACATGCAATCTCAGTGTCACAGTTCATAGTTAAAGGCCAATAAACACACGAGTATTGAACCCTTTTTTGTTTTTGTTTTCTAACCCTGTTAGAGGAGGAGTACATTAGCACTGCAATACCCATGTTAAGTTTAAAAAAAACACAAAAAAGGATTTTTTTATGACCAGCATCATAAAAAAATATTAACCGTTAAAGGAGTAACATTTGGAGGTTGAAAAAGAGGCATTTGACAACAACGAAAAAATAAAAAATTCACAATTAAAGTTGCACAAAGCATCAAATAACCGTGACAATCTGTAAGGCAAACTAATATTCGTAACAATAAAGATACAAACCCAGCGACAGGCAAACATACATACAGTGGATAGCGGTTGGAAACGGTTATAAATGAAACGTATTCCTTTTGATTGGAAATGTATTAACATCCCCGCTAAATAAAAGAAAAATTTCGAAAAATTCTCTCATAATATAAAAATAATTCATGACGCTACCAACTCTACAAGGCTCTACAAGGAAACATTAACAGAAAGAAGTTTTAAGCCTGCAACCAATATCAGATCCTGACAGACAAAGGTATCTGCGGATGTTAATACAATCTAAACACAACATCTTTGTGATGAACTGTATAAACGAGCTACCGGAGGTATTATAACGCCTCTGTATATGTTGCTTCCACTGTGGCTTATTAGTGAACCAGTACGTCTGTTATTATATTCGATCAGTGCCTAAATTGACATCCTTCAGAAGTCTATTAGCGTTAACATGGAATTTACATACATAATTGGTCATTACAACCCTTCACTCAAAATTACGATCTAGCTTCTCACACCACTTAAGTTGTACGGGTTAACCCACAATTTAAAGTCGACTGGCAACGACAGAATTTTTTTTGAGAAACTTATCATAGCAATTTTATTTGCTCTCATATGTTTTGACAGAAATCTGCTGAGAGAAAATCACAGAAAAAATATTTTCTTCGTATCTTCGTTTTTGATGTCTGACCTGGGGTTTGAACCGTGGCCTTACGTCTAATAAGCCAACACACTACCTACTGGACTACTGCGATTTCTCATGGAATTTTGCAAAGTAGAAATCAAGGATACTCTTTTTAATAGAAATCAATTGTGATGCCACTAAGGCCATATCAGTGTCATTCGAAGCAGGTCCTCTTTATAGAAATTCCAATATCAGGACACTAAATAAGGGTCATTAGAGGCGATTGTTTTATTTACTTCCTAGTAAGTAGAGAGTTTAAGTTGGACGCTTAGAACTGTTCTTAGCCATATTTTTAAAACCACAAGCTAAGATCCAACTCAGCGATCCAACAGTCTCTATATGAAGCAGTTACGTCTCCAAAATACATTTCACTCTTCAGTCAAAAACTGTAAGAAACGAGGGACTAAAATCCTCAGTATTTTCATGGCTAGATTCAACGAATTTCTGCGAAGGAATATCGAGGTTATCGACATGCCTTTCAAAAGTAGTGCTACTTCTAAGAAATACAATAGTTCGATGGATTATGACCATGTGGTACGAGGAAGTATTTGTCCAGTAGATCTTTTAGTCGAATAATACTGTACAGGACCTTAAGCTTTAAACGAAGTTAAGCCTTAGAAGAAGAATTTCCAGTTTAAATGAAACAATTGGAACACTAATGCTCGATGACATTTCAGAAACTGTGAGTTTTAAATCAACGATTGAAAGACCTATCGATACCATTCTGTATGAAATATAACGCCGTTTAAAAATCGGCCTCAGTTGCTCTGTTTGAAGCGCATCTGATATGTTGAATTTTCCACGACTCAGACTTATCTGTGATCATTTACCTTCAATTCCTGGGTCATTTAAATTTTGTACGAATACACGTCCAAGTTACAATGCAAAATATTTCAAATTATAGTCTGTGAAAGGCCGAGTTCTTATAAGCGGCGTGAAATTGACCCCTCTCGGACAGCAGGGATGTTTTTGGAAAATCCAGCGTTTCACCGACGTACGGCTATCGTTTGCTTGCTGAACCAGTGAACATGAAGTTATCCACCACATTGCGAATTGACCTGTCGGTACAATGATTACAGTGATCGTAAAATGGGTGAAACACGACGTAGATTGTCCAAACTGAACACCTATTTTGATGAAACAATTTTATTATTTGCACGTTTTGTTGAATATATGTATGTCCATAGAGATTTCGCAAAGCAGCCTAGTTAAATGGCAACTAATTTGACAGATGAAGCTCCAGTAATATGGTCGTTATCAACTGTCAGAGTTCGTTAGTGATTGTTAGAGAATCCAATATATGATTTTAAAGCATTTATAACGTTTTTTAAGACGTAACATGATGTAAAGTTACATAAAACAAGCTATTACCTACTAATAGTGTCATAATTTTATTAACCCTAAAAACATCGAAATATCCGTTAATAGGCTTGACGGTATTCTCTATTCCTTAAATTAAGGGTAGTTTCGATGGTTTTTAATTGCTTTTTTGGTTACAAAATCACCCAAAGTTATTGCATTTTTATGTCTTTTTATAAAAGAAATTTTGAGGCAAATTTTGTTGGTTTTTTTAATAAAAAATATTCGGGTTTTCTTTCTTTACTAGTAATTCACACCCTCTTCTACACCTTTTTTTAATGTACATTTATTTGTACAAATAACCCTTTTTAGGGAAATTTATAAAAAAAATGTTTGTAACCCTTTATGTTGGTAATAAAAAAATAAGAAAAATTTGTAATTGACTGCATCACAATATTGGTATGACGTGTAAAAATTCTATAAAGCAGGAACAAAAATATAATTTTTTTAAATTAATTGTTCACACAATACAGACATACATACAGTGGGCGTCAAAAAAGAAACATTAAAAAAATAATATATGTACCTTAATAAATTACCGTTATATATATTTTAAAATTGTTTCAATGCCAAATTTAAAATTGAAACAAACAAAAAAAAATTCAAAACAATTTCGAAATATTGTGAAAGTAAGTAGTAAAAGTTGAGTTTGGTGATTGTTAGAATTTTATCCATACAGTGTACAGTTTCTTTTGATGCTTACTGTATACACCACTGTCTTTACAACAGAATTACTTTTTGTTAAAGATTCGTATATGAAACGCCTAAATTTTCATCAGGGACAAGGTGGTAGGCGAAGATTGCCGGTTAATAATATTACATTATTGTTGGGCATTAAAAGACCACATTTTGATGTCATATTCGATGAAATGCATCGCAAAGAAGCATCAATCTTATATCTACCCAATATGTGTACAAAATGGAAGTAAAAAATTGTCGCAAAGAGACGATAAATTGGACTGCGCTCAACCTGAAAAGGATATTCATGCAATGTTCCCAGCAAATTCAATATCAGGTTGCTGTTTGGCATCCGTAAGAACTACTCGCGACATATTAGTTTCTCCCTGAAATGCATAACGACAGCTTAGGCTATTTAAATATTCTGGCGATTCGTTTTCGTCATCACAGCGTCTATATGTTGGACCTGTAACTATCCTCAAGCTACTTCTCAATAGCTTGATGAATAACTAAAAACAATTGCCACTGCAAGTGTTTTCAGTGTGGGTCAAGTTGACCCATTCCACTGCAGTTAATCAACAAAACTTTAAATTGCTTGAAACTTCGCCTTTCTACATCTTTCCTTTCGCTCATAATATCCTTCCAAGCTCCTCTTTCCACTCCCCAAAAAGGTTCTGACGTGGAAGCCACCCTTTTTAGAAGATGATTGCCCTGCTCATTGCCACGCATACATACATACAACATACATACATAATTGATTGTTACAACCCATCAGTCAGGACTACGACCTAGCTTCTCACATCACTTATGTTGTGTGTGTTAATTTTATACAGGAATGGCGGGACCTACGGTTTAAAGTCCACTTCGAACGACAGATTTTTTGAGAAACTTTTTTTTTACTCGAAGAGTTTTTGCCAGAAATCGAATGAGAAAAAGTCGCGGAAGAAATATTTTTTCATATTTTCGTTTAGACGTCTGCTCTGGGGTTTGAACCATGGTCTCGCGTCTAATAAGCCACCACACTACCTACAAGACTTTAAATTGTTTCAGACTCGTTTTACTTTAAAGGTGTATCCGCCTCTCTACACATTTCCTTTCGCCCATTACATAATTCTGAACTCCACCAAAAGGTTCTAAAGTGAAAACAACCCTTTTCACAGTATGATATGCCTGCTGATTGCCGCATATTTCCATATAATCTGAAATCCCAAACTATTTGATTTAGCTTTCCGTTCCAATATTGAGCCGATCTCACAGGTTGTGAGTGCTCTTAGAGAGGCCAGACTCTAAGATAGTATTGATTTATCCTATACCCTGTACTTCCTGTCAAAGTTGAACTGAGCACAACTTTCGACAGCGTAAACTTTCATTTGTAATCAACTCGTATCTTTCCTCATTAAAGCTGATTATTTTGTAGTCACTTTGTGGTCAATTATAGAAAGAAAAAAACTTTTTGAAAGTAATTCCACTTTCCAAGATGTAACACACTATACAGTGAGCGTCAAAACGAACTTTATACTGTATGGATAAAATTCTAACAACCACCAAACTCAACTTTTACCACTTAAAGAGAGTGCCCGAAAAAAATTTTACAATATTTCGAAATTTTTTTTTAATTTTCTTTTTTGTTTTTGTTACAAAATGTTTGTAATTAAACAATTTTAAAATAAAAATAACGGTAATTTATTAATGTATATATTTTTTATGTACAGTTTCGTTTGACCCTCACTGTGCGTCTGTAGGTGTGGTTGAAAGAAGCTATAGGAACAAGTGTATTTCATCAGAGATTTTATAAACTAAATTAAGTATTTTGATAAGGAAAAAAATTCTGAGAGAAACTATTTTTTATTGTTCCTAAACCCTGATCTTTTGTCTCTTCTACCACGGCAATTTGCAAAAATAATTTTAAAAATTTTTTTTAATATTTTATTCTGGAGAATTAAACCAAGCCTTATTAATTTTCAAAACCTGTTTGGAAACCTTTTTGGAAAGCCTTAAGCCGAGCTATTGAGCCATTGTTTCACTAATCAGTAGAACAATAACAACCACTTGAAATATTCAATAAAAGCCATTGGATTTGGCATTGTTCAGCAAATGTTTGCATATGTGAAACTCCTTTAAAAAACAAAAGAGAGGAACAATGCTTTCATAAGACTTTCTTTATACTTTTAAAGGATTTTTTTTTTATAATAAAAAAAACCAAAAATGTTTAAAGGCCTCTCCTATTATTGTAGACTTTAAGTCTCTTGTTTCAAATAAATGTAGCCAAATATCAGACAAAGAGCCGCCAGTAAGCAGCCATTGTTTGAGGCAGTAAACTAACCTCGGACAATACCAAAAGAAGGTAAGATTAACGTGTAGATTAAACCAAGCCAGGAACAAGTGTTATTTGTTTTAAGCCTTGTTTTAAATATGCAAATCAGTTGTGTAATTTTCTCTTTTCCTTTTTCTGTTGCACTTGCTGCCCTTGGTAGTTGAAACCTGGCGCTTACAGCAACCAGATTTGTGGTCCATCAAATGGTAGCACAAAACCAAATAAAATTATAAACATGTGTAGGCATATGTAGACATATGTGTAGGCATTGTTTAAAGAATTTTAAGCTGATACTTTATTTAAACATGGCTTAATTGATCTGCTCAAGATAAATTAACATAAGACTCAAGCATTTACCTGCTCTGAAGATGCCTATTGTTGCCCAAACAAATACTTGTGTTGCATACAACAAATCTATGTTTGTGAGACACAATGTCTTCCGGTATTTAATAGCAAACTCGTTCTTGTTTAAGAAAAAATTTTTCTTTATTTCTAGAAAATTCTACTCAAAATACACTGCCTTAGACTGTTGCTCACACCTTCTCGGATTTCTTTGCTGGCAAACGTTTATCTCAAATGAAAATCCAATAAGTTTTTCAAATAAACCTGATACACACACACACACATACAAAAATAGCAACAAAGCAAAATGAAATACCATCTAAGAGATTCCGTAAAGTAACAGTGTATTACCGCCGTGTACATACATATGTGTTTGGCTCCGGGGTATCTTAATGCTCCATAAACACTTTGTGTACAGATTTACCAAACGATGCTCTCGAATTGTTGTTACAACTTGGTGTTGCCTGTTACCTATCGTTTGCCGTTTGCTGGCGCTATTCCTACTGTTGTATGCAAATCGTTCTGAAATGCAATAAAAAGTGAGCTTAAGTCTGACAACAGCAGCAGCAACAACACATTGAGTAGAATAAAAACAAAAATCTCCTCGAAATGGTGGCAATCAACAATTGACAGTTACAAATACGTTGCAAATTAAAAGTGGAAAAAATATGGGCCTGGAAACAAAAAAAAAATGAGAGAGTCTCCAACTCCAAGTAACCAAATGATATTCAACAAAAAATAAAAAGGAAAATCTTTTACAAGCACTACAACACCAACAAACACGACAATGATATGCCTGTTGTTGGAAAAAAAATTTTTTAAAAAGAAAAGAAACAGCAACGGATACAAAATCTCATAAAGTACTGGCTTTAGGGAGTTCATAAGCAAGCGAAAGAATGAATGACTTCAGTTGGAGTTTAATTTTAAGGTTAGGCAGTACTAAATTAAAAGGTACCTGAAAGTACTAAAGGAACATTATGAAATGAACAAAAAAATGTATACTTTTATAAAGTAATTTTGCTTTACTTTTTTATAAAAAGTACTTTAACTTTACTTAATAAAAAGTACTTTTACTTTACTTTTTTTTTAAGTACTTTTAATTTACTTTTGCTTATAAAAAAGTACATTTACTTTACTTTTTTATAAAAATACTTTTAGTTATAAGAAGTACTTTTGCTTCACTTTTATTATAAAAAGTACTTTTACTTTACTATTTTATAAAAAGTTCTTTTATCTTTAAAAGTACTTCATTTTATAAATAGTACCTTAATCAAAAAACCTTTGGAATTATCTTTAAAAGAAGATGCGGAAACAAATGTTGCAATATAACGAGCCATAACCGCAAAAATATCTCAAGCGACAAAAACAAAATTTTACAGGGGAAGGTTTTTATTATGTATTTCTTAAGCAAATTAGGTTAGAAAATGAAACTTTTTCCTGTTATAAATTCATAACGGTACAGAGTGTGACCCTGAAATTTTTATAGATGACGCAAATGATGCCGATGAATTTATTTATTACAAAAAACGACATTTGAAAAATATGTCGCTTGAGATATTTTTGCGGTTATGGCTCGATAAATACTTTGGAATTTTGCTACATTTTCAAATAAAATGTACTTTTTAAGATAAAGTACTATTTTAAAATTTATTACTTTCTTAACGATAAAATAAATTTTTAAATAAAAGTACTTTTTACCTTTTTATAAAAGTGCTTTTACTTCACTAAAAAATAAAAAAAACCTTAGAATTATTTCTAAATGGAGATATGAAAAAAAAATTTGCAAAATGAGACTTTCAAATTTTGGCACTTTTTTAGTATTTGGTTCTCTTTTAAACAATGTACTTTTTTAAGATAAATTACTTTCTGAAAATGAAAAACCTTCTTTTTAAATAAAATACTGCTTTAAAATGAAATACTTTTTAGGACAAAGTACTTTTTTTATAAAGTCCTTTTTTAAAATAAAGTACTTTTTTAAGACAAAGTATTTTTTAAGATGAAGGAATTTTTTTTAAAAATGGAGTACTTTTCTAATATAAAGTACTTTTCAAAAACCGACAATGAATATCGTACTCATCCCTTGATAGCAGAAGATTTTAATTTATCGTCTTGAATAAATTACCTGAAGAAATGACAGTGCTCTTCCTAAATTCTATAAGTAACTGCTATCGCCCTGACAAATTTTAAGATGCTGCTCGGTGTCAACCTGGTTAATCCTGCACCCATTATTTGATATGCTCCTAGAAGCATTATTTTGACATGTATTAGTGCCTCACAGATTCCAAGAATGTGTTCTTAGAATCTATATATTGGATTCGATACACTCCTCATTCAGAACGAGTATAATTTCTTGTTGGTTTGATATATAATTCCTCACCAAAAGTTAGGATTTCCTCAAACTTGCTTGGTCTGAGAAGAATGGATAATTATATAATTATGGATAATTGGACATTTCAGGACATTTATTTTTTAAGATAAAGTACTTTTTCTAAAATGCAGTACTTTTTGAATATAAAGTACAAACACCGACAATGAATATCATAGGACAGTTAAAAAGTCATCCCTTGAGTAACGGTAGAATCTTGAATTTAGGTCCACTAAGTTCGTAGTGATATCCAACAATGCAAGCAAGAAACCCCATTTTTATTCCCATCAGTCACACAAATGTGCCCTCCTTATTATATTGCTCCACTACAAAGTAAAGAAAAATTCTGATCAAAATAAGAAAAAAAGTCTTTGTAAATGAAAGCAACACAACAACAAAGCAAAGCAAAAAATGGGAGCAAAAACAACATTTGCAAACGATATTGTAAAACCTGTAAAGCTTAAAAACTTAAAACGCAATGCAATAACGTACAATTCCTTTGGCAACAACATATGCAAAAGAGGCACGGAAATCCCTATGCATAAAAGGGGACAGAAAAAAAAAACAGAAATCAACATAAACACATACACCCACACTTAGACATTTTTATGGATTTCATATGCTTCTGCAGTACGATATTATCTTTTCTCGATTCCTTTTTGACTGGTGGTGGTGGCAGTGATGGCACTGGCACATCATTGTTAACGTAACCATCATCTGCATCATCATCACCATCTGCATCTACCAAAACGTCCTTATCGTTGTCATGTATTGCTAGAAATCAATATAAACACGCAAACTCATGTAAAGAACACTGAACACACAAACACAACGGGTACACCGAGTTAGTGCGGATACGTATTCTACCAATAATAAACAGGAAACGATAAAGGTTTAAAGCGGGTGGCTTTAAACAACAGCCAACGTCACCATCACCAGCACCATCATCAATGGTGGCTAACATCTTTCCAGAATAGTGGAGTACCAAATATGCCACAGGAGGTGAAATGTAACAACAAACAATATGGGGAAAGAAATGGATGGCATAAGGCGCATCTTTAAAGCCCCTATTATTGGATAGAAGATTAGTTTCCGAATGTGGTAACAGGATGTTAAATGGAGTCCATATTCTAATTAGTGCCTATTTTTCTTTCATATTGTTATTTAAAATGCGAGCTCGTAGATTGCACATAAAATAAAAATAAATTTGTGTTCACAACTTGATGTAAACAACAACATTTGCTTTTTTTGTTATTCCTCTGTTTATACCACGAATACTTTCTTTAAACACTCCGCATCTTCTCACAAGACTGGCTGAACATCACTTACTCACGCGATTGCTTTGCCTTGCCGTTTATATGAAAGGGTAAACAGTCTGATGAATGTTCTTGAAGGCGAATGTTCATGACTTCGCCTTCTCGAAATCTCTATAAATGTAAACATCGTTTTTTACATTTATTCTTGTAATATTGTCTGAGGATTTTTTTTATTTGCTTACCATTATTTTATGCTGGTGTTTGTTGTTGTATTAAGCAGTGCGATAATTTGTAAACAGGGGTGTTTACTACATTGTTTTGTCTTTGTAGCTCTTGTTTATAATCTTAATGTTAAGCGATATAAAGGCAATACACCAGTATGTAGATTTTTCATTTTCGTAACAGTATACTTCCTGAATAGCTAAAAGTCCTAGCCAATATGTATGCCCGCTTTTGCTTGCTCCTGAATATCTCTATGACTCTTGATTCAAAATGAATTCCATGCAGCAGTCTGTAGGGTATTAAGAAATGAAAAAAAAGTATGTTTATTGTGTGCTTCAGATAAATACCTTTGCATCGTAACATTTATTGGAACTGGATCAACAGCATTTTCTAACGATTTTCTATTTTCTCTTCAATACCGTTGCAACCATTTTTTATGCGTATTTAGTTCGAGTTTTTCTCTGTTTTTTCTGTTCGATTCTCAGCTTTTTTTCCTCCGCCTTTGGCTTCCTAAACATTTTTCTTTTTCTATTCCTTGTCTAAAGTTGAATATACATGAGACTGAACAGGACTCCTTTCCTGTTAGTTGTCATTTGTAGTTTTATTTCTCTCCCGCTCTCTCTCTCTCCCTCACTCTCTCTATTGAATTGAATACTTCTGCTGGTTTTTTTTGCCATGTTTACCAGTGTCAATATCAAATCACTTCATATCCTAAAGAAAACAACAGAAGTGCGAAAAAAATCGTACATTGGCGTGCATGCATGTGTATGAATGCTCGTATACATGTGTATGCATGTGTAAGTAAAAATGTAAATGAATGCATATGTGTGCTTGTGCCTGTGTGTTTATTTAAGGATATTTTGTGTATGTATATGGCCGTGTGTGGAGGAGACAAGAATTGTGTACTTATTGCATATTGGCATGGCTTTGATGTATGATATCCCAGTGATTTCTTTGAGTGAGTAAATCTATCATCGTTATGCTTGATTTAAACGCAAGTATTAAGAGAGAGAATTGGAATTTCAATTCATTTCACTTCGTTTCCTTTTTTGCAAATCTTGTATGAAATATTAATATCATATAGAGAGAGAGAGCGATGTTTTTTTTTATAAAAAGAACCGAATTTAATAGTTTGAAGATATGAAAATGCCAACAAATATTAAAATAGAAGAGTTTTTGGCAAAATTTTAGGGGTTTGTTATGAATCCTTACATACATACATACATACATAATTCGTCATTACAACCCTTCAGTCAGGATTACGACCTAGCTCCTCAAACCAAAATCTTAGCTCCCCAAACTATTGATTCCAAATATCCCCAAAAAATCCTCAGCCTGTTATTGGCGAAGTCTCTCCATCGTAAAGTATGCCAACTAGCCTTCAAAACCATCATCAAAATCAATCTGTACCCCTGCTGTGCAATTGTTGCAAAACTAGACTCAAGATTATAAAGCCATAAATACTTAGATAATTGGGCATTACAAGCCTTTAGTCATGATTATGACGTAGTTTCTCACACCACTTATGTTGTGTGCGTTAATTTTTTACATGAGTGGTGGGACGACCTACAGTTTAAAGTCGACTCTGAAAGACAGATTTTTTGAGAAACTTTTCATGGCAATTTTATTTCAATCTCAGAGTTTTTTCAAGAAATCGGATGAGAGGAAGTCACCGAAGAAATATTTTTTCATATTTCAGTTTGATTTCTGACCTGGGGTTTGAACCGAAGCCTCACGTCTAATATGGCAACTCACTATTCACTAGACCACGGCGACTTCAATGCATAAATTCCGATTGTAACTAAGATCTGCGTTTTTTAATCATGATTATTGGTTCCTACAAGACAAATTAATTGCACCATACCCTGAGTGATACAGAAATTTTGAAGTCTTCAAAAAATACTTAAACCCGTAGAGGTTGAGCCAAGCTTAATGCTGGTCGTTAGTAAAGACCACCTTCTTCTGAAGGTGCTATTAAACACTGATGCATATTCGACAGGAAAAGTTCTACGTAAAATCTTCGGTCCTTTGCGAGTTGGCAATGATTTCCGCATCCGAGCCAACAGTGAGATAGATGTATGAGCTACTCAACGACATAGACATTATGCATCGTATTAACATTAAACGGCTGCTTTGGCTCGAAGGGAGAAGGATCTTCCAGCAAGGCGGGTATTTGATAAGGGGATTGTTTGGATTCCGGCAAAGAGTACGACTTTATTTGCATTGGAAGGACCAAATCGAGGAAGCCCTGTCATCGATTGGTGTGACCAACTGGCGTAGGCGCGCAAGAGGCAGAGGCGCCTGCCTCGGGTTGTTAATGACTAATTAAGTAAGTAAATAAGAAGCATTGGTTTGGATAAAAAATTGTTCTTGTCAAAAAGATGAGTATTAAAGTCGATATCATATGGCCAATACGAATAAATCTTACTCAGAAGCCGTGAACCAAAAGAAAAAATTTGTCTTCCAGTTTTGTAAAAAGAAATGTCATGACTTTAATTCTGTTTCACTGATTACTGTCCCCAATTACCCTTAAACTATTTAAGAACACAATAAAAATGTACATACTATTTACCAACTAACTAACCACTCGTACTCCATACCTGACCCATTGACCCTCCATGATTATCATATAAAAATATACTCCAAACTTTTAAAAACGACAATGAGAATGATGCTGACACTGGCGCTGATTCTGATGCCGGTGCCGTTGCTGTTGAGGAGTAACATGCATAATTAAATTTCTTACAACAATAAACCGTTATTAATTATTTAATGTCTGTCACCCAGTGGCTGGCTAACACCATAAAATTTAAATGAAAATGTTAAAATTGCCATTGTCATCCTGACAAGATGTGATTAATAAACACCATAGCCAGTGGCTGGCAGCCAGGCAGGCAGGCAGCCGGGCAACAGCAGCAGTCAGTATTCGTAGTCGAACTTGGTCTAGAAATTGTACGACACATTATTCAAAACTCTTTGCTTGTGTTCCCTGTTGTCTTTCAACGGCCATAGCGTTATTTTTCTTTTTTGTGTCCATTTCTGTGACCCAAGAACAAACAACTTGTTACCCCAGTTGTACGATTATAAAATATCTCTGGTACATGGCAGTTGTTATTGTTGTTGTTGTTAGTGTACAACATAGCATGAATTAACTCGTCAAAATTGTAAATTATAAAGATGGCTGGCTGCTGGCATTCAACTGTAATATGCAGAGCTGGGAGGTGGGCCAGTAAGAAAAGCGTTAAAGTGCTAAAATAAAAAGAACGTTACACGCCAGTAGAGACAATAGCCATATACTGACTACTACATGCTATAATGGCCACGAGTTATAATGTCCTGGCAAAAAAAGAAGAAGAAGAAGCATAACAATAAAAGACTTTGCCGCATAGAATCTTATACGGCTAGTGACTGGAGAAAGGCTACGTGGCATGTACTAAAATGTGGTTAGGAAATGATAATGATGAGGCCGGTGATTTGTTAAACCTGGATGTCCACATCAGAAATTTCGCAGACATATCCATACTGAGGTTCTTGAATTATATTGGACCGATTGGTTGAGATTTTAAAGTACTGTTACGTTTTTACCTTTTAAAAACGTTTAAAATATCAGCTCGTAAATTGCAAATAAAATAAAAATAAATTTGTGTTCAGTTTTAATTAAAATTTTTTATTATTCGCACAATTCTGTGTGCCATTGTTCACAACTTAATGTAAACAACAACAATTGCTTTGTTTGTTTTTCCTTTGTTTACGCACTTTGCATAAACAATAACAATTACTAGACAATTATTGGACAGATCTTTGTAACGGAGATTTTCAAACCACAATTGCTCTCTTCCAACTCACCGCGTCTTCAGGCAAGACTGACTGAATTTCACTAACTCACTCGCCTGCTTTGTCTTGCCTTGTATATGGCAGAGTAAACAGTCTGATGAATGTTTTTGAAGGCGAATATTCATGACGTTGCCTTCTCGAAGTCTCTATAAATGTAAACATCGTTACACACGTTGTTTGTGTATTTTGTTTACATTTATTCTTGTTGTATTGTTTGTGTATTTTTGTTTACTTGTTTACCTTTTTTAAGCTGGTGTTTGGCGTTATATTAAGCAGTACGATAATTTGTAAACAGGTTTGTTTACTGCATTGTTTTGTTTTTGTTGCTTTTGTTTACAAGTTTAATGTTAAGGGATGTAAAAGCAATACACCAGTATCTAGATTATTTATTTTCGTAACTGTACTATTAGACAGCTTCTTACCAATATAAGCTTTTGACAAACGCCTTCAACGCCTTTCTTCTGTAACTAGTGATAAGTTTTCTCCACTTCTCTGGCTTACACGGTTGGCTATGGAAACGAATACTGGTAGCAACCCTAAATCCTGTACATGTGGTAGTTTTTTCTGCTTTTATAACAGACTAAGTAGTCGCCCTAATCTAGTAGGTAGTATATTGACTTATTAGACGTGAGAGCATGGTTCAAACTCCAGATCAGACATCTGCAACAAAACGAAATTTAAAAAAAATATGTCTTCGGCGACATACTCTCAGCAAATTTCTAGGAAAAGCTCTGAACGTAAATAAAATTGCCATGACAAGTTCACTCCTGGATAAAATTAACACATACACTACATAAATGGTGTGAGAAACTACGTCATAACCCTGACTGAAGGGTTGTAATGACCAATTATGTGTGTTTGTAGGTATTGTGCCAATGTTCAGCGTTATTCCCACAAAATGTATCCTTATAATCTCTAGGCGCTCTCCGGTTATTTCTGAGAGATGATATTGCTGTGTGATGTTTATACAATTGACTTGAAGGTTGGCTGTACTTTTAATAATTTTGTCACCCACTGTATACCAGTAACTGTGGCAAATAAAAGTCGTTTTTTCTATATATCTTTGCTGATAACCACACCCACTCATCTTAGGTTTTATTGCTGTTGCTGTTGCCGTTGCAGCATATATGCAGTATGTATTGTTAGCTGTTGGCTTAGTTCATTGTTTGTTTGTTCACGATGTACCTTCTCTCATATCTAATGCCTGACCTTCTACACTCCACATACATACACACACACGCAACTGACCAAACAACTGAGGTCCTTCAAAAGCATCAGCCATATGCAAACATGCACATATCATTCTCGCTCTCTCTATCTCTCTCCCTTTCTCTCTAAAGCTGACAAAGGAGTTGTTATCGAAGACAATGAGAAGAGAAAAACAGTGAACAGTGTACAGTGACTGTTCTGCTATGAATTCTTTAGTAAAAAAAAAATCCAGAAAATAAAATATCCTTCATAGTTTATGTGTTGTTAGGACGAGTATTTTGTTGATACTTATCCTGAGCAAAGCAGAAACAAAAAGAAGCAAATCACACTGAGTTGGATATGCATAGTAGCAGAGTAGAGTAGAGCTGTGAAGAGAGCATATGTTAGAGCAGAGAGAGAGTCACTTGAAAGGATTTAGTTTATCCCATGATTGCACGGTTGGGTGGCTTAGCTCGGTTGGTTTAGTCAGACTAACTAAGTAACTGTCGTTTGTTTGTTGTTGATGATGTCGTTGTTGGCATATCTATCTGGGGTTTGTATCAAGCATCCCACATAAGCAAGGCCACAATGGCAATAGCACTGAGGACAACCAAGCATTGAGCAAAAAAAAAATGAAAAGAAAAAAATTATCAGAAGTGAAACGAAAAAAAAAAGAAAAATGTAAAAAGATAACGAAATGCACCAGAGGTGTCGTTAAGGTCCCACAGTCAAAAACAAAGTTTCTTTTCGCTGTCTATTTTGGTTGTCTTTATAGGTATTGCCTGACACACACGCATTGGTAATTACAACCATTGAGTCAGGATTACGCCCTAGGTCCTCAACACCACTTATGTTGTCTGTGTTAATTTTATACATGAGTGGCGGGACCTACAGTTAAAAGTCGATTCCGAACGACAGATTTTTGAGAAACATTTCATGGCAAATTTTATTTATTCTCAGAGATTTTGCCAGAAATCTGCAGAGAGAAAGTACGCCGAAGAAATATTTTTCTTATTTCGTTTTTGATGTCTGACATGGGGTTTGAACCGTGGACTCATGCCTAATAAGCCAACACAGTACATACTAGACTACGATACTAGATATTGCTTCCCTGGATTATAATTGATCCATCAAGTGCAGATAAAATTTATTTTCTGTTGTCTGCCAAGAGAAGGACAGTAGCATTTCTCTGGGTTACTTCATTTCCTATACGCTTGTCATAAGAAGCGGCATCAATTCAAAGAATTATAAGTTCTCCTGATATGAATAATAATCTGTTATCTCTTCTGTAAATGCAGGACAAGCCTAATAAATTTATTTGAGTACAATGTCGCGAGTGTTCATATGCAGATAAGTTGCCAAAGGGCAACTTAAATTAAGATTGATAGACGTAATGATCTCTTATACGACTGTAATACCAGAACTAGCCAAACATCCATGGTAATGTCTGTCATTGCTTTTTTTATTCAAAAAAACAAACAAGCTGTTACGAAAATGAAGAAACTAGATACTGGTGTTTTGCTTTTACATCGCTTAACATTAAAATGGTAAACAAGTAAACAATAATACAACAACAAACACTACAAAATACACAAACAACACTGCAATAATAAATGTAAACATCGTTGTTTACATTAATAGAGATTTCGAGGAGGTGAAGCCACGAACATTCGTCTTCAAGAACATTAATCAGGCTGTTTGCTCTGCCATATAAAAGGTAAGGCAAAGCAGGCTAGTGAGTTAGTAAAATTCAGTCTGTCTTGTGTTTCGAAGAGATAATCGTGGTTTGAAGATCTCCGTTACAAAGATCAGTCGAACAATTATCCAGTAATTGTAATTGTTTATACAAAGAATGTGAACAGAGGAATTACAAACAAAGCAATTGTTGTTGTTTCCATCAAGTTGTGAACAGTGGCTCACAGAATTTTGTGAATAATAAAGAATTTTAATTAAAACTAAACACACATTTATTTTTATTTTATTTGCAATCTACGAGTTTATATTTTAAACGTTTTTAAAATGTAAAAACGTAACAATACGTTCCGATATGTTTCATGTACGTTTGGCTAATTCTGGTCTAAGAGTTAGAAACTTGGACTTTAGAATCTAACTTCCTAGTTTATTTTTAATTTTTGCATTAAAAACTCGGAAAATTGTTTCCCTAATTTCTAGCCCTCAACCTCAGACGCTTTCTGGAGAACTGCTTTACAATAAATAACTGATACCTAGAATTTCACTACAGTACTTACTCTCCCATGCACATGCATACATACAAGCACTTGCTCATGATGATAAGCACCATGGAACTAGAAAAGCAGTAAAGAACAGACAAAGAGATATGGACCAGTGAATAGGAAAAACAAGACAAGACAAAAAAACAAAAAAAGAATAATTCTACTGATGATACTTATGATGAAAAATAAAACGTAAAGCATGAATGGCGTGAGACAGTGGCAACAAGGAACAACAAAAACGAAATAAAGTTTGAATAATTTTACTGGTAAAAAGCAGAATGTTGTAGAATGCCAGTATTTTCAGGGAAAAAAAAGAAATCCTTTTTAAAGCCTTAATACAGTCAGAAGGCTTTATGATGGCCTGCTTGTACCAGTATCATTGGGTGCTTAAGTCCGATAAATAAAAAGTAAATAATTTTCCTTTTTTTCGCAGAGGGAGGGGGACAAGAGTTTATGATATCATGTCCCAGAGTAAATTTATTTAAATTCAAAAGTTAAATTTATAAAAGGATTTGCATATTGTGGCAAATTGTCTTCTTATTACATATTATTATGTATTGTTGTTGTTGTACTCCAGTATATTAATATAAAATATTGTCGTACTTGTTGCATGAATATAAAAATTAAATGGTAATTATTTCTGATTTATAAAGCCATAAAGGGCCTTACCTTACTATGCTTTAATATAAAGGACAATTTATTCCAACAACTTAATAGTCGAGGAAATTTGTAGAATTTGTTAAATTGTGTGCGGCTTTGACTGTCTGCAATTACGTGGAGAACCATTGCGTCCATTGAGGTCTTAGTTTACACCACAGGCATTATGATACATACATACATACATAATTGGTCATTAGAAACCTTCGGCCAGGATTATGACGTAGTTTCTCACACCAGTTATGTTAAGTGCGTTAATTTTTATACATAATCAGCGGGACCTTTAATTTAACGTCGATTCCGAACGGCAGATTTTTTGAGGAACTTCTCCTGGCATTACAGTTTCTCATACCATTTATGTTAAGTGCTTTAATTTTATCCATAAGTAGCGGGATCTTGAATTTAGTCTAAACGACAGTTTTTTTAGAAAAGTGTTTATGGCAATTTTATTTGCTTCTCAGCGATTTTTTGCCAGAACACAGCTGGAGGAAATATTTTTTCCAAATTTCCCTGACAAGAACTCGATTTTTAGCAGGCCACAATTGAACGAATTTTGCGTAGTGACTTAGACGTGATCGCGCATAAAATTCAATTCACTCTGGCACTGAAGGTATACGACCATACATGACGACATATGTGCGCTGAATAGTTTCTAGAACAGTTGGCAATTGATCCTAAATTTATATTGTATGTGAACAGACAAAATTTTTGGATTTGAGGCTGTACCAGGCCGCACGAGATCCATGAGCATCCAATGCATCTCAAAAAAATCACTTTTTAGTGATTGGCGCCGTCATCGATCAATATTTCTTGGATAATCTTATTCTAAGAAAGAGGTTACGTGCAATACTGCTGGACTCTACTTTAGACTTATGGATAAGAAAAGGATCGACTCACTTCTATCCTTACATCGCATGGCCATTCAACGCGAAATAGCGATTCTCAAGGTGCCACTGTCCTTTTGGTAGATATGCCAAAAGACTTGGCTTTCTGGCAAATAATTTCTGTAGGAGCTGGGCGTATGGGGAGGAGAAAGAGACCGTCTGTTGCCTCTTGTGTCAGTGCCATGAAGAGACGAACGTTTTTGGCATCTCCTTTTCTGACATTAAACTAACGCAAACAAGTCTCGCTAAAGTATCCTCCTCCATGCAAGATGTTAATACGCTGCACATCCACCATGTCGTTGAGGAGCTCATACACCTCACTTTTGGATAGGATGCGAAAATCATAGTCAACTCGCAAATGGACTGAAGGTCCATGCCTCTGCCCCATTAAGAAGCACGGGGAGATTGTGCGTCTTGTAGAGTATTCATCGACATACACAAGCAATTTGAAGGCTATGTGATGTAAACTAGCCACCAAGATCTAATAAGGTTAAGTTTTTCGAAAAGCCAGAATGCCATAATGTCATCGGTGAAATTTAGTCTAATTTATAAACGATATTCAAGTAAAATTTGACACATTTAATGTTCTTTAAAGGGGCTAAAGGAATGAAAATAAAGACTTCTTTAATCAATCACAGTGCCACCGAATTAAAGATCAGCAATGAGTATTCAAAAAGATGACTAGAATCATACTCATAATTTCTGATACTTATGCGCATTCATAGTTATTTTAGTAGCATATTCATATTTAACAACGCATATGATGTTATTGATTTCGACTCTCCATGACTCAACATTTACACGAAACACAAAATAAGTATGAATCGCGTACGAACACTAAAATACTCACTAGAAGGTTCTGTGTTTGTTCTGCCTGCTGCTCTGTCTTTTTTCTATTGTTGTAAATGCAACAATAACTAAGACTGTAAATTTTGATAAATGATTCGCGTTACTGGAATCATTTCTAAGTATTATAAGAAGTATTTTAGTATATTATGAATCAAACATATTTCAAATGTTATGAGTTTGACATCAACGTTGAACGCATATTCATTGTAACCTATACTTATAAATCAATGTTGTAGTGAGTATGAATGAATGAGAGTACATAGTTAAATTACAATATTGTTGACTCACTTATATTCAAAATTTCATCAGTGCTTATGAGTACCGGAAAAACGATTCATTGCTAATTTCTGCACTGAATGTTGTAAATTTATGCAGAATTTGATGAAGACGAATAAGTTCCAAGGGCAATATAGTGACCCCTTTATTGCAATTATTTTACGATCTTATTTCTGTTTCAGATTTTATTTGAAAATAAAAAAATAAAAACTTTTTGAGTTACGTTACTATTTCCCATAAAACGACATCAATTAAGAAGAGAAAGTTGAACAAACATGTTTATTCCATAAACAACACATTAAAACGATTTACATCTCGGTTTTGAGCCACTTAATTTCGAATTTCTTTTTAAAAATCAACAAGCAATAGAGTTCTGTTGTTATTTTTGGAAAACCCAAAAACATAAATTTCACAGATTAGCACATAGAAACTCTACAGATTTTTTTCTAATTTCCCAAACCTAAAAACCCTTCAAAGTATTTGAAACCACAATAACCGCCCGAGACAATTAAGAATCAGTGTCTACTGATAACCCAAAAAAATAAAAAATAAAATAAGAGGACTTCAGCAGTTATTTTTGTCTCTCTTTAAATGAAAATTATTACGAATCAAAACAGCAGACACCTTTGGCTTGAGTTAGAAAAGCCGACAATTTCTGGGAATTTTCATAGAAGAGCCATAATGTGACATAACCCAAGTGTCCTTTTTTATATATTTTTTTTTCCTTCCACAGGCCTGCTATCAGCCAGACATGTCATTATGTGTCACCTGAAACTATTTTAAGGGGTTTTTTTGTTTTTGTTACTCTTTTTCTAAGGCCATAATGCAAAGCGTGATCTTCGACAAATCTTGCTTATAAAGGCAACAGAATGTTGCTGGAAAGAAGAATAAGAAGAGAAAATGTAAAGAGATAAACAAATCGAGAAAAAACCTTTCTTTTAACCAAGCGACCGACAATATTAAGTTGTAATCGTTTATACGAAATTAATACGAAAATAAGTCGTCCATATAAACAATGGGAAACCGAAGCAATGACAACAGCATGACATTTGCAGACACCACATTTCCAATAAAAAAAATAAAAAAATGAGAGAGGACATTAAAGACAATGGAAGAGATATGTAAGGCATAAGGAACAAAATTTTGCTATTAATGATGTCCTGTTGTTAAAGGTTAAATCATTTAAATGAACGACATGAACGACATGTTGTTGTTAATTTTTTTTTTACTGCCTCTGGTCAAGATAAACAACTTACTTCTGCAACACATTGAGACAGCACTCAGCTTGATAAGGTCCTGCTGCCAAATGTCTCAATTATTTTTTAAACTCTGTGTTCTGATAACGAAATTAACTGCCAAAAAAAAAACAAAATTCCTTGACTTTCACTTGAACTTTGTTTATTATTTACACTCAAGGGAATCGGTTTTTCGATTTGTCTAAAGGCCCATTAGATTTCTGGTAAAAACTCTGTGGATAAAACAAAATTTCCATGAAAAGTTTCTCAAAAATCTGGCGTTCGGAGTCGACTTTAAATTGTAGGTCCCACCAGACCAAAGTGTTCTAATTACGAATTATGTATGTATGCCTGTATGAAGCCATGTAAAGTTTGAATAAAACATGGAACTGTTATGCTTCATTTTGTATCCACATATAACTCGAAAGTCGCCGTAGTCTTGTAGGTAGTATGTTCGCTTATTAGACTGAAAGCCCAGGTTCTAACCTCAGGCCAGACATCAAAACGAAATATGAAAAAAAAAAATTTTCTTCGCTGACTTCCTCTCAGCAGATTTCTGGTAAAAACTCTGAAAGTAAATAAAAATTGCCATGAAAAGTTTCTCAAAAATCTGTCGTTCGCAGTCGACGTTAAACTGTAGGCCCCGCCACTCAAGTATAAAATAAGGCACACAACATGAGTGGTGTGAGAATATAGGTCGAAATGCTGACTGAAGAGTTGTAATGGCCAATTATGTATGTTATATATGTATGTATAACTCGTAAGTGAAAATTACTGTGTTTGATATCTTGAGAACTTACTATAGCTGGGTGATAGAAAGGCTGACTCCATAAGAGAAAAAAGATAACACGAGTTGTAGGATTGTAATAACTCCAGGCAATAACTGTGTTTAATACCACCTAGAAGAAATTGGCTGCTATATTATAACTAAGAATTCAGATATAAAATAGAAAAAATCACCTCAACTGAGAGGCAGATTTCTTTTCAAACTTTAAGAGCCATAATAGAACGCTTCATAGCATCACATAGTCCTCTGTGTCTACTGTTCTTGTTTCTTGAAAAACATGTCAACAGTCTCTTAAAAGGCTGTAGCTTGTAGGCCATATACATAAGTATATAAAGTGATTTTTATTTAAGATATCTTTGTATCTGCGGTATACTAATACTGAGTCACATTCTCTAATCTTAATTGCTTAATTGGGAATTGCAAGCCTTTATTAAGGATTACGACCTACGTTCTCATACCACCCATGTTGCGTGTGTTAATTTTAACAATGAGTAGCGGGGGATACAATTTAAAACCGACTAAGGACGACAGATTTTTGAAAAACTTTTCGAAGCTATTATAGTGCCTTTGACGGTTCTTAAAATCACGTCTATTATAGTCGAAGAGCAGTTTATTTCGGCATAGAATCTTTTCTGCACAATAAACCACGAAAGTGTTTAGTAGCGCTGCGTTAAGCGCATAAAACTGGCAGTAAACTTAATGAAAACTTTTCTTCACAAATTATCATTATTACATGCAATGTACATATTTGCGGCAAAGACTTATGTATCAGAGATCAGCAATGAATGGTTTTTTCGATACTCATAAGCACTCATGAAATTTTGAATATAAGTGAGTCAACAATATTGAAATTTAACAACTCTGATTCATTCATCCTCACTACAACTACGCATAATCATTGCAACCTGTACTTGACAACGTTGACTTCAAACTCATACCATTCGAAATATGTTTGATTCATAAGCCTGCTCATTTAGATTCATAACTTTAGAAAAATACTTCTTATAATACTCATTCGCATCATTCATCAAAATTTTCAGTCTTAGTTGTTGTTGCATTTACAAAAAAAACAGACACATAAGCAAAAAAGACAGAGCAGCTAGCAAAGCAAACACACAACCTTTTAGTGAGTATTTTAGTGTTCGTACGCGATTCATACTTATTTTGTGTTTCGTGTAAATGTTGAGTCATGGAGAGCCGAAATCAATAACATCATATGTGTTGTTTAATATGAATATGATGATTACATCAAACATTGAATATGAGTAGAGAGGTTCCATGATATTAAAATAAGGATGAATGCGTATCAGAAATTATGAGTATGATTCGTTTCTACTCATCTTTTTGAATACTCATTGATGGTCTCTGTTATGCATGTATATGAGTACTCAGATCAATTTAAGAAATATTCCCTTACTGTTGTCCACCAAAACCAAGTTGATTTAAACGGGTTTTTACAACCCTTTTTGACTTTTTTCCCTCCGTAATATTATTTGGGGCAATTGAGCAAAGCGATCAAAAAAAGTGAAACTTTTTTTTTGTATTTCTTTTTCAAATAATTTCTTCTTTGATGGAAACGCATAAAAATAAATGCCCAACAATAAAAATAACAATGAAATTGTATAGAAAATTAAGAAAAGAACAATGAAAAGAGTGGAAGGAAACTTAAACAGCAGAATTAGATGCCCATATGGGAATGAAATCATTTATTGGTGGGTCAGTCACCAACTCACTCACACATACTCGTACTCATTTATCCATTTAGCATGTGATTTCAGTTTAAATCTGTATTTCAGATTTTATTGTCAAGAAAATGACGCCAAAGTGGCCGAATACAAATGCCATCATCATCAGTAAACGGCATCTTCTGCTTGACGACGAAAGTACCTTTTTTGAACAAAACAATTTGGCCAATGGTCAATGGCTACTTCGGGAGTATATGTACATATATGGTTGTTATTGTTGCTGTTTACCAATTTAATAGTTGAAGCACATAATGTGAGAAAGGCAACAACAACAATGACAATAAAAACAAACAATCAGTCGACAGTTTGAAATCAGTTAAAGGAAATAAATACGCAATAAAATTCAAAATAGTCGTCCTGTGATAAAAATCAAATTTTTGGATCATTTGCCCAAGGAAGAATGGAATGAGAAGAATGGAAAGAGAAGAGAAAAAATTCGTAAAAGCAATTTCTTCTTATTGTTTGGCAATAGAAATGAAAAGAAAAATTAAATGGCAACAAATAAAATAAAATTTTATACGAATATGTTGAGTAAAATTTAACTTTGATTCGTTAGTTTTTTTTCTTAATGCCCTACATTAGCAGAAGGGAGCTACTTTCAACCAAGCCAACACTGGCTTTATATAGTACCCAAGTTAAGTCCTTGAAATTTAGAAAACATAACGTTTTTATCTGCTCCTATATCCAAAATAAATTTGATTTAAATCAGACTTTGAGTAGCTTCGTGACTACTCCAGATCTTTAGTTCAGAGTCAACTTTACTCTGTAGATCCCGCCACTCATGTTTAAAATTAACGTACACAACAAAAGTGGTGTGACAAGCATGTTCGTAATCCCGACTGAAAAGTTGTAATGGCCAATTGTGTATGTATGTATCAAAGATCAGCAATGAGTATTCAAAGAGATGAGTAGAATCGAATCATACTCATAATTTCTGATACCTTTACGCATTTATACTTATTTTAATATCATGGAACCTCTCTACTTATATTCTAAGTTTGAAGTACTCATCATACTCATACTTAACAACACGTATGATGTTGATTTCGACTCTCCATGACTCAACACATACACGAAGCACAAAATAAGTATGAATCGCGTACGAACACTAAAATACTCACCAGGACGTTGTGTGTTTCCTCTGCTTACTGTTCTGTCTTTTTTTCTTTTGTTGTAAATACAACAACAACACAGACTGTAAATTTTCGCGAGTCAATCGAATCGTTTATAAGTATTATAAGAAGTATTTTTCTAAAGTTATAAATCTAAATGAGTAGGTTGGCTTATGAATCAAACATATTTCGAATGGTATGAGTTTGATGTCAAGGTTGTACGCATACCAATTGCAACCTGTACTTATAAATCAACGTTGTAGTGAGTATGAATGAATCAGAGTACATAGTTAAATTTCAATATTGTTGACTCATCTATATATTCAAAATTTCATGAGTGCTTATGAGTAGCGAAAAAAATTATTCATTTCTGATCTCTGGTATGTATGTATGAGGAGCCTCTTTGAATCTAGACTTGTAAACTTCTTTACAACTGTAGAGAGTATGGTGTATACTTTTCTGGCCTAAATTGTCACACAATAAACTAATTGTTCAACAACAAGGTGTAGTGTATCGTATGGTCGAGCTTGACCACCTCCATTTCCCTTGTTTGGGGATGTAACAATAAAATCCTTTTTTCAACTCAATTCGCTTACAGAGAGGGAGACATACTTATTCTTAAATTATGGCCACTGTTCACTGTAAAACTTTTTACTTACATTTTTTTTTGTTGCTTTTTGGTTATCCATTTAAATGTGGGTTTTCCACACACAAATACACCCTTGTGGCCGGCCATTATGGTTTCCATGTGTGGCAAGGGACTCTATAAAAAAAATAAAATGCTAATGCGGCAGTGAATTCTATTTACATTTGATTGGAAAATTTGAATTTTATTAAAAAAGTAATTGAAGTACACTTCAGAAGAAATTGAGAGATCTAAGGACTGGTGGGTTGGGGGTGGTAAACAGCTGAGACATAAAAACAAAATCAATCAGATTGATTTGTGGAAGAATATTTAAAACAGGGCTGCTTTAAATCACATGCTATTACCGGGTAGAGAATTTTAGAATTTAATTGAGATACGATATATCTGAAATATATTTTGATATTACAAGCATAGTGGAATGTAAGACATATCGCCTACATGCTAGAAACGTTTAAGAGGCCGTAGACGTGCTTTCCAACTAATAAGCAACTAAATTTGGTAGCAAGAGGTATAAATATGCGGAATGAAGGCACTTCTCAAGATGGTACAGTGTAGCGGGTCATATTGAGTGACCCGATGGTATAATTTGTAGCGTGCTAAACTTCAAGTGATGATGCCGTGGATTCTATTCTCATCAGAGACTTTGGGCGTTTGTGATTGTCTGATTGATTGTCTGACATTACATGTGATTACTTACAGTAGAAAAAAGAAAGTGTGAATTATTACTAAAAAGCAATTATCGTAAAAAAGCGCCGAAAGTATATGTACATATTTATATAATTGGTTATGAACACTCTTTAGTCAGGATTATGACGTACTTTCTCACAACACTTATGTCTTGTGTGTTAATTTCTAGTCATGAGTGGCGCAATCTGCAGTTTAAAGTCATCTCTGAACGACCGATTTTTGAGTAACTTTTCATGACAATTTTATTTTACTCTCAAACTTTTCGCCTCTGCTGAGAGGAAGTCGCCGAAGAAATATTCGTATTTCGTTTTGTTGGAGACATCTGACATGCCTAAGTGATAGGTTAAGCTAGGTCGACCAAGTTCTACCAAACCAGGGTAGAAAAAGAAGTTGGTCAGCATGACTACCCTACACTGGAAATCCAGCATGAATGTTTGATAAACGAGGCTATATCCTTGACATCAATGGATGAAAGCTCCGTTAAGCCGTCAAGAATTGGAGAGCCAAGTAACCTATATCTGCACCTCGTAAGAGATGGCATTGACAAAGAAAGTGGATAATAGTCTCCTCTTCCTCAGCGAATCTGCAACCATGGCAGAAATCGTTAAATGGCAGCTGCATTCTTCCCGCGTGTCTTCCCTGTAAGCATGGCCACTGTGATTGAGATGATGCTACTACCAAGTCCTAGTAGCTGGATTGTGCGCCTTCTATCCATCAAGGGCCGGATGAGTCTAGAGGTGGAGCAGGACTGCTCATTGACCCAGGATCGGTTGACGTCTCGAAAGAATTTCCGCCCAACCAATTATCAACTTGACCGAGCCAAGTGGCATACCCAAGTCGATTGAAGAGGATTCCGGAAGGAGTGCACCAGCCCAGCCAAACTCGTCGGCCCTGCAGTTCGATCCTAACTTAACCACACGTACTTTTCAGCCCCAAGAAACCTCCTTTAGTGTTTTTGGAAAAACAAAGGCAAGCTTACATTCCGAGTACATTGGAATATAAGAACACTTTAAAATATCCTTAACCTTTTGTTTCTTGTTAATTTCAAATTACTTCCTTCATCTTTATCAAACTACTGACTATTACGGCAGATGATGTTGTAGCAGATGATGATATTGTAGTCAGTACATATCTTAAAAAAACCAAATATTTTGTGGCAAAATATCGAAAATGTCTCTCTCTTTATAAGACGATGTTAGTTTAAGGCAGACAATAAAACTGTTTTATAGGAGTTCTGTTTAAGTAAAACTGCCAAGCATATCCGCAATATAAATCAAATAAAATATTACGAATTCAAAATAAACTGTGTGTTGCAAGACCAATCAAATCATGGCATACACACACACATATATATTTTATACAAATATAATATTCCATACAACTCCATGTAGTTTGCGTTTGTGTTTGTATTAAAACGATACGAGCTACTTAAACTCAAAATAATGCTTCTCCTTAAATAGTGGCAACTAACGTCAGCAGCAACCAACCAACCAGTCATTGTTAGAGTATAGTATTCCAAACGCATAAAAGAACATTTAAAAATTATGTTTTCCTTTCGTAATTGTTGTCACTACAGTCACTATAAATGACCCTCATAATTCATTCGTTTTATAAGTCCCTCAGACTGGGCTTGTTTCCCCAAAAACACATAGAAAACCATAGAGATTCGTATGGAATGTAAAGACAATAAAACTCCGTATAAAGATTTTATTGTCATCATTGCCCAACACTGGCATTGTCTTAAGAATGTGGCATACAGAGTGCATTATTGTATGTTTTTGGCCAAAGCCAACTGCCTTATGGTGTGTTATGGCTTAATTCTAAAAGACTTGTGTGCAACCAATTTAAACAAAACACTACCCAAGTAGCTGAATAGTATTGGCTCCCTAAAACATCATATCAATGTGTGGCCTTCTTTCTTTTTTTTGTATGTCTTCTTCAACAATGACAATTATTGTCTCCATTTTACAACAATTTCAAGAAGAATAATGCTGATAATGATGTCATCATCAGTTAAAAAGAATAAAATCCTTTATTTTGATTCAACAGTGATTATGATGAAGAGGCATATGGTCCTTATGTGCAATTTCCTGTTCCTGTTTAGAATTGTTATTTTGTTAACAGGATAATATTTATATGCTGATTATAAATGTCCTTTAAAGTAATTTTAAAATACAATAAAGTTTTAAAGTCTTACATTTAAATTTGCAGTTGAGGGACTTAGTGTGAGATCCATAAACTTATATCAGGCCCATGAGAAACATTTTTATGTTTGGTTCACTCGAAGGATTATCGGACAATCTTAATAAAAATCGCCACAATGGTCGACTGTAGCAGGATTAATATAAAGTTTTAGCTGCTTCAAGTAAAATTGTCGTTCCTCTGATAATGGCTTGCCTGATATGATATCATGCATATTTGTCTCTTGTCTATCCTATTTACATCAATAGATTTCTCAAAGGATATTGCTACGTTTTTACAATTTAAAAACGATTAAAATATGAGTTCGTAGATTGCAAATAAAATAAAAATAAATTTATGTTTAGTTTTAATTAAAATTCTATATTGTTCGCACAATTCTATGTGTCACTGTTCACAACTTGATGTAAACAACAACAATTGCTTTTCTTTGTTATTCCTCTGTTTACACCCTTTCATAAGCAATAACAATTATTAGGTAATTATTCGACAGATCTTTGTACGACTACTCTCTTCAAACACCTTTTACATGGCAGAGTAAACAGTCTTATGAATGTTCTTGAAGGCGAATGTTCATGACTTCGCCTTCTCGAAATCTCTATAAATGTAAACATCGTTGTTTACTTTTATTATTGTAGTGTTGTTTGTGTATTTTGTTTACATTTATTCTTGTAGTGTTGTTGGTATATTTTTGTTTACTTGTTTACCATTTTTTAAAGCTGGTGTTTGTTGTTATATTAAACAGGGCGATAATTTATAAACAGGCTTGTTAACTGCATTGTTTTGTTTCTGTACCTTTTATTTATAATTTTAATGTTAAGCGATGTAAAAGTAAAACACCAGTATCTAGATTTTCCATTTACGTAACAACATAATCTGATTACAACAATACGAGTAACTGTTGGGTATCGAACTCATGACACTCAATATAATAGAGTCGAATTTCTTCCCCTCTAGGCTACCCATTCTTTCAAATGTTTCAAGATATGCCAACGAATTCAAAGAAGTTTACTTTAAAGTGATTAATTTGCTAATGAACTTCTTTAGTAGTGCACCAAACACAATTTCTAATATTAAGAGAGTATTTGAGACGCAACAGAAGCTATTGACTGCGAAGTTGCTTCAATATATATATTTTTTTATTTTTTTAATTTTCTTGATTTGTTTTAAAAAAATTTAAAAAAAATTCACAAATATTAAGTACTTTCGTTAATAATCTTGTGCTATTCTTATCACTAAATCCCCTTTTTTACTGATAACCATTTAGCATTGTTTACGTCATCACTTTGCCTGTGTGTGGGTGTTTAAAATTATTACCATGTAATTTTGCATTTACTGTCCTGTTTTCATTCATCTCTCTCTGTCAGTTACTTTAGATTCTTCTGTATTGTTGTTCTTTTTGTGTGTTTTTCAATTAAAGCACATCATCACTGGAATCAACACCAATTTAACATTCCAAATCATTTCTCAAATGACAATGACAATGCCAATGAGCCAGAATGTACAACATTTCACAAGACATACGACGAGGCAAAATGTTGAATCTTTTTGCGAATACAAGTGTCAGGTCATAACAAAACACTGCTCAGTAGTAGTAGTTACAACAGCAACAGCAACAACAACAACAACGAAATTAATGTTTCTTTAAGCTTTAGAGCACTCATCAATGTCAAATGTCACGGAATAATGGCAATACACCACCAGACACCGTCTCACAAATGAATTCAAATTTACGGAGAACTGCAGAAAACAAGTGTTTTCGTCCTTTTGAAGTTGTTGTTCTTCTTGTTCTTTTTTCTTTTGTTGTTGTCACTGTGCTCCAGTTTAAAAGCGCCATAAAAAGATGTCCTTTAAATTTGACTGGCACTTAAGCAACATGATTTTCTTCCTTTCTTTTTTTTTTTGTTTTCCTTAAGTGGGTGTGTATTTACTTGTGTTCAGGGGCTTTTAGTGTTTAGCCAAGTTTATGGACTACTTTAACGAGAGGAAAGAGAGAGAGTCAGAGACTCTAAAGGCAATTTAAACAATAAATTAAAAATACTTGAGGAATGGCCAGTAAATATTTTAGGCACTACAGTATACAGGGCAACAAAACAAATTAATGGAAAGGAACGAATTAAAATTACATTACAACACTCAGGATATCCATTTGCTTAATCCGCGAAAGCTCATGGTATTGGTATATATTAACAACTTTTACAATTTAAAGTCGGCTCCGAACGACAGATTTTTAAGAAACTTTTCAGGGAAATTTTATTTCCTCTCAGAGTCTTTGCCAGAAGACAGGCCAGACGGGAAGGCCAGACGGGAAGTATATAAGAGCATAAGGCCGCGGTTTCAGTAATAAGAGTTATTTAAGACGTACAGCTTAATAGGCTAGCAAAGTGCCGTGCATTCTGCATTCATTAAAGATTCTGCAGCTTCAGTTTTTTTCAAATAGGAAAAGTAAAATGAAACTTCCCGTAAACAATGCTTTGTTGGAACAAAACTCTTCAAAAAAAATACGTTGTTCCTTACACAATTTTATTTAAGACACAAACCTAGTAAAGAGTAGGTTAGATTAGGTGGCGGACCCCCTCGAAGGAAGAGGTTCCACTTAGCTAAGCTCCTACAGAAGTTATAAGTTGGTATGCCGAGTCTTTTGGCATGTTTACCAAAAGTATACATGAGTATAAGACTCACTCTATTCTATTTGAATACTTCTATTATCAGAAGAATGCAGAACAAGTCCAATCGCTGGATTAGGAATATGTTCAAGGAAATCAAGTAATTCTGCACTACTTTCTTAACGAGGCTGGCAAGAACTGGTGTAGTAACTATCGCCTGTTACACAAAGTGGTAAAGTGTTTCAAAAATTCAATAACATAAGTATTTGAAATTAAATTTTAAAACTAAACTATAGTCACTCCAAAAGAGTCGTGATGTTAAGGACTCAAGCTTATTATTAAATAAAAAAAATTCTTGTGTGGACATTTATTGTAGGTATCCTTGTACCCATCAAAATATCCCAACCTGCGTGTTATCTCAAGCGTTATTATTTTATTAAACAAATCTAAAGTGAACAGAAAAACGAAAATTACTTACAAACAATACAGGCAGGCTGTTATGGCCTAAACTGAACAGAAACAGTGGAAAACAACATGGCGACCGCGATAAACGCAAGTCAACAACCAGAACGCATTTGGTCACACAACATTTATTTTATGATGAAAAATCTACAAAACATTTTCTATTAAACAAAATGAGGAGATCCTTATTACATTTGGCATGGGGGGAGGGCGGGGAGAGATTTTGGATACCAGCATGTCTTTTATTCACATTTTTATTCCTCTTCATTTATTTATTTTATTGCGGCCTCATTTGCGTTATCAAATCAATGGCCTGTGGACATATTTTCATAATTGTTCTCCTTGTTTATTTTGATTTTCATTCCGTTCCATTGATTTTTTCATGTCATTTTCTTTCGTTGTTTCATTTTGTTTTGTTTTAATAAAAAAAAAACTTTTGTGTTGTAAAAGCTTTGTTGTTGTTGTGAATTATAATGAAAAAATGTGAAGGACAAATTTGTGAAAATAAAATTGAAACAAAATTACATGCAATAAAATCCTAAATCGTAGATTGGAAATGTTATTAATAAAATCATAAAAATATGGGTAATATTATTGGGAAGGAGGGCTTAGTTGCTCTACTATGTATCAGTTATGACTGGGAGCATAAGCCCACATACTAGGAGCAGATTTTCAATTGTATATGGGGAACAAATTTTAAAGTGATGCGTACTCGGTAAAGACTAAAGGTTAAGGAATTTTGCTCGAGTTTAATTTAAAAAGCCGATAAAGACGAATTGTATAGCAATCAAGTGCAACCACCCACAACTGCACAGAACAGGTTGGACGGTATACCTCCCCACCTAAATCCTAAAGAATTGTAGTACGAAACTGGCGTATATAAACTGAGAACATTAAAGAAGTAATTGCAGAACTTTTCACAAAAAGAAGATACAGTGAGCCTCAAAAGAAACTGTACATTAAAAAATATAAAAAAATATACATTAATAAATTACCGTTATTTTTATGTTTAAATTGTTTCATTGCCATTTTTTTAAATTGAAACAAAAAAAAATTTATAAAAAAATTTCAAAATATTGTCAAATTTTTTCGGACACTCTCCTTAAGTGGTAAGAGTTGAGTTTGGTGATTTTTAAAATTCTATCCATACAGTATACAGTTTCTTTTGATGCTCACTGGAAATAGGGATCTTGAGCTTATATCGAAAAAATATGTATAGAAACTCTGCATGCTATGATATGCGTGGAAAATCTGATATGAAGTTGCAAATTGATAGACGTTTTTATAAATAACAAGAGCATAAGGTGGACAAGAAATGCCTACTGAAACTACTATTCAGTAGTACTACCTGTTATATGGAACTGCTTCATATGACGCCCTAAGAAATGGTGAAAACTGGCATTTGTCTTATTTTCCAAGGCTGAAAACTTCAACTTCAATTTTGCACATGACTTATTAATCTATCACCGCTTTTACAAAAAGCACTAGAAGGAAAGAAAATTTATTCATTAAGAACAATCTTTACTCATAAATTCCTATGGAGGATAAAATTGTGAACACAGTTGAAACAGCTCTGCATGAAGCGGTTAGAAATATTGAGGATTCATTTAACCGAGTAGGTATCCTTTATAAAGTCTTTTATGGAAACTAAACTAAAACTAAACTAAACTTGAATAAGTCCGTGATAACAAATGTTGGCTGAAGCTTTGCAGTCAATAAACTGAATCGTGCATTTCTATCTATGCTGTGAGACGTAAGGAAGATAAGAGTCACTTCTCCAGACGGTGTTTAGCTAGGCTTTTAGTAGTGTAATGCCTATAATTTTATCTAACAGGGAAGGCATTACAGGAACTTCTAAACTAGGCCTAAGCAAAAAGGTTAAATGAAAACTCATTCCATATGCAAAAACAATTTTTCAATATTTAGTAGCTCGACTCCTGATCAGTCGATAAGGCAAATCTGGGAGCACTGTCTTTCGTGATCCTTAAAAGAGGAATTTTTTTTTTAGAAACAGAAGGTAGAAATCCTTTCATAATATACTGCGTCTATGTTTGAGGAATTAATTCGACAGTGGTCAATAAGTCCGTTATGAATAAAATACAAAAATGCCACAGGCTTTTCAGGAAGCAGTGCCTCTTCTAACATCCCTGAATATTTTCTTTAAACAAAATACTAACCAGAGGTAAGGCTTGCCTGATGTATAAGTGGTTAGAAACTGGTTATTGCAATGTATGCAACAGCCTTTCTTCCAGGCAACGTTAAATGTCAACCCATATACTCTACGTTCCGTTGTGAAAGGCAATACACTTGTTTAGTTGGAAAAATGTTACTAATTAAACTGTAACACAGGAAAGAATAATTGGGCAATTCACACAACTTTGTATGCTGTATGTTGTATTGACTACATTTGTTTGTTTGTGAACGCTCAATGCTATGCCGTATTGTGTATTTCGTGGCATTCAAACAATTTGATAGCCCGAAACCAACACAACATATGAAAATATATACACATTTTTTTCATTCACACAATTTGATAGCACGAAACCAATACAACTTCCAAAAACACAGGAAAAAAATGTGTATGTGTGTATCGGATTTTTATATGAAAATTATCAACAACAATCATACACTGTTGTATGTTCTTCCAACAATACAATGAATACAACGATACAAAGGCTTGTGTGAATTGACCAAATGAGAAGAAGAAACTGGATCAAAGCATTGTGAGAGCCATGCATTGCTAAGTGAAAGAAATGGTGTGATGATATCGAATATTCGTTCTCCCGAGATAGATGCTGCATAAAGATGATGATATCTGAGTTATTGGGTAATAAGCCCCGATATTTTTCCCAATTTCTGAGTCATTTAAACTAGGCTACTATAATATTTGATACAAACATTTGGTATTAGGAATCTTATGTAGAATTATCCTTTTAATGTATAGTCTTAGTACTGAGTAGGGCTTCTTATTTTGTCAAGGACATTCGGCAGCTAAAACGCTCAGATTTTCAAAGTAACACTGTGTAACATTGGCATGACTGTAAGGAAAAAGTGCAATTGTTGAATTATTATTTATTGGAGCTATTACAGGCCTCAAGCCTGAGTGTATGAAACCTCCTACATAGGACATATGCAAAAACTCTTTTAAAAGAAGGATTTTACATCACGTTTGGAGTTACCGTCCAGCTTTGACAGACAAAGGAAAAGAGAAGAATTGGTTCGGTAATTTAGATATTGGATAAGGATAATATGACAAGAATTTTTTCTTGACCATTTCTACAAAGGTCTTCAATATTTCCCCACTGCTCGACCATTTCTTGTAATTAAGAAATGTCTGTCATTATATTTCAATTTTTTTAATCGAAACAAATCATTTCAATTAATCTCTTTACGGTTTATTGAAATACATTCAAATGAAACGAAAATTTAACACACTTTACAGAAACATTCCCTTTTTTGAAATAAAACAGATAAAAAATTAAAATAAAAAAATTTCTTTACTTTGCTAAAAACATGAATGCAATTTGAGCTACAAAAAGATAAAGAATAGTTCCACGTTTCTTTTTTCATTTTCTAATCAGTATAGCTTCCGGTAATCACTCCATGTTACATGAATTTCGATCAATTTGTAGGGATTTCTTTTTGTTTTTGTCATTTGGCGGATGTATAAATATTCATACAGACGACGAAAGTACTAAAGGACTAAAGAGAGATACATGGATAGATAGCCATACACATAGCCATAGACACCGTAGCATAAATGTTTGATGAATCGATGTTGAACGAGTATGAATACCTAAAAGTTGTTGCATAAACAACGTTTACACTCTTGCAACATACATTCTTACATTACAATAATATGTGGATGTCACCATAAAAAACTCTCTCTCTCTCTCTCTCTGTCGTTCTCTCTGTGCCATATGCACAGGCTCTAATAAATGTTTAAAGGAAGGGCCAGCCATTGGAATGTAATTTGATATGAAAACTAAAAACTAGATTCTAGATTCCATACAAACGATAGTTTTGAAATAAAAATCATTTGTTGTTGTTGTTTTAGTTTCTCTCTGTTTTTATTTTTTGCCGTTGCGATAGAATGAAGATAAAATTGTTAAAAATATTTTTTTAAAGGGATTTGCAGGTGTAATGATAACACTTTCGCATTTCAATTTTGATGACAAAATCTAACAACAAAATTAATTGAAAAAAGGAAAAAATTATTGAATACATTTTTGTCTAAAAATCTGGATTATTTTTCGTATTTTAAAAATTCTATTTTAGGAATTGAAATCTCGTTCATAATCTCTGTTTTTAGTTTTTTGCTAAATTATTCAATTTTATGGCATTTATGAGATTGTAATGCAACAGTGCTTCTGTACTCAGGTGCAATGAATAATCCCACGGTTGAAATTAATCACCAGTAATGGAAGTTTAAATATTTGACAGCTAAGCAATAGAATTCGATCATACATATATTAACTTCGCTAATATATCCCCGATTCCGCTAAATGATTAACGTTAATACTTATTTCAATTCCTTTGATTGCAAAACCTTTACGGATAAAAACGTCACCATATTTGTCGCCAATATTTTATGCCCAGTAACTTTTTCTTTTGCATTGCAGCATGCTGAAATTATTTGACTTTTGGAACTGCCTGTGTTCCCATTCTCCAGACATATACAAGTTTTACTACTCTTAAATAGCCTTCAACCATCGAATATCTGTTTACTATAAGTCATCTGGTGGTCTTGCAAATTTATTACCAACTACAGTATCTGTTAACGCACTAATAATATTATGATCGGGACAAGCTTAATAATGCTTTCGGGCATCTAGAAAGAAGACTTTTATCGGTCCCGATTTTGTTACAGTATGTCGGAATAATTGCAACTTAATTCATCTCCATAATCACAACCACGCGATCACACTACGCGATTTCGTTAAATTCCTTGCTACTCTTTCAATAGTCTATCTTATTGAGACCTTGTGAATGTAATTACCATGAGAATCTCCTCTGCCATATAGAGAGTTACAGTAAGTGTATTCCAATACGTATCAGTGCTTCTTGGACAACAGCATTAGCTTAAAAACAATATGTACCATTAAGTTTCGACCATTTTCATTCAAAATTCACCAATTTGACGATATTTGAACTTAACCTGCGTAGCAGTTTTGTATTCATTTGGACATTGGAGCCATCTTGGCGCGATGAAATGCCTAAGGCAATATAGGTAACTGCAATAACTAATCGATCTACCAATCATGCTAAAAAGAAAACCAAGAGAAAGTCTAATAACGATGCCTACACCATGTATCAACAACAGTTTGGCTCGATGGATTATAAAAAAAGTTCGTATGAAATCCCTACTCTAAGTGAACGAAAGAGAAGTGAGTATAAGAAAAGTATAATATTCGTAGTATAGGACGCCCTCTTTAGAAACTAGAGGGTCGTATTTAGTTACATTCCTATTATTCTAACCCCAGTTCGGACATACCATACGCATACACCTTCGACATCCCAAAAGACGTCTCAAGGTCCAAATCACATGATCTTGATGCCCAATTCACATCACTTCCACATGAGATGGTCATGCCCTCTAATCACTCGTGCAGAATATCAAATATAGCATGAGCTGTATCGCCCGTAGTGCTGTCGTGTTGGAATTACATGTCGTCAGTATGCAGATCATCCAATACAGGCCAAAAGACGACCCATAGTGCTGGCCTGGTCAACGTCATTTTTAAAGAAATATGGACTGATAACGTCGCTTACCCAAAATGCTCAGCAAACTGTAAGGTCATCTTGATACATTGGACACTCTTAGTGTTAGTGGTATGTTGCCAAGCGTAGGTTATAGTCACGGTCAGAGGAATTGTTCCTGACAGCCTTATTGTCAGGTACTATATTTGGCTTTATGGAATTCAAGTTATAGTGGGCTACCCATCTTGCTCAATTAAACCTAATCAGACGTTATTTTATTCTATTCAGAAAATCAATCTTTACTACGATTTCCAAGTGACGTATTAAAGATTTCTCTTTCCAATTTGAATGATTTTGTCAGCTTAAATTCTTCATGGATTTAAAGGGTTCTCGGAAACAAAAAACACTGAAAAGAGAAAAAAATCTAAAATCAATAAAACAAAAATTTCTGAACTGAAAATATTTGCAAGTTGATGTCCTTTTTTCTACTTTTTCGATTCCTTTTTTCATTTTCCAATAAATTTTTTTCTCTCCGTCCATTTTGTTTTGAGAAGGATTAAATAGCACAAAGTGGAACCACTTTAGCGGAAACATAGTAAATAAATGACACCAACATATATGACTATATAAACTATACAACAACGAAAAAAGACAACAACAACTGCAACAACAAATACTACTACTACTAAAAATAACAAACTCTATAGAAACTAAACTTTAACCATCACTTCTAAACCACTTGCTCGGCTAAACAATGTCATGCAATCAGTTTAATGTGAAACTGCAAAAACAAAAAGAAAAAGAGCAGCAGATATGAAGTGAAGTGAGCTGCAGAATAGTGAAGAGCCGAGGGAGAGAGTTACAAAAAAGTTTTTAACAAAAAAACGAAAGGAGCTGTAACAATTAAAAAATGAACAAAAAGTAACTGTGCTGCACAAACATTTGTGGCATGAATGGAAGAGAGCAACTAAAACTGCCGCATATAAATTTTCAACGACTGACGACTTTTGATTTTACTGCTGCTGATGTAAGAACAGGAGATGTGTAGGCATACATATAGTAACGGTGTTGGCGTTGACGATGATGATGCCACTATTCGGTGCTTCCGAGTATGGGGTCATGTAAAAACAAAGTACTTCACATGTTAAAGGTAAAAGTGACTGACTGTGACAACAAAATCTAACATCAAGTATCATACACACAGAGAGAGAGAGAGGGAGAGACCAACAACTATTACTATTGTTGCTGCTAAAACTTTAACGACAATGGCAAGAGCAACAACAACAACAACAATATTAGCAGCAATAGGACAACAAAGATTTGTTTACAACATAAAAACTGAGACCTAAAAGCCTGATTGTTGGAGGAAAAAATCCCAAAAACGTTTATAAAAGTATTTCACCATTAGCCCTACATTTGGACGTTGGAACAAACTCAAAATCCTACTTACCTCCTTTGGCGCCACTAGTCCTATCATCTACTATCCGAGAGAAGCTTATATTGAGCCGAACGTCTTGTAAAATACTCACAACAACTTCACTTGCTACAAAATGTATCTGGTTTCTGTTGATTGCAGTGGACGATGATGAAGGGATCTCTAGTAACCAGCATGGCTTTCGAAAGACAAAGTCAAATATCGCTGCAATCCATGCTGTTCTGAACACGCCTAGAAAATTAATGGAGGGAAAACGCAGCACCAGACAGTGCGTCCTTAACACGTTGACTGCCGCGGCAATTTTCAGAAAACTAGCCACGCAAGCCAACATTGATTTTTTGTTCTTTTCCCAGAAGCCATTCATCGATACTAGTACTGATATAATACGATTTTATTCGTAGCTACACAAAAATGGCAGGTTTAGTGAGTACGAGATAACTTGTAGTTTGCACCCCAGAAGGGATCGCCATCTACGAGCTATCTCGTAGTCGGCAGTCAACGTTTTAAGATACCGAAATTTTTTTTTTTAATTTAGAACAGAGGTTTACTCTAGTTCCGTTGTTGCATTAGTTAAAGTTCTGGACTACAAGCCTAAGCAGTCCAGGTTCGAATCCGATTCAATGTTGAAGTTAAAAATTTCAATCCCCATCCGAATCCGCTTTCACTACTGACTCCCTAGAGACGATAACATCAACAATGAACATCGTAGAACGATGTCCGTAGAACGGACACATATAATTTGTCATTATAACTCTTTAGTCAAGATTACGCCCCAGCTTCTCACACCAGTTATGTTGTGTGTGTTAATTTTACACAGGAGTAACGGGACCTACAGTTTAAAGTCGATTTCGAACGACAGATTTTTTTGGTTAACTTTTCATGGCAGAATTTTTGCCAGAAATCTGCTGAGAGGAAGAACCATTGTTTTTATATTTCGTTTTGATGTCTGACCTGGGGTATGAAAGTCTAATAAGCCAACACACTACATACTAGACTACGGCGACTTCTGCGGAATATAAAGTGTAAACGCCGACCTGAGGACCCTCTATTGTTCTTATAAGATCTTCAACGAATTAAAAAGAATGATGTGAGTTTACAGCATTTTTTTAAAGCCTTCGAGAGATTAATTCTCTTACAAACGACTTTATTTCATTTTTGTAATTCGCGACATGTTCAAAAGTTCATGTTGATTTGGTTACATGTTCAACGACTAATATAATACATCTCGTTTATATAACTCTGCCATTCCAGAACCATAAAAATAACTCCATCAACTGTAACGGGCAATATAATTCCATAGAACACTGTGTCTCCCTCTCTCTACCTCTGTCCCTGTCTATGTCTGTCCATCTGTATAACAATGTAATAAATTTCATCGATAAACTTGTGAAAACTAGCAACAACTGACAGTAGCTATAGAAGTAGCTGTAACAACAAATCTGAAATTGTTGTAGGATTTTCAGCTTTTTTTAAGTATTTTTTTCATTTCAGAATTGTTAAACATGAATTTATGTTTCTGGAAAAAGAACGAGAAGAAGAAAAAGAAATGCGATGAAAAATGTTTTCAAAAATTTTCGCGGACAATTTGTGATTGAGTTGGAATTTTTAGTTTACAACATCGAACGAACAAAAAAAACAAACAAAATACTCATCGTAAAAGCAGTAAAAGAAAAAGTAAATCCTACAAAAAAAAAACAAACAACCTTTTGGTCACACAGATTTGGCTTTTTAAAAGAAAATTAACCATAAATTTTTAGAGTTTCAAAATGGCAAAAAAAAAACCCATAAAAGTCTTGTAGTGTTTTTCTGGAAAATAAAGTGACAGCATTTAAAACCAGCATTTAAAACCATATCGAGCGCTTAAATACAGATGCAGTGCATTGTCAATTTTCGGACTCAGTTTAAGATTAAGTGACATTCCGATTTACAATTACGTATTGAAACACATTAATTTTGTTTAATAAATCTGTATTAATCTATATCGTACCACGTATGTATACAAACGAGGCAGGTAGAAATTTTAAGAATACGGAATTTTTGCTTAGCTTAGAGGGACTAATCCCATGTACACGATTGATGAGCCCAAGTAGGCATACATATGATTATTTAATATGGTTGTTACATACATACATACAAACATAATTGATCATTACAACCCTTCAGTCAGGATTTTTTTTCCACTGAAAAGGAGTAAATGTACCTAACTGCACCATAGTGGAAGTCGTCACTGTCCCCGTGTTGGGAGCCCCCACCCACTAAATCTCCCCCTCCTCCTTTGGAGATTTTGTGCCTATTTTTGAGATCCGAAAAGTTGCTTAAACATCTATTCTAATCCTCTCATCCAAGCCAAGTTTTTTTTTGGTTTCAACAAGGCTTCAATGTAATAGTGTTTTCACACCGAGTGGTTTTAACGCAAAAGTTGGTTTTAACGTTAAAATCAAAAATAAAACCTGCTTTTACCATACAAAATTATTGTGTTAAAATCAACTTAAAACCTTTTTTGAATTGGTTTTAAGTTGATTTTATGAAATACAACCTTGTTTTATGTACTAAATCAGAGCTACCAGCTCTGAAATGGTAAAAACAGCTGATAAAAATTAAATAAAAACAAAATAAAAATAAAACAAATGTAAAAATATAGAAAGCCGGTTGTATAAAAATGTAAAATTTCAAACAATGAATGCTACAACAATAACAAATAACAATATTTTAACAATAATATTAATAATATTAATATTATTTCTTAATTTTTCATATTTTTTGTTTTTTCTTAAACAAAAACATTTCTGTTCCGTCATGAATGTATGCAAGTTAAAACCTGATTTAAGAAAATTTGCAGTGTGAACGCAAAATCAGCTGATTATGGTTTTAATGCTAAAATCAGGTTTTAACTTTTGGTGTGAAAACGCTATAACTGGCTATGCTATTCCAATGTTCTTCGTTGTCCAGAAGTATATCGCAGAAGTTTTCGACAGTACAGCCGCCAACTTTAGCCTCAAGATTCGTTCTTTCTAAATTCCATCTCTCACAATGGAAGAAAGTGTGTTGCGCGTCAATCGACGAAATATCACAAATGCAATTTGGTCGTGCCATCTTCTCCATTTTAAACAGATATTTACAAAAATAACGGTGTCCGGATAAGAGCTGTGTTGTATAGTAATTAACCTCACCAAATTTCCTCTCAATCCAGCGGGTAATATCTGGGAGAAGTTTTGCCGTCTATCTACCAATTGTTTCAGTGCTCCATTTCTCTTGCCAGTGCTGTATGGTTCGCTTTCTGGCATCATCGACATTTACTGTCTCACCGTGCACGTTTTTAGTCTCCCACACCCTCTTCCGTTCGCTTGCCTGTTAACTTATAGGTATTACACCACTGATTACCAGTACTGCTGACTTAAATACAATTCTATACGCCGATGCCACCCCTTCAGTCAGAGTTACGACCTAGCTTAGCTCACACCACTTGTGTTTTGCTCTCTCTGAAAGTACTGTCATTCAGAATAGACATTAAAGTGTAGATCCCGCTACTCATGGATAAAATTAACACACACAACATGGGTGGTGTAAGAAACTAAGTCGTAAGGCTGAGTAAGTAAGTAGATTGGTGCGGTGTGAATACTATCGGAGAGATTGCTAGGAATTATTTAAATTTACAGAGAAATATTGGGTCAGTTATTGGAATTGGAATATTTTGCTGTATATTAATAATCCAGCTTTAATATAGTTAGAGGAGTATTTTTATGTCCCCCGGTACTTGTATTTGTATCAGTTTTTTAAAACTCAGTTAAAATTTTATTAATTTGGCCTTGTTCATTACATTTACTCACAAATACAATTGAGAGACATACTTATGATATCTATTCACAGAAAGCAAGTGGCTATAAAAATTCTCCCAATCCTCCATTGTAATATTCTGCTGATACCGTAAGGCCACCCTATATAGCGATATTCTCACATGCCTTAGTAATATAGCGTAATCATTTGACAGTACTGTCAGATACCTCTATATACAGTGAGCGTCAAAAGAAACTGTATACTATGGATAAAATTCTAACGATCACTAAACTCAACTTTTACCACTTAAGGAGAGTGCCCGAAAAAATTTTATAATATTTCGAAATTTTTTGTAATTTTTTTTGTTTGTTTTGATTTTAAAAACTGGCAATGAAACAAGTTTTAAATAAAAATAACGTAATTTATTAATGTACATTTTTTAATGTACAGTTTCTTTTGACGCTCACTGTATACCAATGCGTTTTGTGTATGCCTGCTATATCTCTTAAGGCATCTAAGTTTTTATGAACGAAACCTGGGTTTAACTGCTCCGAAGTGTTCCCTCAGACTTGTCTCTTAATTCAGTTTATTACGTGCTCCTTATGATCAAAATTTTGAGCGCTCATTATGAAAGAACTTTATGAGGAGTTTTCTTTATTTCGTGAAAAATTGTTTACTTTGCTTAATGCCTTAGAGGGTTCCTCTATTAATTTTTAAAGGCAATGGAATCCAATCACTCAATAAATTTATATCCAAACGCATATTGATAAATTCGTTGTAGTAATTTAGAAAAAATTCTCTACGGTTTTCAATAGAATTGAGCATTAAACTGATGACATTATTATGTGAATAGAAAAACTCTTGAAAAATTTTGAGGGAAATTTTTAACAAATTTTACATCAAAGTGAGTAAATTTTTGTTCCTTTTCTTGAGGCATGTGTTGCCGAGTGTGAAATTATAATTTCAAGGCAAATTATGAGACAAATTTTGCAACAATGAGAAGAGTTTTTGCGCCAAAAAAAAAAGACAAATTTTGTAAAATAAAAAGTGACCATTTGCAGCAGCAGCTACTCGAGCTAAAAGTAATCAATTCGTTACACTTTTGGTCTACCACACTGCATTCATTTGGGATTCAAAGGCATTTTTATGGTGAACAATGTTCCGCAACCAGTAGGGGAGTAGATACCGCCACTCATGTATGTAATCGATGTATGTAATCGATCATTATCGATTATTATATAACAAAAAAGATAGTTTTTTGAAGGTAAATGTACAGAAAATTTTATACATTATTGGCTTAAATTAAATAATTGCCTTGAGAGGGAGAGAAGTAAAGAAAAGAGAGCTCGTTTGATGGGTGTAATAGCCTTGACAGGCGTAATAATTTTACAGAAAGAAAGTGAAACTAATTTTTATTTTCTTGCTTACCAGTGCGATTTGAATGTAGAATGGAATATATTTGTGTGTTGTGTCCTTTATTCTTCCTCTTCTGCTGTTTGCTTTTCAATTAAGTGGCGTTTTTTTTTTGTTTCTCTGTAGTTTCTTATGAAACCACCACCAATTTGTCTGCTTCCTTTTTGGCTTCTCCTTACCATACACTGCCTTGCCTTGCCCTGAGTTGCCTGGCGATGGTGATAATTGTGGTTTCATGTTACACACATGTTCATGCCACTTAGTAGTTGTTACAACATCATATAGCAGGCGGCAACATAAGTAATTAGCGACAATTTCTTGCCTCTTTTCTGTTTTTTTTAAGTTTTCATGCAACAACAAATACTTGTTAGAATAGTGTTTGCAACACTTAAAAAACAAAACAATTTTGAAAAAGGAGTCACACTCATTAGTAAGTGTTGCAATGCATTAAATATGTAGCCGGGTTGCATGTGCCCCCTTAACAAGTATTTAATGACCCTGCATGTGTGTACGTATGTTGCGTTAATTTTGACACTTGTATGTATAAACATGACATTTTTTAAGAGTACACTTCACTTTTTTTTTTGTGATTTTGTTTAAGAATAAATACAAAAACATGGCATCATAAATATTTACGTTGATAACGTGTGTTTTTTTATATTTCTTGCATAATTGCTGCTCTAATTCCCACGAATTACGGCGCCACTGCTTAAGTACTTTAACATGAATACAAATCCTTTCATAGGCGATATCCTGAAAGAAAAGGAAATGCTTTCAAGGGATTTGTTTTTTATAACTTATAAGGAATTTGTCCACTTTATTACAAATAAGATTAAATTTTGAAAGATCTCTTCAATGTTTTCATAGATAAGCAGTATTCAGAGCATGAGCTCTGCTTAAGCCGTACATTGTTGTGGTTTTAGAAGAAGCAGTTATATAATAGAATAAATAGATTGCAATTTGCATGTATTTTTTACAATGCAAATCAAGTGATATACCATCAGCCAATCTACATTAGTATGTAAGCTGTCAGTGACAGCCTGTCATATATACAGTGAGTGTCAAAAGAAACTGTACAATTAAAAAATATATACATTAATAAATTACCGTTATTTTTATTTTAAAATTGTTTCATTGCTAGTTTTTAAAATTAAAGCAAAAAAAAAATACAAAAAATTTCAAAATATGTTCATATTGTCAAATTTTTTCCGGCACTCTCCTTAAGTAGTAAAAGTTGGGTTTGGTGATTGTTAGAATTTTATTCTTATTGTGCGGTGTCTTTTGACACTTACTGAATATAGATATTGTTTTTACCTTTTAAGTCGCCGTAGTCTAGTAGGTAGTATGTTGGCTTGTTAGACGTAAGGCCACGGTTCAAACCCCACGTCAGACATCAAAACGAAATATGAAAAAACATTTCTTCGGCGACTTTCTCTCAGCAGATTTCTGGCAAAAAATCTGAGAGTAAATAAAATTGCCATGAAAAGTTTCTCAAAAATCTGTCGTTCGGAGTCGACTTTAAACTGTAGGTCCCGCCACTCATGTATAAAATTAACACACACAACATGAGTGGTGTTGAGAAGCTAGGCCGTAATCCTGACTGAAGGGTTATAATGGCCAATTACGTACGTACGTTTTACCTTTTAAAAACAACTCAGATATGACCTCGTCGATTGCAAATAAATATAAAAATAAAGTTTGTGTTTAGATTTGATTAAATTTTTTTATTATTCGCACAATTCTGTGTGCCACTGAACACAACTTGATGTAAACAACAACAATTGCTCTGTTTGTTATTCCTTTGTTTATACCCTTTGCATAAACAATAACAATTACTAGATAATTATTCCACAGATCTTTGTAACGCAGATCTTCAAACCATGATTATTCTCTTCGAACACACCAGGTTTTCACACGGGATTGACTGAACTTCACTAACTCTGTCGTCTTATGGCAGGGTATTGCCGTTTATATGGCAGGGTAAACAGTCTGATGAATGTTCTTGAAGGCAAATAGCGAGTGGCTTCGCCTTCTGCAAATCTATATAAATGTAAACACCGTTGTTTACATTCGTTATTGCGGTTTGTGTATTTTGTTTATATTTATTCTTGCAGTGTTGTTTGTGGATGATTGTGTACTTGTTTACTAATTTTTTTATGCTAGTGTTTGTTGTTGTATTTTTGTTAACTTGTTTACTATTTTCTTATGCTGGTATTTGTAACAACAAATATATAGCAATATAACAATTGCAGTACGATAATTTGTAAACAGGTTTGTTTACTGCATTGTTTTGTTTTTGTAGCTTTTGTTTATAATTTTATTGTCAAGCGATGTAAAAGCAAAACTGCAGTATCAAGATTTTCGTAAAAATATGAACGTACCGGACAAACATTTTGACTACGATGTCCATCGCTCTGTTTCCACAAACCCCTACAATTTGTTCACCCATTGCTTTGTAAAAAATTTCTATTAAAAAAAAGTACATTAAAATGGAAACAATTTATCCTTAAACTTAATTATTTTGATACGTGCTTCCTTTTTTAAAATAATTCTTTAAATATTTATTTTATATTAAAAAAAAAGAAAATGAACAGAAAACCAGATTCTGTAACAATTGTAACAAATTGACCGGAAGTAACCTTTAGTCTGGCATATGTTTCATATAAAAAATCACAAATTCCTTTTTCGCCGTGTTGTTGTTATTTTTGTCACCTTTGGTAAACACATTTCAGTTCGTTTGGGTTACCAAATGTATCCTCATGCTCATTGTTAGAGACTTTATGATTAAAGGATATCCTTTTTCTTTTTCTTCTCTGTTTCTAACACAATATTCTCTCAAACTCAAACGGTTATATATTTTTTTCCCGTTATGGTCAAATGCCTCCTCATATGACGTGAGTTTCTTGGTATAAAAAAAAACGAGAGAGAGAAAGAATATTTATTTTAATACTTATTGACTTGGTCAAATGTGATTTCTGGCCACTGAGGTTGATTATGGTTGACTACTTGGTCAATTTATTCCTTTTCGTTTCATTCTTTCTTTCTTTCCTTTTTTTCTTCTTCTTCTCTTAAATTAACTGCCATTTTTTTCTTCTGTTACATCAAGCTCTATCCCATCCATATCCCCTCCCCCCCCACATTCTATGGTGTAAATAAGCCACACTGTAAATATTTGTATGGCGGGTTAAAAAAAAATTGCAAGGCGGCAAAGGGTGGGTGTTGGAAGATGTTTAAGATGTTATCTTATGGTGGACCCTTTTCAATGTGAATTGTTTTGTATGCTTCTCCATCCTTCGCAGTTGTGATTTTATTACCAAGACCATTTTCTTCTTGCCGGCCATTTGTTAGCACAGAAGAAAAAAAGGCTAGTCCCCAGCTGTATTTAAAGGCGGCTTCTAGTTGGCCTGTTTATTTTCGATTTTTTTTATTGTTTGATTTGGTCATGCAGCTTTGCAGGCCGTAAATAATTTCTCCATGTGTCAATATATTTTAGGATTTGCTTGTTTAACAAGGATAGGCTCTTTAAACAGTTTTTAAATTTAATTTTGGACTCCAATATCATTATGGATATGGTTTCATATTGAATACGATAGTTTTAGTGATAAGAAGTGAAAAAATCATAACGTGTGTGTATTACAGATCAGCAATGAATCGTTTTTCGCTACTCATAAGCACTCATGAAATTTTGATCAACAGTATTATAATTTACAACCGTTGATTTATAAGTACATGTTGCAATGGGTATGCGTACAACGTTGACATCAAACTCATACCATTCGAAATATGTTTGATTCATAAGCCCACTCATTTAGATTCATAACTTTAGAAAAATACTTATAATACTCATAAATTATTCGAGTGATTCGAATTATTCATCAAAGTTTGCAGATTTAGTGTTGTTGCATTTACAAACAAAGAAAAAAGAAAAAGACAAGAACAGCAAGCAAAGCAAACACATAACCTTCTAGTGAGTATTGTAGTGTTCGCACGCGAATCATACTTATTTTGTGATTGGTGTATATGTTGAGTTACGGAGAGTCGAAATCAACAACATCATACGTGTTGTTAAGTATGATGAGTATAATGAGTACTTCAAACTTTGAATATGAATAGAGGTTACATGATATTAAAATAAGTATGAATGCGTACAAGTATCAAAAATTATGAGTATGATTCGATTCTGCTCATCTTTTTGATCTCTGGTGTGTATACATTTTTTAAAAAATTAATTTGTGACGTGGTCCTGGAAGGTTAATAATTACCGAACATAGAATTATGGATTTGAACATTTGTCCCGTATAGCTGTACAAAAGTTTTTATGCACACATTTGCCAGCATTTGCCATCTGACATGTAACGCCACAGTTACAATGTGATCTTGTCTGCAGTGAATTGTGCACCAGTGTTATCAATCCTTAGACATGTCTTATGAAAAATTCTGATCGAGTTTGATATCTGAACATAAGAAGAAAAACACGTCCTTTTTTAGTTGAGTCTCTTTCCGCTTCTACATGGAAAATCCGTGTAAGGCTACGAAACTTTGAAAAGCTTTCAATTTTGTACGCCTTCACCGTTCAATATATGTAAGTCTAGTGGACCAATATATTTGTGTGTTCATTGCACACCATCACAACGAGTTATATTCATACTAAAGGCCAAATGGCTTGAACAACCAGACTGCGATTAATTCTCATAACAAATATACTTTTACTCCTCAAGGGAGCATAGGGCCGCAACAAGTTGACTTCAATGAGCTCGATCATCAGCGCGATGTTTGGCTTCGTTCCATTGTGACGTAGTTTGGATAGTTCGGTTGTGATTTGGCATTTCCAAATGTGTGATGGTCGTCCGATGCGCCTGCTTCCTGGGGGTTCCAATCTATGGCTTTCTTTGTAATACCATCTAAATTCTCATAACAAAGATGTCCTCAACAATCTCCAATATGCTACAGGTTGTTTGTATACCGATTGCTTCAATTAAACTGGTTATTATGAGTTCGTTTTACAGCCCCGCTCAATCTCGATGGCACGGGGATGATACTTGCAATATTACTACGCTGTGCTACTATGGGAATCGCCGCAGTCTACTAGGTAGTGTGTTGGGTTACTAGACGTGAGGTCTCATTTCAAACCCCCAGGTCAGACATCAAAACGAAAAATATTTCCTCTCCGCAGATTTCTGACAAAAAAATATATATTCATGATGTCAGATCTTCCGTTTGAACTTGAAGATCTCGTCTACCTAGTTAACACATATTCGTTTACACAGTTTTTGTATTCATCGAAGGTTGCCGAACTTCTTTGCAATAAAAACTAAAGATTTTTCTCTCAGATATTTCATTTGTTGCACTTGTCCTTTCTCTTTATACAAAGCGAGAGAGAAGAAAAAGGATATCAAAAACAAAATTAAGATGATTTAAAATAAATGAAATTTAATATCGATTTTAAAAACCAATTCAAAATCATACAATTTTTTAAAAAATAATGCAACTGTTACGTAGGAATGCTGGGACGATTAGGACATCCTGTTACTAATACTCTTGTATCATATCGCTACAATCAGCATTAGTATTTGTAACCTTTGTTTCTACAGCTGATTCACTCTCTCTCGCTCTCTTTCTTTCTTTTGTTTTTCTTTTACTCTTTTTTGCTTTTTAAAAATCTTGATATGACATTTACATGTGCAATAATTAGTGTGATTAAATAAATGTCAAAAGGTTTGTGCAACACTGCACTCCTGCTTATGGGAGAGAGAGAGTGTGAGTGTGTGTATGTGTATTCTATGCTTATAAAGGATATCAAGTGACAGAAAGCAAAAATCAGCAAAAGATCCGAATTTGGCGATAACATTCAAATATATTCACACTGTATTTGCTAAAAATACAAGAGGAAGTAACATCGTTACCAGATATACCCCCTCGATAATGTTATTAAATAGGATCTCTTACTCTTATTCATTTAGAACTAATGACACCCTGTATTTGTCCCAAAAAAATTTAAAGAATTTTTTTCAACAAACAAACTAACACTCACACTGTAAATCAGATAACGAGGTAATGGTAGACGTTTACAAATATAAAAACAAATACGAAACACGGACAAACAAATTTTAAATCCCTTTTTTGCAGGGATGGGTGTAACCATTCATTTTAATTTTTTTGTTCTCATTTCATTTGTTTTACTTTAAATTCTATTTTCAAGGATTTGTTACAGGAAGTTAGATAATCTTTAACCATTAACAGGGGGGAAAATTACACTTTTTTTCAATAAAAAGTAAAGGAGAAAGAGAAAAAAAAGAAATTGTTTTGGCCATAGAAGCCCCATAAACCATATATTATTCCATCCATTTTGAAAGGTTTCCTTGACCCCTACTAGCTATGTGGTGTAGTCAGTCCTTTACTCTAAAAACTATGCCTCTAAAGTGAAAGTGCCCCATGTGTAGAGACATGTATTATGTTCCAATCGCTATTGTTAATCAATTGTAAAATTACAAACGTCTTTTAGCATTTTAATGTTGTTGTAATAATGTTGTAGCAAAACGTTGTAAAAGTCAAGTCAAACAATTGAAGCTTAAAGTTATTTATGTGACTGGGAAAGGTATAATCCGTACAATTCATTCATAATTTGGGGAGTATTTCTGCTTTTTCTGTTTGTGTTGTATTGTCACATTGTCGTTTGTTGAAAATTGTTATTTGTTTTAAAAATATCGTGTAATACCTTCGCAATAATACGCAAAAACTTATTGAAATGTAAAATTTTTATACAAATTACCTTTAACGTGGGTCAATTGGAAAGGTATTTAAATCGCTCTAATGTAAGAAAGGGGGATTGCTTTTTATTGTATACAATTGACTGGTAAATGTGTAACTGACAGAAGAAATATAATAAGAATGAAATTACTTTAGTCAGGACTACAACCTAGCTTCTCACACTACCCATGCTGTGTCGGTAATGAGAGTCCAGTTTTTGGTCTGCCAGAATGAAGGTTGTGAGTTCATTTACCAACGCAAAGTCTTGCTTATTAAGCTACATCATATTCAAGGTCTTAGTCATCTCACCCTTAAATACAGTTTTTATTCAACAAATTCAACAATTGTTTGATGACTTTAGCCTCTCTTCATGCTACTAAAGTTTTCTCTCGTAAGTTTTAATTCTTTCTTGAACCTTCTTTTGTTTCCACAAACACCAAGTTTTTCAGGCAACCCAAAAGAACACGCCAGACCAGTGACCGTTCACGGCCTTTTCGCAATTATGACTTAGAAAAACCAAAAGAATTTCCTAGAATATGATAGCTTGCCTGTACGCCTTATCATTATCTTTTCTTCACCATAACCATTTAACTTTGACTTTATTAACGAAAGTTTTCACTATGTGAACTGAGACAGCATGAATGGCAGTATGAATTTGGATGAGACTTCCAGAAGTTGACATCTGTTTGAGCTGTATAAGTGAAACCTTTATACATCATCTCCTGTGAAACTGTCCTGATCTTTTCCTCAGGGAAGAGTACAAACACTTACGAGAGTTTTGTCAAATCACCATATACAGCGATGTGTGTTCGCTAAATACGGCTTTGGACCCTAACTTTCATCGAAAACTCATCTTTAGCGAAGAGGTTCGTTTTTGGATGAATGGACCTTTACCTAGAACCTCTGTTTGGGAACGTTCTGAAGAACTTTTATAGCGCGAAGAAGTCGTTAAAGCTATTAACAATACTCCAGATCAACAGAAAGGTAAACAAAATTTTCTAGTTTTGCACGATCCCAGTAAACAGAAGATCTAAGAGCGTTAATCAGGCCATCACTGTCAACGGCGAGCACTATAGATTGACAATTCCTATCTTCGTTTGGCTTGGATGGAGTAATCTGGAGACGAAGGACATGAGTTTCAATAGGACATCGCTATGTGAAAACACAGCTTAGGCCATAGTAGATATTATTATGTCATATGGCATACATATGTAAGTAGTCTATACTCAGCAGATTTCTGGCAAAAGCTTTGGGGATAAATAAAATTGATATGAAAATCTTTCTCAAAAATCTGTCGTTCGAAATCGACTTTAAACTGTAGGTCACTCCACTTACGGATAAAATAAATACACACAACATGGGTGGTGTGAAAAATCAGATAGCAATTCTGACTGAAGGGTGTAATTACTAGTTATGTATATGTGTATCCTCGCGAGGTAGTTAGCTTTTTTACGTATATCCGCAAGCAGACTTGTGTGCCCTTGTACGTTTAACTGTTGTTTATGCAATCCGTTGTCTTGTCGCAGTCTAGTAATGTGTAGGTAATGTGTTGGCTTATTTGACGAAAACCCATCGTTCAATAGATCCGACATCTAGAACAAAACGAAACTTGGAAAAATATTTCTTCGGCGACTTCCTCTCGCCAGTTGTCTAGCAAAAACGAAAAGTTTCTCAAGCCGCTCAAAGTCGACTTTAAGTTGTAGGTCTTGTCACTCTTGGACAAAATTTACACACCCAACATGGTTGGTGTGAGAACTTAGGTTGTAATCCTGACTAAAGGGTTGTAATTACCAATTATATATGTATGTATGTAATGCAATACATAGTCTCGCCGAAGTCTAGTTGGTAATGGCTTAGTGACCCTGGCTGAGACATCTCGAACAAAACGAAGTGTGAAAAAATATTTCATCGGGGACTTCTTTTAAAAGATTAAGATTAATTGCCACGAAAAGATTCTCAAAAATTTCGTTGTTCGGAGTCAACTTTAAGCTGTAGATCTTGTCACTCATGAACAAAATTAACACACCCAACCTAGGTTATGTGAGAAGCTGGGTTGTAATCCTGACTAAAGGGTTGTAATAGCCAATTAACACGTTGACTGCTGCGGCAATTTTCAGAAAAGTGGCCACGCAAGCCAACATAGAGTTTTTATTGTTTTCCCAGAAGCCATTTATCGATACTAGCATTGATATAATGCGATTTTATTCGTTGCTACACAAAAATGACAGGTTTAGGTTGGCACCCTAGAAGGGAACGCAATCTACGAGTTATCTCGTAGTCGGCAGTCAACGTGTTAAGTAAGTAAGTATTTCACTTGAACGTTTCATCTTTTAAAATAATTCTCAAAGAAAGTCTTTGAAAGACTTTCCAATAAAATTCCAAACCTTACCACGTATTCAGTACCTTCATTAAAATTGTCATCGTGTATACACAATTAAGGTTCATGTTTTGGCTGTGACATTTAAAAAACGGGGTTTACAATTAAACAGGCTAATTGTTACTACCAAAAAAGGAGGAAAAGGAAGAAAAAATTTGTATAATAATAATACAAATACAAATACAATTGACTTGGCTTTTAAACCCATAGTCAAGTCTAAGTTTGTAATTACATATAATTAACGAACATACTTGGAAGGGTCACGGTATAACAAAAAAAGAGGGTCATTATTTACCCAGTAGCAATCTGAAAAAAGTGGAAAAAAAGTAAAGAAGAGACTCAAAAATCAATATTATTTTTAAAACAATAATCAAATGTCAACATATTGGCAGAAAGGAATGGAGAGACCAACCGACTGACTGTCAGCCAGATCCAAAGCAAAAGCCAAAGGTTTTTACAATGACGACGACATTTTAACCCTTATTAACAACAAGGGGTTGTATTAAATGAAAACGAATTGGACAGACAAAAAAAATAAAAACTCGTTTCTTTATTATTTAACAAGAGACTTTAAATATTTATTTTTTATTTTTATTCCTCTCTCGCTCTCTCTCACTCTCAATGTTGCTTGATGATGATGATGATGATTTTAAAAAACTTTTCACACATATTCAAGCAATTTTAACACTCAATGCTAATGAATACACGCTGTGTCAATATAAAATGTTGACAAAACACAAATCAAAACGACGACAATGACTATACATGTCTACATACCAAAAAAAAAAAAAGGACTTTAAGGACTAAATAAGCACAGCAAGTTGCAAAGGCTAAATAGGAACAAAAAAAATTAATACACGGAAATAAATGCGAAAACAAAATTATTGAAGTGAATACAACGATACGATATAAAGTAAAGTAACATACGATTCAATTAAAGTTTTTTTTACAATTACAATTTCATGTTCATATTCAATACCGCCAAAAGGACCACAGCGTGTAACCATTTCATAAAAATATTTCTTTTTTTTTTGGAAAATTAAAGGCGAGTGTACTGACTCTCTCAGCCAGCCAGCCAGTAGCTGGTAATATTGCAACAACTATTATTTGCTTAAAGGAATTTTAAATTTGTATTGAATCTTGAAAACATGGAATTCGTTGAACTGTAGTTGTTAGAGTAGGTAGACATTGATTTCACTTAACCCCTACAGGAATGCGATATGAAATCGTGAAATTTCTGGCCTCTTAGCAGCTGTAATCTGCTCGGTCTTCAAAAAGGATACAGAGGGTCTCTTTTGGCTTTAAACTTAAATGACACAATATGGCTGTGTGATATCATCGAAATTTTTTTTCGTTTGAAAGACCATTCCATTTCACTTCGTATAGCATATAACATCGCTTAAATGTTCTCCACTATTTCTCTGGAGAGCATATATCCGGAACGTAAATTTTTATATGACTCTGGAGTATAAATCGAACAAAATTTGGCCGATAGTAAGAGTTATCTTGGCATTAAAGACCGCTGTGGTTTGTGGTCGCTGTAATCTAGTGGGTAGTGGGCTGGCTTATTAAGCATGAGGTTCAAACCTCAGGTGAGACATCTTCAGGAAAACGAATATAAAAAAATATTTCTTTCAGGGACTTCCTCTCAACAGTATTCTGAAGAAAAACTCTGAAAGAAGATGAGGTTACGCCACAACATAAGTGGTGTGTCTGGCTAGGTCGTAATTCTGACTGCATTACTTGCACGTGAGATGATCATATCCTTAAATCACTCTTTCATAATATCCAATATAGCATGAGCTAAGGGGTACATAGCGCCATTCTATAGAATCCCATATCCTTCGTCTCCAGATTATTCCATCGAAGCCAAACGAAGACAGAAATCATCGATCTATAGTGCTCGTCGTTGACAGTGATGGCCTGATCAACGTCATTCTCAAATAATATTGGACCAATGACGCTGCCAACCCAAAACACACACCAAATAGTGATTCTTTCTTTAAGAGTTCTTCAGAACTCCATCCAGAAACGAATCTCTTCGCTAAATTGAGTTTTCTATGAAAATTATGGCCCAAAGCCGTACTTAAATAACGCACGCTATCTATGGTGATTTGGCAGAAATCTTGTGTATATTTGTACTGTGCTCTGAGAAAAAATCAGGATAATTTCACAGACCTACAGTTGAACGTCGACTCCGAACGACAGATTTTGATAAACTTTTTAATTGCAGGTTTGTTTACTCTCAGAATTTTTGCCAGAAATCTGCTGAGAGGAAGTCGTCGAAGAAGTATTTTTTTTCATATGTATTTCGTTTTGTTGTCTGGCCTGGGGCTTTACGTCTGATAAGCGAACACACTACCTACTAGACTACGGCGACTATACTTCAAACCACTATTACTCTACTCAAACACACCAGGTCGCCACAGAAGACTGACTGAACTTCACTAACTCTGTCGCCTGCTTTGCCTTGCATTTTATATTGCAACGTAAACAGTCTGATGAATGTTCTGGAAGGAGAATGTTCGTGGGTTCGAATTCTGGAGATCTCTATAATTGTAAACATATACAACGATGTTATTCGTTATTGTAGTTTTTGTCTTTTGTTTATATTTATTCTTGTTGTGTTTGTTGTTGTATTTTTGTTTACTTGTTTAGCATTTTTTATGCTAGTGTTTGTTGTTATATTACGTAGTGCGATAATTTGTAAACAGATTTGTTTACTGCATTGTTTTGTTTTTGTAGCTTTTGTTTATAATTTTAATATTAAACCAAAACACCAGTATCTAGATTTTTCCATTTTCGTAACCTAAACTTGGTAATCTTGCATACACTGAGATCAACTTAAAATACCATTTCGTTCTTTGCCATCAAAGCTTTTTTATAACATGCAACCAGAACCGAAAAAAGAAGAAACAAAAAAACTTTTAAAAATAAAAGAAAGAAAAAGGAAACCAAAACAGCCGCGTCATTGTGGGCTTGTGACCCCGGCCGCAATATTGGGCTACCAAAAGCAACCCTGGAATTGTACAATATAAAATACAATAATAGCAACAACAATAACAACAATAAGTACAAAACAAAAGGATACTTGATAACATTCTCTCTCGCTCTTCAATACGAATTCGATACAAACAACCAACAGCTTGTGCCTCATGCGAAACAAGTATGCGAAGCGAAGTGAGTGGCAAATAAAAAAGAGTATGTATGTGGAAACAACTAAAGAGAGAAGAAGAAGAAGAGAAAAACTGTAAATTAATTCAAATAAAATTATGTTACGCATGTTGATGGTTGATTGAATAAAACTGACACCATCATACCCCGGTGTGACATACAAAAACTCATTGACTCTTTCGTTTTACTTTTAATTTCAATTTCAATTTTTTTTTTGTGGCACGGCTGGTGTTTCTTTCTTTCTTTTATTTTTTGCAACACTAAAGCCCTGTCTTATTATAATGTTGTATGAAAACATTTTACGCTTCAATGGCAGCCCTTCTACAAGAAATTAAACAAAAAAATATTGTGCAACATGATGATGATGATGATGTGTCAACAATACAATTACAAAAGGTCCTGCTTTATAATTTAACCTTTGACGGGGTAAAGGTAGAAATATGAAGGATTTTTTAATTCCCTTCTAATAGTAACAAATCCCAGGATCATCCATCCATCCATACATTGGCAACATGCACTATGCCTCGTAATTATTGTGTCATACTTAAAAGGCCAAAGCAAAGGCAACAGTTTAATGGCAACACAGTTTCTTATTAAGATGCAGGATAAACGCTAAGAATCCTTTTTTAATCTATGTTTACACCAATAATTTTAATTGTATCAGCAGCTATAAATCCTTTATTTATTTATTTTAAAAATGAAAACAAACATGTCAGCTTTAAATTGGTATCCTTTTTAATTTATTTCAAGTTATCAAAACATCTTTAACGAATCCTTTTCTTTCCTTTACTTTTCTTTCTTTTCTCTTCTTAACTCACACGAGCTATAATTCTGCAACAGCTGTTACAAAATTTCTTTGCAACAGAAATTCTTTAAATCAACACCTTGGACATGCAACTGCTGCCTGAAAGAGTTTCAAAGATTCGTTTCTACTTTGTAAACCCTCCACACGTGTTAATTGAAAATATTTTTTTGCTCTTTTCTACCATAATATCCTTGTAAGTGTTTTCAACTCTTAGGAAAACTAAAAGTGTTTGGAAAATTGCCCTCCTAAGTGGCCAACTTTTGTGTAAGAAGAACGAAATGTTTTCAAAAGAGTTGAAAACTTTTGCAGCCGAAATACGATAAATTCGATGTTTAAAAGGACTTTTAAAGGATAATGAAGTATTCTTTTGGAATATTGTACTCCATCCTTTTGAGAGGCTTGAGAGAAATGGAGAAAGATAATAGAAAAAGAGACCATCTCATTGACAACTTTGAAGTTAAGCTTGAAGTAGGCTACTAAACTGCTCATTACAATCTTTTAGTTAGGATTACAACCTAGTTTCTCGCATCATCTATGTAGTGTGCGGTTATTTTATACATACATGATTGGCGGGACATACTGTTTAAAGTCGACTCCGAATTACAGATTGTTTGAGAAACTTTTCATGGCAATTTTATTGATTTTCAGAGTTTTTTGTCAGAACACTTCCGAGAGTCGAAGTTGACCAAAGAGAAAATTTCGATATATTCGAGATGTCTGAGCCAGGGATTTATTCATGGGGTCTCGTTTAATAAGTCAACACACTACTTACAACACTACCATGGCTTCCACGTATAATAAATTCCTTGGAAATGCAATTCTTTCTTTAGGAAACCAAGATTAACGTGGAACCAACGACGACGTCTAAGAAATAAACCCAAATTCCGCGTTCTGAATTGAATTGGAAACGTTCTGCAAATTTCGAAATAAATAACAGCTGAATAAAGCAAATATTGGCATGGTTCAATCTTACACTGTCAAGTCTGGTTCGCTTCAAACAACTCAAATGCTATACGATACAGGCATTGCGTGATCTTCTGATCTGATGGTCCTTCTAGTCTCACCGAAGACTTGCTTACTTAATTGGTCACGACAACTCTTTAGACAAGATTATGACCTAGCTTCTCACACTCTTTTAGAAGCTCTTCATGGCAATTTTATTTTACTTTCAGTGTTGTTACCAGAAGACTGCTAAGTGGAAGCGGTCGAAGTAATATTTTTTCATATTTCGTTTTGTTCGACATGTCTGAGCTGAAGTTTGAAGCACGGGCTCGCGGCTAATAGACCAATACACTACCTACTAAGCTACGGCTTTGAAGGAATATTACACTTTATGGTGGCATATTCAGTAAGTTTGTCGGTTAATGTTCGCTCTAAATAAATCAAGTTATACTTGATAGGGGGCTCCGCGTAAGCGCCTGACCTGAATATAGCAACTCATAATAGATGGAATCCTTCTTGTGTCAACCATAACGCTATGAATATTCCATCTTTGCATTGACTCTCATGATTGACTGATCTTTACACATGAATTCTTGCTATTCGAGTTGTCGAAATGCATTTATTTTCCAAAACTAGTTACGATTCTCAGCAGATTTCTGGCAAAAACTCTAAGAGTAAAAATTGCCATGAAAAAGCTTCTCAAAAAATCTGTCGTTCGGAGTCGACTTTAAACTGTAGGGGTCCCGCCACTCATGTATAAAATTAACGTACACAACATGAGTGCTGTTTTGAGAAGCTAGGCCGTAATCCTGACTGAAGGGTTGTAATGGCCAATTATGTAGTTACGATTCGATACAAATTTATTCCTAAATACAACTGCTTGTTAGCTGAGTGACTCCCTACGATGTTCTTCAAGAGTTTGATAACAATTTTCATGGAATAATACCACCAATTCATTATTTTTCCAATATATTTGATGGTTTTCATACTCAACGCTTCTCAGCCGCATGAACTATCTCTCACAATCAAATAGCAAAACTTTAAATCGTTTCATCACGCAATTAATTCGCCAGATTTTAGGTGCCTCGGGTTATTTTATATATGAAGAATTGGTTTGGTCGCAATTACAAATAGAGCCATTAAGTCTCACTCGGAGAAGTAAAACTGGGTAAGTGATCTTTAACCTTTGTAAAGAAATCAGCAAATTTTTCCTGAATTTATTGTGTCTTTAATACTTTGACTAATTACGAGACCACTCTGAATACTTGTATTATTGTTTTACAATTTAAGAGTGTGTGGGTCCACTGGAAGCTTTAACAACTTTACCGTGCTCACAAGTTTAAAACGTTGACTGCCAACTACGAGCGAACTCGTAGGTTGCGTTCCCTTCTAGGGTGCCAACTACGAGTTATCTCGTACTCACTAAACCTGCCATTTTTGTGTAGCTACGAATAAAATCGTATTATATCAGTACTAGTATCGATAAATGGCTTCTGGGAAAAGAACAAAACGTCAATGTAGGCTTGCGTGGCCAGTTTTCTGAAAACTGCACTGACAATCAACGTGTTAATCCTGTTGTATGTTTTACAAGCCAATTGAATCTCTTTATCGGCGACGGTTTAGGTCGAGCCAGCTTTACTACTTACTAGTTTCTGCAGGACGTAAGGATAAATCAGCAAAAATTGAAATCTTCAACAAAACTTGGTTCCATTTCATAAAGACCGTGACACCCTAAGGATTTTACATGAAAGACTTTCCCACAACCATGGCCACAAATTGTGTTTCATTTGAAACCATTAGACTTTTCCATACGCTCCATACTGAAAACCGTATTACAAAACCTTTAATTAATGACCAGAAAAAGCTGTTTTATTTCCAACAATCATCGAAGGTAAGACATTTAGAAACTCAATTCAAATTGTTCGACAAAATCAATGCAAACAAAACGCCGGCATTAAGATAAAGAGAAGCAAAAATATTGGAATTAAAGCAGATGCAAAATCTATTAAAACAACAAAAAATAAGGTTTCAAATCAACAGGACACTTTCAACAATTGATAACAGAAGTTTATCATAATTTTTACAACAAGATAGCACAGCACAGTCCAGGACCAAAAGGAGGCAAAGTAAACAAAATTATTGGATAGAGAGTGTAAAGCAAATGAAGAGAGAAACATAAAATGTCCTGCTAAGTGCGGCAATTAGAGAAACATTTGTCGGCGTTTATTGTCGCAAATGTCAAATGAATAAAATGTTGCAATAAAGAGGGCACGAGGTGACCGAGAAGCTGTTATATGGAATTGTTTGCATACATATATGTATGTATGTATTTAGTATGTCAGAAAGTCTATAGTCGATCTTTTATACCATAAAACAATAGACAGTAAATTTTGTTTTTTTTTTTGTGAAAGAACGTGATAAGATAATACTTAGTGGCAGACGTGATGAAATGTAATTGAAAATAGTGTGTCTAGGAACATACATACTAATTTGCTGTATCTGTTTAAAGGACATGTATAAAGATAATTATGGTTCCAGCGGTTGCCCTTTGTACAACATGAATGAAGAACAATGGAATCCTTCTTGCATTTTTGCAACTATGCCATGCAAGTTACAGATTACGACTTAATTTTTATTGTAGTCTGTTTGTAATTTCTATAAAACAATCGCTGGTTTTAAATTGATTGTAATAAAAAATAATTTGTTTTTGTACAACAATTAATAGCCAAGTGTCAAAGAGGCATAGACAACTATAGGCTCATGATCAACAGGATGCCACATTTAATTTATAACAGCTGACATGATGCTTCACAGATAACATTCTGTGTCTTGAAATAAATTTATTAAGATGTTAGATTATTATGCCAATATTTCAATATCGGCTGATTTGTTTGAAAGCAAAAAGTTTGAAACAAAAAAGTTGCCAGCAGTACTGACGGCAATTCTCAAATTAAATTTCATTTTTATACCTTTTTCTGTAGGAACCCATTCATATTTGTTCTACACGTTTTCAATCAGATACGATTCTTTAGAGCCTTAACATCATTCCCAATAAGTGCCACAATCCTTCGATAAAGTTTTCGTCTTATGAAGCACTGTCGTTTAACATCAGACAAATATCCAGGTATTTAGTTTTTCTTTTTTAAGAAAGTTCACCATCGGCAATGAAAATATGACATTTTGTTGTAGACTTTGTAGTTGAGATTACTGATTGAAACAGTAAGTTGTCGAACAGCGTTTCCATTGCTTGATGCTTTTCGCGTTGGCTGGCAGAAGAAGGAAATTGATTGCCTGTACTTCATTACCTCATTGACGACAAGACAGAGGTTTCTTGGTTTTCATTCCACAAATTAATGTCTAGTGAAGTTCCCTTACGAAGAATCGCAAACACTCCTTGAAAGACAAGTGAATTCTTTTCCCTTAGTGGGACTCTTAAGCAATTGCTACACCATTCCAAGCCTGGATTATTGTTCCATAATCCCTACAGCTTTTCACTAGAATTGACAAAATAAAGAGATTTTCCACAAGGCTCTCTTCCGTTCCCACATCACGTGAAATATCACAACTTGTATGCTGTGACTAAATAATACCTGAACCTGCCTTGTAGCAATCCTATACCTTTATATCTAATAACGTCTTCGTTTGCAGTTAGACTATAGTAATATGCTCTCACAATAGTTGCTGTAGTCTAATAGGCAGTGTGTTGCCTTATTAGACCCATTTGCAAAGGGATTCCTTAAAACATTATCATTTGTTCTTCAACCTCATTAGCCATAATTAAAACGTTGTGAGCAATAAGTCTCTGCGAAACCTCAGAAAGTCAAAAGGAGTGGGGCACTTTCTTATTGGGTCGAGCGTATTAAGTGATGCATGGCCCATCTTATATGGAATATATGGGCCATTCCAAAAACGATTGACTTGCAAAATCTGTCACAACAATTCGATTTCAATCTCTACTGACTTGAAGAACAAAACTGGTACGGTTACGGATATATGTATATTCGGATGAACTTGAACTTTTAGTCTCTCCGATGTCTTCCCTGTCTTACACTCGAGAATTTACGCTATTGATGAATCATGAATATTCGGCAATTAAATCTACAACCTTCGGTTATTGATATCTACGCCTTATTTGTAATGGACTAAGGCACCTTGGAACATGTCTTTTCTATAATCTAAACTATCTGAAGGATATGTCACTAACAACTCTCGCGGGGACTACATACATTCATACAGTATTGGTCATTACAACTCTTTAGTCAGGCTTACGACGTAGCTTCTCACACTACTTATGCTGTATGTGTTAATTTGTATACATGAGTGGCGGGTCTTATAATTGAAAGTGGATGCTTAACGGCCGGTTTTTGAGAAACTTTTTTACGACAATTTTATTTACTTTCAGATTTTTTACCAAAAGTCTGCTGAGAGGAAGGTGCCGAAAAATTTTTTTTGATATTTCTTTTTGTTGTAGATGTGTGACTTGGGGTTTGAATCGTGGCCTCACGTCTGATAAGTCAACACAACTAGACTATGGCGGCTACATGGACATGCATTCTATGGTTGAGATAGAAAAATTTCGCGGATATATTTTTATTGTCTGGTTTTTCAGGTATTTCATGACAGTAACACGATATGTCACAGTTCATTAGATTGTTCTGAAAAATCGCGGGCAGCTCTGGCATTCTGGCACGCAGTAAGCCAGCTGCTGCGTTTGAAATGATTGCCTATTAAAACTCTTGTTGTCCACTATCAGTGCTGAAATACTACAAGAAGATTCTCTATAAATTTCTTGTGGTTATCCATGCCGAATGCCTTAACCTACTTAAAGAAAATTTCGTGCGTAAGTAATGAAAACATTAAAAATCATAATAAATCTCTTCACTTCACATCATTTAATAATGTTGACTCCTTCCACGAAAAGTGTGAAAAAGATTTCTGACAAAGAAAAAGAAAATAAAATACGTCCACCGGCGCCAGTAGCCACTTAAACATGACCAAAAAAAAAGCAGAAAATTGTCTCAAATGGACACAAAAACTTTTCTTCCTAATGATTTATAACGAGTAACTAAATATGAGGTCACTAGGTATTATGGAGGAGTACAGCAGTTGTTTCTTTAAGTATTCGAAGATGGTGACACAATAAAAAAAAAGAAATTTCAAAAGAAAAACTTTGAATAAGTCGGCTAAACTCTTAAGAGATGATTAAATAAGTTGTCACATTACAAATAATTCTTTAAAAAAAAACAAAAACAAAAACAAACTACTTTGACGTAACAAGGTTGAGACCACATTTCAAGTGTTAAACCTGCTGTTTATCTTTACAAGATTTACATAAAAAAGTGAAAGAAAAAAAAGAAGGAATATAATCCCAATACTTATGTACGTACAGGACACTTACTGATCATTATTAGTGGCATTGAATGTTTAATTTCTAATTAACCAGACAGCATTACAGGCTGCCCATTGAATGTGTTACAATAAGTAACTTGAAGAGGTTGTTTTGTTAATGAGCTGATCAGTTACTAGGAAATGATTAAATGCATATCATTTCTACTCATTTTTCATCAGAGAGAGAGACACTCATTTTGCATCGTGTTTTGACACAGGGCGTAGACACCTACGCCATACTGGCCAACCTCTAAAACACAACTGCTGTTGCTACTTCATACAGCAACTACAACAACAATATTTTCCACCTTATAATTATCGCCTGTAATTGGATCTGTATTATTCAGTTCAATTTCATTTACTCTCATCCTACTACTACCGTTTGTGTTTTCCTCTCCTGTTTTTTTGTTTTCTAATAATTTTGTCTGTAATTTTGGTGTCAAACACTCTTTTTTTTTCGTTCCTTAAGATCGTTATCGTTGAGCCAAGTGTTGTTACTCAAAATAAGGGATCAGTTTGCTCTTTAATTCGCTTGTATTGTGTCTTGTGTTTCCTAATTTAAATTTTGTTTACCCATAACACGGTTTCTAGTTTCTAATTTACCCGGCCATACAATGCATTTGTAATTCATGAATAATTCAGATTTGTTTTCTTTCTTTTAATTTCAATTGTCATGCCCCCATTAATTATGGAATAGTTTTGATTTTATTTTGGAAAATTATTTAAAAATAATAAAATTGGTTTAATTTGATTTGAACAAGCCAGGTAAATAGGCAACATCTGTTGTTATGGAAAAATTATTGTCGATTAGGCTTAGCAGTAGGAGTCTTCTGCAATATTTTCCTGACAATATGGTGACTTTTATTCTTAAAAAATTAAAAATTGATTTATTCCTCCAGACCTAATTGAGCCATAATATATGTTATAGCAACATAATCCCCGGGATTGCATGGCTAAAGGGGTACATAGTTCCATAAGTTAAAATTTTGGATTTCATAAACAAAGATAGTCTATTGCATCCTCGTTTTCCTATATTACTTACAGTCAGTGGTGTTGTGCCAATTTTTTTTTTACCTGAACGCGTATAAATAATTATATAGACAGGGCCGATCCTGGGTAGGCGGACGCTCTGTGCGGCGTTTTTTTAGGTCTCATGTCCAAAATTTGACGACGGGGGGAGGGAGATTTCTCCTAATTTTCGCCCGTCGCCAGGATCGGCCCTGTATATAGCATAAAAAGAAAAGGAAACGAAAATCATTACGAAACCCATTTTGTGTATATGTATATACTTATATAGTATATGTTTATTAGAATAATAGGAAAGTTTCGGTTCGTTCCGGTTTTCGTTCCGGTTCAGGTTCGGTTCAAACCCTTGTTTATAAAAATACATATAAAAATTCGTCAAAAATTAGAAAAAGAAACCAGCTATTCTTTTTAATTTTTTTTTCAAAACGTCAGCCAATTCTCGTTATCCGGAACGCGTTCCTGTCCAAAAAGGGAGTACCGGAACGACGTTCCGGAGCGTTCCGGCTCGACAACACCACTGCTTACAGTGCTGGACATGAACAACAGCAGTAACATCTGCATTGGTTGAGCCATACCTTTACCAATTCTTTCATGGAATTAGGCGAGGCAATGAACAGATTGTCGATTTCAAGAGTATCAAGTTGGTCTGCCTCATTTTTAATTCCTCACATACCTCAAAACGCTTTTGCGCGGAAGTTATTGCCACAGCCAGAAGAAATTTCAACGATTAAAGTTGAATTTCTCAATCTTTGTAAAATCCGTGCTTACATTCACCTCTTTAGCTTTGGAAACAGAAAGAGGGGGTCAGCGTGCTCACTAGAGATCAGCAATGAGCATTCCAAACGATGAGTACAATCGAATCATACTCATTCATTCTTATTTTAATATCATGGAATCTCTCTACTCATATTCAAAGATTGAAGTACTCATCATATTCATACTTAACAACACGTATGATGTTATCGATTTCGACGCACGACTAATGGTTTCATGTCTTCTTCTTGTGTTCTGATCATTTGATCGTAATTAAGTCATTAAAGGTAAAATAAATTTTGATTTCTATAAAAGAAATTATATTTTTCTTAAATACAAAGCATTACTGTGCCTATTATCATTTCATTCGTTATTTCTGTTTCTCATTCTTTAATGTTTCCTGTTTTATTTTTTCCATCAATTGAAATGCAAATTTTGGCCACATTGTGGCTCACCAGGTTCATAGATTTGAACACTACGTTCTATGCACACACACACACACACACGGAATATACGAGGGCAGCTTTATTATATAAAAAATCGTTAATGAGCGTGCATAATTTTTATGAATTCAGTTGAATTCGAACAACAACAGCAACAACATAATAAGTCACAGCGGTTGTTAATCACAGAAATAAACGATTTTAAATAAGGCGTGGTACCTTGCCTCTTATGCAACCTAAAATTCTGCCTCCCTGTAGATGTCATTCGCACAGTATGATCATCGTAAGGTTCGTATGACCAGTTGGCTATTGTTGCAAACATGAACGCGCTTGTGTAGAGAGAATGAGGAGAGAGAGGAGAGACAAAAAGTAACAACTTTATTAAGTCTAGAAGTTGTTTAGGGTGCTGACATTGCAACACAATGGGTGATTTATGTGTGGCATACATTTTTATGTTTTCATACAAAAAACAGAGTAGAACTGAAGGAAGGCTTTTATAAATGAAATTCAAATAGTTTTCGAAATAATATTTCAATTTCAAATGCTGTTTTCTTGTAAATTATAAAACTAATCCGTTGCTCTATCAAAACGAACACGTCTTTTAGCTTCCATTTAATGGCCACGGCATTGGTCAGTTGGAATGAATGACAATATCAGCCTTATTAGAGTTTAAAAAACACCCATTAAGGCTGAACTCTTTTTCCAACACTGTAGCATTATTGTTAAAATACAGGGTTCTACTACTACCCCTATTATTGGTCATCTCGTTTATTTCATCTCTCTCCGTTCCCTTCCTTTTTTTTTGTTTTTTTGTCTACGCACCCATGTTGTCCCACTGACCATGACCAATGTTGCGTCTTTGTTTACTCAGAAACCAAATGTTTTCCACATTTTTTTCTTTTTTTTCTGAAAGAGATCCTTAATTGTTTGTGATTTTCTTTTGTTTCTTGCCACATTTATTTCCCTCTTTATTAGTTGCGCGTGTTGCATAATAAATTCTTTAAGATTGTAACGCTTCCATGCAGTTGCAAATTGTCCTTGTCAATGTTAAGGAAATTAAATTCTGTTTTGTATTTGGCAGGTGGTTTCTAATTGTTTCGATGTCCTTTTCTTTCTTATTCCTTTATGGAAACATATTCGAGCTTCTTGGCTGTCATCATCAGATTGTGGTTGATAGAGAGGCCTTTAAAAGGAAAACTAAATTTCCTTAGTTGCATGTACATTAATTAGCTCAGGCTAGGCGTCGGAGCCCTTTGAAGAAAGAGGCCTCACTAGGCCATCATTTAGGCCCATTGTGATACCACAATCAATTCTAACCGAGAGTCAACCATTCTCTAGAGAAAACCAGACCAAGTCCAAATAAATTAGTGAGCTTAGTCAATAATATCAGATAATAAGACGTAAGAGAACCGCTGTCTCTTTATAACACATCAGGTGAAAGGCAGTCTGTTCCTCCACATGAGACTCATGGCTTCTGCATGCCTACCAAAACAATAATGGCCCGTAAGAATCACTATTGTGCAACTGATGGCCATGCGATTTAAGGCCAGATTAAGCTTTCCCGTAATACGAGTGGATAATATCTAAATTAACAGAGGCAATCGGAATACTGTGCCCTGTAACATGCTAGATATAGCTAATTCCGTACCGGCCCTGGCCAGCTTAGCAGCAAAGCGATATCCCTATGTCCCGGAACCCATATAAGAGTTACCATTTAATGATTCGAAATTCTCGGCATTCATAGATAAGGGTAGACAAGCATTAGGAACTTAATTGCACCCTGGCTTTCCAAGTAAATCAAAAGATTTCAGGGAAACTCTCGCCCCTTTCAAGTGATACATGACCTATTTTTGGAAAAAAGTTCAGTGGTCTGGCAGTCCACAAGAATGTTTAATATCAGAACCCTGTCAGTCAACTAGAAGGGAACCCCTGGTTCTTCAAAAAACTGCCTTTATTGGAATTTTAAAATCAAATGTTCTATTCAGAAAGTCATAAGGAATCATGTACATAATCTACATCTTCCCGTCCGACAAAAAAGAAGCGCCACAAAAATATAAAGCGGTAAACGAACGAAATCACAAGGCATAGTGCAACGTTGATTAAAAGTGTTGCCAACTTAAAATGCTACTTATTATCACAGACTATAATATCACTCAGTGTAGCAAAGGCAATAATATTCAAGTTCGAAAATTAATTACACCACAGCCAACAAATAATGGAGTATAGATTGGGCATTCAATGTTGCCAAGAAAAGATGTTATAACCAACTTCAATACTGGGTTTATTCAGTATATGTGACCTCACTAAATGAGATTTATGAATCATAACCTAGACACAAACCTATCCATTGGTAATACAGGACAAAATGGCAACAGCTATTTGTCGATAATAATAAAAATAAGGAGTAACGCATATGTGGTGAATTTCATTCTTGTTCACCACGCCAAAGAAACTCATCACATCTGAGAAGTTCACCATACTTGTCAAACTTATCACAATAAGCACTTTTTGTTCAAGGTTTTTGACCGTCCGTCAGTCCAGTCTGCCTGAATCAGACCTCAGACACGCCACACAAGTCAACCTAACGACTACCCCAACTGACACACACACAGAAGGAACAACCCCATCACACCATCAGCACCCCAAAAATCGTTCTTAAGCTACAAGTGAATTAATTACATTTAACAAGTGTTGTGTTTTTTTTAACAAAAGAACAAAAGTTTTAATTCACTGAAAATTTATCAATTATATTAATTCACAATAGTGTCGTAATTGATTAATTCACAATAGTATCAATTTAAAATAAATAGCACTGTAATTTTCATAGTTCATTAGCAAATAATATAGTTTTTTATTTATTTATTTTAGGATCAACGCCCCAAAACTCATACATACATCGTAATTGGCCATTACAACCCTCCAGTCAGGACTACGGCCTAGCTTCTCCCCAAAAAAGCTTTCTCAATGAAACTGTCGGAAATACCGGCTTTCTGGTATTCAGGCGGCTGCCAAAAAAAAGCTGTCATGTATCGCTCAATTAGGTAGCTGATCATATGAATGAGCGATCACAGACGAGAACAATTATGCTGGCACAAAATGGCAGCTTGTTGGCAAGAGAGGTGAGGAGAGTGGTTTTTTGCTGGCATAATTTTTCAACCAGTTCTACCCCGCACAAACCAATACATAAACAACACAAAACCAATACACATACATTTATAAAACAGCAGGCTCAGAAAAATAAGTAAACAAAAAAACTAATACACACAAAGCAGAGTATATGTATACAATTTTATGCCAGATGAAATAGTCTCGTGTGTGACTGAAAGAACAAAAATTGTTCGGCTTAAAAAATAGTCTCGTGTGTGAAACCACAATGGGATACCTAATAGTAGTAATCGATTTAAACTGCAGGAGTAAAATGTGGTGAAACTTAATAAGAGAATATTGTGATTGGAAATTGAGTACGAAAATGTTACATATCCAGCGCAATACAAGTATACACATTAGCAACCCATTCTCAATTATAATTGTTGTCTCAATTTATGATGGATTGAAGCTCACTACTTATTAAAAACTCACCTCATCAAAAAAAAATTATTGTTTGAATGGCTGCGGAGTGGTATGACGGTAGCCTTACGAAGGGTTTTAGTGGTGAGCTAGACGGGGATCGCGCCTGCCAGTGCTAATTGCTTCCTTTTTCATTTCCTATTAACACCGGCTGGTTATTCGTCCGTTCGTCCAGCTTGGAGGAACAAAGACAAGAAGGATAGACAGACAGACCCACGGCCTTCACACATTGCCGAACTTTGCTTTAAGCAAAAGCGTGCTGTTTCTCATTTTTCATCAACAAATATTGAAGATTTACAGCTAAACATGGCCGATAATAATGTCCACTAAAAGCTTCCAAACGTGTATCGTATCTATCGTTGAAATAGCAAAAAAATACCAGACAAAGAATGCTTCCGAAAATATCACTCAAATTTTTGTTTTTATTTCCTAATTGTATATCAACCAATAAACAAAATTGTCAAGTTTTCCTATGCCGTTTTGATTAGAGGCTTTTAATCACAGCTAACCTTTTAATGGACTAACTTACCATCTCAACACATATGTTTTCTGTTAGATTTGCTTTCAAATTATATCCATCATTTGTTAGCATTTATTTGTGAATGCCTGCCGAGAAATATACTACAACTATTGTGAATTGTTATTTGTCAAAACCATAAAACAACAACACGTAACTGACATTAGTAAAGTAAGTGACAGCCAGTGAAAAAAATTACTTGTTCCTTCTTCCAATTGCAAAATATTTAATTATTCATGGATTTCAACGTAAATAATTAACAAATACGTTTCTATTGATTAAAAAAATCAATAATTCAAGTGATGACATGTTGATATGTGTGTGCAACAACAATTTGTTTATGAAAGAAACCTTAAAAATAATGAAAATTAACGCGAGTGCTAGTATCGTCTCTTATAACATTGGCAATGAAATATGAAAAACTACACCCACTCTTCAAAGTAAATGTTGGAAAACAATAACAAAAACCAATACAATACATTGTATTTGTACAACAATATACAACAATTACTGCAAGCTAGTGGAGGGAGGCATACGAAAAGCGGGAGAGTGAAAAAAAAAATCGAAAAACAACAAAAATTGAATCATACAAATAATAATAACAATAGCAATTAAATAAACAACAACAAAAACAACAAGTAATACAAACGAACCATCTACTACAAATAGATAAACAAACAGAAAAAAATTTCGAAGAGATATTGACATGCCATGAATAAGCAATAGAGCTCCTCCAAGTGTGTTTTGAAGTGGAAAAGAAGAAAATAAATTTGTTTGCATCTGTGTTTTTTTTTATTATAATTTTTCAATTTTAAACAATAGAAAGTGATTATTCAAGTGTTGGGTGGACGCTGTATACAAAAATTCCATTTTAAATTCCATATTCTCGTTGTTTTGTTATTGAAATTTAATTGCTCACCACATTGCTGCCATTACTGCTGCTACTACTTCTGCTAACGTTGTAGTGCCTCTCAGTTGTGTAGTGGTTGATGTCGTTTTATTAGATTAACAAAAATAAATTTGTACGCAAGAAACTAACAATGACGTCTCTGGGTACAGGAACTGCTGCTATTCCTACCATTTCGGCTGCGGTTTCATCATCTAACTTATCGACCAAGTCATCGTCGTCGTCGTCTAGAAAAAATTCTAATGATGCCTTAAATTCTCACAATGATAGGCAACAACAACAACATTTAACAACTAAACAAATAGTACAACAAAAATTCAAACAAAACGAAAATGTTTTATCGGTAATGACAATAAACGCAGCAGCATTTTGAAATGCTTATGAATTCATTTGTATTTGTTCTCCTCTTCTTTTTTTCCATGACAGATCTTCGAGGCATACCAGATTGTGGGTCAAGAACATACAAGTCGTATTTTAAGTTTGGTCGTCTCTGTCACCGGTGTCACTTATGCGGTCTTCTCTATGACGGCAACTCGGATACCGCCAAGGAATTGCTGTGATATTGCCATTGATAAAGTGTTTCCTCTAAATGAGACATTTCAGATGGGAAGTGGTAAGATAACATACATACAAAACAAAATACAGATATGTGCATAGTTTGTAAGTTTTGTTGTTGTTGTTTGTTTATGATAAAAGTTACAAGTTACAAGTAATATTAGTTTATAAACTTTACGGCTACAGGGGTGGGCAAATGTTAAGCATCAATATTTAACACGTTCACGCTGGCGCGTACCACCGATGGCCCACACTAGACTGCCTTATCGGGCGGCGCGTATCCCCGGTGGCCCGCACTAGACTGTCTCCTAGGGTCATAGGGTGGCTGTGTACCACCGGTGGTACGCAATTGATCGTGCTATTAGACAATGCGTAATACAAAATATTTAGATCTTTAACACTTCGACTGCCGAAAAAATACCTGATAGTGACGTCACAATATAGCGAAAAGCATTAAGCGCAGCCGCCAGTAGGCGACAAGTATGGATTAAGGCGCCGGCGTGAAAGTGTTAATATAATCTATGAGATGTATTGACATCTACTCTGCTCCTCCTGACTACCGCCTCCCATATACAGGGTATTTTAAGTTAGTATTTCCTTTTTACATGGAAATTGATGAGGATCGGGTAGGTTACACAAGTTGAATTAGAGCTCGACACTACAACAAAGTAGTTTACGTATCTCTATTCCTGTATACAAGCAAAACTATCATTAGTCCAGGAAGCTGCATTAACTACAGGCCAGATAAGTAGATATAGAACAGAAATCATTGTAACGAAAATGTCGACATATTTTGCTACTCGGCAAACGCACTAGACAAAGAGGCGGCTTTACGGTCGCATTAATGAAACTTAGGTTAGGTTTTTTAGGTTAGAGGACGTGTACTTGTCTATTAAGACAAGTACAGTACCCGGAAGTCGAATTGACCCATTCTACAGAACGTCCGTAAAAATGAAAGGATAATAGAGGGGATAGAAAAAAGGAGAGGAAGTAGGAAAGGGAGAATGGGAAGCGAAGCAATTACACGGACCAAACAAAACAAAACGGTCGCGACTACACTGATGAAGCCCTAGCACTTCACAACCGGCTACTAATGAATCTGTGGAGAGCCTTGATGTCGGCTCTCGACACAGAATTCAAACCTTAAAGAAGTCCCTGCCAAGGGTCCTCAATCTCAACCTACTAGGGGCTGGGCAGTTACAGAAAGTTTCTCTATATATTGTAGATTTCTCTATATATCGTAGATTTTCCAATGCCCCTTTGTTTGTTTAAGTATCTATCGAACGGAAATAAGTTTTGCTTGAGAAATTGCTTTCTTCACTGAATTAGTTTGTTATTGTTGTAACAAATTCCTACAGGTTTCGAGAGCCTGTGGAAAAACTCTTCTGAAACAAGGGAAGCTTAGTTGACAATCTTTGGCCCAGTGGTTTCCGAATCGTTCCGGAACGTAGATCCTACTACTTACTGTGTGAACGTGGAATTACTTTGTTAGCTATTTTGCTGGTGGTCGTTTAATATTTTAGTTGTTTATATCAATTGAAACTTAAACAACTAAAACCTTTTGAAAAACTCAACATATCGCGGTGGCCGCACAATTTTTCATTGTACAACGCTTTCTGTTTACAGCAGCATCAGGAAGAATATCCTCCGGTACTTGTATTGTCCAAATAAGAGGCCATGAACAGATTTCATTTTACTTTCTTATTCGGCTACTTAGAAAATATTCACAAAGTCGGTATAACAATAAAAGATCGAGTAGGATCTTTATGTTTAATTCTAATTAGAAACTTCATTTGGAGTATTTCGTTAAATTACATAGATGCCGCATTAATATTTATACATGCATTTCGAGTCCATAAAGGTGTGCTGTAGCACGTTTACAATTTTTATTAGTTTTTTGTGTGTGCCTGTGTGTTATACTTTCATATCATTCACAAACGAACTATTTTTAACGCTTATTTATATACATTTTCATTTTATCTTTATTGTTCAATATCTGTTTGCAAATTATATTAGTTTACTACGTGACATTCAATTTAATATGTAAGTTTTTAGAAGCAAGTTTTGAAAACAATTTTATTTTTAAACATTTTTCTCTCTGCAAATTCGACTTTGCCTTTGCGGTATGTAAATAAAAATTATTTCCAGTTAATAAAAAATAATGTTTTATAAATCGGGACCTTAAAAAATATATAAAAATGAAATCATTGCTTCGTCAAAATAAATAAAAGCCTTATATAGGAGATAGCTACAGCCTCTGGAAGGGTTCAATGACAGGGAAACGTATTACGAATATCTTCCTATTTGCTTCGAAAATTTCGTTAGGGAATTTAGTTTCTTTGAATAATTTTCCCAAGTAAGTTCATTAATCATAGTCTAGCTGCCGTAGTCTAGTAGGTAGTGTGTTGACTTATTAAACGAAGTGCCCCGGTTCAAGCCCCAAGTCAGACATCCAACCTAATATATGAACAAATATTTCTTCGGTTTCTAAAAAATCTGTCGTTCGGAGTTGACTTTAAACTGTAAGTCCCGCCACTCATTTATAAAATTAACACGTTCAACATGAGTGGTGTGAGAAGCTAGGTCGTAATCCTGACTGAAGGGCTGTAATGATTAATTATGTATGTATGTATGAAGCCACGAACATTCGTCTCCAAGAACATTCATCAGACTGTTTACTCTGCCATATAAAAGGCAAGGCAAAGCAGGCAACGGAGTCAGCAAGAGTTCAGACAGTCTTGTGTGAAGATGTGCTGTGATTGAAGATCGTAATCGTGGTTTGAAGATCTCCGTTACAAAGATCTGTCGAATAATTTTCTATTAATTGTTATAGAATAGCTTCTCAGCTGTTCGTGGCTTCGCCTTCTCGAAATCTCTATAAATGTAAACATCGTTGTTTCATTATTCTTGTTTGTGTATTTTGTTTACATTTATTTTTGTAGTGTTTGTTGTTGTAATTTTTACCATTTTTTATGCTGGTGTTTGTTGTTGTATTTTTGTTTACTTGTTTACCATTTTTTATGCTGGTGTTTGTTATTGTATTAAGCAGTACGACAATTTGTAAACAGGTTTGTTTACTGCATTGTTTTGTTTTTGTAGCTTTTGTTTATAATTTTAATGTTAAGCGATGTAAAAGCAAAACACCAGTATCTAGATTTTTCATTTTCATTATAGTACATCGTCGTTGTTGAAGTAGCTATTTTGCATTCTGGTTTCTTGCCTTTTAATTTCGATTTAGAGAGTCAATTTCGCCGAAATAAGCGTCCGTATGCCGTTACATATTACGACCCAGCCTCTTACACCACTCATGTTGAGTGTATAAATTTTATACATGAGTGAAGTCGACTCCGAACAACAGATTTTTTGAGAAAGTTTTCATGGAAATTTTATTTTGCTTTCAGAGTTTTTGTCAGAAATCTGCTGAGAATAAGTCGCCGAAGAAATATTTTCTTCGGATTTTGTTTTGTTTGAAATGTTTGATATGAGTTTTGAACCGTGACCTAATAGGCCAACATACTCTACTAGATTACGAGTGCCGTTACTGTGTTATTTAACACGTTGACTGCCGACTACGAGATAACTCGTAGATTGCGTTCCCTTCTAGGGTGCCAACTACGAGTTATCTCGTACTCACTAAACCTGCCATTTTTGTATAGCTACGAATAAAATCGTATTATATCAGTACTAGTATCGATAAATGGCTTGTGGGAAAAGAACAAAAAGTCTATATTGGCTTGCGTGGCCAGTTTTCTGAAAATTGCCACGGCAGTCAACGTGTTAAATTCGCTGTAGTACTTTCCAACGAGTTTAATACACCCTTGCCCCATTGTCCGGTTTGCTTCAACATTATTACATTTTTCTTCTTTTAGTTTTCGAGTAACTCACGCTGTTTACATTAATTTACTAGGCCCTCCTGCAGCTAACGATTAAATTTAATTTAAACATGTTTTTCTTTCCCATCTCTTCTCCAGATGGAAAAGGTTCCATTTCTCAGCTACAGTTTACATTAAGGAATGCCGATGAGAAGCCATCAAAATTTTTCTACTATCCGATTATAACCGATGAAGAGGCCTCAGACTTTGATACTTTCCAGGCTCAGATACATTCGGCTAAAATGTCAATGATTCATACAACGAACGAAATGAATACCTTAAGCTTTGCTTGGATTAACGACTATCGCCAGATAGGTGAAGTCAAGCAGGAAATGAAGCGCAGAGAGAATGAATATATTAAATATAAAGATTTTACGTGAGTTGTCTTCGTTTTTTTTTTTTGTTTCTGACACAGCATAAGTATTCAAATGTGGTTTGTTTTTGTTTTTCTTTTTAAATAGAATTTATTGTGCCACATATAATGTGAATAATAAATCATATTGTGATTCTCCATTACATTTATGGTTGGCTGCATGTGAACAGCCACCAGATATATATGCCATAGCCTTGCAGGAACTGGATACATCAGCCAAGGCCATAACATTCAGTGAAAATCGACCGGATGCCTTGTGGATGTAAGTAAAAGGAAAAAGGGATTCCATAGAAGTTTTGAGTTTTAATTCGAAATAAATTTCTTTTTTCAGTAATAAAATGCTAGAGAGTGTACATGACAAGGGTGAATACGAGGAGCTGACCTCAGTGCGTTTGGTGGGCATGATGTTGACTGTCATTGTTAAAAGGCAAATACGCTCTTCTATTACACGCTATAATGTCAAGACCATTGCTCGTGGCATTCTAAATGCTTTGGGCAATAAAGGAGGCGTTGCTGTTAGCCTGCAGCTGAATGAGGCGAATCTATGTTTTGTTAACTCCCATTTGGCTGCCCATATGGGTTTTGTAGAGGCTCGTAATGAAGATTATGCCGGCATTGTAAAGGGCCTAGTATTTGATGATGAACTAAGAAGGACCATAAATGATCATGAGTAAGTTGAAATCTTTGTAACATGAAACGTAACTAATTTTGTTGTGCCGTTTCAGCCACATCTTCTGGATAGGCGATTTAAATTATCGCATAGAAGAACCGCCTGGTTTGCAATTGCCTGTACCCCGTGCACTGGCCTACATGGATGCAGAACTATTGTTGCCTTATGATCAATTGCGCCAGGAAATGCGTAAAGGCAATTGCTTTGAGGGCTATACCGAAGGCCCCATTAAATTCCGTCCCACTTATAAATATGATCCCGGCACTGATAACTTCGATAGCAGTGAGAAACAAAGAGCTCCCGCCTATTGTGATCGCATTTTGTGGAAGGGCTCACGCATTACCCAGCTGGCCTATGATAGTGTCATGGATATTAGACAAAGTGATCATAAGCCCGTATATTCGGTATTTCGTGTAAGCATTAAGACCCGTGATGATCAGTTATATAAAAAGGTTCACGAAGAGGTACTCAAGTTGCTGGACAAACGTGAGAATGAAAGCCAGCCCCAGATTACTGTGGAGAAAACTATCATAGATTTTGGTGTAGTACGCTTCAATGAGCCGGCGGTTTGTGATTTTACGGTATCAAATGCTTGTCCCATACCAGTAGATTTCGAATTTAAACGCAAGGATCCACCCCTGAATGACATATGCGAGAAGTGGCTAAGGGTAGAGCCTCGTTTTGAAAGTTTAATGATTGGTAAGGCTTATTGGCTTTCCATGTTCACGATTAAAACATAAAATTTTCTTTTTCCTTCCTTGCTAGATTCCACTAAAAGTATACGCGTTAAATTGATGGCCAATGCCGATTCTATTACAGGCTTATTGAATAAAATACGCACCACCGGCAATTGGAAATTTGATTTTGACATTCTAATCTTGCAAGTGAAGAATGGTCCTCATATTTTTATTACTGTTACCGGCGAATATAAGCCCAGTTGTTTTGGTTTGTCCATGGAAACCTTGTGTCGTACGAATCGTCCTTTATGTGAATATGATCAGCAGGAAATAAAGAAATTGGTAGAACAGTTGCTTTTTATTAGAATTTAAAAGCAATTCGAATTAATTTCTGTTTCCTTTTTTAAAGATGAATGATGATTCACCCGAATTTCGTGTTACCATGCCCAGGGAGTTCTTTTTGTTAATCGATTATTTGCATAAACAAGGCCCCTTGGTGGAAGGCGCTTTCTCGTTAAGCTCTTTGGAATTCAAACGTGCCAAAGATGTGAAATTTAATTGTATAAGAGACTGGCTGGACACTTGGTCCACAAATGAATTTCGTAAGTTGTTGCTTTTTGTTTCCAGCATTACGATTTAAAAGCTTTTAATATTTTCTTTTAGCTGATACACCTCATGCTGCGGCTGAAGCTTTACTTATGCTACTCAATTTACCCGAGAAGCCTTTGTTAGATCCTTATGTTGAAGATCTCTTAAAAACCAATACCACCGCCGAAGCCATGGAATTGGTTGCCCAACTTAGTTCACCGAAACGTAATGTATTCGTCCATTTGTGCATGTTCTTACGTGAAGGCATTGAACGTAAATATTACAATCCCATGCATGTGGGTAAGTACAGCAAACAATACTTTAATAATTTGGAAAAATATTTAATTTTTGTTTTCGTTTTCAAAAAAAGCCACCATATTTGGTCGTGTTCTATTGCGTAGCACTACCAAATCCATGGATTATTATCGTGATACACGTTGTCGAGAGTTTATGCAACGTTTTGTTACCACTGGCGAAATGAGTACTTTATCATCCTCTTCATCAGCGACAACCACGCCTACCACTCCCGGAAGTCAAGCCAAATTGCCGGGCCATGCTGTTTCCTCAACTTCAACGCATTCTAATACGGCAACTGCTGCCAAAAGCAATTTAATGGGAACGACTTAATTTTTCTTTTTTGCTATTCTTTCTGTTAATTACCGTTATTTATAAATTAATTAGCAGGCAATATTATTATTTAAGGTTTTTTTTATTTAATTTTAATTTTCCATCACATTTTTAGCAAAGAATTTTTCATCTTAAGTTAACAAGAGAGTCAAAAATGGTTTTTTTTGTTTGTTTTCGAATTCAATTTCGAAATTTTGAAGTAAGAAAAAAATTTAATTTTAAATTTCATTAGTGGTAAACAATTGAATTCAACTTCGAAATTTCGAAGTTAAAAAAATTTTAAAAATTTATTAGTAGTGAAGAATTGAATTCATCTTCCAATTTCGATGTAAAAGAAAATTTAATTTTATTACTAGTGAACAATTGAATTCAACTTCGAAATTTCGAAGCAAGAAAACAAATTAATTTTAAAATTTTATTAGTAGTGAACAATTGAATTCAACTTCGAAATTTCGAAGTCAAAAAATTTTATTTTAAATTTCATTAGTATCACTATTGAATTCAACTTCGAAATTTCGAAGTTAAAAAATAATTTCAGATTTTTATTACTAGTGGACAATTGAATTCAACTTCGAAATTTAGAAGGTAAACAAAATTTAAGTTTAAATATCATTAGTAATGAAGAATTGAAATTTCGAAATAAAAGAAAATTTAATTTTAAATTTGATTAGTATCACTATTGAATACAACTTCAAAATTTCGAAGTAAAAGAAAATTTAACTTTAAAATTCATTAGTAGTGAACAATTGAATTCAGCTTCGAAATTTTGAAGTTAAAAAATTAATTTTAAAATTTTATTAGTAGTAAACAATTGAATTCAACTACGAAATTTCGAAAAAATTTTATTAGTGGTGTACATTTGAATTCAACTTCGAAATTTCGAAGTAAGAAAAAAATTTAATTTTACATTTTATTAGTAGTGAACAACAGTACAATTTTATTTTTTTATTCTATGCGTAGAATTTCTCTTATTTTAAGCATTTCTTTTCACGTAAGAAAAACGAAACTGAATTCATACAAAAACTAGAAACGGAAAAAAATTAGTTCAAATACTTCAAACAACGATTCATTAGTTCTTTAGGTTGTATTATTGGTTTTCAGTTGATTTCATTCTTATAATCTAATATTTGAAGAAAAAAATCATGAATTACTTCTGATATCTTACATAAATTGTTGTCGGTTTACGGCCTTTCACTCCCTCTCTTCGTGGGTGTAAGGTGCCTTTGTCGTTGTATTTATTTTATATTTAAACAAAACTAAGTTTAGTATCCGTTAATAGAAATAAAAAGTTATTGTTTATCGTTTTTGTAAAGTTATAACACATAAAAAACGTAAACGTAATCGAAAACGTAATGAAATATTAAATTTATAATCACTTAACCCAACAATAATTTACGTTGATCCACCATAGCGCATCATCGTTAATTGCTTTCATAATTAAATTAAAACAATATTTAATAAATTAAATTAAATAAAAAATTAATGAAAATAATCACAGAATAAGGTGAATATTTATTTATTTTTTAACCATTGAAGCGATGTATTTGTTCAATCGAAGTTAGTAAATTATTTGTATGCAGAGGAGAAGTCCAGCCTTGATGAACGATTTTAAAGATCGCTGTTAGTATCCATAATAAACAGAATATTGCGTTTGCGGATCTCCAGGGATCAATCAGTCTAACATCTGCAAAAAAGTATATCAAAAGAAATGAAACTATGGGAAGAAAATTGAACCCCGTACGACAACTTCTATATGCAGGTACGAGTATAAATAAAGAGCTTAACTTTCTTATGAAGAAAGTCCATAATCCCTGATATATTGCCTTCACTTTGGGGATATAATCGAAATTACTAACTGCGTGTTTAAGTGATTATGTGGTGATGACTTAAGTGGCTGCCGAATTGGATATTCTCTTAAATAATTCTTCGTTTACAGCAATAAACGTCAACTCAACTGGCCTATCTAGTTTCGGGGATTATTTTCTTACGGTGAATACAAATTCACAATCCGAAATGTCTAATCTTCCATGACTAAGGCGCAACAGATTTCTGGCAAAAATTCTGAGAGTAAATAAAATTGCAGTGAAAAGTTTCTCAAGAATCTATCGTTCGAAGTCGACTTTAAACTGTAGGTCCCGCCAGTCATGTATAAAATTAACACACACAACATACGTGGTGTGAGAAACTAGGCCGTAATCCTGACTTAAGGATTGTAATGACCAATTTCTAGCAGTACACGTCTACCCAGCTGATCTATCTATCTCCGTATATTATTTTTTTTATGGTGAATACTAATTCACAATCCGTAATGTCCAATTTTCTATGGTTCTGGCGAATAGATCAGACAGAATTTAATCGATGGCATGTGTTATGTATGTTGGCTTTGGAGACCCCTGTGGGTTGTTGCTGGTTCGCATACACTTGCGACTTAAGAAAACCCCACAATAAACAGGCTAACGTGGTCTAATAGCACTATTTCGGTGGCCAATTCATTTCCTTGTGAGATGACCATGCCCTAAAGTCGCTTATGCTGCATATCCAATGTAAAATGAGTTGTGTGGCATGTTGTGCCATCTAATTCAGGCTAAAAAAACTAAAAAAAGTTGATAGTCATCGACCTATAGTGCTCACTGTTAATGGTCATGGCCTGGCTAGCGTTATTCCCAAAGGAATATGACCTGATAAAACCACCAGTCCTAAACGCTCACCAAACATACATTTTTTCTAAATGTAGAGGACACTCTTTATTTACCTCATGTCGGTTGAGAGTTTTGTTTGTCGATGTACCCATTCACCTAGAAATGTGCCTTATCACTGAAAATTTTTCAATGGAAATTATGGTCAGTTTCCAACTGTTCCAGAGCCCATTCAGAAAACACACATCGTTGTCTATGCTCATTTAACGTCTAAGAAAGGTCAAATTCTTTTATGAGTGACATGAAATCGACTGCCACGGATTATTCTGCACACTTAGATCTTGGGTTTCTTAAACGTACGGTGGACTCGAGTTTATCCCCCACACAGCGAATAGATGTCGCGGTAGAACGATTACAGCGATCGTAAAATTGATAAAGTGCGCAGTACGTTGGCCGACGAGGGCTCCTATTTTGGTGAAACAATTGTATTATTTGTACGTGTTGTTGAATGCTGTATACATCCATAGTGATTTGGCAAAACAGACAGAACAAATTGACAGCTAAATTTGACGGATGTAGTTTCAACCAGCGATCAGCAATGAATCGTTTTTTCGCTACTCATAAGCAATCATGAAATTTTGAATATAATTGAGTCAACAATATTGAAATTTAACTATGTACTCTGATTCATTCATACTCACCTACAACCGTTGATTTATAAGCACTGGTTGCAATGAGTATGCGGACAACGTTGTCATCAAACTCATACCATTCGAAATATGTTTGAGTCGTAAGTCTACTCATTAAGGCATTTCCTTTGTAATGGCGACCAAGTTCTTCCTTATTCACTGAGTAATCATTGGCAGTAATTCAGTTAATTTCAGGTCAGACCTCTCTCTCTCTCGTATATGAAAACTTTGATAAAAAAATTAAGTTACAAATTTAAAATTCCATTTTGCATTTAAAATTTCATTTCATTGCTTTTCACATGTTAATTTTCTTTTTAATTTTTATTTTCATTTTAAATTTCACAACAACATTTTAATTTCCTATGCCTGGTGGTGATGGTGGTGGTGGTGTGGTAACATGTGGTGTTCAACGAAACGGCAAGGTCTGCTTGGTTCATGAGCCCATAAAACACACACATACATTTACAAAATTACATACACATACAGAAAGGTATTAACACGTTAGAACTTGGATGCAAAAGTCCCCAAAGTGTTAATATGTTTCTTGAGTTTCGTCTTTCTCTTCACCACTGCACTCCTCTCCTTTCCTATCCGCAGTAGCTGCTGTTACTTCTTTTGTAACCAGAATGGCAGGAAACATACAAACAACTGTAGACCTTCCATGAACCAAATGAAAATTATATGTAAGTGTACGTGTGTTTATATGAATGTATGTGTGCGTAGTTTGGAAAAGTGAAAATTAGCTTAATGATTTGATGAAAATTAAAGCCAAGCATAAGTGTGTGTCTGTTTAAATGAGTGCGTATATATTTGAGTCACAGTGAATCTCTAAAGAATTCCATGAAGCATAAAATGAAAATTACAAGACAGAGAGAAAAGGACCTTGAAAGTGTTTTAGTTACAGTGTTAGGAATTAAAACTAAGAAAATTCGAAATGAAAATGAAAAATTTTCTTTCGTAATGCCAAACTAAAAAAGAAAATTAAAAAAGCAACAAACCAATGATTGTTTAAAGACGACAATATGTTGCTGACTTCTAATGTCTATTATGATTCATCCGATGATGTTTTTTAGGGTTGTTGTCAGTTTCATTAATTAAGGGAAAAAACTGGATTAAATTCAACTGCCAATTCAACGATTTAATAAGTTGGTAGGTAGGTTGGAGTGGTAGCTTTAATATCAAAAGCTCATTGAGCACGCATAGCGGCCCGTTGTGACGCCACTGGTGAACGCTGTCCTTATACTGCCACTGCACCCACAGCAGAAGTCTTTAGATGGGAGTCTTCCCCTAACACAGTGACATGTAAGCATGACTACTGTGATCGAGATGAAGTTGCGACCAAGTCCAAGTAAGTAAGTTGGTGCGCCTTCTATCCATCGAGAGTCAAGTGAGCCTAGCTGTGAAGCAGGACTCCTCATTGACACAGGATAGGTTGGGGTCTCGAAAGAAAGATTTTCTAAGTGTTCAAATAACTTATTCAACCATAGTTTTCTGTAAGTCAACTCAAATATAAGAAGTTTAAATAAAAGGCAACCGAAATATTGTACAATTTTTTTAAAACTAGTCACCTTTCCCAGCCAGTCAGCATCTATGGGCAATTGGACATTGGCATAGATTAAATATTCACTCAAGGATTGTAAAGGAATTTGTTTGGAACTTTCAAAAGTATTGTCCTCATGATGCCACACAATGACTTCTTGAGAAAATTTCGAATATCCAATCCGTATAGACAGCTTTGGGAAAATAGTGCCACACCACACTCCGTTGAGAATTTCAAGAATAAATTGAAACTGGATAGAACTGTGAGTGAAGGATACCAGACATAGTTTATTCGAATGGTTGACATATGAGATCAACGTCTTCCAGATGGAAACGTCTATCATACGGGCTGTTGTAAGGACTATTAAGGATGAGAACATCTTTAGGAAAGACATTAACCCATTTTGCGTTAACCAAGTGGCTGTCAGAGCAGTAGGTTATAAGCGATGAGTCTCTCTATGCATATGGATATCGAAACGTAGTAGTAATTCAGTTTAGTTAGTTGGGCGGTTGAACTGACCAGACGTAGCACATTCATCCAACTCTGCGGTGAGCCCTCTACAATGGATATCCATTTGGAAACCCGTGAGCTTATGACTCACAATGCAGAACGGATTCTGTCAACATCGCAAAGGTGGCAGAGGTACACAGAAGAATAACAAAAAAAAGCAATTGTTGTTGTTTACATCAAGCGGTACACAGAATTGTGCTAATTATAAAGAATTTTAATTAAAACTAAACATAAATTTATTTTTATTTTTATTTGCAACCTACGAGCTCATATTTTAAACGTTTTTAAAAAGGTAAACATAACTGGTTCTGGCTGGGGCGCGATATCTGTTTATCCGCTACGGGCAGTATTTTATATTCATACGCAAATACTTGCAGGCTTCCTCCGACTTGAATCTATCTCTACTTTAATCTCTTAATTGTCTGCAATTATCTCAAGATTAAATTCATTATCCTTTAAGGTATGCGTCGCCTTTTAAACTCAGCATATCCTTTTAACACCACACCGCATATTAAATGCTACTCCATAGATCATTTTGATTTATTGTTGCAACTCAAGTTGCAACATTTTGTGTGTTTTCTTTTGTTTACACTCGTCTTAATAGGTGTAAAGAAATCATATCAGTTTTGAACATGAAATGAATACAGAATGAAAAAAACAAAAAATAAAAACAAATCTTATGGTAAAAAACTTTATTATTCCAGTAACTCCAGCTGTTGGTGTTATTGTTGTTATCTGAATATTTATTTTCTTGCTTAAAAGTTAATTTAAAGTTCTTGCAACAGACGAAGATAGAACGTATAGGAGGAGCTGACTTTATAAAAATCGACTTAATTTTCAACAAAATTCGTTTAACTCACCAACACATTTAAATATGGAAATGGATAAATGCGTATATGTATACATATGCATATACATATACATACATATATACATATGTATGTGAATGCAAGTGTATTTGTATGAAATGCATCTTGAAGTGTATAGAAACGATGAAGCTGGTGACGATGGAAACCCCTGGCAAATATAATTTTATATACGAGTACGCCTTACCTTTTAACACAATACTCGTATACTTGTATACCTTTAGTTAAGACGCAAACAAAAAAATATTAACTATGAGGCAATAAAGGTTAGGCCTAAAAGAGTAAGGGCCTTGTAACATACTTACTGGCTTAATTGGTCATTACATTCCTTTAGCCAAGTTTGCGACCTAGCTTCTCACACCACTGATGTTGTGTGTGTTAATTTTTATCCATGAGTGGCCGGACCAACAGTTTGAATGCGCCTCTGAACGTTAGATTTTTGAGAAACTGGTTATGTACTTTCAGAGTTTTTGCCAGAAGACTGCTGAGAGGAACTTTTCGAAAGAAATTTGTTTTCATATTTCATTTTGTTCGAGAGTGAAACCCCGGTTCAAATCGCAGCCTAACATCTAATAAGTCAACATACTAACTACTAGACTACGGTGACTTGGGTGAGTACCATGAAAATTCATAATGAAAACCAAAGCGGAAAGAAAGCAGAAATACCGATCGATGTCGTCGGTAGGCCATACCAAATAGGGACTTTTCGGACTGTACTGGATGCTCTTGGATCTTATGTGAATTGTTATCGTATACAAATTCGAAAATTTTCTTTGTTCACATGTTGTTCACAACATGTTTCGATTTAGAATTTGAATCACTAGGCATCTGACCCTGACTTTAATCAATGAGGACAATTTCTAGTGATCCAGAGCCTAAAACGAACACATGTCGCTGTCTACGGATCGTTTATCTTCAGTTCCTGGGTCAGTTGAATTTTGTACAGGTTCATGTCCAAGTCATACATACATACGAGTAAATAATTTGCCATTACAACCCTTCAGTCAGGATTACGTCCTAGCTTCTTACACCACTCATGTTGTGCGCCTTAATTTTATACTTGATTGGCGGGACCTACAATTTAACGTCGACTTCGAACGACGGATTTTGAGAAACTTTTTCATGGCAGGTTTATTTACACTCAGAGTTTTTGCCAGAAATCTGCTGAGAGGAAGATTTTTAAGATTTCGTTTTAATGTCTGGCCTGGAGCTCGAACCCGGGCTTTATGTCTAATAAGCGAACATACTACCTACTAGACTCCGGCGACTACATGCCCAAGTTACGACACAAAACTCGCCACGTGGTGGTTTGCGAAATTTCGAAATTTTCTTGTGAGTGACATGAAATCGACTGCCATGGATTTTCCTGCACACTCAGATCTTGGGGTTCTTCGGCCTATGGTGTACTCGATTTTGTCCATCACATTGCGAAAGTGCTCTCCATAGGACAAAATAACTCCCATTTTGATAAAACAATTTCATATTTTGCACGTATTGTTGAATGCTTCGTCCGCCACAGTGATTTGGCAAAAGAGATATGACGGACGTTGCTTCAACAAGATGGCCGTTATTAACTGTCATTAAGCGGGAGTCCCTACTGGAAGGACCATTATATTTTTCAGAGTTTTCTTTCATACTACTGGTTCATATAGAGACATCGAGAACATTAACGTTGCCTTTAACAACCTCTAACTCTACTTATGTCCTCAAAAATTCACTATTGATGAGGACTTACAAAGATTTGATGTATATTTCGAAGCTTTGTCTACGACTTTTAAGGTTAAGACGATCGTTGTCAATCATTATGTTCAGATACTTAAAGGAATTCGAAGGGGTCATTAGGCTTATACCAAAATATCTCACATTTTTCTTCGTTGAAACTTTTCCTGTCCCAGATCTTGACATATGGTGTCCATGAGGTTGAGTCAACTGGGACGTCATCAGCATTTTTGTACTATTTTTACGCCCTATGGTTCGAAGGACCATCAGTGATAACATTTCAAGTACTTTGAAGATGAGTTTTTAAAGTGAGCATCCCTTTTAAGGGCCACTTATGTACAATTAAAGAGTTTTGATGGCCGTTAGCTATACATATCCTACATCTTTCTTCGTTGGTACATTTCCTGCGACAGATATAGATTTAAGGGTCTTGAGCCCGAGCTAACTGAGACATCATCAGAGTTTTTGTATTATTTGTATGCCCTGCGGCTCGAAGGACCATCCGTGATAACATTTCAAGTGCTTTGGAGAAGAGTTTTTAAAGTGAGCAGCCCTTTTAAGGGCCCCTCATTTACCATTAAGGAATTTTGATGGCCTTTGGCTATATATGTGTGTGTGTAAATACGTACACAAATAAATGCATGTTCATTTGTGAACTATTATTACACAAGACCATGTATGCATACATACATGCATACATTTAAACTCTTATATATGTACATACGTATGTATGTGTATGTACATATTTATATAGTCGTACTTGAAACATTATTATTTACCTTCTTCATCTTGTATGTACGTGTGCACGCTATGCAAATATTGTTAAGGATTCCAGGATTCCTTTTTGCTTTACAAGGATATGCTGGCTGCTTTATATATTGCGCCAGAGTGCGACACTGATGATGAACTTTACAGGAGAGAAAATTTTAACTTGTTACTCTAGCAGTTGGATGCTTTAAATAAATAATATATGATGTATGTAGCTGTGTACGTGTATGTGGATATGAGTATTTGGTGTTTGCTTTTATGCGATTTGGTTTGGTTTCCGTACAAATAAAGAGCACATCTCTGTTGCAATATTCCTTAACGTGTTCCCGTTCCCATTTGTTGCTGTTTCTTATAAATGTTGACTACGTTCTTACGTTTTTATTCCCTTTTTTTGTGGATAATTTTTTGTCGTTTACGAACCTTAGAGTTTAAACTTTATTTTCAAACATCCTGTTCGTATTTCCTTAGATCTGTCATAGAGAACAGTGGTGTTAGTACTAGATATTGTACTCGTATTCGATATTTTTGAAATTATATTTCCGATGTAGACTGATATTCATTTAAAAGAAGAGAAAGAAAATAAAATTATGGATTCCATGACATTTCATATAGCGAGTAAAAGGCTAAGTACATGGCTTCGAATTGGTACTCAGGTGTAGCAGTCTGCTACATCTACAGCGACAGGTATCCATGTAAAACCCATCGTCGTTGTAGTGCTTGTCGTTGTATTTTTGTTTACCATTTTTATGCTGGTGTTTGTTGTTATATTGCGCAGTGCGATAATTTGTAAACAGGTTTGTTTACTGCATTGTTTTGTTTTTGTAGCATTTGTTTATAATTTTAATGTTAAACAATGTAAAAGCAAGACACCAGTACCTAGATTTTTTTCATTTTCGTAATAATATTATATTCCACGATGATTTTCCATGTGCTACCACTGTACTCTTTGGTTTTTACACCGTTTACACCTTGAGCCCATAACCAACAACAACAAAATCGAATAAACTGCAATGAAACTTTTTTTTTTTCTTTTTCTTTTTTTTTTTTTTGGGTTCCTGTTGTCGTTAAAGTCGCGTAATGATATGAATTTGATGTTGTATTTTGGCTGCAGGATGTACGTATGTATGTATGCAAAGCGAACGCGTATAACAACGAATGTCGGTGGTAATAAGTTATATAAACCTGTTGTAACATTAAATAAACACCGAACATGATGAGGCGAATATCAACACAATGCCACTAAGCGAAGAAAAATAGTTCTTCTCCGTCTTCTTCTTCTTCAGTTTTTATTTCATTTTCTTTTATTGGTTGCCTTGAGGTTGCAAGAAAATTGGCAAGTTTCTGTCACATAATTACACCACAGGCGCGTTGCATAATTACACTCGTACTTCAACTTGTATGGCAATGATGTTGCACATTGCAATAATAATAACAACAACAACAGCAAGTTTATAAATGACAGTTTGCCTGTCTGACAGTTGGCAAGTGAGAGACGTTAATAACGTCAGCATACCGGTGTTAATGTGAGGAGAAGAAGAAAAAGAAGAAAAAAATTTCAAAGGCAGGAAGGATTCTCTGTTACAGGAAACTTTTTGGCTTATTTGATGTTGCAACAGCAACAGCATCAGCAGCCAGGCCATTGATAATTGCATAAAAACTGTGTAACGAAGAGAGTTGAGTTCTGCTCAGTTGAGTGAATGAATGAATACCTGTGCTGAGGCACAGCTCAGCTCAGGATGAGTTGAGGATTAATTTGAAAATTCCTACAAAGATAAGAAAATAAATTAAAAGTACCTGTGGTTATGTGGCGGCGGCTTCTCCTATTAAGTATTTAATTTAATCTTGCCAAAAGGAAACGTGTCAGGTAGGCGAGATAATATTAAAGGAAATACTTTTATTAACTCAAATACAGCGCTGCATTAAAGAAGGTTTAATAAGATGTGGCTGCAAAGGAAAAACATTGAATGAAAATGAAAAGGGTGTTGAAAGATTCTATTCCAATAAATCGGAGAGACTAGATCGTACGTGCCCCAACCCAATAGATCTAGATTTTCAAGAGATCGATTGGCTTTGTAGCCTTCAGCTGTATGAATACTCTGTTAGAAGTTATGAACGAACTTGACAGGTGGCTTGATAGGTTGGAGTCCTAGCTTTGATACCAAAAGCTCATAGCGGCCCATTTGAACGCACTCCCTGTACTGATCAAGTTCCACCAAACCAGGAAAGAAGAAGAAGTTGGTCAGCGAAAGGACTGTACATTAAAAGCACGACTACCCATGCTGGAAAACCAGCCTCAAAATTCGATAAACGAAGTTATAACCTGGATATCAATGGATGATAGCTGCGTCAAGCTGACAAGGATTGGAGACCCAAATAACCTAATCTCGCAAGAGATGGGCATTGACAAAGAAAGTAGATAACAGTCTCCTCTTGCTCAGCGGATCTGCAACCACGGCAGAAATCGTTAGATGAGAAATATATTATTTCCACGTGTCTTCTCATAACACAATAACCTGTAAGCATGGCCACTGCGATCGTTAGTACCAAGTTCCAGTAACTGGTTGGTGCGCCTTCTATCCATCGAGTGCCAAGTGTCTCTAGTGGTGGAGCTGGACTCCTCATTGACCCAGGATAGGTTGGTGTCTAGAAAGAATTTCCGCTTAATGACCAACTTAACCGAGATAAGTCAATTGAAGAAGATTCCGGAATGCAGTTTCCCGGAACATTACTGTGTTCTGGGATCCACACAACTGAGACACTGAAGTGCCCAGAAAGAAGCTCGTGACAGCGGCGACATTCTCTAACGATGCTGGAATTATTCATAACGTTTGTTGGCTACATATGATTACAATGCCTTATTGAAATTTTGTACGACTGTAGGAAACCCTCATCAGAAGTGTTATCTTGTATGGGAAGTTCATGATTAATGCGTGTTGGTCTATGCATTGGAGGGATTTCGAGACGGCGAAGTCATGAACATTCGCCTTCAAGAACATTCATCAGACTGTTTACTCTGCCACATAAAAGACAAGGCAAGGCAGGCAATTCGATGAGTGAAGTACAGTCAGTCTTGTGTGAAGACGCGATGCGTTTAAAGAGAGTAATCGTGGTTTGAAGTTCTCCGTTAAAAAGATCTGTCGAACAATTGTCTAGTAATTGTTATTGGTTATGCGAAAGATATAAACAGAGGAATAACAAAGAAAAGCAATTGTTGTTGTTTACATCAAGTTGTGAACAATGGCACACAGAATTGTTCAAATAATAAAGAATTTTATTTGAAACAAAATACAAATTTATTTTTATTTTATTTGCAATTTACGAGCTCATATTTTAAACGGGGCTTAAAAGATAAAAACAATAAATTGGATAAGGCTAGTACTCAAGTGTTATTAAATCGTCAACACTTTTATAAGGCAGATATTAAAAAGTAATGGAATATGATGCATTACTACTACAAATACAGTTTACATTTTATGTGAGACTTAGTTTATCTTTAAATATTATCCGCCCTTGATTTAACATTAACTTTTCAAACAACCTTCATACAACACATACACATACGTTTACTTATGATTGCATAAAGGCTGCTGTATTTGCTTTTTAACTTTCGGTAGCAATTTTTCATCACACAAATATGTGTGTGTATGAAATATGAAATACCCAATATGAGTATAATTTAAATACAGATTTTCCGCTTCTATGATTTCAGAAATTCTCTTATTTGTTCTTCTTTTTTTCGACGTTTTGTGTATTAAAATGCAACCATCGTTGAAGGCAATATCATGAAACGAAAGACCAGCAAAAAATTATTGTCGTGAAATCGTTAAATAAGCGAAAATTAATGAAAACCGGGAAACATTTGAATTCGAGATTGGAAAATAGAATTGAAGGCGACATGGGCCTTAGCCTATCAACTACTCAGCAACTGATCCTTTGCAGACTATGTTGGATGACAATTTTAAAATTTTTGGATCCCAATTTCCCAACAGAAATCTAATTTTTCTTCAATGTTAGCTTGGTTCTCTTAGTTGTTTTTGTATTTTGTTTTTTTTTTTGCTGTTCCTCGGTAATTCTCTTTCCAGCTGATAACCCATTTACCCAAAAACGAACCACAAGAGATTTTAATTCAACATATTCTGAAACAGATATCACACACACACATACACTCATATAACACACACACACTCTTTTATAAGTATTAGTTTTAGTTTGAATGCATTCATTTTATATACACACAGACACTTACATGTATTCGTATATGTACATACGTAAGTACATGGTATCTTTGATAGAAAAGTTTCTCTTAATGTGTTGCAACAATCTGTTTAAATATGCAATATTATCTAAAATGTTCAACTTAGATTTACAAAAGTAACAACAACAACAACAGCAACAACAAAATATGAAAAAGAAGTAACAAAAAATCAAAATAGAAAAATATGTTGTAGTACGTAGTATTTGGCAAATATAAATGCAAAATAAAAAAGAGAATAAAAAAAACTCAACCAGCTTAAGCTTGAATATGTTGCAAAAATATAATTAGAGGGTAAGGGAAAAAGTAATTTCGTTCCAACATAATAATCCCTTTATCGAATTTCGTCCAGTTTTAATACATCCGTTCAGACGTCTCTGCTTCTTAAACGCTTTTGCCAGTTGGTCACACTAATCGATGACAGGGTCTGCTCAAATTGGTTCTTCCAACGCAGGCGAGGCCGTACTCTACGTCAACTTCCGCTTATTACTGTATCAAATCCCCGTCTCACCTCTTATATCCGAAGGACATGTTAGAACCAGCGCAGCCGCTGGATGGTAATGCGCTGAACAACGTCTATTTTGTTGAGGAGCCCATACAGCTCGGATGAGGAAAAGATCACCAACTTGCGCTGGAACGAAGATCTTACGTGGGACTTTTTTTCTCTCAAGGCTGTTGCGTCGGTGCGTAATAGTGTTCATGCTATTGTGCCATAAAAAAGCAAGGGGGGATGAACGACTTGTAGAGTATAAGTTACGTCGTATGAGAGAGGTCTCTGCTACTCAATTGCCTCTGTCAGCAAGCCACTGTTGGCTTACAATTGACACAATTTTTGCTCGTAACGCAGGACCGAAGGTAAATAAATTCAATTACAACATCAATCAACCATGATCTGGCATTCAATACGCCGCATGTCCCTACTTGTCGACGCTATATACTTCATATCAATCGTTTCGTTGGTACACCCTTTGATGTCGATGTCATCAGCGTACCTCAGCGCCTGGACACTTTTGTGGAAAATACTGCCGCTGCAATGTAATTCCGCTTTTTGCAGAATACTTTCCATGACGTTGTTGAAGAGGACGCATGATAAGGTATCGTCTGTCGTCGACCTATGCTCAACGTGATTCTGCATAGTCTTATTAGCTTGGCATGAATACCGAGCTCAGATATTGATTCCTTATTGGGCTATCGAAAGCTGTCTTATAGTCGATAAAAGGATTGTGTATGTCGACTTGCTTTTCATGGGCCTTCTTCAAGATTTGACGTAATGTGAAGATTTGTTCAATTGTGGACTACCAGCTCATTACCTCCAGTCTTAAACAATGCAGCGGACAAACCATTAAGGCCTGCAGCTTTTGCGTTCTTAAATCACGGAATCACGACTTTGACGGAGAAATCTCCACTCTGTCATCATAGATTGGGTTCGGTACATCATCATTTCTAGAGGCGAAATTGCTATCGTCATCGCCTCGTAACAGAGTAGAGTGTCAGTGTCACCACTTGCGAATCTGTAACCAAGTCTTTGGAAATATATAATCTGCTTCATATAATCTATCTGAATCTGCTAGCCTGGAAGCATTAAAAAAGTTATGATAACATTGAATTACAAAAGGAAAGCGAAAACGGAATAGCAATATAAAGAATTCAAATAATAACAAAACTACATTGAAAAATAAAATAACAATAACAAGTCAAATAGCAAGTTCTAGAAGTTGTCAGTCAGGGAATAAATGAAGTATAAATAGTCACTAATTGCCATCCAGTGAGTGAGCAATCTTAATCGCATGCATTCTGTTAACCATGTAGGAGGAGATTTTATCCTTGACACAATAATATTTAACCAGGCAATTTCGACAAATTTTAAATTGGAAAATTGCACATACAAACCAAAAGCTACAACAGATACGGTCTCAAAAATCATAAAATAAGCTGAGAGAGAAAATTGTAACGGATGCTGGTAGAATGTACAAAGTGTTGTTGGTGCACAGCAAACATTTCTATAGGCTTTGTTGTTGTAGTTGTAACATCAAACACATAATTAAACCCACACACACATTGAAATATACTGTGCATAACGGATGTATTATAACATTTCCGTTACAAGTAAATACAGTTATCGCACACTAATACACACACTCATGAGCTTTGAAACATATTTTGATACACATTGATATGTGATAGTCATGCTGATATCCTTACAAATCTACGAGTAATAATACAACGTCCAACAGAAATATAAAATCATACACAGGGTTTCCTTCTAATGGTTATGAAATTGAATTGAAACAGAAATTGTGAAGAAGAGGAAAAAGTAGTAGAAAAATAGGAGGAAAACCAAAAAAATAAGAGAAAAGGGAAACAAAAATTATAAATTGAAGCTAAAAACTTATTTTCGTAATTCACCTGCTGTTGTATTCAACAACAACAACACCAACGCCAATTGGTTGTTACTCAACCTTTTTCTGCTTGTATGATGTTTTTTGCCAGCATCACTGTTACAGTTAAGTTTGATGGAAAAAAGAATTCTTGCTTTTGGCTGCTGTTGCTTGTCGCTGCATAAAAATTAAAAATTCAAACACTACCCGATTTCAACAACAAAAAAAAACCGACAACAACAACAATAAGAACAACCATAAACGCTGCTTGAATGGAAACTGCTCGTCGTTGAATTAAATATGAACAAATCTTACAGTGGACAACAAAAGTATGACTTTGAAAATGGAGATACCATTTGAAAACGTTTTGATTACAGCCGAAAATCTCTTGTTTTAGTTTCACTCTTAAAGGTTTTACAGCTAAACAGGCTATTGACCATCTATAGCAAGTTCTAGAATGATAGGGTTACAATGTATCATTGCCTAGAAACCATGTTTATTGTACTGGGGGTAGTTACTTTAACTCACTGATTTCAAGCCTTTCCTAAGACCATCTGGTCTTCCTATTGTTACAAAAATGAAAATACAAGATACTGGTGTTTTGCTTTTAAAACAATGCAGTAACCTGTTTACAAATTGTCGTACTGCTTAATACAATAACAAACACCAGCATAAAAAATGGTAAACGAGTAAACAAAAATACAACAACAGACACTAGCATAACAAATGGTAAACAACTAAACAAAAATACAACAAAAAATGCTACAAGAATACATGTAAACAACGGTGTTTACATATACAGAGATTTCGAGAAGGCGAAGTAATGAACGTTAGATTTCAAAAACATTCTTCAGACTATTTATCCTGCCATATAAAAGGCAAGGCAAAGTGAGGTTCAGTCAGTCTTGTGTGAAGCGCGGTGGTTTTGAAGAGAGTAATCGTGGTTTGAAGATATCCGTTACAAAGATAATGACTAAGTGTCTAGCAATTGTTATTGTTTATGCAAAGGGTTTAAACAGAGGAATAACAAAACAGAAAGCAATTGTTGTTGTTTACATCAAGTTGTGAACGGTGGCGCGCAGAATTGTACAAATAATAAAGAAGTTTAATGAAAACTAAACACAAATTTATTTTTATTTTAATTACAATTTTAAATATTTTTAAAAGGTAAAAACGTAACCATATCATTGCCTAGAAACCAAGTCTTTGCCAAGAGGTAACGATCTGGTCTTCCTATGTTCCTCTGGAGGATCATGAAACTTATGGATGCATTTTTTAATCGGCGAATTAAGTCTCTTAATTTTTAAAATTGTTTGCAATCATGCTGAAAACATTGCTTAGCCACTGTTGTATTATAAATTGGGCTGCTTAAACTAATAGCCTTTAATTACAACGCCATACATAATTGGTCATTACTACCCTTCAGTTAGGATTACAACCTAGCGTCTTACACCACTTAAGTTGTGTGCGTTATTTTTATACATGAGTGGACGGACCTACAGTTTACGGTCGACTCCGAACGATAAATTTTTGAGAAACTTTTCATTGCAAATATATTTACTCTCAGAGTTTTTGCCAGAAATCTGTTGAGAGTAAGTCGCCGAAGAAATATTTTAGTTCTGATGTCTGACCTTGGGTTTGAGTCGTCGCCTTACGTCCAACAAGCCAACACAACCTACTAGACTTCGGCGACCATATTGCGCCACATCCATCATCATTATTGCTACTCACTGTATATCAACTTATACATCCATACATTCATATTCATATACATACATATGTACATATGTATGTATGTATGCATTAATAAAAAGCAAAATATACACACTGTATTCGTATGGGTGTATGAATTTAAATGTGAAATAAAATTTTTAACAGCAGGATGTTGTCATATTCATATGATACTCTTTTTTTCTCATTCTCTACAATTGTGTATGTATTGTTGTAAGTGTATTCATGTATGTATGTTTGTCACACACACTCTGTTCGTATAAATATGAATTTTTGTGTTCATGTTTGTTTGCTTGTATGTATATTGTGTAGCTTATGTTTGAAGAAAAACAGAGAAAAAGGAGAGAAAAAATACGAAATGAAATGAAATGAATATGTATTCCAAATTTCTCTTTTGTTAATTTAAAAGGATGAGAAAATACAACAAAAAGAAAAGAATAAATGACGATGAAGAACGACTGTATGGTACGTTACAATCGTATATTGGATACGTATCGTGTCCAATTTTCATTGATTATGTTGCATAAATCAAGCTGAATTAGATCGATGGCAGGACTTACGTTAGCTTTGAGGACCGCTGAAGTTTGTGGTTTATTTGTATACACCTGCGACTTAAGCAAATCCCACAAGAAAATGTCTAACGTGATCAAATCGCTTGATTTTGGTGGCCAATATACATCTCTCCACGTGAGATGATCAAGCTCTCAGATCGCTTATGAAAGTGAAATGAGTTCTATGACACGTAGCGCCGTTCTGTAGAAACCACATGGAGTTCTATGTCATCCTATTTAGGCCAAAAGAAGTTGGTGATCATCAACCTATAAGTTTCACCGTTAACAGAAGTGTCCTGGCCAACGTAGTCCTCTAAAAAAATATGGATCGATGACACCGCCAGTCCAAACTGTGACTTTTTAGTGCACATTGGAGGCTTTGAGATTTTACATGGATTGGTGTCGTACTTAATTCGTCACTACAACCCTTTTGCCATGACAACGATCGAGCTTCTCACATCAAACATGTTGCGTATGTTTATTTTTATCCATTAGTGGCGGGACCCACAGGTTTTTTGAGAAACTGAGTTTGTATTCTCAGAGTTTTTGCCAAAGACTGCTGAGAGGAAGTCGTCGAAAGAAATATTTTCTTCGTATTTCATTTTGCTGGAGAAGTTGGATCTGGGGTTTGAAATGTGGTCTGACTTCTATATGGATTGGTGTCATTCCAAATTCGACAATTTTGTTTGTCCACTTACCCATTCATCCAGAAATGGGTCTCACCGCTGAAGACATTTTTTTTAAATTATGATCAGTTGCCAACTACTTCAGGACCCCTTCAGTGAACAGACGTCGTTCGACGTTGCAAACCATTCCTCAAACAGAGCATGTGATGTAGGGTGCATAGGACTATTAGCATCTAATATTGAAAAAGAAAACTTTTATTAAAATGGTTTAAAGCGCAACAAAAAATTGTTTTTCCACTAAAAACTAATAAAAAGTGAAATTACGCCGTACGGATACGAATATGAAATGTAAGGCTAGAGGATGTAAAACTAATTTTAATAATTTGGCAGCACAGGAATAGATTTTCTAATCGGAAATATGTGTGGGAAATTAATAATAAAGAAATCAATTTAATGGCTAAAATTATTTTTAATGGCAATTAAGCTCCGATTAAAAGGAAAATATTGTTACGAAAATGAAAAATCAAGATACTGTTGTTTTGCTTTTACGTCGCTTAACATTAAAATTATAAACAAAAGCTACAAAAACAAAACAATGCAGTAAATAAACCTGTTTACAAATTAACGTACTGCTTAATATAAAACGCCAGCATAAAAAAAAATGGTAAACATGTAAACAAAAATACACAAACAACACTACAAGAATAAAGATAAACAACGATGTTTGCAACGATGTTTACATTTATGGAGATTTCGGGAAGGCGAAGTCATGAACGTTCGCCTTCAAGAACATTCATCAGACTGTTTACTCTGCCATATAAAAGGCAAGGCAAAGCAGGCGACTGAGCTAGTGAAGTTCTGTTAGTCTTGTGTGAAGACGCGGTGTGTTTGAAGAGAGTAATCGTGGTTTGAAGATCTCCGTTACAAAGATCTGTCAAATAATTGTTCCTTATGCAAAGGGTATAAACAGAGGAATAACAAAGAAAAGCAATTGTTGTTGTTAACATGAAGTTGTGAACAGTTGCACAAAGAATTGTGCGAATAATAAAGAATTTTAATTAAAACTAAACACAAATTTATTTTTATTGTATTTGCAATCTACCAGCACATATTTTAAACGCTTTTAAAAGGTAAAACGTAACTTAACTTCCAAAGGCTTAAGGATATGCCTTAGAAGCTGTTCGATTTCGTTGTAATGTATACAACAAGAGCCACTAGGTCTGTCACTGCTCATGTCTTCATATAATAATTTTTAGAGCGCCTTTAAATCTTTGAAAATATTTGTTGTATTTAAATTATCCTTTATTTAAATTATCCTTTACATTATGTGTATACATTTAAAGAATAAAAATTCAAATCATTTCTTTAAGTTTTGTTTCGCTTGAAATGAAAAAAATTGTCTTTTTTTTTAACAATAAAAAATAAGAAGAAATAAAATGAAATGAAAAAGAAGTCACAGTTGAAAAACAAAAAGATTTCCATTCAGTATTTTCTTTCTTACCCCCATTGGAGTTTACTTTTTATTATTTTGTTCTGGTCTTTTGTATGCAATATGACACGACAATATTAACTTTATTATATTGCCAGTGTGTATCGTTCTAGTATTAGTTGTCAGTGACAACTATTGTCAACGCTGAATTGCCTAGGGAGTTACCAAAGGAATCCAAAAAGAATACAAGAATCAAAAGTCAGTAAGAATAAGAAAGAAAAAATAAAAATTGTGTGCGATGCATAGCATTTTTGTGATGAATAATGAATAAACTAACATTATTAGATTGGAGGCCTATTTACAAGCTTAAATGTATTTGAATTTGTATACATTTTTAAAGAGCATTCATGAATACTTGTGTGGTAAATTAGGATTTTTGTTTTATTCGAAGGCATATTTAGTAAGTAATTTAGACATGTTTGAAGAGAAATGTTTGCTGTCATATTCATACCAGAGATCAGCAATGAATCGTTTTTCCACTACTCATAAGCAGTCATGAAATTTTGAGTATGAGTGAGTCAACAGTATTGAAATTCAACTATGTACTCTGATTCATTCGTACTCAATACAACGTTGATTTATAAGTTCAGGTTGCAATGAGTATGCGTATGCACCATTGACATTAAACTCATACCATTCGAAATATGTTTCATTCCTAAGCCAGCCTACTCATTTAGATTCATAACTTTAGAGAGACTTGAATCATTCATAAAAATTTACAGTGTTAGTTATTGTTGCATTTACAAACAAAGAACCAAGACACATAAGCAAAAAAGATAGAGCAGCAAGCAGAGCAAACACACAACCTTCTAGAAAGTATTGTTACGAAAATGAAAACATCGTTTAACATTAACACGACTAACAATAGCTACACTAACAAATACAACGAACATGTTACAAGTAACGCAACCACAGAAAAGGGGATAGAGTACTAAGCGAGAATACAGCAACAAACAATGTGAACAAAAATACACAAACAACAATGAGGTCGCAATAGAGTTCTCGAGAAAACGAAACCCTGAACGTTCTACTACGAGAGTCTTCATCGGACTGTTTGTGTGAGCATATAAAAAGGCAAAACAAAGCAGGCAGCGAGCAGTAGGAATTCAGTCAGTCTTCTGTGGAGACGCGTTGCGTGCGAGGTAAACAGTCGTGGTTTGAAGATCGCTGTTGTGAAAATCTATCGAAGAGTTGTTAGTGTTTGCCCGGACAGCAGTGTAAAGTAGAATAGTGAACAAGCAATTATTATTGGATACTGCAAGTTGTAACAGTGGCCCACAAAAGTAGTGCGAACAATAAAGAGTTTAACTGAAACAAAACACATATTTGTTCTTACTTTGTTTGCAATCAACGAAATCATATTCTAAACGAGTAACAGTATTTTAGTGTTCATACGCGATTCGTACTTATTTTGTGCTTCGTGTATACGTTGAGTTATGGAGATAACTAAATCAATAACATCACACGTGTTCTTAGGTATGAATATGATATGGTTTCATGATATTAAAATAAGTATGAATGCGTATAAGTATCAAAAATTATGAGTATGATTCGATTCTACTCATCTTTTTGAATACTTATTGCTAATCTCTGGTGTATGCTTACAGACTAGCAAGCCTCAAGACACATATGAATTGAAGTGGAAAGTGGAAACAAAATCCTAAAAATTATTTTAATATCTTTAAATTACAGCTCCTAAGTCAACTTTAACTAAATCTGTTTATGTTATAAAAAAACTATGAAAATATCTCTTCATAATATTACTCATTAAACAGACTCATTAAACAGTTTCACTGTTTGTGCCTTCATTCATTCTTTCATTCGTTCATTTGTTCAGTCATTTCCATACGGCTTTATGCCTTTCAGACTTTCCAATTTGAATTATGCAGAGAGATTGCAGCTTAAAAGTGTAAAGCTGAGTAACATAATTTGCTTGTGAAAGTTATTTAAATAGAAATCCGATGAAGGAATGAGTAAGAAAATTAACTTATTATGCAAATACAATTGCTGTGTATACCACCACATGACACCCATAACATGGAGGCAACTTTAAAAGTTTTGCTGGGTTTTGTTTGTTTTCGTAAAACAAACTGGAAAACATAAAAACTAAAGTTTAATTGCATGTGTCTGATAAATAATCAAGAGAGTGAAGGAAGAGCAGAAAAAAACAAGTGATACGAAATAAAGATTAAGTCAACTGTTTATTCTTCTATATGCATGTCAAGCATTTTATACTCACATAGCGATGCAACGCAAACACCCCAATTACATACCACTACTACTGCTGCTGCGCTATTAAGGCTTAGTGACATGTATGTATGAAGTGTTATAAAAAGTGTACAGTGGTTATCAATACAAACTTACTTATGGTGGTTATTACCACCCTTTAGTCAGGATTACAACCTAGCTTCTCACATTACCCATGTTGTGTATGTTAATTGTATCCATGAGTGGTGGGACCTGCAGTTTAAAGCCGACTTCGAAAGACAGATTTTCGGGAAACTCTTTATGGCAATTTTATTTTACGCTTAGAGTTTTTGCCAAAAGACTGTTGAGAGGAAGTCGCCCAAGAAATATTTTTTCACATTTCGTTTTGCTGTTGTCTGACTTGGAGATTGAACCGTGGCCGCACGTCTTATGAGCCAATACACTACCTGCCAGATTACAGCAATACATGTACCGTATTGAAATGGGTTCGTGTTTGGCAACTGCTCCTGCGTGACCAGGTGCTTCAAAGGCTTTTAAGGTCATATGAAATGCTGGCAATGAGAAAAAGTCTAAGTAAGCTTACAAATCAGTCACACACATGTGGGAGAATTATGCCAGAAGATAAACAGAATAATAATTTGAAGATATCCGGGACATGATACTTACGATCTAAAACACAATAGACTTACAACGCCTAAATCAGCAAAAAATATCCTTTTGATGACTGAAAGCCGTTTCTCCTTTTTTAGAAGGTAGTGGATCTAAACGATTGCCTTCTAATGTAGGAAGTAAATGGCAGCAGTCAAAAAAGAAACCGCTACTGGAAGAAAGGACTTAAAAAATACGGGTGATTGTCTGTGTGCCACTGTTCACAACTTGATGTAAACAACAACAATTGCTTTTCTTTGTTATTCCTCTGTTTATACCCTTTGCAGAAACAATAAAAATTACTAGACAATTATACGACAGATCTTTGTAACGGAGATCTTCAAACCACGATTACTCTCTTCAAACGCACCGCGTCTTCACACAAGACTGACACAACTTCACTAACTCACTCGCCTGCTTTGCCTTGTCTTTTATATGGCAACGTAAACAGTCTGATGAATGTTCTTGAAGGCGAATGTTCATGACTTCGCCTTCTCGAAATATCTATAAATGTAAACATCGTTGTTTACATTTATTATCGTACTGTTGTTTGTGTATTTTGTTTACATCTATTCTTATAGTGTTGTTTGTGTATTTTTGTGTACTTGTTTACAGTTTTATTATGCTGGTGTTTGTTGTTATCAAGCAGTACGATAATTTATAAACAGGTTTGTTTATTGCATTGTTTTGTTTTTGTAGCTTTTGTTCATAATTTTAATGTTAAGCGATGTAAATGCGAAACACCAGTATCTTGATTTTTTCATTTTCGTAACAACAGAGATGTTGGTTGGTCTAAAGATCAAAACCAACATGTGACACACATGTTTGTAGCGCGTTTTTAAAATATCGCTATAAAGAATGTTTAAATTGACGAAGACTTGCAATAATCACGTCACCATTACAGCATAGAAAGCGAGATCTATTGCTAGATGTTGTGCTATATTCTTCGGTTCAAAGGGTTTCTAAAGATGCCGCCCAAGAAGCTCAAGCTATAGAAAGCATCAGTAAGGTTTCTGTTAAACCCCATTTTTTTGGTCTTAAAGGGGGTGAAAATAAGTACCAAAAGAGGTTTAAAAACACCTATAAATGTATCAATTCAATTGATTGAGCGGCCTTTATTTAAAAGAAATATTTTTTCTTGTAACCATTGTTGCATCACTTTTCGCCTCCAGTGTTTATAATCATAAATCCTCTTATTTTCTGACTTTATTTGACTTTCCAGAAAACATTTCAAAACCTAGTTGTTGTTGTTGTGTTTGTACTCCCAAAGAAAGCACATATTTTATCCCATATCTTGTCTCGTCGCTGATGTTTTTTCGTTGTTTTTGTTGTTTTTTTTTCGTTAAATATCGCCTTAATCTCCTCAAGTTTCTCTTCAAATGAAATGAAATGATGCTGCAAAGGAATGCAGTGAAATATGTAGAAGCGTAATGAAATATGCAACAGCATTCTAGCATTTTTTTGTTGCTTTTGCATATTCATTAAAGACAGACTTTAAGACGCTGCTTAGCCAACATATGAGATTTTCTTTGCTTTTCTTTTCCTTTCTTTTTTTATGAGAAGAGTTTTATTTTTAATCTGATTTTTTTTGTTACTTACTCCCACAGTTTTGTTGTTGTCGTTTTTGGTTTTTTTCGGTGTAAATTCTTATCATGTTGACATAACCGACTTTTTCTTCTTATCGTTGTTGTTGTTTTTGTTTTTTATGAGCCTCATTTAAATTCATTTTTCTCTGCATCCAGTGTTCGTAGCGTGGTGTTGCTAGTTGTTGAAGTAGTCGAGTTGGCGCGCCAGTTGCTTTAATGTCAGTGCAATTTATACTTGTTGTTGTAAGAGGTTTGTGTTGCAAGTTTTTAAATTGTTATTGTTAGTTGTTGCTATTGTTGTTGTTTTAGTTTTTGTAATCAACACAAGTTTTGCAAGACAAAAAAATCTGTGTAAATAACAGACTTCACTGCACGACTGTGATTACAATTGTTTCTGAAAAACTGTTTCGTTGAAATGTTTTGCACCCTACAGATAGGTGTTGATTGATTGTTGCAATGATTTTTTAAAAATTAATAGAGAACCCAAAAGCATTTGCATCCTCACTAAATTAGGAGTTTCAGAACTACGCGTACTAGGGCACGTATTGTGTTCGTTCCTTATTCCGCCCCAAGTCTTTCGACACACATACCAGAGATCAGCAATTAGTATTCAAAAAGATGAGTAGAGTCGAATCATACTCATAATTTCTGAAACTTATACGCATTCATACTTATTTTAATATCATGGAACCTCTAATCATATTTAAAGTTTGAAGTGCTCATCATATTCATACTTAACAACACGTATGATGTAATTGATTTCGACACTCCATAACTCAGCATCTACACGAATCACAAAATAAGTATTATTCGTGTACGAACACTAAAGTAGTCACTAAAAGGTTGCGTATTTGCTCTGCTTGCTGCTCTGTCTTTTGTGCTTATGTGTCTTTTGTTGTAAATGAGTAGACTTATGAATCAAACATATTTCGAATGGTATGAGTTTGATGTCAACGTTGCACGCATATTCGTTGCAACCTGTACTTATAAATCAATGTGGTAGTGAGTATGAATGAATCAGAGTTTGTAGTCAAATTTTGATATTGTTGACTGACTTATATTCAAAATTTCATGAGTGCTTATGAGTGGCGAAAAAACGATTCATTGGTGATCTCCAGTACATACACGTAATTGGTCATTGCAGCCCTTCAGTCAGGATTACCACCTGACTTCTCACACCCCTCACATTGTGTGCGTTAATTTTATACATGATTAGAGGGACCTATAGTTTAAACTCGATTCCGAACGACAGATTTTTTCGACCAAGACAGAAGTTCGATTAAAGACAGAAGTGAATCAGTCCTAGTCATACGTGTCCAGCAGAGTCTAGCAATACTGACTGCACTTACTCTTTTGCTGCTAACGAGATTGATCTCCCTGTAATAAGTGAGACAAATGTATTAACTGAAGCAATTGGAATACCTATGTCCTGTAACATCTGGGACATTGGCTAGCTCATCAGCAATGAAATTTCCAACTATAATCCTATGCTTCGAAATCCGTAAACTCTTAACGTTGAATGATTCAAAATTGTTCTGAGATATCCTCAGCATTCATAGACAAAGGCGGATGTTGAAATAACGTTCGTTAGGGGCTTAATCACAGTCGGGCTGTTCAAATAAATCAAGAGATTTCCACAGAAAATCGTGCTATTCAAAAATAATTGTGGTTCTTTCGAAATATCACAACCCTTAATGAATATATCACAGCTCACCCTGTTATTTTCAATGAATTGAATAAACTAACCTTTTAACCTTTTGATCAAAACAAAGCTATTTGCACTGCTTTGGCAATTGTTCAAAATCGAGACTTGAACTCCATCTTACTCGCCCTTATTTCATTCAGACGAAGCTGTCTACCAATCACAAGTGCAAATGTAGGGCACAAAAAAACTTAAATGAAGGCACTCATGCAGCAGCAACAGAAAGAATAAATTGTTCAGAGTGTAGAAAGTATACGAGTCTTTAAATTTCGTGAAGTTAATTTAAGTTGTTATTGTTGCACACTTAGTAGTTGTATATATTAAAATCTCGCTTCCTCTCTCTCCTTCTTTTCCTTTATAAGAGTAGGTGCTGAGTAGTGCATTCGTTGTTTAACGTATTTGCTTAAACATATACGGGCGGCATACTTTTAGGAGTCAATGTTTGAGTGTGTGTAAGTGTGTGTGTATTTTTTGTAATTATTTCAGTTTTCTTTAATAATTGTTGTTTATGTTGTTGTTTTAAAAGCGTTAAGGCAGGAAATTGCAAAATTAATTTTTAATAAGTTTGATGAAGTTGACACAACAACAGCAAAAAATGTCGTATTTTTTCTCCTTCAACATAATGAAGGCTGTTGTAAAGGCTAAAAAAAATAATTAAAGAAGAGATGAAAAAAACAGAGTGACTTAAAAGAGAATAAAAAATAAAAAATAAATATTATGTTAAACGCTAAATGGGTTAATGAAGGATAATGAATAATTTATTTAAACTACACACACAGTTGGGTAATAATGATGATGACATTTTACTAAAAAAATTTAATTATTTTTAGAAAAGTAAACATTTTTTTAATAAAAAATAAGGATTAATTCTTTTATATTATAATGTGGGTATACAAGACTTTCCAATGCTAGGTATACTTATTGTTACGAAAATGAAATTATAAACAAAATCTACAAAAACTAAACAATGCAGTAAACAAACCTGTTTACAAATTATCGTACTGCTTAATATAACAACAAACAGCAGCATAAAAAATTGGTAAAAAATAAACAAAATTACAACAACAAACACCAGTATAAAAAAACTGGTAAACAAGTAAACAAAAATATACCACCAACACTACAATAATAAACGAAAACAACGATATTTACTATTATAGAGATTACGAGAAGGCGAAGTCATGAACATTCGCTTTCATGAACATTCATCAGACTATTTACCCTGCCATATAAAAGGCAAGGCAAAGCAGGCGACGGAGTTAGTGAAGTTCAGTCAGTCTTGTGTGAATACGAGGTGTGTTTGAAGAGGGTAATCGTGGTTTGAAGATCTCCGTTACAAAGATCTGTCGAATAATTGTCTACTAATTGTTATTGTTTATGCAAAGGGTTTAAACAGAGGAATAACAAACAAAGCAGTTGTTGTTGTTTACATCAAGTTGTGAACAATGGTACACAGAATTGTGCGAATAGTAAAGAATTTTAATGCAATTAAAACTGCCATATAAAAGGCAAGGCAAAGCAGGTGACGGAGTTACTGAAGTTCAGTCAGCCTTGTGTGAAAACACTGTGCGTTTGAAGACGGTAACCTGTCGAATACTTTTCTAGTAATTGTTATTGTTTATGTAAAGGGTGTAAACAGAGGAATAACAAATAAAAGCAATTGTTGTTGGTTACATCAAGTTGTGAACAGTGGCACACAGAATTGTGTGAATAATAAAGAATCTTAATTTAAACTAAACACAAATTTATTTTTATTTTATTTGCAATCTCATATTTTAAACGAGGCTTAAAAGGTAAAAACGCAACAATATGCACACAGCCAATATATAGTATACGCTCTCTTTTGTAAGCGATTAAGGAAACTTAAATGTCTTGTCTTTGAATTACTCACACAGGAGGCGTATGAATAATGCATGCGAATTAAATATTCACCATACGTTGTGATGGATAAGCGAAAGTATTTCTTTAAACTCCTTTAATTTTTATTTAATTTCTGTATTTAAACTACTTTTCAATTGTGCTGCATTTGATATTTTTTGTTTAATTCCAAAAAAAGAAACTGCAATAATAACAATATTTTACAATTAATTTCAATGTGTTTGAGAGAGAGAGAGACAGTGTATGTGTGCAACAGATTTGTTTTATAATCAAGCGAATTAAAATGATTTAATACTGTTGATATTAATGTTGCTTCTCTTGTTTATTTTTTGATTGTACACACACACACTCTATATCTCTCTCTATGTATCTCTCCTTCTCAGTTATGTAAATATACAGTTACATAAGTATTCAATAACAATTGATACACAATCATTTACATGAATAAGTAAAATCTGTTTCCGGTTTTATTATGTCGGATTTTTATGGTATTTGCAGTTAATGTGTATGTGTGTGGGAGTGTTAATGTGTATATGCATTAATGTGTATATACATTAAAAAATACACAGAAAACCGAAGAGTGTGTAATTTAAGTACTTGTTAATTTCATTATTAATTAATTTCATTTAATATGACAAAAAAAAGCTACAACTACCACTGTAACAAAGAGAGAGAGAGAGAGAGAGAGAGAGAGAGAGAGAGAGGGGGAAAAGAGCAAACAAGCCAATATTCGTACATTTACACAATTAATTTGCTTTTAAATCTCTGGAGTTTAATAGACTTGAAAGATTGCAAAAAAACGAACACGAAAGAACTTCACAACAATTTTCATAAATTGTGTCATTTTTAAACAAATGAAATAAATTTATTGTATGCCATTTAATAATGCCATAAATATGCTTCCATTTAAATGCATTTTCTATTCAAATCGTTAAGTTTTTAAAAGTATGGCACAAATTATTGGAGTATAAGAGTGTTTTTGAGTCTTTAAATCTCAACGAAAAAAAAAGAGAAACCTGCAGGTGGCTGATTGCCAAATGCTGTTGAAAATATTTTCAAATACTATTGTGAAGCCAAAACAAAAAAAAGTTACGAAATGGAAAGAAATGTAATAACGTTAAAGAAATTTTCAATAAATTTTTGCTTTTATTTGATACTGTTGGCTGGACTGGCCGGCTGGCTGACTGTTTAAAGTAACACTTTTGGTCATTTGGTTACCCACAGTAGCTCTACTGTGTGTGTGAGAAGCTAGGTTGTAATCCAGGCTAAAGGGTTGAGATGATCGCTTAAACAAGTAAGCAAGTAGAAAAGCTGAAGGTTCCTCTTGTACATGATATCCCCTTTTGTATGGTACTTTTTCTCATTTAATATTGTAAAGCAATTATGTATGTAATCGTATAAAAATCTCGATTTGTGTAACATTCGTAGGAGGCTTTACTTTACTAAAATGTATAACACATTGCAGCTGAAGTACATACACATTCATTTATCTTTGTGGACAACTGATTGTAATTTTCAAGAACAATTAAAATCCGTTTGGAGTATATTGGCGAATAGGTTATGCCTCTCTTTCAGGCTTTTAGTTCAGGCTTTATCGTGTTTAACATGATATTGAAATTGAAAAATTTCTTAACAAGTAAGCAATTTTTATGACTCAGAATGCATTTGTGGCTAGAAATATGGCAAAAGATTCGAGTTTAAAGTGTAGATGAATGGTGTGAGAAGCTAGGTTATAAACCAGACTAAAGGATTGTATTGATCAATTAATTGAGTAATTGATTTATAGATTTAGATTTTCTGGCTTTCCTAAGCAAAATACTGTTTCCATTAAGCTTTGCAGATGTTTATGGAATTTAGATTTGCATTATAGGCTCAGATTTTTAAGTAGGATAGAGTTGGATGAACACACACGGGCCATATAGCGCCCACTGTGTTATCACAGTGATGTCGCCGTAGTCCAGTAGGTAGTCTGATGGTTTATTAGATGTAAAGCTACGGTTCAAATCCCAGGTAAGACATCATAACGAAAATTTGAAAATATTTCTTCGGCGACTTCCACATGAAAAAGTATCTCAAAATCTGTCGTTCGGAGTCGACGTTAAACTGTAGGTCCCGCCACTCATGTATAAAATTAACGCACACAACATGAGTGGTGTTGAGAATCTAGGCCGTAATCCTCACCGAAGGGTTGTAATGGCCAATTATGTATGTATGTATGTGTGAATTCCACTCAGCATATTACTGGCAAAAACGCTGAAGGTAAATAAAATTGTCTTTCGGAGTCGACTCAAAATTTTATATTCCGCCATTCATTGATTAATGCATACAACATATGCCGTGTGAGAAACTACGCCATAATCCTGACTAAAGGGTTGTAATAATCAATTATGTATTGTTACGTTGTACCTTTTAAAAACCTTTTTAAAAAAATATAAGCTCGTAGATTGAAATTAGAATAAAAATAAATTTGTGTTTAGTTTTAATTAAGATTCTTTATTATTCTCACAATTCTGTGTGCCACTGTTCACAACTTGATGTAAACAACAATAAATGCCTCTTTTGTTATTCCTCTGTTTATACCCTTTGCATAAACAATAACAATTACTAGACAATTATTTGACAGATCTTTGTAACGGAAATCTTCAAACCACGATTACTCTCTTCAAACATACCGCGTCTTCACACAAGACTGACTGAACTTCACTAATTCAGTCGCCTGCTTTGCCTTACCTTTTATATAACAGAGTAACCAGTCTTATGAATGTTCTTGAAAACAAATGTTCATGGATTCGCCTTCTATCTCTATAAATGTAAACATCTTGTAGTGTTGTTTATGTATTTTCGTTTACTTGTTTACCATTTTTTTATGCTGATGTTTGTTGTTATATTAAGCAGTACGATAATTTGCAAACAGGTTTGATCGCTGCATTGTTTCGTTTTTGTGGCTTTTCTTTATAATTTTAATGTTAAGCGATGTAAAAGCAAAACACCATCTAGATTGTTCATTTTCGCAACAGTATGTATGAATGTATGTATGAGTATGTTATCACAGTTTACCGATATTACCTAGTCGACTTAGGTGCCAATGTCAATCCGTGACAGTTCAGATTTCTAAGTAAGTTGTCTAGTTTTTCCCCAAAATATATGCTTCATGTAGAGTGCCATGCAAAAATATTTTTATTTTCGTAAATTTTTTTTTTAATTTTTTGTTGGCAAATTTACAAAAAGTATTGGATGAGTTGGTTTTTTTCTTTTTTCACAATTTCCATAGGTAGTGGTGGGCATTGCCAACAAAGAAAAAAAGATGAGAAAAACCTGTCAGTATGGAATTGGGTCATTGGTTGCTTCTCTCAAAAATTATCCACGATTTGTGAGAGTTTTATTCTACTTTTTTCCTCCCTTGATTTTTAGTATTTTTGTTTGTTGTTGTTGCTTGTTTTTCTAACAACATTTCATTTCATTTCATTTTTAGTTTTACAAGTTTTTTGCATTTCTTTTATTTCACTTGAATTTTGTGTAATAAATTTCGGTTAAAATGTTGTTGATTTGCAAAATTGTTGGAAAAATTGGAAACCCAAATACGGCATACTATTGGCATAAGGTACAAACAACAACATGGCAAGAGAAAATGAAAATGAAAACTAAAAAAGAACAGAAATAAAAATGGAAAATACAAATTGAATTACAAAAATATCAGATTTGGTTTAAACTGAGTTGTGTACAAGATATTCCAGTTACAATATTTAAATCACTAGGTTTGTTATGTTATGAAAGGCCTGTAGACACAGTACATTGGATAGTTTAGTTTATAGATGCACATGATAAACAAGTAAGCAAAAATATACCAACAACACTACAATAATAAACGTAAACAACCATGTTTACAATTATAGAGATTTCGAGAAGGCGAAGTCTTAAAAAGTTTAGCATGTTCAAAATGGCACGATGTCGGGGCTCAGTGCACATCAGCTTGACGTGAGATAACTATGCCTATCAATCACTCGTATCCAATGTGGCATGAGCTGTATAGCACGTAAACTTGTCCTGTTAAAACCACATGCCATTGGCATCCAGATCATACAACCCAGCTCAAAAAAGTTACTAGGTATCGACGTACTATACGTCCGTGAACAGTAATGGCCTGGCGAACGTCGTACCTAAAGAAAAATTAAACTCTAAAGCTGCCCGCCTTAGCGGTCAACACCAAACAATGACTTTTTCGGAATGTATTAGAACTCATGTGGATTGTTATTCTCCCAAATCCAATGATCTTGTTTATCCATGTTCCCAGTCTTCTCGAAATGCAGTAACTTTTCCAAACAGAAAACCCATTTTGATAGAAGAATTTTATTACTTGCACGGGTTGCTAAATCATATGCCCGTTCATGGTGATTTAGCAAATCAGGGTGAATAAATGACAACTAATTTGATGGATTTAACAGAAGTCGCCGTAGTTTAGTAGGTAATGTGTTAGCTTACTGGACTAAACAAAATTTTTTCTTGAGCGACTTCCTTTCAGTAGATTTCTGGCAACAACTCTGAGAGTAAATAAAATTGCCTTGAAAAGTTTAAAAAAATCCGCCGTTCGGAGTCGACTTCAAATTGTAGGTCCCGCCATTCATATATAAAATTAACACACACAATATAATTGGTGTGGGAAGCTAGGCCGTAATCCTGACCGAAGGCTTGTAATTATCAATTATGTATGTGTGTATGTATGTAGTTTAGGTTATGTAGTGTAGCTTACCCTCTTGAAGTAAGAGGTCCCAATTAGGCCTATTCTATCAATTCTACTCGGAGATCAAACATTCCCTAGAGCAAACCATTTCCAGTCGAAAATAAATCTTGCTACTGCAGCAATTTTTATATTAGAGAGCTCAGCCAAGGATGTCAGGAAAGGGTGAAGAATAAAGGCACTCACACATCATATGCAAGCTAGTCTCTTCCTCCTTCTCAGACCCACAGCTCCTAGTAAAATTTGACATAATGCTGATTCTTTTGGCATGCCTACCGAAAGAAAGAAAGAAAGAAGGATAGAAGCGAGTAGGCCCTCATCTTATCCATGAGTGTCTAGTACAGTCTAGCAAAATTGTACGTACCTTGCTGCTACCAACGATATTGAGCTTTCTCATAAAAAACGGATATTATGCAAATTAACTGAAGCAATGGGAATACCTATGCGGAGATTGCGAGCTACATACTAGCCGTGGCCAGCTCATCAGCAATACAATTTCCAACGATGTTCCTATATCTCGGAACCCATACGAGAGTTACCTTTGAATGATCCAAAATTCTCTGAGAAATCTTAGGCATTCTTTCCATGGCAATTGTATTTACTCTCAGAGTATTTGCCAGGAATCTGCAGAGAGGAAGTCGCCGAAGACATATTTTTTTATATTTTCGTTTTGATGTCTAACCTAGGGCTCGAACCGAGGCCTCACGTCTAATAAGTCAACACACTACCTACTAGACTTCGGTGAATACAGAGTAAATAAAATTGAATAAAGAATTTTAATGACCAATTATATGTTATGTGTGTAATCCTAGGCATTTATGGACGAAGACGGACGTTGAAACTGCGTTCTTTAGGGTCATAATAGCAGCCTGACTGCACGAGTAAAACGAGCTTACAAAATTGTTATGATCTCCGCCTGGAAAACACTTCAGTGGTCATGCAGGATATTATAAATTTCAATATCAGGACATCACGTGGAAATGTATGAATAGCCTCTTGGTGGACAATTGGGATCCAGTGAAGTGTTTACATAAAATGTGCCAATTACCTATATTTTCAGATTTTCTTTTGTTAAAGACATCTAAGCTAGGGCTTGAACCACAGCCTTTGGTCTTATAAGCCAAGACACTACCCACTAGACTAAGGCGGCTTTTAGTATATTTCTGTATATATTCTAGGGTTTATACAATTCGTCTAGGCTTATTGCAGTACTCACTTATTTTTGCCTTTCACAGTGTTTGCAATGTTTTTAGAATATTGCAGACAGAACCAATGCAAAAATTTACTTTTAGGCCTTGTTAATAAAATAAATATTGACTTTAGTAGTGAAAATAGAACTCTAGTGAAACATTTTACATGTTTAAATCCAAAACAGGCAATATCGTATTACATTTTACTGAAAAACAATTTAGAGAGTAAAATTTCCAATGGAATAGTTACAGGCAAATTAAATTAGAAATAAATTTTTAAAAATAATTTCCAACAGTTTTAAGGTAAAGAGAAGAGAGTCACAATACATCCATAATATCTAAAAGACCTCCATTAATAAAAGAAAACTTTGCCTAAATATTTTTGCCTTTAAATAAATATTTTTTTTTTAGATTTCCGTTTCTAAAAACCCCAATTATTGTTTAATATTAATTTAATATATTTTTATTATTTACAAAGTATTCTGAAAAGTATTTGTCATAAACACAAAAATTATAAGAGAGATACAATATTTGTCTAAATATTTAACAAACAATCAAAGTTCATTCAAGAAGAACAATAAAATCCAAACAGAAAATAGGAAAAAAAAAATTCATGAAAAAGTAGAACAAAACCTAGAATGTATGGCATTTTTGCCAGACACTAGTAAAGTTTCTAAAACAACACTACCAGTAGCAAGAACAACAAGAACAACAATCAAAACTAACAAGCAAAACTAATGAATAACAACAAAATTGTAATAAATAAAATCCCATACACACATACATAAACACATACACAAAGGAAAACCTATACAAAGAAAAGAAAAAACACACATAAATATTTCTTTTTTTAAGAAAAATATTTTCTTGTTAAAATCATATATTCACACACACACACTCACACACACACACACACATACGTATAGCCATTTACTAAAATACAGTGAGTGACAAAAGAAACTGTACATTTAAAATATATACATTAATAAATTACCGTTATTTTTATTTTAAATTTTGTTTCATTAACAGTTTTTAAAATTGAACAAAAAATTTCAAAATTTTGGCAAATTTTTTCGTGCACTCTCCTTAAGTGGTAAAAGTTGAGTTTGTTAGATTTGTTAGAGTTTTATCCATGGTGTACAGATTCTTTTGACGCTCACTGTACATGTACATGTGTATGTGTATTTGTATTTGCTAATATTTATTTAGATTTGTGTGTGTATGTATGTGTGTGTGTGAACTTAATCTAGTTAAAGTTATTTGTTTGTTTACAAAAATTTTCTCTACAGATTTATGTTTATGTTTGTACATGTGTGTGCGCGTGTGTGTATTCTTTTATGACAATCTTCACATAAATCTTAACTCATATTTATATACTCTACACTATTAGAGAGCCTGCCACTCTTACTCTTACTCACACATTTGCACATACTTTTACTCTTAAAGTTTTTGAATAAAAAACAAAACTGTAGAAACAGTACAGTGAAGACGCTGTAGCAGAGATCAGCAATGAACCGTTTTTTCTCTACTCATAAGCACTCATGAAATTTTGAATATAAGTGAGTTAACAATACTGAAACTTAACTATGTACTCTGATTCATTCATACTCACTACACAACATTGATTTATAAGCACACGTTGCAATGAGTATGTGTACAACGTTAATATCAAACTCATACCATTCGAAATATGTTTGATTTATAAGGCTGCTCATCCAGATACATAACTTTAGAAAAATACTTCTTATAATACTTATAAATGATTCCAGTGACTCTAATCATTCACCAAAATTTCTAGTCTTAGTTGTTGTTGTTTTTACAAAAAAAGACACATAAGCAATAAAGACAGCGCAGCAAGCAGAGCAAACACAGAACCATCTAGTAAGTATTTTAGTGTCCGTACGTGTCCGTGTTGTTAAGTATGAATATGATGAGTACTTCAAACTTTGAATCTGAGTAGAGAGAGAGAGAGGTTCCATGATATTAAAATAAATATAAATGCATATAAGTATTAGAAATTATGAGTATGAATACTCATTGCTGATCTCTGATAAGTACAGGCTACATACTACACAGCTCATACCATTTCAGATATTCTCCACCAGCGATTTGAGGACATGTTCATCACACGTGGAGATGATATGAACTACGGCCTTGTGTCTAATAGGCCAAAACACTATCTACTAGACTTTGGCGACTTCTCTCATGATACTTACGTTTGTTAAAAAAAATTGCCCACAAGGATTCTCTTCACAGTTGGCAGGTTGGAGAGCACAACGCCATCTTTAATGTATACGATCCTCAAGTAATTCTTAGCAGAATCAATTTACGCTTTAAATTGCAGTCATTTGATGACAGTTTAATAAATATCGGCATGCCCTGCGGTATGCCTTTTTATTGCATAGAAAATCAGGCCTATATTGTCGTCTGCTATTCAGGCATTCTTTCTAAGTTTCGATATAAATTTAGCTTCTTTTTTCACTCTAAGAAATGGAAAGGACACTAGAATCCTATACTTTGTTCTTTCCTTCTTTCTAAATTTGTTTTCACTGTTTTTGACTGTTAAGTTTGTAGTTGTAGTAGTTGTAGTTGTATTATTTTGAGAATTTTTATATGTTTGCTCTTAAAAGAATACTTCTGGCTTCTATTGTATAATAGTTTTGTTGTATACATGTATGTATATTTATATGTATATGTGTATTGGTGTATGTATTTAGTTTGTTTTTTTTTCTTAGTTAACGCTTGAATTGTCTGCCTTTGTAGGTTAGATGTTTTTATAGTACATTTAACATATAAAATGTATGTTTGTTTCTTTACAACATACGAGTAGATTGTCTGACTAAGTTTTATAGATACACTCTTACATACATACATACATACGTATGTATGTACACTATACACTATAAATAAAGGTATATTATGCAGGTGTAGTAATATCTTGCTTAACTAAGATTTTTCACATTCAGAAAAAAAGAAAAAACATACAAAAAATATTTCCTTCCTTTCTCGTGTACGTATGTATACGGGGAAAATAGTGCATAGCTGAGCTGGCAATACTGAATTTCACTTTCAAAATGTTTAAAATATTTTGCGCAATCAATTCCTTTTGTTGTCGTGTATGTGGAATCCTTTCAGAACCAGCGGAATATTAGATAGTCTCTACTAATAGATTATTGTAGTACTTTTCAGGCTATAATAATGGGTATTAAAATTGCCGCCGTGCGAAGTCAGTACCAGAGTATACCTTCTGATGATACACATATATCTATTGACAGTAAATCAGCCATTTGATCCCTAGAGAATGTATTCGCCACATCTAAGATTGCCCAAAAATGACGGGTGTCTCCGAAGGAGATAGCGAGACATTCGATGTTACCCTTATTGGCCACGAGGACATCGAAGATTGGAACAAGGCCGATTCAGTTATTAAATCAAGTATCATAGAAAATTCAATTGAATTCCTATATGAGGTAGGCCCGTCTCTGCAGAAAAGCAAACAAATAGTGCCACAGAAAACTAAATTCATTGGCAAAGGTAAGATGGAATAATGAACCCATTTGTATAGACACCAGACAGGTCTGGTCTGATATGGGTATATACAGAACAGAATTTGCATTGAACCGATCAAGATTCCATCAAAGGAACCTCATAGCAGTGATAACAGGACCCTGTACCCTGGGTATTCATGCCAGGAGACTATGAATACATCATAACGACTTCTACAGGAGCTGCCGTGATGTAGCAGAAGAGAAGATCACATCACAACATCTGCTCTCTTATTGTCTGGCGCTTGGGAACCTAAGAAAAGTAATAATTGGACACTTGGAATTTAGTGACAAAACCGTGTCTAGCCAAAGGGGATTTGAGAAGAATGTATGGCTTAATAAGGCTATAGTTGAGAGATACCAACCTGGAGCTGTAATTATAAGACAGAGTAAGTAATAAAGGAGTAACAAGGGGACGTTATAGGACATAAGTAAGCTACGCCCCTTAAGGCTGCTCCCAGTTTAACACAGGGTAAACAGTCTGATGAAAGTTCTTGAAGGCAAATGTTCATGGCTGCGCCTTATCGAAATCCCTATAAATGTAAGCATTGTTATTTCATTATTCTTGTTTGTGTATTTTGTTTGCATTTATTCTTGTAGTGTTGTTTGTAGATTTTTGTTTACTTGTTTATAATTTTTTATGCTGGTGTTTGTTGTTGTATTTTTGTTTACTTGTTTACCATTTTTTTCTGCTGCTGTTTGTTGTTATATTAAGCAGTACGATAATTTGTAAACAGGTTTGTTTACTTGTATTGTTTTGTTTTTGTAGCTTTTGTTTATAATTTTAATGCTAAGCGATGTAAAAGCAAAACACCAGTATCTAGATTTTTCCTCTTCGTAACAATACAGTTTTAATGGAATTAAAAGTCGTTCTGTATCCTATTATTGGTTTTACATTTCACAGTATTTACGAAAAATTTTTGTCTACTTTAGATGACATTTAGTGTCAATTTTCTTCCAGCTTTTTTTCTTATTTTTTTTTTGTAATACTTTAAGCATTTTATTATTGTTTTTGTTGTAGTTGAAGTTGTTGTTGTTATTCTTGCGTTATAACAACCGTTAAATTTTGAATTTTATACGACTGTCATAAGCCTATTGATTGTATATTTTTAAGGTACTTTACTCGGTGACATGACATTAAACTGTTTGGCAATATGAGTTTGGCAAATAAAATGTGAACGAAGAAATTATTTGTTTTTTTGTAATGGTAAGTAAATATTTCTTAAGTTTATAAATTTCTAAATATTATAACATATGACTACCAAAAAAATATGTATCAATTGTGGACCATATTGTTCTGGTATTGATATTTCCATACGTATGTATACGTATATGTTGGGACTGAAGAAAATATTTCCATGGTTTTATTAATGATTTTGATTTCATTTCATTTGATTCATTCTTGGAAATGTTATTCATTGAATGTTAATGGATTTTGATTTGTTTGTGGACTCAACCAACTGTATGCACAGATAAATGAATATGAATATGAATACGAATGAATAGAAATATTTTGTATATGTATTTATGGTTGAAATCAAGATTTTAATCCAATACCAAATACAGTTCATTAAATACTACACACATACACAGAATGGTAGTTAGTTTATTTATTTGTTAAATAGTGTACTACGCACACATAGTATTTTATGGGCAACGTATACATATATTGAGATTTTTTAGTCAGTACCAGAGATCAGCAATGAATCATTTTTTGCGATACTCGTAAGCACTCATGAAATTTTGAATATGAGTGAGTCAAAAATATTGAAAGTCAATATGTATTCTGATTCATTCATACTCACTACAACCGCTGATTTATAAGTACAGGTTGCAATGAGTATGCGTACAACATTGACATCAAACTCATACCATTCGAAATATGTTTGATTCATAAGCATACTCATTTAGATTCATAACTTTAGAAAAATACTTCTTATAATACTTATAAATGATTAGAGTGACTCGCATAATTCATCAAAATTTACAGTCTTAGTTGGTGTTGAAAAAAAGACACATAAGCAAAATAGATAGAGCAGCAAGCAGAACAAACACACAACCTTCTGGTGAGTATTGTAGTGTTCGTACGCGATTCATACTTATTTTGTGCTTCGTGTATATGTTTTATTTTATTTTATAGGCAATATATACATTGTGATTCTTTAGCCAGTACTACTGCGTAGCTTTGTTCTTCGACGTGCGTGTTGAAGGCAGATTTGAAAAGCTTTTTTGCCCATAGCTATGCTGTAGCTGGAGTCAAAGAAGTAGAAAGATCAAAGGGTAGGAGCACTTTTTTTAAAATCTTGTGGTTTAAAGTCCCTGCAAGAGATAGTCGTGGTGGTGGATAGTCGTGGTGGTGGATAGTCGTGGTGGTGGATAGCCGTGGTGGAGCATAACAACGTTTTGGGTCTGGTTTTTGTACGGGCATAAATTGGAAGCATTCAATAAATTCGTTGGTGCGTTTAGAAGTCTTTTAAAATTTTTAATGAAAAGAAAAAAACTCAGTTTTGACCGGATGTCCTTTAATTTGATGTCTGAGAAGAAACTTTTTTAAATGGAGGATTCTCTGTAGTTTTCGGGGAGTTCACACGAAGGAAAGGAAGTCATCGTAGTCGTAGAATCGTAGAAGGAAAAACAAATATTTCTCTCAGTGACTTCCTCGCAACAAATCTTCAGGCTGATACTCTGAGAGTACGTAGGTACGTTGTGACTGACCAAGGTCCTAAAAATCAGAGAAGAAGAAGAAGTTGGTCAGCGCAAAGGATGCACGCTTAAAGCACGACTACCCCATCTGGAAAACCAGTCCGAAAGTTTGATAAATGAAGCTATATCCTTAACATCAATGGATGATAATTCCGTCTAGCTGACAAGGATTGGATAGCCGAATTACCCATATCTGCCCCCCGAAAAAGATGGGCATAGACAAAGAAAGTGGATAACAGTCTCCTCTTCCTCGGCGGACTTGCGCCCACGGCAGAAGTCGTTAGATGGGAGGCCGTGACCGGAGAGGCGGGGCCGTTCACAATGCAGGTTTCACCCCGGTGCTACCGTGCATACGCAACTAGGTCCAGAAAGCCACAACCATCAGCCCAGGGCAGTCAATTCAGAAACATGAAGGTAGAATGGTCCGTAGAAAACAGAAAATATAGTTCGTGCCAAGGGGTATGAAAGAAGATATGTGGTTCGAGAAGATCAAGCATGATATCGATGCGAAGCATTGCTTCTCACGATATTATGCTAACCTTTAGTCACGCACTCCAACTCACTGTGGGTCACAGAGGGAATAGAAGGACACTTAAGCCTCCACATTGCGAAAAGATTGTTATCCAGGTGGGGGTGAGAGTACATAACATTGCCTTTAAAAGTCTCTCAGAAATCTGCCGTAGCAAATAAGTGGCGTGAGAAACTACGTCATAATCCTGAATTAAGGCTTGCAATGCCCAATTAGGTAAATAAATTCACAGTTATAGCAGTTCAGGTTCCGGTTTCTTTTCATTTCCACTATAACACATCTCACGACAGTTATTGTAGTACGGTAAACACATCAACATTTTTTATTTTCTTAATAAAAATATCTTAAAATCGACTGGATTGTACAATGACAGACAGGTTGACATAACAAAACATTATTTGCTGCTCAAAAGCATTCTAAAATACTTAAACGTTGACAAATACTCATTCTTGCAGTTGTATTGTAACAATAAAAATATTAAAAAAAGGAAGAAAAAAGAATGAAAAACATTTTTCGTTTCTTTTCCATTTTCAAATATCTTTTGGCACAGAGAGAACATACAAATGACAATAAACTGTCACTCCTAATAACACGATTTTATTTGCGTTGCCATATGAGATTGAAATATATTGTTGAGGAGGAGTGAGTGGTGGAGTGTGCCTGCCTTTTCTTATAGAGAGAGGAGTTGTAAAGAAAGTAAAATATGTAAGACAGTGTCGAGAGAAATAAAAAACAAAAAACATGTTTATTGTCTTATAAAATTTTTATAAAACATAACTTTTCTTTATTCTTCTTTAAATCTGTAAGATTCAGAGTGATTAAATTGCTTGATATCAACCCTCCACGCATCATGTTGTTTTTTTTTTCATATCCATGGATTTCTTAAACATATATTGTTTGTTCACTTTAATTTTTTGGCAACTACTCAAACATCACTTAAAACCATATACGAGTATTCATTCACTCACTCACTCACTCATTCGTTCACATGATTGCTTGTAAACTGTCGTATAAATTAAATGGGCTTTAAAAGAATGTATTTATCGACATATTTCGTTTTTGACTCAGATCAGAAATCAGCAAAGAGTATTCTAAAAGATGAGTAGAATCGAATCATACTCATAAGTTTCAATACTTATACGCATTCATACTTATTTTAATAGCATGGAACGTCTACTCATATTAAAAGTTTTAAATACTCATCATACTCATACTTAACAACACGTATTATGTTGTTGATTTCGACTCTCTATAACTCAACATATACACGAAGCACAAAGTAAGTATGGTTTGCGTACGAATACTAAAATACTCACTAGAAGGTGTTTGCTCTGCTGGCTGCTCTCTTCTTTTTTGCTTATGTGTCTTTTTTCTTTTTTTTGCAAATGCTACAACAACTAAGACTGTAAATTTTGATTAATAATTCGAGTCACTCGAATGATTTATAAGTATGAGTTTGATGACAACGTTGTACTCATGCTCATTGTAACCTGTACTTATAAATCAATGTTGTAGTGAGTATGAATGAATGAGAGTACATAGTTAAATTTCAATATTGTTAACTCATTTGTATTCATAATTTCATAAGTTCTTATGTATAAAATTAACCTACACAACATGGGTGGTGTGAGAAGCTAGGTCGTAATCCTGACTGAATGGTTGTAATGACCAATTATATGTTTTATGTATGTATGTATGTATTGCAGCAATCTTTATATTAGAAACCTCAGTGAAGGATGAGCTCAAAAACCTCCATCTTTTCTTGATAAGAGGAGGGCATTGACACCTAAAGTGAAAGACAGGGTCTTCCTCCTTCTCAGACCCATAGCTCCTGCAGAAGTCATTTGTTAGAATTACAGGTCATTCGACATGCTATCCAAAAGGACAGTCTCGTGAAAATCGTTATTGTGTGACTTAAGGACAGAAGTGAATCGGAATCGGTTTTCTTGTACATCTGTGTCCAGCAGAGTCTAGCAATATTATACGTACCCTCCTGTCGTCAACGATATTGAGCTTCCCCGTAAACAAGTGTCCAGCAGAGTTTAGCAATGTCGCACGTACTCTCTTGCAGCCAATACTATCGATTTGCCTGTAATAAGTGAGGCAAGTATATTAACTGAGGTAATCGGAATATCTAACATGCCGGACATTGCTAGCCCCGTAGCGGCCTTGGCCAGCTCATCAGTAATTTAATTTGCAACGATAAGCCTATCTACCGGGACCTTTAAATGATCCGATATTTCTCTAATAAATACTCGGCATTTATGGACAAGGACGAACGTTGAAACAATGTTCAGTAGGGATTTAATCTCAGCCTGGCTGACCGAGTAAATCAAACGATTTTCAGTTAAGATGCTGCCTCTCAACAAGCATTGCATCGTTTTCAAAATTGCCATGACATGTGCTTGAAAAACACTGCAGTGGTCAGACAGCCTGTAACAAAGTTTAATATCAGAACCCTAGGACAAGGCTTTAAAGTGATTTCTTTATTCATTGAAGTAGGAAAATTCCTTCTGACACCATAGAATTCAGTATTGTTATGTTTTTATCTTTTAAAAGCATGTGAATTCGTAGCTTGATGTAAACAACAACAATTTCTTTACTTTCTTATTCCTCTGATTATACCCTTTGCATAAGTATTAACAATTACTAGACAATTATTCACAGTATTTTATTTTCATAAGTTTTCATTACTTTAAGGCTCTGTCCCATAACAGAGAACAAACATGATGAGCATCTTCCAATACGTATAAACATTTTTAAGAGCCTGTTCATATTTTTTTTAAAGACACTTCAAGTGCCAAAGTGGAAAAGGAACCCCAAATAATAACTTATCCTGCTGGTATTTCGTCACATAAATGCTCTTTAAATGTGCTGTCATGGTGTTCTTTTTCAATTTTTCTACATGGATTTTGATTTTATTCTTTTTTATTTATTTTTTATTTTATTTACAACAAATATACGTATGTATGTGTGTGTATCCTTATAAATATGTAAACAATTGGTGGGGAATTATTTTCTGTATTCCTTTCACTGGAAAAAGAAAAAACCATTTTAAAAGAGATTTTATGTTCGCAAGCCAATGTGAGGCGAGCTTAATGTTATCTATGTATTGCAATGTATTGCCTGTGTAGAACTAATACTAACACACAGATATCGATGAACAACCTACCGTGCGATGATGGCACGATGGTTGTAGAAGACGTCTGTGCATATTTGTTCTCTTTCTCTAAGAGGATTCAAGGCAAACACAAAACGTTAATGGCTACGGCGAAAAGGAAGACGAATTTTTCTTGTGTTTTTTGCTTGCCCCTCCCGTGTTATCGAGGAAGTGCTGGTAAAATTGTTATCCGAGTTTAAGAGGAATCCAGTTTAGGTTTCCATCTTTCTCTTGTTCTAGCTGTTGTTCTCAATGTTTTATTTATAACCGTAGACTGGGAAGGATATGCTGGTGTTTCCTTAAGTGCTTGTTGATTTCGTTTGTACAGTAATTCGCAAAATCCTGTGCATTTATTTGCTTTTTGAGAAAAAATAAAACAAAGAAAAAAAAAACAATCGTTTCTATTGAAATTGAATTGATTTTTAATAGAGTATTTGCTTGGTAGTGTATTTGTAATTTGTTTCCGTAAGTACGTGTTTATGGTGGAAAGAAAAATACAATTTTTTAACAGTTTTCCAAAGGTTTTTGGCTATTTTGCAAATTGGATTGTCTAAAGTTTTGAAGGCTACGCAATTACGCACTGTTTTGTTTATAGAATTGATTGATTGGTAGCAAAATTTTGTAAAGATTTTGAAAGAAGAAAGACATACTTTTCCTATAAGAAACGTAGGACATTAACAAATTCATATTTACACAGTTTAAATCGAGCATTTTTGTTGTGATTTTAAACCACTTGAGATGTTTTCTTTCTGTGGACTCTATTCAGCAAGAATCCAAAGGAGAGACGTTTTATATTTCATAATTTGAGTCTAGAATTTCATAAATAGAGACTCCTAGTCTTTCATTAGATATTGTTATGAAAATTTAAAAAAATCTAGGTACTGGTGTTATGCTTTTACATCGCTTAACATTAAAATTATAAACAAAATCTGCAAAAACAAAACAATGCAAGTAAACAAACCTGTTTACAAATTATCGTACTGTTTAATATAACAACAAGCGCCAGCATAAACAAATTGGTAAACAAGTAAACAAAAATATACAAACAACACTACAATAATGAATGTAAACAACGATGTTTACATTTAGAGACATTGGTGGAAGGCGAAGTCATGAACATTCGCCTTCAAGAACATTCATCAGACTGTTTACTCTGTCATATAAAAGGCAAGGCAAAGCAGACGAGTGGGTTAGTAAAAGTTCAGTCAGTCTTGTGTGAAGACGGCGTGCGTTTGAAGAGAATAATCATGGTTTGAAGTTCTCCGTTACAAAGATCTGTAGAATAATTTTCTAGCAATGTTATCACTTATGGGAAGGGTATTAACAGAGGAATAACAAAAAAAAAAAAAACAATTGTTGTTGTTTACATAAAGTTGTGAACAGTGGCACGCATGTGGCACACCACTCATGTCGTGTGTGTTAATTTTATACATGAACGGCGGGACATACAGTTTAAAGTCGATTCCAAATGACAGATTTTTAAGAAACTATTTATGGCAATTTTGTTTTACTCGGAGAGTTTTTGCCGGAAATCTGGTAAGAGGTGGTCAGTTGTGCAACCCTTGCGCTGACCAACTTCTTCCTCTTCCTTGATTTTGGTATAACTTGGTGAGTACAGGAACTGCGTTCACCCATGGCATCACAACGGGCCGCTATGCATGCTCAAGTGAGCTGTTTCATATTAGAGCTGCCACTCCGACCTAGTCACCGAACACATATTCTTTTCACATTTTTTGGGGTTTAAACCCGGGCCTTACGTCTAATAATTAACACACTACCTACTAGACTACGCCGACTACTCATGGTTTATAAGGTTTGATAGTATCGCTTACAATTTTACTTGGAATACATATTGAACCCGAACGCATAAAGTGTTCCAGCAAATTATGCACAATAGCCGTAGTCTAGTGTATTGGCTTATTAGATGAGAACCCGTGGCTCAATTCCTGTCGTAGACATATAAACCGAAATAAAATATGAAAAACAATATTTCTACGGCAACAAGCACCCGACAGTCTTCTGGGAAAAGCAAAGAGAATGAATAAAGTTGTCATGAAAAGTTTCTCAAAATAAGTTTGTCGTTCGGAGTCGATTTTAAACTGAAGGTCTCGCCTGTTACTTATAAAATTAACACTTACACAACATGGGTGGTGTGAGAAGCTAGGTTGTAATTCTGACTAAAGTGTTGCAAAATGAACAATCAAGTATGTAAGTTACGTATTTAATTTTTTATTATATTTAGAGAATATAATTTTTAAATCAATTTATTATAAATTAATTTGCAATTAGTTTAAAATTTATTACAAATTTGTTTTTAAAACAAGTTTTCAATTAAAAATCACAACGTATTTACATTAACAATCTGTTTTCGTTTACATGTGTAAACACACTTTCTAAGTGCCTCACTACGACTACTACTTACACATCAATTTGTATGTATAAAATGTAAGCAAAATATTTTTAATTGAACGCTGAAACAAAAACTCACTAGATTTAGTAGTTAATTAGTCAACAACAACAAAAACCATAAAATCTATATTATTATACACTCTCTTGTACACTTTTAATGCAAATTAGCCATTAAATAAATATAAACAAACGAACACACACAAGCGAACAAAAAACAAAAACCATTTGAAAGTTTTTAATTTCATTTTGCACTTTGCATTCTCCTTGCAACTTCTTGTCTAACGAGGTATTGCATTGCCCAGCAAAATGAATTTATTATAGTGAGTGTGTGTGTGTGTGCGTGACATACACGCAATGTGTATGTTACACGCACTCTGGCAACACCTTTCTTTAACACTTATTTTAGAATTTATACTGTCACGCCTTATTTTTTCTGCTAATTACAGACAAATGGCAGGTCATATACACATACATACATATATATCGACATATGGAAAAACATGTACATATGTATGTGTTTATTTATACACACAATTACACTTATCGTGGCACTTTGCCTGCTGTTAAGAGACTGTTAGCGAAGTAGTACAATTATTGAGTACAATTCTTTACTAATATTTATTAAGTTAGGTTAGGTTAGGTTATGTAAGTCTCCGTAGTTTAGTAGGTAGTGTATTGGCATATAAGACGTAAGGCCACGGTTCAAACCTCAGGTCAGACATCAAAACAACGAAACGTTGAGAATATTACAATTTTTGACGGCTTCACCGTTCAATGCATGTGAGTTTAGTGGACCAATATGTTGATGTGTTCATTGAACACAACCACAGCCACATTGCGATTAATGCTCATACTAACTTTACTTCGATTCTCATTCTCATCTATGAATGGATTTCGAAACATATGTACATATGGATGTAGTTGCGAATTACATCGTTGATGGATTTCCAATATGCTACAAGGCATTGGCATACCGATTGCTTCAATTAAACTGGATATTATGAGTTCGTTTTATAGGCACACTCAATCTCTATGACACGCGAATGATACTTTCAATATTACTAGTTTGTGCTAGTATGGGAATCGCCGTAGTCTAGTAGGTAGTGTTGGGCTTATTAGACGTAAGGCCACGGTTCAAATCCCAGGTCAAAAAATATGAAAAAATATTTCTTCGGCGATTTCCTGTCAGCAGATTTCTGGGATAAATTTCTGAGAGTAAATATAAATTGCCATGAAAAAATTCTCAAAAATCTAACGTTCGGAGTCGACTTTAAACTGTAGGTCCCGCCATTCATGTATAAAATTAACGCTTACACAACATAAGTGGCGTGAGAAGCTAAGTCGATATCCTTGCTGAAGGGTTGTAATGGCCAATTATGTATGTATGTATGTATGTATATATGTAGTTTAGGTTATGTAGTGCAGCTTACCCCCTTGAAGTAAGAGGTCCCAATTAGGCGTATTGTGACACCAGAATCAATTCTACTCGGAGATCAAAGATTCACTAGAGTAAACCACCTCAAGTCCAAAATAGATTTGTTATTGCAGCAATTTTTGCATTCGAGAGCTCATTCAAGGATGTCAGGAAGTGAGAAGTCAATAGCTTCCGTCTTTTGAAGACAAGAGCAGGGCACTGACACCTAAAGTGAAAGACAGTCTCTTCCTCCTTCTGAGGTCCACAGCTCCTTCAGAAATCATTTGAAGGAATGCCGAGTCTTTCGGCATGCCTACTATCAGAACAGAGGCCTGTGAGAATCGTTATTGTGTGATGGATAGCCATGCGAATTAAGGATAGAAGCGAGTCGGCCCTCTTCTTATTCATTAGTGTCTAGTAGAGCCTAGCAATATTGCACGTACCTTCCTGCTATCAACGAGTGGACAATATTAAAATTAACAGAGGCAATCTGAATACATTTACCCTGTAACAGGCCAGATATTGTGAGCTCCGTACTGGCCTTGGCCAGCTCATCAGCAATACAATTTCAAACAATATCCTTATGTTCCGGAACCCATATGAGAGTTACCTTTGCCTTTGAATGATTCGAAATTTCTTTGAGACGTCCTCAGCTTTCATGGACACAGATGGACGTTAAAACTATGTTTGTTAGGGGCTTAGTCGTGACCGGGCTGTACGAGTAAATCAAAATATTTTCAGGGAAAATGGTGTCACTTAACAAGGATTGCCATGACCTCTGTTTGGAAAATATTGTAATGGTCAGGCAGCCTATAAGAAAGTTTATTATCAGAATCCTTAATGAATATACCACAGCCCAACATTTGAGCCATCAGTGTAAGCTTCAAGGATCCCATTGGGAGCCCTTGGGTTTTCAAACTAGACGTCCCTTGTTGGAATTCTATAATCGAATGTTCTATTCAGAATGTTATAAATTTTTGCACCACACATCATCATAGAAATGGATCTTAAGGACGAAATTAAGATATCTCTCGGAAAATGCATGAATAGCCTCTTGGTGGACAATTAAGATTCAGTGAAGTGTTTACATAAAATGTGCCAACTCCCCGTAAATGGCAGTAAATATAAGGCCAACATACACAGAGATATAACAATTTATTCACATATTTTTCCGTAAAGCATTACATTTACTATGTATGCGTATGTATGTATGTATGTATGTTTGTGTTTTTTGGGTTTGCGGTCATTTATTTGTTGAGTGTTAAAAACTAATTAGAGTCAGTTTTCCACGCTTTTTTTTGTTTTTTTTTGTCTTTTGAAAAAAAATGTTGGTTTTTTCACACTGATATTAACCGCATAACAGCTGTCAATGGCAAAAATGATATAAAAATGAAAAACCAATAAATCTGAATGCGATATTAATTTAAATTAAATGTTTTAACAAGTAAAAGTAATTAACTACGCCATTAAAAGCTTTACAGTGGAAAAAACGAGATACGCATATTAAACGATAGTAAAGTGGCCATTAGATCCTTAGAGAGTTTGTACACCACATTTAAGGTTGTCAAAGAATGTTTTGTTTCTCTGGGGAGGCTGCAAGACATTCGACGGTTGCCTTCATTTGGAATCCTGGACACGGAGACATCGAAGGTAACAATAAGGTCGACGCACTTGCTAAAGCTGGCACCACGGAAAATTCAAATGTACTCCTATATGAGATAGGCGCTTCTTTGCATAGAGGCAAACAAATGGTCGCACCAAGACGCCATTCATTGGCAAAGGAAGTTGGGTTAATAAACCCACTTGTGCAGGCACCAGAAAAATCTGATCCGACATGTATACTCGCAGAATAGAATTTGCATTGAACCTATGAAGATTTTATCTAAGGAACCTCATGGCAGTTATAACGATACACTGGCCTCTATATATTCATGTCAGGGGACTGGAATTACCTCATAATGACTTTTGCAGAAACTACAACGACGAAAAAGAAAGAGAGGCGACAGAATATATTATTTTGCCATTCACCGGAGCTTCGAAACCTGAGAAGTAGAATTCGAAGACACTCAGAATTCACAGGATCCAAATAGGCTATGAGGCGGCCTCCAGTTTAACCGAAGCTAATAAGAGGACATCCGAGCATGCCTACAAAATCAGGCAAACAGTAATCAACAAGTGTAGACTCTGTTTATGCTTGTCAATGTTTTGAATTATTCTGTAACTTCAGTGATCTACTTTAACCTTGTTAGCTAGGGTAGCTCTACCAATAGCTAAGCATGCTCTCAGAATTTTCACACATACTTAGCATCTTAAGAGACAAATATGTGTATGAATGGGCTACACCCATGGCTCAGCTATCAGTAATGATTCGAAAGCACCCGTCATATATTCGGTAATATTGTTACGTTTTTAAAAGGTAACTGTGTGCCACTGTTCACAACTTGCTGTAAACAACAACAATTGCTTTTCTTTGTTATTCCTATATTTATACCTTTTGCATAAACAATAACAATTACTAGACAATTATTCGACAGATCTTTGTAACGGAGATCTTCAAACTACGATTTCGCTCTTCAAACACACCGCGTCTGCACACAAGACTAACTAAACTTCAGTCACTCAGTCGCCTGCTTTGCCTTGCCTTTTATATGGCAGAGTAAACAGTCTGATGACTCAGTTCATGACTTCGTCTTCTCGAAATCTATATAAATATAAACATTATTGTTTACATTTATTATTGTAGTGTTGTTTGTGTATTTTTGATTACCACTTTTTTATTCTGGTGTTTGTTGTTGTATTTTTGTTTACTTGTTTACACTTTTTTTTATGCAGTTGTTCGTTGTTATATTAAGCAGTACGATAATTTGTAAACAGGTTTGTTTACTGCATTGTTTTGTTTTTGTAGCTTTTGTTTGTAATTTTAATGTTAAGCGATGTAAAAGCATAACACCAGTATCAAGATTTTTCATTTCCTTAACAATGCTTTAATCACTTTTAGTCCTTGGAATCGCGGATACTTCGAATGCAAATATCTTTCATCCTGATGCTATTCCTGCTCTCCAATCCATTGAGGTAAGTGTGACTTGTATATACAGGCGATCGATTTGCATCAACACGGGTAGATCTCCAATCATTCTATCTATGTTTTGGTATAATTTTTGGTGGGGGGAAGAAACAATAGATTTTTGGACAGAAAATAATTCATGAAATTTCCTTGTATTATACTGCAACTATATTTTGGCTACACTTTTTGCACTTCACTTTTTATATTCTATTACCCACTGTGCCTTTGCATTTGTTATGGTTTTAGGCTTTAAAAATAACTCGTTATCATTTAGAGACGCCATGTTTTATATACGGAGTCATTTTGTCATTCCAATTTATGTTTTTCTTGTCAAGAAAAATTTTAATATGTTTGTTTCTCTCTTTCTCTCTCTCGCTTGCTGTGTCTGTTTCCTGTCTTTCTTTAGAAAGGATTTAAAAGATTTTCAATTTATTTTTTAATATCTGTTTGTTTGTGTTTGTTTTTTATTTTTATTTTATAAATATGGTAGACAATAATAATAACAACAACAGATAAATAATAATAACAATTTATTTCTATTTTTTTTTTTGGAGCACAAACACATCCTGTGAGTAAATATATTAAAAACATAAATACATATGCACGTACACATACCCACATATATATAATACATGTTTGTGTGTGCTGCTGCATACACTTGTAGTCTTTAATTAAAATTTCCTGTATTTAATTTTCATATTTTTTTTTCCAATTTTATTGTTGTTGTTTGTATTTCTATTTATTTATTTAATAAATATTTCTTCAAAATAATTGTACAATATCTGCCTGGTACGCATTTGTTTGTTTATTTATTTTGTTTTTTAATTTTATTGTTATTGTTGTTGGTGTTGTTATTATGCCATTTGTGGCATAATTTAACAATTTAAAGAAGAGTTTTTATTAAACAAATGTGATCCCTTTTGTTTATATATCCCCTGTACTCTACATTAAGTTTTTTGTTAGGGTTTGTTAAATTGTTTTAGAAGACTTTTTAAGTTGAATTTTACAAATCGATTAAGAACCAGTTTATCTTCGTCATAGTCAAGTAGATAAAGTGTTGGCTTATTGAATGCGAGGCCCAGAGTCACACTTTAGGCTAGATATTTCGGGAACTTTCTCTCAGCAGCCATTAAAGGTTTCTCCATCTGTCTACATCCGTCGTTTGTAGTCGACTTTAAGTTATAACACCCGCCTTTCATTTATAAAATTAATGCACACAACATGGGTTATGTGAGAAGCTAGGTTGTGATATCGACTAAATGCTTGTAATCACCAAGTAAGTTATCTGCCTATTCTCCTATACTCAATGCCAACAAAGAAATGAATCATCAGTTGAACAAGTATTATGAGTTTGAGCTCATAGTTTGTGCCATGACCAATCAAATAATTCTCGCCTAGTCAGCGAATTAAGACCAAATTCTTCCAGAAAATATTCCAATATATTGTTACATTTTAAAAACGTTTAAAATATGAGCTCGTATATAAAATATTAATACATTTATTTACATTTAAAATATTAATACATTTATGTATAGTTTTCAATTAAAATTCTTTATTATTCGCACAATTCCGTGTTCCACTGTTTACAACTTGATGTAAACAACAACAATTGCTTTATGTGTTATTCTTCTGTTTACACCCTTTGTATAAACAATAACAATTGCTAGACAATTATTCGACAGATCTTTGTAACGGAGATCTTCAAACCACGGTTACTCTCTTCACACAAGACTGACTGAACTTTTACTAACTCACTCGTCTACTTTGCCTTGCCTTTTTTATGGCGGAGTAAACAGACTGATGAATGTTCTGGAAGGCGAATGTTCATGTCTCGAGAATATCGTTGTTTCATTATTGTTATTTGTGTATTTTGTTTACATTTATTCTTATAGTGTTGTTTGTGGATTTTTGTTTACTTGTTTACCATTTTTTATGATGGTGTTTGTTGCTATATTATGCAGTGTGATAATTTGTAAACAGGTGTGTTTATTGCATTGTTTTGTTTTTGTAACTTTTGTTTATAATATCGTATAATATAGTATATGTATAATATGTATACTGTGTAGTGTAGGGTCTAAAACACGGCAAACATGATAGCTTGTAAATTCTTTTTTATTTTAAGCTTCTTTGAAATTTATTTTATTTTTTCATTTCATCTCGTCTTACAATTCTATTTATGCTCTGTTATTCTTGGAATTTTTTAAAGCATTATTCGGATGTTGTTTTGTTACAGAAATTTTAAGAATTTCCCTTTAAATTACTGCAGAGTATATACTAAGTGAGCTCAGTTGAGTAGTTGAGTAGCAAAGTAGCAAAGGGTCTAAATTGCTCAAAAGTCCAAGTAACAATAGAGTAACAATAAATGAAAGGAAAGGAAACAGAGAAAAAGGAAATGAATGAAAAGTGAATGCCTCTGTGTATGTAGTTGTTTCAGGTCAATTCATAACAAGATGAAAACGTTTTTTACTGTTTTACCGGACAATACTATACACAATACTATTGTATTCATTGTGTGTAAGTGAACTTGTATGTATGTATATGTGAGAGAGAGAGAAAGCAATAGGTTTTATGTCAATATCATGTTGTCTTACAATGGAATTGCAATTATTTGAAAGTGTTATAGAAAATAATTCCTTTTTCCTTTTCTTTTTTTCTAAAAAGGCTTAATTAAAAAAAAGAAGAATAATATTGAAAAGAATTATAAGTTTTTTGTTTGTTTTTAAATGAAATATTTGTTGAAAAGAATTTTTGTATTCGTTAGCAGTTATTATTTTTGTTAGACCAGGAGACTTGTTTCGGAATGGATGTTAGAGTACAAGTATTGAGGAACCCCATAACGAACCTGTATGAATAAAATTTATGAACAATATTTTCCAGTTTCAGAAAATATCCCCTTAGGGCAAGGCGGTGCTGGAGGTTGCCATAGTAGAGAGTGTGGTTCAATCTCTGGCTCAGAAATTTCGAAAATAATGAAATAAGAAAAATATTTCTTTCGGCGACTTATTGTCAACAGACTTATTGTAAAAACTCTGAGAGTAAATAGAATTGCCATGAAAAGTTTCTCACAAATATGCTGTTCGGAATCGACTTTAAAGTATAGGTCCGCGCCACTCATGTCTAAAATTAATACACACAACATGGGTGATGTGAGAAGCTAGGTCGTAATCCTAATCAAAGATTTGTAATGTCCAGTTAAGTAAGTAAATAAGATGCACAAAATCTGTTTATGATACTCTATGCTGGTACAAATTATAGGTGATACACCCCCAGCAATATGATAGAATAAGAAACGTGGTGCTTATTGTCAAGTAGAAGTTGAAGAAGTTGGCAACTGAGACCATGTAAGGTAGACATTGAGCCGGGAAGGTATGTATAATGAAATCTTTATCGTGAATGCAATTTTTTTTTGGTTGTTCACATGTTACGTTTTTACCTTTCAAAAACGTTTCAAATATGAACTCGTAGATTGCAAATAAAAATAAAAATAAATTTGTGTTTAGTTTTAATTAAAATTCTTTATTGTACGCACGATTATGTGTGACACCTTTTTGCCATTTTAAAGTTAATTCCAGTATATGTATATCTCTTTAAAAAATTACAAGGAAAATTGTACGTAATACAGTTGATGATTAAGTGGTGCCTGCTCTGTGGTGTAGGGTATATATATAAGAACCCAAAGGTTAAATCAAGGCACTTATGCAGTGTATGGCTTTTCATTCTTCTAGTGAAACAGAATTTATTTCCAATAAAAATTTCTTCTTGCGGTAAAAGGTCAAACGTATGAGTTTAGCCGTAGGGAAATAGTTTGAATTAGATTAAATACATATCCAGTTCACGGCTGTTTGGCCACAATTTTTTTCACTTTTCATAATACCATTCGACTGTTTCAACGATTTCTGTGTAGACCAGATAAGTAGAATCGAATCATACTCATAATTGCTGATACTTATAACGCATTCATACTTATTTCAATATCATGGAACCTCTCTACTCTAGTCTCTACTCAAAGTTTGAAGTACTCATCATATTCATACTTAACAACACTTTTGTTGTTGTTGTTGATTTCGCCTCTCTGTAACTCAACATATACACGAAGTACTTACTGGAAGGTTGTGCGTTTGCTCTGTTTGCTGCTCTCTCCTTTTTTGCTTATGTGTCTTTTTACTTTCTTTTGTAAATGCAACAACAACTATGACCGCAAATTTTCGTGAATGACTCGAGTCACTTGAATCATTTATAAGTATTATAAGAAGTACTTTTCTAAAGTTATGAATCTAAATGAGAAGGCAGGATTACGAATCAAACATATTTCGAATGGTATGAGTTCGATGTCGACGTTGCACGCATACTCAGTGCAACCTGTACTTATAAATTAACGTTGTAGTGAGTATGAATGTATCAGAGTACATAGCTGAATTTCAATATTGTTGACTCATTTATATTCAAAATTTCTTGAGTGCTTATGAATATCGAAAAAACGATTCATTGCTGATATCTGGTATAGACTCACAATTTTGCTAAATGGTTTAGAATCCGGACTTTTTTAAACTGTTCTACTGGGAAACCAAAACGACCTTCGGATTCGAAGTTTTTTTTGTTATTTTATCGATCCAACTTTAGAAGGCATGGAGTATTCCTGACATCGACAGTACAGAAACAAAAAAAAACCCCCCAAGACAATAATTGTGTAGAAATAAGTCTGTTCCAATGTCAGAAGCTATAAGTTAGGTTAGGTTAGGTTAGGTTAGAAGACGCATACTTATCATTGGGACAAGTATAATACCCAGAGTTCAAAATGACCCATTGTAATATCGTCTTAGAAGAGAGAGAGAGAGGATAATGAAGGAGACAGGGAAATTGAAAAAGGAGAGGAGGTAAGGAAAAAGAAGATTAAAACTTTTCCTATATGATAACGTCTGGCTGGAGAAAATCTGCATTTTCTGTATTTTTAGTTCCTTTGTAGTTGCAGTTGAAGTTTAGTAAAGTCCATTCGTAATTTTTTCTCAATGCCGTATACTTTCAATACAAATTGAGTTTACACAATACTTTCTGCTCTCTTCTTTACAAAAACTTGACATGTCGTGCGACTTGTGTAAGCGTTTAAATTCACCTTTGGAATATATCGGATTACTGCTTTTACTTTTTGCATTAACCTCTATTCAGAAGGTGAATTTTTCGTACATGTTTTTGTCCATGTTTATAGGCGCTCTAACCTATTGTCTTATCTGCAGTATCTGCATCGCATACATAACTATCTCACGAGATCATTTGCCATGAGTAATGTAGACACAAAACAGTTCACGAATGGTCTTAAGTATTCATAAAAATTTCTTTGTTTTTGTTTAAATCCCACCATATCACTCTCCCTCTCTCTCTCCCTCTCTCTCTCCCTCTCTCTCCCTCTCTCACCCTCTCACTCCCTTTTACTCTCTTTCTCACTGTATTTTATTGTTTCTCTCAAATAGATACAAAAGCGATTGTAGCAAATGCACTGGTGTGTAAATGAGTGTAAGCATTAGTGTCTGTTCATGTATGTATGTATGCGTGCTTTATGTTGTATAGTTTAATATAATCCTGTTTAGTCGTGTAGAGACATGCATGGCTATATTTACTAGCATGCATGCATGAACATTTTGTTTCTCTTCTGTTATTATTATTGTTGTTATAAAACTGCCCTCCATTTTGGTTGTTTGTATAAAATTATTTCAAATTTTCGCTCTCTCTCGTTTACTTTCTCTGTTCTCTATTGTTCTGTTTTTTTTTGTTTGTTTTTTTTATTGTGTATATGTGTGTGTGTTTGTCTAAATCATTTCATTTATTAGCGAAATCTTTTCGCTTATTTGTTTGTTTACTAGCTTTTGGAATTTAATGTTTGTTAATGTGTGCTTATGTATATGTATGTGTGTATATTTGCCAATCTATTGCCAGTTTTTCTTTACACACACAGTAATTTTTGTAAAACGTAAATTACATTTGAAATGTAAATATTTATTTAAAAAATTTATTATTTTTGCCTGTTGTCTATTCATATACTTGTTGTTGTTATTGTTGTCGTTGTTATTGGGTGTAAAATATAAAAATGTGAGAATCGCAACAAATGACTTTATGGTTAGTAACATTTATACTGCAAGTTATTGGCGGAAAGTGCTGCTTTACTCCTTCAATTTCACAAAACTAAAACTAAAGCCGTCGTAGTCTAGTAGGTAGTGTGTTGCTTTACTAGACGAGAGCTCTTGCATTCAAATCCCAGCTCTGATATCTCGAACAAAACTACGGACTACAGTCTTCTTGTAAAAACTCTAAGAATAAATAGAATTGCCATGAAAAGTTTCTCAAAAATCTGTCTTTCAAAGCTGACTTTAAACTGTTGGTCTCGCTACTGATGGGTGATGTGAGAAGCTTGCTTTTAAACCTGACTAAAGGATTTACAACTTTGCAAAACTGACCAATGAGTTTACAGCTCTGTAAAAACTGTGAGAATAAATAAAATTGCCATGGAAAAGTTTCTCAAAAATCTGTTGTTCGCAGTCGACTTAAACTGTAGGTCCCTCCACTCATGTATAAAATTAACACTCACAACATGGGTTGTGTGAGAAGCTTGGTTGTAAACCTGACTAAAGTCCAATTAGGTTAGGTCTATAAGAAACTGAAGCTTAGGTTTTTTACTGAAGCTTATCATGAACCCATGCCATTTCAACATGATCTGTACATACGAGAGGTTATCGCAGTCTAGGGCCATTACATACATACATAATTGACCACTACAACCTTCAGTCGAGATTACGGCCTAGCTTCTCAGGGCCGTTAACGTAATGATAAATTGAAAGCATCGTTTAATGAATATTATAACCAAGAGAGAAGAATCTGAAAAGTTTTGTTCAATCTGTTCAAGCATAAATTGTAAAAAGTTTTCACACGTAAGGACTTCTCTTTAAACAAGAAGAATTATTTACCAGACTAATAGAAGTTGACAATCGTTGGATGTGGCGTCAATACCAAAGTCGAGTATGCATTATGTCAAGGTAAACCAGTGTATTTGATGGGATCAGAATGACACCATCAATTATAGATTTTTGCTAACCTTTATCAAACGAATTTAATTCGTTTAAAATGCTTAGTGCAATGCTTTCTTCCTATCCCCATCTGCAGAAGTGTGACCTGGTTTTATTTTAGCTTCTTCTTATTGTGGCTATGGCTCGATTGCTTGGAGATGGACTCTATTGAAAGCTTTACATCGTTAGACCTTAGAGTATAAAAAAATTAATGTAGAGAAGCTCACTTTTGAGAGAGATTTAATAGAAAAATTAATCCCTATTCTCATAAACTCATAGATTTTTAGATTTCTTCTTTGGTTTTTCGACAATAGAAACATATTAGAAGCTGCAGGAATTGAGGTTATGTTATCTTAATGTTCCACACAGCAATTTTTCAGTTCCACACCAGAGATCAGCAATGAATCGTTTTATCGCTACTCATAAGTACTCATGAAAATTTTAATATAAGTGAGTCAACAATATTGAAATTTAACTATGTACACTGATTCATTTGTGCTCACAATTCACAACATTGCTTTATAAGTACTGGTTGCAATGAGTATGTGTACAACGTTCGACATCAAACTCATACCATCCGAAATATGTTTGATTCATAAGCCAGTCTACTCATTTAGATTCATAACTTTAGAAAAATACTTATAAATGATTCGAATCAGTCTTAGTTGTTGTTGCATTTCCAAAATAAAAGAAAAAAGACACATAAGCAGAAAAGGACAGAGCAGTAAGCAGAGCAAACATACAACCTTTTAGTGAGTATTTTAATGTTCGCATGCGATTCATAACTATTTTATGCTCCGTGTATATGTTGAGTTATGGAGAGTCGAAATCAACAACATCATACGTGTTGTTAAGTATGAATATGATGAGTACTTCAAACTTTGAATATGAGTAGAGAGGTTCCATGATATTAGAAAATGTATGAATGCGTATAAGTATCAGAAATTATGAGTATAATTCGATTCTACTCATATTTTTAAATACTCATTGCTGATCTCTATTCTACACCCAATATTATCTCATTTGTACTCCCCGTTTTGTTTTATTACAATTGCAAATATTTATGAACACATACATACATACGTACATAAATTCAATATTTTTTGTGTGTTGTTGTTATCATTAGTTTAACTAACAGATTATTATAAATGATAACAATTACAAGACAATACTACAACATGCGGTTATTGTGCTGCTATTGTACACAAAATGCCAGACTACATTCGTACATGTGACCATGTGTGACCATGTGCGACCATGTCTATAAAGTCTATGGAAGCCGTATGGATTTTTCTATTCAAATATTATTTTCGAAAATAATTTATGTTCTGTTGGAGAGAAAAATAAATAATTTTCCGGTTGTTTTGTTGATTTTATTATGATCGTTATTGCATTTATTTTTAAATAATTTTTTTTTTCGGTTTCTTTTTTTGTTTTTATTGTACTCAAAAATAATATTGAAAAATTGATTTTTATTTTTAGTAACCTGCTGATTTGCAATTGAAAGCACAAAAAAAAATCAGAACAACAATTAAAATTGACAACAATTTGTTTCAATGTCGTAGCGTGTGTGTGTGGTTTTGAAAAATATTTTTTTTCTTTCATTGTAATGGATTTGGAAAATAAATCATATGCAGTGATGCACTCTAATGAATAAATTTTATGATTTATTGAGATTTTTGTAACAATTTTGTAAATTTTTAAAATAAAATAAAAATTAAAATAAAACAACATTTAATTTTCGAGACAACTGTGATGAAATAAATACGGGAATTTTATATTTCGTTTGGAAATTTGACAAAACACAAAAAAAAAAATTGAAATATCTTTTCCAAACGATACCATTTTGATGGATAAAATTCTATCATTTTTGTAGAAAAGAGTAGGAGTTTAGGGTTTTCAGACATCTCCAACAGAACGAATTATGAAAATTTCGTGACTTGTTCATATAGATCTGCGACTCAAAAAACCCCACAAGAAAAAGTTTAACAAAGTCAGATCTTACAATCTCGCTTGATTGTTCACATCCCCTCCACGTGAGATGACTACTTTCTTCGAACTTCTAATGCATACATATACATAATTGGCCATTATAATCCTTCAGTCAGGATTACGGCCTAGTTTCTCAGACCACTCATGTTGTGTGCCTTAATTTTATACTTGAGTGGCGGGACCTACAGTTTAACGTCGACTCCGAACGACAGATTTTGAGATACTTTTTCATGGCAGGTTTATTTACTCTCAGAGTCTTTGCCAGAAATCTGCTGAGAGGCAGTCGCCGAAGAAATATTTTTTTTCATATATCGTTTTGATGTATGGCCTGGGGCTCGAACCCGGGCTTTACGTCTAATAAGCGAACATAATATCTACTAGACTACAGCGACTACAACCGAACCGCTAATATAATAATAATAATATATATATATATCAAATATGGCATGACGACAGCTGTGTTGCTCGTGGTATAATACGTTTGAAACCACATTTTTTTGGAGGTAAACATCGATCTGTAGAGGCTCGCCATTAACAGTGATCGTACTCAAAGAAATATGGAGGCAAATCGTTGGCGGTCCATAATCCATACCAAACACTGAGTCTTTTGGTTGGGGTTTCATGTGTAATAAGCTATCAAACTACTTGATAGACTACGGCGCCTACTCAGGGTAGAGCGCATGCGAAGTGTCCAATTTCCTAAGATTCTCCAGCACAAATCAGATCAAAATAAATAGCGATATACAGTTGGATTTGAGGCTCGTTGAGGTTTCTTTTGTCGAATTCCTCTCAGCAATCTTTTGGTAAAAACTCTGGGATTAAATAAAATTGTCATGTGAAGTATCTGAAAAAAATCTGTCGTTCGGAGTCGTCTTTTAACTGAAGGGTTCACCAATCATGTTGGAAGACATTATAGCGGGTTATCCATTTCGTGGTTTCAAAAGTAAACGTAAATAAAATACATATAAAATATTTTTTTCATGATATTTCTATTTTACTGTAAAGTTTGAACGTTGACATTATGTGTGAAACACTACATCATTTAAATGACTTCCACGCGAAGTGTTGCAAGCATTGATTCTTTTGAGGTAATTTTCGACCACTTTTTGACACATATTGGGCGGTATCTCAGCCAGTAAGGTCCAATCACACCTTCGGACCAAAGAGCGCACCAAACAGTGACTTTTTCTGGATGTAATGGCCTCTCTTCAATTAGTTGAGGATTCTCAGAACCCTAAATACGACAATTTTGTTTATTAACATACCCACCGAGTGAAGCACATTTCATTGCTGAAGAAAATTTTGTTCGCAAAATTGCCGTCCACCGCCAATCACCATTTTTGTAGTAGGTCAATGTCAGACTTTCAACTGAAAAAAAAAATCGTTTCACAACTTAGTTTGACAGAGGTCGAATTCCAGTCCCATACTTTTGAAACCACGAAATGGATAGCCCTATATAATGCTGTGAACAAAATGGTGGATAATTGAAAGTCTATTTGCATCGTCAACGTTCCGACCACGGGAACTAAACTGGTAGTAGTACAACATATGTGGACTTTGATAGATATGGTCTACACACTCTCTAAACATATCCATCTAGGATGTCTTGATACTGAATTTGTTCTACGGTTTCAGAAAATTCAGACGGATTATGGAGTAATCTTCATCTGCCTGGAAATGCTGCTATATAGTGCCGGCTAGAATGTGATACCCATTGTAGTAACAAGATATGTACGGTATTTAATATGTCGGATTCAAGTATCTTGTAGTCAATAAAGCGATACACGTGAACAGAAGCAAAGACCATAACTGATCTCCTTCCTTGTTTTTGTTCAGTATCGTTGATGTATTCGCAACTACTTGTCTTACCTGTGGTTTGCAAGTAAAGGATAGTGGGCAGTGCCTTAGACTGAGTGTCTAAATCAAGCGAAAACGAATGTTCAACTTTGATTTTTAGAATATGGTATTCATTTCACATTACAACCTACATATTTCTCTGTAGTTTTGTGTTTACAAAGTAAGTATTTCAAAGATAACATCAAATCTTAATATGCGTTCCTCGTTTAACCTCGTTTAAATTGGTTTAAAACTAATTTCAAGTGTGCTTTTTTCCTCTTCCATGAATATAAATTAATTTCATTGTGAACAAATGCAAATGAGTTTATAATCATCATACACACCAACGCCTGCTTAGCCATAAAACACTTGCCACAACCCGATTAAACCATAAATTAAAAAATTTTATCTCCCAAGTATTTGTAATCAAAATAAATTGCAACACATCATAAAAACTAACACACTTGCATTCTATGAAATCAGAATGAACGCTGTTTTATTGCAGTTTTTTCTGTCGTTTTTTCTTATACAAACACAAAACCATACATTTATAACCTTTTTATTTATAAAAATAATAACAACAATAACAAACAAACAATAGCAGCTGTAACAGTAAAACAAATGTCAACATATACAATGACACGCAATTACAATAGCATACACACATATACATGTGTGTGAATATGTTAAAGGACACTACGAAAGAGGGAGAGCATCACATGGAGAGAGAGAGTCTGTTTAAAAGTTATGAGTGATTATGATACAGATTTTTGCATACACATACATACATACAACAATAGGGAGCATTCGAATCCGAAAAAAAAAGAAACCCAAACCATAATAAATCTTGTCTATTTCAAAAATGTTTTCACAGAAATGCAACAACAACAACAACAATTCATGTAAGAATATAAAATGTCATAAACCAACAATAAAAACAATAACGGGGTGTGTAAACGACCACATAAAACGCGTTAAAGACATGTTTGGAAAGTTTTTTTTGTTTTCGTATAAAATACTTGGATTTCTGTTGGTTTTATAAGAGTGAATGGAATTCTTGTTAAAATGTTTGCAAATAAATAAGCTCTTCTAGTGGAACAGTGGTTTAATGTGGTGTTTATTCAAGGAAAGCAATTTAATATTGCCTGCAATGAAATAATTCTTCGTATGTAATCCCAGGACCTGCTGTCAGCTCATTTAGGGTCGAATAACTTGACTTTCTATGGTCAAAGAAAAAATTAAGAAATTCAAGTTCGAGTTCAGGATCGAACATTGTTGCAACACATCAAAATTGAACCTTCAAACTTCATTGTCCTGTTGTTGTGACGAAGAAAATAACATATTGTTACGTTTTTACTTTTTAAAAAACCGTTTAAAATATGTTACAACTTGATTAAACAACAACAATTGCTTTGTATGTTATTCTTTTGTTTACATCTTTTGCATAAGTAATAACAATTACTAGACAATTGTTCAACCGATCTTTAACATGGAGATCTTCAAAACACGATTACTCTCTTCAAACATACCGCGTTTTTACACAAGACTGACTCAACTTTTTCCTAAATCAGTTGCCTGCTTTGCTTTGCCTTTTATATCGCAACGTAAACAGTCTGATGAATGTTCTTGAAGGCGAATATTATGCAATGTAGGCAGTAAAAATTAAAAGTATTTATACGTGTGAGTATTTTTTTACCAACACTATAACAAAAAAAGGTGAGTTGGATTCACTATTTGATGTGTGGCCGGGCAACTTTACGTATTCAACGAGATTTTTCACTTTACTTACTTACTTTCTTAATTGGTCATTACAATCCTTTAGTCATGACACCAACCATGTTGTGTGTTAAGCTTATCCATGAGCGAATATATAATTTAAAATTGACTTCAAACGATAGATTTTGAAGCAACTCCTTATGAAAAATTTTATTTACTCTCAGAGTTTCTGCAGGAAGACGCCGAACAGATATTTTTTTTCATATTTCCCTATGTTCGAGAGGTCTGAGATGGGGTTTGAACCACGGCTTCGTGTCTTATAAGGCAACACAGTAGTTAATACACTACGGCGTCTGCTTTGGGTAGAAAGCATAGGAAGTGTCCAATCACTTGTGCAAAATGTTCAATGTGGCATAAGCTGTGTGGTTTGTGGTGTCTTACGGTTGAAACCACATGTTTTTGAAGGTAAACATCGACCTATAGAGGCTCGCCATTGAACGTAATGGCCTGTACAACGTCGTTCACAAAGGAATATTGACTGAAATGCCTAAAATCATACCAAACACTGACTCTTTTGGCTGGAGTTTCATGTGTAATAAGCCATCACACTACTTGCTAGACTACGGCTTCTTTGGGTAGAAAGCATCCGGTGTGTTAAATTTCCTAAGGCTCTGGAGCACAAATCAGGTCAAATTATGTCGCTGGATATGTTAGATTTGAGGCTAGATGAGGCTTGTGGCTTATTTGCATGCATTTGCGATTTAAGAAAACACCACAAGAAAAAGTTTTCAAATTCAAATCCCATAATCTCGATAGATTGTTTACATCACCTCCATGTGAGATGACTACGGAACCACATGTTTATGGAGGTAAACCTATAGAGGCTCACCATTGTTAGTAATAGCCTGTCCAACATTGTTCTTAAAGAAATAAGGAACCATGATGCTGGCAGTCTGAAATACTCTCAAAAAATGACTCTTTTCTCATGCAATTGGCTGGGGTTTGAAACATGGCTTCACGTATAGTAAGCCAAGACACTACCTACTGGAGTACGACAACTGCAGCTGTCTTCTCTACATTTAAAAACGATACAATAATCCACAACAATATCTTTAAAAATAATTAAACAAACGTATACTTTTTAAATTTATTTTAATGCTGCTGTTTTAATTAAAAAATAAATTTAAATGATTGAATGCATTTGTTAAAAAGCAAATGTTCTCCTATTCTCCTAAGGATTGTTGGTTGGAGACCACAACACATAATTCTTTTTTATAATTTTCCATGTTCTCTTCTACCTCCACTCTTTGGTAACCATAAGCAATCCTTTTATAATATATTTCATAAACCAATAAGAAAAATACATTCCTACTCCATGCAGCACCTAAACTCATATGCTGTATGAGCCTCATGTACTTTTTTGCATAAACCAGGGAACGTTTTGTTCCCCTTTCGAAAAGTATTTGCTATTGCAACCACCACATAAATATGGTAAAAAACCCCATAAAGTATGTAAAACTAATAGGATTTTGAACTCTCTCTCTCATGGCTATGGTTGTGGTTGTGTAAAATGAAGGAAACATTTGTGAACGTTAAACTATACAAGTCCATACACTTGTTGTTATTGCAGTCATAGTCAGTATTGCTGCTTAATGCTGCTGCTGAAGTTGTAAGTTGCATGCTACGTTGACTATATGATTTCTAGTGTCTTGACTTTTGACCCCTACTTGGATTTGTGTTTTTTGCCTCTTGAATTTTTTCAATGCAAACGAATAAGAAGGAATTGGTTGAGTGTATGTGTAGAGGGAACAATTGTTGAACTGTTTGAGGTCCAATGTATGCGGTGCAAGTAATTGGATGAGGGAGGACAATTTTAAAAAAATTAAAAATTTGTACCATGAACGGCTGGGAATTGGGAATTGAAATTTGTTTTGTTCAATTTAATATGAGAATGGCTTTTAAATGGAGAACGACTGAAAATGAGAGGGAATGCAGGATATGAATTCTTATTTGTTTAATTGAAACGCTGTGTTCTTATTAATGTTATTACATTTTTACATTTTAAAAACGTTTAAAATATGAGCTCGTAGATTGCAAATAAAATTAAAATAAATCTGTGTTTAGTTTTAATTAAAATTCTTTATTATTCGCACAATTCTGTGTGCCACTGTTCACAACTTGATGTAAACAACAACAATTGCTTTGTTTGTTATTCCTCTGTTCATACCTTTGCATAAACAATCACAATTACTAGCAAATTATTCGACAGATCTTTGTAATGGAGATCTTCAAACCACGATCGATCTCTTGAAACACACCGCTTCTTCACACAAGACTGACTGAACTTCACTGCCTCACTCGCCTACCTTGCCATTTATTCTTGTAGTGTTTGTTGTTGTATTTTTGTTTACTGTTTTTTTATGCTAGTGTTCGTTGTTATATTAAGCAGTACTATAATTTGTAAACAAGTTCGTTGTTTTGTTTTTGTAGCTTTTGTTTATAATTTTAATGCAGAGTACCTTGCATGTAGCTTTCTGTTGTTAATGAGATTAAGTTTACCTGTAATAAGTGTGAATAACATTCAAATTAACTGAGGCAAAGTTATCCGAAAAGTTATAAGGAACCATAAAACTGACGCGAATGTGCCTATGTCTTCCTGGAATGGGAATATCTATGGTTCATCATTCACTCGGCATTTGACTGCATTGAGTTTTATTGCCACCAACTCACAGAGCTCCTGTGCTTATTATATTCACATGAATTAAATCATAAAAGCCATTTTTATTAAAAAAAAAAACACACACACACAAAAAATTTTATCAAAACTTTGCCACACTATGGCCATGAATCGCCTGCCCTGGCCTGGTAGAAATGAAATTAAAATCCATGAAATAGAAATCAAATCATCGGATACCATTTGTAAGCAATTAAGCTGAGTTTCCATACATTTTTGATACGTCCTCTACTGCATCAGACCCCCCTTTATGCAGCATTCGAATGATGATTTAGCTCGGTGTAGGCCAACAAAATAAATTTCAAGCGTTCATTCGATTTTATTTACGGCAATCGGAATAAAGACATTCGATTTTGTAAAATTTTTATTTTTCAATTCATGAAGTAAAGGGGGAGGGGAATTTGCTCGCATGGAAATGTGGTAAAATTTGTTGGTGATTGCAAAGAAAATCAAGAAAATAAAAACAAAATGATGAGTTTATGAGTCATAAACTAAAACAAAATCTCATATGAGTTTTGATTTTTATTATTTGATTATTTCATTATGTTTTACAAATAAAAGAATTTTCCAAAAATATACAGAAATTATGAAAGAAATGTAATGGATTTGGAAAATGATTTCAATGCCTTTTTAATATTTTAAACAATGTTTTCCATTTCATAAAGTTTACAAGCATATTCTAATACAGTTATACAATGTTTCAATTTTGTTACGTTTTAAACTTTGAAAAACAATTAAAATATAAGCTCGTAGATTGAAAATAAAATAAAAATAAATTTGTGTTTAATTTTAATTATAATTCTTTATTATTCGCACAATTCAGTGTGCCACTGTTCACAACTTGATGTAAACAACAACAATAGCTTTGTTAGTTATTACTCTTTGCACTCTTTTGCATAAACAAAACAATTACTAGACAATTATTCGACTGATCTTTGTAACGGAGATCTTCAAACCATGATTACTCTCTTCAAACACACCACGTCTTCCCACAAGACTGACTTAACTTTACTCACCCAGTCGCCTGCTTTGCCTTGCCTTTTATATGGCAGGGTAAACAGTCTGATGAATGTTCTTGAAACCGAACGTTCATTACTTAGCCTTAACTAAATTATTGTAGTGTTTGTTGTTTTATTTTTGTTTACTTGTTTACCATTTTTTATGCTGGTGTTTGTTGTTGTATTTTTGTTTACTTGTTTACCATTTTTTATGCTGGTGTTTGTTGTTATATTAAGCAATACGATAATTTGTAAACAGGTTTGTTTACGGCATTGTTTTGTTTTTGTAGCTTTTGTTTATAATTTTAATGTTAAGCGATGTAAAAGCAAAACAACAGTATCTAGATTTTTCCATTGTCGTAACATTATATTCAATGCAGAATATGGGATGTTAAACAAATTCTGTCTAAAATCTCTCCTCAAATTTTTTTTATAAATTTAGATGACACATGACACCTTCTTCAGCCGTTTTCTTGAAATGTAAGAGTCCTGAATCACGTCGAGGTATTTGGTCTTCATCGGAATTACTTTATGCCTTAAGTTTAGGGGGTTGAAAGTCGGCAATTCGTTGAAATTTTAAGGATTTCTGTCTGCCATGCTGGAGACATATTAATGACGTTATTGTACATGGTGTTGGGCGTTGATACAGTCGACTTGGACAGCTTGTAATTTTGATATGTGTTTACATATTCAAATCGGTTTAGAACTTTCTCTCTCTTTCTGCTTCCATAGAGTGTTATTAAATATTTGTAAAAATATTTTCTCCATTTTATTCATTCGTATATTCACGATTTCATTTCTCATTTTTATGCAAATATTTGTAATGCTGTTTATAATTTTTTTTTTCAAACATCCATTGGAGTGTATTTAATTGGAAATTATTTACATTTATTCTCATCCAAAAATACATTCTAACCACTCATACATATGCATACACTCATACACGGTCATTGTGTGTGGATGGTATCGTACTAAACTGGGTTAAAACTATGAGCCTCTATTGATTTATTGGATGCAGTTTTGATTATCCCATACAGTATATTACAAAATATTTTTTTTTTGTTTTTATTTTTAACACGAGAATAAATGCAAAATAATTAAAATATTTTGTGGTTATTTTATTATGCAATACATACATTTTAATGCGGTTGTTGTTATTGGGTGTTGTAATTGCTTAAAGGTGAATATTTTGTTGAAATAAAAATGTGGAATAAAATTGTTTTTTTTTATTGAACTGCGGTGACGTCCACTTATTTTTATGTGTATTGGGTGTGTGTAGCTGCTTGTAACTGCGAATATATTATGACGCTTAGAATAATCAAATTGAACTTGTGAATGCTTTCGTCCAGATGTATTCTGATAACAAATTAAATATTATTTCCTGATATCATCATAAATGCCAAATGATGTGGCGGTTTCGAGGGACACCAAAGGGAGTCGCCTTTGCTATGTAACCTCATCCTTGAGATTCTACTAAAGACCATGGAAAAACCATGCTACATTACTATCGCAAAAGTCGTGGTAGCAGTGACTACAGGCAAGGACCACAAATTACTTTAAAAAATTCTGGATTGCTCTGAGATTACCATCGAAATTGGCCACCGATTGTGGACTGGGAGTAAACTCAAACAAAACAGAATTAGTACAAGGAGACACAATGTTTCTAAATTTACTACCACTAGTATCAACGGAATAACTCCCACTCTATCCAATAGTGTCAAATATTTTGGGATCATATTGGACGCCAAACTTAACTGGAACTTGAAAACACAGTACAGAACCACTAAGGCGGCTACTGCTTTTTATTTTTGCAAGAGAATTATTGGCCTAAACTGTAGTATTAACCCTAAAAATGTATACTGGTTATACAACATTATAATGAAATCAATTCAAAGCTACAAACCACGGTTTGGTGGTTGGCTTTAGAGAAAAAGAATCATCAAATGCGTTTTATGAGAAAGGAGAGGAGACGTTAGAACATCTTTTCTGTCATTGTTCGGCTCTTGGGAATCTAAGAAGTAGGATTCTTGGGCACCCAGGTTTTGGTCTAGCCAAAGACGATTTGGCTTCTAAATCATCTCCAGGTCGTTGGGCAACAATTAGACGGCAGAATGGGCAATATCGTTCTTAAAACGGGACCTTACAGAACCCAAGTAGGCTGTGCCCGGTGAGGCGGGCGCCAACTGAACCTAACCTAGTCTACCCCAAACACAAGTATCCCCTTATACATACTGAGATTATTAGGCGATCTTTTCATCAAGGTCTCTTCCCTGACCAGAGATCAGTAATGAGTATTCCAAAAGATGAGTGCAATCGAATCATACTCGTAATTTCTAATACTTATACGTATTCATACTTATTTTAATATCATGGAACCTCTCTACACATATTCGAAATTTGAAGTACTCATCATATTCATACTTAACAACACGTATGATGTTGTTGATTTCGACTCTTCATAACTCAAAGTATACACGAATCACAAAATAAGTATGATTCGCTTACAAACACTAAAATACTTTCTTGAAGGTTGTGTGTTTGATCTCCTTGCTGTTCTGTCGTATTTGCTTGTGTGTCTTTTTTCTGTTTTTGTAAATGCAACAATGATGCAATGGTATGAGTTTGATGTCAACGTTGTACGCATACTTATTGCAACCCGTAGTTATAAATCAACGTTGTAGTGAGTACAAATGAATCAGAGTATTGACTCATTTATATTCAAAATTTTCTGAGTGCTAATGAGTAGCAAAAAAACGATTCATTGCTGATCTCTGACCCTGACCGTTTTTAAAATTTCTTTCCTATAGAAACTAACACTAACAACTGCTGGAATTTGGTACTTTAGGGTTTACATTGTTAGCAACAGGCATTGTATTCCCATGTTTTTCTTCTTCTATTTTTAATTTAATTTTTATTTTTCGTTTGAAAATCAATTAAAATTTGTTTTTGAAAACTTTTCCAATTTGATTGTTCAACGTTTTCTTTATTTAATAAGCTATCGATGCGTATACTTAACGTATGAACTACCAGCAAATATTAATCATACGCCTGCTGTCACTTGCAGTTACACTGTAAAGCCCATAAGTGTGTAGTTATAAAGCGGTGATGGCCTCTATTAAAATTTTCCATTAAAAATTTTTATTGTTTTTTTCTTTTTTTTTGTAAATTTTTAAGGGCTTCTCTTAACAAATTGTCTTTCATATTTCATTAACGAATCCATTTTTAATCATTTTCATTTAAACTTTGTAGACAATTTCATTAATTTTTCTTCATTCTTCATTCTTTCATGAGTGGCTGTTTTTGTTGTTTTTATCAAACATCCGTTCCTCCGCTCTCCCACAAAAGCGTTTATAAATTGTTGGCTCTATTTTTCTCCTCCGCCCCTTTCCGGTTTTGAACTTTTCAACTCTCCTTCAGGGATAAAAAAGAAAATTTTTTATGACAAATAGTCTTCTGTTAGAAAATAAACAGGAGAGCATTGTTTCCTTTGTTTTGCCTCTTTTTTGTGTTACTTTTTTTTTTTTTTGATTTCCTATTTAACTTTTAATATAAATTATGGAATATTTTTTTAAACGAAGAAAAACAAGAAAAAAAAAGAGAAGAGATCTTGAATGTCTTATTCAGGAGTTGAAAAATTTTTCCTAAAAGAGGATGAGCTTCTCCTACCGCGCCATGGCATACGTTTACAAATTTTTATTTTCCGATTTAGCCAAGCAATCATGTGTAAAACGTTTGTTTTTTTCCAATTTTTTTTTAAGCAGAAATTTTTTATATGCTTCGCTGCTCTTTTTCATTTATAAACGTTTTTGATTTTCCTTTAAAAAAAAAATTACAAAAAAAGTGAGAAGTGAAAGAAAGGTAAGGAAAAGCAATGAATGCTTGTGTTTAATTCTTCTTTTATTCATTTTTTATTGATGAAATTGTTATGGAGGAATTGTTTTGTTAACCATAAGCAATCTTTAAAGTCATAATGATTAGGAAACGATTTTAATCTTTCTGCAATTGATTTCTGAGTTACGATTTCTGTCAAGAGGTATTGTGGTTGAAATAGTAGTGAGGTTAAGCTATATAGAAGGGGATTTAGTGTCATTTGCTTATTTTGCACATGACTTGTATTTTTCAAAAATTTATTTGACGCTTCGCACGTGGTAATATTCTACATAAGATCCAAGACCATTCAATACATCTCAAGAAAATCACTGTTTACTGTAGATTTTACCCTGGCGTAGTCATCGGTCCATATTCCTTAGAGAACAAGGTTAGATTGGAAATTACTGTCAACAGTAAGCACTATCGGTCGATGATTGCCAATTTTTTGGGACCTAAATTGGACACCATCTACATGTGGTTTAAATAGGACAACGCTTCGTACCACATAACTCTTACCACACAGGATATTTTGCACAAGAGATGTCAGGGCACGATCATATTACATGTAGGTGATGTGAAGTGACCACCAAGATCTTGATATTTGATACTCTTTGAACTTTTCCACATTGAGTTTTCTTAAGTCGCAGTTGTATGTCGTATATACGAATAAGCCATAAAAGACAGAGTTGCTCAAGTCAACATATCCCATGCATCGGTCCAATTCAGTCTAATTTGTGCCCCAAAGTCATGGAATACAGTAGCTTCTGAATGAACTCTATTCAGAGAAGCAGTGAAGGACATTTGGACGATGTTACATTCAACACATAATGGCATTAATTGGTATTTCGAGCGAATAAAAAATATTGATGATATCTCACATACACTTTGTTTTATTGAAATTTAAATATAGGAAGCGCTTAATGAAAGACTCGATACACTACAATTGATTACTACATGTAAATGCCTATCGAATTTGGATTCTAGTTCAGATTTTTCGTATTCTTTGGCTAACAGGAAAGATATTTCCTATAGAAAAGCCACCATGAAATAACAGTTAAAATATGGAAATGCTATCGAAAGAATCTGGCGTCTATTTATTGATTATGGCTGCGTGATGTAGCGTTTAAGGTACTTGATTACATATCAAAACATTACGTGTGCGAATTATTTCCGATTTTAAAAAATAAGAGCCGTTTTAAATAATGCATCCAGACACCTTCTGACCTTTAATAAAGAATAATATCAACAACGAATATTAAAAACTCTTGCAGCTCAACTTCTTAAGAAAGAATAGTACTGAAGGCAAAATTCCTTCCAACTACCCCCAGCCTACAGTAGCAAAAACATTTTTTCATGCAACTCGTTTTCTAGGCAGCAATAAAATGAAATTCTCATATATAATACATACATACATACATACATAATTGATCATTACAGTCAGGATTACGACCTAGCTGCTCACACCACTCATGTTGTGTGTGTTAATTTTATACATATGTAAGTGGGCGGAACTAAAAATTAAAAGCGGCTCTGAACCTCAGGTTTCAGAGAAACTTTTAAAGGCAAATTTTATCTACTCACAGAGTTTTTGCGAGAAGACTGCTGAGAGAAAGTTGCTGAAGAAATATTTTTTTCATATTTTCGTTTTGATGTCTCGATCTGGGCTTTGAAACGTGGTGTCACGTCTAATAAGCCAACACACTATTTACTAGACTACAGCGACTGCAACTTTTGAAACTGATACTTTCTATAACTACATACACTATGCCAACGACTTACTTATTTACTTAATTTGTTATTACAACCCTTTAGTCAGGTTTACAACCTAGCTTCTCTCGCCACCCAAGTGGTGTGTGTTAATTTTATTCATGAGTGACGGGATTCTCCGAACGACAGATTTTTGAGAAGCTTTTCAGGGCAGTTTTTGCCAGAAAACCATCGAAGAAATATTATTTATATAAGTATACAGATTTCTGAGCCGAGTTATGAATCATGAGCTTTCTTCTATTAACTACCAGACTGACAGACATACATATATAATTGATCACTACAACTCTTTAGTTAGGATTACGACCCAGCTTATCCGACCACTTATGACACACAGCATAAATTTTTTACATGAGTGTTTAAAGTTAATTACGCTTACGAAATACGTAACATTAATCCGACATACAAATACATTTTCGGCGAACAATCTTTAATCCATACATACATTCAGTCAGGATTACTGCCTAGCTTCTCACACAACTCATGTTGTGTGCGTTAATTATATGCGTGAGTGGCGGGACCTACAGTTTAACGTCGACTCCTAACGACAGATTTTTTTGAGAAACTATTTCATGGCAGTTGAATTTACTCTCAGCGTTTTTGCCAGAAATCTTCTGAAAGAAAGACGCCAAAGAAATCTTTTTATTCATATTTCGATTTTGTTAAAGACTTTTAAGCTGGAGTATGAATCACGGGCCAAGACATTATCTAGCCTGGGCTATGGCTATGGCTTCAGTAACTTGCATAGCAAAATTCAATAAAAAATTATGGAAATATTTAATGACTGGAACTAAAATGCATAAGCTCTGTTGCTTACTATTTTACTCTATTTTTTCCGTAATTTAAAACAATTTCAACAATTCCTAGTCACTCCTTAAATTTAACCAACTTTGGCTTATTATTTCTCTGGCATATTTAAAATGTACCTCTCTTTAAACAAGAAAAAAAAAATTAAATTCATCAGAAAACAAAGAGAAAAAAGTTTTATTTTTTTCCTACTTAAAATACTACTGACTCCATAATTTAATTATAATTAAGTAGCTTTGCAGGGCTCTATTTTTTGTTTTTTTGCTCTGCATAGTTCTCTTGTTCTTTATTAAATAAAAATCTATTTAAAAATACACACGCACACTCACAAAACACTAACCATGCACGCACACACACTCATATGGTATCATAAAAACAAACTCATATATAGAAGGGAAGGGAGAGAGAGAGAAAAACCATTCATAATTATTAAAACAGAACACTATCCAGCACACACACAGCACAGTTAGTAATATTTCAACTTACCAACTAACCAGAGAACCAACACATTAACAGTGGCTACAGCTTAACAACTAAAACTTTTACCATCACCACCACCAGCCAGCATTATAATCATCGTCATTATTGTTGTAGTAGTTGGCAGTGGTGATGGTGAATGATATTGTGGCATCGTTTCTATTGTATTTTTGTTGTTAACGTTAATGTTGTAATGTAACTGTGCATGTATGACTGCGTTCACAACTTTTGTTAATGTTTTGTTGTGTTTGGTCTTCTAACATTTCTGCTGTTGCAGTCCTAGTTGTAGTAGTGGTAGTAGTGATAACCGCTATTGTTATATTTAAATGGTGTGTGAATTGTAAAGTATTTTAATATCGTCCAGTTTAATAACAATGGAATACAGTTTGAAAAGTAAATGCACACAAGCACAGAGACAGACTGAGTGAGAGAATGAGTAAAAGAGTGAAAACAACAACAATATCATTATAAAAGGAGAAAGTTTTTAATTTCTTTCTATTTCTCTTCTTTTTTTTCTCTCATTTTTTTCCACTCACTTTTTTTTTCTCTTTCTCCAGCATTATAAAGGCAAAGAAAATAAATAATGTCAGCTGAAGAGAGAAAAAAAAGAAAGAAAATCAATTTTCTTTAATACCAGGAACGAACAACTTTAAATAAAGCAATAGAAATTGTTGCTGTTGTTGTTGTCTTCCTCTTTAATTGTTGCGTTTTCTCGTTCCATTCATTCATTTCTTCATTCAATAAAGATTGAAAGATAATCGTTGGCAAAAGTTTTTTGTGTTGTGGTAAAATATTTATGCCAACTTGCTCTTTAGATGACTGATAAGTTTCATAAGACAAGGTCAAGGGTCAATATCATAATGAAAGCGATTTATAATAACGTTAAAGTTACATAAAGGATCTCTGATGAAAGATAAGATTTATTGTGATGGACATCAATCAATGTGAGAATGAAAGAACAGGAAAAGAAAATCAATGTATAGGGTGACAGAATGTTAAAAAATGGATTGAAGGAAATTTAAATCCAAAGCTTTGTTGGCTTGAAATAGGAAATAATTTATTCATGAGGCCTGGTAACCTAGGGTGATTAACTAGAAACCCAAGCAATCAAGCTTCGTGTGTGGTAAAAGACGTAGATAAATGTTGATTATGGCTTTTAAATTGAAGAAACTTTAAAAACTACATTTAGGAAGTTCGCTGACCCTGGAGAAATTGTTTATGAACAGTTAAGTGATTTCATTGGCTTTAATGGAAGACATTTAAGTGCTACAAAAACAAAACACTGCCAGACAGTGCCACCTCTTGAGAAACACTAAGTCCCAATAAGCAAGGTTCTGTGTCTCCTGACCACGGAGAAATTGTTTAAGAAAAGTTAAAAGACTTCATTGGCTTTAATGGAAGTCATCAAAGTGCTCATGACTAGCCAAGAAGGATGCCACGAAGAACAAAAATCAGAACACTATCTAACAGTGCCTTCTCTTGAGAAAAATTAGGACTCAACAGGAAAAGTGCCTCACTATTCTATCCATTATACTAACCCAATACATTTTTACAGGGAATATTGTTTCTAGACAATGAAATATGGCAACTCTGTCATTATAGAACTTGCTGCAGCACAGCTGAATAATATTGATACAATGTAAAGAAATATACTATTAACCGTTAAATTAAAGCAAATTTTAGCAACACGTTCGTTGTTAATTGTCGGCAGAGCTTGCCCGCATCAAAAACCTATTTTACTCTTTTCCACACGACCAACAAGTCGAGCTATCGCAACCGGCTTATGTTAGTACACTAGACAATGTCAACACTAGATAATGTCTTACGAAAATTATTGCCCTTTGGCATAAGGCTGAAGATATGGCGTGAAAGTTTTCTCTCGGATAGCCTAACATAGCTAAGCCCTAGAGAAGCACAGTTCAGATAAGCCAAACATCAATTTTGTTGAATAGTACAGGCCGTTACTAGTCAATTGCTTGTTAAGGCTGTAACCTTATGATTAAGGTGATTCTACGCTTGATATACAAATTCGTATTCATTTTCGGTAATATTAGCGAAACGTTCTGCATCAAACGAGTCCAGTAGGTAATATATTGGCTTATTAGACGAAAGGCCGTGGTTCAAACCGCACCCTAGACATCTCGAACAAAACGAAATATGAAACAAATATTCCCCTCTGTGACTTTTTCTCGGAAGTCTTCTGGCAAGAACGCTGAGAGTCCATTCTGATATGTTTTAACGTTCATATTTGAACATAGAAACTGGAGCTCACAGGTGCCATAATATGAAATCGCACCCCACACCATAACTCCGCCGCCTCGACTGTGTAATCGATCCAAATGATGAGTCTTCTTCCTCAAATCGTGAAAATAATAATTGTAGCCATCAGGGCCCTCCAAATTAAACTCCTTCTCGTCAGAAAAAACAAGCGCATAAACTCGTTGTTCTATACCATATAATCTCGACAAAATTTCAACCGCATTTCTTTTCGTGCATAGTTAAGTGGTGGTTTTTTCTTTAATTTGAGTCGTGAGTCAGAGTGTTTTAGAAAAGGCCTTTCCACAGTATTAAAATCTTTTTGGTCCATTTTCGTCGACTTTTCAGCAAGACTACGTCCCAATACATAATCTCGTGTGGTCAAATCGTGCATAGAGTCCAAAAATGTAAACCTTTTGAATTGGTCACTATACTCGCCGGACCTAAATATAATAGAGAATGTTTTTGGATGGCTGGCCAGAAAAGTTTACGAGTCTGGAAAACAATTTTCAACCATAGCAGAACTTATTAAGGCCATTCAACGGCCATGAACTTCAATTTCTCTCGACTATTTGAAAAATTTGTGGGAGTCAATGCCTAACAGGATATACGAGGTTATTTTGAACAAGGGAGGCTCAACTCACGACTAGAAACCCATATTTTAATTTTAGTTTTCATAAAAAAATAATAAAGAAATTAAAAACCTTAATAAAAAGTAATTTTTCTACATTTATTAAAAAATGTGCTATTCTAGTGAAACGGAATTTGCTTGTTATTTTTTGAGTATTTTTGGTTTTTATGTTGTGTTTTAAAAACAATTTAATATATCAAAATAAATTTTATTTTATAATAAAAGCTACAAATAGCGCTACAAATGCAATCCAAAATCAATCCGCTATCTTTATTTCTTACAAAGATATAGGGGGGAGAATTTCAATATGTACGGTGTGCTATTCAAGTGAAACGCAGTGTATATTAGAGCGACTCACCAAAAAAAGTGCTCGATGTACCCTCCCAGAAATGAACCTTGGACTATTTTAATACGACATTTCGAATATTTCGGCTCCAGCTTTGACCTCTCGTGAGCTGGACCATTTTGAAAAAGGGTCTATTTTTGTATGTTTTGTTAATTTGAGAATATGTTTCCTTACCAACATATACAATATGGGTATCATAAGAAAGGTTTTTTTAAGGCGCGGGCAATTGTATATACAATTTGTCCAAGGATGATCATCCATATCCTTTTTTTAAGGATATTCTGTAAAAAAGAACAGATTTTGAATTTTTTGTTCAGGGTTGTTTGTAATAAAATTGCCAAATTAACATATTTTAATCTTTAGTCGATTTAATTAAATACGGGTCTCAGCTTTTTTTGAAATTCGCGCTAGTTTGCGTTTTTTGGGAACAGTTTTGTAAATATAAATTATAAAATTTAATAACTTTTTTTACTTTCGAAAAAAAATATGCCGAGAAAAAGGCGTGGTTTATATCTTTGTTTCTTTCTTTAGTCCTATTTTCATCCATACATGATCTAGAAACAAAATCCGCTATCATATTATAGTTACCACAAAATTGCATTTATATATATTCCAGAGCACCGTTTAAAATGCATTTAATTTTCAAAAATCTAAATTATTTACATTCAAAGATGATGTACTTGGCAAAAGGAAAAATTTGATACCCATATTGCCCTATTTAAAACGGAGGGTTACCACCCCATTGTATTTTTGTCAAAACGCAAGCTAGTACGAATTTCAAAAAAAGCTGAGACCCGTATTTAATTAAATCGACTAAAGATTAAAATATGTTAATTTGGCAATTTTATTACAAACAACCCTGAACAAAAAATTCAAAATCCGTTCTTTTTTACAGAATATCCTTAAAAAAAGGATATGGATGATCATCCTTGGACGAATTGTATATACAATTGCCCGCGCCTTAAAAAAACCTTTCTTATGATACCCATATTGTATCTGTTGGTAAGGAAACATATTCTCAAATTGACAAAACATACAAAAATAGACCCTTTTTCAAAATGGTCCAGCTCACGAGAGGTAAAAGCTGGAGCCGAAATATTTGAAATGTCGTCTTAAAATAGTCCAAGGTTCATTTTGAGAGGGGTACATCGAGCACAAATTTTGCTTCCATACAACTTGAGTCGCTCTAATATATATATAAGATTAGGCAAGTAATCGAGGTAATTGAACTGCACTTCGTTCCAAATTTGAGATTTAAACAAATCTACGGGCAGTTCAGTAAATTTCGCTATATTCGAAGCAAAAAGAGAAAAAATAAACAATTATTTTGACAATTTCGTCCAACGACTATGTGAGGATAAACACGGCCGATGTGTACCTTCAAAAATGCTGTATAAGTCCTTTGGAAATCAGTCGTGTGTAAAAGATGATGTAAAAGATACGTCACATGTTCTAAAATTCCCAGTTTTAAATTACGACACCCAATATGAAATCCTACATGGGATTGCAATTATTAAGAAAATAAAGAATAAAACAAAAATCAATCTCCGTTTGAAAAGATCAAAATGGAAAAAAGAAAAACGAAATAATTTTAAAGTGTTAACAAATATTCAATGCAATACAAAACTTCAATACACGAGTGGCTAAAGGATACTTTCGGCCATTGCGTTATGATAACGATATTTGCCTTTATCCTTGACAATCATGTGTTAAGTTCTCTTTATACAAATTTATATGAGTATTCTATAGTTTTATTAAAAAAGCAAAAAAAAAGGGAGAAAAGAATGATTGTTGAAAACCGAAATATTTTTCTGCTGAAACATCACTTTTTTCTTTTAAGAGCAGAATATGATAGGAATAGAAAACTTATCAAAATCATGGATATACATACATGGTCGGTTTATGTGGTGGGTATGGCAATAAAATCAAAGAAGATCACATTGACAACTTACTATATAATCATACGAACAAAAAGAAATATTTTAAATTGAGTATAAAAATCTATTGTGTGTGGTTTTTTCTTCATGGGGATGTATAGATGGATGGTTTAAAATTTTGAAAGCATGTTGAAAATAATTGGTTTGAGGATGTGTTTGTAATACTTAAAGAAACTATTTTAAGCAGCATTGATATACGTTTTAAATAAGTGTTTATTGGGTTTGGGGAGCTGTGAGACGTAAATGGTATTGTTATGAAAATGAAATTTAGATACTGGTGTTTTGCTTTTAGATCGCTTAACATTAAAAAGAGAAACAAAAGTTACCACAACAAAACAAGGCAGTAAACAAATCTGTTTACAAATTATCGTATTGCTTAATAGAACAACAAACACCAGCATAAAAAAATTGTAAACGAGTAAACAAAAATACACAAACAACACTACTGTTTCCATTTATAGAGATTTCGAAAAGGCGAAGTCATGAACATTCGCTTTCAAGAACATTCATCAGACTGTTTACTCTGCCATATAAAAGGCAAGGCAAAGCAGGCGACGGAGTGAGTGAAGTTCAGTCAGTCTTGAGGCGGTGTGTTTGAAGAGAGTAATAGTGGTTTGAAGATCTACGTTACAAAGATCTGTCGAACAATTGTCTAGTAATTGTTGTTGTTTATACAAAGGGTGTAAACAGAAGAATGGGAAAGAAAAGCAATTGCCGTTGTTTACATAAAATTGTGAACAGTGGCACACAGAATTGTGCGAATAAAAAAGAATTTTTAACTAAAATATTCAAGTAGGTTTACCTACATTTACTTAAGTTTGGATAGTTGGACGTTAGCTGCCATGTAGGACCTAGAAGAACTTAAATATCTGGTGCTTTATCAAAGCTTGCTAATATTGTACTCTTTTTTGGTTCTCTTATGATGGAGTCTAGATCATAAACCTAGACATTCACAACTATTTCCATATTGTAATCCAAACATTCTGTAACTTCCTGAAATTTTAATTTTCGGAATATAGAAGACACTTTACATCTGTATAATTACCATTCTCGATCCATGCTAGTATTTTTGATGGCTTTTTATGCAACAAAACTGTTAACTAAATTAGTATTAGTCTACTCCCAGTTTATCGGTAGCTGTTCTATTACGCAAAGCCGAATACTTTTACCGCCTTGCTGATGATTTTTACTTGGAAGTCAGAGAAGTATTTGCGTATTTTGACAGACTCCGATATCTGAGCCGTAAACGAAGAAATCAGTTCCAACTAATATTCATTTATGTTTCATCTGTAAAGACTACTGACATTATTATTCTTGATTGCTGAGCCCTCTTGCAGTCGTCTCAAGAAGTCCAATACAAATCTAACTGCTGGTCATTTTTAGACCCAGGGATGTTCCTTTTGTTGTTGTTTACGCTATTCTGTGATGTAATTTTCACGGTAAAAAGATACGCTAGTTTGAGAACTTTACTCATGAAAGGATACCACATTATGCTGTTCAATAAAATTTTATCAAGTTTCGATCATTTAACTCCTACTTTAGTAGTTCCTCTTAAAAAGATAACAACCCCTTTTAAATAGAAGGGTTAGCTTCCAACTTTTTGCCACTCACAAACATTTTTTCAAAATTCCAACCTGATCAGAGTCGCTGGTACAAATTAAATTAAATTTCCAACAGATAAGAGCGGGTATTTCGGAGTCGATTTCCTCCAAACTCTCTTCTTTGTTTTGTATTTCCATGGACTATGCTAGTTTATTTTTTTGCCTTTTTTGTCTTTTTATAATTCAATAATATGTTATTTGTTGTTGTAGTAGTTGTTGTTGTTATTATTATTGTTATTATTTTTACTACTTCTTTTGTATTTGTAGTTGTGTGTGTTGTTGCTGTTGCTGCTGCTGTTCCCATTTCATATAATAAGATGGGTAAGTAAAAATTTTTGTGGCAACATGTGCCATTGCCTTTTACAATACAATAGTTGTAACTGTAGTTGTAGTCATTGGCTGTGTGTGTAAGTGTGTGTGTATTGCTGTAAAGGAAATTGTTAACATTGTTGTAATCTTGTTACAAACAATTTACAGAGAAATTATTTACTTTGTAGGATAGAGAGAGAGAGAGAGAGCGAGTGTGGTATTTTTTATTAAAATGTTAAGTATGCTTATGTGTATATCTATGGGTATATGTACGTAGGCGTGTGTGTGTAACATGTATGTGTGTAATTTATTCAAAAGGAAAGCATGAGAGTGAGTGATAAAATGCAGAAAAATTGTAAAATAAAAATAAAGTCGAGAATTTCAAACTTATTTGTCAGATAATGAGGATCAATTTATTAAAATGTTTATCGTTACGTTCCTTTTTGTTTAAGACAGACACATACATACATACCATACACTGTTTAAATTAATTTGGAATTTTGTTGGTTTTAAGTGAATGTTTTAAGATTTTGAAATAAGGGTACGATGGGCTGGCTATATTGGAGGGGGAAAAAATTGAATAATAGTAAGCGATAAATCCAAACCACTCACTTGACCAAGTAGAAAAACTTTTTAATATAGTCTCGGTATTTACAAGCGACTATCAAGTGATTTTATAAGCGAAAACGTTGAAGACAGATGCCGCTTCTAAAAACGTAATACTGCTACCAGTAGTTTTGTGCAACATTTTCCAGAAGGAAACTTGTATAGCTTCTAAGAATATCTCTCTACCACCCTGACTGCTGTAGTGTGTTTTAGGCGGTGGTTACAAATCAGGTGGTTACAAATTATGCTGCACAATTGGTCTTTGGTAATTGATCTTTAGCATTTTTATCTCCTCTGACTACTAAGCAATAATTACATTTCTTTTGGGTCCAATTTTAAGCTAAAAACTTGCAGCGACAACCTTGACTAAGTCTTGCAACTGTTTTGCAATGATCTTATACCATAAGTTCTCATGCTCACAAGTTAATACTGAGAATCACTCTCTATATTTTCGTACACTTTCACTTGGACTAAATTAGATAGGAATCGTAACAACATGGAATCGTAATAACATGGCTACATAAATTGGATGTAAGGGATAATTGCTTAATGGGTAGGCGCATGGAGAGAGTGAGTTTACACGAGATGACTTCTTCTGCTCACTTTGCTTGCAAGTTTCCGTGTTTGGCTCGACACAGTTTTCTCTCATTTGGAGTTATCTTACAGGTTACTAAATTCGTACACACTTAAGTTACTTAATTGCTCATTACAACTCTTTAGGCAAGATTACAACCTCTCAAACCACCTATGTTGAGTGTGTTAATTTTATACATGAGTGGTAAGACTTACAGTTTAAGGTAGCACCACCGCTTGAGAATTAGTACAGTTTCTCACCACTACACCCGATTCAACAACCAAAATATTTTCCTATAGGACAATGACTGGAGAGAATGCTGTCATCTTAAGAACTGGTACCATATACCAGCTTGTATAGCTGTTTGGTTGGAAAAGCAGAAATAAAACAAGGGTATAATAAGAAGACGAGGAAGTTGTTTTATCAGAGCCTTTCTAGGAACTGTATAAGTGGTGATTTAGATTCCGCGCTTAGTAGTCGTATTTCCTTATCTTCTTTAACTATCTTTGCATTTATTCTGTGCTTATAGTTTGCATTACAACTTCATCGTTTTGCTTTACATATAAGCATTACTCAGGAGTTCAAACCAGCATATCGACGATTCGTTCAATGGAAAAAAAAGAAGGAAGGTAATGCCAATTCCAATTTAAAGAAAAAAAAACCTTATTCTTGAAGCATATTTCCATTTGATGGGTTTAATGACTAAACAAAATTATAAAGTTTGGAACTGTAAAGGACTTAGAAAGTCTGCGCGGCCTGCAACACCATGCGTTATACAATCGCTATATTTTGCAGCAAGCATTTCCTGAACAAATTATTTCATACGTTTTTTTTTGTCTTATGAGTACCAGGGACCATAAGGCTGCCAGTACAGGCTGAGTGAAAATTCTTAGAGACATACGAAATATTACCATAGTTTCCTATCAGGACAATAAGTTGCAACTTGCTGAACTGCAGAACAGTGTACAACTATCGCAGATAACGAAATGAGGTAGAGAAGCATGAGAGCGATAGACTTTCTATGTTTCATATAAATTTCTGAAGTATCTTTAACTTGTGTTTTTAGAACAGGTTTTAAAGCCAAAGACAATGCATTTTAATTTTCTCTCAAGAAAACTTTATATTGTAAGAGTCTATGACCCTTCCAACAATGACTGTAAGTAGCTTTAAAACTACTTTGTAAATAAATTGCCTAATAATGGAATCTATTCATTTCTGTTTAGAAAAAATTCTTTCAAATAAATTGAATGCCTTTTTATCAGAGTCTACTCATCCTTATATTGTGCCAAGTCATTTGATACATTCTAAGAAGAACCACAAATTCTTCTTGTTTTTTCTCAAAAAAAAGCTTCTAAAAAAGCAGTCCAAAAAATATGTTGACTAATCATTAATTTGTTTTAACAATGTCTCGAGTTAAAATTGAATAGAAATGAAAAGGAATTTGTATATTATTTGCACAGCATAAAATAAAAATTTTCTTCTTCTTTTTTATTTATTTGGAAATCCCAAAAGAAAAATGCACAAGTCAAGCAGAAAATTTCCCACAAAATTGTTTTAAAATTCTCGAAAGACTACAGAAAACAAAAAAAGAATACAATGAAGACAGCCTACTACAAAGAAAAGGCTGGTTTTGTATGAAATTTACACTGAAAACACACACAAACACACACACACACATACGATAAGTAAGTCTCTGCAAAAGGTTAAAACAATTCCCATGACATAAACTTAAGACATGACACACCAACTTATAAAATTTACAAACACACACGCATACACCCTTCCTCGTATGTGTATGCTTTGCTCTTAGAATAGTAAAAATACGCACACAATATTTATTTGCCTTTCCTTTTGTATCTTTTTTAGAGAATTTTCGTTTTTTTTTATTTCGTACTCCTGCTGGCAACCATAAGAAACATCCTTTTCTAGTCGAGTGGGTGTTGTTAAGCTGCGTTAGAAGGATTCTTTTGCGTTTCCAAAAGCAAAAATCACTTGAAATTATCAACGCGTTGTCTTATGCTCCACTTACATTCTAATGTGCCACAAAGTTCATCGACTATGAAATAAAGGCAACCAATTTTCAAGAATAAATTTTTTCTGTCCCGTCCTGTTTACAATGTTTGTGTGTGATTTTAAATCGTTTTTAAAAATTTCTTTCAAAAAGATTTTCGAAATTTTCATTATCAAACCTCAAAGCTTAGCATGTTTTTAAATGTTTTGCTGTTTATGCGTTCTCTACAAAGAAATCCTTTTTCCGCTTAGAATTAAAGATTGTGCACGAAAATGTTTTATTATGGCGGTTTAATATTACTGTATTTGAAATTGAAGTCACTACAGCTTATTAAAAAGTATGTTGGTTCATTAGACGTAATATCATGTTTCAAAATCTAGTTAAGACATCTCGATTAAAACGAGATATAAAAACATATATTTTTGCGTTGTTCTTCTCAGTAGTCTTCCTACAAAAACTCTGACAGAAAACACAGAAAAACTGTGTATACTGCTACTCATAGTATGCAGTTAACACACACATCATGGTTGATATGAGAAGCTAGGTTGTAGTCCTGACTAAAGTTTCATAATGACCAATTTAAGTAAGAAGGCCAAAAAGTCGAATATAAAGATAGTTTCAGCTGCTTAGACAGTATAGTGATAACGAAAGAGTTACAGCAATAGACTCAACAAAAATTCGAATGCTATTCAACGGGAGTCTACTAAGATGGGTGTGGTAGTAAATAAGGGCAAACGAAGTATATATTGTCCATAAATAGGCACATGCTCCGTATTGGATCTCAGATTACTGTCGTAAACTACATATATGTATGTACTTTCGATATAGTCAAGGAATTTATTTATCTTGGCTCCGCCGTTACCACCACAATTGATATCGGTCTGAAGATCATGCTTGCCAATCATGATCATGGTCATGCTTGCCAAGAGGTGCTACTATGGTCTCAATAGGCAATTGACTAGCAGAGACCACTCTCGTATGACAAAACTAATACTCTACAAGATGCTCATTCGTCCCGCGCTTCTTTATGGAGCAGATGCATGGACGCTATTAAACACTGATGCAGCAGCCTTGAGAGTATTCGAGAGAAGAGTCCTACGTAAGATCTTCGGTCCATTGCGAGTTGGTGATGATTTCTGCATCTCATCAAACAGTGAGCTGTATGAGCTCCTCATCGACATAGACGTTGTGCAGCATATCAAAATCCAGCGGTTGCGCTGGCTCCGCAATGTCGTTCGAATGGTGCAGGGATCTGCGGAAGTCGACGAAGAGGATGACCTCGTTTGCGTTGGAAGGACCAAATCGAGGAAGCCTTCTCAAGGATTGATGTAACCAAGTAGCGTAGGCGCGCAAGAAGCAGATGTTTCTGGAAGAATGTGTTAAGGCAGGCCGAAATTCATTCATCGGGTTCTTAATGGCCAATTAAGTAAGTATGTATGTAGTTAGAGATTCGGAGATCCTTTTAGAATACTCTGAGATTTTGAATTAATCCATTTCTGAGGAGGCTCTGGGAGTGCTGGTGGTATGAGTACTTCCCTATAACTAAGATCCTGTATGGAATATAAATAACCTCCCTGGATTGCGATAGTGAAAAACTCCACAAGATAAAGTCTACATCACCTCCACGTAAAATGACGATGAACTGATATAGTTCGTGAAGAATATCCAATATTTCTTTAGCTGTGCAACGTTCTGTTGAAACCACCTGTCGTTGGTGTCAAAATCATTCAATTCAGGCTAAGAAGTTAATAAGCATCGGCCTGTAGTGCTCGCTATTGATAGTAATGAACGTTATTCTTAAAGAAATATCGGCTGATCCTTACAATGTTACTTTTTAACTTTTAAAAACGTTTAAAATATGAGATCGTAGATTGAAAATAAAATAAAAATAAATTTGTGTTTAGTTTTAATTAAAATTCTTTATTATTCGCACAATTCTGTGTGCCACTGTTCACAACTTGATGTAAACAACAACAATTGCTCTTGTTTGTGATTCCCCTGTTTACACTATTTGCATAAACAATAACAATTGCTAAGCAATTATACGACCAATCTTTTTAACGGAGATCTTCAAATCACGATTACCCTCTTCAAACACACCGCATCTTCACACAAGACTGACTGAACTTTTAATAGGGTACTTACCCCAACCTAAAATTCGCCTCCAAAAAAATGAATTTTTCGGGTTACATTGGATGCTCTTGGATCTCATGTGGGTTAGTATCGCAATAAATTCGACAAATTCATTCAATATTCATATTTATCCTGAAATGAAAAATGAAAACTATGCGTCAACTGCAAACACAAGTCGCTATCCATGGTAATCTATGTTGTTATAGCACAACAGATTGAGAATATGGCAACTAATTTGGCAGATGTCGGAAGTCCCTGTTGGAAAACCGTATATACTCGTAATAGTTTTTTAAAAAGTATTTTTTTATTTGAATTTTTAACAAGGATTTGTTTTTAACCTTCACCCATATTTCGTACACACCCTCTATTCATTCAGTTTGTATCTGCTATGAACGCCTGCAATGAGCTTTACTTTGTGCCATGAATTTTTGAACTTCCAATTTAACCAAAAAAAATAAATAAAAAAGAAGAAGAAAGAAGTTCAAGCGTAAGAAAAAAATTTACGATTTTATTTTATTTCCAAAAAGATAATTTTCCTAAATCTCGCACAAAAACCCCATGAAAAAACACAACCAAACAATTGTCGAAAGAGACAAACGTTTGAATATCACAGAAAAGGAATGAATGAACGAATGAACAGCCAGCCAAACAGCCAATGAATAAAACTATGGGGCGTAAAACTGAATGAAAAATCAACAACGAAAAGCGAAAGGGTTTAACAAATTTATGGTGAAGGATTTATTTTAATGGCAGCAATTTTTTTCTGAAAAATAAAAAAGAAAACACTTTCCAAGGACCGAAAAAAGTGAAATAAATTGTGGGAGTTTCAATTTTAAATGGAAATAATTTCTTTTAAATATTTTTTCTTTCCATTTAAAATAAAATTTTTTTAAAGCCTTACATGCGCAAGCATTTGTTACAGGATTTATAAAGAAAAATTGAAATTTCAATAGAAAATATAATAAAAAATTTATTTTGAAATAGAAATGCTTGTGGTTGACTGCATGAAATGATATGATGCATCTACGCACTATGATGGCTTTACCTAGGGAGAGTAGTAGTCATGCCGAATGCTTGCCTTTGTTACTGAAAACAGTGCCAACTTGGTAACGTACTTGAAGTAAATTGACAGACATGAGACGTGTCAAGTTGAATTGAGTTGTGGTGAGATGAAGTTGTCAACGTTGGCAATTTATTAGGGATTCATCTTAATTTGTTGTCATGCCAAAGCCAACCATATACACATAATATATTGGGGGTAGAAACTAAATATGGGGAGTTTTTAACAACTAAACACACATAACATATTGGGCGTAGTAGCTGCATATGCGGTATGCGGCAAGGAAGTGACTGCTAAGTTCACCAAAAAAATTCGAAGACTTTTAATTGTAAGCCTAACACCACAAAGATTGTTATCAGACTCTAGAAGAACTTCTAAAGCCATGCAACATTTGAATTTATATTGTTACGAAAATGAAAAATCTAGATACTGCTATTTTACTTTTACATCGCTTAACATTAAAATTATCAACAAAAGCTACAAAAGCAAAACAATGCAAGTAAACAAACTTGTTTACAAATTATCGTACTGCTTAATTTAACAACAAACACCAGCATAAAAAATTTGGTAAACAAGTATACAAAAATACAACAACAAACATCAGCAAAAAAATAGTAAACAAGTAAACAAAAATATACCAACAATACTACAATAATAAACGTAAACAACGATGTTTACAATTACCGAGATTTCGAGAAGACGAAGGCATGAACATTCGCCTTCAAGAACATTCATCAGATTGTTTACGTTGCCATATAAAATGCAAGGGAAGCAGGCAGCGGAGTAGTTAGTCAGTCTTGTGTGAAGTCAGTCAGTCTTGTGTGAAGATGCGGTGTGTTTGAGCAGAGTAATCGTGATTTGAAGATCTCCGCTACAAAGATCTGTTGAATAATTGTCTAATAATTGTTATTATTTATTTAAAGCGTATAAACAGAGGAATAACAAAGAAGAGCAATTGTTGTTGTTTACATCAAGTTGTGAATTCGCACATAATTGTGCGATTAATAAAGAATTTTAATTAAAACTAAACACAAATTTATTTTTATTTTATTTGTAATCTACCAGCTCATATTTTAAACATTTTTAATAGGTGAAAACGTAACAATATTGTGTACCACCATTACTAACAAATTCCGCATTTTTACTTTATACACCCAATACCTGTGTATAAAAATTTCCACATAAATTCAGTACTACCCAGGTAGAAGGCTACGTATCTATACCACACATGAAGACTAGAAAGTAAATCAATATTTGTATCTGTACACCCACAATGGCACACTCACAATATCACCCCGTTCCAAGGTGTAAATTTATACCCCTATTCTGAGTAATTCATTCATTTAGTTTAGCAAAATCCATCATCATTTTGTTGGTGCACATGGTTGTCTCTTGTTTTTTTTTTTTTTTTTCATTGCGTGTTACAGGGTTAAGACTGTTTGCCTTCTGTTAATGCTTCTGTTTCTATTTGTGTGGCAACCACAGATGCATGGCCATTCTGTTTTACTTACTGACTACCTCTGGTTTACAGACTAGAAACAGAGTATGACACAGACACTGTGTATGTTTAGAATATTAAACGTTATGTTATGGGTGTCAGTTTCATTTTTTTTTTTTTTTTTTTTTTTGTTAATGGAAACACGCAACTAAAGTCGACATGCAAAAAAACCGCAATGCATTCATCTAAGTTATCACCTCTTCTGACTGGGAACCAGAAAAAAATAAAATATAAACACATCCACACAACACTTATTTATAATTAAAGTAGGACCCTGATTTCATATAAAAAATTGTGGCTTCAGTTTTATTCAGAAGCAATTTATTCCAGTTGTAGGAGTACCAAGTCTGATTTTTTACGTGTGGGCAGTTCTACCACATATCCAACTGCAATCCTTAGTGTACTAAGTTTGTTTCCTATGTTCAGTGCTAAGAACAATCAACAAATTAAGATTCTATTAGAAAACAGTGTTAAATAGTCCCTTCCTAGGCCTGATATGTAAAGGCCCTGTCATATTTTTGTCTTGAGTATTTAGTTGTGTAGCAATAATTTATTGAACAGAAGAGGAAGGTGTGCCAATGAACGAATGATGAAAATTTTGTTTTTCGATTTTGATAACATTTTGTGCTAAGACTTGTAGTTGTAACGTTTTGTGTTTTGTATCAGACGTACTTCTCCAAAAGTAATCTTAGTCAGGATTATAACTTCGATTCGCACACCACTCATGTTACGTACAGTCATACATAATTGGTGACTACAACACTTTTTCCAGGATTACGACCTAGTTGTTCACACCACTCATGTTGTCAATGATAATTTTAAGCATAAATTGTAGGTCCAAGTTTAGAGCTGACTTTGAATGACAGACTTTTGAGTAACTTTTCATAGACATTTTAATTTCGGACCTCTTACCAGAAATCTGCTAAGAGGAAGTCGTTGAAAGAAATATTTTTTATTTTGTTGATGTCTGTGCTGAAGTTTGATCCACGTTCTTGCATCTAATATGCCAACACACTACCTGCTAGACTACATGCATACATAATTGGTTATTACAACCCTTTAGTCAGGATTACAACATAATTTCTCACACCACTTATGTTGTGTGTGTTAATTTCATACATGAGTGGCAGTTTTCAGCCGACTCTGAACAACAGAGTTTTGAGAAACTTTTCATGGCAGTTTCGTTTTACTGTCACAGTTTTAGCCAGAAATCTGGTGAGAGGAAGTCGCCGAAGAAATATTTTTCATATTTTCATTTTGCTGTTTGACCTGGGGTTTGAACCATGGCCTCACGTCTAATAAGCCAACACACTACCTACTAGACTACGACGACTTCTATTCCCTTACCTAGAAGACATAGTGATTGCGAAGAAAAATTAAAAACAAATGTCTCCATATGTATTGTTACGTTTTTATCTTTTAAAAACCTTTAAAATATAAGCTCATAAATTGCAAATAAAATAAAAATAAATTTGTGTTTAGTTTTAATTTAAATCCTTTATTATTCGCACAATTCTGTGTGCCACTGTTCACAACTTGATGTAAACAACAACAATTGCTCTTGTTTGTGATTCCTCTGCTTATACCCTTTGCATAAACAATAACAATTACTAGACAATTATGAGACAGAACTTTGTAACGGAGTTTTTCAAACCACGATAACTCTCTTCAAACACTCCGTGTCTTCACACAAGACTGATTGAACTTCACTATTTTGCATTGCCTTTTATATGGCAGAGTAAACAGTCTGGTGACTGTTCTTGACGGCGAAAATTCATGACTTCGCCTTCTCAAAATCTTTTTAAATGTAAACATCGTTGTTACATTTATTACTGTAGTGTTGTTGTATTTTTGTTTACTTGTTTACCATTTTTTTATGCTGGTGTTTGCAGTTGCTTTGAGCTGTACGATAATTTGTAAACAAATTTGTTTACTGCATTGTTTTGTTTTTGTAGCTTTTGTTTATAATTTTAATGTTAAGCGATGTAAAAGCAAAACACCAGTATCTAGATTTTTCATTTTTGTAACAATATGTTGTATGAATTGGTGTGGGAAGTATTCGAAATGTTGTTTTTACAGATAATTTTTTGAAGTAATTGAAGACTGCTCTTAGCAGCTCTAGTTACTGTTGCACTGACTCCCTTTGCTTGCCTTATAGATAAGCTGATACACGGCCTTATAGATAACCTTCCCTATCCTTAAAGCCAACTAATAAAGTCATGCCATGAGCCTTACTTTCTTTCTGTTAATGCGCTGTCCTATTTCTAAAGCGAAAGTCAAGTCGTCATGTGAAAACCTTCATATCTTTACACCATGCCATCTAAAAAAACCACGCCCTATGTGATGTCTGTTTTAGTGGCTTCTCCGTGAGCCTTTATGTTAGACCTTCTGCCCAAGGTTTCATAACAGCTTCTCTATACAGTAACAATAAGACCATGACACCAAAAAAAAAAGAAGAAAAACAGGCATTAAATTACCCAACCATGGAAAAATAACATGGTTTTACTGTACGTACGTAAAGATAAAAGAAAACCTATGCCACCATTCACTATGTGTGATGATAATTTTCAAACAAAAACTTAAATTCTAAGAGAATAACTTATCGTTCCCGCTCCTATTCCTCGTTTCTTTTCCTATTTTTTTTAACAGTCACTGTCACGCTGTGTGCCTTAGTGTTATGGGTGCTGTGTGCTGTGTGTATGTGCGACTGTTGCATTCTTGTCGGGCTTGCGTGAGATCACGTACTTTATTACGAAACTCCCACAAGTTGTGTCATTTCACAACTTCCGCTTAAAATAAGTTGTTGCTGTTGCTGTTGTTTTTGTTGTCTGTCAATGGGTGTGAATCAACACCTATACATTTACGCCTTTTGCTCTCTTTTTAACTGTGCAACTCTCATTCACAAAAACACTCTTGCATAACTGTATGATGAATTATTATACAGAATAAGTATGAATGTGTGTATGCATGTGTGTGTGTCATATTAACAGTTTGTCTTCATTTAAAGTTATAATGCTGTTGCTTTTTGTTGTTTTTATTTAAGTATGTAAGTGAGCGTGTGTATGTGTGTGTTTTGTTTACTTTTTCTATCGAATTATTCTTTTAAAGGGAATTATCGACCTGCTAAGTCTAGCAAGAAATTTTTTAATACAAACGCTTACTGTGTGCCTCTCTGCAAGTGTGCATTTGGATTTATCAGGTTGTTGTTGTTTTTGTTTTTATTTTTATTATCTTTTGCAGAAGAATTGCATTCTCTTCTATTTTGTGAAGTTTTCGTTTAGTAAATATTGTTGCTATTCTTGTTGTTGTTTTTGTTACTACTTTAGTAGAACAAAATGTTTTTTTTGCATTTATTTTCTCGTTTTTTTTTGTTTTTTTGTTTATAATTTTTAATAAGAATGTCTTCATTGAAGCATGATACTGCATACTGATAATGGATTTTGATTTTTAATTTAAAAGCAACATGGAAACGTGCATGTTGCATGCTGCATGTCTTTGGAATTTTTAATAAAACTTGCAACAATTGCAGTTAGAGTTGGAAAACGATTTTTTTTTTATTTGAAAAATTCTTGAATTAAAAATAATTTTAAAGAAACAGCAAACAAAAGAAGAAAATCCTTTAAGGAGTTACACAATTCAATATGTATCTGCGTGAATTATTCTAAGAACTCCAACGAATAGTGGGGATATTGTTATGGCTCTTTCATGTATTCAAGGATATCATTGCTGGCAGAGGCAAGACTCAGAAATCTATGGAAATTGTTATGAAATGTTGAAATGAAATATAGACAAATAATTTTGTAGGAGAATAGCATTTCTCAGGTTTAACAAGCTCATTTAAGAGTAAATTTCTCATCCAAAGACGCATGTTCTTTGCACATGTATTGAAAGTGGAGTGTAAACTGTAATCATAGTAGTCGCCTTAACTTTATGTTAGAGGACAATTGACCATTGAGACAAGTCCAATACTCTGAGATTAAATTGATTCATTGTAATATATCCTAAACGAGTGAAGATAATAAAGGAGATAGGGAAAAGGAGAGGAAGTAGGAAAATGAGGATAAACAGGCGGATGAATAACCCAGAACACAAACACACAAGAGAGCGCTACTACACTATTGAGGCCCTAGTACTCCTCAGCCAGCTTAAACTAATCATGAATCTATAGAGAGCCTTAATGTCGGCACACGACAAAGAGATCAAACCCTCGAAGAAGATAGTATTCGCCTTAGCTTAGTAGATAATGTCCGGCTCGTAAGAGGCCCAGACGTAATTCAACCTCAGAAAAGATACATACATACATACATAATTGGCCATTACAACCCTTCAGTCAGGATTACGGTCTAGCTTCTTACACCACTTATGTCGTGTGCCTTAATTTTATACATGAGTGGCGGAACCTACAGTTTAAAGTCGACTCCGAACGACAGATTTTTTGGAAAGCTTTTCATGGCAATTTTTACTCTCAGAGTTTTTGCCAGAAATCTGCTGAGAGGAAGTCGCCGAAGAAATATTTTCATATTTTCGTTTTGATGTCTGACCTGGGATTCGAACTCGGGCCTTTCGTCTAATAAGCCAACACACTACCTACTAGACCACGGCGACTTCAACCAATATACCAATTTATCCAATAAACCCTCTTCTTGTATGGTGCCTTGTAAAGATGGTACATTTATAGGGTGGGCTATCTATCGGTTTAAATTTGAACAGGCGGTTATTTCTAATCAGGCAATACTTTTATTATTCTTTTCTGTCACAAAATTCAGTATATTATTTCCACTGAACGTAATGAATTCATTTAGGCTTGAAAAACGTTGGGATTTATAGGAAATTTCTTTTCAAAACAAACACAATTGGTCGGAAATTGTAAACATTTCATAAGGAAATCATCTTTTCGTATGAAGCTTATATTCATCATGGTGGGTGCGTTAATAAGCAAAATTACCGTACATGGGGCTTAGAAAACCCACATTTGGTCTTATAGAAGCCAATAAACCCATTGGTGCGGCTTGTGTATTGGCCCATATTTCTTGGAAAATGAAAACGGCGCAACCATTACAATCAAGGGATGCACCAAACGCACCATGATAACCAATTTTTTTGCACTTGCTCTTCATGGTATTGATTTGAACGATGTTTGGTTTCAACAAAATGGTACAACTTGCCATACATCTCATGCCACAATCGATTTATATGATGTCTATTGGCCGCTAAGAAGCTGCTATTTGACGCCGTTAAAGTGTTATCCCGACAAACCAGAGACAATAAAGCATTTGAAAGCCAACATTCGTGATGTCATTGCATTGATCCGATCGGCTAAGGTACTTTGAGGCCAGCCGCGGCAGCCATATGAATGAAATAATATTCCATTTCTAAACAGAAAAATTGTACTGCACAACAAAAAAATAATTTTTAAATTTAAACTTTTAAATGCCCCACCCCTTATTTTCTTACATTCTGCTCATATTTAATATGTATGTTAAATTCAATGACAAGTTGATCCACACATATGTGGCGTACGAGTGATATCTAACTCCTTTAGTTTCATACATGACAAAATCTAAGATTTTATTGCATACTTTTCAGAGTAACTATACCAGTGTGTACATGTAACATAAAGCGTATGAGTAATATATTACAAAATCAATTAAATAGAAAGTATACCACCATTAATTTGGAATTATGTATACATTTACAAGCTAATACGACAAGAATAATAAATTTTTTTAAATTAAAAACTTTTCGAGATATTCTAAGCTCAAAGTCTAAAAACCACAATTCAAGGCTACTACATCAAAGATATTTTTTTAATCAGGCAATTAATACACTATTTGGACTCTGTAAGTCATGTATTAGTAATGCGAAGTATCTAAAAATCAATATTAAGACCACTTAGTATGATATCAATGAGTGCAAAATTCTTCCGGATTGCATGTCAATTGGTAATCAGATACTTGCATCACATTTGACGAAAATGCACTTTCTATTCTGGTCTACCAATGTGCTATAATTCAGCTTAAAACCAAATAATTATCGCCTTTTTATATGACTTCCGTTAAGAGTCTTAATGTGACATAAAATTTAAACAATTTCCAGCAGATGTACTAATGGATACCAAGCTTTTAAACTCATAAAACATCATTTAAATATGGGTTTTCGAAGAAATATTTTTAAAACATTTTCCAAAGAACCCAGCAACTTATAAGGAAATATACATACGGAAAATTCAAGGAAATATTTATATTAAATGCAATGGTGTTGGAAAATATAGCACTGGAAAGGAAAATTCATAACCAATGAAAAATTATTTAAGAGGCATTCATTTGTACATTAAAAAATCATTAAATTCGTTAAAAACAAAACTTCTTCTGAACAAAATTTTTCAATGCTATGCTGAAGTGAAACTATATTGTTATATTTTTACTTTTTAAAAACTTTAAAATATGAGCTCGTACATTGCAAATAAAATAAAAATAAATTTGTGTTTAGTTTTAATTAAAATTCTTTATTATTCGCATAATTCTGTGTGCCACTGTTCACAACTTGATGTAAACAACAACAATTGCATTTCTTAGTTATTTCTCTGTTTGTAGCCTTTGCATAAACAATAACAATTAATAGACAATTGTAACGGATTACACGATTACTCTCTTCAAACGCACTGCGTCTTCACACTAGGCTGAGCGAACTTCACTAACTCACTTGCTTTGCCTGGCCTTTTATATGGCAGGGTAAACAGTCTAATGAATGTTCATGACTTCGAAATCTCTTTAAATGTAAACATCGTTGTTTACATTTATTATTGTAGTGTTGTTTGTGTATTTTTGTTTACTTGTTTACCATTTTTGTTGTTATACTAAGCAGTACGATAATTTGTAATCAGCTTTGTTTACTTGCATTGTTTTGTTTTTGTAGTTTTTGTTTATAATTTTAATGTTAAGCGATGTAGAAGCAAAACATTAGTAACTATATTTTTCATCTCCACTGTTCTGTTCTGTTTCAACTTCAAAGGAATGTTTTTTTGTTCTTCTTTTAAACAGGAAGTGTCCAACTAAATACGATGGGGGAAATTTAATATAAAATCATTATTTTTATGTTTGTTTGTATTGTGTTGTGTATGTGTACGTGTGAGTTTGGATTTGTTTAAAAAGAGAGGTGTTTGGCTTCCTTCTATATGATACATACATTTGTATGTGTATTTAAGTATGAGTGTGTGTGTCTGTTTGAGAGTTCACTTAAATGTGTATTGAATGTGAAAAGCAACAGCTGTTTGCCTCTCAAGTTAAATGCTTTTCTAATGATGGTCGTATTGTTTTATTTAAAATGATCCACAATTCGAATATTTCTTTGGTATTATACCCTACAACGTGGCAGGTAAGTGAGGTTTGCCACACTGTTTAATAATAAGTGAAGGAAAACAGTTGGCGTTGTTGTATAAGACAATGGGTTATTGATGTAGTAATGATAATGAGGAGATTGAGGCTCTCCAGTTTAGCATTGCCTTAGACTAGAGAGAGGGTTTTGAAAAGAGCTTTTTCTTAACTAGTCGTTGTAAAGTCCAAATCAAATCAAAAATAAATCCATCTATCGATTAAAAAATCTTTCTCACAAGCTTCTGCTATTCCAAAAGTCCCTGTTGGTTTTGTAATCAAACTTCAGACAACAATTTTTAGAAAAATTGTACAAAGAGAAGAAAAAACTCCGTGTGTTCAGCGTGAACTTTAAAACTTGTTCCATAATATATTCTTAAGAAAATGAAAAATCTAGATACTAGTGGTTTGCTTTTACATCATTTAATATTAAAATTATAAACAAAAGCTACAAAAACAAAACAATGCAGTAAACAAACCTGTTTACAAATTATCGTACTGATTAATATTCCAACAAACACCAGAATAAAAAATGGTAAACAAGTAAATAAAAATACAACAACAAACACCAGCATAAAAAATGGTAAACAAGTAAATAAAAATCCACAAGCAACACTACAAGAATAAATGTAAACAAAATACACACACAAAAATAATGAACGTAAACAACGATGTTTACATTTATAGAGATTTCGAGAAGGCGAAGTCGTAAACATTCGCCTTCAAGAATATTCATCAGACTGTTTACAGTGCAATAAAAAAAGCCAGGCAAAGCAGGCGATGGAGTGAGTGAAGTTCAGTCAGTCTTGTGTGCAGACGCGGTGTGTTTGAAGAGAGTAATCTTGGTTTGAAGATCTCCATTACAAAGATCTGACAAATAATGATCCAGTTATTGTTATTGTTAGTGCTAAGGGTATAAACATAACAATTGTTGTGGTTCACATCAAGTTGTGGACAGTGACATACAGAATTGTGCAAATAATGAACAATTTTAATTAAAACTAAACACAAATTTATTTTTATTTTATTTGCAATCTATGAGCTCATATTTTAAACGTTTTTAAAGGGTTAAAACTTAACAATATTTATGTAGGGCATTCTACAGCCATGCTTGACCCATTTAAGACTCACTTGCTTTGTTTGGTTTTCTTTTTCTTATCGTTTCGTTTATTATTTTTATGGTTACGGAATTTATGGCAATTATTTGCCAAAATGTAGAAACAATTGTTGGAATTGCTTTTAATAGCGGAGGAGTATGGCAGACGTTGTTTAATATGAAAAAAAAGTAAAAATAATTAAATTAAACGAGGTCATTAGCGAAAAGAATTTTCTTTTCCTAATTGCTTGAAAACTTGAATAATTTTTAATTGATTTTTAAATATATTTTTATTTCAGGGAAACAAAAGAAATTTTAATACATGAATGAAGACATACAAATAATTGCTATCAAATGAAATTAAAGTTTAACTCAGAGAAATTAATTCAGGGCTTTAATAAAAATTTTATCGTCTATCACTAAAGAAAAAAATTAAAAAAATAAACTTTTTTGTAATAGGAGAGGTAAATCAACTGAAGCAAATTTGAAAGGCTTATAGTCGTATTATAACAGAATCACTACGTGTTTACTAAAAGCGTTTTTCATTTTTTGTTACCTCCTACGGCAAGCCTGTGATTGTCTCATACAGTAGTCAAGCAGAATCTTCAAATCGAGTCTACTGCTCTGCCAATTTTCGAAGCTAAATGTGGATTTAAAATAGTTTTTTTGGAAACTCAAATACTAGCTTAAGTCGTCCTGTTTACTTTTTGTGAACCCTATCTCCTGTTAACACTAATCATCACGTGCCATACCTCTACCATTCGTAAAATAGTTATTATAAGCAGAAATCGATGAATTTGTTTACTTACCTGCTGCCAGTTACTCATGCCAATTTTAATTACTTGTCCACGTCCTACTGCTTAAGTAAACGGTTGATCAACACCTGTACGTCGACGTATGGCAAGATCTGTAGAACACAACGTAGCTGAACGTGAGAAGGTAGCTGAGGCAGTCTATTTCACGACACGCAAGACCTGCTGGGAACATCGTCGCCTATCGTTAGTGTGCTAGAGAATCTGAGGCACACCACTTCATATTGCTCACAAGAACTCAGCTTTTTGCAAGCCACAATGTTGTGAGTTTGGCGTTGTGACTTTTGGATCTGCATCCGTATAAAATTCAACTGTCCTAGGAATTGAAAGCAAAACACCATAGAGAAGGATGTGTGCTCGATGAATGCTTTCTGAAGCAGTTGGCAAATGATTGTAATTTTCATCAAAAAATCATCTTCGAACGAGGCTCATTCTAAATGAAAAGGTATGTAAACAAACAAAATTTTGGGGGATCAAGACGATACCAATACACATGGTAACCAAGAGCATAAATCCCAAAGAGGTCACCATTTAATGTAGGTTTAAAGGTTCGTCAGTCCATGTTTTATGAGAATGAGCCATTACTATCAACGATGAGCAGTATAGCTGAATAATTTCCATCTTCTTTTGTCTTGAATTGGATGACCTGAACACAAACGCCTCATGGCATCAATAGGACGGCACTACTCGCTACACTGCTCATCCCAAATTCGATATTCTGCATGAGGGATTTGAAGGAATGGTCATCTCAAGTGGAGGTATTGTAAAGGGACCAGTGAGATTGTGTGTATTTGAACCCTTAGAGTTTTCCATGTGGGGTTTGCTGGTGTATGAGAATAAGCCACAAAACATAATGGTCCACAAAACCAACATAACCCCTACAATCGGTTAAATTCAGTCTGATATATGTCACAGAGTCATGAAAAATGGACATTTCGAAAATGCTACACTGTGAGAAGTCGCGGAAGACATTTAAAGGTTATTATAGTAGCATCAAGAGGTCTTTCAAACGAAATAAAAACTTCGATGATATCTCACACGCTCTTTGCTTCATTTTAATTCCAAGATATGAAGCGCTTGGGGGAAGGCCCGATATTTTGAATATTTAAGCAATCCATGAACAATTGGAGAATATTACGAATGAAGGAGATGACGTATTTATTGCTTGAAGCGCTCTAAGCTTTATTGGAGATTTCTTATTTTAAACTAAGCATTAGAAGCCTGAAGTATTTTTACATACTCCGTTTAAACTGGCAAAGAAAAAATCCGATTCGAATGCATTACAAAAACCCATTTGCTGTTATTTTTGTTCTCCGTTATCAGCAGTAGAATACGAGTTAATTTGTTGAAATTTATAAAAAATTTGCCAATTTTGCAAAGCCAATTTAGAAACTTTCTAAAGCATTAAAGTGCTTTATTTATAGCATTTCGTTGTTGTTGCTAAATATTTCTGTTAATGGAACATCTTTTTCCCACAAATTGTTCTCGTATTTTGAGTGTCTCTTCCATGAAAATCTCATTTTAAGGAAAACATTACGAAAAAACTACACAAATATGCACTCCATATTACAGTTGATTGTTGTTGTTCTGATTGTGGCTGTTGTTGCCAGTTTTATTGTCATTTCAACAGGAAACTGGACAAGAATGTAGCACTAGTGCTAGACCAGTGGTGGTCTAATGAAAATGGGTTTAACAAAATGGGTTTTAGTTTTTAACCTACAAAACAGGCAATGCATAACAAATCAATGGCAACAACAGAAAAAAAACAACAATAAGAACAAAATCATCATCAACTGCAAACTGCAGACATCAATGGGGTAACAATTTTTGGTTGAACACACTCTCGTATGGAGATCGAAAAGGGTGTGTCTGAATAGGGGGTTTGCAATCTGACAAAAGCAATGATCTCGGGAGCGTAACACATCGTTAATAAACATGATTACACAAGTCAGGATTACAACCTAATTTATCACCACCTATGTTGTGTATGTTAACTTTACCCATAAGGCGAGGGACGTATAGTTTAATGTCGACTCTAACGATAGATTTTTTGAAAACAGAAAACTGTTGATAGTAATTCGAGGATGAAATATTTTTTTTTCATATATGAACCACGGTATCACTCATAATAAGCCAACACATTACCTACTAAGCTAAGGCGACTTCATGACTTCCTGGGAGTTGCTTTTAAGTCACGCCTATTTAACTAATCGCACATACGTACATAATTGGTCATTACAATCCTTCAGTCAGGCTTACGGTCTAACTTCTCACACCACTCGTGTGGTACGCGTTAATTTCATACATGAGTGGCTGGACCTACACTTTAATGTCGACTCCGATTAACAGATTTTTGAGAAATGTTTTCATGGCAGGTTTATTTACTCTCAGAGTTTTTGCCAGAAAACTGCTGAGAGGAAGTCGCCGAAGAAATAATTTTTTTTTATATTTCGTTTTGATGTCTGACCTGGGATACGAACCCGGGCTTTACGTCTAATTATAAAAAAACCTACAAAAGCAAAACAATGCAGTAAACATACCTGTTTACAAATTATCGTACTGCTTGATATAACAACAAACACCAGCATAAAAAATGGTAAACGAGTAAACAAAAATACAACAACAAACACTACAAGAATAAACGTAAACAAAATACAAAACAACAATGTTTACGTTTAAAGAGATCTCGAGAAGGTAAAGCCATCAATATTCGCCTTTAAGAACATTCATCAAACTGTTTACCCTGCCATATAAAAGGCAAGCCACAGCAGACAACTGAGTTAGTAAAAGTTCGTTCAGTCTTGTGTGAAGACGCGGTGTTTTTGAAGAGAGTAATCGTGGTTAACAAATTTCCGTTACAAAGATTTGTCGAACAATTGTTTCATAATTGTTATTGTTTACGCAAAAAAGTGCAAGGAGGAATAACAAACAAAGCAATTGTTGTTGTTTACATCTAGTTGTGAACAGTGGCACACAGAATTGCGAGAATAATAAAGAATTTTAATTAAAACTAAACACAAATTTATTTTTATTTTATTTGCAAATCTACGTTCTCATATTTAAACGTTTTTAAAAAGGTAAAAACGTTAAAGTATTTTTTTAAATAAGTAAAGTCATTAACACAAAACAACTTCTAGTTTAGCAAGTTGTCTTATAAAATGCTGAGAATTTCCTGCATATTTAGCCTTCAAGTTCGTTTTCATCATTCTATTTTGATCCCACCATACGAGTTACCCTTTAACATACACAAACATTTGCATATTCGCATGCACTCGCTGAAACATTTCAAGCGATTTTATTGCAATTGTATTGGATAGAGAGACTACATATGAATGTCTCTTGCAATATTCGTATGAATCCTAGCATATATTGGTAGGTTACTAGCCAAAATGAGAGTGTATTTGTTTACTCTTATGCAAGTGCATACACTACATAGACGTAGTAGTAGAGTAAGGGAGCTTTAAAAGCTTTATAAGTTTCATAGAAATTTTTGCAAATAGCAAAAGGAAATTGCATTAGACATGAGTAAATAATATTGCATTGGCAATAATCCTGCAACTGTAACTGTAACTGCAACTGCAACTACTTTTATTGCTGTTGTTAATATTGTAGTTGCCTGTGAGCAATTTAAGTTTTTCTAGAACAGAATGTGATATTTTTTTTTGTGCCATCATTATTGGATTGCAGATCTCTGGGTTTATAAGAGTAATGGAAAACTGAATGACAGGAATTTGAAATATTAGCCACGCAACTTAGGTCAGGCGTACAGAATGACTGAATATTGACAGCAATAAAGGAGTTGGTTAGTCATCTAGTTGATGTGTATAATGACTGTCAAATTTTGCAAAATGTTGAAGATGATAACGACTTTATAGATATGGTTAGTAGGGGACTTATGAGTAGAATCGAATCATACTCAGCATTTCTGATATTTATAAGCATTCATACTTATTTTAATAACATGGAACCTCTACTCATATTCAAAGTTTGAAGTACTCATTATACTCATCATACTTAACAACACGTATGATGTTGTTGATTTCGACTTTCCATAACTCGACATATACACGAATCACAAAATAAGCATGATTCGCGTACGAACACTAAAATACTCACAAGAAGGTTGTGTGTCTGCTCTGATTGCTTCTCTGTCTTTTTTGCGCTTGTGTCTTTTTTCTTTTTTCTTTTTTGTAAATGCAACAACAACTAAGATTGTAAATTTTGACGAATGATTCGAGGCACCAATCAAACAAATTTCGAATTGTATTAGTTTAATGTCATCGTTGTACACATACTCATTGCAACCTGTACTTATAAAGCAACGTTGTAGTGAGTAGGAATGAATCAGAGTACATAGTTAAATTTCAATATTGTTGACTCACTTATATTCAAAATTTCATGAGTGCTTATGAGTAGCGAAAAACGATTCATTGCTGATCTCTGACTCGGTTCTTAAAATAATAATTTTATCACTCCAGTCGATCACTTTCTAAATATGCAAGAATGTTACACATACACAGGGTAAATGTCACTTAGTATAGGAATACCGTTCATCAAGTGAAGTTGATACACATAATTTATTATTATAACCCTTCAGTCAGGTTTACGACCTAGTTTCTAATACCACGTATATTGCGTGTGAGTTAATTTTATGCATTAAATGCTGGATCTACAGTTTAAAGTTCACTCCGAGCGACAGATTTTTTGAGGAACTTTTCATGACAATTTTAATTTACTCTCAGAGTTTTTGCCAGAAATCTCATGAGAGGAAGTCACCGAAATCATTATAACCCTTAAGTCAGGATTACAACCTAGTTTCTCACACCACTTCTGTTGTGTGCGTTAATTTTATACAAATCTGCTGAGATGAAGTCACCGAAGAAATATTCGTATTTCGTTTTGTTGGAGATGTCTGGCGACTACAAATGAAGTTTGAAATCTTTATTTAAAAATAAGTTAAAATAGGGGGATTAGGTAGATGGGCAGAGGTTTCTGTCTAGATAAACAGCCTTAGGCTACATACGATCCACTGTCATACTACAGTTTTAGATTATCCCTCAAATCTCTGAAACATTCAGAGCTTCTGATGAAACGACTTAGACTGTGAATATCTGGGTATTGGCCATTACAACCCTTCAGTTAGGATCTAATAGGCAACGCGTCTAAATAGGCAACACACTACCTACTAGACTCTAGCTACTACATACTGCCAATGTCTATCATTAAACATTTTTTTAAATCAACTACGTACCGCAGGCCAAGATGACTTTTTCTCCTCACATAGTGCTGTAGATGTGCCCATTAGATGAGAAACAATTTCAATGTTCTGATACACATGTGCAATATATCGGAAATAACTATATATCGTCTTGGAGTCTAGTACGTCGGATTCCAGTGCTTTGACAGGTGTCTGACAAATGGGAAAGTGTGGTGGATTTATTGGTCTCAATTCGGTAGTCTTATTCCTTTCTCTTAATAATTGCAATAAAATCGTTGATACTTTATTTCCCATAATATGACGCCTTCTTTGCTGATACTTATGTCTGCCCTGTTTAGCACTTTGTTGTCAACCTAACATAAAGCTTAGCGATAAGCTAGCATGAAGTAAAATTCAAATAAATCTCAACAATTTGTCTAAAAGATCTCTGTAATCGTTTCTCTTTTCAAACATTCTTGCCACATTTGTTCAACAACAATGGAAGATAATGTGCTTGAGTAGCATACAGGACAGTGCAACAGAATAAATCAAAATCTGAATGGCATAAAAGTCTTTATCAGTCTATCTATCTACTCTACTCAATTCAGATGTTTGCCAAATGGTTAGCTTTGTTGGTCTAAAATCACAAATCCATTCTTTAGTGATACGTACACATGAACCAAAATAGTCCAGAAGTGTAGTGTAGTGTTGCACAAACAGACCACATCAACACAATCGTATAAAAGCCACAAAACTGTAACTGTAACTGTAATTGTATCTTAAATTTTCTTTTAAGCCTCTTTTAGTTGCCTCTGCCCTTTGGTTTTTAGTATCCGTCCAGTAGCCAGTAGGAGGCATTACGAGGGCAGTGCATATAGTTTTTCTCGGACTTTAAATTATTCGTAATTTTTTTTTGCTGTTGTGGTTTCTTGATACAATATTTGACCTCATTTCAACACATACCCCCCTCCCGCCCACTTACTTCATAAAGTTGCAACATCATGTTTTCTCTCTTTTTTTCCTCTGTTACAGCGCATACAGTATCATGTTGACTGCTTGTTTGTTTGTTTATTGGCTTGTGTTTGTTTTTGTTTATAGAGTCGTGGTGCCTCTGTGTATGTGTGTATAAGTGCATTTGTGTTAATAAGTACATATGTGTGTGTGTGTTAAATTGTTTATAGTGGCTTATTTGCCTGCTACTTGTTTGCTTTTTATGTTGCATGAGAGTTTATCTTATTGCTGCTGCTACTGCTACTGCTGTTATTTGTATTTGTGTCTGTATCTGCAACTGTAACTGTGTTAACCATCTTCAAAATGTAGCATTTGCGTTGTGTTTATGGTTAAATGTGTTAATGGTGCCACAGATTTTGCAGTCATTAGCTTCAGCTTCCATTCGCAGACACATTTATTGCCATTCATACAGCATCGCTTTAATGCGTATTTGCAACATTTTGCAATTGCTTGCTGCACATACATAACTGTTGCCTATCTTCTCCTTTCTTGCCTTCTTCATGCATACATGTGTATGTATGGCATTATGCTACGTCTAGTGTGGCAGTGTGAATTGTAGAAAAGTCGTTAACATTTGCGGTTTTTATTATTGGGATTGAGGTTTTCTTTGCTGTTCGCTTTAAGTTGCAACCAAAAAAAAAAAGAAGAAAAATAGTTCCGAAAAGATTTCAGTTGCTTTTAAAAGTGGCAACTGGCAAAAGATTTATTTTTCTTTTGTTTTAATTTGCCATTCTCTGGTTATGTTTACAGACGGATTTTCATTCAACAGACAATGAAATCCATTAGAACACTCGATGTACTTGCATAAGAATCGAAAGATTTAATGACTGAGGCAAAGATTTTGTTGTTTTCTTTAAAATTTCTGAAAATCAAGTTTAATTTACAAAATTAAATCAATTAAGTCAGCTGAGTCTTCACATTAATGCATAGAGTTATGCATGAGGCGGCAAAATTTGGAAACTTTCTTTCAATGAAGTCTTGTTATATGCCACAGCGAAATAGATACAGTCATACTACTGGTAGCTCTAAGTTCACCAAATTCGAATTTATTTATTTAAGAACTCTAATCAAATCAAGTATAGGCAACATAATTTTTAATAAATTGAGTGTAAAACGTATCGCATCGAATTCAGAAGGTTTACAGGCACGCAAAGTAAAACGCAAGTACATGCTCTGAACCTAAATCTAACCAAAATAGAAACAAAAAGTACCACATTATGATCCTGTAGTCAGGACTACAACCTAGTTGCCGTAGTCTAGCAGGCAGTGTGTCCGCTTATTAGACGTAAAAGCCCGGGTTCGAGCCCCAGGCCAGACATCAAAACGAAATATTAAAAAAAAAAATTTTTTCCACGACTTCCTCTCAGCAGATTTCTGGCAAAAACTCGGAGAGTAAATAAACTTGCCATGAAAAAGTTTCTCAAAATCTGTCGTTCGGAGACGATGTTAAACTGTAGGTAGGCACACAACCTGAGTGGTGTGAGAAGCTAGGCCGTAATCCTGACTGAAGGGTTGTAATGGCCAATTATGTATGTATGTATGTACAACCTAGCTTTTTACGCCAACTATGTTGTGTGTGTTGATTGTAACCATGAACAGTTTAAAGTCGACTCCGAACGAGAGTTTTTTTTTGAAAAACTTTTCATGGCTATTTTAGTCTCAGAGTGTTTGCATGATAACAGGAAGTCGCCGAAGATATAATTTCTTATATATTGTTTTGCTGGAGATGTTTGAACCATGGGTTTGCGTCTAATAGGCCAACAAGCTATCTATAAGGCTACGGCGACTTCAACAATAAATTTGTTAAGAACTTTACTTAATTTACTGAACTAAGGACTAATAGGGGCGTAGTCGCTGTAGTCTAGTAGGTAGTGTGGTGGCTTATTAGACGTGAGGCCATGGTTCAAACCCCAGGTCAGAGTTCTCCAACAAAATCGAAAATATTAAAAAATATTTCTTCGGCGAGTTCCTCTCAGCAGATTTTTGGCAAAAGCTCTGAGCATAAAGTTTCTCAAAAAAGCAGTCGCTCGGAGTGACTTTAAACTGTAGATCCCCGCCACTCATGTATAAAATTAATACACCCAACATCACTGGTGTGAGAAACTAGGCCACATTCTTGACTGAAAGGTTGTGATGATGAATTATGTAGATATTTAAATAAGGGTTGAAGTTTCCATAGTTTAGTAGTACATGAGTTCAAATCATAGTCCTGACATCATGACGAAAATAAATTTTAAAAATAATTCTTTTGGTGAGGTCCTTTCTGGTTCTTCTTTTTGGTGAAAACGGAGAGAGTACTAAACTGTCATGAAAAATTTGTGGAAACCGTCGATTTGAGCCGACTTTCAGCTATACTGTGACTTTCAGTTGTGTGAGCTTATGCAGTTAGTCCTTTATCAGAGCCAGAGAACACACGAGAATGATGGATAAAGAAAAGAATCAACAACTGAAACATGCAGGCTAAAGCTTTGACCTATCCAGTAAGTAAACAAAAATGTAATAATATACACGACAAGAATAAATGTGAACAAAATACACAAACAACATGAAACAACGATGTTTACATTTATAGAGATCTCGAGAAGCCGAAGCTACTAAATTTCAGTCAGTCTTGGGTGAAGAGGCGGTGTGTTTGAAGAGAATAATCGTGGATTGAAGATCTCCGTTACAAAGATCTGTCGACTAATTGTTATTGTTTACGCAAAAGAGTGCAAAAAGAAATAATAAAGAAAAGCAATTGTTGTTACTTAAATAAGGTTGTGAACAGTAGCACACAGAATTGTACGATTAATAAAGAATTCGAATTAAATTTAAGCAAAGATTTATTTTTGTTGTATTTGCAATCTATGAGCTTATATTTGAAACGTTTTTAAAGGGTAAGAAAAATTCGAGGAATCTGAAATATACTAAAAATCCTACAGGGTACGTCAGCTTCCCGAGACTACGAGTGCTCAAGCTCGCTAGAGTCGGGACATATCGTTTGTTTTTCCAATTTTGGAAATGTGTACAGCGACAAGTGCTTATAATTGATCCAAAAATAAATAATAAATAATTTTCTTTTATTTCTGTGGAAATAAATACTTTTAATTCCTAAATGATTTGCTCAACACTGTATCCCACACTCAACAGTCATACATATTTTGAATCAATGAATTGTTGCACACAAGTTGAAAAAAATTTCAATAATTTTGTATCTAAATGAGCCTATGTATGCATGTTCATTATATACATACATGGATGTATGAACATTTAAATTGTCTTCTAATTGACTACAACGACATGAGTTTTTTTTCTTTTTCGGATACATTTCGAATATTTCGAACATTCTAAACATTTTCGTGCAGCTTAATTAAACACAATTAAACACACGCAATTATAATCCTGTGAGCAGATAAATATTTCACATCCCTTTAAAGTGTTTTGCAAAGGAATGCAAAAGAATTTTAAAGTAATTTTAGGCCATGTAAGTTGAATTGTAATAATGTATATATGTACGTATTATATTATTAACTGAATATCTTGTTGTAATATTTGTTGCAATATTTTCTTAGCCAATAGCTGTTGTGTTTGTGACCTTTGCTCTGAAATATTTTATGAGTTCGAAAAACAAATGTTTTCTTAAAGAAAAACAACATTTCCGTGAACTTAATTGTCTAGAATTGTATTTTGTTAATTGGCCTGAAAGCCTAAATGATTAATTAAAATATTCTCTTACAAATAGATTCTCTTGTTTTAGATCCTTTCATTTATGAGTTCTTTTGTTTGAATTAATTTGAAAATTATTAATTTTTAAATAAACATTTCGTCATTGTGAAGCTAACAGTAGATAATTAAACATTCAGAGAATATTCAAATTGTTTAAAATAATAACATTGTATTGTTTTATTGAAACGAAACTGAATTTGTATGACATAAACATACAAATTTATAATTTTGTTCTCATATTAAATTTGAATCATAATATTGCAAACAACAATTCTGTAACGTCAGTACCATCAACAAATTTAAATGCTTTTCTCCATTTCCGCATTAAATTCAATAGCAGAGACGATATAAATGTTCAGCGGCATAGGCTGACCATATGAAATTGTAAACATTTGACTTTTTGGCTATTGTCAACCGATATCTGTATAAAAATTTTGTATGAAACATGATGCCGTAGTCTAGTAGGTACTGTGTTGGCATCTTAGACGTGAGGCTTCGATGAAAATATTTGGAAGACAGAAATATAAGTTAGGGTTGTAAACTCTTCGAAAAATATCAAATGCCAGGCATTGTTAAAGTTGTGTTAACTTGTTTGCGATTGTCAAGCCACCACCACATTAATTATCATATTGTTACATTTTTACTTTTTAAAAACGTTAACAATATGAGCTCGTAGATTGCAAATAAAATAAAAATAAATTTGTGTTTAGTTTTAATTAAAATTCTTTATTATTCACAAAATTCTGTGTGCCACTGTTCACAACTTGATGTAAACAACAACAATTGCTTTGTTTGTTATTCCACTGTTTATATGCTTTGCAGAAACAATAACAATTAACAGGCATTTATACGACAGGTCTTTGTAACGGAGATCTTCAAACAACGAATACTCTCTTTAAACACATCGTGTCTTCACACAAGACTGACTGAACTTCACTAACTCAGTCGCCTGCTTTGCCTTGCCTTTTATATGGCAAAGTAAAGAGTCTGACGAATGTTCTTGAAGGCGAATGTTCAGGACTTTGCCTTCTCGAAATCTTTAACAACGATGTTTACATTTATTCTTGTAGTTTGTTTGTGTATTTTTGTTTACTTGTTTACCATATTTTTTACGCTGGTGTTTGTTGTTATATTAATCAGTACGATAATTTGTAAACAGGTTTGTTTACTACATTGTTTTGTTTTTGTAGCTTTTGTTTATAATTTTAATATTAAGCGAAGTGAAATCAAAACACCAGTATCTAGATTCTTCCATTGTAACAAATAATAAATCCATAAAAAATAAAGGATGGTGTAGGATATCACATTTAACTGAATTATATTCACTGATTTAAAGCTATCTCTCAACGATATGATGTCAAAAAAAACGAAACTAAAAGCAAGAACTTTGTCCTTCCAAATCCAATCCACATTGATTGTGATACGCGTGATGTAAACAAACATACACTAAGCAAGTGTGGACATAAATTTCAAAGGATTTCAAAGTTTTTTGATCATTAACCCAAAATTCGAAGACATCACACAGACATGTTGCAACATTCTTTAAGTAGTTTTTTTTTTTTTGGAAAGTGATACAACAAAAACAACAGGTCACGAGGGGGTGATTGTTGTTAACAAAACCCCAATAAAAATAAATAAAAACTGGAGTTTTTAAGTAAAAAACAAGAACTAAAACTAAAACCAACATACAACATAACAATTCATATTTTCTTTTTTTTTTTTTTGTTTTATATATTTCAGGCAACAATTTAAACTAACAGCATGGGTGTGCATTAGAATGCAGTAGAATGCCACAGTACACCATACTTTTGCAAAAATCATATCGAAACAGTTTTAAGTTGTTTCTATTTCTCTTTTTTATCCTTGTTTTAATTTTGTTTTCTTTTCTTATATGCTTGCATGCTTTGAATGTATGAGTGTGTTGGCGACAGTTGTCCTTAGGGAAACTTTTATTCTCTATAAACGTAGAGCAGAGTTTTAAATCTCAAACTGCAGCAAACTATACCAAAACTAAGTATTTAAAATGGGTGTGCCTTTATATAATTCAAGTACAATGCTTACTATCCCTAGTAAAGGAAACTTGAGTTCTTTTTTCGTCTTGTGCTGACATTTTAGGAGCCAATATCTTGCAGATGCTGCAAGAAATTTCTTCAAAACTTTCAAAGAATATGACATCATGTCCATTATGTTTCCAACGGACATATCATTCACTCGCTTAGAACTTATATTTTTAAAACGGAAATTCCAGTATATGGCCCACCCTGTATTTCCTTTAACATCGATTTACTCACATGTATGTGTGGTTTTTTCTTTATTTCTTTCTTTCTATTTACTGACAGCCTGTTCCTGGTGGTATTGTAACAGTTTGGTGTTGTCATTCGACAAAAATGCACATACACACACATACACATACACTTTATGTATAAAGAAAAATAGTTGTAGTTTTTACAACAACATCAACAATAATAAAAGCATTCATAGTCGTAGCTATTGTTACAATTGTTATGTTGACATGTTAAGAAAATTTTTCCAGAATTAAAGTGGAAATCCAACAAACAGTAACGGAAAGGAAAAGAGAACCAAAAAAACTTCCAAGAGTTATTGGAAAAAAATAATAAAATTTGTGCCAACGAGCCACAAAAGAGTCGCCAAAAATAACTGTAAAATTTCTTTTCTAAAAATGAAAATATTTTTAATTTTTTTTAACACAAAAAAAAAAAACGACCATAAAACTATAAGACGTGGCCGAAAACAATTTAGAAAAGCTTTTAAAATAATATTTTTCAATGTGAACGATATTTCAAAGTGCAACAATAATTGTTTCTGAAAATAACAAAAGATCTTTGGATTATTGCAAAATTAAATTTTCTTTTAAGTCAGAGGCACATACAATTATACAAACAAAAAAGAAAATTCAAGTGGAATTTTTAAAACTTTAAAAAGAAAAAATTAAGGAAAATGTTTTATTAAGGCACCTCTGGAGCACTCAGCCATAAACCAGTAGAGCAGAGATCAGTAATGAATCGTTTTTTCGATACTCATAAGGACTCATGAAATTTTAAATATAAGTGAGGCAACAATATTGAAATTTAACTACATAGTCTGATTCATTCATACTCACTACAACTTTGATTTATAAGTACAGGTTACAATGAGCATGAGTACAACGTTAACATCAAGCTCATACCATTCGAAATATTTTTGATTCATAAGCCTACAACAGACACACAACAAAAGACACCTAAGCAAAAAAGACAGAGAGCAGCAAGCAAAGCAAACACACAACCTTCTAGTAAGTATTTTAGTGTTCGTATGCGATTCCTTCTTATTTTATGCTTCGTGTATATGTTGAGTTATGGAGAGTCGAAATCAGTAACATTATACGTGTTGTTAAGTATGAATATTATGAGTACTTCAAACTTTGAATATGAGTAAAGAGGTTTCATGATATAAAAGTAAGTATGAATGCGTATAAGTATCAGATATTATGAGTATGATTCGATTGTAATCATCTTTTTGAATACTCATTGCTGATCTCTACAACAGAGTACATAGAGTCACATAGAGACACTGTCTTGAACAACAATGCGCTTGGGCTATAACGAGAAAATTGTAAAATCCGCCCACAACTGATAAATTCCATCAAAATATTATCAATCTTGAATAGCTCCTTAACCAATATAGGCGATATAGAATGTTAAAGTGTCTACATTATCCAATTAATCACGTTTTCAGCAGTCTTCTTGCAACATTCGTGGTTAAACCTAAAATCAGAATTCGTTATCCACGGCTAAGAAGTTCGTATTCACAGTTAAAAAGACATAGTGTTTACCAAACATACATATATACGTACATTATAGGTTATTACAACCCTTCAGTCTGGATGACGACCTAGCTTCTCACACCACTTATGTTGTATGCGTGTTAATTTTATCAATAAGTGGCAAGACCTACAGTTCAAAGTCGACTTCGAATGACAAATTCTTTTCAGAAACTTTTGATGGCAATTTTATTTTTATTTTCTGAGTTTTTGCCAGAAGACTGCCGAGAAGAATTCACCAACAAAGGCATGAATTAGCGGCAGATGAAGGCTATTATAGGAGTACTGACAGGCTATGGCTTCTTTAGACACTCAATCAGTAGATGGAATATATGATTTTTGTAGGCTATGTGAAGCAGCAAAGGAAACTGTCGATCATTTTGTATGCCACTGTCCTTATTTGCAGGTAGTTCTGAAGGACTGTAAACTTGGATATGACAGCGTTCATAAACGGTTTGACAGGCTAGGGATGTATCTAAAGATTCAGCCAGGAATTGGTCGTAATCTTCTTCTCACACCACTTATGTTGTGTGGGTTAATTTTATTCATAAGTGGCGGGATCTACAATTTAAAAACGAATCCAAACGATAGATTTTTGAGAAACTTTTTCATGGCAATTTAAATTTTACTCCCAAAATTTTTGTCAGAGCTCTGCTGAAAGGAAGTTGCCCTAGAAATATTCAAATTTCGTTTTGTTGGTGATGTTTGGCCTGGGGATTGAACCGTGACTTCACGTCCTTTAAGCTTATATACTACCTACTAGACTGCGGCAACTTACAAACATATCATTAAAGAATAAATTCAAAATATTTAATTCCCGGATAAGATCTGCTCTGTTGTATGGACGAGGAGTAAGAAATATAACACGTAGTAATACAAACGGGTTGCACTTGCTTATTAACAAATTCTGGAAATTTCGTATATAATTCTAAACGTCTTCTGGCCAAAGATAATGACAAATAGAGCCACTCAACAGTAAATCGAGGTTGAAATAAGGAAACTTAAGGGGAACTGAATTGAACTCACGTAAGCAAAGTAGAACAAGGTGTCGTTTGGAAGCCCAATGAGTGGAGAGTAATAAGGAATATACATATTGATAAACGCCAGCTTGTGACTGAATTAAAAGGAATTTGAACATATCGCAGACGATTGGTGTTAATAAAGCTAAGACTGTCAAATTAGTTGTTATTAATTCAGCTTGTTTGAAAAAAATCGTCCAAAGACGGAAATAGCATTCGGGGAGGTAACTGACCTAAATTTTTATAGAAAAATCGGCTTCAGAGATGGCCCCACTTCTAGACGAATTGGTCTGTGAAGAAACAAAATTATCGAATGTTGGATGATATCAATCCACTTGAGATCCAAATTCGTCGAATAAATATTGTTTGGTGTGGACCATATTTCTTTGAGAACGAAGTTGATCATCACAGACAACGACGAACTCTACAGGTGACCTAAACCTGTCAACTAGATCGTGCAATTTGTCTCCGTTAGACTCCTTCTTAAGGAGAAAAAGCCACAAACTACAGAGGTCAACTTAAAGTCAACTTAACACATGCCGTCGATCAAATTTAGTCAAATTTCCGCACCGCTGCCATTTTGAATATAAGATTGAACAAAAGTCTTTGGAATATAAGCTCCAATAGAGAGTCCAATTTGTGGCCGTAGGTATGGAGTTTTTTTGGGAGTTGAGATTTCGTAGTAGTTGTAGTCCCAAGGTAGTACTCTTAACACAAAAATAAAAACTTTGTTTCTGATTTTATAAATTAAAAACCAAACGAAATACAACAGCACAGGCATAGATGCCAATCCTTGATTAAATGTTTGGCAAATGCTTTCAGTTTTGATTGATTGTGAAATTAAATTTTGATGTCATCATGATTTGGAATTTTTATTGCTTGCCGGGAGGAAATATTAATTAATCTTCTGTGTGTTCTTCATATCAATTTCATAAGAAAAAAAAATTGCATCTGCCAATAAATGCTGATGAAACAATTTCATTTGAAAGCATTTCTTCAATTTGTTTTAAAGAATTTTCGCTTATTGATGGATGGCATGGAATGGAGACGAAAAAAATGGAGAAAAAATAACACAAGAAAAGTATGCAGTGCAGCATATTCCTAACATGCCAACAGACAGATGGTTTTAAGGCAATAGTACTAGATGAGCAGAAGGAAAACTATAAAAAAAACATTCAAGGAAAAAAGATTAAAAGCGTACTTAAAAACCTCTGTAGCAGAGTAAAACGTTAGGGTTTGGCATGGTGTGAGTAAGACATGCTCCAATTATGATTGCTGAATATGCAGGCAGGCAGAGTAAATTTAAATTGGCAATAAAAATGACACAAAAAATGAAGAAAAAAATAAAGAAATAATCAAGGATTAAGGCAAGGAGGCTGGTTAAAGAATAATGAAAATGAGAAACCAAATAGCAAGTTGCAAACGTGTAACCGTGTGTACCAGCGAATGTTTCCAAAAGAAAACCTAATTGCAGACACGGCAGCAGGCTACCATATTGCCAGTACAGTAAAGGCTTTAACAATAATTACAAACGAATTTTAAAGAACTTGCTGCGCTTTCATCAAGAATTTATGAAGGTTTTCACTGTTTTGCCGTATGGTGGCAGTAGCAGTAGTAGTCGATGGCAGGGAACTAAAATTATTTCATTCGAAGAAAAATATTTTTCCGGGCAATAATAAAAGTGTAAAACAGAAACGAAATGAATTGCCATCTTGAAAGGAAAGAAGGAGAATTCATACCGTCATACTTGAGAGAACGAAAAAAATATGCTCAAATGAAAAAGTACATGACCATTAAAGAAAAAAAAGCAACGACTGAAAAATCAAAAAATAAAAGGACTATGAAGTGAAGAATGTAGAAAAAGAAAAGCTAATAAAAATTATGAAAAATAAAAATGAAAATTCATGATTTAATGCCTCGAGATAAAATCCTGGTTAAAGTTTAAGCAAAAACTTTCAAAAATTCTTCATCAGAAATCAAAACAAAATAATCAGTTTTAATGGAAATTTTTAATTGAAAAAGTTATTGTGATTAATTTTTGTGATTGTTTTAATGCAACAACGGACAATTGAAATTATTTTTAATTTATTTGCTTTAATTTCGTAATAAAAATGTTATAAAAAAGGGGTCACGTTAAAATTATATGCACGACTAATGATTACAACATTTTGTTTAATTTTTGATTAAAAAGTTTATGCTGGGGCAGATAGGAACTTGACATTGGCTAGGGAGAGAATTCTCTGATAAAAGGTTTTCATCCATGACGTAGACTTCTTGTCTTGTTAATGTAGGCGGGCCCGATTTCGACTTGTGTGCCTAATGTTTTTCCTTTTAGTTTGTCCTTGATGTCATCTGTGATGGGCTCATGATCACTAAAACCATCAGTTCCTGTTCTGTATCTAGCATCTGTTAAAGGACTCCGCAGTTCATAGCATTTTTATTTACTCCCAGAGTTTTGTTCAGAATTCACCGAAGAATTGTCTGACCTTTGGATTGAACCGAGGTTCCGCTTCTAATAAGCCAACACTCTACCTACTACACTACGATGACTTCATTCCAGGCTAAAGGACTTCTCTATCTTCAAAAAGTCGGCTATTTTTGGGACTGCAGAGGTAGCGAGTTTACCATCACTGATACTGGCCACCTTGTTTAATCTTCATTTGTCAAATTAGTTGTCATTCATTCAGTCCGTTTTGCAAGATCACCACGAACGGATATAGTATTTAAGCATACGTACAAGCAATAAAATTGTTTTATCAAAATGGGTGTGTGGTTCGTGTAACTTACCGACCGTCCATTTTACGACCGCAAGAATTGTCGTATTCCACTGGTACGGCAAACGATTGGAAAGGTACTTTGACGAAATGCAAGATTTTGCCGAAAACTTCGAAACATAATCCAAGACAGTCGATTTGATTCACAATATCTCGGCTTTTCGCAACTTGGCAGACCGTAACTTTGAGAATTTTTTTTTAACTTGGACCTGCACTAGTACTAAATTCAACTGCTTTAATATCTGAAGGTTTGCGACCATAGACAACAACGTGTGTTAGCTGAATGGGCTCTAGAGCAGTCGGCAAATGACTTTAATTTCTGTTGAAAAATCTTATTCAACGTTGATATCCCAGAGAGTCGAATCCACATGAGATCCATGAGCGTCCAATGCAATCCAATAAGTCAAAGTTTTAAATGGATTTTGGGCTGGCAACATTATAGGTCATGTTCGCTTGACAACGGTGAGAACCACACATTTAAAACAAAGCGAAATATGATGAAAATCTTTTCTCAATGACTTCCTCTCAGTAATTCTTCTGGCAAAAACTGTGCGAATAATTAAAAACTGCCCTGAAAAATTTCTCAAAGACTTGTCGTTCGGAGTCGGCTTTAAACTGTGGGTCTCGCCACCCGTGGCTAAAATTAATACACACAACATGAGTGTTGTTGAAGCTAGATTGTAGTTCAGGCTACGGGATTTTAAAGACCAATTAATTAAGTAAGTAAGTAAATAGGTATCAAATACCAAACTGCTTAGTGGTAAGCCGATTATACAGCTATAAATGTCTTACTCAAATGCAATTTTGATGTAGACACCTTGAGACAAAAAAGTAATGGCATTATTTGCCTCTCTTCCTATTGTATTTAAAACCATCTAATTTATGGTATTGGTCAGATATCAGCAATGAGTATACAAAAAGATGAATAGAATCGCATCATATACATAATTTCCGATACTTATACGCATTCATACTTATTTTAATATCATTTAACCTCTACTCATATTCAAAGTTTGAAGTACTCATTATACACATCATACTTAACAACACTTATGATGTTGTTGATTTCGACTTTCCATAACTCGACATATACACGAAGCACACACATAAGTAGGAATGGCGTACGAACACTATAATACTCACTAGAAGGTTGTGTGTTTGCTCTGCTTGCTGCTCTCTCCTTTTTTGCTAATGTGTCTTTTTCCTTTTTTTTATAAATTCAACAATAACTATGACTGTAAATGCTGATGATGAGTTGATGAGTTTGATGTCAACATTGTACTCATGCTCATTGTAACCTGTACTTATAAATCAAAGTTGTAGTGAGTATGAATGAATCAGACTATGTAGTTAAATTTAAATATTGTTGACTCACTTATAGTCAAAATTTCATGACTGCTTATGAGTAGTAAAAAAACGATTCATTGCTGATCTTCCAAGATTAGAAACATGTCCAACACGATTTCATTGCGTGTGTACAACCTTAACTCAATATTATCTTCACCACAAAAGGTAATCAAGGTTCTTCATCGTATCATACATCGTACATCATATGAATTCAATAAAAAAGTTTTGCCAACGAAATTAATAAAAAAAGTTCCTGAGAAACACAAAATGTAACGAAAATTGCCAATAAGACAGGCCGTTCGTAGCCTACATTTTCCACGTAACCATCCATCTGTCATATATTGTGTTGTGTTGTGTTATTTTATTTATATTGTATAAGCATTATAAGCTTTATAAGCATTTTAAATGGAGTATATATGGCCTGTTAACTACTAACACTCTATAGTATATTGTTGGTATTGTGGTTGGTGTTGTTGATATTCTTGCCATAAACCACAAATGTGTCAAATGTGTGATTTGATGCCATTTATTGTATTTTTTGCTTCATTTGTATTCTTTTTCCATACTTTTCATGACAAACTTTCCAAAGAAACTGGTAAAATGATGAAAGAAAGTATTGTAGCCATAAATGAAAAGCAGTTTGTTCTAATAATAATACTTTTATTGTTGTTGTTCTTGTTGTTGTTGTTTGTTATGTTAACAAAATATTTTGTAACGAATTTTGTAATGAAATATTGTAATGCCTAGGGGAGGTAGAGAGAGGTGAAGGGATTCTCTACACGATATTTCTATACGAGAACACAGATAAACAGAAAAGGATAAAGAAAGGGAAATAAAAAGAAAACAAAAAGTATTACAAAGTTTTCAAAGTATGAATGAGGGAGAGGTGTATTAAGAATTATAGAAAATAAAAAATTCTCGGTTTTCTTGTTTTCCAATGTTATTAATGACTTTGAAGATGTTCATTTGTTTTTAACGCCTCTGCTTCCCCATTTTTTTTTGCTACGATTACAAGTCCATTTGTTGGGTTATTTTATTTACAACCAGACATGCCAAACCAGAAAACAAAACTTAAGTTTCCTTTTTAATCCTTGTAACGGAAAACGTTAGAAGCTAAAAGGAAAGGAAGAGAATTAATAGATTAATTCGTACAAAATAAATGGCATGTTCGTCTAACTGAATTGAAAGAATTAAAAAGAATTTATTTGTTAAGGCCAGCAAAAGGAAATAATTTATTGTGGGATTCCTTTTTATTTGATCAACTTTTAATTCAAAGGGCAGAGTTTTGTATTTTTTTTTATAGCCTAACCGTGCTAAGTAGGTGGGCGGCCGGTTTAATGGGTTCATAAAAATATTGAGGTTGAGTTAAATGGGGTTTTAATATATTTAACATGGTTTTTATTTTTCATAGGAAATATATAACCAAGTAGAAGAGGCATTTGGAAGAGTACCGAAAGATTTTCATTCGCTTACTGAGTTAATTTAAGGACATAGGGTCGTCAAATTTTAAAGCAAATATAAAGAACATCATTTGATATTGTTACGAAAATGAAAAATCTAGATACTGGTGTTTAGCTTTTACATCGCTTAACATTAAAATTATAAACAAAAGCTACAAAAACAACATAAAGCGGTAAATAAACCTGTTTACAAATTATTGTACTGCTTAATATAACAACAAACACCAGCATAAAGAAAAATGGGTAACAAGTAAACAAAAAATCCACAAACAACACTACAAGTATAAATGTAAACAAAATCCACAAACAACAATATTGAATGATGTTTACATTTATATAAATTTCGAGAATTCTAAGTCACGAACATAAGCCTTCAAGAGCAATCATCAGACTGTTTACCCTGCCATATACAAGGGTAAGGCAAAGCAGGCGACTGAGTTAATGAAGTTCTGATAGTCTTGTGTAAAGACGCGGTGTGTTTGAAGAGAGTAATCGTGGTTTGAAGATTTTCGTTACAAATATCTGTCGAATAATTGCCGAGTAATTGTTATTGTTTATGCAAAGGGTATAAACAGGAGGAATAACAAAGAAAAGCAATTGTTGTTGTTTACGTCAAGTTGTGAACAGTGGCACATAGAATAGTGCGAATAATAAAGAATTTTAATTAAAACTAAACATGAATTTATTTTTATTTTATTTGTAATCTACGAACTCATATTTTAAATGTATTTAAAAGGTAAAAATGTAATAATATTTATATATGCCCCACCATTCATCATAATACTACTAAATGCTCTGCCTTTGCTACATTCTATTTACGGACATCGAGTTTTGATCACTACGCTCTTATACTTCAGTCTCCATCTTCTATGAGACTATGCCACTTCGAAGTGCACGTACTATTGAAACAATATAGGGCAATAAAAACCTAGGAAGTCATTATCGTATGCTTAATATTACCTTGGTGAATGTCAGTGTGGCAGAGCAAAAGAGAAAAGCTATAGAGTACAAACATTAAGCATTTCTTATATCACAGTCGTTAAAGTCCATCAGGAATAACAATTAAAAATCGTTTCATTGCCAAAAATGCAATAAATATTGCAAATACTTTCTTTTGGAATTAAAATGCGCTTGGTAACCGAAAAAGTAGAATTCTTTGACATTCGGAATTTAGTGACCTCCAGAATTTAGTCTAGCAGGGCACTTATAAGAACAAAAAACGATCATCGCAAGCAGACTCCAGAAGCGATTGTTGTAATAAAAATGCCATACAATGCATTTAATCAGTATCAGCACATGTGCGAAGGTATTATAAATCCCAAATCAGAGAAAACTTCGCTAGTGCCTAGCAGTTGAAACTCCGCGAGACTACGTGAGAAGTTTGTAATAATTCATCTAACCAAACATATGTCCCGGTATACGGTTAAAATCCTGTCATACGGTAAAATCTCTTTATTATTCTAATGTTGTTTGTTTATTTTTTTACACTTATTCTTGAAGTGTTGTTGTTGTATTTTTGTTTACTTGTTTACCATTTTTTTATTCCAGTGTTTGTTATTATTTTATTTATTATTATTTTTTAATTATTCATTAAGCAGTATGATAATTTGTAAACAGGTTTGTTTACTTGCATAGTTTTGTTTTTGTAGCTTTTGTTTATAATTTTAATGTTAAGCGATGTAAATGCAAAACACCACTATCTGGATTTTCCATTTTCGTAACAATATATTAAACTGGAATTAAAGGAGCACAATAAAAGCAGATGGACATTTTCACCGACAATGTTTTCATTGTTCCTCAATTCAAATTCATATAGCGAAGGCTCGTAATATCAAAAATTAAACTTTTATTGCTACGTTTGCAAGTAAACTAAAACTGTTTATACCCAGTGAATGCGTTTTAAAATATTTCCACACATTTAATGAGTTTGTCCATGAAGTATAAACATGAAATATCACAGCAGCCGATTAAATTTAATGACACAAACAAAGACGCAATATTTCTCATTTTAATTTACTTCCTTCGTTTTATATGTAAATTTTTATTGCAACTTGTGTTGTTACATTTAACTTCTATTGACCTTTGAAATTTCCCTTTGCCTTCCTTTTTTTTTTTTTGTATGAATTTGCGTTTACTTTGTTTTGTTTTTGTACAAGTCGCTATTGACTTTTAATTAAACGCGCGTTTGTTGCTTTAACAATTACGCCGGGTTTTTTATGGCATGAAATTTTTAACAAAACACTTCAACACTAAATCGACTAATTAAAATCCACTCTACTTTACTCTCTCAGAAATGTTGTTGTTGTTGCTGTTATTATCGTAAAATGTCTAAACAATTACAACAAGTGCCAAATATAAGTGTATGGTAGAGTACAGTAGTGTAGTGTAGAGTGGATTGGAGTAGCATAACACAAGAGAGAAAATTAAAAAAGAGAAAAAGAAAACAAAACCTGTAAACGAACAATTTTTCTTTTTTTTTTTGAAGCCGTTTCGTGAAAAGTTTTCGTATGGAAAAGTTTACCAATTCAGGTTGTTGATAAGCAACACGGCTGGCTGGTTGTTTAACTGTTTTGCCATACAAATGTAAAACATAATTAACCGTTATAACAGTACATACATACATTTTGGGGTATGTTGTTCGGGTAGAGAGAAGGAGGGAGAGAAAGAAAAGAAAATATGTTTACAGCCAGTTTAAAATTACAGGGTTTTTGTGAAGGTTGGTGTTATTAAAGCGTATGGGGAAGAAAGCTATGTACGAGTCTCTCCTTAGAAACATTGTAGAAATGCACTGTTAATGGTTTAAATATGGGATTGTAAACTTGATATGTATGTTCAACATTTAGTACTCCTACTGTCCACTCCTTTGCTTTAAATCATGTTCACCTTAAAAGCTTTGTTTTTAAACCATCGATATGGATAGCATATGTGCCAACAAAAGAACAAGGAAGGCAGTAATCTATATTGGTGGGTATCACAGATCGTTTTTTCGCTACTCATAAGCACTCATGAAATTTTGAATATAAATGAGTCAACAATATTGAAATTCAACTGCGTACTCTGATTTATTAATACTCACTATAACGTTGATTTACAAGTACAGGTTGCAATGAGTATGTATACAACGTTGACATCAAACTCATACCATTGGAATTGATTCATAAGTCTACTCATTTAGATTCATAACTTTAGAAAAATACTTCTTATAATATTTATAAATAATTCGAAAGACATATAAGCAAAAAAGACAGAGCACCAAGCAGAGCAAACACAAAACCTTTTAGTGAGTATTTTGGTGCTCATACGGGATTTATGCTTTTTTGTGCTTCGTGTATACTTGTTGTTAAGTATGAATATGATGAGTACTTCAAACTTTGAATATGAGTGGAGGTTCCATGATATTAAAATAAGTATGAATGCGTATAATTAGTATGATTCGATTCTAGTCATCTTTTTGAATACTCATTGTTAATCTCTGGTGGGTATTAAGTCCATTCTGATAGCATAGAGGTATAGTCGTTGATCAACTAGTCAGTATTCTTACTGCCAAGCCAAAAGACAAAGTTAACAGAGTGCAGGCTAGAACTACAAGAAATTGATGGCATTGTACACTTGACACTCAATTATTACATACATATATTGATAGTTGGTTATTACAACCTTTTAGCCAGGATTACGACCTAGTTTCTCATACCACTTATGTTGTACATATTAATTATATACATGAGTGGCAGCACCTACAGTTTAAAGTCGACCCCGAACGACACGTTTTTAAGAAACCTAGTCGACTCCGAACTTCTAATATTTGAGAATCATTTCATGGCAATTTTATTTTACTCTCAGAGTTTTGACCGAATGTCGCCGAAGAAATATTTAGTTTTGTTGGTGATGTACGACCTGGGGTTTGAACCGTGGACTCACGTCTAATAAGTCAGCACACTATCTATTAGACTACGACGACTTCAGCAAACACTACATGTATTTATTAGCAATGCGAATATGTTGGCTGAAGTTCTTGGTATATATATTATAAGGGGCAATGCATGTATGATCTTACATCTTAACTTACTACTGCTCTCGCGATCTTATTGGCGTTTTCATCTTTATGCACCAATAAACAGAGTTTTTGTTTGTAAACCTGTGAAGAAGTCGAGAAGTAATATGTAATCACATTTGTAAGCGCCCCAATTAAATCAGAATATGTGCCAAAGAAAAGGAGAAATACTGCGGTTAAGGTGGATGGTTTTCTAATCTCTTAGTGTGAAGGTTATGTGTTCGATTCGAGCTAGAGGACTGTTTTACTACATTGGGCATAAGGTCCTAGTCACTCAGTTCATAATAAATCTTATTCTCAATTTAAATGGAAACTTTACTTGTGGTACGTACAGTGAGCGCCAAAAGAAACTCTACGTTAAAAAGTATATATGTACATTAACAAATTACCGTTATTTTAAAATTAAATTTGGTTCATTGCAAGTTTTTAAAAATGAAACGAACCAAAAAAAATTACAAAAAATTTCGATATATTGTCAATCTTTTTCGGGCACTATCCTTATGTGGTTAAAGTTGGTACAGTTAGTGTACAGTTTGTTTTGACGCTCACTGTAGATGTGTTTTGTTTCTCTAACGAAATACCCTGTATGCTCTCGAAAAAACTAATTACACCGAAAAGAACGCCATAACAATCCACCAGAAAACAAAAAAACAAAAACGTACTGAAATGGACTCCTAAAGTTTTACAAAATGACCCCATCACCATAACTTTTAACGGACTACCCCCCATCCACCTTGAGTTCTAATTATAAACGAATAACTGAAATTTAATTTGCATTTGTTTAAAATCAATGGGCCTTTCGCCGAACGGAAACGGAAGGGGAATGAGGCATAGTAGCAATATATTTAAAACAAACACACTTACAGTTACATGCTCCCTGCACATTGAGTTGGCTTATTAACAGGAATTCCACTCATCAGCGCACAATAAACGTAAACATATTTAGCCAAGTTCATAGAAATACCAATAGAAATTACACACACACATAAAATGTTAACTTTCAATTAACAAATGCTTAACTGAAATACAATCTAACGAATCTTTACTAATACATACAATTACACTCACATAAATACCATGTTTAATACATTCAAATACTTGGAATTCTGTATTATAAGTATTAGATCGTATAATAAGAAGCCTATGTTCAATAGTTCTATTCATTCGAAATGGACAACGTTATGGGAGAATATTTAATGTGAACTTAAGAGGGAACTATAAATAGGTTCATTAGTATGTCAGATTACATAATCGCTGCAGCGTTGAAAATATATCATTTAATTTGCCTGAACAACAACAATTGCTTTTCTTTGTTATTCCTCTGTTTACACCCTTTGCATAAACAATAACAATAACTAGACAATTATTCGACAGATCTTTGTAACGGATATCTTCAAACCACGCTTACTCTCCTCAAACGCACCGCGTCTTCACAGAAATAAATAGTAAATAGTCTGATGAATGTTCTTGAAGGCGAATGTTCTTGACTTCGCCTTCATGAAATCTCTATAAATGTAAACATCCTTGTTTACCTTTATTATTGCAGTGTTGTTGGTATATTTTTATTTACCTGTTTACCATTTTTTTATGCTCTTGTTTGTTGTTGCGTTTTTGTTTACTTGTTTACCATTTTTGTTATAATTGCTGCTAAAACTCGGCAAGGCGGATGGATTGTTGCCAAATAGTTTTGAAGATGTGTTTTTTCGGCTACGATAAATATTTAAGCAGTGACCTCATCGATGTGCTACAAATATAGATGTCTAACAGAGTTCTTGTTATTTAATGATCTTTTGAAGCGGGACTTTCTATTATGACTCGTGTTGTCTTCTGATTACCATTGACATGCCTAGTACGTCAAGAAATCCAAGTAGTGACTAAGTGTGACCGACTTGTAGTGACCGATTGATGGACTTAGTACGTCTAGAAATCCGAGTAGTCGCCTCAATAGGAGAATCTACAAGTCCTGTTCGTCCAGCATATATTCGTCTCGTAGCCTATATCGCTGTTGTTGCAGTGCCTTCCACTTAGTGATCAATATTCTATATTGATAATATATCCTGGGAGCACATGGTATGATGAAACATATCAAAACGCATGAAACTTTATTGTATTACGTTGCCATGATAAAGAGGCAGAACAATATAAATGCATGCGAAAGTACTTGCTGGACTAGTGGTGATCACTGGCGTCACGACATGCCGCTATGCGTACTCAAGTGAGCTTTTGGCATCAAGGCTGCCACTCCAACTTAACCTAACCTACTATTTGGTAGTCTCCAATGGTTTTTCTTGACTCTGACTTAAAAACTCTTCTTCAAAGCATAATGATTATAACATATAAATATTTAGTCTAGGCATTGAAAAAGATATTTATGGGTGCCCTGGTAGTCTTTTGGGCAGTGTGCTAGACTAATAGCATGAGGGTAATGGATGCGGTTCCCACCAGAGACTCTGCTCTGTGACCCTACACTGAGCATATTTATTTAAAAATATTCCATTTTCATTATACAGCCCCTAGAAGTCGTTGAGAGGCTTTGCCTTACCACAATAATGGTCTTTTCATTTAACTGCACTGTTTCCAGTACCATTGTTTGAGGTACTATTATTCCTATGCTAGCCATTGATGTGGACTGTTATTATTATTCACGTTTTGTTTAATTAATAAATGCCGAATTTGTTTCCAAAAATGTTCTCTTGTTACCACCCTATAAACACCCACAAATTGAATGAAAAAATTATCGAAAGTTTGTTTTGAATTTGTGGATGTAAATCATCGATTGTTTGCCTTTGAAAAAGCATTTAGACGTTGGAAACAATTTTACACCAGCCACCACCAGCAATACTGAATAATTTTTAATTACAAACATTTGATTTTAATGCTAATTTTACTCGATGTAAACAGAAAAACAACATATTTTTTTTATCGATTTTTTTTATTTATTTTTGTGTTTGGCATAATTTTCGTGTGCTCCTTGTTTATGAAATGCTCTGTGAGCAGGATATCAAGAAAATTTGTTTGAATCTCTTGGCAGCTACTTAAACCCTCATTCTAAATTTGTATTTCGTTTTATATTAAAAAAAAAATTGTTCATCCTCTTTTTTATTATTTTAATTCCTTTTTGCCATATTTCTGGGCCACTTTTTTTTTTAAGTAGAGAATGAAAATGAAAAAGAAAATCTTTAGCAAATATTTTGATTTCATTTGCATATCGATAATTGAATTTTTATTTTCAGTCTTGAAATGTTATAAAAAACTTTTCTTTTCGGTTTTTTTCTTCTTGAAAATTCAAAAATTATCTTTTTCATGAATTTTATTATTTTTTAATTTAAATTTGAATTTTAATTTGTTTTTAAAGTGTTTGCAAAAGTCTTCTCAAATTCATGAATTTTTAAAATTAAAAGTTTTGTTCTTTCTATGTTTGTATGCATAAAGACTTGAGGTTATAAAGGTTAAATGAGGTCATACAAAAGGTCTGTTTATTGAGAAAATATTCCAAAAATTTTAAAATGAGAGAAACGTTTTAAATATTATTGGCTGTCAATATTATGACGCCACTTAAAGTGAGTACATGCTAAAGTTTGGTCACCATTGTAAATGATGAGGATAAATAAGGTCGAATTGCCCATGTGCATTGTAAATCGCCGTAGTCCAGTAGGTGGTGTGTTGCCTTATTAGACATAAGGCCACGGTTCAAATCCCCGGTCAGACATCAAAACGAAATATTTCTTCTACTTCCTCTCAGCAGATTTCTGACAAAAACCATGAGAGTAAATAAACTTGCCATGAAAAAGTTTCTCAATAATCTGTCATTCAAAGTCGACTTTAAACTGTAGGTGACGCCACTCATGTAAAATATTAACACACAACGTAAGTGGTGTGAGAAACTAGGTCATAATCCTGACAAAAGGGTTGTAATGTCCAATTATGTATGTGCACCCATGTAAGTTACTTGCGATGGTAAAATATTTCATTATATCAACAACTTCAGAAAGAATAATTTTTCTTTAGAAAGAATTTGTAGCACGCAATTTGCTCAAATTCAAATTGTCGTTTTACCATCAGATCATTCGTATTATTACAAGCATTTTCTAGAAGCCTTTCTAACAGCCTCTGTGGCTAGAACAGAAAATAAATGCAGACTCTGTTTAATAGCTTTGTTAGGGCAGGACAACTATTTAAATATTATATTATATATGAGCTGAGATATTGTATAGAACTGCAGTACAGGACATTTACAGCAGAGACCCTAGAAACCCTTAGCAACTGTTTACTCTACCATATAAAAGAGCACTGCAAAGCAGTCGTCTGTGTGAATGAAGTTTAGTCAGTCTTGTGTGAAGATGCGGTGTGTTTGAGGGTATTAATCGTGGTTTGAAGATCTCCATTAAAAAGATTTGTCGGATAATTTTCTAGTAATTGTCATTGCTTACTCAAAGGATATAAACCGAGGAATAACAAAGAAAAGCAATTGTTGTTGTTTACATCAAGTTGCGAACAGTGGCACACAGAATTGTGCGAATAATAAAGAATTTTAATTAAAACTAAAGACAAATTTATTTTTATTTTATTTGCATCTACCAGCTTATATTTAAAACGTGTTTAAAATGTAAGAATTAATTGGTTCTGGCTGGGACACCATATCTGGTTATCCGCTACGGGCTGTGTTTTATATTCTTACACAAATGAACAGCCTTCCTCAGACTAGAATCTATCTCCACTTTAATATTTAAACAGAGATCTTTTAAAAAAAATTAAATAAAAAATTTCACAAATTCATTGAAATTATTTGTTTTTGTGGGATTCTAGAAAAAATGGCAAAACGTAAAAACTGAGAACATATGTTGATATTTTTCCAGAATAAATTTTTTTTCATCTCGTTCAACTTTTGGTAATGCATTCGCAATAATAATCATACGCAGTGGAGTAGCAGTGAACACTGTTTGATTTTATCCAATACCATACCCATAAAGTATGCTTTAATGTTGTCAAATTCTTGATACGAGATATCTACCATGGCGTATGATAGATGTAATAGTAATAATCATACGTCATGCTGTAGAAAGAATGCTTATAGCTTAGCGAATTAATTTGCGAAGAAGCATTATTTCTAAAACATTACATATAAATTTTAAAATGCAGCCACAAATTATTTATGCTCTTTGTAAACTATGGAGGGGGATTATTTTTTGTTTAAAAATTGTTGGCAATTGTTTTTATTGTTACGTGTAATTATATTATAAATCACTTCAAAAGTTTTTTTTGCTTCTCTTTCAATTTTTTCTATTTAAATTGATGCTGTTCTTCGTCTTTTTTTATCTGTATAATTTTAGTTTCGAAAAGAATAAAAACAAAACAACACAAGCATTATAGTATATAGAAAATGTTTAATACGAAATTTAACTAAATAACCAAACACTTAATTACAAAACCCCAGGAACAAAAATGCATTTAACAAAATACATGCTTAAAATAAGAAAAAAAAAGCGAAAAAAAACATTGAAAAAAGTCCTAAAATAAATACATTGTCTATGTATTAAGTTAAACAATGTTTTAAATAAATATTGTTGTTATACTCATGTACTATGTGCCGATGTTTTTTGTTCATGTTTGAATACTGCCGGCAGCTTTAGTTATTGCAACAAAATTAAAAAGAATTTAATATACATATACTATACATACACACAGTATAGTAATTATATTTAAGTTTATATGTAGTCACTCACACGTACATACATATGTATATACATGGTATTCAACAAGGGTTTTCGGTAATATTTCTGAAATAATGTTTTAAGCTTAAAACGAGTTTATTTTTCAAAATTCTTAGAAAAACCCTACAGCCACTGTATGCTGAGCTTGCAAGCATTATCTATGCAAATAATAAAAAAATTTTTATTTCGTATCAAAAATAAAAAAATTAAGCAAAACCACTAATGACTAACTCGGGCATTATAAAAAAATAAAAAAATAAGGTATAAATTAAATAAATACTGCATGCATGTGCATGCAAAAAAATATATGCGAAGAGGAAAAAATTTTTTAAAAGATAATGCAACTAAACTGGTTTAATTATAAATCAGTATTAACATGTAGTCTCCATTCATTACAAACAATTTTACAATTTAGTTGCTAAATGAGCGTATCCATTACAGATGTTTTGTAAAACTATTATAGACAATATTATAATCAACACTAGGGAATGGAAGCTGTATTAATCTTTTGAACAATACATTATTGTTTTTATTATAATTTTTAATTGTATTTAAAATAAATATAATTTCTAGTAGATACATTACATTTGGTTAGTCTAGATCAATTAGTGTTAGGAATTACCACAGTTTTGTGTACGTATCATCACAATGCAATATTATATGGTAATCAAGCGATGAACACAGTAGTGTTCTTGAAATCTCTATAAATGTATACATCCTTGTTTACATTTATTCTTGTACTGGTGTTGGTATATTTTTGTTTACTTGTTTACCATTTTCTATGCTGGTGTTTGTTGTTATATTAAGCAGTACGATAATTTGAACTTCGAACTTCGATGAAACACTTAATGAAAGTGTTTCATAAAATTGATAAACTTAAAGAAAGGCATCGATAGTCTATCAAACTAAAATATTTTCATGTGACAAGAACATAGAGTTGTACACTTTATGCTATAGACTTCCAGCGTATGGGTCTATCAAATAATGTCTTCTACAAAAGATAAGTAAAAGAATTTCCACCAGGCAGTATCTGACTTACAATCGCTAGAAATACGTTGGACGACGTATTACTCATTTCGGACATTTCTACGTCAAATAAGTTTTATTGTGTTTTCTGGAACAACCGCTAATTTCGCGAGAGCTATTGATACAGAATGAGTCTACTAAGATGGATCGGGCAGTAAATGAGGGCAAAACGAAGTGGACGTTGTCGACAAGTAGAGACATGCGGCGTATTGGATCTCAGATTACGGCCGATAACCATACTTTCAATATAGTCAAGGAATTTATTTATCTTGGCTCTGCCGTTGCCACCGAAAATGATGTCACTCTGAACATCAAATGCAGTATTACTCTTGCCAACAGGTGCTACGATGGTCTCAAGGCAATTAATTAGCACAGACCCCGTACGACAAAATTATTACTCTACAAGACGCTCATTCTCCCCGTGGTTCTATATGGTGCAGAGACATGGACACTATTAAGCACTTATGCAGCAGCCTTGAGAGTATTCGAGAGAAAAATCCTACGTAAGATCTTCGGTTGGCGATGATTTCCACATCCGATCCAACAGTGAACTGTATGAGCTGCTCAACGACATGGAAATTGTGAAGCGTATTAGCATCAAGCGGCTGCACTGGCTCGGCAATGTCGTTCGAATGGAGGAGAATGCTCCGGCGAGATGGTTATTTGACCCAGGGGTCTGCGGAAGTCGATGAAGAGGACAACCTTGTTTGCGTTGAAAGGACGAAATTGCGGAAGCCGTGCCATCGATTGGTGTGACCAATTGGCGTAGAAGCACCTCAAAAGATGTATTATGGCAGGCCGAATCCGTTAATCAGATTGGTAATGACCTATTAAAGAAGTAAATTAAGTAAGTATTGATACAGAATACAGGAAAGTTGACCAAGTGGCTCAGAGGGTTTTAAATATTTTGTACTGAATCTGACAACCTAAAGTAAACAAATGTATCCAAAGGCAAAAAATTAAACGTATCGTACGTTTAGCTAAATGTTTAGCCGTCGTTTAGATATGACTTAATTCCTCGCGTATCTCTAATATATTTCAAGGCCTAATTATCTACCCTTCACCACGTCCAAATGTTCATCTTGACTAAAGGGCGAGTGATCATTACGGCTTCTGTTTCATGATCAGTACCACTAAATGTCTGTAATCTCAACCAAGCCTCTATAATCTGTCTATTAGGCCTGGAATTATTACTTTCCTAGGTTAGTTTCACCATAACCGATGAGTATCAACTGGAGTTTGTGAAAAAGCAAATCGGGTTTTTAAATTTTTATAGCCTCTTATTTCAGTATATTCTAAGCTCTTTAATGGAGCTGCCATTATTTAAATCTTTCAATTAGAAATTTCAATTACTTTTTTCTCTGCACTGTAATCAATTGAAACTTTTACATTTTTAGTTTATCTAAATGGCTCTTAATAATCCATAGAATAGGATACAAACCAACATATTGGCAACATTTAATTTTTTTTTGTTTTTGTTTCAAATAATAAAACTTTTCTTGTTTCATAAACGTTGGCATAAGCAAAAAAAAGAGAGAAACTTTTTGTTTTAATTCTCTTTTACCTTGAAACACAGAATACAACGATAGAGATACACAGATAGTAAGAGAGTAATAGAGAGAGAGAACATCAGTTAAATTACTGATATCCGTACGTAACTTTAAAATGGTTGGGCAATATTAGTTCCTTTCTCCCTATCACTGTCACTCACACACTCACACACTTTTACCTGCAACATGATGCTCGTATTAAAAGTTTGAATTTATCCAAGAGATGACAACTAAATTGAAACTTTTCTGAATTACACTTGAAGTGATATGCGATATAAACACACATACACGTTGGAGAATTTAAATATTTTTGTTTAAAAATTAAAAGCAAAGAGAAGAAAGTTTTAAAACAACTTGCAAGTGTAACTGAGAACTAAAAGAACTGAAAAAAGTGAATAAAAATTTAAATTTGTTTTTTCAGATTTAATACCAGGATTTTTTATTTCTTCTTTCAATGCCATTAAATGAATGAATTCTGTAACAAAATTGCATTTAAAAATATTGTTACGAAAATGAAAAATCTAGATACTGGTGTTTTGCTTTTACATCGCTTAACATTAAAATTATGAACAAAAGCTACAAAAACAAAACAATGCAAGTAAACAAACATGTTTACAAATTATCGTACTGCAGCAAACATCAGCAGCAAACATCAGCATACAAGTAAATGGTAAACAAGTAAACACAAATACACAGACAACACTACAATAATAAATGTAAACAACGATGTTCACATTTCTAAAGGTTTCGAGAAGGCGAGAGAACATTCATTAGACTGTTTACTCTGCCATATCAAAATCAAGGCACAAGCAGGCAAGTGAGTTAGTGAAGTTCAGTTAGTCTTGTGTGAAGACGCGGTGCGTTTGAAGAGTGTAATCCTGGTTTTAAGATCTCTGTTACAAAGATCTGTCAAATAGTTGTCTAGTAATCGTTATTGTTTATGTAAATCGTGTAAACAGAGGAATAACAAACATAGCAATTGTTGTTGTTTACATAAGGTTGTGAAAAGTGGCACACAGAATTGTGCGAATAATAAAGAATTTTAATTAAAACTAAACATAAATTTAGTTTTATTTTATTTGCAATCTACGAGCTCATATAAAACGTAACAATATGCTGTTAATTGGCTAAAACAGTTCGGTACTGTAATTACTTTAGAAAATTGAATTGAATTGAGAAGCAATAAAGCCATGAACTGTGTGATGTAACAATTGTGTTCGTTTAACATAAAAAAAAACAACTGAACTAAGTCATAACAACTACTGGCTTTTACAATGGAGGCGACACAATTAAACTGTAAAATGCCAACACAATGCAACACAATACAACATCAATACGCCATACAAACCATTGGTCAGACAAACTGTCGTTAGTTACCAGGCAGAGATACACTTTCTTTTCCAGTTGCCATTGCATTTCCAGTGTCAATGGTATGTTTGGTATTTGCTTTTGCGTGTCTCTTTTGTTCTTTTTTTTTTGTTTTCATTTTCAATGCGTCGAATGACCAGATAAAATTCTTTTCCAAATGAAGTCGTTTAAATCGATTGAAGTTCTCTGTAAATGGTTTTTAGAAATGTGGCAACAACTACAACACGCTGATATTGTGTTACGTGAAATGCAACATTTTCACGTTAAAAAAAAATTCGAGTGATTGACAACATCTTTAATAAGGTGACTTGAAAAATGTGTATTGTAATGTCACTTTGTGGAAAGAATTTTAAATAGTGTTGTAAAGGAATTAAGTTACCATAGTCAAGTATGTAATGGGTTTGTTTATTACACAAGACCCTGTGGTTCAAACTCAGGCTCAGACATTTTGAACAAAACGAAATATTTCTTCTATCGTTCGTAGTAGACTTTAAACTGGTGGTAGCAGAAGCTAGGTTGTAATCCTTACTAAAGGATTATAACGTCTAATGAAGTCAATATATATGCAAGTTAGTTGTAAAGGGATTTAATATACAGGATATAGTATTCATTTCAAAGGTTTATTGAAGCCATTATGTGTAGAATAAAGCAGCGATCATGCCACGATTTCTCTGGGTCCGCAATGTCTAATTTTCTTTGACTATGGCGCATAAATTAGACTGGCAAATGGCATGGGTTACATTGCAGAAAATCCCGAATGCAAAAATCTAACAAGAATAAATAGCACTATTTCGGTGGCCAGTTCACTTCATCTACGCACGATGAATGATGATTATATATTCAATTATATAATATTTAATGTGGCACTCGCTGTATGGCCTAACGTCTACTAAGCCAACACACCACCTACTAGACTACGGCGACTGTGTGACACTTAGCCCCCCAAAATAGTGGAGTAATCGTAGGACCAACCAACCAAAGGCGCCGCCGTTCTAAAATCCGAAACAAATAGAGACTTTTTCGGATTGTATTGAATGTTTTTTAACTGCAGTGATTAAATTCAATCATCTTGTTTGTACGATATCTTTGCGAATACATTGGGTGGTTGTATTGAATGAAAGACAGAGGAAATCACTGACTCCTAATCTTTCTGACTCTTGACTGACCTTCTTATAATCGAACTTCCTTTGATGTTATCCTTTGAAGAAATGTAGAGCTAGATAGCAGGTTATAAAAGCTTATTGTACTGATGATCTTTGATTAAAAGATTTGTAACATTTGACTTTTCCAGCTTATTGTCTTTAGTGTGAATATTACAAAAAGGGATGAACTTGTGAGCTTTCTTTTAGCTTCAAGTCACTCGCATTTCAAAGGGTATATGAACCTAGCCACCTACTTACGTGTCTTACGAGATATTTGTGTTTTTACCATTTTCTATGCTGGTGTTTGTTGTTGTATTTTTGTTTACTTGTTTACCATTGTTTTATGTCGGTGTTTGTTGTTGTAGTTTTATTTATAATTTTAATGTTAAGCAATGTAAAAGCAAAACACCAATATCTAGAAAATCATGAATTCTATCAAGAAGGCTACATAGTTTTCGGCTTAAATCCGCTTATAAACTTTTTCCCCAAACCACGATAAAACTTAAAATTCTTAAATTTTTTCTTAATTTTTTCCCCCTTTTCGCCATATTTTTATAACTCCATATTTTTTAACTTCAACATCATTTCTGTTGCCTTTTTCATTAAACTCATTAAAATTTTTGGTACAAATTAAGCAATTTTGTCAACTTCTATTACTAATTGCTGGCCCTTACGTTAACCCACTTTCTAACATAAAAGGCCAAAAATTAATGTCAACAGTTTAACACAAAAAAAAAGGAGAAAAAAAGAGAGAAAAGGAAGAGACACTACTTTAAATGGAAATAACGGTTCTAATAGCTTCTTTCTTTTTGTACTACAGCTAACTTAACTGAGTGGAAGGAAGAGACAAGGCGAGAGGGAGAGAGAAGTATTTTCATTCTCTTTTCTTGCTTTGCATTTACCAGACGCTGATTGCCTTGTCAATGTTAACGTAAAAATTGTTGAAATACTTGCCGCGACTATTTCTATTTCCATAGAAAACTTAACTCGAAGACTCGAGTAATTTCTTTTTTTTTTGTTACGCAGGGCATCATTAGTTCAGTCACATTGGGTATGTATGGGTATGGGTATGGGTATGGGTATGGGTTTTGGGCATTAAACTAAAAAGTATTTTCAAAAGTTAACATTGTTAGTGTACATATTAAATTTGCCAACAACTACAACATCTTTATTTGTTAGTAAATAAATAGATCGACCGAGGAAGAGGGGGGAGTTCTATAATGAAAACATAAATTTTTATTAAAAACACTTACAAAATAGCTTTAGGGCCCCCTCGTTTTTTTGCTCATACCAATTGCGATAAATGTTACTTAACTTTGGCTGTTGCTCTCCATTGTTATATAGCGTTGTTATTATTGTTGTCGTATTATATATTTATATTAATGTTACTGTATTCAAAGCCGGTAAAGTAAAAAACGTTTAATATTTAACAACTTTTTTCCAACAATTGAAAGTCATTAAGTCGTAAACTCTGAAGTTATTCATCAGATCCATTGTTGTCTGCCAAAATAAAACGAAAGGAAACAGAAATTGCCATTTGAATTTTGGAAAGAGAAAAATTTAGAATTTTTCATTCAAAAACTTATTGTATCCAGTGAATGAAATTTTTGTTTAATTCGATGTAGGCATTCATTTCAAAAGCCTAGACATTTTCTATCTCATCTATGTTTGTGGATTTCTATCCTAAACACTTCCTCATATTTTGGGTTGGAAAGAAGTGAATCAGTTTTGTAAATGTACGGCTGTTCCAGATTAGCTTTCTTAATAAGCTGTATATCAGATATCAGCAATAAATCGTTGTTTCGCTACTCATAAGCACTCATGAAATTTTGAATATAAGTGAGTCAACAATATTCATACGTTCTCACAACAACGTTGTTTTATAAGTACAGGTTGCAATGAGTATGGGTACAACGTTGACATCAAACTCATACCATTCGAAATATGTTTGACAAAAATACTTCTTATAATACTTATAAATGATTAAATTGACTCAAATCATTCATTAAAATTTACAGTCTTAGTTGTGGTCATTTACAAGAAAAGAAAAAAAAATTCTATGTGCCACTCTTCACAACTTGATGTAAACAGCAACAATTGATTTTCTTTGTTATTCATTTGTTTATACCCTTTTCATAAACAATAACAATTACTAGGCAATTATTTCAATTCCATATTTCGGTCCGGACATCTATTGGGAAAAGGTTGTTGCTATACACATATATATACCTTAATTGTGTGTCTACAACGGATGCTCTGGGTTACAAAAACGACTCGACTGGACTGGTTAGATTTTTCAAGTTTTCAAAAAACTTGGGTTTCGAAAGAAGCAAAATGAAATTTAAAAAAAATAAATGGAAAAATTTTTTACTAGGCAATTATTCTACAGACCTTTGTAACGGAGATCTTCAAACCACGATTACTCTCTTCAAACGCACCGCGTCTTCACACAAGACTGACTGAACTTCACTAACTCATTTGCCTGCTTTGCCTTGTCTTTTATGTGGCAGGGTAAACAATCTGATGAATGTTCTTGAAGGCGAACGTTCGTGACTTTCATACATAATTGGTCATTATAACTATTCAGTCAGGATTATGGACCGAGTTTCTCAAACCACTTCTGTTGCGTGTGTTAGTTTTATACATGATTAGCGGGACATACAGTTTAAAGTCGACTCCGAACGATAGATTTTTTTGAGAAACTTTTCATGTCAATTTTATTTACTCTCAGAATTTTTGTCAGATATCTGCTGAGACAAATTCACGGAAGAAGTATTTTTTCAATTCTTTAGTTTTGGTGTCTGACATGGCGTTTGAACCGTGGCCTTATGTCTAATAAGCCAACACACTACCTATAGACTACGGCGACTTCACGTTCGTGACTTTGCCTTCTCAAAATCTCTATTAATGTAAACATCATTGTTTACATTCATTATTGTTGTTTGTGTATTTTACTTACATTTATACTTGTAGTGTTGTTTGTGGATTTTTGTTTACTTGTTTACTTGTTTACCAATTTTTTTATGCTGGTGTTTGTTGTTATATTAAACAGTACGATAATTTGTAAACAGGTTTGTTTACTGCATTGTTTTGTTTCTGTAGCTTTTGTTTATAATTTTAATGTTAAGCGATGTAAAGGCAAAACACCAGTATCTTGATTTTTCATTTTCGTATTACAATAATGCAGACGTCCTAGTATTTAGATTCCCTTTCGTTATCAACACATTTAGACGAATAATAACTGAAAGATAAATTTATTGTCATTCATATTTCATCCACTCACTGATTGATTAATTGATTTCGATTTTGTGTATTGTTCTCGTTTGATTTCAAACTTAATTTATTTTAAATGAATTCAATATTTTTTTGTTTGTAATTCCCTTGTTGCAATTAAAAACAATGAGGTTATGTTTTTAGTTGTGTAACATCGTTTATAAAGTTTTTGTTTTAAACTAATAGTTTGATTAGTTATTTATTGGCTGATTAAATAATTTCTAATACAAGGTCATAAATTTATCACACATAAATATTGTTTTCTGCTCAAATCCGTAGTCAATTTATTATTGTACGGGATGTACATTTTCTAAATGTTGTTGTTGTATTCATAAACTCCATACAAATTATTTAATTTATTTAAATAATGACGATAACAATGATAAATGAAATCTCACAAATACAATCACTAGCACACATACACACGCTAATAATGAATGCGAATGCGAATGTCAAAAGCAATGCAAAGCATTAAAGGCACACGCAATCGAAAAAAAAAATTAAAATAATAGGAGGGTCGTTGGATAATTATTGAATGGAACACTTGAGTAAGTTGCATGGAAAGATCATTTGGCAATAGTTAAGGCATGAATAGTACCTCTTAACTACTATAAGATTCTCGAAGCAGGTTGGGTAGCAGTTATGAGCGGAGCGGCTATGGTGTAAGTTCAGCTCAAATAGATTCCATTTTCCTAACCGATTCTCTAATAGCCAGGGGGCATGATATCTTTCGCTCCATTGCTCTTCGGGCGAAGATGAAGTTCATCCAGTAGTAATGTATTCCGCGAATTGACTCGTAAAACTGATCTCGTATTATCATCAGACAGTTATTATTATTATGATTCCACGATTATACATACTTACGTAATGCAATCCCATAATTATGTATGTATACATACGTTCATGTGCCTTTATATTAGGGTTTTAAGTGTTCGAGATTAAATGTTATTCGAATAAAAGACGAATATTTCTTTTTGCCTTTAGCTTCATTTAAGCTCGGTATACCTGCAAAACTGATAAGGCTATGCAGAATACCATAGCGATTCTTGCAGATCCGTCAAGGTAGGAATGGATCTCTCAGATCTTTTTTGATAATTTAACATGCGTAATTTTCAACTTAGTCATGCAGAGTGTTCTGCGGAAGGCGGGATTGCATTGCAATGACACTATTTTTCAAAAAAGTGTCAAGTGTAACGGCTCCGCCGTTACCACCAAAAATGATGTCAGTCTGGAGATCAAGCGCAGGATAACTTTTGCCAGCAGGTGCTACTATGGTCTCAATAGGCAATTGAGTAGCACAGACCTCTCTCCTACGGCAAAACTAATACTCTACAAGACGCTCATCCTCCCCGTGTTTCTTTATTGCACAAAAGCATTATTAGGCACACTATTAAGCACAGTATTAAGCACTGAAGCATTAGCCGTGAAAGTATTCGAAAGAAAAGTTCTACGTAAGATGGTTGGTCAAATACGAGTTGGCGATCATTTCCGCACCGAACTAACAATGAGCTGTATGAGCTAATTGCCTCAACGACATGGACGTTGGGCAGCTTATTAACATCCAGCGCCTGCTCTCTTTCGGCTATGACTTTCGAATGCAGGAGGATAATCCAGCGAAATGGTTATTTGATTCGGGGATTTGCTTAAGTCGGCGATGAGGAGGACCTTGTTTGCGTTGGAAGGATCAAATCAAAGAAGCCCTGTTATCAATTTGTTTTACCAACTAGGGAGGCGAGTAAAATCCGTTAATCGGGTTGTTAATGACCAATTAAGTAGGTAAGTAAGATTGCCTCATTTTAATTTTATTGCGGCAAATCCTCTCCTTAATATATGTTGGTGTATACCAGAGATCAGCAATGAGTCTTAAAAAAGATGAGTAGAATCGAATCATACTCATAATTTCTCATACTTATACGCATTCATACTTATTTTAATATCATACTCATACTACTCATATTCAAAGTTTGAAGTACTCATCATATTCATACCTAACAACACGTTTGATATTGTTGATTTAGACTCTCCATAACTCAACATAGACACGAGTCACAAAATAAGTATGAATTGCGTATGAACACTAAAATACTTACTAGAAGCTTGCGTGTTTGCTCTGTCTTTTTTCTTTTGTTGTAAATGCAACAACAGTTAAATTTCAATATTGTTGACTCAGTTATATTCAAAATTACATGAGTGCTTATGAGTAGCGAAAAAACGATTAATTGCTGGTCTCTGCTGTATACCAAGTCTGGAGTCATAAATTAAATTATTCAGCGCGAATAGTATGACGACGAAACGAATGCACTCTGTAATGCTTTGTGAGATTCACTGGTTGTAGTGTATTGAAGGAGGTGCACTCTCAGAAAGAGGAGATTTTTTTCTTTTAATGGAAAGACAGGATTTTATTTCTCTCATTACCCGATTAATGTTCATACATTTATTCGAATGCGAATACCCCCTACACAGTAGGGTAACTAATAAATAAATCCATGGTACGATTTTTTATCAATTCCATTGAATTTCATTTTGGCAAGTGTTATTTGTTATTAAAATGCCACAAACATGTGATTGCACTTTATGCAACCAATAAAATTATACAAATACATAAGCAAACATACACGTACTTATACATGCATAGTGAACACATGTACATATGTTTACATATGTGTACATATGGTACATATTTGTACATATCCTTGTTTACAAATACTCTTAACCCAGCCTATATGCTGATGATAACATAAAGTAAAGCATGTGTATGCCTATATACATATGGTTGTTGCTATTGCTTTATAATAAATTACTTGCATAACAGCAATAACAACAACAAATTAAATAAAAAATGCAAACAAATAAACAAACAACACACTACACCACTATCGCTAACAATACAATACAAATGAAGCAAATGTTATGTGTTGTTATTGATGCTGCAACAGCATTATTCATATATAATAATAGCAACAACAACAACAACTATAGTACAAATAGCTAATTACATTTAAAATAGTATCTGTTATCATAAAATCACTTTAATTAACTAAGATTTATTGTTGGTGTTGTTGTTGTCATTTATTTTCCATGTTGTTTTCCATGTTGCATAACACAACATAAAATTTAACATTAAAGTGCAAAAGAAAATCGAGAAACAAAATTGCTGTTCTGTTGGTGGCATAATTATCAACAAATATTTTGAAAGCGGAAGTCATAATTTTTGACAAAGAAAGGAAAAACGATTGCTATACAGTGAGTGTCAAAAGTAACTGTACACTAGAAACCAATATACATTAATAAATTGTTGATATTTTTATTTTAAAAATTGTTTGATACCTGTTTTTAAAATTTTTAAAATTGAAATTTCGAAATATTGGAAAATTTTTTCGGGTACTCTCCTCAAGTGGTAAGAGTTGAATTTGGTGATTGTTAGTAGTTTATCCTTAGTGTACAATTTCTTTTAACGCTCACAGTAAATCATAAATTGATCAAACCATGGATTATTAACACTTCTCGTCTCATTAAGGTATCAGTCACTTGGTCCTATACCTAGAGCTAGCTACTACAAGCTCCATCTTTATGAGGTACAGAACAAAAGGAGGGATTATTAGATAAACTGATATATTGGTTTAGAACTCAATCAGAGTCAATTTAAAGTGCTTATGAACCTGTAAGTTTTCACAGTCACTGTAAAATAGAAGGGCCTGTCTACGAATGAAGTTTTCTGAGTCACTTTACAATAGAATGGCCTGTCTAGGTTTATTTCCTAGAACCTTTATCTATCTATCTGGATAATATGGAACAATGACAGAGAATAATACCATCATTATATATATTTTCTATTGAAGTCATTATTCGTATAAAATTGTTTTACCTTTTAAAAACGTTTAAAATATGAGCTTGTAAGATTGTAAATAAAATAAAAATAAATTTGTGTTTAGTTTTAATTAAAATTCTTTATTATTCGCCTAATTCTGTGTACCACTGTTCACAACTTGATGTAAACAACAACAATTGCTTTTTCGCTGATCTTCCTTGCTTACAACGCAGATCTTTTCAACGGCTATCTTCAAACCACGACTGTTCTCTTCGCACGCAACGCGTTTTCACACAAAACTGACAGAATTTTTATTAACTTGTTGCCTGCTTTGCCTTGCCTTTTATATGGCAAAGGAAACAGTCTGATGAATGTTCTTAAAGGCAAACGTTCATGACTTCGTCTTATCGAAACAATGTTTACATTTATTCTTGTAGTATTGTTGTTGTATTTTTGTTTATTTGTTTAACATTTTTTATGCGGGTGTTTGTTGTTATATTAAGCAGTACGATAATTTGTAAACAGGTTTGTTTGCTGCATTGTATTGTTTTTGTAACTTTTGTTTATAATTTTAATGTTAAATGAAACTCATCAGCATCGAGATTTTTTTTTCATTTTCGTAACAATATCTTATGCTTTTAGGGATTTTATTTGATGGTGATCAAAATCCTAGAATTTCTATTGTCATATGATATCATTTTTCTTTGAAATCTTCTGCCTTTGCTTTAAAATCTTCTCCTCGAATCCTAATTTATTAAATTACTAGCCTTTGGAAATGTTCAATTAAGTTCTCTACAAATTGAATTCAAATTAAATTTTAATTCTTCACCTGTTTAAGACAGTGAAACTACAATAAAATTTAATTTCTTTCACACAAGAAATAAAAACAAAAAAGAAAACCCTAGGAAAACCGGTCCTTAATGGATTTCTTCTTCTTCGACTAGAATGCACGAAGAATAGTCAACATTGAACATGTGACGCAACTGTATGACAACGACATGTGTAAACTTAAGAAACCTACACACCGTTTGGGAGAGTGTGTGGGGATATGTGAGTGTTAGTTTTTGCCATTTTAGATTCGTCTCAAATATCTGTGAAATTAAATCTTAATGCCACTAAAAATCAAACAATAAAACTAATGCTACGAAGATATAGAAACTTTATACCAACATTTATAAATACACACACACATACACACGTACTTACTTATCTACTGTAATAGTTTTTACCAATGGAGGTGAGAAATAGAAAGAGAGAGAAAGAGAGAGGGCTTTACGTACATGTCTAACATTCCTAATGCATGTGTAGTGGTGGTAAATGTTATCATTTTCTTGAAAACCTTATATAAGTGTGTTTGAGTGTGTATGTATGTATATGTATGTCAGAGAGTCTGAGCAAATGTACAATTTAGTTTTACTGCTAAAACACTAAAAAAAGAATCTTCGTAATCCCTTTTTGCTTTTTGGATTTCTTCTCTTCTATTGCTCTGTATTGCTCCCAATTTCGTTTCACATCACAGTTTAAATGCATTGGTGTGCGTGTTGTAATAGCATTTTAGACGTTGTTTATCATTAAGTCACGGAGTCATAAAAATACCGCACACACACACAGCTGAAAATATTGCCAAAAGAATTCTTTCATTCGTTCGCTGCCATTCTTCTCGTTTTCTTTCTCTCACTGCTTGTGGATCATTTTGGTTTTTTCTTATCTTGCCTTGTCTTTTATTTTATTTGCTGTGGTTTCTTATTCATTTATGCGTTTTAATTTTATTTTCTTCTTTGTGTTCTTCTTTTTTCGTTTATTTTTTCTTTTCTTTGGGAGGGGGTGTAAAATCAACCGAATAGCTTAAGTAGACAAAATGCGCGTTAAACCGCAGCTGTTATAGTTAAGACACCACCAAATACTAGGTACACATACGCATACTTATGTATATACATTGATATAAAGACAAATATATCTGTGGCAAAAAGTAAGTGATATGTGTGATAAGTGTATAGTCAGTTTTATTTCAAGATCAAGAAGAAGTTTGGCCATCAAATGAATTTAAAAATTTTTCTATAAAATCAAGTCAATCCCCTAGGATTTTGACACAGACCGCATAACGATTTTAAGTGATTGACTTCCACATGTAAGATACCCTACCGCCTGACTAATTCGGTGCATTTCATTCAAGAGAGCTCCTGAAAATTGCTATTCAAGTCATAAAAAATGGCAAGGAGAAGTGGATGAACAAAACGAATGAAAACTAATAGAATTTCAGAATTTAAAAGGATTTAAAGCCAATACTCTAGTAGTTTAAGCATGTAGTAGTAGTTCGAATTCAAAAGGATGGATCAAATTAATACTGTTACGTTCCTACCTTTTAAAAATGTTTAAAATATGAGCTCGTAGATTGCAAATAAAATTAAAATAAAATTGTGTTTGGTTGTAATTAAAATTCTTTATGGCTCGCAGAATTCTGTGTGCCACTGTTCACAACTTTATGTAAACAACAACAACAATTGCTTTATTTGTTATTCTTCTTTACACTCTTTTGCGTCAACAATAACAATTGTTCAACAGATCTTTATAACGGAGATCTTCAAACCACGATTATTGCCTTCACATGCAACGTGCCTTCACATATGACTAAATTTATATGACAACATAAACAGCCTAATGAATGCTCTAGAAGTCGAATATTCACGACTTAACCTTCTCGAAATCTCGATAAATGTAAACATCGTTGTTTACATTTATTATTGTTGTTTTTACAATTTGTTTACATTTTTTCTTGTAGCGTTTGTTGTTGTATTTTTGTTAACATGTTTTCCATTTTTTTGTACTGGTGTTTGTTGTTGTATTTTTGTTTATAATTTTAATGTTAAGTGATGTTAAAGCAAAACACCAATATCTAGATTCGTAACACTATTATAAGTCTCGCTATTGCAGGCAGGCCTGATGCAGGAAGAGTAAAATTAATTTCACCTTAAAATTATGGAAGGAGAAGATCGCTGATCATGTAAGCGTTACTCATAAAAACCTTGGTAGTTAGAATTAATTCAATAATGTTTTGCCGGTCAGACATCAAAACGAAATGTGAAAAACTATTTCTTCGGCGACTTCCTCTCAGCAGATTTCTGGCAAAAACCCTGAGAGTAAATAAAATTGCCATGAAAAGTTTCTCAAACAAAATCTTTCGTTCATAATCGACTATTATATTATAGGTCCCGCCACTCATGTATAAAATGAACACACGCAACATGAGTGGTGTTGAGAAGCTAGGCCGTAATCCTGACTGAAGGGTTGTAATGGCCAATTATGTATGTATGTACTGCTGACATTACCACAACTGACCACAACTTCCTAGAACTCTTGAAACCACCCACGTTGTCATCAACCATAAACAAATACGATTTGAATGGCATGAAATGAAATAAAACCATATCATGGACGCATTTATACGCTTTTGTTTACATGCTTAAACACTCAATCACCGAAATATTCCCTTTCTATCTGTATTGCTATTGCCATTAGAGACTAGATAATACATACGTGTACACTACACACGCACATATTCAAAACACATATACATACATATATGTATGTATGTACGTGTAGAGACAAAGAAGGCATTTTAAATTGCTTGTCTTTTTAGCATTTAATTTGATCTCCTCCTTTAATACTCTACCCAAAAATTCAAACATATTTAAGCCAACTTAAGTGCTTGCATATGTATGTATATATGGATGCGAGAATATTTGGTTTCGTTTCTATTGTATTGCGTAGGGTAGGTAATTTAAATGTAAATAATCCAAGTCGGTTTTCAGTTGGATTTCATATCGAAATAAATGTTTTCTCTCTTTTGCCAACGAATTTTAATTGAATTTTATCACTCTTCTCATTGAGAAATAAAATCGAAATTTATGTCTTTGTATTGTTAAATGACATTACGTATGTGTATGTGAATTCAGAATTTGAAAACCAGTAAAATGTATAATAATTTGTTTTTGTTTGTTTTGTTGTTGTTGTATTCACTTAATTTTTTATTGTTCGAGACAATAATGAACCCTGAAATCATTGCGTTTATCATTCCTTTCAAAAATACCAGTTGTCTACAGACATAATGAGTATAAATCAACCAAACAGTTGTTATAAAGTAATTAGATATGATTTCTTTAAAAGAAGAACTTCCACAAAAAATGAGAAGATTATCTAAGGCAACAGGTTAAAATAAATTTACTATCAATTAATAGGGTAAAGTCGCCTTAATCTTGTTGGTAGTATGTGGGCTTATTAGACGCAAGCCCTGGCTTAAACAAAACGAAATTGTAGAGCTATTTCTTCAGCGACTTCTTCTCAGTAGTTTTCTGGCATTGGCACTGCGTGTCAAATAAAATTTCCTTCATAAGTTTCTTAAAAAATCTGTCATTCGGAGTAAGCATTAAACTGTAGTTACCGCCACTCATTAATATGGTTGATGTGAAAAGCTAGGTTGTAAACCTGACTAAAGGATTGCAATGAGCAATTAAGAAGACGAAGAAGGCAAACAATTATTTTTTTCAATTAAAGTTTTATCTGTCCTGTGAAAGTTATTAAACAGCATCCATTTAGAAGCTAAAATCCTAAGCATGTAATGGAATAGTTTTCTAGCCTTTCTAATTATTTGACCTTAGCTGTAATTTGCGAATAGATATACTGCTGAAATTATTTGTGTTATCATAAAGTGTGTGCACGAATAGATTTCTTAAACCCTAACATGAACGTTCGCCTTCAAGAACATTCATCAGACTGTTTACTTTGCCATATAAAAGGCAGGGCAAAACAGGCGACTGAGTGAGTGAAGTTCAGTCAGTCTTGTGTGAAGACGCGAAGATGAACATCTATCGAATAATTGCTTAGTTATTGTAATTGTTTATGCAAAGAACATAAACAGAGGAATAACAAACAAAGCAATTGTTGTCGTTTACATCAAGTTGTGAACAGTGGCACACAGAATTGTGCGAATAATAAAGAATTTTTATTTTATTTGTAATCTACGAGCTCATATTTTAAAGGTTTTTAAAAGGTAAAAACGTAAAGTATTCATACGAGAAGACTGAGTCTATCTGGCAGCTGTAAAGAAAGCAAAGAGAATCTAAACTTAAAAAGTAACAACAAATCCTTTCCAAATTAATTGCCTAAACTATCGTTGAGTCTCGGTGGGTTTGTCAAAATCTCAAATTTTGATCTTGATCAAGGTCTTAATTATGAAGAGTACACTTTGAACAACTAAAAATTTTTTTACAAAAATATTCGTTTCCACAGCATCATGGGCACACCCTTTATTTCTTTATCAACAAACCGCAGTATTTTGCTTTAATTTGTTTCTCATTTGCTATCGTTCTCTCAGTTGCTTGTGTATAAACAAATGAGCTTGTGTTGGCATGTACAAATAGTATATGCATGTGTATTTGTTTAATTCATTTAATTTATTGTTAATGGTTTTTATTACATTTTAGCTGCTGGCACAATACGCACGCATTCATTTATACATATAGAGAATGATTTAGAAACCAAAAAAAAGCAATTTAGTTTCATATATTGATACACATACACACATACTATCTCTAACTACTGCAATCCCACACACATACACCAACACTTTCACAAAGAATTTATTTGTAGAGTGATTAACTCTTGCTACAATATAACGCGACTATGGCAACATGTCTGCTTGTGTGCGTTTGGTATCCGCACTAATACACCAGAGATATTGAATCCCCTGTGTAGCTGTTAAAATTATAGCATACATTATGGGGCCATAGGTGGTAGTGGTGGCGAGCGAGAGCTAAAGATCACAGTATTAATGAATTCCACTTTAGGTTAATAAAACGCTAAACAAAACGCCATGAATAGAAGAAGAAAAAAAATGAAACGTAGCAAAAACTAAAAGAGTAATGAATGCGTAACTGAAACTAATTTAATGGCATTTGTGCGGCTTTATTAAATTTATTTATGAGTCCAGCAATTAAATTAATATTTCGGATTCTTTAATTGTGTGTGAATTGTACGTGTACGTGTACGTGTACTCTTTATGAGTGTATGGGTATGTGTATGAAAAATATTATCAGATTTAATTAAAATTTTCACATGTCATTAAAACTAATGAACAACCTCAAGTTAGAAATTATGTATTACAATCAAATATTGTTAATAACGCCGGGATAATAATCATAATTTTATATAAGAAATGTATGTATATTACAAAGGAAAATGAATGAAATGAATGAAATTTAGGGCCTCGGATTTTTTTTAGCTAAAGGCAGAATTCATTACACTACGGGTCTGGGCTTTAATAAGATGATTTAATAGGATTTATAGCGCATCTTCGAACTTTGTTGAATCTACATCTGTCAATTTACGAACTTACTTAATTGGCCACTAACAACCCGTTTATCGAATTTCAGCCTGCTTTAATACATTCCTCCAGCCGCTTTTGCTTCTTGACCGCCTTTGTCAGTTGGCTACAATAACCGATGTTAGTGTTTCGTCAATTTGGTCCCTCCTATACAAACAAGGTTATCTTCTATGCGGACTTCTGCCAATCCCCGCATCAAATGTACGTCTCTCTTCCATCCAGTGCAGCTGCAGGATGTTAACGCAATGCACAACGTCCATGTCGTTAAGGAGCTCATACTTACTTAACTGACCATTAACAACCCGTTTATTAGAATTGGGCATCTTTCCAGGCGCCTTTGCTAGTTATGGTTCTTCGCAAGTTGGTTCGACCAATCAATAACAGGGCTTCCTTAATTTCAAGCTTCTAATGCAGACAAGGGCGCACTCTATGCCTACTTCGCTAATACTCGTATCAAATACCCGTCTCAGCGGAGATCCTCTTTCATATGAACGACATGACCGAGCCAACCCATTCGCTGGATATTAATGATGTCCATGCTGATGAGAACCTCCTACAGCTCAATATTGGATCAGATAAGAAATCATCGCCTGCTGGCACTGGACCGAAAAGATAACGTAGGACTCGAATGCTCTCAAGGCTGCTGCATCGATGCTTAATAATGTCTATGCATCTGAGCCGTAAAGAAGCAAGGAGAGGACGAGCGACTCGTAGAGTATATGTTTCGCAATACGAGAGAGGTTACTGCTACTCAATTACCTATTGAGACCATAATAGCACCTGTTGGCATGAGTGATCCTACGCTTGATATCCAGACTGACACTATCCTTGCTGGCAGCGGTGGAGTTAAGATAAAGAAATTCACTGACAGGAAGTCTAGTTATCGGCCCTACTTGTCAAATTAGTCTGCCAAATTAGTTGTTAGTAATTCAGTTCGCTTTACCAAATCACCATAGACGAGCATAGACATGACATGAATTCGCTGAGGAGGTTCTAGATCTGTTCACATCTGACGATAATTTTCATAGAAAAATCAGGGAGAATAGATAGGTGAGCAAACAAAACAATGGAATTTGGGGCAATGACAATGTAAGTGAGATCCAGGAGCGTTAAACGCATTGCGAAATAGCCACTGTTTGGTGTGGATTTTGAGCTGGCAGCGTTATCGGTTTATATGTCTTTGAGAACGGCGTTGATCAGGTCATCAGTGTTAATGAATATCAACTTCTTTTAGCCTAAATTCGATGTTCTGGCAAGCAGCGACAAGTGATTTCAACAGGACGGGCTTAGGTGCCACACAGCTTCTGTCCCATTGAATATTCTGCACAAGCGATTCAAGTGCATGGTCAACTGACGTGGAGTTAATGTGAAGTTGACACCGGGATCGTGCGACTTGACTACGTTACACTGTTACTTTCGATTTTACTACTATACTTTAACTACGATACTTTAATTTACTACGATACTTTAATTTCAACTGCCAGAAACTTCATTTAAACAAAACAATTTAAAAGTTGAGATGAATTATTACAAGGAAGGATATTATGCCATCAAGCTTGATGGACTCTAACTTTGTTGAAAGTTTACATCATCGCGTTAACAAGCTGATAAAAAAAAAAAGTGTATTCTTGGCAATAAAATATAAATATTTTTTACTTCTCTTATAAAAATTTGAGTAACATTAAAGTGTTATTGATGAAATTCCATTATTATTGATGTAATCAAATAAATTTTAAGTTAAACATGTGTGCTGCTCTACGGTATTAGGTTAAAGAAAAATTTATGAATAATATTGTTACGTTTTTACATTTTAAAAAACGTTTACAATATGAGCTCGTCGATTGCAAATAAAAATAATAATAAATTTCTGTTTAGTTTTAATTAAAATTCTTTATTGTTCGCACATTTCCGTGTGCCACTGTTCACAACTTGATGTAAACAACAACAATTGCTTTTCTTTTTTATTCCTCTGTTTATACTCTTCGCATAAAAAATAGCAATTACTCGACACATCTTTGTAACGGAGCTCTTCAAACCACAATTACTCTCTTCAAACACACGGGGATTTCACACAAGACTGAATGAACTTGGCTGAAAGTCGAAAGTCTAGTGAATGTTCTTGAAGGCGAATGTACGTGACTTCGCCTTCTCGAAATCTTTATATTTATTATTGTAGTCTTGTTTTTTATACTGGTGTTTGTTGTTACATCAAGCTGCATAATAATTTGTAAACAAGCTTGTTTACTGCATTGTTTTGTTTTTGTAGGTTTTGTTTATAATTTTAATGTTAAGCGATGTAAAAGTAAGACACCAGTATATAGATTTTTCATTTTCGTAACAATATTCAAATAAATATTCAGCTTCGTATGCATGTAATCAGTGTATCAAGACCATGGAGAATGACTTTTTCCCTTCACCAATAGAAGAAAATCGTCTCATAATACTTCGATTTTTCTTTTTAATAATATTCGATGGCTTTTTTCCCAATATCGGTATTCAAATTTATGATACTCGTGTCAATGCTTATAACAGTATTTGAGAGAAAGAGGGAGAGAGAGTGTTATGAGTATATAAGTCAGTGAGTGTTTGGCAAAATGACTGCACTTAACGTTGACTCTTGGCATATGTTGTTTCTCCATTGCACTTACACACTTACCTCGCTTCACACCGAAAAGAAAGAGAAAAAATTAAAACAAATGCTTAGAAATGGTGTCCTCTTACCAACAGCATCTACTCTCGCTCTTGCTTTCATGGTTAAGTGCAGTACTAGAAAAATTCTTACCCCTGCGTAGTATGAGTGTTTAGGTGTGCGAATGTATGTGTAATAGAGTAAGAATACAAGCGTAAATTTATATTTATCATCATGTAGATGCGTTTCTATTGTTGTTGCCTCTTTTTGTTTTGTCCTTTTGGGTCTCACATTATTATGCACGCATATATAGCAGAGTGAGTGAGTGTGTGTGTGGCATTTGCATAAAAAAAATATGAAAAGTTTGTTTACATTTCATAATACTGCAGACAAGTTCGTTAATGTTGCTTCTTTTAAAAAAAATTGCAAAAAAAAAGTGGCATCAACATTAAATTTGCATTTTTAAAACGTTTTTCTCCTGACAAATACCTCCAAGTGCACACCCCCCGCTAACTCTTTGTTATTCTACTTGTCTGCTAGAATTGCTTTTTGTTGCATTTTTTTGACAAAGACTTTCAGCATTTGTTTAGAGTGATGAATATTACAAAAAAAGTAGAAAAAAAGAAACGAAAAAGTAACGATTTTAACTTGACTTGACTGATTTATTTAAGGTATGAGCATGACGATGATGAACAACTTTTGCCAGGATGACTTTTTGCATAAAGCGAGCTACTACGAAGCGGCATTTTCAACATTTTGTTTAAATTATGCAATCAGAGGAGGCATGAATAAATTTTATTTTCTACAACGAGGAATCAATTTTTAATTTCACATCAAATTTTTTCGATCTGTTATGCATCTGCGCAGGGGCACTAGATTTCTTGATTGAATCAATTAACAATTTTATGGAGACCATATACTTACTTGCCTAACCGGCCATTAACCCTTTCGCTACATCTTTTTACTTAACGACAATAAAAATTCAATTTTTACATTTTTTTAATAGATTTAATAATAAAAATTCAAATTTAAAAAGAAAATTAAAAAAAATTGTCCGAAGTGGGTTTTTAAGACTGTTGCCAAATGGCAACAATTTTTCTCACAGTATAAGAAAATTTACCTTTTCGTGTCTTTTTAAGAAATTTTTTCATACACAGATTTAAAGTTATTTTTTAACGATTTTATTTTATTTTTTAATTAAACTTATAAAAATAATCTTTTAATAATTCATTTACGACAAAAAATTTCTATTAATAAAAAATAAAGTTAAATTACATTTAAAAACTTAAATCAAATAATTCAATAAAAAAATAAGTTTTCTACAAAAATGAATAAAATAACAAAAATCGTAAGCAAACCAATTCACTTATTTATAGATTGTGGTAATCATAAAAGCAATTTCGATCCTTGTTCGGTATACACAAATGTACATTGCATTTTGAACACCTGTACCTGGAGTATCCTCGACAGCCGTTATTTTTGCATCTGCTCTTGTTTTCTATGTAAGCTGGCCAATGTTGATTTCCGTCAAAACGCACAGAAGAGGAAGGTTTTCTTTCATAGGCCTTTTTTGAGGTTGACGGACTATCCAATTCCTCTCCTCCTGTGGAATTTTTCGGCCGTCCTCTTTTACGGGCACAAGTATTTTGTTTGGATAGAGCTAAAAGCCCATCGGCAATGTCATTTCGAAAACTTAAGAGATCCATATAACCTTTATTACTTCCATTGTTATATTCATAATCTTTGCGATAATGAAGCCAAGAGTTACATATCACCATATCAATGAAATGGTCGAATCCCTTGAGGGTCCACTTTTTGGATCTTATCGAAATTCTATACAGCGAAAGTAAAAAATCTAGCTTGTCCACTCCGCCCATACTTTTATTATACATTGCAATTACATGCGGCTGAGGTATTGCAATTTGTCTCTTCTTTTCAGCGCAAAATCATGAAACTTCATTCAATGGTTCATCACCGTATATTGAAGACACTACTTGCACTATGCCTCCATCAAACCATCTTATAATAAATAAATTATATTCTCTTTCTACGCGGAAGTCATAACTGCCTCTTCCTTCTTTTTTTAAATCTTTCTCTGACTTCAGTGGAACCCTATTTATTCTATTGGCTCTTATAGTTCCAGTAGACCAAATCCCTTTACGTCTTAAAAGTAGGATTAAATTTAGAGTAGAAAAGTAATTATCGAAAAACAGTTTGAAATTTTTGTTTTCTGGGATTGTCTTTGCTAAATGGATAACAATATCGGGGCAAAATCCCAATTTTGTACCAGATAAAATTGTGTTTTTGCCCTGGTAAATTTCGAAGTCGTGCAATATACCAGATGAACTACACAAACAGAAAACTTTTATGCCCCATTTTATGGGTTTTTTAGGCATATATTGTCTAAGCGCTGTTTTGCCTCTAAAAGGAATCATCATTTCATCAATGCAAATGTTTTCGTCTTTTGGTATCATGTAAGACTTTTTTGAAAACATATTTATTATGGGGCGAACTTTGTACAGCTTGTCATTAGCTACCTCATTCACAGAAAATTTTAAATTGTTGCGAATGGAATGAAATCGGGCCCTTGCCATATTTTCTGCAAAAGCCGGAATAGTTGTGGGGTTCTTCCAGTACATTTCTAATCGGGGATACCCTATTGATCCAGTCATTATCTCTAGGGAAAGAAATTTTAGAAACTCTTCCCGAGAAAGATTGAATGAGGTTCCGTTTTTAACCATAACTGTTTGATTCGTGGCTAAAACTACTTCGTCAATAAAATCATCCGTATAGTATTCCAAAAAATACTTCACAGGTGTTTTTTGGCATTGGGGAGGATGCTTATTGTTGAAATGTGCTTCTGGAGTGGCCCAAGGACATTTTCTCCAACGAAAGTCTTCTAATTTTTTTACAACAAACTCAGAAGTTTCATCTTCAACAGGTTCTGCTATTTCAATTTCAGTATTAGTCGGATTAACTTCATAGATATTTTCTCCTGTTAACTCCTTCCTTATAAAAGAGCCATTTTGGTCAAAAGTTTCTATTAAATCTTGCAAAACATCAATATCTTCTGGATCATCATCATCAATATCTGATAAGTCTGAGTCTTCAAAGTTTATCAGTATTTTTTCAATGTCACTCTCTTTTATACGTCTTGTCATGATGGTAAACAATACACAAAAGAAATTCATACAAAAAAGTAACGTTTCTTTGTCACTTATATATACACAAAACAAATTTGTTGCCATATGGCAACTGGTTGATTTTAAAAAATCGCTACATGCTTATGCGGGGTTAAAAATCATACTTTTTTGTAAAATCTCATAAACCAATGTGTTTTTATTAGTTTTTTATCAAGATTTCTTTTTAATATTTCAGAATAATATTAAAAAAAAAATTACAAAAAATCAACTTTTTTACTGAAAATTGTAAAGTATATATGAGGTTAGCCAGATTTGGATTATTGTCATGAAAATTTATCTAAAATGTCCAAATTTCACATTTTTTGCCTTCCTAAGACATTAAAAAATAATAATCAATAAAAACAATTAAGATATATTGAATATGTACAAAAATATTGGTCACTAAAGTGGCTGTTGCCATATGGCAACAAAATCGCGAAAGGGTTAACAACCAGAATAATTGATTTAGGCCTGCCTTAACATATCCTTCCAGGCTCGTCCACTTCTTGCGAGCCTCCGCCAGTTGGTTACATTAATCGATGACAGCGCTTCCTCGATCTGGTTTCTCCAACACAAATAACGTCGTCCTCTTTTTCACATCAAATCCCCATAGATCCCCACATCAAACACACGTTCAGCCGGAACATCCTCATCCATTCGAACGACATAGACGAGCCAGCGCAGCTGCTGGATGTTAATACGTTGCACATTGCCCATGTCGTTAAGGAGCTCATACAACTTATTGTTGGATCGGATGCGGGAATCATCGCCAACTCGCACTGGACCGAAGATCTTATGTAGGATTTTACATTCGAATAATATCAAGGCTGCTGCATTATTACTTAATTGTATCCATGCCTCTGCGAGACAATATAAGGTCCGAAAATTTCCTATGAGAATAGAGGAGGGAGAAAAAATTTTGGGAAAATTTTCCAGTGTGGAGGAAATTGACTTACCAATAATGAAATGGCGGTAACAGATGTGATAGGTTGATTGGGTAGCATTTCATTCATACACGTTCACTCGGAGTCGAGTCAGTCTACTATAAAACATCTTTGCATGAAAAATCCCCCGTCCTATGTTCGTTATCTACAATTTGAAGTGAAGCCATTCAGAGTATAAGTATAATGCATTTAAGATATCAAGAAAATGATCCTTCTACTGATCGTAGACTCCTAGAGAAGCGACATTGTAGTTGCCTTCCCATTCGATTTTATACCATCTTAAAAACGTTTAAAATATTGGGTTTAGTTTTAGTAAAAATTCTTTATTATTTGCACAATTCTATGTGCCGCTGTTCACAACTTAATGTAAACAACAACAATTGCTTTTCTTTGTTATTCCTCTGTTTATATTATTTCCCTAAACAATAACAATTACTAGACAATTATTCAGCAGATCTTTGTAATGGAGATCTTCAAACCATGATTACTCTCTCCAAACACACTGCGTCTTCACACAAGAGTGACTGAACTTCACTCCACTTAGTCGCCTGCTTTGCCTTGCCTTATATATGACAAAGTAAAGAATGTTCTTGAAGATGAATATTCATGACTTTGCCTTCTCGAAATCTCTATAAATGTAAACATTGTTGTTTATGTTTATTGTTGTAGTGTTGTTGGTATATTTCTGTTTACTTGTTTACCATTCTTTTTTTATGCTGGTGTTTGTTGTTGTATTTTTGTTTACTTGTTTACCATTTTTTATACTGGTGTTTGTTGTTACATTAAGCAGTATGATAATTTGTAAACAGGTTTGTTTACTTGCATTGTATTGTTCTTGCAGCTTTTTTATAATTTTAATGTTAAGCGATGTAAAAGTAAATTACTAGTAACTTGATTTTTCATTTTCGTAACGGTATATATGTATGTACATATGTAAGTCCAATATGAGTGATTGGAGAAAAGTCCATCTCGTTCTTCATTCTAGTTTCACATGTTACGATCGAGAATTTGCCACAAACCCCTTTAGGAGATTTACAATTCCATCGGAAAATCACCAACCAACTCAGGATGATGGTGTCTCGTTTATAAAGTAACCTGACCTTTTATATTATAGATAAATCATGGTTTTTTTCTAATATTTTGTCTTCGTTATGGGAATATTATTTTCCCACACAATTTCAAATCTTTTTTTCAATTCAAACATAATTTCCAATATTTTTTCCTCATTTAGTTTGAACAAATCCTTCTATAAATTCATTATGACCTCTCAAAACGTGGTAGAGTGCCAAGTGTGATAATGTTTAAGTAAAAGTTATTTTTATATCTTCTTGTTTTTGTTCTTATTCTGATTGTCTTTCTTTCTTACGTTCTTTCCATGTAATTGTTGTAAAACAAAAGTGATGTGTTTTTATAAGTACAAGTATAACTTGCATCATGCATTTCAAGTCCACTCCTTCCCAAAAATTATAATTCACAAGTAAAAGTTTGCAACAAATGCAACACTTGAACTCAACCTGCTCTATTTCTACACAAACACACTCGTACACTTGCACACTTTATTGTATTTTGCAACGTTTAAAATGATGGCAAGCAGAATAAGAGAAGCGAAGTGAAGTGAGGTGAAGTTAAGTTGAGTTAAAGTAAAGAAAATATGGAAAATAAAGACAATGAAATTGAGTCAAATGTTAGAAGAAATAAATTTAAATTTTTGAAAACAAATACAGTCGCGTAAAAACAGTTAAAAGCAAAACAAAAGTCATCAATAAAAATGATTCTTGTATTTAGAAAAATAGAAACAGAAATTGTGAGACCCAAGATGACACGTAAAGAGCGTGAAAATTTTTAAAGCAAGGTTTACAGCACAGATCAACAATGAATCGTTTTTTCGCTACTCATAAGCACTTATGAAATTTTGAGTACAAGTGAGTCAACAATATTGAAATTTAACTATGTAGTGTGATTCATTCATACTCACTACGAAGTTGATTTATAAGTACATGTTGCAATGAATATGCGTGCAACATTGACATCAAACTCATACCATTCGAAATATGTTTGATTCATAAGAGAGCCTACTCATTTAGATTCATAACATTAGAAAAATAGGAGTTCGATCGCGACCGTGATGAGTGACAGACGCATTACGCATATCGTTATCATTGTTCCTAAAAAATTTCCTTACAAAAAACATTTAATTTTGGCTATTTTTATCAAGACTTATATTTATCGATTATTTAATTGTCAAAATTATAAAATATTCAGACAATTCGATAAAGAAAAGAAAAAATACCAATAATTGTTATTTGATTGAAAGCTTCATAATGAGAGAGCCAACGGCTCATTCATTAGAAAGCAAAAACAATGTAGGACTGCAAAATGTAGAATTACAAAAGAAAACAAAATATGATACGGAAAAAATGCTCACAACTGATCAACGTAAACGAAAATTCAACAACAACATGAATCTTAATAATACAGCTTCAAAACAACTGAGAAATAATTATTACTCAGTTCTCGATTTAGAAAATGATTGTGACGAAAATCATCTGAAAGAATTTCAACGACATGTGCAAGAGCAAGGGGCTAAACGTCAAAGGCCAAACTCGCCGAATATATCGAATCAAAACAGAAACGTGATAAAAACAAATCATATTTCAAATGATAACACAGTAGCTAATGCTGCTGTAAATATTGATACTGGCAATGCCAAGACCACTGACAACATAAACAATGATTTAATGAATAAAAAACAAAAAATTCCACCAATTAATTTGTTTGATATTGAAACAAACAAACTTATTGAATTCATAAAAAATGGTCTGAAGATTATAGATTTTAAAATTAAAGTATTTAAAAATAAAAAATCCCTTTTCCTAAATTCCTTAAATGACTTTATCAAAGTAAGGGCATACTTGGAAAAAGTACAAGCTAAATTTTTTACTTATACCCCTAAGGGCATAAAAAATAAAACCTTTTTATTAAAAGGCCTAGATGCCGATATGAAAGTTGAAGATGTATTGAGTGATTTAACTAAATTTGAATCTGACGACCTACAATTTTTAAAAGTCTCTCAGTTTACAACGAGAAGGTCAATTGAAAGTGGTAACAAACTTCCAATTTACATGGTACAATTGAGCCCAAATAGCGATGTAAATAAATTAAAGGCCATAACGGGCATACAGCACAGATGCATCAAATGGGACCTCTTGAAACGTCCTGATATTACACAGTGCAGAAATTGCCAGGGATTTTTCCATAGCGCTGCTAACTGCTTTCTGCCGTCTAAATGTGTAAAGTGTGATAAAAATCACGAAAAAGGTAACTGTGGTATAAAAGAAGGAGGCCAAATCTATTGTGTTCTTTGCAAGGAGTATGGACACCCGGCTTCGTACAAAGGATGCAAGGTATTTAAGGAACTGCATCAAAAACTTCAGCAGAAAAAACAAGCAACTTTAAAAAATATTCCATACCTTACCAAAAATACTTCGCATGTAAATAATGGAAACACATACGCTCAAATTTTAGGAGGAAATAACTCACTCTACAATCCAAATGGTAGTCAAATTAGTACCTTCATGCAAGAGATTAAGACTATGATGATAGACCTGACAAATCAATTTGCCAACTTGCAAAAGCAACTGCAAATCCAAACTTCACGTATTGATACGATTTTCTCTTTAATTGAAATATAATGACAAGTATTGTAAGCAAAAACTTAAAAATAATTGAGATTAACGTAAACTCTCTGATACAAATAAGTAGGAGAATATTCCTCCAAAAATTCTTAGACATTCATAATCCAGACATAGTTTTATTGAATGAGACAAAGTTAAATAGCAGACACAAGGTTAAGTTTAGAGGATATAATATTGTACGAAAAGACAGGCTAAACTCTCAGAGAGCTGGAGGTATCGCAATCCTTATCAAGGATCCCATAAAGTTCGAAAAATATACTACCTGCACAATTAATAATTTAAAAGTATTGGAATCAGCTATTGTAAAAATACCCGTAAATAACAACGAGTCTCTTTTTATTATATCAACGTATTATCCCTCGGGAAACAACGATACATACTTTAAGGCTGACTTACAAGATCTTTTTATATCAATCAATGCTGAAAACACTAACAATTACTACATTCTTGCAGGAGACCTAAATAGTAAACATAAAGAATGGGGTAACAGAGAAAACAACACAAAAGGAAACATGCTTAAAGACTGGTTAGAAGAGAATGCTATAAATTTTAGATGCCAATTATATGCATCGGCTATGCCATCATACCCCAGATGTAACTCATACCTTGATGTATGCATTGCAGACAATAGAATACATATAATAAAAGAGAACAACACATTAAATTGTATTAGAACTATTGACTATGACAGCGACCATAACGCACTTGAAATTGGAACCAACATGCGTGAAAATGAAAATGCATTCACATTTTTTCTAGAAGATCCTATTCTAAAATATGATTATAAATCAACAAATTGGAAAAAATTTACTAAACATATTACATCTAGTCTCAAAGATATACCTTCTATACCAAATAACCGCAACCTTTCAAATTCTGAATTGGAGTATCATGTTGAGAAAATCGAACACGTCATCAACAAGACAATTGAGGAGGTAGTGCCTACGTTTAAGAAAAGATCACACGCAAATATAACTAGTCCACTCTTAGAAAAACTTTATTCTGAAAAGAGTCGAGTTTTAACAATTATTAAAAAACATAATAGAATGGAAATTGTTGTTTCCGAAGAAACACTACGAATATTAAAAGCCACTTTAAAAGGAATACGAAAGCTTATCAATGAAAATATAACTTTGATAATGAACAACATTTTATGCAAAAGACTGGAAAGAATAAACACTAAAAACTCTGCAGACATGTTTAACAAAATAAGACATCTGAGAATTAACAAAAGCATAGAAATAGAATCCTTAAATTTACCTCAAAACTCTGAATACTTAATTCATAGCGCAGGTCTAGAAGTAAGAGAATTAGAGAAAGATGAAAATCAAAATTACATAATTCGGGGTGATAGTAACATTGTTAATGCCATAGGAGCCTACTTTGAATCAATTCACTCTCAAAAAGAGATTGATTATGATAACAGTAACCAGGTTTATGTCCATCGCATGTTCAATATGTTTTTAGATTCAAAAACATCATTTGAAAATAGCCATACAACTATCACACATTTCTCAAACAATCGAAAAGCGAATGCATTAAATGAGGAGGTCGATGATTTCTTTGTTTCTATATCATTAATTAAATACATATTAAAAAATTTAAAAAATAAAATATCAACAGGCTATGATAATATTCCAAATATAATTTTGAAAAAACTTCCAGATAGAATTATTTCAGACTACTGCACAATTTTTAATAATATGATTAATAACTCTTATTTCCCAAAACGTTGGAAAATAGCACGTGTTGTTGTTATTCCGAAAGGTGATAAAATCCCTAATCACCCAAAGAACATGCGCCCAATTAGCCTACTACCGAACATAAGCAAGGTTTTTGAAATATGTGTTAATAATTCATTCCTTAAACTATGTACTGAAAAAAATTTAATAAACGACAAACAATTTGGTTTTAAATACAAACATTCAACAATTAATGCAATAAATATACTAATGTCCCACGTCAATTGGAACTGGAATAAGAAATATTGTACTGGTACTTGCCTCATCGACATGGAAAAAGCATTTGATAATATATGGATACCGGGCCTAATATGCAAATTAATCGACTACAATTTCCCTCAAAATTTGATCGTTCTTTTATACAACATGCTCGACAACAGAAAATTCACAATTTGCAGAAATAAGGCTATAAGCAGAGAATTTACATTACTCAATGGTCTGCAACAGGGTACAGTAATGGCACCAACATTATTCAATATATATACTCTAGAATTGCTCAACCAAATCGAAAATATTATAGCTTTCGCTGATGATATTTTAGTTTACAACTCCGGCGATACAATTTCTAATATTAATTCCAATTTGCAAGTATCATTCGATCTTGTTGAAACATACGCAAAAAATTGGCATTTAAAAATCAACACAGAGAAATGTGAGACAATATTATTCAGACCTCCTGTAAATAAATGCAGCTATAAAATCAGAAAAGAATGGAAATCCTTTGGTGTTAAATCTAGAACGACAAATACAACGTTAAAAGTATCTGATACTGTGAAATATCTTGGTATATATTTGGACAAATTTTTATATTTTAATGATCACGTCAATCGAATGTTAGAAAAGACCAGGAAAGCATTTTTTGCTAATAAATCTTTGTTCTATTCGAAATACTTGGAACCGAAAACAAAAGTAAAATTATATCAAACAATTATAAGACCAGTAACTACATACGGTTGCCCAATCTGGTTCAATATAGCGCCATCTTATATGGAAAAAATACGAGTTATGGAAAGAAAAATATTAAGAGCATGCACATCACTATACAGATCTAGCCAAAGTAACTTTATTAAATATATATCAAATGCAATATTATACAATACTGCCGATATAAACAGGATTGATAATTTTATTATACACTTGATTCGAAATCATATTGTTCGTTGCACTACATGTAAAGAATTTAACCTAATAATGGCCCCCTACTACTCAAATCCTACCTATTTGAAAACTACTATTGAAGCAGGTTTCGTACCTCCTGAAGCTTTTCTCTACCTAGACAATCAAAGGGCAATTCAAAATGAAGAAGGTGTTCCAATTTTCTATCACCAATATCGAAGAGCAACGTCAAAAGCAATTATATTAAATGGGTCTTACGACGATAATCTAAGATATAGCACTAATATTCCAAACAGGGATACGAATGCAATAGCTAAACTAGACGTAAATAAATACTGGTGGCTGAGCTAATGAATGCTACACCGTGAACTCTTCTTTTACAATCTGTCTTCCATATATTTAATTTAGTAACTATCAATATAAAGTTTTTTCATATTTTTCTTTATGCTCCAATATATAGTTGATTTTAAAAAATTGTTTTAAACACATTTAAATATTTACTCAAATTATCTTAATGATGCTCGAGTTCCCTCCTGAGGGCATTGTATCAATATTAATATATGTATATTTAATCTATTGTTTATTTTAGTATGTAATTAAACCTAAGAAAATTAAATAAACGCACAATGAAAAAAAAAAAAAAAAAAAAAAAACATTAGAAAAATATTCATAGTTGTTGTTGTATTTACAAAAAAAGAAAAAAGAAGGAGCAGCAAGGAGAGCAAACACTTAAACATTTAGTGAGTATTTTAGATTTCGTACGCGATTCATACTTATTTTGTGATTCTTGTATATGATTGAGATATGGAGAGTTGAAGTCAACATCATACGCATTGTTAAGTATGAATATGATGAGTACTTCAAACTTATGAATATGAGTAGAAATTCCATGATATTAAAATAAGTATGAATGCGTATAACTATCAAAAATTATGAGTATGATTCGATTCTACTCATCGTTTTGAATACACATTGCTCATCTCTGATATGTACTCAGCCGATATATACGCTCTCTTTTGTATGCCAGTAAGAAAACTTACATGGGCCGTCTAGAGGCGTATGATTAATAAATTTGAATTAAATATTAATCATACGCTGTGATAGATGAATGAAAGTGTTCCCTTAAATTCGTTTAATTTTTGCTTAATTTCTGTATTTAAACTACTTTTCAATTGCGCTGCATTTTATATTTTTCGTTTAATCCCAAATAACTGCAACAATTACAATATTTTACAATTAATTTCAATTCAATTAATTGTACTCATCTTTTTGAATACTCATTGCTGATATATGGTTTACATCCACTAACCATTTTCATGCAAACTGCACTGTACTTGCCTACGTATTACTTTTTTTGTATTCTTATTGTTATATTTTCTCATATATTTTTATTCCTTATTTGTCCTTATAAGTTGAATTTCAATTCATTTTGACGTATAAGTATAAAGAAAGCAGAGTTTCCTTCTGCCTTCTTGCTTGGTTTTGATTTATAAGTATCTGGTTTGCCATCTATCGGTTTAAATTTGAATCATCGTTTGTTTCTCTTACAAATTATATTATCTCAACTGAACATAATAAGCAAAATTGCCGTATTTGGGGCTCAGAAAACTCACACATGGTCAGTGTTGCCAAAACATTACTGAGTAAAAATGCTAGATTTTTCTAAAAAAAATGCTAAAAAGTGCTAAAAATTTAAAAAAAGTGCCAAAAAAAGGTGCTAACAAAAATTAATAGAAACAAATTGATTTATAGTTAATTATGAGATCTGGGGGCTAATTCTAGCATTCGTATACGAACGAATTTTTACTCGAACGTGCGAGTTTTTTTAATTTTGGGATTCTCTTATTCGTTATCGAGTAAAGAGTATCGAAATTTCTAACGATGGCATTCGATAACGTGTGAGCATTCGAAAGAAACCTTGCGAGTTTTTACTCGTAGGCACTATAGCTTTCGAATTAACGTTTTCTGCTGTAAAGGATAATATAAAAAATGTAAGTAACAAATTTATAATAATTTATGAATAAAAAATTAGTTCCAGTACTTGCAGGTCAAAACTTTCCAAAAATTAATTACACCCAGAAGAAAGTTCTTGGAAATTTCATGGTTAGGTTAGGTTAGAGGACGTGGACTTGTCAACTGTGAGAAGTACAGTACCCGGAGGTCGAATTGATCCATTGTACAACGTCCTAGCTTCTCACACCACTCGTGTTGTGTGCGTTAATTTTATACATGAGTAGCGGGACCTACAGTTTAAAGTCGACTCCGAACGACAGATTTTTGAGAAGCTTTTCATGGCAATTTTTACTCTCAGGGTTTTTGCCAGAAATCTGCTGAGAGGAAGTCGCCGAAGAAGTATTTTCGTTTTGATGTGTGACCTGGGATTTCGAACTCGGGCCTTCCGTCTAATAAGCCAACACAATACCTACTAGACCACAACGACTTCAACTATTAATTAACTTTCTTAAAAAAAAGATTTTGGATGACGAAAATATAGATGTATTATACGACGATTTCGAAGATAAAGTTTTGTACACTTGTAGTCTTGGCCATGAATTTGAAATTCAGGTGGAAAAATTGAAAAACACTTATTTTTAATTCGTAAAAATAAAGTACAAGAAATAAGAAATAATTGCATTAACTTCGTTGTTGGATTCGACTTTAAACTGTAGGTCCCGCCACTCATGTATAAAATTAACGCACACAACATGAGTGGTGTTGAGAAGGTAGGCCGTAATCCTGACTGAAGGGTTGTAATAAAGGCCAATTATGTATGTAATTAATAGAGTTATTTCTTTTAAAAGATGAGATGGGTCACTTTCGTTGCTTTGAAAGACTTTGTTAACAGTTTGTATTTCATGTAGAATTGATTTCAAAAAAAGTAAATACAGATGAATTAAAATACCAAAAATTGTAAAAAATGCTAAGAAAACGCTAGAAAAAAATTTAAAAATGCCAAAAAAAGTGCTAGGTGCTAGATTACTTTTTTTGGTGCTAAACGAGTTTAAAAAGTGCTAAATCTAGCACCAAAAGTGCTAAATTGGCAACACTGCACATGGTCTTACAGTAGCCAAGGCCCCCATTACGAGTGACTGTTTGATGCGGCTTGTGGGTGGAGGCATGATTGGCCTATATTTCTTTGAAAACGTGGACGGAGCAACAATAACGGTCAATGGAGACACCTATCACACCAGGGCAACCGATTTGTTTTACTCCCGCTCTTCATGTTATTGATGTGAAAGATGTTCGGTTTTAACAGAGTGGTGCAACTTGCCATACATCGCATACCACAATCGATTTATTACGTCAAACATTTGATTGCCGTTTAATTAGCCGAAATGGTGATGTCAATTGACGGCCAAGAAGCTGCGATTTCACACTGTTGGACCATTTTCTGTGGAGCGTCATCAGAGAAAAGTGTTATGCCGACAAACCAAAGGCATTTGGGGGCCAATATCATTGTACATTTCATTTATTGCTCATGGCTCCTTCAACCATCTTCTATCATGTCCATGTCTTATGGAAAAAGTAAGTTAAGTTACTCGGGTGTAAAACCTTTGAAATAAGATAAATTATTTTGCCAGTTATCGGTATGAAAATGACCGTTACAGTTGACTTAAAGGTGGTTGGGAAAATTATATTCTTTCCCGCTGCCTTGAATGGCGAAAACCTTTTTAGAGAAATATTTTCTATATGTATGGTGATTTTCTAACCATCTTGCTTCTCTATCGATTGTACTCGTGAGATAATAATGAATATCTTGTGTTGCTTATCACAAGTGTTTTGCGGATTTTCAGCATTGATTTCTTTCCTGGAGTTGCCGTAGTCTAGTAGTCACCCGATCTCAGGCATTTTAGCAAATTTCTGGCCTAAACTTTGATACTAAATAACTTATTGCCATTAGAAATTTTCTCAAAAATCTATCATTTGGTATCGACTTTAAACTGAACGTCTCGCCACTCATGCATAAAATTGACGCACTCAGCATACGTGGTCTGAGAAGCTAGGTAGTATTCCTAACTGAAGGGTTGTAATGTTAAATTATATATGCATGTATGTATTTGTGTTGTAACCGATGGATGAATATGCATTCGCAAATGCTGCCTTAAAGCATTAGCAAGAACACATTTTTGCATGAAACCAGTACTGACGATAAAAAGTGAGGCCCAAGAAACTGGATCGAAAGCCAAACATCATTGGCGTTAAGGTAGTGTTCCGTATTTGGTGAGCCCATGATGGTTTCATCTATTTCAATCTGCTGAAATCGAAACAGATGATCACAGGGGACCTATGATTACTGCTATTGATTAGTTAGAAAAGACCATTGCCTATCACCATAAGATGTAAGATCAGTTAAAAACTATTGAGAAAATAATAGTTGTGGACATTTTCTTCACCGTTCTTATAGTTTAGGATGTTCCTAGCCGATCGAAGAACAGTTATTGGCAGAAAACTGATTTCATGTCATAGAAAATTTTTGTTATGATTTAAATAAATTTTACTTTGTTTTTTTGGTTTACAATATGTGACAAAAATATGTTAAAAGATCCTGCATTTTTACTTTCTACACCTAATAGTTTACGAGATTAACGTACTCAAGTCTTTGTGAATTTCAAATAAATTTTATTTTTTGTGTCCCAAAACCACAAAATGGTGTGTCAGTGACGCTTGTGCCTATTTTAGGTTGGAACTTTATTTTTTTTGATTCCATTATTACAACAGTCCTTGGTTGGTAATAAAAGTAAATGCATTACTATTTCCGTAAAAGACAACGGAAATGTGAATTGTGGTTGCAGACTACGCTGAATCATAAATACGAAAAAAATATTTCCGTTTCACTATTTCAAATGGCCCAACAAAGTTAAGAAAAGTTTCCATAAAATATAAATGAATGCCATGCATTTGTATGTAAGCATGATTCTTTGTATATGTATGTATGTGTTGAAATAAACTTCATATTTTATGACTTTGAACATATCCGTGTGTCTCCGAATGGCATTACGTTTACACATACTCATGCAATATTTACTGCTTCTTCTGCGAGTTGAATTTTTAAGTACACCAGCAACATTGAGGATCTCTCTTTCTTTCTAATTTAAATGTATTAGTATATGTACATATCAAAGACACATAAAAGTACTGTAAATATATGTATATTTATACTGTAAGTGTGTAAATAAGTGATGAAATGTGTGTGACTTTATGGCGGTAGAAAGGAAATAACATTTGTTGATTGCTGTACGCTTTATGCTTTGGTTTCCCATACCAACTCTCTCTCTCTCTCTGTCACAAACACTCACACTCACATAGATTTTAATACTTTGAGCCTATGAAATACACATTTGCCTTCTCTTTTCTTTGCTTTCCGCCTTCTTTGCAGAGAAACTTTTCTTAGGAAAAGATTTCAGAAAGAAATTAAAAAGAAAAGAAGAAAACTACGTAGCATTAGAACTTAGTCATGATAGGATTCAAGGATTTCCTTGATAATCATTTAATAATTTCACAGCAAATGCAAGAAAATAAACAACAACAACAACAACAATGTTAGAAAATGTATAAAAGTGGTTGAGCAAATAGAAAGAGAATTGCTGGCTGCATTTGAAATTGCCTTCTGGGAAATGTTTGCTTAGAATTAGATTCGGATTTGAAATTTAAGTCACAGAAGAAAAGTCACATCATTAACAGCAGCAGTAGCTTTAAAACTTATATTCTGATGACAAACTTTTTAGAAACAGCAGCTGCAAGAAAATCTTTAAAATGAAACATGGCCAGGCAAGAGAACTTATAATTAGAAAAACGTAAAGCCTTCCTTAAAAAAAATTCTAAAATTTAAGCAAGACAATGGAAATTTAATTGGAAAGATAATTGCAGACAAGTATTAGTTTAATGGTGTAGGGTGTAGTATAAAGAAATTCACTATCCTTGTGTGCTGTATGATGGTAAATAAGAACAACAGCCTCGCTATTCATAAAAAAAGTTCAGTAACTTGCCAGTGTAATAAGAAGCCGTAGTCTAGACGAGAACCTGTTCTCAATCCCTGGCTCCGATATCTCGAACTTACGGAAATATGAACACAAAATAACTTTTGGCGACTACTTCTCCGCAGTCTTCTGGCAAAATATCTGAAAGTAAAATTATAAAGTGTCTCAAAAATCTATCGTTCAAATTCGACTTTAAGCTGTAAGTCCCGCTCTCACTCACGAATAAAATTAACACATATACACAACCTGGGTGGTATTAGAAACTAGATCGCAACTCTGAATTGCAAAGAACTTTGATTAAAGAGGTGTAATGACCGTTTAAGTAAGTAAGTAACTAGCCAGTGTAACTGTTTGAATTCAAGTTTGTCTTGGAATGGTTTGTGACTCCGCTAGAAATGAAAGAGTTCTGGAAAATCGAAGATTTAAGAAAATATGAATGAATATATCTGAGGATAAAAATAGAAGAAAGTGTAGAAGATTTTGGTTACTTTATTGTCGGTCACGTGTCTTCATGCAGAAATAACATGTACGGAGACTATCCTTATGGAACATAAGAAAAGAAAGCCAAGGATCCAGTTATGACATAAGAAGGTGCATATTATTTGAGGGAAAATCCCTGAGGATGTAAGCGCACTTGATGTATACCATGATGGTCGGGCTAGTAGTACCCTATAGTGCCACTGCCTTATAGTCTCACTGCAAATGGGTTTGAGGCAATTAAAACTTTTGTTAAAAAATTACAATAAAAGGAGATACGAGTCATGTGCCAGGGTTTTTGAAAGCCTATGTAGGCTTATAAAGCACATGTTCAGAATTTGTTTAGATTCTGTGAAGATGAGAAATAACTTTGTGTATTTCTCTTCTCTTCTCACATCAATTGGATTGGAGGCAACGATAACTTTAGTTGGAAAATTGCAATAAGAGGAGAATTGCGTCAAACATGCATCAAACTATCCACGATTTTTGTAGGCTCCTAGAGCTGTTATTCGGTATGCGGTTAGATTTCGTAATGACGAGAAAGAATTACCCAAACACAAAATTCGAACCTGTGAGACATTATGAAGTAAGACTTGTGTGTATTCCAGGAAGAAATTTCTGATTGCATGTCAAGCGCAAGGCTGGGAATTATCCTTGCTAGCACCGAACTGGATATTGAAGTTTATCAGGGCAATAGGATTGAAGAAGACATTATAACTATGCCCAATAAAGTTTGAGGGAAGTACAATTGATTTTATAATGGCATCTCTTACTCATTCATTTTGACATTAGAACTATTTAGTCAGGATTACAACCACGTTTCTCCTAACACTTATGTGATGTGTTTTAATTTTTAACCATGAGTGGTGGCACCTACAGCTTAAATTCGATTCCGAAAGAGAGATTTTTGAGAAACTTTTCATGGCAATTTTATTTTTACTTTCAAAGGAAGTCGTTGAAAGAACATTTCTTAATAATGTTCAGAAAATTCTCAGATATGTATTCAGAAATACCACAGTAAGGTGATAATTACCCTGTAGTACGCAAAACATTCCGAAACATTATCAATTTGCCTAAAGTTTTCATACTTCTACTAGCCGCTATAGTCTAGTAGTTAGTGTATTGGATTATTAGACGTGAGGTCACGGTTCAAATCCTAGCTCAGACATCCCTAACATAACGACATATGACTTCTCAGCAGATTTCTGGGAAAAACTCTGAGAGAAAATAAAATAAACATGAAAATTCTTATTGTTCGGAGTGAACTTTCAGCTTTAGATTCTGCCACTCATGTATAAATATAAATATAAGTGGTGGGAGAAGTTAGGTCTTAATCCTAACTGAAGGGTTGTAATGACTTATTTTGTTTGTTGTTTGTGTATTCATACTGCTATAATGAATACGTCTTTAAAGTTTTGTCATTTGCTTATGCAAAGTACGTACTTCTGTGTCAATGTTTTCTTATGTAAATCAATCATAAAAATTCTTTAAAGAATTCTCTTAAAATTTTAAGCATTTTTTGATATTGTATAGTAAACCCTCTACCTTTAAATCATACCCGTAAATTAATGATCTACGCTACGGCCTCTAGGGAATATACAGTTTGCAAGCATCCTTAATTTTTTATTGCCACGCAGTGAAAGGATGTTAAAAAAGGCAGGTAAAATGAAGTTGTTATAAAACAATTTGATTACTGATACGTTAAAACAATTTTCATTGAATTAAAATCCCTTTGCAATCAAACGAATACACTGGAAGGGATAAAGAAATAAAAATAAAATCAAATGAAACGAAAGGAAACAAAATGAATTTGAATTCAAATGAAATAAAGGAAACACATAAGCATAAAACAGCTGAATCATCATAAAATATTTGCACCTATAAAGGAAAGGTAAAGGATTCAGTTTTAATACTTTACCTTATGCACCCTCCCCTCCATTCAGTACTCTCTTCACGAAAAAGGTGAAAAATAAATGAGAGAGAGAGAGAGAGAGCGAGGGAAAGTAAAAAGAATATAAATAAAGTGGGATTCTGTGCTGATAATGAATAATATTTCGCCTCGCTTTACGATTAACCGCTTAAAATATTTTTATTTGCCTGGCAATGGTAGCAGCAATGATGGCATTTCAGTCAGCATTTCCTTTGGCAATCACTGGTTTATGATGGTGAAACATAAACGAGTGAATTTTCACACACACAAAAACATATGCACACAGATACACGAATGATGAGAGTACACCTATACACCCACGCAAATATTTTGACATGCGGTATAATTGCGTGTGAAAATTATTCATTCCCTCGTTCTTCTTGCTCATCATGCTATCACTTTCGTTCGTTTTATAAATTTTGGTGCTTTTAACTGTTTCTACATTAACGCAAACGTGTGTGCACGTACGCGTTTTTGTGTGTGACAGGTTTTGCATTCCTTTGAGGTTTACCAACAAAAAAAAAACAAACATGAGAGGAAGAGAATCCAACAATTAAATTTTAATTTTCAATTCAACTCTTTTTATATCATTTATAACTGACTGACTGACTGACAGACAGACAGATCGCAGAAAAAAAAGAAATGAACGGAAATAAATTTTCGTGTTACCTTAAATATAATTTTATTACGAATGCCTTTCATTTATGTATGTGTGTGTGTTTGAATGGAAATGTTTTTCATTTTGATTTCATATTCACATGAGTTAATATTTTCGCAGAATAAAAAAGAGCCTTGAGTGGTTCTTGGAAATACTATGTAGTTATAGAAACGTCTTTAGTTACACATTTTAACTGAGAGTTATTAGTGAAACGAAGTATAACTCTTTGCTCATCTGTCCTTAGCCGAAGTTGTTCAGCAACATTCCGTTTGAATCACTCGGAAACAATAATTTAGGCAAAGTTTTGTTAACGACTACTTTAAGGCGATAGCTGTTCTAGAAATATTTTTATAGCCTAGCTACTGTAGGATAAGTTAGTGCACCTAATTCCTGGAAAAAGTAGTTGCAAGCTGCTGTATCTTTATCACAACATTCAGGTTTAAACCACATGGTACGATGGAGTTTAGTAGGGATTAGAGATCAGCAATAAGTATTCAAAAAGATGAGTAGAATCGAATCATACTCATAATTTCTGATACTTATACGCATTCATACTTATTTTAATATCATACTCATACTACGCATATTAAAAGCTTTAAATACTCATCATACTCATACTTAACAACACGTATGGTGTTATTGATTTCGATTGTCCATAACTCAACATATACACAAAGCACAAAATAAGTATGAATCGCATACGAACACTAAAATACTCACTCGAAGGTTGTGTGTTTGCTCAGCCTGCTGCTCTCCCCTTTTTTGCTTATGTGTCTTTTTTCTTTTGTTGCAAATGCAACAACAACTAAGACTGTAAATTGTAATGAATGATTCGAGTCACTCAAATCATTTTTAAGTATTATGAGAAGTATTTTTCTAAAGTTGTGAATCTAAATGAGTATGCTTATGAATCAAACATATTTCGAATGGTATGAGTTTGATGTCAACATTGTACGCATACTCATTGCAAGCTGTACTTATAAATCAACGTTATAAAGAGTATGAATGAATCAGAGTGCATCGTTTAATTTCAATATTGTTGACTCTTCACTTATATACAAAATTTCATGAGTGCTTATGAGTAAGGAAAAAAACGATTTGTTGCTGATCTTTGGTAGAGACCAGATATTGCAGCTTAGACTTGGCCGTCATTTTGAAGGCCATTTTGCCATAGGGCTACTTTCAAGAGAGTTATAATAGAGAACCTGATCTAAAATATTTCCGTAGTGGCTGACCTACCACAAATTCTGACAGTTATTAACCTTACAGTGTAAGGAATAAGGTCAAGTGCCGGCAGATGCAGTTTTTCCAGAACTGTAGCATTTCTAGCGGAGTCACAAACCCTTTCAAGACAAACTTGAATTTAAAATTAACACCGTCTAGTTACTTACTTAGTTAAACGGTCATTACAGCTCTTTAATCAAATTTGCGATCTAGTTTCTTTCACCACCCACGTTGTGTGTCTTCACTTTATTCATGAGCAGCGAGACCTACAGTTTAAAGTCGACTTCGAATGACAGATTTTTGAGATATGTATTAGAAAATCTAACAAATTCGAAAAAAAAAATGTAAAGCATTCAGTAGAATGAAGAATATTTGATAACAAATAATTCCCACATAAGTTCAATATTTGCTTGGAAAGAGTAAAAAACCCGTGAAGTGGTTTCCATTAAATTTGAAAAAGCTGACGTATTAAAAAAAAAGGAAATTATGTGTTTTTCCTTCATCTGCTTAATAAAATGGAAACCAATTATTAATTTAATAATTATCCACTGAAAAGACAAAAAAAAAACAGAAAGTGGTTTACGACGTTGGCAAAAAGCGTGTTTGCTTTAAACAAAATTATATCGTGTTTTCATGTTAATCCATTATTCATGTTGTTTTTGTTGCTGATGTTTTTTGAAAAAAAAAAAAAAAAAAAAACACTGGAAAAATGTTGTCACTTTTATTGTAAGGCTTTAATGAATTTCGTATGTTAAAAAAAATTAAACTTACAGATTAAAAGTGTAGAGGAGAGCTATAAGCAGTCATGAACGATAACACGATAGCTATGTAAGGATAAAATTTTTTTCTGTTTTAATTTCAGTAGTTTTTGCCGTCTCACTAGGAACTCATTACAAGATATGGATGATCGCATAATAATATGATTTAGATAAGCTTGTTTAAATCGTTCTGAGCCTCTGCTGCTGGTTCGCCATCGATCGAATTGGTCTTTGCGTTCGGGTCTGTCAAAGGATGTAACTGAAATAAAAAATATTACTTTCAGCGACTGTCTGCCTATTTAGGTCGTTGATTATCAACTTCTTTTGACTTGAATTTGATTGATTTGGACATCAATAACACGTGGTTTTAACAGAATTGCGCTACGTGTCACACAACTTATGGCACATTGGATATTCTGCTCGAGCGTCTTCACGCCTGCAAGAAGACGATAGCAACTGGCCACTGAGATTATGCAATTCAATCTTTTAAACTTTTTCTTGAGTGATTTTATTAAGTGTGGACCACGGCGTTCCACAATGCCAATATAACCCACGCCTTTTTTCGAATACAGTACGATTTATAAGCCATAGACAAGGATGTAGGATGCTTTGGCGAGACGGGTATTTGATGCGTAAATTTGCTGAAGTTGGCGTAGAGGACGACCTTGTTTGCGATGGAAGGGCCAAATCGAGGCAGCCCTGGCATCGATTGGTGTGACCAACTGGATTAGGTGCGCAAGAAGCAGAGGCGCTTGGAAGGATGTGTTAAGACAGGCCGAAATTCCTTAATCGGGTTGTTAATGGCCAATTAAGTAGGAAAGTAAGTCCTTAATGAAAAACCTAATATATTCGCTACAAAATCTCTAATACATGAACTTCAGGTGCAAGGATGAATACCAGCGCTTCATACGATAATTTAGATGAACATATCTCTCTCTTGACAGAGGTGTAGAATATAGCCACAGTAAAAATTTTCTATGCGTATAGTTACGATGTTCAGACTCCATGGCAATGTAATTAAAGTTTTCTGTTTTTAAATTTAAAGAGACATTTTTTAATTTTTAAACTGTCCGTACGCTCATAAACTATTAAATGAGAAATATTTTTCAATGAAATCGGTAGAAATATATTTAAAATTATTTAAAAAAAGAAAAAATGAAATCATATCAAAACCATTTCATTCACTTTTCACAAATAATTGTCTGTTCTCGCCTCAAGCTATTTCCACAAAAGTTATTTACCATTGCAGCACATATGAAACTTTATCACATGAAATGAAAGTTTCAATTTTTCAAAAATATTAATATATACAGTGAAAATTAAAAACTCTGTGTCATGCTTGCAGTCATTTTGAATTCGTTAATTATAAATATTTTAAAATGCAACAACAAATTTTTAACTCGTTTTTTTGTAATGACTTTTTTATTTCAACTGTTATGAATTGTAATTCGTTGTTAAAATGTAGAGTTTTTTTTCATTGAAATTTTATTGTTTGGCTGTGCTACAGTCATTATTGCCAATTTAAACTTCCTCCGGTGCGTATGATTAATGCATAAACGTTGTAAAATATAAATCATACGACACACGGTGTAAAATTGTACAAATTTTTTGATTTAATAACGAGAGACAAAGGATTCAAATTGTAAATTAAATTCAATTTAAATTTATTACGTATTGTATTCGGAGAAGATTAATGAATTAAGCCAATTTCAGCAAACATTTTTTAATTTTAAATACAATTAATTGGAAAAGTAAGATTTGCAATTTTGAACTGAAAAAACATCGCTGATGTAGAATCTGTTTGCTATGGGGCTTTAATATAAGTTTAATGCTGTTGATTAAAGGCTATTGAAAAACTTTTCAATAGAGAAACAATATACATTCACAGATTAACGACAAATGTAAGAAGAAATTAAAACGCATTTTGCTTTTTAAAAAGTTATGTTTGTCGTATAAGGACTCGAGTTACTGTTGTAAAACATTTCGAATATTTTCCCTCCTTCTTAATCAATAATAATTTACTGAAGTTGGGCCCAATTGGATGCGTTCAAATATTCCCTTATTATCTCGTCTCCATTCCTTCGATACTAAATTATTGCAGCTTTTGAACAACGGATCTAATCAGAATTAATGTTTAACAAAATCCAGCATACATATCTGTGACCCTTTCGTTTGTATAATGGACTGAAATCAAAATTAAAGGGGTAAACAATCGCCTTACAAACCAAGCCTTAAGCAAATAATTTTGGCCAAACATGCGTACTTTCCCTTGAAGTCGCCGTAGTCTATTATATAGTGTGTTGACTTATTAGACGTGAGGCCAGACATCTTGAACATAGTCCTTCGACGGCTTCCACTAAGCAGATTTCTGGCAAAAACTCTGAGAGTAAATAAAAATTGTCATGAAAAGATTCTCAAAAAATCTATGGTTCTGAGTCGACATTAAACTATAGGTCCCGCCACTCATGGATAAAATTAATACACAATATAAGTGATGCGCTAAGGTAGGTCGTAATCCTGACTGAACGGTAGTAATGAACATTTATGTATGCATGTATACTTTACCCTGCTCTGTGGTGGGGTGTATTCCAATGTCAGTGCTCTAAATCGATCGAAACAAATGGTAGTCCGAAGAGGCAAAGATGATTTTTCATCATCATGGCATGATGATCAGCCAACAACTTTTCAGACATGCACACTCGTTTTTCACTGTCTTTTGGCTGCAGTTAATGTGGCATTCGAATTCTTTACTTTCAAATAAGTTCTGCTGCTTTTAATTAAGCTGACTGCTTGTTACTCTTGATCGGGTAATAGTTCCAATTAGTGTTGCTTAAATTTCTATGGCTGTCTCTGATGCTCTTTATCATTAATGTTAAAATCATAATTTCTTTCACACCAAAAAGAAAAAAATTCTTGATATTGCCAGAGCACGCAGCTTTACCAAGCTGTCGATTAAATCAATTTTCTTATAATTGAGTTGAATTTTTTAAATTGTTAAACAAGTTTTTATACAGCTGATTATTTAGCTAATTAGTTTACATCTATCATTTCTAGAATAATGGGGTTGGCATATATTGTTGCCTAGAAACAATTTCCTTTTTGAATATGGATTAGTGTATTGTATCGAATTAGTGAAATGTTACTCACTCTTAAGAGGCAAAGCTATCAGACCTTCTTATACAATTCATTATTGATGTCCTCCTTTTTTAAAGGCCAAGGGCTGGCTCTTTATTTCTAAAATTGAATTGTAGGTTTTTCTTATTTTTTTTATCCGGATTTTAACTTGGATTAGTCAAGTGAAATAATTTGAGCACTACGACTAACCCTTTAGAGCAACAGATTCTCCACAACTTATTTCATTGTCAATTTGCTCTGATTGTGCCCTTTTAAGGCTATGCAGAATGTCGTTGAGCAATTCCTGCGTCATGGCGGGAATGGACCTCTCCGACCCTTTTGATACCGTACGAGGTTTCAGACAAAGCGATGCCTTATCACGCGACCCCTTCAACTTCATCATGGAGAGTGTTCTGCGGAAGGTGGGAGTGCATCACAATGGCACTATTTTTCAATAAAGTGTCCAGTTGATTGCGTACGCTGACGACATTGACATCATAGGGCGTACCAAGCGAGATATTACTGCTGCCTTTAATGCTATTGGAATCTGCTAAGATGGGTCTCGCAGTAAATGAGGGCAAAACGAAGTATATATTGTCCACAAATAGGGACATGCGGCATATTTTATCCCAGATTACGGTCGATAATTATACTTTCGATACAGTCAATGAATTTATTTTTGTCTTGGCTCTGCCGTTACCACCGAAAATGATGTCAGTCTGGAGATCAAGTGCAGCATCACTCTTGCCAAGAGGTGCTACTGTGGTCTCAATAGGCAATTGAGTAATACAGACTCGAAAGGATGTGTTGAGGCAAACCGAAATACGGCAATTGGGTTGTTAATGCCCAATTAAGTAAGTTTGATTTTCTCGTTTGATTTTATATTGCGTGGGCTATAAATTTTATTATGCTTCGTGTATAGTTTTCCCTCTTTAATATGCTATTTACTCAACACTTTCTAAATTACTTGCCAACTTTCATTCTTGTTCTCTTCACTTCCAATCTGTGTACTGCATTTTACTTCTTACAGCCATAGACTTTAACTGAAATTAAACAACGCGCTTTAGAAAGTTTGTTTTTGTCTTCTAAAACGCATTTAGGACTGTTTTCTAAAAGTTCCAAATAAAATTTTAAAAAATCTCAAACGGGTTTCTTTATTACATAAAAACTTAATTTGTAATTCATTATGTTGCAAATTTTTAACTTTTACCTTGAAAATCATCTCCATCTCTTCAATCATCCTTCTTCCATATATTTAGCATTCTCACCATTAAAACAGCCATTAAAAGTGACAAAGAAAGAAAGAGAAGAGTAATTCTCAAATGCTGGTCTCTCTTTCTAATTTTTATTTTCTATTTACTCCACCAACAACAACAATTTGTAGCACTTTATTTATTCAAGGGTTGTTGAAAATTTGTTGTGTGTGTTTTGCAAACTCGAAATTGAAAATAATTCGGCAAAAAAAACAGAATAAAAAAAAATGAAAACGAGAAACTAAACAAATTGAAGGAGAAGGGTTTCCTGCCCCTGGTAATTTTCACTTTTCAAAGTCAAATACAATTTCAACAATCAATAGCAATAAAAAAGAAGAGAAAAAAACTGGCAAAAAAAAACAATATGCCAGGAGGGTTAAATTGTAAAGGAAAGGATGATACAGCAGCAGCAGCAGATACTCGCAAAAAATAGAATTTTTATGTGGAACGTGATAGTGAAGGGAAAATTTGAAGAAAAAAAAAAAAAACAACAAAATTTAAAATTCATGGAATTTATTTTGTTGTTGTTGGTTGGTTGTTAAAATCAAATAAATATTCAACCTTTTCTAGTTAAGCAGTTAGTCAGGACAGATAGGTAAAAAAACATACAAATAGGCAGCCAGTCAGTCAGCCACACAATTGTGTTACGTACGAAACAATTTCAATTCGTTCAGTTAAAACTTGGCCAAAAGCGGGAAAGTTTTGCTTTTCATTTTCGCTTTCTAATGAAGGTTGTTGGTGTTGTTGTAGTACTAGTCATCGTTATTATCAATTTGTTTGTTATTTGCTGAAGTATTTTTGCAGTTAGAAATTGTCTAAGAAAACGGTTAAAAAACAAGCTCTTCTCTGTGATTTGTTTACAAAGAAGATATTAAACTGACATACAAAATTAGTTTCTTTAAAGTGAAAAAGGAGCTACTTATCAGGCGTTATTATTACTTACTTACTCGTATATAATTTGATGCACAATTTGTAAGGCTGATGTAAAATATCTCGATTGGAACATTCAACGGAGAGATAGGCAGGAAAGTTTCCTAATGATCTGTTCGCATTTTGTTGCTACAGGTGGAATTAGGAGAGGAGAGGTTGATCTGATCAGTGATTAAATTTTATTTTTCAGCGGGTTACTGACTCACCTTACAAGAGTTTAGTTTCGGCTTTGAATATCATTACTGTTGGATTGTTTCTTTAATGCAAATCTAGACTCTAACATAACATAACAGGCAGCTCACGTAACTGTACTTAAAAGGTTACTCTGAGGCTTTTTTATTGCTTTCACTTGAAAACATTGGTATTTCATACGAGAGCGGGGGAATAAGTCACTGATAAAGTCAAGTCGCCGTGGTCTAGTAGGTAGTGTGTTGGCTTATTAGACGAAAGGCCCGAGTTCGAATCCCAGGTCAGACATCAAAACGAAAATATGAAAATATTTCTTCGGCGACTTCCTCTCAGCAGATTTCTGGCAAAAACTCTGAGAGTAAAAATTGCCATGAAAAGCTTCTAAAAAAATCTGTCGTTCGGAGTCGACTTTAAACTGTAGGTCCCGCCACTCATGTATAAAATTAACGCACACAACATGAGTGGTGTTGAGAAGCTAGGCCGTAATCCTGACTGAAGGATTGTAATGGCCAATTATGTATGTATGTATGTAAAGTCTTTACATTTGGCAGCCGTTGATAGATTAAAAAAAACGTGGATTTCGGCGCTTCATCAAGTCTAAGCTTCATAAATGCTACTGAAACTTTGTCACGTCCATTTCATTGGCAAAAACAGCTATTTAGAAAAATTTGTTATGACCGCACAAGTACTGAAGATGTTGAATTACACGGACCACCAGCTGAAGTCTTCACATACATACTTACATATATACATTATATGCGTACATACATAATTGGTCAGTACAACCCTTTAGTCAGGATTACGACCTACATAGTTTTTCACGCCACTTATATTGTGTGTGTTAATTTTATACATGAGTGGCGGACCTACATTCTACCTACAGTTTTTGAAAAAATGTGCGCTTTATAAACCACATCGTCCTTCATTAAAAGGGTGACAAAGGGCTATTCTACTAAGAACGTCTGATTTTTAGTCATGTATGGAGACCTACTTAATATAACCAGTAGTGAGTAGTGTGTTTCACCAGAGTTGAGCAGTGAGTATTAAAAAAGATGAGTAGAATTGAATCATACTCATAATTTCCAATACTTATACGTATTGTTACGTTTTTAACTTTTAAAAACATTTAGATTATGAGTTCGTAGATTGCAAAGCAAAAATAAAAACAAATATGTGTTTAGTTTCTTTTAAACTCTTTATTATTCACACTACTTTTATGTGTCTTGCTAGTTCGTTATTATTCTCTGCTTACAACCTTTTTGTAAGCAACAACACTTGTACTAGTGTACAGATCTATAGCAGAGATCTTCACAATATAGCGTTCTTCAAACTGACTGCTTACTTCGAACGCAACGTGTCTTCACACAAGACGGACCGAACTCTTATTGACTGCTTCCTGCTATATCGCGCCTTTTTATACATATATCCGCAAAATCAGCATGATGAACGTTCTCGAAGGTTAAGGTTCTATCACGACTGTATTGTTGTTTGTGTATCTGGTTGCCATTGTTTCGCTTACTTATCTATCCCCTTCTCTTTCATACCTATTTTGATGCTTTGCTTGTAACATGTTCGTTGTATGTATTTGTGTGGCTTTTGTTTATCGTTGACGTTAAACGATGTTTTGTTGTGAAACGATATTAGGTCGTTTCCATTTGCGTGACAGTATTAATACTTATTTTAATATCATGGAACCTCTACTCAACTTATACCCAAAGTTGGAAGTACTCATCATATTCATACTGATCAACGAGACTCTTCATAATTTAACATATACACGAATCACAAAATAAGTATGATTAGCGTATGAATCCTAACATACTCACTAGAAGATTGTGTTTTTGTTCTGCTTGTTGCTCTCTCCCATTTTGCTTATGTGTTTTTTTCGTTTGTTGCAAATGCAACAACAAATTAGGCTGTAAATTTCGATGAATGATTCGAGTATTTATAAGTACTTTTTTAAAGTTATGAATCTAAATGAGTAGGCTTATGAATAAAACATATTTATTTCGAATGGTATGAGTTTGATGTCAACGTTGTATGCAAACTCATTGCAACCTGTATGTACTTCTAAATCAATGGTTGTAGTGAGTATGAATGAATCAGAGTAATTGAATTTCAATACTGTTGACTCACTCTCGTACTCGAAATTTCATGAGTACTTATGAGTCGTGAAAAAAACGATTCATTGCTGATCTCTGTTACTTACTACCGGTTATGCTACCCAGTGGTGTGTTTCCACTTATTATGTAGGAAATGATGTCGCTGACAGAAATTTTTTTATTCGATTAAGCTATGTATAACGATCGTAAACTTTAGTTCTCTACATTTAGTCCCCATTTGTTAAGAACACTTTAGAGAGACAATTTAATATAATTCCAGGAAGCATTTAAATGAAAAATTAAAAAAGTGGATTAAAAAACTTCACTTACTTCGTTACGGTAAATTTCTAGGAAATTGACCTCCTTTAGGAAACAATAACAACAACAACAATAACAATGAATGAATGAAGGAAACTAAATTTTATTTTGGTCATGTTCAATTATTTATGAAACTTTCAACAGCATGAAGCTGTTACTCGATTTTATAGCATTTGTTGTTGTTGTTGTTATTATTGCTGTTGTTTAACTGTGTTATAAATTAAATATTTTTATAGATTTGTCTATTCATAGTTATTTGTTGTTATTGTTGTTGTTATTTGTTTTTATGCCTGGTTTTTTGTCTGGCTTTCATCAGATTACAATTTCAGTTGGTTTTCCCATTAAAAATGCATTTGAAATTCATTTGTTCGTGTATGAATGACAGAAACAACAAGTTTTTCTCTCACTCTCTCCCTCTCTCTTTCTCATTTTTCTCTGTCATTGCTACAGAGTGTCATGTTTTTTGTTGTAGTTTTTATATTTCATTACAATTTTTGAATTTTTTTTCGATCCATTTTTTTTGTTATTTTTTCAATTCTATTTCAATAAATATTATAATAGCAGTGAGAGAAAAATAAAACGTCTACAATTGAATTTAATTGAAAACATTGAGTATTTTGTTTTGTTTTTTGTTTTAATTTAAATTTACTTTTTTATTTAATTTTCTTTTTTATTTAAAATTTAATTTTGATTGCGTTTTACGGTCAAATGGCATCACTTCCGATGGATTTCAATTCTACTACAAGGTTAGCTATTGAGTCAATAGAAATAATTTTTGTTAATGTTTTGAGTAGAGTTAGAGGGAGCAAATTTATTCAAATTATTTTTTGTAATTATCAGGTTTTCCAACAGGGATTTTCGAAATTTAATAGTTCATTACGGCCATTTTGTTGAAGCTACATCTGTTAAATTAGTTGTCATTTATTCAGTATGTAGTGACAAATCATCATGGACGGAAGTAGCATTCACCAACACGTCCAAATAATAAAATAATTTAATTTTAATAATTGCAATGGATGGTCTGTTCGGACAAAACACCGTATAGTTCAATCATTTCACAACGGTTATAATCTAGCTACCATAATTCTACAGGGAGGATTAGTCACAATGTACCGATAAACTCAAGTCTACTAGTCAGTAAATGATCGACCAATGCCCATACGTTGACGAAATGTAAGATCCTGTTTATGTAGAATAGCATTCGGTATGAACGTCTTTATATAGAATAGCATTCGATATGTACGTGTTAATATAGAATAGCATTCGATATGAACGTGTTAATATAGAATAGCATTCGATATGAACGTGTTAATATAGAATAGCATTCGATATGAACGTGTTAATATAGAATAGCATTCGATATGAACGTGTTAATATAGAATAGCATTCGTGTTTATATAGAATAGCATTCGTTATGAACGTGTTTATATAGAATAGCATAATTTTATTTACTGATTCGCACAATTGTACTGAATATACGTTTGACTATAACACGAAAAACTTTGACAACCCAGGCATAATAAAAGGTGTACACAAATTGAGAATTTCTTCATAACTTACTTGCAAGATCATTGGCATCCCCTCAAATAGCAATATGAGCACGATTGCAACAGCTAGATTGTCAGCAAGAATATTGGGTACTTTACAAATAGATGAGGGAGTGAAGGAGAGAGAGAGAAAGAGAGAGAGAGAGTGAGAGCGAAATATATAAGAAGATATTATCTTTGATTATGACAACTTAGAGCGAAAGAAGTCATGTGTTAATCTCGATCAAACAACCTAATCAGCGAATGCCTTCATCCGTTGGAGCTATCATGTAAGAATTTACCAATTATGAGCTGCTGGAATCCGATTATTATACCGCACATGATTGAAAGCTGTCATTGGATGAATAATGCTTTAAGAAACCGAGAACTGAATGCCTCTTTTGTTACTTTTTAATTATGCTGGTCCTAGCAAACATCGCATCAGAACATCAAAAGTTTTTAATTCCCGAATTCCCCCTGCATCCCTCTGAGTTATAGATGACATATTAATACTACATCTCGACATCATCTTATGTGTTATTGCTTTAAGTAGGGTACAAACAAAAATAGGAGAAAAAGCGGTTTTAAATAAAATCAATTTACAGCGCCACCTTCCTGCTTCAATTGCAATAAAACTGTTATGCTTACTTCCACCCTTAAAAATAATTATTTCCGCAGCTGGTGTTGGATTTATTTTCCTTTTATTATTTTATTGCAGTGAATATTTTTTATAAAAACAACAGCTTAAGTTCTTAATTTCCTTTTTGCATTCTGCTGCAACTATTTTCCGCAATTTTTCATGAGTTTCGTGATTTGATAACGAAGTAATTAAAATGAATAAAATTTACATAAAATTCTAACAACGGCTAGAACAGACTGTTTCTTTTTAATTTTTTTTTATATTTTGATGGAAACTTTTTAAGTTTAACTGGATTATTTTATGATAATTAAGCAATTAAAATGATGAAAGTGCTAAAGAGTGAAAATTAATAAATTTTAAAATTAAATTAAAATTCCATTGCATGTCCGCTTTAGAATGTGACTTAAATTTTGATGGAAGATATATTATCTGAAGCAAGTTATAGGCGTAACTTACTTACGTACATACAAAGTGGACGGTAACAGAAAAAGTCTTCAAATAGATTTGAGCTTTGTAGCATAGAACACCGTTGAAATGTCCGCTACGACTTCTCGGAGTGGAGTGCATCCGAAACCTTCAATTTTCTATGAGTCTGGCACATAAATCAGATTGAATTTTATCAATGGCATGGACTATATGGTTTGTGGCTTATTCGCATACAACTTCGACTTAAGTAAGCCAACGATTTTGGTTGGCAGTTCTCATCACCTCCAAGTGAGATTATAATGTTTTCAAATTCCTCGTGCAGAATATCTAATGTATGATGAGCTGTGTGGCATGTAGCGTCGTCGTGTTTAAAGTTCATATCATTGGTGTTCAGGTCCAATTCAAACCAAAAAAAAGGGATATTGATCCTCATTCTGGAAGAAATATAAATCGATGCCGCCGCCTACACAAAATCCACACTAAACATTGACTTCTTTAGTATGCATTGCAATCTCTTGCAACTATTCTTTAAGGAATAAAATGTTGTTTTGCTGTAAGTACTATAATTAAAGCTAGATTGGCCAATAAACCTATCGATGATGTTCTTTATAATTTTAAGAAATTCATATGCATACATACGTACATAATTGGCCATTACAACCCTTCAGTCAGGATTATGGCCTAGCTTCTTAACACCACTTATGTTGTGCACGTTAATTTTATACATGAGTGGCGGGACCTACAGTTTAAAGTCGACTCCGAACGACAGATTTTTTGAGAAGCTTTTCATGGCAATTTTTACTCTCAGAGTTTTTGCCAGAAATCTCCTGAGAGGAAGTCGCCGAAGAAATACTTTTTGTATTTTGTTTTTGATGTCTGGCCTGGGATTCGAACTCGGGCCTTTCATCTAATAAGCCAACACACTACCTACTAGACCACGGCGACTTCAGGCTCCATATGTTTCATTTCAATTAGTTGAACTGGTATGTTAGGATGTTATAATAATTGGATTATGATGGAGACACTGATTTGCAACTTAGTGAGTTTACCCTGTGGATGATAGGACTTACCATAGCTGTGACTGCAACCAATCATTAGACATTCTATCTTTAGTAATGCAAATTTTTTTTCATTGAAAGCTACTGCCACCTTTGTTTGGCTAGCTTTTCCACGTTCACTTTAGTAATTACAATGAAATAATAAAGTCGCAGCAGTCCAGTAGGTAGTGTATTGGCTCATTAGATGCGAGTTCGTGTTTCAAACCTGAAAAAAATATTTCTTCGGCAACTTACTCTCAGTAGACATACATACGTGCATACATAATTGGTTATTGCAACCCTACAATCAGAAGCACTACCTAGCTTCTCACACCACTTATGGAGTGTAAGCTAATTTTAAGCTTACAGTTTAATGTCAAGTCCGAACGACAGATCTTTTTGAGAAATTTTTCATGGCAAGTTTATTTACTCTCAGAGTTTTTGCCAGAAGTCTGCTGAAAATGGCATGAAACCTGTAAGTAGTCGCCGTTGTCTAGTAGGTAATGTGCTTATTAGACGTAAAGCCCGCGTTCACGCCCCAGGCCAGACATCAATACGAAATATAAAAAAAAAATATTTCTTCGGCGACTTCCTCTCAGCAGATTTCTGGCAAAAACTGATGAAAAAGTTTCTCAAAATCTGTCGTTCGGAGTCGACGTTAAACTGTAAGTCTCGCCACTCAATTATAAAATTAAGGCACACAACAGGAGTGGTGTAAGAAGCTAGGCCGTAATCCTGATTGAAGGATTGTAATGGCCAACTGTGTATGTATATATGTATGCACGGGTGGTGTGAGAAGCTAGGTTGTAATCCTGACTAAAGGGACAGGACTAAATGACACATTAAGTAAGTAATAATTATGTGCCTAATAAAGCTGCATGAATGTAATCTAAAATTTGTTTTTAGTCTATTAAAGGCAACAAATTTGGTGTTACTTTCTATGTCGTCTGAAAGGAAGGGAGGGTATACATGCCAAGGGGAATGTGAAAAAGAGGCTGATTAGCAAGTATATAGTTTCGATTGAAATTTAGTCCATGTTGGATTAGAATGAACGGTCTACGGTTTAAATTTTAGAATCGTTTATAATATAGAGATCACAGATCAAAATGACGGCAGTTTGTGTTCAACCGATACAAAGTCAAAGTGAACATCGGGTCAATATTCCTATGTTAATGAATTTCAGGGTGCAGAATATTTAAGTTATTACTTACCTGTTATGTTTTTATTTATATTTTTTTAAAAATATATTAAGTAATGTACTAATGCCATTGAAATTCCTCTGGCTTATAAAATAAAAAAAATAAAAAAATAAAAAAAAAACAGATTTAAAATCATTTTAAATAAATCCTATAAATCTTTTCAATTAAACTCTATAATCCCTGGTGTGGTTTTCAATTAATTTAACGGCAAGTTCATACAAGTTCATAGTGCTATATTTAAAGAATTTTTTTTTTTAATTTTATTTTCAAGCTTAAAACACGTTTGCAAGAAAAAAAATTTGTTTTTTTTTTTGTTTTTTCTTTATTAAATTAATTTTTATTTTTTATTTTTATTTTTTTTTTTATTTATTTTTTTAATTAAAGAAGACTGGTGTTTGGGGTATGAGTAGAAGGATGTTTGTAAAGTTAAGGGTTTAACACAGGGAATTTTTATATTTTTTTATTAATTATATTTATAATTAAATTTTGTTTATTAATTCATTAAAATACAATTAATTTTCCATTTTTTTGTTTGTTCATGTTGTTGTTGTTGTATATATAATTTCAATTTTTTTGTTGTTTTTTTTTGTAATTTATACTCAATAATCATATTAATAATGGACTTTGTGTGTGCAATTAAATTGTAATTTTTGCTTTAAATTTTCAATTTTCAATAAATTTTTTTCTCTTTTTTGTTTACAATTAATGCGGTTTTTTTTTCTAAAACTTAATATGAATTTATAATAATAAAAAAATTACAAAATATTTCCATTGTGAAATAAAATACACTTTCGTTTCTAATCAATTAAACTGCAATTAAGTAAATGGGGGAGAGAGGCTGTAAATAATCGCTTAGCAATTAAAATGCAGCTTCATTTAATTCTTTATTTTTTTTATACTTTTTTATATTTATTTTTAAAAATTATTTAATTTTTCTTTTCTTTTAAATGTTCATATTTTTACCAAAAAATTTGTTTTTTTGTTTTTGTTTATTTTCATAAATTTTAATTTTAATTTTTTTTACTTTACTTAAGTAATTAATTACTCATTAACTTTGGTTTTTATTTGTATTTTTTTAATTAAATTTTATTTTATATTTGGCATTTCATGTTTATTTGTTTCCAATATTTGTTTCTTAAAATGTTGTTGCATTTGTGCTATTTAGAAAACCTTTGCTGTAGGTTTTCCTTTAAAATAAATTGACTTTCCAATGTTAATTTTTTTGTTTGTTTTTTTTTTTTGTTTAATGTTTTGCTTTGTTTTCCTTTTTATTCGCTTTGATTTTGTCTATTTTCTTCGTCTTTCCTTTCCTTTTCGTTCATTTTATTTTTATTTGAATTTTTCTTAAATCCTTAAGGAATAAAAGGTAACAATTGCTACAGAAATTAATGATTTCCCATTAATATATGTATTGATTAATGCCTTTAAAAGGTTGCCAAGGGACAATCATTAATACTGGGAGTAATTATGTAAGTTAATTATTTCCAATATATATGGTGGAGTGGAATAAATAAACATTTTTGAATTACAGATTAAACGTTTTCAATGAACAGAAATTAATGAAGTCAAATGCCTAAAAAAGACTACACTCTACCTCTCTTTGTTACCACAACAGATTTCTCGATTTAGATATTCTGTTAAATGGAATGTTACCGGACTCCAACAAATGTGTAAATGAATATTTCAACCTTCACCTGCTCGCTAAATCTGCTCTCTTTCGTAATAATACTATACATTGCTGCTGTTCTGAAAGACTTTCAAGAATCGTGTTATTTAACGGCATAGCCTTTGCTTTGAGGACATATTCAGGCTATATTTGGAAGCTTCCTTCATCAACTACATATCTGACTAAGTACGTTACATTCGACAGATATCCTCAACACAGCCAAGACCTGTTAGAAACCAATTTATGTCCTTCTATTCCTGAGATACATAACGAATTACATTATAGACGCCTACATTGTGTAGGAGATATGTGAAAGCATTCAAACCAATATTGATATCGATTATTTCACATCGTGTAGGATTTCACAGCTTAACATACAATGCTTTTGTAAGGGTTTTTGTTTTCTTTAGGATGTTGCATGATGTTTACAATATCAATTGCCTGCATTTATTGAATATCGTTATTCATACAATTTTATACCATTCTTATCTACCTACCCTAGAAGCATGGAAAATATTTTTGCTTTACTTTTAGCCTGTGTGCTCATTCAAGGGTCATCAGGTCTGAACAAGAAAGTAACAGAACTAAGTTCTTCTAGTCACTTCTAATGAGTGTTATAATCATAATGGCACACTCAGCGAACCGACAAAATTGCTTCATGAAAATTACTAAAAGCGGAGTAATACAGTGTGCCCATATCAATTTCATACTGATTACAACAATACAGTCAAAACACTATGAAGTGATTAACATATCATGAGGGGTAGCGTTATACGTCTCGCAACTATAAAGAGGGCAGACTTATTATTTCTGTTAAATATTCTCAACTTAGTACATTGAAAACAGAATTGAAAACTAAATGATTATTAAGCGACCAAAACCCCATTATAGTTTCAATAGGCGGTTGTCAATGTCTTCGCTTGGCCACTTTTTTTTAGAAATAATGCTAACAAAAGCATTTTATAGCTTCTATTTGGTTGTAACTTACTGCAAATACTTCCATAGACGCTGCATTATTTAACTGGGAGTGTTATGAACAAAACTTAACAATTTTTTTTTTAATTTCTCCTCATCTGTTGAAAAGCCATAAGGTTGGGATCTAAAAACAATATCATTAACATAATCGAAATTGTTTGGACGACTTTGCATTTCTCATGTGATTTCTTCATTATTATGCAGCTTACTTTTAAGGACCATGTGTATAGTAAAATATGTATATTGAAGAAAATTAGCGGACAACCTTCATGGGTACCGAATGCCACTTTTACCGTGGAGATAAAGTTTGAAGCTTTAGTAGTTTTAACTCCATGTCTAGTAAATGTGACCAGGAGAGCTCTGTCGCTGACACTATGCCACAATTTTTTTAAGTCAACAGAAGACAGATAGAGTGGCAATCATAATTTCATTGACTGGTCGACGATAACAAGGAGAGTGCTTGTATGGTCAATAAATCGACTAGGCCCTAAATCCCATAGTAACAACCTAAAGAGGATTCATTTATAGATTATTTTTTTTTGCATATATATTTTGCAATGACCTCGTTGACCCCACAAAACAAATTAAAGCATGCCAATTATTAAGGTCTCCTATCTTGATCAAGTTCGTAACTATGCCCGCTGTGGCCTCATGAGAAAGACATTCATTTTCACTAAAGTTGTAAATTTATGGCGCTTGAATAAGAGTGTGCTTTATATAAATCATCCTGTCCACACTCTGTGTTTTATTGGACCTTAGACTATCTGTTGCGTTTAGCACGTTGGAGTATAAATGTACTTCACATTACTGCTGGTCTGAGGGCTATAACTATCTCATTTTAAATCCCAGAAGCTCGATGATATTGGATGATGTTTTAAATCAAAAAGAATTGCACAATACCTGAGGCTTGATTGAGTCCATTAAAATATGAAACGTACATATATACCTCTCAATTCTTTTTATTACATTTATTTGTGATTAGTAGGGTCTCCAAATCTAGTGTGGTATATTCTTCTTCTAAACGAATTCTAAGCATTTCATAGGTCCTTTGGAATTTACTCCTTCCTAAAGCGTTAAGCAATTGTTAAGAAATCTCTGATTCTCTTAAGGATTTTTTAGTTTTGTTCATGATTTGTTTGTTGTAATAAATTATTCTTATTTCTGTTGTTTTAACACTATAAACATATTGGATTGTATTAAGAATGTATGCATGTATGGTATGTATGAATGTGTGATTAATAAACAATTTTGTATCTCTCTCTCGGCCTCTATCTTGGTCTTTAATTTATAACATGCTAACTTTAGTATTTAATTAATTGCACTCACTATCTCTAAAATAACAATAAACTCATCTCTCATGAACTATAACTCTCACTCTATTTTAGAGATCAGCAATGAATATTAAAAAAGATGAGTAGAATCGAATCATACTTATAATTTCTGATTTTCCTCTCTACTCATATTCAAAGTTTGAAGTACTCATCATATTCATACCTAACAGCATGTATGATGTTGTTTATTTCGACTTTCCAGAACTCAACATATACACGAAGCACAAAATAAGTATGATTCACGTACGAACACTAAAATACTTACTAGAAGGTAGTGTGTTTGCTCTGCTTGCTGCTCTCTCCTTTTTTGCTTATGTGTCTTTTTTTTTTTTTGTAAATGTAACAACAACTAAAACTGTAAAATTTGATGGATGATTCAATTCACTCGAATCATTAATAAGTATTATAAGAAGTGTTTCTCTAAAGTTATGAATCTAAATGAGTAGACCTATGAATCAAACATATTTCGAATGGTATGAGTTTGATGTCAATGTTGTACGCATACTCATTGCAACCTGTACTTATAAATCAACGATTGTAGTGAGTATGAATGAATCAGAGTACATAGTTAAATTTCAATATTGTTGAATCCTCACTTATATTAAAAATTTCATGAGTACTTATGAGTAGCAAAAAAACGATTCATTGCTGATCTCTGCTCTATTTCGTTTGCTCAGGCTGTGAATGTTTCTTTTTAAGGTTTTCAGCTCCAAATTGCAATTGTTGTTGTGGGTTACTTTTTCACTTGTGTTTGTTTTCTCTTTCCATAATAAATAATTGTGTGTGTGTGTGTCTATGTGTATTGTATTTGTGATAGTACGTATGTATATGTATTGTATGCTTATTTTTAAATTTTATATTCTCATTGTTTTGTTTTTGTTTTTGTTTACGTTACAGTTTCTGTTTCTGTTTTTGGTTTTATTTTTATTTTGTGCTGTTGTTGTTATTATTATATTCTGTTTAACCTAAAATTTTTTTCATGTAACTCACTGTTTCCGGTTTGGTTAGTGAACGTCGACGATTTGGCTTAAATGGCATTTCAGTGGTGCTTTTTAAAAAGTTTCGTGTCGTTTCAGGTGCTGGCGATGACGATGGTGATGATGGTGGCATTGGTGGTGGCGTTAATGTTTGTGTTGCAATTTCCATTGACGTTGCTATTGCTGTTGCTCTTTCTGTAGTTGCCGTATTAGTTTCGCTGTTTGTAGCTGTATCTGTATCTGCGTCTCTGTCTATTTCTTTGTCTGTTTGTGATTGCTTTTGTAAAGTTGTGGATGTTGTTTGTGATGTTTTAAAAGTTGTACTAGAAGATGTGTCATCATTTATTGTGGTTGTTGTTGTTGTTGTTATGGGTGCAGCCGCTAGTTCTGTTGTTGTTTGTGGTGGTCCGGTATTGGCGGTGGGGCTATTGCTAGCACTAATAGTACTAAGGCTGCTGCCACTGGTGGTAGTTGTTGTTGTTGCTGTTGAGGAAACGGAAGTTTCAGTTGATTTTACTTCATTTTGTGGTAAAGTTGTCGTTGCTGGAGCTGTTGTCGTAATCGGTTTAACAGTTGTAGTTGTGGCAATCGTTGCTGGTGTTGTAATTGGTGTTTTGTTGTTGCTTTCGTTGATAGTGGTGGTGGTGGTGGTTGCGCTTTTTGTTGTTGTTATTACTGGTGTTAAAGTTGTTACGGTGGCTGGCTTTACATTTTCTTTTTCTTCTTCTACTTTGTTTTCTTTATGTTCTGCTGGCGTTGTTAATGTATGTGTTGCAAGTATTTCCGTTGTTTTTACAATTGTTTCCTTATCTTCTTTTTCTTCTTCATCTTCTTCATGTACTTGTTTTTGTTTATTTGTTATTAATACCGGCTTGTTATCGTTCTCGTTGTCTGGTTTATTTTCTAAAGTTTCTGTTTGTATTGCTTCCTTAGCAATTGCTGTTTCTGCTGTTGTTGTTGTTGTTATTTCATTTGCTTGTGTTGTTTCTGTTTGTAGTACCCAGGGTTTTTCTTCTCCTTTCCGCTTTTCATTTTCCTTTTCTTCTTCAATTTGCATTGTTGTTTCTGCATTCCCGTCTTCTTCGTGTGTATTTTCTCGACTCGCTATCTTGGGTTGAAAAGTTTGTAATGCCACTGCTTGTGTCGTTGTTGTTGTTGTTGTCGTTAGTGGTTCTAAAATTTCCATTTTTTGTTGTTTATTTTCAGTTGTTTCTGTCTGCAATTCATAAAGTTTTTCAAAAGATTTTTGGGATTTTTCAGCTGCTGTTGTTACCAGCAATTCTGTGGTTACAGTTGTCTCAGCATCTGCGTTTAATGTCTGCGGTGGATTTAGTTCTTGTATTGCATTTGTCTTAGTTTTAGGTACTACTGTGGCATCATCGTCACTACCATCATCATCACCGCCAGCATTATCCCGTTTAAAGGAAACTGAGGAGGAGTGCAAAGTTGTTGCGGTGGTTGTCTGTGTGGCTTGCGTTTCCTTCGTATGCAAATTTTGCAAATTTTCAAAATTTTTATGTTTTTCCGTTTCCTTTAGCGGTTGTTCTGCAATTACTTTTATGCTACTGCTGCTGCTGCTGGTGTCCAGTGCTTTAAAGGCCGTCTTTTCTAAATCCAAAACTAAAGCAGTTGGTGTCACCACCGTTGTTGATGTTCTCATTGTGGTTTTATTTAAATCTGTTGCAGTTTGATTTCTTATTTGATGTTGCTGCTGTTGATGCTGCTGCTCCGTTGTGGTATCCAAGTAATGTGTGCGTATGTGGTGTTCATGTTCGTGTTCAATATTGTGGCCATGTTTGTTGCTGGCAGGTGGCACATAATGGGATTTGACCAACAGCATGGGTGGTATGAAATGTGAATTGTCTGCGGCTTCTTTATTATTGTGTTGCTGCTGTTGTTGATGTTGTTCTTCGTTCAAAGAGTTAAAATTGCGTATATTCAGCTGCTGTTGTTGTTGTTGTTGTTGCTGTTGTACAGGATGCATGGGATGACCTATGCTAGCCGGGCTTATAGCTGAACCATCATGTTCTTTCTCTCTATTGAAAAAGTCTTCCTTTCTAATATTGCTTTCCCTTGCATTGGCTGTTAAAGATTTCTCTGTAGTCGGCGCCAGAATAACAGGGTTTATGAAGGTTTTTGGTTGTTCTGTTGTAGTACTAGTTGTAGAAGTAGTTGTTGTTGTTGCTGCCATTTTCATAAGCATTTTTTTGGTTTCCATTTCCTTTGTCTTCAGCATATTTTTCTTTAAGGCAATTGCCTCTTTTTCCATTTTCTCCATGTCCTCTTTATGGATATTGGTTTTCTTTATGTGCGGCAAAGGTTCAAGTATTTCATTTGATACCTCTTCATTAAGCAATTGCTCAGGCATTTCCAGTTCACCTTGCATAGTGGGTTGGTCCCCCATCATTATATCATCCATGTCTAAGGGTTTCTTAATCTTTTGGATTTCCTCTAATAAAACCTTATCCTTGCCTTTGGAGTTTTTGTTAAAGTCTGGCAGCTTTTTTCCCGACTTCTTCACAGGTTTGGGTATTAAGCCGGGTATTTTATAAAAGTTACTTACGGTCTCCATATTCGAAGGCTCATCGGCTTGCATAAGCTCATCGACATTGAATTGTTCAATCAAGCGTTGTACGGTATTCTTTTCGGTTTGCAATTCCTCGGGATAGTGGGGCCCGTAATTAACCTCCAAGGGTAGTAATTCAATGTCATTGTTCTCATTGTTATCGGAGGGTATGGAGTTAATGATTTGCAAGGACTTGAAATGGGAATTGGTAATGTCGTTAATGCGTTGGGCCTCCAAACGCTCGCGTGGACATATTAAATCCTGCATTGCCCGCTCACGATCCTATTTTAAAGAAAGAAAATAAAATTTGTTCATACAATAAATTATGACTGATAAACTCTTTTATTTTCTTAAAATAATTTCAAATTCTTTCCACATTTCTTACCTGTTTACCCCTACACATGGTCCTTAGCAAGCCTTCCTCTTGGCAATTTCTTATCAATTCAATGCTCGCGGTATCGGCCATATATTGCAGCGTTAAATTTGGCATGTCCTTGAGATTGCAAGCATCTGCCCAGCTGGGTACTATAAAAAAAAGGGAAACAAAATTCAAGACAAAACATGATAATTCTTTTGTTGCACAAACACAAGCAACACAACACAACAAAAAAACTTCCTTTAATTTCCTTTTGTTGCCTTGTCATGTTGCATTTTTCTTAACTCAATTCATGTGGTTTAATTAAGTTTCAGTAAAAACAAAAAAAAATTTTCACTTCATACCTGGCATTTCACATAAAAACGATGCGGTCTCTGGTCCGCCACAACGCAAGGCATGCCAACGATAATCACGTATGGGATCAATTACAGCACATAGTGGGGCATCCATTAAGGGCAGTGATTCTGCCCAATAACCAGTGTCCGCCACTAAAGGTCTTGAATTGCTACTTGATATTGAAATTGAAAAAAAAGAACGAAATTGAAAAGAACGAAGAAACAAAGCAAGAGAAAGAAGAATAAAATTAAAACAAAATGTATAATAAACATGACAGCAAGAGTTGAACAGCAAGGCATCTCTTCTTCTCTGCACTGGTAATGACAGCGAAATAAATTACATTTAAATACACAAAACGGATTAAGTATGCCGGGCAGGGCAAAGATAAAAGGATCACAAAATGTTGGACATGAGTCCAATAAAAAGTGCCTGCCTGGTCAATTAAATAGCTCAAGCCAATCAGGTGCGGTCGTTAAGCAATTAAATGTACAGACGTTTAAAGTTTTTTTTTTTTATTTAAAAACGGTGTTAAAATAAAACAGGAAGGAAATTGTAGCAAGAATTTATGCATGATGAGCAAGAGATTTTTTTCAACGCATCGGTTTTATAAAAAAAACTAAATGAATGTATAATAGGTATAATTAGATGCTGGCAAAGTTTGCTCCAGATATCAGCAATGAGTATTCAAAAAGCTGAGTAGAATCGAATTATACTCATAATTTCTGATACGTATACGCATTCTTACTTATTTTAATATCATGAATCCTCTCTACTCATCATATTCATACTTAGCAACACGTATGATGTTGCTGATTTCGACTCTCCATAACTCAACATATACACGAAGCACAAAATAAGTATGAATCGCGTACGAACATTAAAATACTCTGCTTGCTGCTCTGTCTTTTTTGCTTATGTGTCTGTTTTCTTTGTTTGTAAATGCAACAACAACTAAGACTGTAAATTTTAATGAATTATTCGAGTCACTCGAATCATTTATAAGTATTATAAGAAGTATTTTTCTAGTGTTATGACTCTAAATAAGTAGGCTGGCTTATGAATCAAACATATTTCGAATGGTATGAGTTTGATGTCAACGTTGAACGCATACTCATTGCAACCTGTAGTTATAAATCGATGTTGTACTGAGTATGAATGAATCAGAGTACATAGTTAAATTTCAATGTTTTTGACTCACTTATATTCAAAATCTCATGCGTACTTATGAGTAGCGAAAAAACGATTCATTGCGGATCTCTGGTTTGCACATCAATTGGATGTTGCCACTCATCATCAACATTTAAGCCTCTCGACTCTATAACTTTTTAATCATAATGCAGTAAATCTACTCAAGAACTCTCTAATTTTTAAGGCATCTTTAAAGCTTGTGTCATTGAGATTTTTCTTTTTTGTCGATTAAGGTAAATTGAAGTCGCCGTTACCACCAAAAATGATGTCAGTCTGGAGATCAGGCACAGGATCGCTCTTGCCAACGGGTGCTGCTATGGTCTCAATAAGAAAATGAGTAGCGGAGACCTCTCTCGTGCGACAAAACTAACACTTTACAAGATATTCATCCTTCCCGTGCCTCTTTATGGCGCAGAGGCGTGGACCCTATTAAGTACTGATGCAGCAGCCATGAGAGTATTCGAGAGAAAATTCCTGTGTAAGATCTTCGGTCTAGTGAGAGTTGGCAATGATTTCCGCATCCGATTCAAAAATGAGCTGTATGAGCTCCTCAACGACATGGACATTGTGCAGCGTATCAACATCCAGCGGCTGAGCTGGCTTAGCCATGTCGTTCGAATGAAGGAGGATGCTCCAGCTAGACCGGTATTTGATGCAGGGCTCTGCAGAATTCCGCGAAGAGTACGACCTTGTTTGCATTTCAAGCACCAAATCGAGGAAGACCTGTCATCGATTGGTGTGACCAACAGGCGTAGGTGTGCAAGAAGCAGAGGCGCATGGAAATATGTGTTAATTCAGGCCGAAATCCGTTAATCGGATTGTTAATAACCAATTTCATAAGTAAGTAAGACGCCATAGTCTAGTAGGTAATGTGTTGGCTTATAAGACTTGAGGCCACGGTTCAAACTCCATAACGAAATATGAAAAATATTTCTTCGGCAGCTTCCTCCCAACAGATTTCTGGCAATAAAACTCTGAGAGTAAATAAAATTGTCATGAAAAAGTTTCTCAAAAGTCCGACGTTCGAAGTCAACTTTAAATTGTAAGTCCTCAGCCACTCATGTATAAAATTAACTCACACAACATAACTGATGTAGATTACTACCTAACCTAACTGAAGGGTTGTAATGACGAATTATGTATGTATGTTTGGTATCAAAAATCTCAACGAACTAAATAAATTATAAAAAAATTTTTTGTACATTCCTCAGCAATTTTTCAGAATATTTGAACTGTACGCGTCCAATAGTGTTTTCCTTATTTTGGGTGATATTAATTGACGAGGCACCACCACTAGGAGACCGGAAGCGATTCATTGTGCATATGTTCATGATGTCTATTGCCCAATAGCCCACACAATTGATCATTACAACACTTTAGTCAGGATTACAACCTAGTTTCTCACATCACTTATGTCGACACCGAACGACAGATTTTTAAAGAAACTTTTTTTTGGCAATTTTATTTACTCACAGAGTTTCTGCTAGAAATCTGCTACTGAGAGAAAGTCGCTGAAGGAATATTTTTTCATATTTTGTTTAGTTGGAAATGTCTAACGTGGGGTTTGAAACGAGGCCTTACGTCTAACAGGTCAACACACTACCTACTAGAGTACGGCGACTACAAAAGCTGCAAATACAAGAGAAAAATTAAAATGATTGGCCCTAAGCCCTGTCAACCATTTAGAAGAATCCGTATACACTGGGAAATCATTCTGGGCTGAAGGACTTTAATTATTTTCATGTATTTAATATATTTTTTAATAAAATTTCCTTTAATTTACTCGCTTTATTGTTACTACTGAAGAGAAAACATGTTTGTCCTTGTTTGCCCTATCTATCTATCTCTTCCACCCTATCACTCTCTTTTTATGTAAAACTTATTTTTATCTGTAGTTTTTTCATTTTTTATTTCAACTTCTAGTTTTTTATGTTATTTATGCCATTACATAATATTTTCCAAACAAATAAAAAATCAATAAATATTCATTCAGATGTAAACAAAGTATTTAAAATAAATTTCTATTTATTACTATACTCTCTCCCATACACACACTCAAATACGATGTAAAATATACTCCCCCCACTGATTTCTTTCCTTTCGTTACACTCTTATAATATTTTATTACATGAGAGGAGAGGAGAGAACTGATAATATGTTTGAGGAATAGAGTGTATAACAAGCAACACTAACATAAAATAAAAATAAACAACTTCTCGCTCACACATACACACGCGTATTCCGTTAGTTGGAATCGTAAGCATGCATCATAAAATTGTTTGCTTTTAAGTATTGTTTACTAAAATTGTATACATATGTATGTATGTAAGTGTGTGTGCGAGAATATGAGCGTGTGATTTAGAATATAAGTATTTAAGTAAGTTTGCTTATATTTACTACTGTAAATGGTAAAGTAGGTGTAGTGCGAGCATGTGTGTGTGTGATTTTATTTCCATCAATATTTTATGTTTTATTTGTTGTTGCAATTTAACATGATTTTCAGTAACATATTCCCTCTCGCCCATGCACACTTACACACACTCACTTACTCTACGAATAATATTTAAAGCAAAGCAAAAAACGAAACAAAAAAAATTAAATAAAAATGGAAAGAGAGAGAGAATCACATTTAATACTTACGACCACATAAAACGATCAGAGCTTTGAGGTCTCATAAGACCAATCCAAACAATGTCGTTAACATCTAATTCTCTTAAAAGGTCTCTTGTTGCATCAAATTGAAAACTGTTGTCGACTGTAAAAAAATAACAACAACAACAACAAGAATAAAAAAAATATTAAAATAGACGAAATATAGTTTGAAAAACAAATTTATTTAAAAATATTGACAATAAAAGAAGGAAACTTGTCACAGAAATAGGAGATAAAATAAGACAGAATTCATCGGAATAAATAATATTTATGTATGCAAAGTACTGTAGTTTTAGATACACTTAACCCTCGATTGACCCTTATTGTTTTACGGAACTCTTAAACTTAGAGAGGAGATTTGTACGGAATTACATACAACAAATTATTTTTTTTTTATTGTTAAAGCAGTAAAAAACGTATATGAAGTCCCCCAATTGCATTAAAATTAGGTTTAGAGTACTTGCAGCATATTTTCGTTTATAATTTATAATACAAAAGGCCATATAGGACTTGGAAGTTGATAAGAATATGTAGGTAGGTAGTAGGTTGGAGTGGTAGCTTTGATAACGAAAGCTGACGTACATAGCGGCCCCTAGAACTGCACAAGGTATCAAATTTATCACAGTTTTGGAAAAATTGTTTTCAAAGGTTCACCAGCTTAATTGAGAGTCTAAACTACTAGTTATACGGTTTCCAAGTAAACCCATTTTAAGGAATCCTAACAATCTTTGTTAGTATTTCGATGGCTACGTTATGGGCTCTTTTATTTTTGTCAGTTATTTATGACTTAAGTGATATGACTTAAATTTTGAATGTCTAGCCACTCGGTTTAAGGTCCTTCCTGAATCCTCGTCACTCAGCTTAGCTATGCCACCTACCTCGGTTAAATTGGCATTTGGCATTCATGGCAATTTTATTTACTCCTGGAGTTATTGCCAGACGTCTGCTGAGAGGAAGCCGTCGAAGAAATTTGTTTCATAAGTAGTCTGACATTGGGTTTGAAGCTTGTTCTAACGTCTAATAAGTTATACTGATGATAAATTGCTCCAAATACAGATAGCATTTGACGCCAAGTGTTCTAGAAAAAGTGAAATTAGAAGTTGACGTGATCTAGTAGGTAGCAAAAAAAGGTTAATTCTTTCGGCAACTTCCTCTCAGTAGTCTTCTGGCAAAAAACTCAGAGAGTAAATAAAATTGCATTGAAAATCTTCGTAAAATCTGTCGTCCGGAGTTGACGTCAAAATATGTCACCACTCATGGATAGAATTAACACACACGGCATGGGTGGTGTAAGAAGCTAGGTTGTAATCCTGATTAAAGGGTTGTAATCATCAATGAAGTAAGTAAGTAATGCCGAAATCTGTCTGTGTACGAGTTCACTAGGACAATATGTTCGAGAAGAACCTTGTGCACATGAATAAATGCGTGTTTATATGAATAAACATAACAAAGGAAATGAAATTCAAACTTCTGTAAGCATTTCTCAATCCTTTGAATTACGTTTTTACCGTTTTAAAAACGTTTAAAATACGAGCTCTTGTAGCGTTTGTTGTTGTATTTTTGTTTACTTATTTACCATTTTTTAATGCTGGTGTTTGTTGTTATATTAAGCAGTACAATAACTTGTAAACAGATTTGTTTACGGCATTGTTTTGTTTTTGTAGCATTTGTTTATAATTTTTGATGTTAAACGATGTAAAACCAAAGCACCACAATATAGATTCTTCATTTTCTTAACAGTATCTTAAGAACATTTTTTTTTAATTTATACATTGGACTTGTATTTTAAAATATTCACTTATCAACCCTTTTTAAAGGCAAAACCAAATTGATATAGAAATTATGTTAAAAGACTAGAATCGATTGAAATTTACATCTCACCAATGAAAGCTTCTGCTGAGCATTATCCTGCTTTGATCTCTTTTAACAAAGTGCTTTTGCTGACTCCTCTAATTTTAATGTTTTCTTGTCAATTATTCTCGAATAAGCAATAAAATATTACGAGACAATTTTCAAAATTTAAATTGTCAATTTTAATATTTCAAAAGCATCGACAACAACAGAAAAAAAAAGGAGGAGAGAAACGAAGAAAACATGACATGAAAAATGTGTCACCATGAAAGGCAAAAGCAAAGAAAGAAAGACGAGAATGAAAAGCGCCCCTTTAAACATTTATGCTACACAATAGGGAACAAAAATGAAAAAGAGAAAGAAATCCTTGCCAACCAGCCAGTCATTCAGTCAGCTAGCTATCAAGTAAAGGAATAGAAATAATAAGGCAAGTGTCTATAACTCATACTCATGTCACTGTAGAGGCACTCACACAAAGTTTATTTCATCTGTCTGTGCAACTGTGACACCTTGTCGCAACAAAATACTAAAAATCACATATAAAATCCCTTCTTTGTAACATACATTCGTTCATTCATTCATTCATTCAGTCAGTCAGTCATACACTTACTTATTCATTCATTTGTTTGTTCGCTAGCTCAGTCAGTATTCAGTTTGTCTTTCATTCAATCATTTATATGTGGAGACATACGAGTACAGATACGTTTATTCAACCATCCATCCATCCATCCATTCATTCAGTCATTCATATGGTTTTTCTCGATTTTCTTTTATTTTTTCACGACTCGTTTTTCCTTTATTTTTTCCTTTATTTTTTTATTTTTGATTGTATTAGCTGCCGTTAAAAGAAGTCCTTATTTTATAAAATTTATATACGTTATGTGGGTATGGGTGCAAACCCATACATACATATATGCATGTGTATGTGTATGCTGTGTATGAGTATGAGTATTTGTTTAAAGGCTGTTTACTAGTGCTTGTATTTTATGTCGATGGCTTGTCTATGCTTGAATAAATATACTTATACAAGCACTTATGGTACACATACATACATACATACTTACATATCCATACAATATGGTATATCTTCAGTACGTATGTCTGTATGTATTTTTAAACATTAACTCTCGTATGGGTACATGCATGTATATAAATGTTAATGTATGTGTATGCAGACATAAGAACGAAATATTTTGGCAAAAACCTGTATACATGAAACCATTTGTCGAAACACGTGAAGAAATTTTATAGGGGCAGCAGTATAAATCAGAAGTCACAAGGGACCTAGGAATCTCTGGGTGAAGACGTGAAACTTTTAGTGCAGTGAAGCGCCAAAATTCCTAATCGAATCTAATTTAACCTACTTGAAACAAGCGCTAGTTAAAGACTAGCTTCGCAATAGTAAACTATTCCCAAATCTAATTCGCTTAAGATACGACTAATGCGCAGGCGACAGCCTCTAATCATGTTGCACATTTTACTGAAGCTAGGAAAATAGTTTATGAGAGCCAACCACTACTCATACATACATACTGTTACGTTTAAAGTATGAGCTCGTAGAATACAAATAAAATAAAAATAAATTTCTGTTTAATTTTAATTAAAATTCCTTATTATTCGAACAATTCTGTTTGCCACTGTTCACAACTTGATGTAAACAACAACAATTGCCTTCTTTTGTTATTCCTCTGTTTACACCCTATGCATAAACAATAACAATTACTAGACAATTGTAGGACAGATATATGTAGTCGCCGTAGTCTAGTAGCCCGGGTTCGAGGGCAGTTGTGTCGGCCTCGTATAAGTTACTAGCCAGATAGGTTCCGCAGCATAGAGGTATATCTCGAACGAGATGATAAGTGGCATTGATTGACTGGGTTTCCTTTCTGAGGGCGGCTTGATAATTCATTGTAAATCTTCAAGCTGGTCTTTCTGGGCGAGAAACTGCAAAAGGGCTTAGTACTGCAAATCCCTAAAAATGTTTAGGATGAATTCTGTATAAACTAGTTTTAGGTATATTCATAGTGGACCAGTTTTGACTGGTTTAAATCTTCTATCTTTCCTTTGTTAAGGACTGTATGAAGACCTAGGGAAGAGAGCAATGCAGAGGACTACCAATCTACGTTTAGATTCGTTCGAAATACCTTGGACTTAGGTGTGCAAGTGATTCAACTATGTTTTTATATTCAATTTCGTCGTGCAGAAACATATTTAGGAGTAAACGCTGAATTTATTGTTTTGTAAAACAGAATCATAGCATCTACGCAGGAACGCTAAACTCCAGCATTTCTTAAAACATAATTTGTGTAAAGTGAGCCTTGTAATTAACGAAAACACATCACATATTTGAGTAATTTTGGAGGGTACTTTCCAAAATTTTTCAATGCAAGTTAAATTCAAAGAAAGAAGCGTAAAATTTTCCATAATTTTCTAATCGTGAATCAAATATGTCGCAATAAAATTTCGTTAAGTGTATTGCTTTAGAAAAACTACGTGCAGGTCTTTGTAAAAATTTTATTTATAAACCTTTTATACATAAGAATGTACACAGTACACGTACATGCATACATACATATGGCATGGCATGTATGTACAAATATATTCGTACATACCATATGGTTATCACATGGAGTGTGTTATGTTCGAGTATGTAACTGGCTGGCTGACTGGCTGGCTGGTCTAAAACATGTTGACATTTTAAGTGATAACATTTCTTTCTCTCGCTCGCAAAACATCAAATAGAAAATGTTTTTCTTCGTTTATTTTCCTTTTTTTTCGTTTATGTTTTTCTTCTCGTTTTTCTCCTTTTTTTTGCAATTTTCTTCCTAAATTTAATAGGTTCTCTAGGACTACTGTACAGTGCATTTCGTGTATATCAACCGTTTTTCTGGGCAATTTTTCTGTTCTTTTGCAATCAGTTTTAGGTCAACGTTGTTGTTGTTGTTGTTCTTGATGTATTTTTGTTGCCCATTTTTCGGGTTTCTTATTTGTTTTGCTTAATAAATGTTTGGCCCGGCCGGTTGTTATCCTACGTCTTAAATTTTATCACAATTTTCAAGTGCTTTTGAAGTGGAATTCATGTTGAAGCATATGTGAACGTTTAATACTTGAATTTGAGTTCAGTTGAGCTGTTTCTGTATATCATTTCAAGCATTTTCAGTTTAATCGAAACTGAAGTATTTTTGTTACTGAAATGGTGTTCTTTTTGAATAATCATTATCAATCACTTGATAAGAAAGTTGTTATCTTAAGGCAAAGGCAAGTTATTCTTATTTCACTGAAGATTTAAAATTCAATTTTGGGAAATGAAACTTTAATCATGTTGCAAAGTTTTTTAAGATTTTAACTTTTGACTTCTGCTTGAGAATAAAGGCTCATGTTTGGGAACAACATCGTATCAAACCAATTTCGATTGTGGAGCCTATTCCAGTGAGAGCGGTCTGGGCTGTAAGCCAAAGGAAAACTTATTTATTTTTCACAGATCATGAAACTTATAGCCAAACTTGTTGAATACACACATTCATACATCCAGAGATCAGCAATATGTATTCAGAAAGATAAGTAGAATCGAATCATACTCATAATTTTTGATATTTATAAGCATTCATATTTATTTTAATATCATGGAACCTGTCTACTCATATTCAAAGTTTGAAGTACTCATCATATTCATATAAAATCCATCAGGAAGGATTACAACCTAGCTTCTCACACCACTTATGTTGCGTGTGTTAATTTTACCATTAAGTGGGGCGACTACAGTTTAAAATCAATTCTATACGATAGATTTTTTGAGAAACTTTTAATGTTTTGTTTATTAATTTTAGATTTTTTGCCAGAAATCTACTGAGGGGTAGTCACCGAAGAAATATTTCTTTTCATATTTCGTTTTGTTGGAGATATCTGACTTGGGGTTTGAACAGGGGCCTCACGTCTAATAAGCCAACGACATAAAAAGAATATTAGGCTGAAAATGCCTTAAAAATTGTTCTTCTTAAAGCAAAAGCTAATCCTCCTCTTGCCTGAGCATTTTATTTCGTATTGCCTGTGAAATTAAATTTTCCTTTTTCAGTTTTTGAAAATTAAAACAAAAATTGTCCGTAGCCTGAAACCATAGGACAGGAAAAAGAGCATCTCTAAACCAATTTAGGTTGACCTTTTTTCCGTGTCTTCTCTATTTGTTGGATGGCATATTTGTTGTTGTTTTTGGATTTATTTTTTCCATGTTAGTTGGACCATTTGCTTATCAAATAGTTGTTGATTGTAGACATCAAATAGCTGCCGGCTATTTTAGATGGTTTTTGAAAAAAAAAATGTATTTTCTTTAATACACCTTAACTACGTTCTCTTTACTTATACGAGTGGTTTTAGGTTAAGGTATGCCATTTGCTTATGCATATATCCTACGTATCTGTGCTGACCTTAGGTTTACTTTCCTCGCTTCTACTCAACCAGATGGACCTCCATTTCTCATACTCATGTTCTATGTTTTCTTGTTAATTTTTATTCTGAAAATGTTTTTCAAAAGTGTTGGGTGACATTTGTAAACAAAAACAAAAACACTACAAACAACAATATGAGGAAAAAAATAAAGACTACTCTGCTGTAAAGGTAGACAATATTTTATATTTTTTTTCTGCATGTTTTTTTTTTCTCTTATCACTTAGCATTAGAAAAAATGGAAAATTATTATTTCCTTTCTCTTTTCTTATCCTACATCTCTGTGTACAAGTACGTTTCAGTTAATAATCGTGTAGCATGAGAGCATATTTTACCTGTCACCAGATTGGCATGATGAAATTGACAAACAGCATCAGCTTCAAACCAGGATATTCGATCACGAAAGAAACGATAGAAAACATTGAGACCCTCCTGTGGCATTGTCCAAGTATTACTGACATTAACCTGCAAAAGAAGAGAAGAGAAATGAAAAAATAAATCAGAAATGAAAAGAAGTTCTTTTTTTTTAATTTGACAAATTGAGAGAAAGAACTTTAAATATTAGAAGAAAAAAACGCACAACTGCATGCGTATGAGTGATATTAATGGCATCATTTGTTACTTATACGCCCAGTTAATTTAATGAATAGAAACGAAATTTGTTTTGAAGCAGATGTTCTCCAGAAATACGGTTAATAAAGGGAAATTTTTGTTATTGATTTATAGATTCAATGCTTTGGTAATAAAGCATTGAAATATATTGTTACGTTCTTACCTTTTAAAAACGTTAAAATTATGAGCTCGTAGATTTCAAATAAAATAAAAATAAATTCGTGATTAGTTTTAATTAAAATTCTTTATTATTCGCACAATCGTGTGTGTCACTGTTCACAACATGATGTAAACAACAACCATTGCTTTTCTTTGTTTACACCCTTTGCTTAAGCAATAACTATCACTAAACAATTGTTCAACAGATCTTTGAACGAAGATCTTCAAACCACGATTACTCTCTTCAAACGCATCACGTCTTCACACAAGGCTGACTGAGCTTCACTCACTCACACGCCTGCTTTGACTTGCCTTTTCTATGGCAAAGTAAACAGTTTGATGAATTTTCTTGAAGGCAAATATTGGTGGCTTCGGCTTACCGAAATCTCTATAAATGTAACATTGTTGTGTCATTATTGTTGTTTGTGTATTTTGTTTACATTTATTTTTACAGTGTTTGTCGTTGCATTTTTGTTTACTTGTTTACCATTTTTTATGCTGGTGTTTGTTGTTGTATTTTTGTTTATAATTTTAATGTTAAACGATGTAAAAGTAAAACACCAGTATCTAGATGCTTCATTTTCATAACAATATTTTGAATATCAAAGGAAGCCACCTTATTGGATACAAAATATTACAAGCATTACTGACACCCTGACGACAGACTCTGAAACATAAATTTTAAAAAAATTTATCGCAGAATATACGGCCACACTTAGACTGCATTGGGGCACAGAACTGCTCGGAGCTTCTGAAGAAGCGTCTCATAAGCCAAGACTAGAGCGACTGTATAAAACTATGAAAAACACCCATTTAAGCAGTTTTATCAGAGGCCTACTCAACAGACTTTTCTTTGACATTGATGACATCGAATCAGAGATCAGCAATGAATCGTTTTTTCGCTACTCATAGGCACTCATGAAATTTTCAATATAATTGAGTCAACAATATTGAAATTTAACTATGTACGCTGATTTATTCGTACTCACTACAACCATTGATTTATAATGGCCTAGGCTCGCCTTAATTTAAATCGTCAAGAGTTTACTTCCTTTTCAACTGATTAAATACAAAGGCGTAACACACCTTTATTTATTTCCATTCTAATTCTTTCTGAGTATTTCGTTTTAAAATTGAATTCTTTTGAAACATGGAATTCCATGTTAAACGAAGAATATTTAAAATTTTAGGAAATTGTTCTTCGAACATCAACTTATTAAAGAAGTTCCTGGAATATATGACTTATGAACGCAAGAAGTATACGATATTTTATTAACGTTCCTAATAATAATATTTCATATAAGAATGTGTATTATCCAGGCAACAGGATTTAATAAAGTGAGCAATATTGCCATGAACTCAAGCATACCTACAAACATATTATTATTAACCATGGCAACAGAAAGAGCAACTAATAATACGTTTCTTATATTAGAGACAGTAAATACAAACATACAAACAAAAGGCAGGAAAAAAAAGAACACGAAACAGAGTGATAACAACAGCTTTTTTTGTTATGAAATAAAATTCCATGTGACGTAGCATTTTCACGTGCTTCATGGAATTTAATTAAATTATTAGCATCGTTGATGGATTTAATGAAAATTAGGAAAATATATTCAAGTATTCTTACCTATGAAATGAAATTGTTTTCTAATTGTTTTCTTTTTTTTTCTTTCGTCTTCAATATTATTTTTTAATTATTCTTTAATTAAGATTTTTATTTTGTTTCTTAAATTCCATTTAAACAGGAATACATTTTTTTCTTATTCCTATCACTCCATGTCTCCTTTCGCCTGCTAAACTTAAATATTATTTATTCAGGCATCTCGTTCGTTCGTTCGTTCGTTTTGTTTTATTTCTTCTGTAATGGTTTCTTGCATTTCTCTTTGCTGGCAGTTTGACATTCAAATATTACCAGACATTTATCTCGTCAAAATGCAAATTTGTATTTATTTTTCCATGGAGCTTAAAAATTTGCATTCACCATTACAAAGAAAATAAATACAAAAACGTATAGTGAAACGGTTACGGAAACAGTCATGGCTGACATTATGATGATATGCTACACCAGTAAGGAATTGTTTTCCACAGGATGATGCGATACATTTATCGACCGGCATATGTAAAACAATACATATATACCATAACATGCATAATTGATCATAACAACCCTCTAGTCAGGATTACAACCTAGTTTCTCAAACCACCGATGGTTGTGTGTGTTAATTTTATCCATAATGCCGGGACCTATAATTTAAATTCGGCTTCGAACTACCATTTTTTTGTTTTTTTGAGAATTTTTTCGTGGTATTCCTTTGCCAGAAATCTTCTGAGAGGAAGTCAAAAAAATAAATTTAAAACCTCATTCCTGAACCATAAAATATTTACTAGATTTACTATGTAAAGTTTTTGAACAGGAGAGAGTAAATACTAATTTATCTTCTGTTTTCATAAGGAAAGTCATTTTAGATGGTAGCAAACTTGTGTGAAATTAGATCAAAAATACTTCCGTAATAATTTTTACGCAACCAAGGGAGAAGCAAACTTTTTAGTTAAATTAAAGCTACAGAATTAGTTGTTTTAAATTTATTTGTAAAACCTAGTAGTCGCCGTAGTCTTGTAGGTAGTGTGGTAGGCTATTAGACGTGAGACCACAATCCAAATCCCAGGTCATATAACTCCAACTAAACGAAATTGGAAAGAATATGTCTTCAACTACTTGCTCTCAGCAGATTTCCGGCAAAAATTCCGGGAGTAAAATCTTTCGGTTGGAGTCAACTTTAAACTTTAGGTCCCTTCATGCATGTATAAAAATAACACACACAACATGGGTGGTGCGAAAAGCTAGAACGTAATCCTGACTAAATGGTTGTAATGACCAAATATGTATCAGAGATCAGCAATTAATCGTTTTTTTGCTATTCATTAGCAATGATGAAATTTTGAATGTAAGAGAGTCAACAATATTGAAATTTAACTATGTACTCTGATTCATTCATACTCACTACAACGTGGATTTATAAGTACAGGTTGCAATGAGTATGCGTACAACGTTGACATCAAACTCATACCATTTGAAATATGTTTGATTCATAAGCCAGCCTACTCATTTAGACGCATAACTTTAGAAAAATACTTATAAATGCTACGAGGCAGATCAGCAAGGAAAGCAAACGCGCAACCTTCCAGTAGGTATTTTAGTGCTCATACGGGATTCATACAAATTTTGATCTTCGTGTATGTGTTGGGTAATGGAGAGTCGAAATCAACAATATCATACGTGTTGTTAAGTATGAATATGATGAGTACTTCAAACTTTGAATATGAGTAGAGAGGTTCCATGATATTAAAATAAGTATGAATGCGTTTAAATATCAGAAATAATGAGTATTATTCGATTCTACTAATCTTTTTGAATACTAATTGCCGATCTCTAATATGTATGTATGTATTAGTTGCCAAATTTAATTGGCAATTGAAATGAATTTGAAACAAATCTGTAATAAATGAATTTCGTGTTGCAAATATAAAAACGAAAAAAAACGATTGAAATTACAATACCACAACCTTACACACTTACATTAGGTTTTTGGAAAAAGTATTACACGATATCAAATCAATCAAACAATTTGTGGGAGTTTGTAGCCATTCAACCGTTTTAAAGGAGTTTAAAAGCTACCTGTGATCTACTAAGGCTGACTGTTTGAAATTTTCTTTAACAATTCGATTTCAGTTTTGCTACATTTGCTGAATTTATAAATTCTTTATGCTTTATGCTTTAATTTAAGGAAAAGTTTCTTTTTTTCCAATTTCTGAAACCTAATTAATTAATCCTTCAATACCTGACCCAACAGACAAATGATAAGCCTTTTATGTCAGTAGCTTTCTATGGCTTTACACAATACAACTGCATTAGAATTATTTTATTTTCCCTACAAGATCATAGAAAATGCTTTTAAGGCCTAATAAGTCTCAATTTTCATTTTTAACCAGAAAAACCTTTTTTTATGGGGAAAAAAGAATTTTTAAATACAGTTTTCTTTCCTTTCATAAATCCTTTTCCAAGGCATCATCAAACAGCAAAACCCATTTCAAAATTAACACTTTAATAGTTAAAGGGAAAATTTAATTCTGGGTATTGGTTGGGATGATTGCTTTTTAAGCAACTTTCTTTTCTTTAATTTTTTTCTTATTATTAAAGCGAATACATTGCTTCCTTGTTTCTTTTTTTCATTTTTTATTGCAATATTCTTCCATTTTTCCTTAGGGTGTGAAACCACATTTCAATGGTTTCTTGTTTTCTTGTATTTTTTTTCACATCCTTTAACGGGTTAACAAAATTAAGTCTATTATTGCAGTTGGTGCGATGGGGATGGTGGTGTGGTGTCTTAAAAAAGAGCCCCTTTTTTCGCTTTCACATTTAGCCAAGAGCTAATTTCTCCATTTTTTCCTCTTTTTTTCGAAATTTTCTTTTGGAAAATTAATAAAGACAACAACAAATAGTATTTGAAAGAATCCAAATAAAAAGGAAAACGAAACGAAAACAAAATTTCAAAAGAAAACCAACACAAAAATTCCGTACAAAAACATGCCTGCCAACATTTTTTTGAAAAAATGCTTTAGGAAAACAGTTTTTTGTTGTTATTGTTGCTGCTGCTGAAAAACTCCAAGATAAATGAAAATTGATACATAAAGTGCTCTACAGTAAGCACTGTCGACATAATAGAATATGAATGTTAACAAAACAAAACAAAATATTCCTAAGAAAACCATGAGAAAATTGCAGGAGACTCCATGACATCCATGAAATCATTGGACTTCATAAGATAATTTTCTTAAGTTCGTTTGAACATTTTTTATTACAACAGAACATAAAAATCTTTCAAATCCTTCACATTTTTACTCTACGTACGTAGGCAAATGCTTATGTCTGCAAGTTAATTGGCAACAAAACTACTAGTGAGAGTTAAGCCTGACGCAATTGCCATGATTGCATATGTGTGTTCATATCAAACCTTAACAGCTTTCCAATTGAATGTTGAATGTTATGAAAAGCATATAATCACACACTAATCACGGTCAATCACTGACTTCAGCAAGTCATGTCCATTCAGAGTGCATGTAATCACTGCGACCAATGTTGATATGTTATACTTGTCAATCACACACTAATCACGGTCAATCACTGACTTCAGCAAGTCATATCCATCCAGCATGCATACGATCACTGCGACAAACGTTGATATATTATTTTTGTCAATCACAGTCTAATCACTGTCAATCACTGACTTTGGCAAGTCATGGCCATCCAGCATGCATAATTACTATAATCCAGCATGTATGCATGCAGTAGTGTGTATTGCCTATGACCCAATTCTGTGAAGCTGGTGATCAAATCGTTTATGCACCCAGCTTCCTTATGGAGGAATGCTATTACTCATACTTGGTTTGTAACCCTTCAGTCAGGATTACGACCTAGTTTCTCCTAGCGCTCATGCCAAAGTAATTAGATTCTGAATGACAAGATTGCTGAGCGCATTATTACGCTCCAGCTTACTTTAGGGTATGCCTTATGAGGAAGAGCAGTATTAAGAGTAGTTGCTGACACAACATGGCTATTGAACAATTAATTCTGAGCACCGAAAGCAAAATGTTCTAATAAATGCACATCACCGTACACGATATCGAATGGCTTTGAATTCATAGTGCCACAAACCCTTTTATACCAAATCGTTGGATATACAGATACCTACCTACTGACGAAATAAACCCCGCTATTGCTAGGCAGATTTGTAGACAGCAGATATTTATCTTCATTTGAAAAATATTGAGATCATATCCTGCTGTTCCACTAAAACTTGGTACTTTACACTCTCAAAAATCTGACGTTCGAAGTCCATTTTAAACTGTAGGTCACACCACATACCATATAAATGGTGTGAGAAACTAGGTCGTAATCCTAAAGGGTTGTAATGACCAATTACGTATCTATGTATGTATGCAAGCAAAGGAAGTTATTTTATTTAAAGCCCCGACATTGCCTCGTAGTATCGAATAAAGTATCAATAAGGCGTGGAACTTAACTGAATCGAACATATTGAAAACATAGTTGCGAAGTGTTAAAACGGATGTTGTAGAGAGTAAAGATGGAATCAGTCGAACCTTCACAGAACATAATGGAATCTATGTTCGCTTTTGGAATATCAAAATCAATGAAAGCGATTTCCGAACCGTAGTATAACTTAGGAAAGCACTTGTATTGCTTTTCATATGATAAAACCGAACGTTTTTTTCTTTATGTTCCGTGAACGTTTGGCTAATTCTGCCTTTCTAGGCATTTTAACAATATCTTGCATGTTGCAGAGAATAGTACGTATTTTAAGGAGGTACGATATAGAAACTGTTAAGGCCCAGAAAAAATATAATCTTAGACTCTGTTCAAAGTACCTAGAGTTTCTGACCCTTGCTGAGTCTACTAACAATGTCCACACTTCAAGTAAAAAATTTCCTTTAGTTGAGCACTGTAGTCAATCTCGTTCACATGAGCCCATGCAGAGCTCGCTGGCAACTGTAAATGTAACTGTTATTTGCAAAGAAGATGATTGTATTAGGAGTTATAAAGGTTCATTAAGAAGGTAATATTAGATCTTTAGTTCAAGTGCGTTAGAAAACGTGTATTTCAGCTTCTATTATAGAATTCACTCTCCAGCCGACTTATACTTACAGGAAATTGTATACTGTCACTTAATATTTCTTTTCACTGTCGTTTCAGTTTTCTTTTCCTTTTTACACAAATCTTATTAATGAAGAGTTGTTAGTCAAATAAAAATATTTCGAGTGTAATTAGATGAGAGCTGCCTTCTAAAAGCAAACCAACCATATATAGTTGCATGCTTTGCCTTAACCATGCAAAACCAGCAACCAGCAGCCAGAAACATTTCAACAAACTTAAAAACGGATTATTTTTTTTTTAAATTCTTAAAAGATTTCTCTCTCTCTTCTCATATTTTTCTTCCTTTTGTTCGTAGGAAAATTAAAAAGAATACAAATTTTTTACATTTTTATTAATTTCTGTTTAATTTTCATGAAATCCATCTTCAGTTTAAGAAAAGCTTTTTTCAACTTTACTGTAGTTTTTGTTCAAAAACATAGGAAAACTTTGAAAATATTTGTTAGAGGAAAAGTACACAGTAAAAGAATGCAGGAAAATTCTTGTAAAATAATAGAAAAACATTTGTTTGATTAAGACAAGCAAGTGATGAATAATTTTTTGGCTCAATATCATGTTGCTTTAACAGTCCTTCTTAGAGGAGATAATAATCCTTTTATGATTTCAATGTCCTTAAGCTAATCATTATTAAAACCAATACTTTAAGAACATTTTCATAGAAATCATTATGACTACACACTCACACTCTTTCTCTCTCTCTCTTTCTCTCTCAGTCTCTTTCTCACTCCCTCTGTGTTGGAATAGTGATTATAATTCCATGAAACACTTTTCAACCAGTGTTGCAAAACTGAAATTTTCGAAATTGTACTGAACTATAACTGAAAAAGTACTTTTTTGGATCAAATGGCACTTTTGTAAAACATACATGCATACATACATAATTGGCCATTATAACGCGCTAGGCTTACTTGGCCTTTGATGTATAGAAGGCACACCAACTAGTTACTTATACTTGATTGAAATGTCATCTCGATCACAGTGGCTATGCTTACAGGTCATTGTGTAACTGGAAGACACGCGGAAAGAATGCAGCTCCCATCCAACGACTTCTGCCGTAGGTGCAGATCTGCTGAGGAAGAGGAGACAGTTATCCAGTTTCTTTATCAATGCCCATCTCTTGAGAGGTGCAGATATAAGTTATTTGGCTCTCCAATCCTTGTCAGCTTGGCGAAGCTACCATCCACTGACATCATGGATATACTTAGCTTCGTTTATCAAACTTTCGGACTGGTTTTCCAGCGTAAAATAATCGTGCCTTAAATGTACAGCCTTTGCGCTAACCAACTTCTTCTTCTTCCCCGGTTTGTCGGAACTTGGTCAGTACAGAGACTACGTTCCCCTTGTAGCGTCACAACGGGCCTCTATGTATGCTCAAGTGAGCTTTTGGTATCAAAGCTACCACTCCCTATCTCCTACCTATCTAACCCTTCAATCAAGATTATGACCTAACTTCTCACATCACCCATGTTGTGTGTGTTAATATTATCACATGAGTGGCGGGACCTACTGTTTAAACTCGACTCCGAACCACGGATTTTTGAAAAACTTCATCGCGGTAGTTTTATTTACTCTCAGAGTTTTTGCCAGAAGGAAATCGGCCTAAGAAATATTCGTTCATACTACGTTTTGATGGAGATTTGTGACATGTTATTTGAATCGTGGGCTCACGTCTAGTAAAACAGCACACTACTTACTAGACTATTTATTTATTTATATTTAATACACATACAGGACAAATACAGCTGATTCGCAACCTAACAACACGTAAAAGCCTCATTTAGTCAAACTTCGATGGCAAGTAATGTAACATACGTTCGTTTTTAGCATATGAAGAGAAATGCAAATGTTTACCAAAATTACATTACGGTTGGGCAATCATTTTCACTGCTTTTCGTATTTTAAACACGAACGTACATTTCGTGGACGTTTGGCTAATCGGACCTAAAGCTTAATTCTACCTTTAGCATTGATTTTAATGCATTAATGCTAATACATTACTACTTGAAAACGCAAGACATAAAATATTTAATAATAAAAAAGTACTGAAACCGTCGAGGGAGTACTGCATTATTTTTGAAATGAAAAAGTACTGAAAAAAGTACAAAATTACTGAATTAATCAACACTGTTTTCAATTAAAATCTTCTCGTAATTGGCTTTCTTTTATTATCCTTTAAGGCGCTCTCTGCCAGCAGCTGTATCAATTATGTTGTTTTAAATCTTTAAATTATTTTTCTAACCTGCTCCTCCATCTCTATTGTCCATTTACTTCCAGCTCGTTTAGCCAACAAAAAAAAGACTATCAGAATGAGGGAGAGAGAGTGAGAGAGTTGAGTAGAATTGCATAAAACAAAGTAATTAAAAATTAAATAAGATCTTTTAGGATTCTAACTATGCAGTTACAAAACAGTCAGTCAGTGTCCTATCCCTAATGCATTTTATTTTAATTCTACTGCATAATTTTTCATTTCCCTTAGTACGCCATTACTTGGTTTCAGTCCATGCCATGCCACTCACTTATTCACCATTCACTATCCGCTATCCAAAGTCCTTTGTTTCCAGCATTTAATAGAAATATTTTGACAAGTGAGCGAGCGTGCAAGCGAAACAGCAATAGAAGAGAACAATAAACTGTGCTAAGCAGGGCATTGTGTCCTTGTATTGTCCTTATTATTCTGCAATTTATTTCCAGGAGAATAGCTGGGGGTTTTTGTTTTACTGGCTATAATGGTTGCTGGTTAAACATGGGCGAAGAACAAAAAAGTGAAAAGAATTAAAGTTTTTTTCCTTTCCTTTGCTTTTGTTGTGTGAAATGAGAATGTAAAATAGCAAGATGGATTACAATTGCTGACGTTTATCATTTATAGCATCAAACCAACATGACTTTTTCCTCTTTTTTTTGTAGTAAAGTGGTAAAGGACAGTTGGTTTTCCAGGTGAACAACATCACTTAAATATTTTTGGTTACGTTTTTGGATTTCAATGTTTACGTTTTTTCAAGAAACAACAGTTATTGGATTAAACAAAGGATTACTCAAAAGTACTATGCATTCTCTATAATACTGTTACGAAAATTAAACATTAAAATTAAAACATTAAAATTATAAACAAAAGCCACAAAAACAAAACAATGCAGTAAACAAACTTGTTTACAAGTTATCGTACTGCTTAATATAACAACAAACACCAGCATAAAAAATGTGAAACAAGTAAACAAAAATCCACAAACAACATTACAAGAATAAATGTAAACAAAATACACAAATAAGAATAATGAAACAACGATGTTTACATTTATAGAGATCTCGAGAAGGCGAAGCCTCGAATATTCGCCTTCAAGAACATTCATCAGAGTGTTTACTTTGCCATATAAAAGGCAAGCCAAAGTAGGCAAGTGAGTTAGTGAAGTTTAGTTAGTCTTGTGTAAAGACGCGGTGCGTTTGAAGAGAGTAATCGTGGTTTGAAGATCTCCGCTACAAAGATCTGTCGAATAATTGTCGAGTAATTTTTATGGTTGATGCAAAGGGTGTAAACAGAGGAATAACAAAGAAAAGTAATTGTTGTTGTTTTCATCAAGTTGTAAACAGTGGCACACAGAATTGTAGGAACAATAAAGAATTTAATTAAAACTAAATACAGATTTATTTTCATTCATATTTTAATACATTTAATACATTAGCACCATCAGAGTACTGCTTGCCCTGATAGCAGACCGCGACTTCGTATTCCATAGCAATAAGAATTTTCATCCACAGTTATCTAAATAGTTTTTGGACGGGCACTGCAATATGTGGATAAGCGCTGTCATTATGGATCGTCTCTGGTTGCACATTCAGGGTGTTTTTCTACCAAGAATCGTTTCAAATGCATAGGTCTGTCATGCTAGTTTAGCGTGGTTTCAGTAGCTCTTAATGGATCACACAATTCTAAAGCCATCAAATACTTTTCTTAGCGCAACGGATCTATTGATTTTGCTCGTTGCTAGCGCTTTACATATGATTTCTTAGGCAAAGAAATGATTTCCTTTTAAATGGATTACAACACAGCATTTTAGACAAAATATCTTTCAAAGTCTCTCGAATTCAGTTCATGTGACAGCCAATTGCATTGTTTCTGAATGAATCTTATTGTTTTTAAACACTTTCAAATGATTACTTCAGCCATGCCTACTGCTTGTGCAAGTTCCTCTTGGATCTATTAGAAGCTTTGATCGCGTAATGTTAGCACTTTATGGTTTTTGTACTCGTTTCGTTGTTCGTTGTGTTTGTCAAAATCACTATATTTGAGAGGCTTGGATGTCACTCGATGTACTATGGTTTTAGTAGAGCGTGCTCATTGTGTGATTCTACCAGTAAACGGCGATTCACAAGTGCAATATTCTTCAACAGTTTGCAAGATTATCCATAGGAAAAGAAAAATTGTAATGTCTCATTTCTACAAACGAACTGATTTTAAGTTAGCTTAGGTTAAAGGACGTGGAACAAGTACAATATCCAGAGGTTAAAATGATCCAATGCAATTTTGCCCTAGATGAGAGAGAGCGAGAGAGAGAGGAGATAGGGAAATTGGAAAAGAAGAGCAGGTAGAAAAGCCAAAACCAACTGATTTTAATAGCTCAGAAATTACTTTTTCAAATGATGTGTACATCAACGATATTGAACAAGACGTTATTACATTGTGTCATTATCATAAGCACAATAAACGTAACGCAACAAACGCTGTAATCTCTCAGGAATAGTATACATGGGTGTATATGAAAGTGAATATTTTAAATTCTATTACTGTGAGCATAAATTCTCAGTTGCTGGGAACAAAAGTAGTAATAATCCTTAATGAAATGCAGCAGCATCTTTGCTGAGTTGCTGCGTTACATTGAGGATAATTTCTATTTTATTTATGATCACAGCGAGAAAATTTATTTCGGAGGTTTTAAAAACGTGACGTATGTATGTAATGTAACGCGAAAATCTATTTTAGTGGCTCAATTGATAAAGAATTTATGAAGTGGTTTATTTTTTTATTTGTTTTCCCTATGCTTTCCAGCTGCTGCCCTTATTACAATTAATGCGCATGCAGCGTACCTTTGGCTATAATTGCAAAATTGCAGCGTTTGATGTGTTGCGTTCATTGTGTTTATAGCATTACGCTACTGGATATTTATTTTCTTGGACTTTTTCAGTATGAAAATGTTTATTGAATAAAAATCTTTTCATTAAAACAATATTTTAATCAAGTTACTCATAACCATAGTGCGGCATGGAAGGAAGTTTTTAACGTACTTTTCAATTACAAAAAAAAGAAAAAAAACGCATTTAAAAATAATGAGACTAATTTAATACAGAGAAAAAAATGTAAAAGAAAGTGTATTTTTTTTTTTTACTTTTAACAAGCTTAAGTAATTAACCAAATTGTAAATTGAAAAACGAAAGCGAAAAACAAGGAAGGGGAAGTTTTTTTTTTTTATTTTTTTTTCTGGTAAATAAATTTAATGCTTTTAAACATTAAAGCATTTATTAAAAAATAAACCCAAAATATGATTTTTTTATTCTTATTATTACAACACTTTAATCGCAGTTTTATGTGCAGCAAGAAAAACATTCACAAAAAACGAAAAAAAAATTTTTTTAAATAAACCCCAGCCACATACACAATCTGTTGCAAGAGCACACATTAAAAGCAGTTTTTCCTAAAGTATGATTGCCGGAGTAGAAGAACTTAAGAAGGAGCCAAGCCAAGTCAAGCCAGGCAAGCAAGCCGAACAAGGCTTTTATTTTATTGGTTATTAAATCGTAATGGCAGTACATAAGCATAAAAATTTTATGGCTTAATATAACGTTATTAAACAAAAAAGAAGAAGAAGCTGAATCAGAAAAAAGTCCAAACCTGGAAACTAAAATATAAGGAAGCTGAAGAAGAAAAGAAAGAAAGCCGAAATGTTGAAACTTTCCTCATGGGCCACAGGTTCATTTCGTTTTTATTTGTATTTGGCAAGTAAACAGCTCACTGGCAACAACAGCAACAGCAACAACAACGCAAATGAATGAAGATACTTAATAATTTAAAAACTTTATAATAGAATTATTAAAATAAAGTACAACAACAATAGCAACAACAACAAAAGAAAAAACATTTTAAAAAAAACGAACTTAAAGAAAAATATAAGAACAGTGAAGAGTAGAAAACACTGACTCTCCAGCTCTACTCATTTTTCTTTATACAGACACAATGAAAAGGAACAACAACAGAAAACGAAAGAATTGTATGCAGCAACAGGATAACAGACAATGAAAAAAAAACAAGCAAACTGTAACAGCAGCTGTATCAAGTTATACTAACGCCCCCTTATTCCTGACAACCAACCCCAGCAACCTGCTTCACTTCCCCACCGAATGTAAACAATCAACAAAGCAACAGCCAGCATTAAAACTATTCAACAGAAAACAAGCATAAGAGAAAGAGAAACGTCACAAAGAAAACGGAAGAAATTTTGTTTTTTTGTTGTTTTGTTTAACACAACAGAAATGAGATAAACAAACAATAAAGTTGAGAAACTGCTTAATAATCAGGCATTACGTATATAAGTATGTATATGCACTGAGAGAAAAATTATTGAAAATGTGCAAGGAGAGGTATTTTTTTTTAAAGGAATACAGGAATATTTTGAAATGTTTAAAAACTTTGGTGAAAGTGTTTTGATTTCATCAGTTTAAGTGTTGTATGCTTATGTTTCTAGAATCGTATATGTATCCTTAGATATCTAATTTAGCGGCAGGATTATGCATGCCACAGGCAAAAAAAAAAATTATATGGTGGTTGGGTAGTGACAGTGTTCCCAACGTTCATACACAAGATTTGAATCTGAGATACTTTGAAAAACGATTTTTCATGTCTAAATTGCTGTGTTGTGATTGCTTTAAAAGGAAATCATTTTTGCACTGCATTATCTTCTGTCTGTAGTCACGGTAGTCTAGTAAGTAGTGTGTTGGCTTATTAGACGTGAGGCCACGGTTCAAGCCCCAGGTCAAACATCTCCAGCAAAATATGAAATATGAAAAGAAATATTTCTCCAGCGATTTCTTCTCGGAAGATTCATGGAAAAACTCTGAGAGTAAATAAAAAAAATTGCCACGAAATGCTTCTCAAAAAAGCCGTCGTTTGGAGTCGACTGTATATTGCAAATAAAATAAAAATAAATTTGTGTTTAGTTTTAATTAAATTCTTTATTGTTCGCACAATTCTATGTGCCACTGTTCAGAACTTGATGTAAACAACAAAATTGCTTTGTTTGTTATTTCTCTGTTTACACTCTTTACATAAACAGTAACAATCACTAAACAATTGATCGACAGATCTTTGTAATGGAGATCTTCAAACGCACCTCGTCTTCACACAAGACTGACTGAACTTCACTGCTTTGCCTTGCCTTTTAAAGGTTCGTGACTTCTTCGCTTTCTCAAAATCTCTATAAATGTAAACAAAGATGTTTACAGTTATTATTGCAGTGTTGTATGTGTATTTTGTTTACATTTATTCTGTAATGTTGTTTGTGTGTTTTTGCTTACTTGTGTACCATTTTTTATGCTGGTATTTGATGTTATGAATAATAATGGCATTACGATAACTTGTAAACAAGTTTGTTTAATTGCATGGTTTTGTTTTTGTAGCTTTTGTTTATAATTTTAATGTTAAGCAAAACATCAATATCTAGATTTTTCATTTTCTTGATGGTGGATAGATAGTGAAGGGAAACAAAAAATATGGTTTTTGGGAAAGTCTTAAGAACCAAGACCTGTAGGAGAAAATGCTCAAAGCACGCCTAAATACATTTTAAACTCAAAATTTCAGAAAATTTTATGTTATTGTCATATCCTACACAAGCTAAAAGTGCAGCTAAAGGAACAGTTTTTAGATCATATGTTCACCATTCCAATCGATGAGTAATCTTGATTATTTTTGTACAGGCATGAAGTATGCTTATCACATTCGCTCGAATGAATAGAAGATCCCAGACTTTGTTTTCAATTACATACATGCATACATGTATGGCCAATTATGTATGTGTGTACATGCATACATAAGTGGTCATTATAGCCCCTCAGTCAGGATTACGACCTAGCTTCTGACACCACTTATGTTGTGTGTGTGTTAATTTTGTACATGCGTTGTAGAATCTTCAACTTAAAGTCGACTCCGAAGGACAGATTTTTGAGAAGCTTTTCAAAGCAATTTTATTTGCCCTCAGAATTTTTGCCAGAAGTCTGCAGAAAGGAAGTCACCGAAGAAATATGACCTAGGGTTTGAACCCTGGCCTCACATAATCACAGTTATCAACTGTCAAAGCTTGGAAGTGCCTGCGGGAAGTCCCTGCAGGCAGAGTTCTTGCTCAAACATCGACTGGCATTTCCAACCACCGATCCAAGCGAATTTTTGGTGAATAACACGTTAAAGCGTTGTAAATCACTTTTCTTAACAGTTCTATGTGAAATAAGTTCTTACAGTAATTGGGTAGCTCAGCAAACACTCAGCTACGAGTGTACATTTCTGAATTACTTTGCATTGATTAAAGCTTCATATCGCCTGTTAATGGAGCATGTCGAATACGCTGGCAAGGTCTATGAAGATTTCTCCGCTATAGTATTGCCTGAAAAGATAGAAAGTTGTAGAAAAAAATATTCGAGTCCAGTTTCCGGCAATAAACCATTTTCTAAAAGATTTACGATCACGAACTGATCTGTCCAGATGAATCGAAATTTTTCGTTCTGTTCGAGATGTTAGATCTGAGGTTTGAACCGTGGCCTCTTCCAAAAGTACAGCTTGACTTGAATTATTAGATTCAAAGAGAAAGGAGAGTGTGTGAGGCACAATAACAATATCATGAAAATGAGCACAGTGCCATGGCAACCATAGAGGAAAGGACGATGAATGATGAAAACTTCTGCCGACAAAGTATATGAATGAAGACTTGGAAAAGTGTTTGAAGAAATTTTTCCATTTAAAACGGGCAAATGAAAACGTCTTAATTTTTGTTGTTGTTGTAATTGTTGTTGTTGTTGCCATTTTCATATTTTCCTGTTCTGCTACAAGTTGTTTTAAAAGAATTTCATTTAATTTTTTGCTGCGCATAAATTAATTGCGATAATTAGACGCATTAAAGTCGTTTTTTTTTTCTTCTTCCTTTTTTGTTGTTGAAAAACTTGCATAAATTGTTGACTTTTTTCCTCAACATTTTTGAAAAGGAGGTGAAAATGAAGAGTAGAACGCGTTTACAAACTGTTTCGTATAATTACAATCAAAATTAAGTAGACTTTCAAACAAACAAAAAAAGTGATATGCGGGGTACGAGGGAGAAACTGTTTAAAAATAATCACAGAATGGAAATGAGCCTTTTTAACTTAAAAGTACTTGTAATGGATGTTTTACTGACTACCAAATTGGCTATTAGGAGGCAGCATATATTCTTTCACTCTCTTACTTTTTTGCTGTTGCAAGTGCCGGAGTTTGTAAATTTTACATCATAAGCATAAGTACTATCAACACGATATTTAAAGACACATTATTTCAGCTCCGTTGATGGAAAAACTTTCTTTAAAAGTCAAGTTTTCTAGGCTAAAATTTTAAAACTAATTAAACAGAAAAGTGCGTTTTAGTTGACACGGAAGTAAATCCAATCAAATTAAATACTTTTGCCTTTGCTTATAAAGACTTTCGCCAAAGTAGGAGACAAAAACAAAAGGAAAAAAGAAAATTTTTCGTTAAATTTAATGAGATTTCCATTTTCAAATCTTTAAAATTAATTTTTAAAATACAAGCTTTACCACCTTAGCTGGCATAGGCCATTAAAATGCTCTTAAGCACAACATCCAACAACATATGCTTCTTCTGTACAAATGAGCTTAAAACATAATGCGAAAAATTATTTTCTTTATTATTCGATTAAAAAAAATTATTTAATCTGACTACGAACACATACGTTTACTCATGTACTCAGCAAACTAAGAACCACTCGTACAAATGTACTCTCAAATACGTATACCACGTAATGAATAGGTCATATATTGGTTGAGGGAAGAAAATAATTTCGTATAGAAATCGTTCTACGTTTAAAATATGAGCTCGTACATTACAAATAAAATAAAACATAAATTTGTTTATTATTTGCACAATTCTGTATGCCACTGTTCACAACTTGATTTAAACAACAACAATTGCTTTTCTTTGTTATTCCTCTGTTTACACCCTTTGCATAAACAATAACAATTACTTGACAATTGTTCGACTGATCTTTGTAACGGAGATCTTAAAACCACGATTACTCTCTTTAAACACACCGCGTCTTTACACAAGACTGACAACTTCGCTAACTCAGTCGCCTGCTTTGCCTTGTCTTGCCTTCTATATGTCAACGTAAACAGTCTGATGAATGTTCTGGATGGCGAACGTGCATGACTTCGCCTTCTCGAAATCATTATAAATGTAAACATCGTTTTTTACGTTTGTTATTGAAGTGTTGTTTGTATATTTTTGTTTACTTGTTTACCATTATTTATGCTGGTGTTTGTTAAACAGTACGATAATTTGTAAACAGGTTTATTTACTTGTTTTGGTTTTGTAGCTTTTGTTTATAATTTTAATGTTAAGCGATGTAATAGCAAAACACCAGTATCTGGATTCTTCATTTTCGTTGCAATATAAAGCAAGAGATTAAGAGTAAATAAATAATTCAATAGAAACTGTAAGAGCAGAAAACTATTTTGCCAATGTGATGGGAAAATATGTTTTCCCCGAAGCAAACAGATGGAGACTTGATTTCAACGCTTGTCTATTATAATACAGCGACAGGACAGGTGAAGTCGCCGTGGTCTAGTAGGTAGTGTGTTGGCTTATTAGACGAAAGGCCCGATTTCGAATCCCAGGTCAGACATCAAAACGAAAATATGAAGATATTTCTTCGGCGACTTCCTCTCAGGAGATTTCTGGCAAAAACTCTGAGAGTAAAAATTGCCATGAAAAGCTTCTCAAAAAATCTGTCGTTCGGAGTCGACTTTAAACTGTAGGTCCCGCCACTCATGTATAAAATTAATGCACACAACATGAGTGGTGTTGAGAAGCTAGGCCGTAATCCTGACTGAAGGGTTGTAATGGCCAATTAAGTATGTATGTATGACAGGATTGCCACACTATTAGGGTAGATAATGCAAGAGAATTACTTCAATAAACAACTAACTGGAATACTAACGAGCTATGCGACGTGCTGAATAAGGAACTAATTACAGCAAAACCTAACGTAGAATTACTCCAGCAACATCAAACATAAAGTTGAGTAAATAATGTCATTCCTGACATATTATAGAGGGGCTTTATGCAAACCCCAGTTATAGGATCTTTCACAATGAACACGGCAGTCATCCAATCGTCGATAAGTCTAAAGTCATACAAGAAACTGTTCTCTCTCCAATGTTCTGCGATCTCTTGCTAAATGTGATTGTTAGTTTAACTAAGACAAACATAGAATGGAATTCGCAACGAAAAAAAGGAAGACTAACGTATAACACAAAACAAATTCTTAAGTCAAGAAATTATCATTGATTTGATGAATTTGTAATAGCCCTAAGACTCCTAAAGGCTACGATGCAGTCAGTAAACATGAAAAGTATTAATATTAAGAAATGTCTATTAATCCCACCCAATTTTATTAGTTTAACTAGGATACAAGAGGCCTACTTTACAGTGAATAGCTATAGAATATGAAATAATTTTTCTTTTTTTCTACACCAGTTCCAGTTCTGACAACAGAAATAATGTAGCACGAGTATGAAAACAAAATCTCATGAACATGAAAAATATGAGTAAAGAGAGAGAGAGAGAAAATTGTATTGAGAGAAAAGTACAAGAGGTGTTGTAATGGCAACTGGTTAGTAAATGTGTTCTTTATATTTACATTTTGAAATTTTTAAAAATAAAAGTTAATGATTTATTGGTACTAAAACTGAAACAATTAAATTAAATTATAACAAGGCACTGTAATCAAAAGTCGTCGTAGTCTCTATATAAAGCTCTGATTTGGTAATGCATTGTACATTCCTAAGCAACAGATAATAAAATTCTAATGTTTGTTCGTTATTTCCACCGACACAAGGAAGTACAGATTTCACATTCGCATCCAATATCCGTATTATAGTCACAAATTATTGTTGCCGGCAACGTCATCATATTTAAATGTGTGCAAATGCGCAGTTTGTCCTTGTAAATCGAGCCGGCAACGCCATTGTATTTGAAAGAGTGCAAATGCCCCTTTTGCAAGTCGACAATGTCATTATATTTGAAAGCGTGCAAATCCCCTTTTGCCTTTGCAAGTAGATCCTCGATGTCCACTTTGACATCACCATCTGAGGTGATTTGACTGCCAAGATAGTTAAACAGGCCCATTGTGTTGGCTTCTTAGAAATGAAGACGTTGTTCAAATACTAGCGCAGACATCTCGAACAAAACGAAATGTGAAGTAAAAATATTTTTTTCGGCGACTTCATCTTAGCAGTCTTCTGGCAAAAACTCATCAATCAAATTGCTTTGAAAAGTTTCGTAAAATCTGTTGTTCGGAGTCGACTTTAAGCTTTGAGTCTCAGTACTCATGCATAAAATTAGCACACACACACCATGGGTGGTGTGAGAAACGAGGTTGTAGTCCTGACTAAAGGGCTGTAACGACCAATTAAGGAAGTAAGAAGTCTTTAGCATTAGGTTGGTTCGTCAATAAATTGGAAATAATTAAATTTGCATCAGTATACTAGTAATGAAGTCGCCGAAGTCTAGTAGGAAGTGTGTTGTATTATTAGACGTGAGGCACGGGTTCTAACCTCAGGTCAGACCTCTCCAACAAAATGGAATAAGAAAAATATTTCTTCGTGTTTCCTCTTAGCAGATTTCTGTCAAAAACTCTGAGAGTAAATAAAATTACCAGAAAAATTTTCTTAAGAAAAACTGTCGTTCGAAATCGACTTTAAACCACTCATACATAAAATTAACACATACACCATGAGTGGTGTGAGCAACTAGGTTGTAACACTGACTGAAGGGTTGTAGTTACGTACGTCTAAGAGCGATATTAACAAAATTGTGTAACATAAACAAACCCTACACTCCTGTGAGGCGTAGCAAACTTTTTTTTTAATTTTCAGCCTCCAGCCAACAATGCGTCTCAGAGTACTTCGTTAAAAAAAATCAGCAAAAACAATTTTATGAAATAAAAAATAATGAAAAGCAAAAAAATAAAGGCCCCACGAAATGTAGGTTGAGAGCAGATGATGATGGTTTCAATGAAATAAGAGTCCCCTTCCCGTGCCCCCATTTCCATTTGCCATATTTTATGGGGGAAAAAATTCGAAAAAAAAAATGTTGTTGCTTTTTAAATCAAAATAATTAGATAATTGAAATTTATTTTTTTCCTTCTTTAATATATCTTTCTCTTGTTCCATTTTGTTAGAATTTCTATAATCTTTCTATATATCCATATGTGGGAAGTTGTAAAATTCTAAGGATTTTCTGTTTCTGCCTAAAAATATATTCCACTCATACATAGTTATGTATGTATATTCATACATAAATTTACTTAAATTAGAATCCCTTAGAGAGAGATTTCGAGATAAACTGTTGAAAGTGTATGCGTAACATGGCATTTTTCATTTTCCTCCTTTTCTTCATATCAATTGTTAGAAGAGGGAATTTTGTTTTCCAAACATATTTATTATGATTGTGGTTTGTTTATTAACAGAAAACCTTGCGATTACAATCTCTTTAAAAGAAAATTGAAGAGAATTTTTGTTAAATGGCAGAAGATTAATAAATTTAGGGGCTTAGCAATATAATTACAAAAAGTAATAGAATACTAGTCATAGATAGACAATAATAAATGATATATAGGCTGTACATAATGCTAATGATTATCACAAGATAGATCATGACATTATCTGCTTAGCCATGTTTTTATTTAAATTCCAAAAAGAGATAAGAATCGGGTATGATATGATATTGTTACATTTTTACAATTTTAAAAACGTTGAAATATGAGCTCATAGATTGCAAATAAAATAAAAATAAATTTGTGTTGAGTTGTAATTAAAATTCTTTATTGTTCGCACAATTCTGTGTGTCACTGTTCACAACCTGTTGTAAACAACAACAATTGCTTTATTTATTATACCTCTGTTTACACCCTTTGCATAAAGAATAACAATTACTATACAATTATTTGACAGATCTTTATAACGGAGATCTTTAAACCACGATTTCTCTCTTCAAACGCATCGCGTCTTCATACAAGACTGACTGAACTTCACTAACTCAACCGCCTACTTTGCCTTGCCTTTTATATGACAAAGTAAACAGAAGACGAACGTTCATGACTTCGCCTTCTCGAAATCTCTATAAATGTTGTGTGTTTGTCTACGTTTTCTGTAAAGCCGGAGTGGTAAATACAGTTTTTTCGTCGTTTCCACTGACACAAGCCATGTTTCACTTCCGTAAAGAGGTTCAGACTTTACATTCGATTCCAATATCTGTATTATGGTCACAGATGACAGTTGCTCGTAACACCAGCATGCAAATGCACCTTTTGCCTTCGCTGTTTTAACTGCCAAGATAAGTAAACAGGCCTATTATCAGGAAGGATGAGGTGGCTGCGTGAGTTGTTTGCCCGAAATTGTCTTCGTTTTGTTGGCGGTGATTCCCAAATGATATATTTCAACACATTTTTGTAAGCTGTTTAGTTTTGCTTCAAGGAAATTAAAGCCATACCATAAGCATAAATCAAGTCGTTAAGATGTTCTATAATTGCCATTTGCGTGCCAGAGAATGCCTGGCACCAACACCATGTTTGCAGAATTTATACTTGTTCGAAGTACCTCGTCTATTGCCACTCGAAATTTTTGAGTGAGGAAAGAATACTTCCTTATAGCATACCTGAAACGGCGTCAATAGGATCAGACAGTAACCCACCATGTAAAATTCTACATTGAAATGCTGTACACTGTGCCTGTATGAGGTGGACCAATCGTGCTGGAACTCATTTTCTCTCAAGTTCCCTCCAGATACTCTGATGCTTTAGCTGATATTGGCAACCGACACGTAATCGAAATTATTATTCTATCCAATATTGTGTAGTAGATCTACTCTTACCTCGATATAAAATTTTTTGTTTGCGTTTCCATCAAAATTCAATATTCATTTATAATTAAATAAATTTGTTTTTACAGCCCCTTAAAAAAGAAGCAACAACAACATGAAAATGAAAGATAATTTATGTATTTCAATAGAAACATTGTTTTTGAAGCAATTTTTTTCGAGAAAAGGGTCATCATAATACCTATTGTGAGACTGAATTAAAAATGGCTGGTAAATAAATTTTCCAAACAACCTCACAGTGTTGGCTGGAGTCCATTTAAAAAATCTTTTTTTTTGTTGTTTTTTTAGATTTTGGTTTACAAAAATTGTTCGTTTCGTTATTATAAATAACCACAACGAGCAACAACCTTTTATAAATAATCAGTTCATCTATAATAAACAACAAAAATAACGAAAAAAAAAAACTCAAAAGTTGAAACGAAATAAGGTTTTGAACACATTTTTTTTTGTAACCATTTTTCCCCCTCTCAACGCGAAAGTATTACAAAAAGAAGATACCGAACCGCAAACAAAGAACGGAAACGTCCATTCAACACCATTTCTTTTTAATGCCCCAATGCCGCTACAGTTGACGGCACAGGTATTTTGTATTTAACATGATGTATGACTTAGTAAACGTAAGGTTGTCGACCAAACCCTAGTGCCGACACCTCGAACGAACACGGGGTTGAAACCGTGGCCTTACGTCTAGTAAGCCAACACACTACCTACTATACTACGGTACAGAGCTGGCAATCTCAGAGGACATAGGTGTTCCTCAGTTAATTTGGTTAATTTCCAATCGTTTTATGGGAAAGATTAATCACGTTGGCAGCAGGAGGATACATGCAATATTGCCAGGCTCTGCTGGAGACGTATGGACAAGAAGACGACTGACGCACTTCTGCTTTTAAGTCACATGTCTCAACCATCGCACAATGGCGATTCTTATGGACCACTGTTTTCTTGGTAGGCATGCTGAAAGACTTGGTATTTCGACAAACAACTTCTGCAGAAGCACTTAATCTGAGGAAGGGGAATATATTATCTTTCACCTTAGATGTCAGTACCTTGCTCTTGTCATAAAGAGACGGAGCTTATTGACTTCTCACTTTCTGACATCATTAATCGAGCTCCCTAATATAAGGATTGCTGCAGTAGCAAGATTAGTTCTGGACTTATCATGGTTTCCTCTAGGAAATGTATAATTCCCGGGTAGAATTGATTTTGATATCACAATGGGTTTAAATCTTCCCTTAAGGGAGATTCGCGACTTTACCTAACCTAACCTAAGCATGACTTTAAATGTGAACAATTTTCCCCGAAAAGAAAATTTTTTTTAAGATTTTCATGATATTTCTGTGCCAAACTGGATGGTAGAACTTGTCATTTGCCTACTTTCAAAGTAAGACTAGTTAGTTTAGCAGCTGTAAGCAATGCAACGTTGCTCATAAAAAAGACTTGTGCATATCTCCAAGTAGAGATCAGTATGGGATTCTAAATCATCCATTCGTTATTTCATTAGGCATTCTTGAGAGGACATGTCATTTGATCATGTTCACAAGGGTATGTCGCCCAGAAGTGGGGGATTGTTAAATAGTAATGTTCCATTCTGTTGTATCACTAGTGGAAACGTAATGTTGTAACGTAGGGCATGACAAAATCTAAATCCTTTCTCTGCCATTAGTATTCCAACTATGAAAACGCTGTGTTATGTTAAAGGACATTATAAAAGAATTTCTCTTTTTTGCAAAGCTTTTGGAACTCATAAATAAAACAAAAAAAACAAAAAATTGAAACTTTTATGGTTTATTAGAGTAACGAATAAATAAAAATAATTTTTTGAATGAAAAAAAAACCTGGCAACTAACTTAGGGTTATTTGGCTGAACTCAATCAAAAGAATATGATATGAAAAGGAAAAAAAGTAAACAAATAACGCTGGCCAAATAGCCGTAGCAATAAACTTATGTCCACTGGCTGGTTAAGCAACTTGCCAGCCAATGGGTTTAAGTATGTGGGTTTATGGTAACGACAGGAAATACGAGGGTGTATGTGAGCTGTACCGATGTTATAAATCTTAGCCATTAAAATCGTTATAAAAAAAATACTATTGCACCATAACATAGATTTACCGTTATTCAATGGTTTTAGTTTAAACTGTAATAATAGTGCCCTACAGGCGGTTGCAATGAAGTTAGAGAAATATTGTTACGTTTTTACCTTTTTAAAAACATTTAAAATATAAGCTCGAAGATTGCAAATAAAATATAAATATATTTGTGTTTAGTCTTAATTAAAATTCTTTATTATTCAATTCTGTGTGGCACTGTTCACAACTTGATGTAAACAATAACAATTGCTTTTATTTGTTATTCCTCTGTTTATACACTTTGCATAAACAATAACAATTACTAGGCAATTATACGACAGATCTTTGTAACGAAGATCTTCAAACCACGATTACTCAGTTCTTCGCACAAAACTGACTGAACTGAACTTTTCTAACCCAGTCGCCTGCCTTGCCTTGTATGTATATTATATGGCAAAGTAGAGTTCATGAATTCGGCTTCTTGAAATCTCTATAAATATAAGCATTGTTGTTTACGTTTATTATTGTAGTGTTTGTTGATGTATTTTTGTTTACTTGTTTATAATTTTTTATGCTATTGTTTGTTGTTGTGTTTTTGTTTATTTGATTACCAATGTTTACGCTGGTGTTTGTCGTTATATTAAGCAGTACGATAATTTTTAAACAGGTTTGTTTACTGCATTGTTTTGTTTTTGTTTAGTTTCTTTATAATTTTAATGTGAAGCAAAACACCAGTATCTAGATTTTTCATTTTCTTAAGAATATGTAATAATGGTGGCGAATATTGATCAGATCGTATCAAGCATTTTTGCCTAGAGACGTGCCTCACTGAACTGAACTGCTTATGAGTTATAGTGACTCACTTCAATAGCACACTTATTGGATCGACCATTTTAATTTACAGCTCCAAACACGTTCATATTTATTCATGACTTTTATTAACTACTTCCACTACTGCTACTACCACTAAACATAATTCCTGTATATAGCACATCAAATACACGGACAATATTTTCTTTATAGTCTACGCTAAACTATATTTTATTACAACTACAACTACAGATGTGTATAAAACTAAAGTTTATGATCCTTGTAGGTTATGTTTTTGTTTTGCTTCTGTTTTATAACACATTTATGGCTTAAAATTATGTAATAAATACAGAGAAAAAAAATTATGATTATTATTATTGCCACCACTGTTTGTTTGTTTGTGTGTGCGTGTGTTTACTAGCACACTTTGGTTTACACTCTTTTGAATATAATTTATAGACACGGTCGGTAGCGTTCGTTATAAAAACATATTTTAATGTAGCAAGTTAAAGTCAGAAATAAAATGTAAAGAGAGAGAGAGAGAGTGCAAGAGAGTGAAATAAATCATGGGAAAATGTATAAACAGGGGTTTTTAAAAAATAGGTTTTGAGAACAATAAATATTTGGCTGCATGGTGTTATTTTAGAATAGAAAAAAAGGAGACGAATAATAAAACAAATTTAAGTCAGCATGATATATGAGCGACGAATTTGATTTTATGGAACCTTTGTTTAGCTTGTGATGCTTTTGAGCTTGTTTAAAGAATATTTTAAACTTAAAGAAGATAATAGATTTGCTTAATGGTGGCAACTTATTTTAATCATGGTGTATTGGTAGTATAATGAACCTAAGATTCTAAGTGTGGTCAATAAGATTGACTGCTACAGTTGTACAAATCTATCCCACATAGAAGATCGCAACTGCCCTGAAAATATAGCCAAATATAGCTTTTTTTAGTTGTCACAAGAGTACTAGCTAGTTTTACACTAGAGACGGATTAAAAAACTTTAAAAAGATATTTAGTTGCCGTAGTCTAGTAGGTAGTGTGTTGGCTTATTAGACGCAAGGTCACGGTTCAAACTTTACTCCTTACTAAAGGGTTGTAATGATCAATTATGTATGTATGTATGTTTCACGTTAAAATAACGTCTTACTCTAAGACAAAGTTGAGAAGAGAATAAGATGTAAAATGCAAAAATAGGACGGAAACTGTTCTATTCCGGTATGTCAAATTACCGAAACTTATCTGGATCTGAAATTCGGAAAAGGCCGTGTATTATGCTGGCTTCCTTCAAATAAAATTGTAGATGTGGTGGGTAAACGCGTTGCTTAAGTTGGGTGCCTGAAGAACCAACGCATTGGCTGCCTTCTGAACTACTTAATGGATACCATACACTTTTTGATCTAAATTGCAATTTTAAGCGTGTATTGTATCTATGTCCATGAATGTAGCATACACAACTAAAATATTGTTACCCTTTTACCTTTTAAAAACTTTGAAAATATGAGCTCGTAGACTGCAAATAAAATAAAAATCAATTTGTGTTTAGTTTTAATTAAAATTCTTTATTATTCGCACAATTTTGTGTGACAGTGTTCACAACTTTTATTTTCGTTATTATTCCTCTGCTTACACCTTTTGCACAAACAATAACAATCATTAGGTAATTATTCGACAGATCTCTGTAAGGGAGATCTTCAAACCACGATTCTCTCTTCAAACGCACCGCGTCTTCACACAAAACAGACCGAACTTCACTAACTCACTCGCCTACTTTGCCTTGACCTTTTATATGGCAAAGTAAACAGTCTGTTGAATGTTCTTGTAGGCGAGTGTTCATGACTTCGACTTCTCAAAATCTCTATAAATGTCAAGATCGTTGTTTACATTTGTTGTTTACCATTTTTTATGTTGGTGTTTGTTGTTATATTAAGCACTACGACAATTTGTAGACAGGTTTGTTTACTGCATTGTTTTGTTTTTGTAGCTTTTGGTTATAATTTTAATGTTAAGTGAAGCAGAACATTAGTATCTAGATTTTTTCATTTTCGTAACAATATTATTTGTTAGCGTAGGGTATAGAAACAAAACTTAACAATACCAGACCATTAGAAATGTCTGAAAGAAAATTCATTTGCATTATGTAATCTTCGTTATTATTTTTTTTCAACTCTTTTTCAATTTTTCTATTTTCCTTTGCTCAATTTTAAATTGTTTTTCTTTATTTTTTCTTCGAAAACGTTTTAAGTAAATGAAAAGTTCACAAAGAAATTATTTTCATAACAAAAAAAAGGAAGAAGGGGAATGGGAAAAAAACTCTAAATTATTAACATAAACAGAAATATTTTCTTCATAAAAAGAAAGAAATTCATATTCTTTTCGCAACAAAGGACACCTAAAACAACTTAAGACTTGTATCCTTTTCTGCTTAACAGAAAAAATAAAACAAAGAAACGGAGAAACATTTAAATAAATTGTTACAATTTTGTTTCTATTCAACAACAACAAAAAAAAAGAATTTTTTTGTATTTTGAAAACTTTTGCTTTTTAACTTTGATTTCTTTTCTCTTACGCAGCAAAAGTTCTGAAAAGGCTAAAATAAAAATGTTAAATTCCTTCTACATTCTGCTCCTTTTCGCAGTTATTTTGTATGAAGAAACAAAGAATGTGTAAGACTGACTCATTTGCATTTCAACATAAATCGTGTATTTTTCTTTAAGAAATAAAAAAGACAGAAAAAAATCTTTTCTTTTTTGTTAAAAGAAAAATCACTGCAAGTAAGGACAGAAAATAAGGATACGTGTTAAGGTGTTTCTTTAGCGAAATCAAAAAACGACAAACTTTTCAATTTTCATTTCAAGAAAAAGTAAAGAAAAGTGAATATTTATGAAGAGAACAGTACAGAATAGCAGACAAGAGAAGAATCACAAGAGAAACTTTTCACTTTCTTCATATGCAAAGCAGAACAAAAGAAAAAAGTAAGAAAATGGAAAGAAATGAAACCGAAGCTGTAAATTCTTTTCAAATTTTATTTCATTGTACGTTATTATTATGCCTTAATGTATGCAACATTTTCTTTTTTAACTTTTTTCTCTGTTTTAAAAACAATAACGTATGTATAGGAGTGGTTGAAAAATAAAATTGGTTGTATACTTTAAGGGGCCCTTATTTGAGTACTTTTTTCTGCAATGCTTATATGTATTGTTTTCAATTATACAACATGTCTGCGGGTATGTTCTATTGCATTACACCCTCTAGGTCTCAGTTTTAATAACAAAAATAGTCTGGAAGTTACTAGTTTCTATCTAATAGATAGTGAGTTCAAACCCCAAACTACAAACGAACAATTTTAAACATAAAAAAATAAGATTTTTTGATGACAAATCTGATAGTAAATAAAATTGCTAACCTATCTCGTTACGCTGTACGAGGTACAGACGTTGCCATACTCGGCCATCACGTATGCTCTGAAGTCCACGCCGAAAGCTAGCCTTGAGGTCGTCTTGCCTCTATAGCCGTTGGACATTGCTTCGATACTGCATGAAGTAGAACCGAATCCACCAAATTTTAGATATGACTACGGGAGGCTGTTTTCAGACGAGCATTCAAGACTCTGGGTTGCTGAAACTGTCAGCGGTGACGGTAATATAACGATTTTCACCGATTGCTCAAAAATGGAATGTTGAAATGAATCTGGGATCCATTCCGATAAGTTGGCGCTGAACGGGTGATACCGAATACCTAACCAGGCCAGCGTTTTTCAGAGATTTTGTGCGAGTGTCCTGCACTTCAGAACAGACGTCATCGGTTTTTTGGAGACAGAACGTTTGAAGATTTGGTCATGATGGCGAACGTGCCACTAAGGGAACTGGCCGGTTTCATCCGAAGCTCAGGGTGGTTCAAACCCACCACTAACGAATCATGACCAGGGTTCTTACCTCACACTGGGTAACACAATGGGCCATATGACCACCGAGTGAACTTGCATGTGAACGGCAAGCAACCCGCTAACCAGACCTAACTAACAATTGCCAAGGGAAGTTTTTCAGAAATGTAACGTTAGTAGACGACTGTAAACTACAAGTCCCCTACACATAGAAGAAATTAACACATATAACATGGGTGGTGAGAGAAACTAGGTCGTAATCCCTGTAATGACCAATTAAGTTACCGTTCTTTAGAATTTTGCTGATGCAAATTAAAAGCTTGCAGCATTCAAAAATCAAGAAAAAATTTGCCCCCAAGGCAAAGCTGTTTGAGTCGAATTTTGATCAAATTTGATTAGTCGAACAATGGGAAGACACAGTCTGGGCTGTCTATTCTTGCTATGGATTTGAAAAAGTTTGAGGTTTTGCATTCAATTGCCGTTTGATATAGAAAAGGCCTACAGAAGGCCCTTTCACTGCTTTAGCTGGCCTACTGCTTAGCACTTAGGACAAAGCCAACTTGAGTACTGTTTGTTATACTCATATAATGTGTACTTATGCCTGCACACAATGGAAAATGGAAAAAGTTTTCTTGTGTTAAGGATTTAATTTGACTGAAAGAGAAACAATCAATTTGCATGATTTCCAATTCAATTTAAGGAAAAAAATTTCATTTCTTGTAATTTTCAACATGAAAGTGATTACGAAAATCCTTAAGGTGTTGTACAGGAGTACAGGAGGTAAAAAAGGATGATTGACTAAAGAAAAGGAAATTTATTTTTCAGAGTGAAACATTTGTAAACAACAAAACCACATTAACATACAAGTAAATCACACTACAAGCAAATTGGAACAGCCTATGTTAACACCGAAATGCGAAGTAATTTTCATACAAATTTAATTTAATTTTCAATTTAATGTTTTTATGTTTCACAGTCAAATTAAATTACATGATTTCGTGTTAAACTCAGCTTAACAACTCAATTTGAAATTAAAAAAAAAACCTTTTTAATTGAATTTCCCATTGTTCTCCAGCGTAAATAAACATTTATCGCTGTAGTAGTGCATTAAAATAATTAACAATTTATACACAATTAGTAATATTTATAATTAATTAATCAATTAATTAATTAATGCATTCTCATATCCTAACAACAACAATATCAATAATAACAAACAAACAATATGGTTTTTGCAAAATTGTTATAATTTTCTGCCTGAATTATTGATTCAATTACACGCACGGCACGAATATTTTAAGTTGTTTTAAGCATGATGAAATCATTTTGATTTGAGGTAAAATTAAAACAATTCAAATTGATTTATTAACTTACAATTACAACAACAACTTGGCTGAGAGAATAATAAATAATTAATAAATTTGTTTACATTAAATTACGATGGGTTTAAAACAGTCGAAACATTTTCAATTAATCATTGCGCCACAATTAGCAATCACGAGTAAGGGGGTTTTGTATATGAAGAATGGTTTTTTTCTGGATTTTAATACATTTGAAATGTAAAATTCAAAGCTATTCATTTAAAATATTGTTACGAATATGAAAAATCAAGATCCTAGTGATTGGCTTTTACATCGCAGCTGTTTACAAATTATCGTACGGCTTAATGTAATAACAAACACTAGCATAAAAAAAATGGTAAACAAGTAAACAAAGGTACACAAACAACAATAATGAATATAAACAACGATGTTTACATTTATAGAGATTTCGAGAAGGCGAAGTCACTAAAGTTCGCTTTCAAGAACAATCATCAGACTGTTTATCCTGCCATATAAAAGGCAAGGCATAATTGTCATTGTTTATGCAAAGGGTACAAACGGAGGAGTAACAAAGAAGAGCAATTATTGTTGTTTACATTAAGTTGTGAACAGTGGCACACAGGACTGTGAGAATAATAAAGAAGTCTAATTAAAACTAAACACAATAAGATTTTTAAAATATATTAAAATAATTTAAGTTTTTAAAGAAAAACACGTCTTTAGTTCTAAAATCCAGCAGACCATGCAGTATTTTTTCACTCAGTATTTCGTGTTGGGATTGAAATTACTGAGTAACAGAGTTCTAACATCGTTTAATGGGTGCTACACACGTAACGTTCTTCTATTTATCTTTAAATTTATTATTCTTCTCACATAAGCTTCTATTAGAAAATGGAATAGTGATTGCTGTTGAATACTTTTCTCCAACACATTCACCATGTCATACAACCTGATTCACAAACCATCTAGTCTCCGACGTTATCCTCAGTGTATCATCAACTTTCTACTTGATTAGTATACAGGAAATACCAATCATAAAGTCGCCGTAGTCTAGTAGGTAGTGCGTTGGCTTATTAGACTTGAGGCCATGGTTCAAACCCCAGGCCAGATATCTCGAAAATAACGATATATGAAAAAATATTTCTTTGGCTACTTCCTCTCTTCAGATTTCTGGCAAAAATTTTGATAATAAAATAAAATCGCCATAAAAAGATTCTCAAAAAATCTGTCGTTCTGAATCGATATTAAACTCACGTATAAAAATTAACACACACAACATAAGTGGTGTAAGAAACTAGGTTGTAATCCTGACTAAAAGGTTGTAATGACCTTTTATACACATACATATGTGATCATGTTATCCATTTGCGATGTTTGTCTTAACTAGTTCATCGCAGTATAAAGTATTGTAAGCAACATCGTATTCTTATTAGTTACAAATTCGCTTACCTATCTTCTAATGATTTCTCCGCTTAGTTTAAGTATAATTAATCAAGTTACCACATCTAAGCAACTGATTGGACCACCATTTCATACCATTCTATAAGCTATAGAATTCTTTTATCCGATATAAAAACAAATCTATACAAGCCATAAGAGCAATTATTTACTTTAAGACGAAACTGTTCAAGGAAGTCTATGGTGCATGCAATTACAGCATCTGAGGTAACTAGTGTAGTAGCAGCAATTATCGCCATAGATATCGCGGAAGAACCGCTGCAGATCTGTTTAAAAGAAGTAAATTCGACATTCTCACCAGAAAATAGTAACACATGGCAGTTTCGCAGAGTGTGGTCTTGATAACGCAGACATAATTGTTTTGCGTGAGCCCGTTACAGAAAAGCCTGTACAGAAAAGAAACTCTACATTCGAATACATATGTTCGAAATTTGAAACAATATTCTCTTGGCTGTTTTAAAAACTCTTATCAACCTCCGATTTAATTTTTTATAGCTGTAGCTAATCCGTTTAGTTGTGACATAAATTCCTGTTGTTGGAAGAGAAAATAGAAAGTACTTTGATTTGACAATGTGGCATTGCGGTTATACGATCTTTGTATCGACATACCAATAGTATTTACTTTCAAGTCTTTCATGTCACCATTGGTTCGTTTGTGGAATAGTTTCAATCGTACTTGCCACCAAGCAAGGTTGATTTCAACATATTTCACAGAGGTGTTGTGTTGTGCCTTTTCCAGGCGTTAATTTATGCATGACTGATGGAATCTATAGTTCCAAGTCGACTCCGAACAACAGATTTTTGAGCAACTTTTCATGGCAGGAAGACGTCGAAGATACCTACTACACTACGGCGATTTCATATACGTACAAAAAACTACCACAAAGTCTATTCATACTGCAAATCTGTTGTTTCAAACTAAGCAACTATAGAAAAATATCCTGCTGTGTTGATCGAAACGAGTATCAACAGTTATGACTTTATGCTAAATGCTTCCCAAAGAGATAGTCTCCTGCTAGAACTGAGACTCTAAGTCAGCCTACCAGTGGGCGTATATATTGCAGGAAGTCATCAGCTTAATGGACGTAAAATTAAATCGTAGTGTTTGTCCAAGGCAATCAATACAACGAAGCGTAAATGAAACACTAAACAAGTATGATATATCACTGGCTTTCAACTGAGTCAAAAATAACTTCCTTTTTTGGTAATATTTCGTTGGAAAATAACTTTTCTTTGATGCCTTTAAAGTGGCTTATATTTTCACGTGCAAGTTCAAAGTAAACTTTCAAGCCATCAATTGGTATTACATGCAGTTGCTTTAGTTTTTAAATAATCTTTTAAGCCACCTTTTCGGTTATTTTTCACCATTTGACTTTCACTTTCTTTTGATTGAATTTTTTCTGTTGATCACATCTTTTTCGATTTTTTCATATCCGTTTGGAAATGAGTATGTGATGAGCATGTAAAAATGCTTCTTCTTTTTTTTTTGCAAGGGCACGGGCTTGAACATGAATATGAGCGGCTTTAATTTTAATCAACCACTCACTTATAAGGCGGAAATTAATTTTTTTTTTTGCTTTTTACCCGGATATGTACATATGTACACATGTATGTAACCACGATAAAAAAATCCATGAATAAAATTCAAGAATATAAACGGAAGAAGAAGAATTATACGATGACCATAAAACCGCAAGAGTTAAAGGTTCACCGCTGCTTACATTGCAATGTGAGAGCGAATGCTATAACAACGACAGGCACACACAGTTTACATGTACACTCACACACAGAAGGATTAAATACACTCGCACGTACGTGTAAATACTACATATTCTACTAGAGTCTTATGGCTAGTGGTTGTAATGACAGGATATTCAGTTGTTGTATGTGCTATAAAATACGAGTACCAAAAAATAATTGAACTCTAGGTCAAGAGGCGTATTAATACCGTAATTTTTCATTTTTCTTTCGAGGTTAACAATACAGTGGTGGCAGGAAATATATTGTTACGAAAATATAAAAATCTAGATACTGGTGTTTTGCTTTTACATCGCTTAACATTAAAATTATAAGCAAAAGTTACAAAAACAAAACAATGCAGTAAACAAGCGTGTTTACAAATTATCGTACTGCTTAATATAACAACAAACATCGGCATAAAAAAATGGTGAACAAGTAAACAAAAATACGCAAAAAACACTACAAGATTAAAAACAAACAAAATACACAAACAATACTACAATAATAAATGTAAACATCGTTGTTTACATATATAGAGATTTCAAGAAGGCGAAGTCATGACTGTTGACTATGCCATATAAATGGCAAGGCGAAGCAATCGACAGTAAAGAGTGAAGTTCTGTCAGACTTGTGTGAAGACGCGATGCGTTTGAAGAGAGTAATCGTGGTTTGAAGATCTCTGTTACAAAGATCTGTCAAATAATTGTCTAGTAATTGTTACTGTTTATACAAAGGGTATAAACAACGAATAATTTTATTCCTATTATTATTGTTTTAGTGCTAGAAATTTGTCCACATCTAAAGCTTTCTGTGCAATTTATGAGTACAAAAGCAATGTAAATCATGTCTCTGTGTGTATTCAGCTTAAATAAGTAAGTAATTATTGGGATTGTTTCTCAATCATAATGGCATTAATTCGCTTTGTATGTAAGGGAATTAGAGTGGTAGAAATAAATCAATTCGTGTTTCGTACTTAATATGTTCTGCAAGAGATACCAGGACTTTATAAGTAAAACCAAATAAAAAAAGGGCAAAGTTCAAATAAAGTTCAGATATAGGTTTTTAATAAATTTATTTCTTACAACTACACAGTAACTAATGCAGAACCAATAAAATCTCTTATTTCTCAAGCCTTAATCAATACTTTTCAAGGTTCGAAACTTTTTTTTGTATTTCACCACATAATTTCCGCTTATCTGCACTTGCAATATAAACATTGTAGTGCAGTTGACATTGTGGTTATTGGAGGTTATTATTTTACATTATCAATGCAAAATTAATTAGTTTTTCAATTTCAATTGCTCTTCATACTCAACTCAACAATACCATGTAAAGTGAACATCATCATCAGCAGCAGCTGCTGTTCGCAATTATTGTTGATTTGTTTTCTCATTTAAATATTGAAATTAAATTCCATATACAATTTGTTGTTTCAGAGCAATTAAAATTTAATTGTGAATTGTGAAATCGTAATTTGTTGTTGTTTTAATTTTTGTGTCAACTCACCAATGGCCAATGCCAACCGAAATTAATGGAAATCAAGTGGTTAAACACTTACCTGTAAAGAGAGAGAAAAAAACGTATAAAAATATATTAGAAATGTTCAAACAAACAAATTCAATTCAATAACAATTGAATTGAGAGAAGTATGTTAGAAAATTAAATGAAATTTAATTAAAATTTTTCAAAACCAAGTCTTTTTAACATGGACCGCAATTGTCATCCAAAATTGATTTGAAATTGATTTTATCATCTCATATTGTGTGTGTATAATTTAAAAATGCCGGACTTCTGTCCAATATTGGGTGTGTTTTGTGAAATACTGCTCAATCCATCCCAAGTTTTTAGAGTTTCTTATCTTACTGGCCCTGGACTAGGGGATAGCGGAAAACTGTGGTAACACAATGGGCCCTATGTGGCCTAAGTGTGCCCCTTCAACTCGCTGGGATAGGCAGCCACCTCTACCTACCTTCTTATCTTTTAGTCCTTATATTAACTCAGCGTAAAGAAAAATTTTTTTTGATATCAGCAACAAATTCATGAACTTTCATGATTTCACCTTCTCGAAATCTCTATAATTGTAAACATCGTTGTTTACGTCTACAATAAAATTGTAGTGTTGTTATTGTTGTATTTTTGTTTACTTGTTTAACATTTTTTATGCTGGTGTTTGTTGTTAGATTAAGCAGTACGATAATTTGTAAGCAGGTTTGTTTACTTGCATTGTTTTGTTTTGGTAGATTTTGTTTACAATTTTAATGTTAAGCGATGTAAAAGTAAAACACCAGTATCTAGATTTATCATTTTCGTAACACTACGTTGTGAATCAATTATTTTTTCATTCATTTCAGATTTAAATCAAAACTTTTCAAATAATTTTTATTTTAAATGTTTCGATTTTTTATTAAATTTCAAAAAATCATTAAATTTAATGGAGTATATTCCAGTAATAAAATATTTAAGCATTCTTGCATTCTGCATTCTGTTTTAAAAACGAATCATTCGAATATTTCCAACCTATGCAGACCAGAACCACCGAAAACTTCTAAAAAAAAATATGCGAACTGTGTTGTTTGTTTGGTTTGTATTTGGATTTGGAAAAACTTCGAATTTTTATTCTCCCCTTTTTTTATTGCTTTTTTTGCGTTCCTTGTTACAGGAGCCAAACAAAAAATTTGTTAAAAATACACACAAAAAAAATGTGTTTATTTGCGAATATTTTCATCGATGGAATGGATGAAATTGATGGCTGGAAAGTTATTTGCAAATAAACTGCGCAAAGAATATTCTCTCACATTCACATTGGTTTGTGGTTATAATTTCATTGGAGTCTACTTCTAAACTTTAAGTTTTTATTACTAAAACAAGTAATTTTTAATTCATTTCCACACTTCCCTTCCTTCCTGATAGTAATTGTTGTATCATTATCCTACAGACGATTGCCTCCTTTTTTTGTTCGATTTCCAGCCACCACATAAATGTGGCATCGAGAAACTTTTTCCTGTTTTTATTGAATTGAAGTTGAATTATTTTTTTTTTATTGTTTTGAATGATATGTCGGAAGTATGAAAAAATAAAAAATAATTTCTACCAATTGTTGTCAGCCGTAATAGAGTGTGAGTGGAGGGAGTGGAATGGAAAACTGATTTCCACTAACATTTTTCATTTGTTCAACAAGGGAGGTGGGCAATAGTAAATGGTTTTGGAACATTTTCTGTTTTTTTTTTCCTTTGTGGTAACAAGTTATGAAGTCACTGCCACTGCATTAAAATGATTTGTTACATCGTCCATAAAAAGGAAACTTAAATTAAATAGGTTTTGTTCCAATAAATATAAGGATTTCCGCACATAACGTGAAATTTATTGAAAACAGTTTTCGATTTAAATTCTGAAGAAAACATACCTTTAAATATGGAATGTTTTCTTCACCTTTAATGTATGTTTATATTACGAAACAATTTTTGAAATTTTTTATAAACAAGTGGCGCAGTCTACTTAAAGTTCTGGACTACTACCGAACAATCCGTATTCAAATATGGGTAAAGACCAGAGATCAGCAATGAATCGTTTTTTCGCTACTCATAAGCACACATGAAATTTTGAATATTGTAAGTGAGTCAATAATATTGAAACTTAACTATGTACACTGATTCATTCATACTTACTACAACGTTGATTTATAAGTACAGGTTGCAATGAGTATTCTTACAACGATGCCATTAAACTCATACCAGTCGAAATATGTTTGATTCGCAAGTCTACTCATTTAGATGCATAACTTTAGAAGAATACTTCGAGTGACTCAGTGAGTGTATACATATCAGAAATACTCATTGCTGATCTCTGGTAAAGACCTGACATTTCACACTGGTTTTCGAAGTTTAAAAATGAAGAGAGCCCTCAAGTATCTTTAAGCAATAAGCGTCATAGAAAGATCAGGCTCCTGTTAGGTAAGTGGTGTGGACTTATTAGACGTGAGGCCATAGATCTCTACCCAGAGATCCTAAACAACGATATATGAAAAAAGTATTTCTTTCGGTCACTCCTTCTCAGCGCTGTTCTGGAAGAAAAACTCTGAGAAGTGAAATAAAATTGTCATGAAAGGTTTCTAAAAAGAATTTGACGTTTGGAGGCGACTTTAAGCTAAAGGTCCCACCACTCATGGGTGGTATGACAAGCTAGTTTGTACGTTAAGTGTCATTCCAGGTCAGACATCTCCAACCAAACGAAATACGAAAAAATATTTCTTCGGTGACTTGTTGAGTAGTAAAAAAAATTGCCATGAAAAGTTTCTCAAAAATCCGACGTTCTATGTCGACGTATAACTGTACCCCCGCTACTCATGTATAAAAACTAAAACACACAATATAAGTGGTGCGAGAAGCTTGGTCGTAATCCTGACTTAAGGGGTGCTATGTTCAATTATGTTTGTATTTACGTATGTGTGTGTGACACAGTTCAGTTGGTAAAAATCGCAATTCTGTCAAAAACACTGAAAATAAATTAAAATTTTCATGAAAAGTTTCTCAAAAATTTGTCTTTCGGAATCAACTTTAAACTGTAGGTCCCACCACTCGTATATAATACGAGGTACTTATATAAGTATATACATAGTTGCAGTAAGTGGTTGTGAAGTTACATTTGATAGAGACAAAGAGCTGCCCCTCTTTCTTTCTTCTCGAATTTATTGCGGAAATAATATTTTCCATGGTGGTCAAACAAAAATACTTTTAAAATACTTTCTTCAATACATTGGTGATTTATTCTTCTGTCAGCTATTTTATTTAAACATTACTTGTATTGTTGGCTTTCATTTGAATACTTTTATTTCAAGTTGTGCTTTTGCAAATGGTAAAGAAAAACTCCAATAAAAGACAAACAAAGTCTTGAAAACTAAAAAGTTTTCCTTGTTTCCTGATTGCTTCAGTGAAATGAATGAATTTAATTTCAAATGCCACTCATGCTCAATTGAATACAAAACCAAACAAAATGCCAGGCAACCAACACAGCTACTATTGCCGTGTACTTTTCATTATTATTTTGCAACTGAAAACAAGACATATACACAAACAAACAGATTTCAAAATGAATTTGACAGTAAAAAAAATGAATAAATGAATGGAAGAACAGGAAAATGTGAAGGCTAACCAGGGAAATTCAATACAAATAGAAGGGAGTGAAAGAGAAAAACACCATTGCTGGATAGAATGAAGTATATGGGAGAAATTGTTGGTTTATACAGTAAGCATCAAAAGAAACTGTACATTCAAGAAAAAACATACTGGTGTTTTGCTTTTACATCGCTTAACATTAAAATTGTAAACAAAAGCTACAAATACAAAACAATGCAGTAAACAAACTTGTTACAAATTATCGTATGCTTAATATAACAACAAACACCAGCATAAAAATGGTAAACAAGTAAACATAAATATACAAACAGCACTGCAATAATTAATGTAAAAAACGATGTTTACATTTATAGATGTTTACATTTACAGATGTTTACATTTATAGAAATTTCGAGAATGTGGAGTCGTGAACATTCGCCTTCAAGAACATTCATCAGACTGTTTACTCTGGCATATAAAAGGCAAGGCAAAACAGGCGAGCGAGTTAGTGAAGTTCAGTCAGTCTTGGTTGAAGAAGCAAACAATGCAATAAACATAACAACAAACACCAGCATAAAAAATGGTAAACAAGTAAACAAAAATACACAAACAACTCTACAATAATAAATGTAAATAACGATATTTGCTTTTATAGAAATTACGAGAAGGCCGAGTCATGAACATTCGCCTTCAAGAACATTAATCAGACAAGGCAGATCAGGCGACTGAGTTAGTGAAGTTCAGTCGGTCTTGTGTAAAGACGCGGTATGTTTGAAGAGAGCAATTGTGGTTTGATGATCCCCGCTACAAAGATCTGTCGAATAATTGCGTAGCAATTGCTATTGCATATACAAAGGGTATAAACAGAGGAATAACAAAAGTTGCGTTTGGTGATTGTTAGAAATTTATCCTTAGTGTAGAGTTTCTTCTGGTGCTCACTGTATTCGTGTTATTATTATGTAGAACCCCTTGAAAATTTAAAAAAAACCGTCATTTTCAATATCTTCCAAGCAAAAGTATTCAGCGACCTTGTTGGATGTACTAAACGGAACGAAATTTGAAATGAAAAAAAAAATTCCTGAAATCTATTAAGGGAAATGGTGTACATTTAGCATGAAAAACAATAGAATTTGTTATCTTAACAATAATCCAGCAATTGTATTTGAACCCCATTGTTCTATATTTTCTATTGCCATTGTTAGCAGCATTATATTGTTGTTGTTGTCGGAATTGAGTTGAGTTGAATTGAGTTGTGTTGGTTATTTTCAAGACAAAAAAAGCGTAAAACTTGATCCTTGCAAAAGTGTTAAAATTACAGAAGACAAACAAATTTATTCTGACACAGAAAAAAAATGGAAAAAAGGAAACGAAAAAAAACACAAGAAACACACAAAAACAAAACCTAAAATGAAATGGAACAGAAATATCGAAATACCAGACAGACAAGACAAAACCAAATTGAAGCAAACCAAACCAGACCAGACCAGACCAGACCTAACCAAACCAACAAATATTTAAAAAAGACACGGATAACTCCCAGAGCTGCTTCTCGCCTTTATACAGTTTGGCAAACGGCATCAGTAAATGGAGTAGAAGTTCTCCAAACGATTCAAAATAAAAACAAAAATTTTTTGAAACAAAAAACCAAGAAAAAAGTAAAAAAAATGCAGAAAAGAATTTGAGAGAGGAAAAAAAATGCTGTAGTTTTAGTTGAATGAATCGAATGTTTGGTTGTAAAATCTATGCTGACTATGCCTGGCCGGGCTAATTGAATGAAAAAGGGGCATTACAAGCAATTTTTGTTTTTTTCCCCTTTTTGCCTTTTGTTTCAGGTTATTGCTGGAATTCTTTTTAAAAGCTTAACTACTGGGGTTTTCTCTTTTTTTTTCAAATATTTTTCCTTTTGAACTTCTATTGAAAAACAAATTCTATTAGAAAAAATGCTCCAAAAAAAATAGAAGAAAAAACAAATAAAAAATGAAAGTCGAAATAAAAACAACGACAAAATAATTGAAGCAAAAATTCACACACAAGTGCTAGAGAATAAAACCAAAAATAGGGAGGGAAAACGAAACGAAACGAGAAAAAAAATTAAAACCGATTTGAAATTTTTCTTTAACACCCATTCAATTGATAAGTGCATAGAATTTATAGGCAAATAAGTCTCTTATATACAGGCATAGCTGGCTTGTAGTCGTACTTAATTGGTCGCATTTTTAGAAGGATTTTGAAATCATTCGTTGTGTTCAAGGAATTTGTCATGCAGTTACTTAGAGTTTTAAGTGCACTTTTCTAAAAGGCCTAAAGCCTTTTGAAAAGCCATCGGGGACTGAATGAAAGCATGTGTAAGTGGACATTTAATATATATTTCGACAACATGGGGTTTTCCGCAGGGCCACTAACATGCAGATCATCACAAAACACACAACCTCTAAATATACTTTGAGCAACTTGCTTACGAGCCTCTCATCATGTCCTTGAAACCAGTGCCGCATGCGTATAATGTTGTAACTTTCGCAAAACATGTAAACTACAATCTACAGAATAGGAATCTATCAAGTCCAGCATGTAGACTCCATCATGGGAAGATTTACTTGGAACCTATGTGAAGCTAACGCATCTGATGAGAAAAAGTATACAACGGATATACTAAAGTTTTAACATAGGAAAACGCATGTTTAGTGTCGTTTATGTCACGCTTCAAAAAGTTTGTAAAATAGTCTACATAGTAGTGCCAAGGTCATACTGGGTGAAGAGCTATTTTCTCTTTCTCCTTATCTCCACATCTCCTGAAGAAATTTTTTCCCTTGTGTCCAACACCAATTAACCTCGCATTTCACTGCATAATGCAATGTCCATTAACGATGCCAGCTTCCTAACCAAGTGTAATCTTTAAGAGTTTGAGCAGACTGTTCGTGCGTCCTCTATTTAAACTTCGCACTATTCTGGCCGTATCCGATATTCTATCCGTATTCATACCTCCCATTGTCAATTATAAACTCACAGGTCTTTAAAGGCTTTTATAATGTAGAGAACTGACTAAACAGTTTGATGGTTGCACCAGGCATGGTTAGTTCATCTAATCTACAGTTAGATACCTGGAATAAATGTCTCATTTAAGACATCTACATACGTGAGGAGTCATTACAACCCTTTATTCAAGATTACAACCAAGCTTCTCACACTAACCAAGTTGTGTGTGTTAATTTTATACAGGAATGGCTAGACCTATGGTTTAAAATCGACTCCGAACGATAGATTTTTGAGAAACTTAGACCTTTGAAATAACTTTTAATCGTCCAGGAGACTATTGGATTAGAATTCAGTGCTTTGACAGCTGTTTGCCAATATAACTTCCGTATATATTTAAATGCCACTATTGCTTATCTTAACCTGTACTGACAACACTTTCGCCTACAAGATGATGCCTCAATCCAATATCTTTATGGATTTCGTCATCGATTCCGAAAAAAATCCAAACTACCACAGTTCTACGAGTTTAAATGTTTTAGAAACCTTTGAAGTAAAAGTTCATTACAACCCTTCAGTCAAGATTACAACCTAGCTTTTCACATCACTTAGGCTGTGTATATGAATTTTATACATCTGAGGCGGGACCTACAGTTCAAAGTCTATTCAGAAACTTTTCATGGCAATTTTACTTACTCTCAGAGTTTTTGCCAGAAATCTGTTGAGAGGTAGTCGCCGAAGACATATTTTTTCATATTTCATTTAGTTGCAGATGCCTGAACAGGGGTTTGAACTGAGGTCTCATGTCCAATAAGCCAACATACTACCTACTATACTTCGGCGACTACTACAGTTCCAGTAAATGCTATCGACAAGGTTCTCGAATACTCCTAACAATTACGGTCATAATGAGCATTGGTATCGGCAGGTCAAAAGCATGGGAAAAATTAAATTGAAACCCGTTTAAGGTTAGATGGATACGAAGTATTTAACTAGCCTTCACATACTTTCCATTGCCGTGGCAATTACTTTAAGGGAAGGTGCTACAAAAAATGTAGTCGCAGAGCCATTGAATACTTCACCATTTTTCTCTCTACGACTATAACGAATAAAATTCGAATTTCTAAAATTCTTCCAATCATACAGGCACGCACATATGTACATGCTCGGAGAAAAAGTTTTTTTGCTAAAACGGCAAAAAAACGAAGAAAAAAGTGACACAAAATGTGGCATAAGTTTTTGCCAACGTAATTGAAAATGAAAATTTCTCTTAGTCAAGTCGACAAACACAGGCAAAAAATGAAAAACTTAAAACGTTGAAATGGCAACAAAAACAAAAAAAAAAAAAGAAAAGAAAAACTTGCTAAAAATAAAACTTGTTGGTAACATGGTAGATGTTAACCTTTTTTGTTTTACTTTTTTGTGTAAAGGCTGAGCAATAAAAATTGGCCAAAACTACCAAGTAAAAGCAACAACTTTGTTTAAGAAAAAAAACCCGAGAAAAATTGGAAAAACTTCCGAATGGAAGACATGAATGAAGCAAAGGGAGAGAAAGAGAGAAACTTTAATAAAATGACCAAATATTGAAAACTAATTTTTTGTTTGTCTTAAAACCGAGTGTTTGTTTCTGTTTCTGTTGTTTGTTAGAATGGCAGCCTATTAGGATGTGACTGACTGGCTTGGCCAACTGGAAACTGAATGAAGTAATTTCATCGAGTATTGTATATAAGTATTGTGCTTCATGCCACTCTATATATTTCAGTGAGAAAAGTAATCACTAAAGTTTTCTCTCTAATGCAACATCAACAACTCAGTTTCATTGGGTTTTTGTTTTTGTCTTCCATTTCTTTTTTCTTTCTGGCGTTCAATTTCTTGTTGAATGTTTCTGTTTTCAGAAGTTGTGGGTCTTTTCCTAAAGTTGCTAGTTTAGCTAGAGTTGCCCGCTTTAATAACGATGTTGTTAGAAGTAAAGAAACGAATTATCAAGAGATGGAGGAAGGAGGGTGGAGTATAAAAGGGAAATTCTATTTAATATTGTAAATGCTTTTGTCGTTACAGATTTCATTTCTTTAGCAATAGTTTCCTCTTTCGAAAAGGTTACAAGAAACGAAACAAAATGTGTTTTCAATTGCTTGGTTAGGGGCATAAGTTATTTCTTGCATTGCATTAAAGACCTGATCCGTAGTATTAAATAGAAATTATTTTTTCTCTCATTTAAATTCATTTGTCTCCTTTTTTATTGCAGTTTTTTGTTATGCTTTATAAAATCTTAATTATGCAAAATTTTTATTTGAAACTTGGATGCAAGTTTTTTCTTTTTCATAAGATTTCTTACAAATTTGTCTTGTGTTTTTCTCTTTTTTTTTTTTTTTTGCTTTCATTTAATAAAGTATTGTTCGTAACTTGCTAAACTATCGTGTGTCCCCCTTTGAATTTTGAAAAAAAGTCTTCCTCAGTTTTAGCCCAATATACACTGCACAATATAGTTTTAACTTAACGACAGGTTTGTTTTGTATATTCGCAAAAGGCTGTTATAAAAATGGCATATTTCCCTCAGCAATAAGAAGTCTTCTAAGCCCAGCTTTACTGAAACTCTTTTGTACTGCTTTAACATTTTTAATTACAATATTGTTACGAAAATGAAAAATTTAGCTACTGGTGTTTTGCTTCTATATCGTTTAACATTAAAATTATAAACAAAAGCTACAAAAACAAAACAATGCAGTAAACAAATCTGTTTAAGAATTATCGTACTGCTTAATATAACAACAAACAACAGCATAAAAAATGGTAAATAGGTAAACAAAAATATGCCAACAACACTACAAGAAAAAATTTATCGAAGTCACTAACATTCGCCTTCAAGAACATTCATCATGCCATATATTTAAAAGGCAAGACACAGCAAGCGTCTGAGTTACTGAAGTTCAGTCAATCTTGTGTGAAGACGAGGTGTGTTTGAAGAGAGTAATCTTGGTCTGAAGGTTACAAAGATCTGTCGACTAGCCAACTAGTTATTGTTTATGCAAAGACTATAAACAAAGGAATAACAAAGAAAAGCAATTGTTCTTGTTTACATCAAGTTGTGAACAGTGGCACACGGAATTGTGCGAATAATAAAGAATTTTGATTAAAACGAAACGCAAATTTATTTTTATTTTATTTGCAACCCCAGATCAGACATCTCGCACAAAACTAAAAACAGAATATATCTTCGGGGACTTCGTCCCTACGTAATATTGACAACATTCAGACATCTGGAAGAATACCTTGGATGTACGGATTCCGGAAGGTAAGATGTGTGACGGAATAGGGAATCGATAGTAAAAGTAAGCCAAGACATATTGCATAATCATCACCCTAGCCATTAGAAATGCTATCAATACGGCAGAATTATTGTACATTCTAGAGAGGGAGGAAGAACAAAGACTAGATTATGTGATAAAAATTGCATAAGACTGTGATAAATAACACCAGTTTTCCAAGGTTCTGTTCTACGACCACTATAATGATCTTATGTAGTAGTTTATATATGTTATAAGCCTCTCAATGGCGTATCGAAACGGTACGACATTCATATCATATACATAGATACTGGGACATAGTGTTATACCGGGAATATGTAGTTTGCGTGAACAATACAAACCTCCCATGAGTGCTCTACTTTTGGGAATCATTGGAGGATCTGCCCGCTTATAAGGGGTGTTTTTTATAGAGGTACTAGCTGACCCGGCGAACTTCGTCCAAAATTGATTTTTTTTATTGACCAAAACAGGTCACATTATATATTTATTGTAATAGCGCTGCCGAAGTTGTAGTTGTTGTACTCGATCCAAAACAAAAACTAACAGACATACATGTTATATATGTACATATGTAGTTATAAACCATCGAATTAGCCCACTTATAGGTATCTCTTAAAGGGGAGGGTTGCCACGCCCATTTTTGGTGAGTTTGTCGATATCGACTCTACGAACTTACCCACCAAATTCCATTCATCTACGATTACTATGTCCCTAAATATTCAATTTTAAAGGTTTCAGGTTCAGTAGTTTAAGAGTTATAGTTATTGAAGGGGGGTGTCACGCCTATTCTTGGTAGGATTGTCGATATCGACTCTACGAACTTACCCACGAAATTTTTTTCGTCTACGATCAATATGTACCTAAATATTAAATTTTAACGATTTGCCACGCCCTCTTAACATTTAGGGATATGAAAAATAGATGTTGTCCGATTCTCAGACCTACCCGATATGCACACAAAATCGGTCGATCCATTTCGGAGGAGTTTAACCACTAACACCGTGACACGAGGATTTTATATATTAGATAGAACTTTAAGTTGGTATTACTTTTCAAGATGGCGACCGATTTAACAGCTGTCAAGTGACTTATTTTCAGTTTGGTTTGGCAATTTATCATGAATAGACTCACGCCTAAACAACGCTTGCAAATAGAGCAATTTTATTTCGATTTATTAAAAGACACGTTTGGTGACCGCCTAATTTCACGTTTTGGACCAGTGAATTGGCCTCCAAGATCTTGTGATTTAACACCGCTAGACTACTTTCTGTGGAGCTATGTAAAGTCATTGGTCTATGCGGTAAAGCCACAAACGCTTGACCATTTGGAAGACAACATTCGCAGTGTTATTGCCGATATACGGCCACAAATGTTGGAAAAAGTCATCAAAAATTTGACGTCCAGATTGGACGATATCCGCGCCAGCCGTGGCGGTCATATGCCAGAAATCATATTTAAAATGTAATGCCACGAGATTATCTTTCGAATAAATAAAATTCATGTCAATCGAATAATCCATCGTTGTTTTATTGCAACTTAAAGTTCCATACCTTTATAAAAAAACACCTTATAATTGTCAACGTAAATAGTTATAGATTCTGTCAAAGTCGGCTGGGAGGGTTGAGATACGGGCAGAATAACTAAGATAATCTGCCATCTGTATAGATGGCACATGAAAAGTCTGATTAAACTTCAAAAGTGCACCCATAGCGTGATTAATGGAACCATCACTAGACATTGCATTAGGGGAACTTATGCAAGACGTATTGGCAGTAGACACGTGGTAAACAATTTTTTCAGGAGCTGTAGAGACGACCAAGAAAAGGAAACAGTTCTTCAGATTTTTGATATATGATCAATACTATGTTGAATAAGGAAAAAGTAGCGTCATGTCTGCTATGTTGACGATTTGAATAATAGGAGTCTAAATTATTTGATCTGAAGCTCCAAATGGTACCAAGACTAAGAGAAATGGATAGGTGTGGCATCACAAGACTTTGCCTAAGTATGATAAGCAAGCCTCCTCCTATACCTTCGTCTTTACCTAACTTCAAGAATCACTCGGACTCTGTTTACTGGAAGCAATCAAAAATTATAAAGCGTAGACCTCAAGCATTACAAACAGCCGGTCAACATAATGCTTAATACCCACTGTGTGTAGGGTATGAAATAAATAATTTTTGTTTCTTTTTATTTCTTCTTATTTTGTTGTAATCCAAAGCATTAATTCGATCGATTTGTAATGAATTGTGCAGCACGATAATTAATGAACTAACAAGTGTAGAGGAGGGAGGGAGATAAGAGAAAAATTTAACAATTAAAGGAATTTACGACTACAATTAAAAAAAGCTAAAGAAAAGGAAGAGAACAAATGCTTGAATTAAGTAAGGAATACAAACGATTTTTTATTTCTTTCGCATGAACGAGTATATTTTCAAGCTTAACAAATTGCTTGTACGGGATTACAACATTAAATATTACAATTGAAAAATAAAAATAAAGAAGAATTTCATTTAGAAAATCATATAAAAACTAACAAATTCAAGAAGTTACATGTCTAGTAATCTCTTCAAAGCATTTCATAGAAACAAAAAAAAAGAACACACGGAATATAAACAGATTTTTAGTTTAGTATCAAAGTGTGTCAGAGATTAATGATTTCCGATAAGCAATATTCAAATTTTTTATAAATACATTCGTTGTCTGTCACAACAAAAATAGAAATCCGCTTCTAAAAAAAACCATTTAGAATATGCACTTAACGACAAGACCATCCATTTATCCATCCATGTATCCCCATCTATCCATTTATCCATCTATTTATACGTAACAAATGACCAAGAAAAACTGAAAGATAAAACCAAACTTTTGCTGTCACTCCAAGTAGACCACATCCAAACATGTTTCATTTTTTTTTCTTCTTCTTTGATAAAATCGTTTTACGAGCAAGAAAAAAAACTACAAGAAAATGAAAGAACTTGGAAGCAAGAAAATAATGTTTAGAGAAGTAAAATATTTATGGAAAAATAAGATGTCAACGAGGGTTGTCTGGGCCAGAGTATTCAAAGTTTTTATGTGTAACTCCTCTGTATGTATTGTTATGTTTTTATCTTTTAAAAACATTTAAAATATGAGCTCGTACATTGTAAATAAAATAAAAATAAATTTGTGTTTAGTTTTAATTAAAATTCTTTATTGTTCGCACAATTCTGTGTGCCACTGTTCACACCTTGATGTAAACAACAACAATTGCTTTTCTTTGTTAATCCTCTGTTTATACCCTTTGCATAAACAATTACAATTAGTAGGCAATTATTCGATAGATCTTTGTAACGGAAATCTTCAAACCAGGATTATTCTCTTCAAACACAAGCGTCTTCACACATGGTTGGACAGACAAAAAATGCCCAAATATTTTAAGATCTTTATTTGTGATTTACTATATTCCTCAGACAACCCTCATATTGACTTAAAGTTTTTCTACATGTTTGTTTTTGTTTTCCTTGGTAAAAACTATTGTTTTTTCTACCATACCTTCGCCCATCTAGTCGGAGGAGTGCAGCATAAAAACTACAAAAAAATGGAAAATAAAAATCCATTTGACAAATTTCTACACATGCAAAGTCATACACACGCATATACACACAAATACATACATGTATCACCCATATATTCTCACATATAAATAGATCAACATCAAAGCTTTTGATTAATGTTTGCTGGTAACTGTTGTTGGCATTCAAAGTTGATTGCTTATGTCCAGACAACCATTCCTTACATTTGTGGTGTTCTCTTCTCTCTTCTCCCATGTCTCTCTGTCTCTGTTCTTTGTTGTCTTTGACCCAGAAGAAGCTTTAAAATGGACAAACAAATGTTTTTCTAGATTTTTCTCTACTAATGGCCTCATATGAATACGACAACATACTCACTCTTAGACTCTTGCACATAATTCTTGTTGCCATTATGTGTAGCAGACAGACAGACAAAACTATGTCACATGTTATCCTACAACAACAGCCATAAACAAAATTCATGCTTTCCCGTTCTCTCTCTCTTCCTCTAACTGCCATGGTTTTGTAAGAGGAAATAATGAAAAATTAATGAATTTTCGTTATAAATTGAAGAGAGTTTTTCTCCTCTCTTTTTGTTTTTATTGTCTTTTGCAAAGGAAATCTTTTGTTCTTTTTATGAATTTGACTTGGTTTGATTATGCAGGAATAGCAATTTTATGTTGCTGGGATTTGGAATCTTTTTTTTGTTTTTTTTTTTTTTTAGTTTATTTATGTAGTTTTTTTAGACTTGATGTTGATAATATAAACTTGGCTTTAATCCAATGCATAGAGGAAATCATTTGTTAGAACATTTGAAAGAAATAAAAGAAAAAGAGAAACATAAAAGAAATGTCAATGTACTGCTGCATAAATTATAAGACATAAATGGCAAATATGAATCAAAATAAAATAATTGAAAACACAAATAATAAATCAAGCCATAAACGCTGGGCTGAGTCAATATCAGCTATAAATTGCTACTATTTTTACAGTTTCTTTAGTACTCTTGGAAATATCTGTTTTTCAGATCAACTAAAGGACATCCACCCAAAGGATGTCCCCCTGTTTACAGTTCATTCGAAACAGACAAATTATTGACTTTATAGTGTTACGAAAATGAAGAATCTAGATACCGGTGTTTCGCTTTTACATCGCTTAACATTTAAATTATAAACAAAAGCTACAAAAACAAAACAATGCAGTAAACAAACCTGTTCAGAAATTATTTTACTGCTTAATATACCAATAAACACCAGCATAAAAAATGGTAAACAAGGAAACAAAAATAAACAAACAACACTACAAGAATAAATGTAAACAACGATGTAAACAACGATGTTTACATTTATAGAGATTTCGAGAAAATGAAGTTACGAACATTCGCCTTCAAGAACATTCATCAGACTGTTTAACCTGTCATATAAAAGGCAAGACAAATCAGTCGACTGAGTTAGTGAAGTTCAGTCAGTCTTGTGTGAACGCGCGGTGTGTTTGAAGAGAGCAATCGTGGTTTGAAGATCTCCGTCACAAAGATCTGACGAATAATTGTTAAGTAGTTGTTATTGTTAACGCAAGGGGTATAAACAGAGGAATAACAAAATAAGGCAATTGTTGTTGTTTACAACAAGTTGTGAACAGTGGCACACAGAATTGTACTAATAATAAAGAATTTTAATTCAAACTGAACACAAACTTATTTTGGTTTTATTTGCAATCTACGAGCTCATATTTTAATCGTTTTTATTTAAGACACAATGTTTCTCATAAGCCTTACAATCTCAGCATTACCTTTGTATTTAAATCATAAGAACTTAAACCCATTCAACAATAATACGCTTTCAAACAAAACTCCTTAAAATCTTATTATTCTTAAGAAAAATAAAAAAAAATAATTTTCTTCTTCATTGCATAAGCAGTGACACTAAGTTGTCAATAATAATGTTCTCTCAACTTATAAATGCAACAGCAATGTTGTTACGCGGTTATGTATTGTCAAGCAGTTGCTGATGTTTTGTAACCACAAAACATGAAAACGAACAACGAACATCGAACAACGTATTCAAAATCCTTCAAGTCAATTTAAAATGCCTCAAACATTTGTTACACTCAACTTGTGTTGTGTTCTTGTTACATTGTTGTTGTAGTTGTTCAATTATAAGAGTTTGTTTTAAAAGGAATTGCAACAATAACTGTTAAAAATAAAAAAAATCGAGACAATAAGCGTCAAACTGTCAGAATTTGTTATTCGTGTTGTTGCTCTTATGTTGCTAAAGATAACTCAAATTGGTGACAGCATTTGCGAACAAATGATAGGCATCGTAAACATGTGCCACAAAAAGAAGAATAAATTTCGACAAAGTCGCAGTATATTTGGGTTCAAATAAAAGAATTTTAGTTGCTTACATAGATGATGCTGATGTTACTCTTAAGGTACTTTTTCCTACAATTATAGTTGCGCCTCCCATACAGGACAATGATGTCTCAAGTCACCGTCATGATATTCTGATACAATTTTTAGCCTTTTATCGTTTTCTATCTCTCACTTTGTGAAAAATTCAGGCGTCTGTTAAGTCAGGATGCACGAAGTAAGTCATGTTGCATTATGATATGAAAACTATAATTGGCCGAGATTGTTGTAGTACCGAAAAATGCATTCTAACAGCAGCCCATAATGAGCCTATGATCAGTAATTGCTGAGATCATTTTATGTATACTCGTAGGCAATTGAAAGGCAACATTAGTCAAATTGTAATTGTTTGCTGAAATTCGCCATAGTCTCGTAAGTAGTATGAGGACTTATTAGATCAGAACCCGTGGTTCCAAACCTAGCTCAGACACTTCGAACAAAACGAAGTATAAAGAAAAAAGATTCAAGGATTCAGCTTAATTATTGAGTATATGAGATGAAATGGCTGTAAATGTTTGACTAGGCTCGATAATATCATTATAATTAACATATAGGAAGATAGGGATCTTACCCTTCCTTGCTTCGGGTAGTCTTGGCTTGATTTCCTAAAACCAGGGACCGTAACTGTTATAACTTTTATCGTAAAAGTCAGAAAATAAAAGTTATTTTTTGACTTTTATTTTTTCGAGCAGAAATAAAAGTTATTTTGGTTATTTCAAACCAAAGATTAGTGTTTAATATACCCAAAACTTAATTCTAATAATTTTCTGACATAAATTACTTTAATTTTTTTAAAGAATTTTTTAAGAAATATTATGAATTCATCATGAATTGAAACAAAAATAACTTTTATTTCTGCTCGAAAAAATAAAAGTTAAAAAATAACTTTTATTTCTGCTCGAAAAAATAAAAGTCAAAAATAACTTTTATTTCTGCTCGAAAAAATAAAAATCAAAAAATAACTGTTATTTTTTTTCTAAAAAATAAAAATCATGTTTTTAAAAAGCATCGCATTTTATAAAATTTCGTCCAAGACAATCAAAATGGTATACTTGGTTTTGTTCTCCGACATTTCCTTGCGGTTGCTTTTTTTAATCAAAAATTCAAAAATAACAGTTATTTTCGGTCCCTGCCTAAAACCTCACACACTGCCTGAAATTTATTTATTTATTAATTACAATGCAATTACAAATTAAATTCTAATTATATACGAACAGAGTTACTTGACCATATGCTCGGTGTAGTGTCACAGACCAGAGTCTCTCAGGCTAATAGTCTAGCACCCTACCCACTAGACTACCAGGGCACCCTGCCCGAAATTAAATCCTTCAGTTTAATTAAAAGCATTTCAGTCTATTATGCTTTCTATTAAATATCTTAAAAGCGTATTCTGTCGTAAAACGCCTGAAGACATTGTTAATGGCTTAAAAACCTGTCTTAATACAAGCAATACTTACTCGTAGTATTCATTAATAAGGCCACCGTAGTCTAGTGCAACCTTATCATACGAGAACCCGTGATGCAAACCTTAGATCAGACACCTTATACAAAACGAAATATGAAGAAAATATTCCTTTCGGCATTTTCTCGCAGCAATCTTCTGGCAAATTCTCTGTGAATAAAATATAATTGCGATGAAAAAAGCTTCCCAATAATCCATCTTAGCGGTCTCGCCACTCATGGATAAAATTAACACTCTCAACATGAACAGCAGGAGAATCGAGGTTGTAATCCTGACAAAAAGGCTGCAATAACCAAGCAAGGCAAGTTTGCTGAAAGCTAGGTTTTTAAAAAGAACAATATATTGTTTGTATATTTTTGTTACACAGTGTAACAAAATAATGTAATTTTGATGAAAATTCTTTACAATCTTAACAATTGCTTAACAAATTAAGCAAATAAATGCAAAATTTACTCAAAAACAATGAACCACAATAGATTAAAATTTTATTTCAATTTTCTTTCTTTTGTTTCAGTTTCATGTAATTTATAATAATCTATTGACGCAATACTTTAATTCAATTAATTGTACAATAAATACAATCATTATTGCATATTTACCATTAAGACCGGCATACATTCATACATCTTGAAAGATGAAATAGTTTTGTTCAACTAATTGCTTAAATTATGTGCAAATATGCAAAATAATTTACCAACAACAACAACATGTTGTTGTTCTACTTTCAATTCTAATTTCCAATTTGCCATGGAAAACGAAAACCAACAACAAGATTTTGGTCTGATGCCATACCAAGTATAGCAGCAGCATATGATGCCTTAGAATGCCTAGAACCCAAGATCATTATAATTTTAATATGAACGTTTTGTGCTTGTGTTTAAGCACACATGCCATATGTTTTCGTATGAGTACATATGTAAGCCAAGAACAGAACCATTAACATAACAGTAAACATATATGACAAGTATTGTATGTATATGCCAGGCCATGGCAATAGAACAACAACAACATATGAAAGGATATGCAAATGCTATGCTCAACTAATCACAAATCCCAAATACTGGTACATTATGCAACATTAAGGAGACGCTTACGAAAAGAGAGAGAGAGAGAGAGAAAGAAATAAAAAAGTAAGTTGAGAGAGAATATTTATAGGAAACCATAATTATCTGTTAACTTTGGAACATGGCTGTCTTGGGTACAGTTAGTGTTAGTGTATGCGTATATTTAGATGCGTATGTGTTAGTGTGTGTGTGTGTAGCAATTGTTTGTATACATTTACAGGCATTAAAAACCCATAATTTTCCGAAATAATAAACCCTAAAGCTTTATAACAAAACAACCAAAAGATATGCCAAGGAAATGCTTAACATGTTTGGTTGTACAGTGTGCATGTGTACGTACATATGTATGTATGTATAAGCATTGTTCAACAAATGTGCATATAATGCATATGCATACACATGTCAAGGATCTTAATGATTATAAAACAAATTCCTTATCCCTTACTTATAAACACATTTAAGCACAGTATCTCTCTCCTTCTCTTTCACTTATACTTACTCTCCTTTACTTTCTTTACTATCCTTAATAATTTTTTTTGTTGTAGTTTTTAGTTTGAGCATATAATTTAGTTATAACGTCACTTTTAACTCTCCTACATACTTTTTTCTTTTTTTTTTGATATGAATACATTAGTTAGGGAAGAGTTACAAGGAGAGAGAGAGAGAGAGAGAGAGAGAATAAAATAAACAACTAAACACAGGAAGTGGGTGTTTAGTCTTGAAAGGGGATAAGAAGAAAACAAAAAAAAGAGAACAAAAGAGTATAAACCTCTAGCCTGGATTAGTTGTCGCCCAACAAATAAGCCATGTTCTACAACATCCTGTATTCCATTTCCTGTTAATGCTTCATGCACCAAACATTTGCAATGTTTATGTGCTCATTTATAATAAATGAAAGACAGAGATAGAGGAAGAGAAGAAGATAGAGAGTAAGAGTGAAGGAAGTATTTTAAAAATGTTTTATTCTGGGCTAAAAAAAATTTGATTTAATTCAAGAGCAACACTTATTAAAACCATACGGCATTTAATTTCGGATATTTTAGGCACGTTTAAGTTTTCCAATATTGCAATACATCTTCCCTTTTACCCCCACAAGGGATAAGGTAAGAGATTCACATGAAACTATGTAACCGAAAATAATTCATTTTCAAAAAATTTGTACTTTAGTCAAGACTGATTAAGCATTAGACAGATATCAGTGGTTAAAGCTGTTGATTCCGATCGAAATTCATGGAATTTGAATTTTAAAAATCAAGAGATTTTAACTTTTACTGGTAATTCTTACTTAATTGATCATTACAACCCTTTAGCTAGGATTATAACCTAGCTTCTCCCATCAACCATGTAGTAAGCGTTAATTTTAATCATGAGTTAAGGCACGCTCGACTTCGAATGAAAGATTTTAAGAAACTTTTCAAGGCAATTTTATTTTACGCTCAAAGTTTTTCCAGAAGACTGCTAAGAATAAGTAGCCGAAGAAATATTTCTTTTACGTTTTGTTTGAGATATCTAAGCTAGAGTTTAAACCACTACCTCTCGCCTAATAAGCCAAAACACTACCTATCAGATTACGGAGTCTTCTTATAATGACTAAGTACTGTTTTTATTACAGTGTCTTCCGACAGGGACCTTCCGAACTTTGGTAGCTGATAACCGCCAGCTTGTTGAAGCTACATCTGTGAAATTAGTTGCCATTTATTCAATCTATCTTGTCAAATCACCATGAACGAATACAGCATTCAACAACACATACATACATAATTGGCCATTACAACCCATCAGTCAGAATTAAAACCTAGCTTCTCACACCACTCATGTTGTGTGACTTAATTTTTTGTACTTGAGTGGCGGGACCTACAGTTTAACGTCGACTCCGAATGACAGATTTTGAGAAACTTTTTCATGCCAGGTTTATTTACTCTCACAGTCTCTGCCAGAAATCTGAGAGGAAGTCGACGAAGAAATATTTTTTTTTTTTCATATTTCGTTTTGATGTCTGGCCTTGGGCTCGAACCCGGGCTTTATGATTAATAAGCGAACATACTACCTACTAGACTGCGGAGACTACATTCAACAACACATAGAACCAATAAATTTTTGTATAAAAATGGCCGCCTGATCGCCATAATCGTCCTACCTATAAGACTATTCACAATATGGTGTAGGATTTCGAGTCCACTTGTATATAAATACGTCAACAAATACAAGATCTGTCGAAAACATAGCCGCTATCTGTGTGAGAGTGTGCAAGATAATCCGAGGCAGTCGTTTTCGCTTCAGTATGCCTTTTGCATACAAAATTCAACTAACCTAGGAACTGAAGGTAAACACAAATCGTTAACCATGTATGTTCGCTGAATTAGCTCTGGAGCAGTTGGTAACTGACGCCAAATCTCAAAGAAAAATCATTTTCAGCAAACATGTTAAATTTGTGACGATAACAATCCACATGAGATCCAAGAGTGCCCAATGCAGCCCGAAAAAGTCACTGTTTGGTGTAGCTTTTGGCCAGGAGGTGTTATCGGTCCATTTTTCATCGTTAACAAAGTTTGGAAAATGGTGCGACCACTATTCCCTTATCTTCCCACAAAAAATATTTGGAACTACTTGGCAATTTTGCTCTTTGTAGATACCCTATCTGTGGCGTCACAACGGACCACTATGGGTACTCAAGTGGGCTTGGGTAATCAAAGCTACCACACCGACCTAAGAAGTTCAGAACCCTACAAATGTGATAAGTGAGTCCAACAATACACAACGTAAACTTGTTGGTTTGCACCATCAAACACGTACACGATCTCTATGTATGATCCTGTAGAGAAAACGGTTCACTTTCTTTGCTGCTCTAGACTTTTATAAAGTCTTGCCTAAAATCTTTATGGGAAAGTATTCATTTTAATTGCATTTTTTTTCTGATACGAAAATTCCCTTTTTGAGTTCCTAAGTAAACTGAATCGGAATTGTATGTTGAGCCAAATGAAGCTTTAAATCTCACAAAATTTTTTATTTCAATTATGAGTTGATCTTGAGGGCAAGAATTTATTTAAAAACTTATTTAAACGTTATACCTCATGAATGCAGTCAATTTGCTTGGCCAATAATAACAATTTCTCTTTGTGTTTTACTCCAAATTATTTATTCAAAACCCTTAAAAACTGAGAAGTGGAAAAGAAAAACAATGCCTCATAATCTCATTTTATTTAACACCCCCCTCCCCCATTTATATTTTCCTGAGCAAAGAATTTGCATTGTAATGAATTTATTCAAATGAAAGAAGAGAGAATCTCTTTAAAAATAATGGCACAAGTAACTGAATACCTGCCAGCTGTCTTTACAGCAACAAAAATGTTCATAATGCAGTTATTGTTATTGTTGTTATTGCTTATCTTATACATCCTGTTTATACATCCTTTTTTGTTTTTGGTTGTTTTTGTAAAAGAATTTTTATTAAAATGCATGAAAGATTTTTAAAGTAAATAAAATGCATAAAATATTCTCCTCAAAAAAGGATTCAAGTATCATACGAAAGACACATACACACACACACGCTCTGTGCAGCAAAATTCCTTTTTTTGTTTTGAAGTTTAGTGTTGGCAGGAATTATTTTTTTTTACTTTTTAATTTTTTGTTTTTCGTAGGTATTTAGGAATTTTGAGTAAGAATAATAAGTTGTTGTTGTTGTTGTTAAAATTTTACAACATGTTTGTATTTACTTGGATAACATACTTGCATTCATATTTATTATAAAAATAAATAAATATTTTCACAACAAAATTCAAGCAAAATTTAACAAAAGTATGCTCCTCCACAATACTCTTGAGGGTAACATAAGCTAAACGAGACACAAATCATTTGAAAGGAATTGCAAAACAAAACAAAAAAGACAACTTTAGATGACATTGTACGCCTTAGTAGTTATTTATCGAAGTTATCGAATTAGAAATTTTTGTATAGAGATTGATTAAAGGATTCTAAGAATCTGTTTACAAATTGGCAAAGCTTAGGTGCAAAGGCAGAAGCACAAATATATTATGGGAACGCCAATGGTTTTATAAATTATTTGAAAGAATAGAATGAACTCTGAACCGTAGCCTAACGTCTAAGAAGCCAACATCCTACCTACTAGACGAGGGGACTTCAGTGGTGACCAAATTACCGTAAATTTAAATAAATTCGACTATGACTGACTATAGTCGCCGTAGTCTAGTAGGTAGTGTGTTCGCTCATTAGACGTAAAGCCCGGGTTCGAGCCCCAGGCCAGACATCAAAACAAAATATGAAAAAAAATATTTCCTAGGCGAATTCCTCTCAGCAGATTTCTGGCAAAAACTCTGAGAGTAAATAAATCTGCCATGAAAAAGTTTCTCAAAAATCTCTCGTTCGGAGTCGATGTTAAACTGTAGGTTCCGCCACTCACGTATAAAATTAACAAACAAAACATAAATGGTGTTGGAAGCTAGGTCGTAATCCTGACTGAAGGGTTCTATGGTCAATTATATATATATGTAAGTATAGTATGAACTCTCATGCACTACACTGCATACAATTTTATGGAGACACAACATATGTATACTAGCCAACCTATAGTTTGAACCATGGCCTCACGTCTAATGAGCCAACACACTACCTAATAGATGAGGGCGACTTCAGTGGCGACCAAATTAGGTAATATTCAAATAAATTCGACTGTGACTGACAATAAAGTGTTTTCAAAATGACTTTGTCCAGCTGTAAATACTGTTATATTCATAATTGTTATCTATTGTTCAGCAGCTATGTTCAGCTAACTTTAATGTTTATCACCTTTGCCCTATATACACGCCACTGTAGGGTTATATCTTGGTTGCAAGTGAACTCTCATGCCAAATTGAAACTAACTTTATATTTATTATTCTAAAATGTAACATTACACAGTGGAGTATAATACCACTTTCGCAGAGTTTCTCAAAATTTATGACTGTACTCCTCTATCATTGAGTTTCGAACACGTATTTGAGGGAATTTAAAAATTCATTCTTTCTGTTGCGATGTTACCAATGATATTATTACATTTTTACCTTTTAAAAATGTTTAAAATATGACCTCGTAGATTGCAAATAAAATAAAAATAAATTTGTGTTTACTGTTCACAACTTGATGAAAACAACGACAAATGCTTTTCTTTGTTATTCCTCTGTTTACACCTTTTGAATAAACAATAACAATTACTAGACAATTATTTAACAGAACTTTGCAATGGAGATCTTCAAACAACGATTATTCTCCTCAAACACACCGCGTCTTCACACAAGACTGACTGAACTTCGCTAACTAACTCGCCTGCTTTGCTTATGCTTATGACAACGTTAACAGTCTGATGAATGTTCGTGGCTTCGCCTTCTCGAGATCTCTATAAATGTAAACATCGTTTTTTCGTTATTGTTGTTTGTATATTTTGGGTACATTTCTTCTTGTACAGTTTGTTGTTGTATTTTTGTTTACTTGTTTACCATTTTAATGTTCAGTGATGCAAAAGCAAAACAACAGTATCTAGATTCTTTATTTTCGTAACAATATGATGCAATGTGTATTTGATTAATATTTTCATCATGTCTAATAAAATAATGTTTATAAAATATAGAGTCAGAGGCACAAACATGAATTATTTCATGGTTTTACTTCATCAAATATGCCTTGAAGGTCACTCAATCATATCTGTGATTTGTGGGACAGTGATAGGCAACGGAAATAATGTGTTCTCTGCCTCAAAAGAAATATGAGGCAAATATTTAAGCAGTTAACCGCATATGAACCCGGCAAATCTGATGGAAAAACTTCAATAAAACACTCACTTACAGCGGAAGATGCCCCCTTTTTTAAACGGGTTGAGTTATTTGTGGCAAGAGTATGGAAGAAAAAGCAAACGAAATCATTTTTCATCAGAAGGTTTTTGTGTTCGTATTTGTTTTTCTCTCTCTTTTTTATTTTTTTGCTTAAATTCCACACATATTTTTAACGTGATTTTTGCTTAAATTTACTTATAAAGGCCCAGATGAAAATGGCATTGTGGTTGTGCGTATACAATAGTTAAGCAAGAGGACGGTTGTTTTCAAATTTCCTTTGGTTTTAAATAAGAAAGCCCAACTTAACTATGAAACCTTGTGGTATAACCTTCGTATCTAATGGTGTTCATAAGAAAACATTTATTTTTTTTAAGCTTGTTTATGTTGCTCTATTCATTCTCTTTCTGCTGGTAACAGCTATTTCTGTGTGTTTTCTGATCTGACATTTGCCATTCTCGGGTATTAAATGGAGCATGACAGATGGCAAAAATAAATGATGAAAGAAAATGCTTTCGTTTACAAAAACACAAAAAACACAGGCTCTTAGCAAAGTAGGCTGTTTTCATATTCAAAAGTTTTTTTTTCTTGTTTTTCTACACAGAAAGCCAATTCAATCCACATTTCCCAAAAACCGCAGATTGTAACCACAGATGAAGACTGATGAAGATGACGATGAAGATGGAGATGAGAAAATGTCATTTTCCTGTTATACGTCTTATTGAATGTTAATGAGCATCAAGCAAATAATGTAGACACAGAGAAGGTAAAAAAAACCGAAACTAAAACCACATACAATGTTAGATAATGGCAGTGATGGAGAAGTGAAGTTAGCAAAAGATTTTCAAGAAGTGACAGATGGCTTTATAAGAAATTTATACGCTTTTTAGTGGTATTTTATGTCAAAATGAACAAGATATTCAAAATTTGTTGTGGTTGTAAATAATATACAGGGTAATAAGAGGAAAAGTATGGCGATTAAGAAAAGTTTTCTAATACCAGCATAAAAACAACAAACACCAGCATAAAAATATGGTAAACAAATAAACAAAAATATACTAACAACACTACAATAATAAATGTAAACAACGATGTTTAAATTTATAGAGATTTCGAGAAAGCGAAGTCATGAACGTTAGTCTTCAAGAACATTAATTAGGCTGTTTACTTTGCCATATAAAAGGCAAGGCAAACTAGGCGACTGAGTTAGCAAAAGTTCAGCCAGTCTTGTTTGAAGACACGGTGTGTTTAAAGAGAGTAATAATGGTTTGAAGATTTCCATTTCATCGACCTGTCGAACAATTGTCTAGTATTTGTTATTGTTTATACAAAGAAAAGCAATTGTTGTTGTTTACCTCAAGTTGTGAACTGTCTCACACAGAATTGTGCGAATAAAAAAGAATTTTAATCAAAACTAAACAAAAATTTATTCTTATTTTATTTGCAATCTATGGGCTCATATTTTAAACGTTTTTAAAAGCAGAATATTTCAGAAAATGTTCAAAAGTAGACCATGAGGCAATAGATTCAGTTAAGCATTTACCTCATTCAGCAGCGTAGATTGCATTATTATTTTCTGTATTCTCACAGTGCCATTGGAAATGAATTCATTTTACTCCAGATCTCCATTATCCAAGTAATTTCATCAGTTACTCTAGACACGTGGATCATGGCGCAGTTGATCTTGTGCAATTAATTGATATTTGTATTCGATATTTCTCCATTGAAAACTAAACTAATGATTACTTGCCGTATTGACCTTAAAACCTATTCACACAAGATTAACTGAACTTCACTAACTCAGTCGCCTGCTTTGACTTGCCTTTATATGGAAACGTAAACAATCTGATAAATGCCTTTCGGAATCTTTATAAATGTAAACACTCTTGTAGCGTTTGTTGTTGTATTTTTGTTTACTTGTTTACCATTTTTTATGCTGGTGTTTGTTGTTATATTAAGCAGTACGATAATTTGTAAACAGGTTCTGTTTACTGCATTGTTTTGTTTTTATAGCTTTTGTTTATAGTTTTAATGTTAAGCGGTGTAAAAGCAAAACACCAATATCTAGATTTGATATCCTGCCCTCGTAATTTAAAATGAAAATTATTTTGTGCATGTAATTTATCAAAAAATATTCCCCCTAGTTTGCTTATACTCTTCTATTATTATCGTGCAAAATTTTTACTCTTACTGCCCCTATTTCCTATTTTTTTTTTTTAACACAACAATATCCCTGAAAAATTGTTTGATAAGTGGCCCCGTTTATACGGTAATAAATTATTTTATTTCAACGTGACGCCCTCCCATCATTTTTTTGGCTTTACCGTATGGATTGCATGTAAAGCCAGGACATATTTTTCTGGTGTTTCTATTTAAATTTTGTTTTTCTTCTTTTCTCACTTTAAATATTAAATTGTTTCATTACGAGGTTATATAGTATTTTTTAATACGTTTTCTTTCTCATTTTTTATTATTTTTTTATGAAAAAGTTGTTCATTTTCCCGATACATAATTTAGCAAAGAATTTTTACTTTTTTTGCTCGTTTTTTTTTCTTATTTTTTTCTTTTGATATCAATGGCGCCATTAGTGGCAGCTCTTTTCAATATTTGTTTAAAAGAAATTGAAGGTAAAAAAAAAACAACAACAGCAGCAGCATAAATTTAAAATCATTTTGTTTTTCTCGTATTTTTTTTTTTTTCTTTCTTTTGTGGATGGTTTTTCCAAAGATCTTTCCAAGTTCTTTGCTTTTTGTTTTCTTTCTTTTTATTTTCTCTCTGTAGACTTTAAGGCACCAGACGTTAAATGTGCCGAAGAAAATTACGAAGAAAATAACAAGAATAACAAGGTCATACTCATTGAAATGATTTAAACCGCATATGCTTTTTCAAAAATTAAAGAAAAGAAGAAATTTACAAGAAAAATTTATCATTCAATTAAAGTGTGTTTGTGTGTTTTGTTATTAGAATGTGTTGGAATGAAATGGAAAGTACTTATTAGTGGATATGTATACTTGACCTGAATTTGAATCAATTGAAAGGCAATGTTTATGGAAACTTACTTGTAAAGAAAATTTTCAATAAGTCGAAGGTAGCTGCTGTTTAAAAATTTGCATTTGAAATAAGTTTGATTGAGGCTGAATGGCTACTATAAGCAAGGTACACAACCAAAGAGATAGTGATATATTATGATAGGAACCATTGCCATTGTATTCATTTACGAATCAAGATTATATTCTTACGAAAATGAAGAATCTGGATACTGCTGTTTTGCTTTCACATCGTTTAACATTAGAATTATAAACAAAAACTACAAAAACAAAACAATGCAGTAAACAAACCCATTTACAAATTGTCGTACTGCTTAATATAACAACAAACACCTACATAAAAAAATGGTAAACAAGTAAACAAAAATCCACAAACAACACTACAAGAATAAATGTAACTAAAATGCACAAACAACACAACAATAATATACGTAAACAACGATGTTTATATTTATAGAGATTTCGAGAAGGCGAATTCATGAACATTCATCAGACTGTTTACTCTGCCATTTAGAAGGCAAGGCAAAGCAGGTGACCGTAGTTAGTGAATTTCAGTCAGTCTTGTATGAAGACACGGTGTGTTTTGAAGAGAGTAAACGTGGTTTAAGGATCTTCGTCACAAAGATCTGTCGAATAATTATCTAGTAATTGTTATTGTTTATGCAAAGGGTGTAAACAGAGGAATAACAAAGAAAAGCAATTGTTGTTGTTTACACCAAGTTGTGAACAGTGGCACACATAATTGTGCGAATAATAAGGAATTTTAATTAAAACTAAATATAAATTTATTTTTATTTTATTTACAATCTACGAGATTATATTAAAAACGTAACAATCTTGAATGCAAATTATTTCTTAAGAGAATACAGTTTCTAGTATCCTCTTTTCTTTTTCAATAGAGAAGTATCCTAACCAATTCAGAGCAAAGCAGAATGCCTTGTACAATTCTGTAATGAAACGGGCAAAAAGAATACAGATGGACATATACTAAGAGTGGAAGCAGAAGTCCCTGCAGGCAACCTGTTATTATGAAATGGTTTTCAGAGCAGCTCATTAGTGCATAAATTCTCTATCAAATGGAAAAACTTCATGCAGATGCCCCTAGGCAAACTATTCAGGCGGATGAAATTGAATAAGCTTTGTAACAACAATAAAGGTGATGCCAAAATTCACTTGGAGGAGGTCCTATAACATACTTAACAGACAATTGATCATTACAACCATTCAGTCAGAATTACGACCTAGTTTCAAACGGTTTCACTTATGTTGTGTGTGCTAATTTTATACATGATTGGCGGGATCTACAGTTTAACGTCGACTCGGAACGGCAGATTATTGAGAAACTTTTTTAAATTCATTTTAAAATTCATATTCATTCATATGCTTCCATTTTGTGTGATTGAACTCTTTCCAATATCCTTAAGTACAGAATGAAAACTTTCCTTTTATTGCTAAACCTCATTGCAACATGTTACAATCTTTTTATAGACCATAGCTCAAAAGCCATGACAAACTTCAACACCTTTAGAATACAAAAAAATAAAACTTTTCATTAAACATTTCGGCCTTAAAATATTCCACAAAGATTTTCGGTTTTTTAAAGAGCTTTGATGCCAACAAAATGCCAACAAGCAATGACATTTAACCCCCGAAAATTATAACCCTTTTGCGTTGTCATTAAAAACTTTTTTCCGTAAAAACAAAAGGTATTTACGGCGACCCATATTTTATAACCTGTCTAGGTACGCCAGCAGTTAAAACTAATTTACAAGTCCCCAAAGACGTAAAATACTTTTTAAAATATGGTGAACATTTTCCCTTTTTGTCAAATAACGAGCAATAATTATACGAAAATGGGTTAATGCCGTATAATGCCTTAAAGTATGCTTTAATTAAAACAAACTATTATAAAGTGAAAGTATACTATACTATATAGTACTCAGGTACACACACACATACCACACATATATACCTTGCCACACACAATTAGATAGAGACCATATATCTGTGTGTGTGAGAGAGAGTATGTGAGCAAGTGTAAGTGTTGGCTGAAAGCAATAAGAATTTTAATTTACGCTCATTTTTTATACTCTTTCTTGCTCTTCTTGTATTCATTGTATTATTACTACTCACATACACATTCACATATATATATGCGACCATTTAATTTTAAATTTTCTTTGGCAAGCAAACATACATACATATATTTCATGTGAATGTAATGACTATGTGTTGAATTGGTTAAGGTAGTTAAACGGAGTATTATTGTATACAAAGAGAATGAGATAGCAGTGACTGGCTGTTTATAGTTGCTATTGTTGTCCGTATATGTTTTGCTGTTGTTGTTGTTGTTTTTTACCATGCCTTTCTATATGTCAAACAGGTTTTTAAAGCTCATTTTCATATTTGACTGAGTTCGTTGTACATGCATTAAGAATTCACTTGTTATGATGACGTCGACCAAAAATTCCAACCACACTCCTCACTGACTCGTACGTTTATACACGTATACACGTACACACATACATTCACCTTTAAATATAAGAATTGTTGCATGCCATTGTAAACGTACGTATTTGTGTGCATATGTATGCTTGAATGCAAAACTGCCTGCCTGTCTGCATTCATGCATAAGTTTAAACTGTGTAGACTCATTCACACACTTTTTCATTCATTCAATCATTCACATTCGCTTACACATATGTACGTACCCAAAGGCAGACTGGTTTCAAACGTGCCAGCAATTATAATTAAAGTTTGTTGTTGAATTTATAGCCTGTAGGCGCTATTGGACGCAGAATAAGTTCTTCGACGTATTTGTAACACATCAAGCATTTATGTTTCAAGGTTTCTCGCTCGCTTTCTCTCTCTCTCTCACTCTCTATGTCTTGTGGATAAATATTTTGTGTTTTAAGACTTACGGTATGTGGAGATTAAAACTACCATCACTGCTGCAACATATCACGCTTAATTGGCAAACTGTAGCCTGGGTGTACTGATGTTTAACAATGTTTTGAAATTCGGAATAAATCTTGAAAGTCGACGCATTCTTGTAAGTAGTGTGCTGGCTTATTAGATGAAATCTCCGTATTAGTCAGCTCGAATTAAACTAAATATGAAAAAATATTTGTTCGATGATTTCCTTCCCCCAGCAAGCAGTCTTCTGGCAAAAACTTGGAAAGTAAATAAAATTGATATGACAAGTGTCTCAGAAATCTGTAGGTAGCGCCACTCATGGACAAAAGCTAACATACACAACATGAGTGATATGAGAAGCTAGGTTGTAATCCTGACTGAAGGCTTGTAATGACGAATTATGTTAGTAAGAACGATACTAAGTTATGTTGTCATTTCGGACAGTTGCAGACGTTTTATATATTCGAGCCTCAACAACACAATATTTCTTGGTTTTAACCTCTATACTCCTAACAGACTAGATAACATAAATCATCTGCTTTTGCCTTTTTCAACATTTGCCAGTAGCTTGGAATAGAGTGTTCTCTCCATAGCCTTAAGTATGCCCACTGTTTTATCTGTCTTTACGATCAGTGTGAATGCCTAGTTTAACGTCTAGTTGTACACTCTCTTCTAAAGTTATTGAAAATTTTGAAAAACTTCTGTTGTCCATTTTAGATCATGATTCCTCTTCTTCCTTAAGAAACAGCAGCGAAATTTAAGTGATCTGATCCTTAACTAGAGAAAAGTGTTGCATTTATCCTATTTTACATTCAATTCAATATTTTCACATAGTTTGCGTCTAACTAAAGAATTCTGTCTGGCTTATCATGCCACTGTCTGAATTTTTCCACTTACCTCTGATTGCAGGACCTTTAAAAATCTCCATGTACTTGGAAGTACGTTTTTGTATTACAAGTCTAGGTTAGATATGTTTCCGGGATATATATCCTAATCTTCAGAAATTTAATAGCGGGTTTACATATATTTTATGAACTGCCTATTCGATGTTGCAGTCTTTTCATTCGAGTTTTTGAAGAAAATTTCTATAAAAATTTTTTAAACAACTTTTTGCCCTGGCTCGGCTTTTACAACGTGTACCTAAGGTACATTTCGGAATAATTACCCATTGTATCAGAATGCGTGTGAAGATAAATTCGTATTTAAAAACCAAAGACGCAAACCCAAACTTTTAGCAGCGACACTTTTTGCCTTTAACTGGGCAAAATGCGCTATTAACAGAGCACTGTTAACTGTTTAAGAGCGGCAGTAAGTATATTAGTCTACTACTTTGCAATTATTGCAGACTATTGACATAAAATTGAATACTCATTGTGATCATCATTATTACTATTTGTGAATAAAAGTGTTGTAATCTGGTGCAGGTGGGACAAAAAGGTTTTTTTTCCAAAATTCAATTTCTCCAATCTCATAATTATTGCAGCTATCTCACTACTACGGTTCGAAAGAGCACCCTCTGGACTATTATTTGCATATAGTCGGGTAGGTGTACTATTTCGTATATGTTCCCAAATGGCTTCTGGTCTTCTAAAGAATTTTCAAGTAAAAAATTTATAGTTTCAAAGCCATTACCTTATCACTTTGTATGTGACTATATTGCTGATTATATTAAGAAGCCTACGAACCTTCCATTGACTATGATATGGTACTCATAGACCTAGGTATTTCCCAAAATTATCTCCGAAGCAATTGGGCTCGCTCAATTGGATACTGTTCAACAGCTAACAGTGCTCTGTTAAGAAAAAATTTTGCAGATGTGTCGCTGCTAAAATTTATGGATTGCGTCTTGGATTTTAAATTTTTAAATTATCTTCACAAACACACACCCGATCCATGGTTTTAAATTTAAATTTCGTTTGATCTTAAAACAGTTTCGTTATGTCGTCTCAAGTGTTACATTCTTCGCAACCAAAAAAATAATGAAATTTTCCTTTTTAGCAACGCCGTTTGCTTATGCCGCTTATAACGCATCCAGCGATGGTACAACATTTAACATGTAGTGAGTGTTGGTTTTCATTTTACCAGACATAGCCTCGACAGAGAGGCGAAACACACATTTAAAATGCATCAACGGCACGTAAATGTTGTTCGCTTTACAATTTTTATTCGCTGTTAATTTGGAAAATAAATGCAATCATGAATTAATGGCTGACACAGTAATTTTCGCTGGTGAAATACAAATTAGGGGACTTCATTTGGTGGGGGGTGAAGATCCTCTTTTAATATACACAAACTTTGTTTGCTTGTGTAATAAATGTAAATTTACGTTTCTTTGTTTTAGAAAGGCAAGAAAACTAAGGCAATTAGTTTAGATAATTAAAAACCAAAAATAATAAAAATTTTCTTTCAATAAATCCCAATATTTATTATCACAATTATTTATCTTTTTATTACTCCTTTAATCACCCTTTATTGCATGAATCATGTGTAACACCATCACTTCATTATGTCCTTGCAATAAGAAACTGCTGGCCCTTAATAAATTTATGTTTTATTATCTGTTTTCTTTGCCCTTTTTCGTTAATTATCAAAATGATTTATTTTTTTAATAGTCTCCATTGGGTCACTTATATTTACTGTCTTACCAACTAGCTATATAACCATATATTTCTCTAAGCAGGTCATTTCTAAGCTCTGCACTAGTAACAATTGTTAACAAATTTACAACAACACTCGGTAGCAGTATATTTTCATATTCTAACTGTACAGAGAGTTATTAAAATAAGTTATGGTTGTTTTCTTTTAATAATTTATGTTGCTCTTCTTCTCCTTTTCTCTCTCTTTCTCTCTATCTTTGCCAAAAGGAAAAAAACCAATAGATTTCAACAGAAAATTAAAAGAAAATTTATTACTATTCAGGTAAGCAGTTAAAGTTAATACACTGTTTCCAAAGTGAATAAGAAGAGTGTTTATTTTTAACAAAAACTAATTTAATCATATCAATCATGATAACAAATACACTATATTTATCTTGATCTTACAATAAAAACTATTGACTTTGGAAATGGTGTAGGTATTTTAAATATAAATTTTCTATCTTATAATGGCTTGATTAGCTTAAATATTATTTTTAAAAATTATTGTGTTATAAATATTGCCATTAAAAAATTATTATTAACCTAAAAGTAGACAATAAATGTTTGTTCTAAGTGTCGCCTAAAACTAGGCAGTAAAATATAACAAAAAAAAATGAAAATAACCCTAAGTATTGCTTGCAAAGGATTATTTAAAAAGTTAATCGTTATTATTAGAATTTTGTGATTCTATTTCATTATTCTGTTAAAATATCAAAATGGACAACAAATAAAATATCAAATTGGCAACAATGACAATTCCCTGCCTAAGACTTAAAGTGTTTCTTCACGATATGCATCACTGCCCCACAGGCTCTTAGAAAGTGTTCTAATAATTCATTCTCATAACCACATATGTTGGGCTTTAGGCAACTGGCTTTTTGAATACGTGCAGATGCCTTATGGCTACAGAAACTCAGCAAAAGGCAGGCTATTAACCTCATGTTATTGCCAGATAGCGTGTTGCATGACTCAGATCCCCTGTTACTGTAGGGTCCCAATAAAAGTTTCGATTGTCTCAAATCCTATTGGTTTGAGAATAGACTCTCTTCGTGATCCCTTTCATTGAAGGCAAGAGAGACATTATCCTTACAAAAATATTTGATTACTTGCCTCACTGTTTGATTTGGAACACCCGTGAATGCATAGGCTTTTTATGTAAATAAATTTAACGAACGAAAGGTTTGTAATCAGGAGAAAGTCCCTTGTAATAATGAATGCAGTTGAACGGAAGGAAACCCTAAAGCACCTTAAATACATGAACGACATAGCCCTTCTCTCTCATAGCCACACTGATATGGGCTACTGATGTATCGGCAGATACAAGACAGAAAATGGCTTTCAATCATGAACAATCTCAAACAACATTCCGAGGCAATGCATACGTACATACATACAGACATAATTGGTCTATACAACCCTTTATTCAGGATTACAACCTAGCTTCTCATGCCACGTATGTTGCGTGTGTTAATTTTATACATGAACAGCGGGACCTGTTTAGAGTCGACTCCGAACGTTCGATTTTTGAGAAACTTTTCATGGTATTTTATTTACTATCACGGTTTTTGCCAGAAATCTGCTGAGAGGAAGTTGCCGAAGAAATGTTTCTTTAATTTTTTTAGTTTTGATGTCTCACCAGGGGTTTGAACCGTGGCCTTACTTCTAATAAGTCAACCCACTACCTACTAGACTACGGTGACTACCAGCCCTCAATGCACTTTTTCAAAAAGTATCTGCGTGAAGGGAAGACTATAGTTTACATGACGAAAGTAAAAAATATTTCATTCTGACCCTAAACAATTTACAAAGTTTTGGTGTTCTAAATCCTTAATTCTAGGTTCGTAGTGAATATACAGAATAGCGTATGATTAATCAAGTCATCTGGAATCTGAATCTGCTTTCTTTTTTAATTTAAACTAAAATTTCTATTGCTGACCTTTAGAAACTCATTATTATTATAAAATAAAACAGCCTAAAGTTATGCTCTTTTCTATTTAAAATTTTATAACTCTCTAGATTATGTTAAAGAAATTTTTTTTTTCTAATTTAATTACTTGGCCTGGTTATATTTCGAATGTCTTAATAAAAAAATGTTAATCTAACAAAAGGGATCCCTTGCGCTTTTATAGACCTTCAATAAACAGCTGGCCAGCTGATTATCAGTGGAGAAAATTAAAAAAAGAGGAAGAAAGAAATACATTGATATCCCTTTGAAGGGATATCAGTTTCGTTTACCGTTTTGTCAATTCCACAAGCATCATTAAAGCAGACGGCTAATGAGATTTAAATCTAAGGATTTGCCTTTGATTATCTTTATATAGAGGCTCCCAAAAATAATTTCTTTGAATTTTTTCTCTTTCCTCTGTTTCTATTCTAATTTGCATTTAAATTTTTATGACTTTATCGCCGGCGCATTTAAACGGCATCTCTTTATGGCTAAAACGTATTGAGCACAGGGTCATTTACCACAAAGTGTATCTAATAATTGTTCGGTAAAACAAACAAAACACTTAAGGGAGAGAGAGAGAGAGAGGGAGAGAGAGAAATTTCAACAGAAGAATAAATGAAAAATAAACATAATTAAACCAACTGCACTGTACCCCCATTTAGAGAACCAAAAACGAAAAAATTCAGCCGAGAGATAAAGTTATCAAAATGTTTTCTCTCAGCCCTAATGATGTTAAATTTTAATATCGTTCTCCTTTGTTCTTTAACCATATTTTTTCTGGCCGTATATTTTTTTTACGAACAACAACAAACCGAGGAAATTATCATCAGGTTCTATTGTATTGTGTCGAGTTGAGTTGGTTTCTGTAAGAATATTTTTTCTTTATTTTATTTTCCATTATCCTGCGGTGTTTTGTTTTATGTTAATAAGCTTTTGTTTTTGTATTCTTTATCTAAGCAAAATAAAACGAAAAAATATATATATTCAAGCCTAAAAGCCATTATGATAATAACTTAAGTTTTTATTGCCTGAAAGTATGCAGTGGTTTTTGTTAATAAAAATTATTATTATTTTTTTTATTTTTATGCAACACAAAAACCATGTGCAAATTAAATAAACTATAACAAGTTAATGACAAACTAATTGCTGGCATAATAACTCACTGAGTGACTGAGTGCCATCACAGCGGGAGAATTAAACCACTGAGTTAGTGGTTAAGGCTTAAAAGCGATATTAAGTTGGACTATACAACTTTTCTGTATACTTTTTAAATGTGTTTACAACATATTTTCACAGACTACTACTACTTTATTAAGGCCACTCATATCGTGGCAATTTTAAAAGACTTTCAGTACTCTTCCCGCAAAAAAAAAAATAACATACGTTTATCTATTTAACCTTAATAAACAACATTTAACTATAAAAAATAAATTTCCATTGATTGTATACTTAGAAAAACTTTTAAATTTATTAAAGCATACACAAAAACCCTGATTTCATTAGCATAAACTGTATAAAAAAACATTGCATATCTTTAGGCAGCAAATTAAAATGTATTTTTCTTGCATATGTTCTGGCGTATTATAATTGATTTTGTCTTTTTTTTCAGTTTGTATTAATTAAGTTGATATATTTTATTAAGGGTTTGATAACAAGCACTATAATTAATATAGTGAGTTTCATGATGTTTTATGCTTGAAAAATTTTATATTATTTACGAAGTTGCTCATAAATAATTTAATGTTGTTAGTATCTATAAGCATACATCTTATTTTTGCCAATGAAGGGAATTTTTGTGTGACGTTTTGTTTGCCAATCTGGAGAGCTTATGTCATGCCAGTTCGCCTCTTTAATGGCTATAAGGCGCTGAGGCCCTATTATGTACTTTTTGAAATACGAATTTAATAACAAATAAACAAAAAATCATTTAAATTCGATACTACCGTATCCGTTGAATGTCTCGGTATCACCCGGCACTCTCTCTCTAGGGATCTAATGGCCATTTCACTGTCGGTAAACATGCGTACCTCACCATATGATATACTCTGACAACGAATTCGCATGGCGGCAATTTTAATAGATATTATTTCAGACTCAAAATTACTGCCATGATCTGGTAGTGCAAGAGACAATTTAATGTTCATTTGTTATGAAAAGATTCTACATCGGACTTTGTTATGGGATCTGGATCTCTCAGTAAACATCTGTATTGTGCTTGCTGAGACTTGTAAACCATGAATATAAAAGAATCTTTTCCGTATCTGCGTTACAAAATCAGAATTGAAAGCAGACTCAGGTATCGTGTCGACGATTGGTACATTCAAACCAACCATAGCCAAGACCTTGGCGTGACCATAGTTTCTCTACTTCTATGCTCTTACAACGTTCAGTCAGTTGTCGAGTTTGCAGTCACTTGTTTTTGGCAACATGTTTGATGGTACCCAGTTAAGGATGGGAAACAATGCCTTAGAGCCCCTAAGGATAGCCTTTTTTTGTAATCCGCTCTAACCGTGTTTGAGAATGCCTTTTCTTTACAGACCCGTAGAATAGAGTTGGATTGATTACTGGCTATAGCCAGTATACATTTTAATGGTTCAGGGCTATTATTCTCTTGCAACACTAAAGAGCAGTAGTGGTTTTGGATTGTGTGTTTCAGCTAAATTCCAAGATAATTGATACTATTGTATAGAATTAGAGCAACGTCATTCATACTACGGATAGGAAATTTTGGGATTTTGTATCTCTTTGGGGCGAGTAAAGAAAATACTTTTTAATACCAATACAGTTCAATCACTTTATTTTGTAAGAAAGTTTTCTGTACAAGTAATGTTTTGCAATCGAATATTTGAGAAGAGAAACCAGAGAAGTTTTCCATCCGTTTTTCTAGGTGCAGTTCACTGTTTAATTATTAAAGAATGGATCATATAAGCTTTTTGTGTTATTAGAACACGTGAAATGATTTTAAAATTATACACACATAATGTCTGCCAAAATGTATTAATTCCCTTGTAATAAACTTTACTGTTGTACTGTGTTGTGGTGCCCACCATTGCCTATGATTGTAGCAGGCAATTATTTAAGAACACATGAGCAATCATTAGTTTTCTTGTATAGCGTCCATTTACATTCAGACAGATCGTAATCCACCTCTCATATTTCAAAGATAAATTGTATCTCCTTTTAAACTAAAATGTATGCCGCAGTATAGTTCTAATGAACACTGAATTGTGTGGTATTTGCTCGCTTAATTTTGTTATTGATACACCCCCCCCCCCCCCCCCCCCCCCCTGTACTCTTCACACAAATAATTTGTATTGAAATGAAACAATGAAATTGTAGGAAAAAGAAAGAAAAATTTATAGAAGAAGAGTGAATGAATGAATGAAACAATTTGATTTATTATCACACAGGCCCTCACAGCCCCCCAATTGCTTAAGGCCATCGTGCTTTAATACAATAGCAAAATAGCAATTCAAACAATCACGTGAATTAATGTGATTAAAACAAACGAAATGTAGAAAGAAACGAAATGTTGTAGAAAGAAATGAAGAAAACCATATATGTGCGTTGATAAAGTAAAGAAAAGGAAAAAAACTGCTTCCCTCGAGACAAATAATTAAACGCTGTTCTTGGATGGATGATGGGTGTCTTAACGTATAAATATGTGGGCCTTCTTACTTTCTTGCCATGGCTGTTGAAGTATTTATTTTCCCTTAATATGTGTGCAAATATACTCGTAATTTATTTTTATTTTCATTTCGATTTAATTTTATTTCGATTTTATTTTATTGCTTATAAATATTTAATCGCATTTATTTACAGCTGTAGCCCACATTTATATGATTTAAACAAACAAGAGAAACAAACATGCATACACGTTATTTTAGTTGGATTTAAAGGAATTGAAATAATTCACACATAAAATTATGGCCAAAATAAAATATATAATTCAGATAATAACAGGAATTTAAAAGATATAAAGGGTCCGTCAAATAACTTTTTTTTTTTAAATGCTGAATATTTTCTCAAATTTCTTTTTTTTATTTGAAAGTACAATCCTTTCGGTTAATAATGGAAAATAATTTCATTCAAATGGCTGCATCGTCTGGCCATGCAGTAGCCTACACGATCGGTACAATTTTTAAACACATTATCGATTCTGTGCAGCTGTATTTCACCAATGGCTTCACGAATATTGTACTTTAAAGCGTAAATTTTCTCTCGCTTGTCGGCGTAACACTTATCTTTGACGGCACCCCACAAATAATAGTCCAACGGTGTCAAATCGCAGCTCCGAGGTGGCCAAACGACATCAGCTCTGCGGCTGATAATGCGATCTTCAAAAACAGGGCGCAAAACATCGAGTGTAGCTTCGGCTGTGTGGCACGTAGCGCCGTCCTGTTGAAACCTAATGTTGCCAATATCCTCCTCTTCAATTTGTGTGAACAAAAATTCGTTCAATATGGCCCGATAACGATCGCCATTGACTGTAACGGCCATTCCTTGCTCATTTTCGAAGAAAAATGGCCCAATTATGCCTCTGGACCAAAATCCACTGCAAATAGTGACTCGTTATGGCTGCGTCGGCTTTTCAATGTATGCGTGCGGGTTTTCTGTGCCCCAAATGCGACAATTTTGCTTGTTTACATACCCGCCAAGATCAAAATGAGCTTCATCTGAAAGGATGATTTTTTTTTCCAAAATCGGCATCTTCTGTAAGTCGATTGCAGGTCCACTTAGCGAAGCGAAAACGCATTGGATGGTCAATTGGCTTCAACTCCTGAACCAATTGGACTTTGTATGGCGTCATACCAAGGTCTTTATGCAAAATTCGTCTCAATGATGTCTCCGAAATGTTCAATTGTTGAGAACGACAGTGAATTGATGTTGATGGCGCTTCACGCACACTTTCTGCCACAGCAGCAATATTCTCGGGTGTACGCACTGTTTTTGGGTTTTCACGCTTTGGTTTATCGATGAGGATGCCAGTTTCTTTCACTTTTTTCACAAGATAACGGACATACGGAGCTGGCGGTGCTTCTCTTCTTCCAAAATCCGTACGCAATTTTCGCACACATTCTGCACAACATTACCATGATTTTCAAAGTAATGTCGCAATATTTCCCAGCGTTGTTCAAGCGTATACACAACCATATTTGTTCAGCGGAAGGATAAAACTAATTATCTGTCTAATCAGACATGAGCTAAGTGTTACCATTCACGAAATAAGCACTAGTTTTAAAAAAAAAAACGTCAGATGGCGGACCCTTTATATGTACATACAATATATAACCACAAATAAGAAAAAAAAAAGATTTTTTAAATAAATTTTGAACACAAATTTTATTTTGTGTCAATAAATCGCGCATTTTGAAACAAAGCACAGTCAATTATGTTAAAGAAATACCAATCAAATTATAAAATTCTATAAAAAAAAGTACAGCAGCTTAAGTGCTTTGGAATTTAGAGGGTCCTAGCACATCCATTTTAATATTTGAATATGAAATCGGTAATTGAATTCGGAAAACTAGAACGTATGTAGGTAGATAGGCGGCTAAACGGAAGTGGCTGTTCGCATAAAGACGATAGACATGCTTATGCCAGTGTGATCCTTTACGATAGGAAAGTCCTGGAAAGACTTATGATAAGACCGCTGAGCCTACATATATACATATGTACAACCCTTTAGCCAGGATTACGACCTAGTTTCCAGCACCACTTATGTTGTGTGTGTTAATTTTATACATGAGCGAAGGAACCTACAGTTTAAAGTCGCCTCTGAACGACACATCTTTTTTTTGGAGAGAAACTTTATATGGAAATTTTTTATTTACTTTTACAGTTTTTGTCAGAAATCTGCTGAGAGGAAATCTCCGTTTTGTTGAAGCGTGGACTTGCGTCTAATAAGCCAACACACTAACTAATATCTTATGGCGTCTACCAGCCTTCAATGCACTTTTTCCAAAAGTCTCTGTGTGTAAAGGGATGGATTCGCATGGCGAAAGCAAAAATATATCGTTTTGACTCTAAACAATTTGCAAAGGTGTTGGTGTTCTTAATATCCACAGGATCGTGGTAAATATACAGAAATGTCGTGATTAACGAAGCCGCCCTGGATTCGAAATGAAACTACTTAACTCATGTCTTGCTTAAATCATTCCTTTAAGATTTTTATTTCCTTTTTAACAACAATCGATTTCTAATGGCATTCCCTTATATAGAGACATGGGCAAACAAATGGTTTCTAATTAAATTACAATCTATTTAAGTTGTAATACATATTAATTGAACTGTAAATATTTTCTCTTGTGTCATAAAATTGCAAAAAAAAATAAAAAAGAAAAGAAAACATCATTGAGTGGTTTATCGAACTGAACAGCACAAAAAATAAACAATAGTTTACGGATAAAATACAAGAGGCAAGACAAAGACAAAATGAATAGAAATTGTTTACAAAACATTAGGAAATTATCTTCATAAGAAGCAAAGCATTATCCTTGAGTACTCAACTATATTTATACATACGTACATACATACGTACGTCGTAGTCATAAGGACAAATATTTAGTTTACGAGTGTATTGTAAACAATAAAGGCCTATACAACACTCCTTGTACATACATACAAGTATTGTATTGTATTGTATTACATACCATAACCATTTTATATAATGGATGGACTATGAACTCTTAAATATTAAAAGCTACAGAGTGTATGTACACAAGCTTAGAGTAAGACGACCACGGGTAATTTGCTTCAGTTTGGGGAAAACCTTAACCAATAGACTCAGAGTGTTTGGATATTTATTATATGCCAACTTGTTGTTGTCTCAGCATAATAAATAAAGATATTAAAACACTCTCTTCTAATATTGTTTAGGAGAGTGAGTCTGGTTTTGGATTGTATTACAAGGCCATTTATCTGAATATCAAACTACAAAATGATAGACATTCGATAGTTGAAGTATAACATATGGTATCTGGAACACACTGTACAAACTATGTTCAATAAAAATTTTTTTTGTTTGTTTTTCCTTAAAACAATCCTTAATCCTTTTTTCAAAGTACAGGGTCCAGTTTTTAAAAAGAAAATTTTTAATTTATTTTTCCTTGCTGCCTAACCCTCTTTTAGGGACATCCAGGGGTTTAGGTCATGTTTGTTTAGTTTTCTTGTAATTGAATATGTCCTTTCATTTGATAGCCATTATTTTATATCTTGATTGAAGTGTCAATATTAAGTAGACTTTGAAACAAAATGCACAAACATTTTTAATTCATTTAAAATGGGAACAATTTTCAATTTTCTACAGGCATTGGGTATAGATTAAAGGCTACTATTGGAAATATGGAATTGGAGATTTTCTTTTAAATTAATTGAATAAATTGATGTATTCCTCTTAGGAAAAGAAACAAATCGATTGCAGAGGGCATAAAGTCATACTGCAATAGTGATGAAAAAATTGGGAGAATGTTTAAGTTGGGTTATGTTCGCTTTCTGGAAGCGATTTAATAGTTGGTCCTGATCCCCCAATCTGCCACCTCTATGGCCTCATCAATGGATATGTCAGAGAATCGATTGGGTTGTTATGTTGTTCCCACTAGACTACCTCGACTTTACATGTCTGTTTGAAAAGATTGTTTATTGTAAAAGCTTCCATAGTTATCGGTTTCTACAAGGCATTTCACCCAAATATTCCCACAGTCTCCATGAAAACGCAATTGTGAAAGAAGTTGTTGTCGAAAGCTTGTGTTTAGGATTTCACGGAATGCAAATGATATCTGTAAACCTATGTAGATACCTTAACAACCAAAAATGCAGTGTAGAATGAGAAATGCTGATAAATTCATTGCAGCATTTAAAGCAGCATTTCGAATACCGAAAGAAATTCTAAAGGATGATGTAAAAAATACAATCAAGTCAAAACATATTTGATAAACTAAACAGTGGCTTGAAGTAGTTGTAGTCTAGCAGGTAAAGTGTTGGCTTATTAGACGGGAGCCCGTAGTTCTACCTTCAGCTGAGATATCTTGAACAAAAATAAGAAAAGAATACTTCTTTCGGAGTCTTGCTCTCAGCTGTCTTTTGGCAAGAACTCTGAGATTAAATTAAATTGCCATGAAAATCTGGCAAAAATCTGGAGTGGACTTTAAACTGTATGTCACGCCACTTATGGATAAAATTAACACACATCAACTTGGGTGGTGTTTGAATGTTGGTTGTAATCTTGACTTAAGTGTTGTAATGGCTAATTAAGTAAGTTAGTAGCTTTGTAGGCAGGTATATATTTCCGATATAATATTATCTTTCCTTTTAAACTCTTTTAAACATTTTGAGGCGTTAACAATTATAGTAAGCGGGATCAAAACCTCTCGGTGTTCTAAAATTCTATTCTGATCTAAAAATACCACGTTGGGTTGATATTGAAATGGGTTATAAATATGAGGCATTAACAATTACATGATATTTGAACTTTATATAATATTGTTACGAAAAGGAAGAACCTAGCTACTGGTGTTTTACTTTTACAACGCTTTACATTAAAATTATAAACAAAACTACAACAACAAACACCAGCATAAAAAATGATAAACAAGTAAACAAAAATACACCAACAAACGCTACAAGAATAAATGTAAGCAAACAACATTACAATAATAAATATAAACAACGATGTTTACATTTATAGAGATCTCGAGAAGGCGTAGCCACGAATATTCCCCTTCAAGAACACTCATCAAACAGTTTACGTTGCCATATAAAAGGCAAGACAAAGCAGGCAACTGACCTTGTAAAAGTTCAGTCAATCTGTTGTGAAGGCGCTGTGTGTTTGCAGATCTCCGTTACAAAGATCTGTCGACCAATTGTTATGGTTTACGCAAAAGATTGCAAAGAGGAATAACAAACAAAGCAATTGTTGTCGTTTACATCAAGTTGCGAACAGAGGCACACAGAGTTGTGCGAATAATAAAGAATTTTAATTAAAACTAAACAAAAACTTATTTTTATTTTATTTGCAATCTACGAGCTCATATATTAAACATTTTTAAAAGGTAAAAACGTAATAATAATTATAAATTATGATCACACAAATCGAATTTTTGTTTTCTTCTGACAATTATTTATTAACCATTATATAGTCGTCTGGAAGAAATATTAACCAAACCAATAATAACTATAACGCGACCTACACACGTACGTACATATACATATTGATTTACTTTAAATGAAGGACATAAGAAAGTCCCTTCAAAACTATAGGAAACAAATATTAACTATAAAAGAAAGAGGAAGATAGAGAGTGAGAGAGAAGGAGGCACAATACAAAGAGTGAAATAAAATAAAAATAAAAATAAAAATGAATGAGTAACATAAAGAGAAAAAAATAGAAGACAGAAAAGAATACAAAAGACATAAAAAAATGTAAAATGAACAAGAAAGAGAATATATAACCGGATACCGGAAATAAAATACTATAACTGGTGCAGCATATAAACATATTTATAAACGTGAGCACAATTTTAATGTTTCCGATTTTCATTTTGAGACTCCATAAATTTCTTGTTACACCGTTATATCTCTCTCCCTCTTCGTTCAATACAATACATATGTATGTCTTTACCTATCTACTCTAAGTATTGTAAAACAAAGACCCAAATAATCCAACACAATGTGAGATAAAAATGAGAACGAGAAGAGGGAAAATGGAAAATGGAAAATAATTCCATTTGTGGCTATAAAAAACAAACTTCAATTGTATTAAAACTATAAAAAAAATCAGGACAGGAAATGGAACTATAACTTCTACCAATTTACACACACATACTTATACAATATAGTTTTGGTTAAAATTTTTGCTGTATTAAAAGATACACATGCATCAATATTTACAGCCATGTTAACTGGTTTATATTACGGTTTTTTTTTAAATGTATACATCCATAAAAACCATTTACATATCAAACTGGAGACCAATTTGTCAAACTGTATGTATGGATTGTATACAATACATACAGGCAATATAAATGGTTTCGTGGTTAAACAGAAAATACAGACGAATCATCAGCCAGAAGCTATGGTTCAATGGTAGTCATGAAATATTTAATAATGGAATGTAAATAGATCTTTATTGTGTATTGTCTAGGTACAGACAATACAGAAATAAGATCTTCTATACCTTTCGAAACACATAAAAGAACTAAGTATGTCTGCCTAACTTGAATATCAATTTAACTAAGCTGTTGCGTGTAGTTGCTTAAAATTCTTTTAAAGGTCGCTTGTAATTATACTAGAGGTCTTCTGTGTGCCACTGTTTACAACTTGATGTAAACAACTACAATTGCTTTTCTTTGTTATTCCTCTGTTTACACTCTTTGCATAAACAATAACAATTACTAGACAATTATTCAACAGATCTTTGTAACGGAGATCTTCAAACCACGATTACTCCCCTCAAACACACCGCATCTTCACACAAGACGGACTGAACTTCACTAACTCAGTCGCCTGTTTTATCTTTCCTTTTATATGGCAAAATAACAGTCTGATGAATATTCTTGAAGGCGAATGCTCATGACTTCGCTTTCTGGAACTCTCTATAATTTTAAACATCGTTATTTACGTTTATTATTGTAGTGTTTGTTGGTATATTTTTGTTTACTTATTTATCATTTTTTTATGCTGGTGTTTGTTTTTATACTAAGTACGATAATTTGTAAACAGGTTTGTTTAATGCGTTGTTTTGTTTTTGTAGCTTTTGTTTATAATTTTAATGTTAAGCGATGTAAAAGCAAAACACCAGTATCTAGATTTTTTCACTTTCGTAACAATATAATTAAACTGTTGCTTGTTATAAGGGGTTCCTCGCTAGAAAGGTTCCAATGAACCATGTTGCTGATGTTATTAGGCCAGAATATCTTGGATACGATTCTAAGGCAATTGTTGATAAACACCTCCTGTATTTTTTTGCCTGATGGTGTCCGATACTAACCCGATTTCGCTACCATACAACAGATTGGACTTTCCACAAGCATTGAATATTCTGAGCTTCCTTCGCTTCTCCACATTAACTGCTATCGATATTGAGCCTGTTATGAGTTTAGTATTATGTCTGCCTTATTTTTAATTTCTTTCTTATGGCCTCAAAATCAAATTAAATTTAAATACTTTGTGTAGTTAGTGAAATTTACATTGAAAATTAATGTTTGAAAACTTTTATAAACCAAAAGAGAGTGTTTTCCATCGACACTTAAAACTGTTGATGAAATTAAAAATTCATAAAAATTTTTGCCGTTTAAAATTGCTACTTATCACGACCATAAATGAAATCAAATTTAAAACTTTAATGGTTTAAAGAGGAACAGTTAATGCATTTCAAAACTTTAATGGTAAATAATTGATTCCTTGTCTGTAATTCCAACAAAAAACTAAAAAAAAAGAATTGTTTGCTGTCTGTGTATAAATATCATTGCTAAAGAGCCGTCTTTTATTCATCAAAGCAAAAATACGATTTCAGTTGAAAATTTTTTGTCATGGTCCTGTAATCTCGCCTGGTTAAGAAAACGAAAAAAAAGAAAATCGCAAACTCGAGTAAAGTTTTACGCGAAATGTTCACAACAACTTACCAGCACTCAAAATAAAAGGGCATTAACAGCAGTTGTAAGACTAGTAGTAGTAGTAGTAGTAGTAGCTGTAGTAGTGATAGTGATAGTAAAAGCACAAACACTACATCGCATATTACATATGCAACCATTATTGCTCTTCTTATTGTCTTTATTATGATTGTTCTTGTGCAAGTGTAGTTGTAGTTACAGTTGAGCAGTCAGTCCTTCATATGTATTCATAGACGTAATTTTACTTGTAGGTCTACGAGTCATACATAGCATAACAACAATAGCAACAGCAACAGCAGTAACAAACAAAAAACAGCCTGTTTGGTTCAAAGAGTATGACTTTTACTCTCTCTCACTTACTATTACCCATCGACAGTGCTAGCACAATAGGGTAGTGCTTATAACGGCAGTAATCGTGGTGAGTGTGTAGTAGTCAACTCGTTTTTTTCTTTCACCTTTTTTTCGACTGAAGCACACCACACATCACTTAATCATTTATTTATGCATGTTTTTAGGGTGTAAGCGAGCGAGCGTGTGTGTGTGAAGGAGAGAGCATTGTTCGTTTTCATTTCATTTACGGAAATAAATTTTGTTTTCATTTCAATACACACATCGTATGGTACTGTAGTGCGAGGCATTTTATCTGTTTAAGCGAAAACCGTGACTAAAACTGAAATTCTTTAAAGTTTTAAATGTTTATCAGAAAGAAAATGTAGCTTTAAAGCTAGATATGCTGTACACACTGCACTAACTGCATAGTCCTTACATTACATCGTCTTATACGGAATTCGATCTGTGAGAACAAGAACCTCTTTTGATAAAAAAAATAAACTAGGCAATCAAAGAACGTGATCATAAATCATTTTGTCCACTACTTTTGGAACTGAACATCACCCAGGCATCCTTCTTTTGCCCTGCATGCCGCGAATTTCTCAGCAATATTTCGGATCATTCACAGTTTACTCTTATATGAGCCATAGCCGATAAGAAACTCTGAATCTCCAACATGTTACAGAGCATAGGTATTGAAATTGCAAATTGTAATATTGGAAATTCTGTGGCCGCTTTTCAGGCAGGCTCAACTTCGTTAGCAGTAAGTGGGATAGAGAATATTCCTAGACTCTAATGCACTTGTATGAATAAGAGGAAGTCTCGTTATCTACGGTCCTTAAGTCACAAAGCTAACTGTCGCACAAATGCCACTCACATGAATTAATGGTCTAATGGAAGACATGGTACTCCCGCAAATAACTTCTGCGGTGGATGTGGGCCTGTAGTGGTGAAGGACTACCTCATGTATCATTTGAAGTCGAGTTGGTTTCCCATGGGGAACATTTGATTCTCAATAAATGCTACGAAGTCGGCCAAGTGTAGTAGGTAGTGTGTTGGCTTATTAGACTTAAAGCCCGAGTTCAAATCCCAGGTCGGACATCAAAACGAAATAATTAAAAGAAAATATTTCTTCGGCGACTTTCTTTTAATATTTAAAGAAGAAGAAATAACAGCTTTCTGCCCTGTTTCCGTACACATCCGTTTGTATGGAAAAACACTCAATTTTGTATGTATTCAAACAGACGTTTGTCTTACAGAAACAGACCATTAAAACTATTTTTTTTTATGTTTTCTTCTTTCTGTTGAACAAAAAATCGAAATATAAATCCTTACTGGCTATAATACTCCTTACCATACATTGATCGTATTTCGTTTTACCGTATTCCTACAAATTGCTGAAACAACTCTTAGTTTTTATTCCCTTTATTATAAATTATTTATTTGAAAAACAACAACAACAGAAAAACGAAACCAAAAAATCTCCATTAAAATAAAATCTCCTCTCCATTATTTCTTAACACACATAAAATAAAAATAAAAATAAAAACAAAAATAACGGAATTTAAAAACATTCCTTGTGTCTTACATTTGGTTCGCACTCTCTCTCCGAGGAACACTAAAAAAATGTTTCCTTTTTTTCTGTTGTCTGCATATTTTCTCTTGTAGTTGTTGTTGTTGTCGTTATTATTGGTTTTATTATTGAACATTTCGTTCCGTTATCGCAGCAGCATTGGTTATTGTTGTTGTTATTATAGTTTTTGTTTTTTTTTATTATTTTATTGGTTTTTTATGTCGGTCAGTACATTTTCGTATTCGTATTTTATTTATTAATACACCCACACATTCACGATTACAACGGCACATCGGCAACATAGCAACAACAATGGCCAAAAGGATACAATTGTTGTAGATTTTGTAGCGTTCTTAACATGGCCCATATAAATATTGAATGGTTTGGTAAAAACAATACCGGACCGAGTAGCATAAGGGTGGGTGGAGGTGAAGTGATAAACGAACTGCATTGTAAGAAAAATTATGTTTTAAATACGAGCGCAAAGTATAGGCTTTCAGACTTGGGTTGCTAAATGTATTATAAAGACAGAGCCACGTACAACGAGTGGGTTAATTTATGACCTACGAAAGAGCCTTTTAGTGAACCCTTAAATGAACCTGTATTTTTATGGAAGCAAACAAAGAAAAGAGTATACAGATTGGAATTAAAGAAAATTTAAAAAGAATACAAACATTTTAAGAAAAATATTTTTAAAATCCAACACGTTTTCCAATGTAGAGAGAAAGAATACAAATTGTTGTCTGCAGGTTCTGCGTTGCTAAGAAATTGACAAAAAAAAGGTTTTCAACTTTACTTTAAGCCAAGACAAGAACCGCGACCAGTATTTGAAGAAACTTTACAAGTACATATACCAGAGATCAGCAATGAATATTCAAAAAGATGATTAGAATCGTATCATACTCATAATTTCTGATACTTATACACATACTCAAAGTTTGAAGTGCTCATCATATTCATACTTAACAACACGTATGATGTTGTTGATTTCGACTCTACATAACTCAACATATCTCCGTCCGAAATCTGCTGAGCGGAGGTCACCGAATAAAAGTTTTTTTATATTTCGTTTCTTTTTAATGTCTGACCTGGGGTTTAATCGTCTAATAAGTCAACACACTACCTACTAGACTACGGCGACGTCGCGTCGATCATATTTATTCTGGATTAAAACCGCAAAACCGGGTGAACGAGGAAGTAATTTATTCCTGCTCAAATCAGATCAAGCATTTAATAAATTACTGCAAACGATATCAAAGACCTTCGAGTAATAGAAGTACTACTCTTTATTTGCGATGCCCATTTAAGAAAAAATAAAAATTAGTGAATAAAAATGTATGTCACTTAACACTAATATTTGGAAAGGAAACACGTCGATCCAGTCTAGCTTACTTGAGTCTTATACTGTCCCTTTGTAATGGAGTCTTTTAAGGGCAGTAGCTAGTATCAAACAAGACGAACTCTGAAGAATTATTTCTTCTGGCAAACACTCTGAGAGTAAATAAAATTGTTATGAAAAGTTTCCCAAAAATCTGATATTCGGAGGCGATTTTTAACTTAAGATCCCGCTTCTTATTTGTAAAATTAATACACACACACACAACAAGAGTAGTGTAAGAAGATAGGTCGTAATTCTGACTAAAGAGTTGTAATGACCAATTTAGTAAGTAAGTACTTACTTACCGATAATGTGGAGTACGCCATTTGACTCATGTCTTATTGGCATATTGGCCTAAACTTCTGATAGTTTTATTAAAGTATGGATGCCTTTGCCTCAGGTTTTCAAAGCCTCGAAAGTGCCAGTTGGGCGTGTATTCCCAGAAGTCAGTATTACATTATAACTGCTATGAGGTTTATAAGAGAGATTCCGGTTCGAACCAGATTTCTCAGGTCTTCATACAAATAAGGTTAATTATTCCAGCTTTCCTATGCAAATGATTAAATATGGATATTTAATATTCTTATATGTCTCGATAAACAACTGCAGCGATATACCGTGATGCTGGAACGATATACAATGAACTCGATGTGCCCTCGGGTAAATGTGAAATCGAAAAATAAATAAAAATTTCTTTTAAAAAATTCCTCCTGCCACTGACAATCAAAAATATAGAGACACTGGAACACACAATGTTTGTAATTGCTTCCAAATAAAAACTGAACTTATTCCCTTTGTTGATCAGCCAAAAATAATATTTTTTTTCTCGTGTGTTTTTAGCCGCAAAACCTAATAGTCCACTAACAGTTCACTCTTAAACTGAAGATTCAATAAATTAATGATAAAGAAAAACAAATTTATTGTATTCTTAAAAGCTTTCATTACTTAAGAATTTAGGCAATTAATTATAAAACATAATCACCAGTTTAATGAATTAATTACTGAATAAACAACAACACGTAATACATACATTTAATTGCAATGAATTCAGTTAACTCACTGAAATAAGTGCAAAGGAGGACATAAAACAAAATGACTTACCGCACGTGCATCACACTGCATGATAATGAAAAATAATCCGACAAACAAAAACTGCCAATTGAGGCAGGCTGAGGATTTCTGGCGTCGTAACATGATGTCACACTTTTTTTTATTTGCCACTAAAAACTCGGAGTTTTCTTTCTTTTTTTCTGTTTTTTATAAAAAATTCTCTTTTAATTTATAATTCAATTAAATTTACTGAAGTTTTTCGCATTATTTTCTTTTTAATAACTTTTGTTTGTTGTTGTTTCTGTTTTTAACAAATATTTTCATACACAATATTATGCACCAACACCCTTACAAAACTGGAAGGAAAAACAAAACAAATCAGGAATAAAAAACAACAAAAAGGAAAAAATTGCAGATAAAATAACACACAAAAATTTAATTATTTTACAATAAAAATTAATAAATAAAATTAATAAAACTTTATTGTTAATAAAAAACACGAATAATTTCTCAAGGTATTTAAACAATTTTCTTTTTATAATTTTCAAGGAATTTTCTTGTTTTGTTTGTAATTCAGTTCTGTTAATTTAATTTTTTTTTATTTAATTTAATTATTTTTCCTTTAATCCATTTTTTATTAAATAATTGTTTGTAATTTTATTTAATTTTTTTAAAAACTTTTTAAATTTTTCCGTTCGTTTAAAAGCAACCTTACGTTATGAATACCCGTTAAAGAATGCTGTTGAAATTCGTTCAACATGTCCTTAAAAAGGCCAATAACAAAAGAGCATAAATTATAAAGAGAGAGAAAGCCAAAGCCACAGCAGCAATATAACTTTAGCAAATTCGCTGCGGCGAATTCTTATTGCATGAAGTTAAACGAAGCAGTTAAGTGTTGCCCATTGGAGGCTAAGAAAAACGCTTGATTTTGTATTTAAACTTGGAAACAAATCGCTGACGATGTATGTAACCAATGGATTCAAACTTTGTTCTACGAATTTATTTCTATGTTGGAATCTTCGATTTTCGGCTTCTCTGGGTGAAGCCCATCGCAACGTATAAAGTGGAAGGAATTTTATCAAATGCATGAATGAATTAGGGCTTGAGGGATGTTAGGGTTTATGGCTTTTTCGCATAACTCTGACACTTAAGATAACCCTACACGAAAACATCTAATCGCAAGATCTCTATGGCGAGTTCGCATTCACCCAAGTGAGATGTGCTACTTTTAATCGTACTTGAAAAATATCTAAAGTGGCATAAGCTGTATGGCATGTAGCGCCGTCCTATTGCAACCATATGTCGTTGGCTGTCTAAATCAATCAATTTAGGTTAATATTGAAAGATTATCGACTCACAGTGCTCGCCGTTGGATGGCCTGGCCGAAGTTGGCCTCTGGAAGCTTGAACTAGGGTTTTATACATATAACTCAGAGGATTAATTAGGTAGGTAGGTTGGAGTGGTAGCTTTAATATTAAAAGTTTATTTGAGCACGCATAGGGGCCCGTTGTGATGTCATGTGTAAACGCAGTTCCTGTATTGACCGATTTCCACCAAACTGGGGAAAAAGTTGGTCACCACAACGGCTACACATTCTAAAGAACTACTACTCTACGCTGGAAAACCAGCCCGAAAGTTAAATAAACGAAGCTATATCCTTGGCATCAATGGATGATAGCTCCGTAAATCTGACAAGGATTGGAGAGCCAAATAACCTATATCTGCACTTCGCAAGAGATGGGCATTAACAAAGAAAGTGGATAACAGTCTTCTCTTCCTTTGCAGATCTGAACCCATAGTGGAAGTTGTTAGGTGGAAGCTGCATTCTTTCCACGTGTCTTCCCATAACACAATGACCTGTAAGCATAGCCACTGTGATCGAGATGATGTTGTGATCAAGTCCGAGTAATTGGCTGGTGGGCCCTCTATTCATTGAGGACCAAGTGAGTCTGGCGGTAGAGCAGGACTCGCCATTGACCCGGGATAGGTTGGCTTCCCCAAAAGAATTTCCGACCAATGGCCAATTCAACCGAGGTAGGTGGCATAGTCAAGTCGATTTACGAGGATTCGGGAATAAGTGCACCATCTCTGGCAAGCTAGTCGACTCTGCAGTTTCCCGGGATGTGGCCGTGCCCAGGCAGCCAGACAAGTGAGACACTAAAGCGCTCAGAAAGAAGGTTGAGGCTGCGGCTATTATCCCCGCTTAATTCATTAAACCAATTATTGTACCTTTGTTGGTAATACACTACATTTACACTACAAGATATTTATTGTAAATTCTTTGCAGTGTTATAGAGTATCGAGCAGCTTATATAATCTACCATTACTTACTTGCTATAGTTTGAAAAACTCACGCTCTCACACTCTTTCTCTCTCTTCGTTTACAATTATAATGCCATGCTCTCTTCCACCAACTGATTTACTCTCTCACTCATAGACAATCTCTTGTTTTTTTTTTGTTTACCATTCCTTAGTTGTTGTATTCTATACAGTTTTGTTCAATTGTTGTTGTTGTAGTTTTTTTGCTCTTTGTTTATTTGATTTTGCTTTTGTTATTCAAACTCGACTCTCGCTCAAGGACACTTTGAGCTGTCAACGTGTAAAATTTTTGTATTGTTACTACTATTTTCAGGTTGTAGTTTTTTTGTTTTTCTTTTTTTTTTGCTTTCTTACTCTCCATATTTTCGTTGTTTTTTTTCTGATATGCAACTACTTTTTGTTGTTTTCTTGTATGTTTTGTTATGTTGTTATCATTTTTTTTCTTCTTATTTCAATGCTTTGTTGTGAAAAACAACAGTAACTAAGCTGTTGTTGCTTTTTTCTCTTCCTTTAACAAAACAGTTGTTGTTTTCTTCATTCTCTCAGTGTTCTGTTTTGTTTTGTAATGAACATTACGCTCAGCTGTTAAGCTCTTGCTTGGGTAGTGGTGTTATAGGCTAGTAAAGCGCAAGCACACACACACACAAAAAGTAGAAAAAAAGCATAAATTTTTAGTGTTTAGGATAGAAAAACAAGAAAAAACGGGAAAATAAAAACTCATGCTCATGTTTAACATAGAAAAACAAAAGATAACCGTTATACATAAGTTGTATAAGTGTATGATAGTGAGTAACTGTGTGTGTGTGCGTGTTTTTTTTAAATCGTGCAAATGTTTATGGATTTTTGTTTACTCACACACTGATATCTCGTTTTGGGGTTTTTTGTTTTTACACATTCATCTCCGTTAGAATGATAAGTAACACAGTGTCCTTATTTTTATTTAAGTTTTTATTGTTATTGTTTGTTACTTTTTTGTGGTTCACAATTTTTTTTGTACACCTTTTACTGAATGTTTATTTTCATTTCATTTTTTGTTTTTGTTGTTTTATCATTTGTTTCGTACAATTTTAATATTAATGTAGGCACTTATACCCTCTCGGGCTTCTTGTGTTTGTTTTATTATGTGCGTATGTGTTTAGTTTGTTTCAATTTATTTATACACACACACACTCATTTATTCTCTCATATATTTTTGTAATTATTTTGCACTTAAAACCTCGTTTTCTATTTATTTCTGTTGAAAATTAAACAATTTTTTAAATGAAATACTTAGGTTTTCTTTTCTTTTTTTTGTTGTTGCCAAATTAATATAAAAGCAGGCAACAATTTTTTGTTTGGAATTTATTATTTTTTATTTTTATTTATTATTATTCGTGTTTTGCTTTCGTATTAAAAAATTTTTTATTTTTCTTTCGGTAGCATTTTGTCAAATGTATGGTTAATTTACACAAGGTAATGAATATACATCCCTGTGTATGTGTACAGTAATACAACAATTTCGAATTGTGCCATTTTTGAATCGTATGTCGAGTATGAAGAATACATTGAAAGAACTGAATACAAATTAAGTGTTAATATTAATCATACGTGAAGTTGTCACGGAATAATTTAAATCTGTGGCGTTAAATAATAATAGCTTAAGTCGAAATTTCATGTTTCGAGATATTAAGGTTTCTGTCTGAAATAAACTGTGTTAATATATATACATACATAATATATAAAATATAAATGCGTATAGTTTTATTAATAATGACATTTTATACATGAAATTAAGCTGAGTGATAGATCTTGAAGAAGAGAATAAGAATATGTAATAAAATGAAAAAACGCTTATGTCAAGTTAAGCTATTATCATTTGTTGCCACAGAAATAATTCTTGCACTATTCATGGAATTTAAATATGCTTTATCGGGTGGAATACGGCTTGTACTCAACTCTAGTAGTTTATACCTGAAAATTTACGTTCTGTTGATTTTTTAACTACATTAATAATTCTTCTGTCAGCTATTGTTTCATTACTGGTTTCGTTTTGTCTCGATTTCTTCATGGTTCTTAAAAGTAACAGAGAACTTGAATGTAGTTCTGCTAACCACAGTTTCTGCGACATATTTATATAGAATTGATTAGAACTAGGCCTTTACCACTGTATTTTTCTGATATTAAGCGGATGTATATCTACTTTGATAGTTTGTATCTCAACAGAAAAATTTGTTGTTAATTTGAATTGTAAAGGGTCCGCCAATTAACTTTTTTTCTTTTGAAAAGGCTTTAAAAAAAACTACTGAATATTTTCTCAAATTTCTTTTTTTATTTGAAAGTACAATCCTTCCGGTTAATAGTGGAAAATAATTTTATTCAAATGGCTGCCTCGGCTGGTCATGCAGTAGCCTACACGATCGGTCCAATTTTTAAGCACATTATCGATTGTGTGCAGCTGTATTTCACCAATGGCTTCACGAATATTTTCCTTTAAAGCGTCACTTGTCTCTGGCTTGTCGGCGTAACACTTATCTTTGACGGCACCCTACAAATAATAGTCCAACGGTGTCAAATCGCAGCTCCGAGGTGGCCAAACGACATCAGCTCTGCGGCTGATAATGCGATCTTCAAAAACATCGAGTGTAGCTTCGGCTGTGTGGCACGTAGCGCCGTCCTGTTGAAACCAAATGTTGTCAATATCCTTCTCTTCAATTTTTGTGAACATAAATTCGTTCAACATGGCCCGATAACGATCGCCATTGACTGTAACGGCCACTCGTTGCTGATTTTCGAAGAAAAATAACCCAATTATGCCTCTGGACCAAAATCCGCACCAAACTGTGACTCGTTTTGGGTGCGTCTGCTTTTCAATGTATCCGTGCAGGTTTTCTGTACCCCAAATCCGACAATGTTGCTTGTTTACATACCCGCCAAGATCAAAATGAGCTTCATCTGAAAAGATGATTTTTTTGCCAAAATCGGCATCTTCTGTAAGTCGATCGCAGGCCCACTTAGCGAAACGAAAAAAGCGTATACACAACCATATTCATTCAGCGGAAGGATAAAACTAATAATCTGTCAAATCAGACATGAGCTAAGTGTTACCATTCACGAAATAAGCACTAGTTGAAAAAATAAACGTTAGATGGCGGACCCTATAGTTGCCATAGTCTAATAGGTAGTGTGTTGGCTTATTAGACATAAGATTTTTGGGAAACTTTTCATGGTAATTTTTATTTATTCTTAAAGTTTTTGCCAGAAATCTGCTAAGACGAAGGCGTCGAAGATATATTTTTTCATATTTTGGTTTTGATGTCTGACCTGGCGTTTGAACCGTGGCCTTTACGTCTAATAAGCCAACACACAACTAGATACATGGATTAGAAACTTAGTGATTTTTGTCCATAAAACTTTAACCATTAATATGGCTTCTAATGATAGCTAGTTAGGTAGAAGTGACAGTCTGTTCAAGGAATTTGAATGGCTACATAGGGCCCATTGTGATACCACAGTTTTCTGCTATTCCTCGAACCACTCGGAACCATTCAATGTCAATATGTGACAGTTGCTTTAGAACATTTCTATAGTATTTAGTATGTGAGGGACAGTGCCCATTTCATTAGCAAGGTATCTCAGACCAATGCATGGGTATCCATAATGTAAAGCCCCGTAATGACCTCGACAAGTATGATGAGCGTGACTCTCTGAAGCTTAAGCAGACTTTTCGTACGCTTCTCATCCACCATTGCCAGATTTTCCGCGTCGTTCTACCAGAATTCGAGGCCATCTCGCTATCGTTGATGGAATCCACGAAATAACATGCCGCATTCACCTGCTGATATTATAAAACATTTTTAATTGTATTTGAAGGACCTCATATTGCAATTTCAATTTAAAATATTGACACAATATTTTAACAAAAACCTTCATTTTCAAATTGAAAAAACGAAAAATGTTTCATATTTTCAAGCACATCACGTGCGTCCATAAACCCTTCCTTGTCTTAGGGCGAATTTCGTGATGAGTTTTAATTTACAAAATCAGAGGAAGAGCATTTAAAATACAACAACGAATTGTATTACATTATTAATACCCTCAGGCATATGGATTGCATTACACATGATGTTTGAATATTGTATGAAAGAAAAGCAACACAACTAAACCACATAACAGTTGACTTAGTACCCTCTTTACGAATTCGAAATGATGCTCAACAAGCGGTTGTTAGATTTAAAAATTATTTACTGTAGAGCTGCTATACAACCACCACAGATTACCTGTGCATTTCATTACAATTTACGTTTGGTTTTAGAAAACAAAACTGAATTTAATTTCAAATTCCGTAGGCGTCTAATTTTTATATGTTTTCAAATACATTACTCATACGCACATATGTATGTACCTATACAGTGAGTGGGATATTTAGTACTCTCTTTTATCAGCTCTCTCTCTCTCTGTTTCTCTTGCTTTATTAAGTTTGTATGGCTCATTCATAAAACATTTAACGGCAGTTTTGTTTACATGCCGTTGTTTTGTTTCTCTTTTTTCTTCTCTCTTGTTTTACTGCTTGTAATTGTATTTGAAGTGTATTTTACTTTTTCTTAGTATTGTTGCCGGTATTATTATTATTATTGTTGTTGTTCTTATTTATTCCTGGCTCTGTTTTGTTTTTCTTATTGTCCTGTTCACATCCCAGAGGAGTTTTAAAATAACCGTAACTTATGTTCTCTGTTTACAATTGTATTTGTTTGTTGTAGTTGTTGTTGTTTATTTGTTTCTACACTCTCGCTTTTAGGAACTCAGACTCTCATTAAACTAGAGAGCTAGTGTTGCCAGAAGAACTTTGAAGGAAACTGAAGCTGTTGTGTTAAAAGTAATTGATTTGAATGGAATATGAAGAAAAAATCGTGACTTTAATTTGAAATTCTTTATAAAATACTAGGAATTTGGTTTTTAAATCCAGAGCTATAGCCGGGCTATTAATTTAAAAATATCTGTAAAATTGTCAAAGCCTAACAATTTTGGCGTTACCACCTACCCTCTCGGGTCAAAATTTTGCTGTTACGATGCGTACATACAAACATACACAATTGGATATTACAACCCTTCAGTCAGCATTACGACCTAGTTTCTCAGACCATGTTGATGCTGTGTGTGTTAATTTTATACATGAGTGTGGTGACCTACAGCTTAAAGTCGACTCCGGACCACAGATTTTTTGAGAAAATTTTGATGGGAATTTTTTATTTGCTCTTACAGTTTTTGCCGGAAATCTGCTGATAGGCAGTCGCCGAAGATATATTTTTAAATATTTCGTTTAGATCGAATGGGGTTTGAATCGTGGCCTCCCGTCTAATAAGTAAACACACTACCTACTAAACTACTACGGCGACTACAATTAAAATTATGGCATAATATTTTGAAATCAGTGGCATTACCACCTACTCTTCTGGTTTAAATATTTTTCTGTTTAGATACACATTATCGAAATGGCTATACATCCACTAAATATCAGAAAAACATAGAGGTATAGAGGCAATCGAAGCCAATAAATCTGTGGGTCTAGGCAATATATCGCAGAAACTGTGATTTACAGAACTACATTCAAGTTCTCAACTACTTTTCAGAACCATCAAGAAATCCAGGTAACAACTGCATATGAAACAATAGCTGAAGGAATGATTGCTAATTTCGTTTAAAAACGCCAACATAACGTAAATTTTGAGGGGTAAACTACTCTTATATACGTTGAAGAAAATTTTTCCAAGACTCTTTTCTGGAGCTTAGACAAATCTGTATTCCACCTCGATATAGCATACTTAGATCAAATGAACAGTTCACGAAGTACAGGCGAGCAGTCATTGGAAATATAGTCGTCGTTCTAAACCGAAATTGTTGGCATTGCATTATGGGTACGCATGCGAGGCGTATTGGTTTTGGACACCTTGCTAAGGATTTCTGCAGCAGCTGGAGAGATGAGAAAGAGGAGTAGACCATCCTTCGCTGCTGGCTACATGCCCGGCTCTTTGCAAGAGAAAGTAAAGAAAGAAGTACTTGAGTGCTTACAACATGCATGATTTAGAGGAACTGCCAAGGATTGACATTGGCAGCTTATATCGCTTCATCAGAAGCTCCGAATGGTTTCGAGATTGGGGATAACGGAAAACTGTGGGAACACAATGGGCCATGTGCGGCCTAAGTGTGGGCAGCCACCTCTACCTACAGAACTACCTACTATATATCCAGATGGTCTAAAGGAACAATCACGTATTGATATTGGCCGTCTGGGTCGCTTCATCAAAGGGTCCGAGTGGTCCGGGGATAGCAAAAAACTGTGATAACACAACGTACACTATGTGGCCACCTAACTTTTTTAAATGGACAGCCACGCCTGTCTACCTACTTAAAACTGGAGTATAGTTTCTAATAGATGTTCACATAGTATCACAGTTTGAACTCTATGAGTAAATAAAATTGCCATTAAAAGTTCCTCAAAAAAATCTGTCGTTCGGAATGGACTTTAAGGGAGGTCTCACCTCACGTGTATAATATTAACACACACTACATCAGTGGTGTACGAAGCTAGGTCGTAAACCTAACTCAAGGCTTGGAAGGACCAATTATGTATGTCAGTGGAAATCACCACTTACGTTGGGCATTTGGAGGCTTTTTTTCTATTCTTCTTCATATAAGAGGACAAATTTATTCTCTTTACGATGATTATTACTCATGTTATCTCTGTTAGTTATCTCTGTTTAACCATTATTTCCGTAGGAATTCTATTTTTCTGAATGTATTCTCCAAGTTTTCTTGAATACTCAAAGAAGAATAAAGTGTTGCATCTCAGATTCACAAAGAAATTTATTTTAAAAATTTACAAAAACACAAGTTTTAGGTACATAAACATGCAAAGGCAACACTAAACACAAATCTACTTTCTCTCTCTCTCTCTCTCTGTCTCTCTGTATCTCTATTTCTCTCCTAACAATACTTACAAAATTTTAAATTCTTATTACATCTCCTGCTGTTGTTGTTGCTACTGTGTTGTGAACATTTTTAAAGTTTTTATTGTTTTTTGCCTTTCATGTGACAATAACCGTTAGAGAGTTCAACAGAAATGGACCTACAAAATAACAACAACAATAACACGAATAATGTAAACAAACGCAAAAGAGAATATGTAAGGAATTGTAATATTTTATTTACACATCATCACACCACACCACACCACACTACACAGACATATAGGGACAACACATACACATACATATACGGACTTTGCCATTAAAAAACGAAAAGAGAAGCACACACACACATACAAAGTCTAAAGCAACATGTCTTCGGTGTTTAATAAAACCATTGTCGTTACGGTTGTTTTGTTAAGTTTCTCTACCCCCCTCTCATGCTTCCATATTTTATATGTTGAAAGCAGATGCTTCTGGGAATTTAATAACGTTACCCGTCAGCCTGGCGGTTGTTCATTCATTTTATTTGTTTTCTTTTGTTATTGTTGTTATTGTTGTTTTTATTTCTGTTTTTAAAAAATCGTAAATATAAGTTCCATTTATTTTCCTTTTATTTTACGGTGCAACAATTTGTGTGTGTTTATTAAAGGCATTAAAAAAATTATTACCAACCATTCATTCATATGCTCATTTAAACATCACTCTGCTATTGTAATGTGTTTTCTCTTTTTTGCAACAAACGAATTGATCTCTGGGGTCTAGTAAATGTTCTTTTGTACACACTTTTGCACTTTTTTCTGCCTCCCTCTCTCGTTCTCTTTCTCTTTCTCTTTTCATTTTAAAATATTTTTTTAGAAAATTTAAAATTGAAAGAAAAAACACAATACATGCTTAACTAAATGAATTATTGCCTAAAGCAGAAAGAGGGACAGAAAGATAGAGACAGAGAGAGATAGAGAGTGCGAGAAAATGCCAAAGAAATGTTAAATGAATGATTTGTTTGCTTGACTTTAAATGGCCCTCCCTTATACATGCTTAAGGTAAGTGTATCTTAGTGTTTTCGGTAACATCATAAGACAACATTAAGTCATTAGGTAAGGAAATTGTTGAAATACCTCACCTCATTATGGCCTGATACCCAAGTGATAAACCCAATTTAAGAATGATTAATGCCTTAACAGGCAGTTGTTTATCTAATGGGGCCTATTTTCGTAAATTTTAATAATTATTGACTGTCAGAAATAAGATTTTTTTGATGAAAAGGAGTTTTAATAAATGGAATAACATTTACAACGAAATAATAAATCATGAGCAAAAATCAGAAAAAATCAACGTATGATAGGTCTATATTCGCCGTAGTCTAGTAAGTAGTGTGTTGTTAGCACATCCTTCCAGGCGCCTCCGCTTCTCGTGCACCAACATCAGTCACACCAATCGATGACAGGGCTTCCTCGATTTGGTCCTTCCAACGCAAACATGGTCGTCCGTTTCGCCGACTTCAGCCGATCGCCGCATCTCCGAAGCATCCTCTTCTATTTGAACGACATGGCCGAGCCATCGCTGGATTTTAATACGCTGCACAATGTCAATGTCGATGAGGGGCTCTCATAGGTCACTGTTGGATCGGATGCGGAAATCATAGCCAAGTCGCAATGGACCGAAGATCTTACGTATAAATTTTCTCTCGAATACTATCAAGACTGCTGCATCAGTGCTAAATAGGGTCCATGTCTCTGCGCCATAAAGACGCAGGGGGAGAATAAGAGTTTTGTAAAGTTTTTTAATTTTTAGTTTTGTCGTACAAGAGGCGTCTCTGCTAATCAATTGCCTATTTGGACCATTAGTAGCAAGAATGATCCTGATGTTGATCATAATGTTACGTCTTCACCGAGAACCACCTTTAAAATCTCCAAACTTATGACTGATAACGTAGTGATATAATCTTTCAATACTGACTAAACAGCTTCTGATACTGACATGAAAACTTAGCGAATTCGGACAAGCACAGATTGGGAGTACATGGCAAGGCTGCTGTGAATCCAAAGCACACTCATATTAGTTGTCTAAGATTATTACTATACATTGGATTATAAGTAATTATGCGAGATGCATTGTGTTCACCATATAACCAATAACGTCTGCAAAAGCTGCAGAGACAAGCAAGAGGAGGTACCTTTTACAAACCTATTAATTACACGACCAGCATTCTTTTCTGTTCTGCTACTATACGAATGCTTTCATTGATCTGCAGAGCAAAGACAATGGGAGTCTAAATGGCTGTATCACAAATGCCTTATGGTTCCAAGGCTAGTAGAAAAAAGCTGTCATGGTAACGGCTAGAGGACCGCATAAAAGTTTAACCACACTAGTCATAAACAGAAGAGTCAGCAGAAGTAGTTAAAAATAAAGGAACATTCGAAAACATAAGAAATTTTGTATCACAGAGAAATTCGCTCAAGTTGAGTCTTTGATTTGTGCCAGTCCTGAGCCACTCTACCTTTTTTTATTGCCAAATATTGCTTTGCTTCCAGAATTCTATCATTTGTAGGTAGTGCTATAACCATTAAAACTTATCCCAAAGAAACAGACACTTTTTCCCGATTTGTAGATGGAATCCCGATTTTCCGAATCTCCCATTACCAACAAGTTATGTCGGATCCCTATCTCATTCGTAGTTATAAGCCAATGTAATGCCTAATTACTTACTTAGTTGGTCATTATAACCCTTTAGTCAGGATTCCAACCTAGTTTCTCACACCACCTACATATATTACTTGTGTTAATTTTATCCATGAGTGGAGGGACCTTCAGTGTAATGCCAGAAGACTGCTGGCTTCCTCATAGGGAGAAATTTCGCTCAATATGTGTTGTGTACTATGCACCTTCAATATTATTTCGTAGATTTTCTTGATATTATCAGGCGTGATGACCTAAACTGATCGACAACTACGTCCATATTTACAAAGGAACATACTCCCATGGTGTGCCACATAGAGCACTAAATGTTATAATCTTGACCTCGTAATAAATTGTCTTTGTAAAAAAACATTTCGATGACAGAAACCTAATGAATTTTATTGAATTAAATGAAAAATTATTTTTAAATTCCATTGTCAACTTTTGTCAGACATCAGCCCATGTAAAATCCTCTTTCCTGTACTATCAGTTCATAGATCTTTTAATTATTTCTGTCATTTTAATTACTGATTAAAATACTTGCCCCCATGTCCACTCTCTACAAACATTTCGGAAAGACTTTCACATTATTTGTGTTGAATCAAAACAATTAAGTAAACAAAATTACAAATTACATGACAAAAATCGTTGCGCTAGAAATACAATCAAAAAAGATTTGTTAAACAAACATACAAACAACAACAACAACAACAAGAAAAATAAACTCAATTATACTTGAATAATGACATAAAAACGAAAAACTGAACGCTAATTAATAAGAGAAAAACACTCTTAAGAAGACAATAACAATAAAAATAATGAAATTGAAAACAAATAAAGAAACCATAACCTCACCCCCTCTCCCAACCCAATGGGCAACTGAAAATGATTGGAAATGAAAACTTAAGTAACAACAACAAAACTAATAAGAAATAAAAATCAAAAAGAAAACATAAATACAGTAGACGAGCACCAAGGGCTACAGAGAGAGTCAACGAACCATTCATCCATCCATCCATCTGTCCAGTCATCCAACCATTCAGCTTTTCATCTAGCCACCCATCCGTCCCTCGTCTGCCATCCAAAAACTGTTGAGTGATGATGAACTAATGAGAAACAAGTGATAATCAGAGTTGACAGCATTTTGTCACAATTGTTTAACTTTCTGAGCACGTTGCAAAACGTGCAACGCATACTTGGCCATGTTGGAGGATGTTTGAACACTCTCAACAGGACTCAAGACTCAAGAAATGTTTCATTTACACCAAATACAACTCAAACGAACCCGAACCAGGCAACTAACTATACATAGCAACAAATAAATGACAGTTGAATAGAGCTTTACGGTAACAGACAGTTAGCACAACACAAACAGGCAGACAGACTGAGAGAGAGAGAGAGAGCTGCAGATGGATTTACGTACGAACAGATAATAAAGCTGGCAACCAGCTAATGTTTTACACGCACACAGCCAGCTAAAGAACAGCGGGCATTATAAATAAGAAGAAGAAGCAGCCGAAGAACATGAAGATGAAAATGAAGAAACCTTAGACAAGCACTCTGGGAAGCGTTGCTGAAGAAAGTGATTGAAAGCAAAGCGAAAAACTGAGAAAAACTATTCATTTCGTACAACAATAAAATATTCCCTTTCTCGCTCTCTCTCTTCCTTGTTCCAGTTCTCTCTCTCTCTCTCTCTACTGCATTTATTAGTATTGCAATAACAATGGAGAAGACAATTTAAGGAGCAAGTCGAAGGCTTTAATTGAAGGACAACATTAGCAACAACAAAAACAATAGCGGCAACAACAAACTGATTGCTGAAGTATTTAAACGTTTAAACGAGAAGTATACAGAGAAAAACAAGGAGCCGAAACAATATAATGACAGTACTTTTAGCAACTTTAAAGGACATGTTGTTAGAAATATTAGTACGGTGGAAAAGTTATTTCGCTGACGACAATATTGTAACGAAAATGAAAAATCTAGATACTGGTGTTTTGCTTTTACATCGCTTAACGTTAAAGCTATAAACAAAAGCTACATAAACAAAACAATGCAGTAAAAAAATCTGTTTACAAATTATCGTACTGCTTAATATAACAACAAACATCAGCGTAAAAAAGTGATAAACAAGTAAACAAAAATACACAAACAACTACAAGAATAAATGTAAACAAAATACACAAACAACAATAATAAATGATGTTTACATATATAGAGATTTCGCGATTACCCTGCCATATAAAAGGCAAAGCAAAGCAGGCAATTGAGTTAGAGAAGTTCAGTCGGTCTTGTGTAAAGGCGCGGTCCGTTTGAATCGCGGTTTGAAGATCTTCGTTACAAAGATCTGTCGAATAATTGTGTAGTAATTATTGTTGTTTATGCAAAGGGTATAAACAGAGGAACAGCCAAGAAAAGCAATTGTTGTTGTTGTTTACATAAAGTTGTGAACAGTGGCACACGTTCACGTAGGAAAAGCCCTACGTAAGATTTTCGGTCCAGTGCGAGTTGGCGATGATTTTCGCATCCAATCCAACAGTGAGCTGTATAAGGTCCTCAATGAAATGGACGTCTTGACATCCAGCGACTGCACTATCAATGGCAATGCCGTTCGAATGGGGGAAGATGTTCCGGGGAGACGAGTGTTTGATGCGGGGATCTGTCTGCTAGCGTTGAAAAGACCAAATCGAGGAAGCTCTGTCATCGACTGGTGTGACTAACTGGCGTAGGCGCACAAGAAGCAGAGGCGCCTAAAAGGATGTTTAAGGTAGGCCCAAATCCATTAATCGGGTTGTTAATAGCCAATTAAGTAAGTAAGTATCAACCAGAGGCATATGAAGAGCCCGTACAATGAAGTTTAAAAGTTACCAATCAGTTGATAATTGTTCCTACAGAAGCTCAAAAATTATGAAATGGTTAGTTGGCTACAGTACTGACCTAAGAAAAAGTCAGAGAGAAGGCCGGAATCCTTAAAACCGAAAATGGTACAGACAGTGAAGATGTGTGAAATGTTAGGTGTCAATTACTTAATTGGTCATTAACATCCGGATTAACGAACTTTGACCTGCCTTAACACATCTATCTAGGCGCTTTTGCTTCATGCGCGTCTTCGGCGGTTGGTCACATCAATCGATGACAAGGCCTCCTTGATATGGACCCTTTCAACACAGACAGTCATTCCGTACACATCAAATATCCAGTTGATCATACCAATGACAGAGTTTCCATGATTTGGTCCTTCCAACGCATCAAATACCCGTCTAGCTGGAAGATTTTTGAGCAACTTTTCATATCAATTTTAGATTGCTGAAAGGAAGTCGTCGAAGAAATATTTTTTCATATTTCGCTTTGATCGTAATGTCTGATCTGGGGTTTGAACCGTGTCGTCACGTCTAATAAGCCAACACACTACTTACTAAACTATGGCTACGACAAATCGAACTTCGATTAATGTGGACGTTTTAGACTTCAAGAAATCGTAGTTTGGAAAGGTTTGACAACAGTCCGTGGATGAAGAAGAACAGAAAATCCTTTTATCCTTATCCAATATTATTTCGATACATTGGCCATGCAAAAGCAGAAGCAGCATATTAAATGCCAAAAGCATTCTTATGAGGCATAATTAGGCCTCATAATGAACAGAAATAGCCACAAAATTACCCATAAATATTTGATCATTTAGTTCCAATGCCAATAATTCTCACAATCAATGGTCAATAGCCGGGTTAACCAAAACGTTTCGAAAGAAAAAAAAAGTTGTATAAGAAAAGGCTTAACTTGTGTAAGAAAAACAAAAAAAAGGATGAAAACTTTTTTAATTCGTGTTCTCCTTTGCTTTATTCTAGGAAAACTGTCAATTGCTTCTTTTGTTTCATTTTTATTCCCATCACTATACAGTGTCCAGCTAATATTCTTGTTATTGTTGTTGTTGTTGGCTTTTGTTTATTTTTTGTGCTTAATATTGTGTCCTCATGCAATGCGTTGATAGAATTTTTGATGTCCTTAACGAGTCACGTGATCTGCAAACTGATTGCCTCAACCAACCACTGATGAGTTGCATTCAAAAAAGATTGTTGAACTGAAAGAGAGAGAGAGAGAGAGAGAGAGTAGCACAAGAAAAAATAACAAAAACTTTAAAAAGATCCATTTGGTTGGCCAGAGTTAAAGTTACCTCGTTCGTAGACAAATTCTCTTAATGAAGGGGAAATAAAGAAGAGTTTTTCAAAGTATTTGAATTTGTGTAGGTATTGGTTACACAAATAAAGTTTCAAAGCAAAACTTAAGAGGAAGAAAAGTTTCTCTAAAACTGTTTGGTTTTGTTACACTTTTAGCTCATCCTTATGGTCAATATTATCCTTTTTAATGAGAGTAGTCAGTTGCTTGGACGTTTGCTTACTAATAAGTAGGGTTGGCATCATGTCTTAAACTTTAAAGGATTACTTCACTTCCTTTCTAAATAAAATCATTGCTAAGGAGACATTCATTAAATAAACCAAGTGGTATATCTCACAGGGAGACTATGTAGATGACTTTTGAATTTAATTCTTCATTTCAAAAATTGTTTCAAAAGAGGTGTTTTAATATACGTCAGATCTTAAATTCTGAGCATTTCATTGCTATTTAGAGTTAGTTGATAACATATTGTTACGTTTCTACCTTTTAAAAACGTTTAAAATATGAACTCGTAGATTGCAAATAAAATAAAAATAAAATTGTGTTTAAATTTAAAATTAAAATTCTTTATGATTCGCACAATTCTATGCACCACTGTTCACAACTTGATGTAAACAAAAACAATTATTCTTCCTCTGTTTACGCCCATTTGCATAAATTCACTGACTCACTCACCTGCCTTGCCTTGCCTTTTATATGGCAGGGTAAACAGTCCGATGAATGTTCTTGAAGCCGAATGTTCGTGGCTTCGCCTTCACGGAATCTCTATGAATGTATACATTGTTGTTTTGTTATTGTTGTTTGTGTATTTTGTTTACATTTATTCTTGTAGTGTTTGTTGTCGTATTTTTGTTTACTTGTTTAGAATTTTTTATGCTGGTGTTTGTTGTTGTATTTTTGTTTATAATTTTAATGTTAAGCGATGTAAAAGCAAAACACCAGTATCTAGATTCTTCATTTTCATAACAATATTGCCCTTCGTTAGGGGAAAGATCCTTTCTAACAGAAATCATATGATTCTTTCTGGGCAGTAAGTGAGCTTGTTGTTGCATAAAAGCCGATTCTTCTACAGAAATGATTTGATTAGTTCTCATCTTTAGGAACTAAATGGGTTAAGTTTGTACGTTGGAAAGAACTGCGAATTTTAAAGATCTTGTTTATAATTACTTCTAATAAGAGAAAGAATTTTTTTCAAGTCTCGGGAAGATATATTTGTCAACTGAAGAGGAGAGAGCACCAGATCTCTAATATAAAAACACAATTTTGAAATCTTTACATATGTACGTAACATAATTGATCATTACAATCATCCTTCACTCAGGATTACCACCGAGCTTCTCACATTACTTATGTTATGTGTGTTAATTTTATATATGAGTGGCGGTCGGGACCTACAGTTTAAAGTCGACTCCGAACAGCGGATTTTGTTCGTTTCGCTTAGTTGGAGTTGTCTGACCTAAGGTTTGAACCAAGGCCTCATGTCTAATAAGCCAACATACTACCTACTAGAATACGGCGTCTTCAATAACGTATAGAGCAATGTGGAGTAAGTAGATGAGTCAAACACGATACTTCTTCTGAAATTTTTACATGAAAGTATTCGGTGCTTATAAGCTTGAGACACAAAAGGCTATAAAATAATAAAAAAAGTGCCCAAAATGAGTCATGAAGCAAAGAGTTGGTAACATATCATAACATGCTTTATAGTTTAAAAAAGTTTTTCTTTTTTGTTGTTGTTATTGTTATTGTATAATATTTTGCTTTAATGTGGTCTTTTAATTTAAAAAGTTCTGCTCAACATAGATATTTAGAAAATTATGTTAAGGAACAAAGACATAAACACACACTGACTTGATGTATACATATACGTTTACCAATGCAACTACAAACATAGAGGCAGTCTGTCTGTAGGTGCCTGAAAAGTTGAAAAAGAAAAAAAATTCATGAGAAAGTTTCATTAAAAAGTTTCATTTAAAATTTCATTAATAAAGTTTTAATAAATCAAACAGAAAGAAATCTTTTGTTCAAAGCACAATCATAAACACAGCCATCAAACACATGCACATGCTAAGTGTCGCTTCACTCAGCATCGTGCACATGCAACACAAATTTAATTCGCGTGTGTGTTGAAAATCACTTGCAGCATCAACTTTTACCAGCTGACCTGGTGGGTCAAGTGTAGTCAACTAAAAAAGAATTCTGCTGGGGTGAGAATACAGTGAAATTCGTTTTTTCAATTGAAATAGATTCGCCCCGCCGTATAATTAAACGTTCTTTTGTTGCAGTTTGAGTGGTTTACCCCATTGAAAGGGGATTTGCTTTTGTGAAATATTGTTGAATGAAAATGAAATGAAAAATTTAAATCCATTTCGAAACTATCAGGCGGGTGTGCGGGGCATATTCATTTTTAATTGAATTATTTATTGCAACACAAAAGGCAATGTGAGGTGAGAGCTATCAAAAAGTTGTTCTTTTATTGAACTGAATAAATTCCAAACAATAATACATTAAAATATTTAAAGTCTCTTTATTCTTTGTTCATTAAACAAAGCGAAACTCTTTAACTTGTTAACAAAAATATGCCGGAAATGTTGATGTGTGAAACGCTGAAGTCGAGAAAATAGTTTTTACTCGCCCTACATGTCAGTATTAACGCGCAAATGAAAGTTGTTTGAAGGGGTGGGACTCCTTCTTCAAACTCAAGAGCTTCCAAACAGTCTACATATGAGATATTTCCGAATATACGTCGGAAATATTTGTGAGGAGAGTGTTTATAAGGCCTTGGATAGATTTTAGACGTCCTCTATTCCGATCGGAACGTGCAGCCATTGCGCTGACCAAGTTCTTTCCTAGTTTGGTGAAACTCTGTCAGTACAGGGACTACGTTTACCTTTGGCATCACAATGGGCCGCTATGAGTGCACAAGTTTGATTTTGGTATCAAAGCTACCACTTTAACCAGCCACCCAATCAACCGATTAAAACACAACCGATCGTTAAATGACCACGGCTTTACGTAAGCATCGCCATGACGGCACAGACCACGACGCTCTAACCTATGCGTCTAGCAACGCTCCCACACGCAATTATACAGCCTCATGATAAGAACACTATAGATTCTTATGATGATGCGTACATGAGTATAAATTCGAAGGGATGCATTTGGACATGACTTACCTCTTGGTTAAGGTCGGAGACTATCTAAGCTCCTTTATGAAAATGTTTCGGAGTGTAACACCACACCGAGCTTGTGCTCTTCCAGCGATCTGGATATAAAACACAATCACTACGTTTATTTCACAAGGAGGCCTCATCGTAGTCGGACAGAGACGACTACAGTACCAGAATTAAGCCTCCGGTCAGGCTTCGCAGTTCAATCTCCTACCAGCTAAACCCCAAACGGTTCGGAACTGGCGACCCAACAAGGAAAGGGATACACAAACAAATACAATGAGATGAAATAATGAACACAAACGATGAAAGCGGACAATATATGTAGCTCGGCAACCCACTAGTGCAGGTTTAAGACATGGACAGACATATGCTTACTGAGTGTAATGTGGATGCTGCCATCGCTGAAACTTGCGATTAATAGTACTCTACTAGTAGTACTTGAAGTCGCCGTAGTCTAGACGGCAGTGTGTTGACTTATTACACGAGAGCCCGTGGTTTCATCCCTGAAGAAAACAAATTAAGAAAAAATATTACCTTGTGCGACATCTCCTCAGTAGTCTTCTAGTCAAAAACTCAGAGAGCAAATAAAATTTCTTAAATCTATCATTCTGAATCGACTTGAAACTGTAGGTCCCTCTACTCCTGGATGAAGTTGACATACATAGCATAAGGAGGGTCTAAAGCTAGGTTGTAATCCGATTAAGTTTTCTCTAAAATAATTTAAAATATGGAATTAATTTACAGTGCTATACTCATAAAACGAATGGTTTTGCATTCAATGAAAAAGAATATCGCATACATACGTCCACACATAAATGGTCACTAAAATCCTTTAGTCAGGATTACAACCTAGCTTCTCACACCACTTTCTGTTATGACAACCATTCAAAAGGAATATTTAAGCATACGACTTAAAGCTGTATTATGGAAAGTCACTGCCTTACAACTGGTCTTTAAAAATTGTCACCACTTAAACAATTAAAAATCAAACAATTTCTAACGTGAAACCAGCATAAGAAGTAAAGCTAATTCCTGCCTTTTTTCCAAAGCACTTTAACGGCATCATAAATAACCGTAGTACAGAGTTTAGCCCTTAAAACACGGTACCGTTTTTGCATATAATTTATGTGGCCATTTGGAATTCCTTTCAAAAAAAGAATTGGATACTCATTACATAAGGGTAATACAGAGCAGAGCCAATTAAATATTTTGAAATATCATGGCTGGCCTTTGAGGATACCATTTCATTTTCTGCTTGTTAAACTTAAATAATTACAAAATATTCGTAAAGAACACATGATGTCTACCCTTCTGTTCTTTTTTGTTTTGTCCTGTAAAAATATAATGAAATCCTTTTCAAAAAGTTAAAAAGTATGTGAAGACAGAAACAAAACAAAAAAAACCGGACTTAAACATTAGGCCCACAGATAATTTCCGTCATTAATTTTTCGTATAATAAACTATACAGAAAACAACAACAACAAAAGCCTTAACAAACAAAGTACAAAGAGAGAAAGGAGTAAAACAAACCAAAAGTCAAAAATTGTTTGCCAGCCAAACAAACAGGAATAAACGTTTTACGTACGCATCCATACACTCAAAACATTAAACACTCATACAGCGATACACCCATACTCATACGTATAATTATACGTACTTTACTGGTATTTAAGTTGTTGTTGGTCTGGCCAAGTCTACTGTACGGATATTTTTTTATTTCCGTTTCTGTTCTTTTCTTTGTTGTTTTGTGTGTGTGAGAGCGACCAAAAGAGATTTTAAGGGCTTTAGTTGTTTTTATTTCCGGCATGAGTGTTTTTTTGTTTTTATTTTGTTTTGTTGTTGTTGTTGTTGTGCTGTAATACGGTTGTTTATATGGTGTTTTCCTGTTCTTCTGCTCTTTTCTTATACCCTACACAGTACCATAATATTACAATGAGAATAACTTTGTATATCATTTCACAATCAAAGAAAAGAAACTCAATGAGAAAAACAAGCATCTCAAACACTCTTCTTGTCATTAAACTTTTCTATGCGCCTCGTGTAGAGACAAATGCATTACTGCATTACAGTATGGTACGATGATTTTAGCATCCAAACTCATGCAACCCATGATCCAATTGACTTTTTTTTAAACTTGCTGAAAAGCCAATCAATTTAGGCTCCATCTGGCTATAGTAGGCCAAGCTTGGCCCAAATATGTTGCTGTGTAACTGTTCATACCAAACATTAGACCTTTTTCCCTTGCCTTCCGCTCTTTTCTTTTCTAGTCTTAATCTGTTCAATTCGAATGCACTGCCTATCATAATGAAGTGAATTTAATAACCCAAGTTTCTGTACTTTATTGTATGCAGAAAACTTAAGTAATCTGCCCAATCTTGCTTCCAAGAATCTCAGATTACTACTGATCTGTTAACTCTACGTACATTCCAGAGATCAGCAATGAGCATTCAAATAGATGAGTAGAATCGAATTATACTCATAATTTCTGATACTTGTACGCATTCCTTCTTATTTTAATATTATGGAACCTCTACTCATATTCAAAGTTTGAAGGCTCGTCATATTCATACTTAACAACATCTATGATGTTATTGATTTCGACTCTCGATAACTCAATATATACTCGAAGCACAAAATAAGTATGAATCCCGTACGAACAGTAAAATACTTACTAGAAGGTTGTCTGTTTGCTCTGCTTGCTGCTCTGTCTTTTTTGCTTATTCGTCAAGTTATGTTGCAAATGCAACAACAACTAATGATTCAAATCACTCGAACTATAACTATTTTTCTAAAGTTATGAATCTAAATGAGTAGGCTTATGAATCAAACATATTTCGAATGGTATGAGTTTGATGTCAACATTGTACGCATACTCATTGCAACATGTACTTATAAATCAACATTGTGGTGAGTATGAATGAATCAGCGAAGTTAACTTTCAATATTGTTGACTCACTTATATTTAAAATTTCATGAGTGCTTATGAGTAGCCAAAAAACGATTCATTGCTGAACTCTGCTATAGACCAAATGAAGTTCTATAGAGTAGTGTACCTTATAGTAGACCATAACTGTTTACTACTTTCTTATTTTACATTCTTTTTTTCATTCTTTTTCTGTCTTTTTATAATGTTGTAATGATACTGTCTGACCAATTTTAAGCACCAACAGCCACATAAAACGGAGGGATTGTAATGATTTCACTTGTGTTTGTTTATTACAGTAAAATAAGGCGCTAGTTTAAGTGCTTGTAATAGTAAAAAGTGGCTAAAGGAGGCTGTGAAGGGGTTTTTAAAGTAAGAACAGAAAAGTAATGTAACGAGTAGGAATTCTTTTGATTTCTTAAATAAAAAATTAACAATTTAGATGAAGCGTAAAATCGATTTTTATTGATTATTTTTTAATTAATTTCGAAATGAAAGCCATGGAATCATGACGTATTACAGAGAAATGTTGGTTACAAATCTAGACGCATACAGGCTTGTTTGATAGTTTTCGAGTCATTTATCACATGCCAAGTAAACTAATCAAGGAATTCAAATTTTAATACTCGATTCTGCTGATGTAAGATCTCTCTCTCTTTCTCGTCATTTCTTTTTGCTGAGAAATATCGTGAGGAGCTCATTTACTGCTATTATGGTATAAATTTTTCGGAAGTCCATCAAATTTATATGCAATTTAGTGACGAAACCATTTGATTCAAATTTAGAGCAAAAGAAGAGATACAATTATAGGTTCAACCAGGATGTTTCCAATCTGTTAGACTCCAAATTGACTCACATATCTGCTGTAATAAATTAAGTTCCAGCCACTTGTGAGAGGTGAATGTTATGTTTTTACATTTTAAAAACATTTCAAAATATGTGCTCGTAGATTGCAAATAAAATATAAAATAAATTTGTGTTTAGTTATCTGTTCTGCGTGTCACTGTTCACAACTTGATGTAAACAACAACAATTACTTTTCTTTGTTATTCCTCTGTTTACACCCTTTGCATAAACAACAACAATTACTAGATAATTATTCGACAGATTTTTTTAACGGAGATCTTCAAACCACGATTACTTCCTTCAAACACACCGCGTCTTCACACAAGGCTGGCTGAACTTCACTAACTCACTCGCCTGCTTTGATCTGCGTTTTATATGACAAAGTAAACGGTCTGATGAATGTTCTTGAAGGCAAACGTTCATGAACCTGTTCTTTTTGTTTGGACATTTGCAATAATTCATCTGTTCATACATACATATGTATGTAAAATCGACAGGCTGTCTGATGGCTTAGATGTCCATTTCATCATCAGACTAATGTGCAGTCGGCTAATCATTGCTCCTCTCATTGAGTTCAACTAATAAAACTTCAATGATCCTTATGATCCTTAAAGAATTGATGAAAAACATCAAATTCATCTAAGGGACGTACTGCCAATATAACATCTGTAATGTGAACTATCCATCGAGAGATACTTTGAATGGGGATTACATTTATCCTGCTTAATACCACTCAAAATGCTTGCAATATTTGACGGGTTTTCCGCTTAATTTTACTGGGCCAACAAAATATCCTCTCTTTTTTCTTTGAAAAGGAAAGGATTTTTTAAATTGCTTCCATTGAACACTTCAAAAAAAGAAAAACAAGACGATTCAATTTATTTTCTTTGAAATTCTTTCTTTTGTTTTCATCCAGTCTTACAATAACGGCTTTTATTATCTTCAGTGTGTTGTTGTTGTTATTGTCGACAATATATTTTAAGCCTCTTTTAATACCAAGAAGAAAATAAAAAACGAAAGAAAGAAGAGAGAGAGAAAGCGAGAGAGGACATAATAATGGTCTTAATGCGTAACTACTTATAGCACAAGCATACCATTTTTATATTCATTCAACCCGCAATTCAGTTGTTATTGACCATTTTGTTTTGCTTTTTTCTGCTTTTTTTTAATCTTCTTCTTATTTTTCTAGTAGCTTCTGTATATTTTTATCGTATTTTACTTCTTCATTTAATGGCAACTATTTTGTACATTCTATTGTTGTTGGCTTGTTTGTTTGTATTATTCTTGCAAAATGTTTCTTCTTTTTTTTCGTTTTTTCCATTTGTATATGAATTGTTGTTTTTGTATGTATGAGTTAATGATCCTGAAATGAACCCAGAGATGGTATAACAACAAATTGATGACTTTAATCCTTAAAGCTGTAAATGGCAAAAGAATTAAATCAAGTAAAAGGAATAACAATTGTCCTTAGGATAAACTATACTAACGATCATCATTGGGAGCAATAATAAGCGTAAAGGAAACAAGGAATTTGAGATAATTGCCCAGTCATTTAGAAACTATATTTACTTTCTAAGACGGCGTTATGAATCAGATATCAGCAAGAAATCGTTTTTTTTTCGCTACTCATAAGCACTCATAATATTTTGAATATAAGTGAGTCAATAATATCGAAATTTAACTATGTACTCTGATTCATTCATACTTACTACAACGTTGATTTATACGTAAGTACAGGTTGCAATGAGTTGACATCGAACTCATACCATTCGAAATATGTTTGATTCATACGCCCCTACTCATTTAGATTCATAATTTTAGAAAAATACTTCTTATAATACTTATAAATTTCCAGTCTTAGTTGTTGTTGAATTTATAAAAAAAGACACATAAACAAAAAAAAACCGAGAAGCAAGCTGACCAAACACACAACCTTCTAGTGAGTATTTTAGTGTTCATACGCGCATCATACTTATTTTGTGCTTCATGTAAATGTTGAGTTATGGAGAGATTTCGAACACAATAACATCATACGTGTTGTTAAGTATGAATACGATGAGTATTTCAAACTTTGAATATGAGTAGAGAGGTTCCATGATATTAAAATAAGTATGAATGCGTATAAGTATCAGAAATTATGAGTATGATTAGATTCTACTCATCTATTTGAATATTCATTACTGATCTGTTATGATTCCTTTGTACAATCTGTTAGGCACATTTGCTTTAGATCGGCAACGGTCCATTGCTTTGTATTCCTTTTTTATTCGATATTTTACCATATAAAGAGAGGCTAAGGTACTTGAATGCTTCCTTTGATATCTAAAATGTTTTTTCTTAAAAAAAAAAAATTAAATTGGGGTCAAAAAGACTTATTTTCGTAGACCTTAGCTTCTTATAGCACTTATGTTGTGTGTGTTAATTTTATATACGAGTGGCTGGACCTACAGTTTAAAGTTGATTCCAAACGACAGATTTTTTGAGGAATCATGGCAATTTTATTTACTCTCGAGAGGTTTTGCCAGAAATCTGCTGAGAGGAAGTCGCCGAAGAATTATTTATTTTTCACGTTTCGTTTTGAACTGAGGCCTCGCGTCTAATAAGCCAACACACTACCTACTAGACTACGGTGACTTTCTCGCTCTCTTTACAGGACTGTAAGTTTAGTTTTTCGTAATTTAAGGACGTGCATACTATAACCAGAAAAAGACTTCCTGCATAACTATTAGCATATGATGATCGGCCATCTCTTCATTGGATGATATTGGAAGATTCTGAAAAAATTTAAATTAATTATTCATTCAAAGAAAATCAATTTAAAACAACACATGGCCAAGCACAAAAACAACAACAACAATATTCGTATGCAATATTCTAGAGACTACAAAAGTTATCAGATGTGCAAGATAAATGAAAAAAACAAAAAGAAATTGAAGTGCATTCACACAGATGTTGTTGAGAAAATTAAATTAAAATACCTTTACGACTAACAAACAAGATTAATAAAATACAAACACATACACACACACTTCGTATGGATATGTGTTAACGCATACACTAATATTTATGCAAACATTTATGCCTACACTACTGTACGTTACTTGTTGTACACAAAATATAAATTGACTGTGATGTTGCTAATGTTGGTAGTTGGTAGCCATATAAAGCAAATGGAAAGGAGATACAGAGAGCGAATGTCTCCATTCACACATTGCATACACACACTATGCAGCAGCATAGACACCATTATTTTCAAAACAGACAGACTGTCTCACTAATAATTGCCACACTTGCTACACCATATAAATTAACTCTGTTCATGTATGTGTGTATGTCTATTTGCATGTGTTTAAAGATGAAGGTGTGTAAATGTTATATGACTGCGTATGAGTGATTTTACAATCAAAAAAAGAAAACATGAAAAATATTTCAAACTCGAAAGGAAATAGAAATCACAAATATGCAATGGATTGTTGTTGAGCTTAAGTAAGTATCAGCTAACTGAGCTTAGTAGAGTGAAAGTAAAAACCATTAAAGTAAAAAACATAAGGTTAGGTTTGAGGACATGTACTTGTTAGTGAGACAAAAACAATACCCAAAACAAATTGTATATTAGTCCTCGAAGAGAGAGAGAGAGAGGATAGGGAAATTGGAAAAGAGGAAGAGGAAGATATAAGAGACAGAGGAAAAAATATGGAATTAAAAACAAAATTACAATGCATAGGGAAGAAGGTTCACTACTGATCCATAACATTAAATGCTTTTTAGCACACTTATAACAAACATATGCAAAGCATATGAGCATACTTTTATTCAATTGCCCTTTGGAATTGAATTACCCTTTAGAAACAAAGTTGCCGTAGCCTAATAGGTAGTATGTTGGCTTATTAAACATGAGGTCGTGGTCAAAAGCCAGGCTAAATATTTCCAACAAAACGAAATGTGAATACAAAATATGTATTTCTTCAGCGTCTTCCTCTCTCAACAGTCTTCTGGCAAAATATCTGAGAGCAAATGGAATTGCCAAGAAAAGTTTCTCAAAAAATCTATCGTTCGGAATCAACTTTCAAATGTAGGTCCCGCCTTTCATGTATAAAATTAACACATCAGAGATTAGCAATTAGTATTCAAAAAGATGATTAGAATCGAATCATACTCATAATTTCTGATACCTATACGCATTCATACTTATTTTAATATCATGGAACGTCTACTCATATTCAAAGTTGGAAGTACTCATCATATTCATACTTAACAACACGTATGGTGTTATTGATTTCAACTTTCCAGAACTCAACATATACACGAAACACAAAATAAGTATGATTTGCGTACGAACACTAAAATATTCACTAGAAGGTTGTGTGCTTCCTCTGCTTGCTGCTCTGTCATTTTTGCTTATGTGTCATTTTTCTTTTGTTGTAAATGCAACAACAACTAAGACTGTAAATTCTGATGAATGATTGACTCGAATCACTTAGTATAAGTATTATAAGAAGTATTTATCTAAAGTTATGAATCTAAATAAGTAGAATTATGAATCAAACATATTTCGAATGGTATGAGTTCGATGTCAACGTTGTACGCATACTCATTGCAACCTGTGTTACATATTTAAATTTCAATATGTTGACTCCCATTCAAAATTTCATGAGTTTTTATGAGTAGCGAAAAAGAGGATTCATTGCTGATGAGATATGGTCTCATATTAGAACAGAACATTTGGCCTGCAATCCTCACAGCTCTATATCCCTACCAAATAAGAGAAATTGAAACCATCACTGAGTTATGTGTGATTAGGAACAATTGAGGCCTAGTAAACCACATTTCAAGAACAGTGTAAAAATATTTTCCAAACATTTTTCTGTTGAATATAAAACGTCTCCAACATGTTTATTGGTAATTGAATTGAATGTTTGTGTGTTAGTGTGTGTGTATCTTTGTAAGTTGAATGGTCACTTGCTGTTGTTGTATGTATACATGTTTGAACAAATGTGTATGAAGAGATCGTAAATGTATTGAATGAACATGTAAAGCTCAAAGTAGACTCTAGCGGTCAGCGTGTCATGTATTAATTTCATTAAAATTGACTTTTTTTTGCTCAGCTTTTGCTATGGTTGTTGTTGTTGTCAGTGTTGCTGTTGTTGTTGTGGCAGTATCAATACGACACATGGCAATAATTGTACAGAAAAATAATACGTGCACTATGGCAGTTTATAGGAGAAAGAAAAAATGTTTTTCATTCGAAATTCATTGAGAAAATCATATTGGAAATAAATACAACAACAACGGCATGGGCTACTATCACCAAACCTATTAGGTAACTGTATGCCTCTCTATGCTACGAGTGCAAACCGGAATGTGTGTGTGTGTTCGAATTGGTTTGTTTATATGTCGCCAGCTTGTCGTTTACTTTTTTGTGTCACTATACGTGTGTATATCCGTGGTATTGGGTAAATTGAATTGGTAAAAACATGACATAAAAGCCAAAATTAAGAAAAACCAACCAAAAAAAAATTTACGAATTATGATGGATCCGGCTGGACTATATGATACCGTACACACGATAAATTCACATTGTAAAGCAAAAACAAAAGAGTAATAAATAAACGATCAAATGGTCTTCCAGGGGTAGTAGAACATTAACTTTATATTGAAAATTTTAAAATTTAAAATGTCATGATGGCAGAGAGAGCAATTTTGCTACTAAAGGGAACCATAATCAAATTCTTTTTGGACACGCAACAATTATGCTGCCGATGTTGGGAATCCCTTTGAGAACCTCCAGGCTTATCATTGGCGTATAATGCGATCGTAAACTCCGTTGGCCATAGGTAGACGACTTGGGACACGAGGGCGCACGGCTACTCATAAAGCAGCAAGCTCAGTATTGTTGTTGCGGCTAATACTGGGCATTTGATGATGGGCACGCAGGCGAGGCGTATTGGTCTAGGGTACCTCAAGAATGATTTCTGTAGAAGCTGTAAAGATGAGCAGGAAAATTACAATGTTTTTCACCTACAGTGTACAGTGCTGAGCACTATGTCTAAGAAAGAAAGATCCGGATGAACTGTAATGCACTGATATTGGCAGTCTGAGTTGCTTTATCCCAAGCTCCGAGCGGTTCCTGTCCCTAAAGTAAAAATAGAAAACTATGATATCACAATGGGCCGCCATGTGGCCTATGTGTGTTCATTTAAACTGCTTGAGTGGACAGCCACTATCTATCTATCCACCTACCTAACTATCTAAGTGTTGTATTAAAAAAGAGCGGAATTCACAACACATGATACATCTTTAACAATGGTTTGCGTCCAAATACATTAAGTTGAAGGGTAAACATTGTAGTCGCTGTAGTCTATTAGGTAGTATGTTGGCTTATTAGATGTAAGGCCAAGGTTCCAACACCAGCACAGATATCTCGTACAAAACGAAATATAAAGAAAATATTTCTTGGGCAACCTCCTCTTTGTAGTCATCTGACAAAAACTCTGGAACAAAAATTCATAAAAAAAACTATCGTTCGGTGTTGACTTTAAACTGTAAGTCCCGCCACTCATATAAGTATAAAATTATGCACAGAACATAATCGGTGTGAGGTTCGGTAGGTCGTAATCCTGACTGAAGTACGTTGTCAGCTCACCATTGCTTTAAATCGCTCAATCATTTCATCTGAGATTTTGTGTTGAAAATACAGTCTAGGCTCTAGCATCCCCCGTGTTCTAGGCATTTATTTTATCATTTCATTATGGGTACCGGCCTAGACAAATCTTTGAAGGAAACGATAACCACCATTTATACCGGGGGGTATATTCTTGAAGCTATGGGGTATAGAATCGAATTTGTACATCGCCAGCAATACAGAAAATACAAGAATAAGTTTAAAAATTCAAATTGAAAACGACCAAATGAACACAGGTTAAGTTCTTTGTGGAAATTATAACGTGTTGCCTGTTTCTACATCTACTGTTTGAAAATTTTTTAATTTCTTCTTTAACACTTTCCGTTTTTTTTTCGTTTATGTTTGTATGTGTATGTTTGTATTGCTTTTTTTCCAATGTGCTTAAATGGCACATACACATGTCCTTTTGACCACTTTCAACTTTTTGCAATTTTATCCTGCTACGTGAGACCAATTTTATGTTTTTTTTCTCAACATTTATTTCGTTTTGGTTCGTTTAAATTTATGAAAAAATCCAACGAAAAAAATATTCTAAAATATTTGTGAAAGGAATGCAGTTTCGTGTTGGAATTTAATTTTATTGTAGAATTTAATTCAGAAAAAAAGTAAAACAGAGAGGCTTTAAGTGGTCATATTTTATGTTTCAACAAAAATTGTACGTGTAAAAATATTTAAAATTGATATTTTTATTACAATGATCCAGCCATTTTAAAGCTTTTTTAAATGCTCTATACAATGTTCTGCAAGGGAACCAATGATGATCTTTAATATCCCTCTCAAGAAAGATTTAGAATTTTCTCTTAATTCATCGTAAGCATTGATCATTCAACTACTGCAGCAGAAGACTTTACTTGATAGTTATAAACACTTTGTCACAGTGTTCGATCATACAGTAATCAGGAGCACCACACTTAACATATTGTCACGTTTTTACCTTTTAAAAACGTTTAAAATATGAGCTCGTAGATTGCAAATAAAATAAAAATAAAATTGTGTTTCGTTTTAATTAAAATTCTTCATTATTCGCACAATTCTGTGTGCCACTGTTCACAACTTGATGTAAACAACAGCAATTGCTTTTTTTCTTACTCCTCTGTTTACACCCTTTGCACAAACAATAACAATTACTAGACAATTATTCGACATATCTTTGTGACGGAGATCTTCAAACCACGATTACTCTCTTCAAACACACCGCGTCTTCACATAAGACTGACTAAACTTCACTCACCCAATCGTGCATGGCCTATGCCTTGCCTTTTATATGGCAGAGTAAACTGTCCGATGAATGTTCTTGAAGGCGAATGTTCATGACTTTGCTTTCTCGAATTCTCTACAAATGTAAACATTGTTGTTTGCATTTATTACTGATGTGAATATGTCTCTCAGCTTTAAATATATTTTAAATTTCTTCAGTTGCATTTACCCATTCGATTGCCCCCTTTTACTTCCTTTGCCTTGTTTCCATTACTGAATTCCTGCTTTTATGAGTTACACTTCCTTTGTTTCTAAATGGCCAGCAAATTGAAAGAAAAAATTATTCAAGAATAATTGAAAAATAAGTGGAACGTTTAAAAAAAACAACCACCACCATCAGAATTGGTCATAATTTACTTGGCATTTAAATTTTTTTCTTTTCGTTTCCATTAATGTTTTTGTTGTTTTATTATCATGTTCTCCCGTTTGCAGTCGTTTATGCAATTTACTTCATTTGTATGCTGGCTGCACTCAAATCTTAATTTAAATTGAAATTATTAATTAAAACCACATCTACCACCAACAGAAGCAGAAGAAGAACAAGAAGAAGGCTAGTGGCAAGAGCCAATTGTTTTCTTCATTCATGTTTTTTCCCGCCCGCCACACTCCGTGCCCTTGCCATCTTTCCTAAAGGCATAACAAGCAGGAAATTTACGTTCAACACTCGTTGCAAATGTAAAAAAGCTAACCAAGGCAAGAGTTGCTGTAACTTTTATAATGAGTGTGCCAAGGCATTTGTGGTAAAAAAAAACCTAAAAGGAAGAGAATAAAAAATTCAAGCCAAAAACAAAAGAAGTAATTTTTTAAATAATTTAAGCATATGGAGAGCATACAGAATAAAATAAAAATGCAATGAAAACAAAACCAAAAAACTCTGAAACCTGCTGGAAAGTTAAACAGCAGCAGGAAAATAATAAAAATCATGGCTTTTTTAAACAGAGAAAAGCACACACACACAAAAGTCTATGAAAATAGTTCGGATTACACAAAACATTTAAACAAATAGATAAAGTTGGTCTACAACTCGTTTGTTATTTCCCATGTTGTTGCAACATCAACTGCTGCTGCTGGTCGTTGGTTCGTTGGTATGTTAAACAAACAAATGTTGTGTTGCGAAACACGAAAAACAAAAATAAAAATGCAAAAACAATACACCACAATACAAATGTTGCTTGGCATTGCACTTTTTTTTTTGTAGTTTTTCTCTGTGTTGCAAAAACCACAATGTATTATGGTAGCTAAAGTAGGTATTGGGTGTGAATGGAAATCGTAGACGGTTTGTTCAAATAATTGCTTACATGTACACATTCCACTCATCAATATTATTACTTTTTACATTTTCAAAACGTTTAAAATATAAGTACGTAGATTGTAAATATTATTCGCACAATTCTTTGCGTCACTGTTCACAACCTTATGTAAACAACAACAATTGCTTGGTTTGTTATTCCTCTATTTATACCCTTTACATAAACAATAACAATTACTAAACAATTGTTCAACTGATCTTTGTAACGGAGATCTTCAAACCACGATTACTCTATTCAAACACACAGCGTCTTCACACGAAACTGATTGAATTTCACTAACTCAGCCGCCTGCTTTGCCTTGCCTTTTATATATCAAAGGCGAACGTTCATAATTTCGCCTTCTCGAAATCTCTATATATGTATGTAAACATTGTTATTTACATTTAACCATCGTTGTTTACACTTATTACTGTAGTGTTGTTGGTGTAGTGATCTGCTTACTTGTTTATCATTTTTTTATGCTGGTGTTTGTTGCTATATTAAGCAGTACGATAATTTGTAAACACGTTTGTTTACTGCATTTTAATGTTAAGCTATGTAAAAACACCAGTATTAAGATTTTTTCATTTTCATTTTCGTAACAATATTAAAAAGTTTGATTGCCTAGATAATATATTAGAACAGTGTGTCCTATGAGATCAATCTGTCAACTTGAAAGAAGTTCTAAATCGGTATAATGGATAACTATGACAGATGTTTACATACATACATACATAATTGGTCATTACACCCCTTTAGTCAGGATTACGACCTAGTTTCTTATATCTCGTATGTTGTGTGTGTTAATTTTTGAATTCAACTCTTAGGTAGGTAGGTACGAAGAAGTAGCTGTCTCCTCAAGCAGTTTAAATGGACACACTTAATCCACATGGCAGCCCATTGTGATACCACAGTTTGCCTTTTATACCCTAGTACAGGAACCACTCGAAGCTTCTGATGAAGGGACACAGACTGCCAATATCAGTGCATTACAGTTCATCCTCTACTTTTTTATTTTTCTCCTTTGGACATAGTGCCGAGCATTGTACACTGTTCACCTACAGTGTCTATTTTTCCTGCTCATCTCTGCAGCTCCTACAGAAATCATTCATGAGGTACCCTAGATCAATAAGCCTCGCTTGCGTGCCCATAATGAAATGCCCACTATTAGCCGCAACAACAATACTGAGCTGCTTGACAGTATTTTCTAGATTTTCTGCGCATTCTATCCGTGTCCCAAGGCGCCTACCTATGGCTGACAGAGTTTATGATCGCATTATACGATAATTAAAAGCTTGAAGGTTCCAAAGGAATTCCCAACATCGACAACTCAATGAAGTGTTCAATGGTTGTGCCCCATCTGGTAAGTTCATCCGCCTTTCAGTTACCCAGAATGTCCCTTTGTCCTAGTACTCATGTGATATTGATATCATATCGATCTGCTACTATCACAATGGGTATATGCGGCGATTGCTCACCACGCCGCCTGGCTATCGAAAACTATGGTAGTTTCCAGCTGGGACATTTGCTTCCAAAACAATCTTCATCGCAGCCTGTCTTTCCAACACTGCCGCCTGAAAAAAGTTACAGTGATTTGGCCTTTAGGCCGCAATTGATTGCAATTGATTCCGTCCGACTTAGCCATGAGTGCATATTTGCAAGGTGCGCTGCACCATTCTTTTGGTCCCCCTATCCTGAATGGAAAACCTTAATGAGCTGAGCAGTTAATGCCTGTACTTCTGATACATCTCTCACGATTCTAACAGCATTTCTGATACTGATCCAGTATACCGATTTTATCTTTACATTTAAATGCTCTTTAAAACGTACTTCAACCAGCATATTTACCGCCAATTATTTTCCCCAACATCCAATATTAACTCTGACCGCACACACACACACACACAGATAAACGCCTGTGTACAAAAACACAAAAACTATTTGTCTATAGTCACTGTAGACAATATTTACTTAAAATTTTTTTCTTTTTCTCTCTCTCTCTCTCTCTTTGGTTTTTTTAGTTTCAGACTCTCGACCATAGTTTATGTCTGTGACCCATGTGACGTATGAGTTATGCAAATTCTATACAACAATTATCCTCGTATACTACGAGTATTGTGTATTCAAAAATTTAATTTGTTTTCATTGCTCTTTCGTTTTTGTTCATTTGTTTTTTCGTTCATTTTAATTTTTAATTGCATTTTCAATAATAAATGCAGCTGGAGCCACTAGTACCACGTGCGCGCTTTTTCTCCTTGGTCTCGCTTACCACAAGCGTATTTTATGGCTAGAAAATGTTGTTTTTGGTCAGAAGGAAATTATTAATCTTGTTTAATCAATAATCAATGAAATGAAAAATTAAATATTTTTTGGCATCGTGGTGCAATGGTGAAGGTATTATGGAAAAATTATGAGAATCAGTATTGTGGGGCTTAAAAGAGTTTTCTTTATCAGCCAACAGACTCGCTAGATAATCAAATGTTTTTTACCTTGGTATTTTATTACCGAATACGAGGTAATGAATCGCGGCTTAGGACTCTTAATTTCAAAAAAAAAATTCAATCTCCATTCTTCCAAAGATTACTTCAGTTTTGAGAACCGAATTTTTCTTATACCAGTGAAATACAGCGATATTTCTAGTTAGAAAATTAAACATGTTAACAATGAATAAGCCTCGATCGCTTAGTATTAATTGATCATTACAACCCTTTAGGTAGGATTACAACTTAGATTATCATGCCACCTATGTTGTGTTTATTTATTTCATCAATGCTTAACGGGACCTACAGCTTAAAGTCGACTCCGAACAATAGATTTTTTTAAGAAACTTTTCATGGCAATTTTATTTACTCTCCGAGGTTTTGCCACGCATCTGCTGAGAGGATGTCGCCAAAAAAAATATTTTTTGTTGAAGAAGTCTGACTTGGGGTTTGAACCGCGGCCTTACGTCTAATAAACCAACACATTATCCATGAGACTACGACGAAGATTCCGATTTCGAGAAACTTTTCATGGCAATGCTATTTACTATCAGAGTTTTGGTCAGAAGACTACAGAGAGAATATAATGAAAGAATGTATAAGCAGTTGCAGTTCCACTATTATCATATCTTCTGTCATATTATTGCTTCTGGGAAAACAAGCTGAACTACAAGACAATACATTTTCCTGAGTTTTCCGAGGAAAACAATGAGTTAAACCTTGGCATTTGATTGAACTTCACATGGTCACAGTCTCATCCATTGGAAGCGGAAATTAGATCACCACTGGCATCCTTCAACCATTTTTTGGTATCAAAAAAAATAAAATATTCCCCATGGTGCGACAAGATCCTAAATCTTCGAGATCAGTAAGTTTTTATCTTTTTATGGCTTCCGTCCATTATATTACTTTCGTCACCGTTTTGGGCTTCGTCGCAGGCTAGGGTGACATCACATAACATGCATACATAATTGGTCATTACAACCCTTTAGTCAGAATTACGACCTAGCTTCTCACACCGCTGATGTTGTGTGAGTGTTAATTTTATACATGATAGATTTTTGAAAAACTTTTTCATGGCAGGTTTATTTACTCTCAGAGTTTTTGCCAGAAATCTGCTGAGAGAAAGTCGCCGAAGAAATATTTCTTTGCGTTTCGTTTTGATGTCTGACCTGGGGTTGGAACCGTGTCCTTACATCTAATAGGCCAGCACACTACCTACTAGACTACGGCGATTATGACGACATCAAAATTCATAAATTTCTTCGGCTGTTTCCCTTTCTAGTATAATTCTAGCATTATTATTATGGCCCTTCCGCCTTTCGTTGACTGCATCCTTTAATTTGTATACTTTTTAATAAAATAAAATACGTCTGAGATATCATTGAAATTTTTTATCTGCTTCAAAGACCCATCATGGATGCTATACTTTAAGGACTATAACATCGTTTCACGGCTTCTCTGGGTACAGCTTATCCGAAATATTTAATTTTCCAAGATTCTGGCTCATAAAACAGACTGAAATTGATCGATGGCATGGATTATATTGACTTTGAGAATTATTGTGATTGGGACTTATCTTCATATATCCAAAATTAAAGAAAACAACAAAAAATCTTTAAAACAACACAATTAATTACAAATGTAAGTGACTGCTCGCATTTTATTTACTTAAGTTACAAAATACTGCAACATTGTGCCAGTGAATGTTTGTTTTTCAACTTTTTTTCAAACAATTTTCCAATGAATTAAAATAATTACAAACACCTGATCATCGTCGCCGGCATTATTATCCATTTCTCCAGTGACGTATAAGTGATATGATGTTGAACATAATTAATATTAATCATACGTCAACAATCAAATTATTGAAACAACAAAAAAAACAAAAACAAATAAATGCCAGCATATTACAGGCATTAAAACAATTGTCACACTTTATATCAACACATTAACACATTTTATAAATTTTATTAATAATAAATAAATAAAAAATATTAAACAATTATTAAAAAATAATTACAAAACAAACAATATTTTAATCGTTATAAACAGCCGTCCCCTTAATTTTATTAAATTCTTACAAACTTTTGTATTCAAACATTTTCAATTCTGCATGTATTTATGCAGGAGACACAATGTATACAATTATGCATGCAGATATGTATGTGTGTGTGTGTGAGTATTTGTTGACATTATAGCAACATGAACTTTACCACTCACCTCATATGTTTGTTTGTGGTTTTTCAGCCTATTGAACAGAACATCCGAACAAACATTTCTGAATAACCGCATTACAAATGCAAGCTCAGACATGTTGTATACAAAGTATATACAAACACTATAATGATACATTTAAACAATACACACACGGACTCATACACACTCATTCAAACACCTCTTACTATATTAATACAGTTAATGTAGTTACATTAAATATTCATCTTGCTACCCCGCTCGCCTTCTCTTTCTCTCTCTCTCTCTCTGTTGCTCTGTTTTAGCATCATACACAACAATTTTGTTGATAGAAGGTAAAATTGTTTTTTTTTTCATTCGTATGTGAGACGCTGTTGTCGAGTAATACGAGCAGTAGTCAGTTCAGTCAAGTCAATCGGCACGTACAACATATCAACATCAACAGTTCATTGATTCTTCTGTTTTCTGGGCACGCTTGTATGTGTAAATGTATGCGTACGTATTTGTTCCTGCACATACATATGTAGTTTAACACCGTTACTAGGTGGCCGCATATGCAAATGAATCGGAAACGGTGGAAAGAGAATTAAGGTCAGTATTGTAAATGGAAATTTACATTGAAAATTAGAAAAATGTAACAAGTATTGGAGAGTGAGTGACAGGAAGAATGACAACTAAACGGAAGTTATGTAATGTATGCGTATTTCATAAGAACTTTTATTTCAAAGTTATATGTAATTAATTAATACAGAATTCAATTAGCTGTTGCAGGTTCAGACAACAGAGTACTTAAGAGTTTAAGTTAAGGAAATAATTGCTCATGAAATTCTTGATAAATTGTCAACATAAAAAGGTTTCTGAAATACTATTAAAGGCTGGCATTGGATGCGACACATCTTTTAACTTCAAATAAGGGGCGTACTGAGTGAATTTCAAGGAAAAGTGAAAATTAATTTTCTATGAAAAGGGAAGTTAAAAAGCAACTGCGATATGGTACAGCATGCTATAATGCAGTAGAGTTGGTTGATTTTTAAATTAATTTTCAGTTGGAAACTTTTAAAGTAAAAATAACCCAGTAATACCAGTGCAAATCATTAATGATAACGAAATATATAAAAAATATTTCTTTGGACGACTTCCCCTCATTAGACTTCTGGTAAAAACTCGGAGAGTAAAAAAAATTGCTATGAAAAGTTTCTCTAAAATCGGGCGTTCAATGTCGACTTTAAACTGTAGGTCCTGCGAATCATGAATCCAATTCAAAAACATAACATGGGTGGTGCGAGAAAATTTGTTGTAATCCTGACCAAAGGGTCGTAATAACCAAGCAGGTTGTTTATGTTTTGCTTAGAATTTTAAGAGGCAGGCAAAGAACTCTTTATACGAAAGGATGAATTATAAACGATTTTATATTGTTACCCCTTAAAAACGGTTAAAATATGAGTTCGCAGATTGCAAATGGAATAAAAATAAATTTATGTTTAGTTTTAATTCCAATTCTTTATTTTTCGCACAATTCTGTGTGCCACTGTTCACAACTTGATGTAAACAACAACGATTACTTTTCTTTGTTATTCCTTTTTGCACTCTTTTGTATAAACCATACCGAAGTCGCCGTATTCTAGTAGGTAGTTTGTTGGCTTATTAGACGCGAAGCCACGGTTCAAATCCCCGATCAGGCTTCAAAACGAAATATGAAAAAATATTTCTTCGGCGACTTCCTCGCAGCAGATTTCTAGCAAAAACTCAGAGTAACTAAAACTACCTTGAAAAGTTTTTCAAAAATCTGTTGTTCGGAGTCGACTTTCAACTGTAGGTCCCGCCACTCTTGTACAAAATTAACACACACAACATGGGTGTTGTTGAGAAGCTAGGCCGTAATCCTGACTGAAGGATTGTAATGGCCAATTATGTATGCATGTATAACAATGACTAGTCAATTGTTCCACAGGTCTTTGCAAGGAAATTTTCAAACCACGATTACTCTCTTCTAAATGCACCGCGTCTTCATACAAGACTGACTGTACTTCACTAACTCAGTCGCCTGCTTTGCCTTGCCTTTTATATGGCAACGTAAACAGTCTGATGAAAGTTCTTGAAGGCAAATATTAGTGGCTTCACCTTCTCGAGATCTCTGTAAATGTAAACATCATTGTTTCATTATGATTGTTTGTGTATTTTGTTTACATTTATTCTTGTAGTGTTTGTTGGTATATTTTTGTTTACTTGTTTATCACTTTTTTATGCTGGTGTTTGTTGTTATATTAAGCAGTACGATAATTTGTAAACAGGTATGTTTACTGCATTATTTTTGTTAAACGATGTAAAAGCAAAACACCAGTATTTAGGTTTTCCAAGATTCTTATAGTTCGAATACTTCTTTCTGCTTCATTTTCTAAATGATTATTTCGTACACTTGTTTATTTGTTGTGCTTTTCTCTAATCTATCGTTTTGCTCTTTAAACATTCTCTCTCTCTCTCTCTTTAAAGCAAAAGTTAATTTATTTTCATTTAAAAAGAAAACAAATGTCACTTCAAATTTCATTTGATTTGGGTTTTTTAGGTCAACCTTTCATTCGTATTTCAATTTACCAAAAACAGAAAGGACCAAGAAATGGTGTTAAAATTTTAATGGAAAAGCAATTATCCCCCCGATAACATACATACAACACAGAAAATGTGAAGTAAAATATTTTCGAAAACCTGGCTATAAATTTAACATTTAATTTCAAAATTAACACAATTCAAGTGGTTGGTTTGCAAAAAAGGGGACTAAAACCCTGAAATTCTTTTAATTCATTACAATACATTAAATTAAGCTTTAGAAGAATAAAATATGAAACTGAAAAAGAATAAACCATGGAGCCTAAACCACATTCTCATTTTACTGCTGGTTAGCAGCAGAGTACAAAAATTTCTGTTTTTTTCTTTTTATTTTTTGCCTTATAGTTGGCCAAGTTTTTTTTGGGGGTCCTTTGTAACATGGGGGTTTATTAGTACATTCATGGGAAAAAAAACAACAAGAAACTCTTTTGTAGAGTATGCGGTTTGTTCTACTTTTTAAGGCATATTTACGAGAGGAATGTTTCGACAAAAAAAATTCCTTTTTTGTAGTTTTATGACTTTGTGGGGGTTTTGTGTTTAAAATATTGTAACAAAAAAACATCCTTTTTGGTAATTCATTAAGTACACTGAAGACAATTTAAAAACATTTTTAATTTCGAAAATTTGTTTGAAGTCGCTTTGGCGCAAACCCCAGGTCAAACATCAAAACAAAAATATGAAAAAATATTTCTTGGACAGCTTCCTCTCAGCAGTTTTCTGGCAAAAACTGCATGAGTGGTGTGAGAAACTAGGCTGTAATCCTGACAAAAGGTTTGTAATGACCAATTAAGTAAGTAAGTAGGTAAGTAAAGGCTTTAGTTGGAATTAAACTTGATACCATTATAGATAGCAACGGCTTCTCTGTGTCCAGCGCATCGTAACGTATATGTATATCTATATTTGTAGTCGCCATAGCCTAGTAGGTAGTGCATTAGCTTATTAGACGTAGGGTTAGGGTTCCAACCCCAGTTCAGACATTAAAGCGAAGATATGAAAAAAATATTTCTACGGCGAAATCCTCTCAGCAGTTTTCTGGCAATAATTCTACCAGTAAATTAAAAAAATTAAAATCTCTCAAAAAAAACTTTATTATACGGGGTGATTTTTTAAGAGCTATAGGAAAAATTAAATAAAAAACACATAACATTCAGAAAAATGCATGAAATCTTTATTTGAATCGATAGTACGGTCCATATAATTTAATGTTTGAAGATTATGCAAATGTTGACCGCGACTGCGCCTCAAATGGTCCAATTTTGGCATACTCTTTCCAACATTTCGGCCGGTATCTCACGAATAAATGCTTCAATGTTGTCTTCCAATGCGTCAATTGAAGCGGGCTTGTCTGTATAGACATGAGCTTTAACATAGCCCCACAAAAAATAGTCTAACGGCATTAAATCGCACGATCTAGGCGGTCAATTGACCGGTCCCGAAGAGAAATAAAATGTTCACCGAACTCGCTTCTCAATAAGTCCATTGTTACGCGTGCTGTGTGGCATGTGGCACCGCCTTGTTGAAACAACAGGTCATGCAAGTTAAGCTCTTGCATCTTTAAAGAAGTACGGTCCAATGATGCTACCAGCCCATAAACCGCACCAAACTGTGACTTTTTCTGGATGCATTGGTAGCTTTTGCAATGCTTCTTGCTGTTCTTCACTCCAAAATCGACAATTCTGCTTATTTACGTTTCGCGAATAGCTGCTTCAGTGGATCGATTAAACTGACCATAAAATGGAAGAAGCGCGCGATGAACTTTCTTAACAGAGCACGCATTTTGATAATAAAATTCAATGACTTGCAAGCGTTGTTCGTTTGTAAGACGATTCATGGTTAAATTATAGACCAAACTGAAGATGTTTGACAGTGAAACAAAACACGAAACGTGCGTGAGCTGTTTAAACCAGTGTTGCCAAAAAAATAATAGCTAAAAAATCACCCTTTATTTCGAGACTATGGTTCTTAGGTTAAGAGGGGCTGATCTAATTTTAAAACACATTTCTTTCAGTGTAAAATGCAGAAATTTATTTTGGTTTTTCATTTGTTAAGAGTTTTAAATTTGTTTTCATTTAAATAAAAAAAAACTTTTATTGTTAATTAAACAAAATATTTTAAAAAGTTTTTGTTTTTATTATTACCTACAATAAATTAGACAGACAGTATATATACATTCTCAATTGAAGTACCTAAAGCTCCACTATGCAATATTAAAGGCAATATAAGGTAAAGCGAAAAGTTTTGTTGTCCATTGCTTTTAAACTCCGTTTAGTTGGACAGACTGTCTGTCAAACCTCATAGAATATCCAGCAGCATTGTCAACAATTTATATGCATGAACATTGAAACAAAAAATAAGCACGGGAAGCTAAATCTTGTAAATAAGATGCGTGCTGATGCCATTCGAATTTAAACCCAGTAGTTTTGTGACCATGGCAGGCCTATTGTCATGGCAAATCAACAGAATTCGGGTTTTTCTTTCTGGCAAAAACTCTAAGTGTAAGTAAAAGCTTCTTAAAAACCTGTCGTATATTCCGCCACAAATGGATACAATTAAAACACACAACATGAGTACTGTGAAAAAGAAATTTTTGCAATAAAATATGAGGCCAACTAAATGAGGGCTCTAGTCTTTGAGTCGTATAAGTTACTGTATAAGTCTTTTCGAATTTTAATTTCATATATGATTTATACTCCCTTAATTTTCGGTCTGGCAACTTCGAGAATATCCCTGTTGATTTGTTGTTGTTTTTCCATAAAGAGTTGTTATTCTAATGAGGTTGTAATCCCCTCCAAACGATTGTAATGACAAATTAAGTAAGTAAATAGGTAATACTGAAGTTGAAGTCAGGTCTTTTGGACGAAAAGCATTTTCATACGTCAAGCCGCGTTTTCTATAGAATCAGGTGGGCCATCTATTGTTTTAAATTTGAACCATCGCTTATTTCGAATCTAGTAACACTTATGACATTCCATTCTATTACAAAAATTCAGTACATCTCTGCACTGAAAGTAATTTACGCTTCATTTTCGCTTCGCTAGATGAGTCAATGAAAAACTGCACATTAATGTCGACTTTGCTAAACAATAAAAAAATCTTTTGGTGGGTGCTTTAATAAGCAAAATTGCCGTATTTGGAGCACACAAATCCCACACGTGGTCTTAAAGAAGCCAATGCACGTATTACGAGCGACTGTTTTGTGCGGCTTGTGGAACGGAGGCATCATTGGCCTTTATTTCTCTGAAAATGAGGACGGCGCAATCATTACGATCAACGGAGACACCTATCGCGCCATGATAACCAATTTTTTGTGCCCGATCTTCATCATTTTGATGTGACCGATGTTTGGTTTCAACAGGATGGTGTAACTAGCCACACAACTCATGTCACAATCGATTCAAAGCGTTAAACGTTTGATGGCCATTTAATGAGCCGAAATGGTGATGTGTGATAACAATTGGTCACCAAAAAGCTTCGATTTGACACCATTGGACCACCATTTTCTGTGGGGCGCCGTTAAAGAAAAGTGTTATGCCAACAAACCAAAGGTATTTGAGCATTTGAGGGACAATATTCTTGATACCATTGGCGACATACGACCCTATACACTTGAAAAAGTGCACGAAAATTTGTTCGTTTGAATGAGATACTGTGGGGCCAGCCGAGGTAGCAATACGAATGAAATAATATTCCATTTCTAAACAGAACAATTGTACTTCACTACAAAAAGATAATTTTTAAAATTTTAAATTTAAACTTTTAAATGTCGCCCAGCCCTCCTTTTATTTCTCACATTATGCTCATATTTAATATGTAAAATTCATAATAACAAGTGCACACATACATATGTGACGTATGAGTGATATCTAACTCGTATTAGTTTCATACATGACAAAATCTAAGATTTTGTATTGCATACTTTTCAGAGTGTTACACAGTACAAGTAACATGATGCGTATGAGTAATATATTACAAAATCAATTAAATAGAAAGTATACCACCATTAATTTGGAATTTTATATACATTTACAAGGCGATACGACAAGAAAAATAATTTTTCTTTTTTTAATTAAAAACCTCAAAGTCTAAAAACCACAATTCTATGCTATATTCTAGTGGGTATTACGGATGGTATAGTGTTTGCATCCGTCGTTCGCCCAGCATGTATCTCCAACTTTTCAAAGTAGGAGCTTGGTTGTCTAATTTTGGGGTCATCAGTCGCTTAAAAGAATTCCATTGTCTCTTAATAAAGGGTGATTTTTTAGCTATTACTGGTAACACTGGTTTAAACAGCTCACGCACGTTTCGTGTTTTGTTTCACTGTCAAACATCTTCAGTTTGGTCTATAATTTAACCATGTATCGTCTTACAAACGAACAACGCTTGCAAATCATTGAATTTTATTATTAAAATGCGTGCTCTGTTAAGAACGCTCATCGCGCGCTTTTTCCATTTTATGGTCAGTTTAATCGACCCATTGAAGCGGCTATTCGGGATACGTAAATAAGCAGAATTGTCGATTTTAGAGTGAAGATCAGCCAAAAGCATTGCAACAGCTACAAATGCATCCAGAAAAAGTCACAGTGTGGTGCGGTTTATGGGGTGGTGGCATCATTGGACCGTACTTCTTCAAAGATGCTGCGAATCGTAACGTAACTGTGAATGGTGAGCGCTAGCGTGAGATGATATCCAACTTTTTTTTGCCCAAAATGCAAGAGCTTGACTTGCATGACATATGGTTTCAACAAGACGGTGCCACATGGCACATAGCAAGCGTAACAATGGACATATTGAGATGCGAGTGCGGTGAACATTTTATTTCACATTCGGGACCGGTCAATTGGCCGCCTAGATCGTGCGATTTAACGCCTTTAGACTATTTTTTTGTCTATACAGACAAGCCCGCTTCAATTGACGCATTGGAAGACAACATTGAAGCATTTATTCGTGAGATACCGGCCGAAATGTTGGAAAGAGTATGCCAAAATTGGACTAAGCGGATCAACATTTGAGGCGCTGTCGCGGTCTACATTTGCATGAAATAATCTTCAAACATTAAATTATATGGACCGTACTATCGATTCAAATAGAGATTTCATGCATTTTTCTGAATTTTATGTGTATTTTTTTTAATTTTGCTATAGCTCTTAAAAAATCACCCCTTACTTGTGCTTATCAAAAAAATAATTGTTTTCTGGTTAACATAAGTCTCGAATAACTTGCACTTAAAAGTGATTAAACCTCTGAAAACAACACTTCATGCTGAATACTAAAATAAACAATAAAAACAAAATTGTAATAGAATACGAAGAACAGTATAATTAATGGACCTCCTGTCCCCTTTGTATGATTGTACGCTTTTGAAAACAAAATAGAAATAAATCATACGCCCTGAATGACCCTCTTCATATGCATGACTTTGAGAATTTATCCCTTTGTACTCTTTAGTTTACTCATAATAATAAAACGAAATAAAATGATAATGATGATACAATTTCTCTGTTTGTGTCCTTTGAGATCTATTTTTTCTGTTGTCATCCATAAAAAAAGCTTTTTTGAGTAAAGAAAAGCAAGAGGGTGGATGGTCCCTTGTAATTAATATTTTCATAATAAATTATTGTTGTTGTTCTTGTTTCATTATAATCATTTCGTTTGAAAGTGATTTCTTTTATTTAAACAAAAAAGAAAAACAATTATTTCTTAATTGCTTCTTTCGCTTTTTTTTCTTTCTTTGTATTTTGTCTATTTATCATCGTATTGTTACAATAATTTTTCTATTTTTCTATCACTCTTACGTACATATATATTAATTAAAATGACAAACAAACCCTTTTTAAAGTCTCTTCTTTATTAATTGTCAATTCGTTTATCATTATTTGTGAATAAATCATTCATTATAAAACGAACGATAAATAACAATTAAAAATTAAATTTTAATGACAATCTTGGAAACGGGAAAGAAAATATGGAAGACACTTCTAATTCCCGCCAAAATTGGCATGAGGCATGACAATAAATTATAGGGATTAACACTTTAGGAATGGCTGGTGTATGCCGCGAAATGAAAACATTTGCGGAAGGAGATAAAAATCTTTATTTACGTATGGTACGATTAAAAAATTAAAAAGGGAAGAGATTAACACTCTTGATAGAGCCTTCGACATTTTTCCTCATGCTTAACATCCTTATATCCAAGGATAGAACCCTCCATATAACCTTATTATCATAGCCAATTGGTAACACAGGATAATGTTGTGAAAGTAATTCTTTATTATTGGATTATGTATTCTGTACAGCCGTTTAGTTTTTATAACATATTCGAATTATTATGAACATATTGTATATAATTAAACTCCAGATTAAGCATCCACACTATTTAGCGTTCAAATGCACAAGTTTTTCTCATAAAAATGTTCAAAGCAGGTTAATTTATGTCAAGCAGACAGTCATCCCAATGGGTTCAGATTACTTGGGTCCTACAAAGTCCCTTTGTAACAACGATATTACCAACTCCGCCATGTAATTATAGCTCCTAATTGGTAACTCTCAACCATAGCGAGAGTCTTAAGAAGATTTTGGAATTTGTCTCAAATCAACTTTGGCTAGACACGTTTTGTCACTAAATTCCGGATGTCCATGAGTTCTTCTTCTTAGGTTTCCAAGCGCCAGGCAATGACAAAAAGGATGTTCTGTGGTCTCCTCGTGGTTTCAGCTTCTGCAGAAGTATATGAGCTATTCTCCATATGCCAGTGTCCTCTCATAATTGCTATGAGGTTACTTAGAAGTCTGGTATCTCTACATACGTAGAAACAACCCTTTAGTCAGGTTTACAACCTGGCTTCTCGTACCACTTATGTTGTGTGTGTGACCTACAGTTTAAAGTCGACTCCGAATGACAGATTTTTGCGAAACTTTTCATGGCAATTTTACTTTCTTTCAATTTTTTCGCTCGAAATCTGCTCAGAGGAAGTCGCTGAAGAAATATTTTTTTATATTTCGTTGCAGATGTCTTATTTGGAGTTTGTCTCTACAAATCGGTTCAGTATATCATCATACATTTTTCAATGAATGAAGTTTTTGTGAGACTATTTGTTTGACTCTCTGAAGAGGAGCCACTATGATATTTAGGAATTCAATTGGTTTTTTCGTCGTGCTTGCTTTCCCAACTGCGTCGGCCTTGTTGTTACCTTCGACGTCCTGATATCCAGGAACTTAAATAAGGATAACCGTCAAATGCCTTGCTATCTACACCAGCTACACCCGGCATTCTTGAACAATCTCAGATATGGTGTACATACCCGTACAATGTCACAAGTAATATTAAGAAGTATGGAGGACAAAAGAAAACCATGTTCGTACTCACTCACAGTCAATCCCAGGTCAGTTACCCAAATGAAAATATGAAAAAAATATTTCTTTGGCGACTTCCTCTGAGAAGATTTCTGACAAAACCTCTGGGAATAAAATAAAATTACAATGAAAAGTTTGTAAATTGTAGGTCCCGCCACTGTGCAGCCCTTGCGCTGACCAACTTCTGTCTTTTCCCTGATTTTGGCGGAACTTGTTTAGTGCAGGGACTGCGTTCACCCGTGGCATCACAACGGGCCGCTAAGCGTGCTCAAGTGAGCTTTGTGATATCAGAGCTACCACTCTGACCTAGGTCCCGCCACTCATGTATAAAATTAACACACACAACATCAGTGGTATGAGGAGCTAGGACGTAATCCTGACTAAAGGGTTGTAATGACCACTTATGAACATACATATGTAATCGTACTATCAATTTGCTTTTCACGTTAGTTAGCTTTCCTTGCTAACTTCTACATACCAGTGCAACACATGCGAATGCTTAAAATGCTTTTGGTTAGCTTCCCTAGCTAACTCTAAGATCTATCTTTACATACCAGTGCATATACATATACCAGCAAAAGAGAATTACTTTTTGAAGGTCTTGTATTAACAAATAACATGAGCCAACCACTCAACAGAATGTATGGTTTTACATAGCGCCACGATGAACTTTTTTATTTTTTTAATCGCACAACTTTTATTCACGATTAAAGAAAAGCAAAGAAAGTTATTAATCGTATTTATTTTGTAAAACACTCTTCCAAGTGTTGCATTATTTGGCATCTAAATGCCTTTATTCTTTTGATTTCCATTATTTCAGCATTATCCGGCGAAAAACTTTCGTTGTTTTAAACAGATTTACCTCCAACGCTTAATTTCCCAAGTCTTCTCAACATATTTAAAATAATTTTTTTCTTGTTGCCACATAAGCATCTTTGTAATCTCTTCTCTCTCTCTCTTTAATTTTTCACTTAAACCTCTGAATTACTGTATAAATATGCTCAAATAACAATAATAAGCAAACAAAACTCTATAAAATGCAACAGAAGAGCTTTAAATACGCTTTAAATATAAAATTATAAACTCCCCCCAATGTAATAGAGGCTTTAAGTTTAAAGTGTGTGTGTGTGTGAGGGTGTGTGTGAGTGCACTCACAACCTGCAGAGAGGACTTCATTTATTTTAATGCACTCACAGAGATGCACAATTATATGGTACCCCGCCTCTAAACATAACACACATACACATACGCACACACTAGTTATACGTGAGAGACTGACTACAACTGTTAAGGTATTTATGCTCATAACACTCATACCTACAATGCCGTCTCTCAATTGCGTAGATTTCAAGAGCAGGTATTTGTGTTTGTTTGTAAGTGCGTAGTTGTATGTGTGTATAGCAACCAAGCGCTTATGAATACATATGAAGTTGTTGTAATATTTACGTTACAAAAAAAAGAAAAGAAAGAAGAATAGAAATAGAAAACACAAAGAAGAAAGAAAATAAAAGGTAACTTTCAAGGTTTTCTGCCTTCCATTGTAGCAAATAAAACAGAAGAATGAGAGCAAATAGAAGCGTTTGTGTGTGTGAGTCAGCTGCTATTGTTAGTGTTTTAATACAATAAAATTCTATGGCAACTAAGGAGTACTGCTTCACTCTCTCTCTCTCTCTCTCTCTCTTGATATTTATTTTTCTTTCTACTTAAAATGCATTTTATGAAGTCATAAAAACATAAAAAGATTCTCATAAATGCACTGTCAACAGTGGGTCATAATAGAAATGGTACAAAAATAGAAGGCGGAAATAAATAAAAGAATAGAATAAGTGTAATAGAATAAGGTCATGTAACGCAAGTAGAGGCTTTTTCTACTCGCACCATTTCTATAAATAATATTGTTACGTTTGTACTTCTTAATAACATTTAAAATATGAGATCGTAAATTGTAAATAAAATAAAAATAAATTTCTTTTTTTAGTTTTAATTAAAAATCTTTATTATTCGCATAATGCATCTGTATACCACTGTTCACAACTTGATGTAAACAACAACAATTGTTTTGTTTGTTATTCCTTTGTTTACACCCTTTACATAAGCAATAACAATTACTAGACAATTATTGAAACGCTCCGCGTCTTCATACAAGACTGACTGAACTTCACTAACTCACTCGCCTGCTTTCCTTGCCTTTAATATGGCAGGGTAAATAGTCTGATGAATGTTCTTGAAGGCAAAAGTACATGACATCGCCTTCTCGAAATTTCTAGAAATGTAAACATCGTTGTTTACATCGTTATTTACATATATTTTGGTTGCTGCTGTTTTTGTATTTTGTTGTTTGTGTATTTTGTTTACATTTATTCTTGTAATGTTGTTTTTAGGATTTTTGTTTAGCATTTTTTATGCTGGTGTTTGTTGTTTGTTTACTGCATTGTTTTAGGTTTTGTTTATAATTTTTATGTTAAACGATGTAAAAGCAAAACGCTAGTATTTGGATTTTTAATTTTCGTAACAATATCTACACAAATTCCATCTTCTATGGCCCTCAAAAATAAACTAAAGGCGTCGCTAAAATAAAAAATTCTCTGTAAATTAGAATTTAAGACAAATGTCTTCACATTAGCGAAAAATTTAATTCACAAGCAATTTAGTGGGTATTTAGTAACATTAAACCAAATTTGTATCCTTTATTACTCTCTACTCTATTGGCAACTGTGGATTTTGACAATGTTGCACAGCTTTAGAACAAATTTAATATTTTTAGTGTCCTAATAACATTGAGAATCTCTTTTTTTTCGCTAGCCTTCAAAAGAAAAACTTTGAATTGCTTATTAAAATTTACATGAAATAAATCCGGTAAATATATTGAAATTAAATATAAAGATTTGCCAGAAATTTATAAAATAGACTTAAGACATTTCCTTTGCCCTCTTCTATATAGGCAGACTACGAATTACGAAATTTCCTTTGTGTTTCTCCTTTGGATAAATCGAAATTGGGTTTGTCTTTTAAAGAAGGTTTGGATCCGTCGTCTTCTTCTTTATTTCTATGATTACAGTAAAACCCTATAATATTACCAAGTCGACTGAAAATCACGCTTAAAATTCAGTTTCTTTAAAAATCTGTCAGCCGCAGCCTATTTTAAACTGTATGTTTTACCACCAATGGATAAAAGTAACACATAACCTGCATGTGTGATATGAGAAACTAGGTTGTAATCCTGACTAAAAGGTTGTAATGAAAATTAATCCATCTTTTATAATGAGCAACCTAACAAGTCTACTTATTCTATGGGGATCGAGTAATTGACAACTCTCTCCTCAACTATCTCCGGATTCTGTATACTTTCCTCAGAGAGAGGTTCGTATGGTTCTGACCGCAAATGAAATTTTCAAAACCTATGGGGAAAGTCTAATAAAATTCGCTCTGTTCACAAAGTACAAATATTTAATAGTGAACTCGAAATTAGTATGGGATTGCCTGCTAAAGTTGAATCAGCTAAGCAGAGAAAGTAGCGACATGTTCTCTTGACGGTAGATCATGTGGGAATTCAAGAGAACATATGCTTGCCAAGGAAAGTAGGATACGTTTTCTGCTGGACGTCAATCATGTGGTAATTTAAGGCAATAAAAGAGAAAACTTTGAGGATATTTTCACACGAAAATTTCTTTTCTGTGAACTGAGAAAAAAGATTAGAAGAGTTTACTTGACACAAGACACGTTAGAGGGGAGAAAATCCTTATTAACCTAAACGGAATTGACACAATCTTAGCAATTATTGTGATAATAAATTTAAGGCCTACTGTAGACCAACAGAAGCTGGTCTGTCTGTTCAGGCATTCTAGCGTCCTAGCATATTAGTACAGAATAAGAATTGATTGAATTTAAAATTTAGATTCTGTGATAAGAAGAACGAGCCATCAGGGTTTATAATTGGTACAGCTGGGGTCTTATCAGGTACTGAGCAGGGAACTACTAATGTCAGAAAGTAGCATTAGGCTCAACAGCATAACAAGGTTGAGGCTGATATAATAGGGAAACCATACAGAGATTGAGAAAAGTACAACATGTAGTTTACACACATACATATATAATTGTCCATTACAACCCTTCAGTCAGGATTAAGGCATACCTTCTCACATGTTTTTTAGTCGCAGTAATTTTCTCCCTTCACTCGACAAAAAAAATATAGAAATCAAAAATCCACTTCTATTAGAGTACCTTGGTGCTATGTTGTACTTTATGTTGTTTAAATTATTATAGTCTGGCATTAAGGACTGTAATTTTCTTATATGTATACCTTCCTCAGTTTGAGCACTTAAAAAAGCATTTCCTCTACTGGCACTTCAAGTAATTTCCACAAGTGATTTCCTTTTATTTCTAATTTTTTTCTTTTTATATTTCCTTGTACTCATAAAACGACAGGTTCAAAGTACAAGGTTCCCTGTATGATTTTTCTATTATTCTTCCATTCGAAACCCTTTTTTCTCCACACACACATTCTAAGAAATACGTATGACGATGCAGAGAACAAGTATTAATGATTTCATAATGCGTTTCTACTTTCTTTTTTTTTTCTTTTTCTTTTGTTTTCCTTTTTCTTTTGTTTTCTTTTTTCTATTTTTATGGACTCTTTTATGATGATTTTCTTTTATTAAGCTCTCTGCAATAGTATGTAGGTATGTAAGCATGTATGTTTACCTTTCGAAAGGTAAAAACTGACGATTGTGTCGTAGAAGAAGCAAAAAAACGAGAAAGAGAAAATCAAGATTGAAAATAATTTTTAATTGCAGACTCTAAAGAGTTGAGTGTAGGGGGGAGTTGAGTTTTAATGGAAACATGTGTGTGTGTCTGGCAAGTTGTTGCCGTTTCAAGCATCAGTGATTAGTAGGGACTGTGATGACTGAAAGACCTTTTATGTGTGGCAGTTTGAACAGAAAAATTCTTTCAATTGAATTGGATTGTTCAACAGCAATACATAATAATAATAATAATAATTGCTTAGGCAGACAGTTTTGTTATAAAAATTACTCGCTATTGAGTTTAATCACTGCAATCTGTGCATGATGAAAAATTTTGTTACGTTTTTACCTTTTAAATATGAGCTCGTAGATTGTCAATAAAATTTGTGTTTAATTTTAATTGAAATTCTTTATTATTCGCACAATTCTATGTACCACTGTTCACAACTTGATGTAAACAACAACAATTGCTTTTTTTTTTGTTATTCCTCAGTTTATACCCTTTGCATAAACAATAACAATTACTAAACAATTATAAGACAGACATTTCTAACGGAGATCTTCAAACCACGATTATCTATTCAAGTACACGGCGTCGCGACGCAAAACTGATTGAAGTTTACTGCATTTGTCGCCTTGCCTTTAATATGGCAGAAAAAACAGTCTAATGACTGCTCTGGAAGGTGAATGTTCGTGTATTTTAGTTCACTTGCTTACCGTTTTTATGCTGGTGTTTGTTATTATATCAAGCAGTACGATAATTTGTAAACAAGTTTGTTTACTACATTGCTTTGTTTTTGTGCCTTTGTGCGAATGGAATTTAAATTCCAAATGTTATACGAAATATGAATAACAATTTGCAATTTTAATTCCAACTTTACTAAACTGTTTTAATCACAATAGCATCACAATTTGGCAGTTATTATTTTAATTGAGCGACCTTAAATTCTGACAATTTAAATGACATCATATTAAGGAGCCACCATTGCTCCTGTTAGTAAGAATTTTCGAAAAATTCATTGAATATGAATTGGAGATCCTAATGCCAAATAACGAAGTGAAGGCTGACTACCAAGCCTTACGAATACCATGAGAAATATATAAAGTCCTTGCTTTAATACATCCTTCCATGCGTCTCTACATCTTGCGCAGCTTCTCCAGTTGGTTACCCCAATCTTTGACAGCGCTTTCACTACTTAGTCCTTCGAACGCAGTCAAAGTTGTCCTTTACGACTACATACATACATACAAACATATGTCTATAATTGGCCATTACAACTCTTCAGTCTGGTGTACAATCTAGTTTCTCACACCACCACCAATGTGAGCGTGTTAGTTTTATGCTTGAGCGGCGGAACCTACAGTTTAAAGTCGACTTCGAACGACAGTTTTTTTTTTTTTTTCTTTGAGAAACCTTTCATGCCAATTTCATTTGCTCTCAGAGCATTTTGAAAGAAATCTGCTGAGAGGAACTAAACGAAGAAATATTTTTTGTTAGGAATGCCTGTTAGGAATGTGATTTGAAGCGAGGCCTCACGTTTAATAAGCCAACACATGATCTACTATACCACGGCGAGTTCTTCACAGTTCATTCTTCAGTCAGGTGTATGATCTAGCTCCTCACAGGACCCGTGTTGTAGGTGTTAATTTTATCCTTGAGTGGCTTGAGAACCTATTCATGGCAATTTTATTTCACTCTCAGAGTTTTTGCTAGAAGATTGCGAAGGGGAAATCGCCGGAAGTCGTTTTATTCGAGATGCCTAAGCCAGAATTTAAACCACGGCTTCAAGTCTAATAAGCCAACACATTATCTGCAATATTACGGTGACTTCCATAATATTTCATCTACAACCCGTTTATGGGATTACTGCATGCCCTTACACATCTTTCTAAGCACATTTACTTCTTGCTCGCCTTTGAAAGTTGGTCACACCAATCGACAGGCCTCGACTTAGTCCTTCAAACTTGGACAAAGTCGTCTCCTACGACGACATCAGCTAATTACCAGTGCCGCCAGAGTATTATCTTCCATCCGAATGACATGCCTGAGCCAGCACAGCTGCTGTATCTTAATGCGCTGCACAAGAAACAGCCGCTAAATGTTAATAACATACACGTCGTTGAAAAGCACGTATTGCTCATTGATGGTTTGGATGACGGAAGATCTTACGTAGAAATTTTTCTCTCGAATACTCTCAAGGCTGCTACATCGGTGCTTAGCAGTGTCCTTCTCTAACCAAAAGAAGAAACAACCTAGCAAAGCAATCTAGTAGTGATAGCTTCTTACACTTTGAAAATGGATCACAGTTTCAAAAGAACTGAAGCATTCTGTTAAAGTGCCACTTGAACTCCCCCCATTCTTTTGCATCATTGAACCCCTTATGTAATCCCCTTGAGTTTGATCCTTTCGATTAAAATTAAATTTTTATTTAATAAAAAAGCTTCAAATGCAAAATAAATTCCCTTAATTCGCTAAATAAAATGCTCAAAAAAATCAAATGCTCATGACAAATTGTTTCGTTGAAATCCATTATCAAATTAAATGTTAATCAACATCATCTTATTACTTATTCATCTTGCTTGCTCAACACACAGAATACAGGCAGACTAGCAGGCATTTACAACAAAAATAAAAAAAAATAAAACGCGGAGAAGAGAAGAGAAAACAGATGACACTATTAAATCTTTATTACAGCCACTAACAGGCCTATTGAACAGATTTATGGCTAAATAAACTTCTCAACAAAAATTGAAAGTGCTACAGACAGACAGAAGAAACGAGACCGGCAAACAGCCGGCTATAATCGCCAAAAATAACAAACATTTGAATATAAAAATATTTCATGTTTAAAATGCCATTTTTTCACAACAAGCTTCCTGAATGGGAATGAGAGATAAAGGGGATAGAAAAGTGTGAAAAACAATTGTAGCTCACGGCAGCATTTATTTCGACATTGATTTAGTAAAGACAATAAAAAAAATTTAAATAAAAAAAAATAATGCCAACCTCCTATGCTATAAAACAGTTTACAGTGTGGTAGAACAGTGTAAATGAAGTAGAAAGAGAGAGAGAGAGATTTTAAAACAGACAGTCTTTCTTAATGGTTGTCAACTTGCGACACTTTGTTTTGCCACAAATTGTGCTGGTAGACAGCAGCAGCCAACCAACCAGCCAACCTTTCAATTTTAAAACGATGATGTCTGTTGTGTTTTCGTTTTCTTGCCTCTTTTACCGTTATTTTTGACATACAACGTGGCCAGAACCTTTACGAGCCATGGATGGCAACGGGTACTTGAGTAATTGTTTCATAAATGTTGCATAATAAATCGTGTCAATGATGAAAATGTTGAACATCACATGCCTCTGCTTTCAACTCAACTCTGTTAATAGAGAAAAATGTTTCACATAAAAATACATCCATGACACATTTAACGCGCTTGTATAGCAGCTTACAAACAAGAACTGAAAATAGCATTTGAACCGCTGCTATAAAGCTTGGAAAATAATCTACGCAAATGAAAAACCTAGATACTGGTGTTTTGCTTTTACATCGTTTAACATTAAAATTATAAACAAAAGCTACAAAAACAAAACATTGCAGTAAACAAACCTGTTTATGAATTATCGCCATGCTTAATAATAACAACAAACACCAGTATTAAAAAATGATAAAAAAGTAAACAAAAATATACCAACATACACCAGCATAAAAATGGTAAACAAGTAAACAAAAAGATACCAAGAACACTACAATAATAAACGCAAACAACGATGTTAACATTTATAGAGATTTCGAGAAGGCGAAGTTCTGTTCATCAGACTGTTTACTCTGCCATATAAAAGACAAGACAAATCAGGCGACTGAGTGAGTAAAAGTTCAATCAGTCTTATGTGCGTTTAAAGAGAGTAATCGTGGTTTGAAGATCTCCGTTACAAAGATATGTCGAATAATTGTCTAGTAATTGTTATTATTTATGCAAAGGGTATAAACTGAGGAATAACAAAAACGGAAATTGTTGTTGTTTACATCAAGTTGTGAACAGCGGCTCAAAGAATTGTGCGAATAATAAAGAATATTAATTAAAACGAAACACAAATTTATTTTTATTTTATTTGTAATCTAAGAGCTCATATTTTAAACGTTTTTAAAAGGTAAAAACGTAACAATATGCTTATGAAAGTTACGTGTAGCTGGTTAATACAGGTCTTGGTATATTAAGACACTGCTTAAAAACAGAAAAATTAGCTTCAAATCACTATGGCTCGCACAACATATTTTCTAAAAAATTATTTTTCTTATTAACTTCAGCTGAAATACGCTCAAAGAAATTTTTTATCTTAGCTTTACGCTCCAAAATTTCTTTTGCGTTACTTACTTTTACCCTCTCACAGCTGGCCTAATTAAGGCCCTTCAAAAACATTAATAGGCTCTTAAGCCAACCCATAGTTAAGTTCTCTATGCCTTTAACGCTTGACAATTTTATTTCAACGTCAATCTCAACTATTTTGCAGCGTTTCGTTATGAAAATGGCTTCAAAAAGGCTGTTAACGGGATTATGAAATGGAAAACGACCCTCATGATCTCTTTTTGAAATGAAACGAAACGAATCGCAGACAAAATCGAGTCAAAAGAAATAAAGATACAGTAGAGCAGCAGCAGCTGAGAGGTCCACTCGTTCATTTGTTCAACCATTCAAATGTGTATACACTCGACATAGGCCAAGTTTTTATTGACATGAGCTACGATAGCAACTACAACGTTGTAGTAAAAACAAGCAGCAATTCCAAGTACCCGGGCTTACATGAATAAGAAACAGCAGAGAGTTAAAAGAATGAAATCGTTTAACAATGCAAATGTGAAAAGAGCCTCAACATACATACATACGTAATTGGCCATTACAACCCTTCAGTCAGGATTACGGCCTAGCTTCTCACACCACTTATGTTGTGTGCCTTAGTTTTATACTTGAGAGGCGGGACCTCCAGTTTAACATCGACTCCGAACGACAGAATTTTGAGTAACTTTTTCATGGCAGGTTTATTTACTCTCAGAGTTTTTGGCAGAAATCTGCAGAGAGGAAGTCGCCGGAGAAATATTTTTCTTTTTATATTTCGTTTTGATGTCTGGCCTACTGGATAGTAGTCATTTGAAAATTCTGACGGGATTGTTAGCGTTTGAGAACAATAACTACACGATACCGCACTAAGAAGTCTTAAAGAAGCTCTGAACAACTATTTTGAGCATGGAATGCTATTGGCAACATCATTCATTGGCAACATCATCTTTGGGTAGAAGCATTATTTGATGAGTTTACTGAAAAATTGCTTCCTGAAAAAAGTAAGGGCTCTATCAACTACTGTAATGATTATTGGACGGGACGTACTTACTAACCTAACTTACTTACTTACTTAATTAATTGACCATTAACAACCCGATGAACGGATTTCGGCCTGCCTTAACACATCCTTCCAGGTGCCTCTGCTTCTTACGCGCCTACGCCAGATGTTCATACCAGTCGATAATGGGGTTTCCTCAATCTGGTCCTTCCAATGCAAAAAAGTTCGTCCTCCTCGCCGACATAGGCAGATCCCCGCATCAAATACTCATCCCCCCTGAGCATCATCCTCCATTCGAAAGATATGGCCAAGCCATGTCGCTGAGGAGCTCATACAGTAGAGATCAGCAATGAGTATTCAAAGAGATAAGTAGAACCGAATCATACTCATAATTTCTGATACTTATACGCATTCATACTTATTTTAATATCATGAAACCTGTCTACTCATATTCAAAGTTTGAAGTACTCATCATATTCATACTTAACAACACGAATGATGTTGTTGATTTCGGAATCTCTCCATAACTCAACATATACACGAAGCAAAAAATAATTATGAATCGCGTACGAACACTAAAATACTTACTAGAAGGTTGTGTGTTTGCTCTGGTTGCTGCTCTAAATAAGTAGGCTTATGAATCAAACATATTTCTAATGGTATAAGTTTGATGACAACGTCGTACGCATACTCATTGCAACCTGTACTTATAAATCAATGGTTGTAGTAAGAGTGAATGAATCAGAGTACATTGTTAAATCTTAATATTGTTGACTCACTTATATTCAAAATTTCATGAGTGCTTATGAGTTTCATTGCTGACTTCTGTTATACAGCTCACTGTTGGATCGGATGCGGAAAATTGATAATTTCCTAGTGTTTGATACATCTTTATGGAATACAGCACAAAAAAATATTATTTTTTTCATCATTGCATTCCTTTAAGCCACTGACAGTAACAAATGAAAAGAAAAAGATTCGCATCGTCAACTCGCCTATGGAAAACAATATTTCTTTACTGATTTCTCTCACTCTTTCCGTTGCATGCTGAAATAAGACAAGCAGAGAACAGCAGAGGCAATCAAATCCATTTGAAGCCACAATCATGATGGCGGTGGTGGTGCTGGTAATAATAACGACTAACTGTTGTTGCAATTGCTGATGCAGACTTTCGTTTATGTGTTGATGATGATGATGAAATAGTGACGGAGATTTTGTTTGTGGCAACGAAAGGCAATGGCTATGGCTCTCTGCTCCGCTCCGTGGTGACTACAAAAAGATGATGAACATCACTGTGATGGTGTTGATGATGAGAAATTTTTGTAATTTTTTTTTTCTCGGTGAACATGTTGTATGTCCTGGCACAAATTCCAACACTCTCGTTACAAATGTCCGGCTGCAAAAAGTAACTGCAAATGGACGAAAATGTAATGAAAAAACATGGAAAACATATTTAAAGACGAAGAAACTGTGAAAATTGAAGAAATTCAAATGAAATGAATGAATGGAATGGAATATGAAATGAAATAAAATGAATTGCTTTTAATTCTTTGCACATAGAAAAATATGCTAAAAAAAATTTGTCTGTCAACAGGCAACAATAACAACAAAAATGAGAAGAAAAAATAGCAGAGTGAAGCAATGAAAATGAGAAAAATCATGATAAAATTGTGGATTTATGATATAAATTGCTAAAGACATAAATTAAATGAAATTTGCATTATTGTTGTGTTGCTGCTAAGCGCTGTTATATCCTTAAAATATGAGATTTTTAAGAAATTTGAATGATTGTGAATGCTTCTGCTAAATGAAAGCAATTTTACAAATTCTACTGCTATTCATTTTGATGGCATGATGGAAATCGTAGAGATTGTGTTAAATTGATTAAACGATTGGATTAGAAAAATTAACAAATTTTACATACACTTTCAATGTATCAAAAGAATACTACGTATTGTTTCAATATTCCTCTTCTACAGTGATATTGGTATGCTTTTACATTTTAAAAACGTTTTAAATATGAGCTTGTAGATTGCAAATCAGATTAAAATAAATTTGTTTTTAGTTTTAATTAAATTCTTTATTGTCCGCGCAATTCTGTGAGCCACTGTTCACAACTTCATGTAAACAACAATAATTTTGCACTCTTTTGCATAAACAATAACAATTACTAGTCAATTATTCGTCAGATCTTTATAACGGAGATCTTCAAACACACTGTGTCTTCACACAAGACTGACTGAACTTCACTACTCACTGTCGTTTGCTTCGCCTTGCCATTTAAATGCAACGTAAACAGTCTTGTTTACATTTATTCTTGTAGTGTTTGTTGTTGCATTTTCGTTTACTTGTTTGGTTATAATTTTAATGTTAAATGATGTAAAAGCAAAACATCAAAACACACCAATTAAGTTTTTCCATTTTCGTAACAATATTTAGAGGCACTATCACAGTCTCCATCAAAAAGATCACGTTTCTTTTAATTCCCTTGCGGGTTTACTCTGTTATCAATCTTACATTTCTTATTTCGTTACTCACCGTTACAATACATGTACTGCAGTTATGTTATTTTGATACCAAAATCTCACTTGACCAGGAATAGCGGGCCGTTGTGACACCACAGGTACAGTACAGTTCCTTCTATGATTCACAGATAAGCATAAGCGTTTGTAACAAAATGATGAGCCGAGATTAAGATCTTTCTAGATAGAGGCGGTAACTCCATTGACGACTCAGGGTCCCATGCTTATAATAAGCATCTGTGGCATCATATTCATTGTGGTGTTGGCGATATGTCGGAGATCTTAAGTGCCCAGAACAACAAACGTAAGTCGTACAACAATCACATTCAAACAGGAGTTGTATTAGATTAAGGCTGACTTCAGAATTTTTCGCCTTTTTAACATTTTATTACGGACCTCTCATTCTTCATTCCTGGCACTACTGCTGCTTGCGCACCTTCGCCAGTTAGTCACACCAATCCATAACAGAACTTCCTTGATTTGGTCCTTCTAATCCACACAAGCCCTTCCTCTACGTCGACTTCTGCTAGTCCTCGCATCAAATACCCGTCTTATCGCAGCATATTCTTTCATCGAAGCCACATGGTCGAGCCAGTCCAGCCGCTGAATGTTAAGGCGACGCACAACGTCCATGACGTTGAGGAGCCTATACAGTTCATTGTTGGATAGGATGCGGATATCATCACCAGCTCGCACTGGACTAAACATAGTGCGTAGAACTTTTAAGGGTGTTGCATTCATGCTTAATAGCGCCCATATTTCTGCGCCATAAAGAAGTACAAGGAGGATGAGCTTGTGGAGTATTAACCTCGTCATACTGGAAGTTTCTGGAATTCAATTGTCTATTAAGGCCATAGTAGCACCTGTTGGTAGGTTGGGGTTGTTTTAATCCTCAGACTGACACCATTTTTACTGGTGACGCCGGAGCAAAGTTGAACAAATTCACGGACTATATCGAAACGATGATATCCTGGTTTTTGTTCACCAGATGATATATGATAGCCACTATACTCCCTTAGTCAGGTAAGTAGAACTGCCTGTCCTTTCAAGAAGCGGATTTACGCCACACAGGGCCCATTGTGATACCACATACATATATAACATACACACAACCACTTACGTTGTGTGCGTTATTTCTTATACATAAGTGGCCGGGACATGCACTATAAAGTCAACTCCGAATGACAGATTTTTGAGAAACTTTACATGACAATTTTTATTTACTTTCAGAGTTTTTGCCAAAAATGTGCTGCGAGGAAGTCGCCGAAATAATATTTTTCTATATTTCGTTTTGCTGGAGATGTCTAACGTGGAATTTGAACCGTGGCTTCACGTCTAATAAGTCAACGATTGTGATACCAAACTTTGCCATTTTCCCCATAGTCCAGGAACCACTTGGAGCTTCTAATGAAACACCAGATGCTTCTTTCTTCTCTGGGAAAGTGACGGGCATGTATGTAGTCATCCTTCTCCTTACTTCTATATATTCTACAGAAATCATTTGCGATGTGTCCAAGACCAATGTAACTGGTATGAGTGCCTATAATGCTATGACTACACTTCCTTAAATAAAGAAAAAAGTATATTGTGGGCTAAATAAAGAAGTGTTGAAATTGGAAAAGAGGAATTTGGAATTAAGTAGTCTGATGACATTTCTTCGATCATTTGTGATAAGTGTTGTATTCAAAACAGCCTTAAATAAAAACCGAAACCTTCTGCCTTTCCCAAGATTCGAATTTAAGACGACTGCAGATAAAATATTGAAGCCGGCAAAATATAATTTCTTGTCTTTTCATTCTTGTATTATTTTTTTTAATTTATATGTGGAACTCACTTTAAGTATAGAATTGTTCCCACTTCAAAGAAGAATGGATCGACTCTCAGAATAATTTCAAAATCTTGATATCAAACAAAAACTCTTTGAACTATTCCAACTCAATTTTCATTCATTTTATTTTCCCCCAATACTATTTCACCCCCTGAAACATTAACGAATACAAAAGAAATTATCATTATTATTGTTATTGTTGCAATTTGTTTCTATTTATCCTATTCCCCTTCATTTCACTACTATTACGTAGTTTCTCGTTAAACCGTTTTATTCTCTATTCAAAGTGTCAACCGTTTTCAATCTCAAGTAAAACGTTTGTTTGCTTGTGTGTGTGCAAATGCATGTGTTAGAGAGACGGCCATGCTTAACCACATAATCACAAATTCCCCTCTCTCTCTCGTCCTTAAATAGAATTTATTTTTAATGTCAATTGTTCTCCTGGTTATTTTGTCTTGTTAATGTGTTGGTTGGTAATGGTAGTCGTTTGTTGTTCTGTTGATTATTAAATATTGTCCCCCATGTTGTAATTTTCTCTTATTCTTTTGCTTTTTAACACAACAATTGTCTCATTAATGATGATTTTCTTTAACCCACTCTCTCTCTTTCTCTCTCTCTCTCTTGCTCTCTCTGTCTCTCTAGCCACAACGCGTTCTGTGCTATGCTGTTGGTGTTGGTGTAATAAATTGTTGTGTCATCATTTCATTTCCAATTCATTTCTCTCTCTCGTTGTATATTTCATGAGAATTTTTTGCATAAAATTGATGTGATTTCTTTACAAATTTTCAGTTGAACTCATTAACTTGAATTATATGGAAAGATGATTATTTCCGTACCCTATTATATATCAAAAATATTGGACAAAGATATTATAGCATATAACCCGGTAAAAGTTATATTCGAATAATATCGTTACGTTTTAACCTTTTGAAAACGTTTGAAATATGAGCTCGTAGATTGTAAATAAAATAAAAATAAATCTGTGTTTAGTTGTAATTAAAATTCTTTATTATTCGCACACAAAATGTGCCACTGTTCACAACTTGATGTAAACAACAACAATTGCTTTTTTTGTTATTCCTCTGTTCATACCATTTGCATAAACAATAACAATTACTAGACAATTTTTGGACAGATCTTTGTAACGGAGATCTTCAAACCACGACTACTCTCTTCAAACGCAAAGATCTTTACACAAGACTCACTGAACTTCAGTAACTCAGTCACCTGCTTTGCCTTGCCTTTTATATGGCAACGTGACCAGTCTGATGAATGTTCTTGAAGGCGAACGTTCATGACTTCACCTTCTCAGAATCTCTATCGTTGTTTCGTTTATTATTGTATTTAGTGTTCTTGGTATATTTTTGTTTACTTATTTACCTTTTTTATCTTGGTGTTTGTTGTTGTATTTTTGTTTAATTGTTTACTATTTATTTTTATGCTGGTCTTTGTTGTTATATTAAGCAGTACAATAATTTTTAAACAGGTTTCTTTACTTGCATTGTTTTGTTTTTGTAGCTTTTGTTTATAATTTTAATGTTAAGCGATGTAAAAGCAAAACACCTATATCTAGATTTTTCATTTTAGTAACAATATAGTCATGGAACTGCTATTAAATAAATTATTGGATAGACAGTCAAGTTAGATCGAATTAAATTTCAATTTCTATATCGAATATGCTGAAGTCGCCGTATTCTGGTAGGTAGTATTTTAGCTTATTAGATGTCAGACCTCGTTACAAATCCCAGGTCAGACATCTCCCACAAAACGAAATATGAACAATATTCCTTCAGCCGCTTCCTTCTCAACAGAGTTCTGTCAAAAACTGTGAGAGGAAATAAACATTACCATGAAAAGTTTCTCAAAAATCTGTCTTTCGCAATCGATTTTAACGTGAAGATCCTGCCCCTCATGTATAAAATTAATACAGAGAACATAAGTGGTGTGAGAAGCTAGATCATAATTTTGACTGAAGTGTTGTATTGACGAATGATGAATATATATCGAATATGGCCCTTAATGAACTCCCTGATTACTTCTCACTGATTCCGTACTGATTCCTTCTTATCTCGGTTTTTTAGTTTATCATCAGCATCTTCAATTTCTTAATCTCGTATCACTTATGCTCGTACAAAATAAAACAGTTGCAGGTGCTTTATTATTATTGACAGTATAAGTCCCTTACATCTGACGATAGTTCTGTTTAATGGTTTCGAAATTATTTTCTTTATCGTTTGTGTTCAACAACATTAGTAACTCTGACCTCACTTCTTCGTTTCTCAAACCTTAAAACGCCAGCTAAAGGAAGCAGTATCTAATTAGCGTAACCATTAGGAAAAATTCTGGCAAACTAGGTGTACAACAATAACATTTCTCTTCCACAATGATATTCGCAGATGATATGTGAAGAATAAACAGCAGCTAAACTGTTTCATTTTCCTATGTTCTGTGAAGCAAAAATCCTTTAATGAGGATTACATCCTAGCTTCTCACATTAATCAATCAGGACTACTTCGTAGCTTCTCACATCAATCATTTTCAATCAAAAATCAGTTAAAATAGTCCTTTCTTGACATGGTGATAAAATTTCACAATTAAAAAAAATTTTGCTTTGAAAGTTTATAATTAACTGCTGCCAGTAAGCCGAGCACGAAACAAATCTGTCTCCAATCAGTAAACAGGCTGATAATGCTACAGTAAAAAAACTTGAATTAAAAACCTTTTTAAAATTGCACCAAATTTTCTCAATTCTAGGCCATATTAAAGTTTTCTTGTTATTCCCACTCTTTTTCTGGCTTATTTGTTTTTCATTTCAATTTAAAGTTGTCCTCTGGCCCTTTTGTCTGTGCTCTACAAACACCTCTTCGTATTCCAAACACACACACACATAAATTCTGAGAAATTTTTATTTGAACTCAACTCAAAGTATCAGCCATGACCTTTGGGTCAACAACAAAAGTTCTCATCATCATGGCCTTTTAGTCCTGTCTGTTGCTTTGATCTTAAAACTGTAACTCATGCATATGCAGGGATATTGAAAAGAATTGTTTTTCAAAAAATAAAAAAAAAATAAAAATCTTCTACAAGGAAATTAATAACGTTATTGGCAGGATATTAATTTCTTTGGCTTACACAAACAAACACACACAAACACAGCACCAACACAATTATAAAAGACAATGGGGAGGGAGACAAGACACAAGGAGAAAACAAAAAAATGAATTTTTTTTCCTCATGTTGCTTTCATCTTTTTATTATTATTCCATTATACATTGCTTGTATTTGTTGTTGTTGTTTTTTTTTTTATTACTTTTTTATGTTTTTATGTTCAGTTGCTCATCATATGCTGTGTTGAAAATAAAAAGAAAAATTTTAAAATGATTTCCTTTTTTTAGTTTTTTTGTTTTTTAAGGAATAAAAAAAATAATAAACGAGCAACACCTACACATGGATATGTACACCAACAGCTACTGATTTCATTAATAATTTTAAATCGTATGAAAAGAAAGTAATAAAACAAGGAACAAAATAAAAGAGAGAGAGGGAGAGATGAAGACGAAGAACATAAATAAATAACACACAGCAAACGACTCATATAAAAATAATCCAATAAAAATCTCTTTTTTTTATAAGCGAACAAAAATATACAAAAAAAAAGCAGCAGCAGCAGCATATAAAGCCTGTAAAACAGTGATACAGGGAGAGAGAGAGAGACACACACAAAATTTAAAAAAAAAGATGGAATAACAACACATATGTAGGTATACAAATATGAATATTTAAATGTATGTAGTGGTAAATTTAAATGTCGATATTTTACGTACACATACACATACATACTCATATTAAATTTATCCTCCACACACATACATATACTGGTACATTGAGCCTCATTTTGTTTGCTTTCAACAAAAAAGCTAAAGCATAAATACAGTTAAAGCATAATATGAATATGATGTGTTAGTATTTGTAATGCAAGGGTAAGTATGTATGTACGCTTGCAGAGAACAGTAAGTTTGTTGTGTTTTTTTCCTCTGCTAAAGAAAACTCTTCTTTTTAAGGAATGTGCGTACATAAGTATGTGTGTGTTATTAAATAAATTAAGATTTATGATAATGATTACACAGAATTGAGACACAAGCTAAAAGCCTACGAATAAAACACATGGGTTTTTAATGTGTTGGATACATCAAAAGCATTAAAAGTATGTTTTAAAATGAAACTTTCCTGGCTCGGTTCAGTTTGTAATGGAAAAACTTTAAGTTTTTAAATCCTAAAAAAAACTAACAAAAAGCATTTGATTAATCCTTGATATGCTTTGATGTTAAACTTATGAAAATAAATTAATTTTATTGAACAAAATAGAAGAAAACTTTTCGATGAAAGAGGGCAAATGTGGTATGCCACTAACCAGCAATGGAGATAGCTTTTTGAGCAGATTTCTTTATGGCTTTAAAGAGCTATACAGATTTATAGCTTAGAATTACTTAATAACTTCCCTTTTTGAATATACTGTTACGTTTTTATCATTTGAAAACGTTTAAAATATGAGCTCTTAGATTGCAAGATAAATAAAACTAAATTGATGTTTAGTTTTAATTAAAATTCTATTCGCACAATTCTGTGTGCCACTATTCACAACTTGATGTAAACAACAACAATTGCTTTCTTTCTTATTCCTCTGTTTACTCCATTTACATAAACTATAACAATTACTAGACAACGGTTCGACAGATCTTCAAACCACGATTACTCTCTTCAAACGCACCGCGTCTTCACACGAGACTGACTGAACTTCACTAATTCAGCCGCCTGCTTTGCCATGCATTTTATATGGCGAAGCAAACAGTCTGATGAATGTTCTTGAAGGCGAATATTCATGAATTCGCCTTCTCGAAATCTTTATAAAGGTAAAGATCGTTGTTTAAATTTAGTATTGTTGTTTGTGTATTTTGTTTACATTTACACTTGTAGTGATGTTTGCGGATTTTTGTTTATTTGTTTACCATTCTTTTTATGCTGGTGTTTGTTGTTGTATTTTTGTGTACTTGTTTACCATTTTTTTATGCTGCTTTTTGTTGTTGTATTAAGCAGTACGATAATTTGTAAACAGATTTGTTTACAGCATTATTTTGTTTTTGTAGCTTTTGTAAATAATTTTAATGTTAAGCAATGTGAAAGTCAATCATATTTAATCTTTTACTTGTGGGCAATGAATGATTTCTTATTCACGTTCGTTTTTTCCGTAACTGCTATTTTCTTCACCTTGACTGTACTTGTATAATTTAATAACAAATTTGAGTGTGTGTGGGTTATTTTTTTTTTTAATTTTCATCTGTAAATACCAAAGTTGAAATTTTAAAAGGATATGATTTACGAAAAATTCTTTCATTAAAAATTAATAAAATGATACATTTAATGTGTCTCTTGTTTTTACAAAAGAAGATTAAAATTTAAAATTTGAAAACTTGTTAAAATAATTTTAAAAGACAAATTAATGACATACAAAGGCTGCCAATGAATGCTTTCTCTTCCTCTTTACTGCCTCCATTTGCTTTTGTATTACAATCGATTATTTTACATAAATTTGCTGGTTTCCATATTGGCTCTCATTCCTTTGTGTCTCTCTTTATCTATATCTCATCTTGACTCTCTTCCTTATTCCTTTATTGTTTGCAAATTTTTTTTATTATTGTTCACACACAAGATTAAAAACTGTTTTCTTTTTTTTTTGTTTTTGTTTTTGCTTCCTGTTCCTTTTTATTTTTGAAAAGCCTGTTTGTCATTATTGTTCCTGTTAATATTACTTTTTCAATGTTATTCTCTTTGTTGACTTTCATTCACATTGAGTGAGTGTGCGAGTATGGTAGTCTGCTAACGAGTAATCTGCTATTTGTACACATGAGTTCCAATGCATGTATGTGTGCAACAATAGAACCCAGTAAACATAAGAAGTTGCAAAATTGGCGCCATTATCATTCCATTCCTTCGCTCGCCAAGTAACGACAAATATAAGAAAAATTATAATAAGCGAGGATACCCACTACCACACGCAAAACATTAAACCTAATATTCCCGAGACAACCACTGTCTTTAGACAATCCTAGAACCTGTCATAGAAGAAGCCCCAAAAATGTTCATTGGACGCTGCGGCTTTATACATAATCCAATGAATACCTAAAAATTGAAAAAAATTCTGGAAAAAAGACCTTTTCCCCGTTTGTATAAGTAATTGGGGAGAGTGGCTGCACACCCAAGCAAGTCGGATGGACATCCTTAGGCCACATAGGACGCATTGCGCGACTCAGGCTTGAGAGTACTTCAAGATTATCCATTTAGTAGGCTGCAATGTGCCTTATTCTCCTTTGATAAAATGCCGCGCATGTTCCCAGTAGAGGAAGAACAGTCTCATCCTCCTGTTCATCGCTGCAGCTTCTGCAAAAATCAGGTGCCCTATAACAATATGTCTTTTATGCGTACCCATAATTAAATGTACGTAACAAACTCGACCGCTATACTGAGTGTGCTTCTTTGAAGTTTTCACCGTGCACCATCCATCCGGTTTTGTGCAGATTTTCTGCGCATTTCTACACGTGTCAATTATAAGCTTACAGGTCCCCAGAGGGATCCATAATGTCAAGAATTCATTAGAGAGTTTGATGGTTCGACCATGACTGGCGAGTTCATCTGTTCTGCAGTTACCTAGAATATCATTGTGTCTAGGTACCCATGTGATATGGGCATCATATTGGGGATATATTCGACAGATCTTTGTAATGGAGATCTTCAATCCGCAATTACTCTCTTCAAACGCACTGCGTCTTCACACAAGGTTGATTGAACTTCACTAACTCACTCGCCTGCTTTGCCTTGCTTTGCCTTTACAAGATGAATATTCTTGCAGGCGAAGGTTCGCGACTTCTCCTTCTCTAAATCGCTATAAATGTATCGCTTTACATTAAGTCGCCGTGGTCTAGTAGGTAGTGTGTTATTAGACGAAAGGCCTGAGTTCGAATCCCAGGTCAGACATCAAAACGAAAATATTTCTTCGGCGACTTCCTCTCAGCAGATTTCTGGCAAAAGCTCTGAGAGTAAAAATTTCCATGAAAAGCTTCTCAAAAAATCTGTCGTTCGGAGTCGACTTTAAACTGTAGGTGCCGCCACTCATGTATAAAAATTAACGCACACAACATGAGTGGTGTTGGGAAGCTAGGCCGTAATCCTGACTGAAGGGTTGTAATGGCCAATTATATATGTTTATTTACATTTACATGTTGTAGTGTTTGTTTGTGGATTTTTGTTTACTTGTTTACCATTTTTTTTATGCTAGTGTTTGTTGTTACATGAAGCAGTACGATAATTTGTAAACAGGTTTGTTTACTTGCATTGTTTTGTTTTAGTAGCTTTTGTTTATAATTTTCACGTTAAGCGATATAAAAACAAAACACCAGCATCTAGATTTTTCATTTTCATAACAATAGCTTTTATGGAGCTCACACTGTTTCTTAATTTAAGAATTTTTGTTCTCTGGTATGTAGCTCTATGCTAACCACCCTCACCACACCCTTTAACTCATACTTTATGTTTGTCTTTTTAATACGTTTATGGGTTCATGTATATATTTCGTGTGTACTTTGTTAAACGAATATTTTTATTTTCATAACCTAGCTATTTGGCAGTGGATTCTGTCGATATTTAAAATTTTTTTCTGTTTAAATCTTTTTTTTACTGTTACGATATTGGCATGTTCAGATAACATACATACATGTCTATGTATGTATGTAACACATTTATGCTGCTACATGCTCTCCTTTTTTACATGGCTGCTACAAAATTATGTTTTACATCAAGGATGTGTTTAAAATGACTTTATAATCCAATTATTTTCTGTTGTTTCCACCTCTTCGTTGTAACCCTTTTAATTTTCAAAAAAACAATCGGGGGTAATTTGAAATACTTTTTTTTATAGAAAAACAGTGAAAAAAAGAAGAGAAACATTGAACTGAAGGCCATTTTAGATAGGAGGGCGTATTTAACTTTAGAAAAGGTTTATGACATATGAAGTGCCCAATAAATATTCATTTGTATACATCGCCTCCAACTAAATAGTCTTTTGCTTTTGTAATAGTTTCATGGCATTAAGAGAGTTGTATTGCAATTAACTACTTGGGCTGAAGCTTTGGGTAATTGACATATAAAGGGTGGTTGATTTAATAGTTTAAATTTATAAAATGCAATAAAACAAAAATGATTTGAAAGTTTTCAATTGTTCGGATTAAAAATGAATATTCACTCATCCATACGGCTGCCGGGGCTCACGGTACCTCATTCGTTGGAAGCAATTTTCGTGCACTTTTTCGAGTGTATGAAGTCGTATTTTGACAATGACATCATGAATGTTGGGCTTTAAATGCTCAATTGTCTCTGGTTTGTCAGCATAAGACCTTTCTTAAACGGCGTCTCACAGAAAATAGTCCAACGTTGTCAAAGCACGCCTTCTTGGAGGTCAATTGCCATCATCATTTCAGCTAATTAAACGGCCATCAAACGTTCGACGCAATAAATCGATGGAGGCATGAGATGTGTGACAAGTTGCACTGTCCTGTTGAAACCAAACATCGTTCACATCAATACCATGAAGAGTGGGTACAAAAAAATCGTAGTGCTGTAGTTGTCTCCATTGACCGTAATCGTTACGCCGTTCTCATTTTCAAGGAAATATAAGCCAATGATGCCTCCTCCCTACAACACGCACCAAACAGTCAATCGTAATGTCTACATTGGCTTTTGTAAGACCACGTGCAGGGTATGGGTTTTCTGAGCTCCAAATATGTACAATACAAAATCGACATCATCGTGCAGTTTCTCGTTGCTTCATCTAGCAAAGCGAAAACGAAGCCGATGGTTATGTGGTTTCAACTCTTGAGCCACGCACACTCTCAGTCACAACTGCGATTTGTACGCACATGTACGCACTGTACGAACACGCTCACGTCATGGCGCATCAACAATGACACCAGTTTAACGATCTTTAGCAATAAACTTGCGTATACCGGGCACTGTAGATCCATCTCTGCGACCAACTTTTGTACGACATTTTCGTACAATTTCCAAGCAATTGTTTTTGCTTTGAAAGTAAAGTTCCAATAAATCCCAACGTTGCTCAAGCGTAAATAGATGCATTACCTTCTGTCTGGATAATACACTGAATTTTGTGACAGAATAGAGTGACTTAGGTATTGCCAGATTCAAAATCTGTAGAAAATTGCCGATGGTTTATATTTAAACCAATAGATGGCCTACCCGATAGAACCAAAATACGGAAAAATATTACTTGTCGGAACAATTAAGATATTCATGCCAATACATGATGCAGTTGATAAAAATTACTACAAACCATGACAACAGAACATGGGGTCTTTGGTGCTCTATTCTGTTTGTATGTCCGTATTCGGAGTTCAACTGGAGATCAAAGTTTCAATCCCTAGAGAAATGACCTATATTTCTGGCACTTAATTCATAATTTGTCCTCGTTATTTAGTTTTTATTTTTATTTCTCTTGAATTTCACAATAAATTTCCGAATATAAATCATTTACTGTTATTGTCCATTTCACAATTTATTGAATTGTTTGTGAATTTATTTTTAATTTCAATCAGACGCACATAAATTTAAAAATTCGTATTTATTTATTAAACTCATAAAAATGACCGAGAATTTAGAACAATTTAATATTCAATTACTCTTACTCAACACAACGCAAAAAGCACATACAGCACCATCACAGCGTATGAGTGATATTTAATAAAAATTTCATATGAAAACATAACAATCATACGCCCCATATTACTTTACACATTTCAACGTGTATAATATACGATATTTTTATTTATGATGTGAAAAAAACAAGCACACACATAAACGATTCAATATAAACGATATTTTTTTAAATTCTATTGAATTTTATTGAAACATAAAAAAGACTTTTAAAGGAAAAAAATATGAAAATTGTGATGATACATGTGTTCAATCAAAGTGATATTTTTAATATGGCGTTTAAAAAAAACACGAGAAAGGAAAATAAATAACAGAACGTTAAATAACAGAACTTTATTTATTTTGATCGTGTATCAAAAGCATGATTCTGTGGACTAAAAATTGCCAAAGAAATTGTTGATGAAGAACTACTTGGTAAAGAGAAAACTATTCATGGATAATGAAGGCTTTGGTTTACAACGTAATATGACAGTGAAATGTATCGGATAGCTCGATATAAACGAAGCGTTTGTCTACGTTTCTCTAGGTTTATGTAATAAATTATTAATTCCAGAAAATGGCGCTAATGGTCTCTTCAAGGCTTCAAATCAATGCAACGAAAAAAAATTATAATTAGCGCCAGTAAATGACAAGGCCGAGTGCCTTGCCTCCAGCAGCATTCGCGATATAATTATGCCGAAAGGTCGCCATGGGCTAGTAGATAGTGGATGAGGAAATGGATAACCTTTAGAGAGGTTACTTGGCATTCCAAGCCAAGTTTTTTATAGTGTATGGAACTAGAGTGATAGAGATTGAGTGTTGGCTTATTAGACGTAATATGATGGTTCAAACCCCAGGTCGGACATCAAAATATTTCTACTTCCTCTCAGGACCAATTATGTATATACGTAGAAGTCACAGATAGGGATTCACATGTGAAATACTGTTAAGCCTTGAGTATTTAGATTACTCACGTGTTTGAAGAGAGTAATCGTCATTTGAAGATCTCCGTAACAAAGATATGTCGTATAATTGCTTAGTGATTGTTATTGTTTATGCAAAGGATGTAAACAGAGCAATAACCAACAAAGCAATTGTTATTGTTTACATCAAGTTGTGAACAGTGGCACATAGAATTCTGTGAATAATAAAGAATTTTAATTAAAACTAAACACAGATTTATTTTTATTTTATTTACAATCTACGAGCTCATATTTTAAATGCTCCTAAAAGGTAAAAACGTAAAAATATAGTAAATCAACTGCATACACCCTTTTTACCCAGTAAATTCTACATTTTCACAAATATTTAAATGCCACAATTGAAATTGTAGTTATCCCCCTTATATTTTACAAAATGAAATGAAACTTTATTAAAATGCTTGAAATAAAAATGAATTGAATAACGAAAAAATAAAAAATTTAAAATAAAAAATTGAAATATTTTATAAAAAAAAATGAGGAACATGGGGAATTATAATAATTTATCATTTAACACACAACAACTACAAATGCAGAAAAGTATTTAATTTTCAGGGAAAAAAGAAAAAAAAAATTCAAAAACAAGAAAAAATTTCTGTTCACATGAAAAAGTTTATCAGACATATGCTCATGCTTTGCATAAGTATTCGTTAGGGTTGTTCAACGAATATAAATGATTCGGTTAATCGAAAAAAGCAAACCTAATTTTTGAGAAACGCAAAAAAATGGATATCTTCAGTTCATGTGAACATGATTTCTCCGGCAACTTCCTCTCAGCAGATTTCTGGCAAAAACTCTGAGAGTAAAAATTGCCATGAAAAGCTTCTCAAAAAATCTGTCGTTCGGAGTCGACTATAAACTGTAGGTCCCGCCACTCATGTATGAAATTAACACACACAACACGAGTGGTGTGAGAAGCTAGGACGTTGTACAAAGGGTCAATTCGACCTCCGGGTACTGTACTTGTCACAGTTGACAAGTACACGTCCTCTAACCTAACCCAACCTGTGAACATGGTTTGTTCATATCAACTTATCATATATCATGCTTTGTATTCCCATACACTTTAAAAGATTCCTGCTGAAGTCAGATTATCATTCTAATTTGTCTGATTAACTATACAACTAAAATTTAGGATTATTGGATTATTATTTTTAAAGCATATTTTTAGTTGCCACGTTTAAAATATTTCATTTATTTTCTGTTCATTATGAACCTTTTCGTATTACATTGTTATTCGAATAAATATCGAAATATTTTACGAAACCCAAACGATTATAGAAAGAAAAAAATTGATTTTAAGCACTCACAAATTAATGACTCTCTTATTTACATTGAAATAACTAAGAGTAAATAAATTGAAGTATACTTTCAGGAGATATTATAAAATCATTTTTATTTGCATACTTTTCAACTTTATATTGCAATGTATTTGCTTATCAAAATACATATTAAAATAGAGTATTAAGTAAATAAATAATTGTTAAAAAAAATAGTTTTAATTAAAGCAACTTATTCTACAGGATATTTATGTATTTAATATTTTTTTTTTTTTTAATTAAAATATATTTTGCCTTGATTCAGAGAGCAAAGAAATTGTAAAAATAATTGTTAATATATTCTAAGCACAAGGAAAAAAAAAATTTCAATTCCAAACAAATTGACCATTTTCAAATTGTTGGTTTGTGGCAACAATTGCATTCATTTTATGTTGGCACTTTGATTTACCACCAAAACCAATACGTGCTCAGGTTAAACAAACAAATTCTGCAAATGGCATCCATTCAAGTGGCAAGATGTTCTTAATCTTAAATGAAAACAATTCAAGAATTTTTAATTTATAACGAGCGGAAAAGTATTTTCTGTTTATGCAAGAATTTCTTGCTAAAAACTATAAATTTTCAATAAAACTTGGAAATTTAAAGGCAATTTTACAGAAACTTCACATATTTTTTTGGTCATCAAATAATGTTGTTAAGGTTTTACCTTTTAAAAACGTTTAAAATATGAGCACGTAGATTGCATTAAAATAAAAATAAATTAGGTGTTTAGTTTTAATTGAAATTCTTTATTATTCGCACAATTCTGTGGGCGACTGTTCACAACTTGATGTAAACAACAACAATTGCTCTTCTTTGTTATTCCTCTGTTTACACCCTTTGCATAAACACTAACAATCGAACGCGTCTTCACACAAGACTGACTGAACTCCACTAACTCACTCGCCTGCTTTCCCTTGCCTTTTATATGGCATCGTAAACTGTCTGATGAATGTTCTTGAAGGCGAACATTCATGGCTTCACCTTCTCGAAGTCTCTATAAATGTAAACATCGTTGTTTACGTTTATTATTGTATAATTTGGTGTTGTATTTTTGTTTACTTGTTTACCATTAAATGAGGATGAGGCTCATTTTCATCTTGGTGGGTCCATTAATAAGCATATTTGTGTTTGAGATGGCGCAAACAATGCGATCAATGGAGACAACTATCGCACTATGATAACCGATTTTTGTACCTACTGTTCATGATATTGATGTGAACGAGTTTGGCTTTAATAGGATTGTGCAACTCGAGTTAAACGTTTGATGGCCGTTTAATTTGCCGAAATGTTGATGTCAGTTGGCCGCCAAAAAGCTGCGATTTGACACCGTTGGACTATTTTCTGTGAGGCGCCGTTAAAGAAAAGTATTATGCCGAGAAACCAGAAACAATTGAACATTTGAAGGCCAATATTCGTAAAGCCATTGCCGAGATACGACTGGACACACTCAAAGAGATGCACGAAAATTTGTCCGATCGAAAGAGGTACTGTGAGACCAGCCGCGGCAGTAGTATTAATGACTGAATATTCCATTTCTAACAGGAACAACTGTACTTCTCAACAAAGAAATGAATCTGACAATATTTCTAAACATTTTTGTTTTATTTCATTTTTAAATTACAACCACTATAGTAAATTTGATAAAAATTTTGATTTGATTTAAAATATTACAGTTGATGTCCCTTAGCTATGTTGCAAATCAAACTGTAATCAAATATGGTTTGTGGTTTATTAAGTTCTATCGTTTTCTGTTCTACTTACTCATCTTTCAGTTGTTTGAGTAAAGAAAGAAAATAAAAATGTTTAATAAAAATAAAACATACGGAAATTACATTCAAGTTTCTTTAACAAATCGTTGAAGCATAAAGTATCATTCACTTGTAAGGAAAAGAGTTTGGAAAAACAAGAAGATAAAGAGAGGAAGAAAGGAAACTATTTTTCGCATTTTATTTCTTTACAATTCTGCTACGGAAATCGTCGATAAATTCATAAATTTTTAAATACAACATTAAATGTCATGCAGGTATTATGGTGCAGCAAATTTTAGATTTTATTTCTTGATAACGGATTTACGATAAAAACTGTTTCAAGAAACTTGTTACAAAAATATTTACTGTGGAACTCATGTTTACAAAAATGAAATTGAAAAATTATAAGGAAATAATGAAAATAAATAGTCAGGACTTCTGTATCTAAAACGTTTAAAATTAAAAAAAAAAACCCAAAGAAGTGTAAGAGAACTAACGCGAGGTGGTACAGTATCTCTTAATACGATAAAATATAATCTCTGCAGATTCTGTGTTTTGAGACGTTTTAATGGCTTAATACTGTATATTGAAATGCCAGAATATATTTATTTTGAGAGAGAATTTGTTACAAATATTGCTGCAGATACCCCTCCCGTAATTGCCATGATTGTTGATCTTGAAATGTTTACAAATATTTTTAATATCGCTGAACAGAATTTATTAAAAACCTGCTTGTTTTTCAACTCATTTTCCATTAAAAACCCATTTAAAACTGTTAAAGTAAAATTTTATACAATCACACTTTGAATATTGAGTAAAAATGGGGTATCTTCACACCGCAATCCAATTATATGCATTCGGAAACCAACAGAAATTGTATATAATTTAAGAAAATTAACTTCCTTAAAACAACATATTTAGATTTATTTACTTACTTAATTTTCTATTAACAACCTACTTATAGGCGTATAAGCGAAGACGTGTTCTTAGCCGACTTTCCCTAATCCCCACATCAAATACCCGCCTTATCGAACCATCCCCTTATATCCGAACAACGAGGTCAAGCCAAGGGTAGTCGCTAGACTAAAGTTGATAAATCATTACCAACTTTCACCGGACAGTATCAAAAGACTCAGTATTATCCATTCCTACCTACAATGAAAAGGGATGTGCTCAACGTTAATGCTTAGACATTACGGCAAAAACACTATTCCTTTTGATCCAATCTAGGGCTGCAGTATGTGCCTAATGGAATGTCATAAATTGGCTATTACACGAAGGAAATACCTGATTTGTCAATATTAAACTGTAGCAAGATATATATCGGTAGCATATTATGATATATCAGCTCATCATTTACTTAATTTTCATTTGTTTTCAAATCTCTAATTGGAATCAATTGTCAATTTCCAATTATATTCCTACGTATATTAGTTATTATGATGCATTTTATCAATCGTATTTAACTTCACCTCATTTAAATGCAAATGAAATGCAATTTCGTTAATCGAAAATCACACACAAAATTATTCACAATTCTAATTTACGATTTCCACCAAATTTAAATTACCAACATTGTGACTGCCATCATATAAAACCCACATCATCATCATCATCATCATTACCATTAAGTTACGCAATTTCCTCAAATCAAATTAAAAGTTTTTTTTCTTCATCTTCTTCTTCATCTTTTTCCATCTTCAGCGATAAAATTTGTAAAAAATGCAACGTTATTCGGTGCAAAATGAAATTGTCAGTCAATAATGCATCTGAAACCGATAAAATAGCTGTTGCAGCTGCAATCATATGGGGGAAGAAACACGGATCACGACAAAAAATTTGCCAAATTTGCTGAGAAGAAAAAAAAGAAACACGGTGAAATTATTTGAAACGTGTGTGCTTGCATAAGGAAATTGTTGTTGCAACCCCTGCCGTTTTTTTTACTAATTTTGCTACATTTGATCAGGCATGCATAGGGGAATGCACAGAATTACAAACATCTATACTCACGCATACACACATATCTACAAGCACTAAGATGGCAGATCCAACGGGGGCATGTCAGTTCATATGCATGTGCATGTACATGTCATATTTCAGTTAAAGTCCTCCCCTGTTATTTGCGTAGCTGACTTAAGTGAAATATGGAAAGAGAAAACTGGGAGGGAAAGAAAGGCTAAATAATCAAAAAGAAATTTTTCAATTGGAATTTTTCCTTTTCGAAGCATTTCTTACGTTTACCTTCAAACAAACAAACAACAAACCTGAGTTGAGTTGAGAGAAATATTTTCCAATGAACAGGCAACAAATAATCACATAAAGATTCTCATACAACATGCCAATAACTGTTCACACACAGCAAAGCACAGCACAGTAGAGAGACACCACCCTTGTCATATGCAATAATAAAATGCTACTAATACGTTCGTTCGTTTACATAAAGTTTCCGTATCCTTTACTGATTTCCGTCATATTAGAAATTGCTTCAAACCCACGGCTGCAAATAGCAGCAAATAAAAGACACACGATAAATTCATTGCTCGCCATGAGAAAAAAAAACTTGAACTGAACTGAATTGAACGGGAACATTATCAGAATAACTGTGAACGACGATTTAAAATCTTTCTTGTTATTTTTTCTTTTTGTCTGTTTTCAGCACAAGAAACATGAAACAGAGAAGCTGAACAAACAGTGATTGTTTTGCCATGTCATGTAGAAAATTTTCGGTATCAAGAAAATGTCTTTCGCTTACGGCATTTATTGTGCGTTGATAAAGCAGGTATGTTGTACAGTGGGCTACAAAACAGAGAATATCAAGAAAAACACTTTTTTATTATTTGCTTTGAAAATTTTTCATCTGAATCTAAAGGACTGTTTCTGTAGGTTATATTGGTGGATAATCCCATTATCATCCTCCAATCGTCGTAATCCATATCAAGTATTGAATTTATTGTGGCGGCAATAGATGGTAACAAATGCAGTACAAGAGCCCACTGAGCTGATCAACTTGTCAAGTCAGCTTTACACCCTTTGCATAAACAATAACAATTACTCGAGAATTATTCGACAAATCTTTGTAACGGGGATCTTCAAACCACGATTACTCGCTTCACACAAGACTGACTGAACTTCACTAACTTTTTTTTGTTTTTTTTTTTAATAAAACCAGCACTCAGGGGATGGCCCCTACTCATGCAGTGCATTGTGCAGGTTTATGAAAATAGGTTATAGGAAGGTGGAAAGAAGGAGTAAACTGCTTTGCCTTGTCTTTTATATTGTAGAGTAAACAGTCTGATGAATGTTCTTGAAGGCGAATGTTCATGACTTCGCCTTCTCGATATCTCTATAAATGTAAACAACGATGTTTACATTTATTATTATAGTATTGTTTGGGTATTTTTGCTTACTTGTTTACAATTTTTTTTATGCTGGTGTTCGTTGTTATATTAAGCAGTACGATAATTTGTAAACAGCTTTTGTTTATAATATTAATGTTGAGCAAAACACCAGAATCGCTAAATGGACTCTGCAGCATTTGGTAACTGAAGCTTGCTTTTATCGAAAAATCACTATTCACTGCACTGATATTTCTTATTTCAAGTGGCCCACTGTTATCTAATGTTTATGGAAATTCCTTAAACAAGTTTTTTATTCTTTTCAAGTTGTTTTCAAAGTCAAATTTATTCCATCTTATGCTTTGGAATGGATAAGGATTGAATCAACAAAATTCTTGCTACAGATTTATTTTGCTTTAATACCCTACAATCGTATTAAACTGTTGTGATTATTGTTACCACAGAAAAACGGCTCTCCAAATAATTTCATTTAAAACGTGAGCACATGCATGCATACATAATTGGTCATTACAAGCTTTAAGACGGGATTAGAACAAGGTTCTCACACCTCTTTTGTAATGTGTTTTTATTGTATCCATAAGTGTCGAGATCAACAGCTAAAGTCGAATCCGAATAACAGATTTTTTGTAAAGATTTTCATGGCAATTTTATTTTCTCTCAAAGTTTTTGCCAGAAGACAAGTATTGCTTATGTTTCATTTTAATTCCAGAGATCAGGGCTGGGGTTTGAACCACGGCCTCACGTGTACAAAAACAAAACAATGCAGTAAACAAACCTGTTTACAAACTATCGTACTCCTTAATATCACAACAAACACCAGCATTAAAAAATGGTAAACAAATAAACTAAAATCCACAAACAATACTACAACAATAATACAATGTTTACGTTTATAGAGATTTCGAGAAGGCGAAGTCATGTACATTCGCCTCCAAGAATATTCATCACACTGTTTACTCGGCCGACACATCATACATCATAGTTACATCAAAGTCTTATGCCAAAATACCGCTGAGAGAAAGTCACCGAAAGAAATAGTTTTTCGAGATGTCAGGGATGGGGCTTGAACTACGGCTTCAAGTCTAATGAGCCTATACATTACCTAATAAACTACAGCGAGTTCCAGAATCTAGATTTTAGTGCTCGATGCAGTATGTGAATACATACCGTTATTGGTGCCTGTCTAACTACACAGCTCCCAATATATACGATACATGATGATACCATGTAATTTTTGTAAAAGCAGTGGATGGTTTTTGACTCGGCTAAGTTTAGGGTATCAATAATCGTATTTCATGGACTCTAATTTGATGTATTTTCTTTCGTTTTCGTTTTTAATAAAACGAAAGAAAATAACGATGATGTGGATGACGATGATGACATTGATGAATTCCAGAAAGAACACATCCCCTTCCCCTCCCTGCCATGTTATATGATACTTTCGTCATGTCATTTGTAAAAAGTTTCAATCTAAAGCTCTATAAATACACTACACAAGCACGTTTGCTTTGGTATGTATGTATGTATGTGTGTATGTATGTGTTGGTATGATTATATAATATAACCAAATAACGTGTACATATTTGCTTTAAGCATTCATGAAAAAATATATCGACTTTTATTATATTTTACCGCTAAAATAAATACATACGCCCGCAAGAGGGATACACTATCGAACGAACATATGCATGCGCTATTATGCGTATGTGAATACATATTTTTTTTTCTTTCTCATTCAAATTGTTGCTACAAAACGTAGATTTTTTTCCATTTCGTTTTCGATTTCATTTTATTTCGTTTGATTTCGATTTTTTTTTCTACTTTTTGTTGCCACCGCCAATCATTTCCAAAATGGATCAATTGCCTCTCATCTATTTAAATCAAACTATCGATATGTGAACGTATGAATAAATGACTGAATGACTGAGTGAATGAATGAATGAATATGTTTATGATTGTATTGCTGTGCTGCTGTGCTGCTATGCTATGTGTGTGCGTGTGATGGTGATGCTCTGATATTGATGTGAATTTAAATACATGCATGCAGCCCCCACACACATTTATAAAGCAAATGGGTTATAACATATCGAATATATGCGATGCGATGCGATATGATATTAACTTTACCGTTTGCATTTTGGTTTAATAAAATTTCAATTTTTTTTTAATATTTTATTGAATCCGCGTTTTTAGTTGTTTTTCTATTTTTTGTTTAAAGCTTTTAAGAGATTTTTCTGATTAAAATAGAAGCTTAAGTAATCAAAATAAAACGTTTAACTATGTGCATTTGGAAAATAAATTTAATTTTATTGAACAAACTTATCTGTTTTAAACATACCGTTACGAAAATAAAAAAACTAGATATTGGTGTTTTGGTTTTACATCTCTTAACATTAACAAAAACAAAACAATGCATGTAAACAAACCTGTTTACAAACTATTGTACAGCTTAATATAACAACAAATGCCAGCATAAAAAATGGTAAAAAAAAGTAAATAAAAATACCCAAACAACACTACAGGAATAAATGTAAACAAAATACACAAACAATACTACAATAATAAATGTATACAACGGTGTTTACATTTTTAGGGATTTCGAGAAGGCGAAATCAAGAACATTCGCCTTCAAGAACATTAATCAGACTGTTTACTCTGCCATATAAAAGGCAAGGCAAAGCAGGCGACTGAGTTAGTGAAGTTCAGTCAGTCTTGTGTGTAGACGCAGTATGTTTGAAGAGAGCAATTGTGGTTTGTAGAGCTCCGTTACAAAGATCAGTCGAATAATTGTCTAGTAATTGTTACTGTTTATGCAAAGGCTATAAACAGAGGAATAACAAAAAAGCAATTGTTGTTGTTTACTTAAAGTTGTGAACAGTGGCACACAGAATTGTTCGAATAATAAAGAATTTTAATTAAAACTAAACATAAATTGATTTTTGATCTTAAAAAAAATGTAACAATACGTACAGCACTCTGCAAACAACTCTTAAAAGCATATTTCTTTAGCCTACATAGCCTAAACAGGCCTCAATACTTATGACCAAATGGTTCATTAGACCAACTACAACCACGAATAGGATAGCGATTCATATTATCGAAGAAGTAGAACAGTTGACGGGTTATTTAACAAATACTTCGCATACGACTAGGTCTTTAATACACCGTTCGGTGACTATCTCACCACCAGAAGACCAAGCGACTGCTTTGTTGCCTACCACATCTCTAATGCTTCGAAAATGAATATGAAAAGGGGGTGTCAGTCTGATATCTGAAGACCATTTAGTTTATCTTAGATATCTGGCGAAAACTTTTGAGAGTAAATAAAATTACCATGACAAATTTCTCAAAAATCTTTCATTCGAAGTCGATTTTAAGCTGCAATTCCGACCACTCATGTATAAAATTAACACACACAACATAAGTAATGTGAGAAGCTAGATCTTAATCCTGAGTCTTCATCATCCATTAAATCCATAAAATTAACACACACAATATGGTTGGTGTAGGAAGCTAACACCAGGCAATTTAGAAAAACATAGATTGCGGTGCTAAGTTATTCTTGGTTGAACTGTGAATGTAAAAAATTACGTCCTGGTGTGGAATGAAAAATCATTCCTCCGTTGTCATTATACTGGCGATTAATTTATCAAGTGCCTTTTTATTATCGTCCAAATGTATACCTAAATATACCCAAAGGGACTTGTCGGGAAAAATTACAGTTCTTTCAGCTCCAAGAAGTCGATGATAAACTGATTTATCACTATGACACTGACTATGATTTAACCTTTTATATCTATTTACCTGTGTCCAAAACACTTCAATTATTCCCCTCTGGTCTCAACATCTCTGATCCTAACCTCTATTTTCAACATCTTAAAACTTGTTTAGTTTTAAGGTTCCTAACTTCTCTGATCCTAAATTTTCTTCTCATAATTTAGAAACTCGTTTAGTTTTGAAGGTTTTCAGTGGCATATTAACTTCAACTCTTCATTCAGCTTTCAAATATAATTACTTCTCAATACAATTAAATACTAATTGAATAGTTTAACTAATGTAAACAAATGTTACAAGTCCTTTACAAAATATTTCCATTGAATAAATATTTTTAGTTTTTAAACATTCCCTACAGTACACCACTACGTATGCGTAATATTTCTAACATTATGTTGTAAATAAATAAATAATTATTACTCATACGGCTAAATACGTAAATTAATTAACATTATTATGCCCATCATTATGTCATTAGTATTTAATTCATTAGTTAGTTAGTTATTCAATGATATCCAAAATGAATGCAATGAATACAAAATTAAAAACAAAAACAACAGCTCAGCTACTTAAAATCGTCAATTGTTTTTGGAGTACTTTTATGTTCGCATAATAATAACCCCTCCAGTGAAGTACCACTGATGTTTACAAATTAAATAAAGAGTCGCTACTTAGTGGTGACATTTGAATTTAATTTCGTTGCATGTGTACATACGTACTCACGTATGTGTACGTATGTATGTAGTTTAGGGTTACTATTTGCAAATGCTTAGACGCGTACGCAAATGCATACAAGTGCACACATTATCTGTTGAGTAAATATTTTGAATAAATGAGTGAATAAAATTGGCTTAAAGGGGGGTAGTAACAACTTTTTTTTTTGGTAAATAATGAAGAATGTTTTCGTTTATTTGTTAGAAATTTAATGTTACACTGCAATATGGCGGTTTTAATGGAATTGTTGATCATTGAAGTTCAAAAATAAATGGTTTCACAATAACACGGTACGGTATTATTCACTATGGGAGTAGTGAAAAAGATTCTCGTAATTTTCACACAATATTTTATTGAGGCTGACTAATTTCTTTACTCTTCAGGCAGTCTGTTTGATCCTATTACGAATATGTTGATGTTGAATATATTCTACAACAATGCTATCAACTTAACCCCTTTAAAGCTTCTTCTGATACTGGCCACTTAATCACAACAGTCGTGACGAAAATTGTTTGTCTTCTGGTGTATTTGAGCTCAGCATACATGGCTTCGTTACCACCAAAAATGATGTCAGTTTGAAGATGAAGCACAGGATCACTCTTGCCTCTAGGTGCTACTATGGTCTCAATAAGCAATTGAGTAGCAGAGACCTCTCTCGTACGACAAAACTAATACTCTACAAGAGCTCATTCTCCCCGTGCTTCTTTATGGCATGGACACTATTAAGCAGTGGTGCAAGATGTTTGGTCCAGTGCTATTTGGCAATGATTTCCGCATCCGATCCAACAGTGAGCCTCAAGGAAATGGACGTTCTGCAGCGTATTAACATCCAGCGGCTGTGCTGGCTCGGCCTTATCGTTTGAATGGAGGTGGATTCTACGGCGAGACGGGTATTTGATACAGGGATCTGCGGATGTGTGCGAAGAGGACGACCTTGTTGGCGTTGGGGGGACCAAATGGATGAAGCCCTGTATTATAAATAAGTAAGTAAGTAAGTAAGATACTTGGCTTGGTAGACAAGCTGTTTAACAACTGCACACAAATACTGCACTGTCTGATCCCCATCGTAATAATGCAGACTTAACCGACTGTTTTGTTTATAGCTTTTGAGTCATTGCACTAGTACTGACTTTTTTCTTTTTTACTTTTCAAATGTTTATTTTCAGTCTCGTCAATTCTTCCGCCAACGTCATGCCATTTGAATGTGACGTCTGACAGACTACAGCCTAAAGAAAAATAGAAAACCATTCAGGTCATCTTTAATTTCTCAAGATGGAACAGAAAGCGTATCTAATTTTTTTTATTTTAAAAGAAATGATGATAGAATCTTGTCAATATCTGGGTATTGATCTTAGGACTTTTTAAATCAGAAATCGGACGTCTCTAAAGTTGTTTGATTCAGTTTTGTAGCATACCATTAAGGGGTTTGTCATGCAGAAAAAAACTTTGTATACCTTTAGGCGCATGAAAGCTTAACAAGCCTTTAAAGACTCTGTCATTAGTCCTCTGGTAAAAACTCTGGAGTTTTTACATGAATAGGTTTCTTAAATTTTTCGCTTGGAATCGGCTTTAAACTGTACATTGCACCACTACTGGATAAAATTAACACACGCAGCATGGGTGCAGTGAGAAGCTAGGTTGTAATCCTGACTAAAGGGTTGTAATGACCAATTAGATAAGTAAATAATAGTAGTATACCTACAAATAGGTATGACTATTTGTGCTGCTACTGTGCTAGAACATTATTCACCACTGTTTGCACGCAAGTAAATTTCTAATTCAATAAAAAATTGTCGTTTAATTATGATGATTTAATTTTTTGTGCGTGTTTACATATTGTTTTTTTAAGTACACGAAACAATTTCTATGTAAATATTTTAACATGCAGTTAACAACACTTAAAATAGTGTCAAACAATTTGTAAAACACGCATGTTTTTTATACGTGCGTTTTTGTATGGAAATTAGAGAAAGTTTGTCGTTAAATAAAAGAAAAAGTCAACAAATTTCCAGTACATAGTTTTCATTTAACATTTCTTTATCAAATAGTGAAATTTATTTCGAAGTTGAAAATTAATTACAATAATTTTCATACAAGAAATGCTGCAAATCTTATGATTAATACTGTGAAATTTAAAAAATTTCAAATTTCATCTGTTAAATCCTTTATTTTCCTACAATAAATATTTTCATTAAAATAAATTGAAATTCAAGAATTTTGTTTTTTTCCCATCTTTAACAAGCTTAACTTTCATACACCATGCAATACGCAGTGAAAGAACGATTAAAATTTATGAGAGATTCTATAGACACCAACCAGTAAAAGGAAGTAAACTAAGCAAACTATGAAAAAAAAAAACGAAGATGAAACAAACTTTGAACAAAAAACAACTGTTCTATGCTTATACTTGAATGCAGAGTAAAAATATGCCAACAGAAGGTGTAGAAGTGCAAAGAAAAAAATGCAACTTTGATAAGACAGCAATATTTGCAATATTTTCGCTGCATCCCCTAAGCTATTAAAGGAAGGAAGGAAGGATGTAAAAAAAGCGTATAAATTTTATAAACACGGTTATTCAATACCGTTTTTCACGACATTACAGCAAATCGTATAAATTTAAGGCAAGTATTTTAGTTGAACTCTATTTAAAAATAGCAATACACTTTAAGTATAAGGTATATATGAGTATAGCTCACGGGGCTAGAACTGGTAGAGTCATGTCTCCCTAGAAAACTCATGAGGAGTACCAGAAATTATAACAGAATTGTTCAACAATTGCAGCGTATAGAGATATATCATAGTACCCCAGTGTTTAAGCTAAATTAATATCACCACGAGAATTTTAAATTCCTCAAAGCAAAGAACCCTTAGAAGCTTTCCGAAGATTGTATCAATACCCTCCGTATAAGTATATAGCAATCGGCAGTACAATAGCTTTTTCTCGTTCTCAAAACCCTAGATCATCAGGGAATTTGTTTGCATAGAAAACTATTGTACCAAATCACTACACACAACAGGAATGATGTGAGAAGCTAGGTTGTAATCCTGACTAAAAGGTTGTAATGATCAATGAAGTAAGTATGTATTCAAATTCTTTACATGGTTGCCAAGAAGGTCCAATTATAGACAACAACGCCATAGACGTTGAAACTGGTATGCAACAGAGACGCATTGCATTCATTCTTCTTTTGAACACAGAGCTTGATGTTGTAGTAATTAATTATTAGGAACAATGTGGAAACAATGCATCTACCAATGTCCCCATGCACAGTGATGCAGCCTCATAGTAAGACTACCATAGACTGCATCATCATACGTAAGTACCAATTCGAAGCCATACTTTTGAACGTGACTTCCCACTTGGTTAGGGGTCGGAGACTATCTAACCTACTTTATGAAAGTGGTTAAGAGTGCAACACCACACACAGAGCTTGCGCTCTCTTCGCGATTTGGGTATAAACCACAGCCACCACGTTGCTACTACAAGGGGGCCGCAGCTGATCAGAACAATGTGAAAAAATCTCTGGCACTACAGACATAAAGAATTTAAAACACAGGGTGTAGTACCACAGGATGTAGCATACCGTTCTCAAGGTCAAACCAGTGGCTCTAAGTCCTATTCACCCATTAAATAACATTCAAATGTTCATCAATCTTTGCCTAAGGAGTCTTCTTATGGCAAGTTTCGTCTCAAACCAATCAACAAACAGTTCATGCCGAGATACTTATACAAAATCGAACCGCTAGATGACACTGCTAGTCCATATAAAAATTAGTACCTCCAGTGCAGGGGTGATAGAAAATATTTATCCTGCTGTAACCATAAATAATTTATAGGAGAACAATTCTACCGGGTCTTTCATTAAGCATTTAAAATTTTTGAGTCTGAGTGTTATATCATCGAAATGTTTCATTCGTTTGGAAGAATATCGTTCAAATATCCTGCATGCACTCTTTACAAAGCATCATCAAACGTACATAGGTAAAGGTTTTATGATTATTTGTACATTAAAATAATTAATAAGAATCACTGACAACAAAAGTTTATCACACACATTGTTAAAGTGAAACACAATTATAAATGAAACCATTTTTTAAGGACGCTTATAAATCCTTACATGAGTAGGTGAGTGTGAAGTGAATTAAACTTTAATCAGACTATCAAACAAAATGTAATTGAATTGCATAAATTTAACAAATAAATATTGCACCAGATTACACTTTGAAATTATTTAAAAAACACTCTCCTCCCCCATCCCCATTTGTTATTTGTTTAAATTTTTATTGTTGTCGTCTTTGGCTCTGAACAATTTTCGAATATTCACTCAATTACCCAAACCATTGCTGCATGTAAATTGCTTCTACAATTATTATCATTCTCTCATTTTCCCCTGTCCTCTGTCTCACTCTCTTTCGCTTTCTCTATTTCTAATTCACAAGTCTGTACATGTGTGTGAATGTGTTTGTGTATGCTCTTGAATACTTATGAGTCTTTCTGTGGTCATAATGTCACACATACACAGATTCCCAGTAATTGGAAAATATGTACCAGAGAGACAACATTTGTTGCAAACGCTTGCTTTTCACAAAAATGTCACACATCATATCTTGGCTAAATTGTTAATATTTCTGTATGTGTATTCGAGTGCGTGTATATGTGTATGTGTATGCAAAAGTGTATTCAATCCTCTCATATGTAGACACGCACACGAATACATTGAAATATTTCAAATTAAATTTCATGTGAATCTTATGCATGCATGCGATGCCCTTTGATTGAAAATCTATTCCTTCCAATGCATTATTTGAATATTTATTTGCTTTCTGTCATACTGACTGACCATTTCACTTCATAAGTATACACACGTATGTATGTGTGAGTACATGTGATTATGTGTGAGTGCATTATTATTCCATTTACAGTTTTGCAGGTACTTATTGCACTGACTCATATCAATTGATGAGCAAAACAGCGTATGGCCAAGGGAATAGGGACAGAATAAATTATTTTTAAAAGGAATAAGAAAGTACAGAGTAGCAGGCTTTACAAAAAGTTCTTCAATTTCGGCCAACGGTTATCGACGATGTACAGTGAGCGTTAAAAGAAACTGTACTATATGAATAAAATTCTCATAATCACCAAACTCAACTTTTACCACTTAAGGAGAGTGCCTGAAAAAATTTCACAATATTTCGAAATTTTTCTTTTTGTTTCAATGTTAAAAACTGGCAATAAATATACAATAAAAATAACGGTAATTTAATAATGTATATTTCTTGTTTTAATGTACAGTTTCTTTTGGCGCTCACTGTCTGTAATCACTGTTGGAAAATGTTTACTTTTATTAACCCATCCTAGCCAAGATATTCTTGATATAAATCAGTCGCAAAAGAGAATATCATGATCCATTCAAGGTAGGGAAGGCAGGAGTCAGGAGTTTTACTCAGAAGTTAGAAACAAAGAGTCCCTACTACTGGGTTGTACACTAGCTGATACATTCGTCCGATGTAACAACTTTGAATAGAGCGCTAAAGAAATTCAGAAGTTGTGTTGCTCTGTATGGTCTCACTCAGTCAATGTAAACCTCAATATTCACTCACTGCTATTCAGCAGGATACATTACCATTATCACTTCAAGAAATCTCAAGAGTTGTTAGTTATCTATACTAACCTTATTCCGATACTAGAAGGCTACGGATACAAGGGGTGCAATTCGCTACGAATCAATCCATAAATTATATTCACAAGACAAACTCATTTAAAAGATCCGCGCAACAGCTCATTACTACTCTGATTCACTCAGAATTTCATGAAAACTGAAACTTCAATTTTTTGGCAACTGACTCTGCAAACATACAATGTCTTTTCGACCATCATAACCAAATATATGTATGCCGTTATCTGGTTTAGGGTTTCCAGGGCTATGCTTTGCAAAATCTTGGGCTCTTTTTCTCAAATGTGATAAATACGCGACTCTTTAATGTAGTGTTATGAGGATTGTATTACAGACACTTTCTGACTGGATTGCAAGTCACCACTGGATCGGATCAGAAAACAGTCACAATATCTGCTTTAGGACTGAACTGCACCTGCTGCCCTTACATCGGTTATACTGAGAGTTACAATATCCTCCAAACCGAATTATATGTATGTCCCTTCTGTATATGAAGTCGCCGTAATTTAGTAGGTAGAGTGTTGTATTATTAGAGCTGAGGCCAAACCTTAGGCCAGACATCTCCAACAAAACGAAATATGGAGAAAACATTTCTTCGGCAACTTCCTCCCAGCAGATTTCTGGCAGAAACCCTGTGAATGTAAATAAAACTGCCATGAAAAGTTTCTCAAACATCTTTCGTTCAGAGTCGACTTTAAAATGTAGATCCGGCCATTCATGTTTAAAATTAGCACACACACACATAGGTGGTGTGAAAAACTAGGTCCATAATCCTGACTGAAAGGTTGTAATGACCAATTATGTATGTATGTGTCTGTCGTTGCTACAGCACAGTACACTCCGTAGCTTTATGTTACCAAGCCGTTCAGGAGCCGTGGGAGTCATTAATGATCAGTCTCTAGTAGGGCTACATGCCAAAATGCTAGTGCTTCCAACATGATTTCTACTACCATGATTCCAAAAAAGAAACTTTATTAATGGCCAATGGTTGGAAAGTTGTTGGGCATCATAGTTGTATAATTTCTTACAAATCATTTCGGTTGGAGATCATATAGATTGTGATGCGATTAAGTTGGGTTGCTAAGAGGTTCAGTCGTAGTCGCCGTAGGCTAGTAGGCAGTGTGTTGGCTTATTAGACGTAAGGCCACGGTTCAAACCCCAGGTCAGATATTTCGAACCCAACGAAATATGAAAAACATTTCTGCCTCTCAGCAGACTTCTGGCAAAAGCTCTGAAAGTAAATACAAATTGCCATGAAAACTTTCTCAAGAAATCTCTTGTTCGGAGTCGACTTTAAACTGTAGGTCCCGCCACTCATATATAAAATTAAGATACACAACTTAAGTGGTGTGAGAAGCTGGGTCGTAATCCTGACTGAAGGGTTGTAATGACTAATTATGTAATTAGGTAATGTTAAGATGTTCGGCAACTTTTCGATGAATATATCAATATTTTCAGAGCTTCTTGAGAGCTTGTTATTGTCGCAGTCATGAGCTCATTTTTGTCTTTATAGAGGCTTCTATGCAAAGTTAGGAAGCAAATGCTATCGTCCGCCTATTCAAATCAATCGCAAGTGACCTAAGGCAATCCAACCCAACATATCTAACTTCCTTGCATGAACTTATCATTCATAACAGTCCACATTTAATTGGTTATCCTCTTTACGATAAAAATTATCTTACATTTTGCACAAGTAAATAATAAACAAGGAGTTTAGCAATTGTCAAACCATAAAATGTTGCCATTGCATCAGCCTCAGTTCCCCCCCCCCCCCCCCCCCCTCTTTTAATTTTGGCCAACACACCACAATGTGCCAGCAAAATGATTGTCATGCGAGACATGTATGCAAATCATCTTTAGCTTGTACTCTCTGGTGGTACAAGCTGAACAATTTTCTGGCTTCAAGGAGTATTTCACTTTTTGACACTTTTCTGCTTTGATTGTTGGTTGTTGCTAGTTGTTGGTTACTGGTTGTTGTTGTTGCTCATGTTCATATTCTCAAATTGACAATTATTCATTATTGGCTATCATGTGACAGCATTTGTTTTCTTTTCTTCTTCATTTTCATTTTCATTTTGACAATTGCAATTTTGAATACAAACTAATTTTCATTAAAATCACAATGCAACACTAGTTTGTAGCATAGAAACGACTGAGCATTACGTTAAGCTTTCCTTCATACGAATGCGAAAGTTTATGCACATGCATAAGCAAATATTGAAGGAGTAATTTTAAGTGTAATTTATGGTGATGATGTTAATAGCAGGGTGGCCGCAGCAAGCGGAATTTTTGGTTTCTTCTTTGAATGCTCTTTTCACCCTTTCCATTCATCCATCCATCATCTGGTCGCGTTCGTGTTTGACAACCATAAAGTATCACCAGCAAAAATGTTTTATGAAATGCATGCATGCTCTCCACTTGATGTAGCATGTCATGGCAAAAAAGGATAATCATGTGTGGATATTTGTATACGCATACGGTTATTTACTTAAGTCATCTCTAGGAGAGTGTATATGAGTGGTTTCCGGAGCCGGATCAAGCTCATGTATTGCAAAACCCTTTGGATTTAAGATGCTTATGACCTCATAGCGTTTGATGCTTTAAATGTAAAATAACCCATACTTATCAATATGTATTGAGTTCACACAGATAGACACAAACACATACATTGCTTTACTAATTGGATTTTTGACATGCATTATGTGTCATAATGGCAAATATTTAATACAAGTCAAGTCAAGTTTTCAAACTCATCATCTGCGTTGCGTTGATGATGATCAACTTCTTATGCACCGAACGACATAAATATGTTATAGATAAAATAAAAGAGACAGAGAGACAGAGGGAGAGAGACAGAGAGAGAGAGAAAAATATAATCCCCTTTTGCATATGCAAACAGATGTTTATCAGCTCAGGTTGTCATGTCAATTGGTTGTTGTTGTCCTTTCTCGTTTTTTCTTGTATTCTTTTGTTAATTAAAATTTTTTTCTTTCATTTTTATCTTAAATTCTGTTAAGAAATAAATTTTTTTATTTTATTTTTAATTTTTATGAAAATAATGTGTGTTGCTATATATGTATACATATGTACATACATATTTCATTGCTCTGTGTGTGTGTTATAATCATATTTTCTACACTTTTAATTGAATACTTACGGAAGACCAATTTTGCAACTTTAAATTTAATTTTGTGGTTATTCTTGTTTGTTTACAGTGGCGCAGAAGTGAGAAATTTCAATGAAATTGAAAGATGAAAAAAATTATTTTTTGTTTACTTGTTTACCATTTTTTTATGCTGGTGTTTGTTGTTATATTACGCAGTACAATAATTTGTAAACAGGCTTGTTTACTGCATTGTTTTGTTTTTATACCTTTTGTTTATAATTTTAATGTTAAGCGAGTTCGGAGCTGAACAGAGCTGTTGACAGTGGAATTTTTTCGGAATCGGTGGGAATAACCCAGTCTATGAGACTGCCAGACCTCTGCCGAGTTTTCAGGCGGAGGTGGTGGCAGTACATGCTGCGGCGAGAATTATTGGGGACGGAAGGGTCTCCAAGCGGAACGTCACCATACTTTCTGATAGCCAGGCGAATATCAGGGTTCTACCAACGTGATAAACTCCAAGACGGTGTACGGCTGTCGCAGATATCTCGACGAGATAGCGGAACGATATGATATCCATTTCCTATGGGTACAGGGGTACAGTGGTATTCCGGGTAAATACAGAGCTGATGAACTTGCCAATCGGGGCACGACCATCGAACTCTCCGATGAGTTCTCGAATCTGGGCATCTCTATGAGGACCTGCAGGCTCATAGTTGTTAATGCGATCATCAATTCCGTCAACGACAGGTAAGCGCCCTCGGAGACGGGTAGAATGGCTCGTAAAATCTGGCCAGGGCTAGATGAGGGGAGCATAATGAGCCTACTTAAACTCCAAGAAGAGCGCTCAGTGTGGTTATCGGTGTCATTGCATTATGGGTACGCATGCGAGGCGCATTGGTTTTGGACACCTTACTAACGATCAAACGATCAAAGAAAAAACCCGTGGTGTATGTAGACTTTTTTCTTTTGACTATACATGACTAATATGCAGTTTTTTAATAATCAGAATACAATTAAATAATTCTAAGATATACGTACTGAAGTTGCCGTAGTCTAGTAGGTAGTGTGTTAGCTTATTAGCCGTGAGGCCTCGGTTCAAGTCCCAGGTCAGACATCAAAACGAAATATGAAAACGAAAATATTTTTTTGGCGACTTCCTCTCAGCAGATTTCTGGCAAAAACTCTAAAAAAGTCTGTCTTTCGGAGTTGAGTATAAACTGTAGATCCCGCCACTCATGTGTAAAATTAAGGCACACAACATAAGTGGTGTGACAAACTATGTCCATAATCCTGACTGAAGGACTGTAATGACCAATTATATACGTATGTATGTTATGTATTGAACAAGCATGGTTGCTTGCTTATATTTAAATATAAAAAAAATTTTAATCTTTCATTGCACCTTTTTTGCCTACTGGGTAGTGTGTGTGTATGCATTAAACCATCTCCAGTTTTTTTTTATGAAATTTTCTTATTTTCAACATTTTAATCAGCACTTTAATGCTGATTAAATAGAAGATACAACATAAAATATAAAAGGAAACTGCATTTATTTGTATATGCACGTGTATACGTAAGTATATATGTGTGTGTGTTAAAGCAACGTGTTGCATATAATACTTAGTGCCACAAAAAGAAAAACACAACAACAAGAAACTTAAACCGGGGGAAAGAAAAGAGAATAATTCTGGATAATATTATAACAACGTGATACCATAAACTCATTAAAAGGAAAATATAAACGGATTATCTGAAGAAGCAAAAATGTTTTCCTTTTTTTTCTGTTTTAATATGAATTAAATGCGATAAACATGAGAAATTTGCATTGCCAAGTTGGCTTATGGCATGCATTTCTTGAAATTATTATCGTATGCTTTGAATGAAATATATTTTCTTTTGAAATAATTGAATTTTATTTAATTTAAAACATAGAAAAGATAGTTTTTTGTCTTTTTATTTAATTGAAACACAAGCAATTTATTTAATTTATTTGAAAAAAAGTTGCTAAACAAACCATAGAATGCAATATGTATACAAGTATTGAAAATCATTTATTCCAGGGCAGCTCTTAAACGTATAAAGAAAACAAATGAAACTACAAGATTATTTAAAATAAAGTACAATACTTTACAAAACAGAAGAATAACAAAAAATAGAACAACAACAACAACAATTAAAAATAAATAAACTTTTTAAACCAAACATACAAGTAAGTATACGAAACACTGACACTGACACACTGAATAAAAAAAAAAAGAGAAGTTCTCTTGGAAAAATCGAGTAAAGGAAAGCAAATGTTATTTTTATTGCCACAATGACACTTTAAACAAATTGAACTTTTCACATTTGCCCACAAATACCAATTTAAATGAACATACAAAATACTATACTATTTCTATGTATGTATGCACACGGGTGTGTATGTGTGTTGTGCATAAGTATTTGTAAATGCAAGATTTGCTCAGTGAAATTACATGTTGCAATACATATATAGTAACAGCCACAGCCACACACACACACATACTCAATTGTTGTATATAACTGGTATACCACACTAAAAAAAAAACTAGAAAACGGAAATGAATTTAAAAACACACACCAGTTTATGTGTAAATTTTAATAGTAACAGTCAAGCAACAAAAAAAAATTGGATTAAAGGGCATGGTAGTCATAAGAGGAATCCTACGGCTTAAATTAAAAACGACTCACACAATCTAGAATTCAAAACGTCTTCATACTATTATAGCTTCTTTTATGTCAGAACCACACTTACAGACTGGACGCTGTACTTGCATGAAAGCACTTTTTGTACGAGGAGATAAAAGGGAGGCTTTTCTAAGATGCGTGCATCCGAAAAGTGCAATTTTCAATGTTCCTGGCTCTTAAAGCAGATTGAATTTTATTTTGGTTTGATCGATGGCAGGGGTTATGTTGGTGTGGAGGATGTAGTAGCTATGGACCATGTACTTGCACGAAAGTACTTTTTGTATAAAGAGAAGCTTCTCAAATGGAGTGCATCCGAAATGTGTTATTTTCAAAGTCTCTGGTGCATTAATCAATTGACCGATGGCATGGGCAATGTTGGTTTGATCAATGGTGTGGAGGATGTAGTAGCTATGGACCCTGTACTTGCACGAAAGTACTTTTTGTATAAAGAGAGGCTTCTCTAAATGGAGTGCATCCGAAATGTGCAATTTTCAACGTTTCTGGCGCATTAATCATATTAAATTTGATCGATGGCATGAGTTAAGTTGGTTTGATCAATGTCATGGGTTATATTGGTTTGGAGGCTGTGGCTTTGCACCCCGCACGAAAGTACTTTTTGTACGAGGAGAGGCTTCTCTGAATGGAATGCATCCGAAATGTTAAATTTTCAATATTTATTGCGCATAAATCAGATTAAATTTGATCGATGGCATGGGTTATGTTGGTGTGGAGGATGTGGTGGCTTTGGACCCTGAACGAAACTACTTTTCGTATAAAGAGAGGCTTCTCTGAATGGAGTGCATTCGAAATGTGCAATTTTCAACGTCTGGTGCATTAGTCAGATTGAATTTGACGGATGGCATGGGTTGTGTTGGTTTGATGTGGTGGCTTTGGACCCTGTACTTGCACGAAAGTACTTTTTGTACGAGGAGAGGTATCTCTCAGTGGAGTGCATCCGAATTGTGCAATTTATAACGTCTCTGGCGCATTAATCAGATTGAATTTGACCGATGGCTTGGGTTATGTTGGTGTGATGGATGTGGTGGTTGTGGACCCTTATGTTGGTGTGGAGGACAGCAATGGTTTGTGGTTTAATCATGTTGCGATTCAAGAAAATTCCACAAGAGAAAGTCTAACGAGGTCAAATCTTATGACTTTGGTGGCCATTTAAGATCAGCCCTTCGTAAGATAACCATGCCGTGCAGTATATCCTACGTGGTTTGACGTGTGTGATATGTAATGCCGTCTTATTGAAATCACATGTAGTTGGTATCCAGATCATTGAATTCCGGCCAGAAGAAGTTAGTGATCGTCGACTTAGAGTGCACGTCGTTAACAATTATGACTTGACCAATGTTGTTCTTAAGTCGTCGCACTGTAGTGAGTAGTGACGTAAGCCTATGTTTCAAACCCCAGGTCAGATATTTCAAACATAACAAAATATGAAAAAAAAAAATTTTGGGCCATTGCCTCTCAGCAGATTTCTACCAAAAACTCTGTGAATGTAAATAAAATTGCCATAAAAAGTGCCTCACAAAGTCTTTCCTTCGGAATCGACTTTAAACTGTAGGACCCGCCAATCATGTTTAAAATTAACGCATACAACCTAAGTGATGTAAGAAGCTAGGTCGTAATTCTCTTAATAATCCAATTATGTATTTGTATGGAATGTCGTTCTCACAGAAATATGGACCGATGATGTGACTTTTCATGCTTTGGACGCTCTTGAATTTCAGAGGGATTGATATCATCACAATTCGACATTTTTGATTGTTCTCGAATCCATTTATTCAGATATAAGCCTCATCATGCCTAATGATGAATTTCGTTGAAATTTTCTTTGCCTATTGCAGCATCCATTCAGTGAACACAAGTCGTAGTCTATGGCCGTACATAGTGATTTGTAAAACATGCTGAATTTATGGTACCTAATGTTCGAAAGTCCATCTTGGAAGGCCCGATACAACCATTACAATATTTTAGTCGAGCTCACGATCTAGCTTCCCACAACATCCACTTTGTGTGTGTTAAGTTCAATGACCTATATTTGAGAAGCCGATACCGTATGACAGATTTAAAAAACTTTTCGCATGTATTTTATTCACACTTCTTTCTTCAGGTGACACAGAGCCAAGGTTTGAACTCGTGTTTCTTGCTAATAAGACATCAAACTATCCCTTAGACTACGGTGACGACCATCATGGTTTTAGACTTTTGCCGTTATGAAGTTCAATCGATTAACACTGATTTAGTCGTATAAAACGATACAATTTTTATTTACTGATTTTGTATAGAAAGTTACACAAAATATTGAAAACAGTTATCATGCCGAGTACAGGGTACCCGTAAGTACTTTAAAACAAGTTTTAAAAAAGGAATTGAAATTTTAAATTCTCAGCTCATGTTATTAACACACACCAATACACCTCTACATACCAAGCATTGCAATGTACGAATGTGCATTAAAGATGCACAAGTATTTGTTAATATATATACATACACATACATACATACAATATACAAGAGTAAGCTTTACAATATTTGTTCATGTAGTATGAGTGTGTGTGTGTGTGTGTGTGAGGATAAGGGTAAGAGTAGAATTAAAAAAAAAGGAAACCAAATAAAAGAGAAACATCAATAGGGGGTAAAAGGACATTGGCATTAAACCTAATAAACATGGCAAAATACAATACGAATGAACCCAACAAAACGAAGAATTTGAAAGAAAAGAATTTCTTTTTTGTTTTTCAAATGTAAAGAAATTCTCTCTTTGTGAATTGCATTTGAAATAGAAAATCTTAGTAAAAGTGCTTTAAATTTAAATAAAAATTCTTTAATATATAAGCAATGGTTTACTGGGTTATTTGTGTCATTATTTGCATGTGCAACTACTGTTCTGTTCTGTCCAACTATACGAGTATGCCAATTGTTTATCATTTGTTGTTACCTGATACTTTTTATTGTGTATTGTTTTTCAGTTTTTTTTCTGGTTTTGTTTACTCGTGTAAATGACAATTGTTAACACACCTGTTTCTCTCTGTTATATATGAAGAAGCGATTAAACTGCTAAATTATAAAACAAATATGAGAGTGTTTGCTTAGCAACGATTGGTTGGGGTCATGCATGACATTTATTGTCGTAGAACTTGTAATCGGTGGGATTACGAGAAGAGTTTTAAAAGATTAAAAAGAGGAACAAACCGACAACTTGTGGAAATTTGTTTTTCGTTTACGTTTTTACCTTTTAAAAACGTTTAAAATATGAGCTCTTAGATTATAAATAAAATAAAAATAAATTTGTGTTTAGTTTTAATTAGAATTCTTTATTATTATCGCACAATTCTGTGTGCCAATGTTCACAACTTGATGTAAACAACAACAATTTCTTTTTTTGTTATTCCTCTGTTTACACCCCTTTGCGTAATCAAAAACCAGTACTAGGCAATTATTCGATAGATCTTTGTAACGGAGATCTTCAAACCACGATTACTCTCTTCAAACACACCGCGTCTTCACTTCAGTCAGTCTTGAACTTTACTAACTACGATCGCCTGCTTTGCCTTGCATTCTAAATGGCACAGTAAACAATCTGATGAATGTTTTTGAAGACGAATGTTCATGATTTCGCCTTCCCGAAATCTCTATAAATATAAACATCGTTGTTTACATTTATTGTAGTATTGTTTGTGTATTTTGTTTACATTTATTCTTGTAGTGTTGTTGGTGTATTTTTGTTTACTTGTTTACCATATTTTTTTATGCTGGTGTTTGTTATTATATTTATTAAGCAGTACTATAATTTGTAAACAGGTTTGTTGACTGCATTGTTTTGTTTTTGTAACTTTTGTTTATAATTTTAATGTTAAGCGATGTAAAAGCAAAACACCAATATCTAAATTTTTCATTTTCGTAACAGTATCTAGGAATAGAACTTTCCATTGGTCCGCTTTGCACTCCCAAAATAGAAGTGTGCTGAACCGCAGTGATCCTATTTATGGAGGCAGAAATCAAACTACTGATAGACATTAAGAAAATCGACTTTCTTGGTCAAACAGATAATGTCACAGACGCCCGTGGCTACTAGTTGCTACAGGGATGGCTCTAGACATTATGAAAGGACGGGACTTGGCCTCTACATAGAAGAACCTCAAACCGAACTCAGCCTACTGCTACCGGACCATGTCATCGCTTTTCAAAAGGAGGTACACAGCGATGAGGGAATGTTTGATCTGTGGTAGTAATTGTTTGGTAAACTTGACATATAGGGATTTAAATATCTTGACGGAGAGTGACAATAAACAATAACATCCAGGAATACGAAGTAAAAGGCCTTCTTGAAGTCCAATAAGGCGATTGACATTTACTTCAGGTATGAAGTGGTACACATTCTATGGGTTCCTAGTAATCATGTAGTGATTGGAAATGAAGAAGCGAATATTCTCATCAGTAGAACGATAGTATTACAAACCGTAAGCTTGGGTAACAGGATGCCTTACAGTGCATTAAAGATCAAGCTGGGAACTGGGCGAAGATGTGACATCGACTGCTGTGGAATAATGAAACAATAGGTAGAATTACAAAAATTACACTTTGGGACGATGTTAATGGGAAGAGAACCAAGAAAATTTATTTAAACTAAACAAGGGCGACCTAAGCACTCTACTGAGCGTAGTCATGGGTCAATCCGTTTTACATATACAAATGAAGCGTACTGCCCCTGCGGAATACGATGAATGCAGGGCATGTGGTGAAGACATCGATGCGATGAGGCACTTTTTGTGTCATTTCCCAGCTTTCGTAAGCTCGAGGTCCCAGTATTATAGGGTTGACACTATTTCAGACGTAAATCATCTCAAAGAAGTGGACTGGAAGAAGCTAAGGAAGTTTGTACTTACTTACTTACTTCATTACCCGATTAGTGGATTTCGGTCTGCCTTATCACCTGCTTCCAGGGATCTTTACTTCCTGCGCGCCTACTCCAGTTGGTTACACCAATCGATGGCAGGGCTTCCTCCATTTGGTCATTCCAATGCAAACAAGGCCGTCCCCTTCACTGACTTTCGCAAATCCCTGCATCAAATACCTGCTTCACCGAAGCATCCTCTTCCATTCGAACAATTCCAACAACGCGGCCACTAGATGTCGTCCATGTGGTTGAGGAGCTCATACAACTCACTGTTCAATCGGATGCAGAAACTCTCACACTCACAATGGATCGAAGATCTTACGTAGGAGTTTTTTATCGAATACTTTCAAGACTGCTGCATCAGTGCTTAATAGTGCCCATGCCTATGCGCCATAACGAAGCACGGGGAGGATGAGCGTCTTGTAGAGTACTAGTTTTGTCATACAAGAGAGGTCTCTGCAACTCAATTGCCTATTGAGACCATAGCAGCACCTGTTACTGTTACTAACTGGCGTCATTTTTATTGGTAAGGGCGAAGCCAACATAAAGTTTATACAAACTTCCTAAAATAATTAAAGCGGTGTTCCTAATGGTGGTCACACAACTAGTCTACATAAAGAGGTGAGTTGAATGTCAAGCCGCATGAGACACTTGGTTGGCCCTTGTATGGAGACGTCAATTTACCTAGTGTTGGTTCAATGAACTACTAACAGGATAGCCCTACAATACATAATAAATTTTAGTACATATCTATATTCCACATGCCATTAGAATTCAATCAAAATTTTGTGGCTTTGGCGATAATACAAAACATAAAACCTATAAACGCTTCCAATATAAACGATTCTAAATTTTAAACTTAATTCAATTCACATAATTTCTAAAATTCCAAATTAAATTTAAAAGAAACCCATGGCTTAAGGCATTAATCTTCCTGCAACGTAAAGCAAACGTAATAAAAAATACTACCCCCCGCACACTTTTGCTAATGGCCAGCATGGCAGAGCAAATGAAATGAACACCGTAACCCACATTTATAACAACCATGAGGAAAAATGTGAATTAAAAACATAGGAAAATAGATTAAAATGCTCTCCCCTTTAAGAAATAAAACAAAATGAGGCAAAAAATGCAATTTGAGGAGAAAGAAAATTCCATAGATGGGCACTTTGCAGTACCAGTAAAATTTCAGTAAAAATTGATTTTTACTGATTACTGAAAAAAATTTCAGTATTCAGTAAAATTTTACTGGTAATGCAAACTAAATTTCATTTAAATTTCATTTAAATGTCATTTAAATTTAAATTGCATTAACAGTAAAATTTTACTTTTTTTCATTTAAATTTTATTTAAATTTCATTCAAATTTAGATTGCATTAACAGTAAAATTTTACTGAATACTGAAATTTTTTTCAGTAATCAGTAAAAATCAATTTTTACTGAAATTTTACTGGTACTGCAAAGTGCCCATCTATGGAAAATTCAAAATACGGTACTAAGAGATCAATACACTCGTACAGACCGATTGGATTATTTATGAATTGAAGGTATGACTTGGATATTGTATCGTATGATGTGGATATGAAATGTAATGATACTCTGGATTAAATGTTTTTCGCAAACATACTGACTTGACTTCACTCGACACAACTTTCGACTTGTCTTATCACAAATTGAAAATGTTGCACATGAATACGTCACAAAAAAACAGCAAAAAATCTTCTACACAAATCATCATCATCCATACAAATGTAAACAAAACTACATGATACAGTTATAGTTACAGTTACAATTACAAAACGTGAAGATATCTTTACATATACGAGTATAAGGAGTGATACAAATATCTTAGTATCTCGTTACTTTGTGTAAATATAATACACACACACACATACACACAAATACATACAAATAAATATTTGTTATGTATGTTTGTAAGTTGATGTTGTAATCGAGTTGTTATACTTTAATGCTGTCATTTCAACAACCACTGTCATAACGAGTTTTAGTTTGTTTGTGTTCTGCTGATACTGTTTTCTCCATACATTCCACATTCTATAAATATCTCATAACTGTTGCGATGTTCTTTGGATGCTTTTATTGCCATTCTTCGATAACATCTTCTCTAAGGGATACACAGCATAATCATCAATTTCTTAGTTGCCTGAATACCTAAAGCAAACAGAGGCGTAGCAGTAGAAAAAGGTATATAAGGGGCATGTTCATATTTTTCTTGATTCTGTTTACAGTTGTTGAGGAGAGTATAGCCAGTATACATAACATTATTGGTCATTATAATCCTTCAGTCAGGATTACGACCTAACTTCTCACACCACCTATATTGTATGTTGTATACATCTAGATTGCAAATAAAATAAAAATAAATTTATGTTTAGGTAGGTAGGTAAAAGTGGCTGCCCATCCAAGAAATATTTTTGGAAGGACTCACTTAGGCCACTGTGTGCCCATTGTGCTACCACAGTTATCCGCTATCCCCTAGTCTCAAAACCACTCGAAGCTCCTGATGAACTGATTTAGGCTCCCAATGTCAATCCTTGACAGTTCCTTCAGATCATCCATGTAGTAAGTACCCATGTACTTCCTTCTCCTTTGGCACTGACCCGGGCATGTACCCAGCAGTTGTGGGATAGTCTCTTCTTCTTCCTCATCTCTGCAGCTGCCGCAGAAGTCGTTAGCAAGGTGTCCAAGACCAATAAGCCTGGCATGCGTACCATAATGCAATGCCCGTAATGACGCCAACAACTACACAGAGCGCGCCTTTGTGGAGTTTAAGTAGACTCATTGCGCTCCTCTCATCCAGCCTTGGCCAGAAAGTATGGTGACGTTCCGCTTGGAGACTCTTCCGTCCCCAATAATTCTCACCGCAGCCTTTATTGCCACCACCTCCGCCTGAAAGATACTGCAGTGGTCTGGCAGTCTTATAGATTGGGCTATTCCAACTGATTCCGAAAAAATTCTACCGCCAACAGCTCCGTTCAGCATCGAACCGTTAGTGTAGATTTGTACCGAGTCTTTTACCAGGCGGGTCACACCAACCTTCCAGACCCCGTTGTCCGGAACCGATATCTTGAATCTCCTGGTGAAGTCATACCGCGGTGTGATATAGTCACTGCTCCCGACAGCTCCAACTTCTCTCAGGATCTTTGCGTGGCCGATATCCGAGTCGCTGTAACAGTTTAGAATTAGTTTTCCTATCAAGGAATTCCCACCAAACTAGGCCCATAGGTCAAGATAGGTCTGACCACCGGTGTGTAGATTTGATTCTGTTAATTCTTTTTGATTCAGTTGACGATGTTCGATTTCCAAGACAGCTTCCTATCCAGGATGAGTCCTAAAAGTGTGCCTCTTATTTGAGTTCTAGTCCCAGTTCCGTCCCGTTCAGTTTCAGTGGCCGAAGAGTCCGTGGCTTGTACCTTCTCGTGAAGAGTACTACTTCCGTTTTCACCGGGTTAACACCCAATCCTGGGCCAGATGCTCACACGCAGACACTCCTCAGAGCCAGTTGCATTCTATCCCTGATAGTGTCGACAAATCTTCCGGAGATCACCAGAACAATCTTCAAACAACGATTGCTCTCTTCAAACGCACCGCGCCTTCACACAAGACTGACAGAACTTCACTAATTCATTCGCCTGCTTTGTCTTGCCTTTCATATGGCAAGGTAAACAGTCTGATGAATGTTCTGAAGGCGAACGTTTATGACATTCATTATTTTTGTTTGTTACTTTTATTCTTGTAGTGTTGTTGGTATATTTTCGTTTACTTGATTACAATTTTTTTATGCTGGTTTTTGTTGTTATATTAAGCACGATAATTTGTAAACAGGTTTGTCTACTGCATTATTTTGTTTTTGTAGCTTTTGTTTTTTTTTCATTTTAAGCGATGTAAAAGCAAAACTCCAGTATCTTGATTTTCCTTTTTCGTAACAATATTATCGTTTGAGAGTTCCATGGAATGTAAAGCAAACCTCATATATCACGTGCCCTCTTATGAAAGGAGACTCTCAGCTACGGCTCTGTTCACTTTTATTTGATTTTATCGAACATAAATTTTCAACTACAGATTAAATTCAGCACAACATTGATGCCAAATGAAATTTCCTACTCATGGAGAAATCAAATAAAATGGCACAAAAAAAAAACGGAAGAAACAGAAAAAGAAAGAAAAGCGAACAAAAATTATAAAAATACACAGACTCAGTTTTGATCTCCGATAATTTCTAGCTCAAAGGTATACAAGTACATGAAGCATAATCTTCCATTGCATGTTAAACATTAATATACATGTACAACGGTACATATCATACATTCATATGTAATATTGTATTTTCATACAAAACTTACCAATATAAGGTATGTATGTGTGTGTGTATGTACTCTAAAAAACTAATACTTGTGCACATAAAATTGTATTGATGTTCTCATTTTGAATGATTCGTTCTCTGTCCTTCGTTGGCTTTATTGGCAATTTTCTTCGTTTTTTTTTGCCGTAAACTTATCTTGTTCTTATTTTCTTTCATTCCATCTCTACCTATTCTTTTTTATGTCAACGTGTAACGCTTTTACCATTTTGCCTTCTGGCTACTGTTACCTGATTTCATTTAAAAGAGAACGAGCGTGTGGGGAAAACCCCACTATTTTTATGCTGTGCCAGTGATTCTTGTTATAGTTCTGACTCCTTTTTTTTTTGGTTGAAGTCCTTATGGCATGGAGAGGAATAAATGAGTATAACAAGACTACTAACATGAGCTCATGGCCATTCATTTACTTGGGTAATTGTATTTAGAATTTCTTCGTCAATTCCATTACGTTGGACGGCTTATGCAGTTCAAAAGTGATTTGAAAAAATTAAACTCAAGAAAAGGACACCAAAGTAGAAATAAGAAATAATGTTCTTTGGGAGAATGAGGCTCCTTGGGAACTATAGGTCAAGGAAAAATAAATACTCCATCAGACAATATCCTATAGGCCTACTATATAGCACAGTTTTAGACTATGTATCGCTGTATGAAGTCGCCGTGGTCTAGTAGGTAGTGTGTTGGCTTATTAGACGAAAGGCCTGAGTTCGAATCCCAGGTGAGACATCAAAACGAAAAATATGAAAATATTTCTTCGGCGACTTCCTCTCAGCAGATTTCTGGCAAAAACTCTGAGAGTAAAAATTGCCATGAAAAGCTTCTCAAAAAATCTGTCGTTCGGAGTCGACTTTAAACTGTAGGTCCCGCCACTCATGTATAAAATTAACGCACACAACATGAGTGGTGCTGAGAAGCTAGGCCGTAATCCTGACTGAAGGGTTGTAATGGCCAATTATGTATTTATGTATGTATCGCTGTAGTCTACTAGGTACTGTGTTGGCTCATTAGACGTGAAATCATGGTTCGAACCCCAGTAAAGACATCTCGAAAAAAACGAAAAATTTCTTCTCAGCAGTTTTCCGGTAAAACCTGTGAAAGTAAATACAAATTGCGATGAAAAGTTTTTCAAAAATTCAGTCATTCGGAGTCGACTTTAAACTGTATGTCCCGCCACTCATGTATAAAATTAACACACACAACATAGGTGGTGGGAGAAACTAGGTTGTAATCCTGACTGTATTTACTCTCAGAGTTTTTGCCAGAAAACTGCTGAGAAGAAGTCGCCAAAGCAACATTTCTTTATTATTCCATTGTATTCAAAATACATGACCCAGGGTTTGAACTAGGGACTCTAGTCTAAGAAGCCAACACACTACCTATCAGTTTACGAGGAGTTCACATTAAAATCTGCACTGCGTGTGTGTATTATTATGCTATCCTTCCACATATTTAAACTCGGAATCCATGATATTTACAAAAAATCTAATTTTTTTTGCAACATACTTTACCACCTTAATATGTCACCTTCATGTGATTCCATTCCATACGTTTGTTTGCTTTTATAAAATACTGTGGCATTAAAATTAAACATCCTACAAATGTTGTGACGATAAAAATCGTTTAAGCATTATACGAGAGACATCATTTCAACTGGATTTAAGAAGAATGTGAATCCATTTTATTTCCAAATGGACTGGCATGCTTTTCCATTACCTCTCTCTCTTGGTTTACCAGCCAGTCAGTATTGCAAATATCCAGCCAGTATGTTAACCATTATTTGCTTTCGTATTTTCTTCTATTCCCGTTATTGCGACGACAGTAAATAAATGATGCGTTTTCGTATTGCTTGATAGCCAGTGGTCAGTTAGTCCGTCAGTCAGTTCCGGCTTAAATCAACTATTGATTCAAGCAAGAGTATATAAAAGTTAAAAGAAAAAAATCCGTTTTGATGGCTTAGAGTTTATTGTATAACGGCATGGAACGGCATGGATGAAATCAAAATTGGCGTATAAGAGTAGCAATGTGTTGTGTTGCTTCATAGCATTCATGGAAATGGTAGTTTTATAGCCAACAGTGTACTTATTAAGCGAATAATGTGAGGTTTTAACAAAAATCAATTGAATTTGATTGAAATAAAATATTGTGGAATGCTTTCAGCTGATTTTTGTTTCTTTAAATATTTTATTCTGTTGAATAAAGAAAACATAAACACCTAATGATCGTGGTAATAAACAAGTGCATAATCATTAACAAAATGCTGGATTAACTGATAATGCTGGATGTGGCACGGAAAGTGTCTAATAGACACATTCTCCTTCATGTCTTTGGAGGCCCTACAATAGTTTTGATGCGAAAGTCGATGCCAATATTTCCGTACAGACAGCCAAATTCTGTTCAGACATACAATGAGCGTCAAAAGAAACTGTACACTATGGATAAAATTCTAACCATCACTAAACTTAACTTTTCCACTTAAGGAGAGTGCACGAAAAAATTTTACAATAATTTGAAATTTTTTGTAATTTTTCTTGTTGTTTCAATTTTAAAAACTGGCAATGAAACAATTTTAAACTAAAAATAACGGTAAATTATTAATATGTATTCTTTTTTTAATGTACAGTTTCTTTTGACGCTCACTGTATGTATGTAGACAATTGCATAGAGGATGGTTAGTTCATATATGACAAATTGAAAACGTTCTTTCATCTTTCAGTAGACAGATCGATCAGTTTTATTTTTTACAAAGGCATATATCAGCAAATTTCAAATGTTGTTCCAAAATGATGATCCTTCCGGAATCCTCTTCAATCTACCTGGGTATGCCACTTACCTCGGTCAAGTTGGCCATTGCGCGGAAATTCTTTCGGGACGCCAACCTATGCTAGTTCAATGAGGGGTCCTGCTCCACTGCTAGACTCACTTGGCCCTCGATGAATAGAAGGCGCACCAAGCAGTTACACGGACCTTGTCTTAACCTCATCTCGATCATTGCCATGTTTAAAGGTCATTGTGTTATGGGAAGACACGCGGAAAGAATGCAGCTCCCATCAAACGATTTCGGCCGTGGATACAGATCCGCTGTGGAAGAGGAGACTGTTATTCACCCTCTTTGGCAATACCCAAGGGTATAGGTTATTTAGCTTTCCAATCCTTGTCAGCTTGACGGAGCTATCATCTATTGATGTCAAGGATATAGCCTCATTTGTCAAACTTTCGGCCTGGTTTTCCAGCACGGGGTAGTTAATGGGCAGCCCTTGCGCCGACCAAATTCTTATTCTTTCCTAGTTTGGTGGAACTTGGTCAGTACATGGACTGCGTTCACATATGGCGTCACAACGGGCCGCTATGCGTGCTCAAGTAAGCTTTTGGTGTCAAACCTACCTACCTACCTAACGATCAGACTTCTGAAGCTGTCATGAATGGTATCCCATAGGAGGAGCACTATCTATGTGGAAATCAGGCAATTCGGAAGGAGACCTAAAAAACTACCCCCAATGAGACCTACAGTCAGTTTCCGACAGGAGTTATTTAAGCCGATATGAAATAAAATTAATACCAGATCTATACGATCGGCCTCAGTGATCAATAGATTGCAGATAGTGGAACGATATACAGATTCACACACTCGCTGCGGTTCAGAAGCGAGCCTAAGATCGTTTGTATTTCTGAACAGATAACAACAGATGCTTCAGGTCTGACATCCAAACGAAATATGAGAAAATATTTCTTCGGCGACTTCCTCTCAACATATTTCTGGCAAAAATCCTGGTGATTAATAAAATTGCCATGAATAGTTTCTCAAAAATCTGTCGTTCGGAGTTGACTTTAAACTATATGTCCCGCAATTCATGTATAAAATTAATACACACAACATAAGTATGTGTTGTGAGAAACTATGTTATAATCCTGACTGAATTGTTGTAATGGCCAATTATGTATGAGCACAATGTGAGCCTCTTCAAAGCAGAGTCATTGAAAAACTATCTGTAGCGTAAATATTTAGTAATCAAAGGGGCATGAGATCATCGTAATGTTATATGTAACTAGTATATTTTCTAGATTAGTTCAAATGCCTTTTCTTATTCTTTATTCGTTCTTATTCGTTCCTGTAAATAACATAACGTTGTCACATTATATTTCATTCTGTTAGAGACATCTGAGCTGTTGTTTGAACTATAGATTCTTGTCCTATACACTTACACTCTATTGTTTGATTGACTACAAAAACTTCATAGAAATAATATTCGCTATAAAACTATCTTCGATTATTGTACACATCCTACTCTTTTCCAAAACACAGTGTTAATGAACCACCTTTTAATGGTCGTTGTTGATATCATTTCTGAAGGGAAATCTCATGTAAAGAATATAATCTAACATGTCGACATGTAATAGTTCTGATAATTACAAAGCATCTATTAATGATCGTTTCATTGACCGTTTACTTAAGGTATTACAAACAGAATGTGCTCTTTCGCTACACTACTCACTCTTATAGCACACTAGTTATACACACTATAATAAGCTTGGCTTCGAATGCCTTTCTCTAAAGGTTGCTCTTTATCTCATTTTATTTTTCTATTTTCTACACATTACATTGCACAAGTAGGGGACAAACACAGGGTGTGTGTCGCATAAAATCACATTGCAGACCTACCCAAACAAAAACTTGAAGGGAACCCTGCATGACCCATAAATCATTCAATTATTTTGTTTGAAAAGGAATAAAAACAACAACAATAACAAATATTCGAAAACACACAAACTACCCAACATTTAAAAATATTTATTTTATTTGTTTATTTAAGAAATTTATTCCTTTTTTATTTTGTTTTTATTTTATTTTTTACATCCTTTAAACCCATTATCCTAAACAAATACAAGAACTCTCTACCAGTTAACCTTTTTACCAGTAAACCAGAATGGGGCGCAGGACAGCATTTAACAGCCTCAAGTGTTTATAGGCCTAAAATGGAATGAAAACAACAAAAACATTTCGAAAAAAAACAAAATTTATTGGAAACAAATTTATCACATCAATAAAAAGCAATTTTTATTAATATTCTTAGAACGCAAAACAAATATAAAAAAAAAATTCAAATGATAACGACAATGGAAAAATAACTGTAAAAAGAAACTGTAAAAAAAGAAGGACGCAAAACGGAAAAACGTATGAAAAATAAATATGAAAATTGTTCAGGCTTAACACACTTACTTAGAGGCATATTGATAAGGCCCTTCTGCAACTACAAATGCCGAATAAAAAAAATATGCGACAAGAATACACACACACACACACACTAACAAACAAACAAACAAAAGTGAACAGAGAGAGAGAGAGAGAGAATTTCACTCCACAAATCTCCACTTGAAACCCAAATGTGTTGTTAGCAGCGGTATTATTAAGGAGACAGACAGTCAGCATTTGAATTTCTTTAAAAATCCTTATAAAAGAGGGCCAAAACGCCTAATAGTATACCATGGTATACTATACTTAGCTCTAAGCAGTTTTAATATGTCACTGTTGGCAGACGCAAAATAGACAAACAAATTTCAATTCATTCTTTACGTTTTACTCGTGTCTTTCTTAAAGGTCCTTAAATTTGGTGCTTGTAAGGGGGATAAATAAGGGAAAACAGAATGTTTTTTTTTTAAGTTGAAAAAATAAAAAAATTCGTACAAAATAAAAAACGAATGCTTACGGTCATTTATCATTCGTTAAGATCTTTATGGGATTTACACAATTTAATTCGAAATAGAAAAACTGTTCAAAACTCAAAATACGACAATTGAGCAGACAAACTAAAAACAGAATGTAATTGCCATGCTGGGGCACTTTAAACGAATTAGAAAGGAGCTATAAAATATATGTGAAATAAGGATATTCATATAAGACATTGGGATTGGGGCAACTGGATTGATTCTGCGGACATCATGCAAACATATGTCCATATATGCATACACATACTTCTTATATGCTTGCCCAATATGGTCGAAGGCACTCTCCGTGTGGACGACAAGAAGGAAACTGTCCTCGGTGTATCGTCTAAGCGATTTTAGACAGATAAGTGGTTTCGGGACAGTGTCTGATGAAGCGGTATTGGTATTAGGAAACACAATACCGATAGACATATTGGTGGATGAGATGAGGCGGATAAGCTCTCGTCGTCTCGAATATCCAGGACAAACAGCAGCTATAAAAGCGGAGGAACGAAGGACTTCCATGCACAAATAGCAGTCACGATGGGAGGACAGCTTAAGGGAAATGGAGATTTCACCTTTTCCCTGATATAACCACTTCAATCGAGAACAAACATTGCGAGCTAAACTACTACGTGCCCCAGTTCCTAACTGGTCGTGGATGCATCAGGAAGTATGTGCACAGATATGGACATACTACTTCCCCTATATTCCCAAACTGTGTAGATGAGGAGGAGGATGCGGACTATATTCTAACATGCTGCCCCAGATTTATATGGCCCGGGAAAGGAGTTTGGACCAAATCGGCTTATGGAAGAGATGTTGAATTCTTCCAGGATTCTATTGAGCCAAAACAGCTGGAGAATGACTGAAGTTATGCTGGAATTTCGAAGGTTGGAGGAACGGAGGCGAAATTTTGACTTTATGTTGTGAAGCTTTCGAGCTAACCAGCCCTCCGCGAAGTAATACCTTACGGCAGTCCCGCGGGGGGAGAGTGGTTGAAGGAAGTGTGTAGGTTTAGTACGTAGGCACCAGTGATGGTGAATCGTGTACTCGTTTGCCTTTAGAAGATTTCCACCTGCGGCCCAAGACAAAAAAAACCATACATACATACATACATGCATACGTCATTGGTCACTTATGTTGTGTGGCTTAATTTTATACATGAGTGGCGGAACCTACAGTTTAAATTCAAATCCGAACGACAAATTTTTGAGAAAGGTTTCATTGCAATTTTTTTACTTTTAAAGTTTTTTCCAGACATCTTCTGAGAGGAAGTCGCCGAAGAACTATTTTTTCATATTTCGTTGGAGATGTCTGACCTGTGGTTTACTACACAAAAAAATCAATTTTACTTTCAGGAATTTCGGAATCTTTACTGAGTTTCCCTCAATTCACTGTGCATTTGGTATCTAGACTAAGTGCCTCAAGTACAAAGCGCCATAGTCTTAGTTATACCAATTGATAACACGAAATCGCATTCCGAATCCGAAGATACCGGAGTGCATTCAAGTATTCACTGTTGAATCCAGATAACGCGATAAAGTCGGAAGCGGAATCTTTTCAGATTAATCGGATTAAGATGCCCACGCATCTATTAAGAGTCAAGCGGACTTGGTGCAGCCCTTGTTCTGACTAATTTCTTCCCTAGTTTGGTGAAGTTCGGTCAATACTGATGCCTGTAGTATCACAACAGGCCGCTATGCATAATTAAGTGAACTTTGGCAACCAAAGCTACCACTTCGACCTAACATAGCCTAATGCGGACTTTAGATACCTAGAGAGTATGTACACAGCACTTAAGATTGCCCAAGAATTTTTAGTGTCGCTGGAAAAGAATGTTAGGTATTCGACGGTTACGGTTAGGTAACTAATCTGATTAGCGCTGCTCTGCAAGGAAGTAAATGATTTATATTATAAAATGAATTTTACTCATATGCAAAGAAAGGAGTGTATAAAGCAAACTTTGGTAGACCGAACAGAATAAAATACTTCGACGTGGTTATCCAAAATAGGATTGACATTAAACCCCCCCAAAGTTCACATAAGGAACATTGTGACATTGAGAATGTACGCACACAACTTGATGTTGAGAATTTCTGAAAACGACTTGTATAGAAGCTGTTATAACGAGGAGTTATATACAGAACATATAATCTGTCATTACCTGGCATTTGGGAATCTGAATACTTGAATAAAGGATACTTGACTGGACGAGTTTTGAATAACATCTTCTCCTTTATAATGCTATCCAGATTGCTGAAGAATGTCAGCCAAAATATGTAATTAAAGAATAGAACAAGTTTGTTTTGTAGGAATTATTGTTGAACATGTTATCTTCGGAGACCTAGAAAATTATACAAGGGGTCTAGAATGCTTAAGAGATACTGCATTCTGAAATTCTTAATGTCGGTACAACAATTCATACAGGATTGCGACCTAGCTTCTCACATCACTTATGTTGTGTATGTTGATTTTATACATGAGTGCCGGAGGACCTATAGTAGACTCCGACGGACAGATTTTTAAGAAACGCAGTAGAAATATTGTTTCACAATTCGTTTTATTAGAAATGTCTGACCTGGTTTTTGAACCATTGCCTCACGTCTAATAAGCCAGCATGCTACCTACTAGACTATGGCGACTCCATTAACATAGAGATAGATTGATTAAACTCTCCCATAATTCCCATCTGTCTTCTGTTTATTTCCTTATCTCCGATAACTATGTTTCCTTTTTACTCCCCCCTCCAAATTGTTGCTTACAAACTCTGAGTTGTATAGGCGTGGATAGACAATCTCGGTATAAATTTATAGAATGACAACCAGAAAACAAGCTGTAATGGATGACTTTTAATCATGTCATACACACACTCACACACACACATGTACGAATCAAAGTTTGCTGTTAAGCATGTATTTACACAACAACAAAAAAAATAGAAATTATTTTGCCGGAAAATGGAAATGCCATTGAGTACTCCAGACATTTTATTGTACGTTTTGCTTCATAGCAGTAGCTCATGCAGGTGACTTTTTGAAAAGCAATAAAAAATGGAAATTTCTTTGAAATTTTTCTACGTTTTAAAAAGTTTTCTTTTCCTTTTTTTATGAAATTTTTTCTTCTCAACATATTGTTTTTTTCTTCTTCTAAATTATATTCTAAACATTAACCTTAATGTTGCTGCTGTTGCCATTGCTGTTGCTGTTGCTGCCATTGCTGCTGATACTGTCATTGTTGTTATCTTGTCATTTCCTAAACAAACCTACGTATATTTCTGGTATTTTTGTAAATTTGTCTCTGTCTTTGAGTTTAAAATTTTGGGTACTAATTTGTGTGTGTGTGTGTGAATTTATTTGTATTTGTTGTTGACATTTGAATAAAAGTATCGAAAAATCAGATAAAAATTAACGACCCAAAGCAATGAATTGCTATTTTACTATCATCACCCAAGGTATGGGGGATGGCTAAGAGAGAATGAAATTCCCCTGTTACTTTTAAAATATTAACACAAACAAAAAGAGCGAGAAAGAAAGTGAAAGAGAGAGAAAGAAAACTTTCTAAAACCCTATTGTTTGTTGTTGTATTTTTCCAAAACAAAAAAATGTATTTCTCTACGGTTTTTCATTTTGGCTTTAATGTTTTGCGGTGTGAAAAATTACTCAAAATCGGATTATGGCATCATTTTTGTTTGTATGTCAATCACTTTGTATTTCATTCATTCATTCATTCATTCATTCTGTGTGTATAAAATATTAAGTAGAAAATTTATGATGACAACCAAATTAAATTTCATATCATTTCATTATTATTTAATATTTTATTTTATTTCATTTGTAAAGGAAAAAATTCTATTATTCAAGTTGGTTGTTAAGGTCGTCGTATCATAGATACTTAATATTCACATACATTGTATGTATAAAACAGTTAACAATCATATTTGTATTTGTATTGATAGAATTTTGACAATTTCAATTACATTTTAAGGATTTTAAACACGTGTCATCTTATTATTTTTAGAAATAACAAGTTCAGGTATTATACTCCAAGGCTCTGATAATGACACACTATGCACGGTAATTAAGATTTCGAAAAAATAAGTCGGGTTTATGTCCGGTTAGGGTTTTGGCTAATACTTACTTACTTAATTAGTCATTATAACTCTTAAGCCAGGATTACGACCAAGTTTCTCTAATTAGCGAAGAAGTCTAAAGCCCTGATTAGCCAAACGTCCACGGAATGGACGAACGTTTTTAGCAATATGAAGAGCAAAGTAAATGTTTACCGTTCATTTAATTAATATTGAAGTTACGCAGCTTACAACTCCTGTGCCTTACGTTCACTTACAGCATTTTTTTATGTTCAGTACCTTCACAATTTCTTGTCAGCAGAGATACCAGACTTGCCGCGCAAATTTCAAAATCCATTTTAGCGGTAACTAGCAGATACGACTAAAGCCCCGATTAGCCAAACGTCCACGGAACGTATGAACGTTTTTAGCAATATGAAGACCAAAGCCAATGCTTACCGAAATAACATTACGGTTCGGTAATCGCTCTCATTGTGTTTAGTATTCTAAAAACAAACATACGCTCCATTATCTTCCGTTGACGTGGACGTTTGGCTAAGTGGGCTTAACTCTTTTTCGTTAGTTACCACTGAAATTAATAAAATTTTACAATTCATGCGGCAAGATTGGTACGTAAGCTGTCAAGAAATTGTGAGGGTACTTAACATGAGCACTTCGGAGAATGTCTAGCATTCTCTTACAGCATTTTTATCATACATTTTACAAATTCTTTGGATTACCTTTGCAGAGTTTATCATTTTTTTATAGCAAAAAAGGCAACACAAAGATTGTTTCTCCACATGTTCATTTCCTCAAGAGGCCCACCATTAGAAGTTTTGTATTAAGCAAGTCGAAATCATCATAGTCTAATAGTTAGTGTGTAGGCTTATTGGACGTAAGGCCGTGGTTCAAATCCCAGCGCAAACATTTCGAAAAGAACGAAATATGAAAAGAAAATATTTCTTCCTGGGACTTAATCTCGAAAGCCTTCTGACAAAAGCTCTGAGAGTAAATAAAAATTCCCATGAAAAGTTTTTCATCTCAGGTTCATAGTCGACTTTAAACTGTAGGTTCCACCATCTCAATCCTCTTGCTATTGTTTACTGTCTACTAAAATGTTAAAATCCAGCAATTAGTAGATATACGGTGATGTCTATCTCTTGTACCATAAATCGTTCAAACTGTCACGTTTTTACCTTTTTAAAAACGTTTAAAATATGAGTTCGTAGATTGCAAATAAAAATAAATGTATGTTTAGTTTTAAATAAATCCTTTATTGTTCGCACAATTCTGTGTGCCACTGTTCACAACTTGCTGTAAACAACAACAATTGCCTTTCTTTGCTATTCCTCTGTTTATACCATTTGCATAAACTCCAATAAATCTTTATAACGCAGATCTTCAATCCACGATTATTCTCTTCACACGCAACGTGTCTTCACACAAGACTGACTGAATTTTTACTGACTCCGTGGTCTGTTTTGTCTTGCCTTTTGATTGTAGGGTAAACAGTCTGATGAATGCTCTGGAAGGAGAATGACATTGCCTCCGTTATATCTCTATAAATGTAAACATGTTGTTTATGTTATTGTTGTTTGAGTATTTTGTTTACATTTGTCCTTGCAGTGTTGTTGTTGCCTGTTTGGTTACTTGTATATCCTTTTTTGTATGCTGATGTTGTTGCTATATTTTTGTTTAATTGTTTATCATGTAAAGAAGTCCATAGTTTTTGTTTTTGTAGCTTTTGTTTATCATTTTAATGATAAACGATGTAACACCATTTCCATTTTCGTAACAATATTAAGACTTTCTGTTGGACCTTTCAAAAGAATTGGACATGGAGAACAAATATTACTATAGGCTCTCTCACATTTGGCTGCTGCGAACCCATCTATAACAAGCCCTATCGTGCGATCGTCTGTGAGAGGCGTCTTCAAATCGTTCGGCGTTTTATAGCACGCAACTGTTCCTATAAAATATATCTGCAGCCAGATTAATAGCGAAAACCACGGCTAATTTCCACATCAATTTCCATAATTCTTAAGTTTGAAAAATTTTTAAAATCTAAACTTTTAATTTAAGTAAATTATACCACTCCCCCCTCCCCCCAAGCAAACAATAATTTAAATTTGCATTCATTTTTTAAGTCTTCTTAGTCATCGTATAAGCTCTGCTGCTGTGTGTTTGCCGAGCCAGTGTCTAAAGATGTCATTGCAGATGCTTACGAAATGAAATCAAACGTAGAAGAAGTAAAAAAACGAGAGACAGAGAACGAGAGAGAGAGAGAGAGAGCATTGAAAGTGAACATGTATGCATGTCCAGCATGTCCTGCATGTCCTGCATGTTTGCAATCAAAAGTTTTTTCTTTCTTCTTCTATTTTTTTATAAGTAAAAAGCAAATAAGATTTTCAATTTAAACTGACATGTCTTTTATCCTGTTTCTCTTCTCTGTCTCTTTCTCGCTCTCTCCTTTTAGAATTAAAATTTTTTTTAGTTTTTCATATATTTCTTGTTGTTGTTGTTGTTGTTCTATTTTGAAAGGTTGACAAAAATTTGTTAAAAAAAAAGAAAAAACGACAAGACTATCTATCTATCGAATGCATATATCTAAAATGAATAAATTTGTTATTTAAACATTTATTGTGCACGGATGAATGAATGGATTTGTATGTATGTATAGACGAATATAAGGCAACATTGGCAGAGATGTGGCATCAGCTTAATTTATATGGACACACATTAAATTTTAATTAAAGGAGTTGTTCAACAGCAAACACGATAGAAGTTTATCAAATAAATTTGAAAATAAAATCAAATAAAATACAAAAAATGCATTCAAAAAGATAAAAATAAACTTAAAACTGCAATGAAAGTGTTTATTGAATAAATATTTGATATTCTATTGGGACACATGACATGAATATTTAATAAGACGTATTGTTAAGAAAATGAAAAATCTAGATGCTAGTGTTTTGCTTTTACATCTCTTAACATTAAAATCATAAATAAAAGCTACAAAAATAAAATAATGCAGTAAACAAACATGTTTACAAATTATCGTACTGCTTAATATAACAACAAACACCAGCATAAAAAAATTTAAAAACAAGTAAACAAAAATACACCACCAACACTACAAGAATAAATGTTAACAAAATACACAAATAACAATAATCAACGTAAACAATGATGTTTACATTTATAGGGATTTCGAGAAGGCGCAGTCACAAACATTCGCCTTCAAGAACATTCATCAGACTGTTTACCCTGACATATAAAAGGCAAGTCAAAGCAGGCGACTGAGTTAGTGAAGACGCGATGCTTTTGAAGAGAGTAATCGTGGTTTGAAGATCTCTGTTACAAAGATCTGTCGAATAATTGTCCAGTAATTGGTATTGTTTATGCAAAGGGTGTAAACAGAGGAACAACAAAGAAAATCTATTGCTGTTGTTTACATCAAATTGTGAACAGTGGTATACAGAATTGTTCGCATAATAAAGAACTTTAATTAAAACCAAACACAAATCTATTTTTGTTTTATTTGCAATCTACATGTTCATATTATCTTGGCTGTATATTGTTATCGACTGTTGGATTAGGCACGCATGGTGCCCCCATGATTCTTTTGTGATTAAAATCTTCAATTCATTTGCGAGATCAAAAAAATTATACGCTTTTGAATTAAAGAACCCTGCTACAAGAGATACAAATATAGCTCTCTTAAAAGCTGCAATAAGTCCAGGCTATATGAAAATATTCATCGTTCATATCGATTTAATTATAGTCCAACGCGATGGATATCTACGAATCTGAACTTTCGAATAAGCTCACGGACATCTTTTGTAGCTATAGATATAACATAGTTAGTTTTCACCACCTTGATGTTGTCGGTGCTTTTTTGTGGCCACAAAATTGGATCCTTTTTAAACTATATAATGAGGAGTAATAAAACCTTGGGAGCTTTCAAGAATATTAGGCGAAAATGCTAATAATTGACACGACTGACAACTAACAAGGAATATTTCAATGAGTTTTTATCGTTTTTAACATGGACTTATAATTATAAGTTGTTGCCCAATTGCCCTGCTGTCTCGCTCATTACACGAATTTGCACTGCCTGATTGGAGTATTGAAATGGATTCATCGAAAGCTTGTTATAGAATTATTTTATAATTCTTAACAAGCACCATATAATTACCATACGTTTCTGTCTGAGATGAAAAATTTTATTAACAGCTAAAGATGATATCAACAAGTAGACCATGCTGTGATAGATTCCTTTTAATTCCTTCCATATTCACAACACTAATTCAGTTTCCAACACTGAATTTGGTTTGGTTCTTCACTACTTCAGTGCTGTTTAATAATGTAAAATTGCTCACAGGGGTCTCTAGCTACGTGTAAAGTTTAGATTTTAAAAAGCTTTCTCTAAATATAAACAAATATAAATAAAAGCTTCGTAAAGTTTTTACAAAATAAAGCTTAACTTCCGCTGCTAAAAACAACACACACAAAAGAATGCTTAACAGTTAACGGTAAAGTTTAACAGCACAGGAATTAACAGCGAGAAATCATATAACAGCCTGAAAGTATGTTATCAGTTTTGTGTATTTGGACATGGTAATGGTAGTATAGGACAATTGCTATTTGTTGGTACTGTTGTTGTTGTTGATATTCCTCAGGTGGCTGCTGCAAGTTAAATAACATTTTGCACTCATACACTCATGCATTTAACATACAGTGTTAAGAACAAGTACAGTAAGTGCGCTAAATGCAGGCAAGCGAGTGTGTACTTGGTTGTGTTTGTGTGCGAAAGTGAAAGTGATGGTATGAATGAAAGGAAAAGTTGGGAGGGGAAATTAAAACAACATTTTGATTTAAGACATCAAGCACATGGAAATGATTAGTTGTAGTGTTGTTGTTGCATTGAAAACACGTGTTAAGGAAACGAGTTTTCATTTTGGCAGAGACCAACAGAAAAAATAGGGAAATGGAAAGATAAAAAAAAGCATAAAATATTAAGAAAAATAAAATAAAAAAAAATTATTAAATTCAGTGAAGTAAACAATAAAAAAAAGAAGAAGAAGAAGAAGAATTAAAAAAAGTTCTTTAATAAATTATAAAGAAATTAAAGTTATTGTAGCATTGTTTGAAAGACCATGACCCTGGTTTTTAAGCAAAATAAATTTGATTTTTATTTTGTTTTACTTTTTAACAACAAAAAAGAAAAACAAAAGGCCTCAACGAAACATCAACTGAATGCAGGTCAGTGGGGCTTAATATTATCTCTACATCATCTACTTGAATAAGTGTGAGTGTGTGTGTATACATATGTATAAAACAGTGTTACTGTATCATTTTCAAACAAAAAAAGAATGACATTTACAATGAGAGTATTTCAAAGTACATGAAGTACTCCTATATAATAAAAGAGTTTGTGAGTGTGTATGTGTTTTTCTATAGATTTTTAAGCACGAGACCAAAAACGTTTCATTGTTTCAAATTTTTTTCTTTTTTCTGCATAAAAATAAATCCTTTACATATACAAACATATAATCCAATGTGTATATGTGTGTATAGTACATATTTATGCATGCATACGTACTTATGTGTATACTGACGTTGAGTACTTTTCAAAGGTAAGTAGAGTATATCATGTGTTCCAAGTCATCATTTCATTGCAACATTTACGTTTCTATTAAACGGCTTGCAGCTAAATATTATCGATTTCCATAATAATTACAAAACAAAAAACCTGCATTTTGTCTTTTGAAAACCCAAAGTTAGACTCTATCTACACCCTACTCTCGAACGTATGTATGTACCTAAATACATTAGGAAAAGAAAAACTTTCTTCAAATTCGTAAAGACTTAAAAAGCAAAACCTCACTTCTTTCTAGTGCATCAATTTTTTTAAGACACTGTAAAGCAGTTTATAATTCTCTTAAACAATATACAGTGAGCTTCAAAAGAAACTAGACACCATGTATTAAATTCTAACAATCACCGGACTTAGGTTAGAGGACGTGTAATTGACAATTATAGTACCCAGAGGGCAAGATGACCCATTGACCCGGACTTAACTTTTGCCACTTAAGGAGAGTGCCTGAAAAAATTTTAAAATATTTCAAATTTTTTTTGTAATTTTTTTTTTTCTTTGTTTCAATTTTAAAAACTGTTAATGAAACAATTTTAAAATAAAAATAACTGCAAATTATTAATGTAGATTTTTTTAATTGTACCTTTCCTTTTGGCGCTCACTGTATTTTTCAATCCTTTTCACTTCGAAGTGTATTAAAAGGAATCTTCCGTTCGATTCACTAGGTTTTCTAGTTAAGCGGGTGATTGGTTTCCTTTAACAAGTTCTAGAATAATAATGTTACCATTTGTCGTTGCGTTGAAACTATGTACCTCAACAGCATGTATTTGGTTGTTATATTTGTTGATTAAATCCTAGTCTTGTAGTTAGTGTGTTGCATTAGACGAGCTTCAAACGCCAAATCAAATACATATCAGAGATCAGCAATGAATCGTTTTTTTCGATACTCATAAGTACTCATGAAATTTTAACTATGAGTCAGTCCACAGTATTGAAATTCTACTACTCTGATTCATTCGTACTCATTACAACAATGATTTATAAGTACAATTTGCAATGAGTATGAGTACAACGTTAACGTCAAACTCATACCATTCGAAATATGTTTGATTCACCCGCCTACTCATTCAGATTCATAAATTTAGAAAAATACTTCTTATGATACTCATAAATTATTCGCGTGATTCCAAGTGATTCGATTGTAGAGTTCGTATGCGAATCATTCTTATTTTGTGATTCTTGTAAATGTTGAGTAAAGAAGAATCGAAATCCACAACATCTTGCGTATTGTTAAGTACGAGTGCGATGAGTACTTCAAACTTTGAATATGAGTAGTATGAGTATGATATTAAAATAAGTATGAATGCGTATAAGTATCAGAAATTATAAGTATGATTCGAATCTACTCATCTTTTTAAATACTCATTGCTGATCTCTGAAATACATCTCGATCAAAAAATTTCTTTCGTCAACTTCCTCTCAGCAGTCTGTTGGCAAAAATTCTGAGAATAAATTAAATTGCCATAAGAAGTTTCTTAAACGTCAGACGGTCGGAATCGACATTAAACAGCAGAGTCCACAACTCATGGATAAAATTAACCTACACAGCTTGAGTGGTGAGATAAGCTAGGTTGCAATCCTGACTAAAGGGTTGTAATGAGCTATTACGTAAATACTTTCATAAAAAGTGACAATGCCTGATGCTTTTGAAGTTTATCAAGGAAATTATTTGCTTTTAAGACAGTTAGATCACAATGTGCTTGATGAAATGTTTTAAGGGCCATTGAAGTCTCTTAATTTTTAAAATTCATAAACCCTGATGAAAATTTCTTTCTTCGCCTTTTACCCGATTCGCGTCTGATGAGTCAATGAATATATTTATTTCAACATATATGACAATGCAATGCATCATATGGTCGGTTTTGACTGGCTATAACTGTTGTTTACCTTTTTTTGTCATACAGTAACATAAGAAGGAGCCTAGAAAAACCATGTCTTCTTTCTTGGCATTGTGCCCACAATTGTGTAAAATTTTTTTTCCTTAATGAAAGAAAATTAGTTCGGCTATAAAGTTGAGTAAAAAAAAATTTAAATTAAAATTGTTTACAAACTAAATTGCCAATGTCGTTATTTAAATATCAAAGTTTTTAAAGAAAACTGGAAAACGTTAAGGTATGGAGGGGGCCACCTTATATGAGTCATGTTTAAAGGGTTACTAATTTCATAAGAACCCCCTTAAATTCTACGTAACATGATGTTTAATTTTCTTTGTTACAATATTATTAAAGAAAGAAAATAAAGAACGTACGTACAATAATAAAAATAATAAACTTTGACCTTTAACTTACATATTCTATTCACACTAAAGAACTGTGTGTTATCTTTTTCACGTTACAATTCAAATTGAAGAAGAAAGTGTTGATTTTTTCCTTCTCGTTCTTCTCATTTAATTTTTTTTCAACTTTCACTGCGACACTACAAGAGCCAAGCGAAACAAGACAAGAAAGAAATGCAAAGAAAAGAAAAATCTGCAGGGAAAAATCAAATTCAACAGGTGGTCTTTTGTTCATTTGTTTGCGGTTGAAAAGCCCATTATCTTGTAATCTAATACATATAAAAATAAACATACTTTTAGGCGCTTAAGGCCGTAAATAAGCGAAAGAAACGTGCAGGTTGACAAATAGTGCCTTAAAATGAAAATTATTATGACTGTCAGCGAAATTATGAATATTACAAGCCCTCCTCTGGCTCACTAATATATTTAATGGATTCGTTTTATGTCTTGTTAGAGAGCCTTACGCTAGGCTAACCTTTTTAACAAATGTTTTTTAGGTTGTGATTGTTATTTTTTAATTGCTTTTTTCAACACAATAAGATACCAATTAAAATAAATTATTATTGCCTTGAAGCGGTCATTTAATTAAGAATATTACACAGGTTGACAGAATAAGACATTTTAGAACTTTTTACTCATAGTTTTAACAGTGATGAACGCGTAAATTGGTTAACCCTTAACGTAACCTCGGCGTTAAATAATGTGTTCGTAAGCAAGTCCTCATAAACAGCTTCATATTGATCTACGAAAACTCTAGTGATATATGAGAGTTATGGGGGCAAAACCTCTGCATATTTTGAGAAAAATTCGGGCATGTTTTTTATAAGAAAACTGATCCTTTTTCTTCCACCTGTAGTTGATTTTCCGAATACCAGCAGAATGAACTGCATGAGTAGAAGTGATCTCCTTAATATTGGTCTTTCAGTAAGAACACCAAACTTTAACAATTGATAACGGTCATCTTGTTGCAGTTACATCTGTCAAATTAGTTGTCATTTGTTCAATCAAAAAAGAACGTGTATTCGAAGGACCAATATTTCCTAAATTTTCATCTTCAACAGTGAGGCCAAATTCTGAGTGAATGGCTGCACAAACAAACAAAATTTTTGGATGACACCAATCCACATAAGATCCAAGAGCGTCTAATACTATGTTCAGAAATGCACTTTTATTGAGTCAATATTCGGTTATTTGAGTACAATATTTTAAGTGTTCAGACATAATATAAGCAATATTCATTTGGTAGCTGGTAAACAAAACAGCTGGTTTTTTCAACAACATTGTTTTTGTTTAGTTGGTTTTTTTTTTGCTTTTCGTTGTTGGCATTTGAGTTGTCAAATATCAACAGAAAGTGTTCGGAAATTTGTAATATGCTCACTGAACGCCCTTATAACAGTGCTGTATTTTAAGTTTTACTCAATATTATAACAATTTGCGTATTTATTGCGCAATAATTAATTGAAACTTTATATGAAATATTGAGCTCAATAATGGCATTTATTGCGATTTACGCAATACTGTTACTGGTATTTAAGCTGACGGCATCATGGGTCCATATTTCTTTGAGAACAATGCTGCTCTGGCCGTCACTGTCAAAGGCAAGCCATATAGGACGATGATTACCAACATCATTGGGCTTGAATCCGATGGTCTGGGAACCAATGCTATGTGGTTTTAACAAGACGGCGCTACGTCCCACACAACTAATGAAGTATTGGATATTCTGAATGAACGATATGAGGCCACTCATTGTTATCTCACGTGAAGGTGATATGAACTGGCCACTGAGATCATGCAATTGGATCGCATTAAACTTTCTTGTGGAATTTTCTTAAGCCGTAGGCATAAGCGAATAAGCCATAAACCACAGCGGTCCTCGTAGACAACATAATCCATGCCATCGTACAAGTTCAACCAAATTATGCATCAGAGTCATGGAAAATTGTACATTGCGGCTTTTCTCCTCTCAGAGCAGTCGTGGTGTATCTTTACACGATTTTATATTCCACACATAATGGCATCAATTGACCTTTCAAACGAATAAAAATTTTCGAGTATATCCTACATATACTTACTTACATATTTTCAAGGTCATTACTACTGTTTAGCAAGGACTACAACCAAGCATGTTGTGTATGTTAATTTTATCCATTGGTGACGGAACGGAGCCACAGTTTAAAGTCGAGCCCGAAAGACAGCTTTGAGAAACAATTTCATTTAATCTCAGAGTTTTTACCAGAAGCCACCGAAAGAACTGAGATATCTGAGTTGGGATTTGAACCACGGTCTCGCGTCTAATAAACCAACACTCTACCTATTAGAGTACGATTAAATCTAACAAGACCACATACACGTCTCAATTGAAAAAAATCTTGGCTTTCCCAAAAAAATTTTCGCTACTGCGTCCCACTGTGTAATAAGTACTACTTACACATCCCAAGTTGTATGCCTCAAGCACACACCGTGCCGGCAATGGTTAAAAACATTTTTTTAACAAAAGATGACATTGTAACTGTCATGTTCTCCATTTTTTTTCATTATTTCTCTTTCGTATGAAATGTATTGTGTTGCTGTGTATGCGTATGTATTTGTATTCGCTTCATATTACAGGTGTTAGTATTTGTACAGCCATTGTTTGAGGATAACACGGATACAATATTATTCAACATGTACAGTGGAGAAGAAAAGTGCAAGGATAATAAAAAATAAAAGTTTTCTTATTAAACTTTGGAACAAAAACATGACTTTCTTTGCTACCACACTGTTTATTGCAAGTGCAACGTGAATGAAAAATTCATATTCTTTTAAGAGATTATTTATAAATTTTTTTAAATTCTTTATTATTTTTACAATACATACTCGTATATTGTAAGCAATATATTAGTGTTGTTTTTGTTATTAAAGATTTTAAAACAATTTTCTTTTCATTCTGCCATAAATTGTATATGACAGCAGCTATAAAAACTGTTTAATGACAGTAAAACTGTCATAATACATAAGAGTGTTTGGCTGGTTGCTGGGGTGGATCGATTCATTATAAATTACAACAACAACAACAAAAATCGGAATTGATTGTACATTATATTCCATTCCATTCGAATGAAAGAAATAATGTTTAATCATGTGCATGAGAATGGCACAGTGACATCTTAAATTGTGATGATATTTCTATAACGTCTTCATTAGAGTGCAATTGACATGTTATTTTTGTTGTTGTTTTCTACGCTCGTATAATCAAATTGAAATTGATTTGTTATGACAACAACAATATTTTTAAAGCATGGAAAAGAAGCGCTTTCCGTAGCAGTTTGCAAATGTAATGGAAATGTTTAAGACACGTGATGGAATGGAATTTAATTTCTTTGCAACACAGGGCAATTTTTGCATTTATCACTGCATCACAATGAGATCATAAATGATAAAGAAAGTAAATAATATTTTTCATCGTTTAACATTAAAATTTTAAACAAAAATATACCAACAAACACCAGCATTAAAAAATGGTAAACAAGTAAACAAAAATATACCAACAAAACCACAGTAATAAACGTAAATAACGATGTTTACTACGATGCTTGCATTTATAGAGATTTCTAGAAGGCGAAGTCATGAACATTCGTCTTCAAGAACATTCAACAGACTGTTGACTCTGCCATATAAAAGACAAGGCAAAGCAGGCGACTGAGTTAGTAAAGTTCAGTCAGTCTTGTGTGAAAACGCTGTGTTTTTGAAGAGAGTAATCTTGGTTTGAAGATCTCCGTTACAAAGATCTGTCGAATAATTATCTAATGATTGTTATTGTTTATGCAAAGGGTATAAACAGAGGAATAAGAAACAAAAAGCAATTGTTGTTGTTTACATCAAGTTGTGAACAGGATCATTTGAACAAAAAAAATTATTATCGGGTATCTCAGTCAGTCTTGTGTGAAGATGCGGTGCGTTTGAAGAGAGTAATCGTGGTTTAAAGATCTCCGTTACAAAGATCTGTCGAACAATTGCCTAGTAATTGCAATTGTTTATGCACAGGGTATAAACTGAGGAAAAACAAAGGAAAGCAATTGTTGTTGTTTACATAAAGTTATGAACAGTGGTACACAGAATTCTACGCATAATAAAGAATTTTAATTAAAACTAAACACAAAATTATTTTTTATTTTATTTGCAATCTACGAACTCATATTTTAAACGTTGTTTTTTTAATCGATCTCAATAAATAAAAATTCAAAGTAGTATGATTAAGGTGAGAAAGAAAATTTCAAAACTTTAAAAAGCAATTTTTCTTCAAATTTTTTCCCATCAAACCGTAGTAACGCAATCTTGCAATATATTCCATTACCACTTTGCCCTACAAAAAGAGGATATTTTATCCTCAAAACCATAAACTTTTTAAAACAAAAAAGTCATTTTCAAAAAATTCCATGAGCTTAACCAGAATTACATATGTGGAGTCTATAAGAGTATTCTTCAAGTCTTGTTCAAAGTGTTAAAAATATTTCCTTGCATATGTTGTTGACCCTTAAATCCCAAATTACATGGAATATACCCACCAACCTGTCAATTCAATTCAATTAAATCATCATCAACAATTTGTTATCAATTCAATTTAAAAATCTCTTCATATTGTTTTTGTTTTTTGTAAAAAGAAAAAATAATTCCCCAAATGATAACGACAGGAAAAATTAAAACAAAATATATACAAATAAATAATAATAAAAACAATATTTTAATATACATATTAATTAAATCATAAATCGAAAGATTAATTAAAAAAAAAATTATTTCTCGAATTTTATTATTTTTTCTATACCGGTTTGAAATTGCTTTTTTCTTTTGTTTTGTTTTTTATTGCGATAAGTTCAAAGGTCATCCATTTCATTTAAAGCCGGTCATATTTGGAAACCATTTCTAGAAATTTCCAAAAAATTTTAATAAAATGTAAGGCTCTGACCTCGATTTCAAACACTTATTCTGATAGTTAATTGATACTGGATACAATGACCAGCTAAACCAGGAAATTGTTTTCAAGGATTTGTACAAACAGCGGTTAATGAAAAAATTAAAAGAAAAACTTCAATTGCGTTTGGAATTCTCTTTTAATCACTGCCATTGTATGTAACAGTATCTGCCTGGGCTTTATTAGTCATAATTTGCATCAAAATATCTTAGTTCTGGTAAGAAAGGCTTGTTACATCGATATACATGGGAATTGTACGGCAAGCTCTGGTTCAAGCAGATTTTCTGACACATTCACTTAACCTCTGCCTTTGCTAAATCGCCGAGTATTGTTTGGATATTTTTTAGCCTTTGGTGATTTTAAATTCCTCTAGCATTTACTATTTGTTGGGTGCACGTAGTCGCCGTAGTATGTTGGCTTATTAGCCGTAAGGCCACGGTTCAAGCCCCAGGTTAGGCATCAAAACGAATATCTGAATGTCACATAGTTCTGCAAACCGTCTTGTTTTTGTCTCCAAGTTATGGCCATTTTCAGTCTTAAATTGCTTAAAATTTAGTTGTAAATAAAAAACTGCACACTGTGTACATATAGTTATGACCATACAACCATGACCATTTCTGTTGCAATTTAGTCAAAAGGGTATCTGTTCGCCAAATTCCCTGTGAGGAAATATTGTATCTTATATAAGTTAGGTTAGGTTAGAGGACGTATACTTGTCAATTAAGACAAGTACAGTACCCGGAGGTCGAATTGACACATTGTACAACGTCCTTAAAGAGGAAGGATAAGAGAGGGAATAGGATATAAAGGAGAGGAGATAGGAAAGGGAGAATGGGAAGCGGAGGGGTCACATAGACCCAACAAAGAAGGGAGAGCGCGACTACCCTGATGAAGCCCTAGCGCCTCTCAATCAGCCTAAGCCACTAATGAATCTGTGGAGAGCCTTGATGTCGGCTCTCGACACAGAGTTCAAACTCTCAAAGAAGGCCTTGCCAAGGGTCCTCAGCCTCAACCTACCAAGGGCTGGACAGTTACAGAGGAGGTGTTCGATAGTCTCCAACGCCTCCTCATCGCAACATGCCCTGCAATAGTCCGGCTGGGATCTGTTCCAGATCCCCGTCAGCGACCTAATCTCGCAGTGCCCTGTGATAAACCCGACAACCAACCTTAAGCTAGCCTTATCCAAGCCCAGCAGCCAACCTGTTCTCTTACTGTCCACAGCAGGCCATAGACATTTAGAGACAAAACAACCCGATCCGTTCCCCCAACGTCTCTGCTCTTCCTCCCCGACCCATCCATTGATGAGACCGTAGAGGTGGCAGACCAGGGGGTCAGGACCAACTATTAAATCGATCCCAGAGAGCGAACCTAACCTAGCGAGGGCATCCGCCGTCTCATTGCCCAGTATTCCGCTATGACCCGGAACCCAGCAAAGACGGATACGGTCTAGTCCAAAGGTCTTCAACGACTCCTTGCACTTGCGAACGAGCCGTGATTTGCACCAGACCGACTCAATGGCCCTAAGGGCAGCCTGATTGTCAACGAAGATTGTATCTTATATAAGTAAGGTACAGATTAAACTGTCTTAGTTTACAAAGTCCCATAAAAAATTCAAAGTTTGCATATTCTAGATCCATCTATGCTTTAAACTCGCCTGTTACCGCCATTAGAACTGCTGCGCTAAAATATATTTCATACACTTCAACTCAACTTAAAAAAAAATTATACTTTGTTACGAAAGAGTCGCTAAATACAGTCCCGTCATAATAATAAAAAAAAACTAAAATGAAAAATTTATTTTTAAATTTCCTACTATTTCTTCCCAGAGACAAAGTTCTTGAAATCTTTACTCAACGAAATGCAATCGACGACACTAATTAGTGTCCCAAAAACAAAATATTGCGTATATGCTCTAGTCTACGTGTATTTTTTTTTTTTTTTTGTTGGAGTCTGGCAAATTGTTGAAAATGAAATGAAATTTGTTGCTAAAAATTCTTTAAAACGTTATCTTTTTCGAGTTCAAATTTTATATTTTTGTTTTTGTTGTTGTTGCTATTTTTAAATTTTAAAATTTCATTTGATTTGTTGCAATAAAATAATTAAATTTAATGAAATCAAAATGTACATGAACCTGTTGGCTGATAGACAGACATTGACACCGATACCGATACCAAAAACGTTGTATTAAATAAAAAAAATAAAATTCATAATTTAATTATGCTATTCCGTATTATTTAATTGAATTTAATTTCAATTTTTTTTATTTAATAAAACAAAAACAACAACAACAGTAAAATAGAAACAAAATTATCATATTAACGTTGAAAACAATAGATTAAGTACAGAATGAATGAAATGCAATAAAGTATGGAGAGAGAGAGAGATTAAGAAATTATATGCAAAAACTTTATTAAATCATATTTGTTATACTGTGTACACTGTACCCATAATAGCATGTAATTGTAATTGTGTGTCTAAATATAGAATTATCGATGGCAAATATTTTTAATATTTTTATACTAAACGACACCAACACTGACAACATCACCGACACCATCACCATCACTAACATGCAGTAACCCATTACTGTGTCTAATCATAATTGAATTATCAGCAGTGCTGCTGCAGCAGTGCTAAAGACAGATGCAGCATTTGCAGTGTAAAAATAAAACGTAAAAAACAAAAAACAAATAAAAAATTAAGGAAACTAAAGTCCATTATGATTGGACTCATAATGTTAGTCAGCCGACTAGGCTGATACGCCTATAAATAACACATTAAGATGAGATTTTTATTATGATGAAAACGTTTTTAAGTCAGGGTTATGAAATACAAATAATTTTAAGAAACAAATTCTACCAGCACAATTTAAATATTTATTTACCATCCCATTCAACTAGGCAATGAGCAATGAAACCTAAGAATGTTTGTGTATCTTTTTCCCAACAGTCCCACAAATAATGTGGTAAAGTTTTCTCCTCTACTTCGACACTAGAAATCCCAGGTCCTCAAGTCTTGCACGATATAACATCTAATCGTTCCCTAGACAGAACCTCTAAACTCTTTGATTTGGGAAATACCAAAGAGATTGCCTAATAAGAATGAACAATTTGGTCGCTACATACACTTTCAGAAGAAGCACGAATTTATGGTATACAGAGTGGTATTGCGAGTTTCTTTCAAGCAAAGGTTTGCGTCGTCGAAAGATGTGCTCAATTCAACTTGGTTGGCAAAGAAAAACAACGCTGCCGAGCAGCGATCCAAACAGTCATCTTATTTAAGGTTGGTTCGATTTAAGAATGGAAAACTTAATCAGTTGGGAAGAAGGTGTAGTCATACTCCCATGTCATGCAGAAATTCACTGCTGATGGGACCAGAAACTGCTGATGGGACCAGAAATTTCCGTGGAATAGGAAGAGAAGTTAGGTAAGGTTTACCCGGCGAAAAGAAAACTAAAGGCCCACTTCTGAAGTCAAACGGGTTTGAGAGAATTTAAACTTTCCTTGGGGAATCAATGAGAAGAAATTTGCTACAGAATATCCACAAGTAATCTTATTGGCTATCTGACCAGGTGAACCAAGGTGGACTTATTTTAAAATAGGGACCAATTCAAGTTCAATATGTAGAGTCTGTGACGAGAAAATCAAGTCATCGCGCGTCGTTAATACTTCTCAAAAGAAAACTCTTGGGTGTTAACCATGTAGTAGGTAGAAAGCTATCTATGCTAACGCCGAACTGTATCCAGAAGCACCAGAATTGAGGAAGACATTATAGGGATACACAAAATAGTTTGTGGAATAAATCGTCTGGTCGTGGTAACTCTGCACAACAATACCTTCAATATAGACATAATTGGTCATTACAATACTTTAATCAGGATTACGACCCAGCTTCTCACACCACTTATGTTGTTTGTGTTAATTTTATACATGAGTGGCGGGACCTACAGTTTAAAGTCGACTCTGAACGCTAGAATTTGAGTAACTTTTCATGGCAATTTTAGAATTTTTGCCAGAAACCTGCTGAGAGGAACTAACCGAAGAAATGCGACCTATGGTTTGAATCGAGGTCTCACGTGTAATAAGTCAACACACTACCTACTTGACTACGTTCAGTACATTCTGTTTTTTCTTCCATTTTGTTACAAAAATCGTTTGATTTTGAAATTATCGATATATTTTGCGTTTAATCGATATAATGCGATTAATCGATTACTATGCGAATCTTTGTATTACATCACCAGTCGATATCAAATCCAAGTTGGATCTGGTCTCATGTCTTAATAGAATTTTTATAAAAAGTTTTGAATTTTTGTTCATCAAATCAATTATGCTATGCCCTTATTACCGTTAAATGTGATTTAATATCACGGAACTTTACTTCTGCAAACATCCCATTTCCCAAATTCTCCAAATTTAGGGTTTCATTTGATATCCCCGGACCAATCAAGGGTTAATAGTGATTATTTGTCTAGCAGTTTCCACTGCACTACAATCTTACAGAATCTCATAAACAATAACAAATTTGCAATGGCCACCAGCAGAGCCCGAAGTAAAATTAAACGTCGAAAAGATTATTTTATGTGAACTTGAATGAACTGTGATTACGATGTTTTTTTTTCGTAATTTTCAGTTATTATTTCAACATGCAAATTAACAAAATATTATCAATTAACAGTTATACGGATACGTAACACTTGCTTGTACGTACATTCATACATACATATGTACATGCGTTTACGTATTTTAATTCCAGATATTATGAACACCAAAAATACATGTGATACACAACAGTTATGATTAGATTTTTGGCAGTACGTTCTCTACTTTACCTTGTCGTGACTCTCAAATGCTCTCATTAACTCTTACCATTTTTAGCAAAGAATTATTACAACAACTACATACATACATACATGCAGACGTATTTGTAGATTTCGTTTTATCTACTATTAAATTATAATAACAACAAAGATAAGAATTAATAAATAAATCAGCTGATAACAAAAAGAGAGCGAGAGATATGGAGAGAAATCAAAATGTATTCATGTGCTTTAAATCACATAGTATAACACGAGGCTAACCGAAAATTAAGAGAGAACATTAATCCAAAATATAAATTAAAGTGAGTACAAGTGCACAATTAAACACAAAAAACTTCTATAAAAAAAGAGAAAAAGCAAAACAATAACAAAAGGCAATAAGAATTAGTCTTTGTGTTTAGAAAAGCGTACAAAGAAAATGCATTTAAAAACAGTGTTAAAAAAAACAAACAAAACAAACAACAAAAATAAATACAAAATCAAAAAAAATTTGCCAACAAGTGTTTTAATTTAAATCAAAAACAACAAAAATAAATACAAATACATTGTTGTTATCGTTTTATTTTTTTTTTTTATTTACTCGAAACGAATGCTTATGTTACTGTATGCTCTTATTCGTACTCGTCTTCTATGTATTTACATGTGTGCGTGTGTGTTTATTTGATTTTTATTGAACTGATAAGAAAATTAGTTTCGGTTTGTTTGAAAATTAACACAAAATAATCACTCAAAAAGAGAGCATACTCTTCATCGATTGTTGTTGTTGTTACTATACTGTATTGTTAAAAATAAGATCTCTACTCTCTTGTTTACTTTGTTTGAGGGGGTAATATTCGTGTGTATGCATATGTGTTTGTGTATTCATTGACAATTTTTGCTTTTCAACACATTATAATTACCAATGATAATTGCTTTAATTTCAAGAGATTGTGAGAATAACTTCGGTAAACAGCTAGATAGAGAGTGAGAGATAGAGAATATAAGATACGTAATGTGAGAATAAAAGAAATTTAGTACAACTTTGTTATCAGTAACAAAGTGTAGACAAACCTTTAAATTAAGGCACTGGTTGTGGGAAAAAACGCGTATATGGTTCTTTATGAATAAAATTATTAATCTTAACTTTTTCTGGGCAAACATTTTAGGCTCAACATCAGAGATAGGCAATGAATCGCTTTTTCGTTACTCATAAGGAGGAGCTAGGCCGTAATTCTGACCGAAGGTTTGTAATGGCCAATTATGTATGTATGCATAAGTACTCATAAAATTTTGAGTATGAGTGAGTCAACAGTATTGAAATTCAACAACTCTGATTAATTCGTACTCACTACAACATTGATTTATAAGTACAGGTTGCAATGAGTATGAGTACAACGTTGACATCAAACTCATAACATTCGAAATGTATTTGATTCATACGCCTATTCATTCAGATTGATAAATTTAGAAAAATAATTAAAATACTCATAAATGATTCAAGTGATTCGAATAATTTCTGAAAATTTACAGTCTTAGTTGTTGTTGCATTTACAAAAAAACAAGAAAGAAAAAGACAAAGACAGCAAGCAAAGCAAACACACAACCTTCTAGTGAGTATTGTAGTCTTCGTACGCGAATCATACTTATTTTGTGATTCTTGCAAATGTTGAGTAAAGGAGTGTCGAAATCAATAACATCATGCGTATTGTTAAGTATGAGTACGATGAGTACTTCAAACTTTGAATATGAGTAGTATGAGTATGATATTTAAATAAGTATGAGTGCGTATAAGTATCAGAGATTATGAGTATGATTCGATTCTAATCATCTTTTTGAATACTAATTGCTGATCTCTGCTCAACATGTTTTTTACTTCGAAACTTTATTTTTATGGGATATTTTAATATGCCACTGAGATTTATAAGCACACAATAAGTTCAATGGAAAGGTTATTCAATTATTAGGTATTAAATACTTCTGGAATTTTACTGTCAATGCAATTTAAAAAAAAAAATAGATTCTTCAAGTCTGCCACTTGAACTGCTTCTTTTAACAACGCGCTTTCATTTTTAAGGCCTGTTTTTTTCTGAGTTATTCTCTTCGAAATTTTTTGAAAATCTTTATCAACAGTAGCAAAAGCACTAATTTGACAACACTGATCAGTAAATATTCTTTGATTTTGTGTTAAACGCAAAAGTCAGGCATGGGAATAATTATATACCTAATAATTATATTTTTAATATAATTTCCTTATAAGTTTATAGACGAATCTGTAAAACAAAAAAGAAATAATCATCACTTTAGTCCAGTATCCTGCCTCACCTCTCTGAAACAACTTTTTATGGCACTGTTATTTATCACAGCTTTTGCCAGAAAACTGCTGACAGGAAGTCGCCGAAGAAACTTTTTTTCATATTTCGTTTTGTTAAATCTGTCTAGGCTGGGCCACGATCACGTGTCTAATAGGCCAATACATTACCTAATAGTCGACGGTGACTTTAATTATTCACTTAGTTGGTTATAACTTGGGTCCTTTACCGTAGTTAAGTTCCTATAAACCGCCTATTATCTGTTAGTATATCTTTGCTTTGTTTCAGTTTCATTTATCAAGCATTGCCAGTTAAGAATGTGATTGGATTACTGCAGCAAGTGCTCGGTTACTAGGTTACGAAGTGACAAGAAACAATGTTCTCTATGATTTAGTCATACATTTTCCTCAATTTGTGGAGTAGCTGAAGTTATCTTATGATTTGCGTTGTTAATGTTAACCAAGTGGAAAACAAAGGTCAAAGGACTATCAAAATTGATGCTGAAGCCTCTACATATAATTTTTTTTGTAAAACCCGCACTCAGGGGATGGCCCCAACTCATGCAGCGCATTGTGCAGGTTTAGAAAAATAGGTTATAGGACGGTGGAAAGAAGGAGTAGTGTTTGTGGACATTTGATTTAAATTTACCAATATCGTAACTGACGGGAAAAACTTCCGCAGGAAGATCATCCCACAAGCGAGCAGTGCGGGCAATAAATGAATTTTCCCTGTAATGCATTGTGCGGTTCACTGGACAATCAACCACAAAAGGATGTGCTCTGCGAGGAGTACGAGTACCCCGTAAAAATATGTGATTAGCGGGAACCAAACCCCTTATCTCTCGAGAACACCTCCCATTATAGTACCGATAGAACAATGAAACACACGCCACATTGCGAATTATTATACGAAAACCATGAAATCAGTGTGGCCGCCCACAAAGTTTAGCCTTGATTATTCGGGGTTCACAGCGACCACTTTATCGACTAAGCCTAATAGATTCGATGCTATTATACGAGATAACAGGAGTATATTAAATTGTACAGAATTTTAATAAAAAAAATTGTCACCCACAATTTTAATGTCAACGCTTTGAGTGCAAGTTAAACTTAAAAAAAACTATCGGCTGTTCAGTGGTTTATCAAATATTTTTCCAAACTCAAATGATACATCAAATTTATGTCATGTATGCTTCAAATCGTTGAGTTTAATTGTGGAAAAATAAATTCATATTATCCATGCCTGCTGAGAGTGTTGGTAGTATTTCAACAAATATACTTTGTTTCTTCCTTCTCTCACGCTCTTCTTAATCAAATATTTCAAAGTAAAAAAAAAAAAAATATTTATAGAAAAAGAAAACAAAAAAAAACGCGATTATTTAACAGAAAAAAATTTTAATTCCTTTTTATCAACAAGTCAAACAGAACATCAATTTCAGTTCTTAAACGGCGTTTAAATGCGCTGCACATACTAAAACAAAACAGAAAAAAATAAAATATAGAACATTTTTTTTTACGTGAAACATAAATGAAAAAATAAACACAAGTTCAAATAAAAATAGATGTTTTATAAATAAAAAAGAAAATAGTTTTTCCATACAAAAAAAAAAAAAAAGGAAAGAAAAAGTGATTTTTAGTATTACAAAACGACACCCAAAATCCATGTGCTTTTAATATAATTTTCTATTACAATACCCAAGCAACCAACCAACCAACACTGTGTAAATTATTTATTAACACAAACGAAACCAAAAAAAAAAAAAAATTTCAAAAAAAATTTTAAAAAGAAAATAAGAAAAAATATAAATTAATGTAAATGGATAATAAATTTTATAAATAATACGTTAAATATTTATTACAATATTTTGTTACAAGTGCTTACAAACAGCAGAAAGGAACACAACAGATTACAACTACTGCTTGCTGCTGAGACTAGCAGTCATAATCGTCATTGGCAATAAAAAAAATTATTTTTTTAAATGGTAATTAAAAATGTAAATAATTTTTCTATTTTCATTATTTTCATTTCAAATTAAATCAATGCGTATGTACATACGTATTCACTATTTAATGCGAATTACAAAACGTTTCTAAAAGGTTTTCACAAAACTGGGGCACTATAATCAAATAAAAAAAAAACAATTAAAAAATATATTTTTAAAAATAAGTGTGAATATTTTTTAAATTTTTTTTATTGATTGATTTTATGATTATTTTTGTTTCTGTTTGATTTTATTATTAAACGACACTGGCCTACAAGTGCTTAGCAAATTGCGCGCCAATTTTTTTTTATTTACAAAAAAGGCAGAAATTAATGTGTTACTCTGGTAAACTTTTTATACGAAATTGTTTACATTTTAGCCACAAATAAATTATTATGTAAATAGTAACAGTATTAGAAAAATACGGAAGGACATTAAAGATTAAAAATACATTTCTCTGATAATAGATTTCTCTGTAAACATATTCCTTCAGATAGGTACAGTAAGCGTCAAAAGAAACTATACATTAAAAAAAATATACATTCTTAAATTACCATTATTTTTATTTTAAAATTGTTTCATTGCCAGTTTTTAAAATTGAAACAGAAAAAAATTTCGAAAATATTGTGAAATTTTTTCATGCACTCTCCTTAAGTGCTAAAAGTTGAGTTTGATGATTGTTAAAATTTTATCCATAGTAAACAGTTTCTTTTGATGCTCACTGTAGGTTAAGAGGACCATCACACAAAGGCATTCTCTTGTGGCTTATCTTGGCATAATGTTCGCCAACGTATTCTCTTTATCGCTTACCAATTTATTCAATATCTTCCAATATACTCCTCTTCGATGGGAAATGTCTCCCTCACTAAATTAGTCATTACAACCCTTTAAACAGGATTACGATATAGCTTCTCAAAAGTACCCATGCTGTGTGCCTTAAGGAACATTTCATGGCAATTTTATTTATTCTCAGAGTCTTTGCCCGAAGACTGCTGAGTGAATACGGCGAACGATTTTCTTTATGTTTCGTTTTTTATTCGAAATGGGGTTCAACCTTGGGCTCGCAGCACATTGTATGGAAAATGTCTAGTGAGGTCTGATGCGTTTTATAGCTTAGGAATGGAAAGTTAAGTCTCATAAAATATTTTTTTATTTCATTCTACTCAAAGACCTTGTCATTATGTGCGAAATACCATATTATTTAAATGTCTGCCTCTGAATTGAACGCGCACTAAACAGTAATTTTTTTCTAATGCAATGCCTTTTCCACAATCATGTTTGGTATCTATGAGCTCCAAGTAAAATTAAGTTAGATAGTCCTACTTAAGCCAATGCTTAAAACCTTTCTGATGCCACTTTTAATATTCTACCGGCAATTATGGCAACAAAAACATAAATCAGCTACAGAACTTAATCACAAGCTGAATAAACTAACAATCCACAGGAACTATCTATGACAAGAACGAAAATACATTTTTATTAACACGCATAACATACATAATTGATCATTACAACCCTTTAGTCAGGATTCCAACCTAGCTGTTAATTTTATACATGAGTGGTGAAACCTACAGTTTAAAGTCGATGCCGAATGACAAATTTTGTGAGAAACAATTCATGCCAATTTTATTTACTCCCAGAGTTTTTGCCAGAAATCTGCTGAAAGGATAGAAATGGCCGAAGAAATAATCTAGGATTTGAACAGAGGCCTCATGTCTAATAAACCAACTCACTACCTACCAGACTACGGCGACTTCATAACAGAATTTTTTTCCCGAATGCAATGGCTTTTAAACAATAACGGTTGGCATCTTCGAGCTCTAATTTGAATTAAGTTAGTTGATCCTACTTAGGCCAATGCTTAAACCCATTGTGATAACACCATTAATATTCAAACATGGGCTAGTGTAAGCCAATCTATGTCTCGGATAAATCTTGTTATTGCAGCAATCTTTATGTAGGAAATCTCAATCGTAGGCGACAGAATATGAGAGAAAACTTCTACCTCTTTAACGCACGAACATAGTCTTACCATATGATGTGGAGGATAATCTCCTCCTCTATATTAGAACTGCATTAGAACAGCTCTGAAGTATTATTTTGAAGGCTATAATAAAAAAACATTAAAGTCCAGTTATTAGCCATAGGTATACTTCCCTTTACTAGTTACATAGTCATGATAAAAATTCTTTTATTCATTACACATACGAAACAAAACCAGAAATAACATATGTAAAGTTTAATACAGAAAATAAAACTATAAAATTATAATGTTTATCTAATTATGATTCATTTGTTTTTATTTTTTATTCATAATTCGATTTTAAATATTATGTATAACGATGAAGAAGAAGAAAAAAATAAATAATATTTTAAACAAAGACCACAATAACAAAAACAAAAAAACAAACAACATCGTCATCAATTTATAGGTCAGTCATCTTTAACACAAGAAGGAACATTCATTAGATAACAAAAACAATAACAATAACAAAGACATGAAATACATACAAGAAATGCGATCAATTTAAAAATTAAAAAAAAATAAATTTAAAATTAAAAATAAAATATGTACGTTTGTTAGAATACGACACCTGTTGATATAACAAATTACCGTACTTTTAGAATTTTTTTTTTCGTAATAAAAATATCAACGAAATTTAATTATTGAAAACGAGTCTTGAAAAAAAAACACAAAGTTTTGGTTGCGATTTTCTCGAAATTCCTGTTGGCAAATACAATATCCGTCTGGTATAGCTCTAAAGCTGGAATGCGGTTAAAAGTTGAATTTTTTAGATTTTTCAAATTAACGAAGTTATCAAGTAATTCTCTGATCGCTATGATAAATAATAAGAAAATTTTCATTATTCCAATCGTTCAGTATCCCTACGAGCGTCCGCCAATAAATCTTATCCGCCGGGAAGCAATCAACCTCTCACCGAACTATCCTTCTTACAACTCTCAATTTAAATAAGCGTTGAATGTTATAACAGTATTGATCACATTTCACGTGGCCATTAATATACCATACTGAGCCAGAAGTTTTTCTTCTTACTCAAGTGGGCATAATGCCCTCCATAAATTGGGCAAAAAACAACAAAATTTAAAAAGGTACGGTTTTGTGACCTATTGGGCTGGATATCTATTGGACCAAGGATTCCAAAACTTTTTCGTTATGGTCAGGTGAACCTTGGGACCGGAGATATAGCCGATCAGGATCGGATACGTGATCGGAAATCTTGAAAGTTCGATAAAATTTTAAAAGGTACGGTTTTCTGCTTTAGTGCGCTGGATAGCTATTGGATCAAGGATTCCAAAACAGTCTTCGCTAGGGTCGGGGGAACGTTTCTCTTTTTTTTTTTTTTTTTTTTTTTTTTTTTTGTAAAATTAAAAGGTTTAGATTTGCCCTCCTTTCATTTTTTTCTTTAATTTATCACTATTTTTGCGATCTTTAATCGATTTTCTTTTCTCCCTTTTCCAAATTTTTCAATTATTTTAACTTAACAGTGTCTGTTAACATAACATTCAATGTAAAAAAATATATATAACGTTCGTAGCTAACTTTACACACATCAACCATAATATACACATCGTAGGGTACTTTCATAAACACATAAAAAATATAAACAATTCAAAAATATGGAACACGATATTAAAAAGGCGACAAAAACAGAACAAGAACACGAACAAAAAATACAAATTTTAAGTTAAAATAAAAATAAAAAAAAAGTTTTCTTTTGTGTTTGTTTCAATTTGTATATGCAAAATATTTTAAATGTTGTTGTTGTTGTTATTAACAATTTTGTTTATATTGAATAAGAAACAACAACAACAATATTAACATATTAAAGTAATGAATATAAACAAAACACAAAACAAAGTAAAGGAATTAAAGAAAGAAAGAAAAACAAAAACATTTAAATAGAGGGTGGCGTAAATGACTATACAAACAAGATATGTATATAAAAAACAAGTAAAAACAAAAAATAATAAAAATTATAAAATATTTTATTTTAAATTTAAAAAAATTTGTTTAACAGTTGTTTTTGGCATAGAAACCAAACCGCCCAGTTTAAATCACTTTTAAAATGCAATTTGTTTTATTGCAATTGTAAAATTATTTGTTTTTTTATCGTTTTTTATTTCTTTAATAAATTTTATTAATTTTTGTTTTGTTTTTGTATTTTACAATACTTCCTTATTTTTATTATTTTTATTTTATTTTAATTTTTTTTTTTTAATTGCCATTAAAATATAGTTTATCACGCAATTCTAAAGAATTGTTTCTGTTTCTGTTTTTGTTTTTAAATTGAATTAAAAATGTAGTTTTTCCTTTGTCCGCATTTGTCGTAATTTATTGTCCAGCCGTAATGTTAATCTTTTACAAAGAATTGATAGAAAACAAAGAGAAATTCTTTGTGCTGGACCGCCTCTTGAAATAAAATTTCTTTTAAAAGTTACAAAAGAAAGAAGAAAAAAATAAAATCTTTCAACAGAAAAACTATTGTTGTCTTTACATCCTGAGGACAAACGTTTTAAAATGAGGCTGAAAGAATAAATTAATCAAACGGAAATAAAAAACTTTAGACAATCTATGCCATAAAATATCTTTTCAATTGCCTATCCTAAGTAATATAGCTGGTATTCCAACTGAAGTTACAAGTACTCTCTGGGATAGTTACTGTTCCCATGGTAAGATGTGTAGTTTTTCTCCAAAGATGCTATAAAGATGCTTCATTTAATTGCTTACACAGCAAAAGCTTGGTGGCAGCTAACGCCAAAATAAATTCGACCGACAGCAAGAACTTCAATGTCTTGACTTAGCTTACTCAACCAATACATATGGATTCTTCTGTTAAAATTTTACAATGCTTTCCAGGCTGCACTTGTAGCCATATCCATATGTATTATATGTTACGGCCGATGGCCTCTCCTCAGACAGTCAGGCTACTTACTTAAAGATACTTGACTCTTTGATACTTTAACTTATCAAACCATCGCTGCAGAAGCAAAGCGTCACAGAGAATGTTGAGAAGAAATTCGTGACTGTACAGCACTACTATTTAATCGTAAATTGCAAACATTCTAAAGGCTTTGAACACTGCAAGATCCTGAGGAAAGAATTAATCACTCGGAGGCAGAGATATCAGTTCTCAGCTAAGCTACGGCCGTAATGTTTGGCAGTACAGTAGTCCAGTCTTAGAACTACTAACGCATCGTGTTACTGAAAATTGTCTATTTAGAGAGTGTATACACACATACATTACAACCCTTCAGTCAGGATTACGGCCAAGTTTTTCACACCACTTATTTTGTGTTTAATTTTATACGTGAGTGGCGGGATCTACAGTCTAACGTCGACTCAGAACGACAGATTTTTGAGAAACTTTTTCATGGCAGGTTTATTTACACTCTCAAAGTTTTTGGCAGAAATCTGCTGAGAGAAAGTCGCCGAAGAAATATTTTTTTTTTCATATTTCGTTTTGGCACACTACACTAGACTACGGCTACTTCCTTTAGTGAGTGTATACAGAGCTCATTTTCGTCGTAGGCTAGTAAGTTGTGTGTTCCCACGGTTCAAACCCCAGGACAGGCATTTCGAAAGAAACGAAATATTGAAAAATATTTCTTCCGCTTAGCAGTCTTCAGACAAAAAATCCTGAGAGTAAGTAAAATTGCCATGAAAAGTTTCTCAAAAATATGTCATTCGGAGCCGGCTTTTGTAGGTGCCGCCACGCATTAACAAAATTAACACACACAACATCACGTGATGTGGGGAGCTAGGTTGTAATCCTGACTAAAGGGTTGTAATGACCAGTTACAGTACTAATGGTAATTTGAAATGTGACCAATACTGTTATAACATTCAACACTTGTTTAAATTGAGAATTGTAAGAAGATTAGATCGGATAGGGGTTGATTGCTTCCCAGTGGGTAAGATTTATTTGCGGACCATTGAAATAATAAAAAATTATGGATGTTAATGTATGCAGAACTGCAGAATATATATGCAAATATATAATTTTCTTTCTCAAGTGGACCCCGCGAATGCACGCCTCACTATTCTAAGCTATGTGACTACATTAAAAAGACCTTAGGTTCCAAGGACAATTTGCATAATAACTTGTTATAGGAGGCCCTATTCACACTTAAAATATCGCAAATTTTAAAATCTAGTTTTTTCCGTCAGTTTTGTAGAAAGTTGCTCTAAAAATTTCCTCAAGTTTGGTAAATTGAGACACCAGAGATCAACAATGAATCGTTTTTTCGCAACTCATAAGTACTCATGAAATTTTGAGTATTGAAATTCAACTACTCTGATTAATTCGTACTCACTACAACATTGATTTATAAGTACAGTTTGCAATGCGTATGAGTGCAACGTTAACATCAAACTCATACCATTCGAAATATGTTTGATTCATAAGCCTACTCATTTAGACTCATAACTTTAGAAAAATACTTCCAATACTTGTAAATGATTCGAGTGACTCGATTCATTTATCAAAATTTACAGTCTTAGTTGTTGTTCCATTTACGACAAAAGAAAAAAGACACATAAGCAAAAAAGGAGAGAGCAGCAAGCAGAGCAAACACACAACCTTTTAGTATTTTAGTATTCGTATGCGAATCATACTTATATGTGTGCTTCGTGTATATGTTGAGTTATGGACAGTCGAAATCAGAAACATCATGCGTATTGTTAAGTATGAGTAGGATGAGTAGTTTAAACTTTGAATATGAGTAGAGGTTCCATGATATTAAAATAAGTATGAATGCGTATAAGTATCAAAAATAATGAGTATGATTCGATTCTACTCATGTTTTTGAATACTCATTGTTGATCTCTGTTATGGTAGACCCTAAGCCCATTTAAAATATCACAAAGTTTATAATCTTTGATATTTTAAACCTACTTCTACCTTTTGTTATATTTTAATTCTTTTTTTTAATATTTTGACACCCCACTTTTAATTACGGCTCTGCTACTTTTTGCCTCGTATTTATTTTGTTTATTTAAGTTGCGTTAAATTTTGTCAATATGAATCGTAAACAGTGTTTATTGACGTTAAATTAATTGTTGATTGTTTATTTATTTATTTTATTTTTAATGCTTTCAAGATTTTGCAATTATTTATTTAATAAATAATAAATGATTAGATTAGTTTATTAGCAAAATTAGAATTATTATTTATTGTTGCGATTTCGATTGCAATTTTTAATTAGAACATGAAAAAATTGATATTTTTCGGATAATTAGAGCCTAAAAAAAGATTTTGATTACAAATGATATATAAAAGTAGTGAAAGAATTGTTATCTGTCGTTTGAAAAAGAACTGATATTTAGTAGGGAGAGATAATTTTGTTTTAAAAACGATTCCAAATTTAAATTTAAAAAGATTTCTGATTTCAAAACAAAAGTAGGCGTGTTTAGTCTTAAGTTTTGAATTGAATTACTAAATAATATTAAAAGTAATAAAAATGTCTTTGTTATCACCAACTATCATTAAAAACTATTTAACAAAGGCTTTAAAACTAGAACGCCAGAAAACTAGAAGTAAATACTACTCTACTGCTACTATGTATATATTTGCTTTAAGCCTTTGCTACAGAAAAGAGATTAAAATTATTTAAGAATTAAAAATTATTCGAAATCTTCTTCGGTTCTCTCTCTTTGCCGTTCCTTTCCTTCCTTTACTAATATATACACTGTTGAAGAAATGCCTTGAACTAGGCCTTAAAAGTTCTGAAATCTCATAAAATGTAATAAAACTAACTAAATATGATACGTGGTCCTATATCTTTATAACTACTTTAGATTAGCTTAAGTTTGAAATATACTTAATTGGTCATTACAACCCTTTAGACAGGATTACGACCTAGCTTCACACACCACCTCACGTTTTGTGTGTTCATTTTATCCATGAGTTACGGGACCTACAGTTTAAAATCGACTCCGAACGACAGAATTCTTGCCTTCATATTTTTATTTTTTCCGAGATGTCTGACCTGGGTTTGAACCAGGTGGCTTGTCACACCACCCATGTACATATATGTACATCAGAGATCGGCAATAAGTATTCAAAAAGATGAGTAGATTCGAATAATACTTATAATTTCTGATACTTATACGTCTGCATACTTACATATTTTAATAGCATACTCATATTAGTCATACTCAAAGTTTGAAGTACTCATCATACTTATACATAACAATATACATGATATTATTGATTTCGCTCCACATAACTCAACGTATACACGAAGCACAAAATAAGTATGATTCGCGTACGAACACTTCAATATTCACTAGAAGGTTGTGTGTTTGCTTTGCTTGCTGCCTTTGTCTTTTTCTTTCTTCTAAGACAGTAAATTTTGTTGAGTGATTCGAATCACCGGAATCATTTATGAGTATTATAAGTATTTATCTAAATTTATGAATCTGAATGGGTGAATCAAAGATATTTCGAATGTTATGAGTTTGATGTCAACGTTGTACTCATACTCATTGCAACATGTACTTAGAAATCAACGTTGTAGTGAGTATGAATGAGTCAGAGAACATAGTAAAATTTCAATATTGTTGACTCACTCATACTCAAAATTTCATGAGTACTTATGAGGAGCGAAAAAACGATTCATTGCTGATCTCTGATATGATATGATAAGCAATGCTGGACTAATGGTTCGTATCTTTGCTAAAAAATTATTATTTCTCTTCAAATTTGACAAAAATTTTTTAAATAATAATTCTCTTTGCAAGATAATGAAAATTTTTAATCAGGAAATTAATTTTTTCTTCTAATTTATGTAAAACGACATTAAGAGGTTAATAACTTTGTGATTTAATCTATAAATTGCTAAAATTCTATTGTAATAGTGAAAATAGAACTCATATTTGGCATAATTTCTGTTTGAATACGATTATTTTAGATTTTATTTTAAATATTTAAATCACGAGATTTTTGATAACCCTTTGAACTTTTCAATTAAACTGACGCACGCTATTTTAATAGTTTTCTACTGGAAATTGTTTTTCTTTTGGTTGAGTTTTTAGCAACTTTTTAAAATAAAATGAGAATTAATAAGAAATTTGAATAATTAATTGTCTAATAATAGAAGCAAAGAGCTAAGAATACTTCCGTGAGACTGTAAAAACTTAGTAAAATTAAAAAAAAGTGAATAAATTGGTCCATTAGAAGTCCATTAAAATCCATACCATATTTTTAATTGTGTTCATTCATTCATAAATTATTACTTCATTGTTTTAAATTTTGCAATAAAAATTTTAATTTGCATCCTTGTCCCTGACCTCTTAACCTCACTGCATTTAATTTTATTCTCTAAAAAACATTTTTTTGTTTCGATTTTATATAGGAATTTTGACCTTTTCTAACCGGAGATTAAATTCAAACTGTATCTTATACGAGTGTAGGTAGCAGTTCAATTCAATTCAAATTTATTTAACATGGTGTTGATAATTTATTATTAATTTTGTACTGATAAAAAACGGGAAACATTTTTATGGAATATTTTCAGTCAATATTTTACTTTGTTGGTTGATAATTTTAAAGATTATTAAATAGAGTTTCTTACCTTTTAGAAAATCACGTGCTTTTACAGGTACTTAAGCACTTAATCTATAGTTTTGAAATTATAGTGGACATTTGTCTTCTAATAGAGACTTCAAAAAATTTGACAGATGATAACGGTCATCTTGTTGCAACTATGTATGTACACCTGTCAAGTTAGTTGTCATGCATTCAATTGCCTAATCACCATTTTGTAAAATGGGTGTTCTGATCGGGAAACATACCGCTTACGACCATCATAATTGTTTTACCGAACAGACTCTTCGCAATGTGGTAAACACACATCGCAGAAGAACCCAAAGTAGTCGATTTAACGTCGCTTACAAAAACTCGATCGTTATCTGGTCACAATTAGGTGAATTTCGCATTGATATTTAAGCCTGTATCCGTACTGCAGATAACCTACCATTGCCAACAACATACGTTCACTGAATGGCCTCAGTTGATAACTGATCCTAATTTTCATCGAAATATCATCTTCAGCAATGAGGCCTATTTCTGTATAAATGTGTACGTAAACGAGCAAAATTGTCAAATTTATGGCGATACCAATGTATATGAGATTCCAGAATGTCTAGTGAACCCGAAAAAGTCACTGGTTGGTACGAGTACGGGTTCTAGGCTACCGGTGCAATCGCTCCATATTTCTTTGAGAATGACATTGACCAGGCTATTACTGTTAACGGCCAGCACTATAGGTCGATGAAAACCAACCTTTTTTGGTCTGAATTGGCAGATCTGTACACCAACGGCATGTGGTTTTAACAGGATGGCACTACGTACCACATAGCTCATACCACATTGCATATTCAGCACAAGCGATTAGAGAGTCATGATCATCTCACGTGGAAGTGATGTGAACTAGCTATCGAGATCATGCAATTTGACCCTATTAGACTTTTTCTTGAAGGGTTTTCATAAGTCGCAAGTAGAGGCGAATGGGCCACTAAACACAGCGGACCCTCAAAGCCAACATAGCCCTTGCCATCGCTCAAATCTATATCCGATCAGATTTATACGCCAGAGTAGTGAAAAATTAGACATTTCAAATCCGCTACAACGAGAGAAGCTACATAGTCGCCGTATTCTAGTAGGTAGCGTGTTGGCTTATTAGACGTAAGGCCACGGTTCAAACCCTAAGTCAGACATCAAAACGAAAGTATGAAAAAAATATTTCTTCGGCGACTTCCTCTCAGCAGATTTCTGGCAAAAGCCTAGAGAGTAAATAAAAATTGCCACGAAAAGTTTTTTAAAAAATCTGTCTTTCGGAGTCGACTTTAAACGGAAGGTCTCGGCATTTATGTACATATACAATTAGTACACACAACATGTATGGTGTAAGAAGCTAGGTCGTAATCCTAACTGAAGAGTTGTAATGACCAATTATATATGTATGTGTACGAGTATGTACATATATGCCACACATAATGGCTTCAATAGGTCTTTCAAACGAAAAAAAATTTATTGATTGCAACCGTGGTTACCACCACCTGTGACAGTAGCTCACACTTATACCTCTTATAATTTTCATGGGGATAGTATCATAACTTTGTAAAATATTGCATAACGAAAACAGTCGATAACTTTTTTATAGCATGATAGTAAAATTTCTCTCTCAAAATTTAAAAATAAAAATATTTTATTGAACAGCAATTGATCTCAAACAAACAAACGAATAAACATTTGGATATGTAACATATACCGATTATGGTCCACACGTGCTACTACTTTGTGACCACTTTTGATTCCATTTTTTTTTTTGTTTTTAATTTGGTTTTGTTTTGTTATCCCCCAATCTAATAAAAAAACAATTTTTATTACCTTTTTTTGTTTTATAAATAGAAATAAATTCAGAGTAAATATTTGAAAAAAACTAAAACAATTTTTAACACTTTGTTTGCCAATTTCTAACAATTTAAGAGGGCGACAATATAAACAAAATAAAAAATTAAAAAAAAAAATTATGAAACTACACTGTTTCCAATGAGAAACCAAATTGTTATAAATTTGATTTGTTATTTTAAGAATTCACCGAAGAATTTATTTTTATTTTTTCCTAATACGTTTTTAACATTTTTTTTATTTAAAATTTATTTGTTTGTAAATTAGAAAACACGAGATAATTAGTTTTTTCCATAGAAAACTATGCAAAAATGTCTGTGATTTCTGTCCTGTCTTTTCAGCTGTATATCTGTCTGCTGTGACAGACAAGCATTTGTTTACCCCAGCGGCGGCGGCATCGCCGCTGATATTTTTGGCTGCAAGATACATTCAATAATTTCCCAGAAAACGAAAATAATTTAATTTATTTGTCACAATAAGTGTGTATTTAAGAGAACAAAAATTCCATAGCCACTCTTAAAAGTGGTGGCTGTAACTTGATTAGAATATTTTAAAGGCCTGTTAGTTCGTACTACCAGAGGCATATTCTACATGTGTGGCATAGTAATACTATATAATGTTTCCATTAGTAAAAGGAAAAGTATTTTTCAACGTATAAAAATTGTTTCATTTGAAGTTTAAAAAATTTAAAAAAAAAAATGAATTTTTATCTCGCTCATCAAATAAATGGAAAATGTTATCTTCAAAAGCTTTGAGGGTCCAATAAAACTAAAACAGTACACACGTCACTCTATTTATAAAATAAAAAAATAAAAAAAAAATTTACGAAACCTTTTAAAAAGTCCAGATAAATCGCAAATTTATTTACCAACCGTCTGCCAACAACACTTAGGCCACAAGCGTACACTTGATTTATTGGCAACTCGTTTACAGTTATCTTGTATTATGTACTAAATTGGGCAATATCGAGATATAGTAATTGAGGTTGTAAAACAAATTATTGTAGAATAAATTGTTGTTGTTATTGTTATTGTTGTTATAGGACAAAAACACATGTTAACCCCTTTAAATATAAATTGATTAACTTTTCGCCTCCGATAACTGCAATATAAATGGCAATGAATCGACAAGATAAATTGAATCTATGAATGCTTAGTAACAGTGTGTTATAAATTTTAATTTGTAGGCTCCTCTATTTAAGCAGTTATTTCAACAAAAACTGTCAAGTGTTTTTCACTTGATTACTTGCCATCGTGGACGTATGTATACCCGTCGACTGGTTTTTTTAACATACCCAGGAGGGAGGCACTTGAAAATTTATAATCAAATGAAAAACAAAAAAAAACAAAAACAAGATTAAACAGAGGCATTTATGATCCTCGTAATTTGATAAAAAATGGCAAAATAATGGACAAACAAATAAAAGTTGTTAAACGATACTTTGTTTAAATAATAACAAATAAGAATTTGTTGAGATTATGATAATTCCACTGGAATGGAAAACATATTGTGGATTTTAGTTTATAATGTCGTAAATTGCGAGTGTCTAGGCTTCTTTCGAGAAAATCAAATAAAAACGTAGTGGCATCACATCACTGTGTCGGCCTGAATGTTGGATTATCTATAAAACTGAATGGGATTTTCCAGTGAATCACAGAATTTTACGAAATTATGTGGAGTAACACAACGACTTCTGTTTGAGATAAAATAAGAAATTCGAAACATTCTTAAGCCAGCTTCATATACGCATAGGCCTAATACGGTGTTTAGTTTACCAGCTGTCAAATGAATATTGAATAAGCAGCTGAACTGCATATATTGTTATGTCTGAACACTTAAAATATTGTACTCAATAAACTGAATATTGACTCTATAAAAGTGCATATCTGAACATAGTATTAAACTAATGACAAAGGCTTATCTAATTTGTGTTGAGTCAAAGGCTGACTTAGTGGCATAAGAAGTGGGCTCTATTCTTATACATTTTAATATATAACAATCTCCTTAGAAGTCATTATGAGCTAAGCTAATAATGATACAAAGTTCCGCTCAGCCCAGGTTTTGTCAACGTCTAAGAAATATTTTCTGCCTTTACGTAGAAGTAATTTTAGAAAACCCGAAACCTAAACCCTATTATTCTGATCAAAATTATTAGAGATCGTCATTAAATCGGGATTATTCGATATGAGGAACTTTTCGGGGCAAATAGAGATTTCATCGAGGACCTAGCCCTAATCCATTCATTTACTCAATGTTTTATCATCATCGATATCAAGGTTTGTTCGAGCACTAACATCTAGATTTGATGGAAAGCATCTAGCCTTACTTACAACTATTAAAAGGGGGGAATTCTTTTCACTGCAATTTCCTTAAGCATTCAATACTTGATTTTGTTTCCATATCCAGGCCTATCTCACTATCTATTTGCTGATAATCTTATCGTTTAAAGGCCTTTTCTTGTTTGCATTAAATTATTCCTGAATTTAATGGCCTGGCCAAGCGTTCATATTTTTTTTATTATTTCTCGCCTTTTCACTATGACACCATCACTAAGTGGTAATAAATTTAAAATAAATTTTCTTTAATTAAATCTGCTGTCAACAAGAGGGCGCCATCACATTAAAGAGATCAATTGACAAATGCAGACCGCCGTTGTTGTGACATCTTCAATTGAAATGAATGTGGAAGACTCGAAAAAAAAACAAGACTCACCAGGGCACACACTTTATTGCTAGCAATTTCAACAGAATAGTGGCTGAGAATTAAATTCTAAGAACAGCCATAAACAAATGTAAAGTTCAACAAACTGTTTAAAATTATACTCAATTAATCAAACACACAATTTGATCAAATAAAAAAATGATTTTGTGTTAATTTGTTTATAAATTTTAACAAATCAGAAAAATTGTGGAGATAAACACACTTACAAGTGATGATATGCCTTAAAGTGAGCCGATAAACTTTTATTATCAGCACACAGTTTAATTGTCTCAAATTGATGTTGACGTCTTAGGAACACAGATTTTGAAAAAAATCTGCGCAATTTTTTTATTAAAAAATAATTGAATCCAATTTAGCTCATTACGCTTTGGAAACGCGCGCGAGACAAAATTAAACGAATTTATTGATATGGGCAATGACAGATATTTGATGACCGCAATATGAGTATAATTGAATAACTAAGTCTGGGGCGTGACTGGCGTAATTGAAAAAGACCACCCAAATCATGGAACCAAGCACAGTGAATTTATTAGCGAGTGTTTATGCTCGAAGTATATAAAATCAACTATAAAAACTAACAAAAATAGAACAACAATAAAGAGATTAAGGACCTAAGAATTAACAAAGATCGCATTGAGTTAACAAAGCTGAATACAAATACCATGTAAACTAAAAGAAAAGGCAACAACAAATCAACAGCAAGTTCTAAAAGTTGTCAGGCCAAAAATTAATGGAAATAAAAAAAAACCAAAAGCAATGTACCCACGATGTTGTACAAAAAGCGCTACTTATAAACACCCTGGTTTTGTACACAGTAAAATTTAAAAACTGATAGGGCAGAGTATTCAACTCAATTCAGTTGAAGCAAACACTTCGAATTCTCTCTGTATTAACCAAATCTCAAACCTTCATGTCTTCAATAAATTTCCTAAAAATGTTCTTGTTATTTTCTAGTGACGGTTACTTCAGTTTAAAGATATCTCCTCCTCCTCCATTATCCAATCCATTTTCGAATGTACTGATTCCTCAACTATGAACATTAAACAAAAGTGCTAATAGTATACAGCCTAAGAGCACTTGTATGTATGTCTAAGCTCAGCGTTTATTTCTACCTTGGCATGGTTACGAATTTAGACGGTTGGTATACCAATAGCTGAGAATTCAAATCGCGTAATAATTCAGATTTTCTAAAACTTTCAAAGCCTAAGCATTTCACCATAAGCTACTCCGCAGTTTGCTCCACCATGCCACGTAGTCTTTTTATATGATTCTCATAGATCTTTACTTTCTTACTTAATAGGTCCTTACAAGCCTTAAGTCGTGATTACGACTTAGCTTCTCACACCACCCGTGTTGTCTATGATCATTTTATCAACGAAAGGCGGGACCTACAGTTTACAGTGACTTTAAACGTCAAATGATAGGTTTTTGAGAAACTTTTCATGACAATTTTTTTTACTCTCAGTCTGTTTGCCATAACACTGTTGAGGGGAAGTCACCTTAGAAATATTGTTTCATGTTTGTTTTTGAACGATAGCCTTAAGTATAATTAGCCAACATACTACCGCGAATTTGGTCTAGAGATTCAAAGGCTTTGTGGACGTTTGGTCGTATGAATTCATTCCTAATTGGAGTGTCTCCCTATCATACATACATACTTGTGGTAACTACGAAATCGATTGAACTGCACAAATATGAATTGAGATTTTCATGTTTATTTAGGCTCCTTTGGTTCCACTTAAATTATAGTTTATTATGGTACTGTATATGCATTTTTTTTCTTAATTTAAAATTCTTTTCTTTTCCCCATAAATATTCTACTTTTCTTAATTTTTTTTTTACTTGAAATTCTTGATTTTTCCAAAAAAAAATATGATAAAATAACCAACTATTTAACCATTCTAACCATATTTTCTTGTTATATATTTACAGCAACTAAATAAACCAAAAAAGCTGAAATACTGGCCACATGATTGACTAAGAAAAAGCTGCATAAATTTAAAATAACTTACAAAAGGAATACACACAAGGATACCAACAAGAGATATAAATTTCAAGCAATTGCAACGACTAAAAAGCCACAAAATCAAAAGCATGAAAGAATGAATGACTGACTGAATCAATGAATGAATGATTGATGAGGGTTTAATAAAATACAAGGATTTATGTATACACAAGGACGCACACACACACAGAGACACAAATGCACACATTTATAGCTACATTTAATAATACAAATAACAACGTAACACAAAGGCTGCAATTATAAATGTATTGAAAAATTTTTAGTTTTATAAACTCATTTCAAATTCAAAATCATTGCTCAACTAAATGTGATATGCTTTGGAACAGTTTGAACTCAATTGTAAAAATACAACATAAATACAACTACAACTATAACTGTAATAATAATAAGAATATTAAATAACAAAACTACCTCAAATCCTCTCCTTAAAAACAATAACAAACAAACAAAAAACAAAGAAAAAAAACATTCCATTTACAACAACAAAAACAAAACAAATTTTATAATAACTTCCAGTTTAAACAACAAAACATTACAACAAAACAATTTAAACACGTAGAGAGCGAGAGAGAGCGAGTGAGAGAAAGCTATTAAAATGGTACACGCACCCACAAAAAGGAAATCGAATGGCAGCACCAACAACAATAATACAGCAAACAATAATAAACATGAATTCGAAATGGAATTATCGGAAAATACAGACTCCACACAACCGGTACCGCCGGATGGTGGCTGGGGTTGGATGGTTGTTTTCGGTTCATTTATGATCCACATAATAAGTGAGTACAAGCACAAGCACAAGCACAAGCTCTACAAATAACGGCTCAATCCAGCCGACAATCGATAACAAATGAATGATTCATCACATTTTAACATTTTCATTTCATTACATTTTAATTTCTTTCTTTTTTTATTATTTCATGATATTTTTTTTTATTATTTATTAGCAATTGTTATTGTTATTATTGATTATAAGCTAGCGTTCATTTATTCTTAGTTTCTGTATTCTGTTTTAAACAAAAGAAATATTTCGCTTTGTTTTTTTAGTAATAAAATAATATTTTTCTTAATCATTTCTTATTAATTAATTAATTATTTAATTGATTAAGTAAGTTTTAGAACAAAGATTCAATTGAATTCCTAGATTTTTTTCCTAAAGTCATTGATTAGACGGAAGTCACTGAGTGCTAAACCAAATGATTATCATGTAATAACAAGGGAAATAACCCCATATGATGCACTCTAAAGTATCAAGTTGAATGCGAGTACCAGTTGTTTTAAAACAACCAAAATATTACGGTAGAAAATCCAATTTTATTATGTTTGCCTTGTAACAAAAAATACAGTGAGCGTCAAAAGAAACTGTACATTCAAAAAAAATATACATTAATAAATTACCGTTATTTTCATTTCAAAATTGTTTCATTGCCGGTTTTTAAAATTGAAACAAACAAAAAATTTACAAAAAATTTCGAAATATTGTGAAATTTTTTCAGGCACTCTCCTTTTTAGAATTTTATTCATAGTGAACAGTTTCTTTTGACGCTCACTGTACTTCTGCAGGAAGAGTGTAAAAGATTTTCCGTGTTACTGGGCAATCTCCTGCTGCCATGAGAAAAGAAGGTTAAGAAATACATGAAATGTCAGAAACAGGCCCCTTCCCGCTATTAGTCTACGTATCTCTGTAGCATGGACAACTGATTCGCATTGCTAGTTCACTTTAATAAGTTAATCTAGTTGCATTTGCCATTATTATCATATACATAGGATCCCCAATTCCCATTGAAGTCGCCGTAGTCTAGTAGGTAGTGTGTTGGCTTATTAGACGAAAGGCCCGAGTTCGAATCCCAGGTCAGGCATCAAAACGAAAATTGAAAATATTTCTTCGGCGACTTCCTGTCAGCAGATTTCTGGCAAAAACTCTAAGAGTAAAAATTGCCATGAAAAGCTTCTCAAAAAATCTGTCGTTCGGAGTCGACGTTAAACTGTAGGTCCCGTCACTCATGTATGAAATTGACGTACACAACACGAGTGGTGAGAGAAGCTAGGACGTTGTACAATGGGTCAATTCGACCTCCGGGTACTGTACTTGTCACAGTTGACAAGTACAAGTCCGCTAACCTAACCTAACCTAACCTAGGATCCCCAATTACAGATACTTTCACTTAACAGATCAATGACAGAATTTTAAAACGAAACCTACACTACAATCTGTGCAACCCCTGCAAAGTATGATAAAGCCCTTCGTCTACCAACATGTTCCCCTTATGCCTTCATATACCTTAGGTCTACTTCCCATACGATTATTACTTGTGTTTACAACTTTAATAACACGTTAATGCTTTTTGCATTAATTAAGCTCAGCTTAGTGTGCACATACATATCTTTATTCGTTTGGTTCGAATAATTAATTCCAACGTTTTAACATGCAGTTTAACAAGTTGACTGTTTGTCTATAAAATTCTTGCCAATCAATTTTTAAATTATTCTTAATTACGTATGGACTCACATGTTTAAACAATATTTTCTATTCGCCTTTAAACTAAACTTGGTAACATGTTTCAGAGGTTTTTTTTTTCAATACAAATTATTATTCAAGAGTTAAATCAATGTTAATGTCAAAGTAAATGTCAGATACAATGAAATGTTATTGGGCAATTCACATGACTTTGTATCGCGTATGTTGTATTGAATACACTTTTTGTTTGTGAACGCCCTATGCCGTATTGTGTATTTCGTATTCCAAACGTCAAAAAATTATAAGAAACAGATCAGTATTCATAATACGATTTTCATGCAACAAAATGAAAAATATTACGGAAAAAAATTAATTAATTAATTATCTGTGCGAACAATTATTGGTCAATTCACACAAGTCGTTGTATCATTGTATTGAGTGTTGGACGAATATGTTGTTGATAATTTTCATGTAAAAATCCTATACACTTATACACATTTTTTTCATATGTTTTTAAAATTTGCATTGGTTTCATGCTATCAAATTGTGTGAATGAAAAAATGTGTATATGTTTTCATATGTTTTTAAAAAGTTGTATTGGTTTCATGCTATCAAATTATTTGAATGCAAAAAATTATGGAGAAGAATAAGAAGAAGGCATTTGGAATACGAAATACACAATACAGCATAGCATTGAGCGTTCTGAAAGAACCAAGTGAATTCAATACAAAATACGCGATACAAAGTCGTGTGAATTGGCCATATAATTTTGAAATGTTAATTGTTGACTCAAGTTGCATAGAAAATATTTTGTATTTTTATTCTTCTTCTTAATTACTGGCATTTACATAAACTGATAGCACGAAACCAATACAACCTCCAAAAACATATGAAAAAATCTGAATGAAAATTATCAACGACAAGCATACACTGTTGTATTTTCGTCCAACAATACAACGATACAAGGGCTTGTGTGAATTGCCCGATTGTATATAAAAAACTACAAAATAAAATTTATTCTATTGATTTTTTATTTTTAAATGTATCACAGAATATTTTAAACTATTTTTGTCTGTCTTTGATTCCTACATTAATTAATGTATTATTCAAAAATTGTACTTTAAATGTATTTTAATTACTACAAGTCGTTTATGCGGATTGTAATGTACAATGCATACATTGTTTAAATGCATTGTTTATTTCACATTTTGAAGATTTTAATTCTCCCCTTCAGTGTATTAAAAATAAATGTTTATCAAATTTAATGAATTTCTATTGCATGAGTGGTGATTTGGTTTTAAAACTTCTACGTTAGTTATCAGTAAAGCATGTGGTGGTTACAATGTACGATTGTAGAAAACAATAAAGCTTGGAGAAGTCATTCAAAACCACAATTATTTAGTTTTTTTAAGCAAAAAAATAACTGAAAAGCAGAGTCTGGATATTTCGCTTTCGAAATGGTAGAAAAATGTTTCTCATACAAAAATCTGTCCTAGATCCGCAAATTTTCCAACATGTAAACATTTTGTAAGACTTTCGGTGACTTATAGCTTCCTATACACTAGAGGATAAAGAAAAATTTGTCTGTAATTACTTGTATCTGCAACATTAAATGTAGTTGCTTTATTGGCTAATACAACCGAGCTTGTCACACCACCCATGTACATATGTATACAACAGAAAACAGCAATAAGTATTCAAAAAGATGAGTAGATTCGAATCAGACTTATTTTTAATATCATACTACTCATATTCAAAGTTTGAACTACTCATCGTACTCATACTTAACAGTACACATGATAATGTTGATTTCGACTCTCCTTTACTCAACATTTACACGAATCACAAAAGAAGTATGATTCGCGTTAGGTTTAGGTTAGGTTAGGTCGGAGTGGTAGCTCTGATATCACAAAGCTCACTTGAGTACTCATAGCGGCTCGTTGTGATGCCACGGGTGAACGCAGTCCCTGTACTAACCAAGTTCCACCAAAATCAAGGAAAAGGAAGAAGTTGGTCAGCGCAAGGGCTGCACATGATTCGCCTACGAACACTACAATACTCACTAGAATGTTGTGTATTTGCCTTGCTTGTTGTCTTCGTCTTTTCTTTCTTCGTTTTCTGTAAATGCAACAACAACTAAGACTGTAAATTTTGATTAATAATTCGAATCACTCGAATTATTTATGAGTATTATAAGAAGTATTTTTCTAAAGTTATGAATTTGAATGAGAATCAAACATATTTCGAATGTTATGAGTTTGATATCAACGTTGTACTCATACTCACTGCAACCTGTACTTATAAATCAATGTTGTAGTGAGTATGAATGCATCAGAGTAATTAAGTTTCAATATTTTTGACTCATTTATATTCAAAAATTCTTGAGTGCTTATGAGTAGCGAAAAAAAGGTATATTGCTGATCTCTGATACATACATAATTGGTCATTACAACTCTTCAGGTAGGAATACGACCTAGTTTCATACACTACTCATGTTGTCTGCCATAATTTTATACTTGAGTGGCGGGACCTACAGTTTAACATTGGCTCTGAACGACAGATTTTTGAGAAACTTTTCATGACAATATTATTTTCTTTCAGAGTTTTTGCCAGAAATCTGCTGAGAGGAAGTCGCCGAGGAAATATTTTTTTTATATTTCGTTTTGTTGTCTGGCCTGGGGCTCGAACCCGAGCTTTACGTCTAGTAAGCGAACCACCACTTACTTGACTACGGCGTCTGGCAATGGGTCTCCCTAGATTCATAAATAGGTTGAGATGGTTGAGAAGTGCTAGGGCAGAAAGGTTGTAGTCAAGCTCTCTTGTGTTTGTGGTGCACATTTTTTCATCCATTTCATATATCCTTGCTTTCCTAGCTCTTTTCCTTTTCCAATTTTCCTATCTCCTTCACTATCCTCTGTCTCTCTCTTCTAGGACAAATTTACAATGGGTCATATTGACCTTTATACGTACTCAAACCGAATCTAACCTAACTTAACTATTGGATATGTTCGATCAAACTATGGCTCCGAAGATTATATGGAAAACCATAACATGCTATTGTTTTCTACATCACTGTAATATTTTATTTACAAATTTTTCCCACTGATTAGTTTTAAATGAAAACAAAAATGTGTAGAATTATAAATTCTATCGTTTATTGCAAAATTAATTTCCATAAAAATTTTTATTGTAAAAGCGAAAATACACTCCCGCTTTACTGTAATATTGATGGGCGTATATGTAATTCCCATAGAATAACAAGACTAAGTAATCATGCAGTTAAGGGTGTCATAATTTAACTTTTTTATTACTAGTTAAACGATTAGATTATAAATGTTTAAATTTAGGATTTTTATAAAAAATCGAAAAAGTATTATTACCTCCTTGATAACCAGAAATGATCGATTATTTCATAAATTCCATGCCGCAGTCAAGTCAAAATGCGCTGTTTTATGTTACAATACCTTTCTTAACACCCTTTAAAGAACAATTTTATAAAATTATTTCTCAAGATAAGAAATCGAAATCAATATCTCATCAAAGGAAAAGAAAACAAAAATTATTTATTGATTCGTCTGAAAATAAGTTTCTATCAAACTAATCTAATCGCTATTGGCTTAATTTCCAAGATACACAGTGTGGAATATAACGTTTTAATCGAAGCAAAAAAAATAAATAAAACATAAGAAATCTTATCATTTCAATTCAATTAAATACGACGTATGACAAGTATTTTAAGTGTTAAAATGAGAAAAAAAAATTTTAAAATAAATGTCCACCTCTAGATACTCGTATTGCAATCAACAATTGGTTGAATGTTATCGAAAACATATAATAAAACGATTAAATCGAAATAATCGTTATTCAAGTGAAAAGATTAAGACAAAAAAACACGTTTTTTAAGAACAACTTTGTACGCCAATAATTGCCGAAATGTTAGCTGAAAAGGTTAGAGAATAATCCTTTAAAAAATTACACAATTTGGCTCTCATGTAATCGGCACTTCCATTTAATCAACATCGATAACATGATAACCACCATAATAAATGTACTTGTACAACACTTGAGGGCCAACAGTGTTTTATAAACAAGTTGTATGTCATAACCACAATATTTTTTGAACGCATTCACTGCCAACTACGAGTTATCTCGTTGTAGTAAACTTTACTCAAAAAGCAACTACGAAATAACTCGTAGCAAAAACTTTACGATTATATTGAACATAATTTCGATATGATAATTATTGAATTAACTTTGTTATTTCATTTTAAGGTATAATTACATAATAGAAAACGACTTGTCTCGTAGGCGTATCCAAATGAAATTTTATATACATATGTAAGTAGGCCAAACAACGAGATATCTCGTATTACCTAAAAATCCCTAAATTTATGTTGGCACCTGCTGTCAGCTTTATGAAAACGGCCTTGGCAGTGAATGCATTAAGTCTCTTCCATTTAGGTTGTCCACCAAGATTTTAATGATTTAACACGTTGACTTCCAACTACGAGATAACTCGTAGATTGCATTCCCTTCTAGGGTGCCAAATACGAGTTATCTCGTACCAACTAAACCTGCCATTTTTATGTAGCTACGAATAAAATCGTATTATATCAGTGGTAACATCGATAAATCGCTTCTGGGAAAAGAACAAAAAGTCAATGTTGGCTTGCGTGGCCAGTTTTCTGAAAATTACCGTGGCAGCCCACGTGTTAAACTGAATAGTAAAAGAGAGTTTATTTCAAAGTCAGACTCAGTGGTGAAAAATTTTGTCAGAAATATGGTCCTACACACGCCCCGAAAATTTCGTAGCCGTATGATTACTAGATTGTCTGTGGGCAATACTTATGAATCTGGAAATCGATTGACACATATGTTTTCATGTGCCAAGAACCGAATTTGTAGAACTTAATGGAATAAATTTCAAGCCGCCTTCACTCTATTGCCTAAACGAGCACCTGCAACATAGCATTGAACGTATACAAATTCTCCGGAGAGGTTTGCTACTACATCAAATATAACCACTCAATACACATTCTTAGGAGGCGTTATTTCTAATCAATGTCTGATGGCAACCCTATCATATTAGAATTTAGACACTTTATGTCAGACCTACTTAATAAGACGAAAAGGAATAAAAATATTCGAAACAGAATGATAACACGGTGTTCAGATATGCACCATTATTGCGTAAATCGCAATAAACGCCATTATTGAGTTCAATATTTCATAAAAAGTTTCAATTAATTATTGCGCAATAAATACGCAAAATGCAGCACCGTCATAAGTATGTTCAGTGCGCATATTACAATTATCCGAACATTTTCTGTTGATATTTGACAACTCAATTGTCAACAATGACAACAACAAAAAAACAAAAACAACAACAAAATAAAAACAATATTGTTGAAACAATCAGCAGTTTTGTTTACCAGCTGTCAAATAAATATTGAATAAGCAGCTGAACTGCGTATATTGTTATGTCTGAACACTTAAAATATTGTACTCAATAAACCGAATAAAGTGCATATCTGAACATAGTATGAAATAATCTTCCGGTTGTATATTTGTATTTGTAGTTTAAGAGTTTTAAAAAGTGAAATGCTTGAATGCTTTATATATATGTATGTATATAAGAAGATCGTTTAGGTAGTATACTTATAAATACAAATACCTTACTCAGGTCATTATAGAACATTAATCACAATTTTTTTTGTTATCCATCAATTATATGTTTTCACTGAATTAAAATATTTATTTTTCTATTCCAATGTTTAGCGGATGGTATGACATATTCCTTTGGTTTATTCTACGATGAATTCCTGACGTACTTCAATGAGGGCAAAGGTTATACAGCCTGGATTGTATCAATTATGGTGGGCGTTACATTTGCTTCAGGTAAAACCCAAACCAATTTTACATATTTTTTCTTTGTCTGTGTACGAACACTTTTTGCTTGCGCTGTACTTTAGAAATTAAAATATTAAATAAATTCAGAAAATATAGCATAATTTAAGGCTGAAGAATATTTAATTTAACAATTTCTTTTTGTTTTATTCTAGGTCCCATTTCATCATCATTTGTTAATCGCTATGGCTGTCGGTCAGTGACCATAGCTGGTTCCATATTGGCTTCATTTTGTATAGTCATCAGTATGTTTGCTCAGGTACTAATTTCTAGTATTTCACTAATATACGATGAGCTAAGGAACGTTTTATTTTTTTACAGAATGTACTTACACTTATTTTAACCATAGGCTTGGGCACGGGCTTAGGTTTCGGTCTCATCTACTTGCCTGCCATTGTAAGTGTGAGTACGTATTTTGAAGCCAAACGATCTTTGGCTACCGGTATTGCGGTATGTGGTTCTGGTTTTGGTACATTTGTATTCGCACCCTTAACCGAGCATTTAATTGGTTCTTATGGATGGCGCGGTGCATTGCTTATTATTGGCGGTATAGTGTTGAACTGCATAATATTTGGTGCCATGTTTAGGCCTTTAGAGGCGCCCAAGCCCAAGAACAAAAAGAGAATCATCGATGGTCATACCACACCGGCTGAATTGGAACCTTTGAAGCCGAATCTTAAACAGGCCGATCAATATTTACAATTGCCAAAGACTGATCTCAATGGTGGTGCTTTGTGTAGATCGAACAGTGTGGGGCCTGCCTTTAAGAACTCGGTAAGTAGTGTTACCACTTACAAGGATTTCATAACACGATGAATTTATTTTCTTTTCATAGGCCACTAATGTAAATGGCAATGCCAATGGTAAAATGGAAATATCGGTGGTATCGAAAGCTAATAGTAATGATGACATTACAAATGTATCCCTGAGTCAACCCCATTTGGCTCAATTGAAGGACTCGCATCGTGAAAAATCTGGCAGTGGCACCATGTATCGCCAGGACATTTTGTATCAAGTAATTTCAATAACTTAAAAAAAAATCCAAAGAATTTCAAACGATTTTATTAAATTTTTACGTTTCTTATCGATTCTATTGCCAACAGGGTTCTCTACACAATATCCCAGAATATACCCGCTCACGTACAGATCTCTCTGGTTCCGGTCATATACAACGTTATGGCTCCTTTAAACATTCGACTACCCATATAAGCGAGGAACAGGTAAGTTTCAGTGACAACATCTCCTCCTCAAACTACTTTTGCGTTGAATTCATTGTGAAATTCGCGTCCATTTCGGATCCGTAAACTACCAAAATATAGGTGATCAATAAATCCCGCATGGTTATTAGTACGGCCAGCGTCACTATTAACGACAGGGCAATCAGTTCGTATTCAAATATCACGAGTATAAAATTTTCGTACAGAAATGTAATAACTTCGGTTATGGACATTTTAAGAATTTTTTTTGTTTTTTTTTTTTTTTAATTTTAAAGAAAAATTTTGTTTAGAATTTGCCAAGAAAAAATAATTTAAAATTTTAAACTAAAAATTGTTTGACATTGAAAGGTATATACGAGGGTAGGCTTAAAAATAATTTGACTTTAAGAGAAAAATTAAATTTTTCACAAAATATCCATATTTTAATCAATTTAATCAAAAAAAATTGTTTTCATTCTCATAAAAAAGTACTTTTTATAAAAATTTACTTTTTAAAAAGAAATTTTTTTAATGAAACATTTTTAAGAATAGTATACGAAAAATTAATTTAGATTGTAATTTTTTTTAAAAAGTACTATTTTCATAAAGTCCTCTTCGAAGAGGCACATTTTCTGTATATAAAAAATGTTCCCTAGCAGTTACCTCTTTCGAAAGCTTAATTTAAAAAAAAAGTACTTTTTAGAACAAATTAATATTTTTAATATGTACGTAAATTGTACATATGTACTTTAAAAGTATCTTTTTAAAAGTACTCTTTTTAAAAGTACTTTTTTAAGAGTACTTTTTATAAAGTACTTTTTTAAAGTACCTTTTTAAAAACTCCTTTTTTTAAAATGTGCCTGTTACGTTTTATTTAAAGTACCTATTATAAGACACACAGAATCTATCTTAAGAACTACATTTCTCAAAGAGTACTCTTTTAAAAGTACTAAATTTTCAAAAAAGTACTTTTTAGAAAAAATTTATATTTTTAATATGTATGTATGTACATTATACATACTTTAAAAGTACTTCTTTAATATCATCTTCGTAAAGATATATTTTTTTAAAAAGTATTTATTTAAAAAGTACCTTTTTAATATTATCTTTGTAAAAATATATTTTTTAAAAAGTATTTTTTAAAGTACTTTTTAAAAAAGTACTATTTTTAAAAGTACTTTTAGTACTTCAAAGTACCTTTTTAAAAAGTCCTTTCTTTTTTAAATAACTTTTTAAAACCTGCCTGTTACCTTTTATCCAAAATACCTTTTATAAAACACACAGAATCTATCATTCCTTAAAGAGTACTTTTTTTAAAAGTGCATTTTTAAAAAGTACTTTATTTTTAAATACCTTTTTAAAAACTGTCAGTTATTTTTTATTTAAAGTACCTTTTAAATTTACAACAAACATGTTTCTAAAAGAATCTACCTTAAAAGCTACATTTCTAAAAGAGTACTTTTTCCATAAGGTACCTACTTTAAAAAGCAAATTTTTCAATAAGAATGTTTCTTACAGTAACTTTTTTTTATAAGGTAGGGTACATTTATTTAAAAAGTACCTTTTTAATATTATCTTTGTAAAGCTATCTTTTTAAAAGTACTTTTTCTAATTTTTGCTTTATCCCCCTATTTTTTTCAGGAATCTGATACATGCTGCGGTTGCATACCATGCTCCAAAGAGACCCGCGATACAATGGCCGAAATGATGAACTTTGAACTGCTGAAGGATGTGATTTTTATTATTTTTGCCATTTCGAATTTCTGTACCAGTATTGGTTTCAATATGCCTTACGTATATATTGTGGCCCAAGCCAAGCATTTGAATTTAACCTCTGAACAGTCTTCCTATTTGATAGCCATTATTGGTGTGGCCAATACCATTGGCAGAATAATTTTGGGTTATATTTCAGATAAACCCTGGGTTAATCGTTTATGGGTCTATAATGTCTGTTTAACGCTGTGTGGCATAGCGACGGCCATGTGTCCATTGTGTACGGATTTCTATTCGTTGGGTTTCTATTGTTCGGTATTCGGTTTCACCATTGGTGCCTATGTGGGTTTAACCTCAGTGATATTAGTCGATTTATTGGGTCTGGAGAAGTTAACAAATGCTTTCGGTATTTTACTGCTATTCCAGGGTATTGCCTCGTTAATTGGACCACCCATTGGAGGTGAGTTTAAAAGAAAAATTATTTCATATTAGAAAAATAATTTTTTTTTTTCCATTTTTAGGTTGGTTGTATGACATCACATTGTCGTATAGTCCTGCTTTTATATTGGCGGGTGTTATGATAGCCGTTAGTGGCTTAGTTATGTTTGCAGTGCCGCCCATTCAACGCAGCCAGGCTCGTAAGGCTGAACGTTTAAATGCTCAAGATATTGCATTAAGTTAGACTGTGTCTGTTTCTGTTATTATTTCCGTTTTTTTTTCTTCTTCTTTTTGTTTTTCTAAATGTTAGCTAAATGATTAAGACTTTTTTAAGAACAACAAAAACAACAAAAAATTCCTTAAAATTTTATTTAAAAAAAATAAAAAAAAACATTGAAACCAAAAGTTAAACAAACGATTATTGCAACTTGCTACAGGCATTACTTAGGGAAAGTTTGAAATTAGTTTAAGAAATTTGAAAAAAAAAAACTTTATTAAATAATTATTAAATAATTATAAAATATTAATTATAAATATTAATTAAATAGTTTATAAGTAAGAGAAATTTTTAATTTTTTTTTTTTTTTGTTTTTAACTATTTTGTTCGATTAGATTTGAATTTTTTTTAATTCTGCCTATTTTGTCTGGATTTTTTTTGTTTAATTTCTTTAAATGTAAATAAATTATTTGTTTTACTGTTTATTATTATTATTTTATTTTTTTAATAATTTAATTTGTAAAAAAAACTATAATAGTTTGCTACTATCATATGTTTTATTAAATAAGTAAAAATAATTTTTTTATATTTAAAAACAAAACAAAATCATTTTTTTTTATATAAATTTTAATTATTAAGTTTTAATTAAGTTTCCAGAAAAATAAATATTTTGTTATAAATGAATGAAAAATAAAATATTGAAATCAAACTAAAAAATCAACAAAAAAATTTCAATGGAGTGTATTTTTCATAAACATACATACACATACATGCATAATTGGTCAATACAGCCTTTCCGACAGGATTACGATCTAGCTTCTTACACCACTTATGCTGTGAGTGTTAATTTTACACATGAGTGGCAAGACCTACGGTTTACAGTCGATTGTAATCATCAATAATGTGTGTATGTATGTGTGTTGTAAAAAATGTATGTCGTTGTGATTGAGCTCTGCCGACTTATGAAGATAACAGTGTGGGTCTATGTCAGGGATTACCAAACATTTTTTGGTTGTGTATTAGTGAGTAAGAGAGCGAAAATAACGTGAGAGTTTACAGTCATAGAAAAGTGTTAGTAATATACGCTATTTTGAGTTTAATTTCATCAAGTTATATGTACATCTTTGACTTAATAATTACGAAAAGTTTTTTTAGATATTTGTTAGAATCTAATTTTGGTCCATAAATTTGCTCTCCTACCAATAACCAACCTTTAAGTTTTTCCAAATTATTACTTATGTCTATAGAAAAGTATTTCTCTATCCATAGTATCTAAATTAATTACTTGACTATTAAAACAACCAAAATGTGTTTTAAGAACATATAAGGCATTGGATTTTAATAAAAGCATTTTTAACATAAAATATTTTTGAGTGTAACCATCAAAAAAAAAATGTTATAGCATCCGCTGACATGTGCACTCGCCGCAGTCTGATCGACGACTAAATAAAAGAGCATAAGCAATGTGTGTGAGTTCGCTCTGCACAATTGTTCTATGAAATGGTAAACGCTGGTCTATGTTTAGACAACTTTGATATTTAATTAACTACAACTACTACTCAAGATTTGTGGACAACTAATAATCGATTAATCGCTTTGGTATAAGAACTAATTTTTCATAATATCTCACAAGGTGAAGAGTATTTTATTGGCAATGAAAATTTAATTTACCTGCTTAATGCATGACTAACTTCAATTCAATTCCAATACATTTTGTCAATTTCGTCTACTACACTCTTTATGTTTCGCGTTTAAAAGAGATTTCAGCAATTGCTGAATTTCTGTTGAAAACTCTCTCGTCATTACGGTCTCTCTAATTAAATTAAACATAAAAGCGAAAATGCAAATCTTAATTTACAAGTATCACGTGTGCCAAATTTGATTGATTTCCTCAAAACTTTGGCAGTTTTTTTAAATCATCGAAATAGTGGACTTCACTCCTCATAATAATGAAAAACAAAAATGTGTTTTAGGGTTTCAGCATAAATTTTCAATCAATTTAGACTTACTTATGCATACATTATACGCTGATTTAATTTATGAAATCAAATCGAATCGTATCAACAAAATCTATAAAAAATTTCAGTTCAAATTTAGATTTTGTAGGAGATACACTCGTAATAAAATGATACCGGAATTCTATGAAGATAAAGAGATTTTTATTACCGGAGGATCGGGTGAGTTAGTTCACTAAAAACTATTCTTTGGAAATTATAACTGATTACCCATTCCATTTATTGCAGGCATTGTGGGTACAGCTTTAATTGAACAGCTTTTACGTTCGTGCAATGTACGCAAAATATATCTGCTCTTAAGACCCAAACGATCTCTATCGATTGAGGAACGCTTGGCAAAAGTTAAAGAGGAAATTGTGAGTTATTGTAATTTTTCGTTACCGTTGAAATATTAAATTTTGCGCGTTCCCCCTTAACACGTTGACTACCGACTACGAGATAACTCGTAGATTGCGTTCCCTTCCAGGGTGCCAACTACGAGTTATCTCGTGCTCACTAAACCTGCCATTTTTATGTAACTACGAATAAAATCGTATTATGTCAGTGCTAGTATCGATAAATGGCTTCTGGGAAAAGAACAAAAAGTCAATGTTGGCTTGCGTGGCCTGTTTTCTAAAAATTGCCGTGGTAGTCAACGTGTTGAAGGAAGACGTTCCACTTAGGCCAGCATTTTGGCCCATTGTGATACCATAATCAATTCTGCTCAAGAATCAAACACTCCCTAGAGACTCGAGTCCCGAGTTCAAAATAATTCACGCTATTGCAACAATCCATATATTAGAGAGCTCTGTTTAAGATGTCAGAAATTGGGGGGTCAAAAACCTTCGTCTCTTTATGACAAGAGCGGGGCACTGACACATAAGGCGAAAGACTGTATCTTCCTCCTCCTCAGACCCACAGATTCTGCAGAAGTCTTTTGTCGGAATGCCTACCAAAAGGGCAATGGCCCGTAAAAATCCTCATTGCACAGATGGCCAAGCGACTTGAGAACAGAAGTGAGTCGGTCCTCTTTCTATACAGCAGAGTCTTGCAATTTTGCTCAGATCCTACTGCCGCCAACGAGATTGAGCTTCCTTGTAAAGCGAGTGAACAATATCCAAATTAACTGAGGCAATCGGAATAACTATGATCTGTAGGTTAGAGGACGTGTACTTGTCAATGAGACAAGTACAGTACCTGGAAGTCAAATTGACCCATTGTACCTATGATCTGTAACATGTAGGCGATTGCAACCTTCATACCGGCCCTGGCCAGCTCATCAGCAATTTAATTTCGAACGATATCCCAATGTCCGCGGATCTCATATAAGGGTTACAAGTGAATGATCTAAAATTCTCTGAGAAATCCTCGTTATTCTTGGACATGGACGGATGTTAAGCTACGTTTGAAAGGGACTTAATCCCTGCCTAGCTGTCTCAAAAATCTGTCATTCGGAGTCGACTTTAAACTGCATTCATGTCTAAAATTAACACACACAAGTGAAGTGTTGTAATGACCAATTATGTATGAACTTATTCCCGAAGTTTCTCGCTAGGTCAGGTTCACTTTCTGAGGGCGATTTAATAGTTGGTCCTGATCCCCTGATAGGTGTCTATAGCCTGCTATAGACAGTATAAGAATAGGTTGGCCCGATAGCAGCATAGCATAGTTTATTACGGGGCACTGCGAGTCTAGGAAAAGTGAAAAGAAAGTTTAATATCAGAACCCTGATAAATATCACATATCAGTGAGACATCGTTATAATCCTCAAGAGTACCATTCTGGACAGAAGATCCAGAGTTGGAATTCTAAAATTGAATTTTCTCTTTAGGAAGGAATCATATAATCAACTCTAATTTCGCGCCAACTTACATCAAAATATCTTGGGCTTATGGCTCTTGAACTAAGAACACCTAAGTTTAGTCATAATCTCTCACTTAGCTTCCGGTCTGTGAATATTTGGCCATTGCAGGATTGTAGGCCAGTAAGGGATCGCTCTAGCATTAGTTTGTCTGTCTTTTAGAATGCTCCGAATGTTAAGCCGTAGAATCTTAAACCCTTCTTGTTCTGTTTGGTGAATATTTCGATTTCCTATCTTTTTTCAGATATTCCGTCGACTGAAGCAAATAAAACAGCATGAATTGGATAACAAACTCGTAGCCATAGCTGGCGATTGCAAACAACCCTTGTTGGGTATTACAACAGAATCAAGAAAATCATTAGAAAATGTTTCCATAGTATTCCACTGTGCGGCCACCGTGCGTTTCGATGAACCCATTCATCAGGCCCTAAAACTAAATGTAGGTGGCACCTTGGAGACTTTGAAATTCGCTGAGACGTTGAAACAACTAAAGGTTTTCATGCATGTTTCGACATTCTTTAGTAATCCATATTTGGAGTATATTGAGCCGAAAATGTATCCAGCGCCTATGGATTGGAAATTCTGTTTGGATCTGCTGGAAAGAGATGATATCAGTGAAGAGCAATTGAATATCATAACAAAGAAGTGAGTAGCAATTGAAGGAAACATAAGAAGGAAACTAAACATGAAATTTTAGACTAATTGTAGGCTTTCCTAATACATACACTTTCACCAAAAACTTGGCCGAGTCATTGGTTAACGACTACAGACACAAATTGCCGGTTTGTATATATAGGCCCTCAATAGGTAAGTCCAGATTGAATATCGCCGAATAGCAGTAAAATATTTGAGATTTTCAATTTATTTTCAGTTTTCTTTGCTTTGGAACAACCGGAACCAGGTTTTTCGCCTTCTCTAATGGGTGTCATGGGCCTGTATGCCATTACGGGTGCTGGCGTATTGAAAACAATTTATGTGGACGAGAATACTCGTCTTGATATTTCACCACAAGATGTGTCCGTTAAAAATATGCTGTATTTTGCCTTGAAGGCATCACAGATCTATGAAAACACAAAGCCTAACGAGGCTCCCGTTTATATTACTTCTAATGGCGCCTGTTTTAATTTTAAGCTAAAGGATTATATTAACTTAATGCGTGACTTTGGTTTGTGGGAAAAGTGCGCATATGAGAAGAATCTATTTGTGCCCGGTTTGTATTGTACCTCAAATCGGTTTCTCTATATGTTTTTGGTAAGATGATTACATCTCTTTGGAGATCAATATCAGTTTGACTTGGTTTTTCAAAAATTTTTTTAGGCCTTCTTCATGCATATTTTACCAGCCTTGTTTGTGGACTTGATATTAATGCTTAGCGGTCGTAAGCCACAGTTATTAGCAATACAACGTAAAATATTTCAAACCTTAGAAGTTCTGCAGCCTTTCATGTTTAATAATTACGATAGTCCGGGTGTAACGCATTTTGAGGAAATGTGTGTGGACTTAAAAGGGTAAAGAGGGTCTTAAATTTCATTCTACATGAAAAAATTAATTTTTGGACCATTTTAGCACCGATTTTAGCGTGGAAGTCCTTAAAAAAGGCTCGGACTTATGTGCAAATGTTGGCTTCTGCTACAATATGGTGCATAGTGTACGCGAACTTCTATTCAAGGAGGACATAAAGTCCATTCCAAAAGCGAAATTAATATTTAATATGTACGTAATACGTCTTTAAAATTCTCATTTCTTTTTTTTTTTTTAAATATTTTTAAAATATTTTCTTTGTCTAATTTTTTTTTGTTTTCAGCAAAGTATGGCTGTCTAGATTTGTGCAATTTTTTATACTCTACAAACTATGTTTGAAGATTGTGGACTATTTGATCAATTATTTCACGCAAGTGCATCAAAACATAAACTGTGAGCCGCTTGTGCATTGAAATTAATTTTATTCGAATAAAAATATTTTATTTTCAAAAAGTTTTTTTTATTGAATTGCTCATGTAAGAACAGAGTTTAACACCGGGCTTAAGCTCACGTTAAGCCTCATGCATTAATTAATTAAAGTCAATTCAAATTGCTTTAAGTCTTTCTTGTATTCAAAAACGATGATGAATCCTTTTTCTTGTTTTCAATCCAGGCGGTAAGCTTCTGTTTCATCCAGAAGTAGGGCTTCAAAACGTCATTAGTCGCGCCTTTGAATTTAATCTTATGCTTATAAACATCAGAAACAAAAATTTGATATTTTTTTGCCTTAATGGATTACAAACGACCAACTGTTATATAAGTAAGGCTGGTAGTTATCCAGAACAGATCATGTTCTCAGAATATCTTAAAACCAGAACTAGATAGAACTAGTAGAGATTGAGAAACTTCGAGGGAGAGAAATTGTTCATGTCCATGCACAACTCACTTGCAATTTATTTAAACAAATGAAGTAGCTCTAGTCTAGTGCATTGCATATATACATACATAATTGGTCATTACAACCCTTCAGTCAGGATTTCGACATAGTTTCTCACACCACAAATGTTGTGTGTGTGTTAATTTTATACATGAGAAGATTTTTGAGAAACTTTTCATGGCAATTTTATTTACTCTCAGAGCTTTTGCCAGAAATCTTCTAAGAGGAAGTCGCCGAAGAAATACTTTTTGTATTTTGTTTTAATGTCTAGCCTGGGACTCGAATCCTGGCTTTTCGTCTAATAAGCCAACACACTACCTACAAGACTACGGCGACTTCGTCTAGTACATTAAGTTTTGGCTTATTAGACATGAGGCCGGTATTCAAACCTTAGATAAATCGTGGAATTTGCCACATAAACGGAGCATTTAGAATAGAGTATCTAAGTCTGCGGGAGCTTTGATCATCATGTTTTATGAGTAACTTCGATTTCGAAGTCGCCGTAGTCAAGCAGGTAGTGTGTTGCTTATTAGACGTAAGCCCAAGGTTCAAAATCCAGCCCACAAAACTCGAACCAGAACGAAAGATGAAAACATAAAATATTTCATCGGCGACTTAATCTCAGCAATCTTCTGGCAAAAACTTTGAGCGTAAAATAAAATTGCCATGAAAAGTTTCTCAAAAAAGCTGTCATTCGGAGTCGACTTTTAACTGTAGGTCCCACCTCTCATGTTTAAAATTAACACACACAACATGGGTGGTTTGCAAAACTAGGTCGTAATCTTGACTGAAGGGTTGTAATGACCAATTATGAATTAATGAATGAACCTTGTGGCTCATATCATCAGTGGCCTTGTCTTGTCGTTGCCCATGTAGATTTAACTGAATTTCTTTTTCGAAATTTGTAATTTTTCTCAAACAGTCACAGGTCTTATGAATATTTCTTGCAGAAACTTTTCCTGTTAGCAAAGATAAGAACCCTTATAGATACCGGGAACAACATATTTCCAATGAATACGGTTATTATCATGATATATAGATTGTGATCTAACCATTACAGCTGTAGTGCATAACTTCAAACAAACGCCCTCTTCTATTTGTGTTTAATTTGTTCGTATTTTAAAGTTCTGGTAACCTTCTTAGACTGATCGTCTACAACAAAATTATTCCTAAATTCCTCCCGTTCTTTCAAGCTGATCGGACTCGGTAGAGATTGACCCGTCATCATATTTAAAAATGATTAGCAAACTGTGATCGAGGGGAAGACACTACAATTGAGCTCCGTTTCCTCTTATATGTTGCAAGTGATATCAGTTTATTCCAGAGTTTGTTTGCTTCCTCTTCCTCTATTTTCTGCGTCTGTTGCGACTTGGGAGCGCACATCGCCGGCTGCCCCAGCGATTCCAGCCCATTGCGGTCCTGTTTATGTCGGAGAATTCTTTGCGCATAACATGCCCTATTCATTTAAACTTTATTTTACAAATCTCTATATTAATTAGAGTCTATTCGGTTGGCCACCAGAGTTAAGTATTGTTGATAGCTCGTCGTTGCCACTTAGTTTTATAAACGAACTTGTTTAATTGAGCAGAGTTATCGACATTGCCACGTTTTTGAAAAAGTTAACTTTATTTTATCATTAGGTTGTAATAAGTTAAAGACGACTTTAAAGTTCACTTTAGCTAAAGTTACCTTTAAGTAAACCCAACTTTAATGGCAAGTTGTAATAATGGCCCTAAGTATGAGAATAAAATATTTTACAGATGTCAAGTAGAAACAAATAATTTTATTCGTTTTAATATTAAATATACTTTTCTTTAAACAACAATACCATTACACGAGTTTTTTCTTACAATTAAAGGCAGCGTAATTAAAGCCGCTTTATGGCGAGACTATACTACTACATGATGAAAGTTGAACCCGTAACCAACTACTTCTCTTATCTGATAATGCTTAGAATATTTGATCAATTCACACAAGTCATTGTATCGTTGTATTTATTATATTGTTGGAGAACATACAACAGTGTATGATTGTTGTTGATATTTTTTATATAAAAATCCGATACACTTATACACATTTTTTTTCATATGTTTTTAAAAGTTGTATTGATTTTGTGTTATCAAATTGTTTGAATGCCACGAAATACACAATACAGCATAGCATTGTGCGTTCACAAAGAAACAAATGTATTCAATACAACATACACGATACAAAGTTGTGTAAATTGTCCAATTATGTTTTACAAAGATATTTGCTCTTTCGTATTACCATTCAGTTAAATATTTCAATAGAAAGTTGAATTCCCATTCCCGGATAGCTTCTCATAGTAAATATGCCCGGCATAAGCCATAGCCTTGTTAAAGACTTTAACTAGCACGACTAGTTGGAGCATATCATATATCCAGGCTTTTCTGAAAATATATTCAAAAAGTTTCATATTCAAACAATAAATTGTAATCAAGAAATTATAGAAAAGAAAAATACATCGGAATATAACACATAGGACAGTTGATAACGATCATCTGTATATAAATATTGTGTTCAAACTTACATTTTCAATATTCTTCTGCTTCTGGGTATCGTACTTGAATCCTCTTTCATCAAGTGTTCTCTTATAGAGAAGATCGAAGAACGCAGTACACCAAGGCTCTTATTATAATCATTGCCAATTTTTAAGCTCTCAACACTAAATTCCGTTCTGCATAACAGAGAGAAGATAAAATTAAATGAATGAATGAAAGCAGGAATTCAAGCTGTATATTATACCCTTGTGTTGCCTGTAAGATTTCTTCAAAATCAGTTGTGCCATTCGATTCATAGTTATTAAAGAGAAAGGGTTTCAAAGCCTCTACGGTATTGTAGATTCTACGTTGAACACGCATTAGTGCAGGTTGACGACCCGATAAAATGATGGCAACGTCAGCCAATAATGCAACTAAAAGTTGCTTAAGGAAAAACTGAAAACACAAGAAGAGAAAAATAATTTCATTACAGCAGCAGATTCACTTGAATTATGTTCATTATCTGACCAGAAACAAATATAGAAAACGATTGTCCGTACATTGCAGATGAGGTAAAAGGAGATTTTTCTCAAAGGCGGCATCTTTAAAAAAGCCATAATCTTGTATGATTTTAACGTATTCAGAGAACAAGAATTCAGAATGTGTACAAGATGAACTATGATAAATGGGTATTTCTGCAAGTGGCTGCATTTTGTTATCATATAAATTGGCTGATTTCATTGCATAATAGCATAGACCCTTGACCCCCAGATCTTGAGGTGTGAAATCCAGTCGAGCATTTGAGCTAGCATAAAGAGTTTTGAAAACTCCAGCACCAGTAACAGCAAATAAACCCATAATACCCGTTAAGGTTGGTGCAAATCCCGGTTCAGGTTCCTCGAGAGCAAATATCACTGCAAATAAATAAAAGAAAAGAAAAATTTGTCGTTCCCCCTTAGAAACATTGCTTACCTACAGAAGGCCTGTATATGGCAACTGGTAATTTATGTCTGTAATCATTGACCATAGCTTCAGTCACATTTTTCGTAAAACAATAAGTATTAGGAAATCCTACAATTAATCTAGAAATACAATGTATTGCAGTTCTATAAAACAAAACCTCCTTCCTTTACTTACTTCCTGGTTAACACCTCTAATAGTTCATCACTTATATCTTTCCTTTCTACAAGATTCAAAAGAAATTGCCAATCCATTGGTGATTCATAAATTTTCTCTTCTACTCTTTCAAGATAAGGATTACTAAAGAATGTTGAGACATGCATGAATAGCTTCAGATTTTTTAATGTCTCAGCAAATTTAAGAGTCTCAAAAGTACCGCCCACATTAAGTTTAATGGCATCTCGTAAAGATTCATCAAATCTTACTGTAGCCGCACAATGAAATACCAGGGATACGTTCTGTAATTGTTTTTCATATTCAGGCGTAATGCCCAATCTGGACATGGTAGCATCACCGGGTATGGCCACTAATTTTTCATCCAATTCTTGGGGTTTTTTTAGTTTCAATTGACGGAATATCTGGCAGGGAAAGAATATGAAAATTATGAATAAAATTAACACACGCAACATGATTGATGTGAGTTTTAATTAAAATACTTTATTATTCGTTCACAACTTTATGTAAACAACAACAATTGCTTTGTTTGTTGTTCCTCTGTTTATACCATTTGCATAAACATTAACAATCATACATATATAATTGGCCATTACAACCCTTTAGTCAGGATTACGACCTAGCTTCTCACACCCCTGATGTTGTGTGTGTTAAGTTTATACACGAGTGGTGTTACCTACAGTTTAAAGTCGATTCCGAATGGTATATATTTTTTTTTTTTTTTGAGAAACTTTCCGTGGCAATTTTATTTACATTCACAGAGTTTTTGCCAGAAATCTGCTGAGAGGAAGTCGCCGAAGAAATATTTTATTAATGTTTTCGTTTTGATGTGTAACCTGGAGTTTGTAGCCAACACCTACTAGACTACGGCGACTTCGATTGATGTGAGAAACTATGTTGTAATCCAAACTAAAGGACACTAAGTTTTGATATGCCTTAAGAAATTTAACATTTTCAGTTTTTCTTACCATTTCTTGTTTCATTTTTTCCAAACGCTCTTCAATCGATGCAGTTTTCTTGCCTCGTAAGAGTACATAGATTTTCTTAACATTGCAGGAACGCAATAGTTTTTCAATTAAAGCTTTACCAAGCACGCCTAAAACAATTTTTTTTTTAAAGATTTACAACAAAAATAAAATTATTTGATTATGCAACAATTTTTACTCACCTGATCCGCCGGTAATAAAAGTTTCTCGATTTTCAAAAAATTCGGCAATCATTGCTAATCCGCTGTATTGATTGCGTTTTTGAGGGAGCTTTGCATGAATGCGACTCTTTGAGGGTAAATAAGAAACTGAACTGTTGAAATGCAAAAATATTTGAAACATTGAAATGAATTAAAAAATTTATTGCAGATCAATGTGTATCGTATCCAATAATTAGCATACGGGCAAGTTTTTGTTAATTTTTTGGACTGAAATTTAAATTGAACCTGTGCATTAATATAAAAAATATTGACCTTTTGCGATAATTGATTTATGAAATGAATTGCAAAATATATTTGATTTGAAGAATCTTTATGTGGGTTGAGTACTACATACAGTCAAAGAAAAAAGTTTACATACACCGCTGAATGTAGACTTATTTCCCGTTAATTTGTAATTTTTTTCCATTAATTTTTATGTTAGATTTTTCTCATATTCGTTTTATTCTTCAAACATTCTTGACTGCAAACGCCCGAAAAACAACTCTATAACATACATACATACATAATTGGCCATTACAACCCTTCAGTCAGGATTACGGCCTAGTTTCTCACAAAACTCATGTTGTGTGCGTTAATTGTATACATGATTGGCGGGATTTTTGAGAAACATGTTCATGGCAGGTTTATTTACTCTCTGAGTTTTTGCCAGAAATCTGCTGAGAGGAAGTCGCCAAAGAAATATTTTTTCATATTTTCGTTTTGATGTCTGGTCTGGGTCTCGAACACATTACCTACTATACTAAGGCGACTACACAACTCTATAACATCTTTTCCAATTTGATAAAAGTCTACATACACACTGGTATATATCGACTTTATTCTTTGACTGTATATACGCGAGCCAATGTAGCTTGCAGAAATAGAGAACGACTGTAAAGAAAATTTAGGTAACTGCTTTCAGAAGGGCTCAGCTTAACATGGATCTCTTTGTACCATTAATATCACCACCTATCTATGATTGGAATAAATTGTTGCGTCCACTGATTATTAGGAGTGTTTTCTGTGGTGACACTTGATCTTAAAACTTTTAGATTTCGTTTTTACATCTGTTTGGGATAATTGCCTTCTTATTAAGCTAACAACCACACTTTTTTTTTAATTATTTTGAATGTACAATTCACGGCAATGTTGTAAATTAGAGTATGGTACGGCACATTCAATAACTTCTCCGCCAATTGTAGATTCAACTAAATGTTGCTCATCTATGCTACAGTGTTTGTTTTTATAAAAATAAATTGTTTCCTTTAGTAGTAATACCTCGTAGATAGAGTACGATTGAAAATACGAAATAAGGAAATTTAAAAGAGAATATTTTTATGCACTTCATTATCATTTCTTTAATAGCAAATCTATGCCATCCATTTTCGACGTATTTGCTTGCATTTGAATAACTCTTGCCATATTAAAGTACATTTCTCTCAAAGCAATGATATTTAAACGCTTAATTGAATATTTTAGCAAAATAGTATTTCGTATTGTCCACAGACTTAATTAAATTAAATAAAACTGAATAATTGCTACCCACAAACACACACACAATGTTTCAATTTATTCCATACAATTGATTCCACATAATGAATTTTAATTTAATTTCAATTCCATATTTTTGGAGTCTAACAAATCTCAGAACAGAAAGTTGAATTCCCATTCCCGGACAGCTTCTCATAGTAGATATATCCAGCATAATCCATAACCTTGTGGAAGACTTTAACTAGCACGACTATTTTGCAAACTTCATAAATCCAAGTCTTTCTAAAAATATATTCAAAATTTTCAATGTTAAAACAATAAATTATAATTAAATAATTTAAAAAGAATGAATCAGAATATAATTTAAAGAAATAATTCAAAAATTTTATAAATTTCCTCAAGCTTGATTGAAAGATTCTGAGCTCCAACGAAAGTAATATGGATTGTACTTAAGGCCACATAAATGCTAGCCTGCCCATACTACATACAGTCTGCCTTGAGATTCTGATGCCCAACTATAATGCCAAAATCGTATGTTATCTTTACTGGTTACCAGAACGGAAACAAAAAGGAACACATTTTTAAGCCCGGACTAAGACGTGGAACTTGTAGGCTTAGAAAGCTTAAACAGCCAAAAATATAAAACTTGATCTTAATATTTATATTGAAAAAATACAAACAAGTAGTCCTTGATGGCCTGATAAGCCACATCAAAACAGAGAGAAATCACTGCACATAGTACTAAATCCAAAATAATGAAAATGGATTTATACAGTACGTTCTTTAATCTGGACTGTTTGATATACTTTGATGGCCATACAGTCATATGGGATTGTGAGTGCCAAATATGTTCGACTCATTTAACAGTAGTATGATGAATATACTGGCGACGTATTGCATATTCTGAAACTCGAAAAGGGCTAGACGGTTGGAAGAATACTAGCACTTCTACACATTCTAATGAGTAAATATTTGACACTGATAAAGTCAATATTACAATAATATTTAGTGTTTCTTAGCTTCTTAAAGTGTTTTCTGTGTTTGATGATGGTAAGGAGGATGGAGAACTGTAAATAAATCTTATAAATAAGTATACACATATATTTTATGTTTAAACTTACATTTTCAATATTCTTCTGCTTCTGGGCAGCGTCTTTGGATCCTCTTTCATCAAGTGTTCTCTGATATTGAAGACAATGGTGCGCGCGAGTCCAATGGCCCTGTTAAAGTCCCTGCCAATTTTTTCATCATCTGCACTGAATTCTGTTCTGCGTGATACAAAGAGCAACATGAGAACACGAACCTAAAACTCAACACTCAATAATTTGTTTACCCGTGAGTTATTTTTAAGATTTCTTCCAAATCGGTTACGCCATTCGATTCATAGTTATTAAATAGAAAGGGTTTCATAACCTCTATGGTGGTGAAAATTCTACGTTGGGCTCGCATTAGTGCCGGTTGACGACCCGATAGCACAATAGCGAAATCAGCCAATAATGAAACCAAAAGTTGTTTTAGGAAAAACTAAAAAAGGAAAATAGAAAAAAGATTTTCATTATGGCACAAGATTCACTTTCATTATGCTCATTATATTGACCAGAAACAAATAAACAAAACGATTATCAGTACAATAAACATAAGGTAAGAGAAGATTTTTCTCAAAGGCTGCTTGTTCCAAAAAACCACAGTCCTGACCAATTGTAATATAATCGGAAAATAAGAAATTTGAGTGATTATATGATGAAGTCTGATAAACAGGTATTTCAGGCGGCTGCTTATTATCCTCATAGAATTTAGCTGATTTCATAGCATAAAAGCAAAGAAACTTTATACCCAGGTCTTGAGGTGTTACATCCAGGCGACACTTTGCGTCCATATAAATGACTTTAAGTATGCCAGCACCGGCACCAGCAATCAAACCCATGGCACCAGTTAAACTGGGTGCATATCCTGGTTCAGGTTCTTCTATAGCAGATATTACTACAAAATTAAAAGTAATTAGAACTTATCGTTCCCCTTAGAAACAATTCTTACCTACAGAAGGCCTGTATATGGCAACTGGTAATTTATGCCTGTAATCGTTTACCATTGCTTCTGCCACATTTTTCGTAAAACAATAAGTATTAGGAAATCCTATAATCAACCTAAAAACGAAATTAATAAATAAAATATTAAGCAATATATTGCAATTCTGTAAAACAAAACCTTCTTTACTTACTTCCTGGTTAACACATTCAAGAGTTCATCACTTATATCTTTCCTTTCTACAAGATTCAAAAGAAATTTCCAATCCATTGGTGATTCATAGACTTTCTCTTCTACTCGTTTAAGATACGGATTGCTAAAGAATGTCGAGACATGCATGAATAGTTTCAGATTTTTTAATGTCTCAGCAAATTTCAAAGCTTGGAAGGTACCGCCCACATTAAGTTTAATGGCATCACGCAAGGTTTCATCAAATCTTATTGTGGCGGCACAATGAAATACGATCGATACGTTCCGTAATTCATTTTCATATTCAGGTGTAATGCCCAACCAAGGCATTGTAGCATCACCGGGTATCGCCATCAATTTTTCATCCAATTCATTGGGCTTTTTTAGTCTCAATTGACGAAAAATCTGTCAAATTAAATAAAATTATTAAATTTTATTACATTCAATAAGAAAGAGTAAAATCAACAGCAAAGACGCTTTAAAGTACAAATCTATTTTATAATACCAAAGAATATTGATGATCTCACACGGCAATACAACCTTTTTAACGAAAGTTTAGTTTTTTAAGCCAATTTTAGTAACAAATATCAAAACATCAGCAAAATTCTACTTGAACAGACAACAACAATAAATTCCAATCCTATAGCAGGATAATTGGAGTGAATTGTTATCGAAATATTTCATGATGAAGATCGAACGAGTTTTTCTTACCATTTCTTGTTTCATTTTTTCCAAACGCTCTTCAATGGAATGATTTTTTTTGACGCGTAAAAGTACGTAGATTTTCTTAACATTACAGGAACGCGATAGCTTTTCAATTAAAGCTTTACCAACTACACCTATAAGGGTTTTATTATGATTTATAAAAACAATAATAAATTAATTAAATTTGAAATACACCAACATTTTAATAGATTTTATTCAACTGAACCACCGGTAATAAAAATTTCACGATTTTCAAAAAATTCCGCAATCATTTCTAAACTACTCTACTGAATCCGATTTTTAGAACCGTTTCTTCTTGAACGTCACTCTTTGAGGGTGAATACGAAACTAAACTATTGAAAGCCATATTAAACAATTTAAAAAACTTAGGCTGGATATCTAATGCAATGATTTGGTTTTTTCGTAATTCATTGCTTTTTGGATTACAGACCCTAGTCCGATAACAGAATAATAAAAGGTATTACAACTTAACATGAATATTTACATGGTATTTACATGGCATATAAATTTTAACTAAGGTCTTGCACACAAACATACAATATAAATACCAAGTGTTGTTTATTTTATAAAAAAGTTTTTCATTAAAATATATTAAAGAGTGCATAGGAAATAGAATTTGATTGTTTGAAATTGAAAGTATAGTATAGTATAGTAAAATATAGTAAAGTATAATATAGTATAGTATAGTATACTATAGTATATAATTGTATATATATATACATAAGTATATAGTATAATATTGAATAAATGCATATATATATATATATATATATAGTATAGTATAGTATAGTATGATATAGCATAGTGTAGTATAGTATAGTGGAGTATAGTATAGTAAGCTATAGTAAAGTATAGCATAGTAAGGTATAGTATAGTACAGTATAGTATAGTATAATATAGTATAGTATAGTATAAGGGTGCGAACAGAGTGAGCGCTGATGCCGAGCCGAGCTTATTGGCGCTTATTTTCATGCGAGAAGAAAATTTGTATATAACACAGTGAATGCGAGAATCAGAGCTGAAATTCTGTTTATTAAATGTGTTTTGCCTTTATGTCATTTAGTCTTGTTGATCATTTGTGTTTATAAAATTGCTGTACACTGTAATGGATTACTCTGATGAAGAGTATTTTGCTTCTCCTAGTGTGATTAATGCAATTATTAACACAAAAGAATTTGGAAAATATCCAATTACACTAAAAAGGAAAGAATTTGGTGAATTTCATCATTCATATAATGATTTGAGAAAATATCCAGCTAAATTTCAACAATATACCCGAATGCACACTAAAAAGTAAACATCAATGAAAAAAAGCCTGTAAAACGCTTTGAAACTGTTTTCTCGCACTCATCCGCTTTGATCTCTGCTCTTGTCGGCGTTCACTGTGTTATACACAAGCTTATTTGTATTGACTCGTATGTAATCAGTTTTATCGCACTGACAATCTTTATCGCACTGACAATCTCGGCTCCGCTTTCAGCGCTCACTCTGTACGCACCCTAAGATAGTATAGTATACTATAGTATAGTATAGTATACTATAGTATAGTATTGTATATATACATATACATATATGTATATATATATACATATATAGTATAGTATAGTATGATATAGCATAGTGTAGTATAGTATAGTGACGTATAGTGGAGTATAGTATAGTAAGCTCTAGTAAAGTATAGTATAGTATAATATAGTATAGTATAATACAGTATAGTATAATATAGTACAGTATAATATAGTATAGTATAGTATAGTATAGTATAGTATAGTATAGTATAATATAGTAAAGTATAACATAGTATAGTATAGTATAGTATACTATAGTATAGTATAGTATTGTATATATATAGTATAGTATAGCATGATATAGCATAGTGTAGCATATTATAGTGACATATAGTGGAGTATAGTATAGTAAGCTATAGTAAAGTATAATATAGTAAAGTATAGTATAGTATAGTACAGTATAGTATAGTATAATGTGGTATAGTATAGTATAATGTTGTATAGCATAGTATAGTATAGTGTAATATAGTACAGTTTGGTATAGTGTAGTATAGTGTACTATAGTATAGTATAGTATAGTGCAGTGTAGTATAGTATAGTGTAGTGTAGTATAGTATAGTGTAGTGTAGTATAGTATGTATAGTACAGTATAGTATAGTATAGTATACGTTAGTGCAGTACATTATGGTATCGTCTAGTATAGTGCAGTGTAGTATCGTATAGTATAGTATACTATATAATAGTGTATGTGGCACCCTGTCAATTAGAATTACGTTCCTATTTTCTGTCTATTCTTTTTGCGCTTTTGAACGGTGTACACATATGTATTTTGGCACGCGCCTTTAAAACGAATAAGTATAAACATTTATTAATTTTGCAAAATTTAAGTTTTATTAAATAAATATTGTAACTTGCTAAAATAATTTTTGTACGTTAAGTTTATGGTATTCATAACAACACCAAATATAGTACAGTATAGTATACTGTAACTTAAATAAGGATGTTACGGAGTATTCCGTATCCTGAATAATGTCACAACGTACAATCCAACGCTAGGATAGGTAAGCTTGTACATTCATGTATAAAAGAAAATTATTGTGAATTTATTTTATTTCAGATTTTTCCTGCAAATAGAACAAAATCAACTGAAAATTGTTTTCTTTTTTCTTTTAACTAAACGACTGAACAATGCGCTTAAGGAATATAGGGGAAATTGACTCTTTGCCATTAAAATTATATTTTCTTTAGACTTCGAATTAATATGTTATGATAGTGAAGTCGAGAATGGTAATAACTTTCTTGTGATACTATTTGTTTTAAGATTGTTTAATGGAATATGACATTCAGAAAATGTGATCCTGTGAGCACCAGAAAACAATAAAAATACCACTTTTAATACATGAGCTCATTGAACCCCCCAAAACATTAACAAAAACCAATATGACAGCTTACATGAGATACAACTTTGAAAGAATTTTTAATGGAATAATCTGCTGCCTAATTATCTAAACATATGAGAGTCTAAAACTTTTAAATAAAATGAAAAAAAATTTTTAATAAAGTCTAAATGGTTGCAGTCACTCCAATGGTGACTTAATTTTTAAATATTCAAACTATTAACAGTGGTAAACACATATAGTTTATTCGGTTTTTCGGTTAACAATTCTATTCTACAATTTTTTCTAATTATTGCCAGAGTTATGCTGACACCATGTTGTTATAGAAAGGAAATTTAACCCACAGCCTTCCCTACCCTTCTTGGCCACTTTTAGTTTAAATTTAGTACAGGATAATGTTTAGAATATTATTTTTAATAAAGAAATTTGTTATTTAAATATATACTGTAGCGTAGCATATTTTATAGTGTTTTCACACCGAGTGGTTTTAACGCAAAAGTTGGTTTTAACGTTAAAATCAAAAATAAAACCTGCTTTTACCGTACAAAATTATTGTGTTAAAATCAACTTAAAACCTTTTTTGAATTGGTTTTAAGTTGATTTTATGAAATACAACCTTGTTTTATGTACTAAATCAGAGCTACCAGCTCTGAAATGGTAAAAACAGCTGATAAAAATTAAATAAAAACAAAATAAAAACGAAACAATGTAAAAATACAGAAAGCCGGTTGTATAAAAATGTAAAATTTCAAATAATGAATGCTACAACAATAATAAATAACAATATTTTAACAATAATATTAATATTATTTCTTAATTTTTCATATTTTTTGTTTTTTCTTAAACAAAAACATTTCTGTTCCGTCATAAATGTAAATGTAAATGTAAACCTGATTTAAGAAAATTTGCAGTGTGAACGCAAAATCAGCTGATTATGGTTTTAATGCTAAAATCAGGTTTTAACTTTTGGTGTGAAAACACTATTAGATAAGTAAAATCTTATGTAGTGTACCGATTATTTTGTAATATAAATTGTACGTCACTAGCATGTGTGACTTTCTTAAGCTACAACCCTGTAAATAGTTTAATACAACGCTGCAATAGAGGAATACTGTTTCGTTGAATTTGAAACTGAATTTGAAATAGCAGCGCTTGCTGTGATTAATATTAGGAAAAACCCATATTGAAAAGGGTATAAAATCAGTGCACTCAACGGAATCAGTCCTTTCTATTGTTGCAGGTTAGTGAGAGTGGTCGCACAACCAATTGCAACTGCACTAAAAGCTTCGTTGCAGCGATGGTTGCCGTTGCTTATTTTGTATATGCAGTTGGTTGACAAATCCTAAGTAGATGTTGGTCGCGATGGTGGCCGCAAATACTTGGAATTTTGTGACTCTCTCTTGTCTTTCCTTTCTATTGTTGCAGATTGCTTTAGTAAGTATTTGTAAATAAAGAAACGTTTATAATACATTTCATTTCTTACTCTAATTGTATTATATATCATAACTGAAGGCCGAATTCCCATTTCCTGACAGCTTCTCATAGTAAATATGTGCAGAATAGTCCATAACCTAATTAAAGACTTTAGCTAGCCTGAGAAATTTGAAAAATTCATAAATCCAAGTTTTTCTAAAAATATATTCAAAATTTTTAATGTTAAAATAATAAATTATAATTAAATAATTAAAAAAGATTGAATCAGAATATAATTTAAAGAAATTCAAAAATTTTATAAATTTCCTCAAGCTTGGTGGGTGTAATTAAGGTCACTTAGTTGCTAGACTATTCATGCAATATATAGTCTGCCTTGAGATTCTGATGCCCAACTATAATGCCAAAATCGTATGTTATCTTTACTGGTTACCAGAACGGAAACAAAAAGAAACACATTTTTAAGCCCGGACTAAGACTTGGAACTTGTAGGCTTAGAAAGCTTAAAGAACCAAAAATATAAAACTTGATCTTAATATTTATGTTCAAAAAATACAAACAAGTAGTCCTTGATGACCTGATAAGCCACATCAAAACAGAGAGAAATCACTGCATAAACTAGTACTAAATCCCTTATAATGGCTTTATACAGTACATTCTATAATCTGGACTGTTTGATATACTTTGATGGCCATACAGTCATACGGGATTGTGAGTGCCAAATATATTCGACTCATTTACTTTAAATCTTTACCCGAAACAAGTGTTCCCCTTAACAGTAGTATGATGAATACACTGGCGGCGTATCCCATATTCTGAAACTCGAAAAGGGCTAGACGGTTGGAAAAATACTAGCACTTCTACACATTCTAATGAGTAAATATTTGACACTGATGAAGTCAAGATTGAAAGGTACCGACCACATTTAGCTTAACAGCATCACGCAGATTATCATCAAATCTTACTGTGGCTGCACACTGAAATACGATCGATACGTTCCGTAATTCATTTTCATATTCAGGTGTAATGCCCAACCAAGGCATCGTAGCATCACCGGGTATGGCCATCAATTTTTCATCCAATTCATTGGCGAAAAATCTATCAAATGAAATACAAAAAAATTTAATTTTATTAAATTGTTGATTAGAAATCACCTATCCCCTGATTTACACCGTGTAAACCAAAATCGTAGATTTCGCTATGTAAAACCGTGTAAATCGAAAGCAAACTAAAATATGTAGGCAAAACTCTGTCATTTATTTTAACGTAAAATAAAAGTAAATAGCACATACATACATCTGTATGTATGTTTATTTTGAAAAACAAATATTTATATAAAAGTTTACTCCTGTATATGGATATGTTATTCATTTTACATACAGAAACCAGAAATATAAATATTTAAAAAATTTTACCAAAAATTTAATTATGTATGTATGTACTGTTATCGCAGTCACTTTCATCACTCGATAATACTTTATGCGATTCTGTTTCGGTGTTAGATGGATTAGGAACGATTTTATATTGGCGAGACTTCGTAATGAAATTCATAATTAACATTTGCTTTTGGTTTTTGTTTAAAACCTTATAGACCTGCTCATATTGAGCTAAGCATTTATTAATACCTCGCTCGAATTAGAGAGCTCGTTTAACATTTGGGTAATTTTGTAGAAAATGATTTCCATATTTTCGCCCAAATTCAAGTCCTTCGCGGATGCCTTTTGTGGTGAACACGAAATCGTGTAAAAAAAGTACCATGTAAATCGGGGGATATGTGTATTAGAAAAAAAAACATATCGACATATCGAATACGATTATATTTTTTTAAACGCTGGATGAGTTGCTATTTTGGGCTCTGTCAAAAGATTGCCAACAGCTCTGTTACTATTCCGCCTTATCTTATACTCTGAATAACTAACTTTTGATAGGTTATATTGTCGATTTCTTTCGGTTTGTTGCCCTTCCCGGATTATCTTTACAGAAACTGTTGAATTCGTTGTAAAATGTGTTCAGGGAATTTTAAGGTTATGTCGATAAATCTATTTTTCAAAAGCCACCGATTGCGTCACATCAACGGCTGTAAACGTGTATACATACATAATTGGCTATTACAACCCTTCAGTCAGGATTACAGCCTAGCTTCTCAACACCACTCATGTTGTGTGTGTTAATTTTGTACATGAGGGGTGGGAATTACAGTTTAACGTCGACTCCGGACAACAGATTTTGAGAAACTTTTTCACGGCAATTTTATTTACTCTCAGAGTTTTTGCCAGAAATCTGCTGAGAGGAAACCGCCGAAGAAATATTTTTTTTTTTTTCATATTTCGTTTTGATGTCTGGTCTGGGGCTCGAACCCTGGACTACGGCGACTACAAATTATATATATGTACCTAGATCTAAAGCGTAGTTTTATATCAATGCTTTTAAGTTGGCTCAACAACGAAGTTTTTTTTTATGAATAATTAATATGTTTTTGACAATGCAAGTTCTGAACCTAATTTATTATTTTGTTTTAACCCATTATTGGTGTCATTATTGTCGATAAGATTTTGTCATTTCTTTGCAAAGCAATGCGATTCTATTCGACAGGAGTTTTATTTACCGTTTTTGGGACAGGCTTCCCAGTGCGATACACGAGTGCCGAATATTCCGCAATGCTATCGAATAAATTAAAAGTTTTTCGTTTCTTTTGCTTCACTATTTCCCTTCGTGTCAAAAACAGACCGTTATTGACAAAAAAAAAATAAACAGGGACACACTTTGTACACCGTAATAAACACTCGATAGGGAAGAAGTCCCCGATTAATATCAACATCACGGCATTTCACTTAAAATAAATTTTAAATGTTACGGCTTTAATTTATGCATTCCTTACCACTTCTTGCTTCATTTTTTCCAAACGCTCTTCAATGGAAACATTTTTTTTCGGCCGCAAAAGAACATATAGCTTCTTAACATTACAGGAACGCAACAGCTTTTCAATTAAGGCTTTACCAACAGACCCTAAGAAGTTTTATTATGAGTTACAACAAGTGAAAGGAATTTTGGAAATTATTATTCACCTGATCCACCGGTAATAAAAATTTCTCGATTTTCAAAAAATTCGGCAATCATTCCGAAACTAACTATTCGACTGAATTGGATTTTTTAGAACCGTTTCATGACAGTCTGCCTTTGAAGGTAAATACGAAACTAAACTGTTCGAAAGCGAAACAATCTACTTAAAGCTTTATTAAAAAAATTTTTTTTATTTTAATCATGTTATTTATTTAATTGCTTTGGATATCTAAATTAAATAAATTACAAACCCAAATACATTTTGGAACATTTCGAACTTTTGAAAGGAAAATGTAAACCAAATTGTAAAACTATATGTAAATTTACGTCACAAACAAGTATAAAGTATGAAACACCAGCTACCATTTAAATGCTAAATCTTATGAATTTTATAAAAATGGGAAATCTAAATTGAATGCTCGAATGCTATTCGATAATACTACGAAATTCTTATCAAAATAGCAAATAGTATTTAAAATCAGGCAACATTCAAGCAAAACCCAACTTCATTCTAAGATGATTAAGCTTAACATGAATCTATTTGTAACATTAATATCACCACCTATCGATGATTGGAATAAATTGTTGGGTCCACTGATTGTTAGGAGTGTTTTCTGTGCTGACACTTGATCTTAAAACTTTCAGATTTCGTTTTACACCTGTTGGGGATAATTATCTCCATATTATCTTAACAATCAAATATTTTTTTTTTTTGAATCACTTTGAATGTACAATTCACGGAAATGTTGTAAATTAGAGTATGCTACAGCACATTAAATAACTTCTCCGCCAGTTGTAGATTCAACTAAATGTTGCTCATCTATGCTACAGAGATTGTTATTAGAAATTAAAATGTTTTCCTTGAGTAATAATACGTCGTATAAGGAGTACGATTGAAAATACGAAAGAAAAGAAAATGTTAATAGGAAAGCATTAAAGAGAAATAATGCCTCTTTAATCCGTTTTAAGTGACCATTTTGTTCGCTTATGAGCTTACTATACGTACATAATTGGTCATTACAATCCTTCAACCTGGATTACTACCTAGCTGCTTACATCACTTATGTTGTGCCTGTTAATTTTATATATGAGTGGTGGGACTTACAGTTTAAAGTTGATGCCTAACGACAGAAACCTTTTCATGGCAGTTCTATTTACATCAGAAATCTGCTGAGAGGATGTCGTCGAAGAAATATATTTTCTCAATTTTGGTTTAGTTGGGGGTACCTGACCTGGGGCTTAAAGCGTGGTCTTACATCTAAAAAGCCAAAACACTACATACTAAACTGTGGGGACTTAGTTCACCATGCCCTCTTTTATTTAACACGCTGACTGCTAACTACGATATAAATCGTAAATTGCGTTCCCTTCTAGGGTGCCAACTACGAGTTATCTCGTACTCACTAAACCTGCCATTTTTGTGTAGCAACGAATAAAACCGTATTATATCAGTGCTAGTAACGATAAATGGCTTCTGGGAACAGAACAAAAAAACAATGAAAATGCCGTGACAGTCAACGTGTTAATGTAAACGCTTCTTTAGTGATGAAAATACAATGCTAGAACGTTAAAGTTTGTCATATAAAGTTGTACCCTCAATGACTTAAACAAATACGTACATATTTTAGCATTAATCCGGCTTTAATTGATAAAATAACATATCCGTGTTCATAGATCAATAAAGATCAAAAAATACCACAAAGTACAGTAAATACAGTATACATACATATGTATGTGTAAGTAAGCACCTTATAAAAATAAAATTGAATTGCTAACCTCTCATCCTACAATTTCATTGTCATTGTATCGAAGCCATATCGTGTGTGCGCGCAAAAGTCCTTGAGGCAAATTCATGATCAAATCCGCTAAACATAAACTTTTTCTGCAAGAAGGGTGAAATCCACACTATTTCGATGCCAATGCTTGTGGGGTAATATTTTCATTATTTCTGAGACCATATAGTCACAGAATTTTAAGAATAAATTAATGTATTGAAGTAAACAAAAACAGTGCGAGTATGCATAATGAGATTATTAAAGAAACAAACAAACAAACATTGTATACATATTGTTACAAAGTTGTCACTTTTAAACATTGTAACTGGCAATTCTGTGCCATGATTGCCATGATTTATGATTTTGTTTAAATGTCATACGTAAGCGGAATTATACATAATTCGGGTCAAGTTTTCCTAAAGCAAATAACACAACAAAAATTAAAAGAGAAAAAATTATTTTCTTTTTATAGGCAACACAGTGAGTATCACAGTGAAGGCCTGTATATGGCAACTGGTAATTAATGTCTGCCACAGATTTTGCCACATTTTCGTAGAGCGGTAAGTGCTTGGAAACTCTAGAAATTACAAATAAAATATGCAGCAACGTTCTTCAATTTGAAAGTTAAACAAAACCTTTCCTATTTACTTCCTGGGTTACTCACTTATTTGCTTTACTTAATTGGCCATTAACAACCCGTTTAATGGATTTCCACCTGCCGCAACACATCCTTCCAGGCGCCTCTGCTTCCTGCGCGCCTACGCCAGTTGTTCACACCAATCGATGACAGGGCTTCCTCGATTAGGTCCTTCCAACAGATACAGGGTCTTCCTCTTCGCCGGCTTCCGCAGATTACCGCATCAAATACCCGTCTCGCCGGAGTATCCTCCTGCATTCGAACGATATGGCTGAGCCAGCGCAGCCGCTAGATATTAATACGCTGTACAATGTCTATGTCGTTGAGGAGCTCATTGTTGGATCGGATATGGAAATCATCGCCAACTCGCACTGGACCGAAGATCTTACATAGGACTTTTCTCTCGAACACTCTCAAGGCCGCTGCATAGGGTCCATGCCTCTGCGCCATAAAGAAGCACGGGTAGGATGAGTGTCTTGTAGAGTATTTGTTGCTTTTACAATTTCTCTTCAACTCGATCTAGGTAAGGATTGTTAAAGAACGAAAACAAAATTCCTATCGTTAACGCATAACATTGAGAAGATATCTCTGTAGATATAGGATAGTTAATAATGTGTTTGATTGTACATACATACATACATAAATACATAATTGGCCATTACAACGCTTCAGTCAGGATTACGGCCAAGCTTCTCACACCACTCATGTTGTGTGCCTTAATTTTATACTTGAGTGGCGGGACCTACAGTTTAACGTCGACTCCGAACGACAGATTTTTGAGAAACTTTTCATGGCAGGTATATTTACTCTCAGAGTTTTTGCCAGAAATCTGCTGAGAGGAAGTCGCCGAAGAAATATTTTTTTTTTCATATTTCGTTTTGATGTCTTACCTGGTATACGAACCCGGGCTTTACGCCTAATAAGCGAACACACTACCTACTAGACTACAGCGACTATTTGATTATATGCCTGTATTATTTTTGTGGAGATGAAATGGGTTAGAGATGGAATTATGTATAATTAGTATTGTATGTATGTATGTAGTCATCGTTATGTGGTTGGTAGTTCGAAGAAGTCCGCTGTTGTCGTAGGGTTCAGCCATAAGACTATGGGTCGCAGGGTTGTCGGCTTTGCGAGACAACTAAAGAGGCGCACCGTATCATGTGGTGCCTGATTGCCTGCTCCCCGTAATGAATCTTGCCCTATAGCTGTTCAGGTTGTTCGGCCATCCTGATCTTAGCTGGACCTGGATGGTTCTGGTAACCCTTGGTAACTGCCTTTCATTATCGGAGATAGTTGGTGGATGCCGATTTATAATCCTGTTGTGGCTGAGTTCGTCCGTGGCTGTCGTGACTGTCGTTGGTTGTAGGGAACGCTGTGCTTCCCTTACTGACTGTAGGTCCACTATTGTAGGTATGAGGTGCGTGATGTCCGTAATGTAGGTTGTGAAGTCACGTCTAATGCGGCGACTATATGATTGTTGGGATGGGATAGTAAATAGCAAGCTACCCACTGACAACATTTGGGACTCTTCATGAAGGTGCTCTATACTTGTCATCTTAACCGCTTTAGTTGTGTCCTGTGCTTGGGCTCATTCCAATTTCAGTGAAGAAAACGTATAAATGCGAAATATTAGTAGAAACTAAGGAAGATATCATGAAAGTTTGGAGTCTTTTTGCTGCAGAGTATTCTGTACTCTAACATACGGTGGAGAGTATGCCTAAATTATACAATCCAAGTATAGTACAACATAGATTTCAATATCTGATCAGACGTTTTTATACATTTTTAAGTTAATTTAATCATGCCAATTAATTTGGCTTTTTTATTTAAATCGTACTGTAAATTAATTTATTTAAATCCGACATCAACCAAAAATCGTTCTCTTTATTGTTTAAACCAAATGACTGAACAATGCCGTTAAAGAATATCAGGGAAATTGGCTCTTTGCCATTAAAGTTATATTTTCCTTGGACTCCGAATTAATATGCTGTGATATGAGTGAAGTCGAGAATGGTAACAATTTTCTTGCGAAACTTTTTCTTTATTTCTTTAAATTCTTTCTGAATTTCTTTCAGAACAGTTTAGAGGAATATGGCACTAAGAAAGTGCGACTCAGTAGGCAGCAGAAAACAATATTTTTCATATATGAGTCCATATAACCCTCCTAAACGTTAACGAAAGCCAATATGGCGAGCTATTCATACTGCTTATCTGAGATACAAATTTAAAATATTTTTTTTTTAAGTAAGATATGAGGTAAAGTTTTTTTAATGATGCCGAAGCAAATCAACATACGATCTCCTGAATGATTGCAGATACCACAATGGTTCATTAATTTTTGAGAAATAAATTTATTTACAGCGCCAAACACACATATTTTATTCCGTTTCTCTAACATTTTATTATATGAATTCATTTGTATTTTCATTCCACCAATAATACTTATATTAAAAATTTATTCTAATTATTATCAGCAACAATATTAATATCACCGTGTTGCTATGGAAAGTATATTTAACCAGCAGCCTGTTACCCTTTTTGGACACCCATGATTACTTAACGATAATGAATATTATTTTTAATAAAGAAATTTGTTATTTACATACATCCATATATTATTTCTTATTCTAATTGTATGTATTTCATATTATTCAACAGAAAGTTGAATTCCCATTTCCGGACAGCTTCTCATAGTAGATGTGTCCAGCATAGTCCACACATTTGTGGAAGACTTTAACTAGCACGACTATTTTGCAAACTTCATAAATCCAAGTCTTTCTAAAAATATATTCAAAATATTTAAAGTTAAAATATTAAATTATAATTAAATAATTAAAAAAGAATGTATCAGAATATAATAAAAAAAATTCAAAAACATTCTATTTTTCCTCAAGCTTGGTTAGGACAATCTGAGCTTCAGTGAATATAGTATGGATTGGAATTAAGGCCCCTCAATTGCTAGTCTACTTATGCTACTTACAGTCTGTGTATACCTTATTGATGATAGCAAGTAAATATTGTCAATATGTATTTATATACACGAATGTGTATTCATTATATCAAGACAAGTAAGCTCACATATACATACATACATATTTTATGTTTAAACTTACATTTTCATTATTCTTCTGCTTCTAGGCAGCGTCTTTGGATCCTCTTTCATCAAGTGTTCTCTCACAGAGTAAACCATGGAGTGGATAAACGCTATATTTCTACTACGATCGTTCCCCTGCTTTATAATATCAACATTGAATTCCGTTCTGCATAATTAATAAGGCAACAAAAAAAAACATGTTAAAAACACAATATTTGATCAAGCTGAACTCCAATTTACCCTTGAGTTACTTTATAGATTTCTTCCACATCGGTTACGCCATTCGATTCATAGTTATTAAATAGAAAGGGTTTCATAACCTCTATGGTGGTGAAAATTCTACGTTGGACACGCATTAGCGCCGGTTGACGACCCGATAGCACAATAGCGAAATCAGCCAATAATGAAACCAACAATTGTTTTACGAAAAACTAAAAAAGGAAAATAGAAAAGAGATTTTCATTATGGCAGGTGATTGACCTGTATTATGCTCATTAATATTGACCAGAAACAAATAAAGAAAACGATTGTCAGTGCAATAAACGGAAGGTAAGAGAAGATTTTTCTCAAAGGCTGCCTGTTCCAAAAAGCCACAGTCCCGACTAATTTTAATATACTGTGGAAACGTGACAGTTGAGTGGGTACAAGAGGAGAAATGATAAACTGGTATTTCATTGGGTTGATGTCTGTTCTCGTATAACCTGGCTGCTTTCATAGTATAAAAGCAAAGAGCTTTTACACACACATCTTGAGGTGTTAAATCCAGTATAGTGTTCGAGCCAATATAAATCGTTTTAAACACCCCAGCACCAGCTACAGCAAACAAACCCACGGCACCCATTAAGGTTGGTGAAAATCCCGGTTCAGGTTCCTCGAGAGCAAACAGCACTACAAAAGAAAATAAAAGAAATAAAAACTCTTCGTTCCCCTTAGAAACAATTCTTACCTATAGAGGGCCTGTATATGGCAACTGGTAATTTATGCCTGTATTCGTTTACCATTGATTCAGACAGATTTTTGGTAAAGCAATAAGTGTTTGGAAATCCCACAATTAATCTAAAAATGCAATGTATTGTAGTTCTGCAAAACAAAACCTTCTTTACTTACTTCCTGGTTAACACATTCAAGAGTTCATCGCTTATATCTTTCCTTTCTACAAGATTCAAAAGAAATTTCCAATCCATTGGTGATTCATAGACTTTCTCTTCTACTCGCTCTAGATAGGGATTGCTAAAGAATGTCGAGACATGCATGAAGACTTTCAAATTTTTTAATGTTTCAGCAAACTGAAGAGTCTCAAAAGTACCGCCCACATTAAGTTTAATGGCATCCCGCAAGGTTTCATCAAATCTTACTGTGGCTGCACAATGAAATACGATCGATACGTTCCGTAATTCATTTTCATATTCAGGTGTAATGCCTAACCAAGGCAATGTAGCATCACCGGGTATGGCCATCAATTTCTCATCCAATTCATTGGGCTTTTTTAGTCTCAATTGTCGAAAAATCTGCCAAAGAAACAAAATTTTATTAAATTCAATGAAAAAAGAAACATCAAAAATAAGGGCGCTTTAAAGGTTACACTATAAGACCAAACGTGACCATATTTTTTTAAGAATAATGAGAGCAATATCGGGCAATACAAAGTTTTTAACGTAAGTCAGGTTTGAAAAAAAAAATTCGAAATTTTGAGGAAATAACGCGAACTGTTACACGAGTAACACCGTCTAAAAACCCCTGTTCAGCAAACATATGTATGTATTGAAAATAACACACGTTCACCGACAGTGACAAAGTGATAAGTACCACAATAAGGCAGAAGACCTCAATTAATATTTAAACCATTGATTTCACTTGAAATAATTATTAAATATTGTGCGTAGAACGAGTTTTTCTTACCATTTGTTGTTTAATTTTTTCCATACGCTCTTCAATGGAAACATTTTTTTTCGGCCGCAAAAGAACATAGATTTTCTTAACATTACAGGAACGCAATAGCTTTTCGATTAAAGCCTTACCAACTACTCCTATAAAGTTTTTATTATGATTTATAAAAACAATAATAAATTAATTAATTATTTTATTCACCTGAACCACCGGTAATAAAAATTTCACGATTTTCAAAAAATTCCGCAATCATTTCTAAACTACTCTATTGAATTCGATTTTTTAGAACCGTTTTTTCTTGAACGTCACTCTTTGAGGGTGAATACGAAACTAAACTGTTGATGCAGAAACCATTTAAAGCCGTATTAAACAATTGAAAAAAAAACAAGAACTTAGGCTGGATATCAAGTGCAATGCTTTGCCTTTTTCGTATTCTTTTGTTTTTTGAATTAAAATATACTTCGCGTGTCTAAATTATTTAAATAACAGACCATTGTGAATATTGATCTCGTTCGATATCAGAATAATAAAATGTATTACAACTTAAATTTAACAATGTAGAGGTCTTGAACACTAGCATACAATTTAAGCACCGCGTTGTTAATTTTATAAAAAAAATCTCGTTAAAATATATTAAATAATGCATAGGAAGTAGAATTTCATTATTTGAAAGTGAAAGTGTAGTATAGTATTGTATTGTATAGTATAGCATAGTACATTATAGTATAGTATAGTATTGTATAGTATAGTATAGTATAAGATAGTATAGTATTGTATAATATAGTATAGTATTGTATAGAATAGTATAATATAGTATAGTATTGTATAGTATAGTATAATATAATATAGTATAGTATTGTATAGTATAGTATAGTATAAGATAGTATAGTATTGTATAGGAGAGTATTATGTAGTATAGTATTGTATGGAATAGTATAATATGATATAGTATTGCATAATATAGTATAGTATTGTATTGTATAGCATAGTACATTATAGTATAGTATAATATAGTATAGTATTGTATAGTATAGTATAATAGAGTATAGTATTGTAAAGGAGAGTATTATGTAGTATAGTATTGTATAGAATAGTACAATATAGTATAGTATTGTATAATATAGTATAGTATTGTATTGTATAGCATAGTACATTATAGTATAGTATAATATAGTATAGTATTGTATAGTATACTACTGTATAGTATAGTATATAGTATAGTATAGTATAGTATATATAATATAAGACAGTATTGTATAGGAGAGTATTATATAGTATAGTATTGTATAGAATAGTATAATATAATATAGTATTGTATAATATAGTATAATATAGTATAGTATTGTATAGTATAGTATAATATAGTATAGTACTGTGTAGTGTAGTATAGTATAGTATAGTATAATATAATATAGTGTAGTATTGTATAGTATAGTATAATATAAGATATTATAGTATTGCATAGGAGAGTATTATATAGTATAGTATTGTATAGTATAATATAATATTGTATTTCATAGTATAGTGTAATATAACAAAATATTTTATTGTATAGAATATAATAATATAGTATAGTACAATATAGAAGAGTATTGTATAGTATAGTATTATATAGTTTAGTGTAGTATAATGCAGTATAGTATAGTATAGTATAATATAGTATACTATTGTATAGTATAGTATAGTGTAGTATAATATAATATAGTATAGTATAATCTAGCATAGTATTGTATAGTATAGTATAATATAGTATCGTATAACATATTATAATATTGTATAGTATAGTATTTTATAGTGCAGTATAGTCTTTCGATACTTCATATGTGCTCCATCCAGAGAAGCCATGGTGAACATTTAAATGATGTTATACGCCGTACATTATAGCAACAAACCTGTACCTTTGTGTGTACCCTTGCATTATTTTGGTAACGAAAAAAAATTTCATACCCTGAATCATGTCGTAACGTATAAACCAACTGTGCAGCTACGTTTTAATTTTAATAATTCTAATCAACTAGTAAATAAGCTTTCATACATGATTAGCGCAAAGTCAACAACTTTGTGCGTATAAGACAGACCAGTTTGTTTGGATTTTTAAATTAAATCGAATCGACCTGTCATCGGTGATCAATGTTTCGTCCAATATTAAGCGCAAGATGAGGTAAGATTTGGGCAAAATTTCATTCATAAATAAATAAATAAATTCATGTATAAGAGAAAATTATTGTGAATTTATTTTATTTTCAACTGAAAATTGTTTTCTTTTTTGTTTAAACTAAACGACTGAAGAGCATTGAGAAATTGATCCTTTGCCATTAAAATTATATTTTCTTCGGACTCCGAATAAATATGCTGATAGAGAAGTCGAGAATGGTAATAACTTTCTTGTGATACAATTTGATTCTTCTTATAGTGTTTTCTGGCTTTGTTTTAGGATTGTTTAGAGGAATATGACATTCAGAAAATGTGATCCTGTGAGCAGCAGAAAACAATAAAAATACCAAAGTTCAATATGGCGAGCTATCCATACTGCTTATATGAGATTCGAATTAAAAAAAAAATTAAAGAAAGGTTTGAGGTAAAGTTTTTTAATGAAACCGAAGCAGATCAACATACAGTCTCCTGAATGACTGCAGTTACTACAATGTTTCTTTAATTTTTGAGAAATAAATTTATTTACAGTGCCAAACACACATATTTTATTCCGTTTCTCTAGTATTTTATTATATGAATTCATTTATATTTTAATTTCAACAATAATACTTATATTCAAAATTTATTCTAATTATTACCAGGAACAATTTTAATGCCACTGTGTTGCTATAGGAAGTATGTATATTTAACCCACAGCCTGTTACCCTTCTTCGCCACCATTAATTATTTAACGATAATGAATATTATTTTTAATAAAGAAATTTGTTATTTACATACATCCATATATTATTTCTTATTCTAATTGTATTCCATATTATTCAACAGAATGTTGAATTCCCATTCCCAGACAGCTTCTCATGGTAGATGTGTCCAGCATAATCCATACATTTGTGGAAGACTTTAACTAGCACGACAATTTTGCAAACTTCATAAATCCAAGTCTTTCTAAAAATATATTCAAAATTTTTAATGTTAAAATAATAAATTCTAATTAAATAGTTAAAATAATGTATCACGATATAATTTAAAATAAATTCAAAAATATTCTATTTTTCCTCAAGCTTGGTTAGGATAATCTGAGCTTCAGTGAATATACATAGTATGGATTGGAATTAAGGCCCCTCAATTGCTAGCCTACTTATGCTACTTACAGTCTGTGTATACCTTATTGATGATGACAAGTAAATATTGTCAATATGTATTTATATACACGAATGTATATTTATTATATCAAGACAAGTAAGCATACATACATATTTCAGGTTTAAACTTACATTTTCAATATTCTTCTGCTTCTAGGCAAAGTCTTTGGATCCTCTTTCATCAAGTGTTCTCTGATATTGAAGATAGTGGTGCGTGCGAGTCCAATGGCCCTGTTAAAGTCCCTGCCAATTTTTTCAGCATCTGCACTGAATTCCGTTCTGCGTGATACAGAAAGCAAAATAAGAAAACGAAACGAAACCTTAACACCCAATACCCTATTTACCCGTGAGTTATTTTTAAGATTTCTTCAGAATCAGTTGCTCCATTCGATTCATAGTTATTAAAGAGAAAGGGTTTCATAACCTCTATGGTGGTGAAAATTCTACGTTGGGCTCGCATTAGTGCCGGTTGACGACCCGATAGCACAATAGCGAAATCAGCCAATAATGAAACCAACAATTGTTTTACGAAAAACTAAAAAAGGAAAATAGAAAAGAGATTTTCATTATGGCACAAGATTCACTTTCATTTTACTCATTAATATTGACCAGAAGCAAATAAACAAAACGATTGTCAGTGCAATAAACAGAAGGTAAGAGAAGATTTTTCTCAAAGGCTGCCTGTTCCAAAAAACCACAGTCCTGGCCAATTTTAATGTAATCGGAAAATAAGAAATTTGAGTGATTATATGATGAAGTCTGATAAACAGGTATTTCACGCGGTTGCTTATTATCCTCATAGAATTTAGCTGATTTCATAGCATAAAAGCAAAGAGACTTTATACCCAGGTCTTGAGGTGTTACATCCAGTCGACACTTTGCGTCCATATAAATGACTTTAAGTATGCCAGCACCGGCACCAGCAATCAAACCCATGGCACCAGTTAAACTGGGTGCATATCCTGGTTCAGGTTCTTCTATAGTAGCTAATACTACAAAATTAAAAGCAATTAGAACTTATCTTTCAAACAGAAATATTTCTTACCTATAGAAGGTCTGTATATGGCAACTGGTAATTTATGCCTGCAATCGTTTACCATTGATTCAGTCACGTTTTTGGTAAAACAATAAGTATTAGGAAATCCTATAATCAACCTAAAAACGATTTTAAAAAATAAAATATTAAAGAATGTATTGTAGTTCCGTAAAACAAAACGCCGCTTTACTTACTTCCTGGTTAACACATTTAATAGTTCATCGCTTATATCTTTCCTTTCTACAAGATTTAAAAGAAATTTCCAATCCATTGGTGATTCATAAATTTTCTCTTCTACTCGCTCTAGATACGGGTTGCTAAAAAATGTCGACACATGCATGAAGACTTTAAGCTTTTTTAATGTTTCAGCAAATTTCAAAGCTTCGAAAGTACCGCCCACATTTAATTTAACAGCATCACGCAAGTTTTCATCAAATCTTATTGTGGCTGCACAGTGAAATACGATCGATACGTTCCGTAATTCATTTTCATATTCATATGTAATACCCAACCAAGGCATTGTAGCATCACCGGGTATGGCCATTAATTTCTCATTCAATTCATTGGGCTTTTTTAGTCTCAATTGTCGAAAAATCTGCCAAATGAAATAAAAATATTAAAAATCAACAGTTTTTTAGTTCTTTATTTTGCACATTAATTTTTCGAATATCGACCACCAATACAATTATATTTTTATACGCTGTATGCTACTCTGGCCTCTATTAAAAGATTGCCAGCATTTCCCTTACCAGTCCGCCTTATATAATTCTCTGAATAACTAGCTTGTAACTAGGTTGTATTACCGATTTCTATTGACTTGTTTTCGTTCTCGGATTATGTGACAAGAAAATAAACACGGATACATTTTGTACACCGTAATAGACACTCGATGGGGAAGAAGTCCCCGATTAATATTAATACTACGGCATTAAAATAAATTTTAAATGTTACGGCTTTAATTTATGTATTCCTTACCACTTCTTGCTTCATTTTTTCCAAACGCTCTTCAATGGAAACATTTTTTTTCGGCCGCAAAAGAACATATAGCTTCTTAACATTACAGGAACGCAACAGCTTTTCGATTAAGGCTTTACCAACAGATCCTAAGAAGTTTTATTATGAGTTACAGCAAATGAAAGAAATTTTGGAAATTATTATTCACCTGATCCACCGGTAATAAAAATTTCTCGATTTTCAAAAAATTCGGCAATCATTTCTAAACAAACTGTTCGACTGAATTCTATTTTTTAGAACCGTTTCTTGAGAGTCTGCCTTTGAAGGTAAATACGAAACTAAACTGTTCGAAAGCGAAATACTCTACCTAACGTTTTATTAAATTTTTTTTTATTCACGACAATTACTTTGCATATCTAAATTAAATAAATTACAAACCCAAATGAATTTTGTAGCATTTCGAACTTTTGAAACGAAAATGTAAACCAAATTGTAGAAGTAAATGCAAATTTACATGATGAATACGTATACAGAATGGAATACGTATATAGCATGGAATCCAGCTACCATTTAAATGCTAAATCTTATGAATTTTATAAAAATGGGAAATCTAAATTGAATGTTCGAATGCTATTCGATAATACTACGAAATTCTTATCAAAATAGCAAATAGTATTTAAAATCAGGCAACATCAATGGTAACATACAAGCAAAACCCAACTTTGTTCTAAAATGATTCAGCTTAACATGGATCTATATCACCACCTATCGATGATTGGAATAAATTGTTGGGTCCTCTGATTATTAGTAGTATTTTCTGTGCTGACACTTGATCTTAAAACTTCCAGATTTCGCTTTACCCATATTATGCTAACAATCAATTTTTTTTTTTTTTTGAATCACTTTGAATGTGCAATTCACGGAAATGTTGTAAATAAGAGTATGGTACATCACATTAAATAACTTCTCCGCCAATTGTAGATTCAACTAAATGCTCCTCATCTATGCTACAGAGATTGTTATTAAAAAAATAAATTTTTTCCTTTAATAGTAATACGTCGTATAAGGAGGACGATTGAAAATAAGGCAAAAAAATAAAAAAATTGATAGGAAAGTATTAACCAGTTTTAAATGAACATTTTGTTCGCTTATTAGCTCACGCTACATACATAATTGGTCATTACAACTCTTCAGTCTGGATCACAGCCTAGCTTCCCACACCTCTTATCTTGCTTGTGTTCTACGCCGAACAACAGATTTTTGAGCAACTTTTCATGACAATTTTATTTTACACTCAGAGTTGTGAGTTGTTGAGTGTTGTCTGTAATTTGTGGTTACTGTTGGGCACTCAACTGCCCTTTTGTAAACCGCTTTAGTTGCATCCTGTGCTTAGGTTCATTGCAATTTCAGTGAAGATTACATGTAAATGCGAAATATTGAAGGAAACTAAAGAAGATATCATGAAAGTTTAGAGGCTCTTTTCCTCTTAGAAATTAGAAAATCCTACTTATGAAGAGTAAAAATAGAATTTTTGATTAAGCTTGCAATGTTTGATAAAATCGCATGGCTCTTAAAAATGGTCTTGGACAACGTAATGGACTTGGACAAGAAATTTTATATTTCAAAGTATTCTCTACTCTGATATACGGTGAAAAGTATGGTTTAACAATGCAATTGTATGTTAATTCAATCCAAGTATAGTACAACCATTACATAGATTTCAATATCTGATCAGACGTTTTTATACATCGCTCTTTAAGGTTTATAAAGTGATTTATTTATTTATTTAAAGTTAATTTAATCATGACAATTAATTTGGATTTTTGATTGCACTGTAAATTAATTTAATTTAATTTAATTCCGGCATCAAGTAAAAATCGTTTTCTTTGCTGTTTGAAACAAACGACAGAACAATGGACATAAAGAATATCGAGGAAATTGACTCTTTGCGATTAAAATTATATTTTCCTTGGACTCCGAATTAATATGCTGTGATATGAGTGAAGTTGAGAGTGGTAATAATTTTCTTGTGATACAATTTCAATCTTTTTATGGTGTTGTCGGAAAATGTAAACCTGCGAGTATTAGAAAGCAATAAATATAACACTTCTAATATATAGGGTTATCCATTTCGTGGTTTCAAAAGTAAACGTAAATAAAACACATATAAAATATTTTTTTCCTGATATTTCTTTTTTATTGTAAAGTTTGAACGTTGACATTATGTGTGAAACACTACATCATTTAAATGACCTCCACACGAAGTGTTGCAAGCTTACTTGAGGATTCTCAGAACCCCAAATACGACAATTTTGTTTATTAACATACCCACCGAGTGTTAAATGTGCTTCATCGCTGAAGAAAATTTTGTTCGAAAAATTGCCGATACGTGGCTGTGGCAGAATCACTATTTTTATAGTAGGTTTTGATAATTTTTATGCGTTGTGTGATAGTTAAGCATTCCATTTTCGTCAATGGCAGACTTTCAACTGAAAAGAAAAAATTTGATTTCACAACTTAGTTTGACAGATTTCGAATTCCAGTCTCATACTTTTGAAACCACGAAATGGATAGCCCTTTATAAGTTCGTTGAACCCCCAATTCAATATGGCGAGCCATACATACTGCTTAATGAGATACGAATTTAAAAAAAAAATTTAAGAAAGGATTGAGGGAAAGGTTTTTAACGAAGCCGAAATAAATCAACATACGGTCTCCAGAATGACTGCAGATACTACAATGGTTCATTCATTTTTGAGTATTAAATTTATTTACAATGCTAAATATTTTTTCGGTTTCTCTAATATCTTATTATATGAATTCATTTATATTTTTATTTCAACGATAGTAGGAGAACACCTCTATTAAACGGACAATTTTACAAGAACTTTTAAAACAGATTACTCTTCTTTAGACGGACACTTCACTGGTCAGACGCAGACACTTTTTTCGAAAAAATGGATTGAAGAAACTGTATTAAGTTTTGTGTGAAGAATGAGATGTTGACGACGTTCAACGACGATCCAGATATGCTCAAAAAGGTCATAACTGGTGACGAATTATGGGTGTACAGTAAGAACCCGCTTAACGCTGTTTCAGTAGTACGCGGTAGTACAAAATCGGTGCACTATATAGCGACGGTGTAAACTATGTATGTATCTTTTTCAACGCTCTTTCCTGCATCACAGTTGATTTATTAGTTGCCCCGTTAGTGCTGTTTCGTTTAACGCTGGAACTTATTGGAACGTATCCCCCGCGTTAAGCGCGGTCTTACTGACATTGAAACCAAAGCCCAATCATCCCAATGGAAGCCTAATAAAAAATCGAGTAGCACACCAAAACACGACTAACCTTATTATCCGTCAAAAACAAACTAACAATCCAAAATGGCTGATATTGTCAACATATATGTATGTATAACAGACATGTGTACCAACATAACAGAGAAAGAAAAATGCGAAAATCGAACATACGTAATTCACGAAATTTTAAAATAACGGTTATTTTTTTGGTCACACCTCGTACATACATAAAATTGTGTGATTCCCCTTTTTAGTATCACTGTGGTATCACACACGAGACTATTTTTTAAGCCGCACAATTTTTGTTCTTTCAGTCACACACGAGACTATTTCATCTGGCATAAAATTGTATACATGTACTCAGCTTTGTGTATATTAGTTTACTCAAAGCACAGCGAACGACTACATATGTTCTATACAAAAAATTTTTCTGAACCTGCTGTATGTATTGGTTTTGTATTGTTTATGTATTGGTTTGTGCGGGGTAAAAGCTGCTTGAAAAATTATGCCAGCAAAAAACCACTCTCCTCATCTCTCTTGCCAACAAGCTGCCATTTTGTGCCAACATAATTGTTCTCGTGTGTGCTTGCCCATTGGGAAATTGTTGTGCAGTTCTTTTTTTATATTGCATGAAGTATTAGTTATTGAAGAATTTTTATTGTAGGATGGCTGGACGAAATTCTCTGACATTAAAAGAAAAAAAGTTTAAATAATAAATGTGGAAGAACAAGAAAAACTTTCAGCGCGTGAAATTGCAAGAAGTTAACAATACAAACATTTTGAAAAATAGGTGCTAATAGGAATGATTATTCTTTTTTCTCCAGGTTTAATATTGGGAAAACTCAGGCTGCAAGCATTTTGAAAAATAACGAAAAGATCTTAAGGCCGTATGGTAATTATAAAGACAATTGCCTTTCTACAAAAGGATCTCAAGTTGACAAGATGTGTTTTGATTGGTTTGTGAAGGCAAATGCCAAAAAAATTGGATTCACTGAAAATGATAACATTGAAATCAATCTTGAAGCTGCAAAAACTCCAAAAGTAATATCAAGTGATTCAGAAGAGAAGTGTATAAAGTGTAAAAAATCGATCAAATAAAAACGTTCGATGAAGCACTAACACAGATTGCGCATTTGAAAGCTTTTGCTTTAAATGATTTTGTAGCATATGAAAAACTTACCAATTTGGAAAATCGCTTTGAGGAAATGAAAATAAAATGGAGGCAAGTAAACTGTAATCAGACTAAAATCCAACAGTTCTTCTCCACTAACACATAAATATACATTTTATTATGTAATAAAAAAATATTTCGGTAGATCTGTCTTATATTATTTGTTCGCATATATGTATACATAAATGTGTGTAAATGAATCTTTAAACTAAAATGAATTAAAAAAATAAATGAACATATACAGACATACATACATATACTTAAGTTGTGTTGAAATTTGTCATAATAGCATATTTAATATTTAGCACAAAGACCTGACATTTTTATAGTGAACTATTCCGTGAACGGACACCTCCCGTTAACAGTTACATCTGCTGTGAGGATCGACAGATTTCACTGTATTCAAAATTTATTGTAATTATTACCAGGAACAATTTTAATGCCACTGTGTTGCTATAGGAAGTATGTATATTTAATCCACAGCCTGTTACCCTTCTTCGCCACCATTGATTATTTAACGATAATGAATATTATTTTTAATAAAGAAATTTGTTATTTACATACATCCATATATTATTTCTTATTCTAATTGTATTCCATATTATTCAACAGAATGTTGAATTCCCATTTCCGGACAGCTTCTCATAGTAAATATGTGCAGCATAGTCCGTAACTTTGTGGAAGACTTTAACTAGCACGACAATTTTGCAAACTTCATAAATCCAAGTTTTTCTAAAAATATATTCAAAATATTTAATGTTAAAATAATAAATTATGATTAAATAATTTAAAAAGAATGAATCAGAATATAATAATAAAAAAAATAAAAAATATTATATTTTTCCTCAAGCATGGTTGCAATATTCTGAGCTCCAGTGAATATACATAGTATGGATTGGAATTAAGGCCACTCAATTGCTAGCCTACTTATGCTACTTACAGTCTGCGTATACCTTATTGATGATGGCAAGTAAATATTGTCAATATGTATTTATATACACGAATGTATATTCATTATATCAAGACAAGTAAGCTCACATATACATACATACATATTTCAGGTTTAAACTTACATTTTCAATATTCTTCTGCTTCTAGGCAGCGTCTTTGGATCCTCTTTCATCAAGTGTTCTCTCACAGAGTAAACCATGGAGTTTAAAATCGCCATGTTTCTACTACGATCGTTCGCAACCTTTATAATATCAATATTGAATTCCGTTCTGCATAAAACGGCAAAAAAACAAAACCTAGTAAACATACAATACTTTATCAAACTCAACTCCAATTTACCCTTGAGTTACTTGAAAGATTTCTTCAGAATCAGTTACGCCATTCGATTCATAGTTATTAAAGAGAAAAGGTTTCATAACCTCTACGGTAATGAAAAGCTTTCTTTGCAGACGCATTAGAGCAGGTTCTCTACCCGATAAAATGATAGCAGCGTCCGCCAATAATGAACCCAAAATTTGTTTAAAGAAAAACTGAAAAAGCAAAAGAACAAAAGAGAAAAATGTATATTATGGCACGAGATTCATTTCATTTATGCTCATTATATTGACCAGAAACAAATAAACAAAGCGATTATCAGTACAATAAACATAAGGTAACAGAAGATTTTTCTCAAAGGCTGCTTCTTTCCAAAAGCCACAATCTTGGACAATATCAACATAATCGGTAAACAAGAAATCAGTGTGGGTACAAGACGAGGCATGATAAACTGGTATTTCATTGAGTTGCTGTCTATTCTCGTATAACCTGGCTGCTTTCATAGCATAAAAGCAAAGAATTTTTACACACACATCTTGAGGTGTTAAATCCAGTCTAGTGTTCGAGCCAATATAAATCGTTTTAAACACCCCAGCACCAGTTACAGCAAACAAACCCATGGCACCCATTAAAGTTGGTGAAAATCCCGGTTCAGGTTCCTCGAGAGCAAATAGCACTACAAAAGAAAATAAAAGAAATAAAAACTCTTCGTTCCCCTTAGAAACAATTCTTACCTATAGAGGGCCTGTATATGGCAACTGGTAATTTATGTCTGTATTCGTTTACCATTGATTCAGACAGATTTTTGGTAAAGCAATAAGTGTTTGGAAATCCCACAATTAATCTAAAAATGCAATGTATTGTAGTTCTGCAAAACAAAACCTTCTTTACTTACTTCCTGGTTAACACATTCAAGAGTTCATCGCTTATATCTTTCCTTTCTACAAGATTCAAAAGAAATTTCCAATCCATTGGTGATTCATAGACTTTCTCTTCTACTCTTTCAAGATAAGGATTGCTAAAGAATGTTGAGACATGCATGAATAGCTTCAGATTTTTTAATGTTTCAGCAAACTTAAGAGTCTCAAAAGTACCGCCCACATTAAGTTTAATGGCATCACGCAATGTTTCATCAAATCTTATTGTGGCTGCACAATGAAATACGATCGATACGTTCTGTAATTGTTTTTCATATTCAGGTGTAATGCCTAACCAAGGCAATGTAGCATCACCGGGTATGGCCACTAATTTTACATCCAATTCTCTGGGTTTTATTCGTCTTATTTGACGAAAAATCTGTCAAATGAAACAAAATTATTAAATTTTATTACATTCAATAAGAAAAAGAAACATCAACAGCAAAGACGCTTTAAAGTACAAATCTATTTTATAATACCAAAGAATATTGATGATCTCACACGGCAATACAACGTTTTTAACGAAAGTTTAGTTTTTTAAGCCAATTTTATTAACAAAAATCAAAACATCAGCAAAATTCTACTTGAACAGACAACAACAATAAATTCCAATCCTATAGCAGGATAATTGGAGTGAATTGTTTTCGAAATATTTCATGATGAAGATCGAACGAGTTTTTCTTACCATTTCTTGTTTCATTTTTTCCAAACGCTCTTCAATGGAAACATTTTTTTTGACACGTAAAAGTACGTAGATTTTCTTAACATTACAGGAACGCAATAGCTTTTCGATTAAAGCTTTACCAACTACACCTACAAAGTTTTTATTATGATTTATAAAAACAATCAAATATTAATTAATTATGAAATACAACAACATTTTAATAGATTTTATTCACCTGAACCACCGGTAATAAAAATTTCACGATTTTCAAAAAATTCCGCAATCATTTCTAAACTGCTCTACTGAATTCGATGTTTTAGAACCGTGTCTTCCAGAACGTCACTCTTTGAGGGTGAATACGAAACTAAACTATTGAAAGCCATATTGAACAATTTAAAAAACTTAGGCCGGATATCTAATGCAATGATTTAATTTTTTTGTAATCGATTGTTTTTTGGATTACAGACCCTAGTCCGATATCAGAATAATAAAAGGTATTACAACTTAACATGAAGAATGGAAATTTACATGGTATATAAATTTTAACTAAGGTCTTGCACACAAACATACAATATAAATAATAAAGTGTTGTTAATTTTATAAACAATTTTTTCATTAAAATATATTAAAGAATACATAGGAAATAGAATTTGAATACATAGGAAATTTGAATTTAATATAGTAAAGTATAATATAGTATAGTATAGTATACTATAGTATAGTATGATATAGCATAGTGTAGTATAGTATAGTGACGTATAGTGGAGTATAGTATAGTAAGCTATAGTAAAGTATAGCATAGTAAGGTATAGTATAGTACAGTATAGTATAGTATAATATAGTATAGTATAGTATAAGACAGTATAGTATAATATAGTATATTATAGCATACTATAGTATAGTAAAGTATAATATAGTATAGTATAGTATACTATAGTATAGTATTGTATTTATATACTATATATGTATATATATATATATATATATATATATATAAATACAATACTATACTATAGTATAGTATGATATAGCATAGTGTAGTATAGTATAGTGACGTATAGTGGAGTATAGTATAGTAAGCTCTAGTAAAGTATAGTATAGTATAGTATAATATAGTAAAGTATACTATAGTATAGTATTGTATATATATAGTATAGTATAGTATGATATAGCATAGTGTAGCATATTATAGTGACCTATAGTGGAGTTTAGTATAGTAAGCTATAGTAAAGTATAGTATAGTAAAGTATAGTATAGTACAGTATAGTATAATATTGTATAGTATAGTATAGTGTAATATAGTACAGTTTGGTATAGTGTAGTATAGTGTACTATAGTATAGTATAGTATAGTGTAGTGTAGTATAGTGTAGTGTAGTATAGTATAGTGTAGTGTAGTATAGTATGTATAGTACAGTATAGTATAGTATAGTATAGTATACGTTAGTGCAGTACATTATGGTATCGTCTAGTATAGTGCAGTGTAGTATCGTATAGTATAGTATACTATATAATAGTGTATGTGGCACCCTGTCAATTAGAATTACGTTCCTATTTTCGGTCTATTCTTTTTGCGCTTTTGAACGGTGTACACATATGTATTTTGGCACGCGCCTTTAAAACGAATAAGTATAAACATTTATTAATTTTGCAAAATTTAAGTTTTATTAAATAAATATTGTAACTTGCTAAAATAATTTTTGTACGTTTAGTTTATGGTATTCATAACAACACCAAATATAGTATAGTATAGTATACTGTAACTTAAATAAGGATGTTACGGAGTATTCCGTATCCTGAATAACGTCATGTATAAAAGAAAATTATTGTGAATTTATTTTATTTCAGATTTTTCCAGCAAATAGAACAAAATCAACTGAAAATTGTTTTCCTTTTTCTTTTAACTAAACGACTGAACAATGCGCTTAAAGAATATAGGGGAAATTGACTCTTTGCCATAAAAATTATATTTTCTTTAGACTTCGAATTAATATGCTATGATAGTGAAGTCGAAAATGGTAATAACTTTCTTGTGATACTATTTGTTTTAAGATTGTTTAATGGAATATGACATTCAGAATATGTGATCCTGTAAGCAGCAGAAAAAAATAAAAAATAACACTTCGAATACATGAGCTCATTTAACCCCCCAAAACATTAACAAAAGCCAATATGATGAGCCTTCGATACTGCTTGCATAAGATACAAATTTGAAAGAAACTTTAATGGAAATATCTGCTGCCTAATTATCTGTACATACGAGAGTCTAAAGATTTGAAATAAAATGAAAAAAAATTTTTAATAAAGCCTGAATGGTTGCAGTCACTCCAATGGTGACTTAATTTTTAAATATTAAAATTATTAACAGTGTTAAACACACATAGTTTTTTTCGGTTTTTCGGTTCACAATGGTATTCTAAAACTGCATCTAATTATTACCATCATTATGCTGACACCATGTTGTTATAGAAACGAAATTTAACACACAGCCTTCCCTACCCTTCTTGGCCACTCTTAGTTTAAATTTATTACACGATAATGTTTATTTTTAATAAAGAAATTTGTTATTTAAATATATACATATTATTTCTTACTCTAATTGTATTATATATCATAACTGTAAGTTGAATTTCCATTTCCGGACAGCATCTCATAGTAAATGTTTCCAGCATAATCCATAACCTTGTTAAAGACTTTAGCTAGCACGAGAAATTTGCAAACTTCATAAATCCAAGTTTTTCTAAAAATATATTCAAAATTTTTAATGTTAAAATAATAAATTATAATTAAATAATTAAAAAAGAATGTATCAGAATATAATTCAAAAATGTTCTATACAATGTTCTATAATAAATGTTCTATTTTTCTTGAAGTTTGGTTGGAGTAATCCTATTCATACTATCTACAGTCTGCCTTGAGATTCTGATGCCCAACTATAATGCCAAAATCGTATGTTATCTTTTCTGGTTGCCAGAACGGAAACAAAAAGAAACATATTTTTAAACCCGGAGTAAGATTTGGAAACTGTAGGCTTAGAAAACTTAAACAACCAAAAATATAAAATTTGATCTTAATATTTATGTTTAAAAAATAGAAACAAGTATTCCTTGGTGGCCTGATAAGCCATATCAAAACAGAGACAAGTCACTGTACGAACTAGTACTAAATCATAAATAAGGGCTTTATACAGTACATTCTATAATCTGGACTGTTTGATATACTTTGATGGACGTACAGTCCCATGGGATTGTGAGTTTCAAATATATTCGACTCATTTACTTTAAATCTTTACCCGAAACAAGTGTTTCCCGTGACAGTAGTATGATGAACATTACTGGCGGGGTATCCCATATTCTGAAACTCGAAAAGGGCTAAACGGTTGGAGGAATACTAACAGTCCTACACATTCTAATGAGTAAATATTTGCCAATGATAAAATCAAGATTACAACGATTTTGGGGTTTTTTAGCTTCTTAAAGTGCTTCCTTACTGATGATGAATATTTACTTTATAAATAAGTATAAATATTCACACATATTTTATGTTCAAAACTTACATTTTCAATATTTTTCTGCTTCTGGGCAGCGTCTTTGGATCCTCTTTCAGTAAGCTTTCCCTCATATTGAAAGCCATAGAGCGGGCTATGCCAATGGTCTTATTATAATCCTTTCCAACTTTTATAATATCAATATTGAATTCCGTTCTGCATAAAACAATTAACAGAAAACAATATAAAAAGAAAATATTTTTGACTAGACTTGAGCTTTAAGTACCCTTGAGTTACTTCTAAGATTTCTTCCACATCGGTTATGCCATTCGATTCATAGTTATTAAAGAGGAAGGGTTTCATAACCTCCAGGGTAATGAAAATTCTACGTTGGGCACTCATTAGTGCAGGTTGACGACCCGATAAAACAATAGCAACGTCAGCCAATAATGAAACCAAAAGTTGTTTTACGAAACACTAAAAATAGAAAAGAGATTATCATTATGGCACGGTGTACACTTTCATTACGCTCATTATATTGACCAGAAACAAATAAACGAAACGATTATCAGTGTAATGTAGGTGTGGTAGCAGAAGATTTTTCTCAAAGGCTGCTTCGCTCCAAAAGCCATAATCTTGTACAATATCAACATAATCGGTAAACAATAAATTAGTGTGGGTACAAGACGAAGTATGATAAAGTGGTGTTTGAGTGGGTCGCTTCTTATTCTCATATAAAGTGGCTGCTTTCATGGCATAAAAGCAAAGACACTTTATTCCAATGTCTTGTAATGTCATATCCAGTCTAATATTTGGATTTAAATAAACCGTTTTCAAGATACCAGCACCGGTAACAGCAAATAAACCCATTGCCCCCACTACGGTGGGAGAGAATCCCGGTTCAGGTTCCTCGAGAGCAAATAGCACTACAAAAAAAAAATAAAAATAAAAGAATCAATCGAATGTCTTTCATACAGAAACATTTTTTACCTATAGAGGGCCTGTATATGGCAACTGGTAATTTATGCCTGTAATCGTTTACCATTGATTCAGACACATTTTTCGTAAAACAATAAGTATTAGGAAATCCTACAATTAATCTAAAAACAAACACAAATAAAATATTAAACTATGTTAAACCAAGTGATCCTACTTACTTCCTGGTTAACGCATTCAATAGTTCATCACTTATATCTTTCCTTTCTACAAGATTCAAAAGAAATTTCCAATCCATTGGTGATTCATAGACTTTCTCTTCTACTCTTTCAAGATAAGGATTGCTAAAGAATGTTGAGACATGCATGAATAGTTTCAGATTTTTTAATGTCTCAGCAAATTTAAGAGTCTCAAAAGTACCGCCCACATTAAGTTTAATGGCATCCCGTAGGGTTTCATCAAATCGCACTGTGGCCGCACAATGAAATACTAGGGATACGTTCTGTAATTGCTTTTCATATTCAGGTGTAATGCCCAACCAAGGCAATGTAGCATCACCGGGTATGGCCATCAATTTGTCATCCATTTCATTGGGCTTTTTTAGTCTCAATTGGCGAAATATCTGTCAAATGAAATAAAAAGTTTTTAATTCTTTATTTTGCAGATTAGTTTTCGAATATAGTTTTTTTTTTCTTCGGCGACTTCCTTTCAGCAGATTTCTATCAAAAACTCGGAGAGTGAATAAAATTACCATGAAAAGTTTCTCAAAAAAGCTGTCATTCGGAGTCGACTTTGAACTGTAGGTCCCACCAGTCATGTATCAAAAATTAACGCACACAACATAGGTGGTGTGAGAAACTAGGTCGTAATTCTGGGTTGTAATGACCAATTATATATGTATGTTATGTTAGGTTATGTATGAACAGACACTCGATAGGAAAGAAGTCCTGAATTAATATCCTTATCACGGCATATCACATTTTAAATAAATATTAAATGTTTTGTAATGACATCAATCCATCATGTATTCCTTACCATTTCTTGTTTCATTTTTTCCAAACGCTCTTCAATTGGAACATTTTTTTTGACACGTAAAAGTACGTAGATTTTCTTAACATTACAGGAACGCAATAGCTTTTCGATTAAAGCCTTACCAACGACTCCTGAAAAGTTTTTATTATGATGATAAAATAACAAAAGAAACAATTTCGATAATTATAGAATGGAAAGGAAACTTTGTGGCTTTTTATTCACCTGAGCCACCGGTAATAAAAATTTCACGATTTTCAAAAAATTCCGCAATCATTTCTAAAGTAAATGTTCGACTGAATTTGACGAATTTTTAGAACCGTTTCTTGAATGCCACTACTCTTCGAAGGTGAAAACAAAACTGAAATGTTGAACATAAAAATATTATTAAAAAATATTTATTATTTATGGATGAGTAGTTGCAATAATTTACATAAGCTTGGTGCTTAATGTATTTTTACAATTTTTTTTTTTTAAATTGAAATTCAAATCAAAAGTCTGAATTATAAAAATTTTATAAACAAATAAATATTGTCTCTTGTTATTAAAAATAAATAATGAAAAAAATGTATGCAACTCAAGTTCTAGAATCTATACCTTGACTATATAGACACGCTTCTAATAATTGTAAATTTTATTCACAAAAAAATTTACAAATATTTCACTAGGAAGACTTGAAATGACCTTGAATGCAAGCTACTATGTATTTTTGGAATTCGTAACAATTTATGCGTTTAAAATATGTTCAAAAATTAAACAAGAATATGTAGGAAATCATACAATCGAACTGAGTTTAATTAACTTCATAAACAATCCTATCGCGTTAGAGGTCAATTCGTGACCAGAACTTTACATCTCTTAATATTTGATATTGATTTATATTTCCATTGAATAATACCTTTACCTATCTTACCATTCTTTCATTCATTCTGTGCTGATAGTTTGCATTAGAACTTCTAGGTTGCGCTCTACATCTAAGCGTTAAACAGTAGCTCAAACCAGTAGACCGACAATAAGTTTAGTGGCGAAAAGAGAAGATAGGTTAAGTCAATTCTAATTCAAAGAAAAACGCCTTAATGGGTTTAATAAATAAACAAAATTATCGAATTTGGAAAGTCGGCGCCACCTGCCACCCCGTTCTACGATACATTTATTGCAGCAAAAATGTCCAGAAAAAATTATCTCATGCGATTGAAAATAGTGAATTGCCGCAAGGATTTCCAGAACAAACTATCTCATGCGAGTTAAAACTGTGAATTGAAGCAAAAATTTCCAGAAAAAGTTATCTCATGCGATTTAAAACCGTGAATTGGAGCAAAAATTTCCAGAAAAAATTATCTCATGCGATTTAAAATCGTGAATTGCAGCTAGGATTTCCAGAATGAATTATCTCATGCGAGTTAAAACTGTGAATTTTATTTTTTTTTTGTCTTTTGTGAGTTCCCGAATCCATAAATCACTTTGGCGTATTTCAAGCGTAAATATCGTCTCGGCAATACAGGCTGAGTGAACATTTTTAGAGAATGTACCATACGGTGGCAAACATAGCAATAACTTCCAACGTGATGAACTCCAGAACGGTTGCAACTGTCGCAGATATCTCAATGAGATAGCAGAACGATATGATATCCATATTATATGGGTGCCAGGAAACGATGATATAGCAGGCAATGTGCAAAGCGCATGCACCTTTGCAAGGCACATTGGTCTAGGACAGCTTGGAAATCATTTCTGTAGAAAAAAATATTTTTCAGAGGAAGTCACCGAGGAAATATTTTTTCATATTTTCATTTTGATGTCTGACCTGGGGTTTGAACTGAGCTCTCACATCTAATAAGCCAACACACTACCTACTCGATTATGGCGACTTCATTAATGCAAATAAACCAGAATCAATTCCTGAGCTCGTATCCGAGATCCAACTTTTTACATTTTCAGATACATGACATTGAGCAATTGAACCATGCGAGCCAATGCACAGTAGTCCTTTGCAAATGCAAAACTTTAACAAAATCTAACATGACTAGCTAACATGTCTAACTAGTAAACATGTAATAGCATAAACCTTTGATGTAAAATGACAAATAATTTGAAAGAAATGCCGGAAATTTAAATGTGTTATTCTGAAATACTGAACATAGGGCCTTCAACAGTTTTTTTTTTTTTTTTTTTTTTTTTTTTTTTTTTATTTTAATGTTAAAAGGTTAAGATTATAGTAAGTTTACGCGATTTGTGAATATTTAATTTCGTATTCTTATTTACAATCCAATTATAAAATGTATTCTAATTATTACAAGCAACGTCATTACGAAAACATTATGCAGCGACCAAAGTATACATTTGTTCGGACTAAGGACCATTATTACAACTTGCCGTTAAACTTGGGTTTAGTTAAAGGTACCTTCAGCTAAAGCGAACTGTAAAGTTAACTTTAATTTATTTTCGTTATTACAACTTACAGATAAAATAAAGTTAACTGTTTTCAAAAATATGGCAGAGCCGGAGGAATGTCGATAAAACTGCTTAATTAAACAAGATTTTTTTAAACGCAGTGGCAACGACGGCCTTCGTTTTTTGTCGTATATGCTCATTTTGTTTAAATTTGAAGTTGCCATATTGAAAATAACAAATTGTAACATAAACTTAACTTTAAAAGTTAAAGGTAGGATGATCCTCCCTTTAGCTTAACGCTCATTTTTATCTTATGGGGTACTCATAATAATGAAAAACAATTTATCTGCCTGTTAAAATCCTCCCTTTATTTAACGGCAAGTTGTAATAATGGCTCTAATTCTAGCTTGCTTTTGGTGTCATTATTTTAATTTTAATTTTCTTTTATTAAAATGCTTTAAGTATAGCTTTTTTTTTTCTTTTTCTTATATTACGTCGTCTACTATATGTTATGACCGAAGGTTGAATTAGCATGCATTGACAGCTTGTCATGGTAGAGATGTCCAGCATAATCCATAATCATGTTAAAGACTTTAACTAGCACGACAATTTGGATTATATTATAAATCCAAGTTTTTCTGAAAATATATTCAAAATTAATTCATGAATTCGTAATTAATACGATGTAATAAAAATATTTATAAACCAAAAAAATATATAAAAAGAAAAATAATTATTCTGTGAGGGAAACCATATCAGTGTTGAAAAATTGAAATCAAAAAAACGGTACTGAAATATAACTGAAAGAGTACTTTTTCGCATCAAATGGTAATTTTTGTATATATATATATATACATAACATAATTTGTCATTACAACCCTTTAGTCAGGATTACGACCTAGCTTTTCACACCACTTATGTTGTGTGCATTAATTTTATACATGAGCGGCGAGACCTACAGTTTAAAGTCGATTCCGAGCGTTAGATTTTTGAGAAACTTTTTAATGACAAATTTATTTATTCTCACAGTTTTTGACAGAATTTGGTCGCCGAAGAAATATTTTTTTATTTTTCGTTTCCTTGGAGATGTCTGACATGGGCTTTGAACCGTGGGCTCACAACTAGTAAGCCAGCATACTACCTACTACACCATTTATTTATTTATATTTAATACACCTGCGGAACGGAACACAAAAACTAACGACTTGTACGTGTTCTTCACATATAACACAAAAACTGCTGATTCTGAACGTAACAAAACGTCCCGTTTAGTCAAACGAAGAGCATTTAGATTGCTTATGGAAATTACATTACGCTTCTAACGATTCTAAAAAGGAACATACATACGTTTGGTGGACGTTTGGCTAACCGGGGCTGAAGACTAATTCTAGCTTTAGCATTACATTACTATACTGCATAATAACTAGCAGTACCCGGCGCGTGTTGCCGCGGCGTCAACTAAAATCAATTTTAAGGAAAGATATTACACAAATATCCAATAAATTTTGAATCGTTTTATTGATTTTGTTTCCCGTTGTCCAGATGATTCAGATGAACGGGCCTGAGTAGTATGCATTCTATCGGTTTCTATGCGTATGGGTCTCAGCGACATGTACCCGAAGTATTTTCAGTCTCAATGCTCATTGTTTGTCTGACTCTGATGCCCGTAATATTGTTTTCTGCGGTGCTTGAGGTGTAGATCGATCAACCAACTTAGAAACCCGTCGACTCATGCGCAACAACTTTGCTAAAGATCATAGCATGATCAAATGCACAGTTAACGATTTAATTCATTTTGAGTTATTTTCAGTGGCGCCACCTGTCGGAAATTGGTCATACCAACTTAGAAACCTTCGTCCGATATCGACTCTACGCATTTACCCACCAAATTTTACATTTGATCTGCGATCAATATGTACCTAAATATTAAATTTTAACGATTTGCCACGCCCTCTTAACATTTAGGGATATGAAAAATAGATGTTGTCCGATTCTCAGACCTACCCAATATGCACACAAAATTTCATGAAAATCGGTATATCGGTAACCACTAACACAGTGACACGAGAATTTTATATATTAGATAAAAAAAAAGTACTGAAAGCATCGAGGGGGTACTGGTGTATTTTTGAAATGTAATTGTACCGAAAAAAGTACTAAAGTACTGAATTTTTCATATGGTCAAATCTTACTCTCTCTCTCTGTCTCTCTTTGTAACAAAAAATTTTAATACAAATGTATACGTCCTTAAAGTAAAGGTCAAAGCGACCATGTAAAATTAAAACTATCCACCTTTACTTACATTTTCAAAATTGTTCGGCTTCTAGGCAAAGTTTTTGGATCCTCTTTCAGCAAATGTTCTCTCACACTGAATACCATGGATCGAACAAAGCCCAGATTCCTATTATAATCATTGCCCGCTCTTATAACTTCAATATCGAATTCTGTTCTGTAAATTACAAGAAACCAAAGATTAAAATCAAAAAAATTGGAATGCTTGGTTACATTTAGGCTCCGCTTACCCTTGAGTTACTTTTGAGATTTCATCCAAATCGGTTGAGCCATTCGATTTATAATTATTAAACATAAAAGGTTTCATAATCTCTAAAGTATTGAAAAGTGTTCGCTGGAGACGCATTAAAGCGGGCCGGCGACCCGATAAAACTAAGGCGAAATCCCCCAATAAGGCAACCAAAATTTGTTTAAAGAAAAACTGAAAGAAAAATTTATATTATGGCAGGAGTTTCCATTTCACTGATGCTCATTAATATTGACCAGAAATAAATAAACAAAACGATTATCAGTGCAATGTATGTGTGGTAACAGGAGGTTTTTCTGAAAGGCTCCATCCTTCCAAAAGCCATAATCTTGAACCATTTCAATATATTGCGGAAATGTGAAATTTGAGTGGCTGTAAGACGAAGTATGATAAACTGGCACTTCATTGGGTCGCTTTTTCGGTTTCTCATATAAACTGGTTGCTTGCATGGCATAAAAGCAAAGAGACTTTATACCCAAGTCTTGAGGTGTTAAATCGAGACATGTATTCAAGCCCATGTGAATGGTTTTTAAAATGCCAGCACCGGCAACAGCAAACAAACCCATGGCACCCATTAAGGTTGGTGCAAATCCGGGTTCAGGTTCCTCGAGAGCAAATAACACTACAAATGAAAATAAAAGAAATAAAAACTTTTCATTCCCCTTAGATACAATTCTTACCTATAGAGGGCCTGTATATGGCAATTGGCAATTTATGTCTGTAATCATTTACCATTGATTCGGCCACATTTTTGGTAAAACAATAAGTGTTAGCAAAGCCTACAACTAATCTAAAAGCAAATGAAAAAATTTAATTTAAAATAAATTGTAATAAAACAACCAAGACTTACTTCCTGGTTAACGCATTCAATAGTTCATCACTTATATCTTTCCTTTCTACAAGATTTAAAAGAAATTTCCAATCCATTGGTGATTCATAAATTTTCTCTTCTACTCTTTCAAGATAAGGATTACTAAAGAATGTCGACACATGCATGAATAGTTTAAGATTTTTTAATGTTTCAGCAAATTTAAGAGTCTCAAAAGTACCGCCCACATTAAGTTTAATGGCATCCCGTAGGGTTTCATCAAAGCGCACAGTGGCCGCACAATGAAATACGATCGATACGTTCTGTAATTGCTTTTCATATTCAGGCGTAATGCCCAATCTAGGCATTGTAGCATCACCGGGTATGGCCATTAATTTTTCATCCAATTCACGGGGTTTTTTTAGTCTTAATTGGCGGAAAATCTGGTAAATTAAGTAAAAATATGGAATTTTTATGAATTCTTTAACAAAAAAATAATAAAAATTGTAACGTATTGTATATCAGGTTGAGTTCATAATTCATAATGCCCCTGCTGTATTCTTTAACGTCATATTCGTTTTGTTCTATTTTGTGAAAATCGATCTTAATCATGACCATATGAAGCATTTTACCCGTGGTTTCTTTTGTGATTCACAGGTATTATGCTCCCAACGCAGAAGATGTTTTGGGGTTTGATAGTAAAAAATTGGCTCGTGTAGTTTATTGCGACTTTTCGATTGGTTAAGTTGTTTGCCGCAGTCGAAATAAATAGTTGTTGGACGCTACAATGTCTGCGTCATATATTGAGTGCATCATAACAACCCTTTAGTCAGAATAACGACCTAGTCTCATACACCACCGATGTTGTGTGTGTTAATTCTATACATGAGTGGCAGGACCTACAGTTTAAAGACGACTCCGAACGACAGATTTTTGAGAAACTTTTCATGGCAATTTTCATTTACTCGCAGGGGTTTTGGCAGAAGTCTGCCGAGAGGAAGTCGCCGAAGAAATGTTTTCTTCATATATACGTTTTGATGTCAGACCTGGGGTTTGGAACCGAGGCCACTCGTCTAATAAGCCAACTCACTAGCTACTAGACCACGGCGACTCCAATTACAGCTCATCCTCAAAATGGATGTTAAATCCAGTGGTTCTCAACCCAGCTTAGACAACTCAAAATATGAAAAAAAAAAAATAATTTTATGGCGATTTCCTCACACCAACTGTCTGGCAAATGCTCTCAAAAAATCTGCCATTGTGCTATCCACAGGAGATTATTTTTTAAGCCGTACAATTTTTGTTCTTTCAGTCACACACGAGACTATTTCATCTGGCATAAAATTGTATACATATACTCTGCTTTGTGTGTATTAGTTTTTCTTTTGCGTTGAGTAGCACAACGAAAGAATAAATATGCTCTATAAAAAATAATTTGCTGAATCTGCTGTTTTATAAATGTATGTGTATTGGTTTGTGCGGGGTAGAAGCTGGTTGAAAAATTATGCCAGCAAAAAAACATTCTCCTCACCTCTCTTGCCTACAAGCTGCCATTTTGTGGCAGCATAATTGTTCTCATGTGTGATTGCCCATTCGGAGTCGTCTTTAAATTGTGGGGACCCAACTCATATGTATATAAAATTAACGCACAAAACAACGGTAATGTGAGAAGCTAGGTTGTAATCCTGACGAAATGGTTGAGCTGTTAAATGTGATCGTTTCTCTATGATGTAGCAATTCCATTAAATCAGACTTTTGGAGAGTCACCGTTTTTAATCACAATTTATTTTCTTCGAAATTCTAATCCGTTGGAGTGTTCAACTTAAAAACTATTGCAGTGCGATGTATTTTAACAGGATTCCATAGGATTTAACAAACCTTTTTGAAATTATTACCATCCGTAAAGTCCACGTATAAGATTTCCCATAGAAATGTCCATAATGAAACCCAGCAATGTTCTCAGGGTTTCGACGTTCATGCACGGTATTCACGTATTTCACTCATTTCGGAATCTATTTGAAGCTTTGCGCAACCGGCAATTTAAAGAATCTGTATCCACTACACTGCAGTCGGCGTCTAGTCTAGTATGTAGTGTGTTCGCTTATTAGACGTAAAGCCCGGGTTCGAGCCCCAGGCCAAACATCAAAAAAAAAATATTTCTTCGGCGACTCCCTCTTATCAGATTTCTAACGAAAACTCTGAGAGTAAATAAACTTGCCATGAAAAGTTTCTCAAAAATCTGTCGTTCGAAGTCGAGTTTAAACTGTAGTTCCCGCTACTCATGTATAAAATGAACACACACAACATGAGTGGTGTGAGTAGCTGGGCCGTAATCCTGACTGAAGGGTTGTCATGGCCAATTATGTATGTATGTACATATGTATCCACTAAAAATGCGTGTTCAGACCATTTAAATACGTACTCGTATTACACAATCGTACGTGACAGAGAAATCACACATACTTTGTATATCACCTCATCGATACTTAATTTGGCAAGAGTCTTCAGTAAATATCAATACAGTGGCATTTCACTTAAAATATATGTATATATGAAATGTTGCGACGTAACAAGTATTCCTTACCATTTCTTGTTTAATTGTTTCCAAGCGCTCTTCAATGGGAACATTTTTCTTGTCTCGCAAAAGTACGTAGATTTTCTTAACATTACAGGAACGCAGCAGTTTTTCAATTAAAGCCTTACCAACAACACCTAAAAAGTTTTTATTATGATGATAAAATAACAAGAAAAAAATTTCGTTAATTATAGAATGGAAACGAAACTTTGTGGCTTTTTATTTACCTGAGCCACCGGTAATAAAAATTTCTCGATTTTCAAAAAATTCCGCAATCATTTCTAATCCGGAACTCTTTCTTGAATGCCACTCTTTCAAAGTAAATGTTAAACTGACTTGTTCAAACGAAAAATATTTTGAAAACCTTAAAATAAATTATTTTGGAAGTGTTAGGCTGTTTTATTTATTTTTTTATTTTTAGATTAAAATTCATGCGTTTGCTTAAATTATGTAAATTGCAGAGCCAAATTATTTCTGACCTTTTCCGCTTTATTTTTTTTTTGTTTTTTTTTTTTTTGATTGATTGATTGATTGAAAGTAAGAATTGTATGCGCTTTGTATCAGGGGAATCGATATGCCTACTAGATAGACGCATTAAATGTGCAAGAATGTAAATTTACATGAGGAAACTCGATATATTTTCCCGGAAATTTAAAAGGTAGATGTCCTATGAACCTGGTGAGTTTATTGTAGAATACTAATGGCTTTTTTTGTAAAGTCGCCTCAGTCTAGTAGGCCACGGTTCAAACCCCGGGTCAGACATCCTCAACAAAACGAAATATGAAAAATATTCCTTCATCGACTTACTCTCAGCAGATTTGTGGTAAAAACTCCTAGAGTGCACACGTAGTAATAAAGAATTTTTCCAATATAGTCTAAAGGGAAAGCGTGGTGATCAAAGGTCAGCAATGAGTATTAAAAAAGATGAGTAAATTGGAATCATACTCATAATTTCTGATACTTATATGCATTCATTCTTATTTTAATATCATGGAACCTCTCTACTCATATTCAAAGTTTGAAATACTCATCGTACTCATACTTAACAATATGCACGATGTTGCTGATTTCGACTTTCCTTTACTCTCCGTAACCTCAGAGTTTGAGAAATAATCTCCAAAAGTGTATAAACACTCTGAGAGAATATTTGAGGCTTTTCGTTCTCTTCGAAGTGTATAAATAAATAAAATACCAAAAAATACTCAACATTTACACGAAGCACAAAATAAGTATGATTCGCTTACGAACACTACAATACTCACTAGATGGTTGTGTGTTTGCTCTTCTTGCTGTGGTTGTCACTCGAATCATAAATATGAGTATTATAAGAAGTATTTTTCTAAATTTATGAATCTGAATGAGTAGGCGTATGAATCAAACATATTTCGAATGTTATGAGTTTGATGTCAACGTCGTACTCATACTCATTGCAACTTGTACTTATAAAACAATGTTGTAGTGAGTACGAATGAATCAGAGTAGTTGAATTTCAATACTGTTGACTCACTCATACTCAAAATTTCATGAGTACTTATGAGTAGTGAAAAAACGATTCATTTGCTGATCTCTGGTGGTGATACCCTATGATCTTTTGGCTCACGTTATTGATGGTGTACTAGCCTGAGGGCGATCATGTATTAGGGGACTTCCTCAATGGATTTTTTGTAAAATTTTAAATTGTCTACGTACATAATTGGCCATTGCATCCCTTCAGGCAGGATTACGGCCTAGCTTCTCAACACCACTCATGTTGTGTGTGTTAATTGTATACATGAGTGGCGGGACCTACAGTTTAAAGCCGACTGCGAACGACAGATTTTGACGTTTAATATCGTCAGCAAAGAAATATTCCTTAAAAGTAATTCAACGTCTAAAGATCACAATTTAAAAAAAATTTCTGTTTTTGTCCCATGTTATAGACAGCAACAACATAAATTGATTAAAATTTTTTTCGAATGTAATTTCAATAATTTCCGCTTTTTGATTAACATTCTACGAAATATTTTTAATATTTTTTTTATATTCTTCTTTCAATTTATAAATTTATATTGAATCGTGAATAAGTTGTTGTTTGTTTCATTTAAAAATCTGGCAAATATTTGTCAATTAGTAAATAATTGTCTTGTATTCTTAAATATTTTATTTAAACAAGTCTCTGTTTCCTTTTTTCTAATCATTTCTGAACACTTGCACTTGATTTTCTAAATAAATAGATTCATTTGCCCTCTTAAAATTAAAAAAAATAAAACAACAAAATTAAAATAAAAAAACCTAAAACATGACATTGTACTTTTGATACCCTACACCAACAGTGATAGGTAGGATAGGTGTGTTGTGTTTAAATTGAAGTTTGTAACATTTTTGCTCACTCAAGAAACTTCTACTACAACATCTACTAATACAGGTTGGACACCTTAATGGTTATAAATTTCTTTAAAACTTTTCAATCAAAAAGACCAAAAAGGCAAAAGTTCTTTAATAATCCTTTCTGTCACTGAAATTTGTATACAAAAAAAGTCAGCAAAAGTCAACGAATTTTATGGGCAAATAACGATAAGACTCCCTCTCTTACTCAGTGAAATACTAAAACTTACGACATATCCCTTGGACTTGCCTATTGCATAATGCCATACTTTACTACAATCATTTTGCAAGCAAACTCTGCATCTAAAAGGCGTTTAACCCATACGGTAAGATATTGATCAGCTGTGTGGTATACCACATAGATTCCAATAAATACAAAAAATCAATTGGTCAATTCACACACGCCGTTGTATCGTTGTATTCATTGTATTGTTGGAAGAACATACAACAGTGTATGATTGTTGTTGATAAGTTTTCATATAAAAATCCGATACACTTATACACATTTTTTCCATATGTTTATAAAAGTTATATTGGTTTCGTGCTATCAAATTGTGTGAATGAAAAAAATGTGTATAAGTTTTCATATGTTGTGTTGGTTTCGGGATATCAAATTGTTTGAATGCCACGAAATACACAATACAGCATAGCATTGAACGTTCACAAACAACCAAGTGTATTCAATGCAACATACACGATACAAAGTCGTGTGAATTGACCTTATGTTATTGTATTGTCATGAAGAGATGCCTTGGTATCGTACTCATACACAGTAGGGTATCTCTATAATATCTCCGCCAAACCTACTGCCCTGACAAACTTCAGCATGCTGCTCGCTGTCGACAATGATAATTGCCTGCCTAGCATCTGTTATGCACTCATATGTTTCCTTCTGGAATGCGTTAATTCCCCCTGGGATGCGTTCATTCCCCAAGAATGTGTTCCGATGATTCATTGTCATCTTCACAGAAAGTACATGTTACACTCGAAGTAACTCCCATTTTGAATAAACCTGACCTGACTATACAATACCCAGTCAAAAGACCGCTTAGCAACGTTAGGTTATTTCTGGAATTAGAAGATTTGTAACAATGGCAAATTCTGTGGCAAACATGTGTAGCTAACATTTACCTACTATATCCTAATACTATGTTCTGATATGCACTTTTATTGAGTCAATATTCGGTTTACTGAATACAATATTTTAAATGTTCAGACATAATAATATACGCAGTTCAGCTGATTATTCAATATTCATTTGATAGCTGGTAAACAAACAAGCTGGTTATTTCAACAACATTGTTTTTATTTTATTTCGTTTTTTTTTGTTTTTTTTTGTCGTTGTTGACATTTAATGCTCAATATTATAACAATTTACGTATTTATTGCTCAATAATTAATTGAAACTTTATATGAAATATTGAGCTCAATAATGGCGATTTACGCAATAAAGATGCATATCTGAACACCGTATAATCGATTTGGCTTGCACAACGCATTGAAATTTTATTTGTTTTAGCAAAAGATGCAGCGCATCATTTGCCCAGCCTTCACCGAGGCAGTACCTTTTTTGTTTTGATTTTTTTTTTGTTTGTTATTGCGATGGCAATTATTTAATATTAAAAGCATGTCAATTGGGCAACATTTGTTTTGTTTTGTTTTGTTTATTAAAAATTTATTTCATCTTAATTTTCTATTTAAATTAAAATTTTTATATTCATTTATTTATAAATTTCTTGTTGTTGTTTTTGTTGTTGTTTTACAATTTTCATGTACTATTATTAAGGTATTTCCGTCATCAGTTCTTAAAAGATTACAAACAAAAACGAACGAAAAAAAAATTGAAATTCTTAATGAAAATGAAAATACAAAATATAGAACACGAAAAACAAATTTTCTTCTAATTAAAGAATAGAAAAGAAAAAAAAACGATCAGAAATGCTCATCTTCATAAATCATTTACACGCACTAGTTTTAAATAAAAAAAATCGAAGAAAAAAAATTAAATTTTTTGAAAAATTCTACAGTAGACATGAGAAAATTAATTTTACAAAAATGAAAAGAAAGCAAAAGCAACAACAAAAACAATTCTTTAGAATATGTTAAGGAAAAATTGAACTAAGAAATGAATGATGATGTTGCAGTAGTATACACTCAAAGAAATCTATACGAATTGTTCACACTGTGTGTGCACAGTGGGATCATGGAACAAAAATTATTTGTCAGAAATTTTTTTTGGAAATCTTGTAAGTCAACTGAAAATATTGGATAGGTAGGTAAATTACAAGACTTGAAAAGCTAAAGTAGCTAACACATACAGTGAGCGTCAAAGGAAACCGTACACTACGGATAAAATTCTAGCAATCACCAAACTCAACTTTTACCACTTAAGCACTTAAATTTGACAATATTTCGAAAATTTTTGTAAATTTTTTTATTTGTTTAAATTTTAAACGGTATTCAGATATGCACCTTTATTGCGTAAATCGCAATAAATACCATTATTGAGCTCAATATTTCATATAAAGTTTCAATTAATTATTGCGCAATAAATATGCAAATTGTTATAATATTGAGTAAAACTTAAAATGCAGCACAGTTATAAGTATGTTCAGTGCGCATATTACAATTATCCGAATACTTTCTGTTGATATTTGACAACTCAAATGTCAATAACGACAAACAAAAATGTTGTTGAAACAGCCAGTTGTTTTGTTTACCAGCTGTCAAATAAATATTGAATAAGCAGCTGAATTGCGTACATTGCTATGTCTGAACTCTTAAAATATTATACTCAATAAATCGAACATTGACTTAATAAATGTGCATATTTGAATATAGTATTAAAAATTGGCATTGAAACAATTTTAAAATAAATATAACGGTAATTTAATAATGTATGTTCTTCTTTTTAATGTACAGTTACTTTTGGCGCTCACTGTAAATTAGGAGGTAGCGCACCTCTCATTGTATTTGTCCTAAAAAAGGAAAGTTGAAAAGTAAAAAAGGTAATGCAGAGGTATGATTAAGCTTAATCCCATAAATAAAGTTCTGGTGAAGCTGAACACCAGATTCCTATAAGAGTTCAAGCTTTCAAAGGCTCTGTCCCTGTGGCAAAACTCGAACAATCATAGATAACATAGCCTATCTATCGTATCCAACTCCTACTCATCTATACATACGTAATAGATTATTACAAACCCTCAGTCAGGATTACAATACTTACGCAGTGTGTGTGTTAATTTTATATATGAGTGGCGGGACCCAGAGCTTAAAGTCGATTTCGAACGACAGAGTTTTTATGAAAGTTTTCACAGCCATTTTATTTATTCTCAAAGCTTTTGCCAGAGAGAAAGTCGACGACCTGAGGTTTAATCCGTGTCCTTCACGTCTAAATAGCCAACACACTACCTACTAGACTACGACGACTGTTGTGTCTATAAGCGGATTCATTAACCCGTGTTATCGTTGTCAATGAATGAAATTTTTATGCGATCATTTCTTTACCTCTCTGCGACATCTTTCAAGTGTCTTCAATACATGCTGAGTGATAGTTCTGGAGACGTAAATATCTCCAAACGAAATCAATAGTCAGGTTGCTATCAGAGCAATAAGTTTGAACGTGATAAGCTTGAGAACGGTGTACAACAATATATAAATGAGGTAGCAGAACTATATAATGTCTATATCATACGGGTACCATCACACAATGATATTCCAGATATGTGAAGAGCGCAAGCACTAATGCAAGCCGCATTAGCCTTGCGTTTCTGCAGAAATTATAGAAGTGAGGAAGAGGAAAGACTGTTCTTCACCTACTGGGAACATGCTCAGCACTCTGGCGACTTTGTCTATACATACATTGCAAAAAAGACGTTTGAAAAATACTGTATACCATCCCCCTGTAATAAACTTGGTAACCAAGTACCAATATTATGTTGAGTCTTTTAAGTCCCAATTCGATCCATCCTGTCCTTTCTTACAGTATGTATCTTCAAACCAACTCATTCCCTTTTGAAGTTAAAGGGGAGACAGAATATAAGGTAAGGACTAGCAATCACTTTATTCTTGGAATGACAACAGAATTCAGCTAGGGTATCAGTTTCATTATATTTTTAAGAATCCAGTCCTGTAAGTCCCCTATAGGCCTTCAAATCAAAAAATATAAGTCAAATGCCAAAAATTTCTTCAAGTGTTTCTAAAGACATGACGTTTTGTAAATGTTTACCGAAATCTCTGACAATGTATCTTTAAGGCTTGTTGAATAAATAAAAAATAAATTCAGAAAATCAAAATATTGTTGTTGTAACGACATCAATGAAAAATACAAAAACAAAAAAGAAAAGAAAAAAATGTTTAAATAAACAAATCATTTCAAAATGGAATGACAAAACGCTTAAAAACCTAATTTTTACACTGAATAGATTGCTACCATAAAACTGAGAACAAAAATGAATGATTACAACAAATAACGAAAGCGAGGGTAGTTTTAAAAGTTCAGAATTTAACGTTCAAAGTCGATATTAAATTGTAGGTCTCACACAGCACAGGGGTGGTGTAAGAAGATAGGTTGTAATCAGAGATCAGCAATGAGATTCAAAAAGATGAGTAGATTCGAATCATATTCATAATTTCTGATACTTATACGTATTCATACATATTTTAACATCATACTCATACTACTCATATTCAAAGTTTGAAGTACTCATCGTACTCGTACTTAACAATACGCATGATGTTGTTGATTTCGACTCTGCTTTACTCAACATTTACACGAAGCACAAAATAAGTATGATTCGCGTATGAACACTACAATACTCACTAGAAGGTTGTGTGTTTGCTTTACTTGCTGTCTTTGTCTTTTTCTTTCTTATTTGTTTTTAGAAATGCAACAACAACTAAGGCTGTAAATTTTGATGAATCACTCGTGTCATTTATGAGTATTATAAGTACTTTTCTAAATCTGCATGAGTAGGCTTATGAATCAAATATATTTCGAATTTCATCAGTTTGATGTCAACGTTGTACTCATACTCATTGCAACCTGTACTTATAAATCAACGGTTGTAGTGAGTACGAATGAATCAGAGTAGTTGAATTTCAATACTGTTGACTCACTCATACTCAAAATTTCATGAGTACATACGTACATACATAATTGGCCATTATAACGCTTCAGTCAGGATTACAGCCTAACTTCTCAACACCACTCATGTTGTGTGTGTTAATTTTGTACATGAGTGGTGGGACCTACAGTTTAACGTCGACTCCGAACGACGGATTTTGAGAAACTTTTTCATGGCAGAGTTTTTGCCGGAAATCTGCTGAGGAGAAATCGCCGAAGAAATATTTTCTTTTCATATTTCGTTTTGATGTCTGGCCTATGGCTCGAACACGGGCTTTTCGTCTAATAAGTGAACACACTACCTACTAGACTACTGTGACTACATGAGTACTTATAGGTACTTATGAGTAGCGAAAAAATGATTCATTGCTGACCTCTGGTTGTAATTTTGACTAAAGTCTCTCTAAACATCATTTAAAAACAAGAGAGCTTAGAGAATAACGTTCTTAAATCACTCATGCCCTCTATGGAGTCTGCAAAGTATCGTTATTAATAATTCTCTTTCCATAAAGTCTCTCAAAGTCTGGAGGGAGAGATAGGGTTCTAATGACCAATTTTCAGTACCAGTACTAGACTATGGCGACTGCCCGACAACTCGCCACTCACGTATAAAATTAACGCACACAACATGAGTAGTGTGAGAAGCTAGGTTGTAATCCTGACTGAAGGGTTGTAATGGCCAATTATGTATGTATGTATCCTGCTATCTGTAGCATTTTGTTACTATGTTTGCAAATATGAAAACAATTCATCGATGTTAAATTTATATATAAAATTTTCAAACTACCCTCGTATATTAATACAAATACAAAAAATATTTGCAACATTCTTACAAACCTTCGTTGACATTATTATTCTTAAAACAAAAACAAACAAAAAAACTAGAAAAACTGCATGAAATTCTTCTGATTTGTGATATGTACCTTCAAAATAAAAACAAAACAAAAACAAAAATAAACAAACAGCAAAAGAAACTAATGACAGCTGTCTGAAAATGTCAATTATCTTGTCTAGAACTTGTGTTCTTTATTAAATACATTTTAATTTGTCATTAAAAACATTGTAAAGAACGGCAAAAACTTATTCATTTTCATTTCAATTTCAATTTGTTTTTGATTTAAATTTTTTTTGTTGTTTTTTTTAATTTCTTTATTTATTAAAATTATTAATAATCATCTATTATGGTAAGCCACTAGCATTTCAAGAAAAAAAAATTGAAAAATTCTTTAACATAAAATAACAATAAATATTTTCAATTTATTTGTAATTATTATTTAAATTAAAAATTATTTTGTTGTTAATAATACAACAGCCTCATCGTCATCATCATGATCATGACTAAGACCCGCAGCATGCATGCCTGATCATTGTATTTGTTCTGTGATCAATTTCTTCAGAGTACAATCACCTGCTCCCAATTTCTCCATCAAGCCCAAGATCTCCTCCTTATAATGATCACGACACTTTAACTCTTCTGCAGTAAATTCTTCGTCTTTCATTTTCGACATACGCCATATGACATTCAATTTAGCCTCCACTAATACATAATTAGTAGGCGGGCAAAATCTCGGACATACCTCTTCGATAAATGTTATCATATCGCTTACGTTGCTTACGTTTATACGATTGTTAATCGTATTCAAGGCAATATCCTGATAACGTGCCATTTTCGAATGCGGAAAAATACTTTCACAAGTCAGACATCGCCAATCGGGTTGCATGGTCTTCGTTTGAACCGGTATAACAATGCCCTTGCAGCCTTGCTCACGACACAACAGGGCAGATAGGTAAGTACCATTTTCCTAGAAGCAAAAAGGGAAGAAAAAAAATTTTATTTCGTATTAAATTACAGGGAAATATAAGCAGTAAAAAATGAATAATCAAGGTTGGCTTTTTAAGGCTTTAAAAACTTAAGAGTTTTGTATTAGGCAGATGCATTAATTTTTATAGCATTTTATGGAAATCAAAATCAAAAACAAATTCATCATGTGCAGGCAAAAATGCAGTTAGGACCTTTGAATGCCTATTGAGGCTCAAGAATATGAGGCAAATGTGCTTCTTCTCATCAATAATTGGGTACCTAATGTGTAAATTTATGCGTTCATTGTGCTCCCTGCAAATTACGTGGTTTTACGTGGTTGTAACAAAGAAACAAAAATATTTTTGGGTTTCATGGAATCCCAGGAACGGTCATTAGCTCCATAAGACGTTCCCATCTCTGCACTGAATTTTCTCGGCTGATTGCTATTAAAATTTATACAAACTTACGACAAAAATATTGCGGTTTCGTAGAATCCCAGGATCGATCAGTAACTCAATAAGAAGTTCCCATCTCTGCTCTGAATTTTCTCGGCTGATTGCTGTTAAAATTTGTACAAATTTTTTCAATTGTTAAGGGTTTTAACAGCATTGATAGCTAAATTGTAATGCAAAACGTTGCAAATATATCAAAAATGCGTGAAATAGGTAACGGATGGCTTTCTACTTCGTCGACCGAAAAAAACTATCAACGTTATTCAAAGTCAAATGATAACAATTACTTTAAGTTAGGTCTAGAAGGAAGTCGCCGTAATCTAGTAGGAAGAGTGTTAGCTTATTAGACGTAAGGCCAGGGTTAAAACCCCAAATATGAAAAAAAAAATATTTCTTCGTCTTCGGCCAGAGAGTAAACAAAATTGCCGTGAAAATGTTTCTCAAAAATCTGTATGTATGTATAGGTTAAGTAAGGTCAAAGGTAAAATTGACAGTAGTCTCAGTAGGTATAGCTTATTTGGATCTCTTACGGTCCTATCTTAATAGCGACATTTAACTTTTCTATCCCAAAAATTCTATACATAAAGAACAGTTAATGAAATACGACACTCAGCACACGACTGCTTATCAAATTTCCTTTCCAGAAGTGCGCATTTGTTTTTATTGGTTTAGCTAAACTGAATTATTCAAACTTTATTATGACCGCAATTTGCTGTTTTTTTTATCCACTGCGATTAATTTTTTATTTCTACTGTTTCCAGCAACGTTTCAGAATGATAAGGTTGCCGTCTTTCATCATAAAGAATTAGGAAATTGCATTTTATTGCTGTATTGGTTGTAATGGTGAGAAAAGTTGCTCATTGCAAAATCAAGATCAACAGATCTTGCAATCTAACTTTCCCATCAAGTTGATGATATCCTCCGTGGAGGCTCAGGGATTCCGATTTCTTTTTGTATTTCTTATAAAAACACAGTTGGAATATGCCATCATATATGAGGTCACCAAATCTCTGTTAGACATTAAGAGATCAACTATTTTTAATATTTTTGTACACACTCAAACTGCATTGTATTGTATATATGTATGTATATAAATGTAAACATCGTTGTTTCTTTATTGTTGTTTGTGTATTTTTGTTTACCATTTTTGTATGATGGCGTTTGTTGATGTATTTTTGTTTACTAGTTTATAATTTTTTTTATGCTGGTGTTTGTTGTTATATTACGCATTGCGATAATTTGTAAACAAGTTCATTGTTTTTTTGTTTCTGAAGCTGTTGTTTATAATTTTAATGTTAAAAGATTTTTCCATTTTCGTAACAATACTTTGAATAAAAAATTAAAAAAAAATAATTTGAATAGAAATATATTCTCAATGTATTCGAAATTAATTACGCACCACTTTTACGAAACGAGTATCTGTACCTTATACTAAAATTATTTGAACAAAATAATTTTACAAAAAAAAAAAAAAATAATGGAAAAACAATTTAAATATTTTACATTCTTGGATATTTTATAATTTTAAAATACAGAGTGTTTGTTTAAGAAGATTCCATTGTTGAGTTGGCGACAGTAATTTGTTTGACGATCATGTTGATGAATGACGTTTACTTTGTGTGCCATTTTACAGACAATAAACTGACGTACAAATAACAGCTGGAATATGTCAAAATTTTTGTAAAAAGAATGGCGGGGTTTTTATAACTTAGCATTTCTTTTAGGGGAAATTAATGTTCATTCCATGTTATGCATAAGTGATTGATTTAAATTTGCTGTTATTGGATATACCCGCTATTGCCCAGTTTTTTCAAATATTTTTTTGCACAAAATTGGCCATGAATTTACTCCAATTCCATTGCATCAATATCAAATTTGTCTTCTTGGTTTTATTTCAACGTGAAAGTTATGAACCTTTAAAACGAATACCCTTTAATTGCTTTGAATATGTATAAATTCCAGTGCCATGAGAAATATAAAAATATATTCACAAATATTTTTTGAATAATGTTTTTGAACAACTAACAAAGGAAAGACTAAAAATAAAATACTTTATAAATCGATTGTAAGAGGCTTATTTAAAAACAATAACAAAAAAAAAACAAATGGAATGGAAAGAAAATATTGAATTAAAAATGAAATAATTTTTGACTTAAAAGTACTAAAATATACTGTCTGCTGCCATAAGAGCAACACTTTCAGATTTTAAAAAATGTTTATAATAAAATTCTTAAAAAATATTTCAAAAATAAAGTGTTTTCCATTTTTTACAATCAAATTAAAATTATAAATGAGAAGGAAAATTTAACGTTTGAAATCATTTTTTTTTTCTTTTGCCGACATATGGAAACTTACTTTGTGGGACTGTATTTAACCTCTTCAGGGATGATTTTTTTATGATGACAAAGAAAATGATTAAATTTTGTTTTGTTTTTAAATTAATTAATTTTATTTTAATAGGAATTTAGAAAGCCAAAAAAAATTTGGAAAATAATGAAAATTTACAAAAAGGTTTAGCGTCCACATTTATGGCCACTGAGCGTTAAAAGTAATTTATGTGTGAAATGATTACATATATCCCGGGCATATCAGGCATATAAATTATTATCAAATTTTTGTTCGTTTTATTATTATTATAATTATAAACGTCCACATATGTGGTCAAGTGCAAGAGGAGGTTAAGGAAATATTTCATCCGATTTTTTTAAGTTAGGTTAGGTTAAGTAATATGGCCAACCTCCTTGAAGGAAATGCTTAGGTCAACATTTACGCCCATTGTAAGATCACAATCAATAGGCAACCCATGGATCAGACATTCCCTAGAGGAAACAATCATTAATTTGCCTCACAAAAAACAAATAAATAATTTTTTAAAGTAAGACAAGAGGCATCTTGTGAAGCCTACAGTAAACGCAATTTAAACTCTGCATTCCTATGATAGTCGTATTGATAAATAAAATTATGATCTGAATGGCAATGTGTATTGTAATAGTGTTACATTGCCATTGGCAATATGACCTGTAACGCTATGTATAACCCGTTCATTTTTTGTTTGGCAACTTCCAGAACAAACTGTTTTTTATGTTGTTTTGTTATAGTAATTTGATCTCCATTTATACAAAATCTTATAATTTATTTACGGTATAATTTGTACTTGTAATTGGGTATGTAATTCGTTGTTATTGTATTATTGTTTTATTTTATTATTGAGTATTTTTCTTGTGTATTGTCCAAAACAAACACTCAAATGTTTACACAGTCCTCGCAACAATATAAATAATGCATGGGTAGGTTTGAAATGATTTATTCTCTTAGGTGTCAATTTTCTTAACCCATTTTCTCCTAAAACCATAATAATTTCAGGCGATTGTGAACACGAAATAATCCCAAAATCGGAATTTTTTAAGCTCTTCTACTTTAAATTGTTGCAAACGATATAAAAAGCTTAGTATGCCTCCTTAATCTAATAATTAAAGTAGGGTTGAGAGCATAAAAACTGCAAAACAATTTTTCTTTTCTTTTCTTCTTTCATGTTAAAGTCGAAAGAACTAAATTAAAATTGTCTGTTGTTGTGAAATAAAGAAATTAATTATTTTGACAAAACAGAAATGCTAACAGACAAACAAACGAAACATATTGTATGTATTTTTGTAAGAGTAAAATAAGCACTTTTAAATGTGTTTTAATTAATTTGATTTTTTTTTTTTTTTTTGTTATTATTCATAAACATTTTACAAAAGAATTTTTTAATTTTAAGGTACGTTGAACTTCAAGATTTTTTTTTAATTTTTTAAAATAAAATGTAAGTAAAATTTCTTAAATAAATGACAAAAATTAATGATAAAATTTAACAACTTGTTAGGCAAAAACCTAATCACTAATCTGTATAAAATGAAGCAAAAAATTTAAAATTATCAGATTAAAAAAATTAGGGGCACTTAATCATTTATTTATTAAAAAAGAAGATTTTTTTTCCTTTATTTACAGATAACAAATGAAAACTATTCTGAGTCGAGTGACTAACACTATATGCTCGGTGTATTGTAAGAGAGTATAGGATCCCAGGCTTTTTTAATGACGTTTTTCATTACTTTGACTTTAAAACACTTAATTTGTAAGTTTGGCATTGAGTATATTCATGGAATTAGAGTCTAATTCGCAGCTAGGGAAAATCTATGTCACAAATTAATTGTAATTGTTCGAATTTTTATGGGTTATCTTGTATTCGTTTAAATGAGATCTTTAGTCCGCCTGTATGTCTTTAAGGGGCTCTTCTTTTTAAAATAGCAACAGCATTCTAAAATAGCAATCCACTTTTAGTGCAGAATAGTAAGTTGTTCATATCATAGATTAGGCTAATCGAGACTTTCTTATTGATAAAAAGAAATATTGCCAGAAATCATAATCCAAGTACTTATTTAAAGCTTGATAGTTGTACTCGCAAAACTCATACATATGTTCATACTGTTACGAAAATGGAAATGGTGTTATTAAAATAATAAACAAAAGCTCCAACAACAACACAATGGACTTGTTTACATGATCAACGAATAAGTAAAAATATAGCAACAAAAACAATGGACTTGTTTACATGATCAAAGAATAAACAAGAATATAACAACAACATCAGTGTATAAAAAAAGGGGATGGACAAAGTAAACAAGCAACAACACTACTACAAGGACAAATGTAAACAAGATACATAAACAACAATAATGAAAACAACTTGTTTACATTTTTCTAATTCCCGAAGGCAGTCATTCATCTTCAAGAGCATTCCTTGGACTATTGATCCAGCGATATATATAAAAGGCAAGACAAAGCGTGCAACGAGGGGAGAAATAATTCAATCAGTCTTGTGTGAAGACAGGTTGCGTTGCGTGTGAAGAGAATCGCGGCTTAAAGTTCTAACGAACGAGTATACAGAAAAAATATGTAACAATTTAAGTAAATTGTTGTTGTGTAAATCAATTTTACCAAAGGTGAACAATAAACAATAAAGAATTGATTTAAAATTAAACGCAAATTTATTTTTATTTTATTTGCAATCTACGAACTCATATTATAAACGTTTTTAAAAGTGTAAAAACGTAACAATATATTTAGTCTACATACCGAATTTTAAGATTCTGTAATTTCATCGGTCATTTATGATTATAACTGATATTTACTTACTAATCTTATTGAAAATCTAATATATAAAATTCTCGTGTCACGGTGTTAGTGGTTAAACTCATCCGAAATGGATCGACCGATTTTCATGAAATTTTGTGTGCATATTGGGTAGGTCTGAGAATAGGACAGCATCTATTTTTCATATCCCTAAATGTTAAGAGGGCGTGGCAAATCGTTAAAATTGAATATTTAGGTACACATTGATCGTAGACGAAAAAATTTTGGTGGATAAGTTCTAGGAGTCGATATCGACAATCCCACCAAAAATAGGCGTGACAACCCCCCCCCCCCCCCCTTCAAGTGATACCTATAACTCTTAAACTACTGAACCGATTTTAACTATTCCTTTTTTGTTCGAAGGCTTATCAGGTTTAGATGGTTAAAAAAAAATTCGATATAGCAAAAAGTAGGCGTGGCAAACCTTTAAAATTGAATATTTAGCGACATAGTAATCGTAGACGAATGCAATTTGTTGGGTAACCTCGTAGAGTCGATATCGACAAACTCACCAAAAATGGGCGTGGCAACCTCCCCTCCCCCCCTTTAAGAGATACCTATAAGTCGGCTAATTCGATGGTACATATGTATATATATAACTTCGTCAGCACTATTACAATAAATTATTACAATAAATATATAATGTGACCTGTTTTGGGCAATAAAAAAATCAATTTTGGGCGGGACGAAGTTCGCTGGGTCAGCTAGTTTTCTATAAAATTTTGTCTTTTAAAAATATCCTGATCCGATTCACTTCAATACTCATGAAATCTGCCGTATTCCAATATACCAAGCAAGTTCAGCTAATACTTTTGTTTTATGAAGATCAAGAGCAAATCTTAATCGCTTCAAATTAGCTAACATTTATCATTTGAAAGTCTATGTGTGATTGACATAAGAATCCATAGAAAAACTCAAAAATTATTTGTCTCTCAACAACTTCTCAACGGTTGTAATCACTAGAAAGTAATCCATGTGTTTACGTAGGTGGCAAGGTGTAGTAACTATAGTACATGACTTACAAAATCAACTCAAGTTCGAATTCAGAAAGAGACAAACAATTTTAATAGCTGTTTTAAAATAATTCATTCAGAAATTCTAATTTCCACTCCAAATATAATATAATAACAAAATATAATTACATTTAAATCAATAAAGAAATTATTTAGAGGAACTTAAAAATATAAAATGAAATAAAATTCAGGCAATGCATGCCAATATGTATTTACAAAAGCTTAAATTATATAATTAATCCGTGTATCATGATATAAAAAATATCTCTTACTCTTCCATTTTAAAATAATTTATTGGATATAATTTAACCACAAAAGATGTACTAACTCAGTATTTATGTGATTTTGTCAGAATATATTTTCGTTACTTTTCGATTTTCTCTTACTTTCAAACAATTCTCGTTTGATTCTCTAAATTAACCAGAACGTATTATTAATTATTCGAAATAACACAATTAAAATTAAGTATACGTCGCGACGTATGAATATATTAAATTTCTGTTTTAATTACAGTACAAATCACACTTCACGAAAAATAGTGGAGATCACAACCATATGTTAATCAAATTGGTGGTAGGACTAATGCTAGTACTTGGAAACGTACGCGAATATTTCACCTAAGAGTGAGTTCTACGGAGATTGTGATTAAGCGGATTTTTTGTAAAATAGTTGTTAAGCGAATATTACACTAAAATTTCGGAACTGAAAAAATTGATCATTTTAGCGAGACAACGTTATTAAATCTTGTCACACAAAGTGGAAATATCTATACTGTAGGGCATGGAACTGATTAGTTAGTGGGTAAGCATCGGAGTGTACTACCATTTCAATTTCAACGTACATTAAGGTTTTTACAGTGAGCGTCAAAAGAAACTGTATATTAAAAAAATACACTTATAAATTACTGTTATTTTTATTTTAAAATTGTTTCATTGTTAGTTTTTAAAATTGAAACAAAAAAAAATACAAAAAATTTCGAAATATTGTCAGATTCTTTCGGGCACTCTCCTTAAGTGTTAAAAGTTGAGTTTGATGGGTGTTAGAATTTTATCCATAGTGTACAGATTCTTTTGACGCTCACTGTATATTGTCCTGCTTGTTCAACAGCATACAAATTGTCCGAAATCGAGTTTGGTTCCCTATACGACTATAAAAGCCTTTCTATCAAGGAAGCAGAGAAAAAGCCTCTGTATTCCGCTCACAAAATCTCAACACTTATCACAAATATTTTAGAAACGATCAAAACACTCTTGAGAAATGTTTGAAGCTGTAGTAATGTGTTGGCTGACTAGACGCGGGTCCGTAGTTAACACCCCAGATCAGATATCTCGAATAAAAAAGAATATGAAAGAAAAATGGAAATCGCCGTAGTCTAGTAGGTAGTGTGTTCGCTTATTAGACGTAAAGCCCGGGTTGCAGCCACCGGCCAGACAGTAAAACGAAATATGAAAAAAAAATATTTCTTCGGCGACTTCCCCTCAGCAGATTTCTGGCAAAAACTCTGAGAGAAAATAAACCTGCCAAAGTTTCTCAAAATCTGTCGTTCGGAGTCGACGTTAAACTGTAGGTCTAGCAGAAGATTTCTGACAAAAACTCTGAGAGTGAATTAAAAATGCCATGAAAAGTTCTTAATAAATCACTCGTTCGGAGTCGATTTGAAACTGGCAGGTTCTGCTATTCATGGATAAAATTAACACACACAACAAGGGTGGTGTAAGAAGCTAGGTTGTAATCCTGACTAAAGGATTGTAATGATCAATTCAGTAAGTACCATAAGTAAGTATATTTTGAACGTTTTCGTCATGAGCTATGGTTCCAAAATCGAAATGAAACCGGAAATTATGCTATTGGAAAGGTTTGACGGTATATCAGAGTGCAGTATACCTATGAGCAGTATATCAGTGTGTAGCGTATCAGTGTACAGTGTGTAGTGTGTCAGTGTGCAGTATTTCAGTATGCAGTGCATAGTGTGTAGTGTATCAGTGTGTAGTGTAGCAGTGTGCAATGTATCAGTGTACAGCGTATCAGTGTACAGTATATCAGTGTGTAAGGTATCAGTGTGCAATGTATCAGTGTATAGCGTATCAGTGTATAGTGTATCAGTATGTAGTGTATCAGTGTGCAGTATATCAGTGTGTAATGTATTAGTGTGTAGTGTATCAGTATACTGTATATCAGTGTGAAGCGTATCAGTGTACAGCGTATCAGTGTATAGCGTATCAGTGTGCAGTATATCAGTGTGTAGTATATCAGTGTGTAGTGTATCAGCGTGTAGTGTATCAGTGTGCAGCATATCAGTATGCAGTGCATAGTGTGTAGTGTATCAGTATGCAGTGTGTAGTGTATCAGTGTGCAATTTATCAGTGTACAACGTATCAGTGTGCTGTGTAGCAGAATTCCTTGACAGAAGGTCGAAGGGTCAGTGAAATATATTTCCTGAAAGAACGAAGCCCAAAAAAAAAAAATTGGTCTACAGGGACAAACAAAAATTTTAATAAAAAGGGTCGTAATCCTTATACTTACATACGGGCCTAACGATAAACTCAAATTTATAGTGAAGGACATGAAGTTGTTTCAGATTTATAATCCAACAGATTTAGAATAATTTTTCTCCCATTCCCTATATCAGTATACAACTGTACATATGTACTCAACTACCCTACAACCAATTTTTATTTGAAAATTCTTTTGTTTTTTATCATGAAGCCACCAAAAATCCGCTGCTTATTACAGTTATGCTGACCCTAACAGAACTTGTTTGTCCAGCTAATTTAATTAGAATTTCTATACGATTTTATTTTTAATGTTTTTTTGTTTCTGTTTTTTTTTTGGTTTTTCGTGTGAACCCTATAACCGATACTCACTGTATTATCATTACATCTGACACAATCACATGTAAAATTTTTGGTCATTCTTAAGAAAATACATCTTGTTAAATTACTCCATAAAATTTTCGTATATGTTGTCGTTATTTCGCCTCCTTTCGGTATAAAACGTGCAGCTCTTACCACCACCAAACAAGTCTTACCGAAATAATGACTGGCATTGGGTGTACATTCGTGATTCATGACAGCCGTTAAGGGAAAAAGGCCACGTAACAGGGTTTCATGGCCATCCACTTTGCAGGGCGTCTCAAAGGCATTTGTATTGCAAACGCCTACAATGCGAAATAGGCGATCCATGAAAAGTTTATCGGTTGTGGGAAAACGTCGAAAGCATTGGGCGGCCTTAATAATTTCCTGGCGATAGCCGCGATCATTATTAGCTTGCATGGCATTGATAAGGGCGCGTTGTTCGTCAGCGAGAAAAAATACACGTATGGCGGTTAGAAGACGTAAAGACATTAGATTCACTGGAGGATAATTGTCTTCTTCGGATGTCTGCTCTTCGGCTAAAGGCACTGCATCAATTTTATTTTCTTTGTCTTCAACAGCTGCAGCGGTTTGGCTGTCTTGGCCATTACTTGTAGAGCCATTTTGTTGAGATTTTTTTCCCTTTATAATGCCCTTAATGTGGCCCTGACCATTACTATGGCCATGACCATTATTTTTACCATTACTGTTGCTGTTGTTTGTTGCATTATTATTATAACCGTTGGCATTTTGTTGTATATGTTTCATATCCATCGGTTGCCAACGTTGAAATAATTGACATTCATTGTGATGTTCAGGCGAATCGGCACATTTATCACACACAGGCAATGTGCATTTGTTTTTACACAGAAAATCCTTGACCGCCAATAATTTATGACAACATACGCAAGTATTTAATATGGAGCCTTTACGTGCTGTCGGTCCCACAACAAGTGCACGTTCGCGAAATATTATTTCACCTTGTTGGATATCGCGTGTCGCAAATACACCACGACCTGCCACTGGTGAAGGCGCAATTGTCCAGTTTGGCTCAGGGTCACGTAAATCTGATAAATGCAGGTTAATAAGGCGAGCCAGCTCAGCTGGTGTCGCCATTGTTTACACTTGATATGTGTATGTAAGTAAGTTTGTATGTGTAATACACACTATGTTTCACAACAACAACAACAACAGAAAAAAGTTTCAACTTCCTAACCGCACTTTTTGTTTTCAACAACAGAAATAAATTTTTTTTTATTTTTTTTATAAAAAATTCTTCCTTTTTTATTAACACTTTTAGCCGTTTTTAGCCTTTTTATGTTTTAAACAAGAGCGTTAAAATGGTAACCGCACCGTACCGTTCATTGCGAGTTGCAACAGATAACTAAAGCGGCCCAAAGTACTTGCTCTGCTCAACAATTGTCTGGCTGGCCTCTTGTGGCAAAATGCTACTGTTTCATTATGAATAAAAATTTCTGTTTTTTTCTTAAATTTTCTTTTTTTATTTTCAGTTTTTTTGTGTGTTGTTGTTGTTGTTGTTTTAGTTTCATTTCTTTTTTAAAGCCATAAATATAAAAAGAGGGATATGAGTGTGCATGTACATACATACATGTGTGTGTTTGTCGTTCAGTTCAAGTGCAGAAAAATTACGCGTGAAAAACCAACAACAACAACAGCAACATACTATAATAATTCTATTATTATGTTTCTTTTTTTGTTGTTGTTTTTTTAGTACCAAAAAAACCTATTACCGCACACAACGTGCTTTTTTCTTTTCTGTTTATTTTCTCTGTAAAGAAATTTTCCGCAAAAAAAAACTCTGCAAAAGACCAATCAGAAAAACAAGCGCCAAAATACAAACCCTCAGACAGTCAAACAAGACAGACAAATCGGCAAATAGAGACACAATTAGGTAGACAGACTCATAGACCCAAATTACTTGTATGCTTAAAAATGTTTGAAAATAAAATATGATTTTCCAATGCTGTTGGCTTTAAACAACAACGACGACAAAAAGAAAAAAAAAACATACGAAATTATTGGCAGCAATGTATGCGCCAGCCGGCTCTTTTGCTCACATTTCTCTAGCACTATGGGCTGGTAGAGTACAAAAGCAGAATAAATTCTTAATATTGTTATCAAATTTATCATAGAAATTAAGGAGAATATATTATTTAGGGGAAGGAAACTTTGAAGGAGCTAAGCTCAAATTGAGCTCTTTCTCTATTTGAAGTATCACTGGCAACATTGCTGGGTTCCTTAAATAAACTATATTGCGACCAAGTACACCATCGTAGCATTAAAAAAGATATTCTTCCAAAATTAATCCAATCATCACCATACAGTTCCTAATAATTCATATAGTTTTCGAATTTAAAATTCAATTAAACCATCATCCCATTGTGCAACTCAATACGTGCACTTGCATCTGCAATCATATGAACATGTTGTAATATGTCACCCTGAATAGTCTCAAATGTCTGCGATTGTAGAGAAGAAAGTAAAACAAAAATTTTAAATTCCGCCACTGCACTGCTAACTGAACAAACACTTTGTTGTTCTCTTTTGGCCTGATGTGCTGTTGGGGTTGTTGTCTATACTAATTTATTGAATAAATAAATAAATTTAAATAAATATCGAGTGAAAAAAGTGAAAGTAGGAGAAAATCGACTTTAGGATATGCTACGCGAAATTAAATGAACAGAAATTTAACACTGAATAACAAATATGGAACAATAGGTTAAGTATGGGTTAAGTTATCAACATTATATCATTAGGAAGATGATTATTATGCTCACATTGAGATGACCATTATGCCCAGAGGAATATGCCCACAGGGTATGAACCCTCGGGAATATGGCTACTATGCCCACAGAAAGATGACCATTATACCCATAGGAAGATATTCATTAAATCCACAGGAAGATGACCATTATGCCCACAGTCAGTAAGACGGTCATTTTGCCCTTGGGAAGATTATTATTATGCAATAACAATAAAATGCCTATTATGCCCACAGAAAGATGATCACAATGCCCACAGGAAGATGGCCATTATGCCCTTGGAGAGATGGTTATTATGCCCACAGGAAGATTTCTATTATACCCATATGAAGGTGACCATCATGCCCACAAGAACATGACCATTATGCCCACAGTAAGATGGCCATCATCGTCTACTGAAGTCGCCATAGTCTAGTAGGTAGTCTGTTATCTTATTAGACGTAAGACCACGGTTCAAATCCTAAGTCAGAAAATATGAAACAATATTCCTTCAGCGACTTCCTCTCAACAGATTTCTGGCACAAACTCTGAAACTAAATGAAATTGCCAAGAAAAGTTTCTCAAAAATCTGTCGTTCGGAATCGACTTTAAACTGTAGGTCCCGCCACTCAAGTATAAAATTAACACACAGAACATAAGTGGTGTGAGAAGCTAGGTAGTAATCCTAACTGAGGGATTGTAATGAGCAATTATGTTTATATGTATGCATCCCATTGGGAAGATGACTATTATGCCCATAGTAAAATGTAAGATGCCCATCATCCTCTCGGGAAGATGCCTGTTATGCCTACATTAAGATGATTATTAAGCCCACAGAAAGACGTCCAGTATGCCTACAGTAAGGCGACTATTGTACCCTCAGAAGGCTGACCACTATGCCCACAGGATGATAACTATTATCCCCACAGATAGAAAGGAATTTTCTATCACAATTCCCCTTTATTTCTAAACACTCTTGTACTCTGATCAATTGATTTGCTTACACATACTGGTGGATATGGCTAAGCAAAGTCCACTATAATACTTAAATTTGGATTCGTTTTGGATATGTCTAAGTGAACACGCAGATAATTTCTAAGCTTACCGTAATACTTAAATTTTGAATCTTTTAAAGTGTTACAAACCTACATAAACACAACATGGCATCTCCTAAAGGGTAGGGGTATAGGAAATAAATAGTGGAAATGTTATAGCGTTCAACTCATATATCAAGATAGACAGGTTTGCGCGTTGAATTTTAATAGCAGATGTATGGGCAATTCCATACAAAATTATTTTACAAGGAGAAATATTGCAACAATAAAATAGAAAATATTTTAAGTGAAAACACATTGTTAAACTCATAAAATTTTTCTGGACAAAAGAAATTTACAAAACATCTTATCCATGATAATATGGAGGTTTCCATAATAAATTTAATAAAATAAAATTATCTCCATACCAGAGATCAGCAATGAATCGTTTTTTCGTTACTCATAATTACTCATGAAATTTTGAGTATGAGTGAATCAACAATATTGAAACTTAACTACTCTGATTCATTAGTACTCACTATAACATTGATTTATAAGTACAGGTTGTAGTGAGTATGAGTACAACGTTGACATCAAATTCATAACATTCGAAATATGTTTAATTTATACGCCTACTCATTCATATTCATAAATTTAGAAAAATACTTCTTATAATACTCATAAATGACTCGAGGGACTCGCATCATTCAACAAAATTTAAAGTCTTAGTTGTTGTTGCATTTCCAAAAAAAGAAGAAAGAAAGAGAAGAAGAATGCACACAACCTTCTAGTGAGTATTCTAGTGTTCGTACGTTCGAATTATACTTACTTCGTGATTCTTGTATATGTTGAGTCATGGAGAGTCGAAATCAACAACATCATGCGTATTGTTAAGTATGAGTACGATGAGTACTTCAAACTTTGAATATGAGTATTATGAGTATAGTATTAAAATAAGTATAAATGCGTATGAGTATCAGAAATTATGAGTATGATTCGAATCTATTCATCTTTTTGAATACTCATTGCAGATCTCTGCTCCATGCGCAATAATTATTGTTACAAGAGACAAAAATTTAAAAGTTGTGTAGAGTTTAAAGGCGAGACTTGAGATAAAGTGCAGTACTTAACCCACAATATGGGTGTTTCCGCAATATTTTTAAATCATAAAGAATTATTTAAATTAAAAGAAATCTTTGTATTTTAGCATGACAATAAAAAGAATCGTTATATTTAAATGCCATTGCCATAAATATTTCATTGCATTCGATGTGTCAATTGGTAAAATCAATTAAATTTACGAATAATTGATAACAACATACATATACGAAGTTGTCAGCATTTTTGGTATGAAATAATGAAAACATTAATTAAATTTTATTTGTTCTTTTCAAGACTATTTTTGTTTTTTCTTTCTCTTATGAATTTAATTTGTTTGTGTCGCTTTTGTTTAATAATTCTTTAATTTAACGATACAATGTTGCAGTTACCACATGTGCATGAGGGTTAATGCTGTTGGACCTTTGCAAACGCATTTGAATATTTTTATTTTATTTTATTTTATTTAATTGCATTGCATACATACATATATATCCTTTCAACAATAATGTATATTTTTATTTAATTTAATTAAATTTAAACCAAAAAAAAAGAAATAAGATTTATGATAGATTTTAAAAATTAATTTACAAGACTCTTTTCTGTTTTTCTTTTAAAAATTATTTTTTTTTAATTTAAAAGCACTTTAAAATAAAATATTTTTCTTTTACTAAATTATTTATTATTTTTATGAGTGTTTTTTGCATATTTTACTCTTCTTCTATTTATTGTTTTGCACAACATTCAGGGCCATTATTACAACTTGCCCTTAAACTTGGGTTTAGTTAAAGGTAACTTTAGCTAAAGTGAACTTTAAAGTCACCTTTAACTTTAGCTAAAGTGAACTAAAGTCACCTTTAACTTTAGCTAAAGTGAACTTTAAAGTCACCTTTAATTTATTTTCGTTATTACAACTTACAGATAAAATACTGTAAACTGTTTTCAAAAATATGGCAGTGCCGGAGCAATGTCGATAACACTGCTCAATTAAACAAGTTTTTTTTAAACGCAGTGGCAACGTAGAACCTCTTTTTTTGTATATGCACATTTTGTTTACATTTGAAGTTGCCATATTAAAAATAATATATAATATGGCAAGTTCTAAAATAAACTTAACTTTAAAAGTTAAAGGTAGGATGATCCTCCCTTTAGTTTAACGCTCACTTTTACCATATTGTGTACTTATAATAATGAAATACAATTTATTTGTCCGTTAAAATCTTTCCTTTAGTTAACGACAGATTGTAATAATGGCCCTTATTCTGTAGTACATACATACATATACATATGGGAATAAAACATTATTGTGGAATATATTTTTTTGAAAAGCATTCCCAAGACATCAAGTGGAAATAAATTTGTTTTTTTTTTTTGTGAATTTCTGTCCAGTTAATCTACTGACATTGACCTTGAAAACTTTATAGAATTTTTTATGAAGTCATGCTCTTAAACTCAACTGACATATAACACCTTGGTTGATAGCACATACAGAGTTTGTGTTATTGTTTACAGTGCATGTGTTGAAAGTAAGATTGAAATTATAGTACTTACGGATAGGTCATGAGTTGCAGCTGTTGAGTTGATGACAACACAGCTCGAGGATTTTATAGTATAACTAACAAGGTTGTATTAGGGAAAAGACCGATTGTTTGAAAGCAAATGTATTTTAAAATTGTATTTCTGCTACGGAGAGCAAAATTAACAACAACAATAAGTAGGTACCAGAGATCAGCAATGAGTATTCAAAAAGATAAGTAGATTCGAATCATACTCATAATTTCTGATACTTATACGCATTCATACTTATTTAATATCATACTTATGCTACTCATATTCTAAGTTTGAAGTACTCATACTTAACAATACGCATGATGTTGTTGATTTCGACTCTCCATGACTCAACATTTACAAGAATCACAAAATAAGTATGATTCGAGTACGAACACTACAATATTCACTAGAAGGTTGTGTGTTTGCTTTGCTTGCTGTCTTGCCTTTTTCTTTCTTCTTTTTTCGTAAATGCAACAACAACTAAAATTGTAAATTTTAATGAATAATTCGAATCACTCGAATCATTTATGAGTACTATAAATATTTTACTAAATTATGAATCTGAATGAGTAGACGTATGAATCAAACATATTTCGAATGTTATGCATATGATGTCAACGTTTTACTCATAGTCATTGCAACCTGTACTTATAAATCAATGTGTGTAGTGAGTACGAATGAATGAGAGTAGTTGAATTTCAATACTGTTGACTCAGTCATACTAAAACTTTCATGAGTACTTATGAGTAGTGAAAAAACAATTCATTTGCTGATCTTTGGTGGTGATACCTTATGATCAAATATGATATGAATATATTTCAATACTGTTGAATTTCAATACTGTTGACTCACTCATACTCGAAATTTCATGAGTACTTACGAATAGCAAAAAAAAGATTCATTGCTGATCTCTGATTCCAATCTATGCTGTGAAGCTATTCAATGATCATCTTTAATTCCATGTGAGTCTGTATATTTGTAATGTTTGCATGTAAATAAATGCTCTCCAAAAGGTTTAAAGTTCATCTATTAAACTTCTGACCCAAAACTTGTTTCCTTTTTGTGATTACAGCAACAAACATTTTCTGTTACTCGTAATCTCTTTGATCAGCTAATAAATCTCGGCACATTAATCTCGGCAACATTTAATTAAACGAACTAAAATTTATTTTCTGAAATTCATTCTTTACATTTGCTGGCAAATTATCAAAAATAAGATACATTTTTATAGCATGCTATAAAATTTCCTTGTACAATAAAGCTTTTAAGAGATTAAAGCTCAAAACACTCTTAAATGTAAACTTTTTAATAATAATTTGCTTTTACAATGCTTAAGCATTAATAAAATTAAAAAATTGCGAAAATGTTTGTTGGCCACGCGACTCACTGACAAGGTCTTCTAATACCTGTTGCAGGCATTTGCCATTATAATGAGGGTAAAATTTTCTTCAAGTGAAACAAATCTTTCTGGTTATTTTAAACATTTAATTGTTTGCTTAAAATTTTGCATTTATTACTTTGGTGACTACATGGCTATATTAGTTTATCATAGGGTTTGTAGTACTTTGTGGTACTAAAATTGGTACTTTTTAAATACATATTAAAATGAAATGTAAACATTCAATGAATAAAATTAAAAAGCTCTGGAGTTTCAACTGCTGCAGAAAATTCTAGTTAACGAGTTTGTCTTAAACTGGAGTCTATTTCATTTTGGTACTTTTTTACACAAAGTGCCATACTTTCTTAGACATACTTTTTAAAGAGCGACTGTAGAGTACCTAAAACCGTATAACTAAGCCCTAAATAAACTTATATTTTATTTACTTTTTAGGCTTGAAATTTTTACCTAAAAATTGCCCTACAAAGTGTTTATTGGGTACAAAATATTTACATTAACGTGAAACATAAAGACAAACCAGTCAAGGCAATTAGGGCCTAATAGATTAGTACTTTTTTAAACATACTGCTTTAATTTATAAAAGGCTGATTTAAATTTCCCCAATTCATATATGAAACGGAGCCGAAATAAGACGTTAGATTCTTTTAGATAAATTGGTACTTTTTTTCAATTTCCTTAGTTTATGAATTTTTGATTGTATAATAGTACTTAAGAAGTACATATGGTACTTTACGAATATAATTGATTGTTGAAAGAAAAAAGAACTCAATGTTCAATTATAATCAGTTTTTAGAGCCCAAACCAATTTTTAGTCCCAAACCTCGTAGAAAGGTACCTACAGAGGTAATATATAATAAAATGTACTTTAACTAAAATGTTTCTACTTATAGCGGTAAATCTTATTATTTTAAAAACTTAAAAAAAAATAAAATCCATTTCTGTATGTGCGTGTGAAAATAATTTTCTCCCCCTTTCCACAAATCTCAAGCTAATTTGCTCAAGTGTTGTATCATGCGTTAACACGCCTTTGAAAAACGAATCATAGTATCTCATGATACTATGGCTAACAGACAGCCGCATTGACAGGCAAACACCACAACACTATAGCAAGTGGTATTAAAGAATTCATAATTTTTGGTGGGTGGGTATGTTGTTGCGTTCTCTTTATGCATTTTGAGTTTTATTTCGAATTATTTTCATAAATCATTAAAATTTTATGTTTAAAAAATTCTAAATCATACATGTGGAACTCAAGCAAAAATTTCATTTTTGGCATGTATTTTTGGATCAAAAAAATTCTTTACAGCAACGAACAACATTCAACACACTCGACTTGAAGGTTTACGAAAGAATAAAAAATTGTTTTAAATTTGAATACGAACTTAGCTGAGAAATACGATGAAATGCAGTTTCATATTCAAATGGGACATCAACCAACTGGTCCATGTCCAGATCAGGTATTTTGTCGGCAGCCAACAACCGGAACCCTCACCATATTCAATGTTAATGTATAGCCATTGTTTTCAGAGGTGGTCAGCATTACTTAAGCAAATAGGATATCGCAACCTCACTACTTGAAATCTGTCTCTTGTCTGTTTGTGAATTTAAAAATCAGTTTTAATCGTTTTATGGTACAAATTCTTTACTCTTAAAATTTACCCAACGGAAGTCAGATGCTAAAATCGAATGAATCGGGGAATATGAAAACGTGCAGTCAATCATTGCCATCAATCATCGTTCAAAAAATTTTTCTACAACTTTATAAAATTCAGAATTTTACACATGATTGATAACAATTTGACAACATTTCGAAAAATTCAATTTCGTTGGTGAAACTGGAAAAATTTTATCATGATTAAGATCAATCATTTTCCATCAATCATCATTAAAAAAAATTGTTTATAACTTTATAAAATCCCGAATTTTACACATGATTGATAGCAAATCGATAAGATTTCGAAAAAATAATTTCGTTGGTGAATCTGGCAAAAAAAATTTATCATGTTTGAGGTCAATCGTTTACCATCAGTCATCATTCAAAAAATTTGTTTACAAGTTTATAAAATCCAGAGTTTTACACATGATTGATAGCAATTTGACAATATTTCGAAAAGATCAATTTCGTTGGTGGCTCTGGCAAAGTTTTATCATGATTGAGGTCAATCATATGCCATCAATCATCTTTCAAAAAATTTGTTTACAGCTTTATAAAATCCAGAATTTTATTCGGCATTAATAGCACTCCGATAACCTTATGAAAGGATCAACATCGTTGGTAAATCTGGCAAAATTGTATCATGATTGAGATCAATCATTTGCCATCAATCATCGTTCAAAAAAATGTTTACAACTTTATAAAATTCCAAATTTTACACATAATTGATAACAATTCGATAACCTTTTTGAAGAATCAATTTTATTGGGTACTTAGTGGAAAAAAGAACATACCGCGATTGCTGTCAAGCATTTCTTATTTTAATTTCAATTATAATTAAATTTTTTTACTCACTGTAGGATCCAAACATCTGTCACAGTTGCACATGAAATGCTTTGTCATGGCCAAAAATACTTTCCTGGCCATAGTACTCCATAATAATTTTGTATAGCTAGTAACTATTTCTTCTCCCTTGGCTATGGGTCGAGCTGCTGATATTACAATGGTTTCACCATTTTCAAAATGATGATTGGCATTGGGTGTACACAAATGATTAAGCAGTCCAGCCAAAGGAAACAATGCACGTATAAGTACCTCATGACCGTTCACTTTATTACTGCCCTCAAATGCATTGGTATTGTAAACACAAATGGTGCGAAAGAAATAATCCAAAATTTTCGGATCTTTGGGAAAACATTCAAAACAATCGGAAGCTTTACGGATCTCTTGCATATAATGTCTGTCAGTATTGGCCTGCAGGGCATACAAAAGTTGTCGCTGTTGTTCGTTAAGAGCAAAGCATCTTATAATGGAGACTATACGCAGGGAATTACGATTCACTTTGGTGGTGTCCTTGGGTTGCCATTTACGCAACAGTTCACATTCGACGGCATGTTTATCACAAGTGCTGCATTTATCACAGACCGGCATAGAACAGCCATTTTTACATAGGTATTCCGATTCCAAGCCTTCTAGGCCACAATAGCATACGCAACAAGTGTTCAATTTCGATGACAAATTAGCGGTGGGACCAGCCAATAAGGCACGTTCACGTAAGATGATTTCACCGGCCGCTATATCGCGTGTAGCAAATATACCTCTACCCGCTAGGGGAGAGTCGAGAATTTGCCAGACTGGATTTTCTTCCACCAAGTCACCTAAATGCACGTTAATTAAATGGACCAACTTCTGTGTGCTGGCACTTATGGGCAGAGACATTTTTTTTTTAGTTCTGCCTTGTTTGTAACACAATTTTTATGTGGAACCGCTTTGCGTAATCGATTTTGATTTTCATTAATTTTTTTTTAATTTTCTTTTTTTTCAATTCTTTTTTCGAGCACCGATTCCGTTAAATTTCTTTCGCAAACTAAATCAAACAGGCCGTAGAGAAATGTTTGAAATCTCAGGCCAAAGAAAAAAACGAATAAAAACCAAAAATTAAATGAAAAGAAGAACAATTTCTCACCAAATTGCTCAAAATAGACGGCGTTTGGTCTAATAAAACAGAATCAAAATCTCAAATAAATTTAATCGGCAAAAAATAAACACAAACAACAAATAATATGGAAATTTCGAAATGGAAGTAGAGAATTACGAATTAAAAAAAATTGAGATTCGTGCTCTCAATTGGGTAAAAGCAGTGGGAGGAAGAATTTGTTTGCATTTGAAAAAAAATCCATGCATAATACATCAACAAGTGATTAGAAATGGTATTAACCCATTGGAAAATGCTAAAGAAAATTCTTTCTTTAAAAGTTGTACACTTTGACAGTAGTAGAGTCAAAAATAATCTCGAGAATCACTTCTGAGGCTGTTTTACTGTCAAATGGAACATCCTGATTGTTCACTGAAAATAATACCTCTGTCAGAGGACACCCAATGCCACACCAAAAAGTATTTGTGTAACTCCCTTGCCAACGCTCGTGTGCAGCCCTTGCGCCATTGTTGCAAAACTGGTATTTTGAAATGGTACTGAACTATATCTGAAAGAGTACTTTTCTGCATCAAATGGTACTTTTGTAAAAAATATTTATTTATACTAAATACACGTACGGATTGAAATACAGACACTAACGACTTATACTGTAAGACCCCGCTTAACGCTATTTCAGTATTACGCGGTAGTATTGGGATTCCCCTAAATCGCACACTGTATTGATACTTGTTGTATATATATGCAAATGAACGGCCAGGCACCAACCAAAAGCGGTTCACTATATAGCGACGGCATGTACTATATATCGTTTTCAACTCTCTTTTGTTAGTCTGTCCAGAATAAAGATTCCAACTGTATTTTCCGAAGTCACAATCACAGTATGTATGTACATATGTGGGTTTTAAGTTGCCTCGTTTAACGCTGTTTCGTTTAGCGGAAGTGGGTTCTAGCAAGAACATATTGGGGCCTTGTTAAGTTTTTTCACAGAATTTCTAAAAATTGACAAATAATTTCCGAGACCTAGCTGAGCAATTTTATACCCCTCCAGCTTTCACTGAAGCTAAGCTCTTTCTTAGACATTATTTTCAGACTGAAGGCATGTTATCAGAATTTCAAGTAGTATTAGGAATGATGGATGTATTAGGGTTAGTACTTGGCTAGAGTTGGAATATATTTGCTCAGTTCTCGCGGTACTGTATCTGGCTTTGGTGCCCTATTTTTTGCAGTTTTGCTATTAAAAGTTAGAATTCCGGCAGAAACAAATCGACACTAAACATCATCTCATCTAGAATTTCTGCTCGTTACATACGTACATACATAATTGGCCATTACAGCCGTTCAGTCAAGATTACGGCTTAGCTTCTCAACACCACTCATGTTGTGTATATTAATTTTATACATGAGTGGTGGGATCTACATTTTAAAGTCGACTCCAAACGACAGATTTTTGAGAAACTTTTTCATGGCAATTTTAGTTACTCTCAGAGTTTTTGAAAAAAATCTGCTGAGAGGAAGTCGCCGAAGAAATATTTATTTATTTTCATATTTACACTATCATTATGCCAACTATATCCTGCAAAGTACCCTTTGCGCCTGTTAAGTTAGTTTTTAAAAATGTGTCTCTTACATGTTCGATTTCACGAACTCTATTCTAATCTGGTGATTCCCCTTCCACAGTAAGGGTTAACGATTTCCCTTAGTCTAGCGCGGTTAATTTAATAAAATTTTAAAGCAATAAAATTAATAATAACAAAAACCAATTAAAACAAAACAATGAAAACAAAAACATTTGTAAACTGTCTAAACATTGTACCGAAAGACATACAAAACATTTTCACAAATTGTCTCGTATTTTAACACAATTGCCTTCACACACAAAACGGCACACGTGACACTGTCACTTATCCGGCTAATTAAACAGAAATTATCAACCGACTAATTATGATTAATTTCGTAACATCATTATCCCATTCGCACTTTGGCATAATAAAGTATAAAATCCTAAAAGTGCACTTTAAAACATTATGAAGAGATTTAAGAGCTTTTTTGAAAAGCTTTATGGTCCATGAATTCGATATGCGAGAAAGAAAATTTAAATGGCGGAGATCAGAGGATATTTTAATATGGCAACAAAGCTTTTCGATCGCTAATAGAACACTTGCGTTGCATTTCCCCAAATAGATAATCGTCGAGTTACTACTACATTACAGTACTATACATATAACCTGTACTGAATTAGTGAATAGACATACCGATGTAGAAGCCCTGAGATCATCGTTTCTGAAGACAAAAACTGTCCTCAATTGTCGTTCAAACCTTAATGAGATGGCTGAACACTATAATAGTTACGTTACATAGGTTCCGGGACACAATAATGTGCAAGGAAATATATAGGCAGAGGAACTAACACTATCGTACTGGCTCTATCGGATTTTGAAGGCGTAGGTAAGCTTATGTTGTCCTGGAAACGCAAACCTTGGCATGATGTATGAGGCTGTGAATAGCGGAAGGGCGACTTGAAGCAACTGCCGAGAGGCCGGACCCCATTTTGACGGTAGGCGAACTGGATTCTCAATGAATATAAATAGAGGCGGCATTCCTCATTTGCATCACTGATTACAACACTTAGGCGATTATCTCCACAGCTGCCGAAGCTTAGTGAAGACTGATTTCTTAGATTAAATACTGTGTAGTATTTTTGGCTTTATAAAGCGAAAGGGTAGATTCTGCTTGGGAATCGCTATCTAATATGGCTAATGTCCTATCATATTGAACCTAAGAGTCCCTACTTTAGGGTCAAAATTGATCTCTTTTACAAAAAAATTTTCGTGACTCAGAAAATGGTTATGAATTCTGAGTCATTTAGCACAACCTCAACAAAAATTGCAGTGCTGTAACGTCGGGTGAGCTGACATTTTCATGGTATTGCCAGAGAATAATTGTATTCTCGGCATTCGGATCCACTTAAGACAGCAATCTCTCACAACCTAGCTTAGAAAAATAAGGTGGGGAATTGTGTTTTATAACATTACAGAGAATTATTCATACCAAAAGCTAAGATAAGCGTTCAGTGCATTGAAGAGCAAGCTGCAAAAGTGGGCGGGGACTTAACATAATCTATTGTGGTATAACAGAGCTGTAGGAAAAACTACAAAGATACATTGGGGCTTTCACGATAAGAACAAAACCATGAGTATTTTGAAACTGAATGAAGGGGATTTGAGTGCACCAATGAATGCACTTGAAGTCGCCGTAGTCTAGTAGGTAGTGTGTTGGCTTATTAGATGCGAAACCACGGTTCAAATCCCCGGTCAGACATCAAAACGAAATATTAAAAAAAAATATTTCTTCGGCGACTTCCCCTCAGCAGATTTCTGAAAGTAAATAAACCTGCCATGAAAAAGTTTCTCAAAAAGCTGTCGTTCGGAGTCGACGGTAAACTGTAGGTTCCGCCACTCAAGTATAAAGTTAAGGCACACAACATGAGTGGTGTGAGAAGCTATGTCGTAATCCTGACTGAGGGGTTGTAATGGCCAATTATGTATGTATGTATGTGTATCTCAGCGCAAGATCCTAATATTTTAGGGATGATACCTTACCAGACATATGTTACTCATAACAGAGGAATGGAGTATAAGAAGTTCAGGAAGTTGGTACAGGATATGGGCTTCCTATAAAAGTATGGTTGGTATCAGTTATCAGCAATGAGTATTCAAAAAGATGAATAGATTCGAATCATACTCATAATATCTGATACTTATACGCATTCATACTTATTTTATTTATATTTTTATATAAGACTCATACTACTCATATTTAAAGTTTGAAGCACTCATAGTACTCATACTTAACAATATGCATGATGTTATTGTTTTCGACTCTGCTTTACTCAACATTTACAAGAATCGCAAAATAACTTTGATTCGCGTACAAACACTACAATCCTCACTAGAAGGTTGTGTGTTTACTTTGCTTGCTGTCTTTGTCTTTGTCGTTGTTCTTTTGTTTTTGGAAATGCAACAACAACTATGACTGTAAACTTTGATGAATGATTCTAATCACTCGAATCATTTATGAGTATTATAAGAAGTATATTTCTAAATTTATGAATCTGAATGAGTAGACGTATGAATCAAACATATTTCGAATGTTATGAGTTTGATGTCAACGTTGTACTCATACTCATTGCAACCTGTACTTATAAATCAATGTTGTAGTGAGTACGAATGAATCAGAGTACATAGTTAAATTTCAATATTGTTGACTCATTTATATTCAAAATTTCATGAGTGCTTATGGGTAGCGAAATAACGATTCATTGCTGATCTCTGGTTTGAACGATGGTCTGACATTTAATAAGTCAACACGCTACCTACTTTGGTGAAGATATCGGACGATTTTTGAATCACATCTCAGCGTTGATAAGCTCAAGATCCCAATATTTTAAGGATGATACTTTACCAGACATATTTTACTCATAACAGAGAAGGGGAGTGGAAGGAATTGAGGAAGTTTGTGCAAAATACAGGGTTCTTGTAGAAAGTATGGTTGGTAATGATGAGTACACAACAACTCTGCTGGATGGCTTAGGTGTATGCCAATAGGCATAAGACCCTTAATTTACTCCTTAAACCTACTTAGAAAAATTAGATAGAAGTGATAGAATGCGTTGTTCGCAAATGTGCAACCAAGCCATCATCCATAGACTGAAGATTTTTGTGTAGGGTGACAACTTATTTGTCAATTGTAAGTACTATGTATAGAAGAAATAAATTATTTAAATGTGTTTTCCGCTTTTGTTGTATTTTATTTTATTTTATTGTTTTTAGCATTTTGATTAATGTAATTAAAAATAATTAAAAATTCTTTAATTCTTTATGCCACATTGAAACTTTGTAAAGGATTTTGTTGCCAATTAAATATGATACAAAAAGAGAAATTAAATTTCTATACAAATTAACAATTTCGTTTATTATAATTATATTTAATTATAAGAAAAAACTCTTGGCAAATTTTTTAACAAATTCTTTATGACAATGCGTTAAAATTATCTCTCATGCGTGCAAAAAAAAACAAACAAATATTTTTCACTTTTAAACAAATTTTAATAAAAAAAAGCAAACTACTGACATAAAACTAAAGACAAAACAAACAATTTGTAATTTATTTTGTCGCTTGTCATAAATAGAAAGTGACATTTTCTTTCCTTTTTTTTTTGTGAAAAAAAAATTGCCAGGCGACAATATTAAATGCTCGGCGCATTTAACAAATACAGGCGGATGGATGGTTTTCACAAAAAAAACCACAAAATTTTTTTGTTCTTTTCTATTTTCTTAAAAAAGCAAAACAAACATTTATTTTAACCAGAGCATAATAATAAATAATAATTTTAATTGGACGTAAAGATTTAGTTCCACTAAAAAGTATTTACGTTATTTTCTTTCACAAATTTGCAAAGTATTCTTCATACACACACAAAACAAATTTTTTTTTTAAATTTCAATTCTTTTATTCAATTACAAAATATTTCCACAATGTACAGTGAGCGTCAAATGACTCTGTACGCTAACAATCATCAAACCAGAGATCAGCAATGAATAGTTTTTTCGATACTCAAATGTACTCATGAGTAGTCGCCGTCGTCTAGTAGGTAGTGTGTTCGCTTATTAGACTTAAAGCCCGTGTTTGAGCACCAGGCCAGACGTCAAAACGAAATATGAAAAAAAATATCTCTTCGGCGACTTACTCTCAGCAGATTTCTGGCGAAAAAACTCTAAGAGTAAATCAACCTGCCTAAATCTGTCATTCGGAGTCGACGTTAAACTGTAGGTCCCACCACACAAGTATAAAATTAAGGCACACAACATGAGTGCTGCGAGAAGCTAGGCCGTAATCCTGAAGCGTTGTAATGGCCAATTATGTATGTACGTATGTACTCATGAAACTTTGAGTATGAGTGCGTCCATAGTATCGAAATTTAACTACTCTGATTCATTCGTACTCATTACAACATTGCTTTATAAGTACAGGTTGCAATCAGTATGAGTACAACGTTGACAGCAAACTCATAACAGTTGAAATATTCATACGTCTACTCATTCAGATTCATAAATTTAGAAAAATACATATAATACTCATAAATGATTTGAGCGACTCGAATCATCCATCATTTACAGTCTCAGTTTGTTGTAGCATTTACAACAAGAGAGGAAAGAAAAAGACTGCAAGCTAAGTAAACACACAACCTTCTAGTGAGTATTGTAGTCTTCGTACGCCAATCACACTTATTTGGTGATTCTTGTAAATGTTGAGTAAAGCAGAGTCGAAATCAACAACATCATGCTTATTGTTAAGTATTAGTATGATGAGTACTTCAAACTTGGAATATAAGTAGTATGAGTATTATATTAAAATAAGTATGAATGCGTATAAGTATCAGAAATTATGAGTATAATTCGAATCTATTCATCTTTTTGAATACTTATTGCTGATCTCTGCACCAAACTTTTACCGCTTAAAGTGAGTACCCGAAAAAATTTGACAATATTTCGAAATTTTTTGTACTTTTCGTTTTAATTTTAAAAACTGGCAATGAAATAATTTGAATAAAAAATTAACGCTAATTTATTGATGCAGATATTTTTTTAATATTTTGTTACTTTTGACGCTCACTGTATATGTGTACGTGTGCCTGTGTGTGTTTGTGGTTACTTTTCAATATTTATTTAATAATAATTTAATAAAATTCTCTTGTATGTATATTTTTTTAAAAGCAATTCTAAATAGTGTTGTAAGTGAATTGATATTTAACAGATCAATACTTTGCGTTAATGATGATGCGAATGATGATCGCATGTAATTGTATTGAGTGCATGTGATTACATGTGATGTGATGTGAGGTGTTGTGTTGTGTTTAAATAAACAAAATGCACTTAAAAGGCGCACTTTAAAGGTGTTGATAATGAACTTGAAATTTTACTGTCTTGAGGAAATTATGTTTTATATTGCAAGTTCTATTATTAGCACACTTTTACAGGAGCCCCATAAACCAATACAGACGGAGTTAATCACTTTATGAATTGCGTGAATAAGACAAAATGTAGGGAAAATAAATAAATTTATAAAAAAGTTATTTTTTTAAGCATTTTCATTACTCACACTATATATATACATACGTTGACTTTCGATTAACGTTCCATTAATTTAATTTTCATATTTGAGAAACTAGGTTGTAGTGCAGCCCCTGCGCTGACGAACTTCCTTCTCTTCCCTGATTTTGGTGGAACTTGGTCAGTACAGAGACTACGTTCACTCGTGACATCACGACGGGCAGCTATGTGTGCTCAAGTGTGCTCTTTGATATCAGTGCTACCATTTCGACCTAACCTAACTAGGTTGTAATCTCGATTGAAGGGTTGTATAAATAAATATTTAAGCTTGTAAAAAATGTGGAAAGAGCCGGACTTTATTTCAATACAGAGCAGTAAATAGAATCATAAATGTCCAAACTATAAATAAAATATAGATTCATCTAACAAGCATTTCTAATATCGATTGGAGATTAACTTCCGGGCTCTGCTATCGTGACGAATAAAAAAAGAGGCTTCAAGAGCCTTGCGTTTGATGAAAATATTATATTTGATACTGTCCTTCAAGTACAGTAAGCAAATCTACATATTTTATAGATAATCTGGCTCTAATGCAGCGCATATACAAATTTTTGTTGATAGCTTGAAAGCTTTTCGAATACTTTTGTACGGTTGCAGTCTTACCTTGATTCTATCACGATATCTATAATATTTTCTGCTGATAAGCTTAGTTTCTGCTGGTAATATATGAACTTTATATGTTCCATGTTTCTTCCAGGCTGGACCCTTCGTTGAGTTATCGTAACGGAATTTATAAAGTAGCTTCTCAGTCCTCTATGCATACATACATACATAATTGGCCATTAGAACCCTTAAGTCAGGATTACAGCCTAGCTTCTCAACACCACTCATGTTGTGTGCCTTAATTTTATACGAGAGTGGCGGGACCTACAGGTTAACGTCGACTCGGAACGACAGACTGTTTTGAGGAACTGTTCATGGCAAGTTTATTTACTCTCAGAGTTTTTGCCAGAAGTCTGCTGAAAGGAAGTCGCCTAGGAAATACTTTTTTTTTATATTTCGTTTTGATGTCTGGCCTGGGGCTCGAACCCGGGCTTTACGTCTAATAAGCGAACACACTGCCTACTGGACTACGGCCCTCTATGACCTGCTAGAAATTGAGTCGAGTTATAGGTGACCCATCGTCCAGCATTAAAATTGTTGATTCTAAAATAAGCTTGAAGATTCATTTGAATACTGAGATTATTCTAATGAGTAGTTTGATCAACTTAACCAAAATGTCTCATATTACCAAAATTTGCTCAATATTTGTTTAGAAACATGCAAGGAATGGTTTTACAACAAAATTAAAGGATCAAGCATTTCACACTACCCTAAGCATTATTTACCGCAGTAATGAATTGTATAGATAGATGTAGAATTGATTTAGTAGAGAGCAGAGGGTAAGAAGTTCTAATTCTTTATCCTGAACACTATAAAAAAGCAAACTCTTATTTACACAACAAATGAGGTGACAATCCCATTAATGTTCGTATGGCCCTCCCGTGAAAAAAAAAAACTTTAACAACGAACATCATAAGAAGAACGTCACCTCTTGAAAAAGAGTATGACATGGATAGGAAAAGCTATCTTTTCTAATGACCTGAATCTGAAAGAAACATTTTTCAAACAATTTATGCTCCTTAGCTTTTGTTCGGTTAACAAAACTTTTCTTTAATTTGATCTCTTTCATCACAGCAGCAAAGTCAGCAGACAACACCAAGTAGTAAATAAATTTATCAACTAAACATAGGATAAAAACGGTTAAGAATGGTTGTCATATCAGCAGAGAAAATAATAGTGAATCCCTTCTGATAATCCTTTCGAATACATATGTAAATTGTAGTAGATGGCTATAGTCGTCCATGCTACATGTGGTATATGATCAGATCATCAATGTAATGTTAGAGAGATAAGATGTGATATTAAAAATATTTGTTTCAAGTTCTTGGATTTCTCAATTAAGTATTGTTCGAATATGAGCATATCAAGGAAAATTTTAATCCATTAAAACAAACAACGCAAGCAGATAAGTAATTTAATAGAATTTAGAATTCTAATAATGTTACAAGGAGTATTTCAGATTTATAGTCTGATTAATTTTAAGGACGCCTCATGCTTTAAAGAGCCAAAATCTGAAAATGTGTAGAAAATAAAGAAAACACCTAATCGGACCACAACCGTTTCAGCTGCAAGTTGCTGTTAACACGCAACCAAATTCCCGCCCTTAGAAACTGAATACTTATAACAAATTCAAGCGAAAGCGGTTGTAGTTAATTCCATGCAAAAGGTTATTAAGCAAGGATTGACTGTCAGCAAGGTTTTGGAGCTTAGCGGCAAGTAATTGTGTTTCATCAGTAATGTGTCGCCTAAAACTCCTGGATTGTTGTTGGTAGGTTAACTGCCATTAACGTGAACTTTTGTGCCGAAGCATTTTATTTTATTATCGAAAAGCGATACTTTAATAGAAAAAGAAAATGACAATAAAGTACCTAACAAAACGAAGGATATTTTATCGGAATAAGATCGCCGTCGCCGTGATCTGGTAGGTAGTGTGTTGGCTTCTTAGACGTAAGGCCCGACTCCAAATCCCAGGTCAGACATCAAAACGAAAATATGAAAAAATATTTCTTCGGCGACTTCCTCTCAGCAGATTTCTGGCAAAAACTCTGAGAGTAAATAAAATTGCTATGAAAAGTTTCTCAAAAAAATCTTTCGTTCGGAGTCGACGTTAAACTGTAGGTCCCACCACTCACGTATAAAAATTAACGCACAGCAACATAAGTGATGTGAGAAACTAGAGCGTAATCCTGACTAAAGGGTTGTAATGACCAATTATCTATGTATGTAAGATCATTCTAACTATACCAAATAGAACCTCCAGTAATTCAAATTTTATTTGTTAAACTTTATTCGTTATTCTTTCGAATAAATGGAACTTAAACGATATATATTGTTCACTTTTAAATATCAAATAAATAGTTTTTTTTTTTAATTATTTCCATGTGTTTAAAAATGACTCCTTAAATGCAAATTGTTAATAATATATTATAGAAAATGTAAAAATTACTATTTAAACTGGCATAGAAAATCATATGCAAAGATTTTAAAATTTTTTATTTCATTTTAATTACAATTGAAAGCCACCCCCTCTTGCTAGGCATTAGGAAAACCACAATATGGTAATGTTGTTGTGTTTGTTTTTGTTTAAAATCTAAATTTAAATAATATTTCATTATAATTTTTTATTTATTATATTTGACAGTTGTTTTAAGATTAAAGCACTTTTTTCCCCCAAATTCAAAATATAGATTATATGGCTGCTGCACTCACTTTAGGCAAACAAACAAAAATAAAAACAATATTTAGAATACATACATAAAACAATATTTAATAAATTTTTATTAATAAATATTTAAATAAATCAATATAAACTTTATAAATAACAAAATAATAAAAAAATTAAAAATATTTTTGTTTGAAATTTCTTCTCCTGCATTCCTAGTTACAATACAATAATTTTGAATGAAATTCTTTTGATTTGTTTTTATATTTTCTTAATAATAATACATGATCATCAGCATATTAATTCACTTGGCCTTTTCCGTTTCCAGATAGGTGCGCATAACACAATCACCCAGACCCAGCTTATCCATAATATCCAATATGTCCTGGCAATATTTGGCTTTCGTACCCGCCGATTCATCACCGCAATCCTCTAGGCTCTTGCTCAAACGTTGTATGACCTGTAGTTTGGCTTCAATGACTACGTAATTACTGTCTGGTATAAAACTGCTACATTTCTCATTCAAATATTCGATGAGTGTCTTCAATGAATGCGAATTGACTTTGGCATTGATGGCACCCGAAGCAAAATCTTGCGCCTTAATCATTTGGGCATGTGTTGACTTTTGTTTGCATTCCAAACAATTCCAATTGGGATGTGGCAGGCCAGTGGTTTCCGGTACAGCCAAACCAGAACAATTTGTATCGCGACAGTAAACAGCGGAAATGAAGGAGCCTTTTTCCTGAAATTACAAAGAAGAAAAAATAAAAGAAATGTTAGTGTGATTTAAAATTCATTAAAGTGGGTTAAAATAAAATTGGACTGGACTAAATTGTCTGTAATTTCGAGAATTTAAACTATGAGTCGAATATCTTATCAATTGGATTGAAACACTGAAATTGTTTAGTTTTAATAGAATCAACATACAATGGTGTATGTAGACTTTTTTCTTTGACTGTATATTAAAGACATATACAAAAGAATAATCTTCAGGCTGTAATATAATTAAAGTGCCTTGTAAGTCCAAATTTTCACCATATATGGCGTTGTAAACAAGCTATAGCGTTGTATACAATATAATTCACCACAAAAATATTCGGATCCTTACAGATAGACAACCAACTTAAAAACCTTGGATGGAGTCTAGCCAACATTAGAAAATGGCTGGTATATCTTGAGTGAATCACTGTCACGTGGGTAATAAACTGCTCAGTTACGAATATCAATCCCACTTAATAGATTCCCACCCTTCTAACTGAAGTTGTGGCCAAAACATGACAGATTTCGGCCATTTAATAAGAAAAATATTATCTGCTCTGAACAAGGTGCACCGCAAGTATAAACGAATCTGAACGGTGGTTGGGGTAATCACCGGATATTTCTTTATAGAAGTTAGTTCAGGGGAAGGAGGTCGTACGCTTTGCAACCTTTGCAGAAGCTGTAATGAAACTGTAGTCTAGTAGGTAGTGTGTTCGGTTATTAGACGTGAGCCCATGGTTCAAAACTTAGCTAAAACATCTAAAACAGAACTAAATATGAAAAATAATTCTTTGGAACCTTTCTCCCAATTGCGTTATAATAAGGACTGCGAGAGTAAATAAAATCGCCATGAAAAGCTTCTCAAAACTCTGTCGTCCTGCAACGCATGAATAAAATTAACACACACTCACACAATATGGGTGGTGTGAGAAAGTAGGTCATAATCCTGATTAAAGGATTGTAATGACCAAATGAATAAATAAGTGATGGAGCCGAAGAAAATTTAATTGCCAACCAATTTCTCCGTACAATCATAAAATAGGAAATCGGCTTAAGCCGAAATTTTTCCAATGAACTGATCGATCAGGCATCTAGAGTTGTTAGCAGGCTTTATGAGTTCCTTTACGCCAAACGGATTTGATCGTAATTGAAGTGTCAGGAATTAAATTTCATATGCAGAAACATTTACTTTGGAGTGCGCCATCGTCATTGTTTCGACAGACCCAAAACCTTCCCCTCTTGTAAAAATAGTTTCTATGTCCTGCAGGAACATCACAATGATACGTGTGATCCCCATCATACTTTTGTACCAAAACTACATGGAAGAGGCGATATATATTGTCATCGTTATTAAGACTCTTGAATTTAAGGGAAAGAGTTAAGAGTTCACAAGTTTAATGTGTGACTGATTGTAATTCTCTAAAGAACCAAATATTTGCTGATTGCGTCTTAGCTTTTTATTGCTTCTTTGTTGTACAATATCTTTTATATTCGCATTATTTCACGGCACATTTACATATGTAGATCCAGAAGGTATGTATTGGTAAATATGCCATTCGATAACGAATTCTTGGCTTATTTATTAAGTGTACAATACAGTGAAATTTCACAAGTGCTTTTATTTTTTCAACACCACTACTTTTGCTCTCCACTGTATATTATTTGAATATGAATATATATCAATAAAGAACATTTTCATTTCTATTTGAATTGTATTAGATTTTGTTATGTATGTAAGGATGTATGTGAAGAATCTCAATTCAAATAATTTATGAATTTTATGTTTAAAAAATTGTTGTTGGTCTTCTCATAATTTTGTTTTTTTTTTTGTTTTGGGACAGACAGACGAATGATGATGATTGAATTTATGCGTGTTAGGCCAATAAAAAGTAAAATTAATTTAAAATATGTATGACAACTTTCGATAGAAATGAAAAAAAAACTAGAAAGTATTTTTTTTAATAATGTTCCACACTCTTTAAGTATCTAAAAATAAATCCAAGAAATTATTTTATAAAATAACTTTGAATAAAAATATTTCTTTTCTTTTTTTTAATTTTTTTTTCATTTTTTAATATTTTTCTGGGGATTATCAAACATTTAAATTTATATTAAATGTTTATATATGTACATACATACATATTTCAGTTTTTTTTTTGTTAAAAAATATTCGAAATTTCAATGATGTGAAGAAGAGATTTAAAAATGATTTTCTTTCATACTAATTGGCCGGAGAGTGTAAAACAACAAATAAATACATCAGCATTTCTGAAATTATTTCAATATTTATGTGTTCTTTCACACGCAAAAATTCGACTTGTAAATTGACCCCCTTTTTTTTAAGAAAAATTCCTTAACGAGTGATTCATTGTTTTGGATTTCCTTAAGCGCGCAAAATCATAAATTGCAATGGAGACCGGCAGACGTTGCACTTATTCTATCATTCATGCTGCAGTTCGTTTCTCAATCTGTGCTAAAAATTGGAAACGAATAAGTGTTAAAATATGGCCTAATAGATGAGATTTTTCATTTGAGGGCCTCAAAGTTCGAACTTATTTTAAAGGCCATATGAGATTCAGACTTTTTCGGAACCTGCTATAGCTGAAGGACCTAAGAAATCGTGTACTTAAGCGATCAATTTCGTGGGTTTCATAACCAATTAAAACCAATTGTATAGTGTTCTCGTAGTATAGTAGATAGTGTGTTCGCTTATTAGACGTGAGGCCATGTTTCGAACCCCAGATCAGACATTTTCAACAAAACGAAATACGAAAACTATTTCTTCAGTTACTTCCTCTCAGCAAATTGCCGGCAACAACTCTGAGAGTAAATAAAATTGCGATGAAAAGTTTCTCAAATTCTGATGTTCAGAGTCGACTTTAAACTGTAGGTTCCACCAGTCATGAATAAAATTAACACTCACAACATAAGAGATGTGAGAAACTAGTTCCTAATACTTACTAAAGGGTTGTAATTAACAATTATGTACATAAGTGTGTATACGATCTTCCAACAGGGACCTACGAAATTAGTTGTCATTAATTAAATCGGTTTTGCCAAACTATCATGGACTTAAGGTGGAATGTGCAGCAGAGTGAGTGCTCAACTGGCAACCGTAGTGAACGACTAGCTAGTCTTTGGTCTGCATTAAATAATATGAATACCAACGCTGCACGAGTTATTTAAAAGTATCGTCATAGTCGCCGTGGTCTAGTAGGTATAAAAGTAACGTACAAAAGTAACGCACACAACATGAGTGGTGTGAGAAGCTAGGTCGTAATCCTGACTGAAGGGTTGTAATGGCCAATTATGTATGTATGTATGTATAATAGCAGATCAAATTACAGCGGAAAGGATTACCAATAGATAACTCGATAGTTGTTTAAGAGGTCTTGAACTGGGTTAGCAAAGGTAGTACAGCGTATGTTAGAAAATTATCCAAAAATTAGTCTGTTAACTGATATGTACCAAAGATCAGCAATGAATCGTTTTTTTGCTACTCATAAGTATTCATGAAATTTTGAGTATAAGTAAGTCAACAGTATTGAAATTCAACTATGTACTCTGATTCATTCGTACTCACTACGACATTGATTTATAAGTTCAAGTTGCAATGAGTATGCGTACAACATTGACATCAAACTCATAACATTCGAAATATGTTTGATGCATACGTCTACTCATTCAGATTCATTACTTTATTAAAGTGCTTATAATACTCATAAATGATTCGAGTGATTCGAATCATTCACCAAAATTTACAGTCTTAGTTGTTGTTGCATTTACAAAAAACAGCAAGTAAAGCAAACACACAACCTTCCAGTGAGTATTGTAGTGTTCGTACGCGATTCATACTTATTTTATGATTCTTGTAAATGTTGAGTAGAGGAGAATCGAAATCAATAACATCATGCGTATTGTTAAGTATGAGTATGATGAGTACTTCAAACTTTGAATATGAGTAGTATTAGTATGATATTAAAATAAGTATGAATGCGTATAAGTATCAGAAATTATGAATATGATTCGAATCTACTCATCTTTTTTAATACTCATTGCTGATCTCTGGTACATATATATATCCTGTACATAATATATGTATATGCATGTACATCATATCAATACAATATCAAAATATTAAATATTTTGTTTTATTTTTTGTTTTGTTTTAAAATATACATCCTCTACCTATAAAATGACACTATAAAAATATATTTTTATTTGTGCTAAAATTATAAATTAATATTTGATGTGTCTCTATGTATGTATGTGTTAAAAATGTTATAAATGTTTTCGTTTAATGCAGTCGAATCTGTGTTGTTTTTATTAAAAAAAAAAAAGAAACGTCGGTGGTTTTTTTTTTTGGTTTCGAACAATGAATGTGTCAATAAATTTTCAAATAAAATAAAAAAAGAATTTCTTTTAAAGTGAAACAAACAAGACTAAAATGAATAATAAATTCAAAAACATTTATTATTAACATCTTAATATGACACACAATAAAATAACAAAGCATTGATGAATTTCATTCCGACTGATAGATGGATTATAAAAAAATTTGAAACGTATATACAGTATCGTCTTGATGCAGAGGCTTAAGTGCAAGGATGCTTAGAGTCAAGCTGATGGTAATGATTAGGTCACTACCAGCAGAGGCACGCATTTACTGAGCACAAACCTAAGAACTACTCTTTCTGTCTTTTTGAGTATGTTTTCATAGTTATAACGTCTAATAGGCCCAAACTCCATCGGAAATAAGACTGATGGTCGTCTACATCCGTCTCTGAAAGAGCGGTAGTTCTAAAGAAATGAAATGCAAACCTCTAACATTTCGGTATAGTGACGCTGTGTATCCGGGAAGGGCTATATGATCTGCAATATGATCAACTACTGCAGTGTCGGTATCAGGCAGTTTTCATTAGCATACGACTGAAACCCGGTTTAGTAGACTGAAGGCGCCAGGTACCAATAATCGACGCATCAAAACTAAAAACGGTCAAGCCGACAGCCGACTGTAAACTCAACCTATAACTGATATTTCGAAACCTCAAAGATTTAGATGGTAGTGGCTAAGTGATCAGTCGAAGAATGATTCTATGACCACTGCAGTATCTGCTCCTTGAAGACACAAAACATTATCTAAAAAGGCCTTAACCGCCAACTAATTTTGTGTCTAAACGACATCGGTCAGAGATGGCTCCCTTCCTGAAACAAAACACTCAATAAATCTGTCAATAGAGCCCCAAATAAAATTGTGTGAAGAGAGTATCGCTTACGATTCACAGAGACCGAGACCTACTGCCAATTTTCTCACCAGAACCTCCGAAGAAATATCTTCTCTCATCCTAGAGGTTCTTAGGTAGGCAAATCCCACCTATGACTGAAAGTGCATTAGGCACCAGGAATATCACAGTCATTGTAAATAATGAACTCATGGCGATGCTTCGGAAAGCTCATAGGAAGCTATTTTATTATTTTGTAACCAACGATAAGCCTTAAGCTCTAGAGAGCACAACTAAATCTGAAAATATCAGAAGTAGTGATGACGAATACACCTTTTTATCCGAGAATGGAGACTCTTAGTCGATCTCTAGACTTGTGGGTGATTTCTTTGAAGGGATGGAGGTGGTCGCTGATGAAGATATCCTGGCTGAAATTTGATATGTTTCAGAGGAAGTCAACGTGTCTGCCGTCAACAAGGGTCAATTGTAGTAAAGGTTACTTAAATTAATTATTTTATCTGATTTTAGTAATAAAGCCACCTCTATAATCACCTTCGAGGATAAGAGGCGATTTCCCAAAATTCATAATCTTCTATATGTATACGCAGAGGTTAGCACATACAGTGAGCGTCAAAAGAAACTGTATATTAAAAAAATAGATATACATTAATAAATTAAACTAATTTTTATTTTAAAATTATATCAATGCCAGTTTTTGAAATTGAAACAAACAAAAAAATTACAAATATTTCTAAATTGTTAGAATTTTATCCTTAGTGTAAAGTCTCTTCTGACGCTCACTGAAATAGTGAAATTATTTCTAAACTCTTTGAATTCTTCTTATGGTTTTGTTTTCATAACTAAATTGTGAGTATTTCAAGATGTTAAATTTTAAAATATCTAAAATATCGTACTTTTTGGATAATTTGGTACTTTTTTAAAATTTGATACTTTTTAAACAAACTTTTTTAAAACTACTTAAATTTGTAAAATTTGTATTTTAGAGTACGCTGAACTGGATTAATGCAGATTTTATTATGTACATATATGTAGGTCCACACAATACTGAGCACAATGGAAATTTATACAAAAAACTATTGGCGCCACTAATCTAAACATAATCGTTGAAGACTTTAGCAAATGTATGCTGTCCTTGCTCATGTATTGCCTCAAGATGCCTGTAATCATTTGTCACACTACTAATTTTTTTTTCAAATTGTTTTCTAATTTTCTTTGAAACACATTCCAAATTTCTGTTTTTTTTTATAACAGAATGTGGTCAAAATCGCTGACATTCTTTTATAATTAATTAATAAAAACAGAACAAGAATGTGTTTAAATGAATTCCCCCACACACATAAATTTCATTTTGGAAAATGCTACCACGAGAATGCTATAGCAAAAGCCAAATAGCATACGTTAAATGCTATAGCATAAGCCAAATAGCATACGTTAAATGCCATAGCAAAAGCCAAATAGCATGTGGAAAATTAATTTAAAAGCTTTTTCAAGTTCAAGAATTTCACATTTTTTATAGTTTTTCTTTGGATTATAAAATTATCAAATTGACAACAAACATTCTAATTTTTCTTGTTTTTTTTTCATAAAATTTTGTATAAAAAGAAAAATAGCAACAACAAAATTCGATGATAAACTTGAAAATTATTTACTAAATAGCATCACAAGTTCAAGTTAAGAAAAGCATTTTTCTCAAATTGTTTCTTTTTCTTCCTCTCTTCATTTTCTATTGTAGTTTATGATCTAGAATTTAAGAAATTAAACAGTTTTTAGTCGAAAAAAAATTAATTGAAAAACATTTTTCACAATTTGTTGAACAATTTTTCTTTGGAAAAATCATAAATGTTTACTTTTATGATCATTTTGAAAGTTTTATGTTTGAAATTTAGCCAAGTGTTCCACTCCCTTGCCCCTCCATTTTAATTTATTTATTTTCCTTCGCATCAATTTAATTAATTTCCTTTGATTTGTTCCAGAAGGCGCATTTTTTTTATTGAACAATAAATTGTTACCAATCAATTAATGGTTTTCTCGCATGATTTCATGATGATTTCTTTCAATTTTATTATTCGGAAATCCGTTTTAAATTTATTTTCTTAATGGTTTTCGAGATTATTTTAAATGCTAGAACTAGAGCAGCGTTCAAATTGGAAATTTTAAAAAATAGCTTTCGAATTTCGAATATTCGAAAATTTTCGAAAATCAAATATAAAGTCCGCCAACAGCAAATTATTACAGTTTCGAACTTTGACAGTTCCGAACTTAAGTTAACAACGAAAACGATGAAGTTACATCTGATGTCACCGTAGTCTAGTTGATGAGCCCACGCTTCAAACCCCAGATCAGACACAAAGAAATTTGAATATTTCCTAGTCAACTTCCCTTCAATAGATTTCTGGCAAAAGCTCTGAGAGTAAATAAATTTCTGCGGAGTCGACAACCACAACATAAGTGGGTTAAAAGCTAGGTCGTAAACGATATGAGAATGTAGGTATATGTATGTACCAGAGATCAGCAATGAATGGTCTTTTCGCTACTTATAAGTACTCATGAAATTTTGAATATAAGTGAGTCAACTATGTACTCTGATTCATACGTACTCACTACAACATTGATTTATAAGTACAGGTTGCAATGAGTATGAGTACAACGTTGATATCAAACTCATAACATTCGAAATATGTTTGATTCATACGCCTAGTCATTCAGATTCATAACTTTACAAAAATACTTATAATACTCATAAATGATTCGAGTGATTCGAATCATTCATAAAAATTTATAGTCTAAGTTGTTGTTGCATTTCCAATAAAAAAGAAGAAAGACAAAGACAGCAAGCAAAGCAAACACTTAACCTTCTAGTGAGTATTGTAGTGTTCGTACGCGAATCAGATTTATTTTGTGATTCTTGGAGTAAAGGAAATAAACAACATCATGCATATTGTTAAGTATGAGTACGATGGGTATTTCAAACTTTGAATATGAGTAGTATGAATATGATATTAAAATAAGTATGAATGCGTATAAGTATCAGAAATTATGAGTATGATTCGAGACTACTCATCTTTTTGAATACTCATTGCTGATCTCTGGTATGTACATCTTTCAAATTAGTTGTCATTTATTCAGTCTGTTTATCCAAGCAACAATGGATGGATATGGCATTTAACAACACATGCAAACATTAAAATGAGCATTCTCTTAGGACGGAGTACCGAGCCTTTCGCCTAAATTATGATCAGGCTCACTGGTTCTGTAAACGATCGATCAACCTCCGCAGATGATATTCAATATTTGTTGAAAACATCAACGCTGTTCCTGAGAGCGTGCAGGAAAATCTAAGGCATTTGATTTCCCGTCGCTGAAGAGAACTTGGGCTTGGGCACACCATAACTTGGGAATTTTTGTGTCTTATGTGGACCTACATTCGTACAAAAATTTAACTGGACCAGGGATTGAAGGTAAAACACCATAGACAACGACGTGACCGCTGATCGCAAGAGGGTGCAGGAAAACTTGAAGCATTCGATTTCGAGAACTATGGCTTTAGCAGACCACAACTAGTGAATTTTACATTTCGAGATGAGCCTAAATTTAAACTAACGCAGGGGTTGAAGGTTAACTGTCATAGACAATAACGTGTTCGCAAACAGGCTCTGAAGCAGTTGGCAACTGTACCTAATTGTGAAGGAACAAAATTGTTGAATATGGGACGATACGACACACGTACATACATACATTCATTACAATCCTTCAGTCAGGGTTACGGCCTCGCTTATCACACCACTTATGTTGTGTGTGTTAATTTCATACGTGAGTGGCGGGGCCTACAGTTTAAAGTCGGTTCCAACGACAGATTGTTGAGAAACTTTTAATGACAATTTTATTTCACTCTCAAAGTGCCAAAAATCTGCTTAGAGGAATTCGCCGAAGAAATATTTTTTTCATATTTCGTTTTGATGTCTGTGACGACAAAAGTCGGAGACCTTGTTTTTGTCCACACCATATCACTGGATAATATTTAGGATTTAATGTATTGTTTATTTTCTTTTATATGTTGGCTGTATGAATTATTATAAATAACATTATTGTAATTATTCTTTATAACAGGCCCCATTGTGCTTAAAATATGTCATATGATGATTGAGTCGATGTTATAAGCTATTTTTAGAATTAGTATTATTCTTTATAACGGTTGTCATACGACTCACATTTGACCTACAAGACATTTGCTGAATTCAACTGATGCTTGCTCTCACATTGGTAAGTCGGAGAGTGGGATACAACATGTTTGATGTTCGATCATGTTTGATCCGTTACTCGTTACTTTTGTGTATAAAAGCGAGCGTAACTTCAGCAGTCGGGGCAGTTGGTGGTGAGTTGCTGGTAAGGCAGGTCGATCTAGACATCGGCTGTGCTGGAAATATGATAAATCTCAATTGGTGTGGTCGTCCCCACTTGTGATTTATTTAAAACCGACAAAACATTGGCAACTGTGACTGGACGGACTCCGGAGGCCTCAGAACCAGAATCATCCTGTGCGTATGCCGTTTGATTACGTTCTGACAACCTCCTCCGGAGAATTTGACTGACCAGACGAACAAAGGGAGATCTTGGAGCCGCAATCATCCTGTGCGTATGCCGTTTGATTGTTGCTCTGACATCCTCCTTTGATTAACTTGACTGACTGTGCCGGGGTAACCGAAAGGACGAGTAGAAACTACAGTCATCCAGAGCGTATGCCGTTTGACTGTTCTTCTGACTCCAAACCCCCTTGACGTACTCGGCACTGTCACTTGACGTACTCGGCACTGTCACTTGACGAACCGGGGCAACAACAAGGACCAGTAGGACCGCAGTCATCCTGGGCGCATGCCGTTTGACTGTTGTTCTGACTCAAACCCCCTTGACGCCTTCGGTACTGTGACGTGACGAACCGTTGTTAGGCCGGCCTAGGATATTTTAATTCATATCCAATTTAATTATTTTTGCTTTATATTTAGTTTTACTTAGTTTAGTGTGTAAGCTATTGCAGTATTGTTAATAAATAGCTTTAAACTTAAACTAAGTGTTTCTTTTTATGTAACCACTGGACGCCGCTGACCTACCCCAGCACCCGAGCGGAAACGTGTCGTTACATTGGCGCCCGAGCAGGGACATATTTGTCCAACCATTAACTTAACCACATTCTATACTTACAGTTTTGCTAGAGAGAGTACAGTTATTGGTATCACCCGTCCGTCACCTGATCAAAAACAATGGGTCAACGTGAAATGCTGAAAACCTCATGGGTCTACTCCCTTAAGGAAGAAGAGCTAATCACCTACTTACTGAAGTGTGGCCAAAATCCGTCCGGTATCGTTAAAGAAACGAACACGATGAAGAGCTCATCTATAAATTATTGGAGTGGCAAAACCAACATGAACTAAGCAGCAGCGGGTCCCCAGCTTCTCTCTTCGTGAGCTGAAAGAAAACGAAAATTAAAGACGAACAATAATCCTAGAAGACGACGAAGTGCATAGCTCCTCCAGAAAATGCCCTTCCAAAAGGCGACGAATCGCCCGCCAAACCTTTCTAGTACCATCCAAGCCTAGCCCAAAGCCAAGGAAGGAAAGAAAGGTAAGATATTTTCAAATGACGATAAACACCTCACTCAGGCTCGGAAATATCGGGCTCCACACGGAGAAAACTGCGACCTCAACGTTTTTACCAGAACGAGCCCAAGTAGATAACGACACCATTTGCATCAGCGAAGAAGAGACGCCGTCAGCAACCCCGCTATGGCGTCGTAGGCCGAACCAGTCCCAGAAATGACCGGCGAAGGAAGTAACACGGATCAGACACTCTCACGCCACCTTATAGCAGAAATCAACCTGGCACAGGTACAACCCTCAAACACCTGCCACTGGTATGACACGAAGTTAGTAGCGGTACAAAAGAACCCGGAACTGCACGCCGATTGCGCTCTTGTTGACAACAAATTACATCGTCATATCCCCCGAGAGGAAAACGATCAGGGCTCTACTACATGGAAACTGTGTGTCCCCAAGTATCCGCGGCCACAAGTTTTAAAAGAGACCCACGATGAAGTTACGGGTGGTCATATGGGTATACGGAAGACCCTCAACAAGGCCGCCAGTCGCTATTATTGGCCAGGTTTAGCACGCTATGTGAGCAGGTACGTAAGCCGTTGTGAAACAAGTCAAAGATATAAAATCTCACAGCAACAGCCGGCCGGAAAAATGTTGAACGCGCAGATATTGGTTACTCCTGAAACACAGACGAATCATCAACCCTCGTTGCCACCGTTTATGCAGCCTCACAATGCGTCACCAAAACTATCAGCAACGCCATTATTGTTACAAAACTCACCATTGGTGTCTACTCCACCTCGCGAATTCAAGAGCACTGGACCCGACTACACCTTGTTAGAACAATTGCCTGTGAAGATACACGAGGAAGTTAACGAGGTACGGAAACCCCAAAAAGGAACACGGGTAAGATACAGGCGTGAAATCTGGGCAGACGCATATCGCATTACTATTCAACGCAACGGCGAGGTGATGGTCCAATTCATTTGAATGAGAAGGGGGAGCAGTGTGACGACAAAAGTCGGAGACCTTGTTTTTGTCCACACCATATCACTGGATAATATTTAGGATTTAATGTATTGTTTATTTTCTTTTATATGTTGGCTGTATGAATTATTATAAATAACATTATTGTAATTATTCTTTATAACAGGCCCCATTGTGCTTAAAATATGTCATATGATGATTGAGTCGATGTTATAAGCTATTTTTAGAATTAGTATTATTCTTTATAACGGTTGTCATACGACTCACATTTGACCTACAAGACATTTGCTGAATTCAACTGATGCTTGCTCTCACATTGGTAAGTCGGAGAGTGGGATACAACATGTTTGATGTTCGATCATGTTTGATCCGTTACTCGTTACTTTTGTGTATAAAAGCGAGCGTAACTTCAGCAGTCGGGGCAGTTGGTGGTGAGTTGCTGGTAAGGCAGGTCGATCTAGACATCGGCTGTGCTGGAAATATGATAAATCCCAATTGGTGTGGTCGTCCCCACTTGTGATTTATTTAAAACCGGCAAAACATTGGCAACTGTGACTGGACGGACTCCGGAGGCCTCAGAACCAGAATCATCCTGTGCGTATGCCGTTTGATTACGTTCTGACAACCTCCTCCGGAGAATTTGACTGACCAGACGAACAAAGGGAGATCTTGGAGCCGCAATCATCCTGTGCGTATGCCGTTTGATTGTTGCTCTGACATCCTCCTTTGATTGACTTGACTGACTGTGCCGGGGTAACCGAAAGGACGAGTAGAAACTACAGTCATCCAGAGCGTATGCCGTTTGACTGTTCTTCTGACTCCAAACCCCCTTGACGTACTCGGCACTGTCACTTGACGTACTCGGCACTGTCACTTGACGAACCGGGGCAACAACAAGGACCAGTAGGACCGCAGTCATCCTGGGCGCATGCCGTTTGACTGTTGTTCTGACTCAAACCCCCTTGACGCCTTCGGTACTGTGACGTGACGAACCGTTGTTAGGCCGGCCTAGGATATTTTAATTCATATCCAATTTAATTATTTTTGCTTTATATTTAGTTTTACTTAGTTTAGTGTGTAAGCTATTGCAGTATTGTTAATAAATAGCTTTAAACTTAAACTAAGTGTTTCTTTTTATGTAACCACTGGACGCCGCTGACCTACCCCAGCACCCGAGCGGAAACGTGTCGTTACATGTCTGACCTAGGCCTTGCGTTTATTAAGCCAACACACTACCTACTAAACTATGGCGACATTCATTGGCACGATACTATTCCTTATGAATCAAGAATGCCGAATTCATACCGAAAAAGTCACTGTTCGATGTGGATATTGGGCTGGTGACATAATCGGTGCATATTCATTAGAGAACAAGGCTGATCAGGCCATAGCTGTCGACTGCGAGCACTATAGGTCGATGATTATCAACCTCTTTTGGTCTGAATAGAATGATCTGGAAACCAATAACAAATGGCACTACTTGCCGTACAGCTCATGCCGCATTGGATATTCTGCACGAGTGATTTGAGGGCATGGTCATCCCACTTGGAGAGGCCATCGAGATCGTGCAATTTGATCACAATGAACTTTTTCTTGTGGGGTTTTCTGAAGAATAAAGTAAATGAATAATCCATGAAATCGATCTGATTTATGCACAGGAATCATGGAAAATTGAACATTTCAGATGCGCTTCCGACACAGAGAAGCTATGGCAGACATTGGAACGAAATCTGTTATTGGAAAATGATTTTTCAAATATTTACTATGAATTTCTCCTTTGACTGTACATTTAGGTCTACGTTGACATCATTACTGTTGTATGATTTCACCTTCAGAATTTTCAAATGTTTTCAAGTTTTCTAAATAAAAACCAATTGTTAACAAATACGTATACGGACCGTGGACTTTTCCTGTCATCGAGATCATAAAATATTAATAATTTTCATTAATTTTTCTTTTCAAGTTTTCAAAACGATTTCATGGGTCTATTAAAACCATGCAATCGTGGATTTAATAGCTTACATGACAGATTTTCTTTTGTAGTCATAAACATGATCATAAACTTAAAAGTAATACAAAGTAATTTTATTTTACTGAATAATTCTTACTTGAATACTATGTGTACTTACTGTGGGATCCGAACATCTGGAACATTTGCAGGTGAAGGTTTTCTTCATTTTCAAAAACAAATGACGGGCTAAGTTACTGGTGAATAGCTTTGTATAAGTGGTTGTTATTTCCGTACCAGCTGGTATATCCACAGAAGCCTTAACAACCATGTAATTTGTCTTCTCCTCGAACGTATAATACGAATTCGGCACACAATCGTGATTCATCAGGGCAAATAGGGGGAACAAGGCACGATAGTAGAATTCTTGATTATCATTGGTACGATCCGCTGTCTCATCGAAACCGTTCGTTCTCAATACAGCCACAGTGCGATTCATAATCTCAATCAGTTTCTTATCGGTGGGAAATTTCTTAAAACACTTGGCGGCATTACGCACTTCCGTACGATGATTATTATCCAAATTGGCCTGAAGACAATAAACCAAATCTCTTTGTTCTTTCGTACAATTAATGGCTCTGGCCACACACAACAGTCGTATAATAATCGAATTGGCTACATCAGGCTCACACGGTTCCCAGGACTTGAACAAAGCGCAATCTTCTTTGTGTTGCTTCTTTTTGCCGCACAATTGGCAAACGGGTAAACCGCAACCATTGCGGCACATAAATTTCGTATCCGGTAACATTTTGTAACATACTGAACAGGAATTTAAGGTGTCCTCTTTACGGGCAGCAGGGCCAATCAACAAGGGTATGTCACGGAAAATTATGTCACCACGTTTCAAGTTACGACTGGCAAATACACCGCGTCCGGCTATTTTCGATACAGTAACCTCCCAGGCAGGATCTTTAACTTTTAAAGGCTCCAGATGCTTTTCTAGCAGCTCAGTGGTACGTTTGGGACAAATCATTTTTAAAAGTACTTTTTTTGTTAATTTTATAGGCAATTAAACTAAATTAAAGTTTTTTTTGGTTCTTTTTTAGTTTATTACAATCGTTGCATATATTTATTGATTTTTCCTATTTTAGGTTCAAGCACAGAGAGATTTTATAAAAATACGTTAGCATGCTACAAAAAAAAATATATCAAGAGTACCAATTATGGCGAAAAATGTGTCCTATAGTTTCAGAGCAATTAAAGCTTTAAACGATTTAAGCAAAGTCCACATACAACTTTGTTCGATCACAGCAACGACTAGCTAAGCATGCAGTAAGACTATGCTGGATACCAGAACATTTACGTATTCCTAAGAATAATAGGCTTGGTATCTAGGGTGTGACTATTAAGGCAGTTCAGAGTGACAAGCATTCTTTGATAGAATTGTTGAATATATAAGGACTAGGACTAGCGATAATAAAAAAATTGATATAAACTAGCACTATCTGTAAGATTTCTCAATTCTTGTACACAAGATAACAATAGAAAATTTAATTGCAATAGGTTAACAAGTTACTGTAGAGTTGGAAAGAGGTGTGATAGGGTAGTGCTTAAGGCGCTCGATTTCAAGGTCCGTCTAGAAATCACTTTGACCTCGATTGAGGATAACATCACCAATAAACATCACAGGAAGTTGAGACCGCTGCAATTGCTGGAAAAGAGTAGGTCTTAAGCAATAAAATTTTCCGAACCTTTGCGCCCTGTACATATCCGCAGAAGGAAACGTCAGATGGACTTGCTACTATCCTAGGTGCCGTTACACTAGACCAATCGAGTGTTAAAGTGGACAAAATTTTATTACTGAAACTGAAAAGACTTAATACCGAAAATATTTAGAATTGGAGTAGCCGTAGTCTAGTAGATAGTGTGTTGACTTATTAGACGTGAACCCACGGTTCAAATACCAGGTCAGACATCTCCAACAAAACGAAATATGTACGAAAAAAAATTCTTCAGCGACTTCCACTCAGCAGATTTCTGGCAAAAACTCTGTGAGAAACTACAAATTGCCATGAAAAGTTTCTCAAAAAAAAAAAACTGTCGTTCGGAGTCGACTTTAAACTGTACGTCCTGCCACCATCATGTGTAAAATTAACATATACAACATAAGTGGTGTGAGCAGCTAGGTCATAATCCTGACTGAAGGGTTGTAATGACTAATTATGTATGTATGTATTTAGAATTTTAAAAATTTGTATTAAAAATGTATGGCAATCGTAAAAGAATGAAATCCTAAGCAATCCTAAGCAATCCTTAGCAAAAATAACAGATATCGTCCTCAAGACATAAAAAAAATTGAAAAAAATTTATCAAAGTAAAGTTTAAATGGAAGGAAAAAAGGAAGAGAATCTGTAGATCCGGCCATACATGTATAAAATAAGCACACGCAGCTTAAGTGGTATGAGAAGCTAGGCCGTAAGCCTAACTGAAGGGTTTTAATAAACAATTATAGTATGTATGTAATAGCATTTCTTGAGTTCGTTTGTTTTTTCCACTTACATTTAAAGCGTAAAGCAATGGGTCTGAAAGGATATTTGAATTGCTGTACTGTGTTGCAAGAATTTTGTAGACAACTAGGGTAATGATTAATGGTGGCGCGACCATTGTGGACCAACTGCCAAGATAGAGTGGTTTTATGTGCATAGTTGCCTGACACCATTAGGAAAATAACTGCGTAAAGCAATGGGTCTCACAGGATATTTTAATTGGATAACGATGATCGGTGATCGCGACCATTATCAAACAACTGCTGAGTGGGGATAGTCGCCTTCCACCATTTAGAAAATAATTGCAAATAGCCATTGCAATCAGGCCTTAGGATCATGGCTGAATAAGAAAGTTCTATTATTTTTGTCCTTCATATCTTCTGTTTTATGAAATATAAAACAAATATTTATGCAACATGTAGATCTTTAGTAGTAGTTTATGGAATTCAGCATCGAAAGTCTTTCTTTCTTTTTTAATACTTTGTCACTCTTGATATATTTTTAAAGCAAAAGTAACTTTTTTATTTTAGCGATTTTTTTATTTAGCGAATTCGTTTATTTAAAACCAATAAATTTTTTTTAAATATTTTTCTCTTATTTGTAATCGTTTTTGAAATTAATTTTTTTTGTATTCAATTTTTTAAGTTATTTTTATTTTTATTTTTTTTTTTTTTTTATTTTTTTAATTTTTATTTATTTATTTTTTTTTTTTAATAATTTAATTCATTTTTTAATAGATAATAAAATATATTTTTTCATTCAATTGTTTTAAAAAAAATTTTTTTAAAGCATTTTATTTTCTTTGAAATGTTGAAATGTTTTTCTAGAACTTTTTCTAGTTTTAACAATTTAAATTGGATTCATAAGTATATAATTAATTTTATTTTTTTTTTTTATATATATATTTAAATCACAAATAATTTGTATATTATGTATATTTCATATTAAAATAATTTTAAACACATTTTATATTATATTTTTTTACTATAAATATTCACTTTTCTCAATTTAATTTCTTAAAATTTTTTTTTTTTTTTCAAAATTCTTCTCTTTTTTTCCAATTACTTTTTTCTTATGTTGCACTACACGATCGCTGACTAACTGTCGCCTATTTCCAGCTTACAAGACTTATATTTAAAAAATTTCGTTAAAAATATCATTTTCGTATTTCTCTACAAGAAACAGATATTCCTTCGATATTTGTGCAAAAAAAAAATTAAAAAAAAAAATATTCAAAATCCACCTCTCACTGGCTCTTCAAAAATTTTGCGCTCAATAATTGCTTTCGTTTTTCTTTTTGTTTTCGATGTGATGGTACATATTCAGATTGTGTGAAAGCGTTTCTGTTGGATACTCTTTTAAGAATTGTTCAGAAGGTCTATTCAAAATATTAGCATTGATGCGATACTAGATTTTTGCAGATTTTTTTTATTTTGTTTTTGTAAAGCAAACCAATCATGTATGATGCATACAAATCCTTAGTAATGTATGTATCATGTATGTATGTATGTATATGTACTGCTTAAAGTTATGGAATATTCAATTGCCTCTTTGGAATACTTAAAGTTTGCTTAGCTTCTTCAAAACGAGGCCACAAAATATTACAATTTCTTCGTAACCACCGCACATGCATTATTCTTGTAGTTTGAAAAGAATCAGCAGCTCATCACATAAATTTTGAAAATTTATCACCGGATAGTCAAAAAAAAAAAAAAAAATAATCAAATGCTTCCCACATCTTTTAGCACTTCTCTGGTAATTAAACCAGTAGGAGAGAAGAGAATATCCCAAAGTGATTCGTTGGTGAATACGCCAAAGAATCAAAATAAACAAATACGAAATTTGTAAAACAACAACCACTTACAAGTTTAAAAAAAAAAATAAATATATAAATAAACGAGGGTCGTTTCACAAAGTTTTGAGGACTATAAGTTTACTTTACAATGAAGAGAAATCATTAACCTCAAGACCACTATACAACATAAAGATCAATATTTAGAATTTCTGTACTCACTTACGTGTCCCTTAACCTGTTAACATATACACATAACCCTTCAGACCTAGCTTCGCACATCACTTAGCTAGTGTGTGTTAATTTTATACATGTCTGACGGGACCTGCAGCTTAAAGTTGACTCCAAACGATAGACTTTTCAGCAACTTTTCATAGCAATTTTCTAATGCTCTCAGAGTTTTGTTCGAGATTTCTGGGCTGAGGTTAGAACCGTGGCCTTGTGGCTAATGAGCCAACACACTATATACTACACTACGGCGACTTCTAACTTGTTAAGCATTGTTTTCATCAAACTCTAAGGCAACTGGTCTTTCAGAACGTATTGCATCTCCACAACATTAAAATTACAGACCAAATCGACAAAACCAATCTTGTTCGTGTTTGCCTGTGTCCAGAGTTCTAATCATATTTTCTGAGTCCAGATTGAGCATTTTCTTTGGCTTTGTAAAGTGTGGCATATTTTCTCTTTTTTTCTGTCTGTTTTAGAACCAGTTTTAAACAAAAATATGTCAGTGTAGTAATCATACATACATAATTGGTCATTACAAGCCTATAGTCAGGATTACAACCTAGTTTCTCATACCACTGATGTTACGTGTGCAAATTTTGTTCATGAGTGGCAGAACCTACAGTCGATTTCGAACGACAGATTTTTGAGAAACTTTTCATGGCAATTTTATTTACTCTCAGAGTTTTCCAGAAATCTGCTGAGGAAATCGCCGAAGAAATATTGTTTTCATATTTTCGTTTTGATGTCTGCCCTGGGGTTTGAACCAAGGCCTCACTTCTAATGAGCCAACGCACTACCTACTAGACTACGGCGATTTCACAGAGTAGTAATCACAAAATTTTTAAGCAGGATTTTTTCAACTTTTTAGCGTCACCTAGCGTTCATATATAACTCGAGATACAACCAATTAACTAACATGATATTTAAGGGATAATGTTTGCTCTGATTCGATTATATGAACCACAAAGGTTCAGATTCAAATGTAAATGTGTAGTGGTTAGAGTGTCTGACTACAATCCCGAGGAATTAATATTCGAATCCGGAAGAAAACGACAAATGGTAGTCATATTCCCTCAAATAATCACTCCAGAAATACTGTTAACCCCTTTTACTCCCCAGGAAGGATAGCATCAACAATCAATGTCATTCGAAAGAAAGGCAATGCACCTCTAGAACTCGACGGGCAAAACTTCTCATCAGTATAAGCAATGTAGAACTAAAAATTTATTTTTTTGCGAACTTGCGAAATTATCCTCGTATATAACATTACACATACCCACATAGAAGGCGAATATGAAATTATTTGGACTGTTTTGACTCAACAAACAATATCACAAATAAATAAATGATCATTAAATAATTAAATTTAATGTTGATCATAAATAATACAGGGTTTTACAGAATTAAATATTAAAAAGCGGGGAAATTGTGATGATTACACTTCAAAGAAAACTTTACTCATACACTCAATAATAGCTTCGTACAGCAATAAGTCATTCAAAGTGACTTTATTAAACGTTCTTGCCAAATTTCTGTCGGGTCTTTCAACAGGTTCTATTGAACTTTGACAGATAACAGTTCATCACTCATATTAGTTGTCATATATTCGGTTCGTATAGTCAAATCATCATGTACGACCATAGGCAATGATGTGGGTTTGCTAGTTGGACTGTGTACAATTGGCAGCTGATCTTAATTTCTATGGAAAAATTATCTTAAACGCTGAGATTATTTTCTGGAATGACCAAAATAGTCGTTTTGTCGGCAATTTACATGAGAATCAAGAGCGTCCAATGCATTTCGAAAAAGTCACGCTTTGATGAGGATTTTGGCTAGCGGCACCATTTACCCATACTGCTATGAGAACTATTTTGAGTAGGGTACCACTGTCAATGAAGAGTATTATAGGTCGATAATTACCGGGTAGTCGCTGTAGTCTAGTAGGTAGTGTGTTCGCTTATTAGCCATAAAGCCCGGGTTCGTGCCCCAGGCCAGACATCAAAACGAAATATGAAAAACAATAAATATTTCTTCGGCGACTTCCTCTCAGCAGATTTCTGGCAAATAGAATAGTAAAATAAAATTTCCATGAAAAGCTTCTCAAAAATCTGTTGTTCGGAGCCGACGTTAAACTGTAGGTCCCGCCACTCACGTATAAAAATTAACGCACACAACATGAGCGATGTGAGAAGATAGGTCGTGATCCTAACTGAAGGGTTGTAATTGCCATTTATGTATGTACATTAGAGCGACTCACCAAAAAAAGTGCTCGATGTACCCTCCTAGAAATGAACCTTGGACTATTTTAAGACGACATTTCGAATATTTCGGCTCCAGCTTTGACCTCTCGTGAGCTGGACCATTTTGAAAAAGGGTCTATTTTTGTATGTTTTGTTAATTTGAGAATATGTTTCCTTACCAACAGATACAATATGGGTATCATAAGAAAGGTTTTTTTAAGGCGCGGGCAATTGTATATACAATTTGTCCAAGGATGATCATCCATATCCTTTTTTAATGATATTCTGTAAAAAAGAACGGATTTTGAATTTTTTGTACTAGATTTGTTGCGATAAATAAATATTAGGCAACTATGATTTCAAAAAATTTAAATCAATCTTAAAATACTCAGTATCACAGATCATTTTTCGCAACTCATAAGTACTCATGAAATTTTGGGTATGAGTGAGTCAACAGTATAGAAATTCAAGTACTCTGATTCATTTGTACTCACTACAACATTGATTTATAAGTACAGGTTGCAATGAGTATGAGTACAACGTTGACATCAAAGTAATAACATTCGAAATATGTTGGATTCATACGCCTACTCATTCAGATTCATAAATTTAGAAAAATACTTATTTATACTCATAAATGATACGAGTGATTCGAATCATCCATCAAAATTTACAGCCTTAGTTGTTGTTACATTTACAAAAAAAGAAGAACGAAAAAGACGAAGAATGCACACAACCTTCTAGTGAGTATTGTAGGGTTCGTATGCGAACCATACTTATTTCGTGATTCTTGTATATGTTGAGTAAAGGATAGTCGAAATCAACAATATCATGCGTATTGTTAAGTATGAGTATGATGCGTACTTCAAACTTTGAATGTGAGTAGAGGTTCCATGATATTAAAATAAGTATAAATGCGTATGAGTATCGGAAATTATAAGTATGATTCGAATCTACTCATCTTTTTGAATACTCATTGCTGAACTCTGCTCAGTAGGGCACCACCTTATTTTTCATATAATTTCACGTTTCATTTTCAATTAAAAAATTCTTCATACAATGAAACGTAACGGAAATTGCGTGTAAAAACGAATTTCTGCCAAACTTTTAACGAAAATCGCTGGTAACACTTTGCCTTATGGGGTCCATGTACGAGTATATGAAATACGAAGAAAAAAATTTTTTTTTTTTAATTTTGCAGGCAAATCAGTTTAATTTTATTTCTTGAATTAGAATTTTATAATTCATTGAATAAACGCTTGATTGAATATAAAAAATTATTTTCATTTCATTTCTTTCACGAAAACATCTTTACAAACGAAGAGAAGAAAAGCAGTTTTGTTGACGCAAAAAAAATTTTTTTTTCCTGAAAGAAAAGGAATTTCAACTGAAACTGAAACAGAGTCGGGGGTTTTCGGAAAATTTCGAAAAATGTTGCTGCTGCAATATTAATTAAATTTTTATATGCAAACTTGTATTTTAAATAAATTTGATTTATTTTTCTCATTTTTTGCTTTGAAATTAAAATCAAAATATTTTGAAAATTCAAATTTTTTTTTTTTTTTTGAATTTATTGAAATTAAATTGTAATTTAGTAATGGCCAAGTACTTATTTATTTAAAGGGGCATTAAAAAGAATATTCTGTATGTATGCAAATACTTATAAAGTATGTATGAATAGTTTATTACATTTTTAATTTGTTAAATATTTGAAAAATTCTTATAAAAACGCCACTAAATTTAAGGTGAATTATAGAAATAAATATTGAAATTGAAAATAAAATTTCAAATATTTTTAATTTCCTTTCATAGTACCAAAGAAAAAAAATTTTTTTTAGAATTTGAATTCTGTTATAATTCTATGTAAAGGTTGCCAATTAATGTAGGCGTTACAGTTTGTAATGTTTTAATAAATAATTTAAATAATAAAGAAAAAAAAACATTTATTACATTGTAAGTGTTAAAATTAAGCCCATAGGGAACGATCCTCAGTCTACATAATTTATTAGTATCATGACGGATTGAACCATCACAGTACCCTGCAACGTTTTAAAGTACCTAACGCAAAAGTCCTTAAAAAATTTTATGAAATTTTTTTGGAAAACTAAGTGTTAAAGCAAGCCGACTGTATTCCCTAACAGTTTCCGTTCTAATCAGTTATTATAGCCCTGTACAGGTGACCAAATATGCCAAACATTACTTACTTAATTGGTCATTGCCAGCCTTTATACGGTGTTCAGATATGCACCTTTATTGCCTAAATCGCAATAAACGCTATTATTGATCTCAATATTTCATTTAGAGTTTCAATTAATTATTGCGCAATAAATATGCAAATTGTTATAATATTGAGTAAAACTTAAAATGCAGCACAATCACAAGTATATTCAGTGCGCATATTACTATTATCCGAACACTTTCTATTGACATTTGACAACTCAAATGTCAACAATGACAAACAAAAAAAACAAAATAAAAACAATGTTATTGAAACAACCAGCTGTTTTGAATGTCTGAACACTTAAAATATTGTACTCAATAAACCGAATATTGACTCAATAAAAGTGCATATCTGAACATAGTATTAGGCAGTATTACGACTTAATTTCTCACACCACCTATGTTACATACATTCATACATAGTTGATCTTTAGTCAGGATTACGAACTAGTTTCTAGTTTCCCTCCCCATATTGTGTATGTTAATTTTATACACATGTGGCGATACCTACATTTTAAAGGAGACTCCTAACCACAGATGTTTTAAGAAACTTCTACTTCTTTGAGTTTTTGTAGTCGCCGTAGCCTAGTAGGTAGTGTCTTGCCTTATTAGACGTAAAGCCCGGGTTCGTATCCCAGGACAGACATTAAAACGATTTCTGGCAAAAATTCTGAGAGTAAATAAATCTGCCACGAAAAAGTTTTGTTTTGAATGTCTGAACACTTTAAATATTGTACTCAATAAACCGAATATTGACTCAATAAAAGTGCATATCTGAACATAGTATTAGGCAGTATTACGACTTAATTTCTCACACCACCTATGTTACATACATTCATACATAGTTGATCATTACAACTCTTTAGTCAGGATTAAGAACTAGTTTCTAGTTTCCCTGCCCCTATTGTGTATGTTAATTTTATAGACATGTGGCGATACCTACATTTTAAAGTAGACTTCTAACGACAGATGTTTTAAAAAACTTTTCTTTGAATTTTTACCAGAAAACTGTTGAGAGAAAGTTGCCGAAAGAAATTTTTTTCAAATTTCTATTTGTTAAAGATGTTTGAGCCTAAGTTCGAACTACGGTCTGACGTCTAAGCCAACTCAGTACCCTCTAGACTACAGCGAGGTATACGCAGCATACATATGTATATTGTTTAATTAGCTTAAACTGATAGCGCCACCTTAGCATAACCGATTTGGGTATTATTAAAGGTCCAGTTGTAATACCATTGTCTATAATTCTTCGCTGGCACAACCTGCCATCATTTGATGGTATTATCAACATCATCACTTGACTAAAAGAGGAACCATCTGTGGTATACGAACATGACAATGACAGATTATGGAACCGTAGCCGGAGTTCAAAGAACTTGAGAGTATCTTGATCATCACTTGACTAATTTGGTTGATAATTTCTGGGTGCTCAAAAACCTTTTCTTCAAAGAATTAAATGCGATTTGAGGGCCATCAGTCATTGCTTTTCATGTAAAATAGCCTTTAGTTTAAAGCAGTATTTTAGTGATTGGACTGGGATCATTAATAGAGTACCACAAACGATTTCTTTTCATTTTACTTTTTTTAATTTAATTTCCTTAAAAATCTGTCATAAAAATGTCTCGTTTCCAGTACAAATGTGTTATAAATCTTTTCAAATCAGCCGTCAAACATTTTGCACCCAAAAGGCGTTTATACTGTCCTTCTTCTTGCTGTCCTTCACTGTCCAAACATTGTCAAAATGCAAATAATTTATAATGAAAGCCAAAATTTGCACATGATTTATGCGCAGAATAACACAATTTATATAATAATTTTGTTTTAATTTTATTTTTGTTTTTGTTTTTGTTTATTAAAAATAATTAAATATTTAAGAGGGGGGGATTAAGCAAATTCTTACACATTAAATTGTAATGCTAATTAAATGCAAAGCAAACACTTTGACAGACATAAATATAGTAGAAGGGAATGTAAAAAAAATTCTTTTATTTACAAAACACATGCATACATACATACATATTTAGAATTTATAATGCTTTTGCATGTTAAAAGCATATTTATTTATTAAATTATTTTGTTTGCTTTTAGAGGCCTATTTACTTTGATAGTCATGCATATGTGTCCATAGCCTTGTTATGTGGTGTACAGTCACACAATATGCCAATTTAGTTTGTGTTTGGCTAAAGTATAGGCCGTTATAAAAACTGTGAATCACCATGTGGAGAAAAATTAATGCCAATATGTGTCAAATGTCCTTGAGGTTTAACAATTATACGGCGAGCATATGTATAAAGAATTGATTGACGACGGACAGGAAAAAATTGAATAGAGCACAAACCCGTACGGAATTAATATCGACTGACGGTCAAACAAGCTTAACTGAGTATAAATTAGTATGGAAAATCATAACGACCGACCAAATCCTTATCAGATCCTATGTGAAAAGGCTTCACAGAGTTCCTCCCAATTATCACCGGAACTAAGATCAGAATATGCAAATATGCAAAGTATGATCATACCAGAGATCAGCAATGAATCTTTTTTTCGCTACTCATAAGTACTCATGAAATTTCGAGTATGAGTGAGTCAACAGTATTGAAATTCAACTACATAGTCTGAATCATTTGTACTCACTACAACATTGATTTATAAGTACAGATTCCAATGAGTATGAGTACAACGTTGACATCAAACTCATAACATACGAAATATGTTTGATTCATACACCTACTCATTCAGATCCATAAATTTAGAAAAATACTTCTTATAATACTCATAAATGATTCGAGTGATTCGAATCATTCAACAAAATTTACAGTCTTAGTTGTTGTTGCATTTATAAAAAAAAAGACAAAGACAGCAAGCAAAGTAAACACACAACCTTCTAGTGAGTATTGTAGTGTTCGTATGCGAGTCATAATTATTTTGTGATTCTTGTAAATGCTGAGTAAAGGAGAGTCGAAATCAATAACATCATGCGTATTGTTAAGTACGAGTACGATGAGTACTCCAAACTTTGAATATGATTCAAATTTAAATTTGGCTTATTAGACGCAAGGCCAGGGTTCAAATCTCAGGTCAGACATCAAAACGAAATAAAAACAAATATTTCTTCGGCGACTTCCTCTCAGCAGATATCTGGCAAAATATCTAAGAGTAAATAAAATTTCCATGAAAAAGTTCCTCAAAATCTGTCGTTCGGAGTCAACGTTAAACTGTAGGCCCCGCCACTCATGTATAAACCTAACACACACAACATGAGTAGTGTGAAAAGCTAATGCGTAATTCTGACTGAAGGGTTGTAATGGCCAATTATGTATGTATGTATGTAATCAAAATTGATTCTATATTTTCCACTAGAGGACTATTTACAGATTTAAAAACAAGGTCACGACAACAGCATTTCCATTGAAAAAAAAAATACTTTTTATATCCTTCAAATATTGATTACGTTTCTTAGTATTTCATTAATGAAATTATTACATTTTGATTTAGCTGCCTTTTAATTACGTGCGCATTGCCTTTACCTGCACACAAATTTTGTTCGTGCTTTGAGAGAGTAATCTATAATTATAGTACAAAATTTAATTTAGCTGCATTTTTGGCTAATCTGCACAAAAATTCTTGCAAAAGTTAGTTGTGCAGGTAAGTCAAAACTTCTGTATTTAAAATTTTTATTGGAAATGGTGTAACATATGTATATTAATACCATACATTTACAAATTACCACCAATAAATTATGATTAGTAACGACTTTAAATTAAAATTTTAAAAAGAATTTAATTGTTATTTTTATTATTGTTGTTGTTGTATTTTAAAATAATTTATTATTCCATTCATAATTTTTATTTATTTACAAAATCAAAACAAAATAAACGAGAAAATAATAACAAAGAAAAACAAACAATCAAATGTCAAGAAGAAAGAAATTTTCAATTAAAAAAAACAACGATAACGAGAAAAAAACAATAAAAATTTGTTTTCCAATAAACACACCACGGGTGTTGAAAACAAAATATACAGGCTGTGTACTGGTGTATGCTCATCGAATAATTACAATATGATGATGACGTCGATATGATTAACATTAATAATGTTTATCTTTATAATTATTAATCTTTTATTATTATTTGAATAAAAGAAGAATATTTTTTATTATATATTATTATTATATATATATATATATATATAAAACATGACAATATTTGAAATGTCTGACATTTGTTTGTTAGACATGTGTAAGTCAGAATTGTCAGCAAATCATTACAGCGGTGTTAACAAATACGGTCAAGCTATGCAAATATTTAATGAAAATGCTCAACCCTTAAGGCTCAGTTACTCGACCGTAACGGAATGTAACCGCAACAGTAAGAAACAGCTGATCGTTTTTGTTATGTATAAAACAATACGAATGGTTATAGAAATGTAATGTAACGTAACCGGAACGTTAGAATCTGTAAAAAATAGAAGATTCGCCGTATTAAATGCGATAGAAATTGTTAAAACGAAGTTTTTAAAATTAAAATAAAATCTGATTAAAATATAAATATATATATCTTCAAAATTTAAGAAACTCAAATCCATAAACATATCTTCTAAATCCATATTTTTATTTTTAATTTTTTGCAATTTTTATGACATTCGATGTTAGTTTTTTGGTTTGCTTACTTAAAAACATATGACACGTTTTTGCGTTGTATAATTGCACTTACGTTGTTACGTTAAGTAGACGTTACTGTTACATTACGTTACGATCGACTAACTGAGCCATTATCCTTTCCAAATTGAAATTTTTTTTTAAATTTGTTTCAAACATTATTTATCTCCGTTTGCATGGGCAAATATGGGTTGCAGACGTTGTAAGGCCTTTCATAACCTCTGTTTGCCTACTGTAAGTTTTTAAATTGTTTCTGTCACATTACGTTACGGTCGACTAACTGAGCCTTTATCTTTTCCAAATTGAAAGTCTTGTTGAAATTTGTTTCAAACAGTATTTATCTCCGTTTGCATGGACAAATATGGTTGCAGACGTTGTAAGGCCTATCGTAACCTCTGTTTGCCTACTGTAAGTTTTTAAATTGTTTCTATTTTTAATTTTTTTCTTTCGATTTTATTGTAGTTATTTTTAAATACAATTATAAATTTTTTATTCTATTATTTTCTATTTTTGTTTTTGTTGGTGTTTATTTGATTAAAACCATTTTAATTGGTATTCATTCGTTTGATGGTTTTTTTTTCAAATTGTTTATAAATCGTTAACAATAAATTCAATTCGGTCTGAAATACGTGAATATTTTTATATATATTTTTATAGAAAAAAGATCAAAGCATAGTCCGAGTCAATATTAATAATTTTCCATTATTTATATTAATTTAATTACAAAACTTAAGAAATTCATTAATTACATTATGCATTGTTGTTTGTAATCCAAGTTGTAAACAATTTAGCAATCCATATGCAATTTGAAATTTGAAAGAGAATATTTATTTAATATACAGACGTAAGTTGCTTACACCAAAGCACAACTATTTCTGATATTTTCATGGCACCCTACATTTGATTCAAAGCTGCTCGTTTATATAACATTTGACCACTGTTCCATACGCTCCTTACATTTGTTTGATCAACCAATGACCTGTAATACCTACTTTAACAGTTTATCGCTCTCTTTTGATTTCTTCACGACCCACTTATCAGTTATATTCGTAGTATCCATCAGTGAGAACCATACCTATTCTTGAGCCAAGTCTGAATATCCTCCTTGTACCCAAGCTAGTAGAATGGAGGAATTTTTTGAGGTATAGATTTTCGCTTGTAAGCAGCGTTGCCAGTAATTCAAAAAAAAAAAGACCTTGTTTTTAGCAAGAAAAACTTTTTTCTACTAAAGTACCAACATTTTAAAAAGAAAGTACCGGAGTCCGTTGATTCTGTTACTTTCCCTGTTAGTGTTTCTTTGCTAACTTTCCCTGGAGTAAATATTTCGAGTTGTTATTAAATTTATTGAAAAAAGTGGAAATTGAAATTTTATGAAAAAACTTGTTTTGTTAGAAAACAAATTTAATGAAAACTTTATTTGATCTCAAAAAACTTGGAAAAAAGGGAAAACTTGGCACCTGGCAACACTGCTTATAAGACAGAATAGAACTTCACAAAGCCTGAAACATCATTAATGATGACAGCAACAACCTTTATACAACGGTAGAAATTCATTGACATGCCTATCCGCCGAGCTTAAATTATCGCTATGAGACTAAGTAATAAGGGGGGCTACATATTCTTTTACAGGAGGTACCATTCTGTGGTATAAGGAGTAATCAACAACAGTTTACTGGACAGAAGTCAGAGTTCGAAGTTCTTGAAAGTATCTTGGAAAGTGCATACCACTAAGGTCATACAATACAGGAAAAATTCAGTCAGGATTACGGCCTTGCTTCTTACACCACTGATATTGTGTGTGTTAATTTTGTACTTGAGTGGCAGAACCTATTAGGTCCAGGTCGTATAGGTTCTGAACGATAGATTTTTAAGAAGCTTTATTTGGCAATTTTATTTTAGTTTCAGATTTTTTTATATTTTTAGAGGCGTCTGACCTGAGGCGGGCTTCTTATCAAAAATTACTTTGTAATAATTCTCACTTTGTTTTTTTAATGTCAGACAAACAATCAGGCAAATCGAACTGAGGGGTCGTCACTTAAAGTTCAGCAACTAGGCTATCGGGACATCAAAAATAGTATGGGCATGCCGAAATAGTTGGACAGGGGAATATGATCGCATCTGCAGGATCTTCAATCATGTGGAAATTCAAGTGCTTATCAAGCAGGTGGATATCGTTGCTGGTAGTAACAAGCATATTGAAGTTCGGTCGTGGCAACAGTATAGGGGAATGCTTTATAGGGATACTCATACACAAATTGAGGAGAGTAAAATTGCATCTACACGACAGTAAATAATAATAAAAATTTTTATTTATGTGATAGGCCCTGATAGTCCAATGGGCGATGGACTACTCTGCCAATAACAAAGCTATGGGTTCTATTTTTACCAGAGACTGTGATCGGTTATGCTTTAGAGAGCATATAATCTTAGTACTCGATATGTAATTAAGAAAGAAAAACAATTTAAATTAAATAATGAAGACTTGGCTCCTTAATTCAATATTGATGAAGAATTTTACTTTCTTGTTTAAGGGACTATTAACTAAGTTATAAGTCATTAAGGATATTAATTATACAGTGATGATCATTCATTTCAAATCATCAGTTGTTGGTCATTGTATGCTAACAAAATGAGACAAAAAAAATAATAAAGAATGAATAATTAAAAAACAAAAGACAAATTTCTGTCACATTTAATCAAAATACATCGAGTTGCTGGCATAGAAAATATTTATTTTCATAATTTTTTTTTTCTTTTTGTATGACATAAAAAAAATTGAACATGAATCGCGGCATACGACATGATGGATATTCTACACAAGCGAACCATTTAAATACAGCTGTTGGCTACATTTCTTTAACTTGTGGGTGCAATTGTTGGGAATTGTCTTATTTCTACAATTTCAACGATTTTAATTGCAAAAAATTTATTTTTAATTAAAATATTTGTTATTTGAATGAGAAATCAAATAATTTTAAAAAAATATATAGCATGCGAGAAAAAAGTTGAGACTAAACTGAAGGCAATTGTAAAAAATTTATTTTTAATTAAAATATTTGGTAATTGAAATTTTTCTAACAACAATGAATGAAAAATTCAATAATTTAAAAAAATATACAGCATGCGAGAAAAAAGTTGAAAGTAAGTTGAAGGAGAGATTGTAAAATGTGTTTGGGGGCAGTCATGGTGTGTAGTATTTCATTGGCAAATAAACTTTTATTCGATGTCTATGATATGCCTGAATGAACGATTGTACTTTAGCCCTCTAGAGTAGGATGTAGAGTAGCTTTACAATAAATTTCAAGACCCATAATTTCAGCGATTTTAATTGTAAAAATTTTATTTTTAATTAAAATATTTGTTGTTTGAATTGTTTTTCCTACAACAATGAATGAGAAACCAAATAATTTAAGAAAATATGTAGCATGTGAGAGAAAAGTTGAGACTAAATTGAAGGAGAGATTGTAAAAATATGTTTGGAGGCAGTCATGGTGTGTAGTATTTGATTGGCAAATGAACTTTTATTCGATGTCTATCATATGCCTGAATGAATGAGTACTTTCGCCCTTTAGAGCAGGAGGTAGAGTAGCTTTACAATAAATTTCAAGCCCCATATGAAATTGAAAAGTTGTTTTCTAGTTTCCAACGAATTACGTTCAGTCGAGGTTAGTGTTGACATCACAAAATACAATATATAGTAGACGCTTTCGCTTTAATTTCATTAATTATTCAATATGTTGTATTATTTTATTAAAATTGAAAATAATTTTTCCATTGAAATTTTGCATTAAATATTCGAAAATAAACAATTTTATTATGTACACGAACATACATAAAATGTATGAAAACATTAATTTAATGTTTTTGGTGCAATGAACATTTATGGAAATTTAACATGAACGCCTTAAAAACAAAACAAGTCGCGAAGATAGATTCGAATACCCTACTTATTTAATAGATAAATCCGAATGACTAGGAAAGGTAGCACTTTTTATATGACATTGGCTCACTGAGATATGTACGATTCGAAGCGCAATGAATGCAATAATATACCGAGAGCGAAACGTAACTCCAGGAAGCTATTTAGCGAAAAGGTGGACAGCGTCTCAAAAGACTTCTGGCAAAAACTTTATGAATGTAAATAAAATTGCCATGAAAAGTTTCTCAAAATACTTGTCGTTCGGAATCGACTTTAAACAATAGGTCCCAGAAGCTAGGTCGTAATCCTGACTAAAGGGTTGTAATGACCAATTATGTATATATGTGGACAGCGTCAAGGATGTCCAAAACCAAGCTGTAGAACTAACGCATATTTCGAGCAATCAGATTGATACAGCAGAGGAATCTCTAAATTTGTTGGTGAACAACCACTTCTCAATCGCGTCGATGAGATCAGCGTAGCAAATGAATTCTTCATAGCAAATGGGGAACAACAGAATAAGGGATACTTTCAAAATCAGATCATTATAAACTTTTTTAAGGTGGCAGGGCCAGGATGGAATTCTTACAATATTTTGTCGGAATTTATAAAGCCTGCCTAACATATGTATAGGTATCTTAAAATTCGCAAGATATGTTCATACCCAAATCTAAAAATATTTGCTATACGATCCCAAAGACCTTTCGTCCGATTAACCTAACCTCAAAACAATGAAGCGTGCTGTCGATGCAAATGCAAACAATGTATGCATTACCATGGAATACATACTGAACATAGCATACAATTAGGCCTAACCAAGGAATCAGAATGTGAATCCGAATAAGAACGATATATGTTTACAAGAAAGAGATTAGGGGATATCCAATTAGATCAAATGTTTGAGTATTATTCCGGATAAGAAATTAAAATTGAGTCACCTTTAATGGCTTTGCGAAGAAACTCACCAGTGATGGTGAATTAGACTAAGGACAAAAGGAAGTATAATAAGAACTCACCACCAATGGTGAGATTGACATAAGCGTCTAAATATTTTAAAAAAGTCGCAAAAGAACATACATTCTTCAAATTTTTTCTGTAAACGCATAAAAAGTATTATGAAATTCACCACTAGTGGTTAAGGACAAAAATGGGTATATTGAAAACTAACCACTAGTGGTGAGATTGACATAAGCCGCCCAAAAGTCCCAAAAGAAAATACATTCTTCAAATTTTGTCTGTAAATGCATAAAAATAAAGTATCATGAAATTCACCACTAGTGGTTAACAAGGTTTAAGGTCCACAAAATTATTTATGGAAAACTATACCTAAAACACTTTCATTTAAATTTAAATCATTTTCAATAGCAAATGTTTATTAATTTACAAGCATATTCAGTGATAATATATACAGAATTTGTTCTCATTGGTTTGAAATATTTTAATTCTATTTTTCAAAAATTTTCTTCCATTTTTTTTTTAATTTAATTTTTAATGCAAAATCACGTAACAAGTGCATGTGCTGATTAATACTAAAATTTACAAAAATGTCACAGTCTTTCTACATTGTCGTTTTGAGATTTTATTGATCATTTTGTGGATAAATTAAAGACAAATTTCTTCCAATAGCGTAATAAATTCGCAATTAATTTCACCTAAAAAAAAATTGATTTGCATGTATTTCATGTAAAAAGGGTATAACAAAAGTAGTGATAAATAAAATTTCGAAATTGAAGAAAACTGGTGAAGAGAATTTTTCATAATTTATAAAATGTTTGCTGTTTATTTAGTTTAACAATATCGATTAATGATTTCTTGTAAACATTTAAAATCGATTTTTTTTTCCAAATATTAATCACCCTTTTATTTTCAATTTTATTGATAAATTCATTAAAGCATGAAGGTTATTTTTGCTTCGTTCGTTTTCGTATGTTTAAATATACATTAAATGGAAAAAAATGTTTCAAAACGATTTGTCATGTTCGTAAATTTAATTGACAAATCGAAAATTATTTTATTTTAAATCTACCATAAGCGAAAAGAAAATATAATGCTTGAAAACCAAAGATTTTTTATGTTTAAAATAACCTTCAAAGTATTTTAAAAATGAAATGATTTTTTTGAAATATATTTTCAATACATCATAAAATATTTCCAAAACCTGTGTAATAAATATATTTGGGGTCAAGTATTTTCTTTATTACAATACAAGAAGTAAAACTTTAGCGAAATAATTTATAAAAAAATTAAAAAGTATTGAAATACATGCTTTATCAATATAAATATCCTTGAAATATTTGTAGATTTATTACAAAATATTGAAATTAATTCATATATTATAAACAGAAAACATATTTGTTTCAAAAATATTCTTTTTTTTTAACCTCTTCTTTATTTTTCTTTCACAATCTTTCCAAAATTTCATTAAAAATTCAAAAAATAACTAAATTCAACACAAATTTCCATTCACCTGTACTTGTTTACCTTACCGCCACTGTTTATTTCGTGGTGTATTCATTTCTCATTACTTGCGAATACAACCCTGTTATTCATAACGTTGATACTACTACCCATCATGTGGTGGCGTTTAATCAATAACAAAAAACTCAATTGACAGCTCACAAATTCAGTCTTTATTTTGCGTCGCCATTTTTCATGAAAATTTGTTGGAAAAAAGTGAAAAGTTCAAAGAAAATTCCTTTAAACTTCATTTAAATAAATAAAATATCATTTTAAATTATTCCCATACGATCCACAATGGATAAAAAGTCAAAAGAAGCGTTGAGACGTTACAAAAAGTCACGGCAAGCCCAATCGAGCAGCGATAGCAGCAGCAGCTCTGATTCTGACTCGGGTTCATCAAGTTCATATAGCAGTTCAGACAGTGAGCGACGACACCGCCATAAGAAATCACGGCAATCGGGTGCTATAAGACGTTCCACTAGCTCCAGCGATGAGAGGCATAAGCGTGAGAAGCGGGATCATTGCCAAAAGAAGCTGGAGGCCAAACGTAATCACTTAAAACGTAAGTTGAAAGAGGCCAAGCTAAAGAAAAAGGCCGCAGCAGCAGCGGCTGCTTTAAGTGGGCATTCGCATAGGGCTCTGTCGCCGGCCACCCAGGCAAAATTAAAAAAATTGGCTGAACGCAAACATTTAAGGGCGGCCAGCAAGGAACGCCGTGAAAGGGAAAAAGAAAAACATCGCGCCGCTTTACGGGAACGTGAACGTGAGCATCATCGTGCTGGCGGCAGTCGTTCTCCCACTAAAATAACTAAAATACGAATACATCAAGATGTCAAGAGGCAAAAGTCTCCTCCTCGCATGCACCACCAACTAATGTCGCGCGAGAAAATAATCATACAGACCAGGACGCGAGACCGTACTCCCTCAGCGGAACGCGAAAGACAACGTCATGAGCATAAAATGCGTCATGAAGATATGGCCCGGGAACGTGAACGTCGTGATAGAGAAGCTGCCCGTGACAAGGAACGTGCTGAAGCATTGGCTCGTTGTCAGGAACGTCAGCGCGAGCGTGAACGTTTGGCCCGTGAAAAACTTAGACGTGAAGAAGAGGAAAAATATGGTAAATCTTCCGTTTCAGAACGTTTGCTGCCACGCGTTCCTGAACGTGAAGTACCTGTGCGTGGTTACGACCCGCGGGAACGTTCATTGGAAAGAGCTAAACGTGAAATGGATGTCTATGAGCATGGCTATATAAGGAAGCATAGGGGAGAACCCGACTATGAAGATGGTAAGTAAAATTGTCAGGAATCGAATTGTCATGTCAAGTTTAAATTTTCAAATATTTTGCTTTCAGAGCCCGAACGTCGTGGTCATTTGGATCGTGAAGAACTGCTAAGAGAACGTGAATACTTAGCCCGTCGTCGAGAACTAAGTCCAGGAGAATATGTTGGCCCGAGCAGTAGTCGTATGCGTGGTGATCCGCGTGATCTGTATACTGAAGAGGAACGTGAACGTGCTTATAAACGAACCTATTTGGATGATGTACCCCCACGTGGTCATCCTATGAATCGTGAAGCTTGGCTAGCTGAACGAGAACTAAGAGAGCGTGAAATGCATGAGCATCCACGAGATTATCGTGACATAGAGGCGGAGCGTATGTATCCAGATGAACGAGAGCGTTTGCCTCCACGCGAAGGACGAGAAAGACCACCATTTGTAGGTAGACCAGGTCCAGAGTGGAAGCGTAACGATTGGGGATCACCTAGAGAACGAGCAGACTGGCAGGGTGATGAAGGTGGACCACCGACTACAGGTCGCGGTATGGGTTTTGTAGGTGGTCCAAAACGTGGTGGAGGAGTGGGTATAACTGGAAAAATTCCTCCTTTAATACAGCAAAGAGAACAACGACCGCCATCAGAGCCCGATTGGGATGCTGAAGAGGGTCAAATTGATACACCCAAGAAGGCGGATGGTACTCCTAAACGTGACTGGATTGAGCATGATCAAAGAGAAATGCCAATTAATCGTGATAAGCCCGGGCCAGGTGGCCGGCAATGGGGTCCTAATGAATGGCGTGAAGGTGAAGAAAATGCTGGTCCCAGTGGTGGTTATCAACGTGGGCCACCAGGGCCTATGTTGCATCATCCACGTGGTGAAAGAGGTGGTCGTGGTGGTTTCCGAGGTCGCGGCGGCCATATGGATCATGGCGAACGTATGCCCGGAGGCCATGGTTTTAGGCCTCACCATCCGCCAGCTTTAATGAATCTACCCGTACCACCACCAGGACCTTTCCATGGTGCAGGACCCATGCCCCGTTTTCCCAATAAAAGGAATATGACCTACACCAATCCGAATATATTGAAAAAGCAACAGGCCGCTTTAGCTGCAGCCAAAGCAGCTGCCCAAGCTAGTGCAGTTGCCGCAGCTACCACAGCTGTGGCGGCTGCCAAAGCCGCAGCTCAAAGTGCTGCCAATGCCACCACAAATCCTGGTATTTTAGGCCAAGTTAGTAGTAATCGTCCTCAGATGACTGATGATAAGCCAGAAGCTGGTGAAATTGTAGGAGAAAATGAACAGAAAGAAGAAACCTCATCAACAGCCGGAGAAGCAACAGAGCAGAAGGAAAAGAGAAACAGTGGCGAATTGAGTGAAATTAGTGACAGTGATGATGACATACTCAATAAGACGGAGAAAAAAGCAAAACTGGAAAATGAAGATTCGAATTCACAATGCAGAACGGAAAATAAGGACACTACAGAAGATAAAGCTGATGAAGATGAAATAATGGACTTTGAGGAAATTTCAGACGGTGAACTGGAAGAGGAAAGAGCTGCCAAAGGTAAGTTTTTGAATTAAATTGAAAAGGATAGTGATTTGAAATTGTTTGCAGGTGTGGGCGATGCATTGGGTGTGGATTGGTCTTCACTGGTAGCAGAAACTAAACGTGTGCCCTCTAATCAGGCTACAACAGCCAAACAAAAATGGCAACCTCATCGTATTATTCTAGATGTTGGTATATCCATGCGTATGGCTGGCGAAGAATACGCCAAGCGTTTACTCAATGAAGCCAAACAGCAATTAGATGAAGAACTTAAAGTGGAGAATGTTAAAAGTGAAACAAAAGCCGAAATTAAAACGGAAATTAAGGATGAGGTCTCCTCTTTATCAACCTTAGATGAAGATTCTCAGGCTACGGCTCTTGAAAATGAAGACAGTATTTCAGATGTTAAACCTAAAGAGGAGGAAGTGGATGATAAAAAAGATGTTAAGCCCTTGGCAGAAGAAAATCCAACAGAAACATTTAACGTAGACACGTTGCCACCTCTAGCTTGCATGCAAGTTTCCCAGCGTAAAATGGAAACCGAAAGACGACAATTAATAACAAATGCCTGTGGTATTAACAGTCGAGCCTTGAGTGCACGCCAGGACCTGAAACTGCGTAGACAATTATGTGGCTTGCCTGCTCGCGAGTGCGAACTAACACGCAATATACCACAGACTAGTGACAAACTGAAGGCAATGGCATTGGCAGCCTTTCAAAGGACACTACAGGTTAAGTAAAATTCTAGCTAATCTTCTAAGAAGTTTGGAGAACTGCAAAGCATGCAATTTCTTTCTTTTTTTTATTATTATTATAAATAAATAGATAGTTAAGTTATTAGTGGTTACATAAATTAATTAATTAATCTGATTAATATAAACAAAACAATAATGGATTGTTTAAACCTTTAATGGATTATGAAATAGAATTATGATGTAAAAGATAATAGAATGGCAAACAGACAAAAGTAAATATTACCCAAAAGGGGTAAATAAATTAGAGAAGAACGGAACGGGTTTTATTCACAAAGTGATGGATGAATGCCTAGTGTTTGAGTAGAAATCTAAAGGAAGAGACAAAAAACGTAACCAACTATTTTAATTTGTTATTCTTATTTGTATTGTATTTGTTTACCTTTTATTAGTTTCTCATAATTGTAAGTGCTAAAGTTCTTTAACTTTAATGCAATTTTTTTTTGTAACATGGTTTTATAGGATTTCTCTTTACAAACTGAATAATATTACAACAAATAATCAATTTTTGTGTGTAGAATGGAATCAAAATGTTATTGTTTTTCTTATTTTAATTGTTAATGTATATATTTCGTATCGTTAACCAAGTGCAAGTGCAAAAAACTTGAGAAAAATTTCAATAATTTCATTGAGAATCCCAACAATTGAAATATTTGCTTCAAGCAGTTGGCCTTTTAGATGACGTTACGCATAGTTTTATGATGGTAATACTACAATTCTATTCCTGTTTTATTTTATTTTTTTTTTTTTTTGTTGATCGATTTGGAAGTGTGTTTCAATTCATTTTTATGTTGTTTTTTTTTTTTTTTATTAACAATATTTGTCTTTATTTTGTAATGATGGTACTATTTGTGGTTTTTTAAGTTTTTGTGTCTACTATTGCCCTGTGCAATTCGAATGGTTTAAATTGTTCCTAATCTATCATGTACCTTCTACTTTTGCGCTCCCTAACAGACTGCCAATTTCAAACGGTTCAAAATTTAAATGAAAAACATTCTCGAATGAATTAAAGTAACAGGCAAACCTATTCAGCAGGGGTTATAAGACTTACCCCTGTGCTTAATATGTTTGTTTTTGTTTAAAATTTTAATTTTAAAAATTTCGAAAGTGAAATTTAAATCGTATAAGAATTTATAGATAAAAACTCCATAAAAAATGCACACTTTTAATAAATTATAAATACAAGGTCCTACGAGCTTCTGCAGAAAATGTTTGACTTGGATTTCTAAAGTGTAGAAGGATTTCAAGTTAGATGAATGTATGAGATATCATCATAAATTTGCTTTATGGTGTCATCATAAGAAACTGGGGTGAAAACTGAGAGATATATGCGCATAGCGCGATAACGAGCTCATACCAGAGAATTATGAATCTCCACTTGTGATTTTCATTGCAACCTAAATTTAACAGCATTTGAAATTGTCGCCCATCTTATAAATATCAGCATGCCCATAGGAATTCTTTAAAGGATCGCCTTTGTTTGTTCGAGATTTTGTCAGTTTAACACGTTAACTCAATCGTTTTCATATTTTCCTCATAATACGTTGACAGCCGACTACGAGATAACTCGTAGATTGCGTTCCCTTCTAGGATGCCAGCTACGAGTTATCTCGTACTTACTAAACCGGCCATTTTTGTTTAGCTACGAATAAAATCGTATTAAATCAGTGTGCTAGTATCGATAAATGGCTTTTGAGAAAAGAACAAATAGTCAATGTTGGCTTGCGTGGCTAGTTTTCTGTAAATTGTCGCGGCAGTTAATGTGTTAACAACAAAATCTTAAAAATTTTCAAAGAAGTCTAGCTGTCTGGTATTCTGGAATGCAGCTGTTTTGACTGAAAGTCTGTGGGTATTATAGACAAGGCTATTATAGGAAAGCATACCGTTTCACATCGCTGCTAAATATTTGTTTGTCAAAATGCAATGCATATTTCAGTAAGGCTCGTCCGGCAGTATACACAATGAGAGAAACAAAGCACAGTTCAATTTGTTCCCACGACATTCTGATCTGCGCTCTGGAACAACCCGACTACTGATCAACGATAAAACGAAGCACAGTTTAATTAATGTATGTCCTGATAGCATAGGCCTCCTGCTAAAAAATTAACTGCAATCATAAAGAAGAAAGTGAACGAGTCAATAAGGCAGTTCGCCCTTACAGAAGCAAAGATGTTAGAACACTTAAATGTTGGAGCTAATCTAAAACATTATTTTGTGATGAAAAACGGCTTAGCAAAGCTTAAATATACAAAATGATCCTAAAGGTTGAGATGCAAATCAAATAACAATTTAAACTATCAAATCGCTTTGAAAGTAAGTGACCGTATTGACTATCGCTAGAGCAGAAAACTAACCTCTAGTGTGCAATGAACAGGGACTACAAATAAACAAATCTGCCATGAAATGATTTTAAATGATGCGATGGTAATAGGTGGACAAGACTTGAAACCATTCAATAAATTCTGAGAAATCCAAAGTTAGGTTAGGTTAGAGGACGTGTATTTGTCAATTAAGACATATACAGTACCCGGAGGTCGAATTCACCCATTGTACAACGTCCTTAAAGAGGGAAGGATAATAGAGGGAATAGTATAAAAAGGAGAGGATGTAAGAAAGGGGAGAATGGGAAGCGGAGAAATAGCACAAAGTTATTTTTAGAAAAAAATCTTTACAAAAATGGGGAAAAAACTATTTATAAGTAAACGAAAGTGAAAGCTTAGTACAGTCCGTTCTGGAGGCTACAGTATAATCTAAAAAATTAAAACGAACAACTAACCGGCCTCATGTGTACATCCTTCTCGAGCAGATCCGATCGCAGCTATCATCACGAATAAAGGTAACTACAATGAATAAAAAAATTTCTTTTAATTTGAGAAGACTTCAAAACATTACAGAATTTTGAATTACTACCACTTTTAGGGTTAATTCCTGTCCTTGGATTTATTCCCCTTTAATCCTAGCATAGGTTGTAAACATAATTTCAATATAGAACGAGTAGATAGAGTTGCAATTGTAGATTCTTTTTTTAAATGTTTGGTTTTTTTAGTTTGTTTTTTATTTTAAATCAAGTGAAATATTTCTATTATTATTATGTTTAGCAGGTAAATGGTTATATCATAACTTAGAAAACAAGATTTTAGACGATTAGGAAAAACTGGGAAAATTGTTAAGACAGTAAAATAAAAATAAGAAAACAAAAAAATATGAGAAGAATATTTAACTTATAAAACACTAATTAAAGCTATAAATTATAAAATGTACTAAAGCTGGTTAACAAACTATACTTTAAGTACATTTTATAAAACAGTGTATGTATAATAATTTTCTGTAAATTCTAAATATAATTAATTAATAATATTCAAAATATCCTCTTTTGTATTTTGTTTTTGTTTTTTTTCTAAACAATTAATTTCATTCAAATTTTCATTGAAATTGTAAGGGTGTGTAGCTGTGTGTATGTGGCTTTATATAATTTTTCTTTTATTATTTTATTATTTCTTCTATTGATTTAAGATGGCTTTTTCTTTTTTTAGTTTAATTAATTAATAATTATAACATTTCTCTTTTTTTTCTTGTTTACGGGGTTTGTTTTGTCTTCTACAAGTTAAATTTTATTTTAGGCCTCAATAAATTGTTTCAAAATGTTTTTTATTTTAACATTTTATGTCATTAATATGTTCTTCTTGTTGTTGTTGTGTTAATATTTATATTATTTAGTAAAGATTAAATATTTTCTTTCTTTTTTTAGCTCATTTTCTTTTAATGTTTTTTGTTTTTGTTATTTCCTTTGTTGTTGTCCTGTTGTGTTTAAATAGAATTATACGATAAATGTGGTCAATTCAATGAAGGTATTCGCAAATTATGCCAATTTATTTCAATATTTGGCCATTTTGTCTGTAGGCATGTCATCATGGGATTTGAAGCACAAATCGATTTTAAATCACTCTCCAATAAGATGGCAGAACCTTTGCAATAGTGAACCTAAAAAAAGAAAACAAAGAATCAACAAAAACGTCCTATTTTTCTTATCTCATTAACGTTACCTTATTTCCTTCATTTGATCCTGGTATACCATTATAGTGCATTAGATCAAAGGTATCAGGTGTTGAACGTTTTTCCAAGGGAAAAAATTCATCCATAAATGCATTTAATAAGATAATGCCTAAACCTTCAGGATCCAAACGTCTTTGCATAATATCAACACTAAAAAAACAGAACAAATCCAATGATCATTACACATGTGTTAACAAAAGAAAAAAACTCACTATTCAGCTTCACTGACTAAATCTAAAGCGGCTAAGACATCTTGTAACACAGGTGTGGGTATAAAATTATTACCATCCGGATCATATGACTTGAAAACACGGCGGGCTATTTCTGAAGGTGTTTCCGGTGAAACAAGCCTCTTTTCATTACTAAATAACACTGTAATTAAATGGAAAAAACGAAAAAAAAATTAATAATATACCATTAATATCCGTGCTTTACATACAAACTTACCAGTTAAATGAGTTTCGGACCCCATAACCCATACCGGATTACGTGGATTCTTATAGAACGAACCCACCGTACAGTAACGCATTTGTTCCATTAGTGTTATAAAACCGATATCACTTTGCTCATTGATGCCTTTCAACTTTAAGCCACCGACATCCTGATCGTTATCCCAAACGTGGGCCACAGCTCGGCCTGTCAGCATTAAATTTATCAATGCCTGCGATCCATATCCATAAGTGTTATGAATCAATGGCTCAGAGGTATCCGACAATTCTGAATTAACATTTTCTATACCTTTTGTCAGTAAGACTGTGTACATGAACAGCAGCACACCATATTTAGCCGATAACACTTCAAAATTCATGGAATAATATTTCTCTACCTCTTCGATGGTATTGAAATGTACCACCTGCAAACGTTTATGATACTCATCGGGCGATACCTCTTCTGTCGAACTATAAGGTACAGTGTCCGCTAGATCACCAGCCACACTCATGGCGGCTGCTGCTGCTTCCTCCGCCGAAGTATCATCCATAAAGCCATCGGTATTTAAATTTGCCTCATCATTGGCCGCATCTGCAGCCGAGGTTGTTGTTGACGTTTCTTTGGCTTCTGAACACTGTTCAACGGGTAGTGTGACTATACGAAGACGTGACGCTTTACATTTGCTCAATATAGTACATAGAGCTTGTATTAATAAACTTTTACACTTGTCCGGTGTAAGCTGAAAAAGTTTAAAAAAGAACACGATATTTTTAGTTGAACAGCACTGTGGCGGTAATGTATTTACATCTTTGAGACAATGACCAGGTGTATCCATAATTAAAATCTTTAATATATAGGCTTGTACAGGAGCAATCACAGCACAGGGTCCACCTTGTTTTTGTACCAAAGCGGAAGGTTCCTCATTACTAAATTCAAAACCTGAAAGTATAAATAAAAAGAATTTTAGTGTTTAAATAATTTCATATTATTTGAGAGAAAAAAAGGAATTGTTTAGAACATCATGAACGTGATTCCCTTATAAATGGGCACAAAAAGCATTGTATTTAGGTTTAGGTTAGAGGACGTGTACTTGTTAATTGAGACAAGTACAGTACCCGCAGGTCGAATTGACCCATTGCACGGAACATCCTTAAAAATTGAAGGATAATAAAGGGGATAGGAAAAAGGAGAGGAAATAGGAAAGGGAGAATGGGAAGCAAAGGAATTACATAGACCAAACAAAACAAAAAAAAATAAGAGCGCGACTACACTGATGAAGCCCTTGCACTTCTCAACCAGTTCAAGCTACTAATGAATCTCTAGAGAGCCTTGATGTCGGTTCTCGACACAGAATTTAAACCCTCAAAGAAGACCAAGGGTCCTCAACTTCAACCTACTAAAAGCTGGGCAGTTACAGAGGAGATGCATTGTATTTGGAATACCTTAAATGAATTGCTGCTGAATCGCAACAAAAGCGAATGATTTCTGACAAAGCTGACTAGGCATGAAAAGTGATGAATTACTAATCAAAATTGCCAATAAGAATGGTAAATGGTTTCTGTAGAAGCTGTGAGTTTGAGTAGGAGAAGGAAGCGTTTGTCTTTTATCACATGTGTCAGTGCCCTGCTCCTGTCATAAAGCGACGGAGGTTTATATAAAGATTATCAGCATAGCAAGACTTGTGATGGTTTTACCTAGGGAATGATTGAACTCTGTGTAGAATTGAGCTACAACAATGCACCTAACGCTAGGCTAAGCAGAATCTTTTCCTTTAAGGGGATTCCTTACATTACCTAAGGTTTTGTTCTGTGCTTGATAGGATTGAGATGGAAAATCATTTGCCAACGACTGTTTCGCTACCGTCAAAAACCTTAGTCGAATTCATATAGTCAGCAAATGGGCATCCACAAAGGTTGAACAGATTAAAAAAGCTGGAAGGGGTGTTCGCATCAATAACATATGTACATACATACATACATAATTGGCCATTACAACCCTTCAGTCAGGATCTCAACATCACTCATGTTGTGTGTGTTAGTTTTATACATGAGTGGCGAAATCTACAGTTTAACGTCGACTCCGAACGACTGATTTTGAGAAACTTTTTCATGGCAGGTTTATTTACTCTCAGAGTTTTTTGCCAGAAATCTGCTGAGGGAAAGTCGCCGAAGAAATATTTTTTCATATTTCGTTTTGATGTCTGATCTGGGATACGAACCCTGGCTTCGCGTCTAATAAGCCGACACACTGCTGACTAGACTACGGAGACCTCATTCCCATCATTAAACTCTCTATAGATCAATAGAATATAACTTTTTTACATCGATAGGGGATTCAATAAGAGGTGCTCATTTGATTCTAATAAGATCATTCATTAATGGAAAAAAACGTCACACTCTTAACTTGACTGGCTCACAATCCAGTTGGAATTTGTAAAGGGAATGGAAGAAATAATTCTTTTATTCAAGTTTTTAAGAGCCAGAAGTATTTGCATCATAGTATCTTATTGGAATTTAAGTACAGCGTATATATCGACAGTATTTTATATACCCAACATAATATAAACAAACAAGATGTATTCATAAATATAAATTCCTTAAGATTATACATTTAGCCGATCACGACTGTATTTTTTTTTATACTTTAAAGATTAATTAATAAACACACAACAAATTATTGTTTTTCACACAAGGAACGTATTTAAACGTATCGAAAACATGCAGTCGACTGTATACAGTTTCGATAAGCATAAACGTCAACTCGATAAGATCGATTCAAAATAAATACAAAAAATTCAAACAAAAAGTAAAAAGTATAGACAAGAAGTATTAAATAAATGATACAACAATTGCTAGACATGATGACTAATCTTCCAAAAAATTTCAAAAATGTTTATTAAAAATAAACAAAAGAACTGAGAGTATAGAGAGTAGAAGGCAACAGTAATCATCTCCAAACATAAACACACATATGGATTATTAAGGTTTTTGGGCAAAGAGAGAAAGAAAGAGAGGAGTGCAATACAGCAGCAGACTGCCAAGGTAAACTATGTATGTTGTATGTAATACAAGATCATGTTATTAAATACAGTAATAAGATTGATAGGAAAATAATATACAAACTTATGTATTAAATAACGGTCTGTAAATAAATTAGAGACACCGGGGAATCAACTACTACAAACACTTATCATCTGATGGGTGCGTGTGTGTGTGTGTGAGTATGTGTTTGCGGCGATTATAACACAAAATACAGTAGAATAATGCTTTGCATACAATTACATTCCATATAATATAAATGACTACGGACTGACCGAATAACAGGCAGACAGACTAACCACCCACCTTGAGACCAGCGTCGAAATACATCTAAACGTATGGCTGGTCCCCATAATAAATTGCGTATTTCTTGTAATTCGCGCGCATCCTTGGCCGTTGTCATTGTTGAGGGATTCAAACCAGCACTACTCCCACTTGTGCTAGCCTGTTGTAGTTGTTGCTGATGCTGCTGTTGATGTAGATGTTGCTGCTGCTGCTGCACTTGTTCTGCAGCGCCGACAGCAGCTGCTACTGTTGATCCAGCTGCTGCCAGCATTGAGGAGGCTGCTGCATTCTTGGCTTTGGTTGAGGCACTGTTTGTATGTTCGCCCATACTTTTTCGTTTTTTTACACACAATTCTCTTAAAATTATTTTATCTTTTTGTCGTTATATTCACAGTTAAACAATAAAATGTTATTATTTATTAATTTTTTCTTCTATTTGCTTTCCATTCGTTCATTTACACAGATTGACTAAAGAAAAAAATACAATTTTTTTCCAATTTCACTTTTTACTTCATTTCATACACAATTTTTTTTCTTCCTTTTGTAGTTATTTTTCTACAATTTTATTGGTTAATTTAGCAAATTTTGTTTAACAATTAAATGCTATTGTTAAATGATTTGCCAATACTTTTGGCAGTTAAAATTGGTTTGTTTAATTCGTTTATTATTTGAGATTTTATTTTAATTTGTTCGTTTAGTTTACTAAACACCCCGTACAAGAAAATGCACACCACAGCGGAAAAGTAATGGGAAAAAATTCATGAAATGCAATCAGTTGTCAAATGTTCAATGAAATGTCAAGCAAAACAGTGTTGTAAAATTCAGTACTTTTTCATTTCAAAAGTACCGCAGTACCCCTAACAAGCTTTCAGTACTTTTTTCATTTTTTTTTTCGTTCAAAAAATAAATATATATTTTAAAAATAATTCCCACATTCTTTTTCCGTTTCCGGGTTTATAAAGTAAAAATTAAGCCCCGTTTGTTTAATGCCCTATGTGGTCTGTCTGTCAAATAAGTAGTTAGTAAGTATCCTTATTAGAAGAAGCCAAAGGCAACGCCACCAAGGCGAATTCATATAATAGGTGGGAGCATCTAAACAGCTGATATCAAATCGATTGTCAAAATTTGTGTGTGTTTGTTGTGCGTGTGTGTGTTGTTGTTCATTTTTTTCCTTATCCATTTTTTTCTTCCTATTTTGACAATCTAAATGCTGTTTAACAAAAACAAAATGCCTGTTGTTTTTGCATTGTTGTACTTGTGGTAGACACTCGGTCACCGGTTACATGATTTCGCATTGCACGACACGGGTCAAAACCAATTCAGACAAAACGAAAACAAAAACCTAATGGATTGATGTTGTTGTTGTTGTTATGATGGTTTTGCTCGCTGCTGGTTTGGAAAGGAAAGAGAGAGGATAAGCAAAAAAATCAATTTTTTTAAAGTGTGGTGAATTTGGAGTTGTGGTGAGTTTTAAAAATGTGATGAATTTATCCGATGTGGTGAATAAAATCGAAACTCAACAAAGCGCCGTTATTCGAGATGGTACTGTATTGTCATAAATCAATGTACTGTATATCGTGATTTGGACGGTGTGTGTCTAGTATAAGTAATTGTGTGTGGATGGATGATAATGGATTCGCTGGCTGCTGGTTTGGAAAGGAAAAGAAAAAATATTAAATTTTTTTAAAGTGGGATGAATTTTGTATTTGTGGTGAGTTTCTAATGTGGTGAGTTCTTACAAAATGTGCTGAATTTATCGGGTGAGGTGAATAAAATCGAAGTGCCGTTATTCGAAATGGTACTGTATTATCATAAAACCGTGTACTGTACGCCGTGATTTTGACGGTGCATGTGTAGAATAAGTAATTTTCACATCTGTTAGTGGAGACATGTGAATTAACGACGTTGCCATTGCTATTTAAAGTTCTAAAAAAATTAAATTAGAAAACTGCATACAAAAAATACATAAATATAGTAAATTATTTTGTAAATGAATTTTTGAATAATTTCTTTCTTTTATGTTTTATCCCCAAAATGCTTGCAAATTGGAAATTCGTTGTCGCAATATTTATAATTTTTTGTGCTTTGTTCTGAATTTAAAGCGACAAACGTTGCATCGACATTTGACGTCTACATTTCGATTCAACTGTTTTTGTTTTGTATATGAGAAACTTGTTATAGTTAGTATTAGTTTTTCTATTCCATTCCGTAAGTACATATTAATTATAAATAAATATATTTTTATAAAAGTACTATTTGTTGCAAAAAAGGTACTCTTTCAGTTATAGTTCAGTACTATTTTAAAATTTCAATTTTGCAACACTGTCAAGCAAACACATCCAATCGAAATCAGCCGCTGTTAACAGAAATGTTTATTTGTTTATTACTGTCAAGACTCAACAGCCATTAGTAAGTGAAGTAATAGGGTGTTTCATATACGAATTAATTTCTTTATACACATTTTTACACGTTATTTACAAACTAATATTTAAAATTATGTAATAATATCAGTTCATTTTAGAAAACATTGTTTGCTGTTGTTCAGTTAAATTTGAATTACAAATTGGTTGACAAAAGAGATATCCAAGTGTATGAATGAATCTCTGTAATGTATTCTCTCGTTTTATTTTTTGCTGCATTGCAGACAGCACTAACCAATTTTAAAATATGATGCCATATATAACTACGTATGCACATGCAACTACATACATACATGCATAATTGACCATTACAACCCTTCAGTCAGGATTACGGCCTAGCTTCTCACACCACTCATGTTCTGTGCGTTAATTTTATACATGAGTGGCGGAATCTACAGTTTAACGTCAACTCCGAACGACTGATTTTGAGAAACAGAGTTTTTTTGTCAGAAATCTGCTGAGAGGATGTCGCCGAAGAAATACATTTTTATTTCATATTTTGTTTTGATGTCTGACCTGTGGTTTGAACTCGAGCCTTACGTCTAATAAGCCAACACACTACCTGCTAGAATACGGCAACTTCATGCCTTCAATGTAGAATACAGAATTTTCTCAAACCCCCATGTATTTACATTTAATACCTTTCGCAAATATTAACCACCCGCAATTAATTTCATAATCGCATGTTTGCTTTACAAAATTTCATAAATTGTTTATAAATTTTTAATGTTGCGCGATCGTTACAGCATTTCCCTCTGCATACGCGTAAACACAAGGAAAACTTCTCTGACCGACAAGACTTCAATCATTCCCTAACAATTAAAACAAACAAACGATGATAACCACCACCGCAAGGACCACACGCAATTGGACATGAACTATAAAGTTTTGATTGTATATGTTTAAAAATCCAAGAAAAAAAAGAAAACCGTTTTTGCGTAAGAGAAAAAAGTAATTCTAATCAAAAGATCGATTGCTGAAAAGAGAGTAGTAGGAAAAATAAAAATGAAAACAAACGACGACTGAAGAAAAACAACAGAAACAACGATAACAACAATATTTGAAGTGAAACAAATAAGGAAATGGAAAGTAATTAACACAGATTCGCAGACGTACTCGTATATGAATGCGTGTATGTGTGTGTGTGTGTGTGAGTGTTTACATTGTAAAAAGTCAAGTAAAGAAACTACAACAACAGAACAATTATTGAAAAGATTTAAAACACGAGTAAGTGAGTGTTTATTTTTAAAAGGTTGTTAATAAAGTTGTTAATTAATGTTTTTGTAATTGCTGTTGTTGTTGTTTATTTCTTTTATTTTTTTATGTACATACTTACTACTAAACAGGTGAGTAATTAGAGATCAACGAGAATATGCGAGAATGATGTTTGGGGTTGTATTGTTGTTGACAACGGTTGTTTTTCTTTAACTCTTTTCTGTTCAATGAATGAATGATTAAAGTTTAGTGTTGTAGTCATTGGTGCTACTCTCTGCCTATGTTAGGAGAGATCCCATTAAAATGTGTGGGTAAAACAAACAGTGAGAGAGACGCTAGAGAGAGAGAGCCAAAAAGGAGAGTAAATGAAAATAGCTGTTTAAAAACTGGCTCCACTTATTATAACTTTAAGCAGTTGTGCATAAAACTCGAAACTGACAAGTGTTGGAAATTACGAAACAATAATAACGGGCGTATGTAATAACGTAAAATAATCATAAAAAAATAAATATTAAGGTGATTGAAAATATAAAATAATTAAATAATAAAAATAATGCAATTATAAAAGTAATTGAAATTAAATAATTTTATAAAATAAAAATATTGTGTGTATTAATACAAAAAAAATTCAATGATAAAAAAAAATAAAAGCAAAACAATAATAGTAGTGTTGGTGTTGCGTTTTCTGGTTTTATTAAAAATTATTTTTTTTTTCTTCTTTTTTAATTAATTTTCTTAACTTATTGTAAAAAAAGTACGTGTTTTGCTGTAAATTTTTATATTTAACGACCTCTACCTTGTCGTCGTCATTAGTAATGAATACTGCGGAATATGGTGTCGAAATAATGCGATTTTTTCAGCTTCAGATTTGGTGCGTTACCAAATTTGTGCGTTTTTTTTTCTCGTTTTTATTAAATTTATTATAAAACAGCTGCTACTTATTCATTCTAATCAACTAGCTTATTAATGCCTATTTCTTGAAGAGAAGGTTGAAATTGTTTTCTTTACATTCCATGTGCACGATCAGTTGGAAAGGAGTCTAAGAATCTTACATATAATCGGCAAATCTTTTATAGCTGCTACGAGGTTATTATGGAAATTTGCCCTCAATACAGATATTCGTTCAATTCTTATAATTGAAATTAGCTGAACTTGATTTAATTTTTGTTAAGGTTTTAAACGTTTCATTTCAAAACGTAGCCTCAGCTTCATTACATACATAATTGATCGTTACAATCCTTCAGCCAGGATTACGGCCTAGCTTCTCACACCACTCATGTTGCGTGCCTTAATTTTGTACTTGAGTGGCGGGACCTACAGTTTAATGTCGATTCCGAACTACAGATTTTTTTAAACTTTTTCATGGCAGATTTATTTACTCTCAGAGTTTTTGCCAGAAATCTGCTGAGAGGAAGTCGCCGAAGAAATATTTTTTTTTTCATATTTCGTTTTTGACGTCTCGGGCTTTACGTCTAATAAGCGAACACACTGCTTACTAGACTACGATGACTTCATTACCTGGCATCAAATCTGAATCACATCAAATCTGAAGAATGTCAACATTTTTAATTCTGGCACACATTTATTTGTCAGGATCAATATTTTGTATTCCTATCTATTACTTTGCGGATGACAGAGGTATTTGACCTTAGGCCAAGACCTTTGGGGATTTGACGAAAATACTTAAAATGAACGAATCACTTGCAGTCGATCATTAATTAGATTCCGAATGTGGACGTGATAATGTTGTTTTAAACTTTAAAACAAACACTTTTCTATGACTAAACTCTCACCTTATTTTCGCTCTCTTACTCACTAATACATAACCAAAAAATTTTTGGTAATCCCTGTTTTAAAGTCTTATAAACGCATCATCTGTCATCTGCAACAAGAAACCGCATATGTTTAAAGTGTCGAAAGCATGAAATGCATCGAAATTTGTTTTGAGGCTCTCGTCAAGAGGTATCCAACTTACTTGTTTCATTAGATAACCGTTGTAATTTGATTACCTCTTGACATCCGATCGATTAGATAGTGGAGAGCAATATAATTCACAGACAGACAGATATCAAATCTAACTTATTTTCCTAGCATTGCATGAGTAGGGGTCATACCCTGAGCGGCCTTCCTTCCTGCCTTTGTAATTTTCTATCTAAAATTCTATCTTTTTATAACGAAGTTTGCTGTAAAAAACTTCAGACTGACATGTAAGCTATAACTTAGACTTTCTACAAGAAAACTTTCATTGTGTGAACAGAGACGATTTATTGGAAAACTTTTTGTATGATTCTCTAGGAGTTTTTATTTTCAAAAGTGCATTATTTTACCACTCTTGCTAAAAATAATTAAAAAAAAATCATGTGAATTTGTGTTTTTTTTTAAGTATTGTTTAAATAAATTGACGTTATATGGCAAGTTTAGAAATAAAACAAGTTTTGTTTTTGAAACACTTGATTGCGTTTTGAGATCGAAATTAAAAAAAAATTTAAAAAAACACACTTAAATTAGCGTGAAATTCTATAAAAAAAAACCGAAAAAACAATAACAATTTAAATCGAATACATATATAAACCTAAAAACCTATACAAATATTTAAACTAAAAAAATACGAATAAATACTACGATTATTAAACAATAACAACAATAAAATAAAAACAAGTTATTTAAATTTAAAAAAATAAAATCTAACCAATGGATTAAAAAAATAATGTGTTCTAGTCAAATGACTTGTTGGTGACGTTTTTATCTGTTTAATTTACGTGTTTTTTAATGAAAAAAGAGAAAAAAAATACAATATAAACACTGAAGACATTAAACGCATATAAATTACATTATTTACGCCGCCATATGCACGTATTTTATCAACAATAATGTCAACGAAAAACCCTTTTTGTCATTAGAGAAACAACAAAAATCCCCACCTTTAAAATGAGACAAGAAGAAAAAAAGAGTGCATTTTACTCAATCATTTGTCTTTGCTTAATTTAATATTCAATTGAAAAAGATCATACAAAAACAAAAACAAAAAGAGCAGAGAACAGTACAAAAATGAAACCTGTTCTCAGATCAAGTGTTCTAAGTGTTGTCGTTGTCGTGGCTGTAGATATATGTATGCCCTCTACTGTAGCTATTAAAGGCATCATCCTCTTTAATAATGAACGTAAATCGTTTTTTTTTTTTTTAATATTTTAAAATTTTTTATTTTAAGGTTTGGCTTTTTTTTAAATATCTTTTTGAATATCTTTCAGTGAAATCCTCTTAAAAGCAATACATTTTTTAAAATTTATTTGATTTTTTTAAAGAAATTCCTTTGAAGATACAAAAAAAATTCATTGGAATACTCGTATCTTATATGACGATTATCATTTTAGGTTATACCCATAATTAGTGATGGAATTAAAAATATAAAATTTATTTATATTACCTTTATAATTCAGGGTAATTTACAAAAAACTTCAACACACTTACATACTTACATAAATACAAATCTTAAACACCTGACTGTTGAAATGTTTTTTTGCGTTTTTATAATTTAAGAATAATCGATTAAGATAAAATGACTGTAATTATAATAATTTGAAATACATTTGGGTTGTTGTTGAAGTTATTAAATTGCTTATAATGTAATCTAGTCAAGATTTGATGTCGCAATTGTCTTCCAAAAATCACCAAAGATACGATAACCTATGCTCTTACAGACGCTCGTAGTTAATTCAAATGTTTAATTTAAAATGCTAAGGTGTTTAAATGTTTGTTTATTTCTTTAAGAACTTCAGCTTATTACAATACAAGCAAACATTATTACCCACAAGTGGCGGTATTTTGTTATACATCGCCTCCGAGTAACAGGTATGAGAAACATCTCAATGACAATTGATTACTCTCACAGATTTTGTCAGAGAGAAAGTCGTTGAAAAAAGCATCCTTTTTCAATATTTCACACATGCATACATAATTGGCCATTACAACCCTTTAGTCAGGATTACGGCCTAGCTTCTCAGACCACTCATGTTGTATGCGTTATTTTATACGTGAATGGCGGGACCTACAGTTTAACGTCGACTCTGAACGACAGATTTTGAGAAACTAGTCATTGCAGGTTTATTTACTCTCCGTGAGTTTTTGCCAGAAATCTGCTGAGAGGAAGTAGCCTAAGAAATATTTTTTTTTATCAAATTTCGTTTTGATGTCTGACCTGGGATACGAATCCGGGCTTTACGTCTAATAAGCCAACACAGTATCTACTAGACTACGGCGACTGTGTCACTATTATACTTTGGAAAAACAAACATCAACGTCTTCACTTATAGAGTGTAATTGTGTTGAGTGTAATTAGATTTTCTCTGTGTTATTATCACTGTATATTAGTTTTTATTGCTTTACTTTAAACTTTCATTTTATGTTGATACATACATTTTAAACAAAATGCTAATTTTGTAAATATATATGTACATATTTATATACGTATGTATGTATGCATAATAAAACGCATTCTCCACTTGAAAGAAATTCTATTTAACCTCGTAAATCTTTATTTTTGTTTCTGTTTATATTGTCAATTACCAACACTGTAAATATAGCAACACCTTTATGTAGCCGTCATTCTTCACTATCTGCTCTTGTAAATAATGTGTGTGCTATTCAAAGCACCATACCATACCATACAGTTATTCCTTTCTATTTTAACCCTTTTCAGGTCTTGTGACTTTTTTTTTCTAAGTATAAGCAAGTATTTTTAGCATTTATTATCTCTTTTTATTTTAAATTATACAATATTTTCTTGCTGCATGTGGAAATGTGTTTATTTTTTTCTTTCTTTCTTTTTGTTTTTATTTTCTGTTTGCATTGTGATATTTGTTATTATAGGTCAGTGCGCGGTTTATGGCTATTTGTTTAGTTTCGTTTAGATTTTTTTCTTCTTCTTGAGTTTCTCTTCTTATTGCTTTTTTTTAGATATTTTGCATAAAATAATACAAAACAAAAAAAAATTGTGCAAAAAGGCACATCAAGTTGTTTGGGGTGATTTTCTCTTCGTTTTAAATAATTTATTATTTTGCCTTCTACTGATAACACCAACAACAAATTCATTCATAAATTAAATGTGGGAGAGCTAAAGCAACATATATACATACATACATACATACTTAATTGCACACATTAATGAGAGAAAGATTATTACTTAATATTTTGCATTTATTTCGCCTTTCTTCTTCTTTTACGTTTTTCTTCCTGCACGCTTTGCCTAGCATCTTGTGAGACAAAAATTAATGAGTCCCTCACTATCAACAAGAACAACAACAACACGTATTAAGATCTATCATATAATAACACTTCAATCAGCATGCTGCAAATGTTTGTTTTGTTTTGTTTTTGCAAGGGAGAGATCAGTGTGGTATGTAAAAGTAATGCCAAATGCATTGAATAACAGCGGCGATTAAACCTGACATTTCAAGATTATGAATTTGAATTATTGGCACATTGCTTTTTTGTTTTCCTTTTTATAGAGATTAATTTATAAAAGAGAACATGACGTTGGCGCCATTGTTATTAGCAAAAAAAATACTGTGATGAAAAGCACTGTATAAGACAAATCAATTTTTTATATTGAATTGGAAAAGTTTAGTGTTGATAGCAAAGCTCGTCTTATTAAACATTAAATTAATCGTTAAATCGTTGTAAATATTGTATAATTAATTGGAATTTAAACGGCTTGGCTACAAAATGATAATACATACGTACATGTACATATAGATACATGATTTAATTGTTGTATGGTTAAACGATTATTTGATTAAGGAAACTATTAAAGATTGGAGAAACTCTCACCTACATATATACACAATACTTGTACATAGTCAGCGTTATTTCTAGGCAACTACCAAACCTGCCTTCTTAATAACATGAATACAAATAATCTTTTCCATTTATAGGCCTGTCTTTTGCTTTATTTATATTATATTGGCCACCTTTTGTGGCGCTCTCCGAAATCAGAAGATACTTCTGTAAGCTATTGGTTTCATTGCACATCGTTTTGTGTGAAATCGGAATTGTTAACATCAACATCACAAAAACGCACAATTATCCACACTGCTAATGGACTCTGCACTTGTTATCCTTTTTTTACGTTGAAATTTATTTTTAACAGAATCAAAAGTGATGACTTCTTTCATGTTGTGCCTCAACTTTAATTTTCCTTCTTATGAATTCGGAACGTTTACATTTTGAAAAGAATTTACAATTGATTTTGATTTCAATAAAGACGGCGTTTTTTTGTTTTTGCGTCTAGTCAATAAATCCATAAACAAATTCAATAATAAACAATCACATGTATTCATACATGCATACATACATACATACATATGTACATAATTTACAAATTGATACGAAATGAGTATATTTTTTTCCTTTTTTGCATTTATTATTTAATATTCTACGCACAAAACAACAAATCACATCCAACACGCAAATGAAACCTTAACAAAATAATCAGAAAATGAAAAAAAATCAAAACTGATAATTTTATTGCGAAACGGAATAATTCAGTTCTTTTTCTTTAAATTTTTGTTTTAATTCAATCCCTAGTATAACTACGGCCACAACAGCAACAATAACAACATGAGCAGCTGTAATAGCAAGTCAAAGCAATAGCAACGTCAATAAATAGCCACAATAACAGCAACAAAAATAAATAGAAATTGCATGAAAACAAAAGTAATGCATAAATGAAGTTGTTGTAAACGATAATGTCAACAAATCATCATATAAGAGTACATTTTGTTTACAAACAATACCATCATATTCATTTGATTCCCTGCTTGTGTGCATATTAGTGTGTGTGTGAAAATACTCATTTATTTGCCATCTCTTTTTGCAATTGCTACTCTCCTATTACTAGACCTGTAAATAATTACAATAAAAACAATCAAATGAGAGACGATGAAGAAATAATGCTAAAACAGCTTCTTAATTTAATAAAAACGTTAAAAATATAAAAACGCCTAAGCACTGTGACATACTCGTACTAGTTTAGAATTATCCATTTATGGTATAAGGAACTTTCTTTTAATGCTTTTGTTGTTGTTTTTTTTTTCTTATTTCTAATTGGTCATCGCATAAATTAGAATTTAAAAATAATTTCAACATTATTTGTATACAATGATGGAGAATGCAATTGCATACAGTGATTTTATTAAGTGTTACACTGTGGAACAAAAGTAAAACAAAAATAATTAAAACAATAAATTAGAATGAGCCTTTGTTCAGGTTCAATAAAGGTAATTCGGAGAATATTGCAGTCCATAAAAAACTAGTCGCGTTTTTTAAGCTTTTCTCTATATCATATCATAAGTATGACGTTGTTAATTCTGATAAATGAAGCTAATCCTCTCTGCATGTGAATATGGCTGGACAAAATTTACACTAGCAGTACTTAAAGGTATTTGAATTGGTTTGAGGTCAAACTAACTCAGTGTATACATACTTGGACTTCTGTTCTTGTACTAGCCAATTAAAAGGCCACATAATATTTTCCTAATTGCTTTTACGAGCTACTCACTTTATCGTTTTCGGCTTATTTAGAATTATTTAAACTTTAAGGACTCCAGACATTTGCTCTAAAGTAGTCTGATATCTACCTTCCCATTGCTGTAATTGAAACTGGAACACGCTTCCGTACTGAATGATTTACATTCAATATTTATAGGAAACAAGTTTAACAGAGCCAACAAGCAAACCTTAACAAATTCTTATATTTTTAGTTATGTATTTTGATATCTTTTTAATTGAAGTTTCTTAAAAAGCGGTATACATTTGCCTCTCACTGTACTCGTACAACAAAAAGCATGAGTGTTGCGTAGCATTTCATAGATTACATTGGAATTGCCGACATCGTTTATTAATTAAACGATAAACAATGTGTATACCTTCCACCCTTTTATCTTGTATGTATAGATAACCAATATAGCAGTTAAAATGTCAATTTTTATAAAGAAAATTACCACAGAACATCTCAGTTTTTATAACACGAAATATAATCATTTTGTGAAGTTAAAAGTTATACTTTTTTTGTTTCCTAATCGATTATCGATAAGTGACCTTAGACAAAATTGAGGACAATGTCATAATATTTCAAAGTTTATTATGGTTACCCAAAATTGATTTTAGTTTTCCACCACTTGAATATGTCAAATATTTTTTTTTGAAGAATTTTGACAAAAGTCTCATTCAACTATTTAAAATATTACAAGAAATTTCACCGAAACACTGAGTGATTGATTGCTTCCTATATTTACAGAATGTTTTTTCAATTTGAACTCTTAAAATAATTTTTTAATTTGCTTATAATACGAGTAGGTTTCTGGGTTCAATGAACGAAAATCTACTATAAGCAATGACTTGTTATTTTATACAATTAAATACTTCACTATCAAGGCCTTACCGTAGCATTCTTGCTTGTTTTGTGCAGCACAGTAAATAGAGCCAGCAAATAGAGAGGTTTCTCATGCTTAAGTTTGTGCCATTAGAGTCAAAAAGCACAGATTATGACTGCCAAAGGTTAAATGAAATGTTAATTCCATAATTAAATATTTAATAAATGATACTTTTAATTAAATCATAAATTATTTTCAGTAAATTAAGTATTTTTTTTTAAACAAACATTTCTATGAAAAATGTTCTATAATAACTAAACAATTTACGTGAGTGTAAATAATACTCTCGTCCTACTCGTTTGATTAAATACAACACTTGTTCTGCTACAATGTTTGTGTGTAAGTATAGCTGCCTTTCCCTTGATATGTTGAACTAACGGATATTTATGTTTATCGATAAACATAGATAACACTGATCCACAAACAACTAAAGAGCTAAAATTTTGATCTCTTTACCATTCAACTTGTCATGTTCTCATAAATAACAACAACAACAAATAACATTAAAACCGCCTTAAAACACACAACATCAACACTCGTAATGCGTTTTGTTTTTCTCAAGTAAATCTTTCAAGAATATTTGTTTTGTAATTTTATTTTTTTTTTTATTTTTTAGTTTTTAATTAAAAAAGAAAAAAAGAATTTGTTTTATTGTGTATAATATTTTGTGTGTCTTATAAATTAAAAAAAAAAAATAAAAAAAACTGTGATAAATATTATAATTGTAACAGCCATTAAAAGTGAAGTAAAAATAATAATTTAAACTGTCTTGGCCAACAATAAAAACAAAAAGAATAGAAATAGAAAAAACAAAAGATTATTAACCAAATAATGTCTCAAATCAACACAAGTAGCCGGGTTACTGCTCATTCGATAAGCAACAACAGTCTGCAGCAGACACATACAATGAAATGGTATTTCATTTGGGGCCTATTCACCTGCAGCCTTCTGCATTGTGTTCATGCAGCCGTTGCCGTAAACGATGCACGTTTTGTATATAATAAATCAAAAACGGATACCGAAACAAACAGTGCTGAGAGTACAGATGCGAATACGAATGTTAAGCTACTCGAAGAAAATGAAACAGATCCGGTAAGTAATCAAAAAAGAAAAGAATATGAATTAATTTGTAAGTATTTCGTTAAAACAATGCAAAAACACAAAACGAAACGAAAATGTATTAAAAAAACAAAATCTATTAACTAAAGAGCAGAAGACCAAAACAGACAGACTATCACAAACTCAAGTGGTTTGATATGATAAAAACATATAGGGCAGCGTGTTCATCTTTTCAAACTGAGAGTAAATCGAACTAATTGGATACACTGTCCTCAAGTGCAGCATTTCAAGGTTCCACCATTACATACATACATACATAATTGGTCATTACAACCCTTCAGTCAGGATCATTGGCCTAGCTTCTCACACCACTCATGTTGTGAGCCTTAATTTTATACTTGAGTAGCGGGACCGACTCCGAACGACAGATTTTGAGAAACTTTTTCATGGCAGGTTTATTTTCAGAGTGTTTGCCAAAAATCTGCTGAGAAGAAAATGTCGCCGAAGAAAAAAATTTTTTTTTATATATTTCGTTTTGATGCCTGATCTGGGATACGAATCAGGGCTTTACGTCTGGGTGCTCCAGCATTGTCCTGATTAAATCTTTGAGACTCCGTACGTTTTTGGGTCAATGTTCACATTAAACGAAACGAATTGTGTTTGCCATAGATACCTACTGATAGATGCCTACAATTTCAGCAACTCAACAGATGGGATAGATGAGGCCCTTGGGGCTTCATGAAATATAGGACATTATCTTGGTGCCACTCCTCATTGATTAATGCCTCCAAATTAACATCCTTAAATATTTTTTGTGTTCCGTATTGAAATCATGAGTTCTGAACCACAGAAACTATGTCTCACATGTTGAAATCGATAGAACATGATGAGCAATTGTCGACAATGTTTTGTTTCGCAACGAAGTGAATTTTAGCAATTTCGTGAATTTGTAGCAAAAGTTCGTATCAATAATTAATATAACATGGTGGTGATAATACTATAACGTGTAACGACACCATGCGCGGACAATTTGAAATTTATTGAGGAATCAATGAAGTAGAGAGGCTATTTCAACATTCTAAAGAACAAATTCATCAAAAGTTCTGAAGAATTAAGAACTTCTAATGGCCATTACTTCCAACATGTCAATGAACCCAATCATACGGCTGCTACATAATGTGAACATGTGATTTGTCTACCAAAGTCTCCACAGGCTTGCACAAAGTTCCGATATGAGTCCAAGAGACCACTTAGTAGATCATTTGGAAGAACGATTAAGTAGTCGCTAAACCTCAAACAAAAGTTAACCAAAATACTTGCTCATGGGTGCATGGCGGCAAATATCCCCAGGGAAAACTAAACAAAACTGGTACATTCAATGCCAAATAAATATAAGTTCTTGACCTTTAGGGATATCCTACTAAATATAAGGAATAACAGTTTCATATATTAGGCCTTTGAATTTTGAATTTACTCTGAGTTCTTCTTAGGGGTACCTACACTTTTGCGATTCTAAAATAAGTAGTCAGCAAAAACTTTTCCTTATTTTTCTCTTGTTTTGTGGAAAACTTAAAAATTTTTTTGTTTTATAATAAAACAGAAATAAATTAATATAATAAGTATAAAAACTTTAATTATTTATACCAAATTTTGCTACAAATTCATGAAATTGCAAAAATGTATTGGGGTACTAAGACTTTCGCTGTCCACTGTGTATAAGTTATAAAGTCACAAACCATATGTTAAACTATTACGAAGCCCCATCATCATAGGAATTCCTATGTTATTAAACGTTTTTTTATTTGCTGGAAATTAAATAAAAATTTGTAAAGATTTCATATTTAGTATTAGAGCAGCATAACAACATTCTTTAATTTTATTTATTATTAAAAAAAATATATAGTATTTAATTTTGCACAAACACTTCTAAATCTAGAAACGTCGACCATTATATCGTCTTATTTCATATCGTCTTTATTCAAAATAAAATCATCATCTCTAGTATTTATCTAGGAAAACTTTCCATATAGTTTTGAGAAAATATTACATTTTTACGACAAGAAAAAAATTCCATTAAAATAATACGAAAAAAAAAGAAAATCTTGTGGAATACTCCTCCTTTACAATAGAATTGAATGTGTGGCATTTTTAGTGGTTTTAATAAATTTTGAGAAATTGTTCACCTCCTCAAATATTTCAACAGATCTGTTTGAAATCCTTTTAAAATGAATATTTCAAGTTAATTAACGTTTTCATCACAACTCGACTCTTGTACGTATATACGATGCGATGATACGATGAGTGCATGCATACAGATCTTATGGTTACAAAGCAATTTATGAAACCAATTCCATGTGATCTGTATTGCCTTGGCTCAGCAAGTTCATATACTCGTACTTGCGGCATATTGTGCAAATATTTATAAACTTGTCGGCTGCTGTGCGAATTAATACAAGTGTTATGGACATTCAAATAGCAGCAGGCAATTTAAATTATTCAAAAAATAAAATAAATCCTTATGGCATTTAAATTATGAACTTTAAATTAAAAATAAAAATCCAGGCAAAAAACAAACAATGCAACCCAGCTCTCTCTCTTTTTCTCTCTCACCCACACAATTGTTTTTGTTTATTTTGCCCCCTGCCCATAAGAGGCAATTTCTTTCCACGTTTTTTCTTGTTTTTTCCCGTTTTTTTGCATTGTCGTGGAGAGACCATGTTAATGTTTAATGTTTATCTGCGGATTCTTTAGATGTTGATTTTAAAGTTCGTTTCTTTTTATTTTTAATTAATTTTTCTGTATGTTTTGTATGCCAAGTTAAACCAAAGATTACTTACCTTCAAGTTTAAATAAATATTCAATTAAAAAATAAATATTTTTGCAAAAATTAATTAAAAATAAAACAAAAACAAAACAAAAATAACGGAAAACGTGTGTTGTGAGGGCGAGTTGTTGTTGGTTTTTTGCGAATTGACGTTATTTAAATGAGTAAATAAGGAGCCGCTGAAACAAAAAAGAAACGATTTTCCAATTAGAATTTAATTTTAATTAGAATCTAATCCAATACATATAGACAATATTTGTTTTATTTTATTTATAAATTAGTAAAGAAAAAATTTCTTTTTAAGCTTTTTGTCGCCACTTAATTTATTTGTAAATAAAACAAATTATTTAATTAACAATTAATATTTTACAACGATTATATAAAAATAATTGCCGTTTTCTAGAAAGTTATATCGATTTTGCTATCTCGCATTAGTATATTTGCGCCCAAACTATTATCACACCCGACTGAAGAATTCTTCGAAAAATAAAGTGATAAAGAAAAGCGCGATCAAAATTATTTCTCTCTGAATAAACCTCTAAAAAGAAAATTAAAAAAGATATGACAAGAAGGCCCAGAAAACCAAGATAACCAGAACGTCAACAACTGATCAAAATGTTAAGCAAAGTGATAATAACATGGACGGGAATGCGTTGAATCATCGTTAGATAAGTTGCTAATGACCACGATTCCCATTTACCTCATGAAGTAATTATTTCTTTAAGCCTTTCGGAAATTAAGCCTTTATCGGTATAGTTGGCTTTAAAATTGTTGAATTCGAATCTGATGACAAATCTTAAAGACATGACTTAGGATATCGAAGACAAAATTGAAGCGTTCTATTGAAAAAAGAACTGAGCAGAGCTAAGATCGAAAAAGGCCAAGTGAATATGGATCTGATGTCAACGTTTAGCTCACTGCTTTTCGATTATCGTGGCATCTAAGACGCCTTTGTCTAGTAGGTAATGTGTTGGCTTATTAGACATGAGGGTGTGATTTAAACCTCAGGCCAGACATCTGGTACAGAACTAAATATGAAAAAATATTTCTTCGGTGACTTCCTGGCAAAAAATCTGAGAGAAAATAAAAATTGCCATGAAAAAGTTTCTCAAAAATCTGTCGTTCGGAGGCGACTTTAAACTGTAGGTAGCGCCATCCATGATTAAATTTAACACATACAACTTAAGTGGGGTGAAAAATTAGATCGTAATACTGACTGAAGGGTTGTAAAAAACAATTAAGTAAGTTCTAACTATAAAGCCATACTTTATTCTAGTATATCAAAAGAAGCAAACTAATACTATGTTCAGACATGCACTTTTATTGAGTCAATATTCGGTTATTTGAGAACAATATTTTAAGTGTTCAGACATAACAATTTACGCAGTTCTGTTGCTTATTCAATATTCATCTGGTAAACAAAACAGCTCGTTGTTTCGACAACATTGCTTTTATTTTGTTTGTTTGTTTTGTTGAAATATTGAGCTCAATAATGGCGTTTATTGTGATTTACGCAATAAAAGTGCATGCCTGAACATAGTATAATGATCATTTTAAAGCAATTAATTGTATTGGTACAGGTCAGTAGTAATATCATTTGGTAGATGAGCCTCTTCTAGCTTCATAAAACTTAGAGCATTACCTTGGTGTCATCAGTATTAGGTTTTCCGACTTTTCTTGTATTTCAGATTGTAGGAATAGATTTACTACTCATCGCCAATAATTTTTATGGGGTTTTAATAAGACTTAAGGCATAAAACTAATATTTCTTGGTGTCCTTGCTTCCAAAATGTATTGTATTTGGACTTCTAACAATAATGCCCCAATTTATTTTATTTACTGTGGTGGAATTGCTAATGAGCTGCAAACCATAACCAGGGAACCAATGATTGTGATCACTGCTTTTAGTTTTCTAACTCTGTTCTATGATGGCAGAAGTTTTTACGTCAAGCTTTATTGCATCCCAAAATAAACTGTTGTTCCAAGTGGCTGAAATAAACCTCTACTCAGATTTCTCTCAATTATTTAACACGTTGACTGCCGCGGCAATTTTCAGAAAACTAGCCACGCAAGCCAACATTGACTATTTGTTCTTTTCTCAGAAGCCATTTATCGATACTAACACTGATATAATACGATTTTATTCGTAGCTATACTAAAATGGCAGGTTTAGTAAGTACGAGATAACTCGTAGTTGGCACCCTAGAAGGGAACCCAATCTACGAGTTATCTCGTAGTCGGCAGTCAACGTGTTAATAAACTTAGAAGACAGGCCCCTAATTCAAATAAATGTTTAATAAATTTTCGATTCCAATTTTTCTAATCTATCATAAAAAATACGTTGTAGTTGGACAACAATAGTTAATGGAATGTATGAATCATCATTTATTCCAAAGTGATTTTAAAATAACAATTAAAAGTAATAAAACGATAAACGCTTTAGGAAACTAAACCATTTAGAAAGCATTGAAACAATTAATCAATGCTTATAGAACGTGATAAAATTGCAATTAACTTAACAGAAAATCAAATATGTATTCTGCCTGCCTTTTAAGTACGCGGGCAGTTAGTTAATGACTATGTATTGTGATAGCGTAGCGTGTTCTACGTCAAAGAAAAAAGGAACACAGAAGTTCCTTTGACAAATCTTAACATGTAATACAGATGTTTTTCTATTATTTTTTTATCTTAATTAATATATTTACGCTTTTTGTATTTTTATTTTGTTGTTTTGGTGATTTAACACCGTGGAAGTTAATTGAAATGGGAAATTTAAATTTTTTTTAAAATAAAAATAAAAAAATATTCAATTTAAACTATCGCCAACCTCACTCGTAGTACATTTAAATTAAATTAACATGAAGTATAATGTTATTAGATATGCCTTAAATGATGCCCTTGCCTTTACTTTTGCGCTAACTATGTGGGTAGGGTGGGTAGCATTGTTGCAAAACTGAAATTTTGAAATGGTACTGAACTATAACTGAAAGAGTACATACATACATAATTAGCCATTATAACCCTTCAATCAGGATTATGACCTAACTTCTCACACCATTTATTTTGTATGTCTTAATCTTATATGTACATGAGTGGCGCGGCCTGCTGTTTTAAGTTGACTCCGAACGACAGATTCTTGAGAAACTTTTTCATGGCAGTTTTATTTACTCGCAGAGTTTTTGCCAGAAATGTGCTGAGAGGAAGTCACCGAAGAAATATTTTTTTTTATATTTCGTTTTTGAAATCGAAAACCAAAGTTAGTCATAAGAACTTGACGATCCGAGCTCCTAAAGACCTAGATACTCTAGTATAAAGGCTCCATGTATAAGCCAAATGCCATGTCTAATGTTCTCATGACTAGGTTTATGTTTTAAAAGTTATTAATCTAGTACTTTAATCTATTAATCTATTACCTTTGTATAGGAGATGCTAAGCCTACCGAAAATATAAGAATTTTTTTTTCGGATTATTTTCTTTATTTTGTCTTGGTTTTAATATTCATGTTTTTCTAGCTAAGTATATAATTCTAAGGCAACTTCTGGAGTCATAGGGCTGCCATCTGCCATCGCCTGCATCATGCATTGTGTGCCATCGCCTCCATCTTGCTAATTGTAAAAATTTTGACTGCCTGTGGTTAGTAGATACGGCATTAGCTTATTAGGCGTGAGGCTTTGGTTCAAACCAAAGATCAGACATCAAAACGAAAATATGGAAAATTATTTCTTCGGCGATTTCCTCTTAGCAGATTTCTGCCAACAACTTTGAGTGTTAATAAAATTGCCATGAAAAGTTTCTTAAAAATCTGTCGCTCGGAGTCAACTTTATACTGTAGGTCCAGCCACTCATGTATAAAATTAACACACACAACATGAATGGTGTGAGAAGCTAGGCCGTAATCCTGACTGAAGGGTTGTAATGACCAACTATGTACGTATGTATGTATTGTCTGTCTTTATTCGAAAGTCATAATTTTGAAGTCGCCGTAGTCTAGTAGGTAGTGTGTTCGCTTATTAGACGTAAAGCCTGGGTTCGAGCCCCATGCCAGACATCAAAACGAAATACGAAAAAAAAATATTTCTTCGCCGACTTCCTCCCAGCACATTTCTGACAAAAACTCTAAAAGTAAAAAAACCTGCCATGAAAAAGTTTCTCAAAATCTGTCGTGAGTAGGTCCCGCCACGCAAGTATTAGAATTAAGGCACACAACATGAGTGGTGTGAGAAGCTAGGCCGTAATCCTGACTGAAGGGTTGTAATGGACAATTATGTATATGTGTGTGTAATTTTAAAAATTAAGTCAAAATTTATGATAGCTAGGGAGAATAGCTTAAAGTAATATTTCCTTATAGTAATTAGACCACACTTGGGAATCTCTTCTTGTTTTGCATACAATTTTTGCATATCATGACTGTCATTTAAATTCTCGTTGCTCAGTTTCTCAGTTAAAAAATCTCTGGCATTTCGCAAGTTTTTAAATTTACTGATCACAGTGTAATCTGAGCATTTTATATTAACGATCTGTTAATTGATCGACTAACATTTTAAATCAACAAAATCTTTTTTTTTTTGTTTTTGTTTTTTAACAAAGCCAAGTGTATAATATCTTAACAATTAATGGCTGTTTATTGTTGTTGTTGTTATAATACGCTTTGCTTTGAGAGTATTAATATTACTCATACGCCGTGTTAAGAAAAAAAAGACGAAAAAAAATACAATAATTTCCGTTTAATAAAAACAAATAAAATACTTTAAAGTTTAAACAAAATAAAATAACATAAAAAATATTGTATAAAAAAATAACTAAAAACACACAAGCATGTGTATTAGCCATTATGTGTGAGACCGTTTTCAGACTCATTTCGAAGACATTTTTTATTGGTAACGGAAATCTGGTTTTGAAAAGCGAGAAGACCCAGATAAAAACATATTAATGTTACAAACATTCCCATTTATTTTGTTTATTTAGAAAAAGAAGAAATTTGAAATATTTTTTCTGTTGTTGTATCTGTTTTTGTTCATAAAAATTTAATCATAAGAACAACAATAAAAGCAATTGATAAGAAATTGAATACAAGTTGCTTTTAAGAAATGAAAAAAAATTTTATAAAAACACACTCTTTATTTTAAACCACGAAAGACAAACGCTAAAAATAAATAAATAAAAAAATCATATTAATTAATAATGATTGTTCAGGAATTTCATGTGAGTCATCATTATCGTCATTATCTACTGCTGCTTGGCGATACAGGTGTATGTGCTTGAAGCGTTTTTCGTTTTTCGTTTTTTCTTGAATGAAACTTCAGGTGAATGAATTTTGGCGCCAATTACAACAATAATAAACAAATAACCGGTTTACAATAAATATTTAAATTATATATTCAAGTTAAAAAGTCAGTCACTTTATTGTACAATTTCAATTAATGAAGATGTCTCCTAGCCTTTATAGCTGAACACAATAGCAGCGTTAAGGCGTTAATGCAAGGAGAGTACTTATAAGTTGTAGTAAAAAAATGTGTTATTGTTGCATGAAATGTATGTATAAGTTATTTACAATGATTTAATGGTAATTCTATTACGCCCCTATCATAGAAATTGCGATGTGGACAATATCAGATAGTATAAACTACAACCTAGTTCCATGAGTTATAGACAAGTCTGTCACGTTATTGTCCTGATAACCGCTTGTGAGCACTAGTATCCTTCGGATCGTGTAAACAGACCACCCAGTTGTAGGTCACGCTATATACTACTTGACAGTGTTGAAAAATTTAAATTTTTAAAATGGTAGTGAACTATAACTGAAAGAGTACTTTTTCTCATCAAATGGTACTTTTGTAAAAAAATGCACGCTTACATTACAACCCTTCAATCAGGATTATGACCTAACTTCTCACACCGCTTATGTTGTGTGTTACAGGAGTGACGGGACCGACAATTTCAAGTCGACTTCGTACGACAGATTTTTGAAAAACTTTTTCATGGCAATTTTGTTTACTCTTAGAGTTTTGGACACAATGAGGTCGCCGAAAGAATATTTTTTTCATTTTTCGATAGGTTGGAGATGTCTAACATGGGGTATGAAGCGCACGTCTAATAAGCCAGTACACGATCTACTACACTATTTATTTAGTTAGAATTTGTTCACGTATGGTACGGAACAGAAAAACTAACGATTTATACGTGTGCCTCACATATAAAATAAAAACTGCTGATTCTGAACGTAATATAACGTAAAAGCTCCGCGTAGTCAAACGTCGATGAAACATTATGGAATATACTTTCGTTTATAGCATATGAAGAGCAATGTAAATGCTATTACGCTTCGGTAAGCGTTCTCTTTGCTTTTCGTATTCTAAAAACCAACATACGTTCCGTGGACACTTGGCTAACCGGGGCTTAAGACTAATTCTACATTAATAGACAAGACATAAAATATGTAATAATGAAAAAGTACTAAAAGCGTCGCGGGGGTACTGCGGTATTTTGGAAATGGAAAAGTACTGAAAAAAGTACTAAAGTACTGAATTTTTCAACACTGATACTTGACATTAAAATTATCAGAACTGAATCGACCATAATTGCACTTTTCACTCCGCTGGCTCTGCGTTTTGGTCTTTTTTGAAAAGAAAACTGTATAATATGTCGCATGTTTTGTATCATATCTTCTTTTTTCCACACGCCGCTTTAATATTCCAAATTTTTTCTTTGTTTTTCTATTTTTAGCTTGTAATAGAACTGCTTTATTAATAATTATTCCCTTTTTGTTCTTTCTATTTTCAGATTCCTATGGAATTCTATCGTCAATTGAACAATATCACTGACATTTCAGAATTTATTGAGAAATTTATTGATCCCGACAGCATAGATCCCCAATTAGGTATACATGGTAATATAATTTTTAAATCTAATTTTCCTAAATAAAAACAAATTATTTTATTTTTCTTGTTTTCCATTTTATTTTCTTATCATTCACAGAGAATATCAAAAGAAATGTTGAAAGAGGTAAGTTTATTTTTTTTAAATCGATCGTTAAATTGAAAGTTAAGTTCAGTTAGCGATTTTTGTAGACCTTAGACGTGCTTTAAATGTGAAATAAAGAGAGGGAAAGAAAGGGCAAAGAGAAAAGGGAGATAAAAATTAAGGAAACGCCCAATAGTTCTCCACGTTATATCAAAAACGTACAAAATATAACGAAAATATATCCACAGCTCAACAGATAGGATCGAAAATATAGCAGCTCTTAGGGCCATTATTACATCTTGCCGTTAACTAAAGGGAGAATTTTAACGGGCAGATAAATTGTTCATTATTATGAGTGGACAATAAGGTAGAAGTGATCGTTAAGCTAAAGGAAGGATCATCCTGCCTTTAACTTTTAAAGTTAAGTTTATGTCAGAACTTGTCATATTATATATTATTTTCAATATGGCAACTTCAAATATAAACAAAATGAGGAAACACAAAAAAAAGAAGCTCTACGATGCCACTGCGTTTAAAAAAAACTTGTTTAATTGAGCAGTTTTATCGACATTGCTCCGGCACTGCCATATTTTTGAAATCAGTTAACTTTATTTTATCTGTAACTTGTAATAAAGAAAATAAGTTAAAGATAACTTAACAGTTCCCATTAGATGAAGGTACCTTTAACTAAATCCAAGTTTAACGGCAAGTTGTAATAATAGCTCAACAGATAGGATCGAAAATATAGCAATTCTTATAGTGTGAGCTCCTCTTAAGACACATCGAGACTATTTGATCAGTTTTTGTTCAAATCACTATATTGTAGATGGCATAAATCTTATTATCCAAAGAATTTGATAATTAGGCCAATACTATTGGAATATTTTTATAAAATCTACTCGTTATGTGTTGGCTTATTAGACGTAAGGCCATGATACAAGCCCCAGCCCAGACATTGAACAAAAGAAAACATGAAAAATTATTTCTTCGGCGACTTCCTCTCAGCAGATTTCTAACAAAAACTCTGTGAAAATAAATAAAATTGCCATGAAAAGTTTCTCAAAAATCAATCGTTCGGAGTCGACTTTAAACTATAGGTCCCTCCACTCATGTATAAAATTAACACACACAACATATGTGGCGTGAGAAACTAGGTCGTCATCTTGACTAAACGGTGGTAATGACCAATTATGTTATGTATTTATACACGTAGACAATCCCAGTAAATGCCTGAATCCTAATCTATGTATATCCCCTATTGCAAAAGCTTTTAAAACTGGTTATAAACCTTAGGCGACGTTAATACTTTACATCAGAAAAGTGGAAGCTATAGACTTAGTTCCTATATATTCCATACCATCAGTTTATATACTCTCTATTATTTTCCAAAGGAAGTACGACAGTAATTGTCATTCTTTCTACCAGAGACCCTGTTCTAGTACCTCTCATACTCATAATATTCTCATTTTTAGCCGCTGTTGTACGAGCCAAGGCAGCAAACTGTATACCCGAAAATAGCGTTGTGGATTTGACGCCAATTAATCCCAAAAATAATTACTTTCCACGTTGTACACGCGTAAAACGTTGTGGTGGCTGTTGCAGTACCCAGTGGATGTCGTGTCAGCCGACCAAAACCGAAATCATCAATTTTCAAGTCTATCGTTATTGCTATGAGGAAGTGAAAGCGAAGTTTTGCGGTTTCGAAATGATACCCGTAGAACAGCACTTGGAATGTAAATGTGATTGTCGCAAAAAACCCGAGGTGAGTAATAATAATGCAGGAAAGAGAACAAAAAATTCAATTTCAAATTGAAATTCATATTTCAACTTTCTTTCTTTCTTTTTTCATCTGTATACATATATGTAGGACTGTAATGTGTATCAGCGTTATCAGGATTGTCGTTGTCATTGCATAAATGATGATGCCCGTGAAAAGTGTGTAAATTTGGAGCATAAAATCTGGGATGATGAAAATTGTCGTTGTGTGTGTAAACAAAATGAAAATTGTACAACCGGCTCATATTATGATGAAAACCAATGCAAATGTCTACTGGTGCGTATTAAACCGATACTTGTTGTTGAATCGTAGTTATTTTATTTTTTCTATTTTGTTTTCAATTGTTAAATTAATTTTATTGTACTCGTATACATACGTATGTACTTATATTTTATAAGGGGAACTTTTAATTTTTTTTTGTTTTGTTTTAGTTGTTGTATTAAGCAAAAGTTATTGTTGTTGGCAAATTGTTTCTGTTTTTTTCTAATTACTAATTTTATAAATAATTATAGTTTTAGTTTAATAAAAAACAAGGTGGGTGGGTTGGTTTAGCAAAAAATTAATTGAATTAGAATTTAAATAATTTATCACTAGTCTAATTGCGGGCAGGTTGCTTTAGTTATATCATATTGTACTATGGTGTCCATTAATTTAAGGGTTAAGGTTAAATTCATTACTAAATATGTACCCATACGGGGCTTTGTCACTCGCTTTGGTTTGCTTACACGCCATGTTTCGTTTCGTATTGTGTTTGTTTCTTATGATATTGTAATTAGACTAGATTTCCATCCCATTTTGAAACCTTTAGCCGAGCAAAACCACATAATCTTTTTATATACAGAATATATCGAGAATATGACAACATTCGAAACATAACAAATATTGTCAGCCCCTCATCATAACATGTCGGTATTTTACTTTCGTATTAGAATATTAAACGTTAAAAATGCTGCGTTCAATAATGCTATAAATTACAAACTTATACGGAGTTCAGATATGCACCTTTATTGCGTAAATCGCAATAAATGCCATTATTGAGCTCAATATTTCATATAAAGTTTCAATTAATGTCAAATGAATATTGAATAAGCAGCTGAACTGCGAATATTGTTATGTCTGAACACTTAAAATATTGTACTCAATATTAGCTTAAAGGAATATTGTCTCTGTATGTCTCGGTATCTAGTGATCTGTTGGCATTACTCATGTCAGATAATCTTTTTAGATTTTTAGAGCCCTGCTGCCTTGAAGATCACACAAGACACTACAAAAATAGTAGATCGTACTATTTATATACGAAGTACTGTTACTTCGGGTGTTTTTGATATCTCTTCCATGAATCTGTTCAGCTCTTAGAAGGTCTGTAGCAGTGTTGCAAAACTGATATTTCGAAATGGTACTGAACTATAACTGAAAGAGTACATTTTTTGCATCAAATGGTACTTTTGTAAAAAAATCATACATACATATTTGTCATTATAACTTCTCAATTAATTTTATACATGAGTGGCGGACCCTACTGTTTAAAGTTTTTGAGAAACTTTTTCATGGCAGGTTTATTTAGTTTTTATCAGAAGTAAGTCGCCCGAGAAATATTTTTTCATATTTCGTTTTGATGGAGATGCCTGACATGGGGTTTGAACCGTAGGCTTACGTATAGTAAGCCAGCACACTACCTACTAGACTATTTATTTATTTATATTTAATACACATACGGCACGGAACAGAAAATCTACCGACTTATTCACGTTCCTCACATACAAGACAAAAACTGCCGATGCGGAACATAACAAAACGTAAAAGCAACTTTTAGTCAACCGTCGATGGAACGTAATGGAACATACGTTCGTTTTTAGTATATGGAGAGCCATGCAAATGCTTACCGAAACTACATTACGGTTCGTCAAGCGTTTTCAATGCTTTTCGTATTCTAAAAACGAATGTACGATCCGTGGACGTTTGGCTAATCGGGGCTAAAACTTAATTCTACCTTTAGCATTACGTTGAACATGCTGCGAACGCATTAAATAAAAATACTGAAAGTTGTAGTCGCCATAGTCTAGTAAGTAGTGTGTTTGCTTACTAGTCATAAAGCCCGGTTTCGAGCCCCAGGCCAGACATCAAAACGAAATATGAAAAAAAAATATTTCCTCGGCGACTTCCTCTCAGAAGATTTCTGGCAAAAACTCCGAGAGTAAATAAGCCTGCCATGAAAAAGTTTCTCAAAATCTATCGTTCAGAGTCAACGTTAAACTGTAGGTCCCGCCACTCAAGTATAAAATTAAGGCACACAATATGAGTGGTATGAGAAGCTAGTCCATAATCCTGACTAAAGGGTTGTAATGGCCAATTATGTATGTATGTATAAAAACGTCGCGAGGGTACTGCGGTATTTTTGAAATACAAAAAAACTGAAAAAAGTACTAAAGTACTGGATTTTTCAACATTGGACTATAGTAATACTCTTGGTGTCCTATCAATAGAATAGTCTCGATAAAGTCATTTGATGGTGAAGATTTTCAACCCATTTGATAGGTTTGATTGTGAGTTATGAATTTTATTTTGCAGACAATTCTTTCAACTTTTCTTAGTCTAATATCAGTTCACATTATAAAAGTTTTCTTTCAGAAAGTTTAAGTTCATTAGCGAAAGCAGAAAAAGGCTTTCAAGCACTTCAATCTAAATTTATTACATAAAGAAAAAATTTTTAAAAGGGAAGAAACAAAAATTTCACATAAAATACTTCTATAATGTGTACTGAGAATTTCTAAATGGGACTTATCTTTAGTGTTTCTTTTTTAAAAAAAATTAATTAAAAATGTTAATTTTTAATATTTTCTTAAGAATACATGTTTTTAATTTGTATTTAATTATCTTATACATATATTAACTGTTATTGTTTTTTGTTTAATTGTTATAAAAGAAATATTGTATGTATTACAAAATATTTGTTTCTTGTTTAAAATTTAAATGTTATGTGTTTCTTTTTTGTGTTTTTCCTTCTAGACGTCCTCATTTGATTATGTTGATGCAAATCAACAGAATTAATCATTTCGTAAATTTGAAAAAATAAAATCAACTTTAAAAAACTTTTAAAACTAAAACACACATACTATGTACACACACTTTACTATTACACTGCAATACATACACAAAAGATATATAAATTTAAAAAATAATTGTTATAAAGAAAACTACAAATAAATAATTAATTTAAATCCAATAAAAGTTAAATAAAAAATGTACACCAGTATTTTGGTTTGTCCTTGTTTGTCATTCGATTAAAAGTTGTCATCATCATACATTGAATTTCTTCATGTTTTTTTTTTTTGTTTATTGTTTTTGTTCTATGTGATTTGCATTCAAAATGTGTAATTTAGTTTTTATTAAAACAAGAAAGAAAAAAATAATAATAATAATAAGAATATTAAAAAAAAACGTCATAACACTGGGTTGACATTAAACAAAAAACCAAAAATACCAAACAATTCTTCAATGAGTAAGTAAAAAACCACACTTATTTTTGTAACTATTCACTTAATTGTACAATATTTATATATAAATTTTATTCTAATTTTATTTTTTTCTGTATTGATAATGAATCATAAATGTTTGGATTTGCATGCTTGGGGTTGTTTACTCTTAAAAAAAAAACAATAAATTGAAAAACAAAATTTTTATTTAAAAATTTAAAAAATATTTAATCTTTTAAATGCTTTTATAAATTTTAATTATGAATTTTATTTTTTTTTTGTTACTAATTTTTGATTACAGCTAAATAGCAACGGTGATGTTAACACAGACGATATAGCAGTTCCTCCCATTGTCAATAATCGTCGACGATTTTTTGTCAAGCCCATAGAAGTCGATCCCGATAATAGCACAATTTATGAAGTATAATTTGTCATTTATTTTTGTTTTTTTTTTAATTTATAGTTTTTAATATTTGTTTAAGAAATTACTAATTGTCAGTATTTAAAATGTTAATGAAAAATACTTACATACATACATACTATAATTCATAAAATATTAGTCATTCGCAGGCATAGGCACAACATTATTAATCGAGAATTTATGATTCAAAAAAAGAAATATGTTGTTTTAATTTGAAATCCATTTTGTAATGTTAGCTTAGTTCTGTACAAGTTTAATGTATTTCAGAAAATTATTTTAATTGTGTTTTTTTTGTTTAATTTATATAAACTAGAAAATTTTTTGTTTTTCCATCTTGTAATGTTAGCTTAGTTCTGTACCATATTGTTGCTGTCGAGTCCCATGTAATTCAGGAAATCTGTTTTAATTTAAAAAATAAAAATTTAATTTTGATTCAAAAATAAAATATAAGAAATATACACTTACATTCTTTGAAGTTATGTATAACGCTCTGTTCAGTCCTTAATGATGTATTGTATGTTATCGTAATACTGTTTCATATCCTCCTTAACTTACATTTTTTAAAGCTTTAAAATAGCGGCTGCAATTTAATGATTTCTGGTTCCAAATTTAAATTTAAACGAAAATATAATGTGAAGAGACATGTGTATATACATACATATGTAGAACTGACCATACAGTGAACTATAATTATACCAACAATTAGTGCCATATCCCTCTTATCTAGTTTTGAAGATTCATTGCCATCTGCCGATCTTGTTTCGATCATGGACTTTGGAATTCCACAGCTGGCGATAGTCGGACATCTCTATTTCTATTCACTATTCAAGTCCAGTTATCAGTCGTCTACGATCTTTTCATTGCGAGAATACAAATGGATTGTTTGCCTCATCATTTTTCAAATGCATTAACATTCTTCTAAAGGCGAATTATATAGAAAAATGTAAAAAACATAACCGTCTTGACGTCCACAACAATCCTGAATATTTAATTTAATTTTTTAATCAAAATCTAATATTTAACAAATTTAACGTTTGCCTATGCCTGCATTATTAAACAGTTTAATTAAATATACATATTATGTAGTGTTTTGTAAGTGTAATTGTTTTAAATTTTAAACTTATTAAATAATAGAATAAAACAGATGTATTAAAAAATAAATTAAATATAAAAAGATAAAATAAGAAACCTTATCGTAAATAAAATTTTCTTTTCTTGTTCGAAAAATATTAACCTTAACGCAAAAGATTTTCCATGGTAAATATTCCATAATAATGTTTCTCTAAATATAAAAATAAAGCACTTCAGTGCTATTAATTTTAATTAAATTTCATTTGTTCAGTCTTATGAACTATTGGACTAACATAGACCTTTAGAAAACAATGTTTTTATATTCACGGTAAGGATGGACATTCAAAACATTTCTGGTGAATGTTTTTAAAACCCCACACTTAATTCTTTTTTTTTTATTTTTAATATAAATTAAAATTTTGTTTGTAATTAATTGTTTTATTTTTATTGTACTTTTTAATTAAAAGTAAACACTTTATTTATTAAGGAAGAAAAAAAATTATTTATACTACAATTTTAATTGAGTTGTTGTTTATAAAACGCATTTCATACTTAAATAAATATAATAGTTTAGTATGTAATAATAAATCAAATATATATGTAACTGTTTAGATTAGGCAGTCAATGAAATATGCAAATTATAAAAAATATATTTAAAAAATATGTTTAATATAAACCATATGTATAAAAGAAATATTCAAAAAAAAAAATGCAAACATTTAAAGAAAGTAAAAATGATTTTGTTTTAATCAAAAGTTTTGTCAATATTAATTTAAATTATACCTATACTACATGCAAAACAATTTGGTCCATTCTAAGCTATAATAAAAATAAAGATTAATATAATTGCTAACAACAGGAGATCGATTCAAAAATGTTCACGTTATTTAAAAGAATTCATTTCGTTTTGTCAGTGGCTATAGTTTAATTATAAAAGTTATATTGTATATTGCAAAGTTACTTTAAAAAACATTGTAGCAAGTTTTAATTTCAATAAAGAGATCATATTTCTTATTTTTAATTATAAAAAGCCATCCTAAGAAGTTTAAAGGAATTTATACAATTTCGAAAGCTGTAAAAGTCAATATAAATATGGCATAAACACTTAAAGAAGAACAACTCATCCATTTTTCTCTTACTGAGTAAATATTATGGTTGGAGGACGTGTACTTGTCAGATGAGATAAGTACAGTGCCCGGAGGTCAAGTTGACCCATTGTACCGAATTTTTATTAAAGTCTTGATATATTTTCAATTAAAAAAAAATGTGCACACTCTTCAAGCAAACATATAAAAAATATGAAAAACCTTACTACTTAGTTTTATAAGTTCTTAAACGTGAATTGTTGGAAAATTATAGAAGACAGCGTATAGAGGCATATATGTATTAAGACCTATTTAACAACTTGGCAATTATTACAGAGTTAAGCGTAAGTCAGATTTATGCTAAAAAATTTAAATTTTTACAAGTAACATTTATATCTGTCTGTGTAATTTGTCTGTTTTCTTATGCTCCCTTTCCTACTTCCTCTCCTTTTTCCCTATCTCCCCTATTATTCTCTCCGCCTTTAGGACGTTGTATCTGGGTACTGCACTTATCTCAATTGGCAAGTACACGTCCTCATAACCTAAACCTAAACATTTATAATCGAATTGCACGGTACGGTTTAGTTGCAAAAAAAAATAAAATTGCGTCTGGTATTTTGAACTTTTAGCCATAAATTTGCAAAAATTATTCTTTATGTACTTAACTGTCCTTTGGTAATACAAAGATATTTAGGGATTATATCTGTGGCATTAAATAATAATAGCTTAAGTCGACATAAGTGTTTTTTCATTTTATTACATATTCTTATTCTCTTCTTCAAGATCTATCACTCAGCTAAATTTCATGTATAAAATGTCATTATTAATAAAACTAAATTTAGATATTTTATATAAATATTCACACAATTTATTTTAGACAAAAACCTTAATATCTCTAAACACGAAATTTCGACTTAAGCTATTATTATTTAATGCCACAGATATGTATAAAAGGTCTCAATATTCAGTATTAAGTTCAATGCATAATATTCAGTTTGAAGAACCACAAACAAGATTCCAATTGCAGTTATAGCGACTGCTTGACGTAAGCAAACAAATTTCTTACGAATCCATCGAAAATTTGTCAGCAAACCACCGAATAATATTTGGGAAATTGAGTCGTCTGTAATCACTTGTCATATAGAAACGTGCAATAATATAAGGAACACTAACAGGATGATTATTCATGACAATCAAAGTGTAGTTGTGTTTCGATGAAATTTTAAAATATTCTTTACCAAGCGTGAAACCAACTTTTTAGGCAACTGGCATCTCAACTGAAGTTCAATTGCCATCAAACAAATACTTTTCATAATACAAAATTCTCAATCGTCATACCAAAACACGTAGATTGGAGTCTGATTCCATAAGAAATTAGTTTCATATGGAGGAAGTTATTTTCAAACATGTCAAATCCTTTGTTTCAGTAGAAGAAACAGTTATGAATTGATTCGACAAAATCAGTGTGAACAATTGTGGAAGAATTGGTCTTCGTTTTTTATTAGACAACTTGAAGAAAGTAGTAAACACATTAATAACACCTTTTCCTGGAAGAACTCAAGACATTTAAAAATTTCAAAGTTGTTCATATCAAATCCTAATTGAAATTGTTGGTCTTAGCGAAAAAAAGACTGTAATATTTTCTCAATTGCATTGTTATGGGGCTTCCTCTTGTTTAAAAGATGAAATCAAAATCTTTTTTTAATATTTGTTTTCAATAATCCCTATTGTTTCAATTAAATTTTTATTTTAAAGACATTTTGCGGACCTGATCTTTGTTTATAATTCAACATTTTAAAAGAATGGAATAATAAATCTTAGTCAGCTTCGTTATAATTAACTTTTACAATGAAGAAAAGAAAGAGAGAATAAAGAAAAATTATTTAAAAACTTCTGTTTCAAGACAACCATCCTTCCTTATCAACGTCACACAATCTAAATTTTTATTTTCGTTAAGACAGTCTTTTGTTTCTAGTTAATCGAATATATGTCATATAATGTAAAACGATTTAAAAAAGATATACTTGTTGTCTTTACAGCAATTCCCTTAAAATTTTTAAAAAAAAAAATTAAACATTTCTGGTAGTAAATTTTCTAAAATAACTTGTAATTTTTATCCTTAATAAAAGAAAAAGAGTAAAGTAAGATAAGAAAGAAAAATCGTTACTTAGCAAATAAAAGGAATATAAAACGATGTTTTGAAAAGTTTGTATAAAAAATAAAAGTGTAAGTTATATAATTTTAAAATCAAAGTCTTAAACTGCGTGCCGCACTACGTTTAGGCGTAGGAGCAGTTGGTGAGCTATTTGAACGCTTCAAGCCGGAGCTGGTTTGAAATAATGATCGTGGTTTACGTTTTGGTGTAGCCGGTGGTGTGTGTGTCAATTTGGTAGGGGTACGCAAATGAGCTAATGTTTCCAAAGAACTCTCGTTATCGTTGAATGGATCATCGTTACTGCCCAACAAAGTGGTTGTAGTCGTTATGGCATGTGGTTCTATAAGTACAGGTTCATTTAATACTGATTCTACTATCATTTCTTCGGTTGCTACATGTTCTAGATTGTCCTCATTATTTGTAGGTTCAGTCATGGAAAAATGTGTCATAAGATTACGCTTGATAATGGTTGGCACACCATTACATGATTCATATATGATTAAAGCGAACTGTACTTGATTACCTTCCAATTTGCGGCGATAAGATATGCGTAAACGTGTTGCAATTTCCGTACAATCATGCCAAAGAGCACTTCTTTGTCGTGACAAAGTCGTATTACGATTATGTATCTTGCCCTTGACCTCAATATATCTTAATGGCGTATATAAGGCTTCCATTGTTTCTAGATCGTCTTCTTCACTTGATGAGTCATCAAGTAAGGTACGTATACCCTTGTAATCTTTAGTAACACGCTTGCTAGTCGAAGGTGCCGTTGGCAAACGTTTTAAGTAACTAAAACGCCCCGAATGGCTACGTTTTAAAGACCTATGTAATTTATCCCCATCCTCCAATTTTTCTATTTCCCGTGTTTCTTCATTTTCTTCAACTTTTTTAGCACTTGATGGCGGTGTCAGTTCTCCGATTGCCAAAGTAGTTGTACATTTTTCCGGAGTTTTTATTTCGTTATTTATTATGGCATTAGCAAATGCAGATGTTTCCGGTAGATCGTTATCTTCCACATCACTGTCAGCATACGATTTTAAACGTACCATATCCGGTACACGATTTATAGGATGGACATGATCAATAGGTTTCGTGGATATAATTTTTCTACAAAATGTTTAAATTTAACGAAGAAAGATAAAATATTTCCACATCTGTAAAAGAAACTTACGTGCGCATATGACTGGTTTTAGTTTCGATTGGTCCACATTTGTTGGGCTCCGTAAATTCAATATGGTCAAAATTATTATAAATTTCATGTCTAAGTAGTAGAAAATAAAATGTTATGTTAGAATTTATTGTTCTGTGGGTAGGAAAAAGATTTAAGAGGTAGAGGGTGGATAGTTTGGTAGGTAATTACATGACTCAGTATATTGTAACCGTGTTGTGAACAATTGCAATGCCACATACCATTGAATACCCACAATTGTAATAAACCATGCACTGAAACGTCAGGAGTATGTCGACCCAATAATGACTATCATGTAAGAACAGTTCAAATGCCCAGGAGCATACGTATGAACTTTTTTGAACTAATTTGGACACCAACCAACTTACACTCTAGGTCTAGCATTACATGGTTGAATTAGTCAGTACGCGCTTGAGAAACTATGTTAGGTTAGGTTAGAGGACGTGTACCTCGGAGGTCGACTTGACCCATTATACATAACGTCCTTACGAATAAAGGATGCATAGGAAATACATAGGATAGGAAAAAGAAGAGGAAGTAGGAATGGAGAATGGGAAGTGAAGGACCAAACAAAACAAAAAGGAGATGAGGCCCTAGCACTTTTCAACCCGCTTAAGTTACTAGTGAATCTGTGGCTCTCGACAAGAATTCAAACCCTCAAGAAGCACCTGCCAAGGGTCCTCAACCTACCAAGGGCTGGGCAGTAACAGAGGAGGTGCTCGACAGTCTCTAACTCCTCCTCATCCCCGTCAGAGACCTAATCTCGCAGTGCCCTGCGATAAACCCTATAATCAACCTTAAACTGGCCTTATCCAAGCCCAACAGCCAACTTGTTCTCACACTGCCTATAGCAGGCCATAGACATCGAGAGACATGACAACCCGATCCATTCCCCCAGCGCCTCTGCTCTTCCCCCCTGATCCATCCATCGGTGGTATACCTCTCTGCCCCTGGAATACCCCACCATTCCAGTGTGCCCTTTTCGGTATAAGTGTTCTTAAGCACAGTCGTTAAGAATTCTTTAATTCCTGGCCATAATAAAATTTTGGAAATGTTTTGATTGAACAAATAAGAAACAACGAAGAATGGGAGAGGAGTGGCTAGATGGTCAGTGCTGCAAAGCATGGTAAGAGATAGTTTATAGTGTTTTGTTTCAGGCGCACACTCTGGCATTAGGCTGAGAAATCCGCGAATATGTATGTATTGTATACAGTGTAGCCGGTGCTGTTATTGAACCATTTTTCTTCGAAAATGCAACCGAAAATGAATTTGTTAAGCAGGGGTTATGATATTGCGGTGTATGTTTTCATAACAAGACAAATAATTTCAGAAATGCTTAAGCTATCTACCCGGATTTAAGGTCTGCTAAAGTTGTTTCATTTGTGACCATAATTATATCGAAATTTTACCCAAAAATTAACAAGAAATTAAAAAGAAACCACATATGCATAAGTGCAAATTTAACTTGACATATGAGTGTTGTTTGATTTGCATTCGGAAAATCAACAAAATCTTAAAATACTTATTAACTGTCAGATGAATGCAGTTGCAATGTAATTTTACATTTTAATGCGTGCAAATCTAATTAAAAGAGGGCATTTTCCGACCTACCTTAAGTAATCATGTATTTTGTTGACTCCACGTACAGTGCGACCATACCAATCAATTACACTATTCGGTGCCAAATAGTACTTGAATGCAATGCTATTCTGTTGAAACAATTCCAAATATTTACTCAACACCTCATGTACTTCATCATTATTTTGTTGGGAAGCTAAAGAAGAAAAAATTCACAATTAAATAAGAAAAACAAAAATAAATAAAAGAAAAAACTAACCTTCCATGCTGATAGAAACGCTTTCAATAGAATCTTTCGGCTTTCGTTAACAAAGCAAAATAGACGTCAACAACGCAGCCAATAAATGGGGTTTAATATAAAATACACCAAAGAGTTTAATTAATATATTAGTTCACGTTTATTTATTAATGATTTTGTTTAGGTTTATTATTTTTAGTTGGAGATTTTTAATATAAAATTGATGCAGCTGCTGAATATTGGTATGACTGCCAACACTTCATACACAGCAAAATAATGGGCGATAAACACAATCAGATTTCGATTGTCAAACAACGAACAACAACACAACATACACAATAAGAAAAGGGAAGAACAAGACTGATGTCAGAATTTAAGAGAGACTAAATAACAACAAAAACACTCAGACGTTGTAAACAACAGCAAAATTCACCCTTATTTTTTGTTCTCTTAATAAAGACGCGAAACAAAATCATTTCATCATTGAAATACAATAAGAAAAATGTATTCCAAAATAAACAAATTTTTTGGATAGAAATATTAAGTGAATATATCATTCTCTCTACCTTTGTACAATTGACTTTATTTATATTCACCCAACAAACCACACACACACACACGAACGCACATGCCCAATATTCCTTCCACCCGTACCTGTCGTATAATTTCTATGACGCTATTCTTCCACAATTTTTATTTATAACTTAAGATTTCTATAATATTAGAATTGTTTATGACCTTTTAACATAGAATACTTTAAAAGGTCATTAATCGGTTCGTTTTAATTATGATTAGTCGGTCGATTTTAAATAAAACTTAATGGTTCCGAAGAGAACAATAAGCAAAAGTGAACATGCAAAAGCAGAAAAACCAATAAAAATGGCGCGGCAAACACGACAAATTGAATTTATAATTCAAATGGCGCTCTAGTGGCAAATATTGTACAGAGTTGTATCTTCTTGAATGCTTATTCAAAACTACAGGGTTATCCATAATATATAAAACATAACATGTTTATTTACATTGGAGCCTGCCCTTCAATACGATACAATAAATCCGACAATATGGTAACATAATATTTAAATGCAACTTGTAATGGGAGACACGACAACTAATTAATAATTTTCAACGAATTTTGGTTCATGAAAACATAACGAATAGTGTTTCGTTCATTCGGTTTTATACCTTCACCGTTTTAACTTAAATATATATACTACAAGTAAGTGATATGTGATAATTTTTTGTTTTATAATATTAAAAAAACAAGTGTTAATAAAATTAAATATATAGAAATCCAAATATTATTTCATAAATAAATAAAAACAAATCTGACTTGTTGTAAAATGTTTGCTGAAATATTAAAATTTCCTGTCACAAGCCACGTGTTCCTTAATGGCGTCTTTGTTTTGTGTTAATTTATATGTTGGATTTCTATTGTTTATATTTTTATGATAAAAATTAAATGATGAAACTCTTTGATTTTCCTTTTGCGGTTTCCACCAGAAGGTCAATATGCAAACAGCATGGTTTTTGACCTAAGGATGGTTAAAGGTGTCTGATAAAAAAAATTCATTTCTAACCCCACTTTTTTTTAAGCCTCTATGTCTGTGACCTTAAAAATTTATCTAATTTCGTTTTTTTGTTTTTGTATTATAGAATGGCGGACGCAGCTCCAGCCCGTGGTGGTTTCCGTGGAGGATTTGGCTCTCGTGGTGGTCGTGGCGGCCGTGGTCGCGGTCGTGGCCGTGGACGTGGTGGTCGTGGCCGTGGTGGCAAGGAAGATTCCAAGGAATGGGTCCCAGTTACCAAATTGGGTCGTTTGGTTCGTGATGGCAAAATCAACTCTTTGGAAGAAATCTACTTGTACTCTTTGCCCATTAAAGAGTTCGAAATCATTGATTTCTTCTTGGGCTCCGCTTTGCGTGATGAGGTTTTGAAGATCATGCCCGTTCAGAAACAAACCCGTGCCGGTCAACGTACCCGCTTCAAGGCTTTCGTTGCCATCGGTGACAACAACGGCCATATTGGTTTGGGTGTCAAGTGCAGCAAGGAAGTTGCTACCGCTATTCGTGGTGCCATCATCTTGGCTAAATTGTCTGTAGTCCCCGTTCGTCGTGGTTACTGGGGTAACAAGATCGGTAAGCCCCATACCGTACCCTGCAAGGTCACTGGTAAGTGCGGTTCCGTATCCGTACGTTTGATTCCCGCTCCCCGTGGTACCGGTATTGTATCAGCTCCCGTACCTAAGAAGTTGTTGACCATGGCTGGTATTGAAGATTGTTACACCTCTGCTCGTGGTTCTACCTGTACTTTGGGTAACTTCGCTAAGGCTACTTATGCTGCTATCGCCAAGACCTATGCTTACTTGACTCCCGATTTGTGGAAGGAAATGCCTTTGGGTGTTACTCCCTACCAACAATTCGCCGATTTCTTGGCTGATAAACCTGGCACTCATAACATCGAAGCCTAAATGATTTTTAATTTTAAATAAAATTAAACTAAAGAAACTTAAAGAATGGTTTGTTTATTTTTATTAAAACATATTTTTTGTTTAGAAAGCAATTAGAATTGTTGGTTTGATCGAACCAGTATATAAAGTTAGATTTGGGAATGATATAAATCTTTGAACCTACACTTAGTTGGAAGGTAGGTTTCAAACTTGACCAAGGCAAATTCAATAGGTAACCGCAACTCTACAACAAGTACAACAATGCAAAAACAACACGCATTTTGTTTTTGTTAAACCTCCTTTTCGATGTCAAAATAGGAAGAAAAAAAAAATGGAAAAGGAAAAAAATGAACAACAAACACACACAAAAACAACAAAATTTTGACATTAAGAAAGTGCTCAGCTGTTGACATAACCCCACCTATTATAAATTCGCCTAGAACTTGACTCTAAAATACAACAAATTGATTGCATCTGCCTACTGAATTCAATACGTTACAAAAAAAGATTTAAATTAAACAATATCAAAAAACGAGTTGTAGAAAGCTAAAGAGTAAAGGTCATTACCAGGTAGAGTGGTGCCATTATATTTAATATGAACTTGCCTAACAGGTTTCCATCTATAAACAATTCATATTGAGCAGTCCCTGAGATAACTTGACATGAGCCTACAGACCACCAAAAGCAATTACTTCAAACAAAATCATAACGCTTATCGCAGCCCCAAGATGTACTGTAGAATGGATTGATTTCAAAGAGAATACAAGCAGAAAATCTGCTGAAAGAGCCTGCTTGTTTAACTCCTAATATATCATAAGGTGGCGGTTGGTTAACAATAGTTTGAATACATACATATACATCAGGATTACGAACCAGCTTCTCATAACCACAATACAACCTCATACCACTTATGTTGTGTGTGCATTTTGTGGTTGTGGGGTCTTTATAATTCAAATGGAGCACCGGTGAGAATATTGTACAGAGTTGTATTTTTTAAAGCATATTCGAAAACTATTGGATTGCCCATAATAAAGGTGTTACTTTAAATTGGCGCGTACCGTTCAATACGATATAATAAATCTAACAGTATGGTAGCTCGATATTTAAATAATGGTAATGGGAGATATGGCAACTAATTAATAATTTTCAACGAATTAATAATTTTCAACGAATTTTAGTTCATGGAAAAATGACGAATTGTGTCTCGTTCATTCGGTTTATATACCTTCACCGTTTTAACTTAAATATATATACTACAAGTAAGTAAAATGTGACAATTTTTTTTTAATGATATTAAAAAAATAAGTGAATAAAATTAAATATACAGAAATCCAAATATTATTTTATAAATAAATAAAAACAAACCTAACTTGTTGTAAAATGTTTGCTGAAATATTAAAATTTCTTGTGAGAAGCCACGTGTTCCGTAATGGCGTCTTTGCTTTGTGTTAATTTATATGTTGGATTTCTATTGTTTATATTTTTGTGATAAAAATTAAATGATGAAACTCTTTGATTTTCCTTTTGCGGTTTCCACCAGAAGGTCAATATGCAAACAGCATGGTTTTTGACCTAAGGATGGTTAAAGGTGTCTGATAAAAAAAAATTCAATTCTAACCACACTTTTTTTTAAGCCTCCATGTCTGACTAAAATTTTATTTAATGTTGTTTTCTGTTTCTGTATTATAGAATGGCGGACGCAGCTCCAGCCCGTGGTGGTTTCCGTGGAGGATTTGGCTCTCGTGGTGGTCGTGGCGGCCGTGGTCGCGGTCGTGGCCGTGGACGTGGTGGTCGTGGCCGTGGTGGCAAGGAAGATTCCAAGGAATGGGTTCCAGTTACCAAATTGGGTCGTTTGGTTCGTGATGGCAAAATCAACTCTTTGGAAGAAATCTACTTGTACTCTTTGCCCATTAAAGAGTTCGAAGTCATTGATTTCTTCTTGGGCTCCGCTTTGCGTGATGAGGTTTTGAAGATCATGCCTGTTCAGAAACAAACCCGTGCCGGTCAACGTACCCGTTTCAAGGCTTTCGTTGCCATCGGTGACAACAACGGCCATATTGGCTTGGGTGTCAAGTGCAGCAAGGAAGTTGCTACCGCTATTCGTGGTGCCATCATCTTGGCTAAATTGTCTGTAGTCCCCGTTCGTCGTGGTTACTGGGGTAACAAGATCGGTAAGCCCCATACCGTTCCCTGCAAGGTTACTGGTAAGTGCGGCTCCGTATCCGTACGTTTGATTCCCGCTCCCCGTGGTACTGGTATTGTATCAGCTCCCGTACCTAAGAAGTTGTTGACCATGGCTGGTATTGAAGATTGTTATACCTCTGCTCGTGGTTCTACCTGTACTTTGGGTAACTTCGCTAAGGCTACTTATGCTGCTATCGCCAAGACCTATGCTTACTTGACTCCCGATTTGTGGAAGGAAATGCCTTTGGGTGTTACTCCCTACCAACAATTCGCCGATTTCTTGGCTGATAAACCTGGCACTCGTAACATCGAAGCTTAAATGATTTTTAATTTGAAATAAAATTAAATCGAAGAAACTAAAGAAGAGTTTGTTTATTTTTATTACAATATATTTATGCTACAACTAGTATTTAAACATTTTTTGTTTGGAAAACTGCTTAAATTGGTGGTTTGATTAAATCTGATAATGTTTTAAGTTAGATTTTGGGAAGTTCTGAAAATCTTTACTCATTTGAAAGGTCGGTTTCAAATTTGACTAAAATGCAACAGAGACTTATTGCATCTGTCTAACGAATTCAATGCGTTACAAAAAATTTTTAATTCAAAACCTTGGACCTAGGCGAATTCATAATAGGTGGGATTATGTCAACAGCTGAGCACTTTCTTAATGTCAAAATTTTGTTGTTTTTGTGTGTGTTTGTTGTGCGTGTGCGTGTTGTTCATTTTTTTTCTTCCTATTTTGACAACATTAAGGGGTCTTTAACAAAAACAAAATGCGTGTTGTTTTTGCATTATTGTATTTGTTGTAGACCTGCGGCTACCATCTATGAATTTGCCTTGCCTTGGACCTTAACAGAAGCAATAGTAATGCCAAACATTTATTGTCAAAGTTAAAGTGGGAAGGTCATTGAGAGGTAGAGGGTACCTCGGCATTTGACAAACTTTTCTAAGGGCTTCCATCTGTAACCGACTTATATTGAGCAATCTCTGAGATAACTCGACATGAGCCTACAGACCACCAAAAGCAATTAGTTCAAATAAAATCATAATGTGTACCGTAGACCCTGGATATAATGTAGAATGGATTGATTTCAGAGAATACAAACAGAAAAACTGCGGAAAGAGACTTCTTGTCTAATTCATAATATATCAGGAGATAAGGGGTTAACAAATAGTTGATATACATACCTATTACGACCTAGCTTCTTATACCACATTTGTTGTTGTGTGTGTTAATGACTGGAAGGATTGATTTTTCGTATTTCGAAGTATTTCACCAAGGGTTTGAACCAAGGCCTTTACGCCATATAAGACACATATGTAAATCTGATTAAAAAAAGCGCTACCGTGGTTTAATAATTACCAGCCATTTAATGAGTTAACAACACTTGCTCCTTTAAAATACAACCCTGGCAATTTTTTTGTCTTTCTCCTTTTCGATATTCGAATTCCTACGCTTCGCGCAACTGCCACCATTTTTCATTTAAATTCAAACGGTTTAATTTTTGCTGCTCGCATCACACAACTCGTAAAGGAAAATTGTGAGGAGCCTAGCGGAAAATTATAGAAAAACTGTAAAAAATTCAATTTGCCTTCTTATTAAACATTTGTCAAGGAAAATCTTTACTATATTCTTTAAATGTTAAAGAAGAAACTAAAAAAATATTGTGAATGTTGAGAATTTATTGTCACTTTGAGTGTCACCAATTGAAACGAAACGTCTTCATATTCCCCGCACATACGGAATATAATACAGCAGCCGCATAAAAATTATAAAAAAGAAATAAAGAACAGCAGCGGGTAAGTGGACAATAAATAAATATTGATTGATAGTGGTGATTGGTGGCAATTGAATGTAGAATTGTTTTAGTGTAAAATCGATAGACAGACAGACCCCTCAAGGCAGTCAGACATACCAGTGCAGCAATTGTAGACACAAAGGCGTCAGCGTTTAGAAATGGGTGATTTGGAGAGTGTAAGGGTGGCGCTTAGAGTCCGCCCTTTGGTGCCTTCAGAACAGGCACGAGGTTGCCAAGTGGCTGTAGAAAAAATAGGTGATGAAAACCAGGTGTTGGTCAACAATACCGATGCTTTTTCATTCAATTTTGTATTCGATTGGAAAGATACACAGGAAGTGGTTTATAATGTGTCTGTGTGTGATATGTTGGACAAACTGTTTAGTGGGTTTAATGCCACCATATTAGCCTATGGCCAGACTGGTTCTGGTAAGACCCATACTATGGGCACGGCCTTTGATGGGTCGTTGGATGAAAATGTCGGCGTAATACCCCGTGCAATGCATGACATATTCGAACGTATCAATAAACTCTCCGATACATATGATTTTGTGGTTAAGTGCTCCTTTATGGAGTTATACCAGGAGCAGTTGTATGATTTGCTTGCAGACAAACCTCGTGATGAGTGTACAGTCGATATGAGGGAAGATCGTAATGGAATTATTATGGTTGGTTTAACGGAAAGAGAAGTGAACAGTGCCATGGAAACTACAGATTGTTTGGTGAAAGGATCGGCGGGCAGAGCTGTAGCATCAACGGCTATGAATCAAGCTTCATCTCGATCTCATGCCATATTTACGGTGTATATGCAGGCCACAAAGAAGGATGACTCGTAAGTGTATTGCAAGCATTTAGGAAATAAATATTGGTTTGGGTGGTTATTTTAATTATTCTTTTCAGAGGAGCTGTAACTACTTCAAAATTTCATCTCGTCGATTTGGCTGGTTCCGAACGTTCGAAGAAGACTGGTGCTACTGGTGACCGTTTTAAGGAAGGTGTCAAAATAAATCAAGGCCTATTGGCCTTAGGCAATGTTATCTCAGCCTTGGGTGGTAAGTTTTTTGAAAGTAATTTTAAAAAATTTCATTCCTTTACGGTATGAAAAATTGGTTAAAGAAGAAGGCAAAGTTAATAACAAAAAAGTACAATAACTTTTAAGATGATCCTATATATGCAGGCAATTTTAGTAATGAAATTTGGCGAACAACACTATCCATGAACAGAAAAATTGATCCATTTTCTTAAGAATTCCTTTTTTATTTATAATTTTTTTGTAAAAATAGTGCGTCAATTATTTCCAGAAACTGTACAGAATATAAACAAATAATTATAAATTTTATTTCAAAATACGACCAACAAAAGAAAGCGATTAGATGGGGGTAGCTAAAATTTTGTCATGCCTGAGTGATGACAATGCAACAGGTGGTAGTTACTAATGCCTATTCTTCCTCATATTTTAGTATGTTAGTAAGCAATGCTTAAAGAGAGAAAGTTGATATTTTTATTTGGTTTTATTTGTTACAAACTTATGCTTGTCTTTGTTATTAGCTCACTTCTATATTATTGCATGTTGTACTTAATTTCTTATTACAAAGTCAACACACGACAATGACAATCATAAAGAGGCCAATATTGAGCATACAATTCAATAATTACAGTAATTTAGTAACGCATACATACATAATTGGTCATTACAACCCTTCAGTCAGGATTACGGTCTAGCTTCTCACACCACTCCTGGTGTTAATTTTATACGTGAATGGCAGGACCTACAGTTTAACGTCGACTCCGAACGACAGATTTTTGAGAAACTTTTTCATGGCAAGTTTATTTACTCTCGGAGTTTTTGCCGGAAATCTGCTGAGAGAAAGTCGCCGAAGAAATATTTTTTTTTCATATTTCGTTTTGATGTCTGACTTGGGATACGAACCCGGGCTTTACCTATAATAAGCGAACACACTAGCTATTAGACTACGGTGACTTTGAGTAATTTAATAAATATTAACAAAAAGAAAAATTCCCAATATAAAATCCAATCTTGGGCAAATATTATTTTGAACAGCCTAGGCTTCATTTTGTTCAAGAAATTAAGTTAAGAAGGAAATTAGGGGTGTATTAAACATTTAAAACAATCTGCATGTTATAGCATTTAAGTATACCTGGCCGACTTATTAAACACAAGCTGCAACGTATGTATATTTCCAATGCATAGAGTTCGTACACTCATGTATGAAATATTTGGCAATACATTATGCTCCTTTTTATGTTACATCAAATCAATTTGATGAGTATCAGCTGTCAAAATAATACATTATTTGTATTTTGTATGCAAATCTATATGTTTCCATAAGATATCCCTACATTTACATGCCTTCACTTCATTTTTATACGAAACAATTCCCTGTCATGCATGCCTTGAATTCCATACGCAATTTTTCAAGTTATGTTTCGCAACATGTGTTGACGAAGTTGTTTCCTGTTTAACTTTTAGGTTTTCTAAGTAAATTCTTGATATCTGTTTGCCTCCTCTTAATTGTATATACAGAAACGAAGGTATATAGCATTACATCACATTTCTTTTCTTCTTGCAGATGGCAAAGGCTCTGGTTTTGTTCGCTATCGTGATTCGAAACTAACACGCCTGCTACAGGATTCGCTGGGTGGCAATTCGGTAACACTAATGATTGCCTGTGTTTCACCGGCTGATTATAATGTCGCCGAGACATTAAGCACACTACGCTATGCAGATCGTGCACGGAAAATAAAGAATAAACCGATAGTCAATCAAGATCCTCATGCAGCCGAAATCAATCGTCTAAAGGGAATTATACAGAAATTACGAGTAGAATTATTAACGAAGGGTGGTGGCTCAATGGAAAGTATTGCATCCGGTGAACCCCTTATGACTGCATCTATGCCGTTAATGAGGCCTTCGGAGGAACAAAATATTAAATATCGCGAACTACAAGAGAAATACCGAAATCTGCAGCAGCAATGGCAAATGACCCTACATGATGTTACTGAGCACGAAATGCGTGCTCATATTGCAGAAGCCGCTCATGAGAACCTCAAACAAAAATCGGGAGAAATTAAAAGCATTGTAAGGGAATTGTCTAAAATCCAAGAAGGCCCATTGGATGAAGAGAAAATAATTGACACTGTAGGTAACATCACTAAATTGATAGAGGGCTTAGACGAAGAACTGTCTCGTGCAGAAAACGAAATAATGGATCATAAGCGACGTTCCTCTATTGACTCTTCGGTTAGTAACGGTGATCATACCGGCTCAGATGAACAGAACGTAAATACATCCGAAATGAATGCCATTATGCAAGAGAGAACAGAAGCCTTTACCACAAAACAAATTGAAATAAATGATCAATTGCGTCGCATTAATCGTGAGCTAAATTTAAAGGAACAATTGCAACAACGAATTACTGGTAATTTCAGCAGATATTCGACTTTGGATGATGACATAGAAGATAAGTTCAAAGAGTGCGAACAGAAGATACAAGAGCTTGAAACCGAAAAGGCCGAACTTCTCGATAAATTGCGCCATGTAAAGGAGAATGCCTCTGCAAAATTAGCAGAAGAGCGACGTAAGCGTTTGCAGACATTAGAGCAGGAAATTTCTGAAATGAAACGTAAGAATGTCCAACAGGCCAAGTTATTGAAAATAAAAGAGAAGGAGACACAAAAAATTCGAAATCTAAACAGTGAAATTCAAGCAATGAAAGAGTCCAAGGTGAAGCTAATCAGAGCCATGCGTTCCGAAGCAGAAAACTTCCGTCACTTTAAAATGATGCGCGAAAAGGAGTTGATGCAATTGAGAAACAAAGATCGTAAAATGCAAAATGAAATGACGCGCAAAGAGGCTTTGCACAATAAGCAACGCAACGTGCTTAAACGGAAATGTGAAGAAGCGATGGCAATTAATAAGAGGTAAGAAGAAGTATTTTTGGTTTCATTTTTTTGTTTTCGATTTATGCTGACATTTTACTTTCTTAGGCTTAAGGATGCTCTAGACAAACAAAAGGCTGCCCATGCACAAAGACAGAAAATTCAAACCTATAAAGATGCCACAGCCAATTCGGTAAAGATCGATCATATTATAGCTTGTGTTGAACGTGAACTAGAGGTAATCATATCTCTTATTGATGCTGAACGTACACTTGAACAACTAATGGATGACCGTGGCATAATCAGCCGTCGACTCAACGACTTGAAAGAGCAACAACCTACACCAGATCCCAAATCATCAATGGGTTTGGAAATTGCCAGTTTGGAGGAGGAGTTCGAAATGAGAAATGCACAGATATCCGATTTGCAACAGAAAGTGTGCGCTAATGATATCGACACACTTATTAAATCTCTCGGGGAAAACGTACACAGTCTGGTCGAGGCAAGAGCTGTGTTCAAGTATCTGTTGAAAACATTTGCCGATATGAGACGGGAATATGCTCAGATAAGTGATGAATTACGTTCTCAGATCCATACAGCCGAAGAGAAATCTAATGAGGCAGCGAAAACAATTCAACAATTAAAACTTGAACATGAACAAGCCATAGCTGAGTATGAGGAGAAAATTTCCATGGCTTTGACACCGGAACAAGAGGAACGTTTGAAATTACACGAAGAACAAGAGAAAAAGATAGAAGCTCTTATGATTGAGCTGGAAAATTACAAACAGTTGAAAGAGGAGGCAGCCACAAACAGAAAGAAAGGAAGATCATCTGCCAAGGTATGTACAAAAATATGTTCGATTTCATATTGTAAGGTACTTATCTATCGTATGCAAATGGTGGTTGAATTGTGTAAAAAAGTGTTGTAATTTTAAAATTCTTCTATTTTCTTTGGGTAATTTTATTCTCCTTTAGTTTCTATCTGCTTTAACAAAATTTTCTGATATATTACGGTAAATAGATGTGAGTATAAATTGTGATAAAAAGAAAAGTAAAACCTACTACTATTAAGCATAGTTTTTTCTTTAATGCTGGTTTTTTATGGTTTTCATTCATTTCATTATCATCATTTTTATTTGGTTTTTTCCTTTATTGGTTTTTTCTCATAATACAAGGGAAATTTTATTTTACAATCATTTACTCTGATGAAAACATCAACGAAATTGAAATTTTACATGCATTCTGCTGAACCATTTTTCTAAAAGAATAAGTTTTTACTTTTTAATAAAAGGAAATCAATTATTATGGATTGCATGCATACAGTAAGACCCCGCTTAACGCTGTTTCAGTATTACGCGGTAGTATTGGGATTCCCCTCAATCGCACACTGTATTTTGTTACCTGTTGTTTATGTGTGCAAATGAAACGGCGACCATGTACCAACCAAAAGCGGTGCACTATATAGCGACGGTGTATACTATGTATTTCTTCGGCGACTTCCTCTCAACAGATTTCTGGCAAAAACTCTGAGAGTAAATAAATCTGCCATAAAAAAGTTTCGCAAAAAAAATCTGTCGTTCGGAGTCGACTTTAAACTGTAGGTCCCGCCACTCAAGTATAAAATTAAGGCACACAACATGAGTGGTGTGAGAAGTTAGGCCGCAATCCTGACTGAAGGGTTGTAATGGTCAATTATATATGTATGTTTGTATTCATACTATGTATCTTTTTTAACGGTCTTTTGTTAGTCTGTCTAGAATAAAGATTCCAACTGTATTTTCCGAAGTCGCAATCACAGTATGAACGCATCTTTCCTGCGTCACAGTTGATTTATTAGTTGTCATCAACGTTGCTAGGTATATAAAGATATAAACATAATAATACTAATAAAAATAATGTATTTACATATGTACGTATTAAGTTGCCTCGTTTAGCGCTGGAACTTATTGGAACGTATTCCCCACGTTAAGCGGGGTCTTACTGTATAAGCTTTGTCTAGCATTCCTGTCAGATTCATGGCAATTCGATTCCGACCATTAAATAAACCTGATGTAGGAACTTCCCTACAAAGGAGCATTAAAGCCATCTGATAATTCATTTCTTTTTTACTACACTTTAGATAAACAAAGATTCTAAGTAAAGTAACGTTTTATTTCATCACAAAAGTTATTTAATTTTTCTTTTGAAATTTTCTTTTAAATTTTTTCGACTTCTACTTAACAGTTTTTCTTTTTTTTAAATTTCTTTATTTAGAATACTTTTTCACACATTAAACGCGAGCCTATGGAAAAAGAAATCATCGAATTAGAAGAATTTACCGAAAGCGACAGTTATGATGAAAACTCCAATGACGATCCAGATTGGGCAAAAACACCCTTGGTACGGAGACGTACAAATGTAAGTATATAGTATGGATTAAATAAAACAGGTTTCGGCATCCAAAGTGTTACCAATTTAAATGCATAGAATTATTTTGAATGTTTAACAACCTTTAGTGCTAATATGTATTACCATTGTGTCTGCTCAAAATACTGCACGGATTGTATATTGCACGGGGCAGCCCCTGCGCTGACCAACTTCTTTCTCTTCCCGAATTTTGGTGGAATTTGGTCAGTACAGAGACTGCGTTCACTCGTGGCATCACAAGGGGTCGCTATGCGTACTCAAGTGAGCTTTTTGATATCAGAGCTAATACTTCGACCTAACCTAACCTGTATATTGCACGCAAAGAGCAATTTTAAATATGCATTCCATGCTGTGAGCGTACAGGCATTCAATGTCGTGTATTACGTACGTTAAAATCTGGTTTTAACTTTTCAAGCTAAGTTGGAAGCGTTTTTTGATTTTGGATCCTCGTAGAATGTAATAAAATAGAGCAAATTTTGGTAACACTTTCAGTGGCGAGGCTTGTTTGTAATCGTTTCATTTCATTTAATTTGAAATATTTTGTGAAATTATTTGTCTAATTTTGGAATAATCGTATACAAAAAAAGATACGCCTTGATTTTAGAACATGCGACGCACCAACTCACGAAATTCCTCCCAAGGATCCGTCTCCATGTCAGACATCTCCTATAGTCTGGATGAGCAACAGCAACAGGTCGCCGCTGAGTCCACTACTACAGGAACACTTGGACAAACTGCAAACGCATCTGTCAAGGGTAAGCACAAGCGGAAGTCCAAGGGCTGCAAATGTCGTGGTGACTGCCGAAAGAAACGTTGCGGGTGTAATTCGCTCAATCAGAAATGTACGATAAATTGTAATTGCACCGATCGTTGTAAAAATCGTGAATCACCGCCACCACCCTCCTCCTCCTCCGCCAACCATATTGAATCAAGCGATGACACTAAAGAAAATGATGTAATTATCGAAGAAACTGATGAAGATATTGACAAGACTGACGCTGAGCATACATTTAAATTTAAATCACCACAATTAAATAAAAATATACAACTTGAAGGCGAAACAACGTGTTCGACAACGAAAACAAATTCATCAACGTATTTAACACCAAAAATGGCTAGGTAAACAATTGCACTGCTTATATAATAATATACTTGTATGTATTCCAATGAAACTAAAAATTAATTACATTTTTTGTTTTTGTCTATTTTAGATTATCTACGATTAATTTTGATACTGCTACAGCAAAAAAGAAATTCTTTAATGATTGAATTTCGTTTAAATCATTAAAAATATTCTGTTCATCGCCTTCTTTGTGATTGGCTCTTGTCAGATTTTAATTAACTTGTATTTTTATTTATATTTACGATTGTTGTTTTCGTTATTTTAACATTTTTTACTCAACATTCATCTACTTTGTACTTGTAGTTCTTCTATTCACTTCAGTAGTGAATGGCCAAGAAAAGTTAATGAATATGAATGACAATAACAATGTCTCGTTAATCAATTGATCACTAGAATTTTATAACAAAAACCAATAATTTATTAATTTAAGTGGTATGGTGGTCGTGTGGTCTCTTAAATCATTAGTAATATTTTATTTTTATTTATGAATGTAGAATTATTTTTTATTTAATATCCATTTATGATAATTATTTTATTTAACTTTTTTACGTCTGATTTATTTATAAAAACTTATCCTTTTGTTTTGTATCATCGCTCTCTACATCTCAAGTTTCATTTCGATTGCATAATTTTCTTTTTTATATTTTCATTTCACTATTATTTAAGTGTTACTGTTTTATTTATAATTTAATATGGTTATACAATAAGAGCTTCTCTTATTATTTAAGTTTTGGATAAATTTCTTTATAAGAAAATTTACTCACACACAAATAAATCAAATAAATAAATATACCTAGAAGCGTTGGCCTCTTTGCTTGCCTAGTGCTACTTAATTCAATTATAAATCTATTGTAATCGAATGTAATGATAATAAATAAATAAATAAATATTTTTTTAAAAATGCAATCTATTATGCATTCACTCTATTTTAACCAGGCTTGGCCGGAATCTTCATTACTACCTATTGTTTCGCCAACATAAATACTTTTAAAATCAATCATGCTAGTTTTGGTCTAGTAGAGTCGGAAGCCTTATATGAGAGGCACATAATAAAAGTAGGCGTAAAGAGCATGTATTGGTTCTTACTGCAATAACTTGATGCACATTTCCACACCGAATGTAAATATCGAAGACAGCAGTAATGGTGGAGACAGAAAAGACTTCTGTATGAAACGAATTCCGAGACACAGATTCATGCATATAAGAATTGTATTCATTTTCGATTTTATAAAATTAGTGCATAGTATGGAGATCAAATGCCGAGCAGAATATCTTATACAATTTGAAAATAAACCAAAGTTCTTATGGAAAGTGTAGTCTAGTAGGTAGTGTGTTCACTTATTAGACGAAAAGCCCGGGATCGAGCCGCAGGCCAGACACCAAAACGAAATATGAAATAAAAAAATATTTCTTCGGCGACTTCCTCTCAGCAGATTTCTGGCAAAAACTCTGAGAGTAAATAAACCTGCCATGAAAGAGTTTCTCAAAATCTGTCGTTCGGAGTCGACGTTAAACTGTAGGTCCCGCCACTCAAGTATAAAATTAAGGCACACAACATGAGTGGTGTGAGAAGCTAGGCCGTAATCCTGACTGAAGGTTTGTAATGACCGATTATGTATGTATGTCTTGTGGAAAGTACTTTACGACTAGTAATCAGCGAACAGAGACCTCTCTCGTGCGACAAAACTAACACACTACAAGACACTCATCCTAGCCTTGCTTCTTTATGGCGCAGAGGCATGGAAACTATTAAACACTGATGCAACAGTCTTGAGAGTATTCGAGAGAAAACTTCTACGTAAGATCTTCGGTGCAGTGCGAGTTGGCGATAATTTCGTAACCGATTCAACAGTGAGCTGTATGAGCTCCTCAACGACATAGACGATGTGCAGCGTATTAACAACCAACGGCTGCTTTGGCTCGGCAATGTCGTTCGAATGGAGGAGGATGCTCCGGCGATACGGGTATTTGATGCGGTTATCTGCGGAAGTCGGCGAAGAGAATGACCCTGTATCCGTTGGAAGGACCAAATCGAGGAAGCCCTGTCATCGATTGGTGTGACCAATTCGAGTATGGGCGCAAGAAGCAGAGGCGCCTGGAAGAATGTGTTGCGGCAGAACGAAATCCGTTAAACGGGTTGTTATGGCCAATTAGGTAATTAAGCAGTTATACTAACGAGAAGTACAAATGATGCATTAGTAGAATGCCTGGATTAGGAGTCAGCAAACCTATATATTGGGTCTTAACGATATATTGGGTAATGGTGGCCATTTTAGAATTTACAGTATTCCAAATGTGAGTCCTTTCATGCTCAGTAATATGTTTGGCAAACTGGATAGATATGAAGAAGTATAAAAAGTGAATAAATTTCGAAAACACACTTGACTCTTCTATGGTTTTAATTTAAAACTAATATGGATACACAAGGTAAGTGATTAAAATTAATTAAAAATTATAGTTTTATATACACAATTTTATAATAAACATTTATAAAATGATAATGACAACATTTCTTTTCTTTTATTTCTTAGGACATGCATAGGGTAAACCATTTTTGCAACAATATTCTCTGCCATCTGCCAGATTTGTATTGTGCCACCGTAAGCTGCAATTGCGTATGAATAAATAGGCACGTTCTTTGCGTATATCGTGATCCAAAGAGGCACACAAAATACTACTCGAGTCTGGTAAATGTTTAACAATCTAAAAAGTAAAGAAATAAATTATAAAAATGTAAATTTTTTTGGAAAAATAATTCATCTTATAGATAACCTGTTCCAAACATTTCGTTTGACACTGTTTGCGGCCAATGGGATTGCATACAAATTGCCTGTCCAAAGTGTTGGAAATAACTGGTTCTCCTTTAGGCGGTGCAGATGAGCCCTTGACAAATTGCGAACTCAAGAAAATACCACAAGTGCACGACCTGTCTTCATATGATAACTTATTAACACTGGTTTTATCTACAGCAGTAGCTGCTGTTGTTGTGTCCTGATGCGGTGTTTGGTCCGGCGATAGGGTATTTTCTGTTGTAGACGTTTCTTTCATAACGGATGACGTTGTGTTGAAATAATCATCGCCTATTCCGTTTGCTATTGAATCTAAACTGCTGCTGCTGCTGTTTGCTTGTAATACTTTTTTATTTTTGCCAATGGACTTGCCTTTAAATTCTGTGGACTTTTCATACGCAATTTTCGTAAAAGCCATATCTAAACAGCAACTCAGCATGATGCTTAGAAGAACGAATCCATAAAGGAAGAATTGTTGCCTTAAATCTAAAGAAAGGAACAGAATTTTAGGAAAAGCAGTTCAATTTGAAAAGTTTTATTGTCCACTTACTACCCATGGAAAGTGTTTTTCTTTACAAACTATTTGTTGGCAGTTTCTCTCAAGTTTTATTCTGATTAAGATAAGCTGGCTTTTTAAAACTATGCTTTAAATAAAAGTTATTAAACGTTTTTGCTGGGGCCAGCAAATTTTTAGATTAAAACTTAAGCAAAATATTATTTGAACTTGAAATTCAAGTTCAAGTTGAAGCAATTTCAAGCGTGAATGTTGGTTCAGTCAGAATTTGTCAATGAGATTTCAGCTCAAATAATAAAACAGTTTTCGGTTTTAAAGCACAATGGAAAACAAAAATTTAAAACAGAAATTAATTAAATTATTCTGACGATACCAAAGGCAATATTGTTCAGCAAAGTATGCCTCTGTACACAATCCTCTGGAATTTTATTCATTTATTTTTACTACGACTTGGCATTCCGTCAAATGCCTTCTACAGGAGCTGTGGGTCTATGAGAGAGTAGGAGACCAGTAGTGCCCTGCTCTTATCATTAGAAATCGAGGGTCTTCGACCTCCTACTTTCCTGATCTGTACCTTGACCGAGCTTTCTAATATAAAGATTGCTGCAATAACAAGATTTATAATGGACTTATAATCGTCGTAGTGTTTTCGCTTATTAGGCGTAAAAGCCCGGGTTCGAGCCCCAGGCCAGACATCAAAACGAAATATGAAAAAAAAATATTTCTTCTGCGACTTCCTCTCAGCAGATTTCTGGCAATAACTCTGAGAGTAAATAAGCCTGCCATGAAAAAGTTTATCAAAATCTGTCGTTCGGAGTCGACGTTAAACTGCAGGTCCAGCCCCTCAAGACTAAAATTAAGGCACACAACATGAGTGGGGTGAGAAGTTAGGCCGTAATCCTGCCTGAAGAGTTGTAATGGCCAATTATGTATGTATGTATTATGGACTTATTGGTTAGTTTCCTTTAAAGAATGTTTAATATCCGGTTTAAATATTTATTGTAGTGTTACAAGGGGTCTAAATGCTGGCTTAAGTGGGATTTCTTTCTTCGAGGAGTTTTCACCACCTTGCCTATCCTTAACTATTTTTACTATATCTTCTGTTTTTAAGTTCACTTAGTTCCGACTACATTCAGAAGCTCAGGAGAGCCCGCATATCGAATATCGAAAGAAAATTCAACATCAACTGGCCTAATAAAGGTTGAACAGTTACAGAGCAGGTGTTTGAAAGCAATCCTTGTCCCCACCTAGCTTGAAATAGTCCGGTTGGGATCTATAACAGATGACTGCCTACAGCGTTATGACTCTTAAGGAATCCAGCAAGTAGCGTTCTATAACAGATCGCTGCCTACAGCGTTATGCCCCTTAAGAACGTCAGCAAGTAGTCTTACGTCGGATTTATATAAAACCAGCATCAACCCATTTCTAACATAATCCATGGAGGTTCATAGGCTTGGACACATATATCGATCTATCCTCTCCCCCTGACCCATCTCACGACAAGACCATAGAGGTAGTAGATTGGATAATTAAAACCAATTATCTAACCGCTCTCAATTATAGAGTTTATCACAGGGCACTGCGAGATTCTGGGTATGTTGCGATGAGGAGGATTTAGAGACTGTCGAGCACTTCCGCTGTAACTGTCCAGTCTTTGGTGGGTTGAGGACCCTTGGCAGGGTCATCTTTGTTTGTTTGTTTGAATTCTGTGTCGAGAGCCGACATCAGGGCTCTCCACAGATTCATTAGTAACTTAGGCTGGTTGAGAAGTGCTAGGGCTTAATCAGTGTAGCCGTGTTCTCTCTTTTTGTTTTGTTTGGTCTATGTAAGTCTTTCGCTTTCCATTCTCCCTTCCTACTTCCTCTCCTTTTTCCTATCCCCTCTTGTATCTTTCTTCTTAAGGACGTTATGTACAATGGGTCAAATCGATCTACGGGTACTGTACTTGTCTCAGATGACAGGTACACGTACTCTAACCTAACCTAACCGCTCTCAAAAAGTGAACCTAACCATCATCCCGGGCATCCTACCACACCCCACAACCCAACACACATATATGCGACACTAACCAAAACCGTGGACGACGCCACAGCCCTCATGTAACCTGACTGAACTAAGATCACATACAATTTTTTATTTTAAGTAGCCATGGCAGATACGGTCTCAACATCCTTATTATTAAGGAGTAAGGCATGCTTATCATATAAAAGGGTAGAAAGAGCTTCGTCATTCAATTAACCTTAACATCAATTTTAATCAATAATTTATCGATTATGGCTCAAAAGTTTTTATTTTTTGGACTGATCTGTTTTCACTCTGAATATTATGAAATTATTTTTAATTATTATTATTTTTTTTTAATTATTTGAATTTAAATAATGAATAACGCTAAAAACTTATTGCACACAACTCGGAATAATATTCTTTGGATAAAGAGTTGGCAGCACTTTATTTTCCACAACAGCTGTTTTCGATGACAACTCATCGCTCTCTTAACAATAATTGGCCGGCTATTTTCAATAAATATTTTTTTTAATCTTGTTTTGTTTATCTATCGCAATTAATTGCTTAATCAGCCTCAAGTAAAATCATAAAACCTTAAAAAATCAGTTGATTAGCAACGAGAAGGTGTTGTGATAAGTACTAACTATCTAGAGAAATAACTCTGGCAAAATGGTGAACATAAAATATACCAAAGGATTTGAAGGTTATCAAAGCTCAGTAGCTGAATTGTACAAAGGCAGCGAGACTCCTTTGTACATTTTATTTACCGGTGATAAGAACAGTGATGGTGTTAGCTGGTGTCCCGATTGTAATGTTGGTAAGTGGTGGTAATGAAGTTGTTGACAAAATTGATAGAATGCTTCATTTTTGATTGCAATTTATTTAGCGCAACCCAATATTAATAAGGCGATTGAAAAGTTTTCCGGTGTCAATGACAACTTTCTGGTGGTGGAGGTAGGCGATAGGCCTTTGTAAGTAATTTAAACATAGTATTGGCGGATGGTTGTTATATTAGTTTTTCTGTTTTTAGCTGGAAGGATATGAAGAATCCTTTCCGCAGTGATCCTAACATCAAATTAATGGTCATTCCCACTTTGTTGCGCTGGAAAAGTGTGGTACGTTTAGAGGGTGAACAGTGTGAAAAATGGGATTTATTGGAAATGTTTTTCAATGAGGAATAATTAATTATGTCTTAAGTAATATGCTAAAAAAAGTTTAAATATTTAAGAACATAAAGCGGTTTTTTTATCAATTCAATAAAACCAAGTTATATGTATATGTGTGCATGTGTGTACTGGTCCATTAAAAATATTAATAATTTTAATAATAAAAATCATACAAAATATAAAAATTCAAGAACTAACTAATAATTGTTGTATTTTGATAAGATAGTCAGTCAGTGTTGCCATTGCTGTTTGGGCGGGTGTTTCTTTAAGACTGTCGGGTGAGAAAAAAGCGGCTGGTTGTGTGTACTTACTACCAAGTCAAATTCATAGATAGAATGAATTCGCCTTGCTTACTACTTTAAAGTAGGCTTTAAGCCCCGGTTAGCCGGTCGGCCAAACGCCCTACCTACGGAACGTATTGTATTGGAAATAAATAGCCAGCCGGCCGGCCAATAAGAGAGCGAGCGATGAGTTGTCATCCAAATCAGCTGTTGTGGAACATCAAGTGTTGCCAATTATTTTCTTGCTGGTGGTTGGAAAAATTCTTTTTTGTTCGTTTTTTAAATAATTCGCACATTCTTTTTCCGTTTCCGGTTTATATAAGTAAAAATTAAGCCTTGTTGTTAATGAATATGAAAATGGTCTGTCTGTCTAGTAAGTATTAGTGGCTTATTGGACAGAAGACGCAAGAAGGCCACGGTTCAAATCCAAAGCAAAACGAAAATATTAAAAAATCGCAGATTCTCTGGCATGTAAGTCGTGCGTGCGTGTGTGTGTAAGTAAAAAAAAATGTTGGAGTTTTGACCGACGATCGTAGTAAAGAAGTGTACAACGACGACAGACGGAGGGGAAAAATAGCTTTTTTTTCATTTTTTTGGAAGTGTGGTGAGTTTCCAATGTGGTAAGTTTCTACAAAGTGTGGTGAATTTATCTGGTGTGGTGAATAAAATCGAAACTCACCAAAGTGCCGTTATTCGAAATGGTACTGTATTACCATACAGTAATGTACTGTATATAGTGAGTTTCGACGGTGTATGTCTAGAATACGCAATTTTCACCTCTATTAGTAGAGACATTCACCGATATGTGTTGTTACAATTATGTAACTGCACTACCAACGGGTGTGGTTTTTGGTTGAGTTAAGGATAATTAATCTAGATTAGTTAAACTGAATAAAAGGAAGTACACTCAACGAATCAGTATTAATTAACATTGTGTCCATTTTATAAAATATTAAAATTAGAAAACTGTGTACAAATAATTAAATTTTTTAAATTAAAATTTTTAATAATTACTTTTTTTTTATATTTTATCCAAACTACTTGCAAAAAAGCTACAAATTGGAAATTCTTTGTCGAAATATTTATAATTTTTGGCGCTTTGTTCGAAAAGTAGGCTTAAAATATGGGATCTAAATTTAACATCAGTGGTTGGTTATTTCCTCTTTGGTGATATCTTTTTCAGAAGTTGGTTTACAGATGCTTAGTTTCCTGACAACATTAGATACAATGTTAAAGCACACCAGTGTTGAAAAATTCAGTATTTAGTACTTTTTCCACTACTTTTTCAATTGAAAACTACACTTTCAGTACTTTTTATTATTACAGATATTATGGTTTGCGCTTTTCAACTATTAATGGGGGTTAGGCAACAGTGAAACATAATGGCTAAAGGACTTTTAGTCCCGGTTAGCCCAACAACGTCCATGCAACGTATGTATGTTCGTTTTTAGAATACGAAAAACAATGAGAACGGTTGCCGATGTAATGTAAGTTTCGGTTAGTGTTAGTGCATTACATATGCTAAAATGAAAGTACTTTCCATTACGTTTAGTCGCCATTTCAATAAACGGGACTTTTACGTTTCGCATCAACTGTTTTTGTTTTGTATATGAAAAACATGTATCAGTCGTTAGTTTTTCTATTCCATTCCGTACGTGTGTTGTATTAAGTATAAATAACTATTTTTTTATAAAAGTACCATTTATGCAAAAAGGTACTCTTTCAGTTATAGTTCAGTACCATTTCACAATTTGAATTTTGCAACACTGGTTTCACCGGTGTTTTAGATTCCACCTGCGCAGTGCGTTTCGCCGGTGTGGTTTGTTCAAATTCCGGTGAGTTTCTCCGGTGTAGTGAATAACACAAAAATTTACCACTATACCGTTTGCTCAATAATGTACTGCATTACCAACATATACGCATTGTTGTTTGTACTGTATTACCGATAACGTGGAATGTATTTTTATGCTTTGTTTCATAAGTGTATTAAAACCTAATTTAACATCAGGAAGCACTGATAAAGAAAAACTATGAATTAAATTAATTATTATTATTTATTTATAGTTTCATTATTATTTCCCTTTTTTTCTGAAGTTGATTCCAAAATTTTTTTATTTCCTGGCAACATTGAATATAATAGTTACCATCCATCTTTCAAATTCGAATTCGATTTTAACGGTCTGCACTAAAATAAAAACAACACTTTGGCAACACCTTTTTGTTCCACTTATTGGAAGCTATCATATGCCGATGAATGACTATTCAGTTTTTTTCGTTCGCTTACTTACAATCGCTGCTAAAAAGTTTTGCTCGTGGTTTATTTAGTAAATTCTCAGTAAAATTAAGTGCAAAGTGAAATAAAATGTAAATAAAACGTAAATAAAAGTGTTCTTAATAGAAAGCGAAAAGAATTTCATTGAAAAGTATGTTTTTTTATAATAAGAAATCCGTTTTAAAGTGTAAGAATTGAAGCTTACCCATGTGTGGCGATCATTTTGTGTTGTGAAAAAAATGGTGTCCGCTTGTAACGAGTAAAGTTGGCCGCTGTTGGTGTTACAAAAAAAAAAAGATAGCGGGAATGAAAATTCAAATATGAATTTAAACGAGCAAGTAAAGTTTGCTGCAGTTGGTGGTACAAAAAAAGAAAGAAAAAACGGAAATGAAAATTCAAATATGAAAATGGAATAACGGAAATGAAAATTCAAATATGAATTTAAACGAAATTTTAAAATTAAAAAAATAAAATAAAAAAAATAAAATTGAATAAATTGCTGTTGGTGTTACAAAAAAAAAAAAAGATAACGGAAATAAAAATTCAAATATGAATTTAAACGAGCAAGTAAAGTTGGCCGCAGTTGGTGGTGCGAAAAAAGCAATAAAAACGGAAATGAAAATTCAAAGCTGAAAATGGAATAACGGAAATGAAAATTCAAACATGAATTTAAACGAAATTTAAAATTTAAAAAAATTTAATAAAATGGAATGGAAATGGAAAAAATGGAATAAATTGTTGGTGGTGCAAAAAAAAAAAAAAAAAAAAAAAAAAAAAAAAAAAAAAAATTTGTAAAATAAAAGAAAATTGAAAAATTGCTGTTGGTGTAACAAAAAAAAAAATCTATTAAAATAAAATAAAAATGGAATAAATAGCTGTTGGTGTAAAAAATATAATAAATAAAATAAAAAATTATATATTGAATAAATTGCTGTTGGTGTAACAAAAAAAAAAAACGGAAATTAAAATTCAAATATGAATTTAAACGAAATTTTAAATTTAAAAAAATTACATTTTAAAAAACCTATAATATAAGAAAAAAAATGGAATAAATTGATAATGCAATTGATTTCATTGAGTCATCAGCCGTACTGAAACGCATACCATATTTGGGTGCCGTTGTAATAATATCATAAAAAATAAATTGTGACTGACATTTCTCAACCATCCTGATACAGTTTAATGAAGGTAAGGATTTAAATCAAATCAACTGTGGCTAGATATGTTTTGTTAATAAATTATGGATGACCAAGTATTCTATGTATGTCTCAGATGCCCAACGGTCGGATAATGAAGGTTTCTGTAAAAGTGGTTGCAAGGTATTCCTAGCCTCCGGGAGTGTGTACCCATGGGCCGTTACTATTTTTTAAGGCAAATTTTTCTAATACAGTCGGTATTATTCCAGTTAAGTAAGTTTCTGAACAATTGTGACTCTTCTTCCCACACATCACGCTAAATATTGTCTTACAAGAAGGCTTCAATAGGTTTATTGAACATGTGCGATGTGACACCGATCACTAGCAACCATATATTTGCCATATTCCAATAAATATGATTGAAGAAACTGGAAGAAGGCAATGAAAAAATACGCACAAGTTAAATGGAAGCCTGACAAGAGGACTGGAAGAATACATATGTTCATACATACATAATTTGCCTTTACAACCCTTCAGTCAGGATTACGGCCTAGCTTCTCACACCACTCATGTTGTGTGCTTTAATATTATAGTTGAGTGGCGGGACCTACAGTTTAACGTCGACTCCGAACGACAGATTTTGAGAAACTTTTTCATGGCAGGTTTATTTACTCTCAGAGTTTTTGCCAGAAATCTGCTGAGAGGAAGTCGCCGAACAAATATGTTTTTTTTCATATTTCTTTTTGATGTCCGACCTGGGGCTCGAACCCGGGCTTTACGTCTAATAAGCGAACACACTACCTACTAGACTGCGGCGGCTACTATTTACAGCCCTCGTATTATGATTTTTACGTTTAATTATATAATAAATGTTTGTATGTATGTAATTTGTATAGTTTCTGATATGTTTCACATTTTCATTTCCCAACGGAAGTTGCCACTCATTTATTTCCTGTCATTTCTCTTAAGTGCTTTGAAAAGCTTTTAAGAGAGAGAGACGGAGAGAGTAACAGCCACTGTAAAAACACTCAATTTAGTATTCTGTGTGTGTGTGCGGAGGTACTAAAAATTGAGTGAAAAAATCTTGAAAAGATTTTTCTTTTGTTGATGCACGTTCGCCAGTTTTAAGGTGTTGATGTATGATTGCGTATGATGAGTTTGTTTTGTGCTAAAAATACGGTAAACAAAACGATGAATCTATGAACGGCAGCGTATTTTCGAACGTCGGGGTAGTAAGACCGAAAAAATGTTCTTAAACGCGAAACGTTGCGGCGCGTAGATAGTGAATGCGAACGGAAGTGCTGTGTTTTGTTGTTTGTGGCAGAAATAAAAAAAAAAAAATATTGAAAAATTAAAACAAATTTTTTAATTAAGGAAAAAAAAATACTAAAAAATTATTAAAAAATATTTAAAAAATTTGGAAATTAAAATTTAATTAAAAAATGTTTCCTATGAGAAATCACAAGTAAATTTAGTGCGAAAAAAGTTTAACAAGAAAATTATAAATGAAGAAAAAAAAGTTTAAATATTTTCTATTATTTTATTAAAAAAAAATTGGAAAAATTATAAAAAAAAGAATTTTATTGTTCGTTTTTATTTAAATTTTTGGTGAATTTGTGTATCTACTTGTGGAAAAATATAAAAAAAAAATAAAATAAAAAAGATGTGCAAAAAAATATAGGAAATCTTTCATAGCTTTGAATGTCATGTAAAATTCAAACACATGTGCTGCTACAGTATTTGAAAGGAAAGTAAATAAATGATAAATAATGTAACAAGAACAGCATTTACCATTACACTCTTACCTTACATAGGGGGATGAAAAGTTTTCTTTTTTTGGGAGTTTTGAACAAGAAAAATATATTTTTTTTGGTAACTGTTGCGTCTTGCTTGTACCTACCACTTGCTTATATTCAAACAAAAAATATTCGACTGAACAAAAAAAAAAAAAAAGAATAAAAAAATCAATAATTTTTTGTTTTAACACTTTAGGGATTAAAATTGTTTATCAACACAATTATTTTGAATTATTTTTTTGCTCTCAAATAAGTTTGTTAAAATAAAAGTTACAGGGCCTTGCAAGTTTAAGTTTCTATTTCAAAGGCCAAGTCAAGCAACACGGTATTTAACACAGAGGGTCTACAGTATTTGAATGAGAAATATTATGTGACAAATGTCCTCCCTAAAACTCGTATATAACTTGTCCCTCTTGTGCAATATATTCGCTAATATTGCTGCTTAAATGTGATTTTATTTTGCCTTCTTCATGCCATCCATTGTCTTTTAAGGCTTCAACTATTGCCGATTTTTTTGAATAAACTTTGTATGAGTTCAGTGAGTTTAAATCTTGCAATTTTAGCTGCTAAATTAATTAAAAATTTTTTTGGGAAATTATTGCTCCCAGCAATTTCGATTCGTTTATTAGAAATCAATTGATTGTCATGACACATGTCAACTATCCCACAATTTCTGCGACATGAAGGCCAAAACACATGTCCTTTGAGTTTAAGAAGCTAAAACATGATTAAAAATTAATGCCGCATAAACTAAAGTCATGTTAATAAATGCCTTAGGCAAAAGATTATTCACAAAAAGTTGTCAGAGGCTAAAAAAATTTCTTCATATTTGGTTTTCTTGTTAGGCTTTTAATTATAATAGAAGGATGTACTGATGACGTTAAAAATCGTATCATGAATCTGAAATAATTTATTTATATGTATATTTATTTATTATATAATGCAATTACAAATTATATATAATTATTTATTCCGAGCTGAGTAACTTAGACCATGTGCTCGGTGTAGTGTAACAGACCGGAGCCTCTGGTGGGAATCAAACCCACGATCCTTACGCTAACAGTCTAGCACACTACATGGCGCCTGAATCTGAAATAAATTAACACGCTTCAGGTCTTAATAAATCAATGCCTTCGAAGAATAAACTAAAAAATATTGTGGCCAGTAAACTTATCTAATGGAAGTGTATGGTCTTTAAATGCTTTTAAAGCCGTCGCATTTAGAAATTCCGATGTTGATCAATGCTTATTAAGAATATCAATAGCTTGGAAGCCGATTCCGCTAAGAGGAAAACGAATCATCAGAACAAATACTTAGAATTCGTGAGCTGCTAATCATTCCATCTAAGGAAATACGTGGCTGGAAGCTATTTTCACTAATATCGGTCTTCGAACCTAAAGTTCATCAACACGCTTGAGGAAGCCATTGTATGGTAGCCTTGTATAGCTTGAAGGCAGTAGAGAATCTGGTTGTTAAACAGAACTATTGGTCTGGTCTCTCCAGTTTGCGTTCTAAGTACCTACATACATACATACATAATTGGTCATTACAACCCTTCAGTCAGGATTACGACCTAGCTTCTCACACCACTTATGTTGTGTGCGTTAATTTTTTACATGAGTGGCTTAAAGTCGACTCCGAACGACAGACTTTTTGCCAGAAAACTGCTGAGAGGAAGTCGCCGAAGAAATATATTTGATGTCTGACCTGGGGTTTGAACCGTGGCCTTACGTCTAATAAGCCAACACACTAACTACTAGACTACGGCGACTTCGCCGTTCTAAGTGGTATTTGTAATCTCAAATCTTTCTAGCTTGAGAATTTGGTTTTATTGAACTGATATGATGAAGTTCGCGAAGTCGTAGTATTTTTATACGTTCTACAATACATACATGTAAACATACATAATTGGTCATCAGAACCTTTCAGTCAGGAATGCGACCTAGCTTTTTATACCATTTATGTTGCGTGTGAGTGAGCGGGACCTACAGACGACGACACAGACAACAGATTTTTTAGAAACTTTTCATGATCATTTTTTATTTACTGCTCAGAGCTATTGCCAGAAATCTGCTGAGGGGAAGTTGCCGGAGAAATATTTTTTCATATTTTCGTTTCTTTTCCAATTGTCCGACCTCGGGTTCGATCCGTGGCTTCACGCCTAATAAGCCAACATACTACCTGTTTAGAGTTATTGCCAGAAATCTGCTAAGAGGGGAAGTTGCTGGAGAAATATTTTTTCATATTTTCGTTTTTTTCGAATTGTCCGACCTGGGGTTCGAACCGCTGCCTCACGCCTAGACCTACGGCAACTTGATACGGTTTTCTAGAAATAAATCTAAAGCAACTCATACAGCTCACAGCACGTTCATTGTCTACACTTCTCCAAAACTTATTTTATCAGACTTTTTTTTTTCTTTCTGACTTCAGGCAAAGCATGTGTCCTCACCAGAGATCAGCAATGAGTATTCAAAAAGATGAGTAGAATCGAATCATACTTATAATTTCTGATACTTACAGGCATTAATATTTATTCTAATATCATGTGACCTCTACTCATATTCAAAGTTTGAAGTATCCATCACGTATGATGTTGTTGATTTCAACTCTTCATAACTCAAGATATACACGAATTACAAAATAAGTATGAATCGCGTACGAACAGTAAATTACTGACTAAAGGGTTGCGTGTTTGCTCTTCTTGCTGCTCTGTCTTTTTTGCTTATGTGTCTTTTTTCTTTGGTTGTAAATGCAACAACAACTAACTTCGAGTCACTCGAATCGTTTATAAGTATTATAAGAAGTATTTTTCTAAAGTTATGAATCTAAATGAATAGGCGTATGAATCAAACGTATTTCGAACGGTATGAGTTGGAGGTCAACATTGTATTCAATTCATTGCAACTTGTACTTATAAATCAACATTATAGTGTGAGTATGAATGAATCAGAGTATGTACATAGTTAAGGTTCAATATTGTTGACTGACTTATATTCAAAATTTCATGATTCAAGACTGATGTCTGGTCCTTACCAGGAGAATGTCACATTTGATGTTAATTTTTCTGAAAGAAAACAAATGAAATGAAATTAATTGAAAAATAATTTCAAACTTGCAGGAACCCTGTGGAAGTAAGGTGTTAATAGGTTAACTCTTTGCCTTTATCAAGTTTCTAAAATCAACACCTTATCTGGCTGGCTGGCTGGGCTTATCATAGATTATAACAAACAAACATTTTAATTTAATTGTAGCGAATAAACACAAACGATACAACAATATAATAACAATAATAATAATACTCGTTGTTATTTACTTAAAAAAATATCCACACAAAATCGAATTTTAAATTTTTTTTAAAAAAAGCTTTTGATATGGTGTTCCATGCAAAGTAGCAAAAATGAGCACAAGTTTCGAATTGATCAGTCTGTGCGTCATTTTTCGGCTGTCCAGCTAGCTATACATATCGTATAAATTATTAAATATTTTTCTATACATATATACTCGTATATTGTACGCATGTATATATGTATATTTTTAATAATTTTTTATCAACACAAAATCTAGATCTAATGGTCAAAAGAAATCCCATAAATTTATAAATTATGACTGCAAAATAAGAAAAAAAATATTTAAAAATATAAAAAAAAAACATTTAAAAAGACAATTTTTATTATTATTTTCTTTATTTTTTTTTTAATTAATATATAAAATATTAACATGAAAACACATTTTAATAAATAATACAAGGTTAAAAATATCAGTCTTAACAAATTAAAATGATAAATAAATTTAAACAAAAATTTAAATTTTCTCTCCTTGTTTTTGACCAAAAAAAAAAGTTCAAAGTTAAGGAAATTACAGGCAATAAATTTCTAATAAAAGAATCAATTTATATTATGGTAGTAGTAGTAGTTGTAGCAATAATAATAAAAATATACATACATAAGTAATAAAATAAAATCATAAAACAATCCGTACAATAAACATACAAATTTTTCATATTTGACACACAAAAAAATAAAAATAAAAATAAAAAAAAAAAAATACGGATGTTAGTTGTGTAAGCGTTGTTCTTATTTTCTTTCATTAAAACATATTAAATTTTTGTTCTTATTCCCCATTATCCCAATCATATACGATTTCCTGCTGTTTTTTTGCGTCTTCCCTAGTGTGGTCACCTTAATCAAGCTTTTGTTGTATAATAAGAATCCAAATGTTTTTCGGTAGACCACAGCTTCTTGAGACTTGACGATTCTACGCTAGAGTCATCTAACGTTCCTCCCCGGTTGGAAGCATATGACTTCCATAAGGCCTCCCTATCTTACCCGATTTCCTGCTGTTATTTTTGCGTTTCTCCCAAGTGAGGTCTCAGTGTCCCAGCTTTTGTAGTATTGTAAGCCTTCAAATGTTTTCCGCTCGCTTCTTCCATGCTGGAGTCATCTACCGTTCTTCCTCCCCTGTTGGAACCACATGACTTCCATAAGGCCACCTTATTTTACCCGATTTCCTGCTATTATTTTAGCGCCTTTCCAAATACGGACACCGTGGCCAAGATTTTGTAGAGCAGTGAGCCTCCAAATGTTCTTTAGACGATCAGCCTTAAGGTTTTTACGTTAGAGTCACGTACCGGTCTTTCTCCCCTGTTGGAACCATATGATTTCCATAAGGCCTTCCTATCTTACACGATTTCCTGCTTTTATTTTTGCCTCCTCCCAAGTGCGGTCACAGTGACCAAGCTTTTATAGTATAGTAAGCGTCCAAATGTTTTTTGGTCGACCCCAACTCTTTGAGCCTTGATAATTCCACGCTAGAGCCATCTCTAGGATTTCCTCCATTGATGGAAGCATATATCTTCCAAAAGGCTTCCCTATCCTACACTCTTCTCTGCTGTTATTTTTGGGCCTTTCCAAGTAAAGCCACCGTATACACGCTTTTGGAGTGTAATGAGTTCCCAGATGTTTTTTGGTCGATCACGGTTTTTTCAGCCTTGTGGACTTTCTACTTCAGTTTAATTCAGTATTGGGTCCTGGTTGGTTATGTTTCAGAGATCCATGTCTCAGAATAATCTGACTGCCTTTATTGGCCAGGCTTTATTTGCGTACAACTGAGGGTAGTTAGCTCAATATTTTTAACTTAGTTCCTCTGGATATTTTCTTGTAGTTTCTTCGTATTGGCTGCAATCGTTCGAGTGTTGTCGCTTTGTTGAGCCTTTGTTGCGCTAACATTTACTGCCTAGATAGCAGAAAGTATCTTTGTTCTTCAGTAGTTGACATTGCAGCATGATGTTCTCCATGCTTAAGTTATTTTCTCTCATGGCTTTGGGTATCTGAAGCACAACGTTTCCTGCTAACCTTACCAGATCTTTTAGCTTTGCCTGCTTGTTAAGGTTCTGGTAAAAATATAGACGCAGATATATGGTAGTAAGAATAATTCAAGCCCAGTGCTAGCATTACCCATGCAATTCCTTTTCGCTTTTGATATCATCTAACAACAGTTTATTGAACAGTTAGAGGGTATCGTTGTTCTATTCCAGCATTGATGGGTAATCTTTGACCTAGGCTTCATCATGTAACTAGCTGAGAGTTCTGCATTCTCGTCCATAGCTTTAAAAGGTTTGAATTATATTCTATGATACTTCTTTTTCTCTTAGCGAGTTCATGTTAACCTTAACATTCTATCGAAACGACTGTTGGGAATGCTGTGGTAAAACAATTCCCTGTGAGCTTCGAAGTACATACCTATTTCTTCGAATGAATTCACACAGTTTTCTGAGTAGTATTTATGGTCTAGGCAATCAAAAAAGTGTTTAAATGAGAGTTTACAATGCCGATTTTCATTACATTATCAATAATATCCTTCATATACTTACGACCAAAGTTTCGGTCCATAATAACTCTTCATTTGTGTTTGTACGCTGTTTCACTGTAATCGAACTTGTAAAATATAACCGCGAACAAACAATATTCATTCAATCAGTTGAATCGAAATTTTTTTTTGTTTAAGATTTTTATATGCTTTTTAGTGCCATTTAACGAGATCTAATCGCTTTATTACAACTCGGGGACACTTTGTATTCGAATGAGTGAAGTGCCAATAAATATTTTATCTCTTAGGGTTTGCAGCCGTCTTTGAGTTCTGGAGTTAGAACACTTAAAAATCTTTTACTATCGTTTCGAATTTGATAAGAATCTGTCTGCTGTCATACCTATTCTTATCAAAAAATTATTAAAATTAGTTTGTATGGCCAATACAAGCTAATGTATGCCTTATAACCGTAATGGGATAGAAAAATCGTGGATAACATTTGGTTCCCAACAAATTTATGGTAATTTTCTGTATTTTCTGCACAAATTTAGAAAAGATCGATTTAGAATTAGGGCCCCATTCCATAGAAATCTTTGCTGCTAATTGAGGTTCCTAGTTTTCTTAAAACCGGTTGATAACTGTTGTGTTATGAATGTCCAGTTTCTCATTAACTTTCACACTCCTTATCTGCCGGTATATTTGCCATGATTTCATTGCTTTTCTTAGTTTTTGAGCGACCAGAGCGAGATGATCTTTAACAACAAAGTTATCAGATTAAAACCATATGACCCCTTACGCTGATATTTTTCTTGATAAAATTTTCTTTTTCAAACACAATGATTCTGTGCGAATCTCATTTTTCTTTTGAAAATGTATTACAAATATATGTACATAGAAATACAGATGTTTTTCAACTACAATGTACATAGTAAAACATTCGCATGACAAATTAATTTTTAATTACCTCGATTTGTTTTCTAATTAAAAAAAAATTAAAAATTAACAAAAAAAAAAAATAAAAAAAAACATATTCAAGCAAATCAAATGAAATGAACTGAATGAATATGGCGTGTAATATTACAAATGATCGTGATTTTACGTTGTTATAGATGACGTCGATCGTTGTTGATCGTACATTTCCGGCAAATAATAAAAACATACTCAGTTCTACTTATGGTAACAATTTAACCCTTTGATGGTATTAAAAGGTCTTTATTTTCTTTTTTAATACCGGCATGTAGTCGTGGCTATACTTACAAAAAAAAAAACTGTGTAAAGGGTTCCACCAGTGAAAGAAATCGCCAAGCCTGGCAAACGAAAGCCTGATACTGCAAGCATTTTACGGATGGCACTAGACTGGATGTCTGTATAATATAATCAGAAACTATGATATGCATCCGCCTATCTAAATATAATACGGTTTTCCAAGTGGAGGTACGGGCGATCAAGGCATGTTTGATCTGTGTCCGTGCCAATTTGTTTTGAAGTCGCCGTTGTCTAGTAGGTAGTGTGTTCAAACCCCAGGTCAGATTCCTGGCAAAAACTCTGAGTGTAAAATAAAAATTAAACTGTAGGTCCCGCCAAGCTAAGTCGTAACCTTGATTGAAGGGTTGTCATATACAAATGACAATTTAAGTAGTGTCGACAAGGGACAAAAGGTCACAATCTGTTTTAAAATGTACGGAAGCCAAAACAGGTGATCTGCGACAATTTCGCAGTTACAGTCATTACAGACATTACGAGTCATAGAACACTACAGGGGGGCTTCTATTATTTTGCGGTTGATACTGTACCACACAGTGCTCTCTACATTTTAAGTTTTTCGGTTCACTCGTTTGGAACCGATCAATCAATCAGCCCGTCAGTAACGCAGCCATATATGGATTTGCGTTCAGAATTGTAAATTTTTTTAAAATTCTTTTCGCCATTAATGGGTTAAATGACGTAACTGGCATTAATTCACTTATGCAGTACTCGTTTATTTACGTTGTATAATTGTTATTTCTGCAGTTGTTGTTGTTGTTGTTATTGTTTTATTTTATCATTTTACAAATTAATCGTATTATTCTTGTTATTGTTGTATGATTGTATGTTGATGATGATGATGATAAATTTCTTATGTTTTGTAAATAAACAATCGTATAAATAAATAAATAATTAAGTTACTCGGTATAATGCTAATAGGAAAATCAAATTTATTTAATAAATGATTATTTTTTTTCCTCTTTTCTGTTTTGTTGTTGTTGTTGAACATATACATACATACATACATTTGGATTTGTTTACAGTAATACGTATGTACTTTAATGAATTTAATCGATTGAGTGCGTATGAGCAGACAGATTACTTCTCCAGAGAGAGAGAGAGAGGGAGTAAATTGTACACTCTGTGTATAGTGTTGCCATTACAATGCTTTTAATTTAGCATTAATTTTTTAGTACATGTTTTTGATCGTTTGGAATTGAACATATTTGAAGATATGTTAAAAGCTTCGAGGTGCTCGATCGTATGTAAAATCAATTCCAAGTGTCAGATCACTTTATGAAAGACTTTTCTTCGCAAGTTTCAGTTTGGTTTGCAGTTGTGTGCCCTGTGCTGAATATAAATCGGATGAGGCAAGGTCTGAAGCCCCTATATTCTAAATAGTTTTCAACTAATCTTGTATAATCTTATGATGGAATGTTCTGGCTGTATATCTGCTTGCATACTTCGGACTTTTTTCTAATCAATGCTCTTTTCAAATGGATTGTGTTCGTAATAGCACTCCTGTAATCCGATTCAGCAGCACGTTTTTTGATTAAATACAGAGCCCTACCTTTCCATCATGGATCTTCTGCTTTTGCGTTAAAATAACTCTTATTCATGGCGTTTCAGTAGCACCCTGGATACGAAAAAAAACTCTCTCAGCTTCGACTCGTAGGGGGGGCAATGTCTGTTGCTTCCAAACATTTTGAAATGGATGGTTGTGGAACTACCAATGACTTCTTAAGTTTTTTTGGAACTTCTCAGCCATCTTTATGGACAAGATGTCTCAAAATCAACACTTCCGATTTTTTTTGGTTGATCTGGCCACTATGTGTCTCTCTTATACGCTGATATTGATGGCACCTGTTCGGCATAAGCTATGATGAGAAATTTATGTACTTAAGTTGCAATTTTTTTCTTAATGATGAAAGAATATAAAACTTGCTACAAATAGTACTCAATTTCGCCTGTGGTACCCAATTTGCTTGATTTGGAATGAGTAAGTTGAGTGGTTCCTAGTGATTTTGCAGGTCCATCTTGAGTTTGACCACAATTTCCATGAGGCGATGATTCCCTTTTACTTTTTATTTGTTTGTTTGATGGTCATACAAGGATGTCCAAAACTTTGACCAGAGGTCACCAAGAGTAGGGAAGTTTTACTTCATCCCGTTAATCTGTTGAGATATCTTCACATTTCGTTGAGAATGGAGCTAAAATAATATCAGTACACATTTGCGGCAAGTGGAGGATGTTTGTTGTAGTCGCCGTAGCTACTATGTAGTGTGTTGGCTTATTAGACGTGAGGCCAGGGTTCAAACCTCTAGTCAGACATGTCCAACAATACGAAGTATGAACGAATATTTCTTCGGCAACTTCTTCTCAGTAGTCTTCTGGCAAAAATTCGGAAAGTAAATAAAATTGCTGCGAAAAGTTTCCCAAAAAATCTATTGTTCGGAACACAGAATATACAATATACTCGGTGGTTCGGTGTCGACTTTAAGCTGTAGGTCCCGCCACTCATGTATAAAATTAATACGCACAACATAAGTGGTGTGAGAAACTAGAGTTGTAATGAGCAATTATGTAAACGATAAACATTAACGATAAACAAAAGCCACACAAACACATACAACGAACTTGCTTGCGTATACCAACAAAATCAGTATAAGAAAAGGAGACAGACAAGTATGAAAGAAAGCAACAACAAACAACGTCAACAAAATGCACAAACAACAATATAGTCGCGATAGAACTCTCAAGAAGGCGAAGACAATTCTACTTCCAGCACCTTCATCAGACTGACATGTGAGCATATTAAAAGGCAAGACAAAGCAGGCAGCGAGTCAGTAAGAATTCGGTCAGTCTTGTTTGAAGACACGTTGCGTACGAAGCAAATAGTCGTGGTTTGAAGATCTTCGCTATACAGACATAACGTATAAGTGTTATTGCTTACAAAGAGGTTGTAAGCAGAGAATAATAACGGACAAGCAAGTTGTTGTTATATTGTGAAGTTGTATACGGTGTGTACACAAAAGTAGTGTGATTAATAAAGAGTTTAATTGAAATGAAACACATATTTGTTTTTACTTTGTTTGCAATCAACAAATGCATATTCTAAACGTTTTTAAAAAGGTAAAAACGTTACAACATGTATGTACGTACATATTATGTATGGAGCTAAAATAATATCAGGCCAGATTTGCGTAAAGTGTAGGATCTTTCTCAAGTGGGATTGAATATGTGTACACCGGAAACAAATTACAAATTTCCAACTAATTCATCAAAAAAAAAGTCAAAAATTAAAGTCTTTAATTTTTTATTTCAAGGTTTATTTACTGAGTTAAAACAATATTTAAAAAAATTACAATTATAATTTATTTGATTATAGTAAACAATATTCTAAGAAGTTAAAAAATTTAAATTTTCCTTTTTATTTCCTTCATATTAAATAATCATTTATTGTATTACAAGGCCTATTACATAACCAAAAAGCAAAACAAACAAGAAATGAAACTGCTTTAAATGCCTCACTAGAAACTATTTTAAGTTAAAAGCTTTCTTTTTTTAAGTTGAAACTCAAATGAAACTGAAAATGATTCCAAATCTAATGAAGAAATTGTTTCCTTTCGTTATCATTACAGGTCTTAACAAATACAACTTAACAACAACTACAACTATACCTCAATTGAAAAATTAACATACACAAAAAAAATGGAAAAATAAAATACAACAACAAATTATAAAAACATTTCTTGTAACGTTTACTGACGAAAAAGAGGAAGAAAAAAAAAGAAAGAATTGAGCAGGAAGGTAGTGAAATAAAATGAATTTTAAGTGAAAAAAAAATTTTAAATAAACCATTAAAGAAATAAAATGAAATGAATTTAAAATTTTTCATTTCCGGTTACAAAGAAAAAAAAACGAAGAAAACTTAACAAAAAATAAAACACTGTAACGAGTGAGTGTTAAGGATTAAAAACAGAAACAAAAAATTGTTCGATTGTTTCTAATAATAAATAACATTAAAAACAACAACAATAACAACAAAGTAAACTTTAATTGGTTGTAACACCAATACCACACTAATCACAAGCCGAGCAAAAGAAAAAAAAAAACAAAAAAAAAAAAAACGAAATACACCAATACCTACATACAATATATTGTACTCAACATAATACCTTTAAACTAAAACACCAACAAAAACGGGGTTGTGTAAATTTCACCCATTACCACCACCACCATCAATCACCCACCACCATTGCCAATACTACCACCAGCGACCGATAAGAGAAGTTTTACTTGTTTCCATTTTACGATATTTTTTTTTGTTGTTTTTTGTTTTAAAGTAATAAAATACAAACAAAACATCCTTAACTACATATAAAGGCTCAACACAAAAATTCAACACTCTAAACAAGTTGTAAGGTGAGTTTAGTAAACAACACACATTGTGTGTGTTGTATGTGTGTGTGCGTGTAAGCGCTAGAATGAAATTGAGTACAATTTGTAAACAAACATAAACAAAAAAGCCTGTGATAGAATTCACCACTTTAGTTGAGTGAATGTAAACAAATGATGTCTCTCTTTTAAAGAGTAGCATGGAAGTGTAATGAGACTTAAAAAAAAAAGAGTTATTTAATGCTGCTGTTGTTGTTTATTTAAGGGATTACAAAGTTTTTTCTTTGATAATGTTTAGGTTTGTTTTAAGGGTTTATTATGTTTTTTAAAAAGATATGTAAAGTAAATAATATTTCTTTGCTAATTTTTCCTTCTTTAAACTGTTTATTTAAGTTTGTTATTGTATTGTATCTTAGATTTTAAAATTTATTTTCTCTGTTTGTTTTATTTCTCGTTTATGTTACTCAATTGTGCGCAATATCGTAAATAACTTCTCTTAAGGCTGATAAATACTCTCTGTTTATGTCATAAAGACAGCCGTAATGCAAATGTAGCTGTTTAAAATGACATTTATTTTAATATTCTAAAGGCAGTGATTACAACTTGTCGTTAAAGTTGAGTTTAGTTAAAGATACCTTTGGCTAAAGGGAACTGTAAAGTTACCTTTAACTTATTTTCGTTATTACAACTTACAGATAACATCTTCCAAGTCATGTTAAACTCAACTTCAAGCTTTTATGTGTACGGCTAATATTCAGAGGTTATTTCTTACTTAAGATGTAAGAGAAAAGAGAGCAATATTTATAGACATTAAATTTGAATTAATTCCCATTGGAAAACACCTTTGTAGCAAGTTTTCCTCTTACGAATATTACAGTTTAAGAACGAATAATCTCTATAACAACAGCATTAACCCCTTTAGTTATGATAAACTATTTTTTTTAATGAAATTGAAGCCTTACTATTGTAATCGTGGCCATCTTCAAAAGTTAAAATCTCTTCGAACGTTCAAGATCTCTGTGGGAATAGAAAAATATGCATAGGGCCCACATACAGGGTATACAGTGGCAGAAGCACATTCACCACTTATTCCTAATCAAAGTCCATTAATAGTTTTCCCACAAAATAATCCCTATAACTTTGAACTTTAAGGTTATATTCTCTACCAATCTACTCATACTTGAGGTAAAATTTATTATGCCATCATAATTGAAGAAAACAGTAAGCGAAACTTTAACATTAAAGCGAGCTTGTAGTATTTTTAAGTACATAACTCATCTGGACCCTTTAATATGTTCCTCCATTTAGTCAAAAGAAAGTAGGGTCGTTACTATACGAGCTAATCGAGTTACCGGCATACATACATAGTACATATATAATTGGCCATTACAACCCTTCAGTTAGGATAACGGCCTAGCCTCCGAGTTACCGACATCATCAGCGAATGCTTTTATTTCACCATTTTTATTAAGTTTTCATTATTTATCAGTCTTTTGAAACGTTCAGATTGCTGGCAAAGTAAATTTTTAATAATACGGTGGTATACTACCATTTCATTAATTCCATTCATTTTCTTCTTAAGTATCTGCTGTTTATAAGCTCCGTTTTTTGCCAAAAACAAAGTCGTTTTATAATTGCAAGCCTTTATTTTAAGCTTATTTACGTGAGTTTCTTAGAAACAATTTCTATGAGAATTTCCAGAGTTTATAGCATTCAAGCAAAAAGAAAAATTAGTATACCATGGAACCATTAAGGTAAACTTAACCTACCTAGTATAGATTGGTAGAATTTGAATTTGTGTCATATGTCCTATATCATATGTCATATGTTATATGTCATAAGTTAATAATTTATAGATGAGAAGACATGAGACATATGTTATATGTCATATGTCATATGATGAAGGTCAGAACTGAAGACAATTCGTAAATCTCTAAGATTAGATGAAAAGCCTTGCATTTATCACATTTTCGAGCTAAAATCAATTTAACTAAATATTTCTGGGCATCTATTTTTCAGCCACAAATATACCAAGATTTCTACAAAACTACCGAGTGATATCTATTTGCAAATAATTTTGGGTTTTCCCTCAGGGTATTTTAAACTCTTTGTAATGCTTTTATATTTCCATAATGCGATGGCAATCCTTTTTAATTATCATTTATTTTACAAACTGTAAGTGTTGTCGTGCTCAAGCTCAGTTCTTATAAAATTTGCAAACACACACACATATGATTTAATCTCTGCATCTCTTTTTATTTTCATAACTCTCTTCAAGTATTTTGCTCTCTTTTTTGGTTAATTTTGCATACGCGAGTTTGTTTACATTTTTTTTTTCGACATTTAACTGAAAACCGTTATTACATGCTCCTTTTACAACGTTTCATAACGTTTGTGTTTTTATTTTGCAAATGCTGCTGCTGCTTCTTGCTGATGTAGTTTAAATAAAGAGAGCAAAGAAAAATTGAAATTGAAATGTAATTGAAGAACAAGCAGCGTCATTATAGTAACGTAATAGCAACACAATGTATAGCAAGGAAATCAAACCGTTATAAAACACATACGGGCCATAAACACAGAAAGAGAGAGACAATTTGTTAAATTTTGCAAAAAAGCAATAACAAAATAATTGTAACTGTAAAAGCAAAATAAAGAAAAATAACAAAAACAAAGAGTAACAAAATCTTACACTTTTCAAGCAAAAATCAAATGCAAACGGCAAATAAAACAAAGAAAAAGGGCGAAAATCAAAATAAAATACGGAGAATAAAAGAAAATTGTGCAAATAAACGAGTTTAAATGCACGAGGTAACGGTATTGGCAACTAGTTTAGGTCTATTAAATCAAAAAGAAACACGTTTAGAATTTAATTTTTTTTTTCGCGAAAATAAAATAAAAAGAGTGTGATAAAAAGAAGGAAAAAAGAAAGAAAAATTAAATTAAAAAAAAATATTAAATAATATTAAATAAATAAAGAAATCAATATAATAATAAAAAAAGAAAATAAAAAGAAATAAAAAATAAATAAAAAAATAAAATAAAAAAAATTAATAAAAAAGTGCTTTTAAAAAATCTCTTGCTGCATTTGTGCGTGTGTGCGTGTTCAATATTTTTTTTTCATTCGTGTATTTTTGTTTTGTTGTAAATCTCTCTCTCAAGGATAATTGTATTGTTATACGCTGCATCTAAGAACGAACAGACGACGACATCTCTTTATCTTCTCATCTATAAATTATTAACTAAAGGTGAGTGCGTATACTTTTTTTTTATTGTTATTGCTTTCTTAATCTATAATAAGATAAAAAGGGGTAATTGGAGCGGGGTGCTGGGTGTTTAGGTTTTATTTTCCAAATTATATAATATTGTTGCTATTTTTGTTGTTATTATTGTATTATATTCTATTTTTATTTGTATTAGTTTTAACGGCGAAAAATCTGTAAACATTTATCTTACAATTGTTGTAATTTAATTGTGTGTCGTTCTCTTTCACGCTCTTCACAAGGTTTTCATATGATTTTCTTTTCATGGCCTCTCCCTGTGTCCCTTTGACCTACACTCTATCATATGACATTACATTACATTACTCCCATCGTTATTCAGCCATAATATTGTGTCATTTACTGTAATACCAACCCGTAAATAAGCCTTGTCTTTTGGTTTCTAGTTTCTCGAAAAGATTTTTCCCAAAAAAAAAGGATTTCTTGTTTTGTTTTTGTCTGTTGGCTTAAGCCGCAATATAATAAAACGGTATACAGGGTATTAAAACGAAAATGGCAAACATTTTGTTGGAATGTCAGTTTTTTGAATGAAATATGAAAGAAAATTTGTATGGCGCGAGACTGAATCAGTTAGTAAGTGAATTTTAACATGATCTCATACATAACATACATAATCGATCATTACAATCCTCTAGTTAGGATTACGGCCTAGCTTCCGACACCACTCATGTTGTGTGCCTTAATTTTATACATAAGTGGCGGGACCTACCGTTAAAAGTCGACTTCGAACCATACATTTTTGAGAAACTTTTTCATGGCAGGCTTATTTACTCTCGGAGTTTTTGCCAGAAATCTGCTGAGAGGAAGTTGCCGAAGAAATATTTTTTTTCATTTTTCGTTTTGATGCCTGACCTGGGATTTGAACTTTAATAGCAGTAAACTGACATATGGATATTGACAGGAGCTCGATGTCCTTTCGGTAATGCGGCGGATAATTTTAAAAACCATAGAATTAATCAGCCACTCTCGTATATAGAAACCCATTGTTAAATTTTTTTGCTTTTGAGTAAGCGCTTTAAGCCTACAATAGGTTAGGTTAGGTTAGGTCGAAGTGGTAGCTCTGATATCAAAGAGCTCACTTGAGCACGCATAGCGGGCCGTTGTGATGCCACGGGTGAACGCAGTCTCTGTACAAACCAAAATCAGGAAAGAAGAAGAAGTTGTTCAGCGCAGGGGCTGCACATCAGACCACGACTACCCCATACTGGAAAACCAGCCAGAAAGTTTGATGAACGAAGCTACATATATCCTTGACATCAATAGATGATAGCTCCGTCAAGCTGACAAGAAATGGAGAGCCAAACAATCTATATATATCTATTTATCTGTTTATATCTGCACCACGCAAGAGATGGGCACTGACAAAGAAAGTGGATCACAGTCTCCTCTCCTCTTCCACAGCAGAAGTCGTTCAATGGGAGCCGCATCCTTTCCGCGTTTCTACCCATAACACAGTGACCTGTAAGCATGGCCATTGTGATTGAGATGATAATAACTTAAAAACATAAAAAATAGGTTTCAAGCTCAAGCTTAATAAATCTCCAGAATTCACTAAATAAAATGCCATGATTAAAGACTAGAAAGGTTTTTTGTGTGTTTAGTTGAATTGACTGCGAATTATCAATAATGAGTAGCTGCGCTAAATTCTTAGTTCGCTGCTATACTGTTTACAAATGGCAGGCTGAGGTTAATATACTTCGAAAGCAGCTCGCCTACGGCACTGGGATCTTGTTTCAAACTTTTTTATCAACTCCATATCTAGTTTCAAGTAATTTTCCTTTGTGACCTTTATGGCAAGTAATTTTGTTGAAATATTTTCCTCGCTTCCATGACTTACTTACCTAATCAGTCATTAAAACCCTTCAGTCAGGATTACAACCTAGCTTCTTACATCAGTCCTGTTGTGTGTGTTAATTTTATCTATGAGAGGCGGGACCTTCAGTTTAAAGTCGAAAGTTCTGATTATATCGGATTAAATTCACCTCCACACCCTGTTTTTAAGTAAACTGATGTGCATGTGGCTGGCTGTGTGTAATAGTATATCGTATATAGTGTATCAGCTTATATTTTATTCTTCTTTATTGGATTCATAAACCAACAAACAATTTGGCCTAATAAATGGCCATATTGTTTCGTTTCTTTTTTGCTTCCTTTCCTTTCCTGCAACAATAAAAACTCTATTGATTTTGAATTCTCATTTGTTCTCTCTCAAACAAATCTTCTGTTTTATGCCAACATTTTTCGTTTAGTTTTTTAGTCTTAAAAATCTTAAATTCACTTTAAGTCTTTAAGAAGCTTTAAAGAGATTTGGGGAACACAAAAAAAGAACTACGGGAGGTAAACAGTGATACAGAGGAAGCGAGACAAATGTTGTGATGGAACAGAGTATTAACTGTAGGGCCTCTGCCTAATTGAGATTAGTAGATTCGAATCATACTCATAATTTCTGATACTTATACGCATTCATACTTATTTTAATATCGTACTCAAAGTTCAAAGTTTGAAGTACTCATCATACTCATACTTAATAATACGCATGCTGTTGTTGATTTCGACTGTCCATGACTCAACATTTATACGAAGCACGAAATAAGTATGATTCGCGTACGAACACTACAATACTCACTAGAAGGTTGTGTGTTTGCTTTGCTTGCTGTCTTTGTCTTTTTCTTTCTTCTTTTTTTGTAAATGCAACAACAACTAAGACTGTAATATTTTGATAAATGATTCGAATCACTGGGATCATTTATGAGTATTATAATTATTTTTTTATATTTATGAATCTGAATGAGTATGAGAATGATGTCAAGGTTATACTCATACTCATTGTAATCTGTACTTATAAATCAATGTTTGTAGTGAGTACGAATGAATCAGAGTACATAGTTAAATTTCAATATTGTTGACTCACTCATACTCAAAATTTCATGAGTACTTATGAGTAGCAAAAAACGATCCATTGCTGATCTCTGGTGTGGATTGCCACTATACCTACTGAGAGTTTCAGGAAAAATATTACTTGTTTAGTTCTGAATGGGAATTAGCGGGTAGTCGCCATAGAAAGAGACCGGATAGGGTGTGCAGGTGATAGGTATACGTTAGAGCTTTACAGACAGATTGTACATGGCGAGAAATTAAAAACTCTTAGCAACCCTTTTGTCCTTGAGTTCAGTATAGTGAACTTGATTTTTGAAACTGAAACAAAGCACACAGCCGGCGAACTTGGAAGACTATCTAGTTCTAGTTTCAAACTCTTCTATCAAGGGCGAGAGCTGAAGAATGAAATAAAATTTTTATACCAACAAAAACCATTTTTAGCACTTTTAAAGGCGTGTGGATGAATAGTTTTTGTGTCCTCATGATAAGTTTCTTGTTTTCTATGAAAAAAAAACGAAAAACTTTTTTGATTTCCTTGTTGTCCTTCCTTTTCCAAAATCACTTCGCATGTTTTCTGAGTATTAAAAAAGAAATCCGTTTTTTTTCTCTCCTTCCTTTCTAGAAATTTTCGTTAAAAGGTTTTTGTTTTATTAAACACGCAAATATTAATGAAATTTTCGCTTTTTGCTTTAGTTGTTGCTTTCATAATGGCAGCAGAGAATTTCCCAATAAAACAAAAAATTGAAGTTTTTTTTTTTAATAAAATTTAAATAATTTTCAAATAAATTGTTTTATTTTTCTTTTTTTATTATGATTCCTGTTGGTTTTTTATTTTTTTTATTTTGATTTTTATTATCGTATTTTCATTGTTTATTTGTTTTTGTTTATGATGCTTAAAGGTACTGACTGTGTATGGCTAAGTAAACAATGCCGCTTTTTTCTTTTTTGTTTTGCTTTCCCTTGGACAACAACAACAACCAGTAAACAATGGATATAATACGGTTTCTACCATCTACTCACCCTCCACCCCTCATTTGTTTATTTTTGTTATGGTTTGTTTGTGTGTTTGTATTTAGCTTATGTTATCTACCGCTTGTTCTTACTACACTCTCTCTCTTTAATAGGTTCTTGTTGTTGTTGTTGTTGTCGTTGTTTTATGTGTTTTATATGGTTTATTTGTATTTCATTGTTTTTAGTTTTTAATCCCTTTGCTCCTTTTTTTTTTTTTTTGTATTTTATTCTTATCAGTTGTACTGTTTATTTTTGTTTTTGCATTTGTTTTGTTTATTAATAATAATAGTTGTTGTGATTGTAGTGTGGGATACTCATATGGTAGCAGTAGTGTTAGTAGTAATAGTAGTAAAAGTGCATCAATTTGTTTTGGTTTTTGCTCTTACTCTCTCTCTCTCTCTATCACTCTGTCTGTATTTCTCTGTCTATATCTGTCTTGCAAAGAGAAAGAATTTTTTTATTCTGTTTTGACTTTCATAAGGTAAACAAGTAATTGTCATTGTACGCATGCAGTACTGCCAACGCAAATAAACAACAATACACGTGTATGCATTTAATTGGGGGGTGGACACAACGCAAACACACACAGAGATGGCAAATATGAAATAATAACTAGCATACGAGAACTACAATTTAATGTTTAAAGAAAACTTTACATCATTTTAAAATTTTAAAAGGAATAAAAGAATAAGAGCTTATAATACAAGAATAAAACCAAAATCTTTGCGCAATAAAATTCAAAACTTTTTCCAAATTCCACTGCCAACAGCTCCGTTCAGCTTCGAACCGTCAGTGTAGATTTGTTTGGAGTCCTTTACCGGGTGGGTCACACCACCCTTCCAGACCGCGTTGTCCGGAATCGAAGTCTTGAATCTCCTGGTGAAGTCGTACCGCGGTGTCATGTAGTCACTGCTCCCGACAGCTCCAACTTCTCTCAGGAGCTTTGCGTGGCCGATATCCGAATCCTGCCACTGTCCAGTCGCCCAGAGACGTTTACTTATTTAAGCAGCCACTCCCTTACAGAAAAGGTCAAGCGGAAAGAAGCCCAAAATTATCTCCAGTGCTGACGTAGCAGTCAGATCTCCGCAGTCGCTGTATTAGTTTCGAATTAGTTTTCCTATCAAGGGATTCCCACCAAACTAGGCATCCATAGGTCAAGATAGGTCTGACCACCGCTGTGTAGACCCAGTGAGTCATCCTAGGTCCTAGGCCCCATTTCCTCCCAAACACTCTGTTACAAGCATACAGAGCAATGGAAGCCTTTTTGATTCTGTTGACGATGTTCGATTTCCAAGACAGCTTCCTATCCATTATGAGCCCTAGAAAGTGTGCCTCTTGTTTGAGTTCCAGTTCCGTCCCGTTTAGTCTCATATGAATAAAATACAAAAATTTTAACCTGGTTTGAGACTTGCAAGTCCCCGCTCTGTTACTCTGCTTAATCGTTCATCTAATAAATGCTTCTTCTTCATATAAAACATTTCAGACTACAAAGTTAGAAGTGCCATGCAAGTGTCAAGTGTTAAATGTCATTTAAATACATCTAAAACTGACATTAAAAAATTCAAAATATTTCTATTTATTAAGCAGTTATTACAGTCTTGCCTTATGCCTACACTTCCTACTCATCTGTTGTATTTTAACCAGCCTACTTCATCGTTAAGCACACACTTATTCGTGTTTTTTTTGTATTTTCTTTTCAAAAAAGGCCTTAAAATGTCAATGACTTTTAACCTCATTAAGTACTAGAAATAGGAAAAAAGAAAATATCGAAAATTTCTACAGAATTTAAATTTAATTTCAATTATTGCCTTAGCACCACTCTTCTCATTCTCTCTTTAACCATCTCCCTGACACCCTAAGCAGTTTTAACAGTTTGTTTGTTTGTTCTTTTTATCGTTATCCTTTAAAGGCAAGTTTCGAACATTAAACACTGACAGCGAGAGATATAAGAAGACTGAGGGAGAGAATTTACATACACACGTATGTATGTATGTATGTGTACTGTGTATTCGTGTTATAATTGTAAACAAATAAAAATAAATTGAAATTGATTAAATTCTTATGCAAATACAAAAACAAACACAAAAAACAAGTATTCGATTGCGAAGAGAAATGCCAACAAAAACAATAACACTTTGTGAACGGCAGGAAATAAATACAAATTTTTACTCTCACTCTCTCTCTATCTTTCTTCCTGTCTCTCTGCCTTTTAGTTGATTCTCTTTTTGTGTTTTATAAAACCAGTGTTGACAAACAGAGATTTTTGTGTTGAAAATATGCCCCTAGAGGTGTTGAGAAGGACAAATTGTGGAAAGCCCAAGGCATAAAGGATTATTACAAGTCCATGCAATGATTGAAATAAACTGCTATTGAAGTTGTATGCTATTACTGCAGATCAGAAGCTGTTGTTAGACCGTACTAGGCAAGATACTGGCTGAAATTGAAGTTATTTTCTTTACTGGAAAAATTTCAGATTCTTTACTTTTCAGCTCAATCCTTGAACCCTGGAAAATATCAGTAGTTTGCAGAATGTAAGAGGAGTTGAGTTCAGCTACTCTCATCATCTCGGCACGATTAACACAATTTATGCGGAATTTTTATGAGACTTAAGGGAATGTTAACCAGCAGATTACATACATAAATACATACACAATTGGCCATTACAACCCTTCAGTTAGGATTACGGCCTAGCTTCTCACACTACTTATGTTGTGTGCCTTAATTTTATATTTGAGTAGCGATACCTACAGATTAAAGTCGACTCCGATCGACAGATTTTTGAGAAACTTTTTCATGGCAGGTTTATTTACGCTCAGAGTTTTTGCCAGAAATCTGCTGAGAGTAAGTCACTGAAGAGAAAATTTTTTTCATGTCTGACCTGGGGTTTGAACCCGGGCTTTGCGTCTAATAAGCTAACACACTACCTACTACCGCGACTTCAACCAACAGATTAACATCTCAAAATCGTCAGACCGGCATTCTCTGTCTGCAAATGTACTCTTTTGTTTTATTTCTACTTCTGTTCACAACTCCCTGGCTATTAAATGAGTAATTGGTCATTATAACACTTCTTCTTACACAACCATGTTGAGTATTTTAATTTTATTCATGAGCGGTGATACCTACAGATTAAAGTCGAATCCGAATAACTACCTACGGCGTCTTCACTCCATACAGGATCAGATGAATTAAATTCAGTGTTGGATTTTTAATCACAAAAGTGACAGGATACTTCCAGCCGGATTACATAATTCAAATTTTGTAAAGGAAGTCTATCTAACCCCCAATATTGTATATTCAAACAGAATACAGCAAGCCCTTTTCCATTTTCTTGGGAGATTTATGTGCCCCAGACAGAAACAACTGGTTGCATATGAAGTGCCATTATGTGCACTGAGCAGCGTTCTGAAAATTGTCTGTGTAATAGGCTTAGAAAAGATATAGGGATGCCACATAAAGTTTGGGAGAGTACTATAGATCGTATGTTCGCTAAGTGCTAAGGCAACTCTTTACAACCATAATATATAATAATCCTTAATAAGATACACACTAAATTGACATATTTCATGCATATACATATTTAATTAGAAATGAAATATGAAAATGTATATATTTATTCCTCTCAGCAGATATCTGCCAAAAACTCTAAGGGCAATTATTACAACTTGCCGTTAAACTTGGGTTTAGTTAAAGGTACCTTTAGCTAAAGGGAACTGTAAAGTTACCTTTAACTTATTTTCGTTATTACAACTTACAGATAAAATAAAGTTAAATGTTTTCAAATATATGGCAATGCTCCCTTTAGCTTAACGCTCACCTTCTATCTTGTTGGGAACTCATAATAATGGAAAACAATTTATCTGTCCGTTAAAATTCTCCCTTTAGTTACCGGCAAGTTGCCCTAAGAGTGAAATAAAAATTGTCATGGGCAGTTTTTTAAACAAATCGCTGTTTTGCTAAAGGATATTCATATTATTCACTGTGTAAGACGATCTGCAGAGAGGAAGAAATAAAGTTTCTTCGCTTTGTATAAAAAGCGTATTTAATTAGCTTTCGAAAACAGTTCAATACATTAAAAACGTAAACGAAATGTAAAAGTTATGCCAATTTTCATTTTAATTTATAGCTGGTACGCTAATTCTAATAATTTCCTCAATTTGCGCTTTTTATTGTTTCAATACAGTGGCAACATTTACTCTTAACGTTAGCAAAATCAAAACAAACATGCACAGTTTACTCTCTCACATTTTGTGTGAGTGTGTGTATAAAACTCTCCCATTTTGTTTTATTTTGTTTTTGCGTTTTTTAAGAGAGCCAGAGACAAAAACAATGAGAACTACTTCAATTGTAATGTAATTCTGCTGTATTATCGGTAAATCTAGCATATAAACGGTATATATTGTTACGTGTTGTTGTGCCATTTGTTGTTATTATTATTCTTTGTTTGGTTTTTTAATGGTATTTGATTTGTTCTCTCTCGTTTTTGTATTTACCGTTATATGAGAGTTAAATGTGACAAAACTTTTACGAGAAACAAAAGCAAAACACACGTATAGAAAGAGAGAAAATAAAAAGAGTTTTGTTTTCTTGTTTTTTTGAAATTTCAACAAGAGAGTGCGAGGGGCAGGCAAAGAAGGGTTGAGGAAGATAGTGAGTAAATAAAACCGTTTTTTTGGGTTTGTGAATTTTGGTTACATTTGGAAAGATTAAAAAAAAAATGAATGAAAATAAAAATGAAAACACACTGTATATCACAGTATAATCATTGATTTTTTTCTGTTGTTTTTTCTCTTTCATTACATTTCTTTTTTTTTTGTTGTTTGTCTAGGCTTTAATTTAGTTCATGAATATTTAAAAAGACGGGTATTATTTTTTTTTTATTTAAAAAAGGGAACCTAATTTTTTTGTGTGAGTGAGTGAGTGAGTGTTTGCGATAACAAAATTTAATTCTGCTAACGCTCTACCCTTACAGACATACATATATCACAGTTGGTGAAAAAAATGAAGTGATTTGTATATGATATGGTGGTTTGTTTATTTTGTTGTTTCGAACTGTTAAACATAAATATTGTTGCCAAGTCTAGATAAAAATATTAACAGTTATTTTAAACTTTATAAAAACGAATTCAAGCAGAAGTTTTATTTTAATTTATCACAGGGCCATCCTATCCTAATTTTGGCTACAGCCACTCACCCTTATGTTTAAACAATGTTTTTATTCTACTTTTTTATGAAATTCTTTTGATATCTTCTGTTTGTTTTCCTTTGTAACTGTTTGCATACATACATACATATGTGTATGTATATGTGATGGCTCAATATAAGGTCTGTCGCTTTCTTTTTTGTTCGTTTTGTTTTTGGACAATCATGGTTTTATCTCTTACAGCCTGTATATTTGGGAAAGCGTTTCTTTACTTTATTTGGGATTAAGTTTTCATTTGTTTGTTGAGAATTTTATAAAAAAAATTTAAATTTTTAAGAATTTTAAGAGCTAAAGATGATAATAAAATATTTTTAGTGAATGTAAAACATGAAATTGTAGACGTTAAAGCTGTCGACTTCATTCCAGTCTTATATATGACCAAATAGGAAAATTTAAGGCTAAAATGACTGTTCAATTAAGTCACCTAGGAAACCTCCTGACCACTCCAGAAAGGATAACATCAACAATGGTCTTCATAAGCAGATCAGACAGCTATATACCTCTCGAGAAAGGTTTGGACTCATTGAGAAAAGTTGTTTAACACAACACCCAATCAAACAATCCATTATAATATTGCAGATTGCATTATTTCTCGGTAATAATGGCAACTCTAACCTCCTAGAAATTGTTACAGTCGCTCGCCTAGCTGGAAACACTTGATTAATAAATCGGATACCTAATAAGAAGATGAAAGAGATGATTTAGAATAACTGTATGCTTTTTAAAAGAACTTTAGCAATGGAGATTAACAACTATGTGACCGAATTTGGGCACATGATATACCGATATAATATATATTTATTTGGAGTATTGGCCATGGTTTGCTATGACATTTTCGATCTTTTTGGCCAACATTTGAATAATGTGCTAAAATAAATGAGTATGGTTGATGCCAAGAACGAATCCAGCCAATTTCGAATACGCTGTGTTGTCGCCGTAGTCTAGTAGGTAGTGTGTTGTTGTGAAATAAGACTATTAGATGTAAGGCCCGTGTTCAAAGCCCAGGCATGGCTAATATAGTTGCCATGAATAGCTTCTCGAAAAATCTGTCGTTCGGAGTCGACGTTAAACTGTAGGTCCCGCCACTCATGTATAAAATTAACAAACACAACATGAGTGGTGTGAGAAGCTAGACCGTAATCCTGAGTGAAGGGTTGTAATGGCCAATTATGTATGTGCTTAAGAGAAATGAATTATATTAAACACATCCTGCATAAATTGAAGCAAATGGTATTCAGACGATGTAAGCGATGGATATGGTAAAACAACTACAGTATGACTGCTTCGTGTCAGTCAGCTCACTTTTGTTTCAAACGAAATAATTGTGAGCACATATACATATTCCCTGTGAACGTGTCTCGTTTGCAACTATTCAAACGAGAGTTACGAGACCCTTCAAAATGCTCTACGAGACACAAAGTGTAACCTGAGTGCCTTGAATAACTGCTTTGAGGCTACCTACCATTGACGTGTGCCATATAATGCGATTGCTTGCATTTCAGATCAGTCGTAAAAGATGTATTTTTTTATTTTATTTATTTTCAGAACGATACGATGCGAAAATGAATGATTTTTTAAATGCGTTCAAACAGCATAACGGACATGATAAATTATTTTCATCATGTCTTGTCGTTTCAACTTCTGTGGTGTACAATTTCCTTGATTTCAGCTGAATCCAGCTGATTACAAATGTTTTGAAATTTAGGAGTTTGAGTAGCTTGTAATGTTTTAACAACTTCTTCTTGTTCTTTTCTTTATCCATTTCAAATATTGTCAATTACCATTCAATATTTAGAAAAAAATTTTTGAATTCATTTTAAAATTGTATGAAATACCCGTGTTTAGTAACAAAAATCATTTAAAAATCACTCCTTAGGCGTATAAGTAACATTTAATAAATATTTCATTACTCATACGCCATATGGTGTTTAAATTTTAAAGTCCCTGTGTCAGATGGGAGAGTAAAATGTATCAAACTACATGCCTATACTGCAAGAAAACAACATTAATGTCGTATACCAGCACACACACACACACATAAATCTCATTGTTTATAGGGAAATTAAAAAACGAACAAAAAAACTTGCAATACAAAAAACTGTAAACACCATGAATGATAGTAGCATAGAGAGAGTGTGAGAGAGAGAGTGAGAGGCAGCAGAGATTACATATAAACATTAAATTATACGCTGTTGTTGTTGTCGTTGTTGCTGACGTTATTTAGTTTCTGTTTCTGTTGTTTTTTTTCGTTACACATAAAATATTGCGTGCAACTTTAGAATTGATAATGTAGGTAACAAAGAGACTTGTTCATAAAAAAAATAAATAAAAGAGAGTGAGAGTAAGAGCGAGAGTAAACAAAAAATCAATATTGAAAACATTTTTCTTTTCTTTTCAAATGTTTTTTTGTGTGTGTGTGTTTTTTTTCTGGCACAGTATAGGGAATGACAGAGGGAGATAGGAGCAGTGAGATATGTACTGTGCGTGTGTGTGTTTTGTTTTTCTTGTCGATGCAAATAAAAACAAATTTTTAAGTGTGTTAGTGTAAAAGCAAGTTCTTGTTTACTTTACTTGTTGTTTTTTTTTTTTTTGCTTTTCTGTGTGTTTTGTTTGTTGTGAAAAATGATATGTTAATAGGAAACACATCTGTGTCTGTGTACATTGTTATTAAGGCTCTATCTCTATAGACCTATAAGAGTACGAGCAAGCCTAAACGGGTGCTCTCTCTCTTTGTTAGGCTAATTTATTTGTGCAGGGTATGAAAAACATGTGTTCCTGTTGTAGGAAATACACCTTTTTTTCAAGTGTTGTAAAGCGTATGCGTAATATTTCATTGCAAATAAGTAGATATACGTTCAGAATTTTTGTTAATAACAATCAATTCAGCTTAATTTATGATATTTTATTAAATTTGCTATAAATTTTAAAGCATTTTGCAAAGGCTACCAACCTTTTGAGTAAAGGAAATAGCCACAGTTCCATATATTGCGATAACAGAAATGAATGAAGGAAATGAATAAAGGAACAGCTTTAAGTCGAAGCTTTGTTTAAGGATCTATGTAAATCAGTCTTTTGAACTAAAATTTTTCGAATTGAAAATCAAGTTTTTGTTGTTATTATCTATTGGATTTGGTCTTTTCTGAAGTAGTTTTGGAAGCCAAGTATTTTGTTGCAGAAGCCAATTTCTGTTTTTTTAGTAATAAAATAGTTTTGCAGACACCGACACAAATGGTAGCAAGACGTGACAAGCTCTGCCCTGTTTAAAGGATGCCTCAAAACTTTAAAGCCAATTTAAGAAAATTTCTAGTGCATCACGAAGCATGTGTGTGACCTTAGAGTTATATGAGATAGCCCACTGCATCAAACTCTCTAGTCAAGTGAATAATATTTCTATTAGGCTACTACATTGTTATGTTGTATGTTGACAAGTTGTGGTTGTGTTCTATGATTGCTTACAGTTCAAAAGCCCAAGTTGAGATCAGTTTTGTCCTCTTGTCTTAAGTTGTAGAAGTTCATAAGGAATAATTGCCTTTAAATCGTAATAAAGGTAGCCGTGGTCTAGTAGGTAGTATGTTCGCTTCTTAGACGTAAAGCCCGGGCTCAAAATCCAGGTCTGACATCAAAACGAAATATGAAAAAAAAAAATATTTCTTCGGCGACTTCCTCTCAGCAGTGAGAATCTATGCCGTAATCCTGACTGAAGGGTTGTAATGGCCAATTATGTATGTATGTATGTAAATGATGCAGTCATCGTAGTGTAGTAGGTAGTAGCCGAGAACTGGTAGTTCAAAGGTCAGCACTGGCGACTAGAAAAACGAAATATGAAATCCTATGTTTTCTAAAGAGACGGTATTGCCTGCTTTTGCTTGAGGTTTGCTGTTGAACGAGAATATAATCATGATTTTTTTCTCAGCTGTAGTTGAATGTCATACATTTTCCCTCACACAGTTCTTTATGTGCCTTTTTTTAAAACAATTTTTGGTTTTTGGCGTATTTTGACAGCGCCCTTTTCCCATATTATAATGGAAACGTTAGACATGTTATGTCCCTTTAGATATTTTGTATTTCAAAACCATGCAGTTTTTGTAATACGATTGGGGAATGACACTTTTGAGACAATCGAACTGTCTATGCCTAACACTAGGGATTATGGTGTATTATTATGGTAGAGATTAACAATGAGTATTCAAAAAGATGAGTAGATTCGAATCATACTCATAATTTCTGGTACTTATACGCATTCATACTTATTTTAATATCATACTCATACTACTCATGTTCAAAGTTTGAAGTACTCATCGTACTCATACTTAACAATACGCATGATGTTGTTGATTTCGACTCTCCATGACTCAACATTTACAAGAATCACAAAATAAGTATGATTCGAGTATGAAGACTACAATACTCACTAGAAGGTTGTGTGTTTTGTTTGCTTGCTGTCTTTGTCTTTGTCTTTCTTCTTTTTTTTTTGTAAATGTAACAACAACTAACTGTAGATTTTTGATGAATGATTCGAATCACTCGAATCATTTGTAAGTATTATAAGAAGTATTTTTCTAAATTTATGAATCTGAATGAGTATTTCGTATGTTAATCAATATTGTAGTGAGTACGAATGAATCAGAGTACATAGTTAAATTTCAATACTGTTGATTCACTCATACTCAAAATTTCATGAGTACTTATGGGTAGTGAAAAAACGATTCATGGCTGATCTCTGATGATGAAAGTTTTACATCTTTCAATCGCAGTGGCACCATTAAACATAATTGGAAGATAAATTTTTAAAATCTAAACTACTTGTCTGTTGCCATGAGAAACTTTAATTTGAGATTTGTTTCGAGTTACTTTTTAATTCACTGTCGACTTTAAGACTTCAGCTTTAAAAGCTGTCGGTGTTTAAATGCCTTAAAAAATTCAGTATTTTTTTTGTTAACCCATTCACTGCCAAGGACGAGTATACACGTAATAAATACATAATATAAATATGTAAAAAATTTGAAAAATACTACAAATAAAATTTTCTTTATTTTATCCATCCGCGTGATTTATTATTTGTTTTTCTACTAAAACGTAAGCAAATACAAAAAAGGATATCGAGTCCTTCTGCCTTCCTATTGCCAACGTCGAGTATACTCGTCTTTGGTTTTCTGCTTGTAAATGATTATGTATGATAATGTATGTGCTCTTACCAAGAAATAACAGGGTTGTGGTAAACAATAACACTCAAAATATAAATGGTAATGGGAATGACTTCATATAATTTAGGCTTGGCAGCGAATGGGTTAAGCAACTCACATCTATCCGTACCTCTACCAACTTTAAGCAGATTGCAACATAGACTTGCATAGAACTCTCCTGAAGGAGTATACATACATACATAATTGGCCATTACAACCCTTCAGTCAGGATATTCTCTTCTAGGAGTATGAGGGAGCTTTAATTTTTTTTATTTTAATTTCTAATTTTTTATTGAAATATTAATTAGAAGTGGGTATTATTTGTTAGCCACACACTGTGTCTGCTTGCATTGTTACGCAATTTTTTTTTTGTTTTTGCTTCGTTTTATTGTTATTGCTGTTGTTGTTGTTGCTGTTTTGCATTTTATTATTTTTAATATGAAAAGAATAACAACAACATTTACAATAACGGTTCATTAATGCAAAGTAAATTCTTTGAAAATAAAAAGAGAGAAAACAGGGGAGAAAAAAGGGAGATTTAGAGTGGGAGAGAAAGTGAATTTGATGAGTTAGTTTGTATGCTTGTGCTTATTGTTTATTTTTATTAAAAATATTCTCGCTCTCTTATCAGTTATTAAAATAAAAATATTTCCATTTGAAAACTCTCTCCTGCTCCTCTGTATTTGTAGTGGTATTTGTAGTCAGTCTGCCTAGTGTGCTGCCATTGTAGTTTCTTTTTTTTTTTGCTTGATTTACTGAAGCAGAAATAACCAGAAGCAACAGTTTCTATCAAGGAGGCGTTAAAATAGTAACAAACAATAACAACAACAACAACAATGATAACAAAACAAGTATAAATTATAACAAAACAAAAACAAAAACAAAGAAATAACAGACAAAAATTATAATAATGGCAGACATTTGAAAGGCAAGCATTTAAACACATATATACCCACACACCCCTACATGTACGATGTAAAGAATGAGAATAGAAGAGAAAGGGGAAAAAATCCCTTAACGGGTAAATATGCATTGAAAACCACTTGTCATGTTGTTGAGGTTCGCCACAAATTAAGGGGGGAGAGAGATAAACGTTACTAAAACAGTAGTAACGTAGTAATAATTGAAGAGGCAAACAAAAAAACTGAATACTTTACATCGATACTGCACTGTATTACCATAAAGCATAAACAGCATAAATACGAATAAAATTTTATAGAAAAAATTTATTTTTGCTTTAAGAAAATTAATGAAAAAAAGTCTGTTCAATCTCAGTTTAATATGAACAAGATTTGCAGGTAAAAAATAAAGTTTTTTAATATCTACGGCCATAAATTATGCTTCAGAAAAAAAGTGGAAAATTATTAAAAAAATAATAAACAGAGTAGGGTGTGTGCTTTAGTCCACGGCACTCTGTGGAAATTGTAAGATTTCGCATTTTAATTAAAAAACTTTTCAAAAGTAAAAAAAAAAAATAAAAAACATATTATGAAGACTACTTTTAGGCGTTTAACCTGAGATTGTTAAGAAGTTGAGAATAATAAAAATATTCCTTTAGTAATTAAGATATTTAATTCAGACTTAATTAAGTACAAAGAAAAGTCATTAACGGTAGAAGACAATAAATGAGGTATTTTTACCTGCATTCTGTATTTCAATGAGGAGAAGCTTTATAATTATTATGATCGGGATTAGATTCACATCTAAGGCAGTTTTTCGATTTTAATTGCGTCTGAAGAAGGATTGCTTGCCGATATGAATTCCTTTAGAAGCAGCAACTTCAGGGCGTATGGTCGTAAATCTAATCATTCTTCTATGGAAACTGATAAGGTTACTGGTGCTTACATACATATGTACATACATTATTGGTCATTACAACCCTTCAGTCAGGATAATGTCCTAGCTTCCCACACCATTTATGTTGTGTGCGTTTATTTTATACGTGAGTGGCGGGACCTACAGTTTGTCCGAACGACAGGTTTTTGAGAAACTTTTTTCATGTCAGGTTTATTTACTCTCAGAGTTTTTGCCAGAAATCTGCTGAGAGGAAGTCGTCGAAGAAATATTTTTTTTTCATATTTCGTTTTGAGGTCTGACCTGGGATACGAACCCGGGCTTTACGTTTAATAAGCCAACACACTACCTACTATACTACGGCGACTACTGAAGCTTATGTGTGCAATAAATTCGAGATCTTAGAGAAAGTGATGTTCTAAGCGACGGCTTTTAATAAGCCGGCTTTAATAATGGCTGGTGTGAGAAACTACGTCATAATCCTAGCTAAAGGGTTGTAATGGCCAGCAATGTTTGTATTGACTACTATGGCATCTAGGAATGTCGTTCGAGTAGAAAAAGATGCTCCTCCGAGGCGGGTATTTGATGCGGGTATCTGCGGAAGCCGGCGATGAGGACGAGCTTGTATGCGTTGGAAAGACAAAATCAAGGAAGCCCTGTCATCGATTGGTGTGGCCAACTGACGTAGGCGCGCAAGAAGCAGAGGCGCCTGGAAAGATGTGTTGCGGCAGGCCGAAATCATTTAATCGGGTTGCTAATAGTCAATTAAGGAAGTAAGTAAGAAAAGCCATATACATTCGAATGATCAAGACAAATAGAAAGGCATGAAGGATACAAAAGTTTCCATAAGTATTTTGAGGGGTTTGGTAGCGTAGTTTATAATCCTGTTGTTTCTGAAGGACAGATTCTGATTGATTTACAAAAGGCCATAAAATGTAGGATGTAACTACTAATGAACTGATATTTTTATAACCTCACACCTCTTATTTTAGGTGTTGGGGTCTCAAGCTTTTTTCCGGAATATCCCGAGGTAAAACTGGCTAAAGAGTCATAATTTCGTACGAGTCTAGCAGTTATAGTCTTACAACTAGTAAAGGACCTGTGACACAATAAGTAACAGGAGGTCTTAGGTGTGCAGCGATATCGAAATACTTTGTTTAATTTGTCGTTAAAGTCTCCGTAACACTGTTTCCATCACATCACTCTCATTCGTGCTCTTACTGTTCAGTCAGGACGACACCACCCTGTAAATTTCTCCTTAGGACTGCCTTATCATTTCATCGTCTGGATTAGAATTTATTTGGCTTAATTTAAGAACAATTCAAATTCATTAAATCAAAACAACAAAAAAAAAAAAACACTTTCTTTTAATCAATTTTCTTAATCTTTAATAACATTACAATAGCATCCTTTGTGTTACTCCCCAAACCTTGTAATTTCCATTTCCCCCATTCACTTGAGAAAAGCAATTGAATTGAAATCTTACCACGCGCAATAAAAAATTAAAAAGAGAACAATTAAGAGAGAGAAAAAAACATTTATTTTTGTTTCACAATAACAATGTAAAACATAATCAAGTTAATCAACCGCATTTTTCTCCCCATTTTTAATTTGTTTAATAACACAAACCAACACCAGGACACAACAGCATCAGCCAACAGTCATATGACAGTTGACAGACAAACAATGCAATAAAATTAAACAACAACAACAACGACAGCAACAACAATAAATGAAAGAAATGAAAACGAAAATGTCAAAACCATAAATTTAACTTTCTTTCCCCTTCCCAGCTTCCCCTTTTTGTTCAATAAATGCTCAGCAACAGTTTTGTTGTTTCTTAAAGGATTTCTTTGCCAAAAGAAATTAAAACGACGATATGCATTAAATATGTAAAGAATAATTCTTTTTCTTGGGAAGCTCAATTGTAAAGACTTTTTCTTAAGAAAAACGAAGAATAAAGCCTTAGAAATGTACTTAAAAAATGGTACCAAATTGAATACAATTGAGTTCTTTACTGTTACGCATAAAAGATTTCTTTTAAATGTATTTAATTTTAAAATTAACTCTAATGGAATTGGAGTTAAATTAAAAGAAGAGAAAAAGTACCAAAAAAAGTACAAAAAAAGTACCAAAAAAGTACCGAAAAAGTACCAACAAAGTACCAAATTAATTTCATCCTTAAATGTTGTTGGTTTAACAAAATAAGTACAATGATTTTCATTTTTTTTTTAAATATTTACGCAATTGGTACCAAAGTAATCGCCTTACAGAGAGTATAAAAAGGTACCAAGAGTTTTAAAAATTTTTTCCATAAAAAGAAAAAAAAATACCAATTTGTAACTAAGCCGTAACATGAATTTTTTTAGACAGGAATTTAATTCTGAAACTTGTTCAATAAAATAGTACCAACATTTTTTTTTTATAAAATGTACCATAAAAGTATCTTCTGCTTTTAAGAACTTCATATTAAATGGATGTTCATATAAATGAAATTATAACACAATAATTATGCTAGTTTAAGCGTTCTAAAAGTTGAAAAACATAGTTTTACAATGCAGAAGAGCTTGGGCCAAAATAGTACCAAAAATGTACTCAATTTGCTTTTATCATTACTAGAATGTTGGACCTTTTAAGGAGCGAATTACTTTCTAATATGTAATTACCTTCTAGTGCGTAATTACGAGGGGATATGACGTCAGATATAACTCTGAACCAAAAATGTCTACCCTGACCAGATCCACTAGACTCCACAGTAAATGTAGCGTCTGCTCTAGAGCATTGCATAGACACAATAAGCAAAATAACTAAAACACTCCGGGCCGATCCAGACATGGGAAAGAAAGTGCTCCTTGATGAAGCATTTAACTTTACAGATTCGTTTGAACCGCATAGCTACAGTGAAGTGATGGACCACTTTCTATGCCGTGGCCTAGTTTAACCTAAGAAGAATACTTTTGTCTAAGGTTAGTGGTCATTGGATTGAACGAAATTGGGGATATATGTACGTCCTCGGTTTGGGATTTGATGAGCTCACAACCTACAGCTTTAGCAACACAGGCTTAGCGACAGGGAGAAAGGAAAGTTAAGCTATCCCCAAGCCAAGTCTTACTTACCAAATTGGCGATATCAACTCTCAAAATTATTCCAGCTATCCCACTACCACGGTTTGAGAGAGGACCCTCTGAACTACTATTTGCATATAGTCTGTATGGTGTACTATTTATTATATATTCCAAAGTGGCCACTGATCTTCTAGAGAATTTTGAAGCAAAAAATTTATATTTTCAAAGCCAATTTTCTCAATACCATATCACTTTATATGTGCTAACAGTGCTCTGTTAAGAGCAAATTTTGTTCTGTTAAGCGCAAATTTTGTTCTGTTAACGCCAAATGTGGCGCTGCTAAAATTTATGGATTGCGTCTTGAATTTTCAAATTCGAATTTATTTTCACACACATAAAGAATATTTTATTGACTCAATTGACACCCCTTAACTAACATTTTTAACATGCCTTTGGTACTTAATAATTTAAATGCAAATTATCCGCCACTAAAATGTTCATTTTCATTTCAAATTTTGCAAAAGAAAATTTGCATTTTAAATGCTCAAGTTTAAGTTTTCAATGAGTTTTCAGAATATCATGCAGGCTCAACAGGAAATTAAAAGACAGGAAAAACTTTTTCTTTTATGCACTTGCAAATGACACCACAAAAAAAGGTACTTTTGAAAACGGGCTTTACTAATAACAATAAATACAATAACAACAACAACAACACCATCAGAATGGTTGTTGTCATAATAAAATTTACATTTTTGAATGGCAAGTTTTGTAGAAAGAGGAACAGAGGAGGTAGGACAGTGAATAGGAGATAGTGGCTTGAGCAGCCATAAAATTTTGTGTTAAAAAATGTTCTTTTGACAACTGTGATAGGCAACTTTGGCACGCTGTAGTGTTTTACATTGTGTGCATGTGTAGTCCAACATATTTTAATGACCGTTTAACTTGCTAAGTCTTTCTTGTCTAAAGCAGTTAAAATGCTCGCTGTGTAGTGACACGGCAATGAGAAAAGGACTCCAAGGAAATAAAATTTTGTAGTAAAAAAAATCATAAAAATGTCACATTAAAAACTGAAAAAGCATTAAAAGGACGTTAACAAGAAGGGATATTTAAAATTTATAGCAGGTATTACACAAATACCGTTACAATAACAGCAATAAGCTATTAAGTGGGCATAAAACCCACACTATTTAAATGGATAGAGCGGCATTTAAAGGTTAATTAGAATGCCATTAAAGACTTCCCAATGAAATAATCAAGAGCAACTCTGTATAACGAACGCTCTAATAAAAGTGCATTGCCCTGGTGTAATTGAGATTTCAAAAGCATGACAGTTCAGTAAATATCTCCAACTCCAACTCCAACAGTATTCAGACGTCGATCCCATCATTAAGTATATTGTCACTATGCAGTCATCATTGCATTTCCTCTCGTAGTCGAGTTAATGTCACCACAGTCTAGTAAGTAGTGTGTTGGCTAATTAGACATCAATTTGTGGTTCAATCCCCAGCTCTGAGAAAAGCAGAAAACGAAATGTAAAGGAAATTTCTCTTTTGGGCAGTTTCGCTCAGCAGTCTTCTGCTGAGAGTGATATAAAATTTTCCAAGAAAAGGTTCTTAAAAAATCTGTTGTAGATTAGTAGGCAGTATCTTGACTTATTAGACGTTAGGCCATGGTTCAAACCCTAGCACAGACATCTCAAACAAAAACTAATCAAGCTGATAATAACGAGCAGTGGTCATAGCGTTTTAAATCATTTCACTACATTTCTAATGGAATTGAGCTCTGCCTCATAAACCAGTAATCAAGAATCGAAGGCCCTAAAAATTCTACTCTGGCTCTACAGATTCACAGATAAATCTAAAAAGGTATTCGCAAGGATAGAGAACCTTCTGAAAATCCCTCGGCACGCTATTTTCACTGTTCAAGTGATATTTGAAGTCATTGGCTTATTAGACGTGAGGCCGTAGTTTAAACCCGAGCTCAGACATCTCCAACAGAGTGAAATTTTAATATCCCATTGGCGACTTCCTCTCAACAGATTTCTGGCAAAGGCTCTGAGAGTAAACAAAATTGCCATGAAAAGTTTCGACTGTAAACTGTAGGTCCCACTACACATGTAGGTCCCACGCATAGAACATGGGTGGTGTGAGAAGCTAAGTTGTAATCCTTCCATTAAAATGGCTTATAACCAGTAGCCCGTGAAGACATTACAGAATAAATACGTTCCTCAGCTGAGATATTCGCCAAGTAGCCCGCAAAGGCATTACAGGGTAAATACGTTCCACAGCTGAAGTATTCGGCCAGTAGCCCTTAAAGGCATTACAATGTAAATACGTTTCACAGCTGAACTATTCGGTCAGTAGCCCGTAAAGGTATTACAAAGTGAATACATTCCACAGTTGAAGTATTCGGCCAGTAACCTGTAAAGCATTACAGAGTAAATACATTCCACAGCTGAACTGTTCGGCCAGTAGCCCGAATTACAGAGTAAATACGGTCCACAGCTGAACTATTCAGCCAGTAACCCGACAAGGCATTGCAGAAGTAATTCGTTATTCGTTTTTAGAAAACTTCATTGAGAAATTTAAAATATTGAACATCGACATGAGAAAAATTCTCTTCTGTCACAGGCAAGTAAATGTTTCATGGGAAATCATTCGTTTGCAGAGTTTTACACTCTTAAAACGTTAAAATGTTTGTGTGTCTTTCATTTCGTTTTGATGTGTATGGGGGGAGCCAAATCCACTTTTTGTCCGTCACTTTCAGTTTTTATTGTGAACATAATGTGTGTGAATTGAAAAATAAAAAAAAAGAAACAAAAACATTGCAATTGCTCACTATACAGATGCAGCAAGCAATTGTTTCTGGCAATTGTTTTTCCCAGTTTTTCTGTTTTCTTTGTATTGATTTAGAAAGTTTTTTTTTAGCAAAAAGACACAATCGAATAATGAACACACACACTACATTCTGTCACCACACAAGAGATTTTGTTAGGTTTTCTACAACTTAAGTGAATTCTATATTCAGCGATTGTATTTACCTCAGCTATCGATATTGGTTCTAGGTTGCTTGAGAAGGCACTCTGTCATACTGCTACTAATGCCCTAATGACAATGCCATTTAATATCTCACCGAATTGATGTCCTATTGTGCTTCTCCTGAAACAGCAGACAAATCTTGAGGTAAACTGCAGCCCTAAGCGAATCCATTGTCATGCCTAACAATCTGAATAAATGCTTAGACGTCATTATGATAAGTAGAGTCTATTGGAATTTGAAGTTGATTAGTAAATCAGAAGCTGGATAGCCATGGTATCAAGGATTCCAAAACAGGGTTCCTTATGGTCGGGCGTTAATTGAGACCGGAGATATGGGCGACATTTTATCAAATTACCAAAAAAAGTGCTCTGCATAAATCGGATAAAAAAACGGACTTGTGGGGCAAGTGGTCTGGATAGACATAGTATCAAGGATTCCAAAACAGTTTTCCTTAGGGTCGAGCTTTACTTGGGACCGAAGATATAGGCGACGAAACTATATACAAATAGGTTTCAATAGGATACAAAATGAAATTGTGGGGAAATGAACTTAAAAATTTTAATAATTCTCATTGAGTTAATATTCACGTATATATATATGTATATATATCCAAGAAAATTTCGTATTTTTCGCAAGTTGCATTTATTTGTTAGATGCCTTGTGTGTTGTAGATAGATGACTTCCATTTTTTTGGTTGATTACTTGCATTTTTCTGGTAGATGACTTGCATTTTTTTTGGTTGATGCATTGCATTTTTTTAGTAGATGACTTGCATTTTTTTTGGTTTTTGACTTGCACTTTTAGAGTCGATGACTTGCATTTTTTTGTTTGATGACTTGGAACAAGCACTGTTAGCAAAGGGTATATTTGAAGCCCAATATCTTCAGTTCCAAAATTATTTGGGATATACCACTTATTGGGTTTTATTTGGGACACCTTAGGCTACAATTTGTATACAGCGGGATATGTGCAGCAAGTCGCTGATATCGTATATTTGGGTGATTTTTTCCTTGACTATTTTTCGTATTTTCTGTTAACCACTTAAAATTGCTCTGTTAACTCTAACATTAGCTCTGTTAAAATTTTCTGTTTCTGTCTTTGCTAGTTAAATTTATGAAATGTTTTAGTTATAGAAGGATTTTCTAATTGTATTTCTAACTTAAAGTAAAGTATAACTCTCTTACCCGTACTAATAAGCTTTTAATTTTTTTATTTCCAGGTAAATATCGACTCAATTTTTGATAATATTTAATCACTTGGTAAGTTTATAACAAAATTAATTCCTCCAGAAGCAACAAACAATTAAAAATACAGGTTCTTAAAGCGAAGAGAGACTTTCTTCTCTCTTAATATTGCCTGTTTAATATGTGTAGCGTACATCTCTGTCAGTAAAACCACTGTAATCAGCTTTAACTTAAATTTTGTTTTGTCACATTCCACAAGAATATTTATTTTGTATTCTCCTCTGAATGCAACGATAACAAAAATCATGAACTGAATGCACGTTTAATGGTGAAATTAAATTTTAGAAAAATCGTTGAAAATCAACAAAAAAAACATGATTTTTTATCGGAAAAAAAAGAAGAGAAAAAAACCGCAGATTAAGTAACGTTTTTGAATCGTTGTTCAAGCAAATTTAAAATTAAATAAATATGAGTGTACTGTGTGCATTTATTACACACTGTATTTTGAAGTTTTATAGTACAAGGGGGATCATTTGAACAAAAAAATTCTTATCTGGTATCTCAGTCAGTCTTGTGTGAAGACACGGTGTGATTGAAGAGCGTAATCGTGGTTTGAAGATCTCCGTTACAAAGATCAGTCGAACAAATGTCTAGTAATTGTTATTGTTTATGCAAAGGGTGTAAACAGAGGACTATCAAGCAAAGCAATTGTTGTTGTTTACATAAAGTTGTGAACAGTGGCACATAGAATTGTGCGAATAATAAAGAATTTTAGTTAAAACTAAACACAAATTTATTTTTATTTTATTTGCAATCTATGTACGTGCTCATATTTTAAACGTTTTTAAAAGGGCAAAAACGTCACAAAACGGAACTGTAAAATTCAATATTTAAACCGATACCCTTTTCGATATCAGATGTAAAGCTAGGCATTCTAATATATATGTCGAGTTCTCACACAGTGCCTCCCAAACTTTGACAGCTTAAAACGGCCATTCTGTTGGACCTATGTACATTAGTCTAGTTAGTTGGCAAATCACCATGGACGGCCATAGTAAACGACGTGCGGTAGCTGAATGGGGTCTAAAGCAGTTGACAACTGATCCCAATTTTCATCGAAAAATGATCTTCAATTATGAGGCCCTTTGCTTGAAAATGGGTTCATGGACAAACAAATTGTTGAATTCGGAACAATACCAATTCATATGGGATCTAAGAGTGTCCAAAAATAACTGTAATTTATTAATGTATATTTTTTTTCAATGTACAGTTTCTTTTGACGCTCACTGTTTTGTCTAATAAAATTGCTTATGATGTTCCCTCTTCCTTAAACTCTTTTGCAACACTTACACCCGCATCTTCTTATTTTCTTTCGTATGGAAAAGCAACCGGAAGTAGTGCAGAGTTTATATGTTTTCATATAGTAGAAATAGAAGAAGGGACTGAAAACTTAAGTTATTAAGAGAAAAGAAGGGTTGAGCAAATGTAAATATTTACAGAGTCCTTAATGTAAACAGACAATTTTACATATCTATACTGTAAATACATATATTTTATATGCTACACAGTAGTACATACAATTTTCCCATTTAGTTTAAAAGAAAATTAAAAAAAAACTTTTGAAATAAATTTTACTAATCAACATAGTTTCTTTAAGTTTTATTTGGTCAAAGAGGTCAAGTTGGGCAAACAAGGGAAGGGGGATATAACGAAGAAAAAAAGTCACGTTTCTTTAATTTAATAATTGCAAGTTTTACTTCTTTCATTCCTTCATTCATTCCTTGGTTGCGAATGTCATTCTGAACACGTTGGTTTTTGAAATGTCTGAATCAGGCAAGCGGCAATCTAAGTCGTATTGTGTTTATAGGGCTCTGTTAATATTTCATTTGTAGTCTCCAAGTGGATTATCTGATATCCAATTGTTGTATGATAGAGACGTCTAACATTAAGAATACATTTACAACATTCGCCCATCTAATGTAGGGCTGACCTTGACAGGATTTTCTTGTTTTCGGCCACGAATAGTATTTGATTTCCCATACATATCTGTGAGGCCTCCCTCTTCCTACAACCTGGGAATGCGTTTAAAGAAGTGCTCCGAATTAGTTTAGGTTGGGTATCTGCAACTGTTACCAGTTGCTATAGTCATCGTGGCAAGTCTTTGGTTTAATGTACTTCTCCAGCTAGGACTGTAAAAGACTTACAAATAACCCACGATCACCATATCATATCTTTTCGATATTTTTGAAAGAGTTATGAAAGTCCATCTATAATCACAGAAAATAGAGATCTACGATCATCTTAAAGGTCCGATATTGTTTTCCTCCATTTTGAAAGGAAGAAAAAGACCTTAGATAGAGTGGCGTACAACAGAATCAAGCATTCTATCTGCTTAGCCTAGAACCCAGGGTATATTCACAGTCTAGCTAGTAAATCTGTTTTAATTACCCGACTGTCAATATAAATCTGTTTTGGTTGCTGACCTCAATAATATTTTAAGTGATATAAGGGCAAGTGATATTTCAATGAAAAGTTTCTCAAAAATCTGTTGTTCAGCTTCAACGTTAACATTGGTGGTCTGAGAAACTTGGTTGTAAACCTAACTAATAGAGCTGTAATGGCCACTTGAAATGTTACGTTAGTATTACAGATATTTCAAATTTGAAGTCCTAAACCCCAATTGTTACGTTATTACCTTGTATTGCAAATAAAAATAAAAATAAACTTGTATTCAGTTTTAATTAAAATTCTTTATTGTTCGCACAATTCTTTGTGCCACTGTTTACAACTTGGTGTAAACAACAACAATTGTTTTGTTTGGTTATTTCTCTTTGCACTCTTTGACGTAAACAATAACAATTACTAATAAATTTGTTCGATAGATCTTCATAACGGAGATCTTCGAACTACGATTACTTTCTTTAAACACCGCGTCTTCACACAAGACTGACTGAATTTTTACTATACCGGTTTACTTATGGTAATCAAATGGTATACGTATATAATAGAGGTGGATCTGCTCTGCATGTAATTGAAGTGTAAGGCTAATTATCTTACCAATGGCAGAACACACTCTAACTTAAGAGAAGTTCAACATGTTTTACATGTTTACATGGTTGTTCCTGTAAATGGTAGTCCCTTAGGATCTTCAGCTTATTTTCTTTAGAAAATAAATATAAATCCTTGGGTGACATTAATAATATTACGAATATTCTTTCATTGAAATTGATATTCTTTATTTCCTTTAGCACAGGCTTCCATATGTAATGTATTCATGTGTAACTTAATCCCGTACATGTTGCATCAGTACAGCACAGCGGCAGGAGTCTCTCAGTTGACATTTTTCATATTTTTTCAATATCAAAAAAAGGTAGGAATTCTTTATGGAAAGAATTTATATTACTTACACACACAGAAATATTATCCTTTGAAAACATACATAGAAGGGGTAGTGTTTATGTGTTTTTTATATAGACGTACACCTGTGTGCTCTTTATATGATGCATACAATACATAATGCTTTATTATATTCAAGAAGAAAAAAAAAAGAAAGAGAAACTTTCAGTTTTCTTCTACTCCAGCTTCTTTCTTCCTGCTTCAATATTTTAACATTCGTTTTCAATATGTGAGTGTATGTGGAGTAAAATAAATTGCGGTTTTAAATTCTCTGCAAAATATATTTTCACCAAAGTGAGTGTGCGTGCATGTATGTGTATGTAAGTGTCAAAGAGAAAAAACAAGAACGAAAGAAAGTGTCGAACACATTGCCAATGTGTGGTGGTTTATAAATCCTTCACACACTGTCATTCACACACGTTTACTTACTGAGACCATATGAGTGTCACACACAGTTCATGTGTTTCGTTCTCTCTCTCTCTCTCTCTCTTGCTTTTACTTTAAACACGTATAAATATGTTATAAAATCCTTTTGGAAACAAATTTCATTTTAGAACATATAGAAAAGGAACCTTCCATGTAATCTGCACCCGGTATCCTGTTTCCTTCGATAATAATCGTGTTGTTTTAATTAAAATAAATTAATTGCTGTCATTGAGTTTAGAGAGACGACAAAAAATGTATTTTTCAATGGATATCCTTGAAGCTAAACGAAGAGAAAATAATATTTAGTATTCGTCTCATACATTATTATTTTAAATTGATGTTGGTCTACAGTTTCATTGAATTTTATGGCACCCCATCTTATATTTTTGTAAACTAAGGTTTAGATAGGATACGGTAACATTAAAAAACAATCAGCTCAACGACTTAATTAGGTCCAATACATATATAATTATCCAAAATGAGGATACGTCTCACACCATCCATGTTGTGTGTGTTAAGTTGAGAATTCATCGGAGAGTTTGATGGCCAGTTCATCTGCTCTCCACTTACATAGAATGTCAGTGTGTTCTAGTACTCATATGATATGGACATCATATCATCCTGCTACCTTATGTACTTGGGGCAGTTATACTATCTATTGAAGTTTATCACGTTGGAATTCTGTGCTTTGACAGCCTAGCTAGAGGAAAGCCTGGGAATATTTTTGTCGCAGCCTGTATTGCAATTACTTCCGCGTGAATGACAGTACAGTGATTCAGCAGTCTTATAGACTGGGCTGGAAGAATGGTGGGAGAAATTAATCTAGTGGGGTGGATAGCTCTGGTATCAGTCTTCGTTACTTAGGATCGGAGATATCGGCCATGAAGCTAATATAGGCAACGAAGGGTGATTATAAATATTCTCATGTAATAAAAATTGCAAGTCATCGATAGAAAAATTCAAGTAATCGAACGAAAATACGCAAGTCATTAAACGAAAACATGCAAGTTATCGAACAAAAACAAGCAAGTCATCGACCAAAAAATGCATGTCATCGGCACAAAAATGAAAGTCGTTAACAAGAAAAAATGCAAGTTATAGACAAGAAAATGCAAGTAATGAACAAAGAAATGCAAGTCATCGAATAAAAAGTTGTTAGCCATCGATCAAAAGGTGCTAGTCATCGAAACGTCGAAAAATGGAAGTCATCGAACGAAAACAAGCAAGTCATTGAACAAAAACATATCGACACAAAAATGGAAGTCGTCAACAAGACAAAAATGCAAGTTATCGATTGAAAAATTCAAGTTGTAGACAAGAAAATGCATGTCATAGACAAAGAAATGCAAGTAATTGACCAAAATCTAACTAGTCATCGAACGAGAAATGCAAGATATCGATCGAAAAATGCAAGTCATCACACAAAAACATGCATCTTATCGACACAAATATGCAAGTCATAGACAAAGAAATGCAAGTTATCGACCAAAAATTTGCTAGCCATCGAACGGGAAATGCAAGATATTGATATAAAAATGCTAGTCATCGAACAAAAAAATGCAAGTAATCGACAAAAAAAAAAAATTCAATGTGACAATATTGCCCGCTTTATATAGATTATTATTTTTTATTTACATGTAAAAATTTGTCGTGTAAGGCACACACAATGCAATCAACAAAACTCCAGGCGATGCTCCACATCATTTATAGGATCTGCTTTTAGACTGTGTTTTTATGCTTTTCAATCATTAACATCAATAACCAATACAGTTATTTCCACATTTTAGGAAGCATTTGTTTCTAATCAAAGACATGTGGCAACCCTATTATTCTAGAACCTGTTATAAGTAGTCCAGTTAGCTTTCTACTTGGAAAAATTTAATTGATGAAACAGAAACAAAAGCAAATAATAAAAACCGAATAAGAAAAATACAAATACTTTCTGCAAATGTATCCTCCTTCATTGCTATGCATAAGACCTCGTTCGAACGTATCCTGTAGGTTAGAAGTGACTGTACCGATCATACTGCCTGTAAAGAATGGGTGTGTAAAACAGATTCAGAGCTACAGACAGCTTATGTTTTTTGTACTCAAAATAATTTTTATGTGTTGTTTTTTAAATTTATTATCTTTTTAATTGGTATCAGTTGGAACACCCAAGTGCCCTAAATTATAAATTTTTCTTTTAAATTGAAATTAAAAAATTTATGACAATAAATGATCATTTGTCATGGATTTTATATTCCAATTAAGTTTTGTTGTTTAAACACCCAAAAAACATGTTGTAGGCAATTTATGAAATAAAATAAAATTTTAATTAATGATCGCATAATCGTACACAAAACATAACTAAAAACTAAAAAAAAAACAATTATTATTCAAAGAAAATTTCTTTTTAAAAGAAAAGAAAATATGTTTGAAATAAAATGCTGGTTTTACGACATAAACGTCAAGAAAAAAAAAACGATGGGACAAATGACATTAAAAAAGAAGAAAAAAATTGGCGAAAACAAATCATAAAAATATGAAAAATTTTTTTGTATTTCAGCGACACAAAAAAAAAATCAAATTTTTGTTACAGAATGAATGTTTTTCTTGTCTCAGAAGTTTTTTTTTAATTTTTTTCTTTTGGTGTCTGTTCACACTGTTTAATTTATTACAATTTTCCATTAGTGAAAAACAACATGTATACACACAAGCGTACACTCATATACAGAAGAAAAATTTTCATAATGAGTGTGTTCCAAAAAATAAAATTTTTTATAAAAAAAATTCAAAAAAAATTTAATTTTAACCAATTAATGCGTCATTAGTTTATCAAAACACACGAATTAGACTGCCTTCCTTTGTTAGGATTGCTTTCCCTGCAATTCAATGGCCAACAGAGGCGTCATCATTATCGTGTTGGTTTGAAGCTGATAAACAACAAAATTTTATAAAAAAATTATTCTTTTTTCTTCGAATCAAAATTTTATTTTTAAAATTGTTTTTATTTATTCCAATGTGAAAATGTTTGCGTCTATATTTTCTTTAATTGCCTTAGAGTAGGCCACCTTCGTTCGTATTCAAGGCAGGCAAATTAAGAGGCACACATTGAATAAAAATTATATTTTCTTCGCAGCATATTTCAATTCTAAAAATATTTCAATTTTTTTTTTATTTTAAAAATATCGAACGTATATACATATAAAACGTATAAGAGTAGCTCGTATCTTCGTATTCGCATTTGAACGATGAATAGAGACCATAAATCAAAAGGCCATTCAAAATGAAGAGGCAAAGAGAATATATTTGAAAATGTCAAATTATTTGCTTATTAACGTTTTTCATATGCCACTTATATATGATCACATAGATTATGAATGTTGACACCTCACGTAAACAGTGTGCAACAAAATTGTTCGCCTTAAACAGTTAGTATGCCAAAGCATATCTTGTCGGCCTGATGTACACAGAAAGAAGTCCAGACTGCAGCAGTTAGACTTTGTATTACCGGATTGTGGTCAAGAAGCCATTATCCTCTTAGTCAGACCCCAAATCATAGCTGAGACATCTCAAGCAAAACGAAATATGAAAAAATATTATGTGAGTGAAGCCAAGACGCAATCCATGAATTTTAGCAGCGCCACATTTGGCGTTAACATAGCACTGTTCAGCTGTTTAACAATATCCATCCGAACAAGCCCACTTGTTGAGGAGATAATTTTAGAACTAGGTCTATCAGTACCATATCATATTTAAAGGAAGTTTCTAAGGCCTTTTAATATAATCAGCAATAAAGTTAAATATGAAATGATATGGCATTAAGAAAATTGACTTTGAAAATATCAATTTTTTGCTTGAAGATCAGTGGACATTTGGGAACATAAAAGTAATAGTACACCTACCCCCGACTATATGCAAATGGTAGTCCAGAGGGTTCTCCTTCCCTGTGGTATTCTACAATAATAGCACAACAGAAGATTAATCTACTTATTGTCACTGTTAAACAATTAACAGTACTCTGTTAATAGCAAATTTTGTCCTATTAGAGGTAAAAAGTGGCGCTGCCACTGCTGTGGGTTTGCGCCTTTGGTTTTTAAATTCACACACATTAAAATATGTATTTCATCAGCGACTTATTCTCAACATTCCTATGGCAAAAACTCTGAAAGTGAATAAAATTATCATGAAAGGTTTCTTAAAAATCTATCGTTCGTAGTCAACTTTAAACTGTAGGTTTCAGCACTCATGTATAAAAATTAACGCACACAATATAAGTGTTGTGGGAAACTAGGTTGTAATCATGGCTGAAGCGTTGTAAGGGCTAATTATATATGTATGCAACACTGGTATGGCTCGACTATATCGTTGGTGTCATTACGAACATGTTAAGAACCTGTTAAGAACCTGTTTTTCATTTTTATTGGCACCTAAAATTTTGTGAACATGAATCTGACTGAGCGATGATAACATTTGAGGAATCGAATTTCCGGATGTTGCGGCAACCGTTTGCCACAGTTAAGGAATCATGTCGTAAGCAAAATACTATGCAAACTGTCAAGACACTGTTAGTTGTCACTGGAATCACACTTTACTGATGGAACTTTGGACTCAAATTTAGAATGAAGAAATATGAAGAAGGCGCTTTGTCCCTATAAATTCTGTTCTAACGTCGGATGTCTTTAACCTTTCAAAATACTGTTAAAGTTAGCCATTGGTTTTCTGAAGGACGGGGGCCAGACTAGCTTCTTAGCTTAGCTGACGGAAAAGGTGAAAGGCTACTTGCTACTACTGGATGCCTTCATTGAAATTTGAGCTTTCTCGTCTAGTAAGTTTATCTCTATCCGGTAGACTACGCCGACCACTGACGTATCGGGGATTTTAGTTGTTAAACAAATTTCATAGCCAATGTGGCATTTAAACGTCTCCTCATTTGTTAAGACATATGACTAAAGCCCGGCTAACTTTTGTTACTTACTGTATATGGCACACCTTAAGATCTTGCTTTCACAGTGTGTCTGTGCTCTGACAGAATAGCATATCGATGATAATTTAATTATGAATTCCATTTCATATGAACATGTGCATCGAATAATAAAAAACAAAAAATTTTTAATCTTGAAGAAAACAAAATTCATTCTAAGAATTATTAAGAGAAAATTAAAAAGTCTTTGTACCCTACGGCAGTGTTATCGAGACAGTGTGTTGAATGTGCTGCGAATTGTCAAACTAATGCCAATAAATATGTGTCATATCCGTAATTATTCAGATTCCACGTAACGGCCGTGAATGTTTTATACATTCGACTTTACGACACATTATTATGTGGAGTAATACTATGTTCAGACATGCACTTTTATTGCGTAAATCGCAATAAACGCCATTATTGAGCTCAATATTTTATATAAAGTTTCAATTAATTATTGCACAATAAATAAACAAATTGTGATAATATTGAGTAAAACTTAAAACACAGCACTCTCATAAGTATGTTCAGTGCGCACATTACAATTATCCAAACACTTTCTGTTGATATTTGACAACTCAAATATCAACAAGGACAAAAAAAAACAACAAAATAAAAATGAAACAATCATCTGTTATTGTTATGTCTGAACATTTAAAATATTGTACTCAATAAACCAAATATTGACTCAATAAAAGAGCATGTCTGAACATAGTATAAGGCATCCAGATGTTCAATTTAACCGACCGACAATCATATTTTTATTCGTTTTCTGGTATAATTTTGTCTTTTTATTTCTGCTGAACGCTGCTGACAAATATCTAGTGGGCGTCACTTACAATATGAAAATTTAATTGGTTTTTCAATATTTTCACAAAATTATTATTTTTTTCTTTCTTTAAATTTGTTTTTCTTTTAGTTTTTGTTTTTGTTTTTATTAATTAAATGAAATGATAGAGGAAATGAAATTTTTAAGTTTTTTGGAAAAATTTTCTTCTTTTCGGTTTCTGGTCTTATAATCGTATTAGAATTCGACAGAATAATTTTAAAAGTTTTTTATTCGTTTTTTTTATGTGTTTAAATTGTAACACATTTTAGTTATGAAATTTATTTATTTTTTCTTTTGCATTCATTTGATGACAAATGTCCGCCCGAGGAATGAGTGTCATTATGGGGACATGGAATTCTTAAGACAAGACATTTTTGTAAAGAAAAAAATTTTTTAAATGGAACACTTGTACTTGGAAAATGAAATTTTAAATGAATTTTCAATTATAATTTGCAGTTTTTTTTTTAAATTAAAATTTTAATTTACGCTACACCCTGTATAAACCCAGTACAACATGGCAACTAGTCCATGTTGAAACTATAATTTTCTTTAACAAAACCATGTTATTTCATAAATTATAGATGCCAGTAAAAAAAGAAGGAATAATGCAGTACTCACTATACAAACGCTGCCACAATGATTGCTGCTGCACGGTGTAGAAAATATTTTCAGTTCAGTTCAAGGAAAATTCTAAAAATTCAATTAAATTCTATTTTTTCAATTCAGGGCATACTAACTTAAGGAATTAAATTGATTACCAAGAAAGACAGGAAGCGCTTGCATAATATAAATATTGGATTGTATTAAAAGTAACAGCGGTTTTTCATATTTGTGTGAAGATAAAATTGAATTTAAAACACCAAAAACGCAAACCCACACCTTTAGCAGCGCCACTTTTCGAATTTAACAGAGCAAAATGTGCTATTAACAGAGCACTGTTAACTGTTTAACAGTGGCAATAAGTAGATTAGAGTTATACTTTGCAATTATTGCAGACTATTGACATAAAATTTAATTCTAATTATGATCATTATTATTTGTGAATAATTGTGCATAGGATGGTTGGTGGGGGATAGAGGGGCTCAATTTTCTCAAATCTCAAAATTATTCCAGCTGTCTCACACTTCGAAAGAGGACCCTCTGGACTACCATTTACATATAGTCGGGTAGGTATACTATTTCTTATATGTTCTATACTGTTAAACACCTAACAGTGCTCTGTTAGGGGTAAATTTTGTTCTATTAAGAGAAAATTTTGCTCTGTTAACGCCAAATGTGGCGCTGCTAAAATTTATGGATTGCGTCTTGGATTTTCAATTTCAAATTTATCTTCACACACATGTTTTTCATTAATTTTTTTTATAATTAATTTTATTGATGTACATATTCGGGTTTGATTCGTTGCGTTGTTTCTGTAAATCGAATTTCTTCAACTAGAGGTATAATAGGGTTGCCATATATATTTGTTTTGAAAAAAAAACGTGTGAATGGCAGAATTCGTTATTGATGTTGTTGATTGAACAACTCATAGCAGGTCTATATTTGCTTAGAAACAAAAGTGTGATTGAACACTTCATAGCAGATTCTAGAATAATAGGGTTGCCGGCTATATTTGCTTAGAAGCAAATACGTCTTACGTGTGTCCATCGTGTGAATAGCAGTATTTGTTATTGCTGTTGTTGAATGATAGAGTTGCCATCTCTATTTGCTTAGAAACAATCGTGTGAATAGCAGTATTTGTTATTGCTGTTGTTCATTGAACAATTTCTTTTACACTTTAACCTTGTTGAACTATTTTTTCTCTTATGAATTAAGGAACGATTAAGGAATTGTTTAGAAATTTTCATTAAAAAAATTGTATTTTTAAATGTATTTTCTATTTAATTATTTGACAAAGACATGTGTTATTTGTCTTTTCTCCTTGTTATCAGCACCTCATCGATTTCAATTTTTCTGTTACTGACAGTTTGCCTCTATAAATCATAAGAAAAACATGAACTTTTTTTTATTATCTTGTATCAGATCAACACAATAAATCGCTCAACATGTGACCTCTGTGAAGCAAAACACGGTAGACAATAAATTTTCAAAAACATTTTCTGTTTGTTTGTTGTTTTCAATCTTACTGAAATTATCTTAAAAGCAACAGAATGAAATTGAAGAAAGTAAGGAAACAAAAAATTTAAATTAAATTCTACGTCTCATAAATTAAATATACTTCTTTAACTCTCTACATCCGTATGTATGTATGTATGTATATGAATATATTATGCATACAAAATCAATTGTTTATCTGTTCGTAAACTGGTAGGAACACGTTTAATTTCTTCCCGATTTGGAATTACACAAAGTGTTCCCTGTCCTCGTCTAGATCGAACCTGCTTTCTTTTCATTCGGAAGACATATGTATACCCTAAAAAGTGTAACTTCAACTAAAGGTATCCCGATAGAAAATCGATTCAATCAATTTTTTTCTTCTGCAATTTTTACAGTCCTTGTCCATAGAAGACCCATCCTAAGAAAGTATCCCTAACGGTATACCATGTGTGTGAAGATAAATTCAAAATTTAACTAGCAAAGACAAAAACCAAAAATTTTAACCAAGCTAATGTTAAAGTTAACAGAGCAATGTTAAGTGGTAAACAGAAAAGGGTAGGACGATCGATATTGTGTGAAAAATGAGACTTGCTGCAGATATCCCACTATATACAAATTGTAGCCTAAGGTGTCCCCAATTAAACTCAATAAGTGGTATATCCCAAATAATATTCGATCACAGAGCTGTCCAGTTGATCCTACAGTATGGTTTTGGACTAATATAGTCTGTTAGGTATCTCTCCTTCCTGGATCCCAGCAAAGCACAAATTTGTGCTCTTCACCGAGTTGTTGAAAATGATTCCAAGACATGTCTGGAGCAGGACAAGACTTTTTTTTTGTTATGCTTGTAGGAGGAAATACTTGTACGAATGTCCTAAGTTAATCCTACAGTATAGTTTTGGGCCAAGACAGTCTATTGGGTATCCATCTCTCACGAGTCCCAGTAAAGTACAATTTTGTTCTAGTTGCTGAAAATGATTTCCAGACATATCTGGAGCAGGACAAGACTGTGTTTCTATTTATTATTATGTCTCACCTGGGATTTGAACTCGAGCCTTATGTCTAATAAGCCAACACAGTGCCTACTAGACTGCGACGACTTTTTCATAAAGTTCATAACTTAAAAAAAAAATTGAATTTATAGACATGTTTATGTCAATGGAGACGTAGCGAAGCATACCAGGCTTTGGTTAGTTTATTATAAAGAAACTATGGAAACAGAAAAAAAATTTTTTTAAAAACTTTTTCCACAATAAATAAATGAGGAAGAAAAAAAATAAATAAATAAAAAAAACTTAATTGTTCTGTGTGAAAATACTACAAAACTTTGTTTAAATAATAAATAACAACAACATCAAGTAGAAATACTTGAAAAACAATTCGAACATGATAGAAAAAAAAAACTACGAAATAGATTGAAAGGAAAAAAATTGTTTGTGAAAATAAAAGGAATTAAGCCAAGAATTAAGTGGTCCATGCAAACAAATCGACCACATTTTGAATTTCAAAACAACAGTGTTGCGAAAAACTTCGTGGAAGATACTGATTCCTTCCTTATTGTGGTCACTTGACTTTTCTTCACAAGATTGTTGCCTAATTCATTAATTTTTATTCAGTCAACTGACTGATGCCTGTTGACAGGAGCGGTGTTAGTTTGATGTAAGGTCTCCTACCTTTCATTTCATAGCTGCTGGTAACTTTTGTCATCCACTGTATTGTGTGGTACATAATTTTTAGGGCGAATATTTGGTTTTCATTTGTTTTTCCGGGTTTTTAGCTAAACAACAACCACTATAACAACAACAACAATAACAAGCCAGAGCTATAAAATAAAAATGATGCCATGCAGTTTTGAATGAAATTAATTTTATTAATGGACCCCTCCCCCCTCTGTTGTTGTTGTTGTTGTAGTACTACATCCTGTTGGAATTCCCCAAACACCATTGTATTACAACGACTACTTTTCTCACCAGCTTAGAAAACATGCTCTACAGACCTGTTGTTGTTAAACCAAATAAATACCCAAGCGATACATAGAACAGAAAACCAAAAGGGAGAGAGAGACAGAGAAAGAGAGAGATAGGAAGATGGCAAATGTTATACCGTGATGGGATTTAAATTTGTAGGCAAATTGGCTGCCAGGCAGGCTGCCATGTAGTAGCAGCCGATACGATGGCAGAGGCAAAGGCAAGCAGATTAGCCGTTTTGAGGAGTCAGGCAGACAATTCAATTTAAAAACACAAAATTTTGTAGTGAATAAATCGCATTAAAGTGAATAAAATGAAAAATAAAAACCCACTTGAAAATTGAAATTAAATTAAAATAAATACATAAAAATATTGGCCTCTATGGGTATTTGAACTGTGTGCGTATTTAGTTCATGTTTTCCGAATGGGGGAAAAAAGAAATTTTTTTTGGGGAAATATTTTTTGAAAGTGAAGGCTATTTTTGTGAATAGAATTTTATTTCATATGCCATGCTATGGTACACTAAGCAAACCAACCAACCAACAGGTTTCCCTTTAAGTACATGAAATTTATAAAAACGGGGTTTTATATCTTTTATTTTAAATACACTACGATCTGAATTGTCGTTGCTTCCCGATAAAATTTTATTTTCTTAAGTATATGAATCAGTTCGTAATTCCATAATTTGTAGGTACATATTTTCTATTTTTTATATGGACAATACAAATGGGATGCGGTTTTAGCCACAAACTTCAGTATTCTGTCATTCAAATGCTGAAATATTTCTCGCATCTGCTCTGATTCCAAAAGAATTTACACCCACTTATTTTCTAACTTCCTCAACGAAAGTTCTGGGTTTGGACTTCTTTCTTTTTTCCAGAGTATTGTTTATCGTTTCTTATCAGGCTAAAGTTCTTTTCTCTCCGTCTTTTATATTACTTCCGATCCCCTACTTTTCTGCAGGTGGTCAACAGGTCTTGTAGCATCCTGTCCATACCATCTTAGTTATTTCGTGCAAGCTTGTTATTCGATGGTTGTATTACTAGACTTGGTTGATATATAATTATTTAAATATTTGGTCTTCGAATACTGAAATAGACAGCTATCATGGATTAAGCTGGGGAACCTACTTAAGAGAACCAAATAGAAAGTGTGAAAACGAACATTTGAATACCATTTCTTACATACCATAACTGGTCATTACAACCCTCTAGTCAGGATTACAACCTAGTTTCTAGTGCGTTAATTTTATACATGAATGAACGAACGACCGATTTTTGCAAAAACTTTTCATGGCAATTTTATTTATTCTCAGAGTTTTTATTAGAAGACTACAAAGAGAAAGTCTCGGAAAGAAAACAATTTTTTCTCGAGATATCACAGCTCTGCTTTGAACCACGGGCTGTCGTCTAATAAGCTAACGCACTAGCCACTAGGCTACAGTGGAATACAATTGAATACTAAAGTTTCACAGGCATAAATTAACTCTTGGACTTGATATAACAATCTCTTCCATTAAGACTATGAAGTTCTTTAGCATACTGACTGACTACGCCTGCAAAAGAAAGCGCGACATTTCTTAGTGGAAATAGCTGAACTGTATTGCAGACAATATTCCCACAGTCCAAGCGACATCTAAAAGTAAAGAAGGTAGAGAAACACTCGTAAACTTATGAAAATTACCCAACCATCTTAATAGCATTGGACGGCAGGCCCTAAACGATGGAAGAATATGATTAGAAGGCTGTAGAAAGAATTTTATTCAAAAGCTTAAGAAAATAACAAAAATTCCCAATAGGCTTGGCAGTTAACCTGTGGTTAGTGTGGACAATAGAGGTTTCCCATTTCCGATGTTCCTATACAAAAGATGATGGTGTGTGTTTTATAGCTAGGAGTAGTGTAAAGCTTTTAATGTGTCTGAAGTTATAAAAGAGACATTGCCGGAAATGTCACACTTCACTTCTCTTACTTTTCTGTCATATCTTGTGCGGGAAGCAGTTGCCTGAATTCCATCTGCAGAATTCCTTTTCAGTTGTATTGATTGATTAGAATTTGGACGCCATGTTTTTATGTTTCACGTTACAACAACCGAATATGTCTTAGAAAAAAAGGACGCGAAAATGTATTTATCATGATTAGTGCCCACACCTATTGTGATCCCTTGAATATAGAACATTACAGAAAGAATTGCTTTCCAGAAATCTTTGCCAACTTTTACAGTACTGTCTACTCCTATCCTTGTAGGATCTACTTCTTTAGTTCCAACATCATGAACTGTTTGAATAGCAACCATTCCATGAATTTCAATCGGGTATAAGAATACCCCTTTGATTTAAGTTTCCGCTTAAAACTCTAGTCATTTCAAATAAAAAACTAGGCAAATACATCATCATGGAAAATGTTTGATTCTGCCACATGCAAAGAGCGTCTCCTGTTGCCATCCAACTGACTATTGCTGCTGTAAGAGAAACTGAAAAAAAAATTAAAAAACATTTAAATATAGAAAGTATTTATCAGTGTGTGTGTATTTTTCAGTTTTTTTTTTGTTTTGTAAAGAAATCTACTGCATATCGTTAATAGATTTAATTGAGCATTTTATTTGCTTTTGTGTATGATGATCCATCCTCCTTAGTGAAGAATGTCTAACAAGCTCAAGTCAATTATATGTATGCTTACGCTGCCAGCCACTAAATCATAATTTGGCAACAGTTGTTGAGGTGATAATGACATTGCTATTTCAAAAATTTTTAAATTGAATAGAGAAATGTTTTTTTTTTCCGCGAAAAATGAAAATAATTTCATGTGTGTGAAGATGAATTCGGATTTGAAAAGCCAAGACGCAATCCATAAATTTTAGCAGCGCCACATATAGCGTTAACAGTGCAAAATTTGCTCTTCACAGAGCACTGTTAACTGTTAAAGACTATCCATCTGAACAAGACTATTTGTTTAGAAGCTAATTTTAAGACAAATACTAGGTCTATGAGTACCATATCATACTCAAAGTAAGGTTCCAAGGCCTGTTAATATAATCAGCCACATAGTCGCATATAAAGTGATATTGTATTGAGAAAATTGGCTTTCAAAATATAAATTTTTGCTTGAAAGTTCTCTAGAAGATCAGTGGCCATTTTGGCCCAGAGGATGCTTTTTCTAACCGTGGTAGTGGGATAGCTGAACAAATTTTGTGAGTCGAGATTTTTCCATTTTTTAAAAAAAATCGATTTTTGGCCAAAAATATATGAAAATTCTCTAGACGGTCAGTGGCCATTTTGGAATTTGGAACCTTCCTTTGAATATTGTATGGTACTCATAGACCTAGTTTATAGCCTAATTTGGCTCCTAAACATGTTGGCTTGTTCAGATGGGTACTGTTAAACAGCTAACAGTGCTCTGTTAAGAGAAAATTTTGCTCTGTTAACGCCAAATGTGGCGCTGCTAAAATTTATGGATTGCGTCTCGGCTTTTCAAATTCGAATTCATCTTCACACACATGAAGAATTTCGTAGACAAGAAATTGAGAGGAAATGAAGTTGATAACTCTATAAGCGAGTTGAATGCTTGTTTTTTACTTGTTGAAATTCATTTTCATTTTCTTTAAGTCACATCCGGTTTTTGTTTTCCCTGTGTCTGTATTGTTCCCTTTTATCCCATCATTTCTGTCCTCCTTTCAATTTTTTTTTTAATTTTTTTCTTTGTGTATGTAAAAGGTGATTCAACTTTTATGATACCATCCCAGCTATTAAGATGGTGCCTGCCTGTATGCTTTTATATGCTGTTTTTATATACATTTTTTTTTGGTTTATATATGTATACTGGCATTTAAGAGTAAAACTTTATATTCCTTATAATGGGCACTCATAAGCTCCTGCATAAGTCTTTCAGTAGAACCCAATTTGTTATGTTCTTCGTAATGCTACTGCCAATGCTGCTATTTGCTGCTACTCCTGTGGCATGTTGTCTTTATACAATAAATTCAGAGCAGAAACGAAAAAAAAAAGTGCCACAAAATACCTATACAGAGATAATATTGTAATATATAGTAAGTAACATGTATAGTATTTATATAATATAACATACAGTGTATGATAAAAGTATTCGGAAGGTTATGTTTTGAAACGATTCGAAAGAAGAAAAGTTTGTTATAAATTGAAAGACAGAAAAATACTTCCATTAAAAAGTCAGGATTACAACCTAGTCAGGATCACAAGCTTGTTTCTCTTAACACACACGTTGGGTGTATTAATTTTATCCAAGAGTGGCGGAGCGTACAATTTACAGTAGAAAGTTTTAACGGCTTTTTTATTTACTCTCACGGCATTTGCCAGAAATCTGTTGAAAGGAAGTCGCCAAAGAAATATAAAAATTTAGTTTTGTTGGCGGTTGATGTCTGAGCTGGGGTTTAAACTACGGCCTTATGTCTAATAAGCCAATGACTTTAAATATCATTTGAACAGTGAAAATAGAGTGACAAGAGCTCCTCAGAAGGTACTGTAGCCTTGCGAATTCCTTTTTGGATTCATGTGTGAATCTGTACAGCCAGAATCTGTAGGATTTTTTGGACCTTTCGTATACCCAGCAGATTCTTGATTACTGGTGTATAAGGCACAGCTTAATTCCATTAGGAATGAAGTGAAATGATTTAAAATGCTGTGACCTCCTCTCGGTATTACCAGACTGTTTTTTTTTTTTTTTTTTTGGGATGTCCGTGCTGGGGTTTGAACCATGGCGTCACATCAAATAAGCCAACACACTACCTACTAATCTACGGAACGTACTTTATTTTTATGAAAATTGTTTTGGCTTTGTTTTCTTTGCTTTGAATCCATTTTATTACGGAAACTTTTGTGTTTCACTGTAATTTTCCCTTATTTTTTTTATAAAAAGCACCTGGTGGCTTATAATACAATTTATTCCAGAATATTTCGTTTATTTTTTGTTTTACAATTCTTTTCCTTTATGAGTTCACTACTACTCTTCCAACAATTAAGATTTATGACCAGAAACATAAAAACGAAAAAAATGTTGAGCCAAAATGGTTTCGAATTTTTTTCTTCCTTTTTTTTGGAATTTCTTTTCTTCTATTCCAAGCCAATGAATTAGAAAAACGTGCGGTTACACGTTTGTGTTTAAAGATTAAACATTAACGATGTTTAAAAGGGAGTGTTGTTGCTTGGTGTTCTATTGAGATCTGAAAAGAAAATAAATTTTAATTTCTCTTCTTTTTTTAACTGATTATCCATTTGTTTAATGTTTTCTTTTTGACATTTTTTCAATTTTTTTAAATTGAAATTGAAAAGTACTAAAGGTACTTAAATAAGGCCGGACATGAACAACAGAATGTGGGGGATGCTTAGAAAGTACTTTTTGTTAAGTAAAAAGTTGTTTCATTTTCTTTCTAGTTTTTTTGTATTTGTTTTTGTTTTTGTTTTTAGAAAACTGATTCTGATTAGAAAGTTTTCTTCCATTTTCAAGTAATTTTTCTCTCACTCTGTGCAGGCGTTCAGTTTCTTTTGAAATAGTTTTTCATTTAAATAAATTGATTTTAAATTTTATCTTAAAGCAGTTTATACGCTTCATATTATTTTAATTGTTGTTGCTTTTTGCTTCCCAACAACAAGTGCTCTAAGGTGACAGACCTCTTTAGACCAGAATTAAGGCTCATAACTTCCTAGAGCAAACCACCCCGAGTACAAATTGAATCTTGCTATTGAAGCAACTTTTTTTTCATGTTGCGAATGCTTTCGCTAGATTAGGTTCACTTTCTGGGGGCGATTTGAAAGTTGGTCCTGATCCTTCAATCTGCCACCTCTACGGCCTCATTACTGGATGGGTCAGGGTGGAAGAGCAGAGGGGGAAGAGCAGGGGGAATGGATCGGTATTTTATGTATTTAGGTGTCTATGGCCTGCTATAGACATTGATAGAGCAGCTTCACTGCTGGGTTTATATAAGGCCTGTCTGAGGTTAGGTTAGGTTAGGTTACGTTAGGTTTGTGTGTTAGCTTTTATACCCAAAAGCTCATTTGAGCACGCATATCGGCCCATTGTGACGCCACAGGTGAACGCAGTCCCCGTACTGACCAAGTTCCCAAACATAGGAGGGAGAAGTCGGTCAGCGCAAGGTCTGTACATCTTAAAGCACGACTACCCCGCGCTGTCAAAACCAGCTAGAAAGTTTGATAAACGAGGCTATATCCTTGACATCAATGGACGATAGCTCCGTCAAGCTGGCAAGGGTTGGAGAGCCAAATAACCTATGTCTGCACCTCGCAAGAGATGGGGAAGGATGGATGTCTGAGGTTAGTCATAGGTTTTATTACAGGGTACCGGGAGATTAGATCGCTGACAATAATCTGGATCAGATTATGTTGCGACGAGGAATAGTTGGAAAGTATCGAGCACCTCCTCTGTAACTATCCAGCCCTTAGTAGGTTGAGGTTGATCACCCTGGGCAGGATCTTCTTTGACATAATTCATTGATTCATTAATAGTTTCAACTGGTTGAGAAGTGCTAGTGTTTAAATGGCGTAGTCACGTTCTCTTGTATTTTTGTGGTCTGTGTTATGCCTCAGTCGCCGTGGTCTAGTAGGTAGTGTGTTGGCTTATTAGACGAAAGGCCGGAGTTCGAATCCCAGGCCAGACATCAAAAACAAAATACAAAAAGTATTTCTTCGGCGACTTCCTCTCAGCAGATTTCTGGCAAAAACTCTGAAAGTAAATAAAATTGCCATGAAAAGCTTCTCAAAAAATCTGTCATTCGGAGTTAACGCACACAACATGAGTGGTGTTGAGAAGCTAGGCCGTAATCCTGACTGAAGGGTTGTAATGGTCAATTATGTATGTATGTATGTTGTCCCTCAGTCGCCTTATCCTCCCTTTAATATCTCCACTCCTTTCCCCAATCTCCTTCTTTATCCTCTCTCTCTCCTTCAGGACGTACAGTAATGTGTCAATTTGGCCCCCGAGTATTGTACTTATCCCAATTGCAAGTATACGTTCTCCAGCCTACACCTAAACCTATTGTGGCAAATTTTTTATTAAAGAGCTAGCTATTCTAAGCTGCGACGTACCCTCCTGCTGCCAACGAGATTTAGCTTCCCTATAATAAGTGTGAATGGTATCCAAGTTAACTAAAGTAATCGGAATACATATGCCCTGTAATATATCGGAGATCACGCCTTACGTACTGGCTCTAGCTAGCTCATCGGCAATACAATTTTAAACGATTCTTATGTGCCGGATCCTATATAAGAGTTACTTTTGAATGATCAGAATTTTCTCTCAGAAATCATCGGCAGTCTCTAAACTACGTTCGTTAGAGACTTAATCATAGCCTAGCTGCCCGAGTAAATCAAGAGATTTTCAGGGAAAATGCCGCCACTCAACTGGCATTATAAAGATTTATACAGTGGCAGTCATTGTTAAGGCAAGGCAACACTGTCATTCTAGAACGGGCTATAGTACACCAATCACCTGCCAAATTGAAGAACTTGATTAATAAAACTGAAGCAAAGCGAAGAAATAATAGGAGAGGATGGAGAAGAGTTCCATAAAAAAATTCATTAAAATCTCTCAAATTTTTCTTCTCCTTTCAAAATGAATCGAAATGCTACAAAAGCCAGTCACAGATATTCATTGCACTGACATCAGAATTACTTATGAAAACCGCCTTAATGTGACCCTCAACTTGACTTGAGCCGCAAGAAAATAACAAATCACTGGCAATCTCAATATGTCAACACAGTTAAAACATCTTCATTAGCCTGCTGCTGCGACAGCATCAATAGCAGCCGCCAATTTAAAATGCCATCTCAGGTAGCATGCACGCACGCATATGAAAAGCGCATTTCATGATTTATGATTCAATTGGATTTGATGAGATGACAGTACAACAACTGTGGTTTTACAATTCAAACGACTAGTTGAACTTTAATTACCAGCATATGGACGGACGGACGGACGAACGGTCTGTTTGACGTACAGGCCTTCAAATCAGTCATCATATCTTTAAGCCATCACTTGGGCGGTAAGTTATGGCGGCAAGTAAGTGTACTTGAAGAAGAATAAAAAAGGGTTTGAGTGGAGGTATGAATACACGAAGTAGGGGGAAGGACAAAAACATTGATTAGGAATTACTTCAAATTGAATTGTTAATGGCACTTAATCTTTTGGTCTTTCAAGTAGCCAAGCGGCAAAGGCAGGCAGGTTAGTGTAGATGTGTGTGTGAAGATAAATTCGAATTTAAAAACCAAAGACACAAACCCACACTTTTAGCAGCGCCACTTCTTGCCTCTAACAGTGTACACTTTGCTGTTAACAGAGCACTGTTAACTGTTTAGCAGTGGCAATAAGTAGACCATTTGGACTATCATTTACTGTTAAACAGCTAACAGTGCTCTGTTAAGAGAAAATTTGACTCAACGCTAAATGTGGCGCTGCTAAAATTTATGGATTGTGTCTTGGGTTTTCAAATTCGTATTTATTTATGTTCACACACATAGTGTAGGTTCTTAAATAGTCGTGCTTGACTGACTGTAGCTCGGATGCCCTAGTTGTTGTTTTAAATAATTTGATCTGCTGTTTTCATTGCTGTTGCTTTGTTTTTGTTTATGCATTATTATTAATTAATTAAACAACAACAGCAACTACAATGCTGAAATGCTTATGTTAATAGTTTTAAATTTTTAATTTCTTTTGAATATTCAACACACTGTGTTCATATTCGATTTGTTGTTTGTTGTTGTTTTTGTTTTGGTAATTGAAATTTACAACCAATATTTTGTGGCATAATACTCGTATATGCGATGGAAGGGGAGGCTGGAGAGGCCGATGCAAATATTTAATTACTTTGAAAAATTTTGGTCTATTCGGTTTGAGGTCTAAAACGTAAAGGTAAACGTGTTTATGAATGTACGAAAAGGCATAACAGCTTATTAATTAAATATTTATGAATAAAAAAAGGTATTTTAATAAAATAAAATCATAAACGAGGGCTGAAGTTTACATACACTGTATATTATACAGTGAGCGTCAAAAGAAACTGTACATTAAAAAAGAAAATATACCTTAATAAATTACCGTTATTTTTATTTTAAAATTATTTCATTGCTAGTTTTTAAAATTGAAACTAAAAACAATAAAAATTAAAAAAAAAATTCCGAAATATTGTCAAAATTTTTTCGGGCACTCTCCTTAAGTGGTAAAAGTTGACTTTGGTGATTATGGATTTGGATGTTAGAATTTTGTTCTTAGTGTACAGTTTCTTTTGATGCTCACTGCATTCAAAAAAAAAGGTTGAGAAATTTGCTTTGTAAGACAATCTCTTCCATGTTATATTCCCATGAAAGTTTATGGCCATAAGCCATATTTTTTTTGCAATAAAATTGATTTCCAAGCATTTTATTTTGTAAAAGGTAAATAATGCACCTCGTAGAAACAAAATTTTTACTAACCTAAATACCTTATCTGATACCTCGTTGACTGGTGGTTCCAGTGGTGACTGAAATGTAAACCCGAAGAACATTTTCTATATCAAATTCGGCAGTACTACATAAGCATTTGTGAAAAAGCTGGCGGCAACATTGTGTTTCTGAAGTATAATCTGGTAGATAGTGTGTTGAACCCGTGGTTCAAACCATAGCTCAAACATATCGACAAAAAATATTTCTTTCTACGACTTTCTCCCAACAGTCTTTAGACAAAAACTCTGAAAGTAAAATAAAATTGCCATTAAAAGTTCCCCAAAAATTCTGTCGTTCGGAATCGACTTTAAACTGTAGATCCCGCCACTCATGGATTTAATTAACATACACAACATTGGTGTTGTGCTCAGCTAGGTTGTAATCCTGACTAAAGAGTTCTAATTACCAATTAAGCATCATACTTTTGAATGGTTGATGACTAAAGATTCTTAATAGTTTGACATTATGTTGCTCAAGCTGGGCTAGTAAGCGAATCCAGCTAAGTCAACACATTGATTTTACTACGTTAAGACGAGTTAAGAGCATTGATCCGTGCTTCGGGATTTAGCTTTTGAGGGTACCTTACGATCCTATCAGTGATGGAAATCTCTTTTTGGAAGACAGTGAAATCATTGGACAATTCGTAAGAGGTCAAACGATCAAGTACATCACATTAAATATGTATGTATCACGTCTATATGTATGTACGTCTTCGAGCCATCAGCATATACTGGATATATGATCCATAAGCAACAGAAAATTACAAACCTCCACTTAAACATGCGATATAATGGTCGTACTAGCCTCGACTTAAACTTCCAAGAGGCGTTTACAAATATATTTCAGCGAGTTTATAATATCTTTTGCTGGACGCTTGAGGACCAGTTTTTTTTTTATCAGATGAGCATGAACTTTCTACACACAATATCAATATGCGTTGGCCACATACTGACACAACCGAAATTGCAACACAAGCACTTGACCTGGTATCCACAATATTATAGAGAAACAGATTAGCACATAAGTACGTGAATCAAAAATCCAAAGAGGGGATATGTGTATCATAATATGGTCTGGAACTGAGTGAAGATCTCAGCTAATGATTAACACGTTGACTGCCGCGGCAATTTTCAGAAAACTGGCCACACACGCCAACATTGACTTTTTGTTCTTTTACCAGAAGCCATTTATCGATACTAGCACTGATATAATACGATTTTATTCGTAGCTACACAAAACTGGCAGCTTTAGTGAGATAACTCGTAGCTGGCACCCTAGAAGGGAACGTAATCTACGAGTTATCTTATAGCCGGCAGTCAACGTGTTAAGTAAAGTGCAGAGAATTCACTGACGCCCTTGCAACTCATCATGCAGAGAAACTTTTTCAAATCGAATGTCCACAGGCATTTTGCACTCTTTTTCTCCCTATGGTGCCATCTTGTGTACAGAACTGAAAAATATGCTTTAAAACACAGCTAAGGTTTGACATGTTTTGAGAAATCTTGAGTTAATGCCTTAAATTTAATAAAAATCGGTCCTGAAATACATTTTTTGTTGAAAACTGTTCCTACTCGGATCCTGTTGATATAGAAAATTTCATTAACATTCTCAGCTTAGCTTTCCAAAGCTTCTTGTGCAATTGAAACGCTTTAGTTTTTGTATGTATAACTGCCGTTATGAAACTGCATTCCGTAAAATGCCAATTAAAAAGATTTTCTGGGAATTCTTTTTTCGGTTGTCGTAGCTCAAACACTCAATACAAAATGAAAATAATCTGCTCTTTGTCTCCCTCTCTCTCTCTATCTCTATCTCTTTTTCTTTCCCTGTCTCCCTTTTAATAGCACACACAATCACGTGGATAGTTTAATAATGCTGTGTGTAAGTGTAACAAGCTGGAGGACAATGTGACGACAATACAACAATGCATCATACATGTTGTGTGGAACATTTTAAAGGCGGTTTTTGAGAGGGTGTGGTAAAGCATTGTTGTGTGCACTCTACTGTAGCACGGTAATTGTGGCATGTCGTATGATTAAAAACACACACCCAAACACATAAACACACAGATACATTGGCAAGTGTGCAAATACACGCACATGAATACCAAATAACGTTTACGTTCATTTAAATGCTTTTAAATAACAGTGTATCTGTCTGTCAGTGGCTGTGTAAGTGTGTGTGGTTCTATAAAAACATGTGTTTTTATTACCAGACCGACCCATTATAAATGCAAATGCCAGGATAATATATTTTCTATCTGCTCTACCTCTCCCTGTCTTTGTTCTCATCTCTCTCTCTTTCTGTGTGTGTAAGTATAATAAAATTACAACGAAAGTACATTTAACTTTTACCTGTCGTTATAATTTTCTTTTATTTTTTCGCCTTCTCTCTGTCCCTCTCTCTCTCTCTCTCTCTCTCTCTCTTTAGCTTTTATTGTTAAATGTTGTCTGTACGTGCATCAGTTTATGTATATATGTGTGTGTGTGTGTGTCAACTGTATTATATTACACCGTAATTACATAATAATTTACACCATTTATTAGGATTTATATGTGCGTTTCGGATAAGACTGTGCTAATGTTTCCAGGCTTTAGTTACACTCCACCCTCCATTGACAGTGCGTTTAAGACCCAGACCAGCCAGACCTTTATAAAGATTTAATTGTTCTTAAACTGTTGCTAAATTGGGTAAATACTTACACTACCGTCACAGACACCGTCACCACCGTCACCACAACCACTACCACTAACACAACCGTTGCTATCACTACCAGCATTATTACATCAGGTAATCACTGATGAAAACGCATTAACTCGGATTGCTCGTTATGAGGGAAAAAGGCTTTGGAATTTGTAATGAATAAAGAGGGTTAGAGGGTATTAGGAATACGGCTGAAAGTATACGGAAACAGAATATCGAAAACCAATTAATCTTTAAGTGGTTTGCATTGGTCTTATCCATTGAAAAATAAAAATATTGCTACATAGTTTATAATAAAATTTTGAAATGTTATGTACTGTGATTATAAGGTGAAAATTTTAGACACGAACCCTCATCTATCGACTCCCAAAAACATATTGTTACGAAAATGGAAAAAATCTGGATATTGATGTTTTGCTTTTACATCGTTTAACAGAAACAAAAACAATGAACTTGTTTACAAATTATCGCACTGCGTAATATAACAACAAACACCAACATAACAATGATAAACAAGTAAACAAAAATACAACGGCAAACACTACAAGAATAAATGTACACAAATCACAATAATGAAACAACAATGTTTACATTTATAGAGATTTCGAGAAGGCAAAGCCACGAACATTCGCCTTCAAGAACATTCATCATACTGTTACTCTGCTATATAAAAGGCAAGGCAAAGTAGGCGAGTGAGTTAGTGAAGTTCAGTTCAAGTTTAATATCGTTGTAAGCATTGGTGTTTACGTTTACAGAGATTTCGAGAAGGTGAAGTCATGAACATTCATCAGACTGTTTATTTTGCCATATGAAAGGCAAGGCAGTCAGTCTTGTGTGAAGGCGCGGTGTATTTGAAGAGAGTAATCATGGTTTGAAGATCTCCGTTATAAAGGTCTGTCGAACAATTGTCTAGTAATTGTTATTGTTTATGAAAAGGGTATAAACAGAGGAATAACAAAGAAAAGCAATTGTTGTTGTTTACATAAAGTTGTGAACAGTGGCACACAGAATTATACGAAGACACAACCTACGAGCGCATATTTTATAATAAAAGATGGCTTTCCTCAGGATTATAAGCCAAATATTTTTTTTCAAATCTTGAAGCAGTTTTTGATTAGCCTTACTTACATACATACATTATTAGCCATTACAATCCTTTAGATAGGATTACGACCTAACCTATAGCACTATCGATGTGGGATGCTTTAATATTATTCATGAGTGGTGTGACCCATAGACTAATGTCGAATGCTTAAAAAGATTCGCGAAGCTTTTTTCTCTCATAGCTTGTGCTTGAAGATTGCTCTTTCAGTTGCCCAGAGTTTAGATTTGAACTCTCGAGCCTTTGTCTAGTAAGCCCACAGATTACTCCATAGACTAGGATTTTAGACGTTTCAAAACAGCTATTTTTCTATGCACAATCGTATGTAAAATAGAAAAGGATTTTCTGAATGTAAGGTGGCCCAAAAGGTCAGCAGCATTGCATATAAAAAGGAAAGTTAAGGTTAAAAATAGAACAAAATGTCTACAAAAGAATTTCTTTACTTTAATTCAAATCTCGAACTTCAAAAGAAGACAAACAAACATTTTATGACATTCGAACCTTTTTCGGTTGTAGGTTCGATACTGGTCTTATGCAAGAATTTAAATTACCTTCGTACTAATTAAAGTTAGTTAAGCGAGTTTAAATAACATTTTTGAATTTATTTTTCAAAAAGGACAACAAAAAGTTGAAATAAAATAAAAGAAAATTAAAGAAAGGAATCAGCTTTTAATTTAAAAACATTGCCGTTTATTAACTGGAGACAAATAAAACTGCCAAGCCTAGAATGAAAACTAAAATTAATTTTTTCATTATGTACTTAGTAAACAAGATTACCAAAAAGTACATTTTTAATACCCTACATCACAAGCATCTTGCCAATGATCTTCTAGAGAATTTTCAAGCAAAAAATTGATATTTTCAAAGCCTATTCTCACAACACCATATCACTTTAAATGTGACTATGTTGCTGATTATATTAAGAGGCTTTGGAAACTTCCTTTGCATATAGTATGGTACTCATTGATCTAGTATATGTCCTAAAATTAGCTCCTAAATAAGTAGGCTTGTTCAGATGGATACTGTTAAATAGCTAACAGTGCTCTGTTGAGGGTAAATTTTGTTCTGTTAACGCCAAATGTGGCGCTGCTAAAATTTATGGATTGCGTCTTGGATTACATCACTATTATGTGTGTAAATGGTCATTATACAGTCAGTCACTACAGTGTGCCTGTAGGGCAGGCAATAGTCGTGTTAAATGCCCGTTCTGTCCTATAGGGTAGACAATAGTCGCCTTCCATGCTCGCCCTGTATTTGCTGACATTTTCATAATTATTATTTGTTTAATTACACCCTCTACTCTGTTAATTGGAGTAGAAATAAAAAAGCGAATGCAAATAGAAAAACTAAAATAAATAAATAAAAAAAATTTAATTTTTTTATTCTTTTTCTTCAGAACACATGTTCAGTGTAGTTTTGTAAAAAGTTCTGGGGGAAAGGGTTTTTGCGACATTTTCTTCCTATAAGTCTCACATTCATAATTTCATCTGTTAGTCAATTTTATCCAGTCTTTACATACTTTTTAAGTAAAATTGTTCAATTAATAGTCTAAGCTGCACTGTGGAGTTCTAAAAAATTCGTGAACATACGTATGAAATCGTTCAAGAGACGCGTCACATTATTTTCCCATTCTTCTCTATTCGAAATTCGATGTTCTAAACTTGCTCGATAAATCGTAGCGTGGTATTTTAGATAATATAATTATGCTACTTCCATCTTACTTAGTTGGCCATTAACAATCCGATTAACAGATTAACGGCCTGCCTTAACACATCCTTCCAGGCGCTTCCGCTTTTTCCGTGCCAACGCCAGTTGATCACGCCAACCGATGACAGGGCTTCCTTAATCTGGTCTTTCCAACGCAAACAAGGTCGTCCTCTTCGCCGACTTTCTCAGGTCTCCACCTAAAATATTCGTTTCGCCGGAGTATTCACCTCCATTCGGAAGACATGGCCAAGCTAGCGTAGTATCTGGATGTTAATACGCTGCACAACGTCAATATCGTTGAAGAGCTCATACAGCTCACTGTTGTATCGGATGCGAAAAACATCGCCAACTCGCACTAGACCGAAGATCTTACGTAGGACAATGACTGATATCCGATTCTCGTCAGCCTCTAGTCGCCAATAAACGCTGACTGGTATTATCTGGGAGCCCTTACAGAAAAATTTCGAGGGGAAAAGGTGTAAACTTGTCTCCCGCACATCATCAGTAATAATAATGTGGACAGATCCTTGGTATCTGCTTTATCGAGTTGAGATAAGTTTTTCCGTCAAGAAATCCCCACAGCACCAGGCTTCCGGAGGATAAGATAGGCCTGATTACTGGCGTATAGATGTAATAAGTCATTCTAGGAACCGGTATTAATATATATGTCTTCTTGGACAGTTACATATATACATAATTTTTCATAACAACACCTTACAACCTAGCTTCTCACACCACTTATATTGTGTGTATTAATTTTATCTAAAAGTGGCGGGACCTAAAGTTTAAAGTCGACTCCGAACAATAGATTTTTTTGAGAAACTTATCATGGCAGGTTTATTTACTCACAGAGTTTTTGCCAGAAATTTGCTGAGAGGAAGTCCCCGAAGAAATATTTTTGTCATATTTCGGTTTTGTTTAAGATGTCTGACTTGGGGACTCAGGTCTAATAAGCCAACACAATACCTACTAGACTACAGGGACTTCCGCAAAGGAATCCCCACAGTACCAGGCATCCTTGGGTTAAGATTGGCCTGATTACTGGCGTATAGAATTCATAAGTTATTCAAGGAACGAAAACGAGTATATTCGTCTTCTTACATACATAACATAAATGGTCATTACAACCCTTTGGTAAGGATTACGACCTAGCTTCTCACACACAACTTATGTTGTGTGTTAATTGTATACATAAGTGGCAGGTCGACTTCGACCGACAGATTTTTAAGAAAATTTTCAATGAACGAGAACGAGTATATTCGTCTTCTTGGACAGTTTCCTGTGCAAAATATGCCGCAAAAAATGTGCTTTATTGCTGAGCCCAAGTTTTGTTACACATAAATGGAAGAAAAAATGGCAACTTGTATTGTCTGGGTGCATAGTGTCACCTATGTTTTCCTGGGTTTTTCACTCAGTTTGCAACGAAATATTTATTTCGGGAATCTTTCGTAAAGCAAGTTGCATCCTACCAAGGAAACTATGTTTTAGAAAAAATGTTACACCCTGTATTGCCATTTACATACCTTTTAGAGTAAAAATAATCCATTTATTAATAAAACTTTGCATGTGAGTGTGTGTGTGTGTGTTTGTTTAACATTTTTTATATGAAAATAACGTATGTAAGTACGTGCAAACGTGTAGTATAACCATCATGTTCAACCCCTTGAGTTAGAAAATGTTTTTTTTTACAACAATTTTACTTTTCTTTGTTGTTGTTGTTGCTTTTGAAAGTTGAATGTTTATTTAGTTAATTAAATATTTAACATGTAGAATCCCCCATATGAACGTTTGTTGTTGTTATCACAGTAGTTTCAGTTCAGTTGAGTTGAGTTTAGTCGCCGTATGCAATTCTATTATGCGAACGTTTCACTATTTACCTCCCAGCAACAAAAAGTAAAACAGCAGCAGCGGATTTAGTGGATTTCATGAGAATATAAAACAAAAATTTAAATAAAAAAAAAACTGTAGGGGTACGTTTGACGCGATGCACACTGAATAAAATCAACGGATTTACAAAGAATTTTTTATTCTCTTTCATTTTGCGCGATTCCATGTAAACCAAATTGCGCACAGCCATCCATCCATCGTATGACAAGCAAATTGTATTCTAATTACAAATGGTTTTTCTAAATAAAAGAAAAAATTAGAAAAAAAATTGAATCTGTTTTGAATTCGAGATGTTTATTTAGCTGAGATTCAATTTGTGATAAAAAAAGAATAAAAAACTTAAATTTTTTGCCTTTTTATATCGCTTTGAAAAGGCGGTGGGGGGGGGGGGGGGGGGGGTAAATTGCTTGCATGTGACACACTCGTTGAATATCAATAACATGAGCCGCCAGTCGCATTTAGAGCATCAGCGTTAGTGGTTGACTTAAGGCAATCAGAGTGGCATAATACATAGTATGTGAACTATTTGTTTTAAAAATACCCTACAGTACTACCACCCTGGTTTCAAATGTAGGATAAGTAATATGAATCATTCGCGTCCTCTAAAGGAATAAATCTTGTAATCAAATTATGTATGTGAAGATAAATTCGAATTTAAAAACCAAAGACGCAAACCCAAACTTTTAGCAGCGCTACTTCTTGGCACTAACAGGGTAAACTTTGCTATTAACAGAGCACTGTTAACTGTTTAACAGTGGCAATAAGTAGATTAGTCTTTTACTTTGCAATTATTGCAGACTATTGACATAAAATTTAATTCTCATTATGGTCACAATTATTTACCCGCTGGATGGAAAGGAAATTTGGTGAGATACAACTGTTATCTGGACACGGTTATTTTTGTAAGTACCTATTTAAAATGGGGAAGATGATATGACAAAATTGCATCTATGATAATGCGCCGATAGATGATGCGGAACACATTTCATTGTGAGAGATGGAGACAACAACGAAGGAGTCTTGAGGCCAAAGTCGGCGTCTTTATTGTCGAGAACTTCTGCGATGTAATCCTGAACAGTGCGGAGAATTGGAATAGTATAGTAAGATACGATTAGGTCTTACTAAAATCTAAGAAAATTGACTTAGATGAGAGAAGTAGAATGGACGTTTAAACACCTTGTCGGAATTCGTTACGCAATCCGGACGCGGATATGGATGTGAAGGGGCCAAATGGCCAAACAGACTCCACTTCGAAGTAATACTACAGTAGTTCCGGAGTGGGCATAAGGAGTCCAAAAGAGGAGGGGGAGATTTAGTGGGTGAGGGCCCCACACACGGGTGATAGTGACGACTACCCCTATGGTGCGGTTAGGTATATTTACTCCTCCTCAGCGTAAAAATAAAAAAAATTGTCACAATTCTTTGTGCACAAAAGTGTTGAAATGTAAAAGATAGTTGGTGGGGATGGAGGACGGAAATTTTCTCAACAAGTGGGCTTGTTTAGATGAATGCTATTACATAAATAGCTAACAGTGCTCTGCTAAGGGCAAAATTTTGTTCTGTTAAGAGGAAATTTTTCTCTGTTAACGCCAAATGTGGCGCTGCTCAAATTTATGGATTGTGTCTTGGATTATCAAATTCGAATTTATCTTCACACACACATGAAGAATGATCCCCACCAAGAAGGGTATAATTTCAAAAAGATCCCTAGGCAGTGATACAACGTCACTATCCACAGAAAAGCAAAAATTTTCCACTGTGTCGTGTCAGCAACTGGGAATATTTTCTTGAAATTCACACACACACACACTGTTTTTCTTTTTGTTTTCCATTTTCACACGTTCATGTTGTTAATATTTTTAGTTAAACAAAGAATTTGTTTTGTTGTTTAAATGGAATACAAGAATTTATTAAATAAATATTCCCCCGATAATTAGTTGTTATTTGTAACAATTATGAATAAAATATTTACAAAAACAATAACAATAACAACAACATTATAAATAAACAATATTATTTACAATGAAAAATTCTTTAGAAAAACAAATTTTTTGTTGTAAAAGAAAAACATCTGTGTTCTGGGAAATAAATTTCAAATTACAAGAAAAAAGAAAAATTTACAAAGAAAAATTTAAAAGAAAAAAATTAATGAGAGGTGGTGTAATGATTAATTGAAGTCTACTATCATGGTGCTGAGAATATTGGAAAGTTAGGGCCTGAGGACGATTTGATAGTTGGTCCTGATCCCCCGATCTGTTACCTATACGGCCACATCACTGGATGGGTCAGGGGGAAGAGCAGAGGCATTGGGAGAATGGATCGGGATGTTATGTGTTTAGGTGTCAATGGCCAGCTATGCTGGACTTGAATAAGGCCAGTCTGAGGTTAGTAACTGGTTTCATTACAGGGTACGACTATTTAACTGGTGCAATAGTAGATTAGTCTTCTGCTTTGCAAGTATTGCAGATTATTGACATGAAATTTAATTCTCATTATGATAATTTTTATTTGTGGATAAGAGTTCGAAAGAGAACCCTCTAGACTTCCATTTGTATATAGTCTGTATTGTATGTATTTCTTATATGTTCCAAAATGGCCACTGATCTTCTAGAGAATTTTCAAGCAAAAAATTTATATTTTTAAAGCCAATTTTCACAATACCATATCACTTTATATGTGGCTATATTGCTGATTATATTAAGAGGCCTTGGAACCTTCCTTTGCATATAGTATGGTACTCATAAACCTATAGTATTTGTCTGAAAATTAGTTAATAAACAAGTGGGCTTGTTCAGATGGATACTGTTAAATATTTAACAGTGCTCTGTTAATAGCAAATTTTTCTCTGTTAAAATTGATGGATTGCGTCTTGGATTATCGAATTTCAATTTATCTTCACATACATTCATTCTTCTCCAAGAGTAAATTCAACACTTTTAGCGTCTTATTCAAGTGAAATCTGCTTAGGATTTCTGGCCGTCATAATTTCTATGGGCACGAATGGATGCCTAAATTGGACCTCATCATACCTTAGTGGACGTCTTCCTCCATTAAAAAGGGCATCCGTTTACTTAAAAAAAATCCAGTTGGAGAGAAAAGCACTTCTGTGGGATTTCAAGGCAAACATGGCTTTTATATAATACGAGCAGATGCTTATAGTCATAGTAGAAGGAACGTCTTCTGATCACTTCCATGTACGCTGACCTTACCCTCAAATCGTTCAGTATATATGCACAGTACAGTATATGTAATGTATATTCAGAAAATCTGCTGAGAGAAACTTGCCGAAGAAATATTTCATATTTTCGTTTTGATGTCTGGACCTGGTCAAGACGTCCTATAAGCCAACACCCCAGCCAGCATTTTTGGAAATTTTTAATCAAATTCGAGTCTTTTTTGATTCTTCTGCGCGATTGAAAAGCTAGAATATGCGCTCATTTTCTAAGCATAAAAGACTCTTTTGTCGGGAGAAAAAAGTGACTACGGGCGACTCTTCTAAAAAAGTCATTTATGAGTCTTTTTCTATATTAGTGTAGAGTAATTTTCGACTCTTTTTCTAGTAGTCTTATAATCATTTTCGAATCGCTTTCTGATCATTTATTAGTCTTATTTATCGTCATTTGTGATTCTTTTTCGAGTCGTCTTTCAGTCATTGTTTAATCGCATACGAGTCTTTTATGAGTAATTTATCAGTATGTTTAGGAGTCCTTTTATTGTCATTTATCAGTCATGTTTGTATTAATTTGGACTCCTTTTTGGATCATTTATGATTATAATTTGAGTCATTTATTAGTCGTATTTCAAAATGTGTTTTTAATCGGTTTTCTAAGACCTACGTTTACTCTGCCGCGATTTCAAAAATCACGTTCGTATGAACATTGAGTAACAAAGGAAGCATGCATGCATACATACATAATTGGCCATTACAACCTTTCAGTCAGGTTACGGCCTAGCTTACCACACCACTCATATTGTGTACGTTAATTTTATACGCGAGTGGCGGGATCTAGAGTTAACGTTGACTCCGAACGACAGATTTTTGAGATATTTTGAGTTCTTGCCAGAAATCTGCTGAAAGGAAGTCGGCGTCTACCAAAGAAAGAATATTACATTTATATTTAAAAACAAATTGTATTTTAATTCATAGCCATCTTTTACACAAATGAAAATTTATACAGAGAGGGTGTAAAAAAGCAGTGTTTAATCATCTATCTGCTTAAAATATGATCATAAAATACGTAATTACAATCACTTTTCAAACACCTGCCTGATCTGTTTTTGATTAAGCGTTTTTCAATCTTCCGTATAAGTAGAATATAATAATAAATAACGGAAATAATAGTCACATTTTAAACGTCAGGATGATTTATTTCCGATTGCTATACAATTTTTTATTGTATTTTAAATCGAACTCATTATACTCATTGGCGCGAATCATTTTTGAGTCCTTTTTTAATCGTATAACTGACTAATAAGTTTTTAATCACCAAAAGTACTCTAAAAAGACTCAGCAAGGTGATTTTTTTAAAAACAATCTTCCAAATGCTAGCTGGGACACTACCTATTAGACTTCAGCAATTGCTATTGTATTTGAAAATTTCATAAATTTTCTTCGAATTGTAGCGGCAAATGCTGCTCACTTTGAAATTGTTTCTTTTTTCCAATGCCGCTAATTATAGTGTGTGAAATCTGAACAGCAAGTGACAAAATCATTTTTCATACACAATATTTTTCGTTTTTCGCTTTTTGCCGGCTGCCTTTCGCCAATTATGGATTTCACACTTGTTGTCTGTTCAAATAGACCAGAGAGATAGAGAGAGCCCCACACGAAAGTGTCACATTTAAGTGAAATTAAATGAAATACAAACGAAAAAAACAAAACAAAACAAACATTAGCACTTTAGTTAAATTGAATTTTTAACTGTGAATATAACTGTAAATTTAAATAGATTTATCTGATTAGTATATAATTGCATACGAAATGTTTTATTTGAGTATCACAACAGAGAGTTAATTGTTTAATTGCCATTATTGTGTGTCTACTTGTAGATGTGATCATAAAAAAATAGAAAGATTTCTAGAAAATTAAAAATAACAGGGAAGGGGAGGGTATCTGTCAGAAATAATAAGATAACGTATTGTTATGCGTGTGAAGATATGAAATTCGAATTTGAAAATCCAAGACACAATCCATAACTTTTAGCAGAGCCACATTTGGCGTTAACAGAGCAAAATTTTCTTTTAACAGAATAAAATATTGCCCTTAACAGTGCACTGTTAGCTATTTAACAGTATCCATCTGAACAAGCCCACTTGTTTAGGAACTAATTTCGGGAAAACTCTAGATCTATGAGTACCATACTAAATGCAAGGGAAGGTTCCGAGGCCTCTTAAAATAATCAGCAACATAGTCATATTGTATAATGTGATATGGTATTGAGAAATTACGCTTTGAAAATATAAATTTTTGCTTGAAAATTCTCTAGTACACCATACAGACTATATGCAAATGGTAGGCTGGAGGCTTCTCTTTCGAACCGTTGCAGTGGGATAGCTGGAATAATTTTGAAAGTTGAGATTTTGAAAAAGATAATTTTTTGACCATAAATATATGAAAATTCTCTAGAGGTCAGTGGCCATATAGGAATATATAAGAAATAGTAAATTATACAGATTATATGCAAACGGTAGTCCAGAGAGTCCTCTTTTGAACTGAGGTAATGGGATAGCTGGAATAATTTTGAGAGTCCTCCATCCCAATCAATCATCCTTTATATTCCAACACTTTTGTTCACAAATAATAATGATCATAATAAGAATTAAATTTTATACCAATAGTCTGCAATAATTGCAAAGTAAGAGATTAATCTACTTATTATCACTGTTAAACAGTTAACAGTGCCCTGTTAATAGCAAAGTTTATCCTGTTAGAGGCAAGAAGTGGCGCTGCTAAAAGTGTAGGTTTGCGTCTTTGGTTTTTTAAATTCGAATTTATCTTCACACTAATCGTACATATTGTTATTAATTTCATTTAATAATATTTTTCTCTTATCTTTTCAGGTAAATATTCTGTATTTTAAACGCCTACAAATAATTGTTTTAAGTAAGTATGAATATCATTTGCATACTCAAGGCCAGGCTTAATTATGTAATTAATTCATTTTTTTTAAATTTTTCAAAAAAACTTGTTTTCACTTTACTTCCCTTCATTTTTACTACATATTTTCATTCCTCAGCTTCCTTCCTCTTCAAATTGTCATGCTGCGTTTAACGATTTTTTTGTTTTGTTTTTAAAAATTTTTTTATGCGTGAAAATCAAATAAATCATATGACTGCCACCACCGCCATAATTTTACGTGTCTGCACTCAAATGAGATTTCGATAATAAGAAAGAAAATGTGTCGCGATAAAATTTATTAATCGATAAAAATTACGCCATTTTTCATTTACATGGCGATTAAACACGTGTCACAAACACAGAGACAAATCGATATGACAGTCTTTTCCTATTAAGGTAGAGAAAATTGAATGAAACGTTTAATGTTTCATGAGAAGATTAAATTGGGAAAATGTGATTCAAATTGTTGAAGAGAAATTGTTACAAGTTTAAATTCTAAGACTTTAAGGGGATGTATTTTTATGAAAGAAAAAAAAAAGGTGTTGTTGTTTAAAAACTTGCATGCTAGGCTAGCCAATTGTTATCAAAAACCCCTGCTAGCAAGGCATACTAACCAACAGGATGTAGTGACAGCGCATTCTGTATTCTCTCCTTCATCTACTCTTACTGGCCGGAAATTGGTTGACTTGACTGATGTGACTTTACTTTTGTAGAGTTTCGTGAAATCAAAATAATAACAAGCTTCAGACACTTGAAGGCCCAGAATATCCATTGGAAATGTGGGAACTATCGCTTGAAGTGATGCAAAATCGGTTTCACGTCTGTAGTTGGGAGAGAATCATCGCAGATATGATAATTTGAATTGATTTCTATATGTGGTGGCTAAGGCAATTCTGCGGTTTTGTCCTAAGACTTCTTGGATATGTTGGCCATGGTTCAAACCCAAGGCCAGACATCAAAATGAAATACGAAAAAAATTTCTCCGCCGACTTCCTCTCAGCAGATTTCTGGTCAAAACTCTGACAGTGAAATTAAAATTGCCATTTCCCAAAAAAAAGTCGGTCGTTCCGAAACGACTTCAAACTGTAGGTCTCGCCACTCCTGACTGAAGGGTTGCAATGATCAATTATGTATGTATGTGTATGTACATATCTATCTATGTATGTATGTACGTATGTATGTATGTACGTATGTATGTATGTACGTATGTATGTATGTATTCATTAATGTATGCATGTATGTATGCCTCGGATAAGCATAGCCATTCATACGCTTTTTGTTACTCAATATCACAAATATTTTCGAGTTTTTATTCCAATTCTTTCTGAGTATTGCCTTGAAATGTTTTTTTAAGTTAAAAACCTTGCATATCCTGTGATGATAACCTATAAAATCCTGGTTATTACTTAAACTTTCCAATTAAAAATGCCAACAAAAAATATTTCAATATCTTGTAAATTACATACGCAATGGCATGACTTCAAATTAAGAAAAAAAAATAACCAACAACAATAATAACAATTGCAATTGTAATTCGTAATTGTTAAAACCAAAAGTATGAATTTTAATGTTGCGGTCTACCAAAGCCAGTCAAATGGAAAAATGAACAAAAAATGTGGAGAAATTTTTTATTTTTTCTTTTCAAGTGTCATGGTCAAAGTCATGAATTAAATACAAAAAAAAAAATTTAAAGGAGATTTTTCTTATTTAAAATATATTTTAAATTGTGTTTGTTGTTGTTGCTGTCACTGCTGCTGTTGTTGGTGTTGTTGTTGTCGACGATTTAACAAGCTGCATTTATTTTGTCAGCGTTTTCTCTTGTTTTATTATACAATTGTGGGTCACTTGATATCTGAATTCTTCTTACATAATCACAGCCGGTTTTGCACAAAAAAAATGTAGAAGAAGAAGAAGAAAACACACATACACAGTCATACTATCAAGTGTGAACTGTGTAATTTGACACAATTTCGTTGTGACGTTGTCTGCATTTGAGTCAGTCTTACACATGCTTACTTACATACATAAACAGTCAGACATGCATAAAGTAACACTATACCCAACGATTGCAATGTCAATGCCTTGCAGAGACTGCACACATACACATGCATATATAAAAAAACTCACCACATTAACACCACGAGAACACATATACTATATGAGCCACATATACTTACCACTTTTGCTGTAAGCTTACTAACACTGCTACAGTTTGTGTACTATGTTTGACTGTATATGTATGCATGCATGTGTGCCTATACAATAAATATAGTATATGTAACGGGAATTGTATAATAAGAGTCTAGTCTTGAATAAAATTGTGTTGATAAGAGTAATGAAATTCCTAGAAGCAGTACGGCACATTGAGTTGAATTTCTTTGAGAAAAATGTTGTTTTTTCCCTTCTTTTTTCTCTTTTTTGCTTCCTTTGTATTGCTGTGTTTAACCGCGCATGTTCCTTAAATATTTTCATGTTTTTTTTGTTCACACATTAGCTCTTAATACCGCTCTTTAAACACTCTTTTCTGTTGTGTATGAATAAAACCGCACTCTTTCACTCAATTTTTAAATAATTTTTGAGTGTTTTTTCTTTCTTTAATTTTTTTTTTAAATTTAATTCTCCTGTTTTTTTTTATTAAATTTTCATTTGAAACGAATTTTAGGAAATATTGTTTGTAGAGAAACTTTTCATGTATTTGAATTGTTTCCCCATGGAATCAAGAGGGTCGCAAAAGGAAAATGTTACAAAATATCCTTTGGGGCAATTGTTGTGGTACAAAACTTTTCCTTGTTCTTTTCCTTTGTGTTTCATTTACTGTTGCATACACATTTAGAAAAATTTGTGGAAAAACATTTCTTAAAATTTAAAGAATTCTTTTAAAATGAAGAGAAAAAAATTTTTGATTCATGATAACATTTTTATTTTGTTGTTGTTTTGACCTTTAAGTTGATCAATCTTAGCAATTTTTTTTTATTATATGGTACCACAAATTAAAATTGAAGTTAACTGTGCTCTGGCATATAAGGAGATCAGATGTGTGAAGATAAATTCGAATTTAACTAGCAAAGACAAAAACCAAACATTTTAACAAGGCCAATGTTGAAGTTAACAGCACAATGTTAAGTGTTTGACAGAAAATGTTTACAAGAAATAGTCATGGAAATAGTTATCCACACGTTCCTGAATGGAACAGTTTCACTGATACTCTTCAAATACTTTAAGAAACTAAGAAACTAAGCCAAAAAAGGTGAACTACATTTTAACAATGTTTGTCTGATCGAGATATTAAAATCCCACTACATACAAATTGTAGCCTAAGGTGTCCCTAATAAAAGCCCACTAATAATGGTATATTCCAAATAAATTTGGAGCTTTAGAAATCGGCCTTGAAAAATTTACTCTCCTAACAATAAAGAATTGAAATAAAAATAATTACAATAACAAATCAACAATAAGGTTCTAGAACTTGCCAGATATGTAAAAAGTAAAGTGAAGAATACACGAAACGAAAAAACAAAATTGCATATAAAGGCCATCAAAGACTGAAATAAAAACAATTACAATAACAAATCAACAATGAGTTTCTCGAACTTGTCAGATAAAAAGTAAAACAAAGTACAGAGCGAATAAACTGTATAAAGGGAATGGAATACGGACTACGACGACTTCAACCCCTTAAGGCCTACTAATTTCATGATAGAAATACATTTTGGATTATGAAGCTGTTTTGTTTGTGTAAGACCACTTCGACAAAACGGTACGAAGAATCGTTCTGCAATAGTTCATTGAAATGCATATCAGGCTTTTGATCTGCAATAACTTCTCCAAGTAGTGCCACGTTTGTTATTTTCTTATGCATCTGTCTGGATCCAAATGTTTGGGTGATTAATGAAATCCATCACGACTATCTAGTGACTGCATCTAAAAACCTAATGTTCTTTATGTAACTCAGTGTCCTCTGTTCACAACTTGATGTAAACAACAACAATTGCGTTTGTTTGTTATTCCTCTGTTTATACCCTTTGCTTAACAATAACTATTGCTAGACAATTACTCGACAGATTTTTGTAACGGAGATCTTCAAACCACGATTACTCTCTTCAAACGCCCCGCGTCTTCACACAAGAATGACTAGACTTCACTAACTCACTCGCCTGCTTTGCCTTGCCTTTTGTATGACAGAGTAAACATTCTGATGAATGTTCTTGAATGCAAATGCTCGTGACTTTGCCTTCCCAAAATCTCTATAAACGTAAAAATCGTTGTTTGTGGATTTTTGTTTACTTGTTTACCATTTCTTTAAACTGGTGTTTGTCGTTATATTAAGCAGTACGATAATTTGTAAACAAGTTTGTTTACTGTATTGTTTTGTTTTTGTAACTTTTTTATAATTTTAATCTAGATTTTTGTGTAACAATATTAACACACCCAAAGTTCTTAAATAAATTCCTAAATACTTAAGAAAATATCAACGTCGTAATGAGATTGGCAAATATTGCTTTATTTGACTAAGGAAGACCACAGTCATTCACCAATACACCCGCACAGCTCTAAGAAAATCTCAAATTTCATTTCAACACTTCCAAAAATAGATTGTTTTTCCTTAGGCCTCCTCTAGCCTTCTGCTTCAAGTCGTAAAAAATTTTTATTTACAAATTAAATAATAACAACAACAATAACAATAACAGCATTAAAAATAATAGCAATTGAGTGAAATAACGTGTAATTAAATATTTGAAGAGTGTCTAATTAAGATTGATTATGTCGACCGAAAATAGACAAATATAACCAACCCAACCATCTAAACCAGTGCCAAAACGGAACGATAAAAAAACAACAAAATAAAATATTTAATGAACAACAACAACAACGACAACAAAAACACATAATAAGAAAAATAAATAAATTCGTCATTAAGTCAATGGAATCAAAGTAAAAGTGGAAAATGAAATGGAAATTGAAATAAAAAACGAATTTATTTATCATTTCAAAACAGAGGCAATTTGTTTTCTTTTTTTGTTTTTCGTTATTATTTTGCATTTAAAATGTTGCATATTTTAAGGTAAATAAGAAAATTATTTATAATTGAAAACCATTAACATACCTTAAGGGTTTTAACAGTGGTTTGTTTAAAAGAATTTATTTAAACATTCTTTTCTTAAAAAAAAAACTCGAATTCCTTAGAAATGTAAATTTGAAGAAAATTTTCAATTGTTTTCGTTTCTCAGATTAAAAAGAATTTTTCTTTTATGTAAAACACACAAAAACTAGAGTACACAATTGATGAAATTATTTGTAAAACAATGTTTTTAAAAGTTGTTAAAAAAGGAATTATTTTTAAGGTGACCATCTCATCATGATCTAGAGGAAGAAGGAAAAAAATATTTTTTTTTATTCAAAGATAAATGACTTCAATATTTAGTAGAATATTGGTGGTGGTATTGGCCCAGAAGGTAATACAACTCTTTAAAGTAGCCTGTATTTTACTACAGAGTATTATTTGCATTGTAACCCTTTTCACGAGTTCACAGAAATCTTAAGAATTACCATTTTAAAACAAAAGAGTTTGTTTAATATTCTTTGTTGTTGTTTCTTTACTATTAAAGCACACTTTAAGTGTCAACAGAACGTATTCAATTTTATTACACGCTCCTTCTACTATGGAAATAAAACCTACCATTGTATAATGCAAGTGCTTATTCGTCGCATTTTATGTATTTTTTTTCGCTCTATACTTCGTTTTACTTCTTATCTGACAAGTTCTAGAATCTTATTAACATTTGTTAATTGTAATTATTTTTATTTCAATCTTTCGCCGCCTTTATATGCAATTTTGTTTTATCGCTCCATGTACTCTTCGTTTTACTTCTTATCTGACAAGTTCTAGAATCTTATTGTTGATTTGTTATTGTAATTATTTTTATTTCAATCTTTTGTAGCCTTTATATAATAGAACATTTAAACAAATGGAACCAATTATGTACCAATTGAATTTGCTGCAGTTATTGAGAATAGTAAAATGTTATCAGCTCAGAAATATTTGCATTCCTCGGCTTATATTGCAATTTGTATGCTTTTCGGAAAATAATTCTCCAGTGGTCCTATCATAAACATCAGCACTAACATAATATGCTACCAAATGTGTTACTGTAACTTAAAATTCATATTCAATTCATGATTAATGAAGGAAATTTCAATTTTATTTTTTCCCTCCATGTATTCTTCATTTTACTTTTTTAGCTGACAAGTTCTAGAACCTCACTGTTGACTTGCTATTGTAATTACTTTTATTTCAATCTTTCGTAGCCTTTATATGTAATTTTGTTTTTTGCTCAATGTATTATTCAGATAACTTTTTACATATCTGACAAGTTCTAGAACCTCATTGTTGATTTGTTATTGTAATTATTTTTATGTCAATCTTTCATTGTTAAGAGAGTAAATTCTTTGAGCCCGATTTCTAAAGTTACAAAATTAGTGGGTTTTTATTAGGGACACCTTAGCCTACAATTTGTGTATAGTGGGAATACCTGTAGCAGGTTCCATTTTTATCGATCAGACCGACACTGTTGAAATGAAGCCCATCTTTTTGCCCAAGTTTCTTAGTTTCTTAAAGCATTTGAGGAGTGTCAGTGAAACTGTTCCACTCAGGAACGTGTGGATGACTATTTCTATGAGAAATGTTTGTAAACACTTTCTGTTACACACTTAACACTGTTCTGTTAACTTCAACACTGGCTCTGTTAAAATGTTTGGTTTTTGTCTTTGCTAGTTAAATTTGAATTTATTTTCACACACTTGATCACTTAATGTTCCAGATGATGATCAGAATGTTTTGTATTAGAATCGCCATATTTTCATCACACTTAACAAAGCCTTCATTATTGTTTCACAACTCAAAACAGTGTTGGAAATTGCATTCATTCTCCGTGTTACAAAAAAACGAAATGTACCCAGTAACGTACAAATCAATGTTAATATCCTGTCCCCTGCGCTATTAACGGCCATGACGATTAATTATTATGAAACATTAAAAATTTTATTGTAATAGAAAATGAAAATAAAAATACAAAAATTATAAATTTGTTTATGAACGACTTCTGAAAAATGAAAAACATTTTTGTTGTCTGCGACAATAAAATGAAAAAAATATTTTTTTTACGATTTTCCTGCATCGGGGGGAAAAAATTGTACAAACAAGAGCAGCCAGCCACATTTCAAAGGCAGATGTTCAGCAGATGCCATACATATACTTAGAAAATCGTAAAAAATTTTTATTAAAAATTAAAAGAAGACAACAAAAACAGAAATTAAAATATTATTATTATTAAATATAAAATGAGAAGAAGAAGCAGCAGCTATAGACAGACACTCATACAGAATGAAAGAAAAAAATCAGAGAAGAAAAAGAAAATTAATTTCAAGGAAATCTTAAACGTTAAGACAGTCAAATAATTAAGAATAATGAGACAATGTTTTTACCATGCTATGGTAGAGGAATACTTGGAAATATATAGGAAAACAAAAATTTTATCTTTAAAGAATAACAAACAAATCCTTATAATGGCATCATTGCATGATAAGGGACAATTATGTTGAAGCTTTTCATGCCTGCGATCTTTGCATGCCAGGGAATTAAGAAAATAAAATTTATTGTAGTAAAGCATACCTAAGAGTGGATTGTACACACATACATATATAACATAATCGGTCATTACAACCCTTCAGCAGCATTACGACCTAGTTTCTTATACGATCTTATATATGTACATATGTATATGAGATTTATAAGTTTTTTAAAGAATTCGAGGAGTACCAGTGAAACTCATGTGTGTGAAGATAAATTCGAATTTAAAAGCCAAAGATGCAAACCCACACTTTTAGCAGCGCCACATCATGTCTCTAACAGGGTAAACTTTGCTGTTAACAGAGCACTGTTAACTGTTTAACAGTGGCAATAATGGATTATTGTCGAAGTCGCCGTGGTCTAGTAGGTAGTGTGTTGGCTTATTAGACGAAAGGCCCGAGTTCGAATCCCGTGTCAGACATCAAAACCAAAATATTAAAAATATTTCTTCGGCGACTTAGTCTCAACAGATTTCTGCCAAAAACTCTGAGAGTAAAAATTGCCATGAAAAGCTTCTCAAAAAATCTGTCGTTCGGAGTCGACTTTAAACTGTAGGTCCCGCCACTCATGTATAAAAATTAACGCACAGAACATGAGTGGTGTTGAGAAGCTAGGCCGTAATCCTGACTGAAGGGTTGTAATGGCCAATTATGTATGTAAAAATTATGTAACTGGGTAAAATTTTCTATTAAGAGCACTGTTAACTGTCTAACAGTGGCAAGAGTAGATTATTCTATTACCTTGCAATTATAGGAGACTACTACGGTTCGAAAGAGGATCCTCTGGACTACCATTAGCATATAGTCGGTTAGGTGTACTATTTCTTATATGTTTCAAAATGGCCACTGATCTTCTGGAGAATTTTCCGGCAAAAAATTGATATTTTCAAAGCCAATTTTCTCAATACCATCTCACATTTTATATGTGGCTATTTTGCAGATTATGTTAAGAGGCCTTGGAACCTTCCTTTGAATATAGTATAGTACTTACAGACCTAGTCTATAGCCTAAAACTGGCCCCTAAACAAGTGAGCTTATTCAGATGGATACTGTTAAACAGCTAACCGTGCTCTGTTAATAGCAAATTTTGTTCTGTTAAAAGGAAATTTTACTCTGTTAATGCCAAATGTGGCGCTGCTAAAATTTATGGATTATGTCTAAGATTTTCACACATTCGTTTTCAACTGTCAAACTAAGGAAGTCCCTCTGGGAATTTTGTAGTCTAGCAATAAGATAAATGCGTGCTTGAATTCAGAACAATTTCACAATATTTGATTCGTTAATAATAATTGGACATGCATGTATAAGTTAACGAATGGGTTAATCAATGAAGTTTTTTCTATTGTTTTGTTACCATGCGGAAAAATTTTAAAATGAACTCATTGATTTTCTCTCTTTCTTTCTTGACAACATTAATAAATAAGTTTTTTTTTCTCCTTTCTCGTTTATACTTTTAGTTATCACTATGTAAGGTTATCATAAAATAATTCTATTGATCTCTTTTTAACCAATTCATACTCCTTTGTCGCTAAGTAAATATAAAATTATTTTATTGATCTTACTTTCTTACTACCTATGTCAGCTATTGTAAAATATATTGTCTCTCCTTTTCTAATGATATTTTTGTTACTATGCAAAGTAATTGTAAAATAATTTTATTAATTTTGTTGTTTTTTTATTCATGTTCCGTTTGCCGGTTAGTTACAAAATTGATTGATATTTTACTTTTTTAAAAATAACTAAATTTAGTCTGTTTGGTGGACCGTTTGTTTAAAGACGTTTGTAAATTTAAAAAGAAGTTAAAATTTAAAAATAATACATAGTAATAAAAAGGTGGACAATATTAATATTGTGAATATTTAAAATATTTAATAATTAATTAATAATAATAATTAATATTTAAAAATATTTAAAAATCATCTAAATTCTACATAGTAGAAGGAACTATATTAATATTGTGTAAAAATATTGTGAATATTTAAAATATTTAATAATTAATTAATAATAATAATTAATAAGAACAATAATAATAATTAATATTTAAAAATCATCTAAATTCTACATAGTAGAAGGAACTATATTAATATTGTGTAAAAATATTGTGAATATTTAAAATATTTAATAATTAATTAATAATAATAATTAATAAGAACAATAATAATAATTAATATTTAAAAATATTTAAAAAATTATCTAGATTCTACATAGTAGAAAAAAGAATAAAATACTTAGTATTTTAAAGTGAATAAATTAAAATCAAAACAACAACAACATTTAAAACTTTAATTACAATTACAATAAAAATTAACTGGCGCCCAACAACTTTAACCCACTTAAACTATCGACCTGAAAATCTGTATAGTATTGTCTGTTGCTGTGTGGACTTTTCGAGATCACATTGGACCAGCGTAAGCGGATATTGGATAATTTTTATTAATAATTGTATTCATAATATTAATAATTTGTAATATTAGTTTACTTTCTTAATTATATCGATATATTATATGGTAATTTCCCTAATTTGCAAAGCATATGAAAAATTCTGTATTTTTTTGATTTTAATGAATATCAAAAATCTGATCGAAAGTTTAAACAATTTAAGAATACAGGAAGATCAGCGCGAAATCATGGATCCTAATACTTTACAGTCGTTGGTTTCTGCGGCAATTAGAGAAGCCACTGCACAAAACCGTCGAGAATTTCAAACTACCGTAGATGAACTCACACGTAGATTAACATTACTGGAAACTCCTACAGTTAGAAAAGAACACAAAGAAATTGAGATAGTATCAGGCGTTGAATGCAACGAAACCTTAGATGTTGTGAAGTCTGTACCAGAATTTTGCGGAGATTCATCTAGGTACATTTCATGGCGTCAAGCCGCAATTACAGCCCACAAGTTGTACGAAGGATACGTAGGGAGTTCGAAATATTATCAGGCTATAGCTATACTACGAAATAAAATAGTTGGCAAAGCTGATACTGTTTTGAGTTCATATAACACAGTTCTAAATTTTCATGCGATTTTGGAGAGATTAGACTTCGTTTATGCTGATAAGCGATCTGTTTTTACCCTTGAACAAGAATTGTCTACCCTTACCCAGGGTTCTAAGACTATTATCGACTTTTATAACGAGGTAGAAGAGAGACTTAATTTAATAATTAATAAAACTTTAATGGTTTACGAGGGAGATAATAATCTAATAGCATCACTTAACAACAAATATAGGCAGGATGCACTTCGAGTATTCATTTCTGGTTTAAAAAAACCTTTGTGTGATATTCTTTTTACGTGCAAGCCGTCTGATATGCCAATGGCTTTAGCAATAGCTCAGGAGATGGCGACAAATAGAAGTCGATATAATTTTGCTCGCGCTTTTAATACAGGCTTAAATGAACAATTTTCTTCTAATTATCGTAGTCCAGTTTCAAATCAAAATTTTAGACATCCGTTATACAATCCATCTGTTTTAACTAATTCTTACTACCCAACACTAAATCAAAATATTTCAGGTTATCCTTTTCATAATCAATCAACCCCTTCAAATCCTTTCTTGCTTAGAGCTCAACCACCACAACTTGTACCCAGTTATCAAAACAATAACATGCCTCGTAATAGTATTCGTTGGCAAACGGCACCGAGATTTCAACAACCGTTACAAAATAATATTCGGCCTCCGCAAGGTTTTCAGTTAACTCCAGGTTTCCAACCTCAAGTTATCGATACAGACGTAAGTATGAGAACTGTAGGTACAACTCAGAATAATATTAATTCTCAGAGAAAACAGATTGGATCAGTTAAGGTTCCTAATAATACGCATAGGGTTTACCATTTATCAGAAAATCAGGCTGAGAATAATATTTCTCCTGAAGAGTTGCAGGAAGGTGTTGTCGAATACATTGAAGAAGACCAGGTTAATTTTTTAGACATAGGTCCCTCCTACCCTACGTGGAGAGGGAATTTAGAGGAAGAAAATTAAAGTTTTTGGTGGACACTGGTTCATCTAAAAACTACATTAAAGATTTAAAAATATTCCCACTCGAAATGACCGTTAAAAGTCCTGTTTTAGTGAAATCCGTCCATGGAGAAAATTTGGTTAAACGCAAAGCACCAGTAAAAGTATTCAATAAGGTCACAGATTTTTTTATACTTCCATGTCTTACTACATTTGATGGCATCATAGGTTTTGAACATCTCAAGGATATTAAAGCACATATAGACACCAATAATAGTATGTTGAGTTATGAGGATGGTCAAGAAAAATTAAGTTTTTTTTATTGCAATGAGACCAATTATATCTCAGTTGATTTTGACAGTGTTCCGGAAAATGTTCGCAATGAATTTTTGATGGTTTTGGAAAAGTTTGAAGGTGTTTTTGCTACCCCTAACGAAGCACTTCCATACAATACAGCAGTTGTTGCAAGTATAAGAACTAAGGATGAGGAGCCAGTTTATTCTAGATATTATCAATATCCTATGGCTATGGTAGATTTTGTCAATAAGGAAATAGAGGAATTGCTAGCAAACAATATTATAAGACCATCTCGATCAGCATACAACAATCCCGTATGGGTAGTTGACAAAAAGGGTCTGGACGAAAACGGCAAACCAAAGAAACGATTAGTTATTGACTTCCGAAAACTAAATTCAAAGACGATCTGTGACAAGTATCCAATCCCTGAAACTTCTGTTATTTTGGCCAACCTTGGTAAAGCGAAAATTTTTACTACTTTAGATTTGAAATCCGGGTTTCACCAAATTAATCTAAGAGAAGAAGATAGGGAGAAAACCGCATTTAGCATCAGTAATGGGAAGTACGAATTTTGTAGGCTACCATTTGGGCTTAAAAATGCACCTGGTATATTTCAACGTGCTATAGATGATGTACTGCGTGAAGAAATTGGCAGGTGCTGCCACGTCTATATTGATGATATCATCATATTTTCTGACACGGAGCAGAAACATATAGATGATATTGGAAGGATATTGGAGAGACTTTATAATGCAAATATGAGAGTTTCGCTAGAAAAGTCCAGATTTTTTAGAACATCTGTTGAGTTTTTGGGTTTTACGGTTTCAACTGCTGGAATTAGAACTTGTCCTGATAAGGTTAATTCGATTGTCAATTACCCCACACCCTCATCCCTACGCGGGTTAAGATCTTTTCTTGGTTTGGCTGGGTATTATAGAAAATTCGTTAGAGATTATGCAGCAATTGCAAAGCCTTTGACGAAATACCTAAGGGGAGAAAATGGTCATATAGGTGCAAGGCAGTCAAGGAATGTAAAGATAGCTTTGGATCGTGAAGCCCTGGAGGCATTTAATAAGATAAAACAAATTCTCGCTTCGGAAGAAGTTTTGCTGCTATATCCTGACTTCGAAAAACCTTTTGATTTAACTACTGACGCGTCTTCACACGCTATTGGAGCCGTGTTATCGCAAGGTGGTCGTCCGATCACAATGGTTTCGAGAACCTTGTCCCCAGCAGAAGAAAGTTATGCGGTAAATGAGAGAGAGTTACTGGCAATTGTGTGGGCATTGAAGAGTCTTCGAAATTACCTTTACGGTGTTAGTAAGCTAAATATTTTCACGGACCATCAACCCTTAATATTTGCAATTTCTGAAAGAAATTCCAATTCGAAATTAAAAAGATGGAAAGCATTCATTGAAGAATATGCACCGACGTTTTACTATAAACCTGGCAAGGACAACGTCGTTGCCGATGCGCTTTCCAGGCAATACAACAACATGATTTACAATTTATCGTCCAGTTCGTCCTTGGAAGCTGTAAATAGCGAGAATTCTTATACGGAAGTAATATTAACAGTGGAGAACCCACTTAATTGTTTTCGGAATCAGATTATTCTTACTCAAGGCTTAGAGTCCAATGAACAGACGAAAATAATTTTCAAAGACCGAATTCGTCATACAATAACATTTACAGATATCGGGGATGTTTTTGGTGTTTTAAAACGAGCAGTTAACCCTAATGTAGTGAACGGTATTTATTGTGAACTACAAATCTTAGCTAAAATTCAACATTTTTTGGTTACAGCGTACCCCTCTGTCAAATTTCTCCACACAAATAAATTTGTAACGGATATATTTAACACCGATGATCAAGTAGAAATTCTGAATAATGAGCACAATCGAGCGCATCGTGCACTATCTGAGAATGTTAAACAGATAATACAAGACTATTATTTTCCAAACATTAGAAAAAAATTGAAGGAACTAATTCGCAACTGTAAAATTTGCAACGAGGCTAAGTACAATAGACATCCAAAAAGACAGGAGATATCAGAAACCCCCATTCCTTCTTACCCAGGTGAAATATTACATATAGACATTTACTCGACAGACGGAAAGCACTTTCTGACATGCGTGGATAAGTTTTCAAAGTTTGCAATTGTAAAGCCAATAGCCTCGAGATCGATAGTAGACGTTAAGCCTGCTCTTCAAGAAATTTTAAATACCTACAATAGTACAAAAACAGTTGTTTGTGATAATGAGAAGTCATTAAACTCCGAATCAGTCAAGACCTTATTGAAAAACTTTTATGGAGCTGAAATTGTTGCTGTCCCACCACTACACAGCACATCAAACGGTCAAGTAGAGAAATTCCATAGTACCCTTTCGGAAATTGCAAGATGTATTAAGCTAGAGTACTCCATAACTGATACTGCGGATCTTATCCTAATAGCTGTTTTAAAATATAATCGATCTATACACTCCGTTGTTAAGCTAAAACCCATAGATATATTTCACTCAATTTCTGACGAGTTAAAGGCTTTCGTAAAGAACAATTTAATTACCCAACAGAAAAAGGACTTAAAATTCCATAATAAAGAAAGAATTACACGAATTTTCGAACCTGGACAAAAGGTTTTCGTTAAGGTCAACAAAAGACTAGGGAACAAATTCAGTAAAGTTTATGTTGAGAAAGTAATACAAAAGGATTTAGGATCCACGGTTCAAATCGAAAATAAAATTGTTCACAAGGACAATATTCGCTAATATTTCATATCCAATTTGTGTCCTGTAATGGAAGTTTAAACTTTCGACCTGCTATAAACTGCCTATAATCATTTTTAGAAATTTTAATTTAATTTAAAAAATACATGTAAGCAAGTAAAGAAATTATATACATAGTTGCTTTCTAAAAATTAAATATTGTAATTTTAACATAATTATGTAAGTTTAATATTTACATATTTTCTCAGTCGAGGACGACTGATGCTTAAAGGGGGGAGAAGTTAACGAATGGGTTAATCAATGAAGTTTTTTCTATTGTTTTGTTACCATGCGGAAAAATTTTAAAATGAACTCATTGATTTTCTCTCTTTCTTTCTTGACAACATTAATAAATAAGTTTTTTTTTCTCCTTTCTCGTTTATACTTTTAGTTATCACTATGTAAGGTTATCATAAAATAATTCTATTGATCTCTTTTTAACCAATTCATACTCCTTTGTCGCTAAGTAAATATAAAATTATTTTATTGATCTTACTTTCTTACTACCTATGTCAGCTATTGTAAAATATATTGTCTCTCCTTTTCTAATGATATTTTTGTTACTATGCAAAGTAATTGTAAAATAATTTTATTAATTTTGTTGTTTTTTTATTCATGTTCCGTTTGCCGGTTAGTTACAAAATTGATTGATATTTTACTTTTTTAAAAATAACTAAATTTAGTCTGTTTGGTGGACCGTTTGTTTAAAGACGTTTGTAAATTTAAAAAGAAGTTAAAATTTAAAAATAATACATAGTAATAAAAAGGTGGACAATATTAATATTGTGAATATTTAAAATATTTAATAATTAATTAATAATAATAATTAATATTTAAAAATATTTAAAAATCATCTAAATTCTACATAGTAGAAGGAACTATATTAATATTGTGTAAAAATATTGTGGATATTTAAAATATTTAATAATTAATTAATAATAATAATTAATAAGAACAATAATAATAATTAATATTTAAAAATCATCTAAATTCTACATAGTAGAAGGAACTATATTAATATTGTGTAAAAATATTGTGAATATTTAAAATATTTAATAATTAATTAATAATAATAATTAATAAGAACAATAATAATAATTAATATTTAAAAATATTTAAAAAATTATCTAGATTCTACATAGTAGAAAAAAGAATAAAATACTTAGTATTTTAAAGTGAATAAATTAAAATCAAAACAACAACAACATTTAAAACTTTAATTACAATTACAATAAAAATTAACTTATACAAGCTTTTCTAATTTCTTTAACATTTAATTGTTCACACATACTGCTCTTAAGCCATATTCCTTCCATTAGTTTCGCATTCTTTCGATTTCAAATTTTGTTTTAAGTGTCCTTTACTGCATCTTTCTCCTACTCTCAGACAGTAAAAAAAAGTTTTCCTTCTATTCTGTCTCTGTTTGTGTGTTCACTTCACGAAGGCATGTCTGCCTCAGCATCAGGCTGTATATGTTACAGTGTTTGGCCTTCAAAGTCTTTGTCAATAACTGTTGCATGACAAGGAGGACATTTTTCTATTTTCTGTTTTCTTCTTCTTATGCTTTTTTTTAGAATGTTGTTGTTGTTGTCTAACAAGACAATATGGAAACCACATTAATAATCGGTTTATTTCAAATAAAGAACAAAACAAAACCAACAAAAAGAAGAAAGAAGAAGAAGAAAATTTTTTGTTTAAAAGTTAATAATTTGAAGGAACCCACAGACGATAACGATATTGGATACCAAAGATAAATTAAAACAAGAAAAGATTGATTATGAAAAGGAAAAACAAATAAAAAAAAAACCAATTGATACGGGAGCATCAAAAAAAAAGAAAAGGAAAACAAATTAAATTTCAATTTTAATTGGAAGAAGAAGATTTCAATTCGAAATGATGTGAACAAATAACATTTGAAAGACAACACGGCTGTGCATTAAATTATTACAGGGGAGCCACTACGACAATTCGAATTGCATGAAGGCATCGGTCACGATCATCCAGGGGTTTAAGGTAAAACAGTATATTTGGCAGGACCAGAAGAATTCCTTGTGCAACACTGAAATTATTGCAGATCCGTACCTAACATAATTGATTCGTGGGAAGCAAGATTTTGACTACAAATGCTTGGGGCCATGCCGCCAGTCCTGATGCCGTAATATTGTATCTTGACAATGCTGGGCAACGTGATAATTAGTACGATAATGTCGTCTTTATGTGTGTGAAGATAAATTCGAATTTGAAAATCCAAGACTCAATCCATAAATTTTAGCAACGCCACATTCGGTGTTAACAGAGAAAAATTTTGCCATTCACAGAGTACTGTTAACTGTTTAACAGTGGCAATAAGTAGATTAATCTTCTTCTTCTAATCTTGACATTAATTTTAATTCTCATTATGATCATTATTATTTGTGAACAAAAGTGTTGAAATGTAAAGGTCGGTTGCTGGGGGCTATCCCACTACCACGGTTCAAAAGAGGACCCTATGGACTACCATTTGCATATAGTCTGTATGGTGTACTATTTCTTATATGGCCACTGATGTTCTAGAGAATTTTCAAGCAAAAAATCGATCTTTTCACAGTCAATTTTCTTAATACCCTATCACATTTTGTATGTGACAATGGTGCTAACTATGTATATTAAGAAGCCTTGGAACCTTCCTTTGCATTTAGTATGGTATTCATAGACCCAGAGTATTTCCCAAAATTAGCTCCTAAACAAGTGGGCTTTTTCAGATGTAAGGGCAAAATTTGTGCTCTGTGAAGGGCAAATTCTGTTCTGTTAACACGAAATATGGCGCTGCTAAAATTTCTGGATTGCGTCTTGGATTTTCAAATTCGAATTTATCTTTACACACTCGTAATATCTTTTAGTCCTATACAAGCAGCTTTGACCTGCTGGAAGGAGCACATTGTGGTGTATATATTGAAAGCTTTGGCTTTCGCCTTTAAGATAGACTGGCTGATTTACTCTAGATAGCTAGACGACATTAATGTCCGTTTCGAATGTCACCTCCGCGTTCATTCTTGTTCATGAAAGAAGAGGAGTTTCTATGAGAAATATTGAGCAAAGGGATTTTGTTGGAAACAACATTGCTGATTAACTATCGCAGGTGATTATAGTGAGCAAATTTCAGTTCTGCTTCCTTAGATAAACCGGGTATCTCATCTGGTCGGCGTACAGGGAGACTCACATTTGTTGATAAAATGTGCTGTATAGCTAGGCTCTGCTGAACTTATGTGAATAAGAGGAAAATCAATTGTCTTCTGGCACTGTTTGCGTTCAGTTCTCTACCGTATTGGTAGGCATGTGGATAGACTGTCATTTACCTTATGAAGCGGCGGAGCTTCTAGATTTGCCATTTCCTGATCGAATCTTGTATAGAAAGTTTGATCCATATCATGATCTTGTGGCATCATAATAGACGTATCTTAAATAGGATTTTTTTTTCGCTTTTGACTTCGTAGACGCCGTAGTCTAGCATCGTAAGCACGGGTTCGAGCCCCAGGCCAGACTTCTAAACAAAATATAAAAAAAAAATATTTCTTCGGCGACTTCCTTTCAGCAGATTTCTGGCAAAAGCTCTGAGGGTAAATAAACCTGCCATGAAATAGTTTCTCAAAGTCTGTCGTTCGGAGTCGACGTTAAACTGTAGGTCCCGCCACTTATGGATAAAATTAAGGCACACAACATGAGTGGTGTGAGAAGCTAGGCCGTAATCCTATAATGGCCAATTATGTGTTTATGTATGTGACTTCGTAAGTATTTTGATAGTTTCATGGGTTTTTGGTCCAAAAAAGTTTTAAATTTAAGTTAAAGGGGCAACATTTGGAGTGCATGGACTCCGACAAAGATGGGACAAAGGATGAAATGCAGACAATAAAACAGATAATCTCTCTACTACAAATCGTATGTTGTCTTCTCATTTTGCAATTGTGGTTTTAACCAGTATTTTGCAGTCAATATTTTTGTTTTAAATGACGAATAAATCCGGAATGGGAACTACGCTAATGCCTTGAAGAGTTTATTCACATTCACATATCCATGCAGATGAGATTCCATGTGGGAGTTTTTCTTTTTTAATTTAAATGCGGTTTTCTCTGACTGAATAAGTCTGGAAAACATGAAAAAAAAACTTGTACATTCAAAGAAAAACAAAGAATGTGTATGTAACAGATTAGCATATGGGTTATTCCACAATGGATTAAAAAAGAAGTATTTGTTGCATGAAAATCGTCACCACCACCACGTACACCCTATAATTTCATGTTAGGACTTGATTTTTCGACTGCTTTTTGTCTGTATTTAAGCAAATCCCATACAATATTATTGCAAAATCAAAAAGGGGTCAAAAACTCAAGGCCATTAAAAGGTTAAAAACCATACACATGGCTACCCAAACAATACATACATAAATACATGCACGCACGCCTTTGCCAAATTAAATACAAACGCAATTCTCAGCCCTCAATATACTTTAGGGATGATGGTCTTGGGTGGTTGTATTGGAGAGGAAAATTCTATTTTGATTAGAAACTCATATACACACACGTGCTTTAATTCTCTGTTTGATAAGTATGTATGTATGCACATACATATACAGGCCTAATTTAAATTGACCCTTAGGATATGCATACGCATACGTATTATACATCCAGATACTCGTGGTGGTAGTGGTGGAGAGTTTCCGAGCAGAGATTAAAGTAAAGTTTTCGATTTTTAGCAATCATTTCGCTTCTGTTTCTTTATTTTCTTTTTTCTTCAACAAAACTTTAATAAAGTTGCGATTTTAATACGAATAAAAAGAAAAACAAAGAAAAACAAAAAAAGAAAAGAAGAATCTGAAAGATAGAAGGAATGAAATGCTTTTAAGAAATTGAAATCATTAAGAGACTCTTTACAAAAAAAAACCGACAACAAATATGGGACGAATTTGTTACAGTTTAATGGAAATGGAATGTTTTTTGTCGTTCTAAAGATTGCTGGAGGAGAGAACCTTACCGTCATCTAATGATTACGCTGTTGCTGATGTTCTTAAGTCAGTTGCTTCACCGTTTTCATAATAAAACGTGCTTTCGTTAGTTTGGTCCTTAACAGAGATCAGCAATGAATCGTTTTTTCGCTACTCATAAGTACTCATGAAATTTTAAGTATGAGTGAGTCAACAGTATTGAAATTGAACTACTTTGATTCATTTATACTCACTACAACATTGATTTATAAGTACAGGTTGCAATGAGTATGAGTACAATGTTGACATCAAACTCATACCATTCGGAATATGTATGTTTGATTTATACGCCTACTCACTCAGATTCATAAATGTAGAAAAATAATTATTTTAATACTCATAAATGGTTCGAGTGATTCGAATCATTCTTAAAAATTTATAGTCTTAGTTGTTGTTGCATTTACAAAAAAAGAAGAAAGAAAAAGACAAAGACAGCAAGCAAAGCAAACACACAACCTTGTACTAAGTATTGTAGTGTTCGTACTTGAATCATACTTATTTTGTGATTCTTGTAAATGTTGAGCTATGGAGAGTCAAAGTCAACAACATCATGCGTATTGTTAAGTATGAGTACGATGGGTACTTCAAACTTTGAATATGAGCATTAAAAGCATTATCCATGAAACCAATTGGTATTCATTTCTTTTCAAAATTTAATTAGTTTTTGAGAGGCACTTTAGAGTCAGTCCTTGTGTGACCTGCAAATGCATCTCGGAAATTCTGGTGTACTAAGGAATGATGTTGCCCGGATTTTGCATGCCCCTAAGCAGCATTTCTGGACAGTAGGTACTGGGCAAAAGAACAGTCGCAAGCACCGATCAAGGCAGTGGTGGCAAATTGCAACCAGTTTAGACCTGAAGGTTTCACGCAACAGAGATCTGATGGCCGATTGGATGTCAGAGAGTAGAGAAATGCCAGTCGCCGTGTTCTAGTAGGTAGTATGTTGACTTAGACGAGAATCCGTGATTCAACTCCTAGTTCAGACATCTTCAACAAAACAAAAAAATTTTTTTTTCGGTGACTTCCTCTCATCAGTCTTCCAGCAAAAACTCTGAAAGCATAATAGAATTGCCATGAAAATTTTTTCAAAAATCTGTCAGTTCAGAGTCGACTTTAAACTGTATATTTATGTATACAGTGAGCACACACAGCTTGAATGGTATTAAAAGCTAGGTTGTAATCCAGGCTAAAGGGTTGTAATAACCAATTAAGTAAGCAAGTAAAGGGAAGCCAGTTCTTGGCGATTCCTTCGAAGAGAATTCCAAATCCTATTTTATTCTGAAGTTCAGAACCGTCCCTGGAACAAGTCTTAACTGTTTAGAATTCTAGTATCAGACCTCCTATCAAAATTAGATTCATTCAAACTGGGTGGGTCCTCAGATAGAATAGAGGATTGTTTACAGAAAAAATGTGCCACCATTAGAGGAGATAGTGACGAGTGCCACATGTGCTCTGGCAAGTAATCCAAATGGAATCCAAATAGGCATAAAAAAGCATTTACGGTTGAACCGTAAAGCATCCCTAATCTGTATCGCAAAAGAACTGCTTACTTTATCAAGAATCTTCGTAATTTTTATTGAGGGCAGACAGTTGCGTAAGGAGAATTTGCGAATCGTCGAATTGTATTAATTGCCCTACTGAACCAGTAGGAGATGCAAGCTGCTTTACGAGCCCTCTCCGCTAATCCCTCAACTAATCTTACACATTAAACTAGAACTCAACTGGACCTCAGACTTTCTTGTAGCTTAAACTACAAATACCAGGTCCTATATTAGTGCTTCAAGCGGCTGTTACCAAAATTGGTTCCCTATTATCACTCGTGTTTTTAATGCCAAAGGTTTCATAAATATTTAAGTGCGTATGCTTCTTTAAATTATCCTCAAATCATTAAATGAATATGTTTTCCATTATTTTTATATCCTTCTTGTGTGAAAGGTGTGCCCTTCTTAGGCCAACATCACCATCCCTTTTAATCAATTTTAATGGCGCTTTATGACGCCAATTTGTTTATGGCTTTACGAGGTGAAGAAATTACAGCAGAAACTTTACAGGTTGAAGTGTCAGTTTTAATACGATTTTGGAAAACTGTTGTTGATTTTATTATTCAGGCAAAGGGGGGTAAACCGAAAAGTCAAAATATACGGCTTTAAACGTGAATCTATTTCGTCACAAATTAATGGAGAAAAAAAACTCGTCTGTTTTATTTAGAAAACTTTCCATGTCATCTTAAAATTGACTTTTTTTTCAGAAAAAAGTCAAAAAGTCAAAGCAGCTTAAAGACAAAGCGAAGAAAAAGAAAATAAGTTTTGTGGGAATAAATTAAACAAGAAACACCTGCTGATGCTGCAAAGATTATTAAAGAAGTTACGTGTTTAAGGCAAATATTTCGAAAACAACACACGTGAGAGGTTATTGTCGAATATTGTCATCACTACAGTGAACACAATTGCGGCGATGACACGTGTTACGTAGAGGAAATTTGATAAACTAATGACTTCTTAAGGGAGCTTAATTTCTACTTTATTTTGTTCAAAAATATTGTTACGTTTATACCTTTTAAAAACGTTTAAAATATGAGCTCGTAGATTGCAAAAAAATAAAAATAAATTTGTGTTTAGTTCTGTGTGCCACTGTTTACAACTTGATGTATACAACAGCAATTGTTTTGTTTGTTACTCCTCTGTTTACAGCCTTTGCATTAACAATAACAATTACTATACAATTGTTCAACTGATCTTTGTAACGGAGATCTTCAAACCACGTTTACTCTCTTCAAATACACTGCGTGTTCACACAAGACTGACTGAATTTTTACTAACTCAGTTGCTTGCTTTGCCTTGTCTTTTATATGGCAACGTAAAGAGTCTGATGAATGTTCTTGAAGGCGAGATCTCTATAAATGTAAACATCGTTGTTTCATTATTGTTGTTTGCGTATTTTGTTTACTATTGTAGTAATTGTTGGTGTATTTTTGTTTAATTGTTTACCATTTTTTTATGCTGGTGTTTGTTGTTATATTACGCAGTGCGATAATTTGTAAACAGATTTGTTAACTGCGTTGTATTGTTTTTGTAGCTATTGTTTATAATTTTAATGTTAAACGATGTAAAAGCGAAATACCAGTACCTACATTTTTGCATTTGCATAACAATATCAAAAGTGTACCTCAACACTGAAGAAAAAGTACCAGGTTATATGTTCCCAGTGTTTAGCACAGCCAAAAACCCTGAATCACATATTTACTGAGCACTGTGTGTTTGGTCGTAGGTCGAAGAGTATAGCACACCCATAATCTGTTGATCGGCATAACACGCTCTGTGTAACAGCTTCGTTCTACACGAGCATAGACGTAAAAGCATTTTTTTATCTGATTCTTTCATTATCTGCACTGTCTCCACCATGTATCACTGACCGGTTCACCGCTTGGATCTTGAGAGGACTACATAGCAATTTAGAACTTTTCTTTCGAATTCACTAGATGTACCAGCATATTTTTAATCGGTATTAAGGCAACACACAGAAGTCCGATTAACAGTGATGTATGGAAATGTGCTACACTCTAGTACGGAATTAAGCTGCACAAATATTTCTCTTATAACAACTCAGTTACTAGTTTTCTTTCCTATCTAAAGCTCTTTATTTTCCTGGATAAAAATCGTACAAAGACTACCTTAAGAAACTTTAATTTCATGTTATTAAGTCTTAAGCCTCAAACCACCTTTGACATATGTACTATAATGCCGGCAAAAGTCAGTAAAATAAACTACAAGCGAGAGAGAGAGAACGAGAGAGAGCAGGAAAGAAAAATAAAACCCGTAACATTTCTTGCTTAACTGAGTGGAAATGACAAATATTTACACTTTTCCCTCTGTTCCAAGAACCCCCCAAAAAGTATGCAACGAATGTTTTGGGTGAGCATTACTTATAAACACGCATATCATATAATGTAGTGAGAGAAAGAGAGAGAGAAAGAGAGAGATAGAGAGAGAAATATAGAACAAGTAATAGTAAGGGAAAAGAAATAGAAAATTTCATTTTGTGTTTGAGTTTTAGTGAAATTGACAGTTAATTAAGGAAATTAATATCAAAAACTATGAAAGAACAAAACAAATAGAAGTCGAGAGACAGTGCAATACCGATTGTTGAGTACACTACACCATCAAAAGCTGTATTGCTAAGTCAATGTCAGTATTATATAGACATCTTTGTATTCTCGATGCACTTTGAATACAAAATAAATTTCAGTCTTATAGTGCTCTATCGCCATCAATATGCCCACTGGTTTAAGCGGAGTTCAGAGTTTGTTCAAGCTTTTCAAAGGTGTCATGAGGCACAGCAATGAAACAATCAGAGACTGAGGTTAGTTGGTATACTAACACATGAGCCTCGAATTGCTCTCTTATTGTCTTGTAGAGTGATTAAAACCAATAATTTTTTATATTAAAAGCTTATTTGTGTGTGTGTATGTATAGAATAAATTCCAAGGATAATGAAAACGAAAAAATTAAAAATACAAGAGTTGTTCCACAAACATTAGTTTGTTTTTATTTTGTCTTGGGGAGTCCTCCACTTATATGTACGTTTGTATATATTTCTTATAAAACTAGCACTCCTACAGGTGTTGTCTTTGTCTGGAAGGCTTTCTTTTACATTTCATTACATGAGTCTGTCCGATTTTGTTCTCTTCGAGTATTGGACACTTTAAGCCTTTGGGTTACATTCCATTACTTCTGCTTCTTGTAGATCTCCTTGTGAATATTTTGCATTAAGTGAGGTGGAAGCATTCTATTTGCAATTGTTAAGCTACAGAAGCAAATTAAAATCAAGAAATTGTCTTAACTTATCAGATTAGAGATGAAAAGAGAAGGGAAGACATAGATTAAATAATTAAAGGAGATTTTATATAATCATTCATGTGGAGAGATTGAATGCCGAGAATGGCTTTAGCAAACACCAAACGAGGGTTGGTCTTCACCCATTGGAAATTTAAGAGAAGAGGACTCTTTTAAAGCCTTACTTCTGGATAGACGTTCATGACTCAAAGCTCCTAATAAAGTTTTCCTCTTTGTAAATGAAGTTTTAGGTCTCCGGTAAAGCCATCTTAACCCTCAAATGACTTTTCGACCAATTACTTAATATTTCATATGCAAAGTTGTATGAACTAATTTTTTTCCAGTGCAATGGAACTGAAAGAGTAACTTAATGTGATAAATTTTAAGCCTTGATTGAAGTAATTTGTTTGTGGCATAAGGACATTCATAGATTAACACTAGATTGACAGTTTTTAGGCTTCGTATATGTATTTTTTATTGATATGAGCATGATTGATAGAATGATTGAAGGCTTGATATTATAATTTATCATATTTATGATATTTATTCATCGAGTGATTGACGGATTGATACTCTCGCTTATTAAATGATTGATATATGAGATTGATGGATTATATGAGATTTATATGTCAAAAGAGATTGAAGTTGAATGAACTTAATTCTTTTCAGTGCAATGTTATTAGAGTAACTCGATGTAGTGAATTTTAAGCCTTGATTGAAGTAATTTATTTGTGGCATAAGGACATTTATAGACAATATGTAGATTGACAGTTTTTAAGCTTCGTATATGTCTTTATTAGTGATATGTCTGCATGATTGACAGATTGATTGAAGGCTTGGTATATAAATGTTTAATAAAGAGTCCAATTTATGGATCGAGTGATTGCAGCAAGATTGATTGAAGAAATTCTCGTTTACTAATCGAGTGATATATTAGATTGATGGATTTGAAGAGATTTATTGGTCAAATTCTTAATTATTTTCAGTGCAATGGTATTAGAGCAACTCGATGTAGTGAATTTTAAGTCTTGATTGAAATAATTTATTTGTGGCTTAAAGACATTTATAGACAGAATGTAGATTGACAGTTTTCCAGCTTCCTATGTATCTTTATTATTGATATGACAGCATGATTGATAGATTGATTGAAGGCATGATTTTATAATAGTTTCATTTACAGTTCAATTTATTGATCAAGTGATTGGTGCGAGACTGATTGAAGTGATTGTCGTGTATTAAGTGATTGTTATATTGGATTTATGGATTATATGATGGACGTGGGATTGATGAATGCTAGGCTTGGTAAATTTAAATTGTGCAAGGTTTCGTTATTAAAAAAAATAAATGAAGAGTTTGATTGATTTATAAGTGTATTGTGCAGTAACTAGATGTGAAATCAAATAATTGATTGATTGGAATAGATTATACATAGAAATTTTATTTGATTTATAAATTGCTTGTTCTTAGATTGACTAGCGCTTAGATGAATTGAATAATAAATTAAAGTATACTTAGATTATTTTATTTAAATTTGCTAGGAATTATTGGCAAAAAATTGTGTTGAAAGATGAAATTATTACAAGATTGCTAAGAATCAGCATGATATTGTACCTGTTCTCTGCATGATGTGGCTACATATTGCCTGAAAATATTTAAAGTTTTTTTTCAAATAAATTGTTTATTTTTCTATTTTACAAACCATACGTTTTTATATGAAATGTGTAAACAAATTGGACTTTTTCCTTTTGTGAATTGCAATGATTGATCTTTGTGAACTAAACTAAATTAATTGATTGATTGATTGACAATCATAAAACAGCAACAATTTTTCTATCAATTGTTTTGTTTAAAAACAATAATAAATTTACTTTGATCGTTCGTTTTATTGAAGGCAATTGGAATGCTTATGCAGCGGCTTAACAAAATAAATCTGTTGGGAAAAGTTTCTTTTTTTTGTGAGCAGATCAATGGGTATTTGAAAATATTTACAAAATTTACAACCCTTTCTCGCTTTACTTTTGCATTAATTTTAAGTGCATTGATAACTAGAAAATTCATATGTAAACAAAGAAAACATTGGCACATATTCACGCTCGCATTCACATTCACGTTTAAGTGAATATCTATTACCCCAGGGTGCCTTCATATTAAATGAATGAATGAATGAATGTCTCTTCCAAATAGACGAGGGTCCGTATAGAAAATAATGAAAAAAAAATTGAATAGAAATTCTAGTTGAAAATTGTAATAAAATTTATGTAAATATTTATCACAACAAATTTAAGTAATTGACTGTATTATTAGAAGAATAATAACAATACTCGCACTAAATAGTACTCTGTGTGTGTATACAACAATAAAAATGATAAAGTTGGACTGAATAAACCATAAAAAATATGAAAAAATAAAAATAAACTCAAATAGGATAAGAGTCTCTGTAAATACCATAAATGGCGAAACAACTGTAATTATTATTACAGTTATCCATCTCCTCTCATTAAATAGATAAGATAACATTACAATTTACGTTTGTTTTTACAGAGCAGTGAGGCTTAAATTTTTATTTGCATGGACACTAGCAGGTGAACTAGTTAGTGCCTGATAGGTTATTGGTTTTGCTTGGAAAATTTCAGCCTAAATGTTTCATCGTAGTCCTACTATAGGCGAGCATCGACTTTAAATTCTCCATCCTCTCAGTAGTATTTCTCCTCACATCTGTCTTTCGAAGTTAGTGAGTAAGGCGTTCTAAAGTAAGGTGGATTCCAATGAGAGAGTAGTGTTTCGATCGCAATAAGTGATAGTCGGAAGACGACAAAGATTGCACCTTCTGACTTTAAAAGCAGACAAATCTTCTGAGCTATACTTACTTGCTTCTATAAATGGTCATTATAATTTTTTTTGTCAGGATTACCACTTAGTTTCTCACATCAACCATGTCGTGTGTTAATTATATACATGAGTATCGGGACCCACGGTTTAAAGTCAATTCCGAACGATAAATTTTTGAGAATATTTTCATGGTAATTTTATTTAACTTTTCATATTTCGTTTTTTCGATATGTCTCATCTGGTAGTTGAAACACGGTTTCACTCCTAATAAGCCAACACATACATAATTGGTCATTACAAACCTTTAGTCGGGATTACAACCTAGTTTCTCACACACCCATATTGTGTGCGTTAACTTTATACATGAGCTTGATGTGGACTTCGAACGACAGATTTTTGAGAAACTATTCAGGGCAATTTTTGTTTACTCTCAGAGTTTTTGTCAGAAATCTGCTGAGAGGAAGTCGCCGAAGAAATATTTTTTTCATATTTCGTTTAGTTGAGATGGTTGACTTGGTGTTTGAACCGTGCCCTGACGTCTAATAAGCCAACACACTATCTACTATTAGACTACGGCAACTTCAATGCCCCTCGCATGCGTCCCCATAATGCAATGCCCCGTAATGACTCCGATAACTATAGTTAGCGTGCTTCTTTGAAGTTTAAGGAGACTTACAGTGCACCCTTCATCCAATATTAAAAAAGCATGGACTACTAACTATTAGCGAACATACAGCTTCCTTAAGCCATTCCAGTTGGTCAAAGTTGACCGCTTACTGGCGGAAGCCATCACCGGATGATGTTGACTGCAGGGGTCAAATTTAAACATTTCCTTGGAGTCGCCGTAGAAATACTTCTTTTCATATTTCTTTTTTTTCGAGGTGTCTCAGCTGGGATTTGAAGCACGGCCTCACCTCTAATAATCTAACACACTACTACTAAATCCTAATAAAGAAGCGCAACATCAAGACTTTACTAAATTATAAGACTCTATTATTGCAGTATTATACAGACATCTCTGTATTCTCGATACAGTGCAATGCCGATTGTTTAGTACACTACAACACCAAATGCTGTATTGCTATAGACAACTCTGTATTCTCTATGGACTTTGTGTCCCGAAAAGCATATCGTTAATTTGTACTAATACAGTGCTCTATCACCATCAATATAGCATAATAGAATCACTATCGGGTAGTCTAAGCTTTAATATGCCATTGTACCCTTCATTCGGAAGTTTTTTTTGTTCCTTGAGACAGCGCCTGTAATCCTCTGTATCCTCTGTCACTAGCGTGTATTCTGCACAGTATTATATGGTGACTGGAATAACTATATACTATACGTAGTAAATACACATGTACGCAATATATGGACTGTCCATCAATGAAACGAGTCCACGAGACGAGGAGGGAAATTTAGTGGCGCCACACACGGAGGATGTGACGACTTCCTCTTTGGTGCGGTTAGGAACGTTAACCCCTCCTCGGCGTAAAAAAAATGATATTCCACTGCAACCATTGTGCCTTATGTCTTATCGCTTTCAGGTACATTCCGTATTTAAATTACTGTGACTTAATAGCGCACGATAAATCCTAATAAAGCAGCGCAACATTGATACACTACCTAAGTATAAGAGCCTAAATGCCTTACAGTGTTGTGTCTTACAATTTCTATCCTTAAGTACGTGTTAGGCTATTTTTGCAGCCGAAATGATAGCTCTCTCTCAAGGTTTCTCTCTAAGGACATCTTCACAGAACTCATTTCAGCAATCTTCTGGCAAAAACTCTTAGAAGAGTTTCTCAAAAAACTGTCATTCGGAGTTGACTTTAAACTGTGGCTCCCATCACTCATGAATAAAATTAACACACACACACTATGGGTGGTGTGAGAAGCTTGGTTGTAATCCTGACTGACTAGTTGTAATGAGCAATTATGTACGTATTGGTTTCTCTAACGTCAGAGAAGGAAACTATTATTTGATTTAAAAAATGTTGTTCAACAATTCGGTCTTCCATTTACAATAAAAAAAAAAAAAAAAAAAAAAAGAGAAAAAAATCAATTCTTAAATAAATTTGTTGGAAATAAAAATCCAATATTCCTGATTAAATCGTAAATGTATTCATAAAACAAGAAAATTAAATTGAAACAAAATAAAGACACTCCAATACATATTTTACATACTTAAAACAACGTGGGAGATGGAGAGAGAGGCAAAGTAAAAGGGACAATGGCACAAATAAATAAAGAAAAAACATAAAGAAACAGAATACCGTACGAATGTGACAAAAACCAAAAATAACAATTTCCGCTCTAATAAACGTTTCCACTTCGTAAAGTTTTTTATACCCGTTTTTTTCAATTAATAATTCCTATCTACTCTCACTCACTTGCTCGCTCTCTCCTTACTCTCTCTCGCCCATAACAAAACTCTTCCTGTATTACATTATTGAATAGCTAAGCTAAACGGTTATTTTTGTATGTTAATGAGTGCCTTTAAAGAGAGAAAGAGTGAGAGTGAGAGAGTTGTGCTGTAGTATTAAAGTGTGTGCGTGTGTTTGTATTAAGTAGGATAGTTTAGTTGAAAAAAAACGGAAATAATTTATAAATAGTACAACGAAAACAAAAAAAAAACAAAGTTATCAAGGAAATCGATACAAAAAACATCCTTTATAACACAACATTGCAAAGAAATTAAACTTGTTTGTGTTTGTGTGCGAGTGTAGAGTGTATCTGAAATCTATAATGGGTGTGTGTCAGGGTGTGTGATTGATGATTAAATTAAAATTTTTTTTCTGTTTTTTGTTATCGATGTTCCGCTTTGCTTTGAACTTTTTTTGTTAAATTTTTTCTATTTTTTTTTAACTATTCAGACGCTTTATTTATAGGCTTACGTGGGCTGGCTTAAAAGTTTAAGGCAATTCAATTAACATTTTTGAAATTGAAAACATTTCATAAATATTTTGTATTGAAAGTTTATTTCCTTAGTTGATGATATTTAAATGTCAATCTGTAGGAAATGGTGCCCACTCATCAAGAGCACGGTAGTGAGAGAAGAATGTTGTAGTGGGAAGTGGTATTTAAAGCTTTTCGATTAAAAGCGTTTTAGATTGTAATAGATTTGAATGACAATGAAATTAAGGCCGCTGTTTAAATTCTAGTCGCCGAAGTCTAGTAGGTAGGGTGTTCGCTTATTAGACGTAAAGCCCGGGTTCGAGCCCCAGGCCAGACATCAAAAATGAAATATGAAAGAAAATATTTCATCGGCGACTTCCTCTCAGCAGATTTCTGGCAAAAACTATGAGAGTAAATAAACCTGCCATGAGAAAGATTCTCAAAATCTGTCGTTCGAAGTCGACGTTAAACTGTAGGTCCCGCCACTCAAGTATAAAATTAAGCCACACAACATGAGCGGTGTGAGAAGTTAGGCCGTAATTATGACAAGGGTTGTAATGGCCAATTATGTATGTATGTATGTTTAAATTCTCGTCACATGGTTAATCCGTGGATAGTGATTATTAGCTAAACGCATTATAGATTATTGGGCATTGAGGATTACAGATTTTAAGCCTTCATGATTTTAGAAGGAAAGTTTCAAAGGTCAGTTCGACAGCAAATCGCTGGAGAGATATCACTCTCTGTTAGATGACAATGAGGTAAGAACTTAGCACAGATTTCAATTAATCTGACGTTATCTGTCTGTTGGTATATGGCTTCTCAACACAATATAATTGGTCATCAAAACCCTTCAGTCAGGATTACGACTTAGCTTCCTACACCACTCATGTTGTGTGCGTTAATTGTTTACATAAATGGCGGGACCTGCAATTTAATGCCGATTTCGAACAACAGATTTTTGAGAAGCTTTTCATGGCAATTTTATTCTACTCTTCGATCTTTTACTAAAAGATTGCTAATGGGAAGTCGCCGCAGAAATATTTTTTCGTATATCGTTTCGTTAGAGATGTCTGACCTTAAATCTTATAGTGAATCAATAAAACGTAACATCTGAAGCAGAATCGGCCCAAAGACGTTTTTAAAAACAACTTTAAATTCTGTTGTAAGAGAAGTATAATGTTCATTACGAGAAAATCATGTTGGGAGTTTGCATTTTGGATTTCGTCAGGTCAACTGAGTGGGAGGAGACGTCATAGGAAAATGTTGTACACCAAGAGCACCACAGTGTAATGGATTGTACGGTCACAGTACTATACTACTTCTACACAATAATAGTATACAACAGAAGATCAGGCGAGGATATTAACATTCGTTAATAGATCCAATACCTACTAAGATTTGGCCTTCTAATGTTCATTTAGAGCTTATCACCTCGATGTTTGAGTCCTAAATTGCTGACTTCATAAGAGAATAAAATTCAGTCTTTAATAATTTTATTAGTAGGCTTTGAGACGATATCGCTAGGCACTGGTGTTATGAAATTGATTCGTTTCCATGAACTGGAGTGAGTTTTCATGTAGTAATGCATCTAATTTATCTTCTCTTAACGGTTGTGTCCTTATTCACTGAATTAGACGGTCTTTGCTTTTTTTTAGTTTTACTTAAACAAAATTTGGCATTTTCGTAACAAAAAAAAACGTCATTGTTCATACAAGCTCAAGCCATCAAAATTTATTTTCCTAAATTTCCTTCAGCAAACATTCTAAATTCATTAATAAAATTCTCTCAATATTTTGATTAAATACTGGCAATCATTGCTTACTGGGTTATTTCTTCAATACCACTTTTCATTGTGAATTTTAAAAATATTCACTGTTATTTATTTAGCTCTTTTAGCGCGTAAATATTGTCAATTCCAGAAATACACACACGCACTCACATATCTACTTACTTACACAGAGTGAAACAATTAAAATTCAAATATTACTGATTCACTCTAATAAAACAACACCGAGTGTTTGTGTCTGTCTACACTTACACTTTACGCATTCGCTAAATAAACGCAAAAACCATAACATTTTATTGTATGTTTTCATAAGTACTTAATACACACACACTTAAGAACAACAATAGCAACAATAAAGAATATGAAAAGGAAGAGACTAATGAATTTGAAGCGAATACAAGTACTAGAATTCGTAGAAAATACTCATATACTCAGTTAGTTATGTATGTAGTTGTGCTCTCTCATTAATAATGAAACGTTCTTATAAATCAACTGAAACGATAAGTGAGAAACACAAAACAAATACTTGCACACTTTCTCACACTCCCTAACTGCATTATCGTTGAACATCAATACAACTACACTTTCATTAAAATGAATATAACGTGAGTAATAAATAAATCGTTTCGTTTCGTTAAAGACAAAGAGGAAGAAAACCGAAAAATAAATATTGAATATTTATGAATGTGTGTGTGTGTGTATGTGTGTTAGTTGCCTTTATAGCATTAGAACGATTGTTTATTATTATTTGAGGCTTAATAAACAGTTTACACCTGATGATGAGTTTGTTACTACAGCAACAGCTTTATTTTTAGGCACGAGTGAGGAAGGGATAGAGAAGGAGGGAGTAAGTATTTGTATATATAATTGAAATTACTTATCTACTGTTGCTGTTGTTCTTATAACCGCTATTTATTAGTGTGTGTGTGTGTATGACTGAGTAATGAATAAATAGTTGTGGCATCATTTGCATACACAAGTGCTGTTTTACGCTGTTTTAATAGAGACAGAGAGAGAGAGAGAGAGAGAGAGTATGATATGAAGAATAAATAAAGGTTTTTGTCATTACTGAGTACTTAAGGAAATCGTTTCTCACTTTGCTTTTATATCGTTTTCTCTGTCGCTTAATAGATCCAACCATTAAAAATTGGTGAAACCAATTGCGAGTGAGGTTAGGTTATAAAATATTTGATAAATTTTGTGTTCTTCCCATGCATCTGGGCTATTTAAGTTTTTAGGTTATCCATTTAGTGCTTGTCTTTCATACGAAATGTCATTTATTTAGTAAAAGGTTTGCCATTTAAGTGTAGTTTACACGATAAATATTTTACATACGTAAGGACAGAAAGAAAAATGAGTGCAAAAATCATCCGACAGACTTTTTTGCGTTTAATCGATGAGTGAAATACCAAAACAAAGTAAAATAAATACAGTTAGTTTTCTGTTCTCGCCTTAGTCTGCGGTACAATACAGTCACAACCCAAAGGAGTGCAATGGTTCTTAAAAAATATCAAAAAATGAAGAGAGCCATACGTTTAACAAATGTACGGCATTTTCTCTCAATGTTGCACGCTCTCATTACATATTGAGTTTACGCGATACTAACAGCTCTCTTCTACACAAAAATTTGACAAGTTGTATGACTTCTGAAATGATGTAAATCCAGCTTTACGAATATTAATCGTTTAAAAACTTCGGTGTAAAAGCCAGGTCAGTCATCAAAACAAAAAATCTTCGGCGACTTCTTCTCAGCAGATTTCTGGTAAAAATCCTGAGAGTATACAAAAATTTGCAATGGTTTCTCAAAAATCTGCAGTTCGGAGTCGACTTTAAACAGTAGGTTCCGTCACTCATGCACAAAATTAACGCACCCAACATAAGCGGTGTGAGAAGCTAAGTCGTAATCCTGACTGAAGAGCCAAGTAGGTAGGGTCTCATGCCTCGCGACATACGCCTAAGATATCATGTAAGCTTGTTGTACGCTCACCATTAGAAATATCATCTAACTTTCTATAGGAAGCCTGTATTTTGTACAAACTTCCTTAACTTCTTCCAGTCCATTTCTCTGAGCAGAGTTATGGCTGGTATATATTCAGCCCCAAATTCTAACGAAATCTAGGCAATGGCACAAAAAGTGCTCTATAGTTTCGATATATTCATTGCATGGTCTGCATTTATCATTTTCTACCACTCTAGTTCAGGTCGACATGTAAGGGGCAGTGTACCGTGATTACGGTAATGAGAGGTTGCCCTTAAACTTGTAAACATTTTTAAACGTGTCCACTTTTCAAGCATTATGGTCGTCATAATTGTGTGGTCGTCATCAAGTTTGCTAAATTATAAAGAAATTTAAAGAGCTTGGGAGCTTTGTCAGGTCTGTGTATCATCGTAATGGACACATTGCCGAATATATCGTTTCGGTTAGAGAGAGTGCTTCGGATAGTTGGAATTTGTCGACTGCATGGCGTTCTCAGTAGTTGGAACTATTTTATGGCCCATTATGGCATGTATTTTTAATTTGAATTTGCTACTCCATCCTTATAAAATCGAAATCATGCAATAACTTATGTCGGCAGACCATTCACAATGCCATTGGTGCTAGAGCAACATGTTTTTAATGCCGATTTTTTGAACAAAAATTTCTTCAGACATGAAACTCACAATCGACAGAATTGTTGTATAAGAGGCTTGAAGAACCGAGAAGTGATTGTGGAAAAGTCTTTGAATCCGGGAAGAATGATTGAAGGTGTTGGTGGGCTATATGATCTTCGAAAATGATGATGGAAGAAACGTTACCGGCATTTCATGTAGCCATGGCTGTAGGATGGCCAACTTTTTTCGCCCGCAAGTCATGATTATGACCTGAACTGTATGTGTTTTATTAATACAGTCCTATGAGTCGTACAACACGATCGATTTTAGTTTTATTGTGCGAGGAGTTTTCAGAAAAAGTAATTTCAGGGTTTGGCAACGCCAATTACCTATCGGAATCAGAGATTTTTAGTAGTAGTAGCAGTCCTCTAAGTTGGACTTCGTTAAAAGCATATCTATTAGAATATTCCCCCATGGTGGAAGCCTAAGAAAATCAACATTCGCCAATTTATTCGCTTGAAAAGTGTGAAATTTTTTTAAAGCTGAAACAAATAAAAAAAATTATAAAACAAGCGTAAGAAAAGTTTATCATACTCAACAGAATCATAACTTTATAGGAATATCACATTGGCGTCTTTAACCCCCCTCCTAATATTCAATACAGTGTGGTTTTAATGCCCCTTTAAATTCATTGCGTATACTTTTGTAAGGTCATTTGTAAAGAGATTTATTTTATCTCTGTTGTTGTTATTGTTCTTATTATTGTTATTGTTGTAGTAAATTTATTTGGATTTTTCTAATTCTCCAGATTCATTTGTTGCATGACTAAATATCTCATAATGAGTCTATTACTCATAATTTTTTTGTTTCATCTCTTTTGTTGTCATTCTCCTCGTGCATGTATGTGTGTGTCTTGAGGGTGTAAAATAACAATGTGAGTGAGAGAGGGAATGAGTGTGTGAAAGATGTGAAGAGTTTTCTCTGTGGTATAAATGTCTACGTTGATCGTTGTTTGTTTAATGGTTTAACTGTTGTCGGCTGTGGATGAATGCTTATCGTTTATTTACCGTTAGGTTTGGTTGGGTTTAAAAATGATTTCTTTTTTTCCATTTTTTCTTATTTTTATGCGTTATCTATGCAGGTACATGTATATGACTTACCGTAAAATTAATGAAGTAATGAGCGTACAGGTATGGTTGCTTAAAATTGTTATGATAAACCCCTAAAAGCAGACTTCAAATTTTTTTTCTTTTTGAGGAAAAAATGATTTTTTAAGCACAACGATTGAAATTTTATTTGAAATACATACAAACAAAAAAATTTTTTCACTTTGATTTTTAAATTTTAATTGAGTTCGGAGAATAATGAGTATGTGTGGCGCCGCAGCTGTTTAGATTGATTGCTTTTTAACTGAAAAAAAAAAACATGAATGAAGAAAAACTTTCTGCAAACAATATGTGTGCAATTAAAATAAAAAACGAAATTAATTGCTTTTGTAATTAATTATGCAGAAAACTGAAATTTGATTAATGTGGGCCGGTTTTTGTTTATTGCCTCATAAATAATTGGTTGCAGCTAAATAGTCATAAAAGTGTGGGTAAAAATTGAATGTAAGTGTACATTACTCCATTGTTTATACAACTTTTTTAAAATAAAAATTAAAATTTGAATTCAGGAATTGAAATCTTATAAATGTTAGATTTTTAAACAAAAAATTTCGTTTTTTGGAACTCAATTTCAAATGAATTTCGTTTATGAACAGGGTTTTGAGGGCAGCAAAACAAATGCATTCAGACTGGCAAAGATCCGAATGATAGAGAAGGAACGTAAAAACTTCTGAGCTTTGAGCAATACGAATATCCAAAATGTGGGGAGAGCGGGAGGCTCTACAGTGGAGCTCTATTGGAAAAAATGATGTGTTCATTTCGTAAGGAGCCTAATCTTATCAGATCGGAAGCCCTCTGTTGGACAGATGCGACTATCTTTCTGTCCTGGCTTCCGAAAGCTCCGTGCCACGCTTACGCGTACAGACATAATTGGCCATTACAACCCTTCAGTCAGGATTACGGCCTAGCTCACGTTTATATATGAGTGTGGCGGGACCTACAGTTTACAGATTTTTGGGAAACTTTTTCACTTTTTTTTTTTACTCTCAGAATTTTTGCCAAAAATCTGCTGAGAGGATGTCGTAGAAGAAATATTTTTTCATATTTCTATTTTAAGTCTGACCTGGGGTTCGAACCCGGGCTTTACGTCTAATAACCGAACACAGTACCATGCTTATAGTGGATTAAATTGGTATCACTGGACTTTATCCTTCTGATTTGATGTGCTATGAGCTGTAATTGGCTTTCTATTTTAGATATCTCGAGCACATGAATGCTCCGAATTGTCCGAACAGACATTTCTGAAAGAGATTTGAGTCGACTTTCGGATTTTCCTCGTTATGTCAAATATATACCGTTTCTATTGCTCGTTATAATAACATAACATAACATCCTTTGTTTTTGGCCAATTCCAAACATTGTTTCTTTATATCTTCGTTGAATCAGGCGTATTATAAGTAAGAGAGATCGCAACTTATAGTTTGAACTAACTTCTCAATATGACATTGTTTTCTATCCAATCGGAAGTATAAGACGTTTGTGATGAGTTCGCGACTATTACATATTTATAATTTTTCTCATATTTTAGCGACGTTTCTTTTTGTTTTCAGTTTGTTTTTTATTCCCAATTTTAGCTACTTGGACAGACAACAACGGTTTTATGCAGATATTGCTTCTGTCTTCAGACTTCTACGAGGAGAGAGTGAATACAACTTTCTTTCACCAATTGTAGCTTCAAATACAATTCTGTTGCTATTGTATTGTAAGATAAGCGTTCTAAAAAAACCAAAGTTTCCTTTGAATGGACAGGGTTTTTAAGGAAGCCATGTAGCATTAAGTATGTGAAAAAAGTCTTGATGTTAAGTTCACAATATTCTCATTTTCTTCTTTTTCCTTATATGGTTTGTCTCCTTTATTTATTTAATATTTTGAACAACACACCCACACACATATACACACACATTGACACAACTTCCTTTCCACACACAAACTTTAAATAGTCATGGCATGTGGCATGTGGCATGAGTATGTGTTAAAACGATACAATATTTATGGCATATTTTCTCATATATAAATATGCAAATATATGAGTATGAGTATGTGTTTGTATTGGGGAAAAGAGAAAAATCAATAAAAATTTATTGAAAAAACAAAAATGAAAAAAGAGATACGAAATGATGAACATTTTAAAAATAAAATATTCATGATGATGGTCATGGTGGTGTTAGTGCTGCTGTCCTTTCAGTTCCTCTTTAACTCGCCTTTAAATTTGATTTCCGTTTACAACTCAAACAGTGAAAAGCAGGTGTAAAAATAAATAAATTAAGAAAATATAATTTCTTTACCTGTAATCATATTAAGAAAGGCAGAAATTGTAAAAAGAAAACGAAACAAAATAAGAAACAGAATAGAAGAATTCGCTTTACTCGTAAAACTTAAAGTATTTACATGGGGGCTGGCGCCGTAGTGCGTTGGCTTGTTAGACGTAAGGCCCCGAGTCAGACATCAAAATGAAAATATGAAAAAAATAAAATATTTCTTCGGTGACTTCCTCTCAGCAGATTTCTGGCAAAAATTCTGAAAGTAAAATAAATTTGTTATGAAAACCATGGTCCTTGATTTGATACTGGATAGTCAGCCTTCTGTAAATACCTTAAAACTAATCAAGTGCAATGCCTCTGAATAGACTTGACATTCACAAAACGGTCTGATCAAAAAGTAAGGGGAAAGGCGAAAAACTTTTTCATTTTGAAATACTTAGAGAAACTGTGTGCCTAATTTTGTCTAATATTTCTTTTGTTTGGTGATGGTTTTTGTCTAGACTACAACAGATTTATCGTGATATTAACATTGCTTGACTTAAAATTCGTTACAATTTACAGGATAGCAGCAGGGTGGTACTGTGTTTGGGTCCGGGGCAATGGGATTTGTGGGGCATTGAGGCAGATAAGACGGCAAGGAGCTGTGAAGAGCGTCAACCTGACAGATGGTTTGGTCAGACCTCAACTGGTACACATTTGTGGGCTGAACAAGCAGATGATCAGAGGGAGGGTGGATTTTTTTTTGGCGGAAGATTGCAAACAGTGGATCAAATTTAGAAAAATTTCGTTGTAAATAATTCCAACAAACTTTATGAGTCATTTTTAATCATGGCCTTGATTGAGCCATATTTTGGTTTTATAAAGTTTAAAAATATTTGTTTCAATATTCTATACTTTTGCTCCACTGTTCTATGTAATAAATATGGTAAGTTGCTTAAAATATGTTTTAATTTTGATTACATTTGCAAATGTCTTTTAATGGCATTCAAATTGAAGCTCCCAAACCAAAAAAAACAGAAAAATTCAACAATAAGTCAAGTCAATGAATCATTTTTCTCAAACGTTTAAAACAAACAATCCGTCATTCATACCCAACCATCAATCAGTTGTTGCTGTTGTTGATGCTGCAAAAAGTCATTTTGGCCAGCTTCAATTAAACAACAACAACAGCAGCAGCAGCCTCAGTACAAAAAGTTTTGTTTACTTTATGGTTGTTGTTGTTGGTTATTTCTCTAGCAACAAAACATACCCTTTGGGCCTGGATTTTTATTTGCCTTCGTTTGTTTTGGCAACTTTCTACTGGCAGTTGTAATAATAAAACATTAGACAGGCGTGGGCCTATTTCTATCACTTGCTTTAATAAAAAAATGAAAAAATATTAACAATAATAATCGAAAATATGCTAATTTTTCTTATTAAGGGTAGGAATACTCTGATTTACTTTTCCATTTTTTCGAAATCTTAGGAGAAATATTGACGAGTAAAAAAAATTATGTTTGTTTAGATGAATGGAAGGGGAGGAGGAGGAGGAGTTGTGTATTGGCTAGATGACACAAATAGTAATTGACAGGTTTTTATTTGGCTTACAAGATGTCATTGGCAATGTGCTCTCTGTTTTGTTAAAAGAGAGTCAATGTTGGCTTAAATATTGTCATTGAAGTTGTCATCATTACAACGCCAGCATCGTCATCATCATCCTTATCATCCTGATTGTCATTCTTATTAAAAAGACCTGAAAGGCTTTGTTGACAAGAAGAGAAAAAAAAGTATAGAAAAACGTCTGCGTAAAGTAAATACAGGAAATTTGTATGACAATCATAAGTCACAATGTAATTCAATAGGTCTACACAACAGTGTTCATCAATATTTTATTGAAGATATGCGGCATGGCTAAAAATAAACAGATTTTTAGGATGGATGGGGGGGGGGTGTTATATTTGCCAGAAAGGTTTACAGGAAAAAAATTTAACTATTTCTGTAATTTTTTTCACAGATTATCTCAGCAGGAGAAATATTTTGTACGGCAGTTAGAGAACAATTTTTATGCAATGGATATAATGTTAGGTTAGGTAGAAGGGGTTCCCACCCTTGCCAAAGTAGGTCGTTTCCCTTCTCCTTGCGTAAGCCAACCAGTAGCCTTATAAAATTTTCAGCAACATATTCTAGAGACATTAGATCTAAGCTGCAGTAGAATGGGGCCATCAGAAAGAATGTGTTGTTCCGATTTTGCTTCTTCCGCAGTCAGTTAACTTCTAGAACAGCTATTATATGGGTAAGCCCTACATACGTCCAGCCACATAATGCCTAGTAATTATGCTCGTTAGAAACCTAAGAATATTTCTCAAAAGAATGTTTTTTCTTTCTATTGACCGAAGAAGCTGACAGATTCTGCGTGTTTTGAAATTGCTAATGTTAGTCCACCTGATTTTTAAGTTAGGTTCATGTACCCCTGTTAAAGTACCGCGTCAGTGTAGCTCAGAAGACATTTCTACTGCATTACGTTTGATCGATTACGATCGATCGATGAAAGCAGTGATCGATAACTAAAGGATCGGTATTTAAATCTTTGAATATACCACGTGGACTTACCAATGGCGTACATCTCCTACGGGAAAGTGGTACACTCATCTATTAGTCTTACGCAGTGTGCAATTTTGCATCAGTTTCCGTGTGCAAAAGAGAGATGACATAGTGCTGTAAGACAGATTTTTCATTCCAGTCCTATAAGCCCCAAAGTCCAGTCAAAGTGGCTGCCTCGAACTAACACATGCTTCTACTGCACCGTAAAAAAACTGAGTACAATTCAAGTGCATCTCACGTGCTCGAGGTATCTAAAGAGGCCTTCTGAATCAATTCATAATATCCCGGAGATGTTTTGTACAAACTTATAAAAGAAGTTATCAACTGACTTCTAAACTTTTCTCATCACCACAGCTACGACAATGGTTATTAAACTGTAGTTCCATCTATCGGCCATGTTAGTAAATCAATCAGTGCCTGGCCAGTGTAGCCACTAGTTCAGAACAGTCACCCATCTACTGTGACTTAGGAGTATATTCGAACGCCTGTTTTCCGGATCTGATAAGGCTCGAGGTCAAACCTTCAATTTGATTTTTTCCGCTAATAGTTGATTACTCTCAATCCTGCACGAGTATACTCGTCCCTTCATTTTTTGAAACCCTGATAGCCTAAGACCACATAAGAGACATTCATGAACTGTGAGTTGTGTGGCAGTTAACTACAGAGAGGTGCTATCAATAATAGTTGTTTAGGTAGGTTCGTCTTAGAGAATCGGTTGGACACACTTAGACCACATAGGGCCCATTGTGTTCAGTCGTTCTGTAATATGGAGGCGCCACAAACTTTACCTTCTACCTTTTCCTTGATAGCGGAGAGTGACCTTTGATTGAATAAATTCGACAAAGACTGGATACAAATGAGCTTACTTTACAACTTATGAGCAGGCTTTCTCATAAGATTCTTTTGAAATGAATTTTATCGGGAAAAATATTCCTCTCACTCAGAAGACGTTCAAAATAAAGTGTGATGCAAATGATCACATTTCCTCAAACAATTACTCTTCAGCAATGATGATGAAAGTCATAAAAATATTTTTTTTACAGAAATTTTTCATTTCAATCCCCTTTAAAGCTTCCATTCGAGATATTTCACCACCAAAACTGAGTTACAAAGAATTTTCTTTTTCAATGAAGACAAGTATGAATATATTTACAATGTAGACATAGGAAGCAAATAAATTGTAATTTAAATTATTTCTTTTTCCTCTACCACCCCTTCTCTGCTCTCTATTTCTACTTTCCTCTCTACATTTTGCGTGTTTTCCAAAAACAATTTATTCTCGGTGGTATGAATCCACCGAGTTAAGAAAGATGATTCGAAGAAGACATAAAATTCCCTGTCAGACGTTTGATAAATGATACCAAGAAATGAAAAGAAGGAAGGAAAGAAAAAAAGAAAAATATTTACGCACACTTGTTAATCTACACCTTAATCTGTGTTTATATTTGTATTTGTTTTTCTTTTTGTTTTTGTTTATGTAATTGTTAATGTATGTATTTGTTGATGTATTTGTGATTGAGTGTTTTGCTTTCTAAGACTTTAAGTATCGTATTCTTGGCAAATAATGGTCTTGTCGAACAAATTTTTTGTAACTCAAATATAATCAATGCCACTACGCTCTCCCCTTACCTCCTATGTACATACACGATGAGTGTTAATAACAACAGCAGTAGCCACAGTATCGAAAACAGTTACATTGTTTACAACAATAACAACAAGGACAGAAAACAGCAATTGTATAGAGATGTTCAATTTCTGCTTTTTGAAGCATTTATGGTCCAGAGAACACACACACACACATACACACACAAAATAACTGAATGGCCAGAGTGTTTAATTTTTTTTTTTGGAATTTTTTGGTTGAGGCTTTTGAGTGCCCACAAAAATTTAATTTCAGCATTAGGGTGGTACATATAATGCAGGGAAGTTAACTTTGCTTTGAATAGTATTTTTGGAATAGCCTTAACGGCTTAATTACAGAAATCACTATAAAGACCTAAAGTGTTACTGCATGAAGTGTATTTTATGAGATTAAGAACTTGAAGTCACCATAGCCTAGTAGGTAGTGCGTTTCTCTGATAGCCAGGCTGCTATAAGATCTTTGTCGAGCTTTATGGATAACGATCGTTATGGATCGTTATCGCTGCTGCCTCGACCTTCTTTCTGAGTGCTTCAGTGTCTCACTTGCCTGGACACCTTCCGGAATTCTTGTCAACCGACTTGGATATGCCACTTACCTCAGTTAAATTGATCGTTTCGGAAATTCTTTCCGGACGCCAACCTATCCTGGGTCAATTAATAATCCTTCTCCACTGCTAGGCTCACATGGTCTTCGATGGATAGAAGACGCACCAACCAATTGCTTGGACGTGATCGCAATGCCATCTCGATCACAGTGGCCATGCTTACAGGTCATTGTGTTATGGAAAGACATGCGGAAAAAATGCAGTTCCCATATAACGATTTCTGCCGTGGATGCGGATCTGCTGAGACTGTTGTCCCCTTTCTTTGTCAATGGCCATCTCTGGCGAGGTGCAGATATGGGTTATTTGGCTCTCCAATCCTTGTCAGCTTGACAGAGCTATCATCCATTGATGTTAAGGATATAGCTTCGTTTATTAAACTTTCAGTTCTTGCGTTGACCAACTTCTTGCCCAGCTTGGTGGAACTCGGTCAGTACAGGGACTGCGTTTACCCGTGGCGTCACAACGGGCCGCTATACATGCTCAAGTGTGCTTTTGGTGTCAAAGCTACCACTCCAACCTACCTGCCTACCTAGTTGGTTATTAAATGAGAGTCTCTGGCCCAAACCGTAGCCCAGACATCTCAAACAACACAAAAAAAAAAGAAAATATTTCTTTAGCGACTTCCTCTTCACAGTCTTCTGGCAAGAACTCTTAGAGTAAATTAAATTAAAATGAAAAGTTTCTCAAAAATCTGTCGTTCAGCGTCGACTTTAAACTGGGACCTACAGTCACTCATGTATAAAATTAACACACACACAACATGGGTGATGTGAGAAGCTAGGTCGTTAGCCTGACTGAAGGGTTATAATAACCAATTAACTGCTGCCCTCTATCGTTGCCTAGATATGTAATGCTCCCCTCAAAAAATATTATTATTGTTCTGCAGAGGTACTAAGGAACTATTGTGCAGGAGAGAGGATTAACTGTGCTGCCATCAATCTATATAGAGTTTCTCAATAATGTCTCTCCAACCCCATTTACCCTGATGAATTATTTAAATGGAGCTGTAATGGAAAGATCACACGAGAATATATTCCAAATGGCAATTGACTACATTCCCCAAAGCAGCAAAAAGCGTGCAAGCATCTGTGGAAGAATTTTGTCCAAACTGAACAGATGATATGTGCTTGGCATAATGATTAAAGCCTTGTAATCTATTTTTTATATTTTTTAAGCACAAACTTTTGCACCACCCTACTAATCACACAACCGTACTCCTCCTGCTTTATAATAAATTGAACGTTCATTATTGCTCTCCATTTTGGTCATGACATTGATTGCTTTTTATCAAAAAAAAATGTTTTTTCCTCTGACAGAGAAACATATAAACAGTGTAGCGTATTTGAGCTGATGCCGCACAATTACACTCATCCCTCCCTACACCATGCATCAGCAATACCAAAACCAAGGCAAACAATTTCTGTTTTTGGTTAAGGCCACACAGACACGTAAATCTCTTTGTGGATTAAAAAAATCGCCAACTTTGTGAATCATGTGACCAACATTCACAGAGAAAGAAAGAGAGGGAGAGAGGGGGAGAGAGAAATGCAAACACACACGACTCAATGAAAGGGAAATCTCTAATTGGAAGAAGAAAAAAATGAAAACTTCTTTTGGACACATGCACACATGGACCCACACTGTCATGTAAAAGAAAAGAAACACTTGACAGTCATTCCATTTAAGTGGTTCCATATGCCCTATGTATTCACACGCCATACGGAAAAATACTCACACAATGAAATGAAATAAAATGAAAGAAAGAAAAATTCTGCAATGAAATGAATGAATGAAAGTATGTATTGAAATTCAAATGAAAGTGCTTCCGAAAGAAAAAAAAAACTACTTAAAGAGGCTATTCAAGGCAATACTAAAAAAAGAATAATTACACTGTGCTACAGAATTTCATTAAAAGGAAATTGTCAACAAAAGTGAATGACAAGTGAAAGTAAACGTTTTTCAGTACTCCAGGGAAATTATAAAAACTTCTGATTATTTTTTTATGTAGCACAGTGTAATCTTCGTATATTTGTTGGCATATCATGATGAAAATATTTACGATCAATTAAGGCAAAATATGAATTATTTTTAAATTTTAGTTTTCTCTTCAGCTGGTTGTTAAAATTTTTGATTTTTAATCAGTTCTTGGAAAATTGTTCTGTACTAAGAGGAGGGATGAGCAAGAAAAAATTTCTCTTTATACACGTTTGGCTTAAAACCGATAATTACTTATGAGATAAATAATTGCGCAAACAATTCTGTTTGCGCTCTTTTTAAGCATCATAAGCATTATGAGGAGTAAGCACAAAAAAATTTGGAACATACAAATTAATTTTTTTAAAACTAAAACAGGATATTTGTTAGGTTATAGGTTCCATATGACACCACGTGACAACGAAATAGTAGCAAGTTTTAAAAATTATACCAGTATTCTTTTCTATGCCAGACTTAGAGCTACTCATAATGGTTACCAAAGCATTTTTGTAGTGGTAAAGCTAAACAGCTGTACTGGTTCATCAAATAAAATAATCGTTTCTTTCGAAAACTTCCTCTCGATGTTTGTGGAGATAAATTCGAATTTGAACATCCAAGACGCAAACCATAAATTTTAGCAGCGCCACATTTGCCCTTAACAGAACAAAATTTGCTCTTAACAGAGCACTGTTGACTGTTCAACAGTATCCATTTGAACCAGTCCACTTGCTTAGGAGCTAATTTTAGGACAAATACTAAGTCTATGAGCACCATATCACACTAAAAGGAAGGTTCCAAGGCTTCTTAATATAATCAGCAATATATTCACACACAAAGTGATATGGTATTAAGAAATGTGGCTTTGAAACTATAAATTTTTTGATTCGAAATTCTCTAGAAGAGCAGTGGGCATTTGGGAACATATAAGAAATAGTATTCCTATCCGTCTGTATGAAAATGGTAGTCCAGAGGGTCCTCTTTCGAACCGTGGTAGTGGGATAGCCGGAATAATTTTGAGATTCGAGAAATTGAATATTGAAAAAATTTGAGTTTTGACTCCCCTATCTCCCACCAACCATTAGATTTCAACACTTTTTTCACAAATAATAATGAGCATAATGAGAATTTAATTTTATGTCTGCAATAATTGCAAAGTAGAAGACCAATTCATTGTTATATAGTTAACAGTGCTCTGTTAATAGCAAATTTAGCCCCGTTAAAGGCAAAAAGTAGCGCTGCTACAATTGAGGGTTTGCGTCTTTGGTTTTTAAATTCGAATTTATCTTCACGCATATGAAATTCTCTAGTTTTATTAAATTTATTTCTGTTTTTAATTCACTTTCGTGCATCATTGTGCACCTTAATTTTAGCTAAACATTGACAAGATGTATGAGGGCTTAACATGAATTGCATGCATTGACTGTCTACTGACGTCAAATACATATTTTTGAAAACCTTTTTAATTTTTTGTTTGTTTGTTTGTTTGTTTGCTTGGCTCTGCGTGGCACGAAAAGCCATTAAAACGACCAAAAGTTGAAGGTAAGAAATCATTTAAAATGTAAGAAAAATGTCAGAATGAAATTAATAAAAATGGAAGAAAGTCAGACGATAGTGGCAAAGGGAATACCCTACGGCAGAAAGCTCAAAAGTCAATGCAGGTCATGAGAAATTTTTTTGGGGTGAAGTTTCTGGTGCTCCCAGTGTAGTTGGAATGCCAAGCTGTTTGAATTTCAATTTAAATAAATTCGTTTCCAATTTAAAAGTAATGTAAAACACAAAACTATTCAAGCGATAAATTAAAAAATAAAAAATAATTCTTCGTATATAAAATTTATTCAATTTTTCCAAGAAGCATTCCTTACAGAATCAAATGGAATTCAACGGAAAAGTAAGAGACATTAAATTGAGTTTTTCTTTAATGTTCGTACATTGTTGCTAAAAGTATTTCTTTTTGTTGTTGTTGTTGTTTTATAATAAATATGAACTCATAAATCATGCATTATTTCATTGTCTCAATTTTCTTTTGACCACATTCTCCTTGAGCCTTATTATCCTTGTAAAAGCATATCCTTGTTGGCGAAGACAACAAGTGTTAAGGCAGAATACTGGCACAATAAAATTGTGAAACAGAAATATTTATAAGGAAAGGAAGAAATTTCTTTTTCCTGGGAAATATATGTACTTGGCATACGTATTACTCATGAAGTAATGGAGAATGGAGAATTTTTTTTGAAAGAATTTCAATTGGATTTCATTTCTTAACATTTGTTTTCAGTTTTTTTTAATAAAACACGAGTGGTGGCGGCAGTAGTTGCGAGTGGTAGTCGTGGATCCATTTAAATTGTAATTAACCACCAGAGCTACAAGTCTGGTCTGTGTGTAAAGATAAATTCGAATTTAAAACCCCAAAGACGTAAACCCACACTTTTAGCAGCGCCACTTTTTGCCTTTACCAGAGCACTGTTAACTGCTCAAGAGCTGCAAAAAGTAGACTAGTCTTCTACTTTGCAATTTTTGCAGACTATTGACATAAAATTTAATTCTTTTCTTGTGATCATTATTATTTGTGAATAATAGTGTTGAAATGTGTGTGAAGATAAATTGGAATTTAAAAACTAAAGACGCAAACCCACACTTTTAGCCGCACCACTTCTTGTCTCTAACAGAGTAAACTTGCTATTAACAGAGCACTGTTAACTGTTTAACAGTGGCAATAGTAAATTATTCTTGACATAAAATTTAATTCTCATTATTATTTATGAAAAAAGTGTTGAAATCTATTGAATGGTTGGTGGGGAAAAGGGGAGTCAAAAATCAATCTTTTTCAAAATTCAATTTCTCAACTCTCAAAGTAATTTCAGCTCTGCCACTATCACTGTTCGAAAGAGGACCCTCTGGACTACCATTTTCATACAGTCGAATGGGTATACCATTTCTTATAAGTTCCCAAATGGCCACTGATCTTCTAGAGAACTTCAAAACAAAAAATTGATTTTTTCAAAGCTTATTTTTACGATACCATATCACATTTTGTATGCGACTATATTGCTGATTATATTAAGAAGCCTTTGAACCTTCCTTTGATTATGATATGGTTCTCATAGACCTAGCTTATAGCCTAAAATTAGCTCATAAACAAGTAGGCTCGTTCAGATGGATACTGTTAAGTAGCTAACAGTCCCCTGTTAAGTGCAAATTTTGTTCTATTAAGAGAAAATTTCACTCTGTTAACTCCAAATGTGGCGCTGCTAAAATTTATGGATTGTGTCTTGGATTTTCAAATTCAAACTTATCTTTACACATATCTTGTAATTGTATGTGTCAAAAATTCATTTTTATAGCGTTGTAATGTAGAGCATATCATAGATCCGGTGTCTGTTTTCTTTTTTCCGCCACTGTACACAATCTATATGTTATGGCCCCCCTTATAAATTCTATTAAAAAATAAAAGAAATTCAAACAAGTTGTTGTTGTGAAAATATTTACATTTGGCCCCTCCTGCTTCTCTACCTCCTGCTCCCGGTTTTCCTCTACCACTTCCAAAATAAATAAATAAATAAAAACAAAATATTTGAATGTGTTTGTTTTTGTTTTCTTTTTCTCCTAAATATACATACAATTGAGGTTCTCATATGGAAATTTATAATTTGATGAATGGCGTATGAATGAATAGATGGATGGATGAATAAATGAATGAATATATGTATGGATGATGTATGATCTTAATGTGCTGCTTGGAATTGAAGTCCTCCTTTTGAAGTGACCATTTTCGTGAGTGGGATTTCTTATTCAGTTTTTTTATTTTCTTTTAATGTGTGGCTACGTTAGAATAGTGAGTAGAGTGGCACGTGTATGTGGTTATGGAATATATTTCTCTGGATAATGATTCATTGTTGTTGTTGTAATATTTAGTTTTTATAGTGAGCGGACTTGCATTAATCAAAATAGAGCATGAAGTTGTATTATTTTTATAGAATTCGATGTGTGATTATAATTTAAAATGGAAATTTTGGTGGGGAGGTTTGACCAACTATCGCATGAAATTAATTTGATGGCCTTTGTTGATATATTAGGATCATAGAACCATTGAAATAAGCTCTCTGGTGGTTAATTAATTGATTCGAAAATAAATTTGTATTTATTTCTTGTAAATTTATTATGTGTGTGAAGATAAATTCGTATTTGAAAATCCAAGAGGCAATCAATAAATTTTAGCAGCGCCACATTTGGCATTCATTTTCTCCAGTGATTATCCAATCCGATCTTCTTCTCTTCTTCATCAGTCACTTAGCTCCTATAATAGCTTTAATATGCATAATCCATTCATTCAAATACGTGTCCAACCATATAGTGCCCAATAATTATACACGTTGGCAGCCTAATTGACTCCTTCTCAATAATCATGAGAGTTTTTCGTCTGCCTATTGATTGAAGAGGCCAGAGGATTCTCCGTGTTTTGAAATTAATGATGTTAGTCCACCGGAATTTAAAGGAAGGTTTATGTCCCCCTTGTTAAAGAGCCGCCTCAGCATGGCTCAGAAGATACTTCTTTGATCGATGCGATATTGTAAACACAGTAATCAATAACCAAATACACCTCGTGGGCTTACCAATGGCGCACATCGGTCTCCGGACTCAAGACACCCGTAAAAAGCGCGATGGCATAGTGCTGAAGGAGAGATTTTTTATTCCAATCTCATAAGCCGCAACGAATTTCAGACTGGCTGCTCTAAGCTGGCACATGCTTCTGTTGAACCGTAAAAGCCTGAGTGCAAACCCAGGAACCTGCTCGAGGTTCCTGAGGAGGTCTCCTGAATATATCTCTGAGATGTCCTGTTCTGTCTCCACTTACTCACATTATCACAGAGACGATATGCTTGAGTCTTAAATTTTTCCAATGACTATCCAATGGCGAAGCACTGAGTGTTAATTCTTGTCAATATATTGCAAGAATTCTCTTCACACACACACTGTCGTTGAAATGCGATTAGCTTCAATAGTCGTATGAAACGTATGAAATCTGAAGCTATCACTGGTTTCCATTTCCCACAAAATAAATGAAAGCCTTTTAGTAACTTCTTAGCGAAAATTGGTCATCGCAAGATGAATTATCATTTCGCATGTCAAAACTTACTTACTTAATTGGTTATTACAACTCTGTAGTCAGGATTACAAACTAGCTTCTCACATTACCCATGTTGTGTGTGTTAATGTTATCCATGAGTGATGGGACCTTTAAAGTCGATTTCGAACCACTGATTTTTGAGAAACTTTTCATGGCAGTTTTCTATTTATTCTCAGAGTTTTTGCCAGAAGACTCCTGACAGGAAGTGTCCTTGCAAGAATTGCTTTTATTCATGTTTCATTATGCTCGAGCTATCAATTATGTGATATTGAGTATGCTCCAGATGTCAATGACAATGTCAACGCCAAGGGTTAACCACACAGGCCTTTCTTTTACGATATATTCACAGGGTTCATAGCTAAGCGTATAAATGAAAACTTTAATGAAGGGAAATCAAGTTATTGGGAGCTGGACAAATAATCAGTTGCTATCAGCTATTTAAATGTGTTCTGCACTACTCTTTGTTGTATATACATATATATGTATAAAAAATATGTGAATCTGATTACCTAGCTAATAAATTAATGGTTTATGGCATCACTAGCAACAACAAAATGGCAACCAAATTAAAAAACGTTGCCATACCTAAACATAAAATCATTAAAACCCTTAAATACCTATGGAACTGTTATTGTACGTTTATAAATACAAATTTGTATGAGTGCTTTATAAGTGATAAAGTGTTAAATAGCTATTGTCTACTATAAACCTACAATAAGGCTTTTTTTTTATGAAACGTAATTAAGTGTCTGTAATTTTAGGTGTACTGGAGGGACATTGCACGCATAATTTTATTTCAGTATCAATTAAAATGCGTATATCCCTTTGTATTCGCTATGAATGCCTTGTTAAAATCCATCTCTTTATTGTAATGCTAACACTACTAACAGTACAATGGGTCAATTCGACCTCCGGGTACTGTACTTGTCTTAATTGACAAGTACACGTCCTCTAACCTAATGCTAACACTTCCTTAACTCCAAAACGGCCGGATACTATAAACATTCCGTGAATTTTATTTCAAATTAGTATTCCTTCCTCCTGTCAATATTATTTAAAGACTTAATAAGTTTTTGTAAATTTAATAGATCCGTTATTTCAATCTTTATTTCATCCTTTATTTCTTCCTTTCTTTGCAGGTAATAACCAAACATACATACATACATTGTACATGAAATAATCTCTTAAGTGCTTACAATAGAAGAAGAAAGCACCACCACTAACCAGTCTTTTGTGCTTGTGTCAGTCTGTAACAGCCCAGTAAGTTCTTATTTTCCTTTATTATCTTGAGCTTTATACACTGCCATTTCCCACTTCGCATTTCCCATTTTCCTTTTTTTTGTTTTTTGGTTAATGAATTCTTTTACCATTTCCTCCTTAATTTATCAACCAAGTTACACAAATAACATGAAGCCATTCTATCTCAATGATGATGATAAGTTTGATGATGATGATGATGATGATGATGATGATAATGACATTGAAAGATTGGCAATAATCCTGTGAAGGATAAGAACATAAAATTTATATTTTTTATACCGTTTTCTTTTTCTTTAGTATTCATTGGAGTCTATTTTTTGGTAATAAAATTTAACAAATTGTTATTCGGCTTAAAGCCGAATTCGAAATGTGAATGGAAAACAAATTGCTGTCTGCACATTGGCAATAGGAAAAGGCAGATTTGTGTGCATAACATACATAGACTAGTTAAGGTTTTCTCCTTTTGTTTTTCTTGGTTAAAGTTTCAGGTTTCTGGAATTATTAGGTAAAACGGCCTTCATCAATAAAGACGTAAAGCGAAACCCTCATACTGTAATATATTGCATGGGGGTTGATATCCTTTCCGTTAAGGTATAGGAATTTTTTGTTGTACGCATTGCTATAATGAACATGTTAAACGGGAAGTCGTCGTAGTCTAGTAGCCAAGGTTCAAACCTCAGGTCAAACATCTCGAACATAATGAAATATGACGGCGCCTTCCTCTCAGCAGATTTCCGACAAAAACTCTGAGAGTAAATAAAATTGCCATGAAAACTTTCTCAAAAAAATCTGTCGTTCCGAAACAACTTTAAACAGTAGGTCCCGCCACTCATGTATAAAGATTAACACACACAACGTAAGTGGTATGTGAGAAACTTGGTCGTAATCCTGTCAAAAGGGTTGTTACGACCAATTATGTATACAGGCGGGGTCCAATTCTCCGCGGATAGCATCTAACTTTCATTGTGTTTTTAACCGCTGATATCTTGCCGACTAAGGCGAAATATTCGTCACTTAACTTAACTTACTTAATTTGGCATTACAACCCTTTAGCCAGGATTACAACCTGGCATGAGTGGCAAGAGCAGTTTTCTGGCAAAAAGTCGATGAGTCAAATAAAATTGCCATGAAAACTTCCTCAAGGTCTTGTCGCTTATGGATAAAATTAATACACAAAACAGCTAGGTTGTAATCCTGAATAAAGGATTGTAATTAAGTTACCTAAGGGCCTAATACCTTCGGAGTCGACTTTAAACTGTAGGTCCCGCCACTCATGTATAAAAATTAACGCACACAACATGAGTGGTGTTGAGAAGCTAGGCCGTAAGGGCCTAATACGCGCATGACTATGTAATACAGGATGCCACAAAGAACAATGAAGTCTAAGCGCAACTGACTAAAGCTTAGCGGTTTTGCTTAACAGATAATTTCCTTGCCCTAAGGCCTACTATATGACACGAAATTGGTTGAAGACTACCGCCCCTGAAGAGGTTGTATGTTTTCTCATGCGTTCACCAAAGGGGGATCACAAATCGTTTAAGATAAATTCGTAGAAACTTCATACAGATCGAAGTACAGTGCAGATTGAAGTTGCCGTAGTCTAGTAGGCAGTGTGTTGGCTTATTAGACGCAAAGCCCGGGTTCGTATCCCAGGTCAGACATCAAAATGAAATATGGAAAAAAAAATATTTCTTCGGCGACTTCCTCTCAGCAGATTTCTGGCAAAAACTCTGAATAAATAATAAACCTGCCATGAAAAAGTTTCTCAAAATCTGCCGTTCGGAGTCGACGCTCAAGTATAAAATTAAGGCACACAACATGAGTGGTGTGAGAAGCTGGGCAGTAATTCTGACTGAAGGGTTGTAATGGTCAGTTATGTATGCAAAAAAAATATTTCTTTGGCGACTTCCTCTCAGCACATTTCTAGCAAAAACTCTGAGAGTAAATAAAAAATGGCACGAAAACGTTTCTCAAAAATCTGTCGTTCGGAGTCGACTTTAAACTAGGTAGGTCCCGCCACTCATATATAAAATTAACGCACACAACATAAGTGGTGTGAGAAACTAGGTTGTAATCCTTGTAAAGGGTTGTATTGAGCAATTATACATATATGTTCATACAGATCTGGTCAAAATTTAGTTTTTTACTCAGAGGCTGTTTTTCACTTTAAACTAGAAATTTGATCTTCGTGCCTTATATAGTACAACCATGGCTTTATTGGTGGAAAACAAATGCAATTGAATTGTAGTTCCTCCATTCTCAGCGTCTTTAAGTGATTCTCATATTTCTTTGAATTTTTATTCTTAAGTCTTGTCTTGTCTTGTCATTTGTCACAGATTTCTTACACACTTACTGTCATTTGTCGTTTGGTTGGTCGGTCGGTCGGTCTTTATCTCGTATGAAAATATGATTTGTAATCTTCTTTATTTGCAAGTGTTCCATGGAATCATATTTTTCTTTTATCTCTCACTGCTGCTGCTGTTGTGGTCTTTTCTAGTGTTTTATTGAGCACATCGTTAAGCCAAATGAGGCTGATAATGATAATGTTGTTGCTGCCGATAATAATATTGTATGGATGTGTGGGTGTGATGGGTGTTGGGTGGTGGTGATAGTGATGGTCATCATCATAAAATATGGCCATAATTTATTTTGACCTTAATACTCTGCAACATGTCTTCTTTGACGATTCGTTATTCCGTTTGTCTATCGTATTTGGTTTTTGTTAACACACAACTGTTGTCATAAGACAACATAAACTTCTTCCCCCACCCACAAACATAGGATCGTAACACGTGTTACATTTTTATGTGGTTTCGCTCGAGTCCATTCATTTTACTTCCGGTTACTTATTTGGCAATTTTTTTCTTTCATTTTTCTTGTCTTGGCTTTATTTTTCTTTTCTTTCAAAATTATGTGTGACAATATGTTGCTAAGAAATGTTCTCGTGAATGTCCTGTTATTGTATTTGAGCTTTATTTCCTGTCCTTAGCTGTTGTTGTTGTTGTTGTTCATATTTTCTTTAAATAGTTTTTTCTTTCTTTTCTCTCGTGTTTTATTCTCTTGTCCTTTTCAAAAGATTAATAGAGTTTTGACCTTTTGAATTGATTTTCTTCTCTTTTGCTTGTGGTTTTCTTGAGCTGCTTTTTATGAGCCTTTAATATGGCCAATAAACAGATGGCAGTAAATTTTTATATGAATTAAAAAAGTTGTAGTGGATTAGAAGCGAATTTATGATGCTCTACCTATCTCCGGTTTTGGCTCCAAAAATCTAGCAAATGATGAGGAATGATTGATAGGGGAAATGACGTCATAGCTTAGCATTACGCAAAAAGTATTGAGTGAATTATTGTGGCTGTGGCCTTTTCAAAGTAGTAAAAAAACTGTCATTGATGTCATTATCTGTATGATAAATTTTGTGAATCAAATCCCATAACCAATATATTGTTTATCGAGGCCTCAGAAACTGTATGAGATTAAGAGTTTGCGACCAGAAAAATGATTTCTAACGCTTGAGAGCCTAAAATGTGCATTTTAGTCAAGGAGACCATCTCCTGTAATAATCTTATAACCAATAAGCGTAAATGATGACATGGATTTGCTTACAAGTATTACCGTTTACAACGAATAACGTATGCGGATATGAGAGTTGTATGCCGTAGCGTTATAGTGGAACTAACTGACAGTTAGTATATCGCTTCCTGACTTAAGTGATGTCTGAAGACGTCTTTGAGCTCCACAATTTAGTCGCATTGCAATAACCTCCTATGATGATTAGTTTTGTTTAGTACTTTCACTACTGAGGAAACACATTTTATCACAATAGGCTCGCGAGATACAGCTCAATTTCGTTTAGCTGCGGATAGTTTGATTTCATATGGAGTTCCATGTAAATTTCTACCAAAATTTACAGGTTTTGGTTTCTTATGCAAAGAGTATCTTCCTTACTTAATTGATCATTGCATCCGTTTAGTCAAGATTACAACCTAGTTTCGTATACCATCCATATTGAGCGTGATCATTTTATCCATGACACTAGAGTTAAGAAACTTCATGGCAATTTTATTCACTCTCAGAGCGTTTGTCAGAAGACGACTGGGAGAACGGAAGAATTATTTTTTGTCATATTATAAGCTCATGTTATAAGCCAATTCGGTACCTACTATAATACTGTACCTACTATGACGCTTATGAGTGTTGCTCTAAATCCAACAGAATTTTTTCTTGTCTATAATTTGCTGAAAAGTGTGTTTTTACGGGGTTTTATAGGACCGTGATTGGATGGACAATTTTAGTAACAACCACGTTTGTCGTTGGAGGTAATTGCCTGCGGCTTTCTTAGCGTTGTTCCATCTTTTCCTTTAGGGAACCAGAAAAGACTACAAGAGACCAAATAAGGTATATCTGTTATGTTTTTGAGAAGAATATCAATCAGAAGCAATGATGAGTAGAACGAACATCTGCAATGTAGACTGATTGTATATATTTTATAAAGCTAGGGTCAAACCTCGTTAACATAATGGCAGGTAGAATATTCGGGTATTCATGCAAATAGGATTACTTATGAGTGCTTTAAAACTGAGTGTATTCTGATCTTCCGATGGATGGGTGGAAGTCACACACTATATGTGTGTCTACCGATTTGAGTTTATTAAGTTGCATATGTGATAGCAGAACAACTTGTTCTTGTTGAAACTTGCTAGATTCGCTCTGATGACTGTGCGTAATGTTTCCCTGTGGCGAAATGTTTCCCTCGAAAGTTAACTGTTTTTTTTTGCATTTTATTCTACACTTAATCTCATATTTCGTATTTTGTAACACAATAGAAATTTGATTTTTAATTTCTCAATGAAGTTTTAAACTCTTCTAGGACAGACTTTAAAGCCACTTTAAAATTTCTTAAAAAAATTTTCAACATTTTCTAATGTTTTAATACTTCAAACAATCAATACTATTAGAATAAATTCCCGATAACTTCTTGGCAATTGACAATACCCAATAAATTATTGACAGCTTAATGTCACTTCATATTTACCAAAGATTTCAAAGTCAACCAAATGTAACACAAAATAACGCCGCCGCAAAATTGTTGCCTTCGAAGTCAATTGACCATTTTAAATCGGCTTTGCTTTTAAAACTGTTTTGCCTGCCACTCTCACTTCATGGACTTTGAAAATGTTTTATGGAAATATACTCTCATGAAACAACCATAATTTACTTTTTATTTTAAGAACATAAAAGAAAGAAAGAAAGAAGAGAATCCACTTGCCATTTATCATATTTCTTGACCTTGATTTATAGTTTCGTTTTTCCTTTTCATTTCTTTTTAGAAATTTTTATATTTCTAGGAACGGAATGAAACGAAAAATATTAAAAGAAAAAAGAAAACATTAAGCATTTATTACTGCCCAAGTAAAAATGGCTGGTGGGGTGGTGGAAGAATAACTGCCACATTTTTGTAAATGAAACACAGAAAATTGAAGAAAAAATCCGTCTTTTATGGTGTCAAATAAAACCCATAACAATGGGGGCCTCCCCCTACCACAGCTCTGTTTCCATTTTAATAATTTTTCTTGGCACACTCACACTCTGTAAATGAAACCATAAAATTTTTACAACAAAAATTTAAGCTTTAAAGCCTCTGTGTCGTCCACCCCTGTTTTATTCGGGGTGGCAAGGCAGGCAGTTATTATTTTTGATAGAAGGAGGATGACAGTTGGGTTTATTTCAAAGGAAATTAAAAGTTTTGTTTCGTTTTATTTTTATTAAAAACATAAAAAAGGAAAAAGAGAAAGAAAAGTTAAAAATAATAACAGAAACAAATTATTTAATTTTATTAAAACTAAAAAAGTAACAACAAACAAAACATAATTCATAAGAAAATATAAGAAATTGTTTGCAGAGAAATTTTGTTTTATAAAGAAAATTTTACAAGAAATTTGATTTTAAACTTTGCCTTTGAAATCAGATACAAGGCACACACAGAGGGATTATTGGACAGAAAATATTGTTCACATAAAATCCGGCCAAACTAAACAGGCATTATTCTGTAAAATTATGAGATTGTTTACTCTGCCATCTAAAAGGCAAGGCAAAGCAGGCGAGTGAGTTAGTGAAGTTCAGTCAGTTTTGTGTGAAGACGCGGTGTGTTTGAAGAGAGCAATCGCGTTTTGAAGGTCTCCGTTACAAAGATCAGTCGAACACAATTGTCTAGTAATTGTTATTGTTTATGCAAAAGGGTGCAAAGAGGAATAACAAACAAAGCAATTGTTGTTGTTTACATCATGTTGTAAACAGTGGCATACAGAATTGTGCGAATACTAAAAATTTTCAACTGAAATTAAATACAAATTTATTTTTATTTTATTTGCAATCTACGAGCTCATATTTTAAACGTTTTTAAAAAGTAAAAACGTAACGTTTGTAAAGGAGACAAATCGTTTGAATAGTAGATGAATTAGCTGCAAATTATTCTTACTTATTAAAATGCAATCGTTTTCAATGAATAGTTAAATGGAATTAGTACTTCAGCCGAGAATATGGTTTTGTCATTGATGCAAGCAAAATAGTTCTAATGGATTCTTACGTAAAATTCTTGCTGTAGTAGTATTCTTCGTATAAATAGCTTAACGAGGTTCTCAGAATCTGCATGGAATAGCTATTCTACTCCAAACACAAATTGTTCTGCATGGGTTTTCTAAACATACAGTCAATCTACACTTTAAGTGTGACAAATAATTCACCAACAATGCCAATTACTAGAGACGATAGTCAGTCGTCAACTCTTCGGCTTCAATGCCTGTCAAATACCCTTTTCAGTCAAAGGTGAGAGTGTTAGGTTTCATTATCTTATCTGGACACGCCATTCCTTAATCAGGGAAGAGGCAAGTAAAGCTGGCAACAGCTGAGTTATGATTAGTAGCCATAAGTGACCAATATTTTGACTGAAAGATACATACGTTTGACATTACAATCCCTTTTCAACTCGTTCAATGGTGAATTTATTAGGTTTCATTATTTTACTAGGGGCTCGTCGTTTTTTAATCAGGGAAGCGTCGAGTAGAGTATCTCAAAGCTGCCGATGGAAAGTTATATTTAGTAGTCATAAATGACCAATATTATGAATGAAATCAGTTTTTGTAATTCAATTTTAGCTTATCCACTCATTATCCAATTCTCACTTCTGTATATCCAGCTTGTGGTAAACCTGGTCTAGCAAAATTATTTTTATAGATCTGGACAGCGAAATTGTTGTCAAAAAAAAAAAAAAAAAAAAGAGAAGAGAAGAGAAGAGAAGAAAACCAGTAGAAATAGAAGATAATTTGTAGAATCGGCTGCTATAAGTCTGTTGCCTCATTCAAGGATTTTGTTACTCTTTTCGCTTTTTAAGCCAGCTGGGCTTGCTTCATACGATTTGTTCTAAGCTCAGGTACCATCTACCATCAGAGTTTTTATTTTAATTGCTTCAAAAAGAAATATGTCCAGATAGAGAGCCTCCATGACTGAGACTTGAGGTTGTGCATATCACACTGTCACGGCGTTTGATGGCTTTGCATCCGCTACTGGGATGAGGCTGGTATATATCGCTACACAACGCTTTAATTTGTACACCTAATATCGTACATTACCAGGCTACATTAGGGTACCAACAAAATGAGATGGCGGAGAGGGTTTCCCTATTCACAATTGCAGCAACAGGACAGAATGCCACTTGTTTAGCGATAAATTTAATCACACTGTGTTCATTAACCATGCGACTATAATACTGGGTTTCTGTCCCCATATCGACGCCTCCGTTCTATAACATTCTAAGTCGAAAAAGTGTGTTTTGAGTTATGAGCTCTCAAAGTTTTCACGCGACATACGACTATATGTGTATTCAAAGTAGTTTTTTCCCTATAACTTCGGAACGGATCGGCGTATCTTAACCAAATTTTGACAGTATTTGAGTTAGAGAACGTAGAATTTAAAAATGCAAGAACATTAAAAACGTTCTAAGTACACTTAGAACGTTATAGAATGGAGGCGTCGCTATTATCCGGTACACTTGATTAAAAACGTTTGTCAAATAAAACCTCGACCTTAGAACGAACCCTTCTCGTTTAAACTCATAACCTTCACTTCTTGAAGTTTCTACCATAGCTCGTTAAAATTCAATTTATGTATATCGTCCGAAACCATTTAAAATGCTTATTTGCATCCTTTCCAATTCAATTTCCAGACACCCATCCCATTGTGCACTATTCCATGTACACAGACAGAGAGAGAGAGAGATACACGTTATTGCAATCAGAGCTTAGCATGGCATTGTTGAAATCTCTTTTTTTCTTTACTAGTAAAACCCTTTTCACTTTCTTAATATTTTTATTCACTTTTGTATGTGATTGTGATAAACTTCCTCTCTGTGTGACTTTCTATATTTTATTGCACATTTTTCTTATTTTTTCGTTTTTGTATTTTATTGTGATAGTTTTATGCCAAATTCGTATTTCGTTTGGTACATCAACGGTTTCCTGCACATTTACAAGGGAAATCGAGATTTGCAAACGAAAAAAAAACAACAACAAAAAGAATAGAAAGGATAAGCAATTGAACACAACATTAACTAAGAAAAAAAAGGGAAATCAACCTCCAAACGAAAGAAGCAAGCAACGAAATCAATAAAAATGTAAAGAAGCGCTTGTAAAATTCAAATTCAAATTCATGATAAAAGATTTAAATTGTAACCCTGACATGTACTGGAATATATTCTTAATGGCATTAAATTTAACAAAACTAGGAGAAAAAAGATGTCGCCGTGGTATAGTAGGTAGTGGCTTATTAGACGAAAGGCCCGAGTTCGAATCCCAGGCCAGACATCAAAAACAAAATACAAAAAGTATTTCTTCGGCGACTTCCTCTCAGCAGATTTCTGGCAAAAACTCTGAGAGTAAAAATTGCCATGAAAAAGCTTCTCAAAAAAAAATCTGTCGTTCGGAGTCGACTTTAAACTGTAGGTCCCGCCACTCATGTATTAAATTAACGCACACAACATGAGTGGTGTGAGAAGCTAGGCCGTAATCCTGACTGAAGGGTTGTAATGGCCAATTATGTATGTAGGAGAAAAAAGAAGCCAAGAAAACTTAATTCAAATGGTATTACGGGTGATACAATTTAAAGGAATCTAAATGCACGCACCTTGCATAAGAAAATGTCACAGCAAATTTATAAAATGTCGTGAAACAAATGCCACAACCATGCCACAAGACCCCAAAGAGTCTCATGTGAGAGTTGGAAACCATTTAAAACGAAATTCTAAAAAATATTGCAAATCTAACAGCATAGGATCAGTAGTACAGCTGTCAACACATAAGACTCCATGGCAACTCCCAGCATGATTCCCAAAGTAGGTAAAATTTGTCGAAGCTTCTTCAAAATTGAATGGGAATTTGTAATGGATCAGTTGCAATCTAAATACGACTGAAAAATAAAATCAACCTGTTTTACTTGCTGTCTAAATGCGATCTAAAAGAGGAGAACAATTTCTCTTACAAAATCTTTTCCTATATGTAGTCTATGTATTGTACTTGAGTGGGACTTTGCAACATTACAGCGAGAATTGAGTCTTATACTATGTTCAGACATGCACTTTTATTGAGTCAATATTCAGTTATTTGAGAACAATATTTTAAGTGTTCAGACATAACAATATACGCAGTTCAGCTGCTTATTCAATATTCATTTCACAGCTGGTAAACAAATCAGCTGGTTGTTTCAACATTTGTATTTTTTTTGTTTGTCGTTGTTGACATTTGAGTTGTCAAACATCAACAGAAAATGTTCGGATAATTGTAATATGCGCACTGAACATACTTACGACTGTGCTGTATTCTAAGTTTTACCCAAGATTATAACAATTTTCGTATTTATTGCGCAATAATTAATTGAAACTTTATATGAAATGAGCTAAATAATAGCGTTTATTGCGATTTACACAATAAAAGTTCATGGGTGAACACAGTATTATGGCTGCATGCTTTAAAGATTTGTGAATTTGAGGCCTTGAAGATCAAGAATATGAATGTGAATACAGTGTGAATATGACAGTCATATTTACATACATACATACAGCCACAAACATCTGAATACGCGGGAAAATGCAGAGGTCAACTGGTAAAGGATCACTCAAACCATACGCATTTTCCATATTCTATACATACGTACATAATTGGTTATTACAAGCCTTCAGTTAGGATTACAACCTAGCTTCTCACACTACTTATGTTGTGTGAGTTAATTTTATACATGAGTGGTGGGACCTACAGTTTAAAGTCGATTCCGAACGACAGTTTTTTAAGAAACTTTTCATGGCAATTTTATTTACTCTCCGAGAGTTTTTGTCAGAAATTTGCCGCGAGGAAGTCGCCGAAGAAATATCTTTTCAGATTTCGTTTTGGTGTTGGTGGAGATGTCTGCCCATGGGTTTGCACTCTGGCCTCGCGTCTAATAAGCCAACACACTACCACCTACTAGACTACGGCAACGAGAAAGAGGAAGTCAACTAAAATAGAGTCCCGCAGGCCATATGCATATCCTATATCGAGTCTTTCAGTACATTGCTCTATTTATTCCCAGTCGACTTGTGTATTTTGGCACCCAGTGAGGCAATTGTCCTAAGTAGTGTAGAGTGCTAAGGCATGTGGTTACGCTCTGGCTCTCGAAAAATTTTCAAAAGCGAATTTACTTCTGAACTTAACTTCTGTAACAGTTTCAGTTGCTACTCATTCGACTTTACCATCATCAAAGTCTTTGTAATAGCCTAGGTGGCTTTCAGGCTAAAATCGTGATTTGTAAAAAAGACTTTCTCACTACGGCTGTGTTTGCGTTAATAGTCAAGGGGTTATCTTTGATCTGTGATAGCTCGTTATGCTTACTCAGTTAGTATGAAAGTGTAGAAACGACTTAAATGCGTCCATTCTTCCTTTTCGAATGACAGTTATATGAGTTCCAGGCCATCGAGATCTACAGGATCTGATGCTTGCGAGACTTATCTAACCTCGGTAGTATCGATTACAACATTTATTTTTTCCTATTACTTGTGGAGGGATATTGGATCACAAGCACTTGGCAATATAAAAGAAGAAGATACAGTTGATTTTTCCTTTTACAGCTTCATTCATGACAACTCAGGGATATCTTGTATTGACCTAGGGGACCTTGCTTATGTACACCGATCTGATTTAAGTTACATAAACCGTAGTCGCCATTGTCTAGAAGGTACATAGTGTGTTGGCTTATTAGACATGAGGCCAGGGTTCAAGCCCAAGTCAGACATCTCGAACAAAGCGAAATATGAATCTCTCAGCAGATTTCTGGCAAAAACTCTCGGGGAGTAAATAAAATTGTTATGAAAAGTTTCTCACAAAATCTGCCGTTCGGAGTCGACTTTAAACTGTACGTCCAGCCACTCATGTATACAATTAACATACACAACTTAAGTGGTGTGAGAAGCTAGGTCGTGAGACGAGCTGAAGGCTTGTAATGACCAATTATGTACGTATGTAAACGGGTTTTTTTAGCTAACCGATTGATGTATAAGTATTCAAGATAGTGTCCCATGGTATTGTTTGGTACTCTTAGTAGCTAAGATCAGTCGCGCCAACCAGCTGTAGCTAAGTATCGTCAATCTCTTCAGGCAGGTGTTCTGGCTTTGATGGCGTTAACATTTTGCCTCTTAAATGTCTCAATTAATCTGAACTCTTCCGGTTACGTCGTTGTAGACCATGGCGATGATTTCGTGTACATAAAATTATAGAAAGAGCTCAATGACATAGCAGAGGATACGCTTATCTTTTTTGTCTAATGTTTAACCAAGAGTAAGTACTCATTCCCAATATGATTAATTATTAGAAACCAATTGTCAAAGTGTTGCTTCTCTTACTTAAGGAAGAGTTATGTTTACTGTTTACATACATACATAATTGGCTCATTACAACCCTTCAGTCAGGATTACGGCCTAGCTTCTCAGCTGTTTACTGTTTGCCAAACTTTAATTCAATAATCCTGAAGCTATTAATAACAACAACAACAACAACAACAAAAAATACCAACAGCGACAGTGGCAACAGAAAATTATACATTTTCAGTTTTCTTATTGAGAAAACCACAAATCATAATAAATGAACATTAATTAACAAGAAAACACAGCGAAAAGGTGGCGGGAGGAGGAGTAGATTGTTCCATTTCATATTTCTAAAATTAAATTTCTTGTTAAAACAGCAAAAATAATTACCACACGAAGTGGTGTGGTATGCTGTGTGATTAAGGGAGAGAAGAGAGAGAGTGTTAAAATCATAACTGATGATGGATCCTTATGCCACAAGCAAACAACTGCTAATGCAGCAGCAATTGGCAATGGCAACCATTTTCTAAAAATGCTACACAAAGTTTGTGAGCGTGTGCCAGGGACTAAGTGTGTGTGGCACAAATAAATGATGAAAACTACTCGAAGCAATTCTAAAGTAAATATTTTTCTCATTTTGTTGAATCGAAAAAAAGAAAGCGAAAAACGGCAAATAAGAGGCAAAGAAAACAAACAACTTTTATGACGAAGTGAAAAATGCAATGCAACTTAACGCCCAGCAGAAAAGAAGAGTCTCTATTAGACTAGAAGAAGCACTTCTTTTTAAATTAATTTTCAATTCACTTATTCATTCTGGCATTCTCTTATTCTGTCATTCATTCATTTATTCATTAAACTTGTCGTAATTCGTTTTCAAATCTAAATGTTGCTGCAACAGTGCAATTGCCTGTGCGGTTCCTGTTCTATTTGTTTTGAGAAGAGCAAAGTAATCACCGAACTAATCCTTCATCTCGTTTAAGTTTTTAGAAAAAAGAAATTTTTTTTTCTGCAAAAAAGTTTTTCACTTGATTACCAAGTAAATTGCGAAGAAGAAGAGCAAATCTAGCATTTGTTATACAGTGTAGGAAAAAATAGTAGTGGAGTGTTAACTTCAATTAAACGGTAAATACTTTGAAATAACCGAAGACTTTATTTTAAGCAGAATTTAAGCTGCGGCATCAATTACGTGTATGACTCCATATGACCAAACCCAGGCAGCAAGTATTAAAGAGACTTATCTCCACCTTGGTTTAATTCTTAACCTGTGTGGGAGCTCGTTTACCCATAAAATTTCAATAGAAGATATGGTCTAGACCTTTAACACAACCCGTTTGTACTTCATATAGTTTGGAGGTCATCTATCCTATGAAAGTTTCCAGAAGAGCAATTTTGTTCCTTCATGATAATACCAGGCCGTATACAGTGATACTCGCTTGGCTAAAAGTTGCGAATATTTTTTTATGTACTTTATACCCTCTGCAGTTTTTCTAATGTATTCGGTTGTTATTGAGGATTGAGAACGAAAATTGCAATCAAAAATTGTCATATACAACCTCAAACCTTAGATTACTTGTGAGAATCGAGAGTATGGCGTCACTGAGACGATAAGCATATCCCATGCTAAGTATTTGTGAGCGCTGATCTATCTATTTCCAATCGACTTGTTTATTTTGGTAGTTTTTAGTGGCCTGCCACGTTGTGAAACTATTGTCCAATGGAGTATAAAATGCTAAGTCATATGGTTGTGCTATAACTCTTAGAGAACTTTCAAAACCGGTTTCTCTCAAACTTAACTTATGTCATAGTATTGGTGTGTACTCGCCTATCCTTCGGCAAAGCCTAAGTGATATTAAGTAATGGCCAAGTTTAAGGCCAATTAGAATCTGAATTTCTGATATTTTCAGCGTTACATTAACCGTCACACATTAAAAAGTACTCGTGTGTTGTGTCAAGCGTTGAGCAAATACTACGAGATTATAAACTGTAGTGGGCTTGCTTGATCTTATGAAGCAATATATTCCGGTAAATAAATAAAGTAGGGTGCAGAACCTTACAATTTAAATGAACTTCTGCTGGACTCTTCTCTTACCATGATCGGGCTTTGGTGGCGATGCCACATGTTATGATTTCTTTAATAGGAATGCTACCATCATTCATTTCATATGACAGTTCATGTGATGTTTCTTCTGGTTTTTCCGACACATTTTTTTCGGGAGCAAAAATTAAAAAAATTGGTTGGTGAGAGTGAAAAGAGAAAATTTGAAATATTTTTGAGTAGATCTTGGAAATAGAAATGAAATGTAGGAAATGAAGTTTGTTAGCTTCAAATTTGGTATTCACTTTGTGTCCAATTTCCTGAAATTAGCCTCTAATAGTGGTCCATTGGTTACTTTACTGCTCTAGAACATTAAAGCTGGCCAAGAATGCCTGTAGTATATTCTTTACCAATAAATTTTAAGGAAAAGAAAAGCTAAGTTGCATAAATTTTCGATATACTGTTTTTATAATAAATTATTATCAGTGCTTTAATATTTAAAAGCATTTTAAGGAGCATATCTCATCATGTGTGTGGAGTTAAAATCGAATATAAAAACCAAAGACACAAACCCACCCTTTTAGCAACGCCGCTTTTTGTCTTTAACATGGTAAACTTTGCTATTAACAGAGTGGTATTAACTACTTAACAGTGGTAATAAGTACATTTGTCCTCTTTTTGCAATTATTGCAGACTATTGACATGAAATTTAGTTATTATTTGTGAATAATAATGTTGGAATGTATGGTGTGGGTGGAGGGGCTAATGTTCTCATCTTTCAAAATTATTGCAACTATCCCACTGCCACGGTTCCAAAGATGACCCCCTGGACCTCCAAACATTTGCATACAGTCTGGTAGGTATGCTATTTCTTATATGTTCCAAAATGGCCGCTGATCTTCTAGAGAACTTTCAATTACAAAATTGATAGTTTCAAAGATAACTTTCTTAATACCATATCACATTTTGTATGTGACTAAATTGTTGATTATATTAGGAGGCCTTGGAACCTTCCTTTGCATATAGTATGGTACTCATAGACCTAGTTTATGGCGTAAAATTGGCTCCTAACCAAGATGTCTTGTTCAGATGCATACTTTTAAACAGCTAACAGTGATTTGTTAAGGGCAAATTTTGTTATATTAAGAGCAAATTTTTGCTCTGCTAATGCCAACTGTGGCGCTGCTAAAATTTATGGTTTGTGTCTTGGATTTTCAAGTTCGAATTTATATTCACACAAATGTTCAAATATGTATTTTTCTAAGCTTTTTAACTGTCCTTGGTTAAAAGTGATAATATTTCCATATCTACGAATTAACGCCAAAAGTCTTCTACTCTTCTTTGACTCACGATTTTATTTTGCCAAAATTTTAATTTTAATGCTTTCAATATTCAATTGCCATCTCTAAATCGCAAGCAACAATTATAATTCGTAAGAAAACTTTAATATCCGTACACTTCTTTTAATTATCCAGCCACTAGACTGCGCTTTTACGGCGTTCCTTACAGTTTCTTTTTATGACACTTGAGTTGGAAAAAATTAAGAAAAAATAAAATGAAATTCTTTCTTTATCTCTGTTCAGAAAAGATATAGAAAGGCTTTCTTATGTTTTGTCTTACTTTTGGGAGTCTTAAAAATTCTTTCGTATTCCTTTTCGTAATGGATAGACCGTGTGTTATAGTTTTTGGTGGCATTCCCTCGCTTATGCTCTGTCTCTCTCTGTCACTTTCTCTCTAGGGGAAAGAATGTGTACGTTTGCTGGGAATTTTTGTAGTTTTTAAAACTATTTCTACAATTTACAAACTTGTCAGACAATTTTTATGTCGTATTTCCGGTTACTACTACCACCGCCACTACCACTGCCATTACCATCATTTCTTACTCCCTTACGCTGACTACTGCTACCACTGCTACCAACACAGCTACTCTCCTTCCTGTAATGAAAAATTAACGGTTAAGAAATGTTTCGTTATTCTATCATCATTTCTTGTTGTCCTCGTCGTTCTTGTTGTCGTTGTTGTATCATTATGAAGCCAAATAGCAAAGAACGACACAACTTTTGTCGTTGTTTCTAAATGTTTTGTATGAGTGTGTGTGTGTGAGTGTTGTTATATTTTTGCTTCATTCTTCGGATGCGTGTGTATTTCTTTTTTATTGTCATTATAGTTGTTGTAACAATAAGTTTTCCTCTTGAAGGAGAAAAGATACGACCACTTGAAACTTATGTTGCCATTTTTTTTCTCTTGTTCTTCGTAGTTTTCCTTAAGGAAAGGAACAAAACATTTCTTGTTCTGTTATTCTCCTGTTTCTGTTGGTTTTTTGCGTTTCGTTCTTAAAGTTTTCCATTGGCTTTAAGCTACAAATGGAAAAGAGAGAAAGAAAGGACAAATAAGAGAGAGAGAGAGAGAGAGAGAGAGAGAGTGCGAGAGTGAAAACAATATTTATGTAGTGCTGTCTTGTATTTGTGAAAAATATGTTTTCACTTGTTTAAATTGCAATATTTTATATGCGAATGCACTCGCACCACAACTTGTATGTTGCGTAGGTAGACTAACTTTAATGGGAGTTTAATTTTAACGATCACCACACACATTAAAATAAAAATAAAAAAACATTTTAAACGTGCCATATATCAACTTAAACAACATTTTTATGGTAATTAATGGCTGCCAGGCAATAATTTTAAATCGCTTTTTTTGCTATTGTGGCAACAAAGCTGAGATTATTATCTAAATGGTGCAGAGAAAGTGGGCTGCAAGTAAATTTAACTAAAACATGGGTAGTACTCTTCTGTTCAATCTGCTTCTGTTTGTAAACCCTTGTACAAACGAAGTTGCATTTACATTATCCATTACAACCCTTCAGTCAGGATTACGGCCTAGCTTCTCAACACCACTCATGTTGTGTGCGTTAATTTTATACATGAGTGGCGGGACCTACAGTTTAAAGCCGAATCCGAACGACAGATTTTTGAAAAGCTTTTCATGGCAATTTGTACTCTCAGAGTTTTTGCCAGAAATCTGCTGAGAGGAAGTCGCCGAAGAAATATTTTCATATTTTCGTTTTGATGTCTGACTTGGGATTCGAACTCGGGCCTTTCGTCTAATAAGCCAACACACTACCTACTAGACCACGGCGACTTCAGTGCACAGAGTAAAGTGTTTAATTACCACAAAAACATAGAAGCACTAAAGCTATGAGCATATCATACTACTAGATACTGTTGGTTTAGGTATCTCTGTTGACTATTAGACGTCGTAGTACATTGCGTTGTATAAGGGTTTGTTAGACAGGAACTCCGACTTTAAACCTCAGTTGTGGCACTTTGAAAAAAGAAAGCTTGGAGGCAGAAATATTGCCTTCTTTAACTCCCTAACAGTAGACTACTGGCGAAGGTTTTATTGCCGCCTTCGTGGAACTGTGGATTCCGCCACATATATACAGTGGTGGACCACGAATTTAAGACACGACATATGACTGAGTTACTTGTGATAATTTTTACAATTTATCGAAAAAATTATGGGTCCATGATATTTTTTTAAGATTTTAGTAATGTTATGAAGAAAAATTAATAATATTTTCTTACCTATATTCGGTTAAGAATTTATATTTACATATTATATACATAAACACAAATTTTATCCTGGTCACGAATTTAAGACATAGGCATAATATAACACTATTCTCTAAATTAAGCTCAGCTTCATAAAAAAATCATAGTATTTTTGATCACAGCAGCACATCTCCTGGGTAAACTTTCGACTAATGCCACATAACGTTGCTTTGGAATTGCATACCAAGCCTTTTGGATTTCTTCTCACAAATCGCTTGAATTTCTTGGTTTAACTGTTCGTACATGTTTCTCAACATCATTCCACAAGTTCTCAATTGGATTGAGGTCCGGGGATTGAGCTGACCACTTAAGAACAACGATATCCTTTTCCTCTAAGCAACTCTTCACTAGACGTATCATGCATAAATTTCGATATTAGAGGCATGTTGTCTTCAGCGAATGGTATCATAGTGTCTGTTACAATATTTTTGTAAACATGGTGGTCCATTTTAGAATTTATATTGTAAATGGGACCTACACCATGCCAGGAAAATGCTGCCCACACCATCACATTTCCACCACCATGTCTAACCGTTTTTAGGGTGTACTTTGGATGATGCTCCAGGTTTGGAGGGCGCCATACGTACCGCTTTCCATCAGAGCCGAAGCGACAAAACTTCACTCGTCGCTCCAAAGTATATTTTTCCAAAATATCATGGGTTTCTTGAGATTTCTCAATTATCACAAATAAGTCTGTCATATGTCGTGTCTTAAATTCGTGGCCACCACTGTATGTACATAAATATCAAAATAGGTTGTAATCATGCCAAAAGTATTTTAAAAACGAATATCGTATGTATAGCTACACGATATCTTAACCAGTTGGCACACCTACAGTAAGCGTCAAAAGAAACTGTACATTAAAAAAATATACATTAATTAATTACCGTTATTTTTATTTTAAAATTGTTTAATTGCCAGTTTTTAAAATTGAAACAAAAAAAATGTTCAAAAAATTTCGTAATATATTATATATATTTTTCCAGCATTCTTCTTAAGTGGTAAAAGTTGATTTTGTTGATTGTTAGAATTTTATCCTTAGTGTACAGTTTCTTTTGACACTCACTATAGTTTTTGACAATATTGTGACAAAAGGCCCTACACCACCCAGAGGACGATAACCTGGACATCATTTAGAGTCAGATAAATCATAGGCTAAGCGGTCAAACCTCCAAATTATGGTAATAAAATTCAATCTAAAATAAGGTCTATAGAGGGCGTATATTCAGTAAGGGTATACGCAGTAACCAATTTAATCCAATCTGTGACTCTTTCTCAACTTTTTACGCCGGAAAAGGATCAAACAAGTGTTTTAGTTGCTTTGGCTGTAGAAGAGCTAAAGAAACCAAAACATTTTTTTACGATTTTCTCGTCTTTATTAACTTTATTGTGAATGAAATATTTTGCGGTTTAAAACTAACAAATATTAAAGCATTTGAAAACTAAAGAAAATCTATTTCCCTTTGCCTAAACCCTTAAATGAATCATGAGATAATAAAGCAAATCGATATGCGGTATTATTGTGTTCAATAAAATCAATCGATATCCTTACAACCAAAGAAATGCAAAATATGTGTAACATACAACACATACATACATGGCATTAAAGTATCCTTTAATACACATACATGTACATAATTTTGTATCTGCATTAGTGGTGGGGATGTTATTAACGTATCATCGGTTCGATATAAGGATTCCATCCAGCAACACCTTCTGTTATAAAAAATTTTTCAAATTTCCCCCGCCTTACTTTCGTTTGCAAAAAACCAACAGCAGCAGCAGCAGCATCAGCAGGAAAAAAACAACAGCAGAGAGAAACACCAGTCAACAAAAACACATATATGTATATTGACAGTAAAACGAAGTGTCAATATGTGGTTAAAAGTTAAAACACGAGTATATATTTATGTTTTTGGGGTATTTCCATGTATTTCTGTTGTTTGTATGTCTGTGGTGTGCAACATATGTGGTATTTGCAACAGTATGCTACAAATACAAATACATACAGACAGACAGACAGTTTCATCCACCCTTCGGATTCGTTTGTCAATTTGTGTAATCTAATGGTGATTTAATGGCGGCTATAAAGCATCACACACCCATACACACAGTAAATTTCAAATTAAAATGTATTTTACCCCGGAGGGTAAAGAGCAAAATAAGGAAAAATAATGAAGGAAAATGAAAAGCGAGTATAGAATTCATCTATAAAAGGTAATAACAGTTATATTTAGAATGAATGCCACATGAGTTATGTGAAATCGTAACAAAATTTCAAAGCGTATACGTAATGTGTGATTAAGAATTGTCACTTACTTTTAAAAGGTGTAGTAAAACAGAAATCCATCTGTCATCATGGCTTCATTTGAAACTTTATTTGGATCTTTTCAAGGCATTAAGACTTTCTCCATCTCCGTTTAGTAATCAAGAATTCGATTAAAGTGTACACGACTTAACCGTGACTCTCTACATTATCCAGGGTATTGTTTGCCAACCTTAACTGGCTGGCTATCACCAGACATATTGGCAGAACAAGTGTCCGCAAAATGCGGCGATGAGACTGAGCGCCATAAGAGCATGAAAATGCAGAAACGATGGTCATGCTAAAATCGACTTCAAGCTACCTGAACCTGCATTGGGTCCTGATTTCGTAATGCAGGTACAGTACAGTCCTTGCGCTGACCAACTTCTTTTTTTTTCCTAGTTTGGTAGAACTTGGTCAGTACAGGGACTGCGTTCACCTGTGGCGTCACATCTGAGCCGCTATACGTGCTCAAGTAAGCTTTTGGTATCAAGGCTATCCCTCCAATCTAACCTAGCAGGATAGATCCCAGGAAATATCATTCAGGTCTTCACTGATCCAGATCCAGATCGCACTTCGAAGTTGGATGTGAAATCTTTTCAGTACAAAGGAACTTTAGATCGGCTGTTGGCATAACAAACTATTGTAGTATTTTACAGGATGAAATAATGGATATTAAAATTGCCGCCATTCGAATTCGGTATCGGAATATATCTGACGGTAATATGCGTATGTTTACCTACAGTGAAGTGACCATAAGATCCCTAGAGAGAGTCCATAGACCATACCGGGTGTCTCTGCAGGAGATAGCGAGAAATGCACCGGTTAACCTCATTTGGGTTCCTGGACGCAAGGACATCGAAGGTAACAATAAGGCCGATTGATAAAGCTGATATGGAAGTTGCTGTAGTCTAGTAGGTAGTGTATTGGCTTATTAGACGTAAGACCACGATTCAAACCCCTGGTCTGACATCACTAACAAAACGAAATTTGAATATTTTTTCGACGATCTGTAGTTCGGAGTCGACTTTAAACCGTAAATCCCTCCAATCATGTATAAAATTAACACACACAACATAAGCGATGTGAGAAGGTAGGTTGTAATCCTGACTGAATGGTTGTAATGACCGAACTATGTATATATGTATGTGTGTATATGGTACCACGGAAAATTTAAATGAATTCCTACATGAGTTAGGCGCTCCTCTACAGAGTGGGGAACAAATGGTCTCAGAAGAGCTCCATTCATTGGAAATGATGGGATAATGAAGTTACTTTTAGGGACACCAGACAGATCTGGCCCGCCATGTATAGATGCAGAAAAGAATTTGCATTGACCTATCAAGATTCCACTTAAGGATCCTTATGGCAGTGATAATAGAACACTAGTCTGGGAGACTAGGAATACCTCATAACGACTTCTGCAGATGCTGCAACGATGAGGAAAACACAGGAAAGCATAGAACATCTTCTCTGTTATTGTTTAATGCTTGGGATCCTGAGTTGTAAAATTTTTGGACATCCAGAATTTAGAGACAAAACATGGCGATTTGAGATAAATCCTCAACTTCATAAGACTCTGGGAATGGTTGAGAGAATATGTGTGAAGATAAATTCGACTTTTAGCAGTGCCACTTCTTGCCTCTAATTGTGTAAACTTTGTTATTAACAGAGCACTGTTAACTGTTTAACAGCGGCCAATATGTAGATTATTCTTCTACTTTGCAATTATTGTAGACCATTGACATATAAAATGTATTTCTCATTATGATCATTATTATTTGTGAACAACAGTGTTGAAATGGAAAAGATGGCTGGTGGGGATGGAGGACGGAAATTTTTCTCAACTTCGATAGGGGACCCTCTGGACTACCATTTTCATACAGTCGGATAGGTGTACTATTTCTTATATGTTCCTAAATGGCCATTGACTTTCTAGAGAATTTTCTGGCAAAAAATTTATATTTTCAAAGCCAATTTTCTCAATGCCATATCACTTTATATGGAACTATTTTGCTGATTATATTAACCTTGGAACCTTCATTTGAGTATGATATGGTACTCATGGACCTAGAGTATTTCCCAAAATTGGCTGCTAAACAAGTTGGCTTGTTCAGATGGATACTGTTAAATAGCTAACAGTGCTCTGTTAAGTGCAAACTTTATTCTGTTAAGGGAAAATTTTGTTCTGTTAACGCAAAATGTGGCGCTGCTAAAATTTATGGATTGCGTCTAGGATTTTTAAATTCGAATTTATCTTCAGACACATCGGTTTTACAGCATCAAGTAAACTGGGTCTAGTTAGACGGCTACCAGTTTAACTTAACCTAACTTATACCTAATCCTCACTTCAATTTTTCAGCCCTTTTAAACTCTTGAACAGATATCCCATATTCTTTGAAGCTTTAATTGTAATCTTTCTCTATTTTCCGTGGGCATAGTTCCTATAAATTCATCCAGATTTTCCTTTACCAAATGATATGTTTTTTGTTGTTGTTTTCTTTTAGCTTTTAAATAGCACAACAATTTTATCACTCTCATCGTATTCTGCTAACATTTCATTGCGAAAAGTCTTTGACATCTTGTGTAGGAGTAATAGTAGTAGTTGTGTCTGTGTGTATGTGTAAATGTCCTACAACGTTTATTACCATATATTGTCCGTATTTCTAGGCGGTCTTTTGTCTCTTGTCATGGCAGTGGGATAGAATTTAATAGAATTTATGCTCATTTAAAGCCATTTTTTCACCTGTTTCTGCCAATAATCACCTGTCTGTCTGTCTAATGCTTTAGTCTCTCCTTTATGGTTGCTTTTCATGTCACTGTTGTACTATTTTGATCCTTTCTATGGGATTTTCTAGAACAGGCTATGGAGGAGGGTTGCATGAATAGATGGTTGAATGGTTTTCTGTTTTTTTTCTCTCTCTCTCTCTCTCTTTCTCTCTCTTTCTCTATTGCAATTGTTTTTCATCATAATTTATTTTTAGATTGTGATAAACGTTGCAGGCTTTAAAAGGAGCAAAAAACCTGTAGAATATTAAAAAGGTAACAAAGAAAATAGAGAGCTAGGGAGAAGAATAGAGAGGGAGAAATTAAATATTTAATGGAGGCAGGTCTCGCTGTAGAGATGTAGAGAAGAAGAATAGTCGTTTGAATATTTAAATTTTAAATCGTTTGGCATTTTTGATAAAAACGAACGCAATTTTGCATGCATTTTTAAGAGCGCATACAAATGAAAGAATAATTATTTCTTCAAAGCCCAATTTTATCTTAAATTGGCATTCGGAATGCAATAGACGCCTACTCATGCAATATGTATTAAAATTAAGTCTACAGTCTCTCATGTATAAATTTTATTTTGCCTTTAAATATTGCAGAAACTTAAAGTAGACTTCAAAGCATACTCTGTAAAGGACAATCGACTCCATGTACCCTGTGATGTATAAAATGAAGAAGATTGAGAAAATCCACAAGATGACTGTTTGCCTTTCAGAAGTGTTTTCAACAGATTTGCAAGTGAATGTTAAAAGACAAACCATTCCTAATGTGCCTGAATTACTAACTTACTTACTTAATTCGTCATTACAACCATTTTAGTCAGGATTACAACCCACCTTCTCACACCACTCAAGCTGTGTATGTTAATTCGATCCATGCGAGTGGCGGGACCTACAGTTTATTGACAGATTTTTCGAGAAAGTTTTCTTTCGTTGCAAATTTATTTATTTTGAGTGTTTTTCCCAGAGGGCTACTGAGCGGAAGCCAAAGAAGAATTATTTTCTTTTCATATTTCATTCGAGATGTCTGAGCTAAGGTTTATGCCACGGCTTCACGTCTAATGAGCCAACTGCGGCGACTTTTAATGTCACTTGAACATTGAAAATAGAGTGATGAGGGATCTTTAGAAGATGCTGTATCCTTGCGAATAACTTTTTGGATTCATCTGCGAATCTTTAGAGTCAGAAGCTGTAGGATTTTTAGGGCTTTCGTATACCCAGCAGATCCTTGTCAGAAATAAAATGAATCAAAATATCACGACAACTGCCTGATGCACTTTGAGCCAAAAGCAATAAAATATGAAGATCAATGAGCATCAAATGCGGAGAGTGTCCTTGAAGGCAGGATTGATATAAGTCCCATAAGCACAAGTAACACTCAAATACGCAGAGTTTTGATTTTGCTAGGAGCCTTCCGCTTCATCAGTTTTCTAGGTTAAATTGGCAGAACATTTCTGATTCTTAAAATTCATTCGTTAAACGACAGAGCCTAGCAGCGATTTATAATTGTAGGACTTGATGGTGAATCTATTGGTTAGTGTTATATCATCTGCTGGTTTACTTATAAATAATATTCAGGATCAAAGTCAAGATATTAATTGACCACAAGGTCATGAGGATATTGGGTAAAATGCAAGCTGCTAAATCTTAAAATCAGATGGCAGATGTCTTCGGAATCTGCTCTGCACAATCGATACTTTGGGAAATGTGTGTGAAGATATATTCGAATTTAAAAATCAAAGACGCAAACCGACACCTTTAGCAGCGCCTCTTCTTCTCTCTAACAGGGTAAACTTTGCTATTAACTGAGCACTGTTAACTGTTTAACAGTATCCATCTGAACAAGCCCACTGAATGTCCTGAGGTACATGCAAATAGGCAGTTTAGTTTGAGAGTAGAGTTAACAACCTTAACCAAAATGCTCAAAAACATCTTGGTTCCGCTTTAGCAATTCGTATGCAAAAGAAGATTAATTGACTGGCCACCAAGCCAAGCGAGGTTATTCACGTTGCTTTGTGGTTCATTTAGTTTTCAACAACAATTTAATTGTGGGTTTCATTAAATGAAACGAAATGAAATAAAACTGCAAAATAATTGTAATTATCGTATCGTATCGTATCGTATCATTTTGAGTGTTTTATTTCATAATAAATTTGCTTCAATTGCATGTGGTGGCCAATAATTTATTTTCATTTTCATTTTTTTTTTCATTTTTTTGTTGTTGTATGTCTGCCTCATAATAATTTATCACAGAAATGACATGAAATTCTTCAGGCCATATGAAATAGACAATTCGAGTCAATTAAAAACGTGGAAACAAAAAATAATTTTATATTCAATTAAATGATAAATAAAATCAATTGCATTAATAAATACGGGGGAAAAAATTAAACGTGAATCCCAAATAGAAAACTAGGTAGAGCGATCATGAAATAATGAACGTCTAACAAAATTTAAGAGAGAATAGTTCTCGAAATGAAAAAATCTAGATACTCATGTTTTGCTTTTACGTCGCTTAACTTTAAAACACAAAACAATGCAGCGAACAAACCTGTTTACAAATTATCTCACTGCGTAATATAACAACAAACACCAGCATAAAAAATTGGTAAACAAGTAAACAAAAATACACCAACCACCCTGCAATAATAAATGTAAACAACGATGTTTTCAATTGTTGCAATGTAAACAACGATGTTTTCATTTATAGACATTTCGAGAAGGCAAAGTCATGAACGTTCGCTTTCAAGAACTATTATCAGACTGTTTACTTTGCCATTTAAAAGGCAAGGCAAAGCAGGCGACTGAGTAGTGAAGTTCAGCCAGTCTTGTGTGAAGACGCGGTGGATTTAGAGAGAGTAAACGTGGTTTAGAGATCTCCGCTTCTAAGATCTCTAGTAATTGTTATTGTTTATGCAAACAGAGAAATAACAAACAAAGTAATTGTTGTTGTTTACATCAAGTTGTGAACAGTAGCAGACAGAATTGTGTGAATAATAAAGAATTTTAATTAAAATTAAACACAAATTTATTTTTATTTTATTTGCAATCTACGAGCTCATATTTTAAACGTTTTTAAAAGGTAAAAACGTAACAATTTTCTGTAAGAGTTGCATTGATCGTAAAATAGTTTTGGTTTATGAATAATACTGAAGAGGAAAAGAGCTCTTCCTGACCTTTATAATCCAATAACGAATAAAACAAGATTTCCTTTCAATGTGAAATACAATATTTGCCATCTTCTTCACTAAATATGGTGAAATGTTGAGCAAACTTACATATGTTATTCGGAATAAAGTGGTCATCGCTAGAGATACCAACAGATACCTACCAGAGCTACAGATACCTACTAAAACAGGAAGATGAGTGGGACGTATAAAAGAGTGATTCTAGGCTTATTAGGCAGAAGTCGTCGTAGTCGAGTAGGTAATGTCTTGGCTTATTAAATGCGAGACCAAGGTTCAAACCCTATGCAAGGCATCTTGACTTCCTCTCAGCTATCTTGTGGAAAAACTGCGAAGAAAAACGGAGGGAGTCGACTTAAAACAGTATGTCCTGCGAGTTAAGTACAAAATTAACACACAAAACACAAGTGGAGTGAGAAACTAGGTTGTAATCCGCACTAAAATGGTTGTAATGACCAATTAATCAAGTACTTCAATCAAGTTTCCGATTGCCTTCATGGCTTTAAATATTTTCTCATTATCATAGGCGTTGTATAATTTTTGGTTAGCAGTGTACCAAAACTTATTAAAATTGCAATTTAAAAAGTAATTCAGAAACAACAAAAGTTACAAAACTTTTCCACTTATTTTCACGTACAATGACCTTTGACATTCGCAATTTTCTTGTTTTTTTGGTTTCTTTAAATTTATTTTTCTTGTTATTGTTATTGTTTTCTGTGAATTTCAACTTGAAAGTCATACAGTTGGACCTGTGTGTCAGCCAGACCATTACACTGATTATTAAAAATTATGAAAACAAAAACAAAAAATTAAGCGAGACATGCAACAGGATAATGGCTATTGAAAATAATACGAACAAATTACTACAACAACTAAAAATAACAAACTTGAGTAGTTTATTTAATAAACAAAAACAACAACAATAGAATTGTTAAATAGAATAGCATACACTGATTATATTCTATTAAAACAATGAAACAAAAGAGAAGGTCCTGTGGCGGGAAGACAGAGGCTAGGAGGGCATTTGAACACAGAGGATTTGAATTCCATGCTCATGAAGAGTTTTTATCTGGAATGAACTGAATAATGCTGTTGTTTTCCTTTCTCCGTTATGAGCATGTGTTGAATTTTTTAGAAAAGATTTGATTTTTTTTACTTGTTCAAATGAAACACTGTGAGAAATTCTATTAATTGCACTGATTCTTACAGAGTTATGAGGAGAAAAAGTCATCGTAGCCAAGTAGGTAATGTATTGGCTTATTAGACGTCAAGTAATGATTCAAACACAAGCTCAGACATCTCGAACAAAATGAAAAAAAGGAAATTTTTTTGAAGGGGCCTTCCTCTCAGCAGTCTTCTGGCATCAACTCTGAGGGTAAAATAAAAATTGCCATGAAAAATCTCTCAAAAATCTATCGTTCTTAGTCGACTTTAAACTGTAGCTCCCGCCACTTTTGGATAAAATTAACGCTCGTAACATGGGTAGTGTGAGAAGCAAGGTTGTAATCCTGACTAAAGGATTGTAAAACTAATTAGGTAAGTAAGCAAGTAATGAGGATAAGCTTGTAATTTGTCGGACAAAGCCAGAGAAGACTCTTGCAGTTTCCACTACTTTCTGATCATTGCATATAACAGTTCAAAATTTTGCTATTAACAGAGCACTGTTAACTGTTTAACAGCGGCAATAAGTAGATTAGTCTTCTACTTTGCAAGTATTCCGGACTGCTGACATACAATTTAATTCTCATTAAGGTCACTATTATTGGCGTATAAAAGTATTGATGGTAGGTGGGGGATGGAGGAGGCCAATTTTCTTGAATTTCAAAATTATTCCAGCAATCCCACTACCACAGTTCGAAAGAGGACACCCTAGACTATCATTTGCATATAGTCTGTATGGTGTACTATTTCTATGTTCCAAAATGGCCCCAGATCTTCTAGAGAATTTCCAATCATATTTTCAAAGCCAATTTTCTCAATACCATATCACTTTATATGTGACTATATTGCTGATTATATTAAGACAGCTAGGAACTTTCCTTTGAATATGATATGGTACCCATACAGCTAGTATATGCCCCAAAATTAGCTTCTAAATAAGGGGGCTGGTTCAGATGGATACTGGTAACCTGCTAACAGTGCTCTGTTAAGAGCATATTTTATTCTGTTAAGAGAAATTTTGCTCTGTTAACGCCAAATGTGGCGCTGCTAAAATTTATGGATTGTGTCTTGGATTTAAAAAACTCGAATTTATTTTCACACGTATTGATCGCTATAAGCTTTGTGAGTAGAAATTGTATGCAATTAGATGCGCGTAATAAAATTCCCTGTAGTGTTTTACTGCTAGTTTTTCTTTGCCTTTTTGTGGTCGTTTTATTTTAAGATTCTTTGCAAAAAAAAAAATGATGAAACCAAAAACAACAAGACATAAATGGTTGGATGTATAAACGAATAGATGGATGGATGGATGGCTGGATGGATGGCTGGATAGATGGCTGGTAGGATAGATGTATGGATACTTGAGCTGAATGGTTGTAAAGACAAAAATGAGTGTGTGGTTGTTTTTTTTTCTCAATACCGACATGTTTAATAAACATAATTGACATGACATTTTGATAGCTGACAAGAATAGAAAACTTTTTCGTCCTGTTTTATTTCATGCTTCTAAAAAATTAAATTTATTTAATTAAATTTGACTACAGATGGAGGAAAAATAGAAATATTTTTCAAGGCAATATTGAACACTGCATGTGTAGTCACAAGTGTAAGGGACTTGGTTAATGGTAAAAGAAAAAGTTTGTAAATTCCATGGTACCCATATGCAACTGCATTATCCGTACATGAATCTCTGGCAATATGAGTATGAATACGCAAAGTATGTCTAGAACTTTCTGTTTAAATAGGAGCACGTGGGAGTAAACTTAGTTGCCTTACTCTCCACTTCACTTCATTGCATTTCCTTTCACATAAAAATGCTAATTTTTGAAAACCATTTGTAAAGTTAACTAATTTGTAAATTGTTTTAAACAAAATTTTTCTTTGTTATCTCAAATGGGTTCCTCTACCTTGCCACTCCATGACTTCAAACAATGAAATGCTTTCCTGCTTTTATCAGGCATTTGCCTTAAACAAACTGACGTCAAATTTATATTTAACGGCAAGATTTTCATGTTCCGTTTTAAACGAATCACAATAGAAGCATGTTTCTGCTCTAACAACCATTGCATACCTTGAGGAGTCAGCACAATTTAAAGTACTTAAACTCAAATATTATTACAACACATACATACATATCTACGTACATGTGTGAGTGTGTCTGAAAGCGGAGAATTGGTTGTTATATAATTAGAAAACTGCTAAGAGAACAATGTTGCCAAAAACAAAAAAGGCTTGATTCGTGTAAATACAGAAATTTCATTTAATACGAAATAAGTTTTAAATTGTGGCATACTTTAAGGTGCAGAACTTTGAGAAATTTTGTAAAGTATACTTTTAAGGAAAAAAATAGAAACAACTCTGACAGTTGGAAAATTAAATAATTAAGTGTAGTCGTGCTGTTTTAATTCATTTACAAATTAATGCGCCTAATTTAATTGCAAAACTTTTATAAAGATAATGCAGTGCAGAAGAAAAAATGGATGGGTACGTACTATTTATTATACTTTTTATTGTAACGCTTGCAGCTATAATGGTAGACGATTGTGGAAAAAATCCAGAATATGTAATAGAAAATCCATGAAAATCTGGATCGGGCCCACACTCAGAAAGTTCCACAAAATATCTGCTATGAGACTCTCGAATAGAACCAATGGGGATTTATAATTCTAGAAACACCTAAAGCTACATAGTGATGAATATACTACAGGGAAAAAGAAAATCTCGAAACGAACGACGGCTTCCACCAGTAGAAAAAGAAAATTGAATACATTCTATGACTCTTATGGCCAAATATGTCAGAAAATGAGAGGTCAAAACTTCCATTTCTTACGATAGGAGCAAGCCCTAGCATGAAACAATCACATGAGCTCAAAGAAAGCCTATTCCTTCTCCTCATATCTACAGCTCCTGCAGAAGTCATTTGCTGACATGCCTACCGAAACGATAGTGGCCTTTAACAATCGCTATTGTGCGATGGATGGTCATACTATATAAAAACAGAAGTAAACCGGTCCTCTTCCAGTCCATATGTGTACAGCAGAGTCTAGTAATATTGCACGTAACCTTCTGCTGCCAACGATATTGTGTTTCCTATAAAACTAGTAGATAATATCCAGATTACCTGAGGAAATCGAAATGCCTATGCCGTGTAACATGTTGGAGATTATGAGCTCCGTACCAGCCCTGGCCAGCTCATTAGCTATGTAGATTCTAAAGATATCCTTATGTCTCGGAACCTATATAAGACTTACTTTTGAATGATTCAAAATCTCCCTAAGAAATCCTGGGCATTCATGGACAAGAACAAATGTTGAAGCTGTAATAGTTAGGGACTTAATTGCTGTCTGGCTGTCTGAGTAAATCAAGGTATTTTCAGAGAAAATACCGCAACTAAAAAGAACATTGCGGCACTGGAAAACACTGCAGAGGTCAGGCAGCATATAAGAAAGCTTAATATCAGGACTCTTAATAATTATACCACAGCCTACCCTGTCACTCATCTGTGAGCAATCTGCTTATCAGCTCAACTTCAAGAGTCCCATTGAGAACCTTCGGATTTTGAAGTTCTAAAAACATTATTTATTATTGACTTCTCGAATTTCTGTACAGCTTACTCTATGTGTGTGAAAATAAATTCGAATTTGAAAACCCAAGATGCAATCCATAAATTTTAGCAGCGCCACATTTGCCGCGAACAGAGCAAAATTTGCCATTCACAGAGCACTGTTAATTGTTTAACAGTGGCAATAAGTAGATTAGTCTTCTATTAGTCTTGCCATGCCTACATATACGAGTTATTATTTTTACTAGCAGTTTAAATGGAACATCCATGCACAGAGTTCTCTAAAAGATGACTTGATTTTCAGTTTTTAAATTGTTTTTTCAAAATGCCAAAGGAAACCAAATTGTTTTTGGAGATGAGTTGCATTATTAAAAATACCTGTGAGCCTTACTGAAATGCTTTTACCATAACACGGTATTAGGGTAGTAGAGCCTCTGCATTGGAATTAGGGTAGCCAGATTTGGAATTCGGAAAAACAGTACACTGAGTACAAAAAACCAGTACAATTAATGAAAAAACAGTACGCTTTTTAGATAGATAGACATATGTATATAAAAAGTTACAATGTTATATTTTTTCTTTTCAAAGTACAAAATAGTTTTGTATATTACTTTTTAAAGTTATTTATTACTTTTTTATATGTTTTAAAATGCCATTCTTCCCATCTTCTGTTTTTAAAAAATTGTAAAATTCATTACAATTGTATTCATAGTTTATTTTTAAAATTAATTCACATCGTGTCGGCACGTGACGAAGCATTTCACTCCATTCGAGTTCACGGAACTCGAACATTTCTTTCAGACTTGAAGTCTTCTTTGTTGATGAGCTAAATTTATTAAAAACTTTTATTACAATATTCTCTATATCGAGTTATAAAAGTTTCAATCCATTCTTGAATACATTATTAATGATATGACACAGACATCCGATACCGATGATATCTGGATTGTTTTCCTTAAGCTCAACAAAAACACTTTGTTTGCATCCGAATTTAACATTTGCATTATCTGCACAAAAGCTGGTGACGTTGGCCAAGTTTAAATTTCTGCCTACCAATTTAGACTTCAACGAATCAGCAATATCTTTTGGCATTTCGGAATTTGACTCATAAAAGTTCAAAAGTTTTGTATTTACTCCCGTATGCTTACAAAAGTATCGGAGGACAATTGGAAAGCCTTAAATATTTCCTTTGTTTGACGCATCGGTTGAAATAGAAAAAGGGGGATCATCATTCAAGTCCTTTAGTATAGTTTCAATAGAAATACTTCGCCAAAATATTAGAAGCGATCTTCGATAACTTTTTATTACCACATGTAAAATTAGAAGCTACATTTGAGTCTGGAAACATTTGTTTAAAAAGCTTACTACTGCAGTCTGCTCAGAACAAAATTTTTTGTTCTAAAATATTAAAATAGAGACATGTTTTGTATGGCTACATAAAAAGCATTTAAGAAAAAAAAACAGTACAAAAACAGTACAAATGGTAAAAAACAGCACATTTGCGTACTGAGTTGGGTGTTGTGAATAAAGCAGTACAATTGAAAAAAATCAGTACATGTACTGTTAAAAACAGTACGTCTGGCACCCCTAATTGGAATGCATATTTCTGTTTCGTTTTTCTATTGAAATTATGAAATTGTGGCACAACATTTTTGGGGCTTTCTTCTCTCTCCTAGTGCTGTAACATTTTAAAAATACATACATGCTCGCTTAGGCAAAAATAGCTGCTAATAAATGCATTTTTAATGCATTTTTAAAATGCAGAAAATATGCTGGCAAAAATTTGGAAATATTTTCTAATGAAAGTGCTTACAAACGCACTGTTTCTCTCTTTCTCTCTCTCTCTCTCTCTCTCTCTCTCACACACATTTTAAAATGCTGTAAATAGCTTGTATGTATTTAAGGCATATTTTCTCATTAATTTTACAATGGCTTTGGCATTAGGGCTGGTGTGGCGTTGTATTGGTGTGGCACATCAAATCGTATGATGATGATGATGAATATTTCATTTGTTTTTCTAATGTTTTTGACAACACTCATACGCCACAAATGGCGATATGTATGTATTGTTAGGGGCAGCTGTAGTACAGATTTGGTCATCATCATTTAGACCATAAAGTGTTGTTGAAGACATAAACATTTTTTTATTACAGCTTTCTCGTTTATTCATGGTGGGCGGCGTCTTTTTTAATGCCTAAATTAACACTTTTAACAGCCAGAACTTCTTTGTTGTTTGTGAGAGGAGTGTGTAACAACATGTGTAAGATAAATAAGAATTTTAAAATAAAGGGTTAGTCCAGTTAGAGATAGCAAACCAGCTGCTTCAGTTTGTCATTTAAGGTAAGGAAAGTTCAGAAGCTAAGGAACCCGTAAGAAAAGTCAAAACTTTCGAAAAAACTGGTGATCAAACGTGGTCATTATTCAAGCGTTACAAGGACTTAATTGACCTACTACGCAAGGTATTGGCAATATTATGAAATAATTTGAAGACCCTGGAAGTATCTCAAAATCCAGGTTGCCGAAAATACCATTCCTGTTAGAGAAAGTCTGAGGGATGACATGAATTTATTAATTTCATGGAATTCTCATTATTGATTTCATGGCGTTCTACTCTTCTTGATGACTTTCTCTCTTACACTTCTGTTGCGTGTCACTAAAGATATGGAACAAGAAATGTGTGTGAAGATAAATTCGAATTTAAGAACCTAAGACGCAAACCAACACTTTTAGCAGTGCCAATTCTTGCCTTTAAAAGGGTAAACTTTGCTATTAACAGAGCACTGTTAACTGTTTAACAGTGGCAATAGTAGATTATTTTTCTACTTTGCGTTATTGTAGACTATTGACATAAAATCTAATTCTAATTGAAATGTGTAGGATGATTGGTCAAAATTATTCCAGCTGTAGTGGGTTCGAAAGAGAACTTTCTGGACTACAATTTGCTTACAGTCTTCATGGTGTACTATTTCTTATATGTTCCAAAATGGCCACTGATCTTCTAGAGAATTTTCCAGCAAAAAATTGATATTTTCGAAGCCAAATTTCTCAATACCATATCATTTTATATGTGACTATGTTGCTGACTACATTAAGAGGCTTTGGAAACTTCCTTTGCATATAGTATGGTACTCATAGACCTAGAGTTTTTCCCAAAATTAGCTCCTAATCAAGTGGGATGGATGAGATGGATACTCTTATATAGCTAACAGGGCTGTGTTAAGGGCAAATTTTGTACTGTTAACGCATAATGTAGCGCTGCTAAAATTTATGGATTGTGTCTTGGATTTTCAAATTTGGATTTATCTTCACACACATGAACAAATATGGTAATAGGAAGTCTGAAGCTTGTCATTAATTGTTTGATTCACCACCTGAGTTCAGCAATTGTATATGGGAGGCTGGTCGCCCGAAATCCATTTTAAAGATTCACTATTGTATACGCAAAATATAGAGTATTGAATCGGCCAATACTTCAGAGACATCAGCCGTAGTATAGGCAGGATTTCGAATGAAATGAATCATTGAGAGATTATCTGTAAGCGTGGTGAAATGAAATCCAAGGACTCCATGGTCCTCAGTATAAAGCACATTCAAAATATTGTCTTGTAATCTTAAACATTTTAACTTGTTAGTATTGTACACCACATCTCTAAAAATAACGTCCTTGTTTGTCCTTGTCCTTCGTGTCTAAAAACAAAAATTCGTTTTTTTTCTTTTTTTTATTGAATATCCTCTTATGATGTTAAAGTCCTTTGTAATGAAATTTAATTGATTTTCCCCTCCACATATATATAATTTCGGTGTTTGTGTGTGTATGAGAAGACACACACATTATAAATGTAAGTGTAATTCGCTTTAAAAATAAATTTTAAAAATAAAATGAAAATGAACAAAAAAAAACGGAATTTTATTTTAAAAATTTTCGCTGACATTGCCATTATTGTTGTTGCAAAAGTTATTGTGGCAATTTTAATGTACGCACACATACACTCAAATATCGCAATTTATACTCGCATGTACTTACGCATACACATCAAAAGCAGCAGTAGTCAGAGGGAGAGAGAGAGAGACAAAAGAGCATTACAGGCATCAATATGTAAATTTGTTTATTTGCTTTTCAATGGTGATGCTGAGAAAAAAACGGAAGAGAGAGAGAGAGTGAGTGAATGCGGCTTTTGTTTGTGTGTATGTAGTAGTATTTGATTGGGAATGTTTGTTTATTTATGTATTTACTGTTGTATTGTAAAGAGAGTACACGAAAAACAAATTGTTTGCACACAAATTTGAAAATCTTATTAAGGAATTCACAACGAGTAGGCCCACACATATGTATGTACATACATAATTGGTTTTTATAACCAGACAGGATTATGGACCTAGTTACACATACCAATTATGTTGTGTGTGTTAATTTTATACATGAGTGGCGGGACCTACATACAGTTTAAAGTCGACTCCGAACGACAAATTTTTGAGAAACTTTTCATAGCAATTTTATTTACTCTCTGGGAGTTTTTACCAGAAATCTGCTGAGAGGAAGTCACCGAAGAAATATTTTCTTCATATTTTCGTTTTGATGTCTGAGCTGGGGCTTGAACCGTGATCTTACGTGTAAGATCTATTAGGCTACGGCGACTTGAGTTGATCCCTGAATTATCTTAAATACGTTCATAACTTAAAAATTCTGGGCTTTACGTGTGAGATTTCCCCACCTTTCTGCAAACATATGAATTTCACAACAAAAGGACATCTCATACTCGGTTTTGTTATTAAGCGTATGACAGGGAAATCATTCTGTATCGATTGAAAGAAATTGTAAACGGATATGTCGAAATCTGGCCCATAAATCAATTGAAAGAGTTGACTACTCAACTATTTTGTAGCATGCCAAGACCTTCGGCATACCTAACGAAATGACAGTGAGTCCTTTGCAATCGCTATTGTGCCATGAATGGCCATGTAATTTAAGAGCAGGAGTGTGTCAGTACTTTGTTGCAGGTTAGGTAAGGTGGTGGACCCCCTTAAAAAATGTCTACCAAAAGGATACTGGCCCGTATCGTTAAGTTGCAATGGCTGAAGTCGGTCCACTTCTTATCCACCCGTATACAGCAGAATTTAGCAATATCGCAATTGCCCTCCTGCTGCTAACAAGATTGATTTTTCATATAAAGCGAATGGTCGATATTAACATTGACTGAGGCAATCGGAACATTTATGTCCTGTAAAGTGTAGGAGATTGCGAGCTCCATACCGAGCTATATCCCGGAATCCATGTAAGAAGCTACCTTTGAACGATTCAAAATTTCTTAAAGAAATCCTCGGCATTCATGAGCTAAGGACAAACACTGAAACTGCGTTCGTTAGGGACTTAATCACAGCCTGGCTATCCGAGTAAATCAAAAGATTTTCAGGGGAAATCACGCTAGTTGACAAGCATTGGATTGCGTTTAAAGTCTCATTAAGTCTTTCTTTAGCAGGTGCTCACAATGTTGATGCTCTGAGCTTAGTTCCCATACACAATGTTCTTTCCGTTCATGGCATTTGTTTTCAAAGCCTGTGAAATGAGGAGGACCACAGCCATCAATAATTAGGTTTGTATATCTAAATCAAATGGGTTTCAGTTAAATGAATCAGGTCGGCCAAGTTAACAACAATCTCACTTCAATATCCTTTAAAAAATAAACATGTGTCATCGCTTTCCGCTGATTTAAAGTTTCATTTTCTTTTTAAAAATTATTTCTGTTTCAGCATTTATTAAAGTGTTGTAAACTGACTGTCAATATTATCTTATTTTAAATTCATTCTCATATGCATGTTTACTACTTTATTTGCCACAACACCGATTACTCTCCTTACGGTCATTAGAAATGTTTAAAGTTTATTTAAGTTTCGTTACAAAATACATTATTTTTGTAATATTCAACCGTCAGAATATTTCCAAAAAAAAATATTTTTTCTCTGCTGTGATAAAATAGTCTCCAGTGTAGTTATGCGTGGGCATATGAACACAGTATTTAAAAAGTAAATGAACAGGATTTTGTTTTGTGTTCTCTATTGTAAAAAAAGGAAGAATTTGTTGTTGATGTTGTTATTCATATAGCGCCTTATAAACGCTATAAATATTCTCAGCCTCAGCGTTAATATTGGAAATTGAAAACACAGCAAAGTGGACAAAAGAAGTAAATGTTTAATATTTTAAGCCTTTTAAAAAAATGCAAATCATTATTATTTTTTCTTTTAGTTGTTTTTTATTAACTTTTCAATCAAATTTTAATCGAAATTTAAACACCGAAATACAATATTTTATGAAATTAATTATAAAAAGTGAAATCCGTTTTAAGCTGTCGTTCGCAATTAAAATAATTTTCATTTTTGAAAGCAAATAAACAAACAAGAAAACTGTTTCCTCATCAGAGGTTATCAAGTTGAAAGATCAGGATTTTTGCACCGAATATACCCTTCATAAAGCGGGAAAAATCGGATAAAAAATAGAATGGTACCGGAGGGGTACCTATTGGGCTTGATAGCTATGGTATCAAGGGATCCAAAACAGTTTTCGTTATGGTCAGACATTATTTGGGATTGGAGATAGAGGCGACGAAGGTAATATAGGCGACGAAACACCGTCATCGACAAAAAATTAAGGCATCAAAAAATGCAAGTCATCGACAAATAAATGCAAGTCATTGAATAAAAAATTAAAGACATCAACCAAAAATACAAGTCTACAACCAAAAAATGTAAGTCATGCGACAAAAAATGCAAGTTATCGACAAAAACAATGTAAGCCATCGAAAAAATGCAAGTAATCGAAAAATTAAAAGTTATCGACAAAAACGAAAAAAAAAAACCAATAGAAGTTAGCTACAAAAAAGCAAGACATAGACAAAGAAACATGATCCACAAAAATGCAAGTCATTTATAAAAATGCAAATCGTCGAAAAAACGCAAATCAACGACAAAAACAAAAAACAATTCATCGACAAAAGCAATTGAAGTCAGTAAAAAAAGGCAGTTCTTCGACAAAAAAAATACTACTAATCGACCAAACAATGCAAGTCACCGAAAAAGTGTAAGTCATCGATAAAAAATACAAGTTATCAACAAAAAACGCAAATCATCCAAAATAATGGAAATCATAAAAAAAAAACGTTAGTCATTGATAAACACAAGTCAGAGGGAAAACAACAAGTCATCGACAAAAAATACAAGTAATCGAGAAAAAATGCAAGCGTGTAAGCCATCGAGATATATTAGCTTCAATGCCAATATCTTGGGTCCCAACTATTGACCGATGTATCGAAAATTGTGTTGGAATCCTTGATTCTTTGCCTATTCCCCATAATCTGATTTTGAGCGATTTGGGGGCTTGATATAAAAAAATGAAGCAATAGTTGAGATAACAGCCAGGATTTGTAGACACAAGGCAAATTAGGCAAAACGGTATTCCGACGGGTGCTTTGGCAGAGTCTAAGTAATCTATGATTTAAATGACCGACAATATAACCCAACTAATGACGAATCTGTCTAATCGAATCTAACCTGACCTAACCTATGCTGAAAATATTCAAAATGCTGCCCCAAAATGTAAATACTTATCGTAGTGATTCCCTCGATTCGTTGTTGGCTTTTATAATCCCGCCAGTTATTTATAGTCCAGCTAAAGGACTACAATAAAAGAAGAGAATGTTTTAATAAAAATCAAATTAAAATAACCAGAGACTAACAATTTAATACGAAATCAAATCAAATTTCATTTTTATTTACTTTTATTAGAACCAATCAATGAAATTTGATGCGAATTGAATTGATTTGAATATTATAGCCAGCCGGGCCAAAGAATGGAAATAAAAAAATACAATTTTTTCTTTCATTATGAGGGCTTAGAAGCTTTTTAACAATTACTTTCTTAAGGTTCCCAAAAAAATATTTATTTCTCTTCTTCTACTTCTCCGCCCATCTAAGAGCTGAACAAATATTTGCAAAGGTATCAAATGAAAAGCCAGTCAGCCAGGCAGCCAAACAGCTATGCAGGCAGCCAGCCAAGCCAAGGGAAACTGAAATTTTGTGTAGAAATTTTCAAAATACCCGCAGCATAATAGAAGAAATTCATTGAAATTGTTTGCGTTCAATTTCCAAGTGAACCGTAGTAAATGTGATATTGATGGATGGATTGATATCTTAATGCAAAGGACTGGTATGATAAGGATAGTGGTAGTGGAAGCGGTGATGATAGAATATTAAAATCGAATATATTTAACATCTTTATGATGAAATCGTTTCTACTTACTTATGGCAATGTTTAATTTTAAATGTACTTTTACGATTGAAATGTTATGATAACGAACGAGAGAAAAACTCAAAATTGAAGGCAAACAATTCATAAAAAAATTGTAATGGAATGCTGGCAATGTCCAGAGAGAGGGGGGAGAGGAATGATAATCAAATCAATGATTTTAAAGTTGAATTGTGTGGTGAATTTAAATGGAAGAAAACAAACTCACTCTTTTACATGTATATGATGATAAACATGAATTTAAAAACCAAAGACGCAAACCCAAACCTTTAGCAGCGCCACTTCTTGCCTCTAACAGGGTAAATTTTGCTATTAACAGAGCACTGTTAACGGTTTAACAGTGGCAATAAGTAGATTAGTCTACTACTTTGCAATTATTGCAGACTATTTCTTTTAGTCCTTTAGTTACCAGAATTTTTTTTTTGTTATGGGGCAGTGTCCAGCAAAGCTAAGTCGCTCTTATCCATTCTTATTACACAAATTGTGTTTTTACTGTCAAGATGAGGTCATAATTGCCTGGCTAGGAGACATTACTATGTGAAGATAAGGCTTTCAACAAGCAGCTGCTTTATCTTCTTATTTCTTTGATTAGTTTTTGGGTGTAATGAAAGAAGTTTTTCCAGTTAAGCAGGCAATTGGTCTAATGCATCACATCGTAATATAATAGTGTTGCCACGGACAGTGCTACTTAGAAACAAAGCCTTCTGTGAGCATGCGGTTGGTTATTGTATTGCGTGTACGAGTATAGATGAGTACACATACGTAATTGGTCTTTGCAACCCTTCAGTCAGTTTACAACCTAGCTTCTTACGCCACTTTTGTTGTGTCCGTTAATTTTATACATGTGTGGCGGGACCTACCTAGTTTAATGTCGACTCCGAACTACAGATTTTTGGGAAACTCTTCATGGCAATTTTATTTACTTTTTGGGAGGTTTTGGCAGAAATCTGCTGTAAAGAAGTCGTTGAAGAAATATTTTTTTGATGATTCGTTTTGTTGGAGATGTGGTTTGAACCCTGGCTTCATGTCCACTAAGCCAACACACTATCTGCTAGACTATGGCAACTTGAAGGGAGGTGAGATTCTTTATACAATTCCACAATTCCAGTCTAAGCTTCGCATGGTGTTCGTGGTGTTGATGTTACGTTCTTCGGAGAAGTCAAGTGTAATTTAAAAATAATTATTTAGCGAAGACAGAAACCAAAATTTACATAATGTTACAGTTAACAGATCAATATTAAGGGGTTAACAGAAAATACTAAAAATAATCAAGGAAGAAATCACCCAAAATATACGATATTAGAAAATGGAATACCTATTCCATTCGTTTAAAATTGTGCTCCACACGTTCCTGAGTCAAACATCTGCTCTGGCAATTCGGTAATAAGTTTAAAAATTTAAAACTTTACACAAAAAAATATAAACACACGGGTTAAAGCCCAGACAAGTTAAAAATCACTGTTTCAAGATCTAAGTTGTGCATAAATGGTATAAAACCTAGTCATTTACGCTTCAAATGGAAATTAATGGATGTAAATGCATGCTTTACAGCAACCCGAAGTAAATGTATATGAAGACTGGTATATCAGCCACAATTTCTTTGAAACAACTAGTGGATGAACCCAATCAAACTAATTATGTATATACTCTTTCTACCAACGATTTATTCAAATTAAATTCATTTGCTTTCAAGGCCATATAAAATCTTCATTATCCACATCCGCTCTCTTTTACTATTTCCTGTATGTAGGTTTTCATAATTTTTCCATAATTTATCTAAAATGTTGAAAAAATTGAATTTTAATAGGTTTCCATGTAAATTATATATCAAATCAATTACTATTGCCTTCTCTCTCTCGCTCTTTCTCTCTCTCTTTCCCTGTTCTCTCTACCAATCGATTGTAAATTAATTCGCAATTTGAGTAATTTATTTCTCGCAATAAATATTTTGATTGATTACTTGTGCGGGGAGGAAGAGAGATATGCTAAATAAATAATAACAAAAAAATAAATTTAAATAAACTGATGATATTTATGTATAACCACACACACAGCCACACGCAATTGATTATTTGACAAGCCAATACATCATTCAGTTTTTCTATCAATAAAATACCGTTTCAATATCAATTTCATACATTTTATGGGGAAAACAATTAAGAAAACAATTAAAGCGAGAAAATTTATTTTGTATGGCAAACAACATACCACAACATATCGATATTAGAGTATGACAGAAAATATGTAATAACACTGTGTTGCAAATGTTATGCATCTAATTGGGTGCACTTATAACAAGGTACAGAAGTTTAAGTGATGTCAACTCGATTTATGACCTGAAACTCTCGTGTACTTCTAGATACCACACCCCGAATATAAATTAAAAAATTAAAAACTTCCTACAACACTTCATTAGAACCCTTCAGTTAGGATTACAACCTAGTTTCTCACACCACTTATGTTGTGTGTTCTAATTTTATACATGTTTAAAGTCGACTTCTAACGACAGTGTTTTTTAAGAAAGTTTTACTTTCAGAATTTTTGCAAGAAATCTGTTGAGAGGATGCCGACGAAGAAATATTTGTTCATATTTCGTTATGTTCGAGATGTTTGACCTGGGGTCACTTCTCAATTTTAATAAGCCAACACTAGACTACGACGACTTTGAGACTCTAAATAGTTTAAATCTAGAATGCTGGCAACATTTCACGGTTTAAGCTGCGTGTTGACCAAACAAAAGTCGATGATTTCAGTACACTTTTAAGCAAATAAGCAAATGAGGAGGACGCTAACATGAGGAAACCCATGGTCTAATCGATGATAACAAAATGGATCTTAGCTGTGTGGCCTCTGAACACTTCCATGTACCAACCGATCGATATAGCAGAACTAACAATGAAAGACTTACATGCCCTTTTAACTAAAATAACCATATTTGTCAATCGTTTAGGTTCAATCAGTGGATGTTATGCTTGACGGGGTTATCAAACACATGATCTCCGTAGAATGATAGAAAATAGCAAACTTTTTATGGAAATCTGTCTCCAGAAACAAACTAATAATTGGAACCACCTTACGCTACCACTAACATAATTGACAAATTCATCGAATTATCACATAAGAGTGTAGCTGATAAACACAAGCGAAAAGTCAATCCATCTTCGGATTTCAATAATTCCCTAAAGTCGTCGTAGTCCTCCTATGCTAGATAGGTGAGTTATAATCCCTTTAGGGTATCCTATAACAGGGGTCCTTAACTGTAATTTGTTTCCTTACTTTATTTCTTTTTTGGTGTTTGATGGATTGACATGAGATTTTTATGCTTGACATGTGATTTTTATGCTTGACAAGGGATTTTTTCCCCTTGATTTCACATTTGTCGTTTCGTTTTTCTTTTTTTTTTTTGTATTTATTTTCAGTTACATTTTGATTGACATTTGACGCCAAAAAAATCTGGATTCAATTTTTTCCTTTTTTTGTGTCTTCTCACTGAGGGGTCCATCATACACTGACTGACTGACTTTTATTTCCTGTGCACTTTAAATACCATGAAGTGAACAATTTACTGCGTAACAGTTCTGGAATATATTTTTTATGGCGCATAATAAAAAAAACCGAAACTTATTTTAATGCTTCGATTTTAATTGACCATAAAAAAACATGGCATCATTTGCTACGTTCTATAGAAGACTAATTGCTCTCATGCATGCTTGCCTGGCATAAAGGCACTATACATGAGAGGGCAGTTACTTTAAGGCTTCAAAGTTTGATAAGCACTGTAGTGGTTGGTTTAGTGGCGTAAGAATTTATTTCGCAATATACACACGTTTAAGATCATCCATCTCAATTGGTGTTATAAGATTGCGGCCTATTATAGTGGCATTGGAATAGTAATTTGGTTTTAGACATACATACATAATTGGCCATTACAATCCTTCAATCAGTATAACGGCCTAGCTTCTCATATTTTGGTTTTAAAATAGGATTACAAAAGTGCCTGGAAAAAAATTGACAAGATAAGCGAGGTTTTATATTAGTTCAGGGGTTAACGTGAGTATCGCCAAAATGGCACACACTACGGTGTTCTAAGCACGGGTGGAAACCACAGCTCCCACATTGCTCCCATAAGGGGGCCTCACCATTATCGGCTAGAGACAAGTCGCTGGGGCTTCCAACATCCGTGGTATCAGAATTAAGCCTTCGGTCAGGCTTCTCAATCCGGTCTGCTACCAGTTGAACCACAAACGGTTCGGGACTAGTGACCCTTAAACGAGATTTTACAGCAGGATTTAAAACGAAATCCAAAAACCGACTTCAGGTGTCAACAACACATAAAATATTGTTACGAAAATGGAAATGGCGTAACATCGTTTAATATTAAAATAATAAACAAAAGCTACAAAAACAAAAACAATGGACTTGTTTACATGGTGAACGAATAAACAAAAATATAGCAACAGCATCAGTTTAAAAAAAGGGATAATTAAGTAAACAAACAACACTGCAAGGACAAACGTAAACAAAATACACAAACAACAATAACGTAAACAACATGTTTACATTTATAGAGATTTAGCGAAGGCAAAGTCATTCTCTTTCAAGATCATTCCTTGACGACTTGGAGAGTCTTCACCCTAAACGTGAACATAATGTGAATCATTGGCCAAGTATCAAAGCGTTGAATCTAAACTCATTCGTCAATCTTGTAAACTCTTTATATTGTTCCATTTGCACTGAAATGAAAGGTAAAATATCCTTAAAATTTACTGTAACCTGTCTCTGTGGACTATCAGTTAATCTCGCAATTTAATTCCGCTTCCAAAAGTGAACAATTTTCATTGCTTTCAAGATAACTTGTCTTACAACATTATTTAATTTGAAAATGCAAAAATATTGTTGTTGTTGTTCATCCATTTGTCTATGAAATCGTACATCATTTTTCATCTTTCACAAGAAGATTTTTCATGTTAAACAACGCCCCACGCTGTCATCTACACAGAACACAACAGGAGTTCAATTATTCAAGCAGTTAAACGGGGCAGGCATCACATCTCAATTGTGATTGAGTTCACCCCCCCCCCCCTATGCCAATACGTTCTCCCACGCATAGATGATGTACAATATGAATTCGGAAATAAAAATAAAATTTTAACCATAAATTATTAGCACAGGTAAGAAGAAAGGGGGAAGTGACGCATCCGCAGCCAAAAACCCAATTCAAATCCATGAAAAAAGAAAATAAAAAAATAGAAAATAAACCGCGTTTCTAACTCAATGACACTTAAGGGAAAATGTTGTTCTTGTTCGGCATTGTAAAACACCACAAAAATAATGGCAGGCAATCAAATGTATTGATTATCCACGAATTTAATAGCCGGGAAGTAAAAGAGCAGCAGCGGCAGCAGGATATGAATTCCTTTCTATTGTTTGCTGAAGCGAAGCGAGGATAAGATGATTGAAAAAAAAACTGATAAAGGTGTTGAAAAAAAATAAGTAGGGGAGTTAAATAAACATTGAAAGCTGAAGTAAATTAATAGAAACTAGCCTGAAATGTCTCTCAGAGAGGATGTACAGCAGTACGTTTTCAACGGAAGCTATCCTGGATCCAGAACCCCAACTAAAGCTGACAAACTATGTGTGGAATTTCAAACAAGGTTTTCTGCAATATTAAGAAAGCAAATTACTTGAAATATTGTCCACATATACTGGCATTATATCCGATATCCACTCCACAATAGTAAATTTTTTCGAAAGGGTTCATAACTTCGATAGTAGATCGCTGATATCGAAAATTATACGGAATTTCTTAAACATCACACACAAGCATTTGGAGTGTAATCGAAGTGTGATTGGCTTCATTACATGACTGGAGTTTCTACGATAATTGATACTTACTTATTGAAACTCTGCAGCCAGGATTACAACCTAGCTTTTCATACCTCTTATTTTGTGTGTGCTACTCTTATCCTTGAGTGGCGAGACCTACAGTTGACAATCGTCTCAGAACGAGATATTTCTGGAGAAACTTTTCATGTCGTTTTTTTTTACTCTTAGAGTTTTTGCCAGAAGATTGCTGACAGAAAGCCGCCAAAGCAATATTTTTTCGCATCGTTTTGATTGAGATGCGTTAGCTGGGGTTTGAACCACGCGCTCGCTGTTAATGAGACAACACAGTACCTACTAGACCACGTCGCCTTTGTAATGCATTGCAACGAAAATGGAAGCAAGCTGGCCTAATGCATTTTAGATTTATTGTGCCTAATCTTGTTAATCTCTGCCATAGTATAACTAGAATCTGCTTACAGCGCTCTTAGTACAATCCAATTTTAGAGAAGAATACATTCTCCTAACCTCGAAACTGCTAAATTCTTCAAATAATCGAGAGCTATGATAGTATTCTACTATTATGTTGGATTTATTTTTATTCCCAGATGAAGGAGGATCAATTAAGGCCCGCCATCTCCTTTCTTTCGTTCCCCTTTAGCATTGTTATTCATTTGAAAGTAATTTAACACAAAGTGACAAAATTTGTGAAGGCTTTTTAACACACCAGTAATGCTCTGGACACATATAGGTACGGAATAGTTAAAAGGCTTAAGAGCAACTGAACTGTCTGAGAGTATAACTATGGATAGCGTTACCATTGTAATCATTATTGCGCATTGTCCTTGGTCAATGCTATTTATCTGCGAGCTCGGGGAACCTTTAATACTTCTTCAAAGTTTTATGGCAAAAGTTTTCTATTTCACTCTGTTTATTAATGATTTAAAAAAATTTTTTCGGTTGGGCCGCCTATATTTATTCCCCTGGTGTGGTGTCCTTTTGCTCCACGTCATACCTTCAATATGTTTTGACTTTTGTGTCAATATTTTTCATTCTTGATACAGAAAAATGTTTTCTACCACGATATAGTAAAGCTAGAATTAGCCGAACGTTTACGAAACGTAGTGGAACGCATGTACGTTTCTAGCATGTGAAACGCAATACGAACGATTACCAAACCGTAATGGAATTTCGATAAGAATTCCATGAACTTTCGGCTAATTCTAGTATAAATGTCATCTATCCATTGTAAATATTATGGTCTGGTGGCCGCTTTGTTTACTTCTCTTACCACATACAGTGAGTGACAAAAGAAACTGTACACTAAGGATAAAATTCCAACAATCATAAAACTCAACCAATTTACCACTTAAAGAGAGTACCCGAAAAAATTTGACAATATTTTGAAATTTTTTGTAATTTTTTTTGTGTTTGGTTTTAATTTTAAAAACTGGCAATCAATTTTAAAATAAAAATAACGGTAATTTATTAACGTATATTGTTTTGTAATGTACAGTTTCTTTTGACGCCCACTGTAAGTTCACTGGCATTTAATCAGCATTTATTTATATAATCTCTTCTGGAGATCTGTTAACCTGGCAAATGTGCACGAAGTCGTAGTAAAAATGATTTGAAAGTCTCCGCATCACATCAGAGCCAAGTTCTTTGGATAATTTCAAGATATCTGCAATTTTTGCACTTATGTTCAATTCTAGACTTATTTTTAATATACAGTTTCTTTTGATGCTCACTGTATTCCCCGACTGGTGCATATCCGCCAATTGACCACTTACTGATCTTCTCCGGGTATGATTGGTCGCCAATCAAAACCCTCCTTTGATTTTATAGAGCAGAGTAGAGGAGAACAGATTAAAAGAGCATGAAGTATCGTGAAGAATTTCTTTCGAACACACCTTCTTAAATAAGCAAAGTCACAAACCAAAATATTTTCTTTTCTCTGTTCTCGCTATTTATCCAGTGTGCACTGGCATAACAAATGTTCTCCTACTTGTTGAATTCTATCTACGTGTGACAGAGCCACGTATGTCTACGTATGCATAGCATGTGTAAATATTTTAAATAAATTACTGTATGTGTGTATGTTAGAGCGTGTGTGGGAGTATATGTTTATTTGTTTTACTCTATAAATACCACAAAATGTCTCAGATGTCTCAGATAGTATTTATGAACATTTGCTTGTTTTTTCTTTTTTTCTTTCTATTTTTATAAGGAGGACATGCTACCTTAAATGGATGTAAGACAGATAGAGAGATAGACCAGGAGTGTGTGTGTGTGTGTATTTACAATATTAATTTAGAAGACATTCCTGTTAAGGATGTGTTTAACTTTGGCAACGTTTGCAATTCTTTTATAACAGTTTTCGTGTTTTTGTTCGTTTCTACAACTGCTGCGCTACTGTTTGCGTGGAACAATTTCATCACACTGACATCAACATAAATGGGGCATGAACAACAGTTAGTTCTTGTTCTTATTTTTCTTTTAGTTCATTTGTTTTCCAACACTGTTTTACTTTTTACAAATTACTAGCATACAGAAAAAAACACAAAGAAAGGGACACACAGTGAAGCATGCAAAGGTTGTTTGGATGAAAAGGATCTAAAAGAAATGTACGCACCCACTGTGCTACAGAAATCTTAATTTTTATGATGTGGGTTGCCCCCACTTTCTCTCAAAAAAAAAAAAAAAAAAAAAAAAAAAAGGGAAGACAGCGGAAAATTATTCGTTTTTATTTGCAATCAACCGGTTAAAACTAAAACAAAAATAAGAAAAAGTATACAGAGAGAGAGAGGTAGAGAAAAAAGTATGAAAATTTTTTGCATAAAAAAGGTTCATAAATCAGCTGCCATGCCAGGGTTTTCTGTGTTTTTTTTCTCGTAGAATTTTCCAGTAAAATATTTATGATTTATGGAGCTTCTCTTCCATACATTTTTTATTTGAATTTTTCTCTTTCACTTTTTCTGTAAAAATCATAAAACGATGTGGTATTATATGCCTCATATTTGCATTCGTATTCGTATTATAATGGTGGTGGCATGTGAATTCCTATTACTTTTCTGCAAGTGATACATTAACAAGCGTTTTAAATTTAAGTTGAAATGAAAAGCAAAAAAAATGTTTAAAATTGAATTCGAATTTGACACAATTTCTGAATTTATTGGCTTGGCCAGTACAGGGACTGCGTTTGCCTGTGGTGTCAGAACGGGTCACTTTGCGTGCTTACGTGAGCTTTGGTAATCAAAGCAATCACTTTGACCGACCGACCGAATTTATTGGCAATAATTTATGAAAATGTTCTCGATACCTTTAAAGGATCGCATACAATTTCTTATATTAACTGCAGGGAATACAATTTAAAAGCAACACATTGCTTGAAACTTAAATTCAAAAGGTGCATGTATGTAGCATGTTAGTGGCATGTTACCACACCTTAGTTCAGTGCTTTTTGAACCCCCCTCTTTCTGTAACGAGTTTTTCATGCCGATCTGTTATTAACTGATGGCCTCACTCACTCTATAATGATAACAATCGGATTGATTCATTGATATGAATGAATATAGGAAAGGGAATGTGTAAGCCAAAAGTATGCCAAAAGTACTGAGTACAGGATTGAAAGATATGAGTCCTAGTAAAAGCGCTAGAAGATGTTTACACAACATTCATAGAATATGCCGGACATTTCTTAATGAGATGGCGAGCCTGAGTTGAAGATGAAACGGGCACTGCTTACTTAATTGGAAATTACAACCCTCAGCCGAAATTACGACCTAGCTTCTCATACCACTTATACATAAGCGGCGGGACCTACAGTTTAAAGTCGACTCTGAACGACACATTTTTGGGAAGCTTTTCATGGCAATTTTATTTACTCTTAGAGTTTTTGCCTGAGTAATAGGCCAATACACTATCCACTAGATTACGACGACTTCAACGGGCAATGAGGGGAACTTATGCACTGATAGCATAGTTAAGGGTGCACTAAGTCATCAACTATGGATATTGACGGGCGTCCTTAATTAAACTTGTGGTTGATGTTGGAAGAATTATAGAATGCTGAAGATGTGGCCGATTTTGACCGAGGAACTGTCTGATATGAGACCATAAGTCATAGCTATGGACGAAGCAAGGAAGTTGAAGTGATTACGGGTCACTGCCTCATTGGTGCTTGTGAGAAATGATGAAGTCTTTAGCATTATTTCTTTCATTGGAGCGACAATGAATGGAAGAGGATGACATGTATAAAGAGAAAAGTATAGACGTCGTGTCTGAGACGGCGTTTTTCCCGTAGTATATCCTTCGGGCTGTTCTTGAATCAAGTGGTTTCGTTCGAAAGGTTTTTCACTGTAGTATGGGAATTTTTGATAATTAAAAGGCTTATATGCCTTTCCAAATAATCAATCGAGAAAGACTTCTGAACGCCTCTGAGAAGATTGCAACAATAGTAGCATCGTATGAATGTCATCTAGTGAAGCTTCTCGAGAAAAAGGAACAATGAGTACCTCACCATTTTTATGCAAATTGACTGTTGACCTTCACCGATACAAGAGCTACATGTAGATGTTTCTAAGAAAGAAGATAAGTCGGGTTATTTGGTAGACCAGCAGAAGGTTATAGATGTCGCCATAGTCTAGTAGGTAGTATATTGGATGATAGCTCATGGTTCAAATCCTGGCTTAGGCATCTCGAAAAAGAAAGAAAAGAAAGCAGTCTTCTGGCAGAAAACTAAATAAAATTGCCATGAAAAATTTCTCAAATCTGGAGGTCTCACCACTCGTGGTTTCAATTAAAGCACACATTATGTGTAACATGACGAACTAGGTTGCTGACTAAAATGGTTGTAATGACCAATTAAGTAAGTAAGATTTGCACAACACAAAGTAGAAGCTTAAATGGATTATGTTGACCTGACCAATGGTCCTACAAGTTAGGATTTCAATTGTAGAATATAAAGATGATTATTGCTTGGAATGGTTTGCGGAAATGATTTTCGAACTACTATCGAAGACTGACAAACGGTTGCGTGTACAAAAATAATGCCAAATAATATTTTAGACGATCTGTATTCAGTTTTTTTTTATAATTTTAATAGGAATTGCTTGTTTAGCTCAAAAATATATAAGAAATCTAAGTTGTTATTCAGAATAAATTATTAAAATTTTCTATTCCTCGACCATACTTCCTTATCACAAAGGAAAGCGTACAGAATACAAATGAAAATTTCAGCACAATGAATTCCTCTTAAAGGATTTTTTCCAATTTCTTTCATTTTCTTTTGCTTTAACGGGTTTAACAGCGCAAATATATACGTTTTTCACTTCAATTTTAATGTGATTTCTCTTTCTTTTCTTTTGAAAATCTCTCACATAATTCTCTAACTCGCTCTCTCTTCCTCTCTAATATTGTATAGAGACACACCTGATGCTGTATTTAATATTTCGCCTTCAGCTTTAAACCGTCAGTCAGTCAGTCAGTCAGTCATTTACCCAACCGAACAGACCATGAATACTGTTGGCATTATTAGAGCAGAGAAGTGAGAAAAAAAGAGTTCTTGAAGATTTTTCTAAAGTCAGGAAAAGCTCTTCTTCGCATTTGTTTTCCAAAGATACGCATACGCAAACAGACGAAAGACAAACACAACACAAACTGGATGGAAATTTTCAACATGAAAGTGATGAAAAATTTGTTTTTTCTGTGCTCAAGAACGTGAATAGAGTTAGAAGACAATATCAAAAGCGTGCAAAAACTGAAGTGAACAACAGGTGAAAATGAAAAAAAAAAAACGCATGAGTGTGAGTGTTAAAAATGGCAGAGAGACACAACCAAGGTTTCCTTTATTTTTCAACTCAACTGGAGTAAATTAAACTTTGTCGCTGCTTTTTTCTCCTCTTTTTTTTCTCTTTTTTCTTTTTTTTTGTGAAATCTTTTTGACGAATCAAACATTGTCTGGTTTTTGTTGGTTTTGAATTGTTCTTCCTTTGCTATTTTTCTTCATTTAAATACGGCATTAAATTTTTGGGAAAAAATACTGAAGAATATTAAGAAAATTAAATGAGTCTTTAACTTTAACATACAGAGTGTTACATCAAGGGGTTTAGATGTGCAGAGAATCAGTTTCCATTAAAAATTGTATGTGTGTGAAGATAAATTAGAATTTAAATACCAAAGACGCAAACCAACACTTTTAGCAGCGTCACTTCTTGCCTCTAACAGGATGAACTTTCCTATTAACAGAGCACTGTTAACTGTTTAACAGTGGCAATAAGTAGATTAGTCTTCTACTTTGGAATTATTGCAGGCTATTGAAATTTGTGAAAAAAGAGTATAGAAATGTAAAAGATGGTTGGTGGTGGTCGATTCTCATAATTATTCCAGCTATCCCACTACCACGGTTCGAAAGAGGACCCTCTGGACCACCATTTGCATATAGTCTGTATGGTGTACTATTTCTTATGTGTCCCAAAATGGCCATTGATCTCCTAGAGAATTATCAAGCAAAAAAATTTATATTTTCAAAGCCAATTATCTCTATACCATATCACTTTATATGTGTGAGGCCTTGGAAACATCTTTTGCATATATTATGGTACTCATAGATCGAGAGTTTTTCCCAAAAATTAACTCCTAAACAAGTGGGCTTGTTCAGATGGATACTGTTAAACAGCTAACACTACTCTGTTAAAGGCAAATTTTGTTCTGTTAAGATCAAATTTTGCTCTGTTAACGCAAAATGTGGCGCTGCTAAAATTTATGGATTGGGTCTTGCATTTTCGAATTCAAATTTATCGTCACATATGAACTGAAGAAATTGATGTGCTACGAGTATCAATATTATTGAAAATTTAATAACAGAAATTGTGATTTATTTTGCTATTAAGGCTCCATAGTAATTTATTTTATTTATGACCTGGTTCTCTAGTAGGTAGTGTGTTGGCTTATTAGATGTAAAGCCAGGTTTCAAACCCCAAGTCAGACATCAAAAGGATATGCAAAAATACAATTGCCATGAAAAGTTGCTCTAAAATTTGTCGTTCGGAATCGATTTTATACTATAGGTCCTGGAACTTATTTATAAAATTAACACATACAACCTGAGGGGTGCTGAGAAGCTAGGCCGTAACCCTGACTGAAGGGTTGTAATGGCCAATTATGTTTGTATGTATGTACTAATGATCACACCAATATTCAAATTTAGTTCGTATTTTTTGGTGTTTGTGCTTATATCAGATAGAATCATAACTAGACCTCCACTCCTATAACAACACCCTTTTCTGCTAATAAATCTCTTAGCCATTCCCTATCTTTTCTTTACATCTCCCGAGGATGGCGTCATAATCCGCTCAAAACATTTTGTATTTCATTTCATGTTTTTTCCTTTTCTTCTTCTTATTTCTGTTGTATTAAAACATGTTACAATTACGTCTGTATTTACTTGCCACGTCTTCTTCTAATTTGATTCCCTTTTTCCCTTCTTTTTTGTCATTTCGTTGTTTAAGTTTTTTTTTTCTACTTTTCCTTTCGCTTTCCCTTCTATTGCTGTTGTATTTTGTTTCATTTTTATTCTTCTTCTTTGGATTTTAATTAAAATAAATTCTCTTCCCTATTATATGCGGAAAACGTGTTTTAAATGTTTAATTCGACAAATACATTTTGAATAAATATTTCGTATTTCGTTTCAGTTTTTTCTGTTGGTGTTGTTGCTTATTTGTTCAACAATAAACTGCTCGAAATTGTTACATTAACCGCATTTTGATGGCAACAATAACACCAAACAGCACCAGCAACAAACAATTTTAATTTTCTCCTTCAATGGGGAGAAAAGCTAAAGGAGTTTATGACATGAAAATTTTAAATTAAATTGAACACACACATACACACACACACATACGGACAAATTCGATCCCTTAAGAATGATTTTAAACGGGCATGAATGACGGAATGCATGATTAACCGCCAAAGTTTGAAATATTTGGAGTCGAACAATTTGGTCAGCGGCAGAAAGTATGATGATCCGCTGGCATTAGGTGAAATTCGTTGAAAACATTTAAATGCAGGAAGGAGCATTTAAGTGTCTTGTAATTTAAGGTCGTACAAGAACTAGTTCACTCCTCAACTGGCTTCTTTGCTATTTACGCCATCCTTAATCCATCAAAACCATATTAAAAGTCTTGTAAATGAAATTGTACCTTCAAGTCTCTTTTGAATAGGCTCTCACCTTCTGGCAATGATGCTTTAATACAGCCTTGATTGCAATCGTATCGTTTTTTTCCCTGCCCCTAGCCGACTTTGTTACTCCTAGCATAAGTTCTTACATGATTTTCATTGACAGTCAAAAGGCGCCGAGGGCGATTAGGTTGGTGTTGTGTAAGGCTCAAAGATGAGAGACAGATGGGCTGTGGTATAGTTATTAAGGGTTCTGGTATTAAACTTCCTTATAGGCGGCCGTGGTCTAGTAGGTAGTGTGTTGGCTTATTAGACGAAAGGCTCGAGTTCGAATCCCAGGTTAGACATCAAAAAGAAAATATTTCTTCGGCGACTTCCTCTCAGCAGATTTCTGGCAAAATCTCTGAGAGTAAAAATTGCCATGAAAAGTTTCTCAAAAAATCTGTCGTTCGGAGTCGACTTTAAACTGTAGGTCCCGCCACTCATGTATAAAATTAACGCACACGACATGAGTGGTGTTGAGAAGCTAGGCCGTAATCCTGACTGAAGGGTTGTAATGGCCAATTATGTATGTATTTGTATGTATGTATAGGCTTGTTCAGTGGTGTGATTTTCCCTGAAAATATTTTGATTTACTTGAACAGACAATGTGCGGGTAAGTCCTTAACAAAAGTAGTTTCAATGTCTGTCCATGAATGCCGAGAATTTCTCAGACTAATTTCGAATCATTCAAACGTATGTGGTCCAACACATAGGAAAATTAAGTTGCTGATAAGTTGGCCAGGGCTAACCTGCTCTGGATATTATTCACTATTTACAGTTTTACGAAGAAGCTTAGTCTTGTAGGAAGCCGGAAGGTACGTACAACATCTCTAGACTCTGTACACATATATGTAGATAAGAAGAGGACCGAATCACTGCTGTCCATAAATCGGAAGGCCATCCTTTCCATAATAACGATTCTTTCGGGAGACATACTTAAGCTAAACAGCGACTAGCTCCTGTATTTTGACATAGTCAAGTTCCTTTTGGATGGGATTCCAGGCACAATAAAATTCTTGAAAATAAAAAGAAAGATGCCCTTGCTAGGTTAGGTTATGATTACAAAGACGTGATAATTGCCAACTGATTACTAAACAGGGACATAGAAGCAGACACCTTGGGAGGATAAGTAGGATTGACGATGGTAGAAATGGTTCATGGTTGGAAATCAAAAGTCCAACAAGATTTATTAGCGGATATTGTTGGTACAGATGTCAAGCTGATTTCTGCAAGTTAACTGGTTCTCCAGCACTTCATTGAAGAAGTGAAAGGAACGTCTCCTATTCTGCCTGTCAACCTTTCAACGATTTTGCGTGGAGTAATGCCTTCAAATCATAATCTCGGAACTTTTTTGGCTTCATTTGAAAACTACTTTTGATCCGTACAAGATCGATTTCTGTTAAGATCGATTTAACATATTCGGAATAGCCTAAATGCCAATAGACGAGCTTCAATTGAAGCTTTTTTTTAAATTATTTACACAATTTCGTAACAAGACTAGGTAGCAATAAAAAGAAGTGACACTCTCCTAACCTCAATATTTGCATCCCTAAGTTATCAAAGACACAAACCATGTGTAAACGATACGTCATATGTTTTGAATGCTGCATTTTTAAATTATTTCTTAAAGTTTTGGGGTAAAAAGAAATACATACGAAGGTAGAATTTTATGCTTCAGCACTGCCTGAGAAACCACAAATGTATTTCACGAAGCGAAATCCTGCCAAAGCTGCGTCAGCTGTTGCGGTTAGGGGGCGGAGAAATGTTAGAATTTCTTTTCTCCTAAGACTTCTCGCTCCCTTTTTTTTACCATATGAGATGTATCGATTTTTTATTCCTTCTTAATTTGCCAGCTGCAACTCCCAAGAAACGTGTAACAGAATTCCAGCAATTGAGTTTCCTTGTAATATTTTATGTTCGTGTCTTTTTTCGTTGTTTTTTTTTTCATTTTGCTCTCCCTTATGAAATGGGGTTTATTAATGTTTAATCTGTTCAAACAATGTGTTCATTAGTAAAGTTTTCTTCTTACAGCATGAATTTACTCACTTACTTCAATTTATTCGCACAATTTTAAGAATAAAAGGGTTTCCCTTAAACAAAATTTGTTGAGATTCTCTGAAACGAATAACTTTTGTGTGACAACTCAAAGAATACAAATTTATGGATTACTGAATACCCTTGACTCTAAAGAATATTTAAAGATGAATTTCTTATGTTTTTTTTAAATTTTCTGTAAAACATTCATCCTGGAAAACGTATCATCAATACATGAAGGAGAGGCAAATGCTAAGAGAGGTGTCTTAACTACACCCAGTTCGATGAATTTATTCTTGTTATACATACTAGACATAGTAAATCAAAGATTGGTTTCTACCTCGTGAATTGTGTTGGCAGCTAGCAGCTGTAGTCTGGAGAGAGTCATAGTCTTGAAGTGTCGTTAAAACAATGTCGGTTGCATTTTCACATTTGTTGCTTACATCCAACAACGCTTAATGCGTTTTTAAGAAACAAGAAAAAAAAGGGAAAGTATGTAAAGTAAAATAAAAATCCTGTTGAGTGCCTCTTTTTTTTGTTCTTCTAGTACTGTCTCCTCTAATATGGTGCATGTATTCCCAAATGTAATGAATCGTTTGTCGGTTGTTATAAGATAATGATGTTTTAACAGAATAAAGCTGTCTAATGAAATCCCATAAGAAATAATAAAAAAAATACCAACAACACTTTCAGTCATATTCATTAATGTAAGGAAGCCGAAGAAGTAAAAAAGAAAAATTAAAAAACCTACGACAAAAAAATGTGCATTTCATGAGGGAGGGCGTTTTTCAAAAAAATAATATTCTTGTGATATTAAAAGGATAATTAATTATGGCGTCTCTATAAAACCATGGTTTATGTTTTGAATACGATATTTTAGATGACAATTTAGTGGCGGGGGAGGTAAACTTAGCAATTGAAACAAATTAGTGTCAGCAAGAAAGTTTATTTTTACTTTGAAAATATCGAATTTCGATAGGAAACTAGAAAAGGTTCATTGTGGCTATCTTCCGTATCGCAGTAACCGTAACCCAAAACAAAGCAAAATATCAGAGGAAAAAACGCGAAAACAGAAAAGCAACACTGAAAGGTAACGATAAGAAGAATGGTGCAAAAAGGAAGTAAAGGAATGACACACAAATAATCTCAACAGTCTCATAAATGCTAACTCCCCACAAGGAGCCCTGGTCAAGTGTCCTGACTCTGGACTCCTGGTTACAAAGACACAGGTAAATGACATTTTCAAATGTCACAGTAGAATTTAAATAAAATGATAATGGATGTGGCATTGAACTCAGAGCGCTGGTTCTAAGTTAGTAGCCCTGATAAGTTCTCAAGAGGCTACCTTATCCGACTCAGCATCCATCCATTCTGTTCAAAAATGGTTCAGTTTGGGTCTTACCAACCTAAACATTCTGTAGCCACCCTATTTCGTAAAGCACCCCAGATTTCATTTGATTACTTGGTCGAAAGACTATTCCATACGAGTAAAAAGTTTTAGTGAGTCAGCCTTCAAATCTACACATTTCGTCGCAATTTCCCTGATCAGTGCATTTTCACAGGTTGAGCAAAGGTCCCATCGGTTTCAATAACCAAATGGAGTGAGAAAGTTGACAGTGAAAGCAATGATCTTAGGTCAACCAAAAAAGTTCAAAGATAGTGAATAGAAGACATTACTCAATGAAGATCACCGTAGTCTGGTAGGTAGCTTGAAAATTTTCTCTAGAAGATCAGTGGCCATCTTGGAACATATAAGAGATAATACACCAACCCGACTATATGCAAATGGTAGTCCAGAGGCTCCTCTTTCAAACCGTGGTAGTAGGACAGCTAGAATAATCTTGAGAGTTGAGAAAATTACCGTCCTCCCATCCCCACCAACCATCCTCTTTATATTTCAAATACTTTTGTTCACAAATAATAATGATCATAATGAGAATCATATTTTATATCAATGGTCTGCAATAATTGCAAAATAGAAGATTAATCTACTTATGGCCACTGTTAAACAGTTAACAGTGCTCTGTTAATAGCAAAGTTTACCCTATTCGAGGCAAGAAGTGGCGCAGCTAAAAGTGTGGGTTTGCGTCTTTGGTTTTTAAAGTCGAATTTATCTTTACACATATTAAAACACATTCCATTTCTGCTGTCGATTAAATTCTTTAAATTCCTTTACATTTAATATTACACCTCACCTCAACAATAAAGATTTTCTTTTACGGTTGCCACAAATTGAGCCATAAAATGTTGAGTTCCATAGACACTGACGCCTTGGTTTTTCTAATTTTTTTATTTTTTTTTCTTTCTAAGCCATGCAGTGGCTTAGAAAGTGACATAAAATCAATACGAAGAGCTATTCATGTGTGAAGAATGTTAAAATGAAATGAAAGCGCAACTAAAAGGATGATGCAAAGAGAACGAACATAAAACAAGTAAAAATAGACAAATAACGGCAAAATAAATTTAATTTCGTTGATTTAATAAACTTGTAAGAATAACTGTTAGAATAACTTCAATTCTAATTTGGAGATAAACAAGTCAGGCGTGTGAAACTGCAATACTGTACGAAGGTTGGCTCAAAATTAGCCGATCTGGTGGGTAGATCGTGTCAGTATGTTAAAAGAATAATTTTTGGTGTCAAGTTATAACCTGCAGAAATCGCTATAAGGTTCACTTTACTTATTTCCCTTGCGTAATTGATCATTACAACCCTTTAGCCAAGACTACAACCTAGCTACGCCCTCCAGCCTTATTGTGTGTGTGTTAATTTTATTCATGAGTGACGTTATTTACAGCTTAAAGTCGACTCCAACCGACAGATGTTTTGAGAAACTTTTCATGGCAATTTTATTTATTCCGAGAGTTTCAGCCAGAAGACTGCTGTAAGGAAGTCGCCGAAGAAATATTTTTTTTAAGATGTCTGGGCTGAGGTTTGAACCAGAGATCAGCAATGAGTATTCAAAAAGATGAGTAAATTCGAATCATACTGACAATGTCTGATGCTTACACGCATTCATACTTATTTTAATATCATACTCATACTACTCATATTCAAAATTTGAAGTACTCATATCGTACTCATACTTAACAATACGCATGATGTTATTGATTTCGACTCTCCATAACTCAACATTTACAAGAATCACAAAATAAGTATGATTCGCATACGAACACTACAATACTCACTAGAAGGTTGTGTGTTTGCCTTGCTTGTTGTCTTTATCTTTTTCTTTCTTCTTTTTTTGTAAATCCAACAACAACTAAGACTGTAAATTTTGATGAATGATTCAAATCACTCGAATTATTTATTAGTATTATAAGTATTTTTCTAAATTTATGAATCTGAATGAGTATTCCGAATGGTATGAGTTTGATGCAACCTGTACTTATAAATCAATGTTGTAGTGAGTACGAATGAATCAGAGTACATAGTTAAATTTCAATATTGTTGACTCATTTATATTCAAAATTTCATGAGTACTTATGAGTAGCGAAAAAACGATTCATTGCTTATCTCTGGTTTAAACTAAAGTCTAACGTTTGAACAATCCAACACGCTACCTACTAGACTACGGTGATTTTTTAAGGTTCGAAATCACAATGTAGTCGACGTAGTCTAGTAGGTAGTGTGTTCGCTTATTAGACGAAAAGCCCGGGTTCGAGCCCCAGGCCAGACATCAAAATGAAATATGCAAAAAACAAAATTCTTCGGCGACTTCCTCTCAGCAGATTTCTGGCAAAAACTCTGAAAGTAAATAAACCAGCCATGAATAAGTTTCTCAAAATCTGTCGTTCGGAGTCGACGTTAAACTATAGGCGCCACCACTCAAGTATAAAAATTAAGGCACACGACATGAGTGGTGTGAGAAGCTAGGCCGTAATCCTGACTGAAGGGTTGTAATGGCCAATTATGTATGTATGTATGTATGTAATCACAATAACTGGCTCAGCGTTATTACTTTTAAAGGCAAAATTCCAAACGTTGAGTGTATCTATAGGCCTGGTTTACTGCCTATAACTTTCTTGCTTATTTCTATGAATTCTTTTGTTAAACTGAAATACATTCCTAATATGATTTCGTAATAAATTTCCTATTTCTTTTATTATTTCAGGTAAGCGTCTAACTGGCAATGGCGAAACATTCAATTGAATGAAATCCGTAAGTTTTGTTTTCAATATTTTATTGTTCCTTTTACTGTACCCTTTAAAAGCGTAATCTTTCTTGTGTTTTAATTTAATTTTTAAAGTTCTGATATGAATATGGAAATCACACCTAAAAACCCGCTCTATCTTTTTCCTTCATCTCATTCTGCATAATATTAGTATGCCTCGTCATAAATTTCTAATCTCCAAAGTAATCTTACGTCTCTGTTGCCCCCATTTACGTTATTGAATAAACGTTCCACGAATAAATGAGTGCCGGTCTGTCCATCTATCTGTCCGTCCGTCTGAATAATTCTTGTCTAAACGTATGACAAGACATGCTTCAGAGATTAAAACACTAAACTTGTGAGTCTTTTTAGTTGAATTACACTCTCGAGCGCCAGTCGTATGGATGATACACACTTAAATGCACTTCAAACGATGCAATTCGAACGATTGTAAGAGAGAATCTGTAATGAGTGAGTAAATCATCCATCAAATAGGGAATATTTTAGAGAATCAACAATAATAACAACAACACATAAATTGTTATAATACTTGCCAATGGTTTTGTGGCATTATTTAAGCCACATCCGGTGTGTGTGTTTCTGATATTGGAATTGCTTTTCAATTCATAATCACAACGTTCATATTAATTATGATGATAACAATTATCATCATGGGACTCGGTTGCTAAATAAAGAAGTGGTCAATAGTGTAAGCTTTATTATAATTTTATGTTGGTTAAAATATGAATATTTCAACAGGAAGAAAACAATACAGGATTCATTTAAGTGAAAGTAAATTTGAATTTAAAAATCCAAGACGCAATCCGTAAATTTTAGCAGCGCCACATTTGGCGTTAACAGAGCAAAATTTCTTCTTAACAGAACAAAAATTGCCCTTAACAGAGCACTGTTAGCTGTTTAACAGTATCCATTTGAACAAGCCACTTGTTTAGGAGCTAATTTTAGAAAATACTCTGTGAGTACCATACCATATACAAAGGAAGGTTTCAAGGCTAAAGTGATATAATTGGCTTTGAAAATATCAATTTTTTGCTTGAAAATTCTGTAGAAGATCAGCGGCCAATTTGGAACATATAAGAGATAGTACACCACACAGACTATATGCATGTATGTATATGTAGTCCAGAGGGTCCCCTTTCGAAACGGTGGTAGTGGGATAGCTGTCCTCCATCCCCACTAACCATGCTTTACATTTCAACACTTTTGTTCACAAATAATAATGATTATAATGAGAGTTAAATTTTATGGCAATGGTCTATTTATTGCCACTGTTAAATAGTTAACAGTGCTCTGTTAATAGCAAAGTTTACTCGATTAGAGGCAAGTAGTGGCACTGCTAAAATTGCGGGTTTGCGTCTTTGGTTTTTAAATCCGAGTTTATCTTTATACACACACAACTGAACTTAAGTACTTTTAATTGACTATAGGAATGTCGTTCAGTTGCGAGCTTTGTTTTTATGAATTTCGCTTACAACCCAACTTTATGGTGACTCTGGATGAATGGTTACGTGAACAAACAAAATTCTCGAATTCGGAATGATAATAAGCCACAAGAGATCCAGAGGCGTCCACTGGACAGCGTCAAAGTCACTGTTTCGTGTGGGCTTTGAGCTGGCGGCGGCATTGGCGACGTTAGATAACGGCAGGTACCGTAGAATGATGAATACCTACTTCTGTTGGTCTGATTTGGATAATGTGGATACCAACGTCCGTGCTGCGATTTCAACAGGAAGAAGCTGTATGCCACATTGTATATTCTGTGCGAGCGGTTTGAGTCTGTGGTGATCATATGTGGAGGTAATGTAATGTATCTACCGAGATTGTGCGAATTGACTCAGTGCGAAGTCATGTGCTGAGCACGCTCTATTCAAAACACAGTTTATCGAGTGGTTTGCGCGTTTTTTAAGTGCTGATTTTGCCATCAAGGACAAGGAGCGTCCAGGGCACCCAAAAATTTATGAAAAACATAAATTGGAAAAAACAGTCACAAGAAAAGCTTGCTTAATCAGTACGAGTGGCTCAAGCACATATTTCAAAGCGTTTTAGCGTGTGTATGCCACATGAAAAGTCGCCGTGGTCTAGTAGGTAGTGTGTTGGCTTATTAGACGAAAGGCCCGAGCTCGAATCCCAGGTCAGACATCAAAACGAAAATATGAAAATATTTCTTCGGCGACTTCCTCTCAGCAGATTTCTGGCAAAAACTCTTGCCATGAAAAGCTTCTCAAAAAATCTGTCATTCGGAGTCGACTTTAAACTGTAGGTCCCGCCACTCATGTATAAAATTAACGCACACAACATGAGTGGTGTTGAGAAGCTAGGCCGTAATCCTGACTGAAGGGTTGTAATGGCCAATTATGTATGTATGTATGTATGTATGCCACATGAACTGAAGCCAATATAGGTTGAAGGACCATTTTGCATGTCTGAAATGCTGATTTATTGCCTTAAAAAGAAATAATTATTTTATTGAATTATCAATGGCATCGCAAAATGTATTCATTACGACAACGTCAACCGCAAGAAATAATATGTTAAAGACGCGTAAAGTCTACGTCTAAGCAGAATTTGCATTGGGCTAATGTAATGCTTTGTAGTTGGGGTGGATTCAGAAAGATGGAATCGATTATGAGCTGCTATCGAACAAGAAAATCACGAGGAACTTGTACAGACAAGAATTAATTTATGTGGAGCGAGCACACGAACAACACGCTGAATCTGCAATCAGACATGTTAGCGGGGAACAGATTTGCGGTGTCGGTCAAAAGCTATTTGAAAGACAGTGTACCTTGGTCCTTGCGATTACTATTTGTTTTCATGCAAAACGCTCTTATTGGAATATGCTTTCTTACGCTCACTTTAGAGGAGGCATTTAATTTTTGGCCAGAGGACATCAGGTTTTTGTAACAGACTCCGTCGAATGATGGTTAAATGTCATAGCTTTCGATGACCAAACCTTTGAATGGCATTTACTTTCAAAAAACTCTCTTAATAAAGCATTTTAAATAATATTTCCAATGCAAAATGAGCTTGAATTGGATCTGAAGGCCCTAATAAATTAACCGCTTTTCAAGAATTGTAAATTTTTTAGCTTCTTCTATGAGTTCTTGAAGGGGTTTGTTAGATTTGGTATTCTCCTGTCCGGCAAATTTGCTTAAAAGAACGTGAAGACTATACGCCACACTGTATTGTCAATACGATAAGAGGAGTATTTCGGTCTGTTAAATACATTTGTTGTAAGACTAAAAATTTAGAATAAAAAAAATCGTTTTATTTACTTTAATAATACTGATCGGCAGCCACTGAAAAACAACTGCGCTTTCGTTATTGGTTTTCAATATTTAAAGGGCGCTTATACAAGCAATAAAACAAACAAGCAACAGTATCGGCTGTCATTTTCAAATAATTGACTGTTTTTTATTTTTATTTATTTTTAATTGTTTATTTAAATTTTATTTAAATTTTATATACATTGTAGGTATGTTTGTGTACAAATAATTTTGTATGGTTTTGTTTGACGAAAGTAACTCTGAAGTCAGTATTACAGGCGCTATCTTTAGTCGATTACGCTGATTCTGATTCTTACATAAAAAATCTGCGTATCTTTCTAAACGAGAGAGAGAGAGATGGAAGATAATGAGATCATGATATGAGGATTGCACAGCATATATTTAGGTTTCACAGTTGCTCTCAATCCTTGCGAAGTTATTTTTGAGGAATTATGGAAACAGTTTCAGTTTAATAAAGTCTAGAGCAGCTATGGCACCATCTTGTATAGCTTTTATAATTAGCTTAATGAGGGGAGGCAACTTTATTTAATTGTGTTTAATAAATGTTTTATCACTAAACTTTAAAGTTCCGATAAAATTTGAATTTCATTCTTTGAATGGAATTTTTCTTCTTCTGTTTGTTTCCATAATCAGACATAAAAGTAAATAACAAATGTTTGTTTTTGTCTAATTTCTAAGTCACACAAAAACATACAGTGAGCGTCAAAAGAATACATTAATAAACTACCCTTATTTCTACTTCAAAATTATTTCATTGGAAGTTTTTAAAATTGAAACCAAAAAAATATTTGTTTTTAAAATATTTTCAAATTTTTTTCGGGCACACTCCTTAAGTGATAAAAGTTGAGTTGATGCTCACTGTATGTTTACCTCTCTATTCTTATTCGAATATCTGAAGTTTAAGGTTGTTAAAGAGTGAATGTTTAAACTGTTCTGTGTGTGTGAATTCCAGTTCTGGAAAACAACACTATAGCTGCGATTGATTTGATAATGGCTGAATATCGATGAAAAATATGTCAAAATTCGAGTTCACGATCTATGCAGAGTGATTTCGATTTTGAACATAATATCGGGTTATTCATTTCGTGGTTTCAAAAGTAAACGTAAATAAAACTCATATAAAATATTTTATTCATGATATTTCTTTTTTATTGTAAAGTTTGAACGCTGACATTATGTGTGAAACACTACATCATTTAAATGACCTCCACGCGAAGTGTTGCAAGCATTGATTCTTTTGAGGTAATTTTCGACCACTTTTTGACACATATTGGGCGGTATCTCAGCCATAACTTGACGAGTGTTGGGTTTTACGTGATCAAGAGTTGAAGGTTTATCTGCATAAACACGGTCTTTCGCGTAGCCCTACAAAAAAAAGTTTAATGGTGTCAAATCGCATGATCTTGGTGGCCAGTTGACGAGAAATTACGCGGCCAGGAAACGTCTCTTGCAATAAAGCCATATTCGCTCGAGTTGTGTGGCATGTGGCACCGTCTTGTTGAAACCACATATTCTTCAAGTTGTATTCTTCAATAGCAGGAAAAAAAGTCGGTTACCATATGACCATAACGCTCCGAATTGACGGTGACAGTCGTTCCATCGTCGTTTTCGAAGAAGTAAGGTCCAATCACACCTTCGGACCAAAGAGCTCACCAAACAGTGACTTTTTCTGGATGTAATGGCCTCTCTTCAATTACTTGAGGATTCTCAGAACGCCAAATACGACAATTTTGTTTATTAGCATACCCACCGAGAGTGCAATGTGCTTCATCGCTGAAGAAAATTTTGTTCGAAAAATTGCCGTCCACCGCCTGTTGTTCAAGCACGCATTCCACGTATCTACGACGTTGTGAATGGTCAGCTGGCTTCAGTTGTTGCGTGAGCTGGACTTTATATGGATGTAGGTCATAGTTTACCATTTCATAGTACAGTTGTGCAGAGAGAACTCACACGCATTCTTGTGTTTTTTTATTTAGTTGTCGATCAGACTGCGACAAGAACACATGTGCGGCGGATGCTTGTCATTTTATTCCAGAATGACACTCAAAAAATATTTTATGTTAAAAATGCTTTTGATAACATTCAATGCCTTATATGTTACAAAACATTTAAAGAATGTAGGGAATATGTTCTTAAAAGACATTTTGCATGTTATCATATTCATATTAATAATTTAAATAATAAGGAAAGGGAAGAGTTTTTTAATAGACAAAAAACAATTTTTTTAGAAAAAATAAAAAGTTGGTTGGAAAATTGTTTATCTCAAAATGTGTCAATTTCACGTTTGCACGACTACCAGAAGTCGGCTAATGTTTGTGTTTTTTTCTTTTAATACAAAATGGGTTTTTTTATTTTTATTTATCTAAAATTATTAAGCCAAAGATAAATAGCTTTATGTATGTTGATGAAATGAAAATCAAAATAGCGTATATTACTCACACTTTTCTATGGGTGTAAATAAATAAATTCTCTCAACTTATTTTCTCTCTCTTACTCACTAATACATAACCAAAAAATTTTTGGTAACCTCTAATGTAGGTGTAGATCTAAATGTAAAATACGCCATAATGTGCCGTAAGACAGGCCTAATTCCTGAGAACGACGAGGAATCGACACATTCGGGTCTTCGGCAACACTTTTACTTACAATAGCGATATTTTCAGCGGAACGAGCGAAACGATGATGCAAAGGCCTTTCAATATTTGTAACCACCCCAGTCTATTCAAATTTCTTCACAATTTTGCCAATTGCTTGTGTAGTTGAACGGTTATGTAAACCATAATCTCCTCTTAAAGCACGATACGTGGCTGTGGCAGAATCACCATTTTTGTAGTAGGTTTTGATAATTTTTATGCGTTGTGTGATAGTTAAGCGATCCATTTTCGTCAATGTCAGACTTTCAACTGAAAAGAAACAAATTGGTTTCACAACTTAGTTTGACAGATGTCGAATTCCAGTCCCATACTTTTGAAACCACGAAATGGATAGCCCTTTATTTGAAATTTTATTGATTTATTGTTGGCACTTAAAAATTGTCGAAGTTGCATAGTCTAGTAGGTAGAGTGTGACGTGAAGTCGTGGTTCAAACCCCATCCCAGACGTCTTAAAGAAATACTTCTTCCGCGCCCTCCTTTCAGCAGTTTTCTGGCATAACCCTGAGAGTAAATAAAATTGCTATGACAAGTTTCTCAAAAATTTGTTGTTCGGTCTAGCCGCTAGTGGATAAAATTGACACATACAGCATGGTTCATATGCGAGGTTGTAGTCCCGACTAAAGAGTTTAATAATCAATTAAGTACACAAGTAAGTAAATGTTCTTTAAGGAAAATGCCTTCAATTTCAATATTTCTCTGGTTGACCTCGGTGGCCTTTCTCTTTCGTGTCGATAGTAGAACTACTGAAAGACAAAAACTATTAAGCTTGGTCCAATAAGTCCGCGGTTTTTTAAATGAAACACAGGTTGTCTGGTTACAACTTGCTTTTAAAGTTCTTTGTAGCTTTCAACGCTTTCGATAATGTTCGATAAGATCGTTAAAATTGATTCGCTTATGAGATGATTTCATAGTTGAAGACAAATCTCTTTTCGTCGAGCCGTCTCTGAACGTTTGAAATGAAAACGTTAGTCTGAATCTGACTTATAAAATAGGTGTGCTCTCAATAGTTGTCAAACACAAACTGTATGAAAATGAATGTTTTCATTGCATCTCCGTACATTGCACGTTTTAAGTTACGCAACCAACAGTCGCCGTAATCTAATAGGTAGTGCTTGGCTTATTAGACGTAAGGCCACAGTTCAAAATTGCCAAGAAAAGTTTCTCAAATAAATCTGTAGTATGAAGTCGACTTTAAATTGTAGTTACCGCCCCACTCATGTTTGAAATTAACACACACAACAGAAGTGGTATGAGAAGCTAGGTTGTAATCCGGCCTGAAGAGTTGTAATGACCAATTATGTATGCATGCATATAACCAACAGTTCTACAATTATACAGAATTTAATTACAAATTCTTTGTAAGCCTTATAAGTCTCTTTTGTAAATTTATACGGAGTTTATTAAATTCGAAAGCAAAAAAAAGAAACAAATGAATTGTTATAAAATAATTAATAATATACAGTTATCAATATAGTATTATTATTTAATTTATTTATTTGTTTAATTGAACACTTGCGAAATCATTCTGATCAATCAATATTTACTTACGACATCTGGTCTTACATCTGACGTTCATTGTTACGTTACGTTACGTTAGGCATTGTAATTAAAGTCACATTATGATTACGAAATATAGGCATTAACATGCACGTGAAAGCTATCGATAACGAGCTCCTCTTAATACAAACTTGATTAAGGTAATTCTGCAGAATTAAGAATAATACTTAGCATGAGTACTTTGTGACGTTATACCAACACTGTGTCAATAAAGCAAAATATTTGGAGTTGTATCAGGTTGCTAAGCGATAGTCTCAACGAAATCCATACGATTCGAGCGTTCAGCTCTTAACGATCTATTCTATTATTCTATGAATTGTATTCCCAACATCTTTAGAAATTACAGCGTAGCGGCTTAATCGTGATAAATGCAGGCAAGACCGTTACAGTATGAATCATAAGCACTCTTCTAATAACGCGTTCTATACAAATATGCTTAAATGCTAGTGAATCTTTGTATTCTAAGCCTGAAAATGAAATGTGATGGTCGAAGAGTACAAACAATAATTTACTTCATCTCTTCAATACCTTAACTACAACTAAAATACAGGAATTTCACGACAGCTAACATATCGACGCCTCCGTTCTATAAAATTCTAAGTCGAAAAAGTGTGTTTTGAGTTATGAGCTCTCAATACCATACGACTATATGTGTATTCTATTTTTTTTTATTTTTTCCTATAACTTCGGAACGGATTGACGCACCTTAACCAAATTTTGACAGTATTTAAGTTAGAGAACGTAGAATTTAAAAATGCAAGAACATTAAAAACGTCTCGAATAGAATGGAGACGTCGATATGTTCTGCACATGGTTTGTGTCTTTAATAACTTAGCTAGGATTGAGTGTAAGATAATTGAGGGTTATTACAACCCTTCAGTCAGTATTACGACCTAGCTTCTGACACCACTTATGTTGCGTGTGTTAATTTTCTAAATAAAGGGTGGGACTTACAGTTTAAAGTCGACAAGCTTGTGTGAAGTGAGGACGCGGTTCAAACCCCAGTTTAGACATCTCGAGCATAGCGGCGACTTCCTCTAAGCAAATTTCTGGCAAAAACTCTGAGAGTAAATAAAATTGCTATGAAAAATTTCCTAAAACTATGTCGTTCGATGTCGATTTTAAATTGTATTAGTGGCGGGACTCACACAACATGGCTGGTGTAAGAACCTAGCTTGTAATCCTGAGTGAAGGGTTGTAATGACGAATTGTGTATGTAAGTATGCCATCATTACAACGTTCGGCCACTTGTTACGTGATCAATTAAAACCCATTTGGAAAACCGGGGTTAGTAAGTTTTAGCCCAGCCTTCGTTTTGTTCAGTGCCCATCTCTGCCTCTGGAATTTGCTTTATTTTAGAACAAAGTCTAGGCATTTGGCTTGATTAGTTATTGGAATTCCAAAAAAAAATTACAAAAAACATCACACAGATACTGTGGAAATATGTTTCAAAAGTACCAATTGGTACTTTTATAGTACTGTTGGTATGGTACTATTTTCAAAATTTAAAAAGTACTTTGTTTTGTTTACACTTCTTCAGACATGACTAAGCTGCTGAGTATAGTTTTGGTTTTTTTTACTATTTTGCAATGGTTAGCAGAAAAAATTTCTCTCAGCCTAGCTAGGTTAGCTTTTGTGGAAAATCACTATAAAAGTAAAAAGAAGAAAAATGAAAACAAAAAAGTTTCGAATTTTATTGTTTAAACAATTAAAATAAAAATAGAATTAAAAGTAATAAAAATAACAACAACAACAACAACAAAAATAAACAAATGTCTGAAAAATGTTGAATCAATATTGTATCTAAACAGATGCTCGTATGCAGAACCATAACTGCGAAGTATTCGTATGTATCTGTGAACACAGCTTTCGTCACAGACGTGAATTTGCATCAACGTGCAGACAAGCTGATCAAACAAGCGAGTGAATCTAACGCTGCTCACAACGTTTCAAACGCTCCAAACGATTTCAGTATAAATAGCCGAAATGCTGGCTATGATCTGCACAGTTTAATGCAAGTGAAGTTGGAGTAAAAATCGATATTGTGAACATGAAATTAATATTCGCCTTCTTTGTCATAGGCCTAGTGGCGCAAACGTATGCAGCCTCAATATTCTCAGTGGGTGGAGAGGTCGAGGTCGATGTCGCGGTCCCTAAGACATCCCTGTTTGGTTCCTTAAAGGATACATGGCATGACCTTACAGACAAGGTTGAAGGCAAGCTGGAGGATTTCAAGGAAGGCTTAGTAGACACAAAGGATACTTTAAAGGAAAAACTTGAGCAAACAGCAACTGATTTAAAGGATACGCTCGTTCAGTTGAAAGAACAGCAGGAAAACGCCTTGGCTGACAAAAAAGAAGAAATTCAACAACTTATTGCCCAAACCGAAGCTGCTCTAAAGCAAAAAATTACGGAAATATTAGGCGAGAAAGAAACTGCCTGGCTGGAAGCCAAGCTTGCCTTTACTGCAAAGAAAGAAGAGATCAAGAAACGTATTGAAGAAATCGAATCGACTTTAAGAAACCAAAAAGAAGTCCTACAAGAAAACATACAACAATGGAGAGAAGAACTCAAAACGGCGGCAAATGACAGGAAAATTGAAATTCAACTCAGAATCCAAGAAGCTCAATCGGCTTTAGAAGCAAAGAAAGCTGAATTTAAGCAACTAATCGCTGAACTACAAAAACAAAAGGCAGCTGCTTTGGATCGTCTGCAGATTGCAGCAGAGGAAAAGCAAGAAGCCCTTGAAGAGAAACTTCAGCATGTCGTGGCTGAATTGGCATCCAAACGAGCTGAATTAGAGCAAACCATTGCTGAGCTAATTAAGAACAAAGAACAGGCTGAAGACGCTAAAAAAGAAGAAATTCAGCAACAGATTGATAGCATCAAAGCTGAACTACAAGAAAAAATTGATGCCTTGAAACAAGAAGTTGCTGAATTGAAAGACATCTTACCGGCCGTTATCAGTAACTTACAGACGGCATGGCACGAAAAGAAAAATGCTGTTGAGGAAAATATCCACCAAGTTATCGCTGAGTTCAAAGACAAACAAGCTGAGTTAAAACAAAACTTGGCTGAATTAGAAGAGCAAGCCAAAAGTGCCCTAAATGAAGAGAAAGAAGCAATTCGAAACCAAATTGCGAGCATTAAGGCAACTCTACAAACAAATCAAGACGCAGTGAGGCAAACAATAGTCGGGTTAGTGGACAAGAAAGAAGCCATTTTGGGAAGCATTCATGACGCTATAGAGGCAAAGAAGGAAGCCATTGAGGAAAGGATTGAAGATGTCGAAGGCATCTTAGAAGAAAAGAAAGCTGAATGGAAAGAACTGGTAGCTGAATTGCAAGAAAGAGCCACGGATGCCTCGAACGACGAAAGAGAACAAATTTTAGAAGCTATTGCGGGCATCAAGGCCACTGCAGAAAATGTCGGAACCGCGTTACTGCAAAAACTGGAAGAATTGAGGGAAAGGAAAGAGAATGCCCTAGAAGAGCAACAAAGAATTTTCCACGAAACTAAAGACGCCATTGAACGTAAGGTTCAGGAAATAGCTGCTGGTTTGGTAGAATCGAAAGCTGAATGGAGAGCAAAACTAGCTGAATTGCAGGAACAAGCTAAAGATGCCCTCGGCGATAAGAAGGAAGCCATTCAGAATCAAATTGAAAACATAAAGGCGGCTATAGAAGCAAAACCGGCTGAAGTAGCCCAAATAATTGCTGGCTTAGAAGAAAAGAAAGAAGCCATTTTGGGAAACATTCATGACGCTATCGAGGCAAAGAAAGAAGCTATTGAGGAAAGGATTCAAGATGTCGAAGGCATCTTAGAAGAAAAGAAAGCTGAATGGAAAGAACTGGTAGCTGAATTGCAAGAAAGAGCCACGGATGCCTCGAACGACGAAAGAGAACAAATTTTAGAAGCTATTGGGGGCATCAAGGCCACTGCAGAAAATGTCGGAACCGCGTTACTGCAAAAACTGGAAGAATTGAGGGAAAGGAAAGAGAATGCCCTAGAAGAGCAAAAAAGAATTTTCCACGAAACGAAAGACGCCATTGAACGCAAGATTCGGGAAGTAGCTGCTGGTTTGGAAGTATCGAAAGCTGAATGGAGAGAAAAACTAGCTGAATTGCAAGAACAAGCTAAAGATGCCCTCGGCGATAAGAAGGAAGCTATTCAGAATCAAATTGAAAACATAAAGGCGGCTATAGAAGCAAAACCGGCTGAAGTAGCCCAAATAATTGCTGGCTTAGAAGAAAAGAAAGAAGCCATTTTGGGAAACATTCATGACGCTATCGAGGCAAAGAAAGAAGCCATTGAGGAAAGGATTAAAGATGTCAAAGGCATCATAGAAGAAAAGAAAGCTGAATGGAAAGAACTGGTAGCTGAATTTCAAGAAAGAGCCAAAGATGCCTCGAACGAAGAAAGAGAAAAACTTTTTGAAGCTATTGCGGGCATCAAGGCCACTGCAGAAAGTGTCGGAACCGCATTACTGCAAAAACTGGAAGAATTGAGGGCAAGGAAAGAGAATGCCCTAGAAGAGCAAAAAAGAATTTTCCACGAATCGAAAGACGCCATTGAACGCAAGATTCGGGAAGTAGCTGCTGGTTTGGAAGTATCAAAAGCTGAATGGAGAGAAAAACTAGCTGAATTGCAAGAACAAGCTAAAGATGCCCTCGGCGATAAGAAGGAAGCTATTCAGAATCAAATTGAAAACATAAAAGCAGTTCTAGAAGCAAAACAAGCTGAAGCGGACCAAGAAATTGCTCGATGGGGAGAAGAGGCAGAAGAAATTCAAAGATATATTCATGGCATTATAGAGGCAAAGAAAGAAGCCATTGAGGAAAGGATTGCAGATGTCGAAGGGATCTTAAAAGAAAAGAAAGCTGAATGGAAAGAGCTGGTAGCTGAATTGCAAGAAAGAGCCACGGATGCCTCGAACGAAGAAAGAGAAACACTTTTTGAAGCTATTGCGGGCATCAAGGCCACTGCAGAAAATGTCAGAACCGCGTTACTGCAAAAATTGGAAGAATTGAAGGAAAGGAAAGAGAATGCCCTAGAAGAGCAAAAAAGAATTTTCCACGAAACGAAAGACGCCATTGAACGCAAGGTTCGGGAAATAGCTGCTGGTTTGGAAGAATCGAGAGCTGAATGGAGAGAAAAACTAGCTGAATTGCATGAACAGGCTAAAGATGCCTTAGGCGATAAGAAGGAAGCTATTCAGAATCAAATTGAAAACATAAAGGCAGCTATAGAAGCAATACGAGCTGAAGTAATCCATGAAACTGCTCGTTGGGAAGAAAAGAAAGAAGACACTTTGAGAAACATTCATGGCCTTATAGAAGCAAAGAAAGAAGCTATCGACGAATGGATTGAAGATGTTAAAGGCATTTTAGAGGAAAAGAAAGCCGAATGGGAAGAACTGGTAGCTGAATTGGAAGAAAGAGCTAAAAATGCCGCAAACGAAGAAAAACCAGAAATTTTAGAAAAGATTGCGATCATCAAGGCCATTGCAGAAAATGTCGGAACTGGATTACTGCAAAAACTGGAAGAATTGAGGGAAAGAAAAGAGGATGCCATAGAAGAGCAAACAAGAATTTGGCACGAAACGAAACTTGCCATTGAACTCAAGATTCGGGAAATAGCTGCTGATTGTAAAGAATCGAAAGCTGAATTGAGAGAAAAACTAGCTGAATTGCAGGAACAAGCTAAAGATGCCTTCGGCGATAAGAAGGAAGCTATTCAGAATCAAATTGAAAACATAAAGGCAGCTATAGATGCAATACTAGCTAGAGTAATCCAAGAAACTTCTCGTTGGGAAGCAAAGAAAGAAGACACTTTGAGAAACATTCATAACAATATAGAGGTAAAGAAAGAAGTCATTGAGGAAAGGATTGCAGTTGTCAAAGGGATTTTAGAAGAAAAGAAAGCTGAATGGAAAGAACTGGTAGCTGAATTTCAAGAAAGAGCCAAAGATGCCTCGAACGAAGAAAGAGAAAAACTTTTTGAAGCTATTGCGGGCATCAAGGCCACTGCAGAAAATATCGGAACCGCGTTACTGCAAAAACTGGAAGAATTGAAGGAAAGAAAAGAGAATGCCATAGAGGAGCAAATAAGAATTTTGCACGAAACAAAAGACACAATTAAAAAGCAGGCTAAAGACGTTACAGCGGACTTGGCACAAAAGAAAGCTAGATTCGAGGAAAAGATAGCCGAATTAATAGCAGAAAAGAAAAAAGGTTGGGCTGAGAAAAAATTAGAAATCGAGCAGAGTATCGAAAGTATACAAAATGATGCAAATGGTAAAATTCAGGACCTTAAGCAAAGGTTTCTCGTTGGCAATGATATTGTGAAAAGTATTATTCTACAACACAAGGAATCTATTGAGCAAGGAATCAAAGAAGCTGAGACTAACCTAAAAGATAAGAAATCTGAATTGGAGAGGTATGTGGCTGAGCTAAGCGAAGCAGCGAAAACTGCTGTAAATGGGAAGAAAGACGAAATCCTGCAAAACATTTTGAAAATCAAAACGATTTTTAAGGAAAAGGAAGCTGCATTAAAGCAAAATATTGCAGATTTGTTAGAGAAGAAGGCAACAGTTTTGGAAAATCTTAAGGATAATGTAGAGGAAAAGAAACAGACTATCGAGGAAAGCCTAAGGGAAGCTCAAATTGCATTGGAGGCAAAGACAACTGAATTGTTGGCAAAAGTTAATGCCTTAAGGGAACAATTAAAAACAGTTTCGATTCTAAAAAAATTGGAAATTCTAAAACTGATTGAGAATATCGAAGCCAATTTAAGGACTCAGGCGACTGAATTAAAAAACAGAATAGCTGGCTTACTGGAAAAGAAAAATGCTGTTGCCAAAGAGGTCACTGCTGTTGTAGAAGAAAGGATTGAAACAATTAAACAGCAAATCGCACAGACGGAGAACATTTTAAGTGAAACGAAAACTCACGTAGAACAACAATTGGCCGAATTGAGGGAAGAAGCCCGAACTGCAGCCGCTGCTAGACAACAAGTAATTCAAGAGGAAATCGAAACACTGGAAAGTATTCTTCGTGAAAAAGAATCGAAATTAAAAGTAAAAATTGAGATTTTGAAAAGGAAGCAAGAAGAAGCTCTCAAAGAAGCTGGATCTGCTTTAAGTCAAGCAAACGATTTAATCAAGCAGAAGTTTGCCGAGGCTGAAGCTGCTGTCCAAGAGAAACAGGCGGAAGTAAAGGAGAAAGAGAATTCCATATTGGAGGATGCCAAGACAGCTTTGAATGACAAAAAAGATGGCATTTTGGGTAAACTTGGTTCCCTAAGCCTAAGAAACAGGGCTTATGGAAATTGAAATTTTATTTGTAGACGATTATAAACGATTTTAAATAATACTAAGACAATATATTTTTAACGATTACTTATGCAATGCTGATCTGATGTCTTTTATTTTCTTGAATCTTCTTCCACTGGACTTTCATCGAATGGTTACCGACAATGATTGTTGGATTGTAGCTTAGAAGTGCTAATGGATGTATGAATCTTTAAAGCAGTGTGATAGGTTAGGCTAGCTTAATGGCTAGTCTGAAATTAGGGCGGTTATTCTAGAGCTATAGAGCCAATGTCATATACTCAGAGAAATAAATTCAACTTAATTTCGCTCCTTCAAACATCAACCAGAAATATCTGAGGTCGCTCGAAGTAAATGTTAGACTTCGAGAACTGGTACTTTAAACGATCTCAAGTTGAGGCAATGTGGTGTAGGGTAGTTAGTATATATAGAAGGTGGCAACACAAAGGAATACTTACAGAGCAACTGTTTCTCACATCAACTCACATCAATACAACAAAGCAATACATTTTCGCAGCGTGTTTTCACAGTTAGGCAGCGAAGTCAACAACCCTATTGTTCTAGAACTTTCCAATCACTTGTTCAGGCAGGAAAAATTTGATTAATGCGGGTGAATAACTTAGTAAAGAAATCATTTTTAAATGTTTTATAACATAACTTACGTACTTAATTGGTCATTACAATCCTTTTAGTCAGGATTACAACCTAGCTTCTTATAACAACTCTGCGGTGTGTGTTAATCTTATCTGTGAGTGGCAAGACCTACAGTTTAAAGTCGATTCTGAGCGAAAAATTTTTGAGAAACTTTTCATGGGCATTTTTCTTTATTTACTCTTATTGTTTTTGCCAGAGACAGCCGAGAGGAAGTCGCCGAAGAAATTTTTTTCATACACAGTTTTCTTTGATGTGTCTAAGCTAAGGGTGTCTGAGCTAAGTTATTGCAATCCTAAAATAAAGCACTTAAAAAGGCGAGAGTTAAGCAGCTCGTTTAAAAGATTTCACAGAATTCGCTTGATAAGCATTTGAAGAAACATTCTAGCCTGGACTGGCTTTCTCTTTTATGTCAAACTAATAGCATTTGAACCAAGCAAACCATCTCATGCATCTTTAAATCAATGGAGTTCCTGAGAAATTCAAAGTTTAATTGATGGATTTAAGCCATGGTTGTTGTATACTGAACACATTCTCTAGGCGAAACAATGTTTTCTTTAAAGCCATGTGTGGCCTTCCCTTCATCATATTTTGATCACTTAGTTGCCTTTTATTGTATTTCGCTTTGAATAAATATGCAGCAAGAGCTTGCCTTCAGATAGTACTGTGTGATTGACTGCTTTCGACCTTGAGCTTGACATGTTTCTTACTTATGTAAGCCATGGCATAGACTGCTGCTTCGACGTGCTTGTAGTGTGCATATGTAGTTTGAAGTTCAGTTGCATACGTTAATATAATGACGCGCGACATTATTAGAAGCCGCTGATTAGTGGTGACGTTATTGTGAATACATATGATTAAAAATGTGTAACGGTAATGGCCGTAGTCTAATTGGTTGTTCAAACAAAGCGAAAAACAACATCTTTCGGGAACTTTCTCTCAGCAGATTACTGGCATAAGCTCTGAGAGTAAAATAAAATTTGGAGTCGGCTTTAAACTGTAGATTCCCCCACTCATGACACACAGAATATGGGGTGTTGCGAGAAACTAGGTTGCTATCTTGACTAAAGTGTTATAATAAAGAATTGATTAAGTCATGGTAAAAAAAAAAAAGAATTTTGCATGACATTTTAATTAATTGCTGTAATCGAGTAATCGAAACAAATAAAAATATAAAAAAAAAATTGAAATTTTAATTGAAACCGTAAACGCAACCGTAACTGTTGCCAATTTGATTATGTGTTGCCAATGCAATTAAAAACTGAAACATAAAAAAACCGTCAATTTCTAAACAATGCTGCTATAAAAGACACAACAATTTGCCAAACGGTTATCGAGTTTATTTTGAAATAAAACGGAATTAAGAAAAGCGGAAAAGTGTAACAAAAGCTATGAAGTTTTTTACATTTCTTGCAACATTAATTGTGGTGTATGCCGTTTTGGCTCAATCTTACGCCGATGATGGAGAAGAGCCCAAAATGGAGGGCAAGGAAGTCGATAAACAACCTGAGGGTGGAGAAGAGCCTAAAAAGGAGGACAAGGAAATGGTTAAAGAACCTGAGGATAAGGAAAACGGCGAAGACAAGGACAAAGATTTCTTAATCGATGGCATTAAACATACAAAAATTGGCATGAAGGAGTTGTTACAGTCGTTTAGGAATCAAAGGAAAGCTCTCAATGAAAAGTTAAGGAAATATTTCCACGATCAAATAGTATCCCTTCAGAAGGTTTTAGAAAATCGACGTGCACATGTAAAGGAAAGAAATGAGACATTCCTCAAAAGATTGAGGGAAATTAAGGATGCATTAGTGGAGTAAATGAAAACCGTAATGAAGGACATGAAAATATAATGTGTTGTTGTTATGAAATAAATGAAAGCACTTAAAATAAAATCTGATTGAATGTATTTTTTTCTTTTCTTTTTCCTTTTAACACTTCCACTAAAGGTACTTATTTTTGGTGTCGTCATACTGCTTAAGTTGCCAGATCTTTCAACCGTAGTTGTAATTCTCATTGCTATAGTAGGGTTCAAAAGCAAAAAACAGTTCCAAGTCAACATAATTTCATGGAAAATAATTAGAAATACTTAACCTCGAATTCTCTTTCTCTTTCAAATGCCACGTCATATTAACTCAAACTGATGGGGTCTATATCTACTAATAACTGAAGAGCCTCTGTTGATACTATTACGCAAACTGGTACACAAAAATCAACTGAGAGTTTAGTGGCCTCACTCTTTGAAAATAGTATTCCCAGAGCAAAAGCTATGACTTTATTTTTATCTTATTAGAGAGGGGCCTGTTAAGTTCTAACAACATGTGTTCTTTTCCCAAAGAGATACGAAGTTGTTTAAAAAAGTTTACTGGTTACCTAAATATTGCTTGCCAACTCTGGGCTGTCATGTGGCCTTTGTACTTTGAGGTTAAGGGATAATAAAACGTCACATACATTTCGAAAACTGTACTTCCCATTCTTATAATACCCCTGTCAATGCAATTTCATCCACTGGGTCAAGGTGATATTGTTAAAACCGAAACTGGGGGCAACTATTACGATGTCCCTGAACTCTAATAGATCCTTACAACGATAGATAAGCCTGCAGAAAAATGTGGTGCAGTATAGCTTCCCTCTTTGCACAGGACACACACATACAGCATACCAGTATTAAACGTTGTATTATTGCTTCTCCCCATTTTTTAAACCGGTTTTGTAACTGATTTCCTAAATCTGGTAACACTGTTTAGTTGATTAATTCGTTAACACTTTTTCGGATTAATTCAGTTATTGAAGTCTACTTTGGGGCAGTTTAAACTGCAATTCATTTAAAGCTGGGATCATAAAACTTGTTCAATACACTAAGTTTTTTGACATTATTTTAGCATATAAAATCTGTATATAGCAGATGAAGGACATATATAGGCGCCCTAAATAGATCATTACAAGCCTTTAGTCAGGTTTACAACCTAGCTTCTCACACCACTTATGTTGTGTGCGTTGTATCTTTATATAGTTTAAAGTCCACTCCGAACGGCAGATTTTCGAGAAACTTTTCATGGCAATATTATTTACTCTCTGAGAGTTTTTGCCAGAAATATTTTTTTCACATTTTCGTTTTAGTTGGAGATATATCTGACCTTGGGTTTGAACCGAGGCCGACACACTAACTACTAGACCCCGGCAATTTCCATGTAGGACATATGTATGTAGACGTACTAAATTGATCATAACAACCCCTTAGTCAGGATTACAACCTAGCTTCTCATACCACCCATGCTGGGTATTTTAAGCCGTACATGTCCAACTTTTTTTCTCGTAAAAACATTGATTTTTTGTATTTATTGGAATTATAGAATACCACACAGCTGATCAATATCTTACCATTTCAAAAATGGGGCAATAAGCACATATGGGCCAATTTCATGCATGAGTTGCGACGCCAACAATTCATAGACGGCAGATATTTTTAAAAAACTTTTCATGCCAATTTTAGTTGCCACAACACTGTTGAGAGGGAGTAGAAGAAATATTTGTTTATATTTTGCCATGTTGAGGTATCTGGGGCGGGTTTTGACGCCACGGTCTCACGTCTAATAAGCCAACACAGTACCTACTAGGCTATGGCGACTTCAATACCAGTCTTACACTATGTCTATGAACAAAATGAATTGCTTTTACTGAACACAGCATATGAGGGACCGAATATCGAGAGCTTTCGAGTACCAGGTATTAAAAACGTCCCTTGCTTCAGATGCCATAGAATTATTGTTAAACTCAGAGGAGGTTGCTTGTGCATCACATGTGCATGAGATATTCAGTTTTAGCCTTTTGCCATAATCTGGAAAACCAAAGTGACCTAAGTTGTCAAGGTATATGAAGCGCAAAAGGTTGTTCTTATCTGCCCATGTGTATACAGTGAGCATCAAAAGAAATTGTACACTAAGGATAAAATTCTAATGATGAATTTCCATACAATTTCATCTTGTTAAGCCCCCCTCAAATGCCTGAATTGAGGCCACCTGTTTGAGATTAATGCAATTCATAACCTAAAAAAGTGCAAAACTTGCTGAGTGGTTCACCCTATTATGGAGAATTTTAAACGAACTTTTTTTTTTGTTAATGCTTTTCAAATTCTTTATTTCAATTTTTTTTATGTTTTTAAGGTATGCTCCGAAATATTTCCGTTTTCAGCCACGTTGCTTTTTGATCTTCTTCTGCATGGCCTTCATTCTCTTATTTTGATTGGCGACTCTCTTTTGTAAATTCTTCATACGTTGCTTCATAGCGTTCTCACGATTCTTTTGGAAAGCAGCCTGGTTCCTACGGAATGCCTGTTGACGTTTTGCCTTTTGTCTCCTAAGGGCAGCCTGTTTATTTTGTGCAGCAGGGGTTTTACCAGCGGCAGCAGGTGTCTTTCCAGCGGCAGGCTGTGTGTTACCACCAGCCGGGGGAGTATTTCCACCAGCCGGGGGAGTATTTCCACCAGCCGGGGGAGTATTACCACCAGTGGGGGGTGTATTACCACCAGCCGGAGGAGTATTTCCACCAGCCGGGGGTGTATTTCCACCAGCCGGGGGAGTATTACCACCAGCGGGGGGAGTATTTCCGCCTTCATTACCTCCTGGGTTTTCACCTTCATTACCGCCTGGGGTTTCACCTTCATTACCTCCGGGTGTTTCACCTTCATTACCTCCTGGGGTTTCACCTTCATTACCACCCGGGGTTTCACCTTCATTACCTTCTGGGGTTTCACCTTCAAGGGCATATGATTGAGCCACCAAGGCAAACATAAAAGCCAATAAAACGAACACCGAAAAGATTTTCATGGTTTCTCAATGCACTTATCTAAGTAAACCGTATTGGAAGAAACTGTGTACACCTTCCAGATTAATTGGCGTATTTATACTGAATTTGAATTTCTAACTTGATTCTGATTAACTGTTTGATTTGAAAAAATTGTTTGCATACGTGTGTATTTTTAATTTCTATTGATTTAGAAGCCGAAACAATTGATATTTATTTTTATTTAAAGAATTTTTCTAATTTTAATACAAAAAAAAAAAAAAAAAACTGGCTCATGTCTCAATAATGTTTAGTCTTAACAGTTGTATGCTATTTTCAAGTACAAAGTACAAAGTTTCTAAGTGCTGGTGGATAAAGTTGCATTGTTATCGAGTTAATCGCATTGTATGCTCTAAACAACACTTACTTGAACGTTTTCCAGAGTAGCAGTGTTGCCATCCAACTGCACACATTTCTACGCCACATTCATCAGGTCATTCAAGCACTTTTTTATCCAATAAACACTCAGTATTTCAGAAAGCATTTTTTAATATCCAAAATGTGACTTTCCAACAAAACTACATCATTTTTGTAGTTCAACTTTTATGACGAAATAATTTGTCATACCCATTTACTACTGCAATGGGCATGACGAGATTTTTCGTGATGTAAATCTGTAATATTTTTTTTTTTTTTTGAGGCATGAATTTGAATGCAGGTCTTATCTATTTATTACTCCGTCTAAGATGTTCTCATATTAATTTGACAGTACAAATTCATTCAACAAGGTTCAATACTTTTTTCATCTAAAACGCCTCCTTCAGCCAGTAAAATCGTGAGAGCAAAGAGGACGTTTTCCTTCAGTTCAGAATTTCTTCTTTGGCTATAACTTTATTGAGGACTGTCTGAGTCGCCGTGGTCTTGTAGATAGTATGTTGGCGTGAAGCTACGGTTTGAATTTCAGGTCAGACATCTCCATCAAAACGAAATATGAAAAGTATTTCTTCGACGACTTCCTCAGAGTAAATAAATATTGCCATGAAAAGTTGCTCAAAAATCTTTCGTTCGGGATCGACTTTAAATGGTAGATGCAGCCACTCATGTATATAATTAACACACACATAAGTGGCGTGAGAAGCTAGGTCGTAAGCCTGGGTAAAGGCTTGTAATGACCAATAATGTATGTATGTATGTATGTTGGTACATGAGCCTGAGCTATCTTATGTACCTTTTATTACCATAATGCTAACAAATATTCTCTTTGCGGACTGCAAAAGGCAGAGGTTTATTAACCTATGGTCAGGACTATAAGAAATCGGACAAAAATAAACCGAAAAGTGCGAAATCGGGCAATTTTTTCAGCGTGTATAATCTAACAAAGCCATTCGGAACCTCACGTTCTTCAGTGTTACTTCGCTCAGTAGAGGAGGAGGATAACTACATTTAAATCTTTGTTTCCAAGATGTGTAATATTTGTTTAAAATCGATATTCATTCGGAACGTCTATTGACATTTTGACTTTCTCAGCAGTATTATTAGCTTTCTTACCACCTGGAGCTGTCGGAAGACTTTCATAGTCTTGGAGACTTTCACCATTATTGACTGCTGACTGCATGGCAACTTCATTGCCTGCAAGACAAGCTAGAGTCATGACTCAAGGGTAATTAGACGAATACAGAGTGCATAGAGATGCAATATGGTGGCACGTCATGCAAACACCACATTCAACTGAAGAGTTCATTCCGTACTGAAGAGTCAGCAAAAATCTCACGGTGAATATTTGAAATTTTATTAAAAAAAATCTAATCAAGGCTTACACACAATTTTATTTACTCAGAAGCCTACAGAAGTCTGTAAGTTTAGCTGCAACTGGTTAAATTTAAGACTCTTAATAACAAAATTTTTTTTGTTTTTTTTTTAAGCCCACTGTGCCCACTTATGTCACAGCACTTTCTAATATGCTTGCCAAGTATGTGATAAAACACGTGATAATTTTCATTCCTGTGTGTGTATGTTTTTTAAGACGTTGTTTGGTATTTAATTTAAAAAAAAAATTCTGTTGTTGTTGTCGTCTTCTATAGACCATTTAAAAATAATCTGTTTTAATAACTTCAATTGTTTATAAAAAAAAACACAGAAAACAAATTTTAATTCTACAAGAATAATTGCAAAATTTGAATTAAAATTTTAGCAAAAAAAACCAAACAAAAAAAAAAAAAACAACTTATTTTGACAAAAGAAAAGAATGACTTTTCTTTTCTATTCTGTTCTAATAATAGCCGCTATAGGGAAAAACTGACTATGTTTGCTTTTTGTAAAAATCAGAAAAAAAAAAATTAAAAAAGGAATAAAATAATAAGAAGATTTGTTGGATAGATTTTAATGTTTACACTACCCCTACGCCACAAGCCCTTCGAATTTTAAAAAATTATGAGACTGCATTGCCTGTCTAAATAATCCATCTAGCAGCCTCCTTTCTCCTCACAGTAACATTAGTTACGATTCTCGTCATTAGATCAGCCAAAAACTGGCAGAAATTTGAATTTAATAAACAAATTTCCGTTTTATTCCTCCTACTGAACGACAGGTGGCAACCATGTCATTCTAGAATATGTTAAGATATGCAATACATGCGGTCAAAGGTTATCTAAAAAAGGTATCCGTGACCAATTGGTTATAAGCCATTGACAGTCATTTGGACAGTCAGTGCTTCGTCAACTTTTTTAAAAGTTACACATTTATACACAGGCTATTACAGTAGAGATACAATTCAGATGACGACGCTATTGGTTGCGATAAAAAAAAAACTTTGCGTCTTCGAAACACTGTAGGAAGCATAACTGCACAGTATGGGCATGACTGCACAGTATCGTTATATTCAATACTAGTGCCTGTGAAGAAAAGGTGTCGATGGAGTAATCCATCAACCACTTCGTAGCTTTAAAACATAAGATATGCAGATGACCAGGTTTTGCATGCAATTCCATTAAAACTTCTGCCTCCTTTCCTTGACATACTAGGTCTGTGTGTTTGCAAAGAGAATGTTGTACAATAGACGTGCGTAATTTCGACTCACCATAAGTAGCGGCTAGAGTCTTGACTTATTATACTACAGCTCGGAGTTCAAATCTCGACAATTTAGAAATGCAGAAATCAAAGGAGTAAATATTTCTTCCAGCGACCTTCTCTCAGCAGTGTTCTGACAAAAGCTCTGAGAGCAAGTAATTGTCATGCAAGAGCTTCGCAAATCTATCGTTTGGCATTGAACTTAAATTGTAGGTCAGAACGCTAGTAGAGACTTACTTACTTAATTGGTTAATCAGCCAGGATTACAACCTACCTTCTCAGATCACATATGTTGTGTGTGTTAATTTTAACCATAAGTGGCGGCACCTACAGTTTATAGTCGATTCCGAACGACAGATTTTTAGAAACGTTTGATGGTGATTTTAATTTACTTGCAGTATTTTTGTCTGAAGACTATTATTATTGTTTTTCATATTTCGTTTTGTTCGAAATGTATGCGCTGGGGCTTGAACTACGGGCTCACACTTATAGAGAACTCAAGCATAATATTTAACAAAAGCAATTACATTTGCTTACCGGAGATGATTCTTCACAAAGTACTCTACAAAGCCTGTATTGGCAATTAACCTGGTTAACCCCGGTTAGGTTTTTTTTGTAGATTTTAGAGGTATTAGTTAGGAAGCGCAAAGAACAGAATTTTTGTAATTTACTACGATCTGTAGCTAATGTTCTGATCCAAATAATGCTTGCATTCATAGACTGTATTTTGTCCATGTTAAGTTTACAACTGAGAAACTGAGGACATTTTAATGAATTCTAGGATATTGGGCGCGAAGACAAGAGAGACATTGAAGATTGTCGGAAGTATTAAAGTTGACCTAAAGAATTAATTTTATTTCCTCATGCAATTTCTTTTAACTTTCAATTAAGTTGACTTAAGCAGTTTTACAGTACAGCTACAACAGCAGCATTGTATTTATATAATATTGCAGTATTATATTTATTATACAATACAAAAGAATAGAAAATATAAAGTTGAATTGTTTGTTTTTTTTATTTATTAATTAATATTGCAAAAGACAACGAAAAAGACTTTAAAAAGTGTATTTATATGGCACATGTTTTTTTAATTTTTTTCGGAAATTCAGTAAATAAATATTCAAAATAAATAAAATAATTTAAATAAATAACGAATTTAAATAAATAGAAAAATATTTAATAATTTATTACGTTTTCTGTATCAAAATTTTTTTAATATTTTCATACTGCAACTCAATCCGCAGTTGGTAGAAGTGTATAGTGTTTGTGACAGTTTTGAAGAAATGTTTCGAAATTCCATATTTTCGGAAACTTATTGGGATGAATACATATATTTTGCAATGAAATTTAATACATCGCCTTCATAATGTGAAGTCTACTTGAATTCAATACGAATACTGGCTTATAAGTTATCTAAAATGCCATACATGTGAAATTACTTAATTGGTTACTACAACTATTTAGTTAGGATTACATCCATTTACTAACCCTTTGACGGACACCAAAATTTTAGGAGGCCTGCCCGTGGGACACTTGCTGTATCTCCGTTATTTGGCAAGATACGAAAAATTTGGCATGTTGCAATATTTGTAAGCTTTGTATCCGTATTTTGTCCGCAACAATGTTTATATACATATCGTTATAAAGAAAACAAATATATTATTGATATTAACCAATTAAGGTTTATAAGGTCATTAGCTTCTTTATAATGATTTTACGACGGAAACAATTTATGACGTGTATACACGTCATGTCCCCCAGAAACCCTTGTTATAACATCTATAGACGTCAGTGTCCGTCAAAGGGTTAATGTCGAATCCCAGAGAAAGACCTTTTTAAAAAATTTTTATTTACTCTCAGAGTTTTTGCCCCCTGGTTTTATAAGGCCCAGGCCATAACTCTAGTTTATAATTTCTCAACCATTAAGATGGTTTAATTACGGCGTGTATTTTATTCAAATTACATCCGGGTATACATGTTCTTTGCCTCAGGGTTTCTTTCTAGTTATTCTAGATGCTGCAGAAGTCGTTGTGATGTCCTCTCAGTATCTAAGCAATCCTGTTACGACGTAAGAGTTGTTATTATATGAGAAGTAATTCGTGATTATTAAGATCAAATGGCAGTTACATTCTTTCCGGGAAGTAAATGTCACTTTTACTGCCCACTTTTAATGCCTGCTGAAGTCCCAGTAGTTTAGTCGGTGGTGTGTTGGCTTGCTTAGGCGTGAGGCTATGGTTCAAAACCCAGCTCAAACAGCTCGAACAAAGCAATAAAAATGTGAAGAAATATTTCTTCGGTGAGGATATCAGCAGTCTTCTGGGAAAAAAATCGTTCGAAGTCAACCTCAAACTGTAGCTACCGCCACTCATGAATAAAATTAATACACGCAACAGGGTTGATGTCAGAAAATAGGTTGTAATCCTGACTAAAAGGGTGTAACAACCAATTAAATAAGTAAAGGAGTAAGTTTAATGGCTTTCTAGTCTAAGTTACGGGCGATCAAGGACTACGCAATAATATTGTTTGAAATCGAAACAAATCGAAACCTACAATACTTTCACTGTGCTTCCCTTTTTTGGGAGTGTTCGTAGGGAAGAACAGAAAAATAATACAGAAGAAGCCTAATATTGTATTTTATTATTCTGATGGAAGTCGCCGTAGTCTAGTAGTTAGCGCGTTGGCTTATTAGACGCGAAGCCAGGGTTCATAAACCCGGTCAGACATCAAAACGCAATATAAAAAAAAATATTTCTTCGGCGACTTTCTCTCAGCAGACTTATGGTAAAAATCCTGACATTCAAATAAAATTGCCATGAAAAGTTTCTCAAAAAATCTGTCATTCGGAGTCGACTTTAAACTGTAGGTCCCGCTACTCACGTATAAAATTAACACACACAACATGAGTGGTGTTGAGAATCTAGGCCGTAATTCTGACTGAAGGGTTGTAATGGCCAATTATGTATTGTATTATTCTGATGATCTTAAGATCAATTTGGGTTTGAGGATTTGATAGATTGTTAAACAAAAGTTCTTAACATATAACATGACTGTGGCAGGCGCCTAAGATAAAACGCCTTATTGAGCTTTCTAGGGAAAGAGCCCATGAACGTAAAAATTCCAATGTAGAGATCGGTAATCAGTCGATTCTCGGAACTATGGTTACTACAGTAGTCTCTAGACGAAAGTTTATACTCCTGGGAATGTATGTCAACAGTATTAGCAACTCTGGTAATTCGCTGAGTATTATTGGAGAAATAATAAAAGGTGATTACATGTCATTGCCTAGCCACAGATGATATCATTTTAATAAAAATTAAAGCGATATTAAAAACACATTTTTCGTTTGTAAAATAATTTATTTATTTTCCTTCAAACCTTCTGAAATTTTAAGAATTTTAACATTTTTTTCATTCCGTTTGTAAAACAACAATAATACGATGGAAAAAAATTCCAAAAACAAAACCAGACATGCAACTCCAAAAAAAAAAAAAATTACAAATATTTGCCAATGCAATTACGTCAAAATCGCTCAGAGACTGAAATTCGGTATAAAAAGGGAAACGATGTTGAAAAATTTCTACACATCATTGCCAAATTAAGACGGTATTTAAACGCTTAAAGAAGGAATAAAAGATGAAGTTTTACATTTTTATTACATTGGCCGTGGTACTTGGCCTAGCTGCGAGTGTTGCGGCGCAAGATGAAGATGTTGGTACTATTGATACTACCGAATCAACAACCATCTGTGAAAAGAGTGAAGAAGATGAAGGAACCACTGAACAAAGTACAACGGAAAGTCAAGAGGGTAGTGGTAGTGAAGGTGGAGAACAAAGTACAACGATAAGTCAAGAGGGCAGTGGTAGTGAAAGTAGAGAGGATACACAAGAGAGCAAATCCAGTGAAACTGATGAAACCGACGAAAGCATATCCAGTGAATCTGATGAATCCAAAGAAAATCCCGGAAAGGGAAAGCCTGGTAAAGGTCGTGGGCATGGTCATGGACACGGTAATGGACATGGTCATGGACGCGGTAATGGACATGGTCATGGACATGGGCATGGCCACTAATAGGAGTGAAGCTTTATTTTATAAGCACTATGTTTACTTTATAAAACCAAATTTGTATTCCTTATTTTATACATTTTTAAAAGAAATAAAAAGAAAATACCCTCCACTCATTTCGTGTATGGACTTATCAAGCTCAGATTAAAGAGATTGAATCAATCAATCCATTCAAATATTCTTAAAGCATAACATTGAACACTGAAGTCACCATAGTCTAGTAGGTAATAAAGGGTCCGCCATCTAACGTTTTTCTTCAACTAGTGCTTATTTCGTGAATGGTAACACTTAGCTCATGTCTGATTTGACAGATAATGAGTTTTATCCTTCCGCTGAACGAATATGGTTGTGTATACGCTTGCACAATGCTGGGAAAGTGGGCCAGCGATCGACTTACAGAAGTTGCCGATTTTGGCAAAAAAAAAAAAACATATTTTCAGATGAAGCTCATTTTGATCTTGGCGGGTACGTAAACAAGCAAAATTGTCGCATTTGGAGCACAGAAAACCCGCACGCATACATTGAAAAGCCGGCGCACCCAAACGACGAGTCACTGTTTGGTGCGGATTTTGGTCCAGAGGCATAATTGGGCCATTTTTCTTCGAAAATAAACAGGGAGTGGCCGTTACAGTCAATGGCGATCGTCATCGGGCCATGTTGAACGAATTTTTGTTCACAAAAATTGAAGAGGAGGATATTGGCAACATTTGGTTTCAACAGGACGGCGCTACGTGCCACACAGCCGAAGCTACACTCGATGTTTTGCGCCCTGTTTTTGAAGATCGCATTATCAGCCGCAGAGCTGATGTCGTTTGGCCACCTCGGAGCTGCGATTTGACACCGTTGGACTATTATTTATGGGGTGCCGTCAAAGATAAGTGTTACGCCGACAAACCAGAGACAATTGACGCTTTAAAGGACAATATTCGTGAAGCCATTGGTTAAATACAGCTGCACACAATCGATGATGTGCTTAAAAATTGGACCGATCGTGTAGGCTACTGCATGGCCAGCCGAGGCAGCCATTTGAATGAAATTATTTTCCATTATTAACCGGAAGGATTGTACTTTCAAAAAAAAAAAAAGTTATTTGGCGGGCCCTTTATGTTAGCTTATTAAACGAGAGCCCGTAATTCAAATCCCAGCTAAAAAAATATTTTCTTTGGCGAATTCATAAAATGAAATAAAATTACCATGAAAAGTTTCTCAAGAATCTAACGTTTGGAGTCGACATTGCACAGTAAGTACCGTATAACATGGATGGTCTAAAAGGTTAGGTTTGAATCCTGACTAAACAGTGGCTCTTGATTGAAATAATTTAGTATTTCGGGTTTTAACGTTTCTACAGAATAGATTTATTCATGATTATTTACATTTAAAATTTAAATTTTTTACTCGTCAGAGGTGATTACTACGTCAGAGGTGATTACATCATCATCATCATCAGTTTCTTCAGTATCAGTAACAATGTCATCATCAGTTTCTTCGACTTCTTCAGCATCAGTATCAATTTCATCATCAGTTTCTTCTTCTAAATCACTGCTTTCGGGCTCCGGGGAGTAAAAGGAAGCCTCATCAGCTTCACGGTGTTCATCATAAGATACAGTTTCAGTATCTGTGTCAGTCAAGGTGCCGGTATACAGATTCTCTTCAGCACTGGCGGTACCAGCAAAATCGAATTCCTCCAATTCACTGACTGTATCAATGGGGGTAGTGCTTATGGGAGCAGCACAGGATAACTGCAGGCAAATGCCAACCAGCAAGACCAAAGGAGCGATTTTCAAACAGATTTTCATTTTGTTTTGCTTTAAATTTAAAAATGATTTAAGTTTTTAAGAGAAAAAAGTTAAGTACACGGTATTCTTGGAAATCGCACGCAAAACTAATGAAAAATAGTTTGACTGCGAAGGCTTTATAGGTAACTGGAAGAGGGCCTTCTTATCAAAGCATTAGAACTAGGCTTAATAATACGCAAAAGTTAAAACAAATATAGAAAAAGTGTGTGTGTTTAAGTCTGTTTTTAATAATTTTTTTTGTGTGTTTAATTAACCTTTTTTTCCATACAAATAAATACGGAAATTTAAAAATAATTGTTTAAATAAAAAAAATTTGTTTTAAATTGGCAGGCGTAAAACTATAAACAAATATTTGTATTAAAAAAACCAAATTAATCTGAAGCATATGTTCGTTAAATGGGTTTTGGTTTACTAGAGCACCAGACATACATAGTTAATGGGGTTAACGGCGTTAATGAAGGGCGTTGTATGGTTAAACGAGTCACTGCTGTATATGCGACCTTGGAGGAGCCACTATTTCCTCATTTTCTTATTATAGTGATACAGAGTAAGATTGTTCTCTTCTTACTACGTATGACTTCTTCTTTCCCTGTGGCAGTGACACCACCTAGCTGAGATTTGTTTAATGTCTGCGAAGATAAATTCGAATTTAAAAACCAAAGACGAAAAAAACCCACACTTCTTAGCATCTAACAGTGTAAACTTTGCTATTAACAGAGCACTGTTAACTGTTTAACAGTGGCAATAGTAGATTATTCTTTTACTTTGTAATAATTGCGAACTATTGGTTTTACTGTGTACTATCTCTTCTATGTTCCAAAATGGCCTCGGATCTTCTAGAGAATTTTCATATATTTTTGATCAAAAATCGATTTTTTTAAAATTGAAAATCTCAACTCTCAAAATTATTTAAGCTATCCCACTACCATGGTTCGAAAGAGGACCCCCTGGACTGCCATTTGCATATAGTCTGTATAGTGACTTATTTCTTATATATTCTAAAATGGTCACTGATCTTCCAGGGAATTTTCAAGCAAAAAACTGATATTTTTAAAGCCAATTTGCTCAATGCCATGTCACCTTATATGTGACTATATTGCTAAGAGGCCTTGGGACCTTCTCTTGCATATAGTATGGTACTCACAGACCAAGTATTTGTCCTAAAATTAGTTCCTAAACATGTGGACTTGTTCAGATGGATACTGTTAAATAGCTAACTGTGCTCTGTTAAGTACAAATTTTGTTCTGTTAAAAGAAAATTTTGCTTTGTTAACGCCAAATGTGGCGCTGCTAAAATTTATGGATTGCGTCTTGGATTTCCAAATTCCAATTTATCTTCACACACATCTTTTTTTAAAGTTTTCGAAGTAAAATTGCGGTATTTTTATTAAACTGACGGTTTTCATTGTGCAACATTAGCACTACAAGAAGGGTATTTCAAGTGTAGGTCATCCCTAGCTATGGCTTAGATGGCTTTCCATCTTTTTGCTCACATTTCAATGAAGCACCACAAGAACTTCTTTGAAACCAATTTCGTATACTCTGCTCTAAAGTGGTAGGGTATTACCATAAGACTGTTATGCTTCCTATGAGACAAATGTTATGCTAAGAGAATAAGGTCTAAACTATAAGATGGGGGCAAAAGCATTTCCGAAATATTCTTTTGTTTTAATACTTATGGCTTCCTATGTGGATACACAATCCAAGCGCTTGTTAGGCAGCATTCATTCATACATAACATGATTGGTCATTATAATGCTTCAGTCAAGATTACGACCTAACTTCTCATACTGCTTATGTTGTGTGTGATAATTTTATACATGAGTGGTGGGACCTACAGCTACCAAAGTCGACTCCGAAACACAGATTGTTTTGAGAAACTTTTCATGGCAATTTTATTTAAATGTCAGGATTTTTACCAGAAGTCTGCTGAGAGGAAGTCGCCGAAGAAATATTTTTTCATATTCTGTTTTTGATGTCTGGCCGGAGGTTTGAACCGTGGCCTTACGTCCAATAAGCCAACACACTACCTGCTAGACTACGGCGACTTCATGTCGAATGTGTTCGGTACAAGGATTAAGATTCTTGCTCAATTTCAGCAGCTCATAATGAATGATACTGCTCCTCTACATCGATCAGTACAGTACGATCAGTACTGGAACGTGGCAAGGTCTTCAAAATGAAAAGTTCTCACAGCAAATGTCTAAAACTTTTCATTGATCTTGCAAATTGCGGATAAGAATTGTCCTTACGGCTCATTGTAGAGTCGCATCTTTCATGAGCAATGCCTGCATCAAAAGTAACAATTGTTACAGCGCAGTGTAAAAGTAAACCCATATATGTAGCCAGAACCGTGCTAGTCCTGTTAAATACAAAGCATTAGCTTAGTGTCTTGCTTTTCCATAGCTTTGCTAGCTTATGTGTACCTTGAGTTTGACTTCCTGTGCTTTGAATTGTTACAGTCAAGCGATTGATGCAAAAACGACTTCGAATCGAATTTCTCCCCGTCAACTCGTGTTATGTCTAATTTACTTGCTTTGAACTAAGTTCTGCTGCTGGCAAAGGTTTCACATGTGCTTCCTTTCTAGAGTAGCTCCTAAAAATTCTGCCTGTTCCTTTTGAGTTTGGCTACAAGACCTCAATTTCATCGCTTTCAAGCTTTTTTGTCTGAGCTCTACGGTTTATGTCTTCTGTGTCGATGGTAACACTTCTGAGCCGTTTAAACCATCTCTCAGAGGCTGTAAAGAACTGAAAAGAAGAAAATATTGTATGCACTCTCCACTGGCTAATGCTGAATGGATGTTCCACAGTTTGCAATTAAATTAAACACGTTACCGTATTATAAACGCCGTAGTCTAGTGGATAGTGTGTTGGCTTATAAGACGTGGGGTCGTGGTTCAAGCCACAGCCCAGACATCTTGAACAGAATGAAATTTAAAAAAAAATGTCTTCGGCAGTCTTCTACCTCAAAACATTGAGGAGACCAAATCACTTCGATTGAAGCACAGGCAACATATTCGTTTCATAAAGCCTTTCCCGAATTCATTCTTATTTACACCTTCACCTTTAAATATAATTTTCTACAATAATTTATAACAACCGAACGTTTTAATTAATTTTTTGAATATTTTTTTCTTCTCTTTGCAGATATTTTCCAAAACATTTTCAACAGCAAATATGATTTACTGACCCACAATAGAGACTATAAAACAACAACAAAAACAAAAAGAAGGGAAAAATCCCATCACTAGTTGCCAAAAACCGTGTAAATCCAATAAAAAAAAGAAAATAAAACGTTTCATATAAGAAAACTTCAAAACAGACGATGCGTCTGGCAAAACTTGCCTCACAAAAATCGAAAATAAAAAATGCCCAACAGAAATACGAATTGCAACAGCAACAGCAGCAGCAACAGCAACAGCAACATAATAATGAATTGCTTACTAAATCCCAAACAGCAGGGGATGATAAAGGCAAAGGCGGAGGATTTGTTAAGGTTAAAGGGAATCGGAAGATATTTTTTTCTTATTCTTGTTTTTTTTTGTTCTCCCAATTTGAACAACAACATCAACAATAAATTGCTCAAAAAAATTATTTTTCTCTCTTAACGGAATACAAAAATTAGACATTTTCTAAAAATAAGAAGAGAAATTCATTTTGAATGTTTATTTTTTAATTTTTATTTCAGCGTTTCAGTGGTACCCTTAGCATACTCAGCAGCAGCAATAATAGTGGCAGTGCACGCAGTAGTGTGGCTGGTATTAACAGCAGCAACGTGCCACGCAATAGTCTTGGTAACGGCAGTTGTATCTCCTCGTCGGGCGCCTCTACCAACAACACATGTACGCTCAGTCGCAAGAAACGTAAATCGAAAGGGTCCAAGTGTTTTAGTAGCACAGTGTTTCGCTGTTGCCTACCTTGTCGCGGGGGCAGCGGCTCGGCAGCCCCCGCCACAAGTCCACCCCAAACGCCCGTACCACCGAACAACTCGTCGTCTAACTCCAAAGCCGAGAGTCAAGTAAAACGTAAGCGTTCGGGTAAATCGGCCATTGAATTGACCACGGACGGTAACGAATCATTAATAGCGGCTGTGAAAAAGCACTCTTTAGCCGATACAATAGGCACTTCGGCCACCACACCCATTTCTTTGAAAACCCTTATCAACGACGAGGAAGAAGAGGATCTACAGGCACACATTAGTGCAGCTGATATAGCAGCTGCGAAATTAGCTTCGGGTATATTGCCGCGCAAGGCAGAACCGGAGACCCTAAGTGATACGAGTATATCGCCTACAACAGCTGTACTACAACTGGCGGCTGCTGGTTCGGCCTCGGCTAGTTCTTTACTATCGACCACAACCTCGTTGTTATCGACAACAACTGCTACCAATACACAGACAACATTTGCCAATACAAAAACTACACAGGCTTCACCTGTAACACCACCGAATAGCAACGGTACGTTAGTGTATCAAACAGTTACAGCAACAGCAACAGCAGCAGCAGCGTTAACACAGCCACAACCACCTTTATCGCCGCTGGCAGCATTAACAACATCGGCGGGTTTAGTAATAGCTAATACTACCACCACTACCTCGTCTACGCCAGCACCAGCCACAACTGCGGCCCCATCATCAACGACTCCGTCACGTTGCTGTTGTCCACCACCACAAACTTCACCGTTGCCACACATTAAGGAAGAGGAAGAGTCTGAGCAATTCCTTCAACGCCAACACAGCGCCAATCAAGAAGACGAACCCACCTCGGATAAACAACAGCAACAATCACAACTCGATCAACTATCCCCGTACACAGCCAATAATCCCAGTGGCAGCAGCGATAGCTGTACTTCCCTCTCGGCCACTGCTATCACCACAGCAACCACATCTTCCATAACTGGTGGTGGTTGTACACCACAAGATCTAACCACCTCAACTCCTTCGCCAAGAATCAAATTAAAGTTTCGCAAACACAACAAGTCCGGTTGGTCGCGTATTATATTAGCGCCCAGCAGTAGTGTTGTGCCCGTAGCGGGTGGCACTGCCAATTCCAGTGAAACTTTAGCTTCATCCTCGAATAATAGCAGCAGTGCAGCGACCGTTAGTGCTGCTGTTGCCCAAACACGTTACGCCTCGTCATCGTCGACAGCTTTAGCTACCCAGCCATCGTCTAGTGGCCAGTTATTGCCAGCCGGTAAAATGCAAGCAGAACAAGGCTCTATCGGTGACTTGCAAAAGTACCACAGCCGGTACTTGAAGAATCGAAGGCATACGTTGGCGAATGTTCGGTAAGTGTGAAGAATATATTTTTTTTTTATTTTTTATTAAAACTTAAAAATTAAGAAGATTTTGAAATGGGGAAATAAAGGAAATAAATGTGTGTGAAGATAAATTCGAATTTGAAAATCCAAGACGCAATCCATAAATTCTAGCAGCGCCACATTTGGCGTTAACAGAGTTGAATTTACTCTTAACAGAACAAAATTTGCCCTTAACAGAGCACTGTTAGCTCTTTAACAGTATCCATCTGAACAAGCCCACTTGTTTAGATGCTAATTTTGGAACATATACTAGGTCTATGAGTACCATATCATACTAAAAGTAAGGTTCCAAGGGCTCTTAATATAATCAGCAACATAGTTCCATATAAAGTGATATGGTATTGACAAAATAGGCTTTGAAAATATCAATTTTTTGTGGAAATTCTCTAGTAGATCAGACCATACAGAATTTTGAGAGTTGAGAAAATTTCCTTCTTTGCTTTACATTCCAACACTTTTGTTCACAAATAATAATGAGCATAATGAGAATTATATTTTATGTTAATAGTCTGCAATAATTGCAAAGTGAAAGACTAATCTACTTATTGCCACTGTTAAATAGTTAACAGTGCTCTGTTAATAGCAAAATTTACCCTGTTAGAGGCAAAAGTGGCATTGCTAAACGTGTGGGTTTGCGTCTTTGGTTTTTAAATTCGAATTTATGTTCACACACACAAGTAGTAAATTAAAGTCTTGACAATCAGTAAGAAATTAAAGTCACCGTACATAAATTTTTGTGACGCAGTGTAACTTGTTGCTACTTCTCTTTCATTCGTTTCAATTTATTCGGATTTCACATTTCTATCCCCCTTTAATTCAATATTTTGCTTCACAATTCAATTCAACACTTTTTCCAATCAATTTTTACGCAGTATTTTCAATGTTTTCTTATCCTCTTCTTCGTCTACTTTAGTTTACTATCCTTTAATCCAATTTTATCTATTCTTCACTTTACTTCAATAATCTTTTCGTATATTAAGTGACCTGTGGTGTTCGGCTTTGGCTGTAGAGTATCAGGGAAACGTAGATTTAAATGCGATTTTTTTCTTCTTCCGCCCGCATTTCATTTGTCAGGCGTCGGCGTTGGCAGCGTAGGAAGACAACTTAATTTCCATTTAATGAACGAATAATGAAATTAAGTGCCGTTTAATTGTTACAGTTAATAGCTGACGACACAACATTTGTTATTGTAATTTAACACCCTGTATTTCGCTTCTCTTTTCGTTGTTTTTTCTTTTTTTTCTGCTCAATTTCTGTAAATAATTGCTTGAAAACAGGAAGAGGGGGGAAAACATAAGACATAAGAAATTGAAATTAATATTGTACAGTAAATAGGATGATAATAAGAAGGGCATAAGGTAATGATTGTTGCAAAGGTGAGGAGGAGCCCAAAAGGTTAATTGTGTCATGGGGAGAGCTTAAACAGTTTTCTAGAAATAATTAAAATTTTAAAGAAGTAGATGAATAGGCTTAAAGACATACATTAGCTGCTTTAAAATTTGGTTGGAAAAATAAAATCTTATTCTCCAGGTCACTGGAATTGTTGGTAAATACTTCGGTTCCAAACTTGCTTCAAGACCCTTCCAGAAGGACAGGGCAAATAATTCTTTTGTCCAAATCCTTTATAAGAGAGCTGGTCTCCAGTTACACAGGGTATGGCTTTCTAGTACTGTACGATTCATGACGCTTAATGTCTTCCCTAATCTCATTGGCTTAAGTGTCAGTGAGAAAGAGAGACTCTTAGCCTAGCACTTGATAAGCGCCCATGTACCTCCTTCTAAAATGCTTTACCGCAGCATGATACCAAGTACGTGCTTTGGTTATTCGATTTTCTCATCATAGAATCTCCAAATTGAACATGAAATAATTCCTATTACCCCTTGGGTCTACAATGTCTAGCCCTAGGCAATCTTTAACAAGTCACAAGTATCTCTCTACTAAATTTCCCATCTTCCTTGTGAATAGTTTTCATATCTCTTTATCTTCCCTTTTTTTTCTAAACATAGCTTTCAAAATAGAAAAGTTCTGTAAGCAATAGCGGAGTGAAAGCTAGGTTCCTGGCAGCTTTATTTAACTGTTCATTTCCCCGAGTTCCTGTATCACCAGGAGTTCATCGCCTAATGTCCCTCGTTTGCTGGTTTAGCTTATTTCTCCAGTTCCATTCTAATTTCGAGTCATCCTCATTGGTGTGAAGTGACTTGACTTTCAGATAGCATTTCTATATCCTGTCCTTGTCATTTCCTTTCCAAGTTCTTGAGAAATCTCTGCTGGTTTCTGCATCGGCGCAGATATTTTATTCTACACCCAAAAGTATCCAATTTTGTATCACCAGGCTTTGAGAACCTCTGTGTTAAACAGAATACGTAGCCTTCTTTAATCACTGCTATTACTCAATCTCGTTGCAAAGCTTCTGCCAATGTTTGACAGTTTCCTGGTTTTGTCAAAGTGCCCGCTCCATCTATCAAGTAGCGATGTCTAATCGTAGATCGTATTATCGACCTGTCTGTTCATTATCCTAACCATAGTCTCACCACAATAATCTGTCCTGACATATTGTTGAGAAAATGAAATGCTTTACATCGCTTAACATTAAAATTATGAACAAAAGCTACAAAAACAAAACAATGTAGCGAACAAACCTGTTTATCGTACTGCTTAATATAACTACAAACACCAGCATAAGAAAATGGTAAACAAGTAAACAAAAATACAACAACAACACTACAAAAATAAATGTAAACAGCAATGTCTACATTTATAGAGATTTCGTGAAGGCGAAGTCAAGAACGTTCGCTTACAAGAATATTTATCAGTCTATTTACATACATACATAATTGGCCATTACAACCCTTCGTCAGGATTACGGCCTAGCTTCTCAACACCACTCATGTTGTGTGCGTTAATTTTATACTTGAGTGGCGGGACCTACAGTTTAAAGTCGACTCCGAACGACAGATTTTTTGAGAAGCTTTTCATGGCAATTTTTTTACTCTCAGAGTTTTTGCCAGAAATCTGCTGAGAGGAAGTCGCCGAAGAAATACTTTTTGTATTTTGTTTTTGATGTCTGGCCTGGGATTCGAACTCGGGCCTTTCGTCTAATAAGCCAACACACTACCAGTTTATTTACTTTGCCATATAAAAGGCAAGGCAAAGCAGGCGACTGCAGTGAGTGAAGTTCAGTCAGTCTTGTGTGAAGGATATTCAGCAGACTGTTTACTTTGCAATATAAAAGGCAAGGCAAAGCAGGCAACGGAGCTAGTGAAGTTCAGTCAGTTTTGTGTGAAGACGCGGTGTGTTTGAAGAGATTAATCGTGGTTTGAAGATCTCCGTTACAACGATCTATCGAATAATTGTCTAGTAATTGTTATTGTTTATGCAAAGGGTATAAAGAAAAGCAATTGTTGCTGTTTACATCAAGTTGTGAACAATGGCAGTAAGTATATCTAATGCCGCAGAAGGATAACTCGTCATTGCTTCGCTTATGTCATCGCACGTCAGTCCATATGTCTTTTACAAAGGTATGGGAGATGTTTTGGAGTTTATTGCTTCAGACCCCATAAGTCTCAATTGGTCTAACCATTATGGTTCATATGCAATGCAGCAGCCCGGCTGAGTAACTTTTTACTCTTAATCTCGGCCGTATGCCATTGAAAAGTCTTGGTTTGCGAGGCATGGGTCGAATCCCGTTCCTTGGTAGCAACCGATTTCAAGTTGCAATCCAGAGTGATTGTAAACAGGAGAGAAGGGAGCAGACTTTCTTACGTTACAGTAAACATACATATGGCTAAACTTGTTCGTTCACACTCTTTATCTTCAGTCCAGACTTTATTATCTTAAAGACTTCTTATGGCAGCTACTTTATGATTCATTTTACATTTGACTTATGGCAGTTAAACTCATGGCAAAATCTTAAATTTTGGAAAAACTTTCTTACGATACCAATCCTTTCCTTTAAAAAGTTTTTCCTTCTTTTTTTTTCTTTGCCTGGCCACGTTTTGTTGCTTATGCGTGACAATAAGTAGCCCAAAAAGACAACAACCAACAACGACAATTTTATTTACGTTCATATACTCATGTACACGCGACAGACAACAGTTTTCTTGTTTGTGTTGTACATATATTGGCAGACATTAATTCACATGTATTCATGTACATATGTATGCTCACTCACACTCATGTCGGAAACTTTTTCGAGATATTAAATATTAATAATGGAAAGCAACAGTGTGTTGTGTGCTTATATTGCTCATACAGAGAATATCTTCTTCTAAAATCATAATCCCTTTCGGGCTATTGTTGGTTTGTATAACCCAAGCATATCTCTTTTTGGTGCCAGCATCACTTGGCCGGGTTTAGTAGCAGCAACAATAATAATAAATATTTAACAAAAGAAATAGAAAAGAAAGAAAGGAATCTGAAGAGAAAGAGAGAGGGAGAGAGTGAGGGAAGAATACAAAGAAAATATGAGATTAACTAAATGAAAATGAATTTCGATTATTAAAACTCACATCATGTCTGTGCACTATGGCTTGGAAGAATTAAAAGAAAAAAATGAAAAAAGGAGGAAAAATATTTACTTTTGCTTGTATTTCTTTTTCTTTTAATAATAAAGCTGTCTGAGTTGTAATTCCTTTGATTAATTCCTCATAGTATTATTGTATTGTACGTACGTACGTATGTTTAAACATACTCTCGTTAGACCATTCATCTTTATTATTGATTTTATAAGAATAATTCTTAAAGGCACTCTACCATAGGCACTGTACAAAATCAGGTTAGGATCTTCTCTTCAGAACATTTCTTATTCACTTACGTACTTGGTCATTACAACATTTTAGTGAGGATTACAACTTAGCTTATCACATCACACATGTTGTGTGTGTTAACTTTAAAACATGAGTTGGCAGGAACTTTTCATGGCAATTTTATTTTTCTCCTAGAGTTTTTACCAGAAATCTGTTGAGAGGAAGTTGCCTAAGAAATATTTGATCAAATTTCGTTCTGTTCGTGATGTAACCGCTGCAGTTTGAAGCAGAGATCAGCTATGAGTATTCAAAAGTATGAGTAGATTCGAATCATACTCATAATTTCTGATACTTATACGCATTCATACATATTTTAATATCATACTCATACTACTCATATTCAAAGTTTGTACTACTCATCGTACTCATACGCATGATGTTATTGATTTCGACTTTCCTTTACTCAACATTTACAAGAATCACAAAATAAGTATTATTCGCTTACGAACACTACAATACTCACTAGAAGGTTGTGAGTTTGCTTTGCTTGCTGTCTTTGTCTTTTTCTTTCTTCTTTTTTAGTAAATGCAACAACAACTTCGAATCACTCGAATTATTTATGAGTACTTATTATAAGTATTTTTCTAAAATTTATGAATCTGCATGAGTATGCATATGAATCAAACATATTTCGATTGGTATGAGTTTGATGTCAACGTTGTACTCATACTCATTGCAACCTGTACTTATAAATCAATGTTGTGGTGAGTACGAATGAATCAGAGTAGTTGAATTTCAATACTATTGCCTCACTCATCCTCAAAATATCATGAGTACTACTCATTAGCAAAAAAACTATTCATTACTGATCTCTGGTTTGAACCACACCCTCACGTCTAATGAGCTAACATACTGGCTACTGCACTACGCCGACTTCTAACAATAGACTGCAGCAAAATATATTAATTATGATACTCGTAAATAAATTGTCTGTGGCCATTAGAGTATGGACTGTGTAGTGTGAAGTTGACTTTTTGCTTTTGAAAATCTTTGGTATGAAGGTCAGTGGCTAATCAATGATGCTTTCGAATATCCTGAATTATAATGCCCCTCGTAAAACATACATTTGTGATACATACCCCTTCCATTTGAACAAATAAGGTTAATTCTGTATCAACAGAATTTGCTCCAGTGATTGAATTTAAACTAAACTTCCCCGGCTTATATTACAATTTGTATGCTTTCGGAAAATAATTCTCTCGAGGTCCTATCATAAACATCAGCACAAACACGTTATGCTGCCACATATGCTCGAGTAGCGTAAAATTCATACATATATTCAACTCATACTTAATGAAGGAAAATTTCATTTATTTTGAGTCGCTTTACCATACTCATCCCCCCTTAATTGGCCTTTTATTGGTTTTCCCAGCCACGACGTAAACATTTGCTTTGCATGGCATTTCGTAATTGAATGTGACGGACAATTGTTGAAATATTTAATGGAATTTAAGATTGAGAATTGAAATTTATGGTTTGTTTTGATTGATTGATTGAAATTTTTTTATACAATGCTTCAAGCATTAAATATACATATATGATGGGGAGAGGTATGTTGCTTGACGGCTTAGATTTAATATGTTCGGAAACTATTGCACAACACGAAGGTTGATCCTAAGATACAATACCAAGATTTTGCTCAAAGTTTTCTAACAATACTGCGTTGTACACATACATAATTTGTCATTACAACCCTTCAGTCAGGATCACGCCCTAGTTTCTCACACTACTTACGTTGTGTTTGTGAATTTTATACATGAGTGGCAGGACCGAACAACAGATTTTTGGGAAACTTTTCATGGCAGTTTTATTTGACACTCAGAGTTTTTGCCAGAAATCTGCTGAAAGGAAATCGCTGTTATGTTCGAGATGTCTGATCTGGGGTTTGAACCGTGTTCTTACTGCCTACTACACTACGGTCTAAATAAATGACAACTAATTTGACTAATATAGCTTCAACAGCATGACAGTTGTCAATTGTCAAAGTACGGTAGTCACTGTTGGAAGAGCCGATATAGCTAGCCTATCATCAAGTCCATTATTGACAATGTTGCATACGCTTCCATCCAAAATAATGTAGGCCGGCCCCTGTATCTTGAAAATAAAATTTGATTAGAGTTCCTTTTTTATTTTTTTTTCTTTCCCTAACTCTTCTACACAAATTAACATGATTTTTACATTTAAAATGTCAGTCAGTCAGTTTGACTTTTTGAATAAATAAAATGTGTTACTCGTGTACAAGTGTATGTAATTTCTAAGAAAAGGGGCAATCATGTCAGTCGAAATCAGTAATCAGAAAAAGGGTCACAATAAAATCTGAAAGGTAAATTTAACAGAAAATGTTTGAAAGTAAAAACAGACCAGAGTAACCCTTCTTACGAAAACACTTAAAAAAACCGGGGAGGGGGGGTAAAAGTTTTAAAATGATTACAGACCGTAATTGTCAGATATTCATCATCACATTCGAAGGATTTATTTTCAGATTATTTTTACATTTAATTTTCCCAAACAGAAAGAGAGAGAAAAATCACAGTCAAAGAAAAAATAAATTTAATAAAACATTAACATGAAACCCCCCTTGGCCATACCACCTCTCCATCCCAGAAAATAAAAAGGTACTTAAGAGCTAATATTACCACAGTTAAGCAAATATAAAAATAACTTGAAAGCTTCCCACTCCTACCCCATTCCCCTTTTTTTCTCTTTTTTTCCCGTTTTTAAAAGGTTTCCCAGAGAAAGTGGGGGAAAAAAGGCAGAAGAAAATTATGAAAATCCTTTAAGTCAATAGAAAATTTGTTAATGCTTGTTTACAATGATTAACATTAAAAAAAAGAGACACACAAACACACACACGCATATCTACTCAAACAAATGCAAATACATATGCAAACACACACACACATACATTATTTATAATTTATTCCTTATAAGTGCTCTGCTGTCACAAATTTCGAATTTGTAAAGTCACACACACATATACATACATACCACAATCCATGTAAATTTTCTTAAAACACGCTTAACATAATAGCGGAAATACAAGGATGCAGTGTGTAACGCAGAATAGAACAATAAGAGTAAGTGTGTATGTGTGATAAACAATGAAATTTATGGCAATTTTACCCTTTAAACCCTTTTCAAAAGATTTTTCTTCTTCTGTTTCTTATTCGTTTCCCATATCCAGTGCTCTCATATTCATTACTTTTCTCACTCAGTGTAATAAATAAAATATGGGCGAGATTTTTTTTTATTATTGTTGAGCGATAAAAATTAATTTTTTTTTTAAATCAAAAGCGAAATTCTGTTAAAAGAATTTAAAGAATAGAAGCTACAGTAGCACGGTAGAACGGACAAGCACAGTGTCTTGAAAAAATTCCCATTGTAATATCAATTATAACCATGTGCCCATATATCTAGTAGAGATCAGCAATGAATCGTTTTTTCGCTACTCATAAGCTCTCATAAAATTTTGAATATAAGTGAGTTAACAATATTGAAATTTAACTATGCACTCTGATTCATTCATACGCACTACAACGTGATTTATAAGTACAGGTTGCAAAGAGTATGCGTGCAACATTGACATCAAACTCATAACATTCATTCAGATTCATAAATTTAGAAAAATACTTCTTATAATACTCATAAATAATTCGAGTGATTCGAAGTTGTTGTTGTATTTACAAAAAAAGAAAGAGACAAAGACAGCAAGCAAAGCAAATACACAACCTTCTAGTAAGTATTGTAGTGTTCGTACGCGAATCATATATATTTTGTGATTCTTGCAAATGTTGAGTAAAGGAGAGTCGAAATCAACAGCACCATTCGTATTGTTTAGTATGAGTATGATGAGTACTTCAAACTTTGAATATGAGTAGTATGAGTATGATTCGATTCTACTCATCTTTTTGAATACTCATTGCTGATCTCTGATTTTTACAATGTCTGGTTAGCATTTGCCTACCGTTATTATGGGTGCCAGATTTCTTGTTGAGCCAATAAAAATGTATGTATGTATAAAAGACAGATCATTTACTTTTTGTCAAACGACCAATACTCAAGGGATGGACATACTCGTACAGCGTAGTTTGTTGAAACTATTAAAAATTGGTCGTGGTTAGTGGAAATCCGTTGATACCTTAAGAGACTGGAAACTCTTAGCCTAGTAAAGCTTTCAACGTATGGACAGTGTAGTCAAAGAACGAATTCATTCCTTAAGTCAATCCTGAGAAAAGTTACGATATTCCTTTAGTCAACCTACACAGTTTGATACTCTATTGCAGTTATTATGTATTATCGTCGCCTCCTCCACGTGTCCGTGAAAATAAATAAAAATAGATTTTGTAGCACCATCTCATACAAAAGAGATGTATGCCAGTATCGGTTGAATATAATTGGTGAAAATAGTGGATCAAATGCCTCATAATATTTCCTTCACCATTTTTAGCTGCTGCTTCGGCTTTGTTTGGTTTGCTGGCTTCCATTCTTTCCTTTCTAATCCTTTAAGCACCCATTCTAAAGTGTGAAGTAAATGAGAATATCGTCATCTAATAATTAAACATTGGACAGCCGCATTTGTAAAGATGTTTACAATGCTAAAAATTAACGCTCAAATTTAACGAATTCATATGTATTTCAAATTTTAATAGAAGTTGGTTCTTGAAAAACATTCATATATAATTTGTTCTAGAACTTACTACTCCAAAAAGCTTTTGATGTGACGAATTTTCTAGCGCCATCTATCATTTATAATTTCAAACTTATTTTGCCATTGATAATACATAAAGCTCACATATTGAAAGTTAATAAAAAAAAAAACTTTCATTGAATGTTTTACAAAAAATTCAACTTAAGCTAAGACACAAACCTTTTAAAAGTAAAATTGAAATATAGAAAGCTTTTAAAAGCTTTTATTTTTAAACGTGTGCTGATAATTTGGTGCACTATGGACGTGTGTTTAGTTAAATTCATGTAAAAATTTGTGTTCGAACATTAATTTCCTTATGAATTTCAAAATCTGAAGTTTTAAAACGAAATTGAACTTTTCCTTTACGATGGATTAATCAGAAAACGCAGCTGGAAGTAAAGCTTTGAGCAGATCACAATGGAAAGTTTTTTTTGGTGCTTTAACAATCTGTACATTTGTGCTACTTATGCAATACTATGCGATTAATTTCTTTCCTAGTAAGCTGTCAAGTGTAGACACCTAATTTTGACAAGGGCCACGTGGCTGCCCATCCGATTGGTATTCCAGAACAAAAGGGGGTACTTAAACACTTACGGTGATGATATCATGAACAAAATGGCGTGCTGTACAGACATACATAATTTGTTATTACAGCTCTTCAGTCAGGAGTACAACCTAGTTTCCCGCACCACTTATGCTGTGTGTGTTAATTTTTATACATGAGTGGCGGGACCTACAGTTTAAAGTCGAATCCGAACGACGCTTTTTTCTCAAAAACTATTCATGGCACATTTATTTTGATCTTATTCTGATCTGGTGTTTGAATCGTGGCCTCACGTCTAATAAGTCAACACACTACCTGCCAGACTAGGGCGACAATAATGGCCAGTTTTTTTGGGCTTTAACCATCTCTACATTTAGACTATATATACAATGCTATGGGATTAATTTCTTAAGCGGTCGAGTTTAGGCAATAATTTTGGCAAGTGCCACATGGCTGCTCATTCGTTTGCTAGCCTAGAACAAAAGGGGGTCCTTAAGCACTTAGAGTGATGGTATCACGAACAAAATGGTCAGTGGAACAGGCATGTGGTATGTCATCATAGATTTGGTTTTCCAACCATTAAATAAATTTGAATAGGAACTAAGTAGGCTTTAGAACAGCCAACAACTTTTGTTGTCCGAAGGGTAGTAGTGTCTGTTTCGACAAGAATAGTTCTTCCATATAATCCTTTTGTTTGAGACTCAATTGCGTGGAGGAGAAGTATCGCTCAACTTCTTTGCTAATACGCAGTGTTGTCCGGGAGAAAAGTTCCTGAAAAGAATCAATCTTGAGGCATTTCTCAGCTCGTTTGCAAGTTCTATTATCCATTGTTCAATATCCTATACCTCTCTAGATTTTTGTTTCCAAGGAAAGTTCCGATCATCGGCCTAACCTTAACGAATCTAATCTATAAAATGGACTCGTGTCCTAAAATGTCATCATAAAATTGCAACTTTTTTCTACTTTACACAATCGGCTGCTATTTTTATGCTCGTCACTGTGTACCACTCAATACCCTAGCCACATTCGTAGCATTGCAATTCACTTTTGCTTCCATTTAAACAATTGTTCCAGAATGGAAAAATCATTTCCAGCATGAGTTTGAGATTTCTTGAGTAAATCGCATAAATTATGATTTACGAGTACTTCTGTGATTCTGTGAGTGGGTTTCTCTCTCTTTTGTTTTTATTTTTATTTCTGATGAAGTGTGGGGCGTAATGCATTCATAAAAATCATCACGAAATATTTCTGCATGTGTGACGTTATTGAGTTTCAAATTTAATTTTTATGCTCAATAAACGGAGAGAGAGAGAGACAAAAAAACATCGAAACTTCCTAGAAAAGCAAAATAAAATTCATTTTTTTCTCTCCTCTCCTTCCCTCTCTTCTCTTCTTCTTTTTTTTAAGGAAAACGCAACAACTGTAGGCTGCTGATAAATTTTGAAAGCGACGGAAAAAAGGACAATTTTTTCGCTTGTCATACACGATAAATGTACATATATATGGTGTGTATGTGTATGTATATTGATACAGAAGCACATACAATAAACAATTTTACACACCCATACTAATGCAATATGTACAATTGTACGTACATGTTTACTAAAGACGCAAACCATTTCATAACATTTAAATTCAAATGAAATATGAGGTGAGATGTACACTGACAGAAATACATTTTTGCGCGATTTATTTGCTTAGGGAAGTGGCGAAATTAGTGGACCGAATAAAGAAGAATACAACAACAAAAATTTCCTTAATTTTTCTCCGTGATATTCAATAGATGTGTAGCTGTTGCTGTAAAGCGTTTTATATAATGGAGCTTTAACATAAGATTTCTTTCAGTGTCTCAATGCTCTCTCTCTATAAATAGTTAAGGCTTCAGTAAATTTATATTTGCTTTTTAAAAATAGTTGCTTTTAAAAATAAATTTAAAAATGAAAAAATAAAATAAATCCGAACGAATGCCCCTACCATTCTCAACGTTTGTTTTATAAACGAAATTCGATTCACAAATTAACGGGTACGAGGAAATATTTTACGGAATATATTCACAATAGAGTAATTCTATTTATGTACTAGCTGTACCCTGCGCGCTTTGCTGCACTACAAACTAAAATAAATTTGAAGGAAAGACATTAGACAAATATCCAATTAAGTTTGAATCATTTTATTGATTTTGTTTCCCGTTGTCCAGATGATTCAGACGAACGGACCTGAGTAGTACGCATTCGATCAAGTGATTTATTGTTCAAGTGATTCATGCGAACGGATCTGTGCGGCATGTACTCGAAGATTTTTCAGTCTCAATGCTGATTCTGAGGCTAGTAATGCTCTTTTCTTTTCTTTTCTTTTCAACACAGGATCAAAAGCACAGTTTACGATTTAATTAATTTCGAAGAATTTTCAGTGGCGCCACCTGTCGGAAATTGGTTATACCAACTTAGAAACCTTCGTCGGCTCATGCGCAACAACTTTGCTAAAGATTAAATTCATAGTTTACGATTCCATAAAGTACATTCATTTTTATATATATAGATAATTTAAACTTGAAAAAAAAATAAATAAAACAAAAGTCTACGAATTTAATTTTGGTTATATTTTTTCTTATTTGGTGAATTTTTTCACAAATGTTGGTTACAAAATTTTTTTCTTTCCCTTCTATCTTTCCCCCCGCGTCGTTCTTTACACTTTATTTTCTTTGGTTTTATACATCAAGAATCACAGATAGCATACTTGTAGGGGTAACTACTATGCGTATGAGTAATATATTTCAAATGCAATTAAATATTAAGTATGTAGTATGTAGCATACGTGGGCATGGCCCCTCGCTCATTTGGAATATCAACATAAAAAGTAGCCTATAACTCCTTCCAGACATACAGGAAGATACTGTGAAAATTTCAAGAAAATCGGTTCAGCCGTTTAATCGTCTATAAACTTCAAACATACAAACATACAAACATACAATCAAACACACATTCATTTTTATATATAAGATAAAAGGAAATACGTTTTGAACTCTTAATCAGAGACACAGAACTAGTCAAATATTCGGTTGACTTTAAACTGTAGGCCTCAACACTCATGCACAAAAATTAAAACACACAACATGGTTGGTGTGAGAAGCTAGGTTGAAAACCCAACTAAAAGGTTGTAATGACTAATTCAGTAAGTATCAGTGATCAGCAATGAATTGTTTTTTCGCTACTCATAAGTACTCAAGTAATTTCGAATATGAGTGAGTCAACAGTATTGAAATTCAACTACTCTGATTCATTCGTACTCACTATAACATTGATATCTAAGTACAGGTTGCAATGAGTATGAGTACAACGTTGACATCAAACTCATACCATTCGAAATATCTTTGATTCATATGAATACTCATTTAGATTCATACATTTAGAAAAATACTTATGATACTCATAAATGATTCGAGTGATTAGAATTATTCATTAAAATTTACAATCTTAGTTGTTGTTGTATTTACAAAAAAAAAGAAAGAAGAAAAAGACAAAGACAGCAAGCAATGCAAACACATAACCTTCTAGTGAGTATTGTAGCGTTCGTACGCGAATCATACTTATTTTGTGATGCTTGTAAATGTTGAGCAAAGCATGCATGCATATTATTAAGTATGAGTACGATGAGTGCTTCAAACTTTGAATATGAGTAGTATGAGTATAATATTAAAATAAGTATGCATGCGTATAAGTATCAGAAATTATGAGTATGATTCTAATCTATTCATCTTTTCGAATACTCATTGCTGATCTCTGGTAAGTATGATAGTTAAACGAACGAAGACCAGCAGACCTTAGGCCTGTCCTTTATGTTGTCAGATCGAGATTCCATTCTTTGACATAAAAACTGGATACTAATTAAGCTTTTTAATGAGTGTATGACGGATATGCAATAAAAGGAGGTGTATTACTAAAGTCTAGTAGGTAGTGTGTTGGCTTATTGGACTTGAAGCCATGTTTCAAACACCAGGTCAAGTATCGCCAACAATATGAAAAAAAATATGAAAAAATATTTCTTTGACGACTTCCTCTCAGCAGATTTCTGGCAAAAAACCCTGTCGTTCAGGGTCGACTTTAAACTGTAAGTCCCGCCACTCAAATATAAAATTAACTCACACAACGCAAGTGATATGAGAAACTAGGTCGCAATCCTGACTAAAGGGTTGTAATGACCAATTCAGTAAGTATGTATGTATGTTTAGCGTTGGGGAAGCACTCTAGAGAAGTCTTGGCCACTTATCTAGAAGGAAAGCAGAAGTGAATTAATGATCCTTCCGGTAAGTCAAATTTGAGGCAGATTTAGTTGCAATTAATTATGAACTTTGTCCTTCAAAATGCTTACTGATTTTACGAAATATCCTGAGACCTTTAAACAGCTTTTAACAGTCTGTTATATCCTGCTCTCTCTCTCTGCCTGTAGGCGAGGACTGGAACAGCCTTAAGATCAGTATTAATTTCTGCTGCACTTATCTCCCTTGAAATATACTTCCGCTCAGTTAGTTAAAGGAGGAGTGCAAATTGCCTTGTTTCAGGCGAGTATGGATGAGTGGGTGTATCAAAGATTACAGGAAATAAAAAAATTTTTTTTTATTCTTCCCCACTTTGTTTTTGTTCTGTAAATTCTTAAATACATTTTTAACAAAAAAAAAAAAAAATAAATCTCAAATGAATAAATAAATGTTTTCAACAATTTATTATAACTGGCCCCCCCCCCCCCCCCCCCTCTTTTTTAATTTCTTTTATTTTTCTTTTATTTACTCTCCTTTGGCCTATAAAAATCATATGCTGTTATGCAAAATTACAACAGCAACAACAACAAAAGTAATTTTTTTTTTCAAATCAAATAAAATTTTTATAGGCCAAGCTGGCCTGGCCTGCCTGACTTAAGTGGACAGGCGGTTTAATACTCGCATGCTGACAGGCCGGCAAGCAGGCAAGCCGCCTGGCTGTTATAAATTTATGGACTTTCTAAAACTGGGTTCTGCTCACATAGAAATCTCCATTAAAACAAATATTTTTTATTACACATACAATTACGCATATCATGCACCCTCACACACACACTTCCTTATTTACTTAAGCCCCTATACACGTACGCATATGATATTTAAAACATGTGTGCGTGTGTGAGCGACTGTTTTCGGTGGTCCTCTGAATATCTAAAAAAGATGAAATGATGAGGGCCATGAATGGTATTCTGCCCGGAACGTGTTGTTTTCGTTAAAGGGCAGTGAATGGAAAAAAATATTTCGAATTTAATTTCCCCCCTTTTTTCCGTTTATTTATTTTTTTTCATTCATTTCGACGTCTATAAATAAATACCACGAGAAAAAATATTCTTTTTGATGATGACGATGATGCCACTGCTGCCAATGCTGCTACTTTAGCTGCCTGTACATGTACTGATTGATTTATAGATTAAAGACAGATGGCAAAAGTGCTCCAAAAATAAAAAAAAAATAAAAATTGTGGAGGCAAATGTAATGGAAAGGCTTGTGCATTGATTTTGTATTGATTTATGGAAACAGTTTTGGCTACTGGCTACTCTCTACTGAATAAACACGCTTTTAAATATTTTAAATAAAATGAATCATAAGAGTAAAGTACTAATGGTGTGTTTGCGTATTCGCGGCGGTTTCCTGTTATCGATAAAAATCAATTCGAGAATTAAAAGAAAAAAATTCAATTGAGCATTGAAAAGTGATGGTAAAGTTGACATTAGTAAGGGATGAGTCAGTCTAGTCTGAATAAAAGCAGATTTTTTAAGCTTTTATATTGGGCAAGAACATGCCAAGTTGCTGTAGTCTAGCAGGTAGGGTCATTGGCTTATTAGATGCGAGGCCGTGGTTCAAACCTTTCGCGACATCCTCTCAGTAATCGTTTTGCAAAGGCTTTGAACGTAAATAAAATTGCCATGAAAAGTTGCTCAAAAATCTGTTGTTTGGAGTTGACTTTAAACCCTAAATCATGCCACTCATGAATAAATTTAACACATATTGTGATCGCCATTAAGAAGAGTCGTCAAGCCTAGTCGCTTTTGACTCTATTATGTACCGGGCCATATCCTTTAATATCGTTTCAGACAGTTCTAACAAGGCTACTAAGAACTGAGTGCCTAGCACTAGAATACGCCATTGACAGAGTGTTGGGCACTGACACACTAAGTTGTATATTTCCTCTTTTTCCTCCTCTGCAAAGACAAATGAACCGTTTCGTTTTCTTTAAGTTAAGTTAAGGCCGTCAACCTAGCTCCTCTCCACAGAAAACATTAGTCAGAGAGTCAAATGTGTCAACAATTGCCAGTCAAATTTGAAAAAAGAACACAACTATATGTCAATTCGCATCCAACCCAGATTCCAGGTATATCCGTGGCAGTCTTACTAGGCATACAACAAAATTTTCTTACTAGCTTAGACTATCTCGGCCGTTGTTAGTTAGTGATCTTCCACCACAATTGAATTACGACCGCTTTGCTCAACTTGTCATTAACGATTCGCCAGATATTATTGGAATAGTGGCTCAGAACAGAGTTTTCGAGGTGCATTTGTGTGAAATCCAGACATTGAACTTATTTCTAATACATACATACATACATAATTGGCCATTACAACCCTTCGTCAGGATTACGGCCTAGCTTCTCAACACCACTCATGTTGTGTGCGTTAATTTTATACATTAGTGGCGGGACCTACAGTTTAAAGTCGACTCCGAACGACAGATTTTTTGAGAAGCTTTTAATGGCAATTTTTACTCTCAGAGTTTTTTGTATTTCTAATACAATTCATTAAAATCGTTCAATGGGATTTTTTTAACTTCTGTGCCAAATAAAACAATGTCATAATAGTGACAGGATGAACTAATGAGCAACATTGGTGCATGAGTGTATGGGAAAGTTTGCCTTTGCCCTATAGGCGATACAACTTTTTTATTGCATTAAAGGGTCATATAAACACTGAGGCTTACTCCTTGGTTATTAAGTCATAAAATAGGCCTCTCAATATTGTTACGAAAATGGAAAAATCTTGATACTGGTGTTTTGCTTTTACATTGCTTAACATTAACATTAAAATTATAAACAGAAGCTACAAAAACACAAAACTGTGAACTTGTTTACAAATTAACTTACTGCAACAACAACCACCAGCATAAAAAAATGGTAAACAAGTAAACAAAAATACAAAAACAAACACTACAAAAATAAATGTAAACGAAATATACAAACAACAATAATGAAACAACGATGTTTACATTTATAGAGATCTCGAGAAGCCAAGAACATTCGCCTTCAAGAATATTCATCGGACTGTTTATTCTGCCATATAAAAGACAGGCAACTGAGTGAGTAAAAGTTCAGTCAGTCTTGTGTAAAGAGACGCAGTGTGTTTGAAGAGATTAATCGTGGTTTGAAAATCTCCGTTACAAAGATCTGTCGAATAATTGTCTAGTAATTGTTATTGTTTATGCAAAGGGTGTAAACAGAGGAATACCAAGCAAAGCAATTGTTGTTGTTTACATCAAGTTGTGAACAGTGGCACATAGAAATGTGCGAATAATAAAGAATTTTAATTCAAATTAAACACGAATTTATTTTTATTTCATTTGCAAGCTACAAGCTCATATTTAAATTTAAACGTAACAATACCAATTGAATTCTCCTTCCTGGAGTATCCACTGTCATCATTAAATTTGCTACTGTGCTTCAATTGGTCACATATTTAAATCCGCCAAATACCCTCTTCAATAAATTAGTCGCCATCACTTCCTGTGCTTCAACACTTTCAAATTCAAATTCCATGCAAATGCAGTGGAATTCATTGACCCAAAACACTTTCATGTAAATAAACAATAAATTATCTACTGGTTGTTATCTATTATTATATATGTACATATTTTGTTGGTGTTGTTGTTGTAGTTATTTTAAATTATTATTTATAATTTAATCAACATTGCATAGCCAAACATAAAATCAATTCATTTAAAACTTTACATAACAGCATAGGTAGGTAGATAGATAGATAGGTAGGTAGGTAGGTGGTGTTAGCAGTACGTGTCAATTACAATAAATTTCAGCTTGTTTTAGAAGCATTTTTAGAAAAAAAATTAGAAAACAAAGTAATTATTAAATAAAAAAAGAAATCAGAAAAATCATTTAAAAATGACATCAAATTCATTATTGAAAAACTAAACAAAAAAATAAAGTAAAACAGGAGATAAAAAATTCAATTTCAATTTAAAATATTACTGTGTGTGCGATAAAATCTATGCAAAATAGCGTGTTGCACTTGATTGAATTTTAAATGAAAAACAACAAAAACAACAAAAAACTGCGAATAAAATTAAATTTCAAATCAAGTTGCGGCAAAGGGACGTATTCCTATTACATCAACGGAAAATAGTTCAAAAGGAACAAAGCATTCTCATGAAATCTCTCTCTCTATCTCTCTCTTTAATAAACCTTCAGCTGAAGGTGTTGCTGTTTAGTTGAGAGAAAGAAACGAAAAGAGAAATTGAAAACAAAGGTAATATGATCTGTGGCAACGGATAAGAAATTGAAAGGAAGAAAAATTAAATTCAAATCAATGCAAATTGAGAAAGGATTTGGGGAAAACACTTTAGCACTGGAAAATAGTGGAAATTATTTTTGAAAAGCTACTTATGATGCAGGCATTAACACAATGACATAAATTTCGATAATTGCACTGTTTTGCACTAGCAGATAATCTGAGAATAATTTTCTTGACAAAACAAGTCTCTGTGAATGCATTTTGCATAATCAGAATTATAAATATGATCACTGGTCAGTCTACCATTTCTTTCCAACAGTGAACATCAGCAGTGACATACATATTTTGTGAAAGAACTCAATCAGCAAAGTTCTTCACCACTAAAACGCATTTTATCTCAAACCGTTACTTTAATGCCACAATCGTGGCAATTCTACCATCCTAGAGCTAACTATAGTAGAGCTGCTTCGCTTGGCAAACTTGTTTGATGAAAGCAAGCAAGTATGTATTATAGTATGAGCAGCATCCTACTGTACAGAAAGCAGAACAATTTTTTGTATCATTGCTTAGGCTTTGGTCGCATGAGTTTCAAATATTTTGTGAGTAACACCTCATGGGGAATCTTAGTTTTTTGGACCAAGTAGTTACAGGAGAAAAGAAGAAGGCGGTGGTATGATAGGAAGTTTGTTGCTGGTTGAAGTATTTAAATTTATATTTTCAAATTGCTTATAAATCTAAGTGAATCAGAAAATATTCTTTTATGTATGTTATGATCGGTCACAGTAGACCGACGAAATGGAGGATAAAGTGTGGAGCAATTCATGTGGATAATGTTCTTCACCATATAAACCACCTATCTAGCGGTTAAACCCTTTTACCACAAATCGATAATGAAAAATCAATGCTCCAATACTGAACATTAATACTTTTATGTACAGTGATCGTGGTGTAGTAAGTAGTTTGTTGGTTTAGTAGGCGTAAAGCCTAGGTGTGAGCTCCACACATCACATTCACATTCCGGCTTAAACATCTCGAACAAATCGAAGTATGAAGGAAAATATTTCTTTCGGCGACATCCACTTACGTGTCGTCTGGCTAAAACTCTGTGATCAAATAAAATTGCTATGAAAAGTTTCTTAAAAATTTGTAAATGGAAGTCTTGGATACAATTAACACAAACACTATGGTTGGTGTGGGAAACTAGGTAATCTAATCGATTTCGACTCTATTATATACCCTTCAATATCTTTTAAACACACTTCAGACAGTTCCAGCACGGTTATTAGCAACTGGGTTCCAAGGACTCTAATACGCCATTGAAAGCGTGTTGTGCACTAATACACTAAGGACCATTATTACAACTTGCCGTTAAACCTGGCCCTTAACTTATTTTCGTTATTACAACTTACAGATAAAATAAAGTTAACCTTTCCAAAAATATGGCAGTGCCGAAGCAGTGTCGATAAAACTGTTCAATTAAACAAGATTTTTTAACCGCAGTGGCAACGAAGGGCCTCTTTGTTTGTAGTTGTGTTTCCTCATTATGTTTATACATAAAGTTGCCATATTGAAAATAATATATAATATGGCAAGTTCTAACATTAAGTTAATTTTAAAAGTTAAAGCTTAACGCTCACTTCTATTTTATTGAGTACTCATAATAATGAAAAACAATTTATCTGCCCTTTAAAATCCTCCCTTTAGTTAACGGCAAGTTGTAATAATGGCCCAAAGTTGCATAGGGCCTTGTTTGCCTCCTATGAATCGCCTCTTTCGCGGAAATTACGTATACGCAATATAGGGTGGTGTGAGAAACTAAGCCATAATCTTGATTAAAGGGTTGTAATGACCAATTAAGTTAAGCTTCAATTAGGCTTCTCGTTTGTATTTTCATCTTTAATTGAAGCTGAGCGGCAGGCAGATTTTCTTATAAAAATTAGACAAAAGTTAGTTCTCAGATTACCGTTATAAAGTGTGCGATTGTATAATGTTGGGTTATGGCATAAGATATTGAAAGAGAGGGGGAAAAAATGTGTTTTTTTTTTAATATCTTCTCCAACAAAGTGAAGGGGTGGTGAGCCGAAGTATGCAAATTGCTTGCCACATCTCATTCAAAAATCTTGTTTGAAACCAATTTATTGATTTATTTTGAATCAAACAAAAATACATACATTTAATTTCAATCAATAAATTACAATGAAAAATTGTTAAAAAAAAATGAAAAAAAAAAATATTTTGTTCTGAAGAAAACAACAAATTTTATAGGAATTAAAAGAATTTGAATTAAAAAATTTTGTTTTTTTTACAATTTATGCCAGTTGTTATTCACAAAAACAAAACAAAAAAACATATTTTTGTTGAATTTCCTTTTTTTAATAATTCTTTTTCTTTTTTTCTTTCTCTTTACAGGTGAGTCTTTATTTTTTGTGAAAGAATTCCTAGATTAAAATAACTTTTGAATGCGCACCTGCTGCTGTTCGAGAGTAAGTGTTACACATAAAATAAGTTCTATGCCTTGTAAATCAAAAGAACAAAAATTCTTTCTTTTTTTCAGGAAAATTTTGTAATTTTTTTATTCTTGTATTGCTTGGAAATTATAATTTCCAAATGCACGTCTGGCAAATGCCAATAATTTATATTGTTTTTTGCAAATAATAGAGAGAGACAGAGTGAAATTATTTCGAATAATTTTTTTTCTTGTCGTTGGTTATAAGGAAATAGAAAATTGGAAAGAATTGAAAAAGAACAATTTAAATGCTTTGAAGACAAAAAGAAAAAAGAAGAATACTCCCCATACTCCTTAAGGCATTGAATTTTTTATTCGAATCAAATTTTTAAATATTTTCCGAATGTAAAAATATTGTTTCTTATTCTCTAATATTGTTTAGAAGCTCATTATATATTTTCCTCCTTTGGAATTGCATATTTAGTCCGTATGTCATATTATTTTGTAATTCATGTCATGCCTATTAAAATACAGGAGGCCAGCAGCAATACATTTTCCAATTTATTCATTTCTTTACTAATCGAAATAGAAAATAGAAAATAATAACATAAGAAAATAAACGATAAATGTCGATTGACATGCAAAATAAGTTTATTTTTTTGTTTGCCTCAAAAGGCCTCAACTAAAGGCAGCAATAATTTGAAAACTAAAATTGAAAGTTAAAGACAAAGACAAATATTGCCTTTGGCTGTTTGGCTTTTAAATTGAAACTAATTTCAGTAAGTGTTTTTCAAATTATTGAAATTAATAAAAATGATAATAAGATTACGCACACAATTCCCCATTAAATCGTAGGCCCGTTCATTATCATTTTTATTGCAACAAATGATCTCATTGTCGATAGTGCGCCATAAAAGGAATTGTCAAGGTTTCCTTTAAACTTCAAAAGAGAAACCATAAAGAAAGAATTCAATTTGAATTTGAATTACCATTTAAATCAATTGTTTTCCTTTCTTTTCTTTCCTTTTTGTTTTTCTAACAAATCTTATATTGATTTTCTCCTTGCATAACGTCATTTTAGTTTAAATGCTTCAAATCCTATAAGTATGCTTGACATTTTCTTTACTTTTCCCCATTTTACATACTTACATGGAGACTTTCTTTTCGTTTTTCTTTAAAGTTTTTGATGTTCATGGTTTAACGCAGAACTTGCTCCATTTCCTTACAATAACACTGTTGGTAATGCTTTAATTCTTTTTGAGGAGTTATGCAGTGTTACCAAGGCACCACTATAATAGGATATAAATGGGCATATCGTGTGCGGGTGTTGATTTTTGCCAATCAACATTTATCAAAATTTATCAAAATAGTGAAGAACTCACAGTGAATGTAGAAATTTTATGTTGGAATGGTTATTTATAAATTCTTACAGTCCTTTTTACATTTTATTTTATGACTCAAGAACTAACAATTGATTTTTTGGATTAAAATTGATCCTAAGGTCTGAAGGCCTATAATTTAAAAAAAAATATAATCATGCCTGCCTTCTTCCATATATAGAGAATTAGGAGATTATGCAAACTCATGCTCCGTATTTTTATTAGAGCGAAAAAAGATAGTGTAGAGTCTTGGCTTATTAGACGTGAGGCCACGGTTCAAAAACAAAATATTACTTGGGTGGCTCCAATCCCAGGTCAGATATCTCCAACAAAATCAAATACGATAAATATTTCTTTGGCGGCCTCCTATCAGCAGATTTTTGGCCAAAAACTCTCAGAGTAAATAAAAATTGCCATGAAAAGTTTCTCAAAAATCTTGCGCTCCGAGTCGACTTAAAAGTTCAGGCCACGCCACTCATGAATAAAATTAACACACACAACATAAGTGATGTGAGAAGCTAGGTTGTAATCCTGACTGAAGGGTTGTAATGACCTATTGTATATGTACGCATGTATGCAGTCGTCTATAAAAATTAGATTTCAGTCAGTATATGTTAAATATAACATGAAACCCTACTACTGCAGGACTTTTTCACAAATGGAAAGTACGAATAAAAACAATTTTCTGTGAAATTCTATATAATTCTGTGTATAAAATCCACTCGCCAATTGAACACCAATGAAGACACAACGGAAAAATTGCCTACTAAGTATTATTTCATTAGAGCTGATTTCAGTCACCGTAGTAGGTTGTATGTTGGCTTATTAGACGAGAGGCCGTGGTTCAAACTTCAGCCCAGACATCTCGAACAAAAACGAGAATATTTCTTTCGGCGATTTCCTCTCACCAGATATCTGGCAAAAGACTCTCAGAGTAAATAAAATTGCCATGAAAAGTTTCTCATAAATCTCTCGTTCCGAGTCGACTTTAAACTGTAGATCCCGCCGCTCATGTTTAAAATTAACACACACAACATCAGTGATGTGAGAAGCTAGGTTGTAATCCTGACTGAAGGGTTGTATTGGCCAATTATGTATGTCTGTATGTAGTAGGTTGCGTGTTGGCTTATTAGACGAGAGGCCGTGGTTCAAACTTCAGCCCAGACATCTGAAACATAAACGAAATATGAAAAAATATTTCTTTTGGCGACTTCCACTCAGCAAACTTGTGGCAAGAAACTCTCAGGAAACTGCCACTAAAAGTTTCTCAAAAATCTGTCGTTTCGCGTCAAATTTAAACTGTAGGTCCCGTCCCTGATGGATAAAATTAACACACACAACGTGGGTGATGTGCGAAACTAGGTTGTAATCCTGACTAAAGGTTCTTAATAACGAATTAATTAATCAATAAAACTGTGAAAAATAATCTGCTTTGGAGAGATAATCCCATGTGCCAATAAAATGGACAAGCCTGCTATCATTATTGTACACATCTGCCCGTCTTTGTAAGTAGTAAGCCCAAGCCTGTTCTAGGCCATATCTAGAGGGCATGGTGATCAAACCTTTCGACACTGAACAAATTTATTGATTCTCGCAAACTTCGAATTGGTTTTCTAACTGTAATCTGACTAGCAAATCATGATTACAAAGCTTCAGTATATCGATTCCTGTCACTCTATTGAGTTTACATATTTCAGCACTGAAAATTGCAGCATCATGGTAGGGTAAATGCACCAATCAAGAGCTTTGTTCCAGCAACAGTACTGTTGCCAATCAAATTTTATATTTTTGTCACCATCTAAGTTATGATTCTTTGACAAAAGTTTTGGGCCAATAGATATTTGAAGATGAAGTTATTTCGAAGGCTTTTGTTAAAATATAATCACGGAGAAATATTGTCATCATTAAGTAGATATGGGATTATAAAAAATTCAATTTGGCAAAGTGTTTTTAATTTCGGTCGCCGTAGTCTAGTAGGTAGTGTGTTGGCTTATTAGACGCAAGGCCGCGGTTTAAACCCTAGGTCAGACATCAAAACAAAAATATGAAAGAAATATTTCTTCGGCGACTGTACGTATGTTTTTTATTTTCCAAGCAAAGCTTCATGCTGAAATCCATCTACCCACTATAAACGGCAATTTTAAGTTCCCAAAAGAATTTCACGGAGCAGGGTATGATTTTGTGGATCCCTGCAAGTTACCACTTGAATTTGAGACATTTCTAGTCACTTTTTGTACGAAAATCTCTTTCTTTTCTTTTCTCTTCATAGGAAAGGAAGGCAAATAATTTTTATGTTTTTACTTTGCTTTGCAATTATTGTTGTTTTTTTCAGTTTAAAGTTGTTCGCTAAAGTTTTTGCGAAATTCCTTCTGAATGTTGGTAAGACAAGCGAGACGTAAAACTAAAACGAAAGAAAGAAAGAAAAAACTTAAAGAAGTTTTTAAGAAATTTTTGTCAGAACTTGATGAAATTTAAATAAAAAATTACATTAAATTGCTGTTAAGGTGGCAATATGTACACGCAAATAAATTAAAAAATAATTTAAAGTTTGAAATTCTTAATCTCCATATGCCAAACAAAAAAACAAAAGATTCTAAAGGCCAATTGAGCAATTCAAATGAATTGAGATTATCCTGAGCGGTGTATGTCTTTGATAATTGTCTTTACTAATTTACCCCAAATTATAGTCACAATTGATTTCATATCCCCAGAAGCCTTTGTACCCTCTAGCGTACATAAAAGTTGTGAAAATTGTCATCATCTAGATGAGTAGAGAGGGGGAAAAGCATATTAAATGCAGAGAATATTTAATAAAGTGAGCGAATGAATGAATGAATGAATAAATTAATGAACAAATTAATGAATGAATGAATAAATGAACGAAAGAACGCATGAAATGCCAAAATGACTCAATAAATAATTGAATAAAAGACAAGAATTTAACCGGCTCACATACATACACAGAATATTAATTGCATTTAATTAATAAGACACGTACATATGAGCTCAGACACAGACACTAACACTGGCACACAAACATATGTATGAAGAGAATTATATACTCCACACACGAACATATTAATATTGTGCGAAAAGACTTAAAGACATTTGTAAACAAACACAAGGAAAGATTAAAACAGAGAGAGAGAGTCAGATAATATTAACGAGGGTATCGCAAGTGTGTTATGATGATTGTTATACTTTTTAATTATAATTCGTATAATAATTGTTAAGCACACACACATACATAATTCCCATGCCTACAATTATGTGCTCTGGACTGATGATAATCATTATATTCATACGTATGGGTATACGTAGCGTATGAGTATTGAGAAAAAAAAATTTCATAATAATCATACGTTCGCCTGCTTTAATCTTTCATTTCTGTTATGTTTCTGAAGTATTTTTAGAGAAGGGCTTAGAATTAATTTTTATTTATATTTTGTTTAACCAATAACAACAACAACAAAATAGATTTTTTATTGTAATCTTTAATCTCTTAATCTTGTAATATAAGGATGTGTGCCAATGAAGTTAAGGTTTAGTTTTTTTTCGTAATCAGAAGGGATAAACAAAACATTGGCATGAAAAATAATTGTCTTTTCATTTAATTGGATCATCTTATGACGAAGGAGGATTTGTGCAACCATAATTCCTTAATAACTTGTGGAAATTGTGGATGATTACTGGAGTATTTATTTACAATTTACAATTAGCGAGTCAAGTAAATCGTGTAATCCACTAAACATGGTTTTTTCATTTGAAAATAATAAATTAAGTGACAATAAGCCATCAGTTTGTTTTATTTCTTAAATTTCAAAAGTAGTGCAGATCCATATTTGCCCTATAAAGCCTATTTTTGATCACAAAAGTAAGCCTAAATATGTTGCAGCGATTTTAATGTCCTTGAAATAGTTTATTTTGCGGCTCATATGCCGGTGATTTTAACACGGAATATAAAGCCCATTTCGGTGTATTAAAAACAGTTTAAAGAAGCTTAATTAGTGTTCATACAAATTGTTGACAAACCTTTTTAAAGCTTGCAAAGTCGTTAAAACCGACTCTAGCAGCAATTGCGAAACGTTCGCAAGCACAAGGAGTCATTCAGAAACAAGAAATTTTGGAAACAACCCACGTTGAAATCCAAGTTACGACATACGAATTCCAGTAAAGGATTTTTCAAAGTTCCAGACAAATTTCATGGCAACCCTATCATTCTAGATTATTCCAGACAAATCTCATGGCAACCCTATCATTCTAGATTGTTCCAGACACATCTCATGGCAACCCTATCATTCTAGATTGTTCTATGCAAATCTCTTGTTTAGCTAAGAAATCATTGTTAATGAAACTTGAAAAAAGCAAAGAAATAACCAGTAAATATGGGAGGTGCTTTGTGACCAGTAACTAATGCATATTTATGTTAATATGTATAGAGTCCTAGTAAATTACATACATATGTACAAACGTAATTGGTCATTATAACCCTTCCGTTAGGATTACAACCTAGCTTTTCACAATACTTATGTTGCTGCGTTGATCTTTATACATGAGTGGTGGGATCTGCAGTTTCAAGTCGACTCCGAACGACAGATTTTTGAGAAACTTTTCATGGCAATTTTATTTACTCTCACATTTTTTACTAGAAATCTGCTGAGAGGAAGTCGCCGAAGAAATGATTTTTTTTTCGTATTTTCGTTTTGATATCTGACCTGGGGTTTGAAGCGTGACTCTACGTCTAATAAGCCAACACACCACCTACTAGAGTACGGTAACTTCAAATTAGTTGTCATTCATTTAATCTGTTTTGCTAAACCCTCTGGACTACCATACATAAGAACGTTTGTTGTCTGCAAAACCCTTGGAGCCGTTGGCAAACGTACCCTAGTTTTCGTCGAAAAATCATCTTCAACATTGAGGCCCACTTCCGGATGAATAGGTACGTGAATAAATAAAACTGTCGAATTTGGGACGTCACCAGTCTATATAAGAGCCTAGAGCTTCCAATGTATTCTGTACAAATCCCTGCATGTTGGGGATTTGTGGCAGGTGACGTCATCCGTTCACATTTCTTTGAGAACAACGTTTTTGCCATCACTTTGGTTACCAACTCCTTTTGATTTGAATTGAATACCAACGAAATGTGATTTCAATAGGATGGCGCTATGGGTCACACAGCTCATTGGATACTCAACATGCTGGATATACAAGAGGAGTGATTTTCGTTCATTGTCGAATCACTTGGAGGTGATTGTAAATTGTCACCTACAGATTTTTTCTTGTGGGGTTTTCTTAAGTCGCAGATATAGGCGAAGAAGCCTATGTCGGTCTAAAGCAATCAGATGTTGTCAGAGACTGTTTTGTCTAAAGTAATGATTTTTTTTATCCTTACTTCCTTTAGTCAAGAAGATATAATTGAGATATGAAATCGAAGTTGTTGACTAGTAAGAGCAACAAACTGCTTCCCACTAGACTACAAATATCTTGAGCATGAATATGCCATTGGATGTACAAAAGTTTCTCAATATATTCTTAAAATGAATCATAAATCGTGCGTTTTTAAGTTATTTACACAATAATGCTGCTCTTTATAGCTTGAATGCCTTCTGATCTTTCTTTAAATGAAAATCTTTTTAAAGTCAAAGTAATTTACGACAATGAGAGATAAATGAACGACACAACAATATGATTTATGGGTCGACAAATGGCATATTTAAGTGATAAATTTTTGTACTTAAATTTTAAAAGTGTTGCATCACTGACACGATTGAAGGCATTTTATAATTTAAAACATATTTCCTTATTCACACATTCCTCTTTACATACGCGTATATGTACATATAGGTATTCTAAAATTGAAATCTCATTTGTTTGTTTTGTAATCAAAAATTGTCTTTAAAAGCCTGTGACCACTCAGAGCATAAGTGTCATAAAAAATCTGTCATTATTTTCATTTCGCCAATATCGTTCAACATGTGTAACGTATTAAAACAGCGCCACTGACTGACAATTTTCATTTTTTTTTTGGCAAGTTGAAAAACATTTTTTGGCACTTAATTTGGTCTTTAATAAACACTCAGGTACACCAACAACAAAACATTTAAATTGTAAAAATCTGGGAAACAAGAAAATTGAAAAAATATTAAAATTTCACTAAAGACGGAAGAGAATTTAAAACGAAATAAAAATGAAAAATTGTTCCTCTAACCCAGCAAGCATTTGTCGGGAGCATAGAAATTTTTGTTGTATTAAATAAAGAGAAATTTTTTATTAAAAAAAAACAGTTTTTACATGAATTTCAAATAAAATTTCAATTCGTTGATTTGAATACGTTACAGTTATTTCCATCAATCAATGGTAGTATAAAAAAGAGAGATAAACTGATGACAGTTATCATTCCTAAAAACTTTTTTCTTTTTTTTTCACATTAAATGTTTGCTGGGCTATCAACCCAACTATATAGTAAATCCAATATCTGTATGATTTTAAGGGGCCACATGCATTTTAAAACAGGCCTAATAATGTACTCCTCAATTCAATTTCACTGTAATTTCTTTAATTTATTAATAAATTCCTTTCAAATCTAGACAAATTGTTTGTTGTTATTGTTGTCATGAATTTTAAAAACAAAAACAAAAATTTCATTTACTCATCCCAACGAAAAGCAATCCGAAATTATTTTTGGGCGAATGACACATTTTCGTTAATTGTCTACAGACACCAATGGGCCATTTGTGGGTGATTTGAAATGAACAGAAAAAAAAGAACGAGAAGAACGAGAGAATCACTTGTTAAATATTTACAATCTGTTGTGATATTTTTTGCGTCCCTTTTTGTACTGTTTGGCATATTATTTAATAAATGAACGTGGTTGGGTTTAAAAGGAACCTAAGAAATGTTGTTAGTGTATGATGTAGCTGCACTTACTTACGTACTGAATTGATCATTACAACCCTTCAGTCAGGATTACGGCCTAGCTTCTCACACCACTCATATTGTGTGCGTTAATTGTGTACGTAAGTGGCGGGGCATACAGTTTAACGTCGTCCCTGTACGACAGATTTTTCTTTTGAGAAACCTTTTGCATGGCAATTTTTTATTTAGTCTCAGAGTTTTTGCCAGAAATCTGCTGAGAGGAAGTCGCCGAAGAAATATTTTTATTTCATATTTCGTTTTGATGTCTGATCTGGGATACGAACCCGAGTTTTACGTCTAATAAGCCAACACAATACCTACAAGACCACGGCGACTTCCCGAGGGGATGATGGCCATCTTACTGTGGGCATAATGGTCATGTTCCTGTGAGCATGATGATCACCACTCAGATTGCGTGTGTTAATTTTAGCAATGAAAGGCGAATTTAAATTCGATACCGAATGATAAATTTTGTCAGAAGACGGCTGAGAGGAGAAAGGCGCCGAAGTCCAGTAGGTTCTAACCTCAGGTCAGACATCTCGAACAAAATGAAATATGAAAAAAATATTTCTTCTGAGACTTTATCTCAGCAGATTTCTTGCAAAAACTCTGAAAGAATCTCAAAAATCTATCATTCGGAGTAGATTATAACCTGTAGGACCCACCACTCATGTATAAAATTAACCACCACTCATGTATAAAATTAACACACACAACATAAGTGGTGTGAGGAGCTAAGTCTTAATCCTGACTGAAGGGTTGTAATGACCACTTATGCATGTATGCATGTATGACTGCTGAGAGAAAGTCGTCAAAGATGTAGATTTTTTATATTTTGAACTGGATTTAGTGCCACAGCGTCTATTTAGTCAATACACTACCTTTTAGTCCACGGTGACTTCGACTGATTATTTATAGAGTAGAAACTGAAAAACTTTTGTAATTTCTCGCCTTCAGTTTTCTAAACATTGAAAATAATTTTTTTTTTCATTTGGATAGTTTTTATTATGCTTCTAATTGTTGTTTTCAAATTCCTTTTTTTATATTCTTTTCACCTCTCATTTAATTTATCTACTGATTAACTAAACTTTGTCTAAAAACTTCCCATTGAATGCAACTCTGTATGTTGTATTGTATTGTATAAACATTTGTTTATTTTTTTTATAACTTATTTCCTTATCTTCTAATTTCAAAACTTAATTTCTAAAAAAAGAAAAACTTTCTTCACCAAGCGTAACTCACATAAAAATTAAAAGTTTTCTACTACTCTTGGCTGCTGCTGGCTGCACTCGTGGTGGCCTGTCGTTTAACTCCCATTAATTTCAACTCTGTTTGTTGCAAACAAAAATATTTAATTACAACAACAATAGAGCAACAACAAAAGTACATAAAATTTTAACAATAACGGTAGTTTTTCTTATTCTTACTCCTCTTCTGCTACTGTTGCGGCTGCTGCTGCTTCTTCAATTTCAATGTGTAATGTGGAGAGCAAATAAAATTGCAATGTAAACAGCGAGTGCGCAATAAAACAGCTGTGAAGTTGTAGGTGGCTTACAGGCTCGACGACTAGCTGTGTTGTGTTGTGTTGTATTTTTAAAACTGTAGGCCATAATTTATTATGCTAAACATAGACTGGCGACCCTCAATTTTAAAGTTGTCGTAAGAGAAACTTTCAGTTTTTTTCAGAGAATGCCAAGAGCAATTTTATTTTATTGCCAATAAAATAATTTCATCGACATTGTTTAGTGGAAAAACATTCTTTAACCAGCATATTATTGTTGTTGTTATTGTTATAATTTTTGTAAAGCCATGTGCTTTAAAATACCACTCCCCTTCCAGAAGGAATAGAATAAAGTAAAGAAACAAAACAGACACACCATCTTTATACCCTACACTGCTTTGCGTGGTATTTATGGAATCCTTAAAAAACAGATTCAGGCTAGGGTCTGGTCATGTGTCTTCCAAAAACTATAAAAAAATAAAAAATTTTAGTTAAAAAAATGAGGAGCGCTTAAAAAGTATTTATTTACTCATCACCTCAAGGATATCCAGTTCACATACAAGGAAAAGTAAGAAAGATTTCCATAAGTTGTACTTCAAAATGAAGACACTGCTTAACAGAGTGAGCCTACTTCTATTTCGGTTGCATAATTTGCTGTTCAAAAAGAATATTTTCTTTCTATTAACAAGAATCGTTCGTTATACTATGTCCAGATATGCACTTTTATTGAGTCAATATTCGGTTTATTGAGTACAATATTTTAAGTGTTCAGATATAATAATATACGCAGTTCCGCTGCTTATTCAATATTAATTTTACAGCTGGTAAACAAAACAGCTGGTTGTTTCAACAACATTGTTTGTTGTGTTGTTTTTTTTTTGTTTATCGTTGTTGACAACATGTTCGGATAATTGTAATATGCTCACTGAACGTACTTATGACAGTGCTGCATTTTAAGTTTTACTCAATATTATAACAATTTGCGTATTTATTGTGCAATAATTAATTGAAACTTTATGTGAAATATTGAGCTCAATAATGGCGTTTATTGCGATTTACGCAATAAAGGTGCATATCTGAACTTCATATTAGGTTCGAAAGTGCCTAAGAACGTCAAATCATAATCACAGTACTTCCTTGATTATTCATTAGTGTAGCAGGTCTGACTACTGTTTCTTAGTGGGAAATAATTCATTTAAATGATCTAGTTTTTGTTGATCTAGGAATGTTAAGAGTTTGTCCATAGGATGGTAAGTCTTCGGGATTCATGAGACTAACTAATGCTGTAGGTAAGCACGGTCTTCCACATTATGGGAAGAGTTGTCATTTTGCTACAATTCCACATACAGGAGAACATATTTGGATGATAATTCTGGATTAACTACATTTGCTCCAGGCCAGTGAGATCCAAACCCGGACAACTTCTGTTTATGCTGTCATATGTGATGCACTTTTTATCGTCAGTCACTATGCGTTTAAAAAATGGTTCAATTTTGTTTCGATTCAGCAGCAATTCGACGTAGTCCTCTCCTAGTAGTCCTAAATGGATTTTAGAGTCATTTTTAGATACTAAACAGTAAGAAGCTATGTATGTATGTATGTAGGCAATGGAAACTTTGTTTATATGACAATTACACATATTCAATTAGAAAATCAAAGAATCGGGATCTTAATCGCGTTTTCCAATTTTCAATTGCAGGTTTTCGTAAAGTTATGGTACATCACGAGCCAAAGTTCATCCTAACTTTTCACTTTTAAAATACTTACTGTCTGGCTGAGGAAACGTTAATCACAGAAGCTGTTATACAAACAATTTTATTGCACTATAAGTTATCATAAAGTCGATCTATATCCCTCCAAAAACTGCCCACTTTTTTATTAATTTGTTATTATTTTTCCTTTTCTCGTAATTTTTTTTCCTCTTCTCGTGATTTTATTTTTGAATTATTTTCCATATGAGCCCTGTTGACCCGGTTGAAACAATATGTTGTTTCTCCAACATGTTTGATAATGAAATAAAAGCTTTTTCCATCAGACATGTTTGCTACAACCCATGTGCGCATTTATAACGGCTGTGGATAAGAAGTTTAATGAGAAAAGAAAACTTTTTTGATTTTGAATTTTACGAAATTGTTGCCCATAAAGTTGTTGCATTTATTTAATTACTGTGTTTAGCCGAAGAAGAACAAGAAGCCTTAAGACAAGAAAAGCTTTGCTTTGAAATTGGGTTAATAGAAGCATTAATCTCCATACGAAAACTTCAAAAGGCTCAAGAGGGTATGGATAGCTAATGAATGAAACCTAAAATGAATGAAACCTTTAGAATTAATTTTCAATATGAATTTTAATGAATTAAGTGCTTTTTCCACAATTTTATTATGATTTTCCATTTTCGAACTTTGAAAATAACAAATATAATGATTGATTGTAAGAAATTTTGATAGCAGTCATTTAAAAATAATAATTTCGAGTTTAAAAAGTGTTCGAAATTCAGTTCGAATTTTCGAACATCAACTAAAATTGCCAAAAATCCATTTATAAAATGAATTTAAGCCACTTCTTGTAGTTCCCATATAATGTAACTCTTTGTTATGAAAATAAAAAATATTGTGAAAAGAATTGTAAAATTAATGTTTATTTGTATAAAATATTTTCGAAATTAGGTTCGAATTTTCGAATATCACATAAATTTACTCGGAATCAACACTACTAATGAATTTAAGTTAAACAATACATTTTTCTTTACTATTATATGGACTTTCTGTTTTCGAATGCGGAAAACTAAAAAAATTCGAAAATTTTAGAGAAATAATTAAAATCTTACAGAAAATCTTTAGGTTCTAAATTTTCGAATATTATCGATTGTAAATTTGAATTTCAGTTAAAAAATACATTTTTGTTTAATAATTTTTTAAGAAAATAGCGAATATACATACATATTAAACAGTGTTTTATAAAAATTTAAGTATGATGTTTTTATGTTTAAAAATTTTTCGAACCTCAATTCGAATATTCGAACTTTGTTAAAATGAGCTCAAATCGATTCCTAGAACGAATTTATATTAAATAAACCCTTTTCGAATACTGAAAATTAGGGAAATATAAATTATTTTCTACATTTTTTACATACAAGTGACTTAAATATAATTTTTACATGTTTAAAACGTTTTCGAACATCCGCTAAAACGGCTGAAAATCAATTCCCAGAACGAATTTTAGTTAACTAACGCCTAATTTCCGGAATTTTGTTAGGAATTCGTATATTCGAAAACTGAAAATAAAGAAAACGAAAACGATTTTTACAGAAATTCTTATTTAGAATATTCGCATTATGTTAAAATTATCGAAAATTAAGCAAAACTGATTAAAACCAGATCTTGACACGAATCTTCGATAATTAATATGTGTTACTTATGGTTTTGAAAAAAAAAAATTAAAATAACATTCGAATGAAAATGTAAGCAAATTGAATGAATTTTCGAACTTTCTCTTAAGCATTGTGCAGGCGTTTTATTTATTTATTTTCTTTTTCTTTCATTATCTTATCGTGTTAAAATGGTAAACCATTATGAATTATTTAATGCACCACTTAGCTCTTAAATATCAACAACTTTCGGCCGTTTTATTGCAATTCTCTTAAACACTTTTACTTCCGTTTCCTTGCTTACAATTAAAAACAAAAACATAAACAAAATAAATAAACAGGGATTTTTCTCAGTCGTAAACACTCTCACTTACTCTCTCTCTCACAATTAGTTCAACAACTTTCGGTTTCAATATGATAATTTTTCTTAAACAAATTTCTAGGGTTCGTTTCGAACCTGTCTGTTGAACTTGTATGTTGGGTTCGATGGTTTAGTTGTTGTTGTTTGACTATAGAATTCTAGCAGGTAAAAAGCATGCGGAAATTTAGTTGCAAACCAAACGTCGTCTAGGCAAAAGCACTTTCTACCAAAGAGAAGAAAGAAAGAAAAAAAAGAAATTTTTTAAGCGAAAAAAAATAGAAAAAAATCCCGTGAAAATTTGTTACTTTTTTGGCAAAGAAAACCAAAAACAACAATTAACAGATCGAACCGTGTTTTTGTGTTGTTTTGTTTTTCTGTCGTTCGTTTACGTTTTTTGGCAACAAATTTTTCGGTTTAAAAACGAAAACGTGTAGCTGCGACTGGGCTTGTGTGTGTGTGTGTTTGTGTAAGAGTGCAAGAGAGTGGGTATTTATTTGTTAGAAAAATAATAAAAAAAAGTAAAGAAAAAAATGTAAATAAAAAGAAAAGTTATTGTTAAAAGCGTGCCTATAGGCCATGTTTAAATCTTAATAACAAATAAGAAGAGAATAAAAGATTAAAATAAATATTCCCCCAAAAAGGTGTTAATTTCCATACAAAGAAGCTGTCAAAGTAGAAGTTTAACTGAAAGCATGAAATTGTTATAAAATCTGTGAGGCTCAAATGCCCTATAAAATAAAAAAAGGAAAATAAATACGTGTAAAGCATTTTAATAAAGTGGTTTTAATTAAGTGTTTAATTAAAATAGAAATAAAATAAATATATATCATATTACTCATGATTATTATCTTTGTCTTTTTTTAATTATTTTTAAATGTCGTTGAAAAGTCTGATTTAATTCGAAAAAGCAAATTGTTATTCAATAAGAATTTATGGAAAAATTTTGTAATTTCTAAAGTAATGAAATGAAATAAAAAAAAATGTAAACGATTGTGTAACATGGAACGAGTTGCTCTGATTATGAATACACATCGTATTTAAAGGAAAATTATATATTACAGCGTTTATATTATAAACAAAACAAAAAATTTTTATTTTCTTCAAGTGTAATATGTATAGAAAATACATACAATCACTGCTATACCTACATATGTATATGCCCTTTCAGTGATTAAATAATTCATTTATACATTACATACAGCTATTACAAAATGAAAATCTATAATTAATCAATTAAATTATTAAAATTGTTAAAATCGATATTTACAAAAGTGAAATGTTAAAACAAATAAAAATAAAAAAGAGGCAACAGATATAAAAAAATAGAAAAAATAAAAAAAAAATATAAAATATTAAAATATAACAATATATGTATGTATAATAAAAAAATTAAAATAATTAAAAAAATAAAACATATGAATGTATATACAAAAAAGCATAAATAAATAAATAAATAATATAAAAATAAATGAATTATTAAATTCAGATAAAAATTAATATACATAAATAAATATTTTAAATAAAATTATTAAAAATAAAATATTAAAAATATTAAAAATAAAAAATAATTGTTTGTTGTAAATACGTTAAAAATGCATTTAAAAAATGTTAAAAATTTATACAAAAATATGTAAAAAATTTTAAGTAAATGATGCAATTATTAAATAATTAATATTATATAATGAATGGAATAAAAATTTAAATAAATAAAACAAAATAATAAAACAAAAAATATATACAGTGAGGGTCAAAAGTGAATAAACACCACCGAAATAATTCATTTTCTTAGGATAGCGAGAAAAGTAAATAAGAATAGTCGAATAAATTTCCAAACATAAAAACGTTTATTTATTATTTATAAAATGTTAAAACAAAAACAACAATTCATGATAAAGGAACTTTTTTTATACCTAAGAACATAATAGAAAATTTAAAATTATAGTGGGCGCTTATGGCGCTCACTGTACAAACAGTTAAACCAGTCTGTTTCTAAACAGTATATCAAATTTAAAAAATCTTATTATAAAGAAAGAAAAAAATGCTGAAAACTTATTAAACTCTAAAACTTAAATTATGGAAAAATTATGTCAATAAATTTTATTAAAAAAAATACGTAAAATTTTCTGTTAAATGCTAGATATTTCGGTATTTTTTTTAACACATTGACTGCCGCGGCAATTTTCAGTAAACTGGCCACTCAAGCCAGCATTGACCTTTTGTTCTTTTCCCAGAAGCCATTTATCAATACTAGCACTGATATATGTATGTACTACGATTTTATTCGTAGCTTCGCAAATATGGCAGGTTTAGTGAGTAGGATATAACTTGTAGTTGGTACCCTAGAAGGGTACACAATTTACGAGTTATCTCGTAGTCGGCAGTCAACGTGTTAAACCCTAAATACGCTAGTTTCAAAGAAAATATTTCAAGATGCCATTTTGTTCTAGAAATTCGCAACCTTTCATTACAACTTTTCAGTACGACCTTTCAATCACGATTACGACCTAGCTTCCCACACTACTTATGTTGTGTGTGTTAAATTAATACATCAGTAGCGGGACCTACAGTTTAAAGGCGACTTCGAACGACAGATTTTTGAGAAACTTTTTCATGGCACGTTTATTTACTCTCAGAGTTTTTGCCAGAAATCTGCTCAGAGGAAGTCGCCTAAAGAAATATATTTTTCATATTTCGTTCGAACCGTGGCCTCACGTCTAATAAAACAACACACTACCCACTAGACTACGGTGACTTCACTTAGTCACAAATGCTGAATCACATGGTGATCTCTTCAGTATGATCCCTACAACAAGTAATACCCAATTCCTCAAAATCAGCCACCATCTCCCTCAATTGTAAGAAGCATATCGAAATCCATATTCAAACAGTAATTTTTCTGCACTCCGAATGAAATGGAGTAAATCTCTGATAGAAACAGATTTGATTTCCCTTGGAGTTAATTAGTCCTAGTCAATAAAACAAAGTACAACTGCACGATATGTGGACTGCGGAATCATCTCCTTCTCTCGGAGGTGACTTCATCAGAACATACATACATACATACATACATAATTGGCCATTACAACCCTTCAGTCAGGATAACGGCCTAGCTTCTCACACCACTCATGTTGTGTGTGTTAATTTTATACATGAGTGGCGGGACCTACAGTTTAAAGTCGATTCCGAACGACAGATTTTTGAGAAACTTTTCTTGGTAATTTTATTTACTCTCAGAGGTTTTGCCAGAAATCTGCTGAGAGGAAGACGCCTAAGAAATAATTTTTGTTTGCATATTTCGTTTTGATGTCTGGCCTGGGGCTCGAACCCGGTTTTTACGCCTAATAAGCGAACACACTATCTACTAGACTACGACGACTTCATCAGAAGCTTCGGATTATTTTAGCCATCATACATGGCTTAAGTGTGTACATCTTGCCGACTTAACAACCAATTCTGCCTACCTACATACAATGTGTTAGTATAAACAAATTGATTTTCGTATTTATTCATGCAAATTATGCTATTGAATTCTTTTGTGTGTCAATACCCGTGTCTTTCAAATGTCAAAAACTAAAGATGCCTTAATTGAAATCCTCAAAGGAGTCTGGCCTTGTTGAAAAAATTGTAAAAAAATTTTTTATTTTTAAATAAATTTCTTTTTAAAGGCATGTCTTTAAAGAATTTTGAGCATATACAAAAAAAGAGCACATACAAAAAAATAAGTACCAAAGAAATCTCAAAAAATTTTACACTTTTTTAAATTTTTACATACAAAAAAATAAAAAAATAATTGAAAATAATTTAAAATAAATTGATTTAATGATACAAATCACGTTTTATTGATCACACAATCTTTGTTGGACTTTTAATTTTATGACAAAATAAAGAAAAAATTCTTGTGATTGAAACAGATTTAAAGTCGTTGACAAATAGCGGACACACACACAACAGGTGTTAAGTTTAAAATTCTGCACCCACAGTTGTTAAATTTAAAAAAAAATCTAATCTCGTGTGTTTTTTTATAAATCATTTAAGTTTTTTTAAAAAATTAAAATCAAAATAACAAAATGCGGAAGTTGTTGTATTTTTTTCCAACTTCTCTTCATTAATTAATATTTTTGCCAAATGATTTCTACTTTTATTTTCTTTCTCTTTCTCGAACCACATTACTTAGTTGATTTTTTTGTTTCTTGTATTAAAATTTTAATTTCATTTACATTTTGTGTCATTTAATACGTCGCATTTAATCTATTTTTAAACGTGGGCGTCTAAAGTTACCGCACAAAAAATCAGAATTTTTTTAGACTTTATTTTAATCATTATGAAAATTTTTTTTGTCGCTTTTTGTTAATACATTTGTGTGGTTTATTTCTATCTTTAATTTTTATTTAATTAACATCTTTTTTTATTATTTTAATAAATTTTATTTGTTTACTTTTCTTCCTTTCTAGTGTATGAGAATTTTTTTTTTGTTGATTTTCTAAAATGTTAGTTTAAAAATATAAATTAATTATAACGTGCCGTCATAAAATATTACAAAAGATTTTTATTTTTTTTTTTAACCTTAAACGGTAACTTGCCCTGGCATTAATAATTAATTTTAAAATTTACATACAAAATATGTAATACATACAAGCATATGGAGGCGGGTATAATTTTTTGTAATAAGTACCCAATACCACTTAAAAAGAAAATTAATATGACTGCTTAATATGTTGCTAAGAGATAAGTATGGGTTGGGTTGTATACTTAGCAAAGATTTGATGAGAGATCAAACAGCTGCTTGTAACCTTCTATGGAACTAATGACAAATAGATCGTGAACTTAGGTGACTTGATTAATTGCAATAGTTGGTCATTACAAGCCTTTAGTCAGGACTACAACCTAGCTTCTCACACCACTTATGTTGTGTGTGTTAATTTTCATACATGATTGACCGGATCCACAGTTTAAATTTTTCAGTAATTTTTTTATGGCAATTTTATTTACTCTCAGAGTTTTTGCCAGAAATCAGCTGGGAGGCAGTTGTTTTATATGTTTTATACTTTATAATATGTTTTCATACTCCGTTTTGTTGTAGATATCTGACCTGGGGTTTGAATCGTGCCCTCACGTTTAATAAGCCAAAACACTCGCTACCTACTAGGCTACTTGGGGACTTGGTGACTTACAATAATTGTCCATTACAACCCTTTAAATATGGTCTCTGATCGCTGGCTTTGAATAAATTTTTCATTACAATTTTCGTGATTCGTAGAGTTTTTGGCATTATTATTGTTTTTGTATAATTTCAAACCGTTCCGAAATCAAGCGTAGTTGTTTTTATTTAGACCTTGTAAACCATGCCATGCTGATCACGTTTTAACCAACAATCGCCATCTAATGCGCGTACATACATATATTGCCCTATGGATTAAATTAGAAGGAGTGTTTGGCTTTCAACGTAGCAATATTCAGCATTTATGGGAATCACGTTACATCTAGAGCAGATTGAGAATAAAGTATGCCTGTGTAAATATATGTAGGTTCACCAAACAGCCTGGAGAAAACAGGTCGTATAGGTTTATGTTTGGGTTTAGGTTAGAGGACGTGTACTTGCCAATTGAGACAAGTACAGTACCTGGAGTTCCATTGTACAACGTCCTAAAGGGGAGAGGATAATAGGGCAGAAAGGGAAAAAGGAGGGGAAGTAGGAAAGAATAAGATAATAAATAAACGGAGGAATTACACAGACTAACAAAACACAGAAGAGAGCGCGACTACCCTAGCAGTTCTCAACCACGCTCAAACTAATAATGAATCTATGGACACAGAATTCAAACCCTCAAAGAAGCACCTGCCAAGGGTCTTCAACCTCAACCTACTAAGGGCTGAACAGTTACAGAGGAGGTGTTCGATAGTCTCCAACTCCACCTAATCCGAACTTATAACACATCAAACCATTTCGTGTTTGTATGCTATAGCTGGCTCACACTTGTTAAACAAATTTCTGTCATTCTCATCTCGCTTCTCAAAACAGAATCCAGCATTTAATTGCTTGAACATCGTTGTCTCTATGACAACAACAATAAAAATGAATATTTCGTGTCTAAAAATTTAATTCTCAATTTTACACACACTTGAGTTGTTTTTTCTTTTTTTGGAAAGAAAATATTCACCCTTTAAACATGAAAGAAATTGAAAAAATTTAATTGAAATCGTACAAAAGGCTGGTTGTTGACTGAACAAAAGAGAAATCATTCATATGAAACAGAAATATATATAGTCTGTCTGTCTCTGCTATGTCTCGTCAAATAACATGAATAAAAAAAAATTTGTTTATTTGGCGCATTGTTTTTCAGACCGTGAACAGAATGAAATCTCGGCCGCAATAAAAATGAAAAATCTATGAAAAATAATTTTCGATTGTATACAAATTGGACTAAAGAAACAAAAGAAGTCTAATAAAGATGTTTAGGCCAGAAACAAAAAATAAGCAAAGAAAGAAAAAAAAGAAAAACAGATTAATAAAATTTATGGCCTTTTTTCTTTCTTTCGCAACGAGAAAAAAAAAAACAAAAAATTAAAAACCAAATTTATTTCATTCTTTTCACGACACTGGGTTGTCAATCAAATGGAAATTCTTTAATTTTTTTTCTCCATTCTTTGTTTTTAATTAAAAACTGTTTAAAAAAGATTTTCAAATTACCAAGAAAATTAAACGTGAAAAACGGGAGAATTTTTTTGTCTGATTTTTAATGATTTAAAGCACATGTTCCAATTTCTGTTCAACCATAACGAAATTTTTCGACAATTTTCAATATTAAATTTACTATTGATTTATTAAATAAAATATATATACATGCTCAATTAAAATAATTTTTATTTCCATTAAATTTGGATTTGAAACTACAATTTGCGGTGCATTTGTTTATTATTTAGCAGTGTTGTATTGTATTGTGTTGCATTGTAAAGCATTTAAGCGTGTTCCATTGTTTTCGTGTTGCTTAGCAAAGCTGAGTGCATAAATTGAATTATAATTACAACTATTGGAACAATTAATTCATTATTATGGTATTATTTTATAAATAATTGGAATACATTCTATTAAAATCTACAGCTGACAACAGCAAATAGAAAAAAGCGTCAAAATAAAATTAATTGAATACAGAATTTTAGTATAGAAAACTAGTTTTTGAAGATTTGTATCATTTAGTAGACAATAAAGAAAAATAAGAAATTTGACAAAGAGAAAAATAAATACTTAATACGGTTGATACACTTTACCCAGCGCTATTCAATGGCTTCTGAAAGATCTATATTTATTCTGAAAGTGATAATCAATAACTAACCCCTTCTCGTAATCACTTTTAAAAGATTTGAAAATAAAAAACAAACCAAGGAAGCTCCATCTGGCATATAGGCTAAGCGACCCAGCGAGTTGATGTTCAAAACACGAATATGATTTGACTTTGTCACCAAATGAGGCCTCATTTAATCACTTTAGTTTTGCTCTAGGGTCATAGCCATACAAAACCGTGAACATCTCGTGGTAGTTAAATGTACTGATCCTGGTTTGCACCCTGAGGTGAAGTACTTACTTAACTGGCCATTAACAACCCGCTTAAGGGATATTGGCCTGCTTTAACATATCCTTCCAGGCGCCTCTGCTTCTTGCTCACCTACGCCCGTTGCTCACACCAATCGATGACAGGGCTTCCGCGATATGGTTCTTCCAACACAAACGCGGTCGTCCTCTTCATCGACTTCCGCAAATCCCCACCTTGAATACCAGTCTCGCCAGAGCATCCTCCTCCATTCGAACGACATGGCCGAACCAGCGCAGCCGCTGGATGTTAATACTTTGCACAATGTCCATGTCGTTTAGGAGCTCATACTACTCATTGCGGAATGCGAATGCGGAAATCATTGCCGACTCGCACTGGACCAAAGATCTTACGTATGTAGGACTTTTCTCTCGAATACTCTGAAGGCTGCTGCATCAGTGCTTTATAGAGTCCATGCCTCTGTGCCATAAAGAAGCACGGGTAGGATGAGCGTCTTGTCGAGTCCCTGATGTGAAGCTGCCTTCATAATAAATAATCTGTTTAATGTTAGAGTACTAAGCTATAGATTGTTAGACTTTAAAGTCGATTCCGAATTCTATTTACTCTCCGAGTTTTTGCCAGAAATCTGCTAAGGGGAAGACGCCAAAGAAATATTTTTTCATATTTTGCTTTGGTGTCTGACTTGGAGTTTGAAACGGGGCCTCACGCCTAATAAGCCAACACACTACCTACTAGACTACGATGCCTACTACTTTGTGGATACAGCTGTATTCAATCTTAATAAGTAATTTTCTTACCTAAAAAAGGGATTTTTTTAGAATTTTTTTAATATTGTTATGTACTTTAGTACTTCATCAAGTGCCTCATAAAGCTATTATTTTAAAAAACAATTCGCTTTTCTTTATTAATTTCAATTTTGTTGTAAAGTTTATTTGTTTTTCCGAGAATGTATTTTAAAATAATTCTTTTTATTTCATTTTTTTTTATAACAATGTCAGACACTTGTCACAATGAGTGCTTTTCATAGAATTTGTATTTTTTTTTTAATTTTTTTTATTAACTAGTTAGGCACTTGTGATGTCTCTTTTGCAAATGTTATAAACAATTCTATTTTGATGAGTTATTCAACGAAAAAAAAAAAATTAAATTTAAAAATAAAAATAAAAAACATTAAATGCCAAGCATATATTTTTAAATGTACAATAAAATATTCTTTTAATTTCTTTTGAATTTAATTTGCAACAAACAATGGCAATACAAATAATTTTATGCGGCACGAAATTTAATTGAATTTTTTTTAAATAGAAAACATATTTTGAATTTATTTTTTTTTGTTTTAAATTTCTAATTCAACCTGTAAAAACATTAACTTTTTCTATTTATTATTTATTTTCGTTCATGTTTAATACCTTTAAAAATTGTTTATTTTTTTTTTTTTAATTTTTTTTATTTTCTTGAAAAATACTAAACAGCTGCCTGGTCATATTTGATGGTCATCTTTCTAAAAATATTGTGATAAACATCACCATTTTGGCATTTTTTTTTTCGGTTTACCAATTGGCAAAAACTTTTTTTGGCGGTTTTAGCATTTTCCTTAATGAATATGAGAACATGAAAAGAAATTAATAATTCAAACATGAAAACACAGGAGGCAAATTGTTTAAAAACAATTCATTAATCAATAAATCTCATATGTACAGTGGCTATCATGAATTTTAGTCAGCAACCTACAGCAAACATTAATTTTTTAATTTGCAAGCACGACTAAACAAAGGTTTCTTTGTGAACATATTGTTACGAAAATGGATAATCAAGATACTGATGTTTTAGTTTTACATCGTTTAACATTAAAATTATAAACAAAAGCTATCAAAATAAAACAATGCAATCAACAAACCTGTTTACAAATTATTGTACAACAAACACCAGCATAAAAGAAATGGTAAACACGTAAACAAAAATACAACAACAAACACCAGCATAAAAAATGTTAAATACGTAAACAAAAATACAAAAACAACAACACTACAAGAATAAATGTAAACAACGAGGTTTACATTTATAGAAATCTCGAGAAGGCGAAATCATGAACATTTACCTTTAAGAACATTTATCTGCCAATGCTCTGGCAATGCAAAGCAGGCTACTGCAATGAGTAAAGTTCAATCAGTCTTGTATGAAGACGCGGTGTGCTGGAAGAGAGTAATCGTAGTTTGAAGAACTCCGTTACAAAGATCTATCGAACAAATTGCCTCGTAATTGTTATTGTTTATGCAAAGGGTATAAACAAAGTAATAACAAAGAAATGCAATTGTTGTTGTTTACATCAAGTTGTGAGCAGTGGCACACAGAATTGTGCGAATAATAAAGAATTTTACGAGCTCATATTTTAACCGTTTTTAAGAGGTAAAAACGTAACAACATTTTATATACATATATTTTTTGTTGTCCCACTGTAATCTGAATCATTTTGCCGCCTTATCCGTACAAAACACTTAAGTCTACATAATTTCATAGCACTAGGTAGCAATTCTTATCCCCGTTTAAATTGAAAGACTTTCTTTGAAATGAAGCCAATTCATCATCATAAACATGTTTGATAATTTCATAATTACCGTAAATAATTTAACGGTAATTTTATGTATTGTATTCTATGAATGTCTTGCTTACATTAAATCCACCAACAACAATACTAAGCGCTATATAACGAAGTCCCCACCACAATCCCCCTCTCTATCAATTGGGATTGTTTTTTTCCATTTTCATTTCATTTCTTATGTTATACGCGCATTTTGTTTCTCATTTCCTGCCTGGTTAACGATTCCATTCGTTTCATTACATTTCCTTTTTTCTATCTTATTCCGCTACAACTGCTATTACTTAAGAAGGAAACTTACACACACACACGCGCCATCTGAGAAATACATGTACGTGTACGTGTACGTGGCTACAGTTATATTAACGTCTGAGTAGTCAGAGTATGTATTTCATATAAAGAAAGCTTTTCAAAAGGCTCTTCATCTTCACTGTTGTCTGCTTCTGTTGTCTCTTTCTTAAATTCTTCTTTATGTTATTATTCTCCTCTTTTGTTGTTGTTGTTGTTATTATTGTTTTTATTTCTTTTTTCCATATTTTTGTTTAATCACTCATCACATAATTTATTTATTAACCAAAAACAACAATAACAATAACTGAAGAAGCAATAAAAAACAGAGAAAATCATCATCATCATCCTCATCATAGGCAATCATTGAAGTGTGCAAATTAAATGAAAGAGAGAAAGAGAACAAGGATATAAGTAATAATAATATGTAATAACAGTTACAACATGATTGTAAAATATTAATGAAATACACAATGAAACTCTTAAACATAATGGCAAGCAAGTGAGAGTAGAGTAGAGAGTAGAAGAGGAAAAATTGAAAAAATTTTCAATTAAAACCAGTCACGTAATAATAGCTATTCCAGTCGCTCTCTCTCTCTCTCTCTCTCTCTACTTGGTACCCTTAGTGAATCATAAGAGACTGTAAACTTTATCATTATTTACGGAAGACAGAGTTATCGATAAATATCTAAAAATCTTAACCACTTTAATTATACTGGCAGCTATGTTAGGTTAGGGTATGTTCAATGAATGCATTTGAATGCTCTCTGGCTCATTGTGGTGTTCTGAAAATTTCAACTACATTCCATGTGATTCTCTTGAGAACAATCCGGTACTTTGGACAAATCCTATTAGATTCAACAGTAACTCATTAGACAACACCAGCTTATCTAGTCCCTAGTAGGGTAAGATATTCAGATAGTCGCTGTAGTCTAGTAGTAGCTAGTGTGTTGGGTTATTAGACGTAAGACCATGGTTCAAACCCCAGATCAGACATCCCAAACAAAACGAAATCTGAAAAAATATTTCTTTGACGATTTCCTTTCAAGAGATTTTTTGGCAAAAACTCAGAGAGAGTATATAAAAATGCCATGAAAAGTTGCTCAAAAAATCTATCCTTCGGAGTCGTCTTGAAACTGTAATTCACGCACATCGTAAATAAAAATTAACATACACAACATAAGTGGTGTAAGAAACTAGTTCGTAATCCTGACTGAAGGGTTGTAATGAACAATTATGTATGTACGTACATATGTGTAAGATATTCATGCAGATATGATGAGCATAAGAGAACGTAAAATGATATAGTAGAGTGGAAAAACTCTGTCGGCTTACCAAGCTGGGTAAAGAAATTTCTCTCTTGGTGTTTATAGTTTCAAACAAATCTGAGGCTTAAATTTTTTTTTTACATTTAACCCACTGTGCTTGTATAAATTAAACTAGAAATCATGAAACACACTGAATAAAGGACTTTTCATTTTTAATAAATTTTTTTTTAAATTATGAACGTTGTTGGTAAAATGCCAGTTACAAGAGCAATATTTTTAAACCGAAATTAAAAAAAAAAAAACTAAGTGCTGGTGCAGTGCAATGAAATTAAAAATAAAATTATAATTAAAATGTTTATTTTAAAGAAAATTAAAAAAGAAAAATTAAAAAAATTTCATTTTAATTAGCAGGTGCTGTTGAAAAAAGTTTAACGCGTTTAAATTATTAAATATGCCCGCAAGGCTTAAAAAGGTCTGCTATTAAACAGCAAAAAAAAGGATGAAAAATTGAAAAAAATACAAAATAAAAGAAAAAAATATAAATAAAAGAGAGTGTGAAATAAAGAAGAAAAGAAAAAAAATTAAAAATAAAATTTTTTGCGTGAAAAAAAGGAAAAATAAAGTGAAAAATATTAAATTTTTGGAAGTTTTATTTACAAAAAAAGAAGAGAAAAATCCTTTAATTTAAATGTTATAATTTAACAAAAACAAAAAAAATTATTCATCAACTGGGATTAAATGTTGTTTTTGCTTTAAAAATTTTCAACTCTTTTCAAATCAAAACGTGTCAAAAAAAGGTGAGTTTTATAGAAAAAAGAAATGTTTAATTTCTCTAACAATCTAAATTAATTTTAAAATAAAAACGTGTCTCTTTTTTCCTTTTTGCCATTGTTGTTATTTATTTAATAACAACAATTTGCCGACAACAATAAAGTTTAATGAAATAAAATTGCTTGTGGGCCATTGTTAAGCCCCATTGTATACCCACTGTATGAGGCTCAATAAACTTAAAATAGAATTTTAAACAATTAAAATGAAGAAAAAAAAAACTACACAATATTTTTTATAATTTATTCAAATGTTTTATTGTTTGTTTTAGACAACATATGTACTCGTGCTATAAAAAATTTAATTAAATTGTAAAACATTTTAATTTTGTCACAAAATTAACTTGTAACACTGGGCATTAGGGCGGGGTTTTAAATGAAATAAAATTTGAAATTAATAGGTATAACAGAATAGGATTTTATATTGATAGTTAAGTTTAAAACATAACACGAGGCAGATAATTTCTGAAAAATATGGCTTAGTATTCCTGCTTAAAAATTTTGTAAACTTGTAAACTTGGTTTTCAAAATTAATTTAAAATTTAAGTAACTTGACCGTATCGAAGACAGAATAAATAAATACCACAATGGTTACTCTGGAAAAAGAACAAGAAATTTGAACAACAACATAACAAAAAGAAATTATGAGAACAGGAAAAAACCAAAATCAAATTACAATAACAAAACCTAATAGAAAGGCCACAAAAATTCTAGAACTTGCCAGACTTAACTAGAATAAAGGGTAACGTGACCATTGTGTTAGGTTAGGTTAGGTTAGAGGACGTGTACTTGTCAACTGTGACAAGAACAGTACCCGGAGGCCGAATTGACCCATTGTACAAACGTCCTAGCTTCTCACACCACTCGTGTTGTGTGTGTTAATTTTATACATGATTGGCGGCACCTACAGCTTAAAGTCGACTCCGGACGACAGATTTTTGAGAAACTTTTCATGGCAATTTTATTGCACTCTCAGAGTTTTTACCAGAAATCTGCTTAGAGAAAGTCTTCGAAGAAAAAAAATTTTTTCATATTTTCGTTTTGATGTCTGACCTGGGGTTTCAACCGAGGCCTCATGTTTAATAAGCCAACATACTACCTACTAGACCATGACTAGATAAATACGTGACATGTAAATACATGTTTTTTCTTGACTTGGACCGATTTATGTAGTCCACATTTCAACCAAACTCTGCATTGCAGCTCGAGCTAAGCTTATCATGAATCCATATATCCAAAGCAATTTCAATTACATCTTTTGATTACACTCAAAATGGATTATATATATATATAATTTGTGTATATGTATATATATATATTTGTGGCATACTGTTTAATATTACTTTGGGCTAAAATACTATCTTAAACCTCCTGTAAAGCCTTAAGGTGGGAAAAAGGCATGTCGCAGCCAATCAAATAATGTTGACGTACACGCGTTTGAGGCCAAAAATTATGATTGAGAAGCTTTCTATCGATTTAACTTTTGACTATAATGCGTCCAATGAGCAGTCACCTTCCAACCACTATGACTATGTCCAGTTCCAGTCTAGGTCTAAAGTGCGCTTTTTATTTCAAGCATTTTAGGTATTCAAAATTACATCAGAACTGAGATTCTCGCTAAGACTGGACGTTTAAAGCCGCTGAATGTCTTAGTATACCTAAGAGAACCTCAATTATCAACAAATTACTGATGCGGCCAGTAGGATTCAGCCATGATTTCCTGTAAAGCGGGATTCGATGATTTACATCTCTTCTTCTCTTCCTTAATGAGGTCAACTAGCTTTTCAGAAACATCTTTACATGTAGCGACAGTAGAATACATTCTTAACAAATTTTAAATTTTTATTTTTTGTCTAGTTCTCCGTGTAATCGCCAAAATCTGACTCATATTTCTTTCAAGGTGCATCATTGGGCTCGTTTCACGTAGTATTATTGAAACTACCCACTTAACTGGCTACTTAAAACCATTGGGGTGACAGTCCTGCCTCTTACGGCTATCTAGCCGAAAGCATAGCTAGTCATAACGACAACATCATAAAATTATTGAAACTGCACACTTGGTTGACTACTTAAGACTGTAGGGCTGACTGTCCTGCCTCTTACAACTATCGAGCCGTAAAATAATTTTACAACATAAGCTCTGATCATAAAACACAGGATTTAATACAGTTTACAACGAAACGTGATGTTTGTGGTTATTTTCTATTCTCATAAAACAAATAGAAAATATCACTGTAAGCACTGTCATGTGATAATAAAAGGCTCTGTCAAGTGCTTTGCAAAAAGAGATTTTTCTCATGACTTTCCAAACAACATCCCTTAGTGAATTAAGGGAACTTGAAATATTTACCGTATCAAATACAAATAAAAATATGAACAGTAATCATTCCTATACATACTACTACACTGCATACATGCAGGCTTCTTTATTGTCAAAACCAATACAAATGCAAACGTCGTTTCTAATGCTCCGTCCATTTGAAATTCTCTTCTAATACGAGAAGTATATTGGATTAACAGTCAAGACCTCTTCTCTATTCTCTCGTTATTCCCCTTACTTTCACACACTGAGCAATACGAAAACCAAATAATTGAAGTAATAGAGGACAGTCAGTTAAGACAAATCAATACATTGAAATCCATGTTATTATGAAAATGAATCGAAATGCAGTTTGTTCCTTTGGTTTTATGCTTCATATTGTTATCGATGTTGTTATTATTGTTGTTTACATTCAATGTTTTAAACAAGTTTTCTTCCTATCCTTTTATTACACATCTGGCTGCAATTCCAATCAGATTTATGAAGAAATCTTAAGAAGATTAAAAAATTTTGTAGAGCTAATGAAGAAAATAATGAAATTGAGTATGATTTATGAAATGTTAACAAATATCGATTATTTTTGCCTTCAGTAATATCAACTCTGGTGAAACTAAAGCACTTAAGCAAAACAACGCTGTAATTGTTGTACTTTAGCAGGTTCTAGAATGATAGGGTTGCCAATACCTCAGTGAAAATGTATTAAATTGTTGTATTTTCTATAGTGGTGACGCAGTTTCTTCATTGAGTCCTACTTTTTCTCTCTCTAATTTATCTTCCTATCTGTAATATTAGTTATTGATGTCGTTGCCATGAAATAGCCGGCAAAGGTTCAAGAAAAATTTAATTTTAAAACAGAACTGATTTACCAGCAAGAACTCAAAGTCTTTATGGATTTAATTTTGTTGTTATAAGAGATATAAGAGAGCAAAGCTTGGCGAAGACGACGTCAAAACTATGCAGCATCTTTTAGGCGCCTGTGAGAGCATGCACGATACGATACCTTCAGTAGATTTGCACGGTGATCGTGCTTAACTTTATCAAAGACGTCATAAGAACTTTCTGGTTTCATGCTAGCCGTGAATGAGAAGTATAGAAGCAATGGAGCTTCATAAGCAATGAAGCTAAGGCACTCCGAGCAGAATTTGTAAAGTAAACTTGTGCATGTAACCTAACTTAGTTGTAGTGTTTTGAAGGTCCTCTCTTCTCTGTGTGTATTTTATGCTGTTCCTAGTAGCTAATATCAGTTTATGCTGTTTATTTGCATCGCTGTCTTTTTAACCCATTGTTGACTGCTTTCACTTCTCTGTGTGCATTTTATGCTGTTCCTAGTAGCTATTTACAGTTTTATGGAATTTATTTGAAACACTGGCTTTGTAATCCATTGATTGTCATAAAAAAAACAATTTAACCTCCATTCGACTGTGTTACATTACAGCAATAACAATTGCAGACATTTTCTCAAATTTCCTTAAAAATTATTGCTTTCACACCTCGAGACATTATTTTAACGAAAGGTTGTTAAAAACCATCCCCTTTTAGCACAATTCCCTTAAACAAAGGAGAAAAATCCGAAAAAATGTACATCGAAGCCTTAAAATATGCAGATTTAGTCGTTTGTTTTACTAACCTCAGCATATGCTACAAAAAAAAATTTCCAAAAAATTTTTTACACTGAAATAACTGTAAATAATAGAAACAAAAAACAAATTTATAGACACTCATACCCCCCTTATACATACAAACATACATACATACATATGTACATGTTGCCTGCATATTAGTGAGATGCTTAAACTTTTATTACCGCTACTCTAATATACACTCTTATGAATATAAAAGAACAACAACAACAACACTTAGAATTATTAAAGAAGAAATTTTCTGCTTAAGAGTGCAGAAAATTAGTCTACATAAGTATGTATGTATGTGTGGATCTCTATAAAGGCGGTTAAATAATACACAACTAAATGTATACGTAACAGGAGTATAAATACGAGTGTGTGTGTGTGTTTGCCTAAGGCAATATGAGAAGCGAGAGTGTGGATATTGTTTTTATTATTTAATGTTGCTACTTTCAGACTCATTATACAATATTATAATGGCTGTTCCTATAGGTGTATATAACAGAGTATGAGTGCATGAGCGTGTTTGTATTTCTAGGCAAGCATAAGGACTGTTTAGAAATTGTTTTTATTGTTTTACACTGATTTTATTATTAGAGCCACCAACCAACCACTGACTGCAAGAGAGGAGAGTATCACATTGTAAAGCTTTGTTAGTGTATATGTTTGTATATACATATGTGTGTGTGTGTATAGATTGTGTATGTTGTTGACATATTTTGTGTGTGAACTTTTTAAAACAAAAACTTAAGCTAAGGGTCGTTGTAACTAAAATGGCGTGTATAAGAGTAGAGGTTTCGCTTGTTGGTCATTGCCAATAACTTTGTTTGTGTGTGTGCCGTTATCTTGTTTGTTTTGTTAAATTTTTTTTGTGTTTTTGTTTTTGTTGTTGTTGTATGTGTAACATTTTCAAGTTTATTGCCGTTGTCTACTCTCACTCTCTGGATGCCTGTTCAAGTGTAAATATTTATTTATTTTTAACAAGTCTTTGATTGCTATTGTGTGTGTACGTAGTTTCCTCTCTTTCTCCTCCTCTGGCCGTGAATCTAGAAACAGATTTTTTTAGTGTAAATGTCTTCCTAGTTATTGTAAAAGTCTAAATTACAATGTTTTTATTGTATTTTTTTAACTTTCTTTTGCTCTGTTGTTGTTTCAATGCTTATGATAGCAACTTATATGTATGAAAAACACCCAGCCAAAGGCAGAGATAGAGAGAGTGAGAGAAATAAAAACAACAAAAAAAAAGAAAGAAATTCTTATCAAAAGGAAATCAAAGTAAATTGTAACATTTTTGCTGTTGTACATAATTTATGTCCCTGTTTTGGGTAATTTATTAAGAGAATTTTCCCACTGGACATTTCTATTTCCTTGTTGTTGTTACTAGTGTTTCAAGGCTCTTAAATTTAAAGGCAGGCTAAATATTTTGTCTGTGTTGTAAAAATGGCTTTTATAACATCTCTTGGGATAGTTTCAAGGGAAAAAAAAGTGTTTTTTTTTTTTGTCATTTTATTTTTAAAAGAAATTTTATGTTGATATTTCGGGTCCGCCATCTAACGTTTTTTTTTTTCAAATAGTGCTTATTTCGTGAATGGTAACACTTAGCTCATGTCTGATTTGACAGATAATTAGTTTTATCCTTCCGCTGAACGAATATGGTTGTGTATACGCGTTTTCGCTTCGCTAAGTGGTCCAGCGATCGACTTAAAGAAGATGCCGATGAAGCTCATTTTGATCTTGGCGGGTATGTAAACAAGCAAAATTGTCGCATTTGGGGCACAGAAAACCCGCACGCATACATTGAAAAGCCGACGCACCCAAACGACGAGTACTGTTTGGTGCGGATTTTGGTCCAGAGGCATAATTGGGCCATTTTTCTTCGAAAATGAACAGGGAGTGGCCGTTACAGTCAATGGCGATCGTTATCGGGCCATGTTGAACGAATTTTTGTTCACAAAAATTGAAGAGGAGGATATTGGCAACATTTGGTTTCAACAGGACGGCGCTACGTGCCACACAGCCGAAGCAACACTCGCTGTTTTGCGCCCTGTTTTTGAAGATCGAATTATCAGCCGCAGAGCTGATGTCGTTTGGCCACATCGGAGCTGCGATTTGACACCGTTAGACTATTATTTGTGGGGTGCCGTCAAAGACAAGTGTTACGCCGACAAGCCAGAGACAATTGACGCTTTAAAGGACAATATTCGTGAAGCCATTGGTGAAATACAGCTGCACACGATCGATAATGTGCTTAAAAATTGGATCGATCGTGTAGGCTATTGCATGACCAGCCGAGGCAGCCATTTGAATGAAATTATTTTCCATTATTAACCGAAAGGATTGTACTTTCAAATAAAAAAAGAAATTCGAGAAAATATTCAGTAGTTTTTTTTTTAAAGCATTTTCAAAAAAAAAAAAGTTATTTGGCGGACCCTTTACAAGATAAAATTAAAGGCCATTTAAATGGATTTTGAGATTGGCTGAGATTTTTTCTTTTGAATTTAAAATTTAAAAATTAAAGAAATTACGATTACGATGCCCTATCATCGTATTTCCATTCATTATTCCATTTTATTTTGAATGAGTCTAGTAGATAGTACATATATTGGCTTATTGGACATAAGGCCATGGTTCCAAAAGCAGGTCAGACATGAAAACGAAATAAAAAAATTTCTTCGGTGACTTCCTCTCAGCAGATTTCTGGCGAAAACCACAGCGACAGTCTAGTAATTGCTGTTGGAAGATTGTCTTTAAAATTTTTTATGGCCATTCATGCATGCATACATTTAGTCATGTGGTTTGGTTATTAAAAAATACAAAAAATAGAAGCAAAAAAAACATGAAAAAAATTTAAAAGAAACCACAGCAATACAACCATCCACCCCATAAGGTTATTTCATTGACCCCTGTTAGTCTGTATTTTCTTTTTAATTCACCCTTAAGCCCTCCTCAAGCAATCTCCTCTTCAAACTAATCTTTTTCAAGTATTTCCAATACACAAACACACACACACACACATCCACCGTTATAAGTGGTCATTTGTCAGTAGATAGTAGCCCTCTTGTGAGGTTAATTTGTATGTCTGTCTGTCGGGGGGTAATTACCTTGTAAAACCTCATAAGAATATGGATTTTTCTTTCTTCGTACGTTCCATCGTTCCACCGTTCGTTCGTTTGTTTATTTTTCTATTCAAATACTGATTAAGAGAAGGTAGTCAGTCGTTAGTCCATGGTGTCTTTATCTTATCGTTTAATGGCTGTTGTTGCTGTTGTTTTAACATGTTTTAAATCTTATTGACGTTTATTTGCTTTCAAGCACACAAAATCATAATCAAACAAATAAAAATCAAAATATATACAAACAATTTAATTAAAAAACAACAAAATCAAAATAAATATTATTAGAGTAGAGTGTGAATGACTAACACCACAAATTGCGTTTAGAAATTTATTTTCTAGCACTTCAAAGCAAAATTTGATTTTGATTTGCCCCGAAATAAGAAATATTCTAAGAGCCAAATAAAATCAAATTAATTAATTTAATTAAATATTATACGCTTCATATGACACTGTATGTGTGTTACAAGCATTTCATTTGACATTTTATGTCAAATCAATGAGCATACAGGCATGATCATTATGCCAGATATTATATGCAAAGACATTTCCGTTGAAATGCCAAAATAAAAGCGAGAAGAAAAAAATCAATTTTAATTTGAAATATACAAATAATTTTAAATGGAAATCAATTTATAATTTCAGGAAAACCACAATTCAAGAACAATATGAGAAATTATTTATAAATAAGAAAACACTGGTGGATAAAAATATAGCACATTTAGATTATAAATATATTTTTTCTTTTAAAGTCTATATATGTATTCAGTATCGGACAAAACATAAGCACCCCCTCAGTACATTTTTTTAAAATGATAATTTTTTTACGAAAACAAAGTTATTAAAAATGTTTTTTTATTTTTTTTTTATTTATTTATATCCTTATTATTGAAAGACACATTCTTAAGGAATTCAGAATTCAATAAAAAAAAAGTTATAACTCAAAAAACATTTTAAGCCATAAGTATAAGCGGACAAAACAAAAGCACCCCCAATTTAATTTACAGAAAAAAACTATTGAAATGAATATTTCGTTACGAATCCTTTATTCTGGATGACACATGCACATCTTTTAGGCATAGAGGATGTTAAACTATTAATTATTTCAGGTGATATTGCTTCCCAGGCTATTTTTGCGGCTTCAAATAAATCTTCTTTGATTTTCCAATTTTCTCGCTTGATTTTTAAGTTAACGATCTCCCACATGTTCTAGAATGGGTTAAGATCAATTAAATGCAAAATATTAGATCAACAGATCAATTATTTCTAGGCTAATTAAAAAGTTTTTGCATACTGGTCGCACATCTCCTACTCATTCTGGAGGAAGACCACGTAAAACTTCGCGATATGAAGACTCCTGAACTAAAAGGACAATCCAAAATGATTCTACAGCGTCTTCTGATCACATACGAACGCGCTTAGATTTATAAACTAGCGAAAGAACGATTTCCAGAAGAGTTGTAGAGGCCGGATTATTTAGTCGACGACCAGCAAAAAAACCTTTCATATCGTGAAACATTTCATATCGTCTGCGCACACTCCCTATGTTCTGAATCCTTTAAATTAAGCTTAGATTTGTCAGAAAACAGCACAATTCTCCATATTTGGACACTCCAGTTGAGATGGGCCTTGGCGAATTCAAGTTTCGCTTTTTTATTTTTTGACGATAACGATAACGTAAAAAAATAATCATTTTAAAAAAATGTACTGAGGGGGTGCTTATGTTTTGTCCGATACTGTATATATAATCTCATCAAAGAATGATGATTCAACTCAAAAAAAATTTTTTTTGTAAAGCAGTTTTGCCACTGCTATTTTTCTAACCACTACTGTTAGCAAAGTTTGTGCTATATATAGTAGATTTGTGTCATAATATTTCTTTGCTTTAATTATAAATATTTTTAAATGTTTCTAAGGCTTATTATATGTCGTAGACAAATTAAAAAAATATGCTGCATAAATTTTAAAAGATTCTACAAAATCGATTTTTAGCCAAAAAAAACATATGAAAATTTGCTGTACTTCACCCCAACCAACCATCCTATATATTTCAATTAGAATTAGATTTTCTGTCAATTGCGAAAGAGAAGACTTATCTACTTATTGCCGCTGATAAACAGTTAATAATACTATGTTCAGACATGCATTTTTATTGAGTCAATATTCGGTTATTTGAGTACAATATTTTAAGTGTTCAAACATAATATAAGCAATATTCATTTGACAGCTGGTAAACAAAGCTGGTTTTTTTTTGTTTGTCGTTGTTGACATTTTAGTTGTCAAATATCAACAGAAAGTGTTCGGAAAACTATAATATGCTCACTGTACGTACTTATGACAGTGCTGTATATTAAGTTTTACTCAATATTCTAACAATTTGCATATAAGGAGTGATTTTTTAAGAGCTATAGGAAAATTTAAAAAGAAAAAACACATAAAATTCAGAAAAATGCATGAAACCTTTATTTGAATCGATAGTACGGTCCATATAATTTAATGTTTGAAGATTATTTCATGCAAATGTTGACCGCGACTGCGCCTCAAATGGCGCCATCCGCTTAGTCCAATTTTGGCATACTCTTTCCAACATTTCGGCCGGTATCTCATTAATAAATGCTTCAATGTTGTCTTCCAATGCGTCAATTTAGCTGTTGCCAAAAAGATAATAGCTAAAAAATCACCCTTTATATTGCGTAATAATTAATTGAAATTGTATATGAAATATTGAGCTCAATAATGGAGTTTATTGCGATTTACGCAATAAAAGTGCATGTATGAACATAGTATAACAGAGCTCTGTTAGTATAGCATAAACTGTATCGTAAAAGGGCAATGGAACAGCTGAATACATGTATGTGAGAATGCTCTAATAATGTTTGCAGGTATTTGAAAGATAACAATACTTAAGCAGTCCACTTATGTTTGGACTTTTAAACTACAAAAATGTATGGGCTCTTTAAACGATTGGCAAATAATTTGGCGTTCTCACTTACAATTTCATTTCATATATAATGTCATATTTAATTCCCCTTCTCTTATATTTTATCTTTTGGTTGGTTGATGGTGACTTTCCACCTTGACACACATGCCAATCAAGCAAACAAATTACATTTTCTTATGCTATGTATAAAGACGGGACTTTCCCTGCCATTGCTCAACGTCATTTAATTTGATTTTACATTCGATTTTAATCTCGGAAATGATGGATTTGTTTGACAATTTCGTCATTTTTGAAATAATTTTGTTGGCGTCAGTATAATTAATTAAATATTTCGACATATTTTTCTTTAATGAACTAAAACAGAAATTAAAGAAAAGAATTGTTTGTTATTCATAAAACATACAGACAGACAGACAGACAGACTGATAAAAAGTGATTTAAAATTGTAATATTGCGCTCGGCGATAACATTATTTTTTATTTATTTATTCACTTACTAAAGAAATTGTATTTATTAATAAATAGAATAAATAAAATAAAGCCTTAAAAATACGGTCACAGTAGGCAAATATTAACTGAAATAATAATTGACGTACAAATTTTTGCAATGAAATATGTTCCAAGCAGTAAGCAACTTCAAACAATTGTTTGATCACAACTTCAGTCAGTATTGCGGCCTAGCTTCTCAACACCACTCACGTTGTGTGCGTTAATTTTATACATGAGTGGCGGGACCTACAGTTTAAAGTTGACTCCGAACGACAGATTTTTTGAGAAGCTTTTCATGGCAATTTTTACTCTCAGAGTTTTTGCCAAAAATCTGCTGAGAGGAAGTCGCCGGAGAAATATTTTCATATTTTCGTTTTGATGTCTGACCTGGGATTCGAACTCGGGCCTTTCGTCTAATAAGCCAACACACTACCTACTAGACCACGGCGACTTCCCTCGGTATGACCAACATTCCAGATAATATATGCCAAGATCTTCTAGAGCTTTAAATTCCGCTATATAAGTCTATAAAGCCTTAAGACATCAGAATGTATATGCTTCGACTGGAAAACTGAGCATAAACCCAGTAGTTTTGCTGTACGATAACTTTTGTGTAACACTGTTCGCGTACTCAAATTATATTCACATTTAACTTTTGACATTTCCTCCATACCGTGCTCACTTAAATTTCGAATTAATTGCTTACTTTTCTTTAAACGTTTTTTTTTTTTCTAATCAATTAATTTCTTTCAATTCTATTCTGTTTTATTCTATTTTAAGATAATTTTTTCTTTTATGGCCTCCCCTAAAAAACGCTATTTTTATATCTTAATTTCCTCCTCTATTTTTTTTCTTAAAGGAGTGTTTGCTGTGTCATCATCAAAATGAATTCTTATCAAAGCAATCATCATTCGTAATTATAGGAGGCGTAAAACAAAAAAAATGTCTCGTGTTTAATGCCAATCTAGGGGAAAACAAAACTACGAAAAAAAGTGGGTCAAATTCTAAGAGCGATTTAATTAATATATTGCTTGATAAGGCAAGGGGGGGTCTTGTATTTAATTGAACCATTATTGGTCGTTTACTTTTTCCTTTTAAATATACATATATTAGAGGCCATATTATGCTAAATTGTTTGTATTTCAATACAACAGAAGTGGACAGACAGCGTAAAATCGTATTTGGAACGCAGTTTTCTTGATCAATCACTTCCCAAATGCCATTCGAAAGTAAAAGACAATGATGATGATGATGATGGCATACATAAAAAGAAGAAACAAAATTCTTTTATAAATCATATTAATATTTAATATGTTTTTAAAAAATAACTTTCACATAACCTTTGTCCTTTCGCATAATCAACTTAATGCACCATTTATATACGCTTACAGATGAACATAAAATCTGGCACACAATGAACGCAAATCTTCTTATATATAAAAATGAACGTGTGTTTGATTGTATGTTTGTATGTTTGTATGTTTGAAGTTTATAGACGATTAAACGGCTGAACCGATTTTCTTGAAATTTTCACAGTATCTTCCTGTATGTCTGGAAGGAGTTATAGGCTACTTTTTATGTTGATATTCCAAATGAGCGGGGGGCCATGCCCATGTATACTACATACTACATACTTAATATTTAATTGCATTTGAAATATATTACTCATACGCATAGTAGTTACCCCTACAAGTATGCTATCTGTGATTCTTGATGTATAAAACCAAAGAAAATAAAGTGTAAAGAACGACGCGGGGGGAAAGATCTATATATATGAAAATGAAAGTACTTTATGGAATCGTAAACTATGCATTTAATCTTTAGCAAAGTTGTTGCGCATGAGCCGACGAAGGTTTCTAAGTTGGTATAACCAATTTCCGACAGGTGGCGCCACTGAAAATTCTTCGAAATTAATTAAATCGTAAACTGTGCATTTGATCCTGTGTTGAAAAGAAAAGGAAAGAGCATTACTAGCCTCAGAATCAGCATTGAGACTGAAAAATCTTCGAGTACATGCCGCACAGATCCGTTCGCATGAATCACTTGAACAATGAATCACTTGATCGAATGCGTACTACTCAGGCCCGTTCGTCTGAATCATCTGGACAACGGGAAACAAAATCAATAAAATGATTCAAACTTAATTGGATATTTGTCTAATGTCTTTCCTTCAAATTTATTTTAGTTTGTAGTGCAGCAAAGCGCGCAGGGTAGAGCTAGTAAGAAATAAAAAGCGATTAATTTTTAACTGGCTTTTAGTATATAAAAAATTGATTCGTGACATGTGCTAATGCTAATTTTACAATAAAAAGACTAGCAAACTAATAATACTTGAAATTCATTGAATTTGTTTTTATTAAAATTAATGTTGGTTGCGTATGTATTTCAAACCAAAAATTAACTTTCAGCCACGAAGTCTATTTTTGACACAATGGGGACAGAATAATACCTCGCCATCGTGTATTTTTAAGTCTTAATATTTTAACATAATAATTATATAATAACACACAAAAAAGTCTGTGGTAAGAATCAAATTCACATCCTACAAACTCGCAGATGAGCACGTTAAGCACTAGAATAGGCATGTGATTACATATTTTGAATATTCAGAGTTTGGTGAGAGAGAATTTTTAAAGCCAATTTTCTCAATACCATATCTCTTTGTATGTGGCTACATTGCTGATTATATTAAGAGGCCTTGGAGCCTTCCATTGAGTATGATATGGTAATCATAGACCTAAAATAAGCTCCTAAACAAGTAAGCTGATTCAGATGGATACTGTTAAACAACTAATGTGCTCTATTAAGGGCAAATTTTGTTCTGTTAAGAGAAAATTTTGCTGTGTTATCGCCAAATGTGGCGCTGCTAAAATTTATGGTCTGCGTCTTGGATTTTCAAATGCGAATTTATCTTCACACACATGCCGACAGTGAACTGCCTTTAGAGGTTAGCTGCAAATAAGTGCGACGCTGACTCAAGGTATGCACTCCAAAAAATAAACTTCAACAAGAGTCTGCGTCTCGGAGCAAGCATCTCAATCTTGTATTAAATTTCGTTTGTTTTTTTCTCGTTTCATTTATCAAACTCCCCTAGCTAAGTAGGTTTACAGATCTACTGCATTAGGTCCTAGCTAGAATGGAATGATTGTCAACTGATCGTGTTATTGTATTAGTTTGTTATACTGGGTATAGAGAGGAGAACTTCTGCTGATTAACTCCTAATTATAAAAGTTGGCGAATTTGACTGTCTTAGGGTGTTACTCTTATTGATGTTATTCTGAATTGATTGCTTATTCTTAATTTTGTTTTATAGGCGAATCGTTGATTATCAAAAAATTTATTGTTTTCTACTGTATTCGATCCTGGAATAACTGTGTTCGTAGTTAAGCTCATTAATTGCAGCATCACGGCTCTTACTTTACATTTCACTTTCTTCATATAAAATTTGATAACTGCGAGCCTATTTCACTAATTCAAAAGACTTTAAAAAGTCCGTAATTTAGCGAAAACAGCCCAGTAGCTAAATCGAAATTTTTAATTTTGTCTTTTAATAGCTAAGGTTAAGGATTAGGCCTATAAGTATACTACATATTATTCATGTTAGGATCTTAAAAAAGTTTTTTCTTTATCTGACTTTATAACAGATTTTTATTTAATTTAACACAAAGAGACTAAGAAATTGTAAATAGTTATGAAATAATATAAAAAATAAAAGCCTAAAATTATACAAATATTTCTTTACTTTGTAAAATACCTAAAAGTAGGCTTTAGTTTTTTTTCACAATGAGTGATAAGGGTATGCTTTTGTAAATCATTTGAAATGAAAAAATTTCTTTTATATTTTAACCTTTTTATACGTCTGACAGCAACTGTCAGTATGTGGAAATCAACATTTTTATTGTGTTACTCAAAAAAAAAAAAGAAAAGAAAGAAATGTATTTTAAATCGAATTTAATAGGCATGAATAAATTTTATGAAAATTTTGAAAAAGAAATGTAGAAAACTTTGCAAAGAAAAAATCTCATTCTTATAGAAAATTTTGATTTCTTTTCATTGTTTATTTTTGAAAAATTTTTATAACTTTTGTGTCATAAATCTCAAGACGTATGAATATTTATGAAGGCATCAACAATTTGTATAAAATTTGGTTTGCAAATCGTTGAAAAGATTTTCGTTCGTTGAAACTTATAAAAACTTTAAGAAGAAAAAAACCAAATTTTTTAATATAAAAACCCGAAGTTTGTATATTTGTTATGGCACTTTAGTTGCTACTTAAAATGAAATGAAATAAAAATGAATGATAATAAAAAAACTAAAAACGCAAATATTTCCGTGCCGAAACTCAGGCGTTCTACTAGCAAAACTAAAAAAAAAAAAAAAAGAAAACTCTGGGCAAACAAAAAGCATTTCAATGATCATAAAGTCCTGTAATGGAGCAAAAACAGAGATAAACGAACACAAAGTAAAGAAATAAATATTGTGGTAAATAATAAATCCTGTGAGGTTTCTTCTTCATTCTCTCTCTCTCTCTCTCTCTCTCTCTCTCTCTCTCTCTTCTTTAACACGGCAATAACAGCAGCCATGGCATTGAAAGCTGCTGTTCTACCAATTTGATGTTTCCTCTTTTTTGCTAGTGTTTTATATTCTTTTCCTTTGTCGTCCTTTATTTTGGTGAGGGAGAGGGGGTTTCCTGCTTAACTATTTGAATTCTATTTACCAAAAAAACGAATAAAAAGTAAACAAAAAATGTACAAAGAAGTGCCATAAAACGATACCCATTAACAACTTCATAAAACTGTTTTATTGCAGAAATTTTTGCCCAAAAACAAAAAATAAAAATAATTGCAGAGGTTGGAATATTCAGTTTGTAGTTAAGAAAAGAGTTTGGAAAACTTTAATTTTGAATTCAAAATAGTTTTTCATATTCTTTACCAAAGAAAAAAGTTTTATTTTCAAATAATTGAAAAGGAAAGCAAGGATAAGAGCAATAAATTTCTAGATTTGCTTGATTTTATTTAAAAAAAAAACCGAAATTAAATAAAAATCTTCAATTTCGCTCAAAAAAATTATGAAAAAGGGATGTCAGTCTGAAACCGTGCTTATTGGCGAAGGCATAGATCTTACATGCAAAGAAAAAAGTCTATAGGTATAAACACATAGACGACAGATGACAGACAACAGAAAGCTGCCAAGTATAGAATACACACGTTTATATGAAAACGATTATATTGAAGGCAGAACAGAAAAAGCCAAGACAACAATCTAAGCAGCTCCTGCCCAAATTAAAATATTTTGTATTTTTGTGAGCAGCTAAAAGCAAATTAGTGATGCCAATACAACATAAAATCATAATAAAAAAACAGCTAAGATAATTCAAATTTGAAAATTATTGAAGTTTCTGCTCTGCTTTCAAAAAATTTAAGCAGTCGGCATATGGCAGAAAAAACAGTTATCAGAATTTTCTGTCGAGCTGCCAAACTGTTGTCTGTCGTCTATGTGTTTATACCTATACACATCAAAGAAACTCCATTTTCAGTTGGATGTTCTCATGACACCTCTTGCTTTATGTTTAACAAGCAGTTGCTTCATATTTTTTTCACATTATTAATTCACAATAAATACAAATAAAAATTTAAATAAAAAAATTAATATAAAAACAAAAACAAATAATAACAATAAAAATAAATTGCCCTTGTTTTCCGCTTGTCTATGATATATTCGAACCACTTGTTTAAATAACAATTTAAAGAAAGAAAGAAATCGTTCACTTGCTTATGCGAATTAAAATGATTGCTTTAAATATTTATTTTCTTTACATTTATTTTCTTTTATTGGCATATAAAATGTAACAGGAGGAGGCAATTAAATAAAATGCAATTTAAATAATTATTGCGAAGCCCTCTTTACAATAATCGAGGCGGCATGGTGAATATTGATTTTATTCATAAGAAAACAACGTGTGTAACCAACTTACTTGTGTAATTTATTACGCTTTTAAATGATTAAACAAAAGAGGTAGAAACGGAAAATAAATATTTAACAAAACAGTTGTATTTACTTACCTACCATTCATACATACACTCTTCATTTCATTGTCAATTTAATAAAAAAAAATTCGAATTTCATATTCGATTTTAATTTCGAAATGAATGTCTCCATTAATGTAAACAATTGCTGTGCTACTGCAGCTGTTTGGCTTTTCTCGTTTCATTTTATTTAATGAATATCGTAGTATATGTTAGGGGGCTTTAAATGTCTAATTTGTATAGCCATTATCACAGGCATGTCAATGACAATAAACAATTGATTGTTAAACACAAACCGCACACGCAATTACAACGCAAATGGACAATGAACTCTCTCTCCAGCATATGCTACTCATTTCTCATTAATGTCTCTGTATTTCATATACAACAACAAAACACTCTTGCAGAAGCCGTATGTGGGCCATTTAGTCTTTAAACAATCGAAACAAAAGGATACGAATTTAATAAGAATCTCTTAATATAAGTAATAATATGGCATAGACTTCTCTGGCAACTAAACTGTATCATCACCTCACTGATAAGCTATTGTATTGTCTACTGGCCTATGAAAAAAACAAACAAAAATAATAACATTGCCTAGCAATAACAATAGCCGGAAATGAGCCTTAAATCTAATGAATTGTATTTCCACATACTGAATTAAGAAATCAGCGTAAAAAGCCTTAGGTTGGGACGTACAATAATGCGATAATCTCTCCACTTGCAAACTGTATTCATAGAGTCTTTGGAAATCTACTTACTTACTTAACTGGCGCTTAACAAGCCCATTAACGGATTTCGGCCTGCCTTAACACATCCTTCTAGGCGACTCTGCTTCTTGCCCAGTTTGGTCAGTTGGTCTCACCAATCGATGACAGGGCTTCCTCGATTTGGTCCTTAAAACGCAAACAAGGTCGTCCTCTTTGCCGACTTCCGCAAATCTCCGCATCAAATACCCGTCTCGCCGGGGCATCCTCATACATTCGAACGACGACCATCCATGTCGTTGAAGAGTTCATACAGCTGTTGGATTGGATGGATAAATCATCGCCAACTCGCACTGGACCGAAGATCTTACGTAGGACTTTTCTCTCGAATACTCCTAAGCCAGCTGCACCAGTGCTGCATAGTGTTCATATAGAAGGACAAGTAGATGAGCATCTTGTAGTCTTTTAGACATTCTTTTTATAAACAGAGTTACAGACACTGATAGGTTATTAGCCTATAGCACCCTAGCCTAAATGTCATTTGTTTATCCTGTTTTTAGCTAAGTTTCAAACCACTTTGATTATTTAACAGTCTTCACACAATAGCTGGCATTTTAACGGGTGTTTCAAAGTTTTTGCTCACTCGATATCTGGTGTAGTCATCCTTGAGTGACAATTGAAGACTTTCACGTTTTTCTTGTCACTTCCCAACCTATTTCCGTTAATAGCTTGTAGTTCTTGTTCCATCTAACAAAAAAATGTGGAATATAGGACTCGTCTTTAGACGTACTTACTTACTGAATTGGTCATTCTTTAGTGAAGATAACAACTTATTAAACATAACAACCTAGCCAAGATAACAACCTAGCTTCGCACACCATCCATGTTGTGTGTGTTAATTTTTATTGAACAACAGATTTGAGAAACTTTTGATAGGAATTTTATTTTACCCTCAGAGAGTTTTAAATTTTCAGAAGACTGCTGAGAAGAAGTCGCCGCATTAAATAATTCTTGACATATTTCGTTTTGCTCGTAATGTCTTAGCTAGGAGTTGTACCACAAATATCACTAGCTACTAGCCTACGGCGTGAACTCACAATAGTCTTCGTAGAATATGAGCAGATACTAAGAGAGAGTAACAAAGGCTTGAATACAGGAGTAGACAAAAAGTTTTATCCGGATTAAGGCCTTAAGATCCTCTAGTCCCTCTATATTTTCTCCGGCACAACATATGTAAGTCGAAAGAAATTTCTTTTCATATTTCATTTCGTTTCTAATGGCAGCTGCGGGGGTTGAACCTCGGATTTTTGTCTCATAAGTCAATCATCTATTACACTATGGCGAATTCATTTCATTTAACAATAGCAAGTAAACTAACAATAAATTTGATTGCCTATGCAAGGGGGCTAAAAGCAATATAGCATACTATGGGGGATTTTTTAAATTGCAAAAATTTAAACACATTCACATTATAATATTAAATTGCTAATCTTCTCTTATGCTAAAATTAATTTATTACATTTTTTTCTCTCTATTTTTTATCCATTTTTTCCTTTTATTTAAATCTTTCAAGAGCAATAAACTCTGTAAAGGCCATAGAAATACTTAACAAAACACCGATAATCGATAAGATTACGAAAGTGTTTCTATTTTATTCACAACCTTTTTCAATTACTTATCATTTTGCTTTACAAAGATTTCATTTGACAACAGCAAATAAGTGGACAATAAAATTTTATTGCCTGCACTAAGGGGTTACTTATAATAATAAATAAAAAATGCTATGGCATACCTTAAGGAGTAGCATTGTTTAGATTGTTAATAAAACATTATAAATAGCAATCAAGAAAATTAAATGAAATAATGTTGATAAAAGAGAATCGAAATATAACCAAAGATTTCAATTTAAAATCTGACAAGAAATATTTAAGAATTCTTGCTTTAAAATTCTCATTATTTTGCCAAATTATAAGCATGACATTAGCAGACATGCATAAATTGAAATCCATTTGTTAGTGAAAAATTGCTTTACTTTTGTAATAAATGACATGGTTTTCTTAAATATATGACCGAACTGTCTGCTTTGATTATTGCTGGTCCACTTGGCGTTCTGGTCCACATTCAATGTCTATTGGATACAGACTTTCATTGTTCACTGTTTGTAATATGCGTGTGTCAAAATTGTTGTTTCTTAATGATGTTCTCTCTCTAAATGATTAATGATGTGAATATTATTTTTAATTTCTTGATATTTTCTGTGGTCTTCTAGTCTCTATCGCTATGCTTAAATTGTTGCGTTCTAAAGTGCTTTTTGGCTGGCGGCCAAGGCTAAAGTGTATGAGAAAAAAAGAAGACAAAAGAAAAATTCTTTTTAATACAGTGTCTGCGTCTGGTTGTAAGATATTTTATTTTCATTTTCTGGTGTTTTTTTTCTGATTTCAATTTGCACTTGTTGTGATGACCTCTTTAAACTTTAAGGGTATGTGGGTTAGAATGCAAACAAAATGGAAATTGTTGGCTAAAAACCAGAAAATAAAAGTTTTTTGTTTTGCTTTCATAGTGAACATGTTTTCGATTTTAATATGAAGACACTCATTTATGCAATTTTCACTTGAAAATTATTTTGAATTGAATTTAAGAGACGTCACTCCACACAACTGGTTATGGTAAAAGACTTTGAACATTTAAGTCTCACATTTAGTTATAACTTAAATAGTTCGTCGTTTTTACAAAGCAGCCAAAATGTATAAAAAAATTTGAAAAAAAACATACTCCCTAAAACTATGCTACAATTTTTTATCATTTTTTTTACCTGAAAGTATGCTTCATTTTCCCACATAACATACGTATATACTTTTTATTGCTTTGCTTTAAATAATATTTTTCTATTTAACTTTTCATTCATTTAAAAAGCGCCCTCAAAGTATGCTGCATAAAAAATTTTAAGCTGAATTTATTGGAAATGTATTTCAAAGGATAATTAAAGAATTTTCAAGGTATTCCAGGAATTATTTTTATTTTTTTCTTCTTTTTTCCTGCTAAAAGTAGTCTAGGTTTTTTTTTTCTTTTTTTTGTAAAAATACAAAATAATCTCAGCGCGCCTGACTACACCTATTGTTAGGTTTAAAATATCCATATAAAGTTTATAACATTTAAAAACAAGGAGTGTTAAAATCCAATGTATTATAAATTCTATGTATACATTAAAAGCATACAACAAATAAAAAACAAGACATTATGGGCACTTGGATAAACTGAAAAAAATCAAATTTTAACTTAAAAAACTACAACCTAATTCCACGTCCTAATTTCAAATACAAAAAAAAGAAAAAAAAACCAACAGTGGGGTTCTAGAAGTTGCCAGTTTTAAAATAGAATAAAGCAACTTAAAGGATTTATTATAATATATAATAAATTAACAACAACAAAAATGTTTACAAAATTCCTTTCTCCTCCTAATTGTATGCTACAAAATTCTTAGGAAACCACTGAAAATATTCAAAAATATTTATTTTAAAAAAGGAATTTAAATGTAAAGAATTTTAAAACAAATGGAAATAAACAAAACCATGGTATTTAGCCAACTGCTATTAACGCAACCATTGAAAACAATTTTAAACACACAAGCTGATGATAATTTCCAAGTAATTTTATTTCAAGAAATAAAGGAAAGCTACAGATTACAGAATCCAAGGACATTTTCATGTTATGGCGTATGGCTTACAGATATGAAGTGAAAACCTTTTAGGCAAATTAAAAAAAAAAAATTAAATAATTCAAGCAATCAAATTTTAAATAAAATTTTATTAGGAAATCTGAACAATTCTGAATGTTTATTAATGCTTACACGCTAATTTTTAAAGATTGTTTATTTGTTTGAAGCCTATAGGATCGCATTAAAATTTTTGAGAGTGTATTAATAAACTTATAGAAAGTGTAGCAGGCTATTTAGGCGCTTTACAGCCATACAAGTAATTACAAAAGACTTCTACTGGGATTTTTTACAGTTTTGTGTGAACTAGTTACTTGAGCTATGTATGAAGTTGGTGCCTTCAATGAATAAATACACCTTAGGGTGTTAATATGTTTCACTTAAAAGAAATTCATTCTTTCTTGTGTCCAGGTAAAGCCACTATATTTTATTTTTACCCCTAATATATATTGTATAACAAATACATATGTACGGATTTATTTACTTAAATTAAGCAAATTGAATGCATAAATTTGTGCAGTTATTAAAATAAGATTTCATTCTATTGTTTGTTTTTATTTTATTCGATTATTTTGCAATAAATTGTGGAAATGTAGACGAACGGAATGGTAATACAGAATATAAGAAAATATTTTGATTTTTAAATAAAAAAGATTTTCATTTTCATGTTCAATTTAGATGTGTGTAAAGATAAATTCGAATTTGAATATTCAAGACGCAATCCATAAATTAATAGCAGCGCCACATTTGGCGTTAACAGAGCAAAATTTTCTCTTAACAGAACAAAATTTGCCCTTAACAGAGCTCTGTTAGCTGTGTAACAGTATCTATCTGAACAAGCACACTTGTTTAGGAGCTAATTTTGGGAAATACTTTTGGTCTATGAGTACCATACCATGTGCAAAGGAAGTTTCCAAGGCCTCTTAATACAATCAGCGATATAGTCACATATTGAGTGATATGGCATTGAGAAAATTGGCTTTGAAAATACAAATTTTTTGTCTGAAAATTCTCTAGAAGATCAGTGATCATTTTGGAACATAAAGGAAATAATACACTATATGGAAATGGTAGTCCAGGAGATAATTTTAAGAGTTGAGATTTTCAATTTTGAAAAAATCGATTTTTGACCAAAAATTTACGAAAATTCTCCATTTTGGAAAATATAAAAGTACACCATACAGACTATATGCAAATCGTAGTCTAGTGGGTCCTCTTTTGAACCATGGTAGTGAGTTGAGACAATTCCGTTCTCCACCCCCATCAACCATCCTCTACATTTCAATTAGAATTAAATCTGCAAGTGGAAGCCTAATCTACTTATTGCCACTGTTAAACAGTTAACAGTGCTCTGTTAATAGTAAAGTCTATCCTGTTAGAGGCAAAAAGTGACGCTGCTAAAAGTGTGGGTTTGCGTCTTTGGTATTTAAATTCGAATTTATTTTCACACTATTTTCATACCATTTTTCTTTTCGTGTCATATTTCACTGCAACAACAAATTCTTTAATTCTACTCTTTCAAAAGGGGTTTGTTTGTTTTTTTTTCATTTTTTGTTTTTGTCCTCCAATTTAAAGAAGAACTAACGAATATTAACCCCAAAAGAGAAGTTATTTTTATTTTCATTCATATTCTTTCTTTTATTGCTTGTTTTTGTTTTTGTTTTCTGTTTTCATTTCTTTAAATATCTTTATCACCTCGAATAACCAGGTCAACCCAAACATATTCACACCGTGTTCAGTTTCTCCATTTTGTCATGTACTTACGCACGCTTATGTCTTAACAATTGTCACCAATTACTGTGTGTTAGTGTTGGTGTTGGTGTTGGTGTCGGTGTATCTTTAGTTGTCTGTCACAATTTAAATTTTTTTTGCTGTTCAAACAAAAGGGGGAGAATTAAATTCTGTATCATTTCTTGTCTGTTTTGTTGTTGTTGTTGCTTTTTTTATAATTTATTTGCCTTGAGCAAATAAATTTCTCTTGGTATTAAAAATTAAAAAAAAAAAATATGTTCCGAATGATTATTTTGTGTTCAGAAGAGGGAAATAAAATTTGAAAATTATGAAGAGGAGACGAATATTATTTAGCGAAAGTAAATAACTCGGGAAGCTTAAGAGATATTCGAAAATTGAGGTCTCAATAGATGAGTAGAGGCCATAGTGGTTGCTTTCCTGCTCGTCTCCTGCTTCGGCATAGGTTTAATAAGCATTGGATCATACAGGGGACCTTTAAATAGGCCGTATCTAATTGAGGATAGTTATTCTGCCAATGCCAATATGTTTTGAAGATCAAAAATAAGTCCCTGATTGATTCAAGTTACGCCCCATGCAATCACAATGGGCGCAATGTTGGCTGCTTGTACGTTCCCATTATAACGCTTACAGAAATTCTTAAATTTAAAAAAATAATGTACCAAATAATAGGCTTTAATTTTTAATTTTTATAAGCTCCTTAAAGTATGCCATTAATTTATTAAACAAAAATTAATTTCAATTTAATTTGATAAAAGGAAAAAAACTCTACTTAATCTCTCCCAAAGGCAGCAGCCAAAAAAAAAACTGACTTAATTAGCAGAAATGATGAAATGAAGTAAAAAAAAGGAACTTTAATGATTTTTATTTGTGCAAAGCTTAAGTGAAAACCTCCCACACATTGAAGGACATTCTCTGTATTGCACTCAGGCTAATAAAACTGTCAAAAGTTTTTAATAACACGCTGACAAATAAAAAAGAGAGATTTACATATACATACATACAGAGACATTGTAACAGTGGTAAGTGGGGTAAAGTTTGAAACTTTTCTTTGCTACTCACATGACTAACTACCGATTGTCTACTGAGGACTAGTGTCTCTGCTAACATTTTCATTAGTTGTGAAGGAGATAAGTCGTATGAGAATAAGGAATAATAATGAAGATAAAGTCGCCGTAGTCTAGTGGGTAGTGTGTTGGCTTATTGGATGTAAGGCCACGGGTTTAATGAATTACTCAGCACAGACGAATTTAATATTCTGGCGTGTTTTTCTAAATCTGTAAATAGGAAGCCATTCCCCTGAACTGTCTGTCGTGTATGTTAATGAAATTGAACATTAAAAATAAAAATTCTTTTTTTTTTTTAATAAAAATCTGTCATAATGTCTCTCTCACACACACACTTCGTTTTTATAAAAGCAAAGAATTTGTAATTTTACACACTCATACACACTCGTAATATCACAGTATGATGATGCTCTTATACGGTAGATGATGTGTAGGGAAAATACAAAAAAAAAAAAATCCGATTTGCCACACACACACATACACACACATAATGCCCATGCATTAGTTTTCATGTGGTTTTTATTTGCTCTCCAAAGAGGGATACCCTTTTCGCCATTCACATAATTTGTTAGCATTTCTGCAACACAACACATTTACTACGATATGCGATATTTTTCTTATTTATTTTCAGTTTTTTTTTTCATTTTAAAATTTACTGCTGAAATTGAAATTATTGTTGGTGAAGAGAGGAAAAAAATATTTATTTTTGCAATTCAAATTCTCATAGCAAAGAGAAAAAAAGACTTTTTGAAATGAAAGTACTTTCCAGTTATCAAAACAAATTGTTATGACAACTTAACAAAAAAAAAAAAACTAAAATAAGTTGTGCTCATTTTTATGATTTTATTCTAAATGTCATGTCCTAATGATGGTAATAATTTTTAAAAAAATTAAAAATAAATTCCAAACTGACTGTAAAATGTTTACAGTTTTCTAATTTAGGCAAAAAAGAGAAGATTAAACTGATAATTTCCTAAAGTTTAGTTGACATGGAGGGGGAAAAATAATAAAAAAAAATTTTACTTAACTTTATTGGTCATTACAATCCCTTAGTCAAGATTATAACCTAGCTTCTCACACCACCCATGTTGTGTTGATTCATTTTATCCATGAGTGGCAGCACCTCCAGTTTAAAGTCGATTTCTGTTTAGTTTTAATTCAAACTCTTTATTATTCGCACAATTCTGTGTGCCACTGTTCAAAACTTTATGCAAACAACAACAATTGCTTTTCTTTGTTATTCCTCTGTTTATACCCTTTGCATAAACAATAACAATTACGAGGCAATTTGTTCGATAGATCTTTGTAACGGAGATCTTCAAACCACGATTACTCTCTTCAAACACACCGCGTCTTCACACAAGACTGACTGAACTTCACTCTCTCACTCGCCCGCATTGTCTTGCCTTTTATATCGCAGCGTAAACAGTCTGATGAACATTCTTGATGGCGAATGGTCGTGACTTCGCCTAAGCTATGTCGTAACCTAGCTTCTTCCACCACTTACTGAATGGTTGTAATGGTCAATTACGTATGTACATATATTGTATATGAGTACGTCCAAGAGTGAATAATACCTCGGCTACAATTACTTAAATTACCCACAAAAATAAAACAGGCAGTTTGAAGGTGCCCATGCAACACCTCTCGCTATTTTTTTTTCTTTCTATTATTTGTTTAATTGTAATTAATTTAATTACAATCGCTTTAATTAATTTCACTGGCAGCAAATCTTATACGTTTTTCTTTTGTTTTTGAAATACCTGTGAGAGAGTGTTGTTGATTTTTCTTATCTGTAATCCGATACTTACTCCGGTGATTAATTGTGACATTAAAAGTGTCACTTGAACAAGCAAACACACAACACAACTGAAGACAATAAAATGCAAAAATAAATAAAACTTTAACAAAATATGGCAGATAATATACGACAAATATTTCTTTTTTTATATTTTTTTCATTTTTATTTAAATTTATTTTCGTATTTTCGTATTTGTTTTTAAGAAATATTTTCTGGTGTTCTAATCTAAATGTCAAGCATAATTTTAATAAATTTTTCTAGGGTACCAGAAAAGCTATTTATAGTTTTAATATAAGATGGTGAAGAGAAAATAAAATGTGTATGAAGATAAATTCGAATTTGAGTATTCAAGACGCAATCCATAAATTTTAGCAAAGCCACATTTAGCATTAGCAGAGCAAAATTTGCTCTTAACAGAACAATATTTTCGCTTAACAGAGCGCTGTTAGCTACTATCCATCTGAAAAAGTCCTCTTGTTTAGGAGCTAATTTTGGGAAATACTCTAGGTCTATGAGTAACATATTATTGCAAAGGAAGTTTCCAAGGTCTCTTAATAAAATCAGCAATATAGTGCCATATGAAGAGATATAAGATAAAATTGGCTTTGAAAAGATCAACTTTTTGCTTGAAAATTCTCCAGAAGATCAGAGGCCATTTTGGAACATATATGAAATAGTACACCATACAGACTATATGCAAATGGTAGTCCAGAGGGTCCTCTTTCGAACCGTGGTAGTGGGATAGCTGGAATAAATTTGAGAGTTGAAAAAATGTCTGTCCTCTACCCCCACCAACCATCCTTTACATTTCAACATTTTTGTTCACAAATAATAATGATCATAATGAGAATTACATTTTATGTCAATAGTCTGCAATAATTGCAAAGTAGAAAAATAATCTATTATTGCCACTGTTAAACAGTTAACAGTGCTCTGTTAATAGCAAAATTTACCCTGTTAGAGGTAAAAAGTGGCACTGCTAAAAGTGTGGGTTTGCGTCTTGAGTTTTTAAATTCGAATTTATCTTCACACTTATGAAAATAAATCATAACATGGTTTATGGCCCCTATTTACCCCTATAGTGTCTTTGCAATCTAATCTATTGTGGTGCTTTTTGTTGTTTATGGGTTAATGTTTACTGTCACCATGGCTTATTTTATGAAATATTGTTGTCTTCATATTGACTAGCTAGTAGTAGTGATTTCCTAATTTCTTCCATCAATTATTTAATCAAATGCGTTTTGTTTGTTTTATTTTCAATAAATTTTATTTAAAAATTATAAATAAGTTAACTTTATAGACGTCAATGTCTTTGTTTTTGTTTTCTTTTATGATTTATCGAAAGATAATAAACGTGGCAGACATATTGCCAACATGCTAATCAGGCTCTACCTCCAGAAAATCGCAAAAAAGAACACAAAACCAAAACCATAATAAATTTGAAAGTTAACAGAAGACATAAATTAAATGGAAAAATTCATTTCTTTGCATTATATTTTCGTTTATAATTCTTGGAAAGAAAGGAAAATAAAATTTTGTTATAAAAAAATACGCTTCTTTCAAAGAATTTTTTAACATAAAATGCCACTCAAAATCGGGTGTACTCCGCTACTACAACCCTTACATGGCATGTTTAAATAAAGGCTTTATTCAGTTATGTGTTGAAAGCCTTTTATTGTTCTTATAGAGGCTGGTTTTTAAAAACAAAAATTCAAAATTGGTTGTATTGGTGGTCCTACCGCTTCTCAAAAGCTGGTGCTGCTTGATCACCCCATTAGGTTCGCAGTTGAGGTTAATCTATCTCAGTAGCCGGGGGTGAGGGATTGGAGCCTCAATTCGAAAACCATTAGAAGTATTTGAATCTGTATTCTTTGAGTTTATAGTCGCCTTAGTCTAGCAGGTAATGTGTTGGTTTATTAGACGTGAGGCCTTGGCTCAAACCCCTGGTTCAGACATCTCGAACAAAACGAAAATATGAAATATATTTAGGCGACTCTTCTGGCAAAAATTCTAAGAGTCTAATAAAATTGCCATGAAAAGTTTCTCAAAAATCTGTCGTTTGAAAACGACTTTCAACTTGTAGCAGTTTCCAGAGTTATAGGGTTGCCAGCTTTCGTTGTCTAACACCGACGCCCTTTAAGTAAATGTATTGATTAAGGAATTTTGCTCATTGAGTATGAATAGTTTTCTGGAAGAATAATTTGAAGGTTAATTGAAGCCATTTGTCTTATTTCGAACATGAATTGTTAGGGTTGTCAGAACCTGTCACTCATGTACATGTAAAATTAACACACACAACATAAGTGATGTGAGAAGCTAGTTTGTAATCCTTACTTAAAGGGTTGTAATGACCAATTACGTATGTATGTATGTATGGTTGCTGTAGTCTAGTATGCAGTGTGTTGGCTTATTAGAGATTAAGCCGAGCTTCAAACCCCAGTTCAGACATCAAAACGAAATACGAACAAATATTTCTTCGACGACTTCGTCTAAGCCGATTTCTGGTAAAAACTCTGTAAGTAAAATAAGATTGCCATGAAAAGTTTCTAAAAAATCTGTCTTTCGTAGTCGACTTTAAATTGTAGGTCCCGCCACACATGGATAAAAATTAATACACTCACCATAAGTGCTGTAAGAAGTTAGGTTCTGATCCTTACTAAAAGGGTTATAATGGCCAATTAGAGTATGAGTAGGCATGCCTGCCTGGCTTGTGTTTTCCTGGTCCATATTCTAAATCTGAAATATCTCTGCATTGAGACCGTATTACACTTACCTTTTCCGTTTACATATCATGCCACAGTATTAGTAAAATATCTCATGAAATTAGCCTCAACAAATAATATTTAAAGTATAGAAGAAATGAAATTTAAATTTTAAATTTCAAATACATATGTATTCTTAAATTTGTTTCTATTTTTTTTATCGTCTTCCAATTTCTTCTTCAATATCTTGAGATTCCCATTACAAGCCACATAGAAAATGCATTTGAAAGCCATTCAATTTGGGTTTGATTCTCTGAAATGCCAACAACATGTGTGGAATATGGACTGCCATAAAGACAAAGACAATGATGTGTGATGCTGCTGTGCAAATCATGTTCTTTTCTTGTTAAATTTTTATTTTCTCTTCAATTTCCCTTTTGGTTTTTTCATTTTTCCTTTCTTTTTTTCTTTATTTCCTTTTTTGCGAGTTGTTTCCCATTTCAAATAACATTGGAAATCGTTTGTCTCTTTGGCTCTGTGTTTATTTATTTTGAATGTTTATTCTTTTGTCAACACTGCCCACCCCGAACCTCTCCTTTAGTGCTTTCAGTGCTATTACTGTCTGTCTCTGCATGTTGTTTCATGTTTCACAAGCTCAAAATGCACGAAATGTTCTTTGTGTAACACAAATCCCTTCTCTGCAGACTCAACTATTCATGAAGAGTGGCTTTTTAAGAGAGTTGGAGAGTCCCCTAAGGGCCTCTATATTTTGGGCCTACAAGATGCAGCATCCTTAATTCTACTACTTTTCATCAAAAATCATTCGAAATATGTTGTCAGATCTAAGGCGTTAATATTATAAAAATTATTTCAAGAAAATTTAGCTTTACATGCCTTGTTGGCCAGACATTGCCCTTTGTGTCCACCATTTTTTTCGATCAAGATAGACAGCTCCCTTTAGAATTCCATTCACTTTAAAACAGAATAAGGTGTTGAGTGGATTAGTTCTTGTCCTTACAGAGCTCAGAATCTGTATGATGCGAAAATTAGTCGAAAAAATTGTCAAAAGCCTCTTAATAGATCAAGTATTTCTGGACTGAAGATCCTAAGGTCCCCAATGAGACCCTTGAGGTTTACACTGATGACTCAAAGATGAGTGGCAGGGTGGTCTGTAGTATGTTTATTAAGAGTTCTAATAATAAACTTCCTTGTAGTCTGCCTGACTCCTGTAGTGTTTTCCAAGCTGTAGTCATGGCAATTTTATATGGGGCGCAGTGCTTCTTGAGTCGCCGGATTTTTCCTGAAATTCTCTTGATTTAATAGGAGAGCCAGGCTGCAATTAAGGCCCTAATGAACGTAGTTTCAATATCTGTTCTCGTCCATAAATGACGAGGATTTCTCAGAAAAATTTCGAATCATTTAAAGATAACTCTAAAGAGGGGTCCAGGACACAAGAATTTCGTTGGAAATTTCATTACTGACGAGCTGGACAGGGCCGTTCCGTATCGACATGTTACAGGGCATAGGTATTTCGACCGTTTCAGTTAATTTGAATATTGACTACCTGTTCCACGGGGAATCTCAATCTGGTTGACAGCAGGAAGGTAAGCGCAACATTGCTAGACTCTGCTGAACGCGTATGGACAAGAAAAGGACCGAATCACTTCTGTCCTTATGCCGCATGCTCATCTATAGTACAATTGTGATTCTTACAGATTAATGTCCTTTTGGCAGGCATACCGAAAGACTTGGCATTCCAACAAATGATTTCTACAGGAGCTGTTGGTCTGCGGACTAGGACGAGACTATCTGTCAACTCATGCCTCAGTTTACTGCTCTTCTCATAAAGAGATGGAAGTTTTTTATCTCCAACTTTCTTATATCTTTGATCACGCAAGATTTATTTGTACTCGGAATGTTTAATTCCGGCTGGCCTAAGTGGGACCTCTCCCTTTAAGGGGGTTGACCCCCTTACTTAATCTAACCTTACTTCATAATGCCCTTTCTCATCCCATACATACAAAATTAATCATTACCTTTAGCGAGGATTACGAGCTAGCTTCTCACACCATTTTATACAAGAGTGGCGGTACCTACAGTTCAAAGTCGTCTCCGAACGACAGATTTTTTTGAGAAACATTTCATGGCAATTTTATTTGACTATCAGAGTTTTTGCCAGAAATCTGGTGAGAGGAAGTCGCCGAAGAAATATTTTCCCATATTTTTTTCCCATATTCTTTTGTTGTCTGACCTGCATTTTGAACCGAGGCCTAGACTAGACTACGGCGACTACAAGGCTTGCAGCCATAGCAAGATTTATTTTGAACACAGAGTGTTTAATCCACGCCTAGAATTAATTGTGGTATTATAATGACCTCTTTCTTTAAGGCGGTTGGCTCCCTAACCTAACCTCAAAAGATCATATTTATTTTAATGTTATTGGATTACAAATATTGTCCTCTTTTCTCCACACAAAAATTATTAAAAAACTTAATTCTGCTGATGCAAGCATTGGCTCAGTCGGTTTATAATACTCTTGTGCAACGCCCATGTAGTCCCTGTTATTTCTCTCTCTCTCCCTTCCTCTCTCTTTTTCTCTCTATCTTCGTTTAAAATGACATGTGAGTGTAATTGTTGAAACGTGTACAAAATATTTAAAGAGCAAACAAATACAAATATGTAACTGCCATACAATATATAGCACGATTGGCATTACAAATGCAATATTAGTTTTATATTCCTCCGTGCTCCCCTGCCGCTTCCTTAATCAGCAGCTCTATTACTTCCTAATACAACAATTGAGAGAGTATTTCTGTATTGTAAACTGCTCACCCAAACGTTTGTGTTTATGTCGTCGTCGTCGGTTTTAAAAATATAAACGAAATTGCAGTAGCAAACTTGCCATTCGAACACCCTCTCTCGCCCAAGTAGAGAGTACGGAAATTCCTATAATTGCTGTTACAAATAAAGTGGCATACATATGTGGCATATGAATGTATGTGTAAGTGTGTGTGGTATATCCTTTGCAATTATTGTGTAACCCTGTTCTTTATAAGACTTTATTTTTATAAATCCCATATGTTTTAAACATTTTTTCTCTGTATTTTTATTTTCATTGTCATTGTTATTTTACTGTTTTTTATTGTTCTTTTGTTATGACAAGAACAAAAAAAACATTTTAAAATAAATACTCGCATACACACACGTCTTTATAGAGTTGAGAGAAACTTCTGTAATATTCCGGAAAACCAAATAAATGATCCCGTATTACAGTTATTGGTGTGGAAAACATTGAAGTCAACACAGATATTGCTTTATTGGATTATTAAAAATGGCATTAAGCAACTGATTAAATTATATTTTAAGTGAATGGATATGAGAATAAATTGCGGAGTTTAAAGTTAATAATCTACTGATTGAAGCTCAAGTCCTGGTAACATGAAATGTCTTAAAAATCTGTCATTCAAAGTCGACTTTAAACTGTAGGTTCCACCACTCATGGATGAAATTAGCACAGCCAACATGGGTGATGTGAGAAACTAGGTTGCAAACCTGACTAAAGAGTTGTAATGAAATAGGTCTTCCATTCTCAGATATCGTATATTTGGGTGATATCTTTCTTGACTATTTTTCGTATTTTCTGTTAACATGTTAACTTAACATGGCTCTGTTAACTGTAACATTAGCCATGTTAAACTTTTTGGTTTTTGTCTTTGCTAGTTAAATTCAAATTTATCTTCACACTCATCCAAATAAGTAAATAAGTTTACTCAAAACATTGCACGAACCCACACATCTTTTAGAGCGATGGTCTTAATCAACGAATTACATTTCGAAATGCCTTTTTTTCTGTTTTCATTTTTAGAAAACTGATTTTAAATTTAAGAAAATGGAAAAAGATTTCCTAACATGAAAAAGGCAGATGTACGGTACGTGAACATGCAGTTCTGACCATAAACATAGCATCGAAGTTATAGAATACCGTTTAGAAAAGATGTGTGTGAAAACAAATTCGAATTCAAAAATCCAAGACGCAATCCATAAATTTCAGCTGCGCCACATTTGGCGTTAACAGAGCAAAATTTCCTCTTAACAGAACAATATTTGCACTTAACAGAGCACTGTTAGCTATTTAACAGTATCCATCTGAACAAGCCCACTTGTTTAGAAGCTAATTTTGGGAAATATACTAGGTCTATGAGTACCATACTATATGCAAAGGAAGATTCCAAGGCCTCTTAATATAATCAGTAACATAGTCACATATATGTAAAGTGATATTGATTGCTTGAAAATTCTCTAGATCAGTGGCCATTTTAGAACATAATAAGAAATAGTACACCATACCGACTAATCTACTTATTGCCACTGTTAAACAATTAACAGTGCTCTGTTAATAGCAAAGTATACCCTGCTAGAGGCAAGAAGTGGCGCTGCAAAGGTGTGGGTTTGCGTCTTTGGTTTTTGAATTCGAATTTATCTTCACACACTTTTAGAAAAGTGCATCGAAGTAAAACTAGATCAGTTTATAAGACCTACTACTCTGTGTTATCTTTTGTATATCAAAATATAAGCGGGCACAGAAATGTTGCCAAAATTTAAGTCGTTCCCTCTGACTTTCTATTCTTAATTACCCATTCCTTATATTCTCTTCGTTTCTGTAACACAATTATTGTGGCAAATGATTAACTAATCCCTCATACTTGTTAACAACTGGTTAATAAACGCCATAAACTGAATTTACTGTCGTACTTTAAAACGTTATCAATTCGAAATCCCCTAACAGTGTTAGCTGAAGTGCATAATGGTGATAAAAATCAACAAGATTATCTATTATCACCTTAAATTGTAAAATAATTGTTCTTTGTTGTTATGAAATAAAAACACGTCTTTCTTTCTCTCCATCCTTTGTTCTCTTTCTCTTTCTCTTATTCTCTGTGTCTGAGAACAAGATAAAATGTGCATTTAAATAACGCTGCCATGACAACATACTTGGTTTTCTGCATCAATTGCAGAAAATAAAATACAATTCCCAACATCGTATTATATTGCATATGCTCAGGGGCCATGTACAAGTGTGTGTGTGTATTTAAATAGTATTTGTATTTGTATGTGTATGTGCATAAATAATTCATGTTTATTTTTATTGCAATTGCTTGAAACACACACACACACTTTATGTATCTCTCTCGCTCTCTCTCTTTTATTAGTTTTTCTCTTTCAGTTAATGCTGACATTTGCTCGCTTGAGAAATTCATTACTCGAACCTTATTGTACAAAAAAAACCTCAGCAAAGAATAACAACAAAAACTTAAACAAGTACATTACCGATAACAACTTAATAATGGCAATGGCAGTCGCAATTTCTTTAAGTGTATGTGGGTGTGTGTGCGTGTGTTTATGAGTGCTTGTATTTTGTTTGTGATTTTTCTTATAAAAAACTGGTTTCCCTTTATATTTCTTCTCTCTTTTTATCTAACAGAGCTCCCCTACAACTTATTTGTTGGGAGAGTGCATTTGTCTGTGTGTGCGTCGCTTGTATGTTTATAACGATATTTTTTTATGTTGTTGTTGTTGTTGTTGTACTACATGTCTGCTGTTTATTGTTTATATGACTGTTTTCTTTGTTTCATTTTGTTTCTATTTTTAGAAATTGCTTTCTGTCTCCTAAGTGGCAGCAGAAAAGAGAGAGGGGGAGCGAGAGAGTGCAACAGAGTACATGTGGTGGTGCATTTTGAATAATAGAAGAGTCTGTTTTCTCTTTGTTTTTGGCGATTAATCTGTGATACAAAAAAAAACATAAACTTTCAAAGCAAATGTTGACTTTTCGAATTATTATTTCAAATGCTGTTCTCCATCAATGCATTAAAACAGGGTTAGGGAACATAAAAACGTATTTTTAGAAGGGAAATGTATGTTTTTCTTTGTTTATTTTTTGTCAAAAATAGATTTGTTAACCGAAAGCTTGTTAAATTAGAAAAAAGAAAGATATTAAAGGACAAAGAAATCTTCCAACAAAAGATCAAAAATCCTACGATTCTTTGTCGGAATAAAAATTTTAAATAAAATAATTAAAGCATACTTTAGGGGTATTTTAAAAAAATATTTATGAAGATAAATTTTAGGCACCACAACTGTTTTTAATATCTTGAAAACAAATTTTTTTGAAACTTTGTTTATAAAACCCAGGATCTTAATCCAACTTGACAAGCATTTTTTTTTTTCATTTGAATGTAACACGGGGATTTATAGGTCTCGGGCTATTATTCCAAATTCCACTACGAATGTAGGTTGCCTATACGTAACCATTGTATATATTATTCGCCGAGCGTTTATAGATTTTCCCATTTGTTTGAAGACTCTGTTCTACTTTATGTGGCATAGGAACTTATTGGACCTCTACGAACTTGGGAATTACGTGCGAGAACTTCTTGCGTGATGTCATTACGTTACTGGATCCATTAATATTGTGTGGCAAATGGTAGTTGTTGGTCTTTTGATATGGTTTGACAGTGTATAAGATGATAGTCTGCAGCAGATTCTTAAGCTAGTTCGAATGATAAGCGTTTAAAAACATGCTTACATCACTTATCGATCGAAAACTCTGAGAAATGGATACTGTATACGGGATAAATTGTTCGTTTGCTCACTAATTGTGGATGAGACAAGGGTTTACCCCTTCACAACAGATCTAAAAGAACAATCAATCAAAGCTACAGACTGGAATGGGAGCCTTACAGCACAGCACCCATGAAGTGTGTTGTCCATGAGTGGTGGAATCAACAGTTTAAAGTCGACTTCGAACGACAGATTTTATGAAACTCTCAGAGTTTTTGCCAGAAATCTACGTAGAGGATGTTGGTGAAGAAATTTTTGTTTTCATATTTCACTTCGTAAGAGATGTATCAGGCTCGATCATAAATGTCCTGGCAGGACAAGGAAATTTTTTTTAAGAATAAAAGGAAATTATTTCCAAATTCGCTGTACTTTGTCTGTTCAGGTAATTTTGGGATCGCCCTTGTACCTTAAACGAATGTAAACGATTTGCCAACAATGAAAAGTCAGATTTTTACTTTGTTTAGAACGAGCAAATTTTCTTTGTAAGAAAAAAACCGAAATTTTTTCCAAATTCATCGTACTTTGTCTGTCCAACTAATTTCGGGATCGCCCACATAGCTTAAACCCTTATAAACCTTTCATAACATTGTTTAGCTGCAATATAACGTAAGGCGGAAGCATCATCAATTTTTGCAAAGTCTCATTGCCTAAAAGTACACACCAATTTTTAAACATTCCAGCCTTTATACACAGCAGCACACAACCTGACTGTTTTGCATAATGAAAACGATTTTGTTTTATATTCCCATCGCATAGCAATACCATCCAAAGCAAATGATTTTTTTTTCCTGTGGATTTTAGCTGTTCGGGCAACATTTTCAGCCGGAGCAAAAAAAAAATTTCAATTTTTCTTTCTCTCTTTCATGGCTGAAATTGAAATTTTTTCAATATAACAAAGGGAAACAACAGCAACAGCAACAACAACAGCAAAGTTTATTAAAAAAAATTCCAATAAAAGAAATGTTTACAAAATTGAAATGAATTTCTGATTTTTGCAATTTCACGTTTTCGTCTTTTGTACTCATGTACTCCCTGGCTCTCATAGACGAGAGTATATTTTATTTACATAATAAAGTTCAAAGGTCAAAGATCAACAAAATATGTACTTCTCTTTAATAAATAATAAATAAACTTAAGCAAAGGGACCTATTCCGGCTGCCCTTGCCATTAGCATGGGTATATTGGTTTGCACGTAATTACCGCTGAAATAGTGGGCAAAAGGGCCCAAAGCAAATATGGCCACATCATCGGAACCATGCGTTTCCGATGCCAAGGGTACTGTGCTCATATATTTTTGCTTGGGATCTGTAAAATCTTTGCTGGACAAATCTTTGCGACCCTTTTTCGCTGAAAAGGTTTTGCCATAACCAGGGCCATTGGCATACGATAAGATCGTGTAGGGTAAGCCATCTTCAGCCATTTCATCGCTCAAACCCAAGATATCTGTATGACGGGACTAAGGTTAAGCAAAAAATTCGAGATTATTGCCTTGAAAATCAATTTCGGAAGAAACAACTCACCGAGTAACCATTTATGGTCATGGTATGCGCATGATCTGATGTCACCACGATCAGAGTATCCTCTTCGGAGGTTAATTTTAAAGCCACTTCAACGGCTTTATTAAATTCTGCCGTCTCCTCTAAGCTGCGCCTAGCTCTGGTATCATGATGGGCCATATCGATTTTGGCACCCTCAACAAATAGAAAATAGCCCTGCTCACTACGCTGTAATAGGTTTAAGGCTTTCTCGGTCATTTCACTTAATGAAGGCACCGATTCCTTTAAATTTTCTCTTTCCAAATCACCATGATAGGGGCAATGAGAGGAACTAAACAAACCCATTAAATAATCGGTCTGGTCCAAGTCCAATGCATTCAAATCCTGTTTATTTGAAACATAGGCCGCCTTTTGATTTTGCGAAACCTTGTTTGCCAGCCATTCCTCAATTAAATTCCTGCCATCCGTTCTCTGGCCTGACAAACCAGTTTCATCTTCTTCAGTTTCATTAAGAAAATTTCTTCGGCCACCGCCCATAATGACACGCAATTCCTGGCCTACTGGCCATTCCACTAACTGGCGGGCTATATCCACATTCTTTCGCGGGTCACAGCTATCATTCGCTATCTTGGCATCATTCTCCCATTCACGATTGGCTGTGTGAGCATAAACGCCTGCAGGGGAAGCATGTGTTACCCGGGCGGTGGTAACCAAACCAGTCCATTTGCCTGAATCCTGGGCCCATTTGGCAATGCTTTGTGTATGCAATGACTCATCTTGGCCCAGCTCACAATCAAAACGTTCCACTTGAGCATTGACGCCAATGGTACCATAATTACCTTTAACGCCTGTCAAGTAGCCCGTAGCTGTTGACGCAGAATCGGGTACTTGCTTATCAACACAAAACGTTTTCGATAGGCCCACATAAGGAAACTTTTCAAAGGCCAGCTGTTCGGAAGCATCACCCAGAAATGAACGGGCTGCCGTTATGGTATGCACGGACATGCCATCTCCTAGGAAAAGTATAATATTTTTGGCTTTTTTGTTGTTCAAATTCGTTTGACGTTGCAATTTTTGCCTCAGATACTGTTGGGCATTGTCAAACCAATAATCGGCATTCAATTCATGCTGAAAAGTTTTCACAGTTTTCAACGGCTTCAAATGGGGATGATTGTCTGAAAGTAAAAAACAAGACATTTAGCAACTGGTGTGTATACAGTGAGCGTCAAAAGTAACTGTAGACTAAAGATAAAATTCTAACAATCGAAAAACTCAACTTTTAACACTTAAGGAGAGTGCCCGAAAAAATTTGAAAATATTTCGAAATTTTTTGTGAATTTTTTTCCATTTTTAAAAATTGGCATTGAAGCAATTTTAAAATAAAAGTAACGGTAATTTATTAACGTACATATATTTTCGGTTCTTTTGACGCTCACATGGGTGTGAAGATAAATTCGAATTTAAAAATCAAAGACGCAAACCCACACTTTTAGCAGCGCGACTTCTTGCCGCTAACAGGGGAAACTTTGCTATTAACAGAGCACTGTTACATGTTTAACAGTGGCATGTTTAACAGTGTGAGGGTAGAGGGCATCTGAAATGTCTAATTTTGTATGACTCCGGCACATACATCAGGCTGAAATTGGCAGCATAAAATTTAATTCTAATTTTTATTTGTGAACAAAAGTGCTGAAACGTAAAGAATGGTTGGTGGGAGTGGAGGGGATAAATATTCTCAACTCTGAAAATTATTCCAGCTATCCCACTACCACAGTTCGAAAGAGGCCCCTCTGGACTACCATTTGCATGTATGTCTGTATGGTGTACTATTTCTTATATGTTCCCAAATGGCCACTGATCTTCTAGAGAATTTTCAAGCAGAAAATTGATCTCTTCACAGTCAATTTTCTCAATACCATATCACTTTGTATGCGGCTTTTTTGCTGATTATATTAAGAGGCCTTGAAAACTTCCTTTCCTTATAGTATAGTACTCATAGACCTAGAGTATTTCCCAAAATTAGCTCCTAAACAAGTGGGCTTGTTCAGGTGGATACTGTTAAATAGCTAACAGTGCTCTGTTAAGGGCAAATTTTCTTCTGTTAAGAGGAAATCTTATGGTTTTTTCTTTTCTACAAAGAAAATGTCACCCTCTTACAAGGTGCATTAAAAAAATTGCTGACCAACCCTGTTATAATGTAATTTTTATTTGAGATGAACATAACACAAATATGAAAAAAGGGTATGCCCCGTGTTGGTTTGTTTTCAATAAAATATGTAAACATAAAAAAGGTGTTGCCAGATCGCTAATTTTTCGATATCATTTTTTTAGAGCTTTTTTTTATAACCAAATAAAATTTTTTTAACACAGTTCTAACACTGGATGCAATTTTTTATATTACTGACCATGTAGCTTTAATAATGTAATGTTCTCTTAAGGTTATCCCACAAAACAATGAAAAAATTAACTTCAAAATTGGATAACGATACTAGGCGACTTTTTTTAAATTTCATCTGGTAGCCCTATAAATAAACAAAAGTCATTTGCTTTACAGGGCATTATCAGCACTCTCGATTTATACAGGGCGTAAAATGCAATGCCCTCCACCATTTTCAAGTGCGAATTATTTAGAATAAAACATACCACCCTTTTAGAGGGAGAAACATTTTTAAGAAACAAACACAAAATTGCATTTTTTAAAATAAAGTGCACATTTTTTGGTAGAAAAGAAAACACCATTACTCTGTTAACGCCAAATGTGCCGCTGCTAAAATTTATGGATTGCGTCTTGGATTTTCAAATTCGAATTTATCTTCACACACATGACGCTCACTGTATATATTTGCCAGCATGGACTAAGGGATTGAACTGCTTTAAAATCTCTCAAATATCGGAAGAGATTAACCTCTCAATAAACAAGATTTTTTAAGAATTTTTAGCATTGTATGATAAGATGATTCCCCACATTTTTAAAGTCACCAGCTACAAGTTTAAAAATGAAACTAAAAGCCAGCACAACCCGTTACTAACTCCATTGTAAAGTGAAACCTTTTTGGAAATTTTCAATTTTGTTTTTTAGGAATTTAAGGAATCTTTACTTTTTAGTTAGTTTCTTTACACCACCCTCGTATGTCCACAGTTATTGTTCTTCTCTTCGCCTTACATACTACGTAAACAGAACAAAATCTTCTCTTAATTGATACCACAATTAAACGTCACTTATTCACACTCAAGTGTTAATTGCAAACAAATTAGCACACACTCTCACACATACACTTATTCACTCACTCACCAATTGTTTTGGCCCAACACAACGACACTAAACCGGCAATTAGTGCAACAGCAACAGTAACAATTACTTGTGACTGCATTATGCTTTGAATGCAGACGAATGGGGACAGTATTTAACAGCTTCAACTGTGGATATGAAATGACAGCCACCAGGTGCTTTTTTCAAAACAATTTAAATCGTACTGTCGTCGATGGGACAAGTTTTTAAGGTTTTTATAAGAAAAGAAGAAACCGAAAAAAATTCCCAAATTTCTTCGTGTTAAATCTTATCGCATTCGTTGTCGTTGCTGTATTAATCGCTGATTTAGAAGGTGATTTATTAAATGATTTTTATTTTCTAGTCTTCAAACAGAAATAAAAACAAACAAAAAAAAATTCAAATCTATAAGTGGTCATAACAACAACAGTAAAAACATTAACATTAATTTTATAATAAAAAACAAGAAAACATGTTTAAAAACCAAAACAAAAAATATTTCTTTTCTTTTCATGAGGAATTTCAAACGGAATTTTTAGTTGCACTTCCATCCACAAATATTACCATAATTCAGCTATTAAAAGACGATGAGTTTTCGTTTTTTTTTAATTTCGTTTTAAATTTTTAATGAATGCCAGTCTGTATGAATGCATTTTATTTTTTCAAACAATACATTTCATTAACTTAGTTTTGTTCTTTTTTTTTCTATGGCAGCGTCTCTTTGTTTTATTTTTAAACAAATCACTGTCTAGCGTTTAACGTTAAACGTTTTCTTAAAAATCTTGTCAAAATTGTTTACATTTCACATCATGCAAACACACAGGTTTAAGGTGGCCAGATTGTGTATTAAATGCATGGAAATTAGAGATCAGCGATGAGTATTCAAAGAGATGAACAGAATCGAATCATACTCATAATTACTGATACTTATACGCATTCATACTTATTTTAATATCATGGAACCTCTACTCATATTCAAAGTACTCATCATATTCACACTTAACAAGACGTATGATCTTGTTGTTTCCGACTACGCATAACTCGACATATACACGGATTACAAAATAAATATGATTCACGTACAAACGCTAAAATACTTACTAAATTGTTGTGTGTTTGCTCTGCTTGCTGCTCCAACTTTTTTGCTTATGTGTCTCTTTTCTTTTGTTGTAAATACAACAACAACTAATATTATATATATAATATTATATATATAATATTTTTCTAAATTTATTAATCTAAATGAGTAGTAGGCATATGAATCAAACATATTACAAATGGTATGAGTTTGATGTCAGCGTTGCACGCATACTCATTGCAACCTGTACTGTACCTGTAAATCAAGGTTGTAGTGTGAGTATGAATGAATCAGAGTACATGTAGTTAAATTTCAATATTGTTGATTCACTGTCGTCGCCATAGTCTAGTAGGTAGTGTGTTGGCTTATTAGACGTAAAGCCCGGATTCGACACCAAAATGAAATATGAAAAAAAATATTTCTTCGGCGACTTCCTCTCAGCAGATTTCTGGCAAAAACTCTGAGAGTAAATAAACCTGCCATGAAAAGTTTCTCAAAAATCAGTCGTTCGGAGTCGACGTTAAACTGTAGGTCCCGCCACGCAAGTATAAAATTAACGCCCACAACATGAGTGGCGTGAGAAGCTAGACCGGAATCCTAACTGAAGGGTTGTAATGCCCAATTATGTATGTATGTATGTATGTATGTATGTATATTCAAAATTCCATGAGTGCTTATAAGTAGCGATGAGTAGCCTCACAGTACCTCATTCAATCTGAGAAATTCTCGTGCACTTCTGCGAGTGTATGGGGTATCTCGGCAATGGCATCACGAACCTTGACCCACAAATGCTCTATTGTGTCTGGTTTGTCGGCATAACACTTTCCTTTAGCGGCTTCACACAGAAAATAGTCCAACGATGTCCAATTGCAGCTTCTTGGTTATGGCGTGAGATGTATGGCAAGTTGCGCCATCCTGTGAAACCAAACATCTCGTTCACACCAATACCAGTGAAGAGCGGTTACAAAAATATGGGTTATCATGGTGCATTAGGCGTCTCCATTGAACGTAATGGTTGCGCCGTCTTGATTTTCAAAGAAATATAGGCCATGATGCCTCCGCTTCACAAGCGGCACTAAACAGTCACTCGTAATGGGTGTGAGTTTTCCAATCCCCAAATATGGCAATTTTGCGTATTAACATGCCTATCAAGATGGAAATGAGCTTCATTCGAAAAGATAATTTTTTTTCTTGGCAAATTCGACTTCATCGTAGAGTTTCTCGTTGGCCTAGTAAATCGCTCAAGTGTTAATCGATTCATTATGTTCAGTGGAGATAATATATTAAATTTTGTGTCAGAATAGAACGACATACATAAGTATTGCCAGGTTCGATATACCCGATGATTCAAATTTAAAACGATAGATAACCCACCCTATCTTTGGGCAAAAAAAAAACTCTGAGAGTTTCTCAAAAATCTATCGTTCGAAGTACACATCAAACCCCCCGCCATTTATGTATGAAAATTAACACACACAACATGGGTGTTGTGAGAAGCTAGGTTGGAATCCCGACTGAAGGGTGGTATTGGTACGTAAGATATGAAGTACGTAAGTAAGGTCATACGGGTATATTGGAGGTCAGCGAAAATGCATTTATAATACAGGTATAAAGCTGAGAAAAGAATATAAAAAATAATTCCTCACTCATCACCCTCTGGTCACCTTAAATTTATTCACAAAGAAAAAAATCCCCAAAAGCAAGTGCGACACCCTCATATTTAAAAATAAATCTTGAGTAAAGCAAAGCCACGTGAATATCTAACTTTGGCTCTCAAGATTATTGGTTTAATTAACCAAGTGGCAGGCATGGCCAATTGGGCCGTTATTGGCCATGTTTAGTGGCGTCATAAATCACAACAGTTTTTTTAAACTTGAAAGATAAAGGCTAAGGGAAGACAACAAGAAAACTGCAATAAATTAATCGGTAAACAAACGTTTGTTATTGCCACTCTGATTATCGATAACGCGATTAAAAATAAATTTTCAAAACTACTGGCTATCTAGTACATACATTGTATATGGCACGTGATGGGACTTTGTTGACGATTAGCCATGTTTAAATAACAAAAAAAACAAGATTTTTCGAATTGAAAGAAATTAAATGAAGTGAGAGAGAGAAAGAGAGAGAGAGAGGGATAAAGAGAGAGTAACAATTATAAAAACAAGTGTTAGAAAACCAAACGATTTCAGTTGCTTGTCTTCGTTGAACACAAAATGTGTTTGAAATTAAAAACTTTAGTGCTGCAGCTCTTGCTAATACTCAACGTATGGCATGGGACATTCGGCTTAGCATGCCAGGAAGATGATGAAGATTGTCGTGAGAAATTCATGCATCCTGCTTTGAAGGAACACACCTTAAAGCGCCGCTCAATAGGTGAAGAAATGCTCTCTGAATATTGGCTGGATAAGGGAGAACGTTTTGTGGCCTTTAAAGATGCCACTGCTAATGAGCCTGTACGGAACAAGGCCAAGAATATTATTTTATTCTTGGGTGATGGCATGTCTTTGGCTACCTTAGCGGCTACGCGTGTGTATTTGGGTGGAGAGGCGGAAAGTTTGTCATTTGAAGCATTTAGTGATACTGGTTTGGCCAAAACCTATGCCATCGATCGTTTGGTACCAGATTCAGCTGCTGCAGCTACTGCCCTCTTGTGTGGTGCCAAGGCTAACTATGGCACCATAGGTCTTATGGGCCATGTAGAACGTGGTGATTGCAAGGCCTCTCAAGATCCAGCGTATCAAATGGACTCTATTGCCAAATGGGCTTTGGATAGCAAACGTTCAGTAGGTTTTGTTACCACCACCAAAGTAACAGATGCCACACCAGCGGCTCTCTACGCTCATGTAGCCGAACGTGATTGGGAGAACGATAAGAAAGTAAAGAAAGATTGTGGCAAGAAATCTGGCGTTAAGGATGTAGCCTGGCAGCTAATTAACGGTGACATAGGCAAGCGTTTGAAAGTGATAATGGGTGGTGGAAAAACACAATTCCACGATGAAGATTTTTATTCAGAAGGCAAGAGAGGTGATGGCTTGAATTTGATACAAGATTTCTTAGATGAAGATAACGATAATGTGTACGTGGAAAGCAAAGATGATCTTTTGGCAGTGGATAGTAACAAAACCAAACGTTTGCTCGCTTTGTTCAATGACAGTCATTTGAAATACAATTTAAAGGCTTTGGAATCAAAGAAAAACAAACAACCCACACTCGAAGAAATGACACAAAAAGCCTTGGAATTATTGCAAGCCAACAACGATGAAGGCTTCTTCCTATTGGTGGAGGGAGGACGCATAGACACGGCCCATCATAGCAATAAGCCTCAATTGGCTTTAGATGAGACCGCAGAAATGGCAAAAGCCGTAGCCTTGGCCAGAACTCTTACCAATATGGAGGACACATTGATTGTGGTAACAGCTGATCATTCGCATACAATGTCTATATCGGGTTATGCAGTAAGTTTTTTTTTGTTTTGCCTCCTAAGAAAATTTCTTAAGCTTTTGAGTCCTATTTTTCTATATTTTAGCAACGTGGCAATGACATTTTGAAATTAGCCTCAACGGCTGAGGATGAGTTGCCCTATATGACCCTGAATTATGCCAATGGTCCTGGCTTTAAACAGTTCTACAATGCTAAGAAACATTATCGTGAAAACCCAGTAGACATTATGGATAATTTTGAGGGTGAGCAGTACGATCTACAATATCCAGCTACAGTGCCTATGGATAGTGAAACACATGGCGGTGAAGATGTGCCTGTATATGCCTCAGGGCCGTGGGCTGATTTGTTTAGTGGTGTTTATGAGCAGAGTACATTGCCTTATTTAATGGCCTATGCTGGATGTTTTGGACCAGGGCCAAAGGCTTGTTAATTGCTAAACTTTAACGATTCAACGTAACTTTCAAGGTTCTTTCAATATATATATATTTAATTTTTTTTTTGTAAATTTTATGTGTGCCAAGATAAATTCGAATTTGAAAATCCAAGACGCAATTCATAAATTTCATCAGCAAAGTGGTGCCGTTAACAGTGCAAAATTTTCTATTAGCAGAATAAAATTTTTCCTTAACAGAGCACTGGTAGCTAATCGTCGGAATCTAATAGGTAGTGTATTCGCTTATTAGACGAAAAGCCCGGCTTAGAGCCCCAGGCCAGACATCAAAACGAAATATGAAAAAAAACTATTTCTTCGGCGACTTCCCCTCAGCAGATTTCTGGCAAAAACTCTGAGAGTGCAATAAAATTGCCATGAAAAAGTTTCTCAAAATCTATCGTTCGGAGTCGACGTTAAACTGTTGGTCCCGCTACTCAAGTTTAAAAATAACACACACAACATGAGTGGTGTGAGAATCTAGGCCGTAATCCTGACTGAAGGCTTTTAATGGCCAATTATGTATGTATGTATGTAAGACGCAATCCATAAAATTTAGCAGCGCCACCTTTGGCGTTAACAGAGCAAAATTTCCTCTTAACAGAACAAAATTTGCCATTAACAGAGCACTGTTAGCTGTTTAACAGAGTCCATATAAACAAGCTCACTTGTTTAGGAGCTAATTTTGGGAAATACTCTAGGTCTATGAGTACCACACTATATGGAAAGGAAAGTTCCAAGGCCTCTTAATATAATCAACAATATAGTTACATACAAAGTGATATGGTATTGAGAAAATTGGCTGTGAAAATATCAAATTTTTTGCTTTAAAATTCGCTAGAAGATCAGTGGCCATTTTGGAACATATAAGAAATAATACACCGTACAGACTATATGCAAATGGTAGTTCAGAGGACCCTCTTCCGAACCGTGGTAGTGGGATAACTGGAATAATTTTGAGATTCGAGAAATTGAATTTTGAAAAAAAATCAATTTTTTCCCAAAGACATATGAAAATTCTTTAAAAGAAATTTGCTCTACTCCATCCCTATCAACCTTCCTATATTAGAATTAGATTTTATTTCAATAGTCTTCAACAATTGCAAAATAGAAGACTAATCTACTTATTGCCACTGTTAAACAGTTAACAGTGCTCTGTTAATAGCAAAGATTACCCTGTTAGAGGCAAGAAGTGGCGCTGCTAAAAGTGTAGGTTTGTGTCTTTGGTTTTTAAATTCGAATTTATCTCCACACACATGTAAACTTTATGTTTAATTTAATTTATTTTTCTCTTCCACCACACATAACATAACATAACCTAATTATTAGTTACAAACCTACTCTCTTCTCCATTAAACTTAATGTCGATTCAAACGCATAAAAATTTAATGCCTGCCTGCCTGCCTGAGTGCTTTGGATGCAATATGTATTTGAAATTATTAATTGGCAACATTTGCATGGGTTTTGTTTTAGTTTTTGTTTTTATTAATAATTTATTGATAATAATAATAATGCCGTATAAATAGATGTTTATAAATTAATTAATTGTAGCATCATGACAAGCTGATGATAAATCCATTAAAAATTTACAACAACAAAAAAAAGCAGAAAGAAACTAAAAATAAATTTTATTTTAAATTAAAATATCATCATTAGTTAGTATTATTAAATAAATACAAACAAAAACAAAAAATTAAAACCATAATAAAATAAATGCATTTCGATTTAATGGGAGCATTGAATTAAATATTTTTTGTATAAAATTTATGCGTTCATTTCATAATAATTTTGTCAGATTAATTCGGCATAAATTTAAATTCAGAGTTTGAATATACAAAATAAAATAAATTTAAAATCTAAACAATTTCAATAATTTCATGAATTTTTAAAAAATAATATCATACAGGGTGCTGCAAAAAGAGCATTTATGTTTTGTCGAAAAATATCACAATTTGGGAATTTATTTCCTTAATGCAGTTTAAGTTAGTTACGACCCTTTGTTATTCGATCCTCACAAAACCCGGTATTGTTAACAGCATTGTTCAATCCAATAAGAAGATACTGAAAGTCATTCGATACTTCCCCTATCCGACATATCACGCCTGCACGTACGGAGGCTGCTAGCGAATACCTTACAAATTACTTGGGCAGAATCTTTAATTACTAGGAAGAAAAGCAGACAACAGAACACTTTCTCTGGCACTTGAGAACCTAAATCAAAAGTTTCTTAAGAACCCAATATTAGTTGTTAAAACGTGTTGTGCTAAAGGCGTCGATTTCATTTGACAGATTTGAGAAGCTATATAATGGCAATTATTTACTGAACAAAACTTTTCCCAGAAGACTATCCAAAGGAGTATAACGAAAGAAAGAAAAAAAAACTCGCTATTGGAAAATCTATTTCGTTGTAGTGTTGGGTATAGTGATGAGAACTTTTCTTATTGTGTTTCATTCTCTTCCTCTAGGTTGGCTTTGTCTGGCTTTGTATGATGTTATCCTCTGTGCGAAGTCAGTTTTAAGGGGTTAGTTATAATCTATGTGAAGATAAATTCGAATTTTTAAAATCAAAGACGCAAACCCACACTTTTAATAGCGCCACTTCTTGCCTCTAACATCATAAACTTTGCTATTAACAGCGCACTGTTAACTATTTAACAGTGGCAATAAGTAGATTAGTCTTCTACTTTGCCATTATTGCAAACTATTGACATAAAATTTAATTCTCATTCTGATTATTATTAATTGTGAACAAAAGTTTTGAAATGAAAAGGATGGTTGGTGGCAATGGAGGACGGATATTTTCTCAATTATTCCAGCTACTCCAGTACCATGGTTCGAAAGAGGACCCTCTGGACTACCATTTGCATATAGTCTGTATGGTGTACTATTTCATATTATGTTCCAAAATGGCCACTTATCTTCTAGAGGATTTTCAAGCAAAAAGTTGATCTTTTCAAAGCCAGTTTTCTGAATACCATATCACTTTATATGCGACTTTTTTGCTGATTTTATTAAGAGGCCTTGGAACCTTCCTTTGCATATAGTATGGTACTCATAGAGCTAGAGTATTTCCCAAAATTAGCTCCTCAAGAAGTGGGCTTGCTTAGATGGATACTATTAAATAGCTAACAGTGCTCTGTTAAGTACAAATTTCCTTCTGTTAAGAGGAAATTTTGCTCTGTTAACGCCAAATGTGGCGCTGCTAAATTTATGGATTGCATCTTGGATTATCAAATTCGAATTTAACTTCACACACATCAAGATTTTAAAATTTGAAAATCTTGATGGAATTAATTCCTCTCCATTCCATTCCATTACTTGACTTCTAAATATTTCCCTTTAAAAAATGCTTGTTCCTTTTTTTGTATTTAAATTCCATTTTATTTCCTTCCGAAAAAGAAAAATAAAATTATTAGAATTTAATTTTATAATTAAACTTTCTTTCTGTTCTTTAATTTCCTACGCTTCTCTTTATTATAATTTTTTTTTTGTTGTAATTCCTTTGAAAGAATAAAACAAAGAAACAACAAAAGTCATAAAGAAAAGAGCCCCAAAAAAGAAGGAGAGAAAGTTTTTTTATGAAGCAATTGTAAAGACATAATCCCAACGACATGATAAATGTCAACACATGTTAAAAGTCAGCTGACAATGATGAGGACAAAGAAACAGAAACACCCCCCCCCCAAGGAAAAAGGCAAAGGGAAATAAAAAGAGAAGAAAAAAGGAATTCAAATGACTAAAATAAGACATCAACACTAAAATGTATTTCATAGCGGCGTAGGTGGAGGATGTCGTGTAGCAAAGAAACAAACCACAAAAGGGATTTCAGTGTTCAAATAAGCACAAGAAAAGTCTAACAAATTGGGATCCTAAAAATAAAATTTCAATAAAAAACAAAAAGGAAGAAAAACAATTTAAATGCTTGACAAATACTTGGCAACATTTTATGGGAAAAGTTTTTCTCCATTTTATTTGCTTATGGTTACCCTTTGTTCATATTCCAATATAATAACATTGTATTGTTATTGTTATTGGCCTGTATATAAAGAAATTTCGGTTTTAAAAATACAACTGCTTTGAATACCTTTTTTTTCATTTTCATTTCAATTCAATTTATGTATTTCAAAGGGATTTCTATTTAAGAAATAAATTGAAATACTTTAGGACACACACACACGCACACATTCATTTGATACACCTACTTATATACGAAAAAACCAAACACACAAATAATTAATTTCATAACGAACAATTAAATTTTGTAACGCAAATTTTATGAAATTCTTGGTAAATTTATGTGTCTCTGGCAACTGTCAATAACAATTCTGTGCATTTGTGTATAAGTATATGTGAGTGTGTGTGTGTGTATTTATAATAAATTATCCCTACAGTTTTGTAATTGTAGTAGTAGTTGTGTTTTGCTTTGGTATTTATGAAAATCCTATAAATTGTTATAACACCGCCTTAAAGTATGCCACCAAAAGAAAAGAAACAGTAAAGTAAAGCTTATTACCGTATGTCATTATGTTTAGTTACGATATTATATAAAAGAACATATTCTCGCATTGTGTTCTGTCTATGTATATGTTTGTGGCATTGTATTATACGCACACGTATACCTACACACGCATACAGTATAATCTTAACCCCTGTTAGGCATTAAATATCAGCAGCAACATTACAAAAGGAAATAAAAAAGAAAAAAAACAACAAAAAAAAAACAAGTGTTTTATGTAGTGATTATGGTCTTAAAGAGGGGAAGGATAGTTAAAGGAAGTACTTGAGAGATCAAAAATAAAAGTAAGCAACTTTCTTGGTTTGCTTTTATGTCCAGTAGAGTTCCAAAAACAGTTCCTAGAAAAAACAGTTCTAGAAAAAAGTAATAAATAAGGGAAGCATAGCTAAAGAACATACTCAATTGATAACAGTCAAAGCTGAAATCGTTTCTCAGTCCATACTATTTTGCCGTTGAGTCCTATAAGCTCAGTAGATACAGTTCCTGGGGAATTCTGATGAATGTGTGGAAATTATGATATTAAATAGGGGATGGATAGCTAATCAGAATACTTTCAAGATAATAGAATATACTAGATGCCCTAGTCAAGTAGGCATTATGTTGGCTTATTAGACTTAAGGCTATAGTTCAAACCCCAGATCATATATTTCTAGCAAATCGAAACCTGAAAAAGATATTTCTTAGGCGACTTCCTCTCAGCAGTATTCTGGCAAAAACTCTGGTAGTAAATGAAATTGCCATGAAAAGTTTCTCAAAAAATATAAATAAATATTCCAATCCCTGCAAATATGAATGAATCTTCTTCTAATATTAATCTACACTCCATTTTGATTTATCAGCGGCCATTTAGAAAAATAGTTGCATTGTAATAATTGTTTTGATGGCATATATACCATTCCCTTACACCGTATTTTATTCACCATCTGGGAATAAAAATGTTTTAAGAATATACAAACATTTAATCCACTGAGAGTGATTAAGTTTCGTATTATTAACTCAAATCTGTTTATTAGCTAACCTTCCTCTATGGGAAAGAACTTTTCCCATTTCTCCCCATTGTTGTTAAATGTAAAGATGTTTTAATATGCAATAACATGTGCGTATTATGTTTTCAACAGGATCCACAAAAGGAAAAAAGAAAAACAATAACAATACAAATACAAATACAAATAAAAAAAACTAACTATACTTTTAGGGGGAGCCACAAAAAAATAATAAAGCATACTTTAAGGAGCTCTCTTTACTATAATAAACAAAAAAAGCAAAGGAACAACAAAACAAAGACCCTGTGAAATAATTTATGAAGGAAAAAAAGCGGAAAACAAATAATTGAGAGAGTGACCAAAGAAAAGTAATCTTTTGGAATATGAAATATGAAATGCCTCGGTTCTGTACTGTTCTCTTCTGTCCTGTCCCTGAGTCCAACATTGTTTGGCTTGTTAAACATTTTTCGATACTTTCTCTGACCTCTTGTGAACACAATATTTACCATTTCCTTTAATTTTTTGTTTTGGCACAAACTTTCCTTATTATCAACATTTTTATAAGAATTTAACAAGGGTTGCTGAGATAGAGAAATGATTTCCCATTATAAACATTTCATTATGCTTTTCAATTTATTTCAGATTTTTTCTTTCTTTTTTTTATTTTTCTTAAATAACTTTAAAGAATATTTTTTTCTCTCCTTTTACTTTTATTTCATGAAAAAAAAAGAATTTTTTTGTATTAAAAATTCCTTTTGTGTTTACTTTTCCATTATTTATTGGAGCGGGAATTTTTCTCTGCCAGCTTTTAGGAGTTTTTTTTTTAATTATAATTGGTATTGATTTAGTCATCGCTACAGCTACTGCACGGTATTGAGTCTGACTGCTTGGTAAGTGATTAGAAAGGATTTAATTTAAAGGAAAGCAATTTCATTTCCAATGAATTGATATTGAAGGTAATCAATAAATTTCTTGAGAAGCAAGACAATAAAACAAACGGAAAGGTATTGTTAAAGCATACTTCATGGTTTAAATTGAATTATGATAAGTCGATTACGTATTAATTTTGAATAACGTCAGCAAAGCTTATAAACGAAGCCAAACATATTAAAGCACTGCTTTACCGACAGGCTGACGAATTCATAATTCGAAGAAACTCCAGTACTTGATATGCCAATATAAGTATGCTACCATGCTTTAGAAATTTCTGTCAAAATATCATAAGATTTTATGCTACACTGACAAACTCTGAGCAAAGAATTCCTTCTCATAAATAGCTACAGTGGTATTGCAGTTTATTTTACGCGCAAGATAGGATAGAATCGGAATGATTAAATCTCGCTTAAGCATATAAAAGGATGCCCTAGAACTAACTGCCGAGTCTCAAACATGACGTACTTGCTTACTTAATTGGTCATTACAACCCTTCAGTCGGGAATAAGATCTAGTTTCCCACACCACCCCTGTTGTGTGTGTTAACTTTATCAATGAGTGGCCGGACCTACAGTTTAAAGTCGACGCCGAACGACAGATTTTTTTGTAATTTTTTCGCCTCCGAGTTTTTGTCAGAAATCTGTTGAGAGGAAGTCGCCGTAAAAATATCTGACTTGGGTTTCAATAAAGTCTAATAATCCAACAAGCTACCTGCTAGACTATAGCGACTCAATTTCTTTTTCCACTCCCATCGTAACTCAGATAACTTTTCTCGTACATAGACCACTTAATAATAGCAATCCATAATTTTGAACAAATTAAAAGACAAAAAACCGGTTATAAGCATTTCCTAAAAGTATACCCTTATTTCTTTAAATTTCTTTAACGCCCTACCATATACTTTATTTATTGGTGCAGCTTAACAATTAAAAATTCTCTTTAAATTATCTCTTGCAAATTAATTAATTTACTCTATCAGTTGTGTACGTTTTTTGCTGAGTAATTCCTTTAATACATTTACAAAACATTTATCTTTCTTTTACTTTTTGCAATTTTTTTTTTCTTATTTTCCTGCCCCCACAATTATGCTACAATTTTTATGCTTTAAATGTATTGGCCTTATTAAACAACCTGTACAGAAAACATTCAGGCCAACTGGTCTTACTTCAACGCCTGTGAAGAGAAGTTAAGTGGGAAAAACTGATTTTTTTTCTCTATCAACCTCCCTTACTATCTCACTTTCTCGCTCACAGCTCATGTTGAGCTAAGACAACAAATGAATTGCTTGCAAGAAAACTTGAAAATTCTTTCAATTTAAGTGAAATTAATTTTTCTTTCCCTCTTTTCCATGTTGGAGAAAACAGGAAAATATAAGGAAATCATATCCTATAGATAAGAAGTCATTACCTGTAATTATAATTAAGCAAATGACAGAGTAATGATGAAATGGAATTGAAACGTAAACACACATACATACACTCAAGTGTACGTGTACATACAAACAAGTGTACGTGTGTTTAAAGGTAATGAATGGAATTAATTGCTTTCCGTAAATAAAACAATTTTGATAGATAATTTATTTGAAGCCTAAAGTTATGCTTTATTTATTACTGTTTTGAGCATCCCTGTAAGTAGTGACCTTATTTTTGGAATAATTTTAATTTGTGATTTTAAAATAAACTTTTTAATGACTGAAGGCTGGAATTTTAAGGAACAGTAAGCAGTTTTGATGCCTTCCAAGAGACTTGTCCACATGTTTCAATTAATTGTGTTAAGAGTTGAGTCAATTGCTATGGACAAGGCCCGTTGTTTTTGGCCTCCCAGTTGTTATTATTTCTTCAGTACGTTTAAGGACAGCCAACCTTTCTTAGAGCATTTTCAGCTTCTTATGAGATTCCGATTTTTTTTCGTTATTCTCTTTCGGGAGTTCAGTTTTAATTAAAGAGTCCACTGTGGCACATTCTAGACTGACAGGGTTACCATTTGTTGTTGCTTGAACAAGGTACCTTCTTTGCTTGTTATATAAGGTGTAGTAGTGATTATGGAGTCGTATTCTTTCCCAAAAGGTGTTCCTACGGCCCTTGTTTTTGATATTTTTCTATGTAAGGTGTCAAGGGTATTCTGGTGTTATTTTGGAGGAAAAAAAATTATGAAAAGTTGTATATCTTCAGCTGTATTCGAACCTAGGATGCTTGTTTATGTAGTACCTAACTTAAGCACATTCCCTGACACGTTTATCGATTTCGGAACACACTAAACTGAATTTGTACGCCTAACCGCATTCTTGTATACCTGAAATGTACCCAAAGTAGTACACATGGCCTAGAAATGGTACCTTCTCCTGAACCAAATTACTTTGGATATTTTTTCTGTTTCATTTCCTCTCATTTCTATCATAAAGACCTACAACTTCGATTAAATACAAATAATCGAACAGCAAATATACTTGTAATATCTTAGAAATATTTTTTCAGATTTTCACATTCACTTAGGAGGGAACTTTCCCCTTTCCAAAAGCCATTTTTCTATTCCTCCATTGTTATTAAATGCAAAGCTGTTTTCATATGCAACAACATGTGCGTATTATGAATTCAACAAAACCTTTAAAAAACAAAGAAAAACAATAACAATACAAATAGAAAACACAAATACAAACTTAACTTTTCAGGGTACTTTAGGGGAACATCAAAAAATAAATATTAAAGCATACTTTAAGGATCTCTTTACATTAATAAACAAGAAAAAAGTCAAAAAGCAAAAGCATAACAAAACAAAAACCCTAAAAATATTGTAAAAAGAGAAACAAATAATTGAAAGGGAGAGAGAGAGAGAGAGAGACTAGAAAAAAATAAAGTAATTTTGGAATATAAAATATGAAGGCTCTCGGTTCTCTACTGTCACAAAGTCCACCATTGTTTGGTTTGTTAAAACTTTCAACCTTTTAACATAATATTTACCAATGCCTTTAACTTTATTTCGCTTTTTTTGTTTGGCCAAAACGTTTACCAACTTTTCTTCTCGTTTTTATTATTTTTTTTTTATTAGAATTTAACAAAAATGGCTTCAATTGGTTTTCCATTTTAAGAATTTTCCCAAGGTTTCAGTTTCTTTTCTTTTTTTCTTTCTTCGTAAATTAACTTTAAGGAATATTGATACTCCCCTTTTTAATTTTGTATTCTCCCCTTTTTTATTAATTTTCAGAAGAAATTTCTTCTGCATTAGAATGAATTTCCAATTGTTATCCAAAAAAAAAAAAAAGAAAAAAAAAAAGTATAAAAGAAAATAATTCTTTTTGGGGGAAATGTCTGGTTTTGCAGAGTTTTCCTGTGCTGTCTTTCAAAAAGTTTTTAATTATAATTGAACCACAGAAGAAGTATTATTTGGTATTGATTTAGTCAACCTGAAAGCCACTGCAGAGGGTATTGAAAATGTCTGTTTATTGGTTTTTTGACAGAATGAGATTACAAAGCATGTTTTATTTGAAATAAATTGAAGTGAAGTTAGTTGAGAAATAAAACAAAAGTTAGGTAAATTAACTTAAATATCACAATATATACGACAATGAAGCATACTTTAAGGTGTATTATGAGAAATAGTATTTGGTATGAAAACATCCTTACTAGAGTGTAATATGTATAGAACGATCAGCTTTACATACATACATACATAAATCGTCATTGCAAGACTTTAGTCAGGATTACAACCTAGCTTCTCACACTACTGATGCTGTGTGTGTTAATTTTGTACATGAGTGTCGGGTCCTTCATTTTAAAGTCGATTCCGAACGACAGATTTTTTGTGGGGAAATTTTCATTGCAATTATGTTTAATCAGCTTTAACCTACTTTTAAAATAAACACACAGGACAATAGATGGCGCTGTTTAGTGTTTGTACTTCAATTCCGGTTCTAATCAGACTATGGAAAGGTTGAAAGGTCTTAAGTCTTTGAATTGATTTGATTATTGAAAAATCTACTGCCAGTGTAACTAAAATAAGCGGAATTCATAATCGATGACATACAGTCACGATAAGAAGTATACATACACTCTTTTTTTTAATAATTTCTAGGTTATATTTTTTATTTAAATTTTTGTCTTCATACATTCTTAATTGTAATTACCTTAAAGAACGCTATGACACCTTTTTTAATTTGCAAAAAATCGCCGGGGAAAGAATCTTCATTGACCGGTGTATATAGACTTTCTTCCTTGACTGTATATTTTAATCATGGTTTGTGTCTTTAATAACTTATGTTGATTTTTAACGGTTTATACAGGTTACTTATGACCAAATAAAAAGCTATTGCAAGAGATAGTGGCAAAAAATGTTTACCTTTTTCGTCAACGTCAAATCATCGTTTACGGGAAATTTTGGGTTTCTTTAAATAAACTTATCCTGAATATGTTCGATGGGTTTGCACTCCCAAAAGATGATTTTGTTTGTTTTGGTTTTGGTTTGGAAATTAAAGTCGTTGCTACTCCAGGGAATTTTCCGCCTGTCCTAAGAAAAAGAAATAAAAACATTGAAAGCGTGTCAGCCAATGGCATCAGACAAGAGTCGAAAGTTAATCTTATAACTTTGAAAGGTATGCTTTAAGACCACAAATGGTCTTGGTCATAACAACCCTTCAGTCAGGATTACAACCTGTCTTCTCACATCATTTATGTTGTGTGCGTTAATTGTATCCATGAGTAACGGGACCTACAATTTAATGTTGATTTCGATCAACCGATTTTTGAGGAACTTTTGGTGGCAACTTGATTTAATCTCATAGTTTATGCCCATTTTCAGAATATCTCAGCCTAGTGTTGAACCACTTCTAATAAGCCAACACCCTACCTACTACTCTACGGCAACCTTTAGAATATGGTGCCCAATCTCTATAGAATTCATTGAGGAAACTGTTTAACCGCTCAGAGAAGATGATATAAAAAATTAACATAGTATATAGTAAGGTCTTGTAGGTCCACCTATTGCGAAAGTGTACGACCCGAATCGCCCCGAAGTTGCCTAATCTCTTTATAACATCCTCAAGGCATCCAAAACTTCAGAAAGTTTAATAAAAATCCTGCAGCCTTAAGTTATGCTGCTTTATTTTCGAAATTTCTCAAACCATTCTAACGAGAAGCAGCTTTAGGTAGGTGGGTAGAAGTGGCAGTCCTCTCGATGGAATCATGAGCGGACACACTTAGGCCGCAAACCGGGCCCATTGTGATACCACAGTGCCAGATTTCCCCTATTCCAGGAACCACTTGGAGCTTCCGATGAAGCGATTCAGACTGCCAATATCCGTGCATGACAGTTCAGCTAGGTCCTCCATGTAGTAGGCACCCAGGTGTCTTTTTCTCCTTTGACCAAGTGCCGGGCATGTGCACAGTAGATGAAGAACAGTTTCTTCCTCCTCCTCATCTCCACAGCTTCTGCAGAAATCATTCGCGAGGTGTCCAAGTCCAATACGCCTCGCATGCGTTCCTATAATGCAATGCCCCGTAATAACCCCGATAACAGCGCTGAGCCTGCTTCTTTGGAGTTCAAGCAGAGCAGCCGTGCGCCTCCTATCCAGCCTTGGCCAGATTTTTTGCGCTGTTCTGCCCTTATCCGAAGCCGCCCACCTTCTGTTGACAAGGTCCACGATTGCATTGTCAATTATAAGCTTGCAGGTATCCAAAGGGATCCCTAATGTAGAGAATTCATCAGAGGGTTCGATGGTCGTACCCTTTCTGGCCAGTTCGTCCGCTCTGCAGTTGCCGGGAATATCTCTATGTCCCGGTACCCATGTAATACAGACATCATATCGGCTCGCCATCTCATTGAGACATCTGCGACAGTCGTTCACCGTCTTTGAGTTTATTACACTAGAATCCAGTGCCTTGATGGCCGCTTGGCTATCGGAAAGTATGGTGATTTCTCGCCTGTGAACATTTTTGTCCACAATAATTTTCGCCGCAGCCTGAATTGCCGACACCGAGAAGCAGCTTTGGTTTGCCAAAATCCCACTTCCTGTTTAAAAGAATTTTTCACGTGAATTTCAATTTCAAAATGTTCTCTGATGTGACAAATCATTTGTGGTTGCAATTATTTCAAAACGCACACACACACATAAACACTTTTTGTGGTTGTTTTATGTAATTAGAGACGATGGGATGCCGTGTAAAAAAACTTTAATTATTTTAACACACAAAAATTTCCAATAAAGCCGTATGGCTAATTAGGAAATTGCTTTTAAAGTGATACAAAGACAAGAGCAAAAAAAAAACTTTCGCATTTAAAATATGTTTAATTTTTTTATTTTTCTCTGTGTTGAAATTAAATCGATAACCCACATACAACAGCAGCAGCAGCAGATGCCTAGCTGCCTGCCTATATTTTACAAGTTCAAAGCTTTTTTGTTGCATACTTACAGGGGGAGGGAGTAGCAGATATATTGTTTCCATGCCATTCTTGTATAAGTATGTCTGTATGTATGCATGTATGTATACCAATCAAATTACCTTTTAAACATGATTTAAGCCATGTTTTTTTCGTTTGTATAGAGGTTACTTAGGGTAGGCATTTACGCCCTTTACGTACTACATACATGAGGTTTTTGAAAGATAAACTTTGCTACACACACAATGATTTACACAATCAAGGTGAAGTTTGTAATGAAAAATTTAACAATATTAAGGTTTTGCAAAAATACAACAACAACAACACATACATACACATGTATTTATAGGCCAATATATTCTATACAACGTATAGGCTCTCTTACACACACACATATATATATATATATGTAGATGTGTATGTGAAAGTTAAAAAAACTGCCATAAATATTCATAGGCAAACAATATAACAACAACTTTTTCCTCTTTCTCTCTCTCTCTCTCTCTTGCTCTCTTGCTCTCTTGCTCTATTGCTCTGTGCTGTGAATAGAGTTGTAAACGTGTATGGCGGCAGCCGGAAACGTTTATGTATGACGAAGGTAACCAGTAACGGTTTCTGTATGTGCTTATGCCTATGGTACGTATGTATACCGTTATTTTGGCACAGCCGAGTTTTCTTTTCCTGTGTATTACTGTTTTTCAATGATTTTTTCGGGTGTTTTTTTTTGTGCAATAAAAAAAAGAAATCAAAAGATTTCTTTGAATAAACAAAATGAAAAACGACGTGAGAATTTCGTTTTCGTTTTCGATTTGTTTGTTTTTTTTTTCAATATTTAATACCGTTATTGTTATGCCATTGTTATATAATTCATTTGACATTTACATTACCATTGACAAGCAGCCAACAAAAGCATTAAGCTGTCAGGTTTTTTCTTTACCATTTTCTCGTTTAAATATTTAAAGAAGAAATTTTTTTAAGATAAAAATAAAAATTCCTGTGGCATCATATAAAGACGTGGTTTATGCTGCTGCTATGCTTTTCACTTCATTTCCATTGTCTTAAAAGACGATTTGCAGTGCTTTATGGAAGCTGGCTTGCTGTCATTAGTTTAAAACAAACCCGTATAAGGAATGTTAACAAGATTGCTGCATGAGAGAGAGAAGAACAATTTTTCTCTCATGGGATTATTTAAATGAATTTCGCAAATGACAAGAGATTACAAATGGACACTGTGCAACAGTAAAGCTCATAATCTGTTACGCTGTTGGTTTGAATGGCTATTTGTCATTATAAAAGCGCTACAATGAAGATCAATGTTTCTTTTTTCTGTTATAAATAGGGAAACCGTAGTTTTGTGATGAGGTAGTGAAGTCACCATAGTCCAGTTGGTAGTATGTTGGCATATGAGGCCGGGGTTCAAACCCCTATCCAGACAAATCAAAGTTCTCAGGGTAAACAAGATTGCCATGAAAAGTTACTCATAAATCTGTCGCTCGTAGTCGACATTAAACTGTAGGTCCCACCACTCGTGGATAAAATTAATGCATACAACATAAGTGGTGTAATAAGCTGGGTTGTAGTCCTGACTAAAGGGTTATTAAGTCGCCAATCAAACACCAATAGATGTACTATATAGAAAAACTGAATTCTAAGTAGAGCTCGTAACTATCCCCCTTATGTCATTAGAGCAGATTTCAGTCGCCGTAACCTAGTACGTAGTGTGTTCGCTTATGAGACGTTAGACCGTAGTTCAGACAGACAAATCAAACAAAACGAAAAAAAAATATTTTTTTGGCAACATCCTCTATCCAGTCTTTTGGCTAGAACTCTGAGAGTCTAATAAAATTGCCATGAAAAGTTGCTCAAAAATATGTCCGGCACTCATGTATAAAATTAACACACACAACATAAGTGGTGTGAGAAGCTAGATTGAAATCCTGACTAAAGGGTTGTAGTAATCTTTTCCTCGTAAGCACTTGAATGAAATTTCAATGAAACTTCATTTAATGAATGTAAATACATTATTGTATACCAGAATTCGCAGAATTTTGTTTTCTCTTAAACAACCTTCCTGACACTGATATTGTATAGCAGTTAAATCAATAGTTTTCTTCTTTTTGAATATAAAACTTCTGTGGACAAAACTCTCTTAAGTTGAGAACAAAATAAATACAGTATAAGTGTAGGCGTAAAAACCGGAGATGTCTAAAAAAAGTTTCTTATTTCACATGGCCATATGCCGCAAATAATGGAATATGAAACTTTTCTTCCATCATTGTCTTCAATTTAATTGAGAATTCTTATTGCTTTTATGCCATATTCAATTTATTTTGTACAATAAATATTGAATATAAGTTCTGCTATTGACACTTAATCAAGTAATCCTTAAGCATGTTGTCCTTATTTTAAGCTCTTTAGCAAGTAATCTTTGTTCTCATGTGACAATATTTAATTTCAGTATAAAAATTGTCTACTAAGAAAACAAAAAAAAAAGAATCACAACTGGGGTCCGTTAAAGGTATGCAATAAATTCTTGATGTCTCAGCTAAAGCCTAGAAGTATGCTTTAAAGTTGCTTTTAATTTTTTGCACATTTTGTTCGTTTTTTTGTACATTTTTTGTGAAAAGCAAAATAATTTTTAATATGAAAATAAATACAACAACAACATTTAATTTTACAGTTGATTTGCTATGCAAAAATACCAAGAGAGAGAGAGAGAGTGAGTGAGAGGGAAAATATTGTACAGGCAAAACATATAAAAATAAGGAAAATGAAAAGAAACGGTAGGAAAAAGAAAATTATATTCTGATGAAATTGACAATTTTTCTGCTGCTTATTGTGCATAGAAATACGATATTTTAATAAGAAAGAAAAAAAAAACCAAAGAAAGAAATGAAAATCATAATAAAAAAGAAAATACATATTACGATATTATTTTCATTAAAAGCTGAATGATTGAAAACTAAAATTTCTATGCAACCTCCTGCTCTACCTCTATCTAATATTGTCTGATAGCTTTTGAATTTAACTTTTTCTTCTTAATTAAATTTTAAAACATATTGCAGAGGAAGTGGAGGAAGCCTTTCTACCCTGTCTAACCATTTTCGAACATTCAGAATTATTAAAAGTGACACAGAACATGAGAAAAGAATTAAATCCTCTTAAAATAATGAATTAAATACAAGAAAAACGAACAGAATAATATTATGTTGTTATTGTTGTTTTAAGTTTTCAGTTTATTCTTCACTAATGGATCTGAAAAAATATTTATTTTAAGCTTATTATTGCATTAATAAAGGTACTCAAAATAAACGCCTTTAGTTATGCTTCAAAAAAAAAAAAAATTTTTTGTTTAGAATTCTAAAGAAATATTTTAATAATTTTTGTTTGTTGTTCTTGTAGTTGTTATTAAAAAAAAACAATTCAAATATTTAAATTTATGAACAGCTTTTTACTTTTATTTTACTTTCCTGCCATATCGTTGTTAACCTTTTTGTGAGATGCCCTAAATATATACTGTGCAAATATTTTCTATTTCTGTCTTCCACCATTTTGCAAACGAGTGAATTTATTTCGAAAATATTTAGTTCAGGTTCAAGTTTCTCAGATTTTTGCTCATCGTCATTGAAATAACAGCAAAGGAAAACAAAAAAACAATGTTTACAGTGCATAAAAATTGATTGCCCCTGGCTATATGCTACAAAAATTTTGTTTTGCAACCAAAAAGTGAATGAAGGAAAAAACACACACATACAAGCAATCATTATATAAACCACATAACGAATATGCATAAACAATCTGGGTTATATGCTCACACACTCACATATGTATGTCTGTCTCTCTTTGTCTATATTTTACCCCCAAGACTTTTTGTTTTCTCTGAACATTTATTTCTGAGAAATAAACGAAACATGCTGTAGTCACCTGTTATAGTGAAAACATGAAAATTTTAAATGAAACATCAATTGCAGCTAGAAAATATAACAAAATAAACTCTGCTCCAGAGCTCCAGTAGGTTAAGCGAAAACGAAGTAGTTCTTATAACTGTTATACAAGTTTTGCCATACTAGTTTGCTGACGTATTTAGGGAGATAAATTCCTCCTATTGGAGTCAATTCCCCGTACACTCTGTCTAGATTCTCTTTCTTAAACCGACTAACGCGTAGAAAATCCTATATACATATCTGCGTAGTACTTTTCTCTGGAGTAATCTTAAGAATGCATCAACGATATGTAACAGCTATAGAGAAACACAGGGCGTATGAGAAGGTTGTAAAGTATCACCCCCTACCACATTAAGACCAGCATAGCATCTGTTAACAAGACTGAGAGAGTTTCTGCCAGAGGACTAGCTTCAGAGAAATTCGCTGAAGAATTATTCTTTCATATTTCGTTTCGTTCGAGATATCTGCCCTGGGGTTTGAACCCCGGCCTTCCGTTTAATAACCCGACTACCTACTAAATTATGGCGTTGAACTCATGTCAACAATAAAAGGCAAACGAAACATGAAACATGGAATTTAAATTTCGTGGCAATTCGTTACTCTTTGTTATTAAAAGCAGATGAAAATATTGAAACATTTACAAAAAACAGTTGCTGAAGGGAATAGATTACAGAGCAGCTCCACAAATTATGCCAGACATTTTCAATGTTACAAAGCCAACTTGTGTATTCTTTCCCCAGGAAGAAAAAAATAATTCAGCCAGTAATTAAATTTTAAATTATTTTCTCAATGGAATAAAATTATATCAGACCGCAGAATATAATTTTATATTAGAATGAATAGTAAATTACATACAATAGATAGTAACTAAACTATAGCATACCAACAGGGAGTTAACATTTAAAAACTCAATCTAAGTGCGTACAATTTATAACAACAAGTTAATAAAGCAACAGATTACAAATATATTTTTTTATGTTGTAATAATAGTAATAAAAATCTGACATAAAATCCAGAAATGCCTTAAGGTATACTACACACATGCTACACATCATGTTGTTAAATTAGTTACCGTAAATATTACATGTTAACAAGCAGCGTACATACCTAAAATGGGAAAAAGTCACAAAGAACTTTTAAAACGTAAAAATAAAAAAATAGAAAAATATTAAACAAAAGTTAAAACAAACAAAAATACATTGCATACCTAAAAGGGGTCAATTGTCATTGTGAAATATTTGTTAATATAGCCTAACAACAAGCAGGAAATATGGTAAAATTTTAGTTTCCGAAACGTAAAGAACCTGCAGAAAATATTGAAACATGCTCTGAAGTATGCTTTAAAAAATACATTTTTAAAATTAAACAAAATATTTTTAAAATATAACCTACTTTTAGGTTTACAACATAAGATTACTTTGTAAGGTATACACAAAAGAAGAATAATTTTTTTATTAAAATGTTCAAACAGCATAAGATTACATTTTTCAAAAACATAAAATTAGCCTACCTTTAGGTGTTAAGAATAAACTTCAAAAAATATTAAATAACACTACTCTACCACCAATATGAAAACTACTGGTCTAAAAAGCAAACAAAGATTTAAATTAATTTGAAAAAGCAAGTTAACAATAACAAAAAGCATTGCCTACCTTAGGGGCGTTTTAAGAGTATACGATTTCAGAAATTTTGCAAATTATACGCCTTATAAAGCAGCATATCTCTTATAAAGTGTGAACTATGTTCTAATATTTCGCAAAGGCTTCTAAAAATAGCAAAGTTTTGCAAATAAAAGTTAATTTTTTTAACACTTAATCATAGTTTGAAATGTATATAGCATAGCCGAAGGCGTTAAAGACCTCACAATATTGTTTAGAGTTTGAAATTCGAACAATACATTAAAAATGATGTAAAAAATATTAAATTCTCCTGAATTAAATAATAAATAGAGACTACTTTTAGGCACCAAAATAATTTAAAAATTGTGGCATACTGAAAAGGGGACCATAATATAAAATCCAATGTTTTTGTACTAGGCACAATTGATTCCATCCACATGAAATATCCATAGTTTGGAAAATAATTCCATTAAGCCGTCCTTAAAGAGACACCCACCTATACTGTTTACAAACCTTTTTATCAACATATTTATTCGATATTGAAAGGAACAAAACGATATTACTAAATTGAAGACCAGGACTAAGTTTATAAAAGCCATACAACCAAGCTATCTCGACATGTGCAAAAATCAAGACAATGAGTTGCCAAAGACGGCTACACTAAACGTACTTTATTTGGGACAAACTAGGCATACAGCTATCTATAGTTTTATCATTCCGCTCGTTGATATTTCCTTAAAGTATAAGGAACTGATATAAAAATTTAATTACCAATGTTAAAAAATTAAAGCCTATATTTAGGCTTATCAAGTGAAACTTTTTAAAGCATAAACTCAGGTTTCTGTTTCTACTTTATTGTTGTAAAAAAAATAAGGAAAAAAGAGACACGTTTGCCCATTTAAAAATGTTAAAAACATTTTAATTTCATTTCCCCTTCCCCCCAAAAACCAAATCTTTTAATTTTAGTTTCTTCTACATATTCCTGGCTCATCTACAGAGTTGAACTTTACCAAGTACCTTGCTTTTGTAAACGAAACTTTAAAGTAACTGTAACGTAAAATTATACCTGTAATAATAAATACAGCATATATCAAGGACCACCACCGAAAACAAGAAGAAGGCGAAAAGTACACCCCCACCCCCACAATTTTTTTAAGAAAAACAACCAATATTTGCTCAACATGTCCAACGAAACTAACAACCAACCACCGCAATATATTATAACAACGCCTAGTGAAGCGGATGCTGAGGAGGAACGCTCCCTAAATGAAAGCGAAACGGGTCAGGAATCGCATGCTGCTGGCACTGTAGTCGTGCAATGCGAGGCCACTTCGCAGCAACAGCAACGTCGTGTGGTCAGCCAAATGTCTAGACAAATAGCAAGTCGTTCGTTTTCCATAGCCTCAGCTTCAAATACAAAATCGATTTTGGAAGAGAGTTCCTCATCGTTGGATAGGGACCTGCAAACACAACTACAGCAATTGCAAAACCAACAACAGCAAATGTTTGCCTCACAGAAAACCATCAGCACCAGTACACGTTCACAAAGTCTACAATCGTCTTCGGTTACTGGCAACTCCGGTGAATTAGCTTTACAGATACCTGCCGTAGCAGGTAGTTCATTAACTACTACCCAGTTAGGGCAACAGCTTAAGGCCCAATCGAGCACTTCTATAACGACCAGTGAACAACGCATGGGTTTTATGCAGAAAACTGCCTCTACGTGCTCATCCACTTCGACGAAAGCGAAATTTCAAAGTTTCCTACAACAACCCGAAGCTGCGTCTGGTCATCCTGCTTCCGGTTCGGGTACATTTTTAACGGCTCATCAAAAGCATGTCCGGCAATTTGTACGCTCCACCTCGGCTCATTCTGAAGCTGCAGTCTCCATGGGTACTTCGTCAGCCTCCAATCGTCCAGATAAATGTATACGCAGTGCTTCTACACAAATCGATGAACCCTCTTCAATCTCTATGGACAGTGGCAATGGTGATCACTTAACGGTATCCACAAATAAACTGGGTTTGCATCAATCGTCCTCGATATTAATATCGAAATCGGCAGAAACTATTGAAATGAAATCCTCGCAACAACGTACTCAATTAACACTATCGGGTGGCTTGTTGGCACCACCCAATCGTAAAATTACCATTTTAAGTCCTATACATGCACCGCCTGGACTACATGATATGCTCAAAAGGGCTGGACGCTCGCCCCTATCGCCACGCATTAGTTTTCCGGGCAGTGAAGCGGATCTGTTTGGGTAAGTACCACTAGGTTTATTCAAAGAGCATAAGTCCTATACTCATTCTCTTGCAAAATATTTTCAAAAATTTCTCTCTGAAATTGGTGTACCCCTTTGACAGTTTTCTGTGTGTAAATTAAATGGAGAATGTCATCAATACATACGTAAAATGTTAATTTAACCTGAAAAACTGTTGCCATAAATCTATCAATATTCATTAGATGTGTGTTGTATGCCATTTTGCCTGTGAACCCTGACCGGGTAATCGTTGCAATTTTTGTCAAATGACAGTCAAAATGACTAGCAGTTTATCATGGGCACACACAAGCATACATGTTCACAGTTATACATGACTGTGTTAGTAAACCTCATTAATAAGATTCACATGCTTTTGGATTCCCTCTCTCACTCATTCTCTTTCATTCTTTTACTCTTCAATACCGCACATATGTGCATGTAATCAGCATGGAAAACATGCTTGACAACAAAACCAGACTCATATGGAGTGTTGTTTTTGTAATATGGTTATTTGCTACTAAAATCATTAGCATATTTTCAGGCAGTCAAGATATGTGTACCATATTTGAAGTGAATAATAGGGGTGCTCAAAATAAAGTCAAAAAAATTATGTTCTAAGGAAATCAATAATAAAAAAGAAAAGAAAAACCCTGAGAAACACAAATCCAAATGATTTTTATTTAATCTCCTTAAAGTATGCTTTAAGACAATACAATTATTACAGCCTTAAACTTGATAAAGATAAGAGACTTTTCTGCTTTTCCTCTTGTTCTTTCGAGCAATAGTATTATGAAATTTCTTTTTTATTTTATTTTGCTCCCCCTTGACTTATCACTGCTGACGCCTGCTTGGCACACCATAATAATGAACTTTATTGCCCAATTTTCTGAATAATTAAAATGGAGTGTTAAAGATGATGTTCATTTGTTAAGAACCTTGTAGTAGAAATGTCTTTAAAAAGTAATTCATGAAGTGATTAATACTGTTCCAGAAAATTACTCATGAATTTAATAATTTTTTAAGTAAACGTGTCTCATCATCTTTCGCATATAATTGGAAGCGTTAAATATATATGTATAGTTTTACAAGGCATAAAACTTAATTTTTATTTCCTTTTAACAACATTTCACTTCTATGTCATATTTAATTACGTCTTTTTTTATTGTCTTTCACAGGTAAGTTATCCACTGGAAGCAATAAAATCTCTTTAATATTAAAAGTAAGTAAGTCTTTAGCCACTTCTTGCCTCTAACAGAGTAAATTTTGCTATTAACAGAGCACTGTTAACTGTTTAACAGTGGCAATAAGTAGATTATTCTTCTATTTAGCAATTATTGAAGGCCATTGACATAAAATCTAATTCTCAATATGATCATTATTATTTGTGAATAATAGTGTTGAAATGTAAAGGTTGGTTGGAGGATTTTCTCAAATCTCAAAATCATTCCAGCTATCCCACTATCACGGTTCCAAAGAGGATCCTCTGAACTGCCATTTTCATATAGCCTGTATGGTGTACTATATCTTATATATTCCAAAATGGCCACTAATCTTCTAGAGAATTTTCAAGCAAAAACTTGATCTTTTCAAAGCCAATTTTCTCAATACCATATCACTTTATATGTGACCATGTTGCTGATTCTGTTAAGAGGCCTTGGTAATTTCCTTTGCATGTAGTATTGTACCCATAGACCTAGAGTATTCCCAAAATAAGTTCCTAAACAAGTGGACTTGTTCAGATGAAATAGCTAACAGTGCTCTGTTAAGGTCAAACTTTGTTCTGTTAAGAGAAAATTTTGCTCTGTTAACGCTAAATGTGGCGCTGCTAAAATTTATGGATTGTGTCTTGGATTTTCAAATTCGAATTTATACTTATTTATACACGTTCTGTAGCATAAGTATGGAAAATAGCAAAAAATTATTACAACTTTTCAATGCAAGAAATCTTATAAAAATAGCTCAGAATGATTCGTATTTAATGAAATTTTAAAATTAAATTGTGAAACCTTTAGTCAGTAACACATAATTAATTAATTTCTGTTTTTATTTTTCCATTTTATTAAAAAGAATTTAAGAAAAAAATATAAAAAAATAAGAAACAAATCACCGGCATATTTCATTTAATTAATATTGTATCCTGGATTGCTATTTTACATAAAACAACATGAAAATGTTTCGAATAAAGACAGAAAACAGAAATTGTGGAAACAAATTCCTTTTTTCCAACCCTCACAAGCATGCTTAATTGTCTAACCATTCAACCACTAAATAGGCGCGAAATGACCTTAAAATGAACACTTAAAATGGCAAAAAAAAACAAAAAACAAAACAAAAAGCCGAGGCAACGACTAATAACTGTTCAACACAGATTTTTGCCCTTTGGCCGGCTGTGTTTCACTTAAATTTTTGTTGTTAAAGGCTGCCATTCAATTGAATTGTTAAGGAAATTTCTATGAATTTGAATGTATATACGCCGCTATGAATAGCATCATAAAGGAAATACAGCTTAGGGGCCGAAAATATGTCCTAAGGAAACTCTACTTCAGTTTATAAAATCAATTTTTGGAATTTCGTTAATGAAGAATTCTAGTTGAGTTGGAAAATTTTTTTTTTGCCAAAATATGCTTTGAGCTTAAAGGGGTTTGGTGGATGTAGCCTTGCAAATATTTAAGTGTTGAAACCATGTTTTTTTCCAGTGTTTGTAAATGACTACATGAGTGTTAATAAAATTGACCTTCAACTAGTCTGCTTTAAATACAATAATTTCAGATTTTAAACATATTTTAATTGAAAAAGGAGATTCGAAATACTTTATTTCAACACTCAGTTACAATTACAAACTTTAATTTTTATGCTTTAATTTAAGGTCTGAGAAAGTATTGGAAATCCTTAAATTATTAAAAAAAATTTAAACGAAGGAAAATTTATTTAAAAAAAAAACTTGTTCACCGGCATTAGTCTAGGGCAGAGTACACTAATCCCCAAGTATGTGTGTGTACATAGTTCCATCGTCCTTATAAGGAGCAGGTGGTCTCATCAAACAGGTTTCAACCTGATCTACCTTTAGCAAGGAAATTCATTTTACGCCATCTTCCTCAATGTCAATTTTGTTTCTCCATGTATACTTACTTAACTGGCCATTAACAACCCGATTAACGGATTTCGGCCTGCCTGAACACATGTTTCCAAGCGCCTCTTCTTCTTACGCTCCTACGCCAGTAGGTCACACCAATCGATGATAGGGTTTCCTCGATCTGGTCCTTCCAACTCAAACCAGGTCGCCCTCTTCGTCGACTTCCGCAGATCCCTGCATCAAATACCCGTCTCTCCATTCCAACGACATGGCCGAGCCAGTGCAGCCGCTGGATGTTAATACGCTGCACAACGTCCACATCGTTGAGCAGCTCATACAACTCATTGTTGGATCGAATGCAGAAAGCATTGCCAACTCTCAGTGGACCGAAGATCTTACGTAGGACTTTTCTCTCGAATACTCTCAAGGCTGCTGCATCAGTGCTTAATAGTGCCCATGCCTCTGCGCCACAAAGAAGCAGAAGGGAGGACGAGCGTCTCGTAGAGTATTAGTTTTGTCGTACGAGAGAGGTCTCTGCTACTCAATTGCCTATTGAGACCATAGTAGCAGCTGTTGACAAGAATAATCCTACGCTTTATCACCAGACTGACATCATTTTTTGTGGTAATGGCGGAGCCAAGATAAATAAATTCATTGACTATATCGAAAGTATTTTTATCGGCCATAATCTGAGATCCAATACGCCGCATGTTCCTATTTGTCGATCACATATACTATGTTTTGCCCTCATTTACTAGCAGACCCATCTTAATAGACTCCCCTTCAATAGCACTAAAAGCAACAATAACATCGCAACCGCAGTAGTAACCGGAAGCATATTGGATTGTAATAAAAAAAATCCACCGACAAGTTTGTCTCATTTAGTAAATTATCGATCATGGAAGTGGATAGGTCGCAGTTAGTTAAATAAATTCCGTGACTATATCGAAAGTGTAGTTATCAACCGTAATCTAATATCCATCATGTATACGCCCTTCTACAATTCCCCTGCAGATACCAAGTCCGTATGCAGCTACAATACTTGTCAGTAAACTTTGCATACTCATCACCTTATTTTTCAAAGAACAAAGCTTGCAAGTTAAGTTGCACAAATTCAAGCCGTCAATTAGCCTCAGAAGAAAGATCTGAACCTTCATTGCCTCTGCTCAGTATACAATTGCCATTTGTTAGCCTGAATCTGCATCCGCGTCTGACTCCAGCAACGATTTTAAATGTCACACTGGTTTTATGCCTTAATATAGTACAGAATATTTAAATCATTGATGGCGTATGATTAATAAAAAATTTAAATTCTGTTCATATCACTCATACGCTGCAGTGGTTCTTCGTCCATTTATTTTTTGTGTTTCTTTTTACAATTTAAAATCTCAACATGGAAATATTTTCGAGAAATTGAATAAAAACTCTTCACCATAAAATAATTGTTATAAATGGGTGGTGTTCCACAGACTGCCATATATTTTGATTAAAATTTTTCTTTTTTCGAATTTTTTTTTTCTTTTTTTTTATTTTGTTTCATGGTTCTTTTATCACACAGTGCTTTGTTTTCTTTCAATTTGAAATATTTTTATTTGTTATATTTGTACTCGTACAGAATTTAATTTTGAAATATTTTTTTGAAATCCACAAAAACATTTCAAATGCCATGTAAAATAATAGAATAGAAGAGCGTGCATGATATTTAATACTCTTGACTTTAGAAGAAACTTTAATATGAGTTTCATTTTTAAGCTTCAAAGCTATTTACCATTTAATTTTACTGAAACTAGGCAACAAATATAACAAATTCAGATAAATTAAACCAACTTTATAGAATGACTGTCATTAGCATTTGACCAAATTCGGAAAACTACCATTTATACGTTTCAAGTCAATAATTTTCAGCTGCATCTACTCAGGCATCACTTTAAACTTGAACTGACCTAAGAATGAACAACTAAACGAAGGTAACACATTATAAGTCACCAATAAGTGGACAACTTAACGTGCTCAGTGCTGTTTGCAATGCAACAAATAAAACAGTACCTGCAACAGCAGCAACATGATGTCGTAGGAAGATTTTCCTAACATGGCCAATAGTTTCTCTGTGGACTTATTCATGGAAATATATTCGATTACAGTTACTTACTTACTTAATTGATCATTGCAACCCTTTAGTTAGGGTCACAACCTAACTTCTAACATCAAACATGTTGTGTGTGTTTTTATTTGTGAGTGGCGTGACCTACAATTTAAAAAGTCGACTCCGAACAACGAACTTTTCATAGTCAAACTTTCAGAGACTGCCAGGAGACTGTTGCAACCCTTTAGTCAGGGTCCCAACCTAGCTTTTCTTACCACACATGTTGTGTGTGTTAATTTTATCCATGAGTAAAGGGACCTACAGTTTAAAAAGTTGTCTCCGAACGACTGATTTTTTTAGTAATTTTTATCAACGCTCAGAATTTTTGCCAGAAGACTGTCAGAGACTACCAGAAGACTGTTGCAGCCCTTTAGCTAGGGTCACAACCTAGTTTTTCACACCACACATGTTGTGTGTGTTAATTTTATTCATGAGCGATGGCACCTAACGTCTAAAAACTCCGAACAACAGGTTTCTTTGAGGAACTTTTCAGAATTTTTGCCAGAAGACTGTTTCAACCCTTTAGCCAGAGTCACAACCTAACTTTCCACATCACACATCTTGTATATCTTCATTTTATCCATGAGCGATGGTACCAACGTTTAAAACTCCGAAGGTCTAATTTTTTTTAATAAGTTTTCATAGTAAATTTTATAAATGCTCAGAATTTTTGTCAGAAGTGCGTTGAGAGGAGGTTTTCGAAAGAAATATTTACATTTTGTTTCAAATTGCTGAGCTGAGAATTGAACCATGGCCTCACGTCTAATATACCAACATATGACCTAGTAGACCACGTCAGCTTCAATTACGGTCACTCATATATATGTATGTAAAGAAGGGTTTGAGGATTGCAAAAATTGCCCCAATTAATTCATTTGCCTGCCTCTCTTATTAAGCAAAATAAGATCCAAGCAGAAACTTTTAAACCCATATCATTAAACCAGCAATTGTTTAATCCGAGTTTTTAGTCGTTTTATGAATAAAATATTACACACGGTTATTATCCCATTTATTGAAAGGATTATGAGTCTGATTATCTATTAAAAACGATAATATATTATACAATATAACAATAACAACAATCACAATAATAAAGATAATAATGATAGTGAGACAGTGATGTGGATAATCATAATGATGCATTTCATTGTCTCCACTCCATGTGAATATACAGTGAAACAATGGCATTTGCAATAAAACATCAACTGAAATAGAACACAAAAGGCCTTTTAATTTAAATTGAAACCACCAAAAAACCCTAAAGCAATTTAATTAACAGTGTCAACCAAAATTATTCTAACATAAAACAATTGTTTTTTTGTGTAATTAATTTGGTTCCTTTTATTTGTGGTTCCACTGTAAATGCATGTGTGCAAATTTATTGCATAATTTTTAACAGTTTTGTTGTCCTCTTTTTTTTCAATGGTTCCACATTGCAATTCATGTTGCACATTGTCGTTAAGAGAGAGAGAGAGAGAGCGGGTAAAAGAGATTCTGGCTGCATAATATGATGCTTTCGGTTGCCTCATCTGATATTGCAATTGTGGTTGATTACTCTTGTTTATGGACATTAGAGGATAATTTTATATTTTTGGCCAACTATTTTTGTGTGCTTTAATAATATGCAAGTTTTTTAATGTCTTTTTTCTATCTGTCTCTAACGAAAATGAAGTCGCCGTGGTCTAGTAGGTAGTGTGTTGGCTTATTAGACGAAAGGCCCGAGTTCGAATCCCGGGCCAGACATCAAAAACAAAATACAAAAAGTATTTCTTCGGCGACTTCCTCTCAGCAGATTTCTGGCAAAAACTCTGAGAGTAAAAATTGCCATGAAAAGCTTCTCAAAAAATCTGTCGTTCGGAGTCGACTTTAAACTGTAGGTCCCGCCACTCATGTATAAAATTAACGCACACAACATGAGTGGTGTTGAGAAGCTAGGCCGTAATCCTGACGAAGGGTTGTAATGGCCAATTATGTATGTATGTGTCTAACGAAAATTGCACATACGAAAGCAGATGAAAATGTTATTGAAATGGAAGTGAAATTATAAAAGTTGTCTGTATTCCTTACTTAAATTCAATATCAAAATAAACAGATTTTTGAATTTTCTTTTCACTTTCAAACCTAATTTTAAATGCTTTCAAAGTAAACAACTACACCTTCTTCTAATTCCTACGTAATACACTTGTGTCTACACCCTACTTCTGGTATGCCTGTTTAACTATGCTGCTTTTTATCTCATTAAGATTGATTATAGTATTGTTTTTAATCGAAAAAGCAATGCAAAATGGAGTTCCACAAGGAATGAAGTCTGCTTGTGCTAGTAGCTTCTTAGTAACCCCAAAAGACCTTTGACTCCAACAGTAATTTAAATCGTATTACCTACAGATCATTACGAGAATGAGTCTCATTAGAGAAGATTAGGTTTTCAGTTTAAAGGCTTTTGTGGCACTTTTAAAAGCGTACTTACTTAATTGGTCATTAACAACTCGATTATTGGATTTCGCTTCCTCAACTTGGTTCTTCCAACGCAAACAAAGTCGTCCTCATCGCCAACTTCCGCAAATCTCGCCGGAGCATCCTCATCCATTCGAACAACATGGCCGAGCCAGCACAGCCGCTGGATATTAATACGCTGCTCAACGTCCACATCGTTGAGGAGCTCATACAACTTATTGTTGGATCGAATGCAGAAATCATTGCCAACTCTCAGTGGACCGAAAATCTTACGTAGAACTTTTCTCGCGAATACTCTCAAGGTTGCTGCATCAGTGCTTAATAGGGTCCATGCCTCAGCGCCTTAAAGAAGCACGGGTAGGATGAGTGTCTTATAGAGTATTAGCTAGTGATCCTAGGCTGGATCGCCAGACTGACATCTTATTTGCTGTTAACGGCGGAGCCAAGATAAACAAATTCATTAACTAAGTATATCGAACGTATAGTTATCGGCCGCAATCTTTGGTCCAATACGCCACGTGTCCCTACTTGTCGACAACATATATTTCGTTTTGCCCTCATTTACTGCCAGACTCATTTTTATGGAGACCCGTTCAATAGCACTAAATGCAATGTCATCAGCATACGCAAGCAACTGGATACCTTTTTTTGAAAAATAGTGCTATTACGATGCACTCCCATCTCCGCAGAACACTCTCCATGATGAAGTTAAACAGGTTGTATGATAAGGTATCGCCTTGTCTGAAACCTTACTTTTTTTGGTAATGTGGAAAATAATATTAGCATTTCTTCTTAGCTCTGCCTTTGTTGTGCGTCGTCCTTTAGTGTCCAGCCCATCTTAGATAAAAGCTTTCTTAACGATTTTTTCAGGCATTCTCCTTAAGCGGTAAAAGTTGAGTTTGGTGATTGCTATAATTTTATACTTAGTGTACAGTTTCTTTTGACATTCACTGTATGTACGTATATTGGCCCAATTGAACTACAGCAGTCAGTGGCCTAACAATGACTGTAACTTGAAAACCGAAAACCAGTGATATTTGCTCTGTTTTTGTCGGCACAGCCTAATATACAGTAAATTCGTAATGTGTAGAAAAAGCGGTTTAACTAGCACCATAATTCATCAGAATTGGCATTCAAGTATAACTATAGTCATAGGGATTAAATGCTAAAACTTGTATTAAAATTTAATATCTTCCTATTAAGGCCAGAAAACGTGTCTAAAGCGTGTGTGTATTATCTTCATAAAACTTTTTTTATGTGATAGTCTTGGCTCTTATGAGAAGTTCATGCATGTTTTGTATTGTTGCCATTTGTTTTTATTCATAAATAATGGCAACCTCTGCAACATATTTACATACATAAATCCCTAAAGAGCATACTCTAAGGAATAACCATGACATTCTCATTTTATGTTTCAAATATTGTATTGTAATCTGTTTTTTAAATTGACTTTCTTGTCCCCATGGCCTTTGTAGCCACAATCGAAGACTATGGGGATTAGAAAATTTGCACGTAAAGAAAGAAATGCTTAATCATGTTAAACAAATTGAAAAATGTGGAAAAATAAGTGTAAAATTTTTTGTTTGTTATTTCGAGTGATAAACTTTACAAAAACGGCCATAAATCATGAGCGATTTGCGTTTGAAATTTTTTTTTTTTTTTTTTGAAAAATTATTTTCAATTTTGCATACAAAATCTTGCTTTCGTGGCAGCCAGAAATGTTTGCTTCGTTCGTTTATTGTAATAAAATTTGAGGAGGGTTGTGCCAAAAGCACACACCCGAACCTGCCATTAATAATTTATTAACCAGACGCGGGTAATTTGCTTTTTAAAATTTTTTCTTCTTCTTTCATTTTATTTGTTTATGTTCGTATAGTTGTTTTTCTGAAAATGTAAAATAAACTTTTACTCATTAATAATGTTCCAATAAATAATTTAATTGCTTTGCCATGGTTGTGTTACAGTGTTTTCACACCGAGTGGTTTTAACGCAAAAGTTGGTTTTAACGTTAAAATCAAAAATAAAACCTGCTTTTACCATACAAAATTATTGTGTTAAAATCAACTTAAAACCTTTTTTGAATTGGTTTTAAGTTGATTTTATGAAATACAACCTTGTTTTATGTACTAAATCAGAGCTACCAGCTCTGAAATGGTAAAACAGCTGATAAAAATTAAATAAAAACAAAACAAATGTAAAAATATAGAAAGCCGGTTGTATAAAAATGTTAAATTTCAAATAATGAATGCTACAACAATAATAAATAACAATATTTTAACAATAATATTAATAATATTAATATTATTTCTTAATTTTTCATATTTTTTGTTTTTTCTTAAACAAAAACATTTCTGTTCCGTCATGAATGTATGAAAGTTAAAACCAGATTTAAGAAAATTTGCAGTGTGAACGCAAAATCAGCTGATTATGGTTTTAATGCTAAAATCAGGTTTTAACTTTTGGTGTGAAAACACTATTAGGTGTTCGCCATCATGGCGTATGAGTTATTGTTTCAATGCAAATGATTTCTGGTTGCATTACGTTACGTATACGCGTCATTAGAGGAAATTTTAATTCAAATTTATTTTAATTTCCCATGATACATATTAGTATCAGAGGTCAGCAATAAGTATTCAAAAAATGAGTAGAATTGAATCATACTCATAATTACTGATACTTATACGCATTCATACTTATTTTAATATCATGGAACCTCTACTCATATTCAAAATTTGAAGGTACTCATACTTAACAACACGTATGATGTTGTTGATTTCGACTCTCCACAACTCAACATATACACGAAGCATAAAATAAGTATGAATCGCGAACGAACACTAAAATACTCACTAAATGGTTGTGTGTTTGCTCTGCTTGCTAATCTGTCTATTGTGGTTGTGTATTTTTTTGTAAATGCAACAACAACTAAGACTGTAAACTTTGATAAATGGTACGAGTCACTCGAAACATATTTCGAATGGTATGAGTTTGATGTCAACGTTGTACTCATACTCATTGCAACCTGTACTTATAAATCAACGTTGTAGTGTGAGTAAGAATGAATCAGAGTACATAGTTATATTTCAATATTGTTGACTCACTTACATACATACATAATTGGCCATTACAACCCTTCAGTCAGGATTACGGCCTAGCTTTACGGCGGCTTTTATACATGAGTGGCGGGACCTACAGTTTAAAGTCGACTCCGAACGACAGATTTTTTTGAGAAGCTTTTCATGGCAATTTTTTTTTTACTCTCAGAGTTTTTGCCAGAAATCTGCTGAGAGGAAGTCGCCGAAGAAAAATGTTCATATTTTCGTTTTGATGTCTGACCTGGGATTCGAACTCAGGCCTTTCGTCTAATAAGCCAACACACTACCTACTAGACCACGTCGACTACTGACTCACTTACATATATTCAAAATTTCATGAGTACTTTTGAGTAGCGAAAAAACGATTCATTGCTGATCTGTGATGTGTATAGAAAAACAAAAATTAATTTTTCTAACAAATTACCATAATTATTAGACGCGCGACCAATTTTACCAGTTTTATGCTTTCAATTAGAAGTTCTTTTTCATATTGAAAAAATCAATAAAAAAATAATAAATTTTCATTTCATTTTGTTTGTTTTTTTATTTATATTTTCATTTTCATTTCATTATGTTTTGTTAATGCATAAAACGCACATAAAAAAATTATCGTAAATAAATTAATGATTTCCTGCCACTCATTCTCCCCGCGCCCACTCGCATACTTTTGGTTTTTTCTGTTATGCTGTGCTATTGTTGTTGTTTATTTAATACATTTGCGGTAGGTTAAGTGTTTGTTTACATTAATAACAAGCACTTACGAGGGGCAATTGTTAAGTATAGAAAATATGTACACAAAATGTATAAACAAACAAAGTGATTCTGTACAAAGTAAGTGAATTAAATAGGTGACAAGTAGTTTGTGGTGTCTATCATTTCGTGAAATACATCTGTTTTCATGGAGTTATATGTTTTGTTTGAAATCGATCTACTGCGTACAGTGAGTGTCAAAAGAAACTGTACACTAAGGATAAAATTCTAATAATCACCAAAACTTCACAATTACTACTTAAGGAGAGTGCCCGAAAAAATTTAACAATATTTCGAAATTTTTAATATATTTTTTTTTAAATAAATGAAACAATTTTAATATAAAAATAACGGTAATTTCTTAATACATTTTTTAATGTACAGTTTCTTTTTACGTTCACTGTAAGTCCACAAGCATTTAATCTGAGCTGTGAGTCACTGCTTTATTTATATAATCTCCTATGGAGATCTATTAACCTGGGACAAGTACACGAAGACGTAGAAAGATGAATTGAAAGTCGCTGCGTCTTTCCAAAGCCAAGTTCTTTGATTGGAGTTGTACTCCAGCAAAGGCAGTTTTGCTTATAACTACTACTACCTTATAACTACTACTCAAGAAGCTGCAACGTCGTGACTGAAGCAGATACCACACAACATCTTCTCTATGTTGTCCAAAGCTAGAGGACCAAAGAATAAGAAATCAGAATTTTATGACAAAGCATGTCTAGCCAAAGGCGATTTAAGAAAAATCCACTCCTTGATATAAGAAATTGTTACCTTTTGTACCATTTAAAAACGTTTAAAATAGGAGCTCGTATATTGTAAATAAAATAAAAATTACTTTGTGTTTAGTTTGAATTAAAACTCTTTATTATTCGCACAATTCTGTGTGCCACTGTTCACAACTTTATGTAAACAACAACAATTGCTTTTCTTTGTTATTCCTCTGTTTATACCCTTTGCATAAACAATAACAATTACGAGGCAATTTGTTCGATAGATCTTTGAAACGGAGATCTTCAAACCACTATTACTCTCTTCGAACACACCGCGTCTTCACACAAGACTGATTGAACTTTTACTACCTCACTCTTCTGCTTTGCCTTGCCTTTTACATGGCAGGGTAAACAGTCTGATGAATATTTTTAAAGGCGAATGTTTATGACTTCGCCTTCTCCAAATCTCTATAAATGTAAACATCGTTGTTTACACTTATTATTGTAGTATTGTTTATGTATTTCGTTTACATTTATTCCTGTAGTGTTGTTGGTGTATTTTTGTTTACTTGTTTACCAATTTTTTTATGCTGGTGTTTGTTGTTATATTAAGCAGTAGGATAATTTGTAAACAGGTTTGTTTAGTGCATTGTTTTGTTTTTGTTGCTTTGGTTTACAATTTTAATGTTAAGCGATGTAATAGCAAAACACCAGTATTTAGATTTTTCCATTTTCGTAAAAATATGTTTGAAAGATGCCAACCAGGAATTGTATTTTTGTGAGGGAATAAAAAAATATTGGTATTACAACGAGACCTTATAGGACCAAAGTAAGTTGTGTGCATTGAGGCGGCTACCAGTTAAACCTAACCTAACCTATTACAAAAATCTGTAAATAATTAAAAATTTAGCAATCGATTGTTTTGTTAGGCTTAAGTTCTCCATTCATAACATTATTTTGATTCGTTAAAAAAAAACATCCCTCGTATATGTGGCCTCATACAAAAAAATCACTTATTTTCAGAACTTCCAATACAAAAATAAACAAAAAAAACAAAACAAAGAAAAGTAAATACTTCCTTCCATTTTGCATTTTTCACTGTTTGACAAGCCTCAGCTGAAATGCCGTCGTTGAACAAATATACGCAACAAAACGAAAAGTTCTTCGTTTTCATTTTCAAATATTTGTTTCAGTCCCCTTGCTCTACCCACGGTTATGATATTTTCAGGCTTTAATTCATGTAAAATCAACAACAACAAAATAAACATAAGAAAAGTTTCACAATATTTCGGGGGTAGGGTAGAAAGATCTACTTTTACCAGCATAAATTTCAATTTTCGTTTCTCTAAAAAATATTTCCGAATTTTTTCTTTCGTTTTTATTTATTTAACGGGCGATTTTTCTTTATTTTAAAAACAATTTTTTTTTTTCATTTTCTCTGTGTGTTTACCTTTCTTTTGTAACAATTAATTAATATTCAAACATGGTTCATTCTATCCTCTCTCACCCTGTCTCTCTCACTTTCCCTGCCTCCTTTATTGTTTTTAAAAATAAATTTCTTATTGGAAACACAATCTAGATTTCCAAGAGCCTGAAATAATTCTAAAAATATGCTTCGAATACCCTCCTTCAACAGGCGTCAACGTTGAAGGGTTAGGAATTTAAAATTGCAACCAACATGCCCGTATTTTTGCAACACCTTTTTCTGTTTTCATATAGCAACCGTTTGTTGCCATGTTGCTACACTTTGTGTATTAAATTTTTCCTTAAGAATTCATATTTTATTCAAAAAATAAAATTCTTTGCATCCTAATTGTATGCTTCTCTTCTTTTCATTTTCTCTCATGTGGGATTTGAAATATGCATTCAGCCACACACTCACTCTCTCTCTCTCTCAGCACGTTGGTAAGAAAACTTATCTTACTTGCCTGTATGGGAATTCCACTTTGTTTTTATGATAGAAATTTCAAATATTTTTATTTTTGCATTTAAAATAATTTCTCTTGCAGATTTAAAAATAATAAAACGAAGGCATTTCAAATCAAATATGCTGTACATTAAAGTAATCACAGGTTTGGACTGTGTGTCCAACAGTTGAGGTAAATAATTCTACAACAAGAAAATCTGATATTTATAGGATTTAAAGTATTGCTTAGAAGAACAAGAAAAATAAACACTCACAAATACATTATGGTGGTACCACAAAACAAATTACAACAACAAAAGCATATAAAGAAAGACCACAGAAGTTAGAAAACAAAAAACTTACAATAACAAATCAACAGTAATTCTCTAGAAGTTGCCAGATTGAAACGAAATGAAGAATAATTAAAGCTAAAGAGACCTAAAGCCTGAGTCTTGGTTTTTGTAGTAAAAGGAACGTATAATAAAACTCATACCGAGTGCATGCGAAGCACGCTGAAGTTTTCTATTTATCAGGCTTGAAGTTACTTTTTAATGACCCCTGTGCGTAATTCACATACATGCATAATTGGTCATTACAACCCTTTAGTCAGGATTACAACCTAGCTTCTTACTCTACCCATGTTGTGTGTTTTTATTTTAATCCGTGAGTGGCGGAACCTACAGTTTAAAGTCGACTCCGAAGGACGGATTTTGTAAGAAACTTTTCATTGCAATTTAGTTGGTCTGAGAGTTTTTGCCAGAAATCTACTGAGTGGAAGTCGCCGAAGAAATATTTTCTTCATATTTCGTTTATTTGGAGATGCCTGACCTGGGCTTTGAACCGTGGCCTCACGTCTAATAAGCCAATACGCTACCTAATAGACCGCGGCGACTTTTTCTCTCTTATAGACCCTTTCCTGTTTAATTAAATGGTCATTACAACTCTTTAGTTAGGACTACAACCTAGCTTCTCACACCAACCATGTTGGGTGTGTCAATTTTATCCATAAATGGCGGGACCTACAGTTTAAAGTCGACTCCGAACGACAGAGTAAATGTTCGTCTACTTCATGAGGTAATGTCTTGGCAAATATTGCTTTCTTCTGTCATTGGACTACTGATATATTTAATTGTATCTCTCCGCTCTAATTACTATTTATCACGTGACCTCTGTGTGTAGTTCTCCTAACGGAAATGTGCACTTATTGCCTGCTCTATGTTTCCTTTCTGCATTATGTAGTGAAAGAATAATGTTGCCACTGTAGATAACTGAGAAATTATAACAAAATTGCCATTGTTTTCTGCTCCTCAACCACTTTTTTTCTCCCACACTTTATCACTCTTTTCGTTTCCTTTCATTTTAAGCACTTAAAAACTTTTGCTCTGACCACTAACTACCACCGAGAATAATAATGATGGTGCTGATGATGATGATTGAAAAAGAAAGAAGAGAAAGAGAGAAAAAATAATCACAATAATTTACCATTCAAAATAACTTTGTCTCACTGGCAACAACTTTATTAATTATGCCAGTAGCTCATGAGTGTGTGTGAGAGAGAGAGAGAGAGACAGAGACTCTAAAAACACAAGTGAATGCTAGAAAGTGAAAGAGTAAGTTTAACCTTTAAGTATGCTGCCACCACTGCTGCCACTTGCCACAACACACACAACACAACACAGTGCTAAAGCAAGATACTCTCTCTTCTCTGTTTTAATTCCAAATAAATGATTTGGAATTCAAATAAATGAACGGGAACGACACTACAACAACTACAACTTTAGCTACAATTATACAAAAATTGTAACAATAACGGCAAATGCTAATTGATAGAATATACGACAGAAAGAGAGAGAGAGGGAGTGATAGAGAGTGAGCGAGAGAGTTGCAAGAAAACAATTAAATTTTATGTTTTTTAAAAAAAAATTATTATTCAAACAACCGGAAATATGGCCAATCATTTTAGATTTCCTTTCCGCTTGTGTTGAAGCTTAATTCGCGAAACAGTTACTGCCGAACATTAAAGTAAAGTATACATCCCCAGGGTGAAAGGGTTTGGTTATTATGAGCCATATTATGGTGGTAATATTTAAGAACTGTAATGAAAACTAATCAGCATATTGTTGACTTTATACGAGGGTGGTGTTAAAATTATTGTTATGTTTTTACCTTTTAAAAACATTTAAAATATGAGCTCGCAGATTGCAAATAAAGTAAAAATAAATTTGTGTTTAGTTTTAATTAGAATTCTTTATTATTCGCACAATTTTGTATGCCACTGTTCACAACTTGATGTAAACAACAACAATTGCTTTTCTTTGTTATTCCTTTGTTTATACCCTTTGCAATAAACAATAGCAATTATGCTGCAATTATTCGATAGATCTGTATAACGGAGATCTTCAAACCACGATTACCCTCTTCAAACAGACCGCCTTTTCACACAAAACTGACTGAACTTCACTCACTGCAGTCGCCTGCTTTGCCTTGCCTTTTATATGGCAGAGTAAACAGTCTGATGAATGTTCTTGAAGGCGAATGTTAATGCCTTCGCCTTCTTGAAATCTCTATAAATGTAAACATCATTGTTTCTAAAGAAAATTTTACACAAATTGTTTGCGTTCTATTGGATCGGCGAATTTTATTGCGGCACTCGTAACTACCCAGACAAAATTAAATGAAAGGAAAAGAGTTAATGTTTGCAAACAGTCTTTAAAAGTAAAGTCTGTGGTCTTGCTATATAAAAAAGTTCTCCGTCATTGTTTAAATTTGAATCACCACCATCAGCCATTATCATTATTTTAAATGGACTCTGGTTTTCCTTTAAAGTGTTGGAAAACAGAGTTTTTTTGTTTTTCATTTCCTTTTAAGATTTGAAAAAACTTTTATTTGTTTTCAACGATTCCTTCAGTTTCGATTTTATTTCTTACACACACACAACAAAAGTATAGACTGAGTGCAGCAATGCAAAGAAAAGCAAAACTTTTAAGGAAGTTTCTTTTGCAGTTATTAGTGTGTGTCGGTAAAAAATATACGTGTGAACTTCCTGAATTTCCTCTTGCTCTTTTCTTCCTTTTTCCATTCGTTCTTATGGCCATGAGCTTGAGAAATAAAATAAAAGTGATGCGCTAAGGTAAGTGTTAATTCAGTAGTTTTGTTGGCCATAACTACGACGATACGATATTTCATGATTTGCACTTGTAATGGCAGGAATTTCTTAAAAGTTTTTCGTTTTTCCTTTAAGGAACAATTTCTACGAATTGTTTTAACACGTGGATGTTTTATACGAGAAACTAATTTTTTTTAGTTTGTAGTTTGTGCTGCTAAAAATGAGTTCGATTTCCTCTGAGACAAATCAGTCGACAATAGTGTTACGAAAATGAAAAATGAAAACAACGATGTTTACATTTATAGAGATTTCGAGAAGGCGAAGTTATGAGCATTCGCCTTCAGGAACATTAATCAGATTGTTTACGTTGCCACATAAAAGGCAAGGCAAAGCAGGAAACTGAGTTAATAAAGTTTAGTCAGTCTTGCGTGAAGACGCGATATGTTTGAAGAGACTAATTGTGGTTTGAAGATCTCCGTTACAAAGATCTCTCGAATAATTGTCTAGTAATTGTTATTGTTTATGCAAAGGGTATAAACAGATGAAATAATAAAGAAAAGCAATTGTTGTTGTTTACATCAAGTTGTGAACAGGGGCACACAGAATTGTGCGAATAATAAAGAATTTTAATTAAAACTAAACACAAATTTATTTTTATTTTATTTGCAATCTACGGGCTCATATTTTAAATGTTTTTAAAAGGTGAAAACGTAACAATATGTTGGATAGTCAACCACACAGTGCTATCCTTTAGAGTCCTCAAATCCATAAAAGGTTTCTAATAAAGATTATTTGGAGCCGTGAATTCTAAATATATGGCTGAAGTAAAAGATTGACTTTATTTATAAAAATATAGGAAGACATTCATTCTACTCAGGAGTTTAGTAATGTAAACTTTTTTTTCCATGAGTGTAATGGACTAAAAGTTCAAGCGTCAACTCCAAACAACAGCTTTGAGAAGCTTTGAGAAGCATGGCAATCAATTTCTTACTCTCAGAGAAAGATATCGCCTGAAGAAATATTTTTTCCCATTTTGTTCGAGGTGTCACTTACGAGCGCTGGTCTAGTAAGCCTGCCCACTACCCATTAGGCTAGGACGTGTTCAGAGGTTAAGGACCTGCTGGTGAATAAAAGACCGTGAGGAGATTGCTAAGTTCTACAAGGCATTACGTTCCCAAGGAAGCGAGGAATGTCTTCTACTCGAGTTTTTGTAATCATTAGCTTCGAATCCGTATAGACTTGTAGGGCAATGGCAAATACAACACATTTGCACAGAGGGCGTTGATTTCCAACTCCAGATGACCAACGTCTCTCCTATTCCTGTTGCTTTGATAACTCTCAATATCTTGTTGTGTATTTTCTCCTCAATAGTGTTAGAGTCGTACACTTTCTAAGTATGTGTTGTGATGATTCACAGAATCTTTGAGCGGCTTGAGGCGAACACGAGGGATTCATGTTCCTATAGCCTGGTTACTATTCTCCGGCAACTTTTGAAATCCAGGCTTGAGAAAAATCTCCGCCACTCTTGCTTTTTAGTAAGAATAGGCTTCCCAACCTCAACAATGTGAATTTCCACTGGATCTAAGATCAAACAGAGTGTGACACTAATTAGCATTTCCACCTCATTCAACTTGTTCAAATAGTTCCATACTAATCTCGAATTAAACTTAACCCAGCCAAGTGCTGGGGTGATGGCTGCCTGTTTTATAGTGTTTTTTCGTAGCGTAGACTTTCTCTTGCAAGATATCAGCCAGTTTTTCGTTGAGTTACGACTATTTCACTCTCGTATCGTATAGTGTCGCTCCTTTTCCGTTAACTGCTATTGACTCAGCCGTAAAATCTTAGTATTTAGTCTAATTGCTAAGCAAAACCATAGATTCTACTGGGTCTGTTCAGGGGACAGTTAGGGATTTGACGATGCTATAATACTAGAACCAGGTACTTTGAACCAAACACTTGCATAGCTCGAGAAAAAGAAATGAATTTGCATTATGGCAGCCGTATAATGAACGAAAGGTGGCGAAACGTAGCCTACTTACGATTCAAAAAACCTTACATAAATCTGTATTTTACTGGAACTGCAATGCATCTGTTATACATCAGTCTAGTCGTTAACTTGCGGCGTTTTCTCCTTTGCCTAAATTACTATGTATTTTTAAAATCAATATAACCACAGACGACACTGCGCATAGAATGGAAAATGTAATTAAATTTACTACCTAGGCTTTACTACCTTTATCTTCAACGTCAATTACTTAGCAAAAGAAGTATGCCAAGAATTCTACAAATTATTGGGTGGTTAATCAGCCTTGAAGTATGCAATAAATTTCGAATTTTTCTCTACTCAATTTTTATTAATAAAAAACTTTTTTAATAGATTTCCTTAGTTAAGCAACTTAATTAAATCAACAACTTCTTTAACTGACTAATAATTGTCCAATATACTTCCGTTTCTATGCATTCCTAAATCAATTTTAATTTTCTTGAACTTATTCACTTGATTTCCAAGCAGTTTTCTTCTACTGACAGCCCCAAGGAAATTCAATAAAAAAAAATATCAAAAAGCTCTGTGTATTCTCTTTTTTATAACGATGATGATAAGAAAGCAAAAGCAGAAGTAAAAATAACAACAATTATAATTGAAATATTCAGTCATTCATTCATTTATTTATTTATTTATTATGCAATGATTTCATTCCCTCCTCTTCTCCCCCTCCTATCAATGAAATGTCACATCAAAATTTCCTTGGAATGGCGTATATATTGAATCAATTTTTAAAGCTTCAATGACAATTACCACACTAGCTATGCTTACAACCACTAAAACTGCTGCTAAAACATGTACAATGCACTTGTTGACATACTACCGCACACACATACATACTCTTCCCTCACTCTCTCTCTTATAAGAATTTCTAACAAAATTGAATGAAGCATACCTTAAGGCTTTAACGATAAATAATGAATTATTACAGGAGAGTCGTAAGATTAAAATCGAAAACAGCAAACGACTAAAGCGCTCCCATACACAGTGGGAGAGAAAGTGACGAAAAGGGTGGAAATAAAGAAAAGTGAAAACCTCAGGTTTATGGCTGTATTTGCATTCACCAACATGGACACACACAGACACACACATGCTCTCTTTACTTACCATTCATACCTCTGACAGCCAATGTAAATGGTTGGCATTTTTTCTTCTTCTTTCAACTTATTTTTCGTTTGTTTTTGTTTTTCTTAAGTTGTATTAGAAGTACCGTTAGTGGTATAGCAGTTGTAGTGTTGGTGATGGTGATGGTTTGTTTAGCCATTAACCAACTCCTAATGTTATGCAATGTTTTCAATGGTATTTGGTTTCAACGGTGTGTGTGTGTCTGTGTGTGTGTTTATACAACTGCAATCTCTCTTTCTGGCAATTTCTTGAATGGAAAAGAAAATTCAAAATAAAAAAAAACAAAAAACTTTAAAAGAAAATGAATTTGCTTTGAAAAAGAAAACCGAATGAAGTAAAAGAAAAATTGAAAATCATGTGGAATATGTTGTGTTGTTTTTAAAGACGAAATGGTAGTTTTTTCCAACTAAGATAAAACAAAGTCGGCTTAATTACAGTGATTACAATGGGCCCTAGTTTCTCAAGCATTCCGCTGAACAACGTGCAACGTATACAACGTGCAACGTATACAACGTACTGTATTGTAATGTTCCCTCACTATTTATTGCCATTGGTAGGTAAACAAAGTCACCGTAGTCTAGTAGGTAGTATGTTAGCTTACTAGGCCTGAAACCGTAGTTCAAACCCCAACTAAGACATCTCAAACAACACGAAATATGAAAAACTTGTTACGATTTTACCTTTTAAAAACGTTTAATATAAAATAAAATTCTTTATTATTCGCACAAGTCTGTGTGCCACTGTTCACAACTTGATGTAAACAACAACAATTGCTTTATTTCTTATTCCTCTTTGCACTCTTTTGCGTAAACAAAGACAATTACTAGTCAATTTGTTCGACAGATCTTTAGAACGGAGATCTTCAAACCACGATTACTTTCTTCAAACACAACGCGTCTTCACACAAGATGACTTTACTTTTAAATTTTTCAATCCCACTTCTGACACCAGTGTTGACCTTTTCTCCGTAACCTTCTGGCAAAAACTCTGAGAGTAAATATAATAACCATGAAAAATTGCTCAAATATTTGTCGTTGAAAGTCGACTTTAAATTGTAGATTTCGCCATTCATAGATAAAATTAACAAACACAACATAAGTGGTAAGTGAAGGTAGGTTGTAATCCTGACTAAGTTCAGGTCACGGGTTCTGATTATGTTGTTAGATAGTGTCAGCATCTGTCAAGCTGAAGTATTCACTGTGGATAGGGCAGCAAACATTCAAAGATTCCAAGAATGTTCAAGGAAGCTCCCTTTGTCGGAGTGATTAGTAGGCCATGCCTAATGACAGTCTTTTGCGAGAAAGTTGGGTGTAGCGAGAGAGAGAGAGAACGAGTAACCGGTTGTCTGCCACTGTCCGATATTGTTTAGATCTAGGGAGACATTCCTTATAAGAAAATTTCTAATTAATGTGGCCAATTTAGCTTTCATTGAAGTTTGAATGGTTTAAAGGCTTAAAAGCTTAAAATTTGTTCGGGCATGATGGGAATTTCAGTGCTCAGCGATCTGTAACTTTCTGCACCAATGGCTTCATTTAATGGATCGAAGTGTGAAGCGATCTATTAAAATTTTAAAAGGTTTGCTTACTACATTTCCTAGTTTGCCTATTAAACGACTAGAAAAAATCATTTTTATTTGCCCTAGAACACAACGAAAACTTAAGGTGCTTATAACTACGAAGAAGGACATCCACTGGCTGGGATTACATAACTAATTGCATACGTACGTGCATAAAACATCGTCATCAACCACTAGAGATGACATGTTGAACATGTTTCATGAACAAATTTTGAATAATAACAACAACAAGAACAACAACTAACCACCTACTACTTCTTACCCTACCCTGGTTTTATTGTAAATTTTCTTGTAAAGTTTACCAAATAACTTTTGGATGTTGTTGTTGTTGTTCTATGTACTCACCTAGAATTGTTCATGTGCAGAGTACCAATAAACAAAAACAAAATTATCCACACAATGTATCTCCTAATTTAGTATGTCATCTCGCTAATAATAGCACAACAAACTAACAAAACTTTTGGCTTCTTGCCCTAACCACTGTTGTACCGACTGTCATTCCTTCAGTAGTTGGATGTCAAATGGCAAAAAGACCTCATCAAAGTACACTCAAAACTGGGGGTTATGGACTGCAACAAAAACTTTACGTTGACGACAGCTCTGACAAGCCATCAGTAATTCTGTTTTGAAATCATTCTGTGCGGCTACTGTTCCAATTCAATGTGCTGCTACACGGACAGTGATTGAACGAAGTGACAGTAACAGTAACGGTAAAGGAAAGGATAACAGGAAGTGTTGAAAGAAAAGTCAGAAAAACCAAAAAAATATTGAAAAAGAAAGTTGTAGGCGGTCATGGCTTGCTAGGTGGTGCTATGCTGCCTACTTATTGACATGAAAACGAAGCACTTACAAAAAATAGGCCACATCGATTAAGGGTAACAAAAAGGCAAAAAATCCAAATTTAATCCTCATTTGATATCATTCAGGCGGTTTCCGCTACATTTTATTATCTGTCGAATGCTATTCTATATAATCGCATGCTATTCTATATAAACTATTGGTTTCTATCGCATGCTATTCTATATAAACCCTAGGTTTCTATCGTATGTTATTCTATATAAACCCTAGGATTCCATCGCATGCTATTTTATATAAACCCTAGGTTTCTATCGCATGCTATATAAACCCTGGATTTCTATCGCATGCTATTCTATATAAACCCTGGATTTCTATCGCATGCTATTCTATATAAACCCTAGGTTTATATCGCATGCTATTCTATATAAACCCTGGGTTTATATCGCATGCTATTCTATATAAACCCTGCGTTTTTATTACATGCTATTCTATATAAACCCTGGGTTTCTATCACATGCTATTCTATATGAACCCTGGGTTTCTACCGCATGGTATTCTATATAAGCCATGGGTTTTTATCGCATGCTATTCTATATAAACCCTGGATTTCTATCGCATGCTATTCTAGGTAAGCTTTGGGTTTATATCGCATGCTATTCTGTATAAACCCTGGGTTTATATCGGATGCTATTCTATATAAACCCTGGATTTCTACCGCATGCTATTCTATATAAACCCTGGATTTCTATCGCATGCTATTCTATATAAACCCTAGGTTTATATCGTATGCTATTGTATATAAACTTGGGGTTTATATAGCATGCTATCCTGTATAAAATTGGGGTTTATATCGCATGCTATTCTATATAAACCCTAGGTGCTGTCAATTTTGTTCTTCCTCTTCATTTAGTTCTTAGTCATTTAGCTTTTCAAAACAAACTTTTTGACCAAGAAAACCGAAAATTCGGGTTTTTTGTTACTAACTGCAGAATAAAGCCAATATATCTGCATTCCCTGTAGTATCAATGTAAGGAGTTCCAAAACAATTCTTTAAATATTCTGATACTTCCGTCGCTGCTGTGCTTTTTTCTTTATTCTTTATCAAGCACACAAAAACATCCGTCCAGATGTACTACAAGAGGGACATGCTACCCTCCCTTAGTTTACTTGGGATAATCATAACCAGTCGTCATAGTCGTTTTTATCGAGTGTTTCTATGGATCATTAAGAAGAAATTAAAAAGTACTTAAAAGATACTGTATAACGAAGAGGAGGGCAAAAAGAGCATCCAACCTATCATTAGAAGATGATGAACATCAAATGGGTTAGAAAGGGCAACCAACAATCAATTTGGAAAAAAGTAAATCTCCGCTCCACAAATGTTTAATGACTCTTCACTCTGTTGTAGTCAGTTGGTGCAGGATACGGGGTTCTTTTTTGTGTGTTTTTGTTATCTCAACAACAATTAATTACGTTTTCTTTGTAACTACGAAGTGGGAGTATGGAATTGAACGAAAATAAAAACATTTTACAAGCTTTTTCTCTTTATTGCTGTTGTTAACTTTTCATCTTTAGGGGGAATTAATTTCTGTTTTTTTAAATGATTTTTGTTTGTTTTATTTCTCAATTGAACACCCTGTATTGCTAAGCATTTGAATTTTATTTTGATTCATTCTATGCTAACTAGTTTAGCAAAGCCATAAACTTTTAAAAAGCTGCGTTAAAGCTTTGTAAAGCTTTTCTGATACAAAGTGAAGGATGTGGAACTTTCTTTTAACTAAAGAGACAACGTTAATCAAAAGCTTCCGCCATAAGCTTTAAGCATTCTTAACATTATGTCCCGTATTTTTAATGTTAAATAAAGCGATAAAAGCTTTAAAATGCATTTTACAGTTCACTGTTAAAATCTTAACATTACAGCAGAGCAACTGGACATTGTTAAGGGTTGCCAAAATCAAATGTTTTGAACTTTAACTGAAATTCGCTTTTTAAGCTCCATGTGAGAAGCTAGGCCGCAATCCTGACTGAAGGGTTGTAATAGTCAATTATGTATGTATTTGTTGCTATTTCTTAGTACCAAATTTTTTAGTACTAAAATGTTTAGTTATAATTAGTAGAATTTCAATTTATAGTACCAAATTTGCCACATTTTCAGAACCCAAGGATTTTGGTACTTTTAGTACTACTATTGGTACTAAAAAGTTGAAGAGACGAAGAATTTTTTACTATTAAGCGAAGAATTTTTAGTAAATAAACTTAGTACAACTAAAATTTTAGTACCAAAATTTTTAATACCAAAATATTAGTACCAAATTTTTTAGCACCAAAATTTTAAATACTAATTAGTACAATTTAAATTGTATTTTAAAAAATTAATCTTAAATAAATAAATAAATGAAAGTAAATTTGCCACATTTGCAGAATCAAAGGGTATTGGTACTTTTAGTACTAAAAAGGTACACTAAAAATTTAGTACTAAAAATGGTGTTCAAAGATTTAGTACTAAAAAGGGTAAAATTGTTACTAAAAATTAGGTACTAAAATAATAAACATTGTACCAATAAATTAGTACTAAAAATTGTACTAAAAATGTTGAACTAAAAATGGTCAAATTTAGTACTAAAAATAATAAGAGATTTAGTACTACAGTGCACTCGCGATAATATGAACTAATTAAAACAAAGCGTGTTCATATTTTCGAAATTGTTCATATTTACAAATGGCTTAAACTGTTGAATAAAATGTTGCTTTCTTGCAAGGTAAACACTTTTCCTGCTTAAATAAAAGCTTTTTTCCATTAAATAATTATATTTTTTGTTTTATTTAAAAAACCGAACTTAATTCACTAAATTTGTAAAAGTGTTCAAAGTGTTTTTTGAACGAGAACATTTAAAACAGCCTTCTCCCGTAACTGTCTCAATACATTTAAGTCTCGTTGTTCAACGATTTCACTTTCTACCCACTCCAATGTATTATTAAAAATTTCAACAGCTTCCCTGTCTTTAATCGTTCGCTTTGGCTTCTCCACACAATCATCTTAGTCCGATATTTCTTCTATTTCCTCATAGCATTCTTTAAGATTCAACTTCAATTCTTTTACAGTACAATAGCACATTACAGAGAACATAAACCTCGGGTCTCAGGGTACATAAAATATTGGTCGTACTTTCTTCATTTGTAAATTTTGTCTAAGATTACTTAAAGGGTTTTCATCTTCAGGATCACTTTGATTAACCACCATATTTAAAATATTATTCCAGCATTTGGATATCACAGATGCATCTACTCCACTCAATGCTGATTCTAAAAATAATAACGGCTTCCTTTAAAGTAGTTTGCTTCATAGACTTAACTAACCCAAACTACCCCTTTAGCAGCAATGGAAGCCAGAAGACTATTTCTATAATAAAGTTTTGTGATCCCGATTGCATTTTGGTCAATGGATTGGATAAGAGGTGTCACGTTCGGTGGCATAAAAATTACAAAAATAGAGCCGTTTCCAGATTTTAGTTGGTCCTCAAGTTGGAAGAATGGCTTTTTCTAGCTTCACTTTTTTGGATAAGAATTGTTCTACATACATATATCTACATACATATTTATGTACTTATGTGTGTTTTTTTTAAGATTTGATTTTAAAATAAACATAAATAACTCGGGATTTCCCCATTTTCTAACGCTTTGTAACTGAAATTTGTATGCTTTAAAAATAAAAAACTGTTCATATTTTAAAGCCTTTGTACAAAGTTCATATTTTAGAGTAGTCAATGGTTAAGAAAAAGTGTTCATATTTTGGGGTGTTCAAATAATAGAGTGTTCATATTATCGCGAGTGCACTGTATAAGCAAAAAAAATTATAAAATTAGTACTAAAAAGTTTATGCTAAAAATAATACAACAGTACCGATAGTGGTGAAATTGGTACTAAAACTAATAAATAAAATAGTAGCAATAGTGGTCAAATTAGTAATAAAAATAATAGAATAATATCGCTAGTGGTAAAATTGGTACTAAAAATTTAGTACTAAACCTAATAAAATAGTAAAATTTGTGATAAAATTAGTAGTAAAAGTGTTGTACTAAAAATGCGTTGCTATATGGTGAAATTGGTACTAAAAATATTAAAATCGTGCCAATAGTGATCAAATTAGTACTTAAAATTTAGTACAATAAGCAATGGCATAATACCGAAAGTTACTAAATCAGTGCTACAAAATTTGTACTAAAAATAATAAAATAGTTCCAATAGTGATGAAATTGGTATTAAAAATTTATAAAAATAGTACCAATAGTGCTAAAATTAGTACTAAGTTATATAGAATACTAAAAGTTATAGAATAATACAGATAGTGATAAAATTAGTACTAAAAATATATGAAAATATCAAAAGTGGTACTAAAACTGCGTTAAGAGAGGACTCATAATTGCTTGTAATAAAAGTGTAGTACTAACTTGTCATTGCAGTGCTTAAGGCAGTACTAAAAATTGTTTGTATTACTATGCAGTATAACTGGTACTAAAATGTTTTGGTACTTAAAATTCTCCAATACTTTTAGAGGCAACTTAGAAGTTTGCGAGGTTGGGTACGTTCTGGGTTACTGTCTGTGTATTAAATTTAGAAATTTTCTTGAGAAAATTTAATTCAATTTTCCGCAAATAAAATTGCAGTTGATAAGTAACAACTCAATTTAAATCATTGAAATCATAGACATGAAATGGAAATTGAAATCAAAATTAATTTTAAAAGAATGAAAAAAAAAACAAATTCTTTTGTGCTGCCATAAGCCACTTGGCATATTGCAATTGACCCCCTACACAGTTAATGGTACTTTTCTAAAAAAAAAAGAGAAATCTTCTTAACTAAACCACCCCCTCCCTCTTTTTTATTCATCTTCCTCGCTATGTTGCTCTTTCTCTTCCTCTCACTCCTTCTCTCTCGTTCACCCTGTCTCTAGCTTGTTTTTGCGACTACAAGTGCACAATACATTTTGAGTGGGACTATGCTGGTTGTAGCAACAATTTTTTTTAATGGAAATTAATTTAACAAAATTTGTCTTATTTTTAATAGAAATAAGAAGAAGAATTTTAATAATTTAATTTAAAATTATCTCTTTAAACTTTGTTTATATTTAATAAATTAATTCTCTCTCTTTCTTTCTCTTTGCAGGTAAGTTTTTAATGCAACCTGTTGTGGGGTCCCCCTCCACCATTTTCTTGGTTCCTTTAGAAAGTACCAACGAGTACCAACAAGTCAGGTATCTAGAGTGGCATAGAAAAGAAGGATGAGTGGAAAGAAATATAAATCAATTGAATTTCTATCTCTATATCCTTTTGGCTACAAACGAACAGAAACGATAACAGAACCGATAACACAGAGAACATTTTTTTTTAATTTCTATATCTGCAAGTGAAATATTGTTTTGTATTCGAAAAGAAAGAAGAAAACATAGAAATTGTAGTTGCTTTCCAAATGGTTGATAAATATCACCGTGTATGAACAACTGAATGAATGCAGAATTGAAATGAAAACGGTGGCCCTGAGTGGAATTTAACTTGTTGGGCAGAAATAAGGATAAACAGAACGAAATAGTTTTTGTTTTAATTTTCTTTATTATTTTATCGAAATATTTACAAATAGAGGAGAGGGTGGTAAATGTATGCACATAATCAAAGCATTCAGTAGTACAACAGGATTTCAAAGGATAATTATAAAAACAAATCAAATCAATTTTATTTTATTTTCATAATACATATTTTATAAGGCGATTAAGACGAAATTCCGAATGAATCTTCAACAATTTTTAAGCAGAAAACATATTTTATTTTTTTAAATATAAAGGCAGGAGGTTATCGGTTTTGAATTTTAATCCTTCTTGATAACAAAATTTTTTATAACGCAATGTGATACTAATAAATCAGGTGCAACAAAATAGAATTTTTCTCACAATCCAAGTCATTTCGCCATGGAAAAGGTCTCCGAACTTGAACCTATTCCAAGCATTATACGAGATTCAAAATTATTTTGTCTTTATATAACACTACACTCACTGACATATCAGAGCCCAGTTAAAACGGATCATATGAATGCATCAAATCTATAGTTTAACACGTTGACTGCCGCGGCAGTTTTCAGAAAACTGGCCACGCAAGTCAACATTGACCTTTTTGTTCTTTTCCCAGAAGCCATTTATCGATACTAGCACTGATATAATACGATTTTATTCGTAGCTACACAAAAATGGCAGGTTTAGTGTGTACGAGATAACTCGTAGTTGGCACGCTAGAAGGGAGTCTACTACTACCAGTAGTTGAGTGAAGAGTCTTCAACTACTGGCATCTCTCTCTTTGGGTTACAACCCTACGGTCTCTATTGGTTGGTATATTATACAGCTCCTTTCATTAACACTCGTAGTAGCTTTTTAAGTTTCTGGTTACAGGGATATCCCCGTTAGTTGATGGGCTTGATAGAATAGGAACACTCCTACTAGTTTTAAATAAACACACATAAAATTATTTAAGTCAATCTCGTGCTTACTTAACTTAATTGGCTATTACAACCGCCTTTAGTAAGGATTACAACCTAGATTTTCACACCACCCATGTTTTATGTGTGCTAAATTTAGCCATGAGTGGCGGGTCCTACAGATTCAAGTCTACTCTGAGGGACAGATTTATGAGAAACTTTTCATGACAATTTTATTTTACTCTGAGAATTTTTGCCAGAAGAATGTGTTTGACGTGTCTGAGCTGGTGATTGAACCGTTGCGGGGTCGCGTCTTATAAGCCAACACACTACTCGCTAGACTATGACGACTTACTTCACTCAATTACCTTAATATTGTCTCTTGACCCCTACATTTATGCTACTTCTCGGAATTTCAGTAATGATTTCTCTAGCGTCTAGATAACCTGAGGTGCCAAAATATCCAGTGAAGTAGATTTCAACCTTTGGACTGGGTTTAGAGGGATAGAACTCCTTGTCTATCATGCTTTACCAAGCTCTGTATTCAATAGTCTAGTAGGTAGCTGGTTTAGTGTTGGCTTATTAGGCATGAGGCCTCGGTTCAAACCCCAGGTCAGACATCTCCAACAAAACGAAATATGACAAAATATTTCTCCTCCGACTTACTCTCAGCAGATTTCTGGCAAAAACTCTGAGAGTAAATAAGCCTATTATGAAAAAGTTTCTCAAAATCTGTCGTTCGGAATCGACTTTAAACTGTAGACCCCGCCACTCATGTATAAAATTAACACACAACATAAGTGGTGTGAGAAACTAATCGTAATCCTGAAGGGTTGTAATGACCAATTATGTATGAAAAAAATTATGTATGTGTTCAGTATCAAGCACCGTATTTGACCAAAAATCTCTTTAGAGTTGGAAACCATTTTGTTTTCAAGACTACGACTTTTGTACGGGCTTCGGTCGCCTCCTTAGAGAAATTCATAGGCCTTGATCGTCTATCAGCGGGAATTTTGTATTCCTATTGAAAAAGTACCAGAATTGACTTTAATTCCGTTTGCCCTGGGCATCCTTCTCTTCTTACCGTCTTATAAGCAGCACAATATGGTCTGTCTGGGTTATAACCTAAGTTATAGCCTGGCATTACTGTGCGCAGCACAACAGTGGTGGCATAAATTCAACCTAAAATGTGTCTCGAGGCCTATATCTTAACCTATACCCTACACAATATATTCTCAGTTCTAACATTACAGTGATATGCAGAGTGTGTATGCTAGGCGATATGTTAGCGATAGTTGTATAGGAGTTTTGAAGTTCTGATCTATGTTTGTTTACCAAGTACTCTTTGGCGATATAAATTTACTTTAAAATAGCGTGGCCTATACATGTGAATCCTATTGTTTACATGTGCAAAGGAGACCATGTTTCTCTTCCTTCTCTAGTGGAATCGATTCGCTTCACACACACACAAATAATATTCGTCTCTTTATAGCTTCTCTTTCCGTTTCTGTTCATTGTTGTTGTTGTTGTTGCATTCAATAAATTCAACGTACAGGCCTCATTATAAGGAACCTTCAATAAGAAAAAACAACAACAATAAAAACAATAACTCACCATGATTTTCATCTCTAGTCGTACATACTCGATATAACGGCTTGAAATGTTTTTTTAAATGTTTGGTCATCATGGGGGAATAAAAAAGCCTACCTATGAGTGTGTGAGAGAGGAGCATAATTTTGTCTTCTTCTATTTTTTGTTTCGTTTTTATTTTTATTTTCTCGTCATCATCATCATTTCATGTTTTTAATGGCCTTATCAAGGTAAAATTTAATTCTATTTTAATCTTGTGGACACAGGAAGATTCTGAAAAAATAGAAAAAAAAAACATAACAGAGAAAATATAAAAACAAGAACAACAACAACAAGCATCGCTTACGCATTATTTTTCATCAGTTGTTTCTCTATTGTGTCTATGCCAGCGGTTGCGTATGTTGTGTGTGTATGCAAACATTTACCCACACACACACTTTCATCATTCGCCATTGAAATGTTGACATGGCATGACATGGACACACAATCATATTCCGTAAAAAAAAAACAACCAACGCAGCTTGCTAACCCAGTGAATATTTTAATAGAGAAACAGTGAAACTGGGTTTCCCAAATAAATTTTTTTCTGTTTTGAATGAATTGAATTTTTATTTTTCATAAAAACCGTGACAATCAAATGAAATAGAAAAAAATATTCTTGAATGTAAAATTGTATTTATTGCAAGACTAGGCTAGTGAACTGTCTTCAAATTCAGCTCAATTCGAGGTCCAATCAAATCACTTAACACGTTGACTGTCGATTACGAGATAACTCGTAGATTGCGTTCCCTTCTAGCGTACCAACTACGAGTTATCTCGTACTCACTAAACCTTCCATTTTTGTTCAGCTACGAATAAAACCGTATTATATGAGTGCTAGTATCGATAAATGGCTTCTGGGAAAAGAACAGAAAGGTCAATGTTGGCGTGCGTGGCCAGTTTTCTGAAAATTGCCATGACAGTCAACGTGTTAAACAATACCGGCATGAAATTAAACGAAGATTGTTTTCAGTTTGTAAGTGTGTTGCTGATCACTGAGTTTCTGAAATTACTCTGGAGAAAGTATCCACGCATCCTCAATAATATTCATGAATTCTTTCATATTTTCTCACATTTGCTGTATTACCGATTGTACCTCTTTAGGTTTTCGCTGTCTTGCGTTAACAAGCAGCTTCTCGTTCCAAGCGCTAGAACGTCACCGATAACATGTCACATTTTTCTTCGCCACTCTACCAAACGTAAGCATTGTGGTATTGAGAATAGCTTGGCGTTTTTTGAGCATGTAGGTTAGGTTAGGTTAGGTTAGAGGACGTGTACTTGTCAACAGTGACAAGTACAGTACCCGGAGGTCGAATTGACCAATTGTACAACGTCCTAGCTTCTCACACCACTCGTGTTGTGTGCGTTAATTTTATACATGAGTAGCGGGACCTACAGTTTAAAGTCGACTCCGAACGACAGATTTTGTGAGAGGCTTTTCATGGCAATTTTTACTCTCAGAGTTTTTGCCAGAAATCTGCTGAGAGGAAGTCGCCTAAGAAATATTTTCATATTTTCGTTTTGATGTCTGACCTGGGATTTGAACTCGGGCCTTTCGTCTAATAAGCCGACACACTACCTACTAGACCACGGCGACTTCAAATGTATGTATGAGCATGTTAATGCTTTCCAACTTCCTTTTTTAATTGCGCACGATAACCCTTTAGTCAAGATTGCAACCTAGCTTCGCACATTACCTATGTATGTTGTGTACTAATTGTATACATGAGTGGCAGGGCCTACAGTTTAAAGTCGACAGACTTTTCAGATTTTGAGAACGACAGATTTTTAAGAAACTTTTCATGGCAATTTTTATTTGTTTTCACACTATTTTCCAGAAAACTGCTGAGATGAAGTCGCGAACAGCGGTTGAACCACTGTCTAGTACGCCATTACACTGCCTACTAGACTACGGCTACTTTATTGACACTATAATGGGCATTTACTTCAGTTAACACCAAATGCTGTCGTTAATAGAAATTGCTTCTGCAGATAGTTCATTTTGACAGTCCCTTTTACAGACCATTTTGTATTTATTTTGTTATTTTCCTTCCATTTATCACCTATGCACTCATCAGAGGTCAGCAATGAGTATTCAAAAAGATAAGTAGATTCGAATCATACTCATAATTTCTGATACTTATACGCATTCATACTTATTTTAATATCATACTCATACTACTCATATAATTTCCCTGGCCAAACAGAAAAAAGAAATATCAAGTGGCAGCAAAAAAATAAGAACCTCGCTTTAACGAATTCAAATTTAACTTGAATATCCTCCTTTAGAAAACATGGACATTAACTTAAATATTAGGGGTATACATTGAAAATCAATTGAAAAACGAATGAAAAAAACTCATATTTTAAAACGTGATTACTTGCCTTACTGAACCTCCCTAATATTTGTGTATTTTTGTCTTTCTTTCTTTTTTTTAATGCGTGAGAAAAATATTCAATTTCAAAAGATTTTGAAAAAAAAAACAAAAACAAAATCAAAATGAAAAAAATTAAACTCTTTGTTGGCAAAATGTCAAAGGTTACACAAGTCCATTTGAATATCTTTCTTTCCTCTGTTGAATTATATAGGAGGGTATTTGTACAGAAGGCGATGATTGAAGTTATTTTTGGTCTAATACTGTTGGCTTAATGAGGAAAATATTGAAAAAACAAAAAATTTTAAATTGAAAAATTATGAAATAAGAGAGATGAGGTAATAGAAGGGAGTAAAGTGAAGAAAAACTGAAGTTAGCTCAGCTTTTTTGCCTCCTATCGAAAATCCTCGTCTCCTGTCCTGTATGTCGCTAATTCCGGGATGACATTTCATAGCCATATTTTCGACTTAATGAGGGCACACACTTTAAGCAAATCACTACACGCTAGACAAGTTTTACAAGACAATTTTTAAATTACCAGAGGCGCCGAAGTGTCGAAAATAGACTTGCTCGTTATTACAGCTTCTCCCGAAGCCTTCGAAAATTATTATCAGCCTTTAAGATTTTCGATACGGGTACCTTGGTGATTTACAGCGGCTGACGCGTATAAATACGGCAATTACTGATTAGAATACACAGCCTAAGGCCGCGTTTTCACGTGTGTTTTCGGGAACGATGAAACCGTATGGCAAAGTGTGGTACAGATGGCTCTAGCGAAAGGGTTTAGCGCGCATGCCTAGTTGATATTATTTTCTAATGACTGATACGAGATTTTCAACATCGATTTTAGCTACACTTATTTGCAAATCGTATGCTCCATATTTACAGAAAGGATCAGTCTTCTTTAGACTCTACAATGTTGTATTTTTCTTTTAAAATCAGTGAGATGCTATAATTCAATGTTTTTGTACCAGCTGAAGCGATTCATATTCGAAATCCTAATTCGTTATCCTTCTATCTAATGGTTGTTTTTCTATCAGTAAAGTTTATCCCTACTCGTGGACGTAGTGTATTGATTGGACATGAGGCCATTGTCTACACATCTCTAACAAAGCGAAGATGAAAGTTTATTTCTTCGACGACTTCCTCTGGTTTAAACTATGGGAGTCATGGATGGAGTAAGAAGCTGGGTTGTAATCCTAACTAAAAGATCCAGACCAATTGAAATTGATCCAGACCAATTGAAAGAACAATTTAATACGGCGTTCAGATAGGCACCTTTATTACGTTATTGAGCTCAATATTCCATATAAAGTTTCAATTAATTATTGCGCAATAAATACGTAAATTGTTATAATATTGAGTAAAACTTAAAATGCAGCACTGTCATAAGTATGTACAGTGAGCATCAAATGTTAAAACAACAAAATAAAAACAATGTTGTTGAAATAACCAGCTATTTTGTTTACCAGCTGTCAAACGAATATTATGTCTGAACACTTAAAATATTATTGACTCAATAAAAGTGCATAAACAGCTGAACTGCGTACATTATTATGTCTGAACACTTAAAATATTATTCACTCAAAAAAAGTACATATCTGAACATAGTATAAGATTTAAATGATCTAAAAATATTGTGTAGGCGACCTCTTCGTTTAACCTTTGACTGCATGTGACTATTTGAATAAATTCTTCGGCAATGTGTAGCATATTGTGCTGGCTATTTGAGTTTTAAAACCAAGTTCAAACGAATCAAGCGATTTCGGTCATTATGTGCCTTAGTTATATACATTCGAAAGCTCTACTAAAATGTCTGTCTGTCTGTTCAACAATCAAAGTCTAAAATGCTCATCCAGTGAGTTCAAATCTTTTTCTTTTATCATGCAAATCATGATCAATCATCTATTAAGTGACTAAAATCAGATATTCTTCTATCCTTTAACCCTATCTCGCCAAGATCTAGTTTAAGGTTTGGTTTCAGGTCTTTAAAAGAAATATTCAATTATACTCCACAAATTTTTATTCCATGTTGAATAATCCCTAGCATTTCCTGACCTTCATGCTTATCAAAAATACAATATCTTGGAAAATCTAAAAATTACTTTTAAATTTTTACTATACAAAGGAAAATTTATTAAATTTTCTTATAAACTTGAATAACTTTTTCAAATTTTTCCTTGAGTGTATTTAAATTGACGTTATAAATGCAACACTGCTTCAGGTATTCATAAAACAGTATTGCCACATGAGAAATTAACACAGAAAAAACAAACAAAATACAACACACTCTCTAGCTCTCATGATAATGTAGATAAAAACAAAACAAAACCAATAAAAACAACAATTTCTCACCATATTGAGAGGAGAGCAATGAAAATCTGCACAATAAAATAAATTGCAATGAGATTAACACAGAGAACCAAAATTGAAAGAAAAAAAAACAAACAAACAAAAAAACATGTTTTAATAAAAACAACACGAGTGCACTGGATATATACTTGCGCAATAATTCATATGATGGAATGCATAAACAAAAATAACAGCTTTCGATGGAGCTCTTTACTTTGCCAAGATAGAGAGAGAGTGGAATTTGTTTGGAGACATAAGATAGAGAGAGAGTGAGTGAGAGATATGCATTAATAGTTAAATGCATTTGTAAGGCTTTCGTTCAGCAGCCATTAAAAGAGAACACCATACGAGTGTGTTTGTTTATTTACCTTTTACTTTGCTTTTGTTTTTCTTGGTTTTGGAGTGTTTACTTTTATTATTTTTGTTTTTGAATGGGGTGGTGAGGAGAGAGGTTTTATTATTGTTGTTAGTGTTGTAGTTTATTAAGTAATATTTTGTTTTTGATTCTTCATTCCTTGGAAAGCGCGCGCATATTGTATATTTTAGAGAATTTTTCTATTTTAGCTGTTGGTTATTGCTATTACTGTTGTTGTTGTTCTGTTATTTTGAGTATCATTCATTTTTTTGTACTCACATTTGCCATGCTGCTGCTACTGCTCCAAATTGTTAGATTATGAAGTAAATCTAACAGCACACAACTACAATAACAAAAAACAATTTTATTTTCGGAGAGATGAGGGTGTTTATGGGGGAAAAAAAACAAAAGTATTGTATTGCTGTTGTGCGCTCTTCTTTTTTTTTCTATAGTTGTATGGTTGTAGTTGTTGTTGTTGTGCTTTTGGTGTATTTTATTAGACAATTGTATTGTTTTTGTTTTTCCATACGTTTAGTTTAGTATTTAACAAAGCAGAAGCTGCTACTCTACCAAGCCAGACCAGACCAGACATTTATCGTCTGCTACTATTTTATTATTATCGGTACTAATTTTACTACACTACACTACACCATACGCTACCGTCACAACGAGTGATTACTACTAACTGAACAAGTAGTGTAAACGTGTTGTTTGTAATACGAAGACGGCCATTGAGAAAATTATTCTTACGGTGTTTATTTATTTTACTTTACATTTAATACGATAATAATTCATTCCTTTTTATTTGTTTTAACAAAAAAAAATGGTTAATAATTGAAGAAAAAAAAATAAAAAATAATTTAAAAAAAAATTAATTTTAATTAAAAAAGAGGAAATATTGTTAAAAAAAATTAAAAAACAAAAATTTTTAAAAAAATTTCCGTGTTCCAAATTTTTAAATTAAAAATGTGTGTTGAAATTCAGAAAATTTGAAAATCTTTTGTTAATATGTTGTGGTCATTTTGACACCGTTAAGTTGTATTCTTTTCTATTCAGTAGTTGAGAGTGAGAGTAAGAGCAAGTGTATATCAAAGAGATTTGGAAAACATTGCGTGCGTGCGTGCGTGTTTGTGTGCGATTGTGTAAGTGCGTATACAGAGTTCGATGATTTTGTTACATTATCTGCTGCGTGTTTTCTTTATGTCTAGTTTTATTAATGCTGCTGCTGCTGTTGTTGATTTTCCTTTGCTCTTTGTATACTCATTCTTATGTTCTCTTTCTCTCTCTCTCTCACTGGTGTTGTGTTTTTATGTTAGCATGAGAGGATTGGTGATTGTGTGTGCTTAATTTCAATGTTTGTTAAATACCAACAATATCAACAACACACCAACGACGTAAAGTTGTCACTCAAATTTGTATTGCAAGAGTTCCAAAGGAAAAGTGGTTGGTGACACAAAACATGCCTGTTTTAAAGCTGAATTTAATAAGTTTTCCAAATAATTTCCACTTAAAATTATATAAAAATTATTAAAGAAAATAAAAATCATAAAACGAAGTGTGTGTGTGTGTGTGTAAATAAATAAAAATTTACCATCTCGAAAACACCGCTGGTCGGTGGAAATTCAAGAGAAAAAAAAGCTAAAAAAATAACGCAAAACAAAAGGAAAGAAAAAATAAGAAGAAAATAGGCCTTAAAAGGGAAAATGATAAAAAGCATACAACGCGGCTTTTAAAAAGGCACAAGAATTATGTAAAATTGTTAAAAAAAAATATTAAAAAAAAACATATTTTGAAATAAAAAATCAAATTTAAATTAAAAATCAAAATTTTTTTAAAAAAAACTGTTTTAAATAAAAAAATCACAAAAAAATATTTGCAACGTTTGCAATAACAACAGAAAACTAGTAGTAGAAAAAAAAATAAGAAAAAGTGTGTAAACCTAACCTTAAATGTGTTGAAATCAAAAAACACCGAAAAAAGAAATAAAAAATAAAAAATTAAAATTAATTTGTAAATAAAAAAAAATACCACACCCTTTAAAAAAAATTGTGAAGAAATTGTGTAAAAATTCTTAAAATCTAGAAAGAAAGAAAAATAAAATAAAATCGCTGGAAAACGCCACCATTTAAGGTGGCGTCGTCCAAAATAAAATCTTTGGAGGCAAATCAAAATGCCGAAAAGCCTATAAATGTCAACAGAATACCGGCTAAAGCCTGTAACATAAATATAAGGCCACGCACATCAATAACATCGACTCAATCTGCTTATAGCGCCTCGAGCACCTCTACTTCCAGCAGTGCTTCCAACAACTCCCATAACAAAAGGATTTTGCCAACCAACAAACCGGCTTCCATAATAAAACAAACGCAACATCAGCAACAACAACAACAACAACACCATCATCATCATCATCATTACACCACCACCACCAGCACTGCTACAGCAACTGCAACAGCGACAACAACATCGTCTCTGAATCAATTATCATCGGCAACGCCAAAATTCAAATCAAAACAATTAATTAAGGCCACCACAAAAGTGAAAAAGAAACCAAAACAATTGACGTTTGATGACAAATCAACAACAGCAACAACAACAACATCACAGCAATTCACACATTTGGCTTTTAAACAACAATCAAGCCATACGACCAACAATACCCCACCTCTGCAGACGCTGCCATTAACAACAAAAAACGCCTTCAATATTCGTAAATATTCCCTGCCCACTAATTTATCCCATAACCTCTATACTACATCCTCCCCTTTAGCAGCAGTAGCTGGTTGTCCCAAACCCGTTTCCTCTTTAAACAATCTCCCTCCCTATTCCAAGCAGCCGCCTCCTCCTCCACATAAGGCCGTACCGTGTTCCCTACCTTTAACTTCGTACGTTTTAACACAGCCTGGTAAAACGAAAAAGTCGAAGGCGTCGAAAAGATTAACGAAATTCCTTAAGGCGGCTGCTTCCTCCTCGGCCAATTCACCACACGCCAAAGGCAGACGTAAGTCATCGGCAGCCTCCATAGTAGAAACTGCTTTAGCAGCTGCCGGGGTAACAGTAAACCTAACCAACGCCTCAGCCTCATCCGCCTCGGCTACAGAGCTATTGGCCCAAGAGCTCTACACTAAAACACCCACACCCGCCTCTAATTGTGATCTCAGCTCGGTTAACTGTGGTGCTGGCGACGGCGGCGGCAGTTGTGATCAAAACGATCATTTTGCAACTGCAGGTGGTGGTGGCGGCGGTGGCGGTGGCATTGTCAACACTGGCTTAGGCATCGATTGCAGTTCTTTAGCTGGTGCATCGGCGGCTATTGGCTTAGACGCTGACGAGGGACAGGAAGAAGAATCAACCTGGTGCAGTGGTGGTGTTAATTTTCTGGTGTATATGGTTTGTTCATTCTGTTGTTGTTGCTATAATTTTCGCAATTCACCCACAAGGTAAATACAAAAAAATTTTAATTTTTAATTTTCTTGCTTTTACGTCTCCCCTTCTATTTGTTTATTTCGCATTCTACAGGGTTTCACCACACAATTGTTATCACATGTTTTGAAAAAAAAGAGAAAAACAAAAACAACAACAAAAAGAATACAAAATTCAAGTGTTTTCTGTACTTCTTGAATAATTATTTGCATTTCAATATTTGTTTAGTGCTGCACGAAATAATAGCACACAGAGAAATGTTGGTCTGCTTTGAAATCTTATCATTTTTGAAATTGTACCCACATTTTTGTTGGAATTGCTTGGTAATATTTTTATCATTTGTAAAAATTTATTGAGCGTAGTGATGAATAACTTCTGCGTTGACGAACTCTTATACATATGTACTTCTCTATATGCAGGCAATGATTTTATTTGAGTTTTGATCAAGCCTTAGTGGGCGGTTTGTAGTCGAGCACTTTAACTACTACACCACGCCTCGTAAATAGATGTCCAGATTATGTGAATGTATTGAGAAACCGCCAACAATTCAATCTGTAAACCAGTCTTTATCTTCTAGAATATGTGTATTGCATTAGCTTGTAGTTATTGTTCGCATGACTTCAATTGCTGGGATTAGTTTATAGGTCTACAGATCACCAGGAGTGTTTTCCATGTGTGTGAAGATAAATTCGAATTTGAAAATCCAAGACGCAATCTATAAATTTTAGCAGCGCCAAATTTGGTGTTAACAGTGCAAAATTTCCTCTTAACAGAGCAAAATTTTAGCTTAACAGAGCACTGTTAGCTGTTTAACAGTATCCATCTGCACAAGCCCAGTTGTTTAGGAGCTAATTTTAGGACAAATACTCTAGGTCTATGAGTACATACTATACTATATGCAAAGGTTCCAAGACCTCTTCATATAGTCAGCAACATAGTCGCATATAAAGTGATATGGTATTGAGAAAATTGGCTTTGAAAATATTAATGTTTTGATTGAAAATTCTCCAAAAGACATTTCGGAACATACAGACTACGAGCCTATTACCCACTTGCTCTGTAATTTTCTGCAAACGGAAAACGCTTTAGGTACTCTTTATCATGTGGGTCGTCTGGTTAAGACCTGATCAGAATCTGAGTAGGGTTTGAGTGTGACTAGAATCGTTACCGATGTTGTCTAATGCTAATTTTCTGTTGGTGGTTTCATTTATTGCTTCATAACGGCGTGGCGCAATGGCAATCGTATCAAAGACGCTTCTCAGTCCTTTTCTGTCAATTTTTCCCAGAGCCAGTGAAGTTAGCAGCATAAAACTTAACCTTTGTGAATTGAGTTTTTAACTTTTAAGAAGGCTTGCCTCCGTCAAAAATTCAGTTATTAATGAGACCTTGCAAGAGTTATTGAAAATTCTGTTTAAATTCAATAAATTTGTATATTTTATGTGTTATGCTATAATTTCATGCATCGGTGTAGTAACGCTGCCAATTCAATTCAGCAGAAATTTTTTTAACATTCGCGTAAAAACATCATTAAGAGCGTACGCGATCCCCTCAATGTTTGTTTGTTTAGGTAAAAAAAAAATAAAAACAATAAAACAATAAAACAACAGTAACAAATAACAACCAAATGAAAAACAAACTTTAATTAGGTAGAATATCACTCCAACAACAACAACGACAATAGCAAGAAAAAAAGTTAATAATCTTGTGTAACAAAAAAAATTACATGAAACAATAGCGCAGGCATGCAAATTCGAATAATTTACACCCCGACTATGTCTGATACCCTACTCCCTAGGATGTGCATTAGATTAGGTTAGGTTGGCATGGTAGCTTTGATACTAAAAGTTTACTTGAGCACTTTACTTGAACTCTGTACTGACCGAGTTCCTCCAAGCCATGGAAGAAGAAGTTGGCCAGCGCAAGGGCTGCACTGGATGTGCATTATATTCCCTAATAATTACAGCAAAACATGCCCACTTTTTAATGCAGATAGGGAATGTTAACGACCCAATAAACTTCCTTGACGTGATAACGACAAAACGGCCAGTTGAGGTGTAAGCGATGTTTAACCGGGGACTTGGAAAAAATGTTGCCCTTGTTCTCTAAAGAATATTGCCATCCGTTAACGTAAATTCTGTGTCATTGAATTGCGCAATTACGACGAGATTTCAACAGAGATCTTGTTGCGAGTTTTAAGGGGCATTCGCTTGGCATGACATTCTACACGTGGAATTAGCCATTGATTTGGCAAGCAGGGATCTTCTAGGGTCCATTAATGCCTTGTACTAAGAGGCGAATGTCTTTCGATTGTTGAGGGAACAAATATGGGAACTTGCTCTGGAGAAAGCTATTTTATACCATCGGTTTGACTACCTATTGCTCGGTTCGTTCTGTTGTGTTTCACGGGCTCAAATCGAATCTTTTAAGGAGAAGGCGAGTCAAAAGGTATGGTCTTAACTTGGCTTTGCATTGTGATTGCATAGTAGAGCAGCGATGCATTCCTACATTATTGGTCAACACAACCCATCAGGCAGGATTACAAGCTAGGGCGTGGCGGGTCCTACAGTTTAAAGTCGATTCCGAACGACCGGTTTTTGAGATACTTTTCATGGCAATTTTATTTCTCCCTCAGGTGCCGAAGAAATATTTCTTTTATAATTCGTTTGAGTTCCAGATGGTGGGCTTGAATTTGAACCACGCCTCACATCTAATAAGCCTACACAGTACCCACTAGACTACAGCGGCTACTAAACCGTTTACACATAAGTAAGTTTCGGTATCGTGACACTCAGGATTACATAGTAAGGAAATGCCGGTTAGGCTGCTCATCCTCTGATCTTTCTTCAAATATAATCCGCAGGAGCAATTAAGGTTTTTTTAGGTTGGCAAGCATTGCTAGCAGATTTTTGAAATTTTTTATGAAAACTAAAACTAACTTAAAAAACAGTGGCTTGCACAAATGATTTGATGGAAAAAAATTCGTATTTTTTCAGTGAAAAAAAATATGTAAACCCTTTAAGCCCCCCTTTTACCTACGCTCTTATGGGATATAGAAAATGAAAATATTAATTTTTAACGTTAATAAACTGTGTATAATTAATTTCTGTAGGTGTGTGTGTTTTTCTTTCTATTGTTGTTTGTGTTGTTTTTGTTTTGTTTTGTTTTATCAGTCAAATTTACGATATTTTCTGATATTTTATCTCTTGCGTCTGTGGCCTATTGTAATGCGTGTGTGTGTGTGTTGTGTGTAGCTGCGTGCGTGTATATTGAACAAAACAATAAAAAAATTTAATGAAAATATTTTACTCTCTCACTCAAGCTCTCATAAATTATTCTCTTTAAAAAGATGAAAAAAATTCTTAATTGCTGAAAAACCCTTTAAAATACCCAACACACTTACTTACTTATTCGCACACACGCACGCACACCTACACACGCTTGATTACTTTCGTATTAAAGTTTACAATGAAGTTTGTTAAAGCCAAACAAACAAATACACGAAAATTTACTCAAATTTTATTTCATATGAAAGGAAAAAACGCAACAAAAAAAAAAACAATTGAAACAACTTAAGGAAATAAAGTGCATTAACTTAACTTATTGTTTTTTTGTTGTTGTTATTTATTATTGTGATATTGTATGTGCCCTGTTCTCCTTTACTTGTACTTCTTTTTATGATAGTTTTAAATAAAAACGCACGCTCTCTCTCTCTCTCTCACTTTTTTCCTGTAGTAATAGTTCCATTATGTGTTTTTTATGCTAAACATCGGCTTTTTCTCTCTCTCTCAAATGTTGAGCAAACATTATTGCTGCTGAGAAAAGTTTTCATTTCAATTCATATGGTTTCTCTGCTACCGTTACGCAGAGTTGGGGTGTGTGTTGTTTTGAATTTAAGGCAGGTCTGGATTTTTTTAATCGTCGTACACAAATATTGGCGTTTCTTTTTTTTATCAATCTTTTTTACGTATTTTTTTTTTGATAATTTTTTTGTTGTTTCATTTTCGTTAGTTTTTAAAGTGTTTGTTTGTTTTAAATGCTACCGCTTGGGTAATTGTTTAAGAAAGATTATGAAAATAAGGTACGTTATAGGAATTCTTTATTAAAAAATTTTGTTTTTATTAGAAAAAATAATTTTTTTATGTATTATCAATTCTAATTTCTGTATTTTATTAAATAAATAATTGCCTAAACAGTTATTAACTGAATTCCTAACGTTTTTACAAAAACCCCCAAAATGTCCAATTAAAGAACCTAAATTCAGACCCTATTCTCTTAGCAAGCGTTTGCAATGGTTTTAATTATTTGAAGTATCTGTTCTACAGAATACATACATAACCCTTTAGTCAAGGTCGCAGACTACATTTTCGCACCAAGTACACACATATGTTGTTAATTTTATTTTAATAAGTAAAGGGAGATACAGTTTAAAAAAGTCAGCTCGGATGTTAGATTTTTGAGAAACTTTTCATGGCAATTTTATTTACTCTGAGAAACTTGTTCGATCAAACTTTTCCAAAAGAGTATTTTAAGGTCCAATCGTCACAACAAATAGAGGTCGTGTAAGCGTAAAAGAGAGGTACGTACACTCTACGATTATTGGAAATAAGTTGCGTCACACACTCCGTTACTCTTAGTGAAACTTAACAACATTGAATCGTTCCTGTAATTAATTTATAAAGTTGTGTTCTACCTTTTCTGAATGCATTCTGGAATTCTTAAAATAAGTTTGTGGTCGACACGCTGTAATCGTCTGTTAGAACTGATAGTCATTATAGCACTGCTGACGTCGTGTAGACTTATATCCTCAACATTATTTATTCCTATAATGTCATTCCCAATCCTATTGCTCTAATATGCAGCGAGATACGAGGAAAACTCCGCATGCCCAGATATTTCTATCTGAGATAGATTCTTGCCCACAGGTTCCAATTATGTATTGTGATAATACATTGTCCTCAAAACGTTCTTTGAGTCTTCAGTACTTATACAAAAGAAGGGTTACTGATCTCATGTTGCTCCTAGATATTTTCATACATGAGTCAAATCTCTTGTTGTAATTACACAGCCTTTATAAAGTTTATCCAATAACCAATGTGACCGCTGAGAGTTTTAAAATAAAATGGTCCTTCGTCTACTAGAAGGCTGTCGAAATATCCCAGATGGAGATAGAACAGCATATGATACGTGAATCTCTCTCAAATCCAAATAGTTGGTAAGAGATGGTACCGCATCCATCGAAATACTTGCAGCAAGTTCCTTAGATTAAGGAAATGTTACGTACATTGCTAAGGAGCTTCGTCTCCTTCTTGCTTTAGAAAGTTACAATCGATTTGGTATTGGGCATCATCACGATAATTCAAGCCTCTTCCACCAAAAATCCCCGTAACTCTGTATTTTCCTCGTCTGCAAAATTTTCAAGGCTTTCGACTAAAAAAATGCTGCTGAATTCGAAATAAATACTTGTCTACCAATGTCGAATTTCATCTTAGGTCCATCTGTGCAAAATGCGTTAGCAAAATCTGTAAAAATCCTGCACCTGCTTTAATTTTTCCTTTCACAGAAAACAAGTGTGGTGTAATCAGCAAAATTTCAGTTTGTGTGCAGCTAGGTGTCTGTACACAATCTATCGCCTTTAGCTTGGCTGCCGAGAGTATCTTGTTTGGAATTGGACACACAATCCAAAGGCATGAGTTAATAGGTTTGTAAAATCCAAGACATTATTTGACTTAGTTCTGGCCCCTTGGTTCCTTTCCCCTACCTTTTCAATTCTAACTTTCCCTGCACAAGATACCAAACAAACTAGTTCTCTGTTATTCGAAAGTTTTATTTGAAAAACTTCCTGAAAATTTATTTGTATTTTGCAAGCAATTGTGACAGCTGTCAAAACGAACTACTGACTGCTAAATGGCACTATCAAAAAAACAACATCTTTAGAACCACAAAATCTTTTAAATGGAATCTCGGTATTCTTTTTTATCACTTTTGCGGCAGGGTTGTTTAACTCTTAAGCCAACAAAATTTATCACAGCATCATCCTATTCTCTTTCTCTCTCTCTTCCTCTCTGAGGAAATACAAAATGTCAAAATATTTAAAAGCATGTCAAAAACCATAGAGCCATAGCTCTACTTTACAACAGAAATAATGTGTACACACACACACCTACTTATAATGTGTTTGTATGGTTTGCATAAAATTTTTTGGCAGTTTTCTTGAAATTTTTGTTTTCATTTCCACATTTGACAGTTCGTTTTTACATGTTCTTCTCCTATTTTTTTACACTTTTGGGGGTGAGTTTTCCTTTGGAGAAAATGTCAAAAAATCTCTTTTTTTTGTTTTTTTTTGCTCCCATGTTGACATTTATCGTCTATGAATTTTGTGTATCTATTTATTAGACGAAGAATATTCTGCAGAAAGGGAATTGAAATTGGCAAAGAAAATTCATGTGCGAAAAGCAGAGCATGAAAATCATCGAATCTTGTATTTGTTTTTTACTTTGCTTTAAAGCTTTACTTTTATTTCGGCTCCAACAATCCAAGTAGTGATTATGCGCACTGCTCCCTGTACGGTTAAAATGTAAAACAACAAATGTACAAATGAGAGACAATAGTGCAAGAGAGATAGAGTGCGAGAGAGTATGTGTGCCAAAGCGTATACGTATTTTTTTCTCTGAATATGTTTTTGCATGAAACATAATAAAACAGTGTTATCAACTGTGCTGTGGGAAACGTTACTTTCGGTGTTTTTTTTCAGAAGCTTGTTTTTAACGAAAATTAAATTTAAATTTATCAATACTAACTCAGATGGGTATTTCACAAACTGTTGACCTTTAGACTGGTTATCCGTTTTTTCACGTAATCAACTTTTATTTCTCACATCAAAGTTCGAAAGGTCATTGTCATCCTAAAACTTTGCATAGGAGTTTTCGGCTTATTTTCTGTAATTTCCGTCAGATGTTTTAATGACACATACATCTTCAGATGATTCACTCTTCTCAATGGTGTTCTAGAGAAGCACATTTGTATACAGTGGAATGCATTAACTTCTCTAGACATAACATGCCTTTTTACCATTAATTTCTGAAATCTGTCTACTTAATTGCTAAACAGTAATGGTTCGTAATTGGTAATAGTTGCCATGAAGTTTTTTGTTTTCTGATAACTTGTATGGGAGCCAAAATTCAAATCTTCTTTGGACCCAGCAAGTGGCTTGGACAATTTAACCGCTGTTTGCATGGACTTCGGACTCGACTATCTCCACAGCAATTACAGGAACGGCATCGATGTAATCGAAAGTGTGTTTGATTTGATGTATACAATGCTGTTACGTAGTCCTCGTTTTTTTTTTATTTTCAGACGCTTGTCTTACGTTTGAGCCTTTTTAGGAAGAAATTATAATTTCTTCTTCTTCTTTACTTACCATAATTTACTTCCTTACTTATTTGGTCATTAATAAACCGATTAACGGATTTAGGTCTGCCTTAATACATTCTTTTTTGGCGTGCCTACGCCAATTGGTCACACCAATCGATGACAGGGCTTGGTCGATTTGATCCTTCCAACGCAAATAAGGTCATCTACTTTGCCGACTTCCGCAAATCCCCGCATAAAATACCCGACTTGCCAGAGCATCCTCCTCCATCCATTCGAACGAGATGGCCGAGCCAGCGGTGCCGCTGGATGTTAATACGCTGCACAACGTCTAGAAGAAGCTCCTACAGCTCACTGTTGGATCGGATACGAAAATCATAGCCAATTCACACTGGACCAAAGATCTTACGTAAGATTTTTCTCGCGAATACCCTCAAGGCTGTTGCATCAGTGCTTCATAGAGCCTATTCTTCTGCGCCTTAAAGAAGCACAGGAAGGACGAGCATCTTGTAGAGTATTAGTTTTGTCGTACGAGAGATGTCATAACTATTCCTTGCAATTACTATCCATTCTTGAGGGACGTATAATTTAGATTTTTGAGGCGAGCTTATACATATGTAGTTTATAGTGTCAAGGATTAAGACAGCTGTCAAAGAGAATATTTTTAATACAAAGGCTTGCTTTTATAAAGCCATCTTAATTGATTTACTTAAACTTTACAAAGTTATCAATTGAAAATATAAATTATTACGCAAAAGTCCTGTATTAATTTTGTATAAATTTTTTTCAATTATAAAATAAAGCACATTTTCCAATATAAAAAATCACAATCGCATACTTGCGATATAAAGCGTTTCCAAATTTTAAAGTTGACTTCACTTTTAAAATCTTTCAAACAAAACAAGGAAAACTTTATGCTCCCCTTATGCACCCAAAAATTCATGCACATACCGAGGCACTCACACATTTTCTCTTCATTTGTAATTGTTTTTATTGTGTTATCTGTTTGTTTTCTTCAGAGCGAGAGAGAATAAACTGTTTTTATAAGAGTAACAAAACCAGAGTAGAGTACAGTTTATTATTAGCTGAGAGCACGCAGTATGTACGACAACGTATGAATACGTATGTATGTTGATATGGCTTATGTGTGTTATTTGTTTACATTAATGCATACAGCACAAACAAACAGCAATTGTCAAGTACTTAAATTTTAATGTTGATGAACAGCAGCAGAGTGTTTGGGGTGGTGTGGTGGTGATGGGTATTTTGTTTGGCTATATTTATTAGTAGAGAGAAAAACACAGAGAGAGAGAGCAATTTCAATTACAGTGGCGCTGTTTATTGAAATGAGACTTTTTCTCTGTTAGTAAGTTGTTTAAAGATTAATATGTATGTACGGATGTATGTACATATGTATGGGGATGTGTGCATATGTATTAATAATAATAATTTTAGCTAAAAATTAAAAGCATTAACATTTAAATTAAAAATACATACATACATACGTATTGAGAGTGCGTAATATTTTTTTGTGTAAGTTTATTTGTTATTGTTTTGTTGATTTTTGTATGATGGTTTGTTTTGTTAGTGATTTCTAGCTTTCCCTCTTGGCTCGGCTCGGCTCTCTGCCGCTTATATATGACGTTGCTTTACGGATTGTTATTGTTTTTCATTTTGTTTTTATTATACTGGTGTACTGCTGCTGCTGCTGCTACGGCTACTGCTACTGCCTGGCATATATTATCATTGGTTTCGTTTCGTATTTGTGTGTTGTTTTTTTTTTATTTTGTTTTCTAGCCGTTGTTGTTATTGTTTGTTTTGTTTTTCTGTTTTTCAGTTATTTTTTTTCTGTTTTTTTTTTCTTGTTAGTCTGTGCTTTTTCTTCTGCCTATGCCCGTGTGTGGTTGTTTTCTCGTTTCGTTTCTTCTTCATCGTGTTGTATGTTTTCATAACTTCGTCGTGCGGTTCGTGATTTTTCGACGTTTTTCTACTTTGCTGCACGTCTTTTAATAAAACAATCCACAAAAATTGTTGAAGTGATTAAATAATATTCGCAAAATACAAAATAAAAAAAAGAAAAACAAATAAAAATTTATTCGCCAACGAAAATAAAAAAGAAAATTTCTTGCCAGCGAATATAAAACCGGGCATCGAGTGAGAAAGAAGAAAGAAAAAAAAATAGTCGTCGTCCAACGCAACGCTTAACGAAATCAAATCAAGAATTTTTTTTTATCGAAAATGCTAAAAAAGAAATGAAATGAAGAAAAAAAAATAGAAAATTAAGCAAAACAGCAACAGTGTTGTATACTGATTGCATTCACTACCTACAGAACAATAATAATAATAAATAATCGAAGAAGAATAAAAGAAATTCAAAGTGTATGTGCGAATAACTAAGCCAAGTGCATTTGTGTGTGTGTGTGTGTGTTATTTTTCTATTTGCAAAAAATCAAAAAAAAAGAAAAAGGTTTTAAAAAAAAATTTGTTAAAAACCCTGCAAACGCATTGACCTACTCTCTGTGAAATGGAATCTCTTCTCCCCTAAACAGGGGTTGAAAATAAAAATCCGTCTAAAAACTAAAAGAAGAAGCAAAAAAGCTATTTTGAAGCTCAATTTTAATTATTTATTTTTATTTTCTTCTTCCCAAATTTTTCTAAAAATAAAAAAATTAAAAATTTTCCTGCCGCAATAATTTCATTTCATTTTTCCATAATTTATACTGTATGCCATGCCATACTATGCTGATGCTGTGTTTTGCTTTTGTTTTGTTGTGTTTGTTGTTCTTCGCCTCTTCTCCTCCCACATCTCTTTATTTGTGTGAAAAGCTGTTTCACTCTCAATATTCTTTGAAAATGCTTGATGATGTTGCTGTTGCTATTGCTGTTGTTCTTGTTTTCATTTTATTTATTTCTGTTTGGCCAACATTAAAAGTAGGGCCACAGTGGGCCTCACCGCCACAAAAACGAGATGAGAAAATTAAAAATTTTTATATTCAACAAGAAATAGTTCAAGTGGAAATTGTTTGTTTATGAAGTGCGAGTGTGTGTGTGTGTGTGTATGTGTATGTGTTAAAGTTACAGTGGGTAAATGTCATGAAAAGTGATGCTGAATATTCGGAATTCTATTTTCAACAATGACACGCTAGGATCTCTTAGTGTGTTTAAGATTTAGATTATTCTACAGTGCTGCTGTTATCACGCGTAATATTTTGTTTAAATGTGTGTTAAGCTGTAATGGTTCCCTATAACTGTAGACGGTGACACTAAAAGTTTTCTGTCTATCCTCAAGCACAACCAGCAGTCAGAGACCTGAAATCTCTTGCTGGCACCTCTTTACGCATAGATAAGGAAAGCAAGAAAGTATGTTTTATAAAACAGTTTGCCTTTCCCTCTTCAACTATGCAGTCCACATTTAGACTGCGGTCCTATATAATGCACAGTGGCGAGCATGACAGAGAGCTCATACTGAATGCACTTCGAATCATCAAATACGTCAGAATTGACTAACGTACACCTGGTACATGACGAGACCAAGATACTGGCTGTTAGCTAACATAACGTGTTGCTCACCAGACATTATTTGGTGGCATGTGACCTAACTAGTCACTCCTATCATCTTCAAATAAGATTTCCCCTCGGTGCATTCGGTTAAAATTCTCGATGTTGACTACAATAGTTTTAAATTTTACGAGGGCTAGATAGGTTATGTGTGATTATTTGCAGAGAATATTGCCTCCAGTTTCTCCAAACGATATGTTTGACTCACAGTCAGATCGTAACTTTATTTCAAGTTTTGCAAAATAACAGCGTGGAGTTTAAATAGGCGGACAACTTCATGATCCATTTAAATGAAACATAATATGCGATTATAATCGAAATCGTTTTACCATATTGGTAATTAAGGTTTGATTAGAATATTGCGAGGTCCATGCCAGAGATCAGCAATGAATCGTTTTTTCGCTACTCATAAATACTCATGAAATTTTGATTATGAGTGAGTCAACAGTATTGAAATTTAACTATGTACTACAACGTTGATTTATAAGTACACGTTGCATTGAGTATGAGTACGTTGACATTAAACTCATAACATTCGAAATATGTTTGATTCATAAGCCGACTACTCATTTAGATTCATAACTTTAGAAAAATACTTGTAATACTCTTAGTGATTCGAATGATTCGTATCATTCAGCAAAATTTACAGTCTTTGTTGTTGTTGCATTTATAAATAAAGAACAAAGAAAAAGACAAAGACAGCAAGCAAAGGAAACACACAACCTTCTAGTGAGTATTGTAGTGTTTATACGCGAATCATACTTATTTTGTGATTCTTGTAAATGTTGAGTCATGGAGAGTCGAAATCAATAACATCGCGCGTATTGTTAAGTATGAGTACGATGAGTACCTCAAACTTTGAATATGAGTAATATGAGTATGATATTAAAATAAGTATGAAGTATAAGTTATGAGTAGGATTCGAATCTACTCATCTTTTTGAATACTCATTGCTGATCTCTGATCCATGCCAAAGAACTGCTGATCCATAATTCTATTTCGCTACAAAATTATGTTTTATCTTTAATACTAAGGGACAAGTCTTCTCAATGGTTTCTTATAATTAAGACTGAACCCATATGGTCATTTTCTTTGGTGTGGAAAAATATCAGCACTAAAGCAATATTCTTTCATTACCATATACCCTCCGATGTAAACAACATTGAAATTAATTTTTAATTTCTTTTTTTTCATAAAATTTTGAGAAAAAAAATACAAACAATTTTCAATCACTTTCTACCCACTGTGCCTTGTGCTTGAGTGGAAAATATACAACAAGAGAGAGAGAGAAAAAGATTCAACATCTAATCTTCTAAACACCCTTGACAGCATCAAAAGCAGTAGCAACACACAATAACTGCAACAACAACAACGCCAGCAATAATAATAACAACAACAACAACAACAACAAAAAAAAAAAAATATTTGAAATCTAATAAACACAACATGCCAGCCAAACATAACCATCAAATAAACCAACCAACCATTCATCTTCTCCCACTATTTTTCCTATCTATACATACACTTGCACATGCACACATACAGACAAATAGTCTAACAAGTCCTTTCTTTTCCTACCTCCCATCTACCCCCCCATCCATCCAGCAATAACAGATTAATTTCTTGTTTTCCTTTTATGTTAAACATCATTTTGAACACTACAGCACAAACACACCAACAAACCAAACCAACAGATGATGAGAGTGGTTGTTTGAGAGTGAGAGAGTGAGTGGGCGAGCAAGAGTGTGAAAGGTAGAATGTTTTACCAACAACACATTTAACAATAAAAAGAAAGGAAAAATGATGGCAAGAAGCATAAACAAGAGGAAAAAATCTGTTTTTCTTCTTTTACACCTTTTGTAAGGTGCGCTCTTCTGCTAAAGAAACATGCAAGAAATACAAGAACACCAACATTAATACCAACACCAATACCAACAAAACGTATTAAATCCCTCAATAAAGTTTTCTTGTGAGCCCATTCTTTTCCTTTGCCTCTCTCTCCCTCTCTTTCTCTTGCTCGGTGTGTGTCATGTTCATTATGCTGTGATTTTGTTGTTGATTGTAAATTTTTGAAACCCACCTTTTAATGCTCTTTGAAAACACGAACAACAACAGCATCAACATCAATAGAATTCCCCAGTGATGCCAACCCCTGGGTGGAGAAACACGCGTGACAATATATGTATGAAAGAAGGGCTAAAAGAAAAGGTTTAATCAAGAAATTTGTGGTTTTGAGGGAAATTAAAGCAAATGTTGCTTAAAAACACAACAAACAAAGAAAATAAATCAGAAGAGTATTAAGAAATAAAGGGTTTCTCAATAAGAAAGAAATTTCTTGTGATTCTGCTGTGATTAGTGGATTTATTTTTTGATTAGTACGTATAACATCTTTGTTTTATATCACAGAGGTTCCAAACGGGGTTTTCTGTTTGGATTTTGGTCCAAGGCAGTGATATCCATTGTTTTATTAAAGTTCTTCACAACGGCTTAAATAATCATGTTTATCCAATAAAAACCGCCAAATTTGGTGATCCACGAGATGGGAACTTAACTTAATTATATCTCGCAAACGAAAGCTTACTCACGTAAAATCTTGTTTAAATGGATGTTTTCATTGTATGTTAAGCTGTGGTAAGCTGATTCCAAGAGTTTGCTGTCCATCCTCGAGCACGACCTTCTACCAGCAGCCAGAGTCCTGAAACCTCTTGCTGACTCCTGGAAAGTATTGGTTTTCCTTCCTTGAGGCCAGGATTTCTTTCTGGTTTTCTAAGGGCTTTATGAAGTACCCCAATGGAAGTATTATATGCGGTTTATTGCCATTCAGATTTTGTGATTAGATGTCGTTGCCACAATAAATGTCATGTTGTCTCGTCCTTTTCATTCCTTTTCTATATTTAATGGAATATAAGACAAGGCATCTCCGCTATCTTCCTTGTTATTTCCTTATTTTCTTTCGTTAAACAAGTGTTTCCAGCTAAGCAGGCATTTGATGCAGTCTAGCATTCCCCAAGATGTCAGAGTTGTCATTTGTCGTTGCCTAGAAACAAAGCCTCCTGTCATAATGTATTTTTTATGCAGTATTAGCAAAATTGAACATTAAGTCCTCGCCTTTTTTATTATGTGACGTGCAGTTTGACTTTACTTTGATGTTCGATAAGCTCTTTATAGGATTAGACGGCTATGACTGTCTTGGTTGGGTTGTTAGAGAATTATCTGGATTGAGGTCGGTTAGCTTTTACAATTTTGAAATTTAAATTTATTCTTATTTTCATGGATTTTAATCAAAAATTCCAGCTTAATTTTGAATATATTTGTTAACATTACTGTTACAATTAACGTATCAGGGTCAAGTTTTTATCAAATGCGATTTTCTGATTTTGTTTACAACTGTGCAATCGCAGTTCTCTTCAATTCTCAGTGAATTTGTCACAGGGATAAAGTAGTTGAAAGAAACTTAAACGATATTTTGAATGCTTTTGCGTTCATCAGATTATAAAATGTTCACCTTGTATGGGAAAAGCTATGTTCACTGTTTACAGATTTTTAGTTTCACCTTTAGGAAGAGTTCTACGCCTATTTTCGTGTAAAAAGTCAGTTTTTGTGGTTTCTCTGAGTTTAATGACGGAATATTATGGTTGAGACCGAAAATAGTATCTCAAAGCCTTGTGTGGATAAAGCTATGCCGTCTGTTTACAGATTTTTAATTTCACCTTTACACGGAGGGTTTCAAGCCTACTTTTGTGTAAAAATATACTTTTTTGTGGTTTCTGTAAATGTAGTAACGGGAGTTTATAGTTAAAAACGAAAATAGTATCTCAACAGCCTTACAACGTTACGCCAATGATTTTTGTTTATTGTGTATTAAAAGTGCCACGCCTATTTTCCTGTAAACAATTACTTTTTCATAGTTTAGTCGGGGGTTACATTTCAATAGACTTCGGAAAAAATAGTGTTTTAAGGAGTAAAATTAATTTAAAGTTAAAAATTTCTTACATTGTCTTTCAATTTCCATTTTTTACGGAAAAAAGCGTGTTTTTCTTTTGTTTACTGAAAAACGCGCTTCTTTGACAACACTGTAATACCGCAACCATAATTTGTGCAGTCGTATGTAAAACGTGAACGCAAATCAAATCAAATTAAATTCAATTGAATTGAATTCTCATTTAATCCTTAGCAAAAGAAAAGAAAAGAAAAGAAGACGTAAACGAAAACGAAGAAGTACTCTCGTTAAAAATAAACACACACACAATAAATAAAAAAGAAAAGAGAAGAGAAAGAAAGAAAAAAAATCAAAATTGTAATGGAAATTATAAGAATAAAAGTATAGAAAAGTTTATTATAATAATAATAATAAAGAATAACAACAACAACAACAATAGCAATAATAATAATAATAACAAATAAATAAATATGAATTTTGTAAATTAATTCATTTAAATAATAACAATAATAAAGCAGTGGATGACAAATAATGAGCGGCAAAAAAAGAAACTTTTCATCTTACGCTGCTCCTTCGTCCCGCTATACCAATACTACATTACTCTACTCTACTGTATTAAAATGTAACACAGTGAATAAATATCAGCTTGACTCTTCTTCAGTCTCTCTCTCCTAAGGAGGAGACAAGTAATGCTTGTAAATAGAGAGAGTAACAGGGAGGAGGAGAGTATGAATTCAGTGAAGACAAAACAAAAGAAAAACTTGAGAAGCAATTTACTTTAAAAGAATTTCAATAATAGCATTAACAACAACGACAACAATAACAATAATAAGAGAGCCGACAACACAGAGCCCATCATTAAAAATAATTTCTAATTAATTTGCATGGCTTCATAGGCAAGGAGGAGGAGGACAAGAAAACCAAGAGAGCGAGAAAGAATGAGTGAGAGTGGTGGTGGAATTATTGTCAAAGAAATATTCACATCATAAAGAAATCAAATTAAAATCAAAATATTATTAACGGTATGTTTTTTGTGAATAATTTTTATTTTTAAGAATTTAAATTTTATTTTTCTTATTTTTTTATTATTGTTGTAATCAAAGAAAAAAGAAAAGAAATTCTTAAGATTTTTCTGAATTTAAATATTTTTCTTGTTTGCTTTACAAACATATGTATGAACCAGCAGTTGTATTGTTAAAAATGAAATGTTTAACGGTAAATGAATTTTATATTGCAAGAGTACAAGAGTGAGTACAGCATCATGTTATTAGGGAAAAAAAGTGTTGCCATTGTTAATTTATTTACACGAAACACCAACAGACAATCAAAATGTTGAAATAAGCGTCTAAGCGTCCAAAATATACTTCTTAACATCACAACAGAAATTCTTCAGATTTGACGACTAAACATGTACTTGATTTGCATTAAAAATGTTGCCACTGTGGCTGTTTAGGATCGACTATGTCACTGTGTTTACCTTCTAATTCTACTTCTATGGTCTACAAAGCCACCCGTCCCTCATAATTTATTTTCTTTTGCAAAGTAATAGGACGTGATATAAACAATGTTCAAATTGGATCGGATCATTGACTCATAAGCATGACATTGATAATGTACTCAAAAGCTTTCCATAATCTGGAGCAAAATTTCTTCAAGTACCCCAAGAAAAAAAAAAACTTTTCACTGCAAGAAATGTTTGATCTTATCTGTGATTCTTGATGTTCTTATCATAATTGATCATGACAACCCTTTAGTCAGGGCTGCTTTGCGCACCACTCTTGTTGTGTGTGTTCACTTTATCCACGAGTGGCGAGACCAGCGTTGCCAGTAATTTTTTTAAAAAAACTTTTTATTTCTGGAAAAAAAACCTTGTTTTTAGGAAGAAAAACTTTTTTTTTACTAAAGTACCAAAATTTTAGAAAGAAAGTACGGAAGTCCGTTGACTCTGTTACTTTGCCTGTTGGTGTTTCTTTACTAACTTTCCCTGTCAACGCTGGGCGAGACCTACAGTTTTACGTTAATTATGAACGACCGATCTAAGATGCTTTTATCATCGTATTTACTCTCAGAGTTTTTGAGAAGAAGATTGCTGAGAGGAAGTCGCCGATTTTTTTTGTTCCGTTCGAGATGGATGGAGATGAACCACGTCCTCAAGTATAATAAACCGACACACTACCTACTGCGATACAGCGAATTCTTTAACGATTAAAGTACTTACAAATTACTTTATAATCTCGCCGACACATAGTAGCTCGCTTACGACGATCATAATTACTCCTTAATTTTCGAAAAGTTGCGACGTTTGACTCACCATTTTTACAGTCAATTCTAACTACGAGTTCTTTGCCTATTAAAACGATCCTTTTTGAAAATGTTAATGCTTTATCGGAACAAATAATAACGCTTTAGATGAACTGTTAAAGGCTGGACCCCCAAATGGATACCTCGGTACTATCAACAGACTCAGTGATAATTCATCTCCTACCATTTCCTTTGTTCTAGTATAGAGTGTACAGAATATATAGTGTTCTGTTCTGTTTTGTTGAATTCTTCTCAAGAAGATCGATTTTAATTTTATTCCGATCAATTTATTTTCCTTTCCCCTTCTTTTGCAGTACTTTCGAGACATAAATTATATGCCTCTTTAAATGCTTTTGTGCTATTTATTTTGCCTCAAGTGTTAATATGGTTATACAAACAACTACTTCTACACTGTGTTGTGTGGCAATTTACTTGAAACATTAATTTTATTGCTCCTAATATGGCTTAAATGCTGGCCAGACATTGTAACAAAACTTTATTGGCATGATGGCATAGTAAACTAAATAATCCACTCCACCCCCCCTTCCCCTCACCACAGCACTTTAACGCGCTACACACGATTAAATAAAATCCTTTGCTGGTGGTAACTTGTCGTCGTTTGCGTTGTCGTAATCGTCGCCGTTGTTGTGGTGTGGTGGTTGTTTGTGGCGTTTTTAATTCTGTAACGTGGCACACGTTGTTTGTTGTTGTTGTATGTTGTATGTATGGTGGCATGGATTTTTTGTAGAAGAAAAAATCTTTGAAAACTTTTTGTTGTTGTGCGTAATTAATAAATTTATGGAAACAACAACAACAACAATAACAACAAACAAGAACAAAAACAAGTTTTCTCATTTTATGAAAACTTATGTTCAATTTAAATGCACAAAGTTTTGTTGCCATTCTGCTCAAACGTAAACGCAAACTCAACGAAACGATCAGAAAAACATCAAAGAAACTTTGTTGGCCCAGAAACTAACGGTGATTTATGGTGACGGGGCGCTGATTTTTTTCTTTTCGAAATTGTTTTTCTGTTTTGTACGATTAAATGATTATTCTGTTGAGATTTGTTGCTTTTTTTTTATTAATTAATGCGTGTTTTTGGTTTTTTAAAATGAAACTAATAAGCCAGTGTTGCAATTTTACTACGTAATCTGTGGTAGTAATCAGTGTCGTCCAGCGTAGTTATGCTCAACAAAACGAAGTATTTCTTCGCCGACTATCTCTCTTCTGCAGTCTTCTGGAAAAGCATTTTGAGGGGAAATAAAACTGTCATGAAAAGTTTCTTAGGTTATGGTTGTAGTCCTGGGCCTAGTAGAAGCCCACATGCATATTTTGCCTTTGACATAACGCTGGTTGGAACATAGTATTCTCTTCTTCCTCGTTTCTGCAGCAACTCAGCAGAAGTTATTGGCCACGAATGTAATGTCTTTAAACTGTAGATCCTGGTTGTTGTCCTGACTAAAGAGTTGTAATGATCAATTCAATAAGTAATCTGCCTAGTAGAAGCCCTTTGACATAACGCTTCGCATCACTTCAACGTTCCTGCAGCAACTCAACAGAAGTTATTGGCCATGACCAATGAGTTATTGCATGACTACACAGAATTTAATGTCTTTAAACTGTAGGTTCTGGTTGTTGTCCTGACTAAAGGGTTGTAGTGATCAATTCAATAAGTAATCTGCCTAGTAGAAGTCCACATGCATCGTTTGCCTTTGACATAACTCTGGTTGTAGCATAGTATTCTCTTCTTCCTGGTTTTTACAGCAACTTAACAGAAGTTATTGGCCATGACCTATGAGTTATTGCATGACTACACAGAATATAATGTCTTTAAACTGTAGGTTATGGTTGTAGTCCTTACTAAAGGCTTGTAATGATCAGTTAAGCAAGTAAGTAAGGAACTACAAAGAAATTGGAGCCTTTAACCTTTGACTAGAATAATAAAATATCAGAAATAAGAGGAGTTTTTTCTATCTAAAAAACTAAATTCAAAATTCATTCAAAAACTTAGGCAGTTCTTGCGGGTTTTTTTGTCAAAACAAGTCTCCCAAACCTATGGATTTGAAGCAAACCATTACTTCCCGAGAACAACTGAATCCCGCAGATGCCTATTCAATTCCAATTTTTAGTTAAGCCGACTCTTTTAAAATGTTTTCATTACCAAATCCCCCAAAACAATTCCCCGCTTAATCCCCAATCCATTCAATTTTCACTTTCGCATGACCATTTGTGTTCAATTAATTATGCGGCAATAAAAATTCTATTATCACCGACTACATCGATTTACCTCTGATGAAAAATTGTTTAATAATTAACCCTCCTTCCCCTCTCCCTCGTCACCGATTGTTTTATCCATTAACCTCCCATAATCCTTTTATGGCCAATCATGATAAACAAACACACCCGGACGTGTGCTTAGTAGTAGTAGTGGAACGAACTTCTACAACAACAACACTTGAACTAATAAATCACACACCGTACAAGTATTACGGTGCAATACATGATAAAGCAGCAGCAGAGAGAGATAGATTAGAAGAAACTGAAAAGAACACTAGGCAGCAGGGGCAGCAACAACAACAACAATCAATCCATCAATCAATTTCATAATTGGCGCCACTTACGCAATTTGCACAAAATGCTTGTTCGAGAGGGGATTTGCATAAAAAATTCTATTTGTGGTGAGGTGAGTACACGTACTCATCAGGTACTCTCTCGAATCGTATGCAACACAACACAACGTATGAAATAAATTGTTTTCCTCAATAGCAACAGCAGCCTCAGCCATTTTTATCCGCTGTTTTTTCGAAACAAATTGCTAAATTACTAACAACAACAACAACAACACAACAATCAGTTCTAACTACAAACGCCAAATCACAGTCCCCAACTTATTTTTTTTAGTGGCGTTCTGTTGTTGTTGTTCCATTTGAAAAGGTTTGAAGAGCAAACAAAAAAATCCAGAAAAATAATCGCAACGATGATGACGTTGATGACGACAAATTTAAATCTCGAAATAAACAAATTAAACAATTATTCTCTCTTTATTATTATTATATGGATGGATGGATGGGATGCACAGTCGTATGTGTGTGTGTGTCTGTTTGTCAAATTTAAATTGATTTGATAAGCTTTAGCGTTTTAGTAGAGCAACAACAACAATAACAATAAATAAAAAATGAAATAAAAGCAGTTGAAAAATGTATTTCGAAAACTTATTGAATGATCACAACGGAATTATGATTCATTTTTTCTCTTTTTGGGGAAAAATTAATTGAAGCTTTCCAAAAATCAAGAGAGGCTTTTGTATGGTCAATTGTGTGGTCAATTGTGTAGCCACAGTCTTTCACTTTTCCTAACACACGAAGATTATAATGACATCTTTCTATTCCAATGTCTATCACATGAACAGATTACAGGGACCATCTGTCTTAAAGTCGCCGTAGTAAAGTAGTTAGTAAGTTAACTTATTAGGTTCAAAACTTAGCTAAGCCATCTCGTACAAAAATTAAAAATGAAAAAATATTTCATTCGGTGACCTCCGTCCAGCAGCTTTTTGGCAAAAACTCTTGAGAGTAAACAAAATTCCCTGAATTCTGTCGTTAGATATGAAAACAGTAGGTTTTGAAACTCATGGATAAAATTACACTTACAACATGAGTAGTATGAGAAGCTAACATAGGTTGTAATCCTGACTAAATTATAGTACAGACCAATTAAGCAAGCAATCTGCCTAGTAGAAGCCCACATGTATCATTTGCCTTTGACATAACGCTGTGTGAAGCATAATTCTCTCCTCTTCCTCGTTTCTGCAGTAACTCAACAGAAGTCATTACTATGACCAATGAGTCTTGAATCCTGCTACACAGAATGTGATGTCCAGTGAAGTCGCTGACAACTATTCTAAGCTAAGCTTACTTGGAGTTTGAGCCTTGGCTATCTTGTCCGAGAGTTGAACCCAACTAAGCGACGTTTTCGAAATCTGTTATTGAATTTACAATTCATGAGTTTACAGATTTTTAATGGGGTTCCCAAATGTGGAGGAGGACACCGAAGGCACAATGGTTACGCCATACTTCGCCAATTCATCCGCCGTCTTCAGTTTCCCAGATTATTGCCACTCTGTCCACTTACTTAATTGATTATTATAGTCCTTTAGTTAGGATTACGACCTAGTTTGGCACACCACCTATGCTGGAGTAGCGAGATTTCCAGTTTAAAGTCAACTGCAAATTGTAAATTTTTTAGAAACTTTTCCATGGTAATTTTATTCTCAGCACCCACGCCTCTGATTTGAAAATTGACTGCCCTGCCAAGACGTTGACCGTTCTAAGGGTTATTCTATTAGAATATATTCCAAGACAGCTCTCTCTGTTATGGATCACAACTCTACAAAAATGTTGATGTCGTGTTACTTATTGGTCCACAGAGGCTCGGCGATTATTAATTTTTTCTCTTTAGTTGTCGCGAACGATATCGTGAAAGGATTAGAATGACACCTTGAATGGCTATTCAAAATCTTCTTGAGTCTGACAGCAATTCAAGAAGTCCTTTATAAATTTATCATTTTCGCAAGACTTCTTTGACATACATGGGTAGTGTTATCGTTTTGATAACACTTCAATATGCTTCAGTCAACCTTTTAAAATAGAAAAAGTAATTGATTTCGTTTAGAACCAAGATTTTTGCAATAACTGTAACAATTTTTAATGTTTTTTCAGTTTCTTTTAGTTTTTAAATTTAATTTATTTTAAAGCAATTTTCTGCCTCTGTTTCTATTTTCTAAACAATAGTTGACATCCCTGGCATTGACAAGTGTGTCTGCACTTTGTATTGCATTTATGCATGTGTATGTGTGCGTGTGCTTTATAATTAATTAAATACACGATAGAATTTCATTAAATTCCCTTCAGGGAATAAAACGTGCAATAAACGCACGATAAACGGAATGGATAGAGACATTCAAAATGGAAAATTGCAAACAGAAAAGAGAGAAGAATGGCAGTTGCAATGCAGTAAAGCATTCACTCACTCCGAACTATCATTAGTTTTCAAATGTCTTTAATGTTAGAAAGAGTGAGAGATAGAGAGAGGAGAGCGAGAAGGAAAGAAATCCTTTATCGAAATTAATAATAAAAAAGAAGTGGAAAATTTAAAGAAAGAAGAAAAAATGTGTGTGGAAATAATCATCTTTTCGCATTTTATTTCATTGAAAAATTCTTCTTTTTTTTTCTTCTTCTCTTTTTTTTTTTATTTTTAATAAGAAAATAAGGGGACGATAACCCAGCCAACACGCACACACAAAAGTATTATAATCGATCGATTGCATTGCTTTTCAAATTTTATTTCGATTTTTTTTATTCTTCCTTTATTTACTATGCTCTCCTCTTAGACTGCCTCTACCCATTTAATTTTTTTTTCCTTACAATTCCCATTAATTTCATTTCATTTTTGCCATATTGACACGTAGTAAGCATCGTCGTTCCTTTGCCATTCTCCTGCTCTCTTCAACTCCAATTTCATTTCCATTTTTTTTGGTTTTTTTTTTTTGTTTGCCATACTGTTTCAATACTTATACATACATAAGTACGTATGGCTATGTGACAGAGAAAACCTGCATAGAAAAATGTCCAACATACCTTAGAGACAGAGAGAGGGAGAGAGATAGATTTTAAAGTAATCGTTACCAGATATTACGAAAAATGAAGCATACGCACAGGCACACCCACACACTTAAAGAGCATTAAGTAAGAAAAGTTTTTTTTTTTATTCTTCTTGCCTTTAACCACATTCCTGTTTCATGTACGTTGCGAGAGTGTATGTATGTACATATGTATGTCGCTATAAAAGAATGAAAAAAAAACGTTAACAACAAACAGGTTATCATTTGAGCACATCATCAGAGTAAAACATCACACAAACTGAGAATAAGTGGGCACATCCCTCCACCTACACCTCTTCGGTATGAATTACAAAATATTGGTTCCTATAGTCGGCGTTGCTGTAAGAGAGACAACGAACATCGTTACACATCGCCAGTGATGATGTTTATGATGATGACGATGACAATAATAATGATGCCAATGAATGTGTTTGCATTTGTCGATTACAATTGAACGGCAGCAGCAGCAGCAGCATCAGATTGTTATTTGAAATACGAAATGAAAACCAAAGAAATTATGCCAGAGACTAGGACAAAACGATACAAAGGAAATATCGTAAGGAATTGTATGTTTTTTCTGTTTTCTCTTCTCCTTAGAATCTTGATTTAAATTGCAAAATGATTGGAAGAAATTGAAACGCAGTTATTTAAGCATTTGAGCACTAAACAAATACATGCTGAAAGCAAAATTTTAAAGGAAGTTGCGATCTGTAAAACTGTGGTATTAAGTAGAGTAAGTTGGAAGAACCGGTTCCATTATGATCCAAGCTTTTCAGGCATTAAGCAATACAGCATATTCTACAACTGCTTTGTGGATTATAATCGATTGTTGGTAGGTTGTTTCCACAAAAAAAGAAGAAATAGAAAAGTGCATACCGTTCTGATACCACAATAAATCTTCTAATGAGTTGCCTAATATCTGTACACGAAAAATCAGAGACTTCAACTGTACATGGTAGACCAAGACCAAGTATTTCTTTCTTTTGCTATATAATGCTGGACATATAACCAGCAGTTGAATAATCGTTTCCTCGCATTCTTTGTCTCTACAACTTTGCCAGGAGTAATAGGACACAAGAACAAGTCCAATATGCTCCTTGGAAAGGGCTGTCCATGTGTCCATTCCTTAGCTTTGGCTTAATTTGGTGCGTTATCTCCATCGTATTCGAAGTTTCCCTTGTGGTGTGGCAATTGTATTATCACATTGTCACTAAGACTGCGTAGTCTAGTAGGTAGTGTGTTGGCTTATTGGACGCGAAGCCACAGTTTAAATCCCCGGTCAGACATCAAATCGAAATATGAAAAAATATTTCTTCGGCGACTTCCTCTCAGCAGATTTCTGACAAAAACTTTGAGAGCGAAATAAAATTACCATGAATAAGTTTCTCAAAAACTTGTCGTTCGGAGTCGACTTTAAACTATAAGTCCCGCCACTTATGTATAAATGTTGAGAAGCTAGGTCGTAATCTTGACTGAAGGGTTGTAGTGGCCAATTATGTTATGTTATTTGGTGCGTTATCACCATTGTATTCTAAGTTTCCTCTGGGGTGTTAGTGGCATCTATTACCACATTGTCAGTTCTAAGACTGCGTAGTCTAGTAGGTAGTGTGTTCGCTTATTAGACCTAAATCCCGGGTTCGAGCCCCAGGCCAGACATCAACACGAAATATGAAAAAACATTTCTTCGGCGACTTCCTCTTAGCAGATTTCTGGTAAAAACTCTGAAAAGTAAAGTAAAAGTTTCTCAAAAAAAAAATCTGTCGTTAGGAGTCGACTTTAAACTGTAGGGTCCCGCCACTCATGTATAAAATTAACACACACAAAATAAGTGGTCTGAGAAGCAAGGTCGTAATCCTCACTAAAGGTAGTTGTAATGACCAATTATGTATGGAAGACTGGGTGCATGTGCTCAATTGGATTCATTTAGTTTCTCGAATATCACCAATGATAACGAGGTCATTATGTGTAGACCCATTGCTTTTACAGCTGCCTGACTATCAGAAGATGTGCTAATATTTGAATTAGACAATTATTCGTGTCATATTGCCATACTTAGCTCTTTCGGGACTTCACTCTTTTTGGGTGAAAATTTGTAGGATACTATATAGCCTCTTAAGATCGTGACGCTTTGTTCTATAATTTGTATATTTGTAGCGTATGAGAACAATTCCAACAGATTGTTATGTTTGTACCTTTTAAAAACGTTTAAAATATGAGCTCGTAGATTGCAAATAAAATAAAAATAAATATGTGTTTTGTTTTAATTAAAATTCTTTATTATTCGCAGAATTCTGTATGCCACTGTTTACAACTTGATGTAAACAACAACAATTGCTTTTGTTTGTTGTTCCTCTATTCATACCCTTTGCAAAAACAATAACAATTACTAGACAATTATTCGACAGATCTTTGTAACGGAGATCTTCAAACCACGATTACTCTCTTCAAACGTTATTTACATTTATTCTTGTTTTGTTGTTGGTATATTTTTGGTTGCTTGTTTACCATTTTTTGTTTTGCTGGTTTGTTGTTATACTAAGCAGTACGGTAATTTGTAAACAGGTTTGTTTACTGCATTGTTTTGTTTTTGTAGCTTTTGTTTATTATTTTTTTCAATGTTAAGCGATGTAAAAGCAAAACACTAGTATCTAGATTTTTTATTTTCGTAACAATATATTTGAAAAAATTACTCGCCCCATTTGATCTATTCCATGATAAATTCCTGTTCTTACTCCAGGTTTTTCTAGACTTTGCAACTGAAGCTTAACTGCGTAGAAAGATGTTTTAAGAGCAGCATTAAAGAAACATTCAAAGCTCTATAAGAGCCATAAAGCTACAGGATTATAATGATAACCAAGGCTATTAGAGCTCGAATTGAAGTACGAATTGTGAAACTTGAGAGAAATATGCAACATTTTTTTCTGGCATTATTTCCCTTTTCCATGCCTTTTGAGAGCCTAAAAGCCTAAACGACGTTTAAGCACGGATTTAAGTGAAAAGCATTTTATGGAAATTAACTCCCCCCTCTCCTCTTATACTCGACAAATTAGTAAAGTAATTTGTTTCTCTTCTCCTTCATCTTGGCTGTTAAAGTCTTTGGTTTTCTAATGCTGTCCCCATTTAACGTTTCACACTTTAATGGCCAGTTGCCCAATAAATAAACCCTTGACTCACTCACCTGACGATGGGAAGACATGAGAAAGAGGAAGAACCAAGAAGAAAAAAGGGAAAGAAATTCTTTTTCCATTTCTATCAACGTCATCGTCGTCATCGTTATGATGACCATCTAAAACATGCGTTGCCTTTCATGGTTTTTCCTTTTCATTTTAAGTCTCTTTCTGTTTTTCCATTTGAATGCGTTACCATCATCTCCCTCCCCGATTTCATATCGTTTTTCCCTTTTTGATGGGCTGAACATGAATAATGTAAGCGAGTGAGCAAAGTGAAAGTGAAATTGTTTCAAATTTGTTTCGCAATGGAAGAACCAACAAGTACTTCAAGGCAAGCTCTAGCTATTCTTTAACCGCCGACAATTCAGCCAAAGCCAACAACAACCATAACAACAACAACAACGACGAAAACGACAACGATAAGGTAAAGGCCTACCAGGGAATGACAGCCAAGCACACGAGCATGCAAGGGAAACTGGGTTAAGGTAACATTTTTTTTTTCTAAAACGAGGGGAGTTCAGGCATGTGAAGGCAAGTGGAAAAAGTGATAGAGAGGGGGGAGGGGGTAATAGAGATGGCAGTGGTTTATAAACAACTTCAGAAATTCAACACTTCAAGACTTTGAAATATTAAAACGTCGTGGCAAAAATGAAGGCACACAAATGTAGTTGGGTTTTCTTTCATTTTCATTTACAAGCTGACGGGCAGGACGATGGGAAGGTTCTCTCAAGGAATGTTGCCTGTCTTTGAAGTGAAATATTTTCATTCATTTACCAAGAATTTGAAGTTGTTGTTGGGTTTTCTTTCTTTATTTCTTTCTTTCTCTGTTTTCTAAATGAAAATGGAATATTTGAACAGCAAAAGAAAAAAGAAAAGAAACCTTCTTATACAAGGGACATGATTAGTCAAAAGAGGTTGAATGTGTTTTAAGCTTTAATACGGGATTTCATAGTGAATTTAAAATGATTTTGTGTTTAAGGCTACAAAGTGTTGTTAAAGATACTTTTGATGCTTTCAATCATAGAAGGGACTGAAATATATTACAGAGAAATTAGAAATTAAACTGTCGAATGATCATTCCCACTGTGCTTGATATTCATATGTACATGGACTATGGGAAGGTGTTCACATGAACTTATATGAGCTAACTCCAAGGGCGTAGTAGTCTATCCTGGGTACTGCAGGCCAATTATATTCGCAAAGTAGAAAAAATATTGCCGAAGTAGGTAATGGGTTGCTCTATTAGACATGAGCAACAGGTTCAATTCTTAGCTCAGACATCCCGATCAAACGAAATTATGAAAAAATCTTTCTTCCTCTCACTAGTCTTCTGGCAAACACTCCGAGATTAAAATAAAATCTGTCTTTAAACTGTAGGTCCCCTCTCTCATGGATAAAATTAACACACACACACACAATATGGGTGGTGTGAGAAGCTAGGTTGTAGCACTGGCTAGAGAGTTGCAAGGACTAATTAGTAAAGTAAGTGTAGGAACCGAAAGAAAGTCTAGCTGGTAAGCAAAATTTGGCGATTTCCTTGGGTTTTTTCAACTATTGTGCTTGCCTCACGGCTCCTTATGTTGTATTTTGCATTTGGATTTGCATTTCCATTCATATTAAGTTCAACTTACGCGGCAATTAAAGACGGCTGACCATTTCAATGTCGTAGATGTGTTGATAGGGAACAATAGCCTTTTAAGCTCATTTTTCATTCGGTAGTTAATTTAACAATATTTCACAAGGGAGGCTCAGAGAACATCGAAATGATGAAGGAAGAGCTATTGCATCTAGACGAAGTCACTGTTAGGTGTGCATTGTGCTGCAGAGCTATCAATGAGCTGCAGTTCTTCGAAAATTATTGTAAAAGAATTGAAGTAACCGTAGTCTAGTAGGTGGTGTGTTGGCTTATTAGACGCGAAGCCACGGTTCAAACCCCCGGTCAGACATTAAAACGAAATATGAAACAATTTTTCCTCGGCAACTTCCTCTCAGCATATTTCTGGCAAAAACTCTGAGAGTAAATGAATTTGCTATGAAAAGTTTCTCAAAAATCTGTCGTTCGGAGTCGACGTTAAACTGTAGGTCCCGCCGCTCATATATAAAATTAACACACACAACATGAATGGTGTGAGAAGCTAGGCCGTAATCCTGTGCCAGAAGGATTGTAATGATGTATGATGACAGTCGCCTTTTTGAACTCCAATTGAAGATTATGAATTGAAAGGAATAGAGTTTCAACAAGACGGTACCAGGAGCCATGCAATGCAAGCGATTTTATAACTTTATTGCATGAGAAGTTTCTAGAAAAAATAAATTCACGATTTGGCGACGACAAGCGGCCCACCAAGTTTCTACGATTTGACGTTGTTAGCTTTGTTTTTGCGGTGCTTAGTCAAAGGCTGTGTCTATGCGAATAAATTCCTAACGTTGCAGCTTTTGAAAATAAATATTCACCAAGTTATCGCCGAGACATAGTTCGAAATGTGTGGCGAAAACTACCTCGGAAATAAAACGGTTGCTGCTAAGGCCTTTCCTGAAGAGTATTGTTTAGAACTCTTGAACAAGACAAATAAAGGAATTGAGATTTCTCAGTTTTGTTTTGGGGTTTTAAATGAAAAAATCTCTTTCTTTAAAGCTCTTTGTAGTTTTTACTATTTCCATGGAAATGAAATGAAATATGTTGCAGCAAAGCCTTTGCTTTTAAAGATTTTTCTTATTTCGCTTATAAATCATGAAACTTTCTCTGCACAAAAGAGAATAAATTTCTATTTGAAAAAAGAACAAGAACTTTATTATTCCCTATCCATAGAAAGAAGAAAAGAAGAACAAAAAACAGAAAGAAACTCCTGTTAAAATATTTATTTCGTATACCTTTTAACTGAAATAATTTTTATTGCTCTGCTGTTGCTGCCGCTGCCTTACTGCGTATGCATGCTTAGCTTGTTGCCCTTGGGGGCAGAACCATTTATTAATACTTAACTTGGACCATAATTTGTTGAACAGGAACAGAAAGAAGAAGAAAAAATGTTTTGTTGCCTGGCTGTTGTTAAAACTAGAGAAATTTTGTTTCCGTTTTTCGCCTGGTTGTTCTGTTCTTGAAATGTTTGCAACCTTGTTGCACGTGTTTTATTAATGAGCCAGCACCAGCAGCAACAGCAATAGCAACAGTGGCAACAAAGCATAGCTACCATTAAGGCTAAGGAACAGTATTTATGGCCTTTTGCTTTGCTGCGTGTTGTTTCACGTTTATTTGTATTCACCTTCATCGCACCAAAGTTTTATAAGCCAAAACGAAAGAAATATTCGTTGTTGTAATAAGAGTAATAAAACGCTTAACGGAATTGGCTAAAAAACAGAACAAATTTTTAATATTTTATAAAGGTTTGTGCAGGTATTTAATAACTCTCGAGTTCTTTAATATATTTTTTTTTATTAATTTTTTAAATTTCTTAAAAAAAAAAAACACAAAAAATTTAAGCGCCTTGAAAACAGATGTATATATATATTAACTTAGTGTATATATGTACGTATACTTTCACTCGCCACTATATGAAACACAATATTTTTTATTGCATTTTTATGCGAATGGCGGCGGTTATTTTGTAAACAAAACCCGAAAAAAAAACAGAACAAAGAGAACTAACGGACCAGCCAATTTGTAACTTAACAGGGTGTTGGGTTTTTCATTATGATCTCCTTGCTCTCTCTCTCTCTCTCTCGGTGTTATGTTCTGCTCTTTCTCTTTAACAATTGACGACGATTTTTATGAATGTTTACTTTACATAAAAATTGTAACACAATGTTTTTTAATATGTACTCTTTTCTGCTAGCTATTGTTACGAGCAATACAATGTTGTTGTTGTTGTTGTTGGTGTTGTTGTTTTATTACAACCATTTGTTATTATTAAAAATGCTACAGAACACCATCAGTGTTGTCAGATTTTTTTTTACCTCCATCGCCAAAAGCTATAGACAAAATCGCCAAAAATCGCCAAAATAAAATATTATTCATTTTGTCCAAAATAAAAATCGCCAAAAGTTTAAAAAATCATTTATATTTATTTATTTCATGTATTTATTATAAAATCAATATAAATCTAATAAGTCTACAATAAAAAATATTATTTTACATTACATTTGTACTTTAGTTTACAAAATATTTTTTACAAAAATTAATTGCATAAATTTATAATATCATATACCTCATTCTCTGCAGATTCATTTTCACTACTTGGTATATCATACATTGTATTAGAATTAAACTTTTTTAACATTTTGTCTGTAGGCTGAAATGAATTGCAACAATATTTATTAACATTGATATAACTTATTATTCTTATCAATGAATCTAAAAGTTCATATTGAATTTTATTACGTAAGCGAGTTTTAGTGTAATTCATAATAGAAAATACCCTTTCTACGCAAGCGTTGCTGGTTGGTAAAATTAAAATATTTAGAACGGCCAGTGCTAAGTCTTTAAAGTGAAATGTTCCAGCCGCATCGCAATAATTGTAAACTTGTGGCCAAAAGTCTAATAAATTTGTTGGGATTTGACTTTAAAGATCTCAGTCCAATTGATATATGCTAATTTTGACCATTGCAATTCATATTCCCCTGCAGATATTTTTGGATTTAAAAATAAAGTTAATGAGTTTTGAACTACCGAAAATTTTACTTGTGTTAAAGGGTTTCCACATTTTAATATTGAAAATTCATTATATGTTTTAAAAATATTTATATTTTCAGGTAACCGTTTTAGCATTTCTTCTAATAACTTTTTTAAGTACAAAAAACAATTTTCTTTTAAAATTTCTGCATCATATGCATTCATTTTTATATTTTTTAATTCCATTTCAAATTCTGTGCCAAAATCCATAGATTCCAATGGCAGAAAAGAATCTGGCGAATCAATAGCCAAATTCAATGAGCATATTAAGTTATCCAAATTTCCATTCTTTTTTAAAAATGACGGCTTAAACATTTTAGAAGAAAAAATTAATATTGTTGAAACTATTTCATCATACATGCTACCTGCATCCATATGATCGGATTGAAATTCTAAATTTAAATGATTCATTTTATTAACTATTGGGTTAATAAATATCAAAAAAAGTCTATTTTTTTCGTCAGATAGTTCTTTATAAATATGTTGAGCAGTCTTGTCGTTCTCAGCTGTTGAGATTAAAGAAAAGTGGTATTTTAACTCCACCCACTGCTCCAAAACTCTTCTGATGGCGGCCCCATAAGACAGCCAACGAGTTCCAGATATTTGTACAAGTTTCCTAAAATTATTTGAATCAACTCCAATGTTAACCAAATCAAAAGCTCTTTTATATAGTAAAGTACGAAGTGGGCTATGGCTAAAATAGTTGTAAATTTCCTTAAGTAAAAAGTCAGCATTTTTGGGAATTTCACTTGAGGCTTTGGAACAGCATAAATGGAGGGAGTGGCAGGTACATTTTAAAAGTAATAATTGTGGATTTTCTTGTTTTAAAAGGATAAATAAAGATTTATTTTTACCACATAGATTACTGGCCCCGTCAGTTCCAAGAGCTATTAACTTTTTTATATTTAAACCTTTTTTCTTTAAAAACAGTTTCATACCTTCAAAAAGATGTGTTGCAGTAGCTTCTTCAACCAAGAAAATGCCCAAAAAATGGGTAAAAATTTTAAGTTTTTTGTGATCAAAAAATCTTACACAAATGCTCATCCACTTAGTTTGGGATATATCGGTAGATTCATCTACCACCAAACTGTAGAAATTATCGCCAATATCTTTCACCAAATCCTCTAAAATTGACGGAGAAATGACATTTTTTATAATAGCAGTACACTTAGTTTTGTGCAGCCTTAATTTTTCAAATGCACCTTCCTTTGTTGAGCAGTTTCGTAGCAAGGTTGTAAGGTGGTCAACAGAAGCAATTGAGCTATGTTTTGCAATAAAAACGGCTAGTTTAATGTCAATTATTTTAGACTCATTTGATTGCGGTTGTATTACTAAAAGTATATAAAAATACATTAAAATTTATTTTATATATTTGTTCAAAATGAACTTACCAAAATTATCAATTTTGTTTTGCTTAAATAGCACCGCCATATTAGAAATGTGTTTATTACTTTCTGAATGCTTTTTTAGATCGATCTTATGGGATCTTAGAGCTATTTTGCATCCAAAACACCACGATGAATATTGGTCATTAGATGCAGATTGGTACGACAAAGGGGCATCTGCAATAGATTTTAGCCACCCTAAAATTTTAAGTCATTAAAAGGTTTAAAATATTACATTTGTGTACTTACCTATGGCCCAACTTTCATTTTCCCACTCCTTTCGATGTCGACGATCTATTTTAATTTTTTTTGAAGAAGATGCCATTTATAATATTTTCCTTTTACAAATAAAGCTTTAGTTTTTACTTTTCCTAAATATTTTTCTTTTCTTTTGAAGTCTTTTCCATTTACCGTTAACTATTTTGACACTTGTTTGGCATCAGCTTGTTGTTCTTGTATTGTTTTACCTGTTGACATTGATTGTGTCATTCACTATGTAATAATAACATAATATATGAGGGATACCAGAGATGTTTAATGTAAGAACATTATGTTATTAAATTAAAGTGTTGAAAAATTATTTCAAGAAAATAAAAATAATTTGTTAAAAATAGCCAAATAAATCGCCAACTAGTCTGTAAATCGCCAAAAATTCGCCACGTCGCCATTTGAAAATTTTGATCGCCAAAGGCAATGAAAAATCGCCACGTTTGGCGAGAAATCGCCACATCTGACAGCACTGAACACCATGCATTTGATGAGAGGGTGAAAGACAGAGGGAGAGCGAGAGAGAGAATAACAATAGTTAAGTATTAAATGCATTATGCATGCATATGCATGCTTACATACATATATTTGTTATTGTTAAAGTGTGTATGGTGGTAAACAGGTAGTTGGTGGTGTTGTTGTATATTTTTATTGCTTTACAAACAGGTGTTGAGTATTTAAATAAAAAAATAAAAAAAAAACAAAATTGTGTTGTGGTTGCATTTTTATTTTCATTAACTTTTTAGAAATAACAACAACAACAACAGTAACCCGTAACAATATAACCGTTAGTTTCCTTTTTTATTGTTTGTTTTTTTTTTTTGTTGCTGTTACTGTTCTACCTTGTAAAACACACATTGTCTGTTACTCTTGTTTACTTTGTTTTTGTTTTTTTTAACGAGAGCTGTTGTTGAGTGTTTAGCAATGTTAAGGAAAAAGGGCAAGAGAGAGAGAGAGCGGGAGAGGAATGTAAAGGCATTTTCATTTCACCACTCTGTTGTGTTTGAAATTTTATTTGTATAAGAGTACCTAACGGCACGGCATACGTAACAACAAAGTAAATATCACACAGAAGAGTAAAGTTGTAAAAGAGTTTAACTTGCATAAGAAAATTATTTGTTTTTACCGTTGCGTTATCATGTTTACAAGACAAGTGTAAACGTATTTGTATTTTTTAAGTGCCAGGATAATGCTATTAAACGCAATTATTTGCGCTTAATGCACTTTGTAATTAAAACAATTAAAAATGCTTCGTTTATTCATTCGTTCGTTTACTCGTTTGTTTGTTCGTCTCATCAGCTTTTTTTCTTGCCACATGGTACATACATACATACACTTTAAATATTAAATTACTTTTAATAAAAAAATATATATTTACTTCGTCCCTCTCCCTCTCCCACTCTTGCTTTCTTTTCTTTATGTCTCTTCAATTTATGTAATCTTTGTGTTTAATATTACAATGCCATCTATACATACATAAAAGTGAGTTATTATTACTCATATTTACTTGTGGTCAAAGTATACTCGTAGGAGTGTTTAAGTTCTCCTTTTTTAACACATACACACACATACAACGATACCATGTAATTATCGTTATTAGCACCATAACAATGACTGATAATTATCAAGAATAACAATAATACCAACAACAATAACAATAACAACGCGAAATAAAAGAAAATACATTCGTTTACATTTCAACATAAACGTTTAATGACAGTCTTTGACTGTCTCAATAAGTACAGATGCTGGGCTGTTTTTTTTAAGTTAAATAAAATGGAATAAAAATAAGAAAAAAGAACAAATTTTAGATTCTGTTTTATATTTGATTTGCTCGAATTAGAAATGCTTTTAAAATTTAAACACTTTTGCCTCTAATTAGAAAGGAATTCATGAAAATTAAAATATTTTGCAATTTTATAAGTGGAACATGGATCCGTATAAACGCTAAAGTATAGGATGTTTTATATTCCAATACCCGTTAGGGTTTTCTCTGGGCTCACTTAACACTGTCATGTGAAACAGTAATTAAAATGATGGGATACTGTGCTATGCGTTTGCTACAGCCGATCTATTTCGCTTAATCGCCATTGAAGACAATGTTTCGATATTAGTCCCGCTCTATTTCCAGCTACTTACTCCTCTAACCGAATTTCGTTGTATATTAGTCGATGTAAGAGTTAAAATTTTCAGTCGTTAAGAGGTCACTTGAAGTCGTCTTAGTTTACTAGGTAGGGTATTGGCTTATTAGACGGGGAGCCGTGGTTCAACTCCTGGTTCAAACATCTCGTACTAAACGAAATACAAATCTCAGCAGTCTTCTTGCAAAAACTCTGAGAGTAAAATAAAATTGCCATTAAGAGTTTCTTGAAAAAAATATGCCTTTCTGAGTCGATTTTAAACTGCAGGTCCTGCCAGTCATGAATAAAATTAGCACGCCCATCATAGATGAAATGAGAAGCTAGGCTTGCAATAATCAATTAAATAAGTATGACTGAGCGCGCAATTTAGTCATGCTTTAAGCGCAGACGTGCGAACAATTTATCAGATATAAAGGTATATAACTCTAACCCTTTGTCATATTCAGCTGTAGCTATCGCCGTTAATGGATAAATATTAAAACATATATAAAATGGGTGATGTCAGAAGCTAAGTCGCAAACCTGCCTAAAGGTTTGTAATGATCAAAATGTTGTTGTTGTTATTGGTCAAAAGCTTTTCAATCATTCGACTGGTGACGCTTGTACATGGTGTTTTATGCATTAATTTTTTCACTTGCATGTAGGGGGGTAGTAAACGAATATTGTCCATATCATCCCAACTATAAAATTGCCTTCATGACTCCATGTAATCCCTTTTCCTTTGAATACACTTTACTGATGCTTTCATTGGAATTAAAGTTCACAGCACAATGGTAAAGAGTTAGGGTGATAGAGGAAATTTTTATTTTACTTTAGGATTCGTGTGAAATGGTTGACTTATATAACTCAATTGTAAAGAATTGAGAGTTTAGCAAGCTAAGAGACAGTTTTAAGGCTTCCAATGCTTTCTCCATAGCTGTACGTCTTATGAAATCGATGATTTGAAAGTACAGGCAAGGGTACCACTCTATACATTGTCAATACTCGACTTATCATTTGGCTACTAACCTAGCTGTTCATATCAAAGTTTGTATCTCTTCTCAGAGTACTTTGTACCTCCAATTTTTAAAAATATTTCCTTTAAGTTCGTCATTTAAAATATAACGTGAAAACCAGAAATATTTTCAATTCATAACGAAATGACAGACAAAAAATTAAAAAAAAAATGCCTAAAACTTAACGATAATTTATTATCAATTACACTCTACAGAAAAAAGTTGTTTTTTTTTTACCAAAAATGTTTCATGTTTAACAATAATTGACACATTTTGAATTGTTAATAAAACAAATAAAAAATAAGAAAAAAACAACAACTCTTTACTCATAAAACAAACGACAACACAATATGAAGACGACAGACACTTTACTACAATTTTAATTTTTTTATTTTCTTAAAAACGTGTTCAGAATTCATAAATAAAAAATTAATTTCAGTCCACTAAACAGTAGTAATTGTAGTTGTCGCTGCAGTTAACGCTGTCGCTGTCGCTGTCGTTGTGGTTACCTTTGTGTTTCTAAGGCCATCAGATATTTACATTTCTTTTTGATCTCGGTCGGTTATATTGACAAAATTTATACAAAATGAAACGTCAATACAGGCAACATTAAACAATTTTTGTGGCGATTAAATAAATTCAATCCACTACACATGTTTACAGATTGACAGACATTATGACACGATCGTCAATCATCAAATATTATTTGTTTTGGGTTTCAAATGATTTCTAATTTTTATTTTATTTTTTTTGTGAAATTGAATAAAAAGCAAAAATTTCTTCTTTAAAACCTAACCTAACCTAACCGTGGCCATTCAAAAACCTTAGGACAAGGCCTACCCTAATGTGCATATCAAACGAACGTAGGCCTGTCCCGATATTTACTTTTGATTTGTTTTTTTTTTTTGTTTTCTTATCGAATATTTTTTGTTTTCTTTTTTTGTTTTAATCAATTACTATCAAAATTATTGTCATTTTGTCACTTAAACTTTCTCTTAAGCCCTCGTAATTGATATCTAACAGGTAACAACTGCTTTTAACCTGTAAAATTATCAGTTCGCGTATATGATTGTCACTAATTTAGGTTTTGCTTTCGTCACTCGCTTTCAGTAGTTAAAATCAATAAAAAACACACACAAAATAAATAAACAAACAAATAACACCACCAGTTTTATTATGTGATTTTTAAACAATAATTGATGATAAGATTTCCATGATATTTGGATAGGAGAGAGCCCACAGAATTTTAAAGAATTTTCGCCCCAAAATTTCTCAAGTGTTTTGGAAGAAAACAAACACGGCAATAACACAAAGCCAGCCAATCCGCCAATAATAATACAAAAATAAAAGAATCGAAAAGAACAGAAATTATATTGGAAAAGTAATAATAATACAAAAACAAAAGAATCGAAAAGAACAGAAATTATATTGCAAAAGTATTTTCAATTTTTGCTTGAAATTTTATTTCGTTTTTAATTTTGGTGGAACAAGTTTTCTTTGATAGTTTTTTACATTTTACGATTTTGAATTTTATTCTGTTTTGACTTCGGTCTTTATTTATTTGGGGTGCAGAAATTTTTAAAGAATTATTTACAAAATGCAAAAGATAGAAATAAACCAAAACAAGGAACAATGTGTGTGAAGATAAATTTGAATTTAAAAACCAAAGACGCAAACCCACACTTGTAGCAGCGTCACTTCTTGCCTCTAACAGAGTAAATTTTGCTATTAACAGAGCACTGTTAACTGTTTAACTGTGGCAATAAGTAGATTATTCTTCTACTTTGCAATTATTTCAGACTATTGACATAAAATTTAATTCCTATTATGATCATTATTATTTGTGAACAGAAGTGCTGAAATATAAAGTATTGGTTGATGGATTTTTTAACTCCCAAAATTATTCCAGCTATCCCACTACCACTCTTCGAAAGAGAACTCTTTAGACTACCATTTGCATACAGTCTGTATGGTATGCTATTTCTTATATGTTCCAAAATAGCCACTGATCTTCTAGAGAATTTTCAATCACAAAATTGATAGTTTCAAAGCCAATTTTCTAAATACTATATCATATTATAGGTGACTATGTTGCTGATTATATTATGAGGCATTGGAAACTTCCTTTGCATATAGTATGGTTCCCAAAAACAAGCAGGCTTGTCCAGATGAATACTGTTAAATAGCTAACAGTGCTCTGTTAAGGGTAAGTTTTGTTCCGTTAAGAGGAAATTTTGCTCTGTTGACGCTAAATGTGGCTTTGCTAAAATTTATGGTTTATGTCTTGGATTTTTAAATTCCATTTTATCTTCACACACATCAAGGAACATGAGTTTTGTTTAACAGCAAAAACGGGCAAAAAATAATAAAAAATTAATTAAAAAAATTTTAATTTTTAAAGATCTAACCTCGACACAATAAGGCTTCCTGGAAAAGATGTTGGTTCCGGACAAAATATTTGTGCGAATTTTTTTGCTCAGATACAGGCCCTAAACTCCCTAGTAACACTGAGTTACTTATGTACTTAATTGGTAATTCCAACGCTTCAGTTAGGTCTTCAACATTAATTCTCATACCACCCCCGTTGTAGGGCTTAATTTGTATCCACTAGTGGTGGTACCTACAGTTTAACGTCGAAACAGAATTTTGAATGACATACGACATTGGGAAAGAAGTGGTGCTTTAGGTCAACGTAATGGTTTATGACATGGCTTTGACTGGACTTATAATTGTTGTACAGTAATCCCTCGATTTACGTTGCAGTTGGTTCCAAAAAAGGCGACGTAAATCGAATGACGACGCAAATTGAAGTTAGAGGGAACAAAGTATTTGACGACGTAAATCGAAACTACGTTAATCGAGGCGACGTAAATCGAAGGAATACTGTATTCAGCATGAAAGTAAAATTGTTTGACAATATATTAAAAAAAAAAAAAATTCCAACACTGGTGCTAGTTGCTATAGTAAACTATAGCTGCGTTTACGGATAGATAAACGAAGACAATTATAAATACATACCGACATACAATTGAAATATGTACATATGTATGTATGTATGTCTAAATGAATATAATTTTGTTTTCTATTAAAAACAATTCAAATTCGAATCTTATTGAGAAACATTTGTGCTGAAAATTTCCACAGTCAGGTGTTTAGCATATATATACAACAACAACGAAAACTGGGCCACACAGACATTAACGAAAAAAAATTCAAATTAAAAATAAAAACACTTTTTTATTAACAATTTATTGCCAATAAAACGCATCAAATTTTTCCGAGGGTAGTCTGTATATGTATGTGCTCTTAATTTAATGCACGCATACACACGCCCACATACACATACTCTGTCACAGCAGCAAACAATTTTAATTGAAATTCTCTTTGATTTATTAAAATGCATTTAAGATTTCAACTCACCACAGCCACCATCGCCATCAACGCCAACGAAAAACAAGAAAAAATAATAAAGAATTTTAAATACAACAACGACAACAACAGCAACAAGATAAATATGCAACAAAAATTAAACTAGAACAGTAAAAATCATAAAGAAAGTGCTTACAAAACGACTTTATTAAGGCCCTACTTAAGAAGAAACCTTTAAAAAGTGCACCGTACACATAGAAAGAGAATTTGAAATACAGAAAGAGAAACTAAAACTAAGTTTTTCGACTCTCTTTAGATACAATTTTTTATCATTAAAAACAAAAACAAAAAATAAAAAAAGAGAAGTATTGTAGGGTACTAGGGTGCCTTAAATATCATTGTCATCATCATCATCATTACCACAGTGCAACAGTGCGTAAAACAAGAAGAATTTCAGAATTTCGTTACACTTAAAGCGACAGAGAGAGCGAAAGAAAGAGAGAGACATAGTCGAAGAAAAATATTTTAATTAAAAATCTTGCTTAACATGTTTATGATATTTTATGATGCCGTTGCGTTGGTTGTGTTGTTTTCCCGCTTTTATTTTAATTTCTTTCTTTTTCTCCAAGAGAGAGAGAAAAACAGAATCACATACAGGCTGGCTGACTTGGCTGCATGACTGACAAGGCAGTTAAATGACCTTGTTAAGCCTATAAAGCTAAAGCTTTTTACCCCAAAGCATAGAATAAAGACACCAAAGAAAATAAGAAAAGGAGGAAGACCGACAGAAAGTGAGTGAGGGAGAGAGAGAGAGAGAGCGGGAGAGAATATAATGATACAAAAACAAAAAATAATAAACAAAATAAGATATAAGAAATGTGTAACGAGGTTATCTACCATACATTACGGCTGCCGTCATTGCAAAACCAAAATGTCAATGAAAGAAAAAAAAAACAAAATAAATCACATATACACGCACACAATGACACTGGCTCACTTATGTATATGCTATGCTTCTGCATTTACCCAGTCAGTGGTAAATATCACACCAACAGAGATTCTGTGTGTTGTGAGAAACAGAAAGAGATAGCGAGCTTGATGAGGAGTAAGATAAATATGAGTTATTGACAAGGTTAATGAAGATACAAACGCATACATACACACAAAAATACATACATATGTATGAGTGCATGCCATGAACGCGCCATGTGTGTAGCCATGACTAAAGGAATGTATTGTATGTGTGATAACAACAACAACATTGTTTTATGTTAATTTTTGTAGTGGCCTCCATTTGATTTATGTTGAAATGTTGAAAATATTGTAATTGTTCTCTTGCTTGCTTTGTGTTTTTACTCGTTCTTTGCAGACATTAATTGAGAGTCCATATAATACTATGTTCAGACATTCACTTTTATTGCGTCAATATTCGGTTATTTGAGTACAATATTTTAAGTGTTCAGACATAATATAAGCAATATACATTAGGCAGCTGGTAAAATTTTTTTTTGTCGTTGTGGACATTTGAGTTGTCAAATATCAATAGAAAGTGTTTGGATAATTGTAATATGCTCACTGAACGCACTTATCACAGTGCGGTATTTTAAGTATTACTCAATAACAATTTGCATACTTATTGCGCAATAATTAATTGAAACTTTATATGAAATATTGAGCTCAATAATGGCATTTATTGCGATTTACGCAATAAAAATGCATGTCTGAACATAGTATAAGAGTGCTACGTTTTTGTAGTGTGGGAGACAGAGAGAGAGAAAGGTTACATTTTGATCGTGCTGGTAATAGTTTTTATATGTTTCACAGACTTCTCGATTTAACCTTTGAATATTATATGAGTTAAGAATTCCTATATATCCGTTAATATACTTTCTCCCTACAAAAATCGTTTCGCAAAACCAATCTGAGCTCAACTTACAACAGGCTCCGCTTAAGTCTAACAATTTTTCCAATGTATTTTAACCCTGCTACGCCATCCTTCATCCAAACGAAGTCGCGTAAATATATTTTTAATGTATTTTAATGACAATAAAAAAAAGTTAATGATCTCGTTTGCATTTGCCCCTCAGTACCAATAATACTAGAGTTATTTTTATTCTTGAATTCAATAAGAACAGCGTTAAAGAAGTCATATGAATTAACTTAACAGAGTGATAGTATGTATAATGAAAACGTGTCATCAATACTGAGTAGATTATGGAAATAATATAAACGTGATAAATTTATTAAAACGTGTTTAAATAAACAATAAATAACACAAACATCGAAGTTATGACGAAGAATACATACATACATATGTATTTGTTTAAATTCTTTTTGTATTTTTAATTTTATTTTCTTTATAATTCTTTATTAAAAAAAAAAAGAAACAAAACTTCTTTTTAAAAAAACCATAAAAAAAACTTCAACTGAAAAAATCTAAAGCCTACCCAACAGGGGTTCATTTATTTAACAGTAAGAGCAGGAACAAGAGCAACAGCAAAGCCTTACTCTTTTCTATACTAATGCTGATTTATTACAGTAACAAGCGAAAACATGAGTAAATGTCTGTTAAAATCTCTCAGTCTTTAATATAAACACGCACATGCACACACACATATACTCGCATTTTTACTCGTTCACATTTAATACAGTTAGTTAATGTACCATCATTATGTTTAAGCATGATGATTCCACTTGTAGTTGTTGTTAAACGTGTTTTGAATTTGTTTAGATTAAAGTCTTACACACACACACACTTACTATCACACTTCTTCCACTTCTGCCTCAGCCTCTGTCATAGTCTTAACAGAAAAAAAACAACGAACGAACACAACACATTTCTTAACACACACACACACACAGCTAAGGAGGTTGTTGTTGGGGGGGTCACAAAGGGAGAGAGCGTAAGAAAGAGTAAGCGATAGTGAGTGTCTAAATAAATCTTACATTATTACGCGAAGGCTTTACTCATTTATACCAATGTGTGTTCCTCTGTTTGTGTGATTGTGTGTGTGCCTCTGTTTGTTGTAGTTAAACAGTGTTTGTATTAACATGAGTCTGATAAATTATTTTTAATAAAGCATGATTGATATTTTCACTAAACGGTTTACGGTTAGTTGGTTACTTACAAATGCCGCTTAGTTACTCATACACACATATGTATACATTTACATACATATACATATGCATACGTAATTATAGAAAGAAGAATGTAAAAAGGAGTATTAAAGAGCGAGTACAATACCTGTTTATATTGCATATACGCAGGCTAAATATACTATTATTGTGTATGTTATTACGCTTTTGCACATAAATAATATGACATATTTTTAGGATTAGCAAAAATAAAACTACTGCTTAAATGATTGATTTTTTTGTTTAAAGAACTAGGAAATGGAGAAAATATTTAATTTTTATGTAAAATTTTATGAAAATATATGTACTAACGACTGTACAGTAAACTGTCTTAATACAACTAAGAATTGTTAAATTAAAACTTTAAACAGGCGCTGCCATAAGTATCTGAATAGATACATATTAGTGCTATTCTCCTAGAGAAGTTTATGGTTTTTAGACGTCTTTATAGAAAGAAAAATTTATCAAAATTTACTTGAAATTGGACACAATATGTACTCAGAAATCGCAATCGAGGATTATTATTTCGTCAAATGGAAAAGATTGACTTTCCACTAGTGACATTGTGTAGAAATGGTTCAAAATATGAAGGTTAGGCATTAGAATACAGCAATGGACACTATTAACCCCAAAACAGCAAAGCTAAAGTACTTCTGTCTTATACGGTGCGGTCAGGTTGTCAAGGTCGCTCACAAGTTTTCTTTGTGAGTTCAGTCGGAGACCCTAGGTTCCACTGTAACATTCCGGTATTCCAACTCCCTATTTCAGTCACATGTACATTCCATGTGATGGAATGCACAGCTGCACAGATATGTCTTAGTCTATTGCACGTAGAGTTCGACATTCTCATAGAAATTGATTGACGAATGTGTTTTTCTTTTTTGGTAGTTGTTATGTGCTGCGGCAAATGTCCTCTTAAACAGTCTCCAGTAATTGCATCGCTCAGAAACCGAATTAAATTTCAAACAATATTCAAAAGAGATCTGGTTCTTTAACCCAAACAAGTGGACAAAAGTATATTGGATACTCCACAGACTACGTATGAAACATAAAACAGACATGTGCCAGGAACGCTAATTCTAGTGGAACAGTGTAAAAGAAGAAGGTGGCCAATAATTATGCCTTATTGTTGTCCTTTCCATTAACAGAAAATGCCTGAACATTCTAAACATTCTGCTAGTAGTGATGTTAACCCACTTAAATTCCATCTTCCAAGTTCTTCGATCTTGTATGATCGATACGCCATAAAACTGGACTGTAATCGCCACATTCTCCAAAGCTTGCTGATAGGCAGTAAAGTATAGCATTACTTAACGGTTACAAGTTTATAAAATAATTAATTTGCGGCATACTTTAAAGTGTTCTTAAAATACGTTTTCAAGTATTCTTAAACATTTTTAATTAAACTGACACACACAAACACTTTTCTATGCTTTCACATAGATAACAATGGGAATGGAGAAGGAGAGTCATTTATAAGCAGTAATAGCAGGCAATTAATTAAAAACGTAGTCTAGAATACTTTTAGGCGTTTTGCATAAAGCCATACAAATTGTTTAAACCGTTTTATTTATGAATTTATTATTTATGTTATCATTAATCACTTTTCTTTAATTAAATATTCTTTCTTTTCTTTTTCATTTTAAAATTAAAAGAATTTTAAAATATTTGTTGTATTCATGCGTTTTTATGCCATTAATATTTAATTTTAAAGTATGCTTTCGGGCGTTATTTTTTCAATTTGTTTTGTTTTTTTTTTTGCAAATTTTTTTTGGGATTTTTTTCTATTACCAGAAATAAAATCGTGTAGAATGATTTTATGACGTATTTCCTCCTTAAATGTCTTGTAATTTACGTCAATCTAATAATCGTTTGAAATGAAAAAGAGTGTGTGTGTGTGTCTGTAGTCAATTTAAAATAAAAAGACGCCAACGAAATTTAAAACACATTTTCCGTTTTTTCCCTTTAAAGAAAATTAATTCCCTCTTAAAACAAAAACGAAAGAAAAGTTGAGAAAAACAAATACATGAAACGATGACGACGAGCATAAATTCTAATCACGTACGGTTTTCCATGAGTTCAACTCATACGTCTGATCAATGTATGAATGACTGAATGAATGAACGAATATGAGCCACTGACTGCACGTAGACACGTGGGAATTGCTATCCATTTCTCATTTCATTTCTCATATTGTAAATATCAAAATTCAAATGAAATCATTTTTAAGAAAATTATTTGAAAATATTTTTGCGCAAAAATCCATTAGCTTATGATGCTTTTCCAAAACTATGACTCATTCTTGCTTGAAATTCCAAGTGGGTTTGTTTATAGAAAAAATAGAATTTGCATTTGAATTGTTTTTTCCAATAACTGGCAGCTGATTTAGAAAATCAACACATTCTCCTAGCTTTAAAGACTTTCGCAGAGGAAAAAAAAAAAAAAAATAAAAAACCAGAAACGGGAGTAAAAGTACTTCAGCGTACTTTAACCATTGAAATGTTGATATTTAAGACCAGGATTGGACAGTTAAAAAAAGTACTTTTGGCTTTCATGACACTATATTGTATGAAATATACCGTCCTCTAAATAACCGCCCCTGGATTGGTTTCAGAATTCGATCCTTTAAAGTAGCTTTCGACCACTATTGCGTGCAGTATTTCGAAGGCGCCACTGATCACGAAAACGATTAAAGAAAGTGGAATGTGCAATCACCATTATTGATTCATTTAATGTTCGAATGCCTAAACACTAGGGTTGATCATTCCCTTAAACTTGAAAAAAAAAAATTAATTTTATTTCGATTTTTTGTTGCCTACTTCTAGGCGCTAAATTTAATCAATTTTGCTAATTTTAGTTTTAATTTGAGATTTTTTTATTTCTGTCATTGTGTAACAACTTTCCAGCCATTATTGCACGTATTTTTTATCATTTCTTATTCTAAAGACTGTCCTCAAATACATCAACAACAACAACAACAACAAATAAAAGATTTATGGGAATTAACCTTTGCTGGCGTTTTAAATTTGAACACAATATTTCCTCGTTGTAGACATAATATTAACACAGGCACAGTCATAGTTACCAGGGCATATTATGCAAATTTCTGTTTGTTTTCCATATAAACTTCTAATAACAGCTCCTAAGACAAGCAGGTCAAATGGTAGGGTTCTTCTGTTCAATAATGGGTGACAACTTGACACCAACACCCTACTGCAAACAGAAACCTACTGAATACATTAAGTATTCATAAAAGCCACGAATAAATTAAAAGACACAAAAATAAACCGTTATATATGCAATATTTAGATTTTCTAATATAAACCCCTAAAAGTATACTTTGATATTTTAAAAATTTAATGAAGCCTAAAAATATAACACATTATTATTGACAAATAATTTAGAACTGCAAATACTTGCCTGTTTAAAATAGAAATGCGTGGTTTTTTTTAGGAAAAATATTAAAAATATTTACTTACTTATCTAATTGATCATTACAACCTTAGTTAGGTTTACGAAGCAGCTTTTCAGAAAGAAATTCAAAGGAAATCGTAGCAAAACTAATGGTGCAATAATGGACCAAAAGTCTACGCTGTAGTGTACCTATAATATTTCTCACAGACTTCCATTTTAATATTTTATTTGTCTACCGAATCACTGATCCATGTACACTTTAAATCATTCAAAATGTTTTCTTGTGTTTCTAGTTACTTTGAATATTTAATGCCTTCAAATTTATCCTTAAAATTTCTCTAAGTGTATGAGAGAGAGAGAGAGAGAGCTAATGACGTCATTACCTTTTTAATTCAACACATTAAATGCTCAACAAATTGCTTTGCTTTTGCTACTCTTTTTGCATTTTATCTTCGCTTCCCTTATTACTCCGTTTAATTTCAAACAGTCAAGTAAATTAAATTAAAAAAAAACTGAAAGAAGAAGAGGAAAAGAGACAATGAAAGAAAGAACAAGAAAACGTGATTGGGTTTCCGGGGGCCATAAATTCTAAAAACAATGTTTTGTTAGGTTTTACTGCGTGTACTTACTACTTTTGTAACACAGTGTAAGTGTAAGTGTAAGGAAGGTAGTAAGTTGGTGGCTGGTCTATTCTATTCTATTGTATTGTGATTCTATTTTATCTCTCTTTTATTTTTCTGTTCCCCTATTTTTTTTCCTTCTGCCCCTGTTTTGCTTCTTTCTTATTTCATTTTCGCTGAAACTTTAAGTTCTGGGCTATAAATTGTTGTTTTTGTTTTTATTATTTTTTATTTTAAGAGAGAGAAAGAAAAAAATCCCCCTAAAGTAGGCAACACATTTTTATGTTATTAGAAGGGGCGAAAACACTTTCTTGAGGTAGGTATATCTTGTGCTGTGTGGCTCAAGGATGACTTTATAATGTTGTTTTTGCTTTTCCTTTTAAAGAGCTACTGACTACTGCACTTGTTGTTGCATTAGTGACGATTTATTTTTGTTTCTTGTTTTGTTTTTTCATTAATTTTTTTTTGCTGCATACGGTTAGGCATAGAGAAACTATGGAAAAAAATTAGAACAGTTTCATTTCTTTCTTGGTTTTTTGCTGTGGTTTTATGTCTTAAGGTTTGTTTTGTTGCTGTTCTTTAGGATCCTTGTGCCAGTAACCATTTCCGTTACTGTTTTTCCTTTGTTCACAGAAAATTCTACTGCCAATGGCAAATTGCGATTTCCATGCTCCCCACCACTATTAATGTTTGTTTGTGCGTTGAGAAGCTTCAAAACACAGGGGGAAATTTAATATATTTTTGTGTGTGTTAGTTTTGCAGAACGAGTTTTAAAGTCATGATTGAAAGGAAAATTTTTTCTTGACGTATATATACGTCAGTCATGTTTAGATGTTTATAATTGGTGGTAGAAGTTGCAAGTCTTGTAGATTTTGTTCGAATCAACGGTACAAATGAGGTCACGGTGTTCTAAAAGATAGTGAGTTGGCTTATAAGACGTGCGCCCATGCTTCAATCCTTGGCTCAGAATATTTCTTTCGGAGACTTTCTCTCAGCAATCTTCTGGCAAAAACTCTTGAGGGTAAAATAAAATTGCCATGAAAAGTGCGTCAAAAATCTGTTGTTCGAATTCGACTTAAAACTGTAAATTCTGACACTCATGTTTGAAATTAACTTACACAACATATGTATGTGGTGTGAGAAACTAGGTTGTAATCCTTCCTGAGGATACAAAACTGCCGAATGTGAATTGTAACGGTTCATATACATGTGAGTGTACCTTTTTTATTCACTTTACGTACAGGATATGAGCCTAAAAGTTTTCTTTCTACATTTTCAAACTATGAACTGTTGAACTAAAGCTGCGTATTTCTAAAAATACCGAAAATGCCTCTCTAAAGCAGTCCCACTGGCGTCTCTACACATATGTATTTGTATTTGTGGATATTGAGTAATGATTTGTCAGCCTTTTTATTTTTGCTGTTGATTTCTTTCTTTTCTATTCCATTGAAATCGATTTGTTTTTTCTCTCGCCGATAAATTCCATTGACTTTTTCGTGAATATTAAGTCATGGGCTCTTTATAAATATTTAAATCCACTTAAACAGTGTTTTTTTTTTGTTTCTTCATCTTTTTGACACTTTGCCAAAAGTTTTCGAAGCCAAAAAGTTTGTTAAATGACACTTTTTACACAGTAGTGTTTCATATTATATTTGAAATGGCTAAAGTTTTTGGCTAAAGTCAGCCTAAAAGTAGGCAAAGGGATTTAAAATTTTATTTTTATTTTTTCTGTTCGCTTTCTGAAAACTTTTCTAACAAATTATTAAGGTAAGGTTTTGATAAATAGTCACGTTTTAAATTTATTTTGAATGAAACAGAAACATTAAAGCCTAAAAGTAGGCTTTACAAAAATATTTTCATTCAACGAATTTTTCTTTTTCTGTCATACCTTTTTAATTTTGAATTTTTATTTTATTAATGGCATCGTTGTAAGCAATGAAGTTGGGGGATGATTAAAAGTTCTTTTGTCGCTTTCATATTGCACACAGTCTTAAGGCTTTAAAGCCTTAAAATATGCTATAATAGTCATACATTTATCATAGCATTTATGTATGTGCTATATGCTAAGAAGTCATAGTCAGAATGTCTTCACAATTGTGGAATTTATTTTAAATGTTTTCTTTGTATTTTTCTTTTTCTAAGAGATCTTCTATTATAATTTATTGGCAAGTGTTTAAATTTAGAAAAAAGTAAAGTCTATCATAAGGGGTCTTTGGTGGCATTTGGTAAATGATGAACATAAATTTCTTTCTTTATCTCTCTATCTCTCTTTCGGTTTCTACAACTAATTTAAATTTTTATTTTATAGAACAACAACAAAATTTAATTAATTTTGTTTATTTATTACACTGCACACCAAAAAAAAAAACTAAGCATTCTTTTAGGCGTACATACATAATGTGGCAAAAATATCAATAAAATTAAATTATGAGTTTCCTTTTTTTTCTCCAACTAAAGGTGTCATTTAGCAATTTATGTTAAATTTTTATATTCTGAAAACATCCTTAAAGTATGCCAATCATTTAAAATATTCTGTTTATAGGCCATAAATATTATACATAACTGCGTGTGTATATAACAGAAAAATTTGTATATCTTTATCGATTTTTAGTTAACAATTAAATTTATTCAATTATTTTTGACGTCATTTCCTGTTTTTGAAAATTATTACAGCATACTTTTTGGCTGTTATAGAAAATTTATTTTGATTTTCAGATTCAATCATGTTTTGGCATAAATTTTCATGAATTTTTGTTTTCTTTTTTAACATTTTTTTACCTTTTTTTTTGTCAAAAGATATTAATTTCAACATGAACAATTTTTTTATGCAAATTTATTTCAATTTTATTTATCTATTCGTTAAGGTTGCGTGAGTTTTGAAAGAGATTTTTAATTGACAGCATCGTGAAATGGCAGGAAATCATCTCTTGTTTGTAGGATTTCCGTTTAAATGTTTAAATTAATCGCGTTGCAAATTAAATGTAAAAAAGAAAGATTTTTTTGAAATTAAAATGTCAGGCATACTTTTAGGGGTAGAGGTTTGGGCTTATATCCTAGCAAATACTTTAAAGAGTTTTCAAATCTTTAATGCATTCATTCATTCACATTGGAGTTGTGAATGCCTTAAGCTGCTCCTTGCTTTCGTCCTTAATAGATCATTACAATCCTTTTAATTGGAATTACAAGCTATGGTAACTTCTCACATCGTCCATGTCGTATGAACGGTGGGATCAACAGATTAAAGTCTTCTCTGAACGACAGAGTTTTTGAGAATCCTTTCATGACAATTTTATTTCGCTTTCAGAAGACTGCGGAGAGGAAGTCGCCAAAAGAAATATTTCGTTTTTTTTAAACCATGGATTGAACCACGGGCTCTATTGTTATAAGCCAACTTACTACTTTCTAGACTACAGTGACTGCAAAAGTTCTTCATGCGATTCAGTTAAATTTTGAAAATCGGTTGGCTTGATAAAATCGTAAACAATTTTTTAGTAGCCATAGAAATGATAACGCATACGAGTTTTATAAAAGTTTTAAATTCTTCTTTCTTCTTCGACCATCGTTCCACTTGCCAGCTGTAAGTCCCAAGAGTCCCTTCAACTTAAGTGGGTAATGTGTTGCAATTGAATTGAAATTAATTTCACCAACACAAAAACCAACTTAAATGCCCAATTTGATTATGAATGGTTAAGAGATTTGAATTTCACCCAAAAGGATTTCAATTTGCCAAGCAAAATTGCCTTTGACGTCATGACAACAACAGTTTCGCATGCTTGCACATACGCAAACGGATTTAAAAATACATTTTTTTCACTCTCTCTCTCTCTCTCTCTTTCTCGCTCTCTTAAAACATCTCATTAAAGGTGTATATATTCATAGGGTATGTGTGTGTATATAAAACAACTTGCCCGTATGAAAATTTTCAATATTTTCAATGCTTTTTAGACCGCCACAACAACAATAGCAATAACAACAAAAGCGATAATAATAATCAAAATCAATTTATAAAATTATCAACAACTAAACATGACTGAATAAATGCATGAATGAATGAATGAATGAACACCTTTAAATAGGCAACAACAAAAAAAAAACAGAAATTAAATCAAACACGTTTACGCACACATACACTGATGCCCAGAGAGACAGAGAGAAGAAGATACAGTCATCTACAGTGACAATATTCACACAAACACACACACACCTACCTACACTTTACAACGCATAATACCGTTACTTTTTCTCTTATTCACTGTTAGTTTGTATACCTTTCCAAGCTCTCTATCATCCTACTGCTGTGACTTTAATGCTTATAAACATTTATTATCTGAAAATGTAATTTCTTTTCTGTTTGCAGTGTTTGCCTAAAAGTAGTCTACAAAAAAAACCTAAACAAAAGAACAAACAAAATTAAAAAGAAAAACAAGAAATTAGAGTGAATGCTAACGAACAAATAATTTTTAAATAAATTTCAAGTAACAATGTCTGCACTTAGGGAACCGTGTAAAATAATGAGGCCTGTTAACATTTATAAATTGAATATTCCTAAACATAGTACATATTATCTGTCGCCTTAATGTATGCTTTAGAATTTGCCACGCATTGTTTATCTGCTAGAAATGTTTATCGTAAGAAAAGCTATTTGTGTGCCATTATTTCTCTTTATTTTTTGTAAGTCATGGATAGAATAAAAGTTCAAAGTTTATCTCTGCAAAAGACAGTTTTCTAAACGATTTTCCTTGTCGATGACAGTTTTAAAATAATTTAAATCGTAGTCTACACTTGGGGGATATCCTCACCTCTTGTTTTGTTATTAAGTTTTAGAACATTTTTGTTTATTTAGCTGCGTTATAGGATATGGAAAGTCACAGTAGTCTAGCAGATAGTGTGCTGACTTATTAGACATGAGGTATTGGCTCAAACCCCAGCCTAGGCATCTGCAGTAAAACTCTGGGAGTAAAAAAAAATTGATCATATTGAACTTAAAAATAATGAGTCCTGCTTTGAACAAATTTGAAGCCTGGTTGTTATAAAATAAAAGCAGCATAACTTTAGGCCTACTCTAACAAAACAAAATAGTCATAATCAGAAATATGTTGTCTGTTTAAGATGGTCTTTAAGGGAAGATAATAAAATATTAGAAAATATTTTTTTGTATTAAAAAAACTACAGTCTACTTCAAGGGTTGTAAAAAATTTCTTTACATGTATTCATATCCATATTCGTATTTTTTCCATGAACTTATTAAAACATTGTATTATTGTCCCCATATTCTACATAAAAAGAGACTTAATTTACAATTTTTTTCCTTGTTTGTGTGTGATAACATAACTAAAGCCTATTATAAGGCAAAATTAAACACGATGTTTTAAATACCAGATTATCTTTACTTGCTTCTTCTTCCGTACTTTTTTTTTGTAGCTTTTGTTGCTGTTATAATAAATACATTATTTTACCTTTTTTTCCCTCTGCATAAAGCTTTTATATTTCATTGGTAAAATTTTTTTATTTTATTTTCTTATGCTGTTGTTAAAAAGCCCAATAATATTATTTATTTAAAATCTGTTGTCATCATTCAGGCGCCCGTAATATACATATGTTCGTGTTTATATGCAGACAGAATGAGAAAGGGAGAGGGAGAAGGAAAGAGAGTGAATCCCTATACAATAAACCTAAAAGGACGTTGAAAAGAGAATATCTCCACATTTGCTATTAAAATTCACACATTTACACCCACATGAGTGTGTGTGTGTGTGTGTGTGGTTTTACATAAAATATTGACAATTTTAAATATTTAAAAAACCCTAAGGACCGGTTTATTGTTAAGCCCGGATAGGTAGGCTTTCATTGCTTGCTTTATGCATTTAAATTGGTTGTCATTGATGAAAGTTAAAGAATTTCATCATTTTTATTTTAACTTTTTTCTCTTTTATTTTCATGTTTCGCTTTAATTGTAGCCTATTTAAAGGCTTTAATGCAAATGGTTTTTTAAGGTTTTTTTTATTGTTATAATAACGTTAATTTCCCTTTTGTTTTTTCGTTTTGCTCTTGTTTAACATTTTTTGTGTATTTTTTTTTCCTGAGGTTTACTGTGCTTTTTGTAATTCATGGCTTTTGTTGTTGCATATTTTTAGGCAGCCAAATGGTAATATGAATGCATAAAGTGGCCAAATTAACTAAAAATATACAATGTCAGCATGCAATTCTCTTGTCACAATTTTGTAGAATAAATTATTTGAAACCGAATGCATTAACAAAACCGCACATATATTTTTGTGGTTAAAATATTTAAAAATCATTTTGTTTTGGACTTAAATTGCCCATTTATGAAGCATTTGTTTAAAATGGAGTTTAATTATAAGGCTTAGAGGCAAAATTAGATGATCTAACAGGGAAATTATAGCATTTATATAGAATTTTTTGCATACTTTCAGGTAGTTAAAAAAGTTAAATTAAAATATTTCAAAAGGCTCGCATTTTGTATTTAAAAATTAAGTGAGAATAACAAATATATGCAAATAGTTTGTAAAAACGTTGCATATCTTCAGGTTGCTACAAAAGAAAACGTAATAACCTTTATTTTATTAAAGCCAAGAATAATAAAAATTGTAGCATATTTTCAGACAGTTAAAATACAGTAAAACCCTCAATTTTTCCACAATTTCCTTGTTGTCAAGCTTTTAAAAATAGCAAATTACCGTCATTTACTTTAATTGTCAGTCAGTATTTTTTGACTTTTCAGACGCCATGTATTTGTTCTCTCATGTTTGCCTGCTTGTGAGTGTGTAGTGTCGTACATATGCAATAGAGTGTGTGTGTGTGTAAATACAGTTATTTTTATGCTTTAAATGACCTTTTCCATTTTTATTCTCAACTCTCAAATCTTGTAGCAGTGACGCAGGCAGCACATTGCTTACTCCTTTCCATCTACTCTCCCTTGGAGTCTCATCTTCAGCAGTTTTATTTTCGATGTAGTTGTTGTTGTTATTTTCGGAATAATTTTTTTATTTTTTGAACTGAAATTTGATTTTATCATGATGACGATGTCGCCCGTCATTGTTGTTGTTGATTTGCAAGTGATGTTGTCTTGTTTTATTTTCGTTTTAAAATGCACAATGAAACCGTAGCTGCATAAATATTTATTTTTGGTTTGACATTTTCCCCTTTGATGACTTTTTTCTTAAGCTTTCTGTAACATTTGATTGAAACTACAAAAAAAAAACATTAAATTACTTTTGCATACTTTAAGGCGTTTAGTAGGTTAATCATAATAACATACTTCTTGGTTTCTTTAAATTTATTCGCCTAAAAGTAGGCTTTAATTTATAGGTTTTCCTTTTACAATTATGAAAACTTTAAGAACAAAACAGACTGAAAGAGAGAGGAAGTGGGTTACAAAATTCTAAAAATAGTTTCTCTATCTGTCTGCAAAATTTTATTCTCTTGATTTTTCTGCTTTCAATGATATTTTCAACATCAACGGACGTCACAACATTTTAGTTTTTCAAGTGACACTTTGTTATCACCAATGACATACATTTCCAAGCAACAACAACAATAACAAAAATAGCAACAATAAATCATTAAAAATGTTGTTATTGCCCTCCACCTCCATCTATTGTTTCAAGAAGACAAGAGAAAAATAGAATTTATTTGTCAACTATGCTAAGGGGGTCACCTCCAATAGAATCTGCTTGAGTGACACAATTTTTCTTTGTTTGTTTTAGAAACGCTTTTCAAGTAGAATTTCTTTTTGAATTGTTTTGCAGACCAGACCAGACCAGACCAGACATCTTTATGTCACAGCGAAATGAAAATATTTCTCCTCCTCTCCTTCCTTTCTTTTCCTTCTCTTATTATTTTTCTTTTTCACATTACTTTCTTTGTTTGTATTTCTCTATTCATTCATTTATTTTTTTATTGCATACTTTTGAACGTTTTGGCAACGTTTCTCTATTTTTGTAATAAAACACCTAAAAATAGTCTTTAGTTTGTGGTTATATTTTTATAAATTTAATCATTTGTTGTTCGTGGTTTATTTACAATTAAAAGGTTATTTCTGTTTTAAATTGCATTTCTAAGTATTTTTATACCAGAGCGCCTTAAGGTAGACAACAGTAGTTTGTATGATTTTAATTGAGAGCATTTTATTGCAAAAGTTTTTCAAAAAAATAGTTGAAAAATTTATTTAAAGGTTAGAGTTTCTATTTTTATTAATGGAACACATACGAGGGTGGTACCCTAAATTAACCAAATTAAAACGCAATAAATATGATAATGTTTTTGGATCGATACACACTTTTTGGGCTTGTATTTTAAGGTACGCTGTTGGAGTGGGTACTAATGGTATTAGATTTGTTTCCGGTATTCTATCAGAATCTTTATAGGTGGTAAGTGGCGCTTAAGATGCATTAACAGTGTCCCATTAAAGTAAAGTAAATTTTGCTTGAGTGATCCCAATCAATAGAATCATTTATGAGTATTATAAGTATTTTTCTAAATTTATGAATCTAAATGAGTAGGCTTATGAATCAAACATATTTTGAATGGTATGAGTTTGACGTCAATGTTGTACTCATACACATTGCAACCTGTACTAATAAATCCACGTTGTAGTGAGTATGAATGAAGTTAACATGTAGTTAAATTTCAATATTGTTGACTCCTCACTTATATTTCAAATTTCATGAGTGCTTATGAGTAGCGAAAAAACTGGTCGTAACAGCCTGTTAAAAGCAATTTGGTGTCCTTCTTCGATAATAATTTTTAGAAATATTTTCCATTTGGTTTTCGTTGATGAAATATTGTGAATAAATTTCTCTTTTTAAAAAAATTTTTTATTTTTCATTTTAAATTAAATTAAGTTCTCCTAGAAGCAGAAAAAAAAACAAAATCAATAATTTCTTTATTCTCTTACGATTCTTGAATATTTATTTCCTCTCTCCCTCTCCTCTTTACCTTTCTCGCTCGCTCTTATCTTTCGAAACTTGAAAAGAATCGAAGGAAAACAGCAGGAATTCCTTGTATGCTTGTGTCAAAACTTAAATCACATCCTTTTTAGATTTTTTTTTTTACTTTACTTTTCGTCTAATCCTGATAAAATATATTTCAAAAAGCAAAAAAAAAGGAAAAATGTTGTAGAAAATACGACAAAAAAGTTTGAAAAAAGAAAAAAAATTTTACTTAAAAAGCAACCCTTTTCACCAAATGAATGAATGAATGAGCGAATGAAAGCTGAACTAAAAATGTCTTTCCACTTTTCAAAATGAAATTTATTCCACCATTTTCCAAATGCCACGAATACTATGAGTCTGCTGCCACTGGAGACAAATTTTAAAGAAAAACTGAAAAAAAGATAACTTTTATTTGTCGACACACTTAGCATATTTCAAATTTCCGCCGTTAAGCGAGAGAGAGAGACTGTTAGCCATGAGAGTTGAAATTTATAGAAAATTAAGAATTTTTCCCAAAGAATAAATGTCAAGTTTTCAGCACTTTTATGCTACAATAGATATTGCTTTGCATTTAATCACGGTATTGCCAATGTTGCATACATTTAGGAATTCTTTAAATGCCTAAAAGTAGGCAATAACTATTTGTATGAAAATGAGAATTTCTTTTGAAATTTCACAAAAGGCTGTGAAAATGTCCAATTCTATTGATTGATTATGGAATCTGCAATGTGTTGCAAGAAAGGTGTAGGATTCCAGTAGAACCGAGAGACAGGGGTTATTATTGGAATCAGATTTGTAAGGCCTGCAGTTGCTTTTTGTTTGTTAAGCTTCGTAGGTCGATATTTATCAGATAAACTGCGGTTGTATACCAGCTCGTATACATACAAAAAAGAAATTCATAGGATTCTAGAAGTTACCACTGTGTTGCGATGTGGAATAATTAAAGCATAACTGGGGGCGAAAAAAATAGTTTTATATGAAGTGTGTTCGTAGAATAGGCTCTGGATTGCTTTTATCCCAATTTTTAATTTCGGCGATGAGATCACCATTTCTGGATGAATGCAAACGAAGCATGCAATATGGTCTCAGTGTAAACCGACTAAAATTGAATTTTTATTCTTCCAAAGGGACTACTAGACTCTTGATTTTCCTATGCTCGAGCTTAATGGCATGAAATTATGGTTGAGCGATTACGCCAATTGCCAAGATTAGGCCTAGAAATTCAGTGCTACAGGCAGCAAGTGGACTCTGGCCTATAGGTTCTTTGTGGCTCTTTGATTTCGGGGGTTTGTCTCTGTCCTAAAGATTCTCTGTGGCTCTGTGATATGAGAGTATATAAGCGATTCATTTTTATAACCGGCGCGTTTAGTACAAAGTCATGTAGGACTCTGTGGGACATCACAACGATTTAAAGTTTATGGTTGCAGGCATAGATTCTGTTCCCATAAATGTGGACTTCTGGCATCCTTGTCCTCTTTTAGACAAAAAAATTCGATACCCAGATAAATAAGAATCTTTCAAGACTCGACTGATCTCACACTGGCACGGCTAGAGATCTTTACCGGAGGTTCTAAATCTAATGTTGAATTTATGAGTGACTTTACCATCATAAAGAGGGAATGAAAAGTTTCCTTTAGATTGGGGGATGATACCTAAAGGTTTCCTATTTATAATGACGTAGAATAGGCTAAGACTTAACCTAGCAGTCGTTTTATACGTCCATCCATTCTGATTCTGGCGATCGCGACATTTTTTGTATACCAGGACGGAAAATAAAGAAGAATGTCCTGTATTGCATTGAATGCTTCATAGTTTGGCTATATAGTTAGTGTCTCATTTGAAGATTGGAAAGCTCTGGCCACAAAATCTAAGGAACCATGTGCGGGTACGCCCGTTCCAGTAATCAAACTTATGCACGTCAATCAATGTGATTGCTGTTCAATTCTTGATAATAAACCATGTCAACAGCTTTATTCATCGGCATAACAACATCTGCAGAGGCCGTGGCGATGAAGAGAAGGTAAAGCTCCCTTGCTACAGTCGATGTTGTCTAGGGTTTTGGAGTTATAACTGCCGCTGAGCTATTGAACTGAACGTACTAGAATGAGTCCACCAATTTAAAGTTCTCAGTAATCTAAAGAGTCGTGTAAAGTGAATCGCTGTTAAATGTATGCCAGTATAGGTTGCCATTTTTACAACTTACCGTTAAACTTGGGTTTAGTTAAAGGTAACTTTAGCTAAAGTGAACTTTAAAGACACCTTTAACTTATTTTCGTTATTATATATAACTTAAGGATAAATTAAAGATAACTTTTTTAAAAAATATGGCAGTGCCAGAGCAATGTCGATAACACTGCTCAATTAAACAAGTTTTATTTTTAAACTCAGTGGTAGCGACCGGCTTCTGTTCTTTCTTGTCTTCTTGTCAAAATATTGGCAAGTCAATGCATATTTCACTGTCGTTCTTTACATTCTTTCAGGCGCTATTCTCTGCTCCTAATGGTATATTTTACTGGAATATTTGTTGTAATTTGTAATTTGTCAAATTGAAATGTAAATGAAAGAGAAAGAACTTAAACAAGTTTGGGGTGGATATTCTAGCATTACAAACAAAACAATATGAGATCCTCCGTAGTTTGAAATCGTTAACGCTTTTAAACTTTCAGGCAAATGACAACTGTATTGTATTTTTATGTCAAGGCGTTAAACGAGTGCTTGGTGTTGGCTTCAAATAAGGTTATTCCAGGCATTGATTTCTATTGTCTCTTCTTCTTTTACTGTTAGTTGTGACGTAATTTTTCAGATTTTTTTGGTTAAAAAAATTTCTGAAATTCCTTCGTTGGAATTTAATTAAAATTGAAAAATAAATCTCTTGTTGTTGTTGTTGCTATTGTATGCTTTTATCTTTTGTTTTAAAATTTAAAAATTCTTTAAAAATTGAAATGAAAAATAAATCTCTTGTTGTTGTTGTTGCTATTGTATGCTTTTATCTTTTGTTTTAAAATTTAAAAATTCTTTAAAAATTATACACAACACAATTACCATCCCAATGTATTCACGCTGTCTTTGAGAATGTTTGCGAAATAAATGTTGCCTACATTTAGGAATTCTTTAAATGATTAAAAGTAGGAAATGACTATTTGTATGACAATGAGAATTTCTTTTGAAATTTTACAAAAAAAAAACTGTTAAATTGACAATTCTGTATTGTATTGATTATGGAAGAAAGGTGTAGAATTTCAGTGGAACCGTGAGGCGACAATTATTATTGGAATAAGAATTGATGGGCTTGCAGATGTTCTTTTTTTGTCACACTCTTCATAGTTTGATGTTTATCAGATAAACTGCGGTTACATCTGAAGAAGTTGTCTTTATGTTGTGCATACGCCCTTAATTAGGGCCGACTAATAATTGGTGGTTTTAAAAATTTTTTTTATGATTCTGCAAAATGGGAAAGTCCTGTTTTAATATTTCAACCGCTTGTTTTATAACAAACTGACATAAATAAAGCCAAACATTACTTTTATAATGCACTGCATTATCTTTGGATCCAATTCAACATTTATAGGCTACTTTGAATGCATTTTTTTAATGAAATGGGTTCTTAAGGTTCTTAAAACTAGTGAAACATAACTTTAATTAATCGTTGCATAATTTAAGGCAAAAACTTATTGATTTCTAGGCTGCACTGCATTATCATGGTGTTAAATTATTTGTAAATTCAAGAGATTTAATATTTAAGATTATCTGGATAAGATTATCGATAATCTGATGAATAAATTAAAAAGACAACTAAACTCACATAATTGGACAACCATAACCAGTTTACACGAAATTATGGCCACTTTTCATTCACATACATATTAGTAAGGCAACATTATAATCGGTTCTTGAAACACACACACACACACACATCTACTGTAGTGTTCAGTGATGTTCGCTGTTTAAGGCTTCTACTGTACATTTGCATGTACTAGTGAGAGAAAAAAAATTACCAACAAGTGAACTCTGACGTTTGCATGTGGATTAGAACATTAGCATGGCGTGTTATAAAATACAAAAAAAAATGAAAGGAACAAAACAATACCAATAACAACAACAACAACAGCCACAACAATTAAACTTGTTTTTATTGTTTTGTTTTCCTTTCGATTAAATGTTAACGTAGTTTTTGTTGCTGTTGTAGTAAATGTTTATGGTAAACGTTGAAATAAAAAAAGAATGAAAAAATAAAAAACCGAAGCGAAACGAAATGAAAATAATAACCGCAAGTAACCATTAAAAGAAAATTAAACAATAAAAATAGAAACGGAAAGAAAAAGAAAAAAAGCAAACAACAACAACAACAAAAAGAAAAACAAATTGAGTAACAGGAATAACAATTAAAAAAGCAAACAAACAGTTATTAAACACACACGCACACATTTCCTTACACAAGTTTAATGTGCGTTAAAAAAAGAAACAGAAAACAAAAACAATCTCAATATGAGTACGTATCCTTACACCCTCCCTCTCCCCCTGTCTCTCTCTTTTTTATCTGTTTCGTGTATTGAACAATGTGTTGTAGTAAGTGCCGCATGAAAAGTGTAAACAAAACTGTGTCAGTTACACTGGTAACCAGTGTTACCCGCGTTAAAAGCAAAAAAAAAAGGATACACATTTTCTTTTGTGCCAAGAACAGCTGAAATGTGCGTGTATGTTTGAAAATTATTGGTTATACTTCCGTATAAGCATTGAATAAGATTGATATTCAAAATAAAAAACGCCGTTAAATATGTTAAGAAAAGTTTTGTGCGAGAAATAGACAACCATCAAGGCTTACTAGAAGGATTTAAGTACTCCACCTACAAGCTGGTTGGTGTTATTATTACTTGTAGTCCCTTAAAATTAAATATAAATTCTGTACGCTCCTCAATGGGCTAAGTACCCTCATGTAATTTTCATATATTTATTGGTATATTGTGGTTTAGCTTTTTCAAATGGTTTGTGGCTTTGATACTGTGTTATATCAGGATTAGTACCTTGCCTGTTACACCACTCATGTTGTGTTTGTTAATTTTATCTGTGAGTAGTGGCACGGACCCACAGTTTAAAGTCGACTCCGTACGAAAGTCTTTCTCCTTTTGCCGGAAGACTGCTAACTTCATATTTCTTTTGTGTTTGATATGTCTGAGATGGAGTTCGAACCTTGAGCTCGCGTGTCGTAGGGACGTACTAGACTATGCATACATACATCATACATAATTGGTCATTACAACCCTTCAGTTAGGATTCTGGACCTACTTCCTCACACCACTTAAGTTGTAGGTGTTAATTTTATACTTGCGTGGCGAGACCTACAGTTTAAAGTCGACTCAGAACGACAGATTTTTTTATTTACTCTCTAGAGTTTTTGCCAGAAATCTGCTGCGAGGAAGTCAGCGAAGAAATATTTGTTCATATTTCGTTTTGATGTCTGACCTGGCGTTTGAACCGTGGCCTTACGTCTAATAAGCCAACAGACTACCTACTAGACTACGGCGACTTCTACATACATACATGTAGTTTTTGCCTTTTTTAATTAAAACACTTTTTAATTATTAGTGTAATTAATAATGTTTATTTAAAAGTATGAGAGATGTTGCTCTCTTGGCGATCAAACTACAAGTGTTCTATATAACTTAAAACTATGCGCTAAACTTAAAATAGCGTCTGACATCGTAGAGTCGCATTCAATATTACTAGTGTTGCATTTTGTCGTATTCATATCAGTAAGTGTTGCAACTCCTGGTGGTACGTCCTGTTCCCACATACATGCATAATTAGTCATTACAACTCTTTAGTCGAGATTACGGCCTAGCTTTTCATTTCGTTTTATTGGAGATGTCTGATCTGGAGTTTAACCCTGGGCACGCGTCTAATAAGCCAAGACACAATCCACTAGCCTACTGCGACTTCATATTGTATGTCATATGGAGCCATTGAAATCTTGAAAGGCGATTACAGGAAACCTTTATCGAACTGTTTGGAACAATATTTTACCTGAAAACTGCCCGGAACCTGCAAATTTTTTCCTTACAAATCCTTACAATCTTACACCTCCTATTTGTGTTATTTCTACACCTTTCTTCATAGGAGGTCACAATGAGTTTTCTCTTGGAGAATAAATTAAAAATTGTTTAGAAATTTATGGTTGCAAAATGTTCCTCCATCCTTCCATTTGTTTTGATCGATGTAGAACAATTGCACACAAATTACATTTCCTTTGAGAAGAGAGTATCAGAATTTGTCTTGATTCCTTGTTGGTCTCCAAAAATGTGCAGCTCCTTTGTTAGGGATATGGAAAGAAAAATAATGCAAACATTTTTCACAAAAATATTTCTAAATTTACAAAAAATTTCCACATTTCTTTAAGCTACACCCAATACTATAAACTCAAAAAAATATTTCATTTAAATTCTGATTTTTATTTTAAAACGCAATAAGTGTATGATGATGGGTATGCTGCTTTAATCCTCTGAATTATTTTTGGTTTATTGTTTTCTGTTTCTTTTTTTTCTCTTTTTTTTAATAGCCATTAATTCCTAGAATTTAATTAATTATTCTCTCATAAATAAAAACTTTTAATTATACATACTTTTTTCACTTTTTTGTTGTTGTTTTTTTCATCATAATTATTTGCATAGACAGACGTTGGTTCTGATGTTATTTATAAAAGCACAGGTTTCCTAGTAAAAGTATTTTGAAAAGTTTTCTTCTGTTTTTTTTATTATTAATGGAGATTATAAAACAAGTTATTTTTAATATAAATGTAAACAGAAAATAAAACTGAAAGTAAACTTTTATGAAATTTTTAAATTTAAAAATTTTTCTCTTTTAAAAAATATTTTTTGTTTTAAAAATATTAGAAAAAAGGTGCTAAAAACCAAAATTTTTTAACAGATCTAATGTTAAAGTTCCAAGTTTTCCAAGTTTTCAAGTTCCAAAACTATTTGGGATATATCACTTATTGGGTTTAATTGGGGACACCTTAGGCTACAATTTGTATATAGTGGGATATGTGCAGCAATTCTCATTTTTTCCACAATATCGATCAACTTAAGATATCAGCCTTCAAATATTCCGTCGAATCACAATTTTAAATGAATGTAACAGGTATTTCATTCTTCGACATCGTATATTTGAATGATTTCTTCCTTGAATATTTTCTGTTAACCACCTAACATTGCTCTGTTAACTTTAATCTGTTAAAATTTTTGGTTTTTGTCTTTGCTAGTTAAATTTGAGTTTATCTTCACACACATCTAAACAATGCCGTTTTCTTAAATCATTACTTAAAATTGTTTTGGATTTTTCTACCTATCATTCTTCAGTTAATTCTTCTTATTGCACAATCATTTTACTTTAAAATTCAAGTGTGTGTGTGTGTTTCATTAACCAACCGTGAATTTGTTTTTTTTTGTTTGTTTTTCTTTTCATTTCTTATAGAAAATCCTTTAAGAAAAACATTAAAATTCCTGTGTATTTTTTTCTTACACAATATTTTCTTTTAGTTGCATGAGAATTTTAAAGAAATTCAAGTGCATGTGTATGTGTGTGAAAAAAAATTTGAAAAATTACAAGCATGACATTCTAAATATGTAAGCCAAACAATGTTATTTCTTTATTTATTATTGAAACGACAACGACAACACATCGCTAAGAAAATTAACAGCTACACACACACAGCTCTTCTAATACTCTTTATTACGTATGTATGTATGCGTACGTAATAATCTATAGAGAGTATGAATACTTATTCACTCATTCACTCTCTCATATAAATGTTACTCAATAAAATACGTATTTTTATTAGAGTATACAGTATGCAGGCACGCACGCACACCGCTTAACATTTTATTTAATGACGTCGATGACGACCATGATTGTTTTTATTTTTTTTTTACAGACGTTGAGAGAGTAGAACAGAAAAAAAACGAACAAACAAACAATGTGAATATGAATGTTAGTCATGACATGACACCACTTCAATATTTATTCTAGACAATTATAAACACTCATACATTTACACTTACATACATACATACATTGTCTTACACACACAGCAATTTAGTCGTCATCAGCATAAATACAGTGTGGAATAAAATAAAGCGGACTTGAGTTTTGGTGGTTTTGAATGTAAATTCTTTACAGAATAGAAATATTTTTTAACATTAAAGACGTCTAAACTACTGAATCGATTTTTATGATATTTTCGATGGACATTCCTATTAGGAGGCGTGGCAATTGTATTAGAAAATAAAAAAATGTTTATTGTTAAGTTAAAGAATGCTTACAACCAGAGCAGGAATTTCATTTGTTCGAATTTCTTTTCTTTCAAATGTATTCCGAAATTGTCATCGTTTGGTGTGGCTTTTGGACTAGTGACGTCATATATTTCTTTGATAACAGCGCTGGCAAGGACATCACTGTTAACTGCGAGCATTATAGGTCGAATTTGTTTGGCCTGAATTGAAACCGACATGTGGTTTGAACAGGACGGCTCTACATCCTACATTACATACATACATAATTGGCCATTACAACCCCTGAGTCAGGATTACGGACTAGCTTCTCAACACCACTCATGTTGTGTGCCTTAATTTTTTATACTTGAGTGGCGGGACCTACAATTGAAAGTCGACTCCGAACGACAGATTTTTAAAAACTTTTTCATGGCAATTTTATTTTAGTATCAGAGTTTTTGCCAGAAATCTGCTGAGAGGAAGTCGCCGAAGAAATATTTTTTTTCATATTTCGTTTTGATGTCTGGCCTGGGGCTGGAACCCGGGCTTTACGTCCAATAAGCGAACACACTACCTACTAGACTAAGGGCGACTACAACGTCCTACAGTACTTATGCCAAATTGGATACTTTGCTCGAAAAATATGAGGGCATGGTCACCTCACGTGAAGGTGATGTGAATTAGACACCGAGATCGAACTATTTTTCCCCGTTGGACTTTTCCTTTAGAGTTTTCTTAAGTCCCATATATACGTATGTATGCGAAAACTACATAAACCACGGCAGCCCTGAAGGCCAACATAACCTATGAAATCGGTTTTCAGCTTCTTGCACCATTGTTATGGTAAATTTGACATTTCGATTGCGACTAATTATTTTATTTTATCGACAATTGGCTTTCCAGAGCGTGATGTTACCAACACTATGCGCAATTGTGCTCTCCCTGCTAACTTAGTTGCAAGGGAGTGTCTTACGTGTTCTACAATAATTCAATATCCTTTCAATAATTATTAAAAAACTCTGTTTAGAGAAGAACTAACGAGTAACGATGTAATAACCACATTCAATTTAAAAAAGTGGGGGTTGATGCCACAGGAAAAAAATGAGCACGAAAAAAAATGTCAAGTAAGCAGGAACATGTACAACGTGTTCGTTAAGAAAAAAGGAGACTTTTTAAAATACTTCTTAACAACTCTACTGCTACTACACGAGACATCATTTTTCACTAACATGTCAATAATATTGACATTAATTTCGAAAAAAAAGAGAAGAAGGAAAAACAAATTTAAACTCATTGATAAACAGTATTCTTTAACACACATTGGCTGGCATTATTTCAATGCACAGATACAGAGGCACATTGAATATGTAGGGAAGCCAGGGATGGTAAAAACTCGACCCCATCTTAGACTGTTTTAAACCAAAAATTTTAATGAATACTGAAGCAAACTCTGATGGCTTACGTGCACAAAAATTATTTCAATAAACAGAAGTCAAGCTTTTGCCTGCAGATGTAACTGACTTTGCTTTTTTTGGGCGTGGTTCTTCTAATCTAATTCACTGCTTTATAAGGATATTCATGTCAGGCGTAAAGTGTTGGACTCGGGCTCAGTTTTATTGCGCTTTCAATATACTTTTGATTTTTTGTCACCTGTTATCTCAATCACGTCAGTTTTGCCATTAGTTTTCTAATTATTTTTTAAAACCTCGACTGCAAGATATTCAACTCCATTGCTACATTACACCACAGCCGCAGTGTGGCTTGAGTTTTACTGTTCTATTGCGAAAATTCCATATTTTAAAGCAGAACTCGTCTCTCTCGTAGAAGTCATCAGATATTAGTCGAGTGGCCAGGGATTCGTACAAAGCACTACAAACAAAATTCGTTCTTCAGCTGCTTTATTCGTATGGGTATTGCTATTACTGCAAAAGTTTCTGCTGTCATTAACACTACTTCTCCACTCCTCTCTCGAGTAATGCATGTTCATAGTTTCCACACGATACACTAGATAAAAAGGGGGCCATGCCCTGAGTATTCGTTGTGTAAAAAAATCTGATTTCCTTAATGAAGTCTACCTCACTGCGACTTACGTGGTATTTGTTATGAATACACCCCTCTAAGTGGAGCGTTCATACGCCATGACGTCACCACAGTCTAGTAGTTGGTTTATTGGTCGTGAGGCCGTTATTCAACCTCGTTATTCGAACAAACGAAATATGAGAAAATATATCACCCGGCGTCCTTCTCTCATCAGTCTTCTGGGAAAAACTCTGAGAGTCGATAAGAATGCAATGAAAAGTTCTTCAAAAATCTGTCGCTCGGAGTGGACTATACACTGTAGGTCCTTCCCGCTCATGGATAATATTAATACATACACAACTTGCCATCGCCAACTCATTTGCTGAGCATATCGGGTACTCCTCATTCAAACGGAAGGGCACATAAGTTTTTTAAAATAATTTTCTATCGCAAACACTCAACAAGACTCCTTTGACAGATGCTTGGTTCAGAGTAGAGAGTTATTTTCGTCTTTCTGGTGAGAAGGCTTTCTACTTAATCTAGTTTCCACAACCAAAGCAGCCTTCATTTGCCAGCAGCACTGGCCTTCTCTTTATCTTTAAAAGTCTAAGGATTAGGTTTTAAAAGTAACTTCTTAACACCTTAAATCCCCCCTCCCTCCTACTTGTACGAGTATGTTGATTTAAAACACAACGAAAACTGAAAAAAGAGACTCGAAACAGTTAAGGACTCCATTATAAAGACACAACAACAACAACAAAAACATTTACAAAAAAAAGCTGACAAACAAATATCTCTCTCTGACTAACGACTAACTGCACTGCTAGCCGACTGACTACTATTGTTGAGTAGAGTAGTACGAAGGTGAGGCAAGGCAAGTGAGTCTAAGTTTGTTTGTCTCTCCAATTGAATTTTCAACAACAAAATTCTGTACCTAAAATATTAAAGTGTTGCTAACTATTGTATTAGATTTAGTGTGTGTGTGTGCAAATGTCTATGACACTGCAAGTGTGTGTGTGTATAAGTGTGTTATAAGTGTGTGTTTAATATCACTCTCGGGTATTTTTACAATGAAAGTAAATGTCATTATTCTATGAGTATAAAAGAGAGAAGAGAAAAAAAGTGCCCATAGTTGCAAAACCATGTCTAGTTTTATTTTTGCTCTCCTCTCTCTCTGTCTCTCTCTATTCTAGTTTTATTATTACATTAAAGAGTTTTTTCTGTACTTTTACTAGAGAAAAAAATACTACAAGAGGAGCAAAAACTTTTATCGTTTCAATAAAAAACAGAAAAAAACCAGAAAAGTTTTGAAATTTTTTCATGTCTTGTCCTGTCCTGTCCTTTTTTACATATTTTTTGTGTCGTTGTCGTTGCACATTGCCCCCAAGTACACTGCCTGTTTTTATATACCCATAGTCATATTGTCATTTATAAAATGATAGACAGACAGACATACAGACAAACACATATTTGCTCGAATACAACACATAAATACGTATAAAAGGAGCGAGTACCCAAGAGTTTCAGACAAACAATATGACCAAATGTACTTTGAAAGGCGAAAAGAACGTAATTGGGACATAATATATACATATATATGTATATGTGTGTGTGTGTGTTCATTTATTTGCGTATATTGTATGTGTAATAGCTTACAGTAGCAGCAGACAAATGTTTGCAAATCACTTTCAAAAAAAAAAGAGAGAATTTTTTGTTTGCCAACTACCTCGTTTGGCTTCCGTCTGGTGTTGAATCCAGCTCCTCTATACTTGTGCTGAACGACTTTTACGGTTGACATTCTATGGCAGTCGTAGTGTTTTGGCTTATTAGACGTGAGGCCATGGCTTAAACACCAGGTCAGGCAGCTCCATCAAAACGAAATATGAAAAAATATTACTTCGGCGACTTCCTCTCAGCAGATTTCTGGCAAAAACTCTGGTAGTAAATAAACCTGGTAGGTCGGAGTGGTAGCTCTGATATCACAAAGCTCACTTGAGCACGCATAGCGGCCCGTTGTGATGCCACGGGCGAAATAAACCTGCCATGAAAAAGTTTCTCAAAAATCTGTCGTTCGGAGTCGACGTTAAACTGTAGGTCGCGCCACTCACGTATAAAATTAACGCACACGACATAAGTGGCGTGAGAAGCTAGGTCGTAATCCCGACTAAAGGGTTGTAATGACCAATTGTGTATATATGTATGTATTCTATGACAGTTCTAATGCTCCCTTCTCTGGCATCTATTCTTTTGTTGCTTCTCGCCAGTAACATGTGGCCACAACAGAGTCATTCGGATCAGATCTGTAATCACAGTTGAATGCTAAATATTGTGTTCTATCCATCAGAGATTATCAATGAATCTATCACAAGCACTCATGAAATTTTGAATATAAGTGAGGAGTCAACAATATTGAAATTTAACTATGTACTCTGATTCATTCATACTCACACTACAACACTGATTTATAAGTACAGGTTGCAATGAGTATGAGTACAACGTTGACATCAAACTCATACCATTCGAAATATGTTTGACTCATAAGTGACTCGAATCATTCATCAAAATTTACTGTCTTAGTTGTTGTTGCATTTACAACAAAAGAAAAAAAGACACATAAGCAAAAAAAGGACAGAGAGCAGCAAGCACAGACACAACCTTCTGGTGAGTATTTTAGTGTTCGTACGCGATTTAGACTTATTTTGTGCTTCGTGTATATGTTGAGTTATGGAGAGTCGAAATCAATAACATCATACGTGTTGTTAAGTATGAATATGATGAGTACCTTCAAACTTTGAATATGAGTACAAGTTCCATGATATTAAAATAAGTATGAATGCGTATAAATATCACAAATCATGAGTATGTTTCGATTCTACTCATCTTTTTGAATACTCATTGCTGATCTCTGCTATACATCTCTTCTACCTCCCTTACTGTTCCTTGGACCGTTTCACTGCAGTGCTTGTCTGGCAATATCGTTTATTTATTTGCTTAGGGTTTGGCCGATAATACTGCCTTCGGTATTAAAAATTATAAATTTGACGTTCGTGTTACGTATGAACAGTCTTGCCTGCCTTGAGACGAAAGGTCTTTTCTAGAACTGCTGCAGTTCTTCTGGCCACCTTACATGCTTAACAGGCTTGGTTTGGATCGAAAGCATTACAGACGTTCGATTTTTCAATTCCTTTTGCTTTTTTCAGGCTAAATGGAAAGCATTTGAGACTCCTTTTCAACTAATTTTAGGCTGTAGCCTCAAGCCTCTGATGATATTTTGTACTGTTATGAGCTTCTTCTACACTCTTCTCTTAATTCAATCAAAGTTTTAAAGCGTTTTTTCTCCTTTTTTTGTTTGCAACTTCCTGTGTTCTTCTCCGTACTCTATAATGACATGCCCTACAGCTGCTGTAAAAACATAGAAAATGTAATGCGAGTATACGATTGTAGGTAAGCGTAGTAGTAACGATGTACCTTTTGGTTAAAATCTCCTCTCTCTCTTTCTCTCTCTCTCTCTATTAAATTACCACTTGCAGCACCAACAGCAACAACAATCATTATTCAATTAAATAAAAATCAAATCAATGTTAATCAATAAATGTAATGTTGGTTGGTTGGTGAGTGGGTGTGTGTGTGTGTGGTAATTTTACACTCTTAATGACATTATCATTGACGGCTCAATGGCCGCGTTACACTTTTTATTTTTTCTTCTTCATCTTTATTTTTTTTTCTTCTCCTACTTGTTCCATTATATTCCATAGACACATCGATTAGGGAGGAAATAAATTCAAAGAAAAAAAGTTATCGATTGTAAAAAAAAAAGACTGCAAAACGAATCACTCTCACTCTCTCTCTCTCTCTCTCTCTCTCTCTCTCTCTCTCTCTCTTACCTTTAATACAGGCTTCCCCTTTCTTTATCACCACCATCATTATTATCATCATCGTCATTGTAATTTTTATCACATTATACCTCGTAAATCCTTGTATTCCCTTGTATGTACAACAGATATTCCAGATGAGTTATGACAACCAAATAAAAGAAAAAAAATGTTTACATGCACTATGGGTCCTTAACTAAACATAAAGATAAATAAAGAAAAATTTAAAATTTTTAACAATTAAAAAACATAAAGCGGTAACACGACTTGGACTTGGCCGAACAGACAGAGAGACTCTCCTTTGGCAACAGGACGCGAACAGAAGTGTTAAATCTACCAGCGCACCTTGCAATCTTGCCAGAACCTTAACATTGAAATCAATGAAGCTAATGCTGGTATTAACAGCGTCGGATATTAAATCCTCAATCGAACAATAAGACACAGAGTGAGAAACTGCCTGCTGCATAATTAGCTTTGACTCTCTTTGGAGAATATTAAAATGCTCACAGGCTACGTCCCTCCGATTATGATTTTTTGTAAATCGTTTCAGTTAAATCTTCAGCCCGTATGTGGTTGTGGTGTAAGCTCCTTCCATCAGCTACAATGGCCCAACGTTCTTGAGGAGAAAAACAAGAAGAGGAGAAGGAACCCTTTAGTCAGGACTACAACCTAGTTTCTCACAGAACCCATGCTGTGTGTGTGTGAGTTAATTTGTTATACATGAGAGGCGGAACCTGCAAATTAAAGTTGTCTCCGAAAGACGGATTTTTTTTGGAGAAATTTCTCATGACAATTTCATTTACTCTCAGAGTTTTTGCCAGAAGACTGCTGAGAGGAAGTCGTCGAAGAAATTTTTTTTTTTGTATTTCATTGACATCTGACATGAGGTTTCAACCATAGTCCCATGTCTACGTACTAAACTACGGCGACTAGACTAGTCGCCATGTATCGCGAACGAATAAGAGCTTCAACCACTCCAAGAAGTGGATTCGATTCGATTAACTAGGACAATGCATCTTTCTTCAGTAATTTGGGCACAATATTCTCCTGCATGTCTTCTGGTAGTTGGTTTTGTGACGCAATATGCCCTTACCAGGTGCTTTGCTTTACTTTATAGTCTTATGGTTAGGTTAGATCAAATTGGCAGCCGCCTCACTGGGCACATTTTAATTGGCTTCTGTAAGATCCCGTTGGAGTACTGATATTACTTATTCTGTCATAATTATAGCTGCTCATTGGCATTCGCAAGCATCCTGAGAGTCTTATGTGAACGTGTGCATTTTTTTCAAATTGCCTTTGGCTAGACATGTTCTGTCACTAAATTCTGAGTGTCCAAGAATTCTCCTCTTTATGGGTTTTCAAGCACCGGAGTTGAACATCTTCTAGGATCTCCTCTGTTTCCTTGTCTTTGCGGCTTCTGCAGACGTCCATTATAAGATTTGAAGTACTCATCATATTCATACTTAACAACATGTATGATGTGTTATTGATTTCGACTCTCCATGACTCAACATATACACGAAGCACAAAATAAGTATGATTCGCTTACGAACACTAAAATGCTTACTCGAAGGTTGTGTGTTTGCTATGCTTGCAGCTTTGTCTTTTTTGCTTATGTGTCTTTTTTCTTTTGTTGTAAATGCAACAACAACTAAGTCTATTAATGTTGTGTGAGTGATTCCAATCAATCGAATCATTTATAAGTTTTACAAGTATTTTTCTAAAGTTATGAATCTAAATGAATAGGCTGGCTTATGAATCAAACATATTTCGAATGGTTTGAGTTTGATGTCAATGTTGTACTCATACACATTGCAACCTGTACTTATAAATCAACGTTGTAGTATGAGTATGAATGAATCAGAGTACATAGTTAAATTTCAATATTGTTGACTCACTTACATATATTCAAAATTTCATGAGTGCTTATGAGTAGGGAAAAATACGATTCATTGCTGATCTCTGTCTCCTACCCATTGTGCAATGGCTGTAGTGTACGATTTGCAGTAGCAAAAAAAATTGTTTCTCTTCTCGATTTTTATATCAACTTCTGGTAACATTTGTTAGTACATGGCATAATTGTATGTACATACATACGTATATATGTATGTATGTATGTATATGTACTATTATATTGTATGTACAAGTACAAGTAGAGATTTGAATTCTATGTATAACCATGCACATACATATGTATATGTATACTCAATGTATACTCCCATATACATATATGTACTTGTATTTGTAGTTGTGTATGCAATAGATGGCTACTCTATTTTCTTTTTTTTTATAAAGATTTTCAATGAGATTTTATTTTTGTTGCTCATAAACTTTGGTTACTACAACATTGTCATCATCATCATCGTCATCATTACCGTTATCGTTATCATAGTATGGTTGTCTATGTAGTGCTAGTGGTGGTAGTGGTGGTGGTAGTAGTTGTTTAGCCTTTGGGGGCATGCAACAATGTTGTAAAGATTTGGTGCTGCTACACTTAATATTAACCACACTCGAGTGTATGATGATTGTATAGCAACAATAACAACCAAACAGCAATAGCGCAACAGCAAAAGCGTCTAGTAAAACATTAAAAAAAATAAAAATTTATTTTCCAAACAAATGTGTGCGTCGTCTGCTCGGGAGTAGGAGTAGGAGTGCGGAGTAGAAGTAAATTTTATTACTTTTTTTGTTGAGTTTATTTTCGTATTATTTATTGTGCAAAAATGATTATGAAATTTATGAAAACACAATAAAAATATGTTGCAGCACTAAAGTATAAAGAAAGAACGCTAGGAAAGGGGAAGAATATTCCATTTTGATTGCCCGTATTACAATCAATTTTTTCCAATTTCTTTTATGATTTTATTTTTAATGATGGGCACAACTGTTGCCTCTTTTTGTTGATTAAATTGCTACGACAGAATGAGGGTTAAAGTTTTATGAGTTTTATTTGCAAATTTATATGACATGTCTTCTCTTTTCCTTAAGGCCCTAGGGCGGCCACAAAATAATTTCCCCATTTTCTTTTTATTACATTGCTGCGTTTGAATTTCATTACCAAGTTTTGCCGGCTGAGCAAAAGATTAGTTTATTGTAGCGGGTTCTAGAATGATAGGGTTGCCATCTTTCATTTTCTAGAAACAATAACTTTTGTGGTATGCTTCCCAGCCAGTATTACGATCTAAGTTTCTCACACTACCCATATTACGTGTCGGGACTTACAACTTAAAGTCGTCTGCGAACAACAGATTTTTTGAGAAACCTTTCATGGCAATTTTATTTTAGTCCCAGAGTTTTTTTTACCAGCGCGACTCCTGAAAATAAGTCGCCGAAAAAATATTTTTGTTTTTACATTTTTCGTTTTGTTTGAGGTGTCCGTTCCGACTGTTCCGACAAATGACTTCTGCTGGAGCTATGGGTCTGAGAAGGAGGAAGACACTGTCTTTCACATTAGATGCCAGTGCTCTGCTCTTGTCATGAAAAGATGGAGGTCTTGACTGAGGTTGCAATTATAAAGATTGCTGCAATACATACATACATCTAATGTATAAAATTCTCGTGTCACGGTGTTAGTGGTTAAATTCCTCCCAAATGGATCGACCGATTTTCATGAAATTTTGTGTGCATATTGGGCAGGTCTGAGAATCGGAAAACATCTATTTTTCATATCCCTAAATGTTAAGAGGACGAGGCAAATTGTAGACGAATAAAATTTAGTGGGCAAGTTCGTAGAGTCGATATCGACAATCCCACCAAAAATAGGCGTGACAACCCTCCTCCTTCAAGTGATACCTATAACTCTTAAACTACTGAACCGATTTTTACCATTTTTTTGTTTGTTCGAAAGCTTATCAGGTTTAGATGGTTTAAAAAAAATTCGATATAGGAAAAAGTAGGCGTGGCAGACCTTTAAAATTGAATATTTAGGGACATAGTAACCGTAAACGAATGCAATTTGGTGGGTAAGTTCGTAGAGTCGATATCTACAAACTCACCAAAAATGGAGAGAGTATAAGAGATTTAAGAGATACCTATAAGTCGGCTAATTATTACAATAAATATATAATGTGACCTGTTTTGGGCAAAAAAAATCAATTTTGGGCGGGACGAAGTTCGCTGGGTCAGCTAGTAACATATATAATTGGTAATTACAAAACTTCAGTCAGGATTACGACCTGGCTTCTGACACCACCCATGTTGTGTGTGTTAATTTTATACGTGTGTGGCGCGACCTACAGTCTAACGTCGACTCCGAACGACAGATTTTTGAGAAACTTTTTCATGGCAGGTTTATTTACTACCAGAGTTTTTCCCAGAAATCTGCTTTGAGGAAGTCGCCGAAGAAATATTTTTTCATATTTTCGTTTTGATGTCTGATCTGGGGTTAGAACCGCGGCCTATGTTTAATAAGCCGACACACTACCAATTAGACTACGACGAAATACCCTGTAAACTGCGCTATAGAGTTTTAATATCCAGTAATGTGATCCTTAAAAAGCCTATCTGAGCTTTACGATTTCCTAGCCTCTGAATTAACTGTAAAACGATTTCAAAGGCTGCTTGCATAAAATACAAATCTTTTCTTTAGTTGATCAAATTCCTCAGTTACACTGTGTATAAGAAATGTTAAGAAAATTTCGTTGTCATTTGCTGTATTTGTATGCGAATACATGTAGTATTCCTGTTTATAAAGTACACAAACTAGTAATTGTAGTGTAACAACAACAATGTATTATTGTTACTGTTGTTACTACTCTGTCGTTATTGTATAGCCATCACCTCAAACACTAGGTATCAATATGGATTTGTTTTCTCTCTCTCTCTCTCTCCTCACCCCAGAACTGCATTTCAAAAAGAGAGTTTGAAAGTAAATAAAAAAAGAAATTCCAATTTTGTATGAAGGAAATAAAATCAGATTTTCTTGTATTTTTCATAGAAAACCTTTCAACGAACGATTTTTGCAACATTTGCTTTTCATTTTCAGTTTCATTTTACGTTTTCATTGCAATTCAATTGATATTTTCTTTTCTAGTGTTGTGCTCTGCTCTGCCTCCCACCACCACTCAATGCATGCAGCCTCACTGCTATGTTTGAGCATCATAATACATATATATCCCAGGTATTTTTGTATCACATGATGCATTTCAATGATAGCAAGCAGGGAGGAGAGACACAGAGACAGAGAGAGAGAGAGAAACAAAATAAGAATTGCAATTTTATTCCCCAACAAATTGCATTTCTATCCCCTCTTCTACTATTTCATTTGTAGAACACCTTGATTTTCAATGTTAAAACCATGAAATCTGAAGGTTTTTTCAAACAGAGTTGAATATTAAAATTATGATGGAAAAACAACAAAGTCTGTGGTGGGAAGCGAAAAATTAAAAATAAATTTCAGTTTTCAGTTTCTCTCCTATTCCTCTCTCTCTCTCTCTCTGTCGTATAAAACATTTCAAGGTAAATGGGATTAAAAATTAAAAAATAAAAACGTAGTAAATTTGCATTAAAAATATAATTTCGCTCCCAAAATTTTTCTTTTTCTGTATTTCGTTTCTTTATGAACCCCTTAAAGCCTTTAAAGGTTAATTTTCTTAAAAAAAAAACGAATTAATCATCTTCGTATGACACAACATCTGTGCAACAATTTGGCCATTTGTTGGCATTATTTACTGCACTTTACACACACAAATATTTAATGGGAGAAAGAGAGAGAGAGAGTGAAAGAGAGCGAAAGAGTTTCTAAACATACAAGGAGAGTATCATGTACACTATAACGGAATGAATCAGAGTGTGCAAGACTTCTAAAAAAAAAATCATTTCGATGATAACAAGAACAACCAAGTTTTCATGATGCATAAATAGACAGACACACGCACACTTACACACACATACATAAATAGAACAAAAAAATAACGATTTTTAATTTAAATAAACATAAACAAATAAATGATAATAATAACAACAAATAAACAAAACTGAAAACAATAATAAAATTTATTAACAATTATTATCATTATTAATGATAAACAATAACAAAGTCTTAGCCAAAGAGAGAGAAAGACAAGGAGAGAGAGAGAGAGGCAAAGGCAGAGGCAGCACTTGACATACTATTGTTAATTGCAGCAATACTAACTGTAAAGTATTAGAGAAAAGAAAATTGTAAACAAAGTTAGAACACACACAAATACTTTAAGAGCGAGAGAGAGGGAACGAGAGCGAGAAATTTATATTTTAAAGGAAAATCAGTCTGATTATGGTAATTTTTTATTCGTATTGCGAATGCGAACTCTTCTTATAACATAACAATCAAAGTCGTTTGTATGATTTTGTTTGGAAGAACAAATAAAAAAAAGCCAGACGGGAATAAAATGAACATCTGTTTACACTGTTTCCTTAAGAAAAAATTAAAATTTTATAAAAATAAATTTTGGTGACCTCAAAAAAAATTTTTTTATAAAAAATTATTAAAAAAAAAAATATTTTTTTAAGTGCAATGAAACAAATTACCACGTTTATATCGTTGGTGTCATGTAGAAAGGCCCTAACTCACATTTTTTTTCGAAACTGATTTTTTTGTGATTCCAGTGCATATTTGTGTTAAATGCATTGGATTCACAAAAAAAAATCAATTTCGAAAAAAGTGTGAGTTAGGGCCTTTCTACATGAGACCAGCGATATCAAAGTCAACTGTAAACTAACTAAGGTCCCAAAAATCTGCAATAGTCGCCGTAATCTAGTAGGAAGTGTGTTGACAAGACGTAAAGTCTCGGTTCAAATTCAAGGTCAAAAAAATATTTCTTCGGCGACTTCCTCTCACCAAATTTCTAGCAAAACTAGTCTTTAAACTATTGATCTATGCCGCTATTCATGTATGTATAAAATTAACAAACACAACATAGTAGGTGGTGTGAGAAACTAGGCCGTAATACTGACTAAAGGGCAGGGCTGTAATGACTAATTATGCATGTATTTTGGTGACGTCAAAGGATTTTTCGTAATTAAAAAAAAAATTTTAAAAAGAATTTTTTTGATTTGAAACAGACAAATTACCAAGTTCATGTAAAAGCCTAAGAAACGTACAATTTTTGTAAATAAATAATTTTCAAACTAATCTTACAGCACATGATCGCAAGTTGTTATGGTGGAATATATATGGCTTCATTTCTGATGACATATTTCGAGAGTTTTGCGGCTAATAAAAGAATGATTTGTGTTCTTAGTCGCTAGTGGTAGTGCATCAATTTTTATTTACCCGTAATTCGTTTTTTTGAAATACCTTTGGGCTCTGTGGTAACAAATTTCTTAGGATTTGAATGAAATTAGTGCTTGAGTGGCGGCTCTCAATAATTGCGCAGGATCTGTCTGCATTGTGCTCGACAACAATCTTAGAAGAGCCATGTGTCCATACATCCATTATCTACAGACGGGGTGTGGTTAGCCTGGTCTGTTGAAGCAATCCTTTTTTAACGCTAAAACCTACTTCCGCATGTTTAAGTAGATGCACTGTCTTTCACTGGAATTCAATTTATACTGAATTCAAAACATAAATCATACATCTTGTATTATAAAGTTAAACATCTGATACAAATGTATGTGAAGATAATTTCAAATTTGAAAATCCAAGACATAATCCATGAATTTTAGCAGCGCCACATTTAGCATTAACAGAGCAAAATTTCCTCTTAACAGAACAACATTTAACCTTAACAGAGCACAGTTTGCTATTTAACAGTATCCATCTGAACAAGCCCACTTGTTTATGAGCTAATTTTGGGATAAATACTCTAGGTCTATGAGTACCACACTACATATATGCAAAGGAAGTTTCCCAGGCCTTTAATTATCTAATTAGCAATATAGTCCCATATAAAGTGATATGGTATTGAGAAAATTTACTTTGAAACTATCGATTTTTTGATTGGAAATTCTCTAGAAGATCAGTGGCCATTTGGGAACATATAAGAAATAGTACACCTACCCGACTATATGCAAAGGTAGTCCAGAGGGTCCTCTTTCGAACTGTGGTAGTGGGATAGCTGGAATAATTTTGAGAGTTGAGAGCCAACCATGCTTTACATTTCAACACTTTTGTTTACAAATAATAATGATCATAATGAGAATTAAATTTTATGTTAATAGCCTGGAATAATTGCAAAGTAGAAGAATAATCTACTTATTGCCACTGTTAAACAGTTAACAGTGCTCTGTTAATAGCAAAGTTTAACCTGTTAGAGGCAAAAAGTATGGGTTTGCGTCTTTGGTTTTTAAATTCGATTTTGTCTTCACACACATCAAATACAATTCGTTTTAATTTTAAATTCGAAATGGTGCTGATAATTTTGCCTTTTTCATAGTAAATACATACAACTGTTGTTGTTAACTTACATATTTTTATTTATTTGTTTGTTTGTTTATTTATTTGTTGTATTTTTTTTTTATCACACATTAACACTAAATAAAATTAAAATTAATTTTATTTGTATGTTTATAAAGTGGGTTGTAGGTGTATGTACACATACATACATATGTACATACATACGTTACGTACATGTATTGTTAAGAATGAATAAGAATGAAGAAGAATTCTGTTTTCATCCAAAAAAATTCAATTATTTTTATTTGAAAGAAAACAAATGAAATTAGTTTCTGTCTACAAACGACGGGCTACAAGACATTCAAAAACGCTTTTGCGACTACGACAACAACGACGTACACAATACATATTATTTTAATTAAATTGTTTATAGAATTTCATGAAAAAAATTAAAAACAATTTTTTTGGTTTGTTTTTGTAAACATTCTAAACGATGTGTTTGCTCTACGTTTTGTGCTAAAAATCTTAAGAAATTTTTTTTTTATTTTTTTTTCATGTGAGGGTGTGATAAAATTTAAGAATTTTATGCCCCTGAGTATAGTGCGGCGATGATTAACAATGATTTTGTAAAAGCATTTCAGTCAAGGTCCGAACCCCCATTTAAATATTTCATATTGTGTGCGTGTGTGTGTGTGTGTGTGTGTTTGTAAACTATTTCAGGGTTGTTTTCTTATTCAAATAGTTTAATGAACTTTAATTAAAAAAAAAACTGCTGAGTTCGCCAACAACAAAACAAAAAAAAAAAAAATTCTAAATTCAGAAAAATCTTGGGTTTCCTCTTTTTTTATAAATTGAGGTTTAAATTTTAACATCATTTCCCCCCTTAACCTTATCTTTACAGCGTTTTTATTTTAGAAAAGAAAACCCCCTAAAAAACAAAAAACAATCAAAAATCTCTACATAGTGTTGTTGAAACACTTTAAAGTACAAAAATTTAATCGAAAATAAATAATCTCTTGAAATGCAAAAAATGTTATCGCGGCTATGATTGCAACGCTTTTCATAATTTTTGCATTTATACGTGCGTTTCCCTGGAGCAGACGGCGTGCGTATACCGGTGATCAGCCAAACAGCGAGGACGCTCACAATCATCCACCCACCACCTGCCCACAACAAAACAATCAAAATGTAGATCAAGATTCAGTGCCAAAATCAGAACAACAACAATCATCAATAAATCTTAGATCAGCACATAGCTCCTCAACTCACGAAGACACCCAATTTCCAATTTCTCCCAACACCTTTACCACCACCACAAGTAATGTAACAGCAACGGCTACCATCGGTTCTACCTCAACGCCGAACGTTAACGACATAGTAGTGCCACATAAAGTTGCCTCTTCCGCACGTAGAAAATCGTCCAAGTGCATTAAGACACACGAAGTAACATTTAGCGGTAGTGTGGGCGGTGGTGATAGTGACTCAGAACGCACACCCACCTCGTCGCGTACAAATCGTTTAGTTAGACAACCCCGATCGTTTACTGGTCCCATTAACACCAGTCCGTCCAGAGCCACCTCACCCGATAGCAATAGCTCTTCGAATTATTATCGTTCAGCCTTAAGTTCACGGTCACAATTGACTCGAGCCTCTTCCGATTACGAGACGGCTGCAAGTGATTTCTATTCAGCCCGTTCAAAATCTTCAGCAGAACGTGAGGCACACGAAAGTAATGGCATACAACGTAGCTCTTCCAATGGCTATTTAAAACACTCCGATACTTTGGTTAATTCGGACGATGAAGAGCCGGAACAGGAGCGCCAAAGAAGTGCTGGCACTGAAGCTGACAACGAAGCTGAAAATGATGATTCTTATGATCGTGATACAGAGGAATTCTACAGTAATATACAAGACGCTGCCGGTACTTCGGGTACGAGAAGTAAACGTTCTTCATTGTTTTCGCGTTCGGATTCTTCGGCCACCACTACTTCGTCCAGTGGTGGCACATTTACGGGAGGCAAACGTCGTTCGACTGCCTCCATAATATCGACATCGATATGCTCTGATATTATACCCATCGATCGTAGACGTAGTTCAACCGCTACAGAGTATAGTATACGTTCGGTATCGAGTCAACCGCGTAGATTAAGTGGCCGTATACGGCGTCATATATCTCGTATGACAATCGCCGGAGCAAGAAGGCGTACAACGGGCAGGTATATAATTTCTTTCTTTTATAAATAATTTCTAAATATTTTCAATTGTTTTTACATTTAATTTACAAACATTTTTTATTGTTGAAAATGCGTACTTAGAACATAAACAAGCCCTAGACAAGGCTCAGACAAAATATAAACAATTTGGTCTTACACTCTGTTATAGGTACCATGTCCCACGCGGTTTCATCGCCGCTTAGCTTTTCATTCATCATACTTTCCCATTTCTCATACTCCGATTTTTTTGATTTTCATACTGAAGTTTTTAAGGTTATGTTCACCTTAAATTTCCAACTGCTAGTCCCGAACTTGACAACTTGTTTGTTACAAGAAAAACAAAGAGTTTGAATGGAATTTTCCTTTCTGTCGTCCATAATCCATTTGCCTTAAATTGGTGTAACTTTCCTGGTTGACTACAACCCTCGTTTGCTGTCTTCAGTCCACATATCTTCGATAACACCAGTTCGCCAACTGCTTGCCTGCATTTTTACCAGCTCGTGACTGTTATGTAGCCTTTTATTCAATACCACAGTTGTTCTTATGACTGCAGGTACAATCGTAATAGTTAGGTTGTTAACGCTTTCACGACGGCGCACCTATACCGCCCTTTGCAACCATTTACAACGACCCGACTAACCACCGCCATGATCGTTTGCGACAACGCATGTAAACCCATAAATCACTGCCGTGTTTGGCATCAGCCTCTGCGGCTTACATAAGTAAGTGTAGCATTTACACGACGTCAATCGCTGTAACGCAACAAGTGACTGCCGTATATACACGGCACACGTCGCGATAGGATTTGAAGTAGCTTTCGCTTATCATTCTACTTTCCACCAAAGGTCATGTAAAACTTCTTTCTTAGATTGACACCCTTTTGCCTTAGCAATTAGCCCCGTGGCTAACAGTGATTAAAAGCTCTGGATAGGCTACTATTTTCCGAATCCAGAAATCAAAAATGGTAGGTTTAGTGAGTACGAGATAACTCGTAGTTGGCACCCTAGAAGGGAACGCAATCTACGAGTTATCTCGTAGTCGGCAGCCAACGTGTTAAACAATATTTCTTAGATTGACGCTCTAATATAACAATTAAACCCATGGCTAACAGTGATTAAAAGTTCTAGATAGGCTACACCCCCTGGAAAAATACAAAATCAACCACAACGTTTTCATTCTGTTTAAAGCAAAAGATTTATTTTTTTCTAGTTTTCTTTGGTAAAGAAAGAACCCTAAGAGCCATGTTCCTTTTGCCAGCGTACATGTTTATCCATTACCATGACACTTAAAGGTTTAATTTGCTTGAATGCTGTCTCTACAGCTATTTCATCCTTTGGCTTTTCACCCTTCAGACAGGCTTTCGTTACTTTCCTTATTGTTTGCATAGCAATTTCTTTACAAGCCAAACGTATTTCATCGCCGGTAAAATTATTCGATAGCTGGATCAAAGAAGACATTTGCTCTTCGGTGAGTTTGACATTTAAAGGCAGAAGTTTGTGTATCAGAACAGCCCTTTCCACTTCATTGGGCAGCTGGACCATTAGTTTCTTTTCAAATCTTCTTAGAAAAGCCTCATCTATTTCCCAGGGCAGATTGGAGGAGGCCAATATGAATACACCTTGACAGGACTGCTCCAGACCGTCCATTAGCTGCAGCAATTCATTTTTAAAACGTTTAGAGGACTCATGATCCGAGCAACGATCACGTTTCGAGGTTAAACCTTCTATTTCATCGAAAAATATTATGGAGGGCGATAGTTTCTGGGCCATATGGAATAAAACTTTCAATAGCTTCTCCGATTCACCACGCCATTTCGATACCACAATGCTGGAGGTTATATTGAAGAAGGTAACTTCCTTGCTGCGTGTTTCACTGTACAGAACCTTGGCCAATAGGGTTTTACCACTGCCAGGTGGGCCATGCAGAAGAACAGAACGCCAGGGTTTCAAGCCATTTGCAAATAATTGAGGATATTGCAGAGGCACTAGAACAGCCTCCTTTATGATCTCTACTGCTTTGAGATTGCCACTAATGTCTGACCATTTGAGTTGTAAATCCTCTCGTGTAATACAGGATTTAATTAAATCGGCCAGATTTTGCCATTCCTGTGTGGTTAGCAGTAAATCATTGCTTATCATATTGCCACCAGCATGTTGTATATCCTGCAAGCGGCTTAATTGCTCGTTGTGCCGCGAAGGGCTCACTTCCAAAGTGTCCACATCGAATAAGAATTTTACATGATCATTCTTTTGTTGCTGTTGCGGCTGCTGTTGAGGTTGGTGTTGTGGTTGCACTTGTTCGGTTTTAGCTTGCGTTTCCATTTTCGTAACCGTTACTTGCAGTTCATCAACATCATTCTGTTCATCACCTCTGCCATCCTTATTTGTTGGTGTCTTCTGTTGCTTGGATTTCTTTCGCGCACCCTTTTGCCCGGCTACGATGTTCACTTGTGGTTGGCCGCCACATTGTTTTTTCAATATTCTTGGATATTTGCCAAATTTCAACTGATAATAGCTGGCATATTCCAAATAGATGCCATCCAAGTCAATATTATCGCACAATTCAAATTCATCGCTTAATTTGGCCTCTGTCTTTAAAGCATTGGCTGTGCCATACAAGCCGTTATCGTTTAAATGCCGTTGAATCAAATACAGAAGATTCTTGCGTCTGGTCTGTATGTGACGTATTTCTTCATCCTTGGACATGTTGGTGTTGGTAGCGAAAGGAAGTCTCCTTTTATTTTTTCCTTTGTAAAACGACAATCGTCAGGAAAATGTCAATTTTCTTCTTTCGTTTTTCGTTTTTATTTTTATTTCAAGAATTATAGACAGTGTTTCCACCACAAACTATTGAAAAACTTGAAATGTTTTTTTGTTTGTTTGTTTTCTTTTTATTGTTTTTATGCAGTGCAGCCAAGTTATATTCTCTCTTACAGTCAATTTTTAGTTTTCCTTTTTTTTTTTATTATTTTTATTACTTTTGGTTGCTTAGGCAACTTCCGCATATTTCCGGCGTTGGTAAGATACTAAAACAAACAAACACTAAGGCCTTAAGCAACGGCCTCTTTTTGCATTTTCGTATAGAACAGCTTTCATTTGTTTCAGATTTTAATATTAAAACTAAATTTTAATAGAGGACTAGAGAATCTCGATTAAATGTTAAGGCCTGGGGCTCGAACCCGGGCTTTACGTCTAATAAGCGAACACCCTATCTACTAGACTACTGAAAATCCAAGACGTAATCCATAAACTTCAGTAGCACCTCTTAACAGAACAAAATTTGCTCTTAACAGAGCACTGTTAGCCATTTAACAGTATCCATCTGAACAAGCCCACTTATTTAGGAGCTAATTTTGGAACAAATACCCTAGGTCTATCCAAAGTTTCCAAGGCCTCTTAATATAATCAGCAACACAGTTAACAGTGCTCTGTTAATAGCAAAGTTTACCCTGTTACAGGGCAAGAAGTGGCGCTGCTTAAAGAGTGGGTTTGCGTCTTTGATTTTTAAATTTGAATTTATCTTCACATATGTACACTTTAATGACCAATTAAGTAAGTAGAAGTCCAAATCCTTAATTGTCGCCAATCGTACATTTTCTGAGCGATGCTCAGGCTACAATTTTGCGGCCGAAATACCTTGATCAGTAAACATCTCACTGATAGGACTAATGGAAAAGAGTTTCCTAAAGGGTAGAGTCTATTAGGCTTCTAAAGGTCACAATTACATGGCGCTGTTTGTTTTGAAGCCTTGTTGTTGTTGCTGTTGAGTAAATATGCTAGACGATTGATAAGGTATGACTCTAAAGTCCTACTCAATCTTGTTGCCCCTACAAATATTAGTATACATACATACATAATTGGCCATTACAACCCTTCGTCAGGATTACGGCCTAGCTTCTTAACACCACTCATGTTGTGTGCGTTAATTTTATACATGACGGGACCTACAGTTTAAAGTCGACTCCGAACGACAGATTTTTTGAGAAGCTTTTCATGGCAATTTTTACTCTCAGTGTTTTTGCCAGAAATCTGCTGAGAGGAAGTCGCCGAAGAAATACTTTTTGTATTTTGTTTTTGATGTCTGGCCTGGGATTCGAACTCGGGCCTTTCGTCTAATAAGCCAACACACTACCTACTACACCACGGCGACTTCAAAAACAAATATTAGTATGCTGCTCGGTATTAGAATGGATAACTCCCTACCTAGTACTTGATCGCCATCCAGACATTCATCCTTAATACATATGTATGTGTTCTAGAGATTTTTTCTCCTCCACCTCCTCTTCGTTATAATGGGCTTAGTGGCCCCTATTCTAAACAAGTGTTACTTCTAAATAGACTACAACATAACTACATCATTTCTCTCTCTCTTTCTCTCTCTCTCTTTCTCTCTCTCTCTTTCTCTCTCTGACATTAGTTAATAAATGTTTAAATTCTCTGATTCTCATTTGCTCCGATATTACCCTTCTACCACACATAGTCGTAGTTTCAATTCTTTCAAGTATCTGCCTCATGGTCGAGAATTACTACATGATCTGTGAGCTCAAGCAGAGGGTGACTGTGTTTTCCTTTCCTAGTTGAATTGACTTCCTCAAGACAGTTCCATAGTAATCTCTAGTCAACCTCTTTGAAGCTAAGCGCTCAAAAGACCGTATAATTGACACTTCTGTACTTCTTGCAAGATACTCCCGAATTTCTTCATTACTTCTATCAATCACGTGGTTCTATAATTCCTTGAGGACATTCAAATTTCTGTGTTATCTTCAGATCTCCGATTATAAGTATCATTAAAAATTTATTGATTGTATTACAAATACACTATTTTTCAAGTTCAAGTTTCGTTTTTTGAATGCAAATTAATCTTCCTATTTGTGGTGTTTGAAGTAGAACTCATGGCCATGTTTAAATACAACCGTTAAAAGGGGTTGAGCTGTAGTGGTTGGTCGATCTATTAAAACATAGTAAATTTAACTGAGCAATGTATTGCCATAGTAACTTGAAATTTTTATTACTGGTTTTCTCTCTTCACTTTCTTTTAATATTTCTTAGTCTTCACGGAAACATTTTTATTACGAGATTGACTCTCTCTATCTCTATGGCTACTACCATCAGAATATTTTTTATAAAGAAAAAACGAAGTAATAAAAATACAATAAAAAAAGATACTAAAGTAACTCAAGTGTATGTATGTCGCTTTCAGAATTCAAAAACTGATGACAATAATTCTGTTTGGGGGGATCTTAAAAACTGAGGAGTGCCGACGAAGAAATTTGGGTATACATTTAGTCCTATAGTTTTATAACCCCGTATTTTTATGTGAAAAGTTAAAAAAGATGCTGATCTTAAGGCAATCGATCTTTAAAAATTGCCTGATAGGAAAGAGAAATAAAAAATTTGGCGGCTAGAAAAAAGCGAGAGGTTCAGAAGAGGATTTCTTTAAAAAAACATAAGAGTTACGGTGATTTTAAGCTTTGGCTGATTTTTCACAGCTAGCTGGACAATAAATCCATGTTGCGAATTCAAAGCAAAGCAATTCCTTCATTGTAAGCGGATATTCTTGTAATACTCCCATATTGAGGTTATGAGTGAGGGAGTATTTTATGTAACGAGACCAGACAATCTTATGTGTCCTATTGAGAGGCAAAATATATATTTAAAACGCATAAAAATCTCACTTAAAAATAAAAAGAATTCAGTAGAGTTGTACAATTACCAGCATATAACACAATAATGGTCCTAAGAAATGAAGGAATTCCTGCAAAAATAAGAAAAAATTTGTTACGACCTATAGAACGCTATTAAGACTACTTTTTCATATACTAGAACTGAAGACAATACTTTGCTTAATTTAATCACAATTTCAATGAAATGAAGTGAAATAATTTCACCATAAAATTTATTCATTTTTATTAAGAAAAGTGCATTGGCAAATTTTTTCATGGGCACTCCTTATTTAAAAAAAAAAAAAAAAACAAAGAATTCTATTTTTTATTAGAGTTGCTTGCATTACATGATTGCCAGCCAAATTGTGTAGAGAATTTTCTCGGTATATTGCATTCTGCTTCGAAGGCTGTAGCCGTATTTCATTTTCTGGTCTCTTATTTTCATATTTTGTTGGTTTTTCCGTTGTTTGGCCAACACCACCAACCACTAAATATTTTTTTATTTTATGGTCCATTTTACTTTATGAGCTATTGGTAAAACATTCGTTTCCTTTTTCTCTCTCTTATTTTTTTATTTTTTTGGGTTTTTTTGCATTTTTTATTGATATTTCTTTGGTGAGTATGCTAAAATGTTTCACAATAAAAATTTCTCTTCGAATATTTAAATGACTTCCTTGTGTTGTTGGCTTTTAAAATAATTTCGAAATGAAAACAAAAAAAAAAATATTAAAAATTTACCACACATCGAAAAAGTTGTAAAAATTTAAAAAAAATAAATTTTACAACAGAAGAAAAATTGTTCAGTTTTAATTGTTAAAAGCAAATTGCTAAATGCAAGAAAAAGTGTAATTCTTATTCAATCATTAAAAGCTAAATGGGAAGGTACAGGAAGCCATGTTCCATAAAATAATTCATATATTGTAGATATACAATATCCTAAGATCTAGAACAAGTGCAGCAGCAAACCATGTAAGATGTAAAAGCATTATGGAAGTCAATTGCGCTAATACATAATAAATAATAGTCGCCGCCGTAGTCTAGTAGGTAGTGTGTTCGCTCATTAGACGTAAAGCCCGGATTCGAGCACCAGGCCAGAAAAAAAATATTTCTTCGGCGACTTCCTCTCAGCAGATTTCTGGCAAAAGCTCTAGAGTGTAAACAAACATGCCAGAAAAAAGTTTCTCAAAATCTGTTGTTCAGAGTCGACGTTAAACTGTAGGTCCCGCCACTCACATATAAAATTAACGCACACAACATGAATGGTGCGAGAAGCTAGGTCGTAATCCTGACTGAATTGTTGGCATGGCCAATTATGTATGTATGTATGTATTAAAAGTCACTTCGTCTTATGTTTAAAAAACAATTACTGATGAATTTTAACTATCACTTTAAAAGCCAAATTAATTTAGTTAAAGGTAACTTTAGCTAAAGTGAACTTTAAAGTCACCTTTAACTTCTTTTCATTGTTACAGCCTGCAGATAAAATTAAGTAAACTTTTTCAAAAATGTGGCAGTGCCGGCGCAGTGTCGGTGATACTACTCAAACAAGTTTTTTTTAAACGCAGTGGCAACGAGGGGTTTAATTTTTTTTTTTTTGTATTTGCTCATATTGTTTATATTTAAAGTTGCCGTGTTTAAAATCATATATAACATGGCAAATTAAAACTTAAACTTAATTTAACTTTAAAAGTTAAACCTAGCTTACCGCTCACTTCTACGTTATTGTCCACTTATAATAATGAAAAACATTACTCGTTGCACTACTAGGTTGCGTCTTCGCCACAATCTCTCGGCAACTAAGGAAGTTGAAGGCTTAATCTTGTCTATGAGTACTTTCCTTGGACTCACCGTCATCGTAATTTCAATGGAAATGAAGAGATGGACGAATTGACTCGTAACAATTCTGTCTCTAATGCGTCTTAAAGGCATATCCTTTGTGTTCTATTAAAAAGGGCAACCTTAACTTCACCTTAGGAAAGGAAAACTCCATGTAGAGAGCATTCTACTCCTGTAGGATCTCGAGGTATACAAACTGATGGTTACTTGCTAATTACTTACTTAGTTTGTCTTATCCTTTAGTCAGAATTACATCCTAAATTGCTACTCATACCACCTATGTTGTGTGCGTTAATTTGATTCAATGAGTGGCGGAACTTTACTAGTTGCAAGTTGTCAGACAAAAGTCCGTAGGCAATTAAATGTTCAAATTACGACTATCAACATTATGAAATTAAGGCAGGCCCTTAATTCACCCCTAAGTAGTGATTCAAGTGACAGTCGCATGCTCTTGCTTTTACATGGTGGCAAATAGAATTTCTCTGTTTTGGTATCTGTCCCCCCCCCCTGAATTCCAATTACTACTACTCGTACCTTTTTAAACCATTTTTAATGCAAATATGAGATTGAATTCAGCAACAACAACAATAACGACAACAAATAGTATTTGTTTGTGTATACATACATATGTATGCCTTTTGAAAATTTGTTCATATTTTCCAATTCAATGCATAATTAACAACAATAAGAAGTGCAACAACAATAATAATAATAACAAATAATGTGAAATAATAATAATTGTAATGTAACAATAATTGCAACAATAATTGCAATAATAATTGTGTAATTATTGGTTTGGTTTTACATGCAAAATAAGGCATTGATTTTTGAATTGGAAAAGGAAAATTTAATGGAAATATTTGTTTATATTAAATGGAAAAAACGAAAAATTCATAAATTTAAAGAAGATTCCGATTTTATAGAATGAATCGCCGTAGTAGCCTAGTGAGTAGTGTGTTGGCTCATTAGACGTGAGGTCACGGTTCAATGCTTGGTTCAGACATCTCAAACTAAACGAAATATGAAAAAATATTTCTTCGGCAACTTCCTCTCGGTAGATTCCTGCAAAATCTTTGCGAGTAAAATAAAATTACCATGAAAAATTGCTCAAAAATCTGACATTCGGATTTAACGCACACAACATGAGTGGTGTTGAGAAACTATGTCGTAATCCTTGCTAAAGGGTTGTAATGACCAACTATGTATGTATGTCAGATTTTATAGATATTTTATAGGAATTTTGTAGACATTACACACAATACCCTGAGCGTGAATTGCCGCTGTTGGATCCCCTAGTAGAATTTAAACATCTTAAAAAAATCCCTTTCTTTTATGAAGTATACAAAAGTTAAGAGAAGATTTTTCCTTTTTATCCTAAAGTTTTTTATTTAACCCTGTAACTCCGAATTGAACATCAATTTAAACGCCGCGCAACACACACCATGCGCTTCCCATGCCTTTTAAATTTTTGAGGAAAACTATAAATACTTGGGGATTATAATCATCGGGCTGTCGCTTCATTGCAGTGCAACTTGATTATTTCCAGTCTCTAAATTTTAATTTAATATCATGACTGTCCAGAATAATCCGATAATACACCTACGTTATCATCTTACATTGCATGCCAACCATTTGACGCCTAAATGTACTCCTTAAATTTTACATCGCTATTAAAAATCTTAACTTTGGTTTATTTAAAATATTTTTTGATCTCACAGATCAGTTGGTTGGAACCTTCATATGACAGCCGAATTTTCAGATGATACACCCCGTATAACAAACTCTTTCAATAGGTTGGCCTGACAGGTACAAGTGTTCGATACATGATGAGTTTTGTATCTGCATCGAATTCTTTTTTCCGAATTTGCAAGCCTGCTTTAGCTGTTTGAGAAAAAAAACTATACCTTAAATTCGATACTAGAGAAGGCTAGCAGTGGAATAGCTATCGAAACTCTAGGAATACCATGATGTATGATTTCGTCAAGCTTAAGTTTTGGATTGAAAATTTGTCACTTTCTTAAAAGCCGGGTCTCGATATCGTGTAAATATTGGCCTGTTCGTGACTATCATAATCTGATCAGGCTGCTCAACAAGTTCAGACTTTAACAAATTGAATATTCCTTATAAGCTTACAGTCTGTCCCACATTACTGATTTCCACCATTGTTTTTACTCATCCCTCGTAGAAAATCTCTTATTGTTGCTGTGGCCTCTGTTAAGCCCATTAATAGGCATTGCTTGTAATCGTATTATTAATTTACCACTCTCTCTCTCTCGCTCTCTATTCCTCTATTGAGTATACGTATATGCATATGTATGTTTCTGTTTCTCTCTCTCTCTCTCTTTCTATTAAAACATTTTAATTAAAAACAATAACAACAACAGCTACAACTATAACTGAGAGCATCATTTATAGAGAAAATATTTGAAATGTACCGTAAGCCTGAGTATTTACACATACAATATGATGGATGTGTAACAAAATTGTATTGGGGATGTATAGGTAAACTCTTACCTACACTTATTCATATGTACATCTGCTTACATGGTGTAGTCCCTGTATACACAATTTTTTAAACAGTTATGTTAAGAGTATGGTGAATGATTTTAATAGGCAAGTAATGTTAACAACTACTGTAGCGGTAGTTATGGAAGTAACTGTCAAACGGAGGATTCTGTACAGAATTTTATCCTGTTAAATAAAGATTTTTTCTCTTTCCAAAATGACAGAGTTGTCTCTTCTATTCACATCAGAGATCAGCAATGAGTATTCAAAATGATGAGTAGATTCGAATCATACTCATAATTTTTGATATTTATACGCATTCATACTTATTTTAATATCATACTCATACTACTTATATTCAAAGTTTGAAGTAATCATCGTACTTATACGTACTCATGATGTTGTTGATTTCGACTGAATGGTTTACCTTTTTCTATCGAAAATTCTTGGCAAGCTTAAGGAAAAAAATTGAATTTAATTTTATTCCTGTTGTTGTTGTTGTTGTTTATTAAAACATAAAATAAAGCAATTATCTCGTCTTAACAAAACAATATATTCAAGAGAGTACTGTGGGAGAAAAAGAAAGCGATAGAGAGTGAATGAGAGAGAGAGAGAGAGAGAAAATAAAATCCTTTTCACTCTCATTTTATTTGTGAGAATATAATACGATTTTATTCAATGAAATATTTCCTTGATACTGACTGACTGCCTGGCTGCCTGCCTGCTCAATAGAAAAATAATATCAAACTTGAGTAGAAAAAGTATTAGTCAAGGAATTACAGCTGGTGTTAGGTAAATAGCAATACTATTGTATAAAAATAATTGCAAATACAATACAAAAAGGATAACATAACAAAATTTAAAATTATTGCCGTATACCTATTGGTGGTGAGAGAAACTAGGTTGTAATCCTTACTAAAAGGTTAAAATACCCAAACGTTATAATTGCCTAGAGAAGGTGAGGAGTTCTATTTTAAAGGATTTTTGTTAAAGCAACAGACGTCAACAATATTTGTGATTAGAATTCACCGTTAAAGTATTGAAAATTTTACAATTTTCATTGCTTCTTATTTTGCTTTTTTTTCTAATTACCTGCTAACAGCTGTAGATTCTTAATACTCTATACATACATACATACTCATATGACTGTCTAAATTCCGTACGTACATACATACACACGTAAACATACAATATAAGTTTATGGATGAAAAGAAAAAATGAAAAGAAACTGCAAAATAATACCATTTCCTAAACACATGTATTCACCCTCATACACACACACAAGCATGCAGACACTGACATAAATAAAACCTATTTATAATACAAATACTACTACAACAGCAATGACTACTACGACTACTACAACAAGTAATCTCTCCTCTCCCCGCCCCCATGTATAGATATTTAATAGTCTTAAATGAACAGAAGAAATATATAAGACGAGCGGCTTAATTTCAGAGAGGAATTCTATTAAATTCTGATATAAAATGAAAGCTCTCCCTCGTATTTAAGTAATCCCTGTAGATAAGTTTTAAGTTTTGACCCTTAAGTTGAATTGAAAACAAAAAACAAAATAATGGAAAAGAAAGAAACTCTGGGATATTCTGAGAAATTTAAAGGCGTTTACTTTGTTTGCTGGCAGGAGGTAAATTCAACAATTCTCAAGACTCCTACAACTCCTCCAGCATAACTACAGAAGACCTTTTCGTTGCTATTTTGCGTTCAAACAATGTATGCTAAAAATTAAATTAAGAAATCCTAAAAATGTCAGAGTGGAAAGTGATGAGATGTACTTACTTAATTGGCAATTACAACCCTTCAATCAGGATTACGAAATAGTTTCTAATTGTTCCCATGAGTAGCTGGACGTACAGTTGAGTGTTGACTGACTTTTGAGCAACTTTTCATGGCAATTTTATTTATGTACTCTCACAGTTCTTGAGAGAAATCTGTAAGGGGGTAAGTCGCCTAAAGATATATTTTGTTCGTATTTTGTTTTGTGCAATTTTTTTCTTGACTGGGGGGATTGCATCAAGGTCTCAGGCCTAATAAGCCAACTAGACTACGGCGACTTGAATACCATGAGTCTACTCTGTGTAAAGAAGCTTTGCAATGATACAAGTTCTATGCGTCAATGTCTATAATTTACATAACTCTAGACGTTTTTTCTCTCGTAAACTAAAGCCTAGTAAACGTAATGTATGTGAAGATAAATTCGAATTTAAAAACCAAAGACGCAAACCCATACTTTTAGCAGCGCCACTTCCTGTCTCTAGCAGGGTAAACTTTGCTATTAACAGAGCACTGTTAATTGTTTAACAGTGGTAAGGAGTGGATTATTCTTCTACTTTGCAATTATTCCAGACTATTAAGATACAATTTAATTCTCATTATGATCATTATTATTTGTGAACAAAAGTGTTGAATTGTAAAGGATGGTTGGTTCTCAACTCTCAAAATTATTCTAGACATCCCACTACCTCGGTTCGAAAGAGAACCCTCTAGACCACCATTTGCATATAATCGGTATGGTATACTACTTCTTATGTGTTCCAAAGTGACCACTGATTTTCTAGAGAATTATCAAGCAAAAAATTTATATTTTCAAAGTCAATTTTCTTAATACCATATCACTTTATATGTGACTATGTTGCTGACTATATATAAAAAAGCCTTGGAACCTTCCTCTGCATATATCATGGTACTCATAGACCTAGATTATTTCCCAAAATTAGCTCCTAAGCTAGTGGACTTGTTCAGTGGGATACTGTTAAATAGCTAACAGTGCTCTGTTAAGGACACATTTTGCTCTGTTAACGCCAAATGTGGCACTGCTATAATTCATGGATTGCGTCTTGGGTTTTCAAATTCGGATTTATCTTCATATACATGCCAAAAAGTATATGATATACGTTTCGTCTCAGTGTATTGTATGTAAATTTAAACGAGGAAAATCTAGTAAAAAAATTAGAATTTCTCTGTTCTTGATTTCCAATAAAAACTTTCAAAATTTAATTGCCTTTTCCAGCTTTTGTTTCAACATCTTTCATTATTGCTTTCGTCCCCTGAAAAAAAACCCAAAAACTTTAGAACACTTATGCTTTGTTTCTGTAAGACGAACGTCTATTTGAGTGTTTTTGTTTGTGTTTTCCATACAAACAGACGTTCGTTTGTCTTGCAACTTACTGTGGGAGAAGCAGTAGAGCAAAAAAAGAATGTCTCCTCTGTAATAAATTTGTGAAAATAAAGTTTTCTCCTCTCATTCCCACTCTTACTTTGAGGCGCTGTTGCTCTATAAGGGCTTTAAAAGGCAAATTAAGCAACATTTTTGTGAACACGACTGATTCATGCTCAATGTGAGTGAGAGTGTGTGAGTGTGTGTGTGTATTAAATTCGAAATGTTTTAGTACTTGTAGGAGGTAAGATAATAGGATAAAGGATTTACAAAGTAAGTCTTGAACTACAGTCATCTTGTACAGTCATCATACGGTACTAAATGTGTACACGAAAGTGAAGGGAAAGAAGATAAACAAGTGGTAATGTAGAGAAGAACTTTAATAAGTGCTTACACGCCCTTAACAACAATGACAGACAAAATGGTAGCAACAAATATATCCTGAAATGTATCACAAGCGTTGTGTTATACGGGTGTTCAGATACGCACCTTCATTACGTAAATCGCAATAAACGCCGTTATTGAGTTCAATATTTCATATAAAGTTTCAATTAATTATTGCGCAATAAGTACGCAAATTGTTATAATATTGAGTAAAACTCAACATTTCATGTCAACAACGACATTTCAAATGTCAACAACGACAAACAAAAAATAAAATAAAATCAACCAGCTGTTCTTTTTACCAGCTGTCAAATGAATATTGAATAAGCAGCTGAACTGCGTATATTGAACACTTAAAATATTGTACTCAATAAACCGAATATTGACGCAATAAAAGTTCATATCTGAATTATAGTATTACCCTGCATTATTTTCTGTTCAGATCCTTTTGCTCTCCACTGTATTATGGCACTGTAAGTCTCTCTCTCTCTCTTTGATAACTTTACAATGTTGTTGTTGTTGTACAATTGTTAAGCTTTTGGTACATCATCTGTAATGCATTTAAATTCTGACAATAATAATCGCAATGAGTATAACAACGAGTATCACAGTGCGATGTTCAAATTAAAGCACTTGTCCAAAGCATTATTTGCAATGGCTTGTGCTGTTGCAGTAGTAGCTCTCTAGTAGTAGATTTAACAAAAGTAACGGTAATACTAACAAACACCCATATACACATATGAAGACATAGAAAACCTTGTGTGTGTGTTTTGTTATATTTTAAGGCTGCTAAATAAGCATCTGTCAAGTACAACTACAACTGAAACTACAACTACAAATACATATCAAAAGTGATGCCGAAATTAAAAGGAAGCATTTGGTGAAGCAATTATTTTAGAGTGTGTATGTGTGTAATGTTGTTAGCAAATTAATACAGAGTTGAACATTAAAAGTGAGAAGTATTTTAGTGGTCAAAGGAAATCAAATCAATACAGGCGATTAGAGACGTATTACAAGGGTAGCCACTCAAAATACGGAGTTGCAAGTTAAATTATAAATCAAACTATTGGTGAAAAGGTTCAAACATGGCTGCAAATTTTAAATTAATGATAATGCAGTGCAATAGAAAATCGTAGAAAATGTAGTAGAAAATGTAATCCGCCATGATCTTATAAAATATTGTCTCTAAAGTCAAATAATTTGCCCAGTAAGCCTCCCACTGTTTTAAAAAGTACCTTATTGAAGCCTAATTTTATGTTGAATAAGTACCAGGTGAAGAAATATTGCAAATGATTATTGTTTTCACTTTATTTATTTATTTATTTATTAATTACAATACAATTACAAATTATATTCTAATTATATACGAGCGGAGTAACTTGACCATATGCTCGGTGTAGTGTAACAGACCAGAGCCTCTGGTGGGAATCGAACCCACGACCCTCACGCTAACAGTCTAGCACACTACCCACTAGACCACCAGGGCGCCCTGTTTTCATTTTATTTGTATTTCTTTGCTTTAAAAATAACTTGGGTACTAATGCAATTGCTGGTTTTTATACCTCTTCTAGTCTCTTCTCTTATGTTTTGTGTTTTTTTTCTTTTTGCACTTTTTATTCTGTAAAAGTACTTATAAGGTACTTTTTGTACTTTATATCCTGAAAAAGTACTTATAAGGTACTCTTTGCACTTTATATCCTGAAAAATTACTTTTAAGGTACTTTTTGCACTTTATATCCTAAAAAATAACCGAAAAATTACCGAAAAGTATCCCGAAAAAGTATTTTTAAAGTACTTTTAGCATTTTATATCTCGAAAAAGTACTTTTAAGGTACCTTTTTTCAATACCAATCAATACAAAAATAGTCTTTTCCCATCAAATGCATACTCGTGTTTTAAGTTCTTTAAAAGTTATTTAAAAATCCTTTCATGAGCAATAAATTTGGTAGGTTTTGTTGTTGCAATTATTCCAAAAAACATTACTCATAGAATGAGTGAGTGAGCGTACGCTCAAAAACTATATTAATTTTGCAACAAAGTATACTTTTAGGCAATAAAATTTAATACAAATTATAGTATATCCACACACGCACACATACTGTACTTTAATGTATTTTTGTTGTTTGTTTGTTGTTTTTGCAACAATAAATATAATTTTTAGTTAAAAATAAACTCTCCTACTAACGCTTAAGTAATAATAATAATAAAAGCATCAGGAGAGGAGAAAATAAAATCAAGTTTTTTTTTTTGTTTTTCCGGGAAAAATTATTCATGTGTGTGTATTGAAATTGAATTGAACGAACGAATATTAACCAACCAAGCAACCAATCAACCAAACGACACGTGTAACAGGCGATGTGTGTAAAAATTAAGAGTGCAAAAAAGAAATGGATGAGAGAAAGTAAGCAAGAGAGGGCGAGAGAAGGGACGAGTGAGAGATTTTACACACAAAAATTAATAATAAATCTCTAGAGTGTATTTAAGAGTAAATAAACAACAAATTATATGAGAATAAATTGTTAAATAAACACACGCACACACACAGTCCAAAAAAAAACACTTAAGTGTATGTGTTTTACAAATGTGTATGTATACATACATACACATGCATATTATTGTATATAAATACCTGTGTCGGTTGTAATTCCTTTCATTATATTTAAACAAGGAAACTTTGGTTTTATCAGTCTCCTTCTGCTTGTTCTTCTACTTCTTCTTCGTCTGCTTTAAAGTCAATTCAACAATTTGTTTGAAAATTGACACGAGTATTGTTGTGTTGCGGTGTTGCTGTGTTGCAGTGTTTTAACAAATATTAAAAGGCGTTAAACAAGTAATAAAAGTAGGTGTATAGATGTATTTGAGAGTGTGTATATGTGTGTATTTTAAAAATTAAGTAAAAACAAATATTTAATTGCTTAAATAAATACAATTTAAAAATATATAAAAGCAATAATAGAGACATACATATATATTTTGGAAATATTTTTGTATTAAAACTCACAATATTTAAATAAAAACATGCATACATAGGTATTATATATGTACATAGAGAGAGAAAAAAAGGCATTTTTTGCTTGCTAACCAAAATTAATTAATACGGCTAATAAAGGATACATACAGTGTATCACTAAAGTGAGTATGCAGCATGAAAATAATTAAATATCCCCATTTTTTCCAAAAATATGCAGAAAAATATATTTTTTTTTACACTTACAATAATATATAATAATGCCTTACACAAAAACACAAACATACCTCAAAATAATTATCCCTTTATCATATCTCGTTAACATTTCTTAAAAAATAGAAAAAATCACATCACAAAAGTAAGTATGCACTTTTTAAAGTTTTGAGCTGCACTTAAACTAAACGCATTTTAATCGCGGAAAAAGTGAATAATTGTTATTATAAATAAATATAAATAGATAAATAAATATAAAAAGATTACATAAATAGATTAAATACCGAAATTTTTTCTTAACTTTTATTATGGCCCTCATGGAAAAGAACTTTCACAAGATTTAAAAGATGTAATTATTAAACTTTATAAAGAGCAGAAAAGCCAACGTGAAATTGCAAAAATTATTAATAAAAGTAGCTCCACAGTGCAAAAAATAATAGAAAAGTATAATAAGAAGGGAAATACAAATAACAAGTCTCGACCTGGGCGTCCAAAAATCTTCATTGACAGGGAGAAACGAATTATCACCAGAAAAATAGAAGTAAATCCCAAGATGAGCGCTCCAAAAACTATGTCAGAAATAGAAAAAGAGACTAGAAAAACCTGTAACCCACAAACCATTCGCCGAGTTCTGTATGCGTCTGGTTACCATGGTCGTAACATCTGCAAAAAGCCATTTGTGAACAGCACCAATAGAAGAAAACTGTTGGACTTCGTAAAGGAGTACGAAACCAAGGATGAAAATTTCTGGAAATCAGTTATATTTTCTGATGAGAGTAAATATAATATTTCTGGCTCAGATGGATGTCAAAAAGTGTGGAGAAAAGTGAACACTGAGCTCGATCCAAAAAATATGGCTGCCACAGTAAAACATGGTGGTGGAGCGGTTATGGTATGGGGGTGTATGACAGCATCAGGTGTTGGAAATCTTGTGTTTATCGAAGGAAGAATGGATAAGACGGTGTATTTGAACATTTTAAAAAACAACTTGCATCAAAGTGCAGCTAAATTGGGACTAACAGGATCATTTGTATTCCACCAGGACAATGACCCTAAACATACAGCCCATATCGTTAGAGATTATCTTTTGTGTAACACGCCAAAACAACTAAAAACTCCTTCCCAATCACCCGACCTTAATCCAATAGAACATCAGTGGGATTATCTCGAAAAAAAATCAGAAGTCATGTCATTACAAGTAAAGACACCCTTAAAACTGCACTACTTGAGGAGTGCAATAAAATTCCACATTCGGTTACCCAAAATCTTATAACATCTATGCCATCGAGATTGAAGTCAGTCAAAAAGGCAAAGGGCTATCCAACAAAGTATTAAATATCAGCCTGACTTCAAAAATTGAATCATAGTGCCAATTTTTGTGAACTGCATACTCACTTATGTGACCTGAATTCTAACCATTTTGTTAATTATATTGTTATCAACCAGTAATGAATTAGAAACATTTTTGTTCCTTATTATTTTTCTTAAGTTTATATGTAAAATAAATGAAAAAACATAATATTTGTGTTTTGATTTCAAATCTTAAGCAATTTTTCCAATAATTTCAAATATGTATATCGCTGCATACTCACTTTAGTGATACACTGTATATTGATTGGGTTTGCATTATTTGCTTTCAATTTAAGGAAACAGAAAATATTTTTGGAAATTTCTCAAGTTTAACGACATAATTTAACATGATATGTAAATACAATACAAATGGTAAACATGTTTACATTTATTGGTAATACATGGTGCTATGGCAACCTTATGTTTTACCCCTTAAGTTAAGAAAAATAATAAAAATATCTCATGGCTGTATTAAATACATACTAATCTATGGTACTCTTTAAAAAGTGATTGCTAAGGCAATCGATCTCGTTGATTGCAAATAAAATCAAAACAAATTTATGTTTAGTTTTAATTAAATTTCTTTATTCTTTCGCACAATTCTGTGTGCCACTGTTCCCAACGTGATGTAAACAACAACAATTGCTTTGTTTGTTATTTTTGAGTTTACACCCTTTGCATAAACAATAACAATTACTAGACAATTATTCAACAGATCTTTGTAACGGAGATCTTCAAACCACGATTACTCTCTTCAAACACACCGTCTTGCGTCTTCACACAAGACCGACTGAACTTCACTGGCTCACTAACCTGCTTTGCCTTGCCTATTACATGGCAGAGTATACAGTCTGATGAATGTTCATGAAGGCGAACGTTCATGATGCTTTAATTTTTTTTTCTGGATCTGCCTCATATCCTTAGCAGGAATTTCTGTTTGGATCACTGTGGAAAACATATTTTTTGAACTTATTTTAAACAAATTAGGCCTTTACATACATTTACCATTTATACACATTTATCAATGAACGATCGGTGGTTTTGTAATTTCTAGCCCTCTGCTAGGGGACTTAGGCTCCTACTTTTTCTTATTTTGATTGTAATTTTGAAATTCTGCTTTGTCGGCTCTTAACACTTTAGTTTCTGGTTCTCAGACAACATCAGTAAAACTGAGTAAGTATAGAAGGTAGTTAGTTAATTTATTAAACGTGAGTCCGTGGTTCAACTCCTGGTTCAGACATCTCAAGCAACAGGCAATACAAAAAAAAATTTCTTAGCGACGTCCTCTTAGCAAATTTCTGGCAAAAACTCTGGGAGTAAATTAAAATTGCCATGAAGTTTCTCAAAAAAATCTGTCGTCCTAGTTGACTTTAAACTGTAGGTCCCTCCGCCACTCATGGATATCAAATAAACACGCTCGTAATCTTGACTAATGGTTTGTGTTGACCAATTAAATAGTTAAGTAAGCATGTTAGTTCTGGAGCATCGCTTATGTGGTATTACAAGGTGTCGTCACTCAGTACAATCCTTTCTTGTAATGTCTTACTAATCGTCGCTTGTTTTTTTTTTAAACTCTGACACCCACAGTGAACAATAAAGCAAGTCAGCATGGATTTTAAATTTGTTAGTCGATGTAGCATGTCTTATGCTTTCATCTGTTATTCCAACATACACTAGCCTCTGTACTTTGCTTACCTCCATTTGAGCTGTTTTCAAGGCATAATTCCTGGGTTGCATTTCCATGTTTTCCCTGCAAGTTTTCTTCATATCATTTTGAAATATTTGCCCTTTCATGAGATGCGTTCTATATGAGCCCTCCATGTCAATTGACTATCCCACTGTTATTCCTACATATTTTAGCTCGATTTCCTGTAATATTATCTCACGCTTGATTCGAATATTTTTTTCTTTTCCTTTGAACGATGTCGCAGAGAGTTTCTTTAAATTCTGCTTTTGTTATCAAGGTTATACTATCCTATCTTTGGTCAATGTCATTGCAAGTCTCAAATAGTTTTATTAAGAGTTCAAGCCAGACTTAGTTCAAGTTTTTCTACTTTTAAAGTAGAAATCTCTTTTGGAATTTGAAATATTGTCATGATATATGACAATAAAATGGAATAAAATATGAATTTAATAAACGAAAATACTCTCTGCCTCTCTTTCTCTCACTCTCTCCCTCTGTCACACTTCCTTCGTCAGGGTAAAAGAACAGCAAGAATTGATGCCATCACTCGCTCTCCTCTCCTTCATTATTTCTTGTACATACACACCAACAACAACTACTGTTTCCCGTAGTGTTCTATCTGATGTATGAGTATTTGTACGATTTCCTTTAGGAAATATGAAAGCAGGTGTAAGAGAAAACTGAATGAAAATGAAAATGAAAGAAAATTTCTTTTTTGTTTGTGATAAAAGAAGTGTGAAAAGAAGGAATTCTTTTCATTGTTCTGGAGTTTCACGTTTTATTTGCGATTTTTTTTTTTATTGTTATACTCGAATAGAAAGGACAATAATTCCTTTAAATAATAAATTTATATTCTAACGGTATTTGTATAACAAATTTAAAGAAGAGAATCTATGCTACAGCTGCATGTGAATGAAAATTTTGTATTTGAGTGATTGAGCGCGTTTCAGTAATGTTGGAGCTACAGAGACAGGGGGTATGATACAATATTTCAAACAAATATTCTGAAAATATTTAAACATTTTTTTTTTAAAGAAAGAAAATAAAATAATTTATCAAAAATAACCGAGAATAACTGTTTTTAATTTCAATTTTTTTTTCATTTTTTAGCTTCGATGTAGAAAATGGCCAAAGTGCACGCTCACCGCTGGAAGGCGGCTCGCCAAGCGCCGGTTTGGTTTTACAAAATCTACCCCAACGTCGTGAATCGTTTTTATATCGTTCCGATTCCGATTTTGAAATGTCACCGAAATCAATGTCCCGCAATTCTAGCATCGCAAGTGAAAGGTAAGTTGTTCCGGCCTCTTCAAAAATAAATATGAAAGACACTTTCTTTTTTTCTATTTGAAAATCAATATTTTAATTGCCGAACGTGCTTTTAAAACGCAATTGCTTTTGAATTATTTTTTTTTAATTTTTTCCCCCCAATTTCTTTTTATTATTTTTTTTTAATAATTTCTTTAACATTTAAACATTTCTTATGTATATTTTTTTAAATATATTTTTTAATATTTTTAAATTACTTTTTTAATTTTTTTTTTAAGAATTTTTATTCACAATTGTTTGAAATTTCATTTGTTTCCTTCCATGCATCTTGTCTTTTAATGAATTTTTTTCCTTATTCTTCTGCAAACACTCTCACTACTTCACTTCGCCTCTCACTTTCTCACTTTCTAAAGCACTTTACTTTTCCAAACACCATTTTTGGCTTCCTCTTCTTCTTGTATATGATTTTTTTTAATTGTTAAAAACAAAAAAAATAAATTTTAAGACGAGACTAACCAAACCCCAGGATATGCTTTAATTATACGCATTAAAAAGTTTTCACCCCGAAAACATATTTTATTCTTATTATTACGATACGATACGATATAATGCGATAATAATAAAAGAAATTGAAAATAAAATTAAAAATGAATATCGTTAGACTGGTACTTCCCCAGATTCATTTTTGCAATAACCACGATCCACGATAACATTTAAAAAATTTAACAGCTATATGGATTTAAAGCAGTTCTAGAATTTCAAACAATATGGGTTTCATTATGCTTGCCACTAACCGGGAAAAAAATGCAGAACATTTAGTCTGTGTACACTAACTCCCTACTAAGGGACAGTTCAGTGGCAATTGTCTACTTGTAACTACTCAAGTAACCACTTAGGAAATTGGATTTTGTTTTCATAACCACAAAATAGTATTTGAGTGATGCCCTGCCACAATATTTTTCTGGTCAGATACAAGCAGTTTGGGTGCAAACACTTGCACTTTTTAAAACATCAGAAAATAAAGACCAGACGTTTTAAAAATTCCCCATTAAGACTTTATCGTTATAATCGACGACTTACATTAAAAAACAAGTGGATCCCGTAGCAAACGTTAAGTAATTACAAACGGATTTTTGTGTACTCCCTACAGAATACTTCAACAAAAACTGGTACTGATGTCTCCAAGATATAGGATGGCCTGTGGTGGTAAATGTATTAAGTGTTCTGATATTAAACTTTCTTATAGGCTCCCTGCCCACTGCAGTGTTTTCTAAGCACAGGTCATGGCAATTTTTAAGGCGGCGCAATGCTTGTTGAGTGGTGGGATTTTCCCTGAAATTCTCTTGATTTAATAGGGCAATCTGGCTGCGATAAAATCCCTTAGGAACGTAGTTTCAATATTCGTCCTTGTCTATGAATTTCGAGGATTTCTTAGAGAAATTTCGATTAATTCAAAGGTAAATCTCAAAGGGTTCCGGGAAATTCACTAATGCAATTTAGAGGCTAATCAGGGCCGGTACGGAACTAGCAATATCTGGTATATTACAGGCCGTAGATGCACCGATTGTCTCAGTCATTTTACAGGGAAACTCAGTCACAACGGGCCGCTATGTGTGCTCAAGTAAGCTTTATGATATCAGAGCTACCACTTCGATAGGGAAACGCAATTTCGTTTGCAGCAGAAAGGAATATGCAACATTGCTAGGCTCTGCTGGACACGTATGGCTAAGATGAGTACTAACTTACTGCTGTCCTTAAATCGTATCACCATCCATCGCACGATAGCGATTCTTACGGTCGAGACTGTCTTTTTCCTCATGTGTCAGTAAGTACCCTACTTACATATGTCACAAAGGCACGGAGGTTTCTCTCTGTTTTTTGACATCTTTAACTGAGCTCTCTAACATAAAGATGGCTGCAATAGCAATGGTTTTCTCTAAGCAATGGTTGACCTCCGGGTGGAATTGATTGTGGTATCACAATCAGAGGAGTCGTCCGCTATTTAACCTAACCTAGAAAGACTACATTATGTTCTGGAAGTTTCCAGAACGAAAATATATGAAGTATACTTAAAATGAAAGATAACGAAGGACCATAAATACAATTTTATTGGACTGACAAAATGAATTTTATTTCAAATACTTAATCGAATATTCTTAAGACTAATTTTATGGTAAACGAAACAAACCAATTGATTATAAAAATTTTATTAAAAATTCAGTTCAATTAAATTGTAAATTAATTTAAACCAAATAAAAACGATTCGAAGGACCATTGTACATATGCATTCCAATAATTTTTTTTAATAAAATTCTAATTTGAATTTTTTCTGAAAATCTTTTGAAAAAAGAAGCAAAATTTTTTTTAAATATTTATTAAAGTTTTTATAAAAAAACAAAGAAATTTTAAATTAAAATTCAGCAATTCTTGCTTGCAGTGAATTGTTGTAAACGTTATGGCTGTAGAATTTACAATATTTGTCGAACAAATAATGTTTTTTTCATCAATTTTTTTTTATTGCAATTGAATATGAATATTGAAAATGGATTTTTTATGAGCCAATTTCATATATTCTAGCCGATAATATTTTCCCATTTTTCCTTATTTTTTTTTTTTTTGCATTTTATAACGATTACAAATTCATTTAAAATTTGAATTGAAATGATGAGGCGCTGAATTGTAGTCTCTAAACGTTTCGATGAATGGCTGCTGGCCGCTTGCCTGTGTGTAATACGATGTGCTGTGATGTGATGTGGTGATGATAATGATTTTGGCCTTTTTAGCTGGCCAATAACCATTTGGTAGCGCATAATTTTGGTTTTTCATGCATTTACGACAAGTGGGTTTACCGAATGCAATTTTTTTCTTCTTCAATTTTTGTTTTTTTGAATTATTAATTCCACTCATACGAAAAAAAAACAGAAAAAATATTCTGTTGGTTGCATTCGCAAAAAGGAATTTTTAAAAATAATTTTTAATGATCTGCTGTGTAGTAAAATAATATTTATTTGCTTGTATTTAAAATGCAAAACTATCCCCCATACACACACACTCGCGTATATAAATATATATTACATTTTCTGTATTTGATTGTCAGAAGCAAACAAAAAAAAATAAAAAAAAAAAGATTCTGTATTAAATAAACCATGTTTTCCTATTAAATTTTGTTTCATTCTCATCATATTGTGACGTGGGTTGTTCGTTCACAAATACTCGTAATTTTAGAAGCAGAATACGAAATATTTTTACGATTTACAAAAAGTTTAATTTTTTTCTTTATTTTCAATTTTATTTTTACACTCAAATGAATTATGGGGAAGAGGATTATACAAGGTTTTAAAATCTTTTTTTATTATTAAAATAGAAATATTTTTCTTATTAAGCCGTTGAGTGCTTTACTAGACTAACAGACAAAACATGCAAAAGTCTGTAAATATTGATTCGCCTTTACAACTGCTTTCATATAGGAAACTTTCTGCATTACTTGTTTACTTACCTGACTTGAAAACCAATTAACAACCCGATTAGACTATTTCGGCCTCCTTTAACACATAATTTCAGGCACCTCTGCTTTTTCACCAGTTGGTCACACTAATCGATGACAGGGCTTCCTCAATTTTGTCCTTCCAATGCAGACAAGGTCGTCCTCTAAACCGACCTGCGCTAATCCGCACATTAAATACCCATCCCGCCAGAACATCCTCTTCCCTCCGAACGACATGACCGAGTCAACGTAGGCTCTGAATTTTAATGTGCTGCACAACATCCATATCTCTGAGAATCTCATATAGTTCAGTATTAGATTGTTTTAGGGAAATCATCGCTAACTCACACTGGACCGAAGATCTTTCGTAGGATTTTTTTCTCGAATAGTCTCCAAGTCGCCGTAGTTTAGTAGGTAGTATGTTGGTTTATTAGACATAAGGCCTCAGTTTAAAAATCAGACATCGAAAAAAATATTTCTTCGTCGACTTTCTCTCAGCAGATTTCTGTCAAAAACTCTGAGAGTATGTGTATGAGAATGTGATCCTTCAGGTAATGAGATTATTTTAAAAAGAAAAGTGTGTTGGCTTATTAAACGTAAAGCCAGTGTTCAAACCTCTGGTCAGACATCAAAACGAAATACAAACAACAATTTCCTTAGGCGACTTTCTCTCAACAGATTTCTGGCAAAAATTGCCATGGAAAGTTTCTCAAAAAATCCGTCGTTCGCAGTCGACTTTAAACTGTGGTCCCTCCACTCATGTATAAAGTTAACACACACAACATCAGTGGTGTGAGAAACTAGGTCGTAATCCTGACAAAAGGGTTGTAATAACCTCTTATGTATGTAGTCTCAAAAGTCTGTCGCATCTATGCTTAATAGTGTCCATGCTTCTTTACCATAAAGAAGCACGGGGACGATAAGCGACTTGCAGAGTACAAGTTTAATTGTACGAGAAAGGTCTCTGCTACTCAATTGCCTATTGAGACTATAATAATAACTGCCAGTCCATTCCATACTGACATCATTTTTGCTGGTAAAATGGCGGAGTCAAAGCAAACAAATTCACAAACAACATCGGTCGTAATCAGTGGTCCAATACGTCACATGTCCCTACTCGGCGAAACCAATGTTACCATATGTACACCTTTGTAACGAACCTTTTTGTCAATGTGTACTCTTAAAAATGTTTGTCATTTACCACTAATGTCCTTTCCAGCTGACTATAGGAGGTCTACGTTGTTCTTAAGATCCAAATCGTGATACAATTGACACTACATGATCGAGTAGGTAAGCAAGTGATGACAACTCTATTTGAAAACGACTTTAACTGTCATTGCAATATTCTATAGGAAGTACACAAAAATCCGTTAACTTTTGCTGCTGAGTCCAATTGTTTCTGTCGGGTACAGCAAAGTGATGTAAATCGTCGATTACGATGAAGTCTTAATAGAAAATCTTCAAATCGTCTTTGTTTTCTGGTGATTTAAAAAGTGTGTACTGTTGATACCTAAACTGCTTGCTTGCATCTGACTAGAGAAATAGTGTGGCAAGTACTATTTTGTGATTATGAAAACAAAATCAAACTTCCTAAGTGGTTACTTGAGTAATTACAAGTAGGCAATTGGAACTCAATTGCCATTGAACTGTTCCTTAATAGGGAGTTAGTGTACACAGGCTAAATTTTCCGGCTTTTTTTCGCTGTTAGTGGTTAATTTAAAGAAAATATTTTTCATTTGTTTAGAAGTTAATTGTATAAAATTGAAGATAATCTCCAGTTATAAAATCAAAGCTCCATGCTTATACGTAGAGCATTTGATATTAAATTTTGAGCGCAAGACGGTGACCACTAAACTATGTTTTCTCAATTTAATACCACTTCACTCCGAAACCGCGTTTTTTACAAATTTAAAGTGAAAACAACAAATCCAACCATCATATAGGATTTGTTCTCTGACTCTCCTTTAAATTTCAAATTGAAAAAACAAACAATTTTGTTTAAGAGTATCTCTCTCTTATATTTATTTGTATGTATGCAGATAGTACGTACATATGTATGTAATAAAAAGAAAATTTCTGTAACAAAAAAATACCAAAAAAAAAAGCAAAAAATAATTCGGGTTTTGGCACACAATCCCTACGTAAGAGAAAAAAAAACATTTTTATGGGTGAGTGTATGTGTATATGCTCTCATGGGGGTTATTTGAGGTTTTTGCTCTTAATAAACATTTTCAAGAGAGAGAGAGAGAGAGAGGAAACACACAAAATTAAACCGTTAAATTTTGTGGTTTTCCGTTGCAAATATATTACGAAAATTAAGTACACAAAGTGTGGTCGCTAAAGGATTAATAATGGCAAACGATTTTTAACTTTTTAATAAAATATTCATACATTGGATTTTGCAATTTTTTTTTTTTTCCTTTTTTTGTTTGCTTTGGTTTTTGTTTAATTTCATGTGTAAAAATTCTTAGGCAGAAGTCAATATGCTTTAAAGTTTAGGCAATTCTTTAAATCCGAATAAAAGCAACGTTACGTTAAGAATAAAAGTTTAGACTTGTAGAGCCTTATCTTTAGATGTTAAAGAGAAAAAAAAAATAGAAAAAAGTTTTTAGAACAAAAAGTACATGATGTTTTAAAATAATCCATGACTCTGTGATAGTTGGTTGCTCTTTCACAATGCAGCCGCAACTACAGTTTTATGAAGAATGAAGAGGCTTGAGGTTCGAAATCGTTATACTCCAGTAGAGACTTTTCGTTTTCACTTACATGTCCCTTAAGGTGAGGCTTACTAACTTACTTTATTTGTCATTACAACTTTTCATTCAGTATTACAACCTAGTTTCGCACATCACCCACATTGTGTTTGTTAACTGTATCCATTAATGGCTAAACCTACTGTTTAAAGTCGACAATTTTTTGGAGAATCTGTTCATGGCAATTTTATTTACTCTCTGAGCCTTTTGACAGAATACTGTAAAGAGGAAGTGGTCAGAAAAAAATTTTTTTTGAACCACAGACTCGCATTAGACTAAGACCAACGCACTATCTATTACACTAAGGCCACTGTAGGCACATTATGGATTAGAAAAACCTTTTTTCATTTCTCTATTCGGGGGGTTTTTTTTTTTTTGGTTTATGAGTTACACTTCTACACTTTCCACACGCTTTTATCCAAGCAAACGAAAATTAATGCCAATGCTAAGTCTTCTAAGCACATGTTATTTGTTGTTTTCTTTCTAATATTCCTTTCACATTCAGTGCTCTTTAAGCTAGAAAATCTATTTCAGCGAATTCCAGGAAAAATATAACGAACAAAACAAAAAAAATCAATAAAAACCCAAACTTGGCATACGGCAAACATGAAATATGGCATCCAAAATAGCCAAAATATTCCGAAAATAAAATTCCATTGGCAATAACACATGCCCCATATACATATGTACATACATACAAATGTATGTATGTATGTATGTCTGCTTTATACCTTAATCTATGAGAGAAAGTCTTTAATCTTTAATAGTTTGGCTAAAATCCATAGCCACACTATATTAAAGCCCAACAAAGCTGTCACACTCTCATATTCAAACACTCTTATAAATACTGTACAGTACATATTACATACAGTAAATAAGATTTGTTTACTTAACCTATACTATGCTCTAGGCTCTTTGTAGTCTTGTTTTCATTAGTGGTGGTGATAGTAGTAGTGGTGATAGTGATAGTGGCAGTGTTAGTGGTAGTGGTAGTAATCATCGTCTTGGCAGTAGTGAATGTTATTCAAACACATTGACCTCTACTGGTGAACTACTTTAACCCACTACAGCATTACTTTTATAATGATTTGAAAGCCTTTCGTTGTTTGTTGTTTTGTTTTTCATCTTTTTGCCAAAAACATTTACAACAACAACATCGTAAGGAAAACACTCAGGGCAACCATAAGACAAACATTTGAATCCAAGCCGACTAAATTATATTCTACATCTAAAAGGGTGCTCTCTGTAGTGATTTATTGCTCAAATTCATTACAAACACGCTTTACAAAGCTTTCTTGCTGTTTTTGCTGTTAATCGAAATTAAATTTCCCCTAAATGTCAAATTAAAACATGTTATCGATAGAATTTTCTTTACAAAAAAATTCAGTTATCGTTAGCTAACCAGAACTAAAACAAGATATCGGTAATTAGAAAATATTCTTTTAAAAAATTTTCTAATTTTATGTTATCAATACAATTTTCTTTAAGAATTTTTCTAATTATCGATAACTAAATAGAACTAAAACAAATTATTGATAAATCGTGTTTAAATAACTCCTCTAGTTGTCGATAACTAAGCAAAACTAAAATAGTATAGCCCTACCGCCTTTTTAAAACTAAAATATGTTATCGATAAAATGTTCTTTAAGGCAATTCTTAGTTCTCTTAGCTAATCAAAACTAAAACAAGTTATCGATAATTAGAAAATTTTTGTAAGAAATTTTTAATTATTATTATTAATTATTAATTTAACAGCTGATAAACAACAATATTGTTTTTATTTTGGTCGCGTGTTTTTGTATTTTTTGTTTGTGTTTGTATGTAAGTTGCCATTTTTTTTTGTCGTTGTTGACATTTGAGTTGTCAAATATCAACGGGAAGTGTTCTGTAACTTATAATGTGCTCACTAAACAGACTTATGACAGTGCTGTATTTAAAGTTTTAATTAATATTATAACAATTAGTATTTAATTGAGCAATAATTAATTGAGATTTTATATGAAGTATTGAGATCAATATGGGCGTTAATTGCGATTTACGCAATAAAGGTGCATACGTGAAAATAGTATTAGGTATCGATAACTAACCAAAATAAAAATAATACACCCGTGTCACCTTCAGTAGCATAGGTTACGACAAATCTGTTCATAGCCTTTGGCACCCAGTAAAAAGCATCAACAAAATCAAAACAAAAACAAAGAGAAGGAAAGAAAAAACAGGAGGAAAACATTTCATTTAGCAGGTCACCCGTATTTTCATAGTATGCGTGTGTGTACAACAGTGTCGAGAGAATAAATGTATGATTGAATGTTTTTATTGTCAAAAACAATCAACACACTCACAAACACATCAACCAACACAGACGCACACATAATAAAACATATTTTCAGTTTTATTATTGTGTTTTATGGCTATGGTCACACGTCATAATAACCAACAAACAACAACGGCAACAGCAACAGAAACAGAGACACCACATCTTCATCGTTATGATCATCATCCTCACGTTGCATTATTATCACACTCATTATGCTTCTCAAGGCACCACTCAAGCGTCCATAGGCTTTTGTCTTGCCATTTGACACCATTTTTTTTCCTTTTGACATTACAAAAGAAATCTTATTACACATACATACACACACACGGTACAGCATATATATGTACGTACGTATATGCAATGTAATATACGTACTTACATTACTTAATCATTTCATTCTCAGGCTGGCTTATACTCTTCGTGCATATTTCATTTGTTTTTGGTTTTATTGTTGTATGTGTGTGTGTGTTAGTGATGTGTTTATGGTGTTTGTTTCACATGCATTACAAAAACAAACATAAGTAAGTACGTGTACTATTACATGTTCATGTTCTAGTATATCAAGAAGAGCCATGTTTTTGCTCACTACTTAAATACAGGGTATTACATTTGCATATAGGGGTGGTTGGTGGATGAAATGTAATTTATTTACAAGCCAATGATTTGGTTTTTTTTTAATAATTTTTGTTTCCTTAACAACACTGCAGTTAAAGTTTCGAAGATTAATTTTAGCAACAGTTTTCCATGCAACACCCTGTAATTATAATATTTTCTAGTGGTTGTTGTACTCATATTACAACACACTCTCTCTCTCTCTCGTAGAAATGCCCTTTTGCCGTTTATTTAATACATTTTCTTATATAAACACTGATTAAGTGGCTTCTACTCTCTTACACATATGTATGTATACGCACACACACCCATTTATTCATATTACGCTGTTGTTGTGGTGTTTATTTAGATTTCTTACATGTATGTTTGAAATGCAAGCACCTTTGTTGATGTCTATGGCTATGTATGCATGTATGCGCGAGTGTGTGTGAATGCCTATTATAACTCAACATCAGTGGCAAAAACAAAAACAAAATTGACACCTCGTTAGTTTTGATTACAATTATGAATTTTACTTTCATTTACATAGATTTACAACGTGCCTATGTATGTGTGCGTGTGTGAGAATACTTTTTTTTTTTTTTGTTTTGTTTGTAAGCATATGATTAAGAGAGCGAAGTAACTGTATTAGCAAGCAAGTAGAAGCAAAAGGTTAAAATGTGCGTGTGTGTTTGTGTCTGTATACGTGTCTGTGTAATACGTTCAATACGTACGTAATTTAATATTTTGATTAGAGAGAGAGTGCAAGTGAGTGTGAGAGAGAAAATCTATCAGAATAAATGGATTTTCATGTGATGATTAGATTGGTTTCATTCAATAGTTCACCATTTCCCTTTTGTTTCATCATTTATTTCTGTGTATTACAAAAATATTGTGTAGTAGTGGCCATTAATTGGCTTAAGTTTGTTAATATTAACCAAGTTAATTAATGAGTCAAGTTAAGTTTTATTTTTAAAAATAGACTTTTTTAATGCAAATTAGAGTTCCAGGAAAAAATAGAAAAGACTTTAATTAAAAGCATATGTTGAAACACAAACAGAATATGTTTATTGTAGCATATCTTTAGGCGATTTTTTAAAATTAAACAGTGTTTTATATTTAGCAAAATTATGCCATAATGCTAGCATTTTTAGTTTCTTTTTATAAAACGATCGGCTTTAGGTGCAAAGGCAATACAATTTTGATTTATGGGAATGCATTTCTTCTGTAGAAATTTTATTTAGAAGCTAACATATATTTACAAACATTTAAAAGAAGATAAATTAGATTACAATAGTGGAATTGAACATCATAGTGGCACAGCGCGGATGCAGCAGTACTGGTTAACCGATCGTCACAATCAGCATGAGCATCAGTGCTCCTAGAACCATATTAGAAACCAGCCTTAAAATTTTATGAATTTAGTGATCGATAACAATTAACGATAGCTGCGTTAGGATATCGAGAAAGGCTGAAACAAATGAAAGAAGCCCGTCAGACACCGATAATAATAAATAATGTGTACAAAACTGTTCTCCTCCTACAACCCCTGCAGCAATCATTTGCAGGCAAGTGAAGCAACGAGCTGTGAGAACAGATACAGTGGTAGGAATGTTGATTGTGAAGGGAAGGAATATTATTAACTTGCAATCAAATGTTTTGTGTCTAAAACAAGGTTTTATTCTATTCATGTTGTGTTATCTGGAACCTTAAAAATTAAAAGCATAGCCTTCGTTCGTTCAATGGGGGTCGCTTGGTGTTTCCAAGATAATGAATTTTATTTTTGAAGAAATTCTGTAGTGCGGGTTCTTGTTTTTTTTTTTTGTATTTTTAATTTCTCCAACTGATAACAAATCTAATATTGCCTTATTAAAATGTTTTTTGTTTTTTTTCTTCTTGTTTTCTGTTGTTATCGATAACAGTTTAGATAACAAGAAAATTTATTTCGTACATATTTTTATTTCCGGCTGCAGCAGTGTAGCACAATGACACATCACACTTGTCACCACCACTGACAGTTAGAATTTAAGTTTCGTATTGAAAAGGGACCACAAAAAATTTTGTTGCGTGAATTAATTTTTTTTAAGATTCGAATTGAAATAAAAAAAATTAATTAAGTGATAAAAATCGATTTCCATTGAACTGATAATAATTAAAACAAATTAATGGTGCTTTAGCTATACAGTTAATGGGCAAATATGTGAACTTCGTACTCGCGTAGTTGGAAACAAAAAATCTAAACGATCCCTTTACAATTTTTTAAAGAAAACAAAATTTTAAATAAAAATTAAGTTTTTAAATTAAATTTATTTGAAATAATAATAATAAAAAAAAGCTGTATTTCAAACAAAACAAAATAAAAAATTTAGAAAAAAAATTTAACAAAATGTGACGTTTTTATGCCATTCGAATGACGAAAAACAAAAACAAATCAAATTGAAAAATATTTCTTATTTTTAAATAGAAAAGTAAATACAAAATATATTTTCGATTAAAAATAGATAACAGAAATCTATTTTTGCTTTTGTCGTAAAAATATTAATACACTCCATATACACCATTCACCATATACCACACAACAATTAAACAACAACAACAACAAAAAAAATCAATTGATACGACGGCCGCTTATCTACAACAAGCAAAGCAAAGCTAAACAAAACAAAACAAAAAAGAAAAGAAAAATTACTTTTCTTTGGAAAAATTATGAAAATATTTGGATTTGGATTCTACAAAAGCCTTTTTCAGTTTCAGTAAGTATAACGTGAGTAGAAGTTCCTTTAAATTGTAACAAATCTCAAGGTTCAAATCTCTTAGTGTGTCCAAAACAAAGTCAAACAAGTGTTCAATGCAACGAGCCTTAAAGGCTTTAATATCGATTGGTCGTCTAATGCTAGCATTATGTAGGATACGACAACTCGACTTTCTGTTGTATAGTATCGGAATTATGTCCTTACCTTACCCAATAAGTACTCATGTAATGAAATGAATTTCAAATACCTGAATACAAAAACATGCCAGTCTCTTTCAAAACCAATAAAAACAAGATAAAGTAGCGCTTGCTACTTAAAGAATTGCATACTAATAAGCCTAAAGCTGTCTATGTGATCTGCACGTGAACTATGTGGGTAAAATACGGCTGCTCATTGGGTAACACAGACTTAAAGGCCTCAGACAGGCGCTTGCTCACAGTCTGGGCAACAATTTTATTGGAAACGTTGATAAAAGTGATTCCGTGCAAATTTGTACTATGTGTGCTTACTTACTTGACTGGTCGATACAACCTTTTAGTCAGGATTACGACCTAGCTTCTCACACCACACATTACATAGTAGGTTTCATGGGTGGTATTATGAGCTAGGTTGCAAACCTGACTAAAAGAGTTATAATGACCAATTAAGTAAGTAAGGTTCCAACCAGAAATCAGCAATGAATCGTTTTTTCGCTACTCATAAGTACTCATGAAATTTTGAGTATGAGTGTGTCAACAGTATTGATATTCAACTACTCTGATTCAATCATACTCACTACAACATTGATTTATAAGTACAGGCTGCAATGAGTATGAGTACAACGTTGACATCAAACTCATACCATACGAAATATGTTTGATTCATAAGTCTACTCATTCAGATTCATAAATTTAGAAAAATACTTATAATAATATGTACTCATAAATGATTCGAGTTATTCTATTCATTCATCAAAATTTACAGTCTTAGTTGTTGTTGCATTTACAAAAAAAGAAGAGAGAAAAAGACAAAGACAGCAAGCTAAGCAAACACACAACCTTCTAGTGAGTATTGTAGTGTTCGTACGCAAATCATACTCATTTTGTAATTCTTGTAAAAGTTGAATAAAGGAGAGTCGGAATCAACAACATCATGCGTATTATTAAGTATGAATATGATGAGTACTTTAAATTTTGAATATAAGTATCAGAAATTATGAGTATGATTTTAATCTACTCATCTTTTTGAATATTCATTGCTGATCTCTGGGCAGGATTACGACCTAGCTTCTCACACCATACATTACATAATAGGTTTCATGGGTGGTATTATAAGCTAGGTTGTAAACCTGACTAAAAGAGTTGTAATGACACAACTAAGTAAGTAAGATCCCAACAACCATAAATCAATTATTTTCCTGTTAGACCATCATTTGATTAGGACAACGCGACTCGCCTTATGTTTTTTTACCAACAAATATTAAACCGTTATTTTATTAAATGCTACACTGTGCTATGTATGACTAATCTCTACTACACTGCATTATCAAGATTCTTAAATTTGTTTCATCATAAAAACGACATTTTCTGACGGCGAAAAACTTTTAAAAATTACATTAAAAAACAAAAGTCAAGTGAGTTAACTTCTGTAGCTAGTGCACTAGCAAACTCTTAAATAGCACATGTCAATGCACGATAAGATTGATAAAAAAAAAGTAATGAAAATTGTATTAAACTTCAAAAATTGAGAGTGTGTTCATAAAATTTCTTTTCAAGGGTTAAAGTAATTGCTTTAAAACTTATAAAAAGTGAGTAAACTTCAATTAGCACTTAAAATTATTATTCATTGCGAAATTTTGACGTCTCTCGCTAAGAGTAGTACGTTTTATAACAGCCGTCGTAATCATCTATTTGATTAGAATAATTAAATTTTGATTTCAATTTCGATTTCGATTTTTTACGAAACAAAACAAACAAATACACAGAAGTGCTTTGTTTAGTAATCAGAAAAAAGCAATCGATCGTAACATGAAACATTTGTCTGTCGACACGGCTTTTAAAAGGAAATTAAAATTGAATGGAAAACAAATTTGTTTGCAAAGTACTCTTGTTTAATTTAAAGCGAATTTTTTGGAAATACCAAACATTTTTAAAATTAACCAAACGCATCGTTTAATAATCGGTTGACTAAAAGTAGCGCCTTTAATTGCTTTTTACAAATACCACTGCGCATAGGCTTATATCACGCTAAGGAGTTAGAAATATTTATACACATACAAAAGTAAAAAGATTTTTATGTTGCAAACCATGAACAATGCATTGAAGAGGCATTGTTTGAAAGAAATCCTATTTTTAAAGCCCTAAAATATGCAACACATGCATGCATAATAAAATACAATAAACTCACACACATTCATTCAAAAACAAACAGTAAAAATAAACACCTTTCTTTATACACCGTCAATAAATAGGAAAGAGAAATGCAAAAGTGTTACTATTCACACAGGCATACTCACGCACACACACTTGCAAAAGCATACAATCTACATGCATATTATGCATACAGACGCATGCATACATACATTGTAAATATTTGTTTATTTATGCAATATTTTTACATATTCTCATGCTACCAGCAACAACAACAACAACAGCAATAGGAATTTATGCGGATTATATAAAAACCAGTTATTAAAGCACGGAGTTTTGAACACAGAAAGCGAGTGAGAGAGAGAGAGAGAGTAAGAGTAACACTGTTGTTGGTACAGTTGTTTGATGTGCAAATTTATGTATGCTCTGCATGCACATACAAATGCAGTGTTAACTTTTATACACACATCAGAGAGAGAGAGAGAGAGAGTTTTAATATGAATATTTATTTATATATTGCATGTATGTGTGCATAAGTGTTTTATTATTAAATTCTAAAGTAAAAAAATGTAAACGATTTCGTTTGAACGTTTCTGACTAGTCTGTGTGCCCATTACCTTTTCGTTGCTGTGTCTCACCAGCATATTTGCCATGTCTCGACCTTCTTTCTGAGCTCTTCAGTGTCTCACTTGTCTGGATCCCGGGGTACAATTATATTCCGGGAAACTGCAGAGCCGACAAGTTCGCCACGGCTGGTGCACTCCTACGGAAATCCTCGTCAATCGACTTAGATTTGCCACTTATATACCTCGTTTAAGTTGACCTTTGCGCAGAAATTCCTTCGGTACGCCAACCTATCCTTGGTCAATGAAGAGTCCTGCTCCACCGCTAACCTCACTTGGTCGTCGATGGATAGAAGGCGCACCAACCAGTTACTCGGACTTGATCGTAACATCATCTCGATCGCAGTGTCTATGGTTACAGGTCATTTTGTTACGCAAATAATGCATCTCCCATCTAACAACTTCTGCCGCTGAGGAAGAGGAGACTGTTAACCACTTTCTTTGTCAATACCCATCTCTCGAGAGGTGCAGATACAGGTTATTTCGCTCTCCAATCCTTGTCAGCTTCACGGAGCTATCATCCATTGATGTTAAGGATACAGCTTCGTTTATCAACGGGCTGGTTTCCAGCGTAGAGTAGTCGTTCTTTTAATGTACCGCTCTTGCGCAGACCAACTCCTTCCGTAGTTTGGTGGAACTTCGTCAATACAGAGACACCGTTTACCTGAGGCTTTACAACGGGCTGTGGCTATGCGTGCTCAAGTGAGTTTTTGGTAACAACGCTACCACTCCAACCTACCTACCTAAACTCTTTTGTGTTTTCTCTCTTCATTCATCAGACGTGAAAGGCCTGACGTAAAGGTTTCGCCGTAGTCTAGTAAGTAGTGTATTGGCTTGTTAGCTGTGAGGCTGTGTTTTAAAACCGCAGCCTTTCAGAATCTTTCATAAGAGGAATAAATGACAGATGTTCACTCTCCAAAGTGTCATATAAATGATTAAAGACACCATCAATGTGTAAAAGCGGCACGAGCTGTTATGAATCCCTTATTTTCAACTTGAAATATATTCCTCAGCTCAGCCTTTCGCAGATATGACATTTAATTTCGTGATGTGTGTGAAAATAAACTCGAATTTAAAAACCAAAGACGCAAATCCACACTTTTAGCAGCGTCACTTCTTGCCTCTAACAGGGTAAACTTTGCTATTAACAGAGCACTGTTAACTGTTTAACAGTGGCAATAAGTGGATTATTCTTCTACTTTACAATTATTGCAGACTATTGGCATAAAATCTAATTCTTATTATGATCATTATTATTTGTGAATAAAAGTTTTGAAATGGAAATGATAGTTGGAGGGGTGGGGAACGGAAATTTTCTCAACTCCCAAAATTATTCCAGTTATCCTAACACGGTTGGAAAGAGGATACTCTGGAATACCATTTGCATATAGTCTGTATGGTGTACTATTTCTTATATGCTCCAAAAGCCAATTTTCTCAATACCATATCAATTTATATGTGACTATTTTGCTGATTATATTAAGAGGCCTTGGAACCTTCCTTTGCATATAGTACAGTACTCATAGACCTAGAATATTTCCCAAAATTAGTTCCTAAACAGGTGGGCTTGTTCAGATACTGTTAAATAACTAATAGTGCTCTTTTAAGGGCAAATTTTGTTCTGTTAAGAGGAAATTTTGCTCTGTTAACGCCAAATCTGGCGCTGATAAAATTTATGGATTGTGTCTTGGATTTTCAAATTCGAATTTACCTTCACACACATAATTCCGTGAGGAAAATGTTTTTCAATTCCACACATTTTATCGTCATTTACTTATACGATATAGTTACGATAGTATACAAAATTTTATTTCAAAAAGATCATGGCTTACGATACAAGTGTTCGGAATTATTTTTTTTTTCTCAATTTTTTTTTTTTTTATTTGAAAACCAAACAACGTTTTTGTTTGTACAACCTGACTGCCACTTCTTCTGTTAGGGATATTCAATTAAAATTTATTTTAACACTGATTCCTGTTGTGTTGGATTATTATTGAATATTACACTTCCTTATTATTATTGAACTGTGTGTATGTGTTGGTGTGTGTGTGCTATTTTATTGAAACAATAGCTCTGTTCTATTGTATTATTGCATTCAAATTCTGTTGTTGTTCGTGTTGTCGATATATAAAGACAATAGCTTTAACAGCAGCTTAATTAAATTTTAATGAAAACATCAGGAGATTAATTTTCAATTGTTTTCCAAGTGTTGGTTGGTATAATGAGCAGGAAGTGAGTGGTATTATAATAATAATAATAATAACAACAATTTTATTATTATTATTACTGCTATTATTATGTATTATTATTATCGTTATAATTGTTGTCCATTGTTATTTTGATGGTTTTATTATTGGAGTAATCGTTTATGCAGACAGGAAAAATGAAAATGAAAATTCTGTCAAGAAAGGAAATTGGTTGTTAAACTGTTCTGGATGAGGATTTAAGTGCTATTTTTAAATACGTAAACTTAACAGTTCAACATAATATACAGTCAAGGAAAAAAGTCTACATACATTTAAATGTAGACTAATTTTTATGTTTTTCTTCATTTAAATGTGAAAAAAAATAACAGAAATTATTGGAGAAAAACATACAAATTAGTTTACATTTAATGCTGTCTGTAGACTTTTTTCCTCGGCTGTACATATAGTATGTACACTCAAAAATGTATCTGACAATGGCTTGTAATGTTTATTTTAATACACTCAAAATTATACCAAGTTTTGTTTGAAACGTCTGCGGGGTTTTTATTTAAAGCGAACAATATTTTTGAGTTCATTGAACAACACACATAGTGTTCGTGAAATAAATTCTATATTATCTTAAGTAAACCTTTCGTTATCCGTCTATAGCTGCTCACTCACACTATTTTTAAGAATAAGAACAAACCACAAAAACCAAATCCGGAGAATATTTTGACTGAGATGTTATACTGGTACTTTCTTTGTGGTATCAGGAGTTATACCTCAACCTTCTAGAAAATGGAGATGGATCGACCATACCGTCTAGAGAGAAATCTGATAGTATGCTAAATGGAATACTCAAGGTATAGGAAGCCATGTTCTATAAAATAAGTCATATAGATATACAATAGCCTAAGATCTAGAACAACTGCAACAGCAAACCATGTAAGATAGAAAAGCCAAAAGCGATAAAACCAAAAAAAAAACTGTAACTCGTTTTGAAACTGTCCATTTTATTTTATGAGGTCAAACGAATGCTGCGAGCACTTAAATAGTAGTCAGACGAGACTACATTGTTTGTATTATACATATGTAGGCCATGGTTCAAACCACAGCTCAGACATCAACAAAACGAAGTATAAAAAAATTGCTTCTCCGACTTCCTCTCAGTAGGCTTGTGGCAAAAAACTTTAACTCTGAGAGGAAAATAAAATTGCCACGGCAAATTTCTCAAAAACCTGTCGTTTCGAGTCAACTTTAAGGTATAAGCACATAGACGACAGACAACAGTTTGGCAGCTCGACAGAAAATTCTGATAACTGTTTTTTCTGCCATATGCCGACTGCTTAAATTTTTTGAAAGCAGAGCAGAAACTTCAATAATTTTCAAATTTGAATTTAAATGTATTTTCAGTGTTGTCACTATCAGGTTTTTTGTACGCAAAAATAAACTCACTTATGAAAAAACCGCACACAAAAAACATTTATCAAATGAATTCAGATACAAAATTGAATCTAGAATTCTATTTTATTTATTATGAATACATTGATTGCTTTTGATTTCTTAATTTTAGAATTGTTCTTTCTCTTCAATAATACAAGTATTTTTAGCTGTTTTTTATTATGATTTTATGCTGTATTGGCATCACTAATTTGCTTTTAGCTGCTCTCAAAAATAGAAAAGAGTTTAATTTGGGCAGCAACTGCTTAGGTTGTTGTCTTGGCTTTTTCTGTTCTGCCTTCAATATAATCGTTTTCATATAAACGTGTGTATTCTATACTTGGCAGCTTTCTGTTGTCTGTCGTCTGTCGTCTATGTGTTTATACCTTTATACTGTAGCTTCCACCACTGGTGGAGGATGTCTGAACCACGGCGTCGCATCTTACAAGCCGGCATCTACTTTCGACACTCCATTGGCTTTAAATTAGCGTTTGCGAACCTTTTAGACTGGCGTGCTGGTCACAATCAGCACTACTTAACCGCACAAACCAGCACTCATACAGTTCAGTTTTGGTCAGAAATCGCTGTGGTTTGGAAATCGCTTTTATTTTTAAAAATTAAATGAATACAAAATAGCAAAATTTAAGCACAAAATTTGTAAGAATAAATGATGCATTTTTTCCCCGTAAAAAACCCATAAAAGCAATTGAAGCCACCAATCCATGTAAGAAATACATATATGCCAGTTGTTATGAATCCTGTATGTTTTTTAAGTTTTTACAGCCAATATTAATGCCTGTTTTGTTTTAAATTATTGACAATTTATTTGCAATAAAAATCAAGACTAGAAATCCCTATGTAGGCGTATACGTAATATGCAATTCCATTAATTGAATGTAAAAATATTAATCATACCACCCAGCAGACCTCATCTTTTTAAAGCATTCACATACACAAATCATGAGTAATTTTTTCTCAAATTTTTTTTCATTTTGAAAACCTTTTTTTCCAGTTTTTTTTTTTAAATTATTTTTTTTAAATATTAAAAATTTAAGTTTAAACTTACTTGTCTGTCTTTTGGTTTCAGCATTTTGTTTTTTTTGTTGTTTTCTTTTATTTTGAGTTTCCATTTGTTTTTTTTTTTTTTTTTTTTGAAACAAATTTTAATGCTTCCAGCAGCTTAGATGCCAAGCTAAAATAAAATTAGAAAGAAAAAGAAAAAACCAATTAGAATAGAACACGCGTTGCTAAAATTTTTTTTTTTTTTGTTAAGTAATATTTTGTATATAAAAAATGTAAAAAAAAACAAACAAATTCAATCAAAAATTCAATTCTTAATTATAATTACAACTACAATTTGTTTTGTTGTTATTATTATAACCCTTACAGGTTTAAAGAACAGGAGGCCTCCATCCTGATTGACAGATCGTACGTATCTTTTAAATATCAATGTCTCTTTTAATTAAAAAAAAAACAATTTTTTTTCGTTTGTTTTAATTTGTTTTTTTTAGACTAAAAAGAAAATAAAAATGTACTGTACAATATACATATACAATATGAAGCAACAACAAACAAGCACCCTCTCTTTAAGCTTAAAATAATTATTAAACGAAATATTTTCAGTTTTTTTTTTATTTTATTTTTCTTTGTTACGTTTGTACGGCTGTATTTGATATTTTTAAAATTTAATTTTATTTGTTTATTTTCCTTTATTTCGTCGTGCTTAAATTAAAACGTAATTTTTTAAACTTTTCAGTTCCACTAAAATTTTTTTTTTCTTTTTTTTATTGACAAAAAAAAATTAAATTCCCACCAATACTTTACTACTACTGTACAATAATAATAATCTTGTATTATTTTTGTATAATTTTTGTTGTTTTTAATTAAAATATTTTTATATACACTTATCCTCTAATAAATAATATTCCAAAGAGCATACTTTGATTACTATTTTTTTTTTTTTTTTTGTTATTTTCAAATAAATTTAAAATATTTGATCCAGAAAAAGTTGGGAATATTATTTTTTCTTTTTGTAATAAATACGAGGTTGGAAATATATGTAATTCAAAAAGTAGAACTTAAACATTTGCAAAGTCTCCAACAAAAATGAATGTATGATAGAAAATACCAAGTCCATCAAACTGTAAATGTGTCTCAATTTCTGTAAATGCCGTAAAAAGTCGTCATTATGCTTTGACAGTGAAAAGCTGGAGGCAGTATTATGGTTGACAACTGAAATGTTGTAAAATCTTTTCACATGCATACATAATACATACATAATTGGTCATTACAACCCTTTAGTCAGGATTACGGCCTTGCTTCTCACACCACTTATGTCGCGTGTGTTAATTTTATACATAAGTGGTGGCACCTACGTTTTTTTTAATGTCGGCTCCGAACGACAGATTTTTGAGAAGCTTTACATAACAATTTTTATTTATTTTGCCAGAAATCTCCTGAGAGGAAGTCCCCGAAGATATAATAATACTTTACGGATTTACGTCTAATAAGCCAACACACTACCTACTAGACCATGGCGACTTCAAAACTGCCGCCAATTGAAGGTTAATTTATTGCACATGAAACTTACCTAGGTTAGAGGACGTGTCCTTGACAAGTACAGTACCCGAAGGTCAAGTTGACCCTTTGTACCTAAAAAGGCTGAAAAATTATAGTACCCCAGTAAGTAACTGCAATAATTATGGAACCAAAGACCATTTTTGTGTGTAAAAAGCCGATTAACAATTATTCCAGGCATGGAACGGTGCGCATAATATGGGCTCCTAGCCATTATGGAGTGATTGGAATTGCAGAAACGAATAGTTTAGCCAGTAGGGATATACCGTAAGCTTGGATAACCAAACGCCATACAGTGCATTAAAGACCAAGCTAAGAGAGGAGGCTGAAACATCACATCCTTTAAGGAGATCCCAATGAGGAGAGAAGCATTCGTATTTTCAAACTAAATAAGGGCGTCCCGAGCTAATGAGCGCACTCACGGGATACTCCGCCTTATATGTATATGTAGGGCATACAGTGATCATGATTCCAATATTTCGAGGACATAACTCTTCTCAGGGAAGTGGACTAGAAGAAGTTAAAGTAAATTTGTACAGTGTTCATGATCCCAATATTTCAGGGACATAACTCTTCTCAGAGAAGTGGACTAGAAGAAGTTAAGGACGTTTGTACAATATACAGGCTTCCTATGGAAAGTAAGATGGTATTCCTAGTGGTAAGCGCACAACAAGCATACAAGATGTCTTAGGTCAATTGGCATAAGACACTTGTTTGGTCTCCTCTCCTTCAATCGACATACCTAAACAATTTGGAGACTAGAAGCTAGTTACCTAGCTCGAATAACATTATGAGACATTACTTTCCAGACCGTATTCAAATGGGCATTCAGTGCATAGGTAGCCATTCTGCGTTTTCTTTATTCATTTAAACAAAATTTTGCATTATAGATGCCACTTTTGGGCATGCAAACACTTTTAATTCGAAATTTGTTTTTAAAAAACCATTAGAAAGCTTCTGTTAAAAGTTCTCGGTTGTCAAGAGGTTGGGGCGTATACTTGGTTCCTGCGACGAAAGTCACTACACTAGTTCAAAGTAACTGAATAAGAGTTTTAAAATATTAAATCCAAGCAGTTTCTCTAAAGATGATGACATCGTTATATTTCCTCTTGGTCTTTAGACTATAGATTAAACTCAACATATAAATAATTATATACTTAAGACAGAAATTACAATTAAAAGCTTGTTTGTTTAAATGGCATCATGACGTCTGTTAGGTGGTTTGCAAAAGAAACTCAATAGGCCAGCTCTTTTTAAAAATTTCTGCCAGAGAGCCTCGTATTTTCTCATCGAATCGAAATATTTCTAAAATTTTTCAAATAAATTTTCTCTTTCACTTATATTTTAATATTCATATGAAAATTAATTATATTTTCCATATCAAATGAAAAATAATGAACAAATATGCACCAGTCAACCCCAACCAAATAAGCAAAAATAAATTAAAAATAAAATTAAAAAATTTTAGTCTTTTATTTTATTAAATTTTATATATGAATGTGTGTGTGTATTTAAGAAAAAAAAATTAGGCGCACTTTGTTAAAAACAAAACGAAAATGTAATTAAAATCAGTGGATATTTCTGTTAAAATTTGAAATTTTTTTTAAATATTTTTCAAAGCTTTTAAATATATTTTGCAAACAAATCTTGCTCTTAACGTTATGAAATGTTTTCCTTTTTCTGTTTCAAAATTTGTCTCCCAAAAATTTTCTTTTTTATTTTACAAAATTTACGTCAATTTTTATTAAATTTCTGTTTTATTACGAAATATATTCTTGCAAATATTTATTTTTATTTTTTTAATTCTTATAATGCATATGTATGTATTTATAGAGGCTTAAGACTATTATAATTAATAATCATAATTATATAATAATCTATTCTTTGCTTGTTTTATTTATTTTATTTTTTTCGTTTGTCTTTTTCTAAAAGCATGTTTATTTATTGTTAATATTTCAAATGCACTTTTCAATACAATTTTAATATGTACTCTGAACGCCTAACGTATGAGTATGCTTTCGTTATTTATTTAAATATTTGCCTATTGGCTGTGTAATTTGAATCAAGAGAATTCAATTTATTACACCTTTCTACGTATTTGTACATACATATGTACGTCAACTGTTATGAAATATTTTTCAGAAACGTAATAATTTTTCGTTAGAAATATTATTTTGCCTCGATTTTTAAAGAGTTTTCATTTGTTTGTCTTTTTTTTAAGAAATTTCTTATAAAATTTAAAGAAATATATTTGAATTGGGTATTATAATTATGAAGATTTAAAAAGAATTATATTTTTCACAACAGTATCTATTTAAACTGTATGCCACACACTATAATAGGATTATTTTTCATATTTAAGCAGCAGCAGCATTGTTAGCAATATTGTTGCCTTGGAATTCATCATTCTAGTTAAATTGGTTAGTAAGCATGGCTTAGATAATGTTGCTTCTGTTCCTTAACGATTTTACAAGTACACACGTTGAAACGTTAACGACTTCTCCCCACATATTTACGTATAATACCGCAATATATTCCTATATATCTGAATAATAATTATTTATTGACACAATCACCCTGGCTAAATGATCATATCCACTTGTGTGAGAAGATAAATTCGTATTTAACTAGCAAAGACAAAAACCAAACATTTTTACAGAGCTAATGTTAACGTTAACAGAGCAATGTTAAGTGGTTGACAGAAAATAGTCAAGGAAGCAATGGCCCAAATATACGATGTCGAAGAATGAAATACCTATTCCATTTCATTGAAATTCTGATCTGACGTTACAAAGTGAATAGGGCATATTTGAAGCCTGATATCTTAAGTTCAAAAATTATTTGGGATATACCACTTATTGGGTTTAATTGGGGACACCTTAGGCTACAATTTGTATATAGTGGGATCACTATCATTCTATACAGACGTTCTTAAAACAAATACATTTTTATTTTTGTCTAAATTTTTAAATTATCAAAATAATTACTGACTTACCATGGCAGCTGTTCCACTCAGGAACGTATGGAGCACAATTTTAAAGGAATGGAATAGTCCTTTCATTGTTTGATATCGTATATTTGGGTGATTTCTTCCGTGACGATTTTTAGTATTTTCTGTTAACCACTTAATATTGCTGTGTTAACTATAACATTAGCTCTGTTAAAATTTGTTGGTTTTTGTCTTTGCTAGTTAAATTCTAATTTATCTTCACACACATTCATATCCACCCAATTTTAGTGTTTATGTACCAAGTCATTTACAAAAGACAAAGATTTCTCAGATTAACCGAAAAAAATTCGAAGATGATTAATTAGAGTCATTAGATAAGGTAAATTGTTTAAATGGACTTAGCAAACGTTTACAAGCAGAAGGATTAAGTTGAAAGCAAAGACATTGAGTAATGTGTGTGAAGATAAATTCGTATTTGAAAATCCAAGACACAAACCATAAATTGTAGCAGCGCCACACTTGCCGTTAACAGAGCATAATTTTCTCTTAACAGAACAGCTATTTAACAGTATCCATCTGAACAAAGCCACTTGTTTAGGAGCTAATTTGAGGACATACTTTAGATCTGTGAGTATCATATCTTACTCAAAGGAAGTTTGCAAGGTCTCTTAATATAATCAGCAATATAGTCACATACAAAATGTGATATGATATTGTGAAAATTGGCTTTCAAATTACATACATACATAATTGGCCATTTATTTATTTATTTATTTAATATTAATCATAGCACAACAAGATGTTAATCTTATAAATGAGAGTGCTATGGGAGTTCAGCAAAAAAGTAATAAAATATCATAGATAAAATAAGTAACAGAATGTATGGAATAATGTAGAATTAGAAATGAATTAGGAAATGTTATGATATCAATAAATATAGCAATCGATGAAAAATTTAGTGTAAAAAAGATATGAATATAGTTAAAACAAATAGTAGGAAAAATACGAATAACCGTGCATATATATAAGTATCAAGAAATATACACAAATAAAGAAAAATATATATGTACATAGAAAATCAATAAAATTTAAAGAGTATATTGAGAAAGTGCAAACCAAAAATATTGCTAATAAAAATTGAAAGCAAAATGTACAAAACAATCATGATTTGTTATAGACTACCTAAATAAATTGTATAACTCCTTCTTGAATATAATTGCATTGCCTATGTTTTGAATATAATTAGGTAAAGTATTCCAAAGACTGATAGTGTGTATAAAAAACTGGCGTTGTGACAAAAGAGTCCTATGTCTATGTTGGATAATTTTCATACCGCGGTTGGATCTAGCAAATGTAATCCTATTAAATAAGTATGTAGGCTGTTTCAGAGTAATAATCTTATGGAGAAGAATAAGGCATTTAATATTCAACAGATTATCAAAATTAACTCCGAATATCCGGTAAGAAAATTCCGATATATGGTCTCGACGTCCCTTAATAAATACATATCTGGCTATATTATTATAAGCCAAGTTGAGTTTTCGCTTATCATCAGTATCACAGTTTGTGAAAATTTCAGATCCGTATAAGAAAATTATCAATTTTTTGATTGAAAATTCTCTAGAAGATCAGTGGCCTTTTGGGAATATATGTATAAGAAATAGTACACCATACAGACTACATACATATATGCAAATGGTAGTCCAGAGGGTCCTTTTTCGAACCGTGATAGTGGGGGATAGCTGGAATAATTTTGAGATTTCAGAAATTGAATTTTAAAAAAATCGATTTCTGGTCAAAACATATGAATTCTCTAGAAAATCAGTGGCCATTTGGGAACATATGTATAAGGAATAGTACACCTTACAGACTATATGCAAATGGTAGTCCAAAGGGTCCTCTTTCGGAGCGTGGTAGTAGGATAGCTGGAATAATTTGGAGATTGTAGTTACGCATGCTACTGCTTATAGCTGGCGATTTTGTTCTTAATCTTATACTGTCTACATCTACACTTTGATTCCAAGTCATGATTTTAGTGTTCCCCTAGAAGACTGAAGGACCAGCCCAAATATTTCAAATAAAACGAAATCTGAAAAAAAAATCCTCTGCGTCTTCCTTTCAACAGTCTTCTGGCAAAAACTCTTGAGAGTAAATACAATTGCCATGAAAAATTCTTAGAAATCGAACGTTCAGTTCAGGTCCCTCCACTTATGAATAAAATTAACACACATAATATGGGTGGTAGGAAAATGTCGTTGTCATGACTAATGAGTTGTAATTACCAATTAAGTAAGTAAGTAGGGACATCCTTAGAAAATGTTTTAGCCTTCAAATCTGCCCATACATGTACCTCATTCAGGTTGAACTGAATAATTTAATTGAATAAATGGCCTTAGTCTATAAATGCCACAATATTTCGCATTTAATGATGCATTCAGAAGACATTTCCATCCATATGTCATCCATTAGCTGTCACATGAATTTTTTTCATTTGAATTTTAATTTTTTTTTTCTCTAAAAATATAATAGAGACGCTACTATTGTTTTGATCTTAAAGAAACACAGAAAACCTATTAAATTTCAAAAAATATTTTACTAGAGCTAGCAGCTAAAAACACATTGAAAAAAAACGATAACAACAACACTAACAATTATTTAATCAGTTGTTTGTCAACAAAACATTTAACAAAATTATTATTTTTTGCTCTTTCTTAATCTCACAAAATAATAAAAAAAATAAGTAAAAAAAGGCAAAATTGAAATATTTTACAACGAACGCCAGCGTTTACATGGCCTAAATTAGAGATGGCAAGCAAACGATTATCGTTAGAATTTTTAAACTAAAAAAAGCAACAAAACTGAGAGCAATAATTGGCATGAAACGCAATAGGTTTTCTTTACGTACGTACTAGCGAGCCATGGATGTTTCGTTAATAAATTTATTCACGGCGAAAATATTTCATGTTTTTCTCTGTCTTGCACTGTAAATGCATCACAAGACTTATGTACATGCCTGCCTGCCTGCTGACTTAAGTCTTTTCATTTCAAAATATTTTATGAATGAATGAAGGGGCGGCATGAATAATTGAAATTAAAAACAGAAAAAACAGAAAAAGTAATCATAGAAATCACATTTAACGTTTCCTGTCCAACTACAAATACAAATACAAATAGAAAGACATGACAGACCAAAGATCATATGACCTGTGTAAAGCGGAGACACTATAAATATGAGGTTTTTGTCACATCATCGTGATTATCATGGCATTTAACGTTTACAGTGGATTAGTAAGTGGAATGACAGAAAAAAAAGAGAGGGGAGACACACTTAAAAATAAAAATAAAAACAAATTTACATTTTAATTGTGAAATTCTGTCAAACAAAAAAAAAGAATCATATTTTTCTTGTCGCAACAAGTAGCAACACTTACGAAATTACCTAGAAAAACCACCCATTGACTCATAGGAAATTCGTAAAGAAAAGAATTTTAAATTCATTGCATTTTTAAAATTCAAGGAAAAAAGGAAAGGAAAAAAATGAAAAGATGAGAGATGTCTGCAAAACCAATTTAGCTGGAATAGTTTCTATTTAAGAACCAAAGACACAAACCCACACTTTTAGCAGCGCCACTTCTTGCCTGTAACAGGGTAAACTTTGCTATTAACAGAGCACTGTTAACTGTTTGACAGTGGCAATAAGTAGATTAGTCTTCTACTTTGCAATTATTGCAGACTATTGACATAAAATATAATTCTCATTATGACTTTTAAACAAAACTGTAAAGGAATGTTGGATAAATTCCAAATTTATTCCAGCTATCCCACTACCGCGGTTCAAACGAGGACCCTTTGGACTACCATTTGCATATAGTCGGGTAGGCATACTATTTCGTATATGTTCCAGAATGGCCACTGATTTTCTATAGAATTTTTAAACAAGATATTTTCAAAGCCAATTTTCTGAACATCATATCACTTTATGTGTGACTATGTTGCTGATTATATTAAGAGGCCTTGGTAACTTTCTTTGAGTATTATATGGTACTCATAGGACTAGTATATGTCCTAAAATTTGTGTTCAGATGGATGATGTTAAACAGCTAACAGTGCTCTGTTATGGGCAAATTTTGTTCTGTTAAAAGAAAATTATACTCTGAAAAAAATCAAAAACTGGGCCAAAGAAAAATTAATGCATCAAAAGAGTGACAGCCCTCTGATGGCGCCCAGCTGGAAAGCTTTTTCATTGTATGATTAAGACACAAAAAATGTGGGTCAAACCAAAAAAAAAAAAATTAAAATAAAATAACAATCAACTAGAAAGCGTTCCGAAATATAAGCTTTTAAATAACACTGCGAGAGGTGTCCTGTAGGCCCCTAGCAGTCACCCAGTTTTCGTTCCTAAAAAAGAAGGAAAGTCGTCTTTAAGGCCATCAGCTGATAAGCAGTGTCTTTTATTTATAAAAAATAGAAAAATTTAAAGTTTTAGAAAGCAATTCCGTTGGAGCTCTGTTTGTTTGCCGTTTCTATTCTGCTACAAACCAGTTAACTGAATTACAATACCATGGGTAGGAGCCATCCCCTGAGTGTTAAGCTTAGACAAAACTAAACGTTAAACGAGGCACAAAATTCGATATTTTCAAAGCAAAAGAACTTACATTTTCCACTCTGCATTATGTCCTTCGATATCAGAACGAAAGATAATCTGTTTTAGCGTCGTATCTTTCTTTAATTGTAAATATTTTAAATCGATTGTTCTCTATTACTATTAGGGCTGTGAGCGAAAAATTTATGTTCGAATATTTCTTGTTTTTAAGTGCTTCTAAAGTGTATCGATTGCTACCCGAACCTTATGCTGAATATGCCAGCATATGACAGTCGGTATGACTCTAAGACCAAGTAACCATAGTTTAATTATCCTGAAAATCGCATAGTCATGGTACCAAGATAATGAACAATCTTTAGCAGAACCAGAAGAGTTCATTGTGTTATGAGATACTGAAATTGAGCCTGAAGTTCACAGCGAACCAGTAGCGAACACAATTGATTAGTTTGCATCGAGCATTGGTCTAAGAATTGCAACCGCACGCGACAACAGGCGGTCACATGTTGCAAGACCAAAGAAAACTTACTTGTGTTTGTTAAGTTTAGCAGAACCGAACTACAGATTTTTGAGAAACTTTTCAGTGACAATTTTATTTACTCTCAGTGATTTTGATATATTTATTTGACATGTCTGAACTGGGGTTTGAAGAACGGATTCGCGTCTAATAAGCCAATACCCAAGACAAAAATCAAGCTGTTTGGAAATCAGTGGTTGGTGGAAAGCTTTATATCACGCGACTTAAAATTTAAGTCTTAGTCATGTGACTGCTATTTATTTGAATCAATGTGGCCATCTTTTAATGGTTTGTATTTTTAAGTTAACAACACTGTTTTTCTTTCTTGACTTTTGATTTGTCATGTAAACTTTGCCTTCTGATAATCACAAATAAAAATTGGTTTCAAATCTATCAAACCCCCTGTAATAATGACATTACTTATGAAAGAGGATCACTAGTTTATTATTCGCAACCATCTTTTCTTCACAATATCTATAATAAGCCCGAAGACTGTCAATCTTTGTTAACCATGATCGATTCTGTGCTAATTGAAGCGAATTTGGGCCTTTTTTACGAAATCTTTGTGATTGCCTTGAATTATTCAAATAATTTTCAAATGTTTGTCACGAATCGCAATGTGTATTTATGTATGTATGAATGGATGCATGTAATTACCCTTAAAATGAAAATGAGAAAAACATGAAAAAACACTTTTTTCTTCTGTATCATCAATCATTATTAGTTTTCATGAAAACTAAAAACAAAAAAAAAACTTAGAAAAACAAAAACATTTCATATGTAAAACATATACAGGCATTTGTCATTTATCACAACAACAACAAAACTATTACTAAAGAAAACCAAAACAAAAATTTTTTTTGGGGGAAAATTATAATTTCATTGCCAAAAGCAACAAGAAAAAAAGGAAAAACCACAGAAAAAATATTCGAAAAAATGACAGCGAATATGTAAAACAAAATAAATTTATTACATAAAACAGAAATGAAATGAAATGAAATAGTTTTTGGTTGAAATTAAGAAAAAAAAAATCGAAAAGAAATTCAAAAAATTTTTTTAATGAATTATTAAAGAGGAATTCTATTTTGTTTTTTTCTTTTTTGGGATTTATTATTGAAACAACATTGACATTTTTTTGTATATAAAAAAATATGAAATCGAAATGGATATAGTTTTGAGAGGCTGTGTTGAAAGCTGAAAAAAAATCTAAAATTTATCATTTGTGACCTTCAATAAATAATTCGTAAGATTTTCAAATACATACAGCGTTTAAGGCGTAATAAAATTCTGATTTCTCTGAAAAATTTCTTGAAGTTAGCAGCACTGCTTAACTGGCCAAGAGATATAACAATTGGTTTTTAAATCGTTAAACTTTACTAGAGCATCACTTAAAAATTGTTGAAATAGTTTTATTTACCCCTATCACAATATGCGTGTGAAGATAAATTCGAATTTTAAAATCCAAGACATAACCCATAAATTTTAGCAGCGCCACATTTGGCATTAACAGAGCAAAAATTTCCGCTTAACAGAGCACTGTTAGCTATTTAACAGTATCCATCTGAACAATCCCACTTCTTTAGGAGCTAATTTTGAGAAATACTCTAGGGGTATGAGTACTATACTATATGCAAAGGAAGTTTCCGAGGCCTCTTAATAAAATAAGCAACATAGTCACACATAAATCGTTAAAGTAATATGGTATTGAGAAAATTGGCTTTGAAAGTATCAATTTTTTGCTTTAAAATTCTCTAGAAGACCAGTGGTCTTTATGGAACATATAAGAAATAGTATACCATACAGACTATATGCAAATGATAGTAAAGAGGGTCCTCTTTCAAACCGTGTTAGTGAGATAGTTTTGAGAGTTGAGAAAATTTTCAATTTCACAGTGGAAGAGTTTACTTGTTTGCTTACATAATCATTGCAACCCTTTTAGTCAGTATTACAATCTAGCTTTTCACACCACCCATGTTGTAAGTGGCGGAAGCTAAAGTTTAAAGTCGACTCATCCTCCCCGTGCTTCTTTATGGCGTAGAGCTGTATGAGCTCCTCAACGACCGTTCGAATGTAGGAGGATGCTCCGGCAATATGAGTATTTGATGCGGGGATTTGCGAAAGTCGACGAAGAGGATGACCTTGTTTTGCGTTGGATGGGCCAAATCGGATAAGTCCTGTCATCGATTGGTGTAACCAACTGGCGAAGGCGCGCAAGAAGCGGAAGCGCCTGGAAGTATATTTTAAGACAGGCCGAAATCCGTTCATCGGGTTGTTAATAAGCAATTAAATAACCATCTATTAGACTACGGCGCCTTTGCTAATACAGCCCTTTAGTCAGATTTACACCCTAACTCCACCTAAATCCTCTTGTTATCGGTAATAATTTGTCCATAAGTGGTGGATCCGCAAGTTTAACGTCTACTTCCAAAAAAGAATTTGCCATAAGAAACGATTTTGCAAGAAGAAACTATTGGATACAATTTAGACCTGTTGGGATATATATTCTTGGATCCGATGTCCTATAAACATGCAAAAAGTTGTACAACTGTAAATTGCAGCCTCTGTTAAATAATTAGCAGTGATCTGTTAATAGTAAATTTTGCCCTGATAAAGACAAATTTTGTTAATACCAAAAGTGACGCTGCTAAAAATATGGGTTTGCGTCTTGGATTTTTAAATTCGAATTAAGCTTTAAGCAAATTAATACAAAAAGAAGCGACCTACAGCTTATTATTCAGCATTCTTTGTTAAATATTAAAGACATAAAAACATATTCATTTAATAAAGCCATACAAATTAAAAAGGAACCATAATGTGTATGCAAAATAAATTAATTGATCTTTTTAATGGGGCCGAGAGATTTAAATGTGCTACAAAAATATGCACTTGTGGCGAAGAAGTATGGCACCAGTTCTATTCGATTAAATTGCGTTTTGAATTTTTCTTGTGTTGTGTTTTATGCAAAATATTCATTTCGAAATTCCAAAATAACAACCTCATAAATTAGATGAATTTAAAAAACAATATTAAATTTTGTACAACATTAAAAATATTTCTTTGAGATACTAACCATAACGATAACCATAAATATGTCTTTCGAATAATTTATAACAATTTTGGGGTATTTTTAGCCCAAAGGCTTTGGAAGAATTGATTGATTAGAAAAATCATTTTTCAATTGTAAAACAAAATTGTTGAAGGATTTATATTTGCCAAGCAATACAAGAGAATTTGGGGGGCAAATCCATTGCTCATCCATTGGGAATGACTAGAAATTCTAAAATCTTAATAATACTTCTTAAAATAAAAACAATTTATAATAACAATGAAGAAAAAATTCTATTTAAACTGTCAAAATTGTAAAAATCTTCCTTTTCCCAAAAAGTAAGCCATTTAAATAGAATTTTTAAAATAAAATTTTCCAATTAAATTGTTTAAGAAGATGTTCTTTAAATACAATCTAATTTCTATGAAATTTTAATTTCTTCTAAAAATGCCCATCAAATCCAAATGTAAACCACAAAAACAAAATCATAAAATAATTCATACAGCGGGAGACAGAGAGATATTCCGAATAAATCTTATGGATTCATCACTACAATCATTTTAATTTCAAAAAGAATTTTTTTTTAAACTCGCTCTGGATAATTCATTTGAAATATTTGTTTTGTTTAAAAGTTTCTAAAATAAGATTAAAAAAAAAAAAGACAAATAATCATGCTTTGCTTCTAATTTTAAGTAAAAAAAAAAAGATTCAAATTATCTACGAATTATTATGGTAGGTAAGTAAAATTCATTTTTATTGTTTTATTTATTTAAACATTTTACGATTTTCTCTAAAAATAACAACAAAAAAAAAGAAAAATTAAATTTGTTATTAAACAAAATGGTTTAAAAGAAAATAAAATTATTTGTATACATACATACATACCTCCTCCATTGAGGATGATGCTCTCAAATACTATATTTTTCTTCTTATTTTTTTTTTTAACGAAAATAAAATGATTTTCATTTTCTTTTGCAAAAAGATACAAATAAAAGAATAACAACTACGTCTGACAGATTGAAATATTTTTGTGGGCCAAACTAAATACTTAAGAAAATAATAATAACAACAACAATAACGTAATCATAATTATTATCTAAATCATAATGATTATTATTATGAGGTTAATCAACATCATCATCATCATCATTTTCTTTAAAAATATGCGCTTTATTTGAAATATTATTTTAAGGGAAGTATAGCCAACCATTGGACTAGGGGATGGAATTCTTTCCAAAGGAGTTAATTTGAAATATTCCGTTGTGTGTAGAAAAGGTACAAAATCTTTAAAGTTCTTTCGTTATTTCTTGTTTTAATTTTATTGAATTAAAGATTTCGATTAGTGATCTACAGTTATAGACTACTACTCCAACTATGTTCAATACTTCCTTACTGACTAACGTAATTGGTCATTACAACCCTTTAGTCAGGATAGCTTCTCACACTACCCATGTGTGTTTGTTCGTTTTATTTATGAGTGCCGAAGACAGGAGATACCGTAGCACTAAGTAAACTATCCTATATAGTGAGAATTATGAGAACTCTTCAATCCAATTCAATCTCTTCTTTTCCAAAGCAAAGTCTCACAGAAACTGTACCTTGAAATTTCTGAGGTGCAGATGATCTTCTTTCCTCTTCTACTCTTACTTCTCTGGTACTCATTAGTAATCTAGTAGAGTAGGTAGATGGGCTAGAAGTCCGTCATAACACACATTAAGACTACGACCTAGCTTCACATGTTTGTTAATTCTATCCACGAGTAGTAGAGGAACTTACTTTTCTAAAGACGACTACGAACGACAGATTTTTCAGAACCTTTTTATTTTACATGTTTCGTTTTGTTTGAGATGTCGGACTCGGGATTTGAACCATGTGCTCACGTCTAATAAGCCAATACACTACCCACTAGGCTACGGCATAAAAAACTTATGTACTTAAGAAAAAAGCTCTTCATATCCGGATTCCGCTAAAACTCCTAAAGAACGAATTCTTTCTGTTATGCATTGCCCGATTCACTGGCCAATTAACCATAAACGGGTATAGTGTATAAGGCAGAGAGTTTTACGTAAAAGTATACGATTCACGGGAACAAATGCTTGTATTTTCCATGAACACAGTCCGTTAAAGCAGCGATAAGGCAGTGAATCAACATGGCGGTGGTGTTCTAATGGATCAATAATACGTATCTTCAGCCTCTCCAGTACGCTGTCGCGAACTCTTAAAATAGCCTTCGTGGTACAGACCTGTGCATGAGATTTGGTTGGATAAATCAGATGATCGGTATTATTTCCTACACTGACTTTACAAACCAACATTAGCATTGGTAAACAAGATCAAAAAATATCGCAAACGAATCTTGCTGTCCTCAAAAATTCTTATAAAAAATTTTTTTAAATAAGAAAAAATTTTTTTGTTTACTTTTTTATCGTGGGTTATATTCCCATTAAAAGAGCGCCAAAGAAATTGAAAATGATCATGTTCATCATCAACGTTAGCATCAGTAGTATCATACTCAATATTGCTTAAGATGAAAATAATAATTTTGTAAATCATTATTAAGTTTATGATTATATGTGCGGAAGATAATAATCAAAACGATTAACCCTTTAACCCCTAAGGAAACCAAAAATTTTTTTTATAAATTTTTTATAAATTTTTGGTATCTTTGGAACTTATTGGGACTAACGTTATTTTATGTTAATTTCTGTAATTATTGTTTATCTTAGAGAGTTTTCAGTTATCTTAATTGCTTGATTAGAGCTATTAAGATTTGTAATAGTTTTGATGCCTTAAAGGGTTAAGTTTTCAAAGAAAATTATTATTAATAATATTTTTTTTTTTTATTATTTCTTTGCCTTTATATTTTAAAGTGTGTATTTGTATCTAGAGAAGGAAAAAAAAACAAAAGCACAGTGTAAGCATTTTTGATTTTTTATTTACTTTCTTTGCGAGCAGATTGAAAATGAAAATGATTTTCATATTTTAGTATAATTTGAAAAAACGCGCACTACACATCACACACAGAAAAAAAATAAAACAGAGAAGAAAGAAAGAAAAAGAAAGCAAGAAATAAAATATCACAACTTGAATTGACTTATAGTCTTTAAAGAACACAACAACAACCAAAAAATATTAGAAAATGTAAAGTTAACCACACTATATCAGAGTACTAGAAAAGTACAAGACAATATAAAGAAATGAATTAAGGGAGAAATTTTTTGAAATATAAAATATGAATAAATACTTTAATTGGACTGGAAAGTTGATAAATTTTAACAGAAGATAATAACGAGGAGAAATTATTAAAGAAAATAATTAAGTTTTTTCCAGTTTCTTAAAATGCAATAAAAAAACGGGTGAAAAACAAAGTAAAAAAAAATTAAAATTTGTATGTGAATCAAAACAGATAAAGAAAATAAGGTCATTAAACGGCGCTTATAAATGAAAACAAAACAATAAAAAAATAATTTAAAAAAACGGGTTTTTAAATAAAAACAATAATAAAAAATAATACAAATAATTAACGTGGGAATTAAGTTAAAAAAATATTTTTTTTACAAAATATACTTAATAAGTATGCGTAGTTAAAAGCTATACAATACAAAGATTTGTTTAAAATTAATGTTTCAAGAAGAAATTTTGAAAACATAATTTAAACATAACAAGAAAAGAAAGGTTATTTATTGTGTTACAAAATATTTTGAAAAAATATTTTTAAATAAAAAAATTTTAAATAAAAAATTAAAGAATAAAAAGTATTGAAATGAATATTTTTTAAAATATTAAAATAAATTAGAAAAAGTATTTCAAAATAATTCAATTTAAACAAATTGAAAATAATTAAAAAAAAAAGTTAAGTGAACTTTTATAAACAAAAATTAAATAAAAAAATTTTTAAATATTAAAACAAACTACATAGAAAAATATTTCAAATTAATATAAATCAAAAAAAAAATTAATATAATTTATTAAAAAAAAATTTAAATGAGCATGAAAAAATTAAAATAAAATAAAACAATTTTTAAAATATTTAAAATAAATTATTAAAAAATACTGGGAAAATTATTTTAAAAATATAAAAAAAAAATAATTTATTTAGAAAAACAATATGGAAATTTCTTAAATAATAAAATTAAAAACAAAATTATGTGTTTAAAATATTATAAAAATAATTTACAAATGATTATGAAACAAGAATTGAAAATTATTAATTAAAATGTGACTTTAAAAGAATTTTAAATTAATTGATAATAAAGTAAACATTTTTTAATAAAACCAAATAAATTTTTTAAAGAAAAATTCATATTTAAATTGAGACACAAACTTATGCTCTCTATTTACAAATACAATTGAGAAAAAATTTTAAATAATTTTTATTAAACTTTTAAGAGAAGAAAAAAAAACGTGCAATAATAACAATAAAATTAAAATAAATTTTAATTGTAAACAAACAAACCAAAAACAAACAATTTTTTCGTAGCAAAAAAAAAAATAAATCCCAAACCAGAAGAGGCTTTCATTTCAAACCAATTGAGATTATTTAACAAAAATATTTTATCTACAACAACCATCATAATATAATTAATAAATTAAAAAAAAAAAAGTGATTAAGTTTTCTAAAACAAATAGAAACAAAAAAATCTCCAACTGTGATACTCATAAAAATACCTGCATATCTATCATCTGATACCCAATACACACCCCTTTCTAAAAAATTAAGAAAATTTAATGTGATGCTTTTAAAGCGTATAACAAAATAAAAATTAAAAAAAATTAATACAATATTTATAAGAAACAAAATTTAAGTACAAAAGATTTTTTTAGTTTTATTTGCTAAAAAAAAAAAATTAAAGAAACCAGCAACAAAATGATGTTAAACAAGAATTCACCCGGCTCCCAGTCATTGCCTCGTGTCCATTCGTTTTTCAATATGATACCCACCATATTGGAATCAGAATTGGCCATGACTGTTATGGAGGATCGCGACAGTATGTTCTCCATTAAATCTCAAAGGTATAGATACAGATAGAGATACACTCGCAAACAATAATTTTTGACACTTAAAATTTATGTTTCAAAGAAAAATCATTTTTTTTTTGCTTTCTTTTAAGTATTCGGAATTTATGAACACAATAAAATAAAAAAAAATAAAAAAAATTAAAAGAATTAAAAATAAACTATAAACTGTTTAATAACACACACATACAATAAATACATACAAATGTACGCATGTATGAGTATACACATTCCAACACATTAAAATCTAAAAATTAATAAAAAAAAAAAAAATAGAATAGAAAAAAATTTTAAATTATTAAATACCTGACGTAGGCAAAAAAAATCATTTTACCTCCGCCACATACATATTAATTCACTAAAAGAATTTATTCGATTTTCTAAGCATTTTTATCAAAAACTAGAAGAAATTTAATTTGATTTTTATCGAACTAAGCAACGATTGTCAAAGTTTCATTAAGGAACACAGTGCGGTTACAAAGTAAATCTCTTTCTCTTCCTCTTAATATTTCAGTTTCATTTGTCATATTTTTTTTCACATGTCCTAGAATGATAGGGTTGCCTAATGTCACTCTCATTAAAAAAGAAATATATTGGATGTGGTGTTGTAATGGGCGAAGTCTAGTATGTAGTGTGCTGTCTTATTATATGTGAGGCCAAGATTCAAACCCTAGCTCAGACATCTCAAACAAAATCGAAATACGAGAGAAAAAATATTTCTTTTGGCGACTTCCTCTCAGCATTAGTTTGGCAAAAACTCTAAGAGTAAAATAAAATTGCCATGAAAAGTTTCCCAAAAAATCTTCGGAATCGACTTCAAACTGTAGGTCCCAGCCACTCATGGATAAAATTAACACACACAACATGAATGATGTGAGTGAGCAGCTACCGTAGGTTGCAATCCTGACTAAAGGGTTGTAGAGGCCAGTAAGCTTGAATCTTATTCTTTCTCACTAGCTGATCGTATTTTGAAGCTACTGTTGCCCTTCTGGTGGGCCAGGGGAGTGTCTTTATAGCTATGCTTAGGCATTTTAACCCCCAGAGGAGGCGTTATTTCACCATATTTTTATCTTTCATGGATTAGAAGCACACAGATAAGTAAGGTTAAATTAACAAATGCCTTAAGAATAGTTCACTTAAGTCCGCCTATTAAAAGTCCCCTTGCAAAACTGTATTTCACACATCTTTTCAGTCTAATGTGTGGAAATTACCAAAAACGTCTGAATACATAAGTTCTGTTGGTAAATATATGCTCTTAAAAATCTTTCATGCCAAACGGTAAGAGAGAAGATGTTCACTAGTCTCTTCATCATATCCTATACAGAAATCTTTGTAGGATATTCTCTACATTTGCCTAGAATCCAGTGATCCTGAAGAGAGCAACGCCAATAACCGCGAGAAATATGGCCCACAATACTAATGCTTTCCAAGGAATTGGAAAACTTGAAGTAAACTTTTCTATCCTTTTTCGCCGTTAATACTCTCAGCTTGTCCATAATAAGTTGTTAGAGATCGGAACGTTCATTATCAAATCGGTATAGTTTGGATCCATCATTCCTTTTGTACGATATCAGCGTAATAAATTCAAAGTTTTTCATTCTGCCATATCTTCGATTGTAGTTTTTATTTTTTATTTTTCTTAATATTTTCTTATGGACTCGCGCATCAGTTGGTTTTTGATTTTTTTTTTATTGAAATTAATGTTGTTTCTGTCAGTCTGTCTGTCTGTTTGTCTATTGCTTGTATTGTAGTTTTATTTTCTATTTTTTTTTCTTAATTGTTATAGTTGTTGTTGTACAATTTTAATTAATGAAATTTAGATTTTTTATCATTTATTAAAACAGCAAAACAAGAAACAAAAGTGAACAGAACAGAACAGTACCGAATAGAAAAAAAACACAGAAAAATTTCAAACAAGAAAATGTGTCTGCAACAATATTGAGAATATTTATCATCGTTATCATCATTGCCATCATCATCATCATTATCATCATCATTACCATTATCATCATCATTATTATTATTATCACTGACAACATGATTGTTGTTGTTGTTGTTATTGTGTTGAATTTTCATGTCAAAAGAAAAGAAAACAGGGTCATTTGCGGTGTTGAGTATGAGAGAAAAAAAAAATGTAAAAATTAAAACACATTCTGGGAATATTCTAAAAGAATCCCAAGAACGATTTTTCAAACTACAAACAAGAATGAAATTTATAGACTCGTTACAGACTAACTATATTGTTACGCTACAGCTGAAATACTAAGTTTGTGTAGAACAGCTGTGGCTAGCAATGGAATAAACAACTTCAGTGCAAATCTTCAAGGTTACATAGGTTCAATCTTCAGCATTATTTTATATTTTCATTTGTGATCTTCTTTCTCTAACTTCTAAGCCTATCTACCCTTTTGCAGATGACAGCAAAATTTGTCATTCATATGTCGTAATGGTAGGCCGCGGCCTTTGAAAACTTAGGCATTCAGACATACAGTCAATCTCCAAATGGTGTCGAAGGAATAAGTTCGAAGTTAATGCGCGAAGGACCCACACAATATTGCGTCATCTGTAGCTATGAATGTTGTAAATATTAGGGCGTCAGAAATTCTTCATGTTTTCGGCACGAAAGTTCAGTGCAATGTTCTCTACAACCAGCACATTTTTCAAGTATCGAAAGAAGTATTCAAGTACTTCGGTTTCTTAAGGCGACGCAAGAAATTCTTCACTTCATCTGATCTATTCCACTATTTACATCACCTATACGTGACTGAGAATGGAATTTAACTCTCATGTATGGTCCGATGCGGCGAACTCTATTTTAAGGCTTCTCAATCGCATACAGGAGAGTTCGAAAGTGCTCACTAATGACGGCAGGATATTCAACTCCATTGATTCACTGTTTTACCGTTCCTGCAACGGATTTCATGTTTCTTGCAGAGCACATAAGTTTACGATCGATTGGTCAGTGGATCACACACTCCATTACAGCTTGAATTCGTCGTTTAGCCGAACTATCCACAATATACATACATACATACATACATACATACATAATTGGCCATTACAACCCTTCAGTCAGGATTACGGCCTAGCTTCTCAACACCACTCATGTTGTGTGCGTTAATTTTATACATGAGTGGCGGGACCTACAGTTTAAAGTCGACTCCGAACGACAGATTTTTTGAGAAGCTTTTCATGGCAATTTTTACTCTCAGAGTTTTTGCCAGAAATCTGCTGAGAGGAAGTCGCCGAAGAAATACTTTTTGTATTTTGTTTTTGATGTCTGGCCTGGGATTCGAACTCGGGCCTTTCGTCTAATAAGCCAACACACTACCTACTAGACAATGGCGACTTCCGTTAAAAGTTTACTGTGCAAAGTCTTAGGGTTGGACTTCTAATATAAAGAGATTCAAATCTAGTGTCCACAAACACTGCTCCCTCGTTCTTCCCTCACATTACATATTTTCCAAGCTCTTGTTTTTGTTATTTTATAAGATGACCAATTAATCTGTTTGTGTAGATTGGATCCAGTGGACAGCTTGTCTTACCTAGTAATAGGACTTACAATGCGAGGAGTCTCTATGTTCTCAGTGTCGATGACAGTCTATGATGGTTTAAGAAAAGGACCAAAGTTCCTGTTCCGGGCTAAAGAACGCTAACAGATCTAAAAATACAGTGTTGGCGCATGATGACACGGAAAGTGAGCTTTCTTCCACACACACAATATACTACCACCCATTGTTAAAAGATTAGTGTAGGGTATACAAATACATTTTAAAAAGATTTTTTGAACATGAAAAGAAATACACAAGAAAAAAAAATGTCACTTGTTTTCGCAGAAAATTATCACACACAACAAAAATTAAAATCTAAACTAAGTATAGAATACAGAACAAAAAAACAAAAATTGCTCTAGAAAATATTGGATTGTGAAACAAAAACAAAAACAAGAAATGAGTCATACATACGTTTACGGCTGCAACAGACAGATCTTAACATTTGAACTCAAAGATATTTTAACAAATATGTACCCTCCTATGGTTTTAAAATTAAAATGTCTTTTAAAGTGTGTATGTGTGTGTGTGTGTGTGAAAATCCTTTAAAAATATTTTTCATCTTTTTTTTCTTTAAAATCCAATTAATCTGTTAAGAAAATATGAAAATATTTGTTCATTTCCAATGATTTTCATCGCTATCATCAGTCATAATTCATGAACAGCAGCTGTATTTATAGGGAATAATGAACCGCGAAAAAGGCAAATCTTATATGTACATATGTAGAGCGACCAGCAATGTACTCTGTACACATGTGTATAGAATGCGGGTCAAACGCTAGAAGGGAAAGAATGGACTCATATGTTTAGACTCAGATGCCAGACAAGATTTTAAGCAAAAAAAAAATAATTGTCAACGCCGTGATAATAATCACGTACCGTACAGTATACTTATTTTTGACAGATATTTAGTATTTTTTTACGAAACATTGTATTGTGTTCGGATGTCTGGTGGCGGCTATAACGATGGTAGACTGAATGTGTACATGAAAATGTGCTTAATTTATGGTATTTTGTTTTAAATGTTTTTTAATTTTTTTTTTTTTAATATTTTAATTTAATTTAAAAACTACATTACTTTAATAAATATGGAATATGACCTTTTAAGGTCAAAGGTAAACATTCGCCTCGTCAAAAGTGTTTGCTTTTGACGCTCAGCGTCCTTTTGAAAAATCCTGTTGGCTTAAAAGGTCTCCTTATCCTTTAGTTACACCATTTTCACTCTCAATGCATCATTGAAATCTTTTTTAACACCTTATTAGGCCTGTGGCAGTGGCAGTAATAAAGTGTGTGAGGAATTTTCAAAAATATTCGCATAAACCAATTAATGTGAATGTATGTATGTAGTATGTGTAGTATTTATATGAAATTATGAAATTAAAAATTCTTTATAGCATATACATACATACATATAAATAAATGTTATTTATAAAAAAATTCAAATTAAATTATAAAACAATAACAAAACTTTTGACGTCATTTAAAAAACACTCATGAGAAAATTATTAAAACAAAAAACCAAAAAAAAACCCCGAAATGAAAGCAAAGCAACAAAATTATTTTTAACACTTCTGAAAAGTATAAAGTGTGACACATTTCCAAAGGAGAATAGTTATATACGTACAATATATGTAGTTGTAGTTGTTGCTTTTTGTATAATAATAATTTAATATTTTTTTTTTTTTATAAAAATTAAGTGCAAAAAGATATTTTCCAAGTATAAAACACAACGTCATTGTTAAATAAGTTAGTATTGTTACAATGAAAGAATTTTTTTTAATTATTTAATTAATTAAATCAAGTGGGAGGCAATGTTTTATTATTATTATTATTATCATATTTTTTTCTTAATTATTTGATTTTATTTTAATTGCATGCAATATGTTTTATTTTTTTTTTTATTATTTCAATGAATTGTTTTTTATTGTTTCAATACAATTCCCATAAAATCATTTATTTTTTATTTATTTTTTATTTTCTGAATTTTTCCTTTTTTAATTTGAAATATTTGCATAAATTTTAATTTATTAATATTTAATTTATATTGTTTTATTATTTAATTATATTATTTTATTTCATTTCATTTGAATTTATTTTGTATTTATTTTATTTGCATAAAAATTTTCACACTCTTTAATTTTCATAAAGAGAAAAACAGCAAACAATCTCTACGTTTTAAACTATTTTCTTAATTAATTAAAAGCACTTTTACGTAATTTTATTTAATTTTTAAATGCACGTAAAATAAAAACAATTAAATGCCACTCTGTGTGAACCAGAGAGAGGGGCACAGTACAGTGGCGTATAGTGTATATAAGCACTGCTTCGAAAATTGTTTATAAATTTCAAAAAATTTTAATCCAGGGAAATACTGACTTGCCGATTGTGATTTCCTCCCAATTGGCACAAACTATAGCTTTCAATAGATCTCTTATGACCTTTTCTATAACAAACTCTTGATATCTATAAATGACAAAAGGAGGAAAACAAAGCAGCTTTGCGAAGACATATGTACATCAAGTAGAGTATCCAACCTTAAGACCTTGCACAGTAAACTTTGAACAGAAGTCGCCATAATCTAGTAGGTAGTATGTTGGCTTGTTAGATGTGAGGCTGTAGTTCAAAATTCAGCCGAGACATCTCGAGCAATACGAAATTTCTTTGGCTGCCTTTTTCTCAACAAATTTCTGACAAAAACTCCAAGAGTAAATTAAAGTAGCTATGAAAAATTTCTCAAAAACCTGTCGTTCAGCGTCGGCTTTAAACTGTAGATCCCACGACTCATGGATTAAATTAACACACACAACCTGGACGGTGGTGTCAGAAGCTTCATCGTAATCCTGACTGAAGGATTGCAGTGACCATGGGGAACCCATACATCGAGCTTCGAGGATAATCCCAGGCCTTTCAAGTGGTTATAAACTGATCAATTTAACCTCAATCCGATCTCACGTGTTGTTATATGCCGGTTCGCATCAACTAATGCCTTTATCGCGTGTTTATCAGCTTCATCCGGCCTTCCCGAACGTGGTGCATCTTCGACACTAAAATTGTCGAATCGAAACTTAGCGAACCAGTTCTGGCACTGGCGTACTTGTTAACACACCTTCTACATACACATCGGTCAATTTCTTTCTGGCTTGAACTGCATTTTTACCCTTTCTGTACTAAAACAGTAAGTTATGTCGAAAATGTTGCTTATCGCTCTCCATATTTAAAAAGGCACCAACCAAAAACTACTGCGTATAATTAATTGGAAGTTTTCATACTATATGAGCTCTCAAAGCGTATAAAAGTTATACGACTTAAGTGTGAAGTTGAGCACATAAAAAATTCAATTAAATCCTCTGTCGGAAAAAAAAACTAAATTACTTTCCAAACAACCCAATAGAAAGGAAGATAACTAAGGAAGATGTTCGCAAAATAACCTTAGTCTGTCGTTGTCTTCATTTAACGGGAATTCTCCTGACTGACTGACTATTAAATTAATTACTTTAGCCGGTTGTATTGTGTTGACAGTACAAAACCGAATTACGGCCATGGGAATACCAAATCGCTGTAGAATATATCAGGCAATCCTACAAAATACTCCACAAGACTAAAGTTTTGACCACTTAAACCATTTCTTTTGCCATATTCCCTGCCATGCCAACCTAGCATATAGAAAAACATTGGCACAATTCACTTTTCATTAATTGGTGATTGGAGAAATGAGTCCTTTAAGCCTTTTCAACTAACTCTTGTGAAGCTACACTTCGAACCAATTTGGATTTTTTACTCAGCCTCTTATTCAAATTGTTCCAAATGTTGAAATAGTAAAAAAATTATCCTCCAACGTGCCATACATTTTGGGTATCAAAATGACAGGCTATGATTGGCTATATACATAGTATCGGAACCATAAAAACTATCTTCATTTTTGTCCACTTGTTCTCAATTTTCGTCTTTATCGAATAAATACTGTAAATAATGAGACGTCTTTGTAGTTGCTGAAGGCCATTTCAAAGCAAATCAAACACTTTCAATCTTAATGCCTGTCAGAAACAAACAAGAATTTTACGAGAACATGTGTTACCGGTTTGCGGTAATACATGGAATTTAAGTAACAAGTTTCTCTGTTAAGCTAATCGACAATCTGTATCAGAAAACTTGTGTAAAACCAAGTACAATTGATTTTCATTGTATACTTTTAGGCTGGTGCTATATACAGATTTTCTTTGTATACTTTTAGGCTGGTGCCGTATACAGAGAATTTTATTAAAGTTTCCAATACGATGAGATAAACTAAAAATTGTTTATAATGTTTTATTGTAGATAAATTTAATTAAATTAAAGCACTGCACTGCACTTTATTGCACATACTTTTTTGTATAATTAAATGTATCGATTTGTGTACATAATACTTATATTAATTTGGTTTTAAATGAAAATTCCTAATTTTCTATTTCAGATTTCAATATTAAATAGTATAATTAAACCATTTGTTTTTTCTTTTCTTTATTCATTTTTGCAGCCATGGCGAGGATCTCATTGTGACACCATTTGCGCAAATTTTAGCCAGTTTACGTTCTGTACGCAATAATTTATTAAGTCTGACAAATGTTCCAGCAACCAATAAGTGAGTAAATTTTACCTACTTCATATCTTACTTTTTCTTTCTTTTTGGTTTTTCTCTTTCCTACTCCTGTTTGATTTTCCTCTCGATTAATTATGTTTCTTTCTTTTTTGGAGATTTTAACGAATACCTTTTTAGCCTTAAATATTCTCTGTAATTGTAATTTGTAACTAAATTTATATAGAAACAGTATTAATTAATAATGGACCCTTTTTTTTCTTTAATACTTAAGTGCACCTGCCTAAAATATTAATAATAAATGTAATAACAACAAAAGATTTTGTGTTACGATTTTTTTCTTTCCTAATAAAATATTACCATTGGTCTTGAAAACATTAACTTGATATTAAATTCAAAGTCTGTTGTTCTACTAAAAGAAAAATAAATTTGCAAAAAAGAAAAATAAAAGAGAGAACTTTATTTGATGTATTTTTGTGTTAGAGTCGTCCACCCAAAAAACACTAAATAATCTCCCCCCCCCCTTTACTTTTTAATATCACTTTATTTAAAGTAAAAATTCTAAAACATAAAAATATGTATTATTAAATCAGTAGACAGACGAGTATAAATGCATTTTATTACTATCAGTGCCTGAAAGTATGCTATAAAAAATTTAATCATTAATCCGTAAAGTATGCTATTAAATTAATTGTAACAGTAATTGCAATTTGAAAGTATACTTAAGAAAATTTTTAAATATTTTAAATAAAATCTATAAAGTATTGTAGAAGCCGTAGTAAATCACCCAATCGAAAGATTAAAAAGAGGCTGAAAATTATTTTTAATGGCCCGCAATTGATATGCCAAAATCCTAATTAGACAAGATAAGTCTATGCTCTGTCCATTTGATATCAATTTACGATTAGATTACTGTAGTTTAGATAAACTATTATTAAAATAGAATATTGCTTAAGTACAAAGAAGACAAGATAGCTGCATCAAATATCTCTACTAGATAGTCTTATGCATTGAAACATGAGGCTAATCGAACTTATAACGGCCTATGATAATTCCACCAGGTCGTATGTCCAGCTACTTATACCGGTGGTCGAAAGAAGCGCTCCCTGTCAATTATGTCTCAATTAAAAATTAAACGTTTCTCCAGAAGATGTTTATCGCCAATTGTGAGCCAATTTTTGTTCAAAAACCCTATTGTAAGATTTGGCAAAAATACGTTTCCAAATGTCGTCAGCATTTGAGCTCTGGTCTGTAGCGAATTGATAAATGCATGTGTAGACTGCCAGTTACGTCTTTGAGGCATTACATTCGAATTATATGCTACAGGTAGGAATACATGACAATAATTTGGAACCAGACTATATGTCTGCATAAAAATTTTCAACTAAAAACTGCTTCATTGTGCGTGCCATAGGACACAATATCATCTATCAAAAACGTATATTTAATCAGAGACGACAGAGACAGGTCAAGGAAAAACAAAAAAAAAATTTTTTGATTAAATTAAAAAAAAAAACTTATATTAAATTTAAAAAAAAGCATTTGTAAACCTAAATTAAATACTTTTGAAAGCATACTCCTTTCAATATGTTATGATTGCGAAAAAATAAAAAAGTTCAGCCTAAATGTATACTTCATACAAATGTTTTACACTCGTCTGCCTAGATTTCTTAGTGTCTTTAATTAAATAAAATACTCTTTTTTTTTATTTTTGATAAATCTATATGTTTTCAAAATCCTTTCCTATAAATACTTGAATTTTTTATAACCATAATTTTTACCTTTTATTTCTTTTCTCTTTCTCCATATTCTCCTCAAAAACATAAATAAAAAAAATCTAATAAAAATTATATTTAAATCAATACTTTCTCATTCAAATGACTATAAAACATTTCCTTTAATTGTTTATTTTTTATTTTCATTTCCTAAAATTATTCTTCTGTTTCGCTTTACCACTTTAACACTTTCTTTATTTCCTCTTTCTTTCTTTATTTTACATAATTTATAAAACATTAATTTATCTTTAAACAAAAAAAAAATAAATAAATCTTGTTTTCTTCCAATTTTTTTTTCTTTTTTTTACAACACTTTTGTTATGCCCGCCCAACCGCTCAATTGACACGTCTGCGTTTTCCCTTAAAAATATGCTTTAATTGTGCTTTTGGACCCATGTTTATGCTTCGTTTTATGATTTTTTTTTATATTTTCGTTCTCAATGTCAATGTGACCGTATATGTGTGTTTGTGTGTGCGTACGTATGTTTTTATGTGTATATGTGTGTTCTTTTTTTTGTTCATATGTGTGTGTGTTACTTTGTGTGTGGAACACTGTATTAATCATCTAAGATCTAGGCGACCAACACAAACATCAATGGGACGTTCCTCAACGGCGGGCATACAATTGACTCAGGGCGATGACGCATACACGAGATTGGCCACCGATACCATAGAAGAATTGGACTGGTGTCTAGATCAACTAGAAACTATACAAACACATCGTAGTGTATCCGATATGGCATCGCTTAAGGTAAAATTAATTTAAAAAAACTAAAATCACTTTAATCCCCTAAAAGTAGACTTTTAATAATATTTGTCTGTCATTTTTCTTTTTACAAATCCTAGTTTAAACGCATGCTGAATAAGGAATTATCACATTTCAGTGAATCGAGTAGATCGGGAAATCAGATTTCAGAATATATTTGTTCAACATTTTTGGGTGAGTATTAAACCAACCTCGGGGAAAAATAAAAGCCTCTTGATTGTTTTGATTATAAACGACATCATTATTGTCATCATTTGACTCCCCCCTAATCATAAGCAATATGTTTTCATTTTTGTTGTGTTTTTTCTTTATGGAGAACCCATAGAAATCAATCATATTTAACAACCAGCCTAAAAAGTATGCTTCAATAAATTTATGTAAATGTGCCTAAATGTAATGCCACCGAAAAAAAGGGAAATGAGTATAAAATTGAAAATCAAAAGACTCTTTTTGTGTTTTTCATGCTTTTTTTTCATAAAAATAAAAGATTGAAAATGAAATATTTAAATTTAAATAAAAAAAAAGTTGCTGTGTAGCTCCCCCTTATGTCAGGCTTGAATTTATTTCGAAATATGTAGTCAGGAAATTCAATTTAAAAGTTTTAAACATCTTTTGGGAATTTATGATTTTATTACAATATTGTATGTATGTATATGTGCATATATTTTCAATAAATGTAAGGCAACCAGACAGACAGACGTTCATATTTTGTTCAAATGAAAAAATCATTTTTGCTGTTGGCAAAACAGTTAAAAAGAAAAGAAAAGTTTTCACATTTAAATAAACCTTAAAAGTCAATCAATTTTTGGTGAAGTGACAGAAAATTGAAACTAAATTTTTCCTACACTCCAGCCACTGTGGCAAACAGATTGCTAGACTCACTAACTGTAACAATAACACTCAGTAAGTGCATCGGAATACCCAAAGGAAAATACAAATTGAATTATATGTACTAGAAGCGCTATAATGAGTTAGCAGAAGTTACACTTGTCGAGTCCTTGTGATATGATCAATCTCATTTCCTCATAATTGTAATTCTAGCTTTGGTCATTACAATCCTTCACTCAGGATTACAACCTAGCTTCTCACAGCAGGCATGTTGTATGTGTTACATTTAATCTTGATTTGCAGGACCTAGTTCGAAGTCGACTCCGAACAACAGATTTTTCGAGAAACTTTTCATAACAATTTTTATTTACTCTCAAGAGTTTTTGACAGAAATATGGTGGGAGGAAGTCGCCGAAGAAATACTTTTTCATACTTCGTTTTATTCGAGATATCTGAGCTGGAGTTTGAAGCACGCCCTCACGTCTAATAAGCCAAGACACTACATACTACACTACGGCGAACTCAATTGTCTATGACACATAACATATCACATTGCCTAAGAAGTAATTCGCCACCACCAACTAGATGACGCTTAAGAAATTTAATGGTTTCGCCAATTACAAGAAAATCTATTTGCTTATAAGTATCCATTCAAACCGAAATGAGATTCGAATAAGAAAGTGCGTTTTTCAACAAGCCCATCGGGTTCTTTTGCAGTGCTGATGATCCTTGGACTTCCAATTCCACCAAACGAACCTAGTAAAGCTTAAGACTCAACTTCTATAGTTGCAATAGAACAAATTCCCCTCAACGGCTGTCAATTGATAAGTTTAAATTTTCTTTAATGATAGGCCTTACTTGTAACTAGGGTTTAGTAGTTAATATACAAATCCGAGGATGCCAAATTTGAATACAGCAATCAGTATAATGCTTTTGATTAATTTTCTTATTTCAGTTGCAATTCAACGACCAAGAAAATATAAAATTTTGGAAAATATGCGTGCGTATCTTAATGGGATTTTCCTCGAAATTCATTTACTTTCTCCTAAATTTGTGTATATTTTTGTACCTAAGAATTCACAAGTCCGTAGAATAAAAAATGTTCCGTTTTAATTCAATATTCTCTGAAACGCCAAAAAGATTAAAAAGTCTTACAATAAGTGAGAGTGCAGTATAATTATCTGATAAACCCGGATTTAAAACTGGTTAACTGGCGGATTATAAAGAAAGGGTGTGAAAAAAAAGAAAATTCGAAATATATTTCGAATACATATATAATTTTTAACATTTTTTTTTGTTAAAATTGTTACACAACAATTGAAACAATGAAATTTAAATTTAAAGATAAAAGGGTTTTCAAAAAGGCATTAAAAACTTTTTTAAAGCAATAATTTAAGGGCTTTCCCTCCAGTGATTCTGTTTTTCTCTCTGATTTTACCCCAAAAAAAACGTAAAAACTTGTATAATTTTTCATTTCATTCCTTTTTTTTTTTTTTCTTTCTGCATAAAAAATCTCGGCAGAATTTTTAACTTCAAAAAAACAAACGGGAGGAAAATATTTAAAATGTTTCCTTCTTTTATAGCCTACATATGATGGGGGGGCTTTTGTTTTAAATCATAAAAACAGAAAATCACTGTCATTTGAGAATGAAAAAAAGGGGGAGCGTTACTAAGAGAGGAAACAAAAAAAAAATATGTCTAGGCCTTAAGTAAAATCAAGAATCAAGTACCGAAAATGTTTTTATAAATTAAATTCACTCCATATTTTTCGTGGCCTACTCCTTAACTACCATCACCTTTTTTTGTGCCCCTGAAATGTATATGCAAACAATTTAAAAAAAAAAATATTTTTTTCCCTTTATTCACTCTGTATACGACATATTTTTATTCAGCCTTAAGCTATACCCTGTGATTTTTTTTTCTTTCTTTAACGAGGGACAGAGTGAAGTGTATATTTTATGCAAAAAAGATTTTTTTTAATAATGTCGGCGAAAAAAAATATGCAAAATAAAATTTGAGTTTCTTCAGCCGGGTCGTATCCCTGACTCCTGTCCAGTTGCCATGGAAAATTGTTATCAGACCAGTTTAATATTTTTTTGAAAAAAAAAAAAAATTCGAAAAATCAGTCTATATGGTTATATTCAACACATACAGTACCGTATATGTACATACATACATATGTATGGGATAATATGTAAATGGATATTTGTGAGGAATTTTAAAAATGCAAAAAAAAAAAATTAAACCGAACAGAGTGAAAAGCATACATACACCATCAGCATGATAATGGTGATGCCTAGTAGTGACGTTGATAATTCTATCGATGATGGGGTTGTGGCAGAATAATGAAGAGCATATCAATGATGATGTTCAATAATATGATGTGCATGTACATATGTACATCAGAAGAAAATAAAACAAAATGGAAAAAAAGGGAAAGAGAGAAAAATAAAATAAAACTTTAAAATTAAATTATAAATACGGCAGCAACTACCCTCTTTGAAATCAAATGAAGCGGAAATATAGGACTCTTTATAAATAATTTTGTGATATTAAAAATGGTTAATAACACTGTACTCGTGCAGTAAAATATGGATATTAAATATTAAAAAAATAAGAAATTATGTTCCAAAATCATTTAAATTATTTGTCATGACAAAGAGTTTGCAAGATCACCATTTCTGCGATCAAAAACAGGACATTTCATTCATTTGAGTATGTATGTATGTACATATATATACAATATTTGGTATTTCACTATTAGTTGTCTGGGCTAACACTTAGAAAGCAATTCTTGCCTTTGGTGTATTCTGTTCTGCAATTCTGGTCTTTGTTATGTACAAATAACACTGCATAGAAGCCTTAAATCCTGCAGTCAAATCTATCTTTCGGCGTAGACTTTGTGATATTTTTCAAATATTATCCTAGAATAACATCTGTCCATCTAGGACCATCTGTCGTTAACGAATAACAATGGCCTCGGTAAAAAATATATTTACCCAATTCACAAAATGTTATATTGTTGTAGATTATAGTTAAATGGCATTTTATTTTGTGAACACCTTGTCGTAAATATTGTAGTAGATGTTATCCAGTGTTATCAAATTTTTTGAATAAAAAATTTACGACATTTCAGAAACATAGGAAAAATTGTCGTACATGTTGTAGTAGTTTTTGACATGGAAATTACCAACAACACTATGTACATTAGTTGTAGTTTGTCATAGTTTCTACCGATCTACGACAACTATAACATTTTGTGAATTGGGTAATTGTGTGTAGTGTTATAATGGTCATAGTCTACTGTGTAGTGTGCTGTGTGCTTATAAAGCGCTGACATCTCAAACAAAATCGTAATACGAGAAAAAAATATTTCTTATGGCAAGGAAGCCTCCTGGCAGAAATAAAAAATAAAATAAAATTGCCACGAAATGTTTCTCAACAAAATCTGCCGTTTGGAGTCGACTTTAAACAGTAGGTCCCGCCACTCTTGGATGAAATTAACACACAACATACATAAGCGGTGTGAGAAGCTACGCCGCAGAATATACGATTTTCGGGGACAAGTCCCTCTATATTATTAAAGCATATAAAACAGTGAAAGAAGTTATATTGCCAGTGTCTGCTAACGAATTAATGAATAGTTGGATACCCTTCAGTTACTAAAAATATCATTCGCCCTCTTCTGTACGTGGCTGATGCGACACTTTGTAAAGGTTAACATCATTATTGACCTTTTATTAACTCTTAGACATTTATTAGGTCAGCAATCCATATAGTATACAAATAGTATCAGCTGCATAAACTCTATTAAGTAAAGGGTCATTTCCAAGGAAGTGAGGTAAAATTGGTAGGCCCCTCGCAAGCCCTCTTCTTATGTTAGCGATCCAATGATAACTGGTAGGGTTACATTTGCTGTACATTAAAGGCTCCGGTAAAATAAAGCAGTTGAACAGCATTTCTCGCCAAGGCAATTCCCATGATAGTGCTCAAAATCAATTTTTCGATATCAAAGAGAATAAATCATGGGGAATGAGCTAATATTGAAGGCCTCTATTCGTATTTGTGTTATCTTCTGAGGTTGTTGTGTATTCTAGAAAACTTTATTTGAATTTTTGTATTAAAAAAACTGTATTTTATAGTCCTATGGGATTATAAAATTACTCAGAATCAAAAACTTTATTTAATTTAAAAACGAAACTAAAAAGGACCACAAGTATAATACGAAATAGGATTTAAGTTCCTTTTTCTTTGTTCATATCATCCCAATTCTGACATCCCTGTTATGAAAACAGTGTTTAGTTTTAAAACATAATTGTAAAATTTTTGAATACAACAAAAAAAATTTTAAAAATTTAAAACGAAAAACTTAAAAATTTTTCAGATAAACAACAAGAATTTGATTTGCCATCGATGCGTTTTGATGAGAATACCGAACAGAACGTGCCGATACCGCCGATACAACAACAACAACAGCAGCGCAGTCGTTCACCACGAGGCCCACCCATGTCCCAGATATCTGGTGTTAAACGTCCGCTATCGCATACAAATTCATTTCAAGGCGAACGCTTACCCACATATGGTGTGGAGACACCACACGAACCAGCATTGGGTCAACTGTTGGCTGATTTAGATACATGGGGCATTGATATATTTAAAATAGGTGATCTAAGTAATCATCGTCCACTCACCTGTGTAGCATACACATTATTTCAGGTAAGTTGCAATATACATATACATACATATTTCGATAATCTTAGCTTCCATTTATTAATTGTGATTTCATTCTGTTTGCAATTTACAGAGTAGAGATTTATTTACCAGTCTTATGATACCACCGAAAAACTTTCTTAATTTTATGACTACTCTGGAGGACCATTATGTTAAAGACAATCCCTTTCACAATTCACTGCATGCAGCCGATGTTACACAAAGTACGAATGTTCTATTAAATACTCCGGCCCTTGAGGGTGTATTTACGCCATTAGAAGTGGGCGGTGCTTTGTTTGCTGCATGTATACACGATGTTGATCATCCTGGTCTAACTAATCAATTTTTAGTTAATTCAAGTAAGACACAACAACACTCTTGTTTTTATTTGATTACATTTGTATTCCTTTTTTTTATACCACCCCCTTTAGGTTCCGAATTAGCCTTAATGTATAATGACGAATCTGTTTTGGAAAATCATCATTTAGCTGTTGCCTTTAAATTATTGCAAAATCAAGGATGTGATATATTCTGTAATATGCAAAAGTAAGTACAAAAAGATCTCATTATGTGTGTGAAGAGAAATTCGAATTTGAAAATCCAAGACACAATCCATAAATTTTACAGAGCAAAATTTCCTCTTAACAGAACAAAATTTGCCCTTAACAGAGCGCTGTTAGTTATTTAACAGTATCTAAGCAAGCCCACTTCTTGAGGAGCTAATTTTGGAAAATACTCTAGGTCTATGAGTACCATACAATATGCAAAGGAAGGTTCCAAGGCCTGCTAACGTAATCAGCAACATAGTCACATACATATAAACTGATATGGATTTGGAAATATCAATTTTTTGCTTAAGAATTTTCTAGGAGATCAGTGGCCATTGTGGAACATATAAGAAATAGTATACCATACAGACTATATACAAATGGTAGTCAACAGGGGTCCTCTTTTGAACCGTGATAGTAGGATAGCTGGAATAATTTTGAGATTCGAGAAATTTGGGACCCTCCATTCCCCACCATAATGAGAACTAAATTGTATGTCAATAGTCTGCAATAATTGCAAAGTAGAAGACTAATCTACTTACTTCCACTGTTAAACAGTTAACAGTGCTCTGTTAAGAGCAAAGTTTATCCTGTTAGAGGCAAGAAGAGGCGCTGCTAAAAGTGTGGGTTTGCGTCTTTGGTTTTTAAATTCGAATTTATCTTCACACTCATAAGATCATTACAAAAGATAATTCAATAACACAGTATAGACAGAAAAATAAATTTCAATTAGAGTAGGCCCTTGAAGCAATGTTTTCAAAGGTCAGACTGATTTTCCCGCTATTGTGGGAAAAAAGAGAGAGATACTGATCGAAACTATGTTTATTAATCTATGCAGCAATCTTCTAAATACTCTTCTGATTGTCTTTAGGAAACAACGCCAAACATTAAGAAAAATGGTTATTGATATTGTACTATCAACTGATATGTCCAAACATATGACCCTATTGGCCGATTTGAAAACTATGGTTGAAACGAAAAAGGTAGCCGGATCTGGTGTACTACTGCTGGACAATTACACAGATCGTATACAGGTAATGTACTCATAAATATTATCACAAAGAAACAATTTAATGCATCTGCATATTTTTAAACAAAACTGTACAGGTTCTTGAAAATCTTGTCCATTGTGCCGATTTAAGTAATCCAACCAAACCATTACCGTTATATAAACATTGGGTGTCACTGTTAATGGAAGAGTTCTTTTTGCAAGGCGATAAAGAACGTGAATCGGGCATGGACATTAGTCCAATGTGTGATCGTTATAATCCGACGATTGAAAAGTCGCAGGTCGGCTTTATTGATTATATTGTACATCCACTCTGGGAAACTTGGGCCGATTTGGTGCATCCAGACGCTCAAGATATATTAGATACGCTTGAAGAGAATAGAGACTATTATCAGAGTATGATACCGCCATCACCACCACCATCACAAACCGATGAACAGCCAACAAATGAGGATAAAATAAGGTTTCAGGTAATTAAAAATGCAAATTCAAACTTTAGTGGAAAGTAATGCGTATGTATACACGTCCTTTTAAAGGTAACCCTTGAAGAGTCCGATCAAGAAAATTTAGCTGAACTAGAGGAAGCTGACGAAACGGCGGCCGAACGTGGTGATGAGGGTTTTATTGGTTTTACAGCAACTGCTACGAATTCTGATGTCGCCAATAACTCCCTAAACAAAACGGGTGAAAATAAACCGTCGGGGAGTCAAAATCAATCTCATCACGCTGGAATGTGACGGAGAGTCGCGGGACTATGCCGAAAAATAACTGAAAAGGCGCAAAATTTTTTGCTAATACGTTAGTGACTTTATTATTACAAAAACAAAAACCACAAAAAAAAACTTTAAAAATCTTAAAAAATAACAAATTTACTAGAAAATTACAAAAAAAAAAGGAAATCCTCAAAAAAAAAAATTAAAATAGAATTAAAAAAGAAGAAAAAACATTAAACTATAGAAAAAAACACACAACAATACAATACAATACAATACAAACTCTTTACAAACAACATTTTCAATAACATTTTTAAGACAATGTGCTAAAATAGCAACAAACAAACCAACAAAAATAGCTAAAATATATATTATTTTTTAAATTTTTATTTTTAATTTCTTCTTCTCAAAATATAAAACAAAATTTTATTTTTTTTTTTTTATTAAATTTTTAATTCTTAAGTTAAAAAACAAAAACAAATTGTTCAAAAAAAAAATGAAATACATTTTTATGACACCGACAAGTTGACAAAACAGATAGAAATACTAACTAATTGTAATGAAAATCTTAAATTAAAATATTCAAAAACAAAAAACAAAACAGAGTAAAAATATAAAAAATAATACTTGTTTAGGGAAATATGAAAACAACAACAACAAACAAGACAAAACAAAACTAATAATTAATAACAAAATATTAAGTAAAAACAAAACAAAGAGAAAAAACATTTCTTACAAACTAAAAGAATGAAACCAAACAAAAAAATTTAAAATGCCACTCAAAATTTAAACAAAAATTTAAAATTAATTTTCTTCACTTTCACTTCTATTACGTTTAACATAGTTAAGGTTGTATTTTGAAAATTTAGATGAAAACAAAGGATTACGTTGTGCCTTTAAAGGCAGAAAAAGACAAAAAAGGAAAATAACAGCAATGACTATGGCAAACGTAATAAGACAGTGTATGCATTATAAAAATAACAATTTAAAATGAATATTTAGCAAATAAAAAAATTATTTTTCAAAGAATTTAATTTGAATTTTTATGCTATTGATTCTTAAAGTATCAGGTTTATGCAACCTCAACTCCATAGTAACATAAATACAAATATTGATTCCTAAACTCCATATAAATTTCAATAAATATAAGTTTTGGTGGACAGAATCTGTCTTTCACTACAAACAAATCGTTTCTGCAATTTTCTAAATTTTTTTTTTAACACACGTCTTCACATATTGCTAAATATTCATTTAAAACATCCTTTTTAATATTAAAAAGAAATAAAAAAAAACTTTTAGTTTTTCATGCAAAGCAAATCAAACAACTACCAACAACTCTTTTAGACATTTTACTTTAAACCTTGACTTGAATTTTTGTTTTAATACTGCTGACCGGACATTATAATTAATTACACATTTAAAAACCAAAAAAAAAAAAATTATAGAAACAAATAATTTTTATTTAAAAATTAAAAAAAAGCAAATAAATATGAAAAATATATAAGAATACTTGGAAAAATGTTTATCAAAAAGAAAAAAAAAATCTACAAATCTTTTTTAATGATTTTATTGTATTTTTTTAATTAAAAATTTTAAATTATTTAAATTGTAAGTTTTTATGCTGTTTTCTTTATTATTATAAAATATTTTTAAAATGTTCTTTTTGTTAATAGTTTTTTTTTATTAATTAAAGTTATTTTGCATGCCATTTAAGAAAAAAAAAATTTTTAAAAAAAAAAAAAGAATTCTAAAACAAAAACAAAAAAAAACTAGCAACACTAATGAAAAATAATACCAGTTATTTGGAAATGAAAATTTTGTTTTTTCTTTTTTGTATATGTTTAATAAACAATTAATATTTTATTAACTTTTTTAACAAAATTATATTAAATTGATAAATTCTTTCAATTTTTTTTTATTATTAAAACAAAACAAAAATTATATTTATTAAGTTTGAAAATTCGGTATTTAACAAAAAAAAAATTCATATGAAAATTTAAAACGAAGAAAGATTTTTAAAATCCTAGTGAAATTGTTATAATTCTGTTAAAAATGATGCAAGTTTTATTTTATTTGAACAAAATAACAGTTTTTAAAAATATTTCCTGTTTAATTTTTCTTGCTTTAAACAGAAAAAATAAAAAATACAATTGTAAACGCTTTTTTATTCAAACTTTTTACAAATTCTTATTAATTTTTTAATACATAAAAAATTACTACAACACTTGTAGTGTAGTAATGTTAAGCGTTAAAAAAAAAATCTTCACACTTAGTGGTAATAATTTTATTTTATTATACTGCCTGACTTGTTTTTATTTGAACAGTAATATAATAATATTAGAACTTTAGCTGTCATTAAACAGTTTGAAAGAATCCCAAACTTTAAAATTAATCCGAATTTGAAAATATTCTCAAAAAGTTTAGACTTTTAAAGTATAAAAGAAAAAGAAAATAATTAAATACCACATCATTTAACATTTTTAACAGTTTTATAACAAATTTCATATGTACGTGCATATAACAATAGAATTTATATTAAACTTTTGTTTTTCTTTAGTGAATTAATTAATTAATTAAACTGTTGGACTCGAATTTAAAAAAAAAAGAAAAACAAAACATTTAATTTTATTTATTAAAAATTCAACATTATATTTAATACAGTTTTTTTTAAAATAATTTTTATTTTGAATTAAATTTACAAAAAACAAAAAAAAATTAATTAAATATATTAAATTAAATGCTTCCTTAAACTCTCTACCATAACTAAAATCTAAAAAGAAACATCACTAAGTCTTCTTTTTTTCAAACTAAAAGAAAAAAAACCTATGAATACAATATTTTACTAAAACAAAAAAGCACAATTTATTAAAAGATAAACAAAATAAATGCATACATACATATATTTGAAATGAAGAAATAATAATTTTCCTTCGAATGTATTTAGTTTAAAAAAAAAAAAAGAATTTTACTTATACGACATCTTTTTTTAAAAAATCTATTTAAAAAAATTAACTTTTTTTAACAAAAATGACAAATTATGGCCAAATAATAATATTGTTTGAAAAGTGTATACCTAATATACATATAAACACATTTTTTTTTTAATTTTTAAAACAAATTTTTTTAGCTTAATTTATTATTTTAAACTTTATTATTACCATGTATAATTAATTATTTTATTTATTAAATTCATTTTAAAATTTGTTGACAGGGCAGGATCCCGCTCTTTTTATTTAATAATTCTTTTTTGTTATATTTTTATTATATATATTAAGTAAGAAGTAAAATAAATACAATTATTTTGCTTTTAGCAAAATAGATTATTTATTAATAATTAGTAATTAAACAAAAACAAAAAAAAAAACATTAACAAAAGCAAATTTTATGCAACAAACAAACAACCTTGATGGTTAAAAAATATCATTTAAAATAATTATTACAAGAAAAACAACAAAATTATATTAAATAAATGAAGAAAAAAAACCAAAACTTTAGCATTATATTTAAAACAAAAAAAAAAAACAAAGAATAATAATAAAAGAAAATAATTAATATTAAAAGAAAAAAACATGTTAAACTACTAGTAGGTTATTAAAAAACATACAAAACCAACAACAACTATATACATAATATTAAAACAAACAAATGAAAGGATACAACAAAAACAAATTATTGTAATATTAATAATATTTAAAGAAATAATTAATAATAACCGCAAAAGGCAACAAAATAAACCAACATTAAAGGCAACATTAAAAATGTTAGCAAAACAGAAATACTTTAGATTCTTAAAATACCAAGAGAATGAAATAAATTAAAAATTATAAATAAAATGAAAATGAAATTTAATTCTATAAAACAAAAAAAGAAAAGAAAACCAAACAGAATACCCTTAAAAACAAAAACTAAAACAATTGAGTGAAAAATTATTTAAAATTAAAATTTAATTTAAAAAAAAAAAAAGAAAAAGAATAGAAATACAAAAACAAATGCAAATACTATATAAAATTAAAAAGCAAAAACAAAATAAATATAAAAAACAAACAACCGTATAGTATGTCTTTTTTCTTCTACTTGTAATTAAAATTAAAAAACAAAAACAAAATAATTTTAATAATATTAAAAATAAAATTTAAAAAAAACAAATGAATTTATAAATTTATTATTAACTATTAACTAGAAATAAATATATTAATTATAATTGCAAATGCAAAAAACAAAAACAAATTAGTAAATAAATAAAGTAAGGAGAAAATAAAAAACAGAAAAAAAAACAAACAAACAAACCACTTTAATGCAGCTACTATTTAAACTTAATGTGTATTACAATTAAAAACATTACACAACACAATAATTTTTATTTGAAAATTTGCTAAAAAAAAATTCAAATCGCCAAAGAAATGAGATTCAGAAAATAAATACCTACATACAGGTATGTATGTATACATTGAGAGAGACATACATAAAAATTAAAATTTTTCAGAGAAAAAAAATCGGTAAAAATTTCCTACTGGGAGGAGCTCACAGCAAAGTAAAAGAAATTCTTTTCGAAATACAGAAGTTTATATAATGTTTTGTTTACGAAACACAAAGTTCTAGGGTTTATCTCTTTCTCGAATTGAAAGACAGAGAGACAGCCTTCAGTATTTTTTTAAAACCAAAACGAGCTATAAATAAATATTAAACGGAAACATTTCTCAATGCCCACGAATTTCTTCCTTATTTCAGTGGCTAAGGACTAGTAACTTATTCGATAGCAGAGCATATAAATGACCAGAGTTCCCGATCAGCTAATATTTTTATATGTTTACATGCATCTATTGAGATAAAAAGTAGAAGCTTCAAGTAGTCCTTAGACGATCAAAATACCAAAAACAGCAAAAAAAAATTTAAAGCAAATAAAACCCACTTTTAAACATTTTCAAAAGTGTCCTCTCCATGTGTACATATTTATCTAGTGATGGATCTCTCATAAAAAAAACATCATGATGAAATCATATGATATTTTCTAACCAATGTTAGTGATTCATTAAAATAAATAAAAATTTAATGAAAGTATACAAAACAAAGGAATAAATTATAGAATTTATATTCTGTTTACAAATAATATGATTTGAAAAGTTTAAAAATAATTCCAAATTATATTAGTTTTCTGAATTAAACTAAAGAAAGAGAAAAAATTCAAACGAACAATTCAATTATTTTTGGGAAAGGGAAGATACGTAAATTAAGCTGAAAGATAAAATGATGAGTGCTGCTCTAAAACTCATCCGTATTTGTATTATAGTGTTTTAAGAACACAATAAAAGACTTTAAATTTTATGAATTTTGACTGGCGAATATGTAAAAGCCTGCCGTGGCAACTGCCACATTGTTGCAATTAGGTTGTGATAAAAAAAAGGCAAGAGAAATACATGCATTCATACATTGTGGGTCAATACAACCATTTTATTACGATTACGTTCTACCTTCTCACACCATACATGTTTAATATCATCCCTGAGTGGCGGACGTCGAATCCGTCAAATCCGCTTATGATAGAACACTGCTCACAGTGAGTTACCGATGCTTTAGTTGAGGTTTGAACTCTCAAGCCTCCCATCTAGTGAGCCAATATACTAATTATTGGATTACGGCCACCAAAAGATCAAAAAAAGGCAAGAGAGAGGAAGCGCTTTAGTCGGAGTTTAATATATATAGACTGTCACTAGTAACTGATCTTAAAATCTGTCTCTTAGCTGAATTGATTCAGATCGGCCTAATCGTGCATTAAAATCTATTGGCGAAATTGTCACCATGACATAGCCGATTTGGTTGGATAGAACAGGTAGGTAGGGTTTAATGTTAGAGATTATTGGTAGTGAAGGCTATATCGTCCAAATATCCTTGATAAGGCAGGTTTTAAAACTTTCATTAAACCTTCTGGCGTGTTTTCATAATGCACTATAAACTGTTGTCATGCTTTATTATTTTCTAAGAGGTATAATCAACCAAACTGTACTGTGGTAATTTTGCGAAATCGCTAAGAAATGTTCGTCATTTTTTGACAACGAATAATGTCACATGCTTTCTTTTAACACGTTGACTGCAGCGGCAATTTTCGGAAAACTGGTCACGCATGCCTTTTTGTTTTTTCCCAGAAGCTATTTATCGATACTAGCACTGATATAATACGATTTAATTCGTAGCTACACAAAATGGCAGGCTTAGTGAGTACGAGATAACTCGTACTTGGCACCCTAGAAGGGAACGCAATCCACGAGTTATCTCGTAGTCGGCAGTCAATGTGTTAAAGGTATATGCCCACTTTTCTTGTAAGTTAAGCTTTGAGTTCAATAAAGTCTCTTAAAAGTGAAAATTATTCGTGTAAAATTTGATATTTCCTATTTTGTTCGATCCCCTTTGTGTTTGTTTACCCGGTGTGAAGTACCGCACACTGCTTTTTACAACCATTCAAGCTTTAACTTGAAGTGTAACGGTAACTTTCTATGAGTGGTTAGGTTAGGTTAAGTTGAAAGGGCCTTAGGTGGCACATCACTGTAAGTAGCATGACCCACTGGTCTGTTGTAACGCTTCACAAAAATTAGAACAAAACGAGAGAGAGAGAAGGAAAAATTAAAACAAACTCAAGAAAAGGAAATAAAGGAAGAAAAGTGAACTAAACACTAACCATTATACCACAGAGTAGCATACTGTCCTATGGATAAATATTCTTCTAAATATACCAACCCCGGGCAGTCAATCCTGTTTATGAACCCTATCAGATCATAAAGCCTGCAGTATTTCAGATCCATCGATCAGTTCCTTAACAAAACGACTACCGAGCTATATCTATATACATACATAGCCCACAGAAATCAAATCTATTACATGCATACATACATACATAATTGGCCATTACAAGCCTTCAGTCAGGATTACGGTCTAAATTCTCACACCACTCATGTTGTATGCGTTAATTTTATGCGTGAGTGGCGGGACCTACAGTTTAACATCGATTCCGAACTATAGATTTTTTGAGGCACTATTCGTGGCAATTTTATTTACTCGGAGATTTTTTGCCAGAAATCTGCTGAGAGTAAGTCGCCAAAGAAATATTTTTTTTTTCATATTTCGTTTTCATGTTTGACCTGGGATACGAACCCGAGCTTCACGTCTAATAAGCCAACACACTACCTATTAGACTACGGCGATAACTCTATTACATCTGTTAAGTCTAATACAAAACTAATACTCTTTGCGACGGAAGACACACTCACTGTACCCAATGGTCTTAGTTTTAGAACCATCAGTACGTGTTCTATACAAGATACTTTACATGGAAGGATACATGTCCGTCCACTTTAAAAAAAATCACAACAATTTACGGTCTAACTTACCTTCTATCGATTTGTTGCTGTAATTGGCTGTCGTTTCAAAGGTTTCCAACTGCGTGCTCCTCATGTCCACAGATAACAGTCATCAGCACTTCCACATAACTTTTGAAACTAACGTTCACAACACTCGCTGGAGGTCTTAATCCCCACTTCGCGCTACAGTCGAATATTCTCAAGACCGAAACTGTGCGTTTATTTTAACGTATTTATTTCCACAAGGTTTTCTTTTAACGTTTCCATTCTTTTTTTCTTCACACGCGACCATTTTGTTTTATGATTCCAATATTTACGATACTTTTTATGTTAACAACTAAATAAATTTCAAAATTCCGTTATACTTTCACTAAAAAAAACATTTTAAATGAAAAATAAACACTTATAATTATAATTAAACTTAAAATAATTCAATTCTGCTCACACGCTTAATAAATGTTGTCAACTAAAATTTTTCTATTCTCTTTCACGATCTTTGAAAGAACCATGAGCAAAAGTGTTGCCATATTGTAAAAAGAGTACTTTGAAGATAAAATCCGTTTTTTGAAATTTGTAACAAATTTTTGAATTTTTCAAATCATATTCGTTAATTAAATTCATTTATTTGATTATAATTTTAGTTTTAAGTTAAGAGGCAACTAATAAGCAATCTTTTGAAGATACCTAAGTAGATGTCAAAGAAAACTAAAAAAAAATGTATACATGTGTTGGTTAGTATAAAAAAAAACAACAAAAATTATCTTCAGCAAATCACAAAAAAAAACCCACATTAGTGTAAATATTATATTCAACAAATTAAAAATGCTAAAATGCCAAAAAAAAAATTAATTTAGATAAGAATAAACAAAAAAAAAAACTATTTGTTTTTCAAATTTAAAATTAAAAAAAAAAAAAGAAAAATGTAAACAAACAAACACTCTCATTCTTTAAAATTAAAATTCAAATAAAACTGAATAAAAAGGTTGATATAAACTTACTATATATATATACATATACATACAATACTATACTATATATACTAACTAATACTGTATTAATTAAAAATAGTTAAACTTAAAATATTATAACTTTAATACATATAAACTATTATACGATATATTATAGGTGAATAACTTAGAAGAGAAGAAGGGAAAATCCCCATAATTGGCGTAAAAAAAAGGACACTAAAACTAATGTCAGAAAAAAAAAGTATTAAAAGATAAATAAGTACACTGTACAAAACAATATGTGGTTAATTTATAAATAATACTTTAGCAACTAAATAATAATTAATTAATTGGATTCTTATTTAACAAGAAAATGTAAATAAATTAGAAATTCATCACAAAACCTTATAAGAATAAAATAAAAGTAATAAATAAATGTAAATGTTATCCAAAAACCACAAAATATAAGAAAAACCTTAATGTCTGTCTACAAAATGGCGAAAAAAGGCTTACTGGAAAAGAAAATATTTATTGTAGCCGTATAAAATTCAACAGAAACTAAAATTCAAAATACAATACTTGATGAAATAAATTACAGTGAAAATAAAAAATTAAAATAAATAAAAAAAAAAAATAAGAAGTAAACTGTGACGCTGGCGTTACATAACAACAAACAACATACAAACAAACAACAGCTATTTGAAAATGTCAATGTTTTTCTTTTTTAATAATTTTTTTATTTAAGAACTAACAAGAAACAAGTTATTTATTATTTATAGAAAAAAAAACCAAATTCTCTTTTTTATTTACAAAATCATAGACTCTATATTTCCTATAAACAAACTACATACATACACCTTATTCTCAACAACAACAAAAAAACATTTATATATACTTACATACATACATATATTACACATACATACATAAAAAATACTAAAAGCAAAAAACATTATAAATAATTATAAATATTATAATTATTATATACAATACAACAACAGACAGTACTTATAAATATTTGTATCTAGCTAAAAATAAAATTTAAGTTTATTTAACATTATTATTGGTGGTTAATAAAATATTAAAAAGAAAAGAAAACATTATTATAAACAAATTTAGCAACCAACCAAAAAAATATATAAAAAATGTAACGTATAAAAATAAATAATATTGTATATAGTATATATATATAAATAAATATATGTATACTATATATATTATATATAGAAACCAACCAATAATAAAAAAAAACAAAAAAAAACAAATAAATTTAATTATACATATTAAAACTATAAATAAATGGTAATATAATAAAATATTTGGCATAAAAAGTCTAAAAATAATAATAAAAATAAAAAATAAATTAAAAAAAAATGAAAATTTTAAAAAATCGTACTGAAAATGAAAATGTTTCTTCTTTCTTTCTTTCCATTGTTTTGTATTATTTTGCTGACTGACAGTTAAAAACAGCTTGCAGTTTTTAGGAAAAATAAACAAGTTTTGGGGAGTTTGGGGCTTGAAATTTCGAAATCGTTATAAATTACACAAATCTTGAAAATAATCTGGCACCACTATATATAGCGGTTTAAAAAAACGGCTCTTGCGTTTGTGTAAACATATTTTAGCAAATTCTTTTTCCGTATCCGGTTTGTAAAAAAAAAAATAAGGGACTTCTTGTTTTATGGAACAATTGACGTGCGAGGTTTGTGTCTGAAGTATGAGTGTGTCACGACTATAGTTGTGTTTGGTGTGGTGGTTGTGAGGAGTTACCGTTCGTTAGTGGTGTTGTCGTTTGTTAGTGGTGGATTCAAGCGAGTTGTGGGGAAGGGAGAATTGAAAAAGATGGCGGCGCAGAGATAGATATAGAGAGAGCGAAAGAGCAGAAGGAAAGCAGCCAGCAAGCATTCCGGTTCTCCCATACTCAGCCTCAAGACGTACCCCCTGCTTTTAGGCAAAATAATATTGTTAATTTGTTTGGCTTTAAAGTGTGGTGAGTTCTGTGTGGTGACTTTGAATATGTGGTGAATTACTCAGATGTGGCGAATAAAATTGAATTCACCATCAAACGCCGTTACTTCAAAAAAAACTACATGGCATTACCGACATTCGGTTCAACATTAGTTTCACCGTGTTACCACTCACGAAGTGTGTGGTTTGTGTCTGGAATACGTGTATTTCACCTCGATTAGCAGAAGCATTGGATTGAAAGAATCCATCAGAAATTGGAACAAACATTTTTAAAACTTGGCATAACTTTGGCATTTATTTAAAAACGAGTGGATTATGTATGCCCTATACAAGAGAATTTTAGAAGCTTTTTTTACAAATTACCAGGCGGTTTATTGTCGCAGTTTTTTATGGAAGAAATTAATATATACAGTAGATGGCGCTTTTGCTCAGGTTCGTGTTTATACTTTGATTGCGTTAACTTTAAAATTTTTTATTAATTCTGATTCATTATGAGACATTTTTATTCTGTGCACAGTACTCTTCCTCTAACAAAAAATAAAGATATGTTAGCGCGTAAATATAACCTTAACTCTGCCCTAATTTGTGCTAAAAGAGAAATTGCAGCCAATATTTATTAATCTTAGTTTCCCATTGCATTCAAATAGTAATTGTAACATAAGGCTGGCCTTAGAAACACTGAAAAAATTAATTAAATGGTCCACTGAACTTTAATTGCGTATACCACGTCTTCTCTGGATTGAGTACAGCCGAAATGTCTGTCAAATTCTACATGACTCTGACGCATAAATCAGACTGAATTTGATAATAATTTGCATATTCGCTGTGATTTGTTGTATGCATGCTCCTACGACTTAATAAAATCCCACAAAGAAGTCAAACAACAAGGTCAAATCGTAAGATCTCTGATGCTAGTTTACATCACCTCCACATGCCATCAAACCGCTTGTACAAAATGTCCAAAGTAGCATAAGCTGTGTGGCAAGTACCACCGTTCTGTTGAAGCTACGTGTTGTTGGTGCCCCAGATCATTCCAGTCAGGTCAAAAAAAGTTGAGAATTGCCGACATATAGTGCTGGCCGTTGACAGTGATAGTCTGGCCAAAATAGTTTTCAAATAAAAAAAGGATCGATGACGCAGCCAGCTCAAAATCCACACTAAACAGCGATTTTTTCAAAATGCATTCGATGCTCTTGGATCCTATGCGGATTGCTATCGTCTCAAATTCTATAGTTTTGCTTGTTCACGTATTAATTAAGAAACAGGACTCATCATTGAAGATCCTTTACCAGTGAAATCTAGGATCAGTTGCCAACTGATTTAGCCAAACAGATTGAATAGATGGCAGCTAATTTAACAGACGTAGTTTCTACAAAATGGCCGCTATCAACTGTCAAACTTCGACAGTCTCCATACTAAATGTTGCCGATGCACATAAAACAAGGTTTTGTTTTTTAAAATTGCATCTTGGTAGTGTATCGGTTTTATCTTGGTCGACCTCATTCTTGCCAAACTTACTTTCCATTGCGTGCTCCATTTGTTTAGTGTGCTAGTCTGACAGCGCGAGGATTTTGACTATCACTTTAATGCACACCGATCGTAAGGTTTTAGTCCCTCTTATCGTTTTAATTAGAAAATAAATTGAATTGAGAAATTGATTGGATTAAATCCCTTCGTTTGTATAGCTTTTATAACTTACCCCTTTAAGCAAAATACAGTCAAAGCCCGGTATAACAAATACTCACTTTAACGAATTCGGGTTATAACGAATGAGTAAATTTCTTACATTGACCACCTTATATAACGAATGTTTTATAATTTTCAAGCTCAGTATAACGAATGAATTAAAAAATGGTAAAAACAATGAATGTAACCAATAACAACACAGAAAATGTTCGTTACAGTACCGTCGGTTTTCATTTTATACAAACTCACAGTGCTTTTAAACAAGTGGCCATAAAAATTGTAGTCAATTTGTAACAAGTTGTTTTATTTTATAAAAAGATGGGAAATAAAACAAGAATTTCTTTAAGTGAAAAAATAATAATTTTAGGAGACTGGATCGCTTTCAGTGATTTCAAACAAATATAAAATATCAAAATTATCCATATATACATTTAAGAAAATGGAAAGTAAAATCGTTTCAAATCTTGAAACTACAAACAATGGATGAAAAAACCTCGATCCCTCAGAAAGGGAGAATATCCCGTAATGGAGGAAAAACTCTATCAGTGGACCAATTTTCTAATAATCAAACGAAAATAAAGCATTCTGAAGTAATAAAATATTTTGATAAATGTATACAATGAGGTTCCCAAAATAATATTAATATTTCAAAACAATTAGTACTTCGAGAAATACAGGAAGAAGCTCTTCAAATGCGTCTTCAAGTTACTTGTAAACAAACGTCTATAATTGATTTTTTTCCGCCAACTTAAATAAATTAAACGTTATTTTAAGGACATATCTATATATTTTTAATAAAATGAATTAAAAGTACTTGTACTTTTCTTTTTTTTAATAAAATTTTGATAAAAAAAAAAACGTCGCGATATAACGAATTTTTCACTATAACGAAAGGGCCTGACAATATATCGTTCGTTATACCGAGCTTTGACTGTACATACATACATAGTATATCTTGTGATTCCTTTAAGAAACACCTCCGCTTATATTGAAGATTAACAGCATGTGAATAGGCATAGTAGGAGAGAGAGAGACATACAAAACGAGAGAGTACATAGATATTTTCAAATTTTCTCTATATATTTTGTTTTTGTCAATTATTTTTTTTTCTTTTCTTCGGTTTATTATTAAATTTATAATTTTTGTTTTTGTTTTTCTGTTTCATTTTTTGTTTTGTTTTGTTGTTGTTTTGTTTCCTTGTTACGAGAAGCTGGTTGATGTCTCTGTTAGTGTCTCTAATTGTAAATGTATTTATTTGCATTGTATGTGTCGGAGTGTATTGGTGTGTGTGAGTATGTGTATCTGTGTGTATCCATTAAATATTACAATTAAATTACAGAAATATTTTGTTTTTAATAATGCCTAAAAATGGATGTTTCTTCTTCTTCTGCTTCTTTTTTTATATGCATAAACGAGTTTGTTGTTATTTTATTTTTTTTGTTCAAATAATTGTATATTTTTGAATTATTTCTTTTTGTTTTTTGTTGTTGTTTTTTTTTTTTGTTTTTTGTTTATAAATAATCGTAAAGCTACTTAAATGTATATAATTTGTTTTGTTTTTTTTTTATTATTTATTACTTATAATTTTTTTTTATAATATATATGATTCTTTTTTGTTTTATTTACTTGTATTATTTTATTTTTCTTTTCCTTTATTCTTCCTTTTTCTGTTAGCTTAATAATGTTAAATTTTGTTTTAGAAATATTTTTTTTCTTGTTTTTGTGTTTTTTTTTAATTATTTATTTATTTATTTATATATATATATATATGCATATAATGTATAATTTATAATTGATAATCAGTTATAACTTATTACTATTATTATGTATGTATGTATGTACATATAATAATAATAATAATAATTTTTTGTTTTTGTTGTATTTTTCTTTTAGATTTTTGAATTTATGCATATTTTTATTTGAGTTGTTTGTAGGGGGGAGCGGTGTTAAGGGGGGTAAAAGAGGAAAGTGGTAGAGGGGAGTTTTGTTTTATTTTCTATATTTATATCAAAGTTATTTTTTGTTGTTTTGTTGTTAATATTAATAAAAAAAAACTACTAAAAATTGTTTTTTTTTGTTGTTGTTTGTTTGTAGTTGTTGTGTTTGTTTTATTTTTCTACTATATATATGTATATATATATATTTATTTATATATATTGTTGTTTTTATTTTATTATTTATTATTTAACAGTATAAATTGTTTTGTTTGTTTTTGTTTTTATTTTTAATATTTAGCAAAATTTGTTAACATCATTTGATTTAATTTTAAATGGTTTTTTAATATTTATTTTATTTTTTATATTTATAAGGGAAAATCATTTATATATACTATATATATACGTATTATATATCGATTTTTGTTTTTTTCTTTCATCTCATAATTATTATTTTGAACAACATTTAGTACAATAACTTTATAAATAATAATAATAATACAATTATTATTACATTAATAATGTAAGTATATATAAAAAAATTCTATACAAATAATACAAATGCTCTAAGTATGAAGCGTCCTATTTTCTAATAAAAAAAAATAAAATAAAATAATATAATTATAATATTAATAATTAAAAAAAAGTATATATATATTTTATATTTATTAATATATATATATATATATGTATTTATAATTTTCATTTGCATAGTTTTTCTTTCTTTATTTATTTTTATTATACCAAACCAATAATTGGTAGTTGTTATCTACTAGCATTTAAGTTTTAAATTTTTTTTCATTTGTTTTTTTATTTAATTTATAACTTATTTTTATTAGTACATAATAATATTGCATATATATATGTATATATGTTTTATATACTCTGTTTTATATTATTTTGTTTTCTTTCGTATTAGTTTTACAGTTTTTGGAATTTTAAAAACATTTCTTTTTTTCTATACAAAGTATTGGATTTCAATGGAAGGGAGAGGAGTATGGATAAGACAGGGTTTTAGTAGGTTTTTTTTTTGGAAAGTTTAAGAAGTTTTTTTTTTATTTTTAATTTTGTTATATTTTTACACTTTTTTGTTTGTTTTAAATCTAAAAAATACTTTTTTTTAATTATTAACATAAGACAGGAAATTATTTTAAAATTATACACAGTTTTTCCTTTATTTTCATTACTTTTCTTTTCCTTTTCCTTTTTTTTTTTGCTTAATGTGGTATAAAGGGAATTGTTTTTTTTTTTGTTTACTTTTTTCCCTATATATATAGTAAATATATATATATGTATGTATGTATATATAATACAATATAATTCTTTTTTAAAGATTACTTGGTCTCTTTACCGTTTTAATTTATATAATATACTTGGGCTTTTTGTTTTTGTTGCTTTTGATATCTCTAATTTATGTTTTTAGATTTTCATGTGTTTTTTTTTTGTTGTTTTGTTATTGAATTTGGAAATTAAACCTTGAAAGCTCTTTTAGTTTATCATCGGCCGGTTTGGGCATTGGGGGGTGCAGGTTGTGGTGGTGCCATAGTCATAACACCTGTAGGCGGTCCTCCAGGTTCTTCTTTTTTCGGTTGCAGTATTGGTTCCACGACCATGGGATGAGGCATGCCGCCCATAGTGGCAGGCTTACCACTTATTGTTTGCGGTGGTCCCTGTTGCGGTTGTCCCATTGGTCCCTGCTGCAGACGATGGTGCGGGGGTGGTGGTGGTCCCAAAGGTCCCACTACACCCGATGGTGGCGGTATGGGTGATGGTTCTTTGCCTCTCAAATGGGCTGCTGATTGCACTGCATACATGCTCATGGCTGCCTTGTGGCGTTCTTCCTCATGCCGCAAAGCCACTTCCATTAAGGGATTATAGCGCAGGGCTGTCATACCGTAAGGATCCCTATAGGGATCCATAGGCCAGCCTGGCGGTCCAGCAGGACCAAAGTGTGATAGCGGCGGCCCTCCTAAAGAAGGAGGCATCATTTGCCTGGCCAAATGGGGCGGTGGCGGAACACCATGGGGTCCATGACGACCAGCCATGAACGAGGCATGATGTGCTGCTGCCGCTGCATTGGCTTGAGCCTGAGCCAGTTGATGTTGATAGCGGGGATCTGCTGCTGCGGCTGCCGCTGAAGCTCTCATCATCATGGCGTCTTGTTCTTCTTTGCTTCTAGGCATTTCCTCTTTGATACGCATTTCTGGGCCAGGTCCTGCAGGGCCACCAGGCATATCTGTTACACTACGATGAGGCGATCTTTCTCGTGCCGAATTCATAGCTGCCGCCGCTGCTGCTGCCTGTGACAGTTTATTGCTCTCATTAATACGCTGTTGTTGCAACATTCTTTCCCTTTCCATTTCACGTCTTTCCATTTCTCTACGCTCTCGCTCTTTACGTTCTCTTTCTCGTTCTCTTTCACGCATTTCCCGTTCCTGTTGCTCACGCTTAAGTTTCTCTTCTTTTTCTTTGCGCTCTCTTTCCTCGCGTTCACGTTGCCTCTGTCTATCACGTTCTCGTTGTTCTCTTTCGCGCATCTCTCGCTCGCGTTCACGTTCCTCAGCCTCACGGCGGGCATTATCCAAAGCTGTGGTATCTGGTTTCATAGGCCAGCCGGGCGGTGCTCCCGCCGGATGATAAGGCACGGTACGTTGTAGAGCAGCTCTAAAGAAACGGTATTTCAAAATTATAACCTCAAAAAAGAAAAACTGTGCTTTCATTATGGAAACTTACGCTCTCCAAGGATCATGTAAAGCACCGCCAAGTTGTATTTCTCGGCCGAAAGGCGATATGCCAAAGCCAAAGGGACCCACATAGCGGCCAAAAGGAGATACAGCTGTACCTGGTATAAACGAAATAAATGGAAAAAAATTCGTTTAATTTTCCAAATTTATTTCAATTCGCCAAAAAAAAAAATATGACAGTAGCATGGACTAAAAATGAACTCAAGCTTAATAAAACTTAATTGCGAATTTAGCGATGATGCACAATACATGATGGACCTTTTCGGTTTTTTTTTTCGAAACATTAGTGATGAAGTTAACTTACCTATATGACTAGGTGGTGCCCCAATGAAACTGGTCGACAGGGGAGAAGTGTCAAACGGTGAACGCCCTGGCATTGCGGTAGCATAGGCTCCTGGTGGCAATTCACCAGGCCGGTGTAAAAGATGTGGTGAAGCTGCAGCAGATAATGATAAGGCTGGCGAAGCTTTCATGCTCATTGCCGATACCGCTGATGGCGAAGGACCTGCTCCTAAACTCGAATTTGCCGTACTTGTTTGCGACACAGTGTTTGTAGGCGTAACACTAGCACCACTACTGCTTGGCGCTGAGCCCGGTGTTGATCTACCCGTACTGCCAGCACCACTAGCAGCAGCCGCTGCCAATTTATCGGGATTCTGTTTGTTTTGGTGGTAGTAAATTTCCCACGCAATACGCACATGCATTGCATTCCAACGTCCTGTTTTCTGTAAATTTGAAAACATAGGAAAAAATTTTAGAAATTAAATACAAGGAGTACGTATAGTAAACAATCGAAATGCTCATATAAAGAGGATTGTATCCTGATCGTTGTAGTTGTTGTTGTTTATGTTTAACCTGTGTGTACCAAATTTGAAAAACATACCGTAAACTTAATGGATTTAGAAGAGGAATCTACAATATTAGTTGGCAAAGGTGGTTGAGGTGGTGGTTGTTGAGGATTTGTGGATGGCGTTGTTGGTTGTATCGTCTGATCGATTGATTGTTGGCGAAATTTTGAATGAAAGTTTTTTTGATTTTGTAGGATGGTTGGTTGGTGGTTTGGATTAATTTTGGGTGATGATGTTATGATAAATGATGGTGATTTGATTGGTTGGTTGGTGATGGTTGGTGACAATTACAAATACAATGTTAAAGATATTTTTTTAATGTACATGAAAATGAAATGGAGGAGGAAAAAAAATTTTGCATTCAATGAAGATGTTAAAAGGATTTCTAATGTTTATTAAATTAATCTGAAATTATTACATTCAAATAAAGAGAACAAACAAACAGAAAAAAATGTACATCCGATAACCGATAACTAAAGAAACTAAAACTTATTCTTTCACACATGATTGAAATGTGGAATTGCTGTTGAGCTTTTTTAACTTGATTCACGATCTGAAGTATGTACAGAGTATAGATCAGCAATGAGTATTCAAAAAGATGAGTAGATTCGTATCATACTCATAATTTCTGATACTTATATGCATTCAAACTTATTTTAATATCATACTCATACTACTCATATTTAAAATTTGAAGTACTCATTGTACTCATACTTAACAATATGCATGATGTTGTTGATTTCGACTCTCCTTTGCTCAACATTTACAAGAATCACAAACTAAGTATGATTAACGAACGAACACTCGAATCATTCGAAACATTTATGAGTATTATAAGTATAAATTTACGAATCTGACTGTGTAGGCGTATGAATTAAACATATTTCGAATGTTATGAGTTGTTTGTACCTGTACTTATAAATCAATGTTGTAGTGAGTACGAATGAATCAGAGTAGTTGAATTTCAATACTGTTGATTCACTCATGCTCAAAATTTCGTGCGTACTTATGAGTAGCGAAAAAACGATTCACTACTGATCTCTGATACGGAGGTATGAGTTCATTACCCTAGCTAAAATATTAAACTAAACAAGCGCATGACAATGTGTCATATTGAAAAACAGAAAGAACTAAACCGAAGACTATTCAAGTTAAAAAAAACTTAACACAAAACGTATTACGTTACGTACTTGTATAAAGTAATTTTAATTCACTTCATTCAATACGTGGTGTGCGTACTATTGACAAATGAGTTGAGGACCTGTTGAAGTGCAGATAAACGTTTTTGAGTGAATTCCTCAATGAAATAATCTTCCTTCCGTTAAAGCCAGTTTGTCTGTTTTATTACGTTACGTTCTCAGATAATGCCCTGACGTAAGTGCTCATTTTAGTTCAATTCATTCAAGACGCAGTGTGCATACTATTGACAAATGAGTTGGGGATCTGTTGAAGTGCAGGTAAACGCTTTTGAACGAATGAAAGTTAAGAACTGAAAGCCTACACGAGAATTATTCACATATCTTCGTTCATAAACGGACTAAAGAGAACTCTAAAATTAAATGAAACAATACAGAGTCAACTGTCTGTACCAAGAACCTTTTTCAGTAGGAAATAACAGAGAATTCTTTACGTAACTAAGGCATATTGTTGTCCAAGTGGTAACAAGTAAAGGGAAATAGTTCGATTTAAATTCGATTTTATTCTTTTCGAAAATTAATGAAAATGTTTGACATAAATTTCGTAATTATAGTGGCGGCGGCTATCAGATGTACATTTTCTTTTTCGATTTTTCTTTTATAATTAACGTATTAAGAGTATGATAGGAATGCTTTAAAGTTTCTAGTGAGAGTTTCTACATGAGAGTTTGTATTTTGTTTAGGAATTTCTGAGACGACCTACATACCTTTGGCGCAAATGAAGTTAAATGGCTGGGAGGCATAAATGGTGTAGCACCCCCGAGGCCAGGATGCAGGAGACCGGCTGGCGTATAACCCGTATACCCGGGCAAACTTATGCCCGTACGATAGAACGGTGATTCAACGGCTGCCAATTTAGGAATGTCTTTGAAAAGTGGTGGAGGAAATAGGGGTGCCGGGGCTGGTGGAGGTGCGGCAGCCAAAGCTGTCGGCAACAGTTGCTGATGTTGATGCAGATGGGTGTGTTGGTGTTGATGATGATGTAATTCTTGCCTTAGATAAGGTGAAGGAACTCCTGTATTCGGCGCATGAGGCGATGGTCCAGCAGATGGGGGTCCAGCCGCAAGACTAGCTCCTTGTGTACCAGAAGAACTGGATGTTGGTGTAGATGTAGGCGTTGCATTAGCTGACGACGGTGAAGCAGTCGGAGCTCCTGGTGGTGGAGCAGAGGTTGAGGTTGGTGGCTGCTGTTGATTATGGCCTGTCGACGATGGCTGTGTCGGAGGTGGCACAGCCAAACCACTACGATCCAGAAACCGATTATCCAATTCACGTCGTAACAGGTCGGCTTGATCATCTGAAAGTAATACAGAATATTAGTTGAAACACAAAAAAACATTCTTTTCGTTTTTCATTTACTTTTACTGGGTTGAAAGAGAGACTCCGCAGAAAAGGGATGCGGAGCAGAACTTTGGGTTGTTGTGGTAATGGGACCACTATTTGCGGCAGAAGTTACTATGGAGGAAGAAGAGACCGTTGCAGGTGAACTATTGCTATTGCTCATGGAACTAACAACAGAAGGTGGCGCAATTGAAGAAGCTGCTACTGCAGGATGAGGCGGCATTGGAGGCACAAAGTACTGTGGATGAAATCCAGTTGTCGAGCCAGGTGGCAATCCGGGCGGTGGTGGTAGACCGGACGTGTTGGAATGCATAGTTGGTGTATGTGGCGAAACCGAAATGGGGGGCGGTAGTGCTGATGCAGTACTGGTAACAGCTGGCGGTGGTGTAGGCCGTGTTGCCAAACTTGAGGAAGCATGAGATGTGGCTATCGACGCAGAAGGTGGCATGGACATAGACGTAGAGCTGCATATGCAAAATATTAAATTGAAGAATTTTTAATTCAATTTTCTCAGATTTTTTCTCTTGTATATTAAAAAATAACAACAACTTACCTTGGCGGCCACATTGCTGTTTTAGGACCACCCGGTCCATATTGTAATGTCCCTGGCGGTGGTTGATGCAGCTGGGATGCTGTCATCATGGGCATAACACCTGAGGCATGTGTGGTTGTAGGCAACGAAACCGTGGAACTGTACGAGTTATTTGACGATATAGCCAGTGAAGCAACTGAATGTGGTATTGGCAGAGGCGGTGGTGCTGCAGAACCGCCGCTCGTTGTTACATACGGCGCGGACGATGAATTCGCTGCTGAACCACCCAAATGAGTATTGGCAGTTGAAGAGCGTGCTAAATAGCTGACATTATTATTATCGTTACCACGTTCTTTTGAGGGACTTTCGGTTTGTGGTGAAATTCCTTTGTGAATCACAGATGCTGACGACGATGATGATGTAGTCGATGTGGGCGTGCTTCCTGACTGACTACTATTTATGGATGTTGTAGGCGAAGCTCCTCTTAAAAGTGCCGGATGTGGTGGCAGCATATGAGGTGGTAAGGGGGGCATATGTGGTGGTGCCAAATGGGGATGACCCATTAAGTGAGGATGTGGTGGTGCCAATAGCTGGGCACCTTCACGTGTAAGAGGCGATGAGGGTGTCAAACCACTTGTCATTCCTCCGCCGCTTAGCGTCGCACTGAGAGGTGTAGAGGCCGAAGTTGTGGTCGTAACATTTGCTATACTATGCGCTGAGTGAGATACAGATGGATGAGGCGGCAAACCAATAGCAGTAGGTTGATGGTGAGGCGGCAAATGTCCACTCAAAATTTGTGGTTGTAATTGCAACGATTGCGGGTAGGGCAGATGAGGATGATGAAGTATATGAGGAGCCATTGAAGAAGAGGCGGGTGGCGGTGGCAGGCCATGCTGATTTTGATTTCCCGCAGAAGACGATGATGATTGCGAAGTCGGTGTGGGTACAGTGGTGGGCGTGGAACTAGTGGGCGTATTAGAACCACTACTACTGTTACCCATGGAACCCGCTGCCGTGTGGCCTCCAGCTTGTGACTGATTTACCGGTGTTGGAGGCCTTAAGCCGGCTGGTTTGTTTGTCATTTGCTGCATCATGGGAGATTCTCGACTTGTACGTGGCGAGGCACTTGGCGATGGCACTGCAGGCGGCAAATATGGACTATGGGGTAAACCACTGTAAGGAGCATATAGAGGATAATTTGCATAGGGCGGGCGATATGGCGATGAATGTAATAACATGGGCGAAATGCCATTAGGCGGCAAGCCCGCTGGCATCATACCGGGAGGCGCCACACCAGGTGGTAAGCCAGGCGGTAAGCCCGCTGGAAAAATTCCTGCAGTTGTCTGTATGGTAGGCATACTGCTCATGCTACTACTACTCGAGAATTTGGCCATTGAAGTAATCGCTGAAGAGGCGCTTGACATGGGCGGTTGTGGTAGGTGAGAAGACGCAGGTGGCATTGAGGAAGCCAATGAGGAGGCATGAAACGAGGCAGTTGATGTTATAGCTAGCGATGTGGGTTTACTGTTTGGTGCTGACGAAGAGGGTGCCTGTTGCGACTGAGATTGTAACTGCTGCTGCTGCTGATGCTGCTGCTGCTGGTGATGGGAGCCGGGCGGTGTAGCTGTTGAAGGCATAGCATTAGCATGTGGTGAGATCCTAGAGGAACCGCTATTTTGTGGCATATGTGAAATACTACTACTACCGAATGGAGGCAGATAACCATTCATCATGGGTGGTGGTGGAGCTGGACCATGAATGCCTTTATCTCGATTTTCAGCCTCATTCTGTTGTTGTTTCATCATGACAGATTGCTGATGCTGAGCATTTGCTGACGAATGCAGATTCGAGGGAGGAAATGGATGGGTAGGTGGCGGTGGCCCCAGTCTACTATTCATAGATCCCGATGCACTAAAACCTCCCGGTGGACCAGACATTAAACCTGCACCCGTAGAAGATGATGGCAATTGAGCACCAGGCGGCAACTGCATACTTGACGAGGAATTACCGCCAACTTGCGAAGGCGGATGAAGTACTGACGCTGATTTCGCTGAATGCATTGCTTGTAAAGGCGATGCATTGGTTTGTTGAGATGGTGGCGGAGGAGCAGCAGGGGACATGAGATTACCGGCAGCAGGTGACGGAGAACCCGTCAAATGCTTATTGCCAAATGGACTATCACTAGAGGCATGAGGATGTTGTTGCTGTTGTTGTTGTTGCTGCTGCTGTTGCAAATGCGGCGAAGGCCCTGATGATGAAGGAGACGTCAGAGCATTGCGAGGATCATTAGGAAGCTAAAAGAAAAAATGTTTTAATGAAATCTCTTTTGAAACAAAATACGATAGAAAACTAACCTGATTAGCAGAAGAAAATGCAGGCGGTATATGAGAAGCATGAGGGGGACCTAAAACAGATTTCTCCATGCCAACATTCGGTCCCATAGAAGGTGGCGGTGTAGGCCCAAATATCGTATGTGGAGGCAATGAAGCCGAAGATAACATCATATTGCCACTATTAACACCAGTCGATGATGGTCTACCATCATGCGGATGTGCATATGTTGTATGTACATGAGAATGGCCACCACCCGCTGATGTTGTACTCCCACTTTGGGGTATATTCGATGATGCAGGCGATGATACCACACTAGATGCACTGGACAGCGGTGGGCCGGCTGTAAATGGTGAGGGCGGTTGCGATGATGGCTCATTGTTGCCGGATTTATGCTGCAACAAATTCGCTGCTGTAGCTATGGATGCTGAAGAGGCGGGTGTTGTGGTACTTGTTGTTAAACTACTGGTCGTCGTCACGGATGATAACGATGATGTGGGTGCAGCTGTGCTAGTCGCTTGCTGAGGATAATCGGATGACTTTCGAGGTGTTGTAGGACTTGGGGTAGCATTTGAAATTTGTTGAGTGGGCGTCGAAGGAAAAACTATGGCTCCTAACTTGTCAGAACCCTGTGGAAAATTTATAAAAGAAATAGAATTTTTAAATTAATTATTATTAAAGATTTCATATTAAAAATATGTTTTTATTTTTCTTTGTGTGTGAAACGTAAGATCAAAAGTTTTGTTTTTAGCTTTGGTAGGTAGAGTTGCTTTCGTGGTGTGGCCTACTTTAACAAAAAAAAAAAAAGAAAATGAAGAGAATTATGACTAAAAAATTTCCCATAAAATTAAAAAAGAAAAAAAAATTTGTTGTTGTTGTAAATACAAAAATCAACGATGATGGTTGAGGCATGATGCCAAAGGTTATCTTTCATTTTGTCTTGTTGTTAATATTTCTTTATAAGCGAGAGTTAGCTGGCAAGTCAGCTGTGATGATGAGCTGTAGCTAGGGAGTAGAGGCAAGCTCACCTTTTGTAATGTTGTAACCGTGGATGTTGTTGTTGTTTTTGATAATAATGAGGCTGATGATGATGACGACGCTGATATTGGATACGTTGAAGATATTGCTGTTGTTGTTGCTGCAGCTGCTGTGGTAATTGACGATAATGAGGACAAGGGTTCATTGAGGCATTTTGAACCACTTGCTGCTGTTGTTTTAATAATGTTAGACAGTGATTTTGCTGCTTTTGTATTTGCAGCAATTTTATTCGATTGTTTTTGATTTTGGCCACATATTGCAGGAGTTGTTGCTGTTGTTGTTGATGATATCGATGATGAAGATATTGTCGATGCTGATGAGGACGATGGTGTTGTCGTTGTTGTTGTAATAATCGCTGCAGGTGATGTTGTAGAAGTTGCGGATTTTTTCGTACCCTTCGATAGCCCTGCTGTTGCGCCAGTAACGGCAGCAACGGCTGTTTCGGCGGCAGCAGCTGCACAAACACCATCCTGTTGCTGTGCATTGCCACTGGAAGACTCAACACGTACAATAATCGCTATTTTGTTAACTTTTCTCGAACGTTATGCCGTGAAGTTTTGATTTTCTTTTTTGTTTCGCTTGTTTGCAACACAAAAACGAAAGCAAAAAATCAAAAACTACCCGGTTATAACAACAACACCAACAATAACGACCACTTATAGAATTTATGAATTTTTTTTAATTTTTTTTTAATTTTTTATTTTCAATTCAATTGAATTTTTCTGTTTTTAACTTTTTAGTCTTTTGTTAACAATTTAATTGCAATCAAGTACTCTTCTTCTTCTTTATTGGCAATTTGTTTTAGTTTTTGTTTATTCAATAAAAATTTTAATTGATTTTTAATACCCAGTTTTTAATTTGTTTTAATTTATCAATTATTATTATTATTTCATTTGCCAGTTTTTTTTGTTGTTGCAAGTTTTTAAGGGTCTTTCAATAGTTTTACATCAGAATTATGAAATTGTTAGGATATTATGGTGACATAAGATTTGTTTTTTTTTGTTAATTGTTTGTTTATTTTTAATTTTTTATTATTTTCGCTTTTGTCTTTTGAAAGTATTTCTATAATAAAGAAAGATTTTATTGATTTCGGATATTGGATATACGATATCGTGTGTAGAAAAAAGTACTTCCAAACGTCATTCCTATCACTAGAAATTAAGCAATAAATCAGCATCAATTTGTCACTTTCCCCCTTATAGTGAATGAAATTTCTTTAAAAGGAAAATCTCAATACCTTAATTCCGTCCCAAGGATATACATTCCATGTTGATTTCCCCCTTGAGAATCAATCAGTACTCATAACAATCCGAACATTCATACAAAAGATTGTGAATCGATTCACTTCCCGCATTATTCTAGCAACTCCTGTAATGGTCTGGTGTTGTAATGCCATACATGGGCGTACATACATATTCCAATTATACAAAATAGTTGAGAGCATCTTGGATGCATAGCAAGTGGTGTTTGAATCGATTCTCTTTCCTCATTATTCAACCAACTCCTCTTATAGTCTGGTGTTGTTGGGCCATACACTGAGACTTACATACATATTGCAATTATAAAAAATAGATGAGAACATCTTGGATACACTGCGATTGGTGTTAGCAGATCATCTAAATTGTGTTATTTCAACATGGAAACTTAATATAGGGCGGATAGTGTTTATATTAAATGTTTCAATTCAATTCAGAACAGACTTCTGCAGATCCCTGAACTGAAATCCTTACCAATTCCCTATACCTAGACATAAAGATGCCTGTCCATTAGCAGAACTTAAGAATCTCTTGGCGAAGCTGTGGCACATTATTGAGGTTTCAACACATATACATACATACATAATTGGCCATTACAACTCTTCTCACACCACTCATATTGTGTGCCTTAATTTTATAGAGGCAGATTTTGAGAAACTTTTTCATGACAGGTTTATTTACTCTCCGAGTTTTTGCCAGAAAACTGCAGAGAGGAAGCCGCCGATGAAATATTTTTTTTCATATTTTCGTTTTGATGTCTGACCTGGGGTTTGAATTCGGGCCTTACGTCTAATAAGTGAACATACTACTAGACTACGGCGACTTCTATTGAGGTTTCAATAGAGAATTTAATTCAAATGCATCAGCAGAAGTGTTGAACTCAGACTTAAAGGCTCCTGCTGAAAGAGCACGCACCACACTGTCGAATTCTTCCGGACTTCACATTATGAAATACAGACAATGTCACGGTTCACCGCCGACTACGAAACGTTCCATCTTTCTGGGGTTTAATTGGAAATTTTATTTCCTCGTCGCAGCAAAGAATGGACTAAAAATGTAAGCCAGGAATGGATATTTTCATTCCAAATAGAATATTTTGCTTGTTAATGCCGCAAGACTAATTATCCACACACAATCAAACAAAAATTACAGGAATTGTCGTAAACAAACTAAACACAAATCCAAGGCAAATTCAATATTCAAAAAATTAACAATAACACGCACACGCACAACAAACACACACAAAAACAACAAAATGTTGACAGCCGAAAAGAAGTCAGCTGTTGACTCGGGGTCACTTGTTATGAATTCGCTTTGCACAAATCAATTTTACAGCAGCTGTCATTTAGTGATTATCAAATAAACAACAGTGTTGCCATACACTCTCTCTATCCTAAAAGTACGAAAATCGTATAAGTGTTATAAAAATAAACGCAAACAAATTATTTTATTTGATACAAAATAACACAAATATTTGCAACAACCTTTTCTTAATACGGTTTGCCAACAGTAATAAAAATAAAAAACCAACAACAACCGCAACGTGTTTCATATCGCAATTACCGATGACAAAATAACCAACATTTTGTTGAAAATGTACAGTGGCGAGCATAAGTAAACAATTTGTGGCAGCACCATTTATTCAAATGTTTTGATATGAAACTACTAATAGGTATTCAATTTTGTTTGCCATTGTAAACATAACGAGTGCCTTGGTTGGGTGCGATTTCATTTATTACAAGTATTATTAGAAGTCTCTGAGGTGGTAGAATCTCTAGGGTTTAACGAATGTATTGCACATTGTTTTCTTCATGCCATAAATACCCATAAAAGTAACCATACTCATACACACATACATATGTACATACATGTGTATGTTGCGAGTGTCAACGCTAGTCAAGTATTTCAAAATTTTAATTTTTTTTGAGTTTTTTAATAGAAAAGTTAGTTGCTTGGTTTGGTTTGTTGGTCAAAACCATATTTCTCGCATTTAACTGGTAAACTTAAGAAGGTATGCAAACATAGCAGCACACACATATACACTATATAAATACATACATACATATACGCACGTACTCGCGCAGAAACACTCATTTGTTTAACTATTTTCTGTAGAAATTAAAAAAGTAGTAAAAAAAAGGTATTAAAGTAACCACTGCTAGCTATGAAACACTACAACAACACTCTTTCTGTGTAGAAAAGCAGCAATTGTGCTAAAATACATTTTGCACACACATACACACACCGGCACACTTGCCGAAGTACATTTTTAGTCATTTCAACGGTTTGTATTAAAAATACAGCAACAAAAATGAATAAAAAAAGAAGAAAAAAACTCAGATCTCTTGTTGTCTTATTTCAAAGCTTTGCGCATTTTTTTACAAATTTGTTTTTATTGTTGTTGTTGTTGCTGTTTTTAATTTTATAGCTTTGTTGTTTCCTTTTAGTTGTTGGGTGTTCTTATTCAGGGTGTTTTTCTATTAAAAAAGCAGAAAAAACAACAAAGCAAAGAGAAAACACACTTAAGCCGTATGATGATGATGGTGGTGTATGTACACAGAGGGTAAAGCACTTAATTAGAGAAGCGATTACTTTACTACTTGGATGCTTAAGCTGTTGTATGTACTCTCCCCTCCTTCTTCTTCTTCTTTTATTCTCTGCTATATTAAGCTTTCTCTCAGTGTTTATATGGATTTTAAGTAATTTTACGTGGGATTTGTATATGTGTGTCTGTTTCTGTGTGCCTGTGTAAGTCTTTCTCTGTTTGTTTAGTAATGATGGCTCTTTTTAAGAGATTTTATTTTTTGCTTCTTCAACTTCTTTGTGTACACTCACTTTTCTATTTATAAAGTGAAAATAGAAGATGTACTACGTTCTAATGGTGAGTATGAGGAGTGTGTAAATGTGTGTGTATGTGTGTAAATTTTTGAGGACTTTTTAATGTAGTACATGATAATTAGTGTTGCCAGATTAATTATGCCTGACTGAGTAGTAAGAGAAAAAACAGAAGTTATTTTTAAAAGGATTTTGAAAACAGTCGGTAAGTGTAAGTAAAAATGAGTTACTGAATTCAAGATGGTCGAAAGTAAGAAGAAACTCACTTTAGCAGATTAAAACAAATATAATATATGGTTGGTATCAAACGTAGAATTAAAACAGTCGTTATCGCAAGTAAAGTATCCAAGATATTAAAAATTTGAGCAATTTAACGATATTAAGAGCTTAATACTATGTTCATATATGCACCTTTATTGCGTTAATCGCAATAAACGCCATTATTGAGCTCAACATTTCATATAAAGTTTCAATCAATTATTCCGCAATAAATACGCAAATTGTTATAATATTGAGTAAAACTTAAAATACAGCACTGTCATAAATAAGCACACAACATGAGTGGTGTTGAGGAGCTAGGCCGTAATCCTGGCTGAAGGGTTGTAATGGCCAATTATGTATGTATGTATGTACTGTCATAAGTATGTTCAATGCGCATATTACAATTATCCGAACACTTTCTGTTGATATTTGACAACTCAAATGTCAACAACGACAAACAAAAAGAAAAACAAAACAAAAAAAAAAGCAACAAAACAATGTTGTTGAAACAACTAGCTGTTTTGTTTACCAGGTGTCAAATGAATATTGAATAAACAGCTGAACTGCGAATATTATTATGTCTGAACACTTAAAATATTGTTCTCAAATAACCGAATATTGACTCAATCAAAGTGCATGTCTGAACATAGAATAAGGTACTTGATTGTTTGAAGTCCCACAATTCCTATGCAAATGGCAATACTGGTTTAATAGTAATTAAAACTTAAATCTGTAAAAACAAAATTCAAACTAGTTGCATAGGATCATCGATCAAATCACTTTCGTTACAACATTTTCAATTACTTTCAATTCATGTAACTTTTAATTACTTTTACATTTTGACTAGCAAACTGTATGTTATCACATGCTTTTTTTCTTTTCTTAAAATCGTTATATTACCATTTCTATAACAGAACAATTTTTTTATACAAAAAAAAAAAAAAAAAAAAAAAAAAATTGGAATTAATTTTTAAACCAAAAAGTAAGATTAAACTAAATAACCCCAAGAAAACTTTAAATAAAACAAATTAATTTTATGTCGTGAATGTCGTAATAGCCATGACAATTTGTAGCTCTCTTCACCTTCAACAAGTAGCCTGCCTGACTTGCCTGTACGAAATTATGCGCGATTAATTTGTTAAATGTTTCGTGTGCCTAGGAATTAATTACACCTCAAATTAGTAGTATTAGTCCGGCAACTTTATTATTTATAAGACAAACAAGAAACGGGGAGTACAACAGGGAGGTGGTATGATGAAGCCAAAAGGCATTAAAAACTGCTTATAAAATATTTAAACACATACACACACTCACTTATAAACGTGTACACGCAAGAAAAAGAAAAAACAACGACAACAACAACAACAAAAAAAGTGAAAAGTATGGAATATAAAATGAAACAAAAAAAAAACCGACTTGTCGGCATGTTTCTCGTAATGTTGCACTGCAACGTAATTAACACTGTAATCCGTACCGATTATAAATTAAGACAAATTGATGGAGTGTGTCGACGAGGAGGTATTATAAAAGTTTTTGGCAAAAGTCCACAAACCACACACATAAAGCGACAGACAGCAGAAAAAAACAGGGTATTAAAAAAACACACAATCACACATACACATATACGAACATAAGCAAAATAAAATGATCGTTCGAGAGGGTGGAAAACAACGTAGCGTAGAAGACAGAAAATGGGCGCATTTAATATACAAACTTACTGACAAAAGAGCACGTACATTGCACGTACAAACAAACACACTAACACACAACCTGCATAGTGCTTGCTGTCGTATAAGCTCACTACTCAAGTCATAAAAATGTTAATATCATCGTACATCGTATAAATGGTTGGTTGGTTGTTGAATACAGGAAGGGTCGGTTGTTCGGTCGTTTGTTCGTATGAGTTTTTTTCTTGTGTTTTTTTTATGTCGTTGGGTCTAAACGTTTTGAGCACTACTAAATAGAGGCGTACACTGTATTAGGAAACAATAAGGGGTGTTTGTATATGTATGTGCGTGTCTACGTTCATATACAATATATGCAGAAAAAATATCGTACATAAATTGTGTATTAAACGCACACAAGAGCTTTAACAAGTAAAATCCACACATAAAAACTGCAAAAAAAAGAAGGAAAAAACAAGCGTGGAAACGCAGAGCACAGAATAATATTTAAAGAAAAAAAGAAGTGGTGTTTGCAAATAAATTCTCAACGGGCAGCAATATTAAGCACAAAAGCAACAGCAACAAAATAATAACAATAAAAAAGAGGCACAGAAAAAAAAACAACTGAAATTGTATACAAAACCTCAGCAGTAAGTCATACAATAATAATGCATGCAGTTCACCCCACCACTATGCTCGCTAGACTAACTGCTGCTTTGCACAGCAAGAACACTGTACGAACGAATGTATGTATGTATGCATGTATGTATATTGGATTTTTTTCAAGATAAATTCATTTAAATATCAAGTTTAACACCATCATTCTCTCTCTCTCTCTCTCGATCTCTCTGTCGCTATCAAACACACACACACTTACACTATCACGCCAAATTAAGCAAATCTTTTAATAATGACGTAAAACAGTGACAAACGCATACCGTTTAAGCAATATGTACAGAAGAATAATTGAAAAGGTATTCATTCTTCTCTTTATTACACCCAGGAGGGATGTAAAGAAACAAAAACAAAAAAAAAAAAAAAACAAAGTAAAGTACCGTCAAGAATTACTAGTTAAAGGACATACGCAGATAAAATTCATATAAAGCAAGAGAGAGAAGGAGAGAATAATATTTAATCATTATTAAATGTGTAGCAAACATGCATATAAAATTAGTGTGTAAATTGTGAAAATAATAATAAAAACACTGATGGAATGAGTGAAGTGAAGGATCAGAATTCACGGAAGCGAAAAAACTTTAGGCGTGAAATCCTATTGTTGATGACTGTTTTTGCAGATCTTTTGTAGATCTTGTGTGTAATTTAGTGAAGCTTGATTTGTCATGTCGAATAATGTCAAATACATAGTGTGCTAACCATAAAATGTTGTTACCAATCGCACACTGTATTCAAGCTGGCACATGCACCGTGCATAAAAAGCGATCAGAATTAACCAAATGAACCTTTATAACGAAACAATTGCTACACAAATGCGGAAATGCAAAGTGCCGACATACATACATAGAGCTTTCTTCAGCTAAAGTAGGTCTGGTAATCAATGAGGATAAGACAAAATTAATGTCATTAACGATGGTTGGGTTGCCAGCAAATGTTCTTGGGGTGTTTAAGAGAAAAATACTTCGTGAGATGTACGAATCTATCTCTATGAACAGAAAATTTTGCTATAGAAGCAGGAACATCATTCGCTAATGGTTCCAAAGGAAGACGTACCAGAGAGCAGCTAAAACTCGGCGTTGGAAACTAAAGATTAAGAAGAGCTTAAGACAGGCGCGCAATGAATTCTTTGCTAAATTTGTAGGCAATACTAAATTGTTAAATGTAATACTTCATTACAGTAAAGTATAGACTTCAGGTTTACGCCAGAGATCAGCAATGAATCGTATTTTCGCTACTCATAAGTACTCATGAAATTTCGAGTATGAGTAAATCAACAGTAATGAAATTCAACTACTTATATACTCTGATTCATTGATACTCACACTACAACATTGATTTATAAGTATAGGTTGCAATGAGTATGAGTACAACGTTGACATCAAACTAATAACATTCGAAATATGTTTCATTCATACGCTTACACATTCAGATTCATAAATTTAGAAATCAAAATTTACAGTCTTAGTTGTTGTTGCATTTGCAGAAAAAGGAAGAAACTAAAAGGCAAAGACAAACACAGCAAGCAAAGGAAACACACAACCTTCTAGTGAGTATTGGAGTGTTCATACGCGAATTATACTTATTTTGTGATTCTTGTAAATGTTGAGTAAACATACATACATAATTGGCCATTACAACCCTTCAGTCAGGATTACGGCCTAGCTTTGCAACACCACTCATGTTGTGTGTGTTAATTTTATACATGAATGGCGGGACCTACAGTTTAAAGTCGACTTCGAACGACAGATTTGTTTGAGAAACTTTTCATGGCAATTTTTTTTATCTCAGAGGTTTGCCAGAAATCTGCTGAGAGGAAGTCGCCGAAGAAATATTTTTTCGCACTACCTACTAGACTACGGCGACTTCAAATGTTGAGTAAAGGAGAGTCGAAATCAACAACATCATGTTAAGTATGTTGTTAAGTATGAGTATGATGAGTACTTCAAACGTTGAATATGAGTAGTATGAGTATGATATTAAAATAAGTATGAATGTGTATAAGTATCAGAAATTATGAGTATGATTCGAAACTACTCATCTTTTTGAATACTTATTGCTGGATCTCTGGTCTCTACACTTAGCTGAATGGTTTCGCATAATTCTTGGTAAAAAAAAAGGTTCACTGGGTATATTTAACAGAAGGAAAGAAAAGAGAAAAAACAACATCAACACCAACAACAGCAAAATTCATTAATTCTTTTTGCCTTCTTCTTAATTCATTTAGCATTCAGAGAGACATAAATACGGTCTATTATACGATTTCAACAAACACAGAGGCGGCGTTAAAAGGAAGGAAATTTGTTTTGAATGCACAACCAGCAACAACAACAACAGAAAGAAGTGAGAAGAAATAAAAAAAAAAGAAAATGATGGCAAAATCAAGCGAGTACGACAATGTTTGTATTGTATATCTTTGTCAACGAATGTTTATTTTTGAGTTTTTTACTTCCCTCTGTCTCTTGCTCTTTCGCTTTATGCTTGCATCTACTGTTATAACTTGAAGTGAGTACGCGGAGCATTGAAACAAGGCGTAAGTAGGGGGGACGAAACTGACACTGACTACTGCTATAACAGGCGAAACAAAACAAAACAAAAAAATTCTCGGCTATTATTGTTTTTTTTTTCTCGTCTTTTTGGTTTTTTGTTTCCATTTATATGACTTTGTTGTAGTTGTTGTTATTGTTGTTTTTAATACGTTTCCTCGTTGTTATGCGCAACGCGTTCTTATGCAAATTTACACATCAAACACACAGACACACCAACACACACGTACATATAAAACAAAATCAAGTACAAATAAAAAAGAACAAAAACAAGCAAAAGAAAAAACAATAAACAAAACAAAAACGAAAATTAAAAAAAAAACTTTATAAATGAACGTTGTATACTAGTGCTGCTGCTGTTGCTGTTATTTGTCGTTTCGTACCATAAAGAGCTATATGTGTGTGTGTGTGCCAATGAAAACTACATTTCAGCCAGTATAGGGCCAGTCAGGCCAGGCCAGTTTTTGGCAAGTTTCGAATGAATGAAAGGCAAATCAAAAATGGAATGGAGTAGCCAGCAATGGATAGTATTTCAATTCGAGTGCAAGTCATGATTAAATTTCTGGTCTTTAGCTTTACAACAACAACTTAATGCTAGCAAAGTCTTTAGGGTAGCTAAGTAGCACTTCAAAATTAAAGATTTCGACTCTCTCCCGTTTTCTTGGTATTAAAACGGCTGTCAAAAATATGAAGATGACATCTGTATTCTCTTAACGAAAATCATAGGCCACCTCAGGATAAGAGGACGACTTTACACCACTCTTTTCTAGGCTATTTTCGTCTCCTCTGTGCTTCTTTAAGGGCTGATTGATCTTCAAATAATAGTCGCATGTCACAATTCTGTTTCCAAACTCTTAGCAGTGTACACGGGTCGTTAAATAAGCAGCTAATACGCGGCTAAAATAGGTTTATCCGTTAACCTTCACTGCAACAGCGTGACGCAATATTAAAGCCTAGTTAGTATCGATCTTATCCATATTATAAACCCCAATGGGTGACTAAAATCTCTTTTCCTTCCTTATTTTTTTTTTGGATAGTTCATATCGTTAAAAATTTAATTCACTACGTACGGTAAAATTGCTACTTGGTCAGTTCTTATAACGTATGCCAGTACTTCAAAAAAAAAACAACAACAAAGGGAAACAGCTCCACTATATCATCTACTGACTCTGCCTACATACATACATTAAAAGCATTGATGTAATCAGTTACTGTGGTCCTCCGATATTGAGGAGTTGAAATCATTTTTCTGTTGTAGTTGTTCTTTTAATTTTATTTTTTTTTTTACTACGGCATAAAGAAGCGAAGCACAAAATATTGTTCATACGAGTACGGCAGGCAAGTAAAGTAATTTAGCCTGTCTGACACGTATCATCATCATCTACATACTACACTTGCATACATAAAAAGTAACAACAACAACAAAAGAACTATAAAAATTTACAAACAACAACAAAAAATTAAGAAGAATTGAAAACAAAACGAAAAAAAATCAGAAATTAAAGAAGGAAAAAACAACGAATAATCAAATGAATGCATGGGGCATAAACGATGTACATATAAACTAAAGAGGGTACGGCCTTCTTTTTTGTTTCTTCTTCTTTCTTTTGATTTTTTAAGATTTTATAAAAACAAAACAAAAAGTGGCGTAACCAGTGCTTCCCTTTAAACTACGCCCCTCTTCGTTCTAAAAAACATTTTCAGCGGCAGGCAGTATAGTGGCAGTCATTAACATATTTAAGGACATTTTTTTTGCACATGAATAAAAAAATAAATAAAAAATTCTAAAAGCAGTTTTTTCCTTTTTATTAATTCTTGAAATGAGGTATTTCCGTTTCAATTAAAAAACAGAAATACAAGAAACTTTAAGAAATTTTTTTCAGGTTTTTTTTTTGGGAGGAAATGAAAACCGATAAGTGTTGACAGAGCTTGAAATTTTTAGCTGAATTCTTAAGAAAGCATTCTTCAAAAAGCAGACAAGGGAGTTGTATTGCAGACATTAAATTAATTATACGCTACACCAACTACTACGGCTGAAAAAGGATCAACTAAGGAGGTCAACTGGTCTGACCGTTTCCAAAGTAACCCTACAAGAAATGAATGACCGAACCTAACACATACAAGATTCACTTACAAATACATACACAACATTTTATAGTACTTTTCAGCTGCAGAGTTGCATTTCCAACAATACATCATTAGTGACTGTAAAATGACCGGTCTTTTGATACATCATTAGTGACGGTAAAATGACCGGTATACGCATCAAGTTTGACTAGTCCACAGTGACCCTTTTTTCAACACTATTGATGTGTCAACTTTGACTGATATGTGAATCAAATTTAACTAGACAACTGTGACCGATATTTATATCATCTGTGATTTAAAAACAGCGAAAGAGCGAACAGTTTAGATATATGTTTTACAGTCGAAAGAATTCATAAGTTGGAAAGAGAAGCAAAATCACACGTACACGAATGTTTACATCAAGTTTTTCACATTGCCCTTAATAACTTGATGGGAACTTGTGATGTGTTTACATATAGTAGGGCTCTTACAAGTTATTTCAAAGCGAATAGGTCAAAATTAAATCTCTTAATCAATTGAAATAAATGAATATTTAAAATTCAAATAAAAAAAAACCAATAATAATCAACAAATTTTTAAAATTGCTTATTTTACATAAAAATTCATGAGAAATTAATCACAACAACGAAACCTGTTTGTTTTAAAGCCTCAAGTCTCAATCACAAGTCTGGTAACTTCAAATAGATTGCGCTGGGGTATGTTCAATGTTTTATTTACATTTACACAGAAACCCCACTGGCAACGAACGATAAAATTTGTCGTTTGATAGCTTTAAGGACCAGGAGGTCAAAGAAATAATATTAAAATAATAATGTGTTATTTATTTACATATATTTCTTTGTAATTTTTTATGTCTTTCGTTAGTTTATCAAGTAATTAATTTGTATGTATGTATTTAATGATTTAATATTTTTTTATATTTTATACACATGTGTATTTATACATATTATATGTATATGCGTACATGTTTAATACCTCTCATTTATTTATGCACGTACATTTATTTATACATCCATACTTGTTATTAGTTAACAATTTTATTGATTATTTACACAATTATCTTCTTATCTTGTTAATGCAATTTTTATTTTCTTTTTAATCATTAATTATTTTTTTATTTATTAATTATTTGCTTCAATTATTATATTTATTTTTTAGTTTGTAATTATTATTTAGTTTGTAATTATTATTTATTTTGTTTACTTTATTTATATTAATGAATTTACATATTTATTTTTATTAATATGTACTATATTGTTGATATTACAATTATTGTATATTTATTTTATTTGTTTATACGTTTTTAGTTTACTTATTCTTATTTGCTTTTAATTTCCTTATGAAATGTTAAATATTTATATATTTATTTATTTATTCACTTTTATTTGACAATTTAGTCTTATTATTTATATTTTAATTATAATTTAGTTTTTATTTTATTGATTAACACTTTTTTGTTGTTATTTATTCATGTTTTTTATATTCATTTTTATTTAATTTTTTTCTACTTTCACTTATTTGTTTTATTTATTTTTAAAAATATTTTTTTGCATATTTAAAGGCCTCACTCACTCATTTTTATTTGACTATATCTCATTGATTTAATTTATTCGTCTTTTATTGATTTTTTTATTTATTTATAATTTTAATTATTTAAATTTTATTTATTTTCTTATTTATTAATTTCCTATTTTTTATTTTTATTTATTTTTGTTTTTAATAATTTCTCTAGTTATTTTTTCAGATCTATTACTTTTTTATTTTATTTATTATTTTTTTATTTATTTATTTTAATTTATTTTTTTATATATATTTTCACTATTTACTCATTTTTATTTTTCTATTTATATCTTTATTCGTTTTTAATCTATTTTTTTTAAACTATTTTTAGTTATTATTTGAAATCTATTATTTTATTGTTTTATTATTTATTTATTTATCTAAGTTATATGTCATTTATCAATTTAATTTATTTGTCATTTGCTAACATAATTTATTTTACTTTTTATTTTATTTTCTTTATTTAATTTTAATATTTTATTTATTTCATTTTTGTTTCAATTATTTATTAAATTTTAATTATTAATTATCTATTTAATTTCTCCTTTTTTTAATTATTTTTCATTCACTTATTTATTTATTTCTGAATTAATTTACTTAAATCTTTGATCAGCAATGATGATGAACATTTTTCATTTAACCGGAAGCCGCGATACGAATCCATTTCAGTAGAGGGTGTTCAGTGTAGTTTGTTTATATTTATTACCCAATAATTAGATTTTTCAATGCTTTTTGATATAATTATATTTAAATATTTATAGTCAATATTGTATTTCTATCATTGTAGGAAAAGATGCGTAATTGCGATCGTAGTTTTATTACATTTTTAATAAATAAATAAATACTTTTTAATTAGTCCTTAACGATAAAATAAATTCCTATTGGGCTCGTTCAGTGATTGTAAAATTTGTTTAACTTGTTAATTTTTGTGTATTATATACTTTAGATATTGATAGTTATAAAATTGCTTAAATCATTATTTTTTTAAATTATTTTATTATGATTTTGTTACTTTATACATTTCAAAAATTTTAAAAAGCATTCACAATCGTGGGTTTTTTGTTTTCGCTAATATTTGCACGAATTTTATTATGATTTTGTTATTTTCTACATTTCAAAAATTTTAAAAGGCATTCACAGTTATTGGTTTGGTATTTCCACGAATTTAAATTTGTGACTTGTCAATAAAATTAACTATTTTTTGTTTAAATTATTTATTTATATAATTAAAGATTAAAGATCACAAATGTATATGTATTAATATTTGTTTGATAATTTCTGTTTTAATTGTCTTCCGTTCAACACACACGTGTGGTTAATTACAATTCATTTTAATTTATATTCTTAAGGCCAAGAAAATAAATAAATTGGCAACACTTTTCGATTTTCTGTTTTTCTTCATCGTTTTCGTATAAAAATAAATATATTTAATTGTTAAATACTTTTGTATTTCACTGTATTATTTATTGGCATATTTTTATTATATTTTGTGGGGGGGGGGAAAATAAATAAATTCGTAACGTCAATGACTGGCCATAAATATTGCAAAATTTTTATTTAAAAACACAATTTGTTTATTTTAATAATTCACACAAAGCTGTTTAAATTTAAATTGAATATTTTGAAATGTTATTACTTTTAGTTGCTAATAAAAATAAAAAATAATATATAATATATTAGCACTTCCAACTATTAAAAAAATAAATAAATAAGTTGCCAATTAACTGAGGAATGATTTATCGTTTATATATGATAATTTTAATAAACACAATAATTTACATAACAATCATTTAGAACAGACAAAAATCAATGCAAAAACTGCAATAATTTAAATATATTTTTTTAACTTTATATATTTATACGTGTTTTTTTTTTTTAATAAAAATCATAGAAAAAATATTTTTTTTGTTGGTGATTTAGTCACATAAAAAAATTGCGTTTTTTATTCGTTTTAAATTCGTATTTAATTTTAAATTATTCTTTTATTCTGTTTTCAGGTTTTTTTTTTAATTCTGCATATATTATATCCACCACATATGTACGAGTATGTACATATTCTTGAAATGCCAACGAGTACTAATTTTATTACTTTTTTGTGTTCATTGTTATTAAATTAAATTCTTCTTCTTTTTATGCAAATATTTTCTTTTTAGATTTTGTTTAAACATGCGTTTTTTATCTTTACGCGTTTATTTTATTATTGTTTTCATTATTCTTCCTCTCTTTTTTAATGGAGTGTCATAAAGTTATTTTTATTTTATTATTCTTGTTGTTTTATTTGCTATTTGTTTAAAAACATGAAATTGTTTACTTAGATTTTATGGTTTATTTCTTTGTTTATTATTTATTTTTAAAACACTGTTGACATTTAATTTAAAAAGAAAAAATAACTCTTTACAGTTGGCAACGTATACATTATTTTGAGTTCATGTTAAATTTAAAAAAGTATTTCTAAAGATAGAATGTATTAATAACATGTGAGTTGCTTAATTGACATTTTTGTTTTTATAAAAAACGAATTTTTATACCTTATTTATTTATTAATTAATCATTGTTTTAAGTTTAAATATATTTTTAGTTGATTTATTTATTTATTTTATTTTGTTTTTCTATTTATCCATTGACTTTTTTATATTTTTTTAGGTAAGTATTTTTAATTTGATTATTTTTTTAAAACATTTAATTGGGCCAGATATATACAGTTATAAATTTAATTTATAATTTTAAATAACGGAAAATGTTTTTGAAAATATTTAAATCACAGATAATATTCATTAAAAATTGTATGTATTTAAATTGTTAGGCTTTTTTAAAATTAATTTTAATCCATTTATGTTATTTTATTTGTTTTATTCATGTTATTTTATTATATTTTTTTTTATTTATTTATTTTTATTTATAAAATATTTTTGAAAGTATTTAAAACACAGATATTATTTATTAAAAATATGATTTAAATTTTTATTGCTAAAATTAATTTTAATCGATTTACGTTATTTTATTTCATTAATTTTATTTTATTTCACTCATTTTATTCACTTTATTTTATTTATATTATTATATTTGTTTAATTTTATAATTAATTTTTATTACCCCAATATTTAATAATAAATTTAGATTTTTTTCTTTTTTATTTGTTTATTAATATAATTTACTTTATAATTTATTGTTTTTCATTGATTTAATTTTTTATATCCCTTTTTTTGCATAATTAACTAAATTCACTTAATTAACACTTTTTATTTACTTAATTTTTATGATTACTATTTTTTTGTTTTTTATAAAATTAGTGTGTTAATTTATTTAGTTTTGCATTTTGTTAGTGTTTTATTATTTATTTTGTTACATTTTTAAAAACTTGAATCAATTAATTTTTTCTATTAATTTATCCTTAGTTTTTTAATATTTTAATAATTCTTTTTTTTTCAGGTTAATGCATGTTTTTATTAAAAGTTACTTTCATAAAAAAAAAAATTGGTATCTGGCTAGCAAGGTACCTGACTAGACTGTTTGAAATTGTAGTTTTTTTTTTAAATTTTTATTAATTTTTATTATTATTTTATTTTATTAAATTATTAGTTTTTTAAAATAAATTTTTTGAATTAATTAATTATTAATTGATAATATTAGTTTTTTTAATTTTTTTTTAATTATTTATTATTTATTTAATATTTCTTTTTATTTTCTAATTGTGTTTTAGTTGTATTATATAAGTTTTTTTAATTTAAATGTATTTTTATATATAACTTCGTATAATTAGATTTAGTTTTTATTTCTTTTAATTCTTTTAATTTTACATTGTTTATGTGTTTTTATCCATTTCTATATTGATTTATGAAGTACAGTTTCTCTACTTCTATTTATATATGATTTCTTAATTTTTATTACTTTTATTATTTATTGTTATTATTTTTTATTTAATAGAACATAATTTTTTTTTTCTTCTTATTTTCACACATTTATTTAATATTTATTATTTAAATATCTTATTTATATTTAATAGTTTTTTTTTATTACTTTTAATATTTATTTTTATATTTCTTCTGCTTTTTAATTTTTTTATAGTTTTCATATTTTTTTTACTATTTTTTATTTGTTATTAGTAGTTGTATGATGTAACATAATTGGCCATTACAACCCTTTAGTCAGGATTACGGCCTAGCTTCTTTTATTATTTATTATGTATTAAAATTTAAATTATTTTTAGATTTTTTTTATTATTCACTAAATGATTTTAAGCATTTTTTTTTTATTTATGGAATCATATTTTTTTCATTTATTTATTTTTATTTTTTTTTTTAATTATTTATAATATTTTGTTTTTAATTTGAAATAATTTTTTAATCACTTATAATTCTTTTATTGCCATTTCTATATTATTTGAAATAATATTATTCATACTGATTTTTTTATTATTATTTCTTCATCGTTATTCATATTTTGTTGCATTTTTATTATTTTATTTTTACGATTATTGCTTTAAATTTATATTTATTTGTTATATATGTATTATTATTTTTAAGATTTTTGTGCCAGTTTTTGTCATTTTTATTGCATTTTTTATTTAAATACAAAAGAAATATATTTTTTTATTGTTTTTCTTTATTCATATTAATATTTGTTTTATTTTATTATGGTTTTCTTTTACATTAATTATTTTTTGCTAATTTTATGACTGATTTTTCTGCCAATTATGTGCTTTTTTTGTGTGTTTGTTTCAAGTAATTGGTTAATAGCATCACTTAATGCTTTTGAATATTTATTTTTCTGCTCTGTTGGCAACACCATTTTCAAAATTAATTATTGTTTGCATGAAATTTAATTTGATATATTATTATGGAATTAATTTGTATTAATAACCAATGTTAATTCCCCTAAATATGGTTTTCGAATTTATTTTTTACATTCATTTAACTGGCAATCCATAATTAGTACCATGGGATGTACAAAATGGATTAATCCATGGCGTACATAACCAAAAAAGCGCAAATTACAAAATGTAGCGTAAATCTAAGCCTTTTAAAGCGTTTCATTAAATAAAACGCTTTTAACTCAGCACTACTTAATACGTTAACTTGGCATCCCTCTGAGTTATTTCTCATACAAACAAAATAAAACACTCCTCCCTGTTGGTAACGCACTGTATTTGTTCCTTTTTTTACACTGCATTACACAAAACTAAACCGTTCGCTGTTAGAACCCCAAACAAATTTATAAAATTTATTTTTTTTATTTGCTTTGTTGCTGTTACTGTTGTAATATTTGTGTTTTTTTTGTTTGTTTTTTTGGTTTGCATATTACGCTATTTGCATGAGTGCAAACAAGTCTACGATATTTAACTGACGAAAAATGTTTTTTTATTTGTATTTACGTCACTGAACATTTCATGTTTAGTAGTGTAGTTGTTGTTGTTCCAATATTTGTACTGAGCTGTTGGTATTATAAAGCAACAAACAATGACCATGTTGTAGATGACGACGGTAACAACGACGACAACGATAGGCAATCAACATGCAACCACAATCAACCACAACAGACATGCATGCAGCAGTCACCGGCACAATGCATAGGCAAGCAAAGCAGGCGGCTAAAGAATACGCTACACAATGCACACACCACCATTACAATATAACGTATCTATGTATGTACTCGTACTCGTATGTACATATGTATGACTAGGACAACAGGATAGGCTAGGGCAAGGCAGGCACATCAAAGCCTTTTATATGTTCATCATATAAAGGTAGAAGAAGAAGAATTGTAAAACAAATATAAACAGGCCCATAAATGGTGTAACAAACGTATGAATAACGAGCCTTCTCTTTTATAAAATACAGAAACATACATACAGAAATGTAGGCAATTCGTTGGCAAACAACAAAACAAACGGGCACAAGTACTGGCACTGGCACTGGGCACAGCCACTATCCCTGTGCCGTGTGCTGTTAGTAGGTAAGACCAAAACGAATGGTGCCAATGCATGCATGCATGCATACGAATGTTAATGAACACAAAAATTGCAAAAACAACAACGACCAGAACAACAGCAACAAAAAAAACATCAAAATTAAACATGAGAGGCCCTCACGCAGTGGCAATAGAGGAGAGTAATATTTGGAAAGCTTTGGTTTCGCTTAACAACAATAGCAATAACAACAACACAAGTACTCTCTCTACAAAAATTAACAAGAGTAAATAACAGCAACAACAACGGTTATTGGCAAAAACATTTCTTTTTTCTTTTTTTTTTGCACATGAATGAATAATAAAAGAAAGACAAAACAAAACAAAAAAAATCATCAACAAAAAAAGGAAAGAAAGAAATCGCCAAAATAACAAACGAAATTTTAACGCATTCCGTCTGTCTAACTAGCAGCCCCTAAAGGGGGCCACAAAACAGTATTTGTATACAAACAAGCATAAACAGAAACACACCAGACTCGTATACATACTCACACACACACAGGCACGCACGCTCCCATCCCAACCCAACAGCCATGTAAATTACAGTAAACAAAAAAGAAAATCCACACGTACTAAAAGAGCGCAGAATATATCAACAAAGAGAGAGAGAGCGCGCATTTTACGTTCTGTAAATTAAATCCGTAAACAAAAGTAAAGTGAAAAAGAAAAAAATCAGAGTTTTTTTTTTTCTCTTTTGCTTTTGTTGATTCAACAACAAAATATTGTTTGTTGTCCGTCCATATGATATGTGTATGTTTAATCCAATCATACCGTATCAATTTTATTTATTATTTATTTATTTTTATTTGTATTTTATTTATTTATTTTTATTTGTATTTTATTTATTTTCATTTCATTTTATTTTTTTTTTTCACTTCTTGATGTGTGAGATTTTTTCTCTTTGATAGGTATTTAACTGAACTCTAAACACAACAAACAAACAAACAGCGAAATGAGAACAATAAAAAAAAATAAAACATTTTACACACACGGAACTTGTAAAGCGACGTTTAAAACAAACATTTCGACAGAAAACAAAAAAAAACTCGAAAACAACAACAATAATAACCGACTATGACGTTAGTACGAGTTTATCGCTGTCAAACAACATGGAACGTGAATTTTGTTTTGTTGTTGCTGTTTTTTTTATATATTTCGCCAAGTAAACTTTCCGACACAACACAACGTTCAGAGAGCATGTGAGCTCACGACAACCGTTATACGCTAAATATACGAAAAAAACAAGCTCCACTTGCTTTCATATCACGAAACACTCTGAATATTGTGGATTTTGTAAAATGCTCAACAACCTATTTTACTTTGATTTTTCGTATTAAACACACAGATACACACGCACACATACTCAAAGCTAGAGTGTATTCGACCCATAGTAACATAAGCATAACAAGTAAGAGAGCGCACAAAGTACGTACTTTATATTAACAGTAAAGAGAGAGAGAGAGAGAGAGGGAGAGGGAGAGCGACACACACATAGAGAAAACAATTGTACTCTAACAGCAGAGTTGTCAATTTAGCAATTTAAAAAAGGTGTAAAAAACCCGTCGTATTTATTTGGGAGAAGCTAGGCCGTAATTCTAACTAAAGGGTTGTAATGGACAATTATGTATGTATGTATGTTTTTTTTCAAATTCTTACAATTATTCATTATGAAATTAAAATTTTTGAAGAATTAAAAAAAAAAACGCTAATCATGCCTGATTTTTACTCCTTTTAGAGTTTTTAGAAATTTAAATTGAATTTTTGCATGTGTTGAATAATTTTCAATCGAAAATTTGCAATTTAAAAAACAAAAACGATAAAAAAAATTATCGTAGCCGAATACCGATAGCACCCTGTTATCCTGTTTTTAGCATCAAAATATGAGAATAAGACATTAAATTTAAAATTGTTTTGAAAGATATAACATCTTTGAGTGAGTTACTCGCAAAAAATCTTACTTGGTTTGATAAGAGAACATGATTAAAAACACACTCAGTCATCATAAATATTCTTGAGAAATTCTTCGGAAGTACTTCAAACTATTTCGGAGTACAAGCGTGCACTGAAAATATCAATACTTAAAAAAACGCTTAAAGACTGCTAAAAAGCACCGAGTGTACAACAGTGCTCTCTAGGCATTTACCGAGATGCCACATGTTTTACTATGTAAGAACTGTGCAAAATTGTGGAAAAAATTACAAGAAAAAAAACGAACGTTTGCCAAGATTAAGACCTTGTTGCTCACACAACCCATGTTGTGTGTGCAGTAATTTTATACTTGAGTAGCCAGATTTATTGTTTGATGCATATTCCGATTTATGAGCAACTTTTCTTGGCAATTTTTTTTACTCTGAGTTTTTGCCGGACGACTGCTGAGATGAAGTCACCGAAGAAATATTTTTCATTTTTTTTTTTTTTTAATCGAGATGTCTGACCTGGGGTTTGAACCTTGTTGTAACCATATACATACATACCGAAAATCGCTTATCGGACAGTCATAGTGATCATATTGAATTGGCAATAATGGTTCTTGAGGAGTAATTGTTTGAAAAATACGACACTTTAGACCATAATTCACATCAAACGATGGCTTTTTCCGCGTTATTTTACATAAAATTTATACTTAAAATATATAAAGAGAATGTTTTTACTAAACAAAAGTACGAGCCGTGGATATTGTTGCCAGGAGCAATTGAACATGATGAAACAATGAACGAATTATTTTGACCTGAATTACTTGGGTATATTTTAAAACTCTTGCACCACATCATAATTAATCAACCGACCTTGTTTTATTTATTTTTTTTTCATTGTTTGAGAAAGTCCCCAAGTAACACTCAGGAACTGACCATGAATATATTTAAAACAATAATATGTTAAACGGATTTAAAACATTTCATAGAATTAGAAATTTCACAGAAAAAATTAATAAAATTGAAAAAATTTTCGTATTACTTAAATCATATTTCATCGCCGGTTTTCAAAACATCTGGCAACCTCTTTTAAATTTTCGACACTCTGTGAGAATGCGAGAGTCCTCACAAACAGTTTACCAAAATAGAAGAAGAAAAAATCTCATATTAAATAAACACAAAACAGCAGCAGCACCAACAACAACAACTACAACAAAATCACAAACAAATCACATACCAATTGGTGGATTGTGGGTTGGATTGTTTACGAGAGCGATAGGGGGGAGGGGGATAGGAAATGAGAACATGGTTAAACAATACAATAAAATATGCAAAAATATGTGATGAGTGTTGCTGTTACTGCTAATGCAGCTCTTTTTTTTCTGAATTTATTTTTTGCATGAGCGTAGAGAGAAGAAAATTGTTGCATTTTTTTCGCGACTAATTTATGTATGACTGTGTATGTGTGTGCATGCTCAATTTGTACCCCTTTGAGGGTTGCCAATAATGTTGAAAGTAAGAATTTGAATCTATTATAATACTAAAATAAAATCGGAATAAAAATTCGCATTGTAGTGAATAATAGAATACAATTTTTTAACTTTTTAATAAAAGGACAACTTTATAGCAAAAATTGGGAGAAAAATTCTTTGTAATTTTTTTAATGACAAATAAACCTGCAAGCTTCTACATGCCCGGTACGTACGAGTTCATAGGTGGTCTGGAGGAACTGGTACACACTGACATTGGCAGCATAAGTTGCTGCATCGGAAGCTCCAAGTGGTTTCGGAACTAACAGATAACTGGGTTCCGCAATGGGCTCTATGCAGCCAAAGTGTGTCCATACAACTTTTTTGCGTGGACAATCTGCAAGTATTCATAAAGATGAGTAGATTCGAATCATACTCACCACTTTTATTCAAAGTTTGAAGTACTCATCGTACTCATACTTAACAATACGCATGATGTTGTTGATTTCGACTCTCCTTTATTTAACATTTGCAAGAATCACAAAATAAGTATGATTCGCATACGAACACTACAATACTCACTAGAAGGTTGTGTGTTTGCTTTGCTTGCTGTCTCTGTATTTTTCTTTCTTCTTTTTTTGTAAATGCAACAACAACTAAGACTGTAAATTATGATGAATGATTCGGATCACTCGAATCATTTATGAGTACATATTATAAGAAGTATTTTTCTAAATCTATGAATCTTAATGAGTAGGAGTATGAATCAAACATATTTCGAATGTTATGAGTTTGATGTCAACGTTGTACTCATACTCATTGCAACCTGTAGTTATAAATCAATGTTGTAGTTAAATTTCAATATTGTTGACTCCCTCATATTCAAAATTTCATAAGTACTTATGAGTATTAAAAAAACGATTCATTGCTGATCTCTGCTGCATACTATCTGAATTGTATGACCACAAGTTTAATGTACGTTAAAATATTTATTGTGTCGACTTCATACGTTGTTACTTTGCTGTCAATGGAAAATTTCAAAGTATAACACATGACAGATTCAATGTGACTTGGCCTTTACTAAAGGACACCTGTAATACGTGACGTGCTCATAAATTATATGCCCACTCAAGAAATACAGAGGCAAACTATAACGGAAGTAGCATTTACATGATTGTTCTCGAAAATTTTCATTAAGGATACAAAAATAAAACCACCAACCTTCCATTTTAATAGAAAAAAAACCTTGGCAACTCTGCATGGTTTTTCTCCCATTTCAATTTGGCCGATGAAAACAAGATAGAAAAAAAAACAACACACAACAACAACACAAAAAATGGCAAACAATTTTACTCTCCTCTCGACTACTTGTGACAACTACTCTCATCACAATGTTGGCCATGTTCGTTTTTTTTTCCTTTTTTATTGTTTTTCTGTAAGTACGAGTAAATGATTAAAAAACAATTTTTTTTCTTCAATTCATGCTTAAACGTAGAAACCAAACTATACGTTGAACAGACATAAAACCCCAATAGCATACAATACTATAATCCCCCAAAAAAATATACAAAGAAAACAAAACAAAAAAAAAACGAGAATCTGAAAAAATCACAACGTAGACAACACTGTAGGAAAAAAGTTGGTAAAAGTTTTCCTTTTTTCTTTTCTTTTCATAAGAAACAGCACTTACTTTAGTACTTAAAAAATACTTTTCTCGGTTATTTTCTCTCTTGACTTTATTTGTTTTTCTTATGAGAAAAAGGAGAAAAACAATAAAAAAAACGAAATAGAAACAGAAAGAGAAACCAAGACCAGTAGTAGTAGTAAGTAGTTGTGGCAGTCGTTGTAGTTTAATTTAAAATAGAATTGCATTGAATTTAAATTGAAAGAAATGAACAGCAAAGCAAAAAAAAATAAAAAAGAAATGTGCTAAAAGAAAAATAATAAAAAAAATAAACTATATTCAGTACTGACTAACTGAATCCAATATAGTTTGACATTCCAATGAAATTTATTCAACTTTAGGCAATAAAACCATACAGAAAAAACAAAGAAAGATGATCGAGAGGGGCAAGAGAGGTGTGGTAGAAAATGTACGTTTATTTAGATATGGATGGACTCTCTTTATGGGGACATTGTACAACAAAGCAATGTGAATTATTACAACAACAACGGTATCAACTATAAACACATGCTATACGTGCATAGAGGAGAGTGTAGCAGAAAAAAAAACAAAAAACCACAGGAGCACGTAGAATACGAATTCAGAAACAGAAAAAAAACCGAAAACTGTAAGAAAACAAAAAAAAAAAAAAAGTGGAAAAAAAGTTTCCAAATTCATTTGATATTCAGCATCAGTACAGCTATCAAATACGAGCATTGCAAACGTAACGAGAGCTGATATTGCCAATAAACGATGTATGAATATGCACAAGCAAGCAAGCAAGCAGGCAGGCAGTCAGGCAAGAAGGCAAATAAACAGACGGACATACATCCATACAGCCATCCATACAAAGCCAGTCATTTAAACACAATCCAGCACATACAGCTAAACTATGCAATAATAACTGCTGTTGGTACTCCACACCACTCAGCTCAATTCCATAGTTATCGACAACTCCAAAACAGAACGAACGAACGAACAAACGACCGCCAGCCAGCCATCCATCCATCCATCCTTCGATTCATTCCAACTCACACTCACATTGCGAGTGTGCATTTATGCACTTTGGAATTATAATTTACTTACGTTGTACCCTTTATGCAAGAGTATGAATATGTATGTACATACGTATGTACGTACGAGAGAATGCCTGGCAAAATGTTTATGTGGCTGGATACATGGATGGTTGGTTGGTTGGTTGGATGACTAAATGCCCGTATGGTTAAATGTGCAATAAGAGAAGAATATTCCCTGCATACCACTTGCATACCAATCAAAAGCAACTAACCATACCAATACCATACCGTACCAAACCGAAACCATGCCATCAACTAACCAACCAGCCAACCAACGAACCGACCGACCGTCCGACCAACCAATCGACCAAACGACCGATGAGCCAAACCAACAAAATGACAAAAAAAAAAAGAATCCAAACCGAAACATCCCAATAAAACAATTTTAGCTCCTATGCCTCTGCCTCTCACTCTCTGTAACCAAACTACACCACACTGTTTGTTTGTTTGTTCGTCTGGCTGTCACCATTGCAGGTATTGTCAATATTGAAATTAGAAAAAATCACTGAAATAAAGAACACAAATAAACGCGTTTTCCTAATTCTATTATACACGCTAAATAATTACACAGGATTTTCTCATTTTTTTTAATAGTTTTTCAATGTCATTCGGAATCCGTAATGAAAAGAATTTTGAGTTCATTTATAAAAATACTTTGCATTTCAGCCACGAGGATTACATTTTTCCTGCATCAAAATCGCTGTTAATGACTGAGTGTGAATAAAGAAATTTGAAATGTTAGCAAGACTGCTGCAGTACGTACTCTGGTACTCTTCTTTACGGTTTATTTGTTTGTCTGTCATTTTCGGTTGGTTTGTCTTATTGCCACTACACTTAACAAAATATACATACACTGCATAAATTAAAACAACAACACCAAAAACAATCAAACAAATAAGAAAAAATTTGAGAAAATTTACTACATTTTAATACATGATAACCTCCTCCTCTAGATGCCACATTACCTTATACAACAAATTTAACAGCTACAAACAAACAACACAACACAACAACTCTCATCAAACATTCATTCACACAGTCAGACAGACAGGCTGGCAAGTAGTTAGTTAAGTTAAGCAAGCAAACCCATCCAACAAACCAACAACCACTTACTTATTTAGTACCTGGTGAATTAAAGCAGCAAATAATACAACAAATACAATAAATACAATAAATACAATAAATAAATAAATACGAAAAATGCCATATAATCACTGCTAAAGCATCTAAATTAGCGGCAATCACACAAAAACATTCACACATTATTATACAAAAATAACACAGAAAACAGAATAAAAAAAAGAGATTATCAAACGAAAGAGTCGCACACTTTACTCTTTAAGCTCTCCTCCACAATTTTCTCCTTTAGTTTTAACCAAAAATAATAATAATACAACTCCTCTCTGTACTCAACTCTATAAAAGGCATAAACAAACGCACACACATACATACAGACATAAGCCTCTATAAAAACCCCAACTTGATTTAATGTGACTATGACTCTATGACTACAATAACAACAACAAGAACTGCAACAAGAACAATAAAACAAAATGACTATGACAACACAACCAACAAAAGTCAGCAACAGCAGGAGAGGAGAGAGAAAAAGAGACAAACCAACGAATTAACAACAATAAACCTGCAAGTAGTACGTACTAGATGGTGGTAGCAGTAGTAGTAGTAGTACACATAGTAGAAGTACTCGTACTCACATCGTATAAGCAAGCAACGACGACAACAACGACAACAACAACAACGACGACAATAAATAAAAAGAAAAAAATGTTTACAGCAGTTAACGATGATGCCAACCAAGAGAACAAAAAAAAGCAATCAAATCCCACCGTATAGAGAGTCTGTTAAGTTGACAGTCAAGCCAGTTTGTTTGTCAGTCAGTCAGTCAGTCAAGTCAATGAGTGAGTGTGCATGTGTCAAACATTTAACGAAACCAAAAAACCGACCAACTAAAGCACTCTCATGTTTAAGAGTGTACACTTTACAACTTGTAGTCACTTGAGTGTGTAAGCCACAGGGAAGGGGAGGCGAAGTAAAAAAGGAAGCTTCTAAAGGCGAATGAATTAAAAGTAGCAAGAAGCAGCATTCGTTCGTACGTACGTACGTACGTCCATACGTCCTTCTATTTAACGTATATACATATGTACTCATATTGCAATAATAAAATACTTGAGCAAGCAGCATTTATACAAGAAAAGCCAAGTTAAATATACAATACCCGGTCACATATAACACATAATACACACACTTACAACGTGTACATATATATGTACGGACATGCATACCCCCGGTACAAACAACATATTTAATTGAGGTGGGCCCCAGCCAAACATTATACATATATTGACAATAAATGCACGCATAGATTCAAATAAAAAAATCATTAAAACTTATGAAATAATTTGCACGGAGAAAAGTGGGAGATAGGGAGAGAAAGAGAGAGAGCAAGAGTAGAAATTTTTCAGTTTTAATCGTGTAAATTTGTAATTTTATACAGAGGACCTCTAGTACAAAATTGAAAACAATGTTGCCAGAGCAGCCATATTTTAAAATCCTTAAACAATGTTATTTATGGTGCCAAAATTTTGCCATACCAAGTAAAAACTACTTGCCAACCAAAAAATAACATTAAAAGCGAACAGAAAAAAAAGAAAAGAAAACTGAAAACGTCACTTGTACAGCTCAAGCAAGTATTATAAAACGAACACAAAGAGAATTCTTGCCAACTTCTGATTCTTCTTCATTTTTTCGACAACTTATTTCTTTTTTTTTTTTTTTCAAAACATCTTTCACGGTTTCACAGTCAGCAGATTGAAGGGTTGTCGTGTGATATTCTCTTGTAGTCGTCTGTCTTGTTGTGTTCAAATGAACGAACGAACGAACGTGAACGTACGGCAATCGAAAGCTAAAAGGACCATAACATTGTCGTACACTTACTTACTTACTATTTTACCGTCAACATTTCGTACTACTACTACTACTACTTTGTGTTGAAAACGTCTGTAGACTGCAGGCAGCATAATCCATTGGTTTGTCCGTCCTCGTTTTCTGTCTGTCCTTAAAACACAATCATTTAACTCGTACATATGTTAGTGCCTGCCTTTTTGGTTGTCTGTTAGCGTAAAATAATCGTTTTGCTGTTATCGCACACAAAGATTTCTTGTTGCCGTTTTTTTTTGTCTTCTTTCCTTTTCCTCTTTTTTTTTTGTTTTTTGGTTTTTTGTCTTACTCGTGTTTTTTGATTTTTTTGTTTGTTGGTTTCTTTAGTCAGATTTTATTGTCGGAGTTCTGGCTACAGCAAGTAGCTAGCGACCGTGGAGTAGAAGAGTAGACGAACTCACTCACTGAGATGCCAGATAAAAATACTGCAGATGCTGTTGAATAACTAAATTTAATACCACGTCTTCAAATATGGAAAAATATTCATTTTTGTTTGGGGGAAAATAATGAAAAATATATGTATGTTCCAAATATCAACAAGTTATCTAACAAAACGGTGTATATTTAACAGTTATAAAGTTTTTAAATTTCATTCTATTTTATATATTTGAGAAAAACAAGTATTTTTCAGAACCCTGTATGGGAATAAAAATAAATGAAAAAATAATCTGGCAACCTCTCTTGTATTCTAGAGTAGCAAGATTATATACAATTTGCCGTATAGTCAAGTGGAGCAAATATACACCACCAACAACAACAAGAAGATATAAAAAGCCATCATCATGCACACGCACACATACTTTGACAATATAAAACACTTAAAGCAGAAAAGGCAGTCGAGTGCCTCTAATCGTTGTTGCCGCCACTGTTGTAATCGTAATAATGCGCGTAATTTAATAAATCGTAAAAAAGCTACTTGAATGAAACATGATTACTATTTATGATATGCGCACGCCGAAGCGAAAATTACCGACAACAACAAGAAGCAAAAAACAAAAAAAAAAAAAACAATAAAAATATAAAAAACACACACAAGAACATTAAATACTAACAGCCACCATATAAAAATATTAACTCATAAAACTCTATGGAAGTTAGGGGGGAGATGAGATGAGAGCAGAGGGGAGATTTCATAATAGAGTAAGACTTGAACGATGGAAGAAAAGGGTTCTATAGGGGGGAGAGCGAAATACTTTAGCTAGAGTGTAGATAAGTAAGAAAATTTGTGCTGGGTATAAAGTAAAATCAAGATGAGGTATGAATTTTAATGCTTACAGCAAAAAAAAAAATACAAGAAAAGGAAGGAATGAAGGAAAAAATTATAATAAACACAGCATCCATGTTAAGATGGAAGAAAATGTTGTTGTTGCTATTGCTGTTGTTGCTGTTAATGACGATGAGGTGAAAAGTGCGAAATGGATAACGATGCACACGCCAAGAGTTTACAACCAACAACACACACCATCAGTAAAACAGCCACAGTCTCAGCTACACCAACAGCAACAAAGATGAACATTTCATTTGGCAAAGAGCAAATCAACTCAACTTTATACACTTTGCATCGTACACACACAGAAGAGCTGCTTAACTGACAAACTGAGCGTATAATTTTTTTACACAATCTTCTCACTTTTAAGAAGACGAACAAAAAAAATTTACAACATGTGCACATAAAAAATATAATAAAACGGCAACAAGATGGAAACCCCATAAAAAAAATCAGCAACAGCAATAGTAATAAAAATAAAAAGAAAGAAAAAAATAACCTCAACACTATGAAACCGTGCGAATAAGTGAACATGTTTTATATGATTGTGTTGTGTTGTGTGTGGTTGTTTTCGACAATTTTCAACTTTGTTCAGTTAGTTTTGTCTTTTCTACCACACAAGAGTATGAAAAGCAAAAAAACCAACAACAACACATTCATACAGCACACACACTCTCCCTGTCTCCCTTCTATCTTGCCATTATACATAACAAAACGAAAGGTTAAGGATAACAAAGAGAGAAAAAAGGGGTGGTGGTGGTGTGAGCTGAAAATAAAGTGTGTGAGTAATATACGGAACCAACAATATGGTTGCTGCTTCTGCTGGTTGGCATATTATACAGCTAGCCTCCGTGTAAAATTGAAATTTAATAACATTTTGTGGGGTCGTTCGAGGATTTAAACCTTAAATGTTATTACCCAAACACAAACACACACACACATATATATATTCTCATGCTTTGCTGCCATTGCCAGTCGAGTCGAGTACCGATAAATTTTATAACAAAAAAGGGTCGCTTTTATTGCTCTACTCATTGTACAACATTTCAATAGAAATGTTATTAAAAGCAAACAAAGGGATTGCAAAAGCATGCCAAATCGTTGAAGACGGTGATGAGAGATAGAGAGTGAGATAGAGTGTGAGTCTGGTTAAAAGAGTGACATGGGCTGTAAATAAAAGTTAAATGATGTTAAGAACACATCATTATCATCATCATCATCATCATACACTATGGCTTTTGTATTGAGTTCAGTTCCGTGTTACAGGGTGATGCAACATAAATAAAACGGATTACAAAGAGTTCTTTGGGTCATCATAAATGTCAAATCTCAGGATAAAATGGTAAATCTTTAGTGTTTATTTAAAACAAATGGCTATCGAGGTAATCTTTTCCTAATGAATTTTAAATGGCATTATTAGGGAAGACAGAGAGAGATAGAGAGAGAGCGAGGTTTACAGTTTACATGAACAGCAATAACAGATTACAGAGTGTATGTTGAAAACATTTGTGTTATCAGGATTCTTTTATAACATGTTCCACTGTGCTCGTTGCAAACATTCGTTCCAGCATGCAAGTATAGTTCACTCCCATGTATTATTGTTTATCGTTGTTGTTGTTGTAGCTATTATTATTATTTTTCCTTTTTCGTTCTTTTTTTTCTGTTGTTGTTGTTGGTCTTGCTGACTGCTTTAGTAGCATAAAATATTGGGGGTATGTATGACAAATTGTTGATATTAGACACACACAAGATACATTACAGAGTGCTCTTTTAACTCAGTCAGCAGCCAGCGAACCAGCCAGTCAGTTAGTCAGTCAACCAAAGTACCAACCGAAAACCAATTCAACCATTCATTCCATCATCAACATTTATCGTTTGTAAGTTTCGGCTATTGTGCTCATGTTACTGTTGACTACATTCGACGACGAGGACGACGACAACAAGAACGATGACTACTACGATGATGATAATGATGTTGATGTTTTTGATAATAATGATAATGGCGGTGTTGCTGATGGCGATAGCACAATGGCTAAGGCTATAAGGCTGTCTGTGCCTGCCGTTATTAACATATCTCTCTTTCTCTCTCCGTATCTGATTTTTGTGTTGCTTTTATTTTTGGCTTTAAGGTTTGGATATTTTTTTTCTTTCATTTATTATTTCATTTGATGTTTTCTTTTCAATTTTTTTTTATTTTGTTCTGAACAAATTTTCAATTTTGATGTACCTTTTGTGTTCAAAAATGATGCCATACACACAAAACACTATGGGCTGTGCTGGGCCATTTTAAAAATACTGAATTTATCTCAGTAAGAGCTTACAATAACGGTTTATAAAAATTAATTTGAAAATCACATAACGAAATACTTTTCAAAAGATTTTCGTTTCGTTTTTTTCCATAAATGCGCCATTGTGCAACCAATAACCGAACCATCATATGAACAACAATGGTAAGCATCAGTAGATTTCTGTTCATCCGCTTTTGGGAAACTGTATGGAAAAAAAAACGAACCCAATTGGAAATTTTTACAATGCTTTGTTGGAAAAAGAGGTTTTCAAAACATCACTTTACAACAAAAGTTTTTAAAAAACAATTTTCGACTTCAGCTTGCTGACGAGGTATTTCATTGCCAAGAATCTTAATTTGATGTCACCGAATGTAATTATTTTTGGATCTTGTCATTACGACGAAACAATGCAAAACTATCAAATGTTGTACGCAAGGCCTGATCAGATATGAAAAGATATATAGCAACCGCGTTGCCCAATGAACTCAGAAAGGTGCGAGTGTTCAGAAAAGATATGAATTAACTTCATGGCATTCTACAATGTCCGAACTGATTCAATAAAGATCATCCCACCATTCCACTTAGTTTCTGAAATATGCCACCATTCATATCCACTCACATCAATTGTCTGTCTGTCATCAATTGGCTATCGAGGATAGTAACAGGGACCTAGTAAATCTCAAATCACCAAAAGCCATACTTCAAACTTGTGCAACGTTAATGTGTGTGTTTCAAAAAAAAGGGAACACCTTATTGACTTCCCAATAAGAGATCACCAATGAGTCTTTTTTTCACTATTCATAAGCACTCATGAAATTTTTAATATAAGTGAGTCAACAATATTAAAATTTAACTATGTACTCTGATTCATTCGTACTCACACTACAACGTTGATTTATAAGTACAGGTTGCAATGAGTATGAGTACAAAGTTGACATCAAACTCATACCATTCGCAACATGTTTGATTCATAAACCTACCATTTAGATTTATAACATAAAAATTTACAGTCTTAGTTATTGTTGCATTTAAAAAAAAAGAAAAAAGACACATAAGCAAAAAAGACAAAGCAGCACGCTATTCATTCATACTCACTACAACGTTGATTTATAAGTACAGGTGGCAATGAGTATGCGTATAACGTTGACATCAAACCCATACCATTCGAAATATGTTTGATTCATAAGTGACTCGAAAGCAAAAAAGACAGAGCAGCAAGCAGAGCAAACACACAACCTTTTAGTAAGTATTTTAGTGTTCGTACGCGAATCATACTTATTTTGTGATTCGTGTATATGTTGAGTTTGGAAGAGTCGAAATCAATAACATCATACGTGTTGTTAAGTATGAATATGATGAGTACTTCAAACTTTGAATATGTGTAGAGAGGTTCCATGATATTAACATCTTCAAGACATTCCCTACAATGTCTAATATGATTCAATAAAGACCATTTCACTTAGTTGTCGCTCCCAAACTCTCCGCCTGTCATCAACTGGCTATCGAGGCAATTGTTGTCTGATTCTCAAGACACCAAAAGTCATACTTGAAACTTGTGCAACGCTAATGTGTGTCATAAGAAAGGAACGACTTTCCTGAAGTTTGCTAGGGCTGGACTGGACGGCGACTTTTTAGGATTTTTAGCGATTCCCAATACAGATTGAGGTACAGTACAAAATATCGTTTGACCATAGTACTCTAGAGAATCGATGAACGATAATGATTCGAATGAATTCTGGATATGCCTCTATATTTCTTCCGGAATAGATAAGACGTTTGAGTCCCATCTTCACATAATATACATTACACCCCTTTATTGATCCTGACCTAGTCTTTCGCACCACTTATGTTGTGTGTGTTAATTTTATACATGCGTGGCGGGACCTACAGTTTAAAGTCGACTCCGCACGACAGATTTTTGAGAAGCTTTTCATTTTGAAAGTTTTATTTACTCAGACAGTTTTTGGCAGAAATCTGCTGAGAGGAAGTCGCCGAAGAAATATTTTTTTCGTATTTCGTTTAGTTGGAGATGTCTGACTTGGAGTTTGAACCAAGGCCTCACGTCTAATAAGCCAATACACAACCTGCTACTACGACAACAACGACTACTCAGTTTCACCTTGCTGAAATAAATTTCTTTACTTTTTTTGCAGTACTTTCTTATGTGTTCTCCCCTTAAATTTTATTATTGAAATTTTCCAATTGGGTTCGTGGAGAGCGCTTTACCAAATGTGAATGTGAATATGAATGTAAACGAACGTACCGAATGAAAATATTTTTGACTGTAAAAATCTGAAGAGAGTTCTTTTCCTTTTTTTTTGTAATTTTTTTCCATTCATTTTCTGAAAATCAGGATACAATAGGGAAAGATTGTAATATGGATGCGATGGATGTTGCCTGCTTCTGGCATCGTCAATGCGGTAGAATATAAATGTGGAATGTTGTGTGCTGGACAGACACACACACGAGACAGACAGACGGATAGAAATTCAAGCATATTGTTATTGTTATTATTGTTGGCTGTTGAGAAATGCTGTTGTATACAGAAAAATGTACCCATCGTTGTATCAGCAGCAAATGGAAATCAGAAATTGTGGAGTGGTTGGTTGGTTGGGTTGAGTGGTTGCTTGTAACGGACTTGAATGTAACCAGAAAAGAATAGAGAGTTTTGGTATGCACAGCACAGTTGATGGGTACGAGCTGCTGGCTGGTTGCTGACTGCCTGTCAGTAGAGAGTGAGAGAGGAAGGAAATTACAATAAACGTACCGACAGACAGACAGGCAGACAGACAAAAACGAATTCGAAACATACCAAAATACCCATATTAATATCTCAAGAGGAATTGGAAAATTTTATTATTATTTTAGCAACAAACATAATCGTCAAGTACATCCATACATACATACATATTGAATATCAATTGTTTGCTTTCCTTTCATTTGCTTTATTTTTGGGGAGATCTGAATGAAGCAGGCATACGCTATTCATACTCTGACTATTCGAAATGATTTTGACTAGCCAGGCAAGTGATGAGGGGCTGATGCGGAGAGGGGGCAGAATGAATATGAATATGTTAGTTTGGCTGGCTTTATGGTTAGGATGAGTATGTAAATGATGATGTGAATGTGGATTGTAATGGTTGAATGGTTGTTTAAATAGTACATCTCTATTACATTACATTACATTGCATGTTGTACCAGAGAGTAGAGAATACTACAGAGTCGTGCAAACATTCATATGCCACACCATCGACATCATCATCATCAGCACATCACCCGTTCTACACCCCCTGGCCAAAAAGCATAACAAAGCATAGCCGAGTCATAGAGGATTACTATCATGTACTCGTTCATCGTACTGTTACTGGCACTGGGGGTACAATGAATGACTAACTGTGTGTTATAAAATCATATTAATATTTGATTAGCTTGTTGTAGTACCCCATTTTCATTTGAACTACATGCCAGCCAGCCAGTCAGCCAGCCAGCCATCTAGCCATGTAGCCATGTAGCCCATGTATGCTACAAAATAAGTGACTCGAATATGTTGTACATTAACGTGAGAGTACGTGCCTGCCTGTTTGCCTGCTTGCATGGCATCTGAACCCTGAATGTATGTTCACGAGATGCCGTTTCTGTTCGCAAGGGGAGTTTAATTTTATTTTCTTTTTTTTTTTCTGTGTGTAAATTGAAGGAGAAGGAGGAGTGTTGCTTGTATTTTTTTTTTTCTTTGGTTTAAGGCAAGGTAATGTTAATCCATGTCGGGTTCAAAATGTTTCAACAAAAAATAAACTTGTCAAAAACGGAGAAAAAACATTCGAAACATGAGATATAAACGAGGGGCAAATAAAGAAACAAAAAAATAAAAAAAAAAATACTGACAAGACCCCATGCTGGGGCCATTTAGAAGCATTAATAGTATGACTATAACTGCTGTTGCTGCTCCATTACCACCAACAATACACAACAAATATTCGTTCGTTCATACACTGGGGGAAATTCAATTAAAGTCTCCCGCGCAAAACACACAAATTTCAAAATTAAATCTTATTAAAAGGAAAGCAATATAAGAGGGAGAGAGAAAGAAAGTGAAACTGAAAAATGCAATTAATGAATCACAAAAAGCATCTGGTTGCAGCCTCATGTGTTTGGAATTATACTATGTTCAGACAAGAACTTTTATTGCGTAAATTGCAATAAACGCCATTATTAAGCTCAATATTTCATATAAAGTTTCAATTAATTATTGTGCAATTAATAAGCAAATTGTTATAATATTGAGTAAAATTTAAAATGCAGCACTGTCATAAGTACGTTCAGTGAGCATATTACAGTTTTCCGAAGAACCAGGGACCGTAACAGTTATAACTTTTATCGTAAAAGTCAGAAAATAAAAGTTATTTTATAACTTTTATTTTTTCGAGCCGAAATAAAAGTTATGTTTTGACTTTTATTTTTTCGAGCAGAAATAGCAGTTATTTTTGACTTTTATTTTTCCGAGCAGAAATAAAAGTTATTTTTTGACTTTTATTTTTAAGAGCAGAAATAAAAGTTATTTTTGGATTTTTATTTTTTCGAGCAAGAAGAACAGTTATTTTTGACTTTTATTTTTTCGAGCAGAAATAAAAGTTATTTTTCAACTTTTATTTTTTCGAGCAGAAATAAAAGTTATTTTTTGACTTTTATTTTTTCGAGCAGAAATAGAAGTTATTTTGGTTATTTCAAACCAAAGATTAGTGTTTAATATACCCAAAACTTAATTCTAATAATTTTCTGACATAAATTACTTTAATTTTTTTAAAGAATTTTTTAATAAATATTATGAATTCATCATGAATTGAAACAAAAATAACTTTTATTTCTGCTCGAAAAAATAAAAGTCAAAAAATAACTTTTATTTCTGCTCGAAAAAATAAAAGTTGAAAAATAACTTTTATTTCTGCTCGAAAAAATAAAAGTCAAAAATAACTGTTATTTTTGCTCGAAAAAATAAAAATCCAAAAATAACTTTTATTTCTGCTCGGAAAAATAAAAGACAAAAAATAACTTTTATTTCTGCTCGGAAAAATAAAAGTCAAAAATAACTGTTATTTCTGCTCGAAAAAATAAAAATCAAAAAATAACAGTTATTTTTTTTCTAAAAAATAAAAATCATGTTTTTAAAAAGCATCGTATTTTATAAAAATTTGGTCCAAGACAATCAAAATGGTATACTTGGTTTTGTTCTCCGACATTTCCTTGCGGTTGCTTTTTTTAATCAAAAATTCAAAAATAACAGTTATTTTCGGTCCCTGCGAAGAACACTTTCTGTTGATATTTGACAACTCAAATGTCAACAACAACACAAAAAAAAAATTTAGTTGAAACAACCAGCTATTTTGTTGACCAGCTGTCAAATGAATAATGCTTATATTATGTCTGAACACTTAAAATATTGTACTCAAATTGACTCAATGAAAGTGGATGTCTGAACATAGTATTAGAATAGGCGCGACTCCAACAAGTTACGCTACGTTAAGTTTGAAGCCTCCGTAGTATGGTAGGTAGTGTGCTGGCTTATTAGACGTACCCCAAACCCCAAGTCAGACATCAAAACGAAATAAAAAAAAAACATTTTCGACGACTTCCTCTCAATAGATTTCTGGCAAAAACTCTGAAAGCAAATAAAATTGGCATGAAAAGTTTCTCAAAAATCTGTCGTTTGAAGTCGACTTTAAACCGTAGATCCAGCCTTTCATTTATAAAATTAACACACACACCATGGCTGACGTAAGAAACTAGGTTGTAATTCTGACTGAAGGGTTGTAATGACCAATTATGTCAGTAATTCCAATGCCTATTCGTTGTTGTTTTGCGTCATTACAATCATTTAGCCGGGATTACAACCTAGTTTCTTATACCACCCATGATGTATGTGTTTACCCCAGCTCAGACACCTCGAACAAAACGAAATTTGATAAAAAATTCTTTCAGCAGCCGTTTGGTAAAAACTCTGAGAGTAAAATAAAATTGCGATGAAAAGTTTCTCAAAAAAACCGTCGTTCGGAGTTCGACTTTAAACTGTAGGTCCTGTCACTCATGGATAAAATTAACACACACAACATGGGTGAGACTCTAGGTTGTAATCCTGACTAAAGGTTGTAACCTTGACTAACGTAATGACCAATTAAGTTAATGCCATGTTCGCACGGCAGCAATTTTTCGTAATTCGCTCTCTCATTCGCAATTCAACACCCAGTTATGTGCTAAATTACGTCATTCGGCATACAAAATTTTGTGAGCGAATTACGCAAATTGTGTGTAATCCAATTTCTATTACCATGTGGATTACTTAAAAATCAATGTAATCTCTAAATTTTATCGTATTTTTGCCATCACCAGCTGTCTAAGCACAAAAAATATAAACAAAAAATATTGTAAACAATGAACAATAATGGAATCCAAAAATAATATTTTAAAAATGAATTATTTATAAGAAAGTTATTCGCGAAATTAGCGGAGGAAGCCACTATGTGTGTAGAAAACCTTTTGAAAAGTATTTGCAGCTTTTGAAAAAGCTGTATGAAAAATATTAATAATAATTTAGTAATAAAAAGAAGAACTGTAAAAAAGAATTACAAAACTACCGTGTGAACATGATAATTCAAATAAGTAATTCAAACAGAGAGCGAAGTAATTCAAACAGAGAGCGAAGTAATTCGAAGGCTCGTGCGAACATAGCATAAGTAACTAATGCCATGTTCGCACGGCAGCAATTTTTCGTAATACGCTCTCTCATTCGCAATTCAACACCAAATTATGTGCTAAATTACGTCATTCGCCATACAAAATTTTGTGAGCGAATTACCCAAATTGTGTGTAATCCAATTTCTATTACCATGTGGATTACTTAAAAATCAATGTAATCTCTAAATTTTATCGTATTTTTGCCATCACCAACTGTCAAAGCACAAAAAATATAAACAAAAAATGTTGTAAACAATAAACAATAATGGAATCTAAAAATAATAGTTTAAAAAAGTATTATTTATAAGAAAGTTATTCGCGAAATTAGCGGAGGAAGCCACTATGTGTGTAGAAAACCTTTTGAAAAGTATTTGCAGCTTTTGAAGAAGCTGTATGAAAAATATTAATAATAATTTAGTAATAAAAAGAAGAAGAACTGTAAAAAAGAATTACAAAACTACCGTGTGAACATGATAATTCAAATAAGTAATTCAAACAGAGAGCGAAGTAATTCGAAGGCTCGTGCGAACATAGCATAAGATCGAATCACCATAACTGACCGAATATGACAGACGGTTGCTAAACGATTTTTTTCCTGAGTTGCTGAGTCTTGAACATTGTAATTTCCAAACAATACCCCGGCTTCTTTTTACAAGCTTTATAAAGTATCATGTTTCCCACAATGAACTCCTTCAAACATTTTATATAAAAGTCTGAAAGGGATAGAGTACTACTAAGGAAAAACATGACACTTAGAAGAAATCGGTTTTATTCGAATTTCCCCCAGTATTGTGTACCCACCATACACCACACCATGACACAAAGCCCACATTCGTTTAGTAACCACCAAAGGACTACAGCAGAATTGTTGGAAAATTTACGGAAGAACACAATAAAAAAAAGAGAAACAAAAACAAACTGATACAGACTTAATGTTCCTACAGCTTAGCTGCTACAAGGATAGATGATGGTTGGTTTGGTGAGTTGGTGATGCGATAGCACGGACGGACGGCTTGAATGGATGGTTTGTTGGTTGGTTGGGCTGACTAGATAAATATGATTTCTAGAGTTTGTGGGTATACAACTAATAAAAACGTTATACAAACTGTAGACAAGCAGCAGCTAACACATCCAGGCTGTGGTTGACTGGTTGAATAGCATAACAGGCAAGCAGGCAGGCAGGCAGACAGTCAGACACACATAGGCTGGCTGGTTAGTTGGTTTATAAACTCTGGATGCCTGACTGGAAAAGAGAAGTTATAGGTACACAACAAAGCTGGTGTAATATTTTCTATTAGCACTGGATACAGAACAACAGCAACAACAACAACAATAAACGATGAAGAAGCAGCAGAAAAAAAACTTAAAAGGCCAACACAAACATTATGGTATGGCACGTCAACAGGCACCATCACCACACACACACACACACACACACAATACAAACACTTAAAATAGTCACACACACACACAGGGATATATTTACTGCATTTACTTACAAAATTAATCTGTATACACACATACACGCAGGGAGAGTAATGGCAAGAGAAATTATCCAAGTTTTCATTACATGCCTTAGAAGAGAGAGAGAGAGAGAGAGAAAAAATGAAAACAAAAGACTCTTACGCTGGCATTTTAATATGCACAACCACAGCAACACCAAGTGAAAAATTCTGATGGCATGCGACAATAAAACCAGGAAGACAGGATATTAAGCATAGAAAAGGAACTAACAAAGGCAACAACACAAACACATATTTTCACTGTTAAGGATCTACTGAAAAACAAAAAAAAAAAAAACAAAAAACGACGAAGAAAAAGTAAAAAGTTTATACTGCGCGAGAATGGTAAAAGAAATCAGATTCCTGAGATAACGTTCGAAATTGAAAAGAATAGGAAAGAGGAAGAGAAAGAGAAAGAAAAGAAAAAAGTAGAAGAGAACTTTTAGCAGAGAAAGTGTAGGTAATAACCCGTTCTATTGACCTCAACTGTAACACCAAAGCGCTGATAATAAAGGACGACGGCTATGCCTGCCTTCAGTTGATCTGAGGGCGTTGTGGCAACTGGGCGCAAGTAGTACTAGTATAGAGAATATGGGATGATTATGGTCGTCACTGTTACTGTTGTTTCCAGTGAGGTCAATAATAAAGCTCGAAGAAGTGATTGCAACAGGAAGAAGTAAGTGTTGATGAGAATTATAGTCTAAAGAACCGTTATTGTCATTTCAAAGCACTATGGCTGTCTGATAAGCGATTTTCGGTATGTGGTTATAACAGGGCAACAAGTAGCTGTATTCCAGTAGGCAGTGTTGTGGCTTATTAGACGCGAGCCAGTGGTTCAAACCCCAGATCAGACATCTCGAAAAAAAAAACACCGAGTATGAGAAAATATTCCTTCAGCGACTTCCTCTAAGCAGTCCTCTGGCAAAAACTCTGAGAGTAAAATAAAATTGCCAAGAAAAGTTTCTTAAGAATCTGCCATTCGGAGTTGACATTAAACTGTATCTTCCGGCACTCAAGGATAAAATTAACACACGCAACATGGGTGATGTCATAGGCTAGGTTGTAAACTTGACTAAAACGGTGTAATGATCAATTAAATGAAGTAAGTAAGGTTCCAACAGAACAGTATCGTGAGCCACAAAACTCAATCGATTACCGGAAGCAGTAATTTTACGGTTTTGGCGACTTCAATTAGTCACCATGGTCACGCGTTTTAGCGTTGTTAGAGTTTCAAAGATCATGTTCACACACAACATGTGTGGAGTGAAAAGATAGGTTGTAATCCTGACTAAAGCGCTGTAATGACCAGTGAAGTAAGTATGGTTACAACAGGACGGTATCGAGACCCACAAAACACAATCGGTTACCAGAAGGAGTAATTTCAAGCGTGTTAGAGTTGTTAGACTTTTTACAGCACTACTTCAAGGATCATGTCGCCGAAATACCGGCACAAAAGTGTTCGAAAATTAACTCACGAGGATCGACATGACAGCTTGGCAAGGTCCAAGAAGTATTGGAATGGTATAAAGGCCTCATCGAAAGCAGAACTTTATGTGTGAAGAAAGGAGTACCCAATAATGGGTTAAACAAAGAAATGAAAAAAGTAGTCGCCGTATTCTAGTAGGTAGTGTGTTCGCTTATTAGACGTAAATCCCAGGTTCGAACCACAGGTCAGACATCAAAACGAAATATGAAAACAAATATTTCTTCGGCGACTTCCTCTCAGCAGATTTCTGGCAAAAACTCTGAGAGTAAATAAACCTGCCATGAAAAAATTTCTCAAAATCTGTCGTTCGGAGTCAATGTTAAACCGTAGGTCCCGCCATTTAAGTATACAATTAAGGCACACAACATGAGTGGTGTGAGTAGTAATGGATATATGTATGTATGTATGTATGTAAAGAAGTGAAAAAAGTTCTGTATTTTGAAATATTTTTCTTCCAAAGACAGCAATTATTCACAAACGATTTAAAAAATAAATTCAATTAAATTGAAATTCCTTTAAAATGGCCACAATTTTTTGTTATCCACTGTAAACGTACAACACACAAAAAAAAAATTCATCAGAAATATCTCTAAAGTAAGCACTGACTGACTGTAAAAGCAACAACAAATATTGCAACAAAATTTGTTATTTTTTCTTTTGGCCGGCCACTCTTCTAAAGGAATAACAAGAAATGAGAAAAAAAAGAAACTCTCTAAAAGAGCAGTAAAATACTGACTCGACTGTATAAAGCAAACAGCAACAACTAAAGCGTAAAAAAAACTGACAAATACTCTGACTGAGAGACAGACAGACAGACTAGGCAGTTTGACTAACTGCTTGTACGACTTTATACAAGCAATATAGAAGCAACCAGTCGTGCAAAGGGGGGGTACATACATACAAACCACTATCGTGGCAAAGGAAACAAAAATTTAAAGAAGAAAAAAACAAAAAAAAAAGCAAAAATAAAGTGCCAAGCCAGCAAACAAATTGTCTGTAAAATGTTCACAACACAAACAGAGTTGCAAAAAAAAAAACGAAAACGTACAACACATAAACGTACAAACATACAGCCATACAGTGTATACCACCTTATGAAGAAAAAAATACGAGAAAAAAAAAAGAATGAAACTGAAATATGAAATAAAAAAAAGGGCGCCACTCCCTTCAAAACACCTTCTCTATAAAAGTAAACCGCTGTTTAAGGAAAAGGCACTAAAATAATGGTTATAAAGAAGTGTATGACAAGTTGTTTTTTTCTGTTTTTTTGTTTGTTTGTTTTTATGGCCTCTGCCCCTACAACACTTCCGCTCTCCACTATACACATTGAAATTTAATGTTTTCTTTGTAAAGCAAACAGAGGCGTATGTTCAAAGGTATTGCCAAAAGAAAAAAAGATTCAATTGGAAAATTGTAAACAAGTATTTCTTAGTCATCAACTATCTTCTTATAAGTGGACTCATAACTTCTAATTTCTAAAACATGACCCCCTTAAATATTTTTTTTTGGGAGCGACACCACTGTCTAGTAAACATTTCTTTTACTTTCCATGCTCTTTGAAATTTTTATATGAAATGCATGCCAAAGACGAAATCCTTCGAAAAGCTCATAAATTGTCAACAAAAGTTTTTATACACATACACAAACGAACAAATAGGTTTTCTATTTCTTTTTGGGGGGGAAAAGACAAGGGGAGAAAGCAATGTTGAGCTTAGACACTTTAAATAAACATGTTTTTTTGATTTGTTTCGTTTATTTTTACAACATTTTTTACAACCAAAAAAATATATGAAAAAAAAAACACGACATGAAAAAGTGTTATAAAAACAAAATAACAGCAAGAGTAAACACGTACACACACACATCGCATACCTACATGCATGCATGCTTATTTAGGAAAACGTTACAAAATTTTTATTTGTGTTACTCTCTTCTCATCCCTATCCTTGTTGTGCCCCACACAAAACACTCATTTGACACTTTTTTTTATGTTTCTTGCCTCAACAACCGTGTAAATGACAACACAAATCCATCGTGTATTCCGACCGACCAATCAACCCAACCAACCAAACAGCCAAACAATCAACCAAGCAAATAACAACAACAATTATAATATTAACAGCGTTAATAACAACAAATCTTTTTTAAGTAAAGTGTAAAAAAAAAGAAACGAAAGAATAAAATATAAATTAAATACGAGCAAAAGAGAAGAAAAAAATAAAGAGAAAAAAAAGGAAAAACAAATTACAAATAATCCATGTAAAAGCTTAACTCTTTTGTCTGCTAATTTATCGTTTAATTTGCATGTGAACGATGAAACACGGACGGACGGACGTACAAACACACAAACGTACAGCACGACTGTAACGACGACGAACGTGTAATTTACTAATTTGCACTTAATGTGCGCGAATTAACCTTTTTTTTTTCTTTCATTATTATTTTCGTGTTGATGTTGTTGTTGTTGTCGGTTTTTCTATAACGACAACGACAACAACAGCAGCACAGCAGCGACAGCATGGCATATAACAAATTGAATTTTAGCACAAAATGAATAAAAAAGAAATAAATTAAATAAGAGAGAAGCAAAAGAAAAAAAAAACACGATAAAAAAAATTACAAATAATATAAGGTGACAACACAATAAAAACAACAACAACTACACAAAAAAAATATATAAAAAACCGTTTCAAGTGAGTAAGTAAAGTAGCGTGTTTTTTATAATTGAGACGAAAAAAAGCAACAACGAACGACATTTGTAATGCAATATTTTATTAATTAACCCTTGAAACACCAACAACGCCATCCATCACATCAAACACACACACACACCCACACAAACCACTGCAACTTAATTGTTCTTTTTCAAGTGGGCTGGTTAAAAGCGAGAGAGAGCGAGTGAGAGGGAGGATTTTTATTAATTCTCATACTTAATTGCTTTATAATTGAATTGAGATATTTAAGGAGAAGACGTTAAATTAAACAAGAAAATCAAAAACATTTTTTTTTGTTTTGTTTTTAAAAATAAACTGAGAAAAATTTCAATTTAAATTTAATAAGAAATACAAATTTCAAGAAACTAAGAGACAAATGTCTTCTGATATATTAAATTTAAGAAATAATGTCAAGCAATTATGGAAAATTAAGCCACAATTAGCCGAACGTTCACACAATATCCAGACTAGTTGTTCTTGTTTATAAAACCACAACAAATTTTTTCATATACTTTTCGAAGAAGCAATGCAACTTATGTTTCACTGTTTGATCCGAACATCGCACATTATTGATGACCTTATAGAAGCTCCTAACTTAAGCCAGCAATCTATCAGTGGGGATGCCTTCTTTTCGCCTTCTTAAGTATAGAAAATAATTAAAGACCTGTGTAGTTTGGTAATTTAACCGTAAAATTGATAAAAAAAAAAAAAAAAAAAAAACTTCATGACCTACCCGTTGGTTTGAAGACTTTTAGATATGATTTAAGTATCTTGAGATATCGGAAAATCAAGACATGTAGGACAACGTGAGTTAAAAATATTTCCTTCAAATTTTCCCTACATCAAACGACAGTCACGACGACAGCCATGGACGATAAATCGGCATCCACCACCAATCTCCGATAATGAAAGGCAGCTACCAAGGGTTACCAGAACAATCCTGGCCCAGCTAAGATGAGGATGGACGAACATCCTGAACAGCTATAGGGCAAGAATCATCCCGGGGACCTTGGACAGCTGCCCCTCATGCAATCAAGCACCCATAGACTTGTGGCTGAACCCAACGACAGCAGCGAACTTCTTAGGACTGCCAACCACATAACCATGACTTTATATATGTATGTATATACACAACTTATAATACATAATTCCATCTCTAACTCATTCCATTTCCACCAGAATAACAAAAGCATACAATCTAACACATAAACTAACTATCTTATATCTACAGGTAGATACTTCCGGAGATAACTGCAAAACTGTTACAACAACAACAATCAATTTGTATAGTGAAGACCTGTATAGCCTGCATAGAATTTTAGCAATTTAATAATGCAGCCATCGATTAAAAGGTCACCTTTTCGTGGAATCTTTAAAAGATTCTATGATTATGCCAATTTCTCGTATACATTTGTGAAACATATATACATAATTGGTCATTACAAACCTTCAGGTACAATTTCTACCTAACTTCTCACACCCTTATGCTATGTATGTTAATTTTATACATGAGTGGTGTGACCTACAAAGTCGATTCCGAACGATAGATTTTTAAGAAACTTTTCATGGCAATTTTATTTACTCTCAGAGTTTTTGCCAGAAATCTGCTGAGAGGAAGTAATAGGCCACCACACTGCCTAGTAAACTACGGCGACGTATGTGGAATGTAGAATTAAAATTTAATAATCATTCGCACTTTACTTAACCTATGTTGTCTTTAATGTTGACTATGATGGTAAAAATGATGACAGTAAGCATCTCGTTAAAAAAAAATTATAAAAAAAATTCTTTAAAAAACGAAGATCACAAAGGGTTAAACGCCACAACTTAAAGTCTTTACAAAAGGTAGTGATGAAAGGGGGAGCTGCTTGTGGGAAGGGGCCAAACGTCAAATAAATACTTAATTTTCTGGTCGTTTTATATTCATTCAATTCAATTCGTTTGTAAGTAGTTTTTTTTTGTATTTCTTTTACTAGTTTGTTATTTATTAAGCTTAACATGTAATAAAAAACATACAAAAAAAAAACAACAACAAATGAAAATAATACTTAAGCAACAAAAAATCAACCAACAAATCAAATTATTTCCAACGACAGCAATCATTAATTCCCATTTAGACATTTAAAGCTGATAAAGGAATTAATTGTTTATAAATGCATTAATTGTTTATAATTATTATTATTGTTATTGTTATTATTTATTCACCCATTTTTTTATTCAGTTATTCTTGTGGGTATATTATGATTTGTTGCTACTACTGCTGCTACTACTACTACTGCTGGTATTGTTGTTTCGTGTGTTGTTTTACAGTGTACACACAGTGTAATTAAATTGTTTAATGAAATACAATAAATATAATTGATTATTGTTATTAATTTTTATCTATTGTGGGTAATATTTTCTTCTTTTTTTTTTGTAAATTCAAGCGGCAATTTCTTTAAAGTTGAATAGATAACAAATTAATTCCGTTTATGGACTTTGAAGAAGAATTAAGTGGAATGTTAAAATAAAATTTATGTTTTCAAATGAAAGTCCAAAATAAATATTTATTTATGCCCTATTCTGTAATATCGAATACGCAGAATATTATACACAATTGGATACATATTGAATAGCCAAGTAATTTGAGGTTGTAAGCATAAATAAGTAGGCCACGGTTAGTGGGTTCATGCGGAAGGGATACTAGATCAACTGTTATATCAGCCAGTACTACTAATAAAATCATCTAATCGTAAATGCAATCGAATTCTTGACCACAGACATCAATGTCAATAGTCTAAAGGTCACGTCAGATTAGGCTGTACAGTTGCCTCCTCACTTTTAATTTTCCGGTACTTCTATGCATTCGAAGAAAATGTCCGATTTTAGAATGATTTCAAATAACTCCGCTAGTTAGTGCCATAGCTCGCTGATGACGGTGCTAATAGTCATCTTTGCCTATTTTCACATGTTTCCTTTTATTGATCACATTTGAGAGTTACAAATAGAAGTTTTTGTCTTTGTTTTTTCTAGCAACAATCCTCTTCTAGCATATTATTTTAGGGCTTTATATTACGATGCAAACTAAACTGTTTCCAATCTATTGCTAGTACCATATAGATTACTTGTCATTAAGACAAGTACAAGACCCAATGACCCATTGTAAATACATCCTATAAATAGAAGATAGTGTAGCAGATAGGATAATGGGGAAAAAGAGAAAAGAGTTAGAAAAGGGACGAGATATGAAATGGAAAAGATACACAAGAAAGTGCGTCTACAGCCTTGATGCCCTGGCAACTCTCAACCAGTATAAGCTATTCATGAATTTCTGCAGCTCTCTCTAATGTCGGCTGAAAGAAACTCCTGCCCAATTAACTAAATGCTGGACAGTTGCAGAGGTGTTTGACTGCCGACTACGAGATAACTCGTAGATTGCGTTCCCTTCTAGGGTGCCAACTACGACTTATCTCGTACTCACTAAACCTGCCATTTTTATGTAGCTACGAATAAAATCGTATTATATCAGTGGTAGTATCGATAACTGGCTTCTGGAAAAAAACAAAAAGTCAATGTACGCTAGTTTTCTGAAAATTGGCGTGGCTGTCACTGTGTTAATTGTTTTCAACTTCTCCTCATCGCAACATACCCTGCAATGGTCTGGTTGGGATGTGTTTAAAATCGTTATCAGAGATCTAATCTCGCAGTGCTTTGTAATAAACCTAAGAATTAACCTCAAGCTGGCCTTATCCAAAAATAGCAGCAAAACTACACTAGCACTATGCACAACAGATCATTGACTCCCTAGACACATAGCAATCACATTCCATCCCTTCCAACGCTTCCGTTCATCCTCTCTGACCTATCTAGTGATGAGAACTCAGAATTAGCAGTTTGGGAGCAACAGGAGCAACTACCAAATCGACCTCAGAAAGTGAAACTAACCCAGCAACAGCTCCCGCTGTCACATTACGAGGAATATATGAGTCCGATTATTTTTCCCAAAGCCTCTGCTTTTCCCCCTGACCAATGATGAGACCTCAGAAGTAGCAGATTGGGGGGAACAGGAGCAACTATCAAATCGCCCTCAGAAAGTGAAACTAACCCTGCGACAGCATCCGCTCTGTCACATTACAAGGTATATATGATTAAAAAAAAATTTCAATGAAAAATGGAAATAATTCCTTTAAATAACTGTGCTTGTTTGCCATCACACTGTGCTTCGCTTTAGTTATTGCCTTAGTTGTTCAATAATTTATTCAGTGTGTAGTAATAATATTGAATACGATTATTTATTTCGAGTATGAACACAACAACAACAAAAACGCTCATAAAAATTACTATTTTATCGCTAGAGGGCATCTTATGTTAATTTAAATACCACCTACTGTTCAAGCGCAAACGATGTAGTGATAATGATTAGAATCAATTTTCTAATAAGTTATTAAACTTGGCAACAACAACAACAACAATAACAACAACTGCTGCTGATACTAATAACAGTAATAGAAATATAAACGGACGACGACTACAACCAACCAAACCTAGTACTCATTCATTCACACACACTCATACTCGTACTAAATATTATTGTAGATTGTATATACATATTATGGCTACTAAATAATAATATAAAATATTTATAAATACGGTAATAAAGTAATGCCAATAAAAAAAATGAATAAATAAAAAAGAAAATAAAACAGAAAAGAAAACCGCATTTTAATGAATATTATCAGGTAATTTGGTCAATAAATTTTAAATTAATAGTTTAAATCTTTATAAGACTACAACTATTTTTAGTGTGTGTGTTTTTTAGTATTTTTTTTTATTAGTTAGCCGGTTAGTTAGTTAGTCGGTTGGTTGATTTCTTAGTTTACATTACATATAGAAACAGGTTTTATTTTATTTTTTCCATTTTTTTTTATTTTTTTTTTGCCTGTTTTTGGGTTTAATAATCTCGATGGTAATCATTCATCATAATTATGGTTGCTGGTGGTTTTTGTTTATGGCAAATAATTTCTCAGTTTTTTTTTTTGTTTTTTGTTCCGACTTTTTCACATCAAGTCTTACAAGATATTTGCAAAAAATAAGAAACTCAAACAAAAAAAAAAAAGGAGGACAACTAAGATTGATAGTTTTTCAATAGATTTTTTTGTGTGTTTGTTGTGTGTTTTTTGTATGTTTTTTTACTTGTAAATTATTATTTATGTAAAGCTTTCTTATTGACTGGCTTTTGGGTTGGCCCGCCAGCATACGAGTGCGGCTTAAGGAAGGAGAAAAGGAGAAAGTGTGAAGTTGTGTTTTATTTTAAAAAGATTTCTGTTAAGATTTTGACAAATCCATCAGTTAAGAAACACGACTTTGTTGTTTATGACTTTAGGTCTTGTTTTTCTCTTGTTTTTTAATTAAATATTGCAACGTATGTTTGTTAAAACATTAGGAAATTTCTGCATAAAAAAAAGGTTTACAACGTAAAATATACAAAAATACTGTGGTCTTAATTGGAAACTGTAATAAAAACTCTCAATTGTAGGAGAAAATTAATGAAATTATTATGATCGATAAGACACCAACACAAATTTGATCAAAAATGAATTGATTTTAGAAAGATTTCATTTGAAAGAAAATGCTCTAAACTGCATTACAATGTACTTTTGATTTCTCCATGAATTAACTTTCTAGCCTTAAGTCAAACCACTGCATGGAGCCATTAGACCGGCCAGTTGGCTAAGTAAGCATTAAGGCCGATTTGGATATCGCTACACTCAGGTCAAAGATCAAAACGAAATACATATGAAAAAATATTTCTTCGGCGACTTCCTTCTGGCAAAAACTCTTAGAGTAAATAAACCTGCCATGAAAAGTTTCTCAAAAATCTGTCGTTCGGAGTCTACTTTAAACTGTAGGTTCCGCCACTCAAGTATAACAATTTAGGCACACAACATGAGTGGTGTGAGAAGCTAGTTCGTAATTCTGACTGAAGGGTTGTAATGGCCAATTACGTACGTACGTACTATACTCATGTATTTAAAGTTACCTAAAATGGCATTGGTGAATGCCTACCTAGTGGTAGTCGCAAAATAATGTAAACACAATGGACTTTCATCACAGAAAAATCTTCAAGCCTATACAGCCCCCTCTAGATAGCATCTTAGATAGGTAGGTAGATAGAGGTGGCTGCCCATCCAAGAAAATTGGATATACACACTTAGGCCTCATTGAGCCTATTGTGTTACCACAATAGATAGCATCTGAAGACGATAATGAAACTTCTGACTTATTGTAGGACAATATTAGCAAGCTTTTTTAAATAGTTGCCAGTAATGTTAAGCTATTGGGGGGTAATTTTTGTGAGAAATGTAAAAATGCACCGATCATATAATTTTTCAAGTATTTAGTTGCAGAATGAACAAGTCTGACATGCTAAATATCAATCATAAATCACTTTGTAAGAGTCTCCCATTCAACTCACTTTCGAGTTACGACTCCGCAGATTTGGCCTCTCTACTATCGTTGATCTTCTGCATTGAATAGCTACCCATAATTGCTGATTGCATTAATTATTGATCAATTAATTAAGAGAGATTACTTCGCGAAATATAACTCTTCTGTATAAAAATTTTTTTAAAGAACTTTGATCTATGTAGAGGAAGAACAGGAAGTCTCTTCTATTGTCTTGGCTGTTCAGGCGTTTATTGTATTGTTCATATTCAATGCGAATTCATGAAAGTAATTTTCTAGATCGAAGTGTACGGAATACTAGGTTAGGTTAGGTTAAGTTAGAGGACGTGTACTTGTCAATTAAGACAAGTACAGTACCCGGAGGTCGAATTGACCCATTGTACAACGTCCTTAAAGAGGAAAGATAAGAGAGGGAATAGGATAGAAAGGAGAGGAGATAGGAAAGGGAGAATGGGAAGCGGAGGGATCACACAGACCCAACAAAGAAGAGAGAGCGCGACTACCCTGATGAAGCCCTAGCGCCTCTCAACCAGCATAAGCCACTAATGAATCTGTGGAGAGCCTTAATGTCGGCTCTCGACCCAGAGTTCAAACTCTCAAAGGAGGCCCTGCCAAGGGTCCTCAGCCTCAACCTACCAAGGGCCGGGCAGTTACAGACGGAACACTATCAGAACTAAAATAAAGTACCTTTGAATAATTAGCCAATATAATGTCTATTTACTTTGAGTTCGTAAATAGACCAATGAGTTCATAAGAACTACAAAGTGATTCAGCTTTAATTGAATTTTCTTGAATCTTCAACAGTAAAATACTTCTAAATACAACAGTAAGTTGTTACAACAACAACAACAAACAAAATGATTTAAAGTTGATTGTTCTCTACTACTCGGCAGGTCAATAAGCTGGGGTTTTTTTAATTGGCTGCCCTCATATCATTTCATAGTTTCACATTATGTTCAGCGGACTTGCTATTAAATCGAGAAGCTAGGCCGTAATCCTGACTGAAGGGTTGTAATGGCCAATTATGTATGTACGCATGTATGTAACATGCCCTGCCTAGTCTATCTTAGCCATTAAGCTTCTATTGGTCTAGTTATATCCTTTCAAGAATTTCATAATTAAGCCTAAGGGCATAAGATTTTTCAAAGGATTTGTACCTACATCTACAAACAGATAATTTATTCTCATGTAAGGGTCAAAGGAAGATCGCTTTGAGATCAGCTGCCATAGTGTTAAAATAAAATTAATTTTTTTTTAGAAACACATTTTCAACTTATCAATGAAACATACTGTTTGCGACTTATGGTTATTGCTGCATAGATTAAAAAAACAATAACAATAAAATAAAATAAAATCTATCAAAGTAAACCATCATAGGTTAACTTTTTCACGGCTATAAAAAGAATTTCCCAATAATAAATTAAATGTCTATAAATACATACAACAGATTTTATTACCACACAACCACTTTATCAATATACAACGACGATTAGTTGTGGTAATAAAAATAAAACAATTTTAATTGGAAAAAAACAAAACCAACCAAAGAGTATTAATCACCGAAAGAAGACATACATTTTGCAGAGAAGACATTAAAAAATTTCCTTTTAAGCTCCGTAGGTAATAAATCACAAAAAAATAATTCATTTGAGCTTTTGTAGTTGTGAAACAAACAAGAAAAATAAAAGAAAACCTTCGATCTTACGTTTCATATGTAGTATTAGTAAATTTGTTTAAGAGAAACATAAAAAAGACTCACCTTATTTTCATCATTGCCGCTATCACACTGTAATAAGAAAAGAAAAAATGAAAACAAATTTAGACAATGTTAATATAAATAAAGTCAAGTTAATAAATACAATTATAAACACTTACGATATTAAATCCTTTTCCAATATTATTAATCCTATTGTTAGGCTGTAATAAAAAAGAAAAGAAACGAAAAGCAAATAAAATCATAAATTGAGATTAGCTTATCAATACAATAAAGATTAAAGCTCTTCACTTTAAAAAACAAATACATAATAATAATAATTATAAATTAAAACAAAAACAAACAAAAAACGATAACTTAATGGTCTTTAAGTGGTTTAAGTAAACATAAGCAAAGTTTCCAATGATTGAATCGATAAAAAAAAATGAAATCAAATTGTAATCTAAGTGCTGTCAAGTACAAAAGTCAGAAAATATAATAATTTAATTACATACTTAATTACAATCTCATTTCAGCAAAAAGACTTTTTAATAGATTTTCTAAAGATTTGTTTTTTTTATTTGAAAATATTCGATTGCAAATTTTCGATTTTTATATGGAAAGTTTGTTATCTAATCTACAATAGTTTCTAGATTTTTATATTCTATTAAAACCATGCAAAGCACTGACTAATTTTTTATGAATTTCAATTTATCGGTAATCTATATTCATTAAATTTATAAAATTCATTTCATCTGCAATGACATCCTGACGGTCACATGGAAATCTGAAGCCTACACCATTGGAGATACACAGTCTAGTCTTCATCTTGGTTTAATTAGGGCTAATGCATGAAGAATGGCTGTCGTCTAACATGACTCTGGTAGAAGTTGTAGTGATGCAAAGACGATTAGCGCTCTCATAGAGTCATAAATTACTGGCTTTAGTGAACATCACAACCTAGCTTTAGTTTTTATCCTTGAAAGGCGAAATATACACTTTAACGTTGACTCTAAACAATATATTTGAGAAGTTTCTTCAGAACACCAATAAAAGGTGAGATGTTTGAACTCTCGTCTAGTACGCCAACCATTTACTCACTACACTACATACTGACCAGAGTCCGTCTTTCATAATTCAATACAGAACCCCAGTGATAATCGAGAAATGATTAACTGTCTTGGTATGCATAACAGCTTTACCTATTACCTACTTTGATTTAATCATTATAGGGCATTGCTTTAATGATTGTAAGTAATAAAAGCCACCACTTGTTGTACACTTGTCTGCCTACAGAGACATGATATTCATCTTCTGTCACATGGCGGCTTTTTTGTGACATAGATTTCCTTCTGAAAAACAGTTTTCTGATTAGTAAGCTTGTTTTCATATCTGTCTTAGAGCTATCCAGTCACTTTTATAAATTTATGTAAGCTGTCGCAACATATAATACTATCGGTCATGGTGTCCAAAACTTATTCCAGGTTACTCAATACAACTAGTTTTGATATACATACATTGACTATAAAGGACTCATTTCATGAGAAGTACATGCTACAGCTAAACTCTACTGCCGAACGACATATTAATTGCTAACAAAATACAGAAAAATGTAAAACATTTCAAAATAAAATAAATCGGGTAATAAACATTTAAAAAAAGCGGCCTCAATAAATTGTAAAACTTCTGTCACTACAACTCCTTATTCAATTCGATGATGACTTTATTGTCCACAGTAACACTGACATTTGACGTTTAACACTTCCTTACTCACTAAAAATTTGAAAATTAAGTTCAAATATGCTCATACTTTAATAAAATGCTGCTGGTCTCCCTATATAGCATCACAAGTATGAGAAAGTCATTTTAAATCGTTAAGAAATTTAAATTTTCTATTAATATAGAAAACATTTAATCTTAAGATCTGAGGCTGATTAAACAATAAAATAAATTGTATCAAACGATTAAATCTAGAATATTAAGTAATTTTAATTAAAGTCAGAATAATTCTTGTCTAAAAACTCAAAGGCAGATTATCTGCAGGCTAGTGGCTACAAATCACTGAATCATTGAAAGCTCCAATTAAAATAAATTCTGGACAGTCTAATTACTACACTTTAATTATCAGGAGATGTATAATAAAAGCAAAAGTATTGTATTTAAACATATCCTTAACAAATCCTATTGACAACTAGAAAAGGATTTGGCACAAAGAATACAGAAAGAGATGCCTTAAACTATTCGTTGTAGCGCGGTGCTGCTGCTTGAAATCAATTTGAATTGATTTCCTCTCGTATAAGTTAGCAGTCCTTAAGTGTATATACATATTGCATAGAGATATGCGATATTAATTAAAGAATTCTCTTATTTCCTCGAAAACATGTTCCGTTCAGGAATCAATAGCCTTGGATGTCTGGATAGGATTATTAGCTTTAATGGCACTGTATTACAAGCTTCTGAAGCAAAAAAATCAGATAATAACCAGAAGCAGCTTTCGAAAAGGAATAAAAAATGAATAATTGAAACTTTTCAAACTGGATTGATGAGGTTCATTTGTTTAATACGATATATTTCGTTTGTATTAAAATTTTAGTTCTTTGAATTTTTCAATTCTAAATCAAGTAATGGATTTTAATGGAAAGAGGAAGTGTAAGACGGCCGTAAGTGCGAAACTGACCTAATTCGCGTTTAAATTCAAGTAAGTAATGTAAGCAATATTTTCTTAATATTTTCACTTGTCAGGTCAGTCAAACGTTATCCTTTCTTTTTCCATTTGGAAAAACACATTTGCCTTAAAGCCATCTCTGAAATAATATCTCTGCAGAGCACAATATTGTAATCGAATGCAATTAAATCTCAAACAAAAACTAATCATGTTTGGCTAACTAATAATCAAATTTAAACAACTTTGTGATCGTTGTCTCCAACAACATACAACAACACAAACAAATTAAAATTAATTATAAAAGGAAAGTAAAACATAATGGGGTGGAGAGGCTTACATCGCTTAAACGATCCTTGTGATCATTATTACTACTACTGCTATTATTATTATTCATGTTGTTGTTGTTGCTGCAGTTGCCACTGCTACTACTGCTGCTGCTATTGTTGTTATTGTTACTATTGCTGTTGCTGTTGCTATTGCCTCCAGCAGACATCATCTCCTGTTTATGATGCGCGTGATGATGATGATGGTGCAGGAGATGTTGCTGTTGTTGTTGATGCTGAAGCTGCTGCTGTTGGTGTTGATGTTGCAACTGTAACTGTTGCTGATGATGTTGTTGCTGCTGCTGATGGTGTATATGTTGCTGATGTAAATGTTGCTGTTGTTGAAAATGCAACTGTTGTTGCTGTTGTGGATGCATTTTTGCATGCATGCCAGCCATATTAAGCATACCACTCATGCCAGCCATACTATTAGCGCCTCCCATCATACCCATGCTCATATTCATGGCATTCAAATGATGAAGATGTGCATGCGGATGCGTATGATGTGGTGGCGGATGGGCATGTAAATCTTTTTGATTTTGTGAAATATTTAAAGCCATCACTGTTGGCTGAGCTCCCGTTGTAGCTGGCAGTTGTGGTGGCATTACCGTCGATGACGTTGACATATTTGTTATGAAATCGTTACCGCTATTGTTGCTACTGCTGTTGCTGCTGCTGTTGTTGTTGTTGTTGCCAACACCACTACTACCACTATTGTTATTGTTACTGTTATTATTACTATTGCTATTGCTATTATTGTGCATTTTTTGATCCATTAAATGTGCGTTTGATTTCTGCTGAAAAGAAAGAAGAAAAAGAAACAACAACAATATTTAGATCGTATTTAATTGGAAAGAAAGAAAGAAAAAAACGCAAGAGAAACTTACATTATAAGCTCCTGGTAAACAATTGGCTGCCATTGAAGACATGGTTTTAAAGGAAGGTGGCCCTAAACCAGGATGAGGATGTATGCTATTATGTTTGCTGTAAACATCGTTATTATTTGAGCCATGCGTTAACATTGTTGAACTATTATTATGTATTGTTGTTGGTGTTGATGACAATGACGATGATGATGATGACGTTGTTGACGCCAGGGATGTTGTTGTTGTTGCTGATGCTGATGTTGTTGTTGCTGTTGTTGAATATGTGGCTGTGGGGGTAAGATGTTGTGTATGTGTAGATGGTATTGTTGCTATTGCTGTTTGTGGTAATATTGAGGAGGAGGTGTTGGTGTTGGAGGTGGAGGAAGAAGAGTTAGAGTTTGCGGTGGTATTAGAACCAACGGGTATGATGGTATTAGGCGCTAAGCCCATAGTGTTGTTTGTGATCGTATGACCTGGCGAGGAGGTTGTTATGTTGGAGGCCACCGCCACCGCTGTCATACTCGTGGTGTTTGGTGGTATATTTGGTGTTAATGTTGTGCTCGTTACTGTCACTGCCGCTGCTGCTGCTGTTAAAGCTGTTGAGGATATTGTTGTTGTGTCAACGGATGGCGCTTTTGTTTCATTAGCAGCTGTAGTCATTGTTGTGGCCGATGACGACATATTGTAGGCGGAAGAAGATTTTGTGCATTTCTCATTTGTGTTGCCAATAATTACAGGTTTATTGGAAGTATCCATTGGTAAAGTATTCCTATTCGAATTTTGTAAATTCGTTGGAGTTTTCGCTAACGCTGACAACGGCATTGTTGTGGCCACGGGCATTGTCGCTGACGCTGTCGTTACGGCTGACGGTATTGTCACAGACGTTGCCACCGTTGTTGTAACCCCTAGTGCTGTTGTGGCATTTACTGTTGCCGTTGTGCCATCACATGTATCCATCATCATTGTAATACTGCTACTGTCGTTGCCATTTTCACCTGCTGGCGTCAGTGTACCTTTAACCTCCACCATACCATGACCTATGCCAGTATTGCCACCACCATTGTGGTTACTAAATGCAGATGCATTTGTTGTTGTCTCCTTCCATGTTAACGACATGGAGGAGGTGTCCATTGGTGTTACAGCACTAGTATTATTTGTTGGTATTGTTAGTGTGTTTGTTGCTGTCAACACATTGGACTTGAGGCCAACATTTGCCGAATCTGTTAAAGATGTCATATTAATATCAGAGCTTAAACTTAAATTGTTACCACTACTGTTGTTATTACTGCTGTTGCCAATAATATTATTGATACTGTTTGTGTTGGCATTACTGCCATTGCCATTACTGTTACTGTTGCTGGTGTTATTGAGCATTGTGGCATTTACTGCTGGAGTAACAACACGCATACAGTTGCTGATATTATTGTTCTCATTAAGACTATTGCTATCCTTATGATGATGATTATTGTTGTGGTTTAGATTTAGTGAACCAAGTCCGCTAACTACACCCATATTGGCCATTCCGCCACCACCACCACCGCCAACGGCATTACCGCCTCCAACACCAGTGCCAGTACCAGTGCCAGTGCCGCGCACAGGATGCGGCTGTCCGGTGTCTATGATCTTTGGCATTTTGATTTCTTCAATGCTGTATGTACATGTCAACTCCTCCAGCGCAGATAAACGTTTTTCTTTACGTTTTTGGCCCAATTTAATTGCAAACTGTTGAATGAACGAACGCATGTTGAAGAGCAGCAATAAAAGAAGACAAAAAGAAAGAGAGAAAGAGAGAGGGGGTATTAGAAAAAACAAAAACAAATCGTTTAGACCGACCGATTAGATAATAATAATACAATGCACAGGTTAAACGTTAAACAAATTAAACAACAACAATTAAACAACATTAGTAGAATACTTAGTAAGTAGTATGTAGTATGTACTCTAGTAATTTCAGTTTTGAAGAGCAGTACTTAATATATTTTGATTACTTTTTATTGGATTCCTCGCTTTTTTGTTTTTGTTTTTATTTAATAATAACGTTTGATATTGTATTTAAAGTACTTGTTGTTAAAGGAATTTCTCAAGGGCTCTATATACATAAACTTTCTCTAGTTAATGTGTTAATGAAGGGCTATTAGAAAATTAATTAAATTATACAGAATATAAATCGAAGTCTATAATAAAAAATAAACCTATGTATACCCTATTAAAGATTATTTAATTCGATTTGTTTATTATTTTTAATCATTACAGAATAGAGCGTATTGTGGCTAAAGTAACACAACTTTTCAAATGCAATTCATTGATACAAAATGCATTTGGACTTCAATTCTCCTTCCAATTAGAAAATGTAACTCTATTAACTGCAACTCTCCTACCATATACATATACTTCTATGAACCGGTGTCTAAGTTTACAGATTGGGATTGTTCACATGGATTTTAATCCACACATTAATGTTTATTCCCCTGAAGAATACCCAGGAAACTAAGAAAAATAGAGAAAATTCGAACCGTCCCTTAAGACCCTGACAAGGATCTGGAACAGATCCCAGCCAGACTATTGCAGGGTATGTTGAGATGAGTAGGAGACTATAGAGCAACTCCTCTGTAACTGCCCACCCTTAGTAGGTTCAGGTTGAAGACCCTTTTGCAGGGGGGCTTCTTTGAGAGTTTGAATTCTGTGTCGAAAGCCGACATTAATGCTCTCCATAGATTCTTTATTAGCTTGAGCTGGTTGAGAAGTGCTAGGGCTGTAACTGCCCAGCCCTTAGTAGGTTCAGGTTGAAGACCCTTTTGCAGGGGGCTTCTTTGAGGGTTTGAATTCTGTGTCGAGAGCCGACATCAAGGCTCTCCATATATTCATTATTAGCTTGAGACGGTTGAGAAGTGCCAGGGCTTCATTAGTGTAGTCGCGCTCTCTCTTGTGTTTTTGTTGGGCTATGTAATTCCTCCCTTTTCTTATTCTCCCTTTTCTTCTTCCTCTCATTTTTCGTATCCCCTCTATTATCCTCTCATCTTAAGGACGTTTTGTACAATGGGTAAACTTGACTTCTAAGTACTGCACTTGTCTCCTTTGACATGCACACATCCTCGAGTCTAAACCTGAACCTAAGACCCAACCAAATAATTCAAGGCGAAGTTGTACCATGCTCTGGAAGATCATAGTGTCGAATAGATTAAGTTTCGATAGCTTCGATTGAATCTAAATATTGCATACAAAACCTTTTGTAGCCCTCACGGACTGCGAATCGTTGATGAATAACTACAGAAACGACTCATTTCTGAAGTGGGTGATGACTGTTGATCAAATGTGAATCATGTATGGCATTGTCAAGTGAAAACACTCTTCATGGTGATCTTCTGCTTTCAAATTCTTAAAAAAAAATGGGACTGTTTACAGTAAACAAATGCCGACAAGCGATATATTTTGACTCATAGGAAATCCCATCAGAATAAGATCTAGTGGGCAGCTTGTTTGGGTGGTCCGCACCACGTGAACTTGTTTAAGGCAAATAAATTACGTGTTAATAGAAAACGGATGAGTGAACGGATTGACCCAGATAATTTTTACTCAAATGCAATATATTCAACAGCTGTGGGAAGTCTGTACCATTAGTGTTTGCATGTGAAGAGTCGAATTTGATAAACAAAAGAGATCCATTCTTGGTCATTAAGGCGTCAGCTTAGCAAAGAGACAAATCGTTTAATGAGTTGAAGTGCATGGTATCATTGTTAGGTTTTCGAATCTTTAAAAAACATCCACGCCACAGCAGAACTTATGTGAATCCTAGGAGTTTCATCAAAATAGTCTCTCGTTTTCAAGATGAACACATCACATATCTCTTGTTTATATTTATCCATATTAGATGACCATATTAGATGTTTTTGCCTTTCAACGCCATCTCAATGTTAAAAACCAAAAATAAAAGATTCCTTCATGATAATTTAATTAACACACCACAAGCTTTTTATAACTCATTTATTCAAACTGCTCCTAGGTGAAAAACTCCTGTATTTTACTACAGTAGTTCTCCATCAACATTCGTTGACTTTTATACGTCTAAATTTGTCAAGCTTTTAAAGTCAATTAATGTCTCTTACTTCTGTAAACAAAGGGTATTTTCTCATGCCAATTTGACGCATGTTTAAACAGAACTCAGTTAAATCACTCGTAAGAATCTTCCAATAACCGAAAGCCAGTTGCAGTCACATTTAATATGGATAAGGTTTTGGGAATGGCCAAAATAATATAAAACGTTCTACAAATGTTTAAAAATTCGTTCCTACATACATTAAGCCAAGCTCAGGAGTAACCGTTACGGTAATTGAATCCATATATGAGGACGTGTTTGCTTTGCATTCTGCTCGTATAAGAATTCGGGACACATACATACATACATACTACAAAGTTCTGCTCTGCCTCCGACTTCAATTTGTTTCCCTATTTTTTAAGATTACAGTAATATTACCATCTGATTTGAATTCATTATATGGTAACACGGGCCTCTCGTATATGACTTGGAATAAGACATGTGTAACCTAAAAGTAATTACGCGCTAAAGTCCTTGGTTGCCTATTATTGTCACACAAAATATAATACAACAACAAATATATTCTACCATACAACAAACTCAAAGCAATAAGTTGGGGAATCCAACATAATGTTGTCCTGCGAACGTGCTAGAAATACTTCAATTTATTTGACCTCCTTGCTATGTACACTACCAACATACGGACCGAAAAAGTAAAAGGACTTCCATAAACTATACTCCCTTAAAGCTTGGAGGAGCTAGATGTTAGCCAAGCCAATAAAAAATACCCATAAGAATTTAAGTATGTACATATGCTGTGCAACATGCTCTTCATTTTCTACCATAAAAAAAATAAAAGAAAAGAAAAACAAAACTCTTGAAAATGGTTCCTTTCTTTTACTCACCTCTAAGTCTTCATAGGTCTTAAATTCCAATATAGCAAAACCATCGATAATTTCCTCCTCCAATACCGGTGATCTGGGCAGCTTTCGTCGCACAGGCGGTGGAGGTCGAGGCGGTGGTTTATCACGCGGCAGTAAAAGTGTCGACGACGATGATGTCGAGAGGAGATCTTCATCTAGGGATTCGCCTTCACTATCACTGGGACTAGCCATGATACCGGAATGACAATCTGGCGAATGTGGAGGATTTAATAGTAGGGATGCAATACTGTCGGTAGGTGGTAGTAGAGCATTATTGTTATTCGTGCTACTACTACTGGAACTTGTAGTAAAAATGCCGCTTGAATTGTTGCTATCCTCACCCATGCTATTGGCACTGCTAGCTTGATAGAGATGATTATTATTGCCGGTAATGATGGTATTGGTGTTGGCCAAGGCCTGTGTTGTTGCTGATGCTGCCACTGAGGCTATATTGGTATTATTAGTTGGGTTGCCATTAGTGGGCGGTGTGGGGGTATTTGGCGCGGTGTTAGCATTTATGGTTGTTGCACTATTTAGACTGTTGGGTGTATTGGTCGCACTGCGATTATCACGTTCAGCCTGGAGACGTTGCGCCCTTTCACGTCTTCTCTTCTGTTGACGCTGTTGCTTAGCATTTAGGGAAGCCGAATTGGAGTTATTGTTGGAGGCGAGATTATTAATGGAATTGTTGCTCATATTGGAAGTATAGCCATTAGTGGCTGCAGCCGCTGCAGCAGCAGCAGCTTGAGCAGCGGCCACTATAGACAATTCGGTATCGGAATCAAAATCACTATTACTGGGGCCTATGGAGGGTGGTTGCAGTGAGGACATTTGATTTGTTTGCATAGCCGAGCCGGTATTACTATAATAATTTCCCGTCGCTCCTGCTGCAGACTGCTGGTTATTTAGGGAATTAACAAGGCCACCCATATGCATAGCAGAACCAAGGCTTCCGCCATTACCAGCTCCTAACTGATTGGGTGTACCACCCATTAAGCCACCACCCATATTTCCGGTATTACTGCTATTTTGCATGGAATTGAGCGTTAACTGTGGAGAGGGAGGCGGTAAATTTAGATGATCTTGTGCAGCTCCACCATTGTTGCCGATGCCTCCGCCGCCGCCAGCCAAACCCAGTCCTGCACTATTACTGGTTGACAATTGCTGCGGTAGGCAGGCATTATTTGTTTGTTGTTGCTGTGCTTGCAAATGATTAGACCCCGGTGGCTTTTGATCTTGTGTATTGCTACTGCTGTCCATCGCTGGAGCTATAACACCGTCGATTTAAAGTAATTTGTTGCTCTTGAAGCAGGCCAACATGTTAGGCCGTTGATTTTCGAACCACACACTTAAAGAAAATCTTAAGGCAACAGTGGAGAAAAACTGTGTGTATAGAGAAGAAGAAGAAGAATTCTCCGAGAGTATAGGGAGGCGAGCACTCGATGATTGAAAGGATAAAGAATGGAGGACAAATGATAAGGTTGACACAGGAGGGAAATGTGTGCGATGAGCAGAGCAAAATGAGCAGACACGGGTTATGACAGCCAGGAAATGGTCTATTTCAAGTAGACAATATTATTGTTATTGTTGTTGCAGTTGTAGTTGTAGTGGTTCTTATTGTTGTTTCTGATATTTTTCCGTCTCAAACACACGTACAAAACTCCACTTGAAATTTACGGTAAAAAATCGATGGATGTTTCGTCTTCGTACTCGTTGTTGTTGTTGTTCTTGTTGTTGCTCTTGTGTCACTCTGCCACTCAGCTATTGCTGATGTCGCTGTCGCTGTTGTTGTTTTTTTTTTAAATCATATAGTATTTGTTGTTGTGTTGTTTGTTGTTACTTGCTCTTAATACAGTTGTTGCTAATATTTGATGTTACTGTTGTTGTAATTGAATTGTAATTTTTTAATTGTTGTTGTTATTGTTGCTGCTGCCGCTGTTGTCTTTCACACTTTTTTTTCACTCTCTTTTTTTCTTGCTCACAAATTTCTTTTATTTTTAAGTTTTTCCTCCTTTTTTTATAAAATTCTATTGATTTTTTCCATTGCTTTTTTCAATTTTTTAAACTTTTTTCTCTTATTCTATTAACAATATAAACAATAAATTAATAATAAATTAATTAACTCTTCACTTGAATTTATGTATTTTCAAAGGCTTTTAAAAAACCTTATGACTACAATTCCATTAAATTTTTTCTTTTCTTTTTCTTTAATCATATTTTTACACTCTTTAATTTTTTTTTTTCTGTCGCTCTTATTAAAAAAAATAAGAAAAAGAATTACACTCTGAGACTTTTTTGTGGCACTTTTATTCCATTCGTTTGATTTTTGTTATTGAGTTCTTTATTAAGCACATTTATTCCATTTTTTGTTCACAATTTATAATTAATTTTAAAATAAAATATTTTTACTGAAAATCTGTATAATTTTCCATTACAACATTTTTTACTCCACACCACACATCGTCGTTTTTCAAGAGTATTTTTTCCTTCTTTACTTTTTTTTATTCAGCACATATTCATTTGCACTCACACAGTTATACACTCAAACACCCCTGTAGGAGAATGAGTAGCTAACTACAAAAAAAAACCAACTTTAAGTTAGCTTTTATTTACTAACTTTAAGCTAACTACTACTCAATGCAGAGTTTTCATTAACTGAAGTGTATATTCTGAGCAGTTGTCAATCACAATTTTGAAAATTTTAATTTTGGAATATTTTTAAAAATTTTTAAAATGTTGGGTTCAATTGGATTGGGTACATTGTGATATTCTAATAAATTTGAACGCATTTTTCACGTCGTTACCGTGTAATCATACCTCCAAAGCGACAAGCAATTGGTCGACCTACACCTCAAGAATGGAAGAAAAGAGCAGTACGAGCCTCAGAATCAGACTGGCAACAAGCAATGAGACAGGAAAATCTTGGAGTACATGCCGTTGAGACCCGTTGGCATGAATCACTTGAACAACGAGAAGTGAGATTAGAAACTGATCGAATTTGTACTACTCAGGCCCGTTCGTCTAAATCATCTGGACAACGGGAAACAACATCAATAAAGTGATTCAAAATTAATTGGATATTTGTGTAATGTCTTTCCTTCAAATTTATTTTAGTTGGTGGCGCAGCAACATGCGCAGTTTACAGCTAGTTTAATTATAAAAATAAAAGACGCAGAAGTTAAATTACAGCTACAAAAAGTCAACTGAAAGCTAGATACAAAAAGTCAACTAAAAGCTAACTTATAACTAGTCGACTTAAAGCTAACTTATAAGTAGTTAACTTTAAGTTAGTTGAAAAGTAATGTATAGAACAACTGACTACTGCCTAGGACATCACAATGTTAAAATAGTTAGTTGCTGCCATTGAAAAGTAATCCAAGTGGTAGTCAGCACTAGTTGAGAAATAGTTAGCTTAAAGTTAGTTTAAAGTTAACTATTTTTCCGACAGGGACTCGCCACACACGCACAAATACACACGTATGAAAACATTTTTTGATATTTTTCATGTCTTCTTTTATTCAGTCTCTTCCATTTATTTTTTCGTAGTGGTTTTTTGCATTTCTCTTTTATTATTGACATAGCAGTGCTGTGTGTTGTGGTTTATATAGCGATCCCTTTCTGACATATCCTATCAATGAGAATAATCAATATTTTGTTTTGTTAGTTTTTAGTTGTCATCTCTGTCACAAATATGTGTGCTGTATACTATTCTAATCATAATAGGAATAATAGGAAATATACAAAAACATTAAAAAGCCCGGTGGTAGAGTTGCCAATTTCTAATGTATTTATCTTACATAAATCATGGGATGTTTGCCTAAAACAGTAAACTCATGCAAAAATTCTCAGTATTCGACAGTGTTGTGGTAATAATATGTATTGACACACATTATGTGGTTTGAAAGATACAGAATGAGGGGAAGTTTGCTAATTGGAATGCTTTGATTTTATACAGGAATGAAAAAATATATGGTAGCCAGATGCAATTGGAAGTTAAAAGAATAACGGTTAATTTCTTTGATCACGAGCTGTTTCATTTAAAGAAAATAGTGTACTAAGGTTTCGTCGCGTTAAGATTCCAATCCAAAGCATTCATTTCTAATTAAGGAATCCTATAGAGATTAAGGATGAAAAAGCTCTTCATATATGATGTGGAGGTGATTTCTATATTCAAATTGTACATAACTTGTATATGGCCAGAAAACTAATCTTTACATAGTTAAGCGACCTTCAAACTGACCGGCAATTGCAAATGGGGATTGTATTCATTCTTATTTATGACATCGTTTAATGGGAACAAGTCGAAAACTCAGTTCAGACGTTCTATTACTACCAGTGAATAATAATAATTTCTCAAGATCTTTAATAATTTTTTATCGTAGACTGAAATAGGCAGAAATAAAATAGGATGGAATGGCAAGCAAATTTTCATTGGAAAGCAATCGTTCCAAAGGCATAATATTAAGGAAGAAAAAGAATTCTAGTATAATAGCTTTAGACGGCTTCTCAAATAAACGAAATATGTTCATTTTCATAATTTTTAATAACAAGATAGAAGGAAAATCAAATCAAATCAAATTCCTACAATTTATTTAGAAAATACCCAATAGGAACAGCCTACAACCCAAAGCTATTCTTCCCCAATGCAAACAAAACAAAGTAAAAACGTAACAGTTACGTTAACTTAACCAGAGAGACAAACAAATTTACACACAAAAGAGAATTACGAAAATAACCAGCAAAATTATCAAAAAAAAAAAAACAAACAAAACACCAAGAACAACAATAACACAATACGAGGAATAATAAAATAAACAATACAGAACGTGTGTAGAAAAGGCAAAAGAGAATATGAAAAAAACATTGGCAGAAGTTTATTAACCGCACAATTACTTGGCTAAAACAACAGCAACGAAAATATAAAAAGAGATGACAAGAAAAAAAAAAATAAGAAAAGTGTTATAAGAAATAAAAAATAGCACTTAAAATGTTTTTTATTTTTATTTTTTTCTATTCAACAATTATTTTTCTTTGGCATTGTCTTGTCTTTTATTAGATGCTTTATTTGATTTTTATTAATGAAATATTCATGTCTTTTTATCTGTTTGTTTCTTCTTTTTTCTTGTTGTCCGTTTCTATGTGTGGAGAATAAGCAAAACGTGGGACTAGAAAAGTTAATGAAGATTTTCACAACACACTGTCTTACACACACCGTGTAATGTATGAGAAACAAGCACAAGGGAAAAAAGGACGTGTTCCCTTTTTGAATATCCTTTCTTTTCACACAAAACGTCAAACACATACATACACACGCGCTCGTATACAACAAAAACAATTAAAAAAACGATGTTTTTTATGTTGTTTCTCTCTTATTCTCTTGGAATCGTTTGCAAAATTATGCCAAAGCCGCCGTATGTACAACTCACGTACGCAAAGCACACATACACAAACTTAAGCTCACTATTCTTATACGTTTTTAGATGAAACACACAAAATAAAAGAAAACATAGAATAGAAACCACACAAACGAATGAATTGAAAGAATAGGAAATAAAATTGTTGATGTAAATTTTCCTCCTTTTTTTTTTTCTTTTTTCAACTTGGTTTTTACACACTCTCTTAAAATCCATACACGCACTTACATATGTACATGCTCTACGTACTCTTTCTTCATATATCTATACATTTATGTTTTCTTTTCACACACACTTCTAAACAAATTGCCATATTCTTTTAATGCCTCCTCTATATCCTCTTATTTCTATAATAACAATAAGAAATATGATTTTCTTCTTCGTTTTTTTTCTTTTGTAATTTTCATTTCATTTAATTAATTTGCTCATTCTCTTTTTCTTTAATTGCTAGATAATGAAAATGAAAAGAAAAACTTTTTTAAACTTTTTGTGTGTATTTCTTACATCGTTACATTTTTTTTTCTTTCTTTTTTCTTTAATCACATTCACTATTTCAGTCGTTTGCCTATACAGCCATCTCATTCGCACTTGTGTACTTTTAAATAAGCTTGTATTTTCTCCTCTTTAGTAGCATCCCGCTGCGAAAACATGCATTAAGAGAAAAAAAAGAAGAGTAGAAAATTTTTCCAAGTTTTTTCTTCTGTAAATTCTATAGAATTTCATCAGGTTTTTCTATATATTTCATAGTGTAGCGATTGTGCGTTAATTGAATTACGTCTTGTTGCACTTTCTGTTAATTTTTATTAATTATTTTGCACTTTTTCAATGATTTTTAGAACCGAAACAAATTTTCTAGGCGAGCCCGACCGAACAAACGCTTTACGAAGATTTACTGTGCTATTGTGATTGGCAACTCTTTGTTACGAAGTGTGTGACAGTTTGTATACATACTATTGTGAATGCCTAAACAGATCGAATTAATACTATGAGGGCGGGTGTGGCGAAAATGTGCCCATAAGAATTATATACAATTACAAATAAATAAATAAACAAGAAAACAATAACGAAAGAAATCGGTAAGATTAACTCCTTTCTATTCATACAGATAAAGTCAGCATTTATAATTTAGTAGGTGTACGTATATGTAAAAGTTGTTAAGTATAAGTCAATGATGTTTGATGCGATATTCCCGATTTCATCATCATAGAATTCAATTCCAAATACCGTTATAATTGGATTTTGAGTCAGAAATCATCACGCATTAAGCCAGTGACTTAAAATTCATAGTCATGACTAATATCATGACTTATGTCCACACAAAGGGATTCAATGCTGATGTTATCTCACGTAGTAATGCTGTTTTGAAAACACTTGTGTATTTAATTACTTGGAAGAACAATTTTTACGGCCCGTTATTCGAGTCCATTCGAGTTTTATTCGATGTACTGGCTTTCAATGAATTTTGTAGGACAGCACATGATTTCTCTGATCTAGTGATTACAAAATAAATCTATTTTTGCTTTGATAACTCTTGTTTAAACCATTAAATACAGGAGGTGAACTAGATATCTTTGATGAGGACTCAGTATTTCGGAACATATTTAATATTTTAATGGACAATGGGTATACTTCCAGGCTTGTTTCGTAGTAAGACTGACATTATTTTGATATTCGCGCTGCTACATAATGTCCAAATACTTGATGGGTAATAAAACTGATCGAGAAAAATTATCTACCTTTTAAACAGGGAATATTACGTTTACACGCAATCAATCCGAGTTTGAAATCATTCTAGAATTTTCAACACATCAAAAAATATACAAAACCCTGAAGAGGTGAAGCACTGAAAAACCAAGGCACTGTTAAAGAAGTTAGTCGAGAAGTTTTCGGTTTTTAGACGCGAAGAAAAGGAAATAGGAGAGGGTATAGACTTGACTTAATAATTGTAGTAATAAAATTAAAGAATGAAGAGAAAAAATAGCTAAGGCAACAGAAGTTCCTCAATGAGCAATAAACGGAAGTTCAAATAGCTAAACGATAACCATGTATTTGTAGAGTTGATTCGGGCGCCAGCTTATACGCGGAATGCTGAATGAACGAAATTTAGTGATGGTCCAAATTTAGCTTAATCTTTGGAACATCTCAGAAGACTTAAAATAAAGTAATACGCAGAATTCCACCAAGTATTTTACTACCATGTTATTAGAGCCAAATTGTTCACTAAAGAAGGTCGAGTTGGATACTCCCAACTAAGCATTTAGGTTTCATATAAATTTTGAGTACTTGGAGTAACTCCAGTTTTTTTAAGCCTGCTAACAAGCACATAATTTCTTAGAGGATACCTGACAAATTGGAACTAAATCTCAGCGTTAACAAGTGTTTACAAAATAGAGATATTTTAGTCCAAGACTATACGAATGCTACGTCTGGCATTGTATTGGATTCCCGGAACGAATTTAGGATATTATATAAAGTAGCCTTGTTGCACGAGATAAATCACTCACCCTGTTTTTTGCATTTAATACCTGTAGTTTCGTAGATAGGGTATTGACCGTGGTTCAACCGCCGGCTCAGAAGTATAAAAACAATTCTTTCGGCGAAAAATCTGTCAATCGGAGTCGACTACAGGTCTCGTTACTCATGGATAAAATTAATACATAACATGGACACTGTGATAAGGTAGGTTGGGATCCTTACTAAAGCCCCCTTCACACTATCTCACAAGTAATATGATCTGTCAACATTTTATGTAGGAGAGTACGGATGGGATCGTCTAAACATAATATGTAATGAAACTATCACACATTGAGAGAAAATACGGATGAAAATTTGACAGTCGTATGCAAAGCGAATTCATGTAACCGGTGGGATTATCTAAACAGCTGATCTCTTTCTTAATGTCAAAATTTTGTTGTTTTTGTGTGTGTTTGTTGTGCGTGTTGTTGTTCATTTTTTTTTCCTTTCCATTTTTTTTCTTCCTATTTTGACAACATTAAAGTTATTTAACAAAAACAAAATGCCTGTTGTTTTTGCATTTTTGTATTTGTTGTAGACCTGCGGCTACCATCTATGAATTTGCCTTGGTCGTATGGCTCTCTTAATTTTTTGAAATGTTTCAAAAAACAAGAAGATTTCATTAGATCAGGGATGTATTTTTATGTAAACAAAACAAAAAAGTGTAAAACACATGTGCAAAAACAAAAAACATTTTTGGCACAAACAATTATTCCTATTTTGTGAAAATATTTTTAGAATTATATTCAATATTTAATTAATAATTTAATGGATTTAGAAAAAGTTGTTGATTTTTCTCCAGTTTTACGCCGTAGTAGCCATTCCCGGCATTTTAATTTCAATAGAAACTTTAAGCAAATTTTTTCACTTTGTCTATGTTTTTTTAACAGCTGTTTTCGTCTTACTTTATTATTGTCTTATACCTATGAAGTAAACACAAAAAAAATAATCATACGACTATTATTCTCTTTTTTTTGAAATACGGATGGAATTTCATTTTACTTTTCATCAGATTTTACATATTACTTGTGTGATCGTGTTAAGGGGGCTTAAAGGGTTGTAATCACCAATTTGGTAAATAATACCCTGTGTGTAATAATGGCTGCCTTCAAACTGATGATTGCTTTGAAGAAATTGAAATTTATATGGATAAACATAAAGTGCCCCCATATGTTTATAGATTTGTAAAACGAATTATAATTGTTACCCTAAGCTGGATTATTAGTTTATACTAGCAATGACAACTGCTTGACATTTTAATATCATTCAAAATTTTGTAATTTTGTTTGTAAATACATGTAAAGCATACATTGTATTAATTGTTTTTTTTTCATAACACAAATTTGCGTAATTCATGGATAATATAAAAGTATAAAGATAATTTAATTTCTGAAACCAATACACAAATTTCCTAAAAAAAGTAATCTATTAGCAGGGAAGTTCTTTTGAATTTAGTCTTGGCAACCCTGCCAACAATACTGATTACTCTGACAGATTAAATCTATTCGTTACTAATACTTTGGTTAGCGTGGTTTTACCAGGAGTATTTTCTTCATTTCTAAAGTGAAATTATAATAGAAAAATATATTAAATTATTGCAAAATAATGCAAACGACCATTTCAAAAAGATGGCGTCTAAGATAAACTATCAAAATATAAAAATTACTTGAGGATTTGTGAAATTAAACATACAACAAGAACACAAAATTCCTAAGAACAGTGTGCAAAAGTGTGATAAAAGAAAAAAAAAGGAATATAATAAAAAGAAGAAGAGCGAACAGTTTAGGAAAAAACGCAACGAAAGCTGTAGAATGTGCAAGAAATATATTCACCACGGTTACTGATTACTCGTGAGAATCGTAAAGTGACATTTGCGTTATAACATTGACATTTGCATTTATGTAGATGTCAAATTAAAGCCAAAAAAAAGAAAACAGGAAAGACAAAAACTACACGAGCGGCGGTAGTGTAAGAGCGAAGAAAAGTGAATTTGTTTCCCGTGATGAGAAAATTATAATAAAATTCCATCGAAAACAGGGAATTATTCCCACAAGTGAACAGTAAATTTATTTTATTATAAAATAAAAAAACGTTTTTTTATTTTGTTAATTTCTATAATCAACTTTTGTGCAATTTATTCTTAAAAGCCGAACGATTTCTTCTCTGCCTTAGAAAATAAAATACATCATTTTACTCACACACACTCTTCTTAACACATTTCCTTTTTTATATTTTTTTTCGCCTAAAATTGTGTATGTGTGTGTGCATGTTTGCAAGTGTTTTGTATTGCTTTTAATTCTTGATACATGGCGTAGTAGTAAATTTTTATTTCTTCAAATAGTATTTGAGAAAAATAAATCAAAAAAGAAAGAAAGAGAAAAGTAAAGAAAAAGAAGAAAGAAAGATTATTAAAAAAGCAAATGAACAAAATAGCAAAACTACTGAGTTGAATTGAATTTTACAAAGTATTTTAACTCCCCTGTGTAATAAAAAAAAAGTTTTAAAATTTTTATCAAAAATAAAATAAAAAATATCAAAAATTACGTGAAATAGAGAAATAATAATCATATGGTATTAAATTACCACTGAAAAAGACAGCCAGCCAGTCGGACAGACAGACACGGGCAGAAAGACATTCATATTCAATTGTATGCAAAAAAAAGAAAAAAAGAACGAAAAACGCAAGAAAAAAAATCTAAAACGGCAGAATTTCAGCAAACAAGTTGCAATTTTAACTATCAAATGGCCTTAGAAATGTCTGGCAATTATTGTAAATGCTACTGAAATATAAAAAAATAGAGTGAAAAAATCGAAAAAAAGAATAAAAAACTCGAAAATAAAAAAGTATTGGCTTGGATTTCTCGGTTTGATGATTAATTTCATTCGAAACAATTTTTTCTCCCAAGGATATTAAAAAAGGAAAGAAAAAAACTTTGTGCCTGTGTTTTACCGTTTTTTCTCGGTTTTTTTTTCTTCTCAATCTCTGCCTTAAAAAGAAGAAAAATTGTTCATAATTTTCGTTATTTTTTTATATTTCGGATTATAAGATTAAAAACAGCAGCAGTAACAACAAACAATAATAAATATATATATATAGTATATATATATATTAAAAAAAGTGTTCAAATAAAAATTATTTGTCCATTTATGGTCGGGACAAATAGAGGCATTAATCACACTAAACACACACACACACGGAGCAGAAAACGAAGTAAGTTTTTATTCGTTTTGTTTTACAAATAATTTTCGTTTTATTAATTATTATTCTATACTTTTCCATTACATATATTCAGCATAACAAAATAAGAAAGAATACAACAATTATAAAATATTAAAAGTTTGATTGTTTGCATGTTTGCAACAACATATTTGGTAAGGAACATGTTGAATTTCCAACAGAATGTTATTTATCTGCAGGAGATTCTTCTCTTTTCTTCTGTAAACAGTGTGTTACCAGCCTTGCTTGAAGATAGTATTTGTTGTTTACAGAGCACAATGGAAACTAACGGTAAAAGAAAGAGTTTGAAATATATTATTAGATGTAGCAGAAAAAAGTGCGCCCATTTTATAATATTAAAAAAGAGAGTTTTAAGAATGTTTGTCTAAAAATGCTGCCTAAAAAAACTCAATATTTTTTATGATATTTTACTTTAATGGAGAAGACGCAAGATGAAGGACTGAAAATTTGAATACTATGCTCAAGCTAAGATTTAATACAGTTGTGATAATTTTGGCCTCAACTATTTGCTACGATCTACAATGGAAATAGTAGAGTTAGGCCCATTGGAAGGCCTGACGACAACAACAGAAATTATCAGCTGTTGATCGCAATGAATAGAAGTAGTAATAATCTCCAATTAATTACTGAATTGTGGCTAAACTGTTATACTTTCAATAATTATGCAGACTTACTTATATGGTTAGGTTAGGTTAGAGGACATGTACTTGTCTCAATTGTCCCGGAGGTCGATTTGACCCATTGTAAAAGAGGGGATAGGAAAAAGGGGGAGGAAGTAGAAAGGGAGAATGGGAAGCGAAGGAATTACATAGATCAAACAAAACAACAAGATAGAACGCCCTAGCACTTCTCAACCAACTCAAGTTACTAATGAATCTGGGGGGAACCTTGATGTCGGCTCTCGCCACAGAATTCAAACCCTCAAAGAAACCCCTGCGAAGGGTCCTACCAAGGGCTGGGCAGTTACAGAGGAGGTGCTCGACAGTCTCCAACTCTTCCTCATCGCAACATACACTGCAGTATTCCGGCTGGGATCTGTTCTAGATCCCCGTCAGCGACCTAATCTCGCAGTGCCCTGTGATAAATCCAATAATTAACCTTAAACTGACCTTATCCAAGCCCAGCAGCCAACCTGTTCTTACACTGTCTATAGCCATAGACATCGAGAAACATAACAACCCGATCCGTTCCCAACGCTTCTGCTCTCTGACCCATCCATCGATGAGTCCGTAGAGGTGACAGATTGGGGGGTCAGGGCCAACTATTAAATCGCCCTCAGAAAGTGAACCTAACCTAGAAAACATCCAGCATAGACGGATACGGTCTGGTCCGAAAGCCTTTAACGACTCCTTGCATTCGCGAACGAGCCTTGATTTGCACCAGACCGACGCAATGGCCCTTAGAGCAGCCTGACTATCAACGAAGATCATGTAAGATTCCGAATCCGAGCTGGGGCACCAACTATGGCGTCAACAGCCCTTAAGATTGCGATAACCTCCGCCTGAAACACTCTTCAGTCATCATTTAACCTTACTTATTTGATTATTACAATCCTTCAGTCAGGATTACGACCACCAGTGTTGGGTGTATTAAGTTAGTCCATGAATAGAGGCACCTACATTTTAACTGCGACTCCGAATGACAAATTTTTGAGAAGCTTTTCATGGCAATTTTATTTACCCTCAGAGTTTTTGTCAGAAGCAGTTACCTAAGAAATATTTTTTCATATTTCTATTTGGACGCGGGTTCACCTCTATCTGTAATTACTAATGTTCGTCTTGTCTTTTTTTGGTTCTTTTTCCTGGTGTTGTAGTATCTCTTGATGCAACATAAGTTAGAACTTTGTCTACTTTTTATTCAATTCATTGATTATATTTAACTGAAACCAGGACTATCATTTCCAAATCAATAGCAGCAAAGTTTTTTTTTTTCCTTTTTAAATCATCTCATAAATCATAGTATGTATGTATGTATGTATCTATGCAATGTAAACACTACATATTCAAGGTACATATTTTTAAATTCTTTTTATTTCAATTAGAAAGTATTTTCAAATACTGAAAATGTTTCAAGACGATTTATGCATTAAATGAAAAACTTTAGCGGAATTACAATACAATAAAAAAGAAACGAATTTTATTGGCAGATGATGAGAACAGCAGTCACAGTCTATTGTTCACAAATTTTCCGGAAGTAATACAACCTAAATCATCATCAAAAGTGTAAATAAATACAGAAAAAAGCAGGAATGAAAACAATGATTAGGCGTTAATTTAATAATGAAATAAAGTAAAATTTTATTCTGAATATGTACAGACCATTTCTTATTCTTTCTTTTTTATTTATACATATATACATAGATACATAAGTACATATTAAATAATAAAATAAAAATGTATATGCAAAGATTTTATTCAAATGCAAGTACAGTAAACCCTCCTATAACGCGGTACCCTCAGAACGCGGTTTCCATATAACGCGGGGCTGAAATTGCGACAGCCCTCCTATAACGCTGTACTTTCAAAACAGGGTTTCCATATAACGTGGAGCCCTACTATAACGCGGTACTCTTACAGCGCGGTTTCCGTTCAATAACATCCCATAAGTTCCTTGCAGTCTATTAGTTTAGTTTTTATTTAATTTTTTTTTATCAATCCTTATATGAACTCTTGAATTCAATATTATTATTCAATTTCTTTTTATCAATTTATAATTTATCTTGCCTTTTGTATTTCTTGGTCTCCATATAACGCGGTACGAATGATGTGATATGTACTAATTCCGAGCTTCTTATAGCGCGGTTTCCATACAACGCGGTAGACGGTTTCCATAGAACGCGCTACGAATTAGCCTGGTTTGTACGGTGAAATCCGAGTTTATTATAGCGCGGTTTCCATATAACGCGGTACGCACTCACCGCGTTATAGGAGGGTTGCCTGTGGTAGTAGTAGTATTAGTAGTGGTAGATCATTTAGAATAGAAGTTATTAAATTTTTGTTTTTGTAAAAATCAAATAATTTTTCTAATACATACTAATGCATTTGAATATAGCTAAATATAGAAAAGATTAAAAATTTTATTCAAATCTAATGTTAAAGTATTTAATTTTTTATAAAACAGAAAAAAACCATTTTAGTCATTCGGTTATCGAATCGAAATTTTAATACAATACAAAAAATTTAAGTGAAAATTAAGAAGAAAAAGAAAAAAACTACATACCAGCAAATGCTATGATAAGTCTGCTAAACATGTGCTTTATAACAACAACAATTTATACTACATAAATACATACATGAGTTATTAGAAAGTGTTAAAAACTTGAAGCGCAATAAAGCGTTTTATAAATACAACGCAAACTATAGAAGAAATATACATATATATGTGTGTACATGGTGATATAATATATAAATCTTAATGCTTCTGCATCAAAAAGTGGGGATTCACTAATTTAAATTTGTGTGTCTTATAAAAACCCCGAATAAATGTGATTAAAGCGAAGTTGAAAGATGATACGAACTACAAACCACAGTACATTCAATCATCATTTTCTCATAGATTAATGGCGCATTCTTAAAATTTAATTTATTATGGTTAATCTTTACTTACTTAATTGGTCATTACAACCCTTTAGCCAGGATTACGACCTTAGCCTCTCACACCATCAAAGATATGTGTGATAAGTGGCGGTACCTACAGTTTGAAGTCGACTCTTCTTCTTCTATTCTTTTTTCATATTTCGTTTTGTTCAAGATGTCCCAGCCTGGGGTTGAACCACGGCCTCACGTTTAATAAGCCTGAACAGTACCTGCTAGACTATGGTGTTAATTTAAATTTTTTTTTTTAATAAACATATCCATGAATCCATGCAGCCAACTGCAAGTTTCCCTGATTTATTATTATAGTAGTTGAAATGGAAATCGTCTTTTGATCCAAAGAGTGATCCCAAACGTAGAAAAACTAACTAGAATTAATAAAAGCTACGGCTCTTAAACAAATTTCTGTCAGTGTCAATTTTTGATGGCAGTTGTACAGCTCCAGGGCCACACATCAAACTCAACTTTTTGTAATTGTGTTGGTAAAAAATATATACATACACATATAGGCCGAGGAAGGATTTCGCAATACTTTTGATTTTCACTACCAGCAATTCTTTCTACTTCTAATCATGAATACATACATATGTTTGTTCTTCTTATCATATGTTTGTTTATTTGTGTAATTTTGATTGTTAATGTTTGATCAGTAAAATTTGACGTGTTGCCAAGCAACTTTGTATGGTTGTGCATCAGTAGCGTTGATCTTGATTCACGATCGCAAATAACAGATAGAAGAACTAATTGAGAATTTTTCCCTATTTGTTGATGGTGCAAATCAATGACTTGGAAAATGATTTGTGTCGCTCAAATATCCTTTAGACAATGAGTCGTATCGCCATTAATACGTAATCCCAGTGAAAAAAAGTTCTTCAAATAAAAATTATATTCAAATAAAATTCAAAGATGAATTTAAAGCTGAAATTATGACTAACTTTGTCACCCACTCTAACTTTACCGTATTTTTTTGCAGTTTTATTGACAGTTTGGTGAAAGAGGCAAATATTTGTTGAATTACGTTTACTGCACCCTATACGTAATACGTTATTAAATTACGAAGCGATCTTTACTAAATTATAATGTTTTATTTGCTTGATCTTGATCAATTTCAATAAACAATCTTTTGATTGAAACGACATTTTTTTTTTCAAAAATTTTATGACGTGTTTTAAAAGCGATTTTTAAAATCAAAGAGAGAGAGAGAGAGAGAGAGAAAAGAGAATAAAAATATTCAACAACTCTGAAGCATTGATTTTCAATTTCATTTCAATTTTTGTTATGTTATCAACTAAAAACCTTGTTATTATTTCATTAATATTTAAATTAATTTATAATTTCTAAACATTTATCAGGGCATTTAGCACATTTTGCATTTTTAAGCAGGTTATAGAAAAAGTCATTTCTTGTTAGGCTAAGTAAACAAATATTTAAAAAGAAAAAATCATAATTTTTTTTGGTTTCGTGCAATTAAAATTAAATCAACTGAGAAGAAAAAAAATTTAAAAACGCAATATTTTTTTGTTTTGTTTAATTTCTTTCTTTCAACTACGTACTTATTGTTATTATTTTTAAATGTTTGTCTAGATAGATTATGATTAAGAAAATTTAGTTTCTGTTTTAAATTTTTTTTTTTTTTTTGTTTTGGTTGCTTAACTAATATGTGTGCTTAAATTCATTCACACTCCTCTTTCCCGGCATTAATAAGAGTGTATTTATTTGTTGGATTTTATTCGTTTTTTTTTTGTATTATTTTTTTAATACATAATTAGTATAGTATATAGCAAGCCGCTGTACATACCGATGGTTGTTGGGCGTAGAGAGCGCTAAATAATAGTTGCTTGCTTGTATTTAAAATTGGTTCAGGTTTTTTCCATTGACGTCTTCTTTTTTTTCGTACTCATTTTGTACTCCTCGTTAAGGCTATTACTTACTATATGGAGTAGCATTGCAGAAATAATTTATTTAAAGCTATTTTTTTAATATTTTTATTTTAATATTTTAAAAATTACTCCTTGTAATCTGATCTAATAATTAAATATGCCAGTAATCTGTCTATATTTTGTTACTTTTTTTTCTAATCTTTATGATGTGCATGTCAATGTTGTTGTTGTTAGTAAATGTTTTAAGTGCAGCTATATTTTTCACTTTTTTTCTATTATTTGTAACACATGTTCGTTATCAGCAGTCTCGTGATAGTTTTTTTTTCTCTTTTTCTATAATTAAACACCTCTGATTTGCAAAAAAAAAAAAAATTAAATTAAATTAAATAGAGAGCTACATACTTCAAAACCAAATTGTTTTTTAAATAATTTTTTTTTTAATAATTTCATATTAAAAAAAGAAATTTTTATTATTGTGAAATTACTTTTTAATAGTAAATAAATATGCAAGATATTGATATTTTAAAAATTTTATATTTTAACTAGCTGTACCCTGAGCGTGTTGCTGCGCCACCAGCAAAAATAAGCTCGAAGGAAAGACATTACACAAATATCCAATTAATTTTGAATCATTTTATGGGTTTTGTTTCCCGTTGTCCAGATGATTCAGACGAACGGGCCTGAGTAGTACCCATTCTATAAGTTTCTCGTTGCTCAAGTGATTCACTCGAACGGGTCCCACCGGCTTGTACTCGAAGATTTTCCAGTCTCAATGCTCGTTGCTTGTCTGATTATGAGGCTCGTAATGCTTTTTTCTTCCGTACTTGAGGTGTAGGTCGACCAATTGCTTGTCGCTTTGGAGGCATGATTGCACGATTTCCGTTTTCCAGTCTAAACGTCTGATTCTGGTGCTCGTAATGCTCTTTTCTTCCGTAATTGAGGTGCTTGGGAACGACTTGAAAAATATGTTAAAATTTATTAGAATCTCACAATGTACCAATCGACCCCAACAGCATTTTTAAAAATTTTTCAAAATTAAAATGTTTCAAATTTGTGTTTGACATTTTATGAGAATGAGTTATATTAAATGTTATTAAAATCAAAAATTATGAATTCTAAAATGTCTGGTATTTGTCCCATCAAGACATGATCAAATGCATACTTTACGATTCAATTCATTTTGAGTAATTCTCAGTGGCGCCGTCTATCGGAAACTAATCGCACTAACTTAGAAACCTCCGTCGACTTATGCGCAACAAATTTGCTAAAGATCATAACATAATCAAATGCATAGTTTACGATTCTATAAGTTACATACAAACAAACATTCATTTTTATATATATGTATAGAATATAATATTTTTCACGAACAATATCTATTTGGCCACCTTAATTCCTAGAGGAAGTCTGTATATTGAATAAATTTCCTTAACTTCTGCCAGTCCACTCCTCTAAGGCGAGTTATATACGTCTGGTATAGTGACATGTAAAAAGTATTGGGTTCTTGAGCTTCGGAAAGCTGGACAATGCAGCAGGAAGTGCTCCATCGTTTCAATGTCTTTATCGCATGCCCAGCATTCATCATTTTCCAGCACGCTAATACGGTTCAGGCGTACATGTAAGGCGGAGTACGCTTATTAGCGTACTCAGATCGCTTTATTTAATTTTAAAATACTCATGGTTCTTTGCTCATTAGGATCGCCCCCAAAGTATTTTTGTACTTCTATTCTACTGTGTAGTTATTCCACAAGAGTCGATGTGACGTTTCCGACCACTTTCTCAGCTTGAGGTTGAATGCACTAAAAGGCTTTGGGCTGTCCAAACTTATGGTATGTAATACTCTGGCTCTATTAGCCAGAATATTCGCTTCAGACGGTCCATGATGACTGGGAACTCATACAATGCGTACTGTTCAGTGCCTGTAGCAATTGTTAATCACGTTTTTACCCTCCAGGACCGTTTTTGATCCCGTTTTCTTAGATGTTATTCCCCTAATTGTCGTTTGACTACCCGTAAAGTTATTTTAATCCCTATACGTCAAGCTTACTAAATGATTACTAGTCCACATCGTCAACCTTCGTATCTCCACTTAAAGAACCATATTATGACAGTTGGAAGCATAGTTTAGTTTCTGGTTCTTCTACATGGAGAGCCAGTGCCATGCTTACAGCCTTCCTTGTAGCAACTAGTATACCCAAGGGCATCTGTGGCATGGATCCATTTGCTTAAGAAAGTCAGTCTGGTATTAGAGTGATGCAATTGATTGTTATTGGTACGTTGAACATCCTGTCGGATAACAGCGCCTCATGCAAGAGACCATCCATTGTTCCAACTAAATGGTGGTGATGATATGTGGCGCTGGTCGATCCATATCCCCAAAGCTTGAATGGATTTGATTTGCTCCAAAGCAACATTTTGTTTAAATGTTATTTAACTCTATTTAAGGTTACACAATGTATTAGACCTGGGAAAACCACACGTAGAGAGTGATTGGTTATTTATAATCTCCGTTGTACACCGCAAAATAAATCCAAAGATAATTTACAACAAATTCTGGTATTCTTATTATAAGATTAATAATTTTATATTAAAATAAATTATTATAAGATCAGAGGAATATTTGTGGCTGTATTTTACAAGAATAGTTTACTTGTGTACCCCCGTGCGGTGCATATATTTTTAAATGTCCTCAAAATTTTGATTTAAAACATCACGCGATAGTTGTTAAACCCAAAAACTTTATTGATTTGTGGACAGAAGTCCAGAAGGGTATGGTACGCAATATTACAAGAACAGTATGGCAAGGGGATGCGTGCAGCTGTTATTAAATATAAGTGAGAGAGATAATCTAACAAAATTTAAGATACACTCTTGCATAAGTGAAAGATAGGATTGTTCACTATTACTATGTGTATCAAAGCAATAATTCAAATTTTTTTATATTTTAAAGACTCTCATAAAGATTATTATTTAAAAACTCAATACATTTTATCTTTCTTTTTTTAGATTTTTAACTCTAGATTAAGAGGATACAACACTGAGAACACATCTTTTAAGAGAAAGACATCCCCACTATTTTTTTCTGTTTAATTTTTAAACACAATTGGCATTCCATTGATTGTGGTCGAAATTTTAAATCGTATTTAAGAGTTGAACTCTTTAAGCCTACGCTGGCCACACAGCTACGTGTAGTCTAGGCAGACAGTGACAACGAGAGAGAGAGTGGAAGCGAGGAGAAGAGTAAGAGTTTGGAGTGGGCTTTAAACAAGTAGACTAGAATTTCCAAAAACAAAAAGAAGCATAAGAAGAACAAAAGACATTAGCAAAAAGGAAGGTAAAACAACTCGTGTGCGTTTTACCAGTTTGTTTCAAATTCAATAATTGTTTTGCCATAAAGCAAGTTGAATGGATCCTTTTGTTGGTTGGTTTCAAGAGGAACAGGAGGGTCCAGCTTTACTCACATGGTGTAAAATTTGGGAAACAAATGCGCATGAAATGAGCCAACTGCTGGAGCAACAGAATCAACAACTTCAGCTACAACAATTACAGAGCGGCGGTAATAAATTTAATAACGGTGCTAATTTAACTGCTAGAGATCGTGATTCTATACAATTGCTATTGCAACAGTTTAGTGGTTTACGTAATAACAACAACATCAACAATAATAATAATAATAACAGCAGCAACAACAATAATAACAATAACGGCAACAATTCAAGCGGCAATACATCCAGCAATAATTCACTCGATTCAACAACAACAACAACCACTACGACCAATACAACAACCGATACACATACACCTGCCAACACAACAGGAGACGTTAGCAACACGACTAGTACGCCTTTAACCGGTAAAATGCCGTCTCACGAACGTCCCAGCTATTATAATCCGTCGCGTAGGAAAATTGGTCGCATTGTTGACAATAAGGCCAGTACATATAATTTTAATAAGCACATGGACAAATTGATATCGAAATACAAAGGCTGCCCCTGGCGTGTACCGGATTTCAATTATTGTCGCGGCGTTTTGGGCCTCCATCAGGAGATTGAACAATTCTATAATTATGTACTGCCCACACCCACCGAACATGCCATACGCAACGAGGTGGTACATCGTATTGAGGCTGTAGTCCATTCCATATGGCCGTCGGCTTTAGTTGAAATTTTTGGTTCCTTCCGTACTGGTTTATTCCTGCCTACCTCTGATATTGATCTTGTGGTTTTAGGTGAGCAATAAAAACTAAAAGAAGACAATTTTATTCTTAAATTGAAATGTATTTTTATTGTTTGTTTGTTTATTCATGTGTTTGTTTGTTTATATTTCAGGTCTTTGGGATAAAATGCCCTTAAGAACATTAGAAACTGAATTGATTGCTCGTGGCATAGCTGAACCACATTCGGTGCGTGTTTTAGATAAGGCCTCTGTGCCTATTATTAAACTAACCGATCGTGAGACTCAAGTGAAAGTCGATATCTCCTTTAATATGCAATCGGGTGTCCAATCGGCCGAATTGATTAAAAAATACAAGCAAGAATTTCCATTGCTTGCTAAACTGGTGCTTGTGCTAAAACAGTTTCTACTTCAGCGTGATCTCAATGAAGTCTTCACTGGTGGCATTTCTTCCTATTCACTGATACTCATGTGCATTAGTTTCCTTCAGCTGCATCCTCGTCAAATTCATGCCGAGACTGATAATTTGGGTGTTTTACTATTGGAGTTCTTCGAATTGTATGGCCGCAAGTTCAACTACATGAAAATTGGCATTTCCATTAAGAATGGCGGTCGCTATATACCCAAAGAAGACCTACAACGTGATATGATTGATGGCCATCGGCCGTCACTGCTGTGTATAGAGGATCCTCTAACGCCCGGCAATGATATCGGTCGCAGTTCATACGGAGCTTTACAAGTAAAGCAGGCTTTCGAATATGCCTACCTTATGCTATCACAGGCTGTGAGTCCTCTTAATAATTGGGCCAACGATTGTAATGAACGTTCAATATTGGGTATGTTTCATTCAACTTTGATTCAAATTTTAAAAATTCTTTACGATTTCAATGTTTTTTTGTTTTCTTGTTTTTATTCTCGAATTTAAATTTCAGGACGTATTATACGTATCACCGATGATGTTATAGATTATCGTGAATGGATACGTGAACATTTTGAACATCTTGTGGTTACTCGTCACTCCCCCGTCTCAGCATTAGGTGGCCCAGGTACACCGAACGTTGTGGGGAATACCACGAAATATATGCAGATACAATTATTGCCTTCCACAATGTTACCAGCTGGCGCTTTAACCGGGCAACAGCAACTTCATATAATACCACACCTCTATCATCACCAGCAGCAGCAACAACAACAGCAACAGCAACATCATGTGGCTGCATTAAATTCGATGCGGCATAGACGTGGTAGCAATTCATCAGGTGATGATTCGGAAGATAGCAAAGAATGTGATGCCGACTCAACGTCACCGACGACAGGGTCAAATACACATCTTGTGATGGGTGGTGGTGGTGGTGGTGTTCCTTCAATGACACAAGCAACATCCGCGAATATTCACACAGCTGCTCGGATGGATACATGATGAATAGTTGCCGGTTTGGTGCAGCAACAACAACAACAACAGCAACAGCAATTGGTACAAATGCAAGTAGCAGCAGCAGCAGGAACACAGTTCGCTCTGCATACTGGCAATATCAATGCGCTGAAACCGTTGCCGTTGCAGCAACAAACCCCGCAGCCTCTAACACAGCAGCAATCACAAACACCTACACAAACACAAAATAATTTTATATCATCGCCACCACTACAACCATTGTCAACAATAACAACTACAACAACAAGAATAACATCACCTACAACAATAACATCAACACAGTCGCTTAATGAAATTGTTATACAAAATATAACAACAACCACAACAACAGTTGTAACATCTTCCTCCTTTACGGTAACTACAGCCGAAACATCGACTGTAGCAGTAGCCACAACAACTGTAGCAACAACGCCGACATCAACGCCATCGTCGCCTACGTGTGATTTTCAAACGGCATTATCCTCAACCACTAAGAAAACTGTACTATCGCCTTCACCACCTAGGCAACAAAATATACAACAGCAGCAACAACAACAACAGCAACAGCCATCGTCAACTAAGGCCCACTATTATCGTCAACAATTTTATGTACCACCTCCTATGCAGCAACAATATCAACAATATGCCGCCTCTAATCCAAATTATGTTGCTCCCAAGCCACGTTATACAACACAGCAACGTCTACAACAACAGCAACAAGTAAGGCAACAGCGTATGCAACAACAAGGCCAACAACAGCATACAGATACATTGCCGCGTCAACATAATGTCTCTACAAGTACATCGAGTTTATGTGGCGGTGCCGGTACGGGTGCCAGTGGTGGTGGTTCGACACAAACGACGACATCATCGTCTTCGACCACTCACGGCATTCTAACATCAGCCTCATCGACAATATCGATTATTTCCATTTCATCAGAGTCATCAGTGGCCTCAAATGGATCCGATTCATCGTCGAAATCGGGTTCAGAATCTGAATCACGTCCGTCAAATTCAGCTTCTTCCTCTTCAGTATCGGCTTCAAATATGAAAGCAGGTATGTAGTTTGGCGTATTCTATACGCCGCGTATTACTTTAATTTACCTAAGATTATAACAGAAGAACTTTCGCTATCCGCTATCAAAAATGTTTGTATCTAGTACGCTAAAGGCTCATTACATAACATTACGAGCTACTATATTCGAAGTTTGAATCCGAATTCCTATATATCAGTTATAGATGACTGATAATGAAATTTTGTGGAAGAACTTTAAGTGAAAAATACACAAACGTAGCTACCCTATCAAATGTATAAAATATAGTCAATTACAGGGTTGATACCAGAGATCAGAAATAAATCTTTGCAATGAGTACAACGTTGACATCAAACTTATAACATTAGAAATATGTTTGATTCATACGCCTACTTATTCAGATTCATAAATTTAGAAAAATGCTTACAATACTCATAAATGATTCGAGTGACAAATTTACATTCATCACAAATTTACAACCTTAGTTGTTGTTGCATTTACAAAAAAAAAAGAAAAAAGACAAAGATAAAGATAGCAAGCAAAGCAAACATACAACCTTCTAGTGAGTTCGCGAATCATACTTTTTTTTGTGATTCTTGTAAATGTTGAGTCATGGAGAGTCGAAATCAACAACATCATACGTATTGTTAAGCATGAGTACTTTAAACTTTGAATGTGAGTAGTATGGGTATAATATTAAAATAAATATGAATATGTATAAGTATCAGAAATTATGAGTATGATTCGAATCTACTCATCTTTTTGAATAGTCATTACTGATCTCTGGTTGATACATAATTTTAGAGGTTGTCTGTGAGGAAAGCCTCATTCGTCTTATTGCTGCGCAACGATTTAGAAAGTCAAGCCACTCCTTTCTAAAATGAAGATATCACATTCACTTTTCTATTGAGGCGAAATTTTCACCAACAAAATTATTTGCCATAGCGAGACACTGGTGGACTATAAGGTGATTGTATAGGAATTAAACAATCAAGTTATTGTAGATTACGGCGAATCACTAATTATTTACGACCCGGGTCGTTAACCAATTGAAATATTTTTCTTCCCTTAATGGGAGAGGAGCACATTGAAAAATCCTTTTTTTTCACTTGAACTTCTCTTTAGTGCGCCATTTTTCATAATCAGTCGCCATATATTTCAGAAACTTTTCGATTTCAATGTAATTTAGTAATTGAAGTCGCCGTGGTCTAGTCGGTAGTGTGTATTGCATATTAGACGTAAGGCCTGAGTTCAAACCCCAGGTCAGATATCAAAACGAAGATATGAAAAAAATATTTCTTCGACTACTTTCTCTCAGCAGATTTCTGGCAAAAACTCGGAGAGTAAAAATTGCCATGAAAAAGTTTCTCAAAAAATCTGTCGTTCGGAGTCAACGTTAAACCGTAGGTCCCGCCACTCATGGTTAAAATTAACGCACACAACATGAGTAATGTGAGAAGCTAGGCCGTAATCTTGACGGGAGAGTTGTAATGGAATTTGGTTTATCGGGAGTGATCTAAATATGTTTAATTAAACAACAAAGTCAATAAATATTGCATTTTTTTAAAGAAATATTAGAGAAACTTCTTTTATGCTTACACTGTTTCTTTTTCTGTATATTTTCATGCTTTTGAACAAAAATAAGATCAACCACCAAATCGTACGTATAAAGACAACAACAACACTGAGAAGAAGAAGCACAAAAAAGCCACCAAATCGAATAAATGGAAATAAATAAAAAACAAGAGTACAGTAAAGTATAATTATAAATATATTTTTTAACAACAAAACAAACAAATTAATTATAATTGTATGAATAACAACAAACAAACAAACATACAAAACTTAAAGCATTTAGAAATTGAAATTGTCTGTCAACAGCAACACAGTATAGCAAATAACATCAATCAATATAAATACATATATATACATATATATATATATATATATACATACGATATATAAATATAGATAAACTCTTAACTCTCTCTCTTAAACTACTCTTAGCATGATAAGCAATATGTTATATTAGCTTCACTTATAACTTTAAAAAACAAACAAAAAAATCTAAAAACAAAACAAAAAAAAGAAAAAAAGAAAAGATTAAGGTACAATACTACTCCTACAACTAGTTCCCTTCCTATGTTTTTTTTTCTTCTCCTTTTACATTACATCTCCATCATGCATTATGCAACCATACGTACTAATTGTGTAAAAGTTTTGATTATTATTCGTCATCATAAGTGGTATCATCATGATCAACATTTATCTACAACATTATTGTTAACTTTATTATTAGAAATCAGTTAAAAACAATGAGACATATTTATACATACATACACCTTAAACAACAACAACAACAACGAATTGTAGGCAAAAATGAAATGAAAATGAAATTGAAATTGTTAATGAGTAATGAATAATGAAATTAATAATGACAGAGAAATATCATTATTTTATACAGTTAAAGCAACAAATACAAATTACAAACACTTTAATTCTAAATACACTCGAATTAAAAAATAAATAAAAAAAAAGATGAAACGCGCATACATACTTACATACTATACATATACATATATATACAGTACATCATATAGGCATTATAGTTAAACTAAATAGCAGAAAGAAAGAAACAAAAAACTTAAAAATATTAAAAAGAAAACGCTAAAAATGTAATTCTTAAGTAATAAATAACGTAACGTTGTAGAAAAATATACCCAAACCATACCCAACTTCCCCTACAGACAAATAAACAAACAAACATCATCTCCCCAAATTCAAACACATCTATCTCTCCAATTCCCAAAAGTAGTTTGTAAATTGTATTGATAATAAAAGGAAAGAAAACAGAAGAGCGAACGCGAAATGTCCCCATAAAATATTTAAATAATATTCTGTTTTTGTTTTTCCTTTGTTTTTTTTTTCTTTTTATTATAATTATGTTTAAATATGTAATTGTTGTTGTTTGATTGATGATGAAAGGGCGGTAAAAAAAACAAAACTAACTAAATATTCTCATAAGCACCTTTTACACATACACACACACACACATACTTAGTACACTTAAAATTGTTACAATTTTCTTATTCATCTTCAATTTTCTGTGTTGTCATTAAACTCTAGTATTACAAGACAATTTCCCATATTTCTTTCTTTTGTTTTTGTTTGATAAATGCATGAAATGTTTGTTCATTGAATTTTATTTAAAGTTATAATAAAATTAATTAAAGTAAGGCTCTATGTAGAGAACATTTTGTTGCTTTTCGTAATGCATTTGATATGTGAAATACGAAATTAAGTTGCTCTGTATTTTGAGTTTAGAAAAGTTTTAAAAACAATTTCTTAAATTGTTTTGTTTTGAAATACGAATTGGAAATCAAATCTTTTTTTTTTTTTGAGCATATTCAGAAAATGATTGTACATTTGTTATGACCATATAAACAATTGATTTGTTTATACATAAGTTTATTAAAAAAAAAATTAAATACATTGACTAATTGAAAATGAAAGAGAGAGTATAATTTCACGATTCAATAACAATTCTGAATAAGGAATTTTATTTTGAAATACAACTGCATTATAAATAAATAGCTTTCAATAGATTTTTTTCTATTTAAGAAACTATGGAGCCAACATTTTTATTGCCTTATAAGATTTTCATTCATTTAATGCTACAAATATGTTACTATTCCTTAAAATAATTTTCAATAAATGAATGAATGAGTTGTTGATTTAGTAATAATTGCTGCAAAACTATTTTAAACATTAATAAAAGGGCAGTCGTATACTTATCGTTGAGATTTCTTTTTTTTTTATAAAAAAAAATGTTCACAAAAAAATTCGTACCGTACTATTCAATTAGTAATAAAAATCTTTATAGATTCCATTTGCTATTCCAAGTAAAATAATTTATAAAATCAGTTTTTATAGTTCTGTTGCTATTCGTAATCGTTTCAGACATTTCGTTTGAAATAATACCCTTAAGGGGGATAAATTTTCCTTCGAAAGTTATTCATTTCCTCTTGATATTTGTATTCTACAAAAATTAACAACTTCGAGGAAATAATATGTTCAGTTGTTAATTGCTATCTATCTAGGATGTATAGTTTCTTAGAATACATTTTTTAATAACTTTTAAGGAATTAATATCTTTTAAGAAAAGTGATTGTTTTCAATTTATACCTGTTATCAACAAGAATTTTCAGACATTATTTTGAAAATTTTATTTATCAATCGTTTTCAATCACTTAACTTATGCAGTAAATTGCCCAATGAATGCTTTTAATTGAAATCTATTATGACAGTAAAGAAGTTTTAAAATAATTTGCTTTAAATATCAGGACCCAAGACCATGACGATTAATACCGAAGAACATTTCGTATAAGTTCTAAACAATTTTTATTTTCATAGAAATTACGTAGACCGTATTCGTATTCATACTCGAATATCTATTAGTTGAAAATACTTTCGTTTAGAATTTGTATTTAATTTTTTCTACAGTATTTCTTCATTGTAAATGTGCTATAATTTTCTTTACAACTGCTTTTGATGAACTTTAACGCGATGATATAAAAAAGTTTTAATTTTTAACAAATAATGATTAATTGTTCAATTTCGTAATTAATTGATAATTATGGCTTTAATTACAAACAAACTGTTGTTGAGATTGGTTATATTAAAATAAAAAAAAAAAATATTCCTGCCTTTAATACTTTTCCGTATTAATAAATATTATTTCCATTATTAAATCATTTTTTCTTTATTATAATTCCGTTTTTTTGTTTGTTTAAAAAGCGACTTTAAATAAATTTTCTAAAATCGGGTGAATAAATTGGTGAATTACAAATATTTAATAATAAATGCCTTTATGGTCTTCAAAGTAAGGTACTTCTAATTTTTTTTGCAATGAATTGCCTTACGTTATTATTTTTATTTTCGTTTTTTTATTTTTGTTTTTTAATCCAATAACGTTTATTCATTAAGTATACAAAAAAAGGAAATTTTTCTTTTTTTGAATTTTGGAACACAACAAAAATGTAAGTCAATATAGTATACAAAAAAAAAAAAATTGTAAATCTTTAAGTTGAAATGTGTTTTTTTCTTTAGATTTTTAATACTATTGCTATTAAGTTTAAGTAAATTAATTAATTAATTATGTTATTACATTTCCTATGAGATTTTCTTCTAGTAATAATACATACATACATAATTTATAATGAAAATATGAATTATTTTTCAAGTTATGTTTTATACAAAAGCCATTTTTCCTTTTTAATTTATTTAATTAAATTATGTTAATTATTACATTTATAGGAATTTTACATAATTTCCTACGCTTCAGTGGAATATAAAGCATAAATAAATGAATTGTAAACAAATATTTAAAATTAAAAAAAAGAAAAAGAAACAAAATGAACTTTTTAGAGAAAGTTTTTCACAATATTTTTTTTTCTTTTTAATTTAATTTTAAAATAAAGTCATTTAATTTAAAACAATTACTATACTACTACATATAAATATAGTTATTTAATAATTTAATTCAAATTAAAATAAATTAATTTTAAATTTATAAGAAATTTCAAAAAAAAAATTAAGAATTAATGTTACTACCACCATTACAACTATTATTAGTACTACTACTACTACTAACCCGTTTTATAATAGTTTAATATAATTATTTAAAATTTTAAGAATTAATTTAAAAGAAAAAGACTTTTAAAAAGTAAAACTCTATGCTTTTAAGCCCTTCTTCCCATTTTCAATACCGAAAAAAAACAAATGTATTTTAGTTTTCTTTTCAAAGCTTTTAATTTTCTGTAAGATTAATTTGACTTTACGATTATGGCCAGCAAACGAATTTCGTTTAAAGATTGCTGAAAATTTTTTTAAATTATGAATTTGGTCTTCAATTGAAATCTCTCTTTAAACATGTTTTTTAAAATTTATATAAAACCATGTAAACGGCATTACAACTAAATTAAAAATAGTTTTCCAATGAATTTCGTTTCTTATCAAATACCAGAATAATTTTTAGCAAACACTTTTCATAGAAATTTCATTCGATATTAATTCTCGGATTACTTTTAATTCACACTGAGTTTGTGTATGCTATAGAAACAAACATATGAACTTTGATTTCGAAATTTATAAAAAGTTTATCAGGTAGAATATAAATACTACTCGATCGCTAGCCATAATGCTTGTTTTTTGTTTTCTATATTTTCTTTATTATTTATTTACATTTTCTTTTAACAATTATTCGAATCTTAAACAATATAAAAACTTAATTATTTTTATGTTTTCTTAAAAAAAAAAAAACATTTTTCTTTATGAAAATGTAGTTTTATTGGACCTGTTTCCTTTCGTTTTAAATTATGCCTATGATTTCTTAAAAAATCATCTCATTTTCTAAGGCATTCAGAAACTTTGTAAGAGAATATTTGAAAATTTTAGGAATAAAATAGAAAACATACTGCCATAACTTGCTCTTTACCAAAAACAAAAAAATATTTAAAAAAAAATGTGTATTTCTTTAACTTTCCTTAAAAAAACAGTTACTTTTTAATGTAAAAGTAAAAAATCTTATTAATTTCTTTAAAACTTGATAAACGAAACATGTTTTTGAATTGAATTTGAAAAAAAAAACAGTTAAAAGTTAAAAAAAATTAAGAGAAGAAAATGAATGAAAATGTATTTAAACTCGAGTAAAAAACAAATGTTTTTCTTTAAAAAAAACACGTTCAATTTTCTTTAAAAACCAGTATTTTTTAAATGATTTATACTCACATATATTTTTTGCCATGAAAATAATTCGTAACTATTTTTTAAAAATAAATAAATGAATTCTTTCAAAATAATTTTGCAGTAAAAAAAGAAACATTCACTCTAGAATGATAATTAAGAAAAAAATAAAATGTTGACATGAATTTACAGAATGAAAAAAATTTAACGTGAATTTATAAAATTGAATTCCTTAAACAAAAATTTTTAAATTCTTAAAATTAATATTTTAAATAAATCGACATTAATTAATGTAACTTATTTTTATTTTTACAAAAATTTTAATTACGTTTTTAAATAAAAAAAAAAAAATTAATGAAAATATATTAACTTAACTTAACCTGCGTTGTGAAGTATAAACTTTTCGAATTTTTTACTATATTAAATGGAATATTTTTACCTGCTGCAATTTAATTCCCTTAAAAAGTTTGCTTTCATTAAAAAAAACCTCTTTTGTTATTAAAAAAATATTTAAAATAGAGTTTTTTTATTAAACAAAAATAAATAAAAAAAAATTTTTATTAAAAGAAAATTAATTAAAAGAAAAAAAATTTTTTTTTAATTAAATAAAAGAAAAAAAATTTTTTTAATTAAATAAAAGAAATTTTTTTTTTAATTAAATAAAGGAAAAATATTTTTATTAAAAAAAAATAATTAAAAGAATTTTTTTTTTATTAAAAAAACTCTTTATTAAAAAGAGACTTTTTTTCTCACTTTATAAAAGAAAAAACATACATCAATATTAATTATCATGAACTAGTAACATCCTTATAAAGTTAATTAATTAATTAATTTTTTTTTAAATTCATTATTCAATGTCATGATGAATTTCTATAAAAAAGAATTTAAATTTGTTAAGAAATTCATTCGCTTTACCGTATAACCTAATAGGCCTTCTGAGTGAATAGAAAAAAGAACAAGAAATCATTATCAAATCATTTAAAAACTACAGCAAAACTTACTACAAAACATTTAAAGAAGAAATGAATGAAGCATAAAGAAAATAAAACCTAATAATGTAGAGTATAAAATAATTAAGAAAATCAACAACAACAACAACAAAAGCAAGAGAAATAAATATCTTTGTAATTATTATTATATTAATATACATACATATACTACTATACATACATACTATAATTATTATTATATAAATATAAAAACAAAATATATTATTAATTAGTTTTAATACAAATACAAAACAACAAAATGATCATAATATTATTATAATGTAATATTGTTTCTATTGTTATTTTTCAAAACAAACAAACAAACAAACAAACAAACGAAAAATCAAACTCAAACACAAACACAATTTTCAAAAATTTTATCTTTTATTTTTATTTTTCAAATTATTTTATAATTTTTATCATAATATGTAATTTTATATCATTATTATTGTATCTTCTTCTTATTCTTCTTCTGGAATAACTGTGTAAAATGTGAATTTTTTTATGTTAAAATTTTTTTCAAAAACCTTAATTATTATAAAAAGGAAATTATAAACATTGTAAGAAGGATAAACAAACAAATTATATTTAAAGAGAAGAATTATAAAACAAAAAACAAATATTTAAAATATATACTACGTTAACAAGAAAGAAAGAAAGAAAGAAGAACAACAAAGAAACAAAACAAAACTAAACAAACAAAAATCATACAAAAAAATCAATAAAATTTTCAAAAAATCACCCTGTATTATATTGCAACATTTAATATGGGGCTATAAAAAATTTAAAAAAACCTAAAAAACTCAAAAACAAAGCAGTTTTATTTCATAAATGAAGATGTCAAGCCCCACTGTACTCTAAGTAGTGAATTTGTATTAAGGAATTATCGGTTTCATGCGGTTGTATCAACCTAGGCTCATATTTTACTAGAATTTGATATACTTTCAAGCGCAATACTTAATATTTGGCTGGGAAAGTCTTAATAAGTCGTCGCAAATGAATCGCCACATTTAAGTGTTTACAAAATGCTTTCGTATCAGATCCTTACACATTACAACGATCAATAAGCACCATTGAGGAGGAAATGGTTCTAAAAGTGGAAGCTAAGCTTACCCGTGAGGCTGTGCTTATCAATTGCTAGATTATCTTAACGTGTCCAACGTTCGTCTGAAACCATTCGTTTTACAGAAACAGGCACATGATCATACACAAACAACATGCTCTGAATTGAATTGCTAGTTTTCGATTATTTTTTGCTCACTTTTGATCCGTTCGCAGTATAAACTTCGTGCTCACGAGTTACAAGGACAAAACACGAAAACATAGTAAATTTGTGCTCCCGGGTTGAGCAAAAATATTGTGTTGTCACGTATTCAAAAATAAAGCTTATGAGCACGGATCATAAAACGAGCAAGTCAAAAGAGATTCTGCCCACGAAGTGGATTTTTATCGGTTCGAACTATGGCTGGTAGCATGATTTGCCTATTCAAACATACATACATAATTGGTCATTACAACCCTTCAGTCATGATTACGACCTAGTTTCTTAAACCACTTATTGTTGTGTGAGTTAATTTTACCTACAGTTTGAGAAACCTTTCATTGAAATTGTATTTACTTTCAGAGTTTTTGCTAGAAATTTGCTGAGAGAGAGTAGCCGCAGAAATATTTTTTCATATTTTCGTTTTGATGTCTGACCTGGGGGTTTGAACCGAGGTCAACACACTACCCTATTAGACTATGGCGACTACAACATGCTTCCGGTTACTATGGGCCTGGCAGTAAATGAGGGCAAAACGAAGTACATGTTATCGAGACACTATTACAACTAACCACGAAACATAGATCATATTGCTTGCTCCCTATCTAGTTTCTGCAGCTTTCTAAAAGAGAATGTCCGTTTAGTTTCTACGATCTTATTATATTATCAAAAAAAAAAAAATGGATCATACTTCCATAAGTTTATTGAATCTCTTTTGTTATTTATTTCTTAAATTACATGTAAATGAAATGATTGCATTCAAAAACCAACTCTTACATCGATATTTGGCCAAATAATCGTTTCAATCCAATCGACATACGAAGAGACACGTGTATAAATCGATGGCGGTAAGCCGGCACAGCCTAAACCAAACGATGTTACACCCAAAACATAATAGACTTTATCAAATTCCATAATTAAAGGACCACCTGAATCCCCTTGACATTCGCGTATATCATGAGAGTCACTAGCACAAATATGCGTGTCAATAATATCTGTAGACTTTAGTTTATCATCCAGTTTATAATATTGTTGGCACTCGTCTTTCTCTACTATATGTAGCGAAGATTTTAATAGACTGCTAGAGGTGGGACCACCATAACCCAAAGCAATGACTTCTGAAAAGGGTATACCTTCTGAAGTCCATAGGCAAGCGAACGAGTTGCTGATAATACGAAAATAAATGTTGTTGTTAGTTTCTGTATTTTAAGTGAAATGTTTTGAATACCTTACTTTACTTCTTTTTCCAATTCCACCAATGCTATGTCATTATAGATCGTGGTTATATTATAGCCGGGGAATTTAATAAAATTCTTAATTTTAATTGTATTCGGATCTTCGGTATTTAGATCTGCAGCGCCTATATGCACAAAAGCAGGAGTTTCTCTGAAACACACAAACACAAAGATTTTATTTTATAAGGAGACAATTTTCTTTGAGTGTAGGAACTAAAATACTTACCCGCCTACGTCAGCACAATGAGCAGCTGTCAGTACGAATTTATTGGAAATCAAAACTCCGCCACAGGGATACCAGATTTTGTTATCGATTTTCGATTTCCAACCTAAGGCGACCTAAGGAATGGAAAAAGAAAGTAGTCTTTGCAGATATTTCACTTTTGTTGACGTTTCTTAAAAAAAGCAGCTCCAAAAAATAGTTTAAATTGAACTTTTCAAAGGACATAAATGGACAAAAATGTTGATCCTGTAGAATCCTACATCGTGCAGTGAACTGTCAAATAACTTGGAAATAAATTTAAACCTCAACTTTTGATCTTGGGAAAAGTAAATCTAACAGGTTGCCAGAAAAGCTGTACATATCGCCCGTTAAGCAGACTACTTAACTCTAGGTTTTTCTTGATCTTGTAATCTATTTATATTGAGAGTTCTTATACTCATCCTTTTTATCGACTATATTAGCAACTTGAAGCCTAGATGATGGCCCAAATTTTTGTGTTTGTCAGCAGATCTTTAGAAAAGAAAAAAAAATTCTTCTGCATTCATTAGCATTTAGGGAAGTCATCAATACATGATATGGTACGGTGGTGAGTACAAGTCTATCTCGGTATGTCCAGGAATACAAAGAATCCTCTTGAACAAATCTAAGTTATATGATCACCATGGAAAATTTAATTGAATTCCTATATAGGGTTGGCGTTCCTCTGCAGAGAGGCAAACAAGTAGTCTCACAAAAATTCCATTCATTAGCACAGCTAAGATGGGTTAATGAGCTCATTTGTAAGACACCAGATAGATCTGGCCCGATAACGACCTATCAAGATTCCATATAAGAAACCTTACGGTGGTAATAACAGGACACTGGCCTCTGGGTGTTTACGCCAGGACGCTGGGAATACCTTATAAGGACTTCTGCAGAAGTTGGAACGACAAAGAAGAGGAGGAGACTGTACAACATCCTCTCTGTCACTGCCCGGGCGGTTGTGATCCTAAGAAGATGAATTCTTTGACATCAAGAATTTAGTGATAGTGCCTAGCCAAAGTTGATCCAAATCTTCCTGACTTCCGAAATGGTGGAGAGATACCAACCAGGAGCTATAATTACATACATACATGCATAATTGGGCATTACAACCCTTTAGTTAGGATTACGACCTAGTTTCTCATACCACTTATGTTGTGTGAGTTAATTTTATACATGAGTGGCGGGACCAACAGTTTAAAGTCGACTCCGAATGACAGATTTTTGAGAAACTTTTCATGTTTTTGCCAGAAATCTGCTGAGAGGAAGTCGCCGCAGAAATTTTTTTTTCATATTTCGTTTTGTTGGAGATGTCTGACCTGGGGTTTGAAGCCAGGCTTTACATCTGATAAGCTAACACACTACTTACTAGACTACGGCTATAATTACATGGCGGATTATGTAATATTGGTTTTACAATGGGATCTTACAGGACGCAAGTTTAACCTAACCTAACTTAATTTGTATGATTCACTAGATTCGCATGAAACACCACAAAAGGGTTAAGGCTTGATTGATTATCTCTACTGATTATTTATTAATGCCCAACCACAAATGCATTTATTCTGCTTCTACATGTATTACAAAGTTTATAGAAGGCTTTTTTTGTGATCATGACTGTTATTACTAATCGAACTGAGGTCACAGGTTTTTTTTTTTTTTGCAAAATTTGTATCTTTTAGGGTATTCATGAGGTACTTTACATGTTTGTTTTTGTTTCCTCTTCTGTTCATATGTATAGAAAGGATGATCTTACTTACCATAAAAGAAAACTCGTTCCGTTGGCTGGTCGGTTTATCATCATTATTAACTTTGAAAATTTCCGATTTCCGTTGATTTAGTAAATCACACTCTGTAAAATGAATTGTATTAATTTCAATTGTTTTCGCTTAAGCCAGACTCACCTAATTCACTGGGTTTACGTTTAACAGGCGGCATTACAGTGGTGGAAAATTCCACAAAAATACTTTCATTTTTTGGTGGCTTAACACCACTAGTGGCATTGGGACAGCAAACAAACTGTTCCTTCTTAATGAAATAACATGTCTTCGGATAGATGTTATCCTTAATCCACTTGTTGTGAACAACGGGACATTCTTCTAAGGTTTTACATACACCCGGCTGGGTATTGGCCTCATCGAGAAAGCAATCATCCCATTCTTCCACTGGAAAAATAATGCCACGCTGTGATATTGGCCGTATGGCTGGTACACAGTCTGTTAAAGAAAAAGAAGAAAATTTTTAATTGTTCGATTTCATTCATTATGTCTTGGAAAGAGTATGAGATGAATGTTAAAGTGAAAACTTACAATTTTCTTTTATTAATAGCATGGCTATTGACACCACCGCAACCGATATATGCCAATACAATTGCATTTTTTTTTTGTTTGTTGTAAATATGGCCGGGTAATGAACGTAAAAAAAAATGCTTTTTTCAGTAGCAAAGTAGGATCCGCAATGATCTTCTTTTCGTTGTTATCTTCAAGACGTTGTATTGTCAACTGACATTGTATTTGGAAGTCTTCTTTTGTATTTTAGCCAAGTTGAATCAATTCAAGTCTGGCTTATTAGATATGCTCTCACTTGCGCTCTCTCGCTCTCTCTCTCTCTCTCTCTCTCTCTGTATGGTTATAAACAATAATTAGGGTTTGCCAAAAGGGGAATACCCTGAAATACTTATTGAAGCATTGGATTTGAAGTTTGATTTGAAGATTCAAACAACAAGAGGAGTGTTGTTAATTTATTTAAATGGCTTAATTAGGGTGTTCAATGAACTGTAAACAATTATTTACGGGATTTTACTTTAAATATCGTAGGGAAAAAGATCCCCTTGAAGTTGTCGCCTGTAGGCATGTAGAGCATCTGGTAGTTGTGATTGAGCAGCGATTTACAAATGGAAATCGGTCCATGTTTGTTTGGAGTTAACCGTTCTAAAATCTTATTGCCGGAGATAAGGTCTGCAAATCTGTCTTTAACATAAAATACGCTGAAATAACTTGCTATAGGGTATCTATTGCTGAGAACAACGTTGGAATAACTGAACTTTTATTAGCCATTCGAGTCTTTAATGATAGTGGATCTTTTCGTGTGCTAACTACGACCTATCCACTTCCATGATCGATGATGGTGTGACTGAATGAGACAAACTAGTTGGTGGATTTTTTTATTACAAGGCAATATGCTTCCAGTTACTATTGAGGTTGCGATGCTACTGTTGCTTTTAGTGCTATTGAAGGGGAGTCTATTAAGATGGGTCTGCTAGTAAATGAGGGCAAAACATAGTATATGTGATCGACAAGTAGGAACATGCGGCGTATTGGATCTCAGATTATGGCCGATAACTATACTTTCGACGTAGTCAAGGAATTTATTTATCTTGGCTCTGCCATTACCACCAACTATTCTGTCAGTCTGGAGATCAAGCGCAGGATCACTATTGCCAGCAGGTGCTGTGTATGTACTATGACCTCAATAGGTAATTGAATAGCAGAGTGCTCTCTCGTGCAACATAACTAATAATTTGCAAGACGCTCATCCTCCTTGTGCTTCTTTATGACGCAGAGGCACTGATGCAGCACCTTTCAGAGTATTCGAGAGAAAAGGTCTACGTAAGATCTCCGGTCCAGTACGAGTTGGCAATGATTTCCCCAACCGATCCAACAGTGAAATGTATGAGCTCCTCAACGGCATGGACGTTGTGCAGTGTACTAACATCAAGCGGCTGCGCTGGCTCGGCCATATCGTTCGAATCGAGGAGGATGCTCTAGCGAGACGGGTATTTGATGCGGAGATCTTCGGAAGTCGGCGAAGAGGGCGACTTTGTTTGCGTTGGAATGACCAGATCGAGGATGTTCCGTCATCGATTGATGTGAACAACTGGCGTAGGCGAGCGCGAAAGAGAGGCGCCTGGAAGAATGTTTTAAGGCAGGCCGAAATCTGTTAATGGGGTTGTTAATGGTCAATTAAGTAAGTAAGTAATATGCTTCCGGCTAAAGGGTGTCGAGTATTTCTTAACAAAATGCATAGAATTCGATCGCGACTCTAGATAAACGTTCACGGAATTACGAAATTCAATGAAATCACTTAAAAATTTCGATGTCCACTGATCCGAGTCTTTATAAGGAATTGTGGGAGTCAGTTCACTTTGTTGATGTACATTTTACTTCACTGGAAGCAGGGAAAATCTGTGTAGTGAAAACCTTAACACCAGCAATTGAACGATAACAAGAACGATAAATGATAATTGATTTATCAATTAAGCCCCCCTATTTATTGTTTCAATTCTTTTGCATATGGGAAACCCTAATAAATGTTTCTGACTTTTTTGTGGCTTAAATTCTTAACAAATTTCTCTTCTACTGCCATATTTATGCACTCCAACTCTAGTGTTTGTTCTTTCCTCATGTGATTCTTTATTCTCTCCCTATCTCCCTCTCTTATTTTATGGGCAATTTCCCTGTTTAAACACTACTGGCAACAAGATGCAATCCAAAGCAAAGTAAACTTTAGAGATTTTAAGCCACAACAATTGTACATTACATGTGTGTGTGTGTGTGTTGGTAAGCTAAAATGATTGTCATTCATAATTGTTTTTTTCAACTGACATATGCATACTTGAAGCAGGTAAAATTTTTAAGGGGAAGTACGACAATCAACCTACTTTATATTCACATTAAATTATGCCTTTTAAAGTTTACCCATCCTCTTAAGCCGAGTTTTAAAGCCGAACTTATTAACTTTTTTTTTTTGTAAAACAAATATTCGTTTTGTAACTCTAGGGATACCTTCCCATAAAAATAAATGAATTTATGGATTTACACGTCGTAACACGTTATTATTCATAATATTTGTGAAAGCGCTTGTCTTTTAGAATTTTAAGGATTTTTAATGGATTTTTTTTCCTTTTGGATGAGAGTTACAGAAGAAAGCATTTATGGCTGAAACACCATTTTTGTTGTTGTTTTTGTTATAATTACATCTGCAAATGGATTTTGAAATTGAATGTGTGTCTTTCCATCAGTGTGTCTTGTACACATAACTTATGGAAAGGTGGTCGTATTTTAAAATATTTTTGAGGTTCGTGCTCTCTTTAGATCGCCCCTGACTTGGATACCCTATCTGTGAAAGTCTATATGGATGGACTGAAGCTAATATCGGTTAATATTATTGTCGATTGTATTGCCAACTTACTCACGGACTTACGAACTTAACCTCAAAATGTACATCCTTCCTTAATAGATGCGCTTCCGCTACCACTTGCAGCCTGCTATGTTTAAACCGTTGCTTAAAAATGTCTAAGCGAGGTATTGCTGCGAAGCTGATAAGGCTATACAGACTGGCGAGGACCTCTGCGAACCTTTTGATACCGTGCGAGGTTTCAGACAAGGCAATCTCTCATCACGCGACCTCTTCAACTTCATCATGGAGAGTGTTCTACGGAAGGCCAGAGTGCATCGCAATGACACTATTTTCCAAAAGTGTTCAGTTGCTTGCGTGTGCTGACTACACACTGGACGAACCAAGCGAGATGTTACTGCTGCCGAGATGGGTCTGGCAGTAAAAGAGAGCACAACGAAGTATATGTTGTCGACATGCGGTGGATTGGCTCTCAGAGTACGGCCATTTGTTTTTCTTGGCTCCGCCAAGTCTGCAAGCTTAGGATCATTTTTTTCAACAGGTTCTACTATGGTCTCAATAGGTAATTGAGAAGCATAGGCCTATCTTGTACGATGAAACTTACACTCTACAAATTGCTTATTCTCTCTGTGCTTCTTTATGGTGCTGAAGCATGGACGCTACTAAGCACCGATGTATAGCAGCTTTGAGACCATTCTAGTCAAAAGTTCTATGTAAGATCTTCGGTTCAGTGTGAGTTCCGATTCAACAATGAGCTGTATGAGCTCCCCAACGGCATGGGCGTTATGCAGCAGCTGCGATGGCTCGGCCATGTCGTTCGAGTGGAGGAGGATGCTTCAGCGAGACGGGTATTTGATACGGGGATAACTGGAAGACGGTGTAGAGGGCCAATTTGTCTGCCACAGAAAGACCAAATTAGAAAGCCTACACATCGATTGTTGTGACCAAATGCCAAAGGCGCGCAAGAAGCAGAGGCGCCGGGAACGATGTGTTAAGGCAGGCCGAAATCCGTTAATCGAGTTGTTAATGCCCAGTTAAGTAGGTAAGTAAGTTATCCCATATATCCCACTACATGTTATCCATATCTTAACACGTTGACTGCCGCTGCAAAACTAGCCACGCAAGCCAACATTGACTTTTTGTTCTTTTCCCAGAAGCCATTTATCGATACTAGCACTGATATACATACTACGATTTTATTCGTAGCTACATAAAAATGGCAGGTTTAGTGAGTACGAGATAACTCGTAGTCGGCACTCTAGAAGGGAACGCAATCTACGAGTTATCTCGTAGTCGGCAGTCACGATTGGTAGGGGATGCACACCAAATATGATGGAAAATCTGCATGACTGACTGTATACTTGAATGACAGACATTCTGTTATCAGCATGAAATTCGAATTAGAATTCGCTTTCGAATCTTCAGAGTATTATGGAGTGTTGCTTTTGCACTCAACATCAGTTGGATGGTCGTATTTCGACCAACACGAGCTCTACTCGCTGAAAACAACAACAACAACGTCATAATTAATGAGAGGCGTTTCTCTACTGTGCCTAATCATTATGTAGCAAAGCGTTCAAATAAAAAAATCCCCTTTTATTCATAAAAAGTTCGTTCGAAGATAAATTTTAAAGTGGGACATGGATATCTTTAACCCATGATTATAAATACATACATACAATATATGTAAACCTACTATCCCATTAAGAATGCATACATATGTACATACATAATTGGTCATTACAATGCTTCAGTTAGGATTACGATCTAACTTCTCACACCACTTATGTTCTGTGTGTTAATTTTATCCATAAGTAAAGCGACCTACAGTTTAAAGTCGACTCCGAACGACAGATTTTGTTGAGAATCTTTTCATAGCAATTTTATTTATTCTCAGAGTTTATGACAGAAATCTGTTGAGAGAAAATTGCCGAAGAAATATTTCTTTCATATTTTCGTTTTGATATCTGACCTGAGGTTTGAACGATGGCCTTACGTCTAATAAGGCACTACAATATCTACTAGACTATGGCCACTTCTCCCATTGAGAATACATGCATACATATATACATACATAATTGGCCATTACAACCCTTCAGTCAGGATTACGGTAGTCGCCGTAGTCTAGTAGCTAGTGTGCTCGCTTATTAAACGTAAAGTCCCGGGTTCGAGCCCCAGGCCAGACATCAAAACCAAATATGAAAAAAAATATTTCTTCGGCGACTTCCTCTCAGTAGATTTCTGTCAAAAACTCTAAGAGTATATAAACCTGCCAGGAAAAGTTTCTCCCATTGAGAATCCATAAGACAAAAAGCAGCTTCTATGGACAAGTGTCTCGTGAGGATTTTGGGTCGTGATGGGAAACAACAAGTGAGAAGTAAGCAGCCGTCTGCCACTCTTCCCTACATTATAAAAATTCTTATATTTGGAATTAAATGTCTCGTAAATTTCAGTCCACATTATTTCACGAGACTTTAATATCGTCTAATGGCCTTGGTCATGGAATTGTGAAAAACTACACCTTTTAAATGGAATTCTAGTGCTCGGTTCTCTTGTTTCTTCTACAAATTGGTTCCTCGACTTCAGTTATTTTTTATCGCGTAATAATAACGACTCAGCCTATAAAGGTTCCACTGTATTTGTGATTGTTATTGTCTTATCGCCCAAGATGAAATCCCAATACATATGTATGTATAAAAGTGATGCGATTACCATTAAAACTATTCATTATAAATTTAATACTCATTGGAAATGGTTGTTGTCATAAAAAGATTTTTATTACTGGCGTTTATTTTGAAGTTAATCTGTGCTATACCAGTGGATAAATGGCATAATACAGGAGGGGATTTACCAGTATTTTTCATAAATACCGAAAATAAAGTAAAGTATTCTTTAAAGTCAATTTATTGGATTTATGTTTCTAAATATTGTTGGTTCCTCTAGTATAATTGGCATGAAGCATGGAAAGAATGCGAATTAAGAAACATGAGTCTAATAGCTGTGGATACTGTGGAAAAGCATAAAGCTTTAGATACAGTTTTAAGGCAAAAATTTGGTAAGATTTTCTAGCCATCTTAACAAAGAAATCTTATCATAGATTTCTTCTATTGTTCTCACATTAGAAAAACCACCCAATTTATGGTTGGGAGCTAATGATCTTGGCGAAACTGGCAAATATATTTGGTATGCAACGGGACGACAATTGGATTTTAGCAATTGGAGTAAAGGTAACCCTGATAATTTTAAAGGTTTGGAGAATTGTGCTCATATTTGGGATCAAACTGATTTTGAATGGAATGATGGCAGTTGTAAATCGAAAATCGGTTATATATGCGAAGAGAATCGTTTTGTATTGGCGGCTCGCAGGGACTTGGCCATAAAGAAACATTTTATTGATGAACTATTTGCCTTAAGCAACTAATAAAGGCTGGAGTTTGATGGCATCATCGTGTTGAAAAATGATTGCCAGTCATTGCAATTAAAACTTAATAAATTCAGATCAACAGTTTTGTTTGTGTGTTTATTTCATTCATGACGCCATGAATTCTGGTTTTAAGATTAAGAATTGTTTCTGGTTTATATGTACCCGCTGAGGAGGATGAAACTGTTATTTTTGTCAATGCTAATCTCTTGCGAGGTGCAGATTTAGGTTATTTGGCTCTACAACCCTTGTCAGCTTGACGGACCTATCGTCCATTGATGTCAAGGCCATAGCCTCGTTTATCACACTTTTCCACCGCGGGGTAATCATGTTTTAAGATGTGCAGACCTTGCGATGACCGACTTCTCCCTCCTATGTTCGGGGGAACTTGGTCAGTACAGGGACTTTGTTTTACCTGTGACGTCACAACGGGCCGCTATGCGTGCTCAAGTGAGCTTTTGGGTGTAAAAGCTACCACACTAACCTAACCTACATACGTACCAGAGATCAGCAATGAGTATTCAAAAAGATGAGTATATTCAAATCACACTCATAATTTGTGATACTTATGCGCATTCATACTTATTTTAATATCATACTCATGCAGTCATCATAAGCGAGCAATATAGTCGGATCGCAAGGGGTTCCTGGTTTGAAGACGAAACAGGCACGGCTGCACTTTGGATACCTGGCAGCGGTAGGTTTGCAGTTACGGAACACGGATCCGGCTCTGGATATACATATTTTCGAACCGGATTCCTAACTATAATGAGCTGCTACCTCACTCCTAGCTATGATATAGAGCAATTTAGGACGAAGGTCGGCTTTATTGAGGATAGAGTACTCGCAATTGGTGGACCGTTTATAGTGGCCGGAGATTTCAACGCATATTCAAAGTTTATTTACAAGAATCGCAAAATAAGTATGAATCGCGTACGAACACTACATTACATACTCACTAGAAGGTTGTGTGTTTGCTTTGCTTGCTGTCTTTGTCTTTCTTCTTTTTTTTGTAAATGCAACAACAACTACGACTATAAATTTTGATGAATGATTCGAAACACTCGAATCATTTATGAGTACTTATAAATATTTTTCTAAATTTATGAATATAAATGAGTAGGCTGGCTTATGAATCAAACATATTTTGAATGGTATGAGTTTGATATTAACGTTGTACTCATACTCATTGCAACCTGTACTTATAAATCAATGCTGTAGTGAGTACGATTGAATTAGAGTACATAGTTAAATTTCAATATTGTTGGCTCACTTGTATCCAAAATTCCATGAACACTTATGAGTAGCAAAAAAAAACGATTCATTGCTGATCTCTGGTACGTATGTACGTACACAAGGTTTTCCAAAGTTACATCAGAGTTTTACACAACGGTTTCGAAACGAAAAAATATTTCTTTGGGAACTTCCTCTCAGCAGTCTTCTGGCAAAAAAATTTTGCCATGAAAAGTTTTTCAAAAATCTATAGTTCGCAGTCCACTTTAAACTGTAGCTACCACCACTCCTGTATTAAGTTAACACACACAACATAAGTGGTGTGAGAAACTTGTTCGTAATTCTAACTGTCAAGATTGTAATGTCCAATTAAGTAAGGTGACTTGAAATTTGTTTCCCACTAAAGCGCCATTTGAAGTGTTCATTTGAATGAATGTACAACAACGATTAGCTTTTTATTGTTCAGAAGAGACATTCAACTGTCCTTTCTATCATGGCTGGCCATATTTTCTTCTTCCTCGTTTAATAAACAACCCTTGTTGCTGCAGCTGTGAAAATAAAAAGAAGAAAAATAATCGAAATGAAAAGCAATTTAATAACATGTTGTTGTAATAACAAATGACGTCGTTATTATGACGCAGCCTTACATGATACTCATGTACTTGACGTACATACTTATGTATGTACATAGTAGAAGTACGCACCAGCGAGCCCCCAAAAACAAATAGTGGTTGTTGAATTGCCTTCCATGTTTTCCAATTGAATCAACAGGGATACAAGCAACACCAACAATAACAGAACATTTTATTCAATGTTAGGATTTTAAGAGCACATGGTAAGTATGCGTGTATGCATGTGAATAAATGTGAAAAAGGATATCAAAACAAGAGCACACAACTAAAAGCTCAACAAACAAACACATTTTTCATACCATGCAAGAGAGCATTTAAGAGAATCTACAAGGCTGTGTTGCCGTTTTTCGGTTATTTCTAACCAAAACTGTTTATTTTTTTGTTCAATGTGTAGATTTTTCTGGTTTTGTTTGTCCTTTTGGGTCGTGCGTGTGTTGTTGTTTTGTGTGGTAGGGTTTCTTCTTTCTAATTGAATGTCTGAATTTATATGTATGTCCACCTATCTATCTGGTGGTGGTTTGTGTGTTTTTGGATTAATTACTTTTTAGTGTAGTGTGTTTCTGCCGTTGTGAATTTTTGGGAAGTGTGGTGAGTTTCCAGGGTGGTGAGTTTTTGCAAGTGCAGTGAATTTGGCCGGTGCGAGGGGTTTCCAAGGTGGGCAGTTTTTACATAGTTTGGTAATGTGTCCGGTGTGGTGAATAAAATCGAAATTCACCAAAGTACCGTTATTCGAAAGTATTACCATAGAACACTATACTTTCAGTGTGTAAATAATTTTCACTTAGTAGTCGTCGTAGTCTAATATGTAGTGTGTTCGCTTATTAGACTTAAAGCCCGGATTCGAGCCCCAGGCCAGACATCAAAACGGAATATGAAAAAAAAATATTTCTTCGGCGTCTTCCTCTCAGCCGATTTCTGGCAAAACTCTGAGAGTTAATAAACCTGTTATGAAAAAGTTTCTCAAAAACCTGTTGTTCGGAGTTGACGTTAAACTGTAGGTCCCACCACTCACATATAAAATTAAGGCACACAACATGAGTGGTGTGAGAAGCTAGGCCGTAATCCTGACTGAAGTGTTGTAGTGGTCAATTATGTATTGTTGTATATATGTAACTTTCACTTCCATTAGCGGAGCCATTGGGTTAAAACAAATCCACCATACATAAATTGGGTTGCGAAACAGGAATGGATGGAGTGATATAGTGTTGCCATTGTACACATTAGTAAGGAAAACGATTTCAGAGGAACGTCTCTATTTGTATAAAAATAAATAAATGAAATATTTTAAAAACATTTAAATAAATGAGTGTTTCTCCGTGCTAACAGACAGACGTTCGTCTTATAGAAGCAGTGTAAATATATGTTCGAATTATAATTTTAACAGTACGGGCAATCAGTCATAATCAACTACTAGGGTAAAACTAGTCCGGCTTTATCTAGATTTGCCCATTATTGGGTTAGAGTAGGAATATTATCCTGAAACATGCGACACTTTTATAAACAAATTATTATTAAATTATTACTTTTCCTCTGCAAGCAGCAGCAGCTGGTTGAGTTTTTCTTTAAATAAAAATCCAATACTCCTTCTGAATAATACATGGTATATATGTATAAGTTTTTCTTTATTTATTTAAAGTAAAAATAATTGATCCATAAAATGCTTTTTAATTTCTAGATTTTTACGTGTTTCAGACAAGAAACGATTTTCTTCACAAATAAAACCCATCTTTTGCATACAGTTCGCATCATTCCATTCATATTCTACACGATCAAAATAATGAACACAATGTTCCTCTTTGGTATAATGATCTGGATTACCTTTACTCCAATTAGTGAACTCAAAACGTTTACCTGTAGCATGCCAAATGAAAGTGCCATCGTTAGCCAAATCGTTGCCACCAATCCAGATATTGGTGCGTTTGCCTAGTATTAAAACAACATTTCATAAAACATAACCTCAATTTTAAAGAATTTTACAAAATTTACTAAATTTCGTCTTTAATATATTGACTAAGGCTTCATTTTTCTCCGGTGTGTCGACAGCTGCTAAAGACATATTTTTGGCTTCACATTCATTCCAGGCCTCAAACCAATTGTACTGTGATTGGATTAAAGATTTGTATGAATTTTATAAGAAATTAAACAATTTACCATGTGTTATTTATTACATTTAATTCGGTTTCTATGAAAAATGGCGAAAAATCGCCTTCTTTATGCCATTTATGTATTGAGCCATCATTTTAATGAAAATTAAAAGAATTATTAAAATGTTTAATTGTTTCATGACTTGTTATATTAAATGTTTAATTTATACTGGATTAAAACTAAAATTTTTATTTATAAACACATATTTGATAAGCGGCAGTTTAGTTTAAATTTAAAAAGTTTTTGAATTCTTAGAATATTTTTCAAGATAAATTATATTTCATAGTATGGTCTACTCTATACTATGAAATATATTTTCATTACACCATTTCTTTTAGTATTTTATGATAAATTTTTGGTATTTTTATTGCATTATAGTCATATTTGTGAAATAAAATAATCTGCCATTTCCATAAAATGTCCATTCATTTTGTCTATTGATAAAACTTTATTGTTCTCATCGAGACCATTGCAGGAGGATTTCCTGCTTTGAAATTCTAAAAATATTGAATCGTGGCAGCTAAACTTTTTAAGGAATATAGATTGGGCTGTTGAAAAAGCAGCCGAACTGCTGTCCTCAAGATTACAAACATGCATATCATCGAGCATTCTGTGGAGATTCAGGCAGTACCATCTCTAATGAAAGATTCATTATTATAGCCTTTTCTGGGAAATATAGCTATCGATTGAAAGGCTTTTTAAATCGGAGAAATATATCCCGTGAATATTTTCAGTACTGATCTTTTCGCACGATCTTTTAATAATAAACAGTGCTCTAAGGCCTAGAAAGGACTACACTTCGAAGTAATACTACGGTAGTTACAGAGTCCAGGGCACAAACAGTCCAAAAGAGGAGGGGGAGATTTAGTGGGTGATGGCCCCGCACACGCTGAATAGTAACGACTTCTTCTATGGTGCAATTAGGTAGTCGCCGTAGTTTAGTAGGTAGTGTGTTGGCTTATTAGACGTAAAGACCGCGTTCGAATAACAGGCCAGACATCAAAACGAAATATGAAAAAAAAAATATTTCTTCGGTGACTTCCTCTCAGCAGATTTCTGGTAAAAACCTGCCATGAAAAAATCTGTCGTTCAGAGCCTACGTTAAACTGTAGGTCTCGCCACTCAAGTATAAAATTAAGGCACACAACATGAGTGGTGTGAGACGCTAGGCCATAATCCTGACTGAAGGCTTGTAATGGCCAATTATGTATGTATGTATGTATGTACTCCTCCTCAGCAGAAAAAAAGCTTGGAAATCGAAGAAAACAGTAAGTATAGCTTATTATACATAACTGATGGGATTTGGGGGTATTATTTCCATCTTTGTTCTTTTGAACTCGCATTTAAGTAGGTTAGGTTAGTACAGTACCCGGAGGTCGAATTGACCCATTGTACAACGTCCTAGCTTCTCACACCACTCGTGTTGTGTGCGTTAATTTTATACGCATTTAAGTAAGTTTTGTTTTAAACAAAATTAAGCAAATTTAGATAAATTTATTACTCTTGTCAAACTATTAAACTTCTGAAACTTATTTAACGTTTGGAAATATTCCATTCCACTGAGATAGTTTCAAAAAACTAGTTATTCAAAATCCGTTTTTTACTAAAAGGCAATTTCAAATAATTTCTCCAAAAAAAAAATACACAATGGCAACACTGTGAACAAATGAACTTTTGTAAGAGAACCAATGTTAAAGAGAGCAAGAGCAAATGAACTTATTTTAAAAGCTTTTTTAGAGTAAACAAATAAACATGCCGACAATTTTTTATTCGAATATTTTTAACGATTAAAACCCGCCAATGTTTGTGGCTGTGGTAAATTGCAAACAAATTCAGTTGCTTTTCAAACGTTAACGGTGAAACACGTGAATATTAACGCGGATATTAGTGCGGTTTTTGTAGAGAGAAAACGTAAAAGTTAATAAAAAAAACATTAGAAATTATTAAACAAAAGTGTAATTAAAATAAATACAACAAAGTGGTTTGTTTATGCAAAGAAAAACAACAAGGCAAGCGGAGTTTTTAATTACAACAAGTGATGTTTTTTTAATGTGAAGGTAAACCAGTTTTCCAGTCAAAAAAAAACAATTTTTTGCGCGAAAGACAACAAGTAACTTATGCGGGAGTTTTTTTTTTGTTTTAAAATTTTGTAAGCAAAAAATATTATTTTGGGTTGCTTTTTCAAGGCCATTTTATTTATTTTTAAGGTTTTTTTTTGGTAAATAATAATAAAATAAAAAATAACCTTTATTGTGACAATTACACGAGTGCGTGTGTGTGTGTATGGAAAGGTTTTATTACGATCATGTGCTTATTTCTTCAAAATCTGCGTTTTTGTTTACGATTCTCCAAAAAGGAAATCAAAAATTAAATGCTCCACACTGTATGTCATTAACAACGGGAGATTGTCTTACTCAATGTGTGCAAACTTTGAAGTGATGATGTCATAAATGCTTTTAAAAACAAAACAATTGCAAACATCATCAACAACAACAACAACAATAATCTTAACAACACGTAATTATCGAAATAAAAAGTGATCGTCAGTAATATTCTACAGAAAAACAAAACAAAAAGAAAAACAAAAACAACAACTACACAAAAAAAATCAAACACATGTACTTCCAATCTACAATAATAAATAGGCAGAGTCCATTCCATTTCATTGTTGTTATTGCAAAGTTCTAAATTAAAGTTAATGAGTAAGAGCAACAACAAGTGTATGAGCATGTGCATGTGTGTAAGTGAATTTCTTTCTTAGAGAGTTTGACTGATGGCTGTAGTTTTTTTTTAAATTTCATTCCCTTCCATCCAGCCATCCATCTTGTATTTCACATAAACAACAAAAGTTTTGTTTTTGTTTTTTGTATACGAACTGCGTAAGATAAAATTAAAATCTTGTTTCTTTGTTTGTTAGTTTTTTATTCCCCGCATTTGAAAGGAATATTTGTTTTTTGTGAAATATTATCACTTTATTTATTTTCTTTAAATTCTTTGCTAAATTAACCGAAATTCTGTGCTTTTTGACAACAAAAGATTGTGCGTTAAGCAAACAAATTTTAGAGAACTTTTTTAGAAATAAAAATTTTGACTTTTTCATGTATTTTTAAAGTATTCTTTGGGTTAAGTTAGGTTATGTGTGAGTAACCTTTCATTAAAATATTGAAATCCAAACGATATACAGTCACACAGATAATTATACGTACCCCTTAAAAATCATTTTTTTAAAAATGATAATATGTTTTCCGTCACAGCCGAACAAATTATATTTGTTCTCATCACTAAATATTACATTCGCCCAAAAACCAGAGGACTTCTCCATATATTATTGGGCAAATTCCAATCGTGGCTTTTTTCTCGGCACTCGGCTGCGGAAACCGTTCTTTCTCAAAACACTTCGAACTGTTTCGGAATGCACAATAACATTGTGATCACTTTCCGAGGTATTTCGTATTTCTACGGCTGTAGTCCTAGGATTTTTATTCACAATACGTTTTATATACCGGGCTACCCTTGGAGAAATTGTATTAGAAATATACGTCGTACGTATAATTTTCTGTGGTGCCATATTGGTTTTAAGCAAACTGTAGTCACAAATTCATAGATTTTGGGAATATTTTTTCTTTATTTAAGTAAATGTGTCGTTACAGACGCTAATGTAAAGAAATTTTAGATTAGAAGTTCATTACTTTTTAAAAAAATGATTTTTAGGTCGGGTACGTATAATTATCTGTGTGACTGTACGTATGTGATCTTACTTGACTCAATTGGTCATTAGTCAGGATTACGTCCCAGGTTCTTACAGCACCCATGTTGCGAGTGTGTTACTTTTAAAGTCGATTCCGTACGATAAATTCTTGAGCAACTTTTCATGGTAATTTTTGTTTCAAACTTTTCTATATTTCGTTGGTCGTTGGCTAGGGATTGACCGCGGGGCACTACCTACTAGACTGCGGAGACTTTTCTTAAGTGATCATCCTCTCTTGTTACGTCCGTAGTGCAGGATCAACATGGAAACAGTCAATACTTTTGAGGTAACTGATGTAGCTTTTCAAGTTTACATTTGTAATACCTGCGATATTCTGAAAAGATTGATTTTCCAAGTATTCCTGTCAAAATTCTCTTCGAGTCGAACGGATCACACTTTTTAATGTGCATAATTTTCTCTTCTAAATGAAGGCACCTCACATCATTTCCATGTGCCTAGGAATACGTCCGATAATATTACCGGTATTAATTTATCTTTCCTTTAAGGAACGTAGTGAGGGCTGTCTCAGTTTCATTAACGTAAATGTTTCCAGCTCAGAAGATGAATGGTCTACTTAAGAAGTTTGTTAGGTAATGGCATTTTCATCTGTCCATGCATAGAAGCAACGTCCAATGTAAATGCATATGTACTGGGTGTTGTGTTAAGGAACTTTTGTTGATTCAGTCTCATTCTTTTTCAAGATATGGTGATTGATCCCCTTTGATTTTTGTTGTTGCTAATATCTTCTCTGTGGCAGTGTTCGAAGGATTCCTTTATTGTTTTTTTTTCTCAAATTTAATACCATGTGGAGAGGTATAAATTTCGCATTGCCTGGTTTTTGTATCTACAAGGTTCTTTTAAAATTTCAAGATACATATGTTAAGTCATGAAACTTTCAAATTTCGTATAAAATTCACCAGTTTTGTCTTCGATAAATTTACATCCAATTCGGAGTTCCAACACTTAAATAGTTTTCATTGCGCCGACAACATTCAGTTCTTATAAGATTCATCATATAGTCCTTGTAGTTTAGCACACTCATACCCTTATATTTAAAGGACTATGATTGCTAAAAGCTTCTAAATAAGAAGTCGAGCACAATGAGATCCCGAGGCCTGGACAAATCTCTAAATCAAGAGATTACTGTAAATTTATTGTACATTTGTATATTTTGTAAAGGACAAGAGCCATACTCACGACGTTTCTACTGGTATTTTCCGAGAAACAAAAAAAAATCCCCCTAACAATACTATAACTGTGTGTGTGAACATAAATTCGAATTTAAAACCAAAGACTCAAACCTAAACTTTTAGCAGTACCACTTCTTGTCTCTAACAGGGTAAACTTTGCTATTAATAGAGCACTGTTAACTGTTTAACATTGGCAATAGTCTATTATTCTACTACTTTGCAATTATTTCAGACTATTGGAATACAATATAATTCTCATTATGATCATTATTATTAGTGAACAAAAGTATTGAAATGTAAAAGATGATTGGTGGGGATGGAAGACGGAATTATACCAGCTATCCCACTACCACGGTTCGAAAGAGGATCCTCTGGTCTACCATTTGCATATAGTCTCTATGGTGCACTGTTTCTTATATGTTCCAAAAGGCCACTAATTTTCTAGAGAATTTTCAAACAAAAAATTGATATTTTCAAAGCCAATTTTCACACCACCATATCACTTTATATGACACTTTCTTGCTGATTAAGGGGCCTCGGAACCTTCCTTTGTGTATGATATGGTACTCATAGACCTAGAGTATTTGTCCTAAAATTAGCTTCTAAACAGGTGGGCTTGTTCAAAATTTATTCTGTTAAGAGGAAAGTTTGCCCTGTTAACGCCAAATGTGGCGCTGCTAAACTTATGGATTGCGTCTTGGATTTTCGAATTCGAATTTATCTTGTACCAATTAAAAAATAAATTTTTTTGTAGCTTTACATTAAGCCTCAGTTTGATTGACAGGAATTTTTCAAACAAAATAGATTTAGTGCCAGTAATCCCAGGGCAGAATTTGTTATTCAAAAATATTGTCACTTCATTTAAAATTCTTTTTTTTCCACATTTTAAGCAAAAGATTTAATTTCCATGCGGTTACACTTAAACTTTTAAAAACTTATTCGTTTTCATTATGATCTTTACTACTCTCTCACACGATTAAAATTAAATTTGAAACCTCAAACGGATCGATTAGTCATAAAAGGTTCATTTTATTTTTATTTCTTTAATATTCTAAGTCGTTGCTTTTGTTTTGTTACTATTTTTAAAAATTATTTCAAATTGTTGTTTGTTTTTCTAACTACTATTATTATTGTTTCTGTTGTTGTTGTTATTATTACACCGTGTTATCAATTTACCACAATAACAACAACTACATATAAATGTCTATACCAGTATTATTGTAATTATTAATTGTATTATTCACTCGCAATGTCTTTGTTTTTTATTAATGGCAATTCTTTAGAATTTCATTGTAGAAAGGGAAGTATGCCTAAGTAGGGGGTGTTTAAAGGGGGATGGTTGAGAGGCAGAAAGGGGGTCTTAGCTAGCTAGTATAGTGATAAATATATAGGATACATTGTAACTATTCCGAGAATGTTATCACCACATACGAGGCTTGTTAAAACAAAAAACAATAATCGGTTATCGATATCTAATACGCCGCAGTCTAGCATGTAGTGTGTTGGATTATTAGACGTGAGGCCGTGGTTCAAATTCCAGTCCACATATCTCGAACAAAATGAAATATGAAATATATTTCTTCGGGGACTTCCTCTCAACAATCTTCTGAGCCTAAAATTAAATTGCCATGAAAAGTTTCTCAAAAATCGGTCGTACTGAGTCGATAATATGACCTGCAAAGCCATTGAGGTGTTCAAATTCTGGTTGGAGTCCACCTACATTAAAATGGCAGCTATGTTGAGATAATTCTCTTAATAGTAGAGGGTCCACTTTATCCCAAATATTAAAAAATCGAAAACAACGAGAAGTAAATTAGAATATTCAAACAAACTTTTGACAGAACTTAGTGTTTGGGCATATTAGCTCAAAAAAGTATCACCTTGGAAGACATAACCGCAAAACATGTTCCCATGGAGAGCATAGTTTGAATAAAGTCAATCCATATTGATTGGCTTAAAAACACGCTTTCGAGACACTATAAACCAGATCAGAAGTTGTCAACTGTTTGTAGTTCACGATTACAAGTAAAATGTAAGCAAGTAGTTCAACCTCAAGGTGCAGCCATTTATTTAAATATAATAAAGTCAACCCATATATGCCGCAATTGTTTGTTTACGACATTTTCTAAGAATCCCTCTCATGATTTCTGTAAATTTTTTTCTTCAGTGCTTTTTGAAACACGCCTCGTCATAAAGATTTTAAAAATAAATATTTTTGTTGCAATATGATACGAGGGTAGTTACAAAATTAGGCGATCTATTGTATAGGTGAAGTCGTCGGCTTTTTAGACCTAAGGCCGTGGTTTAAACTCCAACGCAGACATTCCGAAAAAATTATTTTTTCGACGACTTCCTCTCAGCAGTCTTCTGACAAAGAAAGGAAAATGCCATGAAAAATTTCTCAGAAATCTGTCGTTTGGAGTCGACTTTAAACTGTAGCTACTACCACTCATGGATAAAGTTAACACTTACAACATGAGTGATTTGAGAAGCTAGGTCGCAATCTTGACTAAAGGGTATTCATGATTAATTAAGTAAGTAAGGCGGCAGAGAAAAAAAATAGTGAACACAGTGAACTGAGGGGAAAGAATCTAGGTGCTCATCTACTTCATGAGTGTTATCCATAGACAGAGAGTTATCCACAGTGGCACAGAGCAACATTCTGAAGTTTACCGGGGCAACAGGATTTAATGAGATATTATAGAGGGAGCCTATATAGGTTAAGATCAGCACAAGAGCTCGCTCGGTCGCAATTCTTTATCAACTACACTTGACTATACATTATTATAAATAAGGTTTCTAGCAGAGATAAGCAATGAGTATTCAAAAAGATGCGTAGATTCGAATCATACTCATAATTTCTTATACTTATTCATACTTATTTTAATATCATTAGAACCTCTTCTCATATTCAAAGTTTGATGTACTCATCATATTCATACTTAACAATACGCATGATGTTGTTGATTTTAACTCTCCATAACTCAAGATTTACAAGAATCGCAAAATAAGTATGATTCGCGTTGTAGTGAGTATGAATGAATCAGAGTACATACATAGTTAAATTTCAAAATTTCTTGACTCACTTATATTCAAAATTTCATGAGTGCTTATGATTTCTGCTATACAATACTATAAATAAGGTTTCTAGGCTATTGGATATCGCCGGGAACAGTGTAAGAAGCTTAAACATGATTATATTGAGAAATAAACAAATTTTTGTCTCTATTTTTTCGGCGAACTTTGTAACTGCCCTCGTAGTTAGTTGTCAGCCCTTTTAAATGATTTTCGAAATTTTTATCGCAATTTGATTTCACACACTTTTGTTTACGGAATATCAACATTGTTTTTTATCAGCAGTTGATATTGAATGGTGAGCCTAAAAAAACATACAAGAAAATGTTACAAATCAATAAAAAAAAATACTGAATACAAGATAAGATAAAATATTTACTCTATCAAGACAAAAAGAAAACAAAAACTTTTTCGAAAATCGATACATTCGATATTATACAGACGCTAAAAGGTATTCACAATATTTTCTAAAGTTCTGGCTAATATAATACAAAAATTATTAACAAAAATAATAATTTTTGTTTTAATTATTAAAATAGAAAGAAATGAAAGAATAAATTTTAGATATTTAAAGATTTTCGTTTTAGTTTTTCTAATATTTTCTGTTTATTTTATTAATTTTATTTATTTTTTTTTAATTTGCAAAAGCACGATTAATTAAGTCTTTTAAAGTAAATAAATTATTTTATTTTTATATACAGTGATCTTCAAAAGAAACTGTACACTATGGATAAAATTCTAACAATCACCAAACTCAAATTTAACATTTAAGGAGAGTGCCCGAAAAAATTTGTCAATAATGTACAAGTTCTTCTGACGCTCACTGTACATTGAGACGTATGTATATATGGTATATGTATACATTTCATTTGGTTTCATTTTATATCTGGTTTTACTCACAAGTCCATGAATGTTATTTTTTTTTTTTGCGATTTTTAATGAAATCATCACTCCAAGTTTATTCATGGGTTTCATTTTACTATCGAATTAAAAAAATGTAATAAAACTGGTACAAAATACTGGTACAAATTAAAACTTTTAATGATAAAAACTGGACTAATTGTTTAGAATAATTATTTTAATCGTTGTTTTTCAAATAAACTTTAAAATTAAATCTTGAAGAAAATTGAATTTGAATTTTACTACACTTTGTACAGTCAAAAGTAAAAGTGAACTTTCAAACTTTTTGAATAAAAAAAAAAATACAATACATTTCGTCTTTAATTAAAGCAATATGTATATTTAAAAATTAATAATGAATTGTCGGCATTCCCATTAAATATACATATTTAAACAAAAATCTCTTCTATCTCTGGAATATTTTCGTTTCGACCTTGAAAAATTTATTTTCTTAGATTTTCTAATATTTTCTTCTTTTTTTCTTTCCCTCCACGCAATAAATTAATGATTTTCTGTTTGAATACAACATTTAAATGCAATTTGTTTAATAAAATTCTTTGTAAACAATATTTTTCTTTCATTATATTCTCTGCCATTAAAAATTCATTAATAATTTTGGCGAAAAATTTTTTGTTTATAAAAATCCAGCAAAAAAAACATTTCTTTGTTGCTGAAAATATATTATATTGTGTGTTTTGGAAAATTTGTTTTAAATGTTTCGGAAATTGTTTAAATAAAATACGAAAATGTAGCAAATATAAAACAAATAAACTTATAAAATTATTGTATTAAATATGCACAAAATCTTAAAACTGACTCATTTGTAGCAACTTACTTTGGGATGATACATGAAGTTGTATTTAGAAACTGTTGACAACACTACTTCCTTTTAGAAGTGCTACTACTAGTACTATTACTACTACTACTGCTACTATTACTAGACTACTACTAGTACTATTACTACTACTACTGCTACTATTACTAGACTACTACTAGTACTATTACAACTACTACTGCTACTATTACTAGACTACTACTAGTACTATTACTACTACTACTGCTACTACTACTGCTACTATTACTAGACTACTACTAGTACTATTACTACTACTACTGCTACTATTACTAGACTACTACTAGACTACTACTACTCCTACTACCACTACTGCTACTACTACTAGACTACTACTACTAGACTATTACTACTACTACTGCCGCTACTACTGCTACTACTACCACTACTATTTCTACTACTACTGCTACTACTACCCATCACCATCTGTTTCCTTTTTTGAGATCCAGCAGCAATTTTGATCGATCTAAGCACTCTTTGTATGAAGAATTGAACTTTTGGGAATATAACGTCTAATGCCCAGCTTCAAAACTAGACAACACGAACTCAGTCTAGCTTGATACCCTCTTCTCCGTGTTATGCTGTAGTTTCGATAAGCTGTTTAAACTTGAAGACGCCGTAGTCCAGCAGGTAGTGTGTTGGCTTATTAGACGTGAGGCCTCGTTTCAACCCCCAGGTCAGACATCTCCAACAAAACGAAATTTGAAAAATAGTTTTTCAGCGACTTCCTCTCAGCAGAGAGTAAATGAAAATTGCCAAGAAAAGTTTCCTAAAAAAATCTGTCCTTCAGAATAGAATTTAAACTGTAGGTTCCGCCATTCATGTATAAAATTAACATACGCAGCATAAGTAGTGTGAGAAACTCGGTCGTAATCCTGACTGAAGGGTTGTAATTACGATTTATATATCGTTGGCCTCATGTAGAAAGGCCCTAACTCACATTTTTTTCGAAATTGATTTTTTTGTGATTCCAATGTGTATTTGTGTTAAATGCATTGGAATCACATGTGGAATTACATGTGGAATACTGAAGTGTTCAAAATTTTGTTCTGTCAACCCTAACAATTCAGGTTCGAAATAAGTCAAGTGACTTCAATAACCCTACAAATTATTCTTCCAGAAAACTATTCATCCTCAATGAGCAAAATTCCTTAATCAATACATTCACTTAGAGGGCGTCGATTTTAGACAACGAAAGATTGCAACCCTATCATTCTAAAAACTGCTACAATAGATCAATCACATGCTTAGCCAGAAAAGCTTGATTAATAAAACTAAAATAAAAGCAACGAAATAATAAGAAAATCTCGATGATGCTTTCTAGCAGCCCTAAATGTAATTTCGAAAACCAGGATGAAAATTTCTTCGCCTTCTGCAGGCACTTTATCCCCTACATTGCTGCAGCACATAATATAATGGCTGTTAAAGTAAATTTTAAAAAATAAAACTACATACCCGCTGCTCCTAATGTATTTTGTATGGCCAATGAATTGTTTTTATGATTCTAACTAACAATGGGTTCCTTTCATTTAAGAAGTACCAGTACTTTCCAAGTCATTTTGTTTCACTTTATCATTTTCCAATTAACACCAATATGAGACAATCGTTATGGATATGGTGGTGGTTGGTGTTGGTGTTGGTGTTGGTGTTGCCAATGTTAGAAACTTTCTACTTTCATTTCAATTTAATATCCGCAGATAATAATTAAAACACAGTCTATGACAGCAAAATTAAGCTTAATAAGGGACTCCCATTAACACACTCTCTCTCTCTCTCTCTCTAGCATTGTTTCGAAATAGCAAATGCAACAGCATTTACAAACAAACAAAAAAATTAAACAACGAAAACGAATTAAAAATAGACAATAATTTGGGGTCATTACATTCTTCATACAATTACAAAACGTCAGTCATTACCCCAACCCCCTTCTCTTTTTCTTATAGTTTTCTCTGTTCAATTTTGCAGAAATATTTGCCGATAGACCAACAACGAATGGCGGCTACATTATCTATCGATAGCTGCACTGATGGGCTTTACTAATTAAGCGCACAAAATTAATTGATTGAAGCGTTCAAATAATTTTTTATATTCAATTATCGTTTATTATAATTGAATCAATAGTATGTGTATGCGTGTGGCAACTGTAAGAGTGTGAAAACGATTCGAAAGTATCAGAAGTGGAAGGGGTGATCAAAAACTAAATGATCAAAGAATAGTTTTACAGTAGTTGAGACTTAAATGAAGACTATATAAACAGTCTAGGTCAGCAGTGATGACATTATGTCAACATAATCATGTTCAGATAATTCTGAATAACCATCAAGGACACTGAAACTGAAAAGTCAACTCTATCAACCTCAAGATGGGCTCTCAGATGTGGTATACGGATTGGGTGAAATTTAGAAGAATGACTGGAAGCCACAGCAATATACATTCCGACAGCCATATGGCCAGAGTCTTGATATCTTGGGGATTTTTAACGTCGCTAGGGTGGGTGAGCCTCTGGACAGGCAGCCTATGAGCATAATGAAATGGCTGGCTATCAAGCGAAATTAGGGTAACAAAGCAACATGAAAGAAATTCTTACTCAGGTCAAATGCTTCCAAATTCGCATACCTTATATCAATATCTGGCTCGTCAGATCTATGATAGAAGATTATTAGTCCACTCTGAGGATACTAATCTCATTTAAAATTAGTCGAGCGGTGCTTATGAACTTTATGACAATCGGTCGACACAACAGATTTTAATTCAAAATTTTTTTTAATATGACTCGCAGACTCCCCTTACAGAAAGAGGTTCCACTTAGGCCAGCATTTGGGCTCATTGTGATACCACAATAAGTCTACTCTGGGATCAAACATTCCCTAGAGGAAACTATCCCGAGTTTAAAATAAATCTTGCTATTGCAGTAATCTTAATATTAGAGAGCTCGTTCCAAGATGTCAAATAGTATGAGGTCAAAAACCAGCATCTCTTTGCGACAAGAGCAGGGCACTGACACATGCCACGTGAAAGACTCTCCTTTCTCCTCACACCCACAGCTCCTGCAGAAGTCATTTGTTGGAATGCCAAGTTTTTCGGTATGTCTGCCAAAAGAACAGGGGTCCATAAGACTTGCTATTGTGCGATGGAAGGCTATACGACTCAAGGACAGAAGTAGGTCGGTTCTGTTCTTGTCCACACTTGTACAGTGGAGTGTAGCAATATTGCACGTACCTTTCTGCCGCTAACGAGATTGAGCTTCCTCGGAAACGAGTGGACAATGTCCAAATTAACTTAGGCAGTCGGAATACCAGTAACATATAGGAGATTGCGAGCTCATCAGCAATGGCATTTTCAATGTTCTCCCTTGTGTCCCGGAAGTTACTTTTGATTGATTCGTAATTTCTCTGAAAAATCTTCGGCATTCATGGATAAGTAAGGACGTTGAAACTAAGTTCGTTAAAACGAAATAACTGACTTTATTTTAATTACATCGCCTTAAAGTTTCTTTATGAGTTTAGCAGTTGAGTTTACAGGTCTTTGAGGTTTCAGATACCCTCAATGTAGCGGCAACATAAAAACCGATAAATCACAACATTTCATCACTTGCTATACGAAGCTCAGCTTTGGGCTTCTGTCGTGAATATCAGACTATTTAGGTTATATACCATCTCCTGCCTAAAGTCTAAACTAGACTCAAGTGCCTCGAATATTATTTATGGACTCAAATGGAAGTAAGTCATGGTAGAGAATTATTGTTCCTGGGCACACTTTGTTGTTGTATTTTTGTAAAACTATTGTGTTACATTTTTCAATTTTAATCGTTTGCATATTTTTATTCGTTATTCATCAATATTACAACACCATTAAAATGAGCAATGCAGCAACATCGCATCACTGACAGCCAGCCAGGCCATCTTAGTGTTGTTGCTTGGTTGGTTTAGTTGTTTGCCTGGTGAAAGGTTTTATTTTCGGAAATTTTAAAATAAAAACAAATCAAATTATAATTATTTTCCTCTTAAATAGCTACAACAACAACAACAAAGACTAGGCGAATAACAACAACAATTTCAAGTGCATAAGAAAAACTAAAAATGGTTTTTCTATTTTGCCGCCGAATTGTTTAGAAAATTGTGAGAAGCGAATAACCTATTTAGACACATTAAATCTTATATATAAAAATGAATGTGTGTTTGATTGTATGTTTGTATGTTTGAAGTTTATATACGATTAAACGGCTGAACCGATTTTCTTGAAATTTTCACAGTATCTTCCTGTATGTCTGGAAGGAGTTATAGGCTACTTTTTATGTTGATATTCCAAATGAGCGAGGGGCCATGCCCACGTATGCTACATACTACATACTTAATATTTAATTGCATTTGAAATATATTACTCATACGCATAGTAGTTACCCCTACAAGTATGCTATCTGTCATTCTTGATGTATAAAACCAAAGAAAATAAAGTGTAAAGAACGACGCGGGGGGAAAGATAGAAGGGAAAGAAAAAAATTTTGTAACCAACATTTGTGAAAAAATTCACCAAATAAGAAAAAATATAACCAAAATTAAATTCGTAGACTTTTGTTTTATTTATTTTTTTTTTCAAGTTTAAATTATCTATATACATATATAAAAATGAATGTACTTTATGGAATCGTAAACTATGCATTTAATCTTTAGCAAAGTTGTTGCGCATGAGCCGACGAAGGTTTCTAAGTTGGTATAACCAATTTCCGACAGATGGCGCCACTGAAAATTCTTCGAAATTAATTAAATCGTAAACTGTGCATTTGATCCTGTGTTGAAAAGAAAAGAAAAGAGCATTACTAGCCTCAGAATCAGCATTGAGACTGAAAAATCTTCGAGTACATGCCGCACAGATCCGTTCGCATGAATCACTTGAACAATGAATCACTTGATCGAATGCGTACTACTCAGACCCGTTCGTCTGAATCATCTGGACAACGGGAAACAAAATCAATAAAATGATTCAAACTTAATTGGATATTTGTCTAATGTCTTTCCTTCAAATTTATTTTAGTTTGAAGTGCAGCAAAGCGCGCAGGGTACAGCTAGTAGTAAATAAAATAGAGACTGATTATATTATGTATGTATAGGTATAGGAAACATAAAATGAACATAAATTAAATGGATTTTAATTTAGATTTGAACATTTTAAGCAAACCATCTTTATTTAGTCATTTATGGACCATGCTGAGAAGTGCTATATCAATCCAGTCGACTTTTCAGAACTTTAAGTGTAATGCTCTCTTGTTGTTGTATTTTAGTAGGTAGTGTGTCGATTTATTAGACAAGAGCCCGTGGTTCAACCTCAAGTTCAAATCCTAGACATCTCGAACAAAACGAAATATGAAAAAATTTCTCTTTTGGCGACTTCCTAGCAGTCTGCTGGCAAAAATTCTGACAGTAAATAAAGTTGTCTCAAGTCTATTGTCCGAGGTCGGCATTAAACTGTACGACACAACGTAAGTGGTCTCAGACTACTACGTTGTAATCTTGACTAAAGGGTTAGAATAACCTATAAAGTAAGTAAGTAATCTCTTGTGAGTTTTCGCTGAATTACCTCGCATTTCAGAAGTTGCCTTTAATGGATCCTTAGTAACGAGGTTGGTTTTTAGAACTTCTGAGGATATTTTGTCAGTGGTGGGTGCTTTGTTGTTTATTGTACTCTTCAGTTTAGGTGTATACCAGATATCGTTGTATATCGGTGTATACCATGAATCGTTTTTTGCTACTCATAAGCACTCATGAAATTTTGAATATAAGTGAGTTAACAATATTGAAATTTAACTATGTACTCTGATTCATTCATACTCACACTACAACGTTGATTTATAAGTACAGGTTGCAATGAGTATGCGTACAACGTTGAAATCAAACTCATACCATTCGAAATATGTATGTTTGATTCATAAGTGAATCGAATCATTAAACAAAATTTACTGTCTTATTTATTGTTGCATTTACAACAGAAGAAAAAAGACACATAAGCAAAAAAGACACAGAGCAGCAAGCAGAGCAAACACACAACCTTCTAGTAAGCATTTTAGTGTTCGTATGCGAATCAAACTTATTTTGTGATTCTTGTAAATGTTAAGTTATTGAGAGAGTCGAAATCAACAACATCATACGTGTTGTAAAGTATGAATATGATGAGTACTTCAAACTTTAAATATGAGTAGAGGTTAAATGATATTAAAATAAGTATGAATTCGTATAAAAGTATCAGAAATTATGAGTATGATTCGATTATTCTCATCGTTTTGAATACTCAATGCTGATCTCTGATGTCAAGCCAACGGCATGTTATAATCAGAAGTCTAATGATAGCATTTGAATAGTTTGTCCACTTAGTCCACTCTTCCATTTAACGTATTGAATGACATGTAATCGTCTTTATTATTTACCAGGTATATATTTTTTTTTGGTTTAATAGAAGCGATTATTTTTTATTCGCCGGTATTTAATTATCTACAGCACCAGGGATGATTCATCATCGTTTGAGCTTAAATTTTTTTCACTTTTTTCAGATTTTTTTTTCGCCTATAAATGTGTGTCGTAAGGTGATGAAAATGCTGATGATGATTCTATTTCAAAAGATACAAAAAATAGCAACAAGAAAAAAATATGGGAGAAAAACAAAACGAAACGGGGAAAAAAAATGCTGAATAAAGAAGAAAATTGTTGCAGCAGCAGGCAAGATGAACAGCTAAGAGGCAAGCAAGCAAGCAGCCAAACAGTCAGCCAGACAATCTGTTGTAAGCCAAAACGAAAACAAAAAACAGAAACCCCCAGCCACTGCCAAGCAATAGTGACAGTGGCATTTGCAGTGAATGGAAATTTCAGAAAAAAATGGGGAAAAAAACGCCACAACGAAACGGAAAAGTGACGAAATTTTTGAAGAAGTATTTTTTTGAATGGCCTCTTATAACGCAATAATACAACACAATATTTTTTTGTGTTTTTGTTTATGAGGGTGTTTTGTTTTTGTGATTTTTTAAGCTTCATTGACCACATTTTGATTTCCGTTTTCTAAGAATTTGAATTTGAATTTGTTTTTTTTTTAATTCCACATGAACTATTTTTTTTTCCAGCGATAAATTGTATTGAGGAAGGTTGTTTAAAAATTCATTTTTCTGTTTCTGTTTAACAAAAAACATGTGTCGTTTTGTTTTTTTTTTTAATTTTTATTATTATTATTACAACACAGATACATACATATTTGTTTGTTATTTTTTATTATTTCTTTCCTCTCTTTTTTTTTTTGGTTTTGCTTTTTTGTTAAAAATAATTAAATTTTTCTATCTCCGTTAGTGGGCTGCTGTCTGTTAATGTTGTTAAATTTTTCTGTTTTACATGCAAACGCTTGGCCACTGGCAATAAATCATTAGAGGTCACCCAACAATGTTCGCTGGTATTTATACAATCCTCTTTCGTTACACTGTGTGTGTATGTGTTTTTTTGGATAACATTTTTGTTTATTACAAAATAGTTTATAAATCATTTGTTGGATTATTAAACAAACATTTTAAACGATAATTAAAACACACACACAATTCTATTTCATTTATTACTCAAAACGATTTAAATAATTTGTTGTATGAAATTAATAAAATTTCTACAAATTTTGTTTCTTTTTTAAAATCTTAGACTTCAACCCTCAAGGTTAAATTATGCATCTTAGTCTCGCGTAAATTAATATCTGAACAGTAATCTGCCCGAAGTAAATATATTTAGGATTTACGCGAAAGTTGCTGTGTATATACTATAATCATTTAGCACATCAAACCGGCTGATGTCGTGTAATACTATGTTCAAATATGCACTTTTATTGAGTCAATATTCGGTTTATTGAGTACAATCTTTTAAGTGTTCAGACATAACAATATACGCAGTTCAGCTGATTATTCAATATTCATTTGACAGCTGGTAAACACAACAGCTGTTTGTTTCAACAACATTGTTTTTATTTTGTTTTTTTGTTTGTCGTTGTTGACATTTGAATTGTAAAATATCAACAGAAAGTGTTTGGATAATTGTAATGTGTTCACTGAATATACCTATGACAGTGCTGTATTTTAAGTTTTAATCAATATTATAACAATTCGCGTATTTATTGCGCAATAATTAATTGAAACTTTATATGAAATATTGAGCTCAATAATGGCGTTTATTGAGATTTACTGAACACCGTATAAGTTTGGCAGCTACTTATTAGTCTACGGAGGCTGATGCCGTAAATACACGGCAGTCGTTTATTTGTTAACTTGCGTTTTCCCGAAAGATGAACTAGTATGATCTGTTGCGTCGTCGTGAAATGTGGGAATGTGTGTTACATGCTCGCTGTCGCGAAAGGGTTAATCAGGGATTGAAAGTTCTGAGGAACCCAAATACATTGCATGTCAGTAGGCACTGGATTTAGCAGTTCATCAAGAACGTTCTATCTAGGAACTTCTTCCTAGATCTAGACAACATCGTCTAGTGGGAAATAGGAAATATTTTATCCTTCTTTTCATAAATCATTTTAGGAGCAAAGCTTTTTTCTTGTATGAGTAACTATTCTCGGAAGTCACCGCAATCTAGTAGATAGTGTGCCGGCTTATTAGATGTAAGCCAAGCGCTCAAACCCCAGCCCAGACATCTCGTACCAAAACTATGCTCATGTGAGGACTGCTGGTGGTCAATATAAGACAGTTCCCTGTCACTGTACCTCCAATTAACATGATAAATGTACAAACAACTTTGCTAATTAATAACATCTTGCTGTGCCTAATATTTTTTCTTCCTATTTTCGGTAAATGCCTTCAAAACGTTTAAACGTGTGTTGTTAACATCATCACGACAAAATCCTGACAAAAACAATATATTGTTGACACGCACCTTTTTAGCGTAAATTTCACACCAATTTATCACGTTTCCTGGCGTTGTTTGTTACGCTAAATCATGCTAATCAAGTTGAAAGCGCTGTAGTCCTTAAGACTAAAAGGATATGATGGCTTTATAAATTATAAACAATAAATTCAATATTAAATGAAATGAAGACATATTAGGGGTATTCACAGTTTGTATTAGAACTTGTGTAATGCTCTTCATTTTGGAAAGTACATAGAGACGATGACTTTTGATGCTAAAATGATCTCGAATGCTTTATTAATGTCTTATCTACGAATTCTTATTAATTCGTAACAAAATAGATTCATTTGTGTAGCAAACAGTGATGTGTGTGAAGATAAATTGGAAGTTAAAAACCAAAGGCTTTAGTCAGGATTACAGCCTTACTTTTTATACCACCCATGTTGTGTGTGTTAATTTGAATTATGAAAGACGGGATTTAAGTCGATTCTATACGAGAGAAACTTTTCATGGTAATATTTATTATGTATGTGAAGATAAATTCAAATCTGAAAATCCAAGACGAAATCCATAAATTTTAGCAACGCCACATTTAGCATTAACTGAGCAAAATTTCCTCTTAACAGAACAAATTTTGGACTTAACAGAGCACTGTTAGCTACATATGTAACAGTATCCATCTGAACAAGCCCACTTGTTTAGGAGCTAATTTTGGGAAATACTCTAGGTCTATGAGTACGATGCTATATGCAAAGGAAGGTTCCAAGGCCTCTAGATATAATCAGCAACATAGTCACATACATATAAACTGATATGGTATTGAGAAAATTTGCTTTCAAAATATCAGTTTTTTGCTTGAACATTTTTTAGAAAAGTAGTGGCCATTTTGGGACATATAAGAAACAGTACACCCTAGAGACTATATGCAAATGGTAGACCATAGGGTCCTCTTCCAAATCGTGTTAGTGGGATAGATGTAATAATTTTGAAAAATTGAGAAAATTGCCGTCCTCCACCCCCACATTTCAACACTTCTGTTCACTTATAATAATGATCATAATGAGAATTATATTTTATGTCCATAGTCTGAAATAATTGCAAAGTACAAGACTAATCTACTATTGCCACTGTTAAACGGTTAAGAGTTAGGTTAGGTTAGGTCGAAGTGGTAGCTCTGATATCACAAAGCTCACTTGAGCACGCATAGCGCCCTGTTGTGATGCCACGGGTGAACGCAGTCAATGTACTGACCAAGTTCCACCAAAATCAGGGAAGAGGAAGAAGTTGGTCAGCGCAAGGGCTACACACAGTTAACAGTGCTCTGTTAACAGCAAAGTTTACTCTGTTAGAGACAAGAAGTGGCGCTGCTAAAAGTGTGGGTTTGCGTCTTTGGTTTTTAAATTCACTACACAACACATTTTTTTTTCTGCCAGAAGACTGCTACAAGAAAATCGCCGAAGAAATATTTTTTTCATATTGAACCTTGGGCTCGAGTCTAACCTACTTGACAACCACGAGTTCAATACAGTACTAGATGTAATGAATTCCTCTATTGACCATCTGTTGTGTCTGTCTGATCGTGAAAACTTGACATTAGTATTTAAATTCATAAACAAAACATTTCTACAAATTAAAATCAATCTTGTTCAAAAGACGAAAATATTTGAAAACATTTGTATGTATTTTGAGTTTTATCTGCTACATTTTAATATCCGTTAAATTTTAATTAATTTTCTAAATTTTGCGTTTTTCTTTCCTCACATTCAGCAGTTCCATTAAATATTTTTTTTTTAATTTTTAGTGCGATAAAAACTGTTTTAAAAATGAAAAAAATTAAATTTTTACATTAAAAAAAAATCAAAATGTTCCAAATAAACCGTGCCGCACATGGCTACACACCTCTGCCTCCCTTTCCTTTACCCGCCTGTAAAATAGTTTTGTTTTTATTTTTTCGCTAAAATTTTTAATCTTGAAAATGGTGCGTAATTTTTTTTTTATTTCTTCTGACTGTTTAGTTGGCTGTTGGATTTTCATTAAACACATTAAATGTGTGAATTTGTGTGAATTTATTTATTTAAACAATTTAAACAATTCATAATAATTTACACAAACATTTTTCAAAAGTTAATTGAGATAAGAGATCTTTATTTAGTTGTTGTTCTTCTATTGGTTTATTTATTTAATTTAAAATAATTTCCTCTTTTTGCTTTCATTTTTTTAATGTTTTTTAATCATTTGAAATAGAAATTGAAATGAGATCAACAACTTGAATTAAATACTTGAGGGGGTAATTTAATTTAATATACGAGTACATATGTATGTAAGCCCTAATATTATTGAATAGATTTGTTATTATTATTATTATTATTTTCTATTCTATATTCAATCATTTTAGGGGAGAAAACTTTGATTATTTAAAATTTTTATTCCTAAAAATTCTATTCAGATTTATTAAGAACTATACTAAGTCCCCCACTACTTTGTTAGCGGTCCTTTTGACCAATTTAAATATAAGAATGCATAGCAAAAAGTTATTTTAATAGGAATCTAAAAGTTTTATTTAGTAGAAGAAGAAGTCCCTGTGGTCTAGTAAGCAGTGTGTTGGCTTATTAGACGTAAGGCCCGAGTTCAAACCCCAGGTCAGACATCAAAGCGAAAAAAAATATTTCTTCGGCGACTTCCTTTCAGCAGATTTCTGGCATAAACTCTGACAGTCGAATAAAATTGCCATTAAAAGTTTCTCAAAAAAACCCTGTCGTTCGGAATCGAATTTAAACTGTAGGGACCGCCACTCATGTATAAAATTAACATACAGAACATAACTAGTGTGAGAAGCTAGGTCGTAATTCTGACTAAAGGGTTGTCCATTCCTCTGATACAATTTATTCTGGTTTAGTGTTATCCCCAAAATCTCGATCTTAAGAAAGCTGGGCAAAGACACATAAAGTGCTGCATTGTTTCGATGTCTGCCTACAGCACACAGCTTGCATTCATTATTTTCCACCACGCTAATACTGTTCAGGTGTCCATGTAACACAAAGTGTACTGCAAGTACGCTCATTAGGGTGCTCAGGTCACTGTTATTTATTTTGTAAATACTCATGGTTCTCCCTACATTGGGATTGCCCCAAAATATTTTTGTAATTCTGTCCTACTGTGGCACAATGAATCTACTTAAACTCCAAAGAGGCGCGCTCAGTGTGGTTATCGGTGTCATTACGGGGCATTGCATTATTGGTACGCATGCGAGGCGCATTGGTCTCGGACACCTTGCTAACGATTTCTGCAGAAGCTGCAGAGATGAGGAAACGGAGGTGACTGTCCCTCACCTGCTGGGTACATGCCCGGCTCTTTGCCAAAGGAGAAAGAAGTACTTGGGTACTTACTAGATGGATGATCTGGATAACTGTGGTAACACAATGGGCCCAATGCGGCCTAAGTGTGTCCATCCAACCAACTTTCTTGGATGGGCAGCCACATCTACCTACCTACCTACCTACCAACTTCCTACTGTGGCATTATTTCACACCGAAAGATGTGTGACGTGTGGGGTTTACACCCACATTTTCAGTTATTTCAATTTCAATTTGACTAGGAATCTATATAATGCGTACCGTTCCATACACACTTATATATATGATTGGTCATTACAACTCTTTAGTTAAGATTTATTTTATAACTGAGCGGTGAGACCTACTGCTTAAAGTGGACAGACTTTTCATGGCTTTTTATTCACTCTCAGAGTTTTTGCCAGAAATCAGCTGAGAGGAAGTCGCCGATGAAATATTTTTTTCATATTTCGTTTGTTGGAAATGATGTTTGAACCGTGGCCACATGTCTAATAAGCCAATACACTACCTACTAGACTACGACGACCTCATACCAGGAGTAATTGTTAATCGCCTTTTTATATTCCGATTGGATGGTCTTTGATCCCCGTATTCCTGAATGTTATTGCCTTAATTGTCGTTTGACTATATCTATAAAGATATTTATATTTCTATACGTCAAGCTTAACATATGATTACTAGCCCAGCTCATGCATTCTGTGATCGCGTCTACCTCCGGTTGGAAAACCGTCCCTTAAATGTTAAAATGTTTCCAAAAACCACTCGTCTAACGCGTTCTATTCTTGCATGATACTAAACAGTGATCACTGAAAAAGCACAGAAGAGTCAGAGCTGGCAGTGGTCCAGAGAACAATTTTCCAATAAATTTATGGCTCAATAGACTTTGATAAAAGTTTACAATTGTATCTTAACCTTTAACCTCTTGACAATATAATTTGATTTGTTTACAATTTGTTTTGTCTTCCAATAAACATTTCCTCATTTGTTTCATTTCCAAGGAAAACATTTAAATTTGCCAACCATTTCCATTTGCCAGGAAACGAATTTTTCCGTTTAAAAAAAAAATAGATTTTCAAATCAAAGCCTATTTATTATAATACCATACCAACACACACACACACACATACTGTAAATATATATTATTTATCGCCTACTTTTCTAAGGCTTGTTGTTTTTATTTAATTTTTTGCGATACGCCTTACTGCTGCTGCCATGCAATTCCAATGTTTTATTCTGAATCAATTGAATGAAAGCCCACGTCGTCCACGTCCACATTCACGTTCATGTCGTTTTCATTGCAATTCAAAATTCAAAACAAAAAAGCGTCCCAACCCAGTCACTCTAATCGCAGATTGAATCTCTCAATTGCTCTAGAAAAAGAAGAAGAGGTGAAACTAAAAATAGAGAAGAGAGAAAAACTTTAAATTAAAGGAAAGACTGACTGAATGACTGAGTGAATGAATGAATGCATGCATGAATAAATGAATGAATGAAAAGTGAAGTTTTAATTTTCTATGCGGATGTGGTTTCCTGTTGGATGAAGTTGTTGTGACTCTCTAAGCACACCAAACAAACTAAACAAGATCTGCCTACTGAAACTTAAAATTTTATAAAAGTTAAGAAGAAGATAAAGGAAAAAAAACAAGGGGAAGTACTAATAAAAGGAGAGTGTTATGCTATTTGAGTACACCATTGCTTCTAAGAATTTAAAAAATCTAAGCATGCGTTACTAATAGGACGCCAATAGGCTGTTTTATTTCTGTTGCTGTGGTACTCAGGGGATGGCCCCTGCCCATGCAGTGCATTGAGGAGGACGTAGTGTTTGCGGACGCTCGATTTGAATCTCTTTATATTATAAGAGACAGGAAAAGATCTCTGCAGGAATGAAGTCCCACGTACGGATAGTCCAGCTAAAGAACGAATTCTATCGGTAATGCAGTGTGCGATCTAATTATAACGCCAATCGACCACAAAGCAGTGTGTTCTGCGAGAAAGACCAATGTTACGTACGAATGCATGAAAGACCTCTGCAGGAATGGACTCCCACATACTGATAGTCCAGCTAACGAATACATTCTGCCGTTAAAGCAGTGTGCGATCCACATATGTATATGCATATATAACCAATTGACCACAAAGCGATGTGTTCTGCGCGAAAGACGAGTGTTACGTACGAATGCATGAAAGACCTCTGCAGTAATGGTGTCCCACATATGGATAGTCCAGCTAAAGAACGAATTCTGTCGGTAATGCAGTGTGCGATCCAATCATGATCCCAATCGACAACAAAATGAATGTGCTCTGCGAGAAAGACGAGCAAAATCTGTTGTAGTAGCCATGGAACCGATAGAATACGAGCCGCATGAATCTATGAAATTGGATAACTTACCGCCATTAATGAGCACCTTCGATCTCTCCTGTACGCGGTTGAGCAGGCTCAAAAAAGACTGCGAAGCAGCGGCCCATTCATAAGAGTTGTATTCCATACTTGATGAGATGAAGTGAAATATTCCTTGCACTGTCTTAAGAAGCCTAGGCACTTGAATGCTTCTTTTGACTCTTCTTTATAACTGGGAATGTATCAGACGTACGATATTTAGTCTAAGGAAACATGGTACTTTTTTCATATTTTTGGTACCATTATTTATTTGACTCTTCTTTATAACTGGAAAAGTATCAGACGTACGATATTTAGTCTAAGGAAACATGGTACTTTTTCATATTTTTGGTACCATTATTTATTTGACTCTTCTTTATAACTGGGAAAGTATCAGACGTCCGATATTTAGTATACAAAAATATGGTACTTTTTTCATATTTTTGGTACCATTATTTATTAGTACCAAATATGTATCAGAATCATTTAATAAACATTGCCGTATCGAACAAAAAAGAAATAAAATTACTTCCAAAAAAATTGGAAGAGGCATTAAGGCCATTTCTTTGCCTTTATTTTGGGATTATATATCGGAATTCAATTGTGAAAAGAAATTTCATTTTCAAGAATAAATTTTTGTTGTTGTTACCTTAAATGCTTAACAATGCAACACAATTTATTTTTAAAACCAATTGTTTTTCGTTTTTTAAATTTATTTTCATTTGTTATTGTTGTTGTTGCTTTTTATGGTCAATGAACTTTTCTTTTATTTTCTGCGGTGTTTTTTTTTTGTAACAACAACTGTATGAATAAAAAAATAAAGAAAAGAATTGTAAAATATAGGGTGTTTTTATAGAGGTATAGAACTTTAAGTTGGACTTACTTTTTAAGATGGCGACCGATTTAACAGCTGTCAAGTGATTTATTCTCAGTTTGGTTTGGCAATTCATCATGAATAGACTCACGCCTGTACAACGCTTGCAAATAGTGCAATTTTATTTCGATTTATTGATAAACACGTTTGGTGACCGCCTAATTTCACGTTTTGGACCTGTTAATTCGCCTCCAAGATCTTGTGATTTAACACCGCTAGACTACTTTCTGTGGGGCTATGTAAAGTCATTGGTCTATGCGGTAAAGCCACAAATGTTGGAAAAAGTCATCGAAAATTGGACGTCCAGATTGGACTACATCCGCGCCAGCCGTGGCGGTCATATGCCAGAAATCATATTTAAAATGTAATGCCACAAGATTATCTTTCGGATAAATAAAATTCATGACAATCGAATAATCGTTGTTTTATTGCAATTTAAAGTTCTATGCCTCTATAAAAACACCCTATATTTTATTCAGTTATCTACAGTGTGTACCTTTCACTAGAAAGTACCTTGAAGTAATATAAACAATAAACAACAATAACAACAACATTAACATTAACAATTCGTATTCCTCAACAACAACTACAACAACAAATTGTTAACGGATCGCTCATATGAAAAAGAGAATCAAAATGTACACTTTCTTAAAATGGAAAAAATAGTACTTTTTGATAAAATAACCAACTATTAAAGAACCAAAATAGCTGTGCAGTAGACTTTAGGTACAACTAATAAATGTTTGGTACTTTTTTGAATTGATTTTCAATGAACTCATAATACTCTAAAACTTACGCCGATAATGATAATAAACTTTTAGGAATACTTTGGAGTTTTTTCGGTGAAAAAAGGAAAAGAAAAGAAGGAGTGAAAGGTGAAAAGAATCAGAAGTAGGCAAGCTAGCTATGCTGTAGAATTAGGCTTTAGGTGGCAAATGTTTTGGTACTTTAAAACAGCTCTAATAGGTATAAAATTTATCAAGAGCAAATAATAATTTTAGACAAAAATATATGGACAAGCCTCTCAAAGGCAATATCCAATAGCCTCGAAACTTTATTTATTGTATTGTATAGTCGAGTATAGTACTAAAGTAATGCGACCAAACGATATATTGTACTGATCTCAGTCTATATAGACTCTCTCTATAAATTCTTATCCAATCCTGTTGTTCTGATAAACTTCAGGATGGTGCTCGGTGCTAGTATAAATAACTCTCTGATTCTTCTATATCTACCGCCACCTACGCAACTTACTTACTTCATTGGTCATTACAAACCTTTAGTCAGGATTACGACCCAGCTTCTCACAGCACCCATATTGTGTATGTTCATTTTATCCAAGAGCCTACAAACCTTGTCGATTCCGAACGTTGAATATTTGAGAAACGGCTGAAAGGAAATCGCCGAAAGAAATATTTTTTAACACGTTGACTGCCGCGGCAATTTTCAGAAACCTGGCCACGTAAGCAAACATTGATTTTTTGTTCTTTTCCCAGAAGCCATTTATCGATACTAGCACTGATATAATACGACTTTATTCATAGCTACACAAAAATGGCAGGTTTAGTGAGTACGAGATAACTCGTAGTTGGCACCCTAGAAGGGAACGCAATATACGAGTTATCTCGTAGTCGGCAGTCAATGTGTTAAAATGTTTGTTTTGTCTGAGCTGGGGTTTAACCCTGGGCCTTATGTCGCATTATCTAATAGATTACAGCTACTTCATTGTTTCATTAGGTTGGCCTAAACATGAATATGAGAACAACCCACTGTTATGGATCTCTACAATATATAATTCTTCCAAAAATATTTCCAAGAACTTTTTAAGGAGGAAATAACTGGTAACTATACCGCCAACCGTATAGTGCAACTATTCGTCTCTGTACACATGAGACAGGGAATTTTACCTTTGGCAGCCAGCCGCCTCATTTGTTGTCCTTGAAGTTAGAAGTGCTTTACAACATTGAGCAAAAGGAGTTTGCTGATGAGACTTATTCGCCCCAGGGTATTACAAATAGATTTGGCCATTCAACTTAAACTTTAAAAACCTAGTTGTAGCAGTCTTCAAAGAGTAAATTTGAAAAAATAAAGAAAAAAGTTATGTTTTTTTGAAACAAATAGAGCGTCTCGGTACTTGGAAATGCAAATATTTTTTCAATTTTTTTTTCGTTACAAATTTAAACCTGAGTGTGTTTGTCTGAGAGACTTTGTATCTGTTTATGTAATTGTATCTTTGAAATTCAGATACAAAATGCAAATGATAAACAACAAGAAAAAATAAAAAAAAGATGCATAAAAATTTAAACAACAACAAGAAAATGTAAAAAAACTAACAACATTGTATAGAAAGAAAATGCAATTCAAGTTATAAAATGCAGACGAAAAAACATGAAAAACTCAACTTCACGCTTAAAAAATTAACAAAAATTTTTATTTAAAAAAATTCATGTTCTCTTTACAAAAGAAAAACGAGGTTTAAAAGAAAATAGAATATAAAAACAACAACAATAGCAGAAAAATCAAATAAAATAAAATCACATTCAACTTTGAACTTTTAACCCAATTTTAGCAACCAAACAAGCAAGAAAAAATCTTTCATTTCCTTTGCTTTGGCTGCTGTATACAGATGCTTGCTTTCTCCCTTTCTCTCTCTCTCTCTCTCTCTCTCTTTCTTTTGTATTAAAGAAATTAGACAGGATATAAATAACCGGGTTGCCATTGTCTTGCACTTGCATTGTGAATTTGTTGTCATGTGCTCATGAAGGTCCTTTCGCTTCGGTTTTTGGCAAACATCCAAATGGACCAGATTGTTGTTCTTGTTTTCTTTTTCTTTTTTCAAAAAAAATTGATTTTCATTACAATACAAATTTCTCTGTTTGACCCAGTTTTGTGTGTTTGACAGGAGGTTTGCAGGGAGAAAGAGGAATTCTTTGTTTTTTACTACATATTTATGGTTTCCAAGCAATAAAACAAATCTAATATATTAATATTTCTCTCAACTTAAGCATGGTGGTGCTTATTTGAAGTATTTTTATTAGAATTATATAATGAGGGGGACATGTGTATGTATGTATGGGTGTTTGACTTATTAAGGGGGGTTGAAGTTTATTGTTTTTGCATGTGCCCTACACAAAAAGGCGGATATTTAGAGAAACACATTCAAGGAAGGTTTAGAACGTCTAATGCTTGTTTAGTATTTAAGGTTTAGATGGTATTAAGTTTAGACTATTATGTCGTCATTTGTAGGATTATTCAGAGACCATTAGACACATTTTTATATTCTTAAAATAATCAATTTATACTCTTATGTACTTCTGAGGTCGCCGTAGTCTAGTAGGTAGTGTGTCGGCTTATTAAACGTAAGGCCACGGTTCAAACCCTCCCGGTCCTCGGCGACTGCCTCTCAACAGATTTCTGGCAAAAACTTTGAGAGTAAATAAACCTGCCATGAAAACGTTTCTCAAAATCTGTCGTTCGGAGTCGACTTTAAACTTCACTCATGTACAGTGTATCACTAAAGTGAGTATGCAGCGATATATATATTTGAAATTATTGGAAAAATTGCTTAAGATTTGAAATAAAAACACAAATATTATATTTTTTCATTTATTTTACATATAAACTTAAGAAAAGTAATAAGGAACAAAAATGTTTCTAATTTATTACTGGTTGATAACAATATAATTAACAAAATGGTTAGAATTCAGGTCACATAAGTGAGTATGCAGTTCACAAAAATTGACACTATGATTAAATTTTTGAAGTCAGGCTGATATTTAATATTTTGTTGGATAGCCCTTTGCCTTTTGGACTGACTTCAATCTCGATGGCATAGATGTTATAAGATTTTGGGTAACCGAATGTGGAATTTTATTTCACTCCTCAAGTAGTGCAGTTTTAAGGGTGTATTCACTTGTAATGACATGACTACTGATTTTTTTTTCGAGATAATCCCACAGATGTTCTATTGGATTAAGGTCGGGTGATTGGGAAGGAGTTTTTAGTTGTTTTGGCGTATTACACAAAAGATAATCTCCAACGATATGGGCTGTATGTTTAGGGTCATTGTCCTGGTGGAATACAAATGATCCTGTTAGTCCCAATTTAGCTGCACTTTGATGCAAGTTGTTTTTTAAAATGTTCAAATACACCGTCTTATCCATTGTACCTTCGATAAACACAAGATTTCCAACACCTGATGCTGTCATACACCCCCATACCATAACCGCTCCACCACCATGTTTTACTGTGGCAGCCATATTTTTTGGATCGAGCTCAGTGTTCACTTTTCTCCACACTTTTTGACATCCATCTGAGCCAGAAATATTATATTTACTCTCATCAGAAAATATAACTGATTTCCAGAAATTTTCATCCTTGGTTTCGTACTCCTTTACGAAGTCCAACCGTTTTCTTCTATTAATGCTGTTCACAAATGGCTTTTTGCGGATGTTACGGCCATGGTAACCAGAAGCATACAGAACTCGACGAATGGTTTGTGGGTTACATGTTTTTCGAGTCTATTTTTCTATTTCTGACATAGTTTTTGGAGCGCTCATCTTGGGATTTACTTCTATTTTTCTGGTGATAATTCGTTTCTCCCTGTCATTGAAGATTTTTGGACGCCCAGGTCGGGACTTGTTATTTGTATTTCCCTTCTTATTATACTTTTCTATTATTTTTTGCACTGTGGAGCTACTTTTATTAATATTTTTTTGCAATTTCGCGTTGGCTTTTCTGCTCTTTATAAAGTTTAATAATTGCATCTTTTAAATCTTGTGAAAGTTCTTTTCCATGAGGGGCCATAATAAAAGTTAAGAAAAAATTTCGGTATTTAATCTATTTATTTAATCTTTTTATATTTATTTATCTATTTATATTTATTTATAATAACAATTATTCACTTTTTCCGCGATTAAAATGCGTTTAGTTTAAGTGCAGCTCAAAACTTTAAAAAGTGCATACTTACTTTTGTTATGTGATTTTTTCTATTTTTTAAGAAATGATAACGAGATATGATAAAGGGATAATTATTTTCAGGTATGTTTGTGTTTTTGTGTAAGGCATTATTATATATTATTGTAAGTGTAAAAATAATATATTTTTCTGCATATTTTTGGAAAAAAAATTGGCATATTTAATTATTTTCATGCTGCATACTCACTTTAGTGATACACTGTATAAAATCAACACACACAACATAAGTGGTGTTGAGAAGCTAGGTCGTAATCCTGACTAAAGGGTTGTAATAACAAGTTACGGATGTATGTATGTAATGTCAACAGTATAAGCATCTGATAAGTAGGCCATGGCACATCCAGTCCTGTTCTGTTAGCAGATTATTTACAACGAGATGCCATAGTAAGTACGCCACAATGGCTATACTATGAATTAACATCACGCATATTTACAACGAATAAATTTTCGTATAAAATTTGTTTTACAAATCTCATCTAAATACTTGTATGTATAAATAAATAAATAATTAAAAAATTCATGATTTAAAATGTTAAGAAATGCAAATTCCATGTCCATTAACCCTTTTGAACATACTATTCTATATGGTATAGTGTTATCGATTTGAATTTCAAAATTTTTCTAAACCGTACCGTGAAACACGCTCATACTTTAAATGAGGCACTAAATAACGTGTCTACGCGTTACTCTCATTTATTGCTGCATGTTCTAGATTTTTTTGTATAAAAAATCTTTAAATATATTTCAAATTGTAACAGAGATTCCTAAACCGTTCCTCGGTTAGAATGTTTAAAGAAAATTTATAAAAAATGTGCCATAAAAGTACATTTTTTTCTTTCCTTTTTTAAAAATTATGGAGAAAACAAAAAGACTTCCCTTAATATCGTGTTGTGTGCCATTTAATTTCAACCACTTTTTTTTCGTGGTAAGTTGTACATTTTATTATTCAAATCTACTTGCCAAGTTTATAATCATTTAAGCTGGTTTGATTGTGCGCGGGTTATAATAATTAAAAAAAAAAGAAATAAAAATTGTGTGTCAAATCAAAAATGAATTCAACATGCAATGGCAGGCAAAGTATATATACTGCAGTCTGGGTATATGTGTCCGTAGTGGAAAGAGTGCTGAATCTCAAATTGGGTGCATAAATAATGGAATGTCGAGAATTTTTCCCTTAATTTAATATTAAATGTTGGGTAAAATGGGTAAAACCTAATCATACCTTACATTACAATTTTTTTATGTCAATTCGCATTTAAAAACCAAAGACGCAAACCCAGATTTTTAGCAGCGCCACATTTGTCTTTAACAGAGCAACAGATCACTGTTTACTATTTAACAGAACCAATCTTAAAAAGCCCACAGATTTAGGAGATAATTATAGGATATATACTAGGGCCAGAAGTGTCATTCCACATCCAAACGAAAGCTCTAAGGTCTATTAGTATAACAATGACAAAATAGTGTCATGTAGACTAATATTTACTTTATTTCTCGAGAAGATCAGGGGTCAGTTCTCCAAAATACGGAAATGCACTTATATGTTTACCCCTATATATATACAAACGGTAGTTTAAAGAGTCTAACCTAACCTGAGACCTAAGAGTCTAAGGGGCGCGAAAATTACAAAGAACGATAATAACGATTTCATTCGTTATTAAGCATTTAAAATCGTTGACACCTATCAAAATAATTTTCGAATTTCTCCACCATTTTTATTTTTTCATTACTTTCATATTCGAATGCAAATTTTTTGTTTGTAGAGAAAGTCAATACGTTAGATTTACTAGCTAAGGTGATCGATCATTTATTGCTTAATTAGCAATAAACATAAGTGCATAAAAAATTAATAATTATGTTCGAAAGTAAAATGTATAAATGTTTTCAATTTCAATAACAAATTATTGCAGTAGTTTTACATTGTCTACTGACGTTTCATTTCATTTTTATTTCATTTCAAATTTTACAAACTTTGTTAAGATACCGGGTGGCACAACAATAATGTTATAATCTGTATAGGCTCCCACCGGTCAACTCTTAAGTTTATAATGTTTGGGGCCATGAATATCAAGAGAAAGTAGTCTGATGTATTCTAACTGCTAATGACCGTCATCGTTTCCCAAAAGGAAGACCCACTTAAACTCGCCAGCTATCACAAACATAATTGGTCTTTACAATCCATCAGTCAGAATTACGACCTAGCTTCTCTCAGTACTTATGTTGTGTGTGTTAATTTTATACATCAGTGGAGAGACACACAGTTTGATTCCAGGCGACACCTTTTTGAGAAACTTTTCATGGCAATTTTATTTTCTTTCAGAGCTTTTGCTAGAAGACTGCTGAAAGGAAGTCGCCGAAGAAATATTTTTCATACTTCATTTTGTTCGCCATGTTGAACTGTGGTTTGAACCGTGACCTCACACACTACAACTTTATACATTGTCTTATTGCAACATGTTTGACCAGCAGTTGCCAGTAATATGAACTTTTTGTAGTTTACATGGGAACATCTGCAAGTCAAAGTATATTGGCCCTTATCTAATTATGTGTATCCTATCTTCAACTATGTTTAGTAGTTAAGTAGTCGTTTCGGTAGGGTCATGAAAATTATAATTCAACCATATTTTTGGTTGAACTACAACACGAGGTCCGTCTATGTCTCTTACGAAAGGTTAGGTTAGGTTAGGTTGGAGTGGCAGCTTTGATAGCAAAAGCTCACTTGAGCACGCATAGCGCATAGGGCCGCTGCCCATTGTGACGCCACAGATAAACGCAGTCCTGTACTGACCAAGTTCTACCAAACTAGGGAAGAAGAAAAAGTTGGTCAGCGCAAAGGCTGCACATCAAAAAGCACGACTATCCTACTCTGGAAAACCAGCCCGAAAGTTTGATAAACGAAGCTATATCCTTGATGATAGCTCCGTCAAGCTGACGAGAGATGGAGAGCCATGTAACCTATATCTTGACAAAGAAAGTGGATAACAGTCTCCTCTTCTCTTACGACAACTCTCTGCAAAATTTTTAAGTATTTGCTATGATGCCGGAAAAAAAGCAAAAATGGTCATACCGAGTTCAAATACATATACGACCGATAATTAGTTTTATTTGTTAGGTGTGTACTGCTCCAGTGTACAATATCGACCTACTTTTTATTCCTCTGCAAAATTTAATGCCATTGATTGCAATTAATTTCGTACACATTTTAATATTATTTTTGCCACACCTCGTATAATGCAAATTCATTTGCAAACAAACAGTCTTTCATACTTTTTTATGTTTTTTTTTGTACATTTAATTTGTAAAAAATCAACAATAATGACGTTGTCAACAAACAGCCAAGTCAAGTCATAACTACAATGATGATGATGATTAAATTACCAACAATTGTTTACAATCAAATTAAAAAAAAAACAAACAAAAAATGGAAGAAAATTGTCAACTTTATTTAAACATTGTCAAGCCATATGAGAGTATGACAAGAGACTGCATAACATGGGTTGGAAATATATTCTTAAACAAATGAAAAGAAAATTCAATTTTTTTGGTTTCCATTTAAAGGAAGTAATTTTTACGCATCGTTGGAGCTTGAAAATGAAAATTTTTGTTATCAAAATTTACTTTTATTAGTGCTGAATTTAAAGAATGAAAGTAGTACGAGTATGTATGTATGTACCTTAGAAATGTTTATTTTCAGCTGTATTAGCTTCCCTTGTGATATCATACATATTTATGTATGTTTAGCATATTAGGTAGATAAGCTCTTTCCACTTTATTTATTAATGTTTTGGGAATTGTTCTGAACTTAAAGCCCATAATAGCTCATATGCTTATAAGTTTGTTGGCGACATAAATCAACATTAAATATACAAAACTAACTATCAAAGAAAAAAAAAACAAACCATAGTGAGCACTAGGCGGGTGAGTTAGGTGTTGAAAAAAGTATACATAAGTAAAGTTTGACCTCATTGTTGTATTTGTTGTTGTTGCCAGTTTGTTTATAGAGTTTCGGTTTCTATGGTTATTTCGAAAACATACTAATTTCTTAGTAAACACTTGGTAAATATAGAATACATACAGACATACATATGTATACACATAGAACTCTAATTAGAATATGTTGTAATTGAAACTATTAAATGAGATTTTTGGGTTGGTTAAGTAGTTTTATTGTGAAAACACCTTAAAAATATGTGTTCATTTCTCTCATCTCTTAACAATGATGATGACACAGTTTTAAAAGCATTACTACAGTATGATGATTAATAGCCTTTTCATGTAGTAAAAAGAATTGTATTGTGAAGGCAATTAAATTTTTATTACTCTTGTGGGTGCATCTTCAATGAAACAAATGAAAGAAATACCAGTCAGCAGGAGGTTAACTATGCATCTGCAGTGTGATAGGAAAAACATATCATCTCATTTCCTATTTTTCAAGTTGTTTTTAGTAGAACGTGTTCAATGGAAAATGCTTCGCTTTAGAACATCACAAGAGAAATTGTTCTCTTGGCCTCATTATGGGTGGTAGCTTGGTGGGTAGGTTGAAGGAGAGGAGACCAAACAAAGATCTCATGACTATAAGCATTACCGCCATCACGTAGGCTTGTTGTGTACTTTCCACTAGGTATACTATCTTTCCTTCTATAGGACGTCTGTATCGTGTACAAACCTTCTTAACTTCTTGCAGTTTACTCTTCTGAGACGATTTCTGCCTGGCATAGTGTGATGTAGTCGTCGCAGTCTAGTAGGTAGTGTGTTGGCTTATTATACCGTAAGGCCACGGTTCAAACCCCAGGTCAGACATCTCGAATAAAATCGAAATATGAAAAAAAAGATATTTCTTCGACGACTTCCTCTCAGCAGATTTCTGGCAAAACTCTGAGAGTGAAATAAAATAGCTATGAAAAGTTTTTTAAAACTTTGTCGTTCGGAGTCGACTTTAAACTGTAGGTCCCCGCCACTCATTCTTTCGAACGTCCCCGGCCACACACTAACCCACCCTCACCCGACCGCGGAGGGCTCGTCCCCATTACGTAGGGACACGTACACACTACAGTCCGGACTGTAGCGGGTATGGAAAAAGTAATGGCAACAAGAACATAAATCAGCTACAGAACTTAATCACAAGCTGAATAAACTATTAATAAACATGAACTACCTATAACTATAATGAAAATACATTTTTATATAATAATTTACAAATTAATGCTAGCATATAAGCTACGTTTTAAATTACAAACACTACAATTAAAATCAATCAAATCGTAATATACGTTAAAATCATTGCATAATCTACGAAAAGGAAAATTACATCCGTAGTTAGTTCTATAGAAATCTAAGGAAAGAGGACGATAGTGCCGTGAAAATCTTGCAGGAATACTGAAATTCAGGTTACGAAGCAAAAACTCAGAATCGATATCACCTCTAACCAGATTAAAAACAAAACAAACACCTAAAACAGTTCTTCTACGTTCCAAAGTTGGAAGTTTTATCAAACCTAATCTATCCTCATATGGCGGAAATCCATTGGCATAATCCCATCCTAAGCCACGTAAACAGAATAATAAAAACTGCCTCTGCACAGACTCTATTGAATCACTATGACAACGATAGTATGGATTCCAAACAATAGACGCATACTCCAAAATAGGTCTAACAAGTGAAATGTATAGCAATTTAGTTATATAAGGATCAATGAATTCCCTAGCCCATCTTTTCACAAAACCAAGAACAGCCCGAGCCTTGCCAATCATCATACTAATATGATCAACAAAAGAGAGTTTCATATCCAATAATACTCCCAAATCAAGAAATGTAGCCACAGTCTCCAAAGGACAAAAATTTATCACATAAGTGGGCGAAATCACACCACCGCGAGAGAAAACCATGCATTTGCATTTTTTTAAGTTAAGATCCATTAAATTAACTCTGCACCAAGTTACAAACAAATTAATATTCCGCTGAAGAACAACCTGACCATGATCATCATCAAAAGTATAAAATAATTTAACGTCATCAGCATACATTAGAATATTACAATCAGAAATAGCACAAGGAAGATCATTAAGAAACAATAAAAACAGTAAAGGACCCAAATGGCTACCCTGCGGAACACCAGAAGTAACATATACAGTCTTAGACAATACATTCCTAAACAATACCCTCTGAGTCCTAAGGGAGAGGTAGGAGCCTAGCCAACGATGAATAATATCGGGAATACCGATTAATGACAGTTTAAGAAGCAAAATACTATGGTCAACCCTATCAAAAGCCTTACTGAAATCAGTATAAATCACATCAGTCCGAGCGCCTGCAAGAAAACCCCTGAAAACACGTGTAGTAAATTCAAGAAGATTAGTGACAGTCGACCTACCTTTTAAAAAACCATGCTGGAAAGGGGATATTAAAGATTTCGTATTAAAAAAGAGATAATCCGTCACGAGTTTCTCCATCAACTTGGGGATAGCACTGAGTTTGGCAATACCCCTGTAATTGGAAATATTGGACTTATTACCCGACTTATACAAAGGAATTATAAACGAACTCTTCCAAACAGATGGAAAATGACCAGCCCTCAGAAGCCCATTGAATATAAAGGTCAAAGGACCACTCAAGACAATAGCGCACTTTTTTAAAATACAGGCCGGTACCCCGTCAGGGCCAGGCAAGTATGTAAGTTTAAGTCCAGACAAAGACTCAAGAACAGACTTCTCATCAAATGAGTATATATTAGAAATAGAGACACTTCCCACTGAATAAGGATACGAAAAGCTGCTGCCCTGATCATGGCCCAAGTCCAACTGCCTATAAGTAGACTGAAAAAAGTCAGCAAACATATTCGAAATATCAAGGTAACTAGAGGATGATACGCCACCGTAAAACATCTCAGAGGGAAACAAAGATGATTTACGTTTAGCTCGAACGAAGTCGTAAAACGACTTAGGATCACTAGCGAAGTTCGACCTGACTCTAGTCAAATATTCCTCATAACAATAATGATTCATTCTACGATAATCCGCACGCGCCCTAGAGTAAAGAGCATAATCAATATCAGTACCCGATCTAACAAACTTTTTAAATAACCTCGATTTTCTGTTCCTCAACTTGGACAATCTAGCCGAATTCCACGGAGGACCAGAACGCTCCAAACGACTATTTACAAACGGAACACACTCCCTAAAACATTTAAATAATACCTCATAAAAACCATCTAAGATCCTATCAAGTGAAAAAGAGTCATATGGTGGTGAAATAAGTACAGACGACCAATCTACAGAGGATAGTAGTGTATTCAAACGACTAAAATCCGTACGATGGAAATTAAAACGCCCCTTTACACCAAATGAGCGATCAATTACAGGAGGTAAACAAAGATCAACTTCGATAGAAAGTAACAACGTAGGATGATAACCATCCTCAGGAATAGATATAGGATCAATGCGAAATAAAGAAGAAATACTTGGATCCTCTAAAAATACAAGATCCAAAATTCTACCCATTGAATTCAATACACCGTTAACCTGGAAAAGACCTAGATCACACATAGCGGACAGAATTTCATCATAGAATGGAACTGAAGAACATGGCACCAATGAGCCAGTCTCAGGTGAAAAATTCCAAGTTGTATGCGGAAGATTAAAATCACCAAGAACCACTAAAATTCCCTCTTGCCCCATTAATTCAATTACTCCAGAAATCAAATCGAAGTGGGCCCTATAGATATGAATGTCAGAACAGGGAGGAATATAAGAGCAGGTAATGTATATAGACTTTCCACGGTCATTGACCTTAACGCAAATGAACTCAATACCCTCAGAAGGACACAAGTCAATCAATTCAGAGGTATATTTAGAGCAAATGGAAATAAGAACACCACCACCATTTCTAGACTTCCTATCCCGTCTATAAATGTTAAAATTACTAGACATAATCTCAGAATCAAGAATATTGCAATTTAGCCAAGTCTCAGTAAGAGCAATTCCATCAAATTCAAAATCAAAGCTACTATTATAAAGTGAAGAAAGTTTAGACCTAAGTCCGCGAACATTCTGATAAGCAATTTGGAAATTAATAGACGATTTCGAAGTTAGTTTTTTTGAGAAATAGGACCAGGCAAGTTAGCACCATTCCTACGATGGCCCAGCCTGAGTACGAATTCCCGTACCAATACACCCTGTGGCCAAAACGCAGGATTAACAATTTCATCAAATCTTTCATCGGCAACATATAATTTAAACGAAGACATACTGCTATCCAAAGATGGCCTCATCTTATAGCAACCAAACTCAAAAGGTACCCCAATCTTCGATTTAACGAAACATTTTATATCCTCGACTGAAGTGTTACAAGAAAGCCGGGACACAAAAATAGTCTTCTTAGGTTTAACTACAACCAAGTCCCTTGGAGCAGAAGTAGATAAACTAGCGGACACTACACCTGAATGCGAAATAGAAGGCGATTTGGAAGATGCACGAGAAGTGACAACATCCAGAGGCAAAGGTGAAGGAGACGGAGTAAACTTAGGACTCAATTCAACCGAATTTGCAGACTTCGGTATGGCACTGCTAGCTGACTTATCAGCAGTAGGTGGACAAATGTCAACAATAGGAGTAGCATTTGTCAATTCATTTATTGTCGCAGTCTCCCCTGGTACAGAAACCTGCGCCACATGCCCAGGAGCCCCCGATGAAAGAGGGACAGGAACCTTTTCAGATTCAAGCAATTTATCCAACAGGCCATACCCCGAAAACAACTGCTCAAATCGCCGAAATTTAGCAGAAAGAGATGCAAACTCAGCGTGCATCTCAGCAAACTCGCGACGAGTTCCTACAAAAAACTTATAAAACTGGACGTCCACCACCTTACACTTAGGGCAGCACCAACGCAGACCCAATGAACTATCCATCAATTGGTCCGTGGTGCGAGGCTGCAACCCAATACATTTGATATGAAACAAACCGTCACACAACCAGCAAGAAATCTGGCGTTCACCCTCTTTCTTTGCAATACACTTCGAGGCACTACAAATATTCATTTTAATAAATTAAATAAATAAATAGACTAACTGAGTAAATTATTTATATATAAAAAAGAAAATAAAAGATATGTAATAACAAAAAACAAAAATAATAATAAATAAACAAGAATTGCAAGCAAAGCAGTATACACAAGACAGTAGCAAAAATAAAAAGAAAAAAGTAAAAAAAAGGAATACAGATAGACAGAAAATAATAAAAAACTGTAACAAGCTTACAAAAACAAAAAAATAATTAGAACAAAAAGCAATTTTTGTTTTTGTTTTGTTAAAATGAAACAATTATTATCAAAATTAACAAATAAAACTTACAATTTTAAGATAAAATTTCAAGCAAAACAAAAGAAAATAATAAAAACAACTTTTAAAACACTTATGAAAAATTCTAAACTTATTAAAACACTTAAAAAATCAAAAAAATAAAATTTTAAGAGGAGCACTTCCAAAAATACACAACTATCACAACAGAGTTGCCAAACTTTATAAAATTAACGCACCCAACATGAGTGGTGTGAGAAGATAGGCCGTAATCCTGGCTGAAGGGTTGTAATGGCCAAATTATGTATGTTATGAACTTACGAAAGCTAGGCAATGACACAACAAGTGATAAATCGTGTCGATGTCTTCAACGCATGCCCTGTATTCATCACTTTCCACCTCGTCCAAACGGTTCACATGTAAGGCGGAGTGTCCCCTGAATAAGCTCATTAGAGTGTTGGAGCTTATTTAGTTTTAAAATTACTCATGGTTTTCCCCTCATTAGTATCACCCCAAAGTATTTTTGTGATTCTCTTCTACTGTGACCATTACTCCACAATAGTTGATGTAAGGTTTCCCTCCATTTTCTCAGCTTGGTTCCGAATGTCCTGAAAGGCATTGAGTTATCCAAGCTTATGGTATGTACTACTCTGGCTCTAATAGTCAGAATGTTCACTACCTTATTTCCAATCACTCCATGATGACTAAACACCTACATATATAATACGTACCGTTCCATGCCTGTAGTAATTGTTAATTGCCTTTTTATACTTCAGAACGGTCTTTGATTCCCATATTCCTGGATGTTATTGCCTTAATTGTCATTTGATTATAACTGTAAATATATTTAAATCCCTATACGTCAAGCTTTCGAAATGATTGCTAGCCCAGCTCATACATTGTCTGATCGTGAACACCTAAGCTTGAAAACCCGTATTATGGTCCGGTAGCGGGAGGCAAAGTTTGGTTTCTAGTTTTTCTATACAGTGTTACGTTTTTAACTTTTTAAAAACGTTTAGAATATGAGTTCGTTAATTGCAAACAAAATAAAAACAAATATGTATGTGTTTAGTTTCAATTAAACTCTTTATTGTTCGTACTACTTCTGTCTGCCACCGTATACAACTTGACGAATACAACAATAATTACTTCTTCGCTATTATTCTTTGCTTACAACACAGATCTCTTCAACGGCGATCTTCAAACCACGACTGTTCTCTTCACACGCAACGCGTCTTCGCACAAGACTGACTGAATTCCTACTACTCGTTGCCTAATTTGTCTTGTGTTTTTATATGCTCACGTAGACAGTCTGATGAAGGTTCTTGAAGTAAAATGTTCGTGTCTTCGCCTCCTCGAGAACTTTATTGCGACTTCATTGTTGTTTGTGTATTTCGTTCGCATTGCTTGTTGTTACGTTCTCGCTTACTTGTCTATCCCCTTTTCTTTCATACTGATGTTGTTGGTTTACTTGTGTTTGTGTAGCTCTTGCTCATTTTAATATTAAACGATGATAGACCATTTCCATTTTCGTAACAATAGATTAGCCTCATTAACATATGAGGCTGACATATGTATATAATTGTCAGGATTACGACCTATCTTCTCATTAATAGTAATAATAAAAACACAATAATGCGAACGGTGACCCATACTTTCTATCAATTTCTGTTGCGTCAGTGTTTTAAATAAACACAAACAATTTACCAAAAAATCTCTCATTTTTCAGTTACACATACAATCAAATTATGGTGATTTTTTTTCAATTTATAATTTTCAAATATACATACATATTGTATCTCATATTGTATATTTTATTTTTATTTGTTATATTTTTATTTGTTGTTATAATGAGTCATACAAACCACCTTTTCGTTTTTAGTCATTCGCCTAAAACCTTGATCTTGAACGTGACTACATTTAAATGTGGCTTATATTTACGATTTCATATGTATTTACACATACATATACTATACACTGGTATTTGTAGATATTTTTTCAAATTTTGTAATGATAAAACGAAAAAAAAATAATACAAAAAATGAAATAAAATAAAAATTAAAAAAAAACTACGGTCAACATCATTAGTAAGATAAATACATACTTACCGCAAAATAATAAGAGAGAGAGAGAAAATATGAAAATAAACCGGTATTGTTATTATGTCTTAATTATGGCCATTTAAAAAAACAACGAAAGAACTTGCATACGTCATACGTCATAGATTAGTTTATGAAAAATTAAATAATTAGTGGCATAATTATATTGTGTATGCATCTGCATTTGTCACGCAGGGTGTACAGTGCCATCCATGTTGCAGTCGTTAATTGAAAGTGGGAAATTTTTTTTTTTTTAAATTTTTCTATTTCTTGTATCAAATTAGACAAAAATTTATAGAAAGGAGGTTGAAAAATCTGTCATTCAGAGTCGTCTCCAAATTGTAAGACTCCGCCATTCATGAATGGAATTAACACACACAACATGGATGGTGTGATAAGTTAGGTTGTAATCCTGACTAACTTGATCGTAATGTGATCTCGATCAGTGGCCATGCTTACAGGTCATTGTGTTATGGGAAGACACGCGGAAAGAATCCAGCTTCCATCTTCCGCTCAGGAATGTTATCTACATTCTTTGTCAATGCCAATCTCTTGCGAGTTGGAGATATAGGTTATTTGGTTCTCCAATCCTTGTCAGCTTAACAGAGCTATCATCCATTGATGTCAAGGATATAGCTTCGTTTATCAAATTTTCTTAACATCTATTAGTCCACTCCTATGAGACGAGTTATGTCTGGTATAATGTCTATGTGTGTGTGAATATAAATTCGAATTTGAAAATTCAAAATGTAATCCATAAATTTTAGCAGCGCCACATTTAGCGTTAACAGTGCAAAATTTGCCCTTAACAGAGCACTGTTAACTGTTTAACAGCATCCATCTGAACAAGCCCACGTGTTTAGAAGCTAATTTCAGGGCACATACTAGGTCTATGAGTATCATATCATACTCAAAGGAAGGTTCCAAGGCCCCTTAATACAATCAGCAATATAGTCCCATATAAAGTCATATGGTATTGAGTTGCTCTGTTAACTCCAAATGTGGCGCTGCTAAAATTTATGGATTGCGTCTTGGATTTTCAAATTCGGATTTATTTTCACACACATATAATTTCTTCCCCAAAATAGTGGAAACTCGATTTTAAGAAAACAGGGCAATGAAAATGATAATGAGACAATGATAGTAAAAAGTCCTGCATCGTTTCGATGTCTTCACCGCATGGATTCCCTGAATTCATAATTTTCCATCATGCCTGTAGTGCTCATTGTATTTAATGTATCTCAACGAAATACTTTTACTTCTTCTCCATTTAACCTTAAAGTTCCTTTTAAATAAAGGGTTCCATTGTAATTGTAAGGTAATAAGTTCAAGGCCATTGAAATACTTCGAATGTACGTACCTAATTACAGTTTTTCATTACAATTTTATACATAGCACTCTCGCATTATAGATATATTTATTTTATTTATTGAATTTACTACTACTATTTATTATTCTAGTCATTGAAATTGAAGTAATTTTGAATTAAATTCCAATCGTTTTTGACCAATTGCCAAAATGTTATTTAAATAGCAAACAAAACATAAGTAATGAACTACAGGCGGTTCCTTAAGAGGAGCGTTATAATAAAAGGCTATTTTTGGCAGAACATGTTTACACTCTGAAAACATAAGTACTACAATCTTTTTGGCCCTAAAAAAACTATGATCAAATAATGTTTTTTTAGCTGCCAAAAAACCAAAGTATTACTCATCAAATAGAATTGGAAAAAGAAAAACAAATGAAATTAGACCAAGTCAAGTGGTTTTTGTCAATACAAATCGAACAAACAAATCAATTTTTTTTATTTTTACAAGATGGCTCAAAAATAATGTCATAATATGTAGAATTTATTTTATCTTCAATTTTTGATTTCAAAACTTTCGTTGCCAAGTTTCAAACAAAAAAAAAAAAAATCGAATTTTGAAGTGTTTTTTGTAGAAACTTTTAATTTCAACTAATTGAGAATTATTTCTCTTCGGTATTGATTAATTTATTGCTATTTTGAAAAGCATTTTTAATTTTTTTTTTTAAATTTTATTTTAAATATGAAAGATTAAAGGGAAGTTGGTTGGTTGGAATAATTGGATTTTCAATTGGCAACATGTAACAGAATTATTATCCGGGAAGTAAATGTGAAAATATGAATTATAACTAACTACGCTACCGAACAGTGTGGAAAGTTTTTAAATGGACATTAAAAAAGTTGCTAAAAAAGCAAAGTACGACTAAAGCAAAAATATTAATTTTTAAATACCCAAATAAGGATTGAATTGATACCAGGCGAGGCATACTTTTTCCAGCAACTATTCTATGAATATTTCCACCTAATTGCTCATTACAATCCTAGCTTCTTACACCACTAATGTTATATATGAGTGGCTTAATGTTATACATGAGTGGCGCGGGACCCTACAGTTTAAAGACGACTTCGAACGACTGATTTTTGAGAGATTTTTCTTGGCAATTTTATTTAATTTAACAGTGAGAGGCAGTCGCTGAAGGTATTTTTTTTTTGGTAAATTTCATTTTGTTCGAGATGTCTGTCGTGGATTAGGACCCAGCTTTTCACATTAATCATCAGGGGCGGGACCTGCAATGTAAAGTCGACTCCGAACGACAATTTGATGGCAATTTTATTTACTCTTAGAGAAGTCTGCTGAGAGAAAGTCGCCGAAAGGAATGTTTTTTCACATTTCGTTTTGATTAAAACATTTTTTTCAAGATTCGTTCTTTCTACACTCCATCTCTCACAATGAAATAAAGTGTGTTCCACGTCATCAATCGATGCATCGCCATAGATGCAATTTGGTCGTGTCATCTTCCCCATTTTAAACAGATATTTACAAAAATAACCGGGTCCGGATAACAACTGTGTTAAATAGTAATTAACCTCACCAAATTTCCTCTCAATCGAGCGGGTCATATCTGGGAGAAATTTTGCCGTCCATCTACCATTTATTTTAGGGTTATATTTCTCTTGCCAGTGTTGTATGGTTCGCTTTCTGGCGTCGTCGACATTTACTGCCTCTTCGTGTACGTTTTTAGTCTCCCACACGCTCTTCCGCTTGCTGGGGTTTGAACCATGGCCTCTCGTCTAATACGCCAACACACTACCCACTAACCCACGGCGACTTCTGATCCATGAATATTTTTTTTTTTTTCATAAAAATATCACAGATTGTGATGATCATATGTCGACTGATTTATTTTCAATTATCTTTACACCCCACTGCTGTCTGACTATCAGTTAGGGTGTGGTGGATTGAAAAATAAATTAAATTGGTTTACCGATGGACTGTCTTGATATAGAATCTACGGATAACCGAGCCTTTCGTGAGAGATAAATTACTAACGAAGAAATGAATAGTCTTACAGAAACAGGAAGTAAAGCTTCAGTAGATTGACTAGCTGGGTGTAGAATATGCGGATGCCAGAACAATTAACCTTTCATGAGAGATAAATGATTAACGAATAAATGAATAGACGTTCGTCTTACAGAAACAGGAAGTAAAGCTTCAGTAGATCAACTAGCTGGGTATAGGATTTGCGGATGCCAGAACAATTAGCCGTTCGTGAGGGATAAATTACTAACGAATAAATGAATAGGCATTCGTCTTACAGAAACAGAAAGTAAAGCTTCAGTAGATCGACTAGCTGAGTATACAATACGCCACAATTAGCCTTTCGTGAGAGATGATTAACGAATAAATGAATAGGCGTTCGTCTTACGGAAACAGGAGATAAAGTTCAATAGACTTTGAAGTTTTTGTACAAATTAAAGTGGCTGTAGAAACCGGAGCTCCGGTATTGAAGCTTTAGCTAAAAAATTAAAAAGTCCTATTGTACTTATATTTATGTCACTTACTGTGTTCCCAGTACTAGAAGTCTCTTCATTTGTATCATTTCTGTATTTCAGTTTTATTTTTTTCCTGTACTACTCTCATCGTCTGCCTATTCATTTCGACTGGTTGTTGACATATTCACTGACAATAATATGATTATAAAATAACCACGGACTGAGTCAGTTAAACCAGAGCAAGGAGATAACAACAACAAACCCACCCTTTTGGGGATTTATGGCATTTTTTATGTTGTTGTCAGAGCAGGCAAATGAGGAATGAATTTAAAGCTGGTGAATGTGATGACGGGCTGAGTAAAGTTCATAATATTGCTCAGCGACAACAATCCATAGATGTCGTAGGTGCGATGACTGCTTAACCCAGGAGAGATTTAAATTAAAATTAAAAAAAGACAAGTGGAGTTTAACGACAGACTTACATACATACCGAAAGAAGAGTGCTTTAGTTTAGTTTTTTTTAAACATATTTTGTAATTTTTTTTAACTCATCATCATCATCGTACTCCTTTGCTTTCTTTTTTCTTGTTTTTTTTGTTTTGTTTGTTTTTATTTTAAATTAAAACAAATGTTTGGCTTCTTCATATATTGAATGTACACAATAATAACTGTGTATGCATATGAATTTATGAACGTTGAAATGAACGTATGAATGGAATGAATGTATGAATTAATGTTTAAGTACATACAACAGACATTTAAAAAGGCAATTTATTGTTTATGTTTTTAGTTACTGTCACCGGAAACTTAAAAATTGGAATTTTTTCTTTTTTCCCTTTTTTTTCTTTCCATTGTCTGATGATTCAATTACGAAATAGTTTTTGTTGTTATTTTTTAATCACGTTAATTTCCAATCAAATTCCTTAATTAATTAAAATCAAATGTTTTAATTCAATTTAAATTCTATTTTTTCTTTTCTATTACATATTATTGTTATTATTATTTAAATAATTAATAGGATTTGACAATCACATCATCATCTATTGAAATTTATGTCAGTTCATTGCCAATTAAACAATTTTTAGTTGCATCAATTAAATTTTTATTTAATTTTTTCTATTTAAACAATACCCGTTGTGCTTCGCTGCCTCCACTTTTGAAATATATTTTTGGAGAATATTTTTTTTACCAATATGGCCTAATAACTGAAAATGAAATAGTCAGGATGTTAAGGAGTTGATTTATTTACTTAATTGGTCTTTATAACGCTTAAGGCAAATTCACAACTTTGTTTCTTGCGCCACTCATGTTGTGTGTATTCATTTCTTTTATGAGTGGCGGGCCCTACAGTATAAAATCGACATACACTTTGTATAATAAGTACCAAGCCTCCATGTTCCCAGCCGAATCGTGGGACACGTACATACATACATACCAGAGATCAGCAATGAATCGTTTTTTCGCTACTCATAAGCACTCATGAAATTTTGAATATAAGTGAGTCAACAATATTGAAATTTAACTATGTACTCTTATTCATTCGTACTCACACTACAAGGTTAATTTATAAGTACAGGTTGCAATGAGTATGCGTACAACGTTGACATCAAACTCATACCATTCGAAATATGTTTGATTCATATGCCTACTCATTTCGATTTATAACTTTAGAAAAATACTTATAATACTCATAAATGATTCGAGTAATTCGAATCATTCACCAAAATTTACAGTTTTAGTTGTTGTTGCATTTACAAAAAAAGAAGAAAGAAAAAGACAAAGACAGCAAGCAAAGCAAACACACAACCTTCTAGTGAGTATTGTACTCTGTACTTACGCGAATCATACTTATTTTGTGATTCTTGTAAATGTTGAGTAAAGGAGAGTCGAAATCAACAACATCATACGTGTAGTTAAGTATGAATATGATGAGTACTTCAATCTTTAAATATGAGTAGAGGTTCCATGATATTAAAATAAATATGAATGCGTATAAGTATCAGTAATTATGAGTATGATTCGATTCTACTCATCTTTTTGAATACTCATTGCTGATCTCTGATATGTACCAAGTCTATTTGAAATGCAAACTCGTTAATTCCAGTCTGATGGTGGGACATTTACTCTAGAAAATTTCAGAAAGTTGGCTCACTAATGTAAGCAAACAAACAAACACACAGTTATTCATTTATACATACATACAGATACACATGTGTACGCAAATAGTATATGCTTAGACAACACGCAGTAATAAAATTTGCAAACGTACGTTCGTACATAGAATTTCGCCCATATGAGCATGAGCAGGGCTTTACAATAGAAAAATAGAAAGAAATAGACAGAGTTTCTATATTTAAACTCTTATTATTATTAATCAAATGGCGTCATATTAATCAAGAAAAGATCATTGGAGGTCTTTATGATGGCAAAAAAAAAAATTAAATCTTTTGCATGAATTTGATGCGATAAAATCACAATAAAACTTACAATGTGAGACGTAAGTGGGTATACAAAAACATAATTTTGATTACCTCATGCTATTAGTTATAGTGATCTCACATTTGTAAATGACTATACGACGTTATTTAATCGCTTTTGGCTTCCAAAAAAGTATACTTTTCAGAGCCTATCCCATTCTAGCACATTAGTCGGATATTTTATTACCATGTAAACCTTACTCTTTGGGAGTAATAGTTACAGAATGTTAATGAGAATGAGCTTGAGGTTAGATCGTGGGATTCACGAAAACTAAAGGATCGATTATGAATCACACTCACACTTTAGCTGAGTTGCTAGTTGCCCAATGCGATATTTAATATGGCAATTGATAATCAAAATTTCGGTTGCCAGACGGCAACCCAACTGATGTTCGATTGCCAATCACATTCGGCTCACAAGGCTTTACTGGCATAAGAATTCCAAAACTTTTAATACAGTTATCGATTGTGAGGTTATGTTTTGACCAGAGGGTATAACACAAAGGTGTCAGTTTTCTTTGCATACAACATCAGATCATATACCAGAGTCCCAACACTTTTTATGTTCTTAATTTGTCGCTCTTAAAAAATAGAACAACAGTTGGTGGTAATCCGGTGAAAATACAAGTCTACAGACTTTAAAAGAATGCAATCGCATTTGTTCACTTAATACAGTTATTTCTAGGCAGTAATGTATGCATCGAACGATTTATCAAAGAAAATTGTTGCTGAATACTAATCAGTGGACTTCTAGACATTAGCTCCAATCAACTCTTCCCATGTGGTCCCGATTGTGCAGCAAAGCATCATTCTTTATGAGTCCGATTATCAATTTGGCTAAGATAGTGCAAATGTAAAAAGTAGCCGTGGCCTAGTAGGTACTGTATTGGCTTATTAGACGTGAGGCCGCGGTTCAAGCTCCAGGTCAGGCTTCTCAAACAAAATGAAATCTGAAAAAATATTTTTTCGGCGACTTAGTCTCAGAAGATTTCCTGGCAAAAACTCTGAGCGTAAAAAAATTTCTCGTTCGGAGTCGACTTTAAACTGTAGGTCCCGCCACTCCTGCATAAAAATTAACGTACGCAACATAAGTGGTGTGCGAAACTAGGTGCATAGCACTGAGTGAAAGGTTGTAATAACCAATTACGTATGTTTGTATGTACGTGTCCCACCATTCGGCTGTGACCATGGAGGCTTGGTACTTATTATACAAAGTGCATGTGGACTTTAAACTGTAGCGCCCTCCACTCAAAGATGAAATGAATACACACACAACATGAGTGGCGTGAGAAACTAAGTTGTGACTAAAGGGTTGTAATGACCAACTGTAAGTATTTATTGCAAATGTAAGCAGACAGGCATTTGGCCTACAAATTACCTTCAAATAAATTCCAACAAACATTCTGGGAACCACTGCTGGCATAAGGAAACGTAAACATTTTGTTTATTTAAGTTTTCTTGTATTAAAAAAAGGGTCATTTGCCTCACTTGACATGCTTAAAATGGAAATAAAAATTTCTTTTGAAAAATAAAACCACACAGCAAAGCACATATAAAATTCATATATTGCAGTCAGTATGTCTATAACATTGGGGTTATTCCCATACTTTGTGGCACTCTAACATATATGTATGTATGTACGAGTATGTATAGTAGAACAAGTGCAAAAATATATTTTTTATGTGTTGTGTTCCCATTTTCCCATTTTGCATTCATACGGAAACACAATTTTTCAACAACCACCCACCCGTTGCTATTAATGCCAGAGCACAGACGCAACACAATATTGCAGCAGTAGACGATGAGTAAAAGAAACATGAAAATATTTCTGAGCTATTCTAACTGAACTAAAAGTGTTAATAATCATATTAAGCACTACAGACACCCTCAACATTGAGAAGCATAGACATCACAACATTATCGACCATACTATTATTACTGTGAGAGTACATGACTGTAAAACACTTTTATGTCCTTAAGCAGAGCAGTCTTTTCGTTGCTTTTTTTCCTTCTCTCTCAAACCATATTATTTATTAATTTTTGTTTTTTCTTTCAAAGCAACAGTCTGTGTACATGCCATCACTTTTGGCCGGAAATTGTCGAAAATCAACATTGTCTGGTTCTTCAAAATTTGAAATTCTATTCGAAATCACCCACTTGCAGAAAAAAAGGGGGTTGCAACTCGTACACACGTCTGTATGTATGCACGTAGCAATTGGCGCTGACGAACCATTACATGACATGACATGACATGGCATGGCATTTAATTCGTTTGTCATGATGTCACTTTGTTTGATTTATTTCATCACTCTGAAGAGCAGTTGGGTACTTTGCACACACACGCTCTAAGCTTGAAAAAGTAAAAGTTCATTAAAATGTCATGTTTAAACATTAAAATGAAACGCAAGACTCAAAGAGCTATGCACGTACATATGTACATATGTATGTAAGTATGTATAGCGCGTACAAGTGCATAAATTATCAAATGAAATTGTTTCATTAGTGGGTTAATGATATTAAATTACAATAACCCTATTTTTTTTATTTAGAAATGCAGAACAGCTGCACTCTCATGTTATAAATAAATAAAATTTTAATTAATTTTTTATGTTTTTGCTTTTTTGTTTTTTTTTTGCTAAAAGAACATCTACCCCATAAGCCGGCAAATGAAATATTAATTATCATTAAAAATTAGGTCTACAATATTAAAACCAATATGACATATTGATACGAGTAAATAAATTATAAAATATGTAAAAACCAAAAATCTTAACAGAGCCAATGTTAAAGTCAACAGTGCAATGTTAAGTGTTTAACAGAAGATATAGCAAATGTTTACGGATGGTTATGGTCACCCAAATATACGATATCGGAGAATGGAATATCCATTTCATTCCTTTAAAATTATACTCCACACGTTCCTGAGTGTAACAGCTTGTCTGGTAATTTGGAAATTGTTTTGAAATTAAAATCTTAGACAAAAAAATGTATTTGTTTTCTGGTCTATGACTTACACTTTTTTCGCCGATGACTTGCATTTTTAGGATGATGATTTTTTTTGGACGATGAGTAGCATTTTTTTAGCCCATCACTTGCATTTTTTGGTCAATGACTTGCTTTTTTCGGTCAATGACTTGCAATTTTTGGCCGATGAATTGCAGTTTTTGGATGATGAATTGCCTTTTTTCGGACGTTGAGTTGCATTTTTTTTGTCGATGACCTGCAATTTTTGGCCGATGACTTGCATTTTTTGGATGATGAATTGCATTTTTTTTGGACGATGAGTTGCATTTTTTTTGGTCAATGACTTGCATTTTTTCGGTCGATGACTTGCATTTTTTGGATGATGAATTGCATTTTTTTGGCCAATGACTTGAAGTTTTTTTTATGATGAATTGCATTTTTTCGATCGATGACTTGCAATTTTTGGCCGATGACTTGCATTTTTTGGATGATGAATTGCATTTTTTTGGACGATGAGTTGCATTTTTTTGGTCGATGACTTGCAGATTTTTAATTCATGACAGTTTTTTGATTTTTGCGGAAGTTATTAGCTTTGTCGCATGTACTACTTTCGACGCTTACATATATCTCCGGCCCCAAGTTACGCCCGACCTTGTCCTTTTCCCCACAAGTCCATTTTTTTTATCCTATTTAGCCACATTTTTGCTCATTTGTTTTGGAATCCTTGATACCATGGACATATAGTGGATTCATGATAGGATTTTTAAGAGCATTTTGATCCTTGAGGGCAAAACCAAATAAATGGAACGGATGCACCCTTCTTTTTGCAGGATTTGTTGTAATGCAGAGGAGTCGGTGGCTGTCGAGTATATTCTGTGTCACTTACTTGGCGTATAGAGGTGCAAACTGAAGATTCTGGATAGGATTTCCTTTAAGGGCATCGAAAAGTTAAACTCTGTTAGGATTTCTAAGATTAAAACTTTCATCTCAGCTTACTGAGGTGACTCTGTATTCCTCTCAGCCTTTTTTCTGCAATATTCCTCTCTTCTTCACCTATAGAATTAAATCGTTATTTATTTTTTTATAATAAAATCTAATACAATGAAAGATCAGGAAAGTTTTGTTTTTTTCTTATAACAACTTCTGGTAACCTTCTCTGAAATTTACAACCAAAAACCAAAAAACTGCCGTAATTATTAAAATAATCACGATATAATTTTTATATGATTAATCGAGTATATTATGCGGGTTTTTTTTATTATTTAGTACCACTCGCAATTGAACCCTTTTCTTTTATTAAATGTTTATGACAGACATACATATCGTGTAATCCATTTTATTTAAGTACCATTCATAAACAACAAATAAACTGTCTTATATGCTTATATAACCATACAAAACCTCAATTATATAAGCATAGACATGTATGTTTGTACGTATACATATGTAAGTACTTACATATGTATGTATGTTCTCCTTCTAGTAAAAGTGTTTTGATTTGATATCCGTTTGTTAATACAGAACAAATTTCTTTCTTTTCGTTTTCTTGCAGGTTAAAGAACTCATGATAATTACAACAACTACAGCAACAATATAAATCAAAACAAGAAAAGGGAACAAATAAAACTTAGAAAAATAAAACAGAAAGTGGAAGAAAAAACTTTTGGAATTTTTGTACAACAAATCAAGGTTGAATTTTGTAATCGAAACCAATTGCTTTGGTTTGACACACATTTAAATAAGCAAGCAGCAGGCAGACAACCAAAAAGACCGACAGACCGACAGACAAACAGTCTGACTGGCAGACAATAAATAAAACATTTCAAAATAGTATTAAAAACAACAACAAAACAAGAGCAGAGAAGACAGTAAACAGAAAAACTAAATATTATGTCAACAAGAAATCATCCACAAATGGCACCACCGCCACCACCACCCAAACCTAGTAAAGGTGGCTCCTATGCAAACGGTAACGCTAATGCTAATGGCAGTTTATTGGCGAATGGTAGTACCATGAATAATGGCAATAATAATATGAATACGAATGTCATGCATTTAGCAAACGATACCATTGTACACAACACCAGTCAGAAGCTAAACGGACGTAGTCCTTGTCACACGCCACCGCGTACAGATCGTGAACAGGTCGTTATGACGCCAAAGGGTAAAACAAATAATAGCACAGTGATTTTAATCGAACGCAAACTAGTGGATGAGGTCAGTGATCGTGTACATGTGGCTGGTGGTGATCATACCGGCATCATTATCAATAAAGATACCGTCAGTGGCCAAAAATCACAAACAGTACCGGCCCAATTGTCTCTCGAATTTCGTGTATTTTTGGTGAGTGCCAATACGGGCAAACATTCGCAAGAGTCGAGAACTTTAAGATTTTGGTTTAGAAACTGGCTAAAGAATGACGATGAACAAGCGCATATAGCACAAGATTTTTTCAAAGAGCTGGTCAGCCCTAAAGATTTTCCTCGTGGTAAGCCGTTAAATTACAAATAAAATAAATTTCGTGTTTAAATTTTTTTTCTTTTTAGATTATGTTGGTTTCATTAAAAAGATTATGAAATTATTGCAAAAGGGTTACGATGAGATACAATCTTTGGAAATTGAGTTACGCATTCTTGAGGAATCTGCAGAGCCACCATCCAGGCCACGTAAGTATTTGTATAATTATTATTAAATAATTAGAATTTTTATATAAAGTCTTTCAAGTTTGAGGTTTTGTTTTCAAAGGCCGATTAAACCTACGTTTTGAATTGAAAATTCTTTGATTGATAGCAGCCAACTGGGCTCCTTCGATAACATTTCACTTCATCTCAAAAATTTCACACCGAATGCATATTTAAAATTTCAATTGCCTGTGATTCGTTTGCATAAACTCTTCCTTAAGCTAACCCACTGGAAATAGTGAGAATTACTTCAAAGTATTCTTTCCAGGAACGAAATGTTCGTGAGCTTTGTGCATAAAGCAACGTTTGGGTGAAACCTCAAATCGTTCGTATCCATATCATATCAGAAAAATTGCTTAACGGTACTATCAGACTAAAACTAACGCTAACGAATAACACAAGAGGAATATAAAAGTTGTTCCACATGTTAACCTCGATTTTACGTTCGAAGTACTTGTATAATTGGAAGTTGAAGCGGAAATTTTGTCTGAAAGAGTAAGTTTTTCGCCAAAAACGAAAGCAAGGAGTTGTTGACATTGCTGATGACAATTTGATAGTCTTCAGAGTCGGATCCTTAAGTTGTATACACCATCTGGTGGGTTTGTATACGCTTAATGGTTGTAACACCATCAAAAAATGTTTGAATTTTTTCAATGCTTTCCCTTATGAGGACAATATCACCGGCCGCATTACTGAAAATATTTAAAATTTTGCGAATTATTTTTAAATATCCGCCAGGTTTTGCAGAATGTTATCGTTTATTATCATGGAGCATCTCAAACTACATCCTTTGAAGTGTTAACCGAACCCAATACCGCTGCGCATAGGAATTAAAGAGCCGAAAGTGGAAGTGGAATGGGCGTACACGCTGAAATTCAAGCTCAACATTTGCCAGAAGTACCACAAAGTATCCTACAATTTTTTGGACCACAAACATTCTTAAACTACAGTCTAAGTAGCGTTAACCAAACGCAATAATAATACATACATAATGGCCATTACAGCCCTTCAGTCAGGATTACGGCCTAGCTTCTCATACCACTTATGTTGTGTGTGTTAATTTTTATACTTGAGTGGCGGGACAGACGACAGATTTTGAGAAACTTTTTCATCGCAATTTTATTTACTCTGAGAGTTTTTGCCAGAAATCTGCTGAGTGGAAGTCGCCGAAGAAATATTATTTTTTTCATATTTCGTTTTGATGTCTGGCCTGGGGCTCGAACCCGGGCATTACGTCTAATAAGCAAACACACTAACTACTAGACTACGGCGACGCAATAATAATGCATATAGGAATACAAAGTCGAAAGTAGAAGGAGAAGGCGGATATACATACATCTCGAAATTCGAGCTCCAAATTTGCTAGAAATACTACTGAATAATTGGAATCTTCAAAGGAGTCGCAAAATTGATCGAGCCACTCATACATAACTTAGCGAAATTGACAAGGAATTCACCCGAAACCTGCTAAAAGGAAAAGCAAAAGAAAAACAAAGAAAACTTTATTGAAATTTGAACTTGAAAGACTTTATACTTTTTGTAATCGATATACTCGAATGTATGAATATATTTACATATTCTATTTCCTTTTATCAAAATTAAATCTAAATTAAATTCTTTTTTATTTCTTTAAAACAAAATCTTTACAAATTTAAAACAACAACTCGTATTCTAAACATATGTGATCTCTTCTTCTAAACAACTTTTTTTCTTCTACTGCCTTAAAACTTAATAATAAAACTCTACTCTTCTACTGTCTCTCACTGTGTGTGCGTGTGTGTGTATATTTGATACAATTGTGATATGAAATCAATGCATTTTTACCGTATTCTCGAATATATGTATTACATTTACAACAACGAAAACAAACAAACAAACCAAAAAAATGTCTAAAACAGCTCGTGATGGTTACATTATTTATTGTTATGGTGATTGCAATCGTAAATATGAGGAGGCTTTAATGGCCCAAAAACAAACAGGTGATGGCGATGATTTAATGAAAGCAATATGGCTTGATATGTACCATGAGCAACTAACAATGCGGAAATGATGTTGAACAATAATACATATTTATTTGTATACAATGTAATAAAGACAACAAAAATATTAATACACTACATACTCGTACAATCTGCATACATAACCATTTTTAAAAACAAAATAACTCAAAATCTAATTCAAAAACATCCGTTCTTAGATATGGGCTCTATAATAAAGAAAATTTTATTAATTGTTGTTGTTGTTTGCGATTTATTAATAAAGGAAATTTCACCCTCACCTTAACTACGACTACTGCAATAATAAATCCTCATCTAAACTGCCTGCAACCATCATGGCTTTGAATTGTTTTTCTCTTTCTTTTTTTTCTAATAATTTTATTAAACGACTTTTTTTTAATTGTTTTTCATTTTTATTATTAAAAAAAAACTACCAAAAATTTCTCATATAATTTATTTAAAACCTTAAGTTCGAAAATAATTGTTTAGCTTTTATTTGCGTCTTTACTTTACTCCTCTGATTAATTATAAAGTTCAAACAAATTAACAAAAAAAAAAAAAAACAAAGCAACGATACATCACTTCCCAATTAATTTCTATTGTTTGGTAATATTTTCCATAATTTTTAGGGAATTATTTTCATTTATTTTTGTTTTTATATTTTCGTTGGTTTTTAACAACAATAGCGGCCTTCGTTTTTTATTCCTTTTGTTTTGTTTATTTTTAATTTGAGTTTGACTTGAGTTTTAATTGCGTTTGTTATTATGGCACGATTGTTTTCTTTTTTTCTTTTTTTATCAACAACATGCGCGATATAAAACATGATACATTTATTTAGTTCAAGTAAAAAAATAATAATCTAAAAATAAAGTAAAAAAACAGAAGAACTTTATAAAATTTGTAATAAATTAATTTACAAAAAAAATTGTTGTTTGAAATGTTTAAATAATAATTGTTTCTATTAAAATGTAGGTGTTGTAATACATACATATGTACATATATTGTATTGACATAGATTTATTATTAGAGCGAGACTAAATTAACATGTAAATATTGAAGGGAATACCACTTGTCATATTTACTTGTGCCCTCTTCGTCAATTTTTGGTATCTGGCTTAGGCAGAAAAAATGATTTTTACTTTCGAAGAGTCAACTCCAATATTTATAAATCGTTTAGACATAACTATACTCATTTAAAAGGTAAATGAATTTTATACAGCATATAGGTTGACAGGCAAAAGCGTACATATGATCTGTCCATATTGATATATTTTTCCATTTCTCTTCGAGTTGATTTATAGATTTGAATGCTCGTATCATCATATTTTCTAAAACATGATGTTCAGGTCTTATCTTTTTGCAACTGCTTTAGAATGTAATACCAAGTCAGTCTTCGACCAATTTGATTCTATTCATTATTTTACTATTCTAAGTTAATCTACAAAGCCACATGCCATGCTCCCGCCCTAGTTCGGAGGAACTTGGTCAGTACAGAGACTGCCTTCACCTGAGGTGTCACAACGGACCGATATGCGTGCTCAAGTGATCTTTTTGGTATGAGGTTACCACACTAACCTAACCTAACCTAACCTAGATGCAATAGAAATAAATTCACTAAGACATCAAGCCGTATTTAGTATAATTGGAATTATCGCTTTCAAATTATTATTACTAATCAAGCACTGCGACTAAAGTAAAACTATTATGGAGAATCTATTGCATTAACTCACCAATTTCAAACCTTTAATTCAACAAGATGGGACAGAAAGGCGTTGATAAGATTGAAAGTATTTGAGATCAAAATAACACCCATACGGGAAATCATAATTTTTCTTTTATAAACTTTTGGAAAACTATGTTCTCCACATTGATTAATAATTCCTTTTGACGTGAATAAAACTACACAATGCATCAACGCATGAGTTATCGCTAGTTAAAGTGTTGTAGTTTAGCAGTTTTCAATTCACTCTATTAAACTACATGGGTGGGCCTATTTGAATTTTTCAGTTCTTAACTGAAAGGACAGGACGGCTGTTGTCAACAGACTTCTGTTAATCGACTCCTGTCAAAATTTGAATAACATGCGTTATTTAAAGAAAAAGAAAAAAATTGAAGTGAAAGCATTCGATTTAGACCAAGAATTATTTCCTTATAGACATCCGAAATTCTGAGGATAAAGCAAAACAGTTTAAAGACTTATTATTCCTGGGGCCAAATCACCGCATTCGATATCGAATGCACAATCGAGTAAACACTATTTTCGATGGCCACAATTTCTTGGATCATGGTACTCGATCGTAATTTATTCCGATTATTAACTCGATGACCAGTTACAAATCGAGTGCAACTTCGAGTAGATACGTTACGATAACGATTGCCGGGATCCACGTTAACCACATTTCGATAATAAAGTACTCGATATCGAATGCGGTGATTTGGTCCCTGTCTTGTATTTTCTTTTGATTTCTTTTGAAAGTTGTAGCAAATTGCAATAAGTTGTAAAAAGTTCTTGATCCTACTTTCTGATGCCAGCGATACACAATTCGCCATTACAACCCTTCAGTCAGGATTACGGCCTTGCTTCTCACTCCACTCATGTTGTGTGTGTTTATTTTATACTTGAGTGGCATTACCTGCAGGTTAACTTCGACTTCGAACGACAGATTTTTAAGAAACTTTTTTATGGCAAGTTTATTTATTCTCATAGTTTTTTTTTTTTGCCAGAAATCTTCTGAGAGGAAGTCGCCAAAGAAATATTTTTTTTTCATATTTCGTTTTGATGTCTGGCCTGGGGCTTAAACCAGGGCTTTACATCTAATAAGCGAACACACTACCTGCTAGACTACGGCGACTTTTTCAAAAATACTCATATTTAATCGGATTTTCGTAACACTTGTTAATAAATCAATTCGTAATAAAGGTTTTAATTGTTTCTCTGTTTCTTGACATAGTAGGGACATTAAGTGTGCTGATTTTAGGGGCTAAAATCTATCACAATTGTGCCATATTATTACTCCCAGGAATTTCTTTTCCATTAAATTCATTGCTTCTTGTTGAAAGCATATCGTTAATATGTATGATATGTCATAAAAAAAGATATCATGATATCGGAATCCATTGACAAAAACTACCTCCAGACCGAAACATGCATCAAATAGGATGAAATTTTAAAATCTTCTTAAAACATCGTCATCGGTTTCATTTGAGAAACTAGATGTTTCTGTAAAACCACAGCTACAAAGGCGACCAACTGACAAATTTTTACCTTCTCCAGTGATTTTCCTTGCAGGGCCTTTTATTAAGTTAAACGAATAGAAAGAAAATTTGTCGATTAGCTTTCTTATTCCAGGCGCAGTTAGTACTAAATTTAAATTGTTCCAAAAGAAAAAACAGTCAAGAAAATTATACATTTTTATTTCTGTTTTTAATTTCGAATCTAAAAGTCTTTCAGCGAAAATCTAAAAAAAAAATCAGCGAATATTGTAAAATTAAATTTTGTGTAGCGGTAATAAAATATGCGAAATAGTTTCATCAGTCATTACAACAATTCATGGGGCTTTTTTCTTTTACTATAAATTTAAACAACTGCATGCATGATTGAATGATTTAAAACCGCTTTAATCATTAGGGAAATATGATCTTATATGGGTTAAGGAGCTGCTAATGCAATTAAATGGCTGTCCATCTCCCCGAAAAATTTACAAAAGAAATCCAAAAACTAATTCGCTTTTATTTTAACATCCGAAACTTATTTTACTACTTATGTATAAACAATTATTAAGAAATAATAATAACGTATATACATAAATAAATAAATACAATTAAAAAAGATGTTGTGGTTTTTGTGACAACCAAAAAAAAAAAAAATATTTCAAATTTAAATGAGAAATATGAAACCGCCAATTTAACATTGAAATGCCCTCGTTTTATAATTATTAATCATAATTCTAAGATATAATTTAATTGTTATTGTTTGTTTATTTGTTTGCGTGGCCTATAATTTAAAGATTAATTAAAAACAATTATAAAATAATGATATTTATTGTTTTTGTTTTTTTTCTCTTCTCTTTTCTTCTTATTCTTAAAATTGTTTTTTAAATAACAGTATCCATGGATGAGACACAATTTGAATCCCCACCCTTAACACAGGAAAAAGTACTCGAACTAATTGAGCAGGCATATCCAAATCCCATAACACCAGAAGATTTAGCCAAGTAAGTTTCAAATTAAAAATAAAATGTATTCGAATTGAAATGTTAATTTTTGTTTTTGTTTTACTAAATAGAGATTATGGCTGGGAAGAACAGGATGTTATATTGGTATTCATGTCTTTGAAAGAACGAGGCCTAATCAAATCAATGGAATACAATTCTTATACCAGAATACATCATGAAGATAAGGAAATTAAGGTATGAACATACATACATACATACTTAAAATAAAGTCATAATAATAAATTATAAAATCGTGTTGTCTTGTCTCTTAGGTGGTTAAACAAATGCCTACAATTGCCTCCAATAAACAACCCACCATTGCTATTATCACTGCCCAGTATTGTGAAAAATTGGCTGTGGATGCCATGTTGGAAAATAAGGAAACCTTTGTACGCTACACAACAGTGGGTAAGACTTTAAAACAGTTTGAATTTATTTTCATATTATTAAAGCATTTAGTTGAAACATATTTTAACAATGAATTTTCTCTTTTTCTAATTTTCAATTAAAATTTTTTAAATACTAAAACCGGTTTCTAACAAATAATATTCGCATCTACCGGTTACCATTTAAATAAATTCGTTATAAACAAACAATCAAACAACCAACCAATAACATACAATTTTACACTCTTTAGATTCTGATCCCAATCTAACGAATTCTCTGAAAAAGTCCAAAAAGAAAAGACGTTTTGGTAAGAAAACAAAGGAGAATATTTTTCCACCACCTACAAAATTTTAAGAAAAATCCTCGTTTCAATGTCCTTGTTTTATAAAAAATTGTTAAACGATATTTGTGTTGTCTTATGTAAAAACATTTTATTGGAAGGCTTTTTTAAAACTTTGGCTGATCACTCAGTATATATGCATATGTATTCAGTGTTGACATTAGATCTTAAAGTCCTTAATATTCCTTTAAATAAGAAATTTTAAGAGTTAAGAAGCAAGTGCTAGTTTCAGCCAAAGATTTTAAAATTGTTTTCTTTGCCATATGGTATTTGGGTATATGTGTACATACAGATTTAAAGTCCTTTAATGTTTTATGTTCATATGATTTCATTGTCCTTACACTAAATTCAGTTTGGCTCCATTATTTATTTCACAAAAACTTAAAAACAAATTCAAATTGCTTTGTCCAACACCATACCCGTATGTATTGAATTTGTAACACTACCGTCTACACCAAACAACCACCATTAATCCAAAAACTTCACCTTTTTAATACTACACCATCACCCTCTTCACCATTAGATTTCATTTTAATTTATTTTTTTTTTATTTGGTTACAATACAATAATTAGCATTTTAAATTGAAATTTCATAACCCATGCCTTTGCTCTGCTTTGCTTAGGTGAATCCAATGTTTATACTCTGGGCAATATTGGAGCTCATCGTATTGTCAGCACAAAATTACCCTCAGTGGGTAGTACCCGTGAGGCTATGACGGCCACAGGCAATACCACCACACGTTTGCTGGGCACATTCCAAAAGGTTGATTATGTGTTTGTGGTGGGTGTAGCTGGTGGTGTACCACATTATACGGATTACAAGAAGCATGTACGTCTGGGAGATGTGGTCATATCATATGTGGACAAGCAAAGAGCTTTAGCCAATAGGTAAGTGTAGTAAAAGTGAAAAGAAAAACTGATTTTTATATTCCATCATTACAATTACAGCTCCGAAAAGCCTTATGTCTATGTGTACAAGAGTGGTGAAGATGTTAAAACGTATTTCCCTGTCAATGATTCGTTACAACAAATTGCTGAAGGCCTGCATTTAAATATGGAATCGAAACGTCCTTGGGAAAATTACCTAAAAGAGGGCTTGAATTTATTACAACAGAAAACCGAAAGTGATTTCAATCGTCCCTCGGCCAATACAGATAAATTGTTCATGAATATTGGCAACAATGAAGTTATTGAGGTATCACATCCCATAGGAGCCGATTGTGTTGATGGCATACCGAAATCCCGCTTACATTTAGGACCCATAGGTTCTGGTAGAGATTTAGTGCGTAGTGATAATTTGCGTATAGAATTTGCCAAGAAATATGGTCTTTTGGCCACAGATGTGGAAATGAGTTCAGTATTGGACAGTATTATTGGTAATTGCAGGGAAAGCTTTATAATCATTAAAGGTAAGAATTAAATACATATATCGCGTTCAAATGTAGTTTTAATTGAACTTTTTTTTTCCTTTTTTTAATACAAACAGGCATTTCCGATTATAAAGATGGTACCACTACGCGCAAATGGCAAAATTTCGCTTCTCTAGCTGCTGCTTCTGTACTGAAATCGATTATATGTGGCATGGATGCTCCCACAAACGTTTAAAATCGTGGTTTTTAGTTTATAGCAACAAAGCATTTAGAATATTGCAAATACAGATAAAAACACAATATTTATTAGATTTTTAATACTAAAAAATAAAACAAGAAACTGTAAACGAGTTTATAAATTTTTCTATCATCACTTAGATTTTTTCGTACAACTTATTGAAATACAATACAATACAATTTATGCAACATAACCTAAGAATTATTCATCCTAATTTGTCAAATTATGATTGTTATTAATTTCTTATTTTCATTTTTATTATTTTTTTATTGTTGTTTTTTTTTATATTATCTGAGACGATTATTTTTATGTTTTTTTTTTTTATTATATAATAATGTAAATAGTCTAAAGAATTTTTTTTTAATTATTATAAACAATTAAATTATTTTATAACAAATATATATAAAAACAAAATAAAAATAATATATCGTATTTACTTAGAATCAATCCCAAGAAGTGAAATTTTAATTACAATAGTAACAATAGCAAATGTTAAAATAAATTTGAGAAGTTGCCAAATCTTTTTAAAAAGAAGGAGTCATTTAATCGTTATCAGAAAACTTCAATACTGGGTTATGCCTTCTACTAAAGACTTTTTAAGTTTCTTGGGCTTGTGCTAAACTCAACTAGGAGACCATTTCAAAACTTATATGGTACATTATAAATTATAATATCCTTCTAAGAACCTTGGCATAAAATAAAGAAAGATCTATAAGATTTGTGGAACAATTATCTGTACAAAAGCTACTTTTTAGACATAAAATATATTAATGAATGAGAATGTAATACAAGGTTTGGGATAAAGATCTTATTCGGTGGAATTATGCTTTTATGGAGAAAAAAATTGGGGCGAAAAGTTATTGAGGCCCATCATTTTGTTGTAAAAATTATTCCCTATTGACGAGAACAGCTGGTGGTAATCACTTGATGCCAAATTGATGCATAAGAACCTCTCGATTTAGCTGTCGAAGCTTCTCGTGATGTAATATTGTTTCCTGGTGGAACAACATGCATCTTCTGATATCAGATGACCGATTGCTTCATTCGAACGGTCCTATTGCTGTCATTCCTATAAAGTACATAGCATTTCCTGCCAACCCCGCCTAACTAAAGAAAATTTTTCCTTTTTGGCTTCTATTCTTCATCATCGATGTGAATATTTTACTGTAATTTAGCCTTATACAGCTTGCTTCATCCTTGATATCAAAATTATAGCAGCGAAAGGACAAAACGTGAATCGGTGTTACTGTAAAGTTCTAAAGTATCTCTTTGCTAATACCCACACGAGCTTTGTAATCTTATTATCTTTAACAAATATTTTTTTTTTCAATTATACGTGAGGTTAGGGTCACTGAAGCCAATTAAAGCTTAAAAATGAGAAGCTAGGCCGTAATTGTAATGGCCAATTATGTATGTATGTAGGTTAGGTTAGGTTAGAGGACGTGTACTTGTCAATTAAGACAAGTACAGTACCCGGAGGTCGAATTGACCCATTGTACAACGTCCTTAAAGAGGGAAGGATAATAGAGGGAATAGGATAAAAGGAGAGGATATAGGAAAGTTATAATTGGAAGGGGAGGGATTACACAGACCAGACACAACAAAAAGGGAGAGCGCGACTACACTGATGAAGCCCTAGCACCTCTCAACCAGCCTAAGCCACTAATGCATCTGTGGAGAGCCTTGATGTCGGCTCTCGACACAGAGTTCAAACTCTCAAAGGAGGCCCTGCCAACGGTCCTCAACCTACCAAGGCAGGGCAGGTACAGAGGAGGTGTTCGATAGTCTCTAACTCCTCCTCTTCGCAACATGTATGTATGTATGTAAAGCTTAAAATTTCGAAATTCATAATGAAAATTTATGTTTACCACGAGGATTGAACCCAGATAGCTCGAGTTTATGGTCAACACCTGCAACACTCATGTGTTTCTTTTATGCGATATTTTCTTGCAGTGTACTAAAACTGTACGAAAGAGAAATTCATTTCTGTACTCATATTGAAGAGAAAGAGCGCATTCAAGGGAAACACGAGTATACGAAAGAGTTTCTCTTCCGTTAAACAACAAAAAAAATCTTTTTTGTTTTTATAAAACCCCAAGTTAGATGAACTTACAGAACAGAATGTGAGACATAAACAAAATATTCCAGAGACGTAAAGTTTGAATCAGTTATTTGAAGGAAAAAAAATATGATGTGATGTGTTGAAAGTTATAAATGATTTATAAAGTTGATTGAAAAATTGAAACGTGTGAAAGTGACGACCATTTTGTTATTCAACGCTTTGTACATTGCAGCGTATAGAGGCCGGATTACGATACTTTACTTTATCTTCAAAAATATTTTTTTATATCTTAAAAACTTTAGTTTAGATATTTTATTAAACGTTTTCAATTTTAAAATTGAATATATTCTATTGCAATTAATTTCAGTCACTGTACCAACCCCGTTCATAACACAATCGACTTCTCTCTTTTATTAAAAACTAATTGACGCTCTTCGTTTTAAAATCTTTTATTTCCAGACACTAGTCTCTGAAAAAATTAAACGCGAATAGACCAGAGACTACTAACTAAATTCCATAAGAGCCATTTAAAAAATCAGTCGTTTAGTAGCGGCCAATTAATAAGGTTGTGTTTTGTTTCACGGTTTAACTGGGAAAGTTTCAAAAAGCCACGTGGGTTTTTATAAGACAAGACGTTTTTAATCATTCTATTAGAAAAACAATAAGAATACCTATTAAAAGTGAGTTCCAATTAGAAAATCTATAAAATTTTTATAATATTTTAAAAGAATTTTAAAGAAAATATAACGTTTTATGTTAAAAAAGGATAACCACATGGTTATAAAGAATACAGATATACATGCATGTATACATATATATGTACACATAAGTATATGGTGACTTTTTGAATAGAAATGTTTGTATATGGAAATATATAACTCCATTCCTTTTTTGTAATAGAAAAATACGAAATAAATTAAAAAATACTCGTAAAAAAATATGTATACATACATATTTAAATTAATTTTATTAATTTTTTTTCTTTAAACCCCTTTAAGTGTTTCGAATTTAACCGGTTTTGCAAAACTGTGGCTCGGTTTACTGATGTCGCGTTATTTTTTCTTTGTGTCTGTGTATATGCCCTCCCCTTCCTCTTTACAAAAAAGAAAAGTGTGTTTACTCGTTAAGATTACTTTGTCAGAAAAAGCTGTATAAAAAAAATGCAACAAGTTTTACAAAAGATAATTGGTTTCGAAAAAATAATGATTCTTATCAGTTTTTTTTCACTTACTAAAAAAAATCTTGTCCTTTACCCCTCACCGTTACAAGGTCAACACAAATCAGTTTAAACAGGCGACATCGACTGGAACACTTCGAAATAAAGATGCAATCCATTAAATAAATAATGAAGAGCAATAAAAATCGTGATTTGAATTTAAAATTTCTTTTCACTTTAATTTACTTTTGTTGTAAAATAAAATATTAGATTTAGCACAATTCTTTTCTTTCTTTTTTTATTAAAAAATCTTGTTCAACACTTTATTTGTTTTGTGTGTGTGTGCGTGTGTATTATTCTTTTGCGTATTTATTATTTGATTTAGTATTGGTAAGATGAGAATAATAGCCGGCATTTGTCGTGCATGTCTCTCTCATTTCTCGCGTACCTCTCTGCAATACAAAACAAACAAAAAAAAAGTTCAACGACAACAACAAACTTTTGAAATGCTCATTGTAAACAAAGATAGAAGATAAACTGCTTTTGATAATAACACGAAAACAAGTTAAAGAGTTTTCTTTTAATCGATTATTCGATATACGCCATAATGCGGTAATAAATACGGTTGTGCACTTTAAAAATGATGAAGACAAGCAATAACAATTGTAATATAAATATGTACACAGAAAAACATATGGTTTTGTTTACAAAGTGCATCAAATTTCATGAAAGTTTGCTGGCATTGCTGCTAGAAGAGTGAGAAAAAAGTTCTCCCAAAATAATACAGAATCTCTCTCACGAACATTAATATAAATTCCATTATTTTCGAAATGTAAACAATAACATAAAACAGTGTTGCCAGTTTTGAACACAGCACAACACAAAGAAGAAAATGCAGTTACATATTAAATATTAAATAACACTAAATTACAGTTACAACAATAACAAATTTGTTTCTTTTGTTCTTTTTCGTTTACAGTATTATTATACATTTTTATTTAATAATTTATTTGAGATCCTGGTAAAGTTTTCTATACGATGTCTCCACCCAATTGTTATTTGGTTTTGGAAGATTCAACCATTTTAAGCGGTCAGGCATTTGGTGCCAAGGCCCCTGTAGATGGCGAGGTTGTTTTTCAGACGGGTATGGTCGGTTATCCCGAATCCATGACAGATCGTTCATACAGAGCTCAAATATTGGTGTTGACCTATCCTTTAATTGGCAACTATGGCATTCCGGATGTAGGAGAGAAGGACGAACATGGTTTGCCTAAACACTTGGAATGGCTAGAGGGCATATCTATAGCGGCTTTGGTAGTGGGTGAGAATTGTGAAACACCCTCCCATTGGCGTGCCAAACAATTGCTATCACAATGGATGGAAGCACATAATGTGCCCGGTATTAGTGGCATCGATACCAGAGCTTTGACAAAAAAGATTCGGGAAAATGGTACCATATTGGGTCGTATTGTTTATGAGTATCCCGAAAATATCACATCCTTGGCATTCTCCGATCCCAATCAACGTAATTTGGTAGCCGAGTGTTCGGTTAAGAAACCTATGGTTTTTAATGCCTCCGGTTCGCCTCGTATATGTGCCATAGATTGTGGTTTAAAATTGAATCAGATTAAATGTTTCATTTCACGTGGCGCTCGTGTCGACTTGGTACCTTGGAATTGGCGTTTGGATGAATCCACATTCGATGGTTTATTCATTTCCAATGGTCCCGGCGATCCGGTTGTTTGCAAGGAAACAGTTGTGCAAATACAAAAAGTTTTGAAATCGGGCCAGAAACCCGTATTCGGTATTTGTTTGGGTCATCAGCTACTGTCCTCAGCCATAGGTTGCAAAACTTATAAAATGAAATACGGCAACAGAGGCCACAATTTACCTTGTATACATCATGGCACAGGACGTTGTTTTATGACTTCCCAAAATCATGGTTTTGCGGTAGATACGGACACTTTGCCTATGGATTGGGAGCCTTTGTTTACCAATGCCAACGATAACACAAATGAAGGTAAAATTATTTCAACTTATTTCTAACATAATATGTAAATAATTTGTTGTTGTTTTCTAGGTATTATTCACAAGCAGAAACCCTATTTCTCGGTACAATTCCATCCAGAACATACCGCTGGTCCTGAGGACTTGGAACTATTGTTTGATGTTTTCTTAAATGCTGTCAGAAATCAAAAATCAAATGGAGCTTCTTCGGTTAGCTTGCGCCAACAGCTTATCAACCGCTTGATGTATACTCCTGTTCCCGAGTCTATACCGGAAAAGAAACCTCGTAAGGTTTTAATTCTGGGCTCTGGCGGTCTATCGATTGGCCAGGCTGGTGAATTTGATTATTCCGGTTCTCAGGCCATTAAAGCCATGAAGGAAGAAAAGATCCAAACTGTGTTGATTAATCCCAATATTGCTACTGTGCAAACTTCCAAGGGTTTGGCCGATAAATGTTATTTCCTGCCTTTAACGCCTGAGTATGTCGAGCAAGTTATTAAGGCTGAAAGACCAAATGGTGTGCTATTAACCTTTGGTGGTCAAACTGCTTTAAATTGTGGTGTAGAGCTGGAAAGATCGGGCATATTTGCCAAATACAATGTTAAGATCTTGGGTACACCCATCAAATCGATTATAGAGACAGAAGATCGTAAAATATTTGCTGAACGTGTTAATGAGATTGGCGAAAAGGTTGCTCCTTCTGAAGCAGTTTACTCGGTGGAAGAAGCCCTAGAAGCTGCCAAACGTATTGGTTATCCAGTTATGGCCAGAGCTGCTTTCTCTTTAGGTGGTTTGGGTTCAGGTTTTGCTGATAACGAGGAAGAATTGGATAATTTAGCCAGACAAGCTTTGGCCCATTCCAGTCAATTGATTATCGATAAATCTCTGAAGGGATGGAAGGAAGTTGAATATGAAGTAGTGCGAGATGCTTTCGACAACTGTATTACAGTGTGTAACATGGAGAATTTAGATCCTTTAGGTATCCATACCGGAGAAAGTATTGTGGTGGCTCCTTCTCAAACCCTTAACAATCGTGAATATAATATGCTGAGGACTACTGCCCTGAAAGTTATAAGACACTTTGGCGTCGTTGGTGAATGTAACATACAATATGCTTTGAATCCCTATTCCGAGGAATATTTTATTATTGAAGTTAATGCTCGTCTCTCCAGAAGTTCGGCTTTAGCTAGTAAGGCCACTGGCTATCCTTTGGCCTATGTAGCTGCCAAGCTGTCATTAGGAGTGCCATTGCCTAGTATTAAAAATTCAGTTACCGGTGTTACCACAGCCTGCTTTGAACCTTCTTTGGATTACTGTGTAGTGAAAATACCCCGCTGGGATTTGGCTAAATTCATCAGAGTAAGCAAAAATATTGGCAGTTCTATGAAGAGTGTGGGTGAGGTCATGTCCATTGGCCGTAACTTTGAAGAGGCCTTCCAGAAAGCTTTAAGAATGGTGGATAATTCTGTGAACGGTTTCGATCCATATCTACAGGAAGTAAACAATGATGAGCTAACAGAACCCACTGACAAAAGACCTTTTGTATTGGCGGCAGCATTAAAGGCCAATTATACCATAGACGAGTTACACTCTTTAACCAAAATCGACAAGTGGTTCTTAAACAAAATGAAGAATATCATAGAATTCTATAATCAATTGGAGGAGACTGGTTCTACTCTAAGTGCTGATCAATTATTACAAGCCAAGCGTATGGGTTTCTCAGATAAGCAAATAGGTCAAGCCGCCAAAATCACCGAACTGGCTGTGCGTACCTTGAGAAAAGAAATGGGCGTTATACCCTTTGTCAAACAAATCGATACTGTGGCTGGTGAATGGCCAGCGGCCACCAACTATTTGTATTTGACATACAATGCCACCGAAAATGATATTGACTTTCCAGGTGGTTATACCATTGTGGTGGGTTCTGGTGTATACCGTATTGGTTCTTCAGTAGAATTCGATTGGTGTGCTGTAGGCTGCTTAAGAGAATTGCGAAATCTAGGCAAACCCACCATTATGATCAACTACAATCCCGAAACCGTTTCCACTGACTACGACATGTGTGATCGTTTGTATTTCGAAGAAATTTCCTTTGAAATTGTCATGGATATTTACGAACTGGAACATTCCGAAGGTATTATTTTGTCTATGGGCGGCCAACTGCCTAACAATATTGCCATGGACTTGCATAGGCAACAAGCCAAAGTACTGGGTACTTCTCCTGAGTCTATTGATTCAGCGGAAAATCGTTTCAAATTCTCTCGTATGCTGGACCGCAAAGGCATTTTACAGCCCAGATGGAAGGAGCTTACAAATCATGAGTTAGCCATAACTTTTTGCGAAGAAGTCGGCTATCCTTGTTTGGTTAGACCTTCCTATGTATTATCAGGAGCTGCCATGAATGTGGCCTATTCCAATCAAGACTTGTTAACTTATTTGAATGCTGCCTCACTAGTCAGCAAAGAACATCCAGTGGTTATCTCAAAATTCTTAACGGAAGCAAAGGAAATCGATGTTGATGCTGTTGCGGCCGATGGTGAAATCTTGTGCATGGCTGTATCAGAGCATGTAGAAAATGCCGGTGTTCATTCGGGCGATGCTACTTTAGTTACTCCGCCACAGGATTTAAATGCTGAAACATTGGAAAACATTAAGCGTATAACACGCGATTTGGCCGCACTTTTGGATGTTACAGGTCCCTTTAATATGCAAATTATTGCCAAGAATAATGAGCTCAAAGTTATCGAATGTAATGTACGTGTCTCCAGGTCCTTCCCCTTTGTATCGAAAACTTTGAATCACGACTTTGTGGCTACTGCCACAAGAGCTATAATGGGTTTGCCTGTGGAGCCGGTAGATGTTTTACATGGCGTAGGCAAAGTTGGTGTTAAAGTGCCTCAGTTTAGTTTCTCACGTTTGGCTGGTGCTGATGTGCAATTAGGTGTTGAAATGGCTTCCACCGGTGAAGTTGCCTGCTTTGGTGATAATCGTTATGAGGCCTACCTAAAGGGTATGATGTCTACTGGCTTTCAAATACCCAAGAAGGCTATACTTCTGTCAATAGGTAGTTTTAAGGTAAGAATTAAATTTGATTTCTTGATGATTAGAGGGAAATTATTAAATTTTCTTATTTTCTGTCTCTAGCACAAAATGGAGCTTTTGCCCTCTATTAGGGATTTGGCGAAGATGGGCTACAAACTATATGCTTCCATGGGTACAGGAGATTTCTATGTTGAACATGGTGTGGATGTAAGTAAAAAGAATATTTAAAATGTTTTTAATTTTTTATTATTCTGAAATAAGTCTTAACAAGTAAACACTTTATATTAGAGATTAGGTATCTGAAGACTGATTAAAAACTCCCTTTAGCTGTAAAGTTTTACGTTTTAACATTTCCCGAATTTGAGCTTTTTTCTCCTCGGCTGTCATATGATTAAGAAACTGTTGAGTATTTTCCGAAATATTTTGAAATATTTCTGAATTTCCTATGGGCGATGTTTTTATAAAATCTGCAGATGTTTTCAATTTACTACGCAGATATGATGGTAAAAGAGATTGCTTATCTGTAACGATAACCTTTAAAGTCTTTTCGTTTTCCTCTGTCTCATCATCTTCATCGGCAGAATCTTTTTCTTTCGAGTCCTTGCTCTGAGTTTTAGATCTTAAAATACTTACAGGACTATAACCTTCGGATTTTTGTATAGAGTTCATATGCCCGGGTGGTAATGTTACAAGTTTATCACGAAATTTAATAGATTTTCTAGGTTCAGGTGACAAATCGGGTTCTGGTGAATAATCATTGGGAACGGAAGTAAATACTTTTGTCGAAGATTTCAAGCAGGTCTTAATTTCTTTCTCATCTGTCTTAACTAATGCAGGATTTATGTCTCCTGGTTGCACTTCTATCACCACATTACGAAACTTTATTGATTTTCTTGGTTCCGGAGACTGTAGGGGTGATAATGGTTCTGTTGCTTCCTCCAGAGTTAACATTTCCTTTCTATCCTCAATATAACTGTCTCTGCAAGTGCGAAACTTTAAGCATTTTTTAACTTCTGGTGTATGAACCTGAGGCTGCATTTCTTCGTAAAGATTCAAAGTGTCTGTTTCTTCTCTATTTTGTGGCACTTCGGGCAATACAGGTTCCGTACTTATTCTTCTTGGCAAAGAAGGTGGACCCGTATTGAAGTCTTCCTGGTCATAGATCATAAGCAAATCTTCATCGAGATTGTGTATGGAGGCCAAATATTCTTTGGCCCCAATGTCACAACCATAGTTGTGATAACATTTGCACAAGCGACGTGCCTGCGACAAATATGATTTGGCTTTTACTACGGAATGAAACTTAATTGACTTGGCTGCCATTTCCAAAAGATGATCGATAATAATTTCTAAAACATTGGTACGTCTAAGATTTTCCACACCTTGATTAAGTTGCCTGATGTTAGTGGATTTAATATTGCGTTTGAAAAAGAACTATAAAGTAATACTGGCTAGAGAAAGATTTTAAAAAGTTTTATAAGACCCTTCTCACATACCTCTACATCTATGGAGTCCACTGATAGTCTTTTGGCTTGCATTTCTTGTTTCTTCATTTCGATATTGTGTCTCAATAGATGAGTTTTACGTCTTAATTTACCATTTGTGCGCACATGATGTTGTTTTAGGCCCACCAATCCTTTGGCTCCTTCATCGGGCATTAGACTGGTTTCATCTTCATTCTCCTGAGTCAAATCCATTAAAGAACGAGCATTTTTTGCCAACATTTTCAACTTAACCATGTCATTTTCCATTAGATTTTCGTATAATTTTTTGAAATTCAATTTAGGAAAATAGTCTGTCGATGTAAAGTTTAGATTTCTTAAGGCAATCATTAGATGCATAACCGGATTAGCGGTTATATCCGCTAAAATGGTATACAAAGTATTGAGAGAATATTCGGGTATACTCTCGAATAGATTACGCTCTCTTATAAAGTAATCGCTGAGATATTTCTCTTTAACTCTCTGCTTAAAAGAGTTAATGAAACGTAGCAATACTTCGCCCAGGAACTCTTCAGGCCAAGCGGTATAGTCTCTTTCGCATTCCCAAAACAGATGCATACGCAAATGGTCCAAGGCAAACATAAGAGCCTTGTTCTTTTCCAAAGGTTCTACAAAACTCTTCAGTAAAGCCTTGGTGATCATATAGACCTTAACCTGGGCACTTGTTAAATGCTGTTCCAAATAACGTTCGGCTTTGGGGAAAACAATCCGCCATTCTATTTCCCGAAAAGGATTTCTACGCTTTTTGGGGGCATAACCCATGGGAATGACATGAAAGCCAAAGGTTTCGATGCGTTTTATCATAGAACGAGAAGGCCATTGTATTTGTTGTCCTGTCTGGGGATTAGTGGTTACAGGTCTTTCTCTCAAGCGAAACTCAAATGCACACTTTGGCCAATCGGCAACGTTTTGTGCGGCATATATGGCTGGTATAAGTTCATATTTGCTTGTGTATATAGAACAACCCTTATAGGAGGCCTCATTTAGATCTTGCTCACTAATATTTAGTTGTTGGGCTAACTTTTTGCGCACTAATTCCCCAAAATACTTCATGAATTCTCGTGAATTCAAATAGTTTTGGGCCAATAATTTGCGCCTTTTTTCCAACTCTATTCTATACAGTTTGATGGCTTGTAACGTATCATAATCCCTATAGTCTTCTCTACTGCTGCCTCCATAGCCATCGCTATCCTCATATTCACTGTCACTATCTTCCTCGTCATCTGTAAATTCCTCTTCTTGCAAAGGCTGTACAAAGTTACCCAATGATGATACACATGACTCGGGCAATACCTTTGCATCTATTCTATGCTGTTCTCGGGTATTATTCATCTTTAGCTCTTTTAAAGGATGTTGTGTATTAAGATGGGATATAAAAGCATAATCGTAATCCTGTTCCGAGTCACCACTACCATCCATGGTATTCAAAAATGTTTTGCTGCTGTAAGGACTTGTGGTACCATAACCTGAACTGCCTTCACTATAAATATCTTCGTTATCTGGCGACAAGGATTTTGCACTTTTAGGATCTTCTCTTAAACGCAAGCGTACATAACCTTTCCATTTGATGGTGTTTAACATTTGCAAATAGTCCTCTTTACAGGGTGTGGTTTCACGGAAATCCATTTCCATATCCACCTTACAGAGCGGTGATATCGAATCATAGTTGGCATCATTGGGACGCGCAATATCGATGTTTTCAAATACCACATACATGGTCTGAGGCTGCAGTAGTTGGGCATGATTTTTATCGGGTCCATGACTGAAATAAAGGGGGAAAGGGTATTAAAAACGTATTATTTTAGAAATGATATGTATTAGTCTTACTAAGGCTTGTAATTAATCCATTTTGCTACGGCCAAGTCCAAAGGATTTGTTACTAGAATTGAATGTTCTTCCAAATTATGATTGAATTGCTTTTCAGTTTCCAATATATCCTCAGCTATTAATGAGAGTTCACTGTAATCAAAGAATTTCAACAAAGTTTGTTAAATTGGAATTTTCAACAATTTCTTGTTTCAATATCTGATAATATTTAAAAAGTGCTGCGTTCAAACACTCTCAATTATTTGAACTTTTAAATACACCACCACCTGTTGTTATCACTTGTAAATGAATCAAAAAAAAATTTCACTTGTTTAACAACATTTAAACTTAAAACACTTTTAAAAAAAGACATCATAGACAGAAATGGGTATTCACACATAAATTTAATTGATAAAATATTTACGGGAGATTGAAACAGACATAGTAGAATATGGCAACAGTAGTTGATGAGTTCTACTTAGATAAGTGCTAAATAAATATCCGCCTTTTGAAAACACATGCAGCGGAAGGCCTTTCCTATTTACAAAATGCGGTTCTTAAATGGTATTAAAACAAAAAAAACAAAACATTCAGTAGAAATTCTAACGACAAACCTTTCATAATTTTTAAAAAATTGCATAGATAGGGTCATTTGATTTAAAATGAATTCACATAAATCCTCATTTAATTGTTTTTGTATTTTCGTTTCCAATTGACGATTTAAATCTTCGCGCCGAAAATCATAGCGCATCGTATGATAATTGGAACTTGATTGAGATTCCGGCGTTTCAGCACTATTATCGCCACCTTGTCGTATATTATTAGTTTGCAATTGTAATTCGTGCATGGAATTACATGAACTATTACGTTTATTACGTTTCGTTTTACGTTGTTTTTTCGCTTGTTTCTTTTGCAAACGGGCAATTTGTTTTTTCTCCTTCTCCTGCTGTAAGCGTGAGCGTTCTCTTTGCGTTTCCTTAAATTGTATTTCCTGTAGAGGATTATTTGGTTTCTCTAAAAGCTTTGAACTAGAACGACCCATTTATTAGCGATTTTTCTTGCTTTTCACTTTTCGTTTGCTGGCGTTATGCTTGCTAGGCCGAGATCTTCATCTATTAAGAGTCAATTAAAAACTAAAGAAATGAAATTGATCATTAGTTTTCTAGATTGTTATCGCTGATGATGGTTACTTTGTTTCATAGGCAGCAGTATGGTGCGGTATTGGTAGATATTTTTATGGTTCTTTCTTATCAATAAATAATTGCTTTTCTTTACTTTTCATATATTTTTATTTAATAATAATGTTATTTATTTATATATTTATTATTGTTATTGTTATGATTGCTGTTATATGTGGTGATTTTTTTTTTATTCTGCAGAATTTTATCTTTTTTTTAGTAAAAGACACGGGCTCTTCTTCTTTTCTTCTTTTTTGTGTAACTAAGATATCGATTTACTTTTAAAGAAGAGTCATCAGTTGGTAAAAAAGTTTAAGAAGTGAGCAAAAAGATGTTGCAGGCTTTAGTTTTCAGGATTACATATTTACTTCATACATACGTTAGGGACCTAGCGTGCTTTTATGCCGTTGAAAAGTTAGGCTTAAGCCGAAAGACTTACTTACTTAACTGGCCATTACAACCCTTCAGTCAGGATTATGACCTAGCTTCTTACACCATAAATGTTGTGTGTGTTAAGTTTATATATGAATGGTGGGACCTACAGTTTAAAGTCGACACTGAGCTACAAATTTTTAAGCAACTTTTCATGACAATTTTATTTACTCTCAGAGTTTTTGTTCGAGAAGTCTCACGGCCTCATGTCTAATAAGCCAACACACTATCTACTAGACTAAGTCGAAAGACACTGCTTTGTAGGTTTAAGTTTAGCTTACAGAACGTGTACTTGTCAATTGAGACAAGTACAGTACACGGAGGTCAAGTTGACCCATTGTACAAACTTTCTACGGGAGAGAGGATAATAGAGGGGATAGGAAAAAAAGAGAGGAAGTAGAAAAGGGAGAATGAGGAAGCGGAGGAATTATCCAGACTAACAAAAACACAAGCCCTATTGAAGCCCTAGCACTTCTCAACCAGCTCAAATTAATTATGAATGGAGAGCCTTGATGTCAGGTCTCGATACAGAATTCAAACTCTCAAAGAAGACCCTGGCCAACCTCAACCTACTAAGGACTGGACAGTTACAGAGGAGGTGTTCGATAGTCTCCAACATACCCTGCAATAGTCCAGATCCTTGGCAGCGATCTAATCTTGCAGTGCCCCGTAATAAACCCAATAACTAACCTTAAACTGGCCTTATCTGCTTCGTAATACGTTTTACGTTTTTCGCTTTTCGTTTAAAGTGCATCTTTTTCTTTACTTCCTCTTCACACTTTTTGTGGGATAGGGCCTCTAGGTTAGGTTAGGTTAGGTTAGAGGACGTGTACTTGTCAACTGTGACAAGTACAGTACCCGGAGGTCGAATTGACGCATTGTACAACGTCCTAGCTTCTCACACCACTCGTGTTGTGTGTGTTAATTTTATACATGAGTAGCGGGATCTACAGTTTAAAGTCGACTCCGAACGACAGATTTTTGAGAAGCTTTTCATGGCAATTTTTACTCCCAGAGTTTTTGCCAGAAATCTGCTGAGAGGAAGTCGCCGAAGAAATATTTTCATATTTTCGTTTTGATGTCTGACCTGGGATTTGAACTCGGGCCTTCCGTCTAATATGCCAACACACTACTTACTAGACCACGGCGACTACCTACTAGACCACGGGCCTCTATATAGAATTTCATTTTCATTTTATTTCATTCGAACTCCTTATTCATGTGGGTTTTCGGCAACACTTTCTTCTGTTCTCTTGAGACCTCCAATGCGAGGATTGTTGGTATATTTTCTTTGGCAGTTTCGTAACCACATGGCTGAGTCATTTCCATTTCCTCCTCTTTATAAAAGAAGGAAGTGGTTCAATACTGCATTTGTTGTATAGTTTGTCATAGGGCCATCCAATTTTCAAAATACGACGTAAACATTGATTTGCATGCAAGGCGTGATGTGACTATGCAAGAGCTAGCGACAATGGTGAACTACTATGGGATTATTAAGCTGTTTTGTCTTGTTCTACATATTTGGCTTTATTCCGCCATGCTGCTATTTTTATTAACAACACTGCTTGCCCCGTTGCATTGTCTTGTGTTTGATTAATGACAAGTTAATTGAACTTGGAATATATTGTTAAATAAATAATATCTGTGCGTATTTACTTTGCCCAGTTAAAAAAATAAATATTGATCATCGTAACAGATTTCAGAATTCCTTTAAAATAATAAAACGCACCACAGCCCCAATAGCCCTGTCTTTAGTAAATTCAAAAGAACTGATTAAACATGAGAAAAAGTGAAGATATCAGCAACTCTCTTTAAATAATTAATAAAAAATTGTAATAGAATCACAGTATACTTTAACAATTCCACGTAGTTATCTAAAGTGTTCCCATATGTTTATCTAATTTGAACAATTCTTAACCCATATTTAGAGAGATATTGGCTAATCTAAATAAGAAAAAGCTAGGCAAACATATAAAAATTGAAGTTAAATTGAATTTTAGATTTCCTTACATCAACTAGGATTTATTAATTTACCGTTACATTCCTTTTCTTTTCTAAATTTCAGGTTGAATGTGTTCAATGGACATTCGATAAGAATATGCCGGAAGATTTAAGCGGCGAATTGAGACATTTGGCTGAGTTTTTGGCCACCAAACAATTCGATATGATTATCAATTTACCCATGCGGGGTGGTGGTGCAAGAAGGTATTTTTGTTGTCCTTATTTCCAAGCAATTATGTGTTAATTTATCTTCTTTTCTCTTCTCTATAGAGTATCCTCCTTTATGACGCACGGTTATCGCACCAGACGTTTGGCGGTCGACTATTCTATACCCCTTGTAACGGATGTTAAATGTACTAAACTATTGGTGGAATCTATGCGCATTACCGGACGTAAACCTGCCATGAAGACGCATACGGATTGCATGACTTCACGCCGTATGGTCACTCTACCCGGTTTTATAGATGTCCATGTGCATTTACGTGAGCCAGGCGCCACGCATAAGGAAGATTTTGCCAGTGGCACAGCAGCCGCTTTAGCTGGCGGTGTTACTATGGTCTGTGCTATGCCCAATACAAATCCCTCAATAATAGATAGAACCTCATTTGCTCTATTCCAAGAATTGGCAAAGGCTGGTGCTCGTTGTGATTATGCTTTATATGTGGGCGCATCCGATACCAATTGGCAGCACATTCATGAGTTGGCTGCCCAGGCGGCAGGCTTGAAAATGTATTTGAATGACACGTTTAGTAATTTGAAAATGACTGATATGACCGTTTGGGAGAAGCATATGCAGAATTGGCCCAAACGGGCTCCCATAGTGTGTCATGCTGAGAGGCAAACCATGGGTGCTGTGATATTAATGGCTCATCTAATGGATCGTCCAGTGCACATATGCCATTTGGCGCGTAAAGAGGAAATTATGATTGTCAAGGCAGCCAAGGAGAAAGGTATGCGTGTGACATGTGAAGTGTGTCCCCATCATTTGTTCTTGTCCACCCGAGATATCGATGTTATTGGTGCTGGCAGAGCCGAAGTTAGGCCGGTGTTATGCTCGCCAGAAGATCAAAAAGCCTTGTGGGATAACATGGACTGTATAGATGTATTTGCTACTGATCATGCTCCCCACACGTGGGAAGAAAAGAACTCCGAAAAGCCACCACCAGGTTTTCCTGGCATTGAAACCATTTTACCTTTATTGCTTCAGGCTGTAGATGAAGGCCGTTTATCCTTGGATGACATAAAGAACAAATTCTATCGTAATCCCAAGAAAATTTTCAGTCTTCCTGAACAGCCCAATACGTATGTGGAAGTGGATTTGGATGAGGAGTGGATCATATCGAAAGAATTTATGCATTCCAAGGCCAAATGGACTCCCTTCGAGGGCACAAAGGTTAAGGGTAAAGTGCATCGTGTTGTTTTAAGAGGTGAAGTGGCCTACATTGATGGTGAAGTTTTGGTACAACCTGGCTTTGGTCAAAATGTACGCAGTCAATACAATATCAAGCCTTTGATGCAACAGTCCTTGGAGTCTTTGGAGATTAAAACCTCTATTGATAATTTGGATACTGTGAGATTAGTTGATCGCGCCATCGAATTTGTGTCTGATTCCCAAACAAATGAGGCATTTGCCAAGCTGCTAGCAGAGCCTCCATCTAAGGCAACAGTACACTTTTCCGGTGATCCCGGTATTTTGCGTCCTATTTCCCCTATGCCACGCATACGCTGTGATTCCGCTAGCAATGCTAGCCTTAAGGAACTCATTCAAAAGAGTTCCGCCACTGCACCCATTTCACCAGTTACGCACAGTCTTTTGGGACGCCATATTCTAACGGTGGATATGTTCACCAAGGAGCAATTAAATGACATTTTCAATTTGGCTCAAATGTTAAAGAGTAGAGTGGTCAAGGATCGCCCGGTTGATGACTTGTTAAAGGGCAAAATTATGGCATCGGTGTTCTATGAAGTGAGTACCAGAACATCTTGTAGTTTTGCAGCTGCCATGCAAAGATTGGGTGGACGTGTTATTTATATGGATGAGACCAGTTCATCGGTGAAAAAGGGCGAAACTTTGGAGGATAGTATCTCGGTAATGGCTGGCTATTCGGACGTTGTAGTACTCAGACATCCCGAACCTGGAGCAGTTAGTGTAAGTACACAAAACGTTTGAAATAGTTTGATAAATGAGCAGAACGAATAACGTTTGTTTCTGTTTATTTTTGTAGCGTGCTGCCCAGCATTCTCGTAAACCCTTGATCAATGCCGGAGATGGTGTGGGTGAGCATCCCACTCAAGCTTTGCTTGATATCTTTACCATACGTGAGGAAATTGGTACCGTAAATGGTCTTACCATTACAATGGTGGGTGATTTGAAACATGGTCGCACAGTGCATTCACTGGCACGTCTCTTGACCCTGTACAATGTCACCATACAATACGTCAGCCCGCCCAATTTGGGTATGCCCGATCACATCATGCGTTATCTTAATTCCAAGGGTGTTAGTCAAAAGGTTATGAATAGTTTAGAAGAGGCTTTGCCAACCACCGATGTATTGTACATGACTCGCATACAAAAAGAAAGATTCTCCAGTGAGGAAGAATACCAACAGGTAGGTTTAATTCAAAGTATTTTTATGTGAATTTGTATTTATTTTTTCTGTTTACAGAGCTGTGGCAAATTCATAGTCACACCGAAACTTATGACACGTGCCAGCCGTCGTACTATAGTTATGCATCCTTTGCCTCGTGTATTTGAGATTAGCAAAGACTTTGATTCCGATCCTAGAGCCGCCTATTTCCGTCAAGCCGAATATGGCATGTATATACGCATGGCTCTATTGGCCATGGTTGTGGGTTGTCGCAACTGATATGCCTCCCATTATGAGTTGATTGTTGATTTACTTTGAAAGGCATTTACCATTTCTCTACATACATATATTTTTTTATATAATTTATATGCATTTTATTATACTTTTTTTATATATATACGTATACATATACAAAAATATTCTATAGAATTAAATATAAAAAAAAATTGTTTAAAAGCTTAAGTTAATACATAGATACATACATACTAAAACATAATATATTTTGTCTATTGTAGAGTAAATTACTTAATCTAAATACGAAACAATTAGACATGCCAACATCCCCAGAGATACCATAATTTCGAAAAGATGTCTTCGTTCGCCCAATAATATTCCGTTCAGTCTTCTCGTTTACAATTCACTTGCTTGTTCCTTACTTAAAACAATTGTCATATTCGATATGCGGTTTTTGACCAAACATTATCACAACCACTCATAACACTCAGTAGCGTTCAATTTGTATTGTTGTATCTCTTGGTGGTTCTACCTCATCTTGCCAGTGAGTCTTTTTCTTTTGCTTGGTGGTTTTAAAGGAACTGCTTAAAACCAATTCGCTGCTTTCAAAAGCTTTATTTAAATTGCTTTGCAAATTGCCACTGGAGCGACGTTCACAAATAGCCGAAATCGATCGCATTTGCAATTGTTTGGGATTATGAATGATGGTGGCTGTAGAAGAGCTACCAACAGAATCATCGCTTAAAGTGGAAGATCTTTTATTTGCGGTTGGGGAACCTGTTTCAGAGCATCTGTCACATTCATGTTTGCTGTGGAAGGAAGAGAGAAGATTCGTTATATACTATGGCCACACAAAAATTCAAAGAAATTTCATACTTTTTAGATTTGTTGCATGCCACCAGAAACAGCAATATGGTTAATATAACTATGGCTGCCAGAAGGCCAGACAGACCCGCTATCATGGTCATCATTTCATGAGGTTGACCATCGGATGTTACTTTTGTTACTAAAATGAGAAAAAAATGAAAAAAATTATTATAATTCATTTAATTATTTAAAAAAGGGAAGATATTTAATGATCTTAAGAGCGAATAGAAAATATTTAAGAATGCATATCAATTCGATAATGTATTGATAAAATTGTGTAGAAAATCATATAAGCAAATCGAAAAAGTACAGCATACTTTTAGGATAAAAAAAAATTGTGCCAATTATTCGTTAAATATTCAGTGCGATATTCAAATACGAATATGATTTTTTTATTACAAACAAAATAAAAGTTTTTTAAAATTACGACTACTTTTAAGCTATAAAATAAATCTTTTTTATTTATAATAAAATTATAATTATTCAGTTTGTACTGTAACAGTAGCGTAGCATAAGCCGCCCTTTTAAAATAATATCCAATATCCAACCAATATTAAATACATAATTTCCTTTGTTACATTCATTAATTCATATGTTTCATAACTATGAAAATGAGAATTAGTATTGTGATGAAGAATAAATCGTCCTTTGTAGTCAATTTCCTTATGCACTTCAAGGTTTTTAAACCAAAAAAAAGTGCAAACACTTGTTTGTTTTTAGTCCCTTTGCGTTGCCTTAAGTAGTAGTAAAAAAAAAAATTAAGTTGTCCACAGATATATGAAGCCAATCTGTTGAACACACAATGACTTTCGCACTATGACTCTTACTTGCTTGTTAATTAGTCATTACAACCCTTCAGTGATGACAACTACCTAGCTTCTCACACCACCCATGTTGTGTGTGTTTATTTTATCCATTAGAAGTCAAGTAATAACGTCAGCGATATATTGTCGTATCGAAATTTTTCTTATGTACGCAACACATACACATACATATAAAAATTATTAAATTTTAGGAATTTTATGTCATAGCCAAAGCCAAAGTAAAGAAATCTGTTCAAACCGATAAAAAAATTTCAAGATAATTTCAAGCCATAACAACGGCAGATATGACAATATACGGTGTTTTATTTTCATATGGCCTTCAAAACCTCAGAAAACTACTCTTAAGCTACAACAGAAGCATTTAAGTTTAACTAGTCATATTTTTGTTTTTGTACCCCATTTGCTCCATTATGATCTGTTTGCAAAACTTCTAGATTAACGCGCAAATAAATGCTTTACAATTTCAAGGTCGCTTAGATGAAAAAAGGTGCTCCAATTAGACGCAATTTTTAAACTGAACATTTAACGCACATGTGTTTACCAAGCCCAAAGCAAAAATGACTTCAAATTGCAATTCTTTGAATTGCATTAAAATTTTTAAGTGTTTTTTTTTGTTTTTAAATTTTTATAAGTATGATTTAATATATGAGTATGTATTAATTTCGTGTAACATTCCATAATTCATTCATTCATTAATTTGTTTTTTTTGTTTTAATTTTTCCAATAATTTATTACAGTGTTGTTGTTTATTAATTTTTGTTTTTTTTTTTTACATTTTAAAGCCGCTCATTGACAAACGTTTAGTGCGGCAATCGCACTTAATTTTTTAATTTTTTATTTTTTTTTTATTTTTAGTTTATACAGCCGTTTTGAAAGTGAATTTGACCTTCAACTTGACTCTGTTTCAACTTTATTACATTGAGGTGGGGATTTCTTTATAAATTTTATTTTATTTTATTTTTGTTTTTATTGTAAAAATTTTAATATTTTTTCGATTTTTTTTTCCTTTTACCAATGATTAAAAAGAGCGTTCGTTACGTTTTAAGAAACAATCCACAATTGGTTTTTTTTTAAATACAAGTTTGTTACCAATTTCAATTGAAAAAAATTTATTGATTTTTTTGAACCTCGTTTCATAACCCCACTCATTTATACAGATGAATCTGGTTTTAACGATTTTGAATTCATTGATTTTTGTTTTTTATTATTTATTTCCGCTTTTTAAAATTTAAATTCAAAGTTTTTGTTAACAGTTACATGTTTTAATAACGGTAATAAGCAAAACTTTATGTTCCAAAAGTTTTTGTATTGATAACATTGGAGAATGCCAGGTGTCTCTCTAAAAAACACACGGTTTTGTAATTCTTTGTTTAGTTTGTGTTGGCTTAACTGCGCTTTAAAAATGGATTCCAACAAAGAAAATATTTTGAGCCATATTTTACGCAGTTTCTACTACATACATATGTACATACATATATAACTGTTAATAGGCAATGTTACTATTCGAGGGCGATTTACTTAACTGATCATTACAATCCTTCAATTAGGATTACAACCTAGCTTCTCTCACAACCCATGTTGTGTTAGTTAAGTTTATACACGGGTCCCTTTAGACAGGATTACAATCTAGTTTCTCGCACTACCTCTGGCGCATGTTTTGATTTTGTGCATGAGAGATGGGACCTACAGTTTAAATTTGCTTCCGAACGACAGGGAAACTTTTCATGATAATTTATTTACCCTCAGATTTTTTGCCATAAAATTGCTAAAACGAAGTCGTCGAAAAAATTATTTTTAAAATTCGTTTAGTTCGAGATGTTTGAGTTAGGGTTTGAACCACTGCCTACTGTATAATAAGCCAACACATTATCCATTAGTATTCGGCAACTTTACATGTGGTAACCTAAAGCGCGGACAAATTTCAATAAGCAGTTTTTAAGCCACTTATGATGGTGTAGGAGTTTTTGCTGTGTTCTGGATATTATTGGAAGGTTCTCATATTTAAAAATAAGTGATCATTACAACCCTTCAGTTAGGATTAAGGACCAAGTTTCTCACACCACTTATGTTATATGTGTTAATTTTATATATGAGTGGCTGGACCTACAGTTAAAGTCGACTCCGAACGACAGGTTTTGTTGAGAAACGTTTTCATGGCAATTTTATTTAGTCGTCGCAGAGTTTTTGTCAGAAATCTGCTGAGAGAAAGTCGCCGAAGAAATATTTTATTCATATTTTCGTTTTGATGTCTGATTTGGGGTTAGAACCGTGGCCTTACGTCTACTAAGCCAACACACTACCTACTAGACTTCGGCGACAGAACGTTCTCAAAAGGTTCTCATATATCGGATCTATTATTAAGTGTTTCTAATCTTTATATTTAAATGTACAGTCAACCCTCATATAACGCGGTGAGTGCGTACCTAGGATTTCACCGTACAAACCAGGCCAATTCGTAGCGCGTTCTATGGAAACCGTCTACCGCGTTGTATGGAAACCGCGCTATAAGAAACTCAGAATTAGTACAAATTCCATCATTCGTACCGTGTTATATGGAGACCAAGAAATACAAAAGGCAAGGTAAATATAAATTATTTTTATTGATTTTAGGAGTTCATATAAGGATTGATAAAAAAAAAAATGAAATAAAAACTAAACTAAAAGACTGCAAGGAACTTATGGGATGTTATTGAACGGAAACCGCGCTGTAGGAGTACCGCGTTATAGGAGGGCTCCGCTTTATATGGAAACCGCCGTTTAAAAGTACCGCGTTATAGGAGGGCTGTCGCAATTTCAGCCCCGCGTTATATGGAAACCGCGTTCTGAGAGTACCGCGTTATAGGAGGGTTTACTGTATTTACATTTTTTTGGTTTTTGTTTGTTTACATTTTGAAAATTTAATTAAAAATAAAGCGAAAATTATTGTAAATTGTTGTTGTTAACCAGTTATCGAAAACAGGGAAATGCCAGAAGTGTCTGAATCCTGTCTTTATAGTTAAAGGGGTGTGTTCTATAAACTTTCTTATTAAAAAAAACAAAAACAAAAACTTAATTACACTTATTATTTACAACAAAAACAATAAAATACTGTCAAAAACTTTAAATAATTGAAATAATTTGTAAACAATTTCCTGCTTTTTTTAGTTTTGAGTTTCTAAAAGAGTTGAAATGTAGACAAAAACTGTATTTGGGGGAGGTAGTGTATTCAATAAATTGTAAACTACTACACAGTGTGTAACAATATTTTTGTTTTAAATAAATTCAACAACAATAAAAATAACGATAAAATGAGTAAAAATTTACACATTTTGTAGAGAGTGTAACACTTGGCAAACGGAAATGCGTTTAATTTTGTTGACCTTGAATATTTTATTTTTAATTTTTTTCTTTCGAAATTGCACGCATTTATTGTAAACAACTTTCGCAAAATGTTTAAAAATAAAATTGAAAATGTTAACAAATGTTTTTTGTTTTTGTCTAATACTAGAGCAATAGAACTTCCAGATATTTTTAGAATTCCTATGAATAGTTATACGATTTATGTTTTATTGTGTCAGGTTTTTAGCAAAAAATAGATTCTAACTGTGCCAAATGAAAGTTGACAGACAGTATGTGCGGAATTATCATTGGAGGCAATTTAATTGCTGTCTACATTTGTGAAACGATGTTTGACAAGTTTTAAAATCAAAAAAAATTTAAATTCATTGCAAAACTTTTAAAAATATAGTCGAATCGTTATTTAAGACCGAGCTAGGGGATGAGTTTTCATATCAATTGACAAATTAATCAGTGTAGTGGTTATTTCCATTGGTTGTAATTGCTACGGATCTAATAGGTAGTGGCCTCATATTAGATGTGAGGCGATTTCCCCTCAGCAGATTTCGGGTAAAAACTCTGAGAATAAATATGAATTGTCACGAAATTCTTCTCAGTAATCTGTAGGTGGGAGTCAACTTTACACTGTAGAATCCGCCACTGATGGTTAAAATTTACACACACAACATGGGTGGCATGAGAAGCTAGGTCGTAATCCTAACCAAAGAATTGTAATGACCAATTATGTTAAGTAATATCACCCTAGAAGTCGCTGTAGTCTGGTAGGTAATGTGTTGGCTCCTTAGACGCGAGGCCACGTCTCAAGCCACAGGCCAGAAATCTCCAACAAAACGAAATCTGAGAAAATATTTCTTCGGCGACTACCTCTCAGCAGATTTCTGGCGAAAACTCAAGGAGTAAATAGAGAATTGCCATGAAAAGCTTCTCAAAACTTTGCCGTTCGGAGTCGACTTTAAATTGTAGGTAACATACACAACGTAAATGATGTGAGAAGCTAATAATCCTGGCTAAAGGGTTGTAATGACTAATTATGTATGTATGTATGTATGTAATATGAAACTAGCATATGCTTGAAATGAAAATTTCTATCCTGAAACGAGGCTCCCACGGACATTTCAGTTTCCACCTGTGATACTTTGCTGTGTTTGCTACCACAATATTTACCTTCTACTACACCCAATCATATCATATGTGCTGTCATTTATAGTCACCTATGTTGCTCACTATATTTTTTATTTTAATTCTTTGAGTGGGTGCCCTGGTAGTCTAGAGGGCAGTGTTCTAGACTATTAGCGTGAGAGAGGTGGGTTCGATTCCCACCAGAGACTCTGGTCTGTGACACTACACCGAGCATATGGTGAGCATCTTTATTAAATAGAAATATTTCTATCGGATCTTGTATTAAGTGTTTCCTATCTTTAAATTTAATTCAAACAAATTAGGTGGGAGCTATCAATGAATTATTTTCTTTTATTCATTTGAAAGACCTCTTGATGTCATTAATATAATGAATACAACAAATCAGATATTCATTAATTGTAATGTAATTACAAATTCATAATTTTTATTATTATTTTCTTTGTTTGTTTTGTAATAATGATCATATTTTTAAAGTACAATAAATGAATACAAAAAAATAAATCCAATAATTAACTTTTAATTCCATCCAGTAGTCCATATGTTTCCATTAATTAAGCGTTTATTTCGCCCTCAAACAATTAACATTTTAATTCTAAAGAAATAATTAACATACATACATAATTGGCCATTGCAACCCTTCAGTCAGGATTACGGCTAGCTTCTCAACAGAAATAATTAAAAAAATATTTATTTTTTTCTAATTGTGACTGGCATGGCTAATTAGAAACGAAGTGAGACTAAAAACTTTAAATGCAGAATTTAAATCCAATCACTGAAGATTAAGTTAAGTAAGTACAGTAACCGATGCAAAAGAAATAATTCCAATGGAAACATTTCATACAATTAAGGTTTAATTAAGGTCTCGTTATGGCCTCTTAAATAAATGTTGTTAGTTCGATCTACACGAGCTTATCTTTCCTTGTCCGGTTCTTACAGGCATAATGATTAGAAATTGTCGGGAATCACTTTAAGGGCCATTATGACAACTTGCCGTTAACTAAAGAGGGGATTTAACGGGCAGATACATTGTTTTTCATTATTATGAGTACCCAATAAGATAGAAGTGAGCGTTAAGCTAAAGGGAGGATGATCCTACTTGGTAACTTTTAAAGTTAAGTTTATGTCTGAACTTGACATATTATTATTTTCAATATGGCAACTTCAAATATAAACAAAATGGGTAAATACAACAACAAAATAAGAGGCCCTTCGTTGCCACTGCCTTTAAAAAAAACTTGCTTAATTGAGCAGTTTTATCGACATTGCTCCGGCACTGCCATATTTTTGAAAAAGTTAACTTTATTTTATATGTATAACGAAAAAAAGTTAAAGATAACTTTACAGTTCCCTTTAGCTAAAGGTACCTTTAACTAAACCCAAGTTTAATGGCAAGTTGTAATAATGGCTCTAATACTGATTAATTTTGATCAGTAGGTTCAACTGCTAGAGAGATCTGCCCTTACTTACAAATAAAGAAAGGCCTCTCAGATGTGAGTGATTTGAATCAAATAACTCACACGGACCAACAGATACACCGAGTATCTGTTCGACTCCGAACGACAGATTTTTGAGTAACTGTTCATGGCAATTTTATTTTCTCTCAGAGTTTTTGACAGAAATCTGCTGAGAGTACGTCGCCGAAGAAATATTTTTTCATATATTGTTTTGATGTCTGACCCGGGGTTTGAACCGTGGCAAAAAATATTCATTCACTGATTAAGGCATCTGACAGAGTAATTCGTAGTCTAATTCAAGAAGTTCTATTAATTGATGTCAAACACAAATAAACTGTCACAGATTGTTTAAATTTTAATAAGAGGTGATCGACAGATGTCGATTGCAGTGACACTTATAGACTTATTAATCCACCCTCGCATATTTGAATGCCATTCGCTTTGTATTGAACCCACACAATAGTTTTTGAACTTTAATTTTCGTGAAATTTAAATGTAACCTGAGCTTTAAATTCATTTTATAGGCATTTGTTTGGTTTCGAATTTAATTTCATTTATTGTTAATGACACGGAGGACAATATAGTTTTATTATTATTATAATTTTACTACCGTTATAGGCAGTTATAAATTATTAAAAAAAAATTTGTTTTTTTTTTTGTCGTTTTGTTTTGATCTAAAATGGTAATTTATATGCCAGTCATTTTTTTTAATGTCAATCAACCGTATTGTAACAGAGTTGCGATCAAAATAACATGAAAAAAAAAATAAAAACTCAATTCAGGAAGTAAATGATGATGTCGTTTTTTGAAAATTAATACCACCCTTTTAAAAAGCATGAATAAACACAAAAACAAAATCAAAATCGAATAAAAATAATTGCAAAAAATATTGCAAAATTACTGTGATATTTGTGAAAATAAATGAACTGCAAATAATGAATAAATAACAGTAAATTCAATTGTATCTTCTTCTATTACTTAAATATATACATGTAAAAGAGAAATTGCATTTGTTTGTTTGTGTTGAAAAATGTTTCCAAATGTATTGGAATTAATTTTTCTTTCAGAATTGTTACGAAAATTAATAATCTAGATACTGGTGTTTTGCTTTAACATCACTTAACATTAAAATGGTAAACAAGTAAACAAAAATACAACAACAAACACCAGCATAAAAAATGTAAACAAAATACACAAAACAACAATAATGAAAAAACGATGTTTACATTTGTTGAGATTTCGAGAAGGCGAAGCCATGAACATTCGCCTTCAAGAACATTCATTAGGCTGTTTACTCTGCCATATAAAACACAAGGCAAAGCAGGCGAGTGAAGTGTGAAGAGTGAAGACGCGTTGAAGAAACGCGTTTGAAGAGAGTAATCGTGGTTTGAAGATCTCCGTTGCAAAGATCTGTCGAATGATTGTCTAGTAATTGTTATTGTTTATGCAAAGAGTACAAGCAGACGAATAACAGAGAAAAGCAATTATTGTTGTTTACATCAAGTTGTGAACACAAATTTATTTTTATTTTATTTGCAATCTACGAGTTCATATTATACATACATACTTAATTGGCCAGTCAGGATTACGACCTAGCTCCTCACACCACTCATGTTGTGTGCCTTAATCTCATACTTGAATGGCGGGACCTACAGTTTAACGTCGACTCCGAACGACAAATTTTTGAGAAACTTTTTCATCGCAGGTTTATTTACTCTCAGAGTTTTTGCCAGAAATCTGCTGAGAGAATGTAACCGAAGAAATATTTTTGTTTATGTCTGACCTGGGATACGAACACAGGCTTTACGTCTAATAAGTGAACAGACTACCTACTAGACTACGGTGAATTTATTTCAATATTTAAGTTAAAATAAACTATAAATGAGTTAACGAAGCATAGCGGGTTTTAGTTTTTAATAGACATCATTCAGCTTCATATAATTTTCCTTCTTTTTTTTACAAAAAAAAATTAAAAAACTAACATTGTCATGACATTTTCCTTATTTGAAAGAGGTGTGCCTGCATTTTGTTAGGGTTCGTTACTTGCAAAAGAAATGTGTTTTTATTTCTTCTTTATTTTCTTTTTTATTTTCTGTTTTTATTTACTTTTTGTGAATTTATTTAATATGATGCATGTTGTATTTGTTTATAAATGTTTATTTGTTATTTGTTTACAATTAATTATACACTCTTTTATAATATATTTTACAAAATTCGTGTGTAATTTGTTTTTTTTTTGTTTTTCAAATTGTCTTGTCTTACAAGGAAAACACTTTCATTTTAACATTGGCACAGTGTAACGCTTGGTATTAAAAGATGGCATATATTTATTTATTTCGGATTTAAAATATAATTTAAAATTTCAAGTTATCCACTTGTAGATACAATTAAAACAGACAACAGAGCCTAGACGAATTGATCTTTGTTAGAGTGTAATTACAGTCTTATTATCTACGACTGAAGAACTTATCGATATGTATGTAGGTTGTAAACAACTTAAATACTATTTTTAATTGAATATCTGAATTTAACGAAATTATTAAAAATATTTCTTAAGAAATTCAACTTAACGTTGGAAAAATATATTTTCCACTTTTTTTTAAATTAAAATTGTAAATTATTAAATAATAATAATAAAAAACTATTGATTTTCAATAATAATTAGTTTAAGGCTAATCAATAAAATTTAGTTAAGGTCAAGAACATGACTAATCATAACACTGATCACTGAAGGCAACGCTTTCATATCAAATGGGGAATCCATTCGACTAGCAAATAAGTGGAAATGAATTCATTTTTACTGAATCGAATCGAATCGAATTGAATATTTTAATTAAAATAAATTCAGATTAGATACGATAGAGAAGAGTGAAAACTTATGTAAATCTTATCAGTTGTTAGACGAATCAGTTAACTGGAAATTGAAATTACGGAGGTGTTTTTCAATAAAATTAAAATAATTACAGGGCGGCTATAACACTTCATATGTGAGTGTTTGTTTACAAGTTTATAATGATTGCCTCAAACTAAACTAAACTTGTCGTTGGAAACAAGAGTGGTGTAAGAAGCTAGGTTGTAATCCTGACTGAAGGATTATAATAAGCAATTAAGTAAGTGAGTATGAGCTGTCAAGTAAGCTAAGATTGAATTATTTTAAAACCAAATTATAACAACACAACTTACATGGGTCGTAAAGATCAATTATTCAATCAATCACTCAATCAATTTCTTAATCAAAGGTGGTATTAATGTGTAAGAGTGGCGTTTAAAATTGAACTGTCTTGTCAAGTCATGATTATTCATGATATAATTTACACATTATCGGCGATTAACAATAATAAGTTGAAACAAATTTAAGCCTCCAATAATTACAGCATTTGAAAATAAATTATTTCAATTAAAAAATAAAAATAAATAAATATTTATAAAATAATAAATAATTACAGAAACCAAATAAATTTCACTTTAATAACTTTAAGCAAACATTTCACTTAAAATGGAATTTAAAACACTTGTTTGTAGAACAGAGAGAGCGACAGAGAAAAAAAGAATTCAAAATATTTGCTAGAGTTATACGCAATAAAAACAGAAAAAAAATAAAAAGTTTAAATAACTAAAGACGTAAGTAAGTATAAAATTAAGTGCAAATAATAATAAAAAAAAAAAAACCTATATAATCCAATAATAATAGAAAAATATTTACAAAACTTACTTGAGTCTTCAATAACAAAACGTTTTGTATTCGAACTTCGAATAAAATTGGCTGACGACTCCATTGTTTTCAAAAAGGGCGCCGTAAATATTTAATTTTTAATTTCTTTAAGAGAACGGCTTGTAATATAATGTAATTACGCCTTCTGCTTGGATACGTCAATTACCCTTAAACTGGAAATGTTATCCCTCAGTCTTTTAGCATAGAGAAACTAGGGAATTTTTCAAATCAAAGCATGGAACGGATAGATAACAACTTCGGATATGATTCCGATGAAAGTTAGCCAAACAATTGGCTGTCCTTAAAAACGTTCACTTTTTTCCTTTCTTTTCCAACAAGGATGGCGCCTTGTATGACAATATTTTAATCGAATATTTTGTAACAATTAATTATTATTGTTTTTTTTTTAGCAATTATCAATGTTTTTGTTTTATTAATACACTTATTCACTTTAATTGCTGTTTTAATGAACACAGAATAACAGAAAGAATACGTTTTCTTCTTATCAGTTGTCAGTTGGCAAAGACTTCCTTCCTTCTCATAGAAAGAAATTGTAATAATTCAACTGTAAAGAAAAACAAAATAAAAATGAAATTAATATAAAATAATTATAATATTATCATTAAATTAAATTAAATTAAAATATATGCAAAAAAACTCTTTTAAAGTATATTTTAATTAGACGTTGTTGTTTGTGTTTTAAATAATCTTTTTCTTAATAATTGCTGTAATCCATTGCAACAATTTCATCACACTTTATCTTTAAATCTGGTCCGTCCTAAAACAGACAAGAACAACTTTTCTGTTCCATTTAAGACCTTAGGCGACAACTTACGAACCCTATAATTCAATACCAGTAAATACATATACTATACATATGTAGTTGTTTAAACAATTAAATAAACAACAATTTAAATACAAAGATGCTAATCGCTATGTGGCAATACTTAGAAAGAAATTTTAGACACTGGCAAATTGCTCATATTTTACAATTTCTCATCTATAGAAACTCTAAAAACCAAAGCTAGGCGGTTGAAAATAGTTGCACACGCTTAAGCCACAATTAGCCAAACGTTCGCTAAACGTACGTTGGTTTTTAGAATATGAATATCTTGACTAAAGCAGGATTAACGGTGAGCCATATTTTGCTAAGTGTTTGGCACAGAAACATCTTCTCTTAGTTCACAATAATACATACATACATACATAATTGGTCATTACAAGCCTTCAGACAGGATTACGGCCTAGCTTCTCACACCATGTTGTGTGCCTTAATTTTTTAAACTTGAGTGGCGGGACCTACAGTTTAACGTCGACTCCGAACGACGGATTTTTTTCAGAAACTTTTCATGGCAGTTTCATTTACACTCAGGGTTTTTGCCAGAAATCTGCTGACAGGAAGTCGCCGAAGAAATATTTTTTTCATATTATGTTTTGATGTCTGACCTGAGGTTTGAGGGGCCTCGCGGAGCCAACGCACTAGCTATTAGACTACGGCGACTTCAATTTTTCTTCTACAACATCCAAATGAATCAAAGCTAGGCGGTTGAAAATAGTTGAATACGCTTAAGCCAGAATTAGTTAGTTTAGTCAGTATTACGATCTAACTTCTCACACCACCCGTATTGTGTGTGTTATTTTTATACATGAGTGAGCGGACCTACAGTTTAAAGTCGCTTTCGAACGGCAGATTGTAATGAGCAACTTTTCATGACAATTTTTATTTACTCTCTTAATTTTTCCAGAGATCTGCTGAGGGGAAGTCGCCGAAGAAGTATTTTATCATATTCCGTTTTTTGGAGATGTCTGAACTGAGGTTTGAACCGTAAGGCAAACACATTACCCACGAGGGTATGACATAGGGTAGTGAAATCAATATATCATATACAATAATTTAAAAAACAATTTCGATACCAATTATTAATCGCTGATCGTGGAGATCAGCAAGTTTTAAAATCGTAAATTTGAATGCAGATGCTAGCAAACAGTAAGTGAGGGAGTTATGGCAAACTTGAATTACTTTGGCGTATAGACATTTAGGGCCATTATTACAACTTGCCTTTAAACTTGGGTTTAGTTAAAGGTACCTTTAGCTAAAGAGAACTGTAAAGCCACCTTTAACTTAATTTCGTTATTACAACTTACAGATAAAATAAAGTTAACTTTTTCAAAAACATGGCAGTGCCGGAGCAATGTCGATAAAACTGCTCAATTAAACAAATTTTTTTTAAACGCAGTGGCAACGAAGGGCCTCTTTTTTTGTTGTTGTATTTGCTCATTTTGTTTATGTTTGAAGTTGCCATATTAAAAATAAAAATAATATGTAAAGTTCAGACATAAACTTAACTTTAAAAGTTACCAATAGGATGATCCTCCCTATAGCTTAACGCTCACTTCTATCTTATTAGATACTCATAATAATGAAAAATAATTTATCTGCCCTTTAAAATCCTAACTTTATTTAACTGCAAATTGTAATAATGGCATTTAATCTCTATTTAGTACTTATTAAAAATTGTTGATACATTTTAAAATTATGAAATCGTTAATAGGGCTCTCAGATAGTCTCATATGCCGTATCTATTTTTTTCTCGATCACTATAAAATAAAGCCTTTTAATGCAAAAATTTTCAATTTATTTAAATAAGTATTCGCAGAATTAATCAAAAGATTTAAAATCAAACGCCCTATTTTAAGCAACAATAAGAAGTATAATAAATTAATTATTAAATCACTATTTATACTATTAATTAGTAAATTCAATGTTTGTAAACGTTTTTCATAGGAAAATTAATAAGAAAATCAAAACTTAAATGATGAATTAAATTAAATCAAATCAAATCAAATGAAATAAAAAAAAAAAAATTTTGTTACATTTTTTTGTTGCAATTTAATTGTTTTAAATAATGTTTATTGCGATTTATTATTATTAGTATTATTTTTTTTTAATTGTATTAAAATTAATTTAATTCTTAATTTAGTTTTTTCCAGAAGAAATTTAATTCATTTTGTTTTGTTTTTAAATTTTTATGCAATTTTGTAATTTTTTATTACAGAGATTTTGTTTTATAATTTTTGCTATTGTTTAACAAATTATTATCAATTATCACTGTTTTTTTTAATAAATTTTAATTTTGTATTCGAATTTTTAAATCAGCAAATTTTATAATTCAACTCAGATTAAATATGTAATAAGTAGTTGTTGGTGGCACACTAAAACAAACTCGTTTTAAAAGTTTTACTTTCAATACAAAATTTACACGAAAGTGTTTGTTTCTAACGCTAACTTTTTGAATATTCCTTTAATGATTTTAATTTCTTGTTTTCAAATAGGCAAATGTGCTATCGCATCAATTTCTTAATTCATTGTTTTTTTTTTCTTGTTCTATTTTTAATAATCTTTGTGTTGCTGAAATTCACGTTTTATTGAGTTCCTTTAATTTGAATAATCAAATGATAATTCCTCTCTCACAAGACTCAAAGAAAAATGTTCGTAAAAAGAAAATAAAAATATTTTCAAGAAACGGAAAAATCAAATTTGACAGTTTAAAAATGAAATAAGAATTAAACAAATAAATATTTTTTTATTTTTTTAATAAATTAGTTTTAAATTGTTTTAAATAAATGATTTTTTTTTCCTTTTTTGATAATTAATTTTTAAACTTGGCATTTAAGATTCAGTGGTTTTTAAATTTAATATTTTAATTAATTAATTATTATTTTATTATTGATTAAATAATTGCTATTACTAAAATTTTTCAACAAAATTTTTTAAATGTTTCTTTTTCTTTTTTTTTTTTTTTTTGAAACATTTTTCACGCGGAAACACGTGGCAACGTATAGTTCATAATTAAATTCTATAATTAATTATATATAATTTTATAATTTATAATTAATAATTTTATTATAATTCAGTATTTATTTATTTCAAACAAAAATTAAATAATATTTATTATAATGTTTTTGATCTTTATATTTATATATTCTGCTCCTTTCCATTTATCTTCTTAAAAATTCCTTTTTGTCTATTTTTATTTTTTTTAATTTTGCAATTTTCAATTTCTGAGTATGATTTATAAAAATTATATTGTTTTTCTTTATAATTGTGATTATCTTAAAATGCTAAAGGTTTTATTCCTTTAACTGTTTAATTTTATTAACAATAAAAATATTTTTGTTCATTGTTAAATAATTTCCACTTTTTATATAATTTCTTAGTGCGTTGGCGAAAGCAATATAAAGTTATTTTCCAAGAAAATTAATTCCCTCACTGCATAAATTTGTTTTGAAAACTTTTTCTGTCCGCTACATTAGTTTTAATGAAAACGAGTATACTCGACAAATTCTAGACAAAAATTTCTTGGACTTGTAAGCGATGGATTTGTAAAAAAAAAAACTAAATATTAATTTAGATAATATGTGTATATTTTTAATTATTGTTAACAAAGTAAATTAATTTAAACAAACTAAATTAAATTAATAATGTTTATCTGTTTCACAGGAGCAAAAAAGTTATTTTCGTAAAAAGTTAATCTTCAATTTTATTTTTCATTTTATAAAAATTTTCCAGTAAGACACTTGCCGAGAACAATATTATTTTTATATAATTCTGCATTATTTAATCAAATAAACCAAGTTTTGTTTTAAATTTACATCAAATTTTTTATCATAATTTTTTAAAATTTGTTTATATTTATCTAATTATGTAAACATTATTAATTTATTGATGTTAAATTATTTTTATTTCAATATTATTTTGTATTGTTATCTTTCATTGTAATAGTTATAAATAATAAATCTTATAAAAAAAATAATATACATATTTTTTATTTTTAAGAAATTATGAGTACACATCTATGTTTATTTGTATAGTAAATTCCGTAAGTGTTGTAAAAGAATACATTTTAATTAAAAAAAAAATTATATTTTTATATTAATTTTCTTAATTTAAAAAATAATATATTTTTTGAACAGTTTTAAAGCTAATATATATTGTATAATAAAATGTAATACAATAATATGAAAAATTCTTATTTTATTGTTAAAGCTTTATACTTTAGGATACATTATTTATTATATATTAATTAAAATTGAATTAATTTGTAATTGAAAAAAAAACTAACAAGACTTGTTTGTTGTTTACTTTTCAAAAAATATCAACAATTTTTAAAAATTGTATTAAATTTGACACATAATTTAAATTTCATTTTTGTATCAATTTCTGACTAAGGATTAATAAAGGAATTAAATATAGAAATTGTTGTAATTTTTTATTATCTACGCTTAAAATAAATATTATTATACTAGGAAATTAAAACATTTATTTTTAAAAATAATTACCTTTAAATAAATTTGCTTTCTGTTATTTTTTTTTTTATACAGATTTTATTTACAATTATTTTTTTTTTTAACTTCCTTTTTTATAATTTTTTTATTTTTATTTTAATTCACTTTCACTCAAATTTTTATTTTCCTTCACAGTTTTGTTATTAATTTTCAATATTTTTTATAATTTTAAAAATCCGTTTTTCTGTTTTAATTATAAATTGTCAATATTCTTCGCGTTTTTTCAATTTTATTTTTGAAAACGTTTTATTTTCAAACGAACTTTAACTCTGGACTTGCAGTGATCGACTAAAACTTTTCAAAAGTGAAACATTCAGTTGCGATTGTTGTATCTTTTTTCGATTTTTTTAGTACGAGAGTGTGTATTTATACGATTCTTTATTTTTCTACATCTTCGTTTAAGCTTTTTCTTGTTGTTGGTGTTGTTGTTATTATTGCTGTATTTAATTAAATTTTTTTTTCTTTTTCATATTGTTATTGTTGTATTTGGTATTATTATTATTATTTTGATTTGATTTGATTTTATTTCTTTTTTTTTTTTTTTGTTGGTTCAAGCAAAAGAGTGTCAAAACTCGGCTAAATTTCGTTTGTGGTTAAATGTTGTTGTATGTATTACACACTGTTTTGTTTAGATTTTTCTTCTTTTTGTTAATTATTTTTTTATTTTTGTTGTTGTTGTTGTTGTAATGGTATTTATTGCATATTTGAAATATTAATTTATTCGAGACTGCAAATAATATCGCTTATTGGCTGTGCATAAAATTCAATGGAAATAGAAATTGTCTGATGGAAAAAATTTTCCATTCATGCTGGACAAGATCAGACAAAAACGTTTTCCTCATACAATAGCCGTTAAAATACAATAAAATTAAACGAATTTGTTTTTTTTTTTTTTTTTTTTGTTTTGAACGCTACAAAGTTGCTGTAAATACTTTAAATTCATATTTCGTTATACAACGTAATCAAATAGACTTGAATTATGTACTCAAAACAGTTAAAAGTGAAGGTACTCATATAGGATAGACGATATCAGCAATTACATACATACATATATACATACATACATACATACATACATATATAATGGTAGTATTTCATTTCTACAACTTTTTTCAAATCAGTATGCTTACAACCGTTAGGCCTTGCTGTCGTAACTAAAATTATTGAAATGAAAAATGCGATCGATCTTCTGTTGTCCGTGCTGCACCTTATGTAATATTAAACCGCAATGTGGTCCTTATTAAAACAACAGGAACAGATTTATGAAGATTAAGTGAATCTCTTCTGTTAGACGCTTGCACACGCCCTGGTCTCATGTCCTAGGGCCTTCCACCACTCATGTTCAGAACCCATTCTGTTTTCAAACGCTTCAGTCTAGACCACGTCTACATATGTAAGTTATCTGCAACAATTTTAAATATGCAAGCTATGAAAAATTGTTTACTCTGGCTGCGAAATACCACATTATCTCACACATAATTATAAGATCGATGCTGCAGCACCTTCGTAAGTTTTTATGAATGAAGGCTAAGCTGCTGGAGATGTAAATAGTTTCGCGATACTTTACCAGACAATGACGCATAGTTCTTGAGCTCATCAATTGCGTTGTTCCCTTTTTTTCGGAGCATACTACGCTTTAGAAGCCTAATTATGTAATACTGGATCTCACCCAGTGGGCTCTATTTGGCCCACTTTATAAGTAGAACCAACAAAATTAACGACAGAATACTGTTGTTTATATTTTTGGCTCATATTTCATTATTTCAAATGTTAAACCCCCCCCAAAATGGAATATAATATGGACATTTAAGTTGTAGTGATTGAAGAAATATTTTCAATTTCTGAAATTATGTTTGTATTTCAATATCATGCATGCGTATTAACAATTTTTTTCTTAAGTTTGAATAATTCTTCATAAATCATAAATCCTAACCTGTATGTAGGTATGTACATATCTTTACGAATCAACGAATATGTGCATATTTTTACGCCTTGACTAAATTACATATTAACGTTTTTCAATGTTAATTATGTTAAGCAATTAACCTTAAGTAATAAATAAAAAAAAACCAATTAACCACCAGAAATGTAGGGCACTTTCATAAAAAGCAAAAATGCTCCTTTTTTCCTCTATCATTACATTTAATGCACTTTGAAGGTTTAATGGGAAAAAATGTGAGAAATTCATAAAACTGATCTGTTACTAGTTTAAGTATGTATTCAAATACAATACAATTAAATCAGCACGCAAACACCACTTATTTTACTATTGTTTGGGATCTTTGTTTTTTTTTACGTACAAACTTAAACACTGTTGGGTGGCGCGAGCACGTTATTATTATTATTGTTATTATAGTTGTTGTCAGTCGAGCCGGTATTGTTGTCGTAAATATGATCTCTTATTGTTGTGATTTATTTTTCTTTTTTTTTATTTGTGTTTGTCACAATTGTACTTATTGTGATTGTGTATGCGTAACTCACATGTTAACAGTACACATTTGTTTGTACCCGTTGTAGTTGTTGTTCGTATTTTGTTTGCCGTTTATTGCCGGTGTTTTTATGAATGACGAATAAAATGAAACTTTGTTTATGATTGTTGTTGTTGTTGTTATTCTAATACCCACAACACAACATGGCGTTTATTTACATTTGAGTGAAGAGAATAATATGAATAAACACCACAAATTATGCATTTGTGGCTAATATTCACACTCTTGCATAAGAGAGAATAATTATTGTATTTATTATTTTGTTATTTATTATACACATACATTTATACATTTGTTTTGATTTTTCCATATGAAACTGCATCACACTTTACAGTTTTAAAGAAACCATTACTATCAAGATCATTTTATAAAAACAATAACAACAATAAATATGAATTAATAATAAAACGTCACTGGTTACAGTTTAATTTATGACGCATTTTAGCAAGCATCTCTGTAACATTGAAATAAAAAAAAAATTCCATTTTTGTTTTTGGTTTTTATTTATAATAATTTATTTTATTATTATTGTTACTGTTCATATGCACTGTATGTATGTATGTATGTGTTCGTGTGTAATGTATTTTTCTAGAGGTTTTCTTTTGTTAATTTGTGAAACATTTAATTTAATTCGCAGATAAAATATTAAAAAATAAACTCCAGAAACAGTTTAAATGCCGGCTTGTTTTATTACGTTGCATAAATCAAATAATTTAATTGTCATCAAGTTTATTATTGTTTTTTTTAAGAAGATACACAGAAAATACACACATATGTCCGTACATACAGATTTGTTTCCAGAATTTAAATCTGTTCTAATTATCCAAAACGAAATAAGACAAAAACAAATAAAAAACAAACACTTCCACTCTCTATAACGAAAGACAGTAGCACAGTGGGCCTAGAGTGTAAAAAATCAGAAAAAAGTTGTCAATACTTACTTCGAAAGTAGATCATAAATAGGATTAAAGAAAACAAATAAATATTAAGGTCATAGTATTTTTAATGACTACCCAACATAAAAGTTTAATTCGTTACTAGGATTTATGGCACCCTAAGTCCATTAAATGTGCGGCCGTACTGCCGATTTAGTTGAACATAAATTTGAAACCTTTGCAACCTAGAGAGTTTTTGTTAAGTTTGCTATGACGGATAGTCTTCTTATTTCGTTTGCAAACAATGATCCCGTTGTGATATCATTATGCCTCGAAACTAATCGTTAAGAATGTAAGTTACTCAGCAGCTGAGCAATGAATCTCCTCTAGACCAAATGATTAAAATCTTCAGGAGAATATCGACAATGACTAGATATGTTCGATCAAGAAGGAATCCGCTCCACTTGGTCGTGGTCATTTTCTATACGGTGGCATAGGAAGTGAGTATCAGTACTCTACAGCAATATAGTTCTTAAAAAGTTGTACCCTGTGATCTCGATGACCAGTCAGGATTACGGCCTAGCTTCTCACACCACTCATGTTATGTGTGTTAATTTTATACATGAGTGGCGGGATCTACAGTTTAAAGTCGATTCCGAACGACAGGTTTTTGAGAAACTTTTCATGGCAGGAATCTGCTGAGAGGAAGCCACTGAAGAAATATTTTTTTTTCATATTTTCGTTTTGATGTCTGACTGGGGGTTCGAACCCGGGCGTTACGTCTAACAAGCGAACACACTACCTACGAGACTACGGCGGCTACCAGTTATGGTATGAAATTGTTCATTAATCTAATGATGGTAACCGATAATATAGTGTATATATGCCTAGTATGCGAGTTTGGGAAAAGACGAATTGTTTCAGTCTCTGGTCCCTTACATCGTATAGCGGCTTAGCCTGATCTATTGTCAGTACTTCTACAAAGTGGCATTAAAACTTATATAAGAATGTAAAATAATCATAAAATAAAATAAATAGAATTATTTTTAATTTCTTATTGAAGGATTTATTTTTACCGCCACTGTTTACTAACTGTTCATCAATTAGTTAGAGGTTTAAAAAAGTATTTAATAATGATACATTTACAGTTAATTGCTAAAGATAAAATAAATTTCGTAGTAAAGATGACACATTACGGGTGAAGTACTTACTTTAATGGCACTTATTTTTCTAAACTTTGTTCTCAATTATCTAAAAAAAAAATGAAAACAGGCAATGTTTTTTTGTGTAATATTTAACACATTTTAAAAAATATTTTCGTTTTCAAATTTAATGTTTCATTTTTTTTTTCATTGATAAGGGTATCTCAATAGGAATTTGTAAGTTAGGTGTGGCTTTATAAGAGCATTAAAAATTAATAGGATCTGTAACTGCTCTACTGGCTGTAATAGAATGTAGAAAACCTAACCTTCCAGTTCTGACTAATGTCTCTTCTCGATAAGTCACATTCCCTTTATTAGCCTAAACGTTGAATACATACATTTACATACATGTGCTATATTAAATTATTGATATAATTTTTACTTGAGTATTTAATCGTCATTTCTTTAATTATAGAAATGCCAGAAATAAATCAAAAGGCAATACAATAAAAAAGTTTTCTGTTTTCAGATTTTTTTTCTCGCCTTGGTTTTTTTATTTAATTGAAAAATTAAAAACGTTCCTTCTTTTCTTTTCTTCTTTATCAAATCACAGAAAATGTAATAAAAAATTAAGAAAAAAAATTACGTCAATGAAATGTAGAGTATTACAGTAATGGCTAGAAATATAAAGATGAAGAGGGTTAGACAGATAGCTTGCTATTAACATGTTCACTTGAAGGCCTATTGCATAAGTGATAGCGTTAAAAAGGAACTACGAATACTCAAATATGTTTGTCTAACAACTAACAGGGTGGTGCAGATAGCCAGAATGTAATCTGAATCGAAACAATTTCTGCACACATCATTTACTGGAAATCCAATCAGTTGACATCCGATTCTTCATTCCATCTGAACCAATTTATGAATCATATTCGTTATTTCGATATACTTTTGTAGCATTTTTATCTGACATTCTATTACGCTGAAATTCTAAGAAACAATGTATTCAAATTGTCTTTAATCGTAATGTGCAGCTAGTCAATCCCTGACGGAATGCTGTTTTGATGAAATAGTATATGACGATATATGACAGTTGGCAGATTTACTCAGTAATTCTCAGGACTAAGAACGCATTTCAGTCGGCAGCGGATATATATTTAACGCCTTATTATAAACCGTAATTAAGCGCGCTACAAATCACCCAAAATTATTCCGTGTCTAGACTGATTGTGCAGCATGGTAGCAGCCTTCATAAGTCTTAATATCGACTTAATTGAAATGTTGAATTCGGCGTAGTCTAGTAAGTAGGGTGTTGCCTTATTAGACGTGAGATCATAGTTCAAACCCTAGCCCAGACATCTCCAACAAAATGATATATGAAAAAATATTTCTCGAGTGTCTATTGGGTAGTGTGTTAGACTATTAGCGTGAGGGTCATGGGTTCGATTCCTACCAGAGACTCTGGTCTGTTACATTACACCGAGCATATGGTCGAAGTTACTTAGCTCATATATGCATATATAAATATAATTTATAATTGTTTTCTAATTAATAAATAAATAAATAAAATATTTCTTCTGATAAAAACTCTGTGAGTAGAATAAAATTGCCATGAAAAGTTTCTCACAAATCTGTCATATGGAGTCGACTTTAAACTGTAGATCCCACCACTCATATTATAAACTTAACACACACAACTTGGCTGGTGTTATGCGCTAGGTCGTAATCCAAACTAAAGGATTCTAATGACCAATTAAGTAAGTCAATAAGTTCCTGATACAATTTAAGTCTCAAGAGTAGTCTTTAGATTTGGGTTTTATGGCTTGACAGATTTTGGAATTTATTCAGGATTTTCCACTACCGAACGTACGTATACCTACTATGGATCGAAATGAGTCTAGCAACCGTATACACGAAGTGAATAATTAAAGACTTCAGCCTCTTGTTTACATTCTTAAACAATTAAATGGGGCAAATGGTCCAAAGTCCGTGCTTTCTGTTTTGGGTTTTGACTTCAGTGTGGCAATTAAATATAGCGCTTATTTGAATATTTAAAGAAATGTTTCATAGTACAGAATAAAAGATCTCTCTTTGACGCAATATAACATCACATATACCACCCGTAGATGGTTGTCGCAATTTTATTCACAGAACTTTAATATTTTATAGGAAAATATTTTTTTTTTTTCGTATTGACAACACAGTTTTAAATACTGACTTTATTGGTTTACTTTGCATATCAATTTTAATTATTTATGACCAATTAATTAATAAAATTAAGTGAATACGTTGTAAGACAAAAAAAAATAATATTTGTTAAGGAATACTAATATATGCTAAGCAATAATTTTTAAAAGAAAGAAAGAAAGAAAACTGACGCTTAAAGTAACAGTAAAAATGCTATAAAAACTTTCTGAATAGAAAAAAGCCAATAAACTTATAATAAATATAAACGGTACGTTTAAAAAGTATAACTACATAAAAAGGTTTAATTAACAGCACTTAATATTAAAACATATCAAATTCATAACGTCCAATAAACACAATAGACGCAACATTTGCGGCACAGAAATTTCACAATTACCGTTTAAAGCAAGCAGCAAGTGCTTTAATTATTTTAAAGGCGTTAGCCGCAAAATTCTTTAACAAAGCAAAGTGGCCTTTGGACCTTTCAATGTTAAACTCAGTGCAATACATAGATTAGTAATAATTACGAGTTTTTATCAATAAAGCTATCTCAATTGCAATTTTGGCCTTTAACGATTGAATATAGTAGCACCAACATACACATTATGAACGCAGGACATTAAGCGATTACGAAAATATTATCCTATCTAACCTAGTAATAGACCTTGCTATCCATAGAACTAAGTATCAGATTTATCTGCTGTTATCCTATCTCCTCAAGCTAGTAGTAAGTATCACATACATACATAATTGGCCATTACAACCCTTCAGTCAGGATTACAGCCTACCTCCTCACACATTTTATACGTAAGTGGCCGGCCCTACAGTTTAACGTCGACCCCGAACGAGATTTTTGAGAAACTTTTTCATGGCAGGTTAATCTTTTTTCGGATTTGCCACAAATCGACTGAGAGGAAGTCGCCGAAATTTTTTTTTTTATATTTCTTTTCAAATTGCTCGCATCAAAACAAGCTTCTGCTACATGCATTTACTTAGTATTAAACGACAGATTACAATCTTATGGAGAAGAGATGTCTCTTGAAATAATAACTCAAAAAGTTGTTCTTTACTTTTGCCATAGAGTGTACACTATTAAGGCTTTTATAGGTTCAATTGCACATAAAAAATAATTGACAGAGATTGCAATTAATCAATCAATCCAGTCGTCATTAAAAATAATTACAATGATTGATAGAATTAATTAAAATTTTTTTGAAAAAGATGACATTTAACAAACGTTTAGATTTAGGAGGCTTAAACTATAAATAAATAAAAAAAATTCATAAAATATCATTAAAGAAAAGTGTAATAGTTGGACGTAGAATAATACGAAATTTCAGCTGATTTATGGAAATGGTTCCTAGTTTACATATACTTTACATCTGACCTACCTAACTGAAGAGACGTACAACACTGGGAAACACCTGAATATATATTCAGGTACCGGTTACGAAAAAATGTCATAAAATGTTATTCATTACTTAATAATGCATCCTCATTTAATTACATTTTATAAAGAGAAAAAAATATGTAAAATATTGAATATCATTCTCTAAAAAATTGTGGTTTTTCCAAAATTTCGATGCATCATTCCCTATTCAATAACGGTTTTATTCTTCTTCTTTTTTTTTGTACAAACTTAGTCAGCTATTCGTGTTTCCAATAGAGATTTACAATTGATAACACGATAATTATAATTCAAATTAAAATTGTAATAATTTTAATTGTTAATAATAATAATAATAATGATGGTGACGATGACGATGACGATGACTCTGCTGCTGTAAATGATTCTTTTATTTTTAATTTAATTTTTTTTTTATTTCCTACAGAAGATAAATAAAAATAATTGTAATAAAATTAAATACAAAAATAAATGAAATTACAAAATCTAATTAAAAACAAATTAAATAATCTGGAATTTCTTAGAATAAGTTGGTATAAAATAAGCCAATAAATTAAGAAAATTCATAAATATTTCGTAATTTTGTAATTCATACGCAAGAATGTTCTAGGTGGGTAGGTAGGCAGGTTAAAGTAGAGGAGACCAAACAAGGGTCTCATGCCTAAGCCATCATGCAGGCTTGTTGTGCACTTACTCTTAGGAATACCTGCTTACTTTCTATAGGAAATCTATATCTTGTACAAACTTCCTTAAATTCTGTTTCTCTTAATCGGCGTTTTGCTTTCCAGGAGAGTCTTTGATCCTCTATCCCTGGATGTTATTGCCCTAATTATCTTTTTACTACATCTGTAAAGATATTTAAATCCCTTTACGTCAAGCTTAACCCTAGCCCAGATTATACATTCCCTGATCGGGCGTACCTCCGCTAGTCAGTGTCAATGTTTTGTTTTTGTTTCATCTATATAGAAGTCTAGTCCCGTCCTATCTCCATTTAAGAGCCAACCATATAGCAACAAGAATACTCTAAAAAAAACAATTTAACACATAAAATTGTTCTGTTCAGGTTTTTTTATAACCATAACCCATGGAGAGTGTACATCCATCCAGAACTTCCGATGTAACTGGCACCTCCTACATATGGCCCTGCTCTGAAGTTCATTTTTTGAGTTCATATGTGGTGTAACCAATCATACATTGTCTTACAAAATATTCCATAAAAGTTGTGTGGATTATGGACTACTATGGTGTAATTTCACTAAAGCGTTGAATCATTCACGTCTCTTCCATCCCTTCTAGGCCCAAGTACTTTTCAAAGTTTTATCATACGTTTCAAATATCTTTTTATAAGTTCTGAGTCGCCATTTCATTTCCGTGAATATCTGAGAGTTCTGGTATCTCATTCTATGCTCAGCTAGTTGCTATACTAATCGATTTAAATAGATTGCGGATTTTGTTCGTATGGTTAAAGCCCATCGTTTCAAATGTAAGATCATAAGCTAAGATAAGACGGGTGTTTTTTTAAATGTTTTGGTTTTAAAAATTAGAAAAAACCACAGACTATTTTTAAAAGTAAATGAAATATTAATGTGGCCTATCATTTACTTCTAAAAGATTATTTCGTGTATTGCTATCCACAAGTGATTCATGTGTGAATATCAATATTGGCATATTTTTTTAGTATTTAAGCCGGTATTTCACCAATGGCTGGTATTGTCTTGCAGGACTGGAATTTCGGCTGACTTGTCCCCATATATAGGAGATTTTACGTAACTCTACAAAAATTGGTCTAGTGAAGCCAAATCCTATTACCTTAGTGACCATAGGACTCGTCGCTCAATAGTTACATAGTATAGTGTGCCATATAGAATTTGTTACCGAGTTGCTGAAACTACTTTTAAGCAAATTCCGTTGGGGATGGGCGCGACTATTCACCCGTGAATACCAAACTTGTGCTCCTAAAAGCTGGAATTTTGATTAACGTAGACCTACAAAAAATTGTTCGGTATAGCCAAATTCCATGATCTTAGACTTGACTCTCAATAGTTTAATGGCATCGTGGACTGTCTAGAACATGGTACCGTCTTGTTGAAACTACGTGCCAACCAAGTCCAAATCTCATACCACATTTTAGGCAAAATATCGAACGGACTGTATCAATCCGAATTTCAATATTTCTTTAATTTTACACGGTTGACCTCTTGGACTGCGTCTGACTATTCTTCACACCAAATTCATCAAATTTGTTTGTAAACACAACCATTGAGCCAAAATTGGACTTCAGCTCTGAAGACAAATTTTCAATAGAATTTCCGGAAACACATTTCTCAACCGGCAAGAATTTTGTTAATAAAGTTCAATGATTGCAAGCCTAATTCGTCTGTTAGTCTAGTTATGGTGAAATCGCAAAGTAATATGTTCGATATTGTCACAGGTCACGAATATTTTCCAGAAGTTTGTTGATCCATTTCGTAAATTAACATTTTAATTGCCTAAAAAAGCGCTTAAATGGTAACACTTTAAAAAGTTTTAAAACAAAAAAAAATATTCAATAGAGTGAGCCCATCATAGACATGTTTTTTTTTTTTTGAAAAGAATTAAAATTTTTTAAACAATAAAACCCATTAAAAACGACACAAAGAGTAGGAAAAGCATGTCTGCAATGTAAACACACACGTCGAATATGAATCAAATGGGTGGGGGAGTACAAATACCTCTGCTTATACAAATAAGTAGCATTTCAATTCGATCGGTTTCTTTTATTAAATACGAATAATTGTTGCAGAAACCACGTTCTAAAATTGAATTTAAAACAAAAAAAAATGATGATCGAAAAATACTACTCACGTTTGGGACATAAATTAATCGAAAAAAAAACAAAACATAACCACAGCAATCAAGTGAAGAAGACTTTCAAAAACCTGAAATATATTTTGACGAGTTTGAAAACCGCAAAAGTAAATAAAAATTAATTTTTTTTGGCTTTGTTCTACGTTTTCTTTTTTTTTTTTAATAAACTTAAAATAACAATAAGAATTCCTAGAATTTGAAATAATTTTGTTACAATAAATTTTCAATTTACTCACGTAAATTAAGCACGTTTTCTTAAAAGCAGATCAATAAGAAGAAATTGAAATTGTTTTTTGTTTTTGTACACTTTTCAAATTACTCACGGACATTTATCTTATAAATTATAAAATACGTCGGTGGTATGTATTCGTTTATTATTATATTTTATAATAAATATTTAACAAAACTTTTTGTATATACATATGTATGTACGTACATAATAAATATTGTATATTTTTTAAAAAATATTTCTTAGATAAGTATTAAATATAAAGAAATGCATTTATTTTCAATTTTAATTATGATTAAAGTTTACATTTAATTTTTAATTTGTATTTAATTTAGTAAGTATTTAATCGCATAACTGTTTTATAACAGAACTTTATTTTATCAATTATTTGCAAATAAATTCAGTAATTTTTAATTTATTTTTTTTTTAATAATAAAAAGTATTTTTTTTTTTTATTTTTTTTTATTTTTCTTATGTCTTAGCGCAGTTTAAAAATTGTACTGATTCATGAGCATCAAGTGAAAATTGAAAATAAGAAAAAAATCGTATTTTTCTTTAAACGATTTGCGTTTCTTATTTGTTTATAAATGTGTTTTTCTTTACTTTTCATTTTGTTTTCGATTTTGCTTTTGTTATTATTAATTTTCCTTTACTTTGGTTATTTATAAACATATAAATAAAAAGAATTAAAAAGTAAAAACAATACAAATGATGTCAATAAACTAGAAAAATGAAAAACTTGTTGATTTATTTATAAAATAAAACACACACCCAAAAAAAACATTTCAATGAACATTTTTCTTTGGGTGTAATGCAAACAAATAAACAGTGGGCTGAAAAATAAAATAAAAGGTAAAAATTTACTTTTAAGGGCCATTATTACAACTTGCTGTTAAAGTTGGGTTTAGTTAAAGGTAACTTTAGCTAAAGTGAACTTTAAAGTCACCTATAACTTATTTTCGTTATTACAACTTACAGATAAAATAAAGTTAACTGTTTTCAAAAATATGGCAGTGCCGGAGCAATGTCGATAAAACTGCTCAACTGAACAAGTTTTTTTAACGCAGTGGCAACGGTGAGCATCTTTAATTTTTAGTTGTATATTCTCATTTTGTTTCAATTTGAAGTTGCCATATTGAAAATAACACATATTATATGGCATGTTGAAACATAAACTTAACTTTAAAAGTTACCCTTTAGCTTAATGCTCACTTCTATCTTATTGGGTGCTCATAATAATGAAAAACAATTTATCTGCCCATTAAACTACTCCCTTTAGTTAACGGCAAGTTGTAAGTTGCAGTCGCCATAGTCCAGTAGGTAGTGTGTTCGCTTATTAGACCTAAAGCCCGGGCTCGAGCCCCAGGCCCGAAATATCAAAACGAAATATGAAAAAAAAAATATTTCTTCGGCGACTTCCCAGAAGATTTCTGGCAAAAACTCTGAGAGTAAAACCTGTTATGAAAAAGTTACTCAAAATCTGTCGTTCGGAGTCGACGTTAAACTGTAGGTCCCGCCACATACATACATACATTATTGGCCATTACAACCCTTCAGACAGGATTACGGCCTAGCTTCTCAACACCACTCATGTTGTGTACTTTACAAAGCACTTTGAAGGTGTAAAAGGCTTCTGAGCAACACTTAACGTATGTTTACTACTCATGCGTTACGTTATGTTTGTTCTGGAAAAGTCAGAATAGTGGCTATGAACATTGCATTTAAATCTGTGCATATTGTAAAGGATAGGAAATATTGTAGTGAGATGCCTCTAAGATATTATCACACACAAACAGAGCCGCTGAAGAACGAAACACAGTCGGTTTGGAGCAAGGTGCGCCACATCAAATCTCTCATTCAACAATAGCATTGACTTGATATTTCATTTTCAAATTTAAATTTTGAGAATTCGACAGCAGTGGTCTTGATTTCGTTAAGTTCATTAATCGATTAAATGTTCGCATGGCAAACTCCATGTTTTTTATATTTTTCTAAACAGGCGCCGGAATTCATTGTAATGTTAATTGATTATTTCCGCTGTGGTATTACCATTAAATTTGAAAGCCCCGGATATACAACACAGCAGCTGTTTGAGTCAGTTATTGCCTTCATTGTGGCTAACATTTATTTTGTTTAATACTATAATAAATTCGAATTTCTAATTTGCAAAATTTGAATAAAAATCCATTGAATCTTTAAAAAACAAAATCTGTTTGCTTCAAGCATGTATTTCACAATATTTTAGATGAGATATCTTTATTAACTTGTCTAACAATGACAACTGATGCTCTCTCTATCATTTGCCATCTCAAGTGAAAATCCGTAAATCTTTTAATCAGTGTTTAAAATTCAAAATGAAATGTCACTGTCACGTGTAGAAATCGTGAGTGAATCATTTGTCTTCGGCTTGTCTGTTTTCCCATTTAAACGGAGTTTCATTTCAAAATTTACATCAAAATATAAGGGCGATCAAAACCGATTATGGAATACACTGCAAAGGCGGGCAATAAAGTTCAGAAAATTAAATTTTAATTACCTCTGAATCTGGTATGTTTTGGGAATAAAAATTTATCGCCGTAATGGCGGAAATTTCAAATTTTCCCACTGAGTACGCTAGTGTATAGTATGCTAGGTTATGTTAATGTCGAACTCTAATCTGATCTGTTATACTTTACCGGGACTATCATCCAAATCGTTATATTTGTAACGGTATTATAATTTAGGAATACAAAAATACCTAAATATTCCGACTGTGGCAAAGTCTATCTCATATTGAGTGAGTGTATCATAACTATGGCATGATAGCGTATAGCGAGTTAAAAATAAATTCATTTAAATATTAACAGTCGGTGGGTCAGTAAAATAGACAGCCAGTCAGTCAGCGATTATTACAAGACATGTTTAATAGGATTTTAATAGCAAATCACAGAAAAATATAAATAAAACAATAAAAAAAAATTAACAACTTTAAACATGCATTTTACAAACTATTTATGGGTTTATCTTGATTGTGAAAATATTTGAATAATTTTTATTGTAAAATATCACAATAAAAACCCCTTCATTAAAAAACAAAATATTAAACAAATGCAACAAAGTTTAACATTTAATAAGAGTGTTTAATTTGATTAAACAAAAACAAAAACAAAACAAAGATTAAAATTAATTAAAATGTTGTAATATGTTGATAACGATGTAACGTGCTTTTAGTTATTATGAATACATACTACATACTAATATTTCGATTACTACTACTACTAGTACGATGGCAGTTTAAAAATTAAGCGAAATGAAGAGTTGAAGTCGCCCTAGTCTTGTAGATAGTATGTTGGCTTATTAGACGTGAGGGTGTGATTCGAACCTTAGCTCGAACATCTCGTATAAAACGAAATATAAAAAAAATATATCTTTCAATGACTTCTCCTCAGCCAACCTTCTGACAAAAACTGAGAGAGAAAAATTACACTTAAATTCGACTTTAAACTGTATGTTTAACACACACAATATTGGAAATGAGAAAATGAGGGCAAAACGAAGTATATGTATGTTATCGATAAATAGAGACGTCCGGCGTATTGGATCTCAGATTATGGCCGATAACTATACCATCGATGTAGTCAAGGAATTTATTTATCTTGGCTCCGTCGTTACCACCAAAAATTATGTCAGTCTGGAGATCAAGCGCAGGATCACTCTTGCCAGTAGGTGCTACTATGCTCTCAATAGGCAATTGAGTAGCAGAGACCTCTTTCGTACGACAAAACGAATACTCTACAAGACGCTTATCCTCCACGTGCTTCTTTATGGCTCAGAGCCATGGACTCTATTAAACACTGATGCAACAGCCTCGAGAGTATTCGATAGAAAAGTCCTACGTAAGATCTTCGGTGTAGTCGCCGTGGTCTAGTAGGTACTGTGTTGGCTAATTAGACGTAAGGCCCGAGTTCAAACGCCAGGTTAGACATCAAAATGAAAATATGAAAAAATATATCTTCGGCGACTTCCTCTGAGCAGATTTCTGGCAAAAACTCTGAGAGTAAATAAAATGAAAAATGAAAAGTTTCTCAAAAATCTGTCGTTCGGAGTGGACTTTGAATTGTGTGTCCCGCCACTTATTTATAAAAATTAACGCACACAACATAAGTGGTGTGAGGAATTAGGTCGTAATCCTAACTAAAGGATTGTAATGACCAATTATGTATGTAAGATCTTCGGTCCAGGGTGAGTTAGCGATGATTTACGCATCTGATCCAAAAAGTGAGATGTATGAGCTCCTCAACGACATAGACGTTGTGCGTAGTATTAACATCCAGCGGCTGCGCTGGCTCGGCCATGTCGATCGAATGGAGGAGGATGCTCCGGAGAGACGGGTATTTGATACAGAGGTTTTGCGGAAGTCGGCTAAGAGGACGACCTTGTTTGCGTTGGAAGGACGAAATCAAGCAAGTCCTGTCATTAATTGGTGTGCCGCTTAAGAAGCAGAGGCACCTGGAAAGATATGTTAAGGCAGGCCGAAATCTGTTAGTCGGGTTGTTAATGGCCAATTAAGTAAGTAAGTAAGGATGGACATGTGTTGGGATAAGCTAGGTTGTAATCTTCACTAAGGGGTTGTAATGACAAATTAAGTAAGTAGATGAAGTAAGTCAGTGCAATATTCCCATGCAGTATTTCATCAGCGTTTAAGTAATGAAATTAATGAAAAATGCTCACATTAATTAATGCTTGTTTTATACAATGCATCATACATAGGTAATTTAGTGAAACGATCAAAATCAATTAATTGATCAAGCGAATTACTTCAGTAGTCTGCTTAATAACAAAGTTTAGGTAGGTAGGTTGCAGGAGAGGAGACCATCCAAGATCCTCATGCCTGCTGGCGTACACATAAGCCCTCGTAGGGGGTCCGATACTTTACCTAACCCAGCATAACAAGATATTATGTTCAGAGATAAAAAACATGATCATCAAAAACACACACTTTTCCATCCTTTCCAGGTGATTTAACTGTGCTGTTGTTAAATACACTAAGGGCCATTATTACAAATTGCCGTTAACTAAAGGAAGGATTTTAACTGGCAGATAAATTGTTTTTCATTATTTTAAGTGGACGATTAGATAGAAGTGAGCGTTAAGCTAAAGGGAGTATCATCTTACAGGTAACTTTTAAAGTTAAGTTTATGTCTGAACTTGACATATTATTATTATTTTCAATATGGCAACTTCAAATATAAACAAAATGGGTAAATACAACAACAAAATAAGAGGCCCTTCGTTGCCACTGCGTTTAAAAAAAACTGGTTTAATTGAGCAATTTTATCAAACATTCCTCCGGCTCTGCCATATTTTTGAAAAAATTTATTTTATTTTAATTAACTAATTTTTTATCTGTAGATTGTAATAAGGAAAAGAAATTAAAGGTGACTTTAAAGTTCACTTTAGCTAAAGTTATCTTTAATTAAACCCAGCTTTAACGGGAAGTTGTAATAATGGCCCTAATTTTACGACTACCTACGTTTTTGTTATTGTAATTTTTTATATTCATTTGTATAATTTCATTATGCAGTCATTTAATGACGAAGAAGAAGAAGAAAAAATAAATAATTTTGTAATATTTACACAATCGTGTTGAACATGTTCATCATTATGACGTTGATGTTGATGACGACAAAAAAAAATAACTGACAATAGAATTTCAAATATAAAAACAATAAAAGATTATTGACCGGCTTGTGAGTATGGAAACCGACAAAAAAAAAAACAAAACCGAAAAGCAATTATAAATTGACAAATTGAGCTGAGCTCTGCTAAGGCAGACTGACAGTTTGTGCAATAAACACTCTAAACGGCCGTCATTATAGGGTCTAATTATTTTTATACCTCAAAAAAGTTATCCACAAACAAAACAACAACAAAATAATAACAATTACAATTTACCGCTACAATAAAAATAATAGAAAACTAAACAGTTTTAAATTTAAATTCAAATTCGAATTTTAAATTGAAAATGAATTGTTGTAGTATGTGTTAGGTAGAGGCAGTGGTAATTAAAAAACAACAATAACACAATTACTATTACAACAACGGAAGATTCTTTGGTAATAAATATTACATCTTTAGAATTTTTTATTTTTTTATATAATACCAGGTGGCTTAAAAATAATGTCATAATGTTTTGAGTACCTTTTAAATGTAATACATGACGTACAATGTTATTGACATCTCAATAGCAGGCTAGGGCTAGTTCCACTGTAACCATAACTATGGGTCAAGGCGGGCAGAAGATAAGCCTGTTTTTTGTAATTTACAAGAGCGTTATTGGTAGCTCCATGGAAATCTCCACTAATTTTTTTAGAAACATAAACCGTCTAATCTACCTTTGCTCGCGTTTGGTTCCTAATTCGAATTGATGTTTAGAGTACAAACAACTTTAAGTTGTACTAAAAAGTACAGCGAAGCTAATGCCTCATATTAGAATTAATTTTGCGTCACCAGTTATTAAATAATTAATACGTTTACTTTAATTTAAAAACAACAAGAAATAACATTTGAAAATAGAAAACAAAAATGTTTGTAATCTATAGTATATTACAATACAATTATGAAGTATTTAAAGGAATAAATTTATTGTTCTAACCATGTTAGCAATGGATTATGTTTCATTTCTCTTTGAATTGTAATGAAGGTTCAACTTTTTTTGTCAATTTATTATTTAACGACAATAAATCGGCCATTAAAGGTCTCGAGAATATGTACAACACATCTAAGATTATGTCAGGAAGCTGAGAGCCTCTAGAGGAGATAGTGAAACATATTTGCATTCCTTTACAGAAGAGCAAACAAATGGAATCACAAAATCTTCTTTCATTTGCAAGAGAAAGATGGGATATGAAAATTTGTATTTAACCTGACCAGATTCCATCTTACGAGCCTGTGTGTACACACCACCGGAGCATGAAGACACTTAATATTAATAAAATTAATAAAAGCTGTAACGACGAGGAAAAAGTGGCGACTAAAGAACATATTCACAATCATTTTCCCGCAGTTGGAAACCTAAGAAGAAGAATTCTTTGGCACCCAGAATTTATTGACGGAATGCGTTTAGCCAAAGACGATGTGAATAAAGCGCACACCTTCAAAAAACCATTCCGAGGAATGGTCGTAGTTTAGCAGATAGTGTGTTATCTTATTAGACGTGAGGACACGTTCCAAGACCCAGATCAAACATCTGAAACAATATGAAATAAAATATAAATAATAATATACATAAATATAAAATATTTCCTCGTCGACTGCCTCTCAGCTGATTTCTGGCCAAAACTCTGAAAGTAAATAAAATTTCCATGAAAAAGTTGCTGAAAAGTCTGTTGTCCGGAGTCGACGTTAAAATGTAGATCCCCCCACTCACGTATAAAATTAACACACACAACATAAGTGGTGTGAGAAGCTTTGTATGGCTGAAAGATTCCACCCTGGAACATTATAGGACTCAAGTAAGCTTTGGCTATTGAGGCTGCTGCCAAATTAAACTTAATCTAACTTAATCCACCACAACTTCGTCGTATACTATTTCGCATAACTCCATACCAAATAGTAGACAAAGTTCATCAAGAAGGCTTTCCGGACTACATTCAAAATTTATATTTACTTCATAGATGAAATACTTCATATTTCTTCAACTATTTTTTTCTATGCTCCATTTTGTTCTACTGCCCTCTACTCTACTCTACTCTTCTACTTTACAAAGTAGCATATTAAACAATAGGAATTACTTTAACTGTCTCCCCACTTTACGACCACGTTTTCATTCATTACAAAATTAATACACAACTCTGTTGTGTTCGCAATGTGGCAGCTATTTAACTGTAAAGTAAAAACGTTTTAGAAAGAAACTTGGTTCTGATAACTACAATTAACTGCTTTTCCTACTATCAAGTAGCATAGTACTCTTCTTCTGAATAATGGTTGCCCCAAGTAAGATTTAAGTTCTTAGTATTTGATTAGCTCGGGGTTAGACATACATATGTGTCCCGAATATTATACAAAAGTATTACGCTAGGTCTAGTCTGACAATTAAATGTATTCATAGTTTAATCAACGCGGAATTGAATTGGACCGATTGCCTTGATTATGTGAATTCTAAAGAGTTACTTAACATAGGCCAGAAGCTATAGGAGTCAAAACAACAATTAGATTAACGTACTCTAGTCTTGATAGTAAATTTACATCATGTCAAATCGTTTTTAAAACAGAAAAGAAGCTATGTCATCTATGTCCACATGGTTCAGCCCATCGCTTACAATAAAAAATTTGATGACTATCTCATAAACATTGCCCAGTTAAATCTAGATTCCTGTTTCAATTATAATTTTTATATCCATTTTTTTCCAAACGAGAATTCGTTGAATTTGAGATTTGTATCTCAGAGTTAGGATTTTTCATAAATTCATTCCTTTAATGTTCTGCGCTTTAATAGTTTGCCTCTGCTGAATTAAGTTGCATCATAAGACGACGCAATTGCCAACGAAGCGTTCAACATGAGTTTTTTTAGAAAATTGTTTTAAACAAAAACAAAAAAAAAACGAAAAAACAGAAAAAAAAGAAAACAACAATAAAAATTATTTAATTTATTGTTTAAAGATTGATATTTTTTGATAAACTTCAACAATTGCTAAAATTAAAAATTAGCAACAATAACAACAACAACAATAAGAAACGATACCAAGATAACACAAGTTTAACTTTGACTTCGTCTTACAACAGTCAGAATAAATCGTAGTAGAAAACGTAATGCCTAAATTATCGTACATACCAACCCCCCTCCCACCACTCGATCAATGTAATAAGAGATGAAATCAATCGAAATATAATACAATAACAACAATTACGATAATAATAAAAAGAAAAACTTAAGTGGTATTATGACAAGAAATAAATTAGAAATTATTATAGCGGGAGAGAGAGTGATAGAGAGAGAGAGAGAGAGTGTGTTATTTATTTTGATTACGCTTTTAATTAAATTGATTGATTGTTAAGTTATCAAATAAATTTAAAGCCAAAACAAACTCATTAAATTGTATAAAATACAGAAAGATTCGGATGCCATTTGACGCCTTTTTAGAGTTCAGTTATAGGCTTCATTTGAAAGAGTGCTTATGATTTTCACGATTTTTAAAATGAATTCTCTTAATAGCCGTCCCTTTTCCGAAAGAAAATAAACTTCCATCATGCTTTCGGTTCACAATCTCAGGAATTGGCCTAAGAAGATTGCCTATTGCCCAGAGCGAATAAATATGTACACTACAGAGCACTTTGCGGATCGTAATAGGCGAATTCAAAACTAGGTTGTCCGCTTCTTAAAGTAACAGACTCATAAACGCTTTTCTGCTGTCTCAGTCGCTTATTTGTGGTTTGAATCAGTGTTGTAAAACTGAAATTTTGAAATGGTACTGAATTATAACTGAAAAAGTACTTTTTCGTATCAAATAGTACTTTTGTAAAAGATACATACATACATATATAATTATAGCCCTTCATTATAACCCTTCAATTAGGATTACGTACCTAAATTCTCACACCACTCATGTTGTGTGTGTGACTTTCATACATGAGTGGAGGGACCTACAGTTTAAAGTCGACACCGAACGACAGATTTTTTGAGAAACTCTTTCATGGAAATTTTATGTACTTTTACTCTCACATTCAGTGGACGTTTGGCTAACCGGGGCTAAAGCCTAATTCTACTTTAGCCATTGCGTTGAACGTGTTGCATTAATAGTTGAAAGGCGCAAGGCATACGTACATATACGTAATAATAAAAAAGTACATTTCATTTTTGAAATGAATAAGTACTGAAAAAAGTACAAAAGTACTGAATTTGTCAACACTGTTGTGAATTGAAAGAAATGGACCTTGTTTCTACGAAGTATTTATGTTAAGACTTAATTGATTCAACAACTTGCACTGGCTGCAGAATTGTGGGTCATTCGATCACAATTTACGGCGTTATGAGTTGTTGCGCGTTTCAAGTTCAAATTGACGATTGCCTTCCAGACTTTTTGCAAGTTTAGTAAAGTCGCAAAAGGAAATGTCTTGTCTGGTCCAAACCAGTTAAATTCTTCAAAATTAAATTTCACTCGTAGGAAAACTTACTTAGACTCTCTCAATAGTAAATGAGTTTCTTCGTAGATCAACTCGTTTGTGCGCTAGCTGACGAAGAAAGTACGGTTTTTGGCCTTAGGACTCGATTTCAAAGCTCTCGAAGCCTTTTGCGGCTGTTCTAACGTATTTTGTGTTTGGAGTTCATTACATTTCTTCTACTACGGCAAGAATTTCCATTTGCATCTGGGGCTGCATATACTCGCTGTGTTCTTATAGCTTTAGAATCATGCAATTTAATCTCGGTACTAATAGAAAAATAGCCCTTTGTTTGCTGTTTAATTTTATAAGCTCCCTTAAATAGGGGTTAGTTGGGAGTGCCATTGTAAACAGAACTGTGCTGTATTAAAACCTCGCAAGCATTGCTCCAATCAATGTAACTTGAACATAAAACCGGGCTCATGGTAACATAGTACGAGTTTGAATTAATTATAGGAAAAAACTGTTACCCTAACCTAATATTATACGATTGTTGCCTAACATTTCAGATGCAATTTCATAATTTATTAGGGCTTCCTTCGAAAATAAAAAACGTTTAAATAGTTTTCACCTTACATAACTTGTACATTAATGACAACAACAATAAGTAATAATAATAACAACAAATATAAATAGCAAAAGAAAAATGAAAATGAAAAAAAGGAAGAGTTTCCGAAACGTTTGAAATTATTTTTTCTTTTTAGGGCATGGTTTTTTGGGAGGGCTCCCCTTCGCACCTGCCTTTCCGGCTGCTTTCGGACTTGTTTTTGGAGTTCCTTTTCCAGCCCCTTTCGCTTTTGATGGTGAACTTTTACTTCCTCTTGATGTGGAGGGTTCCATGGCTGCAAGTAAACGTCTTTGTTCCGAAGGAGGTGATGATCTGTAAGAAGAGAAGAGGGATATCAATATCAGTAAGTTGTAGAACGGTCTTCGCTTTGAGCGGTCTAAGCTGAATGAGGGCTGTTGTATAGAAAATCTGTATTTATGTTTGCAACACTGTAATTTTAAATGAGCCCACTCTTCTGTTTGACTGTGAGATATTGTGCATAGATCTAATCTATTCAAACATTATTATTATGAGTACCAAACTTTATACTAGAAGGCAGAAAAGTCAAGTTGTATGCACCACATCTACAAAAGTCGTACAAGTCTAGAAATTTTTGTATTAAAACTAATGGGAGCGCTACCATTTGCATTCACAACAAGCTCACAATTTTTTAAAATTAAACCCAACATCACAGAACTCATAATTTACTCACTTTTCTTCCTTTGCCAAATACAACAAACAAGCCACAGCATTCGCAATATGAAATATACCAGCGACCAGAGCCAATACTCCCAACAATTTAATTGTTGATAAATTATCACTTCTACAATCCGCCACGCCAAAGAACGGAACAAAAGCTCCAATGCATAAGAAACCCAATGAAAAATTATAAATTATGGTCTGTAAGAAGCAAACAATTGTTCAGAAAATAATATCCAATAACAATGGAAAACATGTAAAAACTTACTCGTGGATCAGCACCGATATTGCTGTCCTTAAACATCATGCCAGCACCTATGCAGGCCAACATTAAAATCTCCGGTATGAAGCCAATGGTTAGCAGCAGCAAATTATTGGCAATTTCATGATTAACATGCCACCCAGCTATACAGGGTGTGTCCATTAATCCCATGATTATAATGAAGCACACACTTTTAATGATCTGCAATAGGCAAACAGGGTTATTAGCAACAGCACTAGCAGCAGAAGTTTAATAACAAGAAAGTCAAAACGGAAATACTTACGACGATCACTGTAAACAGGCTGATGCTGATTATTTTCTGAAGCTGCTTCGATAGTTCAGGCATTTCATTCAACACATAAAATCAGAATGATGAATTTTATTTGAAATATTTTGATTTGAATTCGTTTGATTAGATTCGTAGTAAGGAAAAGGCAAAACGTCAAATTATTTCGATATCATTGACTTCAGATTATCGAAAATCGTTATAAATCAGACACACTTAGAAAAAACAAAGTCTTCAAGTGGCATTCAAAGATATTTAAGATTATTTTGAATAAATTTCAATTAACAATATTGTTTAGCACCTTCTAATAGGGACTTGTGAACTTTGAATAGAATCTGTCAAATTAGTTGTCAAACTTATACAGTCTGTTCTGTCAAATCACCATGGACGGATATAGAGATCAACAACGCGGACAAATAATAAAATTAGTATACCATTCGAGCTATCATCTTCACCGAAAAATTGTCGTCAGTTATGAGGCCCATTTCTGGATAAATGGAACATGAACCGAATTTGGATACGAATACAAATTCAAATGAGATCCAAGAGCATCCAATGCATCTGGAAAAATTATCTATTTTGTGATGTAAACTGGCCACAAAGATTGTACGCTTAGTCATCCGCAGAAAATGCCTAAGCCACGATATCGATCAATTTCAGTCTGATTTATGCGCCAAAGTCATGAAGATGGTACATTTCGGATGCGTTCCACTTAGAGTAGCCCTCGCTGATGTATTGAACGATTTCATATTCCACACATAATAGCATCAGTAGGTCTTTTAAACGAATAAAAATTATCAATGATATCTCACAAACACGATTTAAATTGCCAACATAAATACATAATTGGCCATTACAACCCTTCAGTCAGATTACGGCCTAGCTTCTCACACCAGTCATGTTGTGTGCCTTAATTTTATACTTGAGTTTCGGGACCTACAGTTTAAAGTCGACTCCAAACGACAGATTTTGAGAAACTTTTTCATGGCAATTTTATTTACTCTCAGAGTTTTATTATTTACTCTCAGAATGTCAGAAATCTGCTGAGAGGAAGTCGCCGAAGAAATATTTTTTTCGCATTTCGTTTTGATGTCTGGCCTGGAGCTCGAACCCGGGCTTTTACGTGTAATAAGCGAACACATTACCTACTAGACTACGGCGACTAAATTGCCAGCTGCTATTATAATTATGGACCAGACTGTTTTAATAGCCTTTTCTTCTGAACGGTAACGGTCGTATTGCGTTTCAACTTTTCTGAAATTTCAAAGATCTTTATCTCAGGCTTAGTAATTAATTAACTCACATATAATAAATCAATGTGAAGAATAATTAACACAAATAAATTACGATTAAGTTTTTCTCATTAAAATTTTCCCTTTATTAAGTCCCTATAAATTTCATAATAAACTCAAGGTCACATCTTAAATCTCCCGTTTTTCTACGACAATCTTTATTTAAGACTCATACAACCAAGAATGTTAAATGTATGTGCTCGTAACAGTATTAAATGACATACAAACCGAGAGAGAGAGAAGAAGCAGCAGAGAGAGAGGAATAATGTCGATAATAATGTAATATTTATAATTATTTAACTGTGTTTCTACTGTTGCTGTTGTTGCTTCTTCTTCTTTATTACATGTAATTAAATAATATGCATGTTATTACAGTGAATACAATGTTCGAGTGTGTGTGTGTGTATCGTGTATTTAAGTGTTAAGCCGGTATACCGGCATTATTATTGTTTAATTTGAAAGAAAAAAATGTAAAATTCTTAAGATTGTTTATAGTTATTTAATGTAATAGCATGTATGTTTTAAATAAAATAAATAAGTTTATTTGTTTTTATTGTTATTGTGCATACATTTAATCATGTGAAAATTATTGAATAATTTATTAAAAAGAAGAAGAAAATATAAAACGTCGATGGAAAATAAATTCAATTAAAATGGATGAATAGCAACAAAAATATATGGAATTAAAAAGTGTGACGAATAAAACGCTTGACTATACGAAATGAATTCACTTTTTTTAATATGAATGTATGTATTAAACATTAATTAACTTTATTTAGGAACAGAGATACATAGTACTTAACAACATGGCATTAAAGAAAAAGTGCAACTACCCGTGCTTCTTTATGGCGCAGAGGCATGGACTCTATTAAGCACTGTTGCAGCAGCCTTGAGAGTATTCGAGAAAAAAGTCCTATGTAAGATCTTCGGTCCAGTGCGAGTTTACGATGATTTCCGCATCCGATCCAACAGTGAGCTGTATGAACTCCTCAACGACATAGACGTTGTGCAGCGTATTAACATCCAGCGACTGCGCTGGCTCGGCCATGTCGTTCAAATGGAGGAGAATGCTCCGGCGAGACGGCTATTTGATGCTGGAATCTGCGGAAGTCGACGAATAGGATGACCTTGTATCCGTTGGAAGGACCAAATCGAGGAAGCCGTCATCGATTGGTGTGACCAATTGTATCTACAATGGCCAAATCAATTTTAGTTACCACATCTAATTATTACAAACACCTCACTATATTGCTTATAAAACAACAATAACAATCTGAATAATAGTTACGAAAATCTAGTCTATTCTAATAACTAAACGGTGTCATCACACGATTTATTTACAATCCAGGTAGCGTAATAATTTCAGTAAATACATATAAAATAATCGCTCCATTGAAAAAAAAACAACAATTCACAGGCAATTTCACAAATTGTCTAATTAGAGAGTTTTATCGAAATTAGCAAATAAATAATTAGCAAAAAACACTAGATAAATTCGATAAATTACTATTCAGCTCTGAAGTCATAGAGAAATTATACAAACAAATCTCTTTTTTATTTTTATTTTAACGGCAATACGTGTGAAAGTGTTCCCTAATTTTAACATTTTTTTTTATTTCAAAATAAGAATTTTATTAGAAATTAGCACACGTCAACGTAGATTGAAAACGATTGGCACTTAATGTGTAAGAATCGTATTACCTGCATATTTCAGTTTAATAAATTACCTCAATGCAGGAGCAAATTTGATTTCCAACCGATAGAACTTAATCGCTACAGGTGATCCACTTTTGTTACAAGACCTTAAGGTATGTAATGTCAATGAACACTAGATTGTCCAGCACAGAAAGTGTGGATTTGTTCAAGAATTTTCCAAGCGATGGTCTTTTCCTCATCTACTACACAGATTGTTTTGAAAAAAACTCACTGTGTTAGCAAACAATTCGTTTAGACAACGAGCAATAAGCAAACTTAGCGGAATGCTAGCCAATACATGCATAAAATTGTTTCACCATTGTCTTCCTTGCGTTGCTCTAGTACGATAAATACGACACCAATCACGTCACCCATGTTCGTAAGATGTAATCTCGAAGAATCTCAGCACAAGGAACATAGCATAGTTATCGGTTACATACTGGACTTGAACATTTCACTCCGGCTTCCGGATTATTGCAGCGTGTTCCAGGCGGAAGTAATGACCATCTACCGAGCCGCACAATGAATCCCCGCATACGGTGTTCCTTTCATCCGCATCACGATATTTTCTGATAGCGAAGCTGCCATAAAGTCTCTGACGAACGTTTCGAATAATTCCAGGATCGTCAGGGAATGTCGCCGCTGCCTCAACCTTCTTTCTGGGCGCTTCAGTGTTACACTTATCTGGGTCTCCGAACACTGCGACATTCCGGGAAACTGCAGAGCCGATGAGCTAGCCAGTGCTGGTGCACTACTTCCGGAATCCTATTCAATCAACTTAGGAATGCCACTTACCTTGTTCAAACTGGCCATCGCGCGGATATTCTTCCAAGATGCCAACCTATCCTGGATCAATGAGGAGTCCTGCCCCACCGCTAGGCTCACTTGGCCGTCATTGGATAGAAGGCGCACCAACCAGTTACTTGGACTTGGTCGTAACATTATCTCGATCACAGTGGCGATGCTTACAGGTCACTGTGTTATGGGTAGACACGCGGAAAGAATGCGGCTCCCATTTAACGATTTCTGCCGTGGGTGCAGATCCGCTGAGGAAGAGGAGACTGTTATCCACTTTCTTTGTCAATGCCCATCTCTTGCTAGGTGCAGATATAAGTTATGTGGCTCTCCAACCCTTGTCAGCTTGACGGAGCTATCGTCCATTGATGTCAAGGATATAGGCTCGTTTATCAAGCTTTCTGGATGGTTTTCCAGCGTGGGGTGGCCATGATTTGAAATTTGCGTGGCGTCCCAACGGGCAGCTATGCGTGCTCAAGTGAGCTTTTGGTATGAAGCTACCACACTAACCTAACCTAACCTATCGGTTACATATAAACCGATTTCCAGCTTCTATCCAACTTACATATATCCTACTTACCTTTAAACAACTCAAATGGGACATAAACCAAGTAACACACACCTGCGACTTTAGAAATCCCTACAAGTAAAAGTTTAACGAGGTCAAATCGCGCGGTTTCAGTAGTCAGTTCTCATCAAGTTCACTTAAGATGGCCAAATCCTTAAATCGCTCGTGTAGAATACAGAACTTGACATGAACTGTGCAGCACATAAAGCCGTCCTGTTGAAACCACGCGTAGTTGGTGTCCAAGCCATTCAATTCAGGCGAAAAAAGTTAGCACTCCTCGGCCTAAATCGCTCGCCAAGGGCAACGTCGTTCTTAACGAAATAAAGATCGGAGTCGTTGCCAACCCAAAATCCTCAACAAGCACGGACACTGTTGGAATACATCAAACACTCTTGAATCTCATATCGATTGGTAACGTCCCAAATTCGACAATTTTCATCCAGAAATGGAATTCGTCGCTGAAGACGATTTGTCAATGAAAATTAAGATAAGTTGCCAGCTACTCCAGAGCCCAATGAGCGAACTCTAGTCGGTTTCTTTGGTCCTTCCTAGTTATTTGGCATAAGAAACTGAATTTGACAGATATAGCTTCAACGAGATGACTGTTATCAATTGTCGAAGTTTATAAGCCCCTGTTGGCAGGCCTTATACTAATGGCTCTAATCACACGAGAACAATTTTTAGTTGTACAATTTTTGTTCTTTTCAAATTACACGGGATGCAGATTAGTTTGGCATGAAATGTATACGTATACACAGCTTTGTATGTATTAGTGTTTTTGCATTCATTTGATGTTTGGCTGATTTTTAAAAATGTTCATGTATTAGTTTTGTGCTGTGTAATGCGGTGTTGTAGCTGGTTGAAACTTTACGCAACCGAAAAACCATTCTCTTCACCTCTCTTACCAATAAACTATTATTTTACGCCAGCACAATTGTTCTCGTGTGATTAGAGCCAAAAATTATAAAATCAATGCAGTGATATGTTATCGAGGAATATCAATATCAACTAATATGGAATCTTATACTATCTCTCGGGGAAAAACTATGGCTTTGTCATAATCATATACGGTGATTTTTTTCTTTTAAGCTGTGACATTGACTTCACACGTAATTATAATTGTAATAAAATATCGATAACAATCGTTTGCAACATCAAATTAATTGAAATGAAATGTTGTTATCGCTTTATCAATTGCATCGAAAGCATGCAGTAGACGACATTTTAGTGTAAAAACATACACGTGCATTAAAAATTTCTCCTTTCCAGTATTACTGTTGCAGCCTTCTTAATCGCTGACACGGTACACCACATATGTTGCAAGGCATACAAAAGAAATTCTATTTTTATCACTCCTCCCAATTGCAGTAAAGTTAGGTCATGTAAAAAAATGCACAAACAACCACACACACACACGTACATACCGTGATTTCGAGGAGGTCGTTTCCTTTTAACAATAACAAGAATAACAATCTATTTTTAAAATGATTCCATGCAGCAGCCACAGTCAAATTGAAGACAAATTCTTTGTTTTCAAAATCATCCACAATCAGTTGTAACGTAACCAAGGCAGACAAAAGATCTTAACAGGAAACAGAAATTAAGAGAAAAAAAACCTGAACATGGCTTCTTTCGGTATACGCGGCATGAATCAAAATTTGGGTATTAAAATCTGTTGTTGTCGTGTTTGTACCTGCATAAATTTCGGTTTCATTAGCTCTCGTGTGGGCCTATTAAAAATTTTACAACTGGCTTTGGCTAGTCTGTGTGAAGGGCTTCTCATTAATTATGGCATACCAGCGGCGGATACAATTGGCCAGGCATTGACCAGCTTTTTAACTACAACAGCATATTGCTTTACCACTACAGCGATTTTAATGATTTGCTATTGTTTTTCCGAGAAATCCTATGGCTTAATACGCCAGTCGTTATTTGTAAGTAAAAGTTCGAATGAATTATTAGAGGAGTTAAGTACTACGTTGTGTACTTCTAATAGAATGAAAGTGAGTGGATTTATTTAAATTGTATTCGAATTTCAATTTGATTTCATTAATTAAAAAAAATAAAATGGAAACGAATCTTCGAATAGTGAAAAATAGTGCACAATTGAAGAGAAAATCTTATGTAGTTTAAATGAGCCTAATCACACGAGAACAATGGTGCTGGCGTAGAATGATAGTGTTTATAGGCAAGAGAGGTGAAGAGAATGGTTTTTCGGTGGCGTAAAGTTTCAATCAGATACAACCCCGCATTGCCAGCACAAAACTAATACATGCACATTTTTAAAAATCAGCGAAACATCAAATGAATGCAAAAACACTAATACATACAAAGCTGTGTATACGTACAATATACATTTCATGCCCAACTAATATTCATCCCGTGTAATTTGAAAACAACAAAAATTGTGCAACTAAAAATTCTTCTCGTGTGATTAGGCTCAATGAAAACAAAACGAAGTAAAAAAGATTGAAATTTTTGCTGTTCTAAATTCCATTATAACAATTTTTTTTGTTTTAAAAACGCCTGTGGCATTACTAGGAGTTTCTATTAAAAAAAAAAAAAATCAAACGTTTCTCGTTCGGAACAGATTTTAGGCATTCGAAATATAAAACTGAGGACCCAATTTTATTCAGTTTCGAGCGCTAAAGTCCACAATAATAGTTTCCCAGATTTTGACAAGATTGAACGTAGTCCCGATGGAATACAATTTCGATTCCGACTGCTTGTGGGAGATGACTTCCTTCAGATGGTATAGATTCGTTTTTCTCTTAGTATTGCCAAAAGTGATTCACTTTCTACTTTGCAATGGTGTTGATTCTTTTCTTATTTTTCGGCATAGAATTTTAGAATACATCATCAGTTCAATTCAAAATTATTTCAAAATGTTTTACTACTTTTAGGAAACTCTTTTTAATGCGGTGGCCTGCAGCATGTATTTCAGTGCCTCTAGTTATATGGGATTTGCCTGTGTAGTATGGTTACATCCGCAGTTTCTTATAAAACCAGGATTCTGGGCCTATCCAGCCATGACAGCAGCTTATGTAAGTTTCACTTTCACTCATTCATATATGTACTGTATTTCGCTAAATTAATTAAAATTATTTCTATCTAAATTAGTACATGGGCTATGCAGCTGGTATTTTACATGGCATAGATGCGTTTCTGGCCTTTAAACATTTTAGAGGTTTTCGTTAACTACAAGGAACAAAAAAATATTAAGTGTTTAAATATAAAAATAATTGTAAATATATTTCTCTTAATATATTAAGAGTTAGTCCAGTTAGTTAGTAGAGTTAAGGCCATTAATAAATAATTTGTCAATATTTTTAAAACAATTAAAACAGAACAACATTGATATTTAAATGATTAGTATTTAAAAACGTCAAGTTAAGCTTAAACAAATAGGACACAAGAGATTTCTGGCGAGTGGCTAATATAAAAGATTCAGTCAACTTTATTCATGGCTTTGAATTTTCTAAAAAGAAAAAGTATTTAAAAAATGATAATTAAAGACAACGTATGGAATACAAAAACTTACTTGATATTCTTATAAGCCAAACTAGATTCATAGTCTGCTTTTAATAAAGCAATGCGTACCCATCTGGGTTTTTCGTGAATGGCTTTGTGTATAACGAATTTCAAACCCAATAATAAATGTTCGAAAAGTATAAACGAAATATTAGGCATCGAAGGGAAAAGATTCGAAAAGAAGACCCTACGAAAACAAAAAAAAAATAGAAACAAAAAATTTAAAATATTTTCAAATGTAAACGCGTGTAGCTACCTACCTGACATTTGGTTGAAAATACAAAATTCCACAATTACTTAGAATAGCCATAACCGACAGTAACTCAAAGGCCGATTGCCAAGCGCCAATGTTTTTTGTTCTACGGGCAAAAGGTCTCTTAAAAATATTGCAAAGCTAGAATAAGACAACAAAATAATTAAAAATCCTTCTTTTTTTCTGTTAACAAATAGAAACCAACCTTAAACAAATCAATATGCATGGCAAAGATATTATTAATTAAGGCACCAAATGCAGCAAAGGGAGCAACTGCGGCAAATAACACGACATAACCAAATTGTATGCACATTTGTAAATAATCCTCATACGTGGATTGATACGGATCCAATCCGGCCTCATAGAATACTTGTTCATAGCGGGCGACATCACTAACCGAAAGTGTTTTGTTTTCATCCAATTCTGCGTGTAAATATTTGAAATATTTTTGTCTTATAACAGCCAACAATGGTATGCCAATTTCCTGGGCAATGCAAACCAACTAGAAAAAGTAAACGAAACTTTTGTTATTCCGATAATTCTTTAGTATTTGTTTTACGGCCCACCTGAAATATTAACAATTGCATCATTAATTGATAATTCAATTGATTTAAATCTTGCAAGATGAATGCAATATAAAACAATGAAAAGAAATTATTCACAATTTCGAAAATCATTAATTTATTAACACGATGTCTATCGTACTGGGAACGTGTACGATGATTTTCGGTATCCGTTAAGAATGTAGCCAATTTCTCATAGGCCCACGAAAATATGGCTATCAATATAGATTGCACAATAACTGGACCATACAAAAGCCAGGAATCTGGACCAAAATCTGCCAACACTTCTGTCTCTATTTGAAATTGATAGAGAGAAAAATAAGCACAGGCCAAAACACATAAGCCCACTACCGGATAGGATACCAAATACATCTGTAAATAGGTATAACGCATGGGATATTGACGTGTTAATTTGCCGGTTATAGGATCAGGTTTTAAGACACCCTTATATTTAGTGCGTGGCTTATCCAAACTGCTCATTTCAATAGTGCCCCAGCGATAAGAGTAGCCGGCACATTTACGTTTCCACAGTTCCAAAAATATCTACAAATTACAGAAAAAATGTTTTAAAACATTTGCTGGTTTTTCATATTTTACCAGTTCAACTCACCGTTGTCCATATAACATAGAAGCCACATACCACAGAAATATTAAATTTCCAAAAGTATTGTATAAAACCAAAGATGGTGGGAAATATTAAGGCTATCGTATAGAATTGTGTAAAACCGAAGTATAAAGCTATGCTGGAACCAAAATAGTTGCGTATATCCTCAATAGGCATACTCTTTCGGCGCCAATTGAAAGCAAATTTATCCAAGTATTCCTTAAAAGAAAAATTTTAAATTAAAGTCGATACGCTAGCCTTGTAGTATGGTTTTAAAAACCTAGTTTTACAGTTTCATGACAAACTTATACAGTTTACAGTGCTAAATAGTTTTGATTGATTTAATATTAATAATAGATTGGTTTCAAACATAATTAATACGTAATGACTCAGTCTTTTAAAGCAAATGTCCGATCTAACTAAGAGAAACTTTAAAAATTCTTTCACTTACAATATCATGCAAAGGAAACATATCCTCAATGACGCCATTTTTTATATGCGACAACAGTTCAGGTTTAATGACATCCTTGATTAAAACAGGAGCCTCACAAAATCTCACAATATCATGCTTAGTCATGCCAGGCAGCATATAGTCGGATATTGAATGATAATTAAATTTTTGCATGCTACCCGTAGTGGTTTGTTTGGTGAGTTCAGCTTCATCGGCCAGACGCAATAAAGTATCAGTGGAGGCAGTCACATAGAGATACTTTTCACATTTGTCAATCCATTCCATTGCAGTCTCGATGCCAAATTGTTGTATAATTTTCTCAACATCTTGGCATTGTTGTAATTTGGCTTTTTCGCCAAATTTTATCACAACATAAGTCTGTAAGGAAAGTGATTCATAAGATTCATATTATTAATACAAATATGTATGTACTAATAAATAATACTGGGCTGGTTACCTTATCAGTTTCTTGAGTCTCCGAAGATTTTTGTTTAAAAGCTCTTATGCTTCTTTGGCGTCGAAATAATTGATTTTGTATAATGCTTTGTGGCCTTTTGCTCAAAAAATTGGAACCTTTAAATAATTATTTAATATTTAAAAATAGTATTCAACTGCAAAAATATTTACCTTTCTTACCTAGGTTTTCAGCCATTATTATTTAATAATTCAACGTTGGCCAAATACTCATTCCGTTTCCCTCAGTTGCCAAAATACAATCCGATTTCTTTATTTTTATCTTTTGTTAATATCTACTACACACCCGTTGATACGATCTCACACAATGCTTTTAATTATTTTCTTTTTGTTAATAATTCTTTAGTTGGTCCATATTCAAAATGGACTACAAGAACAAATTGTTGACGTTGACTTCTAGATAAATAATAACAATAAAAAATAATACAAATAACAACAATAACAAACTAAAAACAACAAATCAAAACAAAACTGGATACCGGCTGCTTCAGCCAGCTGATATTCAGTAAATCAGTGCAGTGTTGCAATTTTAGGTAGTAAGAATTATAATATATTCAAGGGAAAAATTAGAATGTACCTTCTAAGGAATCTTTTTAGTAAGAAATTTACAGATTATTAAAGATATATAACACGAAGAAACTCGATAGTGACATATGTGCATATGTTCATCAGCTGTAAGTGTACTGAAATCACTTGCCAGGATTTTAAATCAGCTCCAAGAAAATTATCTTTATTCGCTGACGACTAGCAAATAACTTGTTATTGATCAGTTTTTGCGGTCGTGAGCTTGTCCAAGTTACGCAAAAGAATCCATACATAATCAGAAAACTTTGTAACTGATACGACTTACCCTTTAATGTCATGAATAATGTCATTATTTATTTGAGATTTCGACTTAATTAATTAATGTTTTAATTTTTGTTAGGGTGATTATAATTAAAGGATCCTTTATGCTGGTATGCATTAAAAAAAAGAACTCATTATTGGATTCAGCATATCACACGTGGTTTTATATAATTTATCCCTTAAGGATTCTACTGTATTTTGTTTGACTATTATTTAAACAATGTGGCAGCACTATTCTGTAAGAAATAATCGTGTAGGAGAAACTGTTTATATGTCAAACGTGTTTTCACACATTTTCTTACACTTTTGTTGTTGTCTTGTTATTTCTTCTACTCTTTTTCATTCATCTCTGTGATGCAATTGATTTTTTATTATTTATTTAAAAATAATAAAATTCCATTAGTGAAAGTGAAAAGCGATTAATGACAACTTTTCTTTTAACAAATGGAAAATAATCCGTAATTCTCAATGGAACAACAAGAAAGAAAATCTACCGGGAGAGTCAGTGTCTAAAGAAAAGAAAAACAACAAAACGGGAAAAAATAAATACAATAAGATTATATAGATAAAATTTATGTACATATAAATAAAATCACGGATTTTACTTATGGGCGAAGAAAGAAAAAAAGAACACAGTGAAGTAATTTTAAAATAATACAATAAAAGTACGATTGACGACGAGTTCAATAAACGGCTGATCTTTAAGGCGGCAGTCGTCCACTAACCGCAATAACCTAAAAAATATAAAGACGGATCCGTTACAGTTTGGCGTCAATAAAAATGTAGAGAGTAAGACGGCTTTTAATAGTGAAGATAGGAAAATTGGCCTTTAAATTAATATCGTAAGAAAAAAGAAGAAATACTTTTACAGAGGAAGCATTTAGTATTCTGTAGAATAAGAATAGAACAGCTTAGCAACAATGTTGGGTGGTTTAGTGCCGTGCAAATGGTCGGACATACGGATATTTCCGGCTCGAATGAGCACCACACAAAAGGTAAGTCTTATAAAGTAAATATTATAAGAGTTCTTAAAAGCTTGATTACTACTTTTTTTGTAGGTGGTCATTATTTCCTTGGCAGCGGGTGTAGCCCTCTTGGGCGTGATGTCACGTTTCTTACGTCGCCGGAAACCGCCACGTTTTCCCCGCCGACAACGCAAATATACCGGCCGTAGAACACGTAATAGCATGCGTAGTCCCAATGATATGATTTCCATTGCAGGCTCAAAAGCCTCTGCTAGATCTGGTAGTCCAGGTGGCTCCACTGTAGCCTACTCACAGTCTGATCGTATGTCCATGGCCAGTGGGTCTATAGGGGCTGGTGCTCTGGTTAGCTCCTCCAATCAAACCCAACCGGGCATAATGACAACCCAACTGACAGCCCAACAGTTGGGTGTAATGGGTATGGAATCTTTAGACACGGTCATAAATTTCTGGGAAGATGCTTTAGCCGCCCACTATTCTCCCGGTGGTGTGCCGGCCTTATTAACAACCGCCGAAGAATCCGAATTTTGTAGAGAAATACAAAATCTCCTGGATATGGCCTACACTTTGCAAGAACAAAGTGAACTGCTGTTTTTAGATCAACGTTCTGTTTTATTTCGCGATGATCCCTCGATAGAAGAGGCTGGCGATGAAAATTGGCGTGCTTTGGAAGATGTCACCGAAGAGGACAAACGTTCACAACGTTCGACCAGCATAAGTCGTACTGCCTCTGATCCCAATTTTGATTCAGCGGAAAGTTTTGCTTCTGCCTTAGATCAGGTAGCCGATTTAAGAGAGTTTGATAGTTTCGCCGATTCGGAGTATGAAGAGTATCCATTCTATCAGGCTGCTTTGAAACATCATGAAGAGTCTCCCATACCCTGTCGCACTGTACGTACGGAATTGGTACACTGTTCGAATGATGTCGAATATTTGGCGAAATTGCATTGCATTCGTTTGGCATTTCAATATTTATTTAAGGTAAGACTAGTCTTGATACGACATCAAATAGTGGTCTATCGCTATTAGTCTAAAAATTTGTTGATTGAAGAGATATTCATTTATTTAAATAAAATATTTTCTTTTATTGCAGGATCCCGCCATTGGCCAATGGGTCATTGATACGGGACGTCAGATCCTCACCGATTTACTGTGTTTGGGTGATAAAGATACCAAGGAGTTCTTAGTAGGTTATGAGGATTTTATAAATTATTTACAAGATCCCAACAATTGGGAAGAAATCCAAAAGGAATTGGAACAGCGTAATGTCAAAGCCATGACATTTTATGATATCTGTTTGGATTTCATAATCCTAGACTCATTTAGGGACTTGGATACACCACCGGGCAGTGTTATAGCCGTTGTGCAAAATCGTTTTCTATCCAATGGTTTTAAAGAAACTGTAAGCAATTGTTTCCTTATTATTAATGATGATATGAATGATAATATTTTTTAAATGAATGTTTCCGATTTCAGGCTCTAACCACAGCGGTATGGTCGGTTCTAAAGGCTAAAAAGCGCATGCTTAAGTTCCCTGATGGCTTTATGGCACATTTCTATGTTATATCCGAAGAATTGTCACCGCTAATGGCCTGGGGTTTCTTTGGACCCGATGAAAACCTTAAAGATATATGCCACTACTTTAGAGATCAAATGTTGGGCTTTTTAGCGGATATATTTAGTTTCCAAAAGAGTCGTTATACCACATTAGAGGATCTTTCCCAAGATATTTTAGATCATATGAAAACTAGAGTAAACAATATTAGTGTTAAATTTAGTCAATAGAAAGAAAGAAACTTACTTCTTAGTTTCCTAAAAGATTATTTTGAAATCTTAAAGAAAGAAAAAAAAAATTAATTAATAATCGTATAGACTATAAACAAAATATTCCATTGGTTTTTTGAAAACACAATCCCAAAAAAAAAAATTATTTTATACAGCTTGAAAATCGTATGATAGATGGATGGATGGTGTTCATTAGGTGAAAAGAGTGAGTGAGATTTCACAAATTGATTTCATTTTCTGCTAATTTACTTTGTGGTGTAATGCATTTACTTTTTAAATTGCTCTTTTTTTATTCATTATAAGGTGCCCTTAAATTAAATACTTAATTAAATAGCTTTAATAGCCTGATACACACAAATTAAATTTAATTTTTAAAATATGCAAACAAATCCTGTTTCCTGCTCCTCCTTTACTTCTTAAAGTTGTTTGTCCTTTTTTTAAATATATTTTTGATAAATAATATTGACTAATTGAAATTGCAACTTTAAGCATATTGAAAACAATTTGTTTTTTTTTTAATTCCTTTATTATTATACATATACACTGTAAAACATAATATAAAATCGTTTAACTAGTACAAAATAAGTTGGCAGTTGTTATTGTTTTTCTCTTTTATTATTTATAAATATATTGTAAAACACTATACATATGTATATGATTGATTAATAATAATTATTGTACTTCTTTATTTTTAGTTGTTAAGCTTTATATTGTTATTGCCAAGAAACTAAAAATTTTGTTAAAAATAATATTGAATGCGTTCTTTTATTTTTCAATTATTATTAATTACTAAATTCATCGACAAACTGTTGTGTTTCCTAAAAGAAATTTTCTTATTCAAATAATTCTTTAGAATTTATTTATAACTCAAACAAAACACTTTATAGATTAATTATAATAATAATTATTGTGAATAAGACGGAAACATTTATTTGCAAACGATCTAAATAAATATGAATGAATAAACAATAAAAAATTATTATTTTATAAAACCAAAAATGTTTCTATTAAACAAACGGTTTTGGTAACTTCCTCTTTTGTAGTTTCGTAATTTCCCATTTTCGAAAGTTTTTTTTCGAAGTAAAAGTATGCGAAGAATAGGGAAAATTGAAATATTTTCATTGAAACATTTTTGTGTCAAACTAAAAAATAAAATAATTTCATTTAATTTGAAATGAAGTTCTTAAGCAAGAAGGAAATCTGCGCTCTAATGGAGATACTTGTGGGGGTTAGTCGTTTATTTAGAATTTCAGCTGAAATAAATTTAAAATTCTTTTACTTTTCTCTTACAGTCGCTGTGCGTGTACAATTTTTATCTTACCGATTTTTTTGATGAAAAACTATTGGACACCAGCTTATTTAAACATCGTTGCTTTTCCATTTCCCTTGCATTCATGATGTTCTTTAATGCTTTGGGCACTTGGTTTTGGTTTTCGGTGATAAGAACTACAAAACTTTTAAATCGCATCCATGTATGTATAATTAATTCTCGATCTGTATTTTTTCTTTATAATCATTTTATAATTTTCGATTCTATTTTTTTTTCCTGTTTAGAAAGTTCTGGTTTATCTGAGCCTAAATATGGCATTGCTTGTGACTCATTTTTCTTACAAATCGAATTACAGCCCCAATGTTCGCGGTTACTTTGATCAGAAAATATTTTTCGATGAAATTGATAAAATGCAAATCAGTTTACTTCTGCTCATCGTTATTCTAATACTTTCGCTGGCAATTATTGGAATCAATGTGCTGCACATACGTTTCCGTATCATGCACATGTTGAAGAAGAAGAAACAAGGAAAAACCTCCCCTTCGAAGAAACAAACAAAAACTCCTCCGAAGAAACAAGGAAAACCCCCTGCAAAAAAGAAATAACTAGAAGACCTTGATGCATCTAGCATGAAAATGCTTAAGTTTAGAAAGATGGTGAAGTCTGTTTAAGGGATTCGTCTTTGGGGGAGTAGAGTTTTCGGATTTTTTTTTGGCATTTTATTGTGATTTATTTTTAATTTTTCACTTAAACACATACATTTAGGCATTATTATATATAAAAAAGTATACATATATGTACATATATGTATTAAATACATACATACATATAAATACAAAAGTATAAAAAATAAATACAATTTATTAATTAAAAAATAAGAGATTTTTTTGTTTTTAAAGCGAACTTTTCAAAATAAAAATTCCCAAATAGAGAGAGGGAGGGAGTGAGGATTCAAAATAATTTTTGGTTTTAAAATCATAATTTGTTGTGTAATTTTTTTTAAGAGTTAATCGGTAATTATTTTAAGAACACACTTAAGTTAACATTAAAATTATTTGCAATTTAAATTATTGCTATTTTTAATTGATGTTGTTGTTGGCGATGTTCATTTAAATGCCACGATAGGATCGGTGGGCCAAGAAAGCGCTAATAAAGTACAAGATACTGTTCACCAGGCCCATAACACCGGCTGCCAAATAGGCATCATGCTGTTTATTTCTGCTTCTATCACTGAGCTTAATCACAAGAATAAGGGAACAGACCAATAGTAGAATGGCAGCTACACTGTGATAAATTAGTTCCTGTAAAAGTCAAAGGGAGGGAAATTTTATTTTTTAATAGAGAAACTACACAAGTAACAAAGTATTGGAAGGGACCTAAGAAAGACAACAAAAGCAGGGTAATATTAGGACTTAATACGAACTGCCTTATGTTTGCTTTTGTTAAAAATTGAACTTTCAAAGACTAAAGAAGAGAGAAGGGGGTTGGGAGTAACATGCTAATACTTACATAAATCGTTTTCGATATTATACCACCCGTGCTAAGCGACGTTAGACACGCCAGAAGCAGACAAAACGTGCCGATCATAAATGTTACAGACATTAGAAAAGCAAATACAACACCTTCAATGCCATAAAAGCAGGCGCCATTTGTCTGATAATAACTGAAAATTCCCACCATGGCACCACCGATGAGCTATAAAATCCAATTAAAAAAAAAATAATTAAAAATTTTAAAATTCCACTGTGTTACAACAACAGAAAATAAAATAAGAAGTGATTCTCCTCGAAATAAGAGAACCTTCTCATTTATTTCAGTGTTGGTTGTTAACCACGTTAATTGCTTACCAATTCGAATAGTTTCAATAGACCCGAAAAGCTTTTTAAGTAGCCGGTATTCAAAACAATGTAGGAAGTATTAGTGGTACTGGTGGTGGTGCGGGTAATGGTTACAGAGTGCGACATCTTGAGTGATAGGAGTTTCAACAAAAAGTTCAATTAAAGGGGGAATAAATATAAAAACTGCAAAGAAAAAAAAAAGAATTATACATAAATACGATTTTTTTTTTAATTTATTTCCTCTTATTAATCATTGATTTTTTGTAAATGTTTTGTAAATATTTATTTTTAGAAATGGGTCATGGAGGCCAAGCTGAGAAAAAAAATTAAAAAAAATTGTACGTAGTCTAGTGCAATACTTGTTGCTGTTGTTGTTTTTGTTGTTGTAATTTTTACTCAAGGCAAACATGTTGAAATCAATTCATTTAAAATTCATCAGATTTTGTTCACAGTTCCATCACAACACAGTTGTTAAGCGGGGCAATGGGACAACAGCTGGCAGTGCGTTTAATTTTTAATATTGAAAGAAAAAAAAATTATGTTACGCGTGACAGTGGGTCACAGAAAATAAAATTGCATTCAACGGGAAATTTGATTGGCAAATTAAAGATACATTTTAAACCCGATAACTCGATGACTTTTCCTTGTAAAAAAGCTTCTTCGTTTAGATATTCAGTCCATTCCGGACTATACATTAGCCAGGTGATCTTTCCACTAGCTCTGATTTTTCCTTGAGATCTTATAATTTGTTTGCATATCTTAAAATGCGGAATTCTCAACAGATGGCGTATCTTTTACTTATAGTGGCAACCCTGGCTTATACCAATAACTCTTCGGTACCATTGTGGGAAGGTAGAGGTGGCTGTCCATTCTAGGAAGTTGGATGGACAGACTAAGGCCACATAGGGGCCATTGTGTTGCTTGACAGTACGTCCAAATCGTCTATATAGTAGGTATCAAGGTGTTTTTTTCTCCTTAAATCAAGTAGAGGGTATGTATTTAGTAGGTGAAAGGCAATTTCCGCTGCTTTCTTTTCTCTGCAGATTCTGCATAATTCAATAGCCATGTGTCTATGACCAATAAGCTTTGCATGCGTACCCATTATGCAATGCTTTGTAATGACCTCGACAACTAAACTGAACGTGCCTGGAATTTAAGTACCATTACTGGAAATGGTTATGGTTTCATCGTCACTTGCTTTTGCTCAATGTAGAAAAAAACAGAGTAACTTGTTGAATTCTTAGTCCCACTGTATTTAAAAACTGTATGTATTTAAAAAAATTTTAAAACAAAATTCTATAGAAACATTTAAAGAAAGAAAAATTGATGGAAAACATTTTGTTTTATTTTCTTGTTCTGTTTTTCTTTTCGACATTTAAACAATCTTTTCAAAAAGAGCAAAATTTCAAATATTTTCCTACACTTTTGCGGAGTGCCAGAGCACGATGAATATTGGGAATTTGGTCATACTAAAATTAACTTTTGAAAATTTTTCCGAAATTTCAAAAAACGAAATAACAAAACGAAAGTGCTTAAGCAAAATTCTTTGCATATACAGCTGTGTGGAAAATAAGAGCACATATTTACAAAATCAAAAAAAATCTGCCCTAGAAATCTTGTCCATTTTAAAAGTAAGAAAAAATTATTGCTTGTTTGCCAGTTTGAAATTTCTTGCGGGCATATGCATTAACATGATCGTCTTATTGATTTTGTGTTAAACGTGCTACTATTTTAACCCTCGCTGTATGTATTTTATGACGTCACATCGCATTTCACACCATATTTTAGTAAACATTTTTATTTTTTTAAATAATTATTTTTAAATTTAAAATGTTTTTTTTTCTTGCTTTTGTTTCTTTTTTTTTTTGTTAATTATTGATCACAGCAAACTGTTGGTTGTTGTAAACACTTTGCTGGTGTTTGTGTTTTTGGCATTACCAATTTACAATAATTGAAAAAAATATGTATAAAAAAAATCTGTTTAATGTCTATAAGGATTGTAGGCTGAAACTCGTTTATTTTCAACATTTTTTTTTTATTTTCTGATTGTAGGACTTTTCCGGGAGGTCACGTCAGTTTTTGTTTAATTTTAATTAATTGATGAAAAAGAAAAAAAAATATTTTAATGTAAACTATACAGCAAGGCAAATTCAATAAGGTAACCGTAACTCTACAACAAGTACAACAATGCAAAAACAACACGCATTTTGTTTTTGTTAAACCTCCATTCGGATGTCAAAATAGGAAGAAAAAAAATGGAAAAGAAAAAAAATTAACAACACACAAACGCACAACAAACACACACAAATTTTGACAGCCCAAGACCAGTCAGCTGTTTCCTCGGGGTCACTTGTTATGAATTCACTTTGCTATACAGCATATTACTTTTAAAATGGAAATGTCTGTACACAATTAGCAATTGAACAATGAAAAATAGCCCAATAGTACTTTAAAGTTGAATGAAAAGTACCAAAAAAGTAAACAACATCTGTGACTTTTTTGTGGTCCAATTTGCGGTCTAATTTTTGTGGGATGTTTTGTGACTTTACTTGTAAAAACAAAAAAAAAAAAGAAACCTTTGCGGCTGAAACACAACGTTTGCTCATTCACGCTTATTCTAAATATCTATGTATGTTCCATCGATTTTAACATGTGGGAGCTGAATTGTGCGAAAATGTTGAATTGAATTGAATGAATCAAGAAAACGATATTTTAGACCAGTTCAATAGCTAGGTAGGTAGAGGTGGCTGGACACTCTTAGACCACATTGTGATCCTACAGTTTTCCATTATCTCCTAGCCCTGGAACCACTCGCAGCATCTGATTGAGCAACTCAGACTGCCAGCATCAATACATGAAAGTTCCTCCAGATCGTTTACATATTAGGCACCAAGACCCCTTCTTCTCCTACGACATAGTGCCAGGGCATGTACCGAGTTAGTGTAGATTTACTTTTGTGCTCGTTCTATGTGATATAAAGCTATCGTACGCGATCATGATAATTATCAACTACTTAGCGCAAAGCATGTTAAAACCAAATTAGGAAATTGTAACTGGCAACTTTGCAATCGCTTTGGTTTACGCTTACAGTGTAAACCTTACCCAGAAAAACTTTCATTGATTGGCGACAATACAGAACACTCTTACTGTCATACATTATACTACAGAACAGGATATCCGACATGCTCATTATTCGTTCTTGCCCTTAAAAAATGTTCAGGTTTCTGGTGCGTGGAATCCATAAATTCGTATTGAATTATTTTAAAATGTTTGTTCAAATGCTGTGTTCCTATAATTAATTACGAATACGAATTTCTTGTTTTGTTGTTTCTCGAATAAAAAAAAAAAAACAAGTGTTACCTCATATCATATGAATTCATAAATTTGTATTCTAGTCACTCTATAGTTTTGCCCAAAAATTAAGGCCTGAATTTACAAATTTAGTAAAAATTATTAAATTTTATTGAAAATTACCCAAGAACATGTTAGCAATAACAATTCCAAACACACATTTTAAATGTTTAATGAGCAATTAAATTTAATTGAAAAACTAAAAAAAAAAATGTGTTTCGGTGCAGGCAAAACGACATCATTATGAGAAAATTTCAATTGTAAATGTATGAATCATGATTCGTTATCAATATATGTATTGTGTATTTGTAGGGCAAAATAGAACAATCATTTGAACGGAGATGCATTCAAATCATACGCTTACACCATTTGTCACACTTGTTCTAAGTAAAAAATTTTCATTGCCTGACGCGTTATCTTCTTCAACAATTTAAAAATATCTAGAACAAGTTAACAAGATAATTGAAAATCACAATTAAAAGAAGAAAAAAAATACAAAGTAGTTACAAGGCCTTGTAGTGTGGAGCCGAATAAATAAAATGTTGACAAAGAATGTCAACTTCTGAAATATAAATTTCAAATTTCCCTTCTTTTTCTAATTGTTGTACCAAGTAAGCACCTTTAATCCGTTACTGTTATTAGATAAAATACATCAGTAACTCTGTACCTTTACAAACAATCCTCTACAAATATACTTCTGCCAACGTTTATTTCCCCTTCATTGGTTTACTCAGACCTGCTTGTCATTATATTCCTCCCCAAGAGCCTAATTGAGCTCTTTCAGCCATCAATCGGATGCCTTAAGTCTTGTAAAATAAAAAAAGCTACCAGAGGCCAAATTCGATGATTAGAGTAGATGAGAAAAGAGAAGCTTGTGGTCAAAAAATCCATCATAAATAGCGAAACCATCTATTGGACAAATAATCACTTCTAAACTAAAACTCTAGGCCTTACTATGTCCTGCATTTTGAAACAGAAATTCATTTCAGCAAAAGACTCAGTTGAGGCCATTATAAATCTCCATTGTAAATGAATGCATTCTTTTAAGTGATTGTTAATTAAAAATCTGTTTTTTTTTAGAATTTTCAAACAGAAAAAAAAATTCTTTACTGAAGCCATTCAATTAAAACTGGCTTTAAACCCAAACAAAAAACACAGCTTTTGTCAAAATATTTGTTTTATTTTCAACAACAATTTCCGGTAAGACAATGCTGGCTGGCTGCTATTGCTGTTTTTTTTTTTTGTTTTGAATCATAAAAATTCGTGCTTCGAACTAAAAATTCGAAAAAATATTTTGTTTTGCTTTAAGGAGAGTGTCTTCAAATTAATTTCTTCTATTATTATTATTATTTGCTTATGTACAAGTATTTTGAATAATTTGTTCCATTTCGTAATTGAGAATTGTTTCTTAAAGTTTATTTTGATCTTGAAAATATTCAAAAAGAACATTTGATTTACGACAATGATGTCATTTCAACTCGTTAAGTTGTTTACATTTTAAAGTCATGTTTTTATTGTAATTTTACAATTTTTTTTGGTTTGTTAATCGGGTTCTTTAATCACAAACATTTTTTTTAAATTCTTGTTTGAATTTGTTTAAACTTTTATTAATGCGTACATAGAACAGAATTTATTATGTTAATCGAAGGAACGAAGGGTGTGTACAATTTTACTCGAGTGGTTAGAATTTTTATTGAAATTTAAATTTAGAATGTTTGCCACAAAACAAACCATTTCCTGTTTTATATGCTTTTGAGATCTCGGTGGTTTTTAATTAAGATTTTAAAATTAAATGGATTCCATATTCATTTAATTGTGGTAAAACTAGGCATTGAATTTGAAATTATTTTCTGCTTCTAAAGTATTTTCTTAAAACCAAAATAAAGATGAGTATTAGTTTCAGTTTTTAATTTAAAAAATATTAAAATTTAATTATTAATTCGTTTCATTTATTTGCATTTATGAGACAAATAAAAGAATAAAATTAGGTAGGTTCTAGTAGTTATCGTATGCATGTAACAGCCAAATTGCCTTTTAAATACGTTTTGAGTTGCAGCTCTCGAAAAATTTCAAATTTTAAAAAATGGCTAGGTCGAACAACCCGGTATATTAATTGGAAATTGAGCTTCCATTAAAAAATCTCTTTTACAGCAAATATACATATGCAAAGCATTCGCTCTCACTTAACTAAGTCTTAAGGAAATTGGCGCCAAATTTTGGTCTCACGCATATATATTTTTCAAACAACCTCCAAGTGAATTCGTGCTAATGAAATTAATTTTAAATGCTTGACATTCAATGTTTTAGTTTCGGTTAGACTCTCACGAAAGGATAGACTGATCTGTACGATAGGTAATGATGAATTAATAAATATCTCTCCATAGAGAATTACCAATTTCTTCATTTCCCGCATTTGTTGCTGTCGATGCCTTCAGAATACTGTGCCTGGTTTCGAAAATGTGAGTTTGATATCCAACCATTCTCGTTTATCGCGTTAAGTTGAGCTTTAAATGTACGTGGGGTTGTATATCTACCATATTTTCAAAAGAGTTGAGGGAGGTTTATTTATATGAATGAAATTCGAAAACAAACATCTTATGGGGCTCGTACAAATGCCAGTCAAAATGGGGTCACAAACACGATTTTTTTCTTTTGAATGATTGCAAAAGTTCCTTCATTCAGAAATTTAAAGAAAATCTGCTTTTCTTTATTTCTTATTAATCATTTAACCAAATAATAATAATAATAACAAAAACAACAACAACAAATACATTTCATTATCGTTTATATTATGATTATTATTATTGTTGTTGTTGTAGTTTTTAATATATTTTTTTTAATGAAATGAGATCATCAATGTTAAAAGGCAACGAGCAATATTGAACATTTACTCAGAGAATAGCCTTTAAAAGTATTTTAAAAATACCCAGTGACACACACATGCCCCCAAAATACTCTTCATTACTGTATGGATCATCAGTCCAAACAAAATTTTGAATCTTGAAAAAAGAATTAAAATACCAAAGAGAACGTGCCTTACATTTTGGCAAATGTACTCGTATAGTTTTAAATAATTTTGAAAATTTTTAAAATGTATTTTTGAAAATAAAAAACCGAAAATATTGAAAATCTACTCAAGCGACAACTAATTTGGCATTAGACTGGAGTATTAAACTAAAAAAAAAATCTTTAAAAAAAATGTTTTTGTTTATATTCAAACAGTAGCAAACAAACAAAATAAAAAAAATATTGCTTAAATAAATATGTACAGAAATAAAAAAAAAAACAAAAACTTTTTAAAAATGCCACACCCACGTACAATTTTTTTTCAAATAAAATCTTTCTCTATCCAGATTGTTAATAATTATTATTTAATATTTTTATCGTTTTTTTTTCATTTTTAGAAATAAATATTTTATATTAAAAAAAAGTAATTAAAACTCTTACTTTTATTTTGAAAATTTCGTAACTGTTTATAGATTTCAAATCGTTTAATTAATTTCAGCACGTCTTTACACGCGTACGTTTGGCTTTTAACTAAATTGAAATCGAAACCGTAATAAGAATTTCTTAAAGCACAAAATTTACGTTTTTTTTACTCACTGTACTACTTGTCTGCAGTAAATGTATGTATTTGTTTGTTTTTATATTAACACTTCTGTTGTTGTTTTTGGTTGTCTACTGCGTTGTGTATTTGTTTTCACAATTACTCTCTCTCTCCATATTTTGTGTACCCATCAATGGAAAATGACGTCATATTTGAACCTAAAAAAATGAAATTGTAAATAAAAACTTTACTATTAAAATGCTAACAAGTTGTTAAATGTAAACAAATGAAATAACAACAAAATAAAGACTTTTTAACTTACTTATACACATATACATAAACAAAACTATTCTCTCTTGTTTTAAAACAACACCGGTAAGCAAGACCTTGTGTTTTTTTATTCAAAGAATTCTTCAATTATGATTAATTTCTTGCTGTAATCAAAAATAACTATTTTTTTTAGTGTCTCACCTACACTCATGCATTTATTTGAAAACCCAGTGAATGATTGCGATTAATATGCAATATTTTCAAATAAGCGATTTCGATAAGAAATTATCTCGATTGTTGAATTTCGTTAATATTAATCTGGATAAAATAATTCTAATGCTGGAAAATAAACTTTCCATAAATAAATATCCTAAAAATAAAATTAGGATTATATTATCCTCAGTGTCTAAAGAAAGTGAAATTTTAATGAATCGTTGGATTCTCTGTACATTATCACAATATTACGAATGAAATTGTTTGCTGGGAAATCTTTGGCATAAAAGAGAATTTTTCAGATATAGCTATGTGGGTTCTCAATAAATGACTCACTTTATTTGTTTTTGTTTTTATTTCCGCTGCGTATACAGTTGGTTATGGAGAAAATATTCTGTATAACTGACTTCATATGCACTTTACATTTACACCCCAAAAAATAATCGCAGAATCTTTCCCCCAGACGGGATAACATCGACAAAGAAAATCCTTACACAGAGACACCTGTTGAGAAACAAAGAGAATCAATGAGTAAAGTTATTTACAATTACAAATACTTTACCAAATACATTCTATATTATTCTAGTACCGGCTACATGACATCAATCACCATATACATGCTTATTTGTATCCAATCTTCAAACTTTTTTATGTATCTAGCCTGATTTACGTTGTTCCAAATAGATTTTTTGTTTAATACTTAGTTCAAAGAGTTTTCATTTGCTACAATTTATTAATTTGTCGCGAACTATAAGCCATTGTTTATGTGTTTCTTAACTTTATATGGAAGAGAGAAGTCTAAAATTTTCTCTTTCCATAACTGTTTCTTTTGTTGTTTTGCTTTATAAATAAAAGCTTTGTTATTATGTACTTGTTGAAGGTACAGGGTGTGCCATAAACAATAATACATACCACTTATTGAGATGTAAAATTTAAATTTAAAAAGTGATTTCAAACAAAACAATTGACTATTGAAGCAAATGAAATTAATTATTATTGTAAATCTGCTTACAATACACATATTTGCTACGTTAATCATTCTATATTATGAATATGATATCATTTCATTATCGTTTAAGGTCCTTGGTTAGTATTTATTTATGTTTTGTATAGCATCTGTGATTATATTTACGGTTAATGCTCAAGGTGGTTTGGGGTGAAAATAATTTTAAAATTTATTTCTAAAAACCGCACTACAGCGAAGTAATTATTTATTTATGTCATATGTATGTAAGTGGAAGTATGTCATTGACACAGTATTGTCGATGTAGTACGGAAATGGGTTTTACATCGAAACGAATCTACTTAGTATGAGGTAATTAAGATGGTAATTTAATAATGCCATCCTAGAACAGTTTGCAATCCTTACGAATCATTTTGTATCCTTTACCACTCCCTCATTCTAATATGTATCTAGTGTTTCTCTTACCAATGATTCAACAAATATTTTGTTGCTTTTGTAGGTATGTGCTGGTTTTCCTTATTTCGACTACTTATTGTCTCGCCATCAATGGCACTATGAACACATAAAAGTTTATTCAACTTTCTTTTACTTTGTTTCGGGGAAATTTTCTCATAAACTGTCTGTTCTGCTAACAATAGACTCTATTATAGCTATTAAAGCTGTTGATTTTATTGGGAAGATAAATGTGCATTGATTTCATCCATATTATATCACCTTTTAAAGCACACAATTTTACGTACATATATCGCAATATGACCACTATTGACCTTAACTGTGTTACTATTTTTATAATTGATCTGAAAATATAAATATAAAGTTAATTGACCTTAAAATTCGTACTATAAATTATAGAACTTAAGATTTCTTAGAATTTCGCTTAAGGAAATATATTTTCCTCCACCAAATATGAAGACTAAGGCTTCCAAAGAGAGATGACAAAATTCTTAAAGAAAATACTTGATTACTTCTTTGCCTATCTATAAATTTTAAGAGTCGAGCTTTAGAAACGCTCTGTCTACAGTAACATCACTTAGATAATTTAATTTCAAAGTACTAAATTAACATTGAACAGAGCGAAACAGCCTTGAACTGTTTTATGAAGACAGTCTTTATCTCTCCAATCGCTACAAATACATATATCCAACTTTTCATAGCTGTACTTAGCTAAGGACACAGAAAAAATCGCAGGTGACCTAATATACACTAGTAACTGTGAAAGGAATAAATCAATATCAAGAAATGATAAATTTTAAGAAAACTTACATACTTTTTTCATCTTCAGGTTTCCCATTATGACTTTAGAACTTAGGTTTCGAGTCTTATGTAATTCACAAATATAGTCAACGGCTTTAAATAGTGTCTTCACTATTCTTATACAAAGATTCGAAATTGAATAATTTTAGAACCATCTTTCGGTGGTTCACAAACTTCCCACCACCATTGTTCTCTTCTTTGCTTAAAGGTGTTCATTTGAGCTGAGACTTAGGAACCAAAATTATCGTTGAAAAATTTCAATTTCCAGAATAGATGAACCGCCACTATCTCAAATGTGTTTAAGTACTTATTTCCACTTTTCACCACTATCACTGTCTACGCTTCTTCTAACTTTACCACCAATGGAACCCAGCCTGTATATGTATGTATACATTGTACTTCGTTTTATTCACTTTGAATTCTATTGAATTTATCAACCACCTGTTCTGTTCAACTTTTTATTTTTAACGCCAATAATATATCGATATTTTGCATTTTTTATTTTTGTTATTTATTTATTCATCAATTCCCATTTAATAGGACTTTATAATTATTGTTATTATTGTTGTTGGTTATATTTTTTTTTTTTTTGTTTTTTTTTTTTTGTTGCTAATGATAAAGTCTTGTCAAAATGCCACTTGAATTTTAATATTTAAAAGCTACGATAAAGTTAACTTGACGAACTAGGGATTTTAAAATCTTGTATTACTATTTCATTTTAGTAACCCAAAAGAACTTCATAGTTAAACCTAAACTATTAAAAAAAAAGGAAATAAGGAAATTAAAAAGGAATATTAATTAATATTCTAAGCAATTCTATCGAGACTTAGTTTCGCGTGCAGACTTATTATGATGAGGAAATTATATTATAATGTAAACGAAAGAAAGACAAACACAAATGGTTTAAAGGGTTTAGTCCAAGCCATCATCGACAAAGTCAGGCTTTTTGGGTGCCTCTTTAGGCTCGTCGGCCTTTGGCGGTGGAGTAGCGCCAGCGCCATCAGCTGCACCAGGAAAACCAGGGAAACCGGAAACACCGCCGGGGAAGCTATTCTTAACGACATCAATGAGTTTTGCAATTTTAGGATTAGACATGTACTTCTCCACGTTGGCTGGATTGCTGGCTATGTCTTGAAGAGCAGCCATGACTTCTGGATCTTTCATGCCTGATAACAAATCGCCCATGTTCATGCCAGCTGGAAAACCACCGGAGAAGCCACCTGGAAAACCACCAGCACCGCCTGGAAAACCGCCAGCACCGGCTGGAAAACCACCAGCACCACCCGGGAAACCACCAGCTCCTGCTGTAGGTTTTTGTTGTTTGGCCTGTTGTTGGCGGGCCTTTTGACGTCTAACCTCCTCGGCTTTGCGTTCACGTTCGGCTTTTTTGCGCTGCTGCTTCATGCGATGCTGTTCAATTTTCTTGGCATTTGGTGTAACCTCGCGTAACCATTCATCGGTTTCTTCATCGTAGTCTAGTTTACAGGCTTGACGCAAATCCTTAGCAGCTTCCTCCCAATTGCCTAACAAACGGTTGGCTCTACCGCGGAATTTATAGGCAGCAGCCGAATCACAATTGATTTCTAAGGCTTTATTACAATCGCGTATACAGGCATTGGGCTTCTTGAGTTTTAAAAAGGCCTGGCCACGTTTAGCATGGAATAAGGCATTGCCAGGATTAATCTCTATTGCTTGTGTATACAAATCAATGGCTTCTTGGAATTTCTGTTCACTGTAGGCTGCAGCTGCCTGTGAACGCAATTCACCCGATTTATCGACTTCCTCTTCGGTAGGAGTTTTCGAAGAATCACCCATAGGTTGTTCCACATCATTGTCGGGTTCGATGACACCTGTAATTTAAGTGGAAGATATAACAATTGAAATTAAAATAGCAAGGAACGAACATTCAATAAATCTTGGCTTTAAGCCTTCAATTGAAACGCAGTTTAATTACAGATTGATTACTTAAAATTATAAAGAAATGAATTTATTAATGAGTTATTATTGTTTTAATACTGCTCCTACCGACCCTTAAATCTAAATCATACGAAATATGGACGAGGAGCTACTACCACCGGGTGGCGGTAAATTACTATTGTCGTATAGGTTTTGAACCGTTGTTTGGAATATTGCTCTTGGATTAAGTGTTGTGGATGCCACCGTAACAGCTGTTGTTGTATCAACGAAATTGGCCAAATGTTGGGCAGCCGCAGCGGTAGCAAAATTCAAAGACTGATTGAACTGATGAGGCGCTAAACTGGCAGTGGTGGAAGAAGGAGACTGATGGGCATGCTGGCAAGATGATGATTCCATGGAAGAGCAATTCAATGTTTCTAAATGTGAAGACTTTAAGGTTTCGCCAGGATTTATTGAACGTAAATCCAATTGTTTGCCTTTGGAATCTAACCAACAACCACCTGGCTCTTCTCCTGTATAGTGCGATATATTTGGATTAATGTCTAAGAAACCACGACCTTTCTTTGAATCTTTATTACTTAAAAACAAAAGACGAAATTCGTCGTGGAATACTTTGCAGTAGTAATACGATGAAACGGGCTTTATTTGGTCTTCGGTACATTTTTCTCGGTACTCTGTGTACATTCTTTTCAATGATAGCGAATGATGAAGACAACGTATTTTGGCTTTTTTACTGGGCACCCATACGGGATAAGAGTTGATATGATCCAAAATGGCTTGTTTGCGTTCGGGTGAGATTTTATGTATCAAATGTTTTCCCCGGCCATCGACTCCCGTGTAATTTCCTGTAGTTTTATCAGCATACTGGAGAGCATTTTCAATAAATTTACGATTAATGCAGAGAGTGTTCATCATGAAGTGTTTACACACCCGCTTATTTTCACTATTTAAGCCAGAGCGCAAATAGAAACGAGACTGATAGGCTCGAGTGGGACGATTTGTTTTACGAAATTCTGGTGTTATGGGTGTCTTAACATCTTTGGTTTCTAAACGGGCCAAAATGAAATCCTTGCGTCGTTTAAAGTCCAAAGACCAAAATATATCACAGATTTGTTTGCGTTCGGCTTCAGTAAAGTTCTGATGACACTTGTAAATACAGCGTATGGCACAATTGATGGGCCGGGGAAAACGTTCTGGTTCTGGCTCCCCAGGTTTACGTCTTTTGGTTTTCTTTTTGGGTTTCGTGTCAGTTAAATTGCCTGTTTCTGGATCAAGAAATTGTTGTGGCTTTTTTAGCTTTTCTACGTTAGATTTTTCAGCCATTTTTGCTTCCTCCTCCTCTTTTATAATATCACGCAAGGGTCGTACAATTTTTTCCAACTTCAACTCGTAACCCTCTATGGCTTCTTTGATTTCACGATTAGAAATGCCTAGAGTACCTTCGAAAAACTTGCGGCACACTTTTGTTAAACCCTCATTCTCAGTAGAGTGGAGAATGTTGGCATTTTTGTTTTCCTCCGAACATTGTTTTGTGTTCTCAATATTAATTTCGCCAATTTTATAAAATTTGAGAAAATAACGGCAATTATTACCTCTCTTTTTGTTACGTATTCTTGTTAAAACCGGTCTTCGTATATGTTGGCGTATGAAATCTATTTTAGCCTCTTTGGTAAGATGCCAATAATAGTTAAAGATATCAAGTCTTTGAGTCTTTGTATATTTTGTGGTACACTTGTGTTTGCAAGTCTGTAAGCATGTCTGTAATCGTGGAATTTTTTTCCTTTTCTTGTACTTTTTCCTGGACTGACACAATAAAATAAGAGGTTCTTCATCGTCAACGTCATCATCGTCACCATACTCCTCGTTAAAGTCTTCATCAATCTCATCATCCTGAGCCTCAGAAGTGCTATCTTCAAGTTTATCTTTATAATCTTCATCTTCTATATCCTGCTTGTAATCGTAGTCATCGTCATCATCATCATCATCATTTTCATTGTCACAGTCAACGCCGCTTAATTCATTTTTGTGAACTTTATCCGAAACCACATTGAAGCATAGTTCCTCTTCAGTTAATTGTTCTTTTTTACTTTCATCCAGCAGTTCGCATTTAACTTCTATTTGTGGAGTATACAGAGGATCATTTGGATCTATATTTCCACATTTTTCCACAACCTCATCTCCACTTAAATTGTATTCCTTTTTGACATCGCTGCACTGTTGTGAATACAACTTTTTTAGCTTTTGATTTGTGGTTTTTCTTGTTTTCAGTTTTGATTTCTTCTCTACACCTTTTTTCTTTGATTTTTTATTTTTTAGCGATTTTTTTAAGATTTTCGGTGGTTTATCTTCAAGATAAAGAACATTGGGCTCCAGCAGCGGTGGTTGGCTGTTGTTGGCTGCAACAAATATGGCAAAAAGCACATTATCAAAATTCGGAGACATTAATTTGGCTATTTTGCATTATTTTTAATTAATTTTTTAATTATGTTTCAAGTTCTTTTTTGTTTTTGGTTTTTTCTCTTTTTTTCAATTTGTGTGCATGATATTATCATTATTTGGTTTTGAAAAGAAAGTTTAAAGTTCATATAAAAAACACAAGTAAATAAATTAAACATCAAATTTAATTCAAACAATGAGACTTAAAAGCTAATACCTAATTAATGAAACTTCTCAAGTAAAAGAGGCTAAATTCCATAACAATTTCCCTCTTGAGAATTGAGAACTTAACTCTTTAAATACTTGGTTTTTTCATTTAAAACCCAGTGGCGCAAAGGATCAGCGGCCTCTATAAACTGTTTTCAGGATATTCAGTGATTTGTCAACTCACGTATACTTTCTCAAATTGTACATGTACACGAGGTGTGAGACAAATGCAAATACATTCTCATTTTATTTTTCTGTAAAACCTTAATTTATTTTAATACTGTAAAAAAAAACAGAAACTTAACCTAAAATGGAAACACTTTAAATGTGGCAGCAGAAGCATGAGTTGATGATTGTTCATTAGTCGCATGAAAATCACTTTGAACTACAGTTAAAACCGATTGATTTCCAATTGATTTCACTGCTAACGATGACGAGGGCGTGCTTAGAACATTGAACAACTGATGATGGTGTTGAGCAGTCGCTACAGGAGCGACTTCACTTCTACCATTACTTTCGTTATCAACAGAAGAGGCGTGAAGCAAACGTTTGTTACTTAAATTTTCGCTGGGATTAAATATACTCAAATCCAATTTATTGCCTTGGCTATCAAACCAACAGCCACCTACTTCTTCCCCTGTATAATGGGATATATTTGGATTTATTTTCAAAAAACCACCACCTTTCTTGGGCTGAGGATTCGACAGAAACGATAAACGAAAATCATCATGAAATGTTTTATAATAATAGTTTGTAGAAACGTATTTCTGTTGTTCAGCTAAGCATTTATCCTTATATTCCATATACATTTTCTTTATGGATAGCGAGTGGTGTAGGTACTTGGTTTTACTTTTCTTATTTGGCATCCAAGTGGGATATGAATTGATATGATCCAAAACGGCCTTCTTACACTCTCCGGTAATTTTATTTTGCGGTGTACGACAGCCACGTCTATCAGTGCCGGTATATGAGCCGGTAGTTTTATCAGCAAATTCCATTGCATTGGTTATAAAGTAGCGATGTATGCATAAGGTATTCACATAAAAATGTTTACACACCCGTAACTTTTCAGCACGCATACCACTAGAGCGTAGAAAGAAACGCGTGTGGTAGGAACGATTTGGACGGTTTGTTTTGCGAAAATCTGGCGTCAGTTGAGTTTCAACATCTTTTATTTCTATATTCGCCAAAATAAAATCTTTGCGCCTTTTATAGTCCATAGCCCAGAAGGCATCACAAATTTGTTTGCGTTCTTCTTCAGTAAATTTTGTATGGCACTTGTGTATACAGCGCTGGGCACATTGTATGGGTTTGGGAAAGTGTTCCGGCTTTGGATCACCAGGTCTGCGTCTTGTACGTTTCTCTTTAGGTTCGTTCGACTTTAGTAGACTTTTGTTAACTTTCGGTTCGATTGGGATTAAATTTCCCGTTTCAGAATCTAAATATTGCTGAGGTTCTATACATTTTTCTCTTTTCTGTTTTTCCTCCACACTGGCTAATTTCAATTCGTTTATTGCTCGCAAATCCTTTTCAATTTCCAATACACAGCCCTCTATGGCCTTTTTTACAAAATGATTTGTTACACATAAAGTAGCCTCAAAATATTTACGACACACTCGTATCAAGTCCTGCTCACTATTATCATCTTTGCTATAGTCTTTCAGGTAATAACAACAATTATTGCCTCTTTTCTTAGTACGCTTACGTCTTAGGCGTGTCAAACGCTTTGACTTGGTATGATGTCGTATAAAAGCTAATTTTTCATCTTTGCTAAGACTGCAATAATAGCTACAAATGCGTTGGCGTTGTTCTTCGCTAAACTTTTCTGTACAATGTTGTTTGCATATATCACGGCATACCACACTGCGAGGAAATTTAACTCTTTCCTCCTCGTAATCCTCGGTTTTAGGTGGATGTTTGCGAGGTCTACCCTTGCGCCGTGTTAACATAATTAAAGGCTCATCTTCGTCGTCGTCTTCCTCGTCGTCACAAAAATCTCGATCATCGATTTCAGTTTTATTTTCACATTCTACATAAACTATGTCTTCTCTTTGATCATCCACTACCATTTGTTCTTCTTCATCTTCTATTTCATATTTTATTTCCAATTTTGTTGTATTAAGAGGATCACTATTCTCCAATTTATGTTTTAACACTTTTTCAAATACATGTTCCTGTTGTAATAAGTTTTGTTTGCAAATTTTCGTTTTTATTTGTGATTTTCTTGTTGATTTCCTAATTGTGGCTACTTTTTTAGTTTTAACAATTTTTGGCGGCTTCTCATCAAGATATAGAACATTTGGTGTTAACAATTCAATGTTGTTGGCTGCAAGCATAAGGCCAAAAAGCACATTATCAAATTCAAAATTTCGGAGATAATTTATAGGAATTTATTCAATTATCTTTTCATTCTTCTTTTTTTTTCCTTAGATTGTATAACAATTAAAAAATGCGTATTTTATTTATTATTCACTAGCGAAACTTTAGACGGGGTAAACAAACGTAATTAAACTTTAAAAATATAATAAATCGTACATTTCGATACAAAGAAATATTTTTGTTGTTGGTACAACTATTTTTAATATTTTTTCACTTTAAAATTTACAATCATAGAAACATGTTCCTTTTTCAATACTTTTTACGTTGCTAATGTTTGCAAGTGCAAATTATCATATATTTTTTAGTTTCTCTAAGCTTGTATTTCTCAATCAATGTTTCTAATCGTCATATGTTTGAAACAAAACGTATCATTTTTTTAGTGGTGGACGATATACATCGAAATTTTAAAACACTCGATGGTTCTTATCGATTCCTCAAATTAATTCGATGTTTTTAATCGATCAGCATCAACAAAACGTCAGTGCTTTTCATTCGATGCATCGAAGATAAAAACTTAATGCAAATAATTCTACAAATACAATATGGCATACGTAATCAAACAACAAATGCAATAAAATTGCCTTTAACTACGCTGGAGGCTCTTTTGGATTTTAGAACGTTACATATAGTAGTAAGGACCAGATCCAAGGAGGCTAGACTATGGTTACATATATTAGAGACCATTTTAACGCAAAATACATCATAGCCATCCTGAGTCCCAAAGAGAAATATTCAGACCCCAAGTTTCTTACAAGCGAACTTCACGCCGTAAAAAGATGTGGTTAACTTGAACAGAAAGTAAAGAGAACGGGATAGTGCAATACTATCTCATAGAAAGGATAGCAGAATCATATAGACTGGGGAATGTGGTCACTCTCTTCTGTGCCCCATGCCATGTGGGAATTCGCAGAGATAAGCAGGCAAATAAGGTATTGAGGAGGGTAGCTGCCATGTCGCTGAGGAACCTTTCTATATAGCAGAGAATGGGTTGGAAGAGTATACTTGGCGAATCTATACTGTAAGACAATCTAAACTTATTTTGAGTAAGATGAAGAGAAGTACATTCTGTTTTTTGCCATTTTGTTATAAAAATCAATAGATGCACAGAAAACAATGATGTATTTTGTGGTAAATCGATATAACATACATACATAATTGGCCATTACAACCCTTCAGTCAGGATTACGGCCTAGCTTCTCACACCACTCATGTTGTGTGCTTTAATTTTTTATACTTGAGTGGCGGGACCGTTTAACGTCGACTCCGAACGACAGAAACTTTTTCATGGCAGGTTTATTTGCTCTCAGAGTTTTTGCCAGAAATCTGCTGAGAGGAAGTCACCGAAGGAAATATTTTTTTATATTTTCATTTTGATGTCTGATCTGTCGTCTAATAAGCGAACACACTACCTATTAGACGACGGCGACTATATAACATCGATGCTTTTTTATCCTGCATTGCATTGAAATAAAAAAAAAAGACATTGATGTTGCTTTTAATGTCCATCACTAAGCCTTCTCAGTGTAAATCTTTCTTTCACACTTTTTTATTTATTTATAAGGGATTTTACTTATTTTTATACATTTGTCAAAAATGTATGCGTTTCAGTCGTCATAAGTTTGGAAAATTTCGTAAATTTGTTTTCCACGAATAATAAGCAAACTTGTTGTTTAAGAAACGGGCGATGATAATATTCCTTACCCAGAATTGTATACATACGAAGTCCACAATTCAAAGAAATAATTTTCCCGGTATACCAAGTTGAAAAAGTGTGGTTATGCATTTGCACTAGACTGAGCAAGAGGTCAAAATTAATCGAATTATCCGATTCGAGTACATAAAATACGATTATAATTCGAAAATAATATATATTCGAGGCTGTTTCATAGATTATATACTGATTATACACAAAAATTCCATCAGACCGAATATTTGTATTAAAGGCAAATTTTAAATTAAATTAAATTTAATATAATTTAAAAATTAATGCACCTCCTTGGTCAGCTTTAAATTAATTTGAGTAGAGCTTAATATTCGAACAAAACTTATGTTAAAGCTTTTAGAACTACTCTAATGACCTTAAAAATGATCAATTGTGGTTTTGTTAAGTTCAAAAACCACATGTTTAAGTCAAATATTTTATGAAAAAAATGCTAAGGTTTTTTTCGTACTCACCTTCCATGTCTAGTTCAATTTCGGACTCTTCAGATTCTGGTTCCATTTCAGGAATCTCTTCTTCCACATCCTCATCGGCAACCGAAGATGCAGTATTAGATTTACTTTCTGACTTTACATCACCGCCAAAGGGGCATTTCCTATAAAAAAATTAAAAAAAATTTTGTTTGTTTTTTATTTAATTAAATTATTAAGTGTATGTATTTCGATTAAAGCTGCACCAGAAAATGGGTGCATCTTTCATAATTGCAAAGTAGTTGTTGTTGTTATTAAACTTACGCTCCGGCCGGCATTTGAAATGTGCCCTCAGGCACTTTGCCACCAAATTGTTCAATCAGTTTTTTCACAAAGTCCAGTTGTGGCATATTTAATATGGCAGGATTTGCAGCCACAAAATCCACAAACGATTTTAATTTGGTTAAATCCTCTAAATTGAATGGGGGGGCAGCCATGTTGTTTTTCCTTCTAATAAAATTTTCTTATTTTACAGAATATAACAAAGTTTCGTTGTTTCTTTTAATTTAAAGTAAAGGCAAAATACTTTTTTTACAGATTTTGCAAGTTATAACCAGTAAAACTCACAATTTTCTTAATTTATCGCAAATTTTAAATGAACAAAATTCCAGAGTCTTCTCCTTAATGTTCTAATGCCGTATTTTTCTGCTATTGATTGGAATTGTATTTTTATTGTATTCGGAGTATTGCCAGTCTAAAATATTCAATAATTAATTGCATCTTTCCCGCAGTACTTAAACTTGACAGCACTAATCAGTGTTGCAGAATTGAAATTTTGAAATAGTAGTGAGTGACAGACAGATAACTGAAAGGGTAACTTTTTGAAACAAATGGTATTTTTATAGAAATATATATATTATATATAAAAATTAATTTTTGTTTGTGTGTAACTAATAGAATCGTAAACTTTACATTTGATCTTATTATGATCTTTATTAGCAAAGTTGTTGCGAATGAATGAACCGGGGAGTTTCTAAGTTGGTGCTACTAATTTTCGGTAGATGGCGCCACTGAAAATTATTCAAAATTAATGACAAGCAATTGGTGGACCTACACCTCAAACGCGGAAGATAAGAGCATTCGCGCCTCAGAATCAGACGAGCAGCCTTGAGACTGGAAAATCTCCGAGTACATGCCGCTGAGCACCCGTTCCCATGACTCTCTTGAACAACGAGAAGTGAGATTAGAAACTGATCGAATGCGTACTACTCAGGCCCGTTAGTCTGGATCATCTGGACAACAGGAAAGAATGCTGAAAATATAAATAAAAAATAAGCCCCGCTCGCCATGCTGACTGGACAGGTTTCAAAATTAATTGGATATTTTTGTGTAATGTCTTTCGTACAAATTTATTTTAGTTGGTCCGCAACAACGCGCGCAAGCTGCATCGGGGCCTGATGTTAAATTCAGATCCGATACAAACCACACAAATTTATAAATATTTCGACAAAGAATTTTTTCAATTTTGAAGCATTTTGGGGATGATAAACGTAAAAAAAAGAAATTATTCAAAAATTAATTTACGAAATATTTAAAATTAATTATTTTTTGTATGTAGTTTCCTAATTTTATTTTTTTACAATTTTAAATAGAATGACACAATGGCAACATTGTTAATGAATGCAGTGAGTTAAATCATAACCAGATATATCGGGTGAATGCCTCCACTGACAGATGTGAAAATTACTTATTCTAGACACGCACCGTCCAAATCACGATATACAGTATATGGATTTATGATAATACAGTACCCATTTCGAATAACGGCACTTTGGTGAGTTTCGATTTTATTCACCACACCTGCTAAATTCACCACACTAGAAACTCACCACACTAGAAATTCACCATACTTCGACTTTATTCACCACAAATAATTGAAAAAAATTAAATTTTATTTTCCTTTCCCTCCAAAACCAGCAGCGGGGGCAGGCAGCAGCACAGCAAACCCGTCCGTCCCGTCCGTCCGTTTTTCGTTTTGTCTACGCCGAAAAACCACAACCCTCCCCACACAAACAACAAACAAACGCATAATCATCATCAACCACAACAACAACAACAACACACACACACCACACCCGTCCACTTAATTTAACTATGTTTTCGTTTTGACTTACCTGGGGGTTGAACCGTGGGCCTTTGGGCGTCTAATAAGGCTACTAACTTGCCTATTAGACAGACAGACCACAAGTACGTTACCAAATTATGTGCTAAATTTTTACCCAATAAACCCGGAAACGGAAAAAGAATATGGAAATTATTTAATAAAAAAAATATGTTTTCTTTTTAGAACGAATAAAAACGAAGTTGCTAAAAAAGTACTGGAAGTAATGAAGAAGTACTGAAAAAATACAAAAGTGCTGAATTTTTCAACTCTGGCGCTAATAGCTTTTGACATTTGCCATTTAGTAAAGGAGAATTTAGCGCGAATTCTTTTGTAAATTCTTTTAATTTTTGTTTCGAATACATTCAGTTTTTAAAATGTTATTTTCTTCATCAGCTTAGCAACTAAAATGGACTCCACCACATTAACGCAAACTCTAAGAACACTCGAAGACAAATTGGAAGATCTGCGTCGTGATACGAGATTTTGTTTTAACAATTATGATTATCACCACAAGAACAATGAATACGAAATTATGGAAAATATTCAGGATATACTCAGCGAATCCCTGCAGGATGGTGAAGAATTTTTAAGTCGCATGAAAAATGTTCGTTCATCTATTACTACGGCTAGAAAGACATGCTCCGAATTGGATGATTTGTTACTAAAAGTAGGCATAAATCCGGATTCATCAAATACAACAGCGGCAGCCATCAGTGCAACAGGTAATTGCCACACTGGTAGTCGTAGTTTTTCTGAAAGCGGTAATACCGAAGTTTTAGAAGAAAATAAAGAGAATGATTATTAATTAATTAATGACAACTTAAATAGATGAAATTGTTGAAAAATATATTGATTGAAACTTCCCTAGTAATAAGTTACCACCTTCAATTGATATTTAAAACCACACTTTACTTACCCGTCGTTGAATTGAAAATAAAACCAACATAAACAACATTTTCAATTGTATTCAACTGTATTGATTTGGAAGCTTATTTTGTCATAGAAGATAAACCTTGTTCGCTAGTGTTAATGAACTGGCCCAACTGATTTTGAAGATTTTATTTTGAGGCATTATGTATGGCCAGATGTTATTTACTTCATTAGCTTTTCTTTTGAAGCTTTACTATCCTGTTGGTATGTGTTCGCTCGTTGTTCTTTCTGATCAATTAAGCACAGCATTTACTGTCTTCAAATAGTTTGTTAACAGTTTGCAGCAGTTGAGCTAGGATTGACTTAATATACTATATATTTTCACGCCCACTCAAATGAATGTTTTTTTTTTTTTTTGCTGAGATTTGAATTGACCAATGCACAAACCGTCCTAATTTTTGTACTTTTGTTGAGCAATTGTACATTTCACATCGTTCCAGGGAGGGATTTTCAGTCGAGTTTAAGTCAGAACATTGATCCGGCCAGTCTAAAACGGGAATGTACTCTTCATAAAATCAATCCTTTGCCAGCTTAGATGTGTGTTTTGGGGTCACTATCTTGTATAAAATATGGACAAAACTGGCAGGTATTTAAAAGCTTTTGTTCTTTATATTGTCCAAACAGTCCATTTTTTCCATTAATTTTTACAATGGGAGTTACACCGTGCCTTGAATACGCTCCCCGCGCCATTGTGCTTCCTCGAACATGCGTTATGTATGGCCCTTTGAGCAGAGCGTGGATTTAATGTCTGACATTTTGGCCAATTAACAACCACTCTACCATCCGGTCGCATACGATTTAGCTTTGTTTCATCACTCCAAAATATTTTTTTCCAGAATGGGAGGTCTTTATCATTGTGAGTGCGAGCAAACGTTAAACGCTGGAGTATATTTTTCTTTTGGTAGAAGTGGCTTCTTTCGGCAAGAGCGTCCAAAGAAAGAACTTTTTGTGATTAAGACGTCGTTATATGAGCCTGTCCGATAAATTTAATCTGAATTGGGATTTAATTTCGTTCAAAATATCGCGCGACGACATGAAAAGCTCCTTCTTTGACTTCCGGACAATAGCACGGCCAACGACTTCGGTTGTTTTCTTGACACTTGGCTTTCATTTTTTGTTTTCTGATGATGTTATAAATCATTTTTCGCTAGCAATTCGAAATTTCGGAAATTTCAGCCAGCTTTTCCCAACATCATTCCAGAAGTTAACGATAATGCGCTTCGCCTCTGGCGAGCAATCTTTTCCACGTACCATTTTTTTTTAAATTACTTTAAATGCCACAAAATTAAAAGAATATAGGTACCAGAAGAATAAAAATACTCGAACAAAACTTTTAGGCACGTTGTGCTAATTTACTGTCCAGCTCGAATTTATATACTGATACAAATTAGCAATCAAAACAAAAAATATATACGAAAATTGGAATATTTTTTTGTTAAACAACAGCTAGATGTTATCGTCGTGCAACATTGCAGACCAAAACAATTGGCCTAATTGCGATACGTATGGAAAAAATCACATTCAAAATATATATGGATTTTGTGCTAATTTAATGTCCATGGCTGTATAGTAGTTAGTGATAAATATGTACATTAGAAACGTGTAAAAGTAGATTGCCTTAGTTTTTTACGCAGAGGTAAGGGAATCCCCCCTACCTGGGAAGCAATACAATTACTATTAAGACCGGGAACAAGTAGCAAATAAAACGATGCATATTTATCTGAAGTGGATAGTATTTTTTAATCTAAGCTAATTACCACACTAGTGCCTTAAGTAAGTTTAACTATATAACCGACTTGACCGACCCTATTCCTGCAGCCATCACTATACGGGACGGCAATGCCTAACATTCACGGTTTAAGTGTGGTAACTTAAATAAAACAACAAAAAAAAAAATAATAATAAAATAAACACTTACAAATTATGTGCATTTTAACCATAAACATTGAAAAAAATGAAAATGAAAAAAATTTCTGGCCATAAATTCGTAATAAAAACAACAAGAAAAATTTTAAATATCGAGTACATGACTAAAGCCACACACAACTGGAAACGAAGAAGAACAAGCAGCAATAATGAAAACATACATAAAGTGACATGCATACATATATGTAATATGTATGTACATACCCAATGTATGAATAATAACAAGAACAGAAAGTATATAAAAAGCATGATATAAAATAATGAAAACAAAACAAAAAGTGTAAAAACACTCATACTTGTTACAGTTAAACTGAAATTTGCAACAATTCCATTGATTTGCATCACACTTTTTTCTGTATGTTTTTCTCTTTTGATAGTGACAGGGTGACATTGACTGGCCTGCTTGCTTTACCCCCAACGAATAGCAACAAAAACAATACATTAAGAACAGAATAAAACACACCTACACCGGCTTGGTATACTAAACCTGCTTGGCTGCCTACGCTAGTGTTACGTTTTGCTTTTTTTTTTTAATGGAAATTCCTTTAATTGTACACACGCTTGCACAATATGGCTATAGTGGGTTATTTATATATGTACGTACTTTTTGTTTTTCTCCTTTTCGTTTATACTTATTTTTTACCAAGTTTCTTTCTATTAAAGACGAGCCCACTTTATTATTGTTAAGCTTTTTTACATGTGTGTGTGTGTGTGTGCATTTATGTTGTAAAACAACTGTGGACATTTTAACTGTTATAAAAAGCTTGAAAGCTTTACTTCCAATAATTCCTTTAATCCAATTGTGGAAACTTGATGTCACTTTGCCCTTCAAGTAGTCCCCTACTCTCATTCCTGCTTGTGCTTGTTTGTTTATTATTTCTCTTACTTCTTTGGTTTACTTTTTACTCTTTATTTTTTCTTTTCTTTTTTGTAATTCTTTATATACAAATTTGGTTACACAATCACTGGCACTCATACTCTCTTAGCTGTAAATCCTCTCATTCAGAATTTTTCCTTTTTATTGTAGAAGTATGCGTAATTTAAGCATGTGTTTGCCATTAATGACCGTTAAAGATTTTTCGTATACTCTCAGAGCAAAAGAGCAACACACAAAGGACATCATCAAGGGCATATAATTTTCCACTGAAAGGGTAGGGAGAAAACACAAACCGTAAAATTTACAAACAAACTAAAGGAAAACAAAAACAACAACGTGTCCCATCATAAATAAACCAAAATTTCTGAGGCGCGTGTTTGTCTTTTTTTCTTACAGTTTTTTTCCTTTTTTTTGTTTTAAAAGAAGAGAGGGCCAGTAAAATTTTAAAGTGTTTAAACAAAAGTTATTGAATTAATGCTTGGCATACGTGCACTTTAAAGCATTTGACGAAAGGAAAACAAATAGACCGTCAAACTGTTAAGCGTTCAAAGTTTAAGCAAATGCTTAAAGGGCAGCATTATTAACATTTTTTTCTAATAAAATCTTTGTCTAACTACTATAGGAGATACACACATACGTATATAGCATATATGGCTACATAATTATGGATTTTTTTATTGATTGTTTTACTTGGTAGCACTTGTTTTTTTGTTTGCTTTTGTAGTGACGTAGTCAACCCTGGAGAGGTCTGTGCGAGTAATTACTTTTAACAAAATCTGATACATAGTAAATAATAATGTTTAACTTTTGAAAGGTTATTTTGATTATCAAAAATTTCATTAAATCCTAAAAATACCAGCAATAAAGTAGCCACTGCCCATTTCCAAGTATCTTGCGATTTTATGACTCACAAACAGCGCGTTTTTATTATAAACAAATAAAAATCAAAACAAAACGAAAAAAAAAATCAGAATATTTTTAAAGATTTTGTTTCTGTTGAAAGTATTGCAGTTTTTAGGAAATAAAAGTTTAAAAACATGACCGCTACGTGACCACAGTCGATATTAAAATTCAATAACATTAGCTGCTTACTCAGCCAGGTGATTTACACTGGCTACTGACTACATATTTGAATGAATTGATCAATGACATTGAATTGTCATTGAAAGAAAGTTATACAAAGAAAAAAGTCCAGGAAGAATTGGAGTAATTAATAATCAACTTCCCTTTAATACCACTCATGAAAATAAGACATAAGAAAACATAAAATTATTCATAGAATATTAAAGTAAGAAAATAACCATTAAAAGCCAACGTCACCAGCTACTATAGACGTACCTGTTCTTGTGATTATTATCATCATATGATTTTAGTTTACTACAGGCCCTGAAATTCATTGTTGAAAGACCAAATTGCGGACAAAGGACTATCTATCTCCTATCATGTCTTCTGGAGAAGAAGAACCTCATACACTTTTTATTGTGTTTTTCGGGAATACATTAAGTGAACGATTTAAATTCAATTTTAAAGGAAAATTCCTTAGCTTCGTAGTTTTGGAATTTCATTTAGAAAGCCACCAGAATAGCAGAATAACTTTTACATCGAACTTCATAGGAAGAAAGTCTGCTGAGAGATACATAGTCGCCGAAGGAATATGAGATATCTGGTCTGGGGTTTTGAATCACGGCTGCGATGACTTCACGACTTGATTATCTACTTAAAAATCTTAGAGTATTTTGTTCCAAACAGACTGGACACCTCAATTTCTATTATATTTGAAACATTCCCACTTTATTTCAAGCCCTTACGCATGCCTTATAATATAAGTATATACGAGTATGCCATATAGTCAGACCACTCGACAAGATTAGAAATTAATGATCGATTAGAAATAATTTTTATTTGTTAAACAAAACAAAAACAAAACAGAGAAAAAAATCCCCCATAAAGCCTATTAATAAATGACAATAAAATATGAGACATTTTTCACAGATATCTACCGGTTAATGACCAAAGACAACCGAACAACGTAAAAGGGAAGCTACTGCGAAGTGAAAACCTCAATAGATTACAATTCCATTATGGATTTTGCGGAAAAAAAAATACTAAAACTATACAAAAACAAAAAAATGCAATAATTATTGTGTAAGATAAGATTGAATTGCAAAAACAAGCAAAAAAATTAAACAAAAACAAAAAAAAACCTAAAACAGATACCAAATAATTGCAATAACCCAACAAACATTGAAAGGCACATTTCGTTACATAGAACTGTGTCACAGTTGGGCACAGTTTATTTGGGTCCTATAAGGTCCTGTTGTAACGACGATATTATCTGTTTACAATATATTTAACCCTTGCTTAATGTTCGGTATTTCAAAGTGTTCTGCACTCAAGTCGTATTGGTTACAAGTATGTGTGTTCGGTGATTCTGTCTAATGAACTTGCATTGCTTCCTAGAACTGAAGTATATGTTTTTTGTGTCCACTACGCCTGGTAAATTGTCGGATTAAAGATTATTTACTTACTTAAGAAGAAGTCGTCGTAGTCCAGTAGGTAGTGTGATGGCTTATTAGGCATAAGGCTTCGGTTCAAATCCCAGTCCAAACATTAAAACGAAATATGAACGAATGCTGAGAGTAAATAAAATTGCCCTGAAAAGTTTCCCAAAAATCTGTCGTTCAGGGTCGACTTTAAACTGTAGGTGGTGCCACTCATGTATAAAATTAACGCACACGACACAAGTGATGTAAGAAGCTAGGTCGTCATCCTGATTGAAGGTTTGTAATGGTCAATTAAGTAAGAACATTCATATATAATTGGATTACGACCTAGCTGCTGCCAATGTTGAAATCTGAACGACAGATTTGAGAAACTTTTCATGGCAATTTTTTATTTACTCTCAGAGTTTTTGCCAGAAGACTGCTGCTGATAGTCGCCGAAGAAATAATGTTTCTTATTTGTTCGTGATGTCTGACCCGGGGTTACACTACCTATGATTGTCTATTATACAATCACTTTCTTTTGTAATTCAATAGCAAATGTTTGTTGGGTATTTTAATTGTTTACCGGGAATCTAATAAAAATAAATAATTGAAGTTGTACTTGTTGTTATTGTTGTGGTTGTTGTTGTTACACATTAGAAACAATATGTTCGTTTGTCTAATAATAAATTAGTAATTTTTTATTTTTATTTTCATTTTTTGCGATGATTAGATCATAAACCATCATATGAAGCGAATATAAAAAACTACGCACCTCAACTCAAGTGGAAATGGTGATTTTTATTTCGTTTTGTTTTCGATTTTATTGTGCCTCTATTTTTTGTATTTGATTTAGAACGTCACCAAATTATAGCGCCAGTCGTAAAAGGTTTAAATTTCAATTTCAAATCATTTTTTTTGTTGTAAGTGGATTATAAAAATTGATAAATTAACTGAAACGTGCCCTCTTAGTTAAATTTTATTATTTTATTTTTATTATTTTATTTTCAAAAACAAAACTATAATTATTGATATATTTTAGTCTATTTTTCTCGTTTTTTTCTGTATTTTCAATCGAAATTCATTTCATTTACTTCATTCACATTGAAAAAAGGTCATGATGAAAAACTTTCCATTTTAACTTCAATGCCAACAGCCAACGTTATAAGGGGAACTTGAAAACGGTCATTGACCGCGTTAGTGGTTGGAGAGAAATCCATTAAAATTCACGCACACACACACACGCAGTTAAATTAAAGTAATCGCTAGAAAGTTAGTCTAGTGTTGGATAAATACAAAAGTGAGGCACAAGCACTAGAATATTAGACAGCAAGTGTCAGAGGTCATCATTAAGTTTTATTGTGGTCACAACAATAATAATGACTAGGTTCACAACTTTTTTTAAATACAATTCACGATTTTCCCAAATGATTTCGTTTGATTGAAACAGTTTCAAGGAATTCAAGTTCTATAAAGCCAATGTATGGCAATGCAAGATCTCTTGGGAGATCACTTTTCTTAATCAAATCAAATGATTTATTATACATTATTATGGAATGATTTATTGTGAAATAAGTTTAAAATTGTGGCATTGTATAGTGATTGAAAACATTAAAATCAAGCATCTGAATGCAGCAGAAGACAAAAAAGTTCCATTACGGTTGAAGGGCATTCATTTCCCCTCAAAATCTGTCCAGAACACATACTCTCAGAACTCTCGACTTTCACATACATACATAATTGGCCCGTCAGTCTGGATTACAGTCTAGCTTCTCACACCATTCATGTTGTGTGCCTTAATTTTATACCTGAGTGGCGGGACCTACAGTTTAACGTCGACTCCGAACGACAGATTCTGAGAAACTTTTTCATGGCAGGTTTATTTACTCTCAGAGTTTTTGCCAGAAATCTGCTGAGAGGAAGTCGCTGAAGAATTATTTTGTTTTTTTTTCATTTGATGATATTTCGTTTTGATGTCTGGCCTGGGGCTCGAATCCGGGCTTTACGTCTAATAAGCCAACACACTTCCTACTAGACTACGGCGACTTCTCGACCTCCATTAGCGCATAAAATCAACTGTGAATAACACGAAAGTCAAGGGAAAAAGTAAAACTCACAATGGTCGGATGGTAGCCTGACTTTTATGTCCACTCTTTTTTTGTATTTTCTGTTTAAGTTGAATTGAGCACATCTTTCGAAGACGCAGAGTTTTCCCATGATCTCAGAATATTTCATTCTATGGTTAAACACCCCTGCTGTGGTTTCAATACTTGTCCTCAACACTTCCATGTACCACAAAATGGTATCTCTCTTAAAAGAGTGCATGGCATCCAAATAGCTCCATTTATTATCTTTATTAAAGTTTACTGGTTCTGTTCAGGCAACAACGGTTCAACTGAATTGATAACAATCTCTCACACATCAGTTGTGCATGTGTACAGCATTCGCCCAGCGTAGATTCAAATTCCTGGGCGCACATTTCTTTTGCACTTTAAATAACGTGGTATACATTAAAACAACTGAAAAAAATCATTAACTGGGCTCTAGTAAGCGAGGATCATCAGCTCAATGTAAATTGTACGCCAGATAACCACAGACCTTGCTACTAAATTTTGGGGCCTCAAAACGGCACTAAGTCCGAACTGTTTTCCTTTTCTGGTGGGTTGTCACCAACCAACCATCGAAATTAACTTCTCTTGTGTTGAGTAAATAAGTCAAGAGGAATATTTTCAGTTGCAATTGCAAGTAGTTTTTCATTTCTATTCATCTGATTTGAAATCATTTGTACAAAATTCAGTGGCGGTTTGATTAATCTTAGCCATACACTGTGAGTACTAACAAAAGAAAAAAAGAATATACTGACATAAGATTAAGCCATTAAATTTATATCATCATCCAAAAAATCCTTTTTTTCTCAGCTTTAGCAGTGTTGTGTCAATTAATTTGTATCACATTTCGGCGTTCATTAAAGTTGACACGTCAGTTAAAAAACTGCGTTAATGCGTCACATTAAAATAAAATCCCATTTCATTTAAATATGTCTCATGTGAGTATTCTATTACTTTAACGTTAAGCGTTAAATGTACGTGATACTCAAAAAAAAAAAAATGACGGCCCCCGTGTTGGCAATTTACATTAAATACAGTGGCTGTTATATTTTGTCACCAACCACCCATCTGATATTTTTTTTATTTCTTTTATGGTCTCTGCTTTTGGCAATCGGGCTATGGCGCACCTGCTGATTGAATGATTTCCAGAGAATTTGAAATTGTAATTGAGACATGAGACATGAGACCAAGCCGTGATACTAAAACCCAGTTTAAATGGTCTCTTATCACATCACACGATCAAGTTTTTAAGTTGCATTTGAAAATAAATTTTTTTTTTCTGCTTTCCTTTGCCACAAGTGAGTGACAAATTGAAATATTTAGTTGAGCTATAAAGCATTTACAATCCAATTTATTATCCCACCAGTTCTGAAACATTTTTTATTATTGTTTTTTACTTTTATTAAGAAAAAAAATTTGCTTTTTCTAGTCCACAATGCAAGTGTTTGAAGTGAATCTTTCTCGGGCGATTTTTTTAAGTCGCAATTTGTTGGCTGCCTTTTTTACAATTTCAAATTTTTTTCCCCTCATTTTGATCTTTTACAGAAATGCGAAATTTTTACAAAAAAAATTTTATTTTGTTTTATTATTGTATTTCTTTTTCTTCGTATTCTTTTACGTTGAAATAAAATTTAAACAAATACTCGTAATCGTAGTCGAATCCGTATTCGTTCGTACTCGTACATAAATGTGTAAATAAATCATTTATTGCTATTGTTGTTATTTGTTTTTTTTTTTGTTTTTATTTATTTATTATTATTATTCGTATGCACTTTAGAATACTTTGTAAATTTTTACAGACACTACGAATTTAGTAGGATGTCCCTTAAAATCAAAAAGCTTTTAACACGTTGACTGCCGACTACAAGATAACTCGTAGATTGCGTTCCCTTCTAGGGTGCCAACTACGAGTTGTCTCATACTCACTAAACCTGCCATTTTTGTGTAGCTATGAATAAAATCGTATTATATCAGTGCTAATATCGATAAATGACTTCTGGGAAAAGAACAAAAAGTCAATGTTGGCTTGCGTGGCCAGTTTTCTGAAAATTGCCGCGGCAGTCAACGTGTTAAACTACGACTTAGGCTTCTGAACCATACGTAAGAGTACAATTAGTACTTGGCGCTATTTTAGTGTTACAAAACAGTACAACTCTCAACACTAGCTGTTGTATCTTACGTTTTTTTGGCACGAAACCGCTAACCTGGATTGTTCACATTTCCAATAATTTTCTCCGATTTGATGTTTGCGATATTGTGTAATGTCACCATGTAATGTTGTCGTTTGGAGTCGATTTTAAATTGTAAATAGATCCCGCTCTTCGATTTCACACTGCTGTCCCCTTGCAATTCTTGCAAGGGAAAATTAAAATTATTTTTTCCCAATATAATTTGAATTATTTACGCCGAGTCCAATGCTTAGTGTAATAAATATATGTTTTGTATATAAATTTTCGATCATCTACAGGGTGTTAATATTTATATGCCCCATTACTAAGAAACAAAATTAAGGGACGCCCTAATCCATTAAATGCATGCAAATTAACGTCACACTACGTTTCTTTATGTTATCCATGCATCTCTCTCTGAATACCAGCATCTTTTTACACAAAACTATTGCATTTAACTATGTATATATGCACGTACATAATATGCATGTATGTATATATTCTAGTATATGTATTCTAGTACCCATACATTCATTCGTGGCATTTTATAGATTTGTATGCACAAGTTTTTATGTACTTCTCTTTTTTATTGTTATTGTTGATGTAGCTGTAGCTGTAAATTTAATCCATACATACGTATTTTATGCAGTTTACATTACAGTGCCGTGTGTATTTTGTTAACTGCATAATAATGAAAATTTACGTTTTAATTTTTTCTTCTTTACATATACTAGTCTTTTAACTGATATACGACATGCATATACCCGTATGCACATATGTACGTACATACATAGCTGTATTGCTATCGCTGTTATTGTGTTTATATAAAAATTTTAATACGAGTGAAAACGACGAAATTCATTCATTCATATTGTATTTAAGCCACCCACAGTCGTTTTATATGCACATGTGTGTACATATACGGACACTGTCATATACACATGATTATAGTAATTTGTTGTTGCTTTAATTATTTACTATATAAATTGTATTTTCTATACATATCCATATGTACATATGTATGTGTACGCCTTTAGTGTGGATAAATGAGTATGTAATTGCATTGTTTTCATTTTCTTAAATGCATATGAATGTACATACCGCATATGTACATGTACACGCCTATTTGTGTACGTACTTAAGTATTCGTACGTGTACGTACATACATGCATACATATGTGAAAAATTGTTGTTTAGCGGTATTTTCGTAAATAAAAACCCAAACAATTCGTGTTTCTTTTTTGTTTTGTGCACCATATATTTACTGTAAGCAAGTTTGTTTTAATGCAAAATACAATAATAACAGATCATAATTACAATCAATACGTCAACTGCAAAACTTTATTATTATTTGTTTTTTTCGCCCGGCTGTCATTTAATCACGTTTCGTTGAATAGTTTTGCAAAGAATTTTTCTTTGGAAAACAACAAAAACGCTTCATTTTTCAATTTTTGTTTACAAAACAAACTCCATATGAATCAGTTGCAACACAACAACAACTGCAACAAGTTGTTTGTTTTTATAATAACCAAACATAACCATAATTTACAATGACATCTTTTTTTGTTTACTTTCATTTAAATTAAAGCGTATTAAATGCAGTTTCATTTTCGTAATTTATTTTGCTTATTTTTTATTAAATAAAAAAGTTTTTCATTTTGATTGTGTAAACAGGTGTTTTGTTTTGTTTGTCTGTGCATTTTTTTTCCTATGGGGAAGTATTTTTTTTCTTTTGGGAAAAGTAAATATTTCAGGGAATGTTCTACACGGAGAGAAACTAAAGGTTGTTCTTCTTCCTGATCTATGTACTTATCCGTATATGGACTACGCTGGCTAATTTTTGTCTTTTCTTAGCAGTATTCCGAAACATTGCTACAGATTTAAGAAACTCTTATTTGTCTTTTTATTTCAATTTTACTTTCGAGTTTGCCCTACCGAGCCTATCGTGTAGCCCCTGCGCTGACCAACTTCTTCTTCTTTTCCCTGATTTCGTGGAACTTGGTCAGTACAGAGACTGCGTTCACCCGTGGCATCCCAACGGGCCGCTATGCGTGCTCAAGTGAGCTCTTTGATATCAGAGCTACCACTTCGACCTTACCTAACCTAACTTTGTCCTACCGAATGAATTTATGTCCTTTTAGTTTCTCATAATGTCTCCATTGTGTTTTTTATTGTGCGATCAAAATTAGTTGATGTTCTTGGTTTAGTCTTTAGAAAAATCTCCACAATTGTTGTATTAGAATGCTTATTGAAAACTATAGAATGACATACATATGTATGTACATACGTTTTTAAATCAATAAACAGGCGTTCCAAGTTCAAGGTCTCAGAAACTAATACAGACTTTCTAAAACAGTGTTACTCCTTAGTAAATTTAAGATAATGTATACATAAAAGGTTCCAACTTAATTTTTTTAAGAATAAAGTAATTTACCCTCACCATTATCTTATCTTAATAAGAATATCCTGCACAATTGTTTTTTTTCATACCCAAGGACAGTTAGTGAACTGCGATTGTAATTTCTTTCAGTGTAGTGGTATACATACAATATTTTCATATTCATCTCCGATGTATTGTTTAAAAATGTAAACCGTTATAATACATTGTCAACATATTGTTAGCAATTGAGTTTATGTGTGCATGTGTATGTGTGTGTGTTTTGTTTTTAATTTATTTTATTAAATTTTTATATCTTAATTTGCCACATTAATTCAATTCTATTGTGTCAATAATTTTTATGATACAGCCACAGCCAGAAACAACAACTGTAGCAAATTTTCATGTACTCCCTTGATTCATTGATATCATTGTATGGACTCTCTTTCTTCTATTCGGGCAATTTCTAGCAACGTAAAGAAACTCAATTTAAAACAGATTTTTATAGACACTCACTGCTGCTACTGCCCCATTGCCTGTTCTTAACGGAACGGAACAACGTTTTGCTCTGCTTATGTCAGCAGCCCTAATTTAAAATGTTGCTGCAACGCTGGCAACTAATGCCTGCTGCTGCTAACGTTTGTCGCTAATATTTTGCTGTCTTTGAAATTTCATGATCACTCGCTCACTCACGATAAGCAAGCAAGAAAACACAAGAGGCCGACAGCAATTTGGCATTTTGCACTTGTTGTTCTTATTATTATTATTGTTTTTGTTTTATTGGCTCTTGCGTTTTATTGTTTTTATTTTTAAATTACAATAATAACGAAAACGACAACAACAACAAATTCTAATCGTAATAAACGGCAAACGAAGACAATTTATTTTTCTATTTTTTTACACGCGACCGACACAAAACTACTTTAAAATTCTTTTTGTTTCTCTGTCCCTCTTTCACTCTCTCTCTCTCTCTCTCTACATATTTACATTTTCAAGTGCAACGAACAAAAATGTTACAAAATAAGTGTGAAAAATAAGGTGATATAAGTGTGTAGCCATTTACAATTTCAGAATATGCAGATAAAATGTAAATAAAAGAATGATGAACGACGACAGACACAATGAATTTTAAAAATAATCACGGGTACACGGGTAAATCATAGTAAAACCTCCATTAAGAGGGTTTGTTTCTTTTGTTGATCATGTTGTTAGAAAGTTTGTGTTCATTTTCAATGAAGTGCCACTGTTTATTATTTATTTTTTTTCATTAAATTTTTGAAATTTTTCTTTTTGTTTTTTTTATATTAAAATTATTTACACTAATAGTGTTTAAATTGCAGTTTTAAACGAAATTGTGTGGCATGTTTTAATAAATTTCAATTTTTATCACTGCTGTAGGGTTTTTTTATATTCGAAGCGCTTTCTTTTGAAGATTAATTGGTTGTGATGTTTTGGAAACACTTGAAAAAAATTTAATACGTTTATTTTCCATATCAAGCCATCCTTAAAATCATTATTATTTGGTCGAAATATGGACACCAACTTATTACAATATTGGGTTATCCATTTGGTCGCTTCAAATCAGTCGTTTAACTGTTAAATAGCTTTCATTTGAAATATCATTTTTCAGTGAACCGTATACCTTTTACGAATATGAATCGTTTAACAACCGCTGAACTCGTGAAAATAGTTAAAACTTGTTATCACTATCAGCGTCGATTCAAACATTGTCCCTTTTCGAGCATTACTGAGTGATTATGGTCTTCATAAGAGATATACTGTGTAAGTAATTGGCAAAATAATGAAGAAATTTGAATGGATCGGAAGGATTACAGATGTGGTCACACTTTTTCATCTTTGCAATGTACATACATACATACATAATTGGCTATTAGAACCTTTCAGTCAGCATTACGGCCTAGCTTCATGTTGTGTGCCTTAATTTTATACTTGAGTGGCGGGACCAACAGTTTAACGTCGACTCCGAACGACAGATTTTGAGAAACTTTTTCATGGCATGTTTATTTACTCTCAGAGTTTTTGCCAGAAATCTGCTGAGAGGAAGTCGCCGAAGAAATTTTTTTTTTTCATATTTTGTTTTGATGTCTGGCCTAGGGCTCTAACCCGGACTTTACGTCTAATAAGCGAACACACTAACTACTAGACTCTGCCGAAAATATCGATTGTATCAGAGAATTCCTGGATTCCTCGGCGTTCTAAGCAATTGCGCCTAATTTACGACATATTTTTCATATCGAAGTGCATTTCTATACGTTTGTAGTCCAACTTATGTAAAAATTAAAGACAGCTAACCATTCGTAACGTCAACGTAACGTAACGTGAAATTTCTAACAAAATTTTCTTCACCCATACAGCTCTCTTTCTCACTGAGTATAGAATTTCTTTAAGTGTATCGAATAACTGTGATTATTGTCCTCATGTAGGGGCAGAATGGCAAAAAACAATAACAATAACAATAAATACAAAATAACAATAGTAATAAAGATGTGTCGTAATTTATTTCCACTGACTGTCCTGTCTGTCTCTGCTTTTAATTTGTTCAATTATTGTTTCAAAATAAAATCAGAAAAAAAATCATTTTTGTTTTCATTATTTTTAAAAATTTTTTGCAATAAATGACATGCATATTGTAACACTTTACATATGTATGTACATATTTGTTGTAGAATTTCTTTTTTGTAAAATTGAAAAAATCATTCACCATTAGATAATTATTGAATATTCCCTTTTGTTATTTTTATTTACATATGTGGTGAGAAAAAACAACAAAATGATTGCGAATAAATTAATTTTTTTTTGTATTGTAAATATGTATGAATTCTTTGGAAAATATCGCGTAATTACTTTACAGCGAGGTGGAGGTGTGTCTGAGGACAGAGTTGCCGAGACCGGATTTATATTTGCACTGACCATTTATTGAAATCGTATGTTTTTTTATTAAATATTGAAGGTCATACAGAAAACAGGTTAAAAGTTTATTCATCTACAAATAAGTACGTTTTTACAAATAATTCTTTATAATTCACATCCGTAGGATGGGTGGAATTGTTATCATATTTGGAACTTGTCTTTTTCTGAATATGTTAGTTAAAGGGAGAACCCACGATACATACATATAAGCCTTCTTCCTACCATGTATAAGTTTCTTACGGGCGTATTGTGTCAGTCGTTGAAGCCACTTGTCAATACACTGCTTAGACCTTATCAGTGGGCTTCTAACCTGGTAAGTCCACCATCGACCGGATGGTATCGACCTGGCCTGAGCTCGGTATTCCTGGGAAGCCGATAAGGCTGTGCAGAATGACGTTGAGCAGCTCATGTAGCTTCATCAAGGTAGGAATGGATCTTTCCGAAACTTTTGATACAATGCAAGGTTGCAGACAAGCCGATCCCTTATGCGACCTCTTAACTTTGGAAGGCAGCAGTGCATCTCAATGGCACTTTTTTTTCACAAAAGTGTCTAGTGACTAGGTACGCTGATAACATTGAAATCAAACGGCGTACCAAGTGAGATGTCTTTAGTGCTATTTAGTACTATTGAACGGGTGTCTATTAAGATGGATTTAGCAGTAAATGAGGAAAAACGAAATATTTGTTGTTGACAAGTAGGGATATACCACGTTTTGAATTGCAGATTACGGCCGGCAACTATACTTTCGATGTAGTTAGTGAATCTGCTTGCCTTAGCTCCACCGTCACCAACAAAAATTTTGTCAGTCTGAAATGATCCTACGCTTCACTCTTGCCAATAGGTGCTACTATGGTCTCAATAGGCAATTACGTACGACAAAACTACTACTCTACAAATCGCTCATCCACCCCCCTGCTCCTTTATGGTGCAGAAGCATGAGATGTGGCAGCCTTGAGAGTATTCGAAGAGAAATTCCCACGTGAAATGTTTGGTGCAGTGCCAGTTATTAACTGTCATATTTTCATAGCCCCCGTTAGAATACCCTTTAGTGTTTATAAAAAAATGAATTTTTTCCAACGAAAATAATGAAACAAAAACCCCAATTAAAAAACTTAATTTCAAAGCCATATTTTTTCTTAATTAAACTCTTGAAAGATAATTTATTTTTAAATGATTTTTACATTTTTTTTTGTTAATGTATTTACAAAACTGTTCTTGAAATGCCATAATGGAAATATGGGTTTGAACTCGTTACCACCCTTCACTGCTAATAATGAGCAATTGGTTTGTTTCTCCCCATTCAATTTGCGAATATTGTTTATTCCCCCCCTTCATACTTTTTTAAAATATTGGCAAATTGTCAAGTAAAATTGAAAACAAAGAAAGAAAAAAGAATACAAAACCGATGACGATCATAAATTATATTTAAAAATATTATTATTGGTTTCCAATTATATTGTATAAGTAGTATGCATTAAACAAAAAATAAATTAAAATATGTTTTATTTTTTAAAACAAACAATTTAAACAAAATTAATTAACAAACAAAATTATTTTTAAATGCAAAAAAAACAGATTCACAAATGTTTTATAACAATAATAAATGATAAATAATAAGAATTAATTTTAAAGTTTATTTTTATAGAAATTTTTCTTATTTTGATTTGATATTGCATTGCATGGTTTCTCAATAATCCATTAAAATTTATACTTACTTACTTACTTACTTACTTAATTGGCCATTCACAACCCGATTAACGGATTGCCTTAAGACATCCTTTTAGGCGCCTCTGTTTAATAAGCGCCTTTGGCAGTTGGTCGCACTTGATGACAGAACTTCGTCGATTTGGTCCTTCCAATGCAAACAAAGTTGTTCTCATTGCAGACTTCCGCAAATCCCAGCATCAAATAACATTCCATGTTATTCAGTTATTCATTCAGCAGCATTCCACAAGTGCTTTTATGAATTAAATTCTAAAGTTTAATGAAGAGAGAAATCAATTACTTTCCCTATTGATGCCTAAATTGGTAGCCATCTGTAGATTGCGTTTTACAAGTGGCCTTGCAAAGTTTTCTAAGGCCTCAAACGCACAGGATATGTATATGCCTCTTCTCGTCTACATCATTACGGTATACAGATTCTTCTCTTTTTCTCCTATAACAGGCCCTTCCATATCGTTTGAGTCAATCTCACAGATTGTATTAATTCGCATAACCAAAATTAGATTGCTTATTGGTGGTTAATGTACACCACTTTTACCAGTCATTATTACTAATAACATCCTTAATCCATGCTTGCTGCTTAAGATGTCCAGTTATCTGTTTTAAGTGCCAGTAATCATAGTTTGGATTTTTCAGTCTTCGCAAGGACAGTTTCAAGTCATGTTTTTTAAGGAAGCAGTGTGAGGAAATTCATCCTAGAGGCTTAGCAGCCAATATTTTCTATTCTTTATCGCAACATTGATGTTTTGTTTAGCTGTTAGGTAAAATTCCCCAGGTAGGTAGGCATTTAATATTATTTAGGCCACAATATTTAGAGTATACTTTGCATAATTCCAGCGCTGTTGTCTTTTGTGACCCTTACTTACACTTCGTAGCATGTCACATACCAAAATTTGTTCGTGCAACCAAGTTTTTATCCCCGAATGCAAGATCACCACACAAAAATGAGTTCTGTTCTGTTCGCAATCATAGAAAAGCAACATCTGCAGAATCACGTTCTATTCCAATCGAGTCAAATAAGACATTCAGCATTTGTTTCATGTGTATTAGTAACTCAATGTTATTGTGGCGCTAAATCACCTCCTCCCATGATTAACTTATATGACTTGCTAGCTTGTTTAGGTAAAGATATCGTTTCGACACCCTTCAAATTGAGCAATAATGTATTCCTCCTCTAGATTATTACAACTTCAGCAGAAAACCTAGCTTTCTATTGAAAAATTAGAAGACATCTGAAATAGGCGATCAGGTATTCTACCTCGATTTTTTGTTATATTCTATGACTTTCAATATATCAATATAAGTTTAGCTGCCTAGAACAGACATACTATGAGAAAGCCTGTGAACTACATAATTGGACAGGCAGCCGAATATAATTCAAAGGTTTTAGGAGATGAGGCGAAACAATCGAACTCTCTGATGAATTCCCGACGTTGAGAATCCCTTTTAGAACCTGCAAGGTTATAATTGAAAATGCAATCGTAAACTCTGTCAACGAGCGGTGGGCACTTTCGGACTACTTCCAAGGTTAGATAGAGGGCGCATGGCAATTCTGTTTAAACTCCAAAGATACAAGTTCAGCATTCTTGACGGGGCTTATTATTGGGCATTGCATTAAGGGCATGCATGCGAGGCTGATTGGTCTTAGACACCTCGCGAATGATTTCTGTAGAAGCTACAGAGATGAGGAAGAGAATGAGACTGTTCTTCACCTACACCTGTGCATGCCCTGTACTACTTATGTCCAAGATGAAGGAGGCATATGAAAGACTATATGAAAGATCTGAGATCGGAGTGACTCAGGGAACTAGGCGAAAATGGAAATCTGTGGTATTACACTGGGCCCCATGTCGTTTAAGTGTGGCTCTGGGACTAGGCGAAAATGGAAATCTGTGGTATTACACTGGGCCCTGTGTCGCTTAAGTGTGTCTCTTAAAACTTCTTCGATGAACAGCCACTTCTATCTACCAGTCTACCTACCTAAGAGACCTACCTACAAGTACAGAAGTAGAGAGTGTCTAGAGAAAATAAACGGTCGATTTTGGATGGCAATTGAACTTCAGTTGCTGTGTCAGTTAGCAATTTTTGAGTTGTCAGTTGATAACTGTAATTTCAATATTTTTTAGAAATTGCCAACTCAACAGGAGTTTGACCCAAAGATTCATGTGCACTAATAAACTTCAGTAGAAAACATTTCTTATCGTTCCTATGTTTCACTGGAAATGAATATTAATACATACATACATATATAGTATGTATACAGTCAATTAAAGCCCAGTGGACAGTGAAATGTTTACACTTTACAAATGATGTGTCGAAGTCTGTTTTCTTTTGCTTGCAACTGTCTGTCTGCGAATACTTGATTAAAGCAAAAAAGTCGTTAAGATATGATAAAAAATTTCCAAGAAAATTATGAATTATTATTAATCGCTTATTAATCATTTATTTGTTAGAAACCCACTATTTTAATTATTTTCTTTGTGTTTCTTATTATTATTTGTTATTTATATTTTTATTTTTTGCTTTTTTTATTTGTTTGTTTTATTTTTTTTTTAATTTTATTTCAAAAGGAGATTATAGAAAGAACATGCATTAAAAACAAACACACAAAATGTAGGCAAAGTTTGAAAATAAAAAATCCCATTCATATTCCCGGTATCGTTTAGGAATTTATTTGTGAGTGGGTGGGGGTGGATTGTTGATAAATTTCTTTCTTTTTTCCATTATTTTTAATTTTTTTTTTTTTTTATGACGGAAATTAATTTTTTTATAACCAATAAATGTATCAGAAACAAACCATTTTAAATGAAATATTAAAACAAATGGCAATACACGTCGTATATTTAATTCCAAATATCATCACATCCCATATCATTAATTTATAAGTAGAATTTTGGCAGTGAATAAACATAAATATGAATGATAATATAGGTTGTTTGCTCCTCCTTCTAGGGACCCTATAAATTTAGAATAGAAATAGAAGTAGCATTTTTCTTTTTAAGGGTCGTGTTGTTATATTCAAATAAGGTTTTCCCCAGCATTTCATTAGAAAAAAGGTTATCGAAGCACCGAATATTTATTAAAAGAGGTCAGGGTGTTATATTTAAGGGGTATTCTCTCCTTAAAGGTTATCTAAACACTTTGAAAACATACTCGTTAATACAATATTTATTTGTTGAAAGGCATTTGTGAGTTTTTTCCAAAAAGTACCCACAAAAAATTAGCTGCGGAAATACTGGAATAGCTAAGGTAAGCTATTTGAACAGAAAGTTTCTAGGTTCCTCAATACGTTGCAGCTCCTGCTATATAGGCTGTACAGTAACATCGAATGGTGGTGATGATCATATAAAGCTAAGTTGATCGATTTTCGCCCCCTTTTTTCCAGTTCCAATTAAAAATTCTTGGTGGTCTAGATTACATACACACATACATAATTAGTCATTACAACCCTTCAGTCAGGATTAAGACCTAGTTTCTCACATCACTTATGTTCTGTGCGTTAATTTTATACACGAGTGGCGGGACCTACAGTTTAAAGACGACTTTAAACGACAGATTTTTGGAAAACTTTTCATGGCAATTTTATTTACTCTCAGCATTCGTTCAAATATTGGCTCTGATGTCGGACATGTGGTTTGAACCATGGCCTTGCTTCTAATAAGCCAACATACTAACTACAAGACAAGGGCGATAAAGCTATGGACAATTTCATATTGGCTGCCAATATTTCTTGTGGACATTTTGCAAATGTTTTATTACGCTGTGTAGGGAAAATTAAATTCCATTTGAATTGTAGCATTGAGAGGAAAGAAAACATAAAACATATTTACTAATAGTCATGATGAATTCATAAATAGTTTAGAAAACGTGTAAAACATTTGAAATCATAATTTAGGTCATTATTGAAGGTAAAATACACTGAGAAAAATTTTAACTTGAAGATATGTTCCAATGAAACAAATATACTGTGTTTATTACAATCCTTATTTTTTTCTAAGTTTATATATAAAGTGTAAAAGGTGTAATAAGAAGATATCCATTACTATTGCATGATCTCATTCAGGTCAAATATTGTCTTATTTAATTACAATTGAAGTTAATATCTAATCATTGTTACACAATTGTTTGTTCTTTAAATTCTCTGTTAATGGCGTTAAACACATAAGCCCAGTTCACAATCTTGGGCATTTAGATGGTAAATTTATACCATTGTAAATATTTGCCGTTAATTGTGAACGGTTTTTTTGTTTAACTTTGCAACACTTATTGCAAACTTCTCAACACACAGCTGACTAACATATAATTTATTATTTTATTTATTTATATTTATAATTTATATTTATAATTTTATTTATTTCGCCGTCCTCTGTCCATTTTTACCATTTTCTCTTTTAATTCGTTTTTTCATGTTGTATTTTCCCATTTTTGGTGACTTTATTTTCAATGTTTTTATTTTTATGATCAGCTGTTCACTTGCTCAAGTATGGCAAATATAAACTACGGGTTTGAGTGTGGGATATTTGCCAAACTATGGCAAGGGTATTTCTGTGTATTTTGTTAGTGTATGGTAAAAGAAATACCCAACATTTGCAAATGCCATGATGCCAGACCATTTGCCCAAGATTGTGAACTCCGCTATAGCAAAGTTATTTCATAATTTATTATTATTCCATTAGTTCCTATGAGGTGTATTATTCGTTTTATTACTGGGTTTCGTGGTCTTGTATCAGTTTTGTTAACCATGTTAGAGAGCTAAACAGGTAGTTGGTCTACTGTAGCAGATTCTAGGATGCCTGGAAATAAGACTTCTGTGAGCTGGCGCTTTAGTGAAGAGTCAGGTGGTGTCGTTATCACTTGACGTTGTTATTAGTAACTATTCGCTTTACATACGCGTGAATTTTGATCCGCTTCAGTATTGTTTCATAGACAAACATTCCGTGTATGAGAGTTTAAGCGTAAAATCTTATATGTAGCCAGCCGTATTCAAGTGGACCAAAAACTAATCGAAATAATGCTTGAACTAAGACCGAATTTGACAAGTTGTATTTTGAAGTGGGATTTTCGACAATTGATCGTCTACACTATGGCGCGAACACCAAACCAACTTCTCATACAAGGATATTGTTCTCTAAGTACATATACAATGCCTTACACATTTTTTTTTTTATTTAAATTTAAGTATGTATTGTATAAACACTTGATTAAAATGGATGTATGTATGTTTTTTTAATATATTTTATTATAATTTATTTAATTTTCTATTGCCAATTTATTTTGTTTTTTTTTTTTTTTGCAACTCATATGATTAACGTCCAGTTGCACGAGGCAAAAATGCTATCATCCCTCTATACGGCACGTTTTTTTTTTTTTTTGTTCTGAATCTAGAAAAAAAAATTTCTTTTTAAATAGAATTTTTAGAATAAAATTATTAAAAAAAATTATTGTACATGTACATATGTATATACATTCACACCTACGTATGTGTGCTTATTGCGAAAAGTTGAATACTAACTATTTAAAATCGTTACAAAAATTTTTAAGAACGTAGTAAAAATTATTAACGAAGTAAAATCAGAATACACTGAAAGATCGAATTTAGATCGAGAAGACCACGTCTTCTATCAGGTTTACTCATTAAGATTTACTTACTTAAGCTCCACATGCTTGATAAAACCATTTATCCTAGAGATCACTTACCAAAGAACACCAATATCGATGTATCGTTGAAGTTAAAGTACGTTATCTTTTGTAACCCAGTGTAATTTTGTTTTATTTATATGAAATTTCAGATTTAACCTCCTTTTTCATTTGGGTTTTCAGAATTAAAATTCTCTGTCACAAAACCATCTGTAAACATCTGTTAATTTGACACTTGCTGCCAATTCCAATTCGTTTACGGAATTTATAATAAAAACCGATCGACTTACCTGTTACGTAAAACACCAACATTCTTACGTTTGTACATACAATGTATTTATGTATGCGAGTAAACGTCACAACGTTCTTTTTGAAATATTTAAAACGTCTTTTAAATGACATCAATAGCTGTTAAATGTTTAATAAATTCTTTTTTTTTTTGTTGTTAATTAAAACTAATTAATACAGTCACTTTATATAAATTTAGTTTTCTTATGTCACTTTCCAAAGCGATTGATAAAACCCAGACCCAATAAAATTGCATCTATTATATCACTTAGTACCAGTGAGTGAGATTCAAGCGTGATTTTTTGTAAAGACATTTATGGTGACGTTTTGATTTTGTTTTTGTTTTTATCCACTCCACCACTCACTTCAAGTGTAAAGGGTTAGCAACGACATTTTCTTATTTTGCTTGTGATATTTTTATAAAAAAAAAAAATGAGGAAAAAAACTGAAATCAAATTGATATTTACGATCGACATCTTCTCTTTCGCTGCTGGCATTAGGCGGTATTTTCAATTATTTTTTTTAAATTTATTAACACGGGGTTTCCCCTTGCTCTTACATATGCATGGCTGGACAACACTGTTTTCAGTTTCAAGTGTTGATGATTTGATTTCCATCAATCATTATTAAACCAATGTGGGCAACCATCATCAATTTCTATTTGTTTTTCTCTGTGTTTTTATACACCCCATCGGAAAATTTTACAGTTTTCCCGCTCTATTTTTCTCTCTTTCTCTCTCTCTCTCTTTGATGGACAAGACAATTTACAAAATCAAGTTCAATTGCTTAAATACAGAAATCGATCGATTTTGATCGTTTTGACAGTGCGAAAATACTAGAACAATAATCACTTTAATTGATTGGCATTTTTAAATTGCGAATTGACATCGTTTTTCTTAACAAAGATGTAAAATTTTATAAAATTTTAAATGAAAATCAATATGTTTTAATTCAATTGAATGTACGTACATAACATAGTTAATATTAATATTAAATGAAATCTAGGTATTATTACGGAACTTTGTGGCGTACTAAATTCTGTTCAGAGTTTATGATAAGCATACGCGGATTTATAACAGATAAATATATCGTATATTGCCAAAGTATAAAATTAAGGCACACAACATGAGTAGTGTGAGAAGCTAGGCCGTAATCCTGACTGAAGGGTTGTAATGAGCCAATTATGTATGTATATTGTCGCATATACTCTGCCTATCATTCCCTAGCCTGGGTGCCATGTATATACATATGTACATACATAATTGGCCATTACAACCATTCAGTCAGGATTACGGTCTAGCTACTCACACCGCTCATGTTGTGTGCCTTAATTTTATACTTGAGTGGCGGGACCTACAGTTTAACGTCGACTCCGAACGATAGATTTTGAGAAACTTTTTCATGCAGGTTTATTTACTCTCTGAGCTTTTGAGAGAAATCTGCTGAGAGGAAGTCGCCAAAGTCGCCGTTTTGATGTCTGGCCTGGAGCTCGAACTAGGGCTTTAGGTCTAATAAGCAAACACACTACCCACTAGAATACGGCGACTTCAATGTAATGTATTACAGAAATATAATTTATGAAGAAGAGCCAGGGGCTTACATATGTATATGAGTATTACAATGACCTCAAATAAACTGCAAGAATAAAATAAACGCTCTGACGCAAATGAATTTAATTTTGTTGTTATAATTTAATGATTCTACATTCATTAAATGAATAATTGTGTCTTTAGTACACTTGTGTACTAAATTTAGTACATTTAGTAGGCCATTAAAATTAAAAAAACTTGTGTTTGCGCATCTGCTTTTTAAATCATCAAAAGTTGTGAAACATTTCTTTCTTAATTTATCGAAACGATTTATCGAATTTTAATTACAACTAATCATGGCGTGTCATCCCTGGAAACTCATAAACTATAACAACAAAAATAATTTTAATTTAAAAAAAATATTTAATTGTTAATGTTGTTGCTGTTGTTATTAAATTAACAAAAGAAAGAAAAAAACAAACAATTTAATTTAAAAACACAAATAATTGCCCTGGAAAATCCCCCAGTTTTCCCCTATTTTGGACGATCTTTTCAAATAAAACTTCACACAATAAGTTAACAGATAGGGACAGAGAAAGGAAGGCGGAGAGAGAGGGAGCTGCCGTTATGTGAAGATGTCAATCGCAACATGTGTTGAATACAATGTGACTCGACTGCTTGTGACTGTGCCCGCGTAATTGAGTCGTTGCCAACCATTTATTATTGATTTCCAAAAAATCACTCATATTTTTTTTTTATTTTGTTATTTTGTTATTTTTAATTTATTATTATTAAATTTAGATGTTTTGCTGTGCTTTTCTTTTAATTGATTTATTTATACAATAAACAATAGCAACCACAATAACAATAATAGCAATAATAATACAGTAATTTTAATTTATAATTATTGTTCAACGTATTTTATAGCATTTTTAGAAGCGTAAAACGTGATCTTGTAAACCTCGTGCCTATGAAAGCACACCAGCATTTCAAATTAGTAAATTCGTTGAAGAAACGTTACCGATTTGAAGAAATTTAAATACTAGTCTGTCTGCATCTATAATAGGAAAATAAATAAAAATAAATGATTATTTAATTTATGGAAATAAAATATTAACTAGGCTGTGGGGTTTACAAAAACATTTCTCGTTAATCATACAGTAGACGACATACATACATATGTATATAGGCTTCACAGGCCACCCTTATTTTTATAATTTTAAAGAGAAAAATTCAAAGAAATAATGTTGCGAAGCGCTGGCTTATTTAAATATTCATAGCCTAACGTTGGGATATATTTTTTAATTAATTAAACGTCTAAGATCTCCTAAAACTAAAATATGGATTATCTTAAATATGAAATTCTAGGCGGTTTTATTACAGAATTTACACGACTACAAAAAACATTAAATTATTCAACATTGATCAGGCTTAACCGTTTCGCGATAGGTTCCTTAACATCAATGCTTTCTATTTAATATAAAAATGATTGGATGTATTTCGTATATATCGTCTGTATAATTCAACTCATGTCGACAGATATAAGGAAGAGAAGGAGACTGTCCTTCACCCACTGAGTACATGCCCGGCTCTATGCATACATACATACATATGTAGTTGGCCATTACAACCCTTCAGTCAGGCTTACGGACTAGCTTCTCACACCACTCATATTGTGTGCCTTAATTTTATACTTGAGTGGCGGGACCTACAGTTTAACGTCGACTCCGAATGACAGATTTTTTGAGAAACTTATTTATGGCAGGCTTATTTACTCTCAGAGTTTTTGCCAGAAATCTGCTGAGAATGCTGGGTCTATGTCGTAGAGGAATAAGATATCTTGGTGCCTACTATATAAACGATATGGAGGGACTGTCACGCATTGACATTAGCAGTCTGAGTCACTTCATCAGAAGCTCCGTGTGGTATTAACATGGGCTCTATGTGCAGGCCACGTACTTATCTATGTCTTAACATGTCATAAATTCATACCCTTCTAGACATTTGGAGAAAGTCTTATACATTATATGAGTATGCATATGTTATCTACATATCATATGTGGATTATATAGGTAATGAACAGACTCAGTAGAGCGAGAGTAGCATTCGGGCGACTGCACTCAGTATGGAGAAGCTCATATATATCTAGGCGTACTAAGCTAAGAATATTCAACGCTTGTGTCAACGTTACTATATAGTAGCGAAACTTGGCTTATATCTAACACCTTCACGCAAAAACTTCAGGTATTCATCAACAAATGCTAGAGAATCATATGCGGAATATTCTTGCCCAACACCATCAGTAACGCAGATCTCTGGATTCTTACAGAGGATAAACCCATACAGAAGCAGATCAAAAAAAAAAAAAAAATGGTGGTGAATCGGCCATACATTGAGAAAGAAACCCGACAGTATTATAAGAATGGCGCTAGAATGGAATCCCCCCAGGGCTCAAGATACCGTGGCAGACCAAAAAACACCTGGAGACGCACGGTCCTGCAAGAACTAAGGCTAAATTACTTGACATGGGAAGGCGCAAAAACATCTGCGGAGAATCGTGTCAGATGGAGATGCTTTGTGGAAGCCATATGCTCCCGAGAGGGGCAATGGAAAAAAATGTTGGTAATGTTCTAATGGTGACCTGTTCATATAGAATCGTAATGCGTGATGGCAAGCCGGATTTACAAAGTAAATTGCTTCGAATCTCACTTCCAGAATATCATTCCCTCTTTCATTCTTCTCACACCAAGTTTTCTAGTTCAAACACAATGCCCTTAGGCGCCACGTATGGCGGTCGGAAAGGGAGACCTGAATTAAAATCGGGTCATTATTGTATACTTACGGTACAATACAGTACTCAATTGAAATTTCAGGTTTTAGTTGTTAATCCTTCATTGATTTTGAAGATGCCTCAAAGAGAAATAACACTCTCTCTCTCTCTCTCTCTCTGTTCCACATTTGCTTTAACGAGTATTTAACATGTTTTAACCTCAAATAATTAAACATTTTTGAATATTTTTCTTCTTTTTCTTTGAAAAAAAGTGGAAGTTTAAGAAAAAATTTGCATTTAAAGCAGCGGCAGCAGCGGTAAAGCAAGAAATACACTTAAGATAACTTAAAAAACGTAATATTTACGTACGTAAATATTTATTAACCAAAGGAGAAGAAAAAAACAACAACTCTAGCATAATTTGTATTCATTTTGTTTTTTTTTTTTTTTTTTAATTTTAAAACGGGTTTCATTTTTCAATGAAACAGCTTTTATTTTTATTGTTTTTATTTATTTATTTATTTTTTCTGTATTTCTCTAATAAGATTCCATTATTAAGCCATAAAGTGGGTTTTGTTTAGTCTACGATCGACGTCTATACAGCAGATCGTTGGACGTCAAACATTTTCAGCAAGAAATACCAGTACCAGTATCAACAGTAGTGACGATACCACAAAGAACCGGCACAGTAAAACCATACCAGTCCGTATTATTTTTTAAAAGTAAACTTAAGAATAAATATGCTTCATCTCTTCTCCTTCTGATTGTGGTTTTAAACTAATTTAACTGAATGATTAAAGATTTTTAATAAATGTGATGTTGTGATCTGCTCCAATACCAGAAAACCACCCATGTAAATAGTTTTTTCTTATTTCCAAGAAATGTGAATTATTTTTTTTTTTCATAGAAATTGCTAATCAGTTTATCTATAATGCACTTGATAAAATCCAAAGTGTTCTTCCCACATCTGTTTTGAACTATTACACACCAATGGCCGTTAAAATAGGTACGGCTTCGTTATTGTAAAATCAATTACATATATATGTATGTGTTCTGATGTTTTAATTAATTAAGAAAGTCCATTTGATATTAAAGGAAAGGGGAAAAATTAACAAAAATATAAATTTAATATCCTTCTTCTTAATTGGTCATTACAACTCTTCAGTCTGAATTACGACCTAGCTTCTCACAGCATTTAGTATGTTGTGTGTGTTAATTTTATCCATGAGTGGCGTGATTTACAGTTTAGAGTCGACTACGAAAGACAAATTTTTGAGAAATTTTCCCAGAAATCTACTAAGATAACGTGTAATAAGGCAACACACTATCTACTAGACTAAGGCGACTTTAACACGTTAATCGCCACGTAAGTTATAGTATGTGTCTGACGTTAAGAAGTTCTACATAAGCCATGTGAGACATACAATATGTCTGTGACTTGGTAGAAGACCACGTCAATCGCAGATGTTCCACGCAATCGACGCTGTGTTCAAAACAACAGATTAATACTTGTTGTATCTTATTGTAACTTGTTTGGATACGTCAGACATATAATACTGACACGCCTTGTCGAGAAAAAAGTTTTAATATAGGGCCATGTCAGTCATATATGTGTGACATAAAAAAAAGTGTTTTTCGGGGAATTTTGGCAAAAAAAAAAATTTGTATGTGATACATTAAGTTTCCTTGATACATTTTTAACTAAATTATCTAATAAAGTTACCATGGCCCATGTGAAATTTTCTGATATTATCGTGGCGTTTAACGTGTTAATATTATAATACAATATTATTTGAGGAGACGATCATCTAGACAGATTGTCACATACATACCTTATCCGCATACATCTAAGTCATCACGTTGTCCTGTTATGCGCTCAAATAAAAACAAAATCCACAAAAAGTGTTCTATTGGTCCGATATCCCTTCTACAAGTCTATGTATAGGTCGTCCATTGTATACTGGTAATTTTGTCTATTATGTCTCTGTCACATAAAGTCCTATGGGACTTTATCTCCTCTGATTCTCTAGCTATGATAGCTTGATCTATTTATTTCTGATCACTCACTACTGACTGGGTAGGTAGGTAGTTTGAAGGAGAGAAGACCAACCAAAACTCTTATGTCAATTTGCATACATCTAAGTCATCTATCAGGTAGGCTTGTTGTGAGCTCAATATTAGGAATACCATCTCACAATCTGTCTTCTAGTCAGGAGAAGTTCTCCGTTTAATCTTCATCTCCACAATGGATTGGGTTGATTGTAGTTATTATGCATACTTCTATTTTTCTTAAAATTGTTTTCAGGATTTCAACGTAATTTTGAATTTAAGAAAAGTAACGCCTTAAATTTATGATTTTTATTCGTTTCTTTTTTTTTAGTTTTTCAAATAAATAATTTTTATTTATTTATTTAATAATTTTTGTTTTATTAATTATTTATTATTTCTCACTTTCATTTAAAATATAAATGTGCATTTCAACAAATAGTTTTTCTGATTATTATTTTTTTTTTTGTTTTTTTTCTTTTTTTGTCTTAAATTTTGACTACAATTCGTTTTAAATTTTATAAGGGGTTGCTGTTGTTCTCATTTTTTTTCAAGTGGCGCTTTATTTTTTAGTAAATTTGTGATTCAGGGAGGGAAATTTTGTTTTTCGTTTAGAGAAACAAACACTACTCCAGTTCCAGTTAAGGATTTCATATAATTTTCTACTAAATTGAGTTGTTTACATAAATAAATTTGAACTTAATTTTGAAAATGTGAATCTTTAAGCTTTTCGAATGTAATTAAATTTATTTATTTTATCATCATATGCCACTCTCTTATACATACAGATAAAGATCATCCATATCATTCATCATCATTATAATCGTTTATAAATTACACAACATTTAATAAAATTTTGTTTGAAATAAGTTTCGTTTGCATTATTTTTTTGTTTTGTTTTTTTTTCTTTTGTATTCATTTTGCTTTTAAGTTGAGAGAAAAAACAAAATTGGTTTTGAGTTAAAAAAAATTGTTTTTTTTTGTTTATTAAAAAAAAAGAGATACAAAATTAAGGCCAATTAATAAAATAAAACAAAAAATATTATATAATATTAGATTTGTATGTATGTATGTATGTAAGTGTATGTATATTTTGTTTGTTTACAAATAATTTAAAGCCAATTTAGTTTTTAGATCTAAAAAGTCTAAAAATAACAACAAAAAAAGTAATAATAATAATAATAAAAAGGTATTTATAATTTTCTTTTGCTTTTCTTTCTACATTTTATTCAATTTAAACTAAATTTAAAACTAAATACTACTAAGAAAAGAATTTTTTTAAATTTATTTTTAAATGATAACTTTAAAAAATAATTAAAATAATTACATGTTGTATATAGTATGCATGTATGTATGTACTGTATGTATGTATATATAATATAGTATAAATCAAAAGAAAAAATATCATATGTTGTATTTTTGTTTCCTTTTTTTTTCTACATTGTACTTAAACAAATAATAAAAACAATAATTATTTTAATGTTTTGTAAAAACAAAAAATAAAGAAAACAAAATTGAATTAAAAATAATTTTTTTTTTTGTATTAATGGTTTTTGTTTTCTTATTTATTAAAGCAAAGTATGCGCTTAATTTTAATAAAATTTGTTTTAAAAAAACATTCCACTTTAAAACTGCATTATTCATGTCTTTTTTGAGCTTTTTTACCAAAAAAAAACAAAAATAATAATAAAAAATAAGTACCAATTATTGTTTGTATAAGAAACAAAAACAAAAAAAAAAATACTTTAAAAGGCATAAAAAACTTATTTTGAGTGGGAGAGAGAGAGCATGGCAAATAAAAGAAAAGAGAGTTCTTTGTTAAGCCTATAGCCTGTAGGATTGTAGTAAATTCGTTACAATATAACGGTTAACAAAAAGAGCACATTACTTTAAATGTTCTATAAAACCAACCCGTTATTTTAAGTGTTACCCATTTAGTAATTTAGTTTTCTTCCTTTTTTTTCTTTGGATTGTTATTTTAATTTTATTATTGTTCTATTTTTTTTTTTTTTTTTTTGTCGTTTAATTTTATTTTTTATTTGATTTTCAGGTACTGTTTTTATTTAACCAAAAATCCTTTGTTTTATTTTTTCATTAATTTTTTTTATACACTTTGTAAAGAACTCTCTTTTTTCACTTCTGTTCTGTTTTCAATAGAGTAAATTATCTTCATTTTTCTTTTGCTTTAAACATAAAAGTAAGCGCATCTTTCTTTTTTCTTCTTCCTATTGTTTCTCATATATGTACATATAAATTCTTTTCATTTTGAATGAATTTATATATAATTTTATGATTTTTAGTAGTATATGTATTATTTATAATTATTATCTTAATACCTTGATTTTCTTTATAATTATAATGGGTTTTACAATTGCTCCCAGCCTATTTCCTACTGCTTTTTGGCGGCTTTTATGTCATCCCGACAGGCGACTGCTGCTACAAGAGCCGCTCCACGTCCGGAACCATCTTCAGATAACATTAGATCGAAGGTGATGCCAGGTTTTACCAGCTGTGAGATTTTCTCCACCATGAGATTATGGAATTTGGGATGGAAACGATAGACACTGCCGTCCACGCCTACTGTGACCTGAGGTTCGTTCATTTTATTGATGAGTGTAGCAATGCCGCAAGACACCAAATGAGCAGCTCTCTTTGAAACACATTCACAGATATAACGCACATTGGCACAATCTTCATCAGTTGCCTCGCTGAGACCCAATTCATCCAAGACGAGACGGCAGTTGGTGTAAACGCCAGGTTCATCAGCCTCAATTTCCGAAACGTATTTGGTGAAGAATTGTCCTCGGGTCATTAGCACATCAGAATCTTGGCCCCGGAAAAGCACGCCTGCTTTGACCATTTTTACTATGACTAGACGTACCAATTCGCCCATGTACATGCCGGAAATCATTTTCTCAAATACCTGTTTGCCGGGATTAATAGAATGACTGTCGACTTCCTCATCGAATTCGGTGCGAACGAAATCCAAGGCGCCATTATCACCGAAGGCTCCCCATTCGGTATTGATTAACACATGGGGCTTACCGTTTTCGGCTGCATCAAACATTTCGGCTTCTTCCACTTTTTCCACATAGCAGGCGTTTGAACCAGTGCCGACAATTAGGCCAATTTTACAATTATGATTCTTCCACGCACACGACATGAGAGTACCCGTGGTATCGTTGAGTATAGCACACACATCTATTTGGACATCACCTCGTCGAGCAATGGCATCTTTTAGCAATTGAACCACATCCTCGTTGACCACACCAGCACAGTTGAAGCCCTTGGTCCAGGTGACCAGCAGGCCCTTGGTCAGACCCAACTGTGTCAAAGGGAAGGAGAATGTGAAACCCAATGGCAGGCGTTCCTTGTAGACATTGTGCTCGTTCATAAAGTTGGCCAAACACTCGGCGATATGATCGAATAGTTGTGTACCCGAACCCAACATAATGTGCTGGGGAATGGCGTAGATGCGTGACTCCATTTGGAAATCGTGCTCCTCTTTGAGGTGTATCAGCAACACACGGAAATTTGTGCCACCAAGGTCAAGTGCCAAAAACTTGCCACGCTCGTTGCCATTGGGCAAATCTTGGACGTACGTAACGAAGCACTTGACATTCGCCTTGTGGTGGGTGTCCTTGGCCAAACCTTTTTTGATTTCATGGAGGATACGATAGTTTAACTCGTCGATCTGTTCGTCCGTGAGTATCAATTGCTGACATAACTCGTGCACCATTTTACGTTTTTCCGCGACACTTGCATTGGCATACGGGGCTGTCGTTGGCGGTGTCGTATTTGTGGTTTTGTGGCTTAAAAACGTTATAATATTGTCGTCTTCTGACGCCACTGCCGAAAACGATGCATGGTGATGGTTTTGTTGTTGTTGTTGTGAGGTAGCATTAGCCGTTGCTGCACGATCTGTCTCATCTAGCGATTTGCTGCAGTGACAAACCGAATGGCCGCCATTAGTTTGTGAAATTTTCTGGCAATTCATCATCATAGTATTGTTGTTATTGTTGTTATTCTGTACTATACCATTGGTTAAGGTCGCCGCCGCCGTCGACGATCCTAAACAACATGCCTGAGCGGAGGGGGAGGTGGGAGATGTTGTCGAGGGGCAGCATGATGTAGTAGAGGATGTTGACGTCTGTTTATTGCACACAGTAATACCGCTGCAACAGCCATTCGATGTAGATGTTGATTTCAGACAGCACTCTTCTTTATTTATAGACACATTTTGCATGGCCACATTTAAATCTTTATCCATTTTGTTGCAAAATTATTTTTCTTTCTCTTGCTCTTTCTCTAAATTTCTTTTGCTTAATATTTCGGTTTTTTGTTGTTTCTTTAAATTTAAATTTTTTTTCTTTTCTTTTTGTATTTTATAATGTGTGTTTGTTTTTGAATAATTCAATACTGTGTTACGGGTAAAACACAAAAAAAAATAAACACACAAACAATTCAGTTGTACAATCCAATTGTTCAATTCAATAATTAATTCTTTCTTTTTTTTCTACTTATTTTTTAAGTTGATTTTATTCCGCTTACAAATTTTGTATCGACCGTTTCGTTTAAATGCCTACAACGGAATCGAATCCATAAACTTTGTTAAGGTTTTATTGTATTCTTTACTCGTTTTTAAACAGTCACCACTCTGTACGCGTGTGCCTGTGTGTGTGTGTATACGTCGTTGTCGTTACCGTCGTGGTGGTAGTAGTAGTAGTGGCAGTAGTTAAAAAAAATCAATCGGCGTTTGTGAAAACAATCGAAATTTTTTTTCTGCTGCTTGTTGTTTTATTCTCCAAAAAACGGTTTCTCTGCGTCGTGTGCTGTAGTGTAGTTGTAGACGCTGTTGTAGTTGTTATACTACTGAGTAACTAAGTATGACTGCTCTGGTTTAGAGCTTCAGTATAACTTGACTTTGTTGTACTTTTGAAGGAACCTTGAAGGTCAAAATTGACAATTTATTAGTTAAAATACTGGAAAGTTGTTTTTTCTTATATGCATAGATGTATGGCTGTGTATAAATAAGTATTTGAGTGCGTATGTAAAGATATAAGTGTATATGTGAGAGTACAAGTTAAATGTAATACTAAAATGTTAATATGAGTGTGTGTGTTTGTGTTTGTGCACAAGTGTGTAAATTCTTCTTTTGCAAGAGACGTTATTTTAATGCTTCTCAGATGTTGTAAAAAGAGAGCCCCTATAATAATAAACACAGTTTGTGGTTAGTAGTGTTTATAAGATTATAAGTGTTGCCAGTACATTTTATGAAAAGCCAGATATTTTTTGTAAGACTAAAAAAGTTTTTAACTTTGGGAGATTTTAAATAAAGTTAATAATAATTAATGAAATTATGAATTTAATTTAAATTATAATTAATCTGGCAAATCTTATTCTCATATAAATAAGGACTTATTTCTCTACTATGAGAGTGAGATACATTCCAAAAAAACAAAAAAATGTTCTTACACTGGAATGGAATTTATTTAAGCGAACACAATAGCGTACACCTTAAACATACAAATAAACTTGGCATCTGCATATGTACACATGATGTATGTATAATGTATTGTATGTATATATATTTCCAGACATTTATAAATAGATATGAATGTGGGTATGTAAAAATTTTTTTCGGTTTTTCTTTTATATTATATACTAACCTGCCTTCTATTTGACGAACAGACGTTGTAAGTTGTGTTGTTTGTGTATGGAAAGGTATGACTCTCCGAGTATAACAGTTTTACTGTCTATGAATTGAATTTATTTCACTTCTCTTTTTGCTGGAATGTGTTCTCACTTGTATTTGTTTTTATTTTTTTTTGTATTTGCTTTTGTGTTGTTATTCTTTTTTCATGCAAGAGGGGTGTGTGCAATTGTTTAAACACACTGACACGTTTTCAGTTGTTGTTGTAGTGTAGTTGTTGTGCTGTTGGTAATACAGTGAAAAAACGGGGCTCGTCTCGTATGAATCAATAAGTCTGTATATCACTTGTTAACAATTATTGCATTCACAAAGTGTGTGTATGTATTGCTTTGTTATTAACATATGTATCATCATCACCCGTTTCATACACGAGACTTAATTTTTTATTTAATGATTGCGTATTTTCGATAACGATGTTTTATTGTCGTTATAACTGATCTTGAAGTATAATGTTTGTTGTACATACGTGCCTTAGCTCACACTTTTATTTTAAAATATTTGTCTGTTTATAGTCTGTTTTTTTGTATTTTCCAAAAACTTGGTTTTCTTGGTTTACATATTAGCTTTCCTAGAGCGTTTTACTGTTTCAAATAGACATCTCTATGGTTGAATGTACCGCCTTAAACTGAAATGAAAAGCAATAAAACATTTAAATTTTATATTAAATACATACATGCATATTTGTTTATTTTATTATACTAACACCAATACATTAAACATGCATACATGCTATGAAATTATTATTTGCTGAATTGCATTGCATTTTTTGCGTTTGCAACTCTCCCTTACCATTTTAGTTTTCATAACGTTTGGAATTAAATCGGAGGTGGAGGGAAGAGTATTGGTCAATTTAGAGAGAGAGCGGCGAGTTAGTGTATTTGACTTTGGTTGGTGGTCATGCCATATTTATGGAAAATAGAAAAATTACAAAAACAAAATAAACAAAAACCACAGCCACAGACAGATAGATGTCTTTGCAATTTTAGTAAATATGTACGTATGTATGTCTGTCTGTATGTACATATATGCACAAATTTTACAATATATCAAATGGAAATAAAATATACAATAATTGTTAGAAATTTTATAATTTACGTTGAAATTTGTATTGCATTTGATCCAACTTTGACTCCAACTTTATTTCTTATTCTTTCTCTCATAGTGTTTAAAATGTTGTTCAAATTTCAACCCACCATTTTTAATTTATGAATGAATATAAAAAAAAATTCCCATCCTTAAATAAAGAGCATTCATAGGAAAATTCCTAATACACTGGAAAAAAAATTGATCGTAAATAAAACTCTTGTTTGAGGCGGGAAAAATTAAAAAAAGGCAAAATATTAGGATTTTATTAAGCATTCCATTTGGTATTCCGATTGCCTCAGTTAATTTGGATATAGTCCGCTCGTTTTACAAGGAAACTCAATCTTGTACATGTAATATTGTTGGTCTCTGCTGGGCGCCTATGGAGGAGAGGAGGACCGAATTACTTCTGTCCTGAACTCTCCATGGCCCTCCAACGCTCAAAGGCAATTCTTACTAGCCACTATCTTTTTGGTAGATATTTTTGAATGAAAAAGAAACAAAAGTATTTCCACACAATTTTTTTTAATTGTCTATTGACTTGACGTTTGAATTTTTAGCATATGACTTCATATTTTTTTATGGCCTTTTGATGCTCAATTATTGTTATTATACAATTATTATATCTTTATGTATGTATGTATATATATAGGCACTCAAAATATTTTTTGAATGTTCAGTGAATGTTCTATAAATTCGTGGAAAATTTCTTAAGTTTTCTTTTGCAAAAGAAAAACAATTTTCTTGAAAATATGCGCATACAAATTATAAGTATGAGCTGTTCTTCGTTCGCTGAATAATAATTATAGGAAAGCAATATTTTTGTTTGCAAAATAAAATTAAATATTAAAATATGTATATACATACATACATACGAGTATATGTACATATATACACATGTATACATGTATATTTTGTTTTATATTTTGTCCCAAATTTTTAACAAACATCATAAATCATCTTCTTAAAAAAAAGAATAATAAATAAAAATCCATCAGGGACAAAAATATGCTATTTTTTATGGTCTTGTGATAAAAAAAATTATTTTAATATTCCTTTCTTTTTTGCTTTTAAAAATTAAAAAAAACTTTTTAAAAAAAAAAAAAGTTGTGTATTTTTGTTTATATTCTGTGTATCAAATTGCTTAACGAATAAGAATTTATTTCAACAATTAAAAGTTCATTGAAATTAATTGAACTTTTTGAGTTTATTCAATCTAAAATTATTGTTTTTGTTTATTTGTTCCTTTTTTTTTTTTTTGCATTTCAATAAAGAAAAAAAATTATCTTTTCAATTAAAAATTGATTTAGACGTTTACTTATACAAAATTATTAAACAAAAATTATCAATTCAAATTGTACATCATTCAATATGGACGATAATTGTTAATAATGTCTCAAGTCAAAAAATTACAAGGAATATTTTTCTGAAAAAAAAACATGATTTTAATTTAATTCACTAGAGGAAGAGAAAATCTATGGCCTTAGTTTAGTTTTAATAAATCAAAACAGTTAAATTATCTTTTTGTCGAGACATATCCCGCAGCATCTCTACATACTACACTAACCGCCACAATAAATTTATGATAAGCCAGCTCAACTCTATCGTTAATAAATTTGAGACCGAAAAATCAGAAATGTTTGTGTACACTGTGCCAAAGAATATAAAATTTGGCGCGTATTAATAGAGCGGCATTGTAATACCATAAAAACTGTTTTTTTGTTTTTATTTTAATCGCTCTCTCTATGTTCGTAATTGGTCATTACAATCCTTTAGTCAGGATCTAGATCTAGAATCTAGGCTCATATTGTGTGTGTTAATTTTATCCTTGTGTGACAGGGGACATACCGTTTGAAGTCGACTCCGAACGACAGATTTTGACAAACAGTTTTTGACAGAAGACTGGTGAGAGGAAGCCGCTGAAGAAATATTTTCTTCGTATTTCGTTTTGTTCTAAATGTCTGAGCTGGGGTTTGAACCACAGGTTCTCAAGAATGGTGCAGTTGTCGCGCATAATCGAGCCATTAATTTCCTAATTATCGTTTTCCTTGTTTGTTATTTGTCATCCTCTATGCAGATCAACAGATGTGAATATAAAATGTTTACAACCCTTTATTTTCTGCTAGTGTATGTACTTTTCTGCTGTACTGTTTACACAAGTATGTGTAGAGAGAGAGAGAGATCATAAAAGGGCAACAGTGCCTAAAAGAGGGAGTGAGAGACATCTCGTATTTTACACACATGTTTTAAGCATTTCGCTTTTTTTCTTTTTTTTTTTTGGTAGTTTCTTATCAATTAAAATAAATACAGAAAAAAAATTACTATTTTTATTTCTTATCAAAAATAAATTAATTTCTCCAACGGAAATAGTTAAGACAACAAATTTTAATGGAAAAATGTAATTAAAAAAGAAGAATTTTTCAATTTCAAATATTTAAAACACAAGTAGACGCATAAAAAGTACATAATCAAATACCGGGCCACCCAGCCAACTCTTAAGGGGTAACAACAAAATCTACAAACATTCGTGAATCATTTAGAAAAAAAAACACATCTCGTGTCTGATAATTTAAACAAAAATTATGAAAAAAAACAGACGAACGGAAGATGACATTAAAAAATAAAACAGAAACAGACATTGAAAAAAGAAAAAATCAAGGCACGTGTAGAATTGATAAATTATTCACTAATTTAAGTCATTGTCTGTCTGCTTTTATAATATTTCTTAACACTTCACTTTTATTGTTTAAAAAAAAATCTCGTTTTAGTCTGTGGCATTTTTTGCAACACAAATCCATAATTTGACGAAATTTATTATGAGTACGCACACAAATAAACACATGAAAGCTCTTGCTATAAAGAGCGTAAAAAACCGCACTTAATTTAACAACCAAAAAATTTACTCACATTATTATTTGTTTACACCACAAAATGTTTTTGTAATATTTTGTTTAAATTCAATTGTTTTAAATTATTTGATTTAATACTTGTTTATTATTTTGTAAGAATTATTGTCCTTCTGTATTTTCCTTTCTATATTTCTTCTCTTGAGTTTCAAACACTTCCACTATTTGCGTATGAATGTTGCTCAACACGAAACCAACATCACATTTAACATTTAAGAAAAGACTTTGGCTATTAATACATACACGCAGCTCGTATTGTGTATACTTTGGCGTTAATCGTGTGTATGAGTAAAAATGCCCACTCAGTCATAATAAATACATATGTATGTATGAATATGTACGTACATACTATATTAGCTTTGAGTTTTTATTATTATTGCTATGGTTTTGTGTATCTGTACTATGGTATTATTTCGTCGGCATGCAATACACATTTATTTCCAGCAATGATATCTCAGCCTCTCAGTGATGAATTTGTGTTGTATATGTGAACAGTACACGAAACACACCTCTTTTTTTCTGTTGCTCTCTTTTGCTTTCTCTGTTAAATTATTTGGCAAACATAAAAACAAAAAGTTCTAAGTTGCCATATTTAAAAAGGTCAACCACCCAACACTGTAAATATGATTTATACAGCAAAAGGAAGCAATTTTAATAACTTAAAGCAATCATACAGTTTAATTTTATGTTTTTTTTCCAAAACATTCCTACAAATACATACATACGGTAAGAGTCATGTTTTTTTTGCAGAGCGATAGAAAAAAATTATAAATCTGTTGAAGACATAAAAGACTTAAAAAACTTTTTTATAAAAATTACTTGTTACATAAAAAAATTATAAAAATATGGCTACACTGTAAAACAAGCTTAGAAATCTACGCTTAAAGTACTAGACGTGGTAGGTACTTGTCTTTAGTTTTTGTTTTGCTCCTTTTTTGTATTTCTGTTAAGTTTTGTGTATACTAAACAAACACAAAATAAACAGAAAAACAGTTTGCAAAGAGAGCAATTGTAATATACTCTCCCTTCTCTTTATGTGTGGCATACTTTACCTTTTGTAGTTTCCTTAGTTCTTCTTCTTATTTCGTTTCGTTATTATCACATACATACACAAAGCTTAGGAAGTTTTTGAAAGGGGGCTCGTCTCTGGATTTTTGTTGTATATATGTACATTCATATAGATTTTTTTGTAGTTGGATTGTAGATTGGCTAGTATTGTTTGTATGCATGTATTTATATACACATATACATATATCAGTAAGTAAGGCATATACATTTATAATATGTATGTATATAGTGTGTTAAATTCAAATAAAAAAAGTAAAAAAAAATTGATTTATTTTTGTGTTTTTCTTTTTATAACCTCACTGTCTGTTGTTTGTTTATAAGCATTATTCTTTATATTTTTTTCTCACTTTAATTTCCGCACTTCTTTTGCTCTCTCTGGCTCTCCTAAAAATGTTAATGACAAAAATTTCCAGACTTATTTAGATTTTCTCCTTGTGTTTGACCAGAAGTCTACAGTACATACTTTGGACTTCTTAAATGAAATATTTGCATATGTGTGTGTACGTATTAAAGGATAAAATATTTGTTGTTGTCTAGTATTAGAACAGTAGAATCAGTAGATGTTATTGTTTACGATTATGTAAAAAAAAGTGCTTAGAAAGCATTGACGTCACCACGGGGTTTAGTGGTATAAGAAAAAAAAGAAGTTCAAGTTGTGAATATGCGGGGTATACAAAAATATTAGTGCGTGTGCGAGAATGTATGTAAGTGTGCTCCTTTGCCCGCTTTCAAATGACGTCTTTCAAAGGTCGTTGTTTTAACCCATTGAGTTAAAAATATGTATTGCGAAATTTCTTTTATTTTGTATTTAAAAGAAATTAATTTTAAAATTAAAATATGGAATACATATATATCTATGAATGTATACATTTTATTAGGTTTTCATATATTTTGAATGTGTATACATATTGATATTTAAAAATAAGAAAATAAAAGTTAAAATTTATATATTTTTTGGTTAATGAAGGTTATATTATTTATTACATCTATTTCTAGTTTTTCAAAATACCCAAAATTAAGGGCAAATGCTTTATTAAATTGTATTAATTTGTTTTGGGTATGTACATGTATAGAAAATTTACATTAATAACAATAAATTCACACACCGCACCTTAAAGGGTTATTCTAAACGAATGACACTGAAATGACTTACAAAATTTCTACTCTAGCACTTCACATGGTGAGTCAACCATATGTACATATGTTTTTGCTTTTTTACAAAATGCTCTAATAGTTACCAACAAACATTATTCTATACTCTCTAAATGAGATTCTCTATTACTTTACTCTCATTCTTTAATGTTTGTTTGTTTTATTTTACTTTGTGTTAGTTGGTTAGTTATGTTTTCATACAAAAACATTTAACAGTTAGAGAAAATAAAAGCCAAACAAAAATATAAAACAAGAGAACATTATTGTGGTGTATTCCTTGTTCACGTGATTTATAACACGTCGTATGTCCCCCAAAATAAAACAAAGCCGTCAAACCTGGTTATATTTAGCATACATACATATGTATGTGAATGCATATGAAGATGTACGTGTATGCATGTATGTGTATTCATACAATTTTTGTATATGGGGTAAAAGATGACATACCCAATCAGCCAGCCAGTATCGTCACTACACCCACCCAAAAACGTCAGTCTAGAGAAGAAACAACGAACAGATTGTTTTTATTTTTCATGTGACCGTGTTTTTGTTATTTTTGCTTTTTTTTTTTTAATACAAAAAAATAAGGAAAAGATAAAAAGAAAATTTGCGTTTTTTTTTTTTTTGGTATTTTGCCAGAAAATGATTTGCAGTTCTTCTGTTTAATTTTTTTTCTGTTTGTCCATTTATTTTTTTTGTTTTTGGAGCTTTTCAGATTTTCCTAGAATATTTTTATGTTCGAATGTATTTTCTTATTTGATTTTTAAAAAATCTGTTACACTATACGTTCCATATTTACTACATAAACACACAGTATATAGAAGATAGACAATAAAAGTGTTATAAACAACCCTTGAACTGACCCCTTGAAGGCTTTCAATTTCAAGATTTAACAGTGACCTTCAATAAATTATTAATACAAGAACAAAAATTATTAAAGGATTTGGTTTGACTCATAAACACAACAGCCAGCTGTTATCATAGTTTTAAAAACCAAATTTTTTTTAATTTTAAACTATTGCTTCTTTTCTTTAACGATTTTTTGTTGTTAACATTGTGAAATTACCAAAGAACAAATAAAGTTCATACTGAAGGAAGGAAGATAAAAGAACATAAATGATTTCATATATTGTGTTCATATCGTAAATATAAAAACAATTTCACCATTTAAATGGAATTATTAACATTTTTATTTTCATTATTGTTTATTATGAATTGCAATTGCAATTCGAATACATCGCACTGTCAACACAACGGTATATATTTTTAAGTACTGCCAAGTTGTTATTAAAAATTATGCTGTAACTTAAGACGAAATGGAACATTTTTTAAGAGTTGTGCCCTAAAAACTAACTGGCACAATTTATAAAATTAATTAATTTGTGAAAAACTAAAAAAATTTTATTGTAGATCTTGTAAAATTATTTCTTACAGCCTATAATTTTGAAGTAAAACAAAAACATCCAGCCTTCCAATAGCGTATGTCATATCGAATAGAAATTTTTAAATACACTGTACAACATTTCAGTTTTATAATAGAGAATAGGGAAGATATATTTTTGTATTTTGAAAGTTTATTTTTAAATTTGTAAATAACATACTTAAGTTTTGTAGGCAAAATAAAATGTTCCAAAATTATTTGGATTTCCCTTGATATATGTAACTAAAAATAAATATGTATGTACATATCGATGGCTTAATATAGAAAGGTCGTATCTTACATTTTCAGTACTTTACAGGAGAAGGAAAAAACTTAATAAAATCTAAAACAAAAATGTTATGTTATGTTTCTTTTAATTACTGTAATTCAACTGTTCGTCAACATAGGAACCTGAATTTTTCAAAGGATGTGTATGGGGGTTTTGTCTACCAGAATATGTAAAAACCCCGATTTTGAAAAAAAACGAGATACGACCTTTCTATATTAAGCCTTCGATATGTAGGTATGTATCTTCAATTTAATCAAACTATGACGCCATTTTTTATTTAAAAAATATTTTTATTTTTTAATTTGATATGTCGTAGATGGGTTTCAAAGGCCATTTCAAAAATACTTCCTATACAAAATATGTATGTGCGTATATAAACAAAGATTCTAATTTATGACCTTTGAAAATTTTCACCTACATACACTAAATGAAAAGTGTTATTTCGAAATAGAAATAAAAAATTTTGTTTATTTTTTTTTTTAACACACTCGTATTTCAAACAAACACAGAGAGCACTAAAAGAGAATAACAGAACTTGTTTCTGCTGGACTATGGCTGGTTAAAACGGCTTTAGATTTTTTTTTTTATTTTTGATTGATTGTTTTTAATAAATGCAAAGTCCAATATTAATTTATTTAATTAATAACTATAAAATTCAATAAAAAAATACAATCATTATTATTTTATAATCAAGACCAACATCGATCGCATCTCTTAAAGCACAAATAATTATCATTCGATGTTGTTGTCAAGTTTGAATTGTTCACTTCACACTCGGTGACAAGTACGAGTTGAAGAGCAATGCGTAACGGTACCTATTACATCTAGCATTAACATGTGAATTAAATAAACAGTTTGAGTACAAATAATAGCCAAGAGATAAGAAGAGAAGCAAATACAAGAAATAGCGGTAGAAAAAAGATTATAAATATAAATAAATATAATAACAATTTGAATTTACAATTGATTTTTTCCCCTCATTATCAATAACTTTGTCAAAAAAAAAAAAACAAGAACGCCATTTAATTTTATTTTTTATTGATTTTTTTAATAAAAAAAATTTTAGAACCACCAGACGTACTTTAGACATTTGTAGACTTTCTTGATACAACAAATGATGATTAAATAAATTATTTAAATAAATATTACCGTTTTAATTAGAATTAAATGTGTATGTATGTATATTTAATTTATTTGTTCATTCTTAAAACGTTTTTAATATTTCTGGTCGGAATCTGATATTTTATGTGATGTGTCGCTGCTGTGCATATAGAGCGTAACAGCAAAAGCTTTTGAACTTGTTATAATAATTTATGTTTGATTTCTATACCGCCATACAAGTTTATTTGACCATGACTGCTCTTCTAGCATTATAAATTCTTTTTCCAAATACAAATTTTACTTATATTTGATATTTTTAAAATTTTAAACCGTATTTAAAAGTATTTAAATCCTCACTAGACAGAAAACCTGTTCAAATTATGAAAAATTGTGAAAACTAATTAAAAAAGGTGTAGTAAAGAGAGCCATTATTTTTCCAATTGCAAGTTCTGACTTAACCAAGCAACATGCGTTTTAATTATTTTAAAGGCAGTAGCGTCAAAGTATAACCAAAATAATAAGAAATTAACAGTTGATTACTCCTTTATCAATGGTGCTACTAAAATGTTATTTCAGGTGTTGTTAATAGTTAAAAACCTAACACTAATCTGTTCACAGCCGCGTTGATGCTTATTTGCGCTATTCTTTTACACACTTGTATTCTGTTTTTAATAGACTGCAGCGCAGCATTTGGTATCTCAAATGCGTTTATTAGCATTAATGGAAAAATCTTTATGGACCAAATTTCTATATAGCAAGAGTTGCTGTTTTGACTGATGTCTAGAACTTAACACAATTTTAAGCAAAAGAGGTAGCGGAGAAATAATGCTAACACCCGTCGCAAATGATAAAACACTAGGAGTAATGATTAATGACTTTGCTGTTGTGTTTTATGGGGTTAAATGGGAATTATTTGCTATAAGGTGGTATCCTACGGTCAAATTCAGGTCTATACTATTTACTAGACCTTCTGCTATAGCTTGCCGGTGGTCAGATGTGGGCAACATTTCCTTCAAATAATATGGTTTCTAATAAAATTTCTCTGCCCCGATTGTTTGTTTGATGGAATTACACATGTAAGTAAACAACATATCAAACAAGAGGTTGGTTATTTAACCTGGATGAAATTATTCCAATACTGCTAAAAACAAACACAGTAAAAAAATCAATTTTCTTTAATTCCTGAATTTCGAAAATATTTTATCAAATGACACAAAAAATCACATGCAGCAGCTGTACAATTTCCAGAATCAATTGTGAACGTCTATGCAACATCATGTAGAATTTATGAAATTTAATTGTTTTGAAAATTCGAATAGAAAATACCATCAAATAAACAACTTAATTTTGCCTAAATATTCTCACGCGCCAATCAAATGTTTTCGTATACAGACATGAGCTCAATTACTATTTCGCTTTCAGTTTTTGGAAACTTCCATTAATTTCTGCTCTTTTAATTGAATTCTATACAAAATTTTTTTAGATTTTTAATTCATTTCACTTGATGTCTGTGCTGTGTGCTTTCCGTTTGCTCAGTAATAATTTCTTCATTTGGGGAATAACTCTGAAAAAATTCCCTGTTTTAAAATAGGCATGAATACAGAAAGGAATTCACACGTAAAGAAAAATCACCGGCTTTTTATCTTTGTCAACAACTTCAATGGCCATGTTGGGGTTCTTTGAACCAAAAATAACTTGGATCATCAACAAAGTAATGCGATTTATCAGAAGAAGAAAAAAATTAAAAATGAAGTTAAAACGTAAAGACAATATTTTTCCATTGTTGATATTCAAGTTAAAAGTAAATATTTGAATTGAGAGAGAAAAAAAAGAAATGATTTCAAAAAAAGCAATCATATTATGTACGTAAATAAATCTTTAAGGTAATAATATGGATATGTACATACATACATACATATGTATGTGTGTTCATAAATAAATACGAAAGTACTTTCATTATTTCATCAATTGTGTACATTATGGCACTGTGGCATTTCAAATATAAGAATCACGTTTTCAGGCTTAGAAACACAATCTTTTTGATTTCAACAAAAATTTCTTTTCGTTTATATTTTTAAAACTGTTTGTCATTAAATAAATAATTCCATTAAAAAATATGTATAGAAAAGCCTATGTCAATGTACAACAGAGCCCGGCAATTCCTATGCACGCGTGCATGTCAGCCATTACTAAATTACTCTCACGATCAAAAATACACTCAGTCTCGTTTAAAAATTCATTGAAAGAGGTTGTGTTGTCGCATGCTTCTTGCTTTTGTACATGAAGATATGCTAACGCAGGGATGTACAGTATGAATATCCCAGAAAGTTTTCTATTAAATATGTATATTTCCAAAAAAAAAAACAAATTTTAATCTAAAATGCTTTCTTAAATCAATATAATCAAAGAAGTCTAAACGAATTTTACAAATTTTAATTTAATAAACTAATATTTTTAATTAAAATACCACCATTTAAAAATTCAAAGTTTCCATGCCTGCATTGTAGTGAATTTAAGAGTATAAATTTTTCTCTTTTCTTATTTTTCGCTCTCGCACAACTGACCAATAGCAAGAGCTGCCGGGCTCTGATGTACAACTATAAAAATGAATAGTTCTTAAGCCATAAAACTCGCTTATCATGGTTTCAGTCTTGAATTTACAATATTCATATTCAGTTTTTTTCTTTTATAGTCTTAACAGGCATTCTGACATTTTGCCATACAATTGCTCTTTATAGACTCTTTGTAGGCGCATCATTTGTTAAAGGTTTTTTTTTTACTGATAAGATATGAAAAATTCTGATTATTTTTCTGGTTTAATTACCAACACTGACTCACTGAACTATGGGAATTCTTAATAGACTTTGAAAATAATTAAAATAATAACAACAACAACAAATAATACACTATAAAGTGAATACAAACATAAATGATGTTGTCTGTTTATAAATGACAATTATCACGATAATGATGTATGCGGCCACACAAGATTACGAAGGACCGTAATTATAGTGTTGCCATGGCCATAGCGGTTAGTTAATAGGGAAATAAAAAACGCGGAATATTTAAGAAAATTCAATTAAAACAAGATTAACAAAGAAAATAATTTGTATCGCAATATATTAGGTTTTTTTTTGTTTCAGACAAGCTGTCTGCATTTTAACCAAATGCATATGTATACAGTCCCCACTGTACTCTGTTAAAAACTTATTTTTCCACATAAAATTCAAATGCCTTTCAAAAGTCTTTAAAAATCTGTTGCTAACGCCCTGTTTACATGTTCCAAATAATTTAAAAATAAAATATTTTTGACTCAATTGGGAAAAAAAGAAATAACACCACAATATACGAGTTAACTGCTCTGTTTTATTTACCAACAATGCTGGCACATTTTGTGTTAACGACTTGTGCGTTATGGTAAAAAGAAATATTTCGTTTTATTGGCGTCATAGCCAAAATAGTAAAATACAATATACATACATACATATGTATGTATATACATACTTGCCTACTCCGAAAATATTTAACTATACTGATGTACAAGATATGAACACAGATTTGATTAAATGAAACCGCTTGCTGTTGATAAAGATATTTTAATTATTTGAAATGTTTATACTTAGATACTTAGAGAGATTTAACGAATTATTACGTCAGTTAAGTAAAGGTTAAATTTCATTTAGAATAATTGGTTTAATTTAAGCGATAATTTAAAGAAAGTGTAGACGATATTTTTTATCATGTTGTAACACCGCCCATAGAAGCTATTAAAACATAAACAACATTGTTTAACGGTATGCAAGTAAAATGTAAACAAACAATAATAACATTTAAATTGTCTAGTAATTGATACTGTTGTTTTAATTTGAAAAGAGAATAAGAGATAGTCAGAGAATAGGTAAAATTTGTTTTGGTAAAATATTACCACTAGCGAATAATCGTATTTAGCTGGCATATAAACACAATAACTGCTTGTAATTCCGAGCTGTGGGGTATGCAATTATTTTGGGAAATTTTAATTCCCTATATTTACATACATATGAGACTACGTCTGGAATGCCCGCAGATGACAACAGTGTTGGTGAGTAATTAAAAACTACTAACATTTTGTAGATTGTAGTACAATATCGGCATTGACGCTTATTTAATATAAATTCAATAGTAAGAGTGAACTCTTTTTGCAATTTCTATAGAAACACAGACGATCGAGCTTGTTAAAGTACAATAATAAAAAAAACCCTTCTTTATTGAAAAACCATTTATAATAATAATGTTAACGTGATCTAAAAATAAAAATAACATAAAATAAAATAAACTTGTTTCGATATCGACTTACGCACATATTCACACATTTATAAAAACTCAAAGCGACGTTTTGTTGTATGTATGTATGTACAAAAAGACATCTTCAAATTTGTTATTCTCCGATTATACTTTGTGGTGGCAAAAATTCAAATTAGTTTTCAAGTTTTTGACTCTACTTGGCAACATACATAAATTTTGAAAATAGCACGTGTTTTGGAATTTCTTTAAAAATGAATTTCATAAAATACCTATGCAAAAAAATAAAACACTAGGGAAAACATTGACCACATTAAATACGAGGGGCTCGTTCTATGTACCAAAAATAAAACACGTACATAAATGATTAATGCGTTATATGTATACAAGAATACTACAATTCTATTCATAATTACTTAGAATTTTGTGCATAGTATGTGTACACATACACATTTTTTAATCACATTCTATGGTTTTATATGCATACATATGTTTGTAGTGGTAGTGTTAGTGAATTTTTTCCATATCGAACTGAAGCAACTATTCATTGACTGACGCAATAATCCACAGTCACTGACACGTTAGCATAATTCAATACTTTTAATAAGCTGTGTGTATATATATGTACATACATATGTATATAAGTACTGCTTGAATATACATCGCACATTCATGTTAAATACAAAATGCGAGTATTTTATTCTCTACTTCTCTCGCTCCCTCAGTCACTATGCTGGTAATAAAAAACAAACAAAAAACTGAAATAAAACAAAATCACGTTATACACCAGCTACAAGTCGTGTGACTGGATTTTTTTATTTGAATTTCTATCGTACATACTATGTACTTATATGGAGGTGTTCACTTTTGTCTAGAGTAATATAGCTCTGGAAATTAAATAAAAATTCCTTTATACATACTATATGCGTTTTTTTTTATTATTTTATACTTTTTAAATGCTAATACGAGTTTAAAACTGTGCGGCAGACACAATGAGTTTGAATCGAATTTATGGAATACCCTATAAATACATACTATTTTGACCTTGAGGTCTGAGAAACTACTGATAAAACATATGTTTACATAAAGTGAGATTGAGAGAGAGAGAGAAAGAATAAAAAGATTGGCATTTATGAAAATATATGTAAGAAATGAATGGCTTTACATGTTTCAAAAATGTATCAAAGAATTTTTCCTCAATTTTAAATAACTTAGAGGAAGATGCGTTTCATGTAAATATCTATTCTAATCAAATATGCACTCTTTCATTCGATGACTTATTGGTATTTTAAAAATTAATTGCTTTCCGCCTCTCTTTAGATTTTAAGTAGTTTCAATTGAGCCTAATCACACGAGAATAGTTGTTCTGGTGTAAAATGATAATTTATAGGCAAGAGAGGTGAAGAGAATAGTTTTTCGGTGGCGTAAAGTTTCAACCAGCTACAATCCCGCACTACCAGCACAAAAATAATAAATCAGCCAAACATCAAATGAATGCAACGCACTAATACATACAAAGCTGTGTATATGGATCATAGATGGGCACTTTGCAGTACCAGTAAAATTTCAGTAAAAATTGATTTTTACTGATTACTGAAAAAAATGTCAGTATTCAGTAAAATTTTACTGGTAATGCAATCTAAATGACATTTAAATGAAATTTAAATGAAATAAATTTAAATTTAGATTGCATTAACAGTAAAATTTTACTTTTTTTCATTTAAATTTTATTTAAATTTCATTCAAATTTAGATTGCATTAACAGTAAAATTTTACTGAATACTGAAATTTTTTTCAGTAATCAGTAAAAATCAATTTTTACTGAAATTTTACTGGTACTGCAAAGTGCCCATCTATGATATGGATACATTTCATGCCAAACTAAAAATTATTCTCGTGTGATTAGAGCCATCGAGGTGCATTTTAATGAACAGAAGCGTTTGACATTTATTGGTGCTGAGTGTGGGCAATATTGTTGGTGTACAAACACCGGCAATCCATAATCCTTAGCTTTGAACGAGTCCTGATTGACAATTCTTAACATTTATAAATTCGAATTGAACATCATATTAAATGAATACGTCAAACTTGCCAAACGAACAGCAAATCCCTTCTAACAGTCAATCGTAGCTTGGTCGGTATTTACACCGGCTTACTATAATTCAACCCCAACTGGTTTCGACTAGCGATGATGTCACTTAAGTGAATGTATGGATTTTTTGCGATTCTTAAATTCACACTTTATTCACAATTAACACTTCCTTTGCGCTAACTCGTATTCCACTGTTGAAGGCGACGTTTTTTAATTAATCGCTATATCTGTCAATTGGTCGTTAAGAACATTGTTACGAAACTGTCAAATGAATGAAATCTTTCATTACATTACATTAATTACAAAAATACTGATCGACAATTTAATTGGTTTTTAGTACATTTTTCTGAAATTAAATCGAAATCAAGGCAAATTCAATAAGGTAACCGTAACTCTACAACAAGTACAACAATGCAAAAACAACACGCATTTTGTTTTTGTTAAACCTCCATTCGGATGTCAAAATAGGAAGAAGAAAAATGGAAAAGAAAAAAAAATTAACAACAACACACAAACACACACAAATTTTGACAGCCCAAGACCAGTCAGCTGTTTCCTCACGGTCACTTGTTATGAATTCGCTTTGATCGAAATTGAATAATAATTACATCGACTTTTATTGCTTCGGTATTATTAGTAAATTTAAATTTCTGACGTTACTTTTTAAAATTGTTTTCTAGTTATTATTTTAAATAATATTTAAAAAATTAACGGCTTTATTCCTTTCACAGATAGACAACACTTTTCTTGGCCATCAGCTGTGCAATGTTGATAAGAAAGCAGTGTTGCTCATGAATATACATGTTTACAAGATATGAAAACAAAAACATGTTGGTAGTGGCTTTACTTTGCTTGTAAACATTTGTTGATTGTCATGGGTAAAGTAATAGAAACAGTGGCCGATTCAATAGCCATTGAAATCCTTGATGAAAATGCCATCTTAACAGGTTAGTTTCTGGATTCCTTATTAAAACAAATCATATAATAATAAAATGCTTTTCAAAGGTAAAGGCAATGAATTACATTTGTATCGGCGAAATGTTAAAGTGGAAAACGTGTTTGTGTGCCAAGTGCTGGACATAAAACTCACCAATAAAATCCATGGCATAAAAAAAGCCCATAAGCAGGATGCTGGTGGTAGCACACTATTGGTGTATGGTGAAAAAGAATTTATCTTGGTGGCATTTAATAACAATTATGATTTCCAAGAATTCTATCGTGCTGACTTGAGTGATTGGATAAGTTGTGGTTGCTTCATAAACAACGAAAATGAACAAGAATTTGTTTTATTAACAGCTCACAGCATAATATTAAGATTTTCCTTTGATATCTTAAGAAAAGAATGTGTCCTAAAGGAAAGAGTTTCCTGTATGGATAAGTCTACTTTGTACTGTGCCCATTTATATGGCATAACTTGGCACGATTTGGTAGTATTTGCTGGCAATGCATTTGGCGAACTGCTCATTTGGCAGCCAAAGAAAAATAAAGAAAATGAAAGTATTTTAAAGCCTAAATTATCTCCTCTAATACAACGAATTTCGGCTCATAATGGTGTCATATTTTCCATTGATTATGACCAAGATACACGATGTCTTATAACTACTAGCGATGATCGCGCAATAAAATGGTGGAAAGTGGATTTTAGAGGCGAAAATAAAAACGATTGGAATGAAACAGTTCTCCAGGCAATGTCCAGTGGCTATGGCCACGTAGCTAGAGTATTTCAGGGACGAATTATAAAAGATGGTAAGTAATAGATTTTATGGAAAAGAATGGAACTTAATAGCCAGCGCCATGCAAAAATTCTCATCTTAATTCTAAAAGAGGATTTACTGCGTACCTCTGTTATAAAGTAAAAATGTTTATGCATTGCCTATCAAAAATTTAAATTTTTTTTAGGTGGCCAAGTCTATGCCCTTAGCGTAGGTGAGGATTCGTATTTTTGCCTTTGGCATAAAAGTGGTGAACTTCTTTTCAAAAGACGCCAGCAATATGGAGCTACTATTTGGAATTTTGCCTATGACTCTAAAACAAAAACCATTTACACGATTGGTTCGGTGGGAAACTTAGTTGGATTTGGCCTTACAGAGGTGCTAAAAGAAACCCAGCAACTTACCCAAACTGAAAGTTTACTGCCTGCTCTTGAGGAAGGAAAATCAGCGGAATACATAGCAAAAGTAAAATTTCTAAACGAAAATCTTTTAATTGGAATAACAAATCAAAATCGTTTAAAACTAAGCAAATACGAAGAAGCTGGAAATAAATGGTTCGACTGGCAATCAATAGATGTGAAAGTGGACTTTAAATGTACTGTCATGGAAGTGTATCAGAATCGCATTGCACTAAGTGGCTATAAGAGATTGATTTTATTGGAACATTTAAATGAACGAGAGGAATTCACAATTTTATGTGACAAGGAATTGCTTCAAAGTGTTATAAGATGTGTGGTGTTCTTTAATCGTTCGAATTATTTAGTCTGTGATGATCAGGGTAATTGCAATATATTTACGGAAACTGTTGATGCCACAAGAACTTTAATATTGCCCAAATGTAAAGAACCTTGGCTAACGTCAGCTGTACAACTCAATCATCAAACGCATATGGTAATAAGCAATCGACAAGGCAATTTATTATTGTATAAATTTAATGACGATAACAATAATTATGAGCTAATGCAAACTATAAAACATCCCCATGGCAATTTAGGGGCCACAAATCTTCATTGTTTAGAAGAATGTACAACAACAGCTTTTATACGTTCAACTGGGCATGATGGAGCCCTTAATTTCTTTTCTTTGGACTTTAAAGACTCTACCATTACAGCTTGTCGCCGACAAATTATACCCGTAGCTTGGCTGGAACACCTAGAAAAAGGATTTAATGATATCAATTTATTTCTGGGCTTTAATGATAATCATTTTGTAGTTTGGTGTAAAGAGTACGACTTCTTATTGCAATTACCCTGTGGTGGTGGTCATCGTTGTTGGCATTTTGTTATTAATTCCCGCGATCATTATATTTCCTTGGCTTTTATTAAAAATAAACGGGTACGTTATCATAAGTTGCCTTTACTTAATAGAGAATTGACTATTTTACCATTGGCTAAGCGGTGGCATATAGCCCCCTGCAATATAATGCAAATTTTACCAGGAGATCAGCACAAATCCTCAATTGCAGTAACAGCAGGCGATGATAATTTAATCAAAATTCACTTATTAAAGCCAGAAGGTTTAAGTGAACAGCTTGAATTACATCATCATATATCCAACGTAAGAGCTTTAAAACTGTTGCCTTTTAACACCCACGAGTTTCTAATATTTAGTGGCGGTGGTAGAGCCCAACTATGTGTGACCAAAGTGAATAATTTAAACTTCCACATAAAAGAACTGATAAATTATACGCTAAAGCCTTTTAACGAACACAACTCTACTAATGGCAAGACCTATAACTTTGATCCGGAAACCCGTTTAATGTCTGTTGATGTAAAAAAGCTCAATAATTTTGAATACCACATATATGTGGGATGTTCAGATGGTTTCCTGCGTTTATTGCACTTGAATTTACAAACAGCTGAAGTCCATGTTATAAGACAATATTTTTATAAGAAATGCATTTTACAAGTTCGTTATATTAACGAATTGGATTACATTTTAGTTGCGGCTACCGATGGCATACTAAAGTTTTACGACAGTCAACTTTCGGATTGTGTTTATCAGCTGCCACATCATTCGAGTGGCATAAATGGTTTGGCAGTTTTATATAACGTTGAGACAAACTGTCTGCATATTTTAACTGGTGGAGATGATCAGGCTGTAGCATACAGTGCATTTCATGTAACAAAGTCGGAATTTAAAATCGTAAAACAATTCCATCATGCCTACTTGCATACGGCACAAGTCTGTGCTTGTGCTTTAAGTTCGAATGGTTTGCATGGCTTTACTAGTGGTGTGGATCAAGTTCTTAATAAAATTGATTTATTAACGGGTGAAGTTGTGGACAGTTTCTATTCCTGTGTTGCCGATATTAAAGGTGTTGCTTTGGCTGATGATAATACTTGTCTGCTCTATGGCTGTGGTCTTCAAATTTATGCATTTAATTGAAGATTTTTATGTTTCTATTAGAAAATATTGACAATTTTGTGTACGATAATAAAGTAAAACATATTTTTTTTAATAACAATAACAAAAAGTTTTTACAATAACAATTTATAAGTAAATTTGGTTGAAAAAGCGAAACGTGTGAAGAAGACGATCAACCGTAATAGTAAACCTGATGTTTTGATATCAATTGAGAATATCCCTGCATTCAGTGAGAATAGAGCATCTTTGTTAAATAACATCACTTAATACAGAATCACCCAGGACCATTTTAATAAGTGAGTGATATCACAACCAAATTTCAAGAAATCCACATGTAGTTAAAAAATGTTTTTTTGTTACTTTTATTTACGTGCACCTGTTATTTCGTGTTACTAAGGTAACCCAAGTTGTTTACAATTCTAGTGTCATTTTACGAAAATAAAATTTTAAATTAAACTCAATTTGATAATCAAATTAATACAAAAGAAAAAAAAGCAAAATTAATATAAAAAATCTTAAAACTATACCTATAACAATACAATAAACAACTTAAATTAAACAATAAACAACATACATATATTTTTTATATAATGGATTATAGCGAGGAAGAAGAGGATTCTGTATCTCATTCGTTAGGAAGTGAATTCTTTGATCAAGTAATTGGTCACATTGAAGATATCGTTTTGAGTGAAAATTTTCTAAAATTACACGAGCAATTTTTGGAAAAATACTGGCAAACTTTTGAGTATAAAGAAGAAAATAAATTGGAATACATGGATATATTCAATGAGTATACCAATACATTTGAAGCATTTTTTATTGGCGAGTTAAAGAAGCGTATGGATAATTTTGACATGGACAAGTTTTCTCAGGAATTAAAGTAAGCTTCATAAGGAAAAAGTATTCGTATGAAGATATTCACTTTCATATTTCGTGCTGCTTTTTTCTTTACAGTATGAATAAATCTCTGGCGAATACTTTAGGCACTACTGACTCGGAAATCTTTGAATTGCTGCATTCATTCAATAATTTTCAAATTTTTAAAGATCTTATGTTGGATTATCGCCGCAAAAAAGAAGGTCATATGCAACACATGGATTTTGATATTCTCATAACAAAGCCTTTGAACTCATTCAACAGTGTACAGAGTACAACAAATTTAGGTGCGGAATAATTGGTATTTTTCGTGGTTTTGAATAAGACTTATACTGTAATATAATAAATTCGAAAGAAACCCTTTTATGTTTACAAATTTGTGAAAAAAAAACAATAAAAATTCGATATCTTTTACCGATTAATCCACGACTTTCATGGAACCTACCACCATTTTGTGATAACTGAAAGCGGAATTGAAAAGCACTTATAAAAGCGACAACGTACCAAGATCATGCGTGATTTCCTGCAACTGTTTCCACCTTGCCTCCTCTTTAAATAGTTTTAAAACTCAACTCGAAGTGTATACATTATTTTAACATCATTTAAAATGATTATTTTTTTATTGAATTTTTTTCATGTATGCGCTTGCTTGCATTGTTAAAAAATAACATTAACAAAGATTAAATCTTAGACGTTCCTTTATGTTTTTAGTGTTGTATTTTACAATTATTAGAATTGCATGGCTCTCCTCCATGCACTACTACAGCTCTATAATAATTAAAATTGTTTTTAATAATAACGAAAAAACTGAAAACAATTTTAAAAATTCTATATAAAGTTGCCATGCACACAAAGAGAGCTGAAGCAAAAACTCTACTTAAAATAAATTATAAAAAATATACAAATTCTTTCAACTCGTAACAATTGTTCTTTCGATTGGAGACGAAATAAATAATAATAAACCATTTCAGGAACAATTATTTCGGTAAGGGTTATATAGTGTCAAATTCAATATCAAGATTCTTTGATATGGAAAGGACGAGTAAAGAAAGAATGGAGTAAATATTTGACAGAGACACTGCATAATTGTTTAAAACTACTCTGAGTTTGTTGATTTAGATTTAAATTTGCAGTGTATGCTAAAAAAATCATTTATTTTGTTGATCTTGCTGTTGCTCTTGTTCCTGTTGTTCTTTTCCAGCCTTCAAGGCAGCACGGTGGGCTTTTTGCTTTTCGTACATGCGTACAAAGTCTTCCTTAGTTGGCATGGGCTTTATATGACCCTGCGAAACTAAATACTTAATAGAAACGGTGGTGCCACCTTAAATGAAATTTAATCATTGATTTTATCAATTGGAGAGATCAATTACCAACACACACACACGCACTTACCCAATGTTAACGCATAACGCACTGGTGTGGCTACTTTATAGCACAAATACGCAACAGCCCAATGACCCAAATTTGAATTCTGAACTTTTTCAATGATCGTTTCACTTAAATGTAAATATTGCAATAGTGATGCCACATCCACTCCACTAAAAAAAAACAAAGGAATTGCATTAAATTCGATGAACGTTTAAAACATTTGATTTGCAACAAACCTCTTGGACAAATAATAAAAACCGCACATCCAACCGGCTGATGTTACCACATGCACCGGTATCAGAACATACCAATATTTTTTATACATGAGCTTGAATTTGGCGAAAAGGCCCAACTTTGAGGTCTCACCAAATAAGTCGGCCTCTGTTATGGCGGCAGATTTAGTGTCAGACTTGTTAGCGTAATCGGGTGCATTTTTCGTGCCAAACAGGCAATGTGTATTATAAAGAGGAGATGCACAGCCAAGACTTTTCAATTGCGGCAATAGAAGGCTCTGTCGACTATTAAAGCTCCCTCCATTGGCGTAAATTGTGCCCGGCTGAGCTGAGACGCCTGTGTTACGTATAAACACAGCTGTGGAGTAGGTTGCTGCACGTTTTAAACACAACAAATCTTGTTGTTTCAACTGTTTGCTGCCACTGAGAAGGCAATTACTGCCTGTTTTCAATGCACTCGACATTGACCTTAAGGTGTTCATACTGTCCGCTTATGTGTATTACTTTTTTAAGGATGTTAATCTCGAAATAATTTACACTTTTCCCGATCTTAATTTTTCATTTTCCCAACAAAAATGTACGTGCTCGATGTCAGTTGTTAACAAAATAAATCAACCGGACATGGTTGCTTTAATTTAGGACTATATTGTAATTCTCTTGTATTAATTAAGTAATATATTGCAACACTGTGTATTTGGGGGTTTTAACCCTATGGCTCCGCTAAATGAGGTGAAAATTACTTATTTCAGGCACGCACCCGTTAATTTACCACAGACAGTACAAGGACTTATGGTAATACAGTACCTATTTGGAATAACGGCACTTTGGTGAATTGCGGTTTTATTCACCACACCTATAAAATTCACCCCATTTGTCAAAAACTCACCACACCATAAAAATTCACCACACATTTTCCAAAAAAAAAAAAACAACATTTTTATTTTATAATTTTAATATAGTAATTTTTTTTTTTCCGCCGACATGAAGAGGGGGGGGGGGATAGCCGCAGCCGCCAACAATGCACACACTCACACACAATCTCATCCCCGCTACACACAATCCCTACCTTATTTACCACACACACGCAACAGCAACAACACACCCCCACCCTCAATTCCGTACACACCACATATATCATAGACACCGACCAACCGCATGCATACCCAATGCAACAACCACAACAGAAAGAAGAGTAGAGGAAAGAAGAAGCACGCACGCACACAACACCCACACACACAAGAAGCAAATTTTCGCACAAGAAAATTGTGTCGGATGTTTTTATATAACAACGAAACACGGAAAAAGAATATGCGAAGTACACGGATGGGTGGGTGGTCTTTCCAACTAAACGAAACTGCATTATCTATCCTATCAACTCTATTGTTGCCAGGGTTGCCAAGACCTTTTCACAAAATATACCGCTAATTTATCAAAAAACCGCTAAAAATAAAGAAATGTCGAAAAAATCCACTGAAAATTTTTTAAATTTTTTTTTTAATTTTTATCTTGTTAAAAATTACGAAAACAAAAAATAGAAGAAAAAAAGAAGAGTCATTAATTTTTTTTATATTTAAAATTATAAAAAAAGAGTTATTTTTTCTTTCTTCTTTCCCATTGTTTTTTACTTCCCAGACATAAAGAAAAAAAGAGCTCACCTAGTGGTCTGGTGGTATTTTGTCACGATTTTGATTAATTGTGGGGTGGTGGGTGGGTGTGGAGCAATTTTCACCAACGAAAAAGGATTCAGGCGTGAGTGAGAGAGAGAGAAGTTTTGATGTTTGAGGTTTTTTTTAGTGAGTTACAAAAGCGAAAGGAATATAAAATTCGAGGTAGAGTTCGATTTGTCTTTCTTGCTTAAAACCATGGAAAACTGCAGACGAGCTTTGGACGTTCTTCTCAGAGAGTGCGGGTTTTTTCTGTTTAACTGCCGAAACTATGCCGATTCTTCGCAATTCTTGTTTCACTCACATTCTTACTTATAGCATTTGCTACTGCTTTCGGAGTTCTGACTTCATTTTTTCGTACCAATCGCTCCATTACCCGTGCGTCACCATCACTTAGAGATCTGCAGCACAAAGATTGGTCTGTGGATGATTGGAAAAAAGTTATATGGTCGGACGAAACAAAAGTGGAGGTTGGAGGAGCAAAAATTTCAGACATTAAAATGGCCAGCACGAAGTCCGGATTTAAATCCGATCGAGAGTTTGTGTGCAATTGTAAAACGAAAATTGGTACAGTATAAAAACCCTCCACCCTTAACGAATTGTGGCTAAGAATTGAGGCAATGTGGCAAAGTATACACAGCGAAACCATCAAAAAACTGGTAGAAAGCTTACCAAAATGCATTAAATCAGTAATAAGGAATAAAGGATTATGGACAAAATACTGAATTTTTCATTTGAAACGAAACGAGCAAAATTGGATAAATGCTACTAAATAATATTAAGCTGTGTTTTATATTGAAAAGGAAATAATATTACTGAATGGTTTTTGTTTTAATTAGAGGATAGTCTAAATAAATGTTTAACATATAGGTTGTTTTTTTTATTTTAATAAATAAAGTACAAATATAAAGTTCATATATTTTTCAATATTATGTATCCATTTTTGCTCGCCAGTGTAGATAGATTACAGATAGATAGAGATATCTATCATAAGTTTGGATAACCAACCTTTCAGTGCATAAAAACCAGAGAGGAAGCTGAGAAATTGAAGAAACATCACATCGACGTGGATTTATTGGATCCTAATTGTGGAGAAATCCAACCCATGAATGAGTATTTTAATACTAAATAAGGGCGACTTGCTGAGCATGCTAATAATGAGCGTACTCACGAGACTCATGGACTCCTGAGCCACGTGGTGGAAAACAAAGAATAATGGGGCATGTGGTGAAGAAAAATTCGATTGAGCATGGGCAATGAATGAAAAGCTTTCGCAAGTAAGCTCGAGATCACAATATTTCGGCTATGACCTCTAGACTTAATAATAATTCAGAAGAATGAGCAGAATGGAGATGTTAAGGAAGTTTGTGCAAGAGACAGACAGCCAGTCTTCCTTCCTGTAGAAAATAAGTGGTATTATTATTATTCCTAACGATGAGCATACAAACAAGCAAGCCTGCATGGCTTATTAGGTATATGTCAATTGGTGTCGATCTTCTTACTTACCTACACCTCTTTGTCAGCCCACTGTAGCAATTGAAATTACTTAGGATCAATTAACTTTTCATTAAATTGCTAGTTTCAAAACAAAGCAAAAAAACAACAATAACAACAAATGTTTTAATTTTTAAAATCTGCAACGAATTTACCACAAAAATGCATTTTTAGAAGAGAAGAAAGACACATGTTTTCTATCAAATTTAATTTCGATTGTACTCGTAAAGTACAAAATATTGCGAAAAGTAAATAAAACAAATACAAAAAATTATTATTACTAAACCAATGTCTGTATAAAAATGTAATATTTATAGACAGGACAGTGGATGATGAAGAGGAGGAAGTGTGATGGAGGGAGATTAATAAGAGATTCTCCTAATTCACGTTGAACAAATATTGTTTTCTCCTCTCCTCGCCTTAAGTAAATAAGAAAAAATCAATTTTTTTCTTTACATGATTTGGGGAGGCAGATAAATATTTAATGCACGAGTTACACTCGTCGTTACATCTATCTAAAAGAGTCCAAACAAAATACAGAGAAGAGAAGAAAGAACACCTACTGGAAATGAATATTTATAACAACAAAAATTCAGATTTTTACGAGATACATGCACAGGACAGACATATAAATAAATAAAGTGATATATTTATTATAAAATATAGAGGTGTGATTAATTATTTTTATAAACTATAGGATTTACAAACAAACAGACAATTTTATTATTATACTTTATACGTACCCTTGGTATGTATGTATGTATTAATGGAAAGATGCATGTAACTACTAACATACGTGTGTGTGGAATAATAAAAATTGAAGAATACAATGTTTACTAAACAAACACTATCTAATAATTATCACACATCTTTATATGATCTTTTTTTAATCGAACCCTGCCCTTGTAATAAATAATATAGATCCATTCAGCCCCACCATGCACCCAATGTGCAAGAAAGTGGTCTCTATGATTGCAAGGTTTTACTACGATCTGATGATTGTGAAACCATATCTCCTGTCTACCTACTTTCTAATCAATGGCACAAGGAATGATGGTTACTGCCTAACTACCTATTTTAGTCCTTGATGAATAAAATTAATATTTGTTGACGAAATTATTTTAAATCGATTGCATTAAAATTGCTTAGATTTTTTGTCCACAAGAATGAGAAGAGAGAGAGGTTTCTACGAGAGTATTGTTCAAAATATCAACATTTTACCACCAAACTGAAAGAAGCACTCCTGAATTTGATCTGACATAGAAGCATCTCTTTCTCCCCATATTGTTAATTAATTTTCATTAATCAAGCTTTTCACGTAAGGAGAGGAGATTGTTGTACTCTAGCCGACGCGATTGATTGATTGATTGATGGGTTTTGGTTTACCCATCTGTTATCGCTTTTAAATAATCAATATAGAATATGTTTATTAATTGTGGTGGAGAGGTATTTTGCTGATAGATTCCTTTTCTTTTTCAAGTGGAAGCAATGCTTCTTAATATTCTCCTGATATTCCTTGTTGAATGTTATCTTCTACGAAGGAGCAGAATTCAGTGTTCTTCCTGGATGATTGATTGATTATTTGAAGAAATAGATGTCTCTTAATTTTTTAAACTCAAAAATTCTAATGAAAATATTTTCCCTTTTCACATTAATTCTGCATTGATCGGGAGTCAAGCATTTTAACCACAACACCGCGACGAATGGGATCAATACGACGTGATAGCTGAGGGAGGGGAGGGAGGAAGAAAATAATGCATACGAAATTTAACTGCAAATCCTGTAACTTACTTACTTTCTTACCTAAATAATTGTCAGGATTACGACGTAATTGTTATGTGTGTTGATTTTATGTGTGAGTGTCTATTTAATGTCGACTCCTGAAAGAGACTGCTGAGGCTGGTTCCGAGATGTTTGTTATTTTGTTCTTGTTGAAAAATTAAAAACATCTCGTATCATAAAAAATTATATTTTTAAACCTTAAGTAGTCGTTCGATAAATTTGATTTATTGAAAATGAATTTGATTTTACAAAAAGTACTCAGGGTCCTTCCTATTTATTTATGTTAAGTTAATTAAATACATGATTGAGCACTTGAGGTTACAACTTTTTTTATTTAGCTGTTGGCATAATTTAGAACAACAAACATTATGAAACTTTATGCAATAGTGGATTTTTTTGGTTTGTAGAGTCGATCACTTTATTCCCTACCAGTTAGTTGCCATAAATAAACTGTAATACTAAGTAAGATACTAAACATTGTAAGATACTAAACGTATTTGTTTACATTTTTTACCTTTGTTTGACAGATGTTGGATAAATAAACATTTTAATTTTTTTTCAACTCCTTCATAAGGGATCCCCTGTATACATACATACATAATTGGCCATTACAACCCTTCAGTCAAGGATCCCCTGTATGTTTGTTTTTATTTGCTTATCTCATGTACATATAATATATATGTATCTACATCTCTATTATTTCCTTTGTACTTAGAACTTAAGTACGTACGTATGTACATATAAACAAACAATAAAAAACTAAGAAAACAAAGTGTTATAGACTCCATATGTTTTGAAATAAAATAAATAATAATAAACAAAAACAAGTCTACCAAATGTTTAATTAAATTTAAACGCATTAATAAAACAGCAACAAAAAAATATATTTTAACTTTATTTTAATTTTCAAATTAAATGTTTAATAAAAAATATACACAGGGAATACAAAACAAATCAAAACGATACATTTAGACAGACGTAAAACAAAATACTTCTTATTGTTTTAGTCCACTTATTAAAACAACAACAAACAGCTCTCTTCGTGAAAACAAATGATCTGCCATCATAATTAATAAGAAAAACAATAATAAACAAACAAAAGAGAAAGTATACAGTAGTAGGAGGGTTCTCACTAATCTATTACATTCATATGAACCGTTAGAGAAATGTGAATAGTGTAGTTGTGTAGTAGTAGGAGTTTTCGCTTAAAGGAAACGTGTACGGATCGATCAGTCATGTTGACAAACACAACATCAATAAAAAAACAAAAACAAACAAAATAGAATAAACAAAGCTAACAGCACCCATATTAATCAATCTATTTATTTATGTATGGGGCAGTTAAAATTGAAAACAGTGTGGTTTAATGCAAAAACATCCAATAAATACATTGCACCAGAATTTAATTACAAATGCGTGTGTTTAATTTGAAAATATCATATAAAGTTATTTATTTTTGTAGAATCATTCGTTTTTTATACATTATTTTATAAAAAAGTAAAGCTAAATACAATTTGAATAATAAAATCTATGTACATATGTATATATACACATACTATATATAATTTTAAAATGTTTATATAAATTTATTTGTTATTTCCTGTTTGTTCTTACGAGAGTATATTTTTTATTGATAAAGGATGCGATACCACCACAGTATGTATCGTACCATGCATGTTATAAATTAATTTTATGGTGCCGATCCCATACGCACCATTGTTGGCACTTGCAAAGCATTTAATCTTTGTAAACGTTTTCGTTTCGTTTCTGCTAAAGTAGCAGGAGTTTTATTTATTAATGGCACTGAACACTGAGGCCCTGGTGTATTTATAATGGCTTGCACTAGTGTTTGTGTGGCATTCACATGAGCTTTTGCTGGTGATGATGATGATGATGGCATATTATAAATGCCAGTTTGTCTAAATAGTTTTTGTCTTATACTGGGTCTTTTAACGCGTAAATCCTTGGTGGCATAATGCGAGGATTTCTTTGAACTTGAAGATGAAGTCGTACTATAGCCATCACTACTATTCGTGGCATTTCTATGCTTGCGATGCTTACGATGATCATTACTTTTAAGAATTGATGAGGATGGCTTTACTGCTGTTGTTGTTCCTGCACTTGCTGCTGCTGTAGTTTTCCAAGATAATTTTTCTTTGTTTTTAATTTCATTTTCATGATGTAACAAAGTTTCAGTTGATGTTCTTCTTTCATGGGATTTTTTTGTTTTGGATTTCGATTTGTTTTCCAATTCTTGTTTATTTTTTAAAGCTATTTCTTGCAAATATTTTTCCTAAGATTTATTAAAGAAATTTATTTATTATAAGAAACAATTCGGTCATAGGATGATATTAAATCACAACACTTACAAACATTTGCCTTCTAGCTTTATCACGTTTGGCTAGGACAACAACCCAAATGCCGAATGATAACATAATAAAGGCCGGCACTAAGACACCAGCTAATTTGCCACCTGTTTTCATCCATGCATGATAAGCACCCAGAAATATGACTAATGTAGCCAATACGACCGCTACCAAACGTCCATTGGCCTTGCGTTCTTCCTAAAATTAATTGGAAAAAATAATGAAAAATGATTATTTTCAAAGGTATTCTTCCATTAATTCATATTGTGGTATAAATAAACATTAAATAAAAACTTTTAACTCTAAATTTCTAATGAAAAGAAAGAAACGTATGTCGTCATGCATTATCATACATACATACATACACGTGTACGTACACATACATTTTTGTGTGAATAAACAAAAAAATTATATTATTAACAAACATTTCTTCTCTTTATTAGCTTAAAAAAAATTTTGTAGAAATAATTGTGAAATAGAATTACAACACATTAGAGAATGCATGAGGAGAGTGTGAAGAAACTAAAATAACAAATTCCAGACCAGAATCTTTTAAGCACTTGTTTTTTTTAATGCAGTCAAGTATAGGTAGGTATACATTATGAATAAAAAATTAATGAATGAACGTCGCCTTTAAATAGACAAAATATATGCGTACATATTATGTACAAAAGAGATTACAATTTTATGAATGCAAAATGATGTCTTGTCTTGCTTGCTGTATGATATATCGATTCAGCGGTCCTGGATCAACGTTCGATAACATCTTTTTCATCTGATTTATTAGAACAAAACTTTTTTGAATTAGCCGCACAGGAATTTAAGCTGATGGATGGATCTGTCTTGGCGAACAAGTTGTTGTGTAATTACATAAAATTATACCGTGGGCCTTTGTGTGACATATCGAATCATCATCGATTGGCCAAAAATTAAGTTACGATAAGGCAAATCCGTTGACACTAAGCCGTCCCAACCACGTTTCCAAAAAATATTGGAGCTATTGAATCAACTTACAGAGATTGTTTATTAAACAGCAATACGTGGGAATTGTAAAGTTTTCTTAATATACAGGCAAGGTAATTCCAATTCGGTTAACTGTTTTTTTTCCAGCCACTGTTAGTTAGTTTTGAATTATTTTTTTACGATTATACTTTCTACCTGATAAATACTAAGGGAAATATAATAATATTGTCTATTACAATAAAAAGTTATTACAAAAGAAATTAGAACGTGAAAAGCCGTGTATGTACAGTCAACCCTTCTATAACGCGGTGAGTGAGTACCGCGTTGTATGGAAACAGCGCTATAAGAAACTCGGATTTAACCGTACAAACCAGCCAAATTCGTAGCGCGTTCTATGGAAACCGTCTACCGCGTTGTATGGAAACCACGCTATAAGAAACTCGGAATGAGTGCAAATCATATCATTATATGGAGACCAAGACAAGATAAATTATAAATTATTTTTATTGACTTAAAGAGTTCATATAACGATTAATAAAAAAATGAAACAAAAACTAAACTAAAATCAAAATGTGGCTAGCATTTGTCGGGAAAAGGTTACAAAAGTTTTAAAGTATTTAACAAAATCGTTAAGTTTATTATAAATTGTTGAATTAGAAGAATTTATTTTAAAATTTTAAAAGTTACGAAAAATACATTGGTAATTAAAACTATTTAGATTACTTAGTGCATTCAGGTAATAGAATAAAGAAAACTATAAACAACAATTGTAAACAAACGGCAGCAACACTGTATTAAACACTTGCTAGTCTCTTTGTTCTCCTTTAATACAATTATTAACATTTTGTTTACATACACATATACCACTCTCACACACACACTTATATGGTACTCTGATTATTCAGATTTTTAATAATGTTGTTTTTTTTTATTCTTTCATACCATTGCGATGAATTGTACTTTATTTTTAATCTTTTATCAAAAATCTGTTAAAAGTCTAGTGAACTTAAGTTGAAAAATATTAAATTAATTAAAAATATGTACATATTTGAAATGTTTATTGGTATGTATGTGTGAGAAATATTTTGTTTTTTATGATTCAGCACATCGCAACAAAATTGCATTAAAAGAATTATATTGAATAAATACATACATATATATGTACATATTCTTTTTTTAATACCTTTTCCAAGAAAGAAAACAAATACCTTTATTCAAGAATTTTTGTAAGGAATTCTAAATCTAAATGTATTTATTTAATATCTTTTATACATATATCGACATTTAATTTGCTATCTCTCTCAAACATGCAAAAAACTACTAGTATTCTTGACCAGGTTGCAGTGACCTTAATACAGAGACAATAATAAAAATTTAAAGTATAAATTTACTAAATAAAATACAAAATAATGTGATGTTTCTGTAACACAGGCTATTTCACTTGCTTGCCTGTTTATGTATGTACTTATATGGCAAACACAAACAAAATTGAATGAAGTGAAATAGCCTGTGTTACAGAAACATCACATAAAACCAATCATTGAATTGTGAGTATTTTTGTCAGACTCGTTTCCTAGGCTGTAAAAAAAATTAATTTAAAATAAATATCCTAGTTTTGTAAACAAATGTAGAGGCTCAAATTTTGTCAAATGGATAGTTTATCACGTTCACGCCGGCCCGCAGTAAACTGTAATTGAACATGCTATTAGACGATACGTAATACCAAATATTTAGATCTTTAACATTTCGGCTTTCGAAAAAAATACCTGAGAGTCACGTTCCTTAAAAGCATTTATTTTTAATAGCAATTATAATTAATAACGTCTTATAAATACAACAGCCGGCCGTAGACGACAATCATGAATTAAAGAGTCGGCGTGAACGTGTTAGGCAGTAAATGGGCCTATCCACAACCACTATATGCCAAATTTTATGTAAATTTATGTTGATTAGCAAGCTTTTCGTTGGTGCCACGTAAGTCATTGGTTTTATTGAAAAACACCCGGTAGGTTTTGATGAAAAAAAATTATGTTCTCAGGCGAAGCTTATTCCGATTTGAACAAATAAATTGACGTGTTTCAGGTCTGAAAGTTCCAGCCTGATGTGTAGAGAAATATTTTATCTTTTCGTGGTACGAAATTTCGTTTGATAACTTTTATCAGACCAAATTTTTTAGAATGCAACCAGACTTATACATATATACATACATACATACATAATTGGCCATTACAACCCTCAGTCAGGATTTTGGCCGATCTTCTCACACCACTCATGTTGTGTGCCTTAATTCTATACTTGAGTGGCGGGATCTACAGTTAACGTCGACTCCGAATAACAGATTTTTTTGAGAAACTTTTTCATGGCAGGTTTATTCATTTACTCTCAGAAATCTGCTGAGAGGAAGTCGCCGAGGAAATATTTTTTTTCATATTTCGTTTTAATGTCTGGCTTGGGGGTTGGAATCCGGGCTTTACGTCTAATAAGCGAACACACTACCTACTAGTCTACGGCGACGACACACTTATGTTTATAGTAAATGTAGCAATAACATTTCATGAATATGACTTTTATAAATATTGAACGTAACAATAAATTTATTGCGAACTAACTTCCCTAATTTCATATAGTTACAAAGCAATTAGCTCCTATTTTAAAGCTACAGTTTATTCAAGTTACCCGTAAAGAGATAACATTCAAAGTGAGATGGCTGACAATACCATCAGATTTAATGCCAATCACTTTACAAATTTGAATTACAAATTACATAGGCAAAGAAAAACGAATTTAAATTAGTTGCCTATGACGTCAAAAACTTAAAATTCAAATAATTTAAGCAGATTCCACATAATACGAATTATTGTAAACTCCTAAAAAATGTGTAAATTTCTATTTTTAAAAACTATTTTTGTTTATTATGAAAAATATTTCGTTTAGAAAATAAACAATTTTATGGCGAATTGTAGGTCATGTTGTAATGCGTTATTGATTTCAATCAATTAATTGTTATTGTTGACATTAATTAAAATAAACAAAATACTAACATTTGAATGAAATGTAAACATTAAGAAAAGCTGTTGCCACATAATAATAATAACAATAACAATAATAATAATAAAGAAAGAAAAATACCACCAATAATATTAAAAGGGTTCCCATAGTTAGTAGATAGTGTGTTGGTTTATTAGACGCTAAGGCACGGTTCTAATCCCTGGTAAGACATCAAAACGAAATATGAATAAAAAAAAATATTTCTTCGGCGACTTCCTCTCAGCAGATATCTGGCAAAACTCTAAGAGTACATAAAATTGCCATGAATAGTTTCTCAAAAATCTGTTGTTCGGAGTCGACGTTACACTGTAGGTCCTGCCACTCAAGTATAAAAATTAAAGCACACAACATGAGTGGTATGAAAAGCTAGACCGTAATCCTGACTGAGGGGTTGTAATGGCCAATTATGTATGTATGTTAGAGGCTTCATTACAATGAACGTAGATCGTTTTATAATAACTATTTACACATCCCAGAGAACGCCATACATTCTCTGAAGGATTCAAATCGCGCGACATAGTCGAATACGAAATTTTTCCAGCTGAATATTAGATTATCGCTTGCACTACCCGATTACTGTAACTCTTATTCAGACTTAAAGTAAGGGCTATGTTATCATTACTAAATTCCAGCTATTTGCTGACAAATCTGTGAATGTTTGGGTTATGATAACAGCCTCAGGATTCTTGCATCTTGTTTTCATTTAACAATACTAAAAAATAAATCAACTTATATACAGAGGAACTATTCCTTGTAATAATTAATAATATTAATTAATAATAATAATTATACCTTATAATATTTTAATACAACGTGGCCATACAATGCCAGCCAACATTCCACTCTAGAGCGCACAGTATAACAAAAAAGAAAATATTGAACCATTAACAGCCTAAATTTATATCTTCCCAGAGCTAACACTTAAAGAAGTTTACTCCAAAAGTTTTTTTTTTTAATTGAAACAAAATTATAGTATTTTTAAATAATTATTAACGATTCCAAGCACTGATCTGTCTATATTGACGTTCTTATATGTAAATCGGCTGTCGTTTAGACACTTTAAGATCTATTATGTTTTAGAACAGACTTTACAAAGTCGTAGACTAACTACATATTATGTAGTTAGTCTTTTTCTTGAAATTTTATTTACTTGTAAACACACTCATAAAAAATTGTTTATAAACAAAAATTATAATTTAATGTGTTCAATAAAAACTATAAATTTATTTAATCATAAAACGAGTCAATTAATGCGCATTAATTTTCAAAACCTTGATCCCATTATTCAATGACCCGTTTTAAACTTTTCATTGGATTTAATACAATTCAAAAAAAAAAAAGAACAGAAGGAAACTTACTCGATTCTTTTTATCCATCAATTCTCGTATATTTTTTTGTATAATTTCTTCATCTGTCAATGATTCCATACGTTTGCCATTATTGGCTTCAGCACTTTGATTTGTCAATGTCGCCGTTTTACTTGTCACCGTACTGATGCTCAAAGATGACATTGAAGCATTTTTATAGTGCGTTGAACCAACACTATCGGCAGGAAATTTTCCATCAGCATTTGTCTCCACCATTTTTTTTTTTGTTAATTTTCTAATATATTTGATACTACGATAATTTATTTGATTTTGTAAATAAATTTATATATATTTTTTTTTGATCCTTTTAATTTCTTTTATTTACATCATTATAGGGATTTGATTTTATTTTTTTAACAATTTTCAATTTTTTTATTTTAAAAACAATTTTTAAAAATATATTTTTTTTAGTTTTTAATTTTTTAAAACGGTTTTCTATGCGTTACTAGACAAGTTCCCATCGTTTGTACAAATAAGCGACTGAAAGTTTTGTAAAAATTGTACTCTGGACAAACTCTTTCATTGTATTAAAATTTCATGATTTGTTTTTTTTATTATTTTTGGAGAAATCTACAGCATTTTTTGGACACATAAACACATTGGTATCTCAGGGAGGATGAGAAGAGCATGAAATAATAAACAATTTAAAAAAGAAAAATTGTCTGGAGCATGATTTTATTTAAAATTTTTATTCAAAACAGTGGTGGGCAAAAATTGTTTAATTTAAAAAAAAAAAAGAATTTATTTTCCGGTCCGGTACTAGGCACTCAGCAAGCTTTCCAAAATTTCGAAAGTTTCATTCTCCTTCTGTTGAGATCCTTTCTAGGTCCTGAAACACATCTTGAAGCTAGTTGAAAATCTCAAACGGAGAGATACAGAATTTATTTTTATTTCTCACACAATCCAATGTAAAAATTACATTCACATACCCGTCATATTCAACACATACAAGACACGACAGAATAGTTTATAAAATATTCCAACCAGAGAAATATACATAATAAGTGTCTAACGTGAAATCCATCGAGATTCTTTTATAATTTTATCAAATCTGTTATAATTTTCCAAATCTTTGCCGCGTAAAATAAAAATATAAAACAGATAACAATGAAAATAAATGGAATACTTTTTTGATGTCCATTGTATGTATGTGTTTGTGAGCGTGAGAGTTTGTCTGCGTCTGTTTACTCGATCATAAATTATCGAAATTCGATAAACAATTGCACATAGTCTGTGTATAAACGAATATTTGTGCTGCAACAAAAATCAAAACAAAACAAAAAAGGAAACTCTTCATACATGAATAATATTTAAGCTTATTTTTATGTGTGTAACGGAAATTGGTCTCGGAAATTGTAGTTAATGAAAAAATTCTCACAATATATGTATGTATGTTTGTATAAACCAACGAATAATAAAAGAAAAACTATTTAACTTAATTTTTTTCGGATTTTTAAATATTCCATTGATTTTCATTGCAATGTTATTTTTTTTTCTTGTATGCTTCATTAAATAAAACGATTTACTTTATTTTCTTAACGATAATAAAATTGTTTTTCTTATTTTCTCTTTTGTTATTATTCAACCAATCGTAAAAAAGTATAAAAAAAATTAAAATTAAATAAAAAATTGAAAACAAATCGAATTTTGTTTTGATTGAACTTTAAATGTATGAAGAAAAAATGTATTCAGGATTTTTATGATCTTCCAAATTGAAAGCAATTCCATCCATATATACAAGGAAGTTTATATTGTGTTCTTTTTTTGTTTTGTTTTAATATTATTTAAGCAAATTATTGCTTAAAAATTGTTAATATTGATGACGACCAAGTAAATTTCCATCAACAACAACATGAATGAATAACATTTAAAGTAATATAAATTCTTTATATAAACATTACGATTAATTAATAATTCTATTTTTTCTATCGGTGTGTCTGGCGAAGAATGTCTGGAGCGATTTTCAAATTCTAAAGTAAATATTTTTGGTGTCTATTACCAACAGAACAGACAGAATATACTGCCTACAGTTTTTATTTGTTATATTTTTATTATATAATGCAAATTAAGAAATAATTAAATTGAAACCACCAGTCTCTTTTTCTAAGGCGTATTGATTGGCAAAGTTTTGAAATTGTAACTTAGCCTGGAATTCTAACTATCTTCCTTGAACCTTAGCTGAACAATTTTACAATGACCAAAAATACTGACATTTTTAAGAAAAGAGATTTTCACAATTCAAACAATTTGCTAAAGAGCTTTGAAGCTAGAATTAGCCGAACGTTCACGCAACGTAGAGGAACATATGTTCGTTTATAGCATATGAAAGCGTCAGTTGGGTAATCGTTCTAAGTCTGTTAACATTCGCCTAATATAACTTAATTCTCTCTAACAGTTTACGACAGAAATTGAACTCATTTTATTAAGAAAAATCTCTCAAGAATAAAAATGCGCCATCGAAAAAGAACTCAAGATTTAAGAAGCCTTTAATACCACAGTTGTCTCAATCATTCAAATGGAGGCATACCTAGTATACGTAAAGCGTTTTTTCTGTCTACGTGTTACTCCGTTATTATTGATACCTTACAATTAAAGGCTGTGAGAGCTCTGTGACATAAAGATAGTGCCCATTAATCGCCAAACGTGTGCATTGCGACCAAAATAATATTTTTGGTTTCTTATTTTTCATTGCCCGTAAAATTTCTGTTCATTATTATATTAATCAAAAGCAGTAGAATGATTTAATAAATGTATAAAATTTGAAAAAAAATTTCAAGTACACTTAAGGATGGAACTTTTTATGCAGTGCATTGTGCTAGAACTATGAAATATGGAAAGGAAGAACGGAAAGATATACGATTTTGAAGAACAAATTGCTTTTTTTCATTAAATAATATTTCGTTATGGTGTTAATAAAGTAGTGAGTAAATAGCCCACATGGAGACGATATCCACTGAAACAAATGCAGTTTGTGACTATTGAATGTTATTAATGGGCCTTGAGGACCCCTGAATCTCACCTGAGCCATTTTGATAGAATTTCTCCATAATATGTGTCTACCGAAGCCCAGTATCTTAATTAAATAACCCTTTGAAAAAATAATGGATTCGTCATGCATGTTTATTATAATAATTATATTTATAAAATTCTATATTTAAGCATATTTTGTATTTATGTACATATTTATAATACAATATAACATTTATAATAGATTGTAAACTATCATCGATAACATAAAATTAACTTTACTTACTATATCACATGTATATATGCAACCCTGTAAAGTTATCGTTTGTCTTTATATATTTTGCCAAATGTGGCAATTTAACGCGATTAAATGATGTTTTATTTAGTTGATAACACTGTTTTGCGTGTATTTGACATTTCTTGTAGATTTTTTTCGCTATTTTACTGAAAAAGGATTAGAGGCAAGAGAAAAAATTTAAATAAGGTTTATTTAGAAAATAAATTATTCTACAAAGTAATTTCGATTTTTAAGTGCAATAATTATCAGTTTGTGCTAGAGGCACAATATTAAAAGAAGTGTTAAATCATTAAAAAATAAAATAGAAAAAAATACACGCACTCATGTTCTTTTATTAAACTTGAATACAATAACAACTGCCAACATATACAGCTGTTCGAAAGTTGGTGGCTGTAGCCTCGCATTGCTTCCAAAGTAGAAAGTTTTCATTGAAACTACTTTAATTGCATCAAATAATTACAATCAATCATGTCGAATGGTCGTGGTCCAGGTCCCATTCCTAATCGCTGGCTATATTGTCCACGGAAAAGTGATTCTATTATAGCGGAGAAATTTTTGGCGTTTAAGACACCGTTGAGTGATGCTTTCAACAGTCAAATGCCAATTGATTGTGTTTTCATGCCGGAAATGATATTTGGTTACTGTAAGACTTTAAAATTAAAATTAGGCCTATGGATAGATCTTACGAATACAAAGAGATTTTATGATCGGTCTGTAGTCGAAGCTCAAGGAGCTCAATATGTGAAATTACAATGCAGAGGTCACGGAGAAACGCCGTCCCTGGAGCAGACTCAATCTTTTATAGAAATTGTACATAATTTTATAAACGAAAGACCGTTTGATATTATTGGAGTACACTGTACACATGGTTTCAATCGTACTGGTTTTCTGATTGTTTCTTATTTGGTGGAACATTTAGATTGTTCTGTAGAAGCAGCTTTGGCAATGTTTTCGCAGGCCAGAGAACCAGGCATTTACAAGCAGGACTACATCAATGAACTATATAAACGATATGGGGATGAAGAAGATGCCACACCGGCTCCTGAACTCCCCAGTTGGTGTTTGGAATTTGACGACTCAGATAATGGGGGACGGACAAAGAAACGTAAGCACGAAGAAATTGCCCACTCTTCTAATTCTCAACAAGCCTTGGCGGCTCGCCAATCGCATTCCAACGGTAGTTTAGGTGTAATAGAATCACTAGACGACGATGATCAAGCCGATGAGGCTGATGAAGGTAATGACGACGTTAACGGCACTGGTGGTGATCAGACAGAGGGTCATAGTGGAGAAAAACCCACTAGAAAGAGGCGACGACGGGAACTGGTAATTAAAAATGCAACTTTCATGGAAGGTGTACCGGGTGTAGTTTGGGTACAAGACCAGCCTCGTCTAAGAGAATTACAAGAAAAGGTACAAAATATGTGTGGCTGGGAGAAAAGTGGTTTTCCTGGTGCCCAACCCGTCTCTATGAATTGTGAAAATATACAGCAATTAAGTAAAATTCCCTATCGTGTTTCGTGGAAAGCTGATGGAACAAGGTATTCTTTGTTTATAAATTTTATTTTCCAAACAAATTGTAATTAAACACCGTTTTTTTGTTTTCAATAGATATATGATGTTGATCAACAAACGCGATGAAATTTATTTCTTCGATCGCAATAATTCCTGCTTCCAAGTTGAAAACTTAAGTTTTGTTAAGTCGTCAAATCTAAATGAACACTTAGAAGATACCCTCATCGATGGCGTATGTATCTGTAAAATATCCTGAAATCTTTCGTTTTAATAATTTCTCTAAACCCGCTTACAGGAAATGGTTCTCGATAAGTACCAAGGAGAAATAATGCCTCGTTACCTCATTTATGATATAATCAGAATATCAAATTATCATATAGGCAAGAAGCCATTCTATCCAGATCGTTTAATGTGCATCAAAAAAGAATTAATCGATCCACGGTATAGGGCTATCGAAAAGGGCATTATACACAGACCGTCAGAACCATTTAGTATACGTAACAAAGATTTTTGGGACATACGACAATCAGCCTCACTTCTGGGAGAAAAGTTTGCAAAATCATTGCTGCACGAACCGGATGGGCTGATATTTCAACCATCTATCCAACCCTATACACCTGGCGTTTGTCCAGATGTATTCAAATGGAAGCCAATAGAAATGAATTCGGTGGACTTTCGAATGAAGATTCATACGGAAGAGGGTCAAGGGTAAGTTGAAAGGAAAAATAATCAAATTTTATGCCAAACATTAATTAAAATCACTTTATATTTAAGGATTGTTAAGCGCAAAATATGTCTTTTGTTTGTGGGCGGCCAAGATCACCCTTTTGCTCAAATGAAATACACAAAAGCATTTAAGGACTTAGATAATAAGATAATCGAGTGTACGTTAAATCAAAATCGCCAGTGGGAATTTATGCGTGAAAGGACCGACAAGACTTTACCCAACAGTTATAACACAGCCGTATGTAAGTTCTAGCAATGGCCTAAGTTTTCTTTATGCACATACATATATAGAATAAAACTCATATACTCTGTTTCTTTATAGCTGTCGTTGAGAGTATACGCACACCAGTTACGAAAGAAATACTTTTGAATTTTATTGCCAATCATGGCTTTCGTGATGATAGTGATATGATGCCACCACCACGTAATGTTCACCCGCAACATCAACATCAACATCATCATCACCAGCAGCATCAGCAACAAAATCATTACCATCATCAGCATTCTTCACAACAACAACATCAGCCACAGCAAAACCAAGATCATCTGTTTAGACCTCCGCAATAAATACTACGACCGGCATTTCTCGGTGTCTTTTTAACAAACACAAACATGCAGGCAACTACAGACGGACAGACATACATAAATAACTTAATATTTTAAACTTAATTAATTCAAGAAATTAATAATTTCATTGTTTAAGCTAAGTCTCTCTTATTACCTTCTTTCGCTTATGTACATACGTTTATGTCACACACAAAAAAACAGACTACGAAAGAAGGTAAGAGTAATATATAGTTTGATTTACAAACATAAAAAAAAAGAAAAAACAAGAGTTTGAATTCATTTTACAATCATCAGCTTAAAATACTGCCATTTTTTATTAGTTCGTCGGTAGTCATAAGACCAATATTTTTTAGACACACTAAGGCAGCTGCCTGTTCAGCCTGTTTTTTATTCTTCTGCCAAAATGTACTTCTATAACGCTTGCCATCGTATGTACATATTGAACGAAATAGTTTATCCTTTCCTTCTGTTTCATAAACCGGTTGCAAAATATCGTTTTTATGAGCGTGTTCATACAAAAGTGTTTTCGGAAATTTGTCTACGTCTGCAAAGGTAATACTTTACTTAAGTTTAACGTTGAGAAATTTGCAAAGTGTATATAACTTACTCATATTATAGTTGCTACGTAAAAATGCTACGTTCTCTTCTATAACATCGTCATAATCAGTTTTGGCTTTTTTAGCAGAAATCTCAAGCACATCAGAGTCGGCCACTTGGCCGGGTACAACTTTTCGTCTACCGAATTTGCTATTCTTGTGCAATTCCAGTTCCTTTTGGCGACAGTAGTCTCCCATTTCCCAAATGTCACTAGAAAAATATAAAATGTCTGTCAATTTCATTGTGTCGTAACAGAAATCAATAAATATTAAGAAAAATAGCGAAAAATTAAAATTTGTAAAAGAATTATAAAGCATTAGGTTGACGCGGATGCGCCCTGTAATACTACTAATATTCGCAGGAATCTTCTTTTTAAGACGGTTCAATTTAAGACTAGTTAAGCAACTCATGGCAGAAAATGTAATATCAATTACAACTAAAAGAACATAGCAAACCCTTCCCTGTCCGAATTGCTATTCTTCGCTTTTTATTATGTTAGGTGACCTCTTTTCATCACGCGCCTCGATCATTTGTGAGTCGTGAATGGATGGTCCTTTCATCACGTATTTTGAAATCGCCTACCAACTATAATACTATATTTTCAGACTGCAGGCTAGCGTTTTAGCCTTTTCTGAGGAAAAATTATTTTTTTTGGGTTTTAATTTAATGGGTTTTTTCTTTACTTTCGTGTTACTCAACGCGAAATCCGTCTATTAGAAAACTCATGGATTTTTTCTAGTGCTACTAACATTTGTTCGGAAACTATTAATGCGTAATAAGCCAAATTAAGAAGGTAGTACAATATAGTGTATTCAAAATAAACTCACCACATCTGTTGCATGGTTTGCGATTGTAAAAACTGTTTACCTCTTGGTGTCTCTTGTTGTTCTCTTAATATACTCTGGACACCGTACTTTGTGTTATGGGGCGCATTGTCATAGTCCACGCTTAACTTTAAATACTTCTTTATAAGTTCATCAGTTGGTAATAAACCTTAATAAAAAAAAGTAATCATTAACAAACTATAAAGGTTAAGTTTCTTAAGTTTCACCTTCTTTTCGAAATATGGAAACATTGATTTGTGCGGCTCTGGCAACCATTATACTGGAAGCACCACACAATTTACGAAATTTTAATATGTCCTCGTATTTTTGTATGTCTCTTGATCCTCCATTACATATCACCGGTATATCAATGTGTTTAACTATTTCCCTAATGACTTCAGGATGGGGCTCATGTTGTGGTCTTTCGTCTCTCGTACGACAATGTATACCAATGGCCGCTATACCAGTGCTAACAAATTTCTTTACCAACTCGATGGTGTCTGACAAATTAGGCAGAATTCTGATTTTACAGGTAACAGGTATTTGTAGACCTTCCACTAGAGTTTTGAGTATATGACAAGCCTTGTCAGGCTGTGCCAACAGAGCAGCACCCATGCCGCCTTTGATTGAAAATTCTTTAGGGCAACCCATATTGATGTCCAAACCAGCAATATCTTGTTGAACTTTTAAGCCTACAGCTAATGCTCTCTCGGCATCGCAGGTGCCCATCTGTAAAACCACCCGAGACTTTTCCAAATCACAGGTACGAAATGTTACAGTGCCATCCGTAGGGTCAATAAAATCAACAGTGCCCAAAGCATCTACAATTCAAAGTTGTTATTGGAAATTTTTCTTTTCTTTCTACTTTTCAATTTCTTACCATTTATTGTTCTTTTACATTTAATTAAACGCAGATCTATTAGCTCCTCCGTGTAAACAATATTAGCTCCCATTTCTAAAGCCAAAAGTCTTGTGGGTAAAGTTCCCACCCGAACCATAGGAGCTAAAATTATTTTATTGCTATAGTCCAACCGTGGTGCTTTATCAATCGTCATTTTCCGTAAAAAGTTCCAAATCATAAAAAGAATAACTAAACTAGTAGAATATTTTGTTTTAGCCAACACATGTAAAATAATAATAAAGTTACCAGTTTACAATGAATGCCCACACAAATACGAAGAAGTGGTAAACAAAGCAGGGTTAGGCTTTGGTAACAGCGTCTGTGAAATAAAATTATATTTTTCACCACTAAAGAGTGAGATTTATCTAAAAGTGCTATTTTTTTAAATGTACTTGAAAAATTAAAAATAATTTATTAATCGATAACGCTTTTAAAATATTATATCTGGTTCGCTTAGTCTTGATGACTGCACTTTGTAATTTTCGAAGGAAGAAGTATCTAAGGACTGCGGAATGTTTACATCGGTTCAGATTACTAAGAATCAGAGACCCTTTTAGTCCGTTGATATGATAGTCATTGCAAGATCAGACTTATTTTTGAAAGTATGGGATTGTCGGAAAAATAATATATTTATTTTAATATCTTGCAATAATTTTAATACATATTTAATTTAACGTAAATTAGATTTATTTTTATTCATGTATAACTGTATGATTTAAACAGCAAAATAACCAAAAGAATAAAAATTATTAAATAAATTAAAATTCTCTAAAAATAAATTCGGGGTCATGGTTTCTATGGAAATATTTAAATATACATTACAGTTAATATTAAACTAAATACTTAAATTTGTTCGAATATTGGTTTTCTTTTTTACTAATACAAATTGCAACTAATTAACAAGAAAACAAAAATAACAAGTATAATAATATTAAAAAAAATAAATATATGATATTGTGTTATTTATTAAGTCTACTTCAAAAAAAAATTCGAAAAATTAGATTCTGTTCTCTTGTTTTTGTGTTATTTTATTATTTTTCTAAATAACGTCGTTGATTTCATCTTGACGTTTATCGAACCTTTGGCAACGACAACATATTTCACTCATAGATTTCCAGCAATTACGATGAAAACAAGTACCGCAACGATTACAACGTTCGACACGTGAGTCCCAAGGGTATATTATAACATCAGCATGACAATACTCACACAGGAAACCTCGTGCCGAGCAAAGCTGTTTGTGATAGAATACAAAAAATAATTTGAAAATAAAATTAGAAATAGAAAGAATAGAATACTTACCACACAATTAAATATATGATTTTCACATTTACTTATCAGTTCATCTATAGACCGGTGCAAACAATTAGTGCGTGCATCAATAAAATCGGACATAGACCAATTATCAATATCAGCGGTTATATAATCGGGTACCGTTTCAAAATAACTCTGTTCACGCAAGGCAAAACGACACATGCGTATAAAGTCTCTAACATATTTCAATTGTAAACGTTTATTACGAGCACTGAGCAATGATTTACTACGGATATATAAGGCAGGATTTAGGTCGGGCACATAAAATAAAGGATAAGAATACATCTGTTCCAGCAAACGATAAGCAAAGACACTAACCGGATAACATTTAAAATCCCAGCTGCAAAAATAATGTAAATACATACAGAATTATAAATCAAAATTGTACGCTTTAAAAAATTAAATAAATATTGACGCTGAACACTTGAGTTTAGAGGCACTAAATATTGTTAGAACGAAAGAAATTTGTTTTTCTGATTGTATAACTTAGTAATTTTTACGAGCTCTTCGAAAGTGGTAGTTATTAATGTCATACAAATGCTCTATAATGACTTGCCTAACGACCACAATGAATATTTGCGGTAAATTGATAAAATTTTCAATATTTAGTTTTCGAATTTTCTCGTTTTTATATTGGAGACTTACGTTTGCAATATCTTGGCTGGGGTAGCCGAAATCTGATTTCGATGACAACCTGTACAATGATATTTGCCCAAATATGTACAGTAGCGAAAGCTATGCATATATTGAGGCGATACACGCATTCCGCAACCAGCACAGCGATAGTTTTGTTTCTTCAACAATTCCTTGCGACTGGAAATTAATTGAAAGTTAGAGAAATTTTGTGAAAAAATTATTTCATGTGTCAAATATTTACTTTGGCTGCGGATGATCAGTAAAAATTATTTGTTGTCTTGGTGGTGCCCAATATCTAGTGCCGCGTGTCGCCGAATGTATGATATGCTCATCAGGGTTGGCCGATGATGTTAGATCAGGCATTGGCAACAACTTTTGTGGCGTATCTTCATCCGAAACCAGCCACTTTAGTTCAGATACTTTGGGTAAGTGTTTTTCATCGAATTTCGATATTAGCGAGAGACCCACCACTTCTGCTGATAGTAAATCGTAACTAACCTCTTCTAGTTCAGCATAAGGAACATGTTCTTCCTCTATAATATCACCAGACGTTGAGGGTACCGCAGATGTACGGCAGGGATTAGGTGCAGACAAACAATCTGTTGCTAGAGGAGGAGCTACCAAATAAAACGTTCATTAATTTTGTTTTGCTCCTAAAGGCAAAGTAAAACTCTTTAACTCACCTTTTTTGTTTATTTTATCTTTTTGTGTTTCCAATCTATTCCATTTAATATGTTCGATGGCTGAAATAATAGCTTCAGATATGCGGAAATGAGCATTTTCCTTTTCAAGTTCTGTATTATTGCGTGACATGTGAGATATTTGCAGAAATCTTGTTAAACTTTGACAATTTTTAACTGAAATAGGCGATGATGATGATGCATCTGTATTAATGTTGGTGGTAGCTGGAGTCATCAATATATTGACACTCGGACAATCTAAAGGTGTGTTGATATCTTCGAACAAATTTTGCGATTTTCGAGATCTTAACTTTTTACCATCTACCGAGATGGGTAAAAATTTATCGAATACTGTAGAGCCCAAGGATAAGGATGAATTTTGCTGCGAGGACATAACTGAATGGTGATTAGTGTCTGGTATAATAGATTCAATAGCGGTTTCAGTCGTTTCTTGATCTGTTTGGCTGTTATGGTCTGTATACCAAGAAGTGTACGAGGGCGGGGTACTAAATAGTGAAGAAAAAAAACTATTAAATGGACTAAGGCTTTTGGAAGATTTTGTGTTTGTCGTCAGCGGTGTAGGTATAGCGCATGAAGCTGTCGGCGGCTGTTGCTGCTCTTTTCCTAGGCGTTTGAGTTTTTGTTTAACTTCCCACGTACGATCAGTCCATATCTTAATATCATCCGTATTTATTAATTGTATGCATTTTGCCGTAGTATTTGAATTGCAGGAAGACACTGATGTTGACGTTAAACTCGATGCAGTTGATTTAGTTGAATTCAAAGTATAATTTGATAAAGGACTTTTGCTTCTGTTTGAGCTTGCCTGAGATGTTGTAGGCTGATTATCATCATATTCGTATACAAACGAACTTGATGAAGAGTTAGTGGCCTGAGAATTAGACTGATTTATACTTTTGTTATTGGTAGTATGTGTTTTATCGCCTTTCGGTATAACTTGAGGTTCCGTGGCAAAACGTTTAATTGTCCCCATTGTTTTACATCTTGGTCGTAAATGACCCAAATCTGTTTCATCCTGAGCATCTAAAGCATTTCTCTTTAGTTCGGGAAGACTTTTAGTTTTTCGTATAGTCAACAATACTGGTGATGAAAGTCGTTGAGAAGTTTTTCTAGGAGATATTGTTTGGAGGACATTTTGTTTCCTTGTTTGAACTTGGGATACGACAATTACATTTGGTTGGGAGTTTGATCTCTTGTGATGTTTCACTTCGTTCTCATTGTCTTTAAGGATGTCATCTATTTGGCTTAACAAACCATACTGCTTGGTTTCGAAAGATGTCAGTCCTATTACTAAACTAGTTACGTACAATTCTTGTCTCAATAAAGCTTCTTCATTGTAATGCTCTTCTAAAAGTTCCTTATCAGAAACTAAATACTGCAAAAATGCACACAAATTATGTTCAGTTAGATTGTGCTTCAGCCAATGTATAATATGTAATGCGATTGTCGTTTGTGACGTTTGAGACTCTACAGGCGATTGATGTCTCCGCAGTACTGCAGTTGCTGGTACAGCTATTCTGGGAGGTGTATCTGTTGAATTACGCCTAACACTTACTGAATTACGCACCCATTCAAAATCATCGATTATTTTATGTAGTTTATATAAATTTAGTTCACTGCTACTGCTATTAAGATGATTTGCAGTGTTGTTATTATTGTTTACGCTCGTAAATGCATTGGGCGATGAATCATAATTTATTCCAGCAATATTAGTACTTGTTTGCAACTAAAATTAATATCAAGAAAAAATGGGTATTCTTGATTATGAAAATTACAAATCAAATAAAAATTTATAAAAAAAAAACCATCGTAATTTTAATTTTATTACAAAAGAAGAAAATGTAGTTTTTAATACAACATGAACATACATTCAGCTGGCACATCTTTTTATTACAAAGTTTTCGAAACTATTATTTATTTAATTTGAAAGACTTACGTAAATAGCTTAGCAAATTAAGTAAATATGAACGCGGAAAGATATTGAAATACACTAATTACGCTATTTGTTAGACATACCTTACCGCAGTCAGATGCTGGAGTTGGTGGAGGTTATGTCATTAACTTTGGTGAATGGATAAGGGAATATGCATTAGACTGTCTAAATGCGATATTCTACATGAACCCAACCCTGGATGCTAGTCCACATGAGTGTTTCACATACGTATCATTTTTAGTCCGATATAAATTAAATAAATGGTCACATGTATTTGGAATCTCATGCACTTAAAGAACTTTTCAAAGAGCTTTTACTATGAGTAAAATACATAAAAAAGAATACGTACAAGTGCAATAATTCAAGACATTACAGCTCAGTAACACATTATACATACATACTAGAATATTTATAATTTCTAAGACTGATTCAAGCAGTCAAAAATAGTACCCACAGTTCTTTAAGCATCCGTCTTTTGTGTTTTCAATCATTTTCCAACAGTCAATCACTATACATAATAGATTAAGAGAATAGATCCTTGGGGAAATGTGTATGCCATCGGAACATAAATCTAAAGGAAATCATATATCATACTTCTAGTTTCAGTCTATACAAATTGAAAATCTCGATGGCTTCGCAAATTTGTATAATTTATTGAATACTTTACGCCAGCCAACTCATCATTATTTTATCAGTTATTAATCTGGTATTACGATGTAGAAACATTTTACAACTTTCACATTATTAATTATGAATGTGATACTCGTATGTTGTGCGTACAGCAAAATGAAATAAAGTCACTAATTTATGTTTTATCTTTGATACATTTAAGTAATCTATCGATCAATCTTTTACAGCAATACTTGATTTTACTTAATTCAAAAGAAAAATCAGATGCCAATAACCTTGGACAATAAACAAAATGCAAATGTACAATTAACAACAACAACAATAAGCTGTTGATGTTTCATCATCCTCATTGCATTGAAGAAAAGATTGCCATCGTTTTCTCGTCTGACTACATTCCTCGCATTCTTTTACCAATAATCACACGCATTAATACATTAATGCTCATATACATCCATACACTCGTTCAACTGACACAGTCTCAAATATGTGACTGAGGCACAACCAGCAATATCATGCAACAGCCAAAGTAATAGACAAAACAACAACAAATTTCACTTTGTAATTGTTTTCCTCTTTTTTGCACTTAATTTTGTTACCTTTTCTGGATCATTTTTTAAACCGTGCATAATTATGACCACACAGGAATTTAGCACTTCTTCCAAGATAGTATCATCAATCGACCCATATAGAAACCACAAATTCAGGGTCTTTTTAAAATGTTCAATTAATTCTCGACACTTTGTTTCGTCTTTTAGCAGTACTTGATTGGATTTTTCTTTTACTTTTGATGCCATTATAATTTCGTTTGTTCGAGTAATTTAATAATATTTGCATCTGCGTTGTAATATTTGTTAATTGCAAAAAAATGGAAATACCCAGAATTTCAAGTTTCAAGGAAACTATATAACACAAATATGACTTGAATACTTTTGTGTGTCTGTTTCTCTTTTTGTTTCTTGTTTTTGGTAAAGTAAAATTCGCAGTTGAAATAAAAGCGCACACAATACCACTTAAAAAACACTGATAAAAACAAAGCCTAGCGTTGTTGTCAAAAGTTTCGCTTTGTTCTTTGTGTTGACATTTTTACAAAAATTTAAAGAAAGCAAAAAAGTGTTGCCACTTCCCTCATAGGTTTTTGTGTTTAAAATATTTACAAAACATGTTTAAAATAGAATTCGACGCTTTTTTATTTTTTATAAAACTGTTATTAGGACTTCCTAAATGAAAATATCTAGTAAGTGATGTGTATATATATATACATATAATTATTACTAAATATTTAAACGTATTTTATATTTATGAATTTATTTTTAATGTATTTGTCTCTTAAATTAGCGCTTTTTTACAATTCAATATTCAGCCCAGAAAAAGCATTGCCAATATCAAAATTAATTTGACGCCGTATTTTTAAAGACGATTTTAAGTCATATGGTTTAATTCGACTACCTGCTAAATGCCGACAACACAAATTCCCTGCAATTAAATAATAAAACAAAATTTATGACGGCAAAGAAGTTGTTAAATGTAATTTTGGGATTATATTTAATTTTATGATATTTTCTTAGAAAAATACAATATTTACCTAAAAGAAATAGTTACGGCCGGAAGAAAAATAAATCCAAATAATTTTCACAAACAGTGTGGTACAGAAAAAATTACAAGTGTTGGGTAGGGAGAAAAAAAAGCCAAACACCTAAGTATGCGTCGCGTATGGAACTTTACAGACATTTTTAGAAGGCAACACAGCGAATAGTCTTGATGGTTTTTGACGCATATGAACGCATACATGAACTTTGTTTTTGTTCTACACAAAATAACAAGAGAATTTAACGTCAGTCGACGCATTGCTAAGGACTTGCGATTTTTTTATTATCATCGTTTCATTAGTTCGATTCGTCGCTTATACGACGAAGTTATATAGCAGCGTTACTGTCAGCCATCGACTTTGTCTTTTTGTCTGGTTTTGTGATTTGTAAAGTACGGACGTGTAAATTTTTAATCATATATTTTTCTTTCTTATATCAAGAGAAATTTCTAAAGAAAGAAAAATTGGTGTGGAAAAGATATTTTTTTATATTTTCAAAGTGTAGAAAAAAAAACTTAGAAAATTTTTTCTTTGTATAACTTTGAAAGAAAAACGAAAAATTTTATTGAAAAAATTCTAAGTTCCCTTTAATTTTGGGACTTAGAAAAATTTTTTCATTGTTAAACTACCACCACCAACACTTGTAATTTTTTCTACACATTGTGTCGTTTGTTCGCTGAGTGGCTACCTGGCTACTACCTACTACGACTACCTCGTTGCTTCGACTTGTAAAAATTTTTCATTTTTTGCTGTTCATTCGTCTTTAGTTGGTTGACTGGCGAGTATTTTATTTCACATCAGCAAAATAATCAAAAATAAGAGAAATAATACAAGTGGTGAAAGAAAGAAAAAATTACTTAAATCTGTGACTGCATAATAGAAAAAAAAAAAAATATTAATATCAAAGAAAATTCCTGTTTGTGCATTATTTTTTGTTCATATAAGTACATTCTGAAATTATATTAAACAAATAAAATGAGTGTCGATGTGTCCGGAGAAAATGTAAGTATATTTTGTGTCTATTAAAAATTATTATTTTTTATTAAAATTGGAAAATTTTAGTATATTCCCATATTTTCCTGACTTGTTATTTTTACGATTTTTTTCAATGTTATATAGACTTTGAAAAAATTCACAAAAATGGCGACAAGTCCACTACATATCAATACAATCACTAATGCTAAAGTAGCGTTTCTTTCCACTAACAACTGTGAAATCATTTAAAACGCTTTTAACGTGGTGGAAAATGAACACGAAAATGAACCGTCTCACAAGATGTAGCTGAAAGAGGTCAGGGTAGTCACAGTCATGGCACTTTTTATATTCCTTCTAAAATACATTTTTAAGAGTATTACACCTAGACAAGAAGTAGTTCAAATATGCAGGAATTATCGACAAATATATTTCTGCAAACGTATACATAAAAATAATCTTCCGATTCTTGTTTACATTTAAAATGGGGAGGATTCCCATACTTCAAATCCGGATTATCTACCAAAAAAGTTTAGATGTAAATACTCGTTTTTATTACACTGATGCCCGAACACCGGTCCTGAAATCAGTTGTATCAATGTCAGTTAATTATATATATTTTTAAAAAATGCTTTTTGAAGTGTAACTTGGTATGTAATGACGCTATAATTTTATACTTTTTCTTCGAGTATGTCTTTATTAGGCATTATTATGCCTCGAAAAAGAGGTAAATTGGCAACTAATATGAAGAAGCCTGCACTTTTCTATAGAGGATCTCAATTGACTATTGTTAAAATTCAATCTTAATAATATTTAGATTTCGTATTAATATAAATTTTTATTCTCTGATATACAAATATTAATATCAGATCAATTTCACTTCATTATGAGCGTTGCCAAGCTCTAGTTTAAGGATTATAACGAATTTTTCTATTTAAAATTTTTTTATTTTGCACACAAATTTCTTAGTTGTTTACTTAAGTAAATAGGCTATTGACCTTGAAAATTTTCTAAATATAAAAAAGGCTTGAATAGTTGAGTTTCTTCCATTTTGTAATACATTAAAGATTCAAGTTTTTCTTTCACTTTTTTAAGGCAAATACGTTTTATTTTTAATTAAAGTTGGCACCTCTGCTTACATTAGAGTATACAAATTATGAAATTTTTCAGACTCTTCCATTGTTGGTTGCTGGTTGTTGATTGTTGATTACTACCAGTGAATATACATACATATACATATAGCTAAGAGTTAGTCCCATCCCATTTGTGTATTTGTAGATTTTAAACATTTATCCATTTGTCTTCTACTCATTTCATTTGGCCACATGAGCACTTGACTTAAAACGACATAACAATATACTTATGCACATACATAAGTTACAGTTGTATAGGCTACAATAAAAAGGTGCTCGTATGAGTATGTCGAGGAAAATTAGTTTATTTTACGTTTTGTTATTATTGAATAGGTTTGAAAATAGATTTCGTCTTTTTTACGTTCCCTATTATATTAATTTGCCTAATCGCTCAATTATAAATAGGATACAAAAGTAGGGAGGTTCTATTGTTACATATTGTAGCAATTCAAATAAACTTTTAAAATTTAGAAATTTAGAAACATAATGGCAAATTAATTAATTACACTTTTATTATGAATATTTTTCTTTAACTCATCTTCAAATTTTAAAATTTTATCAAATTTTTAATCAATAGAACCTTTCGTACGATAAGACGAGTAAAATTTGGTACGTATTTATTCATACCATGCATGGCCTCTTCTTATTACACGTTTTCTCAGGTCCATAAATAATATATTTTCTACTTACAATTTATTTAACTTTTCCTCATACTGTTAGGTTTTAACTTAGAATTTTCTTAAACACTTTTTGCGTTTTATGTTATATTTATTGTTTACTTTTTTTCTGAAGTATAATTTCTGGAACATTGACACTGAACGAATTACTTTCATTCAAACATACTCATGCATAAATATTCGTACTTACATATGTATATTTTTATATAAAGATAATAAATACAATTTTTTAATATTTTGCTTTAAGAACAGAACATACATACTTAATTTATTGTATTTGTTTTTGTTTGCTTATTCGTAAGAAATTCTCTTAAAGTATCTCTAAAAAGTGTGAATGTGAAAACATTGTTGCCAAGGTGTAGAGTTTTATTCATAAAAACATATTAAAAAGCACATAGGTTGCATGTAAAAGGAGGTGTTTTTTCTTAGCGGGTGTAATAAATGAGGTTACTGACTCGTATTCCAGATGATTTTTAATATTGGTTTTTCATTTCACTATTATAAAATTTATTTTGAAACTACTTTATAAAATAAATCTTTATAATCCTTAGTACGAATAGATAGGTATATGATCTATGTATCTATGATATTGGCATCGTACTTACTTCACTTGAGGTCACAATTAATTTTTTCACAATTAATAATTTTTCTTTTATAAAATACAAAGTATGTACAGCGATTAAATTTTACAGTTAAGCTAATGTATTGTTTGGCCTAATAACACTATATATCGTTATACCCTTAATTTTGTCCGCTTCGAAAAATTTTATTTTTCTACGTCATTTCAAACATTTAAAAGGCAACAAACTAATATTGTCTTTTCAACTAAAACCCATTTGATTAAGTATATGTATTTATTGAAATAATTACTACAATATTAAAGTGCTTATTTGGTTTATAAACGCTTAACCAATTTTTTTAACCATGTATTAATATTTATACTATTTAATAGATTGTTCAAGAGATCAATCATTATTGACTGCACATGTCATTTAAGACATTTAAGATTTTGTGTTAAAATATAAATATTTTCACATTTGTTGCTGAACTCAAAATGAAAGGTTTAAAGCAAACCGCAAATAATATAAATTATTTTTGTGTAAAATATTATTAAAAACACACTCTCTTTTTCAATTTCGTCTATAGTGTGACACACTTAGTTTTGCGTACTTTTCTATTATTTATTTATTATTATTTTTTAATGTTAGAGTACTCTTAATATTTCTAGAAAAAATTTGTCACAAAGCACGTGATTTTATTGTTTCTGTAATTTAAAATAAATCTACATACATATATTTTTTAAGAATCTGGTACAGGTTTTGTTTGTATTTATAACATATCAATAGAGAGAAAGGGGGTGAAAACGTGGAAACCACATGTTATATTTTAAATAAATACATCTACATAAAACAGTTGCTTTAGAAATGTCCATAATGATTAAGAAAGTTTTTCCTTAATATAATTTGGTTTTTTATGTTTTCCTTTTACTGAAAAATTTGGGTTGTTTTTGTCAATTGTCAATATGAATTTTAAGGGTAGCAAAGCCTCTAACTCTTCTCTTTAAGTACCGCAACCACATTGGGGTTGTATAGAACTTTAAGTACTTTTAGAAACATAAACAGTATAATACAATTTTCAATCTCTTTGCTCTTACCTACCTTTTTGGTTTAAAGTTACAGGAGCATGCATTAAAAATTATAAAAAACTTGTTTGTGCTCTTAAAATTCTTTCATTTTATATTTTCAATAAATTTCATGCTTAAAGCAAAATCACGCTCTCTTTAACTAATGGTTTAAAAACCGATTAGTAACATAAAGAAGATACGTTTTTCCCTTATTTTTTCTATGAAGTTTGGGAATTATTCAACGTTAATTAATTTGCCTTTCACCATTATATTTTTTGTCTATGCTATAATTTGAAAATGAATACTGTTTCATTTAACTGAAAACGTTTGATCCTTTAAAAGTCAGGAAATTACTGTGCTATTGACTAACAACATCGGAAAAATTGTAGGTTCTCGATGCCGACAATAAGTGTCTAATTATAATACATTTGTACCTTTTTTAAAGACTATTACTAAAGGTATAGCTTAAAGCAAATGACATTTCATGCGCCCAATAAGACCAATTTAGACTGTGATCTAATAAATAATTGAAAATGCCATAACAGTTTACATTCTCCCAATTTATTTCTCAAAGAAGTTTTTTTAAATGTTATTTTTTGTATTTTAGCCACCACCAGCTCAAAATGGAGGCACAGCAGAGGTTCATATAAATGGTATAAGCAATGGCCATAGTAATGGCAACATAATTAGCAGCAGCAGCAGCAAACATCATAAATCATCCAGCAAGGACAAGCATCGTGACAGGGATAGAGATCATAAGAGCTCCTCGTCCAGCAGCCATAAGAGTACCAGCCGGTAGGTGTTAAAAATTTACAATACTTGTAGAAATCAATAGTAACAAGGAGTTTTTCATTTATATTTTTAGCGACAAAGATAAACATGGTTCTTCGTCATCGTCTAGCAGCAAGGATAAACACCGCGATAAGGAACGTGACGATAAACACAAAAGCTCTTCATCCAGCAGCAGTCATCGTAGTAAAGACAAAGACAAGGAACGCAGTAGTAGCGACAAGGAAAGAGATCGTAGTGACAGAGATAAACACAAGTCATCCTCATCAAGTCACAAAAGTTCTTCTAAGGACAAGGAAAGGCGCGATAAAGATCGTAAAGAAGGCTCAAGCAGCTCCAGTTCTGGCAAAGATAGAGATCGTAGTGATCGTGACAAGGATCGCCATCATAAGTCATCTTCAAGTTCTTCCAGTTCTCGCGACAAAGATCGTGATAAGGATCGTCATCGTTCATCATCCTCGTCATCATCTAAACATAAACATTCCAGTTCTTCTTCGAAATCATCATCGTCGCATCGTCATGATGGCGAATTTATTAAACCAGAACCTTTGTCACAGATATCGCATCACTCCCATGTAAACGGTTTCAATGGTGATGTATTATCACAAGACATAAAACAAGAAAACATAATCCAAGATCCTCTAGAGACTACAATCAACAGCAACGGTTACAATCAATCATACGATGACAATTTTAAAAGGGAGAACGATCCCAACTTCAATGTATCACAGGCCAGTTCTTGTGACTATTCAATGTCACAGTTCCAGGACGATGAACCTCCATTTGTCATTAAGGCAGAGGCTAGTTATCGACACGATAGTCAAATGAAAGGCGAAGACTACGATGATAATGACACGCAAGACTATGAGGCAAAAGCTGAAGAGGATGAGGGTGAGGACGAAGATGAAGATATGCCTTTAGCCATGCGTAAAAGCAATTCGCGTGGAACGCCACAGGAAAATACCGCTGAAGAAGATGACGATGAAGAAGACATACCTTTGGCTAAACGTAAAGCAAAGGTTGAAGAGGAAGAAGATGACGATGATGTACCATTGATAGCTCGCAAAAAACCTAAAAAAGAATCAAAATCAAAGGATAAGAAAAAGAAACGTATCAAAGAAGAAGAGGAGGATGACTATGCCGATGTAAAACCCAAAAAGAAGTTGAAAAGGGAAATTAGCAACAGTACGGTGGTGAAAACAGAAACTGTCTCACCAACAAAGCGTGTAAAAAAAGAAAAGAAAGGTGATGAAGAGGAAGAGGTGTGGAGATGGTAAGTAATGTTATTAAAAATTATAATCAAGAACTGTACATATTTTATGAAGGGGTCAATTATGTGAGATGAGGTTAAATATAACAAGGATTTAAACATTATCAAACAAGCTAAATTTAGTAACTCCTAGATAATTAATAGAGCTTGTTTAAGGAAAGTAGTAATTTAAACCCCGATTTTTACTCCACGATATTTTCTTATAGTATCTAATTTGCTGAATTAAAAAATATGAAAAATCGTCAATTTCCGGCTTAAATGTATAACATTGACAATACTGTTTTAATAACAAATCAGCTGTTTCTTACAATGGCAAAATGACATTTAAAATAGAGGTTATGTTTGTTAGGTATTTAAGTGTGTTTGTGTGTTTTAAATAAACTTTGCGTAATGCATTTCGTTTTCCCCAAATGGCAAAAGCAATTGTATTTGCCTCAGTTATTTCACGATGTACATACGAAAATCTTTTGACAAAACAAACTACTCACGTTTCACAAGTAACAACAAATTTAATCAAACAAACGACGCGAACACTACGCTCTCCTCTACCAGTAGCTCAGTATTTCTTTTTGAGTCATAACTATGCCACTAAAACTAAAAGATCTAAAGAGGCTTGCTTGTCTTCGTCTTTAGTGGCAAAAACAGCAAAAACTAAACGAAAAACTTCTTCAACATCTAACGAATCTACCAAATCATTTTTTTTTAGGTGGGAAGAAGAGAAGCGTGATGATGGCGTTAAATGGAACACTTTGGAACACAAAGGTCCAGTCTTTGCCCCACCCTATGAACGTTTACCTAAAAATGTGCGCTTTTTCTATGATGGCAAATCATTGGCACTTTCGGAGGAAACCGAAGAATGTGCCACTTTTTATGCCAAAATGTTGAACCACGATTACTGTACCAAACAGGTATTCAACGATAATTTCTTCAAGGATTTCCGCAAGACAATGACCAAGGAGGAAAAGGAAATAATTAGGGATTTCAATAAATGTAACTTTGAAGAAATGCACCAATATTTCTTAGCCGAATCGGAGAAGCGTAAAAACGCCACTAAAGAAGAAAAGCTTGCCAAAAAGCTGGAAAACGAAGCTTTGATCAAGGAATATGGCACTTGTATCATTGATGGTCACAAAGAGAAAATTGGTAATTTCCGTTTGGAACCGCCAGGTTTGTTCAGAGGTCGTGGTGAGCATCCTAAAATGGGTATGATAAAACGACGGATACGTGCCGAAGATGTTTCCATTAATTGTGGCAAAGATTCCAAAATACCCCAACCACCACCAGGTCATCGCTGGAAGGAGGTATTACACAACAACACGGTCACTTGGTTGGCATCATGGGTCGAGAATGTACAGGGGCAAGTGAAATACATTATGTTGAATCCTTCATCAAAATTAAAAGGTGAAAAAGATCATATCAAATATGAAACAGCCCGTAAACTGGCCAAGTCCATTGATAAGATACGAGAAACTTATCGCAACGAATGGAAATCCAAAGAGATGCGCGTCCGTCAACGTGCTGTGGCTCTTTACTTTATTGATAAATTGGCCTTGAGAGCAGGTAACGAAAAGGATGAAGATCAAGCCGATACCGTGGGCTGTTGTTCGTTGCGTGTCGAACATGTTCAACTGCATAAAGAACTGAACGGCAAGGAAAATGTAGTGGTATTCGATTTCCTTGGTAAAGATTCTATACGTTACTACAACGAAGTTGAAGTGGAGAAAAGAGTATTTAAAAATTTAGAACTTTTTATGGAAAACAAGAAGACTGGCGATGATTTATTCGATCGCTTAAATACACAAGTTCTTAATGAACATCTGAAAGAATTGATGGATGGTAAGGATTTTAAATATAATTTGTAATATATTATATGTACTAACATATATTTCTTTTGAATTTTCTTGTCTTTAGGACTTACTGCCAAAGTGTTCCGTACATATAATGCTTCAATAACTTTACAGAATCAATTAAATCTTTTGACTAAGGATGACATGACTATACCCGAAAAACTTTTAGCCTACAATAGAGCTAATCGTGCTGTAGCTATTCTATGTAACCATCAACGTTCAGTACCCAAGAGTCATGAAAAATCCATGGAAAATCTCAAAGAGAAAATTCGACTTAAACGAGAAGCCATCGATGATTGCGAAGCTGAATATAATGTAAGTATATATCAAATATCTGATACGAAGATGATTATTGTTATACATTGTTTGTAATATTGTTTAAAAACATACATTATTCACTTTATTACGACAAATTTTCATTTACATATATTAAAACAATTTTGATTATTATTTGAAGGATCTTAAAAGACAAGCCAAACGTGGCTCAGTTAAAGAGAAAATAAATGCCGATAAGAAGGGTAAACAATTGGAACGTTTGAAGGAACAATTGAATAAATTAGAATTACAAGAGACTGATAGAGATGAAAATAAAACAATTGCTCTGGGTACTTCCAAACTGAATTATTTAGATCCACGTATTTCCGTTGCCTGGTTAGTATCAATGACATTTTAATATGATATATACAAATATTTATATTCTCTATTTCTATTATTTCTATCTATTTCTAGGTGTAAAAAGCACAATGTACCCATTGAAAAGATTTTCAATAAAACGCAAAGAACCAAATTTTTGTGGGCTATACATATGGCTGATGAAAATTACGTTTTCTAAATGTAGTTTATAAATACAACAGAACTATAACAACAAAATAATTAGTATTAGGTACTAAAAACAACCACATACACACAAAGAAGCCCACCCAAAATTACACTAAAATGAACACTATAATAGTTTTATAGCAATAGTATAAAATCAAATCCCATTTATAATTTTAAATGGCATTCATCATTCATACAAGCTATTGAATATTTATCTGTATTTATACATACGATATTATTTGATTTCTTTCTATTCCCCCTGATTTTATTCCAAACACACTACTAAAATAATTATACTTTAATTCATAGAATTAAATTGAAAACAAAAGGAATTAGTAATTAGTGTTCAAAATGAATAAGGTAGCTTAAATTAAAAAAGGAAATACACAAAATCAATACATAAACAACTATGCGATGGGAGATAAATAACAAGCCGCCAACCATATTTTTAAAACGTATTTAGCTTATAAATATGTTTAAACAATTAAATAACAAAAATAACATACATTTCTTGATTTCAAAATAATTTTGAAATTTTAAACTTTACATACATACACACTACATTACTTATAATAATTATTAGTTAAATTTTAACTGCTTGTTTTTTCTTATAAAAACAAGGAAAATAATAATTTTACAAAAAAAAAAAAAAAACAATTTCTTAGTTTAAAATGAAGTGAAATTAAATTAACTCTTTAATTTAATTAAAATTTTATTTTAAAGGAAATTGTTTTAATACAATTATTTGCAATTAGATTAATTAATAAAAAAAATTTAGTATCTTTCCTATTTTAAAGAACAAGACCACTACAAAGAAAATATTTATAAAATGTTGCATCTAAAGAACTGATCTTAAGTTATGTCATACATAAATACAAGATCTGGATCAAAAATAATAGTTTATATTTTCACTATAATTTATATAATTCTGTATTTAACTTATAAGTTATAAATAATTTTGTATTTAATAACAAAAAAAAAAAAATTCAAATGTTTTTAACATCTAGAACAAAAAAAAAAAAAAAGAAATCTTTTATAATTTGGAATCTTTAGTTTTTAAAACTTTTTAAATATTTTCCATTTTATTTGACTTTTTTTTCATTTTTTTTACTCTTCATTTTATGTAATTTACATATTCATTTTTCTATATTATTGTTTTATTTTATTGTTTTGCGATTAGAATTTATTTAACTGTGCAATCTATATATTTTAAAAACAAACAAAAAAACATTTTTTGCCTCTCTAATTTCTTCTTACACAAAATTTTATAAAAATTGTAGGAATTATTTTTTTTTCTTGTAGTTGGAATGATGTATTTAATTTTAATTTTTCTCAGTTTATAAAGCTAAAATAACAATAAAAGAAAAACAACAATGTTAAAAAAAATCACTTATTAAAACCATTTTATATTTATAGAAATATAAATAAAAAATAATAAACTATTTGTAGTGTAATAATAATAAAATGTTAAGTGTAATAAGAATATTTTCATTAAGACTAAATAAAAAATCAAGCAGCAACAACAAACCTATTATACAGAAAAACTAAATATACTATATCAAGCAAAAGAAAAAAGTATTTAGAAAAAATTAATCAACATTTTGTAATTTTTAAGAGAAAACTTAGTGAGAATAAAATCAGTACTCTTATATAAATTCATATAAATAAATACTGAATTAATTTGAATTGAAACATAAATGCTTGCCTACTTCTTTCAATAGTAGAATATAATTTATCTCTAGCCTGGTGTGATGGGAGTTTGTACTAAAATAAAGCGTGTCTTGATTCGGCCCTATACTGTCAATAATTGCACTGTATAAAGGAAAAACAAAATTACGCTTTGACTATAGCACAGAATGGAATTAAAAAATGTATATTTCGTTTTTCAATAGTCCCTAATTATAAATTTAAATGGAACGTTTCGTTGACCCATTTCTTTTTAATTCTAATTAATTTTTAAAAGACATTTCCTGGGCATAGCGTAAAAGACCAGAGTCTCTAGTGGGAACTGAACCCGCGACCATCACTCTATTAGTCTAGCACACTACCTAGTACCAGGGGACCCTATTCTCAAAGTAATGCATATTTGTAATGGCAAAATTAATCATATTCAAAATCGCTTAATTTGTTAAAAAAAAAGCTGAATAGCTTCACCGCCTTGCCATTGTTTACAGTTTGCTATTTCACGTATGTACACATCTTTTGGTGAATGCTAGTTTTTTAGAAGAAGCAGCATTAGTTGACATCCTCGAATTATTGTTGTATTGTTATACTTTGGTTGTATTCGTGTTTACTCTTTGGTGTTTGCAGATTATAAAATTTGCAAAATTTTCAATAAATGAAAAAATAAAACATGTGCAATGTTTAAATAACCAGAAAATAACATATATTTTTGTAATTTGAATTATAACAAAAATTTAATTAGAAGACTAACAGAAGCCGGTAGATTATTCCTTAGTCCAATCGATAAGATTATTTAGACATATATTAACAATTTGCACAATCGATGTAGTGGTGCGGCAGATAAGAAGCAAATATGGCACGTCAACGTGAAAACAAAAGTGGTAATAATAACACCGACAAAACGTCGAAACAACAAAAGTCTAATAAGCAAACAAATGAAAATGCCGAATCGACAAAGTCTACTAATAGTTCAGGTAGTAGAGGAAGTACAACAACAACGAGCACTACATCATCGAATACCACCATGGAAAAGCCTAAAACAAAACATTCAACACATCCGAAGAAGGCCACATTTGAGGAGCCCAAATCAAAATTTGTGTTAAACAAATGGAAGACATTGGCAGGTTGTATTTGTATGGCAGTGGCTGTTTACTTCGGTTATCAGGGTTATTTAGAGACGAGAGTCAATACACCCTTTGATAATCAAAAAATGGTTACACGAGCTGGCCTAGATGATCCTGAGCGATATTGGGGTTCTTATAGACCTCTTAACTACTTTGGAATGAAAACCCGTGATCCTCATTCTCTGGTGATGGGATTGATGTGGTATTCACCCTCGAATTTGGGCCATGGCGGCAAAGGTATACGTCACTGGTGTGACATGGGTGATAATCTGGACAAGTATGGCTGGACACATCATGATGGCCGTACATTTGGTATTCAGGAAATTCATGATTTACCTTTTGAACTGAAAACCTCGTTTGTCAAATATCCCAGCGGTAAACAATTTGGTGGTGATTGGACCGCACGCATATCAGTTAAAAATACCACACGAGCTTGGGATAGAACAATGTCTTTAATATGGTATGTGGCTTTAGATGAGCGCACAAATGGCCACATTAAATATGTGTCTGATGAGAAAAGTCCTGAAGCTGGTGTTTATGGCGAAACCCTGGGCTTGGGAGAATTTCAGTTGAGATTCCATCCTGTCAAGGGACGCATTCTACACAAGTCCTATTTGAGTACTGTTGCTCCCTCGCTGAGTAAACTTAAGGAAACCGTATTTACTCACTTTAGGGCGTTCACCGATAAGCGTGGCAATCGCTATATAGGTTTACCAGGCGAAATGATTTCCCATAACGGTAATTTAGCCTTAGATCCTAATTTTATTGCCATACAAATCACCGCTGAAGTTGATTTCACAATGGACATAACATATCAATCAACGTCGGGATTTTCGGTGGGTGAAATAGTACCAAAGCCGCCTACTGGCCGTGAATATACTGATTCATTGCAAGCTCAAATAACAGCATTCGATAAACGTTTCGAAGATACGTTTCACTTGAAGGCTAATGGCTTTTCAAATGAAGAAATAAAATTTGCTAAATATGCCTTAAGCAATATGTTGGGTGGCATCGGTTATTTTTATGGTTCAAGTAAGGTAAATATCCAACAACCTTTCTAACTCACTTCATAGTCATACTTCTATAGATAATTGTTTCTTTACTCACTGTTGTATATAAAACAGTCGACTACTCATTATCATTACATCATTTTAGATGAATAATTTGTGGACATTCGCCTTAATAAATAATAATGTTAACCATTTTAGGTACAATCAATTTATACTACAAACCCAGTACCATATTGGAAATCAGCCTTGTATACAGCTGTACCGTCACGTTCTTTCTTTCCTCGAGGCTTTCTTTGGGATGAGGGTTTTCATGGACTGCTTATTTCGTCGTGGGACATTGACATTGAACTGGATATTATAAGCCATTGGTTTGATCTACTAAATATTGAAGGATGGATACCAAGGGAACAAATCCTTGGTGTTGAGGCATTGGAAAAAGTCCCTGCTGAATTCGTTATTCAACACAATACTAATGCCAACCCGCCAACATTTTTAATCACTTTAAAGAAGATTTTAAAACATCATAAACAAGAATTATCCTTAAAAGGTAGATTGGATACCTTAGAACGTATATATCCACGACTGCAGGCATGGTTTTCATGGTATAATACCACACAAAGAGGTGATTCGGCTGGCACATATCAATGGCGTGGTCGTGATGCCAATACCGAACGTGAACTGAATCCTAAAACTCTTACCTCGGGCTTAGATGACTTTCCCAGAGCTTCGAATCCCACTAAAAAGGAACGTCACATCGATATAAGATGTTGGATGGCTTTTGCAGCAAGTGTTTTGTATGAATTGTCGACTATATTGCGTAAAGAAGACCATAAGTACTATGAAACGGCAGCCTATTTGAAAGATAATTCAATTTTGAATGAACTCCATTTAAGTCCCTATACGGAGACTTATGCCGATTGGGGTCTACACACAGACTCAGTGGTCCTTAAACGACCACAACTGACACAGAAAAATATTCAACGTGTTCATCAACAACAACAGCAATTGGAGATGGTGAGGGTTACGTTGAAACAACCTGATTATAAATTTGTTGACAGTACTTTTGGTTATGTGAACATATTTCCTTTTCTATTGGAAATACTCGATCACGATTCTCCCTATTTGGGGAAGTTATTAAATGACATTAAAAATCCCGAAAAACTTTGGACCCCTTACGGTTTACGTTCCTTATCGAAGACGTCGCCCTTGTACTTAAAGCGTAATACCGAACATGATCCTCCATATTGGAGAGGCCCTATTTGGATAAATATTAACTATTTAGCAGTTAAAGCTTTGCGTCACTATGGTTCAATTGAAGGTCCATATGCTGCGCTGGCACGTGAAATTTATGATAAATTAAGAGAAAATTTAATTAATAATATATTCAAAGAGTATCAACGTACCGGCTATTTATGGGAACAGTACGATGATACAACTGGTCGCGGTAAAGGATGTTATCCCTTTACTGGTTGGAGTTCATTAGTCGTTCTTATGATGGCCGAACAATACTAACTAATTCCAGATGGGAATTAAACGAAAATTGTAATTTTTATGAAAATCTGTATCTGTTCGATTATTGAACGAACAAACAATGGAAAAATAAGCATATAATTTAGTCAATTTATTTATTAATTTAATTTTAATAAATAAGACACATCCGTAAACTATTGTTCTTTGTAGATAAATTGATTAATAAAATCGTAAATAAAAAAAATACGATATTTTTTCTTTATTATTTCTATTCTATGCTGGATTGTATTCACGGTAAATGTAAAAATAATGTGCTTTTAGAGTAAATTTTATTTTAGAGTTATTTTTTTTTCCACACTTTAAAAGGAATACAATTATTTCAAATTTATTAGGTTTTTAATTTCTGTTAAATTGTAAAATTTTAGCTAAAACTTACGACATAATTTTGTGAATCAATAGTAAAAATAAAGAACAATCGGAAAAGTCATTTAATGGCTATTATGTTGGTATTCAACCAAGGGAAAGGGCGCATAGATAAATACTACTTGAGAAGGGGTTTGCATAAGTAAATGTTTCATACTTTCCTGCAGATTATTTCAAAGACTAAACTTTAACCGATTAAATCTGTGATAAAACTGTATATATATTTTCATACTTTTGTCATAATTTAATTTAATACAATATGATTTTTATTTTAAAAGTATAAATACATTTGAGAATTCTTTAAAACTAAATTTACAAATTATTATTATTCTTTTTATTGTTTTTCTTATATAAATCTTAGTATTAGAGAACGAGGATTTGATCTTACATTTTAAATGTAAATTGTACACTATTTTGTAAAATTCTAAACAATTTCAATTTTTATTTACAAAATAGGACAATGAATGAATAAATTTGCTTATAAAAAATACCACTATAATTGAAAGCTTTTAAATTTAAGTTTTTAATTTTTTAAAAAACCCGTAGTTCGAAACTACAACCACATTTTAAGTACAAATAAAATTAAATTAAAAAAGATCTTTAAATCTCATTCGATAATGGAAGTAATGTTTTTAATTAATCTTTGTTGTTGTTGTTGTTTTTTTGTCTATTTTAATTAAAACTGTATAGAATAACAAATGAAAATAATTATCTTTTACTTACAACAGTAAATTAGAAAAATTTGTATTAAAAAAAGAGATGTTGTTGAAAATCGAGAGAATAATTAACACAGTATTGAGATTTTACAACTAAAATAGAAAGAAAACAGAGAAAAAGAAAAATGTAATAAATTACTTAAATTAGAAATGGGGAAAGAAAGGATAAAATTAATCTCTCTTATTTCGAAAGGGTGGAAAACGGTCTAGTAAGGCGTGAAATATGCTGCCAGGTATACGTTGGTGTTTATTAATTAATACTTCTAAAGCTTGGGCGACCTAAAATTATAAATTTTATTAGAAAAACAAAACAAAAAACATTTTCTAAATGCAAGCGAATAAAACATACCTTGATTTGTAACTGCTCCGGTGTTAAGGAACCATCATATTCTATAGGAGCACCCAAATAGGTACGGAATTTAACCGGAAAACCACCATATATGGGATAAACTGGTATTCTAATGGCATTATAAACCTTCAAGAAAAATCTACGAAATATGCCCACTTGCCGAAATCCTTCCCTTAGGTTTTGAGTAAAGCACGGTATTATGGGCGCTTTAGCCTCTAAAGCCACTTTTGCAAAGCCCACGCGATTACGCCATAATAATTCATAATAGTTATCACCAAATTGAGCTTCATATACGCCACCGGGCGAAATGGCCAAGAGATTACCATCTTTTAGAATATTTACACACGATTGCACCGTACCAGGACTAATATGGAATGCTTCGGATATAGTACCCCAACCGGGTAATTTGAATAGAAAACGATCACCTATGGTATAAATCAATTGATCTCTTTGCAATAGCATTCGAGAATTCAAATAATACATGTCTATCGGTATGGCACCATGATAGTATACAATTAAGGCTGGTCCTTCCTGAGGTATGTTTTCCATGCCAACGACTTCATAGCCATGATAAATGCGAGCATGAGCATCCCATATAGCAGCAACTATTTTGCGTCCAACTTTCCAAAAGCCACGATCCGAGCGTACCGAACGTAAGATGACTTCTCTAAAAAAAGAAAAAAAAAATTAAAAGAAAGGAATTATTTAATTTAATTTCTTTATTTCATTTAATATATTATACTGTTTTACAAATGTCTTATATATATTAAAGAGTTTAGAAACGTTGTTTCTTTTCTACTTAGTAGTTAAATTTGAATTTTGTGAGCTTTTAAATAATTTTTAATATACAAAAGGAAGGGAAAAAATACACAAAAACCTTTATGAAACAATAGTTAAAGTGTAAAAATTTGTACCAGAGTAAATTGGATATAGTTTTACAGCTGGAATTCATTTATATGTAGATATTGAGAAAATTGACATCTTCTGTAGAAATTTAGAGTTAACCTATTTATTTTATCCTGAACGAGTTCAATGCCAGATAATGTGTGGAGTCGTTGTGTAGAATAATGCCAAGGAAGATTATATAACATCTTAAGGAGCTTGTTTTGGGCTATTTGAAGTTTTTTAAGATGACATTTAGAAGAAGTAGTCCAAACCGGGGCACAGTAAAATATTAAAGGGTGAAATATGGACTTGAGTATCAATTTCTTGTTATCAATATTAAGAAAACTTTTCCTGTTAATAAGTGGGTACATTATATGGATTAATTTGTTAATCTTATCTAATAAATAAGGTATATGGTTGTTAAAGTTTAGTTTTGGATCAAGTATTATTCCCAAGTATTTAACGTTGTTTTCCCAACTAATATCATGATCCATGAAACGAAGAGGGTTTTGTGGTAAGAAACATGACTTCCTTTTCCTGGTGAAATATATTGCCTTTGTTTTTTCCGGATTTATCATAATATTCCACTTATTGAAGTATGAATTTAAATTTTCCAGAGCCAATTTTAAATTGGCAATGATGTTTACTGCATATTCATCGGAGCTAAGTATAGCTGTGTCATCTGCAAAAATTGTGGTTACACAGTGAGGAAAAATAGGAATGTCCGCTGTAAAAATATTATAAAGGACTGGAGAAAGGCAAGATCCTTGAGGACATCCTGCTGTTATGTTGATTTTTTGAGATGTCGTTGTAGATATATGTACAGAGAAATATCTGTCGTATAAAAAATTTTGAATAATTTTGATGAGCTCATGTGGAAAATTTAGTCTCTTCAACTTGTAAATGAGACCGTTGTGCCAGACCGAATCAAATGCTGATTTTATATCTAAGAGAACCATACCCGTAGATTTAGCATTTTGGAAGTTTTCCTTTACCAGTTTTCTTATTTTTATTAAAGGTTGTGAACTGTTATGTTCTTTACGAAAACCAAACTGTTGCGGAGGGAGAATATTATGCACATCAATAAAATTGTTTAATTTTTCTTTTAGAATTTTTTCCAGAATTTTACTTGTGGATGACAATAGACTAATTGGCCTATATGAATGTGGTGAATCAGGAGGTTTACTCGGCTTTATAATTGGTATTGTTTTAGATATTTTCCAGTATTTCGGAAAGTAACACAATTTAAGGCAACTATTAAACAGATTAGTGAGATATTTTATACCGTTATTTGAAAGATTTTTTAAACATTGGTTATTTATTCTGTCAATTCCAGGCGACTTTTTATTTTTTAGTGTTTTAATAATTTGTATTATTTGTGGACTATTTACATAGTAGTTGTCCTGTGGATTTACATTGCAACTTCGAATTTGGTTTGCTACATTATCAACCTCAAATATTGTGTTTGTATCACTTAACCGGGATGAAATGTTGTGATTTGACATAAAACATTTAGCTAACGTATTTGCTTTCTCTTGTTGTGTAAAGCTTACTTGGCTATTATCTTTCAAAATAGGAATATTACATGTTTTCCGTTTTAAAACTTTAGAAACCTTCCAAAACGGTGCCGAAGACTTTTCCAAAGTAGTTAGCATATTATTCCAATTTAAATTTCTAAACTTATTGGTTTCAATACAGATTTCTTTGTTTAGCCGTGACATTTGCCGATGATCATTTATATCTCTATACCTTTTCCAATTTCGTCGATATATATTCCTAAATTGGATCGGACGGTAATATTTTCAAGATTTCCAAGGAAATAATAAAAAAAAATTAAAATACTAAAGTCATCCAGAAGAGTTCTGACTTCAGATGTTAACATTTACGCCAATAAATCAATTTTGAAATCAAATTCGAAAGATTTGAACAAGCTTTTAAATTGGCAACAAGTGTAAGTGCTCAAACCTGTATTAAGCTCATTTAGATACGTACATATGTTCATCGTATGATTATTTTTCTATTAAAACAATTGCGATTTTAATATTATTCTTATCACAACCTCTTTGTATAGACCCCCAGTCAGGTATTAAAAAATCTTCAGTCATATTTCGATTTTTTTTTGTTTATATTTCCTGCGGTTTTTAAATTTGGTATTCTTATCAAATGTTTATATTTTTATTACACATTAAATGCTATCATTTAGTATTTGATTTTATTTTTTTTTTATTCTTTTTTTCTTATGGCAGGGGGTGAAATCAATGATTTTCAGCCATCTGTTCTATGCGTATTTATCAACAATACAGTAAAATATTTTGAAATTTCTTGATAATTAAGTATCAAGATTTTATTTTAATTTTTTATTGACTAAAATATACGTACATACATAATTGGACATTACAACCCTTCAGTCAGGATTACAGCCCAGATTCTCACACCAATCATATTACGTGCCTTAATTTTATACTTGAGTGGCGGGACCTACAATTTAACGTCGATTCCGAACGACAGATTTTGAGAAACATTTTCATGGCATACTCTCAGAGTTTTTGGCAGAAATCTGCTGAGAGGAAGTCGCCGAAGAAATATTTTGTGAAGTCTGGCCTGGGGCTCGAACCCGGGCTTGACGTCTAATAAGCGAACACACTACCTAATAGACTACGGCGACTACTTTAGATAAATTTAATGTGTTGATGAATGTATGACCATCTCCAATCAAAAATATTGTAAAGTGCTCGTAATGTATTCGTTTTCTTTAGCCTTTTTCAACTAAACAGGGAATTTATTTACTGTAGCAGGATCTAAGTAGTATAGTGCAACAACCATTTCTCGAACAAGAAAACAACTATGATTTCTACAGACTTTATGCGATGTGCTCTGCTTCTACCGAACTTTTAAGGACTGAAAGTATCAAAGTACTATGAGTGAAGAGCATTCTGTGGCTTAAATCACTACTGATTACTTTCGAAGAGTGTTTTTCTGGTGTATTCCTATTGCTTTTTAATTGTTTATTTATTGCTGAGGCGTAAACACTTTTTCATCGGCAGAGACAGAGAGACTAAATATTAAGGTCCACTACCGAGAGCTCAATACAAGAGTTGTAAGACAAACGTCTTGTTAATTGAACTGGTTTTTGTGTGGTTTTTTTCTTTTAACTATTGCCATTTTTCAATATGTGTTCCAGACACATTAATCTGCTGTTTCCGTAAGACAAAGGATTTCAGATAATCGATAAGTTGCATGAAAAATCCTAAATTAAACAAAAGTTTTGCCTGCAATCGTTCGTCCTCTTTATAGTGGATTACGTTAAATTCTGATATTCACCAGTTTTTATATTACAAGTAACATTATAGCTGGTAGAGACCTACACGGTACATGGAAATACATTCACTGTTCATTGTCGTTTTCGTTTTCGTTTGAAAAATGAAGCTATCGCGTCTATATATAAAAACGATAGACTATTTTAAATTTTCTGTGACGATATGCATATATTTCTAATATTTATATTTCCTAACTAACATCTAAGAATACGTGTTGGTTATGCCAATAACCAGTTCCAGCGATTAGAACAGATAATAGATACATTATTATAAAAGTTAATTACAAGGTAATAAATGTTTTGCATTTATTATTGGCTACCACAGTAGACATTTACAACGCATTTTAAGAGTCAATTGCACTTCCAATAAAATACTGTATTTTTTATTTTTCTATTAAAAAATGTAATTTTTTTAAGTGGTTGATTCATAACTCTTATCACAAATTAAGAATGACGACTGCAATAAGAAAAACTTAATACTTTTCTTTTATTATAAAATTAATTATAAGAATTTAAAAAAACCGGAAAAATTTATCGTTTTCATTGTTCGATCATTATTAAGAGCTCTACATGCTATAAATAAAATATTTACTGATAATGATTGTGTAGCATAATTTAAAGAAAAGAATAATTAATTGCCCTCTTTTTCATTTATCCAGTGGTATTTGAATCATGTATGAATTTGTATAACGAAAAACTGTATCAAGAGATGGCAAGAATTATTCAACTTATAAACCGTTAAAAAACGACTTCGGTTGCAGTATTATTCACATAAAAAACTGGGACTTGATATGTTTTCTTTACATTTATTAATTTTTTTTCTGATTCTCAAAGCCCTAGTATCAGATTTTTTTTTGGTATTGTCTTATACATTTCCTTTTCGAAAGCAAATTAAAAATTATATTTTATTATTAAACTTAATTATTGGATATTAAAGGAAGTCTAAATATTATTAATTTGTTTTATTTTTAAACAATAGTTTATGTCTAATAAAATGAAACGTGAATACTTTTTATAAAATTATAAATTTACAAATCGCACTCTTATCTTACAATAAATGCCTGTACATAGTAATTTGAAATTACAACTATTGTACTTTACTTAAAATTGTAAATCCCAACTAATAATATGTTTATGAATATGAAGTCTGGCTCATATATACATACATATACGTATATGTATTTACACGTATCTTAACACAAATATTGGTTAATATTTATAATAACAAATAAAATTTATTTACAAATCATTACCATTTTAAATAAATGTAAAGCCAATATTGTCATTACTGCTTTAGACAGACGTAAATCAATTTTAAAATATACACAAATACGTATGCACACTTGTCATAGTTGAATAAAAAGTCTACTTTGAAGAAACACATGGAGGCAAATGTGTTTTAATAAGACGAATTTGAAATGTTTTAAAATTAAAATGTTTCAATGTTTTATTCGTAAGTGTAATAAGATTGTACAGTAGAACCAGGATTATGCGAGACTATTGGGTTCGATCTTAGAACAGAAAATAAAGAAAAAATAAGTTTTTATTAAAACATGCTATGGCCCTAAAACACTTACAGAAATATAATTCGATAAGAACTTTAAAAGAACACGTCTCGCATCTGCACGAACTAATATTTCTCTTATTATGTTAACATATTAATCGAACGAGTCCACTGTTAGAGGCAATAAAGAAAAAGGAAGCAACCGTCATTGTCCAGAGCCGGATTACGAAATTCGGATTACTATAGAAAACAGTGAAATCTTGGTTATCAACAATGTAAGTTTCAAGTTTGGATTTCACTTTTAATTTGACGTCTTACAAGGGTACAACTCTATGTAATGACAAGATTCTAACAACTATAGCACACGAGAGACTGTCATTCATAGTAAGAGTATAAAAACTGCGAATTAGATAATCAAGACTCAACTTCAATTGTTTCTTGTAGTTTATGTACAACTTTAATAAAATTTTTAAAACTTGCGAGTAATATAACTCGTTTAAGGTTTTACTCTAGAGAATAATCTTTAAAAAGAATACTAAAAATGTATGCGCTATTTTCATATCTTTATTAAAAAAGTTGACGATCTAATGAAATGAGTTAGCAATTTTAAAAATTATTGCTTTTGTATAGTTAAAGCAACTGAAAACAAATTTTGTAGACCGGTTTTATAGTTTCTCGACCTTCGTTACAGCTTTTCCGTTGGTACTTCAGTTGTCGAAAACATTGTTGAACTGCATTTTATTAACAATAGAATTATTTGTTAAAATGGTATTATTTTCAATTATTTCATTCAATTCGACTATATCAACATATGTACTTAAGAAAATAAACAAATTAAAATACTAACAGAAAATATAAAAAAATCAAAGACCTTGAACTAGACAACTAAATAATACATTTCCATAAATCTCATTACCCAACGCAATGGCATTAATTAAACATAGAAAGAAATTGTCACAATTAATGATATTCATTCATTCTTCATTTATTATACACAAAGTAGATAGGAAAATAAAGGTCTTTCTGGTCAACTTAATAAAAAACAACACCGGCAATTGTATTTTAAAAAATTATTAACATGAAAATATAAACATAGAAATTAATTGTGCAGAAAATATTTAATTAATTAATAATAATTAATTATTTAATTGTAGCATTTTAATGGACAAATTAATAAAATATGTTCAACTCACTGTTTATACTTTGTTTCTGTTGTTTATTATTAAGCTGACCTACTTACGAATTTACAAAGTTTTACAAATTTTTGTGTAAGAATTATATAAACCGATGGAAATGGAGGTTTTTCGAATTTGAGAAACTTAAACTATATTTTTTGATTCTAAGAATTATAAAATTGATATCGTTTGTTTCTTGAAGTAATAATAATTAATGTAAAATTTATTTTGCCATGTATTTCCTTAATAAATTTTTCCAATCAGAAACGATCTAAACATTCTATGCGCTGCTCATTTACCTCCAAACTTTTATAGCGAACCTACTCTGGGACACATTCTGTCCAATTAGAAAACATCATAGAGAGCCTTGTTGGGAGGTTTCAAAGCATACAACTTATAGTGTAAACCTGGTGTCCCCTTTTTTTCATATGGTGTATTATCTTTCACGGAAATTTGTAAAAATCCTTCTTTGCCATTAGGGACGGTAATTACCACAAAGTGGGATAATGAAATTACCTTCAGAACGTGAATAAGCTATAGAATAAAATGCGGCATATTTGACTTCAGTTTATATGTATCACATATACAAACATTAAATGATTCCCTTAGCAAGTAGTAGTTCGAGGAATAATAATAATAAGAATAGCAAAATTATCTGCATTTTTCAATACTTAATACCAACGTTCACTCACCTGTGTAATTTGTAGATAAATAATATTAAAAAGGATATGTAGATCAATGCCACAAAGACTAATGGCAAAAGGAATGTTGCAATCAGTGGGGTCAATAAACGATAAACCCACAGCGAATAATCCAAATCAATGTAAGCGGCTAAAAGAGAATACAATAAAGAACTAAGAATTAATTGATTTTGTTGGTAGAAAAAGATAAAATGATTAAAAAAAATAAAAGAAAAAAGTGCTTCGTTGGAGACTTACACAAAAATTCTTGCAGACCTTTGGTTAAATTATGTATAAAATCCATATTTAGAATTGGGGCTAAAATTTAATGGCTGTGGCCTTCTTTTGTATGTATTGTGGTTGTTATTTAATTTTAACTTTTTCTTATTAATTCTTGATGATTTTGCGTTTTAAGTTGTTGTTATTGTTGGTATTTTTTAAATCGCTAACTTTCTTTGTAAAATTTTGGCTTATTTACCAAAAGAAGCATAATAATTAATTCAATAAATACTAATTTAAGGTGGTTGTTGTTGTTTTATTGTAATGATATAAAAAAGAACATCCTTTACTTTATTATTCTTCCTCTTTTTTGTAAATATTTACGTTATTGTTTTTTTTATTATTTTTCTCTAATATTTCTTCTTTTTACCCTTTCTTCTTTATTCTCTATAAGTTTTCTCTTGGCAATTTTTTATATATGTAGAATATTTTACCATTATATTTCTTTTTTACTTGTTTTAATTGTTGTTATCATATTTTTATCTAATATTATTGTATTAAATGTAGGTATTCTTTTTAGTTGTCTCTCTACCTATATACACATGTTTGTTTGTGTATATATTACCATTTTACTATAATTTCTATTTTTGTTTCTAAATATTCATTTGCATCACAACTTTCACTTTATTCGAATGAATTTTTGACAGGCATTTTTAAATAAATTAAATCTTATTTCTAATAGAGTTTTATTTGATGGTTTTGAATTTTCTTTTTGCAATGTGGAAACATAAAACAAAACTGGTAAACAATTTTGCACACAACTTTACTTGCCGATTTTACAAAAACAACTGATGTGGAGCCAATTTTGGCAATTCAATAAAAAAAAAGACTGATTGTCAGTGTTAAGTGATGCCAAGTTTATTCAAAGGGCAGCTGTATAAACACCGAGAGAATATATAGAATAATACTACTACACCATTTCCGAAAGCTTAATATCGATTTCACTAACTTGTAATTTGTATTAACAAATAATATAATGATGAAGAAACATTTGCCAATTTTGTACTCAGACCAAAATAGAAAATTTTACTGTATACTATCTGTGAGAAATAGATACAAAATAATGTTTATGGGCCCAATGATACCAATTTCACAGAAGTAAAATAAAATTTTTAGTTTTTGTTTTTAAGATCGGCTCATATGGCATTAACCAGTTTGACGCAATCAACTTAAAGTATTTCAACACCGACTAATATTCGACTCAGAACATGTATAATCTATATGTATATGATTATATTAGTATGTGAAATTTTTTATTTTTAACATCTTTTTTTAAAGTGTACAAGGAAATTTGTTTTAAACTTGGCAACACTTTCAAACAGATTTAATTTTTTTGATTAACAGCTGTTTTCAGGGTTTCAATGACGTTGAAAACAAAAACAACAATAATTTAAATCAAAGTATAACATTTAAATAAACAAAAATAAATTTGCTCACACATGTACTCCACTAAGTGAAATCTACTCTACGCTTTGTTTTTTGTAAAGTCAACAATATTTTCAAATTCATTGATCATAAATTAATGGCGATAAAAAAGAAAATTTGCAAATAAGTTTTATTTAAATTGTGTTTGTATTTTTATTGTAAACTACCGTGATAGAAAGATAAGACTGAGCAAAGAACGATAAGCTGCCGATTTAGAGAACAAAAGAAGAGTCATAAACAAGCGAAGGTTAGTTGTGGACTTATTTTTAAGACTACTGGTCAAAGTATTATTGAATAAAACATATTCTTTTTCAACGAACTTACTTAGCTTTAAAATGTGTGTGATATTTTTCTATGTCAACTCTAATCCTGGTGAGAAAGGATATAAATTAATTTTGGCTTCCAATCGGGATGAATTCTACGCCCGTGAAACTAAACAGGCTGATAAATGGTTAAATGCCGAACATGTATATGGCGGCATCGATTTAGAACCTGGTCGAGAAGGTGGTACATGGTTGGCTATATCTGGCAAAGATGAAGTTTTTAAAGTGGGCGCTCTCTTGAATTTGACCGGAGAACCTAAGCCTAAGCATGCTGTGGGTGAGTGCAATTTTCTCCATTTTTAGGTCCGTACAATGTTTTATTATGTAAGAAACAAAGTTTGGCTTAAAAAGCCTGTGGTATTTATAGTAATTTTTTTTATCAGAATTTTATATTTCTCGGGTACTATTGAATCTCCTGTAATGGTTTTAAGATATCATTAATCTTTGCAGAAGTCAGATCCTATCATTTTGGCAATTTAACGACATAAAGTAATGCTGATATGGGCCACCACAATATTGGTTAAGCTTCACAGTCATATAGGCCTTCTCATTTGCCTATAATGTTTTTAATGGCCATGATTTGCATGTGTGAAGCCAGGGTGTTATCTTGTTGTTCAATACCTGTTAATCAAAAAGTTCGTTATAGCGACTATCACAAATATAGAACAATATTTAATGTAGCTGTAATAATTATTGGTATCTGAATGCATTTACAGCTTACTATTCATACAGGATATTCAAAGTGTATTCTACTGCCTAATGAATTTATAACAATTCTGATAAAAAATCTAAATGTTTAACAGTTTTGATTATTTGTAAACAATTTTGTGTGTATTGCACTTTTATAGTATAAGTATTTGTACATAAATTTACGATTAACAAATCATAATAAACATTTTTCCATTAAAAATTAAGTTTTAAATCATTTAACGTTCCACAATTACAACCACAACCAACACCACCACCACAACCTCGAACACCATAATTACTACAATAAAAATTCCTTGTTAATAGCCTGCAACTCAAATGGTTTAAAGACAGCCAATATTATTGATACTAAGACTTCTTATAATAATAGTACTACTAGTAGTTCTTGTGATCCAACACAAATTCCAATACACAATAATAACTCTTTACTAGGAAGGGGAATGATCGTTACTGACTATGTTCGTAATTATAGCAAAGACTTTAATAATGATAATTATAATCAACAGCTGGTCGATGACTGTAGTAAATACAGCGCTTTTAATTTTGTATCCATTGAAATTGGGTAAGTCCTTCCGTTTTATGTAATAGTTTACAAAAAAAAAATAAATTTATTATGCTTTTACAGTTCGCCATCTCTGCCAGCTAATGTTACTCTTTGCAGTAATGCACCCGCTGGTTTAATACATTACAAGGAGAAAATTTGTTATGGCTTCGGTAATAGCCTGCCTGCAGTACCGTTCGAAAAAGTCAGCTATGGACGTGATACTTTTCAAACAATTGTCGATGATTTCGGTAAACAGTCGCAGCCTCAGGAAGATAAGCTTATAAGCAAATTATTAGATTTGCTAAAATGTAAAACGAAATTTTGGCCCGATGACGAACTTAAAAGACGCGCTCCTCTATATGGTGAGCATTTAAGTGCTTTAAATGTTTTAATACCCGAAACGGGTTACGGTAGTCGTACTCATACAGTGATATTAGTTGATAACAACAACAAGATGCATTTTATCGAAGAAACTATGCTCACAGAAGACCCCGAAAGGGAATGGTCACATACTCATATTAAAAAGCAATTTTTTTAATACCAAAATATTTTAAATATTTAACATTTCCATTAGTTTTATAGATGTGCTTTCATTTATTCTACAAAAACCAAAAAAAATACTGTTAACTCAGGATTGTTTTGTTTAATTTAAATTTTTGTTTTTAATTCTTTAACTCACAGCTAAATGTCATTACATAAAAATTTATGTATGATTTTTTGTTTTTAATTACAAAATATGTATTTTCTTTGTTTTTTTAATGTATTAACTTGTTTTTAATAAATGTACACTGCATTCAGTGTTTTTTGTTTTTGAAATTGCCACTAAAAATTATTTCCTTTTGTTGTTTCACTTTTTATATGCTTTCGTCACTTTACTTTTAACACCTTTTAAGGCTCCCTTGCGGGCACCATTGACAATATTTTTAAATGTGCCAGCATGTTTAGCGCGTTTTCTGTAGAAAACAAAAATAAATAAACTTAAATCTCTTTACTTTACTTTCTTTTAAATCGTCATGACTTACCTTTTATTTAAAGTATTCCTACTTAAAGGTATATAGGCGTACGGATCTAATTTTCCCTTCTTTTTCATATCACCTTTAGCTTTTTTAGTAGAGTATTCTGTGCCTGCATGATTCGATTTTCCTGATTTTGCCGAATACCCTGATTTACCCGATTTCATAGAGACAGCATCAGAACCTACCGTTCTGTGAATACCTTTGCCGCCTGTTGTATAACGTGATGCTGAAGTTTTACCTGAACGCATGCTTAATGCGTCTGCGGCTTTACGTTTACGATTTGGTGCCAGAGCCAATTCTTCCTCTACAGAAAGAGAAGAAACAAATTGAGTTTTTTTTCTCAATAAATAATAAAATGAACAAATGAATAATATGTTCTTAAAGTAAAGGAAACACATTTTATTCAAAAAATACAAGGCAAACTAGTAGCTCTATTCTTTCGTAGAAACAAGAGCAACAACAGTTCAGTTCTTACTCACCATCACTGGAATCATCTTCCATGCCACGTTTAACAGCTTTTTTATCATTCAATTCAACACCCTCATCTTCATCGTCATCGCTACTACTGCTGTCATCCCCAACGTCAGCTCTGCCACGTAAAGCCTTATCGCTAATAATAAGACGGCCATCTTCGGCAGTTTTGAAACCACGATTAGGATCATTTGATTTCGTTTTCGAGGCAGATTTTTCAGTATCCAAATTCGGTCGATTGGCTAAAATTTCAATTTAATTGTTTAAATGAATACAATTCTCAAAGGGAATCTTTTGCAGAACCTACTTAAAACATTTCCTATTGACTTAATGTCAGCCAAATCTACAATGTCTTCTGGATCTTCGCGTATAAAAGTATTGCGTTGTTTTTTTGATTTCGCCTTATCAGCAGTGTTATCCATGTCTTCGTCCATATCATCGGGTAAGTCGGAATCAGAATCAGCCAAAATATCATCAATGCTGTATAAAATAAAAGAAACCATGTAAATAATATTTCTTAAGTATAAAGAAAATTAAGATTTATAAAAACTATTAAACTTACGTAACACTTTTCTTTTCCAAACCCGGCACAAATTCTTCATCTGAGCCGTCGTCATCACTGTCTTTGGCATTATCTTCTGATTGTTTTTTACGATTATCTCGTCTTAATTGTTTGCGTATCTTTTTCAGTCTACGATGAGTTACTTCATCATCGCCAGGCACAAAGCGTATCAATTCCTCAGCGGTAAAACGCTTACAAAGCTTTTTCAACAAGTAACCAATCTGTATGCGACAATAACGTTTCGTATCCTTAACCATAGCCGACAGAGATTTCATCTAAAGTAACACATACACATACAAAATGTCTATTAAGTATTTTTAACGACACAATTAATTATCATCCAAACTTACTATTGTTTCTAAATGATTAGCCACTAAAGGTGCGGGCATTACTTTAATGAAGGTAATCAAAAATGCCACTGAAGCCTCCGCTTGAGACCTTGATTTTTGCACTAAAAACACAGCTATTTGCTCCATAATAAATTCCAAAGTACTGACTGTTAGATTTTTGCCTTGACTTTGTAAGACAGTGCGAAAAGCCAAAATTGTATTCGTGATTAATGACTCGTCGCCAGCAAAACCAGCTGTTAGAATATCTACGAAATCGTTTAATTTTTCTGCTTCGTGATACATTTCCAAAATCAATTTTAACAGTTCTTCGGAAACATTCTCTTTCTTTGTGGAGAATTCTCTGTAGTTTATAACAGCCTCGGGTAAAGTTTTTATAATTAATTTGTCGGAGACGTTGTTGCATTTCTTGGTCTCAATTAGAATTTTTAGACATCTGAAACAGAAAAGAACGTTTATAACACTGTCCAGAACAGGAGAAAAATAAAAATCGTTCTTACCTTAAACGAGCAGCTTGACAAACGGCACAGCTGGTGGAGAAAGCTTCCAAGAGAAGTTTTTGTAAGGCTATCAAATTTTTACGGGTAAACTTTTGACAAGACGCAGCTTCAGATGTTAAAATATCACGCAATAGCCTAAAATAAAAGGAATTTTATAATAAGTATTTTGGCAAATTAATAGTATTTATTTATTTCGATGAAAGACTAAATACCATGTACTCCCTTCATGTCTGTGCTGTAATTACACCAACAGCAGACGGAGCATACAAATATCATTTTTAATACTTACTCATAAGTTTTACGTTGTTGTTTCTTTAATTTCTGTTCATCCTTGGCTACAAGTTTTGATTTTTCGTTCTTCATTAAAACCGGCACTATATAGGTTTCGAAAAACGCACGTATAACTTCACAGGTTTGGAATAAAACTAATGCAGCGGTTACATCGAATATGGAATCATATTCAAAACTGCCGACAGCAGTGGCCTCTAATTGTTTGTTGGCGGTGTCGAAAAGTTCTTTCAACATATCATTAGGGGTTTTTGTTAAATACAACTGCACTCAATGAGAAAGATAAATAATACAGTATAATTGAACAACGCGAACAATATTAAACCAACCTCTTACCTTAATAACCTCCAAAGATTTCTTGCGTAAGTCTTGTTCGTAGGTGCCATTAGGTTTCTGTGTGTATATATTAAATAGACGTGGTAAAAAGTTTTTAGCGTATTTGCCTAAAGCCTCATGTATTACGGTCTGTTCTTCGTTTTGTATCAATTCGATGAGACCGTCGAATATGGGTGCTCTAAATTCAGGATTGTTATCCAGAGCATTACCCAAAGTAGGCGCTATAAGTCTGAAGTTTTCTGGATCTTTAGGTGATCTACAGAAACCTGGAAATAGACCCCATAACTGGCAACATAACAGTTCATAAGTATGTGACATGGACACCAATTTTTCTTCAGCGAATTTGTGCCATTTCTTATTACAGTTCAATGCCAATGCCAAAATAACTTCCTTAAAGAATTTAAATGAAGCACCAGCAGCTCCTTCTCTTAATAACGGCAATAACCAGGACTTTTCCAATAAAACTTCGCCTTTGGCATTAGTTAAGGGAATGGATTTTAAGACTATTTCAGGACCCATTGCCTTGATGGCAGAAATAATAGCATGTTCGATTTGTATACGTAATGCCGATTGAGTATCATAACGTTTGGCTAATTCCAACAAAGAAGATGACAGTTCTTTGCTGAAATGGGGACCGCAAACTTCAAAGATAATGGAAAATGTTAACACTACATATTTGGCTACTTCTCCGAAAGGAGCACTTAAGACTTTATGCACGGACATGATGATTTTACTTATCGCCACACGATATGTGTTGGCTAATTCCTCTGTTTCACAGGCAGGCTTGACACATTCATACATCATTTCTTTAAGAGCATTTGAAACGCCTGAAATAATATCCGTTCTATCCGAAAGCCACAGATCTGTACAGCAAATATCCACGAATATGGGCAAAGCATTTATGCACAAATTCAAATCCAATTTACTCAGGTGTATGTGACCCTCTTTTAGCACAGTCAACCAAGCTAAGGTTTGTCGATAGTCCGTGCGATCAGGACGATATTCATGTATGGCCGTTATCAATTTAGCACACAAAAGACCATTCAAATTTGTGGTACGGGATAGGAAGAGTTGATGTAATGCCTGCAGACAGTTGGTTCTTAACAAGACATTGGCTGCTGTCATTATGGACAGCAAATGTTCACATACAGTTCTTATGTCTTCAGTTTTAAAACCACTTATGGTTTCCTTCAGCAAAGTCAAGGTATGTAATACGGTTGTTTGTTGTTGAGCCAGTACTTCAGGCTTAAATTGATTTAAACAGAACTTTGTAACACGACTACTAGCTGGATGAGATTTGATTTGCTGCTGTTGAATTTCCATTTGAGTTTCTGTGTCATTATTGCCCTCTTCATCTGTAGGTTTTGCAGGCAACATGAAAGAAGAGCCATGTATGATGGAAACTACAGCATGTTGGGCAGCCTTGCGTATCTATTAAATTAATTTGTAAAATTAGTAGATCTTACAATATATGTTATACCTTCATTTATAACATGTTTCGAATAACTTTCTTTTCAATTTACCTTCGGTTTTGAGTGTATTGTAAATGATAATAAAGCATCTATATATTGCCAAGTCGATGTATACGTCCAGGTCATATAATCCTGTGCTCTTAGTAAAACCGACAGGCAGCCAATAATCTAAAAAATATTTAATTAACATTAGCCAAGTTTTTTTTTTTTAATGGAAACAATAAAAACCTACATATTTAATAATAGCCATGTTATTGGATTCCATAAATCTTTGCAAACATGACATTAATGTTTGTGCCGTTTCACTAAAACGCTTTCTCAATACTGCTACTGGTACAGATTTAATTCCCATGGCCAACAAAGATACACCGGCAATAATATCATTATCTTCTGTACTGGCTTCGATTTGTTCCATTAATAAAATGAAATACTCTGTGGATGATTCTGTGCCACCTCTCTCTTTAATGATTTCTGTTAAAGCTGTAAGAATGGCCAACATTTCTTTATGCAGAGCCGACGAAGCACGAAAGCCTACTAAAAGCTTTTTAAAACTCATATTACTACATGTGCTGTAGTTAGATGCAAAAGTTTTGAATGTCTTAAAGCTGCCTCCTTGGGATTCGGACATTAGCTCATCGTCATCATCGTCATGTAAGCTAAATGATTTTAGACTGCCCGCAACATCGTTAACTGTTGTGGTTTCTGCATTAAAAGCTTGGCGCTGTTCATGTTTCATTACAGCCTCCAGAGTTAGGGTATTGGGATTTGTTCCAGTTTCTGGAGGAGCTGAAAATTAAGCCAGGTTTGTATTTGAATCAAATTTATATTATTATTGAACTCGTCTTACCTAAACTTATGTTTGGTTGAAAAAATCTTGATTTTGCTTTCAAGCGATGTTTCATCTGCTCCGGGTTGGATGTGGACGAATGTCCTTTACTCCAGGTTTTACCCTTCGTGTGGCGCTTTAGTTTAGAACGAAATTTAGCCATTTTCTTTAATTATTTTTAATCGTCGTGAGAATAAAATTTAAAAAACGCAACAAACAAAACACGTGCTGAACTCCACTGCTTTGTGTATTTGTATGACAATTGTCATTTGCATGTCAACAAAGAAATAACATCTCTGCTTTTGTTATACTACAACAAGGCATTCAAACAGAAATATTAACAAAGTAAGGAAATATGTAAAGAGCGAATTTTAATTAATACAGAAGAATACGGCTATAATCAGAAACTCGATAATGAAAATAGAATACTATTAAACATACAAAATTTAAATTTAAATTTTCATTGTTATTTTTATATCTGTTTAAAAATGTTGTTGATTTTTTTTCATCAACTCAAAAAGTTCATTTTATGTTACAAAAGATTTATTGGTTTATTTATTATTTTCTAGAAGTTGCCAATCGTTTTTTACAATGTAACATATGTCTTATTCTTTGTTTAAAATATATATACATATATATGTTGTTAACGCTAAACGTAAATAGTGTGTTATCATTTTTGTATGAATACCTATCACTAAGAAAAGAAGCATATAGAAAAATATGCAAAGAAACCAGTTGAATGTTGTAAAGTGAGAGATAAAACGCAAATTGTAAAGAAAATTCGATTTTTATTACAAAATTATAAAATTTTTTTTACTTGACACTAATTAAACTGAGGTATAACAACAAGATAGTTGTTTAATATGTGTACTTAGTGAAATAAACAAAATTTTTTAAAAGTAAACAAAAAAATAGAAAATTGTTAAAACCTTAACAACAGAACATAAATGTTGAGATAGAGCTAAGAAAACAAAAGAAAAAGGAATGAAAGAAATTGAAATTGTTAGTTAATAAAATATAGAAAAGCAATTAGAGATAAATATATGTATATACATATACTATTTTAATGAACATTTGATTATATGTTGAAGCGGTCTTTATATTATTTAATAGAAGAGGTGTGTGAAATACAAATACGCTACTGTGACGTACATACATATGTAGCACGAAAGTATATATCGAAAGCTTGTGTTTTTTGCTAAAAGAAAAATGTGTTTTGCTTAAAATCATGCTTTTGTTGTAGCCAAAAAACAATAACAACAAACAATAATAAAATAATAAGAAAACACATACGTAAAGTCAGAGTGAGAGAGCAAGAAATCAGGAAGAACACAAAGCAGAAGATATTGCGTTCTTTTTGTTTTTGCAAATTTTCATTTTACTTTTTGTTTGTGTTTCATTTGTTTCTTGTTATGGCAATAAAGTGAAGTGAGTGCCTGCTATATATACCCGATACGGTGAATAAAGCAAAGGGAGAAATAAATTCCTAAACGAGATTTTTTCTTTTAGTTTAGCTTTTTTGCGGCTAAAAATAGCAACAGTTTTTGTCATTTTTTCCCTATTTTTGCTCTCTCGAATGCTTCTTCTTATTAAATTTTCTATCAATAAAACGATAACCAGGAAATAATAAGTGGTGTTAAGAAAGAATTTAATAATAAAATTATTTTATTAAAAAGAAACAAGAGAAAAGTTTTTGAAAATTATTGTGACAAAATAAATCAAAGAAAATAAAAATAAAACGTGTTTAGCAAGCATAAAGTGAAACGTTTTTTAATAAGCGAAAAAGAAAAAAAGAATACAAATTTTATCTTAAAAACTTTTTGAGTGCTAGTAAGAGTGTGTATGTGTGTGTGAGTGCTTGTAAAACAATATGCTATTGAAATATACAAAAACAAGTGGAACAGGAGCTGGTTCCAGTTCATCCACATCATCATCTAACATGGCTGGGACTTACATTGCTCGAGGAACAGGTTTGTATACCCGAAAATGTATATTTAAACGAATTATTAATTCGGATTTATTGACCAATTTTCTGGTTTAAAACGTTGTAGCAATTTATCAACATCGATGAAATTGTTTATTCGTTTGTTTGTTTCTTTCTGTTTCTTTTAAAATATATTTGTTTATTAAAAGTTTGTTTTTTCACATTTTTTTAAATACCCTACAGCAAAAGTTGAGTATTAACTCTTAATTAAGTGGATTTGTAGCAATAAATTAAAATTTCATAAAGTATAAAGCGAAGTGAAGCTCTTCGTTAGAGAAGTGTGCTTTAGGAATTCGTTTTCTCTACCCCTAGCGATATTAGCATAACCTCGTTTGGTTTTCTAAAGTTTATTGCCGTCTGTCGTTGTCTATTTTTTCTAAATATTCAAATTTATTAATGTTTACCTTGCTCTTGTTTTCTCTTATTCATTTATATTGGGATTTAAAGAGTAAATTTTATTATTTTCTCTTAAATTTAAAATTTTGAAGAGTACGTACCAAAGTGAATTCATAACAAGTGACCCTGAGGAAACAGCTGACTTGTCTTGGGCTGTCAAAATTTGTGTGTGTTTGTTGTGCGTTTGTGTGTTGTTGTTAATTTTTTTTCTTTTCCATTTTTTTTCTTCCTATTTTGACATCCGAATGGAGGTTTAACAAAAACAAAATGCCTGTTTAATTCTTTTTAAAATTTTCAAATTTCAATTGCTCTCTAGCAATTGATAGAATTTGATGGATAGATAGCACACGATAGAGAGAATTTTGAATCTTTCTATTGAAATTTTGTTTACAAATTGGCAGGGTGGTTAACTCAGTGTTTTGAAGCTGTCCTCTGAGGGATTTTTTTAGTTCTCGTTGTAAATAAGGTTTGGTGTCAGTGGTGCCTTTCATTGCTAGGTTCTTGCTGGTTTCACTATTCTGTGGGTAAAAGTCGGGTGTTGTAGCGTCACGCTTTATGAAGTGGCTAATCCATAATGCATTGTAGACTATGGTCCCTCACAGAAATAAATCCTTCATTAAGTCTAAAACTTTTGTGAACTTTGTACATTCAAGCATGGTTGCCAAGGACTACTTACTTATTTTATTGTCCACTATTAAACTTTTAGTCAAGACTACGGCCTCAATTGTCAGTGTTAACATTTCTAGCGTTAACTATGGCTCCTGCCTATTATCAGATCAGTAGTTCATTATCTGTTCTTCCTGAAACGGATGCTCTAAGTAGGGGCGCCTTTCGAAATACCTTCTAATAATAGCGGAAAGTGTTGATAAATTCCTGAATTAGCGATTAAGTGTTACAGAGATGTGGTTCAACAGATAATTTGTCCATTTAGGGCTGGTATTTTTTCTTAACAAATCAATCTTTCGCTAACGACTGGTAAAGTAATTAAAGACTTTCAATTAGTGTGGGATGACTAATCGCTAACATCACCGCCCAGAACTTGCGACGATGATTGGCGTTGCAGTTCAGAACAAACGTGCTTGTGCTAAACAATACGGACTTGCTCCTATTGTAGTCGTATAAGATCTTCTTCTCTCACTAGTATTCAATGGAGCTGCGGTTGGAGTGGTTATCTTTCATTGCCTAATAGAGACACGTGCAAAAAGGAAAAATAAACAAATGTTGTTGTTGTCTATTTGGTTTCTTTTTCTGGGGCTTAAAAAAGAAATCCCTTAAAACCTTTTTAAACGTTTTCTAGAGAATTCAATTTACGGCCATGAACTCTGTCAACAATTTGCTTTTCGTTTAACTTTTGTATTCCCTTCAATTGTGCGATTCATTTAAATTACTTTTTTGTATTTTTTTATTTCTTCAAACGTTGGCTAAAGGAAGGCGCTATAATTGATGGCAGGCAATTTGTCAGTTGCGCTTACCCAGTTTTTGTGTCACAAACGCATGCTTTTTTCTGTGCTTATCTCCATACAAAATTAATTGTTTATCTTCTAACATTTTCTAATGTTTCCGATATATTTTGTAATGTGGTTCGTTGGTTGGCTGGTTGGCGTTAGCGTTTGATTATAAATAGATACATATTGATTTTATTTTTTCACTTGGCAACATGAAGTAACAACTGTTGACATCGTAACATTGTTTTTATACTGCAAAGTCATAAAATAAAACGATTTTTTGTTTTTGTATTCAATAACCAGGATATCTTTATACCACCTAGGTAGAGTTCGTTGAATCTTAATTACGCTTGAGAATGTTGCCGAACTATTTCTTGAATTTTGATAAAAACATTTGTCTTCGATACGAAATGTATTTCGGAAAGCAGTGATTATTTTGAATTTTTAGTTTTTAAAGAATTACTCTCCTTGCTCTGCTAATACCAACAGCACCTACAAAAGTCCTTTAATTACAATGCCAGGATTAAACTATGACAGGCGAAGATTGGTAAGGTATTTGGTTTCTATGATATCATCTTAATAGATTATATCTTCTGGATGAGATGGAGCGAATTTGGAAGAATGTAATCACATGGAACTTTTTGTGTAATTGGATTACGCCAATAGCAAATAGATTTAAGTCTTGAATCCTATTGGAAAGAGAGAAAATGAAACTTATTCCTATCGACGACTTAGGTACTATACCTTACGAAAATTACTGTTTAATCATGACTTTCTGTTTGTAATAAACTCTACTAGATGAGCAATATCTTATTTATCTCTTCTTGCGCGTTTCCATAATGTCCAATACTGATGCTGTTCTGGTGTTCTTGTCAGCTATTCAATAGTGTTGCTCTGTACTTGACAAAACTGCTTTGGCGACTTTATCTTGCTCAGTCAGAATCAGTTTATTGAAGATGTCTTTAATTTTCGATAACGCAGATCAATTGCAATGCAGACGAATTCTCCTAAATACATATGTTTATAATTTTATGCCTTTGTTAGTCATACAGTTTAAATTGATCATCTTACCAGGCAGAGCGTACGTTCAAATGCTCGGGGCAACATTTCCAGGAACTGAGTACGAGGGAATGTTCATTGGTTGTGAAGGAATGCTGGTTGGAATGTGATTCCTTTTCAGATTTCGAATGTACAGCAAATAGGGGCATACATAGATATCTTCATCAGTTCGACAGTCCGATATAGATGATATGAATTATGAGTATAAGTAGAGTAGAGTACATTTTTTTTCTGGAGTGCTACAAAATGCCTGTCAATGTAACTCTCCTAAATATTTTTAATGTGTGTTCCAAGGCCACTTTAAGTATACATTTTAGAACACTATCCCTCTTCGCTCTTTTATAACTGCAGTTTTGAGTGAGGAAAATGGTGAATAGTGAATATATTGTCCACCTAGGACAAGTTCATTGGCATGTAGGTTACTATAATTGCCTTTATGTATGCGTAATAATCGAAGACGTATTCCCAATAGGATCATAACTGCCACTTTACAAGAACCATAACACGCCTCTTGATTTCTTAATAAATACAAAAAAACCAGACCCAAACCATATGTTAGAATTTCTTTTTATTGATTGAATGTCGTTGTTTATTAGTTTCATATTTCCCTAATTACTTAAATTTCTATTCCATCGTCAGTTCATTCAGCCTACTAGAGTTCTGTTGAGTTCAATCCAATCAGTCAGTTGGTCAGTTGTATGTTCCAACCTAACTCTCCTCATGTTGTGATAACGAATTCGTAAATAAATATTGTTTTTCTTTCATTATCTTAATTTTGTTGTTGTTGTATTTTGTTTTTGTTTTAATTTCGATTTTCTATTAATTTTGTGGTTCGTATAATCCAAAGTAAACGAAAAACCCACAAAAAAACTTATTTCCAACAAATACTAACGAAAACATTCAGCTGAAGTTCATTCAACTCGAAATACATAGAAGAAGCAGAGGTAGAGGTAGAGAAATAAGGCACGTAAATAAGCAAAAACAAATTAATTTTATTTAGATTTGGCAACAAATTGCAAAAAAAAAAAAAAAAAAAAAAAAAAAAAAACTAAACCATACCACACCACACTATACCGCACCATATTTGTTAATTAATTTTGTTTTGTTTTTTTGTTTTGAAATTTCAATAAAGCAACTCACGAAATTTTGTTTACAAAGAACGCAGAACGCCACACAAAATTAATGAAATCAAATCAAATCAAGCCTTAGGTTAGGAGAATAATTCTCTTGGCTGGAATTGCTTGAGGTAATTAAACTGCTGATTGGTATCAGTCAGGACATGACAATTGTTTAAATGGCTTTATTTTGAGGATTTAATCGATAAAGAGTTTAAATGACTTTGAAAGCTTCACAAGATCAGAGCTGTAGCAGTAGCAGGTTATTTTTTGTTAACCGTACATAGTTATCTCTCTCAATCCCTTAGAGATGGTAATTGCCGTACTTTATTGGTATCGGTTTAAGTACTTTTTCTTTCATTTGTACTGTTTGGTACTTGTAATCAAGTCGACGTTCTGAGCTATAAACGGAGCAGTTAAGCAGCTGAGAAGCACAATTCTACGGAGCTAGGTAGTGTGAAGGAGACGGTAGTGTTTTGGCTTATTAGACGAGAGCTCGTGGTGCAAAGCTCAGCTCAGACATCGCGAATAAAACGAGATATGAACAAATATTTCTTTTTCGGTGACTTTCTCTCAGCAGTTACAAAAAGTTTCTCAAAAATCTGTCTTTCAGAGTCGAGGTTAAACTGTAAGTCTACACTCACAACATGGGTGATGTAAGAAGCTAGGTTATTCTGCTGTTATAATGACATATTAAGTAAGTTATATGTTATTGGCCTCCTTCTAACATTATGGTAAATTTATTGAAAATGGAACATTAAAAAAACAATCCGTCTCGCATGAATTCAATTTACCAAAGCAATTCCTTATAAATTGTTGTTATCGTAAGAACAGAGATTCAATTGCAAATTTAAAAAATCTTTTTATTCGTGCGGCTTAAAACACACAATTTATGCATGAAAAGATGTCAACCTACAAATCCTTATGGCCAATACATATTGACAAAAGTCTTAAGCAAATTTTTTAATTAAATTCTGATAAGAAATGTAAATTGTTTCGCAGAAGCAGACTTTTTTTTAACTCAAATACCGCTTGTATTGTTTTTATTTAATTAAACTGTATTTGCAATTTATATTTATTAAAAAACACCGGGTAAACACACTCAAGCGAAATAGTAGGGAGAGAGTTCTAGAAATACCATGAAAAACTTTCTTTCAAATCTAAGAACATGTATGAGACCATTTCATTAAATATTTGATTTTTTTTTAAATTTAAAAGATCCCAAATGATAACCAACGGTGTTTTGAGGGAAAGGAATCAATTGTTGTTTTTTTCAAGTGGTACATATCATGCCCGACAACAATAAGTTCACTCTTCTCCCAATCCTAAGCTAATGATAGAGGCCTAAAGGAATTACCAATAAAATGGCAACAGGTTGTTGCACAAATTTGGTGTCACTACATCTTATGCGGCTCCTACACATTGTGATTAGTTGTACAATTTTTACTTTACAAAATTTTAATTTATTTTTATAATTATTTCTAATAAAAAAGTATTTTAAGTACTTTTCCGCACATATTTTAAAGTAGTTGCACTATTTTTCTGCCTTCAACTGTTTACTATGTGCGAGAGAACAAATTATTCAAATTCAACACTACTTTACAGTTATTGACCTTTTCTATGGAAGTGTATTTGAGAGTCACTCAATTATTATTATGATGAGTACATATAATATTGTCTCACGAGTATTGTTGCAAGTACAATCATTTTTTCTCTCTTTTATTTTATTTTTATTTTTATTTTTCTTGTTGTGTGTGCATTATGAAAACACTTGACTGTTTTATATTTTATTGTTGTTGTTATTGTTTAAAATCTCGTGATTAAAATATTACAAGTGTATGCGAAAGAGTGAGTGTGATGTGAATAGTTATTACCCAGTAAGCAATAAAATATGCAAATTCACTGCAAAGTGTTAATAATGTGATTGAGAGTAAACAGCTGCTGCAAATTCAATTTATTCTTGAATTTATTTCAAATTGTTTAATTTTTTCTATTATTTTTTTATGCAAAACTTAAGTCAATAAAATAACGAAATAAAATAAAATTTGTTGAGTTCAAATTTGAGTTCTATATCTCTTCTTTTAAATCGCATTAAATGTAAATGTTTGCTGGGTTGTCAATAGTTTGTAATGTTCTATAGAAATTGTCAATTCTTATTGTTAAATTAATTTGTTTACATTCATAGCCAGCCAAAGCCAGCCTATATTATTTGGTTAGTATGTGTATAGTCTTCTTAATAGTATAATTTATTTAATACATATGTACTCACATGCTCGTGCATGACTCGTTATTAATGACAACGACAACACTATTTGAATTAGATTTTCTTACATTTACCCGGCCCTCTCTATTTCTACTGCAACCGCAACCTCTCCCTGAATCTTTTACTTTTCCTATAATTGTATGAATCAATGAATGGTTCGGTGGTATAGACGGATAAGATGAAAGCATGCAATTCATGTAAGTTTGTATGTGTGTAGGAGTGTGTGTATTTGCTTTCATTAAATACCGTTTGTATTATTCAATATTTAATTACGGGGAAATATTTATGATTAATCATGCTGTAGTGTTGCCAAACGCTGGATAATTTCGAAAGAATTTTCCATATTTAGAATATTAGAAAAAAATCTGGAAGAATTGTGGATAATTTAGTTTGATACTCAAATCGTGAGTTATATTTAATTCCGAAGCGTTATCAGCTTAAAGTGACATAATTTTTATTATTTATTGCGTGTATAATTTAAAAATGCTTAAGTTTACTGGCAATTTTAGGCTTTTACTGTGTAATATTAGAGTCCTTTGAAATTTCCATTCATTCCTATTGTCCTAATGGTAACTGTGACTAGATTTTTTAAATCTGCCTAGAATTCATCTGGCAAGCAAGCCCGAAGAATGTAAGCGCCCCACAACGACTCCTACAGAAGATGTTTGGACACCCAGAATTTACCAAACGTGTTTGTCTAGCTGTAGGTGGTTTGTGGTAATAAAGCTACTTTAATAAAATTGACCCTGTGGATTAGAAATGTTGTTTAAGAAATGTGATACAGCTATAATTGTATCATAGTGGAAACTTGGATCGAACTGAAGTGAGCTGTGCTTGAGCAATTGTGAATTTAGCCTAGCCTAACCCAATTCTCAGCTTTTCTTATTCACTGGATACCCTGTTCTGAAGTATTAGTGGTATTCGAAAGATGCTAAGTCAAAAATATTTTCTAAGGCAAAAATGTTTTCTAAATAGTTTTAAACTGATTTTGCAACATGGTGCAGAGCGTTACGGCTTCATGTCTGGTTGCATAGGCCAGGCGACCGTAATGTGTATTTTTATTATAAATCAATTAATTAGTTCGATCGATTGGTCTGTTTTCAACAGCTCATAAGAAATGTAACCCTCTGGCCACCCCAAAAACACTGCATTTATTACTTCGGAAGTAAGTTTTGAATTTCAATTATGAAATCATCCTTCACGCAACACAATTAAGGGCTAATACGGTAGCAAATGAAGTTTATTTGGTTACGTTTTAATTTACAAAACATTTGGATTTTAGCATGTTAACGTTTGTAGAATCGTTATCAAAATTTCCTGTTTTATTGCTAAAATTTTTAGTTTGGCAACCTTGGACAAAGGGTCAAACCTTATATGACAAAGCAAATAATATAATGGCAATAATATTGTCATTTTCAAAATTAAATTTCAAGAAAAAAATTGTTGCTTTTCAAAGCAATTTGGCATAAAGCGATGAGAATATAATTTTTCATGTTGGTCGATAACATGAAAGATTGCTTTTATTAAAAAAAAAACTCTCAATTTATATATACAGCATAAATGTTTGAATTACGCATTTGGGACCTACAATTTCTGAGAAACTTTTCATGTCAATTTTATTTACTCTCAGAGTTTTTGTCAGAAGACTACTGAGAAGAAATCGGTAAAGAAATTTTTTGTTCATAATTCGTTTTGTACGATATGCCTGACTTGGGGTTTAACCCACGGGCTGTCGTCTAATAAACCAACACACTACCTATTAGACTACAGCGACTTCAATTGATATCCTTTTACTTTAGGTGAACACCCCTTTTACAGTGACTAGGATCTACTCGAAGCATATAAAACTCTTTTTTTAATTTCAAACAAAGAACTTTACCACGATGATTCCATCAGAGCATGCTTGATTTTGTGTTTTAATAAAATTTTCCACTTTAGAATTCCTTTAAAACACATTCTCTCCTCACTCTATGTATAGTGTAAACCAGGAAGTGATTCAAATCCAAACAAAATCCATTCACATGATCAGATACAAACGACGACAAGAAATTCAATGTAAAATCGATTTTATATAGAAATCATTTAAAATCAGTTTTAAATTGTTGTAAATTAACATTTGACGTCATCGAACGTTAAATAACTTACCGTTAGTTAGTTAGTTAGTCAGAGAGCAAAGTTTTCAGAGGAATTATGGTAAATAATTCGAGTTGATTTTAATGGAAAGATTTTTTTGATCAAACAAATTTTGCTTCTATAGAAGCAATCCTCAATGCCGTTTGCATGTAATTTATTCAATCATTACATTACTGAGAATATTACTTTGCGTGTAAACAATAAATCATACCTCGTATCGTACACTCCTTCTTAATAGAAAAAAAACAACAACAATAACGTAATGAAATAATGAGAGAACGAACAATTTCTCATTAATTGTTGAAATTACTTACGTTTTCTAAACAACAACAACAACAAAAAAATCACAAAAACAAAGAGAATTAAATTGTCTGTCTTTGAAATTGTTTTGAATAGTGAACGATGCATATGAAATTATTTGTGCTGATTAATCAATAGGATTACGGTGCACTTTATTGCGATGCGCTACAGTGAGTCATGCATGGTTAATCATTTCGGTTCTTCCCAATATCAGTAATATTGTTAATTGAAATTTGTGTTCAAAGGAAATGCTATTCCATTCAAATTCGAATTTTAATATTTATTCTTAAATTCTTGAATTGAATGCATGAGGAAAGAGCTCTGTTGGAATTTATATAAGTGTACAAAATCATAATTGCGGTTGTGGCACTTAAAACAATTAATCTATGGATTTTAAATAAAGTTTATACTGCATTCAGTAGAAAAGCAGCGTCGTTAAGTATGTCTTGACCTTTTAAACTTTCACTTGTTAGTTTGAAAGAGTAGTGAACTTTCACTTTAATATCTCAGAGTCATTTGAAATAGTTTTCTAATATAAAAACTATGGCCAGTCTGCTTAACTCCTTGCAATGGCTTTAAAGATTAGTGAACAGTGAAAGAAAAGTTGTGACCTGATCATATAACATACATACATACATAAGTGGCCATTACAACCCTTCCGTCAGGATTACGGCCTAGCTTCTCAACACCACTCATGTTGTGTGCGTTAATTTTATACATGAGTGGCGGGACCTATAGTTTAACGTCGACTCCGAACGACAGATTTTTTGAGAATCTTTTTCATGGCAGGTTTATTTACTCTCAGAGTTTCTGCTCGAAATCTGCGGAGAGGAAGTCGCCGATGAAATATTTTTTTTTCATATTTCGTTTAGTTGGAGATGCCTGGCCTGGGGCTCGAACCCGGGCTTTACGTCTAATAAGCGAACACACTACCTACTAGACTACGGCGACCACATAATTATACTTGACTCCTGATTGTAAAAAACTATCTCTAGTTTCATTGAAGAGAATTCAAAAAATCTAACATATAATACTGTAGTCTAGAGATCAGTAATACTCCCAAGTGGTTCTCTAGTGGTTCTAGTTTGACTCTATATTCTCCCATTTCCTAGTTTCTTTCAATGGAAACCTCGATTTGTCTGCAATTTTTAAAGGCAACATAACTTGAATTTCTAAACTTTTCAGAACGATTTTCGTTCCCTTTTTGGTTCCTTGATAAAAATAAATTCAAATGCTAAGGTTCTATCGTTATTTCTGTAGTTGATGCTTGCCTGGTCCTTTAAGAACGGAACTCCTCACTTTTAATACCTTCTACACCCTTACTTCTCGTTTAGATCGTACGTCCAAGAGAACTAATTTCTTATTGAAGTAAGGCTCTAGAAGCCGTTCGCATGATCATAAATGCTTTACTTTCGTGGTTGCTGCCTGTAGCATGTTCTATCGAAACCCTACTTCAAACGTCATTAGAAGCTTATTAACAAGCTTAGAAGACAGTCACCGTGAGTCAGTATCATCTGCTATAAAATTTTCGCAAACATTTTAATTTTTTTTTTTCGAATTCCAAACAGCAGTTCAGGAGGAAGTCAATGATTTTCGTTTTTTCATTTGTTTGGCTACTTTTTTTTTGTTCAAGATATTCTGGTTCTTAGTTCTGTATATTTTATGCATATAAAGTACCTGAACCAGTCGTTGTTTACTATCAAATTTAAAGTTTTTTGTCACACATACTCACCGTTTAACCGCAAATCATTTGCTTGCCGTGCATTGCATTTTTTCATGGTCAATTTGGTGTCGGCTGACTTATTGTCTGTGTATGACAATTTCACGCGATTTAAATTTTTATTTGTCATGGTTTGCGGTCACCGGCTGCCGATCGTCGTCTCATATACAGTTAGCGAGTCATTTTGAAATTCATACTCACAGAATGTAACCGTAGCTGCTGCTATGTATGGCTAAGGCTGTGTAGTTAGTTGGCGCTATTTTCTAAATTCTAAACTGTACTCTCGTATATGAATATTAAAATATTAAACAATAGTTTAGAGAAAATAAAAATAAAAAAAAAATAAAAATAAAATTAAAACATTTATAAACAAAATTATATTCTACACGTACAATGAAATACAATGAAAACAACACAGAACAACGTAATCGTTTTACGTTTTTAAGGTTTTTCCCGTTCTTATATAAAAACGATTTGCTTTAAATGACTTTGGCTAGTTAGTGTAGAACAGGTAAAATAAATTAAAAAAAAAACAAAAAACAAAAAAAAATTAAATTAAAATTAAAATTAAATTTATTGACAAACAATAATTTTTAAGATAAAATTCAATTCATATAAATTTGTTGTTGTTGTTGTTTTGTACGTATGGATTATTAATAGATCGGCCGGAAATTCCTTTACATTGTTAAACCATTTCGATTGCCTTGGGGAGATGATTAGTGGGGTAGGTTACACTTGTGTTTTGGTGGGAAAAGATTCTACGAACGAGTTCATACATACATACATACAGGACAGGATTACGGCCTAGCTTCTCACAGTGGAGTGACCTACAGTTTAACGTCGACTCCGAACGACAGATTTTTTGCGAAACTTTTTCATGGCAGGCTTATTTACTCTCAGAGTTTTTGCCAGAAATCTGCTGAGAGGAAGTCGCCGAAGAAATATATTTTTTTTTTATATATATTTCGTTTTGATGTCTGACCTGGGATACGAACCCGGGCTTTTACGTCTAATAAGCGAACACACTACCTACTAGACTACGGTGACGGTGTCTTCACCTAGCTATTTTTTCTCTCGGAATGACATGGAGTTATACAAGAACATTGCCTTTCGTCAGACATAAGCATTTGATACAAAGACTTCAGCGCACCTTAAATTGCAGTATTAAAATTGGTTTCTATGCTTTTGATAATTTTGGGATTTGTCACCTAAAGTTAGTAACGAAACGAACGATCGTTTCTAGCATGTGAAAGACAATGAGAACGATTACCCAACCGTAATGGAATTTAAGTAAGTTTTTGAATTATTTTCGTGTGTTATAAACGAACGTACGTTCCGTGAATGTTCGACTAATTCTAGTTCAAGTAATCCCCGAGGCACGATATATCATACATACATAATTGGTCATTACAACCCTTTAGTCAAGATTTCGACCTAGTTTCTCACGCCACTTATGTTGTGTGTGTGTTAATTTTTATACATGAGTGGTGGGACTTACAGTTTAAAGTCGACTTCGAACGACGGATTTGTGAGAAACTTTTCATGGCAATTTTATTTATTCTCAGAGTTTTTGCCATAAATCTGCTGAGAGGAAGTCGCCGAAGAAATATTTTTCATATTTTCGTTTTGATGTCTGATCTGTTGTTTGAACTCGGGCCTTACGTCCCGTTAACCAGTTTAGTCTTTACTAAGTGTTTAAAACTTAATGTCATGAATTAGATTTCCAATTAAATGGATTAGATTTAATGGGGTAAATATTAATAAATCTTAAGCTTTAAATATAACACACTTCATTACTAACACCGGTTTTCTTATCTTTAATTGTTTATCATGGCCTTACTGTATATCAGTATTTAAATAAGAGCGATTTAAATATGAAGGAATGAATGAATGACTAAATGAATGAATGAATAAAATTTCCTTGTTATAGATAACATAACCTAACAATTATTGCAATTAATTGTAATATTTTCTAAACAATTAAGACAATTAAATTATAAACATTGAAATTTTAATTCAATTATTATTATCATAGCACATGTAAATCGTATTTCCTAATAAATAAATACACACAGTGTAAATGCAGTAGCAGTCTTAGATTAGAAACTAATCAATAGCAGGTACAAGTACCTGTCTCTGTACCACTGAGTGCCACTTAAGGCTTCCGTTTTGAAATTCTTTTAAAATATTTCGTAGAAATTGACGTAAAACAGTATTGGTTGGCTGCTGCACACTTTATGAATGATCACGATACGTAATTACTCTGCTTTATGTTTATGCACGGTAAACGTGGTACTTGTTTTCTAGTCTCCTGTAAAAGAACGTCATCAATCGATATGACGAAGTATATACGCTTGTAGCGATCTTAGAGGATTCAATAGAACAATAATTAGTATTGATATGGCATGTGACAAACAGTATCATTTGAAACTTATTTATTGGGAATTAAGAAATTCCTAGGAAATCCAAAGTAAATGCATTCAATTACAATTTTGGATTGATTCCAAGTAATGAAAAAATAAACAATAAAATTATAATAACAACAAAGGGGGAAAAAATAATAATTTAAGCAGATTAAAATTAAAGCAAATCCGATTCAAACCAGAGCCATCCAGATTCAAACCACAACAATCCAGATACGGATTCATTATCGTTTTCGAATTTTAAAAAATTAATAGATTCCAACCGTTTTAAATAATGCATAAGGAAAGTGCCCCAATGATATCCCACAAGAGAGAATAGCATCCATACCTTTGAATAAAAGTTCCCTTCAGTACGCTGAGAATTTTGGCACCCAAAGGCATTCACAAATGTTTTGCAATGCTTGCACATAGCACTTCTTTTCCATAAATGAAGAGTAGTGGTAGTGTGTTGGCTCATTAGATGCGAGGCCGTGGTTCAAACCCCAGTCCAGACGTCTCCAACTAATATAATATACAAAATATTCCTCAGGTAACTTCCTCTCAGCAGCTTTCTGGCAAAAACTCTAAAAATAAATAAAATTGCCTTAAAAAGATTCCCGAAAATCTGTCGTTCGGGGTCCACTTTCAACTGTAGGTCTCGTCACCCATGGATGAAATTAACACATACAATATGGAGTGAGAAGCTAATGCGAAAAGAAAATATTTCTTCTCAGCAGATTTCTGCCAAAAATTCTGAAATTTCTGCCATGAAAAAGTTTCTCAAAAATCTGTCGTTCGGAGTCGACGTTAAACTGTAAGTCCCGCCACTCACGTATAAAAATTAACGCACACAACATGAGTGGTGTGAGAAGCTAGGCCGTAATCCTGACTGAAGGGTTGTAATGGCCAATTATGTATGTATGTTTGTGGTCGATACTATTGATTGTAAACTTGACATGAGTCGACATGAACCATTTCTTTTCTTTGATATGCTTGCGTTATCGCGAACGATGACACAGTACGTATGGCCAGTCAGGCCGCCGTGAAAAGTTACAAAGTGTGGTACAAGTGCGCCATTGTGAAAAGGTTAATAAGAGAGAATGATAGAGTAATAGAATAGTCCTTCCAAATAGCGGCAAATAACAGATTTGATGAGTAGAAAAGGTGTTGTGTTCCGTTATGATTGAAGAGAAAAATTAAGGAAGCTTGACTAGGAACCTTAAATGCATCCATCATATGATGAGTAGAAGAGGTGTTGTGTTCCATTATGATTGAAGAGAAAAATTAAGGAAACTTGAGCAGGAAACTTAAATGCATCCATCGTTCAGATTAATATTTGTTTCGATTTTTGCAGAGAGGCTTTTGCCAAACGTATTTGGTATATTTCACTTAGAAAATCTAGCAGCTATACTGTGATGGTGTAATGGATGGCTTTACCCCAAAAATGTTTCGACTAATAAAATGCGTTTGAAACATTTATTCACACCATGAATTCTATTGTATTCTTGCGGATCCATAAATTCTACGTTGTTTTTTAAAAGATAAAATATAAAATTTTTTATTGAATTTTTCCACACTTTTAACTATACAGTTGATTCAGTTCCCAGTAAATGATTGATAATTAATACCAAACCCTTGCTGACAAAGTGTTTGAGTTGAGAGTTCTATGAATTGCCATCTGATATTAGAGTAAATCATTACAATTATTTATCACTGTAATTTACTTCAGGCTAACCATGCTCCAATTACATGTTAAAATAACAACAAAAGGCTTAGTGACTGAAGAAAATTCATTGGATAATTAAAAAAGAAAAGAAGAACTCTATTGGCTATTGCAGTAATGCAGAAATTCCAAAAAACGAAAGCATTTGTGGCCTAATTGTTCAAAAATTTGTATTTGAGCAACTTAAGTTTATTAAGTTATCAGCATTTGAATGGAATTATTGCTATTGTGCCTGCTCTAATATTCTGTTCAAGTGTGTCTCATATTCTTTCAGTGTAATTCAGTCAGCTAGCAGTCACATTTAAAATACAATTTTTGTTTACAAAATTTTAATCGTAAAAATAATCTTTTAATTATTTAATGCTACTTATTTAGTCACACAAAATAACAATATTAAAAAAAGAAAAAACAAATAACAACAAAACAAATACACATTGCTAAAAACAGAATAATTAATTGATGGTGTGGTGTAGACACATTCAAATTTGCTTAAAAATACGAAATTTTAAGATTATTGCTTTAATTGTAACACAAAATTAAACAAAAACATTCAAATTTAAATTACAAAAATAACTTTTTTCTAACAAAGAATCTCAGTATACAGTGGCGAGCAGAAGTGAGTACATGTATTTAAAAATGTGAACATACAATGGTAACAATTGATATTTGGCCAATGCACACATCCCTGTATCGTGTATGTTGTATTGAATACACTTTTTGTTTGTGAACGCTCAATGCTATGCTGTATTGTGTATTTCGTATTCCAAATGTAAAAAAAACGAAATGAAAAATATTACGGAAAAAAATAAATGAATTAATTATCTGTGCTAACAATTATAATTTTGGAATGTTAATTGTTGACTTAAGTTACATAAAAAAATATTTAGTATTTTTATTCTTCTTCTTGATTACTGGCATTTACATAAACTGATAGTACGAAACCAATACAACTTCCAAAAACATATGAAAAAAAATGTGTATAAGTGTATCGGATTTTTAATGAAAATTATCTACAACAAGCATACACTGTTGTATATTCGTCCAACAATACACTCAATACAACGATACAACGGCTTGTGTGAATTGACCAATTGTTTTGAATTTTTTTTCCAACTGCCTTTAAACCTTTAATCGATTTGGGGTTAGGTCTTTTGCAGGCCATTGCATTGTTTGAACATTTCATTACTTTGCGATTTTTGAGGTACGTGCTGGATCCAGTGTCCACAAAATGTTATCCTCATAACAACATCGTAACATCAAGTAAACAATTCCCATAGCGTTACATTGTCTCCACTCATGGTTTAACGTGATGTTTTTATTACTTCAATGCCAATAATAAAATCGGAGTTAAATACAGTGCATATGAGATCACCGTAGTCAAGTGGGTAGAGTGTTAACTTACTAGACACAAGGTTTGAATTCAAATCTCACTTCTGCAAATTTTGCAAAAGGCCACCTTCTATCAGCAGTCTTCTGGCAAAAATTCCGAGAGTGACTAACTGCCTTGAAATAGGTTCTCATATTTGTCATTCAGAATTGGCTGTAAACTGTATATCTCGTCACTTATGAATGAAATTAACAAAAAAGAAAGAGTTCTCAACTCGTTTCCAGTTCTAAACGATCTTGTTTTGGTCTTCCTTGGAGCCTTTGAAAAAAGGGTAACAAAATTTTTATCTACAGTTACCCTAAAAGCCATTTTGCATAGAATTCTTCTCTGTCCATCGAGTTTTATTTATTGTCAGGTCAACTAGTTTTGGTGATAACGAATTGGACTCCTCTATACTTCTTTCTTACTTGTAAGTTTAGTGATGGTAATAAATACGTGGTTGCAAAAATGAGTACATGTTACTTATTTTCGTTTTATGTTGGTCACGTGTCTTATAAAACAAGAAGACAAATATTTACACAGCCCTGCAAATTTGGACTTTTTTTGTGCAAATATGATGGCTCCAGGTGTTTCCGAAGGCATTTTGCGCGCTGAACACGAATCTGTGTTCAAAAACTTTCCATCACGTCAGTTTTTGAGAAAAAGGGGGTTGAATCCTCCTAAAAATAGCGTTTTTGGCCATTTTTGAAAAATTGTAGAGCTAAACACTGACGTGTCAGAAATTGACAATTGATCTTTGCTCTTTAAAATGAGCCCAAAGCCAAATTGTTTGCATGCACATGCACCCTTAAAGTAGGGGTTGGGTTTATGTCATGGGGTGCAAGAGAAAAAGAAACACATTACGAAGGTCCTTAAAAATTAATCAGATTAACTTGAAAATTGTTACTCAGAGGTTTTTCGGGTCGCTGATTACAGATCTACGTTCAGATTTTAAAAATTCAAAATGGCGGAACCAATATGGCGGTCGAGGTTTATAAAATTAATCAGATTTAATTGTAAATTGCTACCGCCATATTGGATACGCCATTTTGAATTTTTTAAAATTATTCACTTCTACTATCCACTCTAATTCCGTTCTAGTGCCTTCAAAAATTATTGAAAACTAAAAAATTAAAGTTTTTTCTTAAAATAATTTAAAACAAAGTTTTCTACTTCTTCCAAAAGAAATTTACAATGACTCTGATTGTGTTTTAAATTAAACTGCGCAAAAAAGAAAAATTGAAAAAAAAATCTCCAAAAAAAAAACATTTTTTTTTTCTTTTTGTTCATGAGTGGCGTTCAGATCGATTTTGCAAGTGAGAAAGCCAAAAAAAAATCGTTTAAAGTTGCAAAGTTTCAAAGCGTAAATTAATAATGGTTTAACAACTTATTAGCGGGCTAATGTGAAAAACCGTTTAAATGCCAGTCTCTCCTACTGAAAATCAATGATTTGATTCATCAAATTTGAATTTATTATCCAAAATTGTAAATGTTTTCTCATTCCTTTTTGCTTTATCCATGTTTTTTGAAAACAATTTTTAATTTCTTTATTGAAACTGGTTTGCAATTCTTCTATTGATTTGCAAATTTTTTATTGTAAATCATCAGTCGCTATCAAGTGATAATTTAATAGCGTTTTAAAGTAGCCCCGGGCATTTGCTTACTCTTAGACAATGTTAATAAGAAAAACTGCTTATCTACGCACACTGCATTTGAAGAAAATTATACAAGAAATTTATATGTTTTCACTCTTTGTCAAGTAATATGTATGTATACTTCTGTTCTAAAACTACATCAACAATTATAGATTCAAGCACCGAAGACAGTACCACAGGAGCAGATCTAAACCAGCAACAGATTTAACAATTTCCTGATTGATCTAGAATACGCCACTAAGAACAATTGACTTTTAAATAGCAGTGTGTACGTGCTTCATACCCTTGATCTCAACTTTATGGCGTGTTTCCCTAGACAAACTTCAGGTGTTTGAAAATAATTTAATCACAAACGAAAGTGCTTTATAACACAATCTTATCTTTTTCTAAATTTTTATTGTTTTTTTCTTTTGAAAAATAAAAAAAAAGTAAAAATAATATGAACGGATTTGTTAGGCAAACAAGTTCCCAAACAAAAAAAAAATTGCGGCAACAAAGAAGCACTAAAAGCCATTGTAACCAAGCAATTGTAACATTTTGAAAAAGTTATCGGGTATAACGGGGAAATATAAAAATATTTTCTACAAATTTAAGTATTTTTTAATCGATTATAAACAAATTTCTTATAAAATAAAGGGATTTGATAACATTTCAACGCAAAAAAAAAAGTCAAACGTAGGCGTCATCATAGTGTTCCAGTGTAGTTGGTGCCTTTCTCAATAGGCTATTGACCGATATTGCGATAAGAAATCGCTTTAGAATTTCGGTTTTGTTAGTTTTTTTTATCTAACGGTTGACAGGTTAATTGTTGTTTCGTTTAGAAATATTTGTTTAGAAACTTTTAAAGAATTTTCTTTTCATAGTATTTATCAGATAACAAATCCCTTAAACTAAGTACATCACGCTTAAAAACAACTTTTTTCAAAAAAGAAAAATAAAATAAAATGGAAACACTTTAAAGTTTATTTAGAATAATTTAAAAGAAAACTACCTTATTAGCAAAGGTAGTTAGTGCATGCCTAATAATGATAAATGAACACACCCTAAAAGTTGTCATCTCTAAAGGCTTCATCATTATCATCTGTCTGTGGTTTCTGTGGTTTTCGTTTTATTGAAATATTGCTCGTCTTTAATGGAAATTATTCAATTGATTGGTTAGTTTAATTAAATACTAATTGAATTTTAATTAAATGATAAGCAAATAAATAAATTAATAAAATCAGTATTTGAAGGCTTCTTTTGAATTTGAACTAGAATTTCTTGAATTAATTCGTCGAGACGACGCGATTTAAAAAGTTTTAATGAAAAAATTATATTAAAAATAATTTAAAATGAAAAAGAAAGCCTTAACTTGTAAATAACTATGCACAGCGATGTGAATATTGGTTATTTATACCCATAATTCCAATCTAGAATAAGAGCCACAATCAAATTCTGGCAATTAGATCTGTCGTGGGCCTGAAGTTTTACTTCAGATCAGAATCCCCGGTTAAATTTTATTCGATGGAAACTAAATGGAACTGTGTGTGGTAAAATTGGTGAAATTTTTCGGAATCGATGGGCATAGCTGAGTCAATAATTCAACACACTGTAGTGTCTTTCAGATGGAAGCAACGGTAATACAGACTGCGGTGAGAATAACAAGGAACGAAGGCATATTAATGTAATTTCAGATCGCAAGTCGGCTGCCAAAGCACTAGGTTCTTACGTAATGAAATCTAGAATGGTTTATAGGTGTCGCAGAACTCTTAAAAATATATCAGAACGGTTAGATATTCACATCAGATGCATACCAAGACATTCCAGGCAATTTTACGGCGGATAAACAGGCTAGACATAGTATATCGGTGAGTTATCTACTTTGGGAACCCCTTTAACTTGTTGACCCGTGAACTAAGTAATATTTCGAAATATTTCGTCATACTTAGTTAACAGGTTAAACATCCGCTTGTTTATAGTTTACAGAGCAGTTATGGATTCCGTCAACGATGAATGTGCGATTCAAAAGCATGATATAGCAGCAGTGGCGTAGTATTAACGCCCAAATCGTTGGTTTAATGTTTTGAAGTAGTTAGTTGGTTTATTAGACGTCGTGAGGTAATTATTGTCGCCGTAGTCTAGTAGGTAGTGTGTTCGCTTATTAGACGTAAAGACCAGGTTCGATCCCAAGGCCAGACATCAAAACGAAATCTGAAAAAAAAAAATATTTCTTCGGCGACTGCCTCTCAGCAGATTTCTGGCAAAAAACTTTGAGAGTAAATAAACCTGCCATGAAAAAGTTTCTCAAAATCTGTCGGTCGTAGTCGACGTTAAACTGTAGGTCCCGCCACTCAAGTATAAAATTAAGGCACACACCATGAGTGATGTGAGAAGATAGGCCGTAATCCTGACTGAAGGGTTGTAATGGCCAATTATGTATGTATGTTAACTCGTTTCACAAGGGGGTTGTTTGTCTACATAATTATAAATAATACGACAAATTTCCATGTCGTCATACCCATTGCAGAATTACTTCGTGTATTCTGAAGTGTATACCTAGAGCTATAATTGACAGTGTAGTTATGGATTCCTCCAACAGCAGATTGGCGGTTCAAGGGCATGCTCTAGGATCAGGGGAAATACTACCACAATATTAGCACCCAAACGTATACATTACTGTTTTGAAGACATTGCTTTAATTTATTGAAGTCGTCGTAGTCTAGTAGGTAGTGTTTTAGCTTATTAGACGTGAGGCACAAACAGCTCCTTTTCTTAAGAAGAATTTTATTGTCGCCATCAAATCCTATCATCAAGTACTAACATGTACAGTATTTTTTTATCGTATATAAACCCATACACATATTAACCCATTCTTTATAAAATTCATTGACCGAGCCTCCATTTTAATAAAACAATTTAAATGTATCATGCATACTCGTATTATGTGTGTGTGTGTGTTTGATGATTAAACCCTTATCACATACTATGTATGCATGCCTCCTCTATCTCTATATACAGTATCGTTTGTATTGTTTTGTTTGAACATTTCGTTTCACACAAATTTATTTAAAAATCAATTTTTTTAGCTTACCAGCACAATCATTTTAATTGAGTTTTGTATTCTTGAATGCTCGTGTCATTTACTTAATACAACAAAATTTTGATTTACCATTAAGTAAGAAGAAGAAAAAAAAAAGAAAAACAATTAAAATTTATTGCCAAAAATTATCAATTTATTATGCCTGTCTACCTTCACTTTACTTCACTTCACAATTATTAAATTTTGCGAATCAGTATTCTTAGCTCTTAACATGCTGTTGAAGGGTGATATTATTTTTTGCAAAAGATTAATTTAACATAAATTTATTATTGTTCTTATTGTTCTATGTTTGTTTGTGGCAATAATAATTAATTTATAAATCGAGTCTTAGATATCTACGGAAAATTAAAATAATAAATTTCGTAAGAATAATACGGAGGGCGGTAATAACGTTTAGAAGTTGGCAACGTAGGTAGGTAGAGGTGGCTGTCTACCCAAGGAAGTCGCACACTTAGACCTATTGTGATACCACAGTTTTTCCATTATTCTCTTGTCCACGGACTTAGCCTGCCAATGTCAATACTTGACAGTTCATTAAGATCGTTCATATAGTAGACATCAAGATGTCTTTTTCTCCTTTGTTATAGCGCCGGTCATGTTCTCAGTAGGTTAAGAATTGTCTCATCTTCTTCCTCATCTCTGCAGCTTCTACAGAAATCGCAACATTCCCCGGGACCAATGTGCTCTATTAAGACCCCGACAACCACACAGATCATGCTTTTTTTGAAGTGTATGCAACCTTACTGTGCGCTCTCCCAAAGTCGAAAGTTCGTTGGGTAGTTCGTTAGTTGTGCCACGCCTGGCTAGTTCGACCGCTCTGCAGTTACCCGTAATATGGCAAAAGTTTTAATAAAACAACTTACATTACCTTATTGGCCACTAAAATGCTTTATCCAGAACTTGGCTACCTTATAAAACATATATTTTAAGTTGCAAATCGCTACTAATTTCGGGATCACCCTCGTGTGAAACCTTGCCGTCATTATAATTGGTGTTCTGTGAAGCACAAGTGTTATATTATTGTGTGGCGTATTTTGTTGTGTTTTTTCTTTCTTTCTTTTTGCCAATATCATACCATATTTGTTTCTCAAAAAAGAAGAACAAAAAAATTAAACAATAAAATTAACTACAAAACAAACAAACAAACAAAAAATGTATTTTATTTTGCAAAAAGAAATTCAATAATAACTCTTTATCAATTCTTGACAACAATCGAGACTTCAAGTGTATTTGAAAGTGATATTTTGCTTTTCAAATTTACAAAGTTTGTTTAAAGTTTATTTTTTAAATTTATAAACGATTTTTAATTAAATTTAAAGCAGGAGTTTTTCAAAATATATAATATTTGCTAAGAAGGCCTTCTATTTGGGGGAAGAGAGAGAGAGAGAGATATAGTAATGCTATAAACACAACAGACGCAACATTTGAGGCGCAGCAATTTTGCAATTGCCGTTTCAGGCAAGCTGCAGGCGCAGCAGTGACAAAGCATAAACAAAGCAAACAAAAACTCAACAGCTTTCTGAAGTCAATCAATATATTAGAAATAATCCCAACTGAATTGAATTGAGTTATATACACATAACATACAACATCAACCAAAAATTGATCGAAATAATAAAGTGTTTTTAAATAAATTAAAACATGATTTTATGCTTGAAATAGAGTTACGTGAGTGTTATAGCGGGTGGAAATAGGTTAATTAAACTAATAAAAAAAACTTGTCGCGTAACTTATCGCAAAAATAACACCAAATTTGTATAAGATAACATCGTTTTTATCACTCATTTTTGTATTTTTTTATTTATTAATTTAATAAATATTTAAATACTCCAATATATCGCTGAACATATTTGTTAAGAGTCTGTGGTTTAATTATCTACAAAAATTTGATTTTAATTTGTCGTTAAATCTTGTTTCAGTAAAAAATCCACCTTTTTTAATTGTGTAAAAACCAATTCAAAATAATCTGGATATCCAAAAGAATATGTTTTGTTTATTTTTATTTTTTTGTTTTGTTTAATATCTTGACAATATCCGATTAAAAGTTTTATTTCTGATATCTATTTTTGGCGTAGAATTTTAAATCTTTTACATGAATAATTGAAACGTTTCATTTGACCATTTGCTGCGACCTGCCAAGAATTTAAAGTCGAACAAAAACATTAGAAAAGAAAGAGTAAAAAATTATGACACATGATGACTTGTATTATTTAAACAGTAGAACTTCAATTATTCGAGTTTCCTTTTTAGGATAGTTAATTAGCCCATAGTTTCACTCATAAAGCATTAAATTCATTGGGATTCTGCTTCAATAGATTAGGGGCTTGTTTTCGTAAGATTCAATTTTGTTTTAGACGTTCATTCGTCTTACAAAAAGCAGGGTATAAGCATTTGAATTTGTATTTCAAAACTAGAACGTACTTATCCGTACCTATGTATATCATTCGCCTTAGTTGGTTCCTAGGTGTCAAAAATGAAGAGAAAAATCAATAGTTTAAGGAAACTGATTTAACTGGGGTTGGTACATAAATCTCCTTTGCCTTACAGTACTGGTCAGTTCACAATTGGCAGAAGCCCTAAAGAACTTGAATAACTATGCAGCGAATTGAGATCGAAGATTTCTTGTCATCTCTATATAAGGTTCTGTTTTTTTCAATTATTTGAACCAGAAAACTTTTAAATTTTTTTATACAATTTTAAACTAGCGGCCGTAAGTGGACGATATATGTATGCATCTCAGAGCATAAAACACTTTTCCACACGTTTTTTCGACACTTCAAAACATGAAAAAACAATGATTTCGGATAACATTATTCTGTCGTCCTACTCTAATTAAATTAAACTGAACTCTATAATCGTGATTTTACTGTATAAAAACAAAAACTTATGGTCTTTGTTTTGCGTTTATTTTATTTTTCTTTTTTTTGTTTTCTGTTTTAAAAAGAGTTTTTTTTTTTTAAATTCTGAATTTTTGAAATTAATACTACTGGTACTAAATGGTACAACAAACTGCATATGTATGTATGTGTGGACAGAAGAGTCAAATTAAATGAATAGTAAAAAAAAAATTGAAAACATAAGTAAGTCTAAGTATGTGTATTTCTGAAATGCTTGAATAATTTTATTATAAAATAAACAATAAAATTTGTTTCTCTTTCTTTTTTTCTTTGTTTTGTTTTGTTTTGGCAATAAACAACACTCCTTCACATTGTGTGAAGTTTTTTTGCATAAACTATTATATGCGCTACTCGCTTATTACTCTTCATAGAAATTATCTTAAACGCCTAAAAACCAAATCCCCAAACTCTGGCAAAACAAAACAAATACCAGCACAGTGTAACAACAACAATATAACTGTTTTCAACAACAATTTTTATATTGTTTTTACTATTTCAGTTTTTTTTTACTGATTGGGACGTTAAAGCAAGTGTTTGTTTTGTGTGTGTATAAGTACGCGTGCGTCTGACAAATTACTGTTGTTGCTGTTGTTACTGTCAATAGAATATTTGTTTAGTTTTAATTCCTTCTCCTCTAATTGCTCTCGTTAGTGTCTTTTACAATAAGAAAATTTGTATACCCTTTCACACATACACGTGCATACATACGTTATTTATTTATGCGAGTTTATAACAAACGATTTTACTTGTGCGTATTAGGTAACTAAATTCACACCACTATTGTTGACAATTTATGTTTTTATAATAAAATGTTGTTGTTATACTTAGAATATATTTTTATTAAATTACACTCGTGAGCAATTCATTCATATAATGTGATGTTACGACACAGACAGATGATGACGTTGATAATGATGATTATAATGATAATGATGATGTCGCAGTTTTTTTATGTCTTATACCATCCCTTAATCGGTGTAGGTGTATTTTTTTTTGATTATACCACAGTGTTATTAACACTTTATGAAATGAAGCGTTAATACTTCCGTGTGTTTGGTGATGTTAAGATTTAATTAATAAATTTAGAAAAAATTTGTTTACCATCCATAAGTGAAATCTTTCGTTTTTAAATTCATGGTGAGTAGCAGATAAGATGTTGGCAAACTGAAATATGTGGGCCTTATTCATCATTTGAATAAGGTTAGTTTTTGTTTCGTTTTATTTCGGGATATTTCTTTAACTGTATAATGTACAGTATTGTTAGGCTGTGCTGGAGAAACTAGGATAAGAAGATGATTATATTTGTCTTCCTAGAATTGCAATTCAATTGGAAGGTATTACGATAGATTCAAGATTCTGTTCTTAATTCATACACATGTACTGTTACAATACCTATAAGTGTTAACAACTGACTGATTTTTCATTAATAATTCAATGTTAAACAAGGAGGTTAATGATATACCGACTTAAATATTTAAAGAAAGGGAAATAAAAATATAATAATAAATTTCAATTCTCTTCTTCTTTAAAAAAAACAAAAAATTAAAGAATTATTGTAAACATGAGGAAATAAATGAACTTTATTCACATGTTTCTTAGAGCAAGTAAACTTTAAATTAAAAACAAAATAAACTAATTTAATCACATACATATGCGTTCTTAGTGATATAATAAAATAGAAAATGAAAGTGATATTTGAATATGCATTTGCATTTGAGGAACTATTTATTGTAAATTGCGATTTATTAGCATTTTGAAATACTTAAAGTTAATTCATTCAGGGTTGCCAAGTTCTGAGTTGCAGATATTTATATGATCGCCAAGTAACGAATAAAATAAAATCCTATGAACCGAATTGCGTGTTGTGAAGTAGAATATGATAAACGGACCTTGTTGGAATTCGTAAAGGCTGTCCATTTGCCGTTTAGCACTTTAATAAAGCCATTGACAGCGCTTTGGCGAAAATTAAATTAATGGCAAGGACTATATCTTGGCGTTTATATAGAAGTCCAAATATTGAGATCGTTCGAACGACATACATGTGTACGTATGCTATCACAATGATATGCAGTTGTAGCTAGGTGAAGTGGAGTTTGAAAGCTACTGTAAGGATAAGTACATTTTATTACTGAAGCATATGAAAGCGTTCGGCCATCTCTAACAGTGTAGAGTTGCCGTGAAATTAAAAAAGTGTTGTATTCTCTTCTTAATATGTGTTATCTTCGTAATATGTACATAACGATTTCAATAACTGGATTTTTCTTAAGTATTAAAACGCTTTTTGATTACCCTATTTGCTATTCCAAGGATATTTAAGTATAGGGATGCCATCACTAAATGCATTGAGTAAATCTGATAAATTTGAATTATTCCAGATATTTTTATGAAGTTCTTTTTTTATTTAATTTTTGAATAAATAAATTTCTTCAGACAATTTAAACAATTTCTACGCGTATTTTCATTTTCATTTCCAGTCTATTCAATAAAATTTATTCCAATTAATGTTCAAGGCTTTATTTGTTGATTTCTCTATTAGAGAACTGACTCTCTATTTAATGGTCTGGACATTAGTGTTCCAATTTTATTTATTAAGAATATAAAAAAATGAAAAAAAAAGAAAATACTTTCATTCATTCAATTTGTTGCAACACATACGGACATATTCGTCAGAGTGACTGACGCACACAATTTATTTTTTCGTTTCTTTTTCTTCATTTCAAATATTAACACTTGTATGGGTTTTTATTTATGACAAATATACATACATATACATTTTATTTTGTTTATTTTGTTTATTTATGTTATTTAATGTGTATGATGATAAATTGATGACACTTTTTTTAATTTCTTTTTCTTTCTCTTTTTTTTGTATTCTTTACACAGGTTAGTACATCCAAAATCGGCAGTTTTTGTAGAGTATTTGAAGCAGCAGCAAAAAAAAAGGATAGTTTACCATCCCTTTTGATTGATTATTATTATTTGTACTCCTCTATTCGTAAGTGAACAAACAAAATATTTTTATTTTATTTTAAATTTCAGTGTTTTTCTCAGTATCAGTTGCTAGTATTTTGGCAACATTGTCATATATTGCCTTCTTTTCTTTACTTTTATTCACTTTTCTTTTCTTTTTTAGTCTTTTTAAAATATTTATTTTATTTTAAAATTGATTTTCAGTTTGTTGTCGTCATACACTATGCTCTTTATCTCTTCAGAAATATGAGTACATAATTCAACCCATTTTTGGTTTTTCATTTCAACTATTTTTTTATGAGCAAATCAAATCAATCAAATAAAAAGTCAATTTAAATGTAAATTTTATTTGAAGAATATTTTAAAAATGAAATGAAATTTTATTTTTCACAAATTTTGAATACCCATTGAATGGGGAGGTTACAAATGAGATCATAAGGAAAGAAAAATTTAAGAAATTTTCAAGTATAACCTAGAAATGTAAAAGCCTTTGAAGAAATATTCTTTAAATATAGCCTCTCTTGAATGGCAAACAATAGACAATACGGTTTAAGTTATGGCTTTTCAAATTTGTTGGATAAACCAGCAGGTGGATTCCGTATCTATATTTATTCCCATAGCAATAATGAGAACCTACCAAGATAGGTAGGTAGAGATGACTAGACAAACTTAGACCACATGAGGCCCACTGTGATACAACAGTTTTCCATTTCCTCCTAATCCCTGAACCATTCGCTACTTCTCATCAAGCGAATTGGACTGTCAATATCTATGATTGACAGCTTAAATTATCCATATTGTAGACTCAAAGACGGTTTTTCTATTTCGACATAGAGTTGGGCAATGTGCGTAGTAGGTGAAGAATAGTTTCCTCCTCTTCTTCACCTCTACATTCATACAACCCTTCAGTCAGGATTACGACCTAGCTTCTCACACCACTCATGTAGTGTGCCTTAATTTTATACTTGAGTGGCGGGACCTACAGTTGAACGTCGACTCCGAACGACAGAATTTGAGAAACTCTTTCATGGTAGGTTGAATTACTCTCAGAGTTCTTGCCAGTAATCTTCTGAAAGGAAGTCGCCAAAGAAATATTTTTTTTTTTATATTTCGTTTTGATGTCTGGCCTGGGGCTCGAACTCGGGCTTTACGTCTAATACGCGAACGCACTACCTACTAGACTACAGCGACGGCGTCTTCACCTCTACAGCTCCTGCTAAAGTCTCGTCTTCCTCGTTTCTACAGCTTCTGTAGATATCGTTTGGTAGGACCAATGCACCTTGCATGAGTGTCCATAATGCATGGTTCAGTAATTACTTCAACAATCATACCGAGTGTGCTTCTTTAGAGTTAAAGTAGATTTTTCTGCAAATGATTCTTCTTTTTGTTGTGTACACCCTGTCGTCAGTACACTCTACGTCCAGTACCTAAAATATAAAAGGCAGCCCACGTATAATTTTTCTTCTTTTTAGATTGACTCACTTCGCATGACCTTAATTCGTTTTAGCGATCGATTTTTAAATTTTCTGAAAGGCAACACATACATTTTCAATATAATACAATAATAAAAATAATAATTATTGTATTGTTTCTTAAAATTTAAAAAGTTAAGAGTATTAATAAAATAAATTCAATATTTATTTATATATACATACATATATATTTTTATTGTTAAAACAGAATAAAAAGAGTTTTTCTTGCTTAAATTTCTTTAAAATAACAGCAAGAGTTCGATTTATGTCATTTGTACGCTTTTAAAAAGCTTTGTGACCAAATTTTATTATTCTTCATGCCGTTGCTGCATTTATTTTTTAATTTTAACTCAAGTGACTGTTATTCCAATGGCTTTCAGATTTGTTAAAGAATTTGTTTCTTTTTTTTAATTTTTATTAAATTATTAAATTATATTAAAGGATATTGTTAACAAATTTGATACATTTTCATGTATTTAATATTTTTAATCCTTCTTTTTTTGTTATTCAATTGAATTATATTCAAAAAAAATAAAATCTTTTAAATGTTTTTTGTTTTATAATGTTTCTACCCTCGTTTTTTCTGTTACCAAATAATGTTGTATGGTTTTCTTGTTATTGTTTTGTGATAAAAGTTTGTGATAAAATTTTAAAAATTCATAGCACGTGCAATTGAATTTTTTTTTTACTTTTTTTAAATCACTTCAATTCTTAATAAACATGCGATATTTCACACGATTAAAGAAAAAAACATGAAAAGCAAGATATAAATTATAAAGACATTCAATAAATGTATGTATGTACTTATCAAATATACTACGAATTATACTTATATTAAGGAAATGATTTAATATATCACTACTACTACTACTAGTACTACTATTCTAACTACAGTAATGGGCAAACAGAATTGGAACAGTAATTTGAATAAATATATACAGTCGTTTTCGCAATTCAAACTGGGTTGTAGACCGGGGGAATCGAAAATAGTTATGCAACCTACATATGGATTTACAAATGAATTATTTGGAATGATATCCCTATAAATATGACAATTACTGTACCATTAAGCAATAGAGGGTAACAATGTTCGAATATAATATAATAAATTAATATATATAATAAATTACGGATGCGAGCGTTAAATTGGAATTTGTCCACAGAGGGATAAGGTAGGCAGTGCCTTTAGGTAAGCAGGTAGATATGGCTGTGGTAGTTTTACATTTCCTCATAATCTTTGAACCAATCGGCGCTTTTCATCAAGCTACTCTACTTGGAATCTCAATACCTATCATTGATTACTTACTTACTTACTTAATTGGCCATTAACAACCCGATTAACGGATTTCGGCCTGCCGTAACACAACCTTCCAGGCGCCTTGGTCCTTGCAACGCAGACAAGGTCGTCCTCTCCGCCGACTTCTGCAGATATCCGCATCAAAGACCCGTCTCGCCGGAGCATCCTCTTTCATTCTAACGACATGGCTGAACCAGCGCAGCCGCTGGATGTTAATACGCTGTACAACGTCTATGTCGTTGAGGAGCTCATACAGCTCATTGTTGGATCGGATGCGGAAATCATCGCCAACTCGCACTGGACCGAAGATTTTGCGTAGGACTTTTCTCTCGAATACACTCAAGGCTGCTGCATCTGTACTCAATAGGGTCCATGCTATCCTATCATTGATAGTTCGTTTAAATTATCCATGTTGTAGACGCTAGGACGGCTTTTTCTATTTTGGCATAGTGCTGAGTATGTGCACAGTGGATAATGAACTGTTTTCTCCTCTTCTTCATCTCTACAGCTCTTTCTAAAGTCATTTGCCATGTGTCCAAAACCGATTCGCCTTGCATAAGTACCCATATTGCAATGCTCAGTAATGACTCCGATGACCCCATTCAACGTAATCCTTTGAAGTTTAAGCATACTTTCCGGGTGTCTTTATCCAGTAGTTCGTATTCTAAATCACCAATCTGGCGTTGACGGTTTACATGACTGTATTGTCAGTTATGAGGTCCTATAAGGTCTTGAAAGAAATTTCTAAAGTAGAGAAATTATTGGACCATTCGCGGTGCCCACATAATAGAACGTCATACTAATTCGCTACACGTTCGCGACTGCAATATACTGTGTTTGAGTTTATTACCTCAGGCTCCAGTGCTACTTCTGATTAAAGACGCTCTTAACACATCCCTATTGCATTTACCTTTACTGTGAGCAATGCATTGATTATGTTTAAACATGCTCAAACATTTTGTTTGTTAAACAACATTAAACAACCATTAATAATAATAACAACAACAATAAACAACAATGCAACTACAAGCTAAATAAAGGCAGCTAAACATAATAAACAACAAAAATAATAATAATAATGGAAATCAATTTTCAATTAGACAGTCGGTACTTGACAGACAATTGTTAAAAGACTTGCTGTTAGCAAGTGCATAACATCAATCACCTACACTAAAATCCACACCCACGCCCACACTCAATGAAACAGATCTGACATAGAATGAAATCTTTGTGTAGAGTAGAAGGAAAATCTAATGATGAATAAATTTTGTTTTATTTAAATGACTGAATTGATTGATTTTATAGTAAAAATTCAAAAAACAAACAATAACAATAACAATAAATTGTGAATTATACATACAATAACAAATAAAGTAAGTGTTGTACTCGTACATACGTTAAACATGCATTATGGATGTCACGTGATTTATCAATATAATCGTGTTATTTTTTTGTTTTGGTGTGTGTGTGTGTTTTTTTTTTAATGTACATATTTTGTATTCTTCATATATTGTTTTTATTTTTTTGTATGTTGTTGTTGTTGTTTCCTTTTTTTTTGTACAATTAAACTGTTGTTAAATGCTAATGATTGTATTGAACATTTTGTCAAAAACAAAAGTGTTGCCGCAAGTTTCTTAACAATAGTTGTATGAGGCAGTCATATATGTCTTGTACATATACAGTGGGTGGAGCAGAAGTGAGTACAGGTCTATACATACATTATTTATCCCAAAGTGTATACAATATTAGATAACAAATTTAGTTATTATCTTTAAAGCACGCGTTCTCCTAAATCCTGTACTAATTCAGCTGGAATCTGTTGTCATACCAAGTTGTCATACTCCCAAAGCTGCTTTAGATTAGTGGAAGTATTTTGGCCTTGTCTTAAACTGCTCCTTACTACCATTAAACATTAAAATGTTTGCTTATCTCTTCCTTCCTGATGTTTCATATGTTATAGGAGCTTTTATCCTGTTGAAATATTATTTTATTCTCAGGGGAGGCGCCCATGTCCACCGGATATTGAGGGTGGATCTGTATTCAAATAAGCATTTTATAGAGACAATAAATAGCCTCCACTACCTTTCATTGCTTTTTGTTTAACGTCATGGTTTTATTTGTTTTCAGTCGGTTTGAAATGAAGTGAATTTTGATGCAAAAAGCGATCTTCTATCAGCAATCTTCTGCCAAAAACTATCTATCGAAACAGTTATATAACATTTAGATTCGCTGTTAAACTGTATATTTTGCCACTCAGGGATATAATTTACAAAGCATCCTCGCTAAAGGATTGTAATGGCCAATAAAGTGTACATATATGCTGAAGTGAAAAAATTGATCTCATTTCTCGTTTTCAGTTCACAACGATCAAGTTTCGGGTACCTTTAGGCAACCATATTCCCACTGGACAACACAGGCTTCTGGGTTCCTTTACAGCTAAATTACAATCTATACTGCGACTTACACTTCTTGCTGGCCATTGGCTTAAAATTTTATTTACCGCCAAAGTTGCCTTGTTGAGAGGGAAATGGTATTAAGGAGGGGACGTAGTCCTTATTTTTGTTCTTTTTGTAAAACTTTTATTCACTAAAAAATGTAAACAACAACAAAAATTTATTTAAAAACATTAAAAACTTCTTGTTTTAATGTTAGTTATGATAACACATGAGTGCAAAACTGAGTCCATGTGACTTGATTAGATTTTGTGATCGCCCTGTTGTGTAATCATTGGTTTTGGTCTTGACTCTTATGCAACTTAGTTAGGCACTAAACCATAAACAATTAGAAACAGAAAAAAAAGAAATTGCATTATGCACTATTGATGTATGAGATACAGTGTTGCCATTGTTATTGTTTTTATTATTAAAATTGTATTGTATTCTCTTGTTTTTGAATTCTTTTAAAATCGTTTAAACAAAATCAATATTTATAAACAAAACACGCATTTAATATAGTTTTTTCCATTGATTATGAATCTAATGATGTTGTTAACACGATGACTTTCTTTATTTTTTTATTTAAAATTTTAATGTTTTGGTTGGAACACCTTAAAATTTTTAAGAATTCAGTTCAGGTTATTGTCGAGTCATAAAAATCCAAAGAATTTGTTTCAAAAATTATAGCCATAAAATTGAATTAAAAAAAAAAGAAATGAAAAATAATAATAAAATAATTGTAATTGTGAACCATAATTATATTAAAAAGCAATAAAATTTTAATAAAAAAAAGTAAAGAAATTAATTTTTTATGAATAATAAAAAACTATCGTTTAGTTTTAAATTTTGAATAAAAAAGCGAGAAAGTATATTCATTGTTTTCGATATTTTTCGTCTACCATAATTTGTTATTAAATATTTTAACAAAAAATAAAAAATAAATTAATTAACTAAATAACAATAATAAAACAAGAAATATATGTATACTTATTATTATAATTATTAATTATTGTTTGGCTGGCTACAGAGTGATAAAAACGCAACCAGACAAATGCTTTTTTTCTGTGGTTAAAATTGGAAAAAAAACGAAAAAGAATAAAATAAAATAACAAATATTACACAGTAAAAAATTGTTTTTAATTATAAAAATATTCTCCTGATTTCTTTATGGAAATAAACAAAATTATTGAAAATAGTGTAAGAAATAATAGGGACATTTATCATAGAAATATCGATAACCCTCCTACAATGCAGTAGAATGGGTTCTAGCAAATGCTAGATTTTAAGAATTCACGTTGCAAAGTCGAAATCTAAGTTTAATCCACAAGCAGATTCGTATAGCTCGATTTTAGATTTCTAGCGCAATGTTTTGAATCGTTGTCTTCGATAAATTGTCATCTCAATGGCAGGCCATTTGTTTAACTCCAGATGACATCACTACATGTCTATGTGGTGAAATTGGCTGCGTGTCTGGTGGTAATGTTATTTGGCAAATTGCCTCAGTTTGCGTAGGGATATACGGACATTTCACATAGCATCATCGGTAGCCTAGATACGATGCTGAATTTCATGCCACTGAACTATCTTTTGTAAGGAGGTTCAGCGTTGAGTTGCCTGCCAGGAAATTTGGCATATTGGTGGTTAGTACGAGGACAGCTTGATCTAAATTCATACGCCATATATTTGAATTGTGAATGAAAAAAAAATGAAATTGTCCCTAATATTTCTATCAACTCCGTATGTTTTATGGAGTTTAAACTTTCAACTGATCACTACAACCCTTTAGCCCGGATATCAACATAGCTTCTCACATCACCCATGGTATGTGTGTGTGTGTGTTAATTTTATCCATAAATTAAGATTTAATCTTACAAAAATTATTGAACAACTTTAGCCATTAGAAAAAAAATTAAAAATAAAAATATGTTCGATTTAATTAATTCATTTCAAATCAATTGTTATTATTTTTTTTTTCTCTATTTCGATTGCAATCTATAAACGCAACAAAGTGACTAAAATTGGTCTTAATATTTCAATTTCAATTTTCTTTCATGTTCCTCACTTAGTTGGAACAATTATCGATTTGTTTACAATGCATCCATTATATGTTCATACATATCTCGATTACAAGATCACTAATCGATAACAGAATGAAACAAGACAAGCGTATAAATCAATTGTATTATAATTATTACATTTAGTATAAGAGTAATTATATCGAATTTCTTATAAAATAAATCGAAATCGCCATTGTATTGACGTAAATGCTATTAAATTCTAATATTCGACTCTACGTAGTCACAATAATAATAATTTGTTTGTTTCTGTCTTTTGTTTTTCTAATATTAACAACAAAGTATTGTTTGTTTTTCTTTGTAATTAATTAAGATACCATATCTACAGTCCACAGCCATTATAGTTAGTTTGTAATGCTGTGTTGATTAACTTTGTTTAGCACTTCAAAAAAAAAAAAAAAATTAAGTGCAACTGAAGGATTGTAATTAAAATTTAATTTAAAATACAGCACAGAATACAAATGAACTGAATAGAATTTAAAAGAATTTTTAATAAAAGAAAACAACATCTAAAACAAGAATAATTATTGAATAATTTTGGTTGAGAAAAACGCATGCAATTCATGCATCCACTCATCCAACCATTGCAGGTAGAGTTTAGTTTTTTTAAACTATACACTGACGGTTGTGTTTAGTTTTTAATTTTTGCAAGCTAGTTGCCAGCTTAATTTTATTTCAGTCAATTTATTAAATAATTATTATCATTGTGATATCTCTTCTATACTTTTTCAATAAAACATTTTTTAATTTCTTTTTATCATTTTAACACATTGACTGCCGCGGTAATTTTCAGAAAACTGGCCACGCACGCCAACATTGACTTTTTGGTCTTTTCCCAGAATTCATTTAGCGATACTAGCACTGATATAATACGATTTTATTCGTAGCTACACAAAAATGGCAAGTTTAGTGAGTACGAGATAACTCGTAGTTGACACCCTAGAAGGGAACGCAATCTACGAGTTATCTCGTAGTCGGCAGTCAACGTGTTAAGTGGCATTTATTTTATTATTCTCTCTTTTTTTCTATTTCCCTCTCTCCCTCTTTTGTGGTAAGAAATGCCATAGTGCTTCTTTATGACATGGATAAAAAAGTAACGTATTTAATACATTCAGTCAGATTTTCTGTCGCTAACATATCTAGTCGCCGTAGTCTAGTATGTAGTGTGTTCGCTTATTAGACGTAAAGCCTGGATTCGAGCCCCAGGCCAGACATCAAAACGAAATCTGAAAAAAATATATTTCTTCGGCGACTGCTTCTCAGCAGATTACTGGCAAGAACTCTGAGAGTAAATAAAACCTGCCATGAAAAAGTTTCTCAAAAATCTGTCGTTCGGAGTCGACGTTAAACTGAAGGTCCTGCCACTCACATATAAAATAAAGACACACAACATGAGTGGTGTGAGAAGCTAGGCCGTAATCCTGACGTGTATGTCACACGTTTTATTCTATGCAGTATACTCTCTGAAAACAAATCCTGACGGAAGGGTTGTAATGGCCAATTATATATGTATGTAACACATCTAAAATCAGTGAGAAAAAATCGACCGCAGGACTTTTGAATACTGTAAACACATTAGACGCGACATTTGCGGCACAGCAATTTTACAATTGCCCAGGCAAGCAGCATGCGCTTTAATTAGTTAAAAGACGGCATCGATAAAACATAAGTAGAACGAATAAAAAACAGTTTATTTTTATTCTTTATCAATGGTGCCACTAAAATATTTTTTCACATTTTTAATACTTACATATATTTCATACATCGCATTTTTTTAACCTCTATTTCATGCATTGTATTGACAGAACTAATCCTCTCATTCGCAGAACTATTTCTCTCATTGTGCGAGTAGAAATTAGCCTAAGTGCGAAACATTAGTATTGTCGCGTTGTCTTTTCCATGTACATGTACACCCTTGTTTTCTATTTTTAACTGATTGCTGTGCCGCAAATGTTGCCTTTGTTATGTTTAGATCATCATTCTTTTGAATACTTGTAATATTTTTAATTGCTTGTGTAAAAACTCATCCCTGATGTAATGAAGTGTTATAAAAACTTAATAAAACACGTCGTTCATTATTATTGCTTATTAAGATTAAACAATATTATCTACTTCCTTCTACACGTCGTATGGCTGCCGGTTCGACTCAGTTGCCTTTCTTCTTTAGTGGGTGTCGAATTTAGCTTTGCTAACGGTTTTTATTTCAACTTTAATTGACTATTGATTGACGCTTCTCCTTAATTTGGTGTTCGAAGCAACAATTTGAATAAAAGGTGTTAGAATTATTCGCAGGCATTTGTTTAAGGTTTATCGTTATGTTTGTTGAAGCTTTGCGAATATGTTTCTTGTCCTGCTAACGTTTTTCGATGAGACTGGCCAGATGTGAGAACGGTGATACTTACTTTCCTTTACTGATCCGCAGTCATTTGTGCAGCTTGTTATGTACAGTGAGCGCCATAAGTGAGTTAACATCCACTATAATTTTAAATTTTCTATTATGTTCTTAAGTATAAAAAAAGTTCCTTTATCATGAATTGTTGTTTTTGTTTTAACATTTTATAAGTAATAAATAAACGTTTTTATTTTTGGAAATTTATTCGAGTATTCTCATTCTCATTTACTTTTCTCGCTATCCTAAGAAAATGAATTATTTCAGTGGTGTTTACTCACTCTTGGCGCTCACTGTATATGTGGGACTTGACAGGCAAACATTATCTGCTTCGTAATCTAAATCCTTGAAACGAACTTGTGGTTCGCACACAATTTCTTTGCTATGTGTTAGGGCATTGCGCTACATTGCGCTACGAATAGTAGACAGTATTCATTGCAATGCTGTTGCTCATTCAATTTTTAAGCATGACAACATATGGCAGTTCTGTATTGATTAGCTGTCGAATATGTACATCATTTCAAAGTATGTATAGGTATATCACCAAGTGGCTAAAGATATCGAACACAATTAGAGGGAGAAGCGTAGAATATCATTAAAAACTAAAAAGATTAAATTTCGATTAAATCAAGTTTAAAACGTGTGCAGCAATCTCAGATAAGATTTAAATACAGGTGCCGTAATGCACCCCTGCTATTTCAATTAATAACTCATAAAATTGAAACCTGATAATAAATTAATTGTAGATTTCGTTTTTGCTTTTTTTTGGCAAATATTGGCTGAATTTTTTAATTTTTTTTTTAACAAAAAAGCTCTCCAATGAATTTGTTTAGTTTTGAAATATAAAATTTAAATTTTATTTTATTCAAAAGCAAATATTTGTAAAATGTCTGACTGATAAAAAGCACACATACAAAATGTTTGCTCGACTATTTTAATGGTGCTAATTTATGTAAACTATGAGTATGTTTCAAATTGATCACATTAGAATAGCAGAATACAATTATTAAACCGCACCTAGAATTTCTATAAATATTATACACCTCAACTATACATAAAAAATTCACTATGGATCTAATATTCACTAAATCTATGGAATGTTTATTTTATATACGATCAACGGGGGTACAAACATAGTGAACCTCTCACTGAAGCTTATACTGAAAATTTTCTAACGATTTTGTAAATGCTAGAGATGGCCTTTGCGCTTCAGAAGTGCTAAGTTTGAAACGATAAACAATGGCCTCTCCAAGGTCTTATGAAAGCTACCTAACGATTTGATATCGAAAGACGTTAGAAGACGAGTTTTCATCGAACCATTACTGACAATGAAAGACTCAGTCTTTATTAAAATCCGAAGCTTAAGAAATAGTATGTGAAGTCTAGCCGAACAGCCGAACCAATTTCAAATATACAGTCACGCAGATAATTATACGTACCCGCCCTAAAAATCATTTTTTTTTTTAAAGTAATGAACTTCTAATCTAAAATTTCTTTACATTAGCGTCTGTAACGACACATTTACTTAAATAAAGAAACAAGATTCCCAAAATCTATGAATTTGTGATCTATGAATTTGTGACGAAATACCTCGGAAAGTGATCACAATGTTATTGTGCATTCCGAAACAGTTCGAAGTGTTTTGAGAAAGAACGGTTTCCGCAGCCGAGTGCCGAGAAGAAAGCCACGATTGGAATTTGCCCAATAATATATGGACAAGTCCTCTGATTTTTGGGCGAATGTAATATTTAGTGATGAGAACAAATATAATTTGTTCGGCTGTGACGGAAAACAAAAAATTTGGCGCAGAAATCAGTTGACTTGTCCATATATTATCATTTTTAAAAAAATTATTTTTAGGGGGATACGTATAATTATCTGTGTGACTGTAGGTGGTGCTAAGGCAATGAGCAGTATTCGATAGTGTTCACGCTGGCCACCCTACCTTTTGGTTTAGCTATAAGTTTTAGTTTAAGTGTATAAACCACCCCTGTGTTCTTATGAATTTATTGTGAATTGTTATAACGATATAAGAAAAGAGGTAATTTAATACCCGATCAACCCCCAACCCGAAAGGTACGTCTTGTGTGTACATTAAATATATATTGTATATTGAAAAATCTAATACCGATTTTTATTTCTTATCTCCGCCAAATATTTTATTTTATTGCTTCCCCGCTCTCCCCCACATTTGGTCCTTCGAGCCGGATCATCGCCTTAATAAAATAAAATATTTGCGAGACTCTATTTGCAGATTGTCTCCAGGATCGCCATACTTGGTGTTGTTGTTGGATAAATCACACCCCCTTCTTTTTTTTAATATAATTGGTAGTATTTAATTATTTTACAAGGTATGTAAAATATATTTTATTTGTGGTGCGAAAGAATTTATTTATTTAAAACGAATAAAATAGTGAAGTGTAAGAATATAAAGTGAAAATTTAATGTGCGTTGTTGTTGTCGGAAAGCAATAAATAGAAACAAGAACAAATGCATTGGTGTTCCTTTATTTTCTATAAGTAAGAAGTGCACAAGTGTTGTTTTTTTATTTTTTATTTACTGTTTTTTGTAAATAAACAATTTATTGCTTTCTACGTAAAGTTGCCAATTTTTGCTAAGCCGCTGTTAATAATTTTCGATTGTTGACATTATTTTTTGCGTTTTTTTTCGGCAATTATTTTATATTCTTACGCTTAAATTAAAATTGTTTGAACCTTTTCGAAAAAGTTGCGATAATTTTTAAGTATATTTTAAATATATTTACACTAATATAAATCGTTATACATATACATTTTTTTAATATTTTTAATTAATTGTGATATTTTAACACAATAATACATACAAATACTTTTTCCCGATTTTTTTGAAATAATATTTTAATTTTAATTACTATATAGAATAATTGTATTTATTCGAAATCAAAATATACCTTTTTGAATTTGTTGATTTTTCGTAACCCTCTTTTACGACTTTTGTGCCCTTTTTTAAATATCTCGACTATTTCTTTAAATTTTGTATTTGAAGGTGATATTTTCACACACTTCCGTTTGATTTTTCGGTTTTTTTTCGATACCCCTATTTTTTTTTGGAGATTTCCTTCATTAAAATTCCTTTAAATCGAAATTTTCGAACAATTTTTGGATTTTTTTTTTTCCTCTATAAGTCAATTATAAAACCCGAATTTTGATAAAAAAAAATGGCCGCTTTAAGAAATTTAATTAGAAATTATAACCGGTTAAGCGATTTGGAAAGCTTTATTCAGGCTATTCCGCGAGAGGAACATTCGGTTCACTCTCTAGGTGTTCATCGGCAGGAGTTGACCCGTTTGTGGGAAGTCTTTCGTGATAGTTACGAAGACTTGTTGGAAAATGCCGAAGACACCAAAGTCTCAACAAAAGACGCGAAGGCCAAGTATATGTCCGGATATACTTTGTATTTCCAATCTGCCTCGTTTATTGACGGACTGATTGACAGCCTTAAGAATAAGGCACCAAACCCGATTGCTAATACAGTTCCTATTCACCTTCCCCCATGCGATACCCCGACCTTTTCTGGCGATTATGCGTCATGGCCAACATTTCGGGATATGTTTTCGGCCATTTACGGATCTAACCCCCATATTAGCAATATCCAAAAGATGTACTATCTTTTGCAGAAAACTGAAGGTGAGGCGAGGGACATAATACGAACGTGCCCCATGACGAATGATGGTTTCGACATGGCTTGGCAGAATCTCGTCGATCGTTACGAGAATAAAAGATTATTAGTCAATTTTCAATTGAAAACTCTTTTGAACCTCCCTTCCATATCCAGAGAATCTGGCCCGTCCATTAAGAGTTTGCAACGAACGATTAATGATTGTATAACGAATTTGTCGTTGTTGGGCATAGAAACGAAAAATTGGGACACAATTTTTGTGTACATTTGCTCCACGAAACTCCCCGAACACACCCTAGGTCTTTGGGAGCAATCTCAAGGGCCTTGCTCAGACCTACCCAAGTGGAGCAAAATGGATGCGTTCCTGACTGCCAGATATCGAACTCTGGAATCAGTCTCGGACATTATCGGCAGCCATAATTTTACCCAATTGCAGCGGCAATTAGAAGTAAACTATGTAGTAATTCTTTAGAGTGATAGGGATGGGGAAAAGTTTGATTTTAACACATACACTTGCAGTAAATTTTCCAAGAAAAAAGGAACGAGACTTTTCGCAGTCGGTAGGATTCGAACCTACGCTCCCAAAGGGAATCTGATTTCCAGTTCCAGTACCAGTTAGGCTCTATATAGAATAGAAGCCCTTTGATTATCATAATCGATCCGTTTAAGCGTGAAAACGGTCTCAATATTCGAGAATTGGTTGGACTTGCATATCCTGACCTCTGATTTGCCAAAACAGAAACACACATTTTTATCGTCAACATGATTTCAATTCAAATTTTAATACAATTTTTTTCGTTTTAATTTTATTTAATTTATTATGATTTTTGTTTGTCTGTTGTTATTATTATTTTTATTTTTATTTTAATTTTTTTTTTTTTTTCTGGTAATAAACTTTCATGGAGCGATTAACAAATTTAAATATTTTAATAAGTCTGGATTTTTCAATACATGCAACGCGTACGTACGTTGCCTTTATTGTTATTTTTTTTTTCTTTTTTTGATGTCTGGGGTGGCGTATCATTCTTCAATGCCAGAAAACAGTGCATCAACGTCATTCGTTTATGCACAAAAAAAAAAAAAAAAAAAAAACAGAAGAGAAGAGAAGTGCAAGAGCAAGAAGCAGAAAAAATCCAATTGAACGCTTAAAATATTCATTCAAAGCTTTAAATTTTAACCGATTTAGAGGACAATGAACTCGTGATTGAAATAAAAATTAAAATTAAAATCAAAACAAAAACAATAACAATAACAAAAACATGAAAAGGGCAATAAAAATCATTATATTATTTTAAAACATTTGGATAACAAGCACACAACAGAAACCGAAAGAAACCCGCACAAAAAAAATGAAAAATAAAAACAAAAACAATTAAAGAATAGCAAATGTAATAAGTTTAAAATACAATATTTAAAACAAATTTAAAACAGAAAACATTAATAAATGATCTTAAATTTAAGCAAAAATAACTGCATAAACATGATAAAAACCGAAATTCTTTGTTGCGTTGATTGTTGTTTATTATTTTATTTTTCTATTCTTATCACAATTTATTCTTTCTTCGTTAATTTAATTGAAATTTTCATTAATGCATGTCGACATATTAAAATGCCTGACAAGAAAAAGAAAACAGAAATCAAAACACGAAAGAAATCAAGAATTCGATAAACAAATCAAATGTTAATTACGAAATCACGCCCAGTAGTCGATTGATATACATATGTATGTATGTACTCTAGTGAACACAAACGAATATCGAACGCAATCACACTGCAACACATTACACCACACCACAACATAAAATACACACCACCACCTCATACACCTCACATATATCGATACAACAACACACAATATTGTACACCTCACAATTATCGAAACCACCATAAACACCATACACACACACACACACACCGCAATAACCATTTATTCAACCATTAATGATAACCGCAACACAGTGAGAAAAACCAGTGTAAACCTAAGCAGTATGGAAATAAGGATAATATTGAACGGTTTAATATTGTATACGGTATGATTGTCTTGGATTGGAACTCTGAGATCTCTGAGCATTGCAGAACGAATCGACCAGCAAAAAACTATAAGTACCAGTTCTGCTCTGACATTTGTGACGTAAATAATACGAGAATTGAATATTCCTCATAATGCTCCGCAGACGAATTTAGACTTTGATTTCGCTGTCGACAACTGAATTAACATTACATAATACGAGCTGCTGTAAAGTCTGGGCAGCCGGAGTTCAAGCGATCTGTTTAGAATATTTAGTCTGTGGCTGAGACATCGATGAAACTACAGCCAAGTAATAGGGTATTAATTGGCGGGGTTTTTGAAGTACTTTCGTGAAAGAGTTGAAACTGTTCCTTCGCAAAGTGCACACAGTATATTACATACTAGACGATGACCACCAAGTGTGTGGAATAACTTTTGCTCAAGCCGTCTAAAATCTATACATACATACATAATTGGCCATTATAACCCTTCAGTCAGGATTACCGCCTAGCTTCTTAACACCACTCATGTTGTGTGTGTTAATTTTATACATGAGTGACGGGATCTACAGTTTAACGTCGACTCCGAACGACAGATTTTTGAGAAACTTTTCATGGCAGTTCTATTTACTCTCAGAGTTTTTGCCAGAAATCTGCTGAGAGGAAGTCGCCGAAGACATATTTTTTTTCATATTTTCGTTTTGATGTCTGACCGCGGATTTGAACCGTGGCTTCGCGTCTAACAGCCGAACCTAAATTACGGCGTAAAGCGCAACGTAATTTAGCGCCCAGCTTTTACGCTGTAATGAGCAACCTAAATAAAAGCGTCAACGTTGTGCCAAGAACAGTAATGTTAACTTACCATGTTAAATAAAAATCGCCAAATGAAAATAAAAAATAGAGATAAAATCGCAAAATTGGACTGAAAGCAGCTAACATGCCATTACTTAACTTTTGTAAACACAAATATAAAAGTAAACAAATAAAAAAATCACTTGTTTTGCAACAAACTTCACTTCTTTACGCTCTGTCAAAATGGGTTTTTCCAATTGCAAAGCGTTAACGCCGCGCAATTATGTTTGGTCTCATACATTTTATATGGGCATGAGAAATGTTGACATTTATTTTGCGGTTTACGCCGTAATTTGGGTTGGGCTGTAATAAGCCGACACACTACCTACTAGACTACGGCGACTTCGTCTTAAGTCTATAACACGGGGAATATTATCAAGAGCAGAATGGAAATAAATAGAATTGTAGCTTCTGTGTTCACGGTGTTTACAATGCGGGCCTATTGAGTATTATTTTTTCAAAAATGCTGCTGTGAACTTCGAACGCTACAAAGCCAAGTTCAACAAAATTCTACTACCGTTACAGAAACAATAGGACATTTGGGTCCTTCAATATAAAGTGTAGGCGGATTTTGCTTTTCCGAGTCGCTGAACATTTGATTTAGTGGTTTGCACTGACCAACACGACTGCTGATTTAACAGTTCTAGGTTTCTTCTCTGTCACGAGTCAACAAGCCTCGGACTCCTAAAGCCCCCATAGATATTATTATTATAGGTAGTATTATCAATCCTGACAGCGTGCCCTTACTTATCTGCTAAGACATCAAATAATCACAATCCAAAAACAAAACCAAGGCTTTCTTATTCTTATAAAAATAACCAAGGATGGTAACCTTTGTGCCAGTTTGTTGGATATCGATAATCCATGAATTGTTTTCTTTTTTTTCAATATAAACGATGTAAGAAACAGGAAAAGTGTTACGCATAGGAAAACTAATTTTCTGTATAATCAGTCACAAACATACATATGTGGTCCCTGCAAAAAGAGTAAAAATATTCAATTGCTTGGAGAGGACAAGGACGTAGAATTAACAAGTATTCCGTGTAATTACGTGTATCGTAATAAACTTAAGGAAACAAAAGCTAGATTGTGTGTTTATGCTCTGTATAGATAAATATCCTTCAATGTTTAAATAAAACAACAAAATAAGCAACAATAATTGAAATTAAGCCAAAAGGGTTAATTACCGTCGTCATCGTCATTATCATCATCATCATCAGCAACAAAATTCTACGACGACACACGGAAAGAAGGAAGAAGCAGATGCTGAAGAAGCGTTAAATTGAACGAAATTAATAAACAATAAAGAAATTGCGTATGAGAAAACTGAATACAATACAATTGAAGATAGCAAATCAAAATTAGACAAAAATTAAATGGAATTATCGATTAATTACGCACCATTTAAAGTTAAAAATAAATATAAAATTCAAGAAATATTTGAGATGATGGCTTTTAAATAGGGATGAGTACACAATCAGTTTTATCTAAGGCAAAAAAAAAAAGGATAACGCATAGTTTATTGGACATAAAATTAAATTTCCAATGAGATTGCATAAAGATTGTTCCAATAACAAGATTTATTCGCACTCGGAAGGGTTTCCTATAGGAAATGTTTATTCTTCGGTTAGAATTGATTGTGGTTTCACAATTGACCTTTTCCTTTACCTAACCATCAGTGAGATTTGATTGAAAATTTCTACAACGGTTAACATAAATTATGGGCAGCTTTTTGTCAGATCATTGGTCATTACAACTCTTTAGTAAGGATTACGACCTATGTAGCTTCACACATCACTCATGTTATGTGTGTTAATTTTAGCCATGAGTGGTGGCATCTACAGTTTGAAATCGACTCCGAATGAAAGATTTTTGAGAAACTTTTCATGGCAATATTATTTACTTTTAAGACTGCTGAGAGGAAGTTGCAGGAGAAATATATTTTTAATATTTTGTTGTAGATGTTTGGGCTGCAGTTTGAATAAAATAAAAGTATTACAATGTACCTAATATCCTTATAAATACTATGTTCAGATATGATATTTTATTGAGTCAATATTCGATTTATTGAGTACAATATTTTAAGTGTTCAGGCAAAGCAATATACGCGGTTCAGCTGCTTATTCAATTTTCATTTGAAAGCTGGTAAATAAAACAACTGGTTGTTTCAACAACATTGTTTTTATTTTGTTTTGTTGTTTTCTTGTTTTGTTTTTTTTTTTTGTTTGTTTGTCGGTGTTGACATTTGAGTTGTCAAATATCAACAGAAAGTGTTCGAATAATTGTAATATGCGCACTGAACATACTATAACAATTTGCATATTTATTGCGCAATAATTAATTGAAACTTTATATGAAATATTGAGCTCAATAATGGCGCTTATTGCGATTTATGCATATCTGAGCACCGTATTACAACAATTAGTTTGTGTTATTTAGCAAATAATTTGTGAATTAGTTTTGTACAATTATATGATGATATTTCTTATGGTTGTTGTTGTCATTTTACATTATATTTAATATTTTTGTTTTCTACAATTAATAATTATTATCTCTCTTACTGATCTTTTTTTTTTTTTTTATTAAATTTAATTTAATTTTAATTTCAATTCTTTTTATTTTTGCTTCGACAATTTTTTTATTTTTTAATTGGCCTATTTGTTTCGAAATACACACCAAAATAGAAAAAAAAATTAAGGAAAAATATTGTATAATTTCCTGGAAATTTTGTTTTCGTATCGATTTGATATTTTTTTTAAGCACGAGTGATCACCATCACCCGGTCTACCTGTACATGGCTATTTTTAGATTTTCAGATTTTTAATAATGTTTTGATGACACTTTTTGTCTTTAATATTCAAAAAAACCCAAAGCCATTAAAAACAAATTGTTTAATTGCTTAGCATTCGATTAAAATCTTAAGAAAAAATAAATCGAAATTTTTCAATCTTTATAATTCTAAAGTGTTTGTTTTGTGTTTTAATTGAAAACGCTAAAAATTTTACAATATCGGACAAAATGGAAATAACCATTTACGTTTGCAGCCATTGTTGCCGTATGTTTGTCAAATTGTAGCTCTCAAAAAGAAGAATTAAATTCCTGCCAAGAGCTGAGAGAGTTTTAGTTCTTTAGTATTAGAGAGAAGGCCCAGAGGAAACTGGATATTCTAAAAAAGTGATTCTAAAAGTTTGGGCAAAAGCCGGAAAACGTAATCCTCTAAGTAATTTGTATTGATTTGTTAGTATCATTTACAGTTACAAAGAAGCTTAACGATTTCTCCTCTTTTTCAACTCCTTCAATAACTACAATATGGCTCACCAGTACTTTCCAATATACATACATATTTATGTCCAAACATGCAACAAAAGGGAAGATAAAGAGAGGCAAAACTTTTGTTGGGAAATCACAATAAAAAGATGCATTACAGTGTTCAAAAATAACCTGGGGTTAGGAACTTGTCTTTCCACAAGGCACAGTAGATTCACACTTGTTCAGAATGAAGATTGTTTCAAACACAACATGTAGATTCTGTGGTAATGATGATGAATCATTGGAACATATTTTTAGAACCTGTAAGGTATTAATGCAGTCGCCGTAGTCTAGTAGGTAGTGTGTTCGCCTATTAGACGTAAAGCCCGGAATCGTGCTCCAGGGCAGACATCAAAACGAAATATGAAAAAAATATTTCTTCGGCGACTTCCTCAGCAGATTACTGGCAAAAACTCTAAGAGTAAATAAATCTGCCATGAAAAAGTTTCTCAAAATCTGTCGTTCGGAGTTGACGTTAAACTATAGGTCCCGCCACTCAAGTATAAAATTAAGGCACACAACATGAGTGGTGTGAGAAGCTAGGCCGTAATCCTGACTGAAGGGTTGTAATGGCCAATTATGTATGTATGTAAGGTATTAAAGCATTGCAGATATGCACCAATACTTTTGAGATTTGATACCTCAATTCTCTCTTTAGCCAATACAATCCTTTTAGGCGTATACTTTTTCTAAGTACTATAGGGCATTTGCAGTAAAGGGATTCTTTTACCCTTATTCTACCCTTCGTATGTTGCCTAACCTTTTATCTTAAAGGCCATTATTACAACTTGCCGTTAAAATTGGGTTCAGTAAAAGGTAACTTTAGCTAAAGTGAACTTTAAAGTCACCTTTAACTTATTTTCGTTATTACAAACTAATGATAAAAAATATGGCAGAATCGTAGCAATGTGGATAACATTGCTTAATTAAACAAGTTTTTTTTTAAACGTCGTGGCAACGAGGGCTTCTTTTTTTGATGTATTTGATCATTTTGTTTATATTTGAAGTTGCAATATTAAAACTAATATATAATATGGCAAGTTCAAACATAAACTTAACTTTAAAAGTTAAGGGCAAGATGATCCTCCCTTTAGCTTAACGCTCGCTTCTACCTTAGTTAAGGTCAAGTTGCAATAATGGCCCTAAGTATATAATGCAATCTGATCAGCGTTTTTGTATTGTCAGGACCATTCTTACAATCAGCAACCTTTTTATTTTCAGGAGAGACATCCTTACAGGTAAACGTGACTAATTCACGCTTGATAATAAAGTTTTAAAAATAAATTCATTAAATAAGAAAAAGAGAATAAACCTGTTGCTTTATTCATATTCGCATTCTTTTTTCGTCTTTTTTCGATTTTTTTCTTTGAACGTGATGTTCAACATTTTTTCTTAAATAAATAATAAAAAGAAAATTAAAATGAATTGTATTTTTGTACTTTTTTTTTACGTTTTATAAATTATTTTACGTTCTTTTTTTAATTTTTTTTTAACAATCGCATAATGAAACACAAACAAAATTCTTCTAAAGACACAGTGTCAATATTTTTGACAAAGATTTTCTCAACTTCTTTTTATTTTTATTTATTTATTTATTTTACAATTTTTATTTAGAAGCGCGAAAAAATATAATTTAATTTAGATGTTGTTGTTGTTGCTTTTTATTTACAAATTCATGTTAATTTCTGTTGGTATTGCTTTAATGAGCGTCACACTTTAGGGCATTTACCATAATTTTGTTAAAATTTTTTTGAATGTTTTTTTTTACAACTTTTTCTTTCAATTTTTTTTGTACAATTTTTTATATATTTTTTTTTTTTTTTTTATTTTAAAATTCGTTTGTAATTATTTGTGTTCGATTGTTTGTTTTTTATCGCTTATCATAAATCGTTTTAATCGGTTTTATTACATTTAATTTTATATTTTTAAATAAAATTCTTAATTTGTTCGTTTAATTAAATTGACAACAACAATAACAAATAACAGGTATTTATTTATTTACAAATAAAGGGGTTAATTTATAAAGAAATTTATTTTTAATTTAAAATTATTTTTTTTTCTTCATTTTTTAATTTTTTTAATTGTTGATTTTTTTTTTTTGCTAATTTGAATTTACATTTGCGTCATTCGACACAATTTGGTTTTACCAGACAGCAAGTCCTACCACAAAATTAAACACCCAATACATACATACGTATATAAAATAATACGTTATATGAAACAGGTCCTGTTGTAAAATAACAGGAAAAACTGCCTGATTACCGCCAGAATGCGACCGATTGCGTTCCATATTTGCAAATTCACGAGCATTTGAATGCAACATATTGAATTCGCAGTTTTGTCATCATTTTAGGCACTGTGGTACCAAAATTATAACTGTTTTAACAATTTTGTATTTTCAGGGCCATTATTACAACTGGCCGTTAAATTTCGGTTTAGTTAAAGGTACCTTTCGCTAAAGGGAACTGTAAGGTTACCTTTAACTTATTTTCCTTATTACAACTTACAGATAAAATAAAGTTAACTTTTTCATAAATATGGCAGTGCCGGAGCAATGTCGATAAAACTGCTCAATTAAACAAGTTTTTTTAAATTCAGTGGCAACGAAGGGACTCTTTCTTGTTGTTGTTGTATTTGAAGTGGCCATATTGAAAATAATATATAATATGGCAAGCCCTAACATAAATTTAACTTTAAAAGTTAAGGATAGGATGATCCTCCCTTTAGCTTAACGCTCACTTCTACCTTATTGTGTACTCATAATGATGAAAAACAATTTATCTGCCCGTTAAAATCCTCCCTTTAGTTAACGGCAAGTTGTAATAATAGCCCTCAATGTTTCATATAGCGATGAACGGTAACTTCCTCTCAGCATTATTTTGGCAAAAACTAAAATTGTCCTGAAAGTCTCTCAAAAATGTGGCATTCAGAGTCGGCATCAAACTGTAGTCCCCACCACTCCTGCATAAAATAACAAATAGAACAAGATAAATGTGAGAAGCTAGGTTGTAATCCTGACTAAATGGCTGTGACTCCAAATTATGTATGTAAGTAAATAAAGGAGACTAAAGCTACATTCAGCACGCATCGCGGTATTACATGAAGCGATGTTTCACAGACTAACTGGTCTTGGCAATCAACATTAGGACTTCATATTTCAAGCATTATGGCAAATGTAGTGAGCAATACTCTCTTCCTTCTTGACTTATCTACAACCTAGGCTGTTGTCGTTTGCTGCTACGTTAACTCCATGCGCATGCCCACTCATTACGCAATAACCAGTAAGTGACAGATGCACCGACAGAGATTTAGTTCAGATAAGAGTAGCAATAGAGCAAGATTCTTCCTATAATTAGGATTTGTCAGCGACCAATAAGTTCCTTTGCCTAACAGACAGCCGAACAGCGGTAAGAGAAGAAGTATACCTATATTCCTCCCTAGGTTAGGTTAGGTTAGAGGACGTGTACTTGTCAATTAAGACAAGTACAGTACCCGGAGGTCGAATTGACCCATTGTACAACGTCCTTAAAGAGGAATGATAAGAGAGGGAATAGGATATAAAGAAGAGGAGATAGGAAAGGGAGAATGGGGAGCGGAGGGGTCACATAGACCCAACAAAGAAGGGAGAGCGCGACTACCCTGATGAAGCCCTAGCGCCTCTCAACCAGCCTAAGCCACTAATGAATCTGTGGAGAGCCTTGATGTCGGCTCTCGACGCAGAGTTCAAACTCTCAAAGAAGGCCCTGCCAAAGGTGCTCAGCCTCAACCTACCAAGGGCTGGGCAGTTACAGAGGAGATGTTCGATAGTCTCCAACTCCTCCTCATCGCAACATGCCCTGCAATAGTCCGGCTGGGATCTGTTCCAGATCCCCGTCAGCGACCTAATCATATTCCTTCCTATATGGATTGTCATTTCGAAGGAGTGTTCTGGCTCTAGCGATTGTACCAGCCACATATACATATTTACCACGGACAACCCTGTAAACAACTTATTTGCACGGAAATATCAAACATATTTTATAAAATCGATTAAAAATAATAATCCAATAGGAATTAAAATGTTTTCTTTCCGTTCCTTTAACATTTCGATTAGGAACGTTATCCAACACTGATTTTTCTCATTTCAAATTACTCCGCTATAATAAGGCTCTCTATAACAGGATGATTCAAATATGAGTTAAGTTTCGCAATGCACAACCAACCCTGTTTTTGAAAATGACTTAATAAAGACACTTTAAAAATGCTTAAAAAGAATTTTTGGAATTTTTTAAAAAATAATAATTACAAAAAAACAAAAAAAAAAAGACTGAATAATTAATTAATATGGAGACAAATTTAATAAAATATTTTATTAACAAAACAACAATATTTAAAAAGAAAAAAATAAAATAAAAACTAAACATTGGCAGTCATTTTATATATTATTTGTGGGGGGTACGTACCACCCGTATACTAGACCTACAGGCTTGTTATTTTGTGTTAAAAACTTCTGTTTTCTTATGCCCCTAGTATGTTTATGTATAATTTATAACATTATTTTTTATGACAGATTACAACACGTAAAAATTAAAATTTAAAAACAATTTTTTCTGTTATTTTCTGTTTTTTTTTTTATAAAAAAAGTAAAACAGTGTTATTGCAAAGCCTATTATGAATGTAGTATATTATACAGTATTACTACGGCTATTACTAAAGTAAAGTATAGAAGATAGAATGCAATCGTCGCATTCGCAATTAAAAGAATTTTTAAGTGGAACAAATAAGAGGAGTTGTTGTTTTTAAGTTTTTAAATTCAAACTGGTTCAAGGTTATAACCCTTGGTGAGTTTTAATCGAGTTTATTGTACTTTAAAATTTTAGCTTAAGGCTTTGCAGTTAAAATTATGAGTAGTTCGGTTATGATTTGCAATGTTGGGGGTAAAAATAGATTTTTGAAATGAAATTCCCTTATATTTCCGATAATTAGCTCGTTAGGCGTTAATTAAATTAAACCCCTAATATTATCCGTAGACAAACTACCTATATGCATTATGAGAAATGCATATGCAGTTAATTGTCATATTATTGTTGTTATTTTATGCGATTTTTTTGTTTGTTTTTCTGTTAATTGAAACTGGTTCGATGCGTGTAATATACTACATTGGACTGTCAGTGTTCATTTGACAGATGTTCCAAGTGATGTTTTATTATGTTTTACAAAAAAAAATAGTCAAATGTCGTGTATTGTGGCAACATGAGTTGTATTTTTCAAACAAAGTAATCAGAAATAAAATAAAGTTTTTCTTATTTTTTATTTTAATTTTATTGCTTGCAATTATTTATACGATGTTTCATTTGGTTTGCTTTTGGGATTTTTCCATATTAAGGGAGAGAGAAAATTATTATTTTAATTTTCATAATTTGTTGTCATGTTTTTTTTTTTTTTTGTTTTTAATGTGTGTGTATTATTTTAAATATTATTGTAATTGTCATTAATTAATTCTCTTAATTTAATTTAATTTCATGTGTTTTTGAATATTTTATGAGGTTATATAGTATATCGATCCTATAACTATATCGATCCCATATTCCTGATACGTTTTCCTTGCGTTGTCCCCCACTTGTGATTTCCAATCTATCGCAATACGATTAATTCATAACATGTATGTGTTCTGACTTCATGATAAATATGTCTCGATTTGCTTGAGAATATCCTAAGGAATATCTGTAAATAACAATTAATAAAAGCCTGTACAGCTTAAACTTTTTCGTTACGGGAGTCGTGTATATACGGCAATCACTTGGTCACAGCGGCTGATGGCGTGTAAATACGGGTGTTTATTCAGTAGCTAATAATGCGGCGTTGCCTCTGCATGCAATGGTTTTAAAATCGCAGAAAGGAAAGGATGATGATATTGAAGTTTCATTTGCTAATTTAGAAATTAGTGCGAAAACGTCAAACGCACCTAGTTGGACTACAACTATGAATTCATTTCCCCTACCATATTAATAGAGTTCTATTCTGCCGGCAAATTTCGGGAGTTTATTGACCAAAACTCACTTCAAACGGCTTTGTACTGGTCTCTTGATGGGAAGCACTGGTAGTCACACCATATACATAGGATTACCTTGGCCTCAGGAATATCCACATGTCTGCAGGCGTTTTACTTACGATTTCGTGCTGATGGTCCTTCGAACGCATCAAATACCCGTCTTACAGGAGCATCATCTTCCATCCGAAAGACATGGCTTAGTCAGCGCAGCAGCTAGATGTTAATTCAAATTGATGTAAAACCCACGTCTGACCTTTGAACCGACATTACGTACGACAAGTTGTACGTAAGCGATAGGTCCTTCAAAATATGAGTTGATCTGGGCCAGTTGCTTAAAAAAAGTTTAGAAAATGACTTGAAAGATCGTTGACTAAAGATGCGTGGGCGAAGTGAAGTTCTTACTCAGGACTTTTCATTCGAATACTTCATAAAAAAGCACGGGGATGATGAGCGACTTGTAGAGTTTAATTAGTTTTGTCGTACGAGAGACATGCCCTCAATAGAATCCCGTTTAATAAAAATAATGAAATTGAAATTATTTCAAGGTTTTGTTTAACAAAAAACAAGCTGAAGTAAAATAAAAACCAGAAAATGGGTTGAATAAACGATATACCACACCAAGTTTTCTTCTTCTTTTTCATCATGTACGTGTTAAATAATGAAACGTTGAAAATTAGAATCTCCGATAATGAATTTGTTGAGCAAATAAAATCGAAATTTTGCCTCAACAAAGAGCTCTTCACGCTTAGCAATTGCGATTGAATCACATTTTTGCTCTTGAAACATCGCACGCACAATTTACAGACGACCTTCCAAACCAACAACACTATCCCGAAAAAAGATAGACAGTGACAGAGGGGGCGAGAGTAAGAAACCGAAACTGTTGTTTGTTGTTTGATGTTATTAGCACTTCTACACTATTGTTGTGGTACGAGAGGGAGTGTCACTAGTGTTGCCATAGCGTTGTTGCACCGAAAAAAGAAAACTAAAAAAAAGATGTTGAAAAATTATGAAGTTTTCTGAAAAATGCCCATGAAAAATAAGAAATTTGTTATACTCATGTATTTTAAAGATTTTTAAAGTTTGTTTTTCTTAATAAATCATAAATCATAACTTTTACATAAAATTTATTGGTTTTTTTTTATTATTAAATTATATTTAATTGTATTATCTATTTTTCTTTCATTTCAGGTTAGTGCCTTACAAATTGAAATGATATATTTTCTAGTGAGACTGTAACGTAAGTGTTGACATGACATCATTTTCAAAGACATAAGAAACTTATAATAGCAGTGTTGTTACGTGCTTAAAAGTCAAACGTTTTGTATACATCTGGCATCCCTTGATTTGCAGTATAATAATCAAAGTATAACAAGTAGTGCAACCTTTGACAGTTGAAAAACGTTCATAACATATAAACGCAGGACGACTTAGAGGGAGAAAAAAAATCTTACAATGTATTGCAAAGCAAATGTGTTAGAAGCAACAGATATACAGAGTGAAAAACTGGCGGCTAAAGCAGAAAAATTAAATGTAAACAAACATTTATTTTGTGTTAAAAAACGGAAAATTTGGAATATTTTTTAATTTCTTCAATGAAAATTTTAAAGATTCTTAAATATTTAAATATTAATCGAAATGTGGTTGATTTTCGGTCACAATGAATATAGTTTCATGTGCAAAAGGTTATTAACAAGCTAAATATTACAAGATCAAAATAAGACGTACTGCTCATAAAAAAAGTTTTCTTGTTGAAAGTTGCCAATATTTTTTAATTTCTTGAGAGAAAAAGTTAAAAATTATTAATGTTATTAGTTGTTTTTATTATTTATTAATAGTTTTAGACAAAAATTAAATTTTTTATTAACTCTCGCCAATAATAAAAATCCACCCCGAAAATAAAACATAAACAAAACAAAGTTGCAATCAGAGAGAGACAGAAATACTTTTTGGTAATATTTGCTGTCTCTTTCACGACTGGTCTATGAACTGTCAAACCGTTGCGTTACTGGTTAGCTGTGATAATAATGCGGAAATATAAATACAATTTTGAAACAAAAATTATTTTTTTTAAATCATGTTCCTCTAAAATAATTAAGATGTTCTTAAGCGCTGATCTAATAAGGAAATTACACCAGATTTAAGAAAACTGTTCTTTGTTGTAAGGTAAGGTGTTAAATGGTAAGTGATGAAACAATTCAATGAGCACTTCACTGATTTTGACCATCATTTTTAAGGAAATGTGAATTGTGATATTCGCCAAATGTGGAATTGTTTGCTTAAGCACTGAAATATCACCATACCATTACTTACTGCGGTTTTTTTGTGAGCAGACGTGTTACTCGTCTTACCCTTAGCAGGCTCATATTAAAATTTTCAGTCGATATGCGTTTTATAGCATATTTTAAAATGTCTCTTGCTGAGTTCCAGCTTGCGAATATTCTACAAAATGTTATGGATTTTTTCTAACGTTTCAGATAGTTCAATACGATGCTCTTCTCGGCAACTCGTGGGTATGGTATGACATGGTATGGCTAGGTCTTCTGCAGCAAGATTTTTGCGGTTGTTCGAATGACATACCGGAGCTTCAGACTACTATTCACTTAAACTATCAATGGCTAGCATTTTAATATGCTCACAAAGAATTCTTGTGTAGAAATTCTGTGACTTGCCTAAATTCTTTTCCATGAAACGTCATTTAATAGACAGGCTATAAGAAGTCGTATAGGTTTGAGAGCTTGATCGTCTTGAATGAGACCTCATGTGCTGTCTATTAAGCGATTCTAATCAGGTTCAAACCAATTTAATTCCTACCTAGTGAACATGATCAACTTTATGAGTTCTAATGGTTTGATTAACTCTTTTCGTAATATTGATTGATCCGTACTTCTCTCTTTATGTAAGATTTCCATAATCTCATCCCATTCAATGCTAAATTAATTGTGAATAATTTATCGTTAATATTTAAAGCTTAATTCACATTAATAAGTTTCGTTTACCCATTGTTTCTTATATTTCAATTAATTTTTTACATTTTCTGATTTCATTATATTTTCATTTAATTTTTTCTTTTTGTTTTTATTTCACTTAATTTCTTTCAGTGTTTAACTTCAGAACAATTTTTTAGTTTTATATGCCTGCCCATCAGCCAATCAAATTGTAAATTTTTTTTGAATGCTTTAAAGGTGGAGAGAGAGAAGAGAGCTTAAACATGGCCACTGCATTGGTTTTTTCTCTTTTCTTTGAAACAATTTTTTTTTTCAAACCCATTTTGTAGTTGCCGGTGTTATGTTGTTGTTGTTTGTTTTATTTGCTTATTATTGTTCTTGTTTTGTTTTGTTTGTTTGCGGAAGGGGGGGAATGATTCTTTTTTATTACATTAACTCTATAGCCATTGGTTTAAACTCTCTATTTTTTGCATTTTTTATTTTTCTTTGAATAACTTTCATGCATTGTGTTGTAATTAAGAGTGTTTGATAATTAACGGCACTGCAATCTATAATTGAAGAGGTATTATCGCCGGCATTGTGATTTTTTTTTATGTGTTTTGCTTTCTTGTTTGCCATTGAGAGTGGTAGAAAATGGCAGCACTTACTGGTGGTGTGTAAAGATAAGCCTGTTAGCGATGGTTATGGTTTTGATGAAGCAGAGTAAGAGAGACAAAGAGGGTTTTATTTACATTTGCTGGCTGTAAGGATGAATATTAAACGGGTTTCTGGTGGAAATTACACTCAGGAAGCAAGAAACGTTTAAATGTGTGTTTTTTTTTTGTTAGGCAGCATAAATCATAAATTTTATTGATAAAATTTACTGTTTTTCCCGGAGAGTTGAAAAATATTGTATTGATACATATTAAAAGTAGAAAAATGATTAACCAACCAGAGTATTAGACAAAATGCATGAGGACAAAAGTGGACAAAATCCAAGTGAACTGAGGCAATCGGAATACCAATGTACCTGCAACATTTCTGAGATTACTAGTTCCGTTCCAGTTCCGACCAGCACATTCACTATGCAATATCCAACGATAACTCCATGTCCCGGAACCCATATAAGAGTTACGTTTGCTGTCAATGACCTCAACTATCCACCATCCTACTGGGTAGCATCGTGAACCAAGCCTATGCATACAGAAAAGGAATTACATGGAGCCACTCACATTAATTAGGGTATTTGGAACAGTTATCGCACATGTTCTTCCACATGCAAGCGAACCTAAAGACGTGGAAAATGAATGCCTCCCGGAAATGAGTAGGCCAGTATGGCCTGTTGTGATACCACTATGAATCTTCCCCTTCTAATTCTGGAAACATTCGGATCCATTGAGTTTTTTAATGTGTATTACCGACAGGTCAGCAGGTTCTTATATCTGGTAGGAGCCCAAGTACTTTTTTTCTTCAACGACATAATGCTGGGCATGTACCTAATAGTCAAAGCTTTACCGGTTTCTTTTTATTGGCCAGATGACCAAGTCTAATTCGTCTCGAATGAGTGCCCAGAGTATACAATGTTCAGCAGTGACTCCAACAAGGACATTCACTGTGCAGAGTACACGTTTTAAATTGAAGCAGACGTTTCATCATCTCCTTATCCTGCATGGGCCAGATGAAAGACATTAATTCGCCCTTATCTGCGGCAATAGTGCGGCAACCTATTAACACATTGTTTATCCTACGCTTGCAAAGTATTCGCCCATAAGTATGAAGTATAAGTGGGTGCCACTTCTGATTAGTTTATCGGCTCTGGAGCTGCCCGAAATAAAACTACGACCCAATCACCTTGTTGAGGGACTTCATATCAATCGCAAATCGGTTCTCGAGGTCACTTACTTATTAGAAAGAATTCCAATATCGTATATTGGACTCGTATAGCCGTATAACAGCTTATAAAAGCTTGTATAGACGATATCACCTCCCCTGGAAAAGTACAGCAATGGTCAGATAATCCTATTGACATCCATTTACATACATACATACGTAATTGGTCATTACAACCCCTCAGCCAGGATTACGGCCTAGCTTCTTACGCTTCCCAATTATTGTGTGCTAATTTTAAGCACGATTGCCAGGACTCATAGTTTAAAGTCGACTCCAAATTACAGATTTTGCAAAAAGACGCCAAAGAAATATTTCTTAATATTTCGTGGTTTGAACCACGACCTTACGTCTAATAAGCTGACACACTACCTACTAGACTACGGACACTTCTACAGCAAAGAGACACGAGCCTTTCTTGGAGAGGCAGAACTTTGGTGGCCGTATATTTTGCTACCTCATCACAAAGTTAAATATCGGACAACTTTAGATGTTTTGAGGAATTCCGTATTGCATCGACGCGGAACCTTTATTATTTCGAATCTTTATTTACACGAATACGAAAGTACATACATACATATGTGAATCAACTTTAAAGTGGCCTTCAAAATATTGGTCTTCCGTTAGTTTTACTGTCGAGTCTTTCAGTGGTTAATCGTTTTAAACGCTTGTTTAGTTTAATCGTTCACTGTAGAGTACCACTATAACGGTTAGCAACAAACACTACTACTTCTGAAAAATAGGTCAATTGATAAAGATTGTTTCTTCTCAGAGAAAACGATTTATTTCTACTTTAATTAAACTGTTCTTTAAAAATAGATTCCAAACAGCAATTTGTTAAAATAAAACAAAGAAAATTAATTGATTTGCATACCTTCTTTATTTTAATATTTATTATGAGTTCTTATTATGATTCCTCCTTACCAAATAATGCGTGTAATAAAAGTGTCAAATAAAATTTATTGTCACTTTAAATTATTTTTCTAACGCTTACTTGCCTGTCGACCTTACTTCCGCTTATTTTTGTTTATTGCCTGTTTTGATTTTGACTGACAAGTTTTTTAGAGCTTATCTTCTAAGAGAAATTAACGCTCTATCTTTCTCTCTTTCTGTTTTTGCAAACAATTACTCTCGTATTTTCATTATGAGATCTTGCCAAATACATGCATACAACTCTTTAGCTAAAGCAGAGTAATTCTGTTTTTGTTGCTTTTTCTTTTTTCTGGCTACACTGATGTCAATTTGTTTTTACTGTTAACTGTGAAAAACGCGATTTTATTGAAATAGACGTTGTATAGAAGAAAATAAATTCAAATGAATTTAGTAATCTATACTCTGGTTATAGAAGTGCGTTTGCAGCCCGTTAGGTGGCGTTGGTAAGATAGGATTTTGGTGGCAAGAGCCAGAGGGATGGTAATAGTTCTGATAGTGCAATAACCAATTGTACTTTAGACAAATTCTAGAACAATTATCGTAATTGTATTGTTGTCTTGAATCCAACTGTCATTTAAGTTGAGTTTTGATCGCCCAAGGGCAAAATATGATTTTGGATTACCTAAATAAGGATGCAGTAGGAATAAGAATCAGTGAAAGAAAATCCCATGAAATATATTTTCAAATGTAATACCGTTAATGAATCACATCAAAACTGTTCAAGTTTTGGTAGCAGATGACTGTTGAGTTGTTTTTACGACGATTGTTTTTATTCCTTTTCGTTCCATTAAGGGATTTAGGGCTGCCACAAAGCATGTCCTTCATTGCAGTTTTATGAACACATTCACGCCGACGGTGTAATTCATGTTCTTCGACATCCAGCAGCAATGCCTTTCGCTCAATCGAACGGTATTCTATATTCTAACACCATAGTCCACATAACCACCGGTGCTGCACGCCTTGTGCTGCCTAGGGCGTACCATGGGTGATGTGCCCAACTCTTCAACACTTCCTATAAAAATCTTTCAAATAAAAAACAATTTTAAATTTCTCTCTACCCTATGTAACACAATTTACTCTCTTTTAAATTAGCGCAACAGAAAAAAGCGCTTAATTGACAACAGTTTTTTTTATTTATACAACAACAATTGCTTTTGAAAAAAAATCAAATGAGCGAATAAAGATACGAGTGAGTGAATACCTCAAGATACGAAAACTTAAGGCGAACAAGTGCGTTTGCCAGCTTTTCTGTGTTTTTTTCCTTCTTCTTTCTTTTTCTTTTACTTTGTTGTGTGTTTGTGTTTTTTTTTTTTGCTTTTAAATTTTCAGTTCACCGATCTCTACGGTGCTGATCGTTAGCTAAAATTCATTGTATAATATCGGTAATTCGTTCACTTAAGCATAATACATAATAATACAGATACCGTCAGTAGTCGTGTTTAAATAATGTTAAATTAACAACACTAAGTTACAATAATAGCATTGATTAATGACAGTTACACTTGCTACTATGTATTCTTTCTAATTCGCTGTATTTGCCTTTGGTTCTTTTTCTATTACACTCGTGCGTCGTGTTTAAAAAATTTAATAAACAAACGTGCGTGCGTGCGTGAATGTTTACATGAGTATGGGTGTTTGTGTTGTGTAAAAATACGAGTATGTAAATAAGCTCGTTTTTTAAATGTAAGAGAATTTGATAAGTTCGAAATAATTGTTATTGTAATGTGTACAAATAAAAAAATAAAATATAAAGTAATAGAAATATGGTGTTAACGTCAGCAAAAACAACAACAATAGTAGTAGTGGTATTAAAATATAACTCATGCGTATCACATGAAAATGACTAGGAACATAAACACAACACAACACGACAATATCACACAATCATAATAATAACAAAACAACATGTTGAATTGGGATTGACAATAAAAGAACAGTAATGACCAGTGGTAGGATTGATTTTAAAGGCAAGGATATTAAAATTAAGCGATTTTTCTTTCTCTTTTGGCATATTTCCTATCGTTATTAAATCAAAATGAAACAAATATATCAATTCAAATAAACTTTGTCTTTAGTTTTTTTTCGCTAATATGTGTTAGAAAGAAAAAATAAGATTACAATAAATATTAAATGACAACATTTTATAGTTTCACTCATTATTACGGCTTTTGTGTGCATTTGTTTTCGTTATTATTATTAGATTTCAATTAAATTTGAAGAATTAAATTATGTCGATTTAGTGTTCACAAATACAACGGCTCTTTCATTACTTTTTTAATTTTTAAGTTTCAAGACAGACATTTCATAAATAATATTTTCCTCTGCTCTTTATTTCAAGGTTTTTTTTTTGTATTATTATTCTCATTTATTTTATTTTTCTTTATTTCTGCAAAAAAGTTAATAAATTTTAAAATTCTATTCTAAAATGCATTTAAAAACTCTTTTGCTTTTAAGCACATCAAATAAAAAAAAAAAAAAAAAAAAAAAACTTGGTCGCACTAATTTCACTCCCTCTTTATTTATGAATTTCATGTGTGACCGACTATAGTCACTAGTGTGTTTGTTATTTTGATTGTTTTTAATTCAACTACTACTGTGTGAGCGTGTGTATGCGTTTTTATTACACGAGCGTGAGACTAAAGCTGACTACAGGTTAAGTTTAAGAGATGCGAGAGCAAAATATACCGACAGAAATCAATTCAGTCTCTTTTTTATTATTTAGGGTTTAGTATTCAAGTCTCTCTCTCTGTCTCCGTCGATCTCTCGTTTTCTTTTGTTTGCATGTCTCTCTGTGTTTGTTTATGATATATTTGCTTACAATAAAACACAAAGAAGAAAAAAAAAATGTGCTAAAATGACCGATCATTAACATCATCAGCAATCACTGCTCGTTATTATTTATTTAAACGACGAGCACTTACGAGTACGATTAACTACATTAATATACAATAACAACAATATTACTATCGTCGTGATTTGTTATCGTTTAAAATTTAACATTAAATTTGTCGTATTCATCATCATTATTGTTATTGTGTTTCCTCTTAAGTTATTTTTTTTCGCTTTTCTTATTACAATTATTCACAATACTCTGCTGTTCTTGTTGTTGTTGTTTTCTACACTGCCGTCATTTAAGAAGTTTATCTTATCGGCAGTTTGAAGTCTGCTGCGTTCGCAAAAAACGCGTTCTTATTATTACTCTCTTAGTGTGCTGGTCGGTCGTCTGTCGTCTAGTAGAGTACATGCGATACGACGAGTAGTTATAATCGTAATTGTGTTTGGTTTTCGCGCGTATTGATCTTTTAGCACTCACTCACTGAACGTAGTAAAATCTCTTAGTAAAATAAACAACAACAATTCAACGGTAGTAATCAGTTGAAAGCGCCGTTAACTCGTGGTGTTTTCTGAAAATAATAGTCAGTTTCCAAACATATCATGATGCTAAGCTACAGAAAACCGCCAGTTTAGCACAGAAGACTAATTTTTTTTATAAACTTTAATTTATTTAAAGTTTTCTTTTTGCTGTAATATTCTCTCGGGAGAGTAAAGAATCAAACGAAATAAAAAAACTTTAAGTGAAAATGATGAGTGAGTGTGAATTTAATTTATCGGGTGCTCGTACGTTATTATAAACGCTTAAACGCTTAATCTAGACACTTGCAAATCGCGCGGTGTTTGTTTTTGAAGGATTTTTATTTCAAGTGGTTGTTAAATTTAAACATGATGTTTATTTAAGTAAAACTATAGCATATTTTATCGTGTGTTTTTCTATACAAAACGTAATCACAAATTCAATATGTTTTGCAGAGATATGTTTTGCAGAGAAGTGAAAGATTTTTTTTACGTGTTTTACTACTTGAAAAATACAACTGTTCTTCATTCCTCATATTAGTAACGGTTACAAAGTAAATTTGAATAGAAGTCTTACAACAATTGAAACTTTATCTGTTTGTGTGTTCGTTCATATCCTTTTTAAAAAAACAAAACACTGACAGAAAAGAAAGAATTAATTTCCGGTATTAAAAAGTGCTAAAAAAGAGATTTCGATCAACAGTGTCGATTAAATACTACATGCCTACTATAAAGATAATAAAAATTCAATTGTTTTGTAAATTAAATGAAATAAAATTTTATAAAACAAAAATTCTAAGAGAAATATCAATTAAATATTTATTAAAATCAAAAATATCATAAAGAAATTGAATAATAATAAAAGATACAAAAGGAAATATATAAAATAATCACAGTTTATTTGAAGTGAGGAAAAAAGTCTTAAACAATTTGCTTTTTAATAAGCATTAACAAAAGAAGTGTTTTTTTTTGTTAAAAAAGTGTAAATAATCAGCTTTTTGTGGTAAAATTTTATAAAAAATAAATTCTAAAAATTTTAAAGCCTTAAAAGGTATTGCAAATAATTAATTAAGAAATTTAAAAAATCATAAGTGCCAATAAGCGTATGAAACAACAAAAATTTATCACATAAAATAATTTTATTAATTTAATTTATGAAAATAAAATAAAAATACAATAATAAATTATAAAAATATATTTAAGAAATAATTGATTATTTTTAACGAAAGTTTTAAATATTTTATTTTACAATAAAAAAAAAATCACGAAAGATTAAATTTTATATAATTTTTTTTTATAAAAAACCAGTGCAAAATGTTAAAAAAGAAATTTTTGAATTAATAAAAAAAGAATTTAAAAATGTTTTTAATACAAAATTATAAAAAAATAATTTTAAATAATAATAAAAATAATAAATGTGAAAAATAATTTTAAATAAAAAAATAATTTTAAATAAAAAATAAAGGAAAAATTATTTAAAATTTTTTTCATTTGATTTTTTTTAATAAAAAAAAATTTTTAAAAATAATTAAAAAAGTATATTTCAATCCAAAAATATTTTTAACTCAACTTCTCAACCTCTTCTTTTTGAATCGTTTCTAACTGGTTATGCATTATGGGGACTACCAACTTTATGTGTCCTTTATGTCGTGTCACGTCCCTTGTAACGAGAATCCTCTGATTGAGCATGTCCTTGGTCTAGCTTCTGGCTCTTCATGTTTCCTTTAGTGATTCTTTGTTTAATAATGTTTCGCTGTCGGCCGTACAATATTATATTTCAATGTTTGATGGCTTTATATCCTGTTATAGCCAATTTACTTGTTTCCAGAACAATCCTGTTGCCTACAAACTCTGCCTGAAATTACTGCTCAAGTAACTTCCAAATGATTTTGCAAGTTCTTCTAAAGTTTGACAACAATTTACATAATGAAACGCTTCAAAGCCCACAATAAGTGGCGTTGCAGTTCATTTTTAAATTCGGATGAAGAGTGTCGATCCCCTCCAAATAATACTGATCTGACACAAAGCATTCCTTTGATGTTGTAATCAACTCCATATACATACTTGGAATAAATTTTGATTGACACTCGATGCAGTTTTTCTGGAAGAAGTAAAACAAGCATACCTTGCCTCCAATAATAAAGCGAAGCAAGAGCAAAACAAATTGTATTGTTTACACTCTTCATTGTGTTATTTTTAATTTGCAATTATTAAAGACACAAACCATAGGTACAAGATATGCTGAACCGCATTTTTAAGTTACAAAAAAAAAAAAGCAACAACTCTTGGTAACTTTACTTATTTGTTATAAATGTACTGACATTTAAATTATTCCCTTAATTATGCCTTTTTTAAATGCTCTGCCATGCTTTTGATTGTTTTAAGATCATGAACCCGTTAAACGTAAAGGCCTTTTGCATTTAAAACCACTTGTGTTGTCGGCCGTAATTATTAAATGCCTCAATGAATAAATATTTTTGCTCTACTTTAAACAAAAAAATTAAAAAAAAAAATATCAGTTCCTTTCATTTTTATTTCCTTAAATAAGCATTTTTGAAATGAAATCTTGTTTTATAAAAATTTTCTAGAAAATATCCAAAAACAACTTAAAAAAGAAGACGATGTTGATTGTTTTTGCATTAAACCATAAAGATAATAAGCTTGTGAGTGGGTATAATATGATCAATGATCATTATATTTTGTTGTCCCAAAAAAAAATTCACTTTCGAAAATAAAACTAAATGATGCTGGTGATTGTTAAACTTTTCAAGGTGTACGAGTGTAAATAGTTACATCCTTAATATTAACACAGCAGTGCGTGTGTTGTCTTGTTTTGTTTTGTTTCTCTACTGCACACTGTGTGCCCTTTGCAAGTAAATAACTTGAAAACAATAACAATTACATTAAGAAACAACACCAAAAAAAAATAAAAGAAAAACAAAACAGCAGCACTAACAGTAACGTTCACGACAGCAACGAATTTTGCTCTCATTTCTCATTTCTGGTTGATTTCTGTTTCTGGTTTTAAATACACCATACACCACACAGCCAGGAATGATATGAGAAATGAACTTCAGCAACATTTTTTTATATTTTAGGCTATTGTTGTTGTTTTTGTTTTAATGTAAAACAACAACTGGCCTCAAGTTAATGTTTTTGTTGTTGTTTCTCCTCTTTTTCTCTTTTTATTGCTGCTGCATTCTTTGGAAAAAAAGAAGAAGAAGGAAATTTCAAGAAATATCATCAGTTATTCGCATGTTTAATTTGTAAACAATCTTTTTTTTTATGGCCAAAGAAAAAGTTATTTTATTGTTATTGTGTGCCAATATCGCATACAATAACAAAACATGCAACAACATGTTTCAGTTCCATATATTACAAACAGATACTTAAAAGTATTGAATCTTCAGAGCAGGAGAGCAAAAGAGAGAGAGAGCGAAAAAGTGGTAAATTTATCGAGAAACCAGTCAAACAGTGTTGTAAAAAGAAAAAAACAAACAAAACTACCAGAACCAACGATTATTACGATTATGCCAATAGGCCAGCAGTAGTGGTCGGGCCAAATGTTGTGTTCATTAAAGTTCAATTTTCTCTGTATGATTATTGTCTTCTTAAATCATTCACCCGACCAACAGTCAATTTCACTGTAGTTTCTATTGCTGCAGCGTGGTGTATTCTTTCTCGTTTAGCGAACAGTTGACCGGCATTGCACTTGTCACTTGATAGGCCCATATCAGTAGTTAAATTTTCAACGATTGGACTGCATTCAAAAACTTCCTCCAATGCGAGTGATTTTGAACCTGTAGCAATCAAAAGTTATGATGAGATAAATATATCACTGTGATGTGTTCTATTGTAATTTATATCCAATCGATGCAACTAATCTTACTACTAACCAACCTTAGGTGACTCTTTGAACCTGTTGGCGATACATTCATAATTGGACATTACAACCCTTCAGTCAGGATTACGACCTAGCTTCTTACACCACTTATGTTGTATGTAGGCCTATGTGGCGATGTAGGTCGGTCTAATAAATGATTTCGGTCTTGTGCAGATTTATGCCGGAATCTTTTTTCCGTTCTTGTAGATATCCCCATAGATTTATCGAAGGATCTTATCTTCGAATGTGCTCTACGCAATTTTATTTGATTTTTCAACATCCAACACTCATGGTATGAACATACTAATGGAGTTTAATGGTTTGGAGCCCACCATCTTCTATGTACGACCAGAAGCTATTCGTTTCTTCTCTCGTAGAGTCTATCGACCAGTTGTTAATATAATCTTAGCTTTTTAACATTTATTATCAGACGCATTTCGACAGACTGCATCTCAATTTGAAAGGATTCCACTTACATATCTTTTTATTTCTCCAATGATGCCCTATTTGCGTACGTAGGGAGCGTTTTAAAATGTTGCTTCTTAAATTTCGCGTTTTCCAGAATTGTCTTTATCTAAAGAATGAAATAAATTTTGCGATAAGCTGCCAAACTAAATGGTACAGAAAGGTATATTATAATTTTAATTCTCACTTGGTGTCAACTTTATTAGCGTTCCGTTAAATCAACTTGGTGATGATTGTAAAGGCCACACTTGTATTCTGTTGAGAAGATTTAATATACTTAAGAGTCTGTGTTTTGTTTTTTGCCTTTATTTGTATTTTTATTGTAAAATTTTTTGGTTTTTTTTTTTGATTTTAAAATAATTTTTTTTTATTCTTTTTAATGGACTTCGTACTTTGTATTGCTTTTATAATATAATTAAAAAAAAAAAGAAAAACAACAACAATAACCACAATAAATTCTTTTTTTCTTTGCATAAAAATCTCGTCGTCCACTTGGGAAAACAAATAAAAAAAAATGCTTTTGTGATTTTTTTTTGTAATTGTTTTATGTGATAAATACATATTTGTTGTTTAACAAAAATAATAAAATAAAATAAAAAATTTAAATGAAAATTATTATAAAAACAAAAATAAAAAAATTTAAATTAAATGTAAATCCTTTAATAAAAAAACCAGTAAGAAAGTTGTCTTGTGAGCATGTCTAACTACAGCACAGATAATTGTACTCGCATCATATGCCACACAATTACTATTTTACTTACGACACTATACAGTCTGATTATAACGCAACCTGTTGCTGGTTGTAAGACAGCCTTTCGATCGTAAGGCGCTTCATTGCCTTTTCCTTGTATAATGGTGGTGCTAGTAAGATCATCTTCTTACACTTTTATGGTTTCACTAACGTAGGTTAGGTTAGAGGACGTGTACTTGTCAATTAAGACAAGTACAGTACCCGGAGGTCGAATTGACCCATTGTACTTCACTAACGTATGTCCCCAAAATATCTTATCGCCAAAGTATTCTCATCCAAAAGCCAATGCGACCAAAGAAATTCTATTGCAAAGGGTAGAGACTGTTTAACAAATTCGCGACGGGCGGCATGTACATACGGCAACTACTAATATCAATCATACGCATCCTGGTCAGATGCTTTTTACAGGCATAACAACGTGTAAATGCTCACGAAAATGCTCTCGAGCTACATTCTATTCAGTTTCAATGCAAAGTTCACATCCAGAGAAATATTTTAAAATACTGGATCATTCTGGCATCATTCTAATATTTTCTCACGATGGATGTTAACGATTTGTCCTCCTTCTATTTCTGAAGAATCGACAAGACGAGCTTAGATGCCATCATTAACGTCTGCTCAGCTTCATTTGGACACACATGTTGAGCGTATCGTGACTAACTTACTTAATTGCTCATTACATTCATTAAGCCAAGATTACAACCTTGCTTCTCACACCACCCAGGTCGTGTGTGTTAATTTTATCCATGAATGGGAAGGCCTACAGTTTAAACCATTCAGTTTCTAGAAAGTCATTATGCCGACGGCATATGCCTCTATGACTATAAGGGACAGAATTATTACAGAAGGGTTAAGAGACATGCTGACTCATTTTTAAGCTTCCGATCGAATTCATATTGAAAGTTTAATGTCCTTTTAAAGTGATGTAATGTAGAATGAGTGACCAGTTCAGATAAATGTGGTGTTGACAATATCACGAGATAAACACGGGTTGTTAAAAAAATAATAAAAACAAATAAAACAAAAAATAATAAAATTAAATGAAAATAATTAATTATAGTCAATTTTATGTGATAAAAAAATAAAAAAAAATTGTCAAATAAAAAATTAAATTCACCATTTTCTTATTATTTAGTGAGCTGAACACTGTAAAATAAAATTTTTAAAAGAAATACGAGAGTAAAAAAAAATAATAAAAGAAAAATTTTAAAAAATTTAATTTTTTTTTGTGTAAAAAAATGCGTTTCACTTACAATCAATACAATTATTATGAATCCGGTTATCGGATTCCATCGAAAATGCATCACAGCAACAATAGTCTCAGCAACAATGGTAATAACAACAATAATAATAACAGCAGTAACAATAATGGTCATAATATTAGCATCAGTTCCAGTAATTCAACAGCAAATGTGTATCATCCTCATCATTACAAAAGTAATTTTGGTAAGCCGATCAATTCAGTTTTTTTTCTTGGTTTCTTTTTGAGTTATCAACACTGAAAGCTTGTGTTTTTCTAACTTTTCCTTGGTAATTTTATTTGACTCTCGGAGTTTTTTGCCGGAAGACTGTTGAGACGAAGTCAACGGAAGAAATATTATTTTTCCAAATTTCGTTTTGTTCGATTTTTTTTTAATAGGTACACCTATATACATACATATGTATGTACCATACAATAAAAGCATATAATTTATTCCATATTAAAAGTTTGCAGGGTGTTGAACTTTGATTAGCTGATCTTCCTTGATGAACGCTAGTTAGTTGATAGTATTTATGCTCTTTTAAAGTAAAATATTTCGTTTTTTGTTTTTTTTATTGCTTTTAATTTATATACAGCTTTTGCAAAATTTTTAAATAAATGTATAATTTTTTTTTCTTAATAAATTCATAAATTTCTAAATAAAATTAAGATAATAAATAAATTTTCGAATTTAAAAAAAAATATTTCTTTTATATTTCGATTTTCTCCAATATTTGGTTTTATTGTGTAGCAATGTTCTTCGTTTTTGTTCAAATCAATAAGAAAGAAATCCGAAATAAATTTAATTTTATTTTTTACCTTCTTTCAAAGTTCATTTTATCTACTGAAATATTAAACAAAAATTTGTTTTTTTCAAACTGTCTTAATTGAATTAAATTTGAATAAATTCAAGATTTTAAAACAATTTTAACAAATAAACTAAAAATTTCACACATTCTTTTTTAATGTTTCATCAGTCGTTTAGCTTAGCTGCTTATTTTTAATTCAATTTCTAAGAATTTAAAACAAAAAATGAAAACCTGAAAAACTAACGTTTAAGTTTTAAATATTTTCCTAAATTCCACTGTGAATTTTCTTCCAGTGTATTATCAGCTCAATGGCAACCACTCGCACATGTTTGTTGTTGTTGCTGTTGTTATGCGGTCGTACACGATGCAATTAGTACATATTATGTTGAATCAACGGTTAGTCGTATTCTTCACTCGTTTCCCTTTTTCAACAAGATTTTCTTAGAAATTGTTATTGTAGCATCGTATTGGTCGTCGGTTGATGGAAAATCGAAATTTTTTGATCTTCAACCAACCGACGACCAACCAGCCATTCAACATAACATTTGTTTGCACAAAATAATTAAAGTTGTACAGCCAGTCGCAACGTGTAGGGGGCAGCATTATGTTAAGCGAACCATTCATTCAGTAACCAATACAAAACGGAGAAAAACATAACATACAGAAGAAAAGCAAACCTTTTACCAACACTGGTTTTGCGTGTTTGCAATTTGGTTTGTATGCAATTTGTTGACATTTCCATTTTTAAAGTTTTGTCATATGTTCAGTGTTGCCGTTGACGATATTTTTTGCATCAAACATGGAAATTTTCTTTTCAAATAGAAATAAAAGTGTAAACGAACACTTCTTTGAAATAATCAATGGAACACACAGTTTTTTGATAGCTTTAGGGTTTGGTTTTAAGTTCCAAGTTCAAGTTATTGGCATTTCAATATAATTAAGGTTCTAAAACTCCAATATCACATAGATTTTATCCTTTCAAGACTTCAATTGTTTGTAACTTCTGTCCTTAAATTCCATTTTTGTAATGGGGCTGCTGAAAATAGGCCGTCGGCTTTAAGTGAAATTAAGTCTTGCAGTGAAATTGCTGCAGAATTTTGTTTAATTATAATTTATTTCAGGAGTTTTAGTCGTTTTTTGTTATTTGGTCGTACATTTTTTCAGTATAAAATAGATTCGTGACATGTGACACGGTCACAAATGCTCAGTAAGATTCTCCAATTCACAATAATCAATTAACAAATTAGCAACTCTTGTAAGTAATTGAATTTTCTAAAGCAGACACACTGTTTGATATAGTGTAAGTGCCGGCGGCATCATAATTGTCGATGGAAAAAGGTACCTTGTAATGATTACTGACTTTTTTGGTTCCAAATGGAAAAATTGAGTGTGGTTGACATGTCTTTCCCAATAAGACTGTGCTATGCGTCACACGGCACGCGATAAGAAAAACGTTAACGCTAAAGATGATCATTTGTCCTCAATTTTTGCAGCTCAAAAGCTAAATGCTGACTTAAAATTCACAATGAGGTGTTTGCAAATGGTCGCAAAAGCTGTAAGGATAGTTCCATTGAAAAAAAAAAAAAATTCTTCGGCGACTTCTTCTCAGCAGATTTCTGGCAAAAACTGTGAGAGTAAATAAGCCTGCCTTGAAAAAGTTTCTCAAAATCTGTCGTTCGGAATCGACGATAAATTGTAGGTATAAAAAATTAAGTTTAAAATTAAGGCACACAACATGAATGCTGTGAGAAGCTAGGCCGTAATCCTGACTGAAGGGTTGTAATGGCCAATTATGTATGTATCATTCCATTGATATTTTTTTATTTTTTATTTAATGTTTGCAATTCTCGCTATAATCTTGCTCTTTTGTCTAAAAGTAATGATGAGCCATCCACTTGCATTTACCTTTAGACTCTTGCCGAATTTGAAATTGTTTTGGCAAAAATATTTTGTATCTTAATCGAAAACATTTGTATAAGAATACCTGTAGCTTTATTTCTGTTTGGAATTCGTCATCAGCAATGTGTTAATTTTGCTCAGGTGTTGGACATGTGAATTTTCCTGTAATGCACACGTCTTCCTGCACAGGAATTTTCCTTTATTCATATTATTGTTAAAGTGCATTTCTTTGGTCTTCTTTGTATTTGTTTAAATGCCGACGCTTAAACAAAACAGTCGGTTTGCAATGCCGCCTCCGAAATCCAAATCTTCAAACCTTCTGCTAAATGTTCACATGACCCTCTTCTCTTTTCTTTTGGTTTTATCATAATCTCTTCTAATACCAGCGGAACTAACAGTTGAGATAGCGTCAATCGCTATTTCACACATGTATTGTTGTTGAAAATCTTTTTTTTTTTCCTTTCTTTCTTAATTCAGAAAATTTGGTTATTTTTGTTCTTTCCTAGTTAGAAGTTTTAGTTACAAAAATTCTAAGGTTTAAGCAACACTGATTAAATTATTCACGCGATCAATGTATTGAGTATGCATGTGTGTTTTTCTCACAGAATCGAACGATTTTTCTCAATTGTCTCTACTTCTTTTACTTCTCTAATCTGTTTGTTGTTGCTTTCCTTTATTAGTCTGTTTATTTGCTTTGTTGTTGTTGTTGCTTAAAGCAGAAAGAGGAAGACAACAAAAAAAAAACTTGGAGAATATGATTAAGTGGGTATGTCCGTTAATTGGTCACTTTGTCGATTATGACACTCTTTATAACTGTTTTATCTTTAAAATGTTTGACAAACATTTTACCCACTTAGTATATGTGGGTGTGTGAGTGTATGTGTGTGTGTGTGCGAATGTGTTAAACTGTTGCCATCACCACTATTTATGGTTATTTTATTGAATGTATTGGTGAGTTATTTTTCATAAGAGCGTTTGACAAACATTCGTTACGTTATTTCGTGTGAGTTTTCTTTTTATCTTTCGCGCGCTTTCACAGTCTTTGTTGATATTTTATATCTGTTGTGTTATATGTATGTATACGTTCATTCTTCTTCGATTGTTGCTGTATTATTGTTGTAAAGATGAGTATTTATTTAATCTGGTAGTTGCTTACGTTCTTTATTCTATTTATAAAACTTCTGTCCCCACCGATTACATATTTTGAAAAGAAAATCTACATTCAACAAAGGTTTGTCTGGACCATTTGCTACGTATCTTCTTTTAATTTGTGGTTTTACTTTCTACTCTCTTCGTAAATCTGTGCGTTGCCTTGCATTCTATTTGTAGACATTGATCGTGTCAATGCATTTTCGTGGATTATTTTTCAAAGACAGTGTCTATCTACCTATGTATGTATGTATGTATGTATGTATGTTTGTTAAACGTTTCTTATCAATTAGAGTGGCGGCTATTTTTGTTTTTGTTTTTATTTTTTTCGTCTCTTATTTACAATTGAAACTGTTTTTTAAATTTGATCCTCCCAAACATGCAGCAAACTATAAAAGACCCACAGGAATACGAAGCGCTTCGTATAATTGACCAAATTATGTATTACGATACTGATGATGAAATTAGCGAACAACAACAATGTTTCTTACGATATCTGTACTTCAATTAAAACGTTCATTGGGAAATTGCATTTACACTTCGATTTTTATTCAAATTATTATTATTTTTTAAATTTATGATTTTGAATTCAATTTGATTCATTAAAAAAAAAAAAACTAAAAAGAAAACAAAATAAAACTAAAAAGAAAATTCTAAATTCTAGATGACTAAGCTGATTTCAGTTTTGAATATTATTTTGTTGGGATTTTGTTTTGTTTTTGCATATTTTAATTTAATTTAGTTGATCTAAGTTTAGTTTCTTTAATTACATACAACGATTTGTGTTTATGAAATATTTTAATATTGAATACAATCTATTCAATTTGTATTTAATTTTTATGAAATAATTTACATACATTCATATATCATTATAATGCAGTGTAGCTAGGTTGTAACGAACACTTGTGCATTTCAGAATTTAAAGTGGAAAACAAAATTTAAATTAAATTTCTATAAATAAAGCCTGGTTTATGGAAAAAAGGGGGATTTTTTTCATTCTCTGTTTGATATAGTTAATGTGAGCTTAAAATAATATTTGATTTTTATTGATTAATATTTAGTTTTAAGGTATATTTTTCCGTTTGAAATTTTTTAAAACTTTTAGACAAGGTCATGTCAAGTCCGGGTTCTTCGTAAACGTATATTTGAAATAAATTTTTAATGCGAATATGCTCTGTGGCCTCCTTTTTTGCCTGGTCATTATAGCTTCTACAAAAGTGGGTGTTAGTTTATCGTGTATTACTGTCAATAAATATGTGACAAAATAATCTGACATTAGATTCACACAGCGGCTGTCTTTACAATCATTATTTCAGGTTGATTAGTTCTCCAGCAATGGGGGAAATCTGTGATTCCAAAACTGTTTTAAAAACATTATGTTATCTGCACTCCTAATGAAATAAGACAACCATATTTGGTCACAACGGCAACACTTCTGCTGCCCTCAGCTTATTTTATACACTTTATCTAGTGCAGTTAAGATTCTCAAAAAATTTATAAATGAATTGTAACACGTACATTTTCTTTTTAATTATAAAAAAGACTTGATTTATTTAATTGAATTAATTTATTTGCAAATTATTTTTATTTTTGTTGTTCAGGAATATTGAAATGGTCAAATTTGTTTGAATAAAAACCTGCTCTCTTCTTATTCCATTCAAGTGTTATGATGTTATGTTGTGTGTTAACAAAATCACTCAACATTTTAAGAGAATATCTTTCCAAATCAATTTTACCGTGTTGTGCTCTTTTATTTTATTTATTTTAACTAAGTAAAGAGAGTCTCTCTCTCTCTCTGTGTTTCTCTTTTTGTTTGTCAGAGCACTCACTTTTTTTATTACAAAGTTATCTTTTTTTTTTGTTATTGTTATTGTTTATTATTGTTTACTTTCTTTATGCGTGTGTAAGTGGGTGCGTGCGTGTTGCTGAGTGGCATAAATTTTTTGCGGGTTACTGTGGTGTTGTCCTTATTTTCTTTTCTGTTCATTGAGCTTAAAATGAGTTGAGTTTTGCTTGGCTGCATTGTTAAGCACGTTAAATTTCGTTTGTTTTGGAGAAAATTTTATTCATTTTTTTTTGCTTTAAAATTATTATTGCATAGATAATGAATTAATTTTTTTTTTGTATTTTATTTTACAATATAAACATTGTAAAATTCTTAAAAATCTTCTTAGAAAAAAGTATTTTAAATTGTTTATCGTTTCACTCTACAATTTTGTATGCAAAATGTCTTTTTTTTTAAGGGAATTTCGCAATAAATTAAAGACAAAATGTATAGAACCACACAGGTGTATAAGTTTTAATAAGAATTTTATGAATAAAAAGTTTCTTTTATAACAAAATCACATGATTATAAAGCTTTTATTTTTATTTTCATTTTCGTATTTCGTTGTTTTTAATTTCCTGCTTTACAGGTGTTAGAAAATCATTTGAATTAAAGATTAAATCGCATAATTTTCAATTATCAAGCATGTGCCAGCCACGCTTATGTTGTGTATTTAATAATTTTGTTATTTAAATGCGCATTTAAAAAAATACATAAAAAAGAAAGAAAAAGAAATTCTATGTATTACATAAAAATCTGCTGTCAGTTTTGTTTGGTTTTTGGTATTTTTGAAGACGTCATTTCCAAAATTCTTGAAAGATATTAGTGGCGGTGAGCACTCACTATTCAATCACTCACTTCGTTAATCATATGTTAGTTGGCATGGTCAGTGTTTTTGATTTTTAAAATCCAGTTTCTTTCTTTCTTGATTCTATAGAATTTCATTAAATATATTGTTTTTTGTTTATAATTTATTTGGCGTTTTTTTTTGTCTATAATAATATTCAATAAAAAAATATACATTTTTTTATATTTTATTTTGTATACCTAGGTACTGACCTCTTTTTTATATTTTTTAATTTCTTTTTTCTTATTACTTTTTTTGCTTTATTCTCACATGTTGCTGGTGTTTTAATCTGTTTTAAAATCTCCAGATAAATTGAAGAAGCAAAAAAAATACGTTAAAAAGTAAATATTTATTTCTTATTCTCTTTTATTTATTATTTTATAGCATTATTTATTGCTGTTATTGTTTATTATTTCATTTAACGAATTTCAAAAAAAAAAGAAAAAAAATTGAATTTGATCAAAAGATTTTTTTTTTATTCAAAATTTCTTAACCATTTTCTCTTGGCCTTAAGGAATAAATATTAAATTTTGTAGCAAAAATTATATGGAAATGTGTAGGGGAAATAATAATAAAAAATAAAATTAAATATTTACAGGATAGCAGTTTTTTTTCTATGATTCTATTCAAATATTTTTATAATGATCCGTCAGAAATATAAAGACACAATGACAAAGAAGAAATTTATTTCATATGTACATAAATATATGTATGTAGACCTTCACAAATTCCTTTTATGTCTTCGTATTTCAAGCTAAATAGCCATCCATCATATCTTATTTTTTTTTCAAATTCTCCGAAACCAGAATATACTTAAGAATCTGTACAAACTGCGATTGAAAAAAAATGTGTGCCGCAACAATGGCAACACTTACAAAGAAATAAATTTTCACTCAATTGTTTTCTTGCTCGCCCTTACTTTCATTCTGTATCACTGTAAAGTTTAATACACTTCCTTTTAATGGGCAATCACACATGAGAACAATTATGCTGGCACAAAATGGCAGCTTGTAGGCAAGAGAGGTGAGGAGAGTGGTTTTTGCTGGCATAATTTTTCAACCAACTACTACCCCGCACAAACCAATACATAAACAACACGAAACCAATTCACATATGTACATTTATAAAACAGCGGGTTTAGAAAGGTAAACGTCAAATATGTAAAAAAAAACTAATACACACAAAACAGAGTACATGTATACAATTTTATGCCAGATGAAATAGTCTCGTGTGTGACTGAAAGAACAAAAATTGTGCGGCTTAAAAAATAGTCTCGTGTGTGATAGCACAATGTTTAACAAATTGCAGTGTTGGTTAACGTCAAAATACTAGTAGATAAGCTTACTAAAAGCTGAAGTATTTTCTTTATTTTTTCTTTTTCTTTGATTTATTAAAATCAATTGTGTTTTTCCTCCAATGTTTTTTCTTTTATAAACTCCTTGTGGAATGTGATAAGAAAATGAAAATAATATTTAATTTCCCTTTCTTTTCTTAAGAATATTCCATTTTCTTTCAATAAAAATCATCACTTTTGTTTGTTTTTTTTCTTATAAAATTGTATCTGTTTCAGTTTCTTTTGCATTTTATTTATAAACAAATAATACGAGTACGAGTCTAATAAAATATTTTCAATTTTGTATAAATAAACAAAAGACAAATAAAATAGTGTTTATAATAAGGTAAAATTAAAGAATATTCTATTTTTGTTTGATATACAATACTTGCGTCGTTTTTTTATAATTTTTATTTTTAAAATGACGTCAAAATATAATAATATTGTATAATATATTATACACATTATGAAATAAATTTTATTAAAAAAAAATTTTTTCTCTTTTTCCGGTGCTTAAAAATTTATATTTCAGTAATTCTGTGTGACTGTTTCAAAATGTAAACAAAACAAATTTAGAAAAAATGTCACGTGAAGCACGCAAGACTTTTTATTAAATTTTTAAACGGATTAATGTTTTTTTTTTTCAAACAATTTATTAGATTCATATTAAATAATAAAATAAAAATATGTTGCAAATAAATCTTGTAAAAAATTATTTTAAAACTATTATTTTATTAAAAAATATATACATATATGTACTTTCCTTTTAAAATAATTCAAAACCAAAAAGATAGAGTAAGTTAATTTATTTAAAAATCTAGTAAGATTTTTTGATTATTTTTTAATTTTAATTTATAAACCTCTTCTAAATATCATAAATATTTTATATCATACACAGGAATTTTATGTTTCTATTTTATATGAAAGACGTGAGCTTTATTTGCTGTACGCTCTACGTCATTAAGATATTAAAAGAAAAAATAATCTCAAAAATAAGTAAAAACACTAAAAAAGGAACGAAACATTTTCTTTACTCATGATCTTTGCCCCTTCTAAAGTTTGGTTATGAATTAAAAGTATACATACATACATAATTAGCCATTACAACCCTTCAGTCAGGATTACGGCCTAGCTTCTCACACCACTCATGTTGTGTGCCTTAATTTTATACTTGAGTGGCGGGATCTACAATTTAACGTCGACCCCGAGCGACAGATTTTGAGAAACTTTTTCAAGGCAGGTTTATTTACTCTCAGAGTTTTTGCCAGAAATCTGCTGAGAGGAAGTCGTCGAAGAAATGTTTTTTCATATTTTCGTTTTGATGTCTGGCCTGGGGCTCGAACCCGGACTTTACGTCTAATAAGCGAACACACTACCTACTAGACTACGGCGACTTTAATTTAATTTAAAAGTATAACTTGCTTAATTGGTCGGTCAATACAATCCCTGAGTCACGATTACAGCCTAGTATTTTCCCAGTCATTGCCTAAATAAATCACCACTATTATTGTCTTCTTAATAACTGAAATTTCTTTCGGTTGGAGTTTTTGGTTAAAGGCGCGCTTGCCGTTCGATTCTTGAATTGAATGCCTTCAAGCGTATTTACTCAGATGAAATGTATGTTCCAGGTCATCGCCGTTTTTATGGACATGAACGGGCGAGTAAGCTCGTACAGCGACTGGCGAACTCTATCTGTGCGCTTTGGTATCACTTTAATCGTAAATTAAGAAAGTTACTCTCTGCTATTACCTGGAAAGGATAAACTGCAGGTATAGGATTGTTGGATCCTGTAGGTTCTCAAATTAGTATGAAGTTCTCTAGTTTCCTCATAGTTCGCACGTATCCAAACTGCTGCAAATATTTTACCGAACTCTGGCCGATTGACCATCATATCTCACGGACTATACTACATAGTTTCATGGATATTATCCTAGCTGAGACGGTATGGAAGAAAAGGGGGAAGTTGATAGCCGTTTAAAACATTGCCGTGAGATCTTTAGCAAGTGATTATTACACAATATTTCTGGAATTCATTTATTGTTACGCCAGACCTCTTTAAGTGCCTCAGTCTGAAGAACTCTAATTGATGCTCCTGGTAGTTAGGAGCGACATCGTACTTCAATCAATAGTGAGCCGTCATTATTGACCTCATATACATTCTCGACGCACACATCTTATAAAAATTGTTCAAAATTTAATTTGCAGCCACTCTACAACGATTTAAAATACCATAAAACAAGCGATAATAAGACTAAACTCGTGAAGGGACATTTTGGTTGAATTCATATTCGTGTAAATAGTGAGTCTCACAATGACATAACTTTTGCGCCACCTTACCCCACTCAAAAAATGTATTATTTATTGATTAAAACACTTTATTTACTTTTTTTTTTGTAATTATTAATACAACAAATAAGTATGCGCAGTCATTTATGTGGATCACCGTCACCAAGTTAAATCATGGTTAGGTAACTTCTTTTGTGTTAAAAATTTGTAGATTTTTTTAATCATCAAATTTTTGCAAAAAACCAAATTTTTTTTGAACCCATTTTGACTAACCCAACGCAAAATTCCAGCAAAAAAATGTTACCAAAAAAAAATTGTGAATCTTATCTCTCGTTTTATGATCTAATATCACACCCTCTAGCGGAACTCAAAAGTTGAAGGTTAAAGAAAAAGCAAGAAAAAAAAAATATTCAAAAAATATATTCAAACACTTAATATTGTTATATGATTAATAAAACAACTTTAAATAGTAAATAATAATGAATAAAAAAGAAACAAAAAACTGAAATAAATATTTAAAGAAATAAATTATTTTACGTTAGCACTGGGTACTCAAGTACTCAGTGACTAAATTGTGAATTGATTATCAATGCAAATAGACGACTATGAGTGAGTGACTATTCGATTCAATTATACATTCTTAGCACTCCATACAGATATGCATGCATAAACTGTGTAGTAAAAACAAATCCATTATTTTTGCATGCAATTGAAGGCTTTACTTAGCATTGAGCTTACAAGGATGTCAATATCAAGTCAATTATTCACCATTTTGCATGCTAGATGCGACAGAAATGCTTGGGAAAAAATTCACACTTTTCATGGTACTCGTGACATGCCGATTTTGGACTATAAGCTGAATAGATAAGAATGTTTCAAATTCCATGGATGGCTTTTAATTTCAGTATACGAGATTGACTTTAGGTAATGCAGCATATAATAAATGATTGCCAACAATCTTGTCCCATGTCCGGAAGACATATCTGAAATTGTTTGGTCATCCATCGTTTGAACATAATTCCACAAAAACAAAAAACTAGGTCGTAATCCTGTTATACTTAAGCAAGTTATACTTTTAATTAAATTAAAGTCGCCGTAGTCTAGTAGGTAGGTGTTCGCTTATTAGACGTAAAGCCCGGGTTCGAGCCCCAGGCCAGACATCAAAACGAAATATGAAAAAAAAATATTTCTTCGGCGACTTCCTCAGCAGATTTCTGACAAAAACTCTGCGAGTAAATAAACCTACCATGAAAAGTTTCTCAAAAAAAATCTGTCGTCCGGAGACGACGTTAAACTGTAGGTCCCGCCACTCACGTATAAAATTAACGCACACAACATGAGTGGTGTGAGAAGCTAGGTCGTAATCCTGACTGAAGGGTTGTAATGGCCAATAACGTATGTTATGTTGAAAGATACGTTGATTCATAAAAAATACATTTCCAGCTATTTGACCTACTGGACGTAGCGGAGATTAAATGAAACAAATGGCACTGTTAGGACGTATGTCACTGATTTGAAGTTCAGAAATAAATATGCCCCTTATGTTACTTTTTCACCTTGTCCAAGCTAGGAAATTAGAATAGCTAGGCTATTAAAATTCAAACGTTTTTCAACGTTTTGGACTTTATTTGAAATGAAATTAAATGTAGTATTATGGTGATTAATGATTGGATCCTTAGTCTAGTGGGTAATAAGTTAGTCTGTGAGAGAAAAGGTTTCCAGTAGCAACTGACCAAGGAATCAGGTACACTACACCGAGCATATGGCCTTAGTTAACTCGCTCATAATAACTTGTAGTTGTTATACAGTGATTAATAAACAAATAAATATGTAGTTTAGAATGTACCACAAGACTTGATTATAGTAAAGAAAAATTAGGATTCAAATTATTTCATGCGATTTTGAATACAATTTCTAAGAAAATTGTTTTTCAAATTTCTATTTATGTTCTATTATTTCGATATCAAATGCTTGCTGCCTATTTGTAGAATTTCCTTAGAAAATACTTTCTTTTAAAGTAGAACAACATACATATATGTATGTACATATGTTTGTGTAGATTAAATTAAAAATAATGATGCAAACTTCTAAAACAATTTATTCATGGTTTTTCTTTTTTTATTATTTTCAATTTTTTTTTTTTTTTGTTTGTTCAGTTTTGATTATAAAATAAAAATCATAAAATATAGTGTGATTAAAACGCGAAAAAAAGTTGCCAGTAATGCTTTCATCAGATTATTATTTTACTTCCCGAAGAAATTAAAGGCAATTTTAACAGCTTCTTTGAATTATTTTTTCATTCATTTTTAAAGTGTCAAGTGTCAAATGTAGCGAAATATTAAATGAAAATATTGCCCGAATTTCTGTTTAAATTTTAAATACAAATTATTATAAAGAAAAAATAAAAAATTTTAAATGATTTCCAGGTTTTATCTGCAATTGTTTTTAAAGCACACTTCTTTAATTGCTTTCGTTTTTGTCTTTTGAAAAGTTCTTTTTTTCACATTCATTTGGTGATTTTATCAGTGAAATCCTTCAAGCAAATCTATTTTCATTTTTATGATTTCTTTTTTTCATTTTATTTTTTAAAATTTGTTGTTAATTTATTTTTTAAAATTTTTAATCTCTTTTCGACATTAATAAACATCAATTTATAAGTGGCACGTGTCGTGTGACAAGTGAAATAATAAAACAAAAAAAAAATGAATATAAAAATAATAAATACACCATGATTATCAAAGAAATTATTAATAATTTTAAATATTTATTCAATCATTGAAACCCTAATTTATGTACAATAAATGATAGTTACTCTCTCTTGAAAAATATGCATGGCTGATCGGGCATACTCATATACATAGGATTGGTTATTTCAAAATCTATTTTTAAGGTAATGAAAGTTAAGTTAATTATAATTTTAAAAATTAAATGTAAATAAGTCAAAGCCGGATGTGTTGCGTTGACTATACAGAAAGCAATTGAATCAATCACCAACTGGTGTTAGTTAAAAAGATCAAAGAAAACTTTGATAGTTACATGATCGCTTGACTAAGACCCTTGCTATGTATAGTGTAAAGAACAATATTCTATGATGATTGATGGTGCAACTAGGTCACGATCCTTGCCTCAACTTGTAAGAGCAGATTTCAAATATTTGCAGGTGGTTTCCTTAAGTTGTAACCTTCGCAGCACTAGTTAAGAGCACGGATTTTGTCCTTCAAACAAATTTATATCATTCTAATCCACAGTGTCCCGTCTCAGATATGTGCAATGCAAAAATCCGTCAATCTGCAACATCTTCGGAATTCTTTGTAAAATTAAGTTTCGAAAGAACACAGTCACTCGCATATACTTTTAAGCACCTATTGATTATTTTCTTAATGCAGTGGGTAGACTGCCAAACCCACTCTTCTAATGCTATGCCAGAAATTATTTTAATGTACAATAATAAGATTTGTGTACAACAGCGGTGGTAGTTTGGAAGACGTGCTTCGTTCACTTTGTCTTGAAGATGATGACACCCCTTGCAGCTTTTCTTTGTTGATGGCGTATAAGAAAGTCGTACAATTAAAAATATTGATGGTGTTAATGGTCATGATACCGTACCAGTTTATCGTGCCTCACTTTATTTACTTAATTGATCATTACAATCCTTTAGTCAGTTTTACAACCTAGCTTTCTCACGCCTAATTTTGTGTGTATTACTTTTATTCATGATTATACATGTATTACTGTATGTTAATGGTAGTGGCAAGGCATCATGTACTTTGTTGATCCCTTGTGGTCCTTAATCAAAACTAAACCGTCAACTAGCGGTCCACAGGAGAGGAATTGTGTTTTTCTTTTTGCCACCACTGTATTAATATCAATTGCTTTTGCTCCATCTAAGAGGCGATTTTAAACATTAAACATGAAGAAAAAATTTAATTTTGATTGTTATTGTTGAATATTTATTTGGAGCACTCGAAATCATACAAATCCCAAACACTTACAATCACAACTAGAATGTGACAATTTCGCGTACAATGACAGTGATTGTATGTGATTGTGTTGTCAACACAATTAAAATAGAAGAAGAGATAGACACCAGCCAGTACTCTGGTACGCGTTATAGTTGTAGTTGAATTTTTTTTTTCACTTTTCTTTTCTTGTTTCTGTTTTTGTTTTATTTAAATAACTAGAAATGATGTTGTTGATGATGATGATATTTTAAATATGGATGATGTTTTTCGGTTTTTATTTTGTTATTATTGTTGTACATACGAGGAAGTCGCCGTGGCCTAGTAGGTAGTGTGTTGGCTTATTAGACGAATGGCCCGAGTTCAAATCCCAGCTCAGACATCAAAACGAAAATATTTCTTCGGCGACTTCCTCTCAACAGATTTCTGGCAAAAACTCTGAGAGTAAAAATTGCCATGAAAAGTTTCTCAAAAAAATCTGTCTTTCGGAGTCGACTTTAAACTGTAGGTTCCGCTACTCATGTATAAAATTAACGCACACAACACGAGTGGTGTGAGAAGCTATGACGTTGTACAATGGGTCAATTCGACCTCCGGGTACTGTACTTGTCACAGTTTACAAGTACACGTCCTCTAACCTAACCTAACCTATTGTTGTACATACTCTTTCGTATATTGTCGTCATTGGGGCTAATGTAGTAAATATAAGTTTGTGGATATTTTTGTTGTTGTTGGTGTATGATTTGTATTTGTACTTTTTTTTTTAATTATTTTTTTCTTTTTTTGATTTTCTGAATATGTATATTGTTGGTGATTGAATGATTCGCACATTTGTTTATACTCGTACATACGTACATTCATATTTACGTATCATTGTAATTTTTTTTTTGTTTTGATTGTTGTTGTTATTATAGAGGCGACTGATATTTTTACTTGAGAGATGTTGTTTTTTTTCTCATTGTTTGTTTTGTTTTCATTTCATTACTGTATGTTTGTGTGACAGTGCGTCTATGAAGAGGGCGTTGGACTCTAGGCTTTATCAGCTACAGCATTCAGACAGCATCAGCTACTTATTCTTGAGGGCAAAATATTTAAATCATGCGTTAAATAAATTGAAAAAAAGAAGAAGACATTTGAACGAACGCATATTGTATGGAATAATGTTCTTATTGTTGTTATGAAGATTAAAATGATTTCAATTGCATTTAATTTTGATTTTAATTTTCTACATTAATTGATTTCTTTATGACTGACATTAAATTTCTTTACAGGTATGCGTACAACAATGTCTACCATGTCCACCATGAGCCCGCGTATACATCGTAAAGGGTTTCGTACCCCCTCGAAAAGACATCCAGGCAAAGCGTTTCCCGGTAAATTGCATTCAGTTTCAAGGGTAAGTTCATTTAAATTTCTTTTTAAATACTGTTATGTCATGTAATACAAGTGCTCAGTACCTCAGCACTTTTGGGAGAACTGTCGTCACGCAGTGTGTTTTTAAATCAGAAAAGAAAAAAGTTTTTATGCTAAAAACAAGGTTTTTTCCAGAAATAAAAAGTTAAAAAAAAAAAAAAATTACTGGCAACGCTGCTATCAATGTTTTTTTTTAGTTTACCATAACTTTTTGACATTTTTCATATGTTGATAACATTTTAAGAGTGTTGTTAAGTTGTCAATACTAATATAGTGATGCCAAGGATCCCTACAAGAAATTAATAACCGAAACTAACACATACAAAACTTACTTACTACTACACATGTAGTTTTTATTTGCTTTTTATGCTTCAGAGTTGTATTTGTTAATATTTATTAATTTCAAAAACTCAATCGTAGTAGGCTTTGAAAACAAAAATTTATGATTATAATACTGTGTGAAAAATTGGATAATAAGAAGTTTGTGGAAAAAAATAGAAACATAAAAGAAAAAAAGGAAAGTGAATAAATTTTTTTTGGAAAAGTTTTCGCCGAAACTACGACTGAGAAGCGGATTTTATTCTTCTAAGTCTAACCAACAAACATTTCAACAATCAACGTCTTAAGCTTTTCTATACGGATAGAAGAGTAAGAAGTCGGACATGCTACAAGGAAGGAAAGTGTTTTTTTTTTGTGTGATTGATTTGTGAATTTGAAGTCCTCTAATTTTTTGTTATTTTTTGTATAGTGTTCCAATTGGCAGATGCTGCCATTTAAACCTTGAAGGAACATGGAAGCTCATCTTTGCCAGCTATCAAGAAATACGTCACCAGCACATATAAGGTAGATGCCCAAAAATTCGCTCCATTGATTGGAAGAGTGCTGTTACCAGTGGAAAATTAATCCAAACTAAAGGTAATGGTGCTTCTGGTTCATTTAAATTGTTAGCTGCTGCTTCAAAGGACCGCCAAAAAGACTGCTGAGAAGAAGAGGGTAAAAACCGTATAGAAGACTCGTACTGTTAAAGCTAAACCAGCCTGTTTTCTGATTATTTTTTTCTCAATGTTTTATATTATATTATATTTATATTATATATTATATTATATTATATTATGTATGTCTATTAAAATTTTATAATAAAAATATATGGAAACAAAAAAAATTTTTCATTTTCAATTTAGTCAAATGTCTAGTCACTGTTGACTAGTTAAATGACTAGTCACAGTTAACTAGTTAAATAACTCGTAAACAGTCAACAAGTTTGACTAGTAAACTATGACTAGTAAACTAGTCATTTGTAACTTAAAAACAAAGAAAGAGTGAGCGGGTTAGATATATGCTTTACAGTCGAAAAAATTCATATGTTAGAAAGAGAAGCAAAATCACATGTACACGAATGTTTACGTAAAGTTTTTCACATTGCCCTTAATAACTTGATGGGAAGTTGTGACTAGTTTATACGTCACACTTTACGGTCAAATAACTAGTTATTTGACTAGTTATGTTCTGGTAGGGATGTTGATGGAAGTTGTTTGCTTTTGTTTTTAATAGAATTGGGATATTAGAGTTTAATTTACTTAAGTAAGGAATTCCTTACTGTGATTAGTAATTGTAAGACAGTGCTGCCAAATGTAATTTAATAAAGAAATTTTCAGGGAACATATTTTCTTTACTACAACTCATTAATGATTTTATTTTTAGATTTGATGTGAAAAAACCGATTAACCTTTTAGATAAATTGAAAAAATATTGTGTCTAGACACGATTAAATAAATAATTGAAAGCATTAGACAACAGATAAAAAATTGCAACAAATTAATTGGGTATTAAGGTGTAGAATCAATTACTAGATATTTTTGATTTTGGTTTTGGGGACTGAAATTAGTACTTGCGTTCTTTTCTCTTTACACAAAAGATTCGATTTCGTTGTTTGATAATAAGAGGCAAGGAGATTTGCTAACTTTGAGGTAAAATTTGTTTATAAAATCTGATCAAATTAATACGCAAACATTATAATTTTTTATATTTTTTTTACACAACATCTTATTGCGTACTATTATAGGCATACTACAGTTTAAATTTTTAATATAAAATCTCAGGTTAAAGGCTAGTCAAGGGTGTAATTTTAACATTGAACTCGTTTAAATTGAAATGTCAGCTATTATAAGATTTAAACCTGTTGACCTAATCATGTTTTTATTACCCATAATTTTAATTATTATTTTTTTATTGTCTTAATCGAAACAATAATTCATCGTAATAATACTTGTACTAGAAAAACTAGACAACTGAACATGAGTTAATTGCACATTTTTTTTTGTAAATTTTATTTTGAACTTTGTTGTCATAATCAATTTTAAATGATTAGTAAACGTATTTTTAGACTAATCGGAACTTATCTCTGTCATCAGTTTAATTACCGCACTACAATGAATTATAGAATAACTCTTACAATGTAAAAGTGTAATAAATGTTATAACAGTTATAATTATAACAATTTAGTCAAATAAGTCAAATTAAGATAACATTCATTATATACTATAAATCATTTAGATTCTTCAGGTCTTATGGCAAATTTGTTCTTTGGGCAAAATTTTTAAATATAATGCCAAACCTATGCTAGTTTCCTTTCATTTCAAGTTTTCTTATAGCTGGTTTTAAAAAGAAGCAGTTGTCATCCGTTGAAAATGTACTGGGTTGTTATGTTGGGTGTATTTCCGAAACTGCACTGCTCGAGTCTGCATCAAGCGGTTTAATCACTGCAACACGTGTCTTCACACTTCAAAAAATTTCAATGCCTTATCAGATCTAAAGACTATGCGTGCTACCCCTAAAACTTAAAATTCTATTTTCTAGCTTACGTTACGGCTGTGCTTCGATAAATCAATCATCCACCCAATCAGTAATAATGTTTTCATTTTGTTTTTCTTTTACAGATCGGTCCTGGTAAAATGGTGCCCGGCAAACGTTTTCCCATACGGCCACATCCACCACCCTGTGATAATTCAAATGATAGTGGTTTTGGTTTTGATCAACATGTTGAAATACAGCAGCAGCAACAGCAACAACAGCAGCAGCAACAACAACAACAATCCAGTAGCCCCAGTTCAAGTACAAATTTATCATCCTCCAATTCCTCCACGTCTAACCTGCATCATCATCTTCATCACCATCACCACAGTCACCATCAGCAGTCACAACAAAGTTCAATACAAAATGGTGCCACATCACTGAGCAACAATAGCAGTAGCAGCAACAACAGCAACATATCATCATCATCGTCAACCCAAAATATACAACATTCACCTCAACAACATCTGATCAGAGCGATACCTGCCTCAAGGTGAGTTAGCAACACTTCTGTATCCTTTTGTTTTCTCTTTTCAACGCTTTTCCTTTATTCTAACAAAACTATGGTTATTTCCCTTCTTTGGGAAATGGTGTACATAGTTTTATTTTTAAGAAATATTTGCTATTTCTTTTGATTTTTTTCTTTCATTACTTTTCTAATTATTCATGCTCATTGTTAATTTTCGTTTCGTATCGATGTGAATTTTTTTTTTTTGAAAATTTTTATTTTATTTTTAGTTTCTTTTTTTTTTTTATCGCTTGCTTTTTATTGCGGCAAATTATTTTCTGTATTTTTTTTTTAATTTAATTATTTGTATAAATAAAATTTTGTATTTTATTTCTTTTTTAAATTTTCCTAGAAAAATTAATTGTGGTCCAAAAAAAAAAAAAAAAAAAAAGATTCGATTTTTTCGATGTTCGATCTCTGTCTCTGTCTACTTAACACTTTTCACACTTTGTATATAAAAAGTGATCTTTTTTTAATCGTTTTTTTTTTCTTAAATAAATTTTGTAAATATCGTACTTGAATTTTCGTTCACTTAACGTTTACTTTAGTTTTATGAAGTCTAAAATAAAATCTTCCAAATGACGTTTATTTAAAAATATTTTTTGACTGTAAAATAAACATGATTTTTAACATAGTATATATGTATGTATATTTAAAACTACCCAGTATTCTTCGCTACTCCCATGTTAATGAAATCAACTTCATTGGTTCGGTGTAAAGAAAGTCTCAAAAGGAGCCGATCTAACAAAGAAAACAAAAGATTTTGTAAAAATTTCTAAATTTTCGAGACCCTTTAATAACTTTGGGTATAGCTTCATAAAATATCCAAAAGACAAAAACATAAGGGAAGCTGCCACTTGTAAAACAGTAAATAAGATTTGAAATTAAGGTTAGAAAGATAAGAAATATATGTACGTATATAGTTAGATGATTGATCAGATTCTAGAGTTATTACTGCATATAACCTGACTTCATATGACCCCATCAATAATAAGACGCTTAATGCGATGGCTATAAGTGAGAATAAATTCTCTTCCTGCCGTAATCTATTAAATTACAATAATATTTGATTCTAAAGTACACATCGATGTCAATACAAAATTATAAGCTTTTTGAAGTTTTCGTGTTGTCATCTGCCTGGCAAACTGATAACTTCATTTATTCATTTAATAATCAGCGCGACGGCCTTGAAAATTAATTAAATTTATTTCTAATTAGAATATAACATACAATATACATATTTATACATTAATTTTCGATTATACAATTAATGGTACATAATTAAAAAACTTTTTTCTACATTTCGTTTGAATAAATTTTGTTAACGTTTACAAAATTCTTTACGTGATATCTATCACTTTGAATAAAAACTTCTTTTTTCTAATGTACGCTTATAATGAATCAAATACTAAAACTTGCCAAAAACATAAGAAATTCTTCTTTATACAATTTTTATTTAATAGTGTATCATTTAAAAGAAAAAGAAAAAATAGAAATAGCAGCAAAAAATAAAACAAAAATTTGCAAAAAAAAACCTTTCAAGGTGATTTATATATTTTATGAAAATGAAAAGAAAAACAAAAGTACATACATACTAAACTATATAACAAACACAGCAAATATGGCGAGAAAAAGTAAAGAAAGAAAGACGGAAAAAATTGACTCAAATATACAAATAAAATAAACAATATCTAATCTAAATAAATATACTCTCTACTTTGAAATTAGGCACGTGTCATTAAATTTAACGAAATGAACTGAAAAGCTATTACTTTTTTCTAGAGAATATGTATGTATGTCGAGTATGCAATAATTATACACATACATATATTTTTCGTAATGCTACATAAAGATAACAAATTCATTTTTTGTTATTCCTTTTTACTCATAGATTAATAAATATAAAATAATAGAGCATTAAATTTTATATTTTAACCAAAGTTTAAACTCTTGTTTATATTTTTGATTAACACGAATTAATTTTTTGTATTTGTCTTCATTTAATTTTTTATTTAAATATTTAAATTCTACTTTAAAATGTAGTTGTCCATAGTCACCGTGTAAGGGTTAATATGTTATGTTGTTGAGAAACGGTGTGACAATTTCCCACACTTGAATTCATGTAAACAAAAACCAACAGTATCTCAGCTACAAAGAATAGCAACAAACACACCTACCCACGCAATAATGGAATCACAGTGAATTAAATTTTAAAAAGGCGATCACGGTTCTATACTGGCCGGCCGACTTTCTTTTTTCGTAAAAGACTGCTTATTACACTGCTAACCAGTGGTGTTGTCGAGCCGGAACGTCGTTCCGGTACTTCCTTTTTGGACAGGAACGCGTTCCGGAACTAAAGATGATTTCTGATAACGAGAATTGGCTGACGTTTCGAAAAAAAAAAAATTAAAAAGAATTGCTGATTTTTTTTTCTAATTTTTGACGAATTTTTATATGTATATTTATAAACAAGGGTTTGAACCGAACCCGCACCGGAACGAACCGGCTTGTTTTTCCGAACCGGAACGTTTTTTTCTGCTGAACCGGAACGCGTTCCGGTAAAAAAAAATTAGCACAACACCACTGCTGCTAACGGCAGTATTTTTATATAATTTGAGTTAAAACTGGAAAGTTTTCTACCCATGTAGTAACTTATAGGCCATATAACCTATAAAAACACTCGAGACAATTGCCGAAATAATAAAGAGAGCGTGAAGAAAACATGTTATGTCCACAGTGCAGTAATAAAAAACAGAGAAAAATCTGACAATTGATGGTACATTTAGAGTTGGTAATTCTTCAAAATATTAAAATAATTTCGGTTTTTTTGCGCCTTAAAATTATTTATAAATTGTAAATGTTCCTAACAATCGAATTGAGGTGTTTAGGAGTTACTTTTCACAATTGTTTGTATAAAAACATTTAAAAAGAATCAAAAGGTTCTCATTTTTGTTTTCAATTTAATTTTTGCTTTGCAAAACACCTTGGTTTTGTTTGTTTTTATGTGTGTATTTACATTTTTTTAACTAATTTGTTTATTATAGAATTTAAGAAGTGTAATTGTAAATGCTGTTGATTAAAATCTTTGTTGTTGTTGCTGTATTTTCTGTTTTTATATTTCATGTATGCATGCATGCAAGTGAAACTATAACAGGGTTGTTTTACAACAGATTACAGTGCTGGTTGCAATTGACAACAAATTGTACGCATTTTAAAAGATATTTTTATTAATATACATATCTGGAACACAGTCACTGAGCTAACAAATAAGCTCCCTCCGTTTGTTAATTGGATACTTAGCAACTCTTTGTTCAGCCTTTTTGTATTAATTTGTTTGGTGGTAACGCATACAGAATTGGACATACATACATATACATAATTGGCCCTTACAACCCTTCAGTCAGGATTACGGCCTAGCTTCTCACACCACTCATGTTGTGTGCGTTAATTTTATACGTGAGTGGCGGGACCTACAGTTTAACGTCGTCTCCGGACGACAGATTTTTTTTTGAGAAACTTTTTCATGGCAGATTTATTTACTCGCAGAGTTTTTGAGAGAAATCTGCTGAGGAAGTCGCCGAAGAAATATTTTTTTCATATTTCGTTTTGATGTCTGACCTAGGATACGAACCCGAGCTTTACGTCTAATAAGCCAACACACTACCTACTAGACTACGGCGACGTCAATGTGGGTGATTTTAAATACAGACAAAATAGATTCTTGGAACAATAAATTAACGATAGCAAAGTGTCGTAGGTATCTTAGAGATATGTTAATGCAGTTCGATACCGCGGAAAGATTTAAATATCCCTTTCCTTTGCGAACATCGTTAGAGGCCAATGCACTCAATTAGTCGCCATCAGGCCAAAGCAAAAAACCTTTTGATCGCTTAGCGCATTGAATGCTCTGTTAAGTTTGGTATAAGAAGTGTATGATTGCATATAAAATATTATTAACAAAGAAACCCATTTCCTCCTATATGGTTGCGTTAAAATTTGTTCTATTAAAGCACAAGTAAATGCAAAAAGAACGATTGTACCTATTCAAAGTGGTCGATTAGTTTTTCTGAGGAAAAGCACATCAAGACAGGTCTTTTTTAATTGTAATTTGGAGGATAGATCAAATTGGTAAATTGAGTTTGATCATTACAGAAGGATGGTACGATAGCTCTCACAGCTTATGCATTTGTAGAAATTTTGATTTCCGATTTAACAATTTAATTGCAATATTCTTTACGTAGATAAGTATTTTCTAAATCAAAAACAAATATGCCACTTTCAAACTCATTTTTTTCTTTTTTTCCAAGAAGAGATCATCTGTCTTGCTTTAATGTTTCTTCTTATTTCAAAGATTTCTCATTTTTTAAGACTTTTGCAATAAAACACCTCGTTCTTATCAACAAATTCATTTGTGTGGCCATATAAAGTGTGCTGATTTCAGAAGGCAACATGAAATTGTAGATAAAAATGAAAGGCTTTTAAATAATTCGAATTCTTTTAGGACGAGTTATAATATAAACAATTAGCCAGCACTATATACGTACATATGTATAGAATATTCAAATGTCTACATACATACATACTTATATGTCTGTCTATATTGAACATTTATTAATAATATTTTGTAATTTCAAATGAATGCCTCTCTTTAGCTTGTTTTTGTTGTTAAATTATTAACTAACTAGAAATACTAACTGATAAGATAAATACAAACACACGTATATACATACATTGTGTAATATTATTACGATTTTATTTGTTGAAATTTTTATAGAATCAAGAGTGATTTTATTTGCAAAATTTATATTAAAAATAGAAAATATTTTTTTTTTTTGATAAAGTATACCCTTATAACAGTTTGTTTTTTTTTTGTGTTTTGTTAGTTTGTTGTTAAACCAACCATGACCTATAATTAATTACAAATTTTATTGTGTATTTTTTCTAATTATTAAATAATACCTTATAGAGAACCTTTTAACATGTAAAAAGATAAGACACCATAAAACGTTAAACAAAAAATCAGTTTTGAATTGCTTTAAATCTTCTACGAATAGGTTCTTTCTCTATATTCAGTTCAGTTCAGTGGCTATTTAGAGAATCTATGAAATAAAAACAGATTTTCATTAATAAACAAAAAAAAAAAAAACAAATCAAAAGCATTTGCTAAAAGCGTGCCATTTAATTATGGTGGCTGTAATCTAAAAATATAAGCAGAGTGACCCAAATATATTTCTATAAAAAATAAAAAAAAATACTAAATTTTATTATAATACATACAATATGATGATAATATGAATGAAAAATAATACAATACAACACAGAACGACGAAACACTTTTAATAAACAAAAAGACAATATTAAATATATTGTTTTTATTTAATGAAAACATTTAAAATATAAATAAATTTAATTTTCTTTAAATATTTGTAACGCTGTTTTCCTATATATACATACATAATTAGTATGTCTTCATAAGGCACCAATCGGATTTGGCCGCCAATTTTACAAAACATCAAATCTTGTTTTATTTTATTTGAAATATTTAAAACATTTTATTATAAAATACAATTAAAATAATTTCTAATAAAATGTTTCATAAATTCATGATTTATTTAAAGTGTTCCTATCCTAACTAACTTCCTAACTAAATACCACAGACAAAACAATTCAAGTCAAATCCACATTTGAATCTTATTTCCATATCAGCGTTCTGTATCGATGTAATCAAATGGCAAACGGACTGGGTAATGTCTGCGAAGCATAACTGGCTGCTTTAAGAATGAGTTGCCATAATGCATTCTCATCATCACAGAATTTAAAAGTTGGACACGAGACAGCTCTCATTCTGCATAAGTATATTCAGAGTCTTCAGTGGCATGTCAAAGTGCCGGTTATGAACCTCAGATTATTTCTTGATAGTCTAATACATGGCTCATATTTCCTCTTTTAGTAGTATCCTAACAAATTTGATTGACTCAAACCAACTTGGCTTGAACAGAGAGAGACTTCTTCTTTCTTTAGCTTGCCATTCAGTGAGCATGTCCTTCTAAACAACCGTTCACCACTAAAACGTTCCTCAAAATTTCACTTTGAGGAAACATAAATTCGGCTCTTTTTGCATTTCACTTAGTATTCGATGTTTTTGGTCGAATCAACAATACCAGGTTGCTTTATCAAATGTGATGACCAAATTCGTGCTGTGTTAAAACAAAACAAAAGGAATTTTATTTAACTATTTAATTTAGTGATTCCATTCCATTATATTATTTATCAAAAGCTAGTAGTTTTCCTATCCCAATAGCCAAAGCTCTATTATTTTTTCTATTCGTCTTAAAGAGTGGTTTTTCTTTTAAATATTTGTAATAAAAGAAATAAAAAACATACAAACAAACAAAAAAAATTAACCTGAAACCCCATAAACTTAATCACAGATCCAGACCAGCTAAAAAGTTACCTTTCCTAAATGATGACACTGAAAATACTGAATCAGAAGATGAAGATTTTTGCACTGACGATTCCGATGACAATTATGGTGGAAGACATCGTAAAAATCTTAAAATCTCTAAACAACAAAACTCATCATTATCATCATCATCCTCTTCGTCATCATCATCATCATCATCGTCGTCCTTTTCGTCGTCGTCGTTATCACCCCATTCCGATAAGTACCATCAGCATCAAAATCACAATCATGCGATTAAGCGTAAAAAGATTGAATCAGTACCAGTTGATTTGGACAATGAAGATGCCTGCAGTGAAGATGCATTCATACGTAAAATAGCCAGTTCGGTCAATACAACACTTGAAACACCACAACCGATCCAAATACAAGTACAGACCCAGAAACATCAACAACAGGCGACTTTAGTAGCGCCCTCCCATACAAAGTAAGAATATTTTGTTAAACAATAATTTCTCTTTCTTTCTTTCTGTTTCTTTTTCTCTCTCTCTCTCTCTATTTCTGTAGTATGTTTATATGTAGTATATGTAGACCAATATCGACAGAAAAAAATGTTTTTTATTAAAATTGATTTTAATCTCTTATTGTAAAATTATTGGAAATTGTTTTTTTTTTTTTAATTAAGTTTTCTTGTTGTATCTGTATGTATACGTGTATGTACCAAAATTTTATCCCTGTTCGATAAATCCTAAACCTAAACCTACACTAAATATATAAAAAATCCTTTTATATTTTTTATTATTTGGTTGGCTGCTTTTTTGCAAAACTAATCCCGATTATTTAAAAATCATGACCATTTTTCTATCATATTGTATATCATTTTATTTGTATTTATTTTTAGTAAACATTTTAAATAAATTTCAATTTCTTTAAATCCGATCATTTTAATAAAATATTTTCTATTTGATTTCTTATTATTTTCTTAGATTTATTGCCGCCAGCGCTAGGGGCATGACCCGAGTGGCTCACAAACGCCAGCCGGTTACCCAACCAAATAGTGTGGCTACCTCATCAAATGGTCGCATACAATTAGAAATTGTTTCGCAGCCAGAACAACAACACAGAGCCAGGTAATACTTTTGTAAAATTTTTATAAAAATTTATTTATTTTATCTTAATAATACTTTTTTTTTTTTTTTTCATGCTTAGATACCAAACAGAGGGGAGCCGTGGTGCTGTAAAAGATCGCAGTGGCAATGGTTTTCCTATTGTCCGCTTGGTGGGCTATAACAAGGCCACCACATTACAAGTATTCATTGGCACTGATATTGGTCGTGTTGCTCCTCATATGTTCTATCAGGCCTGCAAAGTGGCGGGTAAAAATTCCACGCAATGCAATGAAAAGAAAGTCGATGGTACCGTCGTCATTGAAATTGATTTTAAGCCAGAGCAGGATATGACCATAACATGCGATTGTGTAGGAATTTTAAAGGTAAGAAAATTAATCTCGAATAGTGTTTTCCTAGAATTAAGACATTTATCTCAACTCATTTAATGGCAGTCTAGGAATCTTGTTCAAAATAAATTTCCACTACTTGCAGAATAAGATGTTTTTTACAAGATTGTTGTTCTGTTTCTTTCCCATATGTAAGGTTTTCAAAAGTCTGTAAGCGAAGCTTTAGCCCTTTAAAATACCTCAGAATGTGAACTATTTTTAATCGGTATGGTTAGTCGCCCTAGTCTAGTAGGTAGTGTGTTCGCTTATTAGATGTAAAGCCCGGTTTCGAGCCCCAGGCCAGACATCAAAATGAAATATGAAAATAAAAATTTCTTCGGCGACTTCCTCTCAGCAGATTTCTGAGATCTCTGAGAATAAATAAACCTGCCATGAAAAAGTTTCTCAAAATCTGTCGTTCGGAGTCGCCACTCAAGTATAAAATTATGGCACACAACATGAGTGATGTGAGAAGCTAGGCCGTAATCCTGACTGAAGGGTTGTAATGGCCAATTATGTATCTATATGTATGTATGGTTATCGTAAAAATTATAATACGAAAGCATATAAGTTTTCTAAGGGAAAAATAACATATATATTCATTTTAAGCTACAATTGATAAGAAATTCTAACATTTTTGGCAAAAGATAACAACGCACAGATTTGTGACTATGAAAGAATTAATCTTTTCAAACATTCTTTTGTAATATATTTTCTTTTTCTTTCTTTATTATCTTTGTTTGTTGTCTGTGTAAACCTTTCGTAGTCATTGTATAAAATTAGAAAAAATTAAAAAAAAGATTGAAAAGTTTTGCTTTGAATTGAAAGAAAGAAAGACTTAAAAGTGTTAGAAAAGCAAAAATTTACTTGTATTAATAAATAATTAACAAGTCTCAAGGGGAATAAAACAAAAATCATTACATGGCAGCTGTTAAAAAATATTGAAACTTACATACAATATTACAGACACGGTCAGAGCAAAAAAAAAAAGAAAAAGAAAAAAAAATTAAATCCAAATTTATTGGTTTTTGTCGAACATCCATCTAATCGGATCTTTAAAGTAAAATTTGAAAACGATTTTTTGTTAGGTGTAGTAAAAAAATAAAGATATATTTACTGCTCCCTTACCATCTATCTTTTTCTTAAATGTATTGTTTTAGAAATTAGATCCACAATGCCAATACAATTTACTGTCATGCCTATAATAATTCTTGTAATCTTTTTCTATTAAATTATTCATACATACATGCATAGGAAAGCTTTTGATTAATGCTGTAGTCAAGTTTTTTTTACAAATATTGATTTTTTTTTTAATAATTTCAAAAACTGATATTTGATTATAGGATATGATTTAATTCATTTCTTTATCTAGGAACGCAATGTCGATGTTGAACATCGTTTTCCTGAACATTTGGCCCAAAAGAATAAAAAGAAGTCCACGCGATGTCGCATGGTATTTCGTACACAGTTGGCACACGATGATGGCACCGTTGAAACTCTACAAGTCTGTTCAAATCCCATTATATGCAGTAAGTGTTTCTTCCTTTGATAGAAATTCCACATTTATTTAATCTGTTTTTTTTTGACTCTAGCTCAACCACCGGGTGTACCAGAAATCTGTAAAAAATCCCTTAATTCTTGCCCAGTAGATGGTGGTTTAGAATTATTTATAATTGGTAAAAATTTTCTCAAAGATACACACGTGATATTTCAGGAGACCTATGATAGTGTCAATGGCAATAGCGATGATGATCTCAAAACGGCAACTGCCACAGCAAATGATATGTCAATTATTGGTGGAGCCTTATGGGAGCAAACAGTGTTACCCGACAAAGAATATTTACAACAAGTAAGTTTAAGCTTAACCAATATTGAGTTTGTACATTAAAAAAGAAGAGAAGAAATTAATAAAAAAAAATTGTTTTGTTGTTTTTTTAAATGTAGACCCATTTAATATGCACTGTGCCACCGTATATACATCAGAATATAATGAAACCAGTCACTGTACAAGTGGCGATTGTTTCGAGCGGCAAAAAAAGTGAATCCCATACGTTTGTTTATACGCCAAAGGGCACCTATACACCATTAGCAGCTGCCACTACGCTAAGTAGTACAAATACAATACACAATAGCTTATCATCGGCACAAGGTATTTATTTTTGTTTATACTTATAATAATTATTTATTTTAAATATCATATACTCTATACTCTTTACTATAATACAATACAATTATACAACGAACAACAACTATAACTATACATAATCTCGTTCTCGTTCACGTTCACGTACTCGTACGCCTTGTAATAGTGTTAATTTTACGCAAATATTTACAAATTTACAACTATACGGTATACCTATACGAATTTAATTAAATTAAATTAATTCAAATTAATTTTGTTGCTACTGCGGCATATTTTTTAATTTCTTTTTTCAATATTATTTATAAACAATGTTTTTTTCTTTCTTTATTTTTCAAAAAATAATAAACCGTTGTTGCGAACAAACAGTTCTGTTTTCAATATAAAAAATAGAAAGAAACAACAAATAAAAAAACCTTCTATACAAAAAGTATAAATTTAATAGAATATATTGTATATGTATGTATGTATGTATATATTACACACACACAAACGTTTAAATAAATAATTATTTTAATATATAATTTGTTATTGTTTCGTTAAATCGATTTTTATTTTGTTTATATTTTTTGTTTGTTCTTTTGTTTTTGTTTAAGATTTAAAAGTTTTTTTTCTTTCTGTGTTATATGTACGATCACGTACTAATCATTTCTCGATTTATTTTCTTTTTATCGATACCAAAAAAAAAAATATATAAAATTAGTCACTGCTTTCATTTCTGGCCAGAGATTGTTTTGTATTAATTTTGTTTTTATTATTAGTATGTATTCAATAATTGCTCTAATTAATAGCAAAATCTATTCTACACCATTTACTTTAGAAATTTGAAATTAATTTTGGTGTCGTTAGAAATTCTATCGAGTAAGATTGGATTAGATAGTCCAGCAACCCAGTCTTCCTAATTGTTTGTCGTAGTTCAAGTCTGCTAATGTGGTCGTTAGTTGAAATCGGTTGTGTATCAACTCACGTTCCAATGTCCAAGTCTCCTTATCGGCTTGGTCTAATTCTTCTAAGGACAGTTATCGAATTGAAAAATCTTTCAAGGTTAATTTCGATTTCAAAAATCGATTCGAATTAATTTAAATGCTGTTAGTGCACGCCTACTGTTTATACTATTTACAATTTGCCTCTCAAGTACATACATATATTAACGAGATATTAACTCTTTCAGATTAATTCGTTTTATATTGTGTGATTCAATTTTTTTCAAAAATATTGCAAATGGTGTCAGGTGTGTGTTCAGCCTATAAATTGCAATATGTTCTGAATTTAATTATCATTAATTAATAGCATTGGGGCGTTAGTCAGAACAATAATAACGTTTTAAAACTCATTAGCAAAAATTCGTTATTAATTATTAGCAATCTTAATAGTTTCTGGCTAAAAGTTTTAAATTAAAATGCTTTTGATTATTATTACAAGACAGTATAGAACAGAAGTATTTATTAAATAATGGACTAGTTTTACTTATTAATTATTTATTTATTTGTTAAAAACAGAAAAAAAATAAAGAAAAACGAAACAATAACAATTATATTGAACAAAACAAAATAACATATAAAATCGATTTTATATAAAATCTATACACATACATATATACTATATAACAAAAATAAAGATTTAGAAAAAAAAAATGATACAACAATACAATACGGCAAATGCTAGCACGTTCTCAATGGATGCTTTATACAATATTTAAATATATATACATATATTTTTTTTTTGTATTTTTGTTTTTTATTTGCGTTAAACTATTTAACCAGATACAACTTGTTTAATTAAAATAGCATCAGAGCAATGAAAAATAATACTAAAACACATTAAAACGAAAGAACGCATCCAGAGAACACAAGGCATTATAAAAAAAATAATTATGAAAATAATGTGCATATATAACATACATATGAAACAAAATTAAAAGTTCAACAACAATAATTTTAATTATCAATTACAACTTTTCTTTATTCTTTATTAAATTACAATATTTAAAAAATTTTTTTTTTTTTTTTTTTATTTCATAAGAAGAAAAAAATATTTAAAAAACAAACAAAAAACTTTAATTTGTTTTATTTTTCCTATAAATAATTTATAGCCTTTTATTATAATAAAGAATAGAGTTGTATTGAATTTTTTCTTTTGTTTTTTAGTTGAATATCACAATAAAATAAAATAAAACAAAATATATAATAAAAACAACGTTTTAAGTTTAGCTTTTCCAGCGTTATTAATTAATTTTTTTTTGTATTTTTATATTCGTATGCATATATAACCTGATTATTAAAATATAAAACATAATATTATTAAATGAAATAAATATAAACATTAAATCAAGTAATAATAGTATTAACGATTACGATGCTACAACGTTTGAGATAATATAACGAAACGAATTATAATGTTAAATCAATGCTCTTTCAATGCTTTTCCTATTTTGTTGTCTAGATTTAAAATTGTTTTAAACAAAACTAGATACTTAATTTAATACTTTCAAAACCTTTTCACAAATAAGAAAACAAAAGAGTTTTTATGTCGTAGACAATTTCATTTTATGATACATATTTTATGTTGAAACTGGGCTATAACTGGGCTGTTCTCCCTGTATTGCTCAGTGCTTAACCACTACACCATACCATCTCTTGAATAGCGTGATTAAATTTTTTTAAAATTCACCAATACTCGCTAAATAGCTTTAAAAGAAGTTCTTCATTTTGGGTCTTCAAATCCTGATTGCAACCATGGCATGAAATCTGCTCTCGCTAATCCTTTCTATTATTTGCTATTCAAAATTCTAAAAAAGGCAAACTAAAGAGAAGTGTTCAAAGAAGAACGATTACAATGATTGTTTTTTGTTGCAATCATCCATTTCTTAAACATGTATTCCACGCATATTGAATCGAAAAGGTGTTAAGGAAGTTATTCCTTATGAAAGATTCTCCTGTATACAATATATTTTATAAATAAGTGAATTTACTATTAAATTTGTTCGCCTAAAACTAGGCCTTATTATTGATTCACTGGATGAGTAAAGTCGTCCCTTATAATTAAAAAAGAACAGAATGGCATTGATTTAATATTCTTCGAACTTATGTTAGAGGAATTGAAACGATATCGAAAAATTTTATATACGATTGATTACACGTCTAAAATAATAATATTAAGTTTTAGTAAGAATTAAGATATTAATTTTTAGTGTAAAATAAAAATTTTAAAATAAATAAAAAAAAAAAAAAAAAAAATAAAACAAAATCAACAAGCAGGAGGCAGCAAATTCAAAATTAATCAAAACAACTCTGCGTTGTGTGACTGTGGAAGAATCATTTATTCGTGCCAACAAAAACAATGTTTTTAAGGAAAAAGAATTTTTTTTTTATGAATTGTGCTTTATAAACAGGGGAACTTTGATTTGCATAGCAACTTTTATTGAACAATAAGATTTGAAATCAAAAAATTTTTGTGTATGCATATGTGAGTGTCTGCGAATTTTGTTTTTAACGTTTTTTGTTTCAAAGAAACATGATTTTTATTTTTCAATTCGTTTTTTTTTTCTATTTTGAGTTGAATATTCTCTTGTTTAAAGGGTTGGGAATTCTTTTTTTTTCTTTTCTTGTTAAACTTATTGGAGTTTTAAATGTGTTATGACTGTGTGAGTGAATGGAATTTGTGGTGCCTGGGTTTTAAGTTTTTTTTTTTTGAGTGATTGTGGCTGAAGCAGAGTTTTCTTGATTATAATTTTGAATTTAATTTTAACAATCAACAGGCGAGAAGACTTTTTTTTCCAAAGAAATTACATCAGCAAGAGTTTCCAGCTTTACTTTTTTTTTTTTGTTTGTTCAAAAAACATTTTTTTTAGCATCAAAGTAATAAAAGTTTTTCATCTTTATTTGAAATAAAAACTTGAAACAAATGAATTCAACGCTAACCCAACCAACAATTGGATATCAAAAAAAAAACGAAATTTGTTAAAAATTTTATATTTCAATTAATTTTGAAATTGTTTGTGTTTTTGAGCACCAATTGAAAACAACAAAACAAACCTAGAAGCTAAAGAAAAAGAATAAACAAGAACAGAAACAGTAACAAAAAATCATTTTATTCCAAATCCATCTTTAAAAAAATCTTACTCCCATCGAAAACTAAACTGAAGAATAAATATGATAAATATTTATATGCCAGAGTTTTTTTTTTAAGGAATAAACAAAAACAAAAAGAAAAGAGTAAAAGATAAAAGCATTATTTGCTACAATATCAAGGCTGATATGATGCAATGACCAAACAACATAAACCAATTCCGAAATGAATTGTAAATTTAACATAAAAAATTAAAATTTGCAAAAAAAAAAAAATAATAGAAAAAAATAAATAAACACCAGGATTTTTTAACAACATTAATCTGAAAATATTATTTTTACTTTATTTTCCTTCTCTTAGCAATTTAGGTTCGTGAAATGCGTTTATTATAAAAAAAAAGTAAATTAAAGAAAATTTAATTAAAAATACCTAAAAATAATCATATAAAATAAAATAATATTACATACAATATACCATACTATATATAGAAAAACAAACAAACAAACAAATGCTACAGAATTAGAAAAATCGAAAATGATAGCAAAATACCAAAGACTAAAGAAAAGCCAAGAAAACTGAAATTAAAGCAGCAAAGTCATTATTAAAGAAGGAATAAGAAATATGGAATACAGAATATAGAATAAATTTGATACGATAATACCCATTTAGACTATGAAGACAAGTTTTAGAAAATGGATTCAATACGAACATAATGGATTAATATTATGGCCGAAAGCAAAAAGAGAAAAAAAGGGGAAATCTCCCTAGGAGAAATGGAAACCGATATTGAAACAATTGATTGAATCTGTGATTGAATAATAAGAAACAGAAATAATCTTAAAAATCATATTTTATTCAATAAAAAAAATCAAAAATTATCACCATCCTTCCTACCCTATCCTCTTCAGTTGCTGTGTGCTCTACTACTACTTGTGTATGTACTGTGTATGTATGTTCTGCTACCAAAATACCATCTTGTTACTACTACTACCACCACACTACTCTACTACTACTGACATCTTAACTGTTTGCTGCTTTTTTGGGGGCCGTTCGTTCATCCTACAACTCAGCTGCATCTGTACATTAGGGTACTGGTTAAAAAAAAATACAATTTAAATTAAAATTAAAGCAATTCTATATAAAAATATATTTTCCAACATACTCTATACATATACTTTTTAAATTTAATATTTATTCACTTTTATATATTTTATATATAATTTCTATATATCTTATATACAATATATAGATTTAAAAAAACAAAATTCTACCATTACTTACTTCACCACTTTATTTAAGTTAAAAAGTAGTTAAAAAAAATTACATTACATTTAAGTCACTCTACTCGTTTCTAAACTCTATTATATTCCTCTTTATACCAACAATCCTTTTTTAAAAAAGTTTTGTATACATTTCTTTAAAAAAAAACCTTAACAAACTTTAACCATTTTTTTAAATTATTATCATTAACACTTATTAAACATTTTTAATAATGCACACACACACATATACTAGCAAGGATGTGAAGGACAATTTTATGGTTATCGAAATTTCGAAAACAATTTGAAAAATTTGGGCACTTCTCATGCAAGGCATTTATACTGGAACTTAAAAAGTAGAGAGGAGAGTGTTTATTGACAATAATATTGTAATAGATCGAAAAGCAAGTTCTCACCAAATTCTCCGTAAAAATATATAATTTTTAGAAGGAAGTACACTAGTTTCGTAAGAACAGTTTCTCTTGTACTATTGATAAAACACAGAAACTCACAGGCCATACTGTGTCTCTACTTTAATGATATTTAATAATGTTCGATAATAAAGGAATCTATCTACATAGCCTTTTCAATTGTCACAAACTGCTTAATCGGTAGATGGAATGACTTCAACTAAACGATCGGTCAAACTTATTTATTTATTCTACCACTCTTTGGTGATATTCCTTTCATATTGGGACATTTGTCACGCTTCTTAGTATCACTTTATCGAGGCATGAAGGGATTATATAAGCAGAATATCAATTGGAATATTCATTTACATATGTTACTTTATTACCATGAAAATTGTGTGTTTGTCTCCGCTATAATATTCGATTATAATTAGCATATGTTTTATAGTTGAGTAATGTTATTGAAATGAACTGATTACCCAAACGAACTCAGGTTCAAAAAATTGTTTCAGTTTAAATTAAATTTTATTAATCATAACTCTACATGTTTCCCTTTGTGACTCATGTTGTGAATGCTTTTATAAGAAATTTTGTTAATCATAAAATGTATGTTCCTTTCACATCGTCTTTAACTAATATTAAAAAAAAAATATTCTTATTATTTTAGTTTCTCTTTTTTTCTTAAAAATATTTTCCCACATTTGTTTTCTTGTATTTGCCATTACTATTATTTTTCCTTTTTTTTTTTGTTTTTGTTTTCAAATTTAAATTCCTCTAGAGTTTTTAGGCCAACAACCGATGTCAACTCGACTTCTACTACTACTACTACTACCATTCTCATTACAACGAGATAAAGTATAAAACATCTGTTCGGTAAAGTAAAATATAAAACGAAATTAACTTAAAAAAAACACAAACTATTTTTAAAATTTATTCCGTTTTTATATTTTAAACAAAATCAATCAATCAATATAATAATCATTATAAATAACATTTTATTTTATTATTCATCACTCATCATCTCATATTTAAAACTCATGCATATTCCTTATATCCCTTCATTAATTCTCTAGCTATTCTAAAGCCTTTTCTCTCCCACCTTTGTATTACTAATTTAAGTATAGACATACTTACATGTTCTAAATTTACTTCTTACAATAAAAAGGTGTTTTATGCCTCCACAATCAAATCTAAACAGAATTTATGAGATCATCAGAAGACTATTGAAGTTTTGCAATGGAACAACGTTGGTTCTTCGAATTCAAAATTTTCTAAATTTTGTTTTTCTTTTTGATCTTTTTTTTTTAAACAGGTTCTCGTTTCTTCGTTCGATGGGTTTAAAGGACTTTTTCCCATTTAAAAATAATTGTCGAACTCTTTAAAATTTCCATTCAACACACACGTAATACACATAAAAAACAATTTGTTTTCAAAAAAAATTGTTTTAAAACAAATTATATACAAAAGAAAATTAAAAAAAAAGAAATAAAATTAATCCTTTTTAGTTTAGGCAATAACACAATGACACTTTATTTTACCATTTAAATTTCATAATTTATAACCTATATCTCTAGTATTAAGCCATGGCTGAGGTTTTAGTTTTAAGTTTGTTTTTAGAGAAGATTAAAAAAAATTACAATTTATAACTTAAAAAAAATATAAAAAAGCTATTGAAATTACTTTTTTTTTGTTGAATGAGAGAATGTATGAACAGAATGTATGCAAGCGAGAAAGAGAGAGAGAGAGAGAAAGTGTTATGAATGTTGCCTAGCTTATCATTTGATAGTATTTCAATTGGGTTTTATTGTTTCTTTTTTGGTGAGAGTGATTGCAAGAGTGTGATATTGTTGTTATATATGAGTGTGTGTTGTGTTGTGTTGAGGGTGTGTGTTGTTGTATTTTACAAATATTAAAAAATCAATATTCTTAAATTTGATGTTTTTTTCTTGGATTGTTTAAGTGGTTCTTTGAATAAAGTAATTTCAATTAGTTTAGCAAACAAATTTAAATTAAAAAATTAAATTTTTAAATAAAAAATTCTTAAAATTTCTTTCTTTCGATTTTATTTCATTGAAAGAGTTAGCTGTACCTTTTTTAAAACAGATTGTTTCAGACTAAGAATTTGCACGCAAATTGTAAACTTTGTTCTGTTGAAAAATAAAGAAATTTAAATGATTAGTTTTTCACGATCACTAACTGAAAGGACAACTCTCCATATTTACTTTAATCTAGTGCGTCCAAAAATACGACACATAAAAGTCTGCTAGTATCAGCCTCTGTGATCGAAAAAGGATACCAAATTTAAATCACTGTGAAAGCAGTGGCTGTCCTATATTATATCTGTGAAGCAATTTCCAGGTATCATTATGTGAATTTTATTCATCTATGAATATGATGTCACTATTATATGTGATGGCAGAGGTCGCAATTCAGTTTATTCAAATTTCCTAAATTTGATTACCTGGTACATAATTTTAATTTTTTTAATAGATTATACAATTGACTTTTTTTTTGTTACAAATTACAAAAAAAATAAATAAAAACCAATCTGTATACCAAGAAATTGTTTTAATCGATACTCGAATTTGTTTGCTAAATTCGTCTTTTTCATAAATTACACAAAAAATATTACCACATCATTACATACATAATTAATATTAGTACTGTAAGTTTTAGTTTTAAAATTAGTTTTTAAGCAAAATCTTATTACTTTAAATCAAAATTAATTAAATACATCGATTTGTTTTTTTATTTTTTTAGTATCTAAATCGGAAGCTTTTAATTCTTTTATTTTTATTTAATTTTTTTTTTTAGTTTTTATTTTTTATTTTTTTATTTATTTAACGATTATTAATTACTGAATTACCACCTTAGCATACTCATTATTTAAGTCATTTAGTATATAGACAATTAGCTTTAAGAAGACCTCTCTTTTAACCCAACCAATAGCGAATTTACATATATTAAAACAAATAAAACATATTCTAAAATTCCCCTTTTAAATTTTAAGTTTTTCGTCTTAACAGGAAAAAACAACAACACTAAAAAATAAAAATTATTTTTCTCCAAATAGAATTTCTTGTTACAATGGCAAGAAATTTAATTTTTAATTCATTTAAAATAAAATCAAATAAATATTCAAAAATTCTATAAAATTATAAATAAAACATGTACATGCTGAAATAATACCATTTCTTAAAACCCTACTTTTGGGCGATATTAATTAGTTTTCCTGTATATTTGTAGATAACACGTTTATGGACACTACCCCTGCTGCGGCAGTGGCCGCATCAACTACTGCTCTATGGCCGTCTACGGAAACAAAACATGAAATCGATGCTGATATGATGCCACCACCGACTACAACACAAATGCCTATGATAGTAAGACGGCCATCCTTGAATACCACACAACCTTTGATAACCGATCAACAATTGGTGCACTTGAATGCTGTGGTGGCTGCAGAAGCATTGAAAACTGAGCTTATGGATGAATCTTCACAAACTTCCATCGCTGATGCCATGCATTCGCCTGAGACTGGGGTGCCTGGCTGCAGTGCTGTGGGTGGCGGTATGACGGGACCACAGAGCCCCAACGCTTTGCAGTATCACTCACGCTATGGACGCAAAGCCAGCATGGACACGATAATGTTTGATAACAATAGCATGCCAGGATTTCCTGTAGCACCAGCTGCACCTACACCTGCTACCTCCATGGAAGTGGCAGTAGCAGCTGCCGTCGAAATGGCGGTTAAAAATGAGATAGCCAAAGCCGTATCGGTGGCAAAAGTTGATAAATTCATAACCGATTTGGCACAGTCGGCCAATGTAGCCGATGCTACAGATCCAGTGCAAGAGCCCTCTTTGTTTGGTGTCTCAAATGACACCGTTGCGGCTCATCACGCTCTCAGCGACATTTTGACCACACCACAAGCAACTGTGGCAACAGCAGCAGCAGCGGCGGCAGCAGCTGCCGTAGTACTCGAACGTAGTCTATCTAATTCGTCGGCTAGTTCTTCATCTACACAGGGCTCTCCAATGGCTGGTAATTCGCCAGTCAACTCTCTTACCAGTCACAACTCACCTATAACACAAGATATTATATTGAATTCAGAACCTTCCGTACAATTGACTCCTGCCTTGCCTTTGCAGCAGTTGGTACCAACGGGCTCAGCGTCGGTGGCGGTGGCTCCAGAGGTGAGCCAATCTACTGGCCTCTCCACCGATATCATAATGAATCCCTCCGTCTCACCTTCTACAATATTGTGTTCGGATAATGGCGCAGCCACAGCTGTAGTACCCAATATTATGGCTCCTCACCAGGTTACCATGGCCAATTCCATACTCAACGATATTGCTATGCAGGCCCAGCCCACACAACAAGATGCTGCCGTAGCGGCTTTAGCTTTAAGCAACATTATAATGACACCACCAAGTGATACAGCAGTGGCGGTACCACCTGCACCCGCCCCAGAAGTTAGTACAGCCACTTCGACGGCTGTAAGCAATATGATCATTAAGGCCGCCGCCGATTTCATATCGAATCATGAACAACAGACACAACAACATCATCATCACAATCACACACACTCTATCAGCCACTCAGCACATGCGCCACAGCAACAAATGATGTCTTCACAGAGTGTAACAAACGATTCTTTAGCCTGTAATCCTCTTAATTTATTGCTTAATCACAACGAAGTTGTGGCACCCAGTACACAGGCGAGTGTTACAACACCTAACAATGAAACAGTGGCCACACAATTTCCCCCACTGGGCATGTAAGTCTTAAGAATGAATGGTTTTTAAGGTTTTGGTCTAATTATTTGATAATTTTTTGTTTTATTTTGTTTTAGGACAACGCCTCCCCAAGAATCTCTGATTGTGGCTTTGGCCACTGAAAATGCTTTGCAAAAATCTGTAGCTGCCGCTGCCATCACTACTAATGGTGCCGTAGTTACGCAGGAGACTGCCGCACCTCCCACACCCAACTTGCATCCGGCAGCAGCTGCTGCTGTAGGCGCTGTAGCAGCTGCGGCAGCCGCTGCAGCTGTAGCTCCCATACCACAAGAATTGACCACTATGTCAGATCAAGATCTACTAAGCTACATCAATCCCAGTACATTTGATCAAGGTATGTAAACGGGAAACAATGACAAGGCGTTGGCCTACACATTTTTTTTCTTTTGCAAATAATTTAAACAAAAGGGGTTTTCAATAGTATCCTTTTATCCTTACAGTTTAAGAGATGTAAATTTAACGGGTAATTTTTATCATACTAACAACAACAACAACAACCACAACAATCATGAGGACCAATAACGTTATTATGTACAACAACTGTACAATAGAAAATCAAATAAAAACGCAAATCAAACCCAGACCCCAGACCCCTGATGAATTCTTCGTTATAATTTCCATTTTGGATTTGAAAAAAAAAGAAAACCAGGCAACAAGGAAGTATTAATTATTTCAACAAATTTTACTTTCTCATCTAAAATTAAGAAGATTTTTGTTTTTGTTTTTGGTATTTAAAAAAAATTGTTAAAAAAAAGGAAAACAAATTATGTGTACAAATATTATAAAGAAACAAAATTGTTATTAAACTAAATTAAAATTTAAATTAAATTTTAACAAGAAAAAAGGGATCATTAGAAAAAAAATTAAAAATAATTATTATAAGAGAAGTCAGTGTTATTTTTATTAATGTTTTATTATTATTATTCATTATTACTACATTTATATAAATTATTACATAAAATAAGAAAATTCTATACCTATGTATACCCATCTTTATATATTTATATATATAAACAATAACTATTTTTTGTTGTTCTTATTTTTATTTTTTATATTTTAAAATTACTTTCTTACTGTGTTTTTGTAATGTTACTAAAAGAAATGAAATCTTTAAAAGTCAATTTAAATATTGTTAATAATATTATCTCATGTTAAACAAAAATAAGAATGAAAAAAGAGTATATATATATATATAAACAAACAAAAAAACTTATTAAAAAGTGGCTTAAAATCGTTGTTGCATTACCTGAGAACAAATTTAGAATTAGAATTTTTATAAGAAATTTTATATTTATAATGTTTTTTTATTCTTTTTTTTTAAGTTATAAACTGCCTTATTACGTTTAACGCAATATTATTATATTAACGTTAAAAACAAAATAAATTTAAATATCACTGTTACTGCAAATGTTAATGTAATAAGGCTGGTTATTTTTTTGTTAAAATTCCTTAATTTTTAAGTAGTTTTTAGAATTCGTTGTTAATTTTTCTCCTCTTCTTAAAATTTTTGTATATATTTTGTATAAATTATTGAAATCATTAATATAATATGAACTTATTTAATTCATTTGTATTGTCCATAGAAAAAATATGATTGTAAATTAATTTTTTTTTAATTAACATTTTTAGTCAAGCATGTGAAGTAAATTTAATGATTTGAATTGTGAAACAAACAGAACGGAACGGACCTCCTTACAAGTCGCATCAACAAATGGCAACCATTATCCTTATGGTGGACATGTTTTTGACTATACTAAGTGGTTGGCTATTGACAGATATGTATATAGTCAGGCTAAATTGTATACAAATATAATAAAGAACCTGCCTACTGTTCCAAATTGCTTCAAATAATGCGACTGTGGCTATAGTTAGGAATTTTTCTTTCGTTATAACAAATCTCTTTGTTAACTATGTTCATATGAGCCGTGGTATTTTTATATGAGCGCCGTCATTTTGCTCTTATTGAAGCTTTGACCACACCACAACCAACTGCTTCAACAGTCGATTTCAAAACAAAAGATTATCCACTTCTCAATTCGATTTGGATTTCTTAAATTCTTTTCTTATAAGTCAAGCTCAATAATCTTCAGGCAAGTGTAACATATGAACTAAATTTTCCATTCAAGAAGTATAATGTGATTCCCTTAGCCGATGAAGCAATTACTTGGAAATATGTAGATGCCATTAATGCAGACTTTATTTCCAGGAACATTAGAATAAAAGGCCAGCTTAATTTATTCAAATCACATGTCCTAACAACGCATTGTAATAATTGCCGATACTTACTTGGTATTTATTTTTGGTACTTTATTACGATATTTTCAATCTATTCGTTATTGTTGCTGTGGATTAGATTTTTTTTTGAAAAGTTTTTTAGAAACCATGATAATAATTTAAGGAAAACTTGGCATAACTTTTGTCGATTTTTATTCATTTTGTACAAATCGATTGTTGCGTTTTTTAAATGATTGGTATTACGGAAACTCTTCAAAAGATTTTAATCTGATTTTAATTAATCTATGGCCACATTTTTTTTTTAATTGTTTAAATACATCTCAGAACGTAGTTTTTAAATATTATTTCAATACTTTACGCTGTAATTGCATTTGAATAACAACGAAAATATTTCCAAATTATTAAAAGTTTCCATATAAATTTCTAATTCTAACCCTTTTCCAACACTGTTTTTAAGCCACTGTATATGTAATAGAAATTTTATGACTGCCATATTAAAACACTATTTAAAAGTAAAAGAAGCAAACAAAAAAGAAAAACATAAAAAATATAAAAAACAATAAATATCCTTTTTTTTTATTTTCTACGTATATACGTACGTATACATACATTTATATATTTAAATATTATATATATATATTTAATACTTATAAATTAAACTAAATGAAAGAAAGAAAAAACATAAATTGTGTCTATTTATTTACTAATAAAATGAAAAATTAAAAGATAAAGCTTTAAAAGCACTCGAAATTTAGTTGAACAAACTATAAAAGAAAACAAAATAATAAATATTATTATATGCATATATTAACTATAATTAAAAAAAAAAAACAAAGAATAGAAATTCAAACCAAGAAGCACTTGTTTAAAATTAAATGTTTTTTTTCCTTACACTTACACAACACTCCTCGCCTAAAATTTCTTTTTTTTCTAATTTTTATAAAAAAAATTCCAAGTCTTGCAGTAAATTAACTCTTATTATACATATTTTTTTTTGTATTCAATACAATATTTATTTTTATTTAAACTGTTTATTATACCTGTTTATTATGGCTTTAAACATTTTTGTTACGTTTTTTAAATTTTTATTTTCTTTGGATATAATAATTTCTCAAGTCTGATAATATATTACTTTATTTTTTTGTTTTATATTTCATAATTAGTCTTTAAATTATTCCTAAACTAACAACAAACAAAAAATAAGAAAAACAAAAGCGAAGAAAATTTTGTTAACTTAAATTCAAAGAATTGTTTAATATTGGCAGAGAGAAAACAAATTTAAAAAGACTTTTAGTTTTTATATTTAATTTTTATTCTTGTTATATGTTTTTTTTATTATTTTTATTAAAATAATATTGTTCTTTGAAAGTATTAATTAGTCATGGTAAATTGCTAAGTCCCTTTTTTAAATTGTAATCTTGAAAAAAAAAATCAAATAATTCAAATAATTTTTTTTTTATTTCTTTATTAAGGCTTTATAAGGTTTTTGTTTGTTTTTCATATTTAAGCTCAAAAGAAATTTTTGTTAAGTAAAAATTCAAAAAGAGGAAAAAAAAAACAAACGGCTTTAGAATTATTTTTAACAATTTTTTTTGCAATTATTGTGCGTAATGGAATGGAAAATATTTGTTTGCTTAATTTTTATAAAATTAATTTGAGACTGTAAATTGTTTTTAAGGGTTAAAACCCCAAACTGGTGTTAAAAAATTAAGACGCAAACAAAAAAAAAAAACATTAATTTGGGGAAAAGAAATGACCTACGGTTTGGTTTATCGTTTCATTTCATCGTTCCAGTATAGGCATAAGGGAGATAGTAAAATTTACACCATACCACAATGCCTCCGTTACCTGGTACTCATTTAGGAATTTCTGGCCATTTCATATAGAGACGACGAAAATTTCATAACCAAGTGTAGAATTCCTTCCTTCAGGCCTTATTTCTTCTAATACATGTACTTTTTTCTTTCCTGAGTTCTTTTTCTTAAACCATATTACAGTGCGCAAATACTTTCCTTTAAAGATTCTTGCTAATCAAAGCATTTCTCTTTTAAGGTAAAATATATTGGAAAAGTACTTTTCTTTAAGATTATATATCTTTCTTTTAAAAGATTTTTTTAAAGGAAGTTTCTGATATAGATAGTTTAATATCAAAGTATTCTTAAAAAATAAGAAAAAGAGTGGAAAAAGTACTTTTTTAAAAGATTATTTCTAGAAAAAATACGTTTTGCAAAAGGTACTTTCTGGAGAAAATATTTTTAAAGGTTTTTCATGAAGAAAGTACTTATTTGAGAAGACATTTTGTTTTTTCTTAAAATCTATTTTTTTTAAATCATTTTGAGAGAGTACCTTTTTGGAAATATAAATAAAATAAACACAGATCTGTTCAAAATACAACTCCCTAAAGATACAATAATTAAAAACGTAACCAATATTGATTTTAAGTAAATTGCTTTAGGAAATGATGGATAGGTTAACGAATACATCTATTTTAATGCCCCACAAATATTCACGTCAGTTTCAATGATATTTTACGCTTGTTACAAAGCGCCTGCATTCTGTTTATGTCCAATGAATTTAACAGAATTACTGCTCATTATGACCAACCTGGATATTAACAGTAAGTGCATTTATTCTAAAGCATACTTTAAGGCGACAAACAAATAAACTGAACTAATTGTAAGAATTGGAATAAAAGAAACATTTCAAATTGGAAATGAGATCCTTAAATAGAAATATGTAATAAGGAATAAAATTTGTCTGGTTTAGTTAGGGCTTATTATTTATTGTTTTTTATTTATTGTTTTAATTATTATTTAAAAGAAAAACTATTTTTTTCTATTAATCTGGAGATTTAGTAATTTATCTTTTTTTTTTAATTAAAAAATGTTTAAAAAATTAAAAAATTATATTTGTCATTTATAATATAATAAAAATATTTCTGTATATGTTTGAATTTATTGTGTTATTTTTAAAAACTTTTAAATTAATGCAGTTTGTTATTACAAAAAAAAAGAATAAAAAAATATTTTCAATTACAATTTTCAATTGAAAAGTTAAGTCAAATTATGAATGTGTAGGGTGTTTGTTATAAATTAAATCTTTAAGATTTACTTATTGAATGGGTGTTATATTGAAAATAAAAAAAAAATATTTAAAAAATATTGATCTTAAATTAACTGTATGACTGTGTTTATTGAGAGAATAAAGAAAAAGAAAAAATAAATAAATTCATTAAATATTCCTATACAAAATTTATTTGTTAAGAAAATAAATGTTTTTTAAATGTTTACACACACAACCAACCACATATAATTAATTATTAGAAGAAGTACAACCAATTAAAATTAACAACAAAGAGTAACTAAGGTTTCTAAAAGGTTTTACTTTACAAAACTACTTTATAAAATAAAAAAACTAATATTATCTACACAATTGTTAAAAATTATACTTATTATATATTTATGGAATTTTATTATAATATAACGGAAATTGAATTTAAATGTACAAGGTATAGTTATATGCATACACTTAAAAAAAATTTAATGGTTTCAAAATAAAAACAATGAAATAAAAAAGAATTATAGTTTTCATTTTTAACGGCATGAATATACAATTATAAAATTAAAATAAAAATAATATGTATATGAAACTGGTATGTACACAATGTGAGTACTCAGTACTTTTGTATTTTTTAAAAAATACCACAGTTATAGTTGTTGTTGTGGATTGGTATGATGGTTTTGTTCGCTGCTAGTTTGGAGAGGAAAGGAAAAAATAATTTTATTTTTATTTTTTGAAGTGTGGTGAATTTTGTAGTTGTGGTGAGTTTTTACAAAAGGTGGTGAATTTATCCGGTGTGGTGAATAAAATTGAATCTTACCAAAGTGCCGTTATTCGAAATGGTACTGCATTATCATAAATACATGTACTGTATATTGTGATTTTTACGGTGCATGTCTAAAATAAGTAATTTTCACATCTGTTAGTGGAGGCATTCACCGATATATCTGGTTACTTATACACTTACAATGTTGCCATGGTGTCATTCAAAAAAATTAAAATTAGAAAACTGATGTAGAATGAATTATTATTATAACATAATTTATGACTTTTCATAACTTCAATATGCAAGAGTTAGATTGTGAGGTTCAGATGTGATTTTAACACGAAAGAAGCAAACCGCTTAGGTCATCCAAAAAGATTCGGCACTAACTACGTTACTAGGTTCAAAGAGTTGCCAGAGTTTAATTATTTTAAACACTTTTAAATAGGTGTTCGGCAGTGTTGCAGAATAGAAATTTTTAAATGGTACTGAACTATACCTGAAATAGTACTTTTTTGCGTCAAATGGCACTTTTACAAAAAAATATTTATTTATACTATACGGAATGGAATAGAAAAACTAATGAGTTGTACATGTTTCTCATATACAAAACAAAAACATTTGATTCGAAACGTCAAAGTCCCGTTTATTCAAATCTCGACGGAACGAGATGTAAAGTAAATTAAATACTTACCGAATTTATATTACGGTTCGGCAACCGTTCTCATTGCTTTTCGTATTATAAAAATGGACTAACCGGGGCTTAAGACTAATTCTATATTTAGCATTATGTTGAACATGTTGCTAATCCATTAATAGTTGAAAAGCGCAAACCATTAAATATGTAATAATAAAAAAGTACCGAAAGTGTATCGGAGGTACTATGGTATTTTTGAAAAGAAAAACGTACTGAAAAAACAACTAAGTTACAGAATTTTGCAACACTGTTATCAATCAATAACAGACCATAACAAACTGTTGTCTTGTAGTCTGTTAAATTTAACAGAGTAATTTGTATTAAAGTAAACAAATAAAAATGTATTCAAAAGGAAAAGATTCTACTAAAGTGAGGTAAAACAGGCGAACAGGTCAATCAAAAAAAATACCAAATGAGTGATAAATCATACATGGAAACTGTTCCTGCATGGTATTACTAATTGAAGTGTTCCACGAATTGTAATATTCTTGAGTAGTGGCATTGGAAACAAGTTAAGAAAACAACAACATTTACATTCAAGTTAAAATCAAAAATTGAAAACAAACTACGGACGATGGATACCAGTGCTGCTGGTAAGTATTTGTTGTTTAACAAGTTCAAGTATCACCGGTGGCCGGCACTAGACGGCCTCATCGGGCGGCGTATACCACCGGTGGCCCGCACTAGGCTGTCTCATCGGGCGGCGTGTACCACCGGTGGCTCTAAGCGCAGCCATCAGTAGGCGACGGACATGAATTAAAGCACCGGCGAGAAAGTGTTAAACAACAACATCATTAAAAAATTTATTCTTTGCTGAAGAGTTGGAGTACAGGAGTAAAGAAAATGCAGAAAATTTTTCTGCATGTTCCGTATTAAAGAATTTATTGTTTGTTGTTTTCCAACACTAACTTTAACAATAAAGTTTTTATTTAATCAACAATATCGCAAACTAATTCTCCCGAACAAAACATTTACCAAATAATCTTTTAATATACAGTCAATACTGCATTGATGGTGCCTACTCAATTGGCAAAACTAAAATGAGTTAAAGGAACTTCAGTTTCCTTATTGGTATTGTTTCCTAAATCGAACGATATTAATTAGAATTACATTCCTCCGACTACAAAGAATACATTCATTTAAATTGTTGCAAATTTGTTAATTTTATTAAAACTATCCATGGTTTTTAGCTAAGTCTACAGAGGAGTTAGATGCTCAACTTGTAAGCACATTGCGTGAAATTGATCCACACAATTATGCGTACTTATTTGCACGTTGCAAAAGTAAGTATAACTACAACTGCCTAGTCTTCCAAAAAATATTACGAAATTTCTTTAACTCTATGCCACAGGTTGCAATGTTAATGCACGTCATTTACGATATTTTAAAAGAGATCACATACCCGACTTAATACCCAAAAGTGAGTTGGGTATCTTAGCGGAATTTGAATATTTACTAAACCTATGGCAAATTTCGAAAGGCTATACTTCGCCGAATACTAAAATACAGTTGAATCGGGCTAACGAAATCAATAACTTAATTAGTCCTAAAGACAAACCTCAAGCACAAAGTAACTTAATTATTGCTAAAGAAAAATCTCATATACTGAGTAACAATCAATCAGTTGTGGTTGCAAAACAAGCAATTGACATCAAACCATTGCCCAAAAATTTACAAGGACACCAAATTTCATCAGTAGCTATGGTTGTACTAGATTCGGATGAAAACTCCAAGATATCTAATGCAAAGCGTAAGAAATTTGATGAAGATGATGAAGAGAAATTTGTAAGTTATTTAAATAATACCAGAGAACCTCCATTTAGAGAGCCGCTTTACATTTAATTTCTACTTCTGTTTTAGACGTTGGAAAAAATTATACCAGAATTATTCAAGGAGTTAAAAGACAGTTACGAATTGAAAGACTGTTTATGGACAAACGAACGTCGTCTCTTGTGTAGTTCTATTGTGGATTATTTCGAAAACAGAAATTTTAATTTTAGTTTGGATATAATGGATGAGTTGGCAGAACAAATAGCCGAACATTTTCCCAAAGAAGACAAGGTATTCTTTAAAAACAAAGAAATTCTTAAAGGACATACACTTTTTAAACACTTATTCTCCAACTCCCGTAGAAAGCATGGTTTAATCGTGAAGGTCACATCACACGCGGTCGTTTCTTTTTCCGTCTTCATAACTCACGTAGAAACATGGCCAAGCAAATCAACAACACATCCACTTCAAAAGTTGTCACTAACTCTACCTCAAGTGAGGATGAAAACTCCAAGATATCTAATGCAAAGCCTATGAATTTTGATGAAGATGATGAAGAGGAATTTGTAAGTTATTTAAGTAATACCAGACAGCCGCCATTTAGAGAGCCGCTTTACATTTAATTTCTACTTTTGTTTTAGAGGTTGGAAAAAATGATACCAGAATTATTAAAGCAGCTGAAAGACAGTTACGAATCGAAAGACTTTTTATCGGCAAAAGAACGTCGTGTCTTGTGTAATTCTATTGTGGATTATTTCGAAAGAAGAAAAATGAATTTAAGTTTGGATACAATGGATGAGTTGACAGAACAAATAGTCGAACATTTTCCCAAAGAAGACAAGGTATTCTCTAAAAACAACGAAATTGTTAAAGGACATATATTTCTTAAAGATTTATTCTCCAACTCACATAGAAATCCTGGTGTAATCGTGATGGTCGCGACTCACGTGGTCGTCTTCAGTACCGTATCACTTACTTGCGTAGACACACGCCCAAGTATACCAACAACACATTCACTTCAAAAGTTGCCACTAAATCTACCTCAAGAGAGCCTGAGTCTCGCGAGGATGTTCATAATGATGATGATAGCAAGTCCATTCAAGCTTGGCTTAAATCTCATAAATTTGAAAATTTTTCGGAAATTATCGATTTATGGGAAGATACAATGAAATATCGTTGTTGGCAAACGAAACACTTAAAGGATCTTGAAACCATACGAGAATTTCTAAATAATTGGCCCTCATATAAATTAGAGACAGGCCATGAATTGGTGAGTTTTAGAGAATATGATGGAAGTTCTTTTCTAAGCAACCATAGTGTAGTTAATAATCTTTAGCCGATAGTGAATTTTATCTCAAGCTTTACATTTCCTATTAAACCTTTTAAAAATAAATTCTCTCTACTTTCTAGTTCACTATGGATTTTAAATATTTTTATGCCCAAGCTATGGAAACTTTTCGTACACGTTGGCTGGTATTTAAACGAAACATAGAACAATTCCTGAAAGTTGAACTAAAAGATGTTCATTGTATAAAGCTTTTGGAAGAATATCAATTGCAAAAGGCCACTGCAAATGAAGGTTAGTGTTTCAACATTTAATTGCAATTCTTTTCGATACTGAAATCTCAAGTTCATTACCAGATTCTAGTTCTTGTATTCTAATTCACTTGGTTCATGCCATTACAACACCATTGCGCCATTTTGAAACTGTTAATGGCAACGTGGGCTATGCCATTACCGACTCTCAACAGTCAATGACGCGTTTAATACAAAATAAAACGAAATTGGATGAATATACAGAACCACATCCCTGCATATTTGTTGTGGGTGATAGTCTGCTGCAAGTTCAAGAGTGTTATGTGGTCTTTATGGATTTGCGTTATAAGTTAAGTTACGAAAACTGTCTGGCACTATGTGTACAGCTGTTTACGGTATTGAAAGTGAAAGATCCTCAAGCATCACAATGTTTTTGGGAATTCATACGCTGCTATATGTTTAATATGACGAAGGACGAGGAGAAGTCCAATGAAGGAACGGAAAATATGATCAACTATTTGGAGTCAGTTGCTAGTAGTGTATAAAATATCGATAATGCGGGTAGTGTGTTATCGATAATATGCCTTCAGTAACCCAAAAGATATAAATTTAACAATCGGAATTTTGAAACTCGTGTTTTATTTTAAATATTAATTTAAGCAAAACATTTTTCGGTATACTGTCGCTTAAAATGTCTGAATCGCACATACGTGTGATCACTTTTGTTGAAGGAGAAGTTGACACTTCTACAGAGCAGTATTTCAGGTATGTTCTTGTCAAATATTTCACTGGTATAATTCTTGATGGACACAATGATCCTTTTCCGCTCCGTACACTGTGTTGCTACATTTTATGTTCCGATATTCAGCAACTCACATGAGTTTAGATAATCTTTTAGCAATTAAAGTTCATAAATATAATACAATTAAATTTAATTTCTAATAATGAATTGCTGAATAGATCCGATTTTAATCTGTATCGAAAGCACCTGAAGTTAGGGCAATACTTTGTTTAATGTTTTACAGCTGTTTTGTTTTCTGTTTTGATTACAAATTTATTTCCATGTTTTCTTTTTTACTTCTATTCTGCCTCGTTCTGTTATTTAACATTTGTTTATATAAGTTAACATGGCTTGTCGTAATCGATAACGTCCATAAAAGTGTTGCAAAATAGAAATTTTTAAAGGGTACTGACCAGTAACTGAAGGAGTACTTTTTTGCATCAAATGGTACTTTTATAAAAACAAAATATCTATTTATACTTAATATACGTACGGAATGGAATAAAAAAACTAACGAGTTATACATGTTTCTCATATACAAAACAAAAACAGTTGATTCGAAACGTAAAAGGCCCGTTTAGTCAAATGTCGACGGAACGTAACGAAATGTACGTTTATTTTAGCATATATGGATCAAATTAACCTGGCTAACCTGGGTTTAAGACTAATTCTACTTTTAGCATTATGTTGAACATGTTGCTAACCCATTTTAATAGTTTAAAAGCGCGATCTATAAAATATGTAATACGTAATAAATTAGTACTGGAAGTGTATCGTTGGTACTGTGGTATATTTGAAAAGGAAAAGTACTTAAAAAAGTACTAAAGTACTGAATTTTTCAGCATTGGTGTTCGGAGTGTGACGAGTATCACATGAATATTGTACAAAGGTGCAATAACTATCAATGTTGCCAGGAAGTAAACAATTTTGTTACCAACTTTTGGAAAAGAAATCATCAAAGAATGAAAAGAAAAAATTATATTTTCATCCCATGTTAATTTATCCACAAACTCTGTGTTTGAATAAGTTTTAGAAGAATAATAAAAATTATTAAAAAATTTATTTATAAAATTATTTTTTATGGGTACATTCGTTACACTATATTCTTTAATTTAAATTTTTTAGGTGTGCAATAAAAATAATTTACTGACACAATGGCAACACTACGTGACTCCACCAGTTTATGTATGGTGGGCTTACTTTAACCGAATGGATCCACTAATGAGGGTGAAAATTACTTATTCTAGACACACACCGGTTAATTCGCCCCTGACAGTGCAGTAACCTATGGTAATACAGTACCTATTTCGAATAACGACACTTTGGTGAATTTCAATATTATTCACCACACTGAACAAATTCACCACACTTTGCAAAACTCACCACTCATCAAAAACTCACCTCCACCACCACCAGTGTTGCCAGGAACGAAAAATTTTTGTAATCAATCAACTCTAAAAAATAATCACGAGAATACGAAAAAATATACAAATATATTGAAATTCATAGTTTTTCTCAATTTTCCATAATTAGTTTACTTACAAATAATTAATTAAATTAAATTTTTTGACATCAAAAAGAATAACCAACACCAGAAATATTACACATTGGAACAAAAATATAACCAGTTTTCTTTGGTTAGAAATAACCAGAAACGGAAACACTGAATAACTAACTATTTTCTGAGTGTTTAACTTTTTTTTCACAATAACCGAATAATCTCACAGAAGAGAGTTTGTTTTGTTGTTGACTGTAAAATAAATCTCTCTTTCCATTTTATTAAAGCAAATTTTTAACTCTACTACTACTAACTAACGTTCATATATTTTAGTTTTTAAACGACTTTCGACACGTGCGGTTCACTGGTAAACGGAAAGCGGTTGCAAAAAGAAATTGAACATGTAAAAACAAAAACAGTTAAAAATAAAAACAAAACAAATGAAACGAAAACAATAAAACTTGTTACAAAGTGAATACAATTTTTGTAAATAAAAATAAAGAGAAGAACAAAATAAACAAACGGTTGTTAGAAGAAAACCTTCTACGTATTTATTTTATTGGTGTTGTTTTACACTATTTTTATTCAACTCTTTTGACTATGGGAATGTAACCTTATCTCATGGGGTATGTATGCCTAGTGAGAGTTTACAACATATGACAGTGTATAGGTGTGTTGCAATGTATGAATAACAATAAATAAAAAATAAAAAAACAAAAAGCAAAACAAATATCAAATCATAATAATACCATATACATATAACAATTTTATTATAAAAACAACAATAATAATAATAACACAACATCGGCAACAGCTCTAACTTTACCTACAAAGTGGTAACTAATAATTACACATTGTTGTTGTTGGTTGCCTCTGTGTGGTTATTTTTCTCAGTTCTATTGTTATTCTCATCCTCTTTTATTAACAATTTGCCGGAAGGTAATATGTAGTGTTGTGTGGTAGTGAGTGTTGTTGTTATTGGTTTTAGTGTGTCTTTTTGCTTTTTTTTTGTAATATTATAACATTACATTTTTATTGTTTTATTAAAGTACCATCTACAATTACAATAATAACAACAACAACATCAATAATAATAAATTATAATTATTTGCTTACTTACCATCATTCTTTTCCTTTTTTCACAAAGAGTGGGTGAAGTGGCAAACACGAAAATAAAAAATCACAGTCATTAGAATAAAAACAACAAAAAAAAAAAAACAAAAACGAAAAACCAGAACGAAAAAAATATAACCTGAAAAAAATAAACACAAAACAAAAACAAAACGAAAATCAAAGGAAAAAAAAGACAGTAATTACTCATATTCATGTAAACAGTGTTGTAAACAGTTTTGGTTTTTTTATTTGCTGTTTAAGGAAAATATCACTGGAATTAAAGGTAAATTTATTGTACTCAACTGTGTAAAAGCAAATAAAAAGTGAATATGAAATGAAAAATAAGAGAAAAATTATGCACTTCAGGAAAATGAATTTTCAATAAAAGTATTTCTTCAAAGGCTTTCATTATTTGCTATTTGTATTATACCTCCCTCCCTCTCTCTCTCTCTCTCTCTCTCTCTACCGTGTTATTTGAAAGTAGGTAGACATAATCTTCCAAAATCTTCAGGATTTTAAAATCAATTTTAGAAAAGAAAACAATTGGAACAAATTAATGCATTTTTGTATTTGGTTTTCTGCTTTAAACTAAGGTTGGCCTTTTATTTTTATCGAAAATAGATTTATAAGTCAAGGCCTCAATGTTCGTCCGCTTTAAAATTTTGTCGATCAGATCTGGGAATTGACGTTAGAAGTTAGATAAATTAAAATGAGATAACATTTTTCAATTTTAAATCTTCTTTCGGATATATTGAGAAAAGCAAAAGGAAATATGAAAATAATAATAAATTCAGTTGGCGACTCTCTCACTGCCATTAAAAAACTCCTCAAACCTAAGTCAGGTCCCGCCTCTTGTGGACAACATGGGTGGTGTGAGAAGCCTAATCCTAAAAGGGTCATTAGTGTATGATCTATAATCAGATGGTATTTTGAATCATTCTAGCAGAATAGCAATTTTAAAGACTTTGTATATTATTGTCATGCACTGCCTTCTATCGTTATAACGTATCCTTGTAATATCACTAACAAACCTGTTGCCTTGACAAACTTTAGGATTATTTTGTGTAAGTAAGGGTAGTCCCCTCTCTACTACTTAATACATATCCAGTTGTATGTTTCTGAGATTTATTAACGCTTCATAGGTTCCAAGGTCATTACAACCCTTCAGTCAGGATTACGACCTGGCTTCTCATACCACTTATGTTGTGTGCGTTAATTTTATACATGAGTGCCGGGACCTCCAGTTTAAAGTCGACTCCGAATGACCGATTTTTGAGAAGCTCTTCATGGCAATTTTATTTACTCTCAAAGTTTTTGCCAGAAATCTACTGAGAGGCAGTCGCCGAAGAAATATATTTTTTCATATTCCCGTTTTAATGTCTGACCTCGGATTTGAATCGTGGCCTTACGTCTAATAAGCCAACACGCTACCTACTAGTCTACGGCGACTACAAGTTTGTGTTCTAATGATGGTATACGTGCATAACGAATATGCAAAAGAAATAAGAGCTTTCAGTAGTTTCGGTTTACGAAATTTGAAACGTATAATTATTTTTTTCGTATTACTGACGCCCTTTTTTCCTGTTTACGTTTGGTTTGTTGAGTTCTTTTTACACTCTGTGTAATGAAAGCAGGTCGTAAAGATTCTGCGATGGCTGTTACAATCAATAAAAAAAAGGATCCTAACTTTCACACACTCTCAGTTTAATACTCTCTCTCTCTCTCTCATTTACCGCTTAAGCTCTGTATACTTCTCCTAGAGTCCTTGTAGCGTTTTTGTTATACAAATTTTGAGAATCTTGCTGTAATGCAGTCTTTACCTGTTCCATCAAACTATAATGTTTTGACTTTTGTTGATTCTCTTTAATATTGGAACAATCGTCAATCGTAGACGAAATGAATATGTATGTTTTATTGAGCTATCATTGTGGTCCACTCTAGCTTCACTTACGAAAATCTTTCATTAGCAAAGATAAGTAGTATGGTGCTAGCATATAGATTCCTGATTTCCAAACGTTTTAAATACATCAGTATCATCCTACATATGATTCAATAGTTCTTGCGCCATTCTCACTCTTTTGTGTATAATTATCTTTTAATATAATTATGATTCATATTTCAACAATTTAAAGGTAATTTGTAACAGAGCATCGCATCAGGAAATCATTAAAGGTATCTTAAATAAATAATTTCAAAATTATTATCAAAAAAAAAAAAAAAGATTATCATCATAATCAACATCCTCATTATCATCATCATGAAATGAAATATTAAATAATTTTGATTAAATTATTTAAACAATATGGAAGCAAAGAAAAACAAAAAAAGGAAAACAATTCTTAGTTATTTTGCGCAGTAATAAATATGAAATTTAATATTTTATAGAACAAACATACCAATCTGAAGATATATACAAGGTGTAGTAAAAATAAATTCATTTGGATCTTTATTATTTAGAATAATCAGAACGATACGATTTAAATAAAACATGATCCATATTCTTCGATTACTTATTACTGTTTTGAAACCGAGTTCCATTATAAAACTCTATCACAAAAAATTGAGCGAATTTTTTAAACAAAAAATTTTTGTGTTTATTATATCCAGAAATAGATCGTAATAACCTTGTGGCAAATATGAAATTTAAGTTTGATGAATGAAATCTATTGTCGCAACGTCAGCTTTAGATCGGTATGCGATCATCCCATCTCTAACCTGGGCGCTATGTTGTCACAAAAGAAGATCAAATGAAAGCAGTTTCTGCTATCCTTATCTAAAGTCAAAGCATATTTTATCGCTTAAACCAGTTGTTATTGGACGATACAAGTTCTAAATTATAAGACAACTGATGCAAAATTCATCACTATTTTCTTAATAGAGTTTCATTGATCTTTCATCACTTCTCGTCTCAAAACACGATCGTCTTTTGGCCAATATTTACTTAATTAATCAATTCAATTTTTTAGTCAGGATTACAACCCAGCTTCTCACACTATCCATGTTGTGTGTGTGTTAACTTATAGATGAGTTTAAAATTGACTGTTAACAGCACACTTTTCATAACAGTTTTATTTACTCTCGTCTGAGTTTTTGCCAGAAGACTGCTGAGAGAAAGTCTCCGCATAAATATATTTTTTTTTCATTTTTCGTTTGAAACACGGACGCTCGTCTAATAAGCTAACGCACTACTTTCTAGGTAGATTACGCTGACCATTACAACCAATGCTCGCCTCAAATGAATCAATTGTATTCGATACAGAGTCGTTAAATTAATTTCTCATTTCAATTAAAGTAAGGCTTCAAAATATAAAGCCTCTTTCAAAATTTCTCGGGTTCAAATAACTGCTTGAGTGATACCCAATGATTTTACTTGTTTTTGAATTCGATTTCTTTCATGGAGTAGAACCTTCTATTTATTGTTTTTAAGGATTTTTCGCATAAACCACCTCCGGCACTTTGAAGCCACTCGAATATACATACATACGTACATACATAATTGGCCATTACAATCCTTCAGTCAGCCTAGCTACTCACACCACTCATGTTGTGTGCCTTAATTTTATACTTGAGTGGCGGGACCTAATCGCCGAAGAAATATTTTTTTCATATTTCGTTTTGATGTCTACCCTGGGGCTCGAACCCGGGCTTTACGTCTAATAAGCGAACACACTACCTACTAGACTACGGCGACCGCAAACTGAATATATTCAGGATAAATCCTAGTGAGCAATATATATGATGGTTGCACTAGACTTACAAAGGTGTAGAGAATAACTGCAGACAATACTATTGTATTACTCTGGATTATATATTTACTACTTCAGGCTACTGCTGTCAAACCGGTGTGGCAATATTGTTCTCTTTAGTTTGCATTTTTAGATTTTTCAGTTAATGGATCTAAATTTATGCTTTGATTGTAAAATGTTTGTTGGGTTTCGAATACTACTTTACTAGATACGATGTTCTGGAATGTTTTGTGGGTAAACAAATATTTGTACCAATTACTCCAGAATATTTCCATAAAACAATAAAATCGTGGTAATCGTTAAAGTATGGCATGTACATAGTACCGAATATGGTATGGCGTGGAGTAATTTATAATGACTATTATTAAATAAATATTAAGGTTTTTTTTTGTCTCTGATAACATTTAAAAGATAATACTGTTGGCTACGGTGGTTGTCGTACCTAAAAAAAAAATTTCATCTTTTTTAAAACAAAACTTAATGAAATTTACAAAAAATAAAAAATAAAATATTTGAGTCATTCATACCAACAACAGGGTTAGGAGGGATGGACGAAACATACATATTTTTAATTCCTTTTCTTAGAATCCAATAACAAAATGACGTCATTTGAAAAAATTTTAAAAATTATCGCATTTAGCCAAAAAAAAAAATGCGAAAAGAACATTTAAAAAACAAAAACGATAAACATAAAATGATTATGATTCTTTAATTACCTGCTTAAAAGTAAATTATCTTTCAAGCAAATCAGGGTTTGCAAATGAGAAAGAATCAAATATTATTTTTTTTTTATCAAATTTTTGTTTTTAAATTTGGGTTGTTTAATGAGAAAGCAAAAATAAAAAAAATTAAATCCAATAAATATAAAGAAGAAAATTTAAAACCAGGTAGTCTCCAAATAAATGTCTTAAAATAACTTCCGTTATTTTTGAATATTTTTCCTTAACTTTTTTGACGTCAAGGAATTGTAAATAAAAAATTTTTTGTGCAAATATTTGTAAAAATAATTTGTTTAAAAGCCATATCACTTGCTGCTGTTGCAACAAATTTTTTTATTTGTCCATAAATATTTAGTTTTTTTTATTGAATTCGATATTTATTGATCGACTGCAAGGAATGGTGCCAATTTTTATTTTCCTTTCAAATCCAAAGCTGCTGGTGTTATATGGCGCAAGGGGTATTAATAAAATGACGAGTGCATTGACAAGCGAAATAAAAAGGCAAAAAAAAAAGAAATAATTTTTGCCAATCTTATCGCTTTTGTTTTATAAATATAAACAATAACTACAGTAAATAGAAAAAAAATAAAACAAAACTAAATAACTTGTTTGTTTACATGATGATTATATTTTTACAATCTAAACAGCAAGTGAATCTAAATTGTCATGATGATGAAAAAAAAACATTTTTTTTGAATTAAAACGTAAAAAAATTAAAACAAAATTAAATTAAATGCTTAATGTGCTTCCGGACCCAAGGTATCCCAAAAATACTTTCAAAAGAAGTGAATTTTATTATCGATTTCCTGGATAAAATTGTTTTTGTCAATTTTTTAATTTCTTTAAATCAACTCCGGCTGCTAAGCTAAGCTTATTATCGCCGTTTATTTAATGCTTACAAATAAAATATTTATACGCATATGTGTACGTGTATAAGAAGATAGCTTAACTGACAAAAACTGCGTAGCTTTTTTTGGGTAAATTTATAGAATTTCTTGTGGAACCTTCATTTGGTCCACAATATAAATATATTCAAAGCATCAAAGCCATCGTATGGCAAAGTCTTTCCTCATCATTTTTGTAACACACTGATTGTGATTAAGAACGTTGCAATAATGCAGCCACTCATCTATAAAATTAACACACACAACATAAGTGGTATAAGGAACTAGGCCGAAATCCTGACTGAAGGATTGTAATGACTAATTATATATGTATGCATGTAATGGACCTGCAACATGTTACTGAAACATAATACCAACAAAAATATTTTACAAAACAAATAAAAAATTGCGATTGAAACATAGCTAATAATTATTTTAACAAGTAATATTGCATAACAAATTCAAATAGAAAAGAAATATTAAAAACTTCCAAACATAATTTTTCCAGCAACATGTTGCCAATGAAATACATTAACAATTAAAGACAAATGCCGTATAATTCATGTAAAGCTTTAAAAACTAAGTTACTAGTAACTGGAAAAATGGGAGAAATAACATCAGAAAGAAGTCTTGCTTAGAGAATGCCGTACAAAATAAAGTGAAAGTGCTAAACAGTATGTAAAAATTTACAACATTTTTTAAGGGCCACTACTATTGTATAACAGCTGAATAAATTACAAAAACAAAAATGTATGTGAAAACGTTTTTAGATTTTTAAACATGTTGCCGGTTTTATTAACAACTATTTTGTTTATTATTAGCGGTTTTCTGGTTTCATGAATAGAAAACTTTATTAACAAACTTGATAATTTCAACAATTTTCTTTTATTTTTGTAAACCATTTTGATCTCCTATATTCAATATAGTACATGAGATTTTCTTTTCATTTTAAAAGTTAAAAGATTTCTTTCTCTTTTTCTAAAACTAATCAATATAACACGAGTTTTGTTTTTATTTGTGGTTTTTGGGAGAAAGGCAATGGGATATAGGTTTACGATTTATTTTTCAAAAAAAAAAATTAAATTTTTTTATTTTTATTACCATTTTAAACAGGTTTTGATTTTCTCACGCTGGTTTTAAAGGCCATTAGGGTTCATGATATTAGCAATATCCATACGTACTTATGTGTCATTAAAAAAGGTTAAAATGGACTGTGATTTTTGCTTTAAGATAATGTTTTTTTAATGTTGCTGTTTAAATTATTGGTATTTAAGATTGTTAGTTAAAAATGTTGCAAGCAACATGTTGCCTTATACAATTTTTTTGAATATTTTTTATTTTGCATTTATTTAATACATTTTTTGTTGATAGCAACATGTTGCTATACAGTTTTGAAAACAGTTTTAGTTTCATGTTTTTTTATATATTTTTTTAATTTATTTAAAACTTTAATTAACATAGTTTTATTTGATTAAATTATGTAAAACCAAATTTTCTTTTTTATTTTTTATATTTCCCTTAAAAAATAATTTTTTTTTTGGACAAAACCTGTTTCTACAAATTATGTCAAACCTGAATAAGTGTTTAAACTTTTGTTTTATGCTCAAGATTAATGTGTAATTTTATTTTCTTTATCGTTACAGAATTATATCATCCTCAGTACAATAAATCAACCTTAAAACAAAACGTAAAACCTTGGAAAAAAATATTCAAGTGAAATTCCTTGGCCACAAAAGCGTGTAAAACGCCATGTAAAGGAGGTGTGTCTCGTTGTTTTACATATGCGTCAGACTGCTCTTGCAGCAAATAGCAAGCAGGGACTTTCTTTTTCATAAATATTTAAAAATTCGAAAATAGTTGTGAATTTTTTGTGAAGTGAATGAAAAAAAAAAGTGGTAAGAAAAGCAGTTTTTTGTTACCAGCAACCAGTAAAATTATTGCCAAAATTTAATAAAGCAAACAAAAGAAATACGAAAAGAAAAGAAAGAAAATTTGCTTAGGAAAGTGTTACCATTTCCGTGTTTAAAGTGATTAAAAATTTAATTAGTGCATAAATTATTATAAATTGAATTGATAATATTTATTAAATATTAAAACAAAATAAGAAAATAAAAAAATCAAAATAAAAATAAAAATGCAATAGAAAAATAAAATATCAAATAGAAATACAAAAAAAAAAATAAAGAAGAAATAGATTTTATTTTAAATGCATTTAAAAAAGCGAAATTTATAACAAAAAAAAAAAAAAAAAAAAGAAAAATTTAATTCGATTTGAAAACTTTTACTCTTGCAACAAGTCGCAACTGCAACTGTAACTACAACAACATCAACAACAACAAGAATAATAATAATAATCTGTAATAATCTTGGCAAAATGGATACAACCACTTCAAGTATTGATACAGCCAACAGCAGTGGCATGAGCACATTAAGCAGCAATAATAGTGCTGCTGGTGGTAGCAGCAATAATAACAACAGCAATGGTACAGATACCACAGACAGTTTGCCATTTTGTTTTATACGGGTAAGTTGACGTTAAGCAAATATTGTTTAAATTTAGAACGACATTTTACAAATAAAATTAGAAAAAAAAAACAAAAAATTGGGGTTAAAGAAAACCATTTCAATTTGTTGCCTAACAACCTAGCAATATGTTGCTAAATTCTTTTTAAGCTAGAATATTTACCGCAACATAAGTTATCATTTGTATTGCCTCAATATGACACTAAATATTGTTTGAAAAAGCTTATCTTTTGCCACCCAAAATTAGCAATAATATTGCCTAGTCTGTAGTTGTATTTTAAGTATCTCTGTTTGTTTTTGTGGCAACATGTTGCAAAGAAAATGTTTAAGACCTCGAATTGTAATATTTCTTGTATAGTTTCTGATTGATTATCCGTTTTGCTATCAGATTGAATTGAAAGGTATTGCATAGCAATAATAAAAATGTTGCTTAACATTTTTGGGTGTTTATTTTTCTATAAAAACATAGTTTTTTGTTTGTTTTGTTTTTATCAATTTGTATCAACATTTTTTCATATTGTAGCAATTTTAAACAACCCATATCGATACGCTGTTGTTGGGAATATTTTGCGCAATATTGATACTCAAGCGAAATACTTTTTTTAATTCACATTTTTAAGCTTTTGTCTCTTAAAAACAGAAAAAACTTAAATTCATTGATAGAGATTGCGATTGTTCATTAAACCGGTACAAAAATCATTTAAAAGTTGCACTGATTGAAAATAGTTTTTATTTGTTGTTGTTGTTGTTTTTTTTCTGCTTTTGGTAAATTACTTTTAATGGCATTTAAAATTAAGGTTTTTTATGTTATTTTTTTTGTTTTTTTTTCTAATTTTATTTTGCTTACACGCGCCATTCACTATTTCTTTTTTTATTTTTGTGTTGTGTTGTGTACGAATTTTTGAATTCGATTTTCTTTTTGGGCACCCCACATGCCGAATTTGGTGAATAAAAAAACCGCAAACCGAATGTTGTAGTTGTTGCTAAAACTCTTAATTTGTTGGAATAATGTTTAAATAAAACAACAAAATTAAAAATAAAAAACTAAACGGTAAAATAGTGCACAAAAAAAGAAAAAAAAACATACAAAATTTATTTCCAGTAGCCCGTTCGTCTGTGTTGTATGTGTATGTAAGTACGGCTTAAGCGTATCAATCAAATTGTAAACTGAGATTTATTACTGGTTTTTATTTAAACAAATAAGATATGTATTCATTTGAAATCATCATATCGTATCATATGAGAGTATAATTTTATTTAGATTTGTTGTGGCCGTTTGCTGTGGTTGTGGTATTTGTTTTTAATTAATGGTTAATGAGTCGTTTTAAATTTCATTACACCAACCAAATGAAAAAACAAGTGCCATAATTTTAAACCCAACAACGGTATGTTGAAAACTTTTATGTTAAATCTGTTTGGCAAACAGATGAACAGATAGGCAGTGAATTAAAAGAAAATTGAAAACATGAAATATGAAAGTAAATTTGCCAGCAACATGTTGCTAGCAACACTTGCGGCAGAATATACTATGCTTTGTAATCGTTTTGGCTTAAATTTTCATAAAGGGGTTATGAAACAAATATACATACAAATTGTGTTTTATAAACCTTATCTAAATCGAAAAACTTTTTAATAATTATGACAGCTAGTGGTTTTATTCAATTTCACATTCATATTTGAAACATGTTGTTTCTCAAAATCCTATTAAAATTTTTAATTGGTAGATTTTTCAATTTCTTTAATTTTATGAAATGTATTTATATTAAATTTTTAATACGATTTTACATGTTCTGAATTGTAAGCAACATGTTGCTAACCTCATTAACATATTAAGCATAGATTTGAAGGTTTACAATTCCATCATAGCTTTATGATTTATATAATTTTTGTTGTACAACACGTTTATAATGTAAAGCAACATGTTGGAAATTCCAGTAACAATTTTTCAGTTCCTTAAAGTGGGATTTTACTTTAGAAGTACTTTAATATTTGTATACACTTTGTTTAATGGTTTTACAATATGTTGCTGGCAACATATTATGTTAAATATACAGTTTAAAAATAAATTCTAACAAACTTTGTAGTTTTAATTGCCATGCTTGGATTTTTAAAATTCTTTAGATGTATCGCTTAAAAATTCTTGTAAAGTTGTAAGCAACATATTGCTAGCAATTCTTCGAAAACATATGTGCATTATTATACTAATGACACACTTAACATAAAAACTTTTCACAATTTCACAACGTTTCAAAACTCTCAGCTTTTCAAACTTCAGTAAATTTTATAACCTCATTAAAATTGCATTTAGTATCGTATGCTTCCATTTTCGCACCCCACTGTAGTTTTACCGTTCAACAACACATACACATGCGCTCATCTACTTTACTACTGTATATTTTAGACGTTTGTTTTTATATGAAACAAAACAAATTAAAACTAAACAGCAATTTTTCATATATTGTTGATAAAAATTATATATGATTATCCTTTTGCATGCTGAAAACAATCTCTGATTAATTGTTCAGTTAAAGTATCAGCAAGACAATAATGGATTACAACACATTTGTCTAACAAGCAGCAATAAACGTAGGCACATGCCTGGCAACATTGTTAAAAGTTGTTAAAAATATTATTGCAACATTTTTTTATGGGCAAATATTTAAAAATTCGAACATGATAACAAAATTTTTTTTAGCAACATGTTGCTGTAGATTTCCAATAGTTGTGGAGGTGTAGTGGTAACGAAATTTTATTAAGGATTTCATTTTGTTTTGTTTAAAAATAATTATTTTTAGGAACTACTATTCAATCATTTTACAAATAGGACAAAATTCTAAATGTAGCAGCAACATTAACAAAAATGTTTTATTCAAGACTTAGACTTCTTAATACTTTTCAAACTTAATATTGTAAGCTAATCTCAAAAAGTATTTAAAAAGTAAAAACAGGTGTTAAAATTTTTTTTGTGATACATTATGTAGAAAAATAATGTTGCAGCAACATGTTGCTAAACATTTTTTTATTCTTTTTCTTTTCTTTTTGTTTAATGTAAAAAACCTCAATCCAATTTAGGGAAAACTCATAATTTAAAGAAATTATTGCTTAATTTTCTCTTTAGGTTTTTAGAGAAAAACAAAAAACAAAAGCAACTGGAAAACGTTTTTGTTCATTTGCCAAATTGCATCTGTTTGTAAGACAATGCAAGGAATTATAATTTTTTTTTGTTTGTTTTTATTTTCTGAAGCCATTATAAATTTCACACAACAAATATTAACGAACATTTGTAAACTTTAAATTATAATTATCACTGTTGGTCTCGTAATAACAAACGTTAATGAGTAGAAATGTTTCGAATTTGAAGACAGAAAAAAAAGAAAGAAAACTAAACCGTTTGCCAGCACATATATCTTGACGACATTTACGACAAGTAAAAGCGTGAGTGAAGCAAAAAAGAAAAATTTTCCTTTTTCTTTGCAACGCTTATTGAGAGACGGGAGACGTGAGCGCGGGTTTCTAATGTTTTGAATATAAAATGCATTTATAAAGGCATTTCGAAATTAAACAGTTGTGAAAAACAACAAAAACAATGCAGAAACAGAAATGAAAATACAAATCAAGTGGCTTGCAACAAGTGAATAAAACACAAACGAACAAACAAACTTTGCTAGACAAACATCTACAACATCATTGGATTTTTTTTCTTCTTTTTTATTTTTGTTTAAAACATGTTAGCTTTCACAAAATAGCAACAATAACAACAACAATAACAACAACAATAACAACAACAACAGCAGCAGCAACATGGCAATAACAACGAGAAATTAAATAAACAACCATTTTAAACGACTACTTGTTGCCTGTATTTGTATGCAACAAGTTGCACGTATATACTTAAAACATCTCCGCTTATCTCGGCAAGACTCACACACCACACACCACACATCACACAACACAAAACCAAATTGAGAGAAATGTGGCAGAAACAAAAAACTGAAAAAACATACTCCACTTGACTTATGTGCCCCCCACCAAAACTCCTCGGGTCAGTAAACGAACCAAACAAATTTAAAAGAAAAAAAATTCAGAAAAAAGTGGCAAGATTTGCAATTGCAAATGACGCGGCTCATAAATTGCTTTTAAATTACCAATTATTTTTATTGAACGTTATAACAAAAACGCATTTTTCTCAAACAACAACAAAAACGCACTGGCATAGGTTATAACATGTTGCATGTTGCTGTGGCGTCATGTATAGGCAGACAACACAAAAAAACAAAACAAAATAATGCTTTTTCACTGAAGATGTAAATTAGACAAGTATGTATGCGTATACGCCGTGATGTGTGTGTGTGTATAAGTACATGTTGCTTTGGCCCTTATTTTCTCTCTTTCAAATGCCACTTTGTTGGCAACAATGATTGCAATTGCTGGTCGTTAGTATACCATTAGGTAGGTACCTGTTGTTTTTTTTGGTTTCCTCTTCTTTAATAACTTTAAACATACAGCGGCCGCATTGGCCAAACAGGAAGTGTTGATTAGGAAAATTACAAACAGATATCATCGAGAGATAAATGGCAAAAAACATTGCCAACTCTCCATCCAACAAAAATTCATTTGTAGTTAAATTTTATTGCTTTTAAATCATTTATGATAAGATTTTAAAACCCTAACATAAACATAAAGTTGTTAAAAACAAATATTAAATAATGTTATTAAATAAAAAAACATGTTTATAACTAATGCAGTTTTTTTTCCTTTGTAGCAAATAATTATGTTAACAAAGATTTTAACAAACTTAACATAAAAGCCATTCAAAAATTTACAATCGTTTAATAAAACCATCTAATAAGATTTTATTAGAGCAACATGTTGCGTTACTTAAAGAAACATGTAAAAAACAAAATTCAAATTTGTTTATATTCTTAAGATTTTTGCAACAGGTTGTTTGATACTTAAATAACAATAAAATGAAAACATATGTAAATATTTTATTATTTTAGATAGAAGAAATATACATATATTGTTTGTTGTAAAGAAGTTATTATCAGCCTAGCAACATGTTTATTTGGCATAGTTCTTAGCTACATGATGTACTCTAACCCATTTACTTGTTAACAGATTTGAATTTAATGGAAATTGTAAAGTTTTGAATTATTTCAGTTTGTTGTTGTCTTTAATGAGTGAAAACCTTTGCAACATTTTCCTAGTAAATCTACTAATTGTTTGTAGCACAAGATCCAAGTTTAGCAACATGTTGATGTAAAATAATCATCAAGTTTTATTAACTTTAACTTACTGCTTTAACTAAATTGGTCATTACAATCCTTTTGTCAGGATTAGCTTCTCTCACCAACCATGTTTTAGGTGTTAATTTTTATCTGTGAGGCTGAAGCTTTTCATAGCAATTTTATTTATTCTCATAGTTTTTGCCGGAACACTGCTGAGTGGCAGATATGATATTGATATTTCTTTTTGTTCGAATTGTCCAACCTGGGGATGTAAAGCACGGATTCACTTTTAATAAGCCATCACACTACTTATTAGACTATGGCGACTTCTACACTTAGTTTCAATTAATCAATCATAGCCACAGTCAGGTTTAATTCAAAATAATTTGTTTATTAGTAGCATATTTTTGGATTATGTCTTCACCAACATTTTTTAATACCTTAAGTTTAAATTAATTTTTGAATACATAATACTTAACATATTTGTTTTATTTCTTTTAGTCTTTAAATAGTTTTTAAACTTCTTCTATACAAGCAGAGAACAAGTTCATTCATTTCCTTCATATGTTTTTAAGCAACATGTTGCTAGTAAACTGATAAAGTTATAAGGAACATTTTTTATTTCAAGTGTTTCTTTCATTAGACAAAGACAATTGTCTTGCAACATGTTGCTATGAGCAGAAAATGCTTTTTTCTTAGAAAAGAATTTAATACAGACATTTTTTATGCTCTCATTTAACTCATTTTAACTAATTATTAATAAATGACAACAGGATCCATTTCCTTTTCACTTTTTACCAATTGTTATTTGTTTTTGCTTTTTTGCCAACAACCATAAAACAAGGCTAGAAATTGACTCTTTTAATGCACTCTCTTGGCAGTTATAATTTTTTTTTACTTTTACTGTCTTTGTATTTAATGAGCAGCAATGAAGCCATTAAAAGTGCATTTCGCAAACGTGCCAAGTTGTTAAAAAGTGAGACTGTAAACCAGACAGCCACCACCATAATAATATTAAAGAACTGATGGGATAAGTGAAGGTACACAGGTAGTAGAGTTAGTTGCTTAAAAGGACAGATAGATAGACAGACATTCGTTTAGAGTGTTTAAAAGAATAATTTCATTTGATTTTTTTTCTTGCCTTCTTATTTCTTTGTTTACGAAACTACACTTTTTTATAACAGATTTATTGTGAAGGCATAATCTGAAGATTATTGAGCCATAAAAATTCAAATTTTATTATTTACAACAACAACAATATAGATGAGGATTTGTTTGTTGGTTTTTTTTTTATTGTTATTGATTTGAAATTAATTTCCCATTAAAACGAAAGTGAATTTGAGTATTTCACTTTTGATGATCGCGCATGAAACTAAATTCGAATTTAATTTTCGAAAACATCAATCAAAATCGTATTCAGTTCACTTCAATGATTGGAAATCTTAATTTGAAATTAATATTCTTCGATGATTATTTTTCCGAAAATATTTCAAAAAGATGAATAAAGTATGGCGTGTGTGTTATTTTTGTTATAAAAAACAGATTTTCTCTTCCTTTAAATTGTTTTTTAAAAACAGAAATAATTTTAACAAGAAACAAAAAAATTTGCCGCACCCTTTGGCATTCTTTTCTTGGTAAAAAATATTTTTATTTCAAAATTAATTCCTAAAAATTTTAAAATATTTTCCATATCGTTGGTCTCATGTAGAAAGGCCCTAACACACATTTTTTTCGAAATTGATTTTTTTTTGTGATTCCAATGCATTTAACACAAATACAAATTGGAATCACATAAAAAAAATCAATTTCGAAAAAAATGTGAGTTACGGCCTTTCTACGTGAGACCAACGATATGGTGGCCCGCTTGGCGAAAGACAACAAAAATGAAAACGAAAAAATTGTTCAATTTTTTTTCTATTCGTTTTGGCAAAAAGTCAGTCGTCTTACGAAAATTATTTTCAGCTATTTGCAACACCTGTTAGTATTTCTGTTTTTTATCTCCTTTTTTGCCTTTAAGTTCCCCCTTTAATAGGTAATTTGTGTCTATTTTGTGAGACCAAATAGACGAAAATCTACCAAAAGGCAGACAGACAGACAGACATAATGGTTAGACAGACAGATAGACAGACATAGCATAGCGTATGCTTAAAAATGCTTTCGAGTGTAGGTCTTAATCAAAGGTGAACTAATTTCAAACCAGTTTAAACTGAGTTTGTCTAAAGCTGTCTTGTTTTTTGAAAATCTTTTAAGATTTTCAATATGCATTCATTTTAAAGTGAAATTAGATTTTATAGCCAAGCGATTGCAGACAAATGAACAAGTTAAAGCAAGTTTGTTAATTGAAATGGTTTGTTTTTTGCTAATCAAAAAAAATAAAACGAAGAAAAAAGTTATTGTTAGTACAATATATTATAAGCAACATGTTGCCTCAACCCGAAATGTTGCTGGCAAATCAAAACGAATGTGCTTGTTATTCTTTAACTTCTAATGATTTTCTAAATAGAATATTCAAAACCAAGCATCAGCCTCCAACCTTAACGAATTTGGCAATAGCCAATGGCAGAGTGTGATTAGTTTACCCAATTACGTCACGGGTCATAAATGCCTTTCTCAGATCCACTAGCAGTTCTCATTAATACCTTCACTTCCTTTCTAAAAAATCAAAGAAGAAAAACTTTCAAAATAAAGAAAATTCAACACCCTTAACGAAAATAATTTCTTTCTTTTTTTCGGTTACATTCCCATAATTATGGCCTTAAATTAGTTTGTAACAAAAAAAAACAAAAACAAAAGTTCAGCAACACAATAACACAGAGCTGAGGTGAATGTTGTTGATAAAATGCAACAAAAACTTCAGATCGTACATTCGAGCACAATAACGACGTGAATGAAAAGCAAAGACCCCCAAAAATAACATTTTAAATTACTTTTAAATTAAGCTAAAGCAACAGCAACAACAACAACGACAACGACTATGGCTATAAGACAAAAAACTTTTGATAAAATGTACATAATAAGGCTTAAAACATCAGCAGCAACAATAACAACAACAGTCATGCATCAGTTCAGAAACTCAGAACCAGCAAAACAAATTAGTGTCAATAACCGACTAAAATTTATCAACAACAAGAACCGAAAAACAAAAATCAAAAACTTGTTAAGAATTCTGAATTTTTGAATATCAAAAGAAATTAATTTCTGACTTTAGGCCAGTATTTCAATGCATTGAAATATTTTTATTCAAAAAAGATAAGGAAACAATGCATTTCAACGTACTGCCTGAAATAAAATTTACTCGCATTTCATTAGAAACAAATGTTGCTAAACAATTTCCATGGAAATTTTCCATTTACAGAAATTGTTTACGGGAGCTTACCTTTTATTCTTATTATTAATTAAATTTAACCGTTAGGCTGCTTTTGTGCTTAAGACAAGCTTTTAAGGCTATTACATAGGAATTTTGAATTAACACAAGACAATGAGTGTAATTAAAAATAAAAGTTGAATAAACATGTTGCTAGACTTGGAAGAATTTTAATACTAATATTGTGCTACTTTAAGGAAAAGGTTTTACAATATTCTTAAATAACATTATTGAATAAGTTTGAACGAATCTTTCTTATTAAAATAGTCTTGTAATATTTGCTTACAGTTAGGTTAAGACGGTAGACGGTTTTGTAAACATATTATTGACGTCTTAGATTTCGTTAAAATATTTTTTTTTTTAATTTCTATTTATTTCTGATAATTCTTAAGCTTTTAAATGTTAAGCAATTCAAAACACTTCACATATGTATGTAGTCGTTAGAAACAAGTTGACAGACACCGTCTTTTTGTCGTCCTTAAAGAGCCTTCGATAGTTCCATAAGGAATCCTGTTTTTGTTTCAATGTCTGAGGTCAGTGTTCCTGCGAAGCTGATAACGCTAAGCAAAATGACGTTGAGCAACTCCTTTGGGAACATTCCTACCTCTCTGAACTAAACCCGAGGTTTCAGACAAAGCGATCCTCTATCGTGCGATCTCTTCCTCTTCGTCATGGGACGTGTTCTGCGAAATACGGAAGTGCAACGCAATGGCACTACATATTTACCACAAAAGTGACCAGTGGGTTGTGTACGCTTTCGACATTGACATCATAGAGTGTACCAAGCGATATGTTACTGGCAGAGGTGCCTGGAAGGATGCGGTTAAAGCAGGTCAAAATCCTATAAACAAGTTGATAGTGGCCAGTTCAGTGAGTAAGCAACAGTATTTTAAAATTGAATTAAAATAAATTTTAATAATGGTGTCTTATGTTGCTCAACAATTTTATAAATCATATTTCTTTACAATATTCTAATATTTTCTTAAATAAAGTTGAGGAAATGTTTCCCAACAATGTTGCTGTGAATAAAATGTTGCCAAGAAAATGTGTACTTTTCTAGAATAATCTATTCATTTTCAATTTTCTTTACAAGTTTGTGTTTGAGTGATTTTAAATTTATTTCTAAGTCTACAGAAAATGTTGCTGAGATCTTTTTCCTTTACATAAGGGTATTTGAAATAAAGTTAAAGGTCATTGTATTTGTTAATTCTATTGTTTAGTCTCACTTGTTTTCTTAAAGTAACTTTAGTTTTAACACTTGCTGTTTATAAATCCCCCCTTTTATCTTCCGCTTCTTTAATTTGCGTTTTAGAAAACGAAAGAATTCGAAGAACCCCCCGTATGATATGAATGAATTTGTTTTCATACAAATTATCCAATGTTTTCGCTCCCCCTGATATTTCGTTTTTTAATTTTCTGCGGTAGCCCCACTTACTAGCAATGGCAGCGGCAACATCGTTGTCATTATTAAAACACAATTACCCAACACCCGCAGACTCTTTAAAGCGTAAAATAGCAGAACCTTTCTTCGCTCCCCCCTTCTCTTTTACTTCTTAAAATACTTCCTCAAGTTTAACATTGTTGTTGCAACTCACTTAACTTTCATATCAACAATGTTCGCTGTGGTGCCACACGGTGAATGATCTTTCTTTTCATACGTTTTCAGTGTGATTGTTAGAAATCAAAAAAGAAAAAAAATTTACAAAAAAAGAAAAGAAATAAAAACAGTAATAAGAACAAGAGAATAATTATATAATTTTATTATTTTTGTTTATTTATTATTACTCTTGTTGTTATTGTTACTTTCTTGTTATTATTATTATTATTGTTATTACTGCGATGAATTGCTGTTGTTGCTGTTCTAAGGTCATGGCTGGTTGAATTTCGGTTGTTTTTTTTTGGAGGAGTTTTTTTAAAACAATTTCCTCGTCTATAACAGAAAACTTCAATTGTGGTTTGTTTTGTTGTTGTTCTTATAGAATATTAAACAAATAAAAATGAAACAATGGAAAACACAACAACAACAACAACTTGTTAAACAACAAACACTAGCCCAAAAGATCAATTCATATAACAAGTGCTACTCCAAAAGGGGCTAAAAGAAAGAAAGAAAAAAAAACAGAAAATGAAAATCATTCTCTGTTTCCAATGTAATGAGTCTTAATAAGAGAAGAAGGTGCTGCTAGCTTGCTGGCTGGCTGGTAAAACATAAACAGGTTGAATGATTTCTTTCAGGGAGTTCCGTATGACAGATTCTTTCCTTAAGGGAATTTATTGTTTTTGCTTTTAGAGGCTTAAAAACATAACAAAAACAATCTTTTTTTTACTGTCTTTTTATGTACGACGTTACTAAAGACAAGTGATTTGATCGCTTGTCATGCTGGAGTTATATAATGAAGAAAGATTTTTAAAATAAGGGGGGAAATAAGAAAATGAAATTGCTATAAATTAAAGAGATTAATTAACAAATTAAATGATTCATAAGATAACAAATGAGACTACAACAAAAAAAAATGTTTTTCTATTTTCTGCGATGAAAGAAATTAACAAATTCAAAATGTTTATAAACATTTCTCTTCTTCTTTCTTTAATTGGCCATTTCCATTCCGATTAACGAATTTCGATCTGCTTTAACACATCCTTCCAGGCGCCAATGCTTTTTGCGTGCCTTCGCTAATTGGTCACACCAATCGATAAGAGGGCTGCCTCGCTTTAGATCTTCTAACTCATTTAAGATCGTCCTCTGTGGTAACTGCCTCTAATCCCTGTGCCAAATACCCGTCGGGCGGTAGTATTTTCTTCCATCCGAACGACATGGCAGAGCCAGCACAGTCGCTGGATGTTAACGATCTGCACAACGTCTATGTCGCGAAGAGCTCATACAGCTCATTGTGGGATAGGATGCGGATCGCCAACTCGCACTGGAACTAAGATCTTACATAGGATTTTGCTGAATACTCTCAAGGGTGCTACACAAAAGCTTAATAGTGTCCATGCTTCTGCGCCATAAGGAAGTACGGAGAGGATGAGCAACCTCTTGAGTATTAGTTTTTTCGCACGGGAGAGCCCTCTGCTGCTCATTTGCCTATTGAGGCAAAAGTGATCCTACGCTTGATCTTCAATCTGTCATCATTTCTGATGGTAACATCGGAGCCGTTATAAACATTTAAATTTACATATTTTTAAAAGTGGCTGCAACCAAACATATAGAACACTTTATATTTTTTGTTGGTCAACATGTTGCAGAAATTTAAATCTAAAAAAGTTCATGAAAATTTTGGTTTGTTATTAAAAATCTAAATATATGTAATTCTGTTCATATTTTGTTTAAAAATTTAAGAAAATATTGTTTCAAATGCATGTAATTAAGAAAATGATGTTGGGCAACATGTTGCTTATGCAATCATTGAAATAATGACATTGAATTGAAGCAGGTATTAAATAAGTATTTAATTTTTAAGTGATATACAATAAGTTTTCATGATTTCTGTAAAAAATTTTTGTTATCTTTTTCTGATTTCGAAGATTTTTTCTCATTTATAATGGATTATTTAGGTTTTAGCTCATCACAATACAAAGATATATCTTTGATGCAATTATGTTTACTTTTTGAGTTTTAAAAATGTTAATTTGTGTTTGAGTCATTCATATCATTAATTTTGATTATTTATTCCATTTGGCAACATGTTGTATGAAATAAAAATTACTGAATTTTTGCAGAAATTCGAATTACAATATATGTCCATTATATTGTCAGCAACATGTTGCATATTTTTAAAGAAGAAAGAAAATTTTTAAAATTTTTATTAACAATTTTATTTGTTTTTCGGTATGCTTAGTTAAAAAATACTTTCAAATTTATGATCCTTAAAAAATGCCGTACAAATATTTAAAAAAAAAGAATTATTTTTCTGGTATTTATTTTGGGTACTGGATAATGCCATGAAGTTGTCTACAATATGTTTTGTTTGTGTTTTTTTTGTACAATTAAAAAATAAAAATCAAAGAAATACTGGAAATAATTTCCAAAACCATGAGTTGAACAGATACGGCTATTTCTATGGCTATGATTTATCTAAAATAACTTGTTTTTTCTAATAACAAATAAAAAAGAATACAAGATAAAGAAAAATTAAATAAAAATAAAAATAAAAGAAGAAACGGCTAAAACCACCGAAGAAAATCAAGCAAATCAACGAATAAAAATTTTCTTTATAAAATCAGAAATAAATACTCCTCGTACACATATGTATGTACGAGTATGTATCAGCTGTGGATGTTTGTTTATTTTCTTTAAAGATATTTTTTCTTATTTTTTTAAATATTTTATTTTAAAGAGAAAGTTGGTGGTTTTTTTCTACTTACAAGAAATAAACAAAATAAACCACAAGAAAAAAAAATAAATAAAAAAAAAATTGATTTAAAACCAGCCAAAGTAAATAAACCAAATATTGTGGTCTTAGCAGCACTTGTTTTTTGTTATTTTTGGGAAAGCAAAAAATTACAACAAAAAAAAAAACAAGAGTCAAAAAATCGTATGATTTAAATGATAACGATAGAGTTACAGGTAATCACACCAGTCAATAGCCAATATGATGAAGCCTTAAGCATACAGCCAAAAATTCATTTGGATTTTCTGTTTTGTTTTTTTTTTTCTTATCTTGCCTTGTCTTGTCATGAATTTTGTTTTGCGTTTTTTAATGATGATGTCCGCTTCAAGCAATAAAATGTTTTTTTTTTTCTTTCTATTGAAAAATATTTCGCACCTTTTGAAAATCAAACAGTCGCTTGGCTAGTTCTCAAACAACATCTTGAAATAATTAAAAAAACAACGAATATTTAAACACTTTGGTATTTTTTCTATTTTTTTTTATTTATTTTTTTCTATTGATAGTCTTGTTAAAATAAACACTTGCATTCATAGAGACACTTGATTACCAAATAGAGTAACAAAAAATAATTGAAACAAAATTTATGAGAATATAATACATAGGTAGTACGTATCTAAGTGATTTGACTCTTAAAATATAAATTTCTAAGATACTTGGTTTGTCAAAAACAAAAAAAAAATTGTGAATTAAGAAACTTAAAACTGTGGCCATTAAAGTAGTCTAATGCGTCAGGCAATTCTTTTCTTCCTTTGTTTCATATCTCAAGAAGTCGCCGAAGGTCCAGTAGGTAGAGTCTTGGCATATTCACGTGCGGTTGAGGTTCAACCCCAGCCGCCACTCACGTATAAAATTAACGCACACCACATGCGTGGTGTGAGAAGGTAGGCCGTAATCCTGACTGAAGGATTGTAATGGCCAATTATGTATGTATGTAAGATGGGTGGTGTGAGAAGCTAGGTTAGGTTTTAGGTTAGAGGACGTATACCTGTCACCTGAGACAAGTACAGTACCCAGAGGTCGATTTGACCCATTGTTCTGTGAGAAGCTAGGTCATAATTAAATTCCAACAAAAATATTTATTGCATCAGTATTTTTATTTTTAAAAAACTATTCCAGATTTTGTCTAAACTCTTCTGTCTTACTTGGTTAAACAACAATTGAACTATTGCTGTTCGTTTAAAGATGCCATAAATTATATGTATTTTTTTCTCGTTGAGTTTATTAAGTGAACCTCTGGGTGAGATTACCGTCATTAAAATCGCCAACTAAAACTTTTAATAAAAACAAAAAATATTCAAACACCACAATATATAGTGTTTTTAGTGTTGGCCAATAAATATTTTTTTGTTGGCCATTTGAAAATGTTAGTACCCATAAAGCTTATTGACAAGTGTTTTTATTTTTTTTGAAATTTTTTTGCCCAGTTTTTTGAGGGTTTTTTGGCGTGGGTGGTTTTCACACTTAATTTTTTTTAACGAAATATTTTTAATGATTTTTTTAAAAAGATTTCTTTGTTTTTAAAACAAAAACTTTTAAGTTTACAGATTTCTTTTTGCGTTAAGCCAATAATAATAAAAAAAAAATTGAAAAAAAATTCAACTGACATCTTGGCTTTAAAATCTTGGCAAAAATTTCTAAGAAAATAAATTATTTTGAAGAATTTTATAAAATTTATTTTGAAACTATGGACTACCTGCTTGGTTTTTTTGCAAAAAATAGAAATAAATTTTGCCATAGAAATTAGAAATATTTCAGCACAGTAATGGCATAAATCTGTTCTTTGTTAACAATAAATCGCAATTAAAACATGTTTTTTTCTCATTTATTAATTAAAAAATATTTCTTTTTTTATTAATAAATAATTTATATATTTAATTAAAAAAAAATCTTATTAATGTTTTTACTATTCACACTCAATAAATTAGAATTTTATGGTTGAAATAGTTTTTTTTTATTAAATACGTATTAAAATAATTACGCTTTAAGGGAATTATTAAATAAATTTAGTAGCCTGAGTATATTTTAATTGGTTGGAATTTAACTTAAGTTAAGTTTTTTAACCTGGGTTTAATTTCAAATTAAATTTAAGAGAATTAAGGGAAGGGCACAAGGTCTCCAACATGCAATCAATAGTCGAACACCTAGAAAGATTGGCTCGCAACGTTGGACTTGAGATAAATATTAAGAAAGCCAAAGCCGTGGGAATTAACAACACTAGCACAGAAAACACCATGCTACAGGGCCAAATACGTCGATAGCTTATGCTATCTAGGCAGTACTATGACAACAAACGGCAGCGAAGAAACAGACGTAGATCATAGACTCAATAGAGCGAGAGCAGCATTCGGGAGACTGCACTCCGTATGGAGAAGCTACACATATATCTAGTCGTACCAAGCTAAGAATATTCAACGCTTGTGTAAAGTCAACGTTACCAAATAGTTGCGAAACTTGGCTTATATCTAACACCATCACACAAAAACTTCAGGTATTCAGGTATGTAGAATATTCTTGCCCAACACCATCAGCAACGCTGATCTCTGTACTTCCACAGAGGAGGAACCCATACAGAAGCAGATCAAAAAGAAAAAATTGGGGTGGATCGGCCATACATTGAGAACGAAGCCCGACGGTATTACAAGAATGGCGCTAGAATGGAATCCCCAAGGCTCAAGAAACCGTGGCAGACCAAAAAACTACTGGAGACGCATGGTCCTACAAGAACTAAGGCTTAATGACCTGACATGGGAAGTCGCAAAAACATCAGCGGAGAATCGTGTCAGATGGAGATGCTTTGTGGAAGCCATATGCTCCCTAAGGGGTAATGAAAAAAAAATGTTTCTTTTATCGTCATATTGAAATGCAATAAAATGCAGGATTTATTTAAAATTTAAGATATTTATGGGGCAATGTGTGGTTATGTATAAATTAGTTAAAAGTAGTGATTATCGTTGAGTGTTTTGGCTTATTAGACGTTAGGCCGTGGTTGAAACCCCAGTCCAGACATCTTGAACAAAACGAAATATTACTTTGGCGACTTCCTCTCAAAACCTTTGTCATACGGGATCGACTTTGAACTGTATGTCCGGCCACTCATGAATAAAATTAACACACACAACATGGGTGGTGTAAGAAGCTAGGTCGTAATCCCGGCTAAAGGGTTGTAATGACCAATTAAGTAAGTTAAGTAAAGAAAAGTAAAATATTTGAGTCACTTGCTGTTAAAAGCTGTATTTCGAGATATTCACGGAAGAGATACCCCTCTCTGTAGTCTGATTTCCGTATCTATGACTTTGAAATTCACTTTCTCGCTATGTATGGAAATAATTAAGCAACAGTTTTTCACTTAAGCAACTGCTTAAGGAAGATTCATTTTTTCTAAGTTGCTTTCAGCTCAAAGTACTCTTTGGTGCCTTTTTACAAGTCCACAAGTAGACTTTAAGACTTTAAATATTTTTTTGTTAATATCAGATAGGGTAATAAAGCATTTTTTCCGCTTCTTTTTTGTTGTTGTAATTTTCCTTTATTTATGCATAAAGTTTTGTTATTTTTGTTGTTGTTGTTTTTATACTTGAAAAATTTCTCAGGCGTAAACAAAATAATGTAATTACGTGTGGAAAAATAATGTTTTTTGTACAAATAAATTATTTTGTTTTCTTTTGCTATTATCTTTTCGATAAAAAAATTTGTTTTTTTTTACCAAGTTCTATTGCAGCAATGACTTGCCTTCCTGACTTTGACTTGACCATTTCATAAATTTTTGTGGTCATGGTGAAATTTTTCAACCCATTTTTTCTTATTTCTGGGCCCCTTTAAAGAGTTGAAATAAAAAATTTTCATATAAATTAATAAAACTCTGAAAACAATAGAAGATGAAGTAAAACTGCAATAATAATAATGACAGGATGAGATGAGTAATTAAAGATAAAAATTGAAAAATTTAAATATTAAATGAAACAGAAAACAAAAACAAAAAAAAAAACAATTCAATTTATGATTTTCTAAAATGCAATACAATGAAGAGGAAAGAAGAGCAAAGGGTTTAAAGGAAACAAATAAATTTATTGGAAATTTTTTAAAAGTTTTTCTATATACTTTTTTCGATTTTTCTTTTCTCTCTGTTTTTTGGGATTTTTTGATTTCCATTTATTTCTGGTTATTTTGGAAAATTATATAAAAAACCGGCTGTTAAATAAATGCGTACACGCCTGTCTAAAAATTCAAAATAAAAAAAAAAACGAAAACGAAAACAAAAAACTGTTGAAAACTTGAAAGAAATTGAAAATTTTTTCCTAAAGGTGTCTGTCGAAAAACTGAATATCCGCATAAATCCCAGACATTTACAACAAAAAGACATTCATAAAATATAAACAAAAACTGCTTCAATTACAAGACTAGCTACAATAAATGAAAAAATAATTAAAAAAAATTCAGAAAGAAATTAAAAATAAAACGAATTTATAACGACTTGAACATGTTAACATGGACAAATTGCTTAAGTCTGTTTTTGCTTTTTTTAATAAAAATAAGTGAAATATAACATGTATCGCAGAAAAGAAATTTCAATAATTGTCGAAAAGATCTGCATTTCGCGTTAAATAAATAAAATTGCAGTAAACTAGGTGGCATTAGAAAGTTAAGATTTTATTTATTAACGAAACATCTTTAACAGATTTATGATTGCTTGTCAGATTCACTGCAAACATATCCAACCGCACGTATAATTGTCAATCGTTCTAGCTAGTCACAAACCTGATAGTATTTAACCCATTCGCTGCCAAGCCTAAATTATATGAAGTCATTCCCATTGCCATTTATACTTTGAGTGTTATTATTTACCAAAACCCTGTTATTTCTTTGTAAGAGCACATATATTATCATACATAATCATTTACAAGCAGAAAACCAAAGACGAGTATACTTGTGGTTGGCAATAGGAAGGCAGAAGGACTCGATATTTTTTTTCGTATTCGCGTACGTTTTAGTAGAAAAACAAATAATAAATTACGCAGATGGATGAAATAAAGAAAATTTTATTTGTAGTGTTTTTAAAGTTTTTTACATATTTATATTATGTTTGTGGCAAAAAAAAAAATTGCTAATTCAAAAGCCTGCATGTTATAATATATTTAAAGTAGAACGAGTATACTCGTCTTGGAAGTGCGGGATACCCTGTCAAAGACGTGTATACTCGTCTTGGCAGTGCGGGATACCCTGTCAAAGATGAGTATACTCATTCTTGGCAGCGAATGGGTTAATAAAGGTGCCGTTTTCGATATATTTGAGATTTGAATAGAAATGGCCTCCTAAATTCCTAATTTCCTTAAAGATAGACTGTGTTGGACACTGATGTCTCCCATAGCCACCATTATAAGACGTTCATCTGATCGTATAGTGATCTATAATAACTCCAATAAACTGTATAGTATACCGCATTTGGAAATCTCTTATGATCCTGTATAGACCATAAAGACTTAGAGACCCAGCAATTGGCAACAGGTTGCCATTCATGTACCTTTTTATTCTGAGCTCAATTCACCAATATATTCAAGATTTCCATCAGGCACGATTCAGTATATCAATATTTTCTACGCTAATTGGCTATTACAACCCTTCAGTCAGTATTACGGCCTAGCTTCTCACACCACTCATGTTATGTGCGTTAATTTTATACGTGAGTGGCAGGACCTACAGTGCAAAGTCGTCTCCGAACGACAGATTTTTGAGAAACTTTTTCATGGCAGGTTTATATACTCTCAGAGATTTTGCCAGAAATCTGCTGAGAGGAAGACGCCGAATAAATATGTTTTTCATACTAGACTACGACGACTTCTACGCTATCAACTCAAAAATATTTGAGAAATTGAGTGTTTGTACAAAAATCCCTTGTCTTTTACAGGGATAGTAGGTAAAGCAAACTTTTCATTTCCATTTTACCTTTAAGAACTCCTTTAGCGATTATAATTTATGACCTCCATTTAACCTCGGCATTTAATTGTCGAGTAAATAGTGATTAAAGGTAGTGCGCTGACAAATTCACCCTGAATTGATAACACATGCTAAATACTACAAAAGAAAGAATGAGACAAAAACAAACGTAAAATTTTGTTTACATTCCATGGAAAGGTTGGAAAAATATTTTCTAAATTCTTTTGTTAAAAAAAGTGAATAAATGAATGCGTAAGACGCTAATAATGCTAATAATAAAAAATAGTGTCAATGTCAGTTGACATGATAATACTAAAAAGAAAAAAAACTAAAACTAAAATAAATAAATAAAAAGCATTAAATTTTTTGTACAATTATTTATTTGGTTTTTATCTGATTTGTAAATATTTTTTGTAAGCACTCGCAATAAATTATTTCCGGAGACACACACTTCAAAACTATTTCAATGATTAAACAGAAAAAAAAATAAAAAAGACACACACATTAAAGTTAAAGAAGTTTAACAATTTTTTGGACATCAAAACATTTAACAAACAATTTATTTTTTTTGTGTTTTTGTAATCAGAGTTTGTCAATTACACACTGGTTTTTAATAATGAAGCGATAATGTTAGTAGCCAACTGGCATTAACAGCTGCATGTGTGTTGCCAACCTCCGAAAACCGAAAAATGTACACAAAATTTCGGTAATTTTGTCTTGTAACTGTTGTAAGTTTTTTCCCTTGTTTTCTTTTTTTTTATAAATTAATTATTAAAAAAATTGTTAAACAAAGTAGCCATTTACGCTGAAATTTATTTGAGACCATTAAGTAATAAAATGTGTTAAACATTTAAGCCATGATATTGTAATATAATGTACAATAATGGATTGGCTATTAAAGTTGTAACTTTAACAAGGTTGAAATTAAATAAGCCATTGGAATAAAATTTTTTACAGTTAACTGTTACAGGGCCAAAATACTTATTAATTGGTTGATAATAAATACTAAATGGGGCTTCAGTTGTGCTTCCTTTAAAGAGCAGTCAGACTATATTAATCAAATAGTGGCACTTATGCTAATTTGTTTGCGGGGCTAGTTTATATGGGCCAGTCTAATCTACTGATATTTTTATCATCGATCCATTTCCATACCAAAAATGGAAGTTCTTTTGGGGATAATCCCGTTGAATGAGAAGCATGGGTTTTAAGGCCAGGAGTAAATCAATTAAAGTCGAAAAATAAACAGTAAAGATATGACTTAATATTTCCAGTGTAGGCCATGTTAAAGGGGCCTCATTAAGATGGAATTCAGTCAGCACTTATGTACATTATCTTTTATTATTATTCCGAATTTATTAAATTTTTTATACATAATTTGTCATTACAATCCTTTATTCAGGATTACGATCTAGCCTCTCACACCACTGATGTAGTGTGAGTTAATTTTTATTCATGAGTGGCGGGACCTACAGGTTAAAGTCGATTCCAAACGACAGATTTCTTTTTTTCTTTGAGAAACTTTCTATGGCTGGTTTATTCACTCTCCGAGTTCTTGCCAGAAATCTACTGAGAGGAATTCGCCGAAGAAATATTTTTTCATAATGTCGAGTCGATGTCTGACCTGGGGTTTGAACCGATCGAATAAGCCAACGCACTACCCACTAGACAACGGCGACGCTATAATTAAGAATGTATTAAAAAATGTTTTATGCGAGAAAAATTTAAAAAAAGATAATAAAAGCCTTCAAAAAGTATCAAAATTATCTTGTATAATTTTGCTATAGCCATGCAAAATATATAACAGTTGCTGTTTACCGCCTGCGGTTTTCATTGTGTTTTGTTTCCGCATTATCTATTTACAAGCAATTAATGGATTGTGTTGTATTGTAATTTGTTTCTTTCTGTTTTTTTTTCTTCCAACATCAATAATAAATCAAATATTTATTTATATTTTGAATATTTTAATAACGATGAGCAGCATTAAAAACGATTAATAATCGAAATAATTGATTAAACGTTAAATATCCGATACCACCGTATAACATAACTTGTTTATCTCGATAAAAATAAAATAAAAACAACATTATCATGCTTGAAAAGATTAAAAATAAAAAAATTAATAATAATAATGCATATACATAAATAAATACATAAATGAACAGATCAACAAATATAAGTACAAGTGTACGTACGTACGTATCTGTGTGCATTAAGAATTTGACATTTAAACAAAAAAATAAAAACGATTTTGAAATCTATTCAATAAAATCAAGAAAACCTTGAGCATAAAATACAAGACAAATACAAAAAACAAAAACAAAAAAAAATTAATAAAAATAATTTTAATGTTAATTTAAAATCTATAAACATCTCAAAACAATACGTATAAATAATTAAAATAGAAAGAGAGAGAAAGAGAGAAAAAAGAACAAAATTCAACTAAAACACTTGTCAGAAATTCCATTCATTTTTTCCACATTTCATGGCGTTTAAGGCACGTCTACAATGTCAACCAAACAACTGTTTATTCAAGAAAAATTGCGATTACCATCTGCTTAGTGTTATTGCTTTTGGCAGTCTTTTTTTTCGGTCAAAGTTTAAATGCCAAAAAGATTACAAAAAAAAATTTATATTTTTATATTTTATTTTTACGGTGTTAAAACGAATTATATAATAATTTTCCTTGTTTTTTTTCCAACGTTTTTTGTTTTTATTTTTGAATTGTTTATTTCGTGTAAATTTTTTTTTTTCATTAATTTTGTTGTTTTTGTTTTATTTTTATTTTTAATGTCTTTCTTTTACAAGATTTATTTCAGTAACAATTAAACGCATGTTAATTTTCTTCATTGTTGTTGTTGTTGTTGCTGTTGTTGGTGTGTCTTTTTTTTTTTTTGCCGGTTAAAGCTGTTTAATTGCCAATGTTTTATAACTTAAGCACCACTTGTAAGCCACTAAAGCGTTACGTTTTAATTTCTCAGTTTTTTTTACAGCACTTACACTGAGAGAAATAATGTTCGTAAAATCAAGAAACAGAACTTGATTTTTTTTAATACAAGTTTTCCTTGGCGAAAGTAAATTCAACATAAATTTTGAATAGAAATTTGGAATGCTTCTTCAAGCGAAATTTGTCTTGATATTACAATCTTAAGATTGCGACCTAGCTTCTCACACCACTTATGTTTGATGTGTTAATTTCATCCATTACATGATGAGATATACAGTTTAAAATCGACTGCGAACGACACATTTTTGAGAAATTTCACATTGAAAATTTATTTATCAGAAAACTGCTGAGAAGAAGTAACCGAAGAAATAATTTTCCATATTTCGGTTTGTTCAAGATGTCTGGGATGGTAGTTGAAACTCAGACTCTCGCCTAATAAGCCAACACGCTAGCTACTAAACCACGTCGACTTCGATGGCAATCCGTAGTAATTTAGTTAATGTATTTTGATAGTGAGCTTAGTTTGAGTAACGTCACCAGAAGTTGCCCATTTTATTATGCATATCGTCTTACCAAACTTTATAGTAGAAGATGGTGACGTGCACCATAAACAAGGATCGCTTAGTTCGTAACATTTTGATTTCTTATGTACGGGGCAATGTTTTTCACCTTAACTATCAGCAGTGATAGTAAAGATAGATTTATAGTATTCTCAGTTATTTTCAGTAGTAGTGTTGGACAGAAGCACATATGACGGGAGATAGTCTCTTCTTTTTCTTTCGATTCGCAACTACTGCAGAAATTGTATGAGGGAATACTACTACTACCATTGGATATTTATTCCTAATGAAAATGTTCCGTAAATATGAAGACTGCGTAATGAAGACTTAACCCAAAAAAAAATGTTCTCAACATCACAATTCATTTACTCATTTACGGCTTCGTTGAGCATTTTAATCTAAATGGCCCAAAGACGTCTCCAAACCAATATTCACTCCATGTAGTAATAAAAAAAGAAGAGAAAGAAATACTAATTTTGTAGATGAATACATTCAAATGAAAATAGTTAATTCGGCAAAGCACTACGTATGAATGAATTTAAAAAGTTATTGATGTTGACGAGAGAGATTTGTTGTAAATTCTTACATCAACTGAACCATGTAGGTTTAAGGAGAAAAATCGTTACAATTGGACTATTTTGATCATTGTTGTTAATAGGATCGGATTCATTACTGGAAATGCCTCTCAATTGATTTATTTCTATTTTTTCAATGTTTTTCTTAGTCGCAGGTAGCAGGTAGTGTGTTGGCGTATTAGACGTAAAGACCGAGTTCAAATCCCCGGTCAGACATCAAAACGAAAATATGAAAAAAAAATATTTCTTCGGCGACTTCCTCTCAGCAGACTTCTGGCAAAAACTCTGGGAGTAAATAAATCTGCCATGAAAAAGTTTCTCAAAAATCTGTCGTTCAGAGCCAACGTTAAACTGTAGATCCCGCCACTCACGTATGAAATTAACGCACACAACATGAGTGGTATGTGAAACTAAGCCCATAGTTCTGACTGAAGGGTTGCAATGGCCAATTATGTATGTATGTATGCTTCTTAACAGCTGCAATTAATGTTTTTACTTTAATTTTTTGTCTTTCCAATTGTCATACGATTCAAATGCGTCGATAAACTTTTTTATTACACCGTCAGTTATATGCTTGCAATGCCAAAATATGCGCACAATGAATAAAACCCAACCACAGACGCAGAGTTTTCACAGATTCCGCAATTTGGGAGTAGAACTTCATTTGGTTCGCGAATTACATTGCTGTTATATTAGTAAATCGTGCTCAGGACTGATAAATTTCTCTGAGTGTATATAATTTTAATTGCTACATTTTTTTTTTTTTTTAACAAAACCTTATAAAATTTTGGATTTGTTTTTTCTTTGCCTATACTGCACAACTTTGTTATAAAAATAGAAAAATGCAAAGAAAAGGAAACAAAAAACTATTTTAACAATAAAACAATAGAAATGTGAGTGAAATGTGAACTTGACATATAATCCAATTAAATTTAAATTACGACAGCCTTTTTTCATTTCTTTTATTATTATTTTTTTTTTTTTTTTTTTTGGAAATTAGAGATTATCTCTCTGAGAGCAACAATGTTAATTTTCTAGTGCATAAAATGTATGTGAATAAATTAACACAATGTAACAAAGATTTTATTTATAGATATAGATACTGTGGTGGAGTATTTTTAAAAATTACAATCATTAGATGAGGTAAAATGGGTAACTGAATATTGGTATAGCATCCACTGTAATAACGAACTATTTCTGAGACATTAGTCCAGCTAGAAACTAGCCAGTATTTCTAAGTGATAACTGATTAATAAATTATATGCAATCTTAAATGGCATATTATTGCAGATACGGCGGCATATAATAATTAGTGCTATGTATAGTTTACTTATTGGCGGCCCAAATACTTACTTGTAAATTTAGAATCTCTATTCCTCATTGCATTTAAAAACTCTATTAGGGCCGTACAATTATTACTAATATTAGAGCATTAGTTATACGTTTTCCATGGGTCGAATCAGAATTTCCTTAGACTTCAGTTTTCATTTTCAATAGATATCACATTTTCGTTATCTTCAAAGGGCAAATACAATCCATTGACCATATTTGTATTGAAAAATTCAATACAATTTTGGTTTCTGTTTGTGTTTGTATTTGTTTTTTTTAAATTTAAACTTTTAACCTCATTTTTCAGCTATTGTTGTTATTTTTTCCTTCATTTTCTTGCTTCCGTTTTAACTATAAGCACGAACTGCCATATATTGTTATACATACTCGTACATACACTCTGCCTTACCCAGTTGGCCATGTTTTTGCTTTTGTAAATACATTGTAGTTGAGTAAACAAGCCGTAGTAAGTAGTTGAGTAAGTAACCGTTGTCTAGTAGGTAGTGTGTTCGCTTATTAGACGTAAAACCCGGGTTCGAACCCCAGGTCAGACATTAAAACGAAATATGGAAAAAAAAATATTTCTTCGGCGACATCCTCTAATCAGATTTCTGGCAAATCCTCTGAGAGTAAATAAACCTGCCATGAAAAAGATTCTCAAAAAAATCTGTCGTTCGGAGTCGACGTTAAACTGTAGGTCCCGCCACTCAAGTATAAAATTAAGAGACAACACAACATGAGTGGTGTGAGAAGCTAGGCCGTAACCCTGACTGAAGGGTTGTAATGGCTAATTATGTATGTATGGAAATGACATATGTAAAGTTTGCTGTACTACTGTAATAAATGAAGTGTTTGTTCTTAATAACCATGATGAACTTTCATTAAAAGTAAAAGTTTAATTTGTATGTGAATTCGAACAACAAAGTTATTCTTAAGACTCTTTTTATTTATTATTTACCATTTGGCCAATTGGGTATTGTAATAGAAATGCATGCACAACTTGAAGTCATTTATGAAGAATACGTTTAAAGGTGCTTGCATTTGTTCTTATTACGGAAAAAAAGCACGAAGAAAACAATTAAAATAAAAAAATAAAAACAATTTCCCTTTTCCTGTTAAAGTAGGTTCCAATAGAAAAACAAAACAAAAGAAAGGAATACAGAAAAAAAAGAAGAAAAAAGAAAAACAATTTCTTTTACTATTTTTACTATCAAAACACAAATAAAACAAAACACACAAACAATATTCAATCATTTTCATTCATTCATTCGTCAATTGATTCAATCGTCTTCTATTCATGCATTCATTTACCTTTGATTGACAGTATTTATTACGATGGATTTAATACTTCCATGATAGAAGTAAATGTATTCGACTATCTTTCTCTCTCTCTCCTCTCTGAATTGTTTACAAAGTTGTATTTAGTGTTAGTAAACCATAATTAACTCTAAAACTAATACGAAATAGACTCTCTAGTGTTTTAATAGAATATAAGACGATCATTATGGATTGTATGTGTACGTGTAGTGCGTTGAGTTAATGTGTTGTTTGGATACGGACTTAATTACTGCCACCAACACCATTGCTGTTATGCTTTTAACCGGAAATTGGCAGAAGAGCGGCTTCTGTTTGTTTTTAAAGTGTTCGAATGCATGAAACAAAAGAAAAAAATGTAATTTAGAACGAATTTTTGAAGCAATTAAAAGAAATTAAACGATTATACGTTTGTTTTTTGGTTAATTCAAGATATTATTTTATTCTCTATGAAATAAAATTAAACTAATTGTGAGAAATATAATTAAAGCTGCTCCCAGAAACGAATTAAAATTTAAATTAATTCCCACTCTAAGATCTTCAGAGAAACAGAGATTTTGACAGACAGCAGATTACGTTTTTATATTTTTTTTCTTTTGATAGATGTCAGGTAGGTAGGTAGGTTGAAGTGGCAATCTTGACATCAAAAGCGCACTTGAACACGCATAGCCGCCTGTTGTAAAGCCACGGGTAAACTCAGTCCCTGTGCTGGCCGAGTTTCATCAAGTTAGAGAAGAAGTCGGTGAGCACAAGAGTTGCACATTAACAGCACAACTGCTTTACGCTGGAAAACCAGCCCGAAAGTTTGATAAACGAAGCTATATCCTTGACATCACTTCGCAAGAGATGGGCATTGACAAACAAAGTGGACAACTGTCTTCTCTTCCTCAGCAGATGAAATAAAATTGAACTAATTGAGAGAAATATAACTAAAGCTCCCAAAAACGAATTAAAATTGAATTTAATTCCCACTACAAGATCTCCAGAGAAACAGAGATTTTCACAGGCAGTAGATTTTGCTTTTCTATTTATTCTTTTGGCAGGTGTCAGATAAAAAAGTGAACAATTTAAGAAAATGAGTTGAACTTTACAGTAACTATCTGTCATCACTTATTTAAAATTTATAACCAAATCTTTAAATATTAAGATTGATTGTTAATTTTTTTATCACATCACATTTTTGAATTTTGAAAAACCTTAAATTCTATTAGTATTTGGCTACTAATGATTCGATAATATTTTGTATACTCATTTAGAAAATTCATCATCTTATTACTTGGTTAGCACTCGACCATTAATTATTAGCAAGTGTCAATAGCCCTACAATAGTTTTTTCCAATGGCACTTGACCCACTTAATTAGTGTTTATTTAAATGCTTTTTTGTCGTTGTTAAAACAAATACCATAAGAAAAAATATGCGAAATATTTTTTATTTTTAATATTTAAACTACCTTGTCATGTTGTTTAGAATTTTTGCATTCTTCTTTACATTTGGTTTTTTTAAGATAAGAATGTATGTATGACGTGGAAACACAGAAACAACAAATGGAAACCTAAATTCGCACCTGCAACAAAGAAAAAAAAAAAATTTTTTTTGAAAATGTCAAGTTGCATTCGCCGTAGTCTAGTGGGTAGTGTGTTGGCCTATTAGTAAGATCACGGTTCAAATCTCAGGCCAGGCATCAAAACGAAAATATGAAAATATTTCTTGCGTGACTTCCTCTTATCATCATTCTGGCAGAAAACTCCGAGAGTAAATAAGATTGCCATGAAAAGTTTCTTAAAAATCTGTCGTTTGGAGTCGACTTTTAACTGTACGTCCAGCCATTCATGTATGAAATTAACACACACATCATGAGTGGTGTGAGAAGCTAGGTCGTAATCCTAACTGAAAGGTTGTAATGACCAATTATGTATATACGTATGTAATAAATTTTAATGTCACAATTTGTATTATAAACCTATGATATCCTCCCCATAATCATGCTTTGAAATTCTGTTTAAAAATTTTATTAAAAAAATAAAATAAAATAAGACGCCATATTTTTATTTTTTATTTACAATACAATTTATATTTCATTTGTACTCTCTTCAGATCTCAATTACCTGTTATAATTATTAATTCAATCTGTAAGTAAATATGACGCAAAGCTTTCAAGCTTTCCAAATAAAAATGACGCAGTTACTCTCCCTCTCTGCCTCTGTCGTTTAATAACTACGTCGAGTGCTTAAAATACTTCAGAATAATTCATTTTAAATGGATTTATAATTGGCCATCATATTCTATAATTATAAAAATAATAATAATAAACAACAACAATAACAACATCAAATAATAAAAATTAAGAATACATAATTAAATAAAAACGCTGGAAAAACCTTTCATTATTTATTTAATTTTGGGGGGGAGGGGGTTCAAGAATACCCTTAAATAAATTTGTTTTGTTTTGATGACATCTATTGCGTTTTACTCTTTTTATTGTTGTGAAAAACAAACCAAAAATTTATTAAAATGTACTCAGTGGACTTAGCAATTGAGTTTTAAATGATTTTTCCTTCTTCTTTTACTTTCCTTCGATTATTAATATCCATTTAGAACACGCCAGCTTAATGTCAGTCGTTGATTCTCTTTCTTTTTTACCCCCTACTGATGGGTTTTAGTTTCTTTTTCTAAAGTGGACTGAGTGTCCGTATTATGCCGTATTATATTGTGTTATTTTTCTAATATTTTCTTTTTATTATATTTTCATACTTTTCCATTGTATTCACTGGTAAACTAATAATAAGCCATGTAGTTTGAATAACGTACTTGACTAAGCAAAAACAAAATGAAACACTCGAAAAATTTTTGGTTGTGTAGTCTTCTTTAAGAGAACTTAATAAATAATAAATTGAGTTTTTTGAAATTGATCATAATTAAGCTGCTTATATTGCTTTAAGTAGCGACAGAGACCCTGCGGAATGCCCCTACCTAAGTCGAGCTTATATAACACAGCTTGAAAACACACCGTCAAGGATTTCTAATCGATATATGCTGAGGCGGGTGCTACAATTTGTAGTATTCGATGCCTATAAATAATAACCGCGAAAAAACTTTTCTAAATAAATATTGTAAAGCATTCACAACAAACCATCGTGCTCAATGAGTACTCCATCTGGTATTCAACTGAGGATATGGTGTCGCTTAGAATCAATGTACATTTTTGCGGAAATACGAAATTCAGGCGTGGTCTCACCCATCTTTGGCTCATATCGCAGTATTGAAAGCTGCTTTGAAATCGAAAAATAGGCGCTGCATTTCGACATGTCGAGTCCAAAATGTGTCCCACTAATTTATTACAGCATATTTCCTGGCGATACCTTACTGTCCCGAATGGGAACGTACATGCATACATAATTGGTCATTACAATCCTTTAGTCCCAGTTTCTCACACCGCTTGTGTTTTAATTTTTATACATGAGTATCGGAACCTACAGTTTAAAATCGACTCCGAATGACGTATTTTTGAGAAACTTTACATGACAACTTTATTTCTTCGCAGAGTTTTTGCCAGAAATCTTCTGAGAGGAAGTCGCCGAAGATATATTTTCTCATATTTCGTTTTGGTATCTGACCTTAGGTTTGAACCGAGGCCTCATGTCTAATAAGCCAACACACTACCTACTAGACTACGATGTCTACTTAATGTTCATGAGAACATTATCTTTCGATAAACTAAAAAAAAGTTCATTTTGTTTTGTTTGTAACGCTGATGTGATTGTTTATTACAAATTAAATCGCCCTCACAGTCTCTTAACTATTCTTCTAATGTAAAGTGTTTCTCACGCAGTTTTACGAAAGCATCTATAACTTTCTCGAGTTAGGTTAGGTCGTTAGGTTAGGTCGGAGTGGTAGCTCTGATACCACAAAGCTCACTTGAGCTCGCATAACGGCTCGTTGTGCGGGTGCGCAGTTGGTCAGCGCAAGGGCTGCATATCTCGGGTAGTATTATCTCTTCTCCAGAATTTTCGGTTGGTAGTATATCGCCTGTCACAGGTTTACAATAAGAATATGCACTATTTTTTGCACCTATTTTTTGGAGCATTGCGAGTACTTTGGTGAGTCCTCATATTCACAATGCAGTAAGAAACTCCCTGCAATCATTACAACCCGACTGAATTTGGATTAAATTGCAGTTGACGCCTCTTTATAACTTCGGTGCATTGCTATTGGGACTAATTACAGATTTAGAATTCGTTAGCATTATATTCTTAAACTCCAGTTCGAGTATGGAAACAGTGGATAAAACTACAGATATTAATTGCAATTCTTTAAAAAGATTGGCGTCTTGCTACAAAGAGTAAAAACACCAGCAAGGTATGAACCTATGAAAAGCTTAGTTAAAGTATTACTAAGCATCATACATAATTTTATACGTGAGTGGCGGGACCTACTGAAGGACGATCCTGAAGCCTATTGCAATTGATCCGCAAAAATCATTTTAAATAAGCGGACATTGTTACTGATAATCCGTCATGTTTGGGCTTTGATTAATAGGTCTTATCTGCTCCCTCATTGAAATTAAAAAGATTTTAAATTTATTTTTCTAATAATCCCGTGAGCATTTCAATTTATATTTTTCCTTGAGTGTATTTTTTAAAGTGCTTGTATATCATATTAACGTGTCAGTTCTTGCAGGGAATAAAAACTCTGTTATTTCTTATAAGGTTTCCCAAGTTATTACAAACCCTACCATTCTTAACCTTTTTTCCCATTTTTCTCTCTCTCTCTCTCTCTTTCTCTCCTTTCTTGGCGATTTATGACTTATTTTTTCAACAGCAACAACAACAACAAGAAAAGAAAACTTAAAAAGAAATAAAAAATTATATTTTTTGTAATTTCTTAGCCATCTATTCTTAGGCTACACGTTCTATGGTAGAAACAGTTAAAGGTACCAAAAGTCATCATCTACACGTGTATGTACACAAACGTACTCATCATATAGCATATAAGGCTTAAAACGAAAAATAGAAAAAAAATAATATAAATTACCTGGTTGAGTTAAAACAATAATAACAACTCTTTGCAGTAAACTTACAATGCGAAGAGCTTTAGAATAACTACACCAACAACAATAATACATACATCATAATAAGACTCGCAATATAAAATTATTAAAAGTTAATGTGGGTGTCACGACCACCGCCGCTGCTTTTAAAGAGCAATCAATTAGGAAAAAGAGTTCATAAAACATATTTTTGATGGATAACATAGACTAGGAATAAACCCTGCACTTGCTAAGCCCAGCAAAACCATTTTCCCATTCACTTGATGTATGGACAGTTATGTTTAAACTCCTTAAAGGGTTAAAGAAGTTGATGAAAGTACCTAATATATCTTAAATATTTTTAACACATTATTTTTTAACACAGTACCAAATATTCTTATTTTATTCCTTAATTCTCTTTGTTTTTTCAATCCATTTTTGTTCATCATAGAAGAAAGTGTTTTAAACGATTTATTGTCCGCGTTTTTCAACTTTAGGTACCTTTTTCCTTTCCGTTTTATGGTCCAAAAATTTATTGAAATTTGTTTGTTAAAGAAATTAGTGTATAATATTAAGTTTTTTCATGTCGAAAGGAGAAAAGTACCAAAAGACAGTAAATACCACTTTATAGAAATTTGAATTTCAAAAACAGTACTAAATTGGACCATAATCAAATTTTTCTTTAGTGGTCTTTGTTATAACATAGACTTTATCGCACTCGATCTCATTTCTATTTATTTTTCTTTGATTTCCATTTGATTTGTCTAAGTTTTGGCAGGCCAACCCCTTCATCTACTTCCTTGGGGGTTCCATTCAGTAGCTATCTTGGTTATGTGATAATTTGGCATTATCTAACTACATTTCCTATTGGGTATGTCTATTCAGTTGGGTATTTCTCCTGTTCCGTCTGTTTGATACTAAGTTTTTCCCCAATAAACGCCTCTATTACTTGTAGATTTTTAGTGTGTTCTATAACTAGCTTCAATATAGTAGGACAGATCAGATATTGGAGTAGAACGACATAGCTTTGTTTTCGGGTAGGTTGATGGAGACCTCAAAACTTTTTGAAGTACTTCAAATGCTTGTTGAGCTTATTCACAGAAGAAAAACACTCATAAAAATTATTTTCCCTCTTATCAAAAAAACTGGCATCATCAGTTTCTTAAAAGTTTTTACTGAACGCGGGTTTTAAGTCAACAAGATTATCTGTCAAAGATGGGAACTTCTGAGGCCAGTAGCGGAGGGTGTCTAACAAATTACACATTATTAATTTTCTTACTACAATTGCGCTTGATCATAGTTTTCTTCTACTCAACACGAATCTGTCAGGACTGTTATCACTTGAAGTTGATGTATGTGAACTAATTATCACTACTAGTCCATTTTGGCTTTAGTAGTCGGCTTACGATATCATTTCCTAAGATGTATTTGTTTTATTTCCAGTATTATGCAATTCTTGACTGCTGGCAATATCGACCGAATCATTGTTTTATCGTTATGGTGCATCTTTGACAGCAGAATTACCGGATTGTCATTTTCGAAATAAAAATTCCAAGTAATTGCCCGTTACAACTTTACAACCAAAAGGATACTACCCGAGTCTTAGTGATTATCGAAGAAAATCTATTTCCCGTCTTTTTATATACATTTTTGACGAACGGTCACCCCGTTTTGAGTCGTGTCTATAATTGTCCATCTAATGCCACCTTGCGTAATTCAAATTTAATTATACACAGCGAATACAAATGTCTTCTAATAGTTGGAATTTCTTTTTACTACAGATATTTGATAATCTGGATTAAGAAATCAAATTTTCTTTGATTTTATATTCACAGAATATCAAATATGTATGTATTTTGAAATCCGGGTACTTTTTTGTGTACACTTTTAAAATTTTAATGTTTAAAGTACGAGTATTTTTTCAAGCAATACTTTTCAAATATTAATGAAAACTATTCACAATTTTTGCTACGAATTTTTGATTATTTCAAGTATTTGGGATAGAAGTTAACATTTTAAATAATTTGTTAACAATTTTTAAAATAAATAGAAAGAAATACATTTTTTAAAATCCATAAATTACTGAAAGAGGGCGAAATAATTTGTATTCAAATTTTTAATTTTTTTTGACGAACATCACATGCCAAAAAAATACCAAAAAAAAAAAAAAAAAGAAGAAAAAATAAATAAATAATAATAAATAATTTATAAAATAAAAATGTCTTCATAGCATTATTCAATTATCAGTTTCTTTTTTTTTCAATACTCATTCCAATGGTAACTCATGTTAGCTTTGTTTTGTGTAAAGACAGGCTTGTAATCGCATTTGTACGTAACAGATGTGGATACTCATATACCTTACATATGTACATACATATGCTATAAATGATGTTTATTTTTCTTTTTTTTTTGTGATAAATATGCGTATCAAAAATATTTTTTAGATCTCAAATTAATTTCGACATTGCCATTAGCGCAGTCAATAGATTTGATAGACATTTGCATCAAATTTTTCAAAAGAGAATTCCTGAATACATTGTAATTTTTGTTGCTTTTTTAAGTTATTTTAAAAGCATATTTTGTATTAAAAATGCTTTTAATTTAAATATGCTCGTAAATAACGTACGATTTTATTTCCCGTTCATCTAATGATTTAATTTTTTTCTTTTTTTTGCTTTTCAGGTAAGTGTTGCTTATAAAGGAATTCAATTCAAATAAGGAATTTGTAAGTACATATGAGTATTGAAAATCAATTAAATTGACTTTTCAGATATTTTTGCTAGAAACACCTGCATTTTGGTAGAATAGATTTTACGCCTGTGTTGAATATTTTCTTTTTGAAAAATATTCGATATTTATGATGAATTCCCCATTTTGTTCAATGAAGTCTGTGTACAACACATTGCGCTTTATTGACTCGATTTGTTACAGTTCCTTCCCTACTGTTATGGTTTGCAATAATGTTTCGGGTCAAGCAGCTTTGAATATCGAAAGCTTCTGATTTCCCAATATTTGCACCCCTTCAGACCACAATGGGTGAACTTGACCTCCGGGTACTGCACTTGTCTCATTTGACAAGTACACGTCCATCAAACTAAGACCACTTTTGTATCATATAATGCCTTCCATTTGGGTAACTACAGTGTTTAAAATGCTTAAAATGATACATGTTCTCATTTTCTTCTTCAGAAGCCCTGAGCGCTCCCGTCCATGGCATTTCTTGTATTGTCCTTATCCTGACTTTCTTAAATAATAGTTAATCCATCGATATTTATGACTTTCTGTCATCATTGATTGATCATAGAAGTCGCCGTGGTCTAGTAGATAGTGTGTTGGCTTATTAGACGAAAGGCCCGAGTTCGAATCCCAATTCAGACATCAGAACGAAATTATGAAAATATTTCTTCGGCGACTTCCTCTCAGCAGATTTCTGGCAAAAACTCTGACAGTAAATAAAATTGCCATGAAAAGCTTCTTAAAAAAATTTGTCGTTCGGAGTCGACTTTAAACTGTAGGTCCCGCCACTCATGTATAAAATTAACGCACACAACATGAGTGGTGTTGAGAAGCTAGGCCGTAATCCTGACTGAAGGGTTGTAATGGCCAATTATGTATGTATGTATGTGTCATCATTGATTGCTGAATGTCTCAAAGGCAGTAGTTAGTCACACTGTATGCTAGAACATTCGCAAGATTATGCGAAGACATTGACTTACGAACATCTTCTTCGAGTTTCCCAACTTAAAAGAAGAGTGAACGTGACATTATTGCAAAATATTGTCAACTTTATTCGCTGAAAAAGAAAAGACGAATACCAAACGGGTCTTTAGCGCTCAAAGGCTGTCATAATTTCTACAGGCGATTGTCAATGTAGTGATGTAATGATTGACAATTCCATGCTCCCTAATTTTGAGAACCGTGCTTAACATGTAGCGGATTTTACCTCAGGTCGACACGTTTAACGTCTTGTTAACTTTAACAGACAATCATTTTTATGTCACAATTTTTACACGAAAAAAGAAAAAAAAAACAAAACAAACAATGTCATGTAATTTTCATGTGTGATTGTAAAATTTTTTATTTGACTGTGATAATTTTTTTGTGTATGGTTTAAATATTTTTTTTAGCATGTATTTATATTTACTGTAACCAAATTTTAATTGAAATATTTATGTTTGGGAAAATTAAAAAAATGTTTAATAAAAAAAACGTTATTTTTTAAAATTGTAAAAAAAAACAACATAATAATTTAACATTTTTTATTATTTTTTTTAGTTTTTTTAACATTACATAAGTATCATTTCATACCAGTTGGTTGTATAATTTGTGTTTAAATAAAAAAAATCATATAAAAAAATTATGTTAAAACATAAGAAAAAAATAATTTTTAAATCACTTGCATGTTTAAATACATACATACTGCAGTTTACTGGTTGTAGTCGCTCATATTGTAACAAAACTGTTGTTAAAATATTTTTTATTTACATTTTTTTTATATAAAAAACTGGTTATACATAAATTAAAAAAAAAATAAATCGAAGAAAAAAATAAATAAAATACGAAAATATTTTTGGAATTTTGATTGCAACGTAAGATTTTGGAATTCAATTTTTTTCTTTTTTTTTCATTTCAACTGGCTCGCGACATACTTTAACGCAGCCCCGTATAAATAACGTCAACAGCAACAACTGCAGTAGTAATATTGACAGCAACATTTAGTTTATTTATGCAGTTAGCAAACAACAAGTGCACCACCTTAAATCAATTCGTAACAATTTGATTTGATTCGAAACGCAGCCATAAGTTCAATTGTAATGTTCGTTCAATAATAAAATGCGTTTTAGCAAAAAATCAAAAAAAAAAAAATAAAAATTTAAGAAAATATTGATTCTATAAAGTATGCCATTTGCAATATTAAATAAAATTACACCATTTCTAAAACTAAAAAAAAATATATATTTTTGTTTGTATAAACTTTCATTTTTGTTTTCTTAAATAGTAATCACAGTCCATAATATAGGTATAATACTGGAATCGTATATCGCAGATACAAAAAAAATTAAATAAAATTTTGAATTACCTAAAATTTTGGAAATGGTGTAAAATGTTTAGTCTTTGAAAATTTCTAAAAATGTATTTGCTTTAATGGAATCTCAATCTTAAATGAGCTTAAGTGCCTTTTTAATTGCGCTTCCATAAAATATGCTATTATTAGAGGCAATAAAAAATACACCATTTCCACTATTTAAAAAAAAAAAATCATAATATATTTCAGTATATCTGGAAACGGTGGAAAATTTGTAATTTTTAATGAAACAAAAAAAATATTAAATTAAATTAAAAATTAAAGCTCTAGTGATTCCATAAAAAATCAAATAAAAAACATTGGCAAAGCCTTTGATTTTTTTTATATTAAATTAAAAATATTTATAACAGCTTGATATCACTTTGGAAATGGTGTGACATTTTTTAGTATTGAATTTGAAATTTTTAAAAAGAATGTTTACTTTTAGAGAATTTTAAACGTAAACTGTTAGTAACGTCAGGTTATTATTAACTTAGAATGCGCGCGTTGCTTACAAATGTAACCCACGAGTTTACTGGGAGACCCACGGTTCAATAATAGTACCTTGAAAATACTACTCCTCTAAAAAAGTTCCACGTACATTTGATGTGGTCTCCTTAAGATCTAAGCAGTTAAGTTCGGACTTGAAGCAAAGCTTGTTGAGTGGCGGGATTTCCCCTGAAAATTTCTTGATTTACTTAGAAAGCCAGGCTGCAATTAAGTCCCTAACGAACTTAGTTTTAATATTCGTTCGTTGAAAATTGCATTCTTGATGAGCTACTAGGGCTGGCATGGAGCTAGCAATCTGCGGCATGTTACAGGGCATAGGTGATTACCTAACTTAATTTGGATATTACCCACACGTTTCACGAGAAAATCAATCTCGTTGGCAGCAGGAAGGTACGTGAAATATTGCCAGACAAGAAGAGGGCAGATTCACGTCTGTTCTTAGATCGTTTGGCCATCCATTGCTCAATAGCGATTCTTATGGGCGACTGTCCTGTTGGTAAACATGCCGAAACTCTGTATTCTGCCTAATGACTTCTGCAGGAGCTGGCGTTTGAGAAGGAGGGAGAAACTGTCCTTCACTTCATACGCCAGTGCGCTGCTTTAGTCATAAAGAGTCGTAGGTTTCTCACCTGACATCTTTAACTAAGCTGTCTAATATAAAGATTGCTGCAATTGCAAAAATTATTTTGGTCTCGTTTGCTTTAATTTTCGATCTTTCTCCAAAGGGAATTCTGTTGACTTATAATGGTTTTCTCCGGGGAATTATGGCCCTCTGGGTAGAATTAATTGTAGTATCACAATAAGCCTAAGTGCTGGCCTAAGTGGGCCCACTTCCTTCAAAGGGGTCTGCCGCCTTACTTAACCTAACCTAACCTAGCATTATGTCTGCTTCTCACAATTTCTTGATTTAAATCGAATCCGACTCTTACATTCGGTCAAGGACAGGACTCATCTTATAAGAGTATTTTAAATATTGCAAGGAAATTGCATTTAATCCTAGAAATGTTAAATTTGTAGGATAAGCCTAACATGCTTGCTATAGCGTATCAAATACTCGTTTGATTGCTAGCCCGTGTGTTGTTGACTACAAAGGCTCTATTATATCATAAAAACCATTTACGCAATTTTCTTATTTAATTTGTTTGTTTACTTTTTTTGTTGTTATTTCTCTGAACAATTTAGGCAATTCAAAAAGTTGACTTCAAGTAAAACTAAACGCCACAAGATAACAAGTTTTTGATTTTCTGCAAAATATCTGTATGTATGTATGTGAGCATAACTTCTAAAGTGGTTTTTAAACTGTGCCTGCAGAAAACCTTAATACTTTATTGAATTTAATTTTTTGTTTTTCTAAGTAGGAGTTAAAAACAATTAAACAACACAGGCTTCAGCAAAAGATTCTTTTTTTGTTTTTTTGTCTTGTTTTTGAATAAGAATTTCAAATTCTAGTTTTTATAACCACTTTTCTTAACATGATTTATAGGCAATTAAACTTGGTGGCATATCAGAAAATGGAGCATAATTTATGAGTTATGGTGAGAAATAAATTCTTTTTTTTTTTTTAATTTATTTTTATTTTATTTTTAACTTGTTTTATATGTAGTAATTTATGTATGTTTTAGACTATGAGCTAAAAAATGTTTTTGTTTTTGCATGAGACATGAGAAAATATGTTAGTAAAGGGGGAAGAGGAGGAGAAGGGTATATATATTATATTGCTTTAAATTTTAATGCTTTTTTTAAAGTAAAACTAATTCTATGTTCTAAATTTAAAGGAAAAATCATAGTCATTTATAAAAAGCGGGGGGGTCGGAAATCAGGAGTCAGTCCTTTTTATCATTCTCCTTATCTAGATTCACTTTATCAGCCTCATCAACATTGGTGTTATTAGTTGAGGATTTCTGTTTCTGTATTAAGTAAGCCTGACGGTAAGTGCCCTCTGGATCGTAGATTTTCTCCAAACGCTGCCAAGCCTCGGGACGATTGTCGATTAGAAAATGCGTCACCTTGTCCGAACCGTATTTCTGACGTTCCGTGCATTTGGCGCAATTGGTTGCTATAGCGTCGGGTAGAGTCTCTAAAATTTGAAACATCTTCCAAATAATATAAATATTGATTAACTATTAACACAACCAAAGGACCAAAGGGGGAGTACACACAACACACAATACACAATACACAACACATAATTGCGGCAATGACTTACCTTTTAACATTTTAGCATCCGGCGTGCAGGGACCCAAACCCTCTAGACACTTGATATAGTTGTTAAGCAAACGTTCCTGGCCCAATATTTCATCCAAATCCACATTGTCAAAGCGTTGATCGTAGGTTTGTTTCAAAGGAGCTGCTGTAGTGGCCGGAGGATGTGGCATGGCTTGTGTTAAAGCCATTAAACTCACGAATAATAATGTCCAGCAAATGAAATGAGCCATGTTTTATTTAGACACTGTTACTGTTTATGCGAAACTTTAAAAATTGTTTAAATTTATTCCATTTGAATACACAAGTTTTTATAGGAAAATGTTTGCCTTCAAAAAAACAAATCAACCTGCGTGTTATCAAACAATTTAAAGCCTATAAATCATTACAGTTTAATAAGATTTTTTGTATTTTTGTTTAACAAAATTAAAGCAATTTAAAAGCAATTGTTTTAATTTAAAACATTTAAGTTTAATTTCAAAATTGTTATTTAAATCGAAAAAATAAAAAAAAAATGAAAAATAAATCGTTCTAGTCTTACTTGCCACAACTCCAGTAAAAATTAAAACATTAAAACGAAAAATTGCTAGAATAGAAAAAATGCCTTATTTTTAAAGCAGTTTAAAATCTAACCTACTGGCATTAAAATGTCTGTAATATTTTATTATTACATGACCAAAGGGCATCATCTGCTTAAATAAAAATAAACGATAAAATAAAGGTATTCCTTGCCTATACCAATACCAATACCTGTACATAAGTAATAACTATAATCTGTTCGAAAATATCTTATTAGAACAAAAACGTGAAAATTGTTATTTTTATTCCGTCTTCATTCATCCATTTATTCACACAACAATAAATATGTACAACCAACGCAATGCATTTGCCAGTTTATAACCCATAAAGGTTTGTGGCTTAAGTCTTTTGTTTTTTTTTCTGCTTAAAGTGCTGCTTAAAGTATCCCACTGAAATGCAATGGTGAACAGAGAGATTGTAAGTAGTTTTGTTTTATTGCCTAGTTTAAGGGCACCAGACAATGTCATAATTTATGAACTTGAATATTATATTATTTTGGATTTTCATCTCGTTTTTCTTGCCTTTTTCATCTAAAATGCAAGCTCTCCCATGACATTAATGACATAAATCCTCTAATTCTTCTCTCATCTTCTTCGGTTACCATTTTTTTATGGCGAAATAAATGTATGATGAATGAATTATTGACGAAATATTAAAAACCAAAAACAGAATGACTTTAATCCTGTAGCCTTAAGGCATCATCTGTAATGTCTTTGAAGTTGGCTTATGAATATTTATTGTTCTTTTTATTTTCACAAAATCTATCAATAAAGGTTGGCTTATTGCTTTGAATAATAATTTTTGACAGCATTTCGTTTATGTAACCTTGCTCTTGACTTGACTACACAAATTATTACATAAGCATTCATATTGTATGTAAGAAGAGGTCATCATCATTCTATTTTTTCATTTCCCATCATAATATATCATTACGAACTTATGGTGAAAGGGTGAGCCCCAATTCAAATAAGTTTTTAAGTTTTAATCATTAATCAGAGTATACACAGCTATAGAATGTGTCACTACTTAGTGGAATTAAAGGCTCAAGTACTACGAAACGTAAAAGCATTAAACAATGTAAGATAAAAATCCTCGCACTAATGTTGTGTCAGTGTTAAGATCATCACTTTCGAAGCATGTCATGATGAAATGTGTTGTTACAGTCGCAACATTTTTATATTACACATATTAAATAATTTAATATTCATTTAATAATAATATTTGTATTTGACAATGTCACGCCCGTTACATTCATGAATATCAACTGTTGTGACCTGTATACGGCAGTGATGATGAGAAGTGGGATATTATTACTCTGAGAGCTATAACAGGGTGGTCCAAATTGGTGTTGGTTTCTTTTCACCTTTTTTTTGAATCATCACAATCATTATATTCTTACATCATTTGATTCATTTCAAATTCATCAATAAAGGATTCGATCTTAGACAACTTCATATTCCAAATGGCCTAATTTTACATTCATTGCTTATACAAAAGAAAAAAAATTTTTGTTATGAATTCTATTCATTCTTATTTTGTCACACCTGTTACTTTCTTCTAAAAAAACTATTTGCTGTTCTTAAAATTAGATTTTATTACAGTTCTAAAAAGCCAATAGTAAATGCATGAATTTTTACGCCTCTAATGATTAATATACATATGTCACACCAGTTACGTATTTTTTATTTTTCTGAAATTGAAAAAAAAAATTTAAAAAATTTATGAATTTATTTGCATAACGTCGGTGTAACTTCAATAAAAAATGTATTGCCTTTTCAAGCCACTCTAAACTATGTGGCGAACCTATGTTGGAAGACAACGTCGTACTTAAACCTGCGTTTAGGGCGATAGGATCTAATTACATATCTGATGTACAATTGATCCATATTCGACTTTATTTTGGCGATCTTTTTACATACTGACTTCAAATTAAAACGAAGTTCATTTATTGGTATTTGTCTCCCGAATTCCATAGTCATACATACATACATAATTGGCAATTACAACCCTTCAGTCAGGATTACGGCCTAGCTTCTCAACACCACTTATGTCGTGTGCCTTAATTTTATACGTGAGTAGTGGGACCTACAGTTTAACGTCGACTCCGAACGACAGATTTTGAGAAATTTTTTCATGGCAGAGTTTTTGCCAGAAATCTGCTGAGAGGAAGTCGCTGAAGAAATATTTTTTTTTCCATAGTCAGTGAAATCTAAAATGAAACCAGTGATTGATTAATTTGGTACTTTTTTTAATCCATATGAACCTCCTGATCTGCTTGTACAACGATAGGATCTTATTGAATGCAAACATTTTCAGTCGTATTGTTTTATAGAATATCTATTGGAAGTTTGATCAACTACCTACGATATTCCGCTCTTTTGACCGTTAAAGTGTTTACATGTTAATTGTAAACACGAGTGGTGGAGATATCTGACATGTAGTTTGAACCAGGGCCTCATGACCAATAAGTCGACACACTACGTAATAGACTACGGTATGTGTTAAACATTTGGCAACTGCTTAGTTTATTAAGAGCTGTTCAGCAACCAAAGGTTATCCTTGTATCGTCAATCTTTCAAGTCAACCAATTTCTTTGGTGATTGAAGGAATAGAAATGTTTTTTTTATTACTCGAAATATAAAATCTTTTTTTGTTTTATCTCTCACTGTTCAAATGAGTTCTTTAGAATTTAAATGGCCAAACAAAAGTTGCCTTTTTTTGCTTGTTTCGTATAAAAATGGGTTGGTTTTATATTGTATTGTAATGCGGTATTATCTTCTATCTCTTCTTAAAGATAAATTCTTATAAAATATGGTTCAGGAAATTATGCAGCAAAAATTATAACAAATAAAACAAAACAAAATAAAAAAAAATTGCACATAAAATGAAAGAAAATAAAGGAAAAGCCAACGGAAAATGCTTTGAAAGAAAGAAAAATATTAAGCAGGCTTCACATACATACATACATATATTAATAATTATGCCGTCGTATTAAGCAAAAAAAAAAGAAAAAAAAATAAATTTTTTATGAAATAAAAAAACAGTTATGCTTGGCTTAATATTTCATCTTAATTGTGTTTATCCATCTATGGGTTTCCAGCACAGCACCAACACAGCACGGCTTTATGCCTAAGCCATTAATGAGAAGGCCTGGCCTGGTCTGGCCTGGCTTGATCTTTTATAATGGATTAGTTGAGCAGCCAAAGCACGGTCGTTATAAATGCTTAAAGCCGTTAAAAAAATTAAAACATTTCGAGTGGTAAAAAGCCGGTGCATAAGTTATTAACACAAGTATTTTTATTTGTTTGTGTCCAGAGTTTAGTTCTGGCCACAGTAGTATACAAATACATTTTTTTTCTTCAAGCCATTGGCTAATGCTTAATGATGTTGCAAAAACTAACGCTAAACTTAACAAATCCCCCGGAAGTGGAACATCTTTCTAATATCATCATCATGCATCATATTTTCAAAGGTTTTTTGCTTTTTTTTCCAGGCATATTTATTTATTGCTTTCTGCATGTAAATTAGATTGAAAAAAATTGTTATGCAATCAATAAAAGCTTATTTTTTATTTTTATTATATTATTTTAGTACGTATGTATGTATATATGTATGTATATATGCCATGTAAAGAAAAATATGAAATTAATTAGAGCATAAAATATTTTTTTATGAAAAAAAATCTTGTTTCAGTTTTTTTTAATGCTTCAAAAGCATACAAATATTCATAACAGATGCCATTTACAACAGTTTTATTCATAATTTCAATCATTAACACCGTGTTTATATGGATTGTATTGTATTGTAGTAATGCTTTAAGCAAATTAAATAATTGCTTTTAAACTATTTTTATCTTCGAAAAAAAAAAAGTAATCACAATGGTTTTTTGTTTTCTTATTAAATAAATGCTTTTATAACAATTTTATCTGCATATCTGTATGTATTCGTATGCTTATATGTTGTTTAAGACCTGATGTGTTTTTTTTTATAATAACATACCATGTTACAGCATCGAATATTTGAAACAAAAAAACCTGACTTAAAGCTGAAAATGCTAACAAATAATATTTTCAGATTGAAAACACAGCTTGTGATTCGTTTTTATTGTCCTGAAAATCTTCTCCTTAAAAATAATAGGAGTGAATTGTGGAAATTTCTGTTACAATCCACTTGGGGAATCCTTTTTGTTGTTACATTTCTATGAAAAAGAAGATGTTACCTGCCGTAAAAGTGCTTTGGAATATTAATCACATCGATTACGATTTCAAATCCAGTTGCAACTTAACCACTTACATACATACATAATTGGCCATTGCAACCCTTCAGTCAACAGTCTTCTCAACACCACTCATGTTATATTTGTGAATTTTATATATGAGTGGCGGGACATACAGTTTAACGTCGACTCCGAACGACAGATTTTTCTGAGAAACTTTTCATGGCAATTGTTATTTACTCTCAGAGTTTTTGCCAGAAATCTGCTGGGAGGAAGTCGCCGAAGAAATATTTTTTCATTATCGTTTTGATATCTGATCGGGCTTCGGGTCTAATAAGCCAACACACTACCTACTAGACTACGGTGACTTAACCACTTAATAAAGACATAATTTGTTCCTCCTTGAGCTATCATTCGGTATATCAACTAGGTAATAGAGTGGTGATTCTGTGAGGCCTATTTGACTAGCCCAGTTGAACTAACCAATTACGTTACGACAAATCCCTTACAGATAGAACAAAAAACTGCGACAATCGATTTTTACAACCCTCTTTTTAGACGAATTTTTTGTTCAAATAAAACATTACTCCTCGTAATATTTTCCAAACCAAACTCTCATGGTTTTCTGTAAGTCACTACAGACGTATTTTGTTGGTCTTAGTTCTTAATGAATACAATTCCTCTTCTATTGACAACATACAATTTCAACGAAGCCGGAACTTGGTTTTTTTCTTTAATTTTTGTTAAGAAATCCTAGGCTAAACAATCAGCCAAACTGACTTACTTAATTAGTCATTACAAACTTTCTGACAAGATTATAACCTAGCTCCCTAGCACCACCCAAGCTGCATGTGTTAATTTTACACATGAATGCAAGACCTACAGTGTAAAGTCAACTCCGATAGACAGATTTTTGAGAAACATTTCATGGCAATTTTATTTTTATTTACTCTCAGAGTTCTTGGCAGAACCTAGTTGACTACCGACAGTCTACCTACTAGACTACGACGACTGGTTTAATCATCAAATTTCTATCTTATTGATAAAATCTGTTGGATAATAGGACTTTGCTGACTTAATACGGCCCAGCTGTTATCAGTATACAGTGAGCGCCAAAAGTGAGTAAACACCACTGAAATAATTAATTTTCTTAGGAGAGCGAGAAAAGTAAATGAGAATAGTCGAATATATTTCCAAAAATAAAAACGTTTATTTATTACTTATAAAATGTTAAAACAAAAACAACAATTCATGATAAAGGAACTCTTTTTTAATACTTAAGAACATAATAGAAAATTTAAAATTACATCGACACCCACGACTCACTTATGGCGCTCACTGTAGGTCCGAGAAGAGCGCTAAAACTTTATTCATCTGTTTTTTATATATATCCTTCAATTTAATTCCTTTCAGGCAAGTCGTAATTATATACCAAAGGTGCGATATTTTTATTTTAATTTATATAATCTGTGAGGTTTAAGATGAACAGGTTTATCATATAAGACTATGGTGCAGTTTTTGATTGTTGGAGCATTCTGTCATGCTTGTATTAAAGTATTGCAAACATGAGCACGTAATTCTTTACTTGGAACAGTTGAACTCAGTTTGTCTGACTATATTGTTCTCTGTATCTGTTAAGCATTTCTGCTGGGGTTACAATTGATCGTACACTATTACTCTTCTCTTGCCACAAGAGATTGTAGAGTTTCTTCTGATTACAATTCGGCAGTTTATGAACTTGAAGATCACATGCCAAATAGAGTGGCACGGTCCATTGAGAGTTTTCAGCTACTTTCAATTCATACATACATAACATACATAATTGACCATTACAAACCTTCAGACAAGATTACGACCTAGTTTCTCAACACCCCTCATGTTGTGTGTGTTAATTTTATACATGAGTGGCGGGACATACAGTTTAACGTCGACTCCGAACGACAGATTTTTCTGAGACACTTTTCATGGTAATTTTATTTACTCTTAGAGTTTTTGCCAGAAATCTGCTGAGAGGAAGTCACCGAAGAAATATTTTTTTTTTCATATTTCGTTTTGATGTCTGACTGGGGATTTGAACCGTGGCTTTGCGTCTAATAAGCCAACACACTACCTACTAGACTACGGCGACCTCAATTCACTTCTTTTAATTCTGAAGCATTATTATGTCTTATAGATGTACTGCATCCTACTAAATAGATTATTTTTGAGCATTCTCTCAGCCAATCTTTCAATCACAATTCAAAACCAAAAAAACAAATTATCTCTTGAATACCATATAATCTGGAAGAACATCTTTATCATCAGAAATTTTTAAGGTCGCCTATTTCGAATGTTGATTCTAAAAATCAAATTTTTATTTTGAAATTATTGAAAGTAATGAAAACGTTTGTGTCATATGTTTACACAGCAATTAGTAACTGATGAAATAAAATATTCTTTTTCTAATCTTTAATGCTCCTATCAATGTCAAATTTATTTCTCATTCTTTTTCTTTTTTTTTTTTGTCTTCATTTTCTAACAATCTTACGCTAATTTGTTAAAATAATAATTTGTTATCGAATGGCTGTGTGCAATAAATTCAAGATTTTCTTTTTATCGCATCGCATCACAATAATCAATGAATGACTTGTCAGCGATGCTGCTGCTGCTCCTATTAATTGGTTAACTTGGCAAAAGCATACACAAGTAATATGAGACATAACTCATATTGCTCGAAAAGAGGCAATTATTTACTTTGCAATGATAATGAAAAAGAAAAAAAAATTAAGATAACGAATAAGTAGAAGAAGAAGAAGAAGTAATTTAATGACATTTCACAAATTGCATTAGAATGGAAAAAAGAGAGAGAGAGAAAAGGAAAAAACTTCAAACGAACGACATTATAATTGTTGAAGTGCAAATGTAAGAATATAACGATGATGATGATGATGATGATTATGCAACATCTACAGTAACATTCTGTTTACAACAATTTATGAGTTAGAAACATGAGCAATAACAACAAAAAAATTTCTTTACTAACAAATGTTGTTAACAAACATACTCCACAAAACAACAGTAATATTCACCAAGAGACAGAGACATGCAACAATAAAAATATTGCTTGGAAGCATGGTATGTGGAAAAAAGAAAAGAATACAGAGGAAATAATAAATTTAAAAGAGTGCAATCATTTTGTAATGAGTATTAGATATAGGTATCCAAAAAGTAGTATCTACTAATAGTAGGTAGATGTGAAGCAGCAGTTCAATCCCTGACTCAGACATCTCGAAAAAAAACGAAATATGAAAAAAATATTTCTCTAGGCGACATCCTCACAATAGTTTTCTGTAAAAATCAAAATTACCATGAAGCTTCTCAAAAATCTGTCCATCGTAGTTGATTTTAAAGTGTAGGTCCCGCCACTAATAGATAAAATTAACACACACAACTTGGCTGGCGTGAGAAACTACGTCATAGATCCTATTAAAGGATTGTAATAATCAATTCAGTAAGTAAGTAAGATGTTTCCAAAATAAAAAGTGAGGTTTGTGAGTTTTATTAGTGAACTATTCTCTCATCATTATGATTTTATTCTTTTATGTTTCTGCTTTCCTACATAAAAGAACAGAAAAAAAAGACGGAAACCTCTAATGCATACATACCATTAGTAATAAATAATATAGTTTTTCCACTTGATCAAAGGAAATAAATATGCAACTATAGTAAGCACACACATGCACACACCCACACATATCGGTACACACTGTCTTGTTTAAGCCATGGTTATATGCTTTAAATAGCACAGAATTAGAAGAGAATCAAATACAAATAAGAAATGATAATGATGTTGTTGTTATTAGAAATCGTATATAAAGAAATGGAAAAAAACAACAACGAAAAAAAATTTTATTATTAAACCCAGATAAACCATAGAAAACAAGAGGCAGAAGAAGAAAGAGAAGAGCAGAGTAAAGTCTTTCTCTTTTACTCTTCTTCAGAGTAGAACTCTTGTATTTTTCGTATACAATTCTTAAGGCTGGCTGGTTTTTTTTTTTGTTATTGTTTGTTTGTAAGCCACAAATGCGGTCCATTGATGACTTTCTTTGGCAGATAGATTCTAAGCGGAGAACGTTTTCAACTTTCAAACGTAACAAACGTGTGCGCCAGTTATATGCTTAAAAGCTAAAGTTAAAGAAAAGACGCCAAAAGAAATTATTTAAATTTCTTTGAAATTAAAACAAAAACAAAAAGAAAGAAGAAGAAAAAAGAAAAGAAAAAAAATTAAAGAAATTGTAGCTTAAAACAATGGAAATTTGCATTTAAATTGAGTGTGAAATAATAGTGAATTCTCTTTCGCTGAATATGTAGAGTATTAAACAACAACAATAACAATGAAAGAAATAAAAATAATAAAAACAAGTATTCTCAATAAAAATAAATTGAAATTAAAAATAAAAAATAAAAAATAGAAAAGAAAAGAAGAAAAAATGTTTGCTATGTTTACTAGTATGTATGTGTCTTAAGTCTTTTGTTTTTCTTTAACTCAGCACAGCCAATTACACACACAGAATACAGATACGCAAATAATTCTTATTGTCTTGTTGAGAAAAAATTTATTTTTTTAATGAAATAAAGTATGTGTGTTTAACAAATTGTTAATGAAAGAAAATAAAAATTGAAAAATGTTGAAAATATTTATATGTAAAGTTTAAATAAAAGCTTCTTTTATAAGTCCATATTACATAGTCATGAACAATTTAATGAAATTAGAACTTATGGTAAGCGATTTGAAATATTTCCTCTCTTTTTATTTTGATTCTTTTTTTTATTTTGAAGCAATAATAACCATTAAACTCATTATAATTATTTTGAATTGTGACATTATTTTTAACTTACATTTTTTTTCTTTTTTTTGTTCTTTAACGACATTATAAATGTTTTGCAAAACAACGTTTAACCTTCGCCGTAATTTATATGAAAAAAATTTAAAAAAAATATTAAAAATATTTATGCAGTCATTACCAGCAAAGCGTGTAATAAGAACTATTTTTTTTCTCTTTCTCTCTCTCTTTCTCTATGTACATATATATATATATATTGTCGTTTACATATGTATGTATATTTTCTTTGATTTTTTTTTCTTTTTATATTTCATTCTCATTTATTTTATTTTTTCCTTAGTATTTTTTTTTTTATTTAATTCAGGTGTTTTGCATTTTATTTTATTTTATGCATATTTGATCTTTTAGTATGTATGTAAGTATGTAACATACCAGCAAAATAGTGTTTTAAATGAACTGTAATCACTTTTTGTTTTGTCTTGTCTTGTCTTGTCTTGACTTGTCTGTTACATATGATTTGTTTTTGTTTTTTTTTTTTTTGCTTTATATCTGGTTTCTTATATAAATTGAGGTTATTTCTGAAATGTAACTGTTAATTAAGTGTAAAGAACTTAGCTTTGCAAACAATTTATTTAAATCCAAGAAAAAAAGAATTCAAGAGAAGGTTTTTGTTTTTTTAATTGCAAAGCATACGAAATTCATAAGAAAAATACAAATAAAGATTAATAAAAATGGAAGAAAACAAATTCATAAATTCATAAAAATAATGTAAATAATCATAGGTTTTGCTAATTTATCCAAAGAAAACAACCTTAAATGCTAAAATTGATAATCCATCAGAACATTTAATGGCCACTGCAGCAACTACTACTACTATTGTTCCAACAGTTAAAACTCATAAAAAGAAACTTTTTTCTGGTGATATCGTCAGCAAGAGGTCATGAAAACAAATAACTAGAGACGTTCCCATAGCTTTTATTTCACTGGATACTGAATGGTTGCCTAGTAGTCTATTCTAGTAGTATATGGAAAATGAAATATTATTTCCTCTCAGTAGAATTAATTTAGAAGCAAGATAATTGAATATCATACGACTTCAGGTCGAGAGAAATTTAAACATGATTTTATGTTCGAAGTATTAGAATAGAAGTATTAGAAGTCGCCGTAGTCTAATAGGTAGTGTGTTGGCTTATTATACGCGAAGCACGGTTAAAAGCACCCGGTCAGACATCGTAACGAATTATGAAAAAATATTTCTTCGACAATATCCTCTCAGCAGATTTCTGGTAAAAAAACCTCTGAAAGTAAATAAAATTGCCATGAAAAGTTTCTCAGAAAAATCTGTCGTTCGGAGGTCCCGCCGCTCAAATATAAAATTAACACACACGACAAGAGTGGTGTTGAGAAGCTAGTCCGTAATATGGACTGAAGGGTTGTAATGGCCAATTATGTCTGTATGTATTAGAATATCATACCAACGAGGACCGATATCTGTACTCAATGGTACTAGAAAGTTTTCTCTTAGATTCCATACGGAAAATAATTTATTCGTTTGAATCTTGACCCCCCAATCTGCCACCTCTACGGCCTCATCTCAGGATGGGGTAATGGTTCGGGATGTTATTTTTCTAGATGTATGCATATGCCCTGCTATAAACAGTGATAGAACAGGTTGGCTGCTGGGCTTAGATAAGTCCAATCTTAGTTATTGGGTTTACAACAGGGCACTCCGCTATTAGATCGCTGACAAGAATCTGGAACAGATCCCAGCCAGACGAGGAGGAGTTGGAAACTAGCGAACACCTCCACGTAATTTTGAACTGCTATCGATACTACAGATCAGTCTATGGAAATAATGATTGCTTTAGAAGAGCCTGTAAAACCTGTAATAAATGTTAAAAGTAATTGATTTCTCGAAGAGTAAAGAAGTCTTAAAAAACCCTAACCATATTTTTAAATTGACAAGTAAAGTTTTTCTTTTTGTTCACATGTATAAAACTGTTATTGTATACATATATGTATAGTTAGTCAGTAAGAATAAATTATCTATTGACAATAAATAAAAATACATAAATAAATAAACTGTCCAGCCCATAGTAGGTTGAGGTTGAGCAGCCTGGGTAGAGGCTTCTTTGAGGTTTTGACCTCTATAGATTCATTAATAATAATAGTTTCAGCTTGTTCTCGCTCTCTTGCATGTTTGTGGTTTGTGGTGTTCCTCCGCCTCCTTATTCTCCCTTTCCTACTTCGTCTCTTTTTCCCTATCTCCTTTATTAAACTCTCTCTTTTAGGACGTATTACAATGGGTCAATTTGAATTTGTCTCAATGGCAAGTACACGTCCCCTAACTTAAACCTAGACCTAAACCTAATCAAACATGCACCTAAGTCTATCAAAATACACGCGAACGTATTTCATTGCGATGAAATTCCACCAAATTTTGTAAAACTAGTTAATACCTGGTCCAGATGCCATTAAAAAAATATTTTTAAACGATGCAAAATTTACTGTAGTGCTGTAGCAAACTTTTAAAAGAAAAGGAAAAGACCTTGATCAAAGTATCAAAAAACCAGTAAGCATTGATTTTTATTAAAAAAAATTAGGAGACTATCTAGCTATTAGCCAACAAAGGCCGATAAAGAAAATTAATATTTTGCAAAAATTCTTTGAAAAAAAAAAAACAAAAACAAACAAATCTAATCACATTTAACATGGGCTACTAAAATATATAAAAAAATATGTTTTCCATATAATATTAAAGAAAACCACGTCTTCTTTAATTGTAATTATTTTTTTTAAAATTAAAAATTTTTTATGTCTTGTATGTAAGACATTAAAAAAACATAAATAATATTCTGTAAGTAATTTATTTATATATTTTTTGTTTTTGTTTTATTTGTTCACAATTAACAGAAATATTTTTCTGTTTATTCTCAAAATGATGTGATTTCTCTCTCCTGTTACCCTATAAAATATTTATTTATTTTTTGTATTAACATTATTTATTGTTTTTATTCTTTTTAATGTTGTTTTACACCCTAAAAAGGTGCGCCGCAGAGATTTTATCAAAATTTTAATCAAAAGAAATTTACAAAACATTAAAAAATAATTATGGTCATAAAATTTATCTTAAAAAACCGACACTGTATAAGATATTTTTCTTAGTGAAAGCAGTCAAAAAGAAATAAAATTAAAGTAAAAAAAGCAGAAGGGTTTTACAGAATACATATATGCAAATTTTCTTCTCAATCTTAAAATCTTAAAAAATATATTTATTTTGCATATTTTTGAGGCTAATTTGCACAGCGTGGTAAACTAGCATTATTTTGCGAATAGTGCGCTATTACGTACTATTTCAATTTTTCTGCTATTTCAGACAGAAAAAGTAGTATTTAATAAGCTTTAAAAGCCAGAGGAATAGTTGATTCATATGCTTTAAAAACAACTCTTAAACAGACTCTTAATGATATGGAGATATGAGTACTAACTCTACTATGTGTTCTTGAATTCATATTATTTTTTCTCTGATATGTGCTTTCATCTAAACAATGGCTCATATTAGGCAGTCAGGTAGCCATTTCTAGGCTATCAATCCAAGAAAATGGCCCATCGTGATACCACTGGCCTCCATTTCCATTAATCCTAGAACTATACAGAGTTTCTAATGAAGCCACGTAGACTACTCGGATTCATTCGTACTCACTACAACATGGATTTATAAGGTTTATAAGGTTGCAATTAGTATGAGTACAACATTGACATCAAACTCATAACACTCGAAATATGTTTGATTCATAAGCCAGCCTACTCATTCAGATTCATAAATTTACAAGAATACTTATAATACTCATAAATGATTCGAGTGATTCGAATCATTCATTAAAATTTACAGTCTTTGTTGTTGTTGCATTTACAAAAAAGAAGAAAAAAAAAGACAAAGACACCAAGCAAAGCAAATACACAACCTTCTAGTTAGTATTGTGTGTTCGTACGCGAATCATACTTATTTTGTGATTCTTTTAAATGTTGAGTCAAGGAGAATCGAAATCAATAACATCATACGTGTTGTTAACTATGAATATGATGAGTACATCAAACTTTGAATATGAGTAGAGGTTCCATGATACATATTAAAATAAGTATGAATGCGTATCAGTATCAGAAATTATGAGTATGATTCGAATCTAATCTGAAGTTATATTCTTCCTAGAGATGTTGTTATACTTAATAATCCATCTTGTATGGCTGGCACTTCCTTTTAAAGCTGTCGAAGTCGTCCACTAACCCTATCGAGTGAGATATATCTGCCGACTCCAAAATCAACAGCTCCTTCTAGTTTTAAACTATCGGAGAACTGAACCTCTCTATCTCTAAAGGAATATTTGATGAACAAATAATATCACAGCAGTGTCCTATGAAATTACCACGAACATTTTCTTCTCAGACCCTATTAGATTATTTGCATTGGAAGAGTCTTTATCCGCGCCGTTAAAACAGACCTGACACGCAGAAATGCAAAAATATTCAGCAAGTTATTGCTAAAACTGATGATAGAGATGACGTAAATGCAATGCAACTAAAATGGAATTATAATTTGGGTCGATTACCAATGTAGACTCTATCTGCCATAGAGTGATTGATGCAAAGCTAAGCTTAGGTCAATAGAACCTATTGTAGGCCTCCTAAAAATAATATGCGTTCATGTCTCAAATAATTTGAATACTTTGGTCACCGTATAATTTTCTTTGGAAGCATTAGGGATATCTAAACTATTTGAAAGACTAAAAGGGGAGTTTTAATTGTTTTCATTTCAAAAAACAATAAAAATTATAAATAATTTTGAATATCCATTGCATGTAATTAATTTTATTTTTCTGTTTTTTTTTTCTTTGCAGGTAAGCAAGCTGAAAATTTCTTTTCATTGATCTTCTGTAAGTAATAAATCTTATTATTAAAGAAAAAGCTTCAAAAGTAAGTCTTAACATAAAATTCTCTTCATATAATGGCCTAAAAATGGATTTGTTGTTGAGAAATGATCAAAATTTGTTGTATTGAATTGCTATTATTATTGAAACAATCCAACTAATTGGATGGAACAACGACATAACGATTAGCAGCGATCATCAACAAATTCTTGTTCCACTTTCCAACGATTAATTTTCTTAATTTTGAAATATTAATCGTCGCATGCCAGCTATCAGCAATCGAAAATACGTTTGTATTTGCAAAATACGATTTAAACTTTTACCCAAGTGACTAGAGTTGAGTAGAGTAGGGTTGAGTTACAAATATTTCAAATTCTTTGGTTATTAAGATGCAGATGAAGATGAAGAGAAGACAGATTCGTGCTATTCTTGCCAAAATTGTTTTTTTTTTTTATTTGTTCTTTTCAGATTTACTTTCTCTCATCAGCTGAATTTGTTTAATAACTTTGACATCATTTGCGTGAAAATTTTTGTTTATTTTCTATCTTTTTGTGTTTCAAGAGACACACTTTTACACACAATTTTATTTCATTTATTTATCATATCGCCACATAAATTATAATATTTTATTGTGTTTTATTTGTGTTTTATTTTGTAATTAATTAGTTTAACACCAATACCACCTTGTCTCATATTTCAGTGGGGGGTTATTGCGGTACAAAAGTTTCATTTTCAAAACACAATATTTTTTTGTTTTAATTTTGTAACACAGTTTCTGTTTCTGTTTCTGTTTTATTTGAAATTTGAATTTGAAATTTGGATTTGGATTTGAATTTGGATTTTATATTGAATTTTCGTAAATTTCAATATGATTAACCCAGTTATTGTTTTATTGGCGTTTTAAGTTTTGAATTGCCAGTGTTTGTAGTGTTTTCATGTAAAATAGGTGACGAAAGTTACCGTTTTAAGAGGAACAATAGTTTCAGTTTTTGTTTGAATTTTAATGAACGAATCGAGGCCTTAACTTGTTTTATGAAAAATAAAAAACATAATAAAACTATTTTTGAAAATGAAAACTTTAAATTAAAATCGTATTCATATTGAAAGGGGAATGGCCCCCATAGAATTTATATTCTACAGCACTTACGTTTTCGTTAAGATGAAACAGACAAATATTTACTTTATTTCTTGTATTTGCAGAATTCCTACATATTTTTTTAATCAAAACCTTTATAATTTTCTTAAATAAACTCGTAAATAAACATTGAAAAAATTTGCTTTCACCGGATATTTAATTCCAGATACATCCTACAATAATACCCTCTACGAAAAGTACTCTGAATAATTGGACCCGTAGCCTTAAACAATGTAGAAGGCAAATCATTTTAAAGGTCTTCGTTTTATTATGCTTTTCAAGACCAACACTCAGAGGATGGATCCTACTCAAGCAGAGCATTATTTTAAAATTAGGAAAACAGGCTATGTTTAGGTGGACAGAGGCAGTAGTGTTTGTGGACATTAGATTTGAATCTGTTTATAACTGACAGGGAAGACCTCTTCAAGAAGAGATTTACATACAGTCCCTTACTCTCGCTAAAGCAAAATCGGTTGAAGTAGCGATAGTACAGTGTCAAGTCACATTGCGACGATGATTCAATGAATCGATACAGTTGGATACCCTACCGTCATTAATAAATACCTTCGCAGTTTCCTGTACACAGGCGAGAAGCTTCAAAATAGTCTTTGAGGCACCGGTCCATACCTAAGAGTTGAATTCCATTCTCGGTCTGATATATGTGTTGTAAAAAGTAAGGAAATCAGATGAAGTGAAGTATTTCGTGTACCATCTTAAGCAACCATTGCATTTAAATGTATCTTACGATACTTGAAAAATGTGATGGTCGTTCGGAGTCGACTTTAAACTGTAGGTCCCGCCACTCATGTATAAAAATTAACGCACATAACATAAGTGGTGTGAGAAGCTAGTTTGTAATCCTGACTAAAGGGTTGTTATGATCAATTATGTATGTATGAACAGCAAGAGCATCTAACTACACAATATTACTGCTGCGCTTGCTTGTCAATTAACATCCATACATAACATACATACATAACATACATACATACATACATACATAACATACATACATAACATACATACATAACATGCATATATAACATACATACATAATTGGTCATTACAACAATTCAGACAGGATTACGACCTAACTTTTCACCACCACTTATGTCGAGTGTGTTAATTTTATACATGAGTGGCGAGACCTACAGTTTAAATCGACTCCGAACGACAGATTTTTTTGCGAAACTTTTCATGGCAGGTTTATTTTAATTTCGTACTTTTTTCCAGAAATCTGCTGAGAGAAAGTCGCCTAAGAAACACTTTTTTCATATTTCGTTTTGATGACTGGCCTGGGATTTGGACTCGGGCCTTACGTCTAATAAGCCAACACACTACCTACCTACGGCGATCGGGAAAGAACTTTTGCAAAAAAGACTCTTCCACATACGAATGAATTGACAAAAGTCCACTTGTGAGTTTCTCTTCCTAATGGCGAGCTAAAGAGTTAGGATATAATGAAGAATTTCTGAATAAATGTAATTTTCGGAATATGAATATTTCGAGAGTATTAAAAGCCTCCGATAAATATTGATGAACTGGGTAAAAGTCTTGCCTATTATTAATCGATAAACAACATGAGTTTCAGAGTTTGGCTGTAGGTTATATACGACTCAAATTCCGATCTTCTAGTCTCTCTTATAAAATCAAATGATTTTAATATAATTTAAATAAATAAAATAAATAATTAAAATAAGAACGTCATTAATGAACGTAATAAAAAGATTTAGGGCTACAACAGACCTTATAGTGCCCCCCGAACTAAACCTAAACTTCACAGTTTTACGTTTTAATCCATGAGGAAGCTTGTTATGAAACCAGGGATATAATTACCGTTACCAAAAGCAATAACTTCTGATAAAAGTGCTCTGTGACACACTTTCACAGATACCAAGCAAATGTGTCTTCAAACACAAGCATGCTCTACCTATACTCTACTATAATTGCCTGATTGCTTATTCACCACTAGGTCACTGGAGAGCGGGTATTACGAAAAAGGAACGTTGAGACGATTGTTGTACTCTGGATATTTTTTACAATAAATCCTTATTGGATTCACTTTTTTTGGAATATTTGAAAGCAAAGGAAAAATCGCCATATGGAAATGCTTTGAAGTCTATTGCTCCAAGGCCATACGTACCAAAAATCTTCCTTATGTTGAGAGCCATAATTTTTTTTTTTTTTTTTAATTTCAGACAAAAACTACAGTCTTTCTACTTTACAAGTTTCAGTGACCTGCAGATAATTACTTTTTTTTTTTTTTTGCTTTTGCATTTATAAATTTCTGAAGGCCATTTTTTGAAGTCAATGAAAAGTCATTTGATCTAAAAATATCTGCAAAAAACACACACAAACCGTTTTTAATCTCAATTTTAACTGTGATTAACATTTGCATTCTGTTAAGTATTGTTGTTGTTGTTTTTATGGTAATTTGCTCATACATATGTGTGTTAATAACATGATGTTCTCATCATAAAAATGTCAAATTGTCTTTACGCATCAATTCAATTCATTGCAATTCCATTCCATTCAGTTTAATTTGAATTTGAATTTAAATTTGCAACCCAATAATTCAACAAACAACTCAATTTGACTGCACTCCACTCAGCTCAGCACAATTTTTTTTTTTTTTTGAAAAGCAATTGCAACGGCGCAACGTCATTATATTATGGCAGCTAAGCCACCGAGCAGCGGAACTTGTAATACTTGAAAGCTCTTTAACATACATTTTGAGAAGAGGAAAATTTTCAAGAAATTCTTTGTAAATCACTTCAAATGATTTTTGTTGATTTAAATTATTTTTGATACGATTCTTTTTTCTATTTTTTTGGCTTGAATGCTTGCTTTTATGTTGGCGTACATACATATGTATGTATATTGATTAGAATAACAGGTCTTTTTGAAGACTTTATGTGGTTAACACACTAACTGAGTGACCCAAATTGCTGGCAATGTAAGTGAAGTTTTTCTTTTTCCAATGAAAAAAAAATCATCATCGACTGCAAAACGATATTAAATGCTGAAAGATTTCCATGAAAAATTAGAAAAGAAAACAAGAAACAAGCAAATCATAGTTATTGAACATAATAAATGAATGAATGAGTGAATAAATGAATGAGTGAGTGAGTAAATGAAACTTGTTCTATTATAACACACAGCAACAGTTTAAGACAAGTTTAATAGTCATTCCTCAGCTTACATTGTTAGCAGTTAGCAGGCCTAAATACACACATGCGCACACACACACATGCAAGAAATAGTAAACAAGCTAACAGGCTATTGTTTACAGGCAATGGTTTACAACAAATCAAAAGACTTAAGCAACAAGCTTGGTGTGCATTTAATTGCAATTGACAATTTGACAGTTTCAAATGGAAATTCGTAAATAGAATTCGTATTCGTAATTGTAATTGTAATTGTTTATCTGTTTTTCGTTGTTGTTGTTGTTGTTCTATTTTCAAACAATCAATACTTATTGCCAAATCATGCAGAAACAAACATTCATTGAAATTCTTTAATAGAAACTTCTCTACTCACAACCTTAAAAAATCTTGTGGCTAAAATTTTTAAAGGTAAACCACTTGAACCCGCATTTTTGCTATTTTTTTTCTCTCTCTCTTTCCATGTTTAACTTGCTTACAAGGCATTCAAAATAAAATGCAAAAATTCTTTATGAAAATAAAAACAAACAAAAAAATTGCCTCAAAATCTTAAATCTTTTAAATGAAAAACATAAAAATTAAATGTTATTTCATACCATGGTAGTGTATTTATTTACTCTCAAATATTTGTGTATATGTATGTTTGTAATACAAACTCTCTATGTATGTATGTCTGTATGCATATGATGCTCACATAAAATTGATTGTTTATGTAGGTCAGTAGTATAAAACACAAAACAACACAACAACAGTGGAATTGTTTATTTATCTGTGCTGTTGATGTTAATGTTGCTTTTGCTGTTGGTTGCCTGCTGTCTGTTGCTCGTTGTTACTGTTGTACTGTTGTTACTGTTACAGGCATTTGCTAGCGGTTTGAGAGGCTGTATGGAGTAGCAACGACATTGCTGTTGTGACTTTTACAATATTTTTTTCATATTTTTTTTGCTTGTTTGTTTGTTTATTTGTGTGATTTTTTCGTTCAAAGTTTTTCTTTTTCGGATTTCGTTTTTGTCAGAGATTCATTAATAATGATAACGTTATACATTAATGCGACTATTTTATAGTGAATAAACAACACAACACAAATCTACAAGGCAATACAGCAGCACAGCCACTTCTGTGTCTCAAACGTTCATAATTTATCCACTAGTTCCTACTACTTACACCCGGGGATATTGAATTGAAGTCAAAAATAGCAGAATATCGAAAAAAAACATGGTTTTGGGAAGAAATCTTATGCCCTAGACTTGTAATCTCTAATTTGAGTGGAATCATACTGTGCTGCTGAGCTAATTGATAAGGCAGTCCAAAATTTCTCTCGTAATTCATTCAAAATCTTGAAAATAGTCTTCTAACTATTTCTGTCTGTGATTTTCGGGAGCGTGATATATGCTCAGAGAGTGCTATGCAGTTTCCTCTTCTGCATCATTAAAGCTCCTGTGACTTTATAATCATAACAGTTGCTGTAGTCTAGTAGGTAGCTTGTTGGCTTAATAGACGTGAGGTCACGATACAAATCCCAGGTCAGACATCAAACCGCAAATTTGAAAATTCTTTGTTGACTTCTTCTCAGCAGATTTCTGGCAAAAACTCTGAGATGTAGAATAAAATTGCCATAAAAAGTTTCTCAATAAGCTGTCTTTCGGAGTCGATTTTGAACTGTAGGCCTCGCCACTCATATATAAAATTAACACACACAACATAAGTGGTGTGAGAAACTAGGTTCTAATCCTGTAAATATGTAAATGGAAACTGTTTCTCATTTTTATTTTGTTGCTATAATTTTCACCACAACTGTTTCTATTGATAATTATTTGGGTGTATGTGTGTGTGTTTTTTTCCACAAACAAGCAAGAATAAATAACAACAACAACTCATACAACAGCTGTAGTAGTGTGATAAACACACTCAATCCAGTAGTCCATACAACTAAGCAGCACTACTCCAGCATAGGTTGTGGTAAAAGTTTACGACTTGAATAGAAAAAAAAGTAAAAAAAAGAAGCAAAACACTTGCGTCTCAACAATAATTTGTTGTTGTTGATTTTATTTATTCATACAACTAAAAATCTATGCAACATTATTAACAGCAATAGCAACAACAACATCAGCCACAGCATAGAAACAACTGTTCTTTTTCTAAAAGGAAAGCCACCATGTAAGTGTTGCTAGTGTACCAAGTGTAGCAAGTGTAGTGTGGTGTAGCAAGTGTAGTGTAGTGTAGTTGCTTGCCACATGTTCAAATAGTCGTAGTTGTGTTGTCGAACACAAGAAATCCATTAAATTTGGATGGAAATCAGATGAAACAAAAAAAATGGTAAGAAAGAACAGGTTGAAATAGAAACACAGCTCCAATTCCAGTAGGCGTTTAGTTTTATTAATTGCCTCCAGTGATTAAATAATACAGGGTGATAGAAATGGGAACACATACCAATTACAACTTGTTATTGTTTTTTCTTAAAGAGTGATTAATGGCATCAATTTTTTTTGTGTGACTTTGTCTTATTTAATGGAAATTGGAATCTGTAATTGAAGTAATGGTTTAATTTCAAATCGAAATTGTTTGAAAAAATTAATAGGCCAAGTTCTTTGAACAAATATGAAGAACTTCTTTCTGAATAATGAAAAACAACCGTCATCATATTCATTGTCAAGCTCATGAAGAGATACATCGTCTATAGGCAACCAAAAAATATCGAGAAATCTTTTTCTTTATTTTTCTTTTCAAAAATGTGAGAAGTTGAAAAGAAATTAGTAAACGAACCTTTATTACTTTTCTAGTTATACTATATTCAGACATGCACTTTTATTGACTCAATATTCGGTTATTTGAGTACAATATTTTAAGTGTTCAGACATAATATAAGCAATATTGATTTGAGTTGTCAAATGTCAACAGATAGTGTTCGGAAAATTGCAATATGCTCACTGAACGTACTTATGACAGTGCTGTATTTTAAGTTTTACTCAATATTATAACAATTTGCGTATTTATTGCGCAATAATTAATTGAAACTTTATATAAAATATTGAGCTCAATAATGGCGTTTATTGCGATTTACGCAATAAAAGTGCATGTCTGAACATGGTATTAGCTTAGTTAAGTAGATGATCTTTCATTAACGAGTTCACTCGAAGACACTGTAGTCAATTGGAATGCTCTTAAAATAAAACCTCAAATGCAAGCACTGCTCTCATGTCCTTAACATAGCCTGAAATGGGAGCAACTGTTGCAAATACCTTTTGGCAGAAGTCCTATATGCTCTGATATAACTTCAACCACAAAAATATGCAATTTCGCTACCGTTTAACATAATTTAGCAGTTTCAGAGTTCTCTCTCTCTCTTTCTATATGTCTAGATTGAAAAAACTTGGAAGCCCAATATTTATCAAGTAATTATGTTCCATGATCAAAATTTCTTCTGGGGTATATAGATATTATTTTGTATCTCTATAGTATCTTCAAATCCAAGCGATCAATCATTTCATTATGGCTATATACTAACTGTTTCCCAAAACTAGTCTTAGTCTACTATTCATCCAGCCAGCAGTTTCAGTAATCATATGCTTTGTGTACTGTACTAGTGAAGAAGTTCAAAGCATTAATGTGTGCTGCTTTAATAGCAATCGGACTTATGTTGACTTGGCTTTCATGTGCGTAATATAATGTAATGAAGGTGGTTTCAAACGCAGGGCATTGTTTCTTACTGAGAAAAGTATCGATTTATTGTGCATTTATTATTTCTCAATTACAGACTTAATACGTCAAGAAGCCGAATCAGCTAGTTAAAAGTAAATCCTATACACCCAGTTTATATACGTGTAGTAAGTGGACTGTATTTTCTATTACCCCAGTGTTACATGATTGGTGATCAAGTGCTACATCGACTCCTCCTTTCCATGTCAGAATCTGCAGATACTACACACATACATAATAGGACCTTACAACCCTTCAGTCAGGATTACGACTTAGCTTCTCATACCACTCATGTTGTTAGTTAGACTCTAACTCCACTTTTAGTCGAATTTTGTTAACCCCAAAATTTTAGAAAGGATTTCTTTCTAATTCAGTTCGTTCATCAATTAAACGAGGTATAAAATTAATGTATGTATTTATGAGTCATTATGATAATTAAAAAATCTAATCGTAATTATTATTTTAAGCAACAGATTTATTTACATCGTTTAAAATCCATACAAGTAGTTTCTCACCAAATGAGAAAAAAATTATATTAGCAGATGTGGCCGTTAAAAGAATTTTACTGGCGTTAATAAATGCATTTTAACTTGGATTTTAACTGTGTTTCCTTTTTCGCTTTTTTTTTTTTGTAATAAATTTTACATCTGTTTTGAAGCACTTGTTTAAATGAGCAACTAAAATTGAGATGTTTTTGTTTTCTGGCCGGGGCCATAAAATGAAAAAAAAAAATAAAATTATTATGCACACGCCTAAAAAATAAACATAAAAACAAATGAAAAAAATATTTCACTAGTTTTGTTTTTATTGTTGTTATTATAATTTTCACTATTTGTTGGTGTTGTTGTTGTTTTTTCTCATTTATTTTCGCTTAATGGTCCACTGCGTATTTAACTAGTCAGGCATTTATTTTCTCCGTTTTGTGTTGGAGCACTTGTTATGCGTTTTTTGCCTAATGACTGTAACAAAAGGTGGGGTCTGCTTGTTTTTATGATCGCTTAGCCCCCCAACCTCACCTGTAAACAGAAACAATAAATTGTATGTGAAAATGTGTGTGTCTTGTAAACTCATTAAAATTTGTTTGGTTTTTTGGTCTCGTCTTTCTTTCTTTGCATTCATGGCCTCAACCATTTATCCAAAGCCTTGTCTGGCCTGGCCTGGTGATGCACTTGTTGTTTACCGGTGATGAATTTTAAATAATTTTTCAGTTTCTATTTTTTCAATCAATTTTAAGCCTCTTCAGTAGTAGTAAATTGCTTTTCATTTCATTTTTTTCCCTTCATAAAAATATTTAAATTTTATACTCAAATGCTGCTGTTTTTTCATGTTTCTGTTCAAGTATTTGAACGTTTTTTTTTCTTGCGTTGAAAATAATGTAGTGTTTGCATTGCAAATAATTTTTGTGTTTTGTGGTGTCATTTATTTTTTTTCCTTTTTTTTAATTTTTTTATTTCACAAAATTTGTTTGGAATTTTAATTTTTGGTTGTTTCTTTTTTTTCATGTACAAAGAAGCCACCAAAAACAGTTTCACTTTCATGAAATTTTAAATTTATTTCTGTTGTTTAATTTCAGTTTCATTTGCCAACATAAAGTAATAAAAAAATTTACAAAAACCAAAAAAAAATGGAATTTTTAAAATAAAATTTTTTTTGTTTTTGTTTGTTTAATATTTACGTATAAAAAAATGTGATATGAAGTTAAACAAATGTGGTACTCACCTTCGTTGAAGAAAAAAATGTTTGAACTGTTTAGCCTAAAATTGAAAATAATTTCCATATTTGAAACCAGATTTTGTTTTATCGGATATTTCATTAAGTGTTTCCTATCTTTAAATAGAAAAAAAATACCAATTTTTTTATTCACTTGAAAGACTTATTGATGCTATGTATGCAATATAATATCATTTAAATGACAGCCACGACTTCTCTGGGTAGAGCACATCGGAAATGTTATATTTCCCATGACTCTGGCGCAGAAATCAGGTTTAATTTCACTGGTAGCAGAGGTATATTGGGGACCCCCGTGGTTTGTGGCATATTTGCATACACCCACGTCTTTTAAACAACCACAAAAAAGATCTAACGAGGCCTAATCGCACGATCTCCATGGTCAGTTTACATTGCATGCATTGAAGAGCACGGCCATCATGGTCTGAGCATGGTAGAGCAATTTGTCACTTAGCGTCGGCCTATTGAAACCATATATCGTGGGTATGTAGATCATCCAATTCGAATCAAAAAGAGTTGGTAATATTTCGGTTGCCCTGGTGGTCTAGTGTGTAGTGTGCTAGACTATTAGCGTGAGGGTCGTTGGTTCGATTCCCACCAGAGACTCTGGTCTGTGACACTACACCAAGCATATGGTCAAGTTACTCTGCTCGTATATAATTAGAATATAATTTGTAATTGTATTATAATAAATAAATAAATAAATAAAGTTGGTAATAAAAGACTGGTAGTGCTTGCCAATGTCGTTCTCAAAGTAATATGAATCGAGGACACCGTCAGTCAAAAATCAGCAACATATCGTCATCCGAACACAACTACCATCCATTAAATGTAATTTGGCAAATGTAGTTTCAACAATATATCCCTTATTAACTGTCAGAGTTAGGAAGGTCCTGTTGCAATATCCAATAGAATCTCAAACAAAAAGATCACTTTCAGGTATACGTTTTAATAAGCAAAACGTTGTTTAATACGTTGTTTAATAAGCAAAACGTCGGCAAATTCGCCATAGTTGGCAACAGCTGAAACATTTAGCGTGACGTCATTTCTCACAGATGCGCCAAATCGTAATTTCTGCCTATCAAGTTCGTCTTTTGACTTCAAAAGGGACTGTAATTAAAAAGAATAAAATAATGGAACTGAATGCAGCATAAGTTGATTGGAAATGTTTCCGGCTAAAGCCTTTCTAAAGTCTCCTATAAAAACTTAATGCTAAATTTCCTTATTGTTTCAGTCAGCCCTTTGATAAAACAACAAATAAATTTCTTTAAGCAAATTACAACAATAAAGAAGAAAGAAAATACTAAAAATGGTGAAATTTTTTTAAACGCCAATAAAATAATAAAAATCAGTGTTAACCATAATATAACATTAAAATTGTCTTTTTCTATTTTTTTTTGTTTGTTTTAAATCGTCAACAAAACTGTCTAAAATCGTGCATTGCCTTAAAGTGGCGTTTTTATTTTCGTTAAAAAAGAAAAGTAATCTCTGGCCAATGCTGTCGCTTAATAACAACGCGACAATTTGTTACGTCCAAAGGGTATGACGAGAAAAAAAAATCATAAAAACAAAAACAAAAAAGACAAAAATTATTTCTTTAATGCAATCAATGCCTTCTTTCTTTCTTCTTCTATGGCTCGCATATTTACATAGAAATTTATGTTGTTGTTGCCGGTGTTGATAGATTTCTTCATGTATTTGAATGAAAAATTTACAACTTTGAGGGCAAATACGTCGTGCATTTCTACTAAAGAGATCCGCTTAAATGTTGAATTTTTCAAAAAGAAATTTATCATGTCTCTGCTCTGCTGTGTTAAATTGAAAATATGTAGTTTTTCAAAATAAATTGTTGGCAAAATGGAAAATTATTATTACAAGTACTTATGCCAAAAGATTTTCCCTATTTTTTTTTTTTATTTTCTTTTTCTTTCTCTTTGTTTCATAGTGCAATATAAAATTATGGATTTATTTCTTGCAAAGGCTTTTGCCCTAACAATTGAAAATTTCACTACGTTTTAGAAATTTTTTATTTCAGGACAAACAGTTTTTAATTTAAGAAAGATTTTTAATTTAAGAAACTACAGATTACTATGTTCTGCAGCTTAAGAGATCAAAAATCAAATTCCGCCTTTGACAAAATCAATTACATCCGTTTACTATCATGTATTGATGTTTCTCTAACGTAGTAACTACTTGTGTAACTAAAGTAGTAACTACTTATATGCTAGTGTCTGTTGCATACATAATTGGTCATTACAACCATTACATTAGCTTCTCACACCACTTATGTTGTGTGTGTTAATTTCATCCATGAATAGCGTAACCTACAATTTAAAGTCCACTCCCAACGAAAGATTTTTTGAGAAACTTTTCATGGCAATTTTATTTTACTCTGAGAGCTTTTGACAGAAATCTGCGGAGATTAAGTCGCCGAAGAAATATTTTTTTTCGGGTTTCAACCGTGGCCTCACGTCTAATAAGCGAACACACGACCTACTAGACTACGGCGACTTCTGTCCGTTAGATAACCAATAAAGCACATTTAAGCTTTGAAAATTTTTAAAATATTGTTAGCTAGTGCTGATAAAATACCTAATAAATCTTGTTTTCGTTTAAAAAAATATAAAAGATCTGTAAGACTGTAGTGTTGTCAGAATAGATAGGATAGCTTTTTTGTTAATCGACTCCAGCCAGCCAGCGTACTGAAGTTAGTTCAATTTCCGAAATCTTCAATAAATTAGTCTGTTAAACAAACTCGTTAGAAGCCTCATATAACTCTTCTTGGGTGTCAAAATACTTTGCAATATACTCAGAGTTATAAGAACTCAATCATAGGTTCCCAATGACAGAAAAGTTGACACCCAATTTTGAAATCAGTTTCCTGCTGAAAACGAATATTATTTTATATTTTCTGGACTTTTACACAGTTTAAGCCACGTTTACCACGCTAAATTTGAAATTAACACCCTGTCGTATCGTCCCCGAAGTCGATCTCGTGCCCCACTATACTTGGAGACTATCTGACGTCACATGTATACAACTTTCTGAAAAGGTCCAATACAAGTCCTAAGTTCTTTTCAATCTTCATGATATTACTGGCATTAGTCCTTCTAAAATTTTTATTGTCGGTTGCATACTGTCTGAGCTGTAAAGTGCAAAGCCTCCTTATAAACAGTAATATTATTGCTCCCAAAAGCTATTCTGAGTCAGTACTTAAAAACGGTCATAGATTTTTTATGAATAGCCCTGGCTATGTGCTGTTCTATCTTCTACTTGCATACTTACGCAGCATAATCTTGCAAAGACAAAAATTTATTCCAATCCATTAACAACTTTAACGAGCGTAAAATTATTAAAAAAGAAGTAATGCGTCCTTCATAAGTATCAATTTCAATCAAATGTGAGAAAAACCGTTCTAATAACGGCATTATAGTGTAAAATATCTGTTAGTTGTTGTAACCGAACTATTTAGCCTAGACACAAACCTTCGTACATGTTTCAAATGATAATAAACACTTAAAATTCCTTTTAGAAAATCATTTAATTACATTGATAACGAATTAATTAAATGTTTAAACAAAAAGGCAAATTGATCTCTATCAACAATACCATTTACGTTATGAGCCTTCAATTCAAATGACAGTGGCAGAATTCGACAACCATAAAAAGTCAGGACTTCTGTAAACATTTATAACTGAAATGATTCTACAAATGAATGAAATATTTTCCATAAAAATTCTTAACTTTAGAATGTAAAATGCCAACAAAGGATGCAATAATAATGCAATAAAAGAAAAAATGAAGCGAAGAACTTCAACGCCTACTAAAGATACTGAGAAATAAAAAGAGGTCTGTCTGGCTAAACATTATTTGTGCAACAATGTTGCAAGAAACGTGTTCATTGCTACCTTTAATGTTTTATTATATTTTATTCTTATTTTATTATGCTTTTTTCTGCTATAAAGCAATAACAAACCAAATCGAGAGTGAAAAGAACTTCATCATCATAATCAATGGTTTTAAGCCAGACGCCGCAAAGTTTCATTACAGTTTATGCCAGAAGACAAATGGCACATAAAATTAAATTCTAAAAATAAATCATAAAAGATACCAAACGATCGATACAAAACGCAAATATGTGTTAAACAAAAAAATCTAAAAATTATCGTAAAATCAGTTTTTTTTTTGTTACAAAACCTGGCAGTTATGCTAGAACTTGGAGACTTTAACCGCAAAATAGTCTCATACTATTGATTAAATATTACAAAAAATAATCACTTGTGGCATTAAAAAAAAAAAAGTTAAAAACAGACATTTTAAAGAAAACTTTGTATATTTAGCTATTTAAGGACGGTGGGCCTAATTGTGTTTAAACTTGAAATTCTAAACGTAAATGTTCGGATGGAGCTTTATTACTGATGAAGTACATTTTCAAAATGTATGTATAACAATTGTTTTAATAAACAGGAAGTAATTTTTTTTAAATTATAAATTCGTATGATATGCAGCAATTTTATTTATGAAACTTTAAACTTTGTGAAACTAAAATAATTAATATCAAGTAATTAGGCATTACAACACTTTAGTCAGGATTACAACCTAGCTTTTCACACCAACCATGTTGCGAGTAAAAATATTATACATGACTGCTGAGGTCTAGAAATTAAAAGTCGTTTTCGAACGACAGATTTGAAAAACTTTTCATGGAAATTTTCTTTTCAAAAAATTTTGCCAGAAGACTGCTGAGAGAAATGTCGTTTTATAAGCTAACACACTACCTCTTAGACTACGTTGCCTTCTATCAAAATAATACGAAGGAAGATAAGAAATGAATATCCTACATTATGCAACAGTTTTTTTTTAATCAGATGATCCTTAAGATATACTATAATTTTTTTTATAATATCTCCTAGTATGTGTGTATTTTTATTCATGAGTGGCGAGCTGTACAGTTTAAAATCGACTCAAAACGACAGATTTTGACTTTTCACGGCAATTTTATTTACTCTCAGAATTTACTCCGGAAGACTACTGCGAGAAATGTAGCCTTATAAGCTAACACACTACCTACTAGACTTCGGCAACTTTTGGGAAAGAAGATAATAAACAAAGTGAATACCCTAAACTATGCAACATTTTTTTCTAAATCAAATGATCCTTAAGACTATATAATTGTTTTACGTATACATACATACTTTGTTTTACGATGTCTCCTAGTATTTTCTGCTTCCTAAAATCTATGTGATTAGGATTACAACCTAGCTTCCCACACCACTAATGCATTATAAATATGAAGCTTGTTGCACATCATATTTTAAAAAATGTTCGATATTTTTCCATTTCTTGTTCTCAAATCATTTGTTTGTGTTTATTTTATCTATGAGTGGCGGGACTCCGAACGACCGGTGCCTTCCGTCTAGTAAGCTAACACACTAGCTACTAAAAAAAGGCAACTTCCTGATACTATTGACCGTTTAATAAGCCAGCAAAGTATCGTTATTAAAAATTGTTTTTAAATAGAAGAGTATTTAAATACGAAGTATTAACTACTTATTATAAAAAAGAAAATTAATGTTAATTCAACTGTTTTATCGCAAAATAATTAATATTGTATTGTAATTATTTTTTTTTTTATAAACAATGTTAACAAAACTTTATTAAACTCTTAAGCCAATTAAAATATATTTTTTAATAATTTTTTTAATAACATTCAATGAACTTCATTTTTTTCTGTATGTGTAAATAATTAAACGAACACATACTATGGTAATTATTCAATAACAATTTATTTGTTTTTGAATTTTTTTTTTCTTCATTTTTTTATTTAATAAATTGCCTATAAAATTAATTAAATATTCCATAATAAACAATTGTTAGTGTGAGTATTTGAATAACCCAGGCAATTGTATTTGCTTGATTGTATTTTGTATAATTTTAATTATTTAAAATTGATAAAAAAAAAAAAACAATTCAAATAAAATAAATTACCTTTCAATGTCAATTGCATTTTGTAGACTTCAACTTTAAGAATTTAAAACTAAAAAAATAAATAAAAATTAAAATATTTCGTTTATCAATGTTGAATTTCTATTACGTGAGGATTTTTCTTAAATAGACAGAGAATTCAATTGTTTTCATGCAGAAGTCATGAGAAGATTATACTATCAAATGCATTATAAATATGAAGCTTAGCAACATGTTGCGCAACAAATTGGAAAAAGTTTTCGATTTATTTCCATTTCTTTTTCTCAAACCATTTGTTTATTAATTAAAGAAATATAGACTTGTCATATTGTCATATATATTGGAAATTTACAATCCATTGTTACATCACCAACTATAATAAGTTTTTCGAAGTTAATTTTGAAAAACAAATACCCACACTCAGTTCCTTATTTTATGAAATAATGTCTCGTCAACATGTGTTTGATATTTGTTATTCAATTTTCTTTTGCTAGAAAATAATTTAATAATTTTGCACTTTTCATCGATGAATATTAATCAAAAAAAAATAAAAAATTGTTTTAATGTCTTCCTTAATTGAATCTTTCTCTCTTTCACTTGTAAACATGTTTAGCCATATTTGCATGCCATTGTTGCCGCTTTAATAAACTTGCAACACCATTGAAGATGAAAGAGAAAAACACTTGAAAGTGTCTATTAAAAATAATGGTGTTCATACATAATACAACAACATAATTTTATATAATTATGGTGATTTTAAAAATCAAACAAAAAAAAATGGAAAAATTGCTAAAGATTTATAGCAACATTGAACCGTAAAACTATAGAGTATAGATTGAAACTGTAAAAGTTTTAATTAATTTTCAAATATTATTCAAAGCCATTTATGTATGTAAAAAGGAAAAACGGATTTTCTTAGGAATTTATAATTTATATTATAAGCAAACAAGTTGCTGGCAACATAATGTCTAACATGAAATTGAAATTGATTTTTATTAAATGAAAACAATTAAGTTTATAGAACAAATTAAATAACATTAACAATGATGTGTAAACAATTTTTTAGCTACAACTAAATGCGAAACATTTTTTACATTATTTTGCAAATAGAAAATTTGAAGGAGATTAAATGCTGATAGACAGAAAACTAACGAGAAAAATAAATCTTTAATAACATAAAATGAAAAATATGTTTATAAACATTTCTAGATACCCATTGTAGTGTGTTATAAATGTTACTAGTTTCGGCTTCAAATTTTAAATATCAACAGTTCTTTTTAAACATATATTTTGTTTAGCAACATGTTGCAAAGAAAGTTTTGAAGTTTAGTTTTGGTTCTGTTTAAACATACATTTATTTTGCCGCTAAAAAACACATTCCTTTGCAATAAACCTCCGTGTTTATAAACATTTATAAGCATTTTAACAAGAAGTGTTGCTAACGACTTGTGTATAAAATTTAACAAATTAGGTAGGTTGGAGAACCAAGGTAGGTTGAGAACCAAGGTTCTCATGTCTATCATGTAGGCTTCTGGTACTCTCAACTTCAGGACTACCTCCTTACTTTCCATAGGAAGCCTGTATCTTGTACAATCTTCCTTAACATCTCCCAGTCCACTCCTTAGAAATGATCCCAAAATATTGGGATCTTGAGCTTAAAAATCTGGGTAATGATCCAAAAAGTACTCCAACGTTATTAACATATTAAGGCTAGTACTCTGTTCAAAATTTCAAGTGGAATGCTGTCAAAATACATGTTAAAAAAAATGACATGAAATTTTCATGAAAAAATGTTGCAGAAGTAGTACTCTGTTCATTTTTTGAAAAACATATGAAATGTTTCTGGCAACATTATTTTTTCACAGCGAAATAATTAAAGTGCCAATTGTTTCACGTGGAATTTTCAATAACAGCTGACTTTAAAATTTATGTGTATGTGCTAAAATTGTTTTCCTTCTGAAAAAAAAAATATTTACTTAAAAATGGAAAGCAACCAAGAAAACAAAAAGCTGAAATTTAGTGAGGCAGAAAAGCGGCAAAAAAAGCTCTTCTGTCGCAACAACAATATCTATTACTTGTTGTGCTGCTGCACAAGCGGCCAGTAATACTTCTTTATTCATTTTTATTTCGCGATTTTGATTCAACACAGATATTTAAATAAAGATTTAAAATAAAAAAAAAACATAACATATGTGTTTTGTTTACAAAAGTAAAACAATGTGGCGTACTTTCAATAAAAAAAATCGTCAAATTATGTAAATTCGCGTGATAGGCAACATTGGCTACACGTCAAATTTTCCGTATGAAATAATTAATGTTGCTCAACATTTTTCACAAATTTTAACAGAGTACTAGCCTTTAGTTGAGAAATAAATCGACAAAAGTTACTTGTGGGTTTTATAAACATAGCAACATGTTGCTAATCCTTTACTATGTTTACAAACTATAATTTTTTTAACAGCTCTATTAGGCAATTTTTTTTTTAGAAAATACGCATGTTGAACCAAAGTTAGAAATTCTAATTAAATTTTTAATTAAAAACCTTTATCATTGTCTCTATATACATATTATGTGAATTAAACTTTCCCATTTACATATTGTGCAACATTTTTTCCATCCAACCATATTCTGTTCTTTTATTTTATTTTTGCCATAAATTTTGTTACCAAATTTCAGTGCAAGTGAAGGGTAGCCCCCCATAAAACCAAACCAAACCAACCAAACGTCTTTGTTGCATAAGGTAAAAACCCATCAATATTCTTTAAATGTCGCAAATGAGAAGGCAATGTGCATTCAAAAAAAAAAATACAATATCAATACAAAGAACCTTTAAATTTTTATTTAAATTTACAACAAAAACAGCAACAAAAGCAAACAAAATAAAAATAAATGAATCAATTCAACTTTTGCATACAAAAAAAAAAAACAATTCCGAGTTACAAATAAAATCACACGTCAATGGCAGCAACAAATAACGCAGAGGAGCATGAGCATTGTGATCAATTTAATTCATTTAATTTATTTTTATTACAAACGTTTGTTTTTAAAAATTAAAAAAAAAAAAACGACATCCACGTAAAGGTTAAATAACAAATTAAAAATCGACAACAACAACGGCAACAACAACGAAAACAACAACATCAACAATTTAGAAACATTTCCGCAATTAAAAGCTCAGCTTAAATTTAAAGTGCAACATTTATTCTAAAACGTTCGCTATTGAAGATCCTCGTTTTATGAAAACAAAAACAAATAAAAAAACCTTTTTTTTAATTAAATTTTTAAGTACAACACCCGTGTGTTAATAATAGTGGGTTTCCGATTTAAATAAAATTCTATAGGCTTAGCACGATTTTCAGCCATAAACTCAAGCAAGACAAACAAATGCTCAAAAAACATGAACCCACTCCTGGTGATACCCGATACAATAAAAAAAAACGAAAAAAACAATTCTTATTGCAATTGATTCCAACTAAAAAATGTATGACTTTGGCTTCTCTTCTTCTTCTTATACAAAAACCAAAAAAATTATTCTTTGCGTAGTTCTTCTTCTTCTTCTATTTCTTCTGCAACTATTTTGTGGTTGTGTGTTGTGTTGCTGGTATTTTATAGTCAAAGACGTGACAAGGGTTTTAAACACGTACTAAAAATGGAGTTTCAAAACACACAAAAAAAACAACAACAAAAGTTAAAATCCAATGTTCAATGTCTATGTACACGTATGAGTATAACGTATAAACGTTGGTGTTTACGAAGACTAAAATGTCCCTGATATGGTCTTCTGCATAAACTCTAGCAATGGTATTGCTATCATAGCTAAGGCATAAAATAATGCCTACAAAGGAAAATATAAACACAACAGTAACAACAACAAAAACGAAAACGAAAATCAGTTAAAGTCTAAAGTGTCAAATGAGTTTTCTAGGCTTTAACAATAAAATACACTGAGAAAAAACAATTGCATCCTTTGTTTACTCAGCAACATGTTGCAAGAAATAGAGAACAATTTCAAAAAAAAAAAAATTTCTCAACAATGTGTAACGAAAAATTTGCTTTGTTAAGGCTAGTACTCTGTTCAAAATTTCAAGTGGAATGCTGTCAAAATACATGTTAAAAAAAATCACATGAAATTTTCATGAAAAAATGTTGCAGAAGTAGTACTCTGTTCATTTTGTGAAAAACATATGAATTGTTTCTGGCAACATTATTTTTTCACAGCGAAATAATTAAAGTGCCAATTGTTTCACGTGGAATTTTCAATAACAGCTGACTTTAAAATTTATGTGTACTTATGTGCTAAAATTGTTTTCCTTTGAAAAAAAAAAATATTTACTTAAAAATGGAAAGCAACCAAGAAAACAAAAAGATGGAATTTAGTGAGGCAGAAAAGCGGCAACTAATATCAGGCGTAAATAAAATATCTATTACTTGTTGTGCTGCTGCACAAGCGGCCAGTAATATTTCTTTATTCATTTTTGTTTCACGATTTTGATTCAACACAGATTTTTAAATAAAGATTTTAAAATAAAAAAGCAAAATATATGTGTTTTGTTTGCAAAAGTAAAACAATGTGGCGTACTTTCAATAAAAAAAATTGTCAAATTATGTAAATTCGCGTGATAGGCAACATTGGCTACACGTCAAATTTTCCGTATGAAATAATTAATGTTGCTCAACATTTTTCACAAATTTGAACAGAGTACTAGCCTTTAAGGAAACATAATATTTTTTTACTGCAACATGTTGCAACAAACTGTTTTATGAGAAAAATTTACAATAAGACTTTGAAGTCAGAGAAAACTGTTAACCTTCAAATGATAGTGTGTTTTTCAGCAATATGTTGCCAGTAGCAAAAGACAACTTCAACAGAAATATATTGACAACACTTGGCTAGAAACAATGAATTATTTATGAGTAAATAATATCGTTTTTGCGAAAAATGAAAATTTAAGGCAACATATTTATTCAATGAGAATGAGTATTTTCAGCAACATGTTGCCAGAAAGTCGATATATTGTTCTTAACATATTCCAGTGCTGGCAACATGTTGCTCGATATGAAACACAATTCATAATGTTAATAAAAAAAGACGTAAAAGGCATATAAAATCTTCTAAAATTACGTTCCCTCATTTTTCGGTTTCAGCAACATGTTGCTGCAACATGTTCCAACCATTATTATTTCCTATGATTTTTTTAGGTATAAATAATTATTGCCATTATTAAGAACGAAAACCTCCAATTAGAGTAAAAGGTTGATGAGATTTGTAACCTGAAAATTTTCCTACATATTCCTCTTTATTTTCCACAACAACAACAACAACAATAATAAAAGCAACACCAATAATGATAATAAAAAATAAATTTTTGCCAAATCTAAGTTAACGAAACCACTACGAATTCACTATAAATGCCAAGTTTGTATAAAAATAAATACCAGGGTGTTCTTTAAGAAACCCAAACAAAAAAAATAGACAAACATCGAATGAATATTGGCAAGAGTTTTCAACGAATTTAGAATACCCTACATTATTAATAACAAAATGATTAGGAATTTGTTTCTTTTTGTTTACCATGTGTCCAAATCCAATATACAATCTTACATAAGTAGCCATGAATAGTTTCGCAAATGAACTTTGACATGTGGAGTACAGAACAATTTTTTAGCAGTACTTTCGTCGTTGGAATTACAAAAAAAATATTTTTTTTAAATTCTTTTCTAAATTTTTAGTATGAATATGAAATTAATTCCATCCAGAGTGAGGCAAGTGCGGTAATAAATATTCGTGGTACATTTCAGATACCTTTAATTTTTTTTTTTTGCTCCATTCAAAGTGCATCTTTTGGCCTTTTGGTACCAAATATCTGACCAAGTCATTTCATTCAACAAATTTTTGAATCTTTACTTCGAAACAGAATGAAAAATGTCTCTCAAAGGGTTAAGAAGCTAAAGCTCTGTTACATTTGCTTTAATGAACTTAAAAAAACAAATCCAACACCCACCACATTTCGTAGGGTTTAATGACGTTGTGGTACTTTTCTTGTTGTAAAAAAAATATTGTTGTTGTATTTATTTTTTTATTTAAATGTTATAGTGTTTGTTTTTATTGTTGTTTCTTAAAGTGTTATGACTGTAAAGTTTAGGCCGTTTGCTGTTGTTGTTTTTATCCAACATACATGTGTGTGAGTGTGTGTAAGAAAAAAATTTTTGTGGTTTTTGCCAAGTTTTCCACAATGTCAACAACCTCGCTGGTTATAAACCGTTTGTTGTTGCTGGTAGTTGGTGTTGTTGTTTCTTTTTAACTGGTTACCATATGCACATTATTGGATATTTTTATTGTCATTATTTTGTGTTTTTTTTTGTTTTTATTTTTATTTTTATTTTTAATAAGAAAAACAAAGATTATGTATACAAACATAATATTTGGTAGACTGTCTTATACACTCATTGTTGTTGTTATTGTTTTGTTTAAAGTTATTTTTAAACATTCTTTTTTCTTTATGTTTTGTTTTGTTTTGTTCTCTACTCGAACTGTATGTCTGTCAGTTTATATGCGCCGCCATTTGGTGCCACATAGAATGTCAGTTATGGAATCCGAAATGTGTCTCCCATGTGTCTTTCCATTTATCAAACTCGTATTCTAAATACGTGAACTTTTAATGGTTGGTTGTACCTTGTTCGCATAGGCGTTATGTTATTATGTTTGTCGTTATTCAACTTCTTTTTTTTGTTCTTTCTGTGTCGCTATTCAGTTTTTGGCTACCAAAGTCACCAATAAACTGTCAATATATGTATGTATGTATCTATGTATGTAGTATATGGGTCATTAGTTTATAACTGAACGATACTGTTTGGGGTACCATTTAAAGCTAAAGAACTCTTTAAATACGTATTTAAGGTCTTTTAAATTTAGTTAAACGTTCTTATTACCAAATTAGCAATAATTTTACGAGTAGAAATTCAGGTTAATAGCCAATGAAATGGTTTTTGAAGCCGGAAAAAATTCTAAACTTTTTTTTAAATTTTAAATAAATCATTTAGAAGATACAAAAATCTGATCTATTTTTATTGCAATATTTACGTAAAACATCAAAAACATGTTAGAAGTTATTTTATTTATTTAAAATTATTATTTTCTCTGTTTTTGGTACTTTTAAAAAAATTTGGTACTTTTTAAAATATTTGGTACTTTTTAAAAAAAATTTTACTTTTTAAAATTTATCTATTAAATTAATCTATTTATGTATAAATTTTTTTTGTAAAGAATAAGTTTCACTAGGGAAAAATAAATATTGAAAAGAAGAGGGAATTTGAGACATCATAGCCAAAGCCACGATTCATTTTACCACGAATCATTTTAAAATTATTTTAAAAATAAAAAACGAAATGTCCATGCAACAAACTCCTAATATTTATCGTTCTACGTTCAAGTACACAACATCTAGAAGCATAGAACTTCTGCTTAAACCTTTCAAGATCTTAAATTTAAATTCCAAAGTGACCTTCGACATTTTTGCCAATTTTTGTTACTAGTAAATGACACCACTGCTGTACAAAATTTTAGTACAAAATCATGATTAAACAATTTACTCAAACGGGGGGAGTGTAAAATACGAATAACTGTCCCACTATAAGACTCGTATAAGACGAAAAACCTAACGGCTTATTAACTACTGAACTGTTTATTAGTCTCAGTCCGATTCACAAGGAGTCGAGGACTGTCTAATACAACGTAACAACATCAATAGCGTCTAATCAGTTTGGGCATCATGAATCACACAGAAGTTCAAATAAAGTCAAAATATGTATGTTCTTAACACTTTGACGCTGGATAAGGTAATTTTATTTTTATTTATTTATTTATTCAAGTCAATGGACAAATTCCTTACTGACTAATAACAAAAATTGGTACGAATAAAATTAAATACAATTACAAACAGTTTCTACAAAAGTAACGTAACTATTACAATAAAAATTAGGAAAAGTTAAGAATTAAGAAAAACAATAATATTCCGTTTTATAACGCAAGAATTTAAAGAAAAATCAACAAAGTCTGACAAATAATTAAATTGACGGCAAATTCTAGTTAATGGATCAGCAACAGCATAATTAGTTCTGCAGAATTGAATATAAATAAGATTATAACAGCGGAAGTTACGACGAGGAACATTGAATTTAACAGATCTTAACAGAAATTCACAGCAAATATTACCATTGATCAGGTTAGTCATAAAAGATATATTTAACATCGTTCGACGACTCTTAAGGGTAGGCAGTTTTATTAAAGCCAGTCTGCTAGTATATGAAGGCATGTCCGAATAATTCCATCCAAGGCCACGCAAGCAGAAGAGGGACGCCTAGAATTTCACATCGCAGCCTTAAACACATCCAAACCACTTAGAAGTCCTTCAGAACCCTTAAGGCTCTTTGACTTAAATTGAATTTCTCAAGAGATTCATCAATAAAGATTCCCTATTTCTTTATAAGTCTTCTCGCAATTGTCCCTGTTAGAAAACGAACAGTAATCACCCAGTAAATCGTATTTAAATGGTGTCTGTAAATATCAACCGTAGTCGCCGTAGTCTACTTGGTAGTGTGTTCACTTATTAGACGTAAAGCCCGGGTTCGAACCCCAGGTCAGACATCAAACCGAAATATGGAAAAAAAAATTTTCGGCGACTCCTCTCAGCAGATTTATGGCAAAAACTCTGAGAGTAAATAAGTCGTTCGGTATCGACTTTAAACTGTAGGTCCCGCCACTCACGTATAAAATTAAGACACACAACATGAGTGGTGTGAGAAGGTAGGCCGTAATCCTGACTGAAGGGTTGTCCATGATTAATTATTAGAAACAAGCCCGTGACAAATCTGGAGTATTATGATTCAAACAAATTCCTTGAGCCCCTTGGCTTGTGATATTGTTCTTCAATTTTAACTTCAAACCAGGATCGTGTGATTAATATTCTTAATAGGTTTGCCTTTAATAGCCTGTCAAAGACTAGATTACTTTCCTAGACAATGCATCTAGGGTAGCGTCGAAAGATTTTACTATGTCTCACCAGCCAGACTACAAGTCGTGTAGACTATATCTACTGCCTAAAAAACTTTTTCACTTTTATTCTATAGCAGTCGAAAAATCCCAGCCTTAACCAGTTTACATCTCTGTAAGTAACAGGTATTTTGGCTCGAAGAACACTCCACCCTTAGCAAAAAGCTTATCCTCTTATTTAGCCTTCTGATGTATAAAACACCTCCTAATCTAGGCATCAATCTAAACAGATCTCTATTAATTAATCCCCTTTTGAGATATACTTTTTAGCTAGAAAAGCTACACTTGTTTTGCGTGAGAACGTAGGGGCACAGTGAAGGGTGTCACAAGCACTCTTTCTATTCTTCTCAGGAGAACGTCAAAAATCCCGCAAAATATTTCTAAACTGCCTTCAGAATTGTTTTAAATTAGGAGATCGTAATAGGCTTATGATATTAACTTTCTCTTAAGCTCCTTTGGGCAATAGCACCTTATGATCATGACGAAGTTTTTGTAGTGAAAAAAAACACAAAGTCGTGGAACATAATTGCCGAACAAGTTCGCTTTTCATAAAGCGGCATTTTGTTTTGTGATGCTAAAAGCATTTAAAAATTTTAATTAAACGAAAAAAAAAACGAAGAAGAAGAGAAAAAAGTTATAATTTTCTGCTCTATGAAGTGAAAAGTTGTGGCTTAAGTAGGAATGAATGAATGAATGAATGAACGGAGAGCAAAAGTGGTTTACGCTTGTCAATTGCATATGTAAACATTGCAATAAATTGAATTGATGCATCACAACCAACAGCAACAGCAACTGTAACAAAAATAAAATGTTGCAAACAAAACTAAAACATGCAACAAAATTAATAACAATAATAAAGAGGAGAAGAAGAAGAAACCTAAACATCCTTACAATGATGATGAAAACAGATGCTGATGAATGTTTAGAAACAAGTTGATGGCGATGTTGATGTTTAAGGCCAATTATAAGGGTTTAATGATGATGATTATGTTGTTGTTGTTGTTGTTATTGGTTTTAATTTAACTAGAAAATTGAATGGTTAAGAATAAACCACAAACATCGCCAACAACAACAAGCGTTAATAGCGACAATAGCAACAATATATTACAAAATATCTTGTATGATATTTTACTGTAGACCGACCATCATATAGAAGACCATAAAAGAACACGAGCCCAATCTTAAGAATCATTTTAAAAAATATGAAAACACTGGCATTGCTAATGATCATCCACGTGAGTATTAATATCACCGTCCCATAGAAGATCATAATGATGTTGTCGTTAACAGAATTGAAACTCTGGTGATGAGGTGAAAAGCTGCACAATACAGAGACCACCAGCCAATATTATATTACCTTGAACAAGCTGCAATGGACTGAAGTTAACTTAAATCGTAACTCGTAACTGAACGTAATAACTAAATTGATGCCTGCCCGGTTGTGTGTGTGTGTGTGTGTTGAAATTAAAAACCGTCAAAAATGTGTTGTTGAGGATGCGCTGGTGGTGGAGTTTGGATTGGAATTGGTTGAGGTCTTGTCATGAGGTTTGTTTTTAATATTCAATGACATGCTAAATATGGACAAATTAACATCATGAATTTCTTCTTATTCTTATTCTTCTTCTTCATTGTCGTCATCATCATTTTTCCACATTTAAATGATCTTTCGCATGACTGAAGTAAAGAACGTTTTTTTCTTTCGTTCTTATCTCATGGCAAAAGACAAAGAAAGAAGAGAAACCTTACAAACGCTGTTCCTTCGGTTGTAATCGATAATACTATAACTGGATGGGGAGGTATATTTGATTCGTGTAAGAGTTTGTTAACAGTCGTTCCTTTATTAAAAGTTTTTAGAGTTAAAGTTATAGTAGATATTGTAGTGGGCATTAGAGATCAGCAGTGAGTATTCAAAAAGATGAGTAGAATCGAATCATACTCATAATTTCTGATATTTTACGAATTCATAGTTATTTTAATATCATGGAACCTCCTCTACTCATATTAAAAGTTTGAAGTACTCATCATATTCATACATAACAACACGTATGATGTTCTTGAATTCGACTCTCCCTAACACAACATACACTGCTGTTCAAAAAAATAGATTCACCTGCTCTACGAAAGGTTTACTAGACATCGCTTATGCAATGGAGTATATGTAAAAAAGTAACTGCATTTTGTTTACTGGCCTCTTATGAATATAATTTCGATACATATCAAAAATTTGAAGCGTGGCTCTTCTTTAATTAATTGCAAGATGTTGATCATGGTGAATCTATTTTATTGAACAGCAGTGTATACACAAAGCACAAAATAAGTATGAGTCGCATACGAACATTAAATTACTTACTAGAAGATTGTGTGTCTTTGTCTTTTTTGCTCATGTGTTTGTTTTCTTTTGTTGTAAATGCAATAACAACTAAGACTCGAGTCGCTCGAATCATTTATAAGTATTATACTTTAGAAAAATAAAGTTATGAAACTGAATAAGTAGGGTTATGAATCTAACATATTTCGAATGGTATCTGTTGGATGTCATACTCATTGCAACCTGTACTGTATAAATCAACATTGTAGTGAGTACGAATGAATCAGAGTACATATGTAGTTAAATTTCAATATTGTTGACTTACTTATATTCAAAATTTCATGAGCGCTTATGCGTAGTGAAAAAACGATTCATTGCTGATCTCTGGTGTGTATAGCATGGGCTTTCAAATGCCTATCTATGGCATCCTTTTTTTCTTTTGCATATTATAACACTCAAACTTTTCTGGTATAAAACTATCTTCCAAATATCTCCTTGACCGAAATTACTGTCTCTTCGGATCCAGATCGTCCTAGATCGTCGTCAAGTTCCACTCAATCACCACATAATAAGCCCATCGATAGGTTTTTCACCTGAATATTCATAAAACAAGCCGCCTTAATGACATACCTGTATACTGAGTAGTCGCCGTAGTCTAGTAGGTAGTGGATTCGCTTATTAGACGTAAAGCCCGGGTTCGAGTCCCAGGCGACTGTGACTTCGGCGACTTCCTCTCAGCAGATTTCTGGCAAAAACTCATAGAGTAAAATAAAATTGCCATGAAAAGTTTCTCAAAATCTGTCGTTCTGAGTCGACATTAAACTGTAGGCCCCGCCACTCAAGTATAAAATTAACGCACACAACGTGGTGTGAGAAGCTAGGTCGTAATCTTGACTGAGGAGTTGTAATGGCCGATTATGAATGTATGTATGTATACCGATAGTCATGAGACAGTTTGTTTCATTTTGTAACCACTATTCCTAGTTACACTATACAGTGCCTATCGCCCGCTGTGATTGGTAATCTTTTATCTTAAAATCACCATCTTCAAAATGATGATTTACGTGAGTATAATTTAGTGAAGCGCCTCAACGAAAGTGTTTCTTTTCACTGCCTGCTGACTGGCTGGCTGGCCTACACAGTGGTAGTGGCATCAAATAGATGCCAAAGAATAGATTCATTCGATGACTTAAAACGGAAATGATGAAAGTTTTACACTTTCTTTGTGCAAAATAGACACGCAAAACTGGAAAAAAACAAAAACAACAACTAATTTTATTTTTTAAACTTCTTCCACTTCTACTGCTTGCATCAGTAGCAGTGTTGGCTACAAGTGCAGTGATCAACAACAAGTTTCTTAAAACTGCGTGTCTTTTTCTACAAAAACCCATGATTGTCATAAATTTTGCTCTAAAAACAAAAACAAAAACAAAAACAACAACAACTATGACAGCAACTACAACAAAAAGTAAGAAAGTGAGACAATCAAGGCATTTTAACAGCAGATGCGTTTCTTTCATTTTATTACGAGTAGCCAAGCAACCAACTAATGTTGCGGCTCTAAGAAGTATCTCTTGGAGCAGATTTTCCGTTCTTTCCACTTCCACCCCCCCCCCGCTACATTTAAATGCATTAAATCGTGCTACTTTTAATCTGTTTTTTTTCATTTTTTTGATTTATTTTTATTACTTTTTTTTAAATATTTTTTCCTTTTTTTCCAAATTTTTTATTTTTTTTTTATTTCTAAAGAAACCAGTTCAGGTTTCTCAACGCCAGCCAACCGCCAATATTGTATGGCTTGGCATGGCTTAGCCCATAACCATGGCGTGAAATTGCATTGTATCGCATGCCATGACATGTTATGGCATAGAAAATTAATTGGTTTCAAAAGTTTGTTGGATTTACTTGTTTAAGTGTTTGACCGTATTATACTTCTTTAATGTTTATTTTTTTTATTTATTTAAAATTATTATGCTTTTCTTCTTCTGTTGTTGTTGTGAAAATATGCACAAAGATGACAAAGAAAGTACACGCAAAGTGACATAAATATTGTCGGCTTAATTAAATGTTATGACAACTTGACATGATACATTTTTTTGATGAATACATTTGATGAGTAGAATAAAATTTTTATCAAGTTTAAGTAAAAAAGAACATTTCTCTTCCTATTTTTGAATTGCAAACTGCTAAGAATGGTGACTTTCCTAGTGCCAAGTAATTAATCCGTTAGTTGGTTCCCATATAACTTATACGTACGGCACTTAAGCAGACCCTACTTATGAATTTCTTATCAAGTTTCAAGCTCAAGTGTACGCTTAAGTATTCCATAATTCTGGTGCTTAATTCCAGCTGAATTTGACAGAAGGTATGGGTAATGTTGCTTTGTGTTTTATACCAGAGATCAGCAATGCATCGTTTTTTCGAGACTAAGTCAACAATATTATAATTCAACTATGTACTCTGATTCATTCGTACTCACTACAACATTGATTTATAAATGCAGCTCGCAATGAGTATGAGTACAACATTGACAACAAACTCATACCATTCGATATATGTTTGATTCATAAGCCAGCCTACTCATTTAGATTCATAAATTTAGAAAAATACTTATAAGTGCTCATAAATGATTCGAGTGATTCGAATCATTACTTAAAATTTCCAGTCTTAGTTGTTGTTGCATTTACAAAAACAAGAAAAAAAAAGACAAAGGCAGCAAGCAAAGCATACACACAACCTTCTAGTGAGTATTGTATTGTTCGTACGCGAATCATACTTATTTTATGATTATTATAAATGTTGAGTCATGGAGTGTCGAAATCAACAACATCATGTGTATTGTTAAGTATGAGTGCGATGAGTACTTCAAACTTTGAAAATGAGTAGTATGAGTATGATATTAAAATAAGTATGAATGCGTATAAGTATCAGAAATTATGAATATGATTCAAATCTACTCATCTTTTTGAATACTCATTGCTGACCTCTGGTTTATGCACACACACCTGCGACGACTGGAAACTCCACAAAAGAAAAAGTCTAACGAGTTTCATGTCCATAGTACGATTGTTGGTTCTAATATACATAACTTACACGTAACAAACTAAAGCAGACATACTGCCTGAATTTATGTCATGGTTTAGGCTAAAATCTAGGCTTAAAGTACAGCTAGGAAATTTGTAGTTGGTAGTGCTATAGACGCAGTGGAAAGCTTCTACCATGGGGTCTCTTTTAATCGCTTCTTATCTTCAAGTTTTTATTCATTTTAAGGACCTATTGACATATGGAGTTATGTGTGCAACATGACATCGTTTAAATATCCGCCACAGTATTTGTACATGGAGCACATCTGATATCTAAAATCTTCCATGACTAGCGCATAAATGGGTATGAATTTGACCAATGGCCTGACTTATATTGGCCTTAAGCACCATTGTAGTTTGTGGTTTATTCGCATACAGCTGTGACTAAAGAAAACCCCACAAGAAAGAGCCTAACGAGGTCAAATCGCATGATCTCGGTCTCCAGCTCACATCATCGCCATATGAGATGAGCATGCCCTCAAATCACATACATACATACATAATTGGCCATTACAACCCGTCAGTCAGGATTACGGCCTAGCTTCTCACATCACTCATGTTGTGTGCCTAAATTTTATACTTGAGTGGCGGGACCTACAATTTAACGTCGACTCCGAACGACAGATTTTGAGAAATTTTTTCATGGCAGGTTTATTCACTCTCAGAGGATTTGCCAGAAATCTGATCAGAGGATGTCGCCGAAGAAATATTTTTTTATTTCATATTTCGTTTTGATGTTTTGCCTGGGGCTCGAACCCGGGCTTTACGTCTAATAAGCGAACACAGTACCTATTAGACTACGGCGATCTCAAATCACTCGTGGAAAATTTTTTCATGGCTGTGTGGCATATAGCGCCGTTCCCATTCAGTCCAAAAGAAATTAGTAAGAATGTATAGTATACACCTTTGGAAGTGACGACCTAGTCAATGTCGTTCTTAAAGAAATATGGACCGATAACGCCACCAGACAAAAAATCACACCAAACAGTGACTTTTTTGGGATGTATTAAACGCTCTTGGATCTTATGTGGATTGATATCGTCTCAAGTTCAACAATTTCATTTGGCCACGTATCTATTCATTAAGAAATGGGCCTCATTACTGAAGATGATTTTTAATGAAAATAAGGCTCAGAAGCCTAGAGTCAATTCAGCCACCACACGCAGTCCTCAAGATGGTCGCTCAAGGTGGCTTGGCAGAGCCAACTAAATAAATTAATTTCTGATTTTTTGAAGGAGTACAAGTATGTTTACTTTTCTCTAATGAAAGTAAAAATATTTCTCAGAGCTACCATTACACCCCGAAAGTTAAAATTGTAATGGCTTCTGCGACAAAGCTAAAGAGCTGTGGTCACACTAATACATTTGGATTTACACTGAAAGCTTAAGTTAAAGATTAGAGCATGGGATTCATCTGGAAGAAAACTGAGTAGAATATCTTACGCGGGTTGAAGTGGTGTTTTTTTGTTTTAAAAATTAAAAACTGTGCCAAACATCAGTAATTCGCTTATAATTTCGGATTGACCTCATGGTCCTGACATACAGTGAGCGTCAAAAGAAACTGTACACTAAAGATACAATTCTAACAATCACCAAACTCAACTTTTGCCACTTAAGGAGAGTGCCCGAAAAAATTTGACAATATTTCCAAATTTTTTTGTAATTTTTTTTTTGTTTCAATTTTAAAAACTGGCAATGAAATAATTTTAAAATAAAAATAACGGTAATTTATTAATATACACTTTTTAATTTACAGTTTCTTTTGACGCTCACTGTATATGTTTAATACTTGCATTTAATATTCATATTACCTAGAAGATCACGCCTCTCTATTATTTAATTTTTCTTTTATTAACTTTGTTTCTTGTAATTTTTTTTCCTATATTTGCAGGGTTCCGATCCCCGAGCCGCCACTTGTCGCGGTAAATTACAGAGTCGCCGTTGTAAATTAAATCAGGAAATCAATAAAGAATTACGATTACGGGCTGGTGCTGAAAACCTATTTAAGGTAAGTCATAAGTAGCAACAGTAAAAGGTCAAAGGTCATATAAACAAAATGATTTTTAAATCAATTTATTTTAACATTTGTTGGAAATTCTTCTGTTTTTGAAAAACATATGAACAAAGGATCATTGTTTCTCTGTTTACTTTTCATAAATTCAAAAAACTTTTGCATTAACTTGAGATAAGGAATTATTCCTTAAATTAGTCATACTTTTTTTTTGGAATACTTCTATAGAAAATACTAGACTCTTATGGTATACCATATGCCATGACTCATTTATTTTGAAAAATTCTTATGTTTTCTTTGTTTCTTCTTTTTGTATTTATTTATTTTCCAGGCAACCACAAATCGTAAATTACGTGATACCGTTGCATTGGAATTGAGTTTCGTTAATTCCAATCTACAATTGTTAAAGGAACAATTGGCCGAATTGAATTCATCGGTGGAAATTTATCAAAACAGTAGGTGAGTAACGAACGCATGAGCGAATGATTTAAATGTTTAGCAACATTGTATACAAACAATTTATGCGATTTATACGATTTATGATAATAAGGAAATATTCAATTTAAAGTTTCTTATTTCAATTACACATAAATTGATCATTTGATATGATTTCTGTTGTTGTTTTTGTTTGTTTTTTACAAAACAAACACTTCTCATGCTATGCATGCAAAAGGTCAATTTCAATTCTGTTGAATTGTTCATATATTTGAAGGAAAATTTTTTGTTTTGTTTTTTTCTTAATTGAATATTAAATTTATGCAACTTTTGCCAGCATTATTATCGTCATTGATATCGTGTGTGTATGTGTTGTGTGGCTTCTTTACATTTTATTGATATCTTTAGTTATGGCCTTTTTTGTTTAAACGGCCATTTAACATGTATTCTGCACTCCTCTTCACTCCTTGCCAATTCCATGCCTTTACCATACATTCTCTCTCTCTCTCTCTCTCTCTCTGTATGCTTTTGTTACGGTTGTTATTTTTGGTTTTTCGTAAAAAAAAAACGAACGAAAAAAAAGAACGAGAAAAATTCTTCCTGTAAACCCCATTAAGATTTGAAGTTACCGATTGATTGAAGTCATTGCCTTTGTTTGGTTTACTCCATCCAACAGCCACAGTGTGGCATGGTAGCTCCTTTGTTTATTTGTTTATTTTAGAATGTAGAATTTGCTTCTTCATCTTTCAGTTCGATTGCTTTTCTTACAAGCATCCTCGTAAGTATGGTTCGAAGACATGCAATCTTTTTCCCAGAGGCTGTTCAATTTACGATGTTTTGTAAATTATTTTAAATAGTAGCAGCAGTAATGGTGGTAAAGAATTACAACAAAACCAAAGGAAAAAAAATTAATTCAAGTAACGAAAGAAAAATTTATTTCAAATATTTTTCAAAACAGGCTTAGTTTATAATTATATTTTTAAAATTCTCCACACACACACAAAAGGTTAACATTTAGAAAATTTAATGATCTGATTAAAGGTTTAAATTTAAATTTCCATTTCATCAGGCTTATCATAAAATATATTTGAAATATTTTCCGTCATCATAATAAACTATTGCCTTAGGAACTTAAATACTGGCCTTCTTTTTATTTCACTAGGCTGAGTTTGAATTCATCGTAATAGTGTGGGTAGTAGAGGTAGTGTGTTAGCATTAAGGCCGCCGTTCAAACCCAATCTCAGACATCTCGAACAAAATGAAATTTGACACTCAGCAGTCTTTTGGCAAAAACTCGGAGAGTAAATACATAAGATTGTCATGAAAAGTTTCTCTAAAATCTGTGCTTCGGAATCGACATTAAATTGTACTCGAGTATATAATTAACACACAAACAGCATGAGTAGTGTGACAAACTAGGTTTTAATCCAAACAAAGGGTTGTAATAACCAAATAAGTAAGTAAGTAAGTAAAAGTTTAACAAAAAAGACAGTTTTTTTCAATTCCCAAGAAAAAAAGATAATAAGTGGGAAGAAATGTTAGACACTGTAATTTGACGGAGGAATTTTTAATTATCAATACATACTCGTATGTACATAGTTGATCATTACAATCAGTCAGTCAGGATTACGACCTAGTTTCTCACACCACTTATGTTGTGTGCGTTAATTTTTATACATGAGTGGTGGGACCTACAGTTTAATGTAGACTCCGAACGACAGATTTTTGACAAACTTTTCATGGCAATGTTATTTGCCTTCAGAGTTTTTGTTAGAAATCTGCTGAGAGGAAGCCACCGAAGAAATATTTTGTCATATTTCGTTTAGTTGGAGATGCCTGACCTGGTATTTGAACCGAGGTCTCACATCTAATAAACCAACACACTACTTACTAGACCACAGCGACTTAATTGTCAATAACTCAACAACATTTTGTTACCACAAGATTCGGTTCTATCTGCAACTCATTTCCTAATTTCTGTTGATCGTCTACCCTTTTAAACCACCAATCCTACGTACTCTTTTGCAGATGAGAGAAATCTTTGTCCTTCAGGGTTATTAATAAAATGGATCACATCTGATCTACTCCGAATCAAGACATTCGAATAGATTCTATTTGAATACAGAAAAAATTCAATGTTTTTAGTCCAATAGCTCATAGGCGCGGAGTTATTAATACATCACATCTAATACTAGCGATTTGATGTATTAATAACTCCGCGCCTATGAGCGTAATGATCTATAAGGAAATAAATGATCGTATTTCCCAAAAACCTTACATTACATATTGTGTTACAGAAAAAATTGTGAAACGCTTGAAATTGAGAAGCCTTTGCTGTAGCCTATAGGCTCTAACCACACGAGAACAATTTTGCTGGTGTAAAATGATAGTTTAAAGGCAAGAGAGGTGAAGAGAAGGGTTTTTTGATGGCGTAAAGTTTCAACCAGCTACAATGCCGTATTACCAGCACAAAACTAATACATGCACATTTTTAAAAATCAGCCAAACATCAAATGAATGCAAAAACACTAATACATATAAAGCTTTGTATACGTATACATTGCCAAACTAATATTCATCCCGCGTGATATGAAAAGAACAAAAATTGTGCGACTAAAAATTGTTCTCGTGTGATTAGAGCCATAGGGATTATCTATTTGCAAATAATCTTCAATTACTTTCCATAAAAGTAGGTTCAAACGGTCATTGCGTTCAGCATTGACTGTATGAGATCTTTCAGAGTCAATTTTAAAATAAAGCAGTATTTTCGACAATGCATAAATGATGATGATGCACGGACTACACTACATTTGTAGCGCTTCCAGTCTTTTCAAACTTCTGAATAATCTTGACAATTCCATGTATGGTAGTTCGATTATAACGACCATAATGCTTGTAAAGTGGCCACGTTTAAATTACCACTCATAATTTCTATCCGTTCTTAAGTTCTGAAATAGTTCATATTCATAAATAACAAACCTTTTCCGAAATAAATGAGACCTTAAATTGAGAATGTTTAATAGTTAAAAATCTTGTCACACAGTTAACAAACCACTTAATGGGTAAGTAACAGGTTAGCAGTTTTAAATCGATTATCCATTAACTTCACTCTGTCTTTCCGCTTTGCAACAACCAATTTTTCTATTCGCAACACTGCCTTTTCAGGGGCCATCCCCTGATTACCTGTACCGCACTGTAGTATTTTTTAATTTGTTGTATTAATTTTATTTTTATTTTTTTTTTGTAATTTTAATTAAATTTATTTTTTACTTCAACTTTCCTTATCACATGACAGCGTAATAAATAAAGTTCACCTCAACATTTTGTCACGTTTTTAAACAATTAAAAATAAGAAATAATACTTGAAGTTGAATTGAATTGGAGAAAAAACTAAATAAATTTGTAATGCACTAAAAAAGAATTATATTTTTTAGAAAATTTAATAATAATTCTTAAATAAAATTATTAACAAATAAAATAAATATTCCACGAGGAGTGATCCTTTTCAAATTCTCAAAAACTGAATCACTTTTAACACTGGAATGTTTTTTGAATACCAAAAAAAATAACTCATATTTCACTTTTTTTTCTAATTTGACAAATAGCAGGCGGCTTTTTATCAAAAAAAAAACATTCCAGGCAGATTGTTGAATCACTCATTAATTGTTGTTAAGATTACAAATAAAAAAAAAGACGAAAAAGTCTCAAATCTGATTAATTTTGTTTCGTTTTTTGTATTTTTTTTTTATATTTTTCCTAAGCTGAGTATACAATTTTTTATCACGCTTGTTAATGGTTTTTATAAGTCAGATACAGTCGAATCGAGTCAGGCCAACCCTTTTCCTATTTTTTTTTTGTAATTTTTTTTGTATTTATTTTTTTTTTTAAATAAAAAATTTTATAAAAGATTTGTTATACACATTTAGACAAATTTTAAAACGTAGAAAAAACTAAAAACATTACAATTCTATGAATGTTTTCATTTAATTTTTTTTTAATTTTACGTTCTGGTCAAGTGATTTTCTTAATCAGCGAAGCGTAATTTTGTTACTACAAATAGTACAAAATTTTTTTTATTACTTTTTTTTTTGTTGGTGTTTTCGATTTTTGCATAAAAACGAAATTGTTTACATTAAATAAAAAATTTTTAAGGGAAATTTTACTTTTCTTTACAAAAAAAATGGAAATATTTCGAAAATTCTATTTTTATATAAATTTTGCAACATGTTTCGTAAGATATATGCTCTGTTATTAAATCGAACCACAAATAAGAATTTGAGTCTATTGCTAAAAAAAACCTTTAGCAACATGTTGCTAAAGTTAAATCCATAAGAAAAATGTTTCCAATTCTATAAATTATGTCTATTACAACATATTTTTTGCAACATGTTGCTAGAAAAAAAGTTAAATAATGTATAAAGAAAATTCGAAATTTTGTTATAAACAATCTAACGAAATGAATTAATAATTATTATTATGGGAAATACTATACAATACGTTATTACAGTAATGAAATACAATTTTGCAACATGTTTTTATTAAATCGAACTACAAATAAGAATTTGAGTCTATTGCTAAGAAAAAATTCTTTAGCAACATGTTGCTAAAGTTAAATCCTTAAGAAAAATGTTTCCAATTCATTAATTCATTATTAATGTCTACTACAACATATTTTTGCAACATATTGCTAGAAAAAAATAGTTTAATAATGTATAAAGAAAATTCGAAATTTTGTTATAAACAATTTAACGAAATGAATTAATAATTATTATTATGGGAAATAGTATACAATACGTTATTATAGTAATGAAATAAAATTTTGCAACATGTTGCTTAAGAATACTCTGCCATAAAATCGAACTACAAATAAGAATTTGAGTCTATTGCTAAAAAAAAAGTCTTTAGCAACATGTTGCTAAAGTTAAATCCATAATAAAAATGTTTCCAATTCTTTAATTCATTATTTAAGTCTATTACAACATATTTTTTGCAACATGTTGCTAGAAAAAAATAGTTTAATAATGTATAAAGAAAATTCAAAATTTTGTTATAAACAATCTAACGAAATGAATTAATAATTATTATTATGGGAAATAGTATACAATACGTTATTATAGTAATGAAATAAAATTTTGCAACATGTTGCAAAGAATATAAATTATGTTTTAAACATCACTAAGATTCTTAAGATGCATATGCATGTATATTGGATATAGTGATGAGATAATTTCGTTGATTGAATTCTATACTTTCTCAAGAGATGACGCTACTGCTTGAACTCACAATTATTGTTCACAGATATAATCCTCTCTAGGAAACAGTAATAAAATGTCAAAGGCCTTACACATATGTAGATAATTTCAAGGAGTTTGAAACCATTTATATTTATAAATACTGGCTTAAGATTATCCTGATGAAGATTTGTTTGCTACAGACGATACATTATATTGTCAGTGTGTATTAATTTTATTAATGTCAACTCCGACCGAAAGATTTAGAAATCTTTTCTGTCGCAATTACTTATTGTCAGAGCTTTCTCCTTTTCATCCTTCTCGATTTTGTAATTGAACTGCTAAAATAGTTTTAAAGTTCTGCACAACATGAAAGCGAGAAAAGAGTAATCAAAAAATCATTGCCTGACCCTATCTGAATAGCTCTCTTTATAGCTCATTATGGAAATTTAAATGTCTGTGCTTATGTTTGTTCGACATTATTGTATGATTCCTTTATAATCCAATCATTTTTCGTCTTACGTCCGAATTGGGAATGGAATCGATCTAGTTTTTGTGCCATTAGAACAAAAATTAAGATAGCATTAGTCGCGTATTGATGTCTCCAATGGCTTAATTTCATGTTCTTCGGAGTGGTCACTATTTATTGACTTGATTGTTGCATGATTTCCATGATTTCCATAGACTTAAACCAAAATTCAATGGTGTTTGTATAGACTACAACAAAAATTTCGGTCAAATGTTGAGCATGGAATATTAAGGATTACGGTGTACCTTGTGACACCATCCATGGCGCGAACTAAAGCTAAATATTGACTCTCAAAACTTTTGCCTAAAAATCGACTGAGAGAAGGCTCTTAAAAGGACGTTTTGGCGTTTACAACTAAATAAACAACTTGATTATGTGAACAACGTTCCAATTCATTCGTTCCAGTTTAAATCTTATTTTTTTCCATTACCCCTCTTGGGAGCCTCTTGGGCTTCCATAAAGCATTTTCAAATTGACATTTATTTCGCTTTTAAAAACCATTACGAGCCTTACTTAAACCCTTTGTTGTTTATGAAACAAATTAAATCATCTGATATACCCTGTACTTTAACTTCTATTCTATTGACTTCTATTTTGTCTCAGTTTTTTTTTATCGTAAATTTTAGAACCCATTAATGTTTTTATTTCCAAATAAAATTGAAAACCCATCTTTTTCTGTTTCCGTTAATAGCAAAAGAAGTTTAATTTTGATTACAATAGTAAAACATCAACTTTAACCTCTTAACCCAAATTTTATGGGCAATAATTTGATGAAACCAACCAACCAGCTAACAACACATAAAATTACTTTACAACAATCATTAATAAAAAAAAAACTCAAATGAATTGTAAGAATTTCAGCAAAGAAGAGACAAAAAAATGTGCAAAAATAACAATGACTTCAAGAGAAAAAAGAGGAGAAAAAAGTTGATCGTAGAGACTGAAAAACCAAATAATGTCACCTAAATGTACTGGAGGCAAAATAATAAAAATAAACACAAACTCATCATCATCATCATCATATGCTTTAAGCTCATCATTTTGAGTTCTTTTTTTGTTGTTGTTTTTTATAAGAAAAATATTCTTAAAATGAAGAGAATATTATTGTCAGGCAATTGACACCGATTTCTGTTTGGTGTTTTCAGAACGTTTTCATTATCATCCATGATTTGTGAATTTTTTTCGAATTTTTTTTCTGTTTTTAATTATGGGAAGACATGATTTGTGAAAAAAATTATAAATTTTTGCAAAATCATTTTATTAGGAAGTCTCTTAATATTTCTAACTATTTTTCTTCTCTTTGTTTTCTTAGTAGAATACCTTAAAGCAAAAGCTTTTAAGATCCCAGATATGTACTTTTTTCTTTCAATAGACAAACAAAAGACTTAAGACACAAGCAGGCGTTTTTCTATTGTGGTTAAAAATGAAAGGAAGTGAAAAGAAATAAAAGAGGAACTTTTATTATAGAAATGAAAGACTTAAGGCACACAACATACATAAAATAATATAACAAAAGACTTAAGACACAAGCGTATTATTTTACAGCTGCTGTGGCAACACACATATTGTCTTCAAACACTTTCAACACACATCCATCGGATATGAGACATACATTACATGTATTCCTGCTAGTGTCCTGTCGTTTAAGATAAATAAAGCCAGAGGACCGTAAAAAAGCTATAAACTTAGCGCATCAATATTATTTATTTGCCTACTGTGCTGTGCTGGATAACAAAGCGAAAACCAATAGGGAAGCAAGAAATCCAAGATACAGTTTGTTTAATTCATTAATTTAATTTAAATTTAATTACCAATGATTACTTACATATGTACGTGCTTAATTGGTCATTACAACTCTTTAGTCATGATTACGGCCTACCTTCTCACACCACCTACGTTGTGTGTGTGAATTTTACCCATGAGTTAGGGGACATACTGTTTAATAGCCGAACGACAGATTTTATTTCACTCTCAGAGTTTTTGCCAGTAGTCTGGTGACGCCAAATTATGTCAAGATATGCCAACTCACTACCCACTAGACTACGACTACTTACTTCATGATCTCCTGCTGCCACATTGAAAGCCACACTCTTAAATTTAATTTTTTGGTCTTTAAAATTACTAAATTTCTAATAAAATTTTTTAAGCCGATTAATAATCAGCATTCAATGGATAATCAGTATGCCATTACTAATGGGTGGACCATCTATTGGTTTAAATTTGAGCCATCGGTTATTTCGTAGCGGGCAATACTTATATCATTCAATTCTGTTACAAAATTCAATATATTATCTCCACTGAACTCTGAATGTCAGTGGAATCGATTTACGATAGGTTTTTGGCTTCGCCAGATGGCTCAACGAGAAACTGCTTGATGATGTCGATTTTGCCAAAACAAAAAAATCATCTTTTCAAATGAAGCTCATTTTCATCTTGGTGGAAACATTAGTGAACAGAATGACCGTATTTAGGGGCTCAGGATGATATCCCGGGCAACTGCAAAACGGATGAACTGGCCAGATGCGACACGACCATCGAACTCTCCGACAAATTATTGAGTATTGGGGTCCCTTTGGGGACCTGCAGGCAAATTATTGATGACGAGATCACGGACTCTATCAACCGCAGGTAGGCAGCTTCGGATAAGGGGAGAGTGGTGCTCATGATCTGGCCGAGGCTGGATAGAAGGCGCACTGCAAGGCTGCTAAAACTGCAAAGGGGAGTACTCAGTGTGGTTATTGGCGTCGTGACGGGTCACTGCATTATGGGTGTATACGCGAGGCGCATTGGTCTGGAACACCTAGCGAACGATTTCTGTAGAAGCTGCAGGGACGAGGAGGAGGAAGAGACGGTTCTTCATCTACTGGGAACATGTCCGACACTATGTGTGAAAGGAGGAAGAGACATCTTGGCGCCTGCTACATCGATGATCTGAGTGATTTGTCGAAATTGACGGCGGCATTTTTAGTCGCCTCATTGTAAGCTCTAGGTGGTTCCAGAACTAGGAGATTAGTTAATGCGAACTATGGTATCACAATGGGCCGCATGGGGCCTAAGTACGTCCATCCAATTCATTTGGGGGGACGGCCACTTATACCTACCTACCTACCTAGGGGCTCACACGTAGTCTTACAGAGGCCAATGCAGCCATTACGAAAGGCTGTGTGGATCGGCTTGTGGATCGTAGGCATCATTGGCTCATATTACTTTGAAAGTGAGGACGGCGCAATCATTAAGGTCAATGAAGACACCTATCGCACCATGAAGACCGGTTTTTTTGTACCCACACTTCATGGTATTTATGTGAACAATATTTGGTTTCTACAGGATGGTGCAACTTGCCACACATCGTATGCCACAATCAATTTATTACCTCAAACGTTTGATGGCCATTTAATTAGCCGAAACTGTGATTTCAAATGTCCACTAAGAAACTGCGATTTAATACCGTTGAACCATTTTCTGTAGGGCGCCATTAAAGAAAACTGTTATGCCGACAAACCAGCGACCATTGTGCATTTAAATGGCCAACATTCGTGTGATGCCATTGTTGAGATACAACACCATACACTCGAAAAAGTGCATGAAAATTGGTCCGATCAAATGACGCAGTGCGAGGCCAGCCATGGCAGCCAAATGAATGAAATAATATTCCATTTCTAACTGAAACCATTGAACTTCACAACGAAAATTTAAATTTGACAACATTTTAAACTGTTTTTGGTTTATTGCATTTATAAATTTAAACTTTTAAATCACCCACCCTATATACCAGGGTGACTCATCTACAGATGTTCGAATCTATTTTATTCCCATAATTTTGCATTTTTTATAAATTAAATTGTAACTGTGCCCACATAATTAATGTATCTTTTCTTTTCCTTTTCGTTTTTTATTTACAGTCAAGATGGTGTTATGCCCATGATACCGTTGGGTTTAAAGGAAACAAAAGAAATTGATTTTATGGAACCGTTTTCTGACTTTATTCTCGAGCACTATAGTGAAGAACCATCCATGTATACAGATGCTATTGCCGATATAACCGATACAAGACAAGTAAGCACAGATTAAAATTGATTATTTGAAATTAAATTAAATTTTCTTAAATTAATCTCATCAGGCCTCTAAAACACCTTCAAGAGATAGTCAAGGTGTGGCTTTACTCTTTCGCTACTACAATCTATTGTATTATGTTGAAAGACGTTTCTTTCCACCCGATCGAAATTTGGGTGTCTACTTCGAGTGGTATGATTCATTAACCGGTAAGTTTATTAGCAAAACAATTTTGAATTTGAATTACATGTGAATTTTCCCATTTTAAGGCGTTCCCTCTTGCCAACGCACAATTGCTTTTGAAAAGGCCTGCACTCTATTCAATTTGGGCGCCATCTATACACAAATCGGTGCTCGTCACGATCGTACGACCGAAAAGGGTCTTGATGCCGCTGTCGACAGTTTTTTACGGGCTGCTGGTATTTTTCGTCATATTTATGATACTTTTACGAATGCCCCTTCAATGGATTTGAAACCTCAAGTTTTGGACGTTTTGGTATCGTGTATGCTGTCACAGGCTCGTGAATGCCTTTTCGAGAAGTTACAACTGCAAATCGAGTCATTGGGTTTAACCGAATCGAGTCATGTGAGTATGGGGAAAATGGAAACATAAGATAACTGGTTCTCTCTCTCTCTCCCTCTCTGTTCTTAACACTTTAACTGGCATACTCTAGTCATAATGTTACTTTACAAAAATTTCACGCCTGTGTATTAAGTCTTTTGAATTTGCTAAAGCATGAGTACAAGCTTTACATTGAGAAATGTGCCTTAAGTTTTCCTTGTTTTTTTTTTTGTAATTTTAAAAGGAGAATGTCCCAAGCCAGAGATTTATTTAAGAAAATTATCGTTCATAGGACTGAAATGTTTTATTTTTAAATTAAATTTAAATTGAAAAATGACTTCCATTTTTATTGCAATTCCTTTCATGCTTGTGTCTTAAGTCTTTTGTCTTTAGACCAAATACATGCCTCAACCGCTGCTTGTTTCTTCACAAAAAAGAAACCTAAAATGATAGAAAATCTTGTCAATTAATGCAACTTTGTTGCCTTTGATAAATTTTATTCAATTTATAAAACAATTCAACTCATATCGAATGTAAATTTGTTGCTCCCTTTCATATCTTTCTTTCTTTCTAACGAAATCGTATTTCTTTTTTTCTCTCGTTTTTCTGTTGCAGCTTTTTAAAGATTTAGCCGGCGAAGCAGCACAACTAACCCATGAGTACAATGAAATGCACAAAAATATCCAAATGAATGATACCCATACATATTTACCCGAATGTTGGGCTGGTCTAGTGCCACTCAAAGCGGAATATTATAAAGGTAAGTAGCATAGTTCTTGTTATTGTTGTTGTGATTGTTGTTGTTATTGTTATTTTATTGCATCATCTTAAAGTTTTGACAAAGAGAAGATTCTTAAATCAGGCTTCTTGGCTTCAAAAAATGAAGAACAAAAACTTTGTTTGAAAGATCATCACGTTGCCTGAATGAACTCTTAAAGTTTTTTGTTTTAATGGGATTTTGTTTTGGCAAACTCTGCGTGTGAACAATCAATAATTTATGCCAACAAAATCAACAACAAAAACAAAAACTAACTTTGTTTTCATTTAAGCAATAGTTTTGCTAGAGAAACCTCAAATCAAAAAAAAAAAAATTAAAATGCAGATCCCACTCGTACTACTTGTTTACCTTGCCTAGAGTACCAACATCATTATCATCTTCATGAACGTCATTAACAAAAAAAATGCAAAAACCATCACTTGCATTTGAAAATATCTGACTGAACTGAACTGAACCGAACAAATCATTACAAAACTTTACTTCTCTCAAATAAGCCACATTTTTTTTATTTTCTATTTCATAATCTTTATAATATTGTTGTTGTTGTTTATTTTAGCTCTGTCTCATCATTATGAGGCTCGCAGCATAGACGCCAACGATGACAAAGCCTCGTTGAGTACGAAAAAAAGTCAGGCCACCTCGAATGAATCGTTTATTGGTAATGCGCGGGAGGCCATGCGCTGTGCTGTCGATGACAGCGATGAGGAGTGCGCAAGTTTGGCGGCCTTAAAACGGGCACATTTAAAAGAAGCAATGGCTAGTCATGAAGAAACACAACGTCTACAGCGCATGTGTCGCTATTTAAAGGTGAGTTCAAATGACTGACTGCATGACTGAATTGCAAAAAAAAGTAAACAAAAACAAAAATTATTAAAAAAAAATATTCCAACAAAAATGTATTCAAACGATGATGAATTAGAATTTCTTTATGTGTGGTAAACTAAAATGTTATTAGTCAGAGCAAAAAATTGATAGTCAGCCAAGTTCGTGTTTTCGTTTGGTACCCTACTTATGAATCGAATTGTAGTTTTCTGCTGCAATTTATAAGACATCGGTTGTATGGGTTGCAAGAAACACAATTAAAATTCGGAAAAATTAAAGAAAGATTTTAAAGATATTTATTCAGAATAGGATAGAACCCTATACGCTGGGATCAAACTAAATTCTTTTGGATTAAGGGAATGCGCAATAGAACATCCTTTAGGCTGTAGGGTAGTTGTAGTGCCAAACAAAAGGAATTCATTTAGATCTCTGATAATATTGCATACGTCGGATTATTACCGACTAAAACTAGCTAAAACTAGTTAAAACATCACAATGACATCTCCTGAATATCTAACATGATCACAGAGCCCCACTATCTACTAAAATGAAACGATTGAAAGCATTCCCCTAATTTTCGGACAGCAGCAGAATCTGTTAGATCATGAATTCCATTTTTAACGTATGTTTCCCTCGAACATTTGAACAGAAATAAAACTCAATGACTCTCTAATTTACTTCTCCGTAAATTCATTTGGGACATCCACTTTAACATCTTCTTCTCGTAGCATAGTTTATTTTCGGTTTTCCGGATTTCTCCTTAACTGGAGATACTTAAATATAACTGGATTATACATAAGATAAATACTATCTAACGCCTAACATACGGCTAGCTATGGCCGACTTCAGGGGCACTCTACTTCAGGTAAATATAGTCTGTGAGACCTGTTCGCTATAACACTACAGATTTTGAAGCTCCGCTTTGGTAAACAACTTTATACACTGACTGGCAGTCCAATTAATCTTCCGCGGATGGATTAATCGGCACTGTATGAAGTCGCCGTAGTAGTCTAGATGTTAGGACACGGTTCAAACCCCAGGTCAAGCATCCAAACGAAAATATGAAAATATTTCTTCGGCGACTTCCTCTCAGCAGATTTCTGGCAAAAACTCTGAAAGTAAAATAAAATTGCCATGAAAAGTTGCGCAAAAAAATCTATCGTTCGGAGCCGACTTTAAACTGGAGGTCCCGTCTCTCATGTATAAAATTAACACACACAACTTAAGTGGTGTGAGAAACTAGGTCGTAATCTTGACTGTTGTAACGACCAATTATGTATGTATATACATATACATATGTATGTATGATAGGAGATCGATTATGAATATTGCGACTTCTGCATCACTGCTTCTTTACACGTTACACATCGTAAAGTGAACTTACCGAATGACAATACAGCTCAGATGCTCCATGGAAACTGCATCTATTTTAACACGGAACATTTGGCTCCATTATGATTATAACATGTCCACGGTATTCAGTGAGGCATAGTATGTATGGTTGTCGGATTGATTAGTGATCATTGTCTAATAGAAGTTTTGGGTTTTCGGTTATCTTGGTCCTAGACTGGAAGAAGGTATCGCGTTATCATTAAATAATTCTTAATCTTAATACTGGCTAACGTGCGACTAGCTATGACAGGCTTCAGAGGCACTATACATTAGGTGAAGATAATCTGTGGGACCTGCTTGCTATAACACTACAGTTTTTGAAGCTTTGCCATTATGAAAGGTCTTTTAAACGGACCAGTATGACAAGAGCTCAATTATGAATATTGAGGACGGAATACATTCCAGAGCAAAGCCTCTGTATGAGGGTAATTGAACAGCAAAGTCGAGTTCTGTAGACCTCTCAATCTTGTAAAAGAACTTTAAACTTTTGTTTGCTTCCTCCGACTTTCGCCAGAACTAAGGTAGAAATATTTTCATGAAGGATCATAGGCATTTTTTGGTCCTTAGAATTTCGAATGTGTTCGGGGTAGTGTGAAGTTTTTTGTTCAATTAACATACAGAGGGTTTGGTCTGGAGTGTGTCCACACCTTTCACAAGTTCACCATTCCAAAGCCATACACAAAAAAAAGAACACCCACCCATGATGAACAGCAAAATATTAAATTTTTGGTAACTTTAGCCTACGAATAGATATTGTTTTTTGGCGGCAAAATATTTTGATTTGAAGTCATAAAATTCGCCAATTTCTTATTCCTTTTTTTTTAGGAAAAAAATCAAAAACTTACAGAATCCAAAATTTTTTAATACCGCCTGATATTAAGGCCTTACATTGTAACGCTCCCCATAATAAAGATTTGTATTTCATTCAAAGCTTGGAAAAGTCATAAAAATATTTACAATCACTTGAAGTTACAGCCAAAGTACGTTATGGTTTAATTTATACTGTTACACTATTATATAGCAACTCCAGGGTTAGGAATTTAACTCCAAACGAGAGTTTTTAAAATGTTTTTTTTTTTGATAACAAAGATTTTAATGAAGAAAGATGACGTAAAATATTAATATCAGGTGTCGGAATTGTTACAACTCTTTCTAGAAAATATTAAAAATAAAAATTATTCTAAATTGTATGCCAGGTTTCGTTATTTAATTCTTTTCAAAGTATTATTTTGTTTTCCACTCCCCTTAATGAGTTCAGAGATTGTCTAATAATTGATCAATCGTCGCATTTTTTTGCTTTCTGTAATTCCAATAAAAATGTTAGCCCCTATCCCTGGTCCTTGCCACTGTCATTTTCTATTCCATAATATTGCTGTTGCTGTTGCTAGTGTGCCCACATGCATTACATTTCTGCTCGTACGATTTGTGTATGCCATACATAGCATTTTATGAAGATGTTGATGATGATGCTTATAAAATAATGACAGTGCTGTAGTGATGATCATGATGATGTTTATGATGATGACGATGACTTATGATGGCAGTTGTTTAGCTATGTTTACAACACCATCTATGGCAGATCCATTGCCATATTCTTTTACGATCTTTCTAAACACTGTTGCTGTTGCTTTAATTTCTGCGTGGTTTCGTTAATTTCTATTCATTTGAAAGATGAGTGCAGCTGCAGTTGCTATTGCTGTAATGGCATTGGGTGTTCCACAGTGCCTTCCATATACTATGCTACTGCACGTTGCTGTCTCAGAGTCTGATTGGCTTTGGTGGTGATGGTGATAGTGGTGGTGGAATACCATTTAAGCCATTTAATGATAGCAAATTAAATGTCTGATGATTTTAAACTGTTTGTTTTAATTTTTCTTTCTTTTTTTCATTGATTTTTAACTGCATTTTCGTTTTGCTTTTCAGAATAAAATGTCTCTAACACAAGTCATTAAGGAAGCCCAGTACAAGACCCAAGATGAACTGGAAAAGTTTGCGGAAGAAAACTCTGTAAATGAAATGGATGATGTATTCGATATAAGTCCAGTTGAAGGTTAGTTTGCCACACTTATTTGCCTTAAACAAATTGTCATTAAATTTTCCTTTGTAGCCTGCTCCAAATTCACTTTAACATTGACCGGACCTGATTTTACTTCGTACAAAATTGAAGATCCTTTCAAACGTTTGGGTCCCATTGCTATTTTCTCGGCCCGACGCCATTGGACTGCACCCAGATGTGTACGTTTACAAAAGGGTTCTACGATTTATCACGATGGCACTCACTATCATTGCCATTGTCCTTCGCCGGCCGATGGCCATGAAGTTGGCTGCAGTTTATACAAAGAGGAAATCGAAAGTTTTGGTTTCCATGTTCAAGGCGATGCACCCGTTATGATTGCCCATGTGGATATAAATTCTTTAGCGGATGTAAGTTTTCTTTACAGAATTTTTCATTTTAAATGTAATTGAAATAAAATTTGATTTTTCTTCTGCAGTTGGGTGGCATAAAGGAGGGTGATTTCATTGTTGAAATTGCTGGCATCGATGTCAAATGGTATCTACACCAGCAAGTGGTGCGTTTAATACAGTCCTGTGGCACAACATTGGAACTGAAAGTCATTACGCCCATGGATAGAAATTATTTAAAGGTAAATCGGAAGCATTCTCAGAAACAAGACTTTTAAATTGAAATTCTGGAAAGTGCAAGTTACACCACGGACTTAAAGTCTGGGTTAAAAAACAGCACACAAAAAACGTAGCAAAAATTTGCCAAAAACAACAAACAATTTAAGCAATTCAATTTTTTTTTATTAAGTTTTGCTTTTCATTTGTTGCTCTCTTCCAGCCTTTATCATCAAAGGGTTCAATTTCCACATTATCCGCCGCCAGTTCATCGGGTGTCTCATCGGGCTCGTCCAGTCCTACGGGTACCACCACCAAACCTAAAATACGCTGCAAGTCTACGCCCAAGTCACGTATTGGCAGTGTGTCGTCAAGTTCTTGGAATCCCTTTCGTCGCACGCCAAGTTTAGCAAAAATTTTCTAAGCCAACAACCGTTACAAAATAAAAAAAATAAAATTAAATAATAATGCGAACAAAAAAACAAAACAGTGGCCATTTTTTAAAAAGAAAAAAATTTAAAAAAAAACAATAATTTTAAATTAATTTTTTAAATTCAAATGAATTTTTTAGTATATAAAAAAAATTAACTTTTAAAAACAAAAACAGGAACTTTTAACAAAATTATAAACACACACAATTTTTTAGAAGTCTAATTAAATGATACTACTAACGCTACAAATGTAAATATTTTTAATGTATTTAGGAAACCTATAATCTGTCATAACTTTTAAAAATATTCGTAACTTTCAAAATCATATCCATAAACATTAAAAAAAATATATTAAAAATATTCATTGAAATATTAGCATTTAATTCATAGAAAAAGAAAAAATCTCTTTAATCAACTTCCATTTCCCTGAATGAATTAAAAATTTAAAAAAAATCTGTTTTTGCAATAAGATTTGTATTAATTTTAAGCCATAAATATTTATAGAATTTAAGGACAAAAACAAAAAAAGTTAATTACTGTATATTTTACATATCGAACGTACTTTTATTTATACATTTATATCGTATACTATACTATACATATACACAAACATTTCTATTAGAATATATGTTTTATGAAGAAATCATAAAAATTATTGTGAAAACAAATCCCCTTCCCCTTCTATATACGATAATAATTTCAATAAAAAAGAAAACCTGTAAATATTTTTTTATTAAAACGTGTGTGTGGATTTTATTTTAGAATTTAAGGAACAAAGAAAACGTAATAAACTTTCTCTATTTCTCAACCTAACCTCTGTTTGGTGCAATGCAACGATAGGTAATAGCTGCGTTACTCTGTTTATAAGAAGACCTATCCTGTCTAGAGTCTTAAGATAGCGATCAACTTCTTTAAATATTTAACCATCGGTCCATTTCTTCAAGTTGGGAAGACGCTTACCAAGTAAATCTATAGAAGATTTGCATCGTCAACACATTTCCTCAATTTCTTCCAAACCGCTCCGTTTAGAAGAGTAATTTCTGGTAAAGAATCATTAGTGAAATATTTTGTGTTACATCATTTCGAATTTCTCTCTACATGCTGTGCGTATTAACCGGAACTATGCGGTTGAAGTGCATTCGTAAAGTCGGATACTCCATAAGGGAAATATTATCCTGCTAAGATTGGTTTTTAGTTTTCCAAATATATTATCACAGCGTATCCAAGTGATTCTGTCTTCTGTATCATTGCTAAATAACCTTCTTTGTGATATTTATACTTGTAATCGGTTTTCAGTGCCCTGGATTTCTTAAGTTTACCGCCGATATTTTTCTTGCTATGTTAGCCTAGATTATTTGCCTCTTTTTTTCGAGACTACCCTAATACATACAGTATCATAAACATTATTGATATTGTTGTGTATTGTAAATCAAATTTACTTTCATCACAGTTTGTTACGTATTTTCAATTTAAGTGGGAGGTATCTAGTCCAGTGAAACAGCATCGTCAATATTGTTACGTTTTTACCTTTTTAAAAACGTTTAGAATATGAGTTCGTTCATTGCAAACAAAGTAAAAACAGATATGTGTTTCGTTTCAATTAAATTCTATTGTTCACACTACTTTTATGCCACTCTTCACACTTGACGAATACAACAATAATTGCTTGTTCATTGTTGTTCTCTGCTCACAGCCTTTGCGTAAGCAACGACACTTGTACGTTAGATCTGTATAGCGGCGCTCTTCAAACCACGACTGTTTACTTCGCACGCAAAGCGTCTTCACGCGAGACTGACTGAATTCTTACTACTCACTGCCTGCTTTGTTTTGCCTTTTTATATGCTCACACAAACAGTCCGACGAAAACTCTCGAAGTAGAACGTTCAGGATTTCGCTTTCTCGAGAACTCTATTGCGACTTCATTGTTGTTTGTGTACTTTGCTTGCGTTGTTTGTTGTTGCTTTATTTTTTACTTTTCTGTCTCTGTTTACTTGTAACAAGTTCGTTGTATGTGTTTGTGTAGCTTTTGTTTCTCATGTTAATGTTAAACGATGCTTCCATTTTCGTAACAATATTTTAACAAACAGTGAAGCATAATGTACAGATGGGATCAGGTCGGTGAATCATCACAATATTAAAGAAGTTTAATAAACCGAATTTCTCGATTCCACTGCATTCTCTACAAGGAAGTTTATCTTACATCGTTTATCATAATATTTTGCATTCGGTTTTGCACTTCCAAGAATATAAACACAACAATTAAAGCCCTCTGAGAATTCTCTACGTCATAAATATCCTAACTGGGAGCTAATTCAATAGGCTTTCAATGCTGATTTTTTAAACAAACGTTTCTTTAGCGATGAAGTTGAGTTCTGATTCGACAAACAAAATTGTCGCATATGGATCTCGAAAAACATAGAAGTAAGACATATTTTACAAGTTTACTATGACAAAGTTTACATATTTTGTTGTTGCGTATACAACCATCGCTAAACGACGAATGAAGAACAAAGCCATTCATAATCACTCTCCAAATTTTAAGTATAAGTGCGTCGACAATATTGAATTTAACTATGTACTCTGATTCATTCATACTTACTACAAGCTTGATTTATAAAAACAGGTTGCAATAAGTATGAGTACAACGTTGACATCAAACTCATACCATTCGAAATATGTTTGATTCATAAGCCTACTCATTTAGATTCATAACTTTAGAGAAATACTTATAGTATTGAGTACTACTTTCCCCATTCGTTTTTCTCCACTCCTAACGAACTTAAGGTTTTACGAAGTTAACTTTAAACGCGTAAAAGGGATCTAAATAATCTGTATATCGAAGCCGATGTAATACTATAGGTTCCGTCGCTCACTGACAGAATAAACAATCACAACCGATATGGTGTAAAAAGTTAGGTCGTAAACCTCATCAAAGAGTTGTAATGACAAATAGAGTAGGGATCACTTAATTAATCACAGTCATACACTTCCGAATTGATTAGGGGCCTAATATAAAATAAAAATTCAAATATTTTTTTAATCGAATATTTCGGTGTAAATTTTCTTCTTTCAACTTCGACTCTTGTTTCTTCATCATATTACCCAATCTTCTTACCGTTTAAATATTAAAAAATTTAAACAAAAAGCGTGTAAAAAAATTAAAAAAAAATAATCCAATTCAATTACAATACATATAATTGTTTAAAAATAAAATTATAATGCACTTAAATTAAAACTATAAAAAAATTAATAAAATTAATAATTAATTACATGCAATATAATAAAAAAATTAATATACTTTCTTATTAAAGGAATATTTATAGGCAAATTGTATTGTTTTTTTTTTTGTTTTTTAAATAATTTTTAAATGATTTTTATTAAAGATTCTTTTTTTTTCATTTAAGTTGGTTTTTTTGTGTTTTGTTTAAATTTTTTTTCTGGTTTTTGTTTTTAGTTTTACACATTTATAAGTTTTTATGCATACATACATTTAAGGATACAATATAATCATAATAATAATAATAATATTAATAATAATAATAATTATTATTTATTTAATATTAATATATAATATAATAATAATATAGAGCTATTATATGTATTTGTTTTTATTTTGCATTTATTTTTTTTTTTTATTATTTTTTTTATTTTATTGTTGTAAACTTATGGGCTAAAAAACAGACACATTTATAAGAATTATTATTTTTTATTTAATTTTTTTTTTTCAATTTATTAATTTCTTTTTGCAATTTTTTTTCTTTTTTTTTATATTTTTTGTAAACATTTATGAAAAAAACAACTTCTTAGTTTTATTTTTTCATGTTTTTTTTAAATATTTTATGGTTTTTGTTTTTTAGTTAAAAAATGTTTCTAAAAATTTTGGTTGGTTTAGGGGATATATTTATTGTTAGTTTTAGTTTTGTTTTTTTTATGATTTTTTCTTTTATTTTCATTATAATTTCTTGAAGATTTTTTGTTTTAACATTTTTGTTTTAGTAGATTTCTTTCTTTTTTATGTTATTTTATTATTATTTTTAATAATACTGAAAATACGACTAGACATTTATATAAATATATAAGAATTCTTTTGTTTTTTTTTTTTGTTATTTCATTTTCTGTTTGTTTTTTCTTGTTTTTTTTTCGTTTTAATTTTAATTACTTGTCTCAATGTTTACTTTAAATTTACCGTTGGGGTTAAATTTCACTTCATTTTTAATGTGTATTTTTAAATTTTATTTTTTCTCTTTTTTTATTTTGTTTATATATTGCGTTCAATCTATGAAGATAATGAATGTTAAACTATGCAGATAAGATAAACATATTTTTATGGCTCCTAAATGAATTTATTATCAATGTGAATAAAAATAATTAGATAATAATAAAAAAAAGAATATTTTAAATTAAATTTTTAAACTTTTCATCAATTAATATACGGTTGCAATTAATTCAATTAGAACAGTTCCTATTTCATAAATAAAATAAAGAGTTCTTGTAACAGCTTAAATTATAGCGGAGCAAATGAATTAAATTCCTAAAGGGGTTTAGACAACTTTCCATATATGGATAAATATATATATAAAATCAATCAGTTTATTACTCTATTTAATTCAATTGGAATATACTTCTTTAAAAAAAATTAATTTAATTTAATTGAATTGAAATCTTTTACTTGTTTTTTATTCCAGTATGTCCTGCAACGGCTTAGTTTTAAAATGTAGCAAATAATTACATTTCATAGTATAAGCAAAGGGTTAAGACAACTTTCCATATATGGAAATTTATTGTTCCATTGAATTCAATTTGAACAAAGAATTTTTATTAAAAAAAAAACATTTAATTATATTTTAAAGCATACTTAAAGGATTAAGAAAACCAGAAGTACATTCTTATTTGAACCAACTACTCATTCTGAACCATTCGCGTTATTCTCTTTAAATCAGATTCAAATAAATTTCTGTTCTATATTCTCTATTTGTTTGGAAGTACTTAAAGAAACTTCATTTTAACAAAGATAATTAATTAAATTTATGGCATAACAATAAGGCTTAAAAATTTTTTCCATACATAGGAGCAATTATATCAATCATGCAATTGTTTCAAATTTATTTTAATTCAGTGCGGTCTATTGCGTACATAAAACAGTATCAGTTATTTAAAACTTAAAGCATAACTAAAGGAGTTTTGAACACTTACAATGGAGCTACAATTCCAAATATTGTTTAAATCCTAGATCGTCAGTTGATGCTGTTCAAAAAATTAATTTTTTCGTAAGAATTTAATGTGAAACTAAAAAAATTTAAATTTTCAGCGTAACAAAGTCGTTTAATAGTCATTAAATTTATAAGTCAAAGGGACATGAATGATTATGTATCTGCTCAAAGCTTTCATTCGTTTTATTAAATTCAAATTTAACGCTTAACAAAAGGCTTTTGAAAACTTTGCTTCAATTAAATTATTTCAACTACATTTTGTAGCATAACTAATGCAATGAAATTCTTTAAAGGTCTGACAATTTACGATTTCAGATTTATTTTAAAAATATATTTAAGTATTTTATACTTCACATACAATATCTAATAGGCAAATAAATTCCTTCTTTTTATTAAAAAAAAAAAGTAAAAACAAACACTTGTTATCACTATTTAATCAAAATTTGTAGCATACCTAAGGGGTTTAACTTTGGTCACATTTATTGCATACGTTAAAGGTTTACGAAAACTAACCTACCGAACGTGAAATAATGTATGATTCAAACCAAAAAAAAAAACTACGATTTTTGAAAATATTAAAAACTTGTCTTTAAATTTAAATAACGAAAATAATACGATTTTTTTAAACAAGTTTTTTTTACTCTAACGAATTAATGGTGTTGCCATCTGATGTTATCTAAAAACCATATCCAAAATAAAATAATTTAAGATTTTTGCATTGAATAGAATGAACTTTACTCATTCAAACAATGTCTTTTGCTCATATTATTCTCTATGGAGGCAAAGGAATTGAACATATTCTGATATCAAACGACTTAAATACATTACATTCGTCACTAAAACCATTTATTGAGGATTACAGCCCAGCTTCTCACACTACTTACTACTTGCGTTTGTTTATTTTATCAATGAGTGGTGGGACCTACAGTTAAAGGTCAATTTGAGATGCCTTTTGATAACAATTTAATACTCCCAGAACTATTGCTAAAGGACGGCTAGGAGCTGAGATTTGAACTCCCTAAAATTCTCTTATGTTATGTTAAGAGTTATAAACAGTACACAACATTTCTCTCCAGAAATCATAAATATGAAAAACATCATTCAAAATGAAATTTAATATTAAAACCCTGTATGCACTTCCCATAAATATTAATTGATGGACAACAATTGAGAATATTTGTCACCAAGAGAAGAAGAATAAATGCAAAATCTCTTACAAACTAAAAAGAAAATACTTTTCTTGATTGAACAGATTTCAAAATACGTTACAAATGGTTTAAAATAATCGAAATTCGGTTATTGTTGTATACTCTACAATGCTTTGCGATTAAGGTGGCCATATGAATTCTTCAGTAAAACATTCTTTTAAGTGAGAACAAAAAAACGATAAAGTTTAAAAAAAATCTGAATTAAACGTATAATAAATAAGAATTTAAAAATTAATTGCAATGATTACAGATACTAATTGCAACAAAAATCACTTTTTTTTATATTAAATTTATGTACGTTTGTTTGTATATAATATTATTATTATTTTATTTGTTTGTAGCAGTATTCAGTATTATTCTTTGAATTCTGCATCTCTTTTTTTCATCTCTGTTTTTTATAATAATTTATCAAAACTACTACAATTACATTAAAAATTTTAATTTTTAATTTGTTTTTTTCTTTTTTTAATAATCATTTTATAATCAATCAATCATATCATATTCATTTATAAACATAAAAATTAAGCTAGTTTTTGTTTCTTTTATTTTAATTTTATTCTTTCATTAATTTATATATAAGGTACATTTTAAAAAAGATTTTATTTTTTATTTTAATTTAAAGAAAAAATAATTAAATTATAAAAACAATTTATTTGTTTATATTTAAAAATTAAAACTTGAAGATGTTGATAAATTTTGTTTTATAAATTAATTTTATTTATTGTTTATTGTTATTATTTTTATTTTATATTTTTTGCAAATTAATTTTACATAGATTTATAGAAATATAATTCCATTTTCTTAAAAATTTATATGATAAGGTTTTGTTTTCTTTTCTTTATTCTTTTTAAATTATTTTGTATAGTGTTTATTACTGATATATTTTTGTTTTTAATTATTTATTGTTTTTTATATATATTTTTGTTTTTTTAATATATTATTACGTTTTAGTATAAAATAAATACAAAAAATATATATAAATATTGTAAAAAAAATGAGATAATGTTTTTAGTTTATTATTAAAATTTAAAATATATAAAAATTAAAAAAATAATAAAAGATAAAATAGTTTTTATAGATAAATAGATAGATAGATAGAGTTTGTTTTTTACAGAAAGTATAGTTAAATAGCTAGAGTTTTAGTTATAGAGTATGATAATAATAATTTGAACTGGTTTTATTTTCTTCTTTTTTATAAATGTTTTGTGCAATTTAGAAATAAAATTTTATTTTTATTTTTTTTACATAATTTTTCTCTTGTTTATATAAATGTGTGCGCAGTCATTAATAAAATAAGTTTTTTTTATAATTTAATTATATATTAAAACATTTTGTAAATATAAATTATTTTTAATCACAATAACTGTATTTTATTTTAATATGTATTTCTAAATAAAAATTAAAATATTTTTAAATAAAACAAATTAAATTTTAATATTAATTTTGGAAAATAAATTAATTTTTTTAATAAAATGTTATTTAAAAAAGTAAATCATTTTTAAATAAAAAATATATTTTAAAATAATTATCAAATAAAACATATTTGTTTTTATTTACTTGCAAATAAAGATGATCTTTTTTATATAAATACGAATTAATCGTTATGTATTATTGAAATAAAAAAAATGTATCAATTAATTTGAAATTAAAAAATAAAAACAAAAAATTAAAAAAATATAAATTAAAAAAAATTAAAATTAAGTAAAAATAAATTTTAAAAATACTTTTTTATTGAAAAAATATAAAAAAAAATATTTTAAGGGTATTTTTAAAATATTTAATTTATGAAGGATAATTTAATAGTAATTTGATTTACATTTAAATTAATTAATAGAATATTTATTTTTTTTTTTAATTCAAATATATTTATTGATATTTATTTTAAAATAAAAATAAAGAATTTAAATTTAAACTTTTACATAAAAATATAGTTTTCCAATATTTATATTTATATAGAAAAGTTTTATCGTTAATTTTTAAATAAAAAAATATTTTTTTTGTTTTAAACTGCCAAGAGAAAATGTAGAAAAAAAATAAAACAGTTCTTGAGTTTTCATGACTTAAAATATTTGTTTTTTTTATTACGATTTTTGTATCGTATCTTTGGTATAAAAAAGTTGAAAATATAAAAGTGAAGTAAATGAATGAATTAAGAGTAAAAAAAGTAAGTATAAGTAGAAAATAGATTTTCACAGTTTTTTTTAGTTTTCTTTTTTCAATCTTTTATTTTTAAGTAATATAGTATATGTTATAAAATAAATACAAAAATTATTTTTTATATTAATAACTTTATATTTTTTTTTTTTTGTAAATTAAACTTATATATAAAGATAAGAAAAAAAAATTAAAATTTATAATAATAATCATATTTATAGCAGCCTATTTCCCTTTTTTCTTTTTTCAATAATTATTGTTTTCTTTTTATTTGTTCTCTTGTTTCATTTAATCTGTGCGTATGTTTTTTAAGTTTTAATAAAATAAAAATATATTTCTTTTTTGGTTTAATAAAGAGTATAAATACTATTTGAAATATTGTTGCCAGATGAATGGATTATGTTTACTTATGGGACTGCCAGTTTTGGGTTTTTTTTTCATATTAAAAAATATAAAAAAAATTAATTGTTTTTAATGCAAAAAAAAAATGTTTAAATAGAACCCGTAATGAATGTAATTGAAATATAAAAATTTATTTAAGAGCCATTTCCTAAAAAAAACTCTTAAAAATACTAAATTGGTAAGAGATTCTACGCAGATCAATTACATAACCCCTCTATTGCTTCGAACAGGTATTCTGATCTAGAAATTTAAAGGATATCATATCATTAATCACATTTTGAACGAACTTCACAAAACGAATAAAAATAAAATTCTAAAAAGTACTCTCAATATTTTAACTATCCAATCGACGAAATATTCGAACACTGTTCATATTTCAACTGTTGGACCTTAAAACGCCCTCTATAGGATCCATTTCATTACATCAAATTCAATAAATATTTGACTTGTTTCTAAAAATTATTTTGCATCCTAAAAAAATTAACAAAAAATTGTGCCATAAAAAATTATAAAAAGTTCTTGAAGACTTGAAACAAAAGAGACCTGATTACATCCTTAGACTCAACGACAAATACTCTTTAAGAATTTATTAAAAATTTTATTTTTATACTCCAACAAAATACTGCAATGAAGCAATTTCTCTTCGACAGCTTTACAGTTGATTACAACAAGCTACATATTATTAAAACAAGCTCTATTAGAAATAGGTCACTATTATGAATCAATAAACACCAACAAAATTTTTCTAACATACACCATAAATTCTATATCAAACCAAATAATTGTAGTCGCAATAATTTTGCATTCTAATATCTTTCTGTGATATCTTCGAAACATCCTGTTAGTTTCGCCCAGAATACTTACAACATTTTTCGAATACAAATGTACATAATTGGTCATTACAACCTTTCAGTCAATATTACAACCTAGCTTCTCACATTACTTATGTTGTGTGTGTTAATTTTGTACATAAGTGGCGGGACCTAGTCGGATCCGAAAAACTTTTCATATCAATTTTATTTTACGCTCAGAGTTTTTACCAGATATCTGCTGAGAGGAATTATTTTGATGTCTGACCTAGGGTTTGAACCGAGGCCTTACTTCTAATAAGCCAACACACTACCTACTAGACTACGGCGACTTCTACATTTTTCGAATATAAAGGTTAATAAAAAAATTTCCAGTAAATTTTCATTACTGCCATTCGTAAAGTAGTTATCACATTGCAGAAAAAAGTTTAAATAGCAAATCATTTGAAGTTCCACGTTATTCATCAACAAAGTTTGAAATTTCCGAATTCTTCATATCTGAATGGCTGAATTGATTTACGAAAAATTCAACTAGTCTTGATAAGCATGAAATGAAATTAAGTTCGTCATTGGAAGAAATCTGAGGGCAATCACTTGACAACAAACTGCAACCCGATGGAATACACATACCATATGAATGTTACATAGGAAAAGTATTACCGCGAAATACGACATTGAACGCAGTTATCATCAAGTTAAAAGGAGGTAATACTGTCCTGTATATAGTTTTTATGAAAATGAATAGGCAGTATATAGAAGAATACAAATTAAGAATGTTTACTGGGGGGTTTTGAAAAGAAAAGACGGACAATAGAAAAATTTTTTCATAAATACTTTTCGAACATAATTTTCTAAGAATGAAAATTTTGATGTTACATTATGCTACGTTTACAATTCCTTAGGTTTTCAATTAGAATTTTTTTGAAAGAAGAATCATTTGAAATCAATAACAAGCTATTTATCGAGTAGAATAGAATTTTAAGTTTTCGAATTTATCAGTATTTCAATAAATATATTTTGCAATTATTTTTTCAATATTTTTGTATTACTTAAAACTAAAATATATAAGTATGTATGTAGGTATGTAATAAATAAAAAAAAAACTGCACACAATTTAAGCTGCCAAAATAGATGTCATTTGGTTAAATGTCAAAACATAAATGAAGAATGAGTGTTAAAATGGAAATGAAAACAATAAAAAGAAATGTGAAATACAAATTTAAAATGTAAAAACTTTAAGTATTTAAGTTACTAATTAATTTCAATAAATTTATATTTGACTACTACGTTAATTCTTTTGCTACTAATTAATTAATATTTTTTTTTTTTTTGTTTATTTTGTTTTGTTTTGATGTAATGCAATGCAGTATATTTTTTGTTTTCTTTTCTTTTTTTAAATAATTTTTTTGTTTTTCTTTTTTTTAATTTAAAATTTCTCGTGTGTTAGATTTATAAAGATTTTGTTTTACTTGTTTAAGACAAAGTTTAAATTTTACTAATTTTTATTCTCTTTTTTTTTGTTTGTTTGTTTTTAATAATTATTAAACAATTTTTATATATATGATTTCTTCGTAATTTTGTTTTATGATTTTAAAATGTTTTTTTTTTTAATTTTTCATGTTTCTTTTTTTTAGTTTTTTTATTTAAAAATTGTCTACTAATTTTGTTAAACGTTATCGAGTCTAAAGAGGAAAAAAAAATTATAATTAAAATAATAAATTACGTGCATTTTCTTTAACGTTATTTTATGAAATAAATTTAAACAATTTAATATTGATTGTATTACTACTACCATGCTAAAATATAAACATTTATTAATTAATATATTTTTATTATACAATATTTATTTAACAATAATATTTTATTTTTTAATTTTTTGTTCTCTCTTAATTTGTTTGTTTTAAATCTAATTATTATATTTAAAACGGTTTGTTAAATGCAATCATTAAAATTTGGTGGGGTTCTATAGTAGAGGGATAGTATAGAAGGGGCAAGACTAAAAGTGTATACAATACATTTATTTATTTTTTTTTCAAGTTGAAAACAAATATTAAATAATTAAATAAAAATTATAAAAAAATAATAATGAGAAAAATAAACATGTACATAAAAAAGTGAGTAATTTTTCATTAAATATAAAGCTTGTAAATGGAAGAAATAAAATGCTAAATGTTTTAAAAATTCTTAAATTTTAAATAAATTCTTTATTCGAATAGGGTTTTAGGTCTAACCATGTAATACCATTTGGAATATAAAGTTTTAAAATTCATTTTTAACTGCTTAAGAGAATATTTCCAGTAATATTTAGCAACCACGTATAATTTCAAAGGCCATAATAGGAGTCATTATAAATATAGATAATATTAGATTATTATAATTTTTGAATTAAAATGCAATGAAATGATGATTTCAAATTATTGGCTATAAATTTTGAGATCATTTATCATATAAATATAATAAATTCAGTTCAAATATATATATATTTTTAATACATCACAACGATCGTTTCAAGTGATTCTTAACAGATGCTAATCGAGTAGCAATTCTACAATTTCTACATCAACTTTTCTTTCGAAAAGCGGATCAGATGTTGAAATACAATCTAATACAGATAAAAGAAAACATTATTATAAGCCAAAAAAAAAACAAAAAGAAACGAAGGACTAGATATTAAATTTACTACCAAAATCAAAAGGCTTCATAAGCATCATAATACTGCTTTTTTTTAACAAACCTTTGCACAGGAGGTATGATATGATAATTCCAAGTAATTTGCCTGCGAAAAGTGATATCTAAGAAAGTGAAAGAATTCCGTTTATTAGTCCATGTGATACGTAAGCAGTCTTAATCTCTTAGCAAACACGCTCTATTAATCTTCACATTGCTTTACCTGGACAGTTTTTGAAATTGTAATTGATTTCTAGAAAAAATCTTGTGAAACTTCTGTTGATGTTTTCCTTAAATAGCTTGTGGTGTTTTGGTGTATAGCCACTTCTAGCAAATTTGCTACAAATGTTTTCAGGGCCTATTTGATGACAGATTGATATAAAGTAGGTCTATAAGACTTTTCTTATCATTACTGGATCCTCTGACATATCCAATGGGAGATTTTGTCTATAAAAAGTGTATTCGCAAAACATTTTCCTTTTTATACATTCAAGTATTTACCAATAAATACATGCGTAAGTACATGTACATACGAGTATATACACATGTACTCAGTCATATTGTTAAATATTTTTTGTAAAAATTGAGACCCTGTTCGGACGTTGACTAACATTTCTGCCTCGAGTTTCAAAATAACAGTTTGAATATCTGATTGTTATCTCAGATCGAAAGTAGACCAATAATGTTGACCTTTACATTACTTTTACTAAAGATTTCAAATGACCCAAGGGATTCAAGAAATATAGCTAGCATCGTCAGTGACTTTCGACCTGTCACCAAGAAATATTAATAAATTCAGCCACTGGATAAAATTATTATGACCAAAGAATCTAAATGATGGGGATTATGGTTATGGGATAATTCAAGAATACTTCTAGAGGATTCAACAGAATTAAACTTCTGCAATCTCCATCAATATACGGGAAATGGAGAAAGTCAGGCTAAAAATTTCGTCATACAGAAAGGATTACCGTAAAGTCACAAAAATTGCTTTCAAATACAACGAAAATAAAGAGTAATTAATTTTAAAGTCGAAATGAATCGAATCAATTTTCATTAAAATTTTAAGATCATTATGATAAAGAAATATAGAATTTAACAGAAAATATAATTTAATCGGAATATATTCCATTTTTAAAAGTCATCTATTAACTTAAGCTTCAAAAAATTTTTTAGTTTTTATAATCATTTGCATATCACAAATCGCTGAAAACATTCGAAAATCAGTCAATATCTCTTCTTATCGAACAACAGAGATAAAACTTATGAGATTATTTGTAAATGTTAACAAAAGATTACAAAGTTTCTTTTGACGATATTCAAATCACTATACGTATATTTACATGAGTAGTAAGGGAAAACATTACATTTTTATAAAAGAATATTGAAATATAGACTGGAAATCTCTTTAATTTGTTTTAAATACAATTTTGTTTTTGTTTTGTTGAATATTTTATTTTCTTTTCTTTTCTGTTTTTGTGTATTTTTTTATAAAATGTTTTAAATGAAAGATAAATAGATGATAAATACATGATGAGATTGCACATATTTGAGGCAAAAAAAAAATTGAAATAAAAATGGAAATAGAAATAAAAAATACAAATTTTCAAGCATAAATGGGAGATAGGAAGGTAAAAAATATCGTTGGGTTGGGAAAAATCACAAGTTTTTCTTTTTAAATATTTAAAGTTACTACATACGTTAATGAAGAATTTAAATAAAATAATTTTAATAAAAAAAGTATTGTTTTTATTAAAAAGGAAAACTTTTCTTTTATAAGGATATTGATTAAGTAGAATATAATTAAAGAAATATTGCACTGGAAGCATTGTAAAATTTAAAATGGTTTTAAAATTAAACTTAAAACACATATTTAATTAAGTTTTTCTTTTTTAAGGAATAAATGAATTTAAATTCTTTAAATGTTAATTAAGGATTATAAATTTAAGGTAAGAAAATTAAAAATAATTGAAATTAAAAAAGTTTTCCTTTTTTTTATTAAACGTTTGATTGGTCTTTAGTGAAATTGCTACAATAAACAATTAATTAATTTTTAATAATGATAAAATCCTACATTTAATTTGATTAAAATTGTTTTGTGTTTGTTTTTGTTTTTTTTAATATACTTTTAACTACTCTAAAATATATGATTTGTTTTTATTTCATTTTTATGTTTTTTTTTTGTTTTTCTTTCATTACAAATTAATTTAAATTTTGCAACATGCATTCATCGGGCAACAACACTTTTTTTTCGTTAATTTGGTTTTTTTTTTAATCATAAGACACCAAAAAAAATAATTTATTAAGAAAAAAAAATTCTATGACATTAACATACACACTTATTGTTTCAATATATACAATTTATTAAATAATTAAAGAAAATAAAAAAAAATCTTAATAATTAATTAAAAAAAAGAAATAATAAAAACAAATAAAATAAAATCGTTTCAAAAGGTTTGATTTTTCAATATTTCTGTTGAAAGGGGGTAAACTGGTCCAGAAATGCAAAACTAATCTAATTTTAAACACGTTTCATTATTTCAAAGCATTCTCTAACGGGGGTATTCTGCTGAATCAAAAGAAAACTTTTAGAAATAAAAATATTTTCAAAATTACAGCCGTAAAAACGGTAAAACTTTTATTGTGAAAAGGAAGGCGAGGATAACAAATACTCTTTAGCGCTATAGATCCGCTACCGATTAACTTCATCAACCAATTCCCCAATTCATTGATAGTCGCATATGCAATATGCGATCAAATACCAAAAAATGTATCAAAAAACTATAATTTTCTCAAATTTAACACTCTCCACTGTTTTCTGAGATGACACACACATAATGTGTGCATTCATTATTGGTCATAACAACCATTTAGTTAGGATTACGGCCTGGCTTCTTTCACCACACATGTTATGTTATGTCTACAAGTGGCAAGAGCTACAGTTTCACGTCGAATCCAGGCGTTAGATTTGAGAAGGTTTGCCATGATAATTTTTTTTTTACTCTCAGAGTTTTTGCCAGAAGACTGCTGAAATGAAGTCGCCGAAAGAAATTGTTTTCCCAAAATTAAAGGTTTGAATCCTCATTCTCTGATCTAGAAAGCCGATACACTGTTCACTAGTTTACGGCGACGACAATGAGATGGTACATGGAGGAAAACAATTGTTTTGCTACACTTTTTGATGGTATAAGGAGCACAGAGGCTCATGTGCAATAAGTTATGAAGAAAGTGATAAAAAAAGTTTTAAAAAAGAAGTAATAAAAATCACTTGCAAAATATAAGGTGAAGTATTCTTCAATTTGAATTATAGAGGAATCTTGTGGGCACTTAGGCATTTGAACTTATGTGAAAACCAGCTGTAGCAAAAAAAAAAAGGGACTGAGCTAAAGTATATGGACATTGTCGGAAGAGGTGGTTGTAAATAAAGATTGATACGCAGTTTACCAATTGGACGAGATAAAGATTCCAGTGAGATAAATGGGGAAAATATTGTAGTTGAAAGCAGTCTTAATAGAATTCCGGTTCCATATACATTACGGTTACAAATACATTACGGTTATATACAAGTATCATAATCGCAGACAACAAAATTGTTTTTGAATCTCATATATCTGCAGGCAAATGCTATCACATTTTAATAGCCAATTTTGAATAGCCGGCTTCAAATGATACCAAAGAAAAGAGAGCAACCAGCAAAGTAGAATGAATTTCATAACAAGTGCTGCATTAAAAAAGAGGAGCCTATCGTTTAACTGAAATGACAGCAGAAATATTAAACTTCGAAAACAAAAACAAGGAATGCGGATTAATAAAGTACGAGTTAAGCTGACCAAAAGTTTGTAAAGGACTTAAGACACCATAGTTCCAATATTTGATATGGACTCAAGATTTTTATGAAAATAACATGTCTACCATCACACAAAGAAAATTTTAAAGATAAAATGGATATGTTATTACTTTCAGAAAAAAAATTCGCCATTATCAGAAAAACCAGTCGATTTTTATTTGTGCAGCGAGTGATTAAACTACTGATGATGTGAAGCACAGGTCACCTGATACACATTATGACTGGATGAATTTTTGAAAAACTGACTTCAATTAATGCATTTAGACCAGAATACCCAATGCTTTTAATAACTTAGAGAAACACAAACAAATAAACCAATAGAAAAGATTTTTTGTATTTTTTTTTTTTTAATTAAATAAAAGCCGGGAGGAGTTTCCATTTTTACAGAAATTACGTAAGAAAAGAAAACGAAGAAGAAATGGGTAGAAGTAGAGATTTTTTTTTCTTTATACTCAATAAATTCACACTTACGAGGCTTATAAGTTAGTAGAACTAAAATTAAAATTAAAAAAAATAAAAAAATACACATCAAATGAATCAGTTAATTACACACAGTTACACACACATATATATATATATATATAGAGTAATAATAATATAATATAGTAAATTGTTTATAATTACGTACATAAATACGAAAATTAAAATTAAAAAAAAAAATTAATAAAAAAAAAAAAAATTCTTAAATATTCTACTACTTTGAATCAAAAATCATAAGAATTTAAACTTTTAAAGCAAATATGTAGTTGTTTTCAGAAAAGAAACGAGAACTAACCTCAATTGTTTTTATGTGGCTAAAGACCCACTTATTGGTGGTGGTCCAGAAAAGTTTGGTTTAGAGTCTAAAACTATGCCAGAGCAGTTGTTATTATCTTTTCTGGTTTGTTTTTCTTTTTTTTTTGTTTCTTTATATAATGCGAGGAGTGGTTAAAAATATGCTTTAAAAACTTAAAACAAAATCCAAAGAAAAAAATCTTGGATTCAAATGATTTTTTGTTTTTTTCAGTTTTTTGTTTTTCTGCTTTATCCATTATTGTTTTGTTTAAATATTTAAAATTAAAATTATATGTATAGAATTTATGTGCTTCTGTTAATCATATCAATACTTAGTAAATTTGTTGGCATTTGTTTTAATAATTTTTTTGTTTGTTTGTTTTTTTTTGTGTTTTTTGTTTTTGTTTTGCTTATTTATCTGATAACAAAACATTTTCATTTTCATTTCTATTATAAAATTTTCATAGAAATTTGTGTAAAGCGGAAAAGGAAAACGTCACCTTTTCCAATATTTTTTGTTTTTTGTTTTTCAATTGTTTCACATTAATTTTAACGTTTTTTTTTATTTGTTTTTGTTTGTTTTCTCTTTATATTTAACGTGTGTAGAGTCTAAGAGTCAAATAGACAGACAACTACTACAATCTACCATCATCATCAACCATCATTATCATCATCATCATCATTATCAACCATCAACTAATACCGGTGACGATGGTATATCTTCTAATCAATTATAAATAAAATTGGCAGCATCGCATAATGCATTGCTATCATCATCAAATTTACCATTTATTGTATAATTCGAACTTGTACCGTAGCTCCATTCCTTTTTAATGTAATCACCGTCTGCCGTTGATGAGGAATTATTGTGTAGAGCGCTCAGTGAGTTGTGATCTAAACGGAAATCATCATCGTCGGCATATAATTGAGCTGGTATTGTATCGGGTATCGAATGTTGATCCAGTAAATACCCATAGGTGGGTAATGAATGGGCCAGATCGACATGATGATCGAGATCATTATCGAAATTGGACATGCCAAATTTAGAACTTGGTGGCGAGTGGGGCGAATTGGCGGAGGCATCATCGAAAACGACCTCTTCTTTGATCAACATTTCATTGGAGTTATCACCAGATACATAGAAATTCGGTTCGGTTTTAATGGCTGTAGTAGCCAGGGACGGGGAAGATTTCTCATCTAAGATGTCATCGTCATCATCGAAATGACGGCCATTATTGACACTAGGATGATGTAGATTCGTATCGTCATCGTCATCATCCATATCGGCCAAATGACGGCGTCGGTGGTGATTTCGGTGGTTATTGCGTTGGTGGTTATTATGATTGTGTTGGCTATGATGCTGATGATGATGGCCATTGAGGCTGGCATCATGATCACGTGTACTGCGTATGATTGAAGAGGAACCCAGTGCGGCTGAAGCCAATGATAAGGGTACTCCTGATTTAGAGACCACAACTGAAGAGGAACATGATGTTGACGAAGACGAGGGCGACGGCGATGGTGAGGTGCCTAAGAGAACAGAGAACATTAATATTAATTAACCCACGCATTCTAAAGGATTATCACCCATTTTATATTAAAATTTTAAATAAAAAGAACTTAAAATTTTGTATAATTTTTCTTAGAATATCCGCCCCTTACCTCTGTGCTGAACGGCGCTGGCAAATACTGAATTTGAAAGTGTTGCTACACCACCAGTTGAGTGTATTATGGGTGTTTTACGCATTAGTTGCTGCTGTAATGCACTATTACTGCCACTGCTGCTACTGCTGCTTGTTATATGACTGCTAGTACTAGCGCTGCTACTATTCTGTCGAATAACTTGAGCATGATGTTGTGGTTGTGATGTTTGCGATAACAGTGTATCGACACCTTTATTATCGCTATTATGCAAATAGTTATTGATCACAATGGCTCGTGTCGGTGTGGAACCGTTTAACAGTATCTGTCTAGTTTGTCGCAATTGCTCTTGAGATGTATTCGAAGATTCAGATGAATCATCGCCGGTGGCTGAGACAATTGTATTCTTGACACTAGTCGTTACATACTGGTGGCCATTCAACGAATTCAGCCCATCACTCATGCCTGAATTCTCATCTAAATCATCGTGCATTGTATGTTGACTAAGGAGCACATTACTACTGGTGCTGGGCCTCTCCAATGGGCTAGTGGCTATAGATGATGACGTCAGTTGGGGTTCCATTTTAATTATGGTCGAAGTGGGCGAATTGTGAGCACTACTTGCACTACTGCTGCTACTACTACTGGAACTTGTATTGCCACTTGTTGTGGTACTGGTGGCTGTTGATTTTATAGTCGACGTTGCCTGTGACGTTTGAACACGTTGATGGACCTGCATATGGGTTTGCAACGATGATTGAGTGTGTAATTTCTTTTTACATATTTTGCATTCGAATGGAAAATCGCCAGTGTGTGTACGAGCATGAATTTTAAGATTATAACGTTGGCCAAAACCTTTACCGCAAACTTCACATCTATTCGAAAAAAAGAGGAAATTCAGAGGATGTTGTAGCAAAATGGTGAAACAGAAACAATTGTAAGAAAACATGCAAGAAAATTAAAATAAATTTGAGAGAAAAGTTCTTATCTAACACCAATGACAGACTCAAATAACACTAGACTTCGAAAAAAAAAGGGAAAATAATGACTGCAGACGACCGTAAACTCCAATCGTTCATTCGAAAATTCGTTTTTAGAAAATAATTTTAAGAAGCTGTTATGATTACTAGGAACTTAAGCGACCATATCAGAGCATTGTCTCAATATCAAACTGTTGCAAGCAAAACTCGAAACATAAACTATGACTCACTTGGACGTTGAAAAGAGAAGTAACTTGCGCAATGACAGTACTAATTACGCTCAAACCTTCTTCCAGTTCTTCAGTAAATTCGTATACAAAATCCATTAAGAAAGTACTGAATCTTACCAGTAATCATTCCAACTATGTACCAGACTATATACGACCGTGACTAATTAATGATGCAACCTTTTACCAAGCAATCAATAGTACAGCGTATATATTTTGCCAACTAAGTCTGCAGTAGTTAACTAATTTTCTCATTATTCAAGTAAAGACAGACAGACAGACACATTGTGTGAACAAACTAAAATAGAATCGAAATCGTTAGTTGGCCTGACAAAAGATTTGAATTTCATAATTAGCAAAATTATCATTTTCCCTAAGAAGTGGTTGGTTGGTTGGTTGGTTGGTGGCGGTGCAGATGAATCACGTAAATTGTAAATTTATTTTTAAATTGAATTTCAAGGGGATTTTCTTTTTATTTTTCTTAATCATTATGCAGAGAAAGAGTGAGACAGAGAAGTAGGGCCTCCTCCGACTGTTTAATTTCACAAGAATATTTCAAATAATATGAAACAAAGACCTTTTTTAAAGCAGAGATAACAGTTTCTACTGATTAAAAACGAAATAAATAAAAAATAATAATAATAAAATTGTAATAAGAGGAGAGGAGAAGGTTTGTTTACTTACTTGTGCAACTTAACGCCCGAATGCAGTTTGGAGTGTCCCCTTAATGACGCCAATGCACTAAACTGTTTGCCGCATATTTCACAAGTTAAATTCACGTTCTCGTTGTGGATCTTTTTGTGGACTTTAAAATATTCGAAACTCATGAATTCCTTGTGACAAACTTCGCATTTGTACTTGTGACGTTCGGATTGTTGACCGGTATGGACACGCATGTGTTTAATGAAATTCGGACGAAAACGAACGACACGACCGCATATCTGGCATTCGTATGGTTTACAGCGAAGACAATGTTTTTCGTAGTTTTTCAACGATTTCAAAACCATGTTGCAAATGGCGCATTTCATGTTATTGGCATGACCGGAACGGTGGATTTCATAGAGTTCTTTATTATCGAATTTTTCAACACACTCCATGCATTGATAAATTGGATTGCCACCGCCAGCCGCTGTTGCCGTTGTTGATGAAGATGGTGAAGAGGACGATGCATTAGAGGATGGTGGCGATGTGGAGGAGGTATTGCGAGCAAAATTGGCTGCCTGAGCTTGTGCTGATGTTGAGGCTATGGGATGTTGTGCTGCAGTTGTATTACTAGCTGCTGATAGAGAACGAAGGGGAGGTGACCTTGTTGCAGTTGCATTTGTTGTTGATATGGCAGCATTTGTTATATTAGACCCGGATGTTTGTGTTGGTGAAGAGCAGGCTGCAGAGTTCGTATTCAAAGTCATTATGGTAGTTGTCTGCTGTTGCGGTTGATTGGTCGTTAAAATTTGTTGGTTATTGGAAGTTGGTGTTATGGTTGCTAACGGTGATGAGTTCCCTGTATTATCTGCAGATGATTGCTGCTGGTGCTGCTGTTGTGGCGTTTGTGGACTGGTTGTTACCATTATGGGTGTGCCTGCCCCATTCGAACCGTTTCCCATGGGGGCGGCTTGTAGAATCAACTGTGTTGTTTGGCCATTAGAACCAACTTGCTGTTGTACCACATTCAGTACCGCCATAGAGCCGTTACGACTTAAAACAGCCGGCATGCGTACCAAAGTGGTACCGCCCACATTGGCCACACCGTTACTAATAAATACTGGACGTCTTTGTAGATGAGCCAAAGCTTCTGAAACGGGCACTGTTACGGTGCGCGTACCAGTGCTTACTATGGAACCGGCGGGTAATACCAATTGTGTAGGCTGGCCATCTGCATCTGTGGTGGTAACCGTGGTTGCAGTGCTTGTGTACGCCAGCCTGGGTGTGTTGTCGTTTGTTTGGACCTCCATGTTTTCCACTTTTATTTGAGTGGATTCTAGGTGAGGTGGTTCTTCGTCGGCTTCGGCAGCCTTGGCTTCCTCTTCAATATCTTGAAGATTCTCGTCATTCAGTTCGGGATCTTCATCTTCTTCAGTCTCTAGTGAATGGTGATCCATTGCGGTGGCCGCCGTTAGAGGCAGACTGCTGGTATATTCGTGTAAATCTGAAGACCTTACAATAATGCCGCGGCCGTTTAGGAAATGATGATGTTGACGCCTTGGCTGCAAAGACTGCTGTGTATGGCTCTGTGTTGAAGTGTTGCTGGTAGTGGTATTGTGCTCAATTATGGACTGTTGATCGCCATCTTGACTGGTTTGACTTATATCGGAAGCGCTTGTTATTGGTGTTGTAGAATTCGGTGGGGTCTCTAGTTTAAAGACGACCGACGTTAAAGTTTTAGCCGCCGCCGCCGCCGCGCTGTTTGATATGGCCCCCTGAGAATTACTGGTTTCTGTATCCATTAGTTGATGTGCCAATTCGTTGCCACTGCCGGCCTTTGCAGTGATCACTTGGTGTTGATATAATACTTGCTGATTAAGCTGATGATGATGATGCTGCTGCTGCTGTGAACGACTCGGATGCTCGTCGTCATCGTCGTCGTCGCCATCGACATCATCATCTTCGTGCTCCATGGGAGCATCCTGTAAGATAAATTCGATTTGTTGTGACAATGCACTGTCATTCATGGCCATTAGGCCTTCCAGATCTTTAGAAGCCATCGAGGAACCATTGCTTATGGAGAACAACGAGGGAAGACTGCGCGAAGATAAACCTCCGCTAGTGTTATTAGAGCCATCCATACTTCTCTCTCTCTCTCTCTGTATATGTGTTTGTGTTTACCCGTCTTGCTTTTGTTTTTTGTTTTTTTGTATTTGCAATTGGAAGTAAACCGATAAATGAACGACAAACAACAACTTAATTATTTAATTCTAACATTTAAATTTTCTTTTTTTTTAAATACGGGACTTTTCTATTCTTTCGTTTTTCTTTTCTTTTTGTTGCTTTTGTTTTTGTTGTAGAAAATACAAAATTCGTAGATTATAAAAAAATGTGTAGCGGCGTGTTTTTTTTTTATTTTCTTTTTCTGTCGTGAATTTTCTTTTCTTGTATTTTTTTTCTTTTTTTGTTTGCTTTTAATTCTTTAATCACACATTCATTAAAATTAATTATTTTTTCCTCTTTTATTACAGCAGCAGAATGTTTTTCTTTTTTGTTTTGTACTCGTCGTCGTTGAAAATCATTTTAATTTTCTTTTTTCCATTCAAAATCACTTGAAATTCTCCGCTTGCGTTTCTTTTTAAAGCATTTTTATTGTTTTATTTTCTTAAAATTTTATTGTTTTTTTCTATTTATTTATTTTGGCTATTTTTAACGAAAAAGAAAAGAAAAACAATAATTTTTCATTTAAATTAAAAGGAATTTATTTAAAACTACGCATAATAATAATGTTTCACTTAATTTTCTTTCTCTTCATTTTTCCTTTATTTTCTTAATAGTTTTTCATTAAAAGTTCACCTTTTCTCTCACACATACACTCACGCACACACTGCAAAACTCTTTTTTTTTATTTTTCATGGAAAACGTCAATGATTTGAAGTAAAATTTTCTTTGAAAATGGAAAACTTTTTGCTCGTTCCTTTTGCTTGTGATTTTTTTCCTTTGTTTCGTTGTTGTTTCTTTCTTTGTTTATTTTATCCACAGATTTTCTTTCATAAACAAAATTTGCACAATATTTATAGGGTTGCATGTGAAATCAACATCAGTTAAGCGTTGTATTTTTTGGTACTCAAGACAAAGAAATTAAATTTTGTGTAATTTTTTTTTTTTTGAATTTTAAATTAATTTCTTAATAAAAATGTAAGTGTTCGAAATATTATAATTAAATTATTTATATTATATATAAATGGTAACAATTAAATGAACAAAATTTTAGGAATTCTAAATTAATTCCGATTAATATTAATACACGTACTAATGACCTCTAAAAAATTATCGAATGTTTAAACAAAGTTTTAAAGATAAGGTGGTTTCAATTCATAGCAAAGAATTTATTCTGTCACACTACGCCGTAATAATTATAAATCAATTTCTAATTGTATTGTAATCAATAAAGATTTAATCGTGAATTTAATTCTTAGCAAATGGGTAAATTGGTACGGAATTTGGCGATAGATATGAAGATGCTTACGTCCTGAGAAAGGTTGTGCCATCTGGTATGTATGTATGTACAGTGAGCGCCATAAGTGATTCAACACCCACTATAATTTTAAATTTTCTATTATGTTCTTAAGTATAAAAAAAGTTCCTTTATCATGAATTGTTGTTTTTGTTTTAATATTTTATAAGTAATAAATAAACGTTTTTATTTTTGAAAATTTATTCGACTATTCTCATTTATGTACATTTCGCGCTATCCTAAGAAATTATTTCAGTAGTGTTTACTCACTTTTGGCGCTCACTGTATATTAATTAGGGTTATGATGGCGTTATCGTATGAGAATGGCATTACATATTAATTGGTTAGTAAGTGGATTTACGTTATTACCACGAGCATCAAATAGTGCCTTAGGACAACGTTTACATTCGTCAAACCACTAAAAAGGAGTTAAATTCAAATCAAATCGGATTATCTAACCAAGGATCAATATATGATATGTCAGATACATTGTATAGCAACGGGTTTTAATTACTAGACAAGGCTTCCTTCGACTTCGCCGCAGTATTTAACTGTAGTCTAATCTATCTGTAGGTTATTATTTCCTATCACCCAGTGCTCGTTAATTGCAGCCATAGTTGGTCGTTACATAGTTGATCATTACAACCCTTCAGTCAGAATTATGACATAGCTTCTAACACCACTTATGTCGTGTGTGTTAATTGTATACATAAGAGGCAGGGTCTTTGGTTTAAAGTCGATCCTGAACGACAGATTTTTGAGAAACTTTTCATGGCAATTTTATTTACTCTTACAGTTTCTGTCAGAAATCTGCTGAGAGGAAGTCGCCGAAGATATATTTTTTGATATTTTAGTTTTAATGTGACCTGGGGTTTGAACCGTGGCTCTACGTCTAACAAACCAACATACTAACCACTAGACTACGGTGACTAATATACATGTATGTACATATATAATTGCAGGTACGATAATAAATACGTTCGCCAGCATTAACTTATGAGCGAACTGGAACGTCTGTTGTATCATTTGGCACAAGTGATTTTTAAAACACTACAAAATCTAAGAGCAGGTCCAAATAGCAGCATCTTATTCGAAAATACGAAATTCCAGTTGTTACGATATTCAAAGAAAGAAATCAGGAGTCATGCTTCAAGTCTATTTTTCATTACATTTTGGATACAATGGCATTTTAAACTATTCTTACGCATGTGGTATTGGTTTAGTGAAGCGCCATGAATGAAAACTCCTATCACTTCATCCCAAATAAAGTTCACAGTCTAGCCTGCATTAATTTAACGGGTACACTGCTGTTTGGCTCACTCGTTAGACTTGGATTACTAGGCTGGAGTAACCATTACATTAGAATGCCACAGGGACTAACCTCCTGTTAAATGCTGAAGATTCTAAGCCTAAGTTATCAGATTTTTGTTTTAAGCAGCCCTAAGTACATTCCATCATTGAACTGACTAGCCAGGAATAGATAAGGCATGATGAAACACACATATACTATAAGTATAGGGGAGGTTTAGTAGGTAGGTTAATGGTACGCTAATGCGTATTTTTTCAGCTTGATCTTCAATGCAATGAAATACATTACGTTATCCAAGCTTGTGGAATGTAGTAGCGATAGAACGCATACCTTACCAAACTTTGTAACATTTTTATCTTAGCTAAACTTTCTATTTGACCCTCACCGTTATATGCGTTATGATTTTCGACTCATGATTAGTAAGAGAAGGGTATAATATTATTTTATTGTTATCATACCTTTTTCTTAATACTTTTTCATTTCTTCTGATTCTATTTGTTGTTAATTTCACATCTAAACAAACACAAAAATGCTTATTTTTAAGGCACACTTTAATAATAATAGTAAAACATGTACGTTGAATGTTAATTTCGCATATTTATGCAAAAAAAGTACCTAAAAATTGCAACCATGTTTGTGTTAGTTCTACTTTTTATATTTTACCTGGAATCTTCTAATGATTTATATTTATCCAACAATTCTTTATTGACTTTTGTTTGATATGTTTTCTCACCTCTTTTTAGCACTCTGTTCGTTTTGTTTATTTTCTTTTTTTTTGTATTTTTTTTGTTATTCTACTATAAACGGTTTTTTCGCTCTTTTTCTTTTACTTGTGTGTTTTCGTTTAATCGTTTTGTTTTCTCTTCATTTACCACTAGCCAAACAACTTTATGTGTCTCCTTTACACTTTACGAAACTGTCTCTGTCTCTCATGCACACTTGCATGCACTTGCAAACAACACACTGAGACAAAAAAAAAAAAAACAAATTCTCTGTTATTTTCATTAAGCATTGGAGCACCGCGGGCGGGGTGGTAGGCATTCGTTTTATTTATTTTTTATTTGTTTTTTTCGCTTCTTACATTCAAATTGCTTTTGTTGTTGTTTTTGGTCGTTAGCTTTTTTCTTTTGGGGTTGAATTTCAATGAATGCCGCACAAACAAACAAAAACTCTACCAAAGAGGATGATTGAAGGGCAAAGAGGATGCGGCGTAAAATTCAATAAAAGGCACACACAACAGAACATGAACAAGAAAAATAGAATCACAATTCAAGCTGAATAAGAACGATGATGGAGAACGAATAAAAAAAAGGAAAAAGAGAGAAAAAGTTTTATTGCTTCCATTTTCAAAGAAATCTTCTTTGTTTATTTTATAATTTCCACTTGATTTAAATTGAACACAAAAAAAAATTTCTTCAGCTTTTTTTCTTGCATTCTTTTCTTATTTTTTCACTTCTTTTTCTTTTTTAATCACCAACAATTTATTATTGATGGCACTCTGCTGTAATTGTTGTTGGTTTTTTTTTTAATTTTTTTTACTGTAATTCCATTCATTTATTAATTTGTTGTTTATTTTATGATAATGATGTATTTTATTTATTTATTTATTCTTAACGAAAATATTTTCTTGTTTGTTCACTGAAATGAAATATTTTTTTGCTGAAAACAATTGTCGGCCGTATTTTTTTCCACCATTTTCCTTTGGCTTCATTCTTTTACGTTTATTGATTTCCTTACCGAACGAACAAATCAAAAAAAAAAAAATTAAGAAATACTGAATGATTGTAAATGGGATATTTCTTTCGCTTTTAATTTTACAAGTTAATGGATGCACTCGTCATATCCGTGGACTTCGAATTAATTTTTGTATAAAATTTGTTGCAGTTCGTTTAAATATTTGTTGCACTTGTAAAAATGATTAAAATTGTAAATTTTTCCATTGAAAATTACAAAGAAAAAAATGTAAAAGGATTTCTTTCAAAAGAGTTTTTCCCAGTACTGCGTTATTTCATATTTGCTAGTCTTTTTCCTTTTTCGTATTCTCGCACAATTCTTTGGAGATTTGATGATGCAGAGTTGTATTTTCGCTTAACGTAGAGTTAATGCAAACCTGTATGAAACAAATTACAGGGTCTGTACTACGTGTTTGGGAATTACTTTAAATTATTTTTTTTTTATTAACGTAAAGTTTTATTCTCGAAAGTGGCGTTTAAGAGAGATTAGTAGTCAAAGATCAATAAATTTCAGTATTACTACACCTAATAGATGCCTTTTGCACGTTCAAAGTATTTTAAATAGGATTGAATTAATTGTTCTTCATTCATCGTTAACCGATGGTTGTAAGCGCAATAACAAAATATCAAGAGTTCATTAAAGTTTAAAAGAAACTCTGTAGTCGGCGTAGTCTAGCAGGTAGTGTGTTCGCTTATTAGACGTAAAGCCCGTGTTCGAGCCCCAGGCCAGTCATCAAAAACGAAATATGAAAAAAAAAAAATATTTCTTCCACGACTTCCTCTCAGCAGATTTCTGGCAAAAACTCTGAGAATAAATAAACCTGTCAAGAAAAAGATTCTCAAAATCTGTCGTTCGGAGTCGAAGAAGTTTGGCCGTAATCCTGACTGAAGGGTTGTTATGGCCAATTATGTTATGGTATGTATGTCACGATTAAACTAACCATATCCAGGGATTAGTAAAAAATTGCTCTTAAATTGATGCCAGATCAGACTAGCTTAAGCTGTAGTGCAGTGAAAGACTCCAATAAGACAAAAGTAGAAGATTGTATCTGCTTACCTCTTTTCAACACATCCACAATGGTTTAAATGCTTCAATAACTTTATAGTGTTCTTCAGTTATGATAGCAGGTTATAATTGTTTCATTTCCGCAGATAGATTTCTGTCATAATTCTCCATTCGGCAACTGCCAGTTAAAAATATCTATTTGACTAAGTTAAACTTCAATCGACAATCGTATAAAAAACTTAATTTCATTGAAAATAAGTCGACGTAAATCAACATTCATCTATAACAATAGGCTAATGCCTTTGAACTTTCACCTTTGAAGTCGAGACTGGTTGGAGTGCGTAGGAGAACATTTGTTCGTATATGTGACATCTAATACAACATTACAAAGTTCCACTTAAAACTTTTGTGCTGAATTTAAATTTGTAATTCATATCTACGATAATTAAAATACTTAATATTAATGTTTTTTGAATAAAATTTATGAATCTTCAATTATTTAAATAGATTTTAATAAACGAATAATTTTCTATTGGTGTAAACAGCCTCTACAGCAAACAGACATTTGAATGATTACCAACACTAGTTGCGGTGTAAGAACGCCCTATACTATTCCTATTGGAATTTGCTTATGGGATTAAAAGGAAATGAAAACGGCACAGCTGTTTATTTCCGTATTATTATTTCGATTGTTTATTAAAGAAATAACGATTTTTTTATTTATAAAATCAAATTTAATTAAATTTATAGATAATTACTGTTAAATGAATAATTCTAAATGAAATATTATACGGTTTAATGTTAAATAAAACGGTACTTTTGTTACGTTTGCATGCAACTGTGGGTATTAGAGTCTTACTAGTTTTTAGTTGATATCTTTTAGAGAGAAAATTTTTTAGTTTGTGTTTTGCTCTGGTTAAAGACGGGTCAACGCGTTCACGTATAAAGTTGTAGCCAAGGGTACAGTGTACTAAACGACGGTTGCGGGCCAAAAAAAGAAACAGAGAAACTCATCACCCATTATTAATTGTATATGTTGCAATTGGTGAAACGTTTGTGTTTGTCGAAAAGGAAAAAATCAATAAGAATATGATTATCATCAGATGGTTGGTTATTCTTCTTGTACGAAAGTAAATAAAACATAAATTACAGAGAGTGAACCATCAAGTACCAGAAAGAAAACGGGAGAGAGAAAAAAAAGGGTAAAAAGTTAAGCCCATATTTCGTTGAAGAAGGCATATATTCATTCATTCGCAAAGAAGAAGATGAAGAATTAAATGTTTAACAAACAAACAATCAAACAAACGGACCAACCAATCTACCAAATAACACAACAACAACAACACAAAGTGAAATAAATAAAAATAAGAAAAAGAAAAGCAAAGCAAAAGTAAAAGAAGAAAAAAATAAAAATCAATATAAAAACAAATGCAAGAAAACTGGTTTCTTTACGACTCCATCGTGCGTTTATTACTCTCTCTAAATTAGTGTTTGTGTGTGTGTGTGTAATACTCATTCGCTCGCTGGCTCTTTGTCTTACTCTCTCTCTCTCTCTCTCTCTCGTTGTTTAAATTGTAAAGAGAGTGAGCTTCTGTTTGTGCGTGTATGCAAGTGACGTGCATATGTTTGTTTGCCAACCAAAACAAGTGAAAATCATAATAAAAAAAGGGGAAACAAAATTTAATTGCAAAAGAAATTCTTGCACAATTTTTTTTTTGGTGTGAAAAAGAAAACAAAAATCGTTTCAAAATATTAAAATTAAAAAGAGAAAGAAAATCAAATCAAAAATAATTGTTTTTTAAATTGTAAAAAAAAGAAATAAAAAAGAAAATGTTCAATCAAAATTTATGTATAATAAAATAAAAGGAAATACAAAAATCATATAAAAAATTAAAAAAAAGGAAAATAAAGTGCAATATTGTTATAAAAAAAAAGAAGAAAAAGGAGAAGAAATATCATTCGTCGCCTAGCCATTGTTATTTATTGTATTACAAAATCAAATTGTTAAACACAATAATTCACCAACAAAGAAAAAATGAAAAATTATTAAAAAAAAAAGAAAAATAAGAAGAAAATATAATAGAAAGAATAAAAATACAAAGAAATTCAATTGAAAATATTGGCCAAGGTTTTTCTAAATGAAATTTATATACTCGTTGTACGAAATTAACGAAATCTTTATATAAAACCGAAGAAATATTATTTATTTGTGTATGTTGTTTACATTTTATTTATTCAATTCAATCTTACTCTTCTCTATATTTATAAACATATAATTTTCTTTAATAGCTATATGTTAATACGTATATTTTCTTTTGTTTTTATTTCGACAAAAATCGATTGTATTGTGGGCCAAACAACAACAAACATATACCAACAATTAAAAAGTAACACTCCTTGTACTCTTAATTAATAACAAGATTCTCTTCTCATTTATGTTCCTGCTTTCTGAGTGTGTATTTGTTTGTTTGTTTACATTTGCCAAAAATTGTTCATTCATTTGAAACAATAACAACAAAACAAAAAAAAAAACATTACAAAAAACTAACAATAACAAAACAAATGAAACATAAATTAACGCCCCAACTTTGACTTTTTGCATTTTACATTTTACTCCGGTTTCTTTTTTAACGTCTGCTAGTGTGCATGTGTAACTGTGTGTGTGTGTTGAGTGTGTTTTAATATGCAATGAGAGTTTTTAAAATAGCCTTGTCAACTGAGCATTTTTCAATAGGGTTTTAGCGATTTTTAAAGTGTTTCAGTTTGCGTTGATTTTTAGTGTAAAAATTCTTTTTTTAGTTTCAGTTGAACGTAAATTTTAAATAATTTTCAAGCAATTTCGATCGTGAGCTAGTAACTGTTGCATGGTTTTTTGTTTTTTGTCCATAAAATGATAACAAAAAAGTTATTTTCGTCCTTTTTTGATAATACTTTATAACTTCTAAGCACTTATCATAAAAGTTTGAAATGTTTTCTAATCTTATTTATGAATTTATTTCTTATTTGTTTTTAAAATTTATACATACAGTGGACAGCAAAAGTTTTAGTACGGCAATATATTTTAGCAAAATTTTTTATTTTATTAATTTATTTCTTTTTTTTTATTATAAAACAAACAATTTTTTAATGTTTTTCATAAAACAAGAGAAAAATAAGGAAAAGTATCGGAGGACTCCATAGGTACCCCTAAGGAGAACCCTGAATAAATTTAAAATTCAAAGTCCTAATATATGAAAACGTTATCTCTTGTATTTAGTAGAATATCCCTTAAGGCCAAGCGCTCCATTTAACGCATTTGGAATTGAATGTACAAGTTTTGTTCAGTGTTTTCTGATGGCACCATGAGCAAGTTTTTCGGTTGACTTTTGTTTGAGGTTTAGCGATTACGAAACCGTTGCTTCAAATGATCTCTTAAATACTCTCTTGAACTCGGGACTTTGAGCAAGAGTATTAAGCCTGTGGGAACTTTTTTTTGTTAAAATATTTTGGCGTACTAAGACTTTTGCTGTTCACTGTATTTATTTCTGATTATAACTCTTTATGGAAACTTCTATTTTATAAATTCAATTTAATTTACAATCGAATAGGATTACACTGAGCAATTTTTGTTTTTTTAAATAAAAACTCGATAAGGCATTCTAAAATTGTTATGCGACAATGTTTTCTTAAAAAATATTATGAAACCAGAGGAAATTAATTTTGGTACTACAAAAGTGTTTAGCCGCAGTCTGGTGAGAATCTCTAGTTCAATCCCATGCACTTTAAAAACAGTTACCTTTTTCCATATGATCCGAATATTTGCCTTGGAACAGCTACTCAAATCTAACGTTCGGAGTCGAGGTTGAAGCGTAGGTACATCCAGTTTTAGATAATTTTACCACACACACCATGCATGGTTTGAGAAGGTAGGTTGTAATCCCGAGTAAAGTATTATAATCGCCAATAACGTAACGTGTAGAATATTTTAAACGCATAGTCGCCGTAGTCTAGTAGGTGGTGTGTTCGCTTATTAGACGTAAAGCCCGGGTTTGAACCCCAGACTAGACATCAAAACGTAATATGAAAAAAAGAAATATTTCTTCGGAGACTTCCTCTCAGCACTCAAGTATAAAATTAAAGCACACAACATGAGTGGTGTGAGAAGGTAGGCCGTAATCCAGACTGAAGGGTTGTAATGGCCAATTATGTATGTATGTATGCATGTATGTAAACGCATAATTTTGGAATTTGAAAATAATCACTCACGGCCAAATTCGGTAATTCGTAACCCATTTTATATATTTTTGCCATTTTTGCATGAATTTTACATTTGTTCGTTTTTTCCTCAAACCTATCTATGCTATCTACGGCTGATATATAATAATTTTTAGCGCTGCTGATAGGGCTAGAAACTTTCAGTGAAGTGGGAAGAGTAATATCAATCAAAATGGGTACAAGACAATTTAAGCAAGCATTTTAACGTAATGGAAATTGGAATATCTCCTTTCAAATGTTCATTCATTTGTATTCAAAATGTCGATTGAGATTTCAATCATTTCTCTAAAATTAAAAAAAAAACTATGAAAACCATTAATAAATTAAGTTTTGAATTAATTTTTTTGCGTTTTTGAAATGAAGAAATCGTGCTAAAAAAGTTCAAAGTTGACAACCCTGGAAGTGCATTAAACGAAAATTTTTTATGTGACTGACTCAGAGATCATGTTTGCGCTGTTGTTGTTGTGTGTTATTGCTTAGCTTATGTTACTGTTTGAATGGTGGTTGTGTTGACGTTTTGCAGGGCATATAATAAATATGCTTGTAAGCACGTATGTAAATATATTTTGTATCAAATTACTGTGCATATAAATATGACAGTATGTGTGTGTGTGTGTTGTGTAATATTGTGAAATGTATGAGCCAACATATGCATATATGCTTGTGTGTGTATAAGCAGGCAAGTAAAATGTAAATTAAATCAGCATAATTTGTCATCTGCTTAAGCAATAATTTTTAATAAAATTTATGCATCATCTTGTCACATTTTACATCTTGTAATAAACAAACTCATACACTCAAACATATGCATACATATGTAGCGTATACGGTATGTAGTATGTGGTATTGTGTTACTGTTGTTATACATTTTTATACTTTCGTTTAATAAAGCATTTGCATAAGAAAACAAAAAATACAAACACACACATGCACAAGCTAAACTGGAAATAAAAAGAAGAGTGTTATAAATGAAAAGTAATAAAAACACAACAGCAGAAACAAATTGAGAAGATATGATATGTGTTGTGTTGTGTTAAAAACTTCACTTAACAACACTGGGTGCCATTTTCAATAGTAATAAAAACCCTGTGAGAAATTTCTTTTAAAAAAAAAAATTATTTGTGTTTGAAGGCAAATTTAGTTAGAAAAACGATGTAGAAAATGATTGAAATGGTCGAGAAGTATAAATAAATATTCGTGTTTTTTAAAAAGTCAGAAAACTTTTGTAATTTATCTCACAAACTTTCCTTTCCAGATTTTCAATGGAAATTTTATTTGTCAATTACCGGGCAGGCTTACATTTGTAGGTTATGTAGTAAACTTGAAAGCAATTGAGATCAATTATCAACTGATATATTTCAAATTTAGTTGAATACTGATTCTGCTAATAGTCAGAGGACGCAGGCAGTCAGCTATCTTGGTGGTCAATGCACTCTAAGTCTCCTTCAATTGAAGCGGAGCTCTAAGGCTAAATGCATTTAAATTCTAACCTATCCGCGACAATCGAAATGCTGCAATTGTGGAAAGCCAGGAACACATCCAGGTTAATTATATGGCGCCTTAAAACTTTCTTTACAGGTTATTTTATTTTAGAATTTCGATTAGTGATTTCCGATTTGAAGATCCTGAGCATGTGGTGGAACCCTTGAGATTTATATATATTATTCTGATATTAAATTCTGAATTCTGATATTAAATTTTCACAGAGGCAGCAGGGGACTTGGCCATATTGAGCCAAAGCGGTAATGGATCTTTCCAAAGAATCTCTACATTTACTGGGAAAGCCAGGCTGTCATAAAGTCCCTCAAGAACATTACCACGACGTCCATTCTCAATCTTGAATGCCGCGGACTTCTCAGGGGAATTTGGATCATTCGATCGTAGCTTTTATATAGTTTTCCAACTTTGGCGGATAGTGAGCCAACAAAACCAACCATGTTACAGGGCTGTCGATAGACTTGGCATTTCTTCAAATGACTTTTTCGTGGGCTGTGAACCTAAAGAGTAGGAAGATATGATTTTTCAACGTATGTGCCAGTGTCTGGCATCTTTCATAAAGGTGTGAGGATTCATGACTTCTCATTTTCTGTCATCTTTGACAGAACTCTGCAAAATAAGAACCAAGAGAATTGCACGATTTATGTTGGAGCCATTAAGGTTGCCTATAAAGAATGTTTAATTCCTGGATTGAATATTAATTTGTCGTATTGAAATAGTGATAGTCGCTGGCCTAAGTGAGCATTATCTTTCCTTCCTGATTAGTGTTTGTCTTGCGCACAATTAGACAAACTATCTTCCTATATCTGTAAGGCGAAAATCTATTTGTATTGAAAAGCACTCAACCATGATGCAACTAATAGGTGACAGCACAAGCACAGCTGACTTTTTCGCTGTAATTCGCCGCAACCGCACGTTTGTCAAAATTTGTTTACATTTCTTAGTTGTCCTTAAATTTAATGGAATTTAAAATTCGTTACGAAAAATAACAAGAGCGCAAATTACAAAAAAAAAAAACTTCAAAACTAAGAAATACTTATTGGTGAAATTAAACAGTGCAAATTACAGAATAATAATGGAATAATGTACATATGTGATGTGGCGGAGAGAGATTCCGGATATATAAAATACGAAGAACATCAGGGACCAATGATATTTGGCTGAATCTACTTGACGGTCAAAACTATTCCACTGAAAGTCAAATAAGTACATATCTCAAACAGTTCTTTGTTTTAATTTATACATATATACATACATAATTCTTAATTTTTTATATTTTTCAAGAATTATTTAGTCTTTTGACTTAAAATTTAATTTTCTTCGCAACAAATGTATATTTTTGTTGATATTTATTACAACTTTTTATTTACAAATGGCAGCTGATTTTGACAAACGTGCGAGAGCTTCACAAAAACAAAATGCATGTTGTTTTTGCCTTGTTGTATTTGTTGCCGAAGCGCTGTCACCTATAATCAATTCGCCTTGCACTCAACCATTCAAATTTTTTTTTCACACGTTCGTCTGAAATCGTTCGTCTTACAGAAAGAAGGAGTGTATCTCACGGGTTGAAATCGATTATAGTTATTCTGGATAAGCAGAGGCAGACAATAGGAGCATTGCAGCAGAACTTCTTACAAATGAAGCACAAAATTCGTCATTTTCAAAGCATAAATGATAGATTTCTTCTCTCCAAAATGTCATATAAGCTACTGAACACACATAGCATGTGAAAATGCGAATAAAAGCGGGTTGGCACTTGCACCTTATTCCTTCTTTTTTTATGAAAATAATCCCACAATACAATTGATTTTTATGGTTTTCGAATTAAATGCTTAAAATTTAAAATTAATTCTTTAAATTAATCATGTGTAATTATTTAAATTCTAATTTTGATGTTATTTCACTCAATCTCTCTCTTTCTCTCTCTTTCAGGCATTTAAATAAAAAACAAATCTTCAAATCGAATTGTTAAATTATATTTAAACGCGTGTAAATATTTAAAATTAAAACAAAAGAAATAGAATTAAAAAATACATATAAGAATCCCTTTCTACTGTTTGTAAAATAGTAGTTAATTTCAAAAAAAAATTAAAATTAAATTAAGAAGAAAAATTTGAAGCGTGCTTTAAGACAGCATGTCGACAACTTCGTCCATTGATACGCCAACATCACCAACGGGTCCACTACAACATCAACCATTGCAGCACTATAATAACAACAATAATCAGCAGCAGCAGCAGCAGCAACAGCGTCACCAGCATCAGCATACCACAAGGGCTATTGTTGTTAGTGCTGGTACGGGTCCTTATCATAATCCTTATACGCAGACTACTACCACTACAACAACAACAACTGGACCTGGAACTGGAGCAAATAAACGTTCGCATTCCATTTGTTCATCGAACGGTTCTTCCAACGGCTCTAATAAGGCAATGATATCCAATGCCACCACCACACATCATTACCATCAGCAACAGCAACATCAAAGTCATCAGCAGCCAAGCCATTATCAACAGCAACAGTATCATAATCATGCACTTTTAACACCCTCATCTTCAAACGCTTCTACACCTTCGGCTTCGGCTAGTGCTTCTACTGCAGCAGCTGTGGCAGTACATCAGCCTTTTAATTCTGCTCAACAACAACAACAACAACATTATCATACATCGTCTGCCTCAGCTTCAAATTCTGCATCATTGTCCTCGTCGTCATCGTATAAACAGCAACAACAGCAACATTTACAAAATCATTCTAGCCACACGAATTCACAACAACAACAACAACAGCCACAATTTACAAGGCCATCAACGTCAATGTCGTCGTCGTCAGCTCCTTGTCCAGCTCACGTGAATAACTCGGCATCCTCACAGCACTCGCATGGTTCATGTACACCATGCCGGATTAAACGTCACACTACAGATGTTTCCGTTTGCTCATCGTCGTCCTCCTCTTGCTGTTCCTCGGCAAGTTCAAATTCAGTTTCAGCTGATGGTGGCGGTGGTAGTGGTGGTGGTGGCAATGGCAGCGGTAGCGGCAGTGGCGTAAGTGTCAGTGTAGCCAACAGTGGTAGTAGTGCTGGCGGTTGTGAGTCTATAGGCCAAGGAAATGCCAATATTGTTACTCCGGCCGTGATTACGCAAAAATCGCGTACTATACCCTCGGACAAGGTGAGTAGAAAAATTAATTTACATTTTTTGAAGCATATTTTTAGGTACATTTTTATTTGTTAAAGCCAAATACTCTTTTTTTTATTGAGAGGCTGTATAACGTACAGCCAACCAACCTCTTCTCTTCTTATTCCTTTCTTTTCTATGGATGTGGTTAAAAAAGGCCTTGTAAAATTGTTTTTTTTCTGTTTTTCTTGCTATTCATATTGATTTTTTGTTGCTGTTGCCTTCGTATTTGAATTTTGTTGCTATTGCTGTTGTTGTCGTTTCCTTCATGCTTGCAATATAATGGCAAGAGAGCAAAGCAAAGAGAAAAAAAAACGAAAATCATTTCAATGTTAACTTTTGTGCAAATTGCAGGCACACAAATTCAAACAAAGTGAGGTTTTTTCGTTTTTGCCCGTTTTCTAAAGCATATTTTCAGGAGTGCCTATAACTGCTGTTCACATGCGGCTCGTCTCTCTCGCTCTTTCCCTTGATAATGTTAAGAGTTATTTTTTCTTCTTCTTTCATATTACTTGTGTTTGTGTGAACGTGTGTGTGTGTGTTAAACGTTAAAATAAATTGCATTCCAAAACTGCTGTTGTGGTGCTGAAATAACTGCAGCATGCTGTGCAAGGCAGATAAGGAAAGAAAGGGAGAAGGAAGAAAGGGTTATTGGGTGGGTTTCCTATTTCTATGGCTCTTACTTACTTATATTGATTGTTATTGCTGTTGTTGATGTTGTTATTGGTGGGTTTTTTTGCCAATATTTTATGATATATCAAGTGTAGCCGTAAAGCTGTGTTAGCAGTATATGCCCTTCAGTCAGGATTTTCATTTTCGATAGATTTGTGTGCCAATAATCATCGTCATCGTCATCGTCATCATTGACAATATTCTTTATTATAATGAAAGGCTATTGTTAAGTAAGATTTTCCTTAAAAAATTTGTTTTTTTTTCATTCTATTGAATAGTGAATAGAGAGAGAGATAGAGAGTGTAGGCAGTCGTGCATTTTAAATATTAAAAGAAAATTAAATAATTTTTTTTTATCGTGATAAAAATTCTTTTAAAAATCACTTTCATTGACCACCACCCTTGCTTTAAAACAAAAATTTTCTAAATTTAAAGGCACAGTAGTATTTCCAACTGATTGGTGACAATGAATTTTTGTGAAATTATCTAAAAAGGAAGGCACACAACGGGAGATGTAATCATAGGAGAGCTTGTATTTGTATTTGATTCTCTGTTATGCATGTTTCAATGAAGAAATGCCCACTGTAAACATGTATAGGGGGTAGAGATGAAAAACTTACAGATTTTTTTCAGAAGTAAGGCTGCCTAATCATCCTGTGATGTGTCTTGTTAATTAAGAAAGCTTCCTAGATGGATTATCTGTAGAGAAACTGAAGTTTTTTAATTTTTAAAAACTTGTCAACATTGATAAACAGTTTCTTGCACTCTGTAGGGCTTTATCTGCCTTTTAATCGTTTAGAAATAGTCCCATGAGTTCCATATACAGTGATATGGTATGGAGGAAATATTCATTGTCTCCGAAATGTAACGAAACTATGTGGTATTGTTGAATTTTTCCCAGAACTCTCGAGGTGAAATCTTATCTACAACAACTCTCTTAGAGTGTGATTACACTGTGAAGACTGAAAGTAAACGAAAAAGATGTTTATTTGAATGCCAGAACTATAAAAATTCTATAATACGATATCTAAAGGCCCTTACCATACACGTATTCTTAATCTTTTATATTTTCAAAAAAACATCAACAATTTTAGTGCCCTTTTTAGAGATGCTTTCAAAAAGTCATAAACATTTTATTACAAGCCTAACAATTCAATTATGAAAACCATTTTATGGCCACAGAAAAAAGCTTAAAAACGTTTTAAAAATATATATTTTACAGCCTAAGCATATGCTTTAAATTTGTTTGGCTTTATTACGCCTGACAATATGCCACAAAAAACAAATGTTTTCCTTACTTATTTACCAGAATCGTCGTTTTTATTTCTGTTTTTGGCTTTATAAACAATTTATAAAATTGTTTAATTAATGAATAAACAAAACACCAGCAGTAAATATAAAAAAATTAGAGAATGAATGAATTTCGAAAGGAAAATCACTGTAAGAAATTTATGAACAGTCCATCTTTCTGACCTGATTTAGGCATTGAATGTACAATAACTGTGACATGTTTAGTAAATAAGAACTCCCAACTCACTTTAGTATTTTCGGTTCTCCATTAAATGTGCGACAGTACTCAGAGAGAGAGAGAAAGAGAGAGAGAGAGAGAGAGAGAGAGAGAGAGAGAGAGAGAGTGATACAACATGGAGCTACAAATAAAGCTAAAGTAATCCAAATACAATTGGTAAAACCCGACTCTGTGATATACTACAACACTGTGGAACAATTGAATGATAGCCTTGGGCAAATATGTATTGTTCTATCGAATTGCATTCATGTTTAAGTAATGTTTAGAGGCTCAGTAGTGCAGTAATGTCTCTAAGCCTGCCAGCACACTTCGTTTACCTCTAGGTTTTCTATTATATATCCGATATCGGCAAACCATTTTCTTTCTCTAAACTTTGTATCATTTCATTTCCGTTCGGGTCGTATTAGATGCCTGAACGTTTGTTTAATTCTAGCTTAAGTTAGGTTAACACAAAACTGTCAAAAAAAGTTCCTTTAGTACAAAATCGTATTTTTCTAATGCCCTCCAGCGTGCTGTAAATGCACTTATGTACTGTATGAAGCAAAATAATCGATTTTCTTTCATTCTCTTAAAGTACACAATAGCACTGTTACCTCCTCACCAACCCTACTAACAAGGTGTAGGGTATCGACAATTTAATTAACTCGTAAGTACATATAATAATTTAATATTCTTAGCCTTGAAATGAGAAGAGACAGCAACACAACGACGGCGACAATAGACGATGTCATTGAAAAGTGTACAACAAATACAACAACAATTTGAAGAAAACATAACAAAATGTTAAAGGACAAGTAAAAATCTCTAGCAATGTCAATAATATTGCGTATGTTTTTGTTTTTGTTTTTTTTTTTTTTTGTAATTAAAGAAACCCCCTAAAAAGATACACCAACAACTGTAAAGCAAAGGAGGTGACAGAGAGAGAGAGAGAGAGAGGGACCAAAAGAAAAATTAAAAATCTGTGTTCAAAAACCATTCGCAGCAAAGAAAATGAGCAACAAAAGTCGCGTTATTCAAATAATGTCCGAGACATTTCTAATGGCCGTTTTAGCGCCAGAGACAACAACTAATGTTGTTGCTTTACATGTTGCCTTGACTTTAATGCTCTCATTTCATTTCACATTGTCCTGCTGCTGCTGCTCTCACCCTCAAAAACATTTTAAATGCCAGCCTTGCTGGCATTCCACATTGAAACAGATTTGCACAGCAACACATGCAAACACACACTCACACACAGACTCATATGAGTGTAGGCCTATGGTTCTCTGGTATTTTGATAATTTATTTTGTGCGTTTATGTATGTACATATGTATGTATGAATGGATGGGTGTCCTTTGGTTTCTTTTTAACATCAAAGTTGATTTTCTTTCAAATTTTTTTTGTTTGTTTTTTATTTGAGTGTATACAAGTGTTTTGTATATTTTTTGGATTGTTTTCATTGACCCCCAGTTACTCAGTCATCTGGCATACACGTTTTTGTAATTTTCTCTCATTCTCACTCTCTCGCACTCATACTCTCTTGTATTGTATTTTTTTTTTGTCTTCAGTTCTTTTGTGTTGCTATGGCTCATCATTGGAAGTCTATGTGGTGTGGGGTGTCTCATTCAATGATTTGCTGTGTGTTTATTGTTTAATTCGTTTTACATTTACCATGATTGTGAATTTTCTCATTGTTATTGTTATTGTTGTTGTAATCATTGACGAAGAAAATTGAGAACAATAAACAAACAGTTGCTGTCTAGGTTTTGCCTAACCACCACCACCACCACCGCCTTTTTTGTCCCCCCATTAACAAATTGAAGGAGAAATGTAACAACAATAATAATAACAACAACAACAACAATGCTAATAACAATTTTAATAATCACTTGACACGTGTCTGTCTCTTGTTTGTTACTGTGTGTTGTGTAGGTGTGTGTGTGTGTGTGCAAGAGCAAGTGTTGAATTTAGATTTCAATTGTATTGCGTTCCTCGAGAAGCAATAAAAATTTGTTAGAAAAACAAAGAAACTTTTCTACTTGACCCCTTTTTTTTGAGGGGCTGAGTGTATATTTCTGCAAATACTTTGTTTAAGTGTGTGTTGCTCTCTTTTTTCTCTCTGTGTTCTAATACCTTTAATAGGAGGGTAAACAAGCTTTAATTGTGATCCCTTTATTACGGCATTATGGGGAAATTAAAAAAATCCATGTTTTTTGAAAGGAAATTTTTACATTTTTTCTTCCTTTACGCAAGAGCTCTCTAGAAAAGCACACTAGCACTAACGATCTGTTTTTCTACGGAAAAGGTGACTTCTTAAGTCGATAATTTGAGCTGACGATACCCAAGATATTGGGATAATATCACTACAACTGATACGTACATACATACATACATACATAACATAATTGGCCATTACAACCCTTCAGTCAGGATTACGGCCTAGCTTCTCAACATCACTCATGTTGTGTGCGTTAATTTTATACATGAGTGGCGGGATCTACAGGTCCCTGCCTTTTTCATGGCAGGTTTATTTACTCTCAGAGTTTTTGCCAGAAATCTGCTGAGAGGAAGTCGCCGAAGAAATATTTTTTTTCATATTTCGTTTTGATGTCTGACCTGGGATTCGAACTCGGGCCTTTCGTCTAATAAGCCAACACACTACCTACTAGACCACGGCGACTTCTGATACGTACTCATTGAAAAATGAGTCTTCCACTAGGAATTTATAACGAATAAACTTCCTTTACTATTCCTTCGCACTCTACAGGACTGGGAACAAATTTTTGACTAGGAAAACTTTTAAATAGCGCAATAGATCGCTAAGAACTGCGAAAACCTGAATATGAAGATACTATAAAACTCCATTATGTGCTATTGACTATTGAAGTCTGTTTAAGATCCTTAGTAAAGTGAAAAGAAAAAAAAAATATTTAAATAAACAGTGTGATGGTATGGTATAGAATACATGTTAAAAAAAGGTTTCCCAAAAATTTAAACGCCACCTGGCTTGGCTTAAATAATTTTTGCAAATTAAACTCTGGAAACTGTCTTTAAAATATTCACAAGATTTTCCTTCTGATTCATCTCAGATGCCAAAGCTCTCATTATTCGCTGCTGCATTTAAATACGAAAATTTTGGAAAATTTAAAGTTTGAAACTGTTTTGAATTCGCTTAACAATTCCCAACTGTTTTTCCTTTTTTGTATCACAATTTAAAAGTAACTTATGTATCTCTCATTTTGTATTGCTCCCTCTCCCTCCCTCTCTTTCTTTAATGTTCTTGTATTTTTTGCTTTTTAACTAACAGTCAAGTTTTAAATAAATTTTAAAGCTTGAAAAAAATAAATCAAAAAAGTTAATTTTCTAAAGCATAACTTAAGGCGTTGAGTCAAATGCATAAAACTAAAGCATATATTAAGGCGTTTCATTAGTTTATTACAGAATTTATTAAATTAGTCTTAAGATAGTTGCTTTTATTTGCCTGAAAACACTCGTAGTTGCTGATAATTCTTAAGAATTAATTTGATTGACGCCTGAAAGTATGTTTTAAATTTGACCTAAAATTCTAAGTGATTAGAAAATGTGGAACTGCAATATTGTCCCCTTCTTTCTCTCTCTCTCTCTCTCTCTCGAACACTCTTGTTAGCAATTTCTTGTGTATCCTGGTATACAAATTTCATTTGAAACAATGCAGCAGCAAATCCCCAAACAGGGAAATACTTTAAATGGATTTGGATTTGGAAAGTGTTGCAACTATTTGCTGACGAACAAACGAACATATTTCACTATTTCTTAACCCTCTGTAACCTTTTCCTATTGGGTTTCCTTCTTTACTGCTTTTTTCCTATAAACTTGTATGTCTTCCCAAGTACGGGAAGTACGAGTGTACAGGGGAGACAAGTAAAGAGAAACGATTCAAGGAAATCAACAACAAGATATTCACTTTGGGGCAAAAGCCGAAATCATCCCCCTTTTGAGGTATTTCATAATATTTTATATTGTTGGAGAGCGGAGAGGGGGGGGTTTTGAAACAAACCGAAACCAAATTGACTTTAACACACTTAAGCTGGAGAATTTTTGCACTGAACCGTAACAACCATTTGCGAAACCAAAGGCTTAGCCAAGATTATGCTGAAAACTTTGCCGCTCTATATTTTTCTTCTCCCTTTTCTTGCCACTTTCTTACTCTATTTCTCTTTATTTTTATTATTTTTAATGAAAGAGTTACAAAAAGAAATTGTAGAAAAAGCAACACACACAGAAGCTCACGTAACGTAAGAACGAAGTGGTTGAGTATCTTTAAAAATACCCAGAGCTACCCAGAGCGCAAAGACTTCTCTTCTTTACCGTTACCGGCACACAAAATAAGAAAAAACGAAAAAGAAAAACGGGGGGCGAAAGAAAAGAAAAACTCAAGGAAATTAACAACTTCCTTGACACACAAAACATTACGACCCAAACGTTGTTAAAAAAATGAAAGAAATGAAATGAAAGGCAAAGAAAGGGGATCTGGAGTTGGGTTTGATAATAGAAAAAAAGGGGCTGACTTGAGTTATTTAATGTTCAAAATAGAAATGGAATAGAGCACTTGGAGGTGGCATGGGGAGAGATAAGGTGATGAAACGAGTTAAGAGTTTGTGTTGGGATTTTACTTGAGGGTTTCTTAAACGTTAAACAGCAATGGTAATAGCAAAAATAAACGGAAAAAAACGTTAAAAATATCTGACGATGATTATGGCTCAGTCAGTGACAATATTAGAGTAATACTTTAATAAAACGCCTTAATGTATGCTTTAGTTCTTCATTTTTTTCCTTGCCCTGAGTTATGCTTTGTAGTAACAGCGCACATATTGGGTTTTGTTTATTCTTTCTTCGTTCAAATCTTCAAAAATATTTACACTTTAGCTGGAGAGTAAAGTAAAGCGAAGCAAAGAAATAGAAAATCAAGAAGCATTGGGACTTATCGTAAGCAAAAGTTTGTAAAATATTCTCTTCCTTAGAGACAGAGAGAGAGAGAAAGGGAAAAGAGAGAGCAAAGGGAGTGTGTAAGAGATAAGTTACTTTTAAATTGTGATACAAAAAAACAACAAAAACGGTTGGGAATTGTTAAGCGAATTCAAAAAAGTTTGAAACTTTAAATTTTCTAAAAATTTTTGTTTTCAAAGGCAGCCGCGTATAATGAGAGCTTTGGCAACTGAGATGAGAAAGAAGGGAAATCCTTGTGAATATTTTAAAGACAATTTGCAGACTTTAGTTTGTAAAAATTATTTCAAGTAAGCCGTAAGGCAATGTTTAAGGCATTGCAAAGCTATTTTAAACGAAGATTCCCTACCATCGCCATGTTTATTCAAATGTTATTTTCTTTTCGCTTTGCCAAGGGTCTTGAAGAGAGTTCCCCATGTCAAAAAATGCTACATCTCTAAGTTGAAAGAATCCATTGCCACTAGCATGGAATTGAGTTCCAGAGTGTCTTCATATCTCATGCTTTTGTAGTTCTTACTAATCCCAGCTTCGGAAAATGTCGAACAAAAATAAAGAAAGCTCCATCGTTCAAAAGTTCCATACGGCAGATGCGTTTTATCACATGAGTCCGTATTAGACAGTGATTGAATAATGCTTAGTATACCTGCATATGTATTGGTGTGTATATTGGTATTCCGTAGGATATCTGGGATATTCCTAAGACTTAAGGCTTAAGAGATTATAATTTTTTCTGGTGTTGAAAGAATTCTTCCTCAGTGTGACATAATCAAGTCCTTGAACTGATCTCTCATTACGTTAATATATTGACAATAGAATGGCCTTTAATTCTGTATGACTTCTGTTTCTCTGTGTATTAAAATTATTTTTATTTTCTATTTTTATTCTTTTAAATTGTAAATAAGTATGTATGTATGTAAGTGGGTGGTAGTATTCAAGGAAATTAACCCCCCAGTATATTTATTTTTGTTTTATTTTCATTCAAATTGAATAATTTTTAATTATTTTTTAAAAATACTCTTCGCTCTTAAAAAGGGAAATAAATTTCAATGAATGACAGGCAACAAATTATCAACAGCGACGACAATGACGACGACGACAACTACATTACTATACCACCACATTATAACACAGCAACAATAATGATGAGTAATAATGCCTTACAACTGATGATAATAATTAAGAATGCTAATTATAATCATTACAAAAACAACAAAAAAAACCAAAAACCAAAAGGAAATGCACTACTCATCTAGACACATACAAACACACTTAAAGAAAAGCAAAAAATGCCAACAGATTTTAAGTATTTTACTGGTGATCTTAAAAGAAATCTACTGAGAAAGCATTCAAAAAGAGAGAGAGTAAAAGAGGATTAGGGTTTGTGTTGTAATTGATAAATATTAACATGTATGTGTGTGTGTGTGCAAGTTGTTGGTACCTATTATTTGTTGCTTTAAAGAAAAGTTGAAACAGCAGACAACTATTAAAAATGAGAGTTAAACAATGTTGTAAAGCCTTTAATTAATAAAACGCACTTAAATGAGAAAAGAAATAAACGGTTATTTTATTCAAGCAGCGCGCAGTGCTTATGGGCCACCGACTAATGTGCCTGAGGCTATGTTCCTGCCTGGTTTAAGGATACTTATGGAATGGTGGGGTACTCCAGGGGCAGAGAAATATCTTCACAGATGGGTCTAAGTTAGGTGGATGTACAAGTGCTGGGGTTTTCTGTAGAGAACTCGGTATAGAACTTCACTTCAGGTTGAATGATGACTGCAGTGTTTTTCAGGCGGAATTTTCGCAATCCTGAAGGCAATTGAAGCCATAGCTGGTGGCCCAGCTTCGGATTCGGAATCTTACGTGATCTTCGTTGACAGTCAGGCTGCCCTTAGGGCCATCGCGTGGCTCTGGTGCAAATCACGGCTCGTCGTTGAGGACTTTTGGACTAGACCGTATCCGTCTATGCTGGGTTCCGGGTCATAGCGAATTACTAGGTAATGAGACGGCGGATGCTCTTGCTAGGTTAGGTTCGCTCTCTGGGGGCGATTTAATAGTGAGTCCTGGCCCCCCAGTCTGCCACCTCTGGTCTGTGTAATTCCTCCGCTTCCCATTCTCCCTTTCCTACATCATCTCCTTTTATCCTATTCCCTCTATTATCCTTCCCTCTTTAAGGACGTTGTACAATGGGTCAATTCGACCTCCGGGTACTGTACTTGTCTTAATTGACAAGTACACGTTCTCTAACCTAACCTAACCTATTCAAGCATAAAGCCAAATATGCAAAGAAAAACCAAATTAATATTGAAACAGATTTCATTAATAGTGACTCCAGATTGGCAATTTCTAACCATACTGGTAGTTTTATGAAAGTATTCTGTCAATAAATTCTGGCTGTCCGCGAATTCTTAGCTTAGGTTCTCAAGTGCCGTACAATGATAGAGAAGATGTTTTGTGTCTTCCCTTCTATCTCATCATTATAACTTTTGCAGAAATCATTGGTGAAGTATTCCTAGCCTTCGGACATACATATGTACCCATAGGTCAGTGTTCCGCTATAAATGCTATGAGGTTCCTAAACTGGATTAAGTTTAATGCAAAATTTTATTCCGCATATGTACATAGCGAACGAGCTTTCTCTTATTCCCCGCTAATGAATTTCTCCTATCATCAGGCATACCTTAAGATCATTGTAAATGTTCTCATTTCTGTTACATCAAGGCCGATAGGGCGATAAGGTTTCGTATCGCATGAATTTTCTGTTGTTCTCCTCTAATACTTTAGTTAGCAACACTGTTTTTGAAGTTTGTCAATAAGAATCTATTATGGGGGTACGCTCTAACTCTACAAAATTCTCTTAAAACCAAAAACAACAATAATACAAATAAACCGGAAATATAACAACAACAACAACGAAAATCAATTGTTTACAAAGTGTGGATATCGTAATCAAAACAAAGAAAATGTAAATGACTCAACAATAATCTCAGTCAATGCATATGTATGTACACAAACACTTACAGAATTTATGATTAATAACAACAACAAGAACCATAATAATAATAATACGTATTAATAAAATCAAACATTTGATTTGAGGAGATATGGATTTTAGATGTCAGTAATTAATTGGCAACACTGGCATTGATAATTAAATCATCATCACACATGTTCAGACAATAAATAAATTTCTGTCATTGCGTATGAATAGAATGAGAGGAAAAGTCGTAATTTTTTTTGTAAGAAGATAAACAATGTAAATTATACAGAATAAAGACGACATTTGTGTGTAAGTCTTTACAATGTTATACCCATACGTACGACTCATCTGATAAGTGGCCGGAGGATACTGGAGAAGATGGAAGTGACTGTTGGGGGCACTAAGATCGAATCGAGGTGATTATCGACGACAGGTTGAACTTCAAGGAGCACGTGAAATACATCGGCGAGAAGGCATCTGTAACCCAGGGAGCACTGGACATATTGGCGGATGAGATGAGGCAGATATACTTACGCCGTCTCGAGTATCCAGGACGGACAGCGCCTATAAAAGCGGAAGAACGAAAGACTTCAATGCACAAATGGCAGTCACGATGGGAACAGAACAGAACAGTTTAAAGGGAAGATGGATATTTCACCTTGTCCCTGCTATAACCCCTTGGATGGAGAACGAACACTGCTAGCTAAACTACTACGTGACCCAGTTTCTAACTGGTCATGGATGCTTCAAGAAATAACTGCACAGATTTGGACATGACACTTCGCCTATATGCCCAAACTGTTTAGACGAAAAGGAATATACGGAGCATATTCTAACACGCCGCCCCAGATTTAGATGGCCCGGAGAAACTAGTTTAGGACTAAATCGACTTATGGAAGAAATGTTGAATTCTAGGATTCTATAGGGCCAATACAGCCAGAAAATGGACTCCTTCGTACATTGAAGGAACGAAGACGAAATTTGAGTTAACGTGATAAAGCTTTAAAGCTAACCAGCCCTCCGCGAAGTAATATCTTACAGCAGTCTTGTAGGGGGTGGATTCAGTACGTAGTCCCCAGGGATGGTGAATCATGTACTCTTTTGTTGGGACAAAAAGACAAAAAAGAAACATACCACACATTTATATAGGTTGAAAGTAATATTATGTGCACGTGCACGTGTATGTCTGTACAGCAAATCGTGTTATAAGATGAAACAACATGGTTTCTCCACAATTCTGCAATTTTAGTGAAATTCTTCTTATTTTAGTGAGAGCTCACTCAGTGAGAGGCACCCACAATACCTTTAAAAGTAAAGAGAACATGCAGGCATGAATGCAGCAACAATATTAAACAAATAAATACCGTTATTTTGCTTTTTTAATATAAATTCCGAAGAAAATTATCGTTTTCTTTCGGATGTGGTCAAGTTTTTCGTTTGTGGGTTTTAGAAAGAAACGCTTAATTTTGAAAAAATTTTTAATTTGAAGTTAAATACACAGTATTTTAGTTTTAGTTTTTAATTCTTATTCTCCTGATAAGAGGTTTCAACATTAATTTATTTAGCTTCTTCGTACATTATTCCATTATTACATTACATTAATTTTTAAGCATAAATTCATTCCATGTTTCCGCTTAATGTTGTATTTCAATTGTTTTTTTTATTTTTTTATGATTTTCTTTGTTTGTTTATCTTCATATTACATACATAGATTAGATACATACATATGTATGTACATACGCTGTATCAGTGTAAACACAGTGTTACTAATTGACTGCCGAATTCATCAGCTCAAAGAGGAAATGTGTTAAGCGAGGAACTTTAATTCTGGACTGTAGAATGCCTTCAGCTTGTATAAATCCTGTAAAGAGTGCACAATGAGTCAACAATTTGTAACATTAAATCTTATAAACCTTAATACATATGTACGTACGTGCAGAAAGGAACATACATACATATATAAACACATGTGGTCATAATAATAGCTTTTGGCCTTAATTTTACAACCGAAAATGATAGTCAACATGCTACAGTCAAAGGTAGACAATATAAATCCTCGAATATCAACTTATGCCTACAATGGGTGGCTGTTGAATTCCCTAACTAACGGTTTAGTTTGCTTCATTCGCAAGCCACCCACGGTGAATGCTTGAATGTAGGCAGTCTTATGCAACCATAAATGACATCAAATTATCTCTGCAGTAAAGCCAGCTTTAAATCAACAACAACAAAGAAAACTTTGTTTCTTAGGTATAAAGTGTTGCCAAGCAAAGTCGTCTGTGTGATGTGGTTTAAATACAATCCCATCATCATCACTATCATTACTATTGTTACTTACTGTGTTACTGTGTGAATGATTAAAAATTTTCCATTTTGTCATGTCAATCAATTCATATGCGTGACAATTTTCTTTTCTTCTTGTATTTTTTTTTGTTATAAAATGTGTAAATTGAAGTAAAAAAGAAAATGATGATCAAATTAAATAAATACTTCAAATACAATCAAACTACAAAGAAAAAGAGTGGAAAAACCCACAACTCATATAGATTCTCTCATGCATGGATGATTTCGGTTATTTAATCGATTGTTACTGTGGCTTAGCTAGACAGATTGGTTGGCTGGTGAAAATAGGTGAATTGCATTATGGGATGACAGCGAATGAATTATCATGAATTTTAATCGATTATGACCACCAAATGAATAGCCAGCTAATGGCGGGCTATCAATTTAACAGAAACTTTTTTTCATGGAAACTATATTGTGGTTGTGGTTATCATAAAATATACCGTCTTCTAAAACAGACAGTAAGTCTGTTTTCAAGGCTTTCTTTGGTATGACTTCAAGTTCTGATCTTTCAATACTTTCTCCTGCCAGAATTCTTCTTTACTAGAACAGAACGTGACCCTAACTTCAGAAGCAAACAAAAGGATTCTATATATGTAAATAGCCCTAGATGGAGGCTTTAATTCCTTTCCTAATAATTAATTTCGAAATTCTCCATGCTCCCAAGCAAGGATGACATTAACAAGGAATATGATAGGAAGATCAGTTAGCGCTACCTCTTCTAGGTAAGGACAGATGTCAATCCTATTATTCTAGGACCTGCAACAGAAAACTAAACCCCTGCTCACCTGGAAAAACTTAAATAACAAAGATGAAACAAAGCAAATGAAAAAATAAGAAGGTAGCGGAGATGCTTTAGGACAGTAGAAATAAAAAAGAAAACCAACGTCAAAAGAGTACAACCGCCTGGTTTCGTTTAAAAATCCATCAAAAGCTCATTTAAATCTCCATCAAATCCCTCTCATTTGGAAATTCTTAATTAAGAGAATAAGAAAGAAAAAAAAACTCGGCCAAAGTAAAAGAGAATTTAACTCATGACTGCTTTCTTCGGCATTTTTTAACTATTATAGACGTCGTATTCTGTTCTCATTCTTTGTAGCATCATTTCTCCATAAAGGAACGTATTTTCGACGCATTTTTTATCGCACTTAACCTAATCTAAGGCACACACACATACAACTTGTAATTGTTTTTGCTTAAAGCGGTAAATACTTGTGATTTTATGCTGCAAACATACATAATTAATCTTTACAACCCTTCAGTCAGGATTACGGCCTAGCTTCTCATAGCACTCAAGTTGTGTGTGTTAATTTTATAAACGAGCGGCGGGACCTACAGTCGATTCCGAACTGCAGTTTTTTTGAGAAACTTTTCATGGCAATTTTATTTATTCTCAGAGTTTTTACCAGAAATCAGCTGAGAGGAAATATTTTTTAATATTTTTTGTTTTAATGGCAGACCTGGGGATTGAACCGCGGCCTCACGTCTAATAAGCCAACACACATACATATATTTACTCTCACAAATATTATCATGCTAAAACAGAATGTGACACTCATTCTTTGTAGCACCATTTCTCCATTAAGGAGCTTATTTTCGATGCATTTTATATCGCACTTAACCCAACCTAAGCCATACACACACATACATCGTTACACTTACCAACAATTGCTTTTGCTTAAAACGGTAAATACTTGTGCTCGTATGCTTTCAGTTATTTTTTTCGCCTTTCATGTTTGTTTACATTTGATTTGTTGCACTTTTTTTGCTGTTGTTGTTATTATTATTATTGGTGCATACTCTCATAATTATTGTCGTTGTAAACGTTACTTTCAAACAATGTATAGGGAAAGCAGTGTTAGGTTTATATGTGTATATGGGAGTGTATTTTTGTTTGTTTGTAGCCATACCTACCATTTCATATATTAATTTTACTTTTTTTTATTTTGTTGTTATTGTTGTAGTTTAAATTAATTTTATGGTTGTTATCGTATTACATACATATTACCGTGCCATGTTTATTATTTTTAATGCAAATTTTTTCGTTTTCTTTCCTTCTTTGCCTTCTTTATTGTTTTAATTTTAATTTTTTTATTGAATTTTTTTATTGATTTTTTTTGTTAGTTTTTTCATTGTTTTTGTTTTTTGTTTCTTTTTTTGTATTTGGATTACATAATATTTTATTGTATTTTGTTTTGTTTTTTTCCATCATTATTTAATAATATTTTCTTTTAATTTGTTGTTGTTGTTTTTAAAGGAAATAATTATTGTTTGTTATTTATGTCTGTGTACGTGTGTGTAAACTTGACCATTTCATGTCTGATTTTCTTTTTTCGTTAAAGGAAATACAATTTTGATTTCCTAAATTTTTTTTTTTCAAAGATTTTCAAAATGCTATTGAATACTACTTACAGTCGTGGTTAAAAGTAAAGGACCATGTAAACATTTTCTATTAAGATTTTCACAAGTATTATGGCGGTTTCAAATTAATTTTTAACCATTAAACAACAATTAAAATTGGGGATCGGTCAGACCTCTACAATAAAAACAGAATATTTCTCCGACGACTTCAACTACAGGTTAATTATGATTTCTTAACAAATAAAGAAAAACCGAGTGTTTTCAAAAACACAAGTGATTTTGTTTGAAATTAAAGTTAAAAATCTGTTCTTTGCAGTTGACTTTAAACTGTAGATACCACCACTTGTGGATAAAATTAACACACACAACATGGGTGGTGTGAGAAGCTAGGTCACAAACTTGGCTTAAGGTTTCTAATGATCAATTAGTATTTAACATTGAAAATTGCAAATTAATCTTTCTAAAAACATCAAAAATATTTCAAATATTCATTCCACAATTAAATTTTATAATAGCACCATTGGATGGTAAATTGTAAAGGGGGGGGGGGGGTCAGAGTTTATAAATGCACGATTCACATCAGCTGTTTTATACACGGTTTGTGTCTTTGATAACATTTATAGCAGAGCCCGGCAGCTCTTGCTAGTGGTCAGTTGTGCGAGAGCGAAAAATAAGAAAAGAGAAAAATTTTTACTCTTAAATTCACTACAATGCAGGCATGGAAACTTTAAATTTTTAAATGGTGGTATTTTAATTAAAAATATTAGTTTATTAAATTAAAATTTGTAAAATTCGTTTAGACTTCTTTGATTATATTGATTTAAGAAAGCATTTTAGATTAAAATTTGTTTTTTTTTTTTGGAAATATACATATTTAATAGAAAACTTTCTGGGATATTCATACTGTACATCCCTGCATTAGCAGAAACATGCGACAACACAACCTCTTTCAATGGATGCTCAAATGAGACTGAGTGTATTTTTGATCGTGAGAGAACATTGTTGTAAATTTAATAATGGCTGACATGCACGCGTGCATAGGATTTGCCGGGCTCTGATTTATAGCCAGACGTCGGCATCAATGTCTCTCAGGGGAAGAACATCTTCGGCTTTTTACACACATAGGACACGAACATCAACAATGTTCATTTAAAAGAGCATAAAAATGCATTCAGTTGCTTGTCAGCTTTCAGCGAAGCAGGTTCTCGTCACTTCTTTTTGAAATTCTTTTGTATATCAATTATACACCCAAAGAAAAATTACAGTAGGATTCACTAGTTTCCAATGAGATTTATTAATAACAATGTGAAATGATCTCCATTTTTTGAAGAATATTTGTCAAGTTAAATACGCTGTCTTTAGGGATTTGGCGCTGTACATTTTTGTTTATATTTATAATTATTAACATTATCTATAAAATATTAGGTTACACTTGAAAATATTACTAACAATTTTCCTCTGGGTTATTCACATGCCTCTCACAAATACACTCACATTTTTATCATGTTCTCCTTGTGCCGACGTCTGTTTATAAGACTTTGAAGTACTACAAGAGCACGGGACAGAGAGAGAGAGCACGAGAGAAACAAAAACGAAAGGATTTTGCTATGAAAGAAAAAAACGTTTCTCAACACTATTTATGATCTCCTTAATCTGCCGCACACTAGTGCGTAATGTTTGTTTATTTTTTATTTTTAATATTGCAATGTTGCAAACAATTTAAACATATAGAGAGCAAGAGGGGGACAGAATCATCACTCCATTCTACAGCCACAAGCGTGTAATGTTTGTTTATTTTTAATGTTAATTTATTGACCATAATATGAGAGTGTGACAGAAAGAGAATAAAAGAAAAAGTAACCAGTAAAGCTGCTTCTTTTTAATGAAGCATAACGTTTTGCAACACTACTTTTAATTCCAATTTTAATTTAGAAAACAAGGAAAAGGAAGAAAATTGTAATTAAAATTGAAAATCAATTTTAAATGCCAACACATTAAGCCAGAAAAAAAACCCAAAAGAAATCATAAAAAATGTTTATTTTTCTTTCATTATTTTCATTTGATTTTTGAAAAGTTATTTTCTATTCTATTGTTTAACGATTTTGTTGTTGTTTGGAGGTTTATTTATTTCAAAACGAATGATTTCAACTGGTTTTCCTTCTTTGGCGTCTGTTTTTCTTTTTCTTTTTTTTTTTGAACGCTTCTTTTATGCAGCTTTTAAAGCTGTTTATTGTTTTTTTTTTGGAGTTTAAAAATAGATTTTCTTTTGTTAAGTTGGTTTTGATTTTTTTTTTCGTTTGTTTTTATTTTTACTGACTGACCGACCAAGAAAATCGCTTTTGTGGTTTTTCTCTCTTCCTCGCATTTAACAGAAACAAAAATAATCAGTTTCTGTTGCTTTGTTTTGCATGGTTTTCTTCTGTGTTTTATTGTGTTTTTTTTTCTTTGAAATTGAAATTCAAAACTCTGTTTACAAGCCGAAGTAATGAAAGGAAAAATAAAAGCAGAAGAAGAAGAAGAAAAACTTTAAAAATAATTTCACAATCTGGTTGTTAACACTTGCAGACATGCTTTGTTGTAACAATTGTAATTTACACAATCATTGTTGTTGTTGTTTCTTTTCTATTTTTTTGATTTCGTATCACTGGAGTTGATGAAATGCTTGATATGACACCAGCAACAATGTATGGTTGTTGCATTAATCGAAATTTTATGATTTTTTGCAATCGTCCATCGCGATTGGTGAACACTTCCATTTGACGTGAACATGCTCTCTAATCTTACTCACTTACTTACTTAATTGGTCATTAACAAGCCGATTAACGGATTTCGGCATGCCGTATCAGATATCCTTCCAGGCGCCTCTGCTTCTTGAGCGCCTACGCCTGTTGGTCACACCAATCGATGACAGGGCTTCCTCGATTTGGTCCTTCCAACGCAAACAAGGTCATTCTCTTCGCCGTCTTCCGCACATCCCAGCATCAAATATCCGCCTCGCCGGAGCATCCTACTTCAAACGACATGGCCGAGTCAGCGCAGCCGTTGGCTGTTAATAGCCCGCTAGATGTTAACGAATGCTTGCAGCGAAGTCCGATTCCCTGGACGTTAAATTTATGTTGTGCATAGGGCTTGGCACCCACCACGTAAAACCAAAACTCCAATGAAAACCAATACACAAGCCTCTATAAAGATGCTCTCAAATTTGCTTGAGCAAAATATTGTTACGTAAATGGAAACGATCTAATATCATTTCACATGAAAACAATAAGCAAAAGCTACAAAAACAAAGAACATAAGTATGAAAGAGATCGATAACGAAAACGCAACGAAAGCGAACGCAACAAGAGACAATGTGTACACAATACACACGACACAAATACATCGAACACGTTCCAAGTAAACCAACAACAACAAGTATGAGAGAAAAAGGGATAGACAAGTAAGCAAACGCTACAACAAGCAATGTGTCACGATAGAGTTCTCGAGAAAGCAAGAACAAGAACCTTCTACTTCAAGAACGTTCGTTGTACTGTTTGTGTTGGACTATAAAAGGGCAAGACAAAGCAAACGACGAGTCAGTAAGAATTCAGTCAGCCTTGTTTTGAAGTTGCGTGTGAAGGAAACAGTCGTGGTTTGAAGATCGAAGTTGTAAAGATCGACCGAACAGTTGCTAGTGTTTACGCGAGCAGAAGTGTAAGAAGAATAGCGTATAGTTGTTTGATAAGAATAACGAATAAACAGATTATTGTTGTAGTTGTTGTTATATACGTGGTACAAGTTCGAGCAGTGGCACATAAGATAGTGCGGACAATAAAGTGTTTCACTGAAATTGAACACTTATTTGTTTTTACTTTGTTTGCAATTAACGAACTCATATTTAAACGTTTTTAAAAAGGTAAAAACGTAACAATATCTTATGTGGCATGAGCTGTTATGTTAAAATCACATGTCGTTTGTATCCAGATCATCCAATTCACGCCAAAGGAAGATTTTAGTAAGTACGACTACGATAACCTTCATTTTGGCAGGCTTTTTAAAAACGTACTGGCGAGATGGATTGGATTTTACGTTCTTTTTTGGGGATCTACCCCTTATGTATGCTATATACATACATAATTGGTAATTACAACCCTGCAGGCAGGATTACACCCTAGATTCTCAAACCCACTTTTGGACACCTACAGTTTTAAAGTCGACTTCGAACGATAGATTTTTGAGAAACTCTTAATGGCAATTATAGCTCTCATGAGCCTGTTGAGAACCGACAAATTTTATCTGATCCGTGTAATTTGCCATCATATTTATTTAGTTATTTGTCACGATTTCAAAAAACATTCCATGCCCGAAAATGTTCTTTTTACTTCAGTTTTTCCAAAAGAAAAGTTTAAAAAGTCTGGCAAACATTTCTTTTTACTTGAAATCGATTGATTGGAGAAATATTTGCGATTTATTTAACGGTTCTTTCATCCTTTCGTTCAGCTGAGGTGTAACCTACTTCAAATGCTCATTAAAAATGTTTTTCTTCTCACCTTTAACTCTACTCTTCTTTCCTTTACGCTCCTCGGTAGGCCAGAGACGGAGAGTGGTGATTGAAAGTGTGAGTGAGGGTTGCCAAGCACCCAAAGTAATGCCATCAATCACTTAAAAGCTAAAAATTTAGAAAAAGTCATAGCAGCAGAAGACCGAGAAGAAAAAAAGGAAAAAAAAAACTTTTTTGGTTGTCAAGAGATGTAAAATAAGAAAAAAAGAAGATTTCTTCCGTACTTTGAAATGAAATTAAAAAGTTTTTTTCTTCCTTTCTTTTCCTTTTTATTCTGTTTTGTTTTCTGTGTGATACATTTTCCTTGAACTTTGGAAATACCGTTTAGCAAACGGAAAAGACACATTTTTTGTCTCGTTTTCCGATGTCTTTGTTGTTGTTGTTAAAAGTAAAACAAAAATTAATTAAAAAAAAGTGCATGAATTTGATTTCAATTTTGCAAGAAAAAGAAAAAGAATTTAAAGACGAATACATAGAAGGGAAGAAGGAAGTGAAATGAAGTGAAGTGAAGGAAGAAGAAAGTAAAGTAAACTTTTCCCTTTGATGGCTTAAATTACAATAATTTTTATTAAATTTGTTTGTTAACAAAGTTTTTTGTTATTTTCCCCTTAATTTCTTTAATATTTTAATGGATTGTGTTTAATTGTTTGTTCTCTTGTCTTGTCATTACAGGTACGTAATAATTTAATTGCAAAAAAAAAACATCTGCTTTTTGAAATCACGACTCTAGTAAGTACAATTTCATTTACAAAACCAAACAAAAAAGAAACTGGGTTATGGAAGCGCACATTTAATCCTTTATTTAATAAAATTAGTTAGTGATGAGCCATCTTGCAGGTAACCTTTTCTGTTCTGGCAGTTTTGATTTGTATTTTTAAAAGGATTACTTATTAGACAATCTGTCAATTAGCAGCCCTATTTTGTGCTTTATGAATACAAAGTAGTTTAAATTAGAAAGTATTTCGGACTAGAATCGGAAAACAGCTGAAAATCGTTCAGAGGCTGCATCACTTAATGTTGTGTCTCTGAGTTTGTTTTGCTTTAAATTGTGTGGGGCTTCACACGTTGGACTTCTTTTTGTATTTTTTCTGATCCTGGTTTTTAGTACAATTTATAGGTCCTTACTTCACTTACTTACATACTTAAACAACTCGATTAACGGATTTCGGCCTGCCGCAACATATCCTTCCAAGCGCCTTTGCTTCTTCCGCGCCTACGCCAGTTGTTGCATTAGTGGAAGTATTATTAGTTTTGTGATCATCCATCGCAGTTCGAGAACACTTCCATTTCACATGTTCAATCTCAAATCTCTCTCTCAAATCTTACTCACTTACTTACTTAATTTGCCATTAACAATCCGATTAACGGATTTCAGCCTGCAGCAACATATCCTTTCAGGCGCCTCTGCTTCTTGTGCGCCTACCTCAGTTGGTCACACTAATCGATGACTGGGCTTCCTCGATTTGGTCCTTCCAATGCAAACGAGGTCGTCCTCTTGGTCGACATCCTCAGATCCCCGCATCAAATACCCGTCTCACAGGAGCATCCTCCCCCATTCGAACGACATGGCCGAGCCAGCGCAGCCGCTGGATATTTAAACGCTGCACAATATTCCATTAAAATAGAGTTTAATCGGCTATCGGACAGGACGTTTTTTCATTATTTTATCAGTGTTTGCCATAATTGGTCTTCCAAAGTATGGTGCAATTATCAAAATTATCTGAAAGGAACAAATGAAAGAAAATTAGGCGTAATTATGGGTTATGGCGTCAACTGCCAGATTTATGTTTTCGTCTTTAGTAGAAAATAATACGGACTATTTTCAGGTCCATCAATCAAATCAAGGCAAATAATACTATGTTCAGCAATCACTAACTCTACAAAGACATCCTTTAGTCTGATTTAATATTACTTATACGCACCCATGGCCTCTTCATCAGATTGCGACATTTCAGCTAATTATGATTTTAATTATGTTTCTCCCTTTTAAAGGTTCTTTCATTATAATTATGCTATCACACACGAGACTATTGTTTAAGCCGCACAATTTTTGTTCTTTCAGTCACACAAGACTATGTATTTCATCTGGCATAAAATTGTATACATGTACTCTGCTTTGTGTGTTAGTTTTGTTTTTTACATATTTTTCATAAACTGCTGTTTTATACATGTATGTGTATTGGTTTTGTGTTGTTTATGTATTGGTTTGTGCGGGGTAGACATCAAAAACAAAATACAAAAAGTATTTCTTCGGCGACTTCCTCTCAGCAGATTTCTGGCAAAAACTCTGAGAGTAAAAATTGCTATGAAAAGCTTCTCAAAAAAACTGTCGTTCGGAGTCGACTTTAAACTGTAGGTCCCGCCACTCATGTATAAAATTAACGCACACAACATGAGTGGTGTTGAGAAGCTAGGCCGTAATCCTGACGAAGGGTTGTAATGGCCAATTATGTATGTATGTTATGCGGGGTAGAAGCTGATTGAAAAATTATGCCAGCAAAAAACTTACCTTTCTCCCCACCTCTCTTGCCTACAAGCCGCCATTTTGTGACAGCATAATTGTTCTCGTGTGTGATTACCCACTGAAAGAAAAAAAAACAAACAAATATTTGTTTTGACTTTGAAAAGAACGCATTTTCTTGGCAGTATACTTACAATAATGTTCATAACATACTCCCACCCGTTAAATTTTACTTTTATATCTTCTCCCACCTTTGGCATATGCAAACGATGTCATCAGCATTCTGAAGTTTTAAAAAATATTTCAATTTAAATTTTGGCTTTTTTCATTCATTTATTTTTTTTAATTTAAAATCACAAAAGTTTGAAAGTTTTTAACATTTGCTCCTAATTTACATGGCTTTTAAGCAAAACTACTATTTTTGTGGTGTTGGTCTTGGTGGTGTATATGTATTGCGTTTTGATTACACCACCAGCAATACTTGCGGAAATGTTTCTGTTTGCGTTTTACTCTCACGTATTAAGGTGTAGTACGTTTGTACACTCTCAGGGTTATTCGTTTATTCATTCATGCTTTAATGGCGTCATCTTTAATATTTTTGTTGTTGTTGTTCTCACTCTAATGAAACAATGCTGTCGTTAGAAAACACCTTAAATGGCTTGTTTTTGTTGTTTGTTTTTTGTGCAAATTATAATGAGAAACTTAACAAAAAAAAAACGGATTTTGATTTCTCAAAACGGTTTCTACTCTTTAAAAAGCAACCAAACAACAACAGTAATAACAACCAAATTCAGTTGTTTAATGATTTAGTCAGTCAAAATCATTCATTCACTCATTCATTTAAGCTAAATACGCTTACTTGCTTAAATCAAAAACAAAACATGTTTAGTTTTGGTTATATGTCATAACGGCAGATCTCCCCCTCTCCCTCTTATGCTCATTCACACTCTTTACGCTCTTTAACTATTTGGTTTTCACTATGCATGTGCAGTACGTGTGTATATACGTACTGAACGAGTTTATTAAACTTGCATTCAGACATTCTAATGTTTTCGTGTGTTCGTGTTCGTATTGGTGTTTGTTTTTATTTCTTTGCGTGTAGATTAGGTGATGTGGTGTGGTGTGGTGTGGTGTGGTGTAGCATTAATGTTTGTTTAGTTTTGTTATGTTTTTTTTTTGTTGTTTTTAATTCAACAGAGATATTAAGTCTGTTGTAGGCAATAATGAGTTGTGAAAATGTACCGTTAACTGAAACCAGTTATGATTTAAGACAGACAACCATAAAAGTAAAGAAAAAAAGAAAACAAAACCCATTAAATTATGCTTTTTATGTTGTAACTGCCTTTCTTTCTCTCTAACTCTTTCGTTTTGTAGGTTAATTTCTCATTAGAAATTTGAAATAAAAATTGGTACAGTGGTGTAGAAGAGCACAAAAATACTAAGGAAAAAACGAATAAATCAGTGTTGAAAAAATTCAGTTCTTTTGTACTTTTTTCGGTACTTTATTATTTCAATAATCCGCAGTACCCCCGCAATGCTTTCAGTACTTTTTTATTATTAAATACTTTGTCTTGCGCTTTTCAACTATTAATGCATTACGTAACATGTTCAACGTAATGCTAAAGGTAGAATTAGGCTTTAGTCCTGGTTAACCAAACGTTCACGGAACGTACGTAGTAGTAGAATACGAAGAGCAATGAAAACGCTTGCCGAACCGTACTGTAATTTGGGTAAGCATTTGCATTGCTCTTTATATGCTAAAAACGAACGTATGTTACATTATGTTCCATCGACGTTTGACTAAACGGGGCTTTTATGTTTTGTTACATTCCCAATCAGCTGTTTTTGTCCTGTATGTGCATTAATAGTACGTAGTGTGCTGGCTTACTAGACGCGAGCCCACGATTCAAACCGCATGGCAGACATTTCCATCAAAACGAAATATGAAAAATATTTCTACGGCCACTTCCTTCTGGTAAAAACTCTGAGAGCAAATATAATTGCCATGATAAAGTTTCTCAAAAATCTGTCGTTCAGAGTCGACTTTAAACTGTAGGTGCCGCTACTCATATATAAAATTAACACACACAATATAAGTGGTGTAAGAAGCTAGGTTGTAATCCTGACTAAAGATTTGTAATGACGAATTATGTATGTATGTATGTATCTTTTACAAAAGTACCATTTGATGCAAAAAAGTACTTTTTCAGTTATAGTTCAGTACCATTTCAAAATTTCAGTTTTGCAACACTGGAATAAATACTACTTTTGAGACACTCAACGGTTCGTTTTTTTTTTTTTTTTTTTGGTTGTAAATATCGTTCACTTCACTGATGTCTCTCCTTTTCTCTTGAAATTACAAACAATAATAATGGAAGATACACTAACAAAAAAGGGAAACCAGAGCATTAAGTAGGAAAGAAGAAACATAAGCATTTTGCATTTGTAATTCGCTATTATTTGCTGTTCTACGTATTCTTTCCACTTTTTCTGTAACTATTTTCCAATACGATTATTATTCTTATTATAAATGGTGTTCTTCTTCTCATTGTTCTTGTTGCTTTTGCTTTTTTGTCTTTCTTCTTTTACTTTGATTCCACAAAGTGATTATTATGCTAGAATACCTTCTTTTATGTTTGTTTTTGTGTGGTTTTTTTTTCTTCTTTGCAGATTATTTCTTTTGATGGTTGGTTGGTTGTTTGGTTTATTTTCTCTATGTATTCTCTGTCTTACTCACCATCGCACACATACTATAGGCAGACACACACTTACATAGCTTAGCATAACAACTTTCTTTGTTTTTTTTTTTTTTTTGCTTCTGCTAATATTCTTATTGTTGTTGTTGTTATGGTTTACTTGTTTTGCTTTTGTAACTCTTTTTTGTTGTAAATAAATTGAAATGGTAATGCATGGAGTAAAATGTGTAACTATTACCACTACTACTGCTACTACTGCTACTGTATATTTATAAATAGTACCACACTTTTGCATGCGGTAGAGTTTGAGGGACAGAGAAAGAGATAGGGATTGTTTATTTTTGTACTATAAGCAGTGGTTATGTTTTAACACGCATTTTATTTTTATTTTTGTTATTGTTTTTTTATTTCCCATTTTATGTTTACTTTTCTTTTGTATTTAAGTTGATTTTTTTCGGGTTTTTTTACTAGAACACCAGACAGAGACCCTAATAAATGTTGTTTGTAGTTGTTTTTGCTATTCTATTATATTCAATTGGGCTCTCTAAAGTCTAAAGTCTAAAGTCTACCTTTTTCCACGCAGTAACTTTTTCTAAATGATACCTTTTGTCTAAAAAGTACCTTTTTCTAAAAAGTACTTTTTTTCTTAAAATTATATTTTTTTAAAGAATACCTTTTGCCTAAAGTCCACTTTTTTCAAAAAGTATCTCTTTTTTAAAACGTACTTTTTTCCATAGTACCTTTCCCCAAAAAGTAATTTTTTTTTAAACCCCCTTTTCCAAAAGCTGTCATTTATCTAAAGAAAGTAATGTTACAAAATACTTTTTTTCAAGAAGTACTTTTTGCAAGAAAAAACCTGTTTTCCAAAAACCCCTTTTTTCTAAAATGTAAGTTTTCCTTTAACTAAAGTAGGTATGTAGGTAGGTGGAAGTGGCTGTCCCCTCGATGGAATCATGAGCGGACACACTTAGGCCGCAAACAGGGCCCATTGTGACACCACAGTGCCACATTTCCCCTATTCCAGGAACCACTTGGAGCTTCCGATGAAGCGATTCAGACTGCCAATATCCGTGCATGACAGTTCCGCTAGGTCCTCCATGTAGTAGGCACCCAGGTGTCTTTTTCTCCTTTGACCAAGTGCCGGGCATGTGTACAGTAGATGAAGAATAGTTTCTTCCTCTTCCTCATCTCCACAGCTTCTGCAGAAATCATTCGCGAGGTGTCCAAGTCCAATACGCCTCGCATGCGTTCCTATAATACAATGCCCCGTAATAACCCCGATAACAGCGCTGAGCCTGCTTCTTTGGAGTTTAAGCAGAGTCGCCGTGCGCCTCCTATCCAGCCTTGGCCAGATTTTTTACGCCGTTCTGCCATTATCCGAAGCCGCCCACCTTCTGTTGACAAGGTCCAAGATTGCATTGTCAAGTATAAGCTTGCAGGTATCCAAAGGGATCCCCAATGTAGAGAATTCATCAGAGAGTTCGATGGTCGTACCCTTTCTGGCCAGTTCGTCCGCTCTGCAGTTGCCGGGAATATCTCTATGTCCCGGTACCCAGGTAATACAGACATCATATCGGCTCGCCATCTCATTGAGACATCTGCGACAGTCGTTCACCGTCTTTGAGTTTATTACATTAGAATCCAGTGCGTTGATGGCCGCTTGGCTATCGGAAAGTATGGTGATTTCTCGCCTGTGAACATTTTTGTCCACAATAATTTTCACCGCAGCCTGAATTGCCGACACTTCCGCCTGAAATACGCTGCAGTGATCTGATAGCCTTATAGACTTGGATATTCCAATTGATTTTGAATAAATACCAATTCCAACGGCTCCATCCAATTTGGAGCCATCGGTGTAGATTTGTACGGCATTCCCCGCGGCATGCACCGCATCTTTTCTCCAGTCCTCCCTTTTCGGGATGGAAGTCCTATAATTTATTGAGAAGTCATATCGCGGTGTCATATAATCAATGCTCCCGGCAATATCAGTTTCCTCAAGTATCCTTGTATGACCAATGCTCGATGCATGCCATTGTCCAGTCGCCCAAAGACGCCTACTTACCCTAGCCGCCACACCCCTGCAGTATAGGTCTAGCGGTAGATGGTATAGGATCATCTTCAGAGCGATCGTAGGAGCAGTGCGCAGGGCACCACTTATAATCATACACGCAGATCGTTGTAACCTGCGTATCAGGTTTAAATTCGTTGTCCTATTCAGGGATTCCCACCACACCAGGCATCCGTAGGTCAGGATAGGTCTGACCACCGCTGTGTAGATCCAGTGAGTCATCCTAGGTCTCAGGCCCCATTTTAACTAAAGTAACCGCTTTTAATTTTTCTAGAAAGTATCGTTTTCATAAAGAGTATCGTTTTTATAAGAGACATTTTCCCAAAGGGTACATTTTTATTAAACAAGTACCTTTTGCCTAAGAAAGGAAAAACTTATTTTTGCTGTCTTTTGCACAGTATTTTCTTGCAAAATCAAAGAAGAAGTATTTTTTTTGGTTTTTGGCAAACTCTTTAGTACTTTTTCAGTTTTTTTTCCATGCGTTAGAACGATTTAGAAGCAGCGATGTGATTAGTATTTTTAAAAGGCTCATGGATATGGTGAATAAAATGAATCAATTTGGTATTTTCGTACTTTTTGTAACACATTATTTGCATTTGAAAAAAAAACCAACCAACTTAAAGACACGAATGTGAAATACATATTTTAGAATAAATGATTTTATTGTCTTATTTTTTACAATAACAACAACAACAACACCAATATCAACTATCATTACGTGTTATAATAGCAGCACCTTAAAAACATGCGAATAAAGCCAATAAAAGACAGAAAAGAAAAGACAAAAAATAGAGAAAAAAAAAATTTTAATGGGAACGTGATATATTTGAAATTCAATTTTACAATGAATTTATTTTATGAAAACGTTGAATATTTTTGAAAAGCAATCATCAATAGTCTACTAACATTGTTTGTTGTTGTTGTTTTGCTTTTTAAGAAAACGTTAAAATTTTTAAGAATTTTTGTTTCACTTTTTTTCGTAAGAAAAAAGGCGTTTTTACGCAGTTTTCAATTTCATTAGAATATTGTGCTACAGAAGAAGACTACTACCCCCTTCCCCACATCCCTTACTCATTTCTATTTTGAATGTTTTACATCGTATATATATGTATGTACACTTAAATATATATGTACATACGCACATGAGAACGTAAGCTCAGCCTTCTTTAAAGCGTACGAACAGCTGATGCATGTAACGAAATTTCTGTTGTTCAGTTGATTATACAATGAAAACAACAATAACAACAGCACACAAAAAAAGTACCAGAAATATAAAATACCGTAACGTGATATTTTACCGTTTTCGCAACAAAAAATTCTCTTTCTCTTTTTATCTTTTTTGCAATTTGTGTTATGCATGCACGTGTACTTACTCTTCACATACACTAACTATGTAAGTGCGTTTCTGTTTCTGTGTGCGTGAGTATGAATAAACATCAGCATTTTTTCCCCTTGTGTGTTAAAGAGCAATACAAGAGAGTGAGCGTTTTTTGAGATAAAAACGAAAGAAACTGTTCGTGCCTCAAGACTTAAGTGCATGAAATGCCTTTAAAAATTTTGTTTTTTTTGTCCAGCAGGTAAGGCGAGAAATTAAACAAAACATCTTACAATTTAATGTGTACGTGTGTGTTAAAGTAAGAGAATTAAAATCACTGACTCTACATACCACCAGCACCACCACTATGTGGTTCTGGTTCTTTTGTAGATATTAGTTGGTGTCTTGTACTATCGAGAGGTGGGCGATCTATACATACTATCGTACCATTCCATTTCACTCAAATCTAATCATTTCAATAGTTTTGTTTTAATAACCTTAATGAAGAGAGATTGAGAGAGAGAGAGAGAAAGAAAGAAGAGTGCGAGAGAAAGCTAAAGAGTAATCAGACTCATAGCACAGTTTGTTTTTTAAAGGAGAGCCTAAAACTGTGCTACCATCACAACCAAAACCATTTCGTAAAAAGATAATTTCAAGATCTACGATAGGGAGAGTGGCACGATAGGCTCCCGCTGCTCTTTGTGTCGATCGATGATTCTTTCGTTTTAAATTGTGATTGTTTAGACAGTCTTCCAAACTAATAGATTTAAATGGGCTCAAATTGAACGAGCTAGGGTTAGCATAGCTAGGAAGTATCAAATACAACGTCTTTCACTCTGTTGGTTAAACAGTCAGTAACATGGCCTACGAACAAGAATCCAGCTTAGTGAGCTGTATTGTATATTCCAATTAAACTCAGGCGTCTTATACAGATGAGTTGTTGTAATCTAGTTGGTAGTGGCTTATTAAACGAGAGCCCGTGGTTTAGATATCGAAATATGAAAGAATATTTCTTTCGGCTACTTCCTCTCAGCAGATTTCTGATAAAAACCCTGAGAGTAAAATAAAATTGCAATAAAGATGCCACCTCTAGTATTGCTTATCTGCCAACTGTGAACCAAAACACGTCAGTGACTTCATGCCAATCAGGGTCGTTCTTTTAGTAGGGAAGAGAAGAGAACTTTTTATCGATCGCTTTCTACTATTCAAAAGCTTTCGTAGAGGTACTAATTTTCGAATAGTAAACCTTTTTTTAACCGAAGGTGAAGAAAAGACCATTAAAAACCAATAAATTGTAGAGGAGACATTTTCTCTGCATGGATGGCTTTCAGTAGGTAATTCTATAGATTTCTGCGTTAATTGTAATCTCTTTTTCGTTTTAAAGACACTTGAATAGACTCAAAGCGACACTAATTATTGCCATTTCGGGTGACAAAGCGTCGTTCGGTAGCAGCTATCGATTTATCCGCAATTGGATACTCAAAGACTTCTATTTGTCAGAATTCCTTTATTGGCATCGAAAGAAGGTGATTAATTTCTCAGTGCTCTAAATTACCTTACTTCAAATGAATTTCGAGCGTTTTTGTGATGCCAAATTGTTTTAAGAAATTTTTTGTAGCATATTTTCAGGTTGTAGAGGCTCTTTTAAAGCTGAGACTATAAAAAATGTTCAAGAATTAAAGGCCATTTACAGTTTTTCTTATACATATATACAATTTATTTGCATAGTTTTTAAACACCTAAAATTATGTTACACTTTAATTTTACCTCATTTTTTTTTTATTTATTATAATAGACGAAAAACAATATTTTAAGGCCTTATTGTTGTTGTCAACATAGTTAAGCTGTTTAAAAGTGTCTGAGAGTTGTTAAAAATAAGAATTTTTACCTGTGAAAACCCCCACCACCCTTTAAGTATGCAATAATTTTTCTGTTTTGCTGTTTACGCCTCAAGTACTCTGTCTGTGCTGTAAGTGCTTTAGCTTATGTGTGTGTGTATAGTTCTCTTTAAAGGCTTAAAGAAAAATCAGTCCAGATAAAAGTTATGTGACCTTTTATTTTATTCTTTATGTTCATTGTATTGTTTTTTATTTTCTTGTTTTCCCTTTGATTTACCTTTTTATACACAAACTCACACACACAGAGGCCCTTATGAAATAATTTTCAAACGCAATACAGCAATAACAAAGGTAACAACAACAACAGACCACTAGTGAAACACACCATAAATCTGGTGGCTTTTGCACTCACCATGTTTCTCACTCTCTGTGCTTTTCGTTTGCTTTTTGAACACCTACGCCATGAGTTGTTGTGGGAATATGTGTAGGTGAGTGTGTATGTGTGTGTGTAATTGTAAGTGCCTTTGTTTTTATTAAGCCCTTTTACACTCACTCTCTCATTCTCATTCTCATGCTCATTCTGTGAGTGCGTGTTTGTTTGATGATTTTAAAAATTACGATGTTGTTGACGATGACGGTGATGACGTCAAATATGCTGACGCTGTTTAGCATATTTTTTATTCTTTCCTTATTGTTTTCGTTGTTGTTGTTGTTGTTGTTATTATTATTATTTATGTAGTGCATGTAGTTGTTAATGATGATGCATGGCAACAACCTTAAATAACGGACACTTTCTTTACAATCTCGCTCACCTAAACCCACATACGAGTACATGTTCTTTCTCCCTCTCGCCCTCTGTGCCTGTGTTCTCTTATATTACAGTCCTCCGGGTGTAACTGGTTGATTTACTAAAGGGTGTGTGTGTGTGTGTGCTTTTTTATTTTAATGCATTTGTTATTCTCTTCCTCCTTTTTTTTATAGTTTTTTCTTCTTTATTTTTGCTTTTTGCCTTTACACCCTACACTATGGTAGATGGCCTATATCTTGCAGTGTATAAGTGTGATTTTTGTTTGCTTTACTGCTTCTGAATGATTTTTCAAATCTCTCAGCCTCTTTGCTTAAGGAAATAATTTTCGTAAACTGTACCTTAGACAGATGGTAGGGCATCAAGCAGTCTTAGTTAACCGTTTGCAATATTCTTACTTGTTTAATGCTTCTTATTCTCTCCCCTTTTGTGGTTGTAGTCTGTAGTAGTGGCGTGTAGTAGTGCGGATTGTGTCTGTCTACCCCAGTCCCGTTATGCTTCTACTGTTTATTATTTGCAACTCTTTGAAATAAACAGCAACTCTAGCCGCATACTTATGGCTCTGCGTTCTCGCTCTTAACATTTTTATGCTGACTTGTAACTTCTTTCTCTCGCTATCTAATTCTCCAGTTGAATGTGTGCGTGTTTGTATGAGTGAGTGTGTATATGGCGTGTTATAATGACTGATTTAAATGCAGGAAAAGGCGTTGATGTTTAATTTATTATGCCATTATGGTTTATTATTATGATTGTACGTCGTAGTCGTTTGGTTGTAATCAACCCCGTTGCTGTTGTTTTACAACATGTTGGCATAAAATTAAAGTTTTTATATAGCATACTTTTAGGTGTTTTATGTTTTATTTGCACAAATGTATGCATTTCATGGTTGCCTTTAAAATCAATGCCTTTTTTGTGGTAATTTTTTTTTCTTATGTTGCCGTAATGTCTCGTCTACAAATACTCACTCCCTTTAATTTATAATTACAGAGTTGAGGGGAGAAAACGTGTTTTAATTATGCGCTTTATTAAATAAAGCCCTGTTTAAATCGTTTGTTGCCTATTTACAGGCTGTTATATTATTTTTTTAATAACATTTTAAGTGAAAACACAAAATGTAGAGAAATTATGTTTTTGAAGGGCTTGCGATGTCTGTTTCGTTTTTTTTCGAGATGGAATAAATTTATTGAAGTTAGACTTTTACTTTAAGAATCTATTTTTAAGGTTTTAATTAAAAATAAATAAAAGTATACTTTGTGGATGTTGTTAATTAAATCGGGGTTTTGAAATACCACACTGTTCTTGTGGATTTAATTTAGGATCCTCCGTTGCTGATGTACTCAGTTAGAACGTTGAATATCAATACGGTGTTTACATATAATGTGCAATTCTTCATAATATTTGCTTTTAATCGTCATCTGGCCTGTGTCAACTTTGCATGGATCTGTGTAGTTATTGTGCTTATCGGATTCTTTTTGACGGAACTGCAACACAACAGTATTACACGTGGGGGTCAGATTGCTAGATTCTTTCCTGCAGTTCTCTTCTTTATTAATTTTATTATTCTGATCGTCATGTTCATACTTTCTGCTGTTCGGCATGCCGTACCAACAGTTATAATGTGTTCTTTCCGGAAAACAGCACTGCTTTTACGACTCTTGTGATATTAACTGATCATGGATTCTTTATCTATTTGACATTCTATGTATAGAGGGCATTTAAGCGCAGTTGAATACATAATTTTGCTGTTAATGAAGGAATTTGAGGTACGATACTTGCAGATTCCGAATCAGTTGGCATGACTTTCTTGACGATTATGAATTCATAAACATATGAGCAGAACCTTCTAAAGTATTGTTGATTGTGTAGGCGCCACAAGATTTAATACAAAAAATCCTGTAGAACCAAATTTCCAATGATCTTCAGAATGGCCCATATGGGACCTATAAGGAATTATTCCAATTACTCTAAATATAGCTTTCATTTCATATTTCTTAATTTCATGAACAAAAAAAAAATTAAAAAACCAAAGCATACTTGCAGGTTGTAAAACGGTTGTATAAACACAAACCTCCTCTGCCTTAATCTCATAATTTTCGGTTTATTTCTGAGACAGGAAATAAAAAATTCATGCAAAATACCTTAATTTTGTTATAGGCGAGCCTATTAAATACCTATTTTTATGGTGGTGGCTGGCAGCAGTGGGAAATAGAGGGTATGTTTCTTACATATTTTATTGCCGTTTGACATAAAAAGCAAAACACACCATAAAGTGAGGCAAAAAGAGGAAATAAAAAAATTGAATTAAATTAAATGCGTGTATGAGGGTCTTTAATAATTTTAAAATTACAAAAGATATCATTTTAAAAACTCCCAGACCTGATTTACAAGTGCAATGTATGTATGTGTGTGTGATAACTTTAATTATGCCATTAAAAAAGATTTAATGACTGTCTCTTTTTGTTTATGAATGTTCGTAAACTCAATTTTTTTTAATTTTTTATTACAATAAAAGCAAAAAAAAAACAAACTTTTTTCTGTTCTCCTCCTACCAAACGAATACAACCCTGAGTAAGCAAATATTTACTTTACGAGTGAGTATCCCCAGCCTTCATGTTGCAGTGCGTGTTTATAACAGGAGTATCGAGCTAGAGATAGAGAAAGAGTAAGTGTAAGTAGGCAACACATATGTACGCACTCCTAAACACAAAACAACAGTCAAAATACAAAATAAAAAACCTGTTTTAATATAAACAAAGTCATGTTGACATCCTTGTCGTCATCGTGCCGTTGTCGTTGTTTTGTTATTGTTTTGTTGTTGTTGTTGCTGCTTGTTACTGCTTATGCTACTGTAGTCGTGGTAGTCGTAGTTTTTATCTTTTTAACCACAATACCCAGGAGACTAATGTATGAGTATGTTGTGCTTCTGCTTATAGTTGAACTTATGAGTTGTGTACACACACACACATACGTACATACAGGCTTAAGTACGGTGCCATTAAATAAATATTTTTGTAGGGGTATTCTCAAATAATAAAAACCCTTCAGTAAGTAGGAGTAAATGCAGGCATGGAAAAGCTGTATTAATAGCACAAATATGGTACGATTTTCAAGGTGCAAAAAAGGGAATGAAAAATTAAGTTTTCTTTAAATGTTATTTTGAAATCTTTAAATTTCTAGTACAATTATTTAAAGAGTCTTGTATAAAGGGTACCTACCTTAGGGTGCTTTTGTTTAAACGATTTTCAATGCCAGTTTTTTAACTTTTTAGTACGAGATTTCAAATATTATTGTAAATTAAACAAAAAAATAGTACCAAAAAAAGTACCAAATTTATTATAATAAAAGTGTATTAAACAGACATAAAGAAAAAGTACCTGAAAAGTACACTTAAATTAATTGAAAAATCAATAAAAATTTTTACAATTATTAGCTTTAATTACGCATTAAAAATTTAAATAACAGTTAAAAATACACGTGTTATTAGATGAATAAAAACAATCTCCGTCTCTGTGTCTGGTTTAGAATCGTAAAACATTTCTATCCTTTATTGCTTGCTGCCCTTGTTTTTTGTACAATTTTTTTTCCTCCATTTTAAATTTAAAATTAAAATCTCAGAAACAACAACAATAACAACATGATAATAATTTTTTATGCGATTATTATAATGCTTTTAGATTACCGTTATATACATATTTTTAATGGCAATAACAAAAGTTTAAAACAACAACAAATATTATTTGTTTTTTTGTTGTTTCTTTTGTCTCAAATGACTCTATTAAACAGAGCACAGGAGCAAAGCGTAACTGTTCTCCCCTGGAGAGTGTTATACATGCATATGAGTGTGTGTGCGCGAGTGTGTGTTTGTTTATGTAAATGCCTAGCAAATGTTTTTATTGCTTAAATTTCAATTTGGTTTAGAGGAAGGAGGGTGGTGTGGGTTAACAAAAAAAAAGTTTTTTTTTTGTAATTGTATGTGTATGTACATATTATGTATGCTTATATTGCATTTTGTGAGATATTTGTGCGTAAATGTAAGTGTGGTGTTATGTTAAACAGCTAGAAAGAGAAACAAATCTCAATAACAGTACCCAGAGAGTAGAAGTAATTGTAAAATACTTAAACAGAGATGTGGCATATGTAATGTTATATCTTTATTTATTTTTTTATTTTGTTTATGGTACTTTTTAAGTACATATAGTACTTTATCGTTGTATCTTTTATTGTATTCTAGTTTTAAAGGGTCTTTTTTTGTTTTAATTTTTTTTTTGGGTGATTTAATTTAAAATGAAAATCAAATTAAATTATTAACACAAAAAAAATAAAAAATATTTTTTATGTTTTGGTACTTTTTTTTCTCCTTTCATAATTTTAAACTTTTTTCTGTGTCCACTTTATTTAAACAAAATTTAAGTCTTTATTTATTGTGTTTATTTTCTACTTATTTTTTAATCCTTTTTTGTTTGTTTTAATTTATGTTTTTCAAAAGAAATAATTTGTGGGTTTTTGCTAGAATATCATTAGGAAGGAAAGGCCAATTTCAGGCTTAAAGAAAATAAATTTTAATTCCATTTTTATTTTATAATTTCTTTAAAGCAAAATTTATCATTTTTCTTAATACCTACAGAGCCAGCCATTTTCTTCCCCAATTTTTATTTTCTTCGTCTTGTTTTTCTATAATTTGAAAGCAAATTATACACATGGGGTACGGAGTGTGGCTAAATTACAGACGCCTTTTGACCTTTTGAGGACTTTTGGAAAACAACAGACCAAGTGTTGTAATTTTGAAATGCTTTTAATTGGTTTAAATTCTTCATACAAATTATTGTGGTTGTTGTAGTCAAATGAAAGCCGGACACAGACACAGACACAGGGAAAATGTTTCCATTTTCTTATGCAGAAAAAGGTTCAAGGTTAGTTAGTATAAGTAATTTTGGTAAAATTGCATATGGAAAGGGTAATTAAAATTGTGGTTTTTCTTTAGAAATAAAAACTCTTAATATTTTCTTGATCCTTTAATTACAAAAACGATTAAAATTTTTTAAATTTTGTATGTATAAGATTAGAGAGACATTAAAGAGGGTGTATGTGTCTTTATTTGAAGGGATTTGATGCTAAGTTGGTACTCTAGTTTGGGAGATTCTCTCCCCTTGTTTAAGACAGTGAAATATTGGGCGTTGCTAATAACCGTCACGTAATTGCAAAATTAAAGACAAAAAATTTCAGAAAATCCATGAAATGGTTTCGGATGATGGTTGGCTGAAGATAGACGAGCTAGCTGAAGTGATAAGTATTTGAAGTAAGTGCTATGCAGTGAGATAAAGTACAATATGAAGGCCAGGCGGCTATCAGAACGTCGAGTTCGAGTATAACGAGCTCTAGGACACCCTACAGCTGCCACGAGACACGTGATAACGTGGCAGATTGGTTCAATATTCAGTTTACAAGGGACAAAATAATATTCTGGCAAACTGCAGAACAGATGAATTGTTCACATGTGCTATAATGATCGATCTTCCGTGTGAATTCTATACAAAGGGCACTTCATCGAAAATCTGCAAATTTAGGATTAACAATGCAATGCAACCGCGTAGGTAACTTTGAATACGAGCTAGATAGCGATACAAATGTGTCCAAGGCATGCGGAAATGTACTCAAACTCTAAAAGAGTACGCTTAGCGTAGTTGCCGATGTCATTAGTTGACATTGGTTTTTCGGTATTCATGGGAGACTCATTGGTCCTGCCCATTTGCGAAATGTTTTGTGCAGGAGCTATATAGATTGTACATGCTTAACTTCATGTCGTAAAAGAAGGAAGGCCAATCAAGGATAAACCTTGAAAGTCTAAAATGTTGCATTAAAAGCTCCATGATAGGAGAAGGAGGTTAAAATGAGCCAAACTAGCCTAAGTTTGCCAATCCTTTTGGAAATTCTTTAGAAAAGAAAAATATGGCGGGTAATAATGCAGCGTTTTAGTGATAAAATTAAAGAAAGTTGTCTTAAAGAAACTATTGTTTCATATAGGCAATGCAGCAGTTTAACGCCAAAATCGTAACTTCATTACTTCCCCTATCTGTGAGATACATTGCCTTCCATTATTTTCTATTTCCAAATTAGAAAAAATGTCGCCATAGAAACAGATTTACTAACAATGAAGATTTCAGTTGATAGACCTGGGTTTTCTTTGCTAGGTCGGCTAATTCGAGAACGGCCCTCGTACTAGCCACAATTCAGTGTATTTGTTTTCATTTCGTTTTTTGTTTTTGAACCTTTGTCATGCAAAATCGTAAATTGTTATGAAATTCAAGTGCTACATCAAACTGTAACAAAATCTATTGCCTATCCTTAGGCGTATAACCCTATTTTGTATTTTTTGGTTTATTTTAATAAAAAATTCTTTTTTAGGATGAAAATTATTGGTCAATTAACTAGCCCCACCACACCTGCTCACATTACTTTATCATCTTATCTCAAGTAAAAAAAAAACAGAATTTTTTTAACTCCCTTTTCCTCTCTCACTCTTTAATTTCAATTTACCAACGTATTCCGTTTGTTGTCTTTATTATTCTTTGCAAAAGAAAAGCAAAAAGGAGCGATTGTGAGAGAAGAAAAAAGAGTTGCCATCGAAACAAAATGAAAGAAAAAACTAAAATAAAACACAGTGTGTGTGTGGCTTTTTTAACCCACAAACGTCAAAGCGTTTTTGTAGGAAACAAAAGAGAAAAATGTCATTGCAATTGTAATTTTGCTTTGTTTTTCTTTTTTGTTTTTGTTGTTGTTTTGTGTACAGTTTTTGGGAACAATTCTTTCCATCTCTCTTTTCCTGTTGTTTTGAATGTACAAAAGAATGAAAAACTTTTTTCTACAAAAATGAAAAAGAAGAAAATAAAACAATTAAAACAATTCAAAACCAATAGTTTTTCTCTTTACTTTAAAGGAAATTCGCAAAAAAAAAGTTCCTGACAGGAAAGATACACAAAAAAAAAAAAGAAAAATAAATTATACTGAGAAACAAAAGTGGAGGGTATAGGTGCTGTTCAGAAATTCCAAAAAATATTCTTAAGCTTGCCTGATGCTAAGCCCAAAGCCCTGAAAGAAAACAATAAGAAATTTTTTTAGTCAATTTCAGCACCTATTAGCATAGTAATTGGTTGCGGACTTCGATAATTATACTCTTTAACATTGAAAGCATCTCGTCATTTCTTTTTTTTTATTGCTCTCTTTTAATGATCAATTATTTGTTATTGCATACATATTATATTCGTAAATACACACACACACATACATACTCGTATTCAAGTTTCCGTACAGCAAAGGTGTACATAATACTGTAGATGTGTTGGAATATGTGTGCTTATGCACACAGTGTAGCCATATTTAATCGTATTTCCATAAATTCTTTCTCATTATTATTCTTTATGTCGACTTTTTTACTTTGTTGTTGTTGTTGTATATATTTTTATATTGTTATAAAGGGTGTTTTTTTAGAGGTATAGAACTTTAAGTTGGCATTACTTTTCAAGATGGCGACCGATTTAACAGCTGTCAAGTGATTTATTCTCAGTTTGGTTTGGCAATTCATCATGAATAGACTCACGCCTGAACAACGCGAATGGTTCTGTGCGGAAAACGTATCGCGCACTACGTCCATTTCATCGTCGACAAAATCGTCCATCAGAGCAGATAATTCGATTAACCATGGAACGTTTTCGCACCACGTTTACTCTTATTGATAACTCGCATCCCCAGAGACGCTGTACGGTGCGTACAGAAGAAGCTATTGCTGCTGTAGAGCGTAGAATTGAGGAAGACCCGAATGAGTCCATCAGTCAATGGTGATTGGTATAAAGCCATGACTACTAACTTTTTCATTCCTGAATTGAATAACCATGATGTCCAGGAGATGTGGTTTCAACAACACGGCGCAACATGTCACACAGCTCGTGCCACAATAGATTTATTGAAAGACACGTTTGGTGACCGCCTAATTTGACGTTTTGGACCTGTGAATTGGCCTTCAAGATCTTGTGATTTAACACCGATAGACTACTTTCTGTGGGGCTATGTAAAGTCATTGGTCTATGCGGTAAAGCCACAAACGCTTGACCATTTGGAAGACAACATTCGCAGTGTTATTGCCGATATACGGCCACAAATGTTGGAAAAAGTCATCGAAAATTGGACGTCCAGATTGGACTACATCCGCGCCAGCCGTGGCGGTCATATGCCAGAAATCATATTTAAAATGTAATGCCACAAGATTATCTTTCGGATAAATAAAATTCATGTCAATCGAATAATCCATCGTTGTTTTATCGCAACTTAAAGTTCTATACCTCTATAAAAAACACCCTATACAAACAAGCAACAACAACAACAAGTAATAAAAGGACTTTTTTTGTTATTTGTTTTACAAAAAAGCCACAAAGAGCTGTAGAGACTTAAAAAATAAACCCAAAACACATGAGAACAAAAGAGTGGAAGAGTGGGAGACAGAGAGAAATAGGAAAACAACTGCCAGTCAAACGAGCTGCAAAAACAAAGGATACAGGAAAGAAACCGAGCGCGAGTGTAGGTGAGCAACAGTGTTGACAACTTTTGGATGACTTTTTGTGCCAAATTTGTTTTCGAAAATAAATGGTTTATAAAAAGTCTGCTTAACGAAGAATGGCTAGAATATGTGATCAAATACCAGGATATCCACTGATTGCGTTAGTATCTGTATCGTTCACTTTCGAAAGTCTCTGCTGACATACACTTCACTACTAAGTTTCTTAGTTTGAAACATAAAATTCGTAGAGTCCTATTACAAATACAGGGTGATCCATTTGGTGGTTTCCAAATCGCCGGTTAGAGAAGGTTGTCAGCTGTTAAACATCATTCGTCCGAAGCATCATTTATATAAGGAAATTCTTCGCCAATCGCGCAGAAATAGTTAAACTATCGCCAAAAATGATGACTCGAGCATTATGGTGTAAGAATGGTCATCACAATCGACTTACTGCGCAAGGATTTTGAAGATTTTAAAGAAATTTGAAGAGACAGGAAGCTTTACAGATTTGTTCACCCTTGGCTTCATTGCAATGTTGGCACTGCCAAAAAAAAAAATCGCTTTTGTTAGAAAAAGTTCGCCGTATAACTTGAATTTCAAGGTTCACAATGGTGTATTTTGCATTAGGATAAGTACCTCCGTTTACACAACGTTCAAATCATTCCAAAATTAAAGTAGGTTGACCATTCACAACCCTGTGGATATGCTGATGGTTTGCAACAGGCTCTCAAGGCTTATTTTATGAACAAAATTTTCTTCAACGCTGAAGCAGAAGCAAAATTCTCACATATGAAACTCGGAAACCCAAAAGTGACCGTGGAAAAGTCATTATATCCTGAGGAAGTGTTTGTTTAGTGGATATTATCTTCGGTATACGTGTTTGGATTGTATTTCTAGGAAAATGATTCTGTTATCGTCAATTTAGAGTGTGTAATACATGCATACATACATAATGGGTCATTATAACCCTTTCGTCGGGATTACGACCTAGCATCTCATACCACTTATGTTGTGTGTGTTAATTTTATGCATGAGTGGTGGGATCTACAGGTTAAAGTCGGTAGATTTTTGAGAAACTTTTAATGGTATTTTCATTCACTCTCAGAGTTTTTGGCGGACGTCTGCTGGGCTTGAGCCTTCGCTAATATACCTCCCCCAATATGCCGGAAATTACCTTCAATCCATAGGGAGTCATTAAAACTACATTTTATTTCACTAATAACGACAACCAAAGCTTTATGTATCTTATTCCACATAGTTTTTGAAACTCTTTATAGTCATTTATTTATCAGAAGAACAAAAAAAAAAAACAATTTTAATGAATTTCCTCAACTTAACCTCTCTTTAAATTCAATATTATTTTGCATATTACCCTCATCTGCATATAATCACTGGATAGCTTATCACAACACTATTTAATATTCATAAAAACAAAAAACTGTAGCGTAATAGCACAAAATTGTTGTTTTTCCTAAAATTTACTTCTGGGAATACTGTTGTTTATAAAGTTTAATTTAATATTCATATGCACACTGCCATCCCTGTCGTAATAACTGTTATCAAATCAAATATTTCTCACTCTACCTTTACCTCTCCCTCTGTTTCTCTTTCTCATTTCCAACATTTTTCGTCCTATCATCGCTATTTATACTCTTTGTATTGCAGGCTCTTTGCTATATTATGCTCTCTCTCTCTCTCTCTTTTGTAACATGTATTATCATATTATTATTATGGTTGTTGTCGGGTGCGTATTGTATTGTATTGTATCGTATTGGTGGGAGCGAATTTAAATGTTTTGTTCATTTACAAGAATTTTATAAATGCAAGAGTGTGGGTGAGTGGATGCATTGACGTATAACAATGTGTTACATACACAGTGTGTTACAAAAAAAAAAAAAAAACAAAATCTCTGCAATCATTAACAAATTAAGCGTTAATGGCACGTGCACGTGAAGTCGACAATATTACCGTTTAACGTTCAACATTTAATTGAATTTTTTTTTTGTATTGAGCCAGTCGGGTTTTCAGTTTTGAAATACGGAATTTAAAAGAGTTGTGGGGAAGGTAGGGAGAGTTTAAAATGTACAAAAAAAATTGAATATTTTATAAGAAGGGCTTTAGCTACAACAAGAGTACCAACATTTGGAGAAGAAATAAAGGAAATATTTTTTAAAAAAAAATTACAAGAAAGTACTTTTGAAAAAGACCGGAAAGTATCGTTTTAAAGAAAAATATTTTAAAGATAGCATTATTTTAAAGTACTTTTTAGGTTAATTACTTTTTTCAGAAAAGTACTTTTTTTGGTTAAGTACATTTTTTCAGAAAACTGCTTTTTATGTTGAAAAAAGTACTTTTTAGGTTAAGTACTTTTAAGAATGAAGTAATTTAAAAAAATACTTTTAACAAAAAAGTACTTAATGGAGAAAACGTGTTTGGAAAAAAGTACCTTTTTGGACAAAAGTATTTTGTAAGAACAAAAGTACTTTGTTGGAAAAACGGTACATATTCTAAAAAGTACTTTGATGAATAGTTAGTAAAGTTACCCAAAAAATCCTACTTCACAAGGGGCGTTTTTTTCTGGGCAACGAGAAATCACAAAATTATTATTCTAGGACCTGCTAATTAGTGATCAATTATTTGCTAAGCTGGAACAATTGATTAATGAAAGTAAAAGCTAACAAATAAACAAATGTGGAGATGTCTAGTCTGTTTGAGTTCCCTGAATTATCAAAAAAATTTAAAAAAGTGCAAAGTCAACATACAGTGAGAACCAAAAGTGAGTAAACACTTTTCTTAGGATAGCGAGAAAAGTAAATGAGAATAGTCGAATAAATTTCCAAAAATAAAATCGTTTATTTATTACTTATAAAATGTTAAAACAAAAACAACAATTCATGATAAAGGAACTTTTTTTATACTTAAGAATATAATATAAAATTTAAAATTATAGTGGGTGTTGACTCACTTATGGCGCTCACTGTATAGTGCTTAAAATGGTGCTTAGATTGTAGTGCGAACATTTTTTAATTTATGTTTCTTATACTTTTCAGTTTTTTTTCATTAAAATTATTAACGTGTTTATCTCTAATTTCGTAGTTTCAGCTGCCAAAAGTAGGCAGCATTTGTTTTTTCTTTACTTTTATTCAGAGAAAAAGGTGCATTGAAATATGCCAGCGACAACGACAGGTCAAATTATTTTAGAGTTTCAAATAAAATATTACATTTTATAATTGAAATTGAATTTAAAAAGCAAGTTTATAAAATATATACACCATCAAAGTGGTGTTGTTTTCATTGCAATTAGAGCAAATTAAAGGGATATTTCTAAATGCCAAATCATTGATAAATGCATTACTGTTTTTAATTTTTAAATTAAATTAACTTTAAAATTTATTGAAACAAAAATATACGATTTATGTATATAACTCTGTTTATAGGCTTCAAATATATTTATTGTTTTTATTTTATAACCCTTAAAATATGCCATAATATTTAGAAATGTTTAAATATTTTTATTTTGACATTTTTGATTATTATTTTCTAATTAGAAATATTCAAATAATGACATTCGGCAACAAAAACAACAACAGTAACAAAAATTAAAAAACAATCAGCATAAATAAATTGACATTTAAAATGAATGAAATAAATTATAAAAAAAGAAGAAAAACAAGAATTTCAAAAAAAAAAAAAATAAAGCATATGCACAGGCAAATATACATTCACACAGGCACATGCAAAATTCAAAATAATTTCAAAATATTTGCCAAAAAATATTGTGTTTTATTATGACTTGTGCTGTGCTGTACTGTTGTATGTATAGAATGAAGAAATAAATATTGAAATACAAACAAACAAAAAAAAAATGCATATGCAAACACAACAAAACAACAATTCCTCTCTGTTGTAAATAATTTATTTTTATTAAAAATAATAAATGAAACAACAACAAAATATGAATGTATAATCGAATGCTGTTGCCAATGCATATGCATGTGATGTATTTTGCATATCACACCCATAGAAACTCACACTTCTCATGCACATACACTGACACGCCCACACTATAAATATCCCGTTTAATAACAAACAAGCCAAAACAAAGCATGTGAATGTATGAGAGCGAGATAGAGTGCAGGAGTAGAGTAACAGCAATTTAAAATTGCGTAAATATTGTATAAATTCGTATTTAACAACAACAAAAACAACACCAACACAGAGAAATACAATTGAAATGCCTGTGAAAAGAAACGAGAGCTGAGATTCATAAAGCATACACATATACACTCTCAACATACTCATGCTCATAAACGATACCAGAAAAACAGTCATGTAAACAATTTAAAAAACAGTTACACACTCAGTAATGCCAACTGCTTTCGTTTGGAGGTTAATTAGGCTGTTTTTTTGGTTAAACAAACACTAAGAAAAATAAGAATGTTGAAGATTGACTGGGAGAGCATGCAATTTCGCATTTTTTGTAAATAAATTTTAACTTTTTAAGTCTTTTAAGGCATTTTCATTAGAACTCCAAATTCAAATGAAAATTTCTTATGCCGTTTGATATTACTTCTTGTTCCAAGTGAACTTTGTAAGGTTAAAGCACCAAACACTTACGTAAACTTCGCCATGTTGTGATGGCTGCAAACAAATTTAATTACTAAGATTGGCTCCAAATTCAGAACATTTTCTTGGTCTTTAATGGTTTCCATTTGAAAACTCTGCACATTAGTGCAGATCGACTCAAACTGTTCAATAATTTTTCTTAGTTCTCATTCAGATCAATGATAAAAACGATCAAAACTATTCAGAATTTTAAGGATTTTCAGAGATAACTGAAACTGAACTGCCAGAGAGTTAAATTGTTTGAAAGATTTTAATATCGTCATTTTATTTCAGTAGGAACGATAGTGGCCATGTATTAAACTTACAACTGCCATACTTGTGATGGCAAACTGCTGCTAACACTGAAGCGAAAAGTAAATTCACAACACTGCAGCCAATTCTGCTTCACTTAATCCTGAGCTATCGACGTAGTCTAGTAGGTAGTGTGTTGGCTTATTAGACGTAAAGCCCGGGTTCGTATTCCAGGTCAGATATCAAAACGAAATAAAAAAAAAAATATTTCTTCGGCGACTTCCTCTCAGCAGATTTCTGGCAAAAACTCTGAGAGTAAAATAAAAATTGCCATGAAAAACTTTCTCAAAAATCTGTCGTTCGGAGTCGACTTTAAACTGTAGGTCCCGCTACTCACGTATAAAAATTAACACGAGTTGTGTGAGAAACTAGGCCGTAATTCTGACTGAAGGGTTGTAATGGCCAATTATGTATGCATGTATGTATTGTCGAAAAAAAAAACAGATTCTTGTTTTGAATTTCGATTTCTTTTAGGATAGTCTGATATATAGTTCTTGCATCAATTCAAAGATTTTTTTGAATAGTAGTTTCCGCTGTTATTGAGCGTCAGTTTTTAACGATTATGTGTCAATTGCATATTTTTAGAATCGAGAAATGTGATGAGTGCATCGTGGCTATGACTAGGACAACCTTTTGGATGCTCTTTACAACCCTAAATATTTTTACATGTAGTATGGCTTTAGATATCATCATTTGCAGTTGCTTAAAGCATACGTGTATTATATAGTTTACATTATTTTTCCCAGAGCAGGAATGGATGGCACATTTTTTTTTTTCTTTTTTTGATCAAGAATTAACTTTTTCGACTTTTACGGAAGAACCTAATTTTGATGGTAGAACTAGAAGCTGTTTTTTATTTTAAATCTCTAAACTGACTGCGTTTTTTGCATCGGGAACTTTTTCATATCTACGTGGTTCATGTCTAGGCTATTAATGTATGTATGTATATGGAAATCATATCTATGACTTCTAGTGGTAGTATTTATCTTCAACATGAAAACAAAGAACTTGTGTGTCATCTGTGCTTTTTTCTTTAAGAAACTCGACAATATTGCTGCCAACATTTAAAAATACTTTTTAAAGTTTAATGTTATTTGTTTCGCCAGAAGATAAGCTAAGTTTGATTATAGTAGTATGTTTATGGCGTTTCGGGGCCACTTTTTCCATACAAATTTGGGATCATGCATATCTGTAAAAGAATTAAATCATAAGCAGATCGTGATCAGATATAAAACAGATCGTTACCAGATCGTGATCTGCTTTATATCTGTTTACAATTTGCTCACGATCTGGTCACTATCTGCTTATAATCTGCTCACGATCTGGTCACTATCTGCTTATAATCTGCTCACGATCTGGTAACGATCTGCTTTATCTGTGGGTAAGGTGGCGAACCCCTTTTCAATCCTTTCATTTGTTTCGATTTTAAATTTCACAACATAAGGTTGCTTTCACAATTGGCATCACCGTTTTAGAGTGGAGGCCTTGTAATAACAAAGCATGTGTTGTGAGTATGTATGTGTGCATGTATGAGTGTATTGTGTATAAGGGTTTATAATTGTTATACGCCTTGGTGTACACACACAAACAAATAACGGGATGATAAAAAATAATTGTTTTTCTTGCCTACAAGAGCGGTGTATTGTACACACACACACGCACTAGAGAATGTTCTCCTCAAAAGCCTACGCGCTAAGTAAAGAGAGAGGCAGTAAGGGAATGAAACACCAAGAGATGTTTCGATTTTTATTGAAAACCCGTTACTTAATTTGCGGTTGGTTTTTCCGATTTTATTCTCAAATATGTTGATTCTTATTGTGTTACCTTAAAGAGAACCTCGCACCATAAATTTATTTGTGTTATTAAAATGCTATCAAATTAATATCCTTTAAAGTCAATCCCATTTTGGCTTTATTATTATTATTGTTGTTGTTGTTCCATTTGTTGCTTTTTTTCTACCGTTATTAATACAAAAATTCCTTGAAACGTGTTTCTTGTACAACAAAAATATTGTATTTCTACAGAAAATGAAAGCAACAACAACGTTATATTTTTCTCGCTAACGAATTGCCAAGGATAGGTAGAGAGAGAGAGAGGAGGAAAAAATTATTAGAAATTGTAATAAATTGATGGCAATATGCCTCAGGTATTTTATTTTTTAATAAAAAAGGGGGAGACCTTTCACTCTCACTCTTTCTCTCTCACTCTCTATCGTTCTCGCTTAGTGCGAAAGAACACACACGAAAGAAGACGAAGAAGAGGAGAATAATGAAATTGAAATAAGAAAAGCAAGCCAGCACTGTCAAACCTTCAAAGAGTTTGTTAAAGTCCTTTACCTACTGCTTAAAGTTCTTAACACAATACACGCATACACACACACATACCCATTTAAATACATTGTATATTTTTGTTGTTGTTTTTATTTTTTTCATTTTAATTTACTTTTCTTAAAACATGATATAAAAATGTCACACAACTTGGAAGTTGACAAGAGACTGATGTCGCTTGCAAAAGTATGTATGTGTGGGAATAAGGAGCAACAACAAAAAAATAACAGAGAAACAGAGAAGGGTGTGTGTGAGCTTTAAGTAAACACACCCACACACGCATATAAAAATAAAGGAAAAATACCAAACGTGTACAGGGAGAGTCATGACTGTTTGAAGGCAGCTCTACTGGTGGTTGTTTGATTATTTTGTGACATTATTTCTCTTGTTGCTAGTGTTGTTGTTGTTGTTGTTGTCATATGATGCTTAAATAAATAATAATAAAAGTTAAAAGGTAAAAAAATAACAAAAAGGAACCATTAAGAGAAAGAGAGAAAGACAAGTAAGGAAAGGGCGAGGACATACACACACAAGCAAAATAAAAATAAAAGTGCTTAAGTAAATTGAAAACAAAAAAAGATTCGCTTTTATTTCAATTTATTTTCGTGTCTTTTTTTTCTTTCTTTCTCTCTCAGTTCGGTTTCGTTTGCTTTTATTTGATTAACTTTTTACTTTAAGAGGTCATCTCTTGTTATTATATTTACGATGCTATTTTGCTTTGCTACTCTTAAGAAAACAACAAAATAAACATCAACAGTTACCGTTATGTGTACTCAGAGTTACATGCACACACGCCGCATTCTCCCCTAAAATACTTTGGCGTAAACACATTTACCCAGTAAACAATTTTGTAAAGAAATGTTGATTTGATGGGGTTTTTATAGTTAGTCGCGTTTATTTTCTAATTTCTTCTTCTCTTTATTTTCTGTGTTGGTTAATACTCGTAAGTACAAACATACATACATAATTCGCATTTACAACCATTCAGTCAGGATTACAACCTAGCTTCTCACACCACTTATGTTGTGTGTGTTTATTTTACACGAGTAAAGGGATCTACAGTTTAAAGGCTACTCTAAACAACAAATTTTTGAGAAACTTTTCATGACAATTTTATTTACTCTCAGAGTCATTTTATTCCAGATGTCTGACCTGGGGTTTGAATCGTGGCCTTACGGTCTAATAAACCAACACACTACCTACTAGACTACGGCTACTTCAATATAATAAGAGCAGGGTCCCTACTTATGCGTTGCAATGCATTGAGCACTGGCACACTTCTGTCCTTACGTTGCATGGCCATCGATCATACAATGGTGATTCTTACTGGCCACTTTTCTTTTGGCAGGCATGCCGAAAGAGTTGGCATTCCGTCAAATGATTTTTTCAAGAGCTGTTGGTCTGAGAAGGACCATCTGTCAGTGCCCTGTGCTTGTCATAAAGAGGTTAAGGTTTCTGAAAACCCAATCGATTCCAAGATATGAATTCCTTTGATCTCCATACAGTTAAGTGGCAAAAATAATGCCTAATTTACTTACAAGTTCGTATGTTACATTAGACATTCGTAATCTTAACTTCCATTCTTTGATGAATGCCTATTGCTGGGGAGAGAAAATGTTTGCTGGGTAAATTTCCTCTTTGTGTTACTATTGTAACGGTAGAAATTTAAAGTTCTAAGAATACAAAGAGAGCGACACAGAGAGAGAGAGAGAGAGAGTGAGTGGAAGAGAGTGTGAGAACGAGAAGGGGATAGTGCCTACAATATCAAAGCTTATGGGTTGAGAGTACATTTCTCTTTCCCCTTTTTTGTTTTCTTTTTGAAGAGCAACAAATTCTTATTATTTGTTCCGTTATTTTCTTTATTAATTTCGTTTTGAAAGCAAATGTTTGGCAACCTTACTAGTGAGGGAGTTAACTGTTGTTTTTATCAAACGAGAGTAACATTAACAGTGATGGGAAATGTTAGAATTTAAACTTTTGCTTACATCAGTTGAATTTAATTAGAATACCATAAGTTTTAATCATATTTATTAATTACACAAATTTTTTTCAACAAACAATAGATTTTATTCAAGAAACATCACATTTTCCCTCTCTCTTATGATTTTGAAAACCAAACGTAAGGAAACTAAAGGAATGGTGTTTAAGTAACATAAAAATAAATCAATAAATGAAATATTGTTCCACATAAAATGAAAATGTGGCATACCTTTAGGCGTTTATAACTTGTTATTCTTATTCCATGTCATTCTATAACAACATACACACAGGCAAACCGACAGCAACTGAATGTGTGCATGTGAAGAGATAAGAAATGAAAAATTCAATCAAAAAAATTCTGAAAGTGAGACAGAAAGGGAGAGAGAGAGAAAGAAGAAGCAAAGAAAAAATGTTCGTGATAAAAAATCAATTTCTTTTGAAATGTTATTAATGGCAGTGACAAACACTTCGTATTTAATGTTATATGGGAGATTAAAAGAGGGAATCACTATCTGTTCAAACACACATACACACACAGTCTAGACCACAACATGTATGGAAATGCTGAAATATGGAAACAACTGGCGAAGTAGAATAACCAGATAAGCATTAGCGGAGTTGATGGCCACATATTTAGCTTAAAAGGAGTGTGTCAGCATGGTGCATTCACAGAGTGCTTAATCTGCTTGATTAAGGATCAATTTAGGACCTCTTGATAGACTCTAATATTGAAGCGGCCGACGAACTATAATCCTGATACTACAGCTGATATTATGTCAATACAATTTCAACCAAGGTACAACACTTTCGAGTCCGAAGGACCGATTTTTTGAAATACTTTTCATGGCAATTTTATTATCTTCTGAGAGTTTCTTGTCAGAAGATTGTTGAGAGTATGAGAGAGAGAGCAACTTGTCGGGCAGAACTGTATGTAATTTCACCGAGAATCGGTTCAATGCTTTCGATGAAATCGAAAATAGATTCCTAGTACTTTTTCTCATTATTTCTCTGGAGGAGAATACCGTTTAAAACTTAACCTAACTTCCTAAAATTTCCTCCAAATCATTTGTCGCTCCTAAATTAATTTCTTTCTGGTGCAAAATAGCATTGCCGTACTTGAATATTCTCATCCCTCAAACCATTATTGATAGTGCTCTACTAAATTGTTTTTGTTTAACTTAGACTCTCTCTCTCTTTCATTATTTGTTTGTTAAAGAATTTCTTCATTTATTTACTCCTTATACACTTACACTGTGTACACGCACGCACACAAAGGGAAAGAGTGTGTGGGAGAGTGTAAGAGAAAGTAAAACAAGTCAGTTATTAAGTATCCTTTTTGGTTATAATTACGGACTTTTTAGTTTTGTTGTTGTTGCTGTTTTTATTACTCTTTTCAAGTAAAAAAAAAAAAAAAAACAACAACTCGAATAACGCTCCCTAAGCATTTCTTACAAAAGAAAACAAAAAAAAAAACAACAACGAACAGAGAAAAACAATTTTAAAGTATTTGTGTTGCAAAACTAAAAGAGAGTGTAAAAGAATATAACGGGGTATACGAAAATTTTACTCAATTAAGTTATCTTCTATTTACTTTAGTTTTCTTCCAGTTGTTGGTGTTGTTGTTACAGTTGTTGCTGTTGTTTAAATACAAAAAATGTTGCCTTCATGTACTCGTTTAAAGCACAGAATTTTTTGTTTTCATTTTCATCTATTTTTCTTTCTCTTTATTTTATAGAAAGAAAACAAAAAAAAGAGAAAAAAACTACATAAAAGAACAGAGTATTTTGGGAAATTAAACACTTGTTTTTTTATGTGTTGTTACGTTTTCTTTTTTGTTGTTGTTGTTGCTGTTGTAAACTATATTACTTGAGGCTAAAAACTTTTATTTTTTCAAAATGAGTTTGTTTTTGTTTCAGTGTTGTTCTTGCAGTTGCTAACTGTAACACAAGAGCTTAAATTTTAACAGGCACTAGTGCTAGTATTTAAACTCTATTAAGTGAGTAAGGAGAGAGATAGAGAGAGAGAGAGGATCTACGTATGTGCTTATGTTAGTAAAAATGAGGGAGGAAATAACAGAAAAAGTTAAATATCTAAGTAATAAGAGATTGATGGCTTTAGGACAGAGCCCGGCAATTCCTATGCACGCGTGCATGTCAGCCATTACTAAATTTACTCTCACGATCAAAAACACTCTCAGTCTCGTTTGAGAATTCATTGAAAGAGGTTGTGTTGTCGCATGCTTCTTGCTTTTGTACATGAAGATCTGCTAATGCAGGGATGTACAGTATGAATATCCCAGAAAGGTTTCTATTAAATATGTATATTTCCAAAAAAAAAACACAAATTTTAATCTAAAATGCTTTCTTAAATCAATATAATCAAAGAAGTCTAAACGAATTTTACAAATTTTAATTTAATAAACTAATATTTTTAATTAAAATACCACCATTTAAAAGTTTAAATTTTCCATGCCTGCATTGTAGTGAATGTAAGAGTAAAAATTTTTCTCTTTTCTTATTTTTCGCTCTGCAACAACTGACCAATAGCAAGTGTTGCCGGGCTCTGCTTTAGGACCAAAAGGGGATATTTTTTGAATTGGGATTTTTTTTATTGGTACCTGTATGATTCGCTCTGGGAGTAGAACACCCTGTATGCAATAAACGTGAGCATAAGTGAAATGCAAGATTGTGGTGATTAAATTTTGTTATCACTACGTTGGCAAACCCATATTTATGATAGCAGCGATAAGTTAATAACTCCTCATATTTTAAATCAAAAATTCACTGAAATTCCTAGAAATTCTAATGGAATTCAAATTCAACTGAAATAAAGCAAAATAAATTACATGAGATTTTGAGCTTTGCTTTGTGACAATTGCTGTATTCCTTAAACGATCGTAAATGAAGGAAAAGGCTTATATGGTGTAAATCGCAATAAACGCCATTATTGAGCTCAATATTTCATATAAAGTTTCAATTAATTATTACGCAATAAATACGCAAATTGTTATAATATTGAGTAAAACTTAAAATACAGAACTGTCATAGGTATGTTCAGTGCGCTTACATATTACAATTATCCGAACACTTTCTATTGATATTAAAAAAAAAACAGAATAAAAACAATGTTGTTGAATCAACCAGCTGTTTTATTTACCAGCTGTCAAATGAATATTGAATAAGCAGCTGAACTGCGTATACTTATTGTTATGTCTGAACACTTAAAATATTGTACTCAATAAACCGAATATTGACTCAATAAAAGCGCATGTCTGAACAGAGTATTAAGGTCATGACAAAAGAATTTCTTGTTTGAATTGAAATTCTTTTAAGTGTATTTTATTATTAGAGTGGCCAGCTAAGAAGTTAAATCTTAAATTAGTTTCGTTCTATAGCAGCCATTTTATATAATTAAGTGGTCATTACAACGCTTTAGTAATGATTATGGCCTAGCTTCTCACACCACTTATGTTTTGAGTGTTAATTCTATACATGAGTGGTAGGACCTACGATTTAAAGTTGATTCTGAACGACAGATTTTTTTGCAAAACATTTCATGGCCACTTTATTTTTTAGTCTCAGAGTTTTCGAAAAAAAAACTGCTGAGAGGAAATCGACGAAGAAAAAATAGGTTTTTTCGTATTTCACTTTGAAGTCCCTGTAGTCTAGTGGGTAGTGTGTTGGTTTATTAGACGAGAGGCAACGGTTCAAACCTCAGTTCCCGAAAACGAAATTATTTTGGTTTTCATTCAAATGTAGCCGTCGCTTATTTTGAAAATTTATCACCTTTAATAAGCTTTTCAATACAGAAATTGTTGAACTTAACCGTGGCTATCCTCTTGGCCCAAAAAATTTAGAAAAAGAGCAACAAATTCAGTTTCATATTCAATTCCAGTTCAAGTTCTGTTCAATTTCATTCAATTTATGGTTGAATGCTGGTCCAAAATAGAAACGAAAAACACTAAAAGCACCAACACACAACACAACTCAACCACTTTCTTAGTGCCACACCAATTGCCAGCAAAAAAAAAACCGTTTTTTGGCCAAATAGCACTTTCTAATGGCATTACTTTAAGCCAAAAACAAAAACAAATAAGAAGACAGTGCAAGTATACGTGTGTGTGTGTGTGTGTGCGTGGGCGTAACGGACACATTGAGTGGAAAAGTGCTTCATGTTTTGCAGTCATTCACTTGGGCCCGCTTGAGTAATTTATGAACGATGGCAGCAATGACTCTTTTAACATTCTCCACCGCGGATGATGAAAATAATGACTCACCGCACGAATGTGATGTGAAATGTTCCCGATAGAGGGGAATAACAGATGAAATGGAAGGTGGCGGCTATCAACTCCACCCACCCAGGGAAATTCATGACTTTATTGCAAATGCAAAATGAAGATTTGCAATAAAATTGAGAAGGGAATAAATGTTAATGTTAGGGTCAAGGGTCATAGAAAATATAGTTTTTGTTCATCTGGTAACACAAAAAAAGGGGGATGTGTGTGAAGATAAATTCGAATTTAAAAACCAAAGACGCAAACCTACACTTTTAGCAGGGTCACTTTTTGCCTCTGCTATTAACAGAGCACTGTTAACTGTTTAACAGTGGCAATAGTAGCTTATTCTTCTACTTTGCAATTATAAAGTATCTCATTATGATCATTCTTATTTGTGAACAAAAGTGATGAAATGTAATCTCAAAATTATTCCAGCTGTCCCAATACCACGGCTTGAAAGAGGACCCTCTGGACTATCATTTGCATATAGTCCGTATGGCATACTATTTCTTTTATGTTCCAAAATGGCCACTGATCTTCTAGAGAATTTTCAAGCAAAAAAATTAATATTTTCAAAGCCAATTTTCTCAATAGCATATCCATTTATCTGGGACCATGTTGCTGATTATATTAAGAGGCATTGGAACCTTCCCTTCTATATAGTATGGTACTCATAGACCTAGAGTATTTCCTGAAATTAGCTTCTAAACAGATGACCCTGTTCAGATGGATACTGTTAAATACCTAACAGTGCTCTGTAAAGGGAAAATTTGTTCTGTTAACGCTAAATGTGGCGCTGCTAAAATGTATGGATTGCGTCTTGGATTTTCAAATACGAATTTATCTTCACACACATGTAAAGGGGACGTCTTTGGTAACTTCTAGATTAAATTTACTAGACAGCTAGGGGTTTCGCTATAACCTTGTATGTATTGTGTAGGTTTACTGAAAGCATTTACATTTTAGTAATTTAACAGTAAATTCTTAACGGAATTGTTCTCTTCATAATTCCAATTGCCACCATTTCACACACACATACTGACTGGCTTAACTTTAAGCCGGCATTTCTGTCTGTCCACAGTCAATGAATTCTCATTTCCAATATTCATAATCTCAAATGGGCATTTAAAACTTTACAGTTATGGCTGTTAAGTAGACCACCACATAGTTGTTGTGACACACATCGCTTGTTATATGCACGTTCGTAGGCTTTGCAGCACAAGCCATAAGCCACAAGCTACTCTGTCAGTAGGATTAGACATTGAAATGCGAATGACCGTATAGACAGACGAATAGACATTGAAATTAAAACGGGATATGAAATCAAATGAGTTTCATTTGTTAGTTGCGATTTTGGGAAGCATTTGCCATTAAAATTTCTTTCTTAAATTAACCAGTTTAACTAGAGAGACAGACTACTCTACCTCTACTATTGCCTGTTGCGGTTGCTAGTTTTGTTGGCTTCAATTTAAGCTGGTCGTTTAATTTTTTTTTTTGGAAAACGTAAAACCGAAACTGAAGCAGCATTCAATGCAGCCTCATGCAATTCGTTTAATTAAGCCTTTGTAATGAGAATGACGACTTGATTTCTGCTTTGAAAATTAAAACGTTTGCAGCCACGATTGTTTTATTTAAAATGCTTCATGTCGGTATGGTTTTTGGGTTGAATAGCCTACTCATTTACTGTGCTACTTGGTTTGGAAATTGTTAAAAGAATCGTTAAGATTTCCAGTTTTAATATCACAACAATACTGGCCAGCCTTTAGTGAGACATGTGGGGAAATATTAGAGGAATGCTGTAGTTGTAAAGGAAAATTTTAAAAGCATGATCGCGATTGTGTGTTATTCAGAAGGCCCCATTACAGGCTCAACTCGGTTCTTGAGGACGAAATTCGAAAAAAGTAAAGGGGTTGTCTAGAAGAGTTGATTCAGGTAAGCAATGAAAATAGCGGCAGCATCTGCTAGTATCTAGGTCAAGTGAGATGATCTTGCGAGAAGGGAATCTTCCACGCCGTTGATCGTGTCGGAACCTTTCTGTAGGAAGAAATGTTTGAAAGTAAAGGTGAAAAGAGAGGCGAAAACTTTTCTGAACTCAAACGGGTTTGAAATTAGACTCGGGGCTTGATCGCATTGTCATCTCGATCACAGTGGCTATGCTTACAGGTTGTTGTGTTATGGGAAGACACGCAGAAAGATTGCAGCTCCAATCTAACGAACTCTGCCGTGGACGTGGATCTGCTGAGACAGAGAAGACTGTTATCCACATCTCGTGCAAGGTGCAGATGTAGGTTATTTGGCTCTCCAATTCTTGTCATCTTGACGGAGCTATCTTTTATTGATGTCAGGCATATAGCTTCGTTTATCAAACTTTCGAGCTAGGTTTTCCAGCATAGGATAGTCGTGCTTTTAATAAGCAGCCCTTGCGCTGACCAACTTCTTCTCCAGCTTGGTGGAACTCAGTCAATACAGGGTTTGCGTGTAACCCGAGGCATCACAACGGTCTGCTAAGCGTGCTCAAGTAAGGCCTATGCATGAGACTATCCAGGATATATGTAAGGTTAGTCAAAATTTGTTAGCAATAGGGAGCGCCTCGTGTACCATATATAGATTCTGTGATGGGAATAAATCACGAGAGTACATAACTAGAACCTGTGCAACGTTAACACATCCTAGATGGCAACACCGGGGTGTGTACTGTGTAAGTACTAGGCATGGAGTTGTTCTTGCTGATATTGAACAGCATCCTGAAGTTTGTCAGGGAAGTAGGATTACAGGAGATATTATGGAAGAAAGATTGAGGATAGTTCTGTATTTATATACGTATAGACCTGAGAGCAACGGTATTACACTTTTTTTAAGACTAATGTACCCATGAAAGCCGTCATAGTCTAGTAGATAAAGTGCTGATTTGTTAGATGTAAACCCTTGGTTCAAACCCCAGCTCAGCCATCTTGAACGAAACAAAATATGAATACAAAAAATTACTTTCGAAGAATTCCTCTCATCAAACTTCTGGCAAAATTTCTGAGAATAAATAAAATTGCCATCGAAAGCATCTCAAGCCTCTGTCGTTCGGAGTCGCCACTCATGGATAACCACAGAACATGATCGCTGTGAGAAACTAGGACGTAATCTTGACTTAAGTAAGTAAAGTGCCATTAGTAGACCAGCTAATGAATTGGACCCATTTGTCATACTCTGTCAAATGTTTGTGTAAGAGTACATCTTCTCTGTTACTTTGTAGAGTCACAAATGTCCACCTTTAACTGACTTAATAAATACAAAATTTTAAAGGGTGTGCAGCATTTTTTAATTGTCTTCCGTCTATGACTTGATTTGCATTCCAGAGATGCAGCTAATCCCTTAAAATTTAAGTTTAAACTACGTATTGCATTGCCTTAAACACAGCCTTCAAATTTATATTTTTGTTTGACTGTAATACTCGAGGTGTATCTGCCAACGTTAAAGCGTTTGTACCAAAAAAAAAAATCGTTTATTTCGGCTTATTTTTCCATTTCCCATTTGTTTTGGAGTGCTCCACCAACATCTTCTCTCTACTTTTGCCTTTAAAATCAAAAACATAAAGAAAAACAAGAGGAGAGGAAAACAAATCTGAAAATCACAGCATTTTATGCAAATCCCATCCACGTGTACTACATTCACCAGCATATGTTTTCACGTTCAGTTAAATCCACTTATGTTGGGGGAATGTAACCTAATGCAAGTAATTTGAAGTAAGGAGATGTGTTTATTGCCGCAATGTCTGAGCTTAGTATTCCTGCGGAGATGATAAGACTGTGCAGAATAACGTTGAGAAATTTCTGCTACTCCGTTAAGGTAGGAATGGTCATCTTCGAAGCTTTAGGTACCGTGTGAGGCTTCAGACAAGGTGATTTCTTATCGTGCAATCTCTTCAATTTCGTCATCGAGAGTGTTCTGCGAAAGGCGGAAGATAAATTCGAATTTAAAAACCTAAGACACAAACCCACACTTTTAGCAGCGCCACTTCTTGCCTCTGCTATTATCAGAGCACTGTTAACTGTTTAACAGTGGCAATAGTAGCTTATTTTTCTACTTTGCAATTATAAAGTTTCTCATTATTATCACTATTATTTGTTAACAAAAGTGCTAAAATGTAAAGGATGGTTGGTGGGGTTTTCTCGAATCTCAAAATTATTCCAGTTATTCCACTACTACGGTTCGAAAGAGGACCCTCTGAACTACCATTTGCATATAGTCGTTTAGGTATACTATTTATTATATGTTCCCAAATGGCCACTGATCTTCTAGAGAATTTGCATTCAAAAAATATTGCTGATTATATTAAGATGCCTTGCAACCTTTATTTGCATATTGTATTTTAATCATGGACCCAGTGTATATCCTAAAAGTAGCTTCTAAACAAGTGACCTTGTTCAGATGGATACTGTTAAGCAGCTAACAGTGCTCTGTTAAGGAAAAATTTTACTCTGTTAAGAGAAAATTTTCCACTGTTAACACTAAATGTGGCGCTGCTAAATTGTATGGATTGCGTCTTGGATTTTCAAATTAGAATTTATCTTCACACACATGGATTATTAATCCCTTGTGTGTTAGTAAACTAACAAAAACTGAGGTTTTAACAGCTTAAATCAAATGTTAACCGTGCTATACGTATATGTTTAAGCTGTAATAGTAAATATTTCACTTTCTTTACCCTTAAAAGCTCCCCTAAAAATTAAATGCAAAAAATATCCAAATAGTGGTGGCTCTCTCTAAACAAAATATTGCATTTAAAAATCCTTCGCTTACAAATAAAATAAAAATTCAAATTCTCAACCAATTTTATGCGAATGCACAAAACTAAACCCACAACAATACAACAATAAAAAACTGAAAAACTTTTGTAACTCTTTGGTTGTTGGTTTCTTTTATTTTTAGTTTTAGGAGCTCGAAGTAAAAATCTAAAACATGTTTTAACAACACCATGGCTGTCTCTCTCCCTCTCTTTCTCTATCTGCTCCTTCTTTACCTCTACCAATAGTAACAAAATATTAAAAAAAAAAAAAAACTCCCTCCCTGGTGTGTCGTAGTCATGTTGCACACAAATTGTATCTGCAGCATACAAAGCAGCAGCAACAATAACCCAAATAAAGTTTAATTCTCTGCCCCTCCCTCCTTATCCCTACTCCTCTTTCTTACAAATGTTATCAAAAAAACCGTAAAAGTTAGAGAAATAAAATTTTTGTTTTCTGAAAGAAAAAATTCTGATGGTTTCCATGTTTTCAAATTGAAGTTGTGCTTTAGTTTTTCTCCCTCATCGTTTTCTCTCTCTGTCTGTCTCTTTCTCTCTTTTTTCGGAATATTTAAATGTGTTCTAAATATTGGTTGCATTTTGTTGCTGTTGTTGTACAGTGTAATACTTTATTTACATGCATTTCAAATGGAAACTTTTACAGTGGCCGGCAAAAGTAAATAAACAAAGCCATTTGAGTTTAACAGCGTCAACAATACATGCTTTTTGTTGTTGTATTGGGTGTAGTTGTAAGGAATATTGCTTATCGAGTTTTACTTTTTACAATGAAGATAATTTCGAATTTGAATATCCCAGACGCAATCCATAAATTTTAGCAACGCCACATTTGGCGTTAACACATGATTTCCTATGGTGATGTTACACTCTTCGGGAGTACCATCAAGGATTATTTGGAATATGAAAACTGTTACGAAAAATACGTCTAACTGGATTGAAGGTTTAATTAATAGGGTTTGTAGTCAAGTGTACTGACTTAATTGATCATTACAATCCTTTAGCCAAAATCACCACCCGGCTTTTCACGCCGCTTATGTTATGTGTGTAAATTTTATACATTTTATACGAGTCCACTGAGGAAGAGGAGACTGTTGTTCACTTTCTTTGCCAGTGCCCGTCTCTTGCTAGGTGTAGATATAGGTTATTTGGCTCCCCATTCCTTGTTAGCTTAACGGAGCTATCATCTATTGACATCAAGGATATATCTTCGTTCATCAAACTTTCTGGCTGGTTTTCCAGTGCGGGGTAGCCGTGCTTTTGTTGTGCAGCCCTTGCGCTGACCAACTTCTTCCTTTTTCCTGATTTTGGTGGAACTTGGTTAGTACAGGGGCTGCGTTCACCCGTGGCATCACAACGGGCCGCTATGCGTGCTCAAGTGAGCTTTGTGATATCAGAGCTACCACTCCGACCTAAACCTGAGCCGAATTTACAATTTAAAGTCCATTCCGAATGGCTGATTTTGGAGAGACTTAATGGCAATTTTATTTTACTTCTCAGAGTTTTTGCCAGACTGCTACTGCACAGAGGAAGTCGCCGACAGAAATGTTTTTTTTATTTTTCGTTTTGTTCTCGGTGTCTTGGCTGAGGTTCAACCACAGCCTCACGTCTAACGAGCCAACACACTATCTACTAGACTAAGGCGGCTCCTTATTAAGTCTTAAAAACGTTGTACTGCCAGCCTGAAGGATATCAGCAACCGTGATGGATGGGAACATGAATTAGTCTGGCTTGTAGTCAAGCCACGAACCCAACTACTGGAGAAGATTTCTTAAGAAATTCTTTCATACACCAGGTACCAAAGTAACTCAACATTAGAGATTTATTTTACATAAATCCTTCGCGTTTTAAGTCTCGAGTAGAATGCTTTTTAATGTCTGTTTATTGACTTTTATCTGCCACTGTATATTAGCAAAATATGTTTGCAATTTCTCGTGGTATTAGCTTTCCAACCGCATTTTACTGAATTGGCAAGTGGGTGGTAGGGTGGTTGGTTAGCAGGCTGCTATCTATTCGATGAGGCGGCCAAATTTTGATTTAATTTGTATTGCCCTTTAAGCCTATTTCGTTTGTGTTGGTCGGTCTATGTAATTGGAATATTTTTCAGATTTTTCCATTGTTATTGTTGTTGCATTTGTTGTGATTTGTTTGAATTTGATTCAAAATAAATGGAATAAAAAATCAGGAAAAAATAAAATTTTTTTTTTTTTTGGAATTTTCGTATACGAAATAAATTTTGTTTTTATTTGTTTGTTTCTGTCCGTAATTGTGTTTAAAAATAGATTCATTTGTTTTTGTTGTTGTTCGTTTGTTGTGGATGGTTGTTTATGAGTCAATATGTTTTGGGCCAGGGTCATAACAAATTATAGAGTTTTAACTGCTAAATACTGTACAGCAATAAAAACTAAAACTGAAACTAAAACAAGAACAACAAATGAACCCGAAAAAAAGAAGAGAAAAAACCACAAAATATAACTCTGTTTTCCTTTAATGGATTACAACAAAAAAAAAGATACGTTTTTAAAACCTTGTACTCACTCTACCGTACATATAGTCTCTCGTATAACAGTCCATATAAACTCTAAAAATTTGGAACCTTACCTACTTACTTAATTGAATATAAGAACCCCCCAGTCAGGATTACAACCTAGCTTCTCATAGCACTTCATAATTCAACACCACTTCCATAACCCGATTTGGTTCAAAACTCGTTTCCCCAGGCCATCTAAATCTGGGGCAGTATGTTAGAATATTCTCCACAACTTCCTCCTCATCTACACTGCTTGGACATGTACGGGAAGTATTATGTCCAAATCAATCTGTGCAGGTACTTCCTGAAGCATCCATGACCAGTTAGGAACTAGGTCACATAGTAGTTCAGCTCGCAATGTTTGTTCTCCATCCAAGGGGTTATATCAGGTGAAATGGCAAATGTCTTTGCCAATACCAGTACTGCTTCATCAGCCACTCTCCTAAAGCCACTTATCCGTCTAATCGCGCTTAGACGATACACCGAGGACAGTTTCCTCCTTGTCGTCCCCACGGAGAGTGCCTCCGATCATATTGGGCAAGCATATAACATTTTCGACGTTAAAACCGTCGAATATTATTCTCCTCTTAAGTGGATTTGGTCCACCAATATTTGGCATCATCCTCGTCAGTGCTCCCTGGGTTACTCCTGCCTTTTCGCCGATGTATTTCACGTACTCCTTGAAGTTGAAGTGAAGCCCTCTTCGATTCGATCTTAGTGCCTCTATCGGTCACTTCCATCTTCGCCACTATATTCTGGCCTCTTACGGCCATGTATATGTATGTATGTAGTAATTGCCATGTGGTCTGCCTCTGGTTTAATACGAAATCGTATAAAGTTTAGGGTGTTCTTCAGGCGATGTGTATTGACTTTAACTTTCTCAATTTGTATCGACGTTTTTTATCTGTATCTGTGTATCTACTATCTCAGCATTCATAAAATATGAACGCCTTGATTTTAATATTTCTGTGTATGTATGTACATATGTATGTGTGTGTATGGAAAACTATTTAATTAACACACAAGGTTATTATTATTACCGTATCTCCCGAATCTGCATAACTTTTTATCTCTGTTTTCTCTTTCAATAATTCTTGCACACTAAATCTGTACGAACAGATAGATAAACACACACACTCAGATACAGATTTGTATTTCTGAATCACAGTTAGCACAGGTAAATTTTTGTGGTAAACATAAATTAAAAAACATTTCGTAGATGTTTTCCCCTCTTCTTCTGTTGCTGTTTCTTCTTCTTTTCCTTCCTTCTCCGTTCTTTGTTTAACCTTGTCTTGGTTTTTTTGAAAATAAATTGTTTCCCCGTGCTTTCGCTTGAAAATGGATTTTTTTCTGTTCTGTTCAGTTGCCAAAAATTAAGAAGGGGAGGAGGGGAAAAATTGAAAAGAAGGATGCCTTATGGCAAGCATAACCTTATGGCAAGCATAACCTTGAATTTTTTTGTAGTTTTGTTGTTGTTGGTATTTGAAAAAGGCATTGATTTCTAAAATATTTATGAAGACTTGCTCAGAAATAGTATGTTTTCTTTCTTTGTCTCCTTTTGGGTTTTCGTTTTTCTGCTCTTATTCGTTAACAAAATTATGACTTTAATTGTGCCCAGGGGGACAATGATTGCCATGTCATGTTAATCAATGAACAGCTCTTTTAGCATATCCTACTCTAAACTTTTAAAGACATAAAGTGCCGTTTCTTTTATGGATATTGTGTACAGAGGGTGGAAAAGGTTTGAGGAAAATCGGCGGAAAATTTGATGAAATCTGCAGAAGGTGGGAATTAAATGGCAGGCAGATTGCTTTGTCATGTGTGTGTTTGTGGGATACTTAGTGTTCTTTGGCACGATTCATCTTATTTACATATGAATTCCATGACCATGAAAATATAATTCAGGGTCGACTATGGAATCGGTAGATAGATGGGTCCTAACTTAAGAAGCTAAATTAACGCACATTTTATTGAAGGAAAACTGCGAGAAACGAATTTAAAAACCAAGGATGCAAACCCACACTTTTAGCTGCGCCACTTTTTGCCTTTTACAGATCAAAATTTGCTATTAACAGTGCGCTGTTAACTGTTTAACAGTGGCAATAAGTAGATTAGTCTTCTACTTTGCAATTATTGCAGACTACAGGACATACAATCTAGTTCTCATTACGATCATTATAATATGCGAATAAAAGTGTTGAAATCTATAGGATGGTTGGTGGGGGATGGAGGGGTCAAAAATCGATTATTTTTAAATTCGATTTCTCGAATCTCAAAATTATTCCAGCTACCCCACTATCACGGTTCGAAAAAGTACCATCTGGTCTACCATTTGCATATAGTCGGGTAGGTGTACTATTTCTAATATGTTCCAAAATGGCCACTGATCTCGAGAATTTTCAAGCAAAAATTGATAGTTTCAATGCCCATTTTCACAATAGGGGCTTTGGAACCTGCCGTTGATGTGGTATGGTACTCATAGACCTACTGCATATTCTAAAATTAGCTCCTAAACAAGTGGACTTGTTCAAATGGAAACTGTTAAACAGCTAACAGTGATCTGTTAATGGCAAATTTTGTTCTGTTAAGAGAAAATTTTGTTCTGTTAATTCCAATGGATTGCGTCTTGGATTTTTAAATTCGAGTTTATTTTCACACACATGATTTAGGAAGTATTTGTGTTTAAGACAAAGACTGAATTCTAGTTGAAGTGTTAATATCAGTTTACTATTTATTTTTCATTTAATTTTTATTGTAATTCTTCTACTTAATAATCTATTGTCTTTTTCTATTTTCTTTCTTTCTAGGTAAGGCCTTATACAACTTGAATTTTTGAATTGAATTGAATCCCTTATCAGAACACCCTGAGTAAGTATAGCCGCGCAATTAGAAGAATGCTCAGCATATGGTGTTTTTGAGTGCGTAAATATTTTTATTGACTTTTAATTACCGAAAACTCATTCCACCGCTCTCTCTCTCTCTCTTTTGCTGCTTTTTTTTTAACAAAAATTTTAATTTCTTGTTTATTTATTTGTGTTGTATTCGTTGTAATAACAACTATTTACAGTTGTTGTTGTTGTTGTTGTCGAAAACTTAGAAATGTAAGTTTTGAGTTTTCTTATTTTGAAAACTTTTATTAAGTTTTACTCTCTTAGTTCTTACGAGGATAACAAATAATAGCTAAGCGAGTTATAGTCAGTCTTGATTGATGCCCTACACCCATATGTCCAGCAATCAACGTATGAGATCAGTGTTGGAGAATGGCTATCTACTCCAGCATTTATTGGTTCTTACCAGAGAGCTCATTTGTTGGGCTTTAAGCCTACAAAAGCTAGGAACCTTGTGACAGTGCTTAGTAGCAATTTATACTCTCTTTGGACACTTAAGATTTGTCAGTTACAAAGCACAGATGTAAATACATAAATAAATAAATGAACTTGGCTTCATTAGACTCAGAGAAGTGCTTCACTGACCCAGTTTCTTAAGCTGCTTTAGTCCGTAAATGATGCCACGTATCATATTTGAGAGCGTAGTGTGCGTATGACAAATATTCGACGAGCACAGCAATTTAATTTTAAAAATGCAGCAAAAGAGAGAGCAAGCCAGAGAGAGAGGAAGAGGTAGAGATAGAGAGTATAAGGTAATAAGAGTAAAAGTACAACTAAAACAACAAATAAAATTGAAAAGTTAATGAAAATGAGTCGAAGTGTAAAAAAGTAAAAAAAAAACAAGAAGGCAGCCAAAGTAACGCTCAAGGTTTATAAACCCAGTAAACTTTATTTTCTCTCTCTGTCTATCTCTCCCTGCCCCTCTCTGTCTTTTTTATATTGCCCAGCAACCATTGTTGATTATGGTACTAAAGAGTCGTGGTTCATTTAGGTTGCTAGCCGTTAACTGTAGGTATCCTAAGCTCAAGCCACAGAATATTCCACTTAATATTCACATAAAACACACGATGAGACATTATACCAGCTCAGTGTTACTGTGTGGTGTTTAGGGCCTTACTTTTTCGACCGGTAGACTAAAACACTGCTCTGAACGGCGAGTCCTACAGAGTTGTGTTAAACGATTTTATCTCAGCTCAGTTGTATCACTTGTGGTTCCAATAGGAAACTCTTAATTATTCTTGTGAGGTTTTATAGGGGTTTCCAGAGTCATGAGTTTATGCTAACAAGAGTCTGGAAGTCTTCAAATCCATTAGGAATTTGGGAAGTTGTCACTGAATGTTTTGGCAAAGAACGTTAGATGACATCTTTAGGGTCACCTTGTTCCTGTTTATCCTATAAGAAGCGTGGGACCATAACTTATATAAATTCATACATAATAACATGATCATTAGAATGTTAGTTAGGATGACGACCTAGCTTCTCATACCACTTATGTTGTGTCTGTATTAATTTTGTGAATGAGTGGCGGGAGGCCTACTTTTCATGACAATTTTATTTCACTCTCAGAGTTTTTGCTAGAAGTCTGCTGAGAGGCTGTCGGCGAAGAAATATTTCTTCATATTTCGTTTAGTTGAAGACGTCTGACTTGGTTTGAACCGAGACTTCACGTCTAGTAAACCAACACACTATTTACTAAACCATGGCGCATTCTAGCGTAGGACCGTAGCTGTAAATTAATTCAGGGTTCTTTTCCTTAAAAATCTTATTTGTAAACTGAAAATGGAAATTTTGTTGAACTTTCTATAAAATCACAAATGTTTGCTGGGTATTGGTTATGTTCTCTCCCTTTCTCTCTCTCTCCTAACCTGTCTTTATCGCTGTATTATTAGTATAAGTTTACCAGGAATCCTTTGGAAAATTGAAAAATTCTCATTTTGTTGTAGAAAGTTTTCAAAACAACAACAGTAACAACAAGAATAAAAATTATTTTTTTTTTAAATGAAAATAATTTTGTTGCCAAAAATTAAGTGGAACTAAAACGCTAAATTTGCTTGAGAATTTCCGTTTGTTTTCTATCTTTCTCTTTCTCATTATCTCTCTCACTCTCTCTTTCTGTCTGTTTTAATCAGTGTTGAGTAATAAAATTTTAGTTTAACGGAGCTAAGCTCAGTTGATTAAAAGTTTTCTTCTCTTTTTCTCTCTCTCTCACTCTCTCTATTCGATTTCTCTTTCTGTCGCGTTTAGTTAACTTTTTTTTGTTGGCATAATTTAACAGTAATTGACTGCCTGCCATGCACATAGAGAGAGAGAGAGGAGAGAGGAGAGAGTGAGAGCAAGAGTTTAATAAAAAAAAAAATAGTTGAGAGATGGTAAATTGAATTAAAAATTAATTCTTGAAAGCGATTTTGAATGTAATTCTGTCGTGCAGTAGCAATTCTGGTTTGCAATTTTAAGAAAAATTTTCTAAAAGAGAGACGCTTTTGCTTGGCAAGGAAAGCGTAAGAAGGTATGTATGTGTGTTTATGCATACGTTTGTCCATCGTCCTAATTGCATCGATGTGATATGTAACCAGGCGAGAAACTCGTGTGCCACGGGAATAAAACAGGAATAAAAGTCTGCGAGCAAAACTCCTTCCTTTTCCTGGCTCGATTCTAACGGAATTATAAGCCTGGCTTAGTTTCACATCAGAATGTTAGCTGCTCTCAATGTTGTAGGCTTGAGTATTCTATGAAATGGTCGAAGGCTCGTGTCATTTGTTTCGGGGTTGCAATTTCCTATTGGTATTGCTGTATGCATGTTCGATTGGCGTGACTGTGATACGACTACGAAATAAATCACTGGTTGGGAAAACTCTTTCCTCACGCGTCTTTTAAGGCAATATAAATGGATTCAAATCAAATGTTTAAAGAAATTGCTCTGCATTCCGTTCCGTTTTTCAACAGATTTTTATTCAGTTCCTCCAGAATACACGGTATGAGTAGTGTTGCGTGTGCCATAAAAGGGTACAGTTCAACCATCAAAACTCCATTTTTTCGATTGTTCAAGGTACATAGGAATGCCACAGAGCAATTTTCCGAACTTCCTATTAAAGTTTAGCATTGTTTCATGGTTTTCATCCAATACTTCAAGGGAAGCGGATGAATTAGTTTACTGTAGCAGGTTTTAGTATAACAGGGTTGCCATCTACTGTTGCCTAAAAGCTATGCCTTCTAAGGAATTTTTAAGAGGAATTTTATTTCTTGACTTCTGTTTGTTTTTTCACAAGGGGGACTATAAGGCTTGTGTTGTAGGCAAGTTAAGATTGTCAACAGATTCAGTTCGACACACTTAGACTCACAGATGTATTGATGACAACACGGTGCCCTATTAAACAGTGTCTTCAGACTGTAGTCTTTACCATTTCCAAAATAGTCTCCAGCCACATATTTAGACGATTGCTCTGTAGTATCACACCGCAGTTTGAGTTTACGGGGCAGTAACAGCTCATCCAAGCCTTTTAAATTTCGTGGAAACTGTAGAGAAGTGCCTGACCTGGCAAGCCTATTTGTCGCCTTATGTTCCTCTGTATTTTCCTATGCCTAGCGATCCATACAATTCGTATTTCGAACTTTTCGGCTATGCCTTTAAGAAATGAGGGACAGTAAGAACAGTTCTTGACCTCAGAAACGAGGGTTTCAAGTTTTCAAAGGCAGAGCAGTTGTACATCTTAAGACTCCTTGATAAGAAGGATTTTCGGTTTCGTTAACGGGGATTATTGAATGACTTATTTGCAGGAAGTCGTGGAGTTTTAAAATGTTTAAAATTCGCAGCCATAGTGAAAGAATTGCTTAGGGTTTGCATTCAAGCACTACGAACTTTACAACATGTTAACTTAGGATGACGCAGGACACTTGAGCATACAGGTAGAACTCGTTATATTCTGTTCATATTGTATGGGAGGAGTACACCAACTCTCTTTAGCGAATAGAGATTGCCAAACAAGTTTTGCATGTGTCCCTTAACAAAAGTTATTCCATAAATAAGCTAAGGATACTAAAGAGGAATTAAAATTGTGTTCCCCCTCTTGAAAATGTGTTGTGTGCAAAGCTTAAATCCCTTAAAAATCCACAATATTTTTTGTGGCACGAACGAACAACGATACCTTATGGTTGATAGCCGGAGTTTGATTTTTTTTTTTGTGACCAAATGTATGCATGTGTGGTTGGCTTTACCTTACGAACCGAAATCTATTAAAACCGCAAAAGGATACCACCAACTGTATTGCTTGTATGGTACGTGTACGGCAGGCAACATAAACTAAAACATGTGTGGCACGCAAATAGATACCCATGCTATGGTCAACTGAGAGTATGTATGATAGCGATACAAGCAAATTGTCGTGATAATTTCTTAAAAAAAAAATATGAAAACAGTCCTTATCCTGTATGCGTTTAGAAATTTAAGTTCTTTAACGTTATTACTCCCCTGAGTATAAAGGGAAAACAGGATAATATTCTTTGCCTTCTGCTGCCATAAACAAATAAGAGTTGAAAACAAGAAATGAAAAAGTTGTTTGTGGCAGTGGCACTATTAAATTGAAAATAAAACGAAAGGAAACTCTACAATCCTGCTAACACACTTAGCGAGAAAGAGATGGAAAGAGAAACAGGAAATAGTGGAAATAAACAGGAAAAGGACACCATGATTGCATAAGGATTGACCATCACCACCACCATCAACCACCATGCTTTTAAATTTCTTTTTGTGGTTTTGAAAAAAAAACATGTTTTCGCCTCTTAAAATACAAGGAAGGAGGGAGGAAAGAGGGTGTGCACTTAAACTATGTGTGTGTGTGTAAGTGCCCGTGCCTGTGCAGTTAAAGGCCAATTTAAATTGGCTCGTATCGTATTTAAGCCATAAAAATAGTGTAGAAAAGGAAAACACACATAATTTACCGGAAGTGTCCAACACATTAACAATTTGTAAACACACACACACACATATACACAAATTACAATTCATTTCGAAAAAAAAAAACATTTTAAGCTCTCCAGGCTAAAAGCACATGTTAAGGCTAAGGGTGTTGATATTATGGAACTGGTTACGTGACTAACTCTTGATGAACACACGAACGAAACACGGAATGCTGAATTAAAATTATTAGTTTTAGAAAAAGAAAAACGTAATGAAAACGAGTTCATGGTGAATAGGTAACTTGATTGTCTTCAGGGCTGTTAATTAACCACAAAACAATTTATTTTTGACCATGTGGAACAAATAAGACATTTTTAATAACCCGTTTTTACTTAATTGGCCATTAGAACCCTTCAGTTGGGATTACAACCTAGTCTGGCACATCACCCATGTTGTGTGTTGTCATTGGCGGGACTTACAGTTTAATACGGACTCCAAACGGCATATTTTGAAGATACTTTTCATAACAATTTTATTTTACTGTGAGAGTTTTTGCCAGAATACTGCTAAAAAGAGGTCACCAAAGAAGTATTTTTGAGTTTAGCGTTAAGTTCGAGATGTCTGGCTTAGAGTTTGATTCACAGCTCAGCAGCACATACTCTCTCTTTGTCTCTAGCTCAACAGGTGGATGCAAAATACTCGCCAGGAATATGTCTGTGAAGATAAATTCGAATTTAAAAATCAATGACACAAACCCACACTTTTAGCAGCGCCACTTCTTGCCTGTAACAGGGTAAACTTTGTTATCAACAGAGCACTGTTAGCTTAACAGTGGCAATAGTAGATTAGTCTTCTACTTTGCAATTATTACAGACCATTGACATAAAACATTATGATCCCGTTTGATCATTATTATTCGTGGGGATGGATGGGTATCAAAAATAGATTTTGTCAAAATTAAATTTCTTGAATCTCAAAATTATTCCAGCTATCCCACTACCAAGGTTCGAAAGAGGACCCTCTGGACTACCATTTGCATATAGTCAGATAGGTGTACTATTTCTTATATGTTCCAAAATGACCACTGATCTTCTAGAGAATTTTCCAGCAAAAAATTAATATTTTCAAAGCCAATTTTCTCAATACCATATTACTTTATAAGAGACTTTTTTGCTGATTATATTAAGAGGCCTTGGAACCTGCCTTTGAATATGATATGGTACTCATAGATCTAGTATTTGTCCGAAAATTAGCTTCTAAACAAGTGGGTTTCTTCAGATGGATACTGTTAAACACGTAACAGTGCTCTGTTAAGGGTAAATTTTGCTCTGCTAACGCCAAGTGTGGCGCTGCTAAAATGTATGGATTGTGTCTTGGATTTTCGAATTCGAATTAATCTTCACACACATGTCAGGAATGCTTCCTAAGATTTGATAGTAATGAACTCTTCAGGAATTACTGGAATAACAGAATAACGGACAGATAATCCTCTACACAAAAGCCCCTCTGTGAAATAAGCAAAGGGGACATCGGAAGGTATTTCTAAACGCGACAAAAATGTTGAATGAAGGAAAGTTAGTCGATTAGATAATAATAAAACTCTCCTGAAGAAATATACAGTGTGGACAAGAACCATACATACCATATATCTCCTGTCTAAAGAAGAAAAAATTGAACATCTTGAATTAGGAAGTAAGAGGTGACCCCTTAGAACTAGGCACGTAACCAGCTCTGTGTGAAAAACCTAAATCTTGTATTCATCGTCTTTTACAGCATTTTATGATTTGTTTGTTTTTCTTTTTGTTTTTTAATTTTAAGCTTTTTTTCCTCTTGCATTTTAAACACTTTCAAGGATAAACGCTATTGTAAAGGATATCCACAGATTTAAATTTCAAAATGAAAATACTTTCTCAAGCACTATAGTTTTTACTATTCCCTGTATTAATACCATGTGAGTCATCATTTTAAAGCAATTTTTTATGCTTTTTTTTTCTCTCTCTCAAGTACTTGAGTTTAACTGCATTTTATTAACTGGAGTTGCCAAACGAAACACTTGAGCTATTATTTCTGTCTCTCTCTTACACTCACTGGATTTCATTTAATTTTTTTTTAATATTTTATATGATTTTCACTTGTGTTTTATTATCACAAAAATTTGGGTCAAAATTGTAATTCACCAAGAGCACCAGCATCAGCATCAGCAACAGCCGTCATTTATTATGAACAGATAGACAGAGACGAGAGAGAGAGAGAGAGGAAAAATGAAACTGAAATTAAATTTCTACTTAAGGACACTTGAATAATGAAATTGAATTTAATGAAGGAGGGGGTGTGGGGTTAAACTCACGAAATACATTTTTGGATACCCGAAATTAAAACCTTAAAAACAGAAACTTTTTTCGTTGAAAAATATTTAAAGGTTAATAGAGGGTTGCTTACATATGATCACATGCCACAATCTATTTCCCTTCTTTTGGGGGGGCTAAATTGGCAATCAGCTATTTTATTACATCGACGTACGTTTGTAATTTCCTTGTCCTTTTTATTAATAAAAATTTATTGAAATTGTATGTTGTGACGACAAAAGTCGGAGACCTTGTTTTTGTCCACACCATATCACTGGATAATATTTAGGATTTAATGTATTGTTTATGTTCTTTTATATGTTGGCTGTATGAATTATTATAAATAACATTATTGTAATTATTTTTTATAACAGGCCCCATTGTGCTTAAAATATGTCATATGATGATTGAGTCGATGTTATAAGCTATTTTTAGAATTAGTATTATTCTTTATAACGGTTATCATACGACTCACATTTGACCTACAAGACATTTGCTGAATTCAACTGATGCTTGCTCTCACATTGGTAAGTCGGAGAGTGGGATACAACATGTTTGATGTTCGATCATGTTTGATCCGTTACTCGTTACTTTTGTGTATAAAAGCGAGCGTGACTTCAGCAGTCGGGGCAGTTGGTGGTGAGTTGCTGGTAAGGCAGGTCGATCTAGACATCGGCTGTGCTGGAAATATGATAAATCCCAAGTGGTGTGGTCGTCCCCACTTGTGATTTATTTAAAACCGGCAAAACATTGGCAACTGTGACTGGACGGACTCCGGAGGCCTCAGAACCAGAATCATCCTGTGCGTATGCCGTTTGATTATGTTCTGACAACCACCTCCGGAGACTTTGACTGACCAGACGAACAAAGGGAGATCTTGGAGCCGCAATCATCCTGTGCGTATGCCGTTTGATTGTTGCTCTGACATCCTCCTTTGATTGACTTGACTGACTGTGCCGGGGTAACCGAAAGGACGAGTAGAAACTACAGTCATCCAGAGCGTATGCCGTTTGACTGTTCTTCTGACTCCAAACCCCCTTGACGTACTCGGCACTGTCACTTGACGTACTCGGCACTGTCACTTGACGAACCGGGGCAACAACAAGGACCAGTAGGACCGCAGTCATCCTGGGCGCATGCCGTTTGACTGTTGTTCTGACTCAAACCCCCTTGACGCCTTCGGTACTGTGACGTGACGAACCGTTGTTAGGCCGGCCTAGGATATTTTAATTCATATCCAATTTAATTATTTTTGCTTTATATTTAGTTTTACTTAGTTTAGTGTGTAAGCTATTGCAGTATTGTTAATAAATAGCTTTAAACTTAAACTAAGTGTTTCTTTTTATGTAACCACTGGACGCCGCTGACCTACCCCAGCACCCGAGCGGAAACGTGTCGTTACAATGTGTAACCAGCCTCTCCGATTGCCTTTTCTACTCGTATTTCTAATACAGCACATAAAACACTCTCTTTAAGACCCTCTTCCTCATTTGTTCGCATATAAATTTACTTCCATTTTCTATTATGGTTGGTAACACCACCAATGGTAGCCGTAGTAACTAACACATGTTCCATTTAGTAACACATTTAATGCATTCATTACTTTGGTCGTCTACTTAGTAAACACATACAGTCTCTCTCTCTCTCTCGCTCGTTCTCACAGCTAACACGCACTCTAATAATTATTACACATAAATAAACAAATACACACATATATACACATGCAAAGGCACCTACTATCCATAGTGCAGACTATGAAAAAAGCTTTCGTAGTCTCATAATAAGAACGCAAAAGGAAATGTTTTTTTGTCGACTCTTCAACTTACTCGTCATCCCTACACTCCTTCGGTCTCTCCCTCTCTCTCTCACTCGCTCTGCTTTACTTTTCCGTTCATTTCTTACTTGCTTTGAGTGTTAAATTGTGTATGTTATTGCAATTAAGTGTGTGTGGCTGCTTATGGATGTAAGTGTGTGTGTGTTTAGTTATAAAAATATCACACACAGTGTGTTTAAAGTTTCTTAAAAAAAAATGGAAAGGGAACAACAAAACTATGCTTATTTTAGGAGAGTAACTTTACATTGGGTATGTGAAAAAGTAATTTCTTTACAAGGGAAAATTGATTTTAATTTTGAATTTTTAAAACTTTTTAGCGAAAATTAAATCGAAAGGACCATAAAGAAATTCATACAGTTTTTATGATCTTGAAGGGGTAGTAAAAAGAAATCTATTATTTTTATATGATTTGCCGCTGTTGTAGAGGAAAAAGCTACAGAGATGAAATGGTTGGTGTAACTAGGCAGAACTAACTAAAGGATTGTTATGGTCATATACATACATATGCATGCATGTATGCATCAGAGATCAGCAATGAGTATTCAAAAAGATGAGTAGATTCGAATCATACTCATAATTTCTGATACTTGTACGCATTTATACTTATTTTAATATCATACTCATCCTACTCATATTCAAAGTTTGAAATAGTACTCATCGTACTTATACTTAACTATACGCATGATTCGATTCTCATTTCCTCACAAAATAAGTATGATTCGCGTACGAACACTACAATACTCACTAGAAGGTTGTGTGTTTGGTTTGCTTGCTGTCTTTGTCTTTTTCTTTCTTTCTTTTTTTGTAATTGCAACAACAACTAAGGCTGTAAATTTTGATGAATGATTCGAATCACTCGAATCATTTATGAGTATTATAAGTATTTTTATAAATTTATGAATCTGAATGAGTAGGTGTATGAATCAAACATATTTCGAATTCGAATGAGTTTAATGTCAACGTTGTACTCATACTCATTGCAACTTGTACTTATAAATCAATGTTGTAGTGAGTATGAATGAATTAGAGTAGTTGAATTTCAATACTGTTGACTCACTTATACTCAAAATATGGTCAAATATGCCTTTTTTTGTTCGACATATATCCGCCGTTTTGGAAGCAAGGCCGCCTTCATAGAATACATATTACATTAAGTCTGGGCCAAACGCTTATCACAAATTTTGTTTTACATTTCTGCAGATTCAAAACAAAATCCTCAAATCTCAATAACCTCAAATCTAAGCTCAGTGCCAATGCACTGAACGATCAGCTATCATCTCTGAAGTGTCGGTCACGAATTCGAGTTAAAAATATAATTTTTTTACACTAAAAATGGAGGCCACTTTCCTCCTGTATTTTACTAAGAAATTCCTTTTGCCCTTACCTAATATAATTGTAATGTAATGTATAGACGCCACATTTTATGTGTTGTTGTTTTTTTACCTCGATTCTCAATTTTCTTTTGTTTAGTTTGCAATTTTTTTCTCTCTCTCTAATTTCAGTTGGCTTGGTGGCCTGCTTTTGGTGAATTCAGTTCTTTCGTTTTTTGTTACTCTATTTTCTTTATTATTATTGTTGTTGTTGTTGCTCTTGTTTTACTCCATCTAACATACATACTATGTATACATATTCATGCATACAGTGTAAATTGAGTTCACACTCTGTAATGCATACGCTCGTTTCCTGCCCTTGTTTTTATACTTCAATTTTTTATTATAGTTTTTGGGTTCTGTGTGTGTGTGTGGGTTTTTGGGTCGTATTGGGTTCTTATGGCCCATGGAAATAGTAACAGAAACTCTGAGAAAACGTTTCTCTTTGCCATACAAAAATTGCTTATTTTAGCTATTTTCACTAGAAAAAACAACAAGAAAAAAAACACTAAATAAATCGTAATAAAAAAAAAAGAAGAAGAAGAAATTCAATATTATCTTGGAATAGATTCTTCTGCTTCTGCTACTACTTCTGCTTCGTATTCTTTTGTTTCATTTTGTTTTCATTACGAGCAGGAAGAGAAGAAAATTTTAGAAAATTATGTCGGGTTGTTAAAACAGCCAAAAACAAGGTTAAGGATAAAGTTATTACCATCGACAACACACACACACGCATGCACTCATATGAACACAAAATGTAGGTGAATTGGATAGTAAGTGAGGGAGTCAGTGTGTGAGTGCGAAAGTGAAGGGTTCATGTGTTACATTCGTAGTTTGCCATACGAAAACCATTATTAAGGCATACTTTAAGGAGTGCCTCCTTAAAATTACTGTTATTTTAGCGCTGTTTTTTAAATGCTTTTTTAAAAGTGCTAATTAAGCTTTCAGTGCTTGTAGGAAAATGGTTTGAAGAAGGACGAGCGAGAGAGAGAGAGAGAGAGAGAGAGAGGTAAGGAATGGTGGTTATTAGCAGTTAAATTTCAATCGATTTACATTGCATGTGTGGAATTCGCAAAGCATTACATGTTATATTCACTGGTGGATAAATCTTTTTACGTAAGCCCTTTACATGCCAATAACTTAGCTTAGATAGTAAACTTTCAAGGTCTAAGAAACTACTGGCTGAATTAGCTTCTTGGGTTTTGAACTCTTATGCTTCGATTCCAATTGATTATATGTTGTGCTATTAATATCTGAATAGGTGCTTTTAAAACCACATTCTTTTCAAAATTCTGTAATAAAATAGACAGACGTTGCGCGATTTGATTTATATTCTAGACTTGGATAACAAGTACTCGCATGGACTGTCGGCTCACTTTCGCTGCTTCCAGATAGAAGTCACTGCTGTTTTCTTCGTCGATTAAACTGTTGCTCGGCTGTAGAATATTCCCTACAATCTATTGGGGCGTTCAAACTGCTATAAAGCCCTCTGTGAACGTCATAACGACATCGTATCGACTGTGTTATTAATTTAGCGGCCTGAAGGGGAAACAAATTAGGCAACCCGTTATGTGACCCGCTCATAGAGGATATTTCAGCCCCTCACCATAGCCTTGCACTTCCTGATTAGAAAAAACAATCTGTTCGAGAGCTAAGTTAAGCTGACCGAATCTCGAGGGAGTATATTGCAACTGATTTTTCTCATTAGCCTGGACGTTCACACTAGGCTCCCCATTCGTAAGGGATGCGGACATTTAGGACATCATGCCTGTCGCATAGGCGCTCAGACATATTATTTCTGCAGAAGTTGAAGAGAATCTCTTTCACTTAATATACCACAGCTCTGCCCCTGTGCTAATGCCTTTACCTTATTCCTATTGAAGTGATATTGAAGGTCATGTATCGATGCATAAGGGAATCTAAATGTCTTGAGCTGAATAATCATTTAAAATGATACCCAGGTTTTAACGAGTTATTGAACTCGCCTAAGTGGGAACTTCATGTGACTGTGTATGGTGAGGTCATCCAAACTAATCATGATTTCCACAAAGCAAGGAAATTCAACGATTAGTGCAGTTTACTTAGTTCGTCACAATTATAGTTAGAAGGCGCTTTTACAATTGAAAACGATTTCAATTCGCTCTCTTGTTTCTTTCACAACAAAACTGCGAGAAACAGAATCTTCCTGTCATGCGAAAAACATAACAAGTCTTCTACTTTTTGTTTAAAAACAGCGATTGTCTTGAAACCTATCCATTTTACCGCACAATATTTCAACTTCAAAAGTTGCAAGCAGCAGGTGCATTTAAAAAATAAGAAATTTTGAAGATGAAAATGCCAAATGCTGGCAGCTTTAAGGTGGAAACGTCAAAAACTACTCATAATACTCACACCGAAGAAGGCAATTGCAAATGAAGGCAGAAACGAAACAAAACGAAAGTTTTCCCTTTAATATCTCAATTACAGAATAACATTTTGAATAACGCCTACGCACCCTGTAGATAATATTACAAACGCCGTATGCATGCACATACGTGATGAGAATAACAAAAAAAACGGAAATTTACTCTCATGTATAGGAGAGTATGTACATATGTATGCATGCATGAGCATAAATAATAGCTTTACTCTGTGGGTGTGTGTGTTTTTGATAGTTGAGTAGTTAAAAAAAGAAAACAACAGTCATACACAGAGAGGGAGAGAGAGAGAGATAGAAAGGCAGAGTGAGAGAGAGCGAGTGAGTTAAAACAGCAAATAATACCAGTATTCCTTCAAACATGTCCTTCAAAGTATAAAAACACAATACAACAACAACAACAACAACAACAAAATGAAAAGAACAATAACAACAATTTATTCTGTGCATAACTGTCATTTTGTTAGTTTATTTCTTTTTTATTCTTTTTATTTGTTTTACTCTTGTTCTTTTATTATTCATATACCCCACCCATGTAAGTATGTGCGTGTGTGTCTGTGTACTGCATACACTCACATTAACTACCTACCATAAGTATGTGCATGTTTGGGAATTTCTTTTACTCCTGCAGATGCAATTTCTCTCTCTGATGTGATGTATTCTCTGAACAAATAATTTTTTTTTTACTTTTTTTATGATGAGCACACATTTAAGTGCTTAAGAGATGATTACCGTTATTTTCTTTTCGCTTTTATTTGTTCTTTTTTCATTTTATTTTTTTAATGCAATTGCTAATGGTTTTCGTTTCTTTATTGGTTTGTAATTCGCCTCATTAATATTGTGAAGGAAGAGAACGAGGGTGAGACAAAAGTATTCGTGCAAACTGTTCATATTTCTATACGATGGAAAGGGGGGGGGGGGGGGGGTTGATTCATTTGTAGCGTAAATACTAAAGCTAAGGGCGAGTTAAGTTGCTCAGCCGGCTTTAATTTCAGTTTAAAAACAGAACGCCGATGGCGACGATGATTTTTTTCAATAAAAAATTGTCTGTTAAAAACGACAACGAAAGCAGTCGGAAGATAGATTGTGCTGCCCTCTATCTCTATAGCGCGTCATTATATTCAACACCCTAATCCTTACAAGGTTCCAGATATTATTCTGTGTCCGAATAATTTTCTGTCTAGTACCGGATCTCAGGTGTTCCTTGTGAGCTGCTCTTCCCCAAAAAAAAAATTGTCTGTTAAAGAACGACAACGAAAGCAGTCGGAAGAAAGGTTGTGCTGCCCTCTATCTCTATAGCGTGTCCTTATGGTAACCACCATAATCCTGGACAGGGTTGTGGATATTATTCGGTGTCTGAATAATTTTCTGTCTGAATACCGGATCCCACCCATTTCGTTCTGAACTGTATTAAGCAGCACAGGCTCAAAATGTGTGCGTTGATGATTCATTCTCCTTAACACAGACACTAACCATTGGGTTTGAAACGATCCCTTTACTAAACGATCACTATTCCCTAGTTTATGATTGAAATCAAACGATTTTTGCACAGTGTACAGCAGCCAATTCAACTTCATTTGCGTGTCCATATTGAAATATGGATTGCTTATCGATTACCACATATGCATTCGCTATTGCCTCGTTTAATAATTTGTAAACAAAATCATGAGTGCACCAAAACATGGATTGAAAACAAATCGAAAATGCAATGGTGAATTGTGATGACAATACAGATTTGAATTTACCGCTGATGCCTTAATTCTGCGTCACATTTTCCTTTCCGCTTTTACGCTCTTATTCTGTTCTTACTTACGTTAAATGATGCACTAGGAGAATTAACGGTGCATTAAGAGAATCTTGTATTCTGTAGTTTGAGTTTAAGTGCCTTGACCATTAAAATTTTTAAAAATTTCTCTCCCTCTCCTGCATTCTCTTTTTCTCTCTTGCTATTTAAGTCCAATTGTTTTGTTGTATAAAATGAAATTGTTTCATAAACAATTGCCAATAAAGCCCTTGACCTATAAAAATAAACATACATACAAACGTATACAACATATACATGTACACGTAGCCATATCACAAGAATGCATATGGGGGCTACTGTTAGGCTGGCTGTAGTGAATCAGTGCCTTCTAATGTTTTGCAATTGAATATGCACACATGCATTCAATGATTTTTGATTTCTATTTTTTACTACAACAGAAAGAGAGAGAGAGAGAGTAAGAGCGAGAGAGAGTAAAAATCTCTTTTAAAGTGTTGGTTTTTATGCACTTAAGGGTGCTATTATGAAATTCCATTTTATTTTTCTTGTATGAATTGTTGTTGTTGTAGTAAATCTTAATGCTCAATTATTTATGTATGTGCATATGTGCATATGCATGTTATTATTGTTTCCTTTAGAGGCATAAGTTTATTGCATAGAGTGACCAGATACCCTTAATGGCAAGCATTCTCCTGTTTACATAATTACTTACTTAATTGGTCATTACATCCCTTTTAGTCAGGATAACAACCTAGCTTCTCACATCACTTATGTTATGCAAGTTAATTTTATTTATGAGAGGCGGGAGCTACAGTTTAAACATCGACTTCGAACGACAGATTTTTGAGAAACTTTTCATGGCCAATTTATTTTACTCTCGAAATATTTGGCAGAAGACTGTTGAAAGGAAATAGCCGATAGGAATATTTTTTATATTTTTCCGATTGCTCACCTGTGGTTTGAACTACGGGCTCCGATCCAATATTGGCTTATTACGAAACTTGGCGACTTACTAGACTATGGCGACTTTAAACAGATGTTTACCCTCTAAAATACTGTACGAATTATTAAAGATCCAAACCATGTGTAAGAGGTGTGTCTCCAACCAATATTTCTGGGAAGTATTGTACCCATTTGCCGTAGTCTAGTAGGTGGTGTGTTTTTTATCTTATTATACTTGAGGCCAGTTGTAAAACCTCAGATCAGACTTCTCCAACAAAATGAAGTAGGAAAAAATATTTCTTTTGAATTGCCATGAAAAGCTTCTGAAATATCTGTCGTTCGGAGTCGACTTTAAGCTGTAGATCCCGCCAATCATGTATAAAATTAATACACAATATTTGTATCAGAGGTCAGCAATGAGTATCCAAAAAGATGAGTAGAATCTAATCATACCCATAATAATTCTAATAGTTAATCGCATTCATACTTATTTTAATATCATCGAACCTCTACTCATATTCAAAGTTTGAAGTACTTATCATATTCATACTTAACAACACGTATGATGTTATTGATTTCGACTTTTCATAACTCAACACATACACGAATCACAAAATAAGTATGAATCGCGTACGAACACTAAAATACTCACTGGAAGCTGTATGTTTGCTCTACTTGCTGCTCTGACCTTTTTGCTTATGTCTCTGTTTTTGTTGTTGTTATAAAAGCAACAACAACTAATACTTTTAATTTTGATGAATCATTCGAGTATATTTCTAAAGTTATCAATCTAAATGAGTTGCCTGGCTTATGAATCAAACATATCTGGAATGGTATGAGTTTGATGTTGACGTTGTACTCATACTCATTGCAACCTGTACTTATAAATTAACGTTGTAGTGAGTACGAATGAATCAGAGTACATAGTTAAATTTCAAAATTGTTGACTCACTCACTTATATTCAAAATTTCATGAGTGCTTATGAGTAGAAAAAAAAACGATTCATTGCTCATCACTGATCCGTATGATGGCAAACTGTCAGTTCGCAACTAAAATTAAATACTTCAGGTTTTTTTTTTCTATTTCAAGATAATATCTTATGGATACCATAGATGTTGTTTTCAATTATAAAATACAAGACCATTAATTAAACATTTAAACGTTAAAGTGTCGTTAATTTAAACGATTTTTATCTCCATTACATCACAAAAAAACAATTTCTGTTACAGCATCATCTGCAACTAGTATACGTATCTGTATCCGTATCTGTTTTCGTATCTGTATCTCATAGTTTAATTAAGTGTATCTTAATGCATTAAAACATGTTTGCAAGTTTGTTTGGGACCTCTTCAAAAAAAAGGCCATTTCAGTTGAAAGTGTTCTTCTTACAATGTCTCTTTGGCCATGTACTCTGGCATGTACATATGTACGTACGTTCAAATGAATAGAAATCCTTGATGCTTTTTAAAGATATAAAGATACATAAGCTCTCTCTCTCTCGCTCGCTCTTCTATCTCTCTTTCTATCACAGATTATTTGTCACAGATAGTTGAACCATTAATTAACACTTGAATGCTTGGATGCATGGATGGATGGATGGATGGATGGCTGGATGGATGGATGGATGGATGGATGGATGCTTCAGGTGCGTGTGTGTGTATGCGTGTGCGTGTGTCTTTGAATAAATTAAACTCTCGCTGAAGATCAGTTATTCTTGATGAGCATTTCCTTTGGTCAGCCATGAATTTTTCTTCTTGTTCTTCCTCTACTTCTTCTTCTTCTTGATTTTAAATTTGAATGCCATAATGAAACTGACATTTAATGACAGCCAAAACAGAACAGAAATTCTAAAAATAACTCAATGTTCATTCGTTCGTACGTTTCGTTCCCTGTGGCTTGTGGTTGTCGTCATCAACTACTTGTTCTTCAGTCTTGTTCTTGTTCTTAATTAATCTTAATTAAGCGCATAAAAATGCTCGAAGAAAAAGCTGCATTTTCAGAGAAGAAACAGAGAGGAAAAAATGCAAATATTTAAACGTTTTTAACTACAAACGAGCATTGAATTGAATACCCACGGACGATGGCATCAGTTTATATCACAACGCCATGGCATCGCATTGCATTGCATCACGCAGCAGTAAATGAATTGAAATGGATCTGGTGCTGCTGCCCGCTGCTGCCTGCTACTGCTGTACTGAGTTGAGTTGAATCGAGTTGAGCTCGCATTCGAACACGTACAAATAAAAATTGCTGGCGTATGGAAATGAAAATGAAAATTCCACTGGGGATTTATGAAATAAAATCAGCCAGTAGAAGGCAGCAGCATCAGCAGCACAAGAAATTTACGAAGAAATCCAACAAATTACATACAAAACAGCAAAGAAAAGCAACAAAAAAACAGAAAGAACATAAAGACGACAGAAAAACCCCATAAAAACTATTTTTAATGCACAGTCAGAGGTCAAAGTCATTAATAACTGCACATCACAAACATGGTACATTGTACCACACGAGTTACATGAGCAAAATTTTCAACCTTCTGTCCGCCTCCTCCTCCTCCTCTCTACTCCAGAACAATTAATTCTAAGGCCGAGCCAAGATTGTAATGTCACCACCACACCACCAGCTGCCACGCACCATTTTTAGCCATTAATTCCCCTCCCCCTCTGAGAGTTAATAGAGTGCAAGCAAAAATATATGGGCATTCTTTGTTAAAGTGCCACGCATTTTATGATGGCCCCCAGCATGTGCGTGAGATCTGCGTTTGATTTTTGAACTCTTCAAAGGCGATAGAAGAAATGCTTCAATAAAGAAGAATTTTCTGGTTTTTAATTAGATTTCACGAGGGTCACATAGAATTAAGCAACCGTGACCCCAAATGCCCTCTGCTTAAATACCCCAAAAAGAAAATCAATTCGAAATCATATAAGAAAGCCCTTCCATTTGTCAATGCAATTTGTCTTAGGCTTAGTGGGCAACTTTTGAGTGTTCTAGTTTCATTAATAGAAAGAAACACTCTTCTACTCTTTAGCCTACTTGAAGACTTTGAGGTAAATTGCAACACGAAAGTGTTCCTCTCAACGACTTGCAAAGTCAGGGACTTAATCCAAATGATGAGGAATTAAGTCTTGGATTTGCTTTTGGATTTGGCGATAAACTTCGTGTAGAGAACGTGACTTAAACTTGGAAGAAGACTGAAGCCCAGTTATTGGTGGAATTATAAGAGTTATCACCTACTTACTCGTCTACTTAGGGCTACGGAAGGAACTCTACTCCTCATAATAGAAATGGCGCCAAGTTTCCGAAGTTAATTTAAAATACGTGACTACTAGAGTCAGCACACACATCCCTAATCCTTTGTGGCTATATTTCGATACTCTTTCCAGAGATGTATGTGAAGATAAATTCAAATTTAAAATCCAAAGACGCAAACCCACACTTTTAGCAGCGTCACTTTTCGCCTTTAACAGAGAAAAATGTGCTACTAACAGAGCACTGTTAACTGTTTAACAGTAGCACTGAGTAAATTAGTCTTCTAATTTGCAATTATTGCAGACTATTGGACATACAATTTAATTCTCGTTATGATTATTATTATTTGTGAAATCTATAGGATGGTTGATGGGAGATGGAGGGGGATAAAAAAATAGCTCCTAAACAAGTGGGCTTGGTCAGATGGACATTGCTAAACAGCTAACTGTGCTCTGTTAAGGGTAAATTTTGTTCTGTTAAGAGAAATTTTGCTCTGTTAACGCTAAATGTGGCGCTGCTAAAATTTATGGATTGGGTCTTGGATTATCAAATTCGAATTTATCTGTCTTCGGTTGGTGTGTACAAAATGGTGAAGTCGAGCTTAAAGCCAAGGGGGAACTTCTAAGGCAAATTGAAATATGGGCTATTGAGGCCAATTAATTTTCTCGAGTGACCAGTTGATCAGGCAACTTTTCTTCCTTTTATACATATTGGCCTGAGCATAAAAGCTGCCAATACTTTAGTACGGACATTCTGCTCTTTTTCCATTATTCTGCCCAAAAGAAGAGTCAATAAATCGCGAACATATTTGGCACACGATTGAACACGATGTAAATCCAAGGCAAATGTAATCGATTGTCTGTCTCCATGGGTTTCATTTCGTTTCGTTTTGTTAAGAAAACAGATTCGTTTTCTTTTTCGTTTTTTTTGCCTTCAACCAGATTATACAGGTTCTTGCCTGCAATATTTGTTGTAACACCCTATCACAGAAAAGGGGGCTTCATTGGTTTTCTTCGTATGTTTGGCTAACTACGAACACTACTAACAACTTTTTGGGTGTGTAGGTTAACAAATGGTAGTGTTTAGTTAAGTGTAACTGGTTTTAAGGCAGTTTTTTTTTGTTCTTCTGTTTTGAAAATCGTTTTCTTCTTCTTGATTTAAGACACTTCCACTGCATTAATCATGTGAAACAAGAACGTAGAGAGGATAAGGAGATGGGAAGGCTAGGGATTGGAATGTTTTTGGGTACGGCATACATACATATGAAGTAATGTGTTGCTTGTGGCATGTGCATGGAAGTACATACAATGCTTTGGTCATAAATATTGATAATATTGATTGTCTGCCAAAAAATATAAACGTATAGAGACGTCATCAGTTTTCAGGTTGAATAACTTGCATGCAAATTATGTTAAAGGGTTGCCAAGTTTGTAGGAATTACAAAAAAAGAACAAAATGATTCACGAGATTTAAGTTTAAAGTCTCATCTTTCATCCTTCACGGCCTTTTAAAGGAATAGAAATATTAAAAAATTGTTGCATTTACTACACCCCCACCCCTCCCCCTTCTTCTTTAAAATACAAATCCTTAGCCTCATTCCATGTGAAATTTGCCTGCCTGCATAAGTTTTTCGTGATGCTTTTTAAACAGTTTTTATTGCAACATCACGTTCCTTAGCACTTCAGAGTGTCTGTGATTTACTCTTCTCGTCTCAATACAGTCGCTGTACAATGAAAACGACAACGTTTTTCCAGGCATGAAAGCGGCATTCATTTTAGACAAGCATTCTACACACAGAGAAACGCTTGGCGATTTAAGCAGTGCCTTAAAAATCAAAAATTATAAAACGTAACAAGGATAACAGTTCCAGTTTTTTAGGCTTTATTTAGCGGAAAAACATTTTTTTCTTAAGTTGTTTATGTGTGTGAAGATAAATTCTAATTTGAAAATCCAAGTCGCAATCCATAGATTTTAGCAGCGCCACATTTGGCATTAACAGAGTAAAATTTCCTCTTAACAGAACAAAATTTGCCCTTAACAGAGCACTGTTAGCTGTTTAATAGTATCCATCTGAGCAAGCTCAATTGTTTAGGAGCTAATTTTAGGATATACTGTGAGCGTCAAAATAAAGTAAACACCTTAAAATCTTGTAAAAACAGTTTTATTATTTTTACTTTGATGACAAAGTTTTGGAAAAAATTTTACATAATTCATAACTAATTTAAGAAAAATAAAATTCATTAACAAGATATTGAAAAACTAAGGAACTTAACAAATTAATTCACTTTTAGCGGAAATGTACCATATTTTTCGCATCAAAATAAAGTAAACAGATATATTAAAATTCTCTAAAAAATTGTATTTAATATTTTGTTTGTAATCCTTATGACTTAATCACAGCTGATAATCGTCTAGGCATTGAATCCACAAGTTTTTTCGTAAAATCAGGTGGAATTTTATTCCATTCGTCCTGTAAAACTGCCTTCAGGTGATCCTTGCTAGAAATATTTTTATCTCTAATTTTTTTGTTGAGATACTCCCACAGGTGCTCGATGGGATTAAGGTCTGGGGATTGTGGTGGATGATCCAGAGTTTTTGGACAATGATAAAGCAACCATTCTTTCACAATTTTGGAGGAATGCTTAGGATCATTGTCCTGTTGAAACATCCAGTTTTGTAATAGTTCCAATTTCTCTACACTAGGGCTACATTTTGCTTCAAAATATCCTGAAAAATCTTCCTTTTTCATTGTAGATTCTATAAATACCAGATTCCCAGCCCCTGATGCCGCCATAGATCCTCAGACCATTACTGATCTTCCGCCGTGCTTAACCGCCTTTGTAACATGTTCATTGCTGAAGGCTTCGCTTTTATTTAGGCATATTTTAGGTGGTTTTTTTATACCAAATGTCTCAAAATTGCTTTCATCAGTGAAAAGAATATTATTCCAAAAAGTTTGAGGCTGGTTTAATATTTTTTGGCGAAATTTAAAAGTTTGACTTGGTTAACTTTTGATATGAAGGGCTTTTTACGTGGTACTCTGCCATGTAATCCATTTAGCTCTAAAGATCTTCTGACAGTACTTGTACTCACTGGTTTTCCAGAGGTTTTTGCAATATTTTCAGCTTTTTTTACAGCACTAGAAGTTGGATTTGCCTTTACTTTCCTTACTATAGCTCTTATTTCGGTTTCTGTTAAACGCTTTGGCCTTCTTGCGCCGGGTAAATTTTCAAGAGTATTGTATTTGGCATACTTGTCTATGATTCCTTTTATTGTACACTGGTGCCTTCCAACGATTTCTCCTATTTCACGCAGGGATTTTCCTTTTCTATGTAAATCTAATATGATTACACGTGTCTCAACTGAAGTTTGTCTTCCCATAGTAAGTTTTTCGGTATTTTACCTCTTTCAAAAATAAACTTGAAACTTGCAACTACTTTAAAGGGCACTTTACCGTGTTATACTTTCAAAAAATTTAAAAAATTGCCACTACTACTTTTGCAATGAACAGATTTTTCCATTGGATGATGCCACTGTTGACTTTATTTTGATGCGAAAAATATGGTACATTTCCATTAAAAGTGAATTAATTTTTTAAGTTCTTTAGTTTTTCAGTTTTTTGTTAATGAAATCTATTTTGCACTAGTTATTAATGAATTATGTAACATATTTTTTTAAACTCTATCATTAAAGCATATTTAATAAAACCTTTTTTACAAGATTATGTGGTGTTTACTTTATTTTGACGCTCACTGTACACTAGGTCCATAAGTACCATACTGTATGCTAAGGAAGGTTCCAAGACCTCTTTATATAATCAACAATATACAGTAAGACCCCGCTCAACGCGGGGGATACGTTCCAATAAGTTCCAGCGCTAAACGGGACAACTAATAAATCAACTGTGACGCAGGAAAGATGCGTTCGTACTGTGATTACGACTTCGGAAAATACAGTTGGAATCTTTATTCTGGGAAGACTAACAAAAGAGCGTTGAAAAAGATACGTAATATACACCGTCGCTATATAATGCGCCGCTTTTGTAGTACTGCGTAATACTAAAACAGCGTTAAGCGGAGCAGCGTTAAGCGGGGTCTTACTGTAGTCACATATAAAGTGATATGGTTTTGAGGAAATTGGCTTTGAAACTATCAATTATTTACTTTGAAATTCCCTAAAAGATCAGTGGCCATTTTGGAACATATAAGAAATAGTACACCTTCCCGACTATACGCAAATAGTAGTCCAGAGGGTCTTTTTTCGAAACGTAGTAGTGGAATAGCTGTAATAATTTTGAGATTTGAGAAAATTAGCCCCCTCCACCCCTACCAATCATCCCATACATTTTAATATTTTATTCACAAATAATAATGATCATAATGAGAATTAAATTGTGTGTTGTAGAAGCCTAATGTACCTACTGCCACTGTGAGACAGTTAACAGCCACTGTGAGACAGTTAACAGTGCTCTGTTAATAGCAAATTTTGCCCTGTTAAATACAAAAAGTGGCGCTGCTAAAAGTGTGGGTTTGTGTCTTTGGTTTTTAAATTCGAATTTATCTTCACACACATAAATTGTTTTCCCCACCCTCGTATAATATTAAAACAACGTGTCTTATTATAAAACAGAAATTTTGTGTTCCATGAAATGAAAACTTTTCTCTTTTGAAAAAGCTTAAAAATATCTTCTTATAAACAATATAATACTTCTCCGCCATATTATTGCTCTTCTTTTCTTTTTCTTTCATTGATGAGTTTTTTTTTTTGTCGTAAACAAACGAAGAAAATAAAATCCAAGAAAAAACTTTTAAATAAAAATCCAATTAAAATAAAAAAAAAATGCAAGGAAAACATTAAAGTATGTATGTATACGCTGTTTAGAAAACAGTATGTTTTAATGCTAGAATTACTCTCACACACACTCATATACACATGCAGTAAGTAAATAACTCTCTCCCACTCTCTGTCACATGCCATAGGAACAAAAAAAAACACATTAAAAACGAAAAACAAAAACAATTTTTTCTATAATTTAATCTTTAAGCATTAAATAGCAAAATAATGCGAATATTTTCAAAGACGAAGGAAGGAAAACATTTCAGAAGGGATTTTCATACTATGTGCTGTCATCCTCTTCTTTTTATTAAATAAAAAACAAAAACAACAACAATAAGTTTAAGAAAAAGCATAAAAGTTTTGTGTTTACATGAGTGTTTTATTACAACGACGAAGAAAACAAAGAAAAGAATGTAACTGTCGCACGCAAAAAAAAAACTCTTTCTTACTCAACGTAAGCGGAGATGAGTACTTTAATAAACGGGAGAGAGTAACATGCATACACTCATACACATGTAAGTGTTTGCACACATAGCATGCGTATGCATGCTTGCCTCGTATACACAAGAGTATTATCAATTTTATTTTATGTTTTCTTTGTTTTGTTTTTCAAAATTAAACATTAAAAACTTTGCAATCCTCTCTTTCTCTCTCTCTCTCTTCCCCTCTTTTTAAGCTTCCTAAGTGGGTGGAAGAGTGAAAGGAAGACAAATTGATGGCAAATGAACATTAAATTTAATTTATGAGTACGTGTAAGAGAGCAAATGCAATCCATCTTGATTTGTGCGTGTGTGCGTATGTGTGTGAATACTTGTCATAAACTACACTCAACGAATTTAACACATTCAATCACATATTTTTACTTCAAAATTTGTCTCTCCTCGTAAAACACCATTCCGTGCCACGTTTATGGTCATTATTGTACCAGAGAGCCTTTATAGCCAAAAATTTGTTCCTATTTTCCTTTTTCAACGAAATTCCATGTTTTTTTTGTATGTAGTTGGTATCTGTGCTTGCTTTTGATGTGTTATTCATCAACTTAATTACTGGATATTTTGTTTAATTTAACTTTTTTCTTCTTTTTTTTATCGTTGTTGCTGTTGTTGTTGTTATTTGATAATTAATTTCTGTCACGTGCCACTGTCATAGCAAGAGCTGTGATGAATTTTCCCATGAGAATATTCTGCAGCTTTTTTGAATTTATAAAATTTAAAGCATATTTTTAGGCGTTTAAACCGTGTTTCTAAAAAAATATCAAACTTATGAAGATATATTGACTGTTTATAATAAAGCCTTTAAAAGATATAATTTAAATATTCCGTTTTTATAAAATATCTGGGAAAAGTACAATTTAGTACCATAAAAAGGGATTTTTTAAGACCCAAGCACTATTGAACTTTGAACTATATGTCTTTTATATATGAATTAAAGCTTCTTTTGCTCTTAAATGTTGTCACTATTTGTCAGCATAGGCGCGCATTTAAAAGTTTTGTGTGTAGGGGAACGGTCCTTAAAATCTTCGTGGCCGGCTTTAAACCCATTTGCAACGGCTGAGCGCGAATCGAACACAGTGTATTACGTTTGACATTGTCATTAACGACTCAGTTTTCATCAGAAGCCATAATTCACTTCAGAACTGTGTGAGTCTGCATACCGTTTCAGCAACATGTCACAGCTATAAGCTGTGCAGTCAAGCGGTGTAAAACGATTATTTTTCTCTTTAGCTGGTCCAAGTGTGGTCGGAATAGATACAAATTCAGAGCAGACAATTCACTCCCAACAAAACTGAGCACACAGAAAAACATTTCTGGCCATAAATTCTATATTCACCACGCCTTGCTTCCACCAACATCGCCGTTCTTGTTTGCTATTGTCGTCTGTCAAGCATTTGTTATCATCAGACACCATCAGCTGCTTTTGTTAATACTCACGAGAGTTCCGCAGATGGAAATTAATTTCAAAAGGTTTTCTCCTTTTTTTGTTGGTTTTTTAACGTACGATGTACTTTATTTTCGTTGAATGAAAAAGTACTTAAAAAGTACTTTTACTTAAAAGTACTTTTACTTAAAAGTACTTTTACTTAAAAAGTACTTTTACTTAAAAAGTACTTTTATTTAAAAAGTACTTTTAAAAACGTACGTAGATACATTAAACCTGGTACTTTATTTTCGTTTAACGAAAAGTACTTTTTTTAAAGTGCTTATTTTAAAAGTACTTTTACACTGTTTACCCCCTTTAGCGCTTTCGAATGCCATTTAATTTCGTTTTACCTCTGCTTTGCTTTTCTTTTCTTTCTCATTATTTGCAGCATCAAGTGTGTTGTAGCATATGGTAGCCGCGCTCCCCCACTTCAGACAAACACCGTTCACAATTACTTGGTTCTCTCAGTGTACCATATGAGTGTATGTTCGAGTGTGTGTGCAAATATCACTGCCGTACTGTCTACGACTTCTAGTTTCGTCTGAATTGTTTTTAAAACGTGCGTTTTTAGTCGGCGGAATGTCAAGGATTTATTTTTTTCACTTTTTCATGTTCGTTGTTGTTGTTGTTTTTTACTCCGTGCGTCTATGCTGCTCGTGTACATAATTCAACGTGAATGTGAAAGGGCAGGAGAGTGGGGCAGACTTTAGACAGCGAACATAATCTCACCACAAGTGAGCTACGCGGTTGGATTCATAGGAATACATTTTAATTTTCAAATTCACTGCAACAAGCAAAAAACGTAACGCAACTCTTAACGCATAACAATGCATTTCTGGGTAGTGTGTAGTGTGGGGGGTAAAACACTTTTAAAGTCTGTCGGATTAAGTTTTTAAGTCTGACAGAAGAGGAGGTTGTCGCAGGTAAATATCGATAATTGACGTTTTAAAACTCTTTTCCTAAGTATCACTTGCATATCATCATAAGCAATGCAGGATCAAAGGGAATTGTCTAACGGAAAGGAATTTTTCAACCACATGTATTGAGACTTTCAAAGAAAAATGCTTTCATGTGAAGACTTTTTGCATGAAATTCAATTTAATTAAATTAAATTTTAAAGAATTAAAATTACTATGGGGCCATTCAATCCACTTAAATTGTGAATTTCTCATCAAGAAAATTATGTCGACAGACAGAAGAGGATGGGTTTTGTTTTCTTCTTACCAAGCCATCTTTCTCTCTGTGGTCGGCCAATTGCTTAAAACATGCTGTAATGACGACTAAACTTAGTGATTGTGTTCGAAACACTTCCAGACAATAGAATACAATTTACACTGATTGCAGTCCTCCGAATGCCATTCTGGTCTTGTTAAGTAAGATATACTGCCTTACTACTTAGTAGAGCTGTTTAAGTATTCGATGGGTTTGCTTGAAACATGATTATCTTCCTTCTTCTTCTTCCATTACTTGGGTCCTATAAGGTCCGGTTGTTGACCGAACGTATTCCTTCGTTTATGTCCTGTCCGACATTTATCAACCATTCTGGTAGTGTTATTAAGGTATGGACTTAATCCAAATCAACTTTGGCCAAAAAGTGCTATTATGGTGCTCAATAGGCAATTGAGTAGCAGAGGTCTCTCTCGTACGACAAAACTAATACTCTGCAAGACGCTCATCCTCCCGGTTCTGCCTTATGGCGCAGAGGCATGGACTCTACTAAGCACTGGCAGCCTACGTAAGATCTTCGGTCCAGTGCGAGTTGGCAATCATTTCCGCATCCGATCCAACAATGAGCTGTATGAGCTCCTCAACGACAAGGACGTTGGGCAGCGTGTTAACATCTAGCGGCTGCGTTGACTCGGCCATGTCGTTGGAATGGAGGAGGATGCTCCGACAATACGGGGATCTGCGGAAGTCGGCGAAGAGGTCGACCATGTTTGCGTTAGAAGGACCAAATCTAGGAAGCTCTCTGGTCGATTGCTATGACCAACTGGTGTAGGCGCGCAAGAAGCAGAGGCGCCTAGAAGGATGTGTCAAGACAGGCCGAAATCCGTTGTTAATTGCCAGTTAAGGAAGTAAGTAAGTAACTTTGGCTAAACACATTAAAGCAATGAATTCTGGGTTGCCTAAGAATCCCCCAAAACAAGCTCCAGAAAATTATAGTGAAGATGGTGGTTGTTCATATATTTTCTGTGTCTAAATCTTAGACTCTTTTTAAATGGCATTGTTTTCTTCCTTTGTGTTGTCCATGTCATGGCTTTGTTTCGTTTCTTTCGTTTGAAGCTTTCTGCCTTTATTTAATCTCTCTCATTAGAGTATTCCCTAAATATTCCTTATGCATGTATAATTAAATGATATCGTCTTAACCATGTAATTAGTTTTAGTATCTTGTCAAATTATGGTTCATGTCTCCACTACTTTCTATTCCAGATAAATTTTAAAATTCTTTGTTTTTGATTTTTAATATATTTTCCCCTCAGTGCCTTTCCTAATTTTAATTTAACAACAGCAACAAAAGCAACAGCAACAGATTTTTCACCAAAAAAAAAATCTAATCGGGGGAATTGAATTTATGACAGTTTAAAAACAACTGACGCAATTACCATCACCACACAGACACATGCGATGACATGACAGCAGATAACAACTCAACGGGAGTTTTTGAAAGATTTTTTAATGAATTTTTAAACCAAAAAATTTTAAATTCTACTCCATACCCCACACACACGCATTACAACATCTCTGAATAAAATTCCAAAAACAAAAAAAATTAACCTCATCAGTCAGCCAGTCAACCATAAAATTTATAGTTAAACCTGCTGAAAGTTGTCTGTCTATGCTATTTAGTATTCCTTATTGCGGTTGCCGTAATTTCTCTGACATGGAATTCATTTTATTAAGATTCTACTGTCTTAACAGTGCTCCTTGCATGTATTTCTTCAACCCCCAATAGAGAGACAACAAGATTAAACCGTAACATTAGCGTGTTGACAATATATTTTACCGGTAACTGTTGCTGCTGCTGCTGATGATGATGAGCATAATGATGTTGCTGATGGTTTTTGCGTTTTAATGAGTGTCTCTCTCTATGTGTGTGTGTGTGAAGTTTATTCCTTTAGTTTCTCATATCAACAACACACGCACTCAACTCAACACTACTGTAACAGTAAAGAGAACTACAACAGCCGTTTGTCTTCATTTAAATAATAGCAAGTCATCCTTGTTGTTGTTCGTGTTGTTGTTAAAAGTTCTTTAGTTTTGAATCTTTTATTTCGTAATAAAAGATTAATTAGAGCAGAAGTATGTTTCGCATAGAGAGGGGAGAGAGAGACAGAGAGACACACAATAATGTTGGCAAATTTCTCTAGAGTCTTTAGTTACATACACAGTGATATTTGAGTACGCACATATACATATACTTTCGTTTATATGTAGGTAGATAAAGAGATTTTAAAGGATTTTGCATACCATGTTGGAACAGTTTGAGGAGAGGGGCATATAAAATACAGGCAAATTAATATCAAATCTTGTGTAAGGCTTGTGTAGATCCTTATTGCAGATCTAGACTTGTAGCGCTCTTGTATATTATTGTACTCTATGGGGTTATGCCTCTCTCTTTTCGTCCTCTCTTTGTTAAACTCTCTTTAAATGCTTTTCCAAACGGCACTCATTGCCTTAGCTTTGCCTTTGTTAATGCAATAACAACAAAAATATTTGTAATTATCTGTATGAGTACTTTATTTACATGCTTGTTTGAATGCCAGTATGTGTGCGTGTATGTGTGTAACAATTAATTTTGTTCTCTTGTTGGTTGTGTGTATGTATGTGTTTAAGTTCTAAAACCTGAAACTTTATTTGAATCACAGTCAGTGTCTGTAATAGTTGAACAACATATTGTAGTGGTAGTTGTTGTTGTTGCTGTTATTATTAATTTTGTTTACTTACTAACGCACACAGCCACACACAATGCCATGCACAAATTATAACAAAATACATTAACAAAATTATTGTTACTGCAGAGAACATACAAAGAGAAATTTGAGGTTTTATTTGAACACACACACACAATAACTTTTGTTTTCTCCTCCCCCTCTCTCTCTCTCTCTCTCTCTTTTTCTCTGCTCTCGCTCTGTACTTTTGAAATAAAGTTGTCAATTATTATTACACAATTTCTAATGCTTCCATACATGCATACATACATACATACATAAGTCTTGTGTATGTGTATTCAAACCATCTACATATGTGTACATTTACTTGGCGTTTGGCTGGGTGTTGAGTGTGCATGTGTTTTGTGTACATGTACGAATACACAGAGAAATCTCATGCAATTAAATTAATCTGACAATAAATTTCATGTTTCTCTAATTATAATCAATTGTCAAAAAGCTTTTTTCTCTCTCACTCTCTCTCTCCATCTCTCTTTCTCTCTTTACTCTGGTTGTGTGTGTGTGTAAATGTTATTTTTCATTTATATTTTCACAATAAGCATTAAAAAGGGAAACAAACACTAGGAGAGTACGGGTGCCAGTACAAGTATGTCGTATTCTGCTCGTATTCTGATGATTTATTGCCGTTTGTTTGGCTTTTTGTTTTTGCATAAGAGTTTTACAAGGAGAAAATTGCTGAATATTATTGTGCTTTTCTTTTTGCAGTTGTTGTTTTTGTTGTTATTTATCAATAAATTGTTAATGTTGTAGTTTTTAAACAGTGTTGTCATGTTGTTAAATTATTCATTTTCCATTGCGTATGTAATATTTTGGAAAATCAAATAATAACTGTGTGTGTGTGTGTGTGTGTGTGTACCAAATGCATGTAACAAGTGTTAAATCCCAAATGTCTCTGTTTGCTACTTTATATTAGAAAGGCAAACGGATTTTAAATTTTAATTACAGTTTAAGGGAGGGGATGGGTACGCATTTTAATGAAATGCATTTAAGAAATGTTGAAATTAAATTGATTTCTTATGAAATATTTTAATGTGTCATGGTAATTGATGTTACTTTATTGCTTAATTTTAAAAGTTATTCCACAGAAGTTATTAGATAATGTGTGTTTCAAGAAAAAAAAAATATTTTTTAAATATTAAAACATTTAAAAGTATTTTTAACATACTTTTTTCCAACTAAAAGTACTCAACTAAAAAAAAGTACCTTTTTTTTTACTAACTTTTGGTACTTTTGAATAAAAAAGTACCTTTTTTTTAGTAACTTTTGTTAGTTTTGAATACAATTAAGTTGCAGAAAAAGGAGTAATATTTTCTAAAGAGTTTTAGTAGTCTACAAAAAAGTACCTATTTTTGTACTTTTTGAATCAATTTCATTAATCTCATTTTTTTCAGTTGATTCCATGATTATTAACCCATTCTAGTAGTTTGTGGTGGTATATGAAAGGGTGTTGTGAAAATCTACTGCATTGTTTAAAAAGTATTCAACTGTAAAAAAGTACTCCTTTGTTTTAGTAACTTTTGGTACTTTTGAATACTAAAGAAATTAGCAGATCTTTTGAATACAAACAAGCAGCAGAAAAAAGCAATCATATTTTCCAAAGAGTTGTAATTGCCAACAAAAAAGTACCTATTTTGGTACTTTTTGAACCAATTGCATTAATCGAGTTTTCTCAGTTGATAACACGATTATTAATCTATTCTAGTAGGTTGTGGTGGAATGATAGGATGTTATGAAAATGAATTGGATTACTGTGGTTAATGTTAGGTGGGTTGGAGTACTGCTACGCAATACTATAACTTTCAAATTTAGAGAAACATTACTCATTAAGTCCTATCTTACTTACTTCCTTAATTGGCCATTAACAACCCGATTAAAGGATTTCGCACTGCCTTAACATATCCTTCCAGGCGTCTGCTTCTTGAGCGCCAACACCAGTTGGTCACACCAATCAATGATACGACTTCCTCGGTTTGATCTTTACAATGCAAACGAGGTCGTTCTGTTCGCCGACTTCCGCAGATCCACGCATCAAATACCCGTTTCGTCGGAGCATCCTTCTCCATTCGAACGTCATGGCCGAGCCATCGCAGCCGCTAGATGTTAATACGCTGCATGACGTCTATGTCGTTGAGGAGCTCATACAGCTCACTGTTGGATCGTATAAGGAAATCATCGCCATCTCCTTCTAGACCAATTATCTTACGTAGGACTTTTCTCTCGAATACTCTCAAGGCAATTAGCCTTTGCGCCATAAAGAAGTACGGGGAGGATGAGTGTCTTGTAAAGTATTAGTTTTGTCGTACGAGAGGGGTCTCTGCATTAAGTCCTATTTTTTTACTAATTGGCTCTGCCTGGTTTTATGACATTAACCTAACTGGAAGGTGTCAGAGAGCTTACCACATACAGTTTTTGAGGAGTATTATTTTCTACGGCGATGTCGCCTTAGTCTAGTAGGTAACGTGTTGATTTATTATCGGGTGGGACTGAGCCAATACAAATATTGAATCAGTATCGGGACCTTGAATTCTACTTTAATTTACAAATACTTTACTTTTGTTCTTGACACTGTTAAAGAGAAACTTCTTTGTTTGTACGCATTTTTAATGTTTTCCTAAAGCATTACGGAGCCAGGCAGTCGCAAAAAATACTTTTTGGTGCCCGAAAAGTTAACTTTTTGAGCAAATCTACGCAGTAAATGACGCAAATGAAGTACTGATCATGCTCTTAATTGGCACAGGGAAAAGTCTTTCTAGTGCGTCCTCTATAACACATTCTAATTTTGAATGAACAGTGAACAGTCACACGCATAAGCATTCATAATTTAAATCGCAACTAGTAGTGACTCCTCTCCCCTCTCCCCTCTCTTCTCTCTCCACTCTTTTCATTTATGACCCGATAATTGAAGAGAATGTAGAGCTATCGATACCGGCATATAAACTGAAAATAATCTGATCAAGATTTGTTGCTTTTATAATGAATTTTTTCTTCATACCGCTGCTGCTGTGCTGGCATGTTTTAAACGGATGAAAGCATCCGACATATGTATGTATGTGTGCTGTAAGTATGTTTGAATTTGACATACAACAACACAACAACATTAATATGCATACGGTGTATGATTTGTAAAAAAAAAAAAAAAAAACAAAAAAAAAAACTTTTTGTCTCGATGTGTCTGACTGTGCTGTGAGTATGTTGATTGACTGGTTGTTTGGCATTGCGCTTGAGTCCAAAAAATACAATGTGTGTGGTTGCTTCTCACAAAAACAACATCAAAAACCAAAAGCATAGAAATTCTCATCATTTTTCAATTCATTCTACTACAGCTCACACATACATGCATGCATACATACCAAGCTTGCACATTTACGACATTACATCGTAGAAGGAAAAAATGAACTTCTCCCGGTGTTCGGTGGTATGCCCATACAAACGAATTCAAGTACAAATCCACGTAAGTTCCATGTAACTCCTACTGTTTGGAATTTTATTTTTTCACAAACGTTTGTTGTTGTCATTGAATTTGTCGCGTCAATATTCCCTCTTTTGGCTGCTTATCTCAAACCAAACCTTTACGACTCATTTTTCAAGTGTTTCTATTTGTCTATTCTTTTAGTTTTTTGTTGCTTTTTTTCTATTCCTACAGAGGTTTTCTTTTCTTTTAAATCATTTAGAGACGTCTCTAGCTTCTGTATTGTGCTGTGAGTGTGAGCATCTTTTTCAATTCAAGTTTAGAGTTGAAGTTCGTTTTTTGCCGTTTGTTGTTGACGTTGTGTTGTCGTAATTAAAAATAACGGTACTTTCTTTTAGTCATTCAGTCTGTTACACATCGACTCTCTCTCGCTCTGTTTAAAAATGCTTTCATGCTTCTTTTCTTCTGTCTCTTTCATGCTCTCTCTCTCTCTCGAGTGTTGTTGCATATTTATACAGTTATTATGTCTGTTATTGCTATCTCGCCCGCCTTTTGTCTCTTTCTTGTAGTTTCATGCTGTTACCACGTCTATTCGAAGACACTTGAAATCATCAGAGCAATTCAAAATAACATCAGCTTTTCTCATCATTAAATTGGTGTTTTTTTCTTCCTCTTCTTTCTTCTTTTTTTTTAAATTTCATTCATTCAAATCATTAAAATAAAATTGAAAATACTTAAGATGTTGACCCTGTATATGGTATTTGTCGTCGTAGAATACTTTGCTTTTTGGTGACTGCAACAAATGAGACAGTCAGTTGCAGCAAAATATTCCATCGAATGCTTTATTAAAGTAATTTATAATATGCATTTTAATATAAAGTCGAGCATTGTCATGATGAGAAATTCACCGTTTCGGCGCACCTGTACCACACTTTGCAACTTTTTACGATGGCGCGTCTCAACCTACATCATTATCATAAATAACTACGGTGTACATGCGCCATCAGCCTCTGTGAACCGATAAGTACCAGTAGTATTTACACGATGCTGGCCAATGTAATGCACCAAGTGACCGCCATATATGTACATACGGTACCGGTCCCGAAAGGGGTTTACCGCTCCTTTCTGATAGTTTTTTTTTTCAATTGTATACGACTACAATATGTCGTTCCATATGAATATGCAACCAACAACCAGGGGTGTCCGCTTTATTTACACAATGTTGGCCGATGTAATGCATCAAGTGACCGACGTATATACACAGTATCTGTCGCGAAAGGGCTTAGCTTTGATTTTTGATATTTTTGTTTCTCATTAAATGGTCTCTCAATTGTATAGGGCACAGCATTGGCTACAATAGACGCTGAAATATGTCGTTTTGTTTGAATAGAGAGCCAAAAATCAGGGGATTATCATTATACATGCACTTTCAGCAAGAAATATCGCTTAAGCGAGTGAGAGTGTTGAATTTTCTAAGATTTTATGCGTTAAGAAAGGACTTCTGCAAAAGGAGTGGGACAGTTGTGCGTACCCACTCAATCATAAACAAATGTGCTCCAGTAGAACTATGGAAATGATTTTCAAGAACAGTTTTCATGTTACATTAGGGCCTCTTCGCTACGATATCATTAGAACTGTGAAACATTGGTCACATTGCGTAGATGCCCTTTGGTGTTTGCAATCAAATGTCTCCGTTGTCTAGTGGGAAGTGTGGTTGCTAATTTGAAGAAAAAGTTTCTTTCTTAGCTTATTTTTTCGATTCCATATAATTCCCGACCGTAACGATAACTGTTCTGAAATCCTTCATGCAATCGCTATCCAGTCCACTCGGTATGTTTCCCTCATCATTGTATTTCTTGTTCGATTTTAACCCAATTATACGAGCACCACATCTCCCATTCCGAATAATGCCCGACCGTAATGAAACCCCGTAACGAAAACTGTTTTGGCATCTTTGATACCAATAGCTATTCAAAAAACCAAAGATGCAAACCCACACTTTTAGCAGAGCCACTTCTTTCCTCTAACAGGGTAGACTTTGCTATTAACAGAGCACTGTTAATAATGTTTAACAGTGGCAATATTTTGCAATTATTGCAGATTATTATGATTATGATCATTATCTTTTCTGGTAGGTGGGGATTTCTCAACTCTCAAAATTATTCCAGCTTTCCCACTATCACAGTTCGAAAGAGGACCCTCTGGACTACCATTTGCATATAGTCGGCGAAGTGTTCTATTTCTTATATGCTCTAAAATGGTCACAGATGTTCTAGAGAATTTTCAATTAAAAAATTGATATTTTCAAAGCCAATTTTCACAATTCTATATCACTTTATATGTGACTGTATTGCTGATTATATTAAGAGGCCTTGGAACCTTCCTTTGCATATAGTATGATACTCATATAACTAGTATTTGTCTTAAAAATAGCTTCTAAACAATTGAGCTTATTCAGATGGGTACTGTTAAATAACTAACAGTGCTCTGTTAAGAGCAAATTTTGTTCTGTTAACGTCAAAATTTGTGGATTGCGTCTTGGATTTTCAAAATCGAATTTATCTTTCCACACATAATTTTTTTTTAAAGTTTTTTCTCTTGAATTTGAGTATGTGCGTGTGAGATTAGGAAAGAAAAATGAAATAATTTTTTTTTACTTTTTTCAAGTTCCATTGTCAGTTTTTTTCTTTATTTTACCCCCTATCGACTACTATTGGTATGGGTGGTGGTGGTGGAAACACTCTTCTGCTGCTTACTTCACTGCCATCATTAATTTAAATATCATGTGTGTGACTCTAGCTGTCATCTATTTAATTGGGTTGTCGTTACAGGGGAGACTTCTTGTTGCAACAACATGTGTTACTTATGTTTTTTCGTTGTTATTTGTTTGTATTTTGTCTCCCTGGCATCTTTTTTAAATTCTATGAATTAAAGCGTGATTTGTTTGCTTTCTTCTGTTTTTAGTTTATTGTCAAATTTAAATGGAGCGTAATTTTCTTTTTGAATTACAAACAAAAAGAGAAATATCACGCACATGTTGCAGCTGTGCAACAGCAACAGTACTAGCAACGGCAAAAGCAACGGTAGTGGCAATGACAATGCAAGTAAAAATGTGTGCAAAGAGTCACTTTCGAAATTATTCAAGAACATGCAGACAGAGTTGTAAAGGAAAGTAAACAATCAAAGTCAACTTAAGTTTTTTTAAGGGTCAATTAGAGCAGGGATGTCTCTTACATGCTTTGGAATATTCATAGTGTGGGTGCTAGACTTTGTTCTATAGCAATGACTTTGGCCATGTCAAAATTGAAACAAATCAAGACGGATTTTAAATTTTTAATTTCCAAGCAACAGTAGAAGACTAACCTACTCAGTGCTACTGTTAAACAGTTAACAGTACACTGTTAATACATACATACATACATACATAAATGGCCATTACAACCCTCCAGTCAGGATTACAGTCTAGCTTCTCACACCACTCATGTTGTGTGCCTTTAATTTTATACGCGAGTGGCGAGACCTACAGTTTAACGTCGACTCCGAACGACAGATTTTGAGAAACTTTTTCATAGCAGATTTATTTACTCTCAGAGTTTCTGCAAGAAATCTGCTGAGAGGAAGTCGCCGAAGACATATTTTTTTCATATTTCGTATTGGTGTCTGGCTTGGGGCTCGAACCCAAGCTTTACGTCTAATAAGCGAACAAACTACCTATGTACTAGACTAAGGCTACACTGTTAATATTAATTTTGCCCGGTTAAAGACAAAAAGTGGCGCTGCTAAAAGTGTGGGTTCGCGTCTTTACTTTTTAAATTCGAAATCTTCATACACATTTAAGTCGGATTTTAGGTTTTCAATTTCAATGCAACTGCTGACATCATAATAAGCATTGAGTCCCCGCTTTATCTTTTTAACGTCTTTTCTTTGTAGGACATATCTCTATCAGAAAGACACTAAGATAGCTAGCTGCTCCTGAAAGCCTAAGACTATTAAGACTTTAAGAGGTTTTCTTTCAATATTCTTCATGTCTAAGCAATAGGGTTTGAGAAATGACTATTAAATGAAAATTCCAATGTCAATATTTATTTGGAAAGGGGGATTGTAACACCATACGATTCATCAAATGAAATCGATCAGTTATGGTGGTGGTGGTGTTAAATGGAAAATAATGCGCCATTATTCATGCAAATAAATCCTTTAAAAAAATTCATTTCAAAACAAAAAGCATAAAAAAGGGGGGGCGGTGAATAAAAACCTTTTTCTTGAAACGTTTGCTGCTGAGAATGAATTTTAAAACGCATCAAGTCATAAATATTGACGTGAATTTCTCTTCGTGAAATCCTTTTTTTCCTTTTTAAATAAAATATAACGCCATACACCACATACAGCATTACATTACATTCGTATAAAGAAACGCAAATAAATCATCAGATTATAGAGAGAACGAAACGAAATAAAATAAAACGCAAAAACTGGGATTATCCTTAAGCCGAAAAAATAAAGAAGAAGAAGAAGAAAAAAGGGGATCCTTTTCTAAAAGAAAAAAAAAAAGGCTGGTTAAACTGACACACAAGAGACAATCATTTGATTCGTTAACACTTTCAAAAAAATATTAAAGAGCCAACCAAGCTTTTGTACAAAAAGAGAATTACTTCAATGCGCCAAAAAATATGCCCATATTTCATTCTCAACCCATAAGTTATGCTACAGTTTTTTTATATTTTTATTAACAGCCCCTAAGTAAGCACCATTATTTATATTTTATGGGTCAAGGTTTTATGTCCTTTTTATTTCACTTTTTTTGAAATAAAAAATAAAATTAAAAATAAACGAATGAAAACTCTCTCTCTTTCTCTTAAAATAATCATCATCTGTCAGTTGATAAAATGATTGGGTAATGTGAGTCATTGTGGCCGCAGAGTTGAATGAAATGCATTTGAAATTGAAATTTTTATCTTAAATTACAGATTGAAATTAAATAGAAAACTAAACAGAAGAATTTAAAAGAAATGAGAAAATATAAAATGAAAATGATTATTTGCTGGGGCCCAATAAAAGTATACACTGTTTAAACTATAAATACCTGCTCCTTAAAGTAGGCTTTTTTAAATAAATTAAAAAGTACTTTTCAATAGCAATACAATGCTTCATTGTAACTTAAAATGATTAAAATTATAAAAAAATTAATTTTTTCTTCCTTTTTTTCATTTCAGGTAAGTTTGCAGCCATTATGGGTTATTTCGTAAGTATTTTAAGACCTGAAATAGGCCATTTCGATCAGAAGTCAAAAAATCTAATTAAACAACCAGAAGGGATTTATATTTGCCTTCAAAATGGCGTAAGTTGGCATCATTGTTTTGGGAAAAGAAAGACTTTTAACAAGATAATGTGTTCGCTGTTACTCTGAATAATAGAAGTTTTAAACGAAAGTGTTCTCATACTTAATATGAAATTGTAACCATTTAGTCAAGATTCCAACCTAGGTTTTCTAAGCGTTAATTTTATACACAAGTGCCTGAACCTGCATCTCGAAGCAAACTTCGAACAACATATGTTTGAGAAATTTTTCATAGCAATTTTATTTGCATACGAGAGTTTTTATCAGAAATCTGCTGAGAGAAAGAAGAAAAATTTTCGATATGTGTGGCCAGGAGTTTGAGCCACGGCCTCACATCTAATAATTTGCTCGTAATTTTATTTAATTTCAAGTTCTATCGTTCGTACTCACATCTGTCATCAAAGTCAACATTCTGAATGGTGGGAGCTAGGCCGTAATCTTGACTAAAAGGTTTGTAGTGGCCAATAATGAATGTTTGTACATAGACCTAGAGTATATCCCCAAATTAGGTCCTAAACAAGTGGGTTTGTTCATATGGATACTGTTAAATAGCTAACAGTGCTCTGTTAAGCACAAATTTTGTTCTGTTAAAAGAAAATTTTGCTCTCTGAACGCCAAATGTGGCGCTGCTAAACGCTATGGATTGCGTCTTGGATTTTCAAAGTTATCTTCACACACATAATTTTACATTCGTTTCTAAAGGGGAACATAAGAAATGCTGTCGAGTTGTATTGGTGGCACAGGTGTTTCCCATTAAAAATGGAAACAAATTGTCTGCCATAGACTGACAGCAAAAGAGGTTTGCCTGCTTCATCCCTAAAACAACAGCAGATAAATTTCATACTTATTTATGCAGCTTTTAAAATACTTTTTATTTTCTAATGGAAATATTTACTTAATGGGAGAGAGGGGAGGGAAGTGGTGGATATAATTTTGAAAATAATTTTGATTTATTCGTGATGGTGCAGCGAACAACCATAGGCGTTTAAATTTTTTTATACGAATCATGTTTTTTATTTTCATTTAAAAATTTTCTTTATAAAATTAGGTAAGATTCTGTCTGTTTGATGGCCTTTGCCCCCACCACCACTCCTACCAAGTGCTTCCATTTTCTAATTCTAATTCCTGCTCTAATTATTTAAAGTTTATTTTCTGTTAAATCATGGCCGAACATTTGGTGGTCGGCATGATAAGATTTTTTTTATGACTTTTAAAATTGTGGTATTTTTGTTTTGTTTGTTGTTGTTTTTTTTTTTTTGGAAAGAAAAAACGATAATAAAAAAGCCATAAAAAATTTAACGACCCCTTTAGGGGGTCAATGGAAAGTATCTCTTGCTAATGGCAGTCTTGAGCTTTAATTTATTTTCCATTTAAACGCAGGCATAATTGGCGTACTCACAAGCATTTTATAGAATAATTTTGAAGCAACAAAAAAAAGTGAAATTGGGAAACTTCAATTGTTAGCGAAAATAAAATAGGGGTCATGCCCTTAACTTGTTTCTTTTCACATTCATCTCGAAAAATGTTTGACTTTGAAGTATACATACATCGTTGGTCAGGATTACAACCCTTCAGTCAGGATGACAACCTGGTTTCTTATATCACTCTTGTTGTGTGTGTGTTAATTTTATACATGAATGGCGGGACCTATAGTTAAAAGTCTATTCCGAACCACAGGTTTTTGGGAAACTTTTAATGGCAATTTTATTAACTCTCAGAGTTTAAAGGGAAGTCGCCGTAAAAATATTTTTCATTTTATTCGAGATCTCTGACCATGGCCAATAAGCCATAACACAGCCTACTAGACTGCGGCGACTTCCTTATTTACATCACTTTATTGGTCATTACAACGCTGTAGCAAGAACTGCGACCTAACCTTTCATATAAACCATAATTTTACCCAGTGGTGTGATCGACAGATGTTCGACAAGCTTTTCAAGGCAATTTTTTTTAATCATAGAATTTCTGCCAGAAAGCTGTTGAGAGGAAGTTGCCGAAGAAATGTATTTTTATGTGTATGAAGATAAATTTGAAAATCCAAGACACAATCCGAAAATTTTAGCAGCGCCGCATTAGCAGAGTTAAATTTTTTGTTAACAGAACAAAATTTGCCCTTAACAGTGCACTGTTATTTGTTTAATAGCATCTATCTGAACAATCTCATTTGCTAATTTTAGGATATACAGTAGGTCTATGAGTACCATGCCATATTCAGAGAATGGTTCCAAGTCCTCTTAACATAATCAACAATATATTCACACATTATTGAGAAAATTGAATTATGTTAATCTAAAAATAAAAATTGGATTAATAATCCATGTGTGTGAAGAAAAATTCTAATTTGAAAATCCAAGACGCAATCCATAAAATTTAGCAGCGCCACATTTAGGGTTAACAGAGGATCCTTAACAGAGCACTGTTAGCTGTTTACGAGTATCCATCTGAACAAGGACACTTGTTTAGGAGCGAATTTCATGACATATACTAGGTCTATGAGTACCATATCATATTCAAAGGCAGGTTCCAAGGCCTCCTAATGTAATCAGCAATACAGTCACATTTAAAGTGATATGGAAATTGGCTTTGAAACTATCATTTTTTTATTTTTTTTTTTTTTATAAATTCTCTAGAAGATCGGTGGCCATTCTGGAACATATAAGCAGCAGTTAGTACACCTACGCGACTATATGCAAATGGTAGTCCAGAGGGTCCTCTTTCGAACTGTGGTAGTGGGATAGTGGGATATTCACAAACTAATAATGATCGTAACGAGAATTAAATTTTATGTCCAGTAGTCTGCAATAATTGAAAAGTAGAAGACTAATCTAATCAGTGCCACTGTTAAAGAATTAACATTCCTCTGTTAATAGCAAAGTTTGCCCTGTTAAAGGCAAAAAGTGGTGCTGCTAAAAGTGTGGGTTTGCGTCTTTGGTTTTTAAATTCGAATTTATCTTCACACACTTTATATTTTTCATATTTCGTTTTGTTCGAGATGTTTGTGCTGGGATTTGAACTATGGGCTCACGTCTAATAATCTACCACACTGCCTATTAATCTATGGCGAAACTCGATTAATGCTTTACGAATTAAATTTGAATTTATTTTCACTCACATGGTCACATTTTTCAATACTCAGCATAAATTGTGAAATCAAAAGCGGGAGAAAAATTGCAAAAACAAAAAAAGAAAATCCGAAAGCCTGTGGGAAAAATGATAAAAGATAAGAAGCAGAAACAAAAGCAGACAGACATACCACCTGACATAATTGCCACATTTTCCCATAAAAAAAATGTGGAAATGAAAAAATCGAAATTTAATATTTTAACCTCAATGTCTGGCGGTTGTTTTCAATTTTTTATTCGCTGTTTTTTTAATTTTTTTTTGTTTTATTTTACTGTGTAACATGATGAGGAAGAAAAAAGAAAAACAAATATTCAACATGTCAGCCGCATACATACATCGGAAGTATAAATATTTTATAAAAAAATAAAATTTTTTTATGTTTTTATTTAATGATAGAAAACAATGAAAAAAGAGAGCTTTTGTGGTAAAATATTAAAATATTTGTAAAATAAAGTTGATTTTACTTTTTATTGTATTAAAAAATAATACACTGCATAACAATGAAAAACATACACACCTTTTGGATATAAAAATCATTATTTATGCACAAAAGTAAACTCAATTCCCCTGTTAGGTTTAAAAAATTTAATTGTGTTTTATGTTCTGCTGGGCAGCAGACCCTTGTGTAAAGTAATAAAAATCCTTTTAAAGCCTTTGATTTTTATGATGCAAAGGCGGTAATTTTATTAAAAAAAAGGAAGAAAAAACCGAATGCCTTCAAATATTTTATATGCTGCTCTCATCCTTTTTCTCTTGTTTTTCTATAATTTCATTTATTATTAAATTTATATTAAACATAATAATAATTTATTTTTTATTAAATTATGTTTTAGCCTTCGGCCATCAAATGTACATGAAAAAGTCAATTAATAATTGAAATATACTTCCATGTATCGTATCCGTATTTAAAAATAGAAATTTTCTTCCATTTTTTCTTCTTTTTTTTCGAAAAAATGTTAATTTGTCGTGAATGCCATGTCATAATATTTGCATAAAATGACATTAAAACAACAATATTACAGTGACCTAATTAATATTTTTTTATTAAATTAAGAATTATTAAAAAACAACAGAATACATCTTTAATTGTCCTTCAATTCATTGACCCTTAGAATATGTGATGGATGATTGAATCTTGTTTCTACAACATTGAAGAATTACAACCACACTTCCCGTAGTTAACTGGATTTATGCAATGGTTGTCGAATCTATCAGCCGGACTATTGCATGGTATGTTGCGACATTGAGGAGTTATAAATCGAAATCGAACACCTCCTCTGTAACTGTCCAGCCGCCCTTAGGTCGGAGTGGTAGCTCTGATATCACAAAGCTCACTTGAGCATGCATAGCGGCCCGTTGTGATGCCACGGGTGAACACAGTCCCTGTACTAACCAAGTTCCACCAAAATCAGGAAAAAGGAAGAAGTTGGTCAGCGCAAGGGCTGCACAACAGAAGCACGACTACCCCGCACTGGAAAACCAGCCAGAAAGTTTGATGAACGAAGCTATATCCTTGATGTCAATAGATGATAGCTCCGTTAAGCTAACAAGGAATGGGGAGCCAAATAACCTATATCTACACCTAGCAAGAGACGGGTACTGGCAAAGAAAGTGAACAACAGTCTCCAGCCGCCCTTAGTGGGTTAAGGTTCAAGCCCCTGGGCAAATGCTTCTTCGATGGTTGAAATTGTTTGTCGAGAGCCGACATTAAGGTTCTCCATATTAGTTTGAGCTGGTTGAGAAGTGCTAGGGCTTCAATAGTGTAGTCTCTTGTACGTTTGTTAGCCTGTGTTATTTCTCCGCTTCCCTATTCGCCCTTTCCTGCCTCCTTTCCTTTTCCCTATCTCCTCTATTATCCTCTGTACTTCAGGACGTAGGACCAAGGGGCAAATCGACCTCCAAGTACTGTTGTTTCAATGGCAAGTACATGTCCTCTAATCTAAAACTAAACCTATCGAATTTAAACTTTTTTATGGATCTTAAGATATCTTTCCGCCCCACTGACACTGTTATATACCATAGAATATTCATAGAGTGAGTGCTATACTGTCATCTACAGCTAGAACTTTGATCATGTCAAAATTAACACCCGTCAAGTCAAATGTGTGTGACGATAAATTCCAAATTGAAAATCCAAGACGCAATCCATAAATTTTTGCAACGCCACAGTTGGCGTTAACAGAGCAAAGTTTTCTTTTAACAGAACAAAATTTGCCCTTAACAGTGCACTGTTAGCTGTAACCATCCGAACAAGCCCACTTTCCTAGAAGCTAATTTTAGACAAATACTAGGCCTATTAGTCTGCAATATTTGCAAAGTAGGAGACTATTCAGTGCCACTGTTAACCAGTTAACAGTACTCTGTTAATATTAAATAATATTAATTTTGCCCTGTTGAAGACAAAAGTGGTGCTGCTAAAAGTGTGGGTTTGCGTCTTTACTTTTTAAATTCGAATTTATCTTCACACACATTCAACTCGGATTGAATTCAGGTGCAATCAGCAACTGCTAACATCATCTCCTTGTAGGACATATTTCTATCAAAAAGCTCGGCCTTAAATAAATTGAAGGCAAGTCCTTTAGCAGATGCCTATGAAAAAAGTTTCCCCTATGAAATGGCCTGTGACCTTAATTGTTACACCACGGGCATAGCAAACAATTTCCCTCAACTTTAAAGTATGTCAGGATGTCGTTCTTCGTAATATTCAATAGGAGACGTTATAAAATCCATCTGAGGAGAGTTACGAGCCACCGATTTGGTAACACAAGTCTAGTCTAGTTCATAGACCCTCTATTGCACACTCTTACCAAATATCAATGCCAAGATGAAAGTTGGTATATCTGACTATCTACGTTGCATTGTCAGTTGCTGTCTACTTAATTGATCATTACAGTCCTTTAGTCAGGATTACGACCTAGCTTATAACACCACCCATGTCATTAGAAAACCTTTTTAAGGACAAGCCGGAAAAGGTTTTCTTTGTTAATAGCATTCACATTATTATAACCCCGGTTCAACCTTCAGCAGAATGTCGCTACTAAAGTGCAGATGAACTGAATCTTTAAATGGCATGTAGTTTTCCCATTTGGCTTTAATCAATTTCACTCAATTAACGAAATAACGTAATAACGTGTGTTTGAATTATTAATTGCAACCAAGCAACCAACACTCACTGCCATAAATGAAGCGACATTTAAAGGATTTTATGAAATTTAATTTTTTTTTTTTTTAAATAATTGACATTTTAAAGTGTTTTAAAACAATTTGTTCTTAATTTTTTCGCTTTTTGTTTGTTTAAAAAGTAAAGACTTTCCAGTACAATTTAATTTTTTTTCGGTCATTCCTATAAAAAAAAAAATAAAACTGAGGCAACATTGTTTGTCAAAATTATAAGTTTTGTTATTTAATGAAAGCAATTTATATAGTATTATAATGTACGAGGGTTGGTTTTTAAGCAATATTTTCCAATTTGACTTTTATTGATTGAAAATCACATAAGGCTCGTGGGATTTGGGCCGGAATGCTACCACCAATGATTACAAGGCTTTCAATCAACATTTAAAAATTTAAAACATTTTCTTATAATTTATCTAAAACTAGTGGATTCCTTTTTACTATACCTTATAATAGCTGTTTAAACGAAAAATAGATTGTAAATAGAGAAGTCAAAAGAACAAAATTTGAAGCTTCTCTACTTTCGATCTCATTGTTCATTTCTGTCCTAAAAAAAAATTTACAAACTACCCTCGTAACGATTTTTTTTTGTGTTAATAAAAATCAATTCATTTAAAAAAATAAATCAATTGAATACAGAGCAAAGCTGAGCAGTATTATTATGTCACTTTGAAAAGCGAACAACAATAATAAATTGCCTGCCAGTCCGTCTGTCTGCCTGTCCGCCTTGTACCTTAGCATCTGTTGAGACAATATTTCGTATTCCTAAAGTGTGTACGCGGTTGAGTTCTTATAGTAAAAATATAATGTGTGTGAAGATAAATTCAAATTTGAAAATTCAAGACGCAATCCATAAATTTTAGCAGCGCCACATTTAGCATTAACAGAGTAAAATTTTCTCTTAACAGAACAAAATTTGCCCTTAAGATAGCACTGTTAGCTATTTAATAGTATGCATCTGAACAAACTCACTTGCTTAGGAGCTAATTTTAGGACATATACCACGTCTATCGTACTCAAAGGAAGGTACCGGTGCCAAGGCCTCTTAATATAATCAGCAATATAGTCACATACAAAGTGATACGGTATTGTTAAATTGGCTTTGATTGATAATTCTCTATAAGTAACAGTACACCTCTCCGACTATATGCAAATGGTAGTCCAGAGGATCCTCTTCCGAATCGTGGTAGTGGGATAGCTGGAATAATTTTAAGAGTTGAGGAAACCTCACCAACAATCCTTTACATTTCAACACTATTATTCACAAATAATAATGATCATAATCAGAATTAAAGTAGAAGACTAATGTTCTTATTGCCGCTGTTAAACATTTGACAGTGCTCTGTTAAAGGCGAAAAGTTACGCCACTAAAAGTGTGGGTTTGCGTCTTTGGTTTTTAAATTCGAATTTATTTTCACACGCATAAAAAAAGTAAAATTTTGCAAACTTGAAATTAGTGTATAAAGGTAGCATTAGCCGAATGTACGTACATTCGTTGAAATTATTAGTGGTGGATCAAAATAATTTTGTTTTTTGTAATTTAACTTTAAAAAGTTTAATTTTCTATTTGACTTACACACAGTAAATCCTTTATTCTCAAATAAACTTTAAGCAGATAGAAAACTGGCATACATTTGGTACTTAATATAGATTTTCTCACAAAATCAAATAAAATATAATATAAAATTCCTTAAATAGAAACACACATACCAACAACAAATTTAGGAATTAATTTCTTTACAAAACATCAGCAGTTACGTCAACTGGTTCTGCTCTGCTATCATCATCATCATGCTGATCAATATGATGACAATTGAATTTGAATTGAATTGAATTCAAATGCGGCTGTGATAATTTGAATTTTGTATTGATTTGAACGTAATCATTACGTTTGTTGTATTTCCTGTTGTTTATTTAAAGAGAATTTATTTTACCATCCTAGTACAATGGACTTTATGTAGATCACTTTCGCGATGACAGAAATTCAGAAAATAAGCATTTCAAATACGTTGGAGAATGAATATATTGACAGCAAAAGTTGCTCAAAAATCTGTAGGTTGCGTCACTTGTGGATGAAATGAACACATACAACATGAGTGGTAAGGGAAGCAAGGTTGTAATCCTGAATGAAGGATTGTAATGACCAATTAGGTAATTAAGTAGTGGTAAAGAATTTCGATCAGTCCAAATAACCATATCTTCAAATAAAATCTTTCGTCTTTATTTAAATTAAGTCACCGTAGTCTAGTAGGTTATGTGTTGGCTTATTAGACATGAGGCCACGGTTTAAACCCCAGGTCAGACATCTCCAACCATACTAAATCTAGAAAGAATATTTCTTCTGTGACTTCCTCTCAACAGATTTATGGCAAAAACTCTGAGAGTAACTAAAATTGCTACGAAAAGTGTCTCAAAAATATTTCGTTCGGAGTCGTATTTAAACTGTAGGTCTCGCTACTCATATATAAAATTAACATACACACAGCATATGTGGTGAATTTATTACTAGGTTGTAATCCTGACTAAAAGGTTGTAACGACCAATTATGTATGTATCGGCGATCAGCAATGAGTATTCAAAAAGATAAGATGAGAATCGAATCATACTCATAATTTCTGATACTTATACGCATTCATACTTATCTTAATATCATGGAACCTCTACTCACATTCAAAGTTTAAAGTACTCATCATATTCATGCTTAACAACACGTATGATGTTGTTGATTTTGACTCTCCATAACTCAACATATACGCGGAGCACAAAATAAGTATGAATCGCATACGAACCCTAAAATACTCACTAGAAGGTTGTGTATTTGCTCTGCCTGCTGTTCTGTCTTTTTTCTTTTTTTGTGAATGCAACAACAACTAAGACTGTAAATTTTGATGAATGATACGAGTCACTCCAATCATTTATAAGTATTTTTCTAAAGTTATGAACCTAAATGAGAAGCCTTATAAATCAAACATATTTCGAATGGTATGAGTTTGATGTCAACGTTGCACTCATACTCATTTCAACCTGTACTTCTCAATCAACGTTGTAGTGAGTACGAATGAATCAGAGTACATATGTAGTTAAATTTCAATCTTGTTGTCTCACTTGTATTCAAAATTTCATGAGTGCTTATGAGTAGCGAAAAAACGATTCATTGCTGATCCCTGATTACTAATTCTGCTGATGTGAATCACTGCTTTGCTGCTGTCTTCATCAACTTATCCTGTTGATTGCTGATACTCTTCCATTATAAACCTGCCTATCCATCTGCCTGTCAATGGGTTTGTGGTTTCTCTCGCTTTCTCTCTCACTCCTGTAAATTTTTGATTTCCTTGTTTGTTACACAGTTACAGAGTTAACACGTATAGTACATTAGAAATGCTTGGAATGTATAGTCGAATATACGTACATGTTTACTTTTGATGATTTTCGTTCGATACGTTAATAATTGATTTGATTTTGTATTGATTTCGATTTTAATACAAATTTTGTTCTATAATTTGTATTAACTGTAGTATTTTTAATGGTAGTATTTTCGTTTTATTAAAGCAACTCACGTTTCCTCACCTCAAACAGTCATCGTTAAAATAAAATTTTAAGAGACACAAACAAAATCTGGACAACGAAATGCGTGTTAAACAAATACAAAAAAAAAGTTTCTTTTTCTACTTCATCTCTTCCAAAAGACACCACACAGCTGCAGGGTCATGGTTTAATGGTCATGGAAATTAGATTTTAATTGGTCTTTACAACAGAAAGTGTGGCCACCATCTGTAATATTAAAAATAAAATATGGTTTAAATGTCGAAAGGTTGTTATTTTGACGGGGGGCAGAGGTCAGGGGGGGAGGGACATGTTAATGTTCTCATGAAAATTTAAAGAAAAATAAAAATCTGTGTTTTCATAATTTTCTAAAACAAGAACGACAAAAGTAAACAAAATTTAAAAAGTAAAACAACATCACAAACCATTTAATATAGCCCAGCACTGTGGCAACAATTTCTACGGAAACATTGAGTGAGGATCTACAAATAAATTGCGCACGAAATCTTCGGCTTAATCCAGTTTAATCTCCTAGTAACTCAAATCTCTGCTGGCAAAAACAATAAGAAAACAAAAACTGTGGCAAATAGTTTTCACAAGATTTGTTTCCTAGGAAAACATATTTACCAGCATAATTTCTTTCCCAAGGGCTGTTTGTAAACGCTTGGTTTTAAGTCCGTACAATAAATTTGAAGCACAAGAACTTCGTAATAAAACAAACGTAGTCTTATTCGAGTCATGAATGACAAAAATGAACTGGATCGCTTGTGATATACATCTGCCTTCAGGTAGTCAAAAGATACAGTCAAACTAAAAAGCCTACATACACCATTGTATGTAGACACCATTGTATGTAGACACCATTGTATGTAGAATTTTTCTCGCTAATTTTTTAAAATTATTTTTTAGATGTATGCGCCTTTAACAACTTTATAACATTCTTCTCAATTTCAAAAAAATCTAGACCAAAAATTTAGGTGTATGTAGACTTTTTTCTGTGACTGTATCTCCAAAAATTAAAATTTGTCGATTTGTAAAGCAACTCATGAATTTAAAGACCCTGGAAATTCTATTAAATCCACCACAACGTACGGTTGATCGCTAATTTCAGCTTGAAAGCTATTTTAGTCGGCTCACACCGATTACAACGACATTTCTGTTTATAAACCACATTTCATTACCAACCATCAGGTGCTGCTTATCTGCTTACAAGTTTTGTTAACTTTTGCTACTTCCATGTCCAGTTGTCGACGCCAGGTTCAACTGTTGCGACTGTCTTGTTGATGCCAGTCTGTTGTATTTGTCGTAAGGCCTAGAGCCCTTTCCCTTTTCTTATTTCACACTCAACAGGTGTTTAGGATGGTATTTAGCCAGAATGTGTCGAGTGTTCGACGGAAGCAGCAGCTAATAAATTGATGTTGCATTGTATTGAGTCACTTAATTCGCAGCCTAAAAGCGCAACTGATTCAACACATTTAACACAGCCCTAGTAACAACCTTGATTTTCATACACTTGGAGAGGATTTCCATCCATGGTCACAAGCTTCTACTTGTTGAACGTTATTAACGTTATCGATTTGTTGTTGTCGACCTGTGAAGTGACGTGTGTATTCGTGTATAATACACTATTAAGGTTAGATTAGCCGAACGTGTATGTAACATTACATAACTTACGTTCGTTTTTAGCATATGAAAGCAATGCAGATGCTTATTGAAATTACATTAGGGTTCGGTAAACGCTTTCATTGCTTTTGATATACTGAAAACGAAAATACATTTCATTACGTTACGTTTGGCTAATGCAAGCTTAAGTTTTGATAGTCTAAATCGGCAGGAGATGTCTCTAGGCATTGATGCAACTTTCGTCCTATTGCTGTAAAAAAATATGTGGTACATTAGAAGGAGAGTGGGCATCCCTGCGTTCCAATTACACTGCTAATTATTGCTGAAGTTAGCGGCAGTTAATAAGCAACAGTTTTATTGGAGCAATAAACAGTTTGATCGATGCGTTAAACATTTCACAATGGAGTTTATTTAACTTGTTGCCGTTATTTTTTTTTTTTGACTTCTAAAGGTCGATCAGGAGTATACCATAATTCCACACCCTCTTTCTTTTCCTAATGAGGCTGATTGTTGGTTCAGAATTTTATTTAATGATCGGCTGTAGTATGTTGCCGATATGGAATGTTTTATTATTCTTCTGACTGTTCTGATTTCCTACCCTTTCTGCTGACATAATCGAAACGAAACTGTAAATTTTATTCAAACAACTCATTCGCGATTGCTTTACCTCTCGCAATCACAATGTCACAATAAACATGCACCAGAGCCTGAGAAGTGTTTCTGAAAAGGCCTTGAAAACAGAAATTACTACGAAATTTTTATCGTGATTTTAATTCGATGAAATGCCACGAAAATTTGGGATTTTTCTCGTTTTATCTCCATTAAATTGGTGGCATGTGTGTAATTGAACATGACTTTTAAAGGTTAATTACAAAAACAACAACAACAAGAACAGACAAGTTTGAGCCAATTCTCATTAAATAAATGTCACTTTAGGCGAAGAAAATTACCCACTTACGTATACTTTGGAACACAAAACACAGCATACATACACACACACAGTCATGCACTTAGGCATACAGCATGGTGAAAAGTATGGAGAATACTTTCTAAGAATAACAAACAAACACAACATTTAAGGGGAATACTCTTTTGATTTGACATTAATTTCTGTATTTACTTGTATAAGTGTGTGTGTGTGATTGTGTGTCCTTATATTTTTTCCCAAAAAGTAACAACAACACACATAAGCCTTATAAGGTAAGGCAATAGCAACAGAAAATACTGTGGGAGAAGGGGAGAGAGAGAGAGAGTCAAGGAGAGAGATTACAAACTAGTAACCCACTTAACAAGAAGAAGAAAAAAGAAAATTACAACAACAAAAACAACTAAAAATTACACTGTAAGTCTATCTAAAAAAAACAGGTTACAACAATTACAACAAAGAGGAGTAAAGAAAAAGAAGAGACAACTTAATCCATCGCCTTAAAATGTTTAGAAATTATAACAGACATGGAGACACACAGACACACGTACATACGTACATATACATATGTAGAAACAGGAACAAACAAGACAACAAAAATTTTCAAAAATAATGAAAACAACAACTAAATAAAGTTTATATGCTTGACTTATAAGGCATATAACACTATAAGCACACACACACATGCATCCATACACAGAAGCAATGTGGGAAAGTACGTCGATGCGTAATAAAAAACTACGCAATAGTACAGACACACACACTTTACCTGTGTATGAATAGCTAACAGTAAAACAAGGTAAACAAAATTTTTTTTTCTTTTTGGTGTTGAATAAGACAAGTTTATTGGTTTGACAACTACTTCTCCTCATATACGTACGTACATATGTATGTTTGTATGTATAACTGTATATGTCATAGAAAGAGTATGAGAATTATGGGATTAATATTGTATGTATGTATGTATGTATGTATGTACGGATGTATGCTTGCACTTGATTTAATTTGAAAATCTCGTTTTTTTTTCTTTGACAAACACCATTAAATCCCGTTACTTTTTAGTGTGTAAGTTTTCTTTCTCTCTCTCTCTCTCTCTCTCTCTCTCTCTCTTTTAAGAACAAATTTAGCTTTCTTGAAAAAAAAGAAAAAGAGAAACTAGTAAACGGAAGATTGACTTAAGTTTTATTTACACTTACAGAAAAATGTTGATAAACATCAGAAGAAAATAAAAAAAAAATTAATTAAAATACAGCGTGATAATGATTCTTCTAGCAAAACAAAACTTTATTGACAGTTGTTTGTGATTACTTGATTATCCAGTCGTTTTCCTCGATAAAAAGGCCAAAACACAAGTCAGAAGTATAACTTTGGTGACATGGTCTTGACAACTTAATAAACAATCACGAAATATTGTTTGAAGATTAATTAATGCTCCGTCAAAGATGTCAGATGCTGTGGATTTGCCAACGAGAGGAAAATATTAATAAAACTGAAGAAGTTGTGAAGCCTATATGGCATGTAAATACTGTTTTGATTGTTCAGGGTTCCTAAAGTCAGTCGAACATGATTGAACGGTTAGATCAGTTTAAATTTACGGCATCTTAATTTATGTATATTATATTTGGCTGTTATCGCTCCCAAGCCATCCAGTAAATTTTATGATGTTATTCACCTATGGCTAGCTCTGTTGATAAATTCTAGATGCTCAAAAATCTTAAGTTTTTGATCCTTAATTGCTATGTAATGCCAGCAAAGATGCTCCATAGTCTGCTCTACTTCCGCGCCGTTACAGGTTGAACATTTAAGAAGCGAATCTTTATCTGCGCATCTGTACTGAATCGCAACATAGTGAACAGTTTCTGCCGCGTTTGGGAACTAGCTGAAAATATGATAAAGTCAGAAATAATGCTTAAAAAGGGTTTGTTATGTCTCTGATGGGGCTCGCATTCGAAGTTATGCTGTCAACAACTGCCGCCTAGGAGGAAAACAGTAGGCCAACTTTAGTCTGTAGAAGAGAAGTTATTTTTCATTGGAACAACCTAAGTCCATACACATTGGTAGTGACCTATCTAAAGGTTCTGCTGGGTGTCCTGATCACCAGTGCATTCTGTTGCACTCCAATTAAGGCATTACTTGGTTTCAATCTAACCTTCTATTGAAGCTAAAAGCAGAGGTGGTGACAGTAAGGCTCAAAAGAGTTAAAGTCTCACTCAATACCTGGAGCCATAGATACATTCAAGTCGATTACATGGTTTCAATACATAATTCTCACGATATAAGATAGAATTCCAACTAAGGACTTCTACTCGATTAATCTGGAAGTACCTAGTGGATAGTGGAAGATATATCGCGATGCCTTCAAAATAATGGACAGAGTAGGCAGGATATAGATTAAGGGTATTGACTATTAGGCTTTCAGTTATTCTACCTGATCATAGAGTTTTCCAGGGGTAGGTGGTGGTCATATTGACAGCAATGTAATGCTTGGTAGTTTGTGAAATATTCCTTAAAAATTTCTTCATTTATTTGGTTAACCTCCCGATTAAGTCTCAATATTCGCTCTCAGCCAAGAGTGAAACTAATCTACTCAGTGCCACTGTTAAACAGTTAACAGTGTTCTGTTAATTGCAAAGTTTACACTGTTAGAGGCAAGAAGCGGCGCTGCTTAAAGTGTGGGTTTGCGTCTTTGATTTTTAAATTCGAACTTATCTTCACACACATTTAATAATGATACACCACAGCTAATTTAATATCCCAATCAGATAATGCTTCCTTCCCTCTTATGGCATTAAATAAGGAAATATTTCTGCTCCAAATTTGTTTCCGATTTATTTTTTTTAATTTCAACGCCAGCAATTATTGTTCGTTCGCTCTTATGGTATGGTATCACAGTTTAAATCATTATTTCAAAACATATTTGAAATTTATTTATGATTTTAGTTCAACAAGTAAATTATTTATTTCCTTAATAATAATTGTATTGAATTTATTTGTTATTATTGTTGTTTGTGTATTTTCAGATAAACTTGCGTTTAATACTCGTGAGCGGTAAAACAAAAGAATTCCTATTTAATCCAACAGATTCAGCTGGTGATATTGCACAAACAGTATTTGATAATTGGCCAGAAGGTAAGTCACTAATGATTAACAAGAACAATTTTCGATTTAATCATTTTAAACTACAAATTAAATTAAAACATAAAACATAGAAAAAAAACATTAAAAATATTTTTAATATTTGTACAGTGAGTGTCAAAAGGAACTGTACACTATGGATAAAATTCTAACAATCACCAAAAACTCAACTTTTAGCACTTAAGAGGAGAGTGCCTGAAAAAATTTGATAATATTTTGAAATTTTTTGTAATTATTTTTTGTTCAAATTTGAAAAAGTGGTAATGAAACAATTTTAAAATAAAAATAACGGTAATTTATTAATGTAGATTGTTTTTAATGTACATTTTCTACAGCTGCCGATCCCCTGTACTTCATCTGAAATTGCAATAAATAAAACGTTTTCTAATAATTTTTCTAATTTTTCATCATCGTTTTGGGAAACGAAATTCCAAGGTTACACTCTCTCTAATACGAAGTTCTTAATTTGATTAAGATTTGCGAGCATAAAAGTTCACAACACTGCAATTTGTTTCAGTGTCTACCGCGAATGTTGTACATATAATCTTGAAATACTTATTCATTCTCTCAAATTTTCTTTTTCTTTCATTTCTTATTAACTGTTGACTTCCTTTTCATAAATTGGAGGCTATTTTTTATTGAAAATTTACTTTAACTTGATACAAATCCGGGGCAATTAATTGATTTTATGAATTATAATGCCAGTGACATTCCACAAACATTTTCACAAGATAATGTCTCTTAATAGCATAGGACCGCCGCGAAACATTATACCGATCTTAATATTTTATTTCCATTGTTTGTTTGACCCTGCAGCAACTGGCAACTCTTGTGTTAACTAGTCTGAATTCCATATTCGAATGCAGACCTAAGCAGACCTTTACGAATGCTGCGATACCGCTTCATAATATCATCCCATACAACAATCTGTAATACCGTCGTACTAAATATGACCCATTGGAATGCCATGTCAGATGCTCTTCCAAATTCATTGGATATGTATACAGTAGTTGCTTAAAGTAGATTTGTACACACACGACTTGAATATTAGGAACCTATACACATTCAAAGATCGCTCAAGTTTTTTCTAGACGGAAATTATTGCTATCCTCAAGGCGCTTAAGAAGTGGTTGCTTAGTTATAGGCGTTAGGTTAGAGGACGTGTACTTGCCATTGAGGGAAGTACAATACTCTCACATTAAATTGATCCATTGTAATATGCCCTAAGGATAATAAAGGAGATAGGCATCCTTGTCAGCGATCTAATCTCGCAGTGTCCTGTAATAAACCCAATAACTAACTAACCTTTGACTGGTCAAACTGTTCTATCTCTGTCTGTAGCAGACTTAGAAACAAAACATACCGAACCATACACCAAACGCCTCTGCTCTTTCCGCCTGACCCATCCATTGATGAGGCCGTGTAAGTTGCTTAGTAACGGAATATTCCTTGAACGACCCAACTTTCCTAAAATCTCTGCATCAATTGAAAGAACTGGTAGTTGAGTTTGGTTAGGTTTGTTTTGATCTGGTCTACTCGTTAAGCAGCTTAAAAGCTTGACTCCATAGATTTTTGTGTTAATTTAACCGGTTGGCCAGTCATTGCATATAATTTCTTATGCTTCGAGTTGCAGTATTGGTTCTATTTTACATGGACAGTAATTAATCGATACAAAAATGAATAAAAATATGCAATGGTAGGCATTCCAACTTTGCCACAAAAATACAACCTTGTTGGTAGTTACACTCCATTTCGTTCCCTGAGTCAGCTACATCACAAATGTTTATCCCTTAAAATTATCTTTTTCCTTATAGAAGTTATCGATAACATAAGTTTTGGTGTAAATGATACGCCAGCTGTTTTAAATCCCATATTTTCAAGTTGCACTCGTACTCGTACATAAAAACATATTTGTTTTCCTCATTTTTTTTTAATGCACTTTTACTGTCACTTTTAGTTGTTAAACAAACACATTTTCTTCTCATTTGTTGGTATTGATTTGTTGATTTTGTAAATTGATCACGTTACCTTTTTTTTCTATTTAAAGTTTCTGTTTGTGAGTTGTTTTTTTTAGTTTGTTTTTCTAAATGTTTGTTGTGTAGTAAGCTTTAAAAGCCTATTAATTTCAAATGCATAAGCATTTGTCAACTCCATTAACTTTAAAAAGTTCACAGCAAAAGCAATTTCCCCCCTACCCCCTCACCCATAATGTGCAAACTTGTAATGAATGTGATTTTTCACTTCTCTCTGTCTCATGCTTGTTAAGAAATGTTTTTTTTTGTTTTTCCTGTTAATCAACACAATATTTTTGTTGTTTTTTTTTCGTTACACATTTTTTACCGTTTCTCATTTTTTTATTATTATTAAACAACAATAACAAAATAAGAGGAAAAAAAGTGAAATAAAAACAAATATTTGATCGAAAAATAATAAAAAAAAAGAAAAAAATAACAAAAATGAAAATCAATAACATTTAATGAACCAATAAACACCACACACACACACACACAGCAAATAAGCAAGTGAATGTGTTTAACCGTTATTTTGTGTTGTTGCTGTGCTGTTGCTCTTATTTGTTATTGACAAACTGGGTTTGTCTGTCATCGATTTAATAAAACACATGGAATTGAAATTTGTAACGGAACACACAAATAAAACAGGCAGCAGCAGTTGATTTAAAAAATTAAAACAGAATGACAACAAAAATATGTTCAATAAATAAAATAAACAACAATTATTAGCATTTAATGAATAAACAAATATTGTAAAAAGGAACTAAAACAACGCACAAACACACACACATACACACTACATACTCTATGCAAATACAAACACAAATACAAATGCAAATGCAAATAAATTATTAATATTGTGTACGTAGTACGTAATGTGACACCATTTGTTTGTGTTTATTTTTGTGTTTTTGTTGTTGGCCTTTTTATTCTCTTCACATCTCTCATTTCAAACGTGTGTGTTTGTGTGTGTGCGTAAATGTTTATTTACATATTCATGGCAGAGAGTGTCATTTAGCTCATTAACGGTTTATTATTTACAATTTGTAAGCAAAAATTCAATTTCAATTCCATTTGTTTTGTTTTTTTTTTTATTGTTTTTATTATGAAAACTTATGAAAATGTTTGTGGCATGTCACTGGTATCATAATTCATGAAATCAATTAATTGCCCCGGATTTGTGTCAAAGTAAAGTAAATTTTCATTAAAAAAAGTCTTCAATTTATGAAAAGGAAGTCAACAGTTAATAAGAAATGAACGAAGAAGAAAATTTGAGAGAGTGAATAAGTATTTCAAGGTTATGTTCACATTCGCGGTACACACTGAAAGAAATTGCAGTGTTCTGAACTTTTATGCTCGCAAATCTTAATCAAATAAAGAAACTCGTATTAGGGAGAGAGTGTAACCTTGGAATTTCGTTTCCCAAACGATGATGAAAAATGCGAAAAATAATTAGAAAACGCTTAATTTATTGCAATTTCAGTTGAAGTACAGGTGATCGGCACACGTAGTGTTGAGCAACTTACAGTGAGTGGCAAAATAAACTGTACATTAAAAATATAAACATTAATAAATTACCGTTATTATTATTTTAAAATTGTTTAATTGGCAGTTTTTAAAATTGAAACAAACAAAAATTTACCAAAAATTTCGAAATATTGTGAAATTTTTTCGGGCACTCGCGTCTTAAATACTAAAAGTTGAGTTTTTGGTGATTATTAGAATTTTATCCATGGTGTACAGTTTCCTATGATGCTCACTGTCTGTCATACTGCTTTTGCTTTTTTGTTTAACAAATGTCAGCTTGTTACAAAATTTACAAGATAAAGGGCGTTTTTTATAGAGGTATAGAACTTTAAGTTGCAATAAAACAACGATGGATTATTCGATTGACATGAATTTTATTTATCCGAAAGATAATCTTGTGGCATTACATTTTAAATATGATTTCTGGCATATGACCGTCACGGCTGGACGTCCAATTTTCGATGACTTTTTCCAACATTTGTGGCCGTATATCGGTAATAACACGGCGAATGTTGTCTTCCAAATGGTCAAGCGTTTGTGGCTTTACCGCATAGACCAATGACTTTACATAGCCCGACAGAAAGTAGTCTAGCGGTGTTAAATCACAAGATCTTGGAGGCCAATTCACAGGTCCAAAACGTGAAATTAGGCGGTCACCAGACGTGTCTTTCAATAAATCTATTGTGGCACGAGCTGAGTGACATGTTGCGCCGTCTTGTTGAAACCACATCTCCTGGACATCATGGTTATTCAATTCAGGAATGAAAAAGTTTGTAATCATGGCTCTATACAGATCCAATTCCTGTGCTCGATGGCGGATGGACTCATTCGGGTCTTCCTCAATGCTACGCTCTACAGCAGCAATAGCTTCTTCTGTACGCACCGTACAGCGTCTCTGGGGATAAGAGTAAACGTGGTGCGAAAACGTTCCATGGTTAATTGAAATAACTGTTCTGATGGACGATTTTGTCGACGATAAAATGGACGTAGTGCGCGATACGTTTTCCGCACAGAACCATTATTTTCGAAATAAAATTGCACTATTTGCAAGCGTTGTTCAGGCATGAGTCTATTCATGATGAATTGCCAAACCAAACTGAGAATAAATCACTTGACAGCTGTTAACTCGGTCGCCATCTTGAAAAGTAATGCCAACTTAAAGTTCTATACCACTATGAAAACACCCTTTATTTTGTTTCATTTTATTCGAAATTAACTTGAAAGGCTGGAGAGATACTGCGTTGCCTACGTTGAGGTATTAGACTTCTTAATGTACTGGTAGATAAGAATAAAACTTATCGTAAACGCCGAAATATGACAGTGTAATCAACAAAAACTCTTAATGTTTTTACTTTTACCGTGAGATACCCTTTTAAAAATTAAAACTTAATACCAGCACAAAACAGTTGAATGCTGCTGGCGGAAGTGAAAATTTTAACATTTCGCATGAATATTGTTTTTTCGGTTCAATGGAATGTAAGTAAAGTAGTGACCTTCGTGGAAAAGTACCGCCGTAACTACTAAGGATAGTTTCCACTCCTTTTGAATTAATTCGGCGGCCTATAGATAAATCAATAATCAATTTATTGAAAAAGGATTTCAAATAATAATTCTTTCTTTCTTTAACAATTCGGTAGATATATTTGAATTATTCAACAAGACTACATACCATTATTTAAAGCTCATAAACCGTTACGTTTTTTACAGCAAAAGGTTTTCATATTTACTTCTAAAGAGGCCACCATATGAGCTCCCGTCCAAGGTCCAAGGTACCAACAATGTATGTTTTCATCGAGAATGAAAGGAAATACTATCAGGTGTCGTTTTTCGTTAACAAAATGCTTAAGTTTTAAAACAAAAAACTTTTCCCCCCAATTTGCCATCTCCAAGGCCTCATTAATGGAAGGTTTAGGGGGGAGGGGGTAAGAACAGAGGCGTTGGGAGGATGGATGGGGTTGTTATGTTTCTAGGTGTCTATGGTCTGCTATAGGCAGTGTAAGAACAGGTTGGCTGTAGGGCTTGGATAAGATCAGTTTATGGTTAGTTATTAGGTTTATTAGGGGGCTCTGCGAGATTAGATTGCTGACAAGGACCTGGAACAGATCACAGCCGGACTATTGCAGGATATGTTGCGATGAGGAGGAGTTGGAGACTATCGAACACCTCCTCTTTAACTGTGCAGCCCTTAGTAGGTTGAGGCCTCACAATTAGGGAGCATTTGTAACTCTAGGGCTTTAAGGGTTCTTATGTTAAATACATAAATTCCTGACGTAGAAATAAATGCTGATTTTTTTTTTCGAGTGTATAAAGAAACTTCCGTATCATCCATTTGTGTTTTGGTAACTGCTATTTAGCTCACTCCTCTCTCTCTCTCTCTGTCTCACGGCTAATATTTAAGTTAGTGCACGTGTTGAGAATATCTTTGAAATTCAAACGAAATGCCGTTGATTGCCTTTATAAAAGTAATAAATTCGTTTGTATATACATACATATGTATGAGAGTGTATGTAAAAATTTTCTATAAAATAACAAAAGAAACGAAACGAAACGAAAAGTAACAAAATTTGTAATCATTTAATTTAACCCTGTGTTAAAAACAATTCCTTGTTCTTTTATTACAATTTTTTGTTGCTGTTGTAAAGTTGTGAACTGCAATAAAGAAAATTTTTATTGCCAAAGGTCATGTCATATTCAGCACAATACTTTGTTATTTTCTTTTTTCGTTCAATTTATTTACTGGGTTATTTATTTACACATACACACTTACTCAAATGATACAATAAAAAATTCTCTTCCTCATATGCTGCTCTCTTGTATTTTACGTTATAATGTTGCCTTGTTGAGGTACCATTTGTATTCATTTACACTTTGAATAACGCTCACTCTCTCTCATTCTCTCCTACCATGTAAGTTTCTTACTTACTCTTGTCCAGTTTAATTACAAACGTTGTCTCGTTATTATCAACTTTACAGGGATTACACGAGACATATTACAACACTTTCGACACTGTTTTACAGGTACAAACCAAGCATACTTATATACACACACATACACATTCAGAGTTGCATTTGCATACCACATACAACAATAAAGCTTAACGAAACAATTGGAATTGACACGATAAAAACAACAGCAGCAGCAGCAGCAACAACAACAACATATGCGTTCTACTAAAAGTGTTGATAAACCATTCGTTTATTGCAAAGGCAGACGAAAAAAAATCTCTCAGGACTTTGGAAAAATGGAGAAAAAAGAAGAACATAAACGGAAAGTTTATCGAAAAGGTGGTGTAAAAGAATGAATTCTTCTATGTGTGTGTACATAAGCAAATAAAGCCGAGAATCATTGGCACCAGAGATCAGCAATGAGTATTTAAAAAGATTAGTAGATTCGAAGCATACTCATAATTTCCGATACTTATACGCATTCACATTTATTTTAATATCATGCTCATACTATTCATATTCAAAGTTTGAAGTACTCATCGTACTCATACTTAACAATACGCATGATGTTGTTGATTTCGACTCTCCTTTACTCAACATTTACAAGAATCACAAAATAAGTAAGAATCGTGTACGAACACTACAATACTCACTAGTGTGGTTGTGTGTTTGCTTTGCTTGCTGTCTTTGTCTTTTTTTTCTTCTTTTTTTGTAGATACAACAACAACTAAGACTTTAAATGTTTATGAATGATTCGAATCACTCGAATCATTTATGAGTATTATAAGTATTTTTTAAAGTTATGAATCTAATTGAGTTGGCTGGTGTATGAAATAAACATATTTCAAATGGTATGAGGGTGATGTCAACGTTGTACGCATACAGATTGCAACCTGTATTTATAAATCAACATTGTAGTGAGTACGAATGAATCAGAGTACATAGTTAAATTTCAATATTGTTGACTCACTTATATTCAAAATTTTATGAGTACTTATGAGTAGTGAAAAAACGATTCATTGCTAATCTCTGATTGGCATCAACCGTAAGGTGTTGTTGTGTAATGAAATTGAACTTTTTGAACTCATAGATGTATAACATAAAAAACATTTTCAGTCAGAAGAATGCATTCCTTTACTTTGCTGTTTTAAGTTTTAATGTGTGTCAATAGGATTTACATGTGGCCCGGCATACAACAAAGGATACCGAAAGGTTTATAAAGTTTACTTAAATGTTTCTGGTTTTTTGTTTGTTTGTTTGCTTTTGTTTTGTGCTATTGTTGTTGACGTCAGTGTTGGTGTTGTTTGCTATTATAGTAGTTGTATTGGTAGTCGTTGTTGTTGTCATTGTTGTAAATATAGACCAAAGCTAAAATACAAGAAGAGCATATTGAGTGCAAAACCATTAAAAACCTTTTTTTCTTTTGCATTTCACACGCAACAAACAAGTCAAACACATGTTTGGTATTGGCGGCGGTAACACAGATGGTTTTCACTCCGTTAGTTAGTCAGTCAGTCAGTCATTTCGTCATTCATTCATTCATTCATTAATTCAATCGTTTGCACGTTTCATTTAGTCTCATTGTAACAGCAGTATGGATGGCGCATAAATGATATTCAGTTGCTTTGGCATTAACATACATTCCATAACAACATACCATACAATTCTCAATTCGATTCTATTTGTTTCCTTTTTCACTCCCTCCCTGCCTCTCTCTTTTGTATTTTCTCTTTTTCGTTTTTTTTTGTCTTCTTTAGTCGCAGTTTACAATTAGCCAACGTGTGTAATACTTTGTTTAACCTCAATTTGCATGGCGAATACATAGGAAACTTTTACTGTCTCTGCTAATAGCCACTCTCACTCACACATTCACAAAGAGCATAAGGATTTAGTTCACCTTTACACTTTGACCGTCGTCGTTGTATTGACACCGTTTTGTTTCATTGTTGTTTACAACATGTTGTTGCCTTTGTGTTGTTGTACTGTACGTGTCCAACGTAATGATAATGGTCAATACTTACTCACTCACTCGCCTTTTTTCGTGTGTAAAATTTCATTGGCGATGGTTTTTTTTTTATTTCCTTTTACATTCTCATCTTGCTCTCTGCTTATGAAAAGTTGGTTTTTGTTTTTGTTATTGTTATTGTTTTTGTGTTTTCAATGATAATTGTTGTTTAGATTAACGGCTTTGGTAACAATAACTCTTGTTTTGTAAGGAGTACCTAATATTTTGGGAGAATAACAGTCGTTAGTAAGCGTGCAGTTAGATTACAGTGTGTGTCACTATTTATGGGACACTTTTTTGATGTCTGTTGTTGGAATCGTTTAGATGAAAGTAAAAGTAGGATGAATGAGATCTTATTTTGCAAATTATGTATGTAAAATACTTTATTTGAGCTTAGTAATGCAGGAGAATGGGCAAATGCTGTTGATCATTTAGTTCATAATTTTTAATTCTGTTTACAGAGTTGTATTCAAACGAAGTGCTCAACGGCTGGGCTAAGTGCTCTGTCTATTAAAACGGTATACATGTCTTATCAATTTACCTACCAGTAGCCGAATTAAACTTTGATGTGAACCAGAGATCAGCAATGAATCGTTTTTTCGCTACTCATAAGCACTCATGAAATTTTGAATATAAGTAAGTCAGCGATATTGAAATTTAACTATGTAATCAGATGCATTCATACTCATTACAACGTTGATTTATAAGTCCAGGTTGCAATGAGTATGCGTACAACGTTGACATCAAACTCATAACATTCGAAATATGTTTGATTCATAAGCAAGGCCACTCATTCAGATTCATAACTTTAGAAAAATACTTATAAGTACTCATAAATGATTCAAGTGATTCGAATCATTCATCAAAGTTTAGTCTTAGTTGTTGTTGCATTTACAAAAAAAGTAGAAAAAAGGCACATAAGCAAAAAAGACAGAGCAGCAAGCAGAGCAAACACACAACCTTCTGGTGTATATTTTAGTGCTCTCAGTCACATCATACTTATTTTGTGATTCGTGTATATATGTATGTTGAGTTATCTGAAGTCGAAATCAACAATATCATACGTGTTGTTAAGTATGAGTACGATGAGTACTTTAAACCTTGAATATGAGTAGAGATCTCCATGATATTAAAATAAGTATGAATACGAGTAAGTATCAGAAATTATGAGTATGCTTCGATTGTACTCATCTTTTTGAATATTCATTGCTTATCATTGGTATAAATATCTTATCAACTTGACCTACCATGAGCCAAAATAAACTTTCATGTGATCTGGCATAAAGAATAGTGGAAGCAGAGGTACTGTTTGGTTATGTTAGATCATCGAAAATGAATATAAAAACACACGACAAGTATATTCGAGTTTTTTTTCATACAAACACAAACGATTAATGTGGCGGTTAATGCTGAAAGAACAAGAAAAACTACGACAACACGCGCCATAATAACATTCGGGGTCTCATGCACCAAGAGTCAATGAAAAAGCGATTGCGAATGCTCGGCAATAAATAATTTTTCAAATTCTTGCCAAAACAATACACGCTTTGAACTTGAATTTAAAAATAATGTTGCCGTGAATGAATAATAAATAAAGCATGTGGGCTGAATTAGCTCTCTCGGTAGTAGAAATTACACGCACATACATACGTACATGCATACACATGTGTATATGCACATGTGTTGTTGTTATTAAGACAATTTTGTTTTCAATTTAATTGCATACTAATTGCAGTAGCACCAGCAGCAGCAGCAACTATAAAAATAACTTTGTAAACTTGAGCAAAAAAAAAAAAACGAACGCAAGCAAACAAACAAACAAACAAAAACAACAATGTCAGTCTCCTCATATTTATTGTAAAAGTGACTAGACAACTGACGATGACCGTACCGTCCAATGCAATGACGTGCAATTACATAGAAATGCTAGATGGATGAACGATCAAAATCTAATAAACGCTGTCAAACGTTTAAAATCAACGTTTTCATCAACAATAACAACAACAGCAACAGCAAAGTGCTGTTTTTTGTTGGCTATTAAATGTAATTATAATATAATATCGCAACAACAACAGCAAATTGAACGAAAAAACAGACGAAAAAGAAATGAAAACGCAAGTTTTTGAAAATGCATGACGTTTTTACATTCAAGGCATTCAAGGCATTAACATTGGCATCACATACCACAGCACAGCACCCCCAATTATCAAAACAATGCTTATACATATGTATACAACGATTGATGTGTGTGTGTGTGGAATAGGCGATCGATTTTTATGATTTTGAGAAACCCAAACAGTTATTCTCTATATAATGAGTTTATGTTGAACATTGTTTTGACATGATTCATTAGAATACGCAGGTAATGAGATTCTTTAATGTAAACATAAAGGCTGATTCGCGTGGAAATCGTCATACGTTGAACTTTTGCTGTTTTAAGGCAATAGATAGAGCTGTAGACGAGGACTTCAATGATAATAAATAATAACGAAACCACATCGGTATTAAGATAGATAGTTAGAGGTGGCTGTCCATCCAAGAAGGTTGGTTGAACACATAGGGTTCATGCTAATACTACAGTTTTCCGTTGTCATCTAGTCCCGGTCACACTTATCTGGGTTCCCGGGCTCAGTAATATTATTCCGAGAAACTGCAGAGCCGATGTACTACGTCCGGAATCCTCTTCAATCGACTTGGTAGTGCCACTTACCTCGGTCAAGTTGGCCATGGCGCGTCAAGTTGACCATTGCGTTCTTTCGAAACGCCAACCTATCCTGGGTGAATAAGGAGTTCTGTTCCACCACTAGGCTCACTTGGTCCTCGATGGATAGAAGGCGCACCAACTATTTACTTGGACCTGGTCGTAACGTCATCTAGATCACAGCGCCCATGCTTACATGTCATTTTGTTATGGGAAGACATGCAGAAAGAAAGCAGCTCTCATCTAACGACTTTTGCCGTGAGTGCAGATATCCTGAGGAAGAATAGACCGTTATCTACTTTCTTTGTCAATGCTCAACTCTTTCGAGGTGCACATATAGGTCATTTGGCTTTCCAATGCTTGTCAGCTTAACAGGGGTATCATTCATTGATGTCAAGGATACAGCTTCGTTCATCAAATCCTCGGTTTAGTTTTGCAGCGTGTCATAGTCGTGCTTTAAATGTGCAGCCCTTGCGCTGACCAAGTTCTTCTTCTTCCCTGGTTTGGAGGAACTTGATCAGTACAGAGACTGCATTCAAGTGCGCCTATAACGCAATGCCCCATACTGAGCGTTTTTCTTTGCAGTTTAAGCACATTCACCGTGCGCCTTCCATTCAGCTTTGACGAGATTTTCTGCTCAGTTCTGTCTGTGTCCGAAGTCGCCCATTTGTTGTTCATGGAAACGAAGATCACATCATCAATTATAATTGTGCAGGTTTTCAGAGGAATTCCCAAAGTCGAGAATCCATCGTAGAGTTCGATAGTTGCGCTGCTGGCCAGTTCATCCACTCTACAGCTACCTGGAGTATGACTGCATACTAATATGATAGGGACACCATATCTTTCCGCATTCTCATTGAGATATCTGCTACAGCAGTACACTGTCTTGCAGTTCATCAATTTGGAGAGCTTTTATAGCCGTCTAGCTATTGTAGGATATGATAATGATGTCCCGTTTGAGGATTTTTCGCCGCAGCGTATTATTGCCGACACCTTTGGGTGAAAGACGCTACAGTCACCAGGCAGCACAATAGATTGTGTTCCATCTCCAATGCTTTTGCCTAATTTGAAGCCATTGGTGTAAATTAGCACGGATACCTTTAGGAGGTGCGACACACAGACTCCTTTGGCCGGAATAGATGCCTTGAGTGCTATGGAGAAGTCTTAACACGATGTCATGTAGTCGCTGCCACCGAAAGATGTTGTTTAGTTTAGATTCATAGAGCATAGCTTACTTACTAGCCAGCCTATGGAATTTAGAATCTCCCGAATGTATAGTTTTGTTACGCACTGTTTCTTTATTTAAATTTTTTCATTGCAATATTTATGTTTTTTTTTATTTAAAATTTTTCTTTAGACCAGTCGATAAAGCACTTTCACACAAAATCTATTTTCGTCTGCAATCTTAGCAAAAATTTCGATTAAATTTCAGCCCTAATGACCCATTTACTGAAATCATAAATTTAATCATTCGCTGATGATAAAAATCAATTGATAGGGGAACAGATAAGCTCCCATAATCAATAAATCCATAATAACTTGCATTATTTAAAGAATACTTTTTAAAAAACGAAATAAAATTTAAAAAAAAAATTAAAGGCTGGGGTCCGTTTTGAATTTTAATTAGAAACTAAACTGGTTGACCAGAAAAATGCGCAGCAAATATTTGAATTTTTAACCGCAAAAACTGTCGTCCACTGTTTTTAAATACAATACAAGCAAGCATGTATGGTTTTATGAATTTTACAACATTTTTATTGTATTTTCCATTTGCCATTTGAAATTCTCATTTGAAACTTTAGTTTCCCTAACCCTTACTCATTTGGAAAGATTTTTAAATGAGAAACAATTTTGAAATTTACTTTACGGAAAACACAAACACGAACACAAATTTACAATGACCACCACCACAGGTGACACATGACGGCATAAATTTATGCAAATAAGTTGACATTTTTCATTTTAACGGTATTTTAATTATGTACCGATAGTTTCAAAATGGTGGTGGTGGAGCCTTAAATTAGTCACTTGATTAGACACCAGCTATAGACTCATAGGCACTCTTTAAATATTTTTTTAAAATGGACAGTTAAAAGGTCAAAAGTCGCCGTAGTCTAGTAGGTAGTGTGTTGGCTTATTAGACGCGAGGCCGCTTCCTCTTAGCAGATTTCTGGCAAAAATTCTGAGAGTAAATAAAATTACCGTAAAAAGTTTCTCAAAAAATCTGTAGGTCCCGCCACTTACGGAAAAAATTCACACACACAGCACATAAGTGGTGTGAGAAACTAGTTTGTAATCCTAACTAAAGAGAATATAATGACCATTTATGTATGTATACATATGTATGTAAAAGGCTCAAGAAATATTAACCAAATTTTCTTTCAACGGCCTCCTCTTAGTCGTGCTCTGGCAAAAGTTCTACAAGTAAATCTAGTTACCATTAAGAAGCTGCCTACTTATGTAGTTCGAATTGAATGGGAGTCTGCAGGTCCCGCAGTTAGTGGATGAAATTAATATGGCTACCTTGAGAAGCTAGAAACAGAACGTATGAGAAACTGTTACGATATCCCCTCCCAGTTATTCGTAAGGACAGAGGCAGCAATGTTTCCTATGGTATGAGTATACCATCTAGAAGATCATCATCTAAGACGTTTTGTCCTTAATGTGGTGCCGTGTCTAGACTCATTATGCAATAGTCCTCCAGTCACTCTCTGAAGAAATATTAGCTCCACACTGGACTTTGAGGTAGATTTCCGACTTTTTTGTTGAGTTTATTATAGCATAACCGGGTAGTTACTTATTTCGAATATAAAGAAAAGGCTACCGTTCAAATATATGAGTCGATATCCATTCTTAAGCAGCTTCTTCTTCTTATACTGGTAAACCTTTAACTTTGTAGCTCTTGGCAGCAGTTTTTCACTGCTTCGGTTCTTACTTACGTATGGTATCATTCAGTTTAATTCGTCAGTCATTGTGGGCCACTATCAACGGTGTTTGAAGCGGTTGTATTGGTTCTACCACATCATATCTTCAGTGCTTTTTCCTTCCTTTTAGGCGAGTTCTCTCAGATTTGTTAGTTTCGAGGCAGACTTCCTTTTGCTTGCTCCGCTAGTGCAATAGTAGGCTCAAATCTCGAGAGTGCTTCCTAGTGCGGTATTTTTTCACCATTTTGTATATTCTTAACACTGATTCCTATTCTCCGAGTTCTATGTTTAGGTGCATTTAGCAACTAAAACGACACTGGAAGTTACATTCATTCCCCAGGTTTGTATGATTTCCTATGACTAGGATGTAAATCGTAAATTATTTTCTGCTTTTAGCTTTTTCTTTGTTTGTCTCTCCAGATCTATTCACAATACAGTGGATTGCACAACTGGCTCCGTCTTTGCTTTTCGGAAGTCGAACTGGTTAGACAAGATTATCTTTGTTTCTTCAATGGCTGTTAGTAGCCTGATATATGTATATTGTCTGTCGCTTCCCATTTGTAAATTAAGCAGTGCAACTCGAATTTTCTTGGTCTTTTACCCGGTTTTAGGATCCCTAACAATTTCTGTATCTGTAGTAAAGAGAGGAAATCTATAGGAGATCACAGTATAGCAGATATATTTTAAAATCCCTGCTTAATTTAGTTCCAGTAACCTCTTAATGGTAATAAATTCTCCTCATGGGCAACTGTGCCTTAAATTGTGGCAATAATTCCCTAATAAAACTAATTCTACTCGTTGGGCATCATTTTATTTTTAATTAAATTTTTGCACACAAAAAAAAAAAACTAAAAAATAACGTATATTTGGCACGCATTATACATGCAAACAGGCATTTAAACAAGAATAACAAAAAAAAATATTTTGAAATTCAAATGAACAGTTGCTGACCACTTGATTCATCAAATTGTTTCTCACTGGTATAAAAAACAGAAAAAACACAACAACAACATATATGGTAGACATGCAACTGAAGTTAGTCTTTGTAACAGAAATTTAAAAACAAACAAAAGAGAACTCTTTTTATTACAATATTGAGAAAGGAGTAACTGTGGCTACACTGTCTGTGTATGCAGTATATCGTTTAATATTTGTATGTTAACCGGCTGTATTGTTGTTGACTTTTTAAATAACAGTTACTCTCAGGAGTAACTCAACTCAAACAACAACAACAACGACTACAATAAAGAAACATATTTACAAAGAGAGAAAGTAACTTCTGTGCGGTTACTTTGTTGTGGCTTTTTTGTTTTTGTTTTTCTCAATAGAAAACCAAACAAAAACTAACGGCATATTGCAGCGGACATGTAAATAAAGTTTTTTTTTATAGACAGTGATGCCAATTGTAATGTTCTTCTGTAATGGATTATTATAACGGTAGTAAAGCAAAGTTAAGCTGAAAACTTGTTACAAACATAACCGCAAACTCAATATGCCATTGCCAACAGCAATGGCTGTGTAGGGTGTACAAATGATGCGTTTCATGCAATTCTTGTTAATTGAATTTTATGTGGTTACAACACAACAACAACGCAACACAACAACAACAAAATAAAATAAACAAACCATCAACAAACTATTGTTTAAATAACAGCAAAAAGAAATGATGTGTCTGTGTGCGTAAAAGAGAGAGATAGAGACGAAGAGAGAAAATTGAAATAATTGTATGAATGGTTGAGTGCATTGTTATTGTAATCATAAATAAAATTAATGGTTGGATGAACGTACGAACGAACGAGTGAAGGAATGAATGAATAAACAAAAAACGAACAAGAAAGCAACCGAGTGCGTAAAGTTTGTTGCCATTCACTTCACACGTTGAATAGAGTGTGTGTGTGTGTGTGTGTATTTAAATATTACTTTGTATTGCATACACTAGCAATTACAAACATGTAAACTCGCTATCCCTCTCTCTCTCTTTCTCTTACACATTTTTAAACCATTTGTTTACAAAACTGTATGAAGATGAACGAACATCCATTCCATCCATGTATTCATCCAACCATCCAACCGTGTTGCGAAATTCATTTCCATTTAAACTTTGTTCGTTCGTTTGTTTGTTTGTTTATTTGTTTTCTCATATACAGTGCGTGTTTCGAAGACATTGTTCATATTCATTTGTAAGTTTATTTTTATGTATGCATGTACAAAGAGACAAATGTACATGCATACAATTTGTATGTAAGTATGTATGTATGGTAGTAAATTTTGTAATTTTACAAATTAATCATGAATGTACGTATATACATATGTACATATGTATATGTATGTAAATATATATGCCAGCATTTATTGTTTATTTGAAAACATCTTATGTTGCGGTTATTTTACATCTGTTTGCTTGTCTGTGCATGTAAATGATTCCTGTTATTTTGTTTTAATTTCTCTTTTTTTATTTTTTTTTTTCTCTCAGCACAGTGGAATTGATTGCATAATAAATGAAAATAAATACGTAAAAAATTGCTGGTTTTGGTTGGTCTATTTATTTTAGCTTCTTTCTCTGAGTATTGTGGGTCTAATTAATTGTGAAGCATTCCACAGCAAATGCTTTAATGTGCGTAATCGAACTAAATATAAAAAAATAATTTTTAAATGCAACTGCTGTGGCATTTTCCTTGAGGAAGTGTTACAAAACTCTATGATCTTTTATGGAACGATAGGCTACAGTATTGGCCTTTAGTTTGCTCCATAGAGATTTACATGTACAATAGATCGTTTACGTTAAGATTTATTAAAAATCAAAGGAGAAGATAAAGCGATTTTGAGGTCGGGTCCAGAACCACAAAAAGTAGTAGCAGAGTAGTAGTAGTAGTAATAGTAATAGCAGCAGTAGTAGTAGTATAGTAGTAGTAGTAGTACTAGTAGTAGCACTAGCAATGATTTTAGTAGTAGTAGTAATAGTACCAGTATTAGTAGTAGTAGTAGTACTACTAGTAGCAGTGGCAGTGGTAATAGTAGCAGTAGTAGTAGTATAGTAGCAGTAGTAGTAGTATAGTAGTAGTAGTAGTAGTGGTAATAATAGTAGCAGTAGTAGTAGTAGTAGTATAATATTAGTAGTAGCAGTGGTAGTAGTAGTATTAGTAGTAGTACTAGGAGCAGCAGTAGCAGTGGTAGTAGTACTAGTAGAAATAGTAGCAGTAGTAGTAGTATAATATTAGTAGTAGCAGTGGTAGTAGTACTAGTAGCAATAGTAGCAGTAGTAGTAGTAGTAGAATATTAGTAGTAGCAGTAGCAGTGGTAGTAGTAGTAATAGAAGCAGTAGTAGTAGTATAATAGTAGTAATAAAAGCAGAAGAAATAGTTTAATAGTAATAGTTGGTAGTAGTATTAGTAGTAGTACTAGTAGCAGCAGTAGCAGTGGTAGTAGTACTAGTAGTAATAGTAGCAGTAGTAGTAGCAGTAGCAGTGGTAGTCGTATTGATGAACGACTTCATTGCGTGTGTATATTTTGTTAAAAGAAAGCATAGAAGAAGTTAATACGCTAATTGCAGCCTACAAATATTTTTAAAATAAAAATTGTAATAATTTTCTTAAATTTTTCTTTTTCAAATAAATTCACAAGTGGTCACAAGACCCACTGTGCTTTAGATAAACAAACAAGCAAACAAACAAAAAATATTGTTCTTGGCTTAATCGTTAACATAAATTGTTAGAATTTTATATTGTTGCTGTTGTTGTAATTGTTTTCATTATTTATTATTTAATTAAACATTAAGAAACAATTGAAACATATTCCATTTGTGGTTGACCGATGCAAAGTAATTTCCTGCAAATTCTTTCTTTTAATTTTCGTAATAAAACCACAAAATTTATGTTTTTCTTGTTTTTAAAAATCAAACAAATTTTAAAAGTCTCAGCTCAAGCAGAGAATAATTGGAATATTATCGTATAAATATCGTAACAATCAGAGTTTTTTATTTTCGTTAAAAATGTTTAATAAAAATTGCAGATTTTTTTTAATCGTTAATTTCATATGAATCATTTCAGATAGTCATACACAAAGAGAGTATGCGTGTGTGTATGTGTTCATAATATGCAAAATTAAATTCAATTCAAATTGATTAATTTTAATTATTATTTATCGTTACGCTTTATTTTCTGTTTTTTTCTGATTTTTGCATTTTAATCAACTTCCTTTCAATTTGCATTTTAATGTTTTGCATTAACACTGCCACCATTCCATCACTTAATCATTCCACTGTTTGTACAGCGACAGTTGATAATGCAAAAATAAATACTCGTCACCATCATTATCCACCACACTGTCTCTCTCTCTCTCTTAATGTTATGCGGTCAGTGCTAAAAGGTTAAATAATAAAAAAAAACGCACAACAACCACCAACACCTTTATAATGTGAATGCAATAAAATATAAGAACAACAACAGCAACTGCATACAACAAAATAACAACAATAAAGACGAAAAACAAACAAACACTAAAGCTCTGCTATTTACGATAAATTCATGGTCTTGGTCGTATTTTTTTTTCGTTTTTCTATTTATATGCGTCGTATGTGATTATTGTCATCATCAGCATCATGAGCAGCATCATCGTTATCGACAACAACAGCAGCAGTGTCAGAGCCAATGTAACAACAATAACAACAATCACAACAATAACAATAACACATTATCAAAACATGCAATTACAGTGTATGCTTGTACGTAAACCTGTTTGAACATGATACTCGCACACATACAGAGAGAGAGAGAGAGAGGGAGGGAGACAGTGTAGAAATGTGTGCTTATGAAAATAATAATAACAACAATAGATAATGAAACGTCATAATTCTAGCTGTGATGTATTAATATAATTACAGAGATGGAAATGTCGTGTGCGTATACATACAGTTTAGTTTTTTACGTTCAAAAATTAAAATCACACTTCAAATGCAAGGAATTTTTGTGTACATATGTTTTGGGAAAATATCATACAACAGGTGATAGTTTATATACAAGGGAAATGCTATTGCGGGTACCAGTTCCTTTTTCAATACATAGTTTGCTGTGATAGAAAGCCAAGTAGAAAGTGTACAATTTACAAACTTAGGTTGAAAAATTATTTTAAAATTCCCTTATAATATAGTGGGTCACTGAAAAAGATTATTTCTCAGACTTGTGGATACATTTTTACTATTAGGTGTGGATAACAAATGATTTTGTATTGCATGGCTTGGTACGAAACGTAACAATACCAGTTGCAGTTTGTTACGCTATCTCCTGTTGAATAAATTGCCGTTAAAATGATGAATAGAGAAGATCAAAATTCAATCGATTAGCATTCGCAGCAATTAGGTCAATCGGCATTCTGCCATATGGCGGAATTAAATCAAAACAAATGTCATCATTATTACGGGACATTGCATTATAGGAATGCATACGAGACGCATTGGTCTTGGACACCTTGCAAATGATTTCAATAGAAGCTCTGGTAATAAGGAGAAGGATGAGACTGTTTTTCACCTTCTGTGTACATACCCAGCACTTTGTTGGAGAATAAAGAGGCACTTGGGTGCCTACTTTATGGAGCATCTGGACAAACTGTCATGCATTGATATTGGTAGTCTGAATCGCTTCATCGGAAGCTCCGAGTGATTCCTCGACTAGGGGAATATAGGAAATAGTGGTATTACAATGGGCACTATGTGTGGCCTAAGTGTATCCGCTCATAACTCCTTGAGGGGACAGTCACTTCTACCTATCTATGTACCTATCTATATTTTCATTCTTGACAACTTATTAATACAAGAACAACCGAATAGTTTTGGTAATAAATTGTCTAGTAAAGTTGTTTACCAATTTTTCTTCAAAAATATAAACGAAACTGCTACGTACACCAAGGAGTAATGGCATGTGTCCGCTTTTTATTTCTAATTATGAGTCAAGAAACTAGTGCGGTATGCTGACAATAAAAAAATCGAGAAATTTTGCATTAATTTTGCCGTCAAAATTATCAGAAGAACCCGTTGGAACCTTAAGAATTATTTTTGGTTCCAAATAACTAGCGAACTGGAAGAATTATAGAACAATGTACGGTAGATTTAGAAGTTATTAAGTTTCACCAGAAGGTTCGTAATATACTGTAGGTTAGGTTAGGTTAGAGGACGTGTACTTGTCAACTGTGACAAGTACAGTACCCGGAGGTCGAATTGACCCATTGTACAACGTCCTAGCTTCTCACACCACTCGTGTTGTGTGCCTTAATTTTATACATGAGTAGCGGGACCTACAGTTTAAAGTCGACTCCGAACGACAGATTTTTGAGAAGCTTTTCATGGCAATTTTTACTCTCAGAGTTTTTGCCAGAAATCTGCTGAGAGGAAGTCGCCGAAGAAATATTTTCATATTTTCGTTTTGATGTCTGACCTGGGATTTGAACTCGGGCCTTTCGTCTAATAAGCCAACACACTACCTACTAGACCACGACGACTGTAAAGGCGTATAAATTTCCATTTTGAATTAATATATGTATATTTATCCGAAAACGATAAACAAAAGGCTACACAAACAAATACAACGAACTTGTCACAAGCAAACCAACATCATCAGTAAGAAAGAAAAGGAGATAGGCAAGTAAGCGAACGCAAAAACAAGAATGTGATGAAATACACAAACAACAATGAAGTCGCGATAAAGTTCTCGAGAAAGGGAAACCCCCAACGTTCCAATTCAAGAACCTTCATCGGACTATTTACGCGAGCATATAAAAATGCAAGGCAAAGCAAGCAACATGTAGTAAGAATTCAGTCAGTCTTGTGTGAAAACGTTTTGCGTGTGAAGAGAACAGTCGTGGTTTGAAGATCGCAGTTGAAAAGATCTGCGTTGTAAGCAAGCAATTATTGTTGTATTCGTCAAGTGTGAACAGAGGCACAAAAGTAGTGAGACCGTAAAGAGTTTAATTGAAACTAAGCCCATATTTGTTTTTATTTTGTTTGCAATCAACGAACTCATATTCTAAATGTTTTTACCTTTGTAAATTCATATTCAAAATGTATGTATGTATTTACGTTGCATATGAAAACACACAGTATCATGGCATCGTTCGCATTAAAGCTTTGATTTGATTATTTATTTAATAATTACTGTGGCTATTCGTAATTATATTCACCGTAGTTTAGTTGGTAGTGTGTTGACTTATTAGATGTGAGGCCGTGGTTGAAACCCCAAGCATTTCGAACAAAATGAAGTATGAAAAAATATTTCGTTGCCGACTTCTATGAAAAGTTTCGCTAAAATCTGCCGTTTGGAGACGACGTTTAAGATATAAGTCCTATCGATCATGAATGAAATTAACACACACAAGAAACTAGGGCGTAATTCTGTCTAAAAGTTTTCAATGATTAATTATGCATGTATGTATGTTTATATATGAATAATAATAATAATAAAAAAAATCCTTAAATTATTGTGTCGTTTAAAATCTTAAAAAAATCTTATCATAAAAATATATTCCTTCCCTTAGCTTCTGGTCCATTTATTTAATTATCCTAAACGGCATACAATTAATATTTGCCATCTCTGCCATACGAATACATTGCGTTGCGTTTATGTTTGTTTTGCTAACAGCAGGCAGGCTACACGATTATTCGTTTCTTGCAATGGTATTTGTGAAATGAATGACTAAAACAACTGGTTATTGTAATCGATGATGATAATAATAATAAATACGCTCTACTCGCCATGTTTCTTCTTGTATTGGTTTTAATAGCAATAACACATGTGTTGTATTTGATGATAAAATAATAATAAGAATATTTGTATATGTATATGTGTATGCTTGTGTGTCCATTACACATTGTTGTTCTTCGTGAGTAAAGATAAAAGAGAGAGAGAGAAAGTAATAAAGCCATTTTCATGAACTATAAACAGTCTAAAGTTGTAATTGTTTTTGTTCTTTACAATTTTCCTTTTGTTCCTGTGCTCACTAACAAGCAATTTGTGAGCAAGTGTTTAGTGAGTGTGTGTGTGTTTTTGATACCTTTTTGTTGTTTTGTTTATTCTTCAATGAATTTCCAATTAAAAATCTGTTCAATGCAACACGGCCTTTTCGATTTTGTTTTTAATGTTCCGTTTGTTTTACATCGTAGAGAGAGAGAAAAATGGCAGAAAGAGAGCGAGAGAGAGTGAAATACACAGCGCGTTGATTAAACAATTTTAAATACACCACAGCCGTTGGAAATGAAAGGAAAAAGTGGACCAAAAGGATGGTAGTGATTTGCTTCGATAACAATTAAACTTTCTCGATACATTATTTTTATTTAATCACAAAAATAAAAATAATTTCAAATTCTTTACATAGAATTTGTTTGTTTTACAATATTTTTGTTACTGAAAATACAAAATATTCGAGTGTGTTATTAAACGATGGCTTTGAATGTTATATTCAATGTAATTAGTAAATGTAGACATTTGGAGATAATAATTGAAAGGAAAAGTGCAACTAAATCATACATATGTAAATGCCTGCTAAAGTTTATTGTTAATATTCTGCAATGAATAATTTATCAAGAAAGGATAGTAAAATAAAATTCATTAGCGTTCGGTTTTCACAAGTCCTGTTAACAAGCACTTTTTGTCATGTCTGGTGAATGAAAGAGTAATTTTCAGAGGTTCAAGACAAAGTTCTATCCAAGAGTTGTTCGAATGAAACACAATTTTTTTCGCATTCGGCAAAGCTGGTCGCTTATGCGCTATTTGTTGATAGCATATGATTAAGAGCTTGAATAAATGAAAGTCCACTCATGGCATATGATCGCTAAGCCATACAGCAAAACTTTCCAAGTCGTCGTATGTAAACATTCCCCTTTTTTTTCCTTTTTTTTTTAATTTCGTCTTCCATCAACCCATTTCCTGCTGTTATCGCATTGTGCTTTAAGAATGAGGAATAAAGCACTTGCAGTGTAATTTTTATCATTATCAGTAGAGTTCCTAAGCCAATGTGCTCGAACGATTTATTGTGCTGACCTCAACATATATGGGGTGCCCTTTAATGCCCAGCAAGACTATCACACTACCTGTTAGACTACTGCGACCAGAATACCCTGCAGGACACTAGTAGATCCGTGATGATGTTGGAGACTAACCACATTTCAATTCCGTATACATGCGTTGACTATTTTATGCAAGATTCGTCTAAGTATTGGTAGGTTTCTTCATACTGATTGTTATCGATTGTTTTAATATCGACACCAATAAGCGTATTTTGAAACGCTTTCTTGGGGTTTATTCATAAAAGGTTTAACTAACACGGTTCTAGTACACGAATTCTATACAATATTAATACAGGAAAATATTTAATTTATTTCCCTACTGATATTGATATTAAGTATACGCCCGGTATGCGTATACTTAATATTTATTTAGATTATGTTGTATTACAATTCAATTATTTGAAGTTTTTTTTGTTGTTATTTGAAAAACAATTAATTTTTTTTTGGAACTTATTTAAGCATAAATCAATTTAAAGTCTAAAAATATCCAGAATTCTGTTTTTAACAACAGCAAAATAACACGTACTTGGGCAATTACTTAAAATCCATTTAAGCGTTACTTTCGTAAAAAAACGAGGAAAAAAAGAAAAAGAATGTCTACTCGAAAAGAGAAAAATGGCTAAAAGCAATTTTCTTAACAAAAGATTTTAACAGAAAAATATAGGCTCTGGAAAAAAACGAAAGAAAAAAGAACATGGCAAGCGAAAATAGGCTAAGCAATGGTCATTTTTCTAAATGAAACGCCATTTTTTTTTGCTGCTGCTTTTAGTTAACAAAAACAAAAAAAGAAAACAGAGAAGAATTTTCGTACGTGTGTCACACGGTCTATTAATTCGCATGTCGTATACCAACTCCCACAGCCATTAAGGGTCTGCAATGTACTCTACTTACGCAGAAAATTGACACACTAAAAAAATCAAACCAACAGGACAGGAACTGTTACAAATCAGCCTTTAAATGGGCGAACAAGTAATAACGGTTACGGGACAAGAGAAAATACAATGTTGAAACGCATTTAAAAGAAATGAAAGAATGAAACGCAAAAAGCAAAAACAACAAGAAATAAGTATCTTAAAATGTATAATAAAGTAGGCCGATAGATTTTTTTTTTTTTTTTTTTGTTTTCAATTCAATGAACAATTTTAATTCCTTAAAAGATTAGTTTTCTTTATACAAGCAAGAAATAATAACAAAAAAGACAAAAATCTGGCAACCGTATGCCTACATTTACAAGGAAATATTAAAACAACAGAGAATATCAAGAGGAAAACATACATACACACACAGTTTAACACAGAAAAACAAAAGAACAGAAGTTTATTATTTACACCTACACCACTAGTTTTATATTGTACACTATATACATATGTGTGTGTGTGTATGTGCTAGGCCTTTGCATGTATATGTAAGTGTTTTTCGTTTTTCACCATAAAAATGTCTGTCTAGGCCAGGCAACTCCTTACAAAATATTGCGGCATATGATCTTATTTAAGTGTATGTGTGTAAAGTAGTTTACTAGGAATTATAAATATAAATACTTGTTTACACAAACACTTACACATGCACATGCTTGTATTTTACTTTAAATGTAAATTTTTTACTCAAACAAAATATTTTTATATGCGAGAGCGAGACTCTGTATTTCACTCTCTCTGTGTGCGGCTGTAGTGGTAGTTTATTCCTAAGTGTATAGCAGCAGCAGCAGCAGCAGCAGTTTTATTTTTATTTTGTTTTTTGTGCTTGTATTTGTTTGCGTCAAATAAATCAGCGTAAGCAAGCGGCAAATGCAGCAGCTACATTAGAGAAACGTTAAATGAATATTAATTAGAGAAGATACATATCTTTACACACAGAGGAACTCCTCCGCTTTTTTTTTAACCCTAAATAGGTACCTAAAGTTTTTGGTGTTTTATTTTTTACATTTTTAGGATTTAAGAAAGCAAAATAAATTTTTAAAAAACTTTAAAGATTTAAAATAAAATAGAAAAGAAATCTTAACAATGACATCCGACTTTTCCTTTCTTAAGTCACTTGTAGAATTTCCCAACGAATATTAAGGGTTAAACAAACTTTCTCTTCTGTTTAATAAGTGTATTCATGTGTAAGTGTGCCTAAATTACTGTGGGTTTTTCTTTTTTTTGTTTGCTATTCCAAACTCGTTTCTTTGATTCTCCAACAGAAATGTCCACATTTTACTGAACCAACTAACTAACCAAGACAACGGAGAGGGAATTTTATTATTACAACAACAAGAACTACTACTACAGCATTACAGTTATTTTGTTGTCAATTTCATTTGGTTACATACATATGTACATACATATTTACATACATGCATCCTACAGGCTGTTAATAAAAAATGACACAAACAATGTAAACAGAAACCAAGAAATGAAAACAAAAACAACGAAAAGAGAGTAGGAAACGAAATGAAAACATCAGTTTTATTTCCCGGCCAACACACATGTGTGCACTTATGTTGTGCCCGGCTGGCGGCAAGAGTTTATTATTGTCAAGGGAGACGACTTACAGTGTGGCATGGTCGGTCGCTTAGTTATTCTTCGTTAGTTTGAAATATTGTTGGTTGTCTCTTACAGGATAAATATAACGTTTTATTTAGTCTCACATCTACTTTTTTGTTTGTTGGAAAGATGCTAACGGAACAAATAATAGCAATTCATTGGTTTTCTTACACTCTCTCTCTCTAGCTGTTCTATAAAGTTTATTGATGAGTGAAAATATATGTATGTGGTGGTATGTTGTTTGACACAGTCAAAGTAACTGTTCTATGAAAGCAAAAAACAACAATTCAATACACTGGAAAAAAATGAAAATTCATTGTATAGTAAATTTAAGAAAATTTAAAAAAAAAAATTTTATTTAAAATTTAATTTATTTAATTATTTATTTTATAAAATTTAATTAATTTAATAAAAAATTTAATTTAAAAAAAAATTAAAAAAAATTTAATTTAAATAAAACACTGTAAACAAATTAATTTCTTTTCAGACTGGGAACGTGAGGCTGTCTCAAAGGCTGAAATATTACGTCTCATATATCAGGGTAGATTTTTACACTGTAATGTTACGTTGGGTGCACTGGGACTACCATTGGGCAAGACGACTGTTATGCATTTAGTACCGCGTGATAATTTGCCAGAACCCAATTCACAAGGTTGGTTTTGGATTAACTTATCCAAAAAAAAATAAAAAAAAGATAAATTTAAAATAAAAATAAAACTTTCCTTCTTTTTTTCTACAGATCAAAGACAAAAAAGTAAGGGTGGTTCTAGTAGATGCTGTTCAACAACCTGCTGTATTTTGTAACTAAATTATAGGCATTAGAATTTAGCTTGAAATTATAAATTAAACAAACAAAAAAAAAAACACATTAATTGAATTAAATTAAATTATAAAAACAAAAACAAACAAAAAACATAAAAACAAAAACAGTTATAAAAACCTTAAGTAAATACACATTAAAAAAGAAACAAAAAAAGAAATGATAATAACAACAAAATGAAAATAAATTATTAAATAATTTTATAATAATAAAAACTAAAGTTAAAAAACTAACAACAACAACACTAAAAAGATTATAAAAAAAAAAATTAAAATGAAAATTTTAAATTTAAAAAGCAAATAAAATTTAGCAAAATATTAATTAATTGAACGGGGGAAAAAAAAGAGTAAAAAAAATATTTAAAAAAAAAATATTCAAATGTATGTTTAATTAGCAAAAACAGCAATAAAAAATAGAAATTTTCGGCTGGGTCGAATATTAAATAACCGTTAAGCAAAGTAAAGGAAAAATATTTGAAATTTTTTTATGTGAGATTCCAATGGAAATTCAATTTTCAAAAGTAATTCTTATTTATTTTTTTTATTTATTTATTGAAATTGTTAATAATTATAATACAATTCAGTGTTAAATATATGTATGTATGTATGTTTCCATTTAAATAATTCAATTTCGTTACATATTTTCAATGTAAGTTTATTATGTTTGTTTGTCCGATATACATACCTGTCTGTCCTATGTCATTAAATTGTCATGTAATTTATAAATTATAAACGTTATTCGGTTAAAAGCCTAGCTTTGGTATTCAAACGTTTAATTTTTTCTAGTTTATTTGAATAAAACTTGCCTGTGGAATAGCACCAAAGAAAACAACTCTTAGGCTTTAAAATCGAAATTCAAAGACTTTGATTTCCAATGAATTCCTTGTTTTATTAGCTTAAATGAGATTTTATATCATCTTATTGAAACAAGATATTGTTAGTATCGAATGCTTAGTGCTGCCCTTAAATGTTGAATTTCCATGAGACCCTAATATGCAACAAACAGTAACACAATGGGTATGTAAAGTTTTCTCTATAAGCTGGCATTGGTTTTGAATACAGTAAGATCCCGCTTAACGCTGTTTCAGTATTACGAGGTAGTACAAAAGCAGTGCACTATATAGCGACTGTCTAGAATAAAGATTCCAACTGTATTTTCCGAAGTCGCAACCACAGTGCGAACGCATCTTTCCTACGCCACAGTTAATTTATTAGTTGCCTCGTTTCGTTTAGCGCTTGAACTTATTGGAACGTAACCACCGCGTTAAGCGGGCTCTTACTGTATATCCAAATATGGGTACTAAATACTAAAGGGATATATAGGTTGTCCCAGTCTCAAATCCTTAAGTTAATATGAGCCTGCTATGCTTCAGTGAATAAAACATGAATTATAGACATTACTAGAGGTCCTCAAACTTCATCTATATTGCCAACTCATACTTATAAGACATAAAAGCCAAATAATTTGGTAACTTTTCTTTGCATGTTGGCTAAGGATAAATTATTTTGAATTCTTTTTTACTAGCATTTGTATTTGTAGTGGACCTTATGTCAGGTTGCAAATGTACTTCATGCAGAGACCGGAAAGAGTTATTACGAGTATTTTCAGAGTGGCATGTAGCAGATAAAGCAGAGAATTAGAAAAAAATTGTTAAAACCATTGGAAATTGATAGGTGGACAGAGATGAAAAGAGAAGAAAGAAGTCGAAAAGAAATAGGGACTCGTTCCACCATTCAATCTGTGACTGAGATAAATTTCTCTAGGTCCGAAATGCGAATGCAAAGATACACAATGTGGTCCTATGCTCTTAGAATGCAATGGCCAGACAGAAAAGAAATAGGGAGTCGTCACTTCATTTAATATGTGACTGAGATGAATATTTCTAGGTCCGAAATCCCAATGCTGAGGCTCATAATATGGTCCTAAAAATAGTACTACGGCCTCAGAACGCAATGGCCAGTCTAAAAACTTATAAAGGTCCTTACAAATAAATAATGAAGGGTCCTAGTATCCAATATTTTCATCCTATTTTAGAACTCTTCAATCTGAGCCATAATACTTTAGAGACTCTGCAAACTCATTTTTTTTACTTTAATAAGTTCATTCTTTATTTGATCCACAAAGATTCAAATGAACGTTGCTTAAAGAATATACACAGGTGCTGTTGTATCTGAAGAATCTCATTGTGATATCATGGTCTTTAAATTTCCATAGTGCTGTAACCATTCGGAGATTCTGATGACAACATTTAGACTCTCAATATCCATCTTTAAGAGATCAATGAGATTATCTGTATAGAAGTTATATGCAAAAATGCTGGGCATGCAGCCAAGAGGTGAAGAAGAGTTACGTCATAATCTTTGGCTTTGCAACTGGTATACATACATACGTACATAATTGGGCATTACAACCCTTCAATCGGGATTTTGGTTGCAAGTGGTATAAGTTTGAAAAGAATAAAATATTTATCGTTTACTCCTCTGAGCTTCCAGAGTTTTTGGAAAATGTTCAAATTAAAACGATTTTCAAAAATCCTTCAAACTAATCCTTTTCTTAACTCGTATATGACCACCTTTTTTTTTTGGTAAAAACAAGGTATACCACACATCTGATCAATATCTTACCGTTTTAAAAATGGGGCGATAAGCGCATATGGGTTATCGATTGGGACTTTAAGAATATAAATAAAAAATGGAAATCTTAGCGAGGATTTCGATTTCATAAAGTTTTCTCTTTAAGAAATTTAAATTTTAGAAATAAAATATAAAGATTTCAATAAAAAAACAAATGTTTTCTATGATTCAATGTAATAACTTTGCTTATATGGATTTTATAAAGTGTACATGCAAACATACAATTGAAATAATAAAATAAACTAAATAAATTAATTAATAAATATATCTAAAGGATATGAAAAAAAAGTAAAACAAACAAATAATTGAAATTAAAAATTAAACAAAAAATAATAATTAAAAATAAAAAGCAGAAAAAGCCAATGCTTTAATTAAATTTCAAAATAAAAAAGAGAAAACAAAAAATTAAACAAAAAACCATTAAAGCAAAATAATATATTATAAATATATTTAATTTAGTTTTAAATATACAAAAACAAATATACATACATACATGCAAACAAACAAACAAACATACTCGTATATTGTATTTCATTGTATAAACTATTATTATTAATTAATATTGTATTTATATTTAAATTAAATTTATTAAAATGCATATGTATGTATATGTGAATTTAATTATTATTTTTATTCTTCTGTTTTCTTTTTCTAATTATAATAAAATTATTATTTTCTTTGCAAGAAAAAACAGAAACAAAAAGAAAGGGCAAAACAAACTATATATATGATTATTATTAAATATTTAATTGAAATGTTTAAATTAAATTAATTAAAAAAATAAACAAATAAGAGTGTAATATTAAAAACAAAAACATTAAATTAAAAATTATATTTAAAATAATAAAAGAAAAATAAAAACAAAAGAAAAAAAACAATTTTATGTAGATAATTATGTTGAAATTAATTTTTAAATGTTTTAAGACTTTTTAAAATTTAAATAAATTTATTCATTGCAAAAATTATTAACAAATTTAAAAAAAGAAAAATAAAAAAAAAATATAAAAAATTAATAAAAACAATAAAAATAAAAATCAATTTAATACAATGAAAATAAAAAAAAATAAATCAATTCGTATTGTATGCGTATGTACTCCTCTACAACTCAATCTTGAAAACAAATTAAATTAAAAAAAAAACATTTTCAAGCGTAACAGAGCTGCTCTGCTGAATTTCTTTATGGATTCTATGTCTTCTAAGCTGTTTCAAGCCGATATTTTTTTTGATATCTTTTTCAGTTGGATAGTACTTTGGGTATACCAGTTGGGTATTCTTAAGTGGAAATCACTGCAATTTGCATTGTTCTTGTTATTTTCTGTGAAGACTTCTTTACTATTGATACAATTAGCTACAAGATCTACGGCAACCAATCTTTGTTGCTTAGCGTTTAGAGCTTCAAATTTTTTTTGTTGATAAATCGGTTTACATTAAGTTGTAGTCTAGTGGTAGTGTGTTGGCTTATTAGACATAAGGTCGCGGTTCAAAACTCAGGTTGGACAACAACCCGAAATTTGAAAAAATATTTCTTCAGCGACTTTCTTTTAGCAGATTTCTAGCAAAAACTCTGTGAGCAAATAAAATTGCCATGAAAAGTTTCTCAAAAATCTATCGTTCGGAGTCGTGTTTAAATTGTAGGTCCCGCCACTGCGGGAAGCACAACATAAGTGGTGTGAGAAACTAGCTCCATAAACCTGACTGAAGGCTTGTAATGACCAATTAAGACTTCTTGACAGCATTCAGCAAAGGATTCAAGTCTTTGTTAATAACAATTGGAATTTTCTACAATAAAACAAAAGAATTTAGATCCAAGAGCTTAGAACGAGTAACTTAGTTTTTGAAAAGGTCAGGCGAGTCATAAGTTTGGAACCAAAAGATTTCTAATACTCTAAGGCAATAACGACGTCCTTTAGTGTGGCGTTTCATAACTCACTTCCATGCAGCCATATGGACTTGATATTGTTTTTCAATATTCAAATCTTCGGTCAGGTAGAATGAACTTCACACAGACTTAAGCATTGCTTAAGTACATGTTTGCCTTTTTGAATCTGTTCTTGATGTCATGAGGGAAATAACAGAATCCAAGTATACAATAGGCTCAAAAAGAGGTTTAAAGGATAGCATTTAGAAATACTGGGTGTATAATTCATTTTAGGATATCAAATGTATTGTTAATATGGCCAAGACTGGTTTTTTCTAAGGCCAAATAGAATGACTAGTTCTCTTTTTTTTTTTTTAAATTCTTATTATTTTGAACGAAAGAAAAAATAATAAAAAATAAATAATTTTATAATAATTTGATAAAGAAAAGAATGTGATATTTTCTACAGGTTGTGTGTTGTCATTTTCGTTCATAATATATGTATTTTTCGGGTGGATTTTAAAAATTCATTTAAAAAAAATTTCAATTTTTAAACAAATTTTGTTGACATTGTATTGGAGACTCTATGCAAAAACGCTTTAAACCGCAAAAACGATTGATTGATTGATTGTAGTTATTGATTTAATGAGTTTATAAAAATGCAACAAAAAAAATCAAAAAAATAAAAGAAGAAAATTGTTAAAAAAAATAAAAAAAAACAACTATAACAAATAGTATGTGTATGTTTAAATTCTTTTTGTTTTAATGTTTTAAATGTAAAAACAAACAACTGCAACAAAAACTAGTAAAAATTAATTGAAAAAAAAAATAAAAAAAGATTTAAATTGTTTGTAAAAGAAAAAACAACATCATTAACAAATATTAAAACAAATAACATTGTTTATAAAATATTCAAATGTTTATGATTATTTTTTTTTAATTGTTTTGCTTAAAAAGAAATTTATTTAATATTTTAATTTAATTTATACTCTTCTTTTTATATTTTACATTTGAGAGTTAATTTTTAAAAATTGATTAAGAGGATTGCATGTATATTTGAAATTATCATTGATGTGTCTGTCATTAACAGATAAGATTATCTTGTCAGCTCAAATTTTTATTTCATTTCTTCCTATCGTTGGAACAGTTATGCTATATTTAAATACAACTTTTCTTAAATCCTTAGAGAATTATTATTGCACAGAAGAGTAGTAGTGGCTACTTAAAGAAAATTGTTTGTATTGGAGTGGTTTCCACATTTTCAGACTTTCAATTTAATAAAATTATTGATATACTTTTCTTTTAATTCGATATACACATACATATATGTAACTAAGGACTAAATTTCGCTATCATTCTTGTCAAAAATTGTACAATTTCTAAGGCAACATCAAAACTTTATATTACACACTGAAATACTGTAACATTTAAGCAATGCTAGACATACTGAGAAGCTAGGTCATTATTCTGACTGAAAGGTTTGAATGTTTAACTAAGTAGGTAATAAACATACATCACGACTTGTGAGGAAAACATAAGGTCTCCTTTTTTATTTTTCATATGCCGAACTTTTTTTCAATTTATCACCTTTTAATGCAACACTACCCTTTGAGCTATCAATTGCCTCATTCTTATATGTCTACTAAATTTGGTTTATCCTCTTGTACATCATTTCAACTTCTACGACTGTAATTAGGCGGACGCATCAACCTTAGCAGAATAACTAGTAACCACAATATGAATATTATAGACCCTTTGTCTAGAGCTTTCATTGCAAACGCGTGGTCTATGTCAAGACAAATGTAAACTCAATCCAAAACTGGGAATATAAGCTATGCACACATGCCTCCGAACTTAAACAAGAGTCCATGTAGAGGGCGTTGCCATTTCAAATCTTTATAGCTGCTTCTCTGCCAGTATGCTTGCGGATATCATACCATTGAGATGCAGGCTATTCCGTTCTTCTACGTCCCTCTTCAAATTCAATTTAACCCGTTCTGGCTTCGATTGTTGTTTTATTTAGTATGAGAAGCGAATTGGGTCACAACAGCCGATTCTGAACTTAGGATATTTTGGCCTTGAACAGTAAATTTAGTTACAGAGCAATTAAGGTTATTCTGCTCAAGATTAGTTGTTAGATCTAATAAAAGTGGCTTATTAAGGCAGGGTGTACCTCATATAGGTGATGATGTGTTTCGGATAGTATAAGTATGCTTCACGATCTCAGTATTGGGAATATTTGCAATCTCAAATGACAGTCTCTGGCAAAGATTAAATCATACTCCAATAAGTATCATAATCCTCAGAAGAAAGTGGACATAGAAGAAAACCCATGAAGACAAAGACAATGCCGTCTAGCATAGACAATAAGAGTTAGAACCAACTTAAGACATTAGCTTTGGGGAGACTTAATAGAGAGATTCTTCATGCGTCTTTTGTTCTTACAGAATCTGAGTGCAGCTATACCAGTAACAGTAATTCTTATTGTCAGATCCTCATATGTATTTGAATGATATTTTTGTCTTTATCTTTAAATGTTAATGATTAACTTTAATTTTTTGTATTTTTTTTAGTCAATAATTTCCAAATTGTTTAAAAAATTAAAAATTAATTTAATAAGTTATTAAACTAGTTTTGTTAAACAAAGCAACAACAATTTAAATGGGTATAACAATTATAAAAAAACAAAAGAAAACTCTGTTAGATGTTTTAAACTTATGAAAATCAAAATAAAAAATTAAAATAAGAAAACTAAAAATAAACAAATTGAATAAAATTAAATAATAAATGAATGGAAATGGAAATTGTAATTGAGAAAAACTAAATAAATAACACAAAAGAAATACTAGCCACTTTAAAGAAAACAAAATAAACTTATTAAGCATATACAGACAAGTAATATTAAATTACAAACAACAACAACAATAATAATAATAAATTAAATAATTAAAGAAGAAAAAAACTTAAAATTAAAAGAAATTTGCTTTAACAAACACAAAAAAGAAAAGAAAGGAAAAACTTACTATAAAGAAAATAGGAAAAGAAAAATAAACTGAAAATATAATGAAAAACATTTGCTTGAATGATTAATTATTAAATTAAAAAACAAAAAAACAGAACTTAAAAAAATGAAATGAAATTGTAAAATACATCAGTGTAATGTTGTCGTACATTAACATTCATCATTAAATGCATTAAACGTACATACTACATACATACATATTTGCAAACATACATACTACATACATACCTACAACCGTATTAAAATTAAAAATAAAAAAGAAATACTTTTTCATCTTAAAAAGAAAGAAAAAAGAAAATAAACTTCTTCTATAAGAACAACGGAAACAAACAAAACATACATAAACTCATCATATTAATATCAATAATTATTAATTAAATTAATAATAATTATACATAATAATAATAAAACAATAAAAAACACAATTTTAAATACTAATAATAAAAAAGCAACAACAAATTTAATAAGTAATACTAAATCTAAAACAAAACAAATGTTTTAAGATTAAAAAATTAATCATAAACTTGTTTTTTTTTTTGTTTGAAGTTTCCTTTAAGAAAATAAGGAAAATAAATATTTAAGTAAATATTTAGTAAAAATAACATTAAAATTGGCATTAAGTATAATAAATTAATTAAATTTTATAATTTAAAATTAAAATTTGTTAAAATTGTAAATTTATCTAAAAAAAAAATACAAAATATGTATTCTATTATTATTATATTCTATTATATTACATTGTATTGTATTGTATGTATGCATTAATAATAATATTTAATAAAAATAATTCGGGTCTGTGTATAATCGTTTTTATGTTACTTTTATAAATCATTGTTTATTTTTATTTTTAAGTTTTTTTTTATTTTATTATTTAATACATATAAAACTATATTAATATTTAAATTTAAATGTATGTACTATAAAAACAATTAAAAAAACAAAAACAAAAAGAAAAACAAAATACAAAAAACAAATTCTATTTAATTATTAATTTATGAATACAAAAAAACAAAAACAAAAAAAAAACAAATATAAACGATTAGTTAAAATTTAGTTGTATTAGTTTGTTAAACTATATTTTAATTATCTAAACTAATTATTAAAACAAATATATAAATACACTATATATTTAATAAACAAAATATTATAAAAACAAAAAAATTCATCAAAATGTATGTTTACTTTTTGAAATAAATAGAATTCCTATTCCTGTGGAATTATTGTATAGGGTACATAGTACAGGGTGTACAATGGGTGAATGATCTGAGCCGAACGTAAATCTACTGTTCCGTTTTCAGCTTTTAAAAACGTTTAAAATATGAGCTCGTAGCTTTGCAAATAAAATAAAAATAAATTTGTGTTTAGTTTGCATTAAAAGTCTTTATTATTCGCACAATTCTGTGTGCCACTGTTCACAACTTGATGTAAACAACAACAATTGCTTTTCTTTGTTATTCCTCTGTTTACACCCTTTGCATAAACAATAACAATTACTAGGCAATTATTCGACAGATCTTTGTAACAGAGATCTTCAACCACGATTACACTTTTCAAAAACACCGCGTCTTCACACAAGACTGATTGAATTTTTACTAACACAGTTGCCTCCTTTGCCTTTCCTTTTCTATGGCAACGGAAATAGTCTAATAATGAATGTTCTTGAAGGCGAATTTTAGTGGTTTCTTGTTTACATTTATTCTTGTAGTATTTGCTATTGTATTTACTTGTTTACTATTTTTTTATGCTGGTGCTTGTTTTTATATTAAGCAGTACGATAATTTGTAAACAGGTTTGTTTACATGCATTGTTTTGTTTTTGTAGCTTTAGTTTATAATTTTAATGTTAAGTGATGTAAAAGCAAAACACTCTGGATTTTGCATTTTCGTAACACTACCTTAGCAATTCTACATCTAATGATATCTTTCAAGGTTTTCAATTACATATTTGTGATTTTATCGAATAATCAAATTGATGCACAAGCTTTAAAACTGACAATTTTGTTGTAGAGTTTGTTTAACATTCAAATCACGAAAAATAATTGCCACCTACTGACGGTACATGCATTTAAGTTTCCTTTTTTAAGAAAAACGTGACAGTCCACCAAATCACATGACTTTTCAATGCGCCCATAAAGCAATTTTTTTGGACAAAATTTTCCAATAAAACTAATGAGTTGCCAATGCCTACGATAGTCGTTGTACATTAGTTTTTGCTTCAACTGTACCCTTCTAAGGCTTCAGTTAAACAGATGAAATTTTTTGTTTGAAAGATGATCACTACTCATGCAGTGTTTCGCTTTGGAATACTGGAAAGGAAAGAGGGGGTAAGTATGAAATTTAGTCTACAGTTTAGGGTCCTAGGATAACAGGGTTGCCAACAGTTGTTGCCTAGAAACAATACAATTTGACAAAAAGTATTGTGTAGTTTTGTTGGGTATAATTCTGATGAAGTTTTGCAAATTGTGTCCTACTACTCCTTAAAAAGAGGCACTAACTGCACCATCTATGATGTTTGTTGTTGTCCTCTCTTATGTTAGGCCTGGAGGTCAGAACACGTCCTGGAAGGGGTTTACAGTAACCCTATGAAGCACTTTTATCACTACACCATAGTAACTCTACCACCACAGCGATATTTTCTACTGAACCAACGAAATAAACATGCACTGGAGTTTTTCTGTCCTGTATCCGGTCACATGTCAAAAAGTTCTACACGATTTATATTGACGGTCAAGCTGCCCTAGGTACGATTCGATCGGCCTGATGTAAGTCTAGAATGATTTGTGACTGTTAGGACTCCATAAGATTTCAAAGCATAGTGGAATACGTGCAAACGAAATGGCTGATACTCTTCCTAGTCTGCAATAACTCTCCGTAGGTGTTGTGTTGGTTGATCTTAACCATCCAATCTGCTACCTCTGAGAACTGAGAGGAAGGAGAGTTAAAAAGAAGGAAGAGAAGCTGGGAGGATAAATTTAAATTTTACGTGTCCTATGGCCTTAGGCGAGCATCAACGTTGGTAAAATCTAATATGTATTACAGACGGCAACTAACAAAGAATATTTCAAATTTTTTTCGCTAAGTTTCGGTTGTTCATAATGAACGCATAAATGTTTACTGGGTATAACAATTGGTAATTGCTTAAAATAATTTCAACATAATTTAATTCTGAAGGCCTTTAATTAAATTACAAAAAGACATTTTCTTTCTTCTTTAATTAAGAATTCCTTTTCAGCCTAAATAGCTACACATATGCATCTTTAATGTAAAACAAACAACGTTTTCCACAAAAAGAATTTTTAATAATGTTTACCGACAACAGTTTCGGGATTTATTTCTTCACCTTAATACTGTATAAATACCGCCAACCTGTTTTTGATTTTAAAACAGATTTAAAAAACTTGTGGCGAAAATCAAAAACCGATAGAGCACAACAATGTTTAATCCAAAACCAAAGGAAGATCCTGACTTTCATATACCACGCCAATGTATTTGGCTGAAAATGAATGGTTCTTGGCCATTCCACTATGAAAAGCAAAAGGATTTTTACAATTCCCGAACATTGTATGGCGTATTGTATACAATTTGGTCATGGTATGTTATATGCTCTGTAGGCATAACAATTGGTTTCCAAACTGCTTTTCTCGTTAGCAATCTGAGCAATATTATGATGACCACGGAGAATTGTTGCAGCACTTTTATGGGTGCTTTGAATTTTGTACGCTTGCTGCACATGCGTTTAAATCAGCAAAACTTTAGGCAGGTTATACAGAAATTTGTCGATGATATATGGATTGTAAAGTAAGTCTGTTGGAGAAACGGTTACAGAACTATGTACGATTAAATGTGATTTCTTTTAGAAAATATCATCCTGATATTGCTGCCGAATGTTCAAGGACAATGAGAACATTTCGCATAATGACTGTGTTGCTAAGCTGTTTGATTCTAATGTATTGCATACTACCTCTGGTGATTTTATTCTTCGAAGTGGGCTTAGATGCTGAAGAGAAACCATTTCCCTATAAAATGTTATTTCCGTTTAATGCCCATCGGGGTTGGCGTTATGTGCTTACTTATATGTTTACCTCCTATGCGGGCATTTGTGTGGTGACCACTCTGTTTGCTGAGGATTCCATATTTGGTTTCTTTATAACCTACACTTGGGGCAAATTCAAAATACTGCATCAACGTATCGATAATATTATTATCGATGCCTATCATATAACGCGCGATAAGCAAGATGAGAGTGCCATACAGAAGACATACATAAGATTATTGAATCGTATTGCCTATGATCACAATAAGTTAATAGAGTAAGTATGAGGCTGCAATGTGTAGCTGTAAGTCATAATATCCTCCTTCCTTGCCTTAAAAATAGATTTTCGAATCGCTTGGAGAATTTCTTTAATCCGATTTTATTGGTGAATTTCACCATATCATCCATACTGATATGTATGGTGGGTTTCCAATTGGTGACGGGTAAAGACATGTTTGTAGGCGATTATGTCAAGTTTATGGTGTATTTATTCTCCTGTTTATCACAGCTCTATGTCTTGTGCTGGAATGGTGACTCTTTAATACAGATTGTAAGACTTTTTTTTGAATATTTTAAGTAATCAAATACTTTAAAAGCTTTCCTTTACAAAATAGTCTACAGAGACTGCTCAACATCTATACGATTGCAATTGGGAGGGCTTACAGATTAATATGAGCTCCTCCATTACCAATTATCAAAAGGCTAAGGAGTGCCTTAAAAGCATCAACAACTCAAAACAGTTGGCTGTAAATTTAAAACAACGAAATAAATGGCAAGAGATACGTAACAATTATTATTTACCAGCCAATAAACAATTCCGTCAAAACTTGCAAATAATGATATTGTGCAGCCAAAGACCGGTAAAGATTACAGCTTTTAAATTTTCGACCTTGTCATTGCAATCATTTAGGGCCATTCTCAGCACTTCAATGAGTTATTTTACTTTGCTTCAAACGGTTTACAATGAAAATAAGGAGGACGAACAACAAGATGTTTAAACTTAAAAGGAAATTAAATAAAATTTTATTATTAACTATTATTATATAAAAATAAACTAAATATGTATACAACAATATATAGTAGTTTTCACAGTTACTTTTTCGTTTATATTTTCGAACATATCGATTTCTCGTTATAAAGGCGTAGCAGTTTCCTCTTTGGCTTCAGTTAAGGCTCGAGCTTGATGGGTAAACACAGGCACATTTATACCCTTTAGGTATGTAACATTAAAATAATTGTCTTAATAACCTGTTCATTTATTTAAAATACCATACTAACCTGCATTTTAGCCGAACGTACAAAGGCCTTATTGGAAGTCACTGTTACCGCTTTCATATGCATACCAAAGGCAAAGATTAATAAGCTTCTCTCATTGATTTTGCCACTGTACTTAATGCTAGCTAACTCATCGGGTATGGCAGTTACATCCGGCAGTATTTCTATGCGTTTGGTTAGCTCTTCGGCTCGTTGTTTTTCTTTTGATCCACCCAGCAAGGAAACAATGTCTTCGAAAGATTTGTGAGCTGTTCTACAGCATATAAGTCGCTTGTCTGTAAGAAATAATTTATTTTCAAATTATTTCGCTTAGAACTTTATCAATTCTTTACATTAATTTCTTAAAAATTATAGAAAGTCCCAGTAGAGGAACTCATCTAACATTGTCTTCTAAAAAAGGACAATTTTTCTTGTTTTTAAATTAAACTGCTGTGAAGGAGGTTAAATTAATTCAATTGGATGGTAGAATAAACAATTTTACTTTAGAACAGCTTTAAAGTTTTAGCTTCCAGCAGATGGAAGAATGAGATTCAAAAAATTACTGGCAACGTCAGAAGTCATTCATTTCATTGTATGATTACTGGAGCCTAAAGTGAGAGAAGGCATGCAACCTTTGTCGGTTGTAGCTATAGACCTAACGGGCTCACGTTCGTAGATTTAATAGGCTACTGTAAGAGGAACTTGGTATCATGAGCTTTTTGCCAGTAGGAGAGGCATCAATTCCGCCTTCCAGGAATTATCCTCTGGCGATAGGAGTTGAGGATAGAGAAATCCAACTGGATTTCAGTTGAATCAGGTTGGTTGCTGCCTGGGTAGGGTATTACAGTCCGCGACTATGGGTAGGTGGCCGTTTATGGACCCTCATATTCGTTCATTTCATAAATTACTGCCCGCTGGTATAGTAGTAGTATGTAGGCATTCATGAAAAATAAATGAAATTCTGCTGTAATTAGGATACTGTCGAATATCTTGCCTGATGTATAGCAAAGGTGATTTTCCATTGGATCTTACATCATAACTAAAGTGTTATGTTGTCTAACTGTAAATATTTGGCATTCTACATGGAGATGATTAATGCTAGTCATCTTCACATAGCCAGTAGGAATCCTAAAAGCATTGTTCTAAACGGTTTGAAGTTCCTTTTATTTGGTGGTGTAGAAAAGGAGTTCCAACCGTTTAGAAGTTCGTATTCACCTCTTTCGATCACAAGGTACAAGCTGCAGTCGCCGTTTTCTGAAAAATATTTAGCAAAGTTCACTGGACCTAATGCTTTTGTGGCTAACAACGCTTGCATTTAAACTTAGTGAGGATATGGTACAATTGTCTGCTTAAGAGACCAATTTGACGTCTCGGGGACTGTGTGGAAGTATGACGTGTTATGGAGGAGCTAAATTAACACCCACAACCTGGGCGGTGTGAAAAACCAGGTCGTATGGCTATGGGAGTAAACCCTCTGTTGTAAGACCTACTTCTAAATATTTGTTTGCATCCCTCAGCCTTCATCTCGGAATAATACTGATAACATTGCGTGACTAAGAAATACATACATACATGCTAATTGGCCATTACAACCATTCAGTCAGGATTACGGCCTAGCTTCTCACACCACTCATGTTGTGTGCCTTAATTTTATACTTGAGTGACGGGACTTACAGTTTAAAGTCGACTCCGAACGACAGATTTTGAGAAACTTTTTCATGGCAGGTTTATTTACACTCAGAGTTTTTGCCAGAAATCTGCTGAGACGAAGTCGCCGGAGAAATATTTTTTTTTTATATTTTCGTTTTGATGTCTGGCCTGGGGCTCAAACCCGGGCTTTACGTCTAATAAGCGAAAACACTACCTACTAGACTACGGCGGCTAAGAAATCCTTTATATAAGGATTCATAATGCAAACATTAATACTCACCCATAAATAGTTTATCCAAAATAGGTACCAAAGGACACTCTCTTTCTTTTTCCGCCTGCTCAGTCAGTATTGGCTCAATAAATTTCCAATTACAGCCGCCATTGCAAACATTGCTGATATAGGCCAGCATAGTTGTTATGTCTAAATTTAACGTACTAACATTATCCAAATCGGAACCAATTACATCTTCGGATTGCTGTTCCAATGAAGCAATTTCAATGCCCTTCTCCTGCAAGGCTGTGAGTAGTTCATTTTCAATGGTTTGACTGAAATAGAAGACAACCTAAAAGTATATGAAAACCAATACTTGATTAAATTTCCAATTAAATGCATAATATTCTCATGATATAGATCACCTTGGGACATTTGAACATGCACAAATTTTGTGCAGCTGCCTCCACAAATTCCTCAGCTTGATCGATTATGCTTCGGGCACCATAACTCGCCTCACCTCTGGCCGCATCTGTCAATGACTTGGAATTGCGTGCTATGGCCTTAATCCATTTTAGGCCATTCTGACATACAATATCAACCCTTAAGGGATTCTCACGGTAATCAACAGGGAAGCCACAATCCACATGGACAACATCACTTTGCAGTTTAAGAATTTTCACCAAAAACTCATAATGGGTTAAATTACTGCATTGCACGTGATTAATTTTTAAAGTTTGATTTTTTATGACCTTCATTTACCCAAAAAAAAAGAAAATTCTTCACTAAAGAAAAGACCAGAAAGCAAAAAAAATCCATTTCTCATGAAGATTTGATTTTCTTTTCGTACCTTTTGTAAAAATTTGATTTCCTGATAAATTTTTCTCTGAACCTTTTGCACTCCTGGAATTTCATTGTAATCGTCCAATTGTTTTATGAGATCGTTTCCAAGGATTAGTTTTTCTTCAGCTTTTTCTAAGAGTTCCGAATATGGTATTTCCTTTTCCATTACAATTTTCTATTTCTATTTTCTTTTTTTGTTTTCACTTATTTGCAATTATTTTATTTACTATGTAGTTGGTAAAAGGCAAAGCAACAACAATTAGATGATACAGCTGACTGTATTGTTTGCTTCTTCTTCCACTTTGTGTTATTCACCATGAGATGATAGCAAACAGATGTTCAATGAATACTGAGAGAAATTATTGTATTTATTGCTATACAGACATGAGAAGCATAAAATGCAGCGCTACATTTTTGAAATTAATGCCAAGCAGCATGCGCTTGCATTATTTTAAAGACGGAAGTGCTAACGTTAAGTAGGACAAGTAAAAAGTTCATTTAATCTCTATCAATGGTGCCATTAAAATGTGTTTTTCACGTTTTTAGTAGATTTTTTTAGTTAGTTTTAGTAGTTTTGAACATGTCGAGTATTTAAAATTCCTGTTTCTTGAATCTTATTGAATTTACAGTCCTATGTATGTATGTATTTGGGCTTGTTGGCTACTAGAGTTTATCTACGCTAACTTTCTTGCAGATATTGCATGAGAGTAAACAAATATAATTCGCATAATCCGTATCATCGAATTGACATGGGAGCCTCCATGTAATACCTCTTCTCTACTAACAGACTTCATTCATGTAATCATCTATTTCCATCGTATGTGTAAAGTTAGGCCGTAATCGTGACTGAAGGGTTGTAATGGGCAATTATGTATGTATGTGTGAAACTGACTGTTCTGCAGCTCTGATGATTCGAACTGGGTCACCTCTTTTCTTCTTCGTCTCTATGCTTTCTACATAAAAGTTCGCCTAACCCAGATATGCCGACCGTACTACATGTAGTACACCTGTTAAGTTCAGGTTTCTGAATTTACTGTGTTTTAAATTTTCAAAACTACTTGTTGTTGTGCTACAGAATATAACAGTCAACAAATCATGCCTAGATAAATTTTGTCTAGGGTAATTGCTTATGAGTATTTTTTTGAACCAGAGATTTCAGTTTTATGAAATTGGCAAAAGTCCGAAGATGTCACGTAATTTGTAAGAAAAGGTTGCATATGCATATTTTATTGTTGTCGCGTTTCTATGTTTTTTTTAATTAGAATAGATGTAAAAACAAATACAGGTAACCCTCGATTTACGCGATACTTCATTTACGCGATTTTGATATAACGCGATTCAAAAATAACATCCATTTTTCTAATTACACGACTTTTTTACGCGATTTTGATATAACGCGTTTAAAAAATAGTGGCAACCCTCGATTTACACTGCGTTGTAAAAAAAGTTAATTTTTTTCCAAAAGTTAACAAGTTAATTTTCTAAAATTATAATGTACAACTATGTATGTAAAAGTACAAAAAGATTGAGTATATTTTAATATTATTTAGAAATGGTTCCAGCGCAGAAAAAACATTTCAAAAGAGAAAAGTCATCTCATTGCTGGATAAAGTGAATATTTTGGATTGGTTAAAAGGTGGAGAAAAGCCCCCATCTTTAGCAAAAATTCTAAATTTAAATGAATCCACGATACGATCAATTCAAAAAAAAACGAAAATAAAATTTGTAGAAGTGTTTGTGGTGGAGCTGCCGCTACATCAAAACGTGTGTCTTATGTTCGAGATTACTTAATTGAAAAAATGGAAAAATCGTTATTAATTTGGATAGAACATGCAATAGATTAGACAAATACCATTAGACAACAGGGTCATTAAACAGAAAGCTTTAAAAATTGTGTGTGTTTTTTTACACGATTTTTAAGTACCAAAAGTGAGTTTTACATGTATTTTATGTTTCGAATTACGCGATATACGTAATTTTTGATCCCAAAATAAGCCTTTATATGAATTCTTAACCTCATTTTACGCGTTTTCGATTTAAACATATTTTCGTCGGTCCCAACAAACCGCGTAAATCGAGGGTTACCTGTACGTAACAAAATTATATGTAAAAATTATATATATATGTGATTTTAGCTGATGTATTTGATGACGTACTACATGTAGTACGTTCGGCATTAGTGTGTAAAAACTTTGAAAGCGAAAATTTTTTTTACTCAGATTTTTAACATTAAATGAGGTAATAAATGCCTTAGAGGAAAGTGATGAAGAATTTTCGCAAAATTATTGGGACATCTTTATTGGAATTATGCTACTAAGTGTCTACAATACTCTTTCGAGACGCCGAACGTATTGCCAAAAGATAGGGTTATTCATCATTCTTTTGTGTCGAACGCAATGAGAAGGGATGCAATTTGTAAATAACAACAGTCTTGATAAAACAGAAAAAGTTAGTGGTACAGTAAACGTTGCCTCAAACGTCCATCCAGTTAAACCAGGCAAAAATATTTCACGTTGGTCTCGAAAAGATAAAAAACTTTTATGTATATACTTATGTATATTCAACAAGGACGGCTTGTTCATGAATATAATCGCTACATGGGTGGCGTCGATCGATCAGATCAAAATATCAGCTTGTACCGCGTATCTATAGGTTTAGGTTAGAGGACGTGTACTTGACATGTACAGTACCCGGAGGTCAAGTTGACTCATTGTACAAAAACGTCCTTTGAGTGAGAGGATAATAAGGGAATGAGGAAAAAGGAGAGGAAGTAGGAAAGGGGAAGCTTGTATCTATACGGGGTGAAAAATGGTATTTCCCAATATTCACACACCTCATTGATCTTACAGAGCACAATGCGTGGCAACGGCATAGACATATGGGAGGTAAACTCCACCATTTACCTTTTCGTCGGCGCATTGCCCCATTGCTAATATCTATTTATGGGAAACGCTCAGCTATGCTTCCATAAGGATTATTATGCGACATGAGATTTGATCGAAAATATCATTTATTTACTGGGAACACACGTCAAGCCGATGGAAAATGTAAACAGCTACGTTGTAATCATTGCCATAAAATTAAATTAAATCGGAAGAAAATACTGTATTTTGCTTCCATATGTGCCGAGCGTACTACATGTAGTACGGGCTCAAAATCCAATTTACAAAATATTTTTTTTTAATTTCTCTTCAGTTTTGTAATATAATCTGTCCGAATAAATCTATTTTGGAAAACTACGGAGATTGGTCCACTAGTTTGCCCGTCGGCATATCTGGGCTAATGGTATCGAATTTTTTTTTGAAATTGACGCATGGTCAACACAGGGGCATATGTCAGTTTGTATATTGAAAAGTGTATTGTGTCGGCTTTGTCCACGGAGCTCCTATTAGGTTGCAAATCTATCTGTTAGCCTCATAGATTTTTCTTTATTTTACTTTGAAGATCCTCTCCCAATTTTGCCATCCTTCAAGTCGCTATTTTTCAGGGATTGTGATGTGGTATCGTAGAATACGAATTACATTCGAATGTTTTACTTTTTTAAATAATTTTAATAATTTAATACCATTTCTTTAAAGTACTATATGTGTATGTGTATGTATGTACATAAATTTAAATTATTAAAGGCTTTAAAACTATGAGAAAAAACGAATAAAACGAAGTTTACATATTGTTAGGTTTTTAACTTTTAAAAATGTTAAAAAATATGAGCTCATAGATTGCAAATAAAATTCAATTTGTGTTTAGTTTTAATTAAAACTCGCACAATATTGTGTGCCACTGTTCACAACTTGATGTAACAACAACAATTGCTTTGTTTGTTATTCCTCTATTTACACCCTTTGTATAAACAATAACAATTACTAGGCAATTCGACAGATCTTTGTAACGGAGATCTTCAAACCACGATTACTCTCTTCGAACGTACCGCGTCTTCACATAAGACTGACTGAACTTCACTAACTCCGGTCCCCCGCTTTGCATTACCTTTTACTCGTATATGGCACATATTTGGCAAAACCAAAGCAAAATAATTATCCATTAGTGGTGTACGTGTTTTTAGAAGGGATTTTCCGAGTCTTTACTTGTTCATATCGAACTTCAGTTAGTTTTTACTTCTTTGTTAAATTTCTGTTCTTGTTTCATACACATCAGAGATCAGCAATAAGTATTCAAAAAATTAATAGAATCGAAACATACTCATAGTTTCTGACACTTATACGCATTCATACTTATTTTAATATCATGGAACCTCTACTCATAAACACAGTTTGAAGTACTCATCATATTCATACTTAACAACACGTATGATGTTATTGACAACACACACCGAATCATAAAATACGTGCGATTCGCGTGCGAACACTAAAATACTCAGTAAACGGTTGTGTGTTTGCTCTGCTTGCTGCTCCATCTTTTTTGCTTATGTCGACGCCTCCGTTCTATAACATACTAAGTCGAAAAAGTGTGTTTTGAGTTATGAGCTCTCAAAGTTTTCACGCGCCATATGACTATATGCGTATTCTAAGTAGATTTTTCCCTATAACTTCGGAACGGATCGGCGCATCTTAATCAAATTTTGACAGTATTTAAGTTAGGGAACGTAGAATTTAAAAATGCAAGTCGATGTGTCTTTTTTCTTTTTTGTAGTAAATCCAACAACAACTAAGACTGTAAATTTTGATGAATGATTCGAGTCACTGGACTCCAAAGTCTACAAAAGGGCTATTCGAGGACTGAGTTAGGTTAGGTTGGAAGTTTGGCGTATCGAACACAGTGACATGCATTCACACAAAGTTCGTTTGGTTTATTGTGAGCTTTCAGATAAAGCACAAACAGAAACAAAGAAGAAAATGGGACACTACGTTTTACTTTTGGAGGACACTGTATGATACTTATTTTGCGTTTAGTTAGTTTTGTTTAACTGAAATTCAAAAAGATCATAACTCTGGTTTCAACTTTAAAACCTACAAAGTTTTTTGTTTTGTTAAATTTTCTATGAATTGCGTTGTTAATAAATTTCATTTTCAATTTATCTGCGCTAAAGGGTGCCAAAATCAAAACAAAAATATTTCAGGAATATTTTTAATTCATATTCAATGTCATTCCAAGAATTTTGTGTTGGCCTTCGTATTTGAAAGCTTTTGACAATTTTTAAAAATACCTTCATGTACCAATGAGTTTCACAATTCCATACGTGTATGTAAAGTTATGGTAAAAGATTAAATAAAAAAATAAATGCCCATGGCCATGTCCTTCCAATAAAATTTTAAAAACAAAATGGGGAAAATGGTTTTTTTGTTTTTGGTCGTAATGCTCCTTTTGTAAAAATTTCAAATTTCCTATTTTTAAGAATTTCATTTAAAATTCAATGCCAACGAAGTACGAGAAACAAATAATTATGACAAGAGGGGAGCGACCAGTTTTAAAATTAGGGTGCACAGAATGCATCGACGTCGTTACATGAATTTGTGTGGGGCAAATTCAATTGAATATTTTTATTCGCCATTTGGAGGACATTTCTGTGTAAAGCTTTCATAACAAATACGTAAAATTAAGACCTAATTTATAAGGAGTTATAAATTGTAAGGAAATGATGTCGCCATAGTCTTGTAGGTAATGTGTTGGCTTATTAGACGTAAGGCCATGGTTCAAACCAGAGGTCAGATATCAAAACGAAAATATGGAAAAAAAAAAAATATTTCTTCGGAGACTTCCTCTCAGCAACTCTCGGAAAGTAAATAAAATTGCCATGAAAAGTATCTCAAAAAATCTGTCGTTCGGAGTCGACTTTAAACTGTATGTAGGTCCCACTACACACACAACATAAGTGGTGTGAGAAGCTGGGTTGTAATCCAGTCTGAAGGGTTGTAATGCCCAATTATGTATGTATTTATGTACTTATGAGTAGCAAAATAACGATTCGTTGCTGATCTCTGGTTTCAATGTCCGTCCTTGTCCATGAATGCCAAAGATTTCTTAGAGAAATTTTGAACGATACAAAGGTAACTCTTATATGGGTTCCGAGACATCGAGATATAGTTGGAAATTTGATTGCTAATAAGCTAACGAGGGCTGGTACACAGCTAGCAATTTTTGGCATGCTACAGGGTATAGGTATTCCGATTACCTCAGTTAGTTTGAATATTATCCACTCATTTTGCAGGGAAGCTCAATCTCGACTCATTTTTGTCTTTAAATCGCATAACCATCCATCCATCCATCCATCTTATGGGCCGTTGTCCTTTTGGTAGACATGCAAAAACACGCGGCACTCCGGCTAATGATTTCTGCAAAAGTTGTGGGTCTGAGGAGCTGAAGGTCTGAAGAGTTGTAGGTCTGAGGAGCTGTAGGTCTGCGGAGCTGCAGGCCTGAGGAGGAGAGAGAGAGACTGTCTTTTACTTCATGCGTCAGTGCCCAGCTCTTGTCATAAAGAGATTGAGGCTTTTGACCTCTCATACTGACATATTTCATTGCCTGTCATCTCTAATACAAAGATTGCTGCAATAGCAAAATTTATTATGGACTTGAGATGGGTTTTTCTATGGAGTGGTTGACTTAGGGGTCGAATTGAATGTGGTTCAATGGGCTTAAATGCAGTCCTAAGTGGCATCTTTTCCTTCAAGGGGATATGCCACCTAACTTAACCTAACCTAACATACTGTTACATCTGTTTCTCACAACAACTAACCTAACTTGACATAACCTTCCTATTAATTTTATGCTTCATAGTACTGGCATTATTTTAAACAAAACTGTACGAATTTTTCTTTTTATTTTTCGAAAATATTTCATTTCGTCTGGGATGTTTTAAATATCTGCTTGCCTTACTCAATAATGTTTTTATTGGACGATTTATAGAGTATTTTGGGTTTCCATGTGTCAAACATAACAATTTCATTAGAAATCTGCTGCTGTTTAAAAATTTCAAGCACTTTAAACCTCCTTTGACATCGTTTAGCTTTCAGAAAAATACTTCACAAGCATTTTTGTTTGTATTTTAACACTCACGTACTGTATCACAATTTCACGTTTTTTATTTTTATTTTGATTTTCTCGAAAATTATAAATAAAATTCAAATTCAATTGAAGGCAATATGTGCCCAAAAATGTTTTCATCACTGAGTCCGACATATTGGCTGCCTTTCGCAGTGTTGTTTTTAATATCTTTTGCTTCAGAGATGGTACTTGTCATGATGAATGGAGAAAATTTTTATGCAAAATATTCACATTTTTGTCTGCGTCTCTGCGTCGTTTCAAAAAAAAAAAAAAAAAAATACAATGGAATGTCAAAAATTAACTGAAATAATCGGATGTGGGGAAACTCAAGGACAAGATGGACTCCCTGACCAATATACTACTAAAATTGAATGAAATTAAATTAAAATGTAAAAAAGAAAAGGAAAATATCACTTGCATTACCATTTGATTACTTTTCGTATTGGTTTTCGATTTATAATTTGTTTTCCTCTTCAACATAATTTGCGTAAATAAGCTTCAGAGCCGCGGAAACAGTCACGGTGCACAGTGGTTGCACTTGTATGGGAAGGAGCGACAAAAATAATTATGTTAGAGATATAGTCCTGAAATTTTCACAGTACATTTCGGATATAATAACCACAAAATTCTAAAAAAATGAGCGCGGTCACTTGCCCCTAACGCCCATTTTTTAAATTTTTTCCTGATAAAATATTCAGAATAAATTTTCGGTTTTCCAGAAATCTTTCAAATACGTGTTTTTCTGCAAATTAAATTTAGTACTTTATTGTTTTCAAAAAAAATATCAAAATATAATGCAAGAACTTCAGCGGTATTTGATTCCGAACCAGCTTGCTTTGGTTCTGAACATAGACTACGTAAGGCATCCGCTGCAGTCGCATCAGTTTCTGCCAACTTTGCTACTTTTCGTTGTTTTGTTCTTTTTGAAGAACTTGAGAAATCAGATGAAGGGCGACCACGTTTATTCGCTTTTAATACTTATTCTTTAGGTTACACAGAAACGTTTTCAGTTAAAAAAAACAACCTCTTTTTTAGCTAACCAGTCTGAATGATTTTTTAAAATGTCTGATTTTAAGCGGTGATTATTTTTCCAAATGTCAACAATGCTTTTAGATAAATATTGTACACATTTCAAGAAATCACAAAACGCACCTTCTTCGCATTCAAAATTAATTAATTTGATTACTTCGTCGTAAACTTGCTGTGATTTCGCCGAATTTGAACCCTTCTTAGAGCACCAAAGCTCGAAAATTGTCATTCGTGAAAATATGCATTGACGGGATGTTTCTATTATGTAGAAGAAATAAAAATAACTATCAATAACAACAAAAATGTCAGTATTATTAAATCAAACGAGATACACAACAAATTTTAAAAACACAATAAACACAGAGGTTAAGCCAGTATATTGAATATACATATAGAATAAACCTGCAAAAAGCTGCACTTGAATTAAACACAATTCTTTACTATAGATGTGTATCAATATTTACAAACCAATTTGGTCATTGGCTTTCATTGGGAAACTAACTAAAACTCTAATTATTTTTTACAAAGAATTTCAAACGGTGTTAATAAAAACACTTCTTAAAAATCAGTACTTTACGAAAACTATAACACAATTTATTAAGTTATTATTTTTTAAAAATAACGTCAATACCATTCACATTAATTTCCATTTTAATTATTTTAATTGGGCACTTTAATTAAATGTATTTTAACAATTTGATATTCACTTTGTTTTCACAGTCGCTTAGTCAACTTTCTTGTTCTATATAAAATCGCACTTTAATTGTTTGCATTTAAAAATTACCGTTAGATATTATCAAAACAAATTCAGAAGAGAGAAATTTGATGAAATTAGCGACTATTTAGTTCGCAACAAACCCAATATAGAAAAAAAAATTTTTTATTTTTGTCATATGGGCGCAACCACTGTGCGGTGGCGAAAAAATCTACGACAAATTCAAGCATCATTGAATTCAACGCTGTAATGAAGTTGGGCAGGATTTAATTTAATTTTGAAATTTAATATGAAGGTTTGGTTGGACTCTTGTTTATCTTTTGAAATTCTCGCGGAAATTTATTTGCGAAATAAGCCAGTAAGTCGAAGTGTTAAAAATCATTTGGCCTTAATACAATAAATAATGTTTGGTATGTATGTAGGTGGCATATGGTAGGGACATTAAAGCACATACCAGTGCGGGGTAGTCGTGCTTTTGTTGTGCAGACCTTGCGCTGACCAACTTCCTCCTTTTCCCTGATTTTGGTGGAACTTGGTTAGTACAGGGACTGCGTTCACCCGTGGCATCACAACGGGCCGCTATGCGTGCTTAAGTGAGCTTTGTGACATCAGAGCTACCACTCCGACCTGACCTGACCTTAGTTTTAATTAAAATTCTTTATTATTTATACAATTCTGTGTGCCACTGTTCGCAACTTTATGTAAACAGCAGCAATTGCTTTTCCTTGTTATTCATCTGTTTATACCCTTTGTATAAACAATAACAATTACTAGACAATTATTCGACAGATCTTTGTAACGGAGATATTTAAACCACGATTGCTCTGTTCAAACATACCACGTCTTCACACATGACTGACTGAACCGCACAAACTTAAGCGCCTGCTTTGCCTTGCCATTCACATGGCAGGATAAACAGTCTGATGAATGTTTTTGAACATGATTGTTAGTGACTTTGCCTTCTCCAAATCTCTATTAAAGTAAACGTCATTGTTTACATTTATTATTGTAGTGTTGTTTGTGTATCTTTGTTTACTTGTTTACCATTTTTTATGCTGGTGCTGGTTGTTATATTAAGCAGTACGATAATTTGTAAACAGGTTTGTTTACTGCATTGTTTTGTTTTTGTAGCTTTTGTTTATAGTTGGTAAGCGATGTTATAGCAAAACACCAGTATCTCGACGTTTATTTTCGTAACAGTATTAATTTTACATTTAAATAGTAGCAGTTTGATAAAAACCAATGAGAACCATGATTCCCCTACTTGCCTTAGTCACATGCTGCAAAATAAATTCAGCCGACTACGAGTAAACCGTCTCTACGTGGGACCCCCGGATACAATTTTATTCTCTTTGAAGCTACAGCCGATTGTTTGATGCCGTCAAGGAACACTTTTATGGTTAAAGATGCATGTCACAATTCCGGAAGGTATGATTGGGATCGGTTAATTTGTGTACGAATCTTCTTTCTGACATAGAAACATGATCGGAAATGGCATTCTTGCTGAAAATCAAATTATCATTTCAGTATCAAAGTCATTTAAGATCAAGAAATCTCTTCGAAATTGCCGCTTACACATCATATGATTTCAAGGATCCTTGAGGGTACGAAGGTTTAGCTGTCCTTATAAACTCAAGAATTGAACACCATTTAGTGTGTGTGAAAACTGTGTACAAGTACGATCATCTGCATTGAAAGATTTCATTTAAATTGCATAATATCATCAGCCGACTTGCCTAGGACTTCAGTGTTCTGCTAGGTGGTGTCTACAACGTACACGTACATTTTCTGGATATCCAGGATGCTTTATATCCTTACGCTGTTTCTTCCAGTGTCATTAAATATAGAGCAGGCAAGAAGAGCAGCTCAACAATCGCACGAAATAAGTGAGGTTGGGAAGTTAAACGATTGTCCTTTTATTTGCCAACAAAATTAAATGAATTTTTATGCGGCATTAGTCCCTAAATCAAGAATTTTATTTCCAAGAAAATTTGTCTGATGAAATACTTTTAATTAAATTACAAAGCAAAACAACAGATGGAAAAAATAAACGAAAAAAAGGGCTCCTTATTTCAATTAAAATTTTTGTCTAAAAATTTATTAAAAAATGATTTCCATAGAAAAATGATGAGAGGAAAAGTTAAATATTTTAAGCTAAAAAACAATATTGGATAGGTCACCACCATATGAACGAAAACCCTTAAGAAGCAATAAGGAAGGCTTCTCACACCACCCATGTTGCGTGTGTTAATTTAATCAATGAATGACGGGACCTACAATTCAAAGTCGACTCCGAGAGACAGTTTTTGTGGAACTTTAAATAGTTTTTGCTGAGATGAAGTAAGTAAAACCAATATTTTTTTATATTTCGTTTTGTTTGAATTGTCTGGACTGGGCTTTGAACCATGGGCACTTGTCTCATAGGAAAACCCACTAACACACACGATATAACCATTACTTTGGCTTTAGCTTCCCAGAATTGCAGCTTCTGGGAAGCTACATTCACTACATCCTCACGCATATAAATTATTCAACAAAAAAGGGGGTGAATCATGTTTGAAATTAAATTTTTATTTATTGCTTAAATTCGGTAATGAAATGTTTATAAAAAAAAACAAAACACTTAAAAAACTTTTCTAAACTCATTATTCACTTTATTATTTACCTGTTCTTCTTTTGGTCCTTCTGTGTATATCTGGACATAAAAAAGGTTTAAGTTGCGGCTAAAAATTTATTGGTAACAATTTGTAATCATCCAAGTTTGGGAATGTTTGTTGTTTTATCTAAAACCTTTACCTGACACGCCACGAAGTATGATAATTAAAGAGAATAATGATGTGCCAAATAATTAATCTGTCTTAATCAACAAAGTAATCAAAATAAAAGTGTTTTTGTCGATTGAATTCATAAAAAAGGTCACAATTAAATTGACATAGTACTTAAAGGCACAGTGAAAATTCTGTATTTCTTAAACAAATTTAAACAATTTAAATCACGTTGAAAACAAATGAAAAGCAATGTTCTCAGGAATGTTAGTGAAAACATTAAAAAAATACAACAAAAATTAAATAAATTAAACCACTTAAAAACATTATTCACAAAACATTAATAACGCGTGCCATAAGCGAAAGAGGAAAAATTTTTCCAGACATATTTTTCAGGCACAAGTCATGTTTGTCTCACATAATCCTCAACAACTCTGTCTGAATGGCCTTTGACTGCCTAAATAAATATGGGAAACGCCAATAAAATATGCAATCACAGTAGAAAAAGTAATCGTCCAATAAATTTTAAAATATTATCAATGGCTGTTGTAAAATTTAAATTTGCAACGATAAATCTCTCAAATAATTTCATGTCTCCAAAGGAGAAGTAGAAGACAATGTGAAGTTTTTGCTTGTGCTATTTGTTTTTGGAATTTTTAATTTAAGTTAACTCTTAAAGAGTATTGCAATTTTTTTTATCTTTTAAAAACGTTTAAAATATGAGCTCGTAGATTGCAAATAAAATAAAAATAAATTTTTATTTAGTTTTAATTAAAATTCTTTACACAATTCTGTGTTCCATTGTTTACAACTTTATGTAAACAACAATAATTGTTTTACTTTGTTATTCATCTGTTTATAGCCTCTGAATAAACAATAACAATTACTAGACAATTATTCGACAGATCTTTATAACGGAGATCTTCAAATCACGATTACTCTCTTCAAACACACCACGTCTTCACATAAGACTGTGACGTACGTGACAACGTAAACAGTCTGATGAATGTTCTTCTAAGTTGAATGTTCATGACTTCGCCATCTCGAAATTTCTACAAATGTAAACATCATTGTTTACATTTATTCTTGTACTGTTTGTTGTTGTATTTTTGTTTACTTGTTCACCTTTTTTGATGCTGGTGTTTGTTGTTATATCAAGCAGTATGATAATTTGTAAATATGTCTGTTTACTGAATTGTTTTGTTTTTGTAGCTTTTGTTTAAAATTTTAATATTAAGCGATGTAAAAGCAAAACACCAGGATCTAGATTTTTCATTTTTGTAACCATATTTTGAATTTATATTGCATGCACGCTTGATCCAGACGGTCTTATTTTAAACATTTTAGACATGAGGTCGTGGTTCAAACCCCAGCTAAGACATCTCGAACACAACGAAATATGAAAAATATTTCTTTCGATGACTTCCTCTCAGCAGTTTTCTAGCAAAAACTCTGAGAGTAAAATAAAATTGCCATGAAAAGTTTCCGAAAGAAAAAAAAAAGCGTTCGACTTTAACATGTAGGCCCTACCTCACTAAAGATAAAGTTAACACACACAACATGTTGTAATCCTGACTGAAGGGTTATAATAACGAATCAAGTAAGTAAATGTATAACACTCCTGCGTTAAAACGACAGGTTTTTTTAGTTTTTATCCAATTTCTTGAGATCACCATCTCTTGCGCTGTTAACTAATACCCCATCTGCTCACAATATTGATTTCAAAGCAGAATGAAATTGGGTGCCCCGATGGTCTTGTGATAATGTGTTAATCATCGACTGCGTACAAGGTTGTGGTTTTGATTCTCACCAGAGCCCTTTGATAGCGAACTCAACAACACTCGTCCTTAAAAAAAAGGAAAATAAAATTGTAATAATTCAACAACAAATTATCGCACACTACTCCGCTTACCAGTAACTTACATCCTAAGGCATTAATAGCTGCCATTTCCTGAGTGTTAATGTAAATTATTATGGTATTTAAATAAATTACATAAGCAAACCATTGCCAACCACTATTAAGATGGGTACAGTCCTTAATTTTCGTATGTAAAGTACAACTTTATATACGAATAAGAAGCTTTAGAAGATAATTTATTCATGATTTCAGTTTATTTGTTTACATCTTACAAAAATAGGAAAATAACACACACACACTAATTGTCCATGACATGCTTGACACTGCCTGTACTCCATGTAAGTGCTTGTCATATATGGGTTGTGCGTAACATATTTAATGTTCTTCTGTGTAATATGATAAGAGTAATCTATAGAAATATGGTATGTGGTGTGGTTGAAAAGAGAATATATATATATAATATATGTACTACATATGTATATAGAGTGAGCTTCAAAAGAAACTGTACACTGTGGGTAAAATCCTAACAATCACCAAACTCAACTTTTACCACTCACGGAGTGTGTCCGAAAAAATTTGACAATATTTCGGTTTTTTTTCATTTTTTACGTTTCAATTTTAAAAAAAGGCAATGAAACAATTTTAAAATTAAAAATAAACGTACTTTATTAATGTATATTTTTTTTTAATGTACAATTTCTTTTGAGGCTCACTGTACATGTGTTGTAGTATAGCCTACGTATCAGTAGGATTATCTTCTTCGGGACGCTTTTGCTACGTAGTAAAATGGTATCAAATATCCCCGAGATTATATTTCATGAAATATTTGTATTCATTTTAATTATTATATCCTATTCAAATTGAAATTTTACAAATTTCTGTTTTTACCAAGCCGTTAATAACCATTTGTCTGCATTGTTGTTTACAAGTGGCCGCAGGCATAAAAACCATCCAACGGATGATTGATGTTGCAATGAAATGTACGCGTCAAATAACGCTCGATGACAGCAAATGCTTAAGGATATTAGAAAATTATTCTTGATTTATAAAATGCTTCAATGTAAATGATAAATCAAATTAAAGTACCATTCTTGGAAATTGTGAGTTTATTCAACGAGGTAGGAAATAATTTTACACTTCAGGGTGTATTTACTTTATTGTCAAATGTTTTCTTATAATAAATCCTTTAATAGGAAACCATTAGTAAATGTATCCTTGTTGCTTGGTTTTTGGGTTTTCTTGAAAGTTTTTTTTGACATTTACAAACTTGTTGTCATTAACATGTAAACCACAACTGGCAAATGAATTCAAATCCAAGATATTTTATTCCTGGAATCTGAAAACAACAAATTTTAATTTTTATTTAAATGACCAATTTTATGTTCTGATTGATTTATTTATTTGTAATAAATGAATGAAAATGTAATCCTGTTTTTTTGTGCGAAAAGCGTTTCAATGAGAAAACGGTTCAGTCGAAACTAGAAAAATTTCTGGCAAAAACTCAGAGAGTAAAATAAAATTATCATGAAAAGTGCCCCAAAAATCTGTCGTCCGGAGTCGATTTTAAACTGTAGGTCCCATCACTCATGGATAAAATTAACACACACATCATGGTTGGCGTGAGAAACCGTTGAAAACGTTGATTTTAAACGTTTGGCAACGTTTATTAGATTTTGATCGTTCATCCATCTAGCATTTCTATGTAATTGCACGTCATTGCATTGGACGGTACGGTCATCGTCAGTTGTCTAGTCACTTTTACAATAAATATGAGGAGTCTGACATTGTTGTTTTTGTTTGTTTGTTTGTTTGCTTGCGTTCGTTTTTAATACTCAAGTATACAAAGTTGTTTTTATAGTTGCTGCTGCTGCTGCAATTAGTATGCAATTAAATTGAAAACAAAATTGTCTTAATAACACAAGCACATGTGCATATACACATGTGTATGCATGTACGTATGTATGTGCGTGTAATTTCTACTACCGAGAGAGCTAATTCAGCCCACATGCTTTATTTATTATTTATTCACGGCAACATCTTATATATAAAAATGAATGTGTGTTTGATTCTATGTTTGTATGTTTGAACTTTATAGACGATTAAACGGCTGAACCGATTTTCTTGAAATTTTCACAGTATCTTCCTGTATGTATGGAAGGAGTTATAGGCTACTTTTTATGTTGATATTCCAAATGAGCGAGGGGCCATGCCCACGTATGCTACATACTACATACTTAATATTTAATTGCATTTGAAATATATTACTCATACGCATAGTAGTTACCCCTACAAGTATGCTATCTGTGATTCTTGATGTATAAAACCAAAGAAAATAAAGTGTAAAGAACGACGCGGGGGGAAAGATAGAAGGGAAAGAAAAAAATTTTGTAACCAACATTTGTGAAAAAATTCACCAAATAAGAAAAAATATAACCAAAATTAAATTCGTAGACTTTTGTTTTATTTATTTTTTTTTCAAGTTTAAATTATCTATGTATATATATAAAAATGAATGTACTTTATGGAATCGTAAACTATGCATTTAATCTTTAGCAAAGTTGTTGCGCATGAGCCGACGAAGGTTTCTAAGTTGGTATAACCAATTTCCGACAGGTGGCGCCACTGAAAATTCTTCGAAATTAATTAAATCGTAAACTGTGCATTTGATCCTGTGTTGAAAAGAAAAGAAAAGAGCATTACTAGCCTCAGAATCAGCATTGAGACTGAAAAATCTTCGAGTACATGCCGCACAGATCGTTCGTCTGAATCATCTGGACAACGGGAAACAAAATCAATAAAATGATTCAAACTTAATTGGATATTTGTCTAATGTCTTTCCTTCAAATTTATTTTAGTTTGTAGTGCAGCAAAGCGCGCAGGGTACAGTTAGTATATTTATTACATTAATAAATTACCGTTATTTTTATTTTCAAATTGTTTCATTGTCAGTTTTTAAAATTGACACAAAAAAAAAATATTTCCAAATATTGACAAATTTTTTCGAGCACTCTCCTTAAGTGGTTAAAAGTTGGGTTTGCTGATTATTAAAATTTTATCCGCAGTGTATAGCTTCTTTTGATGTTCACTGTATGTGTATATTTTACATTCCGAAAGAATGTGCCGAAAGTTTGAAGAACTCATCATATTCATACTTAACAACACGTATGATGTTATTGATTTCGACTCTCCATAACTCAGCATATACACGAGTCACTCAAATCATTTATAAGTCTTCTTCTAAAGTTGTGAATCTAAATGAGTGGGCTTATGAATCAAATATATTTCGAATGGTATGAGTTTGATGTCAACATTGTACGCATACTCATTGCAACCTGTACTGTATAAATCAACGTTGTAGAGAGTACGAATAAATCAGATTACATAGTTAAATTTCAATATTGTTGACTCACTTATATTCAATATTTCATGAGTGCTTGTGAGTAGCGAATAAACGATTCATTGCTGATCTCTGGTATGTATGTATTGAAATAAATTTCTTTCGCAATAGATACCCCAATTATTAATACAAACAACTGGAAATATTTCAATTACATTCATTAATTATTCTAATATTCGCCAATTAGTTCAATTGAATTGTTTGTTTTGTTATAATGACTATGTATTATTGTGTACATTGTACACCATCCTAATGGGACAACATAACGTATAATTAATATTTATTTCGTAATTAATATTGCTCATACGCTCTGTGAATGAATGAATAATTAATTGAAACATAAACTTTAAATTTGAAATTCTGAAATCCAGGAATAAGAATACGATATTTATTTATTAATATTTTGCGGTTATTTAATAGTTTTAACCTTTAATTGCCAATTAATAATAAAGTGACAGATTAAAACCGCAAAGAAAGATTTGGAAAATAAAAACATCTTTAATATGTTTTCTTGGAAACGTCAAATGCACATTTGTAAACAAGAAGAACAAGACATTGGTGCGGGATAACCAGTGTTAATATTTTAAAGTTCAGCAACAACTAGTGTTCCCCGTATGTGAATATCTTCAATATTTAAACTTTATCAAGCAGCACAAAGTATGAGCGCAACACGTGTCATCCCAGACAAAACGCAGTGTGGACACTTTACCTATACTTTTCACTTTTTTTCACTTCCATACTTTATTTGTTGTGGGCTGTTGTTTACTGTCGTCTAACCAAAGGCTATTGAAAGGCAGAATTTATTGATTTTTATCGGCTCTGGAAAAAAATGCCTTGTGTCTGGATGTCTGTGAATACTGCCGTTATGTTGAGTTATGGTTTCGAATTTTTCTCGTGTTTATTTTCAATTTGTTTTGTTTCCTTTTTTTTAATGCAAAAACTTCTGTTGAGTGCCAAGCATTGTATATTTTTTCTTCTCATATTAGACAAGAATTTTATTTTATTTGTGACTTTTTTATTTTATTTTTGTTTCTATTTATTTGGTACACATTATTTGAATGAAAAAAAAAATCTTTTCGATTGTCATAAAGGCATATACAGAGAGGCCCAAGCTCTTAAAAAATATTTTTACTTTGGATAGAAGCATATGCAGGAAAGGAATACACTTACGTAGTTAAACTTATTGCTAAAGGATTAAATGCTTCTCTTATATGCTCTTTATCTCGTATTTAATTTCATTAAATTTCATTTTCCTTTGGAAGACTACAAATGAAGCGGAAACAGAAGCTGTAAGGACGAGAGAGGAGTGTACACCAAAGGCGATTTTAATAAAATTCACACTTTCATAATACTTTTGCGATGTCTGAGGGATGCTAAGCAGTGTGAGGGTAATATCGGTCATCGTAGTCTAGTGCAGTGAGCGTCAAAAGAAACTGTACACTATGGATAAAATTCTAACAATCACCAAACTCAACTTTTACCACTTAAGGAGAGTGCCCAAAAAAAAAATATATTTCGAAATTTTTTGTAAATTTTTTGTTTCAATTTTAAAAACTGGCAATGAAACAATTTTAAAATAAAAATAACAGTAATTTATTAATGTACATTGTTTTTTAATGTACAGTTTCTTTTGACGCTCACTGTAGGTTAATTAGTAGTCCATCTACCGGAATATGACCAAATATTTTCTGGTAAAAACTATGTGTGCCACTGTTCACAACTTGATGTAAACAACAACAATTGATTTTCTTTGTTATTGATCTATTTATACACTTTGCATAAACAATATCAATTACTATACAATTATTCGACAGATCTTTGTAATACAGATCTTCAAACGCACCGCGTCTTCACACAAGACTGACTGAACTTCACTAACTCTGTCGCGTGCTGTGCCTTGCCTTTTATAAGGCAGGGTGAACAGTTTGATGAATATTCTTGAGGGCGAATGTTCGTGACTTCGCCTTCTCGAAATGTAAACATAGTTGTTTACATTCATAATTGTTGTTTGTGTATTTTGTTTACATTTATTGTTGTGTTGTTTGCGGATTTTTGTTTATTTGTTTACCATTTTTTGTATGCTGGCTTTTGTTGTTATATTAAGCAGTACGATAATTTGTAAACAAGTTTGTTTATTGCATTGTTTTGTTTTTGTTGCTTTTGTTTACAATTTTAATTTTAATCGATGTAATACAAAGCACCAGTATCTTGATTTTTTATTTTCGTAACAATATTAAACTGTAGATACCGCCACTCATAAGTAAAATTAATGCACACAACATGGGTGGTGTGAGAAGCTAGGTTGTAATCATGACTATATGCTTATAGTGACCACTTAAGTATGTGCTTAAAAAAGAAAAACGATAAATGCCACTCACAAGTACATATAATATCGTATTACAATCATAAATTAAGTCCGTATTACAAGCTGACTTGTTACAAACTTCTTTTATTCCAAGAAGCTAACAATCTCGCGTTTTGTCTTTCGTTTGTTATGTTCTTCTAGTTGTTTTCTCATCCATTTACTACTAAATTTCTTCGAAGCTCTCTTTGATTCATAATACAAAATAAAATTTAATTGGCTTACGCGTATTTAGAAAATGTATGGTTCTGTTATTGGCATTGTCTGCCGTCATAAGTACTGCAAGGCGCCATGTCAGCATTAAAGCTGCCGTGCATTACAACTGAAAATCTGTTTTTCATTGGAAATCATGTACTCCTTACGATATTTCCTTGAATACAAATCAAATATGCTGTAAGATATTTGAAATGAAAGACCATTGTTATGATATTTTCAAGGAAATGCGTTAAGTTACTGCCACAAGCCAAATTGATTGATACCCCTAATAACATCAGTCCTCCCATTGTAATGAAATATTTATAAATCAATTTTTATTCTGTGGTAATTAGGAACAATGCTCCATTCAATCTCCCTTTAAAAATAAAAAAAACGAAGAAATTAAAAAAAAAAAAAGAATTCTTAAAGTACTTCTTGAATTTTGTTCATATTAACTGAATAATTCGTTTGCCTTCACATTAATACGTTTGGCAGCATAATTGTTCTCTTTAAATTACTGGGTTTTTGTTTTAAATGTCAAGTAAAGGTTTTCATACAAACAATACGGCAACCTGTAGAAGATAGTGAACAGCAGCAGCCACAACTTTTTTCTTTTTTTTAATTTTTGTTTTGTTTTCTGGTCATTTACTGCCAAGGAACAGACCGACGGACAAAGTTAATGTAAAAAGGTGTATAATAAACCAAATTTTTGTTTCCTTTTATTCATTTTAGTTGAGTAATTACTTTTAAGAAGTTTTAAGTAGTTTCTGAACATTTAAAACTTTAAAACGGCAACAAAACTTTCACTTCAAAAACCTGAACCCCCTCTCCTTTGTTTATTGGACATGACAGGAGTTTTTCAAAGTCATATTGAAATAAATTAAGTGCCGTTATTTTTTTGTTTTAATAATATTGGGGGTTTAACTTAAAAATGCGGCACCAAAAACATTCATACATACATAACATACATACATAATTGGTCATTACAATCCTTCAGTCAGGATTACGGCCTAGCTTGTCACATCACTCATGTTGTGTGCTTTAATTTTATACTTGAGTGACGGGACCTACAGTTTAACGTCGACTCCGAATGACAGTTTTTGAGAAACTTTTTCATGGCAGGCTTATTTACTCTCAGAGTTTTTGCTAGAAATCTGCTGAGAGAAAGTCGCCGAAGAAATATTTCATTTTTTTCATATTTCGTTTTTGATGTCTGGTTTAGGGCTCGAACCCTTGCTTTACGTCTAATAAGCGAACACACACTACCTACTAGACTACGGCAACTGCACGAATACGATACGAATTTAAATTTATTCAATATTATCGCCCATTATCTTAGCTGTGGTTTCCCTGAATGTACATTCAGTGAGGCCATTTCCTATATACAGTGAGCGTCAAAAGAAACTGTACAATAAATTACCGTTATTTTTATTTTTAAAATTGTTTCATTCCCAGTTTTTAAAACTGAAACAAAAAAAAATTTTTTTGCGAAAAAGTTGAGTTTGGTCATTGTTAGAATTTTATCCATAGTGTACAGTTTTTTTTGGTGCTCACTGTATGTTTCTGCTAATTCTTCGTAGAAAATTTAACATTTCCAGAGTCAAATGGAAAAAAAACATGTATCTTCCATGACTAAATGAGAATAAATCTCTCGTTGTTTTATTTTTTTGTACTCTTACTCAACTCCTTGTATTAACTGTTCTCACTCTTGGAATGACTTCACAGAGAAATCCGCACGAGATGTAATTTTTTCACATGAAATTGCTGAATAGTTAAAAGTGTAAAGACTAAAACTAAGGAGTTAAAACATTTTAAATTAATGTTTTAATTATTTTTAAACTCTACACACTAATTTATCATTGTGATTAATGCTGCTTAACACACAATTACATTCACAATGACTGTCTGCCTGCCTGTATCACACGAAATTAATATAAACGCTAATGTGCACAAACATATGTACTTTGTTTTTATTTAACAAATTACAGGCACGTGTTGGTAATATTATTATCATTATCACACGTTTCCTAATAAATATTACTCATACGCCAAAGTACTTTTAAAGAATATTGTATGTAAAGATTACGTGTGTAAATATTGTTAAATACGCTGAAGACTGCTCTGTAAAATATACAGTGAGCTTCAAAAGCAATTGTACACTAAAAATATATATATACATGAATAAATTACTATTATTTTTATTTTAAACTTGTTTCATTGACAGTTTTTAAAATTAAAAAAAAAAATGCGAAATATTGTGAAATTTTTTCGGGCACTCTCCTTAAGTGGTAAAAGTTGAGTTTGATGATTGTTAGAAATTTATCCATAGTGTACAGTTTCTCTAGGCGATTAATGTTCACTTTTCTTTATTTTAGTCCGAATAATAGTAATCGGATTCAACTATTTCGATGAGTTTTTATTCCCACATTGTCGTGTCGCTTAATCTGCATCCGTCAGTATATATTTGAATGACTATCTATGGGAGAACAGATTTGTTAAATTAAAGCTCTTCTAAGCATACATAGAGGCCTGTAAAGGTATTGTACATGGTAATGCCTTAGCTTTAACTGACAAGTCCGAGTACACTCTCTGTTACATATTTACATATTTACATACATAATAATATTAATAAACCCGTGATGTGTGTTCATTTAGAAATGGAGCTTGAAAGGAAAACCAAGCATTATTTGCAGGAAAGTTCTTATTTTCTTCATTTCGTACACCCACGTGCTAAAGAGCATTTCACCACTGACTAAATTGTTTCATAAACAACAACAATTTAAAGCTTAAATATAAAATAAGCACTGGCACTAATACATACATAAAGTCTACTCCATATTTTTATTAACACTTACACAATAACACATACATAGAGAGAGAGAGACCGCTTAAAGACAACGTGTGTGTCTCGAAACAGTAGAATATACTGGAGTAGCAGAAGAGAATATAACGTGTTCTATTAGTAATTTAAATAAATCAATGCTTAACGTGCACTACTATTTTGTGGAAGAGAGTGAGAAAGAGAGTAACAGGGAGAGATTGAAATTGACAATGAAAACAGTGCGTAGTCTTGGGTTAAATTTTATTTTGTCTCACGACTGTTGCCCAGCAGTTAGGCAACAGTGGTTAGAAGTAGTATTTTTGTTGAGGAAAATATTGGTGTTTTGCGTTTACATTGCTTAACATTAAAATTATAAACAAAAGCTACAAAAACCAAACAATGCAGTAAACAAACCTGTTTACAAACTATCGTACTGCTTAATATAAGAACAAACACCAGCATAAGAAATGGTAAACAGGTAAACAAAAATACAATAACAAACACCAGTATAAGAAATGGTAAACAAAAATACGACTATACAAGAATAAACGTTAACAAGGATATTTATATTTATAGAGAAGGCGAAGCAGACGACTGAGTTACTGATGGTCAGTCAGTCGTATGTAAAGACGCGGCGCGTTTGAAAAGAGTAATCGTGGTATGAAGATCTCCGTTACAAAGATCTGTCGAATAATTGTCAAGTAATTCTTATTGTTTATGCAAAGCGTATAAACAGAGGAATAACAAACAAAGCAATTGTTGTTGTTTACATCAAGTTGTGAACAGCGGCACATAGAATTGTGCGAATAATAAAGAATTTTAATTAAAACTAAAAACAAATTTATTTCTATGTGATTTGCAATCTTCGAGCTCATATTTTAAACGTTTTTAAAATCTAAAAACGTAACAATATTTTTACTCGTGTATTTAAAAGCAATTTTTATTTTTTTTTTTGAATTTGATAACTTGCTTGCCCACTGTACATTTAATATTTCGTTTTGTATTTCTTGTTTGCTGTTTAAAAAAATGCAAATTTAATATTCCAGATGACAGTTGTGAAATAAAATACAATTTAATATAATAAATGCCACATGATATCTTGCTATACGATACCTCAACACTTTCCAATAATGTCTACCATCGCTCTTTTTCTTCAATGATTAGTATGGCAATTAGATGAATTAAAGGAGAATGACTCCTATAAGAGCAAACAGTTTGATGTCAATTGAGGCGTATTAGACTGTGTGCTGCAAATGAAAATATATTTTAAATGAATTAAAGTTTAAAAGAAATACTGAATAATATTTCAAACACTTTACTGGTTATAAAAGTTTTCAAAGGATAGTAACTACTGTAAAACTTTTTAATCTGATTTCAAAATATTTAAAGCATGAGCTCGTAGATTGCAAATAAAATAAAAATAAATTTGTGTTTAGGTTTAATTAAAATTCTTTATTATTTGCACAATTCTGTGTGCCACTGTTCACAACTTTATGTATACAACAACAATTGCTTTTCTTTGTTATTCCTCTGTTTATACCCTTTGCATAAACAATAACAATTACTAGACAATTATTCGACATATCTTTGTAACGGAGATCTTCACACCACGACTACTCTCTTCAAATACACCGCTTCTTCACATAATACTGACTGAACTTTACTCACCCAATCGTCTGCTTTGTCTTGATTTTTATATTTCAAAGTAAACAGTCTGATGAATATTCTTGAAGGCGGTCATTCATGACTTCGCCTTCTCGAGATCTCTATAAATGTAAACATAGTTGTAAACATCCTTGTTTATATTTATTATTGTAGTTTTGTTGGTGTATTTTTGTTTACAATTTTTTATATTTCTGTTTGTTTTTATATTAAGCAGTATGATAATTTGTAAACAGGTTTGTTTACTGCATTGTTTTTGTTTTTGTAGCTTTTGTTTATAATTTTAATGTTAAGCGATGTAAAAGCAAAACACCAGTATCTAGATTTTTAATTTTCGTAACAATACTTCCGGAAATTCAACATCAATTATTTTCTGTCTAGAACTTTCCATTACAAAGTGACATTTTAATCCTCTCTAGCCTTTACAAAAGTTTCTTTTTCATTGATCTTTAAGTTAAAATGGAAGCCATTATGCACACACATTATACTATTGGCCATTGGAAATATTTTGGGTTGCCCTAGAAGGCTAGTGGGTAGCGCATTAGTCTATAAGTATGAGGGTTGTGGGTTTGATTCCTACTCTCTCTCTCTCTCTGGACTGTTGAAGTACACTACAAGGCCTATGTTACTCAGCTCGTTTTTAATAAATAAATAAATACAACCAATTAGTTCCAATATCAGTCGAGCTTCTCACACCATCTGTGAGGTGGTGCTGCTCTTTCGTGCCATTTTGTCATGCTTTGAGAGAAATTGTTCTGATAAAAGGCTTCATTGGGCTCTCTCTGCTCTCCATAAATGCGCAACCCAAATTGTTCTTGTGAACATGACATCAGCGACATCATATCCATTCCGTATTAGCTACTGGAGGAAGTATATCCACCAGATGGATCCGAACACCTCCCTTATAAGGAGTGCGAATGTTTAAGATGTTGTTTCTTAAATCGTGGTCTTTTTCACTTTTGGTCACGATAGTAGTCGTTCTTATTATTTGATGGCTAGGGTTACTACCCCAGTACTATTGTAGTATCATTTCCCAAGTTTTTAACTTAATTTTGCTTATCCCTCATTAAGTTTTCTAAGAAATTTTTGTTTTAATTTCCAAATTCACCTCAACACCATTTATTTAATGAACATTCTTTTGTTTTCTTTGGTTTTTATTTCATTAGTTTCTGCATTAACTTCTCTAGAATATACAAAACCGTACGATTTCAATTTCCTGGAAGCTTACAATTACGAAAATAAATGTTTTTCTTGGATTTTTATTTCTAAAGACGTTGAAAACTAAACATCCTAATAGAATATGTTTAGAGGATTACTCGAAGCAATGAAAATCTAAAATACCAGTAACCTCATGACAACTTCTCATAATGTGGATTCCAAGGAAGCAAAACCTAAAATTTTCGAAGAAAATTACACTCATTTATGTATATCACCTCATAAATAGTTTTATTTGAGGCGGAATTCACTTGCAAAAGTTCATTATTTTTCATTGTGGGATTTTTCTTTTGTTTTTGGAAGAATTTTCTTGTATTTAATGGATAATAAAAATTTCCCTTTTGGTCTTATTGTTCATCCTTAAAATTTTAATTTTGCCTTTAAGGAAATCCGAGAGAGTATTTACTGAAAATATTTCGTTGCGTGATTCTACAAATTAAAGCAAAATGATGCAAAATAAATCTACTACTACTCCTATTGAACATAGGCAGGATAAAGGAGTAGAGACCAATCAAGCATCTGATACCTATCGGCATACACCTTAATCATCAAGTAGGCTTGTTGTGCGCTCACCATTGCGGAACACTAACCATACTAACTATAGAAAATCTGTACATACCAAAAGAAACTGTACACTAATGATTAAATTCTAACAATCAACAAACTCAACTTTTAGCACATAAGGAGAGTGCCCGAACAAATTTGATAATATTTGGAAATTTTTTGTAAATTCTTGTTTGTTTTAATTTTAAAAACTGGCAATGAAATAATTTTAATGTACTTTTTTTTAATGTACCGGTTCTTTTGACGCTCACTGTAGATATGTTCATTACAATTTTAATCTTACTTTAAAGCTTATTTCATCCTGCATATAAAACTTAAATAAGAGTTTTTAAAAATTTGTGAAAAAACATTTTATTTTACAATTTAAGTTTGTACGTAAATCAATATTTTTTGTTATTTTTTTACGACCAACTTCAAAACCTTTTAATCTCTTTACTCAAGGTAAATATGGCTTTATTTGAAGAACAAAATTTTATTCAAACTTTAAATACATTCACCTGGAAAACCTGTAGAAATTTAAAATCCATTTTTTCTATTTTAAAATGAATTTGTTTTGTTTTTCCTTCTTTACACACCCCCCTTTTAAAGAATTATTCATAGAAACCACAGCACAGACTTTAATAGAAAATTTTCTAAAATTCTTTTCATTTGGCAATAAAGACGAACAATAGAAGGCAAAAAAATAGAACGAACTGAACACATTTAATTTCCTTCTATTTTTTTGCTTCACTTTCATATGAAATACGAGGATGGATGTTTACAACAAGAGTCTTAGTTTATGGCAACGTAAACGAGTACTTTAAGGATGAGCTTATTATTGCACAAAATCTTTAATTTTTTTTAGGAATTAAAATACAGGAAGAAAACATATGAGACCGAAGACAACATGTGATGATTGTTTAAAAAATAAAAAAAAAAATTTGAATAAAATTTTTTACGAGTAGTGCCCTCATCAGGGACCAGCAATGAGTATTCAAAAAGATGGGTAGAATTTCTGATACTTATACGCATTCATACTTATTTTAATATCATGGAACCTCCTCTACACATATTCAAAGTTTGAAGTATTCATCATAGTCATACTTAACAACACGTATGATGTTATTGATTTCGACTCTTCATAACTCAACATATACACGAATCGCAAAATAAGCATGAGTCGCGTACGAACACTAAAATACTTACTAGAAGGTTGTGTGTTTGCTCTGCTTGCTGCTCTGTCCGTTTGCGCTTATGTGTCTTTTTTCTTTTGTTGTATATGCAACAACAACTAAGACTGTAATTTTTGATGTATGGTTCGAGTCACTCGAATCATTTATAAGTATTTTTCTAAAGTTATGAATCTAAATGAGTACGCTGGCTTATGAATCAAACATATTTCGAATGGTATGAGTTGAATGTCAACGTTGAGTACGCATACTCATTGCAACTTGTACTGTATAAATCAACGTTGTAGTGAGTACGAATGAATCAGAATACATAGTTAAATTTTAATATTGTTGACTCACTTATATTCAATATTTCATGAGTGCTTATGAGTAGCGAAAAAACAATTCATTGCTAATCTATGGCCTATACATTGGAGTGACTGGCTTGTATTAGAAGAAGTTTTTCTGAGAAGCAAGAGGTGGAAGATATTAGATTTCAATTTGTTTATGCGTGATAGAAAATATTGCTGCAGAATAATAGTGCAGCTAAAATATGAATTCTTGTATCGATTGCATTGCATAAGGCCACTAGGCTATCTATCATCTGCCACAAACATAAACAATATTCAATAACAATTCCAATGCAGGTTCTGAGTGTATGAGAAAAACGTTGCAAAACCAATCAACTGAGTTGAATGTCCTGTCTGTTGTTTGCAATTTGTTCTACACACGGTAAAAAGCAATTTAAATGGCAATAAACCAGGTGCAGCACTCGGTGAGCTGAATATCCTTATGAATCAATGGAAACATTATGAGTTTATTAAAATCGATAAACTGTAGGTCAGATGTAAGTAAAGCGTTCATATTAGGTATTTTCGTTTCAATATGGCAATGGTCTTGGCCTATGGCCTTTCGCCGTGCGGTAAAGTAACAATTTTACTACACTACATACAGTGAGCATCAAAAGAAATTGTACACCTTTTACCATTTAGGGAGAGAAATTTCACAACATTTTGTAATTTTCTTGTAATTTTTTTAGTTTCAATTTTAAAAACTGCGAATAAAACAATTTTAAAAATAAAAATAACGGTAATTTATTAATGTATATTTTTTCTTCATGTACAGTTTCTTTTGACGCTCACTGTAATTGTTCTTCAGACGCCCTAGAATCTACTTATACTTCTTAAACTTTTACTCTGCCTTTTTTTTTCTTTTGTACCACATAGAATAAATTGCATGAGTAAATAGCTTTCATCGGAATGCTGATGCAGGAAAAAAGAGCAGAAAAAATGGTCTCACAAATAATGTTTTATTCCATTTTCATCTCTTGTACAACGGATGTTATTGTTTACCTTGACATTTTTATACGCATTTTCTATTGATGCGTTCGTTATGAAAATATAAAATATTTACATACTCGTTCATATTATAAGCGTTTGTTCAATAACGAATAATAAAAAATTCATTTCTTTCCGTTTATATGATAAAAAACAAATCAAATGATCAAAAAGTTAAATTCATGCCGGGAAAATAATGTTACGAAAATGGAAGAATCTAGATATTGGTGTTTTGCTTTTACATCGCTTAACATTAAAAATTATAAACAAAAGATACAAAAACAAAACAATGCAGTAAACAAACCTGTTTACTAATTATCGCACTGCTTAACATAATAACAAACACCAGCATAAAGTAAATGGTAAACAAAAATATAACAACAAACACTAGCATAAAAATGGTGAACAAGTAAACAAAAATTCAACAACAAACGCTACCAGAATAAACGTAAATAACAATGTTTACATTTATAGAAATTTCGAGAAGGCGAAGTTATGAACGTTCGCCCTCAATAACATTCATCAGACTGTTTACCGTGCCATATAAAAGGCAAGGCAAAGCAGGCGAGTGAGTCAGTAAAGTTCAGTTAGTCTTGTGTGAAGATGCAGTGCGTTTGCAGAGAATAATCGTAGTTTAAAGATCTCCGTTTCAAAGATCTGTCGAATAATTGTCTACTAATTCTTATTGTTAATGCAAACGATATAAACAGAGGAATAGCAAAGAAAAGCAATTGTTGTTGTTTACATCAAGTTGTGAACAGTGGTACATAGAATTGTGCGAATAATAAAGGATTTTAATTAAAACTAAACACAAATTTATTTTCATTTTATTTGTAATCTATGAGCTCATATTTTAAACGTTTTTAAAAGGTAAACATGTAACAATATTTCAAAAGCAAAACGACAATTTTGAATAACCCAAGAAGTTAAATATGCAAGAATACCCAAGTTTTAAATTCTATTCAACAAAATTGTAACTCTTCATTCCCACAACATCCGGAAAAAAATTTTACCAAAAATTTAAAATTTTTCTTCATCAATGCCATTTTCATGATTCAATATACAACGACCGTAGGTTCAAGTGAACGAAAAATAGTTTTTTTATGCTGCTGCTGCAACTGAATCTAACCCTTATCCTTAAGCATCACTCATGCAATATTTTTTTAAAATACTGTAAACAATTTTCCATCTCAAGTGGGTATTTCCACGTTTGCAACAGTGTTATCCTTACTGACTGTTGCACTTACTTTATGAAAACTGGTATCATTGCGCTCAAGAGCATACACTTCTGCACAGATGCCATTGTATTTACTTATCCAGCTGTATTCACAGTAACACAGCGTCATTCAAATATTTTCAGCTGAATTACGATTTTCTTCAGTCAACAACATTAAATGCATTCAAGTGCAAGTTCAAGGTTCACTGTTGCACTGCCATGGCTTGTTGGCTGCAATGGCTTGTTGGCTGTGTATGCTAACATAGTTGAAGTAAAATTATTTGATTTTTAAAATTGAAAATTAAATTAAATTTTAACGATTTTTTAGTAGTAAAAATAAATTAAAATTCTAGAAAATTATTCCGTAAATAAATACAAACAATTTTCATTTTAAAAAATGACTCACTTTCATCGTTCTCTGTATGGTGGACTACCTAACAGAGTTGCTTGTGGCATAACAGGAAATATTTCAAGTATTTTATTAAACAAAGGGGTGTTTCCTTAGTGTTATATACCAGCAATTAAAACATACCTTTTTAGTACACATGAATCTAAACATGCCATAATTCCATTCCGAATACTAAATGTAGCAAAAAGTCTACCATAATTTTTGTATCTATAAAATGTTGCAAGCATCATGTTTCCAAACTTTTATGTATGTATGCATGTTGCCATAATTAAATTCCGAATATTTAAAACCGAAAGCTATAATTTTATAAGCATTTGTAAACAACAAAATGTTTATAAACATTTATGATGTTTCGTATATAGAATATTGCTTGTACATATATAATATTTGTAATTACGATATTCAAATGAAAAATTAAAACAAAGTTTTTTCAGTGCTTTGTGTCTTCAACATACTCTAACATACAGTGGTTAACAAACAAAATAATTACTTTTAGGGCATCTGCAAAACATATTATTCGACGTTTATTTAGAAACAAACACTTGGAGAATTAATAAAATGTATGTAGGCGACGACGTTTTATGTATTCTTCATATACGATCTCGTAATGCAGTAAAACATGATGTAGGTTGGCTTAAAAGAAAATAAATTATTTATCAAACCCTACTTATAATTTGCAGTACTTTTAAATCAACATTTAATTACTTATAGAAGTGCAAGACATCTAAAAAAATGTTTCATGCAAAGCCACTGACCAATATTCCTTCTGATATGGCCTTAAATTACTGCTTAGCTAAGCACATAAGTTGTATAAATGTAAAGAATTATAAACAAGAATATCAACTTGTTTTCACATACAAGAAACTCAACTAAGTTTAATTTGCTTATAAACATGTTATTAAGCATCTCTTACCGATTTGTATATAGTATTTGTCAGCAACATGTTGTTTTAATTTCGTTAAATGTTTATATACAAGCGTTGCTGAGAAAAAGTTTCATTCATAATTGAGTGCAAGTCGTTTTAGTGGTGAATTTAAAAAAAGCGGTTTAAGGAATTGAAAAACTTTTATTTATGAGGCATTTAACTATTGAGTGATTATCTAATACTGCGTGTTGCAGCTTAAGATACCAATATCAGTCAGCATTGGTAGAGGTAACACAACACAATGATTGAATAAAAAGTAGCTCAAAAACCATGGTTTTTAAATAAATAAAAAATGTGTTAAAAATTTAAAAAAATAAAAACATTAACAAAGTTGTTTCTGAAAATATGAGAAAAAAAAAACATTATTTAAGTAGAAAAAGAAAATTAAAAAACGTTTACATATCAGATCCATTATCGTTCCATCAAGAGGTAGCAATGCCAAATGCTTTGTCAGTAGCCTTTAACAATTGTTTTGTTGTCGCTGGCAAAGTTATATTCAACAAAGAATGTTTGGTTTTTAAGGACATCACTTCAACTAACTTTACTGCACATATTACAACTGCACCAACAGCAAGTGATGCATCACAACCACCGATGTTTGCCTATCTTTGATGATGGTTTTCTTAATCTTACCAACTCGGATATGCCGATGGTGGCAATATACAGTGAGTATCAAAAGAAACTGTAAACTAAGGATACAACTCTAACAATCATAAAACTTAACTTTACCACTTAAGGAGAGTGCCCGAAAAAATTTTAGAATATTACGAAATTTTTTTTTTAATTTTGTTTGTTTTGTTTCTATTTTAAAAACTTGCAATGAAACAGTTTTAAAATGGAAATAACCGAAATTTATTAATGTATAGTTTCTTTTTTAATGTACAATTTCTTTTAACGCTCACTGTATGTACACCGTACTGAAATAATTTTTCATTTGAATTTTAATTTACCACAAAATTTAATTTGTGTGCCTTAAAGTAATTGAAAATTCCACACTTTCGCAAGTTAATTGTATGTACAGTGCGCATCAAAAGAAACTGTACATAAAAAAAAATATATATTTATATGTATATACATTAATAAATTACCGTTATTTTTATTTTAATTGCCGGTTTTTGAAATTTAAAAAAACAGAAAAAAATACAAAAAATTTCGAAGTATTAACAAATTTTTTCAGGCACTCTCCTTAAGTGGTAAAAGTTGACTTTGGTGATTGTTAGAATTTTATCCTTAATGTACAGTTTCTTTTGACATTTTACACTTCACCTTTTAATTCTTAATTAAATAATATGTAAACACGCACATATACACCCTTCAGACAGGATTACTGCTTGGCTTCTCATGGCACTTATATTGTGTGTGTGTTCATTTTATACATAAGTGGCAGGATCTGCAGCTTACTGTTGCCAAAGAACGACTGGTTTAAGACTAATTCTGTTACATAGGTTTAGTTAAGATTACATGTTAATTTTATTCATTAGTAACCTTATCTACCATAAAATTAAACATTCTTTTGTAATTCTCTCTTGCCGCTCACCAAAAGAGTTTCTAATGACAGACAATCATGTTGTGTAATGAATTTGTAGCAACAGTTTTCAAAAGAAATTGAAATCCAATACTCCAGTCAGTCACAGTAATTAATCTTTATCGTCATTGAAAATCTAAACCAGTGTCACAAACATATTGCAGCAGCCAATGACGAAGTTGAAATCAATTCCATAAAAATCAATGAGTATCTGAAAATGACAGGCAAAAAAAAGAAAAGAACTAAAAAGAAAAAAAGGAAACAAAAAAAGGATACAATGCTAGCTAGACATGTCGTCCGAGATAAAAGCTGACATAGTTTTGAATTTATTCTCTTCGATTCCCTAATGTGTTGCCAATGTTTGTCTTTAAAGAAGTTTTATTTTAAACGTCATGATGATGGGTTTTTATTTTCGAATACTTTGTAAGGACATTCTCTTTCGTCAGGTAAAATGGAAAAATACATAATTTTGATGGAAAAGAAAAATGAAATTCTAACAGTAGAGAAGCAACATTGTCATAATCTCAGATACCAGTAACGTTTCGGGATTAGAAAGTCAAAATGGATGTTCACCTTCAGCTACTACCACAAGCCTTATACTATATGGCGATAAGAAACAACAAAATAACGAAGTTGAATGAGTTCAAAATATTGTTCGGTATCCCTGCTAAGTCATTGAATTATATTGTTATGCCATTTTGTATTTCAGGTTGTGATATTGAGTTTCTGTACGTTGACAATATTTTACTTCGAATTTCTAAAGGATTTGTTCTTCTCTTGTTTTGCTACTTCTGTTACAGAAATATTTCCTAATCATCATCAAGAGCATCATCATCATCATCGTTATCTTAACAATTTAAAACGTTTTAGAAAGTTTCAAGATTTTCAATTGCCTGAAATATGTTACCACTGTTGTTTGCTTTTATGTTTTTGCAACAGTGGATACAGTGATAAAATTTAATTTAAAAGTTCTTTAAAAGCCAAGATATTTAGAGCAATATCGCAAAAGAACTAACACAGTAACACTTAAAAAAATTCGGCGGAGACAGCCGTAGTTGTTTATGAAATTCTATTGAATTTTCTAAAATTACGCCACTTGGATTAAAAAATGGATGGCAGGAGTTCCATAGCACCGTTTACGACTGTGGTGATTAATAACATGAATTCTACCCATAGAGTTATATAACAACCACTCAGTAGTAAACAGACTAACGGTTACGGTCAGATTAGTGAAAGACGTCTAAGTCCCAGAAATTTCCAATTCAAGGAATGAATTTCAGACTATAAATGGGGCCCTAATATTAGAAAGGAAGAAATGCAACAAGATAAACCTCCGAGGAATGCAACCGTCTCATAGATACAGAGGCTAAGCTCAGCGCCTGCAACAAAACTGGACTGAGAGCCTTGCTAGGAGAGCCCAATCAGCCTCAGAGTTATTAGAAACCACGATTTAGGAAAAATTACAAACAAATTCGCTTCTATCTCCAGCGTCTGTCTAAAAAACAGTAACGTAGAGCTTTCAACGTTAAAAGAAAGTCAACTGGACGTGTGGTTGAAGCACTACGCGAAAATGCTACGTCGTCGTCATATTTCTTCACAAAAAGGCACGACCAGATGCCAATTCTTCGAACACACAGATAGGCAGGATATACTCAGTGCAAACCATACTTTATTTGAAATCTGAAGTGTGATCACGAGTCTTTAGAACAATAAAGCGTTTGGCATCGGTAATATATCACCTGAGTTACTTAAGTGTCCGACTGTTACGTACAATTATCGACTTATTTGGATCGCAGGTAATCTTGTTGTCGAGTTCAAAGAGTGGCCAATAATAAAGACTAACCAGAAAGAATCACTCCTCTTAGCATAGGAATCAACAAACGACTGGCAGATACTCTTTCCAATGACTTTTGCAATAAGACAGGTTTTCTTACTGGGATGCATCAGACTATACAGCCACAGCTTGATGCTAGTTACTGACCTTTTTTGTTTGCCCACTGGCGATACTTTACAATATTTTTTTTTACAATGAAACATTTATTACATAAGAATACTCTGTTGCTCTTCTTTTTAATCTCACACTGCTGGTACATTGAGTGTCAAAAGAAACTATACACTAAGGATAAAATTCTAACATTCACTAAACTTAACTTTTACTACTTAAGGAGAGTGCCCGAAAAAATTTGACAATATTTCGATATTTTTTTTCTATTTTAAAAACTGCGAATGAAACAATTTTAAAATAAAAATAACGGTAATTTATTAATGTATATGTTTTTAATGTACAGTTTCTTTTGACGCTGACTGTATATTTTCTCGACGCATTTGATATTAAAAATTCAGCGTTTTTTTTATAACATTTCTACTATTTTCGTAACATAAGACGTGGTAACCAATAAACCAAAAGTGGTTATACTTTAGCAAAGATTTTAATTCCTTACCGGCGAACAAATTCATTTCAGTTAATTTTCTAAGTAATGAAAAATCAATAATTTTGGTTTTCAAACTATTTATACACGCCAGCATTGAATACCATCTCAATAATAATTTTTTGCTTAACAAAGATTAAGGGAATCACTTACTTCCTATGAATGCCGTTATATATTAGGAAACTAATGGCTGATGATGGTAACAGTAAAATAATACATGCATTAATCAGCTTAAACACACGGTTACTCTGTACTGAAAAGGTACATACGTTTGTTATGAGCAGAAAAGCATATTGTCAGAGTGTTAGTGTGTGTATGAGTAAGCCGATTTGAATGAGAGTAAGTGCGTTACGCAATAAAAACAAACATAAACAAATTTTAATATTCTATTGATAGTATAAACAAACCACAACAACAACAAAAACTAAAACAACTTATACAACAGAGAGAAAAAGAAAAAGAGACTTTTATATCGTCCTTATACCAACACCACCTACACAGTTTATTTGAGGTTTTGTTTTTTATTGTGATTGTAATTGTTTTGATAACACAAACACATTCACACATACACTCTTATGCATTCCTGTAACAAATATAAGGAATGTAAACAACATACACAACAATTTCTTGTTTTTTTCTTCTTCTTCTTCTTCTCCTTACAGCAATAACATCAATTTATTGTTTTTGTTTATTTTCCTTTATTATTGTTGGTGATGATGAGAATAATACCTCTGTGTAGTCCATACGCACATATATGTATTTAAAAGCGACATGGCGTAAGAGAACATGTATGAGAACGAAAGTACTCATACACAAGAATGGAATGCCGTGTTTGGTATGCGGTTACTGGAAGCTATAAATTACGTTTAACTTCTCTTTTATAGGCATTTTATTGTGTATGTGAGTGTATTTAAATTGTAAACATGCAGGGATATAGTAACATTGGCCGTTAAGAGATGCTGTATTTATTTAATACATGTGGTCTATGAGGTAGTGTGTTGGCTTATTAGACGAAAAGCCCGAGTTCGAATCCCAGGTCAGACATCAAAAACGAAAATATGAAAATGTTTCTTCGGCGACTTCCTCTCAGCAGATTTCTGGCAAAAACTCTGAGAGTAAAAATTGCCATGAAAAGCTTCTCAAAAAATCTGTCGTTCGGAGTCGACTTTAAACTGTAGGTCCCGCCACTCATGTATAAAATTAACGCACACGACATGAGTGGTGTTGAGAAGCTAGGCCGTAATCCTGACTGAAGGGCTGTAATGGCCAATTATGTATGTATGAACTTATTTAATAAGTTTCATGCGTCGAACTACGCTACTGTAGTCTGCTTGCAAGCTACGATCCATTTCATGTAATATATGAGGAAATTCATGTTTACAATCTTAACTGATGAAAATTTCTGATATTTTTGACACTCACTCCGATCAATCAAAATCGCTAGTGTGATAGGCGCTTTAAGCATTGGGTTGCCATTTTTTAGAAAGTAATTCGTTAAAGAAATTGGAGAAATTTAATCATATTTTTCTCAATCCATCCGCTAATCATAAGCGAATGTGTTCAATAAGCTCTCAATTGCCTCTAACTGATCGCGTTTATATTTATTAGAAGTCCAATATATACACAGTGAGCGTCAAAAGAAATTATACATTTAAAAAAAATATGCATTAATAAATTACCGTTATTTTTATTTTAAAATTGTTTTATTGTCAGTTTTTAAAATTAAAACAAACAGAAGAAATACAAAAAAATTTTGAAATATTACCAAATTTTTTCGGGCACTCTCCTTAAGTGGTAAAAGTTAAGTTTGGTGATTGTTAGTTTCTTTTAACGCTCACTGTACGTACGTAGATAATGGGTCATTAAAGCCTTCAGTCAGGATTACGGCCTAGCTTCTCACACTACTTATGTTGTGTGCGTTCATTTTGTATACATGAATGGCGGGCCCTATAGTTTACTTCGAATGACAGATTTCTGAAAATCTTTTCAGGACAATTTTATATTACTTCTCAGCATTTCTGCCAGAAATCTGTTGAGAGATTTAATATGCTTTTTCATAAATTGTTATCATAACTATGTAGTATTTTGCATTATTTTTATCGCTAGAAGGCAAAGCCAAACATTATTTTTAAATAACAACGATATGATAAAGTGAACTAAAATGTAAGTTAATGCAGATTTATATGCCTTCACTGAGTAGGGAAACATTGTTGCTGTAGCAAATGCTGCGCCATTACCATTGTTGGCAGGGTTATACCACATGTGAGAATTTATTATACAGAATTTCTCTTATTGAAATGGTTTTGTTTTATTATTTTCAAACACATCACATCAAATGTATTCAACAGCGTATACATAATATATGAGGTTATTTTTGTAAAAAATTTCATGTTTTTTTGAAATAAAGTGGTAACATTACATACCTACATTTGGTTGAAATATTTTAAATTAAAAGAAAATTCTAAATACTCTTTTGACTATGAGTAGAAAAAAGAATTCAAAAAGAAATATATTTTCCTGTGATACTGATTTCAACAATGTTCTTCGTTTGTAAATATTTTGCTGGTAATAAAATTCGTGTTGGTTGTTGAAAAATTTCCAAGAATTTTCTTAACTGCTCAATTAAAATTTTTTTTATTTTTTAATTCAATTATTTTAATTACATTTTCTGAAAAGTTGTAAATTGTATCATTTAAACTCTTAAAATCTTTAAAAGGAATTTAAAAAAAATGTTAGCAACATGAAGACAAGAAATAATAAACCATGAGCTGTACATTCAGGAGAATTGTGTCGTTCCATAGCAAAGGCTCAATTACAAGAAAAAGAAAAAAAAATTAAAAAGTTTCTTAACAAGTGATCGAATTCTTTGGAGATACTTAAGTGAACAAACAACCTACAGTACTGTAGTTTTTAGTTTTTATTTCCATTGTCCTGCTCTCAAATTCATTTAATATTCAATTTCAGTTTCAGTTCTTAAAGCACAAGAGTAATTATGCACACTGTGTATGTGTGTGCGTGATAAATATTTATTTTTGTCAACTCAACTTTAGCCATTTTTTGTTTGTTTTATTTGTGGTTGTGTTGTTGTGTTGTTGTATGCATATTTATGGTCAATTGAGCAGTAAATAAACGATATTGGAATGGAAAGCAAAAAAAAAAAATATATTTATTTTCCTGTTTCTACTTTAGCAGTGTAAAGAGACTATAAATAACAAAAGATGTTTGAAAGCAAAGCAAAAGTTTTTTAAAATTTTTGGAATTTTTTTTTAAATCCAATGAAAGAAATGTTGTTCGATACAGCCGGAAGAAATAAATTTCATGTTTGAAACGAAAACTTTTCATATTAAATTGAAGTAAAATTATTACACACAAGATTTTTTTGGGGAAAGAAAAAGTCCTTTTTCGAAAGTATTGGAACATAAAAATGTATTTAAATAACGAGAGTTATAAAAAATCCAAATGAAGGAATTAGTTTTAAATATTGGAGTTTTCTTAATTCAAAATGATATAAAAGTGTATTACGTTGAAGTCACCGCCAATACATACATACATACATACATAATTGGTCATTACAAGCCTTCAGTCAAGATTACGCCACTTATGTTATGTGCGTTAATTTTATACATGAGTGGTGGTACCTACAGTTTAAAGTCGACTCCGAACGGCAGATTTTTGAGAAACTTTTCATGACAATTTTATTTATTCTCCGAGTTTTTGACAGAAATCTGTTGAGAGGAAGTCGCCGAAGAAATATTTTTTTCATATTTTCGTTTTGATGTCTGGCCTGGGGTTTGAACCGTGGCCCTACGTCTAATAAGCCATCACACTACTTACTAGACTACGGCGACTTCTGGTAATACGAGAAATAATATTTACAGTGAGCGTCAAAAGAAACTGTAAATATTGATCAAATTCGACAATCACGAAATTCAACTTTTACCACTTAAGGAGAATGTCCGAAAAAAATTTGAAATTTCGAAAATTTTTGTAATTTTTTTTTCAATTTGGAAAACTGGCAAATGAAACTGGAAATGAAATTTTAAAATAAAAATAACGGTAATTTATTAATGTTACTTTTTTTCTTTTGACACGCACTGTATATGGTGGGATCTTCTCAGCAGTTTTCTGGCAAAAACTCTGTAAGTAAATAAAATTACACTGAAAGAGTAGTAGTATTCTGCCATTCGAATTCCATTTTAAATTGTAGCTCCCGCGACTCATGGATAAAATTAATACACACAACATGGTCGAATTTTTTCGGCACTCTCCTTAAGTGGTAAAAGTTGAGTTTGCTGATTGTTGGAATTTTATCCTTAGTGTACAGTTTCTTTTGACGCTTACTGTATGTAGTTGTCCATCTAATTAATTAAAATTTATTAGAATGTAACATAATTTTTTTTTATTTTATGGCAATAAAAATAATTTTTTATTATTTAGTTTCATTTAAATATGTATGTTTGAGTATGATTTTAATTAAATTTTTTTTTTAATTAAAAACCGTGGTTTTCACCTGGTTTCACAAATTTACTTAAATTTCCTTTTTTAGGCAATCATAATTAACTAAGTAAACTACAGAACGTTGTACAATGACAGCATAATTATTGTAATGAAATGTGTTCACAAAAAATGGAGAAAAATATGGCACATGAAAATTATTATTTATAAATTACAAAATAGAAGACAGACAACAACAAAAGAAAAAGAAAATATTAAATAAAACACATTTAAGACGGCGAAGTCTAGTAGGTAATGTGTTGGCTTATTAGACGTGAGGCTGTGGTTCATACACCAGGTCCAGCATTCTTAACAAAACGAAATATGAGATAAAATATTCATTTCTTGGATTTCTTGTCAGTAATCTTCTGACGAAAAATATGAAAGTAAATAAAAATGTTATGAAAAGTTTCTCAAAAAACCTGTCGTTTGGAGTTGACTTTAAACTGTATGTACCAAATTTCGGGCAAAAACGAAATCTGAAATAAAATTTCTTTCTCGGCTTCCTCTCAGCAGTTTTCGGGCAAAAAAGGGTAAATAAAAATGCCATGAAAAGTTGCTCAAAAAATCCGTCTTTCGGAGTCGTCTTTAAACTCTAGGTCTCGCCACTCATGTATAAAATTAACACACACAACATGGGTAGTTTTAGAAGCTAGGTTGTCCACCTGACTAAAGTATTGCAATGACCAGTTATGTACAGTGAGCGTCAAAAGAAATTGTACACTATGGATTAAATTCTAGCAAATCACCAAGCTTAACTTTTTCCACTTAAGGAGAGTGCCTGAAAAAATTTGATAATATTTCGAAATTTTTTTTTAATTTTTTTTTTTATTTCAATTTTAAAAACTGGCAATGAAAAAATTTTAAAATAAAATAGCGGTATAATTTATTTTAATGTACACTTTCTTTTGATGCTCTCTATATGCTAGAAACATGTATTGTATTTAATTTTTCCAGTATAAAATAAAATTTCTATTTGTTTTATAATAATCCAGTGAGTGATATATTTATGTTTCATGTTCTGACCACAATAAGAAACCGCAATCAGTAAGAAACTTTTCCTGGCATTCGCCTATTACGGTCCATTAATTAATGTTTATTTATTTACCATTAAAGTTCATTCCGCTGCACAGAAAAGGTCTCATTGACATGGAAAAACAATTTACAAATTTCAATTATTTTAGCGTATAATTTACCGTTATAAGTCTAAAAAATAAATGAACAAAAGTTGCTGCCGAGTAAAAATAGAAAAAATAACATTCAGTGACATAATCAGTGTTTTTCTTATGGACTTTCTAGGATTTGTTACCTGGAAATGGAAATTGTCTCACGCAACACCGAAACTTAATTAATACAGCCTAAAGGAAGCATGACAGGAAGCGGAAGGTGGCATCACTATAAAGGAAATTACAAAATAAAAATTATCAGTTACAGTATCCTGCATAATTTAAATTTTTAAGCTGGTCATTGTAAGCAGTTTTACATGGCAATTTTGGCAGCAATACTTGGAAGAGTTCTCATTATTTCAAAGGTAGTCTTTATCCTTAGTCATGCCATAATGTAGGAAAATATTTGAATGGTTTGTTGCTTGTGTACAATAATCGAAGAGAACAAAAGTAATCAAAGCTTTAAAACTTTGCTAAATCAGCTATGAATTGTATTGTTATCTCACCTACATATTCAAAGATTCATTTTCACCTTTCAACTTCAAATAATATTCGTATTTTTCTTTGAATGTCCTTTCAAACTTTTCTTTATTGTTCTGAGGAAATTTCTGTATTTTTCTTTTTTCTTTTTTAATTTTAATTATCACGACGATATCATGAGAAATCATTTTCCTTTACCTAGAGCATTGTGACAATGCCAAAGAGTTTGACAGAAACCTTGAGGACAGAGAATCCAAATATTCTCAAAGAAATAATAATTTATGCTACCGGTAAAGACACAAAAAAAAATCAACGACAAAGTAAAGAGTTTTAGTGAATAATGGAAATGGAATGAATTTTTTTTTTTGCAATTATTTGCTTGTCATCGAAATTTCTTTGGAAATTTTCAAAACAGCCGAGGAGTAGAGAGATGTTGATGGATATTGCAAGTCGTTTAGATTACTTACTTGTATAAATTAATCGCAATATTGATGTGATGAAATATCATCTCAAATCAACGTATTCCTTGTATTCGTTTCATTTGTGAATGACAAACCGGCACGTCGAGAAACCATTTGGTGTACAACTGGAATAGCAGTTCCTTCATATCTACAAGAACACATTTTGTAAACAAAGCTAAGTCTTAACGCATAGAAATGCAATGCAGTAGAATATGGCGTGGATACACATGAATCATTCATTCTACAGGCTCCGCCAAATAACTTTTTTTTTTTGAAAATGCTTTAAAGAAAAACTACTGAATATTTTCTCAAGTTTCTTTTTTTATTTGAAAGTACAATCCTTCCGGTTAATAATGGAAAATAATTTCATTCAAATGGCTGCCTCGGCTGGCCATGCAGTAGCCTACACGATCGGTCCAATTTTTAAGCACATTATCGATTGTGTGCAGCTGTATTTCACCAATGGCTTCACGAATATTGTCTTTTAAAGCGTCAATTGGCTCTGGCTTGTCGGCGTAACATTTGCTCCGAGGTGGCCAAACGACATCAGCTCTGTGGCTGATAATGCGATCTTCAAACACAGGTCGCAAAACATCGAGTGTAGCTTCGGCTGTGTGGCACATAGCGCCGCCCTGTTGAAACCAAATGTTGCCAATATCCTTCTCTTCAATTTTTGTGAACAAAAATTCGTTCAATATGGCCCGATAACGATCGCCATTGACTGTAACGGCCACTCCTTGCTCGTTTTCGAAGAAAAATGGCCCAATTATGCCTCAGGACCAAAATCCGCACCAAACAGTGACTCGTTTTGGGTGCGTCGGCTTTTCAATGTATGGGTGCGGGTTTTCTGTGCCCCAAATGCTGTCCATTATTTGTTTTTGATCTTGGCTCCTGAAGATGTATTTTTATTAATTTATCAACAAAAATCATCAAGTTTTTATTGAAATTGTTGTCCTTCTTTGTTATCATTTTTCAATCCTTAAGTTAGGATTACAACTTATCTGCTCATGTTGTGTTCGGTAATTTTATTCATGAGTGGCGGAACGACACGTTTTTGCGAAACTTTTCTTTGAAAATTTCATTTGCTCTCAGACTTTTTGCCAGAAGACTACTGTAAGGTAGTCTGTTTCTATTTTCGTTTTATTCGGTATGTCTGAGCTGGGGCTCGAAACACGCACTTGCTTCTAATAAGCTAACACCCTACCTAAAGCTCCTTCAATACGGTTTTTTTATAACCATAAAATTGTATGAGTTTTTCAGGTAGAGAGTCTATTCGTCGCTCTATATATTAGAAGTTCAACGAAGTGGGCCATCTATGCCATTAAACTTTGGTGTAAGGTTAGTCGCCGTAGTCTAGTAGGTAGTGTGTTGGCTTATCAGACCTAAGGCCACAGTTCAAGCCCTTGGTCAGATATCAAAACGAGATATGAAAAAAGAAATATTTCTTCGACGACTTCCTCTCAGCAGATTTCAGGCAAACACTTTGAGAGTAAAATAAAAATGCCACGAAAAATCTGTCGTTCGGAGTCGACTTTATAATGTAGGCACCACCACTCATGTATAAAATTAACGCATTCAACACAAGTGGTGTGAGGAATTAGATCGTAATTCTGACTAAAGGGTTGTAATGATCAATTATGAATGCATGTATGTAAGGATAGTAGCAGTGCGATTGGAATTATTTTATTTCTATTTCTATTGAATTTATTTATTATTTGGATTATTTATAATGCCACAAGCAAACATCTGCATTATGGGGTCTGATGAGAAGCCTTCAAATGAAAATCGAAGTTAATGTAAAGCTTTTCACAATTAAATTGATTGCAAAGCTTTTCTTTCTTTCTTTTAATTCCCTAATAATAAAAATTACTGAAATAATTCAATTTTCTCCTCCGCACATGCAACAGTAATTAGTTTCCAAACCCTTCAATAGGTTTTCTTTCCTTCAGTTACATTTTCAATTTCAGAGCAAATCATTTCCCAAAGTAATTGCATTTCATATCCTGCATACAATATATTGACATGCAGAAATTAGAATTTTATCACAAAAAAAAAAGACGAACCTAAAGAGATAATAGCCAGCCACGTGTATCCTCTCATAGCAACTGTGGACAAAGCATTCCATTCTCATTCATTTGTACTCCCTTGACCACTGTATCCTGTATGGAAATATTGAAAACCTTTGGTAAGGAAGTTAACACAAAAGGCTTAACGCATACATACATACATATGTATGTAAATTTCAATACAATACAGATGTTGTTAAACATTCGGAAACAGTAAATACGAAAGGATTTATTGTTGTACACCCTTGGGATCTGTTAATTATACTTTGTTTACATGTGTTGAAATATTGTTGGCGTATGTAACATATTGCGTATGTAACAGTTTGCCAACCCTGCGGTGTTTCTATGTCACTTCATTTGTATATTAGGTACGCATGTATAACAGAACAAAAGCAAATCAAAAAACAACTACAGTTACCAGCAGAGCACTTGTCAGTGTTGTACAATGAAAACTGTGACCTCTTACTAGAGTCTGCGAGAGATTGTTACTGAATGTGTGTGTTTGTGTGTATGCCAGTTTATATCGGTTACAATACAATAAATTATCAAAGGCTAATAGGGAATACGTACTATTTAGTATGTGAGTGATTTCTTATTTGAATATCGGAAAAATAAAATAATTGTGCTTGAAGATACATATTCAATGTCCACAAAGCAGATTAGCAATGAGTATTCAAAAAGATGAGCTGATTTGAATTATACTCATAATTTCTGATGCTTATACGCCTTCATATGTATTTTAATATCGTAGAACCTCTACACATATTCAAAGTTTGAAGTACTCATCATATTCATACCTAACAACACGTATTATGCTGTTGATTTCGACTCTCCCATATAGAAGAATTACAATTAATATGAATCGCGTACGAACACTAATATACTTACTAGAAGGTTGTGTGTTTGCTATGCCCGCTGCTCTGTCTTTTATGCTTACGTGTCTTTTTTATTTTGCTGTAAATGCAACAGCAACTAAGACTGTACATTTTGATGAATGATTCGAGTCATATGATTTATTTATAAGTATTCAAAGTATTTTTCTCAAGTTATAAATCTAAATGAGTAGACTGGCTTATGAATCAAACATATTTCGAATGGTATGAGTTTGATGTGAACATTGTACTCATACTCCTTGCAACCTGTACTTATAAATCAACCTTGTAGTATGTATGAATGAATCAGAGTACATAGTTAAATTTGACTCACTTATATTCAAAATTTCATGAGCGCTTATGAGTAGCGAAAAAACGATTCATTGCTGATCTCTGGTCCACAACATCTAACATCTTCTAGATGTGGTTGACTTACATAGAGGAAATCAATAGCTTTTAAAAGGCACAATGCCGTTATGATTATTACATGCGTAGTGACGACGAAATCCATATGCCTAGTGTTGTGTAACAGACCAAAGTTACTCTAGTGTACAACCATGGCACCCACACTCCTTTTTATTTTCTTTTGTCTTTAAAATCCCATTTACTATGTAAGGATGTCGCTAAAAAGTTGCCAATTTATTGCGTTGATTTTTCTTCTTAAATTTTTATTTTGTTGTGTAAATAAAATAGTCTTTCAGTCAGTCAACAGCATTTGCATTCCCAAATATTTGCGCAGCGAAGTAATATTTTTAGAATTTTTTTTCTTTGAGGTTTGATAAGTTGTTTGCTGTCACGAATTGAATCATATTTTTTTGTTTACATTTAATTTAAGGGTTCCATATTGATTTTATGGTTCGACAGTTTTTCCTATAATCTTTCAAAGGTCTCTCCTTCTCTCTCTCTCTCTTTGTCTTCAAAAATATTTTACCTTGCGAAACTGCTAACCGCCACAATATTGGTCACGTAGACAACATAAATATTTGACGAAAAAAATATTTCTTTTGCGGTATGAGTTTCTTTTACTGACATTTTCCTTTTGGCAACAGGAAATTTGTGATACACAGTCAGCGTTGCCATAATTTTTTTTTTCAAAAACTGCAAATTTAGAGAAAAAAAACTGATTTTCAACTGAAAAAACTGCACATCCAAAAAATTTATAATTCAGTTCATATATTTTTTTATTAAAACATAACAAAACAAATTAAATTAAATGCATATAATAAAAAATATAAATATAATTCAGTTTTATAAAAAGTATTTGAAATAACATGCATTTTCGTAAATTGAGTTAATTTCTCCTGGCACTTAATACTAATTAGATTTGTACATTTCTTTGGTAAATTTGATTGCCATTTCTTTTGATTGCACGAAATTGCTGCAATTACAGTTATTTTTTTTTTTAAATCTTTAGTTCTTAAAATGCCACACAGTGTTGGCACTTCTAATCTGTTCCTAGTTTTATTTTTATTAATATTAATTTGTGAAAAAATTCTTTCACCATTAGCAGTTGCAACAAGTACTGACAACATTGCATATACCAGTTTTTTTTTAAATTAGGAAAAGCTTTAGTTCCGTCGCCACGTTTTGTTTTAAATATGACTTCCCAAAAAGTTTCAATATTTTCTACTTCTAATAAACCCAAGTCTTCAAAATTAATGTGCAGTAGTTCACGCCACTCATCATCTGTTTCTTGAATGTAGTTCATTTCTACTACATTTGGCACAAAACGACATAATTAAAAATACTTTTATTGTTATTTTTCACAATTATGGCTTTAGAAATTGGAATTAAAATAACAAAATTGAAATTAAAAAATTTAAATGTAAAAACTGCAAAATCTGCATAATTTACAGAAAAACTTACTTTTTTAAACAAAAAACTTCAAAACTGCTCAATGCTCAGAAAAACTGCAAAATGCAGATAAATCTGCACATTTGGCAACGCTGTACACAGTTAACCTTTCTACATTTCATTCTCATTCTCATTGAGGTTGAGGAAAGAAGGTGAAAAAGAAAAGGAAACATAAAAATGAGGTCATTTTGCCTCATAAAACTTAAGAAATTAGAAGAAAATTTAACAAATGACCTGTAAAGACAAATATAACAACAACGTCAACAAACAGAATTTGCGAATTTGATGTGAAGAAAGAGATCAACGATGAATCGTTTTTTCGCTACTCATAAGCACTCATGAAATTTTGAATATAAGTAAGTCAAAAATATTGAAATTTAACTATGTATTCTGATTCATTCGTACTCACTACAACGTTGATTTATAAGTACAGGTTGCAATGAGTATGCGTACTCAACGTTGACATCAAACTCATACCATTCGAAATATGTATGTGTGATTCATAAGCTAGCCAACTCATTCAGATTCATAACTTTAGAAAAATACTTCGAGTCTAGTGACTCGAATCATTCATCAAAATTTACAGTCTTAGGCACTTACAACAAAAGAAAAAAGACATAAGCAAAAAAGACAGAGCAGCAAACGGAGCAAACACACAACCTTCTAGTAGAGTAGAGGTTCCATGTTATTAAAATATGTATTAATGCGTATAAGATTCAGAAATTATGAGTATGATTCGATTCTACTCATCGATTTGAATACTCATTACTGATCTCTGGTGAGGAGCACCCACAGACAGTTTAAAACCTGTCAAGACATCTTGAAGGATACATTGTTTGTTGCAGTTTGTAGGCAATAAACGTCATAACGATACAGTTAGTGGAGTAAAGTACCGTGCCGTGATCAGCGAATTTTTGCTCAAAAGCGAAGACTTTAGCTTGATTCATGAGCAATTCTCAACGCAATACCATGAACCTATTAAAGGTCAGATTTGAATCAGTCGATTGGCCGCCAAAATTATGCGATTTCTGCGTAAATTTCAGTGTCAACACTGGAAGACAATATTAAAGCTGCCAATCATAACAAACCGATCGAAATGATGGAAAAAGGTATGCCTTCATTAGATCCGCTGATATTATACTTGAAAATGGATTCTAGATACTGGTCTTTTGCTTCTACATCGCTCAACATTAAAATTATAAACAAAAATACAAACAACAAACACCAGCATAAAAAAATGGTAAACAAGTATACAATAACAAACACTACAAGAATAAATGTAAACAAAATACACAAACATACTCTAACGATATACCAGAGCAGCTTAAACATTCTAGAATTCAAATGTATGCTGATGACATCCAACTCTACCTTGATAGCTCTATAGCTTCCATCAACATTGGAGTTAGAGATCTTAACATTGACCTTAATAACATTTCTCTTTGGGCGACTGCAAATGGTTTAAGGATTAACCCTAAAAAGTCAAAATGTATTGTAATTTGCAAAAAATCCGCAAAAATTGAAGCCAGTATTAATGTTTTCTTGGGTGGTAGCAAGATTGACATTGTTAATTCTGCCAGAAATCTTGGCGTGGTTTTCAACAATACGCTAACCTGGTCGGATCACATAAACCAAACTTGTGGAAGAGTTTATAGTATGCTAAGGTGCTTATGGGCTTCGCAGTATTACACTCCACCAAAAATAAGACTACTTCTGGCTAAAACTTATTTAATACCAACTTTGCTGTATTCATCTGAAGTCTTCTCCGGCTGTAATTCAAAAGACACTGCGAAACTCAACAGTACTTTCAACAACATTGTACGTTACATATTCTGCCTAAGGAGATTTGATCATGTCTCTCACTTCTCCAACCGCATATTTAATATCTCCTTTAGTAACTATATAAAGTTAAAGAACTTGGTTTTTCTTCATAAAATTATTATATCGGAGCACCCAAAATATCTTCGCAAACGCTTAAGGTTCATGAGATCCTTAAGGGGAAAGGGTATTGTGCAGATTCCTCATCGGGATGCAGCGTCCGAGAGACAATTTTTCATATTAAGCATTCGACTCTGGAACCAACTTCCTCCAGACGTGCAAGTTATTGGCAACGCAAATAAATTTAAGCATGTACTATATCAATATTATCAAACGTAATCTGCTATAAATGTCAGTTGTAAATATTGTTATTTATTCTTAACCATCTTTATTTTTATTTAAATTTTATTTTATATTATTGTTTTTTATTTGTTTATTTTATTTATTTTTATTTCTTTTTTATAAGTTTTGAATTTTATAAGTATTGATATAACTTGTCAGATTCTGATACTTTAAATTATAAGATATTATGTCTTGTTGTATCAGAAATTCAAATTTATAAATAAATACAAATAAATAAATACAAAATAAATACAACAATAATGAAATGAAAGGCGAAGCAACGAACATTCGCCTTCAAGAACATTCATCAGACTGCTTACTCTATCATATAAAAGGCAAGGCAAAGCAGGCGAGTGAATTAGTGTCAACTTTAGTAGATAATTAGGTTTAACCCCTAACTCAGACATATCGAACAAAACGTAAATGAAAAAAGAAAAAAAGAATTTCTTTGGGCGACTTCCTCTCAGAAGTCTTGTGACGAAAACTCTGAGATTAAAATAAAATTGCCATGAAAAGTTCTCAAATTTATTCAATGTTCTTCATAGTAGACCTTATATCGTGGGTTGAACCAGAACTGCTAAATATCAGCAGCATTTTGAACGGAAAAACCGCCACAACAAATTATCACTACCAACTGACTACTTAATTTATTGTTACAGGAACCAATTCATTGCCTGTAAGACGATGAGTGGCCAACATGAGGTAGTTTTTGCTCATTTCACTTCAATTTTTCTTTGTTTGTTTTTGTGCTTTACGTAAACATCAAAGTGAAAAAATTTAATTATTTTGTTTTTTTGTTTATTTCTGTTGCCTCCACTTTACGATGTTGATGTTTATTGTTGACCCAACTTTGTTTTTAATTTAATTGGTTCTTCTTCGTTCTTTTTGTTTTTCAAAGTTTCCATCTTGATGAACTTACCATGATGGCGCCCATAAGTGGATTAAAAAAGAAATCAGAAAAATGAACATTTCGTTTGTATGTAGGAATGTTTTTTTTATTGATTTTAGAACAAAGTAAAATTGAAATGTATTTAAGTTTTCAAAGGTAAAATTGAAGAGTAAATGTTTCAGATTTTTAGAAAATTTTTAGAAATTTAATATGTTTCTATATTTCAAATGTTTGTTTGTTTGAAATGTTTGTTTGAGTATGAGTAAATGTTGACATCAAATTCATACCATTCGAAATATGTTTGATTCGAATTTAAAATTTACAGTCTTAGTTGTTGTTGCATTTACAAAAAAAGAAAACAGACGCATAAGCAAAAAGACAAAGCATCAGACAGAGCAAACACACAACCTTTTAGTGAGTATTTTAATGTTCGTACGCGATTCATGTTTCTTACAATTGTATATTTCTTACAATTGTAGGCAATCATATTGTGTGTTAGTTATTACACAATTATTGTTGAAAAGAAATCATTTACTGCCACAAGCCTTTGTTTAAATTATCCTTTTTGCGTTGTATTGCCTAACATGCCTTGTGTATTTTCTGTAGATGCTTTAAATGTTAAGTTTATCTGTGACATTTTCATTATTTTACCTTCTGGTAATTACAATTGTAGATAAAGGAGCACATGGTACATGGTACAACAATATTATTCTCTTTATATGTTCTATTTCCAAGTAACTCCTTAGAGAAGGGGAAAAGGATATCAAAATGATAATGTTACAGTCACATTAAGACAAAATGTTGAGGCGGAAAAAAATTAAAGTTTATGTTCTTTTATTCGTAAACATTTTTTAAGGTACAGTGAGCGTCAAAAGAAACTGTACATTAAAAAATATACATTAATAAATTACCGCTATTTTTATTTTAAAATTGTTTCATTGCCAGTTTTTAAAATTGAAACGAAGAAAAAATTATAAAAAGTTTCTAAATATTGGGAAATTTTTTCGGGCACTCTCCTTAAGTGGTAAAGGTTGAGTTTGGTGATTAGAATTTTATCCTTAGTGTACAGTTTCTAAATGATGGTTAATGTCGATGACCAATATTGTACGAAAAAAAGCATCGAAGAAACAAGGAAAAGATTCTCGGACAATGCCAAATGTAAAACCGATACCAAGAATCCTTAACAAATCCTGGTAGGATTGGGAAAAAATTCTGATTTTTCCTGTCCACAATTAACGAAATTAAAGCGTGAAATTAATTTTTAAACCGTCAGAAATGATCACAAAAAGATCTCCGTTCATGCCACGGCAGGCTTGACACACCGTAGAAGGCTCAACAGAAATTGAGTGAACTTGGTTTGGAAAGTTTGATGTTCAAACTTGAAGAATTAAATGTGACACGAGCTGTGTAGTTCGTAGTGCCATTTTGTTAATACTCGTAGCTGTTCAGTTCATCCAATTGACGCCAAAAAACGTTGGTAAGCAGAGACCTATAGCGCTAGTCCTTGAAAGTGACCGCCTGGCGAAAGTCATTTTCAAAAATATGTGGACCAATGTCGCAGCCAGCCCAAAATCTACACTTAATTGCGACTTGTCTGGAACGGATTAGACGCTTTTGGATCTCACGTAGATTATCCTTTAGAATGATACTTTTAAAATACAATATACATACATAAGTCAGAGACTACGGATAAGCTGAAATTAGGAAATTGAACAACTGAAGAGCATTTTTTTGGTCGATAACCAACCAATGAATAAAAAACGTTAATAATGCAAATCATAATTTTTCCAGTCAATAATTGATGGATCTTTGATAAAATTAAAATTTATTGACAAATGCTGCTGAGTTTTACTGCCATTTAACATTTACAACATTGTGGTAAAAAAGGGTAGAAACGTGCCAACATTACAAATAGAGGAAAGGAAACTGACAAAGTATTTCCATAAAATGTAAGGCAATGGAGGGAAACACATCTGTAAAGAGGATATCCTTCTTTTGAAAAATTATAAATTTTCCTTTTAAAAAAAAAAAAATAAAAAGACCAATAAACAGTGTTAAATGAAAGACACACAAATTCTTTTTCTTTTGCCAATTTCAAAATGGAAATCAAAGAAAGGAAATCAAATTTTTATTTAAGAATATTATTTCTATTATTAATGGAAATTGGAAGGACCATTTATTATAAGAAAATTAGTCAGTGATTTATTTTTACTAGAAACCAGTGAAACAAATATTGTGAATGCAACTACTTCTCACCAGCACTTACTGTTTATTTTCCGACCATCTGCAACAATTTGTATACACAGATGGAGTGAGAATAGGTTACTGACATCTCATCTCATGGAGAAAAATAACAAACAATAGCCTCATTGGACATGTATTTTTATGGAAATTTATGCAACAAATTTTAGTCTTCCTTTATGGTGTTGAGGGAATAGAAAATTAGCATTTAAACCAGAAATATCCTGCAAAATCGTTTAAAATGTTTATGCAAAATAGTTGAACTCTGTAAACATTCACATGAAGAATATGTTTCACTTACACGTGCTGGTAAATGGTGCTGAAATTAATACAAAAAAAAAAAATAAAAAAATGTTTAAAAATCTTAAACAATAATAAACAAACACAAAACAATGTTAACTAAGAATTTAATTGGATCAACAAAAATAAAATTTTAATTATTTAAAAAGAGGAGGAAATAATGCAACCCCGTTTCCCATATTTTTTGGATGCCACTATACCAGACATAACTGAACTCAGACAAGTGTATGGTATGAAGGTAAAGAAGTTTCCTACAGTAAGAATAGTTGGTTACCCTTAATGCTGTTCGCACAACGAGCCTACAGGCATATGACATTGGCTGGTCCACTCTCCTTTCACCTACTTACCTATTTTTACCATCTGGTGGAGTCTAATTAAATACGGTTGATTTTAATACAACAATTTTTATCAATTTACAAGAGTAACTTAGTGAGCTGATACTCCATACAATATCAAGTGTTTGAAAACCTACATACATTCCAAAGATCAGCAATGAGTATTCGAAAAGAATCGTACTCATAATATCTGATACTTATACGCATTCATACTTATTTTAATATCATACTCATACTACTCATATTCAAAATTTAAAGTACTCATCGTACTCATACTTAACAATACACATGTTGTTGTTGATTTCGACTCTCCTTTATTCAACATTTACAAGAATCACGAAATAAGTATGATTCGCGTACGAACACTACAACACTCACTAGAAGGTTGTGTATAGTCTTTTTCTTTCTTCTTTTTTTGTAAATGCAACAACAACTAATATTGTAAATTTTGATGAATGATTCGAATCACTCGAATCATTTATAAGCAGTCGAAATATTTTTCTAAAGTTATGAATCTGAATGGTAGGTGTATGAATCAAACATACATATATCGAAAGTAATGAGTTTGATGTCAACGTTGTATTCATACTCATTGCAACCTGTATTTATAAATCAATATTTTAGTGAGTATGACTGAATCAGAGTACATAGTTGAATTTCAATACTGTTGACTCACTCATACTCAAAATTTCATGAGTACTTATGAGTAGCGAAAAAACGATTCATTGCTGATCTCTCATACATACATACATAATTGGTCATTACAACCCTGTAGTCAGGACAACAACCTAGCTTCAAACACCACTTATGTTGAGTGTGTTAATGTTATACATGAGTTCGAAGTCGACTCCGAACGACAGATTTTTGAGATTTTACCAGAAATCTGCTGAAAGTAAGTCACCGAAGAAATATTTTTTCCAGATTTCGTTTTGTTGGAGATCTTTGACCACGGCTTTGAGCCGTGACCTTATGCCTAATAAGCCGTCGCACTACCTACTACACGACGGCCTATCTACCTACTCGAAATGAAGAATTCTGAAAACATTAAACGTTGAATGAAATGCGGTTGATAATCAACACAAAGATTTTTAGCAACTCACCTGATACTCCATACAAATATCGAGTGTTTGAACGCCTAATAAAACCCCCATAATTTATGCTGTACATTTATTTAAATTTAAAATCTTACTTTCTATTCAACTGCGTATGTTTTTTTTTTTGTGGTGGTTATTAGATGTTGAGCTTCTTTCTATTCAGAGGAGAAAACACGAAAATATGTTTAAAAATTTTCACTCCTCTATAGAGGATTGTGTAAATATTTCTTATGTTTCTGCTTCTTTTCCCACTTTTGGCTTGTGCTTTCAGATTTTAAAAACATAATAAATTATTTGATAAAAATGTTTGCCACATGAAGCCTCAGGCCATTAGAATGCCTTGTAATGAATTAATGAAGTTTCGAAACGGCACTACAATGTTCATTAAACACGCGGGTTGAATACAACGCTCGTTATTTTCAATGTTATCAACAATGCTCTGTGAAATATTCATTCAATTTTCTTTTAAGAACAAAAGATTAATTAAAATGTTTAAATTTTTTAAATATTTTTCTCAGGGATAAAGTGAGAGAAAGAAATCTACTGTCAGGACAATGGCCAAGAGCTTGAAAACTAAGTATTCAGTTTAATTCTTTAAAAGTCAGTAAACCGTCTTTTAAGAAAGCGGTGAAAATTCGGGAATATTTTTTAATTTTTTTAAGCCGTGATGTTAAATACACCACCATTATACCATATTTCCTTCATCCTTGACAACATATGTATGTATGTGAGTAGGGAAAAGTATTTTGAAGCGCTTTATTCCCATATTATTTTACTGTTGGTCTCCCTTTGTTTTGTTTCACTCTTACGAAAGTTTTTAATTGTCGTTGGAATTGTAAAATATATATGAAATATGAGTTTATTTATTTATTTATTTATTTATTCAAGTCAATGGACAAATTCCTTACTGACTAATAACAAAAATTGGTACGAATAAAATTAAATACAATTACAAACAGTTTCTACAAAAATAACGTAACTATTACAATAAAAATTAGGAAAAGTTAAGAATTAAGAAAAACAATAATATTCCGTTTTATAACGCAAGAATTTAAAGAAAAATCAACAAAGTCTGACAAATAATTAAATTGACGGCAAATTCTAGTTAATGGATCAGCAACAGCATAATTAGTTCTGCAGAATTGAATATAAATAAGATTATAACAGCGGAAGTTACGACGAGGAACATTGAATTTAACAGATCTTAACAGAAATTCACAGCAAATATTACCATTGATCAGGTTAGTCATAAAAGATATATTTAACATCGTTCGACGACTCTTAAGGGTAGGCAGTTTTATTAAAGCCAGTCTGCTAGTATATGAAGGCATGTCCGAATAATTCCATCCAAGGCCACGCAAGCAGAAGAGTAGAAATTGTTTCTGAACAGATTCAATGTGTTCGCTGTAAACATTATAGTGAGGATCCCAAACGATAGAACCATACTCCAAAATAGGTCTGACAAGCGATATGTATAGCTGTTTAGTAATATATGGATCAGTAAATTCCTTTGCCCAACGTTTTATGAAGCCAAGAGTGCTTCTTGCCTTATTTACAGTCAAAGTGATATGATCATTAAAGTTTAATTTTGTGTCTAATAGGATCCCAAGATCAATAAAAGAGTCCACTATTTCCAGTTGATGACCTCCAAGCAAGTAATTAACCGCGACAAAATTACTTCTTGAGAACCGCATACATTTGCATTTTTTAATATTCAGCTCCATCATGTTGTACTCGCACCACAAATAGAAATTATTGAGATCACTTTGAAGATAAATATGCTCAATGAAATTATTAAAGGAGAGAAAAAGTTTTACATCGTCAGCATACATTAAGATATTGGCAAAATTAATTATGTTGGGAAGATCGTTTATAAACAGCGAAAAAAGAAGTGGACCAAGATGGCTGCCTTGAGGAACACCAGATAGCACATAAATATATTTAGATAAGCTATTGTTCACACATACAGTCTGCTTTCTACCAGTCAAATACGACTCTAGCCATCTTAAGCTCCTATGGTTTACACCCATTAAATCCAATTTAGTTAACAGTAGTTTGTGATTCACTTTATCGAACGCTTTGCTAAAATCCGTAAAAATTACATCAGTTTGCTTCTGTTGAGAAAAGGCCACATTTACCATGGATGTTAACTGAAGCACATTAGTCGTTGTTGAGCAGCCCTTTCGGAAACCATGTTGATGAGGTGATAGTAACGATGAAGTATGATGGATCAAAAAATCGGCAACCAGTTTCTCGAACATTTTTGGAATAGCACTCAGTTTTGCAATGCCCCTATAATTTGTAACATCAGACTTATTGCCAGATTTAAAAAGCGGTATAATATACGAGTCCTTCCAAAACATAGGAAAATATCCATAATTAATCGAGGTATTAAACAATATGACTAATGGTGTGATGAATGATTCTGCACATCGATTTAAAATACAACTTGGAACCCCATCAGGACCAGGACGAAAAGACATCTTTAACCTTTTCAGGTTTACTAAAATATCGCAGTCACTAAAAGTTGGAATAGATATTACTGGAGCCGATGTCAACGGGAAAGGGTAATTATTTGTATCCAGGTAAGCGGAGTTAGAATAAGTACTGGCGAAGAAATCAGCAAACATATCACATATGACATCAACACTTCCGGATTCTTTATCAGCAAATTTCATAAAGGATGGATAACCAGTTGATTTTCTCTTGGAATTTACAAACGTAAAGAAAGATCTAGGATTCTTAATAAAATTATTTTTCATTTTGTCCATATATGTTTTATATAATAAGTGATTTAGAATGTTATATTCAGACCGGCAAATAGAATATCTTCCATAATCAATAATCGAGCCAGACCTTTTGTATTTCTTGTAATACTTGTTCTTTTGATTTTTCAGTCGTGACAGTTGTTTCGAATTCCATGGTGGACCAACCAGAGTATATGAAGGTTTTAAGGGAACACAATTTTCAATTATTGAATGCACTTTCTTATAAAAGTTAGAAATCATCAAGTCAATATCAGAATCATTGTTAACAGGAATAGATAAGGTTTCATTCCAACAAGTATTTTTCATCATGTCATTAAATAAATGGTAATTGGTTCGATTAAAACAGTAAACTTTACTTATTTTCGAAGGCTTAGCTTTGAAATTCGTTGGAAGGGAAAAATTAGTTTTTAAGGTCGGATGATATCGATCCCCAGGCAAAGTTACAGGTTCAGAACGTAAAACACTACAGTGATTAACATCATTAACAAATATAAGATCCAGTATTTTTCCAAAGTCATTACAAAGTGAGTTTATTTGATACAGTGATAGTCCAAAAATATCGTTTAGGAATACGTCATGGCAAGTCTTAGTTTTAATCGGAATTAAATAAGGCACATCAGGTACATGTTTCCATATAATTGAGGGTAGATTAAAATCACCCATAACAAAAACAGAATCGTCTTTTTTGGCACATTGGACAACAGATGTTATTGCGTCAACATGATCAGAGTAAACAGCATAGTCAGAATCAGGGGGAACATAAGAACACGAGAAGTAGACTTTAGACGTTTTTAATTTTACAACAACAGCAACAAATTCAATATTGGAAGTGTCAGTTACAAACTGTTCTGATGGATATAATGAAGAGACAGCAATTAATACACCACCTCCTCTGCGTGTATTACGATTGTATCTATAAATTTGATATTTGTTACAAAGAATTTCTGCATTAAAAACACCGTCATTAAGCCAAGTTTCCGTAAAGACAATTACATCATACATAAAATCATGACTATTAACGAAGAGTTTGGACAATTTAGTATTCAATCCACGAACATTTTGATATACTATTGATAAACTATCACAGTGAATATTTAGTTTTTTGTAATCTGCGGTGTAGGTAGACGTACAATATTATTCCTTTGTCTTTCCGAAGAAACATATTCCCGGACATATGTTTTTGCAGGCCAAAAATTAAAATCTTGTATTTTTTCAAAGTATTCGTCCGGAACTGTAATTTTAAAAGACGCTATTGTTCTCGGTTGCGAGTATGCAAATTTATGAATCGATAAATTAATCCCGTCACCTATTTTAGATCTTATATAAAATTCAATGTCCTTTATGGCAGTGTCAGAAGCTAAACGTGAGATAAAAATGCTTCTAGCAGGTGGTATGACTCTTAACGGCTTAGGTGTGGTTATCAAGGTGTTATTAATATCAGTGACTTTTGCAGCAGCTTTCGAGTAACTTGAAGTAGGTTGTGAGTTAGTAGGATTTTCAGTAACGGACGAAATATCAGCAGCGCGAGGTAAAGGTGAAATTAAATTTGTGGACGGTGATGTACAATTATTATTCAAAGAATATGACGGTTGCAATTCACAAGATGGAGTCATTACAACATTCTCATTCGGATCAGCAGCAGGTGGTAGTAATGGAGAAACATTTTGAGCAGATCTCAGACCATCCCTTTTACGTTTAGGTGATGCAGAATGTTGGTTACTAACAAATTTATCCAAATTAGGATATTTAGCAAATAACTCACCAAACTCTGTAAACTTCTTTTGCAATTCCATGAGATCATTACTAATTGTGTTAAATTTAACCTTAGAGTCCTTAAATAGTTTGTAGAATTCGATATTGACTTTTCTACAATCAGGACAAGTCCATTGAAGGAACTTCTGTGGATCAGCTAACGCATCAGCATCACGAGCCTTAAGACCACTACAAGTTATATGATAGAGGCTCATACATAGCCAGCATGAGACCATCCTAACATTCCCAGTAGTGGAACAATTTGCTTTTGAACACTCCATTATATTAATTTAAAAGTATAAACCGCAATATACGACCTTTAGCAAATTCACAAACCAAGGCAGTTGCAATAAATAGTAGTGATTACAAAAAGTAACAATGTTTAACATATAAATTGACTGTCAATACTTTAGATAAATTTGGCAGCACTTAATAAACCGGTAATTAGTGTAAAACAGCTGGTTGTTTTTAATTTGTTTACTTTTTGTTTTATTTTGTTTAGGATAATGTTGCTATGTAGGTGTTAGGATTAAAGATACTGTGTAAGTTTGTTGTTGTTCAATTTCAGTTACTTAATTTTGTTTTAATTCTGAGGATGAGTCACCAAGAATAAGATATTTACATTTAAGGACAATAGCTGGGAAATTAGTGCAGAAGTCCTTTATCATTTCGTATTTTGAATCTTTTTCGACTGCAATAAGAAAGGAAAACCGTGAGCTCCTCAATATTTATTTTTGCTTTTAACAGAACTAATAACAGATAATTTGGGCATATCAATCGCTCTTAAGAACATCTGGAGATATGATGCAAGAGCAGGATTTGAAAAAAAACAGCAAAATAACTGGTTGCTTAATACTGTTACGTTTTTTATCTTTTAAAAACGTTTAAAATATGAGCTCGTAGATTGTAAATAAAATAAAAATAAATTTTTTGTTAGTTTTCCTTAAAATTCTTTATTATTTGCACAATCCTGTGTGCACTGTTCACAACTTGATGTAAACAACAACAATTGCTTTTCTTTGTTATTTCTGTGTTTATACCCTTTGCATAAACAATAACAATTACTAGACAATTATTCGACAGATCTTTGAAATGGAGATCTTTAAACCATGATTACTCTCTTCAAACACGCCGATTCTTCACCCAGTCGCCTGTTTTGCCTTGCCTTTTACATATATGGCAAAGTAAACAGTCTGATGAATGTTCTTGACTTGATTTCATGTAAACATCGTTGTTTACATTTATTCAGGTGGTGTTGTTGTTTACTTGTTTACCATTTTTTTTATGCAGCTGTTTGTTGTTATATTAAGCAGTACGATAATTTGTAAATAGGTTTGTTTACTGCATTGTTTTGTTTTTGTAGCTTTTGTTTACAATTTTAATGTTAAGCCATATAAAAGCTAAACACCAGTATCTAGATTTTACATTTTTGCAACAATACATTTTAAATTTCTTTTAAAATTAAGTTCCCAAAATTTATTGTTTACACTTGATAGTGTAAAGTACATTCTCTTTAAATTCTAATGCAATTTATTAAAATACTTTTGTTTGCACATATCAATGATAAACCACAAATCAACGTTTGCAGTTGTATTGTAAACCATAAAACCATGGAATCCAATTAACGGCAATGGAACTGTTGGTGGTGTTTGTGATGACGAACAGAGCAAATGTTAACGTGTTACTCATGGCAGTCGGTGTTAAGCTTTCAGACACAGAGATCAGTTCAAATTAAATTTAGTTTCCGCAAGAGCATCAGAAATTATAACAAAGAAATCCAATTCAACAGCAAAAATGTTCAATACTAACATTATAGGCAGGCAACAGTTGTGTAGCTGGAACTGAAACGTGGTTTGAATCCAACACTTAGTTTACGTACCAATTAATGTTTTTTAGAAACATGAGAATGAATGATTATGTTTCGTCATAGGTAATGTATGGCATGTAGCATACAACGGTCAATTTAAAGTGCCGAATATGTAGTACATTTGCAAAATGCTTTAATGCACGTATGACAGTCATAATTCTGTATCATACTTGTGTCTTTATGCCTTTCAGTGAAATTGTTTTTTTAGCAGCATTCTTTAGCATGAAAGTAACAGAAACTTTTTTAATATTTTTCTGCGCATTTATTTGAATAAAAATAAACAATAAATGTTGAGAAGGAATATAAAAACAAAAATTTTTGTTTGCTGAGGAACATAAATTTGGTTTTGTTCAACTTATTTACAAAAAAAAAAAAAAAAAGAAAAGAAAACTATTGGCATGAATTGTGTAGATATGGATTAAAAATGTAAATTTAATTTAAAAAAATAGCAAAAATAAATTAAAATAAAATAAATGTACATGAACATAAATTTGGAATGCTTTATAGAGGACAGAAGAGAACAGAACAGAACATGTACAATATTTTTTTATAATATTGTAATACAACAAATTAATAAATTACAAAATAATGTTACATTGCAGCAAAGACAGAATTAATAAAACAAAAAATAAATTAAAAATAAATAAAAAAAAAATAAACTAAAGATTGAGTAGCATAAAGTTACTACAACAAATTAACAGTGAGGTTCTAGAAGTTGTCAGACAGAAAATGGCTACAGTATAAGTCTGTAAACCCAAATAATAATAACCTACATATATCGAAAATGATAGTTTATGGAGTTTCATTACAACTTAGGTCAACATGTTTTTTTTTATTAAAAAAATATTTTTTAAAACACATTGTTAGAGAAATATGGATTTCACGTAAATATAAAGTTTTGTTAGTAGAATACGATAGCATACCTCATAACTCAAATTAACTTAAGTCGACTTAGGCTGCAATTGCTAGGGACCACAGAAAATGATTATAAGGTAGCATTGCCAACCAACGTGATACATATGTAGATACCATAGATGGGCACTTTGCAGTACCAGTAAAATTTCAGTAAAAATTGATTTTTACTGATTACTGAAAAAAATTTCAGTATTCAGTAAAATTTTACTGGTAATGCAATCTAAATTTCATTTAAATATCATTTAAATTTAGATTGCATTAACAGTAAAATTTTACTTTTTTTCATTTAAATTTTATTTAAATTTCATTCAAATTTAGATTGCATTAACAGTAAAATTTTACTGAATACTGAAATTTTTTTCAGTAATCAGTAAAAATCAATTTTTACTGAAATTTTACTGGTACTGCAAAGTGCCCATCTATGGTAGATATATACATGCATTTCATGACAACTCTTCAGTCAAGGTTTACGATCTCGCTTCTTTCGCCGTTTATGTTGTGTGTACTAATTGTATCCACAAATGGCGGGACCTACAGTTTAAAGCCGAATCCGAAGGAGAGTTTTTTTGTAAAACTTCTCATGGCAATTCTATTTACCCTCAGTTTATTTTCGAGAAATCTGCAGAGAGGAATTCGTAGATATATTTAATTTTTATCGAGATTTCTGACCCGGGGTTTAAACTGTGGCCTCACGTTATACTGGATTACGACGATTGTATAATTGTATGAATACTGTTGCATTGTATGCTGTACAGTTGTTGATTTTGTTGATAAAAGGATACTCATTTTCCTACAGTAAAAATATGATATTTTCAACGATATCCTTATACTTTTTGCTCCTTTAAAGGCCATAAGACTAGCACCTAATATTTGGCTTAACTTTTATTATTCCTTATTCTTATAAATCTATTAAAAAAGATTTTCATGATAAATATATTGGTCTGAAAAAAAAGCGCGTACTCCTGTCATGGTCTAGAAACACAGTTTCCGAAAACGTGAGCTAGGAATGGTGGTCTGGAAGCTTTTCCCTGACCTTTTCTATAAAGTTTGTTCAAAATTGTATCCTTCATTGAGGGTAAGGAAATAATTTAATTTTATAAATTAAAAAATTTGTTTTTCTTCCTTGATGTTTGTGACTGGATTACTAGGGTTCTCGCTTTATTGATAAATTAAATTGATAAATTTAAATTGATAAGAAATATTTATTCCTAAGTTATGGAACATAATATTCTAATTTAATATAATATTCAAGGTCTTTTTCATTTTTGCTTTACTGTTTTACTTTAATATGTTGCCGCAGTCTTTGCTACTAACCTGTATCAATGTCGTGTATAAAATATTCATTGCAAGTGTAAAGATTTATGGTAGCAAGGATTCTAAAAAAACTTTGAGAATTTTTGCCAATCTTTTTTTTTTAAACAGTTTTATGTATTAAATTAAATACAAATCATATGGGAAAAAACAGAGGATAGCAAAGCAAAATAATGGATGAAAGAGCATTTATTGAGAAATAATATTCACAGCCACAATGAATTACGAAATCATTTGAGAAATAATTAATCTAATGCTCTTACTATTAAAACACAATCAATCACATAAGAAAACATACGGATTTAAGACTCCAATTTTTTTCTATTTGCTGGTGCCCACTTCTAATACGCGTAACCCAAAGTGATCATTGTGTTACTGACAAGAACTTTCTGAGTAATTTTTTTCTAGTAATATTCAAGAGCACATTCTACTACAAAGCGATTTAGTAGAAAAATTATTGATTTTCATTTACTTTAGTTGTTATGTGGTAAATCATGTAAATTGCCAAAAAAAACTTACGCAAGTTACTCCTACTCTTGAAACTCTTATGGAGAACGCTTATGGAGAAAATTATGGCTCATTAGGAGTTTTTGCTTTTCTTTTAAGACAATTTTGTAACATATTTTGCCATAATTTTCTGCACATTTTTTTTTACCAGAAAAACAACACACGCGACGGCAATATAATTATGAATGGAAATTGTGTAGCATAAGTAAGTAATTTGTGGGTTGAAAACATGTTTATAAACTTAAGTACTAAATAATCATTATTTGGTTGCTAAAAAAACGTAATGGACCCTAATTGGTATTAGTTTATAGCGTTTACGGCATACTTTAACAGAAAAAATTGTTGTGACATATGACGTATGCTAAAATCAATATCTAGAAAGCAAGAGTTTATGAAGGCAGAATAAAAATATGTGAGTCCTATTGCATCAAACGTAAGAAATAATGTGTCAAGCAAGAATCTTTTTCAATTAAAATAATTCTTAATTTAGCCGGAATTCTTCTTCTAAATTTAAATTCTTAAGAAAATTCTTGTCTGCAATTTAAAGCATTTTCTTAAATCACTCTCTAGACTGTTGTAATCATTTTGTGACCTTGACTAACATTTTTCACGCTACACCTTGGCTTTTTGTATAACCTCCTTAAATGAGTTTCTTTTATTCCATTGTACGCATTTAATTACACGTGTAATGTGTGGTAATATGTCTTCTAAAAGAGAAGAAAGAGAAAATTAAGAAAAACGAAACGAATAGGATGACATGTACCATTGTCAATGAGAAATGGTTGTGTTGTAAAACAGAAGTTAATGTCGGGTTCATTACGCCACTTCTTTGTTCTGCCAGTCATTAGGTTTTCATTGCATTGGCTTTACGGTTGAGAAAAAAATCTTGTCTGGCTTGTATGGTATAAATGACTGGCAATTGATTTTTAAATTGAACAAAGGTTTGAACAGCAATTTCCTTTTCTTAAATTTTGTGTCTAGATTGTAAGACTCTAGGGAATATCTTTTGTGCAAGTAATTGCTCGAAGATAAATGTCTCATAACAATACAAATCAAAGAAACATATATTTTTTTCAACAAGTTGCACTCAATAAAAGACTGAATAATTCCATGTAAAATTTATTAAAGTAAACTTTTATTTTGTAAGTAAATGCTGTAATCCTATATACCATAGATCGTTAGTGTACACGACATAAAAAATAACTGACTGACTGAACTTCACTAACTCACTCGCCTGCTTTACCTTGCCTTTTATATGGCAACGTAAACAGTCTGTCGAATATTCATGAAGGCGATCGTTCACGACTTTGCCTTCTCGAAATCTTGTAGCCAACGATGTTTACATTTATGCTTGTGGTGTTGTTTGTGTATTTTTTTTTTACTTGTTTACCATTTCTTTATGCTGGTGTTTGTTGTTATATTAAGCAGTACGATAATTTGTAAACAGGTTTGTTTACTCATTGTTTTGTTTTCGTAGTTTTTGTTTATAATTTTAATGTTAAGCGATGTAAAAGCAAAATACCAATAGACGATTTTTCATCTTCGTAACAATATGTACAGTGATCGTCAAAAGAAACTGTACATTAAAGAAAAAAAAAATATACATTAATAAGTTACCGTTATTTTTATTTTAAAACTGTTTCATTGCTAGTTTTTTAAATTGAAAGAAAAAAAAATTACAAAAAAATTAAAAATATGTATTGTCAAATTTTTTCGGGCACTCTCCTTAAGTGGTAAAAGTTGAGTTCGGTGATTGTTAAAATATTATTCATAATGTACAGCCCATACAAACATACATACATAATTGGTCATTACAACCCTTCAGTCAGGGTTACGACTTCTCACATCACTTATTTTGTGTGTATTAATTTTATACAAGAGTGGGGGCTGGGCCTACAGTTTAAAGTCAACTTTAAAATGACAGATTTTTGAGTTTATGCCAGAAATCTGCTGAGAGGAAGTCGCCTAAGAAATATTTTTTTTCTCATATTTTCGTTCTGATGTCTGACCTAAAGTTTGAATCATGGCCTTACGTCTAATAAGCCAATACACTACCTACTAGACTGCGGCGACTACAATGTTACATTATTACAGTGACAGCATAATACAACTTCGTACCAAGTAGGCGACATGCAATATTTCCAAATACTTAACGTGTTCAGGAAGTATCCCATACACAAGTAAATCACTTGCTGTGTATTCAAAATAAAATTCAAACAACTGCTTTATGCTACCAAAAAAAAGAGAGAATGTTAAATAACAGGAATGAATTAAGAATCAGCAGGAGCATCAAGTTATTTCATTATTTTGTCTCTTGCTGCCCAAAATAATTAAAGCGAAACAAATTAGTCCGTATGAGTACACATACTTAATACGACAATTTTATCATTCTGGTGATGTAAGAGATGACTTTTAGCATCACACGATTAAATGATAAATTGCTGAAATTATATTCTAATTACAAAAAACAATTACTTACAATGGAAAACATTTCTTTGGATATATTGTCTACAGTTGGCATGTGTTTCTCAAGAGAAGTTGACAAGTGGGGGACTATTTAGGCACTGGTATAGTTCATTTAAATTACTCACCATACAACATTTTTTAAAAATATTCTTCGCTTAGTAGTTTCTTAATTAATTTAAGTTTAAAATGAAAAAATTCTTGCAACCTCCTCGTACATTAAGTTGACAGTGTTTACTCATCCGCGTAACAATACATATGGAGATACATATTTAAAGAATTTCTTATTTTAAAAAGCCATGACATTCTTTTATTTGTTTTTATTCGTTCATAAGTTAGGCTATTATCGTTGTTTTTAAGGAATTTAAAAAATATTCTTATGAAACTTTAAAAATTTATTGCCACGGAATTTCTTTTTGAATAGATGCTCACCCCCTGTTGTCTTTAAAATTCCTCTCAATTGCGTTTCATTGTTTACATTCATTACCAACACTGTGTCATGTCGCACGCCATCTTTAGTGTGATGAATATCATCATGATGATGATGAGTAAGTATTATGACAGCAAATATCATCTTGACATCTTGATTAAATTTAATACAATCAAAAATAAAGCAAATCATTTGCAAATTGTATTCTAACAGCGTATTTATGAAAATTTTCTTTTCTTTGTTTTTTTCATTTTCATTTTTGAAAAAAAATAAAAAAAAATAAAAAATTATGAGGAAGTACTTCAAACACTCATCTTATAAGAATGAGAGTAAATAGATGGTAATGAAGTGAGAATAGAAAAATGCAGATGACAAAAGGAAAATTAAATATTTTTTTGTGTATGTTGAGGGAGAGAATACAAACGAGAAGTAAAAATGAAATCTATTCACTGTGGAAGAGATTTGTACATCTTGAACCATTGGGTATGATCAAAAGTGCTAAGTGTCGATGTCACTACAAATAAATAAAATTAAGGCAAAATGCATTTCAGAAATTTATTCTCATGTTCATTATAATCCTCAATTTATTCTGAATGCAAATTTAAAGGTTCCTACTTCACAAACATTTTGACCAAGTTTTTATCATGCATGATATTAACCAGAGATCAGCAATGAATCGTTTTTCCGCTACTTATAAGCACTCAATAAGTGTTGAATATAAATGAGTCAACAATATTGAAATTTAACTATGTATTCTGATTCATTTATACTCACTACAACGGTTGATTTATTAGTACAGGTTGCAATGAGTATACGTACAACGTTGACATCAAACTCATACCAGTCGAAATATGTTTGATTCATAAGCCTACTCATTTAGATTCATAACTTGAGAAAAATACTCTTAAAATACTTATAAATGATTCTAATGACTCTTTTTGTTTGAATACTCATTGCTGCTCTCTTATACTAACCTAAGCGGAAACCAACGAGAGTTCACTTTCTAAATATTTTCAGAATAACTATAAACGAAGCACTGTGATCTTATAATGCTTTGAATGACTTGTTAAAGGCATATAGCAAGACTTTTAACCGGTAATTAGCAGGAACCATCACTGTGTTGAAGTGACATGGTATAACGATTAACAGCCGGGATACAGTGAAATCTTATGTGAATCGAACATTAGTAGAATGGTTGGGTTCAATTTTATTTATTACATACAAACATACATACACAATTGGTCATCACAACCCTTCAGGCAGGATTACGACCTGGCTTCTCACACCACTTGTGCTTTGTGTGTTCATTTTTAAACAGGAATGGCGCGAGTCTACAGTTCAAAATCGACGATAGCTTTTTGAGAAACACTTTTTATGTCAATTTTATTTCACTCTCAAAGGTTTTGCCAGAAATCTAAGGAGAGGCAGTTACCAAAGATCTCGACCGGTGTTTGAGCTGAGGCCTCAGGTTTACTAAACCAACACACTACCTACTACACCACGGCGATATTAATTATCACAACTTTAGTACATATATTCATAGAGACAACCACTTCACTCACGGGTTATAATTCAAAGTTGTATTATCTTATGTTTTTAGCTTTTAAAAACGTTTAAAATATGAGCACGTAGATTGCAAATAAAATAAAAAAAAATAAATGTGTGTTTATTTTTAATTAAAATTCTTTATTATTCGCACAATTCTGTGTGCCACTGTTCACAACTTGATGTAAACAACAACAATTGCTTTTATTTGTTATTCCTCTGTTTATACCCTTTGTATAAACAATAACAATTACTAGACTATTATTCGACAGATCTTTGTAACGGAGATCTTCAAACCACAATTACACTCTTCAAACGCACAGCGTCCTTACACAAGACTGACTGAACTTCACTAACTCAGTTGCCTGCTTTGCCTTGCCTTTTATATGGTGAATGTTCTTGAAGGCGAACGTTTATGACTTCATTCTCAAAATATCTATAAAGGATGTTTACATTTATTATTGTAGTGTTGTTATTGTATTATTTGTTTACTTGTTTACCATTTTTTTATGCTGGTGTTTGTTGTTATATTATGCAGTACAATAATTTGTAAACAGGTTTGTTTACTGCATTCTTTTGTTTTTGTAGGTTTTTGTTTATAATTTTTATGTTAAGCGGTGTAGAAGCTAAACACCAGTATCTTGAATTTTTCATTTTCGTAACAATATATTTAAAAACATTAAATCCTTAAATGTTGTTTTATGACTTTTCATTGTATACGCTTTATATAACCATAAAATCATTTGTTTTTCTCATTTCCTTTAAAGCTTATGAAACTGAAAAAGATAATAAAAAATGCTTCCTACTGGCTTTTATTTTTTAGATTAAGGAGTGCTGGTGTCATTGTAAACAAAATGAATAACAAATATTCTGCTCGTAATAAACAAAACCGTAAAGATATGCTCCAAAAAAATTTCAGGATTTTTCTCTTTTTCTTTTTCTATTCGTTTCCTTGTAAAGACAAAAATTAATAGTCAGCAGCTTACAATTAGACTTTCAGATTTCAGATTTTGTTTACATCATCCCACAAGAATGATAAACGACTTTAAGTTTCAGGAAAACATTAATAAAATTTAATCTTAAACATACATATGTATGTGAGTGTAATCGTAAAAGATACAGATTATAAGTTCAAAAGTTCAAAATCCTAGATTTTGAATAGGAAATCTGAAAGTTGGGTGGAGAAAATTTTATGCAAACAAACATAAAAACTTTTTGTAAAATTGTTACATCTTACACGGGATTAGATATGTATGTATGTATGTATGTAAGTAAACACTGACGTTAGAATATCCAGCCATAATAAAGTACTTTCGCCATAAAAGAATGTGTTTAACAAAGCCTATGTAAAGTATGGATAATATTTACTTATGTAAAGTGTAAATATTACTCATACGCAACGGTATGTTACATTCCTTCTGAGGATATGAGTTAAACGTTTAAACGAATTCAATTAAAGTGCATCACACAAAATTTGCCGAGTATGACTTCCACCTTTCACAATGCTTAACTAATTTCATCGTTTTCATCTTCTAAATTATATCTTAATCGCATAGACGTGAATGGACTGGAATGGAATAAGAGTGTTTTAAATAACCAGTAAAGCAAAGGTGCTGTTTTTTTACCATTCTATTTTGGAGTGTAAAAATACTTTGGCGTATGAGTAATATTTCATTATGTTCATTATGTTGAAATGCTACACGAAATGCTCATACGTGTCATATGCAAAAAGGAGAACATTATTTCATAAGTCATTAATTACACTCCTGTGTAGAAATAAAGACTTCGTTATGTACTTCAAACATTAAGGGGTTAGTATACTTTAGAATTTTCAAAATATCGAATTAAGAAAGAAATCTTCTTTAACCTTAAACGATACAAAAAGAAGGAGAAAAACGCAACGTTTAACAACCAAAGAACGCATAAAAAAAAGTTTTAACTTATCACAAAAGTTGCGACTAGTCTCCGTAGTCTAGTTGGTAGTGTGTTGGCTTATTAGACGTGATCACTCCAGATCAGACATCTCCAACTAAAACAACTCAGAGTAACAAAAACTCTCAGAGTAAATAAAAATTGGCATGAAAAGTTTCTCACAAAAATCTTTTGTTCAGAATCGACCTGAAACTGTAGGTATGAGAAACTAGGTCGTAATCCTAACTAAAGGCTTATATTGACCAATTATAAAAATATGTATGTATGTATGTATGTATATATGTATGTATGTATATATGTATGTACATGTCTATGTATGTATGTATGTATGTATCCCAAAAGTGTTTTAAGTGCATATTTCGAGGTGATTCTGATCGTCATTATCGACGTTCTATGCAAGCGTCACAGACATGGTCAAGCCTGTATATCATAGCAATGTACGCACTTTTGTTAGTATCGTTTCTAGATAAATATCTAGAGAAAGCGTAGACGGCAACTTAAGTGCGTTTTTCTTAAAATCACTTTTTTCGATCTGGCGGCCATGGTTTAGAAGAAAGTACATTTCCCGATTTCGCTGAAATTTTTGCACAACGTTCCTAAGACGAGTAGTTTGAGCCCAGACTGGGATATGTTTATTAAACCATTGAGGTAGAAAAAAATAAACGAAAGTAAGAAAACAATTCTAAAGGCCTCCATTTTATTTTTTTTTTTTTTTTTTTTATTATTTATCTTTTAACCTCTTCTTAATATCCTAGTTCAGGCTCTAGCCAGTAACATATTTTATAAGAATTCATTTTGAGTTTTTTAGTTCAGACACTCTTAACTCCTTAAATAGGGATCGACAGATTTTGAGACGACAATCGTCAGCCGGCTTCTTTAAATATCGAAATAATAATTTGTTTTAAGAAATTTATCTTTAAAAAATAAGAAATAAAAAAACATCCTTTAGAAATATACTAACCCCTTAAATAAAATCATTAACAAACAGGCATTTAAGTACGATAAAGACACAAATCTTAGAGGAAAAATTTTTTTTTTTTAATTTAATTTTATAATGGATTTGCAAACAAAAAATTAAAAATATTTTTAAGTCTGGCATACAAAAATTCTCCCAAATTCTGAATACCATTTTCGTCACAGTCTTGCATATATTGTTACGAAAATGAAAAATCTAGATACTGGTGTTTTGCTTTTTACATCGCTTCATATTAAAATTATGAACAAAGGCTGCAAAAACTAATGCGAACTAATCTGCTTACAAATTATCGTACTGCTTAATATAACAACAAACACCAGCATAAAAAAATAGTAAACAAAAATACACCAACAACACTACAAGAATAACACAAACAAAATACACAAACAACACTATAATAAAAGAGATTTATAAAGATTTCGAGAAGGCAAAGTCATGAACATTCGCTTTCAAGAACATTCAACAGACTGTTTACTCTGCCATATAAAAGGCAAGGCAAAGCAGGCAAGTGAGTTAGTGAAGTTCAGTCAGTCTTGTGTGAAGACGCGATGTGTTTGAAGAGAGTAATCGTGGTTTGAATATCTCCGTTAAAAAGGCCTTTCGAATAATTATCTAGTAATTGTTATTGTGTATGCAAAGGGTATAAACAGAGGAATAACAAAGAAAAGCAATGGTTGTTGTTTACATCAAGTTGTGAACAGTGGCACACAGAATTGTGCGAATAATAAAGAATTTTAATTAAAACTGAACACAAATTTATTTTTTTATTTTATTTGCAATCAACGTGTTCATATTTTAAACATTTTTAAAAGGTTAAAGTGTAACAATATTAATTGCACGAATGCTGTGTAAAGATTTCTAAATTAAAATACGTTTATAAATCTTCTGTTTTAAATATGAATTATCGTCCGGATTTTATGTGTTTCAGTTTATTGAAATAATTTTTTAACTAAATTTTAAATTTTTATAAGAATATTGTTATTTATTGTTATTTCGTTAAAGTTGTTTTACGATTCTGGTGGATGTTTAAAAAGAATATCTGGAAAAACTCAAAAATAATGTCACTGTTATACACTGTACACGATAAACTTTTTGCCATAAATTCAATTCAAGTATCTTTTCTTGTTTCTCTTTTCTTTTTTCTACTGCTGATGATGTGTACAGATGAGGTAGTAATTTTTTGTTTGGTGCAAAAAGTCGTAAATTTTGTGTTGAAATGAATTGTTTTGCATGTATGGGGGAGGGGGCATCAGTTGCATTAACAAAAAAGAAACAACGAAAAAAAAACATCTTTAAGCGAAACTGTGTGATATCTTAAATCGAGTACGCGTTTGAAGTATAAAGAACATTTTTGATTTCAATGGAAGAGAAAAAGGGGAGACTCCATTAAGCATAAATTGCCATCAAACTTTGCCACCGGCTTTAAACTCATTGTTTGGAAATGTTTCAAATCAAACAGTAATAAAATGAGGAGGCAAGTGAAATTTTTATATTACTCAGGGAGTTTTTCTTATCAACTATTCCTTATCAAGCTTATCAAGGTTTTTCTCGAGGTTTTGTTCGAGATGTCAGGGCTACCTATCCGTCTAGGGCGACTTCGACTTGTATTATTCCGTATAATCTTTCTAAAAACTCCCTGACTACCCACAGAAGATAATTAACGAACATCAAGAGCCACATACGAGTATATTGGGAAAGAGTATGTAGCACGACATGAGTAAACTTTCCAACCGCTACACCTAATACAATTTGACCCACACAATTTTACTGAGACCGCAAGCCCTACAGAAAATTGAAATTGTTATGGTTGTTTGCCTCTTAAATGATTCCAAGGAACTATTGAATACACAGTAAGCGTCAAGAGAAATTGTACATTAAAAAAATTTACGTGAATAAATTTCGGATATTTTGATTTTAAAATTGTTTCGTTTCCAGTTTTTAAAATTGAAACAACAAAAAAATCTCGAAATATTAAGAAATTTTTTTGGGCACTCTCCTTTAAGTGGTAAAACTTCAGTTTTTGGTGATTGTTAGAATTTTATCCTTAGTATACAATGTCTTTTGACACTCACTGTACGTGCTAAGCAAGTATACTCATTAGTTGCATATTTTTTGGTTTTCCTGAGATTATTTATTAGAGTAGATGGCGCTCATCAAATCAAAATTGCAAAAAATTCTTCTTGCATAACTTATACGGTCCAGCGTATGAATGAAAATAAATATAAAACACATAACTTAATTTAATTTTCTGTTAAAACATTCTACTTAAGAATTAATTAAAATTATTTAAAACATAAATAAATAAATAAAAAGAGAGTGTAATAACAATAATAATAAAATGACCTGGTAATTTATCTTTCATTACCGACATTTAAAGTGTCAGGAAAAAGAGATGTGCCAAAGGTGCAATTGCCAAGTTAATAGTCAGTCTGACTTAGGCATGGGTATGTTAATTTATTAACATTTTTCAAACGGCCTGCGTTAACTGTGTTAATTAAAAATGCCAGAAAAAGGTGGAAGATTTTTACAAAAAATAATTCGTCATCATTAAAACGTGTTAAATGAGTGTTGAATGGTAAATAAAATATTGTTTACTCAACCCTTTTCTTTTATTATTATTGTCCTTGGAAAGTTTCTTACAAAATGGATAATTACAGGTACTAAGTGGAAGACAAGCATTTTTTGAAATAGATACACATTTATATACACTGATATTAAGGCATTCTTTTTCCGTAGTGAATCTAAATATAATTGTTGGCCAAAATTCTCAAATTGTTTATGATGTTAAATACGGTTAAATACAGTGAGCTTCAAAAGAAACTGGACATTAGAAAAAAATATACATTACTAACATACCGTTATATTTATTTGAAAATTGTTTGATTGCCCGTGTTTAAAATTGAAACAAAAAAATTACAAAAAAATGTCGAAATATTTTCAAATTTTTTCGGGCACTCTCCTTACTTAGTAATAGTTAAGTTTGGTGATTGTTTGAATTTATCTATAGTATATAGTTTCTTTTGACGCTCACTGTGTACAATGTGTGCAAATAATAAATTTGTTTTGATCAGAATGGTTTTTCTGTTCAGGTAACGTACTGTGCTAATATTTATCGAGAAAACTTTTACAGCGATGAGGCCCATTTTCAGATGAATAGGTACTTGAACAAACAAAATTGTCGAATTAGGAACGATTCCAATCCTCATGAAATCCAAGTGCTGCCAATGGATCTTGAAAAACTCACTGTTTGATGTAGATTTTGGTCTTTGAGAATGTTGGCCAGTCCATCACCGTCAACGGCTAACACTTATGTCGACGACTGTCAACTTCTTTTGCATTAAACTCGATGAATTAGGCAAAAACGACATGTGGTTTCAACTGGACAATGCCAAATAGTTTATGCCACATTGGATTTTCTGCACAAGCAATTTGAGGACATGACCACCTCACGTGGAGATAACAAGAATTAGCTACCGAGATCATGCGATTTGACGCCGTACGAATTTTTCTTATGCAGTGCTTATCAAAGGCAACATAATGCATGTAAGCCAGAGTCATGGAAAATTGAACATTTTGGATGCTTTCCATCCTGAGAAGCTATGACGAATATTTGAACGATGTTGTATTCCACACATAATGACATCAAAAGGTCTTTCAAACGGATTAAGGCCTAGCTTCTCACACCATCCATGTTGTGTGTGTTAATTTTATCTATGAATGGCAGCACATACAGTTTAAAGTCGTCTCCGAACGACAGATTGTTTTGAGAAACTTTTCATGGCAAATTTGTTTTATTTTCAGAGTTTTTGAAGTTGCTGTAGTCAAGTAGGCAGTGACATCATCCCGGTCAGACATCTCGAACTAAACTAAACATAAAAAAAAAATATTTCTTCCGCGACTTCCTCTCAGCATATTACTGTCAAAAAACTTTGAGAATAAATAAAATTGCCAATGAAAAGTTTCTCAAAAAATCTGTCATTCAGAGTCGGCTTTAAACTAGAGATGCCGCCACTAATGTACAAAATTAACACACACAAGAAAGTAAGTTATTGCCAAATATCTACTGAGAGGAAGTCGCTAAGGCAGAGCCAGGGGTTGATCTACGGCCACACGTCTAATAAGCCGTTACCACTCCTTATTAAATTACGGAGCCTTTATCTCTTATGACGTCATATCTCACACTCACTTTGTTTTATTCGAATTTAAAGGAAGGAAATGCTTAATGAAATGACCCAATGTAATGGCCAAATGATAAATTGATATGAGTACGCATATATGACAGGGGAAGATACAGAACCAGAAATTAAATTTTGAACGATTCAATGCCAGAATAAAAATAATAGCATTTAAGTCTGGTAAATTTTGTTGAATTCAAAGCTTTTCATTTCATTTTCAAAATGAAATAGTTTTACTTATAAATAATAATAAAATGGAAATAAAATCAAATTTAAATCATTTTTAATATGATTGTGTATGCATTTTGTGTGTCCTATTTTGCAATTGTTCTTGGATAAATGCATGTTGCTTAGTTGAGTAAATTTATTTCCTTAGAAATTCAGAAATGAATACGAGTATGACATCCTTATTTAGCTTTACTGTAGCGAACAGATGTTAACAATGCCTTTTTAGTTTGCAACATTTCATTAAGTAGCCATGGGGAATTGTCTTTGGAAATGAAATTTAGAAATGTATGAGTAACGAAGTTAACTTTTGTCAAATCGGATTGTTTGAGAATGAAATACGAATTATAATAACATTTTAAAATTTATGTCATAAAATCTTCGTAATCATTATTGTGTCTTAATTTTTACAATCTAGTGAAGGCTTATAAATAACTGAACTGAACCATTGAGTCAAATATTATGTGTCCCATTTTCCCATTTTTGAGATTTGCTGATAATGTTGGTTGCGTTTGGCCTAAGCACTCATAAAAAATTTTAAATATATGTAAGCCAACAATATTGAAATTTAACTATGTATTCTGATACATTCCTACTCACTACAACGTTGATTTATAAGTATAGGTTGCAATGAGTATGCATACAACGTTGACATCAAACTCATACCATTCAAAATATGTTTGACTCATAAGCCAGCCTACTCATTTAATTCATAACTTTAGAAAAATACTTATAAATGATTCGAGTGGCTCGTATTATTCATCAAAATTTACAGTCTTAGTTGTTGTTGCATTTACAAAAAAAGAAACAAGATACACAAGAACAAAAAAAAAAAATAATACAAAAAAAAAAAAGACAGAGTACAAGCAGAGCAAACATAAAACTTTCTAGTGAGGATTTTAGTGTTCGTATGTTGAGTTATGGCGAATCGAAATCAACAGAATCATACGTGTTGTTAAGTATGAATATGATGAGTACTTCAAACTTTGAATATGAGTAGAGGTTCCATGATATTAAAATAAGTATGAATGCTTATAAGTATCAGAAATTATGAGTATCATTCGATTCTACTCATCTTTCAAACCAACAACAAATCAAATTAAAAAAAAAAAATTCAGAAAAAAATGCAGTGAAGCGTGAAAGGAAATGTTTTCAATTCCTTTTTTGTTCTACCATTACAAAAAAAAAAGTTTTCTATTTATTGTGTAAAATAGTTGGAGGGACATTCGAGCAGACATCTACAGTTTGTGCTAAACTACTGGCAATTCAAAGTTAAACGGAAATAAACAACGGGGAACACAAGTCACAAAACAACAATGGCGTTAAGCCTACGAAGTATTTCTAAAACAATAGTTTTTGCAAAATTTTTATGCAAATGTTTTAGTTGCTGAGAGCGAGAGAGGAGAAAATTATGTGAAATGAAGTGACAAAATAAAATAAAAAATAAGACAAAACAACAACAGATTCAGATTCTGTTTTTTTATAATTTTATTGTGAAAATTAACCACAATTTTTTTTATATTAATAAAAGGCAGGTATAGTACCACCACTAATTACAGTGAAAACAATAGTTCCCATCTCTGGATAACATTTTTTCCATTTTCAATTTTCTAATTCTTTTCTCTTTAAGTCTATAATTAAAAATATTTTCAATATTTATGACAAATGACGTCATAGCTTATTTTATAACGAGTAAATGAACTTTTAATAAAAGAAATTTCTATTTATTGATTTGTGGTTAATACAATAACAATAACAATAAAAAAATAATAACAACATCAGTAATTTATTCAATATTTTTCTACTCACAAACAATAGGCCACACAGTATTCATTGGGTTTAGTAACGATTCAGTTAATCAGGCCAGGCAATGAATTTACAACGAATTTTTGTGATTTTTGCAACGATTTTCTGCTGCAACAAAATCATATACGGTGCCAACAATGAGAGCAAGAAATGGCATATTTATAACGATTTATTGTTTTACATCGAATTGGAGCAGAAAGTAAGTAGTCCTGCGAATATTCAAAAAATTATTGCGCGAAACGACGCCAAAAGCGTAGCTAAGACAACACATACATACATAATTGGCCATTACAACTCTTCAGTCAGGTTTACGGCCTAGCTTTTCACGTTACTTATGTTGCGTGCATTAGTTTCTATGCATCGGTGGTGGAACCCATAGTTTAAGGTCGACTCCGAATGATACATTTTTGAGAATCTTTTCATGGTAATTTTATTTCATTTCTCAGAGTTTTTCTACCAGAAATCAGTTGAGAGGAAGTCGCCGAAGAGATATTTTTTCATATTAAGTAAATCTGAATAGTTTTGTTACAAGTTCGTCTCGAATTTTCATTTGAATATCGCATAGAAATTCAATTAAAAATTTAAGAAAATATTCTCTTCACTTTTAGTACAATCCCAGCGAAGCTCTTCAATATTGTAAAAGTATAGGCATGGATAACTATCTGGCAGATGATATTGCTTCTGAATTTCACAGATATTATGAACGCTTCTATGGTAAGTTAAATGAAATAAAACATTACACGATATACATATGAGTACATAATACTTCATTGTTTTTTTTTTTTTAATTTTTCTTCCAGGTATTAAACCAGCAATTTATGAAGCAAACAGTAACGGTGTTTATGGTGGAAAGCGTGATTATTTGATTGTTCGAAATGATAAGGTGACCACACTTACAACCGATGAATCATCCGTCGAATATGGATTTATTTGTTCGGCAAATATTACCAAAGGCTATGTTAAATACAGAAACGAAGCCAAGGAAACACTCATCACTAAAGATGATGTCGTTAATGATTGCAATCCACAATGGGACCCATTAGATACTATACAGGATTATTGTTTAATAGTTTTCGATTAAGTCTTACTACAGACATGACTCTACTGATTTAAATAATTAAGAAAATGTATTAAAAAATATTTTAAATGCTAGAAAAGAAGAACATGTGTCATTCCTTATTAATTAATACAATAATTAAGATATGAAATGAGGCTGTAAAATGTAATATGTGACGCTCAACCTACAGTGAGCGTCTAAAGAAACTGTACATTAAAAAAAAGTATATATATACAATAATAAATTACCGTTATTTTTATTTTGAAATTGTTTTATTAACAGTTTTTAAAATTGAAAAAAAAAATTCCAATAAATTTCGAAATATTTAAAAATTTTTTCGTGCACTCTCCTTAAGTGGTAAAAGTAAGGTTTGGTGATTGTTAAAATTTTATGTTTTAATGTAATTATAATACGCTCTGCTAGAGCACTATAGCGAATCAATAAATCTATGTGATTTTGAGCAAGTGGATAAACGGTTTAGAAACAAGAAACCTTCAATAGAGAGTGCTTTGAACGAAATTTACTTTCACGCTGTAGTCTGTAAAACGAAAACTAATTAACGGATTTTACTCAAATTTTTATGATAATGAAGTGACAAAAGTCGTTGTAGTCTAGTAGGTACTTCCTATTGGCTCATTACACCAGAGGCCGTGGTTCATACCCTAGCCAAGACATCAACCAAATGAAATATGAAAAATATTTCTTTGCAAACTTTCTCCCAGCAGTCTTCTGGCAAAAACTCTGCAAGTAAATAAAATTGCCTTGAAAAATGTCTCAGAAATCTGTTGTCTGAAGTCAGCCTTAAACTGCTGGTGCTGACACACACAACATGGGTGGCGCTACTGGCAAGGCTGTAATCCCTACTAAAGCGTTGGAATGACGGATGAAAGGAGTAAATAAGTAAAAGAAGTGACATCTGCTTGTTTACAGTTCAGAATTGTCAAATTTACTTACTGATCTGCTCTCATATCGAATTCCTATCTGCTTTATTGTGGCAATCTGAGGAATCTAACAGGGTATTCTAACAGGGTATTCCAAACGAAGTCACGAACATTAGCCTTCAAGAACATTAATCAGATTGTTTACGTTGCCAAAGTAAAACAGGCGGCGAGTTAGTAAAAGTTCGATCAGTCTTATGTGAAGACGCGTTGCGTGTGAAGAGAGTAATCGTAATTTGAAGATCTCATTTATAAAGATCTGTCGTATAATTGCATAATAATTGTTACTGTTTATTCAAAGGGTGTAAACAGAAGAATTGCAAACAAAGCAATTGTTGTTGTATACATCAAGTTGTGAACAGTGAATTTTAATTAAAACTAACACAAATTTATTTAGATTTTATTTGCAATTTATGAGTTCATATTTTAAATGTTCTTTCGTGCCAGTACTTGTGTGATTTAAAAGTTCCCTCCTTTTCGATTGCAAAATGCAAATATTTTACATTCAGTTGCGTTTGTCGATATATAATTGAGATTTATTTGTACGAATCGCTTTTATTTTTGGGCAACAGCAATGACGCCAAATTTCTATCAAAGTAAACTCAAATAGAATAAGAAGATTTTTCTTTTGCTTTGATTTGATTATCGTTGACACAGCAGCGTTGAAATAAATTCCAATTCTTTTGCAATAAAAAATGTCTATGTTTTGTCAACAGACCATAAAAAGCAAATTTTGAAATAGTTTTTCTAATTCCATATAACGGTAGATGCCATGGTTTTTAGTGATGCTTTTGGCAATGTTATTTCAGTCATTTTATCCTCTGAAAAGTTTTTAAAAGCACGCGTTTATGTATTGCACTTATGTACGGGTATATGGTGAGAGACAAAAAAAAAATTATGAAATAGTACATCGAACAGCATCTGCTTTGACAAGTTTTGATTTGATTTTGCTCTAACGGTAGGTAGTTTGTCAAGGTTATGAGAATCAAAAAAGAGTTTACTTTCAAACATAAAAATATTTGCTTTAAATTATTTAAGATCTTAAACTTTTACAACGCGAAATGGGTGATCATTTTTTGATGATAATGTTACGAATTGGAAAATTCTAGATACTGGTGTTTTGCTTTTTACATCGCTTAACATTAAAATTATAAACAAATGCTACAAAAACAAAACAATGCAGTAAACAAACCTGTTTACAAATTATCGTACTGCTTAATATAACAACAAACACCAGCATAAAAAAGATGGTAAACAAGTAAACAAAAATATACTTACAATACTATAAGGATAAATGTGAATAACGGTGTTTACATTTACAGAGGTGTCGAGAAGGCAAAGTCATGAACATTCGCCTTCATGGACATTCATCAGACTGTTTTCTCTGCCATATAAAAGGCAAGGAAAAGCAGGCAACGGAGTTAGTAAAAGTTCAGACAGTCTTGTGTGAAGTCGTGGTGTGTTTCAAGAGAGTAATCGTGGTTTGAAGATCTCCGTTACAAAGATCTGTCTAATAATTGTCTAGTAATTGTTATTGTTTATGCAAAGAGTATAAACAGAGGAATAACAAGGAAAAGCATTGTTGTTGTTTACATAAAGTTGTGAACAGTGTCACACAGAATTGTGCGAATAATAAAGAATTTTAATTAAAACTAAACACCGAATTTATTTTTCTTTTATTTGTAATCTTTGAGCTCATATTTTAAACATTCTTAAAAGCGCATTATCACACAACAACTGTTGTAGGTTATTTGTTATTTCGCAATTTTCTCTCCGTTTTTAATGTAACAGCAAACAGTGATCGCTATTCACTGTGACAGAGAATCTTTAAATTTAAACGAATTGGAAATTAAATTTTACGTAGACATTCTCTTTTTAATAAAAATGTCTTGCAAGTGTTACAAAATTTATTTTTATTTTCAAAAAACAGCTCTTAACAGCTGTTGCTTACGGCTTTCAGTATTTGGAACTTGAGAGCAATTTTAAATACAAACGACATACATTTGTTCTAAAGTATAATTTTTCTGTACAAAAAGCAATATAACCGGCATAAAATGTTTAAATAATTGGAAAAATATTTATTTCTTATATGGCATTATTACAAAAGCCAACAAATAATCTCTGTTTCATATAAAAACCAATGAAATTCTCTTACAAAGTACTCTGAAGTACTCCATAAGAGCTTTACTAGAAATAATTAAAAATTAAAAAAATTTTTAATAATAAATCAGTGTTAGGCTTCACTGTCATATTAATTAATGTTGTGTGTGTGTGGTATTACATACAGTGAGCGTCAAAAGAAATTGTACATACATACATACCATAATGGGTCATTACAACCCTTCAGTCAGGATTACGATCTAGCTTCTCACACCACTTATGTTGTGCGTGTTAATTTAATACATGAGAGGCGGTACCTATTTTTAAATTCGACTCCAAACGACAGATTTTTGAGAAACATTTCATGACAATTTTATTTTGCTTCCCCTAGTTTTTGCCAGAAATCTCCAATTTTAAAAACTGGCTATGAAAGAACTTTAAAATAAAAATAACGGTAATTTATTAATAAATACTTTTCTTATATGTACAGTTTCTTTTGGCGCTCACTGTACAGACTACATATAAAACACTCAACATTTCTCAATGGAATGCAATTATCAGGCACGAAATATTAAACAAAACTAATGTCAGTTACTACAACGTCGTTAATTATTTCCGTTTGAATAAGATTGATAAGGTAGACAAAACGCAAAATTAATATTTAAGAAACCATGACAGATGACAGGTGACAGTTTAATATTCTAAAAATTCTTCAATGAAAGTTTCTTCAACTGAAAAGGAGATCACTTTTAAATCGATTGAAATCTGTTTCTTACTGCAGCAATGAATTTAAATTTAAATTCGCAACTGAATCATCTACAGAACTATTCTTAAGTGAAATAGTTTTTATAATTTTTTCTTTACTATATGAGCTAGTAGTTGTATTTGTAAACAACAATGCAATGCAACATAATTGTCTGTGTAAACAGTATGTTAAGAACTTGAATTGTTTTGTTTCTCTGCGTCATACATACAATGCCTCTGCTTCAGTTTCTTGTAAAAATAAATCCTTTGAGGCAACTGTCGGTGTTAAGCACAACAAAACAAACGTTTTGACTTTGTTTTCTTAGTTTCGGGCTAAATACAGGCAGTGTTGCCATAGGCAATCTTAAAATAAGGACACCTAAAGTGTTTGTTTAACTAAATAAGAATTTTTAAACTGTAATCATCAGCTCGAAATATAAAAACCTTGTATTGTGACAAAAGGAATAGAAAACGATTTAAAAATGCTTGCTTATGCAGGGTGTAATGAAATACAGTGAAAGCAAATTAATTCTGTTTTAATAAGATCCTAAAAAATGTACAAATTAATTGTATTGTATTGTATTGTATAAATGAATACATAATATTTCCACAGATTACGATTGCTACACGCCATTGCTGACATTTGAAAGTCTAGACGATGTGCAACAAAAACTTTTTTGTGAAGATTTATGATTACTGATCTCAATACTATCTAAGCGCGAGTCAAATATGGATAACAGCAACAGGGAGAAAGGCAAATTCTCAAAATCTTCTTTCGATAACAAGAGTAGGGGTTTCGATAGTGTTGCTGGTTTTGGCACTGAAGCAATTACACAAGCGCTATATTGTCGCTTCTATTCTGTACTAGCCAATTAAAGACAAGTACAGTACCAGCAGGTCCAGCTAACTCATTGTACAACGTCCTAAAGGGGAGAGGATAATAGAGGAGAAAGGGAAAAAGGAGAGGAAGTTGGAAAGGAGGAATAAGGAAGCAGGAATATTACACGGACTAATAAAACAACTAGAGAGTGCGACTACACTATTGAAGCCCTAACATTTCTCAACCAGCCCAAACTAATAATGAATCTATGGAGAGCGTTTATGGCGTCTCTCGACACAGAATTCAAACCGTCAAAGAAGCCCTGCCAGGGGTCTTCAACCTCAACTAAGAGCTGGACAACACCTCCTCATCGCAACATACCCTGCAATAGTCCGGCTGGGATCTGTTCCAGATCCTTGTCAGCAACCTAATCTCGTAGTGCCCCGTAATAAACACAATAACTAACCTTAAGCTGACCTTATCTAAGCCCAGCAGCTAACCTGTTCTTACACTATCTATAACAAGCCATAGACACCTACAAACATAACAAGCCGATCCATTCCTCCAACGGTTCTGCTCTTCCCCTTTAAGCCATCCATTGATGAGGCCGTAAAGGTGGCATATTGTGGGATCAGAATCGCCCTCAGAAAGTGAATGTCTAGTAGGTAGTTTGCTGACGTATTAGAAGCTAGCTCGAGGTTCAACCCCCACGTCAGACACCAAAACGAAGAGATAAAAAAATATTCCTTTGGCGCTTTCCTTTCAACAGATTTCTGGCAAATAACTCTGAGAGTAAAATGAAATTGCCATGAAAATTGTATCAAAAAATCAGTCGGTCGGATTATACTTCAAACTGTAGCTGCAGACATTCATGGATAAAGGAGAAGGTAGGCCGTAATCCTGACCACAGAGTTGTAATGGCCAATTAAGTAAGTAAATAAGAAGTGCGGATTACTTACGATAACTGTGTTGGTATAAACGGCGGCTGTAACAGAGGATGATTTTTACTGCGTATTATACTGTAAACATTGGCACGCAATTATCTACTATGGCTTACTTTAAAATCATTTTTTATTTTTTCTTTTTAGAAAAAAACAAAACGTAATATAAAATGATAAACATTTTATTTTATTACTTTTAATATTGCACATACATACATACATATGTATGTAACGATGTATTAAAAGGCAATAAAAGTAACAGTTGGCCTAACATGTGTGGGCGTATAATAAAAAAGAAATAAATTTTAAACAATTACCAGGAGCACAAGAGAGCTGAGCTTATAATTTCATACTGTAGGTATAATCGTTTCAGTGGCAATAATGTCAACATTATTGTTTTGCTTCAAATATATTTATAAAAATGAGTTTATTTTTTATTTAAAATTATTTTATTATTATTATCCTTTAACAAAGGATTAAGGATAAAGGCTTCATTGTAAAATTTCATCACAATATGCCACATGTGGAAAATAATTGTGGGATTGGAGCAGAAATCATCAATGAGTATTCAAAAAGATGAGTAGAATCGAATCATACTCATAATTTCTGATACTTATACTACGCATTCATACTTATTTTAATATCATGGAACCTCTACTCATATTCTAAGTTTGAACTACTCATCATATTCATACTTCACAACACGTATGATGTTGTTGATTTAGACTCTCCATAACTCAACATATACACGAATCACAAAATAAGTATAATTTACGTACAAACACTAAAATACTAGAAGATTGTGTGTTTGCTCTGCTTGCTGCTCTGTTCTGTATGTGTTTTTTCTTTTGTTGTAAATGCAACAACAACTAAGACTGTAAATTGAGTAGGCTTATGAATCAAACATATTTCGAATGGTATGAGTTTGATGTCAACGTTGAGTACGCATACTCATTGCAACCTGTACTTATAAATTAACGTTGTAGTGAGTACGTACGAATGACTATGTACTCTGTTCATAGTTAAATTTCAATATTGTTGACTCACGTATATTCAACATTTCATGAGTGATCTATGGATTGGAGATTTCCGGACAACGACATATGCTAGAGTTGATTTAGCGATAAAAAAAACACAGAAATTTGAAGTATTTTCAGCTACTGGGCAGAATATCTGACAGGTTATCTCAGGTTCCACATTAAATGCTGACGCTAAATACAGTATCTCATTTCGAAATTCTACAGTAACTAATCGGATTTATTTCAGTTTCGAGTACAAATGAAGTACAAAATTAGATTAAATCCATAGCTGCTGGAATAAACAGATTTCAATCGATTCAAAAGTGATCTCCTTTTCAGTTAAAGAAACTTTCATTGAAGACTTTTTAGAATACTAAACTGTCACCTGTCATCTGTCATGTCATTTGGCATCTTAACATTATTTCGTAGTAGTAAGTGGCACTGATTAGTTTTGTTTAATATTTCGTGCCTGATAATTCTATTCCATTGAGAAAGGTTGCGTGTTTGATACGTAATATGTACAGTGTACGTCAAAAGAAATTGTACATTTAAAAAGTGTATTTATTAATAAATTACCGTTATTTTTAGTTTAAAATTGTTTCGTTGCCAGTTTGTAAAATTGAAACAAAAAAAAATTTTTCGAAATATTAACAATTTTTTTGGGCACTCTCCTTAAGTGGTAAAAGTTGCGTTTGGTGATCGATTTTATCCTTAGTGAACCATTTCTTTTGACGCTCACTGTATATATTAACTGCTATTTTTAGAAAATTTTTAATATATATAAACAATGACGTCATTATCTTCAACGCATTTGTATTTTAATGACAAAAGTTTTACAACTTTTCTCTGTTTTTCGTTTATTACATAAAACTTTTACTTAACCCCCCTCCATCCAAAAAAATATGTTCTTGAATATGATATGAAAATTATCTTAATGAATACGAGTATGAGTAGAAAAGTGTGTGATTAAAACAAAAACAAAAAAAAAAAATGAAATCATTTGATGGTCAAGAAGTGTGTGTGTGTGTGTAATGATATTAAATTTTATGATTAGGGTTGACATACAAAATGATATTCAGTTTCGTTTTGTTTCGTATCGTGTTTATTACACTCCTCTTTACGTACATACATAATTGGATTTGTGTCTGTCTGGTAGGCATTTCCATTTCAGACAGTCCCTGACGAGTGTTACGCATAAAAATCTCTTCAGAGGTATTAGAATATTAAAGAAAGGCGTTTAATAGAAAACATTTAAGTAAGTGGACAAGAAGACAATTTATGAGCACATATTCTTTTTTCTTTTAAGGCTTCAGAACTTCATAAAATTTGATTACAACGAACTGTGATAATTAATAATGGAAGCAATGGACTACAATGGACATGTATCATAATAATAAAATATGGCTTAAAGGTTTAATGTACGGTTTATGGGATGATGGAATGAATTAAAGTTGATTGAAAAAGCACTGTCGGCAACACATCAACCAATCTTATGGTAGTGTCGTCCTCTAGAACGGAAGAAATGTTAAACAAAGCCCTAATATTTATCGAGTAATCGGCTCCAGCTCCAATTTCTATATGAGTGAGCACATGAACAAACAAAATTGTCACATTGGGGCGATATAAATCCACATGGTATCTAAAAAAAGTGATTGTTTGATAAGGATATTGAAATATCAGCGTCTCCGGTCCATATTTCTTTGGAGAGGCCACCACTATCAACAGCGATCGCTATAAATCGATGGCTGCCAACTTCCTTTGACCTGAATTGGATTATCTGAACACCAACGACGTGAGGTTTCAACGTGTGTAGCATATGGATATTTTACGATTTGAGAGTATGATCATCTCTGGTTCGTGTAGATGATGTGAATTGACCTACGAGATCATGCGATTTGACCTTCTTTACATATTTTCTAGTGGGGTTACATTAAGACGCGGGTGAATGCGAATAAATCACACATCACAGTAGTCCTTAAAGCTATCACTACATGTGATATCGTTGGAATTAAGCTTGATTTATGCGCCAGAGTTATGAAAAGTTAGTCAAGCCATATTAATTGCCATGAAAAGTTTCTTAAAAATCCATCGTTCGGAGACGACTTTAAACTGTAGGCCACAGCATTCATATGTAAAATTAATACAAACAACATAAGTGAGAGTGTGAGAAGCTAGGTTGAAGTCCTGACTAAAGGGTTGTAATGACTAATTATGTATGTATGTATGCATTTATTTTTGAATGTTACTGAGGTCGATTTTGAATGACTCACACACTCATACTTTGTCTTATTTAAATATAGGATATCAAGCCGAGTGATTCGAATCATTCATCAAAATTTACAGTCTTAGTTGTTAGGCATTTACAACAGAAGAAAAGAGACATATAAGCAAAAAAAAAAAACAAGAAAAAAAGACAAAGCAGCTAGCAGAGCAAACTCACACTTCTCAACTTCTGGTGAGTATTTTAGTGTTCGTACGCGATTCATACTTATTTTGCGATTCGTTGATATATGTAGAGTTATGTAGACTCTCTCTCTCTCAACAACATCATACATGTTGTTAAGTATGATGAGTACCTTAAACTTTGAATATGAGTAGTGCTTCCATGATCTTACAATAAGTATGAATGCGTAGTATAAGTATCAGAAATTATGAGTATGATTCGATTATACTCATCTTTTTCAATATTCATTCACTGACGATTCAAATCGAATATTAATGAACGATGGATTTATTTCATATTCACAGAAAAATCTGTATTTTTATTTCATTTGCGAACGCATTTCGAATGCAATGCTGTTTTCTGCATATATTTTTTTGTTTCATTTTGTTTTTGTTCGTGTTCATTTCTCTTCTATTTTCCTTTTTTTAGCACTTTCGCACAATGACATTAAAAGAATGAAAAACAGAAATACATATCCTTTGAAATGTTTCACTTTAAAATTGTTAGCAGCTGTTAATGGAGTTTTATTTTTAGCTTCATTCGTAATTAATTTTTAATTATTTTAATTTCATAAGACAAATATTAAAGACGATCTTTTTATAGTACGACTGCTATTCGATATGCCTAAGAGGAGTGTTTTTAATTACATTGTCTTACTAGAGTTATAAGAAAAAAATTTCTTTTCTTCATAAAGATTGTTTAATTTAATAAGAAACAATTCATGGAATGAATGCCAAGTTTGCTTGAGTAAATTCTCAAAAATTTTTGATATTTACATCATAATTTTTTAAATAAAATTATCAAGATAAAGCCATTTCCATGAAATGAACAATTCACTGTCATAAGAACAAACCCGAACCTATTGTATGTAACAGTCTGTCTTGTTCTGTGCTTTTTGTATTAATTTACTGAGTGTCAGGCAAATAAGTATTTCAAGTAGAAAATTCTACGAAATTACTCCTCTCACTCGGTACGCAGTAATTATTTGCATAAGATTTTAAGGCACAACGTTTTCTTTTTTTTGTGAGAAAATATAATGAAAATCATTTCACAAATAATTTTTACTTGGTATCCCGCATTGCGAATTGTATGGACACGAGTCATTGATCTGTCATTATGAGTTACGGTGGACCTAATCCAACAGCCTGCAATAATAATTAACTACGTTTGCGTTTGTTTTGTTTGAATTTTAATTTCATTTGCAAAAGTAAGGAAAGAGGCTTTTCAAACACGAATTTCTTCTTTCATTGTTATTGACAAAGTGTGTGTGCGAATATTTTTTGTTTGTAAAAGATTTTTGAAAATATCAAATCCAAATCCAGAATAATTAAGAGTTCACTGGCTTTTAATTAAGTTTTTGGAATACTAAAGGCGTATGAAAAACTTTCATTTAAATAAGACAAAAGATGATGTCTGCTTAGGCAATAAACGTAAATGACGGACAAACCTAAGAAAGTGTGCCTTTTGTTTGTAAAGGAACGAAATATGTGGGCCCTTGTGATGCCTTCACTGTGTTTAACAATATGAAGTGAGTAAGGTAAGCCCATTATTGTTTACATTTATAGAGATTTTGACCAGGCGAAGTCATGAACATTCGCCTTCAAGAACATTCATCAGACTGTTTACTTTGCCATATAAAAGACGAGGCAAAGCAGACGAGGGAGTTAGTGAAGTTCAGTCAGTCTTGTGTGAAGACACCGTGCGTTTGAAGAGACTAATCGTGGTTTGAAGATCTCCGTAACAAAGATCTGTCGAATAATTCTCTAGTAATTGTTATTGTTTATGCAAAGGGTATAAACAGACAGCAATTGTTGTTGTTTACATCAAGCTGTGAACAGCGGCACACAGAATTGTGCGAATAATAAAGAATTGTCACAAAACTAAACATAAATTTATTTCTATTTTATTTGCAATCAACGAGCTCATATTTTAAACGCTTTTAAAATGTTAAAACGTAACAATATGTAAGGTTTTCAGTCCAATACTCACTTATTTGAATAGCATTTGAATTGAAAATTACTTCCATCCCCTTGAATAGTATTTAGTTAATGAATGATAATAAAAAAAATAAATTAATATACGACGATATAGACATCCGTATTATAGACCCACTACGGCCTACATTTGTCTCTTTTCTAACCAAATGGATTTATTATCCTATCTTTCCTTTGAAAATGAGTTTGTGTGTGGGACAATTTATCTGAAGCTCGGCATATAATTGCCAATCTCCATGTTCAAGAGACAAAATTAAATGAAAAACAATAAAATTAAAGGAATATGTATGAAAGTTTTATTACTTTTGTTACTGACTCTAATGTGCTTACAAAACTAATCGATGAAAACTAAATAATAACCCACGATAAATACTTATTAGGCTTACCAACTAAATTTCATGAACATATTCGTTCGAAATTAAATTCATTCAATAAATATTACATGCTTGAGGAAAATTACTCTTTAAAGCCTTCCATAACAAAGCATCGAAAAGAATCATAAATTTATTGGCAATTTTTATGTGTCAACATAAGTTTTTATGTGATTTTTGTATTGCTTTCGTTTCAGCTGAGACACATTAAGACTTTATTACACTGTGTGTGGAATACAAATCTTAAAGACAGGATTTTACATCACATCTGAACCAATAAATTGTCAACGACAAGAAAATTAACACCAGCATGTAATAATCCATTTAAGATTCATGATGTAGCAATTTCAATTTTTATTTACAATATCTAATGTTTTATAATGGTGACGACAACCTTACGAAAGTTTACAGTGTGTAGACCAATTTATGGGATTTATTCGATTTGCTGTAACTTTGAGGGCCTAACAGCAAAACAATTTACACTAAATTTGCACTCACTTTATTAACTTAACTGCTGCATAAAATACTGCCCTAAGAAAATTTAAGCGTATCAGTAATTTTGATTGAAAGTATTCCAAAGTAGTAAACCGAAGCAGGCTTTCAAAGATATTTAAAATTTATTTTCTGCATATACATACTACATACATAATTGGTTATTACAACCCTTGAGTCAGGATTACGACACAGCTTCTTACACACATGCTGTATGTATTGTTTACATTTATTATTGTAGTGTTGTTTGTGTATTTTGCTTACATTTATTCTTGTAGTATTGTTTGTAGATTTTTGTTTACTTGTTTTCCATTTTTTATGCTGGTGTTTGTTGTTATATTAAGCAGTACGATAATTTGTAAGCAGGTTTGTTTACTGCATTGTTTTGTTTTTGTAGCGTTTATTTATAATCTTAATGTTAAGCGATGTAAAAGCAAAACACCGGTATCTAGATTTTTCATTTTCGTAACAATATTTTTAAAATATTTCGTGACGTAAAATAGTTAATTTTATCAAGATTTGTTAGGCATATGCTTTGGTTTGCCATCTTTACATAGGCGAAACATTTATGCTGCTTCCAACATACTTTAGCAACTTTTTTCTCTCCTTAAACGTCTGCCTTTAATTGCATAAATATTTGCTCATAAAAGAAATGTTTTGCTGCAAAGTGTCGACTGAAGTTTAAAAACGAAGTTTCTGCAAGTTAGCCTTTTACCTATCCTAGGTCAATGAGGAGTCCTGCTGCCCTGCTAGGCTCACTTGGCCTTCGATGGAAAGAAGGCTTACCAAGCAGTTACTCGGACTTGATCGTAACGACATCTCGATCACAGTGGCCATGCTTACAAGTCATTTTGTTATAAATAGGCAAGCAGAAAGAATGCAGCTCCCATCTAACGACTTTTGCCGTGGGTGTAGATCCGCTGAAGAAGAGTTATCTTCTTCCTTTGTCACTTTCTTTGTCTATCTGTTATCTACTTTCTTTGTCAAAGCCAATCGAATCATTCTGCAAATCATCGAATGAAATTCGATACAGTGTAGGCTATTAATCCCCATCGCTTTATGCTGTATAACAAAAATTCTTCCTGCTGTGCTTAATTAGCAAATAAATATCGAATATCTGCTTTAAATTCCACGTTAAACTTTTTATCGCTTTCATTCTCTCTATCAGCTTTCACAATGTAACACAATTTTTACACCAAACGATATGAACGGATTCTATGAAATACAGTATTCGTGTGAAGTAAATCGAAAAGTATTTGGTTTCCATTTTTTGTTTTTTGTTTATTTTTATTGATATCGCGCCAATAAATTTAAATTTTAACAAATTGGTGGGTGTTGTGTAATCATCATAAATTCATTTTGATTGAAGTGATGATAAGTTGCTTGAGGTATAAATCAATCAAAAGTATGATTGCTGTTGACGGATAAAGAAGGCATTTAACAAGTGTTGAAGAAAGAAAAAAATGCAAATACGGAGTAAAACTTGATTTTATTTTTCACTTTTCCAGCAATAAAGTAATTTTAAAAATAAGGAGAACATTTTTTTATTTACTTAAGTATACAGTGGTGCAGCCCTTGCGCTGACCAACTTCTTCCTTTTCCCTGATTTTGATGGAACTTGGTTAGTACAGGGACTGTGTTCACCCGTGGCATCACAACGGGCCGCTATGCGTGCTCAAGTGAGCTTTGTGATATCAGAGCTACCACTCCGACCTAAACCTAAACCTAAGTATACAGTGAGCATAAAAAGAAACTGTACATAATGAATAAAATTCTAACAATCATTAAAATCTCAACTTTTACCACTTAAGGAGAGTGGACGAAAAAAATTGACAATATTTCGAAATTTTTTTAAAATTTTGTTTTGTTTCAATTTCAATGAAATAATTTTTTTTGACGCTCACTGTACATGTGGAAATGTATATTTGTGGAAGCATTGTACTCAAGCTGAAAAAAAGTAAACCATAACCATCCCGTTCTTCATTTCATCTATCATAGTTTGCTGACCATATTCCTGATATGATTTCCTAGGCTCCTTAAAGTCTTATGGACAAATACAAATCGCTTGTTATTCACATAAAAACAAAACAAATCTTATAGGTTTACCTTGATAAATGGCTAACAGCGTATAGAAATGCTTGTAAAATATTACAAGGAACCGGCTGCCCATTAAATATTAATGGTTAACATTCATAACTAAAATCTCTCAATATTTTATTGAAGAAATAACACGTATCACAGACATTGTTAACAACAACATTTGTTAACAAATTATTGCATAACCTTTTACAGAATGTCTGGTATAATTTTTTATGATTTCATTTTTATTAATAAAACAAGGATTTTAATTTCATTTCATTCTTTATATTCTTTTTTTTTTTTCTTCAATCCTTATGCAATCAATTGAAAACATGGGTTCTTGGAAAACTGATTATAATAAATCTTTTACAATACATATGTTGTTAAAAAATAAAAAAAAAAAATAAAAACATAACAATGACGTCATACGTCATACAATATTTCTTTTAATATTTTTTTTTTCTTTTTTAATAAATCTTTATAACATTAAAATATGGCCGTAAGGTACAACTGAATATTAGAATTTAACACACATTTCGTTGCAATAAATTTAAGTCGTGTTAACATAAAACTGATGAATTATTACCATTTTTCTCGGTAGGGGCTCAAAGCGAAATATTTCATTTTATTGGCATTAACATTATTTAAAATTATTGTAAACTTTTTTGGTGTTTAACAGCAAAAAAGATTGAGTTTAACTGCTGAATAATATTCAAAAAGCATAATTTAAAGCATATTCGCTATGCATTCATTTACAGTGGGCGTCAAAAGAAATTGTATGTATTTTCTGTGTGTATTTTCTGACAAAATCTGTGAGAGTAATAATTGTCACGAAAAAATTTCTCGGGTTTATTAATCGGAATCATAGTTCCCTCCACTCCTGGATAAAATTAAAACGCACAACATGGGTGGTGCAAAAAGATAGGTCGTAATCCTGACTAAAAGTTGATAATGGCTAATAACGTACAGTGAGCGTCAAAAGAAACTGTACACTATAGATACAATTCTAACAATCACCAAAATCAACTTTTATTACTTATGGAGAGTGCCTGAAAAAAATTTAATAATATTTCGAGATTTTTTAGAAATTTTTTTTTGTTTCAATTTAAAAAACTGGCAATGATAAAACAGTTTTAAAACTAAAAATAATATTTTAATGTATATTTTTTTGTAACGTACAGTTTCTTTTGGCGCTCACTGTAACATAAAAAAGATGGCCATTATCAGCTGCCAAACTTCTAAACTGCTTGTAGAATGCATTTATATGTGTATATATGTATATGTATGTGTCTCAATATAGATTTTAAGCTATCACCAACTAATCCTATTATCAACAACTGTACAAACATATATAAAGCAACTGTAGAACTGAATTTATGTGCCACAAAGTGCATGCATGTTGGCATTTTGCCTTTAAACTTCACAAAATCAACCACCCAAAGACATATAAATGAATACAAGAACAACAAAAAACAAAGAATCAAAGAGTAGAGAAATTACGTAGAGATTGTCAGGAACAATGCTTTAACATTTGTTCAATTAAATTTAATTAAATTTCTGTACACATTCAGGCAATCGCAATAACCTACAGGTATTAGTAGGTGCATGACCTACTATTCTACAAAGCTTTTGTTTTCAGTTGTACTATGGCTTAGATTTTAATTTGAGGTTACAATATGATACGAAGAAGTAGAAGTTGTAGGTTTTTTTTTTGTTTTTTATTTTTATACAAATAAATTTGGAAATTCTTTAATTAAATTAAAATCTTCTCTCCTTAAGGACTCTTTGATAACAATTTATTGACATAAAAAATGAGAATAAATGGACAAAGATTGATGAATTGTTTGCAAGTTAAACAGAAAAATAAAATTATTTAAGAAAAATTAATCGTTGAGTTTTGGAAAGCCTTTCAATTCTCAAATATTTAGTTTGTGCTAAAAGGATTCGTCCAAACTTTAAAACAAACCATTGCTAGACATTACGAATAGTACATGCAGCTAATTTAAAAAGCTATTTTGACCGCTGACCTTTGAGCGGAATTTCCTTTTTTTAATTTCTTAACCTTTTAAGTTGTAAAGAAAACTTCTCTGTATTTATAATATTTTCTCGTGTTTCCTTTTTGCTATTCTTAGTCGAGTTTATTTTTATTTCAAAAGCCAAAGAAGAAGTAACACAATATGGCCGTATTTTATTACAGACGTACGTATTTTGTTACTTTTGTAACTCCCGTCCATAAATTGTTGTTAAGAAAAGCTTTAATTGTCTCTAAAAGACGTTAAATACTGGAATTGAAGAGAGAGAATTTAAGTAAAAAGATATTCTCAATTTAAGTTTTTTTTTTATGGTAGAGGGTGTGTTATTTGTTCTGCATTTGTTGTTGTTTACTTTCGTAAACTTTATTTCCTTTTTTTATTTGTTTAAAACCAATTGTTTTACTTGTGAAATATTCTTGTATATGATTACAAAGGGTTATTGTTTCTTACTTGGTATACAAGTTTCTTGTAGTTTGCCTTCAGGCTGATTCTTTGTAGACAAATTTCTATTCAAAAACTTTAAATAAAAAGAAAAGAAATTTCAAACATTGTTTCCAAATACAATACAAATAATAATAATGTTTATAAGAAATAGTTCATTAGCCAGCAAAATAGTTAAAAAACAAACAAACAATTTAACAAGTTATTTAAAATATAGAGAGATATGTACAGTAAACGTCAAAAGAAACTCTACGATGATAAAATTCTAAAAATCACCAAACCAGCTTTTACCACCTAAGGAGGATGCCCGAAAAAATTTGTCAATATTTCAAAATTTTGTTTGTAATTATTTTTGTTTCAATTTAAAAAACTAGCAATCAAACAATTTTAAAATGAAAATAACGGCAATTTATTAATATGTATTTTATTTTTAATGTACGGTATCTTTTGACACTCACTGTATACATACATATTTTGTCTGAACAATGGTTTACCGTGTATAGAAATAATAAAATCGTGTTACTTTAACGATTTAATTTTGTTCTTTTGTAGTACAGCACATAAGGCAATACTAAGGTGCCATAATCAAAAATATAATTAGTTGGCTTAGTTGCGTCTAGCAAAGCCAAGGTTCAAACCCCCACTTAGGCGACTACAAAGCAAAATATAAAAAAGGTCTGAGAAGTAAAATAAAATTGCCATGAAACGTTTCTCCAAAATTTGTAGTTTGAAGTCGACTTGGCCTTTCGTCTAGTAAGATAACACACTACCTACTAGACTACGGCGATTTCACAAATTCAAGCAAATGAAACTCCTTAAATAGATTCAATACATTCCTCAAAATCTCTAGTTTCCAAAGCAATCATCTGCAAACAAAAAACTGTATTTTATGATGCTTAACATAATATTTTTTTGTTCAAGAGCCTCTATTTCCTACTCTTTTACAGAAAGCAGGTCAGATCTCACACACCAACGCTTAGTAACCGTTTTGGCACTTCACCGTGAGTAAAAACTTCCATCCGAAGTTTTTGTGTAACTTGAAACGTGTACTACGGATAAAGAATGGCAGATAAATAAAGTAAATAGACGACTAAACAAACAAAAAATGGGGAAAATGGAAACGAAATCCTTACCATTTGATAATAAAGAGTTTCTAACAAAACTTAATTCATGATTTGCCTTCATAACTTAAATAGAATTTCTTAAGTTCGTGAACACAAAAACGTTCGTACAAAAAGGTTTCTTTGAAATAATCAGCAAAACCTTCCATATACACACTTAAGTATAACAGTTTCATATTAAAACTTTGTTGCGTTGTTTCCTTTATATTCATCGTCATTAAGTTTTAAAACAACATTGCTTATACGAGTATACAATACAAACTCATTATTGTGTTGATTAAACGTTATTGTACAGAAACATATCTTTATAGTTTTATGCAACATTTGTTGAGAAACATTTTCGTTTTGTTATGAATGGTGACTATCCCTGAGGGGATTTTTAGGAGTTGTTTACATTTTCTTGTCAACATTTGCTTATATGCATTTGCTCTCCTTTATAAATGGTGAATAATATTTAGGAGTAATTGCTGCGTAGGAGTAAATAATGTTTAGGGGTTGCATTTAAGAATATAAACAAAAAACATGTTTGTATTTAAACATATTGTATTTATTGTAATCTACTCAACATTTGTGTATAAGCATTTGTATTTTGTTTATTCATGGTGAATTTTCATAAGCAATATTTAGGGGTTGAATGTTTCCATCTCCAATTTCGCATAATAATTTCTGTTGGATTTTATTTTATTTCATACTCTGGCACATACTCTCACTAGTCAGTGGCAATAAAAACTCAAGAATACTTCAACATCGTATTCGAAACATTTAGAAATCAAAAGCAATAAAATCATGATAATAATACAAACAAAAATAAAAATAAAATAAATTAAGAATCGAAACATAAAACAAAAAAAATATATGCTAAGAAGATTAATATAATAAACTGGGCGTTGATATACAAGTTAGTGAGGTTGACTAGGACTAGCATGTTATGGCACTGAAGAACAAAAAGGAAAACAATTTAAGTACTCTACTGAAAAATACTTTTCATTGAAAACCACAATAAAAATATATTTTCACTGTTTGCAAATGGGTTTCACAGACGATACGAATGATAGAAAATAAATTGTGGAATATTTCTGGCTTCTCCTCAATTTAATTGTAATGTTGTTTAATATTTCCGAAGTCACCGTAGTCTAGTAGGTAGTGTCTTCGCTTATTAGACATAAGGGCTCGTTTCAAACCCCAAGTCAGACATACCCAACAAAACGGAATATAAAAATCCTACGATGACTTCCCTCAAGAAAAGAGAGAGCCAAGAACTTGATTTCAATGTAAATTTACTGTGCATTATTTTCTTTCAAACAATACTTCTTTTAACATGTCATATTACATAGTACATTTACTATCGAGATGGGTGGCTGGCATAATCGCATTCCATTCCCTTGCAATTACAATTGCAATGTAAATTTTAACAAAACAGTCATAACAGTGCAGCAACAAAATTCTTTGTATGCTTGATGCGAGTATTCTGTTACTGTGTGTGTGTGTAATATTGTATTACTGTGTGTGCACTTTTTCCAGCAACCTGTTGATTCTTACAACAACTATCAAATGTTTATTGCAGCCTATATGCAGATGAATTTTTTTGTTACAGCATTTCAGTAACATCATCCAGCTGCAGCCGTTTTTAGGAAATGTTTTCGTATAACACTGACAATATCTGGCAAGTGTTGGTGACTCATGAACATTGATACTATGCACGACGGGGGGTCATGTTTTTCATTTAAAAAGTGATGTCCCTATTGCCTTATGCTGGTAATCCTTGCTTATTAGTGATTCAAATATTTAAAGGTTATAAACACTTGATGTTCTTTGCATGGCAATGCAATATCCTTTAAAATCTGGTTCTCATATTAAATAGAAAAAAGTATTAAATCATGCTGATATTTCAAAGAAATTACTCACTTAATTGGCCATTACAACCCTTTAGTTAGGATTGCGACCTATATTCCCGCACCACCCATGTTGTATGTTTTAATTTTATCTATGAGTGGCGAAACCAGCAGTTTAATTTGGACTTCGAACGGCTGATTTCAGAATCCTTTTCATGACAATTACTTACCCTCGGAACTTTTGCTACAAGACTGCTAAAAGGAGGACATTTTCGAGATATCAAAACTGTGACTTAAACTTAGGAGTTTTCATATGGTAAGCCAACACACCAGAGATCAGCAATGAAGCGTTTTTTCGCTACTCATAAGCACTCATGAAATTTTGAATATAAATGAGTCAAAAATATTGAAGTTTAACTATGTACTCTGATTCATTCATACTCACTACAACGTTGATTTATAAGTACAGTTTGCAATGAGTATGCGCACAACGTTGACATCGAACTCATATCATTCGAAATATGTTTGATTCATAAGCCAGCCTAGATTTAGATTCATAATTTGAGAAAAATACTTACAATGATTCGAGTGACTCCCATCATTCAACAAAATTTACAGTCTTTGGCATTTGCAACAAAAGAAAAAAAGACACATAATCAGAAAATACAGAGTAGCAAGCAGAGCAACCACACAACCTTCTTGTGAGTATTTTAGTGTTCGTACGCTATTCATAATTATTTTGTGATTCGCGTTGAGTTATGAAGAGTCGAAATCAACAACATCGTATGTGTTGTTAAGTATGAATATAATAATATGATGATTACTTCAAACTTTGAATATGAGTAGAGGTCCATGATATTAAAATAAGTATGAATGCGTATAAGTATCAGAAATGATGTGTATGATTCGATTCTATTCATCTTTTTGAATACTCATTGCTGACCTCTGCAACACGCTGTCTACTACGGCGTCTATTTTAAAGAAATATTTCACTTAATCTGATCATCTTATATTTACATCAATTATGAAGAGTGATTATTTTGTTATTTTTCTTGATAAGCCTGAACATTATAAGTCACTGTCATAGAACTGTGTTATCAAATGTTACCACAACAAATATTTTATTTCGGTTAATTACGAATTAATTGTAAACAATTTGTGTTGCTTTTATTGAATATTTTATTTACTGGAGTTGATCATTTCCCGTACTAAAGTTCACATGAAATTTGTGTATAAAATTAAGTAATTTACGTTCACAGTGAGCGTCAAAAGAAAATGTACATAATAGATAAAATTCTAACAATTACCAAAGTCAACTTTTACCATCTAAGGAGAGTGCCCGAAAAAAATTTCACAATATTTCGAAATTTTTTGTAATTTTTTTTGTTTTTGTTTCAATTTTAAAAACTGTCAATGAAACCATTTTGAAATAAAAATTACCGAAATTTATGAGTGTATATATTTTTTTGACGGTCACTGTATAATGCTTTATTCAAATGTAATTAAATCAACTAAAGGTTTTTAGGTAATTTCAAAAGCACTTGTAAGAGTTATGAAATCAATTAACCTCTACACAGTACAGGCTTCAGTAGCAAAAAGAAATTGGTACCAATTTAAGTACCAACTAATTTCAGCATTTTGCTTTAATTTACATTCCTCACACAAAAACTTGAATCGAACGTTTGTTTATAGGGAAAACATGACGTTCATTTGAAATCGTTTGTCTTACAGAAACAGGAGATTAAAGTTTTTGCTATTTTTTTAAAGAATGTTAAATTTTCCTCTTTTTTTCTAATGGAAATATTTTAAATCCTCGCAACGTTGTGTTTATTTTCTTATTTTGTTTTATTTTCGCACAAAAGAAAACATTCTTATTGTGTTCTAAGAATTCATTCTCAAGCGACATTTTTAAATCTTCGGTTTATTTGTCATTATTTGCAAATAATTCAATCATATTTCTCAGAAACATATTTTCTTTTTATTTGAAAATATAAAATATTGTACGCGTGTAAATTATAATCGTAAACATGACTTTGCATTGTCATTTTCTATGGGTTCTGGACATCAGACTTCAAAAAAACGAAATAAAAAATTATGAATGATTTATACCCCGCGTTGCAATGACAAATCAAAAACAATTCACCGCTCTTAATGCAAAAAACTTTTACAGTGTTTCTGTAAGACGAATGCTTCCAGCGGAACGTGTGTTTGTGTTACAGAAACTTGTCATTCATTATTTTCATGAAATTATTTCCAATTTTTTTAAAGCGTGAAATTACTACAATGAAATATTTCTATTTTCAACTCCATGTATTATATTTTCCATGAAAATTTAGTTTTTAAGATTATCATTCAAAAAATTGTATCCTACATAATCCTTAGGCTTAAAAAAAAAGAAACAAGAAAACCTTGAATACATATAACAAAAAAAGTAATAAATCTTCATAATATTGTTTCAGCGTTATGTAGGGAAGTTTAAAATTTTTAGGCATATTTTTTCTATAAATTCTCTCCTTCTCTTTAGGATATTCATGTTAAAAACGCTTAAAATTGTACCCTACTGTGCTGGTTGCTGGTGCCATAATAACTGACTTAGGCTAATACGTAGGCTTAAAATTATACAAGCCATTCCATCACTAAGTCTAGCTGACGTAGGAAGTTTTATTTAAAGCAGAGTAAAACACAATATTTTCAATATTAGTTCAGGCATAAGTAAGTGCAGGTTACTTACTTACTTACAACGCTTCAGTGCGGATCAGAGATTACAAATGTTTATTCAAAAAGATGAGTAGAATCGAATCATACTCTTAATTTCTGATACTTATATGCATTCATACTTATTTTAATATCATGGAACCTCTACTCATATTCAAAGTTTAAAGTACTCATCATATTCATACTTAACAACACGTATGATGTTGTTGATTTCGACTCTCCATAACTCAACATATACACGAAGCACAAAATACGTATGAATCGTGTTCGAACACTAAAATACTTACTAGAAGGTTGTGTGTTTGCTCCGCTTGCTGTGCTGTCTTTTCTGCTTTTGTGTTTGTTTCCTTTTGTTGTAAATGCAACAACAACTAAGACTTTGAATTTTGATGAATGATTCGAGTCACTCGAGTCACTCGAATCAGTTATAAGTATTATAAGTATTTTTTAAAAGTTATGAATCTAAATGAGTAGGCTGGCTTATGAATCAAACATATTTCGAATGGTATGAGTTTCATGTCAACGTTGTACGTATACTCATTGCAACCTGTACTTATAAATCAACGTTGTAGTGAGTACGAATGAATCAGAATACATAGTTAAATTTCATTATTTTTGACTCACTTATATTCAAAATTTCATGAGTGCTTATGAGTAGCGAAAAAACAATTCATTGCTAATCTCTGTTACTTTACCTAATTGGTCATTGCAACCCTTTAGTCAGGACTAAAACCTAGCTTCTCACACCAAACTTGTCCTGTGTGTTAACTTTTCCATGAGTGGCAGAACCTACATTTGAAACTCGACTCCGAATGACAAATTTTTGAGAAAATTCTGATGGCATTTTTGTTTTAGTCTAAGGGCTATTATTACAACTTACCGTTAACTAAAAGAAGGATTTTAACTGGCCGATAACATGTTCATTATTATAAGTGGACGATAAGATAAAAGTGAGCGTTAAGCTAAAGGAAGCATCATCCTACTAATAACTTTTAAAGTTAGGTTTATGTCTGAACTCGCCATATTATTATTTTCAATATGGCAACTTTGAATATAAATAAAATGAGTAAATACAATAAGAAAGAAGCACGTCATTGCCACTGCTTTTAAAAAATACTGGTTTAATTGAGCAATGTTATCAAAATTGCTCTGTCATATATTTTTGAAAAAGTTATCTTTATTTTATCTGTAGGTTGTAATAAGGAAAAGAATTTAAAGGTGACTTTAAAGTTCACTTTAGTTAAGTTATCTTTCGTGACTTTAAAGTTCACTTTAGCTAAAGTTACCTTTAACTAAACCCGGGAAGTTGTAATAATGGCCCTAAGAATTTTTGTTAAGGAATAAGGAATATTTTTTTTCGTATTTGAGGTAGCTGAGCCAGGTTTTGAACCTAATAAGCCAACACGCAATCTACTAGACTACGGCGACTTCACGTGCCTATTAAATCAGATTAATTCGTGCAAGTTTTATTTCCTTATTGTGAAAAGGAAGCTTTTTATATAAAAACACGTCGAATAAGATGTATGGTAACAAACAGCCACGTTTACCGGCAATAATTTTAATTTTTTTTTTATTTTCAAGGGAAGTAATAAAACATGTAACGCATAAAAAGTAGGCTAGATTATAAATAGGCTTGAGAAAAAATATCCGTTTTTAAGGAATAAAAAAATAAGAAATCCTTATGAAAGGAAATGATGATGAGTTTCACTTTATTTTGCTACGAAAAAAAATTTTTTTGGAAGAAATTGAGCCGATTTTACTGTTGCTCTTTTTTTTTTTTTTGTTTTAGAAATATTCTTCAGTTCACTTCAGTTTGTAATCTATCTTATCTTCTTTCCTTCATAAAGATAATAAGAAAGTAGTTGCTTTAGGCGCCCGCCTACAGGTGTGATGAGCCGCTTAAAATCATTTGCTTTTCAATGATTTTTTCATTTTTCGTATTTTACTTGGATATACTAAGTAAAGGCAACTTAGGCCTCTTAAATTTTGCTTTCAATAAACTTAAACAGAAACTAAAACTGTGTATACATATGTAAGGATAAATATGGGTAATAAAGATGGGTTGCATATAAAAAGGCTTCAGTATCCTGTCTGCTTAGGAATGAGATTTTTTTCATTTAAGAAATTCAAAAATTATTCGAAAGCAATTTCAATGATTGTCTAACAAGACTTTGAACCTCCAGTCACTATACGATATATCATATCGTAGCATAATTAAAGAATTAAAGATGAAAGACAGGCAAACTAACAATTCAGAATATATTTAAACGCCAGTATTTGATAGGAGTAAAGTTTTCAATGTAAACAGGCCCTTAAATGCCAAAGGATATGCTTGTAGGATCTTCATGTGTTGCAGCATTAAAGCAGAGTGTTTGAATGAAAATTCTTTCTTTTTCAATGGGAATTAAGTGCTTTGTATTATTCTTTAATATGGCATGAAATATTGGTTTTATATTCGTTCTTGTAGAACATGATCTTACATACACCAGCCCAGACAATTACTACAGGTCGAATCAAACATTGTTTGTTCATTCTAGTTGGGCTAGCAGTAAGTATGGGTATTGACTCTCTTCAGCCTTCTAAACACGCAGGTAATATCTCATATTGACTGGCACAGCAACGTTAACCCTCACTTACTTATGTTTGCTTCTTCATGTTCATTCAGTTTTCCAATACTCGTATATGTAGTCACTTTTTAAAGCTCCAAGCTGTACCCTTTCTATGCATACGAATGAAACGTATGTTTTATTTGCATTTAAAAAAAAAACTATGTCAGAGACTGTCAAAGAAAAAAATTAAAATGAAAAGAAAACATAGTTTAATTATCATTTCCATTAGCACTGCCAGTTGTAGATTGACGCTGCAGACAATCACCATGTGTTGCATGGTTTTTGCGGTAAACACCCATTAAAAGTAATCTCTGTGGGTGGAATGTTCTGGCAAAACCAACCATAAATCTAAACAACAGACGAGACATGGACAAACTGGTTAATGGCTGACATAGGGCATAGTGAATAGAAAGAATGGTTTCAGACAAGAATTCATTCCATTCATTATTTAAAGCTTAAGTACGGCACATAAATATACGTACTGTTTGTCGGGCATCCAACGGTAATTTACATTGTGTTGGCATTACAAAAGTAATGGGAGGGAGGAGAAAATAGATTTCAACAGATTGTTGAAAAAGAATCTCACATATGAGATAATCTAATATTGACAAACACAATAAAATAATTGAACACTTGTTAGGTATGTAATCCTTAACCAATCACCATTACTGAGCACTATTTTGGGATTTATTTCTTACCATAATAATTTTCAAATGCTTTGCTCTAAGTCAACTGAAAATGAGCCACAATTGTTGGCAACTCATGAAATCAGATTGGAATTGAACATTAATTAACGAAATTTACCTGCACGTATATGAAATAGTGGTGTGATAACAGAATATATCGAAACCACAATTAAATGCGTTCAAATTAATTTGAAATAAATCCAAGAAATTCACAATTCACACAAGCCGTTGTATCGTTGTATTCATTGTATTGTTGGAAGAACATACAACAGTGTATGATTGTTGTTGATAATTTTCATATAAAAATCCGATACACTTATACACATTTCTTCCATATGTTTTTAAAAGTTGAAGTGGTTTCGTGCTATCAAATTGTGTGAATAAAAAAAATGTGTATATGTTTTCATATGTTGTGTTGGTTTCAGGCTATCAAATTGTTTGAATGCCACGAAATACACAATACAGCATAGCATTGAGCGTTCACAAACAAACAAATGTATTCAATACAACATACACTATACAAAGTTGCGCGAATTGCCCAAATATTGTAAACAACCACAATTTTAATATAATATCAGCACAGCCTAAGGGATAAGTAGTATGTTTATGGGCTTTCGGGGCCACTTTTTCCATACATTTTTGGGAGCATGCCTACGCTACAGTCGGTCATTTTGGTTGTTCGATGGATATGTAACGCGGTATGTGAGTGTTGTATGGGTGTGTGATATGTAGGGTGATGAGTGTGTTGTGTGTGTGTGTGTGTGTGTAGGGTGAAGTAATGAGTAGGTTTATGTAATGTTAGTGTTGGTTGTTTAGTGAATAGTGTGTTTAATATGTAGGGTGATGTAAGGTGATTGGTGATGTAAGGTGATTGTGATGCGTTTATGCCGGTTGTTTTAATATTTGTATAAACCTATATTAAAGTTTAGTTTTTAATTCTAATGCTATGCAACTTGCTCATCATTACATTTCAATACTTGAGCAAGCTGCGTGGGAAGTTGAAACATAACTCCCCGAAACATGCTGCACCTGCTGCATTTCATAAATCTAAAGCTTAACAACTTGTCCATCATCCAGCTTCTACATTTGTGCAAGTGGCGTGGGCAGTTGAAACATAACACCCCTAACCACAATTTCGTTTATCATTGCTCTAATGTAATGTTTAAACAAAGAACCAGAATATCAATTCTGATTAACCCTAACAAGTTGTTAGGGATTTAGAACATTCAACGTATATCAGAATTGTTTTTGACAGTGTACATTGCAATCTTCCGTGGAAATGCACCGCTGTTCACGAATTGAATTGCAACTCTGTTTTATAAGACAGAGTTGTCAAAACCGTACACATGCGTTCTTCTGATTGTTGGAACGAACACTGCGCGTGGGTTGATTTGCAACCCTGTCTTATGGAGATGAAACGTCAAAAACGCTATACGTGGGTTCTTCTGATTGGCTAATCAATCATAACGGTATTGTCGTACGACGTTTTTTTTTATGTATGCGTGACGCTTGGTTTTTTCCAGAAAAGGGCATAGGCAAAGAAAAAGAAGAATGTTAGGGAGGAAGTCAGTTGGGTGTTAGCGACTGCCGAGTTCGCATGTGCAAAAAAATTAAACGGTGTTAAAATAAGAGAAGGAAAAAAAAAGTGGGAATGGAATCCAGCAATTTTGTGCAAACTTATTAAATCTCTTTGTTACTTATAGAAACTGAGAAAAAATTAATGTGAATTTTTTCTGTTAAGAAAAATTAAATACAATTTCAAATAAAAATTTATAAAAAAAAAGTAGAACATCCCTATAATTAAAATATCTTTAGTGATAGTGATTGTAATTAAATGTGGTAATTAAAATAATATAAACTAAATATACAACAATTATGGAATTATATATTAAAGATCAAATGAACTAAAATAGAAGAAAGAAAAATTATAACAATTTAAGAAAAGATTTCCTCAGATTAATAATTGCTTTCATGTTTAGAAATTTTATATATTTTTCTAATTAATTATACCTACTAAAGTTTATGATACAAAAAAAAAATACTTTAATTAATTAATTTCAATTTGTCTTTAAAAAAAAAAAAAAAAATTTATAAAAAAAAAAAACTAAATTTAAGTAACTAAATTTAATTACAAAAAAACAAATTTAACAAGTTTAACTAAATAACAAAAAAACTAAAATTAAATTAAATTTTAATTGACACACACAAGAGAAAATTTCAAACACCAAAAACAAAAAAAACACAGAACAATTCAAGATAAATCGAATGGAAAAAACAAACAACTTTTAACTAAAATTTAAAAAAAAAATTATTAGACGAACAACAACAATTTAGTGTAGTTATAAATTTGAACAAAAACATGAATAAATTAATTAGTTAAAAAAATAAAAAAAAAAATTAAAAATTAAAATACATTTAAAATAAATTTTAAACACGTGCCTCCAGGTCCTCAGGTCCTTGATGAGCGTTAAGCACCAACCCACAAGAAAACAAAAAAAAAACATTTTAAAAATAATACGTTTCAACACTAAAATAAATAAATTAAAACTTACCAAAAAATTTAAACCTCAAAACTAATTTTAAACGCTATTATTTAAATTTAAAAGAGAAAACATAACACAAACGAAAAAATTGAACAATTTTAGGCAATAATTGATGCTAAATTTTTAAATCACTCTCAATTAGAAAAAAAATCATTAAAAACAAAAACAAAAAAAAATTTCAAAAAAAAAAAAAAATCGAAGAAGAAAAACACGACATTTTTATTTAATTAAAACAAATATTTTTTTAATAATTTCTTGGAAAAAAAAATTAATTTAAAATAATAAATGAAATTAAAATAAAATACTGTACCTACGTCTATAGTATTATATTCATAGAAAAAACAGTTTAAGTAAAAAAAAGAAAAAAAAATGTGTAATTTTAAAGAAAATAATTAATAAGACAACAACTACAAAAGAATAACATTTCGCGAAATATACCAAAAATTAAACTCAAAATAAAAATTAAAAAAAAAAAAAAAACAGAAAAAAAAAAAGATTTAAGAAAAATCTAAAATTTTAAACTTTAAAAGTGAAAACCACATAAGAAATTATAAGAAAATGTTATTCTAAAATAAACGAAACAGAAATCTAAAAATATAAAAAAAAAAAATAATGAATATGCAAAAACCTTTTTAAATTTGGAACAAACAATAAATAATAATTAAAAATTTAAAAAAAACTGAAATTAATTATAATAAGTGCATATAAAAATATTCATAAAAAAAAAAAAATAAATAAAAAAAGAAAAAAATGAACTTTCAATCAATGTCTACAAGACGAACAACACAAGCACCACTATCCAGCAGCACATCCGCCACCATCTGTACTACATCATCATCATCATCATCCTTCTCAACACCAGCAGCGTAAGATGTAATTTTAAGAATATTTATTAAAAAAAAAAAATGTTATAATTATAAACTCATTGAATAAATTCTTTTATATATATATGTACACTTAGGGTAAATATTGTATAAATTGCATACTCACTAACCCATACCTATAATAAAAAAATTAACCATTAATTATTTATATACATAAATATATTTATAGTTAGTATTTTTATAAACAACATAAAATTTTCATTCCCTACATTTTTTGCTTTTCCATATCTTATTGTATAATTGGTACTGTTTTAATAAATTTTCTTTTATTGTAATATAATGCCTCTCTAGTAATTTTTTCTTTTTCTTTCTCTGCGCGAGGGTGAAGGTTCCACGGGTGTGAGTGGGAGTGTGATTGAAGATGTGAGTAAGTAACTTTTTTTTTGCAACTCTTCGTCTATTTGGCATGTATGAATATTTCTATGCTTACGCTTCGCAAAATTTTGGGTCAGGAACACCCACGGGATTGAGCTAGCCGGATCATTCCCCATACATGCCAGGTTCCAAATTAGAATTTTTCCATCAATAACTAAAGACTTTTGAAGCGAGCGTAACAAAGTGCTATGGGGAAGTTGCCGGCATGTCGGCTGTGTTAACTTATATTTAGATTTTTCGTGTGGTTCTTTGGTTAAATGAAAAGTTTAGTTCTTTGATGAGGAATTATAAAACGCAGTTTTGTTGTAATTATAGTTTAGTTTGTTAAGAAGTAAGTGCATTGTTTTGATTAAAGAATGTTTTGTGCTATATTTAGATTTTTCCTATGTGATTAACGTTGAAATAAAAAAATGTTTTTGTTTAATTTTTCTGTTAATATTTTATTGTGGGGGGGGTGGGGGGTAAATTAAAAAATATTATTCTATGACTAAATACATTGCATTTCTTATAAATGTAATTAAGTTTTATTAAAAATACAGTTTTTACTATGGGCTTTCGGGGCCACTTTTTCCATACATTTTTGGGAGCATGCCTACGCTACAGTCGGTCATTTTGGTTGTTCGATGGATATGTAACGCGGTATGTGGTGAGTGGTGTATGGGTGTGTGATATGTAGGGTGATGAGTGTGTTGTGTGTGTGTGTGTGTGTGTAGGGTGAAGTAATGAGTAGGTTTATGTAATGTTAGTGTTGGTTGTTTAGTGAATAGTGTGTTTAATATGTAGGGTGATGTAAGGTGATTGGTGATGTAAGGTGATTGTGATGCGTTTATGCCGGTTGTTTTAATATTTGTATAAACCTATATTAAAGTTTAGTTTTTAATTCTAATGCTATGCAACTTGCTCATCATTACATTTCAATACTTGAGCAAGCTGCGTGGGAAGTTGAAACATAACTCCCCGAAACATGCTGCACCTGCTGCATTTCATAAATCTAAAGCTTAACAACTTGCCCATCATCCAGCTTCTACATTTGTGCAAGTGGCGTGGGCAGTTGAAACATAACACCCCTAACCACAATTTCGTTTATCATTGCTCAACAGAATTGTTTATGTAAAATATTAAACTCAACCGATAACAACAACAAACTTCTCCAGCTAATTCTTAATGTTTAAAATAAAAAAGAGTTTTGTTGTTTTGAAATATGGTTTTTTAGTTTTATGGTTTTCCTATGGTTTTTGTGATATTAAAAAAAAATAGTTTTTCATTAGGGATTTGAAGCAATAAAATTGTATAAATAGAGAGGGTTGATGTAATAATTTTCATTACAATTGTTATAATTAAAAAAAAAAATGTCGCTAAACTTCGATAACTTAGATGATGAGGAAACTCAATGGTTTCCTTTATCGCAGACATTGCCATCAACTAGGTCGGTGTCACCTCCAGAACCTTCAACATCCACACCACCCCAACGATCCAGCTCAACTTTAACACCCACACCACCCCAACGATCCAGCTCAACTTTAACACCCACACCACCCCAGCGATCCGCTAACTTAGATGATGAGGAGACTCAATGGTTTCCTTTATCGCAGACATTGCCATCAACTAGGTCGGTGTCACCTCCAGAACCTTCAACATCCACACCACTCCAGCGATCCAGCTCAACTTTAACACCCACACCACCCCCCCAGCCATCATGCTCAACGTCGACGGTATTGGAGAATACGTACACCAGCATAATGAATGAGCGTCTATATAGCATCGTTCATATTCAAGAAGAATGGACTCTATATAAGACGAAACTGAAGGTATTAGAAGAAGAAAGGAAGAAAATTGAGGAAAAAATGCTTCATTTTTTCAAAATGTATCAGGAAACTGTAAGTACTCAAAGCCCCCCGTCTTCTGATGGTCCCACGTTGAAAGTTATTTACGATGGGAATTTCTCGTGTGAAATATGTTTCAACGTGGTGGATGGAAAGCATATGACATTCCTCAGTTGTTCTCATCAGTTATGCGTGGCTTGTATAAGACGGTTGAAGAAGTTGAAATGTCCTCATTGCCGACAGAACATTAAAAATGTTAGCATTATAAAGAAGGCGGGTGAACGATACTTTATCTACAATAAAGCGATATGTAATACCACACGTCCTGAACCTCAACGTCCTGATCCAATAGAAATTGACGATGATGATGATGATGATGATAGTGATGAATAATAAAAAATAATATTATAATAATTTTTTATATAAACAAAAGTAAAAAATAAAATAAAAAATAAAAAAAGTAAAAAGAACATGTTTTTATTTTTATTAAAAAAATTTTATTAGATATTTCTTTTTTCAGCATTTTACAGATTTAAATTTAAAAATACGGCTATAAAGGTTAAAAAACTTAAGTGCTAACAAATATTCTGAATAGAATGTTTGACATCGACAAATGTTAAAAGATTGTGAATAAATATTTTCACAGCTAGATCTATGAGTGATATTATTAACTGATATAAATGCTTGATTTACATCATTATAAAATCTTAATTCACTTATAAGTTTTATAAATAAATCTATATGTTCTTTATCAATCTGGTTACTATGTTTTGTTAATAGTTCTTCCAATTCAGCTGATAACATCATTTTTGAGTTAGAATTATTAATATACTTTATGTATATGTATGCTATATAAAGAGTAAGAATCAACTAAAAATAAAATTAACAACTATAAAGGTTTTATTGATTAACAATGGCTTCTCTCTTTATATGAAAATTAACAAAATTTCTAAGTAAAATAACATTCTTTTCAGCACATATGTATATGATTAAAATTAATATGATTTCCACAAATCTTTATATGTGGATTATTTTTATATAAAGTTGATATGTTCGGACAATCCCAATAATCTAAATCAATTACAAATATTTGTGTTTGTATTGGATCTTCTGCAAGTAGTTCTCTTAACCATCTGACTTTTTCATATCCTTTAACATAAACAACAGGATATCCTTCCTCTTGCCTTTTTTTATATTTATTATTAGGTAATCTATTAAGTCTTTTATTGTAGACTCTCCAGTATTCCAATATAATCCATGCAAATGATTATATAACCATTTATTTGTAGCTCTATCCTTTTTACTTAATTCTGAATATTTTGTTGTTGATTTAATGTGAAAAGTTTTTCTTGCAAAATCACTGATTGAAACACAAACTTCTTTAGGATAATATTTATTATTAATAAAAAATCCTTGTAAATCGATAACTATAAAATTATTATGTTGTTCCATTATCAACTCTTATGAAAAACTAACATAAGATTATATAAAACATATTCTATATATATATATATATTTTTTCTCTTCCATACTTGGAAATTACATGTCAAAAACTAAATTATAATGTACTCCATCCATAACTTTTTTTAAATAATAGTTTCCAGTGGATAGATCGTCCATAACTTCCTGTGGTAGGTTGGTATATCTTTCTGGCAAGAACATTATATTAGTTTCCAACTCAATCATCGTCTTCGGACCGAATACTGTTGACTTTTTTACACATTTCAGAATTTTAAATTTCTGGTTTACAGGGAGTTGTTTTAGAGGTAAAATCTCCTTTGAATATTTGTTGATATTATTTAAATAATTTGATGTATTATTCATATTTTTTAGATTTTGTTTGAACGAGTAGAAGAAAATTTAGTTATTTAGTTTACAACTTTTGAAATATCAATGATGAATTCCTCATTTTACATCGTCTATTTAAGTGGAAAAATTGGAACTTCAATTTCATAATCACCAATATGAAATATATTATTTTCAACATCAACATTCGGTATAGAGTGATACGTATCGAAACTAATTAATCCGCAGAGATAAGGTTCCTTAAGTTGAATTGGCGGAAAGTAGTTTGCAACAAGTTGAGAAGTGTTTCCGTTTAAAGTTAACGTTATTGTCATCTTAGCGTATAGTTGTTGAATAATACAATTTTAAATTAATTAAACATCTTTTATACTAGATCATTAGCATTAATCCAAGAATTGTGTTCTGATGAAAATCCTAACCATTTTACATATAACATATTACCCTTTTTCTTTAAAACCTTTTCAACTAAATATGTTTGTGGGTACTTAGTTCTCATTAATTCATATTCATAGAAACCACCCTTTATATCATGGCCTTGATAGTCTTCTAAAAGGTATGTTTTTGGATTAGTATTTCTTAAATGTTTAATTTTAAAAATTTCAGTTGTCCAATTTGGTGTATAACCCTTTTCAAATACATGTTTATATTTGCTGATACGAACATTATCGCCAACTTTGAATTTAGGTTTTCTAAAAATCTTTAAATTGTTAAAGACAGTATCGAGTAAATGTTTTTCGTTTGTAGAATTCACTTCGTTTGGTGTCATTTTTATTGTTCTGTGAAGTGTGTTGTTGTATCCATCAACAAGATCTTGATATATGTTAATCCATTTGTATGTACCTTGATAACTAAACTCTTTCCACATCATTCCCTTTAATGTTCTATTAAATCGTTCAACTATTGACGCTTTCAAAACACTGTATGTTGAATAATGATTAATTTGATGAGATTGCATTAATTGTGTAAAATGTCTATTAAAAAATTCTTTTCCATCGTCTGTTTGTAAATTTTTCGGTTTTCGTTTGCTTTTATTAAAAATATTTTTCATTGCTTCTGTTACACTTAAAGCAGTTTTATTTTTTACTGCTTCAGCCCAAGCTTTTTTAGAAAATGTGTCTATAACAGTTAATAGATATCGATAACCTCTATTATACGATTCATATGCAATCATTTCAACTAAATCCGCTTGCCATAAATCATCAATTCCTTTAACTATAACTCGTCTTCTCACAAAATTTTTCCGTGCTTGTTTATGTAGTTCATTTACTACATCTCTTTTATTCACATTCATATTTTTTTCTATTCAAATGTAAAATTCTATATGACAATTAATTACTGTAATGTACTCTACTATAGAAATCATTTAGTGGAAGTATAAATATCTCTAATATCATTTATTGGAGTTGTTTCAGATTGTTGCTTTAGTTTAGGAAGTAAAGATTTAAAAAGATAATTTTCAATGTTGTTAAATTTCTTTTCGTTTTCAAATACAATTTTATTTACTGTATTTAAATCGTTTTTAATATTTTGATTTTCCTTTTGTTGTTTGTTAGTAAACGTCAAAATATCATTTTTAAGAGTTGCCAGATCAATTTTTATACGTTCTATTTCTTTCGATATCGATATAATACTATTTGTTTGTATATTTTCAATTTTTTCTATATTCTTCAAAATTGTTACATTATTGCTTTTAAGTGAATTATTGATTTCCTCTTGCAATAATTGTAATGAGTTTTTAAATTTTTCATTAACGTCATTAATTTTATTTATAAGCAAATCAGTTCTGTTATTAAGATATGATTTTGTAACGGCATCTTTAGGTTCAATAGGTGCAGTTAAATTCGATATTCTTTTTTTATGTAAATCTAAACGGTTACTGTCTACGGTAATATCGAGTGTTCTAAATAGATTTTTCTTAAAGATTGAATCATTTATCTTGCCGCGACTTTTTAAGCTTTCTCCAAATTTATTTATAGAACTCATTTTCTAATAAATTATATTAGCTTCTTTCAGTTCTTCAACTATGGATATTATTTCGTTTTTATGATTGTTATGTCCGACACTTGTAGATGATAGAAGTAGTCTTAGTCTATTGACTAACTCATTAGGATTATCCCAATATATATAGTTTGGTTTCTTGTAATCTACAGATTTAAGTGTTAAACCACTACCTTTCGTTAAGTTATTTGTTTTTGTACTAAATAGTTTTTTTATTATACGTTTATATTTAAAAGCTTTTGTACCTTTTATTTGACCATTCGGATGATATTTACGTCTGTATACATTTGTATCTATTAATAGATCTTTATATTTATTTAAATCGGTTTTTGTATAATGCAAGGGTTTTGCATGAAATATTAATTCGAATAAACCTGGAGTCATTTTCAATTTTATATTTCCTATTTTAATAGAATTATCATTATTAAAGACAAGTTTGTTATTGCCATATCGCCAATTGCCGCTTTCATCAATGTTGAATCCATAAATTTTATCTAAAGTTTTACTATTCATAAGAAGTTTAACATTTTGAAGTAGTGTTGATGATTTGTTAAAACTACTGTCTGTAAATTTTATACGTTTTCTATTCTTGTTTATATCAAATCTGCTTTTTCTTTTTGAAAATAAATGTGTAGTTTTGTTATGTTTTTTATATCGATCATAATTATCATCAAATACATCTATATTCTTTCGCTTTAAATCTTTTTTTTCATTTTTTATAAGTTTTCTATCATCATTGTTTATATCAGACATACTTTTTTGTTTTAGTGTATTAGTTTGTATATATTTCAGTTCATTTTCGTTGTTGTTGTTGTTATAGTTATCATGAACATTTACATTTGTTTTATTATTTAATAATTGTGTATTTTTATCATGAAATTTTTTCTTTTTTCTTCGTTCATTACTAACCTTACTCTTTATATATGTATTTTTTTTTAAATTTTTGTTTTCACTTTTAAATTGTTTATTATTTTCATAAGAGAGTGAGCTGAGCCTTTTTACAGCCCTTTTATTTTCACTAAACGGTGTACTAGTTATGTTTATGTTTTTTTTATATTCAGAATATGGTATATCAGACGTTGACATGTAACTACTATCATCTTTAACATTATTGTAATTGGAAGAAGGAATGTTTTGATTATAATTCTTTATTTTATTAGATGAACTGCTAATACTGTCAAAACTAATAGCATCATCATTTTGATTTGATTCGCTTATATCATCATCATCATCATCGTAATCATCATTTATTAATGAATAGTTATTTAATTTTTTCTTATTGTTACTTTCAAGTTTTTCAATTATATGATTTAAAGGTTTTGTTATAGGTTGAAATGTATCTTCTAATGTATTTACCCTATCTATATTATTTAATTTAATATTTTTTAATTTTTCTTTTAATATTGTTCTGGTTTTTACAATATCCTTTAATAAGTTATTATTATTCATATTTATTTTTTATTGGTAATGAATTGCTTATGATCTGCTTATGATCTGCTTATGATCAGGTTAAGATCTGATAACAATCTGCTTACGATCTGATCACTATCTGCTTACGATCTGCTCACTATCTGCTTATGATATGCTCACGATCTGGTATCTGTTTACAATCTGATTACGGTCTGTTAACGATCTGCTTTATATTTAAAAAATCTATCTTATATCTGTATAAAATTATCAAATCCCTTACGATATCTTCCTTTATTCAATTCATCATCATCTTTACTAACAACAAGAAATCCATATTTATCTTTCCAACATCTATTACATATATCTATAAATTGATTAAATGACATATCACCAATAACATGATCATTATAGATATGACGTAAATTCATCTCATCTTGCTTAAATACAACAATCATATTTGCATTGTCACGTATCAAGTGTTTAGGAATTTTCGTATATGTTTGACACAAGTAAAAACAATCAATATTTTTATGTCTACCCATGCAAAAGTAATCTCTTATCGAATTTTGCTTTCCACAAATCACATCATCGAAAATCATTATTGAATGCGGATTTGCTTTTGCTGGACTTAAAACTTGGTCATTTTCCGAAAACGTATAGAGACTGATCCCCTTAATAGGATTGATTAATTTCCTTAAATAACAGTATTTTGGTTGATATAGAGATTTTGAATATATGTATATGTTTTTAAAGCAAAGACCATTAGGACTCTCTATGAGACTAATCATGACATTAGTCTTACCACAATTTGATGGTCCCACAATTAATGCTCTTATTGAATTTGGTAATAGAGTGCTATGTCGAGTTTTAGACCGTTTTTCCTCTGCATTATCAGCATTTCGAATAACAATTCTTTTAGCTTGTTTAATTAAACGCATGTTGATTACTAATAAAGTCTTATTATTCAATGTATCTTATATATACATATATATATATATATATAATATATATATATATATATAGATAAACATTTTTTACTTACATCTTAATCGTATACCATTTGCGGATGAAGTATGATCATAAATTACTATAAAAACAAAAATAGTTATCAGTCTACGACTGGAAGTGGTTTGGTAAACACATTAATTAACAAATTACCTTTTGAATTACATTTACCTGGATATCAATTTTGCGGACCTGGTACAAAACTTAAAGAACGTCTAGCAAGAGGAGATAAGGGTATAAATTTATTAGACGCTGCCTGTAAAGAACACGATATTGCATATTCGCAAACACATGACATAAATAAAAGACATCAAGCAGATCAAATATTAGCTGAAAAAGCCTGGCAAAGAGTAAAAGCTAAAGACAGTGATATTAAAGAACGTGCAAAGGCATGGTTTGTAACGAATGCTATGAAAACAAAAGTAAAATTCGGATTAGGTATGAAGAATCAACGACATAGGAAAAGAAAGAATTCAAAAAGAAGGAGAAAAGGAAAGAAGACCAAATGTAATAAAAAATTGTTTTTAAACACCGTTAAGAATACATTTAACCTTTTGAAAAAGGAAAATCCCGCTAATATAAATGATGCTGTTAAAATTGCAAAGAAAGCTGTTCATATTAACTTCAAAGGTAAAAGGAGATCTAATATAAGTATACCAAGAGTTATTCCATTACCAAAAATTGGCGGCTTTCTACCATTAATACCCGTCTTGACAGCATTATCAGCATTAGGCGGTTTAGCTTCAGGTGGATCAGCTATAGTAAAAACAATAAACAGTATAAAAAATGGTAAAGAACAATTGGCAGAAGCTAACCGACACAACAGATATATGGAATCAATTGCAATGGGAAAAGGATTATATATTAAACCATATAAAACTGGATATGGATTGTATTATAGCCCAGCTTCAAAAAACTTTTAGAAAATCTACCCAATCGCCCCCTAACAGATTTAGATATAAGAAAATATGGTAAACATCTAAAATACTTTAGAGGTGTTTTCATGCGTGATTCTCTACCTAAACGACCATTCAAACAAGAATGTGGTGTTGTCAATTTGGATAATGCAAAAGGTGCTGGAACGCATTGGGTAGCATACTATAAAAATCATAATTATAAAGAATACTTTGATAGCTTTGGAGACTTGCAACCGCCACTTGAGATTGTCAACTACTTAAAATTTCCCCATTGAATATAATTATGAACGAAAACAAAAATTTAATACATTTAATTGTGGACACTTGTGTTTAAAATTTTTATTCAATAAATATAAATTGAACTGAAATAATAAAAAAAATAAATTGTTTTATTTTATTTGAAACCTGAAAAACAAGAAATTTCCCCCACTCAATAAATAAAAGACTTTTTTTACTTTTTTATTAAAAAAATTTTTTATTAAAAAACAAAAAACCTGAAAAAAGAAATCCCTCAACAAATAAAAACAACTTTTTTTTAAATTTTGAATTCCTTTATTTAGACTATAAAATATCAGAGTCTGTAAAGGTTTTATATAGAATGTAAAATTTTTCTCCCTCGAAGAGCACATAATTCTCCTCGAGTTTGATGGTGGTCCAGTAAGACTCTTCTCCATCGGCGAGGAAGACATCAATATAGTCTTCCCTCCACTTCATCGTACAGTTCTTCTGCAGAACGTAATGTATTAGAAGTGTTTCAAACAAAGGTTTGAAACATTTTTCCGTCTTCCTCTCTGCGAGGAACGCTGCCGCTATTGAAAGTTCTTCAGCGAACTTATCATCCTGCCAAAGCTGAAACTGTGATCTCAGTTTAAGCTGGCACACACAATTCATGTTTTCACAAAACATTTTACTTTTTTAATAATTCCAATATGTTAACTTACTCCCTTTTTATACAAATTTTCAATAATTCGAACATCTGATAAGAAACAATGTGTTTAGAGTTTTCTAGCATTATATATAAAAATTCTTACTTTTCAGTTGTTTTAATTTAACCACATTATTCGATAAAAGTAGTTGTTCCATTTTTTTTTTATATTAACCAGTGCATTTAATTGTGGTTTTTATGTTTAAAGAAATGTGATACCTTGAATTTTTTTTATAAAATTGAAAAATAAAATAAAAAAACTGATTTATTTTCAAATATACACACATATGTATGTACTTTATTATTTCATATTACATTCTTATAAACTACTTAATCTATATATTTACATTTAAAAAAAATATCATCATCATCGTCTTGCATAAATTCTCTATATAAATTTAAATTTGATGATGATGATGATGATGATGTTGATGTTGACATTATTTTATAATGTCCCCATGCATATGTATTGATATCATTTTCTTTAATAAATCTCTTATCGTCTAAGTAACTTAATGTTAGTTTACTAATATTTTGTGTATAAATTTGATGTATCTTAGATCTAAATATATACATTGTGTCATAATACAATTTTTTCTCTAATAAACATTTTCTAAAGTCATTTATACTTAATTTTTTAGTTACACATTGCTTAACACCTTTAATCTTTTTAATTTCCTTATCAACTCTATCGATTTTTACTGAATACATTTTAGCTCTTAAACCAATGAATTCTTTAATATTTTTTCCATTACACTCATCCTTCATCATTCCTAATACTTTTTTATTAATTTGAGGAAAATTATATGGATTGTCTTTTGAATATGCAGACGTATCAAAATGTGTACTGATATCATTTTTTATATCACTATACAGATCGTCTGTTTTAATATTGTAAATAAAGGAATCAGTATCCATATAATTGAGTTGAAGGTTTTCACAATATTTAGGTTTTATGTAATCATAATGAAAACTATACATTTTCCATTTGGATATTTCTAAAACTGAAAAACCAATATAAATTGGTTTATTGTATTCAGTTTTAATTCTATTCAATTGAATGGCATGCATATTTTCATGAATTTTGAGTACACTATGGAAATTAGGTTTAGCAATTAGAGCTCTAGCACCTAATTTTTTACCTCTACTCTCCCATTCACATACTATTTTAATGTCTTTTCTCTTATCAACATTTTCCATAGTCTTGCCATAAACAGCATTATTTAACAATTTAAAGAAATTTTGTTCAAATGAATTTTTAGCTAGTGTTCTATAATGATTATTCAAATCAATATATTTCTTTAACCAATCAGACTGACTAAACTCAAGAATTCTATGGATTTTTTTCAAAATCAATCCATGTTTTAAACATTGTTGTAGATTTCTATAATGTATAATATAGTTTTTCTTATTATTTAGATCTGTTATTAATTTTCTCTGTTTCATGCTTTCAATTTTCTTATTCTCAGCACAAAATGGTAAATCATTATGATAGTCGTGCAATGTCGATGGATATTCTAAATCTACTTCTAATATATAACCCAATGGAGAATCTTCTTCTATATTATTAACATTAAAATTTTCAAAATTTTCAACCCATTTAAAATTTTTATACGGAAGGTATTTTGACATTGCATAACCATATAAATTATTTACATCTAAATATATTATATAATTTGATTCCTTGTTAGGATCATAATCACTAATATATTTATTATTAGCTATTGAATATCTATTAGAACATTGAACAATACCTCCCCTGATACCTCGAAGAACGAAATTATACATATCAATATCAGTCAGCAACTCTAATTCTATTTCAGTTGTTTTCAACATTGCATCCCACGAGAGACCAGGAGTAGTATAATATTGAGAAGGATCTAAATTATAAATGTTTTTACATACTTTTCGAAAATTTTCAAATATGTCACAGAGCAATAGAACGTCTACTTTTAAATATAAAAGTAAATAATCCTTTAATGTTATACATTTAAATGTCTTCCATACTTTTTGTGCATGTTCATAATCCTCTACACTACACGACTCGTTAGTTAATTTATTAAAGAAAACTGAAATTGGAGGTAATTGAGTTTCATTGAGACGATTTTCAGAATCTAAGTAATCGTACGGAAAGACACCTTTACGTTTCATTAAATTGAATTCTTCAACATTTGAATAGTTTGATTTTACTATTGTTAAATCGTCATCGGATAAATAAGATGCTAATTTCTCTAAACTAGATGGCATAAACCTAAATGAATCGAGAAACCGTAACTCAATTGTATTCTTATCATTTACAAGAATTCTTTTTGATATGGATACATAAAGTTCCTTATTTAAAGGTATAATATTTATATCGCCTTCAATAGATGAAAGCTCTCTAACAAACAAGTGACAATCATATGCTGAAAGATTATGAAAAAATATAGGAATGAAATTCGCAATTTGATATTCTAAATTACACTTGTTATGAGCAGCACCTCTATATTCACCGGTTAGATGACAATGATCAGCTACCCTATCTTTAATTGATAAAATTTTTTTACAAATATGACATATCTTGCTTTCATAATGTTGCATCTGTTGACGTGGCGTTAAAGAATTCATTGGTTTAATAACACTTAGATGGTTAGTGTAAATATCTAAAATATCGCTTACTAAGCTCTTAAAAAAATGTTGTGGTGCATTATTACCATTGTAAATTTTAAAAATATTTAAATCTGAATTATAGAAACATTTAATATAATAACTATAAGCAAATGGAACATGTTTTTGTACTGATTTAACATTTATGGAATTTTGTATATTAATTGATTCTAGAATACATTCAAAATCAGCATATACAACAAAAGGTACATCCAATTGCTTTTTAAAATTTTTATAACTAAGCTTGCTGTTTTCTCTACTAGGCATTTTAGTTATCATCTTATTGCATTCTTTCTTATGATTTTCCAGCGATGACTCATTATGGAAATGCATTAAACATGTATTACATATATAAATACATTCGTGGTGATTTGTTAGTTGACTTTTAATTAATCTGTAAATGTGAGAGAGGAAAAATTTAATTAGTGAAAGTTTTCAACTATCACCTATTTATAAAGTTATTTACCTTGATATATTTTTAATCCATACATAATGGAATTTATCACCATCTTCCAACAGCAGCAAATTAATGTGTTTAGATTTTTCGTGCTGGGAAAAATAATATGGACCGACTATATGATTCTCATTATCTAATGCAAACACATTAACGCTAATTCCAATATTATTTTTTTCAAAGATTTTAATTTCATTAACTGAAAGCGGAAAGCTCAAGTTCTTAAAATTCAATTCAATGTCATTTTCCAGTTTTATGATTTCATCTTCTATATTATCAACATTATAGGACATCATTCTATATGAATGGTCTTCAATTGGATGTAATGCAGATATTATTGCCCACTTGAAACAATACTCATCATTATTCTGAACATTGATACAGGCAAACTTTCTCTGTATTTCCCGTGGTAGGGGGATGTATTGAGAACCTTTTATACATTTATATTGATTAATGTTTATCTCAAGGCGTGATATTTCAATTAATGACCAACCGCTGTCACGTTCCTGAAATTCACTCATCTTTTTCACAATTACAGCACATTGTTCATTGTAAAGATTGAGAATGTCTTCGTCTGTTGAAAGCATTCTAAGAATAATCATTTTAGTCTGATGAGACTTAACATCAATTATGCATGCATCATCTTCTTCTTCCTTTACCAACAGATATTCACAAAAAAGTTCCATGTTAAATTTTACGCTTTCATATTTTTTAATCACATCACTTAATAATTTAATTATTTTATCTCTGATCGTAGAAAAAAATTTTTCAGGAATTATATCATCTTTATTTGTGTTTTTAACTAAATATGTAATAATACGATTGTTGAATGATGACTTTATACATTTAATATCATCACAATCGTTGTCATAATTATCTGATCTCTCAGCACAGTTTATTTTATGTTCATTTGTCCTTTTATGATAATGCCAGTTTGTTTTCGGAATATATTTTTTACATTCTTCACAATAAACACTAATTTCACCGTTTTTATTATCTTCTGTGTGAGAATGTGAGTGTTGATGCCATTCCGCATGATTTGAAAAATATTTATTACATATTTTACATTTAAATGATGAGGATGGCCCATCATGATAGAGTCTAATATGTCTTCTCAGATTTCTATTCAGAGTGAACACTTTTGTACAAAATTCACAAATAAAACCACCGGCCATTTCTTATTTTTTTCTTTATGTGCTTAAGAGCTTATATGATGATAAAGAAATATAGATTTCTGAAACTGTACTATTTCTGTTAACTAACAACACCCCGTATTTATATCAAAATTTTTTTGCGTATTAAGAATTATTTAGAGAAGTTTTGTGTAATCATAATCTAAACACATTTTATCTAACCACAAACATTTAATTTTAAAAACAGAAATTGTAAGTTACATTCCTCTTTTTAAAAACAAAAACCCCACTCTTTTTTATTTTAAACATTAAGAATTAGCTGGAGAAGTTTGTTGTTGTTATCGGTTGAGTTTAATATTTTACATAAACAATTCTGTTGAGCAATGATAAACGAAATTGTGGTTAGGGGTGTTATGTTTCAACTGCCCACGCCACTTGCACAAATGTAGAAGCTGGATGATGGGCAAGTTGTTAAGCTTTAGATTTATGAAATGCAGCAGGTGCAGCATGTTTCGGGGAGTTATGTTTCAACTTCCCACGCAGCTTGCTCAAGTATTGAAATGTAATGATGAGCAAGTTGCATAGCATTAGAATTAAACTTCCCATAGCACTTGTAAAAAACTGATGGATATACAATCATTTGTCGAATATATCAACAATCTAAAAACAAAACAAACTAAACATGGAGAACATTTCGAAGATTGCGTCTGGTCTAATGAAGATGCAACATGCGGCCCAGACACCTGTCATTGTCATTATTATCACAACAAAAAGAAACAAGTAGAAGAAGAAGCAACAAAAATAATAAATTTCTATTATTTATTGAAATGTAAAAAAACGGTACTTTTAATAAAACTTAATTACATTTATAAGAAATGTAATGTATTTAGTCATAGAATAATATTTTTTAATTTACCCCCCACCCCCCCCACAATAAAATATTAACAGAAAAATTAAACAGAAACATTTTTTTATTTCAACGTTAATCACATAGGAAAAATCTAAATATAGCACAAAACATTCTTTAATCAAAACAATGCACTTACTTCTTAACAAACTAAACTATAATTACAACAAAACTGCGTTTTATAATTCCTCATCAAAGAACTAAACTTTTCATTTAACCAAAGAACCACACGAAAAATCTAAATATAAGTTAACACAGCCGACATGCCGGCAACTTCCCCATAGCACTTGTTAGGGTTAATCAGAATTGATATTCTGGTTCTTTGTTTAAACATTGCATTAGAGCAATGATAAACGAAATTGTGGTTAGGGGTGTTATGTTTCAACTGCCCACGCCACTTGCACAAATGTAGAAGCTGGATGATGGGCAAGTTGTTAAGCTTTAGATTTATGAAATGCAGCAGGTGCAGCATGTTTCGGGGAGTTATGTTTCAACTTCCCACGCAGCTTGCTCAAGTATTGAAATGTAATGATGAGCAAGTTGCATAGCATTAGAATTAAAAACTAAACTTTAATATAGGTTTATACAAATATTAAAACAACCGGCATAAACGCATCACAATCACCTTACATCACCAATCACCTTACATCACCCTACATATTAAACACACTATTCACTAAACAACCAACACTAACATTACATAAACCTACTCATTACTTCACCCTACACACACACACAACACACTCATCACCCTACATATCACACACCCATACAACACTCGCATACCGCGTTACATATCCATCGAACAACCAAAATGACCGACTGTAGCGTAGGCATGCTCCCAAAAATGTATGGAAAAAGTGGCCCCGAAAGCCCATAAACATACTACTGGGATAGTCATCGTAGTCTAGTGCCTTATTAGATGAGAGCCCGTGGTTCAACCCATGGATCAACGAAATCTGAAAAAATATATCGTTTGGCGAAAAACTCTGTCAAAAACTGTTACTCTCTGCATAATAAAATTGCCACGAAAAATTTCTCAAATCTATCATTCGAAGCCGACATTAAACAGTAGGTGCCACAACTCACGCGCAGAATTAACACGCACAACATGAATGATGTAAAAGTTTAGGTTGTCATCCTGACTAAAGCTATAATTAGCCGACCGTTTACGGAACGCAAAGGAACGTAACTGCGTTTATAGCGTAAGAATGACAATGTAAACGATTGGACCACTCATGTTGTGTGTGTTAATTTTATACATGAGTGGTGGTACCTACAGTTTTAGCACGACACCGAGCGACAGATTTTTGAAAAACTTTTCATGACAATTTTATTTACCTTCAGAGTTTTTGTCAGAAATCTGCTGAGAGGAAGTCGCCGAAGGAATATTTTTTCATTATTTCGTTTTGATGTCTGGCCTTACGTCTAATAAGCCAACACGCTACTTACTAGATTACGGCGACGATTACTCAAGCGGAATATAATTTCGTTAAGCATTTGCATTATTTTCGTATGCTACATACCAACGTATGTTCCCTTACGTTTCGTGAACTTTTGACTAGTTCTAGTTTAAGGATTGTAATGTCTAATTAAGTAAGTAAGTGATAACGCTGATGTGCCAGTCGATATGAGATGTTAGCTGCGTGCTTAGAAGGCTAAAAAGAATCAATAGCCATAATTACTGCTGGCCCTACTAGAATGAACGAATAATAGTTGATTCGACCTGTAGTAATTGTCTGGGCTGGTGTATGTAAGATCATGTTCTACAAGAACGAATATAAAACCAATATTTCATGTCCTATTAAAGAGTAATACAGAGCACTTACTTCCCTTGGAAAAGAAAGAATTTTTATTCAAACACTCTGCTTTAATGCTGCGTCCCATGATGGCCCCACACTTTTGTGGAGCAAATCCTTTCACATTTAAGGACCTGTTTACATTAAGCATTTTACTCCTATCAAATACTGGCGTTTAAATGTATTCTGAATTGTTAGTTTGCCTGTCTTTCTTCCTTAAATTCTTTAATTGTGCTTCATATGGTATTTATATCGTATAGTGATTGGATTTTCAAACTCTTTTGAATAATTTTTTAATTTCTTAAATGAAGAAAATCTCATTCCTAAGTAAGCTGGATACTGAAGCCTTTTTATATCCAATCCATCTTTATTATCCATATGTATCCATATATATACACAATTTTAGTTTCTGTTTCAGTTTATGAATGAATAAATCTTTTGGAAGCAACGAAACTAAACATCCTTAGTTTCCTGTTAAAAAAAACAAATAAGAATGCAAAGAAATTAGACGCCACCACAACATTATTCAACTTTGACTTTTGCATGCGATTTACTGTAAAAGAAAAAGAGAAGCACCATGAGTTGCGCCATCCATCCATTCCCCTTTTATAAGATGAATCTGTTTGTCATCAATAAATTATTCGTAATATCCTTAAATGTTTGCCAGTCAGTGACATTCATCTTTATAACTAAACATAACGGCAGTTGAGCTTAACTCAATTACAGTTAAGTTAACGGATATTGAGAGTGACATTTGTAGCACAATTTTTATGTTCATTTGTGTAATGAAATACTGTTCACCGAAAACAGAATAATTAAAACAATGAAGGATGAAAAACATGAAAACAAATTCAAACTAAAGGCAACAAAGCTGCTTCAGTTTAATATCGTGACAAGCCGTTTAGGTGAAGCATTACTACTAAACGCGAATAAGCAGAGCTTTTGTCAGGAATCTGCTGAAAGGAAGTCGCCGAAGAAATATTTTGTCATACTTCGTTGAGTTGGATATGCCTGACCTAGAGTTTGAACCGTGGCCTCACGTCTAATAAGCCAACATACTATTTACTTGACCTCGGCCACCTTTGTGTTATAATACTACATGATACAAATACTCTTTTGGGAAGTAAAAAAAAAAAAACGAATTAAAACTAAACTTTAAACGCGTTTTAATTTATTTTACCTCCAACAGAGTACATGCATGGGTGTATGGGTATGTTAAATACTTGCCATTCACATTTCATTTTAAAATTTCCTGTGTTAAGCAAATTTATTTGCGTTTTCGTTTTTGGAAACGAGGTCAGCGAATTAAATTGAAATATTTTTCATGTTTTTCATGTTTTTTTTATGACAAATTCCGGGTCATCTATGCAAAATTAGTCATACACTTTGTGGTGTTGATGTGCTGGTGAAATTATTTCTAAAATTCAAACTCATTTAATGGAAATCGTAATTAAGTTGGAAATCGGATATGTATGATGCCTTGAAGCTAATGGGCGTTGGTTTTAATATTTTTGGAATTTTTTTTGTTTTTAGTTTTTAGTTTTTTGTATATTGAGCGTGTTAATTAAAATGAATTTGAAATTGTTTTTAGGTCGATTGCATTGCAATTCACAGAGAATATATTTCAGAAAAAAAAGAACATTTTTTCTTTTTTTCTTTCTTTTTTTTTCTTTTTCTATGAATATATTTTAAATTTAATTTATTTATGAAAAGAGAAAAACAAACATGTTGCATGTTTGAAAGATTGATTTAAATAAACGAGTATGTTTTTATTGATTTCTATTTTAGAAGTATAAAAAAAAGAAAAAACAATTGAAACAAAAAATCAATGAAATGTTGTTGGGAAAACAACACCAACTCGCGAGTTTATCTGTTGCTACGGAATTAAATCGAAATGTTTTTGTAATAAATTTTATTCCAATAATTACAGATTACTAGAGATCTTAGAAGTTCAAAAATTAAATAAAAATTATGCAACTCGGGCTTAAGACAACACACGTTAGAATTACGAGCTAGCTTTTCACACCACTTATCTTGGGTGCTTTAATTTTACGCATGAATGGCGGGACCTACAGTTTAACGGTCGTCTTCGTACAACAAATTTCTGAACAACTTTTCATGGCAGTTTTATTTACTCTCAGAGTTATTGCCAGAAATCTGCTAAGAGTAAGTCGTTGTAGAAATATTTTTTTCATATTTCGTTTTGATGTCTGAACTGGGGTTTGGACCAGAGATCAGCAATGAGTATTCAAAAAGATGTGTAGAATTGAATCATACTCATAATTTCTGATTCTTACTTCGCAATCATACTTATTTTAATATCATGGAACCTCTACTCATATTCAAAGTTTGAAGTACACATCATATTCATACTTAACAACACGTATGATTCTGTTGATTTCGATTCGCCATAACTCAACGTATACACGAGTCACAAAATAAGTATGAATCGCCTGCGAACACTAAAATACTTACTAGAAGGTGGTGTATTTGCTCTGCTTGCTGCTCTGTCTTTTCTGCTTATTTGTCTTTTTTTGTAAAGGCAACAACTAACTGTAAATTTTAAGGAATGGTTCGAGTCACTCGAATCATTTATAAGTATTCGAAATATTTTTCTAAAGTTATGAATTTAAATGAGTAGGCTGGCTTATGAATCAAACATATTTCGAATGGTATGAGTTTGATGTCAACGTTGTAAGCATACTCATTGCAACCTGTACTTACATATAAATCAACGTTGTAGTGAGTACGAATAAATCAGAATACATAGTTAAAATTCAATATTGTTGACTCACTTATAATCAAAATTTCATGAGTGCTTATGAATAGCGAAAAAACGCTTCATTGCTGATCTCTGGCTTGAACCGAGGCCTCGTGTCTAATAAGCCACCATACTACCTACTAGACTGCGGCGACTTCTAAGACATATAAATACTCAAATTTTGAGTAAAGTTATGTTTTTATTCTTAACATTGAGTTGAAAATACGGCTGGTTAGGGAATAACATGTTTTTTTTAAGCTAAATTAATTTATTTTTGAAGAATATCATTACATATGTATGTATATTAGGTTATAAGAACGTAGCAATTTCTGAATACAATTTATCATACAGTTTCCCATCTTTGAGGGGAAAAATGTTTTTTAAATACTTTGAATAAGTGACTGTAGGCGTATGTGTGCCTTTAAAATTTTGTATACGTCACATACGCCGCATTGTGTGTGATTTGCAAACAATCTTTGAAAGAAGATATCGTTCATGAACTTTATAATCCTGCGATGTCAACAATGAATCATTTCAACAACAATACATACATAGTTTATCATTGAACTGTAAAGTAATGTAAAGTAGACAGAGAGAAAGAGAGAGAGAGAGTCTTTTGAAAAATGATTCTGGAATTTAAATTTAAAATGTTGAAATTCCATACATTCACAGTCTTATTTTATTTTATTTTCTTTATTTATTTTAATTTTTTTTTTAATTTTTCTTTTCTTTTGTTCGATTTATTTTCTTTAAGAAGTTTTCGTATTTATTTTTTAAGTCGCTTAATAAATTATTTAATCTACCAAACCAACCAGTTTACAATTTTATTTCTTTCATGTCACGATTCAAAGTCATTTGAAAAGTTCCATTATTATTCGTACTCACTACAACGTTGATTTATAAGTACAGGTTGCAATGACTATGCGTACAACGTTGACATCAAACTCATACCATTCGAAATATGTTTGATTCATAAGCCAGCCAACACATTTAGATTCATAACTTTAGAAAAATACTTCGAATGCTTGTAATTGATTCGAAATATGTTTGATTCATAAGCATAATTGGCCATTACAACCCTTCAGTCAGGATTACGGCCTAGCTTCTCAACACCACTCATGTTGTGTGCGTTAATTTTATACATGAGTGCCGGGACCTACAGTTTAAAGTCGACTCCGAACGTCAGATTTTTTGAGAAGCTTTTCATGGCAATTTTTACTCTCAGAGTTTTTGCCAGAAATCTGCTGAGAGGAAGTCGCCGAAGAAATATTTTCATATTGTCTTTTTGATGTCTGACCTGGGATTCGAACTCGGGCCTTTCGTCTAATAAGCCCTAAGTCCAATAATAAAGTAAGTTTATTGTCATCATAATCCTAATCAATTATTTATCATATCTTTGCTCTGTATTGACGGTTTTTTATTTCATATTCCATTCGATTATGCTACGATTGGCATTTAATATTGTTACGTTTATAACTCTTAAAAACGTTCAAAATATGAGCTCGTAGATTGCAAATAAAATAAAAATAAATTCGATGTTTACTTTTAATTAAAATTCTTTATTATTCGCACAATTCTGTGTGCCATTGTTCACAACTTGATGTAAACAACAACAATTGCTTTTCTTAGCTAGTCCTCTGTTTATACCCTTTGCATAAACGATAACAATTACTAGACAATTATTCGACAGATATTTGTAACCTAGATCTTCAAACCACGATTGCTCTCTTCCAACATACCGCGTCTTCACACAAGACTGACTGAACTTCACTAACTCAGTCTGATAAATTTTCTTGAAAGCGAACGTTCATGACTTCGCCTTCTCGAAATCGCTATAAATGTAAACATTGTTGTTTACTTTTACTATTTTAGTGTTGTTGGTGTATTTTTGTTTACATTTATTCTTGTAGTGTTGTTGGTGTATTTTTGTTTACTTGTTTACCATTTTCTTATGCTGATGTTTGTTGTTATATTAAGCAATACGATAATTTGTAAACAGATTTGTTTACTGCATTGTTTTGTTTTTGTAGCTTTTGCTTATAATTTTAAAGTTAAGTAAAAGAATAACACCAGTATCTTGGTTTTTCATTTTCGTAACAATATCTTTGCTCTGACAATTTTTTATTTCATATTCCATTCGATTATAGTACGGTTTAATATGAATAAAAAACTAAAAAAATTAATTTACTGTACAAATGATGTGGCAAGAATGAAGAACTACATAAGAAGAAAGTTTTTCATGCCACTCCAACATAAGGGAATTGTTGTAAGTTCTGGATAAAGGAAAAAAAAAAAATTAATGTCTCTTTCTAAAGGAATTTCAAATACAAATAATGGTGACAACGCAAGTACTTTTCCCTTAAAAGTTTTTTTCCTTCCTTTCATTTTTTTTTTGTTAAAGTTTAGTGACTCAATAATAAGCACACAATCCAATCCATTTGCAGTCTTTAGTTTGCAGTCAATTGTTTAATCCTCTGGTTTGTAGTCTTTATCCCCAGAAGGAAGAAAAGAACAAATTTGTTCATTTTTTTTATATAAACTCATGCTTATTAGCATTTGTGCTTTAATATAACCTGTGTAAGCTTCCTTTTTTTTTGATTTTTTAAATTTCAACAGGTAGTCCCATTTGATTACCAGGGATACCCAGGGATTACAGAACTATTCTTGTTGCTTTACTTTACTTAACTTCTGTACTTCTGTCGTACTTTACATGATGATGATTTAACTTTTCAAATTTTCTTCAAGAAACGTGATAAAATTTTCTAAAAGAATTCCTCGAAACAACAAAATTTCTTATCGTTTTTGGCAACATGAAAATAAATTTGCATTTAAATTACTTACTTACATGCGTACAGATATAAACAGACGGCAGGCAGGCACAACAAAATCGTATTATTTTTAGGCATTAAAATCAAAAATAACTTCTTGAAACAGAATATTCTGTTTTCTTTTTTGGGGGCGAGGGGTATTGTATAGATTGTTTCGAAAGATTGCTACGCTAAGACCACAAGCATTTGATTTAAAACCAGTTGATGTAGAAGTCAAGCAAGTAGGATTTATTTTTATAACGACGATATTTGAAAGGGTAAAACGAGTGAGTGAGACACAAAAAAAGAAAACACATTGTTCACACGAAATCCGACTAAACTGTAGAAGAAGATTTTTAGATAACAATTTCTTTAAGAAGCTGAAGGAAGTATAAAAGTATATGTTTCAGAGTGTTAAAACTGCCAGCGACCAGATTTAATGTTAACAATATTGTTACGAAAATAGAAAAATTTAGATACTGGCGTTTTCCCATTAAAATTATAAATAAAAGCTAAAAAAACAATGCAGCAAACAAAACTGTTTACAAATTATCGTAATGCTTAATATAGCAACAGACACCAGCATAAAAAAATGGTAAACAAAAATATACCAACAACACAACAATTTCAAGAAGGCGAAGCCACGAACATTTGCCTTCAAGTACATTCATCAGACTGTTAACTCTGCCATATAAAAGGCAAGGCAAAGCAGGCAACGAAGTTAGTAAAAGTTCAGTGAGTCTTGTGTGAAGACGCGGTGTGTTTGAAGACAGTAATCGTGATTTGAAGATTTCCGTTACAAAGATTTATCTAATAATTGTCTAGTAATTCTTATTGTTTATGCAAAGGGTATAAACAGAGGACTAGCTAAGAAAAGCAATTGTTGTTGTTTACATCAAGTTGTGAACAGTGGCACATAGAATTGTGCGAATAATAAAGAATTTTAATTAAAACTAAACACCGAATTTAGTTTTACTTTATTTGCAATCTACGAGCTCATATTTTAAAGGTTTTTAAAAGGTAAACACGTAACAATATTTTAATCCTTTTAGTGTTGAGTTAATTTTCACATATTTTGCTTGAAGTGCACAGAACTATAAAACTTCTCCTCAAATGTAAATGGTTTTTCGTAATCCTTTCGGTTACGTGTAACGCAATGTGAAGTCGCCGTAGTTTAGTAGGTAGTTTGCTGACGTATTAGACGTGAGTGAGGCCATGGTTCAAACCGCCAAAATATTTCATCGGCGACTTCCTCTTTGCAGTCTTCTGTGAAACCTTATGAAAAATCTGTGGTTTAAACTGTAAATCGTGTCACTCATGCACATTAAATTAAGCAACGCATCATGAGTGGTGTGATGAGCTATGAGGTCGTAATTCTGACTAAAGGGTAGTAATGACCAATTAACTAAATACGTCCTAAATATTAGTAAATGACTACTAATGTTGAAATTATTCAATAGATTTGAAACTATAAAGACTTATGTATTGGTCCATATATTGGCTTCTTTAAGGATCTAAACATATAACAAAATATGTTCATAATAAAGACTGTCTATGACCAGATTTTATGTGGACCGTGGTTTATGCCCACAATATTTAGTTATTAAAAAAAGTATGTGAACATTTTTGGCAGCTATTCAAATAACTGTACAGAATACGGTTTTACTTTATTTGTGGTTTGAAATTTTGAAACCAACAGCAATATGAACACACAAAATATTTTAAATAACAGTCGTATCAATTGCAATAAATTTTCAAAAGAAATTTTATTTAAAATTCTTTTTTAAATTACATTCACTTGACGTTTATAATATTAATTTACCGTGTTAGTATTCCATAGGCAGTGTGTTGGCTTATTAGACGTGACGCCTCGGTTCAAACCTCAGTCCAGACATCTCGGCCAACACAAAATATGAAAAAAAAAATATTATTTCGGCGACTTCCTATCAACAGATTTCTGTATGTATACTAATAATAATATGTATGTATGCTTAATAAGAATTCTCACGAATTGCTCTTCATTACCTTAATTAACACGAATATTTTAATTTTTTTCTTTGTTGCTGGCATAAGAATTAGTAGTCAAGGTCAGACATATGTATGTATATATTCCTGAAGGGAATATATTGATTGCATGTTCTGTCAATTCATTCGAATTGTATTAGGAGACATGCTTAATTAGTATTAAAGCAACATGTGCTTTCTAAATAGCAATAAAAATAAATTGATTTCAAAGTACTTCATGCGTACTTAATACATGGCATTCATACATATGATTAGGAAGGTATAAATTTGTTAATTTTGCAAACCAATGCACCTGCTGTAGACTCATTACTAATGAAGGTAACGTTCGGAAAGTATTGTATAATTTTCTAACGGGGTTTTGAATTGATATGGGAATCTGAAGAAGGCGATTCATTATACGGTGGCATCATAGGGAGGTATTTTGCCAACAGTTCAACAAATCACATGCAAGACCACAGTAAACAATAAAAAAAAGTTAATAGACAGTATAACACATAAGGGAATACGAATAGTGCATACACTTAAATACTTACAGTGAGCGTCAAAAGAAATTGCACATTAAAAAATATATAAATTAATAAATTACCGTTATTTTTATTTTCAAATTGTTTCATTGCCAGTTTTTAAAATTGAAAAAAAAAAATTCGAAATATTGTGAAATTTTTTCGGGCACTCTTCTTAAGTGGTAAAAGTTGATGTATATAAAATTTTTTTTTTGCAAAAATGTTTTATTTTTCTTGTCTCCTACTTTAAAACAACAACTAAATTGCCTCTAATAATTGCCTTTAAAGAAGGTAAAAAAAAATAATCGCATTAAAGAGTTTATTCATCTGTAAGTGATAGGTTACGAAACTCATTTACAATGAAGAACATAACTGATTTAAAAGATAATTATTTAGTTTCGAAATTGTAATTAAAATTTCAACGAGAAAAAAACTTCTTCTTCAAGATATTTTCTTACAGTTGCTTTAGTTATGAGCCTCATTTCAAAGTCATTTACCTTAGACATGCAAAAAACACTAGAGACTGTTCAGTTTCAGCCAGGTTAGGTTAGAGGACGTGTACTTGTCAACTGTGACAAGTACAGTACCCGGAGGTCGAATTGACCCATTGTACAACGTCCTAGCTTCTCACACCACTCGTGTTGTGTGCGTTAATTTCATACATGAGTGGCGGGACCTACAGTTTAAAGTCGACTCCGAACGACTGATTTTTTGAGAAGCTTTTCATGGCAATTTTAACTCTCAGAGTTTTTGCCAGAAATCTGCTGAGAGGAAGCCGCCGAAGAAATATTTTCATATTTTCGTTTTGATGTCTGACCTGGGATTCGAACTCGGGCCTTTCGTCTAATAAGCCAACACACTACCTACTAGACCACGGCGACTTCTCAGCCAGGTTTCGTCCATCAAATGCCAAAACACGAATAATCCGTAAACAGAATTGAGTTCAGAGTTTATAACTTACTTAAATATGTAAATATTTATATTAGAGTCCTAGCATATCACTTTCTTTATCCTTTTGTGCGCTTTATTCATCAAAGTTTCAGATTCTTTTAAAACAAAAAAAAAAAACGAATTTTTCGAATTTAAAAATATCTCCTATAAAAAAATGAAGAAGAAAACAAAAATTACTTTTGTTATCTAATTTTACTGCGTATATGTATGTATGTACATATGTATAATTAATAAATCGTGTGTATCTAAACTAGAATTTGTATTATTTTTTGGGGCCTTAGCAATAAATGTCTGTCATTGACTCGAGCTATAATTAGAGCGCTTTCAAAATAGTAAACTTTCAAATACATTTGTATTCACATTTATTGATTAAGATTAATGACTGTCCCCAAAAACTGTGTGAATGTGTAATGGGACAAAAAGGAAGTTTTGTCTGTTTGTTTAATGTTATTTAAGAAATTTAATACGGAGAAAATTTTTATGAATAAAATTCATCATTAAATTCACCAAATTTTGCAGGCTCATTGAGTTTTATTTTAAACACACTCAAGAAATTGGTGAGCCACAAGTTGTAAATTTGAGTTTTTAAATTGATGCAAAAAATACATGCAATAAAAAATAAGGCAGTGATGTTATCTACATACATACATAATTGGTCAATATAACCCTTCAGACAGGATTACGCCCTAACTTCTCATGCCACTGATGCTATGTGTGTTAATTTTATACATGACTGGCGGGACCGACATATTTTTTTTTTTTAACTTTTCATGTCAATTTTATTTTGCTCTCAGAGTTTTTGCCAGTAATCTGGCGAGAGGAAGTCGCCGAATACCTACTAAACTACGGAGACTTATTAACATTAACTTTGAGTAATTCGAACAAAATTTGTGCGGACTCCTCGAAGTCTATTTTGATACACGTATACGTATACATACGTAATTGGACATTACAACCCTTCCGTCAGGATTACAACCTAACTTTTCGCTCCACTCTTGTTGTATGTGTTACTTTTATACATGAGTGGCGGGAGCTACAGTCTAAAGTCGATTCCGAATGACAGATTTTTTTTTGAGAAACTTTTCATGGCAATTTAAATTAGCTCTCAGAGTTTTTGTCACAAATCTGTTAAGAGACAGTCGCCGAGGAAATATTTTTTAAAATTTCGTTTTGTTGTATGACGCAGGATTTGAACCGGGGCTCACGCCCTTCTAGACTGCAGCGACTTCTTCATTTATTTTGTCTACAATGACAAGTAAATAATGTTAATAAAATTATCTGCAACACTAGATATCGATTATTTACGCTTGAATTTGATTATTTACGTTTCCTTCGTGGAGCAACTGGCTGAAGTAAAATTTTTTGTACGCCATCAACTTCGTGTAGTTCGAACATATATCCTATTGTGCCGATCCCTCGAAGTCTATTTTGAAGGTTGTCGACCACGTCAAACATATATACAACACAATTGGCCATTGCAACCCTTCAGTCAGGATTACGACCTAGCTTCTCACACCACCTATGTTGTGTGTTAACTTTGTACATGAGTGGCAGTTCCTACAGTTTAAAGTCGACTTCGAACGACAGATTTTTTGAGAAACTTTTCAGGGCAATTTTAATGATTCTCAGAGTTTTTGCAGGAATTCTGCTGAGAGGAAGTCGTCGAAGAAATATTTCTTTCATACTTCGTTTAGTTGGAGATGTGTGACGTGGCCTCACGTCTAATCAGCCAACACACTACCTACTAGACTACGAGGAAGGGGCAACAGTAGTCATTAGGGACGGTAGGTTATCCAACTCTATTAATACAATTGAGCACCATCTCAATCTGGCTTCTAACGCGTTTCTGCTGCGTAATGATGGACACTCGTTTCTCGTAGAGCCACAACTGTTTGTGGTCGATTAGCAAATGGAACGCATTATGCATTACATCGAAAATTCATTCTTCAAAAATCTAGCAAACATAAACACTACTCCCTCTTTACTTTCTCCCTCAGCATATTTTCCTAGAACCAAAACAATGTCTGAGTAAATGTTGGTGCTAAGGAAACATAGGTATAATTTGTTCATTTTAAATAAGTTAAATGCCACAGAATTACATTGACAAGCAAACAGATTCTAGGAAAACACATTTGATTTACTCATTCTCATAACATATCGTATATCTTCCGATAACAAGAGTATTTTTTGAATTCAATTACACAGCCAACACGTTTTTCCATAAACACTTATGAGTTCATAAGGAATTCTTCAAAAATATATAAAATAAACTAGAAGAACTGTGTGCAATACTGTTTAAAGCAGTCTTTATTGAAATACTTCGTGGCACGTGGGGAATATGTGTAGCAATTATCTGCTTGAGTTGTTTAAAAGAAATGTTTGTTTGCTTCTACTAAACTTGTCTTCGAAGAAAGCAAAAAGGGAACAGATTCAATTGAAATTAAATTAAAATTTATTTGAAATTAATTTCAACAACGAACTGCAGAGCATATAGAGAGAGCAGCGTCATCTCACAGCAGAAAAGAGGCAGTGTTCTAAAGCATTACATGCAAATGCTTGAAAATTATAGAAAATTATTGGAGCACATGCTTCGAATTATTTTCATTCAAAACTAACATTTCATTCACATTTACTATGAATTCCATTGCCAGGTATCATACAACTTCCTTTTTGCACCTGCATTGATGCAAGGATATCACGAAGAATTTCTGTGTTCAGCATCATGTTACTGTTAAAACTAAGAGAAGTCAGTGCGGAATGATTTGTTATGGCATTGAAAACAAACACACTTAATAAGTAAAATACAGTGAAGAGAATTCAAAATAAGCAGCGAATGAAAATATTTACCAACATGTGTCACCACAATACTGGAAAACATCTTCTTTACTATGCTGAAGGCGGTGTCTGACAATGAATGTGTAATTGAAGCGTAAAATATTGTTACGAAAATGGAAAAATCTAGATATTGGTGTTTTACTCTTACATCGCTTAACATTAAAATTATAAACACAAACTAGAAAAACAAAAACAATGAACTTGTTTACAAATTATCGCACTGTGTAATATAACAACAAACACCAGCATAAAAAATGATAAACAGGCAAACAGAAATATAACAACAAACTCTACAAGAATAAATATAAAAGGCAAGTCAAAGCAGGTAACTGAGATAGTAAAAGTTCAGTAGGTCTTGTGTGAAGACGCGGTGTGTTTGAAGAGAATAATCGTGGTTGAAGATCTCCGTTAAAAAGATATAGCGAACAATTGTCTAGTAATTGTTATTGTTTATGCAAGGTGTGTAAACAGAAGAATAGCGAACAAAGCAATTGTTGTCGTTTACATCAAGTTGTGAACAGTGGCACACAGAAATGTGCGAATAATAAAAAAATTTTAATTAAAACTAATCACACATTAATTTTTATTTTATTTGCATCCTTCGAGGTCATATTTTAAATATTTTTAAAAGGTAACGGTAAAGGTAAAACGTAACAATATCAACTGCAGAGAATTATATTCAGTATAGTGAAATATAATCATGATTAATGATTTAATTACACATACTGCTACTGTTTGCAAAGAAAAAAATTATGGAAATACATGGAAAAAATTTATTTTCGTTTTTTGTTACAAAACCAAACCGAAGTTCAATTTAATATTCAAGGAACATACAAGAGTTTCCTTTTTATAAAGCATTTTTATCGTTAATATATGTAACATTTTAATCAAAATTTATTGTAAACATAGCTTAACTTGGAATTTATTTTATAAAACCAATATTTTATAAACCGATTTAAGCCCTTAATATGTTAAAGAAAATAATTTAAATTCCAATCTGCATATGATATCTGCATAACGATATTTTTATGAGCCAAAAAAAAGTGGGATTTTTGCTTTAAATGAAATTCATGGTAAAGCACGTACAAAATATGGAACCCAAGCATTATAGAACTGTAGCATATGTGTTCTACATGTGGTCAATATTACTCTTTACAAAGATTGTGAAGAAATAATTCTTTTAATTTATATATGCATACATATACTCAACAGGACATTTTTCATTCTGCGTCTCAAAGTGCTTGGATAATATTAATATCACTGCAGTGTTGCTTTCGAAATTTCAAATCAAGGTAACGCAATACATGTTCTTCGAAAGGAGACTTCCGAACCCTGATAACTGATAGCGGCCATATTGTTGAAGCTAAATCTGTCAGATTACTTACTTACCTACTCAGTTGGTCACTACAATCCTTTAGTTAGGATTACAAGCTAGCTTCTCACACCATTCAAGTTGTGTGTGATAATTTTAACCATGAGTTGCGGGACTTACAGTTTAACGCCGACTCCAAACAACAAATTTTACTAACTTTTCATGCCAATTTTATTTTACTCGACGAGTTTTTGCCAGAAACCTGCTGATAGGCAATCGTCGAACAAATATTTCTTTCATATTTAGTTTTGTTTCAGATGCCTTACACCACGACTTTGAGTTTAATAATTCAACGCACTATCTACGGCGACACGTGGTTTCAACATTTCGGCGATACGCGCCACACAGTTCATGCCACATTGAATACGAGCGAATTGAAGGCATGGTCTTCTGGCTTGGTGGTCAACTGGCTGCCGGGAGATCGTACGATTTGCCCGCGTTAGTCTTTATCTTAAGTCGCAGGTGTATGCGAATAAGGCGCAAACCATAGCGGTCCTCAACATAACATAACATAACTTCAACATGAGAAGCTAGGTCGTGATCCTAACTGAGGTCGTGATCCTAACAAAGTTATAGAAAATTATACACTTCGAATGTGCTCTACTCAGAAGCGCCGTTGTGGATATTTTAAGGATGTTATCTTTTATACGTAAGAGCATCAATAGGCCTTTCAAATTAATAAAAAATTTCTATGATACCTCACAGACATTTTTAATATAAACTTTGAAAACGCTTAATGAATGACCCGTTATAAAATAAAATAATGTCTCCGTGTAAATAATTTAATTTTTGAAATATATTTCAATTAAAAACAATTAAATTGTCATTGCGTATGTCATGATTGTTAATGTAGGAGGATGACGTATAATTGTGTTTATCCTTCTGTAATTTCCTTGCTAGTCATGTTTTTAATTTCCTATGCTGCGCTCTTATTAATGTCATGTGTCACGAAACTGCATTAAATCGTTGGATGCCATTGTACTGTACTCTATTAATTCTTATTTAATTGACAGCAAATGTCGCACGTACAAAAACTTTTGAAATAAATTGCAAAATATGAAAAGAAAAACTGAAATTTTAACACTTTTTTCTGTTGATATTTAAATAAAAATTATTTTGTTTTTTCCTTCACAGCCAGTAATTTAAGTTTGTTGTAGAGATTAAAAATGTTTCTCTTAGTAAACTGTGTTAGCAGCTGCATCATAACATTGGTTTGGTACTACAGCTTTAACCTTGATGTTAAATGTTAACCTTTTAATGAAAGAATTTTGTTAATTGACTACAAAGGAAAATGTTACACCCCATGTCTCAGATATTTACAAAGTTTACATACAATGAATGTCAAAAGAAACTGTACTTTAAGGAAAAAATTCTAACAATCACCAAAAACTCAACTTTTATCACTTAAGGAGAGCGCCCGAAAAAATTTTAACAATATTTTGAAATTTTTGGTTTCCATTCTAAAATCTGTCAACGAAACAATTTTTAAATAAAAATAACGGTAATTTATTACTGCATATCTTTTTTTTTTGCTAATGTACAGTTTCTTTTGACGCTCACTGTATGTTAATATAGACTTCGTTATAATGCTGCAACTTATGGAAAAAAGTTGCCACTTTCCATTATAAGCGTGGTACTTAAGTTTAAACAACCCAAGTCTTTTTAAAAAACTTTAATGAGAGTAAAAATTTATTTTTAAAATGTTAAGATTAAATCTAACAACAAAATTGTTCGGAAATCAAACAAAACTTTTACTGCAATATAAGAAAGATGCACTACGCCCTCATAGCAGGTAATATTTTATCATTATGTCACCAATATCTCTAGGGAATATTGTGGCAATTAGTAACGCAAAAGATGTAATTTGGAGCGTGTAGAATTTATACTGAGGATACCGCAGTTATAAAATAATTCTGTGGCTATTAAAAACTTTTGTGATTAGACAATAGGATACGTATTGTTACGAAAATGAAAAATCTAGATACTGGTGTTTTGCTTTTTACATCGCTTAACATTAAAATTGTAAACAAAAGCTACAAAAACAAAACAATGCAGTAAACAAACCTGCTTACAAATTATCGTACTGCTTAATATAACAACAAACACCAGCATAAAAAAATTGGTAAACAATTAAACAAAAATACATAAACAGCACTGCAATAATAAATGTAAACAACGACGTTTACATTTATAGAAATTTCGAAAATGCAAAGTCATGAACATTCACTTTCAAGAACATTCATCAAACTGTGTACCCTGCCATATAAAAGGCAAGGCAAAGCAGGGAAGTGTGTCAGTGAAGTTCTGTCAGTCTTGTGTGAAGATGCGGTGTATTTGAAGATATTAATCGTGGTTTGAAGATCTGCGTTACAAAGATCTGTAGAACAAATAAGCAATGACACACAGAATTTTGCGAATAATAAAGAATTTCAATTAAAACTAAACATAAATTTATTTTTATTTTATCTGCAATATTTGAGCTCATATTGTAAACGTTTTTAAAAGTTAAAAACGTAATAGCATTATGCTATAATCAGAATTGACGCAAGATGTTGCCAAGTAAAGAAAATATTTTTTAAATCTTCCAAAAATTTTTTTTTTTCAGAAATTGTTTCTTGTGAGCCAATAATGCTTTTATTATCATAATTTCCGAATTTAATTAGTTCTTCACTATTAACGTTCCTTCTTTCAAAAACTCTTGTTCAACAATTCTATTGAAAATCAAAAGTTTATTAAAAACGTTGAATAAGCACAAACGAAATACTACAAGGCAAACAAACAAACTAACAGGCAAACAATTGTTGATTAGTTAGACAGTAATGATGAGTAAATTACAAATGATTATTACAACAAAATGACAGCTGTCAAAATGAAATATTAACAACTTAAACTGAGTTTTCTCTAATAATGATGAACACGTGTAAGAGGGGGCGTAAAGAATAACTGTGGCATTGCTAAACAATATTAACAAACAAGCCCTACAAGTGTTGTTGAACTTCGTTAAAGAAACACTCCAGGTGTCTTCAAATTGATGCCATTATTTGAAATTCTTCCCACTCTTTTAAACATACATACATATATTCATATTTCATTTGAAAAATCTAAAACTAAGAAAACTAAATTCAAAAATAATGTTTAAATTGCTAAACATTGTTGTGTTCTTAGAATATTTGATTGTATTTTGGTGATTATATCTTTACTTTTAAGGTACATGGTACATAGTTTGTATTTCTAAGTTTCTTAAATTTAAGGTGAGCAGAGAATAAGTCTCGCAGCAGGTGTTACAACAGGACAATGCTTTTTAATTTTAAATAATACAATTCAGTTTTACGGAACAATATTTTCAATAAAAAACTTAAAAAAAAATAAAACAGAAATGTATTGATTACACTGTCCGATAAAAACCTAAGTACAGCTGCCTAGTGATGTAGTGTAGTTTGTATATTAAGTTGACAGAACTCAAAAATTTTTCTTTTTATTTGAAAAAAAGCAGTTTTTAACACACAATTGTATCGATCGTATATTCTCCTTTTGCTTTCTTTCCTATTTGAAAACCACAATAAACCCATAGCTCTCTGGGTGAAGGCAGAACACTACGGTGAAGCGATGTCCTTGAAACCGAACTTTTTCAGTAAATTATTTTGAAACTATTTGGTGAGAAAATATTACGAGACATCATAATCTAGTGGCATTAGATTTCAACACATATCCGCTATAGAATAGCGTAGCTTCAAACCGAATGTCGTAGATAATCGACTTAGCAAACGAACCATCCTGTGCTTTACCATTTCATCCCGTTAGCAAGTATTTCGTAATCTCTTCCGTAATAGTTTTCCCACTTTTAAATCTAAAAGAAAATTTATTGTTTCATTTCTCAATTTTTTTTTTCATGTAAAAACACGAAACTTGCTACAGCCATAAATGCCAACATAATGTCAGTTAAAGTTAAGTTTTTACTTCTTTTAGTAGAAATAATCCCAAGTGAGGAAAAATTTTTAATGAATTTCCTTGAAATCTTAGAATTAAGACTTTAATGAGTGAAATTTATAATAATAAGTGCGTGCAACATACTGTTATCGATTAATTTTTTCTAGTTAAAACAAAATTCTAATTATAATCGACTTAAATATATACAGTGAGCATCAAAAGAAACTGTACACTATGATAAAATTCTAACAATCAGCAAACTCAACCACTTTACCACTTAAGGAGAGTGCCCAAAAAAATTTGTTAATATTTCCAAATTTTTTTTTTGTTTCAATTTTGAAAACTGGCAATGAAACAATTTGAAAATAAAAATAACGGTAATTTATTAATATATATATTTTTTTTATGTACAGTTTCTTCTGACGCTCACTGTTTATAGAAAATAGCCCATATTCCATCCAAATGCCATTCGTTTGGATCAAAGTTTTCTATTGAATTGTATTTCTTCGTTACTAATGTCTATTTTTTTTTAAGGCACGGTTTCTTTTGATGCTCACTGTACGCCTCTACTGCATACCAACTAACTAGTATTTCATAAGCCTTAAATGCAGATTACGACTCTATTATATTAATTTTTAATGCGCCTTGTCTCAAAAACAAAAATGGAATATCAAGCAACCCTGAACACATACAATATCCCTTGTTGAAGATTTTGGCTTTTTAGAATTTCATTAAATAGTAGGTTTCATTATAACAATTAAATATGCCTTAATACTACTGCAATAAAAACACGAATTTTAATTGTTATTCGAGTGGTAAAATGTTAATAAATGGATTACAAACGGGTGAGGATGGCTTTAAATAAAAATCTAACGCCACCATATTTAGCATTAACAGCCATTTTATTTTATTTTACAATTACTGTTATTATCATTATTATTATTGTAATTTGCGTAAACCGTTATATTAGCAGAAATACACTTACATATACATTTACACCATCACAATGTTATTTACGAATTTAATAACAATTATCGCATTAAAGTTACGTTTTTAATTAAATTTAATGGCACAGCTGGTAGTCGGTGAGTTGGCAACGTATCGTTCAGCCCATTAGCGGAATTGTAATTTAATTGTGTACGGATATGGTAATAAAAATTTGTGGAAAATAATTTGAAATTTAAGTATATGCTGCTGCTCGAATGGACTGCTGCATACAATTAAATCTGTAAGTAAATCAGGCATAAATTGAACATTAAATAAACAATAGAACTCGACAATATAAACAAAAAAGAAATTTTGGTGAATAGAGAAAGAGAAGATGAAAGATGAGAAAGATAAGTATATCCTGTCGTTTAGATAACCTTATGATAACTTAAAAAATAGTTTAAAAACAAGTTTAACAACAATATTGATCTTTGAGGTGCTGTATTCAAATTAATTTCGGTTGAAATTTTCAATTTTATAAAACCATATACTTACTCCCTTACGTACTTGTTTAATTGGTCATTACAACACTTAAGTCCGGATTACAACCTAGTTTCTCACACCACTCATCTTGTGTGTGTTAACCTTATCCATGAGTAGTGGGACCCTTCAGTTTAAAGTCGACTCCGAATGCCAGATTTTATGAAAAACTTTTAATGGAAATTTTATTTTACATACATACATAATTAGTCATTACAACACTTAAGTCAGGATTACTACCTAGTTTCTCACACCACCTATGTTGTGTGTTAACTTTGTACATGAGTGGCGGAACCTACAGTTTAAAGTCGACTCCGAATGATAGATTTTTTGAGAATCTTTCCATGGCAATTTTAATTTGTTCTCAGAGTTTTTGTCACAAATCTGCTGAGAGGAAGTCGTCGAAAAAATATTTTTTTATGTCTTCATCTACAGTAATCGTCAAAAGAATCTGTACATACATACATAATTGGCCATTACAACCCTTCAGTCAGGATTACGGCCTAGCTTCTCAAGAATCTGTACACTATGGATAAAATTCTAACAATCACCAAAATTCAACTTTTACCACTTAAGAGGAGAGTTCCGGAAGAATTTTGGCAATATTTCGAAACTTTATGTAATTTTTGTTTGTTTGTTTCAATTTTAAAAATTGGCAAGGAAACAATTTTAAAATACAAATAACGGTAATTTATTAATGTATATTGGTTTTTTTAATGTAGAGTTTCTTTTAACGATCACTGTATAGTATCAAGTTGCCCTAATGCAATACAATTCTTGCGATCATTACAGACCATGCTGTGCTACCATTTAATTCAGCTCTCAGCCATTTTGCATTTATGCGTAGGAATGATTGAAAATTATTTATTTTTCCTAACCATACGAAACAGTAGTTATCCCGTGTTCACAAACCTTTAATTTTATTTCTTCATAAGACGTTTTGTTAATTAAAAGGAAGCAACACACACCATGTATTAAAGCCATAAAAATTTCACTTTTTATTGATACACAGTCTTTTAAATTTGTTGCCACATTTTTTTTTGAATTTACAATTCTGTTGAAAGCAGTCAAAAAAGATTGAAGCATTTTTGTGTGTGTTCAGCTTCAATGGGTTCAGTTAATTAAAACACTTTTGAAAATGGTACACATGCAAAGCAAACACTGGGCTAAATATGTGTACATACGCTTTCAATTTTAATTACTTATACGTCCACTTTCAATACATATAAAGAAAAAGATATTAAAGCAAAAGCATTGTATTTGTATTGTGATTACAAAAAGTCTTTAACTTTTTTATATCACTGTAATTGTTTTTTTTTCTTTTTTCCATAACATGACTAAAACTAAATTTTTTCGTACAATATTTAATAACTGAAATTCCTATGATGATTTCATCCCAAATGGTTTTTAATGAAATTCAGGAAAATTTACAAATTTGGACTTTGCGCCTCCTAGATCTCAAAGAATTCAATGCAAATGTTTCATTTAAAATTTTCACAACAAATGTTTCGTTTCGATTTTTATAATGTTTCGGTTTTAAGCCTAAAAATGGGCTCTATGGTGTAAGGAGGTTATAACAGTGTAAATGCATGTACAGTGAGCGTCAAAAGAAACTGTGCATTAAAACTTAATATATATTTATTTATTTATTTTATTTATTAATTAATTACAATACAATTACAAATTATATTTTAATTATATACGAGCGGAGTAACTTGACCAAATGCTCGGTGTAGTGTCACAGACCAGAGTCTCTGGTGGGAATCGAACCCACGACCCTCACGCTAATAGTCTAGCACACTACCCACTAGACTACCAGGGCACCCTAATATATATATATTAATAAATTACCGTTATTTTTATTTTAAAATTGTTTCATTGTTAGTTTTTAAAATTGAAACAAAGAAAAAAATTACAAAAAAATTTCGAAATATTGTCAAATTTTTTCGGGCACTCTCCTCTTAAGTGGTAAAAGTTGAGTTTCTGGTGCTTATTAGAATTTTTTCCATAGTGTACAGTTTTATTTGGCGCTCACTGTACATACATTATTCATAGTGTTGTAAGAGCGCGAAGTGTTAAATTTAAATCAGTTTGCATTTAAAGAGGAAGTATACGCTCCTGTTGGACGGTCTTCCACATGTGAATATATTGGATGGAAACGAAATCTCGCTGTAATATATTCTGAGATATACTACATATAGATGGCCTAAATGGCATACAACTTATATAATTTCGATATCAAGACCATTTATTTCCATATGTATTCCATTGTTGTAATGATAAAAAAGTGAAGCACAAACTACATTTGGGCGGCTCTCTACTAAGTCAATTGCATTTGGATTGAAATGTTTGTAAACTAACACACTAGATGGCATTACTAGTATTAAATCTATGTGAGTTTAAGCTAACTTTAGCCTGCGATAAACATTTCAATAAATTTGCCAGCTTTCGGACTTTAGTTTCTGTAATAGAGATTCATAAAGGCAAACCATTTTTTATTTTAAACTAAACTCATAACATAAGACGGGGTTTTTTTTCGCAATTTAAAAACAAAATTCTTGTTCCATCAATGATAACTCATTTGTCATGGCATTAAATACAAGATTTCCGGAGAATTATTTGCTAACCATAGAATTGAAATGCAAGGGAACGGAAACGGAAATTAGAAGAAAATAATGTAAAAGAAATGTTAAGGGACAAACATCTTAAACATCTTACTTCATAACTTCTGAATTCGATTTTCTTTACTATGCGTCAAGGGATAATGGCTGCAAATAAGTCGAAAACGCAATTGAATTTGTTTTCCAACATTTTTTTCTTAAACACTTTTCTCCAGAAATTGTGGTGCTTTTCTTACTACAGTTCCCTGAAATTATTAAACGTTTACTCTCCCTTTATTAGCAGCAATTGTGTGAAATAATTTCTTTGAGAATTTTTTTTATGAAATCGTACGACAAAACCCAACTGGTTGTTCTTTACAACGCTTCTCATTTTCTGCTTTTAGTTTCGTTGTAAATGCTTCACTATCCTCCATACATTTTTAATGTCCAGCTTTTGTGTCAATCGTGTCAATATACTCGCTTGACACACACATTATTATTTCGTTTACTTCTGAACAATTCCAAGGCAAAAATAAACAAATTTATTCGTAGAAATACGTACATGGCATTTTTGCCTTACAAACCAGCAAAAAAGGAAAAGAATATGAAATATTTACGAAAAATCTACTATTATTACTGATAAAATAATAAAAATTCTAGGAATAATTACACAAGTATTCGATATTTGATTTAGAAAATAAATAAATCAAACGAAATAGCACCGAATCGTTTATTTATTACAGCCGCCTTCCTGTGAAGCATCAAACATATGTATGTATGCCAACATTGTGTGTGATGCTCCATTAATCGCATGAATTTAACCAAGACAGGCACTCAATAACATGTTTTTTTGTTTTGTTTCCATTTGCTTCCATTTAATGAAAAAATTGTTCATTTCCTTAAACAATACTTCCGCATCTGACACTTTTATTGTTTTAGGAAGAAAAGGTCATATTAATAGACCACAATATGATCAATAAAAGACACCCTACTTTATTACGTAGGTTTTTAAATAACCTAACAAGCTAGGGACAATTATACCTTGAATTTCTAAAACCGTACAGAACTACTGCAATTCATTTAATCTCACTACTCTTTATATCATGTCTGCCTAACCGAAAAAGTGTACAACTCTCATATCTAGATGTAGATGGCTAGTATCTAAAAGTTCCCTGTAGGGATTCTCGACACGAGCAAGACCGTATGATTTATAAGAACCATTCGCACTGACTAATGCAGGATATCCTTGTCCAAAACAATTACCAACACAGATATCTGGTTATCCCGTAATAAATTAAATGCAGAAAATGAATGTGGGTGGCGCTGGAATGGAAGCCTGAAGGCTACAAAGCTATGTACGTTCAACCCGCAGTGTGTAGCCGTAGAATTTAGAGAAAAATCTGGCTTTGCGTTTGAATAGTCCCGATGTAACATTGTCTAATTATCTCCTCAGATATTTATAGGAGACCATATAAGCATTTCACGGTTGAATCAACACTATGAAGTCCTGTTTTCAATGTTGTACTCGTAGCATACAGCATATTTCAGCCCGATTGAAAACTTGTTCCATGAAGGTTTCCCACAAGGAAAACATATTTAAATTCATTCGCCACTACTACCTATTCCTAACACTCATAACTTATATTTAAAGGTAGAATTAGCCGAACGTTTACGTAACGCAACGAAAATAATCGAAATGCTTACCGAAATTTCATTACGGTTAGGCAATCGTTAAAAAGCAATTATAACCTAGAAGCGGACGCTACGTTTCCGTTACGTTCCGTGAACGTTCGGCTAATTCTACCTTCAGTTCCGATATGAAGGTTTTAGTAGTAGGTAGTGTGTTCACTTATTAGACGTAAAGCCCGGGTTCAAGCCCCAGCCCAGAGATCGTAACGAAATATGAAAAAAAATATTTCTCCGGCGACTTCCTCTCAGCAGATTTCTGGCAAAAACTCTGAGAGTAAAACCTGACGTTACGTTTCCGTTATGTTCCGTTACGTTCCGTGAGCGTTCGGCTAATTCTACCTTTAGTTCTGATATGAAAGTTTTAGTAGTAGGTAGTGTGTTCGCTTATTAGACGTAAAGCCCGGGTTCGAGCCTCAGGCCAGACATCGTAACGAAATATGAAAAAAATATTTCTTCGGCGACTTCCTCTCAGCAGATTTCTGGCAAAAACTCTGAGAGTAAATAAACCTGCTATGAAAAAGTTTCTCAAAATCTGTCGTTCGGAGTCGACGTTGAACTGTAGGTCCTGCCATTCAATTAAGGCACTCAGCATAAATGGTGTAAAAAGCTAGGCCGTAATCCTGACTGAAAGGTTGTAATGGCCAATTATGTATGCATGTTTGCCATTTCATATCTGCGGTCGGCAACCCTCATTTCTTGAGTCTTAGTCGTATAAAAAAAGGAAAATTTTCATTTTTTTTTACAAACTTAAACGCAAATACAATACTGGAGGCTGTGTATACATGAAGCTAATAAAAACTCAGATGTTCACACATCGAAAATTAATCACTTAAAGCACCTTTACGAAGGACGAAATACATTATCACGTCGTATATGTTGACGTTTATAAATGTTTTGTAATAAACTGTATGGGTTTCATAAACTATGACTGATTGGGATTGTGAAAGTGATAAATATGAGAATAATAATGAGAAATACTTTATAAATGATAAACAATTTGATGTTTTTCTTTTGAAGACATTTGTTTTTGGGGCTGAGACGTTAAAATATTACAACATTTGTACAGGAGTTGCTACAATTTAATCATCACCAGAAATCCAATAAAACAAAAAGATGTTCAAAGGAAAAATTGAATGTCATACAGAAATTTAACAATTTTCCAACATCTTATAAAATAATCCCTTTAAAAGCAGTTAATGATTGAAGGCAACAACAGCACTTTACGTTGATTGCTTATTTCTAAAATTACAAAAAGAAGAGTTAATTAGAGTTCCTTCATTTAACTTCTTATAATTAAGTACTACACAGTAGCTATGTATACTTCAACCACACTCTATACTTACATTCTCGAACTTACCAACATATGCTCCTTCAAACTCTTTAATGATATTCCCAGTGTTAACATTATGACACCTGTCACAATCACAATCTGAAAAACAAAAACAAATTAATCAAATTGTAAATCATAGTTTGCTTCCAATTGATGTCAATCATTATGCCAATTGAATTGAACTCAACGACGAACTATAGTTTCAAAACAAAAACAAAAAAATTAATAAAGTTTTCGTATCGTACGACGTAAATGAATTTGTAATGAAACATAAACAATAAAATTTGGTAAGAATTTATAGAACCATAATTTAATAATACTGCGAAAGATATTTATTATTGTTATCATGCAGAGTTGCCATTCGATCTATTCTACTGGGCTTAGCCTGTATAGGGTATTTCTTATCATGTCTTTACCAATCTTATTGCAGTGATAGACTTCTGAATACTCCTCAGTGCTGGAAAGTACTTAATAGGCGTAATACGTATACAGATCAGAGATCAGGAATGAATCGTGTTTTCGCATAAGAACTCATGTGATTTTGAATATAAGTGAGTCAACAATTTTAAAATTTAACTATGTACTCTGATACATTCATACTCACTACAACGTTGATTTACAAGTACAGTTTACAATGACTATGCGTACAACGTTGACATCAAACTCATACCATTCGAAATATGTTTGATTCATAAGCCCGACTACTCATTTAGATTCATAACTTTAGAAAAATACTTCTAATACTTATAACTGAATCGAGTGACTCGAATGATTCAAGCAGCAAGCAGAGCAAACACACAACCATTTGTAGTGTTCGTATGCGAATCATACTTATTTTGTGATTCGTTGTATATGTTGAGTCATGGAGAATTGAAATCAATAACATCATACGTGGTGTTGTTAAGTATGAATATGATTAGTACTTTAAACTTTGAATATGAGTAGAGGTGCCATGATATTAAAACAAGTATGAATGCGTATAAGTCTCAGAAATTATGAGTATGATTCAATTCTGCTCATCTTTTTGAATATTTATTTCTGATCTCTGATACAGATCTATCTTTTTGAGATATATTAACGTCACGAAGTCGCCGTGGTCTAATAGGTAGTGTGTCGGCTTATTAGACGAAAGGCCCGAGTTCAAATCCCAGGTCAGACATCAAAACGAAAATATGAAAATATTTCTTCGGCGACTTCCTCTCAGCAGATTTCTGGCAAAAACTCTGAGAGTAAAAATTGCCATGAAAAGCTTCTCAAAAATCTGACGTTCGGAGTCGACTTTACACTGTAGGTCCCGCTACTCATGTATAAAATTAACGCACACAACACGAGTGGTGTGAGAAGCTAGGACGTTTACAATGGGTCAATTCGACCTCCGGGTACTGTACTTGTAACAGTTTACAAGTACACGTCCTCTAACCTAACCTAACCTAACGTCACTACAGATCCCAGCCGGAATATTGCAGGGTATATTGCGACGAGGAGGATTTGGAAACTGTTGAATACCTCCTCTGTAACTGTCCAGCCCTTAGTAGGTTGAGGACCTTTGACAGGGGCATCTTTGAGGGTTTGATCTCTTTGTCGAGTACCGATATTAGGGCTCTACACAGATTCATTAATAGCTTGAGCTGGTTGAGAAGTGCTAAGGCTTCAACGGTGTAGTCGCGCTCTCTTATGTGTTTAAAGTCTGTGTTATTCCTCCGTCTACTTATCCTCACTTTCCTACCTTCTCTTCTTTTCCTATCTTCTTTATTATCCTCTCTCCTATAGGACATACTACAGTTTGTCAATTTGAGCTTTGAGTATTTTTCTTGTCTCAATAGCAAGTACTCGTCCTTTACCCTAAATCTCAACATAAACGCCACAAAGGCTCCCTGAGTCTACTGTGGCCGATTACTAACTACCAGGCCGTTCTTGACTAGTCTAATGCCCAAAATTTTTTTTCTGATTGCAATTGCCCAACAAAATCGCCGTAGTCTAGTAGGCAGGGTGTTGTATCGTGGTTCAAACCACAGTTCAGACATCTTGAACAAAATGAAATACAAAAAAATATCTCTTCGGCAACTTCCTTTCAGCAAATTTCTGGCAAAAACTCTGAGAGTAAAATAAAATTGTCACGACGACTTTAAACTTTAGGTCCCGCCGCTCATCGGTAAAATAGGTGGTATGAGAAACAAGGTCGTAAACCTGACTGGAGGGTTGTAACAGTCAATTAAGTAAGTAAGCAAGTAATTACCCAACAAAAGTTTCTATTGTTTTTAGCCCATTCGCCTTTCTTCATCTTCCATTTCACAGAGTATATCCTTCCAATCATCTCTTCCCAATTTAAAGAACAAAGTCGGACCCATTAGCAGCTTTAAAGTTCCCCTCCAACTCATGTGCTTACTTATTGCCATTCCCCTGATAGTTTATGTACATCGTAATAAATTTCCTCTCCATTAGCTTGATATACAGTTGCTAACAAAAAATAAATAAATTGTACATCTCTTGATGACCAATTACGTAAGCAAACAAGTTCTATAACATCTTGTAAGTTCTTCACTGAAACTGTGTGTCTCATTTTAAAATAAAAAAATAACAAAAATAAATACAGTGAGTATCAAAAGAAACTGTACACTAAGCATAAAATTCTAACAATCACCAAAAACTCAACTTTTACCACTTAAGGAGAGTGCATGAAAAAATTTTACAATATTACGAAATATTTTTTGTAATTTTTTTTGTTTTCTTTCAGTTTTAAAAATTTGCAATAAAACAATTTTAAAATAAAAATAACGGTAATTTATTAATGTATGTATATTTTTATTTAATGCACAGTTTCTTTTGGCACTCACTGTATATTAATTGTATGATATTGGTCTATTGCTTGGGGACATATATTTTCCGCATTACTTTTGAGCATCGAAAGATATTACAAACATCCTGTGTGTGATGTATTTACTTCCTTCCACCTGTCATGTTATAAAAATAGCACAACAAAATATTTAAAGAGGGGGAAAGGGAAGAAAATTCTATGTTTCTAAATATAGATTAAAACAAAAACAACAGCATTGTTTAATATTAATTTACAAAGTAATTTTGCAGTTCAATAGCGAAAAAATAAAAACAATAAAACAGATTTCATTTGATATGTACTTATGCGTTATGTTCTTCAGAAAAAAAAGACAAATTACTCTTGTCAATAATATCTTTTCAATACATATTTCATTACAATGAACACGAAATGAATTTCAATCATTTTGTCACAAATTGCGTTGGCAACATTATCGACCATAACGACACGGTAAAAATTTCAGTTGTCATGTGTTTCTTTGTTTTCTTCATTACTCATATGAATTAAACTTTAAAAATAACTTGACATTTAATATGTGCGTATCTTTTTTTTTAGTTTTCTTTAATCTCTGCCTACACGAAATAATTCATCAATACAATCATAAAACAATTGAAAAAATTATAATCGAACGCATGATTTACAACATGGGCGTAAAAAAGAAAAATTGTTTTCATATTTGGTTTCGTTGCAGACCATAAAGACACGGTACCGTAGGCTTACGTCTAACAAGCCAACATACAACCTACTAAACTAAGGTGACTACTTTATGCCGAATCTGTCTTGCTTTAGTATCTTATTTTCAAATAACAAAGTAAAATTGACAAAACGTGCAGATACTGGACCGAACTAATTTCATAACACTTTTTTTAATATAAATTTTTTTAAATACTGCAGACCAAGAGTTAAGTTCCAGAACTTAAGCTGCTCACATACAGTGGTCCGCAGGTTACTTCAACAAGCACTTCTAAAAAAATTTACATAAGTACATACATATATACATACATAATTGGTCATTACAACCCTTCAGTCAGGATTACGGCCTAGCTTCTCAACACCACTCATGTTGTGTGCGTTAATTTTATACATGAGAGGCGGGACCTACAGTTTAAAGTCGACTCCGAACGACAGATTTTTTGAGAAGCTTTTCATGGCAATTTTTACTCTCAGAGTTTTTGCCAGAAATCTGCTGAGAGGAAGAAATATTTTCATATTTTCGTTTTGATGTCTGAGCTGGGATTCGAACTCGGGCCTTTCGTCTAATAAGCCAGCACACTACCTACTAGACCACGGCGACTTCTAAAAAATTTAACTCACATAATTTCGAAATGGAGCATGATATTAAAAAACTAATTGAATAGGAGTTTGTATAAGAGCTTGTATAAAAGTGTGTATAAGAGTTTGTAAAAGAGTTTATATAAGAGTTTGTACAAGAGTTTGTATAAGAGATTGTATAAAATATTGTATAAGTGTTTGTGTAAGAGTTAGTGTAAGAGTTTTTATAAGAGTTTGTGTAAGAGTTTATATAAGAGTTTGTAAAAGAGTTTGTACAAGAGTTTGTATAAGAGTTTGTTTAAGAGTTTGTATAGGTGTTTGTATAAGAGTTTGTATAAGAGTAAATTTACGAGTTTGTATAAGAGTTTGTAAAAGAGTTAATTTAACAGTTTCTAAGGAGTTCGTATCAGAGTTTGTATAAAAGTTTGTATAAACGTTTTTATAAGAGTTTGTATAAGAGTTTGTATACGAGTTTATATAAGAAATTGTATAAGAGTTTGTATAAGAGTTTTTATACGAATTGGTATAAGAATTTGTATAAGAGTTTGTATAACAGTTTGTGTAAGAGTTTGTATAAGAGTTCGTATATAAGTTTGTATAAAAGTTTGTATAAAAGTTTGTATAAGAGTTTGAATAAGCATTTGTATAAAAGTGTGTATAAGAGTTTGTATAAGAGTTTGTATACGAGTTTGTAAAAGAGTTAATTTAAGAGTTAATTTAGGAGTTTCTATAGGAGTTTGTATAAGAGTTTATTTCAACTTTACTCTTTGAATTAAATTTGAGTATTTTTTAATTCAAGCAGATACTGTTTCCTATGCAGTTAATTCAGGAGCATATTCTACGAATTAATGCAGTATGTAATGTAATGTAATATGAAAAAACTCTCCCTTTATGTCTAAAGTAGTTCAGATTAAATCATTTAAAAGACTTTTCACTAAAAGACATACAAAACAAATTATTCATACATGCATACGTACATATTTTCTGAATCCGATTAAAACGTTTGTATATGATTTTAGTTGACAATGAACGCCATGCCATTTAAGAACAGGAAATTATTCGCAACATGCCGTCTTATTCATATTATTGTATGAAAAGAAAAAAGAGAAAACACAAAAATTAAGACGTCAAGGGAATAACAGAACGAAAAAAGATACTGTGGGTGTAGGCGTTTTACCAAAAAGAAGTGCCATCAAGACTACGTGTTGGCTGTCAAAGGCCTTATTTCATTTGTTTATTTTTGTCAAGTGCTATTTAGGATAAAATCAGCATGTTTCGGCACGTTTTCTAGTTTTTTTTTTGTGCACTAACAATGCTTTAAGAAATTAAAAAAAAAAATAAAATAAAGATGGCACAGAGACATTATATTCTGTGTTGCTTTAGATTCAAAAACAAGTTCTTAAGTTAAGCTGTTCCGGCTTCCCTTGCATTGAAAGCTTTAAGCCCACAGCGAAACATTTTTCCGAAATCAATGTCATCAAGGTACTGATAATGGAGGCGTAAATTATTTAAAAGAAAACATTTGATTGTTTCATACATTAAATTGTATGTGGGGTGGAAGGAAATAATCGATTTTCTTTTATCGATTAATATTGATGAAGAACACTTTGTGTTCAAACACAAAGTGTTCTTCATCATACTAAGCCATCAATAGAAACAGGTTTTCAATAGAATGGTTTTTTGTCTTTTCTTTCAGAAAACTTATGTTCACTGATATAATTAATTAATAGAGCTCTTCACACTTCCAATTATCGCTTTCATTAATTACTGATGCCTGATGATATGAAAAATGTTCACATTTCATCAATAACTGTTGAACACATGTTTGTTTAATGATTATTAATTTGTATAATCATTATATTACAATATATGTACGTACATAAATATGGATCTAAATGGGTGGAATACATTAGCATTAAAATAAATGTACATATGTATGTACCTAAGCGTATGAGTAATATCTGTGACATCTCAGCAATTATTATTCATCATACTCGTTGTGATTTAACATGCTTCTCTTACACTTTTTGCTTTTCATTTGGAATTCTTTGAAGCGATTTGTATTTACGAGAGACATAAATACTGTGACACACATTCTGTGCCACAAAATGAAATAAAAAAAAACCGTTTTTGAAACTTATTTTCCTACATATTAAAAAATAATAAATTGTACACAGAAGTTAAATGTTTATACGAAATGTTCACCTAACAGGCCTTACCGATGTCTTAAGTCGAACTGTCTAATCAACAAAACTCGCACGCACCTCGTCACAGCAGCAATAAAGATTGCTGCCTTAAGAGAATCAGTTTACTCTAATGTAGACAGCGGTGGCTGTCAAACCAAAGAAGTCGAATGTACACACTTGGGCCACATAGGACCCATTGTGAGTGCCATTTCCATTATTCCCTAATGTTGAAACCACTCGAGGCTTCTAAAAAACGACCCATTCTGCCAATGTTAATGCTTGACAGTTCCTCTAGCCAATTCATATAGTTGGCACCGAGATTCCTTATTCTCCTTTGTAGGAGAAGTTTCCTAAAGAAACCAACATATGTTTGTGTCATTTATCCTGAAGCAAATGAAATTTTACTTTTATTTTCATTTTGGAATTTAAAGACAATTCCAATGCCTTTTATTGCCGTATTAAATTTTTTTACTGTGGTTAGTCTGTCAAGCAAACAAAAATTTTATGAAAAATAAAATTAAAATGGATGTGTGGCCACTCCAAGTGCTTAAAAACGTTCCAATTTGTCTTTGTTTGTTCGTTGCTGCATCTGTTTTGCGGTTTTAATCGTTGCCTTGCGTTTAAGAGTTGCGGTCAAGAAAAATGAGGCTCATGTTGGCAATGAATATTTATTTACAACGAATTTATTTCAATAAAAAGAAATTCGTTTTTGTTTTTGTTTTTTAGTATACAGTACTTCTAATGGCAAAAGTTTTTAATGTTACAACAACAACAACAACAATTTATTTAACAGCAGAATTTAAGGAAATATTAAGAGAGATGGCGTGAATAAATTTTTAGCATGTGTTAAACGATTTTAATGTTTAGCAAAATCAATAATAATGCACATAAAATGAGTTGTTTAAAGGCTGCTAAAAATGTTCTATTATTTTTATTTGTTGTTATTAGTACGCAATCGTTGCAATATAAATAAATATCAATCTTTAATCGTATTAAACTATTCTTATCAAAGAACTTACACTTCTTAATTATGGTAATTACATCGCACCAGAGATCAGCAATGAGTATTCAAAGAGATGAGTAGAATCGAATCATATTCATAATTTCTGATACTTATAGGCATTCATACTTATTTTAATATCATGGAACCTCTACTCATATTCAAAGTTTGAAGTACTCATCATATTCATACTTAACAACACGTATGATGTTGTTCATTTCGACTCTTCATAACTCAACATATACACGAATCACAAAATAAGTATGAATCGTGTTCGCACACTAAAATACTCACTAGAAGGTTGCGCGTTTGCTCTGCTTGCTGCTCTGTTTTTTTTTGCTTATTTGTCTTTTTTTTCTTTTTTTTTGTAAATGAAACAACAACTAAGACTATAAATTTTGATGAATGATTCGAATCACTTTCTAAAGTTATGAATCTGAATGAGTAGGCTGGCTTATGAATCGTACACATTTCGAATGGTATGAATTTGATGTCAACGTCGTACGCATATCATATTCAACGTTGTAGTGAGTACGTATGAATCAGAATACATAGTTAAATTTCAATATTGTTGACTCACTTATATTCAAGATTTCATGGGTGCTTATGACTTGCGAAAAAAAGATTCATTGCTAATCTCTGCATTGGACCAAAGCTGCTTTACTTTGCTCATGTTTAATGAACGTTGACAATCACATCAATGTCAATGCAGATTTGTAGGAGGTTATATAGATCCGTTCTGGTTATATGTGCAGTCGGTTCCACTCCAACTAGATCATTGTACTGGATCTATATTACTGAATAGCCAAGCAAGTCGAATGGACACACTTTGATCACATATGGCTCATTGTGAAACCATAATGTTTCCATGATTTTTTCCTAGTCCCTGAACCACTTCTTATTAAGCGACTCAGGCTGGCAATGTCAATGCGTGACAGTTCACTCTAAATCATCCGTGTAGTATTCACCGAGATATCTTTTTCAGAAGGTGCCTAGGAGGTGAATATCTCACCTCTGCAGCTTTGCTGTGTCTCATTGCGACCCCAACTGTGATACCCTACGTATCGTGTGAATGCTAAGCATTCCTCGGGGAATTTCAAATGGGTCCCAGGCCATTAGGATATAGTCAAAAATTGCATTCAGAACGAGCTAGTCATCTCGGGTCACATTCCAAATGGCTCAGCCAAACTGGACTATGCTTTGCTAGACTAATGTTAGTAACAAGAGGACTGATTGCCTTCTGACCTTAATCATTCATAGCACTACTGCAATTCTCACAGCCCTAGACAGTATCCTATTTTTAAGATATATCAGTAGTATTCGATTTTTCCTTCCCTCAACAGTAGCTTTGGCTGCCTTTTCATAATTTTTGTATGACATAGGTGCTGAGTAAAGATTAGTCTAGTAAAGCAATGCACTATTACTGGCCTGCAGCATTTACTATCTCTCCTATAAAATAATTTCTCCACGAGGAAGAATATCAACAAGGAATAAAAGACAGGAAACATCTAAACTTGCTAAAGACTAGTATTCAATGGGTAAGATTCCTCAACTACAACAACGACAATTTAAAATTGTTGCTGCAGAAAAATACTGTGGAGCCCTATGTTCCTTCAGCTAAAGAGAGACTATAATAGAATATTAACGTGTACAAAGATAATGCAAATGTACATATACAGTGAGCGCCAAAAGAATCTGTACCCTATGGATAAAATTCTAACAATCGCCAAACTCAACTTTTACCGCTTGAGGAGAGTGCCCAGAAAAATTTTGACATTTCGAATTTTTTTATTTTTTTGCAAATTATTTTTTTTTTTATAAATTACCGTTATTTTTATTTTAAAATATTCCGGGTTTTTAAAATTTAAACAAAAAAAAAACAAAAACAAAAATACAAATAAATTTTCAATATTATCAAATTTTTTCGGCCACTCTCCTTAAGTTATAAAAGTTAAGTTTTCCATAGTGTACAATTTGTTTTGACGCTCACTGTAAAAAAATTTTAAAATAATCATTGAAAAAAAAAAATAAAAAAAAAAAAATTAAAATCAAATACCGTTTCAAGGATGATTTAATGAATGATGAATTTAATTACGCCAGCCCAAGGCAGTTAATGTCTTTGTCATTATCATTGTGAGATTTATTGCTGAACAGAATGAAATAACTGACTGTGACTAAATACTGTTTGAAGAAATTTTATGATTCTCTCTCATGCCATTCACATCATGCACTGTGCCACATTAATAAGCCGGGGAGTATCGTTGAAGATACAAAAAGTGTGGAGACTTATAAGAACGAAGATTTTGAATCATTTTGTTGTGTTTAAAATAAACTTTTTCCCAACGAATGCGGGATGCTAATAAATTTGGGGGAATGATGTCGTATCTCTCTCTCTAAAAAATAAAATATTAAAATTCATGCTTTTAACCAAACAATCTTTCAAAAAGAAAACACATTTTTTGCCGGCTCTTGACATTTACTCAACCGCAAAAAATACTTTTCATGTTTTAAGAATTTCAATCAATGCGTGGTACTGCTGCTGCAACAAAGTTTGCCTTTTTCGATTAGTAAAGACATGAAAAGCATTTTTTCTTGTGTTTCGCTTTTTTACCCACAAAAAATAAAACCAAAAACCATAAGCAACACAAATACCATATTTGAAGGGGATCATCGCTTGTTTTGTTAATTAAAATCTCTTATAATTCTTTCGCGTTTTGCATTTGAGGGCATTTAACTCTCTGTTCACTTAGAAACAGCAACTCATACAACAGCAGCAGCTCAGGTTTTTAAATTTCACATGAAAGTCAAGGAATTTAATACCTCCAGTTGCTATACACAGTAATCCATCGATTTACGTCGTCACTTTTCTGAAATGCATCGCAACGTTTTTCGAGGGATTTCTTATGCCAAGAAAACGTTTTTTTTACTGGCGGCATTGTTTTATAATATTTTGTAAATATTTCTACGAAAATGTCAGCGAATTTTTTATGAAATGGCAAAAGATAAAGAAAATAAACTTTTCTTTAAAACATTTTTATTTGAAGAGTCTGTCCTTATACTATGTTCACGTATGCACCTTTATTGCGTAAATCGCAATTAACGGCAATATTGATCTCAATACTTCATATAAAATCTCAATTAATTATTGCTCAATTAAATGCTAATTGTTATAATATTGATTAAAACTTTAAATACAGCACTATCACAAGTCTGTTTAGTGAGCACATTATAAGTAACCGAACACTTCCTGTTGATATTTGGCAACTCAAATGTCAACAACGACAAAAAAAAAATGGCAACATGCAAACAAACGCAAACAAAAAAAAAAAAACAAAAACACGCGACCAAAATAAAAACAATGTTGTTGTTTATCAGCTGTTAAATGAATATTGCGTATATTTATTATATCTGAACGGTTAAAATATTGTTATCAATTAACCGAGATTGTTCTCAATTAAATTGTATACGTGAACATAGTATTACGCTTTTACTTTTTAAAAACGTTTAAAATATGAGCACGTAGATTGCAAATAAAATAAAAATAAATTCGTTGTTTAGTTTTAATTAAAATTCTTTATTATTCGCACAATTCTGTGTGCCACTATTCACAACTCGATGTAAACAACAACAATTGCTTCGTTGTTACTCCTCTGTTTGTAAAGGAGATCTTCAAACTACAATTACTCTCTTCAACCGCACCGCGTCTTCACGCAAGACTTTTACTAGCTCAGTTGCCTACTTTGCCCCGTCTTTTATATGGCAACGTAAACAGCCTGATTAATGTTCTGGAAGGCGAATGCTAGTGGCTTCGACTTCTCGAGGTCTCTATAAATGTAAACATCGTTGTTTCATTAATGTTGTTTGTGTATTGTGTTTACATTTATTCTTGTAGTGTTTGCTGTTGTATTTTTGTTTACTTGTTTATCATTTTTTACGCTGGTGTTATGGTGTTATATATATTACGTAGTGCAATAATTTTTAAACAACTTCATTGGTTTTGTTTTTGCAGCTTTTGTTTATAATTTTAATGTTAAGCAATGCAAAAGCAAAACACCAGTATCTAGATTTCTCCATTTTCATAACAATATTTACAGCTTAAGCCTTGCCACGATGTTTGATTTTAAAATTTTCATAAGAAAATTTTTCTCAAACCCTTTAAGTTGTTTGCAAATCCTTTCACTTGCGCTATCGAATAACATAATTCGTCTACTGTTCACAACATAATCTGTTAAGAATAGAAAAGTGGGTGTATGTGACATGTCAGCAGTTTAAGTGCCTTCAACAATCCATGTACTCCCAGTCATATTTGCCTTTCATTCTATAGATTTTCCTGCTTTTATTCTTTACATTTCAAACAATATTTCTGTGTAAAGAGCATGTTTATTTAAAAGATTTTCCTTTTTTGTTTGCCTTTTTCTTTCATTCTTTCTTTGGTTCGTCATTTGAGTGTAAGAGGGCCTTCAAAGACTGGAATTACATTTGACTACAAGAGGGTGGAGGTAGAATACAAGGAAACTAAGCAAATATGCACTCTGATTTCTTTGAGAGATAGAGAGAGAGAGAGAACAAAAAGGCAAAAATAGAAAAACGATATTAAAGACAGATTTTTAATAATTTCAACAAACATTGTTTGAATGCCTCACAGTCGAACAATTATTCTTCCTTTAATGTTTAATATGTTCAGCATTTATGAGAAAAAATCTAATCTTCTTTAATAACAAACGGCATTTATTGAGGTAAGATTAGTCTGTTATTAGGGATTGCTTTTAAATATTTACAACGATTTATTTTTCGTACTAATTTTTTATATTAAAATTTAAATAACTATCACAGGCTTAAGGTCCCTACTTTTGAACCTAATTTTTGAGCATATCAGATTAACTCCACTTTACAGCTAAGATTCGATGTCTGTAAGACACAGTCGAAGTCTAAAAGCTTTAATAATTGGGAACTAATTTAATTCCATAAGAACATAAGTGTAGAGCCTTCTAACACACGCAGACTTTCGAACTGTTACAGTTGTTAGCGGCCATCTTGTTAAGGCTATCGTGCCAAATAAGTTGTTATTTATTCAGTCTGTTTTCAAAAATCACTACGAACGATTATAGTATTCAACAACACATGCATATAATAAAATTGTTTAACCGAAAAGGGGTTTTCTAACAGAGTGATTTTCAGCGATGAGGCCCATTTCTGAATTAATGGGTATGTAAACAAAATTGTCGAATTTTGGACGAAAGCAATCTACATGAGATCTGAAAGTGACCAATAATCCATCCCGAATAAGTCACTGTTTGGTGGGGATTCACAAAGATGAGTAAAATCGAATCGAATCTAAGGATACGGATTCATACTTATTTTAATATCATGTGAACCTCTACTCATATTTAAAGTTTGAAGTACTCATCACATTCATACTTAACAACACGTATGATCTTGTGGATTTCGATTCTCCAAAACTCAACAACTTAACGTACAAACACTAAAATACTTACTAGGAGGTTGTGTGTTTGCACTGTTTTCTGCTCTGCTTTTTTTGCTTTTGTGTCTTTTTTCTTTTGTTGTCAATACAACAACAACGAAGACTGTAAATGTTGATGAATGATTCGAGGCACTCGAATCATTTATAAGTATTCGAAATATTTTTCTAAAGTTACGAATCTAAATGAGTTGGCTGGCTTATGAATCAAACATATTTCGAATGGTATGAGTTTGCTGTCAACGTTGTACACATACTCATTGCAACTTGTACTTATAAATCAACCTTATAGTGAGTATGAAAGAAACAGAGTACATAGTTAAATTTCAATATTGTTGACTCACTTATATTCAAAATTTCACGAGTGCTTAAGAGTAGCTAAAAAAAAGGGTACAATGCTGATCTCTGATTCACACAAAACATGGGTGGATAGAGAAGCTAGGTCGTAATCCTGACTAAAGGGTTGTAATGCCCAAGTAAGTAAGTAAGTAAGACATGGAAAATTGGACATTTCGAATGCCTTCCATTTAGCGAAGCTGTGGCAGACATTCGAACGATGTTATATTCCTCACATGGTGGCATCAATAAATATATCGTTCAAACGATTTTGATTACAACTCACACAGACTTTGCTTTAATTTAAATTCTTTAGTATATATGTATGTGTATGAACGTAGTTCTTTAAAACGCCTTTATTAAATTAAAAATATTAAATTTTTGTGTTATCCTTAAATTTTTTTTTTATTTTCTTTTATTTTGAATTGTAACTTCTTCCGAAATTTCTCTTTAAATAACGTTTTGCAGACGTCTGTTGATTAAATGAGAAAAAAAGAAAATAAAATAAAGAAAATTAACCCTTTTTTTTGAAATATGTATTTTGAATAATTATGGTCTGCCATTTAGGTTTAAATTAAGTTTGTCATTGTTAGTGACATTGATTATCGGATATTTTGTCCTTAAGCGGTTACTTTATTCAAGATAAACAAAAAAATAAATAAAAAATGTGTGAACAAACTCGGCAGAAGCTAGCTAGTGTCCTTCCCTATTCCTTTTTTGTCTGTACAATATAGCTCAACATTGTCTGAAAACAATTCGAAATGCTAATTAATATTTTGATACGGCAAAGGTTACAAGATGTTTACCAACAAAATATTTTCTAGAATTCAAATTTAAAGCAGCAGCCTTTTTAAAGAGAAAGGACAAACCACTTGAGTACAGTCCGCCTCCACATAAATAACAAAGACACAAAAATATTCTTAAATAGTCTACACAATCCATCCTACACTTGCTTAAGGTCTTACAAATTATCTCTCAAATATCAAGAATAAAATCTGACCATTGTTTACCTTCGTAGTTAATTTACCTTGAAATAAAGGTTGCCTCAGTTTAGAGAAGTGTGATGTAATGGATTACATCCCCCATCATATATTTTGTTCTTTATCAAACGCATATAAAATTCAAATTTAATTTCATTTATTCACCTTAACGACGGTTTAACACACAATTATCTCTGGCGACATCTCTTTGGCTTTAAATAAAATATGACTTTGGATTGGATTGTATCGTACATATGTATGTACATACATATGAATCGTATCATAACATAATTTTATCAAGAATATGAACTCAAAAGTATGTATTATAATGTATGATACGTAAATTTAAATTTTTCTTTTTTGTTTTTTCGTAAGGCCAGTTATTTTTAAAGGTTCAGAATTTTCAGTATTTTGAGTATCATTGAGTTTACCTTTAAAGTCAGTAAAAGTTCATTCAGTCTTGTGGTTTGAATATCTCCGCTATAAAAATCTGTCGAACAACTGACTAGTAATTGTTATTGTTTATGCAAAGCGTGCAAAGAGGAATAACAAACAAAGCAATTGTTGTTGTTTACATCAAGTTGTGAACAGTGGCATACAGAATTGTGTGAATAATAAAGAATTTTAATTAAAACTAAACAGAAATATATCTTTATTTTATTTGCAATATATGAGCTCATATTTAAAACGTTTTTAAAAGCTAAAAACGTAACAATTGGCACCGGAACTGTTTTCATATCACGAATATTTTAGAAAAAATTTATAATGATTCATTGGTGAAGCAGAATTTACCTTTTTTAGCGCAACCGATGGCACAACGACAGATATGCTGAGCAACCAATAATTAGAATTGCAGTGTTGGAAAATATCATGAATACAGGAAGAAGAAAACTGGAAATTTGTTATAAATTTGTAAGAGAAGGACTAAAATTGTCCTTGAACGCAGAAGAAGTGAATGTTTCGATTGTAATTTGAGTCTATATTTATATAAATTTTTACTTAATTGGTACTCATTACAATCTTTGAGTCGGGATTACATCCTAGCTTCCCACACCACCCATATTGTGAGTGTTCATTTTATCCATGAGTGGCGGAACCTACAGTTTAAAGTCAACTACGAGCGACAGGTTTTTGTTAAACTTTTCATAGCACTTTTATTTACTCGCAGAGTTTTTGCCAGAAGACTGCAGAGATTAAGACGCCGAAGAATAATTTTTTCAAATGTTTTATTCGAGATATCTGGACTGTGGTTTGAACCACGGCTATCTACTAGACCACGGCGAATTCAACATACTTAAATTGATAAAACTGCCCTATCAATTTTATTCTCGATTATTATTAATGAAGAACAAAATTTTAGTGTTCAATTCCACAGTGTATAACTCGGAGGATTCTATACAACTCTAGAACGTACAATTAATGATTGACACAATTATACAGTCATCTGCTATGATTGGTGACTTCTGGAAATTTCTATGTAGTATTGTTCTTGTATTTTCAATTTTTGTTTTGTTCTTACACAACGATTTTCATGTTGTTGTTGTTGTTTTTCATCTTGTTTGTCTTTGGCCACGTAACAATATTATTATCGAATGTTAACAATACTCTGAACATTATTGCTTTTAAATATCCGTACTTGTAACACACAAAGATCACCAACAAGTGACTGTATTAGTATGAAATTATTTGTTTATACTAATACAGGACTTTTTATTGGACCCCCAATGAGAAAATTTCATTTATTTGAGTGTACCGTCATTCAAATGTTTACTATATCACTGTTTGCACAAAATTTTTGCGTGGGTTGACAACATTATTGTCACCATTTGACCGAATTAGGTAGCAGGAGACTAAATCTAAATGAATGTGTCTTCTTTTTTTTGATCAAGCTTACTATTCCAAATAATTTATTTGTAGATAGCTAATCTGTAGGAAAAAAATACTCTACACTAAATAGCTTTCAATACATATTTGAAAGAATATGAGACATTTAGCTTGATAAATACAAAAATTTAAAACGACTGCTCTGTTCTAGAATTTGAAATAATTTCTTAAGAAATGCTTTTATGCGATAAGCCCATTAACATTTAGATTTTGGACACAAAAATTTGTATGTTGGTCAGCCTAAGTTTTGAACATGAGTATGTGCATTTAGAACTCCAAAATCTTGAATTGCTAAGTGAAAGGAAAATTGTTGGAATAGATTGCAATGGTTTTTATATTTACGATCTCCATTTTATTTACAAAGAATCCAAACAAATCTTGTGAACAGTCGGGGTGTTCTAAAGTGATTATATTCTGTCGTAATAATTATTGAAAGTGAAAACATTTCAGGTTTATTCAGGTACAATTATTTGTTTCTTATTTTCGTAAAAATTTTCTTATGTTTGAAATACGCCCCCACAATTATGTAATGCTCTGTTTTAATTTTCAATTACTAAAAGGTCTATTTTTATACAAAAAACCACAATTACAGGGTGGTATACAAAGAATACCATAACGTGAATGTGAAGGAAATAGTTAGTGAAGTTCAAACAGACTTGTGTGAAGATGCGGTGCGTTTGAAGAGAGTAATCGTGGTTTGAAGATTTCCGTTACAAAGATCTGCCGATTAATTGTCAAGTAATTGTTATTGTTTATGCAAAGGGTATAAACAGAGGAATAACAAAGAAAATCAATTGTTGTTGTTTACATTAAGTTGTGAACAGTGGCACACAGAATTGTGCGAATAATATTTTTATTTGATTTGCAATCTACGAGCTCATACGTAACAATTGTGTTATCCGATGCATTTGGTATAAGAATCAGCAACATAACGTGCAACAAATTTCAAAATACATATATAGTCGCAATAACAACAGTTTATTAGTATGTGACTTCTCCACTGTCTTGCAACATTATTCCTAGTTCCATTGTCTTAGTTCACAGTTCAACATTTTAACAACTTTCAGATCTCCTTTAATGTCGTCTTTCCTAATTTTTTTTTGTACAGTATGACCGTTGATCAAAAATTTTCTTGGTTGCAGCGGAATATTTCTTCAGTGAAAAACATTCAAATTAACAGCCGGGACACAACCATCGAACTCTCTGAATTGACAATGCGATCGCGGACTCCACCAACTGCAGGTACATTTTTGCAGGCTTTGGGTGCGGACAGAAGAACGGCGCAGAAAATCTGGCCAAGACTAGGTGTAGGACATGCGACACTTCTGCTTAAACTCCAAAGAAGCAGATTCAATATTGTTGTAGTGGTTTGACGGAGCATTGCATTATGGGCACGCATGTGAGACACATTGTTCTCCGATACCTCGCGAATGATTTCTGTGGTAGCTCCAGGCATGAGCAGGAGGATGAGACATTACTTAAACTACTGTGCACTTGTCTAAGAGAAAAAGGCACCTTGGTGTCCACTATATTGAAGATCTAGATGAAAAGGCATGCATCAATATTGGCAGTTTGAGTTGCTTCATCGGAAGCTCCGAGTAGTTTTGGACCTATGCGATAATTGGAAAATTTTGGTATCATAATGGGCCCTATGTGGCCTAAGTGTGCCCATTCAAACTCCTTCACTGGACAGACACCTCTACTTATCTTGCCAGGCTTCTTCCAAATGAGGATGTTTGAAATCTTTCATTTACCATTTCTTTCATGTTATGAAATTACTTTTGCGTCACCTTGTTTTCAAGTAAAGCATTTCAAGTAAATGTCTTCTTGCGGAAATAGACACACTTAAGCAATATTTTTTATTGCCATTAAATTGATACGAATACAGACAGGCAGTTGGCAGCCAATTTTGCTTTATAAGCACTTTCTTCATTAGTCTACGGCCTTTTGAGACTGAAAATAAATCTACTATATGGGAAATACAATCCAAACAAAGTAAACATCACCGTGTATCTGTCGAAGTTTTCCCAGTAAGAAAGTTTTTTTGTTTGTCTAACATTCTCAAAATTACAGAACGGGGATGTTTGCTAAACAATTGCTTGATTTTAAGGTGGGTGGAATGGCAATGGTAGAGGCAGTGATAGTGGCAGTAAAATTGACAGTAAAAGTGACAGTGAAAGTGTCAGTGACAATAGCAGTAACTGTGATAGTGAAAGTTTTTTTTTATTGAAAACAGTTTTTCATGGCATTTCATAATTAAATTATAAAACGATGAACCAAAAATAGAAAAAAGTTTTAGCGTGGGTGGAATGTCGATGGTAGTGGCAGTGACAGTAAAAATTACAGTGACAGTGACTGTGATAGTGAAAGTATTTTTTATTGAGAAAGTTTGTCCTGACATTTCATAATTAAATTATAAAACGATGATCCAAAAACAGCGCCAATAACAGTACCAAAGTTAAGGAAGAGCAAACGAGCTTACATTTTCCATTTTAATGGCTACTGTTTACCTTAAAAGGCATTGATTTTTGATTTCCATTCTTCTTTTGAATTTCCATTTCGAGAATTTTATTGACGCTTTAAGCTTTTCTTCATGAAAATATTGAATTTTCTTGCTGCTCGAGATTATTTCGCTGCGAATGTTTTAAATAAAATTCCTTATATTCAAAGGAATTTGAAGAGTAAATAAAATTTCATTTTCACTTAAAAATTCCCCTCGAGGTTTGCAAACAATGTTGATTAAGTACAGAAACATTCTTTCTTTCATTTTCTAATTTCTTGGTTTTTTTTTTTTGAATTTCAAATATTTTCTATGAACAGATGACAGTTTACAGGACTTGCGAAAGTCATTGAACTGCTGTTTGAGGTCGCTAACCCTACTAAAAATTCAACATCCAGGCGACAAAAAGAATTAAAAAAAAACAACGGCTTTCCTCGATGGAAAAAGCAATACAAGGTTGATGTAGAAAGAAATATGTATGTTTTCTTATACATTTTTTAATAACTTGAATGTATAAATGGTCATAAACCTTGAATGTTGAACTTTACAGGATATCAACAGTTACCTTATTCTGGTGCTGAACTGATGTCAACCACACGAGAAAATTTATAGAATTCGACTGCAGAAAAAATAAAAGTTGTTGAGAATATTTTCTTGCACTAATAGGTTGACGGTCAAAGGGCACTTCCATGAACCCTAAGAAGAGTGTCAATGACTACTCTCGCTCTTGGTGCAGCAACATGTTAACATTTGAAGGAAAATATTGAAAAAATAAAGTGAAAAATGGTAGGAAATAGAGTGAAAGATGATAGAAAATTATTGGAATGAAATATCAGAATGAAGTCACCGTAGTCTAGTAGGTAGTGCTATGGCTAAATAGACGAGAGACAGCTGTTCAAGCCCTTCCTCAGACATCCCGAACAAAATGAAAAATGAAAAACAAAAAACAGCAGTCGTCTGGCAAAAATTCTGAAAGTAAAATAAAATGACTATGAAAAGTTTCTCAAAAATCTGTCATTCGGAGTAGACATTAAAATGTAGGTCCCGTCATTCATTGATAAAGTTAACACACACGACATGGGTAGTGTACGAAACTAGGTTGTAATCCTGACAAAATATTTGTTACGACAAATTAATTAAGTACCTAAGCATTGACAATATTTTGGTTTAAATTAATACGACAAGTCGCCGTAGTAGATAGAGTGTTGCCTTATTAGATATGATGCTCGATTCAAACCCCAGATCTGACATCTTCAACGATACAAAATATGAAAAATTATTTCTTCGGCGACTTCCTTTCAGCAGAATTCTGGCGAAAACTCTGGGAGAGAGAGTAAATAAAATTGCCATGAAAAGTTTCTCAAAAATATGTAGTTCTCGATACTCATGTGTAAAATTAACGCACACAACATCTGTGGTGTAAGAAGCTAGGTTGTAATCCTGACTAAAGAGTTGTAGTGATCAATTTTGTATGTATGTAAATATGTTTTTGATATCTAAACCAATAGTCTAGCCTATCGTTACATTTTACCTGTACACAACTTGATGTAAACAACAACCATTGCTTTTCCTTGTTATTCCTCTGTTTATACCCTTTGCATAAACAATAACAATTACTAGGCAATTATTCGACAGATCTTTGTAATGGAAATCTTTAAACCACGATTACTCTCTTCAAACGCATCGCGTCTTCACACAAGTCAGACTGAACTTCATTCTCTAATGTTTCCATTCCTGCTATTTTATATTCATTTAGTCTTAAATCTAATTGTTGCTTACTTTGAGAAGTTTCCCATTTATAGATTTATTCGCTAAATATGAAGACCAATCTTTTCTTTGATCATAGACGTTTGGACAACCTTTTATTACTAGGTAAGGACATGAAAACTTGCAGCCACGCTGGCAAATTTAGACACGCAGCGTCTGTAGTATGTGTGTGCATAGTCCAAAAAAACTGCGTAATTCATGAAGATTCTGGGGATGAGGCAAATCCTTTACTGCTTGTATTTTATCTTAATCCGTGGATATGGCATCGGCAGTAACAGGATGCCCCCAAAAAATTTCACCTATTTTTGAAAAAATGCACATTTCTTTACGCTTAATATTAGTCCAGCCATTGATATTCGTTGCAGAACTTCTGCCAGGTTCTTGAAGTGTTCGTTGAAAGTTCTGCCCATCACTATTATGTCATTGAGGTACACCAGGCAATCCAATGCAGGCCCTTTAGTACACTTTCCATTAGCCGCTCGAAAGTGACCGTAGAGTCCAATGGCATAACTTTAAAGTTTGGACTGCCATAAGACGCCGTTCGCACCCATGAAATGTATCAAAAAACTTGACCAAGCATGGCTTACAATAATTTGAAACCACACCCATCCTATTGCCAAAAAGCATACATACATCAGTCTATTGTTTGTCAAAAATATTAAAAAAACTGACAAAAACAAAACACAACAAATTTAAGATATGTACCTGCGTTACGTTTTATTAAGTGATACATGCGAAGGAGATTTCTTCTAAATCTCATGATAAAACGTATCGTTTGTGATACGTTGCTCAAATTACCATAATAAATAAAGGCAAACATGCAAAAACTTATTCAAAGCATCATAGTCTGGAGTATTTCATGTGAATACTTAACGTATTTCTATTTCTCTGTTTTCGTTTTTTTTTTTGGTGTCTAAGGATTTGAACCCAAAGCCATTTGAATAATTTCAAATGCTTACCTTAACGACCTTAACTGTTCGTGACCTTTTCAATTCAATTTTTCATCATAAATACCTTATTTTTCGTATCAATTTTCAGTGTTTACGGTGTTTACAGTGGTATTTTGTTTTAAATTAATTTAAATCGTGTCTACAAGTTTAATATTCGTTTGACATTCTGATTTACATTTTTTGTCATATTTTTTTTTATAAAAATTTCTTTTGTTTTCCTTTCTTTTTTGTTAAAATTTTAACATTCTTTTCCAGGTTTCAAATGCAAAAAGTGTAAACAAATATGCTGACAGTTTGGTATCAAATTTAATCATGTTATCTTAGCTTTACGCACTTTTAACATTTTCTGCCTCGTCTATCCAGTCACGTGTGGTTATTTATCTCTTCTTAGAAAAAAATTCTTATTTTCACAGGAAAAAAGAAAAATACATTTTAAAAAGAACTTGCCAAAAAGGTTCAAATTTTTCTTGTTTTTTTTTTAAATCAAATCAAACATTTGAACCCAAAAACTTTGCAAACAATAATTGACTGCGTTTGAAAGGAATTGAAAAAATTTTTAAATTGAAATCGAAATTTTTTTTTCTAAAAAGAGTTTCTCAAAGTTATCGAGAGTGTTTTCATAACACTCTAGTTGAACATGGTAAATTGACAGATAGTATGTGGCAAATAAATTCAACTTTGCTTTCATACCTTCACATGACATGTATTTAAACATGGAACTCAAACAAAATGTCAGGTTAATAGTTCAATATGAACTATACTGGACAGTGTCTTGTTTTTTTTTCAATAAGATTCTGCTTTTTTGCCAACTGCATTGCAGAAATTATTTTTGAAAGTATTTTTCGTTAGCCAGGATTTGTTATAGCAAGTGCCTGTCAATATTTCACATTTTCTCTAACGTGCTAAAAGATTTTAAATTGAGAAAATTATAGGAAATGAAAAGGTTCTTGTATATGGCAAATACATGATATATAGTGAACGTCAAAAGAAACCGTACATCAAGGATAAAATTCTAACAATCACCAAACTCAACTTTTATGACTTACGGAGAGTGCCCGAAAATATTTGACAATATTTTGAAATTATTTGTGTAATTTTGTTTTTGGTTTCAATTTTATTCAATTGGTAATGAAACAATTTTAACATAAAAATAACTGTAATTTATTAATATATGTATTTTTTAATGTAAAGTTTCTTTTGACGCTCACTGTATGCATATATTTTTTTTAATTACTTTCGTTTCGAATCCAATTTTTTTCTGATCTTATGCAATTGATAACTCGATTTCAAAAAGTCGACACAAAAAGCCACTAGAATAATATGTATCTGTTTTGGATAAAACAAGCACTAGAAATTTTGATTCTTTTCGAAGGTCAGGTGCTACTTAGGCCAATGTTCAAGCCAGAATTAATATCCTTTCCCGGCTTCAAATATTCCCACGAGCACATCGACCTGAGGCCCTGAGAACAAATATCACAATTGCTGCAATCTTTATTGTAGAGTCTAGTCAAAAATATTAACAAGTGGGTATTTTCCTTCTCCTCTTGATACCCACACACATACATAACATAATTGGCCATTACAACCCTTCAGTCAGTTAGGGCCTAGCTCCTCAACACCACTCATACAACATGCGTGCGTTAATTTTTATACATGAGTCCCGCCACTACAGTTTAAAGTCGACTCCGAACGACAGATTTTTTGAGAAGCTTTTCATGGCAATTTTTACTCTCAGAGTTTTTGCCAGAAATCTGCTGAGAGGAAGTCGCCGAAGAAATACTTTTTGTATTTTGTTTTTGATGTCTGGCCTGGGATTCGAACTCGGGCCTTTCGTCTAATAAGCCAACACACTACCTACTAGACCACGGCGACTTCACTTGATACCCACAGCTTCAGCGAAAGTTATTTGACGGAGTATCAAGTCTTTCAGCATGCCTACCAAAAGAACAGTAACGTGTGAGAATCGCTATTGTACGATGGATAGCCATGCCGTTTAAGAATAGAAGCGAATCAGTCCTCTTTTTTCCATATATACGTGTCCAAAACTATCTAACAATATGGCTCGTAACTGCTGCTAACGAGATCTAACCTCCTTGTAAAACGGTCTGATAATATCCAGATTAACTGAGACAATTAGAAAAGCTATGACCGGCCCAGTCCATCAGCAATGCAATATCCAACGATATACTTGTGTTCTGCCATCCATTTTCTTGGCATTCGCAGACCAAGGCGGACGTTGAAAATATTTTCCTTCGAAAAATCAAAAGATTTTTATGGAAAAAACTTGCGTTACTTTCAAAAAGGCTTGAATTATTTTTTGATTCAAATTTTGTTATTTTTTGCCATTTCTGCCCAGTACTACATATAGGGTGTTTTTATAGAGGTATAGAACTTTAAGTTGGCATTACTTTTCAAGATGGCGACCGATTTAACAGCTGTCAAGTGATTTATTCTCAGTTTGGTTTGGCAATTCATCATGAATAGACTCATGCCTGAACAACGCTTGAAAATAGTGCAATTTTATTTCGATTTATTGAAACACACGTTTGGTGACCGCCTAATTTCACGTTTTGGACCTGTGAATAGGCCTCCAAGATCTTGTGATTTAACACCGCTAGACTATTTTCTGTGGGGCTATGTAAAGTCATTGGTCTATGCGGTAAAGCCACAAACGCTTGACCATTTAGAAGACAACATTCGCCGTGTTATTGCCGATATACGGCCACAAATGTTGGAAAAAGTCATCGAAAATTGGACGTCCAGATTGGACTAAATCCGCGCCAGCCGTGGCGGTCATATGCCAGAAATCATATTTAAAATGTAATGCCACAAGATTATCTTTCGGATAAATAAAATTCATGTCAATTGTATAATCCATCGTTGTTTTATTGCAACTTAAAGTTCTATATCTTTATAAAAAACACCCTATATAAAATAAGATTTTTATTCTTATTGCACTGGATTGAATGCAAATAAAAAATACTGCAGACTGTTTATAAGAAAGTTTTATATCGGCACCCACAGTAAATATAGCACGGACCACCCATCACATCTCAGCTCATCTTTGAGGAATTCTAAAATCAGTATGATCATAATATCAGGTTGGGCCACGATTAAACTGCATTGAGCCTTACTGCCACCGTCTCAGACCTCTGCTTTAATAGAATGTCAGAGGGGATCCATTTGAATGTAGCAATCTTCCGCCAAACATAGACAACATGAAGAACAGTTTAGACGTCCAATAAAGCCATTATGTGGTGATTGGTTTCAATCCCAAATCCTACAGTTCTTTTGGACGTATAAAACGCTCTTGCCACTTTCGCTTTTGCCTGTTTCAATTGTTATCATTTAAGGATAGTTTGTTATCCATTAAGAATATTTTGGGATCCAGAATTCTAGAAAATGTTGAAGTCGCCGTAGTCTAGTAGAGAGTGTGTTGGCTTACTAGACGTAAGACCACGGTTCAAACCCCAGGTCAGACAACAAAACAAAAATATGAAAAAATATTTCTTCGGCTATTTTCTCTCAGAGATTTTGTCAGAAATCTGCCATGAAAAGTTTCTCAAAAAAAAATTTGTCGTTCGGAGCGACTTTAAGCTGTAGGTCGTGCCACATAAATTTGACACAAGCCACATAGGTGGTGTGAGATAACATGTCGTAATCCTGACTGAAGGGAAGGAATGACCAATTATATGTATGTATATGTTATGTATGTACTTAGAAAATGTTCTTGTGGACTATCAAATCTCTTCAGAAGTTTCGTTTAAACGTTTAAAAGTTTTTTTTTTCAATTTTTTCAATTTTTCAAATAATTTTTGTCCAATTTTAAATATGCTCACGTTTAAGTGAAATAAACATTTTAAAGCCTGTTTTATTGCGGTTATAAAACCCTATAAAATCATATGAAAATTATTCATGAAAAATATGTGAAAACAATACGTTTTTCCATAGAAAATTAAAAAAAAAAACATATGAATTTATGTATGTATGTATGTATGTAATATATAAATATTACTTAATTTTCGGTAATATTATGAAAATTAAAATTTAAAAGCATAATAAATTGAATTCCACTTTTAAGAGATCACGTTCAGAAACGCCTATTAGAGGAGATGCCACGCATTTTTCCTTTTGTCTACTGCGGCGGCCTTAGAAGTAAAACCATAAACGCCAAAGGAAAATTTAAAACACACAAACAAAAAATAATAATTACGTTCCCTTGACAGTGAATCTGTGTTGTGTTGTGTTTTGTTTCAAAGGATGTTTTTTCTGAGAATCGACTTCTTGTTTTTATTTTCTTAAAAAAAGAAATTGAGATGAAGTCTTTCCTACGAAAAGACTCATGATTTTATTAATGTAAAGCGAGGGATAGTGCGGTAGAGGATACTACCAGCATGTCATATTAAAGTTATTGTGGTTTTTTATGTCTGTTATCCACAGAATTTAATTTTTATTTTACAGAACATATGTCAAACAAAACTTAATAAACCATAAACAAATGAATGCTGTTTGTTAATTAAATTTAATTTTTTTTGTAGAAAACTTATGCAAGAAGCTGATGTAAATTATGATTCGGTTTTGAGGTGAGCTTTTGGCAGCAATGATAAGAAATTATTCACTATATGCTACTCGCCAATGGCTAAACTTCTTGTTCGGCCCTTAATCATAAAATAATGAATGAAAGAATAGAACAGGTATGGATAGGACTATGGTCCTGATGTGACCAGTTCTTCTGTGCTTGTTTTAAAGATGTCTGAACGTATTGTTACGTTTTTAAAAATGATTAAAATATGAGCTCGTAGATTGCAAATAAAATAAAAATAAATTTGTGTTTAGTTTTAATTAAAATTCTTTATTATTCGCATAATTCTATGTACCACTGTTCACAACTTGATGTAAACAACAACAATTGCTTTGTTTGTTATTCCTCTGTTTAAGCTCTTTGTATAAATAATAACAATTACTAGACAACTGTTCGACAGGTCTTTGTAACAGAGATTTTCAAACCACAATTACTCTCTTCAAACACATCGCGTCTTCACATAAGACTGACTGAACTTCACTAACTCAGTCGCCTGCTTTGCCTTGCCTTTTGTATGGCAGGGTAAACGGTCTGATGAATGTTCCTGAAGGCGAATGTTCGTGACTTCGCCTTCTCGAAATCTCTATAAATGTAAACATCTGGAATAAATTGAAATTTTAAAAAATATTTCCTTCGGCGGCTTTCTCTCAGCAGATTGTCATGAAAAGTTTCCCCAAAAAAAACCAGTCCTTCGGAGAAACACTTTAAAGTGTAGTTTCCTCCGTTCTTGAATAAAAATTAACACACACAACATGGCTGGTATGAGAGGCTAGGTTGTAATCCTGACTAAATGGTTGTAATAACCAATTAAATACAGATTTCATTTACATGCTAAAATAATGAATTTCATATTACTACACCTTATTCATCTATTTATTTCCGCTTTCATTAAATTGTCCGGGGCAGTAGTCGTTTTCTTTTAATGTTGATTTTATGATTATTTAAACCCTTTAAACCCTTTTTTCCTTTGGCTTACTCTTGTAGGTACATAAGGACGTAATTGCCTTCATTATGGCAACACAAACTAACGGAAAGAAACACTCTAAAGGCAGCCACTATGATACTATTTGCTATTCAAGAAACTTAAATGATGTTTCTTAAAAACATTGTAAATGTATTTGTGTATTATTACAGTGAGCGGCAAAAGAAACTGTACATTTAGAAAAATATGTATACAATAATAAATTTCGGTTATTTTTAATTTAAAATTGTTTCATTGTCAGTTTTTAAAATTGAATTTAAAAAAAAAATTTTTTTAATTTGAAAATATTGTAAAATTTTTTCGGTTACACTCCTTAAGTGTTAAAAGTTGAATTTTTGGTGATTGTTAGAATTTTATCCTTAGTGTACAGTTTCTTTTGACGCTCACTGTATACACATATTTACACCTCTAAGTGTGTTTGTAAAACTTCTTGGAACATCGTTGATTGCCAAGTACTTCTCTTGCCTCGTGGTAGTATGCCTCTATAGTTGGCTGGCTTACTAGCTCGCTACCAACACCAAGGTCTTTGTTATGGTTTTTTGTCGTCCTTTCCTTTTTAACCACATTTCATTTCATGATGTTTGCATCTGTGTTAACATTAAACATTACAACAATTTTCAGAGTCATTACGTACATATTTCTCTTCTTTTCTTTTCTTTGCATTGTGCTATGCCTTCTTTGTCGACCAGCGGTTCTCATTATTTGTGTTCATCTTCCATTCTTTTCTCATTTTTTATTTTCATTTTCATTTTTGGTCGAAAGGATGTTGTTGTGTCATAAAAAAACGATATTCTCAGGCTTAATGCATGGATTATAAAATACATGGATGGCTTAACTACAGAAAGATGATGCTGACGGTAGAGGAGTGTGTCATCATAGCAGCGGAATGTATGGAAGAATTTAAATTTAAAAGTTTTTCAGACATCACACACACTCAGTCCTTGGTGTTGGCTTTTAAGACGTTCACGGAGCTTGACATTGACATTATGCGGAAGTGCTTTTTCTTTCTTCTTTTTTTCACTTCTACGTTCATTGCTTTTGTACGTATTATGCCTTCTCTTTTGTCTTCTTTGTTTTTTCATTGTTTATTTGGTTTTGTTTTGCCACTTTCGGTTTAAGATTTGCTTTCTGTTTTGGATCTGTTAGTTGCGTGTGTCTCTTTTGTTGGTTGTTTTTTAAGCATTTTAAGGCTTTAATAAGCATTCAAAGCAACATTTGGTCTTATTCTTTATGGCCAATACCATAAAAACTTAAATGCTACAAATAAACCTTAATGGTTAATGCCATTGCAAGAAACAGACAACAAAGAAATAATGCGACTGTGTTAAGTAAATTCGCAAAATTTTAATGAAAACCTCTTTTGAAATGTAATTAAAAACAAGATTAAATTGAAAATTAAAAGCAAAAAACGAAAATAAAAGAAAATACAATTAAAAAACAGCTTGAAATATTACAATCTGGCATTACTGCTTAACAAACAAATGAGTTTCCAACACCTTTGTTTAGTCTCGATGAAAACCTTTCAAAAATTTGTGAACAAAAGTTTATCATTCAGTTTATTTTCTCCCATTTTGTAATTCTAACATCTTTTTCAAAAAGATCGTAATCATTAACACCTATAATTACAAATAATATCGTTACGAAAATGAACGATACTGATGTCTTGCTTTTACACCGCTTAACATTAAAATTATAAACAAAAGCTACAAAATCAAAACAATGCAGCGAACTAATCTGTTTACAAATTTGCTTAATATAACAACAGACACCAGCATAAAAAAATGGTAAACAAGTAAACAAAAATCTACAAACAACACTACAACAATAAATGTAAACAACGATGTTTGCCTTTATAGAGATTTCGAGAAGGCGAAGTCATCAACATTCGCCTTCAAGAAGATTCATCAGACTGTTTACTCTGCCATATAAAAATTAACAAAAAACAGGTGACTATGTGAGTGAAATTCGAAGACGCGGTGAGTTTGAAGAGAGTAATCGTGGTTTGAAGATCTCCGTTACAAAGATCTGTCGAATAATTGCCTAGAAATTGTTATTGTTTATGCAAAAGGGTATTCACAGAGGAATAATAAAGAAAAGCAATTGTTGTTGTTTACATCATGTTGTGAACAGTGGCACACAGAACTATGCGAATAATAAAGAATTTTATTTAAAACCAAACACCGAATTTATTTTTATTTTATTTGCAATCTACGTGCTCTTGTTTTAAAAATTTTTAAAACGTAAGAACATAACAATATTACTTCCACGCCTCAATAAAATTCTTTAAAAATGTCGTTTACAACTCCATTAGCAAAATGTCATGGCGTGTTGAAGACCAATTTGCCATTCACTTTTGTTTTTAATAATTTAACTGCAATTTTTCATTTTGTTTTTAATCACATTTGATGTTAAAATATATTCCATTTCATTTAAATTCAAATTTATTAAGTGCTTAATTACTACATGACATATCACACAACACAGGCTGATTGCTATGCAATTAAAAATATTCGGCACTAAAAGTGTAAAACGTCACACGCAAATATAAAGCCAATGCCAATGGCATATGAAATAATAATTTATTCTATAAAAAGAATCAGGGCAACAACTTAAACTGATAAAATCAAAATTTATTGCCTGTAAATATTAAAAAAAGAAAGAAATTTAATTCTGCATAAATTAAATACAAAACTTTCATTTTTTTTTTAATTTTTATTGTTTTTATTTAATAGGATGAGAAGTTTAATAGCATTTATGTTGGATAATGGGGGAATGTTAAATAAGAGATTGACCAGAGATGCCATTTTTTTGTCTGTGGTTTGTGTCTTTAATAACTTATCTGCCATTTACTCTCATCTAGAACAAATTTTTCAAGACAACAAGCTTTATTAGGCTTCAAAAATGTTAAATTTTTAAAGATACATAAGTAGTGCAAGGATTCATCCGAAAACCGGGAATTCGGATGTCTTGCTGAGTCAGAAAATACATTTTTTGAGACGAAATATGATCCGCTAGAACAACTCCAAACGATTTGCAGGATACTATCTATCGATGAAACGATCATAGGGGGCTGTAGAGCAAGTATTGATTTTTAACTTTCGATATTCAATACCATTGAGCTTAACGCATATCTTTTAATACAACTTAGGGTAATTAAACTTAACCTCATCGTCTCATCGCTGTCCCACTATTAACGACAGCATTATAGCATGTTGTACGCCTTGCTTCTTATGTCTGGCAACTTTAAAGCCTTTCTAAGATATTGTTGTTGTTGTACTTTTGATCTCTGTTTTATTCTCTTCTTTAAAATTTCTTCTTAATAATGATACGTAATAATGTAATACTGTGAACCGTTCGATGTGTGTATTTTGTTGTTGTCTGTTTGTCTTGTTTACTTATTTCTATTTTGTTTGTTTTTACCGAAAAATTTCCTAAATATGTGACCACATATGGAACCCTAATATTTCATTATATACCATTAAGGTAAAAGTTGCATGATCAATTAAAAATTATTTGGAAAATAATTGTTATGACCTTTGATAGTATAACCACCATTTGTTTTGATCGATGCAGAACGCACTTACTGAAATACGCTTTACGTCGAATACAGATACATAACATACATACATAATTGATCATTATAACTCTTCAGTCAGGATTACGACCTAGTTTCTCACACCACTTATGTTGTGTGTGTGTGTGTTAATTTTGTACATGAGTGTCGACTCCGAACGACAGAATTTTCAGAAACTCTTCGTGACCTTTTTTGCCAGAAATATGCTGAGAGGAAGTCGCCGAAGAAATATTTTTTCATATTTTCGTTTTGATGTCTGACCTGAGATTGGAACCGAATTCTTATTTCTAATAAGCCAACACACTACCTACTAGACTACTTCGAAGACATATTCAAAATATAAATTTTTTTCTCTCAGCAATCTTCTGGCAAAAACGTTGAGAGTAAAATAAAATTATTTTCAAAAAATCTGTAGTTCGGAATCGACTTTAAACTGTAGGTTCCAACAATCGCGGATAATACTTACAACATGGGTCGTGTGAGAGGATATGTATGTAGGTCGGAAGTAAGCCTTTCTAACTCATCCACAAGTTATAACAGTAAACAAGCTTATATTGCTACTATACTGACTCAAACACTCAATTCTTCAAATGATGAGTTTCGAACGAAATTTGATTTTATTATCATTCATCTGTCATTATATTTTTTATTTAAAATTCCGTTTTCTTTTTAATTGATACGTGTGTCCACACATGATGTTCAAATTTCCAGTGATAGAAATATTTTTCTTTTATCTCTTATCACTTTGTTAGAAACGAAATTAAGACAACAAAACACCAGGGTAAAAAACAAAGAAAAAAGTTGTTTTTGTTTGCTTTGTTAACATTAACCGGGTAAAAACGTTGTTTGTTTGCTTTCATTTTCAAAGAAAACATTTTTTAAATAGCAACGTACAGGTGAAAGGGTTTTATAAAATGAAAAAAAAAAATAAAAACGAGAAGAGAATAATGGTGACAGGAAAATGTGTTTCATCAACCAGCAGCATTTTTTTCGTAGAACAGCACGTTTAAGTGTGCAAATGTGTGGAAAATTTTCAAGGAATTTAAAACATAAATTCATGGGAAAAATCGCAATTCAATTCAACAGTTACAATTTTGTTTTAAATCGTTTATAGTTGACTTCTTCTTTTTGAATACACAGTAAAAATACAATTCATACGTCCCGCATGGAAAACGGAAACATTCTCTTAAATTTTATCATATTGTGGAATTTTATTTCATTTGGTTTATGATTCCTGCATAATACTCTTCTCTCTTCTATTATGCTCTCATGACTTAACGTTGCTGTGATGTCTATAAAAATGATAGTCATTGACAGTTCCTCATAAATCTTGAATAACGCTTTCAAGCAATTTTTATTCAAAAATAAATCATTATTCACGAATTTCTTAAAAAAAAAACTTTAACGTACATTGGATGGAATTATGGATTCACATATTTCTGATTTATAGTGTATAAGGTACATGTGATAGGAGTCTCATAAAAAAAAATACATAAAAAATTGGCCGCAAATATTATTCCAAAATGGCACTCGATATTTTGAAAGGCAATCTTATATTCTGCTGTTTAAGTTAAAAGTGCTCAAGTCAAAGAAAGCTGAAGGATGAAAGAAATCTTAGCAAAGATACTTAGGGGTATCTTTACAGCAACATGTTGCAAAAGAGATATTTTCTCAGTAACATAAAATATAAAACCATAAACCAATAACTTCACTTGCAAAAGAATGTTGAAAAACATAATTTCTGCGATGCTTCCAACCACTTTCACTTTTATTTGACTTAAAGCTGGCAAACACAAGAAATATCTGGTTTACTGTATAAGCATCAACCAATCTAAACATGTTGCTTTTTCTTTGCATTTAAAATGTTGCTTAAAAATGTGTGTCATCAACATTAGTGTAGGTTTTATTAGATTGTGAATAAAGGACTCTGTAAACAACTTTCGCTTTTAAGTATTTATAACTAAAAGCAGAAACCTACATGACTTACTATTTGATCAACATCTACGTAAACATGTTAAATTTTTAAATGTTGCTTTAAAATGTGTGTCATCAACATTTGTGCTTGTGTTTGTGTTGAAATTAAAAAGAAGGCTGGCTAATGTTCCATTAATATATGCATTAGGCAAAAGATGTTGCGAAACATAATTCCTAAGACAACATGTTGCTTCTTGTTTACGTTTAAAATGTAGCTTAGCAGTGTGTGTCAACAGCAGATGTATTTGTTTTATGAGTGGTAAAGTGGTGAATTGTAAAAGGCGGCTGGCTAAAGGACTCTAAAGACAATACATGAATGTGGCTTTGTTTTCTTTGTGTGCCCACTTCATTTATGAGTGATTTTATAATATTGTCTGCTGCAGCACAAACACCACATGCCAGTCGACAACGATAAGCGTAACAAAACACAACGATTCTATTAAGAAAACACATGAAAAATCAAAATAAATAAAAAATAATATAAATAAAAAATAAAATAAAATAAAAAGCTGTAACCATATATCAGAAAAAAAACGAAATTAAAAAAAAATATTTTTAAATTAAGATTACAAATTTAAGGAAATATTCCAAGAAGAGAAATAATAAAAAAGAAAAAAAAACCCAAAAAATTAATACAATTTAATACAAAATTATTTCAAACAGTGCGTGAGTGTAAGTGTAAGTGTTACCATCTTGGATATATTAACAGCACAACAGGAGCTAACGACTGTAAGGTCGTGGCCCATTCATTCAACTGTGTTGGCATTTGCCTCCAATGATTCTGTTGCAGTCGGTGACAATGTTACAACAACGATTACATTCAACAATGCATATTTGGCCTCGGCGAACTTGACCCCAAGTAACTTTACTGCGCATTCTACAAATGCACCGGCATCTAGTAATAGTAATGACATCACAACTATCACCGCCGTAACCACCACCACCACCATTACTATCCCTACTACCCTGATATACTCAACTATATCCACCACTATTACTGCCATCGGCAATGGCACCCAACAGCAGCAACGACAGCAAACAACGCGCAACAATGCATTCGAAGTGCCCATTTGGTTAATACTCTGTTACAGTGTAATATTACTGTGTGCAATTGTTGGCAACCTGTTGGTCATTTCGACACTTGTACAGAATCGTCGTATGCGTACCATAACAAATGTATTCCTTCTTAATCTTGCCATCTCGGATATACTGTTGGGTGTACTGTGTATGCCGGTAACATTGGTGGGTACACTACTGAGACACTTTATATTCGGCGAATTCTTCTGTAAACTCATCCAGTTTTCACAGGGTAAGTGTGTCAGTGCTTAAAAGATTGATTGCAAGTGCAATATTTCATTCCCTTAAGATACTAATTAACTTGAGTGGCATGTAGAAGTGCTGCTTACTTTTAAGTAGTACTTAAGGACTATAAATCCTATGTGGCATCTTTACCAATCTAAGTTGTAACATACCGATTAACATTCTACGTGAAGTGAAATTTTTTGTGTGATGACTAGCACATATTTTGCAAGAGAGAGAGAGGGGGAGAGAGAGAGGGAGTGTTGAAGAGAGTATTTAAAAGATTGACAGCTTTGGCTGAAGATAAAATGAAAAATCCTTTTAATTGCATTTAAGTTCTCATAGACACCAGTATGCAGCTAAAATGCAACACTTTTGTAGGGATGTCCTCGTAACCTTGAGTTTCTAAATTTACTTTATAAATGAGCATCTTCTTACAAGGACAAATGTACGGCTTAAAGCAAAAGAATAATGTAAACGCGGTAGTAATTTACAACGAATTTCGTTAGGTATTCCACTAAACAGGGTACTCTGCAACAAATTCAATTGAATCCTTGGAGAATCCTGGTCAAAGTTCTTTAGAATTTCAAACGAAGATGTAGAGTGTGAAGTATTCAGTGAAAGGTTAGTAGAGGTTCATCTATTATGAACTGTTTTGCTACATCCAAACTCTCAAACTCGCACCTGTATATAATAAAATCGTCTGCGAAATCAACCAACCATATCCGGACAGCTCTTTTAACAATTGAATCGTCTAAAAGATCACCTCCTCCTGTGGCTAGATATTCTAGGAATACTTTGTTGCAAAGTCCCAGTACCAGACTGTTGCTCCTTCCTGATGGGTATTATTTTTTGATGTAATTGTGTGTTCACAGAAGGTTGTAAAAATTTATTGTCACAGTCGCCGTAGTCTAGTCGCCGTAGTCTAGTAGGTGATGTTCTGACTTATTAGAAGCGAGGCCACGTTTCAAACTCCAGGTCAAACATATCGAACTAAACGAAATATGAAAAAATATTTTCTCGGCGACTTTCTCTCAGCAGATTTCTGGAAAAAACTCTGGAAAACAAATAAAGTTGCCGTGAAAAGTTCTTTAAAAAATCTGTCGTCCGAAACAGACTTTAAACTTTAGGTCCCCCCAACTCGTGTATGAAATTGACGCACACGACAAAAGTGGTAAGAGTTGGTACTGACCAATTATGTATGTATTGTTACGTTTTTATATTTTAAAAACATTTTAAATATGAGCTCGTAGATTGCAAATAAAATAAAAAAAATTCACAACTTGATGTAAACAACAACAATCCTTATTCCTCTGTTTATACCCTTAGCATAAACAATAACAATTAATAGACAATTATTCGAGAAGTCTTTGTAACGGAGATCTTTAAACCACGATTAATCTCTTCAAACATACCGCGTCTTCACACAAGACTGATTTAACTTTTATTAACTCAGTTGCCTGCTTTGCTTATCTTTTATATGGTAGCGTTAACAGTCTGATGAATGTTCTTGAAGGCGAATGTTCATGACTTCGCCTTCTTGAAATCTTTTTAAATGTAAACATCGTTGCTTACATTTATTATTGTAGTATTGTTTGTGGATTTTTGTTTACTTGTTTATCATTTTTGGTGTTTGTTGTTATATTAAGCAGAATGATAATTTGTAAACAAGTTTGTTTACTGCATTGTTTTGTTTTTGTAGCTTTTGTTTATAATGTTAATGTTAAGCGATGTAAAAGCAAAACACCAGTATCTAGATTTTTCATTTTCGTAAAAGTATGAATGTATGTATGTATCCTGCTTAATTTTAGCTCAGACTCACCCTGCAGCAAAAAAAAAACTTTTTCAAACAAATAAACCTCATCCTCAGTAGTGTAAGTAAAGAGATGATGCTTGACTTCAAAGCCGAATAATCAACATTAACAACACCATACGATGGTTACGCGTCTTCAACACATTTCAAAATCCATTTGACTTTTAATTTGAAAGTACTTTAGAGAATACCTTGCTCCCTATCTCTCTCCTGATTTTTGATGTGTGCTTTAGAAATGAAAATTTTCTTTATTTGATTATTGTAAAGAAAAATAATTGCAAAATAAATATTTTTTAAAAGCATTTTAAAGCTTTTATTCGACTTAAAACTTAGGCTAGAAAAACATTCAACTTTTTTGAAATTTCAAAAGACCTTGAAATATAAGAGTATATTTTGGAGTGCAGGATACATAAATAGAATTCTACTTTTTTAATATTCTAAAGCATTTAAATAAATTTTATAACCAGCATAAAAGCATTAAAAATATTAAAAATAATGTGTGTGCTTATCTATTAAAGTGGTAATAAAAAATCACACACGAAATGATTTTTATTCCTTTGATAACGACAACTGCATGGGGGAGGGAAACAATAAATTCAATGGAAATAAATGAAAGTAATCAATTCTGTGAACAAAACAATAATTCAGACAGAACAGAAAAATATTTGAGTAAAGAAAAATAAAATTTAGAATGAATACATCACTTACAATACATACCATATCCAGATTAATTATTGTCCTTTCTTTAATATCCTCGATATTCGTTTACAATTTATTTTCTTTAAGTGTCACATTACATCGATACAATGATTGCAGTCTTAAGGCTCAACAGATTAAGATGACATAAATCGTATTTGAAGACAATTACGTTTACATTGATTAATTCCACTCTTGTATCAATGAATTGTAATGGGCTTTATGCGTCGGCTTTATGGGAGACGTAAATAATTGCTTTCTTTGTCAACTATACGAAGGTCAATTAATCCAGTAAATAAACACGATGATTAGTCTGCTTTATTGACATTTCTGTTTAACCTCTTATTCAAATATTCTTTGTCATGTAGTTGAACTTATTTTGGAAATTTAAACGGAGAATACAATCCCCTTGAATACAGAAATACAAAATATTTGATCAGCCACATATAAAAAAATATTACAAAAGTAAAATGAGTTCTATGATGCAAGTGTTTGTTTATAAATAAAAAAAACAAAATTCTAAACATGTAGGGGTTCCCTGATAGTCTAGTCACTAGACTCTAGTGTGTAGTGTGCTAGACTATTAGCGTGGGGATTGTGGATTCGAGCATAAGGTCGAAATCAGTAGCGTTACGCATACGCTCGTTTTTGTATAGTAAGAGAGAAAGACTACTACCCAAACATTTAAGTGACAAAGTGTGTTTTCTTTCTCTCTGATGTTTACATACATACATACATAATTCGCCATTACAACCCTTCAGTCAGGATTATACATGAGTGGTGGGACCTACAGTTTCCAGTCGACTCCAAACGACACATTTTTTGAGAAACTTTTCATGTTAAGTTTTATTTTACTTCTCAGTATTTTTGTCCGAAATCTACTTAAAGGTAGTCGCCAAAGAAATATTTTTTTCATATTTCGTTTCGATGTCTGACCTGGGGTTTGAACCGAGGTTTGACGTCTAAAGTCAACACACTACCTAATAGAATACGGCGACTACCTCTGATGTTTATACTGCAAAAAACTTATTTCATCAGTTAGAAGTTAGTTTGCGAAAATGAGACAGCATTCGTTCAATGAGCATTTGATTAGGTTAGGTAAAGTGGCGTATTCACCATTAAAGAAAGAGGGGGCAATGTAGTCCCAGCATCCAGCATTTTGGTTCATTGTGATACTACAATCAATTCTACCCGAGTATCAAACATTCCCTAGCGGACACCAAACCGAGTCCAAAATAAATTTTGCTATTGCAACAATCCCTATATAACAGAGCTCGATTGATAGATAACAAGTTGTCAAACAGTGAGAAATCAAAATCCTATGTCTCTATACGATAAAGGCAGGACACTAACACATGAGCTGAAATATAGTCTATTCCTTCTCCTCCCACCCACAGTGTCTGCAGAAGTCATTTGCCACAATGCCTAAGCTTTCGGCATGTCTAGCAAAAGGACAGTGACCCGTAAAAATCACTATTGTACGTTCGATGACCATGCGATTTAAGGAAAGAAGTAAATCGGCACTTTTTTCTCCATACGTATCCAGCAGAGTCTAGCAATATTGCACTTACCCTGCAGCTGTCAGCAAGATAAAGCTTCTCCGGTCGGTATTATACGCTGGATTGTCATGCGATTTAAGAAGAGAGGAGAATCGGACCCCTATAAATCTATACGTACATTCATGCTACCAACAAGGTTAAGCCCTGTCCCTGATTTTGGTGGAACTTGGTTAGTACAGGGACTGCATTCACCCGTGGCATCACAACGGGCCGCTACGCGTGCTCAAGTGAGCTTTGTGATATCAGAGCTACCACTCCAACCTAACCTAAGGTTGGTAAAACGAGTGGACAGTGCCCAAATTAATTGAGGGAATCGGAACACAGCATTTGATTAAATCTTGAGAAGATTTTATGCACTTTGGCAAAAAATTTCTTATGAATAGAAGAGTAAAGGGTTTAAGAAATCTGACTGACATGAGTTCGTTTTATATAGTTATGATGAGTTTGAATTTAGAGTCGGCTTTAAAGTGTAGATCCATTTTATGGATAAAAATTGGAACACACAAAATGAGTGGTATGAGAAACTAGATTGTAATCCTGTCTGTCAACGGCTGTAATGATCAATAAAGTTACTCAGTATAATCAACAGAATTACAGTGAGCGGTAGAAGAAAATTTTCCAACTTAAGGAGAGTGCCCGAATAAATTTGAGAATATTTGGAAATTTTTTTTTTATATTTTTTTTTTTTTCAATTTTAAAAACCGACAATAAAACAAATTTTGAAATAAAAATAACGGTAATTTATTAATGTATATTGTTGTTTTTTTTTAATGTACAGTTTCTTTTGACGCTCACTGTATTTTTTCATTATGAAATGGATTTTCTTTTTCAAACTAAGTATCCCCCATTACTGAATAGTCTCTGAATTATTTGTTCAAACTTAAAACTTTTAAAACTTTACGAACAAAATGAAAATTTCATCCTTAATAGTCAAACACCATACCATGCCAAAACTGGTGTCAAATGTCACATACTCCCACACTGAAAATCAATTTGTAGCAACTGTTTTAAAAACAAGAAGCAGATAATAAGAAAAAAAGGAACCCGAATCTAACATTTCAATCAGTCTACAAAAATTAATCCTAATCTTCTCTGTCATTTTCTCAGTTTTATTTCTGTTTATTTTTTTACATAAAAATCTAAAAACTGTACCATACGGTATAACACAATTTCAGCAGCAACATACAGATGAAGCTTGAAGAAGAGGAGAAAGAAAAATGATTATCTTTGGCCTTGAAATCGTTGCACAAAATGGTAAACGAGAGAGAAAAAAAGGTTAAAAATGTTTTAAAAAGAACATTGAATTCCTTGATGTGAAGCTTGAAATGTAAGAAGAAAAAAACAAGCGAACACGCTTCTCTTATTTTATGATTTTTTCCTTCGCTTTTAAAAGCATAAGAATTCCGTCCGTCCATGTGTTTGATTCTAAACATGCCGTTCTTATCCTCTTTCCGGTTTTTTCCTTCAAGGAAGTATGCAGAATGAAACGTTTTTCTCTGAAAATATTTCATAATAAAAAAGTATGAATTATTGTAAGGAAAAAAAGGCGACTAAAATGTTTTCAATTCCTTCATTTCTCTAAAATTCCCAAATGGTTACGCGTTACGCTATTTTGTATTTTAGCATGAACAAGTTGTTCGCTTTTATCTGAGAACAATAACAACATTTTTGTAAAATCTTTAAAAAATTTCCTCCTTTTTTTTATTTGTGTTTCACAAATTCCCTACCAAAATATGATCATCATCATCATCATCATCATCATCGTTGTCATCATTGTCATTGTCATGGTAGTTTTAGTGTGTCTTTTAAGATTTCCCGGCAGCCTTAAAAGTCTTGCCATTTTGCTTCCTTTTTGCGGAAATTTTGTAACAATGGTTACGGTTATTAAATTTAGACTTATTTCTTGTCATTTAATATTCTTTAAAGAAAACTATACAAATACAATACAATACAGTAAGCAAAAACCCTTTTCAAACAAACCCCCAATAAATTGCCGAGCCATACAAGCAACTGTAGCAACACAAGAAAACTCCATAAGCAACAGTAATATCCTGGTGTTTTGCGTTTACATCGCTTACCATTAGAATTATAAACAAAAGCTACAAAAACAAAACAATGTAGTAAACGAACCTGTTTACAAATTATCGTACTGCTTAAAATAACAACAAACACCAGCATAAAAAAATGGTAAACAAGTAACAAAAATACAAAACAATCACCAGCAAAAAATGGTAAACAAGTAAACAAAAATCTACAAACAACACTACAATAATAAACGTAAACAACGATGTTTACATTTATAGAGTTTTCGTGAAAACGAAATCATGAACATTCGCCTTCAAGAACATTCATCAGACTGTTTACTTTGCTATATAAAAGGAAAGGCAAAACAGGCGACTGAGTGAGTGAAGTTCAGTCAGTCTTGTGTGAAGTCGCGGTGCAGTTGAAGACCTCCGTTAGAAAGATGTGCCGAATAATTATTTAGTGATTGTTATTTTTAGGCCTCTGCTTTTTAAACAGAGGGAAAAAAGGCAATTGCTGTGAAGACTTTAAAACTATAACGGCAACTGTGAACCAAACAGAATTATTCGCACATGTTCAGTCGATTTAAATCACTTTTCTTCAATCACATTATAGATTCGTATATGGGTTCTGGGTTCTTACATTGCTGATGTACTTACCAGAGCCTGTACGATACTCGCAATCTCCCACATGCTACAGAGCACAGGTGTTCCGATTACATACATACATAATTAATCATTACAACCCTTTAGTCAGGATTACGACCTAGTTTCTTACACCAATTATGCTGTGTATCTGTGTGTATTTTATACATAAGTGGCGGGACGTACAGTTTAAAGTCGACTCCAAATGGCAGATTTTTTGAGAAACTTTTCATGGCAGCTTTTTCATTCGCTCTTAGAGTTTAAATATTTTTTTTTTCATATTTTCGTTTTGTTGTCTGACCTGCGGTTTGAAACGAGGCCTCATATTTAATAAGACAACACACTATCTACTAGACTATGGCGATTACAGAAACATATGTTCAGTCGATTGAAATCAGTTTTCTTCGATCACATTAATGATTCTTATATGAGTTCCGGGACAGCATTGGGATATTTTTGATAATTTTGCATTGCTGATGAGCTGGCCATGGCCGGTACGTTGCTCGAAATTTCCGACAGGTTACAAGGCATAGGTATACGGATTACTTCAGTTATGCGCACTTATTATAGGCAAGCCCATTCTCGTTGGCGGCAGGAGGGTATGCGCAATATTGCTATGTTCTGCTATTCAAGAAAGGTTTGTTAAATAAAAATTTTTCTCTCTCGATAGCCTGCCCAACCTGTATACCTATTACAACCAAAGAGAATGCTGTCGCATTCTAATTGATTGCCACATGCTTGCGCCAACATTGAATTCATCAATGAAAGCATTTCAACCAAAATTTCAACCACAAAATGGAATGGAATGGAATGGAATATTGACAGCCACCACCACCAATTAATTTTAAATGAAAACACATTAAATTGATTCATTTTATGTTATCGCCATAATTTTCCTTCTTCAGGCATCTTCTTCTAGTTGCCACTGTCAGCATTGTCAGTGGCCTAATGGCACATTCGCCTCAGAGGAAATATTAATGTGTCTGGTTTATGTGACAAACTGCCACTTTAGATGATCTTAAATGGTGGGTGTTGTTGCACCCAAGGCAAATGTAAACATACAAATGCAAACAAACGAAGAGGCATCCCTTAGAGAATGAAATGCTGGAAGAGAAATAAAGTGGTAACAAATTTATATGGCAGCAGCAGAGTGCTTGATGCCTTATATTGATAAACCAGTCGCCTGTTTTGGTTAATTTAAGGGCAAGGAAAACACTTGAGACGGTTCACAGTCATATTCATATCATAGAACAGAATCAATATGTTTAGCTCTTAAGGAAATTGGATTTTCTGGTTGGCACTTTTAAAGTGTACTGTAACGATTTAATATTAAAGCATTAAATCACATTTGATTTGACGATAAAAAAAATATTTTCAAAATATTTGAATTTTCTCATCAAATATTTGCCTATTGTGGCTGAGAAATAGAATATGTTGTTTGGTTTAATAATCATCTCCTGTGCCTTGCGTTTACAAACTGTTTGGCATTTCATTTCATGAATGTTAATTGGTGTCAAAAATGAATGGAGTCCTTTGATTTCATGTGTTTGGCAATACAAACAAACAAATTTTCTACCAAACTTTCCTCACTAATTGGCATTAATTGGCGTGCTATTGACTTTCAATTTCATTCTACGAATATTTCTGTCTATGTGGCTTACTTCCTGCACAACACAAGGTGGGAAGATTAAAAAGGCAATACAGAGACTTGGGCCAAACAATACGTTCTACAATATGTGCCATCAGATGTGTTGTATTTGCCAGCCTTTGCATGTTTTCGCTTTGGAAACTTTCAAGAAAATATTTTTTAAGAACATTTTCAGCAAAATTACCAGGAAATAAACATTAAAAACTTGTAGTTTCTTGTACTTTCTTTTTAATTTTTATAATCTTTTTTAACTGTTAATACCGATTTTGTGTAAGGGTTTGTTTTGTTAAAGTCTTTAGTCTTTATGTCTCAAATAAAACGAATAATTAAAAAATATTTCCTTGGCGACTTCCTCTCAATGAGGCAAATAAAAGAGAATAAATAAAATTGAAAAGTTTCTCAAAAACCATCCTTCAGAGTCGACTTAAACTGTCAATCATGATTTAAATCAATACACAAAACGTAAGTGTTGTGAGAAGCTAGGTTGTAATCCTTACTAAAAGGTTGTAAAGGTTGTAATCCTCGATCATTGCCGATATTCATTTTTAATACACTGTCTAGCTTTATACTCATTCGACTGGTCTATCTATCTGTTGTTGTTGTTGTAGTTGTTTATTTCCATAGATTTGATATTTATTTCATACTCTAGATTCCGCTCTCAACTCTCGCGTTGCTTGAATGTTGGATGCCTTTAAGTTAAAGTGAGAATCACCGTGTAAAATCTTTTCTCTCGACACAGACTTTCCCTACTTACTTACACACTGCATTGGTCATTACAAACTTTTAGTTAGGATTACAACCTAACTTCTCACACCAAACATGTTGTGTGTTGCTAGTTTTAATCCATGAGTGACGGAACTCCGAACGACAAATTCTTGAGAAACGTTTCATTGCAATTTTATTTACTGCCACAGTTTTTTCCCAGAAGAATGCTGAGAGGAAGTCGCCGAAAGAAATATATTTCAAGATTTAATTTTTGCTCGAGATGTTCGAACAACGGCCTCATGTCTAATAAGCCAACACACTACCAACTATAGTAGACTGCGACGCCTTTGCTCATGGTATTCATACATACATACATAATTGGTCATTAGAACACTTCAGTCAAGATTACGACTTATGTTGTGTGCGTTAATTTTATACATGAGTGGCGTGAAATGCAGTTTAAAGTCGACTCCGAACGACAGATTTTTGAGAAACTTTTCTTGGCAATTTTATTTACTCTCAGAGTTTTTGCCAGAAATCTACTGAGAGGAAATCGCTGAACAAATATTTTTTCGTATTTCGTTTTGATGTCTGACCTGGGATTTTAACCGTGGGCTTATGTCTAATAAGCCAACACATCACCTACTAGACTACGCTGACTTCGCTCATGATATTATTCAGCCCAATAGTGTATAGAGGACATCCTTTCTTCGCTTCAGAGATGATGTGAAATAAGCTTGAAACACTATGCATAGAGATCAAAACATTTTTTCGTTGATTGTTAATAAAATTTAAATCTTTTCTATAAACCTCAGACAAAAATAGCAGGAATTATTTTATAAAAATTTAATTTCTTTTTACAACACATCGCATGGTTTACTGTTTACCCGTTGTGGTTGTAAATTTAGAAAATTTTTACTCTTTTATACGACAATACATATTTTGTGAATAATTTGCTGAGTAAAGAGAACCCCCATTTTTATTTTTAGTTTGAAATCTATTTATAAGCCAACCAGCCTTTAACGGTATTAATAAATATTTGTTGCTCTCTTTTTATTCTCTTTTTTATTTCAATTTATTTTTATAAGCCTTTTAAGGGCTAGGATATCGTATCATTCATTCTCACTCATATTAATCGTAGAGCAACAGCAACTAATGGCGGAAAGAAAAACTTATCTGTGAATGAACAAATGAATGAATGAACAAATGAATGAATGAATGAGTGACTGAATTAAAGAGCAAAAATAGATAAACAAACAAACAAGAACTCTATAGTTATTAACAAACAATAGAGTGTGTTAGGAAAGTAGGTTAATAGAATGAAAAAAGAAAAACAACATATTCAAAGAGAGAAAGAGTGAGAGAGAGAGCTTATATGTATGTGTAGGTGAGAATAAATACATTGCAGAATATAAGCAAACATCAAATTTTAATGCCTCTGTCAATAGAATAAATAACAATAATAAAACAGTTTACAAAAGAGACGGCGAGAGGGAGAGATAAGAACAAAACAAAAAGTTTTGTAACTCTCATGCTACTACCACTACACACACTGTTTGTTTATGGTTTTATTGTTATACGAGTACGTAATTGTTTTCATAACACATACATGCAGGCAAGCACATACATACTTCTACACATTCCTGTAATGTAGACAATACACAACATTTTTCCCCCTCTCTCTCTATTTGTATATTTATTTATGTTGTTGAATTGTTTTCTTTTTTTTTGTTATAATAATAGTTGATGGGCATATCTGTGTATAAGTACATACATTGAAATACAAATACAACTGCATTATATAGCATATGTATGTGGCATTATATCTACAAGAGAAATACTTTAGGCATGCATGTAAGTGAGAAGAATGTGGTAAAGAATTACTGTGTAGGTCGTTTGCTGGAGTGCAGGATTACTTCAAATAAACAACAACAAAAAACAATGATGGGCATAGCATAACAGCATCTTACAAGGTCTGTTTTAAATACATGTTACACTGTACTCTGTAATGTTAAAGAAATTTTTTTGTTTCGTTGCCTTAAATTAATTGTCATTCCAAGCTGAGTACAAAAAATTGGAATTCTAAAATTCTTTTTCAACCAAAAATCACTGAAAGGAAGAAGCTTTTAAATTAAATTTTTTTGGAAAATTCCACATTATTGTATGACATACAGACTATAAAAAAAATAAACCGAGTTAGAGACAACCGGTTTTTTAATAGGCCGCTGTGGCCTCAGTGTAAACTGCATCAGAATGGGAAATTTGTTCTCTGACAATGAAAATAATTCATCGGAAAATATCTTGAGACCCGTGGTTCATAAATTCATTCGAGGTAGAAACGCATGTTTGCATATCAGAGATCAGCAATGAGTATTCAAAAAGATGAGTAGAATCGAATCATACTCATAATTTCTGACAATTATAGGCATTCATACTTATTTTAATATCATGGAAACTCTACTCATATTCAAAGTTTGAAGTACTCATCATATTCATACTTAACAACACGTAGGATGTTGTTGATTTCGACTCTCCATAACTTAACATATACACGAAGCACAAAATAAGTATGATTCGCTTTCGAACACTTCTCTGCTTGCTGCTCTGTCTTTTTGGCTTATGTGCCTGTTTACTTTTTTTGTAAATGCAACAACAACTAAGACTGTAAATCTTGATGAATGATTCGAGTCACTCGATAGAGTTCTCGAGAAGGCGAAACCCCGAACGTTCTACATCAAAAATCTTAATCACACTGATTATGTAGGCATATAAAAAGGCAAGACAAAGCAGGCAACGAGCAGTAAGAATTCAGTCAGTCTTGTGTGAAGACACTTTGCTTGTAAAGAGAAGAGTCGTGGTTTGAAGATTGCCGTTAAAAAGATCTACAGTTGTTAGTGCTTACTACAGAAGTGTACAGAACAATAGCGAACTAAACAAATTATTGTTGGATACATCAAATTGTAAATAGTGGCACACAAAAGTAGTGCGAACAAGAAAGAGTTTAATTGAAACTAAACACCAATTTATTTTCATTTTGTTTGCAAAACTCAAAGAACTCATATTTTAAGCGTTTTTAAAAAAAGTGAAATCGTAACAATATGAAGAGTGTACAAAAACCCTTATGGTCGCAGTACTAAGGTACTTTTTGGCCTCAATATTTGGATCTTTCAAGAGGATAATAATACCGTCAATTTATTCGAGGAATTATTTTCTCAAAAATCTGTCATTCGGAGTCGACTTTAAACTGTAGGTCTCTCTGCTCATACATAAAGTTAACACACACCATAAGTGGTTGGAGTAGCTAGGTTGTAATCCTGACTGAAGAGTTGTAATGACCACTACGATACCATTTAATTTATATAAAACACTTTAATCAGTTTGATTAATTTGTTAAAATAAATTTAACATTTGCAATACAAACCTTTCAAAATGTAAATTTAAGTAAAAAAGTGGCTCCAACAAAGTACATTTTCTTTCTACAACCATATTTCATATAAATTGGCTTGATTGACTACCACTTTCATTTTGGTTTTGTAATGAAAAAAAGAACGAAACGAAATGAAAAGAAATAAAAACTCATATTATATTTAAATTACAGTGAAATGATAAATTGAAATAGTGTGCGTGTGTGTGGGTAGGGTAAAAATACAAAGTAAAATATATGCAAATTTCATATCCATCGAGTGTACGTAGATACAATAATGATGTGGCAGATGTTATAGCACAACCATTGTTTGCAGAGGCATGCCACAAGTGGGAATTCTATACAACAGCAAGTCCCTATTCATACAATATTTATAAGGAGTACACTTTTGTATATGAATTCAATGCATAAAGCAAAAAATATTGAATAAAATAAAATAAAAAATAAAATCTATGTATGCTACAGCAGTAACATGTATGTGAAGTTACTTTTTCAAATAAAATTGCCAGTAAAATTATAAAAAAAATTTTCAAAAAAAAAAAAAAAGAAAACAAATAAGCAAGACTAGCAATTGAATAAGAATAAACATACAATAAAATTTATGGCTTATGTTTCTATGGAAAATAATATTTTGAAAATAAAATCGTATCAATAACTTAGAACATAGAAATCGGTTCTAATTAAACAATTGAGTTTAAAAAAATATAACTTTTCTGTTAATAAAAATCCTGCCTTTAAATTTACAGTGAACGTCAAAAAATATTATTCTACAAAAAATTCCAAGATACATGCAACTTTCAGTTAAAATAAATATACTACAATACGTAGTTTTCTAACGTCTAGCAGGACACCAAAATTCACATAGTTAGCTTCAAAGTTCTAGAAGTTGCCCATATATCCTTTTTTTGGAGAGCTTAATAAATTGCACGAAACAACAGTATTCGCGTTTTATAGGTCTTACAAAACTAAAAACTCACCTACTTAGTACCAAGACATACAATGACACGTAAATGTTTGGAAAAAATTTGGATATTAAGGAGATTGCCCGAAAAAATTTGAACAATATTTCGAAATTTTTTTGCAAAATTTTTTTCGTTTCAATTTTAAAAACTGGCAATGAAACAATTTTAAAATAAAAATAACGGCAATTTATTAATGTATATATTTTTTAATCAGTTACTTTTGACGCTCACTGTATTTCATATTAATCAAGTATTTTAACCTTAATTTCTTATCATTTCTTACACAGTAATGTTGTAAATTTCAATAATTTTGTTGTTATCCTTGGAAATTTCTGAATTAAAAATAAAAAATACACTCAATTACGGAAAATGAAAAATTATCACTAAAATGTCTGGTAGAAGTAAATAAGAAAATATTCAATTTAATTTCATTTTTAATTGTTAAAAAAAAAAAACAATAAATTCTCTTTAAATAATTATATTAAGCTTTTATAGACTTTAAAATTAATTGAAAATTACTTACACATTCTCTCCGCAATTTTTCCATTCATGTTTCATGAGCTGTGCAATTAAATATTATTTGCAAAACACACAGAAATAATTCCCAGAAAAATGCTATTGAAGCCGTAAATTATAAAAAAGATTAAAAATGAAAATAATAACACAATAAATAATTAATTTTGCCAGCAACAAAAACGTTTCATAAAAAAAGAATAAAAATTATTTTTAGAAATTAAGAGGATTCGCAAGGGATTCCAATTTTTTCCATTTTTATTTCATAAAATGTAAGGGGGGAGGGGGATAATATTTTACAAGTTAGTGATGGTCATGTAAGATTCACTTGTTCTAAGAATTGTTTTTTAGATACCGTTTTTCAACATAACAATCATGTGGTTTATTTTGTTTAATTTGTTAATAATGCTTAAATGTTAATACCTGTAAGCTACATATGGTACAAAAAATTTGAAAATGTTAACATAATTCCCTTCCCCTCCCTTCGCCACAATCCTCACATCAAACAGTTTCCAAATGACGTCTCTTGCTCTCTCCACTGCAGCATATAAACGAATATAAAATATTGTTACGTTTAACGTTTAAAATATGAGCTCATAGATTGCAATTCTAATAAAAATAAATTTGGTGTTTAGTTTTAATTAAAATTCTTTATTATTCGCAGAATTCTGTGTGTCACTGTTCACAACTTGATGTACGCAACAACAATTGCTTTTCTTTGTTATTCCTCTGTTTATACCCTTTGCATAAGCAATAACAATTACTAGACAATTATTCGTCAGATCTTTGTAATGCAGATCTTCAAACCACTATTAGTCTCTTCAAACGCATCCCGTCTTCATACAAGACTGACTGAACTTCACTAACTCCGTCGCCTGCATTGCCTTGCCTTTTATATGGCAAAGTCAACTGTCTGATGAATGTTCTTGGAGGTGAATGTCCGTGACTTGAAGAACAATCTCATCCTCTTCTAGCGTCTGCAGCTTCCACAGACATCATTTGCAAATCACTTGCATGAGTGCCCATATTGTAATGCCACGCCATGATCCTGACAACCATACCGAACGTACTTCTTTGGAGTTTAAGCAGTCTTACTATGCGCCTTTCATTCAGCTTTGGCCACATTTTTTGCATTGTCTTGCCTGTGTCCGATGCCTCCCATTTGAATTTGACGGAATCAAAGATTGCATTTTCAATAATAAGCTTACAGGTCCTCAGAAAGATTAATAGAGTCAGGAATTCGTTGAAGAGCTCAATGGTTGTGCCACGCCTGGCCAGTTCATCCGCCTGCAGTTACTTGGAATATCATTGTGTCCTGGTAGACATCTGATATGGACATTGTATCGTTTTGCTGCCTCATTGAGATATCTGCGATAGTTGTACACCGTTCTGGAGTTCATCACATAGGAACTCAGTGCTCTAATCTCGAAAAGTATGGTAACATCCCGTTGGTAAAGACGAACATGTGATGTGCTGAATGATGTGATAGTTCTGAATGAATGCTGTGGAGATATGAACAGTAATTGAGCAAATGATGTGCACGAATGGCATGATTTATTTCACGAAATGCGGTTAACCGCTGCCAATGTATTTTATACATGTACCGCTAATTTAGATTCATGAGACTGACTTTTAATACCCATGCAAATTAATAGAAATTTTTCGTTTTGTCCTTTTAAATTTTTATTGTTTTACATTCAAATGTAAATGTTTTGAAATGAAACACCAAAAAACGAAATTAAATGGAAAACCAGTAGACCGTACATATAGTTTAATTATATATTGTAGGTACATATACAGTGAGCGTCAAAAGAAACTGTACACTAAAGATAAAATTCTAAAAGTCACCAAACTTAAATTTTGCGCCTTAAGGAGACCGGCGAAAAATTTTAACAATATTTTGAAAATTTTTAAAAAAAAATTTTTTTTATTTAATTTTAAAAACTGGCAATGAAACAATTCTAAAATAAAAATAACTGACATTTATTAATGAGTATTGTTTTTTTAATGTACAGTTACTTTTGACACTCACTGTATGTCTATACATGTATTATATGTATATTTAAATAAGGTTTTAAAAATAAACACGGCTGATTGTATCGATAAGTCATAAATAAAAAATTATGACATGACTGTAAACTAATTAAATTGAAATTAAACGCCTACAGCAGAAATAAAATTTTTAACCAGGATATTATGGTTTTTTTTCAATATTATGAACAAAGATTTATATATGAATAAAATTATACAAATACAAATTCATATACATACATTTTAAATAAATTAAATTTAAATTTAAATACATCCAGCAAAAATAAAATTGCTTTTGTCCAGGCACTTAGCAAACAAACCCACTTCACCTCCCTCTTCATAGAGAAAGACTTTTTAATTCCATAAATTGAACGCGTTTTAAATTTAAATTCAAATATTTTTTTATTTAATATGTCGCTTCAATTTCCGAAGCAAAAGATTAATTTTACTGCGATAAAATATTTGTTTTTTTTCTTTCTCTCTCAGCTTAATTTTCATAAATTATTGTCGAACATAAAATAATTTTTCTTTTTTAATATTTTTATTCTTTTTTTTTGTACGGTTTTTTAGTCTTTTTTGTATGCCTTTTTATGGTCAATTGGGTATTAAATACATACATTGAAAAATAAAAACCAAAAAAAAAAAACTTTTTATTTTCTGCTTGACTTTATCATTTTATCATTTTAAAGAGGCCATAAATATCCTGTGCTGAAAGCAAAACAATTAAAAAACGTTTCGTATTGTTTTTCCATCGAATCAAAATATTTATCATTACAGTGGGTTGAAGTAAATCTGCCTACGGAATCTGCTTATTAAAGCAAAAGAGAGAGATTCTTCATGAAATTGCGATTGAATTTTGAAAGGTTATTTTTATTTTATGGTTGCCCACAAAAATAAATTCCTTTTGAATTATTAAATCGTTTAAAATGTAAAAATATTTTGCATTATTTTTGAAATAATACACTGGCATTCCACACATACATAATTGTAAGCGAATATAAAAGAATTGTATCCTAGTTTTAATTTGAAAATTTTTTCTTTAATTGAATTTTAATGCGTGTGAGCGATTTTTGTAATTAAAAATTACTCATACGCATTGTAGAATATGATATGAACTATAATGTCCACAATAGAGATCAGCAATGAATCATTTTTTCACTACTCATAAGCACTCATGAAATTTTGAATATAAGTAAGTCAACAATATTGAAATTTAATTATGCACTCTGATTCATTCTTACGTACTCACTACAACGTTGATTTATAAGTACAGATTGCAATGAATATGCGTACAACGTTGACATCAAACTCATACCATTCGAAATATGTTTGATTCATACGCCTACTCATTGAGATTCATAACTTTAGAAAAATACTCATAATACTTATGAATGATTCGAGTGACTAGAATCATTCAACAAAATTTACAGTCTTTACAAAAGAAACAAGAGACATATGCAAAATGGACTGAGCAGCACACAGAGCAAACACACAACCTTCAAGTAAGTATTTTAATATTCGTACACGAATCGTGCTTCGTGTATATGTTGACGTATGGAGAATCGAAATCAACAACATCATACGTGTTGTTAAGTATGAATATGATGATTACTTCAAACTTTGATTATGAGTAGAGGTTCCATGATATTAAAATAAGTATGAATGCGTATATGTATCAGAAATTATGAGTATGATTGGATTCTACTTATCTTTTTGAATACTCATTGCTGATCTCTGATACATACGTAATTGGTCATTATAACCCTTCAGTCAGGATTACCACCTAGCTTCTCACACCACTTATGTTGTGTGTGTGTTAATATTTTTAAACATGATCGGCAGGACCTACATTTTAAAGCCGACTCCGAACGACAGATTTTTGGGAAACTTTCCATAGCAATTTTATTTACTCTCAGAGCCTTTGCCGAAGAAATATTTTTTCATATTTTCATTTTGATGTCTGACCTGGAGTTTGACCAGTGGCTTTATGTTTACTAAGCCAACCCACGACCAACTAGACTACGGCGACTACCATAACATTTCTTTGAATTTAATTTCTATTTTAAGGAAAATTTCAAATAATTTCCTGAATTTCTCGTAAAAACCCTAGAAAACGACGTGAGTAAATTGAATAGAAACCGATTTTATTAAATCCAAACACGCCAAATACTATTCGTACATGGCAAGCATATTAAATGAAAAACACCTACGTACACTCACTCACTCAAACCAAAGTTTCAAATTTCTGTTTCGTTCTCATGGCAGTGTTTCAAAAATGTAACATATTTTGAGAATAAATAAATAAAAAAAAAAAACTTAAAATATTTAAAGGATACATGCATCCTGCATACAAGAAAAAAACAAGCCAGTGCTGGGTTGTTGCATGTACTTCTTATTCTAAAAAAAAAATAAAAACAAAAAATTGTTTTCTGTTTTATATTCGCAGCTGCATCTGTTGCCGTCTCCTCATGGACTCTGGTGGCCATATCCTGTGAACGTTATTACGCCATATGCCATCCATTACGCTCGAGACGTTGGCAAACGCGTAGTCATGCTTATAAAATTATTGCCTGCATTTGGTGTGGCAGTATGCTATGCATGTTGCCCATTGCCATGTTCAGTCAATTGATGCCAACAAGTCGACAAGGTAAGTGCAACAGAAAACATTAATTTTTTTTTTTTTAATTTTTTATACATGGCACATGTGGTTGAGGGTAAATCGAACGATTTTCTTAAAAAAACTCATGAAAAGCTTTTAAGTTGAGATCCAAAGAATTCTCTTTTATTCTCTTCAATTGAAGCTCCATTGCTCTGTTGCATCAACATTCGGAAAATTAAACTCTAAGATCGTAGTACCTTTGAGCTTTTACTGCCGAAATTTCTGTGAAATTCAAAACTGCTTTCATCATTCCTCTATTCGCATAAACGAGGTAATAAAAACCACTTCACTTTATTGCTTCACAAGTCTCCCGGCAGGAATAGCCTGCCAGAGAAAAATATCCCATTAAACCTCTGAGATTCCTTAGTTGGAATATTGATAGGTTGGATGATGAAAATTATGTTCTACAAGAATGCGTCACCTTCAATATTCTTATGTCCAGCAATTAACATGAGTAACCGCTAACTCTCTTCCAGAGACACCAGGTATTCTAAAATAATTTTAGATGTGCGATCTAATGAACGCTTTACTGCCGGTAATTATGCGTATAACAGCATACTGTTACGAAAATGAAAAATCTAGATACTGGTGTTTTGCTTTTACATCGCTTAACATTAAAACTATAAACTAAAGCTACAAAAATAAAACAATGCAGTAAACAAACTTGTTTACAAATTATCGTACTGCTTAATATAACAACAAACACCAGCATACAAAATGGGAAACAAGTAAACAAAAATACACAAACAACACTACAAGAATAAATGTAAACAAAATACACAAACAACACTACAATAATAATAAATATCATTGTTTACATTTATAGAAATTTCGAGAAGGCAAAGTCATCAACATTAGCCTTCAAGATTCATGTAAAAAAACAAGGCAAAGCAGACGAGTGGGTTAGGGAAGTTCAGTCAGTCTTGTGTGAAGCCGCTGTGTGTTTGAAGAGAGTAATAGTGGTTTGAAGATCTCCATTACAAATATCTGCCGAATAATTGTCTAGTAATTGTTATTATTTATGCGAGGGGTATAAACAGAGGAATAACACAGAAAAGCACTTGTAGTTGTTTACATCAAGTTGTGAACAGTGACACAGAAAGTTGTGCGAATAATAAAGAATTTTAATTAAAACTAAACACCGAATTTGGTTTTATTTTATTTGCAATCTAAGAGCTTATATTTAAAACGTTTTTAAAAGGTGACTTACAACGAATTCGCTTAGGAGCAACCATTATTTAAGTTTACAAAGTACCAGAATAATGGTCTAATTAACTAATGTTTAAAGTCTTGCAGAAAAGATTCCACATTCGACTTTATTGCATGAAGTGGACCCGATTTGGTACAGAAGCATATAATTTTAAATATTTTAAGCAAATATTTCTTTGCCATTGAAAAGCAAATTTCAATTTAAGGTTCATACAGTGCGTTATATAAGTGCTGTTAGTGGTGTCTTTAAAAAAATTAATTTCCTTACTTGGCCATGTATTGAAGTGAAATCATCACTTTGAAATTGAATGGAAATTGTCGGAATTTATTGTACATTTTAAATATTAAAAAACACAAACGTTGAAAACATTCTTTTGTCCGTGACAACTATTTTTAGTGTCAAGTTATTAATTTTTTTTTTTGGTCCTTTACAATACGTATGTACCTGCGAGCAACATTATATTAAAATAGCTTTGACACGTACTTTATTTATTACAAAAACGAACTCAAAAAAACATTAAAAAAAAGCTCAACAAAAGCAAATTTTTTAATATAAAACAAAAATATTTGTTTTCACATCATTTCACACACAAACAAATTCAATTGAAACTTGACCTCAAGCGTTAAAAACTGTAAAGTGAACTGCTGCCCAGGGGACAAGTAGTTTTTGTTATGAAAAGTGTGTTTCAAATATTGGAAAAGCTAAAAAATAACTACAAAAACACTTTAAATTTCCATACATTTATGGACAATTTTTTTTTTTTTTGTTTATTTACCATTCCATGAAATGCTCCTTTATTGCGCCATTAAAAGTTTGCTTTTGTAGTCATTCATCAATCACCATAATTTTCTCTTTACTTTACTTTACTTAACAACTTTTCTTTTCTTCGTTTCTTTTTCTGTTTGTGTTGCATTTCAGGCTATCGCAAGTGCCGTGAAAATTGGCCCAGTTATGCATTACCTTATGAGCGCACCTATAATTTGTTTCTTGACCTGATTCTATTGGTTTTGCCTCTAATGATACTATCGGTGGCCTACATTTTAATCACACGTACCCTTTATGTGGGTATGCGCATAGAGAAAGCCATGATATTCGGTGGCAAGCAAGAAGACGTGCAACATTCAACATTTCAAAGAAAATCCAACAATTATGGCAGTGGCACCAGCCTCTTGGGCAAGTCATCATACTTGTCGACCTCATCGCTATCTTCAACAACGGCTTCGTCATCGTCGCGCTTGAAACTTAATTTATCATTTCGTTGTCACGGACCAACAACCTCTGGCTATAATAATACCAGCACAACATGCACCACCAATCTACAAAGCAATTTCGAGAACCATACAAAGGAAAGGGATATATTTTATCACCAGCAACAACAGCAGCAGCAACAGCAACATCATCAGCATAATCTGCAATTACCAGCACAACGATTATATCAGCAGCATCATAATTTCCAAAACTATCATCACCAACATCAAATTGTTCTCCAGCAAGTAGAAGAAGGTCAACAACGAGCATGTGAGCAGCAACACCAGCAGCACTATCATCACCAGCAACAACAGGAGCATCACTGCTGTGGTAAGTAGAAAACAACAACATATTATTTGCACCCCATTTTAAGCATCCATAAGTCAGTAAATTTATTGGCAACCATTAGTGTGGTAGTGTCCTCCTATTTTAATACCAAAATATTAACGGAAAAGACAAACCATAAACCGTTTTTAGATAAATTCCTTAAAGAAAAGAAGAAAAAAACTCTCATTTAAGCCAAGAAAACTTTGCTTTTCAACACGAACTCAAGGTACAGTTTTATGAAAACAATATTGAAGGCTCTTTGGAAAATTTGTGAAAATTTCTCTTCTTTTTATTTTTTTTTTTTTCATAAAATTGTTTTAAAAGAATAATGCGACACACATGCGACGAAGCATTTGCCAACACATTTAAAAAAGTTTTTAATTTCACATTTCTGATATGTACGAGGGACATTAGTGCTAAGAAAACATTTGAAGTGTGTGGCAGTGCGATATTACAATGAGCCACGAATGTTGCCTGGCAGTCCTTCGTAAACTTGACTTTACTTTTTCATATACATACATACCAGAGATCAGCACTGAGTATTCAAAGAGATAAGTAAAATCGAATCATACTCATAATTTCTGATACTTGTATGCATTCATACTTCTTTTAATATCATGGAACCTCTACTCATACTTAAAGTTTGAGGTACTCATCATACTCATACTTAACAACACGTATGATATTATTGATTTCGACTCTCCACAACTCAACATTGTACAAGAAGCACAAAATAAGTATGATTCGCTTACGAACACTAAAATACTTACTAGAAGGTTGGGTGTTTGCTCTACTTGCTGCTCTGTCTTTTTTCTTTTGTTGCAAAGGCAACAACAACTAAGACTGTAAATTTTGATGAATGATTCGAGTCAATCGAATCATTTATAAGTATTAAAAGTGTATTTTTCTAAAGTAATGAATCTAAATCAGTTGGCTGGCTTATGAATCAAACATATTTCGAATGGTATGAGTGTGATGTCAACGTTGTACGCATACGTTGTATACAACCTGTACTAATAAATCAACGTAGTGTAGTGAGTATGAATGAATCAGAACACATCCTTAGTTAAATTTCATTATTGTTGACTCACTTATATTCAAAATTTTATGAGTACTTATGACTAGCGAAAAAAATGTTATATTGCTGATCTCTGTTAGGAATACCACCATACTTTACAAGATAAAACCTTTGCAATATTTACTAGTCCACTCCTCTGTGACGAGTTATGTATGTATGGTATTGTAACAACCCCAAAATATTAACATCTCGAGCATACGGAAAATGACCAATGACTCAAAACTTGCTCCATCGTTTCATTGTCTTCTTCGCAAACCCTGCATTCGTCATTCTCCACCACGCCAATACGGTTCTAGTGTACATGTAAGGCAGAGTGTTACGTTGAACGCTGATTAGCGATCATTACAATCGCCCCAAAGTAGTTTTGTAATTCGTCCTACTATGACATCATTTTACAATATTCGATTGGACATTTCCGCTCACTTTCTCAGTTTTGTTTTTAATACACTGAAAGGCGCTAGGTTATCCAAGCTTATCTCGCTCTATAAGATAGAATATTTCCTTTCTCATTTTCTATCACCGTAGTCTAGTAGGTAGTGTGTTGGCTTATTAGACGTGCGAGCACGGCTCAAAACCCAGGTCAGACATCAAAACGAAAAAAAAAATATTTCTTCAGCGACTTACCCTCAGCAGATTTCTGGAAAAACCTCTGAGAGTAAAATAAAATTGCCAAGAAAAAGTTTCAAAGATCTGTCGTTCGAATTAGCGTTTAAACTGTAGCTCATGACACTCACAACATAAGTTGTGTGGGAAACTATGTCCATACTCCTGACTGAAGGGCTGTAATGTCCAATTGCTTGATGGCATATTATGTCGCACTGTTCCAATCGTGGAGAAAATTGTTAATCGTCTTTTTATACTCCTGGACGGCCTTTGATCTCCAAGGTATTGGAAATAATTTAATGAAATCATATTTCACTGAACAACCGCTACAATTATAAAGCAGTCTATAATTTAGTTGGACTACATTGGACTACTTGAACTTGAAAAATGTAAAAACTTTTCAAAATTCCGTTGCAAGTTTTCTTTGAATCAAAAACTCATATAACGTGGCCTTAAGAAACTAGCATTTTCCTAAGTGGCATCATTCTTTCTCCCATAATAACTGACGTCACTACCCTCATAAGTTTCTGGCTTCATTAGCAACTACAAGCAAATGTCATGCACATAATAAATCTCTCGAATATTTATGGCAGATTTCCCCGTTTAATATGAATAAATAACGTAGTATTATGAGGTTTTAAAATTCTTCCTACACAGTGTGTGTGAGAAAATTAAACAAAATTTACATGACCTGTCATTAATTAACAACATTTTGCAGTCACGCATCACCTCTAAAATAAACGAAACAAGAGTTTTTTTCCTCTCATTGTTATCCGACGACGACACTTAATTAGATTTTCAGTTCAGAAAGTGAAAAATACGTTGAAAGAACTTTGAAATGATTTGCAAAAATATGTTTTAATGCTGCGCATCATTCATAACCTGGCTGCCCACATTAAAAATTATGAGTAACATTCGCCCACACACACACACACACTCAATTTCAATTCCTAACACTTGTCCATTGTAGAAGGTGATCGTAAAATGTTAAATGTGAGGTATTTTATTGCCACGTTACTATACGTTTGGAATATAAAACATATCTCAGTGAAGATGCAGAAGTTATCACAGTTACAGTTACTGTGCATTAAATTAAGAACACACAGAGGTTATTAAATAACTTCCATTGAAACTAAAACAGTAAACTGTAGAGAATAATTCGATATGCAAACACGTCCAAATGATAGTTTATTCGAAGGATGAACACACATCTTTTTCCAAAACTTTACTTATTTGTTGGATGTTTAAAGCATATAAACGCAGTAAAGAAATTACGCAACATTAGCTAAAATTCATAAGAATTTCATAAATTTCTAAAGTACTTAATTGGTCATTACAACCCTTTAGTCAGGATTACGACCTAACTCGTCACATCACTCATGTTGCGTGTGAATTACTTTTATCCATGAGTTGCTGGACTTACAGATTAAAGTCGATTTCGAACGACAGCTTTTTTTGGGGAGCTTTTCAAGGCAATTTTATTTATTCTCCGAGGTATTGCCAGAAATCTGTTGAGAGCAAGTCACATTCATGCTTCGTTTTGCTTAAGATGTGTTGGTTTGTGGTTTGAACCAGAGATTAGCAATGAGTATTCAAAAAGATGATTAGAATCCAATCATACTCATAATTTCTGATACTTATACTACGCATTCATACTTATTTTAATATCATGGAATCTCTACTCATATTCAGAGATTGAAGTACACATCATATTCATACTTAACAACACGTATGATTTTGTTGATTTCGACTCTCCGTAACTCAACATATACACGAAGCACAAAATAAGTATGTATCGCGTACGAACACAAAAATACTCACTAGAAGATTATGTGTTTAGTCTACTTGCTGCTCTATTCTGTCTTTTTTGTTTATGTGGGTGTTTTATTTTTTTTGTAAATGCAACAACAACTACGATTGTAAATTTTGTTGAATTATTCGAAATGTGTAGGCTTATGAATCAAACATATTTCGAATGGTATGAGTTTGATGTCAACGTTGTACGCATTGCAACCTGTAGTTATAGATCAACGTTGTAGTGAGTACGAATGAATCAGAGAAGTGAAACTTCAATATTGTTGGCTCACTTATATTCAAAATTTTATGAGTGCTTATGAGTAGCGAAAAAATGATTCATTTCTGATTTGGCCTCGCTTCCAATAACCCACAACATTACCTATTAGGCTATGAAGATTTTAAGCGATAGATGTATTAGCATAATTAAGCTGATATTGGCGATGCTAGTGAGTATTTTAAAACTAAATAAGGGCGATCTGAACACGCTAATAAGCATATTCACAGGACATTTCCCCTCGCCTGTACATCTGAATCGTATTGGCGTGGCAGAAAATGATAATGCATGGCATGCGGTGATGACATAGAAGCGATGAAGAACTTTGTGTGTCATTGCCCAGCTTTTTTAAGCTCTAAATCTCAATACTTTGGGGATGACACTGTACGAGACATAACTCGCCTCAGAGGAATGAATGAACATTTTGTCATGGGTTGGAAGAGGTTAAAGAAGTTTGTACAAAATGTAGACTTCCTATAGAAAATAAAATGTATACCTAATGGTGAGCGTGTAACAAGTTTACGTGATGGCTTGGGTAATTGTCAATAGGCATGGGAATCTTGGTTGGCCTCTTCTCCTTCAACCTACCAATCAGTAAATGTAGTATGAGTAGAAAAAAAACAATTGGTGTAGGTGCTCTGAACGGTCAAAGAGTTCTCACCGAAATGCAGAAGCGTTCTCATCGGGCTGATCAAATAAAAAGGGGCGGTAAAAAAAGCGCGACATTTAAACACAATTCTATTACACATAGGAAATCAAAATTATTGTGACAAATCGTTCGTATTTGTAAATTTTTAGCACAGTTTTATCATTAGAACAGTTCCTTATTATTCTGTTCGTTGTTTTTTAATGAACACATAAATGTTTTCCGTTATTGATTATGAAAATTGAAATAAAATTCATTTCCTTTTTTTGTTCATCTTGTATAATTGAATTTCAATCATCATTGGCATACAATTTTAAGAAATATACGGTGGGCGTCAAAATAAACTGTACACTAAAAAACATATATACATTAAAATATCACCATTATTTTTGTTTTTTAAAGTGTTTCATTGAAAGTTTTTAAAATTGAAACAAAAAATTACAAAAAATTACGAACTATTGTCAGACTTTTTCGGACACTTAAAAGAGATAAAAGTTGAGTTCGGTGATTGCTAGATTTATATCCTTAAAGTACAGTTACTTTTGATGCTCACTGTATTTAAAACCAATTCCAATTCCATTAATACAATAGAAATTAATGTGAAATTCATTTCAATTCAGGCATTCCAACGAATTTGAATAAAATTTTGTATCCTTAAAATATATTCTTAATTAACATAAAATAATTGGAATTACAAGTAAATTTTAATAAACGATTAAAATAAAATGAAACAAAAGAGAATTTTAATACAGTTTGACAAAGATGAAAAAATTCATATTAAAATGAAATAATTTTCCAGAAATTCTTTTCCATTGTTTCATTCAATTTGGTTGTCATTGGTTGCAATACAAATTATTATTTAAAATGCTCGTTTGGGTTTGTGTTTGCAAATAAAGTCAAGCCTTTTAATATTGCCTTTCATTGATTACCAGGAAACCTAAGTGGACAATCATTGCTACTCTATACACAATACAACCCTTTACTTGCAACTTATGACTACAAAGGAAATTTAAATTTTAATTAAATTTTGAAAAATACTTCAATTTATTTCATATTTTGTAGGTTACGGTGTGTAATATTGTTACGTCATTACCTTTTAAAAACGTTTAAAATATGAGCTCGTAGATTGCAAATCAAATAAAAATAAATTCGGTGTTTAGTTTTAATTAAAATTCTTCATTATTCGCATCATTCTGTGTGCCACTGTTCACAACTTGATGTAAACAACAACAATAGCCTTTTTTCTTATTCCTTTGTTTGTAAGCTTTACGTAAACAATAACTAGACAATTATTCGACAGATCTTTGTAACGGAGATCTTCAAACCACGATTACTCTCTTCCAACGCACCCCATCTTCACACAAGACGGACTGAACTTGACTAACGCACTCGCCTGCTTTGCCTTGCCTTTTATATGTCAGAGTAAACAGTCTGATGAATGTTCTTGAAGGCGAATGTTCTTCTCGAAATTTCTACAAATGTAAACATCGTTGTTTACCTTTATTGTAGTAGTGTTGTTTGCGTATCTTGTTTACATTTATTCTTGTAGTGTTGTTTGTGTATTTTTGTTTACTTGTTTATTATTTTTTTATGCTGCTGTTTGTTGTTATATTAAGCAGTACGATAATTTGTAAACAGTTTTGTTTACTGCATTGTTTTGTTTTTGTAGCTTTTGTTTATAATTTTAATGTTAAGCTGTGTAAAAGCAAAAACACCAGTATCTAGATTTTTTTTTATTATCGTAACCTTATTTAATTTATGGCAACCAAAGGAAATTAATTTTGTCAACCGTATTGTATTTTTAGAAAACAAAACTTCAATGCGTTCATTGTGTGCTTTAATAAAAACATAAATTTTTAAAATAAATAACGAAACGGGGTCATGGCTTTGTGACATTTTTATTGTAGTCACCACACCACACCAAACTAAACTAAAATACTGAGTATGCATGAAAGTTTTCTATTGTTTTTCCCCTTCAAAAGAGAAGAATCGGATTCCAAACACAAATAAAAGTTTATAAAAGTAGGAAGTGTGTAGGATAAGTTTAAACAAATACCGGCACACATTGTACGTTTAGCAATAAAAGTAGTGTGGATATCACGTTCTATTAATCTACACTTGTTGGCAATGTTGTTGTTGTTTAAAAGGAATTTCTTTAACGAACGAACATCGAAAGGAAACGGATCTTGAAATATTTCAATTTAATTTCCTCAGTAAAAAAAAAACAAAGAAATTTATACGCATCAGCAGAAGTGCTTCCAACAAAATGAAAGGCAATGTTCAGTTGCAAAATGAAAATTGAAAACATTTTTTATTGTAATAATCGTTACAACGAAACCACAACACATTGCAACATGAAAGTGATTTTAATTACATAATAATTCAAGATTCATTTATTAAAGGCTACCTATCTTTAAATTCGAATACGCCAACGCGTGTGTGATATAGCATCTACATAACTCTGGAGCATAAATCAGACTAAATTTGACAGATGGTATGTGTTATGTTGGCTTTAAGGGCCACTGTAGCTTGTGGCTCAACACAGGAAAATATCAAACAGGGTCAAATCGAATGATCCCAATAGACAGTTCAAATCATCTCCATATGCGATGACCACACCATCAAATTACTCGTGCAAAATATCTAATGTGGCATGATGTGTATGCCACATAGCGCCGTCCTATTGAAATCACATGTCGTTACATACTTACATACATACATAATTGGTCATTACAACCTAGCTTCTCACAGCACTCATGTTGTGTCAGTTAATTTTATCCATAAGTGAAGGGACCTACAGTTTAAAGTCGACTCCGAACGACCGATCTTTTGAGAAACTCTTTCATGGCAATTTTATTTGACTCTCAGAATTTTTGCCAGAAATCTGCAGAGAGGCAGTTGCCTAAGAAATATTTCATTTTGTTTCAGATGTCTGACCTATGGCCTGAACCGAGGTCTCATGTCTAATAAGGCAACACATTACCTACTAGACTATGGCAACCTCGAAATGTTTCACCTCTTGAAATATTCTACTTACCAAAAATTCCCTCCAGAAACAAAGTGTACAAATTCAACTCCCTGCTGCCTCTTATAATATTGTGTTCATTTTATTTTCAAGAGAATAGTTTGTACTTAAAAATCATGTGAATGTAATTAAACCATAAAGTTAATGAAAAAACTGAATTTTCTGTTAACAATTAAGCAACAACAATAAAGTTTTAATGGCGCATGATTTTTAAAAAGAAAAAATATTTCAAAAAGATTTACAACATCTCTATCAAGTAAAATGTATCATGGAATAACTGAAAATAAATTGATACGATACGCTACATTTAACAGAATTCTGTTCAATTTAGTTCCATTACTGTGGTCTTCTTTTCGAACAAATTATACACACATACATTATATAGTTATAATTGATCATTACAAGTATTTAGTTAGGATTACAACCTAGCTGGTCACAGCTAGCTGTGTGTTAATTTTATACATGAGTGGCGGGACCTACAGTTTAAAGTCGACTCCGAACATTCGATTTTTGAGAAAATTTCCATGGAAATTTTATTTATTCTCCCAGTTTTTGTCAGAAATCTGCCAACACACTAGCTACTAGTCTACGGCGACTAAAAACAAATTGTGCAGCCACAAAAGATTCAATATCAATTACTCATCCCTCACTCATTGGAGCACAAGCACGCGTTTTAGATAAAATTCTTAACCAAAAAATTGTTTCCTTCTATTGAAACATTCAAAACAATACTGTTATGAAAATGAAAAGTCTATATACTGTTGTTTTGCGTTTACATCGTTTAACATGAAAATTATAAACAAAAGCTACAAAAACAAAACAATATAGTAAACAAACCTGTTTACAAATAATCGTACTGCTTAATATAACAACAAACACCAGCATAAAAAAATGTGCTAGCGTATCGTATAAAGTAAACAAAAATACACCAACAGCACTATAAGAATAAATGTAAACGAAATACATAAACTATAATTAATGTAAACAACGATATTTACAGTTATAGAGATCTCGAGAAGGTGAAGCCACTAACATTCGCCTTCAAGAACATTCATCAGACTGTTTACTCTGCCATATAAAAATTAACAAAGGTGACTGGGTGAGTGAAGTTCAGTCAGTCTTGTGCGAAGACGCCGTGTGTTTGAAGAGAGTAATCGTGGTTTGAAGATCTCCGTTACAAAGATCTGTCGACTAATTGTCTAACAATTGCTATTTTTTATGCAAAGGATATAAACAGAGAAGTAACAAAGACGAGCATTTGTTGTTGTTTACATCAAGTTGTGAACAGTGGCACACAGAAATGTGCGAATAATAAAGAATTTTAATTAAAACTAAACACAAATTTATTTTTATTTTATTTGCAATCTACGAGCTTTGAAAGCAAAAGCCTAACAAAACCATAAATAGTCGGTCATCTGTTTACAACACAGAAATTCAATGGCAAAAAACAAATCTCAAAAATCGATTTCGTACGTATTTATGTAATCTTTATTTACATTCGAGTCAAAGTAAAACGTACAAAATTTAAAAAAAAAGTAGTTTAAGCAGCCTGAAATATTCCAAAGAAAATTTATTCTCTTGACACCACAAAAGCTGATAAATCATTGGAAAATAAAACCGTTTCACCTTTAATAATGAATGATTGAAAAATCATTTGTAGACAATACCAATAAGATACCTTAATTATCCTTGGGGAAACCAATATTAGAAACAACAATTTCTATTTAATTTGCCTTTTATAATCGCCAAATAATTGTAAAATTTTGTTTTCGCAAACCTTAAAGTGGCCTATGAGCCACTTTTTTTTTAAGGATTAAGGACAATTTGAAAAAGAAAAAATTAAAAAAAAATGTTTAAATTTATATCCTTTGGATACATTTTAGAAATGAAAAAAAGGGTCAATAAATTATCTGCTACTTGATGTATACACACAGCGAATTAATGTCCTTTTTTTATCTTATCTTATCTGGCGAATAAAGTTCACCTCATTTTTAAAACCGAAAGGATTAATTGCAATTTCCTTTAGGCCAGTAAATCAAAATGAACAGAATGAGTGGCGGTTGGTAGCAAATAAAATACTCACAGACTTGAAATACAAAAAAAAATTAAATGAGTAACGTACGTTACATTTCAAATTGCTTTCGCATGAGTAAGGATTTTTATTTTTCGTTTTCAATACAAAAATCTTTTTGGAAATAATTTGATTTGATTTGATCTGATTTGAATGTCAAATAAAGTTTGAAATCATTTCGAAAGATAACAAAAGTTTACAATTGAATTTCTTTCATAATAACAAAATACAATACAATGAATGTACATTTAAGATTTTCTTGTGGAAACTTTAATCCAAAAACTTTCGATTTTCCTCTCATTTCAAAATTTTTTGCTTTCTTTTAAACTTTACTTTGACTTTTATTTTGATCACAATGCGGAAATTTTCATTTCGTTTTTTCTTTGGTCTTCTCTTTTACCAAAATCTTCCTTTTGTTTTCATTATTTCTCTGCCACAAGAAACCATTTACCTCTACACCGAGCATCGTGACGCAAAGCAAAAGTCCTTGTCTGCTTAGAATTAAGAATTCGACATTCAAATACCTTTGGCGTTATGGTGTAAACGTAAGAAAGACAAGAAAAACTAAAAACACGGTAAAGAGTGTAACTGCATAATAGAAAGTTTTCTTTCATTTACTTGTTTAGCATCGCAGTCTTTAAGAAGAAAAGAATTGTAAAAAATTCTAGGATTACTGGAAAGAAAAATATTTTAATAAAACTGATCGAAAACAACAATTGCTAGTCGTACTGTCGCTGTGATAGTACACAGAAGTACCATCTAATTCAACTGAATCGATAATATTTTTATATTACCCCAGTCATTTAGACTTGACAGTTTAATATTGTTTGCAAAAATGAAGCTGTTTACCATTGCCAAGGACAGAAATAATTCTTCTTTTAATGCCCAAGCGTCATTTTCTTATTTTATGGCTAAGAAAGTTGAATTAAAAAACCATAAAAGGTATACAAAGCAATTATACGGAGTACTAAAATATTTTGCAAATCCCTTCACAAGTCTATTCGGTATTCTGTAAGGCGTCTTCTCAAAATCAAAATCATTAAGAAACCTAGATGCATGGCTTTAAAGTTGAAAAAGTCAACCCTCAATCCATGGCCAGGGAACAACCAACTGTTTTAGGTTTGTGTGTTTGCTAATAAGACCAAGCTCACAGTAGCTGAAAACGGAATTCATTATAGAAACCTGATACATACAAGCATACATACTTATTAACATAAATACATACATTCATACATATGTACATACAGACATAATTAATCAATTCAGAGCCTCAGTCAACATTACAACCTAACCTCTCACACCACTTATGTTGTTTGTGTTAATTTTATCAATAAGTGGTACTCTCAGAGTTTTTGCCAGAAATCTGCGAAGAGGAAGTCAATGAAGAAATACTTTTATTTGTATTTCATTTCATTCGAGATGTCTGACCTAGGCTTTGAACCATGGCTTCATGTCCAATAAGCCGACACCCAACCGACTAGACTACGACAACTTCTTAACAACCAGCTCTAACAATCAACACTAGGCTGGGTTATGTAAGGTGGCGGACTATTTTTAAAGGAAGAGGTCCCACTTAGGCCAGTACTTACACCCATTGTGGTAGCACAATTGATTCTACTCGGGGATAAAACATTTTCTAGAGGATGTCAACACGGCAATAAATTAAATCCCACTATTGCAGCAATCTTTACATTAGAATGCTTATTCCAAGATGTCATAGCGATAGTGAGATCCCAAAAAGCTTCGTCTCTTTGCGACAAGAGTAGGGCGCTGACGCATGAGGTAAAAGACAGGAGACTCCTCAGACCCACAGCTCCTGCAGAAATCATTTGTAGAAATGCCGAGTCTGTCGGTATGCCTACTAAAAGCATCATTGCCGTCACAATTATACGATGCATTGCCATGCGAATTAAAAACAGAACTGAGTCATCTCATGCGTCGAAGTCTTACATTAAGTGAAAGACAGTCACTTTCTCCTCCTCAGATCCCCTGTAACTGCATAAGTCATTTGACGGAGTCTTTTTGTAAGCATATCAAAAGTACAGTGGCCCGTAAGAATCACTGTTGTGCGTTGAATGGCCATGCTATTAAAGGACAGAAGTGAATAGATCCTTTTCTTGTCCATACTTGTCCAGCAGAGTCTTGCAATACTGTACGTACCCTCCTGCTGTCACCAGAATGGGCTTTCCTTCAATCATCAACATCAATCTAAGATATGTTTTCTTTCGTTTGCCACATATTTAAGTACTTAAATATCCAACGTCTTGTCATGGAAAAAGTGAAACAAAAAGCCGAATGTATTCCTCTTGCATGTGCCAAACAATATGTGTCTGCCATACATTGTTTGTGTGGTAAATCGATTTCATGGAAAAGAGTTACAAACAACCAACAGAACAGAACCTAATTATTAAACATTTTTCCTAGTGGTTGATTAGTTTCTAAAATTAGTTTTTTAAGAAAAAAATTCAAAACAAAAAAAATTATTTTTCCGTAAACAAGGATTTATGCATTAAAAATCAAATGTTTCTTGTGTTTGCGTATGTGATCGAGCACAGAATTCTATGAGTTTGACCAGGTTGTATACAGAGAGAGAGAGAGAGAGTGAGGGAGAAGGAAAGATAAATATGAAAATGAAATTTTGCTACAAACAAAACCGAAATTAATTATGCAGAATGCCAACCAAAACAGGAGGACATGTATTATGAAATATTTCTGTACCTCACATGCAAGCATACAGGGTTGTCAGTCAAAAACTTAAAAGTATTACTTCTTTCCATTGTATGCGAAACTTAAAGGAAAAATTTTAAAACAAGAAAAAAAAATTTAAATATTGCAATAAAAGATTCAAGCAATTTTAGGTGGACTTATGTGAAGGCACGATGCGTTTGAAGAAATTAATCGTGGTTTGAAGATCTCCGTTACAAAGATCTGTCGGATAATTGTCTATTAAATGTTATTGTTATTGTTTATGCAAAAGGGTATAAACAGAGGAATATCAAAGAAAGGGCAATTGTTGTTGTTTACATCAAGTTGTGAACAGTGACACACAGAATTGTACGAATAATAAATAATTTTAATTAAAAGGTAAAAACGTAACAGTATTTAATAGCTTCTGGGTTAAGGAAATTCTTTCATAAGTTTGATGCTGCTAGAAACGAGGCTCAAAAGCAAACCTTTTGGTCAAATCCTATTTGATTTTCAAATGTTTCTAACAAAAGCGGGTGCCAACTTACGCACCTGCACTCTCTTTTAATTTCATAAAATAATTGTTTTCGAATGCCTTCTAATGAGTTTTAGTTTTAATATATGCAGAGTAGTTTTCCCCCAAAACAGACACACACACATGCTTAAATTCTACGGCAAATGCATATCCTTGTCCCCAAACGTAGAGGCTGTCGTAACAATGCAGTTGAAAGCAAAAATGAAAAGAAAAAAATTTTATTTATGGATGACAAACTGAAGACTCAAGTGTGCATAAAATTTCTCTCTTCTCAGTATTTAGCTAGCATGGCAGAATAGCTGTTGGAAAATCTCCAACAATAAATACAAAAGAGAGTTTAATTTTAAAATTATGTACCCCTCGTATATTTCATTATGATAACATATCGTTAAAGGAAAAGCAAAAAGTTGCTGCCTGGTGTTGCTTAGCTGCTCTAAGGAATTCAAAATAGTTGCAACCACATATTTATGTTGTTGTCGTTGTTGTTGTTGGTGTTCTTGGTTTGAATTTAATCCAAATACCATCCTTGGGAGCTGTTAAAAATGTTGTTGTTGACATTTCTAATTGCTTTCCTTGAAACCTATCAGCTATGTGTACAGAAAATTGGGACAAAAGCGTAACCAAACCAGCTTTTGTTTGTGCCAAACCAAAACGACCGCCTGTGAAATAGAAATAAAATTTGAGGAGAACATAATAAAAAGGAAAGCGGGGATATTATTGTGGTGGTAACATACCAGGACACATGCGAGGACCTTCCCCAAAACCTAAAAATGAACAGCTGGGTCTGCTTTCCTTATCTAAAATAAAACGTTCGGGTTTAAAGCTGTAAGGATCGGGATATATTTCAGCATCGCTAGAAATCAGATCAAAATATTTTGAAAAAGCAATTAGCTTCCGAAAGAGTAGCCACTTACTAATGCACCGCCTTTACAGGCACCACAAATACCATGCCTTCTGGCACCTTAAAACTCTTTCCATTCTTATCTTGTGGTGGTAAATTAAAGGACTTGGTACAGTGCTTCAATAAGGCTGCCATGGGTGGATGTAAACGTAAAGTTTCTAGGGCAGCACATGCACAATTAAATTAAAAAAAATTAAATTAAATAAGTTAACAATTTACCATACAACGATGCCTCAAAATACGTCATCTCTTGCAAAGCATCGCAACATAATTTGCCTTTATGACGCTTTAAAACTGTATCGATTTCCGATAATACTTTATGCTGTTCCACCGGATTTATGGCATACTGTAAACGGAATTACTCGCGTTAATTATAATTGAACACTATATTGATGCTGTTTACTTGCCTCATACATGGCAAATGCCATTAGAGATGAAGATGTTTCGAAGCCTTCCAGTAGAAATGTGCTACAATGGCCCACAATGGTTGCACGATTTATGGGTTCATTTAGTTTTTGTTTGTTCTCAATCAGCCACTGAATGAAATCCGAGTAGTCTTTCACACCACCACTCTCACCATCCAGGCGTAATTTCAAAACATTATTTATGATGGTTTTCAGCCACATTGTTACACCATCCGGTATATAACTGAAATGCAAAATTTCATTACCACCCCTCTTATACGATTACGCGTATTACCCTGCCTTACTTACGCATAGTTCATGAGTTTACCCAATGTGGGCGAGAAGAGTAGAGCCGTTGTTTCCAGCAAACTTAATGGTTTGGGTAGAAACAAATGCTCCACCAGTTGCGTAAACTCGGAATTGCTGTCAGTGAAGGTTTGTGCATCCAGACCATAAGCTGCTGAGGCCACAACATCCAAAGTGTATTTCGAAAATAACTTTTTTTTATTGCCCAGGAAATGTAAAAAAAAAAAAGTTGAAAAGTTCTACAATAAGCTGTTTAATGTTGATGGAATTGTTTTGTGGTTCTGTTTTTCATTTACTTTTCATATGCTTTTCATATTAAAAAACAATAAAACTAATAACGCCTCTCTCTCTCTCTAATAACCGCAGAGAGAGATGAACCCTGTCAGTTTCACTATTTTTGATTAAAAAGTTTTTCAATTCGAGTTTTTTTTTCATCACACACAGGAAAATGAGATGCAAAAACTTAATCGCAATTTCAATTGTTTAGTGAATTTGCTTAAAATGAACAAAATTTACCACACACTCAGCATTATAAAAATTATTAAAGTTATGGGCCAGTTAGCCGAACGTAACGTACCGTACATTCGTTTTATTTTATTATCGTTCAATCATTTCTTTCAAATGAAACATGAATTGAACATGAGTAAAATAATGTGGTAAGACTACGTTGCTACTAACCAGAGGTCAGCAATGAATTGTTTCTTCGCTACTCATAAGCACTCATGAAATTTTGAATATAAGTGATTCATTCGTACTCACTACAACGTTGATTTATAAGTACAGGTTGCAATGAGTATGTGTACAACGTTGACATCAAACTCAAACGATTCGAAATATGTTCGATTCATACGCCAGCCAAATCATTTAGATTCATAACTTTAGATAAATATGTACTTATAAATGATTTGAGTGGCTCGTGTTGTTAAGTATGAGTATGATGAGTACTTCAAACTTTGAATATAAGTATGAATGCTTATGAGTATCAGAAATTATGAATATGATTCGATTCTACTCATCCTTTAAATACTTTTTGCTGATCACTGGTATGTAATAAAAGGTGTTCTCTGTCAGGTAGTAAAGGGAGCGGAAAAGGTCACAGACTACTATAGCCAAAAGCTATCAAAGTACGAAAGGATTAACTAACAGCATAAAGCACTATTTTTAATGATAACATTTTCTGCTGATAACCAACTATTTCATGTTCAAATAGCTATTGAAATTCAGAACTCCGAAAGGGTAACTAACACGTTGGATCGGGCGCTTGTTAAATTACGACACAGAGGAGGTATAAAACACAGTCGCAGCAGTCTAGTAGATAGCGTGGCAGCGTATTCCATATTTCAACACTAGGTCGTTCGACTTCAAGAATATTTATCAGACTGTTTACGTTGTTATGTAAAAGGTAAGGCAAAGCAGGCGAGTGAGTTAGTGAAGTTCAGTCAGCCTTGTGTGAAGACGCGGTGCGTTTGAAGAGATTGTTTGAAGAGAGGTTTGAAGGTAGTCGCCATAGTCTAGTAGGTAGTGTGTTCGCTTATTAGATGTAAAGCCCGGGTTCGAGCCCCAGGCAAGACAACGAAATATGACAAAAAAAATATTTCTACGGCGACTTCCTCTCAGCAGATTTCTGGCAAAAACTTTGAGAGTAAATAAACCTGCCATGAAAACGTTTCTCAAAATCTGTCTCGAGTATAAAATTAAGGCACACAACATGAGTGGTGTGAGAAGCTAGGCCGTAATCCTGACTGAAGGGCTGTAATGGCCAATTATGTATGTATGTAATCATGGAAGATTTGCGTTACAAAGAGCTATCGAATAATTGTATAGTAATTGTTATTGTCTATGCAAAGGGTATAAACAGAGGAATAACAAATAAAGCAATTGTTGTTGTTTACATCAAGTTGTAACAACGGCACACAGAATTGTGCGTATAATAAAGAATTTTATTTAAAACTAAACACATATTTATATTTTTATATTATTTGCAATCTACGAGCTCATATTTTAAACGCTTCTAAAAAGTAAAAACGTAACAAATATTGTTCGCACTTGTGTCAGTCCCTGATGAAAACCTCTTTTCAAAGAAAATTTTGATATCATGCAATAAATTAAAATGGGTTACTTTATCTGAATGTTATTTACTCGAACTACTTTGAATGAGGCCTAGAATTTCATACAAGAAATTACTTTTCACCGCACCTAATATCTTCCAAATAAATTCAAAGGTTTTTGAAAACTTCGAATATTGTGTAGGCTGTAGCCTAATAAGCCTCGAATTTTTTGTACTTTTAATGAAACCTCACAAAATGAGTTCTCCCTAGAACGAGAAGCGAAGTGTATTGTTCCATGTAATACTATGAACGCCATGCTATCCAACATAATTTTGCCCGAATTATAGTCAATTATGACGAATCTATAACAGTTCTAGAGAACTGTAAATTTAAAATAATCCTTTACATCCTTTACCATCTGTTCCCTATGGTTTCCATTATGCAGGAATATAATAAAGTCCCTGCCATTCATTTCATACGTATTCATTCATTCATTACTTACGTCTTTGGCTTCAAAGCAATTCGTTTTCATATTTTCCATAACATACGCATTCAATTTGCTGCATACACTCTCGATATGGGGAAATGATGATTTAACCTTGAATAGCAATACAATGTACCATCCCATGTGTGTGCATAAGTAGATGCCACCACAAATAAAAAAAAAAAAAAAAACCAAGAGAAATAATCATTTTATGTGTGTGAATAAATTTTATGGAAAACACTCACTTTATTTGGTGTAAATATGGGCACAATTTCGTTACGCATATTCCGCCAGTTGTCGCCTTTGGCAACAAACGGATTACACATGGCTAGTGTATCACGTTTTGTGTGCACCCAAAGCACATTATCCTGGAAATACTGAAAACTACGTATCATCACTTCTTTCAGCATTTCGGGACTACGCAGCAGTATACAGGGCTCATTGAACAGGCGATAAATACCAATGTAGGGCAGATGAGGATATTCACTTAAAAAACAAATAAGGATTCAACACGTACCCCTGGGATTCTGATAATTGAAATCGGCTTACTTGTAAATGTCTTGGTATACATCACCATAATGCTGACGTGCTGTAAGAAATCGCAACATGTTGCCAACAATTGGCCAACATGGGGGTCCTTTAATGCCATTCCTCTTCCAATAATTGCATTTCCAGCCGAAATATAAGATTACAAATGCAATACAAACAACTGTTGTTGCCAGTATCATCGATATGGCAAACATTTTTGCAACAATGGAAATGGAGATCTTAGCTTGAGCTCTAGTGATTTATTACTAATTACATGCCATTGCATATCGTCTCATACAATATATTGCAAAATTCTAAAAATATTGTAGAGATGTTTAGATGGCTTATAATAGGATGGTAACTATTTTGCAGAAAATATTGCTACGTTTTTACTTTTTAAAAACGTTTAAAATATGAGCTCGTAGATTGCAAATAAAATAAAAATAAATTCGTGTTTAGTTTTAAATAAAATTACTTATTATTCGCACAATTCTGTGTGCCACTGTTCACAACTTGATGTAAACAACACCAATTGCTTTCTTTTTATTCCTCTGTTTATAGCCTTTGCGTAAACAATAACAACTACTAGACAATTGTCGACAGATCTTTGTAACGGAGATCTTTAAACTACGATTACTCTCTTCAAACACACCGCGTCTTCACACAAGACTGATTGAACTTTTACTAACTCAGTTGCCTGTTTTGCCTTGCATTTTATATGGCAGAGTAAAGGGCCTGATGAATGTTCTTGAAGGCGAATGGTCATGACTTAGATTTCTCGAAATCTCTGTAAATGCAAACATCGTTGCTTACATTTATTTCTGTTGCTTGTGTATTTTGTTTACATTTATTCTTGTTGTGTTTGTTGTTCTATTTTTGTTTACTTGTTTATCATTTTTATGCTGGTGTTTGTTGTTATATTACGCAGTTAAACTGTTTTCAATTTGAATTGAATTCATTATGCATACATATCTCCACTACAATTTGTACCACCCTATTATGTGGTCGGTGTTGTAAGTATTGCCTGTTACACGACATCATGCGTGCAAATCATTTGTACATTTTATTCATTATTGCTACGGTTTTTGCATTCAATTTCTTTGTTGTACATGAAATGATTTTAATTTTCAAAACACAGACGACGTGTGTCTATCGTTTTATTAAAATTTGATTAAATTTGATCAGAATAGCAAGAGATATTGTATCACATAAAAACAGAAAGCACAGAGCACTTAATTTGCTTAGGCTAGAGTCTGTAATAACAGAAATGAGTTCTTCGTTAATCTAATCGATCCAATTACGACAAGGTTCTAGGACGGCTTGTCTTGAAAGTTTACAAAGATTAATGAATGGAATATGGTGGAATATTGTTTGTTGCTACCCTATACAGTGAGTGTCAAAAGAAAGTGTACACTAAAGCAGCAAGCAGACAGAGAGCAAACACAGAACCTTCTAATGAGTAGTATTTTGTGCTTCGTGTATAATGTTGAGTTATGTGGAGTCGAAATCAACAACATCATACGTGTTGTTAAGTATGAATATGATGAGTACTTCAAACTTTAAATATGAGTAGAGATTCCATGATATTAAAATAAGTATGAATGCGTATAAGTAACAGAAATTATGAGTATGATTCAATTCTACTCATCGTTTTGAATAAATAATATAATAAACATGCAGTCGACCACAGCTCATTGCAACTGTTCGAAACATTTTTTTGTTGCAATATTGTTTATAACGACAACAAGAACAATGTTATCGTAAAAATTATTATAATGATGAGTACAAATTATGATTGAGTTGCATTAAATTATTAGAATAGAAAACAAATTACAAACAAAGTCTAACAAGAGAACCGACACTGGAAGTGTGTTCAAATAGATTAGAAAAAATGAAATCGAAATATTGCATGCCATTGTGTACACTTCACAATAAATTAATTGCAATAATTTATAACAAAATTACAAAATGACGTCATCGCATTAGATAATCATGATGTTCATCTAATTGTTGTTTACATATCATAATTTTACACTAAAGATTACAATTCGATTGAAGTCGCCGTCGTCTAGTAGGTAGTGTGTTGGTCTATTAGACGTGAGGCTACGATTCAAATCCCGCGTCAGACATTTACAACAAAACGAAATTTGAGAAAGTATTTTTTCGGCGACTTCCTCTCAGAAGATTTCTGGCAAAAACTCTGAGAGTAAATAAACCTGCCTTGAGAAAGTTTCTCAAAATCTGTCGTTCGGAATCGACTTTAAACACACACAAAATAAGTGATGTGAGAAGCTAGCTTATAATCCCGACTGAAGGGTTGTAATGACCAATTATGTATGTAATAAACTGAATTTTTCACGTGCGAAGGTGGAGATGTTTTCAAAATTTTCTTCTCAATGATTCTTGATTGATGAATTGTCGGCGACACTCTCTCTTAAAGAAGCAATGTTTTCAAGGCAACCAATGGTACATTGATGCACATCAGTAAATTATAGTGCTGCCACAATTGTCACAGTCTTCAAGAACAGCCGTAATAGTGATTCAAATATTTCCAAATCACTAAAGTCTACACTTCATTAATTCCACTTTAATAAGGTTTGCTGGGTTATGAATATTTCAGATAAAATAGCAGAAATTCGCTGAGCACGTACTGTAAAAGGCCAGTTAGCCGAACGTAAGGTAACGTACCTTACGTTCGCTTTTTAGCATATGGAGAGCAATGTAAATGCTTACCGAAACGGTCTCTCTCGTTAGCAAAACGGAACGATCTGTATAAAACAGAATTCCTTCACGTTTTTTGCGTGGCATTTGAACATGAGTGATGGTATGCAGAGTTGCATTTCGCACGAGTATTACAAATTTGCCTTAACTTTTAAGCACAAGACCCTGTGAATATGTACCACAAAGTCTTGGAAAATTTCTTACAAACTTCCTGGCAGTTGAATGACCAATAATAACCGTAAAGGATGTTGTTTTTTGTGGGATTTAATATAATTTAAAATATAATTTAATATTTAAAAAAGAAATAAAATCTTGTATTACTTCCGCCTGAAGAAGAAGAAGAAGTATTCTGTCAGTGGAAAGGCAAACAGAGAGGCAGAGAGCAACAGCGGAAATTATGTCAATAATAGAATAGGAAAAGAAGGCAAATGAAATTAGTAACCAAGGAAATCCTAAGAAGGCCTTTAAATATCCTTATTGTTGACAGTGGTAGGCAAACTTACTTACTTCCATACAAATGAAGACAGTTTGAGAAACCCCTGCTTAATCTAGTTTATAATGTAGAAATTATTTTTTTTTATATTTTTATTCTTTACAGAAACGCTTTCCCGTTTATGCTGCAAACGTTTAACATCCTCTTCTTCTGCCAATCTTTATAACGGACGTCCCCACTTATATTGCATGCGTTTTGCAACGTTAAAGACAACGTTGCCCGATAAAGATGCCTCAAACGGCTCGAATAGTTATTGTACATCAGATTGTTGCAGTAGTAGTGGTGGTGGTGGTAGTTGTGGTGCTACAACGACAGCAACAACAAACATGACAACATTAACATCACCATCAACATCATCGACAGCAGCAGCTGGGTTAGCAGTGGCAACATCAACATCCAATTCAACAATGTATCGATATCAGATGCAACAACAACAGCAACATCATCAACAAGCATTTAATAACCATCATGGTCGTTGCTATTGCCTGCAACAGGTTGTGCCACAATTCAATAGTAAAGCGGATGCCAAGAAATCGTTCAGCAATAAAAGGAGCCTAAAGGTCACCGAATCCGTATTAAGAAGGTTTGTATGTCAATAAAATTCTTTAAAAGAGAAGCTGAAAAAACGAATAAAAGAGACCTCATGAAGTACGGTAGATAGTCAGTCTGTTGTGAATAGGTAGGTAGGTAAGCTGGAGCGGAAGCTTTGATACCAACAGCTCACTTGAGCAGACATAGCGACCCGCTGTGACGCTACAGGTGATCGCAGTCTCTGTACTGATCAAGTTCCTCCAAACCAGGGATCTGTTGTGAATGAGATGCAGCCTTGAGGTGTCATTTCTACGAGGTCTATGACAAGTTCCATTGAGAAAATTTTTGCAGAAATTCTTAGAAACTTATGTCACGGTTAGAGGCAGTTAGACTTCTGTGCCTCAACATACCATTTGGTATCTTGAAAACATTGCTGTTATCGTTCTCAACAATTGCAAAACGCTTCTACTTTTGTACGTACAAAATTTAGCTCCCTCAGGAGCTCAAGCAGCAGATAGAAAGCCAAAAATTAATTCAATGGGTGGTTAATGGAACAAAGTGAAGTGAATGCAAATTTTTATGAAAATAGTCATCTTCTCTTATGAAGTGAGTTTTCGTCTGTCAATGGCTTAGTGAATGTAGAAATATCTTGATTTTGTGGCTTAGGACATATTCCTCATACAATCCAAGAGATATAAATGCACCCAGAACGACCAACTATCTAGTGGAAATTTTGGTTAAGCGGCGTGATTAAGCCTACTTTTTTGAGGATGAGATCGACATAGCAGTGGCATGAACAACAGAGATCTTGTGGCATCAACTGAATGATATGTATTTTGGGCGACATATAGTTAAGGCTCGCTGACGTCACCTGTCACAGTACGCGTGTATAACAGATCAGAACAAATTATCTCAAGAAATTCTGATGCCAATTGGCCACCAAAATCATGGGATTTAAGGCCGTGATACTTTTTTCTTTGGAGTGTTGTAAAACGCCAGACTTATGCGAATAAATTAGCAATAATTTCTGAACTTAAATTCCATATCCAATACACCATTGGTGAAATACAATTACATCTTTGTGAGAATGTGAGAGCTATTTGGTCTGGATTTTATTTCATACACAATCAGAACATGCCTTCCTTACAATCCCAACTATTACGTTTTTACCTTTCGAAAACTTTTAAAATATAAGCTCGTAGATTGCAAATAAAATAAAAATAAATTCGGTATTCGGTTTTAATTAAAATTCTTTATTAATCGCACAATTCTGTGTGCCACTGTTCACAACTTGATGTAAACAACAACAATTTCTTTTCTTAGTTATTCCTCTGTTTACACTCTTTATAAGCAATAACAATTACTAGACAATTATTCGACAAATCTTTGTAACGGAGATCTTCAAACCACGTTTATTCTCTTCAAACACACCGCATCTTCTCACAAGACTGACTGAATTTTTACTACCAACTCAACTATCTCAACAAACTTGGATTTTTAATTTAAAATGAAAATGTACATTCTTACTGGGACACCCTGTATCTTCCAATTTAAAGCAGAAACCAATACTGAAACAGAATTTTGTTTCTTGACTTGTTATGCATACAACAGATTCATTTCAATTTTTAATTCGATTTTCTCTGGTTTTCGTTTTTTTTCTTTCTCTTTTGCTATCGACTGCCAGACTATATTTCCTACTTTAATTCTTTTCTTGTTCTTGTATTAAATTATTCTTTTCAAGTTGTTTCTAACAATCAAAAAAACAAGAAGAGAAAGAAAAGAAGAGAAAGAAAAGCAAACGAATGATTTGTTAATTAAAACCTAAAACTTTGATTCCAAATGGCTTAACTTTCTTGGGTTGCTTTAGTAGATTCCCAGGAATTCCTTCATTTGTTTAGAAATTTAAACTCTCTCTTACGAATATTTTCTTTATTTTTCTCTTCTCCCTCTCTCTCTCTCTCTTTGTTCTTTTTTCTTTGTTACAGAAACAATATTGCAAAAAATTTGGAAAGTAAAAAACGTGTTGTTAAAATGCTATCCGTGCTGGTGTTGGAATTCTTCATATGCTGGACCCCATTGTATGTTATCAACACCGTGGCCATGTATATTGGTTCGGCAATATACGAGTACATCGATTACACTTCCATCAGTGCATTACAGTTGTTGGCGTATTCGTCATCGTGCTGTAATCCAATCACGTATTGCTTTATGAATGCAAATTTTCGTCGTGCATTTTGGGACACATTCAAGGGTATGCAGTGGTGTGGCAAACGTTTTCAGCGTAAACGTTCCACGCCCGCTAATGGCACAAACCTTTGCCTGGCCGGCAGTATGCGTGTCAATAGTTGCACGGTGCAAACAGTTATTGACAGTCCACGGTTGTAAGATTATGAAATGAAGTAAAAACCCATCATCATCATCATCATGGCAGTTTAATGTGAAAGTGAAACCATGAAGAGGAGACAGATAAATGGACTGTTTGGTGGTATACTTCTGTGTAAGCAAAAACAAAAAAAGGGAAAGAATAATTTATGTATTGTAAATAAATTTTATTAAATTGTTGTTTTTAATTCGATTTTAAAACATTGTTGTTATTTGTTGTTGCTTTGTTTTATTTGTTTTTTTTTTTAAACCATAAATTGGTTTCAAAGAGTCTATCTATTGTACTGTACTGTACATAATATAACTGTATTCATATGAGCAGAAGAATTAAAAATTGTTTATAAAATTACAGTTTAATTGACTGTGAAATTTATGAAAAATTGTTTTTTGTTTAATAAACTTGAAAAAAACATCAAAAAAGACAACATAATTCGATTTTTATTGGAATTGATTTTTTTTTTTTCATTAGAAAATTGTATGTAAGTAAGTAGTAGTAAAACGTATAGGTACACACAGAAAAAAATCATTGTAAAAACGCCGAAAACAAGGTTAAATCAACATTTTTCAGCTATGATTTTGCTTCATAGCTGTTTCATGTTAATTCACCATGACTTTACAGTAAACCAAAAATAACTATTTTTCATTTAGAAACAACTTGGAATCCTTATAAAACAACATTGCTACTTATGTTGGATCAAAGTGAGTTCACGTTGAATTTACTTTAAGATACCACTCAAATCAACATTAATTAGTATTAAGATAACATGATTCTCACATTGAATCAATATGATCTTATGTTTAAATTAACATTAAATCATTTTATTTCAACTCTGAATTTCATATTGAAATAAGATACAAACATATTATTTCAACATAAATTTTCATGTTAATTCAAAAGGATTTTAGTTTCGAAATAACATGAAAATCATATTGACTTTCTGCTTATATTAAGCCCGCCCAATAAAAAGAAGTTATTTTTATTTTTATATATATCTTTAAATAAAATATAACGTTTATTAATTTTCATTGTAAAAATACATTTATTTACATAAAACAAAAATTTATTCAAATAATTAAGTATATAAGTAATATTTTAATATAATTGTTAATATGCTTACGATTAATGTGAGCTTTAAATGATTTGAAACATGAAATTTTTTGAGTACAATTATCTTGCTTGCACTGAAAGTGGACTTGCTGAATTAAGAAAGTGGACAATTTGATAATGTTGTATTAAGTTATTTAGGAGAGATATTACTTTGTTACAAATAAAACAAATCAACATTTTGAAATTAATAATTAGGCTTTTTAAAAGTTAAACAAGGAGTAAATGGTTGATAATTTTCTATCATTAATAGGTTTAATTTCGTAAAAGTATTTTTGAATAAAAAGCCAAGGACCGCGGCAACCTTTTGGATGTTCTAAAGACAATGTATTAATTATTTTAAAACAAGTATCTAAACTTTTCAAAAAAGAGTCACACTTTACGAGTGTTTTATCAAAATATACGTAAAATTTTTCAAGTAATAAATGCTATGACCTACAACTATTATGAAAGATTGAATAGTTGAATTTCTATTATAATATTTCTCTTTAAGATCTGATATTACCTTTTCATAATCATTAATAGTGGTAAGATGAACAATAAAACTCTCGTTGGCGTTTGATATAGAAATCTCTTTTGTATTGTTTCCTCCTTTATCTGAAAAACGTGCGGTTGGTAAAATAACTGAATTTAGCAGAATAGTATGTATATAATCTAATGAATCTGGAAATAAGGTGGTGATTTATATATGAATTTAAGAAATAAGTATATATAATTACTTTGTTCGGTAGTATTCTTTGAATTTGTAAAAACTTCCTTAGACCTTTTGTCTTTAAGATATAAGCTGTAATAGATTACAATTTTTTCCATAAATCCTTCCATTTACTGAGAAGAAGATGAGTTTTATTTGGGTGCAGTAGTTCGAAATCGATATTAATCTATAAAGAAAATATAAATGATAATACACAAATATGAATTTGTATATGTAAGTATATGTTTACTACCTCAGTTTTTCTCCAACAAAAAAGTTTTTCTCGGAAACAAGCACGAATACCAATAGGGGGTATGGATTCCTTAATATCTTCCTTTGATAAATACCTTAAACTATCAAATGTAATTTCTGCATCTAAATAAATAAATATTATTTACAATTGTCAAATTAATTTACAAAAATCCTTAAATGCAATTACTTACTTGTCAAATATGGTTTTACTTCAATTAAGTTAAAAGTGTGCAGTAGCTCATCTAATTGTGAATTTTCGGTAGTATTTGAACTGGAATATTTAATATAATATTACCATCTTCATCACTCAAGAAATTCATGTTTCCTTCAATTGATACAATTTCTTTCACTTGATAAATTATCATTATGATTCTTTGGCGAAGACATAATAATATAGTTTAACTAAAAAATGTAATTTAACTTACTGCAAAAAGACGCTTTTATAATACACCGCAATACTTATTCAAGCTTTACTTAAATATGAATGAAAAGTTTTTATGTTCCAAAATAGCGGTACTTTTTGCAGAATTCAACATGATTTCATTTCATTTCCACTTTTTTTCATGTTAATTGAAAATTCAACAACTTTGATTTAACAGAATACAATGTAGATTCAACATGAATCAATGTCAATTTTAAATTCACTGATGTTGATTTAACATAACAAAATGTTAGTTTAACTTGAACCGATGTTATTTATAATTTATATAAAAACTATTATTTGCGAATGTTGTTTTAACATGAACCAATATTGATTTAACAGGAACAGTGCTGTTGGTTTAACAAGAAACAATTTTATTCGCTATTCGCTAATCAATCAAAATTGTCACATGTTGTTTCAATATGTTTCTCAACATCGAAACATGTAAATATAATGTTGAATTAACAATGGCTCATGTTATATCAACTAAACGTAATGTTGATTTTACGTTAAAAACTTTTGTTTTTACTATAAAAATACATTATATTAAATCAACATTGAAAAATGTTATTTTAACATTATAAAATGTCAAATCAGTTATTTCTGAGATTAAATTAACATTTTTAATTTTGATTCAATATGAAACAATGTTAAAAATACATTTATTAACAATTTTTTCGAAAATTTACTATGATTTGAAATCAACATTTTTCAATGTTAATTTTACATTGGGTTTTTTTTCTGTGTGTACATAAATAATATTTTCTAATATTTTTCTTTTTATATTGATTTTATTTTCCACCCTCCCATCTAGTTTTACAAAAAAAAATTTTATTTTCTTTGAATATTAAATGAATATCATATTGAGTCTATAAGTATGTATACAGTCAGTGTCAAAAGAAACTGTACATTAAAAAAAAGTATACATTAATAAATTCCCGGAATTTTTATTTTAAAATTGTTTCATTGCCAGTTTTTAAAATTGAAACAAAAAAAAAACAATTTCGAAATATTGCCAAATTTTTTCGGGCACTCTCTTTTAAGTGGTAAAAGCTGTATTTTTTTTATTGTTAGAATTTTAAAAATAGTGTACAGTTTCATTCGACGCTCACTGTATATACCATATAAAAACCGTCGACCGAATATTCAATACGTTTTACAACTGAACATATCTTCTATTAAATCGCTAATATAGTAACCAGATGAAGTCGTCGTAGGTAGTGTATTGGCCAACTATATAAGAGACAACTATATAAGGGACCCCTGTGTCAGACATCTCAAACATAACGAAGTATGAAAACAAAAAATTTCTCTCGGCAACTTCCTCTCATCAGTCTTTTAGCATAAACTCTGAGAGTAAATAAAATTGACATGAAAAAGTTTCACAAAAATCTGTCATTCGGAGTCGACTTTAAACTGAAGGTCCCATCACTCATGGCTTAAATTTACACACTCAATATGGATAGTGTGAGAAGCAAGGTTGAAATCCTGACTAAAGGGTTGTAATGACCACTAGACTACTACAACTACAAACTCACTTATGAATAAAATTAACTCTCGCATTAAGGGTGATGTGATAAATTAGTCTGTAATTCTGAATATAGGGTTGTAATCTAATCCGATCTCGAGATTTTCTGCTGATAGTGATACTGATTATTAAGTCATCGTAGTCTAGTAGGCGGTGTGTTGCGGACGTGAGGCAACGGTTCAAAATCCAGATCAGATATCAAAACGAAAATATGAATATTTCTTCAGCGACTTCCTCTCAGCAGATTTCTGGCAAAAACTCTGAGAGTAAAATAAATTTGCCATGCAAAGTTTCTCAAAAATTTGTTGCCCGCAGTCGCCTTCAAACTGTAGGTCCCGCCACTCAAGTATAAAATTAACACACAGAACATCAATGGTCGTAATCCTGACTTAAGGCTTGTAATGACCAATTATGTATGCATGTGATATGGTTTATGTGGTCGTTCCTATGCAGTCAATTAGAGATACACTCAAATTACCTTACGAATCCTAGAGTAAAGAAATATAATGCCAACAATAGCTACATACATATGTATGTCATGTATCCTGAAATGTGTCGTCATTTTATCCAATAAAACAATTTCCATGGAGGTTGAAGCAATATTTTCATTCAATGTTTTAAAACTTTCAACTTTAAAAAATTTCAACAGCCTAAAAATAGGCTCCCGACATTTAAACAAAAACTTTTCTATTAAGTTTTACTTTCTCATTACATTTGTAGCATATGTTAGGGGGTACTCTTGGATGGTACAGTGTGACGAGTGAGTGTTTTTGCTTGTGTCACACTTCCAAAGAGAAAACTCGAATTCTTTAAAAAGTTTGTATTTTTTTTTGACTTAAAAGTACAATTTCATTGCGGTTATTAGATCCACATGAGCATTCTTTCGTTGCCTCTTCAATTTATACGATTGGCCCATCTCTTATGTACCATAAACGCAATTTTTTTTCTGCTTTTAACGATAAAATTCTGTTCTGTGGCTGTTTCCGTTTCTAAAACTCTGTGTGGTAGCCGTAGAAGTTTTTAAATTATGAATGGCAAGCAAGTTGGTCGTTTTTGTTCCACATGGAAAATTATTTGGAAAATTATTGGCATGTGTTAAACATACAGATACCCACCACCACCCGGTAAATACCAGAAAAGAATTTTTGAAAAACAATTTTGTTTTCTTTCTCTTCGTTTTTGTCGTTTCTCCTGATAGTCACATGAATTCGAAATTAGGGCATCAGCAACATATTTAAGAGGTTGTATGAAAATGCATACTATGCGATATACAGTGCTTAAATTGTGGGTATACTGTGCGTATATGTATACTTACACATGATATCTTAATATTGCCTTGTGTAGGTTGATCAAAGTGAAAGTTTTCACTGCGAAATATTGTACTTGACAGAATCAGACGTTGCTAACAAATGTTGGATTTTTCGTCATTCATGTGGAGTCTGTTTGTGAAAAAACTCTTGATGAAGCTGTCAGTCGAAGCCTATGCTGCAGCGGCTCAAGGTTCTGTTGGTTTTAAATCCGCTGCAAATATCAGTAAGGCTTACTGATATATATAGACTATGGAGACTATAGATGGGATAATGGGAGTAAATGGGATAATATGAGATTTATACAGCTGACAAATCGCCTGCAAACAGCTTCTTGCTTAACTGAATCTCCCTTGGATAGAACCACTAAACTCTACAATTTTGGAAAGTGTTTTGCAATGCAACTTAGAATGAAGTAATCTGGGAAGGATTCTGTGCGGATTGGTCGAGGACAGATATTCGCACCGGAGTGTGGTATTAAGTCCTAGAGTCAAATATGATCACCATAAAGTAAATTTGAGTGACTCTTCTAAGCGGATCCATCCATCGCCGTTGAAATACATAGTTTACAAATGTTTCGAGTTCAGCGGTGAAGCAGTTGGTGGTACTTAGCGACTTTTATTGGACAACCTAACATTTTAAGACATCTGAGACTTATTTATTCGACTGTGTATATAAAACGAAGTACCACCTTAATGCTTTTTACATGCGAACGATTTTCTTGTGAATGCCTGGCTGACTAAACTATTCTGTTTAGGTAAGGGATTCTTTCTATTTTTCCAGCATTTCTGGAAAAATCTAAATCTAATACAACAAAATGGTCAACAGACACTTTAAGGGTGCCACATGACAAACAATCGTGTGTGTTCATATGTACAAATATGTATGTATGAAAATTACAGGACAGTAACAGCAATTTTTTTTTTTAAGTGACATCAAGAACTTTTTAAGGACTTAAGATTGTAAACAGACATGAATGTGTAGCCAGAGTTTAAAGAGAGAGAGAGAGAGAGAGAAAGTTTTCATCACAAGTTATGACATTTAATTGACCACAAAACAGAATTTTTTTTTTATTTTCCTTGATTCGATTTAACTTTAGAGTTGCCTTAATTAAATTCTTGTTGATATGTAGTTAAGCAATGTTTCATTTTTGTTTACCTTTTGAGGCAGAAACATTTTGTGGTTCATACCAGAGATCAACAATGAATCGTTTTTTCGCTACTCATAACCACTCATGAAATTTTGAAAATAAGTGAGTCAACAATATTAAAATTTAACGATGTACTCTGATTCATTCGTACTCACTACAATGTGGTTTATATGTAAGTACAGGTTGCAATGAGTATGCGTACAACGTTGACATCAAACTCATACCATTCGAAATATGTTTGATTCATACGCGAGCCTACTCATCTAGATTCATAACTTTAGAAAAATACTCTTAGAATACTTCTAAATGATTCGAGTGACACGAATCTTTCAACAAAATTTATAGTTTTAGTTGTTGTTGCATTTACAAAAAATGAAAACAGACACATAAGCAAAGAAGACAAAGACAGCAAGCAAAGCAAACACACAACCTTTTATGGAATATTTTAGTGTTCATGCGCGATTCATGCTTATATATTATTTGTGTATATGTTGAGTTATGGAGAGTCAGCAACATCATACGTGTTGTTAAGTATGAATATGATGAGTGCATCAAACTTTGAATATGAGTAGAGGTTCACATGATATTAAAATAAGTATGAATGCCTATACATACATACATAATTGGCCATTTCAACCCTTCAGTCAGGATTACCCCTAGCTTCTCACACCACTCATGTTGTGTGTGTTAATTTTACACATGAGTGGCGAGACCTACAGTTTAAAGTGAATGCGTTTGAGTATCAGAAATTATGAGTATGATTCGATCTTAATCATCTTTTTCAATACTCATTACTGATCTCTGATATGTACTTAAGCAATGTTTCATTATTGTTTACCTTTTTGAGGCAAAAACATTTTGGGGCTTATACATGTGACTTTAAATGGAGCATCTGTTGTGTTTAATCACCGATTGCCGATTGCAAAAAAATGTAAATAAAATTGAAACAAAAAACATCAATTCGAAAATTTGTGAGTGTGATTGTGATTATTACAACACACAGATCTTCTTCCATTTATTTGCTTCAATAAAATCTGTTTCTTGATTTCTTTTCTTTTTTTTTTTTTGCATTTTATTGCATATTTTCGACTCTGTCGTCTGATTGTATGTGTCGTATGTGCCATTTTTGCAATTTCAACACTTTTTTTGGTTGCTGTTGTCATTGTTGTTGTTGTTGTCGTTTATTTGTATTCATTCTTCTCTTGTGATTGTTTGTAAGCTTTTCTTGGAATTTAAATCAGTTCATGGTCAATAATTGCGAAAAAAAAGAAGAAGAAGAAAAACGAAAACAAAAACGAAAACGAAATTAAAACGATTTCATTAAAAACGCACCGACCGTGTGATATTGGAATGAAGTTTTTGTAGAATGTACGAGGATTTTTAAAACATTTTATAGTCTTGATTACGAATTGTTCATCTGGTTGTTGTCATCAGGTCGAGCCCCCTGCTTTTGTGTCAATACATAGTCAAGTCACTCTATAATGGAGTGAATGAACAAGCAAATCTCCACTGTCGTCTATCAGTTGCAGAATATTCAAGAAAGTATCACATGCTACTGCTTACACTCAATGACAGGTTAATTTTCAAAACAGAATAAATATAGTTTTGCATGACGTCGTTATAGTGTTGAAGAGCCAACAATAGATGGCCATACCTGATGAAACTCAAATAACTGCATATCTTTCGCTGTAAGCTATGATAATGAGAACCAAAGCTATGAAAGGAGTGATAAGGAAAGTAAGAGACACGAGATTTACCACTGGGTTTCGTGGTTAGACCAATCAATTGGAGGACAGGCAGCTCCATCCTTGACTATCCCTTAAAAGAAGCACCAAATTCCATGTTTTTGTGAAACGATTCGCAACAAAAATTACATGGTCTTTTAAAAGAGGAACCATTCTGTGGTATACGGAGGGATCAATGACAAATTGTGGGTTCCAGGCTGAAATATTCGAAACTCGTGAGAAAATTCGGGGATATCTTTCATGCATAAGTTTACGGCACCAAAAGACATGCTGAATTCAACCTGGGAAAAAAACAAAGCACAGGACATAGCATTACTATGTGGCAGTCAAACCGCCATCCAAGCACTTGGCTCGTATGAGATTAATTCAAGAACAATGTGGGAATGTACATATAGGCAAAATGAATAATTCGAGATAAAGTGGAAATTCGCAACCATGAGCAAGCAGACAGGGCTAGAACCAATTATGTATGTATAATGAGAAGAACCCTGTGGATCTTTAATCGAGCTATCCAGCACTAATCTGAAGATGGTAATCGACATTTTGACCCGGCACTGTGCATAAAGAACACTTGTTCTTAATAAGGATCATGTCGAGACAAATATGTAGACTATTGGTGTTTTCTTTTCTACCAAAAAATGTGCACTTTATTTTAATAAATGCAATTTTGTGTTTGTTTCTTAAAAATGTTTCTCCCTCTAAAAGGGTGGTATGTTTTATTCTAAATAATTCGCACTTGAAAATGGTGGAGGGCATTGCATTTTACGCCCTGTATAAATCGAGAGTGCTGATAATGCCCTGTTAAGCAAATGACTTTTGTTTATTTATAGGGCTGCCATTTAAAAAAGTCGCCTAGTATCGTTATCCAATTTTGAAGTTAATTTTTTCATTGTTTTGTGGGGTAACCTTAAGAGAACATTACATTATTAAAGCTACATGGTCAGTAATATAAAAAATTGCATTCAGTGTTAGAACTGTGTTAAAAAAAATTTAATTGGTTATAAAAAAAAGCTCTAAAAAAATGATATCGAAAAATTAGCGATCTGGCAACACCTTTTTTATGTTTACATATTTTATTGAAAACAAATCAAAAAATACAACATATTTTTAAGGGCACGGGGCATACCCTTTTTTCATATTTGTGTTATGTTCATCTCAAATAAAAATTACATTATAACAGGGTTGGTCAGCAATTTTTTTAATGCACCTTGTAAGAGGGTGACATTTTCTTCGTAGAAAAGAAAACACCATATGTGATGAGGAGAATGAATCATCAGAACACATGCTTGATGAATGTGGGGCAATAATGGCATCTCTGTAGGTAATACCAAAGTGCGACAACATTTTGAAGTTATTCAGGGTTATTGGATTGAAGGAGGTATTATAGGCATACCCTATGTAGTTTAAGGGAAGTCTAATATACGGACTATATTACTTTCAGCAGATTTTTGGCAAAAACTGCCGAGAGTAACTAAAAATTGCCATGAAAAGTTTTTCAAAAATCTGTTGTTCGTAGTCGACTTTTAAGCTATAGGTCCCGCCAATCGTGTATGAAATTAACACACACAAGAGAAGTAGTATTAGAAGCTATTTCGTAATCCTAACTGAAAGATTATAATGACCAATTATGTATGTATGTATGGCCATAGTGCTCATATAAAGACAAGCATTAAGATTGATTGCTTGATTGATTCGAAAACTGCTTAAGAATGCTGTGTTAAAATGCCTTTTAGAGGTAATTGTTGTTGAAATTAATTCCTTCAATTTTAATCAAAAGCATTGCAATAAACTGTTAATTGAATTTCTTGTTGCCAGTTGCTTTTTATCGATTACCGACCGAACCATTTATTGGATTGATGCAATTCAAGCAATCAATGTTCAATCAAAAGCGCAGTTTGTTTGTTTTTAATTTCTTTAAGTTCAAATTCTTGAAATGCTCAGCATTTCTCATTTTATTTTTTATGACGTTTTTTTCTTTCCTTTTTACGTGATAAAAACCATCATTTTTAATTAAGACTTTAGTAAGGCTGCATTCGTTGTTTCTGCAGCTTCAGGCGCTGACAGAAACTGTTGTGGGATTATAAAGGATTTATTGCGCTGGCATGATTGACACACGACATAACGCTCACTTCAGTGTTATTATGTGGCCTTAAGAAGGTCTTCTGTTGATTTATCAACTGATTTCCAATTGAATCTCTTTAAAAAGTTGTTAAAGAATTAAAATGAATTGTGTTTGTGAATTGTATTTGGCCCCCTCCAAGGGAATTTTGCATTAAAATCGGAATGGTTTTGGAATGTTTGAATCGATACTTCCATGTAAAATTCTTTCACGCATTTGTGTTTATTTTAAAAACTTATGACTAAACGTTGTAGTGACTCAATGCAGACCAAAAATTCAAAAACTAAAATATAAAAACAAAAATATTTTTAAATAAAATTGAACGCAAATAAACAAAATTATTAACTAAGGTCAGTACAAATAGAAGGTATGAACAAATATGTATTAACATGTCTTGTGCTGTTATTTGCTTGAAAAAAAAACAAACAAAAAGGGAACGTAATAATAATGTATTGGGGCAGCGATTTTGAAATTAAAACAAACAAAACTGCCACCACTATGTACTTAAGACTGTGTGGCTATTAAACAAACAAAAAAAAAAAATTAAATAAAAAATTTTTTTTCTTTCTCGAACATAAAAAAAATTTGTTTTTTCCAGTGGTAAAACACACACGAGCTAATAAATTAAGTATTGCACATACACACTCACACATACATATGTATGCGTACATACGTACTTACACCACAACCATTATGCCATGGAACCCATAAGGGTACCCAACAAATATACAAACATTGTTAAGACAATTTGTAGGTTTTTGTTTCAACGTTAAAACAACCACAAAGAAAACAACAACAACAACAACTATAGCAACAACAACATCAACCAATAATTGTAATAACAAACAGAAAACAAAACAAAACACGATTGTATTATGCAATAATACGAACGGTACGGTACAGTCCGTTATACCGGGTCAATGATAAGAGAACGCACGCATTAAACCCTGTACCCAAAGTATCCTCCATACCCTTTTTTGCTACTCAAATGCACTGTTGTTCACGTACCATAAACAAAATGAAAAATATTTACGCGTATTCGGATATCCGTAACTACTATATATATATCATTCGGCTTGGTACTCACACAAGCGAAATAGTTGGCCAATGTTAAGACAGAACTGCAAAACTACGAAATCGTTTAGAATGTTTTTTTTGTTTTAATGGAATATAAAACTAGTGATTATTATATATTCATTCGTTAACTTTCCTTTGAGAAAACATAAGGATGTTTAAAAAACCTTCCCCTACTTATTTTGATTTGTTTCCGCTCCATGAATAAAAATTCATCTTGTGTTGCCTAGCGACTCTCTTAGTCATCATTTTAGAGTACAATGACGAGAAGACTGTCTACTTATCTTCTCTCTGGATAGAAGATATCGAGTGGCTTTTAATTTCGTAAATTCGAAAAACATGAATTTTCGCCATCTACGGGATTTTTACGCCTCTTGCAATAACAAAGATTATCCACTTTAAAATGAAATTTTAGTATATTATACGCACATATACTGGACCTAGTGTTTCCTTTTGACTAATATACGAAACGAGGGTATTGGCTACTAAATGCTGGTCTGGTCATTCAGACACGATTACGACGTAGCTCCTCACACCACTTAGGTTGTGTATATTAATTTTATGCATGAGTTGCGGGACTTACAGTTTAAAGTCGATTACGAATGTCAGATTATTTTGAGAAACTTTTCATGGCAACTTCTTTCTTTCTTTCAGAGTTTTTGCCAGAAATCTACTGACAGGAATTCGACGAAGAAATATTTTCATATCTTTGTTTTGAATTCTGACCTGGAGTTTGAACCGTGGCCTTACGTCAAATGAACCAATAAACTTCCTATTAGACTACTGCGACTTAAAGGTAAAATGCGAAAGATATTTTAGCTGAATTTTGTTTTCCTAACGCACCACATGTCCAAGCCAACATGGAGTAATATACTTTGAAGCTTAAAACGGTGACCATCTCAGCATAAAACTATTGACTATGTGAAATATTTTCGAAGAACTTCTTCACAAAGACTCCAAGCACAAGTTAAATGCACCAACCACTGCACCATATAATGTCACAGATACCATCAGAGGCTTGTACAATGCGATGATGAGAGTTTTTTTTTGTCGAAATAAGATTATTTAGCAATTATTATACTCTTTTTTATATCCACACAGATTGTTATTTGTTTTATATACGTTTCATTTATGAAAGCATACATTTAAAGAACTGCAAAAGCATATGTATACACGTGGGATACGATTCGTCTAACATTGAACTACAAACGGTTCAACGACATTAGTTTTGGATTTGTTTTGCATAAAATCCGCACATATTATTTAAAAACAAAACAAAACAAAACTTTTCTATGTTTTCTGTGTTTCTTTTGGATTTAAATTTAATGGTACAATTTTTGGGCCAAGGTAGATATAGCCCTCGAGTGCAATTCACAAATAATTCAGGGATATGAATTATTAAATAAAGAAATACTTTTAAAGTCATGCATTAAATGCATGTAAATTGACGATAAAAAAATATTTTGTTAATTAAGCAACAACCGGTAAACAATTCAAAAAAAAAAAAGAAAAACTATTTTAGAAAAATTAAAAAAAGGGAAATTTCAATAAAATGATACGAACACAAAAACAAAAAAAAAAGATTGAAAATTAATTTAAAAATAACTCTGTTACCGAGCGATCATGGAGAGTGACGATGCTGGTTTCGAATTTTTTCTTGTTTTTTTTCAGTCATACAACCTTGACCAGATTCGGTTTGTAACTGTCAGCGGCTACATCGATTAAACAAATTATGACAAATTTTTTGTAATTTTCAGTTAAAAAAAATTACAATACGAATTAATTATAATTTTTAATTCGAAACTGGATTTCTCTCGATGCGTAGTCATGCAATTGTATATGAATACATACCTATACATATACATATATATGTATGCATACATAATTATTAAAAAAAAAAGTTTTTTGGATGCAATAGGCCTTTCACAATAAAAAACGAAAAACAACAACAATATTTATAAACAAATAAATGAAGTAAATATGTAAACAAATAAATAATTATTGTTGTACAATACATATGTATGTATATGTAAACAATTTACGTAAACAAAACAATAAGAAGCGTGCCGATACATTTTTAATTTAAAAAATTATATAAAAAACAACAACAACAACTACAACAATAATTCATATATACATACATACAGATAATAGGCATGCAAACAATAGTAAAAAAAAAACTGAAAGAAGCGCAATCAGTATGACAAGCACACAGTATTTACCGCACATAACTCGCACACAGTATTTCACAGTAGACACACCCAAGCAACTCGTTTTAACGCGCGCAAGGATCACTTTGACGTAATTGAACGTCGCGACGTTGGCATTTCGATCACATGGCGGCCCTTTTTTGAAATTTTACACACGCACGCCCGCCGTCTTATGTCACAATTTTTGAATTTTTTGCACTTGAAGGAATTCTCGAGAAATGGACAGACAAACAGGCTAGGCAGGCAAAACCGTTTGACATCTTTTTGTGGGTATTTATTGTATTTTTTTGTTTTGTTTTTCAAAATTAAAATATTTTTTTTTGTTTTTCTCATTGTTTTTATCATTCTTTTGCAAAAACCTTGAATTGTTTGTTGGATTTGGCGTGTGCTTTTTCAATAAATTAATCGTATAAAATTCAAGAAATGTTTTGTTTGTTTGTTTTGACAATTCTTTGTAACTCTTAAATATTTATTCGAATTTAAATAATCGCGTTGTCAGAATTAATATTCGAAATATACTCGCATGAGGTTACTCCGTATTGCCATGACAAATTTCTGATGAAATTTTCATGAATTCTTAGTAACTTTTACTGTATACTTGAAATGATTGGCTTGTGGTGGCCTCTAACGGTAATTGTTGTTATTATATTTGGAATTTTAACAAGAAGTTTAGCTTAGAACAGAACCTTTAAGTCATGTCAGCTATTGTGAATGATGCGAATTAACTTGAACAACATGAAACTTTGATTATGCTATAAAATAGAGGCAAAGACATGATACTGGACATATATGTAGTAGGTATAGCGATACTATTAATACATATATTCAATATTACAACAGGGCCAGGAGAAGAGGACAGAGTAGTTTTTATAGACATTATTTTATAATCAAGAAGATGATAGGCTTCTGCAAAAAGAGACCGTCATACACAAATACTCTGGCAAAATAATGAAATTCTCCTGTAATACATCGGATAGTTCTGGAACCCATCTACTGAGAAAGAAAGAAGTTTGACGAAATACTCCGTAATTACGGTATAATACGAAATTTTCTTTATTCTGCAAAACTAAACCTTTATATGTAGTAAAAGTGAAACACTTGTCACGCTGCCAAAGTGCTCTAATAAATCAATATATAACATAAATATCAGAGATCAGCAATGAGTATTTAAAAATATGAGTAGAATCGAATCATACTCATAATTTCTGATACTTATACGCATTCATACTTATTTTAATATCTTGGAGACCTCTACTCATATTCAAAGTTTGAACTACTCATCATATTTATCCTCAACAACACGTATGATGTTATTGATTTCGAATCTCCATAACTCAACATATGTATACACGAATCACAAAATAAGTATGTATCGCGTACGAACACTAAAATACTCTCAAGAAGGTTGTGTGTTTAATCTACTTGCTCTGTTCTGTCTTTTTTGCTTATGTGTCTTTTTTCTTTTGTTGTAAATGCAACAACAACTAAGACTGTAAATTTTGTCGAATGATTCGAATCACTCGAATCATTTATGAATATTAGAAATATATTTCTAAAGTTATGAATCTAAATAAGTAGGTGGGCTTATGAATCAAACATATTTCGAATGGTATGAGTTTGATATCAACGTTGTACGCATACTCATTGCAATGTGTAGTGAGTATGAATGAATCAGAGTACATAGTTAAATTTCAATAGTCAACAATAGTTTGTTATATTCAAAATTTCATGAGTGCTTATGAGTACAAAGAAAAACGATTCATTGCTGATCTCTGATACATACACAATTTGCCATTACAATCTTTCAGTCAGGATTACAACCTAGTTTCTCACACCACTTATGTTGAGTGTGTTAATTTTATACATGAGTAGCAGGACCTACAGCTTCAAGTCGACTCCGAAAGACAGATTTTTTAGAAACTTTTCACGGCAATTTTAATTTACTCTCAAAGAAATATTATTTCACATTTCGTTTTCGTTGAGGCCACACGCCTTATAAGCCTACTACACTGCCTACTAGACTGAGGCAACTTCAATTTGTAATTCATTTTTCTATTAAACGATAGCTTTGAGATCATTTGCCTCATCTATTTTGATTACAGACGTTACATAAGCAAACTTCTAGAAAATATTGTATTGTGTGCGAAACACAGAAGAGCACTGCTTCAGGAGCAGTGTTTGTATATTCTTTGCCCCAGATAGAGCACATTTTTATGTTGATATATTTTAGGTAACTTCAATCTGGAAGTGGTCGAACACTCCGCTAATCCGATGACAGTACTAGTCAGAATTTTTAACTTCCGTTTGAATTCGTGACATGATTGACTGTTTTACGGTAAGTAAACATTTCTTGTAAACTTTCTTAGCCTAAAGTGTAGACTTTACATCAGATCCTATGTAAAAGTTGGAATTGTACTGACATTCACTCTTCACCTGCCTGTTGTGTTCCTTGGGCCAGTCGACATATAATAGACAATAATGCCAATATAAAGTACTCAAGGACTTAATTTTTTCAACTTGTTTAACAGAATGCCTTTGATAAACGCTTTCCTCTTCGATTAAATGAGATTTTTTTAACAAAAAATTGTTAATAAAAATTCTTTAAATATTTTGTTAACTTCGATTACAACGATATCCCTCCTTATATGACCCCATTAAAATTTGCGTTATCTTATTACAACGACAGGTTTTCTTAGGAAAATTTCAAATTATTGAACTGTACAGAGAGAGAAAGAGCTTGGGTTCTATAAACTCAAAAATTGCATTTAAAAAATTTTTTCTGTACGATTCAATCGATTTACAAAGGCAAGAATTAGTTTCGAATAATGAAAATATTTGTTGTTTTTATTTTTTATTTGTTTTCATTTCAACACATCGCTTCCGCATTTATTTTTTACTATAAATTACTACCACATTATTTTTATTATAGAAATTGTTGCTGCAATTTCAATTGTAATTCCAAGTATGTATGTACGTTTGATTGTTTCTGTGTATTCGACAAGTCATTTACACTGAAAAGTGAAAATATTGTACAGTCATCAAAACAAATTTCAACACAGATTAACCCGACACTCTACCCGCTACTCACTATACACATTATACTTACTATAGACTTGCGATGATGCATTTGAAATCAAACGATATGTATGTATGTGAAAAACAATAGAAAAATTGTATTCGAAATTAACAAATATACGAGACCATTATATAGAAATTCATAAGGAAAGATTTGCAAAATCTCAAAGGATGTTAAATTAAGGCCTTGTATACAAACGATTGATGTTGGCTTATTAGACGTAAAGCCAGTGATTCAAACCCCAGGTTAAGAAATCTCCAACAAAACGAAATATGAAGAAATATTTCTTCGGCATCTACTCCTCAACAGATTTCTGGCAATAGCTCTGAGAATAAATAAAATTACCCTGAAAAGTTTCTCAAAAAATCTTTCGCTCAAAGACAACTTTAAACTGTAGGTCCCCGTCACTCATGTATTAAATTAACACACTTGCAATATGAGTGGTGTGAGGAGCTATGTTGTAATGATGACTGAAGGACCAATTATGTATGTATAACCGATTGAACCTCTATTTCCATTTGAGCACGGTTCAACTAAAGTATTCTTTATGATGCCCTATTCCAATATCCATCGAACGCTTTTAATCAAACTCTCGCATCATATCCGCAGAAGAAACAATTTTCCATCAATTTCATCATACTGGCAGGTATCTACGATATGGCTAAGGTTTTCATACATACATACATACATAATTGGTTATTATAACCCTTCAGTGAGGATTACGATCTAGGTTCTCACACCTCAATTCCGAACGACAGATTTTTTTTAAAAAATTTTCGTAGCAATTTTATTTATTCTCACAGAGTTTTGCCCAGAAATCTGCTGAGAGGTGAAGGCCGAAGTAATATTTTTTTATTTTTGTTTTGATGTCTGACCTGGGGTTTGAACTCGGGCCTTACGTCTAATAAACCAACACAATACTTACTAGACTATGGCGGCATCATCATGTTACTTCATACTCGTCATATTGATTACTTAAAGCACACTTTAAGGTACTGGTTACAGTGACGATTCGATTTGATATCACATAAGATATCAGGGCCTTAAGTTTTTCATATTCCGTCTTTAAAGTTCATTGAAGTTTTGTTTGAAATTTAGTGGACACAACATAGTGTATGTTTATGTTGTGTTTCTATTTGAAATCCATTATATAAGGGAAGTTAAGTAACTTTGATTATAAGCGGATTTCCCCCAAATATGGTACATTTTTGGTTTGCTTTAGTATTTGTGGGTCACTTATAAATACAAAATGAAATGTTGCGCCTTAAATTCGTATTTCGTCAGACAATTTGTGCTTTGAATTGATGTTTCATTCACTCACAAAATAAATGAAGAAACCGATAACATTTTCCATCGTTCATTAAATGTTTTAAATTACAAAATAAATAATCTTTTCTATTTTCAAGAATAACAATTAAATTGTAATCGTGTTTTTTTTTAAATTTTTTTTTTTTTTTTTGATTCCTGTTGACATCAATTTATGTTCTTTGTGGTGTAGTGGGTCAGTGTGAAGAAACTTTTTGAAGAAAAAAAAAGATTTTTTTGTTAAATAAATGCATAATTAAATTAAAATGTAAACAATTTATTGAAATTAAAATTGATTATGGAAATAAAACAAACACTCTTTGATTTCAGGCCTCCATAACAAGGCGCAGTTGGGATTGTTAGAATAAGAAAGAATCGTAGAAAAGAATCTTTCTTAGACGAATTATGACGAATTCATGATTATTTTTTAAAAAGTCAATGAATTTGAATTTGAATTTCAATTTAACTGAAACAAAACCAAACAACAAAACCTACAGACAACATTTCATTTGATATTCTTTGTTTGCGGATTTTGATCTTTCGCGTAAACAGAATACACAATACATTGTGGCGGCGTAATGATGAATGCAATTCGTAATGATTCTAATACTAGAACAATACCAAAATAGACGACCTATTAAATACGGTCGTTAACATTATTTTTGGAAAGTAAAGAAATTCCCGCAGTGATAATAATTTGGTAAGAATGCCGTGGCATTAAAATTCTCTCTGCAAAATTTGCATTTTGTAGGTAGTTTTGTAAGCTTAAAAGGTTAACCGTAATCTTCCATTTGGAGACAGTTTGTTCGGTAAGCCGTAAAGCTTATACTGTTAATAACATAGTTGTAGTACGCCGTGGTCTAGTAGGTAGTGTGTTGGCTTATTAGACGTGAGGCCTCGGTTCAAACGCCATGTCAGACATCAAAATGAAAATATGAAGAAATATTTCATTGGCGACTTCCCCTCAGCAGATTTCTGGCAGAAACTCTGAGAAATAAAATAAAATTGCCATGGAAAGTTTCGACTTTAAACTGTAGGTCAAGCCACTCATGTATAAAAATTAATGCACACATAAGTGGTGTGTGAAAGTAGGTCGTAATCCTGGCTAAAGGGTTGTAATGACCAATTATGTATATAGGACTCCCTGAGGGGGTAGGAAAGGTAAGTTTATGCATCTAAACGTTTGACAAGTATACATTTTCTTGGGACTTTTTGACGGTGAATAATAATTTCGGTGATTCTTTTGATTTTTTCTCTTTTTTATGCCAATTAGTATTATAAAAGAGGCTGTTAAAGCGAATCAGGGGTACCATAGTTTTGCATTTCTTCAGGTTTAACCAAAAAAAGATGTTTGAAGATAGTGTGATATGGTGGTGGAGCTAGTAAGGTTCAGTCAGTCTTGTGGGCACACGCACTGCGTATGAATAGAGTAATCGTGGTTTGAAGATCTCCGTTACAAATATCTGTCAAATAATTGTCTAGCAATTGTTATTGTTTATGCAAAACGTATAAGCAGAGGAATAACCAACAAAGCAATTGTTTTTGTTTACATCAAGTTGTGAACAGTGGTACATAGAATTATGCGAATAATAAAGAATTTTAATTAAAATTAAACACAAATTAATTTTTATTTTATTTGCAAACACATTAAACATATTTTAAAGGTTTTTAAAAGGTAAAAACGGTTCTCGAACAAAACAAAATATAAAAATAAACTCGGAGGAGAAGGTGAAGCTGCCCTATCTTTCCATGATGTTTACCCTTAATTTTATCCTTTCTAAATGACAAACGGTCAGTGGCTTATGTCCCTAGTAGACATAATAAGTAATCCTAGTCACCGTAGTCTAATGAATAGTCTGTTAAGCCCGAGAGTACTAGAAACCACCATTGCACTGCAGCTAATTAGTAACAGATGTGTCTTAACCAGTGGATTACGTGATCGTTCTATGTATGTACAGCGAGCGTCAAAAGAAGTTGTATACTATGGCTACAATTTTATCAATCACCAAACTCAACTTTTACCATTTAAGGAGAGTGCCCGAAAAAATTTGTCAATATTTCGAAATTTTTTTATATTTTTTTTTTTCCAATTTTAAAACTGTTAATGAAACAATTTTTAAATAAAAATAATGGTAATTAATGTATACTTTTTTTAAATGTACAGTTTCTTTTGATGCTCACTGTATATCTATTTTCCTAGACATAAGTATTTCAAATAAAATTTCAAATACATTTTCTTAATAACTACACAAGTATGTAAGTGTACCAGCCTACTAAGTTTTAGATTCCCATTTCCTGTCAAACTGTACAAGAAGCAATTCCCACACAAACTTGAATAGAAAACAAAAGTTTCAAAATTTCTTGCAATTTTGCAAAAAACACGTAACACTTGAAAAATAAAATTAAATTAAAATAATTCTTATTGTATGTTTGAACGAAAGAATTTTTAAATTGTAAACAAAACATTAAAAAATATCACAAACAAAAGCCAATGGACAATCACTCTTAATGTGAATGACACGTTTTTTTGGTTTTTTTTTTGCAAAATAATTTAAAAAAAAGAAAGAAAAACGTAAAATTCGGAATCTAAAACAGCAAAAAAAAATAACAACAACAATATTTTGTTTATTTTGACAAAAAAAATATTTTATTTTCTTACAGGTGTTTGACACTGTCCGAGTAATCGTAGATAGTGGGAAAACTCGACAAAAACAAAAAAAAAACAACAAAAATATTGTTTAGCCTTCAAACCATTGCAAAAATCTGGTTGCATAAGCAAAATTGTAATGGAATAGTGGAATCGTCACACTAGTGTTGAAATACTTGTACTTTTTTTATTTAAAAAATATCACAGTACCCCCGCGACACTTTCAGTACTTTTTTATGTCTTACACATTTTATGTCTTACGCTTTTCAACTATTAATGCATTACGTAACTTGTCCAACGCAATGTTAAAGGTAGAATAAGGCTTTAGCCCCGATTAGCCAAACGTCCATGGAATGTATGATAGTTTTTAGAATACGAAAAGCAATGAAAATGTTTGCCGAACCGTAATTTTTCATATTGTAAAATCGAACGTATGTTATATTACGTTCCGTCGACATTTGACTAAACGGGGCTTTTATGTTTCGTATCAACTGTCGTTTTTGTTTTGTATATGAGAAACATGTATGTATGTAAGTCGTTAGTTTTTCTATTCCATTCCGTACTTGTATTAAGTATAAATAAATATTTTTTACAAAAGTACCATTTGATGCAAAAAAGTACTTTTTCAGTTATAGTTTAGTACCATTTAAAAATTTCAATTTTGTAACACAGCGTCACACACACTTTTAAGTGAATAATGTTTCAGCATAGTGCTTTGATTTCCACCATTCATACAACGCAATTTGAAGACCGAGACTAATGCGTTCTAATTTATTTACACGGGATTATTTCTTCGGCATGTCTCTTCAGCATATAATTTCTGTTTAATTTTGTTAATTGTTGCAAAAAAAAAAACCTGTGAACTATTGGGTAAGGTAGTCAGTCAGCGTGTGTAAATAATTTTTTGCCGAGTTTTTAAATTTTTCCATAAAAATGTCGTAACGCCCGTGTTCAGCAGGCGTGCTCATATTTTATTAAAAAAAAAACTATGCATGTGTCATTCTTATTCGGGACATCGGTAATTGCATGACTACTAGTATGACTAATATTTTAACAACAACAGAAAAAGTTAACAATTTGTGGACTGTCTTACGTTATAGTGAATATTTCTATGGGGTAATGACTTACAATCCTTAGGTGGATTTATGTAGTTTAATACAGCAGGGGAGACCACCAAGCCTAGGCTTGTTTTATACTTAGCATTTAGAGATACCAACTACATTTTCTATAGTAAATCCGTGTTTTGTACAAACTTCTTTAACTTTGTCCAGTGCATGCCTCTGAGAGAAATAATGTCTGATGCAGTATCAACCCTAAAATATAGCGAACTGTTCCATCATTACGATGCCTACACCACATGCCCTAAATTATTATTATCTACAACAACTATACGGTTCAGATGGAGGCATAAATATCCCGTAACGATGTTCATTACGATGAAGTCGCCATAGTCTAGTTGGTAGTGTGTTGGCTTATTAGACATGAGGAATCGGTTCAAACCCAGACATATTCGGTCAGACATATTGACCAAAACGAAATATGAAAAAAAAAATTCTTCGGCGGATTTCTGGCAAAAACTTCGAGAGCAAATAAAAATTGCCATGAAAAAGGTTCCCAAGAATCTATCGTTCGGGCTGGACTTTAAACAGTAGGTCAGATGCACACATAAATACCCCGTAACGATGCGCATTAGTCTACTCAAGTCGCCCTTAGTTAGTCCTTCATCGAGACCGTGGAAGAGTATCTTTTTAATTCCTTTTACTGTGCCCACAATAGCACATGTTATGTTTCTGCCCACTTTCTCAGCTTAGTCTTCAAAGTAGTGCAAAACATTTAACCATCCAATCTTATGGTATGTAATACTCTGGCTCCGATCACTCCTTGATGACAAGTTACCCCTGTACTGCGTATTGTGCCATGCCTCAAGTAACTGTTGATCTATTTACCCATGTACTGTGTACTGTTTCATGCCGCAAGTAATCGTCTTTTTCCATTCCATTCCATTGATCCCGTCTTTCTGGATGTTATTACCCTCATTCTCATTTGATCAAATTATCACTACATTCATGGAACTTGTTTACATTCCTTGATCGCATGGATCAACTTATTATTGTGGTTTAATCAGTTTAATTATAAAATATAATCAAATGTCAACAAGTTAGATGAGAAGCAACGATGTTGAGTAAGAAAAATAATAAATAATTTTAAAAAGGTTTCGTTCTGATGTAGTGTTAATGCAGATCGACTTTCATCGCGCCCGATATACGCGAATAGTTATGTGTTTCGCTGCATTGAAACTCATAGCACCTAATATATCGCAAGAAGTTGCCGACCTTATGTTCAGTTATTCGATCAAAAACGTAAAGCTGAAGACATCTGACTTCAGATAAAATCTTAAAAGAGTGGTAAAAAAAAGCCGTTTAAGTTTATGTATAACGGCTTAAATCAAAATATTTACCTTTTTTTAACGGTAGTCTGTCCATGTGACGTAAATATTATTGGTATTAATGACGTACATACTTATGTTTGTAGCATACCATGTTAGCATTTTAATAAATCGCCATAAGGGGCTATAAATTAAAAAATTGAATCAGAAATATTTGCGTCATTCTAAAAGGTTAAAAACTAAACTTAATTAAATGTATTGCCATTGAAAATAAATTATAATCGTAAATATTTAGAAGACATGTTTATAAACAAAACTACAAAGTCTGTTCAAAGTCGTAAATGCACGTGATAAAGAAAATAGTTGCTGATAACACAAAACGAGTGAAAAGAAAAGTGAAAAAATATGGCGGCATTAAATTGAAGGTATTTTCAATTTGTTATCGATGTACACAGTACATACATATAACTCTGATGCTGTAAATTTGCTATCGAATCTACAATTACTTATTGTGATATGGTTACATGATTTATTGTGCCTTCTAGTCTGAACACATTAGCTTGATATACTTTCTCAAGAATTTTTAGAGCAAATCATTGATAACAATGTGTTTGGAAATACCATCATTCATTCAATTCCATGTGCAATTGATTATCGAACGAGTTTATACCAGTTATTACATACATACATACAATATATTGTGATTTTGAAAATACAATTTCGTTCACATATGGCTGCCATTGGTTCAAAGTTACAGTCAAAGTCGTTTATGGAGATTCCTTAATAATTTTGGTGCCGTACACCAGTGTTGCGAAATTTAAATTTTAAAGTGGCACAGAACTATAACTGAAAGAGTACTTCTTTGCATCAAATGGTACTTTTGTAAGCAAATATTTACATATTTATACTTAATACACGTACGGAATGGAATAGAAACACTAACGACTTACATACATACATGTTTCTCATATACAAAACAAAAACGACAGTTGATACGAAACATAAAAGCCCCGTTTAGTCTAATGTCGACGGAACGTAATATAACATACGTTCGATTTTAGAATATGAAAAGTAATACAAATGCTTACATACATACATACATAATTGGCCATTACAACCCTCCAGTCAGTATTACGGCCTAGCTTCTCACACCACTAATGTTGTGTGCCTTAATTTTATATTTGAGTGGCGGGACCTACAGTTTAACATCGACTCCGAGCGAGAGATTTTGAGAAACTTTTTCATGGCAATTTCTTCTGAACGGTTTGGCAAGCGTTCTCATTGCTTTTCGTATTCTAAAAACGAACGTATGTTTCGTGGACGTTTGGCTAAGCAGGGCTAAAGCCTAATTCTACCTTTAGCATGACGTTGAACATGTTGCGTAATGCATTAATAGTTGAAAAGCGTAAGACATGAAATATGTAAGACATAAAAAAGTACTGAAAGCGTCACGGGGGTACTGTGGTATTTTTGAAATGGAAAAGTACTAAAGTACTGAATTTTGTTTTTATTCAAAAATCGATTTACAATTTAAATCATTTTCAATTCTAGGAAGGCTTGCTTATAAGTTTAAGTTGATTAAAATTGAAGGTTGGTTTAGAAGGTTTAGAACAGCATCTAATCAGAGATGATTGCTTAGATGATTGCCTGTTAACATTGTTAAGATTATAAACTAAAAATAGAAGTTTTAATATGAACTACAGCTGGGCGATAATTTTATGATCTTGGGACAGGTGCCTACACTCTCTATTGCGCTGCAATAAAATTGCTCGAAATGGCTGGCAAGAGTATTTATTCATAATTCAAGATCGTTATTGATTTGAAATAATTTTTTTTTTATTTTTTTATTTTTTTTTTTTAATTTCAAAACTGTTTTTCCTTTTGTTTTGTTTTTTATTTTCTTTATTCCATATTTCTATATAAATTTTTAATGTTCTTTGTTTATTGCGTATGAAAGAAAGAAAGAAATAAAAAAAATGTACAAATCGAAAGTGAATTCGAATGAATCTAATTGATAATGACAAAATGCGTTCTTATTATGATTATGATTATTATTGTTATTATTATTGGCTATGAATGAATCAATAATTTCAAAACTAAATAATAAAAACAATAATTTATAATAAATTTTATTTCTAAATTCGCGAACATCTGACAGTTTTAGTGATAAAAAAAAGAAAAAAAAATGAAATTAAAATTCACGCGTATGAACGAATTAATTGAAGCACTTACGCGCGTCCATGTTTGGTGGATGCAATTCGAAAATACCAAAAAGACACACGAAAATATTCCAGGAATTTATTTTTTTTTTTTTTTAATCAAAAAAAACAAGTCAAGGTAAATAAACAATTGAATTAAAAAATTATTTTCAAAAAAAAAACCAAAACTAAAATGCGTAATAAAATATCAAAATTTATGGCCGGCACCTCTTTAAGTGGAAATTTTTAGATGACTTGTAAATATCTCACATTCCTTAGCTGTTAAGATGGGTTAATATCCTCCTCTAATTTATATTCCAACAAAAAAACTATAACAACAATAAAAACAACCACAACAATACCAAAGTATAGTTATTCAAGAAAGAAGTCAATGAACATGAAAACAAAAATAACCTTGAGGGAGCAGGCCCCTAACAACACAACATTACAAAGCCCTACCATACTAAGCCTTTTAAGTTAAACTAGTGACTAGTGATTCTATTCCAAAACAAGGGTTGTAGGGTGTTTAAAATTGAAAAAATATCGCCTTAACTATTTCGCCAAAATACGTTTAAAATTAAATTTATTCCAAGAGCGCAAAAAAAGTCATTTTGAGAATTAATAAATAACAACAACAACAACAACAATTTTTTTTGAAAGATCAAAGACATCATCTAAAATCATGCAAAGCGTTTTGAAACTCATTCGAAATGAAATACTAAACTACACTAGTCATCAAGTAAATCAGCAGTAATAGTTGTATGATCAAATCATGCCAAGCTTTGTTGGTAAATTCAAACTTCCTTAGCAGATGTTCATCCACAGGGCACATTGCTTACCACCCTTAACTGGCTACCACCAGGCAGATTGGTGCAACAAGTTGCTTCAAACACTACAATAGGACTGAGTGCCATAAGAGCATGGAAGTACAGGTAGGTAGGTAGGTAGCAGTGGTAGATTTGATACCAAAAACTCACTTGAGCACGCTTAGCGACCAGTAGTGACGCCACAGGTGAACGCAGACCCTTTACTGACCAAGTTCCTCCAAACCAGGGTAGAAGAAGAAATTGGTCTGCGAAAGGGCTGGACATTTAAAGCACGACTTTCCACTACGCAATGACCTGTAAGCATGGCCACTGTGATCGAGATGACGAAAAATTCAATTGACTTCCTACATGAGATTGGCACTGCTTTTGCAGAGAGGCATAGAAATGGTCTCCAAAAACTCTATCCACTGGCAAAGGTAAGATTGGATTATGAATCCACTTGTAGAAACACCGAACAGATCCTCCCCGACTGGGATATATGCAGAAGAGAATTTACATTAAACCTAACAAGATCATCATCTAAGGAACCGCATCGCAGTGATACCAGAACCCTGGTCTCTGGGTGTACAAGCCAGTAGTCTGGGAATACCTCATAATGACTAAAGTAGAAGCTGCAACGACAAAGAACAAAAAGAGACCATAGAACACCTTCTCTGTCATTGGGAAACTAAGGGAAAGAATTCTTGGATACCACGAATTTAGTGATAAACCCGTAACTAGCGAAAGGTGATTTGATTAAAATTCACAATTTCAGAAGACTCTCGGGATGAGCGAGAGTTTCCAATCAGGAGCTTCACAGGACCTAGGTAAGCTGAGTGCAGTGCTTCGGCTACCTGTTCAATCTAACCTAACCCAGGGCGTGTTCATTACATTGTTTCAAATGTTTCAAACACAAGAAAAACTGAAAATATTTACAAACAAGATAATTCACGAATAAATTCAAACTTAACCTCCTTAACAATGATCAACAATGAATGCACAACGAATTTACATGGCTTCAGCAGAAAAAAACGGAAATGGAAACTATCTGCCTGTAAGTACACATACAGTGAGCGTCAAAAGGAACTGTACACTTTGGATAAAATTCTAAAATCACCAAACTCAACTCTTACCACCGAGAGTGCCCGAAAAAATTTCACACTATTTCGAAATTTTTTGTAATTTTTTTTTTTTTTTTTGTTTCAATAATAAATAAAATAACGGTAATTTATTCACGTATGTATGTATTTTTTTCATGTACAGTTTATTTTGATGATCACTGTACGTCGCTAGCCAGGTAAATATCCTTCCTTATATATTTAATTTTGTTTCTTTTTTTATAATTTTAAAGTAAGTTAGAACCTATAAATATTATAGCTAAACTCCTATTTTCTTCTTTTATTGATGACCAGTGTAAGAAGAATTAGAATCAAAATAAAACTTTTAAAAACAAAAAAATCTACTCACACTTTCAATACATCATGAAATTTAAATTAAAAATCTAAACATGATTAGAAGAAATAACAACAAGAAAAAAACAACAAGAAGAAATAAAAAACATTTTTGCAAAAATTTAAATAATTTGTGAACAACAAAATTCCTAAGACAACAATTTATGGCCCCCCAAGTAAAACACTTCATTCATTCAAGCGGCTACGAAACGAAAACAATAGTGGTGAAGTAAAAGCAGAATTTCATTAAAGAAAATGAGCCGACACTACCACTTGTTATTATTGTTTTGTTTTTTGTTGTTTTTGTTGTTTATTCTTTAACGACATTTCATAATGATGTTGCGAGTACCATAAAACTAAAATTTGCAAACTCGTTCATCTCTCATGGTAAAGTGTGTACACGAAAAATGAATTTATTTTGTATTACATTTGAAAACAATTGCATTAATTGAAACAATGATAATTGAAATGAATCGAATTGAATGGAATTGAACAATTAATTAAAAATTTTAATTTTGGCATCGAAGAATTTTTCATGTTACACTCCTAAATTCAGAGTTAATTTTTGCAAGGGCAATTTTCAACTCAAAATTAATTTGAAATTGAAATGAATTTGTTTCGATTTTGTTTGAATAAATTTTATTTGATTTTATTACCAAAAAAATATGTTGCCATTTTTTATTATCAAAATTTACATGTTTTCTGTTTCCCTTGCCCCATTTAAAATCCAATCAATTTCATGTTATTTGTTGTAAAATCTTTTGCAAATGAAATCGAAAATATGCTGCACATTCATTGGATTTTATGAAACAATAATTTGTTAATGTTTTCTTAATAGATGAGAATTTATTTAAAATTTGAAAAAAAAAAAACAAAAAAAATTATTTGTTGTTATGCGAACCACAGAACTGGCCAGGCTCTTATCTCTTCATAAACACAGTAAACTCACGCCTAAGCCACCACTGTACTGTGAAAGAGAATCGAAAAGAAGTATGGGCAGTATTCTGTAATCAAAATAAAGTCCGTAGCAATGAGAAAGTGTTTAGAAAATTCTTTTATTAAGGAGTCAAAAGCTCTTCATGTTTTGGGCATGAAAATTCAATATGATGTTAACCGGATGCACCTTGTTGTTGTCGAAAGAAACATTCAATTGCCTCGGTGTGCCTTAAAATGGTTCCAGAAATAATTCATTCCATCTGACAGTCTTATCACTTACGCAGTTTAGATCCGAGCGAAAATGAAATACAACTCTCCTGCCTTCAGAAGCCACGAAATATAATTTTAAGGCTTCTCAACAGCATACAGAAAATGGCGAAGGTGTCTACTAATGACGGTGGGATATACAACTTTATGGATTCCTTGCAGCATTGTTACAAAAAGGTTTGCGATTCACTATTCTATCGCTACTAAAGTCGCCGTAGTCTAGTAGGTCAAACCCCAGTTCAAACAACAAAACGAAAATATGAAAAAAAATATTTCTTCGGCGATTTCCTCTCATCAGATTTCTGCCAAAAAATCTGAAAGTAAAATAAAATTGCCATGAAAAGTTTCACCAAAAAAATCTGTTGTTCGAAATAGACTTTAAACTGTAAGTCCCGCCACTCATGTATAAAATTAACACACACAACATAAGTGGTATGAGAAACTACGTCCATAAGCCTGACTGAAGAGTTGTAATGACCAATTATGTGTGTATGTATGTAAACTCAAATTTTGGCAATCTGCCATCAAATAGTCTCAGTAATCTTTCTCTTTCTTCCTCTGCTGACATATCACAACCTTCAATTGAAACTATTTCGTGTCCTTACTTTAAACGAGAGTGGTGAACTTTTATTTTGCGTGGAATAAAACCAATTCATAACGTGTGTTCGCGTCTTTATGTGTTTATAATTTACGAATATTTACGCACTTTTGTTTATTTTGAATAACACCAGCCACCACCTGCGTTATCGTAGTACAATATGAGCCGCCATAAAATTATCTCCTCCTCATTAAAACGTTCGTTAACTCCATGAAATTCATGAATAAATCCATTTTTGTTTTAATTTGTCAAATCTGTTACTATTGCCAGGAGAATTGGAGAACATTTTCAAGGTCATTTGTGGTCATTAAACATGGGTTAATAATATAAGAAATTGATGGCTTAGAGACTCAACAAAAAAAAAGATCGTGTATGTTTTTTTTTATTTTTTGTTACGTATTTCCATATCATATCATAACCATAACACAACATAACATAACATATCATAGATTGTTCTCGATTCATTAAATTGGCACACGCAGATCATAAAAATGGCTCATAAATATCGTGTGAATTGAGCCACGTTTTTTTTTTGTTAATTTTTTAAACATTTTTCTATTGCTTTTATTGTTACATAATCCGTGATGTTTTAATTCTTTTAACGAAAATTATTGCGTCACTTACAGAAGATGCGTCACTTAATTTATGAATGCAAATATATGTAAACTTATTTGTTATGATTTTTATTCGTTAATTATCTTGTTTGTAAATATTTGCAATTATCTCAGAAAAACACAAAGAAAGTTGGGTTAAATTAGGTTAGGTTTACTTGTAAGCAGTCTTTAATAAGCATAGCTTATTACTAGAGTCCTATAAGTTCCCTCTTTGTAACACCGATATTCCCATAAAATTGCAACTCTTGATTGGCATCTGTCATCCTCCCGCAATTTATTTAAATCGCCTTTGGTTAGATACGTTCTATCAATAAATCTTCCAAATAATATTGTCATTTACAGTAGAAGATCAGTGATCATGCAGCGGTTCCTGTAGCTCTGAAGTTATCCAAAACATTCATATAATGTTGGCGATGTCATCTGCATATTCTCTAATGGATATTCAATAATTCTATATTGTTTATTGTGGTGGATTTAGAAAAAAAGTTTAGGGGACCAGGAAAGAGGATGTTGTATCCATCCTATATACGGAAAGCGTGGCTGAAGAACAAATTTTCACAAACGAATTTGCTCCCGGAATACATACATAATTCAGTCAGGATGACGATCTAGTTTCTCACACCATCTATGTTGTGTGTGTTAATTTTATATATGAATGGCGAGACCTACAGTTTAAAATCGACTTCGAACGACAGGTAATGTTTTGTGAAACTTTTCATGAGTTTTTGCCAGAAAACTCGCCGAATTTCATTTTTCGTTTGATGTCTGACCTGGGGTTTGAACTGAGATCTTATGTCTAACAAGTCAACACAGTACCTACTACACTATGCCGATTTCAGTAGCGATAGAATAGTGAAACGCAAACCTTTTTGTAACAATGCCGCAAGGAGTCTATAAGGTATGCTGTGAGAAACTAGGTCCATAAGCCTGACTGAACTGAAGGGTTGTAATGACCAATTATGTATGTATAATATGTAATAATACTGTGTAATTAATAAGGATATTAGACAAAGGGAAGTACTTCTGGCACAAATTTAAGCCACCGAGGCACTTTAATGTGTCTTTCGACAACTGGAGAATATGTTGTTTCCGGCTAAATTTCATACTGAATTTTGATATCCTTTGTTCTCATTGCTGAGGACTCGATCAAGATTATAGAATACTGGCATCATGTTAATTCCTTTTCAATTCTCATTCACGGTACAGTGAGGGCTCAGATGTCAATCTACTGTGTTTATGTGAATCTACAGATAAGAGCCTGGCCAGTTCTATGGTTCGCATAACAACAAATAATTTTTTTCTTTTTTTTTCAAATTTTAAATAAATTCTCATCTATTAAGAAAACATTATCAAATTATTGTTTCATAAAATCCAATGAATGTGCAGAATATTTTCGATTTTATTTGCAAAAGATTTCACAACAAATAACATGAAATTGATTGGATTTTATATGAGGCAAGGGAAACAGAAAAATCGTACATTTTGATAACAAAAATGGCAAATTTTTTCTTTCTTGAAACAAAATCGAAACAAATTCTTTTCAATTTCAAATAAATTTCGATTGAATTGAAGGAATTTCTAGAAATAATAAAGGAGAAAAGGAAGAATCTTCATTTAAATTTCCAATAACTTGAGTAAGAAGAAATGAAGAGAAAAGAAAATATATTTTAAATATTCAAACAGATATTGCAAGCAGAAGACAACAACAACTGTAACAATAAGAAAAGAATTGTGAAAAGAAAGGAAAATTTAAAAAAAATTCTTTTTTTTTTTTTGTAAATGGCGGCTGTGTCTGCATTTAGCTCAATGAGCTCATCGGCATGCATGAAGAAATGAAAACGAGAACAAGAAGATGTCAAGGTTAAGAAAAAACAGTACAAAATGACTGGACCCAGATTATCATATAGAATTAATTATCACTTTCGTTTTTAACACACTTTCGTTTTAATTCTTTTTTTGTTTTTGTTTTTGATTTTTCAGAAAAATGGGAACAAAAATGCCAATAAAAAAAACAAAAACTCCCTCCATAATGGGGACACGATGACGATCATTAATCATATTCGAGCAAAAAAAAATTCTTACATTTCCAAAAAAAATAATTGTTTTTTGTTGGTTTTGTTTCTTGTTTTTCTTATGAATTAAATGAACGAAATAAACAAAAAAAAAAAAAAGACAAAAAAACAACAATCTTTCATAGAAGAAAAGTTTGCTATCATGAGACACAAATGATTTGTGCATTTTGCGATAAGAAAAGTCCAACGACAAGAGTTTATCGAGCAAAGAAAAATAACCGTGTTTTCAAATACACACATACATACGTAGACATTCATTTCATATTGTAAATTACAGCGTAAAAACCTATCCATTCATTTTTTTCTTGTATTTATTCTTAGAATACTTATGTTGTTTTTAAACTTGATTTATTTTTTGTTTCTCAAGAATTATTCACATTTTTTTTTTTACTCTTTTTGTTTTTCTTTGTTTTTGCATAAATTATAAGTCATTCACATTTTGTTTGCAATAAAAAAATAAAAAAATTAAACAAACAAATATAAATAAATAAATAAATAAATAGAAGAACCAAAACAATAATAATAATAAATAATAAGAAATAAATACAAATACAAGTAATAAATTATATAATAATTCACGGGTTTGTTTACAAACATTCAAATCGTTTTCTAACGTTTTTTTTTTGTTTTTGTCTTTAGAAAAAAACACAAAAATTTCTCATACGCAATTTCTTAAAGTTTATTGGCTTTTACTTTCACAAGATCGTCAACACAAATAGAAAGAAGCGAAAGAAAGAACAAAAAACCAATAAAAATATTTGAAATTCTTTAATCTTGAAATAGTTTTGAAGCACACAAAGAGTGGTTGATTTTTATCGATACCCTACAAGTAATAGTGTAACAGATTTCCGAATGAATAAGGTTTACATCAGAGATGAGCAATGAGTATTCAAAGAGATGATTAACGTTTGATGATGATCAAAGTTTGAAGTACTCATCATATTCATACTTAACAACACGTATGATACTGTTGATTTCGGATCTTCATGACTCAACATTATATCTACATACATAATTGGCCATTACAACCCTTCAGTCAGAATTACGGCCTAGCGTCTCACACCACTCTTCTTGTGTGCCTTAATTTTATATTTGAGTGGCGGCACCTATACTTAAACGTCGACTCCGAACGACAGGTTTATTTACTCTCAGAGTTTTTGCCAGAAATCTGCTGAGAGGAAGTTGCCGAAGAAATATTTTCTTTTTTCATATTTCGTTTTAATGTCTGACCTGGGGTTCGAACCCGGGTTTTTCGTCTAATAAGCGAACACACTACCTACTAGACTATGACGACTTTATTATACATTACAACAACATTATACACGAAGCACAAATAAGTTTGAATTGCGTACGAACACTCAAATACTCACTAGAAGGTTGTGCGTTTGCGCTGTTTGCTTTGCCTTTTTTGCTTATGAGTCTTTTTTTTTTTGCAAATGCAACAACAACTAAGATGGTAATAAGTATTTTTTAAAGTTATGAATCTAAATGAGTTAGGTTAGGTTAGGTTAGGTTAGAGGACGTGTACTTGTCAATTAAGACAAGTACAATACCCGGAGGTCGAATTGACCCATTGTACAACGTCCTTAAAGAGGAAGGATAAGAGAGGGAATAGGATATAAAGGAGAGGAGATAGGAAAGGGAGAATGGGAAACGGAGGGGTCACATAGACCCGACAAAGAAGGGAGAGCGCGACTACCCTGATGAAGCCCTAGCGCCTCTCAACCAGCCTAAGCCACTAATGAATCTGTGGAGAGCCTTGATGTCGGCTCTCGACACAGAGTTGAAACTCTCAAAGAAGGCCCTGCCAAGGGTCCTCAGCCTCAACCTACCAAGGGCTGGGCAGTTACAGAGGAGGTGTTCGATAGTCTCCAACTCCTCCTCATCGCAACATGCCCTGCAATAGTCCGGCTGGGATCTGTTTCAGATCCCCGTCAGCGACCTAATCTCGCAGTGCCTTGTGATAAACCCTTCAACTAACCTTAAGCTGGCCTTATCCAAGCCCAGCAGCCAACCTGTTCTCTTACAGTCCACACCAGGCCATAGAGATCTAGAGACAAAACAACCCGATCCGTTCCCCCAACGTCTCTGCTCTTTCTCTCCGACCCATCCATTGATGAGACCGTAGAGGTGGCAGACCGGATCTAAATGAGTTGGCTTGGCTTATGAATCAAACATATGTCAATTGGTATGAATTTGATGTCAACGTTGTACGCATACTCATTGCAACCTGTACTTATAAATCAACGTTTTAGTGAGTACAAATGAATCACAGTATGTACATAGTTAAAATTCGATATTGTTGACTCACTTATATTCAAAATTTCATGAGTGCTTGACATTCTGGACGCGAGATGTAACGATGCTGCCGTTACAATAAGCAGATGACTATATAATACTCGGAAGTCGCCATAGTCTAGTAAATAGTGTATTGGCTTATTAGACATGAGGAAACGGTTCAAATCCCAGGTCAGATAATCTCCAACAAAACGAAATAATGAAAAATATTACTTTGGCGACTTTCTCTCAGCAGATTTCAGAAAGTAAACATAAATTGCCATCAAAAGTTTCTCAAAAAATCTTTCGCTCGGAGTCGACATTTAAACTGTAGGTCCAGCCAATCAGGTATAAAATAACCACACGCACAACATAAGTGGTGTGAGAAGCTAGGTCGTTATACGGACTGAAGGGTTATAATAAGCAATTATGTATGTATGTATATAATGCTCGAGGCGAATTAGCTAAACATAAGATAAGTACTGTGTCAGTGCATACAGACGATGACATCGAATAAATTGTATATTAGTGGACACGTAATAATTTCACAGGAGGCAATTAAATACCTTCACGTGCTGATTGGTGTGAGATTAAGCATTAAACCACACATGGTAACAATTTAAATCGTGCATGAGTTGTGCGCATAAAATTAAATTACAATTAAAGGAGTTATAATGTTACAACATTCGTTTGGTGCGTGCTCATTATATGGTCAATTAAAGTCAATGGAAATTAAAGTTTATTAACACTGTTTGGCCAAAAACGACTGCGGCGCAGATACATATCAAAAAACCATGACAAACAAAATAAAATCAAAAAATGCAAAAGTAGCATTATGTAAAGAAAATAAAATATACGAGGGTGGGTTAATAAGTCAGAATGAAATACAGGTTGTTACTTTCTTCAATTCTATTTTATTCTTTCACGAATTGCTGACGTCATCAAAACAAATAATTTTGTAAAACTGATTTCTTCATTCGAGTCAAATTTATTTCCTCTGAAACATTTCTACTCAACCGGAATTAGAGCTTAGGGATAGGGAAGTAGCTTTTTGTAAGACATTCACTTCTTATAATTTTCCCCTGAAATCGTGCGATAGTCACTATCAAAGTGTTTGTCAAAGATAAAGTTTGTTTCAAAGCTTTTTGCCCTTTCACTCAAAAGATGGGAATTTATTAACCTACCCTCGTATACGTACACTTCATGTGTACGAAAAGGGAATTTACAGGTGATCTTTTTGAAATAAAACGACAGAAAAAAACCCACCTTTTGCGTGTGAAAATAAGACCTGAATGTGAATATGCATTACAACAACAACAACAACAGCAACAACTATGAACTTTGTGAAAGGGAAAAACAAAACTAAAATTATATAACACACTGCCGAAAAAGAAACAGAAAGAAAAAAGTGAATATCATGTAAATGAATTGAAGTGTTTCATATGGCAACCGCAACATACAGTGCAACACATAATAATGGTTACAAACAGCATGCATTTGTACACATCATAAAATCATATAAAAATCGGAAAAGTTTAGTGATCGAATACTTTTAAAACAAAATTTTTATATTTTTGATACAGAGAATGGCTAAATTCGAAACATACATACATACATACATAAGAGGTCATTACAATACTTTAGTTAGTATTATGGACCTAGTTTCTCACATCACTTATGATGTGTGTGTTAATTTTATACATGACGGTGGTGGGACCTACAGTTTAAAGTCGATTCCGAACTACTGCCCGGGGAGGAGGAATTCGCCGAAGAAATACACTATAGATCAACAATGAATCGTTTTTTCGCTACTCATAAGCACTCATGAAATTTTGGACATAAGTGAGTCCACAATATTGAAATTTAACTATGTACTCTGATTCACTCGTACTCACTACAAACGCTGATTTATAAGTACAGGTTGCAATGAGTATACGTACAACGTTGACATCAAACTCATACCAGTCGAAATAGGTTTGATTCATAAGCCAGCCTACTCATTTACATTCATAACTTTAGAAAAATACTCATAAATGATTCGTTTAGCTCGAATCATTCAACAAAAGACACATAAGCAAAAAATACATAGCAGCGAGAAAAGCAAATTCACTATCTCCTAGTGAGTGTTCGTACTCGAATCATACTTATTTTGTGCTTCGCGTTATGGAGAGTCGAAATCAACAACTTCATATATGTTGTTAAGTATGAATATGATGAGTACTTCAAACATTGAATATGAGTAGAGGTGATTCGAATCTACTCATCCTTTTGCATACTCATTGCTAATCTCTGGTCTATGCGTAGAATTCATAGAATATTGTTTGGTAATACGATCATGATTCTAATGAAAGTACAAAATTTAGTTTTAAACGATGCTAATGATTACATTAAACGTGTGAATATTGCATTATTTTAATCAAAAATATCCTTAGGAAGCTTTAAAGTACTCATGTACTAACAGAGTGTTGGTGAATGCATTTCGAATATTTTGTTACGATTATTTTGCATCATACTGTACGCTTTATCGTGCTGTTAATGCTTTTAATATACATGCTTTATTTTTCGATTTTGTTTAGTCCTAGTGTTGTTGTTGTTGTTAAGAGTCATTATAATGATAATTAAATTAAAATTAAATAAAACCAACTAGTTTGATTGTTTTTTCGTCGTTCATTTTATTTTTAAAAAAATTTATTTTTAAAAACTATTATAAATGAAATGTTGTTGACAAGAAACTTGTTATTTTTTTATTTAAGAATTTTATGTATATATTTAAAACTGAAGTTCAATAAACTTTTTATTTTATTTTATTAACTTTACTCACAACCGTATTTAAATTCAAAAGTTCAAATATGTAGTTAGTCAGTAGTACCTGTAGTCGTCTACAGCTAACGAAATATTTACAAAAATATTCATATTTAATTAGGATCTAAGGTTAGTTGGTAGCAATGACTATTCCATCAAGAGTCTGACTGAACTACAACCAAAAACTATAAGAAATTATCAATTTACATGCTGTTTGTTGGTGGCATAAATTTACTGTATGATTAGATTTCTTTTAGGGATTTGGATAATTTCCCAAAAGCAATTTACATTCACGGTATCATAATGGAAGAAAATTTATCAATTTATAACCCCTTTTAAGGAATTTATAAAAATATTCATCACTGGCAACAATCAGGCCCCTGCTGGGGCGACGAGCTCGCCAGAGTTGGTGCACTCCTTCCGGAATCCTTGTCAATTGACTAGGGTATAACACATACCTCGGTTAAATTGGTAATTGAGCGGATATTGTTTCATGATACCAACCTATCCTGGCGCATGAGGAATCCTGCTACACTGCTAGACTTAATGGGCCCTCGATGGATAGAAGTCTCAGACTTGATCGTAACGTCATCTCGTTCACAATGGCCATGCTTACAAGTCATTTTGTTATGGGAAGACATGCAGAAAGAATGCAGCTCCCTTTTAACGACGTTTGCCGTGGGTGTAGATCTGCTGAGGAAGAGTAGAATGTTATCCACGTTCTCTTGTGAGGTCTACATATAGGTTATTTGGCTTTCCTTGTCAGCTTAATGGAGCTATAACCCACTGATGTCAAGAATATACCTTCGTTTATTAAACTTTCAGGCTGGTTTTCCAGCGTAGAGTAGTCGTGTCGTTTTAATGTGCAACCCTTGCACTGGACAACTTCTTCCCTAGTTTGGTGGAACTCGGTCAGTACAGGGACTGCATTTATCTGTGGCGTCATAACGTACCGCTGTGCGTGCTAAACTGAGTTTTTGCTATCAAGGCTACCACACCAAACTACCTACCTGCCTATCTAACAAAATTTGCCATTCCTGTGCACATTCAACTGTGGAAAATGAAACAATATTTAGCTAAGCAATGCTCAAGCATTTCTTTCTGGCCGGAAAGCAACCAATTACTGTTCAAACTTGTATGGTGTGTCAGTAACTACATATGTCTGCTATATTCTATCGAACTCGCGCAGTTAAAACTTCTCTAACGGATACGAGTCCTCTGTGTCAGATAATATACTGCACGTCTCCAGACATTTACAGTACCCCAAGCTTACTACTGTAATATATTGCGCATCTTGGAAAGTGTCAGGCATTTATCAATTATCAAGGAGTAGAGTAGAGTGTAGTAATGTAGGGTGCTAGAGAACAGCATCAACCACGATAGTTCAACGGTTATAACCAAAAAAAAAAAAAAACTACTTAAAATACCAACGACGACTCAACTCTATTATACTACAAATGTAAACAGATTATATTCATATTTGCTATTGTTGTTGTTGCTATTTTTGTTGTTGTTGTAATAGTAAAAATTTTATACAAAAAAAAAACAACAGCGACTATATAATGTGGTTGTAAAACCCTTTACCTCTCCTCCTCCCCATGCCATTTATGTTGGCAAAAAAAAAGCTGTTTTTGGCGCCCTTCTTCAACTGTTGATCGTTACGGCTGCTGCTGATTCATATTCTTGACCAGTTCTCTGTATGGGTGATAAACTACGGATTGGAAAGGGTTTTTATAAGTACAAGTTTTGTAATTTGTTGTTGTTTTTTTAGGTGATTAACATTTAATATCAGTTATGGGTCCAACTGGCAGGTAGAGAGACAGACGACAACATGCGGCAATGAACTCTTCCGCATATGGGTGTTGGGCAATATTGTTTGTTTTCAAATGTTGTTGCTTTTGTTGTTGTTGCTGCTATTTTAATACATTATTAACGAGTTTAATGAATTCATTTCATTATTTAATTAAGTTTCTGATCATCATCATCATCATTATTACATACAAACCAAAAAAAAAATGTTATTTTTGGACATTTGTTAGCCTTGAATTTGTTTATTGACATTAATGTTGTAATATTTTTCGACTTCCATCATTGTACGGCTATTCGATGAACAGAATTCAAATCTAAATTCAAAAGAAACAAAGAAAAACTAACTATGAAAGGCACTTCGACCATTTGGAATACTTCACTACACAATTCAGCCACATTGGCTTACCAATCAACCAGAGATCAGCAATGAATCGTTTTTTCGCTACTCATAAGCACTCATGAAATTTTGAATATAAGTGAGTCAACAATGTTGTAATTTAACTATGTACTCTGATTAACTCGTACTCACTACAACGTTGATTTATAAGTTCAGGTTGCAATGCGAATGCGTACAGTGTTGACATCAAACTCATACCATTCGAATATATGTTTGATTCATAAGTCAGCCAACTCATTTAGATTCATAACTTTAGAAAAATACTTATAAATTATTTGAGTGACTCGTGTTGTTAAGTATGAGTACGATGAGTACTTCAAACTTTGAATATAAGTATGAATGCGAATGAGTATCAGAAATTATGAGTATGATTCGATTCCACTCATCCAACAAGACACATAAGCAAAACGGACAGAGCAGCCAGCAGAGGAAACACACAACCTTCTAGTGATTAGTTCAGTAGGGTGCGTACGTAAATCATACTTGTTTTGTGCTTCGCGTATATGTTGAGTTATGGAGAGTCGAAATCAACAACATCATACGTGTTGTTAAGAATGAATATAATGAGTACTTCAAACTTTGAATATGTGTAGAGGTTCCATGATATTAAAATAAGTATGAATGCGTATAAGTATCAGAAATTATGAGTATAATTCGATTCTTCTCATCTTTTTATATACTAATTTCTGATCTCTGCACTCAACCAAGATTCAATGTTTAATGTTTAGTAAGCAGCAAAGGTCGTATTAGAAATCATTGGAATTACACGAAATATATGTCGATTATAAACTCAAATTCTTGAATCCGCTTGCTACAGCGTTGCAAGTATTAACACAAACCATACACTTCAGCCACTTAAGGTGTTGTAGAGTACATACATATGTATATAGTGACTGGTGATGTTCTACAAATGATAACAAGTTATTGGCCAAAATAAATTAACATTTCCTTTTGGCCGTCTAATAAATCTTCTAAAAGGGCCACGGACAGCATAGATGCTCAGTGATGGTGTCGAATACAAAATCAAGTAAATCAATCAATAATGTAAAGCATTAGAATGAAAGACAAAAAATAAACCTACTCGTTTATTAACATAAACAAATAAATTAAATGTAGGAAGTAAGTTTACCAACATTTTAACAAAAGCAAAAAAAAAAAAGAATTTTTTAAAGGTATTTCTTTTTTTGTAATTGATAGGTCGTATGCCTATGGTTTTTATGTATTTTATGAAAAAATTTGAGCACAATTGTTGTTCCATTTCAATCCAACCAAATCCAGAATGCAATTGTTTTTGATTTAATTTAGAAAGCTTTCCATCGAGATAGTTTCCAATGATATATCTAGGTTATCGACGATAAAATCTGAACATTTACAGTAAATTTTTTATCTCGTTAAAACTGCTACGTATTGTTTAAAAAATTAATTACTCATGCAGTTAATCCCTAACCTTTCAAGCATTATGATTAACTCTAGGCTCGGTAGGGAGTGTCACCGCTGTTTCGTTGTTTTCTCTGGGCTCAGTCACATTATGGTGAACTGCAGGACCGACGATCGCGACAGGACTGGTGTACTCCTTCCAGAATCCTCGTCAATCGATTTGGCTAAGGCACTTACCTCGGTTAAATTGATCATTGGGCGGAAATTATTTTGGGGCGCCAACCTATCCTGGGCCAATAAGGAATACTGCCCCACTGCTAGACTCACTTGGCCCTTACCAACCAGTTATTCGGACTTGATCGTAATGTCATCTCGAACATAGTGGCCATGCTTACAGGTTATTTTGTTATGGGAACACACGCAGGAAGACTACAGATCTCATCTAACGACTACTGCCGTGAGTGCAGATCTGCTGAAGAAGAGTAGAAGAGCTTTCTTTGTCAATGCTCACCTCTTGCGAGCTGCAGATATATGTACGTTATTTGGCTCTCCGATCCTTGTTAGCGCATCATCATATAGCTTCGTTTATTAAACTTTCAGGTTGTTTTTCCAGTGAAGACGTCATAACGGACCGCTATGCGAGCTCAAGTGGTTTTTTAGTATCAAGGCTACCACTCCAAACTACCTACCTATCTACCTAACAAAATTTGCCATTCCTGTAGCTACATAAGTAATACTCAAGCATTTCTTTCTGGTCGGAAAGCAATCAATGACTGTTCGAACTTGTATGAGGTGTCAGTAACTATGTATGCCTGCTATATTCTATCGAACTCGCGCAGTTAAAACTTCTCTAACGGATACAAGTTCTTTGGATCAGATGATATACTGCACGTCACTTTGTCCGAGATGGCTCAGCTAGGATTTGAATCACGGACCCGCTTCTCATAAGCGAACACACTACCTACTGGGTAGACTGGGGCGACTTCAATGTTGTGCTACTTCCACAAAACAAAACTATTCAATAGAAAAAGTTGAGGCAACTCAATCGATCGGTCGTTTTTCTGACTCATGACTGGCATTTGAAAATTGAGTCTACTATTCAAGTTCTTATTACATGGTTTGTAATAATGTGCTTGTAGGGGCTCATCACAACTAATTTCAAAATGATTGGAAAAGTTTTTAAAATTCTAAAAATTGAATTTAAAAAAATTTGTCTCCAGAGTATGAAACTGTAGTACAATACATAGGTACTTATTTATGTATGTACTTGAAGAAAATTATTATCACGTATCGACAGCGACAAAACCTTTGAAACCTTTTTAAAATTAGAAATTCTAAGAAACTCTCCCTTCTCTATCAAAGAGAACGTCCTAATAAATGTTAAGAGCAAAGTAATGTGAAAACAATAAATATCAGGAGGTTATTTTCAACTAAATTTGAAAAAAAGAACCAAAATTCTACTGAAGTATCCTTGAAAGCGGTCATTGGCATTTGTTTAGTTCAAGTAATAAAACTAAAAAAATTGAAATAAGGATGGAAACTATTATAGAAGAAAGGGCAGAAAGAAACAGGTTTTAAACATTTTTCTCAAAAAAAAAAAAAATTCAAAAGGTTTTTACCTAAACGTGCTTCTTTTAAAGCAACAACAACAATTTAAACAATTAGAAACAATTAGAAATAGTGAGACACACACAAAACACATCATGGCAAAAGGGGTCAATGTGCTCTAGGGTACTTACAGGATTCTAAGGAAACCACACGCATTTATATTTTTAGATGGAAGCGAACAAAGATGTTTACGAATAAGGATTTTCCCAAGATGTTGTTTACGAGCGAATACCAAGCCAAAGAATATAATTTTAGGCCTTGAAGCGGTCAATGACATCAGAAGTTTCTAGAATTTCGAGAAAAATAGCCGCACATACACACACACACACGTATTAATAACGTGGCATTGAAATCTTAAACCATCCCTAAAAGAAATCCAATTGTTGCCACTTGCAACAGGCTAAGCTGACACTGACACTGACTTCGCATGTGTATGTGTTTGAGTCATGTTTTGTATATTCAGCTACAGAATAATCTACGAAATTCTAAAAGTTTCTTGTTTTGTTTTTGGGAATTGTGCGTTAAATTTCAAGGATTTTTTTTAGATTTTTGTTTTTGAAATCCCAAAAAAAATATTCTATTGCGTTTTAAAATTTTGATCAACAACAGCTTGTTGAGTATTTCCGTTTCTGCACAACTTACATGCAAAACAACAAGAAGAATAGACACACACACATTCCATACATTCGCATGAACAAAAGCTTTTTTTATTCTTTTATTATCGTAGCAACATTTTCATCATCTGTCCCTCCCATCCGTTTGTCCCATTTCAATGTTTTCACAATACAATGTAACACAAAGACCTTGAAATCTATTCAAGAATACCATGTGAAATGTCCATTCCATACACATACATTGATCCTAAAACGTAATTGATACTAGCCACATACCACATACCATACCATACGACATTCTTTTCAAACTTCTACAACTTCATCATGATCATACCATTATCAGGATGGTTTGATCATAATCGTGCAACGTAAGGCGAATAATGAATGAAGAAGCATTTCATTCAAGCAGGTACTTTTCCACTTCATTCATAAGCAGGCGACAAAAGAAACTGTTGTGAGTGCACAAACAAAAAACGAATACCGTGCAACATTTGTGTCAACACATCGTGGCCAAAGAAAAATAAAGAATTTAAAAAAAACGAACACCAAGCATTTGCAAAATAGTTTCCTATGCTTCGTTGAATGAGTGTCTCTTTGTTCCTTTTGCCTTACAGAATGACTCATAGACGAAATATTGCAATTATTATTCATGTTGTTGTTGTAACGAACACTAATCCACGTGGCTTCTACATGCAATAAAATAATTAAAATCAGAATTAATTTCCTTGCGACTAGAATATGAACATCATTCAGTGTTTTATTTTAAATGAATATCCAAAGTATCGCGTGTCAACTGGCACGTAACACGTACACACCAGCTGAGTGTGTGAAGTAAACTTTTTTTACACCACATGGTGTAATACATACGTAGTCGAGAATAATTTAAATTCAATAAAGGATTCTACACTACATGGTAGACCAAGTCAGAAACTTATCTTACAATTCACGTCTTTTGGCATGAGCGAAATTTCAATTTCAATATGACGACTTCACTTCACATTGTCGGTTGAAGAGTTTTTTGAATTTTAATTGCAATATTTCGATAAATTTCGATTAATTGAAGCGATATTCGTGAGATTAAAGTAAAATTTCCTTTATTTTATTTCAGGGCTTTTGCATTGTCGGTATCGTTTGCGTATATTCAATGGTTGCCGCGGTGTAGTAAATAGTGTGTTGACTTATATCGACACGAGCCTGCTGTTTAAACCTCAGCTTAGACATCATGAACAAAATGAAATCTGAAAAAAAATATTACTCGTACATAACATAGTTGCTAATTACAATCCTTCAGTCAAGATTACGACCTAGCTTCTCACACACACTTATGCTGTGTGTGCTAATTTTATGCATGAATGGCGGGATAACAAGATACGCTGCTACAGAAAGAGCTCCACTTACATACATACATAATTGGTTATTATAACACTTTTGTTAGGATTACGAACTTATGTAATGTGCGTTAATATTATACATGACTGTGTTGGGCCCTACAGTTTAAAGTCGATTCCGAAAGACAGATTATTTGAGAAACTTTTCATGATAATTTTATTTTATTTTTCAGAGTTTTTTTTCATGAAAAGTTTCTCAAAAATCTGTCGTTCGAAAACGACGTCGAACTATAGATGCCACTACTAATGTATAAAATTAACACACTCAACATGAATGAATCGAGGTCGCCGTAGTCTAGTAGGTAGTGTGCTGAATTATTAGACGTAAAGCCACAGTTCAAACCCCAAGTCAAACATCTCCAACAAAACGAAATATGAAAAAATATTTCTTCAGCGACTATCTCTCAGAAGATTTCTGGCAAATATTCTGAAAAATAAGATAAAGTTGCCATGGAAAGTTTCGCAAAAAATTTGTTTTTGGAAATCGACTTTAAACTGTAGGTCCCTTGACTCATGTAAAAAAGTAACGCGAGGAGGTGGAGGTGGTGCGAGGAGCTAGATTGTAATCCTGACTATGTATTTATGTATGTATGTATGTATGTGATAGGGTCTTTAACAATGATTTCAATTTATTTCAATATATGAAATGAAATGATTTATTTTCTTAGTTTTTGTTTTTGTTTGTTAAACACATAAATTGTTTGGACAAATAAAATAAAATAAAAATAATAAAATAGAAATCTAAATCAAATCACAAATTTAGATGTCAATAAACTCTAATGAATGTGCATTCAAACACAAAACTACACACTCGAACAAACAGAATTTTGAAATAAAAAATTTAATTTTAAAATTCAATATTTTTTATTTTTGTTTTAAACATTTAATTTGAATTGAAATAAAAAAAACAAATTTTAATCAAACATGATTAAAAATAATAATAGGGAGTGAGTGAATGAGTGTGTGATGATACGTGTTCTCGTACTTGTTCTCGGTTTCAGTTTCATTTTCGTTCATATTCGACAATTTAAAACGTCTGACTGTCTAATCAGATAAATTTGTGTTTTATTTTTGTTTTTGCTTTTGGTTTTTTTTAATAAAATTTGATTTAATAATTTAAAAATTTCATATATTTTTTTTTTTTGTTTTTTCTTCTTACTTACTACAGGGGATTATTTCTAAAATTATGCAAAAAGTTTAACAACAACAACAAAAAAACAAACTTTTTTTTTCTGTTTGAATGATGATGATAACATTTCACTTTTTCAAGGCCATCACCACGACTATAAATAAATTTAATCGTTAATTAATGAAATTGCACTTGAATTTTTGATTTTAGAAATAAAATAACAAAAAATTATCATAAGGGGAGTTAGTATACGATATACATACATATATATCGTATGGTAATCAGATAAGCGACACAAAGAAATTAAAAAAAAAAGAATCAGAATCAGCAACAGAAACAGAAACTGAAACAGGATATTTTTATTAGAACTTGTTTCACTTGTTACTTGTTTATCTTCGCTGGTAATTGCCTTCAAAGAACATTAAAAATCATTGAATTCATGCATCATTGTCTTCAAAGAATAATTTTTCTTTTTTTTTGTTTTAATTTACCTTTATGGGATATTTTAATGCAAACAATCCAACAACTGCTGCATAATTTATAATCAAAATTTAGAAAAAAACAAAAATAAAAAAAGAAAGAATTAAAAAATTAATTTGGCGGGTAAATTATTCTGCTTTTTCTTTTTGTTAAAATTTTTCAATTAAAAAAATTGTACAGACAAATACAATAAAAAATTCTGCAATTTTACTAATTTCATTAACAGCTCTTCATTCTATAAATAATTTTGAATTTCTAAGCGAACGACTAAACTAAAACCAATGGGTTGTGCAGCGGAAATACCGCAAAGTTCGTATTTTGTAGATACGAGTTTATGGCACTTTTTCCATATCATCCAGAGTGAACTCTAATCACAGAAAGTATTCTGCTTGTAGATACTCGATTCGTATCGATTTACTTTATTAAATGCATGAATAGAACGCTAAAAGATCGAATTCTATATCGAAAATCACAGCAATTCTTTAACAAATTGGTTGAGTATGTCGAGTAAAATTAATGTCACGTATAAATGTAAATTTGTCTAGATCATGTACCCCTATTTTATTCGATCAGAAGTTATAGAGTTTTCATTAATCAATGCAATTGAATACTTAACATTCATTCATAAACACTTTCACTCTTTCTAATGCGCGCTCGGACACATTTAAAATAGAATTCGTGACTTTGTCTCAGACATAAGGCTTGTATTCTATTTTCGTTCAATTACATGTAATATGTGAAGTCGTCGTAGTCTAGTAGGTAATGTGTTGGTTTATTAGATGTAAGGCCACGGTTTAAATCCCAGATCAGGCATCTCCAACTAAACGAAAACATGGAAAACATTTTCTTCGGCGTCTACCTCTCGGCATATTTATGGCAAAAATTGCCATGAAAAGTTACTCAAAAAATCTGTCATTCGGAGTCGACTTTAACCCTGTCCCCGTCACTCATGTATAAAAATTAACACACACAACATGAGTGGTGTTGAGAAGCTATGCCGTAATCCTGACTAAAGGACCAATGATGTATGTATCACATTGAGCGTCAACTCTGGCCTAAGTGGGACCTTCTCCTCTTCATCTAACCTAACTGTCATCTAACCTATATATTTCGCAAATGATCTATCAGACTTTATTTTATGTTTCGTGGCATCTTTTAATAAAAAAAGTACACTTTAAGAAACCCACTTTTCAGAGCAAACAAGAAAAAGTACCAAAATATTGATACGTATGCCATATGCATACGATTTGTTAAATACTTGTGCAATAAATTATTGCTTTTGAACAAGTTTGGCTTAATGGGTATTAATTAAGACAGCATTTCTGTAACCAGGTGAGCACAATATTAAATTTTTTGTTGTTGTTGTTTCTTGTTAAAAAAAATTATTTCATATGCAATACGTAATTTCTAATAATAAAATTGAATTGAAATTTATTTTCAAATATTTCTATCTGTCCATCACTTTAAGGTGTTCCCTGCTGCCAATTGTATTGGAATATTCCATTTCGTATTTCGAATTTGTATTCGAAAACATAAATTTGAAACAAATTACAGTCAACCTTCCTATAACGCGATACTCTCCTAATGCGGTTTCCATATAAGGCGGAGCTGCAATGGCGATAGCCCTCCTATAACGCGGTATTCTTATAGCGGGGTTTCCATACAACGCGGTACACACTCACCGCGTTATAGGATGGTTGACTGTATCGTGCATTCTAAAGTGTCATGTGCAGTCGACCACAAAACACAAAACATAAAAAACAGAACAGCTTAGAACGTGTTTAGAATTAGTCTCAGTTATCAGTGCTGAATTGTTCTTGTTCTTAATGTTTGTTTTTTGGCTTTAAATTTAATTAAATTTTTAATGAAATTTTTTTTATAAATTTTAATGCAATAAAATTATTTTTTTTATTGTTGTCTCGACATAATACGGATGGATACCCATACCCACAGCAATAGCTATTGCCAGAGCCATGCATAGCTGTAGCTATAGAGGCGTTTAAAACCTGTTCATGAATAAAAAAGTGATTTTGATTTCGATATAATAAATTGCATAAAAAGGAATCATTGCCGGAATACTTTTCAAGCATTTCTAATTATTTTCGCATAACAAAAGCAAAGAAAAACGATAAAAAGAATTTAATGTCTTTTGTTGTCGTCTTTGTTACTTAATGATGCAACACTTGCGATTTTAATAATTTGGCGTAATTTATGTGGCCTTGAGTAGAGCCAATAAAAAAAAACACACAGGAACCAGAAATACATTTGAAATGATTTTTTGGCTGGGAATGCTGGTTGACTGACGGACAAAAGATTTATTTTCGTCGTACTAAATTAGTCTGTGACCATCATTTAATCAGATTTTTTCATTTCTTTTCTTTTCTTTCTTTGTAAAAAGTATGTATGCCAACATACCCAACCATCCCACACACAAGTGAAATTTATAGGTGAAGGTTAAACGCATTGAGGAAGTGAAAATCAAGGTACAATTGAGCAGACAAACAAATTATTTTCAACAAGTTTTATGAGACTACAATGTACGAGGTGTACCAAAAATTAAAGTGATTGTGACAAAAGGCAATTCACCAGCTCTTATTGCAAAACGGTGCCATTAAATATTTGTACAACCCTTCAGTCAGTATCTTCTGCAGCTAACTTAACTATACACGACATGACCAACACCTTTTAAAAATATATGAAATACAGTTGGAGAGGATAGATATGAACAAAAGGGAACCACAGGCGGATGAACATCCTTCAATCAGGCTTACAACCTAGTTTTTCATACCACTCATGTGTTGGTGTGTTAATCAAAAGTAGAGGGACCTACAGCTTTAAAGTCAACTCTCGGAATGACAGATTGTTTGTGAAAATTTTGATGGCAATTTTAGTTGACGCTCAAAATTTTTACCAGCAATCTGCTGAGAGATAGACGCCTAAGAAATATTTTTTCATATTTTATTTATTTAGTGGAGATGTCTACCCTGATGTTCGAACCGAGGCCTCACGTCTAATTAGTCAACACACTACGTACTAGACTATGGCGACTAGTGATTAGACCATTATAAGTGAAAATCACCAGAATCCCAGGAGTAAAAAAGTAAGGTTAGGCGATGCCATCCGAATTGATATAAAATCGAATCCGTAATGTAGCAGAAGCAGGAGCGTTATGAGCTGAAGCAAAGAAAATTTCTTAAGGGCCTATGCCCCTTATAAGAACCATAGGAACTCGTATATATCGAACTATTATTTTCAGTGTAAGACCAGGGTGACTTCTGAATTCATACCTGAAGTAACATTGGTATTGGAATGGCCCGACTTTGACTTTAGCTTAAATCTGGAATTCTTACTCACGGAACATGGCTCATTCAATGCTTTCTTGCCTAAGAGGAAACTTTGTGAGACAGTGGACTGTGGGTGTGGCTTGGAGGCATATACTGACTACACGTCCACTTTACGATGCCTTAGCGTTTTACAAGCGATGGGCATCATCGAGACGGGAGGACTTTAGAAGGGTCTTAGCCAAAGATCGGCTTAAGCAAAGATTTGACGAATTCTCTCGTCTTGTTTTTAGTTGGAGAAGAATGAGGGTGGATAGATCGTAGGTTACGCTTTCGACGCCATTCGTCGTGGGTTTTTGGGTGCTCATCCTACACTAGTGGATTGCCGAGCTGGGTAGGTGGTCTGTATTGTCCGCTTTCATCGTTGGTGCGTAGTGTTCGTTCATTGTATGTATTTGTTTGTGATTCCCTTGTGGCTTATCACCAGTTCCAAACCGTTTGGGGTTCAACTGGTAGCAGACTAGACTGAGAAGTCTGACCGGCGGGTTAATTCTGGTGTTATGGGAGTCAGGATCCCCAGAGCCTCGTCTCTGCCCGGCTACGTCTAGGCCCCCTTGGCGGAGCAACATGATGGCTATGGCGCTACATTCTTAACCACTTTCACAAAGCAGTTTAGATTGTCTCCGACTTGTGGCCGAGAAGGAATTCATGTCCAAATGGCTTCGAATTGGTACTCACATACGGTGATGCATGGTATGGTAGTCTTATCATGTGGTTGCATCATTGTGCGTGGGCGGGGGTTGGTAGACAAATTGTTTCCACCTGTTGTTAGAGCACCCTGAGGTATGCCATCAAGGCGATACTCACGTTAATCCCTGGACTAATGTCAGTGTAAGGTACGCGGTGGCTGTGGCTTATAACCAAGTCGTGGGAAGAACACAAGCTCGGTGTGGCGTTACACTTTTAACCATTTTCACATAGGAGTTTATATAGTCTCCGACCCCTAACCAAGAACGAACTCATATTCAAATACATCGTTGTGTGTGAGGGCGTTGGTATACACATTGACTCCACGCGTTGGGTATGCGTTAACCCCTGGACAAATGTCAGTGTAAGACTACATTAGTAGCAGGGTAGCAAACGTAGGTAGGTTGAAGTGGAAGTGGGAGTGGCATGCTTGAGCATGCATAGCGGCTCGTTTTTACGCCACGGGTAAAGTAGTAGCAAAACGACATTCATGTAGGGTGTCATACCTCTCATTGTCAACAATTTCATTTGTTTGTTTACTTATCAAGCGATAACATTTGAAATAATGAATGATAGTCTGATATATATACATATATATGTACCTATGTATGTATGTTTATGTGCTGTTACTATTACTGTTTATGTTAAATTCCATACGAATTTAATTCATAATGAATTTGTTTTTGTCGGCACTAAGGGGAAATGGAATTTTGTTGCATTTTGCATTTAACCTTGAAGTCTTCTTGTTAATTAAATAAACAAAAAATAATCATAATCATAATAATTTTAACAACAATAAATATAATAAAAAAATACTATTTTTTGTTATACATATTAATTTTTCTCTGTTCTTCTGTTTTTGTTTTTTTTTTGTTTTTTGGTGGTAATTTTGCATTTATTTTGTAGTAGAGATGTCGCGTGTTTGCCATTATCTTCGAAGGCAAAAAGAATGAAAGAAATGAAAGAAAAAAATGATGAATAAAGATTGTGTATGAGTATCGTAAGAGTAAGATTGTGGTGTGAAGAATTCTTAATTATTAGGAATGCTAATAAAACAAAACTTTATTGATTGCTTGTTATTGTTATTGTGGTTTCTTAAGATACATATTTTCTCATGTCACCGGCTCATTATCATTAATAATGGAAACGACATTTAAAAAATTTTTTTTTATTTCGTTGGCATTTTAGAAACATAATTTCGATTGTGATAATTCAATTCCAGAGCTAATAAAACATCGCATAAAATATTGCTGTTGACGTAAAAGCTGAAAATGCTGCATAATTTTAGTTGTTGTTGTTGTTGTTTTTATTTCATAAGGAATTTTCATTAAAAATTCACATTTTTGTTTTCATTTGAACGAACGTGTTTTCTTATTTTTGGCCACAAAAATAGTTTTTTTCTTTTAACTCGTAAATAAACATGTATTCTTTTTTATTTTTATTTTTAATAAAATTTCTGATAGATTGTGAATGAAAGTTGTTGTCGAATAATTAAATATAAATTCCTGTTTCATCAATTCATCTTCGAAACCTTTACCTGTGGCTCGGCAATTTTCTATTCTGTCGCTGTTGCATTAATTATGTCTGCCTTCGAAAACAAACTTGTTATTGACAGTTTAAAGCAATCGATTTAAATCGATCGCTCTAGTGAAAGTAATTTCTTTCGATTTTGTCCAAAAAAAAAAAAAAGGAACAAAATAAATAAACAAATAAAATGACAAAGAAATTACTGAGGACCACGGCATTATCTACGTAGATTTTAATGAGGCTTGCTGGTTTGGTTGTTTGCTTGGTTTGTTGATTAATAATGAGGCAACATAAAGAATAAAAGTGTACAAAAATAAAAACAACAGAATTTAACGCATCTGCGATACTCTCTCTTTGTGGAGAAGCGAAATATTACTATTATCCACGCTAACTTTCCTAATTGATAATAGCAAGACTTTAGTTAGGATCAACACCTAGCTTCTCACACCATCCATGTACATAACATAACTGGTCATTACAACAATTCAGTCAGGATTACAACTTAGATTCTCATTCCCACCATACATGTTGTGTGTGTTACCATTATCCATGGGTAACGGGGACCTACAGTTTAAAGTCGACACCGAACGACAATTTTTAAGAAACTTTTCATGGCAATTTTTTATTTATTCTCAGAGTTTATGCCAGTAATCTGCTAAGAGGAAGTCGCAAAAGAAATATTTTTTCATATTTCGTTTTGTCGGAGATGCCTGACCTGCGGTTTGATTCCTGGCCTCACGGCTAATAAGCCAACATACTACCTACTAGACTACGGCGAGAAACTAGGTCGTAATCCTGACTGAAGGGCTGTAATGACCAATTATATAAGTATTCCCGCATCATATTAGATCATATTTGAGTAACTGTGAGTATAGTATCAGCCCTACTCACTCTAACCATAAGCGCGTTTGTACGGCTTGAGTTCGTCTTGCGTTGTCTCTTTGTTTTAAATTTAAAAAATTTTTTTGGTTCACAGCATATTTGTGTGTTTCACTCACTTCACTTGTGTCAATGAGTGAAACAATTTTGTACTGATCTTACCAAGTATGGAGTAAAAAAATCTGAAATAAATTCGCTGACATGCATTCCAAAGTAAAAAACATTAGTTTGTTACTGACCTTAGTTTTTTATTTTATTTTTAATTTAAACTTAAATTATCGAATTAAGCCGATATTGGGCATGAGGAAAATGTTTTAATTTAATTGCCTAAAACGGTAAACAGGCATCTAAACAATGTTCATTTCAATCATTCATTCAAACATTTATTCATTCCGATATAAATTCTCCCACGCAACATGCATACAGAGATGGTGTGGTATGGTATGTAGTAAGGGATGTATATATGTATAATGAATCGAACTCCATAAGTTTATGAAAATGAGTTCGGTTTTTACCAATGATTACCATTGACGTCATTGCAACGGTTTTTTATATCTTTTTTTAATCGCATATCTGCAGCAGAAAAGCAAAAAAAAAGAATGAAAAAATGTAATGAAATTAAAAAAAAAATAAAATAAAACACAACGAAATAGGAAACTTTATTTGCAGATCTTTTATTTAATTTTTATATATTTTTGTGTTTTTTTTGTTTTTGTTTTTTTTATTGTTGTCTTCAACATTTTATTTCTTCTTTTTCTTGTTGCTGTTGTTGGAGTTGCTGTTGCTGTTGCTGTTTTTATTATTGTATTGTTTAGAGAAGCATTTGCATGAAGGCTGTGTTATTGACCTCAAATGCAAATTGTTATTAAAAAATGTTGTTGTTGTTGCTCTCTTATTACCACTCGCTTAATATTTAATTTAAGTTAAAATGGTCACACATCTGCTGTTAAATAAAACAATTCTATGCAAGAAAAATCTCTTTGTTTCGAAGTTGTCAACTTTTTCTTCTTCTTCTTCTTCTTCTTCTTCTTCTTCTTCTTGTTTTTATTTTATTAATAATTTATTTAAACAAACTTCTTCGTCTTTTTTTTGTATACTTCCGCATGCATAGCCACAATGGCTATTTAAACATTTACATTCCATTCGTAAGGTTTTCACAATTATTTTCTATTTTCAAAAAGTTGTTGCTGTGACAGACGTGCTTGAGATGTGCTTGCTCCAACAGAATATTTTAAACAGAATTGCGATAAAAAAAATTTGAATTATTTTACAAGATTAAGATGAATATGATGCGCATTTCGTTAATATTTAATTCCAATCATTGCAGACATCGTTTTTGCATCTCAAATTGCTAAAGAAGTCACATGGAGATTGATGTTCTATTTATGGATGCCAAATGCAAGAGTAAATTTTGCATTAAATATTTTGGAATAGCAACTTTAGATTGTCATTGTTTATCAGATCATTGGCAAACTAAGTATTAAGTTAAGGCATCACGAGATCTCTTCACATGTAATATTTTTCGTTGTACGCAACTGGTAATTTATTTTATTTGTAGCTACCACAGCATGCATGTGGAAACCAAACGTAACTCTCTTTGCGTACATGTCTGAAGGCTCTCAACCGTGCTTTAACTGGCAATAAGGGTTCTATACTAAGCCATACTAACATATAATATTACAAACCACTTATGTATGTATGTATGTATGGTCCACAGAGTAAAAGACGGAGACTTCTTGATGGCATAAATTCTTGAATTGCTCTCTGTTAGACCTATGCTACTCATGTTGGCCTTAGAGCATGGGTTCCAGAGAATTCTTACAACTGTAAGGTTAGGTTAGGTAAGATAGCGAATGCCCCTTAAAGGAAGAGGTCCCACTCAGGCCAGAATTTAAGTCCATTGTGCTACCACAATCAATTCTTCCCGAGAATCAAAGATTGCCCTGAGCACATCAAGCCGAATCAAAAATAAATCTTGTTATTGCGCCCATCCTTATATTAGAGAGCTCGAGTGAGAAGTCAAAAATCTTCGTCTCTTTATGACAATAACAGGGCATATAAAGTGAAAGCCAGTCAGTCTCTTCCTCCTCCTCAAACCCACAGATACTGCAGAAGTCATTTACTTATGCTCTGTTACATGTCGGAGATTGCAAGCTTCGTATCGGCTGATCACCAATGCTATTTCCACCGGTATTGCTTTTGAATGAATCGAAATTTCTCTGAGAAATGGACAAAGACGAACGTTACAACTACTTTCGTTAGAGACCTAATCGCAGCTTAGCTGTCAGAGTAAATGAAGAGGTAATTGAGGTAAAATCCTACCACTTAACAGGCATTGTACCGCTTTCAAAATTACTCTGCTTGGGAAACACTGCAATGTTAAGGAAGCCTAGAAGAAAATTTAATAAATACACCACAGCCCACTGTGTCATTTGTCTTTGAGACATTAGTGTCAACGGGTAAAATTCCATTAAGAAACTTAGGTTCTTCACACCAGAACTTCGTAGTTGAAATTCTATAATCGAACGTACTATTCAGGAAAATTCTAAGGATGTGTATGTGTGTCTAGTAAAAATTAATTCACATTTCTGCTTTGGCTTCAGTTATCTTCAAGTCCCTTTATAAATGCAATTACTCGTACATTACACTGGACGGCGCTAAAGAGATAAGATTTGGAGTTGTATAACAATGACTTCCATATTCTCTTTTGAAATCTTTCAATAGTACGTAACCAGAACCGTAATCCTGTTCATGACATATAATTTTTTTTTTTCGGTCATTTTTTGCCATTACACTGACTAAGGCTAACTTTGTTCGAATGAAAGTGAAATTTTAATCCGTACTGCTGTTGATATTTACGAAGAGTGCGCCTTATAAATTTGTTTAAAACGTAATAAAAATTATTACAGCAGCAACTATGTATGTAAGTAAGTATACCCAAGACCTAAATACACAACAAATTGACGGCACGTGCAGCACCAATAGCCGCCAGCCCTTCTCTTTTAAAGCAAACAAACAAAAAAAAACAGGAAAAAAACTTGAAAAGAAAAATTTCATATTGAAAATGCTGATAAGACTGGAATTTCTGTGGATTTCATTAAGAAAATCAAAAATTAGATTCAACAACTTCACCTACATTTCATTAATTTTACAATGTTTCTTTCTTTCTACATTTTTATTTCCATTTTTCTTGTATAACATTTAATGATCTCTCCGTTTAAAGAACATCATTTTAATCGTCTTCCAACAAAATTTATTAAGTACTATGTGATGCATTATTATGTGTAATACTATCTCAAAGGGGCAGAAAATGATTTTTAATTAATAAAATATAAATATAAATAAAAATAAAAATAAATATAAAGAATTACAATTAGTCAGCAACACTTTGTGCTGCTATTACAACATACACACAGTAAATGTTGCAAGTGTGCAGCATAGAATTAAAATTGTAAACAAAAATATTTCAAACAGCAAAGACTACGGCCTTAAGTACACCCTACAGGGTAGTTTCTTAAGCAGTATTTTTATACAGTACGTGCCAATAAGTCTCTTTCCAAATGCTATCAGGATTGTGTTTCATAACCACATACATACATAATTGGCCATTACAACTCTTCAGTCAGGCTTATGATCTAGCTTCTCACACCACTCATGTTGTGTGCGTTAATTTTATACATGAGTGACGTGACCACTCATGTTGTGTGTGTTAATTTTATACATGAGTGGCGTGACCTACAGTTTAAAGTCAACTCCTTGCGACAGATTTTTGTGAAACTTTTTATCGCAATTTTATTTTTACTCTCAGAGTTTTTGCCAGAAATCTGCTGAGAGGATGTCGTGGAATATATATTTTTTCATATTTCGTTTAGTTGGAGATGTCTGACCTGGGGTTTGTTTTTATTTAAACATTTGTCGGGAATTTTTATAAAATTCTTTATCGCGATTCATTTTCAACAACTTCTGCAATTTTTATTAACCTTTAAGGAATTGATACGTTCAAACCATCATACATCAGTGAGCGTCAAAAGAAACTATACAATAAAAATAAATACGCATTAAACAAAATTTTTATTTTAAAACTCAAACAAAACCAAAAAAAAAAAATTACAAAATATTTCCAAATATTAACAAATTTTCTCGGGCACTCTCCTTAAGTGATAAAACTTTAGTTTGGTGATTGTGAAATTTTTATCCTCAAAGTACAAAAACATCTTTGACTGTATCAAGACTGAACTTTCTTTTCTTGCAATTTGTTTATAAAAATTTATTCTCTTTTCGATCAATTAAATAAACTTTGAAGACAAACCATTTCACATAATTTCGAATATGTATTGAAAACGAAACCCAGCTTTAGATTTGATTATCACTACAAACCTTAGAGTATTTAAATTACTGTTGGATCGCCCTGTAGGGCACAAGCAATAGTAAAAATTAAAAAACAAAACAAAAATAATATTTGCTGATAACGTCCATATTACGCACGAGGCATCATAAGCAACTACGGCCACAGAATGCACTCCAGCGAGCCAAACATTCGAGAAGCGTGGTCAGGCTTCACTATTTATAAGAAGCTTAAAAGCAGAAGAAAAAGAATGAAGATTAACACGATAAGCAAGCCCCCAAGAACATGAGTAAGAGAGCGAGAGAATAGTGGAGGCCAAGAGTCAGCGAGCACGACTTTGTAAACTGAAAAAAATGTAAACAGAGAGCCAATCAAACTTGAGTTTATTTTTTTTAACAAAAAACAACAACAACGACACTGACAATGATTGATGACAACAAAACGTAAAAAAAAAATTAATAAAAATTCATAACGAACAGAATATTTTATAAAAAATTTGGTTGCATGTTGCATCAAACATGTTTGAAACGAAAAATAAGTTTAAACAAGCTTAGCTCTGTGAGTGATTTGAAAAAAAAAACAACAACAACTTTGTTCAATGAAAAGAATCACAAGACCGGTGTGCGAAGGTTTCCCACTAAGACGTCTCTTTTTTCGTTTTCTACAATGCTCTCACACTATCTCACTCACGCTCATTTACTCAAAACGACAAAAATTTGTTTTTTTTTTTCTTTTTTTTTTAGAGCTGGCTTCGTGCATTGGCTTCGTTAGCGGCGTATAGCCAGCCGTTAAGTCAAGTTAAAAGTGTTAGTGCTGAAACGTAGGTTTAAGGTTTGCTAAGAATGACTTTTGCTTAGATCGAACACTTTGCACGATCACGGCATACAACATTGATCGTGTGATCGGTTGTTATAAAAGTAGCAAGGACATAACGACGAGACATTAGTCGAAATCTATAAACGCAACGCGAGAAGTCGTCTACTCTTTACACTGCGTAAAATATATCAAAAAAAATATTTTTTAAATTTATTAAAAAAAAATAAAAATAATTAAGTAAATAAAAAAATATTTTTGCGTGAATTTTTATAAAATAAAAAAACAAAGATCAACATTAAAAAATAAAAGTATTTTATTAAGGAACAAGAGAAAAAAAAAACAAACAAACTATTTTAGAAGAAATGTTGATAAGAAGACAGTGTTAAGTTTTAAAAACAAAACCAAACAATTTTAAAATAAAAAGAAATCCTTAAATTACTTCTAAAAGGAAAATATTTTGTAACAAAAATAATGAAAACTATTTAAAGGAAAACCAGAAAAAAATTTCAAACAATAAAATAAAACTTATTTACATTAGAAAACAACAAACAAACAAACAAACAAAAAAAATAAGGATTTAAATTCCCAAAAATTATTTAAAGAAAATAAATTTAAAAGAAAGAACAAATTATTTTAAAACGGCTTTAAAATGATGACCGATTCGTTTATCCTAACATTTTTGGTGCGCCAATTCAAAACGAACGAAATGCAACATTTGCTAGTGGTTTTCGTTACCATTCTAACGGTCATTAGTTTCCTGCAAAAGCTGGTGAATTTATATCGTGAATTGCGTAAACTGCCGCCTGGTCCATGGGGCTTCCCCATTATCGGTTATCTTATGTTTATGGGCAATGAGAAACACACGCGTTTCATGGAGTTGGCCAAAAAATACGGTTCACTGTTCTCTACGCGCTTGGGCAGCCAATTGACGGTAGTGATGAGTGATTATAAAATGATACGCGAATGTTTTCGCCGTGAAGAATTCACCGGCAGACCGGATACACCATTTATGCAGACATTGAATGGATTCGGTAAGTTTAATTTGTGGAAAAGAAATTTGAAAACTAAAAATAGGAAAATAATTAAAAACAGAAAAGGGCAAAAGAAAACAAATTTATTTGGAATTTATTTTCATGTTCAAAAAGAGACGTGAAAAATGATTCCTAATTTATTGAATTGAAGAAGTCAAAGTGAAAAATTATTTTTAATCGTCAAAAAATATTTTAAATACTGAAAATCAATGGAAATGTGAGGAATTGAAGAAATATATTTTTTCTTTGATTAAAATAAAGCGGCGGAGAAAAAAATTGAAATAAAAAATATTTTGTTATTTTTAAAAAATAAATATATTTCCTCAATAAAAATGCATTTTATAAACACTAACATTCTTTAAGGAAAATTTTATATAAAAAATTAAACAAAAACATTTTGTATATAAAAAAATTCACTTTATTATACTATTTTTTCTTTAATTTTTTTAATAAAACAAAAATGTATATAAAAAATTAAAGCAAAATTTTTTATATAAAAAAAAGAACAATTTTTTTATATAAAAAGTTAAGACAAAAATTTTTTATATATACAAAATTAAAAAAACGTATTTTTATTTATAAAAAACCAAAAAAAAATTAAAGAAAAATTTTTTATATAAAAAATTACCATAAAAATTTTTCTTGTACAAAAAATTTTATAAAAAGTATTTTTATTTATTTATTTCTTTATTATATTTGAATAAATAATAAACAAAACAGAAATATTTAATAATAATAATTGCTAGAAAAAACAAATTACGATTAATAAACAAAATTTTATTTCAAATTTTTTATTTAAAAAAAATCAATTTAATTTAATTTTGTAAAACGATCTTTTCCATTAAAATCCATTTTAATTTCTTTTCTTTTTTTTCAAATAATTTATTTAAAAAAAATTTTGTTTCTACGATATTTTCCATTAAAATATTTTATTATTTTTTTTTTCTTAATTTTTCTATTTAAAAAAAATTTTGTAGGCGATATTTTCCATTAAATTATTTTTTTTTTTTCACATTATTTGTTTTAAAAAAATTTGTTCAACGATATTTTAAATTAAAAAATTTATTTTTTTCAATAAAAATGTTTTTTAGTTTTCAATCATTTTTTTTTTTAATATGTAAAGGTTTTTAATATTAAAAAAACAATTTTTAATATTTCTTGTGTTTCTTAAATTGTGACAAATTAAAGACAAAACAAAACAAAAAAAGACTTTTTTTAATTTAAAATCGTGCCCAACACGTGAACCCCATTTTAAAAAGATTAAAAAGGAAATATTCAGTTTATTTTTTAAATTGCAATGGTTTGTGTTAAAAACTTGAAAAATTTTAAGCCAATTAAAAACTTTTTTTTTTTTTGGAAATTAATTTCATTTAAAGTATTTAAAAAATTATCTGCCATACGAAAACGTAAACAAAAACAAAATAAAAAACCAAATAAAAGAACAGAAAATAAAAATTTCTGCATTCGCCGCATTTACAATAAAACAGCGCTTTTTGGTTTGGTTTCGTTACGAATTTGGTTTTTTTCCTTGACTTGGTTGGAGGCAGCAAAGAAAAGAAAAAATCATCAGAAAATAATCACGTTTTTTTTTATAATTTGTTTGGTCCTCTTCTTGTTGTTGTTTTAAAAACAATTAACTTCTTGCACATTTCGATTTAATTTTTTTTTCTTATTTTTTTCTTGCTTTTTTGCAATTTTTGATAAAGTTTTCTTTTCCCATTTTTTTTTTTGTATTGAAAATGTGGAATTTTTTTATGTTTCTTTTAATTTTTGTTTAATTGTTGCATTGTATTGTAAATAATAAAAATGATTTTAAAGTAGGTTAATTTTGAGATTTTTATAAATTAAAACGAAGTAAAAAAAAACGTTGTGTTATTATACATATATTTTTTGCTTTTTTCTTTGGTCATAATTGTTGGAATATTTTTCAAAAACGAAAAAAAAAGTTGTATGCTTTTAAAAACATTTTTTTTCTTTCGTTTGTTTTGTTTTTAAACATCAACAGTAAAATATAAAAACAAACCCTTTCCATTTATTTATGAGAAGCCTACCTCAATTAAAACTTAAATGTGCAAAATTAATATCAAAACAACACTTCGTTTGTTTTTTTTTTTTTTGGCGGTATAAACAAATGAGTAATGCACACAGAATTTCATTTCAATATTTATTTAATTGGGACCTAAAATATACACGATATTTCTCATGTTAATGTTAAGTATTAACAAGTTTTCTTAGCTTTAAAATTGTTTACAGAATTGTTAAATCATTTTTGTTTATAAACAAAGTTGCCTTATATTGCTTAGTTACCACACATAAATTCTACTTGTAAACAATAACGCATTTTAGTATATAAATTACGAATTTAGTTTATTATCGTAAAAAAAAGAAATTTAAAATAAAAAATTTTAAAATTTTTCCTTAAATGAAAATATTTGTCTGCAACAATGTTGCTAAAGTTCTAGCAACAATGTTATACACTCTATTCTTATCCCTTGTTTCAGTAAAAAGTAAGGACACTCAATTTAGTTTGTGTTTTCCATGCAAACAAATGAAATATTTGCCAACAACAATGTTTCTAAAGTTCTAGCAACAATGTTGCAGACACTTTTCTTACTCATTGTGTCTATAAGATGTATGGGGACACATAATTTAGTTTGTATTTTCCTTGCAAACATACGTTTGTCTGAAACAAAGAATCTATTTAATTTGCTTAGCAACAATGTTGCTACAGTCTATGGACAAATTTACATTTTTTAACATTTTTTATCTGTCATACTAATTTTTGTAAATTTTGCGTTTCATTTAATTGCAGGTATTATCAATAGCACTGGTAAACTGTGGAAGGACCAAAGACGTTTTTTGCATGAAAAACTACGTCAATTTGGCATGACCTACATGGGCAATGGCAAACATATCATGGAAAAGAGAATAATGGTAAGTAAACATAGCATTTCTGGCACACTTTCTAGAATTTCATAAAAACTTACACAAACCCTATGTGTTCTATCGACTATTTTACAGATCGAAATCCATGAGTACATACACAATTTGAATATATCCGAGGGACAACCCATGGATATGGCTCCGGCTATTTCCGTTGCCGTCAGCAACGTCATTTGCAGTATTATGATGTCAGTGCGTTTCTCCATTGATGATCCCAAATTCAGACGTTTCAATTTCCTGATCGAAGAAGGCATGCGTTTATTTGGTGAAATCCACACAGTGGACTATATACCCACTGTACAATATTTCCCCAGTATTTTGACGGCCAAAAATAAAATTGCCAAAAATCGTGAAGAAATGCAAAAATTCTATCAGGATGTTATCGATGACCACAAGAAAACCTTTGATGGTTCGAATATACGTGATTTGGTTGATTTCTATTTGGCTGAAATTGAAAAGGCCAAACAGGAGGGCAGAGATGAAGAACTATTCGATGGCAAAAATCATGGTGAGTAACAGAGAGAGAGAGAGAGAGAGAGAGAGGAAACTTATATCACACAGTGTTTATAAAATACTAATGTTTTGTTTTTGTTTTCTTTTTTTGATTCTTTTTAGAGGAACAAATTGTACAAGTGATTATTGATTTATTCTCCGCGGGCATGGAAACCATTAAAACCACTTTACTGTGGATTAATGTGTTCATGTTGCGTAATCCAGATGCAATGAAACGTGTTCAAGATGAATTGGACCAGGTTGTAGGACGTCATCGTTTGCCTTCGATTGAAGATTTACAATATTTACCCATAACGGAATCGACAATTTTAGAATCAATGAGACGTTCCAGCATAGTACCATTGGCCACCACACACTCACCCACAAGGTAAGTTTGCTAATTTGATTTTTGAAAGCGATCTCAGAATTACCTTCACTTTGTTAAGATTACTAAGAAAAGTTCATTAAACTTTATCTAAGCAATGCACTGCAATGCAATGCAATGCACACTTTGCTTTGCTAATTAAACTGCCTCCATCTACTAGCTAGTTGGCTTGGCTGGCTGCTCTATTCTAATGTCATTACTGTAGACACACACACACACACAGATCTCCTAAACATTTTTGTAATTTTGTTGTTGTTGTTGTTCTAATATAGAAACAAAAACAATAACACAAACCGAAACAATTTTTTTCAATTAAATTGTAATTCGTAAGCGAATGTGTATGGTGTGGTGTGTTATGGTGTTGGTTCGTTCATAAGCTGGTCTTTAGCCATACGCACTGCACTGTATGATGTATGAACTAACACCATACATACAGCATACACCATAAGAGTGGAGCATATGTTTTATTTTTAATTTCAATCTGTAAGCCCGTTACTGCACTGCACTGCACTCACTTGCTTGTTGTGAGTTGTGTTGTGTTGTATGTTGACTGACTGACTGACTGGCATTTATAAGATGCGTCGTAATTTGTCCCAGTTTTGCTTTCAGATTGCTTCCAAGATTAAAAGCTTTAATTTTTTTCACACAATTTTTGTTTTTTCTCTTTTTGTTTTTGTTTGTTATGAATAGAAAAATAGAAAGACAAGAAAGAAAAAAAAACTATAAAAACGCCATGCAAGGCAATCCACAATCAACCATAAAGCCAGGCCTTTTAATAAACTTGAGGCACTTTTTGTTGTTGTTGTGGTTCTTTTTTCAATTGTTTTGTATGCCACAACAACAATACCAATAACAAAGACACTGAAAAAATAAACTGAAAGAAAAAAGACAACAAAAAATAGTTTTGTATGGAAATTTTCAAAATAATGTTCGAATGTGGAAACAACAAAACACGTGAGATTGTAATTTTTCAATAAACATTCGCTAATTTATACTTATTTTTCCTTCCATTCGATGTTTTTTTTTTTTTGGTTGCTTTGCAACAAGTTTAGACCGGCCGGCTTTTAAATTATATACACAATACGTTCGCTAGAAAGAGAAAAAATGGCAATAAATTTTTGTCTATAAATTATGGCTCAATTATTATTTATGATATCCACAGTCAAGTTTATTGAACTTAAAATACCATCTGGCATCTGGCATTACATACTGAAATGTATGTCAGGAAAAATTTTTTTGGAATTCTTTGTTTTTTTTTTTTTAGAATCTCATTCTACTAAGTGTTCTTTATTAATCAAAATATTTCCCTTCTCTTGTATTCTTTTATTTGCAGAGATGTTGAGGTGAATGGCTATAAAATCCCAGCCGGTTCTCATGTCATTCCCTTGATCTACAGTGTACACATGGACCCGAATTTGTGGGATAAACCAGAAGAATTTAATCCACGCCGTTTCTTGGATACGGAGGGCAAAGTACGTAAACCCGAATACTTTATACCGTTCGGTGTGGGTAGGCGTATGTGTTTGGGTGATGTTTTAGCCCGTATGGAATTGTTTTTGTTTTTTGCCTCGTTTATGCATTCTTTCAATATTACGCTACCCGAAGGCCAGCCCTTGCCTAGTCTAAAGGGTAATGTGGGTGCCACCATAACACCGGAAGCATTTAAAGTGTGTTTAACGCCCAGGCCGTTGCAGTTGAATAGCACAACAATTGAACCACATCATATGCGTAATGTTGGATCAAATTGAATTCAATTTAATCGCTAGTAAGCGATCTGTTCAAAAGCTTTTTATACATATTAAGGCCTTTTACCAAAAAAAAATTAAAAAAAAAATCTTAAAAACAACAACAACAAACAGGAGAGATTGAAAGACAACAAAGTACAACCAAGCATACAACAAATTTTTTAACACTTTGGGTTTAAGGCCTTAATAGCAGCGTTAACAAACAAAAATAAACAAAAGCTAATGCATATGCAGAGCACGGTTTTGTTCCTGAATGGCGTTTTTTTTGCACCAACAACAAATCTTTACTAAAAAAAAACAAAACACCCGGAAAACATTGAAAACAAAAGCAATGGAAGAGAACTTCTTAAGTTCTCTTATGTTTTAAGACCAAAAAAAGATAAACAAAAATACAGAAAAAATACATGTAAATCAACAAGCTTTCAAATGCTATACAAATATTTTAATGCAAGCTTTCAAATGCTATATGATTTGCTTTTGTGGAATAAACATTCTTAAGTTTGAAGCCAAGTAAGGAGACAAAAAATAACACACAAAAAAAAATATTAAAAAAAATCATTTTTTTTTTTAATTTTTTAATTAATGAATCTACAATTAGTTCAAAATATAAAAGAAAAAAACAAAACAAAACAAAAACAAAAACAATAACAAACAAATTCTATTCTTTAACCCCCTAGAAGCTGTGTTCAATAATAGCCATACAGGCTTAATTATTTTAAGCTTGTATTGGTAAAAACAAACAAACAAACAAACAAATATTATTTATACATACATACATACATACATAGAAAATAATTAATAATTATATAAATAAATAAAAATCTGTGGTTTAGTTTTTATGATAAGCGAATTGAAACAAAAAACAAACAAAAAAAACACAAGAATTGAAGAGCTTTTCTTCAAAACATAAATGAATTTTGCATTGAATTGTTTTTTTAAATTATTTTGCTTTTGTAAATAAATAATTTCATTTAACATTACTATATGCATTCATATGACAAGACATTTAATTTTTTTTTTCTTTTGTAAAATTAAAAATATTTTTCTTCTTTGTTTTATTTCGTTTTTAACCTCAAAAAAATATAAACTTTTTTAACAAAAACAAGAAGAAGAATCTTTAACATTCATAAGTGCCAACACCATTAATTAATAATTTGTAATTATTTTTCTAATTTTTATTTCTTATATTTCTTATATTTCATTATAATTTATACAAAAAAATATTAAAAGAAAAAAAATTTGAAAAAAAAATTAAAATTAAAAATAAAAATAAAAAAAAATTCTAAATGTTTTAAATATACACAAGAAATTTTAATTATTTTAACACAAAATTATTTTAAAGAAGTATACACCATAAAATAATCATAATAATAATAATAATGATAATCTGTAATCATTTAAACACAATTAGTATATAATTTATGTTGTTTTGTTTGTTAAATAGTAATTAATTGTATTATTTAAGTTCACCACACATCTCCACCCTTCTCCTCCCACACACTTTCACATACACACACACATCCTTTCTAGAATTTATCACAAACAAATTGTATTGAAAACATTTCATTTTTATTTTTATTAAGAAAATTACAAAAAAAAATACAAAAAAAAAACATTTTAAACATCAAAAATCCTTATTTAATAATTAAAAAAAAAGAAAATAATTTTTCTAAAAAAAAAATCAATCCTAAAATGCATTTTTTATTTCACCGGAGACATTTTCAATTTGTATTTAAACGGCGTTAAGGTAATGCCACACTCGCCTTGCATATCAATATCTTGGCTTTCTTCACTTAAACGTATACGAAAATTCCTCACTATCAAGCCACCATACAGCAGCAACAACATTTTGGCCAATTCATCGCCCAAACACATTCGTTTGCCCGTTTGAAACGGTATAAACTGTTGCGGCTGTTGATAGGTTGCATCGTCAGCGCTTAGAAATCTTTGTGGCTTGAATTTTTCCGGTTCATGCCATACTTTCGGATCCATATGAATAGCCCATTGCAAAGGCAATATCATGCTGCCTTTCTTTATATTATAACCGCCGATCTGTACATCTTTCACACAGCCATGGGGTATACCCAATGGTACCACCGATCGTATACGCTGCACTTCCGCTAGGCAAGCCTTTAAATAGTCAAGATGCTCTAAATCGTCAAGGCTAAGAGTTTCACAAGGTATGTTAAGCAAGTGCTGGAATGAAAAGGATAATTAACAAAAGTTGAAGACTTGTAAAGTTGTTTAATATGGATTTTGTATAAATTTAACTTCATATTGTTACGAAAATGAAGAATCTAGATACTGGTTTTTTGCTTTTACATCGCTTAACATTAAAATTGTAAACAAAACCTACAAAAACAAAACAATGCAGTAAACAAACCTGTTTACAAATTATCGTACTGCTTAATATAACAACAAACATCAGCATAAAAAAATGTAAACAAGTAAACAAAAAAATACACCAACAACACTACAATAATAAATGAAAACAAAATACACAGGCAACAATTATTAGTGCTTATAACGAAGTTTACATTTATAGAGATTTGGAAAGGCGAAGTCATGAACATTCGCCTTCAAGAACATTCATCAGATTGTTTACCCTGACATATAAAGGGCAAAGCAAAGCAGGTGACTGGGTTAGTGAAGTTCAGTCAATCTTGTGTAAAGACGCCGTGCGTTCGAAGAGAGTAATCGTGGTTTGAAGATCTCCATTCCAAATATCTTTCGAATAATTGTCTTGTAATTGTTATTGTTTATGCAAAGGGTATTAACAAAGGAATAACAAAGAAAAGCAATTGTTTTGTTTACATCAAGTTGTGAACAGTGACACACAGAATTTTGCGAATAATAAAGAATTTTAATTAAAACAAAACACCGAAATTATTTTTAAATTATTTTAAAAGGTAAAAACGTAGCAATATAAATTTTACTAGCACTTCGAAGAAGGACTGACTAAAACGACCTCTGAATATATTCTGAGGAATAATACTCTGCATTACACAAAAATTATAAAACGTTCTTGAGATTCTAAGAAATAGTGTGTTGGCAAACTAGACTTGAACTTGTAAGTTCAAACCTCAGCCCTGAAATATTAACTTAAACGAAATGTGGAAAAATATTTCTTTTGGCGAAACAATACTCCTTATGTCCATGCTTGTCTACAGCATGCATTTCGTTCTGCCCTCATTTACTGCCACACACATCATGCTAGATCTCCGTTCAATAGCCCTAGCTGCAGAAGTAACATCTAGTTTGGTACGCCCTATGAATCTATATCATCAGCGTGTACCCTCACCTTCCGTAGAACTGTATCCATGACGAAGTTGAAGAGTTTGCATGATAAGCGATTGCCTTGTCTAAACCGTCGCACAGTATGAAAAGGCTTGGAGACGTTCTTAAAGACGTAAGGAGACGTCCTTAAAGACGTAAGGAGAGATAAAGTTTAGCAAAAATTTTTTGCCCAGAGTCGACATTGGTCGATAAAACACACAGCATTGGTTGTGTGGAAGCTAGGTTTTGATCCTGGCTAATGGATTCGTATGAATGAATACGCCTACTCGCTATTACTATTGCATAGCTATTATTGAAAGAGTTCTTAACTAACAGATAGGCAATCCTACTCTATTAAATACAGTCAACAAAAGGATTACATACATAATTGGTCATTACAACCCTTCCGTCAGGATTACAACCTAGTATCTCACACCAAATATGTTGTGTGTGTTAATTTTATCTATAAGTAAAAGGACCTACAGTTTAAAGTCGACTCAGAACGACAGCCTTTTGAGAAACTTTTCCTGTCAATTTTTATGTACTCTGAGATTTTTGTTTCCAGAAATCTGCTGAGGTAGTCGCCGAAGAAATATTTTTCATATTTTCGTTTTGATGCCTGACCAGGGATTTGCACCAAGGCTTTACATCTAACAAGCCAACACACAACCTACTAGACTGCTAAGACTTGTTAGAAGTATATTCTCCAGACCTACCTTTCTTAACTCCTCTTGTATTTCCGGTTCCTTGGCCATATACAAGAAAAACCAACGCAAAGTAGTCAATGTGGTATCCACACCGGCACCAAACAAATCGGCCAACAAGTGACGCAATTGCTTTTGGCAAAAGAACTCTTTGGCAATTTGTTGTTGCTTGAGATCGTGGGATTTTAAAAGTTTCCCTCTTTCCTCTAAGAAGTACTCCAAAATGCAAGTATTTTTCTGTGGAATTTGATTTTCAGGACTTTGTTGTCTTTCCAGCAATTTCTTCTCACATTTCCTTATGATGTCATCATAGATGGCATGGGTTTTCCGTTTGCCTTCCAATAGGAATTTTATATTTCGTTGGTTAGAGGGTAAATGCCTGCAAGTAAGGCAATTTTGTTTAACAAGTTTTTAAAGTTTTTATCACAAGACTTTCATTTTTTTTTTTTTGTTAATAAAACGATGACTAATAATTTTGCGGTCTGCTCTTACTTACCTTAAGAATGGCAAAAAATTCACAACACCTGAGACACCAATTAATTTTAAACCCTCTTCCTGTAGCTCTTGAAAATAACGCCAAGTGACATCATCACGTGCATATGTGATGCCAAACACAAGATCGTTAATAATGTTGCCCAGAGTATGTTGCAATGCGGGCAGAGGATCAACATCAACATCAACATCAGCATCAGCGTCAGCAACACCTAAACAATTCGTAGAGTCATCGTGAAGCCACTGAAAAAACCACAAGAAACAATCAAAAAGAAATGAAGAAAATTAATAGAAAACGATTTACAACGAACTGCCAAGATCCCTTAAACCGGGTTTTCAAACATGCATGTTGTAATGGTATGGCTAACGTATGGCAAAACCGAACACATCGTATGTACATGTTGAGTGTACGAAATTTCGGAAGAACGAATGAACGAAAAGCGAAAGCAAAAAAGCAATAACAAAATATGCACATTTTAATTATTTAGATCGTCCGTTTCTGTTTTGCACTCGTCAGAAGAGAACAAAAACAAAAACAAAACAAAAAAAACCGTAAAAAGCAAAAGCGATAAAATAAAAACGAAAGTAAATGTTTAAACACATAAAGCAGCAGCAGCCGTTAAGAAGAATGAGAAATGAAGGTGAAACTGACAAAAGCGAATGGAATGGCAAAATAACCAAGACTTGCAGATAATTTATCAGCCAGCAGCCAGAACAAGCGTTCACATTGTCCAGACAGACGTCAGCAACTGTCTTCCAAAGAAAAGTCTGACAAACAGTCTTATAATGGCTCCCCGGCAACAACAAATCAATGTGTTTTAGAACACAATGAAAGAAAGAGAACAGAAATGAATGGCTTGAATGTTCAGGCAATCAGTTAGCCATGCCATGCCATGCCATGCTGTGGTATCTATACAAGGACATTCACTTTTGTTTGTTCCACAGACAGGAATATTTTAAGGTTGTTGTCTTGAATGTATTGGTTATGTACGTAAACGCTGATAAATGTTTGTATTTTAATTTGGCAAAAAAAAAAAGAATTTCAAAATCATTCATTCATTCATTCATGCTTATGACTCACAGACGAGAATATTTTGCCGACGAGCATATAACAAAACCTCATCAATTTCTTTTATGTCGTATGTATGTATGTACAGGTAAACCAATGACGTCTGTAAACTCTTTTGTGTGAAATTTTGCAATTTATTGTACCTACCTGTATGCATTGCTGTACCCCCTTAACAATACGTTGTTCTAAATGGCAACGTATTTCATTGAATTTCTTAGACATGCCCAGGCCTTTAAGCCAGTCAATGGTATGACGTCTTTGATCCTTCCAAAGGGCACCTTCAGCACAAATTAAACCTTTTTTTTTTTGGCAAACAGAAAAAACAAAACAAAACAAAACAGAAAATAAAACGGAAATAAAGTTTGTTGCTTAAGTCTTTTGTTTTTACACACACAAACACGTGCACACTTACCATAACCACCCATTATGCCATGTGTCACATACAGCGGTGCTCGGGCTGTAAATTCTTCGCGTCTTAAGAAATCTCTTACCAAGGCAGCATCTGTTAAGACGATTGTATCAATCGTGCCCATCTTTAGTGAATAAATTGATCCGTATTTGAAGGATAACTGTTGCAGGGTTTTATACGGGGCCTTAACATTTAAGTAAGGCAAATAACCCAAGATTGGTAAACCAAAAGGGCCTGGTGGCTGATGACGCATGCCTAAGAAATATCGTACACAGAGGTAAGTGAACAATCCCGCAGCACAGATGATGAAAATCTCCTAAAAGTAAAAAAGAAACAGAAAACGGAGAGTAAAATAAGAATTGAGAAACAGGAAATGCCAATTGAAAGGAGCATCAATACATTGAATTTTTAAAATTAAAAAATAAAGAAAAAAAACTTTCAATTATTGAATGAGTTTGTAAGGCTTCAACGATAATTTTAATAATTTAACCAAAAATATTAGAAAGAAATTCTTTACAAAGTCATTGTAAAGACAACACGGATTGTACAAGGACAGTCACGTTGTGTTTCTAGTTTCCTTTGTTAGCAAAAAGCAATTAGAAAGTGCTAAACTTACATGAGTCCATTTAAATAAAAAATGTGAATTCTATCCGAATCACCTTCGGCCAAACGTGTTCTGTCAACAAACTCTAAGTACCCAAGAATCATTCGTCTCAGGTTTCCAAGTACGGAAAAGGACAGAGAAGATGCTCAATGATAATTACGAACATGAGAAGAACATTCACAAGGATAAGCTTCCACATCATTATAGCTTCTGGAAAAGTATGCCCACCATCCAAGAACAAAGAGTCGTTTTGTAACTGCTATGAGGTTCCTTAGAAGTACTCTGGTCAAGGTAAACACAAGTTTTGTATTGGCTTATGAATCAAACATAATTCGAATGGTATGAGTTTGATGTCAACGTTATACGAATACTCATTGTAATCTGTACTAATAAATCAACGTTGTGGTGAGTACGAATGAATCGAGTATGTATACAATATTGTTGACTCACTTATATTAAAAATTTAATGAGTGCTTATGAATAGCGAAAGAACGATTCATTGCTAAACTCTGCTCGCTATCTGCTCTAAAAACTCCCGATATTCTTGGACAATCTTAAACATGGTGTATTCATTCGCTAGGGATCCAATGGCTGCTTTACTGTCATTAATAATACCTTTACTCCCTGTTCTCTTATATTGAATTCATACAACAGCAGTATTTGTAGACATTATTTCAGCCTGGAATCGAATTCTATTGCTCAGAAAATAAGAAATTTTGACGAAACTATTTGAATAAAACTAGGCCTGGAAAAAACGAAGCCAACAAAACAACAAACAACGAAGAAGACGACCATAAATCACTCGACAACTAAGATTAATCAAATTGAACAATGTTTTCTAGCAAAATCGAATGCATTGGAGTAATCTCGTGGCATTCAAGGCTTTGTAATTGTGGTATAAAATGAATTTGTAGTCGCCATAGTCTAGTAGGTAGTGTGTCGACTTATTAGACGTAAGGCTACGGTTCAAAACCCAGGTCACACATCAAAACCAAAATATGAAGAAAATATTTCTTCGGCAACTGCCTTTCAGCAGATTTCTGACAAAAATTCTGAGGATAAAATAAAACTGCCATGTAAAGTTTCTCAAAAATCTGTCGTTCGGAATCGACCTTAAACTGTAAGTCCCACCACTCATGTATAAAATTCACGCACCCAACATTAGTGTTGTGAGAAGGTTGAGAAGTTTGTAATCCTGACTGAAGGGTTGTAATGACCAATTGTGTATGTATATATGTACGATACATATGTATATATAATATAAAAAAATAAAAAAAATTAAACAATATTTTTCAGCAAATCGTATGTAATGGAGTAATCTTGTGGCAATCGAGGTTTTAATCGTGGTAAAAATTGCTTTAAAAAATTTTTATAAATTATTTCCTAGATTACCGTCAACAAATACTTCAGTTACATGTACTTATGTATGTATGTACTTACCAATAACGACCAATTGTTGACGATCATGAAATCCATTTTTTTTTTGTTTCAAATTTGATTCGATTAATGGACTAAAATTTAAAAAACATAATTTTATTGTGTTAGAATTTAAATCAAATTAATGCCTTTACTTTACTTACGTTCTTTACTTGATAAAAATTACAAAAAAATAAAAGAATTGCAAAGAAATACCGCAGAAAGAATTAAATTTTTAACACTTTTCTTTAACACTCTCCGTAGAATACTGAAATGTCAGCAGAAATTAAAAACAAAAAAAAAACAAAACGCATTTAAAACGGACAACTTCAATTGCTATACACGTCCCATGACAGACTGTTATGACTTACAAATTCAAGACGAGAGTGGACTTAATATGTTAGTTTTTATTCGACAACAATAACAACAACAACATGAATGCCTATACCAGGATGGTATACATATTACACTTAGGGAAACTACAACAAACACTTGAGATTTTTTAAAACAGAAATACGCTTCAGAATTGTCATTGCGTTGCCGAAACATTTTATTGTATTTCAATACAAAACTGTACATGTGGTAATATTGTTTAGGTTTTCTTGTTTTGCAGTGTAGGATATCGTTACAAACATCAAAATTGAGACGCTCCTCTACCTGCTGGGACAGTCATACTGAAATGTACAGCATTTACACGCAGTAAAATTGAAGCCGAAGATATTTTTTGGTAGCCGTACTTAAGTATTTAAAGAAACAAAGGGCCTCTGCAATTCGTTGTGTATGGCTGGCTATTCGATCGGGTAATTTTAAATGCGCATTTATTTACTGGAGTATACATACATATGTATCTCCATTGGGGGCTATTGGCAATTCATGAATTGCAGATGAAGCTAAATTGTCGACAATTTGTTTTCAATTTGTTGACTCCATTAACGTTAAATCCAAATACATATTTTTTTCTTTTATTATGAATGTTGTTATTGTTGTGGTTTTTCTTACAACAAAAAATTGTTTCGAACTGAAAAACTTTGTAAGATAAACGAAAATATTCTTACATCATCAGGCCATTGTGACATTGAGTGCAAAGAAGTTGTTTCATGACTTCGTAGAAGCATGAAAGAAACAATAAAGGTGGCCAGGATTGTCTGGGATGACAATCCCTATCATGTCTTGTATGGAACATTGCTTTAAATAATCTGATTATGGAACAAGGTTTTAGGAGAGCATCATAGATAAGAAATGCCATTGAAGAGATGGAAAAAAGGGAAGAACATAATAGAAACACTGTTAATAGAGATATCATATCTTGTTAATCGTTTTATTATTATTTGCAGCCGTATTTGAACAGTGAATGCCATGTGAACAGTAATCAACTCATCTCTAATATGATACGATAATTTCGATATTCTGATATTCAGCTACTTACTTACTTAATTAGCCATTAACAAACCGATAACGGATTTCGACCTGACTTAATACGTCCTTCCAGGAGCCTCTGCTTCTTATGCGCCAACGCCAGTTGATCACAGCAATCGATGATAGGGCCTCCTTGATTTGGTCCTCTCCGCCGACTTCCGCAAATCCCCGCATCAAACACCCGTCTCGCCGGAGCATCCTCTTCGAACGAAATGGCCGATTCAGTGCATCCGCTGGATGTTAATCGTTGAGGAGCTCATACAACTCACTGTTGGATCGTATAAGAAAATCATCGCCAACTCCTACTTGACCAACTCGCCAACTCTTACGTACGGTTTTTCTCTCGAATACTATCAACGCTGCTGCATCAGTGCTTAATAGTGTCAATGCCTCTGTGCTATAAAGAAACAAGGCAAGGATAAGAGTCTTGTAGAGTATTGGACTAGAAATCCGTATCTATTTTTTCAGGTGGAAATTATTCTTCTTTGTAATGATGTTTTTATTTCCAAACTGCTTCAAAAATTATTTCCACCTAAGTTAGCAACTCCCGTTACGATGACAGCTTACTTAAATTGGTCACAACAACCCTTCAGTCAGGATCGTGACTCAACCAATGAAACTGCTATGGCATCTCAAGAACTGAAACAAGTGAAAGAGAGACAATTGTTTCCCGAAATCTGTATAAAAATGGCATTTAATTTGATTACAGAACATAAAGTCTGTGCAAATGCATACAAACACACAGTTTGTCTGTTCAGATGAAAACGTGATCACCACCAGAGATCAGCAATGAATCGTTTTTCCGCTACTCATAAGCACTCATGAAATTTTGAATACTAAAGTGAGTCAACAATATTATAATTGAACTATGTACTCTAATTCATTCATAACTCACTACAACATTGATTTATAAGTACACGTTGCAGTGAGTATGCGTACTCATCGTTGACATCAAACTCATACCATTCGAAATATGTTTGATTCGTAAGCCAGCCTACTCATTTAGATTAATAACTTTAGAAAAATACTTAGAATACTTAGCAATGATTCGACTGATTCGAATTATTCATAACGCATTTACAACAAAAAAAAACAAGACGTACATATAAGCAAAAAAGGACAAAGCAGCAAGCAGAACAAACACACAACCATTTAGTGAGTATTTTAATGTTCGTAAGCTATTCATACACATTTTGTACGTCGTGTATATATGTTGAGTTATGGAGAGTCGAATGCAGCAACATCAGACGTGTTGTTAAGTTTGAAAGAATAAGAGTCATTTGATGTGTATATATACATATATATATGAATATGACGAGTACTTCAAACTATGAATATGAATAGACGTTCCATGATATTAAAAAAGTATGAGTGCGTATAAGTATCAGAAATTATTAGTATGATTCGATTCTACTCATCTTTTTGAATATTCATTGCTGATCTCTGAGCGCCACCTGCCAGCATTCAAAGAAGATCTGCAAATGAACATTTCAGATCAGCCCACTCTCTTCAGTGTCAACTAAATTGAATTCAAGATTAGCGGAAAGAAAACTAATGATCTATGACCCATCCGGAAGAATTCTGTAACACTCACTTGTATTAAGTCTCGTTGTTCCGTTTTTACTTTAAATTTTAAATGCTCAGATCCATTCGATTTGAGATTTGTTAGCAATTAAGTGACGTGACTTTGTTATATTTATTGGTGTCTGGTAGACTACTACGTCAGTCGCAGGAAGTTAAAAATAAAATTCACTTTAAACTTTCATCCAAAGCGCACAATAATGCAATAACAACTGAAACTGCGAAATAATATGAAAAAAAAATAAAAAATAAAAAATTAAAAACTAAATTTAAATCCCCGGAAATAATAGAAGAGAAGAAATTAAAAATAAAATATTTATTTGGCACGGTAATAATTAATACTAGGATTTGCACACAATAACATTTTTATTGTTCAGTTAGTTTATCGCTCGCAGTCTCATTACAGTCATACTCTACCGTAGCAGTTGTAGTAGTAGTAGTAGTAGTATTTAGCACTTCAAGATCAAGTTCAATAGCATTTCATCACTACGCCAAATAAGGACAGAGACTCTAGGGAAACTTAACCATCATCATCATTAACGTCATCATTATTAGCATCAACATCATCATCATCATCATCATTATTATTATCATGAAATGAAGTTTATTAACACAGTTGCTGGACGACTGTAGTCATGCCAGAGTTAAACAAATCAAATGAAATGGAATTGATTCATGGAAAATACTAGATTCACACGCTGCAAGTATAATAATGACGTGGAGGAAGAATGTAAAATGCACTCTATTGCATGGCGTTCACATTATAAATGGCATGACAAATTTGTTTTAAACCTACTGAAACATTTATACTTAACCCTTTGACGGACACTGACGTCTATAGACGTCATAACAAATAACGGAGATACAGCAAGTGTCCCACGGGAAGGACCCTCCTAAAATTTTGGTGTCCGTCAAAGGGTTTAAAGATCATTAACAGTTCGAAGCAGTTACATAAACTAGAATTTTTAATATTCTTTCGACATCAAAGTATTCTTTGTGGGAACCAGGTGGCAGGTCCGAACCAAGTGGCAGGTCTAAGAAGCTCTTCAAACGACATTTTAGCGGTTCGGTGAGAAGCTAGGTTGTAAACCTGACTGAAGGGTTGTAATGACCAATTCTGTAAGTAAGCTGTCATCGTACCGGGCTTTGTCGACTTAAGTGGAAATAATTTTTGTAGCAGTTTGGAAATAAAAACAACGTCACAAAGAAGAATAATTTTCACGTGGAGAAACAGATACAGATTTCTAGTCTAATACTCTACAAGACGCTCATCCTTCACGTGCTTCTTTATGGCACAGTGGCATGGACTATTAAGCACTAATGCAGTAGTCTTGATAGTATTCGAGAGAAAAGTACTACGTAAGATCTTCGTTCTTGTAGGAATTGGTGGCGATAATTTCCTTATACAATCCAACAGTAAGTTGTATGAGTTCGCCAACGACATTGACGTTTTTCTGCGTATTAATATCCAGGGGCTGCGCTGGCTCGGACATCTGAGGCATCAGACGGGTATCTGATGCGAAGATCTGCTGAAGTCGGCGAAGAGGACGACCTAGTTTGCATTGGAAGGACCAGATCGAGAAATCCCTGTCATCGATTGGTGTGACTAACTGGCATAGGCTCTAAAGAAGCAGAGACGCCTGGAAGGCTGTTTTAATGCAGGCCGAAAACCGTTAATCGGGTTGTTTATGGCCAGTTAAGTAAGTAAGTAAGTAATAATCGCAGACATCAAGGAACCTTTTCACTTTCGAAACTGCAAAAAGTGATAAGCACCCAAAGCTGTTGAAATTGTTAGACTAGGCACCAGTATTTTTAAACCAATCGACGTTAGGAAATTTTTTATAGAAATATATAAAATCCTTAATTGATCATTACAAACCTTTAGTCAGCATTCGCACACCATTTCTTGCTTCGCTTCGCCTCAAAGTTTACTAAGCAGATTTTGTCTAAATTTTCTCAGACTTTCTATTCAGTTCTCGAGTCCTTTTCAAGCAATGAAATCACTGAAAGCATTATCACACTGTAAATTTAACTATCATTATCGTTCTCCTGTATTTACTTTGATTACTTCAAGTTCATTTTAGCAAAGATCAAAGCCCAATTTCCAGAACTTTAAAGTTCCAAGCTAAATCATTTGCAGAGTACCTAACTTTAAATCAAAAATAAAGTAATGCCTCGTATACGGCGTCAGCATTTGTTGGCAAATCTAGTATTTGAATGTTTAGAATGATTTCACAATAAGATAAAGAACGTCATCATTTTTTTCCTTAATTGGTAAGTACTTTAAACTAAAAATAAACACAACGCTAAGCTTTTATCAATGCATTGTATTCTTTATAGAAAACTAGAGGGTATAATGGAAAAAAAAACCCCAGTCTTCGTGTTATTAATAACTTCTTTTGTTACAAACCTTAGCAACAACTTAACAACCAGAGTAGTTATTACACCTTACGCATGTGTTGCGTTGCGTTGTGTCTTATACTGCCAATGAAGCAATGATGACTACACGTTCGTTTGTTCATTCGTTTGTTCGTTGGTGATATTTTTAGCCTGTTAAAGGAAAGAACACAAAGAACCAAAAACCCTTCAATATCTCTGCATGTGTGTGTGTATGTGTGTGTGGTTGGATACTGTAAAACTAGAAATGATATCTTAAATCCCCTTTTGAGGATTTAATGAAGCATTAAACAGAAGACTGAACAGAACAAAATTATTTATATTGCTTGCCATTTGCTTGCTGTTGCGGTTGCTGTCATACAAAAACAAAAACTTAAGGAATGTGCACAAATGAAATGGGCAACAACAACAACAACAACAAATACAAATAATCGGCTTCTGCTGTTGTTGTTAAGACAGAAGGGAGCAAGAGAAAAAACCCAAAAAAAAAAAATTTTAACAGCGACGGCAAAACCAATGACCCTTTCTGAGAAATAGAAGACGATTGACCGACCAACCGACAATAAAACAGATCAACCAACAATCCGCTCTACTGCGGGGGGAAAAAAAAGAACGAAAAGAACAAAAACGAGCGCTAAGAAACAAAGGAAAAAAGGCGTAAAACATACATAATAAAACAGTGAAGTAAAGTAAAGGAACAACCGGCGTAATCCTTAACTTAAACTAAAGCATGAGTGTGTGTATGGGCCGTTGTGTAAATAATTTTAGAAAAGGAACAACAAAACTGAACCCCATTGAACTGAACTGAACTGAAGGGAACAGAAATAATCCAGGCGAACTGACAAACGTACGACATAAAGTCAATAGCCCTAGAAACAGCACTGCATTGCACTGCACCGCACCGCATTCGTTACTTTCTTATGCGTTCATTGACTTGAGAATCTTCATGGCTTGGTGGCTTGACAAGAGAACATTGGAGATCCTTTGTGCATATGAAATAAGGGTTCAATGTCCAAGAGGCCGACAGCAGCAGCACCAACGGATATTTGAACAATAAGGAAGAAGAAAAAGAAGAGAGTATACCTATAAAGGGTATTGTTTGTGTTCTTAAAATAGACTCTGATCTGACTATTGCCGCGCATGCGAGCACACATAAAATGTGTCTTTCATCAATAAGAACGTCAAGTGAAGTTCTTTTCCTATAAAAGGTGCTTAGGCAGCTGCAGACGCAGACGCAGACGCAGACTCGAACACAGACAAGAGGGTCAATAAACTAATGCAGATCAATGATCCTTTCGAAGACCATTGGCCTTGTTAGCTATTATTAGACAAAAATAAACGTTCACATAACTTGGGGTTTCTGTTTCTAATCTGCTCTTAATAGCCAAGAGCCGGTGCTTAAAAAATACTAAAAAAAATACCCGCCAATAAATGTTTTTGTTGTTTTTTTGTTTTTTTTTTTGCATGTGAGCGGCAAGCACATGTTGTTCTTTACGGCCAAAAAGAAAAAACCGAAAAAAAAGAAGAAAAAATCACAGCAAAACAAAAAAACTGAATTGAATTGAAATGTAAAATACTCGACTCCGTACAAGTCATGTCTTTTACTTCTGCTGTTACAAATTGAGTTCAGTGAACGTTCTTGAAATGCTTTCTGTTCACTCAACTTGTTGAAGCAAAACAAAAAAAAACTTCAGATCAATGTCCCATTTATTGAGACTTAAATGATCTTTTTTTTTCTTCTTTCTTTCAGTTTTTTTTAATGTAATGGCTAAAGAGAAAATTAAATTAAGGAATGAACATACAACAAGACACAAAAGATGACAATCCGATAAGCAGACAGACAGACAAACAGACACTCAGTTACATTACAACGCATACCGACAGATAAACCAAACCTCTACTCTAGTAAGCAAATGATTAAATTGTGCTAAATATTAAAAGGATGCGGTTGCCACGCTACAATAAAAACAAAATCATCTCTCAAGATGTTTTGTGGTTTAAATTTTCCACGGGCAGCAGTGGCAGGTGAAAACAAAAATTGATCGACTGAATTGCATGAAAATGAAACCACAATTGTCTTAAAATGTGCTTCAAATTAAATGGAAATTTTTATTTCTCTTTTTCTTTAATTAAATAAGAAAGGAAAACTAAACAATAATCAAGGAAAGCTAAGATTTTGAAGATTCATCATCATCTTGAAGGGGAATAACATTTGAACAGAATGACTTTTCAGCAATTTCTACGCTTTGCTCAATACATTTTAATCTTTTAAATAAGGGCCTCAACAGTTATACTGCAATACACACTTGGTTTGATTCCAACCTGAATGTAATTTCGATGCATCATGCTATAAACACAATAGACGCAGCATAACTTTGCCGCCTCATGAGCTTTAATAACTTTAAAGCCGTCAGCAGAAGAGCAAAAGTAATGCAAATAAGCAATAAACCGTCCATTTATTCTTTAGCAATCGTGTCACTGAAATCTTTTTCTGAGTTATTAACAGTTATTATCGCCCCTGACCCGGGATTTAAACCGTAAACTCACGACTAATAAGCCAACACACTACTTACCAGACTACGGTTTAGAACATCTTGTTTAAATTGCTGCTTTGATTCGTCTGTGGTCGTCCTTTTAAACTGTTTATGAGAGTTCGGCTTGTGGCTTGCGCTTCACTGCTTTATTGCCACATTGTGAGCATTACAACTCTGCTGAGAGCATATCACTTTGTCTAAAACACGGTTAAACAGAGAAGGATTTTACCCTCTTTCTTACATTGTATCGATATTGGAGGTAATTCAGTGGTAATGTGTTTGACTTTTATAAAATATTATCAAAGTTGCACTGCGCTATACATACACACCAGAAATCAGCAATGAACCGTTCTTTGGCTCACTCATGAAATTTTGAATACTAAAGTGAGTCAACAACATTGAACTTTGATTCATTCGTACTCAATACCAACGTTGATTTATAAGTACAGGTTCCAATGAGTATGCGTACAATGTTGACATCAAACTCATACCATTCGAAATATGTTTGATTCATAAGCCAAGCCAACTCATTTAGATTCATAACTTTAGAAAAATAATACTTATAGGTGAATCGAGTGACTAAATTTACAACAGTCTTAATTGTTGTTGTTACATTTACAACAAGAGAAAAAAGACACATAAGCAAAAAGAGTACATTGAGTATTTTAGTGTTCGTATGCGATTCATACTTACTTTGTAATTCGTTGTATGTGTTGAGTTATGGAGAGTCGACATCAATAACATCATAGATATTGTTAAGTATGAATATGATGAGTACTTCAAGCTTTGAATATGAGCAGAGATTCCATGATATTAAAATAAGTTTGAATGCGTAGTATAAGTATCAGAAATTATGAATATGATTCGATTCTTCTCATCTTTTTAGGGAGATGATAGTCTTGGGGTATAATTGCCTGTCAATTCGCTTCTTATGACAATGTGACTGAAAGTATGGAAAGCGTGTGTGGCTGATGAAAGCTTATTTACAGGACCTTTCCCTATTATCAAAAATTATTTAAACTGAACCACTGCATTGCTTAAAAGGCAATCGAGAAGCGCAAATGAATGAACAAAATTCGACAAAAGTTTCAGTAAAAATCGCCGGTAAAAGATAATAAGCTTTCCCATCGCTATTTCTTCATTTTTATTTCCATTACAATTCAAAAAAAAAAAAACAAACTCACCCCAGTAAAGTGTAGTTTACCTCTGTACTTAAAATAGTTGAAATTTCATTACAAAAATGTAAAGTGTGAACGCATTGCTTGTTGTATGGATGGTAAGTAAGGTAAGGGTCATGAGAAAAACTGCAATTAAATGACGATATTCGATGATATTCGATGATATTCGACATAAAAATCTGAGCAAAAAAGAAAACAGAAACAACAGCGAGAAAAAAAAAAAAAATTACCGGCTTAAATGAAAAACAAAAAATCACACCGAATTTAATTAATAAAACTAAATATTTCTCTTGTTGTTGTTGTTGTTGTTAATTTAGTTCCCTTCTTAAATACAAAAAAAAAGTACCGAAAATGAAAAAAAACAGAAACAACAAAAACAAAAAAACATGTTTTTAAGAAAAACTCAGAAAAATTGTTAATAATTCTGCATCGCAAAAGACAACAATTTGTTGTTTTTTTTTTTGTAATTTTTTATTTATATTTTGTTGTTGTTATTATTGTTGTTGTTGCTGCTGTTATTCTTGCTGTCGTTTTAGCAGTGTGTTGGTGTATGTTTGTTTAGTTTTTTTCTGTTTTTCTGTCTTTTTTTTTGTTTATTGCGATTTACTATAATACATACGTAGTTCAATGGCTTTTGAGCCATTTTGAGATCAATGCACCTGAGCTAAGCCTCTCAGTTCAGCTCAACTAAGATGCCAATATTACAAAAACAACAGCAACAACAACAACAAAAAAACCACATTCGTACACACATACATATGTGCATACATGGTACATATGTATATGCTGTCATATGTATATATTTTGCAGCAGCCATAAACATGCAGACATTAATCTAGTTATGATGTGTTTGTTGTTGTTAGTGTTGTTGTTGTTGCTGTTGTTGGTGTCATTTTCTTAAGCTGTTTCTTATTCATGTTGCGATGAGATGTTGCGATTGCCGCTGCAGTAGTTGTTGTAGCTGTGCGCAACACTGCTGCTACTAATTCACTCTCTTACTGAAGGCAATTTAGCCGCTTTAGTTGCTGTTGTTGTGGTTGCTGTATTGCATGAAATAAGAGGCAGGCTGGTAGGCAGGCAAGCAGGTAGCAGCAGCAACAGCAGCAGCAGCATTAGTGAATTGAAATCGAGATCGTGTTGTAAAAAACCTTGCGCATGAACGAATCCATGGACATTTCGTTGTTTATTATGAATACAAGTGAATTTGATTTTTTGTGTGTACAGGGCCGTAGTTGTTTTATGTGCGGCCATATAGAGAAAGGCATGCAATTATTTCAAGGCCCTGTGTATGTTTAATTCTACCGGATCTTGTTGTGATGTTTGATGATGTGATGACATTTCAGTTTGGATAAACGGGGGATTTTACAACTTCAGCTACATATATTTGCATCGCTAAAAATATATGGCAGGCAGGAAAGATGATCAAATGATTAAAAGATTTCTGCAACTAAATGGTACTCAAACTATAAAAATGAGCAACATAAACAAAGATTCGGTGGAAAACGAATTTTGAATAATTCTGTAAAGCAATAAAATGTATTAGAAAATCATGGAAACATTTCATATCTGCTCTCTTGAAAGCCAACATTTTGTAGAATGGATATGCAGATAAGTTGGTCATTTGGTCTGGCCATAAAGGCGAAACTAGCAGATGAATCTCCCTATACGTTAAAGAAATTGCTCACTCCAACTGCAGTTCCCAACTGAGGTTTTCAATAATTTTTCAGATTTTTAATCCAAAACTAACAGAAGAAAAAGTCTACAGTGAGCATCCAAAGAAACTGTACATTAATAAATTTCGCTTATTTTGATTTTAAAATTGTTTAATTGGCAGTTTTTAAAATTGAAACAAAAAAAAAAATAACAAAAATTTTCAAAATATTGTATATTGTCAAATTTTTTCGGGCTCTCTCCTTAAATAGTAAAAGTTGACTTTCTGATGATTGTTAGAATTTTATCCTTAAAGTACAGTTTCTTTTAATGCTCACTGTATATGGTTGAAGTGCCCTATTTCGAGAACTCATCGACCTGATATTTGAACGATGTTTTATCAGATGCTATTCTGTTTAACTTTACACTGCATATACAACGGGATGAGAATTGGTGGATCAGTATCATATTTTAATGCTATTCAGCGAGTTCTCGACTTTATTGTCTATTATTACGCGTACTATTCTGTGCACTTTAGTACAGCAATCTTGCATACTTACTTACTTGTTCATTACAACGCTTCAATAAAGACTGCGACCTAATTTTTCACACCACCTATGTTGTGTGGATTAACTTTACCCATGATTGGCGGGGTTTACATTTTAAAGCCAACTTTTAATGACAGATTTTTTGAGAAAACCTTCACGGCAATTTTATTGACTGTCAGAGTTTTTGCCAAAAGGCTACTGGGAGGAAGTCACGGATAGAAATAATTTTTCAAATTTCATTTTTATTTGAGACCACGTGCTGACGTCTAAGAAGCCTTTTTTTCAAAAATCTGCCTTTCAAATTCAACTTTAAACTGTAGATCTTGCCACTCATCGATAAAAATTAACATATACGACATGGGTGGTGTAAAAAACAAAGTCGTAATGCTGACTTAAGGGTTATAATGAGCAGGATGCAGCAGCCTTGATAGTATTCGAGAGAAAAACCGTACGTAAGATATTCGGTCTAGTAGGAGTTGGCGATGATTTACGCATACAATCCAACAATGAGCTGTATGAGCTCTTCAACGACATAGACGTTGTGCAGTATATTAACATCCAGCGGCTGTGCTGGCTCGGCCATGTAGTTCGAATGCAGGAGAATGCTCCGTCGAGACGGGTATTTGATGCGGAGGTCTGCGGATGTCGGTGAAGAGAACGACCTTGTTTGCGTTGGAAGGACCAAATCGAGGAAGCCCTGTCATCATTTGGTGCGACCTTCCGCCTGGAAGGATATGTTAAGGCAGGACTAAATTCGTTAATCGGGCTGTTAATGGTCAATTCAGTATAAATATAATTACATTAGACAGATGACTTCCTAATTAGTCTATTAATGGAACCGAATTAGAAACACATTCATTCAATTCAACTAGAATTTTAATGTTGACTTTACGTTATTTCTCGCCATTGTTTACAATTCTTTTCTATTTTATTCTATTTGATATCATTTAACTTAACACCATCCCTTACACCACTCGTCTGTGGCAGACTAGTAATGAATGACAAGTGATATTCGAATTGCCAACTGTCAGTTTGAGTTTGACACACGATATTTCAAGGTGTGTGACAAATGATGTAATAAATCCAAATAAAATCCCCGATAAGTATAGCAGAGGGCTTCCGAAGTGATTTTCAAAAATTGAATTTAATTTTTGTACACATACATACTCGTGTAATTACTGTAACATGAATGCGTAGAAAAAGAAAACCCCCCACTTGATTCAAAAATGTTTGAATTTAAATTCGAAAATATATGTATGTATGTTGAATGGATGTTAAGAAATTGTCTGGTTTGCCAAGTTGTTTTTGCATTTTTTTCTCTTTCTGAATTAATTTTTTTTTTTTGAATTTTACATCTCATTTGTGTGACACCTGCCATACACGAATGCATTCGAGCGCATTCGAATGTAGAAAAATATTTTAAAATGTTGTTGTATTTGACTTATCGAAGTGTTGTATGTTGTAATTAATAATAAAATATCACATACATATGGACGTAATGGACATACATACTACAAATGGAAGTAGTGTAGTGGACTTAGCTAATAAGTTTTGTTTGGATTGCTTCAGAAGTGGTTTGGAATTTAATTCTGGTTCTGGTTTCAAGAAATTCACAAAAAAAAACAGAAATTTCAGTAAAAATTTTTTAAAAAATTGAAAAAATTTTGTACAAACGATTCTAAAGCTTCTAAAGAACGTTAAGTTTAGTTTAGTTTTCATTTACAATTCACACTTATTGTTGTTGTTGTATTCTTATTATTATTATTATTGTATTTGTTATTGTTAGTAGTGGTGTATACTCACTCACTTCTTATTCAATGTCATTTACTATAAAAGTCACCGACATTTTACTCTTATTCTTTTTTTTATTTTTATTTTCAAAGTTTCTTACAAAAAAAAAAAAAAAAAAAAAAAAAAAGAAGAAAAAAAATGCGAAAAAAGGCATGAAAAATAGTGGAACCAACATAATGCCTTGCCAGCCAATCGTCAATTAGATGGTCTGCCACAACTACCACTGCAATATTGTGTGTGAGTTATTGCCGCATTTATTGTTTGTTTGTTTAGTGTAGTTGTATTCCACAATACTTATTTATACACATGGTGTACACTCGAAGAGAATTGATAGTTATTAATGGTACTAAATCAGAGATCATCAATGAAACGTTTTTTCGCTACTCATAAGCACTCATGAAAGTTTGAATATAAGTGAGTTAACAATATTGAAATTTAACTATGTAATCTGATTCATTCGTACTCACTACAACGTTGATTTATAAGTACAGGTTGCAATAAGTATGCGGACAACGTTGACATTGAACTCATACAATTCGAAATATGTTTGATTCATAAGCTTGTCTACTAATTTAGATTCATAACCTTAAAAAAATACTTTTAGAATACATACAGTCTTAGTTGTTGTTGCATTTACAATAAAAAAGACACATAAGCAAATAAAACACACAACCTTCTAGTGAGTATTTTAGTGTTCGTACGCGATTCATACTTATTTTGTGATTCGTTATATATGTTGAGTTATAGAGAGTCGAAATCAATAACTTCATACGTGTTGCTAAGTATGAATATGATGAGTACTTCAAACTTTAAGTATGAGTAGAGGTTTCCATGATATTTAAATAAGTATGAATACGTATATGTATTAGAAATTATGAGTATGTTTTGATTCTATTAATTTTTTGGAATACTCATTGCTAATCTCTGCTAAATATTGTCAAATAATGTAACACATTGTCACAATCTGAGATAATTTAGGCAATGAGTAGGGCAATGTTATCGTAGTTTCGTTTTAAAGACCTATTAATACCATAATGGTTGGATTATAACACCTTGCATATAGCCACCTCGGCTTCTCTAAGTGCAACGCATTCGAAACGTCCAATTACCTATGAGTTTGGCGCATAAATCAAACTGAATTTAACATGGAATTTGGCATGTGTTATGTCATCTTTGAGGACTATTGTAATTTGCAGCTTATTCACCTACGTCTGGGACATGGTGTAGTAGATAGTGTGTCGGCTTATTAGACATAAGCCCTCGATTCAAACCCCATGTGAGGTATCTCCAACTAAACGAAATATGAAAAAATATTTCTTAGGCGTCTACCTCTCAGCATTTTTCTGGCAAAAACTTTGAGTGTAAAAAAAATTGCCGTGAAAAGTTTCTCAAAAAATCTGTCGTTCGGAGTCGACTTTAAACTGTAGGTCCCGCCACTCATGTAGAAAAATTAAAGCACATAACGTAAGTGGTGTGAGAAGCCTGACTAAAACGTTGTAATGATCAATTATGTACATATGTATGCACTGACTAACACTAAATTTCGAGTGTAAATATATGACAGTGTTCAGAAGTGTGGGTAAGTTTTGTAATTTTTATTTTTCACGCTCTCGTTCTCTCTCTCTCCCTCTCTCACTGTCTCTTTCTGTTTGGCAAATTTGCATTTGTTTGAAAATTTTTTAAACTTCTTACGATTGTGGTCAGCTAATGTTGACGTTTTTATTAGTTTCTTTTTTTTCTTTATTATTGTTGTTGTTGTTGCCATTACACTTATTATTTTTTTTTTCTATTTCAAATACTTTTTGTTGTTGTATTCGATTCAATTGAATGGAGAATTGCAATTTACGCATTACATTGACAATAACCGCGCAACATGTCAAAATCATGTAATCCTTGAGAGAGTGTACTCGTATATGCTATTGCGTGTGTGTGTGTGTGTGTGTTGTATTAAGGCATGTCTGACTGAGTTTTTGCTGTCGTTGACTGGGTTAGTAGTTGCAAGAAATATTGCATATGTATTGTATTGAATACAATACACATGTATAACATGTGCATGAGCCATGTGCAGGCATAGAAGTAACGTGATGGTGGAAGATTAAAAAAAATTTTGTTTTTGGCTCAAAATATATGTACTTTTAAACGGGGATTTTTTTTCGTTATGCTGCCAACATAGGGTAGTAATTGATTGTTAAAATAACTCAATTAAGTATTATATACATACATACATACATAATTGGCTATTACAACAATTCAGTCAGGATTACGGCCTAGCTTCTCACACCACTCATGTTGTGTGCCTTAATTTTATACTTCAGTGGCGGGACCTACAGTTTACCTACAGTCGACTCCGAAAGACAGATTTTTTGAGAAACTTTTCACGGCAATTTTTTATTTACTTTCAGAGTTTTTGCCAGAAATTTGCTGAGAGGAAGTCGCCGAAGAAATACTTTTTGTATTTTGTTTTTGATGTCTGGCCTGGGATTCGAACTCGGGCCTTTCGTCTAATAAGCCAACACACTACCTACTAGACCACGGCGATGTTGAGCTATGTAGAGTCGAAATCAAGAACATCATACATGTTCTTAAGTATGCATACGATGAGTGCTTCAAACTTTGAATATGAGTAAAGGTCCATCTTATTAAAATAAGTATCAGAAATTATGAGTATGATTCGAATCTACTTTTCTTTTTGAATACTCATTGCTGATCCTTGTTAAAATCATACTTGTTTTTTTCATCATCATCATAATATAAGTATGAATAGCGTATGAACACTAAATTACTCACCAAAAGGTTTTGATTTTTGCTCTGATTGCTGTTCTGTATTTTTGGCTTATGTGTTTTTGTTTTTTTTTTTTTTGTAAATGCAACAACAACTAAAACTGTAAATTTAGTCACTCGATCCACTTATAAGTATTATATTTCTAAATGAGTTGGCTGGCTTATGAATCAAACATATTTCGAATGGTATGAGTTTGATGTCAACGTTATATGCATACTCATCGCGACCTGTACTTATATGTCAACGTTGTAGTGAGTACGTATGAATCAGAGTACATAGTTAAATTTCAATAATGTTGTCTCATTTATATTCAAAATTTCATGAGGGCTTATGAGTAGCGAAAAATAATTCATTGCTGATTTCTGATACATATGTATGTACATACATAATTGGTCATTACAACTCTTCAGTCAGGATTACGAACTAGCTTCTCACACCACTTATGTTGTGTGTGTTAATTTTATACATTAGTGGCGGGACGTATAGTTTAAAGTAGACTTCGAACAACGGATTTTTGAGAAACTTTTCATCTCAATTTTATTAACACTCTCAGAGTTTTTGCCAGAAATTTGCTGCGAGAAAGTCGTCAAAGAAATATTTGTTCATATTTCGTTATGTTTGAGATGTCTGAACCGGTGTTTGTGCCGTGGCCTCACGTCTAATAAGCCAACACACTAACTGCCAGACTACGGCGACTCAAGTGACGCACACTACATTCAAAAATCGTTCTTAATCGAAACATATCTACAAGTCATTCTTTTGAAACTTAATTTCTACGAGTATTTTATAATGAAATATTGCACACCTGTTAAGTCAAGAGATATGAGAATTTGTATGTCTGCTGCCTTGAAAATTAAGCTGATAATACAAGCTCTTAGAATATGCTTCTTTGTCGTACCAGCTGCAAAGCATAATAGAAGATAAGTAAGGTTGATAGGTCAAAGCATAACTCATGCTGTCTTTATTTCGTAAAATTTTCAAATAAAATTCGATTAAAATTTATTCATGGAAAAAGTAGACGAAGAAAAAGAACTTCAAAAATATTTTTGGTCTACGTGACAATGTTAAGGTAGAACGGAAATCAGGCCCTAAACAATGTAAATTTGTAAATTTATTGGACATGCTCATAAGTCTTACAAACATTTGGTTAACAATGAAAAATGGCCAAGCTAAGCTATGCTTTGAAGACGTAAGTATGTAGGTAAATGAATTGTAACACTTTGATTAACCCATTAGTGGAAACAGGTTAATTTGTGGTTCCCAATAATTTCTATTGTAATAAATATAATAATTAATGCGGATTAATGACAAACATAACAACAACAAAAAAAGGAATTTTCCACATCATTTGTTATGAGATGGCGTTCAAATAGTTGATTGAACTTTTTCAAGAAACAATTTAATCTCAATCAAGCTGAATAGAAAATCAAAAGCAAAAGCCAAACCAAATACAGTCAACCCTCCTATAACGTGGGGAGTACTTACCACGCTGTAAGAGTACCGCGTTTTAGGAAGGCAGTCACAATTTCAACTCCGTGTTATATGGAAACCGCATTCTGAGAGCACCGCATTATAGGAGGGTTGACTGTAATTATAATTTATTATACTACACTACAAATAAAATCAAATTAAAATTAAATTTTTAAATATAAAATAAAATATAAAAGATTAAAATATAAAATAAATAAAAAGTAAATAAATTACAAAATGTATCTTGTTATGCAAATCAAGCGACGACTGTCTGTAGTAAGATTGCATAAAAAATCGATAAATATTGTAGTGTATCGATCACATTACAAACGGGCTATAAAAACATAATCATGAGCAACATCAGCATCATCACCATTGGTAATTAGACGAGTTTATCATGTCGAACCGATATTAACCAATAAAAATACACTGAAAAGTTCAAGGGTGATCGTTTATCGTTCAAAGGCATGATGAATAATCGATTTCTTCATGTCCAATGCTATTGAACAAGTTATACTATAAATAGTTATAGGATTTCCTAATTATTTGTTGTTTTTTAATACATAATCTCTTACAACCTTTAAAAATCCAATTAGCAGAAAACATCAAGAACTTAATTAAAATAGTTGTAACGACAGAACTAAAAATAAAACCAGCTAGCCTAGCGCCTTAAGTCACTCGTTCAGCACGTGACACTCTCATAAGAATGCTAAGATCACTAGCATAAGAAATAATGAAATCATTTTAATATTGATTAAACAAATTAAAACTAAAATTAAAACATTTATTAACTAACCTCTAAACTGCATAAAGTTCAATGAACCTGATCGAAAGAAATACAATTTAAATCATCATTCACCTTAGCATTGAAGTTAAATGGTTAATCACAGAGCGGATCAATTGGTATTCAGAATCTGATATAAGTGCTGAGTGCCGCAGCCTTACGTCTAATAAGTTAGCACACTACCTACTAGACTATGACAACTGCTAAATTCCATTTCAGTACCCGTAAAGGGCTCATACTCTAACGAACTGTCTGTCAATGCCGAGGATTTCTCAGACTGTGGTATACACGTATGGACAAGAACAGGACCGACTTACTTCTGTCCTTAAGACGCATGGACATCCATCAGTCATATCGAAAGCCTTGACATTCCCAGAAATGGCTACTGCACGAGCTGTGTGTGTGAGTGGGCGGAAGAGACGTCCTTGTTATAAAGAGACGAATGTTTTTACCCTCTCACTTTCAGACTTAGCTGTCTAATATAAGAATTGCTGCAATACATACATACACCCATACACCATATGTTGTGGTTGTTAATTTTACACAGGAGGGCGGGGCCTGCAGTTTAAAGTCAACTTCGAACGACATATTTTTGAGAAACTTTTCATGTCAATGTTATTTGCCTTCAGAGTTTTTGTTAGAAATCTGCTGAAAGGAAGTTGCCGAATTTCATTATGTTCGGGGTGTCTGACCTGAGGTTTGAACCGTGGCCTTACGTCTAATAAGCCAACACACTACCTACTAGACTACGGAGACTTCCAAATTTCGAAAGTCTTGGCACAGAGACAAATGTCTAGCTATGGCTGCGAGAAGAAGAAACAGACTGATTGTCTTTCACTGCATATGTAAGTGCTCTGATCTTGTCTTAAAGAGACTAAGGTTTTTTGATCTCTCACTTTCTGACATTTTTGATTGAGCGCTCTAATATAAGAATTGTTGCAATAGTAAGAGGAATTTAGACGACTGTATTCAACACTGTCTTTCTGGGACCTACTGCTCAACCGGAAACGGAAACTTAATAATAAGATTGAAACAAGACAAGGAAATTTAAGAAATATTATTGAAAATAATATCCTAGTGTAGGGTATTATCTGGTAATGCAAAACCGATTACGAGAGAGTGTGTTTTGATTTTTGTTTTGGGTTGATTGCTAGGCATACGGTTTGCCAATAAACACAATTTATTTATCGATTTATTTATCGAATTATTTATGGATTTTAAAGTTTATTTCATAAAAAACTGTGTATGTGATCGCGTTTTTTTGGCTAATTTGCAATTTGAATTGTTTTGTTTTTTTTTTTGTTTTTCAATTGGATTGATTTGCATTCCAATCGATTTAAAACAAAAAAACAAACAAAAAATGTTTTGATTGCAATCGAATAATAAATTATCGAAACGCGGTTAATAAATTTGAATTAAATTAAAATAAGAAATAAAAAATATTTAATAGTAAAGATTAGAAACATATTAGAAATATATTTTTTAATCACAAAAAAAGGTTTTCTTTTAATATTTCAAACATTCAATTACATTTCACAGGGTAAACGTAAAATTGGGTTCATGTTTTTTTGAAAAAGCTTAAGTATATATGTATATCGATGACCTCTTTCCGATTTTAGTTTGTTTATTTGTAATGCTTTCTTAGATAATCAATGAAATATTAAACTGCCTGCACACTTAAGTATGTTGCACTGGGCAATTGAAATTCCTTTTTTTTCTTTTTTTTGGAATACAATTTCAATTAAATTGAATCACAAGTAATTTTCTTTCTCTTTTTATATGACACAGATGTAGTGGCACTAGTTCCATTTAATACTCCACGTGTATTACAATCTGGCACTTTTGCCAATTCACTAGTCATTACATCCATACATACATACATATATACGTATGTATGTATACATATTAACAATGAATGCGCATTCAATGCAAAGAATAAACGGGTAACTGATGACGATAAACAATGTTTTTTGAAAAGAAATTCACAATTAAAAAAAAAGCGTAAAAAATGGCCAAGAATACGAGTATTTGGCCGCATTTTAATAATAATTATGCACAATAATTAAACAACAACAACAACAATAAAACAAAATAAAAAAAAATTGGTTAAATTATATATTTACAAACAAATACACGGTGAGAAATTCTATTAACATTCATTGTAACTTAGCAGTGACACCGTGTAATAAGGCAACTAATCTGCAAATCACAAATCCAATAGTCAAAGGTGCTATACATATAACACCTTATTATACACCATTAATACCCTTTTGTCAAGATTACGATCTAGTCCCTCCCACCACTTATGTTCTGTATATTAATTTTATACATGAGTGACAGCGTCTACAGTTTAAAGTCGTTTCCGAACGTCAGATTTTTTTAAGAATCTTTTCATGGCAAGTTTTGTATTTAATTTCAGAGCTTTTGCCAGAAATCTGCTGAGAGAAAGTCGCTGGAGAAATATTTTTTTTTTTCTTTCATATTTTCGTTTTGATGTTTGATCTGGAGTGTGAACCGTGGCCTCACGTCTGATAAGCCAACACACCACCTACTAGGCTGCGGTGACTACTTACTCCATTATACAGAAATATATTTCTTGTATTTTATTAATCAGTGACGACTGCTCTGTTTACAAATGACAGTCATGGAATGCATATTGACCCGAGTACTTTTTGAATACACAAAGAATTTTTAATCATCACTTACATACATGCACATAATTGACCATTACAACCCTTCAGTCAGGATTACGGTCTAGCTTCTCAACACCACTCATGTTGTGTGCGTTAATTTTATACATGAGTGGCAGGACCTACAGTTTAAAGTCGACTCTGAACGACAGATTTTTTGAGAAACTTTTCATGTCAGTTTTATTTTTACTCTCAGAGTTTTTGCCAGAAATCTGCTGAGAGGAAGTCGCCGAAGAAATATTTTCATATTTTTCGTTTTGATGTCTGACCTGGGATTCGAACTCGGGCCTTTCGTCTAATAAGCCAACACACTACCTACTAGACCACGGCGACTTCATTTATTTAAGAGGAAAAGAAAGTTCTGTAGAACTAAAACTGTAGTAGATATACCGGAGCTGCATCTAGAAAACCAAATTCCACTTATGTGAACGTAACAGTTTCATAGTCCGTCCATTCATATCACTGCTTAGTCCTAGAAAACCTAGTAATGGTGATGGTCATTCGGCTCAGGTTTTATTCAACTACGTGTGGCTTGTATTTGATTAGAGGTATACAAATGTATTTTCTTGTGTCCATGTTTTCAAGAAGTGTTCTGCTCTAAGCCAGTTTACTTATATACTCAATTGCTCATTACATGCCCTAAGTCAAGGTTACAACCTAGCTTCTCACACCACCCATATGTATGAGTATTAACCTTATCCACTAGTGGCGCAACCTAGTTTCAACTGTCGACTCAAAACGACAGATTTCTAAGAAGCTGTTCAAGGCAATTTTTTTTTTCAGGAAATTGCTCAGTTCTGTTCGAGATGTCTGGATTGGGGTTTGAACAAAGACCTTATGCCTAATAGGCCAATGCCCTACGTACTAGACTACATCGGTTTTGGTCACAATGAAAAGTTGGAACCAAATTTCTACTGTGATCATGAATCGAAAACGACTGCAGTCGAGTGTATAGGATACATGGATCACATTTCTTCTTTGTACTGATCAAACCACATTCCTTCCACATATTTCTCCTATCGCTTGCATTCTCCCAGATGACTCCTATAAAATGTGATTTCTTTCTTTCGTTAAGTGCATTGAAAATGATTCTCATTATCACTATTTTTGTTTTATTTTCAGTTTTTGTTTAGAATCGAATATTTACTTGAGAAGTATTTGTTGCATGTAAAAATATTTTTGCTTATCGCATCAGTGTGTTTGTTGATTTCGTAAATTAATACTCATACACACACTTTGCATTGCATTGACAATATTTCGTTGTTGCAGCAATTATTTACAATTCTGCTAACGTTTGTGATATGTACATACATACATATGTGTAAACATACATACATGCATACATATGTAAATATAGTATTATTATTATCATTGTTTATATTGTTGTTGTTGTTGTTACTATTTTACTACACTCTTGTTTATTTTGATTTTATGTTCTTAAACAAAATATTTAGAATAAACAAATAAAAACAAAAGAGCGAGAAACAAAAATCAATAAAAATTGCATTCAAAAATCCAAAAACAAAAGAAGCGTAAAATAATCACAAAAAAAATTTTCGTTTTATGTGTCAAGGTAATCGAGAAGGTAACTCGATGGGAAACACAACGAAAATTTGTGCATCCAATCGAAAAAAGAAATCAAAAAGAAAACAAAACTTCTTGCAGATATGAAAATAATTATTCAGAGATAGAAAGGAAAAAATCAAGTGCGTTGAATCGATATTCAAATGAGAAAATATGAAAAAATTAAAAAAAAAAAAATATTTCTTCGGCGACTTCCTCTTAAGAGATTTCTGGCAAAAGGTCTGAGCGTAAAAATAAAAGTATCATGAAAAAGTTTCTCAAAAAATCTGTCGTTAGGTCCCGCCACACACACTTAAGTGCTGTAAAAAACTAGGTTGTAATCCTTACTAAAGGGTTGTAAGGACCAATTAAATAAGTTCACTTAAACAAAATATACAAATCCATTGAATTTTCTAAATTTATCGATTACAATCGATAACAAAACTAAATCACTTGTAATAATAATGCATTGATAGGGTGTAAATTGTATGTATGTCAAGTTAAAAGAACAACAAAGAACCTTTGCTCCCCACATATGAACAGAACAAAACAAAACTAGTGGCAATGCAAATAAATGCAGAATTGCTTTTCTCCAATTTATTATCTCAAGCTGTGACCCATAATGCCACAACACATATTACAAATCTGCCGACATACATACCTACACACATAATGTTAAACTGCTGTAATCATCTTCAGTACTGTTGCTGATCATGATGATGACGATACTGAGTTTGTTTTTTCTTAAAAAAACTAAAATTTTTTATTATTTTTCCACAAAAAATTGTTCGCCTTTGCAAAAAATGTTTTAAAATGTAAACTGAGAGGAGAGTTTATTTTTAGATTAAAACTGCCTGCCATAAAAAAAAAATTGTAACACATTACCCGAAGTAACGCATCATGCAACATAAAATGCTGATGCTGCAGTTACATACTATGTGTTACACGAATAAGAATCCCAAAAAAAGTAAGCCGAAATGGTCAATTTTTTTATGCATTTTTTGCAGGAGATCAACCAAAAAAAAAAATTCATGTTACGAGGTTGCACGTTGCAGCTGTGCCAGTTTTATTTTTATAGACTTCAACAGCCGGAAAAAAATCGTAATTTGCCCACAAAACGAAAGGAAAATACGAAGACGTCTACAAAAAAAAGAAACGAATTTAAAAATAAAAAACATTCTCTTGGATTTCTTTGGTTCAGTTTCATTAGCAAGGCTGTTTTTTGGGAATCTTTTTTTTATGCCTTTTTTTGTTGTAATTAATATTGACCTCAAAACAATAGTACGAGGGTAGTTAAAATATGTTAAAATAATTTTACTTTTCAATACCAAGATTCATACACACTGAACAAGAACCAAAATGGCTGAAGTCTATAGTAGAAAATCTAGTAAATACTCTAGTAGATGGTCTAGTAGATAGTCTAGTAGATAGGCTAGCAGGTAGTCTGGTAGACAATTTAGTAGATAGTCTAGTAGATAGGCTAGCAGCTAGTCTGGTAGACAGTTCAGTAGATAGTCTAGAATATAGTCTAGTAGATAGTCTGGTAGATAGTCTAGTAGATAGTCTAATAGATAGTCTAGTAGATAGTTTAGTAGATAGTGTAGTAGATAGTCTAGTAGATGGTCTAGTAGATAGTCTAGTAGATAGGCTAGTAGATAGTCTAGTAGATAGTCTAGTACACAGACTGGTAGATAGTCTAGTACATAGGCTGGTCGATAGTCTAGTAGATAGTCTAGTAGAAAGTACAGTAGCTAGTCTCGTGGATAGTCTAGTGGTTTAAACCCCAAATATGAAAAAATAGTTTCTTCGGAGACTTTCTCACAGCAGTTTCTCAAAAATATGTCGTTCGGATTCGTCTTTAAACTGTAGTTCCGGCCACTCATGGATAAAATTAAAATACACAACGTGGATTGTGTGAGAAACTAAGTCGTAGTCCCATTTAAAAGTAAATGAGTCACTTAACACACTGTCAAATGAAAATATCGAGAACGAATTCGGTACGAACGATAGGCAAGTCAGAGGATGACTGAAGTCTTTTCGTGCGATAAGAGTGATTGACAGCAGTTTTGCAAAAATTCAGTACTTTCGTACTCTTTTCAGTACTTAATCATTTCAAAAATACCACAGTACCCCCGCAATGCTTTCAGTTTTTTTTATTATTATATATTTTATAGTTTGCGATTTTCGACAATTAATGCCTTAGCAACATGTTCAACGCAATACTAAAGGTAGAATTAGCCTTAAGCCCCGATTAGCCAAACGTTCACGAAAGGTACATTCGTTTTTAGAATACGAAAAGCAATGAAAACGCTTGTCGAATCGTAATGTAATTTCGGTAAGCATTTGCATTGCTATTCATAAGCTAAAAATGAACGTATGTTGCATTACCTTCCAACGATGGCTGACTAAACGGGGCTTTTACGTTTTGTTACGTTCCGAATCAGCTGTTTTTGTCTTGTATGTGAGGAACATGATTAAATTGTTAGTTTTTCTGTAGCTTACAAGCTGTCGAACTTGAAAGAGAAGTGTATTCCAACAAATGTTGCCTTTGGAGTGCAGACATGAAAAGCGTTAAGCGTGGCTACCCTGGAGCTTAATTGTAAATTGTTTGTGCATGAATCTTATGGTGGAAACCACGGAACAGCGAGGGATGCATTTCCTGTGGCAAATAATGTTGTTTGTGAAAAACTGTCAATGGAAATCTAGGTGAACCGAGAGGCATAATGAAGTTATCTTAAGTTAGTGATCAGTATGACATGAAGACGTTTTTAATTTATAATAACACGACCCTCATATTAAATATAATTCCCTGTGGCATACAATGTTGCACATGCAATTAAAATAAAATCGAAAGGTTGATTTGGAAATGTAAAGTTTTTATTGAAAATTCATGCTGATAAATTTACAAAGAATTTTATGTTGTGGATACAAAAAAAAAACAAAAAATACACGGAAATTTAAGGGAAAAAACACTTACCACGTGATGATAAGCAATTTTACAACTTCACGCAGTAATAATAGCCATTTTAAAGTCAAAAAATATTGTTAATCACCCACGCTTAGGTTACAAACGTTTCATGATACTGCCTGTCTGTGTCTGTGTGTAATACGAGACCATAATATTCGTTCATTTCCGTTTTGCCATTTTGAAATGTAACAACAGCAGCAACAGCAACAACAAATTGTGTCTAGGAAACGAAAATTTCCTTCCTATTTCGCTTTTACTAGTTTACTGTTGCCTAATCGTTGTATATGAGGTGAGGTAGGATAGTTCAGTTACCTCTGCCGATCTTTATTTACTCGTTTGTTTGTTTGTTTTATTTGTTTGTTTGTTTTGCAGTTAAAGTTACAATAACAAGTCATCTTATAACAAATAATATCTTGGGCAAATATTACTTAATAATACGCCGATTGAATTTTGCAACATTTTGCACAAAAAAGTCACACAAAACATCAACAAACGAATATTGAACTGAAGTAAACTGTGACAATGACCGTGCAGCAGCTCCACCACAAGCTAAGTAACATTGAATGTTGCATGCAACTTATTTTTTTTTTGGTTTGTTTTGGTTTTTAGAGGCAGTCAGTAACAAACGTTGAAAACAAAAGGCAAATGACAACAACGACAACAACAACAACAATGTTATTAAATTTAAGTAAACAAAACTAAAAACACTAGTTTAACCATGATTTTCCGTGATTCATGGAATATTATGCTGCTGTTTTGTTGCATTTTGTCGTTGCCGTTGCCGTTGCTGTTGATTCGATATCGTCGTTGGTTTTTGTGTTGTGTTGTTTATCTGGCCCCCACCCCCTTATGGCTGCTTTATGTCCTCGCCATTGAATCCGCAAATGTGCATTTTTGTCTTTTAATTTAATTTTTTCGGTTTTGTCTTCCAATTATTTCAACAAAATTTTGCACAAAAGCTTGCAACCTCTGTAGAGGACTTAGAAAAAGGAATCTTACAATTTTGAGACTGAAACCCATTGGAGCAACAGAAGTCTATCAACCCAATTGTGGCGTAATCGAAGGCAGTTATTCTTTCGCTTTACTTTAGCGTGACATTTGGTGACAAAAAATGAACGCTTTGATGGCAGTACTTAAGCAAATAGCATGATAAAGTAACTCAAAGCCATGAGACAAGAGTCCATCTGAATAAATCTGTATTTTGCGTTCTTTTTTCTTTGCTTACAAGGAGACTGACTGTTTAAGTGGTGATGGGATCACAGAACATCTTCTCTGTCATTGTCCGGTACTTGGGAACCTAAGAAGTAGAATTCTTGGACACCCAGAATTAAGTGACAGAATATGTCTAGCTAAAGGCCATTTGAAGAAAAAGACTCTCGGGATAATTGAATGATACGAAACAGGTGCCATAATTATATGGCAGAATAGGTAATTGCAGTGTTATAACGGTATCTTAGCGAACATAAGTAAGCTGTGCTCGGTTTGGATGGTGGCATGATTGCGTTTAACTTTCTTCTTTTTAATTTGGTATTCGTCGTATACCCATGTTGTCCCATAACACCATTCAACGTGTATGAAGATGACCATATTCCCTATCAAACTGCAACGACAAAAAAGAGGAAGAGGTCACAAAGCACTTTCACCATCATTCTCCGGTGCTTAGGAACCAGCAGCTACAATTATATTACAGAATAGGAAATATCGGTGTTACAACGGGACCTCATAGGACCCAAGAAATCTGCGCCCAACGAGGCGTCTGTCTAGTTCCAAATTTTTTTCTCTTCTTCCTGACCATCGAGGGATCCCATTCACTATTTCTCCTTTTTTTATTAGAATTACAGCCTAGCTTCTTAATCCAAGTGTGACGGCATTTATAGTTTAAACTCTCATCATTTATTCTCATTTATTTTCTTTTTCCAAGACTTTAGAGCTCGTCTTCGAACCGGTAGCTGCAACCCTTTAGACAGGATTACGATCTCGTTTCTGGCATCACTTGTGTGACACTTGGGACGTATAGTACGATGTCGACTCCGAACGACAGATTTTTGGGCTTTTGCCAGAAATCTGCTGAGAGGAATTCGCCAAAGATATTTTTTTTATATTTTAACTGAGCTGAGGTTTGAACCGTTGCTATTACGTATAATAAACCAACACACTACCTACTAAGTAGGCTACGGCGACTTCAAGTAAGCCAACATACTACTCACTTAAGCATTCACAAGTGCGTAACTCGATAGTTCCGTGTTCATAATTCTACATTTTATTTATTCTGTGAATATTCAAGTGAATATCCTCTAATATTGTATCCTTTCCCAACCACATTTTTACATTCGAATTCTTAAACTTTTTGCTAAAATTGCTAAACTACTAAAAATGATAAATATTTGAACGTCCAAATGCTTTTAAAAATCCCATTTTAGATCGTACAAGTTGCTAATGGTAGTTGCAAGCCCGCGCTCCATTCAATGTTGGTTGCAAGCAACGGCTACTATCTATCTGCCAAGGCACCAAAATTATTTAAAATATTTGTTTTGTTTTGTGTTATTTCTTGTTGTTGTTGTTGTTGTTGTCTTTCAATGTTTTTTTTTTTTTCTTTTTTTTTGCTATTCATTCATAAGCTCACTAGAGGTGCGGCGATAGTAGTGGGTACTAGCTAGTGTAGCCAGTATTTTGTAAATCGCTTATGGTTGTTGCATTTATTGTATTTGTATGGTTTGCTCTTGCTTTAGTCGGTCGGTCATTGACCGTTAAGGCGCAGACGTAACGTCTCCAAATTGAAGAAAAAAAAATTGCAGCCTTAACTGCTGCTTGCTGCTGCTTCATGCAGCAGACCCGTCATTCATTGTTGACTGCAAAACACCAACGCAAAATTCTCAAACAATTTTTGTCTTTTTCGAAGTGCGATATTATTCGTGTTTTGCTAGTCGTATACAAGTTGGCTCTTTTAAGAGATTTTTTGTTGGTGGTGGTTTGTGTCGAAAACGATCACTTCATTACAACTTGCCTCATACGAAACGTTTACATCCACTCTGTGGCATTTGTTGTAAGTCGAACCACTTTGTTAGACACAGAAATCAAGAAAAAAAGACTTCAATTGAGATCCACGAGATTTGAATAAAATATTAGGAGATGCGTTGTCAGATGAGGGCTTAAAATGTAAAAGTTTAGCTAGAAAAGTAAAAATTCAGCATTCAAAACACAAGCTAAGATAGAAAAATCTGTTCCTACACTTGTAGGATTTTCATCAGAGATCAGCAATGAATCGTTTTTTCGCTACTCATAAGCACTCATGATATTTTGAATATAAGTGAGTTAATTTAACTATGTAATCTGATTCATTCGTCCTCACTACGACGTTGATTTATAAGTACAGGTTGCAATGAGTATGCGTACAACGTTGACATCAAACTCATACCATTCGAAATATGTTTGATTCATAAGCCAGCCTACTTATTTAGATTAATAACTTTAGAAAAATACTTGGAATACTTATAAATGATTCGACTGACTCGTAACATTTATCTAAATTTACAATCTTAGTTGTTATTGCATTTACAACAAAAGAAAACAAACACATAAGCAAGAAAGACAGAACAGCGAACAGAGCAAACACACAACCATTTAGTGAGTATATTATTGTTCGTACGTCATTCATTCTTTCTTTGTTCTTGTATAATGTTCGAAATGAGTCGAAATCCACATCATACGTGTTGTTAAGTATGAATGTGATGAGTATTTCAAACTTGAAGATGAGTAGAGTTTTCATGATATTAAAATAAGTTTGAATGCGTAGTATAAGTATCAGAAATTATGAGTATGATTCGATTCTACCCATCTTTTTGAATACTCATTTCTGATCTCTGGTTTCAATACAGATGCTGGCTCTGCAACACCTCTCGTTTGTTATTGTTTACATTTGTATTTGTTAACTGAATAAACAAAATAAATCTACAATGACTGCAATTGTTGTTGCTCGGTATGGAAGAAGAAGAAGAGGAAAAATTTATTTATTTGATTATTTTTTGTTTTTTTTTGAAGAGTTTTTATGGATATTTTAAGTGTAAATAGAGTTGCTTGCATGCATTTTTGGTTGGAGTACAAAATATTCATTATGCTGTGAGAGATTGTAAGGCAGTCTCTGTAAAACCCAAAAAAAGCTAACAAAAAAAATGAGTCAAAATCAAATGAAAATAATTTAAGGGAACGATAGCCCAATAAAAAACATTGAAATAAGGCTGAAAAAGAGTTCCAAGACCATTTGATCTAAGGCACTACCCTCAATCAAGACGATATACATATCTGCTCCAAAGCCAATTGCCAAGATAAACATTAGGATGCTGATCGGTGTTCACGCAAATAATTCACTTCCCAGCACCTCATATCCAAGCAATCATTATCTTCTAGAACGCGTTAATGCCTTACATGTATTCTGATGATTCAGAATCTAAAGTCGAATTTGACACGATCTCCACTCTGAACGAGTGTGCATCGACTCTAAAGTGCTTTGTCAAAATACCGGGTACCAACACTATAATACTCACTAGAAGTTTGTGCGTTTGATCTGCTTGCTGCTCTGTCTTTTTCTGTTTTTGTAAATGCAACAACAACAAATAAGACTATAAATTTTGATGAATGACTCGAGTCATTCGAATGAATCTAAATGAGTTGGTTGGCTTATGAATCGAACATATTTCGAATGGTATGAGTTTGATGTCAACTTTATACGCATACTCATTGCAACCTGTAGTTATAAATCAACGTTGTAGTGAGCATGAATGAATCAGATTACATAGTTAAATTTCAATATTGTTGACTCACTTATATTCAAAATATCATGAGTGCTTATGAGTAGCGAAAAAACGTTTCATTGCTGATCTCTGGGGTCCATGTTATAGTTCAAAAACAATTTCGTTTATATGGGACACATGCAAAACCTACTGCTTCCTCTGATCTTACAAATAGTATGGACAACAACCAGGTAATAACTTGGTTACAAGATGTGCTCATAGTGTTTTTGCAGATAATCTTACAGCAATGATCTTCGTCAACTTCCCACAATTCACATACAACTTTAAAAATATGAAGGAGAGAAAAAAACAAAATGCAATCAAATAAAATGTAAAATAAAATTAAAATAAAGAAAAATAAAATGAAGAGAAAAAAAGTATCATTATGGTGTCTTTGTTATGTGTTTGTAATGTTATGCAACCTTTTATTTTTAAACCACTTGGTCCACTTGCTGACTTACGGGTTATTGAACTCGCATGTAGATTTTCAAATGAATGTTTACGTTGTGGGAATTATGTGTCTGCCTCTCTCTCTCTCTCTCTCTGTCCATGTAGTATTTTGTGTTTTTGTTTAACCATTTTGCCATTAAATTAAATGGAAATATAAAAAAATGACGAAAAAGAACAGCCGGATTTGCAAAACCTACTCGCTCGTATTAATGACATTTAAATCCGTCAACTTGCAACAACAATAACAACAACAACAACATGATACAGAAATAATTCTATTCTAAAAAGATAAATTACCAGCTGCAATAACAACAATTGTGTGTGTGCAAATAAAGAAACGACAACGTCTTGACGACAGCGAGCTATTGTTGTAAGCTTTTGTAGAAACTAGACAAACGCTTGACAAGCGAACGGCAAAAAAAAAAAGATTCTTGCCACAACCACAGTTACATTAATACAGACAGTTTATGAATGAAAGAAAAACAATTATTTTATAACAATAAGAACAGCATGAAGAACAGAATGAAGTAAAGAATTGCATGTAGTTTAGTAATCAGAGAAGAGAATAAAATAGTTTACTGACTTGACCACCCCACCACCACTGACAGTGTACATATATGCTGACTGACTGACAGATTGATTGATTAAATCAAGCATAAATGGAATAAATCTGTTGAATATGGTCATCTTTATACACGTTGAATGGTGTTATGGGACAACATGACTATACGACGTATTCCGAAATAAGAAGAAAGTTAAACGCGACGCCGTACACTATGCCATCAGCATGAGTAGGTTAGGTTAGCCACCAAGCCGGGCACAGCTTACTGGTGTCCTGTAAGATGCCTTTGTACCTATTCTACCATATAATTATGGCATTATTTGAATATTCCATGGTGTCTGCTTTGGCAAGTACATCGGTCTTGTTGTTATTTTCGATCTCTTCGACATAAGTGGTGTCAGAAGCTAGGTCGTAATCCTCACTAAAGGGTTGCAGTGACCAATTATGTATTTATCATACATGTTGGCTTACTATACGACAGTTTTAGGTTCGAAGATCAGCTCTAATGTCTTGGAAAAATAAAATAAATGAGAAAAAATACTCTAAGAGCTTAAACTATAAATGCCACCACACTTGGATTAAACTATCACACACAACATGGATGGTGTAAGAGGCTAGGCTGTAATTAAAAGAGTAAACATAATGAATGGGATTTGAATTTAGGTAGACGCCGAAGTCGCCGTGTTCTAGTAGGTAGTGTGTTGGCATATTAAACGAGAGGCCCTAGTTCAAATCCCAGGTCAGACATCAAAACGGAAATATGAAAAATATTTCTTCGGCGACTTCCTCTCAGCAGATTTCTGGCAAAAACTGTGAGAGTAAAAATTGCCATGAAAAAAAGCTTCTCAAAAATCTGTCGTTCGGAGTCGACTTTAAACTGTAGGTCCCGCTACTCATGTATAAAATTAACGCACACAACACGAGTGGTGCGAGAAGCTAGGACGTTGTACAAAGGGTCAATTCGACCTCCGGGTACTGTACTTATCACAGTTGACAAGTACACGTCCTCTAACCTAACCTAACCCCTAACCTAGGTAGACGCCTCATTGGGCTCAGCTTACTTGGGTCCTATGAGGTCCCGTTGTAACACCGATATTTCCTATTCCATCAAATAATTGCAGCTTCCAGTTGACGTCTCTTGACCAGACCTAGATTCTTATATGAATTTTTTTTCCAAATTGTTTTCACTAAAAATTGAGTGTCTAAGAATTCTACTTCTCAGGTCCCCAAGCACTGGAAAATGACAGAGAAAGTGCTCGGTGATCTCCTCTTTTTTTGTCGTTGTAATTTCTGCAGTCGTTGTTATGAGGTATTCCCAGTCTCCACCCAGATGCCAGTGTTATAACTGCTATGAAATCGCTCAGATGGAATCTTGTTAAGTTCAATGCAAATTCTGCTTTACATATATCCCTACAAGTCGATTTTCGTTCGACGATTTGTTTGCCTTTCTGCAGAGGAGCGCGTATCTCATGTGGGAATCCAATTGAATTTTCTGTGGTTTCTGCTTTAGTCAGTGCGTCGGCCTTGTTGTTATTTTTGATGTCCCATGTTCAGGAATCTAAATGAGGGTCATCATTGAATGTGTCACTATCTCTTCCAGAGACATTTGACATGCTTGGACAATCTTGGACATGGTGTACGCCCTCGCTAGGGATCTAATATCTGGTTTACTGTAGGTAAATATGCGTACGTCTCCATACAATATACTCTGATACCGATTTCACATTGGGACAATTTTAATAGCCACTATTTCAGCCTGGAAAAGTACTACAATAATCGGGTAGCTCACGGACGTCCCAATGTTCTGTTGTTTTGAAAAGACTTTGTTGTGCGATCAGTGAAAACCCTGAATGCTTGGAACCATTTCCGTTTTACGTTGTCTTGCCATCATACACGCGACATGAGCAAAAGTTTGAAAAGTGTTTCGAACATAAGTACACATAAGCGCATATAGTAGCACACACAACATAAGTTGTATGAGAACCTAGGCCGTAATACCGGCTAAAGTGTTGTAATGGCCAATTATGTAATGTATGTAAGCGCATACTGCCATAGCGTAGGGTACACAAATCTGAAGTCAAATAAGAATTGCTTGCAACGAAATAGCAACAAAATTTGTGAACGGCCGTCCAGTAAATGGTGAATGCGATACAAATTCTCTTCAAATTAAAAACGACAAAGCTGTCGGAAAGCCAGTTGATTTGAAACGAAAAATAAGAAAGAAAAAAACGCTAAAAACTCTGATTTTTATTTGTTGCTTGGCAAACGCTGCTACAGCTGTTAACACAGCTGCGTTTCGAGAGCTGTTGATGTAAACTGAGAGCTGAGAGCTGTGGCAGCAGCATTGGCTTACTTTTGCTGCATACTTTAGCGCACACTTGGAGTCAATGAACTCGATACGAAATATCTTTTTAGCTTGTGAAGCTAAAAAGAAGTTGAAGCTGAATGAACCAAATTGTACGAATACGAATACGTGTATGAAACTGGCATATTAAATATATGAACAAAAGCCAGTCAAGCTTACATACAAAAAGAAAAAACACAAAATTATAAGGGGTTTTGGGTGGCAACAAGCCTATAGGCATTCGGATTCAAAGCCAAAAAGAACTTGAAAACCAGACAAACAAAAAAAAACATTTCAAAAGCGTATTCAACAGAATATTTTACTTTCACTCTTTTATAGCCTCAGAATGAGGTCATCATTCGAGGCATAATTATTCCCTTCTTCTCTTGGCATACACCTCTAATAGGTTATTTGAATAGAATTCTTGTATATCACCAACATCAAATGAAGAATTTTTAGATTTTTTTAGAGAATGACTGTTCTCTAGACCTACGTACACTCGTCCTCTAGACCTACTATAGTTCTTAGGAATTTACTTCTTCTACTTTAAGCTGTTCCAAGCAAAGCCTCTAGGCATTAGATCATCATACATACATATGCGTTAATTTTTTTATGCATGAGTGTTGGGACCTTTAGTTTAAAGCCATTTCCGAACCTCAGATTTTTTTGAGAAACTTTTCATTACAATTTTATTTGATCTCCGAGTTTTTGCCTGAAATCTGCTGAGAGGTAGAAATATTTTTTTATATTTTCGTTTTGATGTTTGATCTGTGGTTTGAACCGTAGCCTCACGTCTATCAGATATCAGCAATGAATCGTTTTTTCGCTACTCATAAGCACTCATGGAACTTTGAATATAAGTGAGCCAACAATATTGAAATTTAACTATGTTTTCTGATTCATTCGTACTCACTACGCCGTTAATTTATAAGTACAGGTTGCAATGCGAATGCATACAGTGTTCACATCAAACTCATACCATTCGAAATATGTTTGATTCATAAGCCAGCCTACTCATTCAGATTCATAACTTTAGAAAAATACTTATAATACTTACAAATGATTCGAGTGACTCGAATCATTCATCAACATTTACAGTCTTAGTTGTGGTTGCATTTACAACAACAACAAAAAAGACACATAAGCAAAAGGGACCGAGCAGCAAGCAGAGAAAACACACAACCTTCTAGTGAGTATTTTAGTGTTCGTACACGATTCATACTTATTTTGTGATTCGTGTATATATGTTGAGTTATGGAGAGTCGAAATCAACAACATCATACGTGTTGTTAAGTATGATAAGTACTTCAAACTTTGAATATGTGTAGAGGAGGTTCCATGATATTAAAATAAGTATGAATGCGTATATGAATCAGAAATTATGAGTATGTTTCGATTCTATTCACCATTTCGAATACTGAATGCTGACCACTGATATGAAACTATCTGCGGTATGAATCCGTTTGACCAAGAAAGTCGATCCAGTTTAGAATGATGCAACTCGGTGGTAATTGTTAGGTTTGGCATCTTGTCGAATAACTATGCATCAAGCGAGAAGAGACCATCCAGTGCCCGAACTATATTCTGCTGATACAAGTTGTTAGTTCTACAACAACAAAGGCAAGCAAAGGCTCTAGGCATTAGCTCATCATTCCATAGCACATCAGTCTATGCACAATTCCTATGGAAAACCCTATACTCAGAGGCCAATTATTAGAAAAAGGAATTCATACTGAGTCATCTATTGATCTATCGCAGTGGCAGCCTGATTTTGGTGTTGAGACGGTTTTGTTGATGTTGTTGATGGACAAAAAAGTCCATTTTCGGTTCTGACTTGGCTTCTTATTCTTATTCTACACATTCAAGAATCTAGAATGCCATGCCATCTAACCCACTCTTAGAATTCAATGTTTAGTATTTGCAACAAAAACAAAAACAAATAAAAAAATTCTCAACAAATGTAAAAGTAAACGACAATAATAACAACGACAACAACAACAACAACATCATCATCTAACAACAATTATCAGAGGCAAACAACAAAATTCAAGCAACATACATACATACCAACCACAACAACCACAACAAACCAACGAACATCATGTACGAGTATTTCATTAACTGGCAAAGGCGTTTTCTAACATTTCTTCGTAGTCATAGAGACGATGATGGTGATGATGATGATCGTACGTATGTATGTACATATGTGTTTATTGCTGTAGCTGCTGCATTAACTGCATTGGCTGCCTTCATGGCTGTTTAAAGAAATTTCTGTATTTGACGTTTAGAATTGCTGCTGCAGCCACTCTGCCTATGTATGCTATGCCACAATACTTATGGAGCGGCAACATTTCTGGTCTCTTGTAATAATTCCTTGTATTACGAGTGTTTATGATGAGCAAAAGAGTTTATTGACTTCAAACCACAACAACCGAACATCATTGTCATCGCTAACGTCACCGCTAACGTCATCAGCCAGCATGATGATCACGTTTGTCGTTGTTGTTGTTGGTTTGTTTTGTTTTGTTTGTTTGGTTTTTTTGTCGTGTGTTTTTTATTTTTTTTATTTCATAGTTGGGTTGATCGTGTATAATCTTCAATAAAATGTTGTTGGCACAGTGGCCGGGAAACTTAGTGACTTAATGACTGACTTTTTGGCATGAATAGATGACAAAGTTGTATCTCTGGATTTGTTTTTCTTGTTCGTTTTTTTTTTTTCTTTTCTTCTGCTTCTACTTTTTCTTCATTTTTTTATGTGTTTTTTCTTTTCTTTTCTTTCTTTCTTTTCCTCTTGCCCGGTATGTGGTTTCCTCTATTTTGTTTTCATAATGTGTGTGTGTGTGTGTGTGTGTGTGTGTAGTCGTAGACAATTTTGTGTTGCATGTGTTTGGTTGTAACATAACGTGTAAGTTGTGCACGATTGATGTGCATAATATTGACAATAACAACAACAACAACAGGCAAGCAACATGCATTAGAGCCACCACTTGTTAGATGAATGGTAAGCAAATGCAATTGAGGATGATGACGATGACGATGCGCGTTGATGCGCGTGCCATACAAGTACTGACTGATTGATTAAATTAAATATGCCTAGTAAATGGTTGTTTTTGTTGTTTTATTTATTTTTATTTTCTTGCCACAATGTTGAAATTTTTGTCAACAATTTTTTGTTTTTTTTTTTTTGTTTTTATTTTGTTTTTGAGTTTCAATGCAAAATAACTTTTGTCGGAATCGTTACATTATCTGCCAATTGTTTCTATTTTTAACGAGTGATCAGCAATAAAAACAACAACAACAGCATCAGTATCATCATTGTAATTGATTACAAAATATTACAAACGAATGTTTTTTTGTTTTTCATGCTTCATGCCTCTGAGATGTTTATCATTGATTTGTCATCTAAGATTTCATCGTGTATTGTGTTGTGATTTAAGAAACAGATCGAATTCCACTTCAATAGCCTTGATAAGATATCATACATATGTATAGTAACGGTGAACAGAGGAGTGTTAAGAGAGAGTAAACATTCTGAATGGTTAATTAAAAAATAAATTCAGAAATGATACGATTAATAAACAAATACTAGGCAATCCCATTCAACTGATGTACACGCTTATTGGCCAGAACTAAAGTCCACTTTGAACACTTACCATCGGAAATGCCTCACCATCTACTAAATTAAGGTGACCGTGTAAATAAAAGAAAAAATGCGTATCAATGATGATGACCTTAAGGATTAAAAATCGAAGCAGAAACTTGTAAGAAATTGAAAAGTTTACAGCCTCAACTTTTGCAGCTTAGTAAACTTTGTTGAGTCTTCTCCAAAAGATGATTTATTGTCGGCCTGGTAGTAACTAAAGAAATTCACAACCTTGAAACTATTGAATGTATTGCCTACACATTCAATGCAATTATTACGCTTTAGTCAGGATAAGAACCTAGCCTAGTAATATAAGCTAGGTTATAACCCTGACTAGAGGGTTGAAATTTCCAATCATGTATGTAAGAACCTAGCTTCTCACATCACAACATGTTGAGTGTGTGTTCATTTTATCCATGATTGGCAAAACCTACAGTTAGAAGTCAACTCCGAAGATTAGATTTGAGCAACTTATCACGTTTTTGCCTGAAGTGTGCTGAGAGAAAGTTACCAAAAGAAATTCTTTTTCACATTCACGTTTTGTTCGACTTCAACGTCTCATACATTGCTGTTGAAATATAAGAACCTACTCAAATGCTGCATAATTTCTCATCAGGTCTTTAAAAATTCATTGAAGTTTCATTCGAAAGGTAATAATGATGTCTTTAACATTAACTTTTGTTAATAAGGTACCTCTGTTGGTTTTTATTTTATTGTGTACTTTTTTGTAAAAAATCGCCACATTCTTCATAATTTCTCATCAGATCTTTAAAAATATTACAAAATTCATTGAAGTTTCATTCGAAAGGTAATAATGATGTCTTTAACATTAACTTTTGTTACTAAGGTACCTCTGTTGGTACTTTATTGTGAACTTTTTTGTAAAAAATCGCCACATTCTTCATAATTTCTTCTCAGGGCTTTAAAAAGCTTACACAAATCGTTCAATTGTCATTTGAAGGATGGCTACGATTTACTTTACTTTAAATTTTATTGCTAAGGTACCTCTGTTGGTACTTTTTTGGTACTTCAGTGTCCAATGAAATAGTATTGATCGCAAACGGAGGGCACTTGTGATTGTAAGGCTTAAATTGATGCAGGAAAAAGTGAGTGAACAAAAGCCAACCCTTACAGGAGATTATGCTACAGAGTACATATAAAACTTAGAAATGATTATGTTGTTGGCATAATTGCAACATCTAAGGACCAAAGAAGAAATCGCCGTAGTGTAGTAGGTAGTGAGTTGGCTTATTAGATATTATTCTACGGTTCAAATCCCATATCAGACATTCTCTCAGCAGATTTCTGGCAAAAACTCTGAGAGTAAATACAAAAATTGCCATGAAAACTTTCTCAAAGAAATTTGTCTAGCAAGCTAGGTCGTAATGCTGATAGAAGGGTTGTGATGACGAATTTTGTATGTAAGAACCAAGGGTATGATCTCTTCCATTTAACTTTAAAAACATATACGAGCATTCTTAAAGATCTTTCTGAAGGCAATCATCATCATTAACAGCACAAATGCTTTCTTTTCTTTTTTTGAAACATCATCTGATTCTAGAAATTTCGAAATTTCTAGAAATTGTAGAAAAATTTCAATTAACAAAAAATATTCATAAAAAAATTCACGTTTTCATTGAATGTATGTAGGCCTAGTTAATAATAAAAAAAAAATCATAAGTTTGTTATAATTAATCTTTTAATAAATAAACAAAAAAAAAAAACCGGCCTACCTACATACATATGTATGTACATCCGCAGATACCGTATATTATTCAAATTCTAAAAAAAAACTTTGGTTTCAAACAAGAAAAATTTTTAACACGTAACGGTAACAAAGATCATACCAACAAACAATGATATCAACAACAAGTACAATAAGACACACAAACCTACAATATAGTTCATCTAGACCTAAAAAAAGAATAAAATTAAGCTTTAAATAGTCTATGAAAACAAAAACAAATACAATAAATTGAATAAACTTCAGAAGAAACGTGATTTAAGTACGGAACATTCAAAATTTTCTCTTTTTCTCACGCACAATAGTACATTAGAAATGTTTCTTTCTTTTCTTTTCTTTCAATTTTTTTTTTAATTTTCAAATTGAAAGAATGAATTGCCAATCGTAGGCATACTTTCATGTATGATTGAATTCAAAGCTTAGAATTTTTAAATGAAAAAATTGTAAGAAAAAAAAAAGAATTTCAATAAAAAAACATGAATAAAAAATAATAAAAACAATACCAGCCAGGGTTCGTTGTTCTTTGATAAAAGAAAAACACACACACATACATACACACATAACCAAATACAGCTATTTTTATATTTACACAACAGCTGCTGCAACAATGTATTGCCCAAAAAATATGCAAGAGCAGACGCATGTGTATGTGTGTGTGTGTAAAATACACCGCTCACTCTCTGTTAACTGTATTTTTTATAAAGTATTCGCCTTCGTCTTACAAACAACAAATACCGCTATTCTATATTCTTAAGACTCTCTTTGTTTTACTTAAGCTTTCGCCTCTCTCTGTCTCTGCCTTAATGCCACTCACTATTCTTATTGTTCTTCTTACAATCAAATGCGTAAGTGTGTATGTATGTGCGCCATGATCGTTTGTTCTTACTACGCTCTCATGCTCTCGCTCTCGTTCATTTTGTTTTGTTTTGTTCTCTCGTTAATGTATCGCTGTATGTGCGTGAGCATGGCTAAAATGATTTCTTTTGCTTGTATATGTAGGTCCGTTCGTTTATACTTTCACTTTCGAAGGTTTATGAACTTTTTGCTTTTTATTCGTCGTTTTTTTCTTCTTCTTCTCTTTTTATTTACCTTTCAAATGCTTCTGATCTTTGTTTTTTATTTTTTTTTTTTATTCTTTAGCGTACATTTCTCTTCTGACATATTGTGTTGCTGTTTGTGTATGGTTTTGTAATGGTATTTGGGCTTTGCTGCTGCTGCTGCCGGTTATAATGACTGAATGACTGGATAGCTTGATGGCTGGTCTGTTTGTAGTATTTTCTTAACTCGTTTGAATTTCTTCTTCTTCTTATGATTCTGCTTTTAGGTCTTCACGTTGCTGCGTCAAAAGTTCTTTACAAACTTCTGCTTTTGTGTCAGGAAGAAGTCAATGTTCTCTGGACTGAAGTGAATTGGTTGTATTAGAAAGACGTTCTCGTGATTCAAATATCTGCCAAATGGTAATAAATACCGTTACATATTGTTTCTAGGGGTGTAGGCTTTTAAAAAAGTTTAAGGTAAAAAAAAATATTTTCAGAACAAAAGTATTCTGTTACGATGTTTGTATGTGTTTATGGTACTTCTACTCAATAAAAAAAAATTTAATTTCTAAGCAATGCTCTTCGATCATAACTTAATATTTTCTAGTGCTTTTCACAAACCATAGCATTCCGATATTTTTTCCTATTTGATGCAGAGTTGCTAAGATTATGGAAAGTATGCTTGTCGGTTATCTTATAAAATATCAAGGATCTAGTAGTCTGTTCATCACTGACTTTGCTGGAGATCTGTTGAGATGTTAATTCATCAAATTATGTATGTATGTGGTAAGAATATCTTATCTCGACCGTATACATATATGCGTACATATAATGGATCAACCGCTTCAATTCCTTTACTGATAATAGTTATTCAGAAATGAAGACTCATATCAGAGTTATAGACAACCTCCAAAAGAACTTAAGTAAACAGAGCTTTTTTAATGCGCTCCATATACGAGGAGGACTTTTTCAATCTTCCTTCCACTTACCTATTTACTTATGTCATTACAAACCGTGCGTTAGGATTACGACCTAGCTTCGTAGCACCACTTATGTTGTGTGTGTTAATTTTATACATAAGTGGCGGCATCTGCAGTTTAAAGTCGATTCCGAATACCAAGTTTCTTCAGAGGCAGTTCATGGCAAGGATTACGACCTAGCTTCTGAGCACCACTTATGTTGTGCGCGTTACTTTTATCCATCAGTGGCGGCATCTATAGTTTAAAGTCAATTCGGAATGTCAAATTTTTTGAGAGACATTTCATGGAAATTTTATTTTATTCTCGGAGTTTTGGCAGAAATCTGCTGAGAGGAAGTCGCCTTGCATACATATATTTGTTCATGTTTCGTTTCGCTGGAAATGTCTGGACTGGAGTTTGAACCACTGCGTCAGTTGCAATAAGCTAAAACATACATACCTAATTGGTCCTTACAACCCTTCCGTTAGGGTTACGACCTAGCTTCCTAGCACCACTTACGTTGTGTTCGTTAATTTTATCCATCAGTAGCGGGATCTACAGTTTAAAGTCGATTCCGAATGCCAAATTTCTTTAAGAGACATTTCATGGCAATTTTATTTTAGTCTCAGAGTTTTGGCAGAAATCTGCTGATAGAAAGATTCTAAAAAGATATTTTTTCATGTTTCGTTTTGCTGGAGATGTCTGACCTGGGGTTTGATCCACTTCTTCGCGTCTAATATGCTAAAACACCACCTACTAATCTAAAGCGACTTTGCCAAGCTCGGAAATTGTTAAAAGATGTCAGAGTTAAATTGAATCAAATTTACCATGAACAACGAGTATTCAAAAAGATTATTAGAATCGAATCATACTCATAATTTCATATCATAGAACCTCTATTCATATTCAAAGTTTGAAGTACTCATTATATTCATACTTAACAACACGTATGATGTTGTTGATTTCGACTCTCCGTAACACAACGTATACACGAAGCACAAAATAAGCATGATTCGCGTACGAACACTAAGATACTCACTAAAAGGCTGTGTGAGTGCTCTGCTTGCTGATCTGTCTTTTTTTTGGTTATGTGTCTGTTATCCTTTTTTTTTTTGCAAATGCAACAACAACTAAGACTAGATGTGTTGATGAAGTATTATAAGTATTTTTCTAAAGTGTTGAATCTGAATCAGTAAACTGACTTATGAACCAAACATATTTCGAATGGTATGAGTTTGATGTCAACATTGTATGCATCCTTATTGCAAGCTGTACTTATAAATCAACGTTGTAGTGAGTACGAATGAATCGGAATACATAGTTAAATTCAATATTGTTGACTCACTTTAGTATTCAAAATATCATGAGTGCTTATGAGTAGCAAAAAAACGATTCATTTCTGATCTCTGGAAGGGACAGAACTGCAGCCAATTAGTAATCAAATGCTTAAAGCGTTGAAATACAAACTCCGACGAAATAATGAGCGAACCAGGATGACAAGGTTTAATGTATTCTTCTATTAATAGGACATAATGCATCAATTGTTCGAACCGTTGCACTTATTACAACTGAACACATTTTTCTGTTAAAAAAAAACAGTAAACACACGACAATGAAGGGTTAACTTGCTGGGCTATTGAACTCTGATAAATAAAATATTGCCGGGTATGATTTAAAAACAAAAACAAACAAAAATTAAGCAGTTTTCTTATTTTTATTTGAAATTTTTAAAAATAAATTCGTACTCTCTTCCTGGATTGCTTTTTTAATCTGTTCGATGAACCTTTTTCAGAATTTCAGCCGAGTTTTTTTATTTTTGTTTGTAGGTTCTAGGAATGTAAAAGGGGAAATTGAGCTTGGTATGATGGTACACGTTAATGAAGACGTTTTTAATTTTGTGTACAAAAAATTTCAGAAAATATTCTAAAGTACGGTAATAAATACACGGGAAAATATATGAAGTTTCGATCATACTAAACACGGCGGCGGGTTCACAGTTTCCATGTGAGCGGCTAAAATTGTTTGTTTTTAATGCGAAACACGCTTTTCATTTAAAATGCCTGCTTAATGGCAAGGTCAGCCACCCTCTACCCCCTTGTTATGGATGACGAGATAAGACCCTGATAATGAGGGAATCCCTCTCTTGTTTCAATATAAGAAGCTATTGTTGCTGTTGGTAGATTTATGGGCATTTTATTTCGATTGACAACATGTGTTGCTTCGTTTGATGTTGTTCTTGTGGTTTTTTTCGCATGTGTGTGTATGTATTTCGCATTCGAAACTCGATTTGACTGTCAAAGATCAATGAACGCTGTCAGTGTGATTTGTTTACATTTTCGTTTGTTTATTTTTTTGTTTTTGTTTTTATTTCATCTTCTTCGTATACGATACAGCCGCGTTACGGCTACTGTTGCTGCTTGTGTTGGAGGTATCATGTCTGCCCCGGTCTGGTCAATGGCTATTCTAAATTTAGTAAAGTAAAGTCCAAAAAAACAAACAAAAACAAAATACGATTTATTCTTCCGGATTTCATTTTTATTTTCTGTTTTTATTTTTTTGTTTTTATTTTTTAAAGCGACTCTCCATTAAACAAACATGTCCGGTAACGAAATGGAATTGAAACACAACAAAATCTCACAAGTAAAAACAAAAACAAGCGAAGAGTACGATGACCGTTTTATTGAGATTCTCAAGAATACTTTTTGCCATGCCATTGAATGATTTGCTTGGCCAGCCTGCTTGCTTTTGCATTCCTTTTTCAACACCCCTTACCTCCTTCTCTCCCACATCATCCTCCTGCTGTGTATGGGAATTCTGAGTGAGCGAATTCGCTGTGTAAATGAATTGTTATTGTTTTTGGGCCGGTATGATTTGGTTTTGTTTGTTTTTTTTTTTTTGATGATCGTTCGCCGGTGGTGGTCGTTTGATTGTTCGTTCAGTGGGGTTGACAAACTCAAACTCAAATTAATTTAACAATAATAATGGCAACAGATAATCAGCTGTTACGTATGTATTTTGCACATTTGTTGTTGCTTTCTGTTCGTCATAAAGCGGCGTATTAATTACATAACAAATGACGAACGCTACAACAACAGCAACAAGCAAATCCAAAAGACTACGAAGCTTATTAGTAGCAGCCGTAGTAGTATTGGTAGCAACAGCACACACAAAGTATTTCTCTTTTCAGCTGTTTTTTTGTTTATTTTTCTTTTTTTTTTAAAGGTTTTTGGCCAAAAAGCATCACAGATTTTTAATTATGCTAACTTAGTAGTGGTTCATATTTGATTTGATTTTTTTTGTTTGTTTGTATCTGTCGTTGTGAGTTGATTGACTCTTAGTGTGTATCATTTTTGTTCCTTTTTTTTTCTTTTTTTGAAAGTTTTGTGACCCTTGCAACAGTATCTCTGTTGTTTTGTTGTTGTGAAACTTGAAAGTATTTTTTTTTTAATTTTTTCATTTCATTTCTTTAGTCCGTTTCCATATGAATTAAAAATAAATTTTTTTTCTGTTATTTTGTATTCTTTTTTCTTTTTTCTTTGATTTTTTTTTTATTTTATTTTTCTGGAGATCATTGACTTTTTGTTTAAATCTGGCTTTGTTAGGGTGGGTAATGGTTATTTTATTTAAAATAAAATGCTTTGTTGTTGTTGTTGCTATTCACATTGATTTATCATTTCATAATGGCTTGGCTGCTGTTGTTGCTGCTTGTTTTTGTTGTGATTTCAAAGTGTAAACGAATTTCTTAAACAAATTGTTTCTGCTGCTTTATCAGCTTTGATTATAATTTTTTGGACTTTTTTTTTTTTTTTGGTTTCAAAACCGTTAAGAAAGTTTAAACAGTTTTGGAGAAATTCAGAAGAAAGTAGGAAATGTTAGGTATTAAAATTAAAACAAAATTTTGACTGAAAAAAAAAACAGTTTTTTATTGAAATATTATTAAAATATATGTATACATATGTACATATGCATTTATACATAATTAATGGAGTTTTTGTTAATTAATTAATTTTTTATTGAATTTCTTTTAATTAAAAAAATTATAATTAAGTTTTTTATGGTGTATCTGAAATGATGTCAAGTTTTAGTTCTCAATTGTAAGTCAAAGGCAAAACATAAATTATTCATGGAATAAATGTACATTTTACAATGGACAGTAAAAGTCCTCGTACGCCATTATATCGATATATAATTGGTCATTACAACGACATTGACATCGTAGTGCGTACCAAGCGAAAAGTTACTGCTGCCGCTAGCGCTACTCTATTATGATGGCAGTCTATTAAAATATGTAGATCTGGCAGCAAACTAAATACACCTATCCCCCGCTTTACACGGAAGATAGGTTCCATAAAAAACCGCGTAACTCGAAAAATTCACTCTTATATGGAAAAACCGTGCTAAACGAAAATCACTATAAAAAAGCCGTTTTTGTCAGTTTTTAATATGATGAATAACAAAACAATGATCCTCTTTGTTTTGGTATTTCAAACAAACTAGCTTATTCACACATAAAATTTAGTCTTGATCATAAAACGGGGAGTTCCCATCTTATCTATTTCCATCATACACATAGACTACTAAGAATTCGTAACTGTAACATACATTTTGTAGTGTTGTATTTTGACAGTACAACAATGAAAATGTCATTGTAGATATAAGCAAATTATAGTTTAATGTTTATAATTTCGTGTAAATGCAAAATTAATAAATTTCGTTAAAAAAGAAATTTATTTTCAAAAACCGTGTAAGATCGAAAACGTGTAAAACGAATACCGTGTAAAACGGGGGATAGGTGTATATGTTGTCGACAAGTAGGGACATGCGGTGTATTGAATCGCCGATTACGAATTATATTTTCAGTGAATTTATTTATCTTTGCTTTGCCGTTACCAGCAAAACTGACGTTAGTCTAGAGATCCTAGAGAGCAGATGATACCTCTCTCGTACGACAAAACTAATACTCTATAAGTCGCTCATCTTCCTCATGCTACTTCATGGCGCAGAACCAGAATATTATTAAGCAACGATATGACAGCCTTGAGAGTATTCGAGAGAAAAAGCCGTACATAAGATCTTCGATCATGTAAGCTGCATGAGCTCGTTAAGGACATGAACGTCGTTCAGCGCTGACTCGATCATATCGTTCGGTTGGAACAAGATGTTTCAGTGAGACGAGTATTTGACGATATTTTCTGCTTTGAAAGGACTAAATTGAGGAGGCTCTGTCTCCGATTGATGTGAGCAGCTGGCAAAAAAGTGGAAGTATCAGAGGCGACTGGAAGATTGTATTGAAGCAAGCCGAATTCCGTTGAACGGGTAGTTATTGGTCAATTATGTAGGTATGTAAGTACGTAAATGTAAATGATCTTACAAGAAGGATGGCAATGAAAGTCGATTGATTTGAATACTTGTGTCAATTGCTAGAACACCACTGTGGTACTGCTGAAAGACGTTAAATGCTGATCTTAAATTTTTAAAAAGGAATGGTGAAAGGTCAATTGAGCACTTTAAAGGCGATATTACAACGCTCGCAAAATTATTAAAATTCACATCAAAATTAGGTTCGTTCCGATTTCAAAAACTGTTTTTTTTTTTTGTAAAACAACTGAAAAACTTATTTCCTACTGTACCTTCTGGAGAGCAATATTTGCAAGTCATTATTTTTTGACAGTTGAAAATTTTAATACGAAAACTATAAAAAGAAACAAAAACAAAAACGAAGTAATTTATTCAAATGCATCACATACAGTTTAATTAAATTCAGTTTCAAATAAATTTTGTATTAATAAACATGGCAGGCAGCATATAATTTTTTTTTTTGCTTCGTTTGCTGCAAACAAATAAATTTATTGGTATTGGAAACGTTGTTGCTGATGATCATGATGATTTCAAAATTAAGCGCCGCATAACAAATATTGGCTGTAAAAATTGTTTCTTTTTTTAGTGTTGTTGTTATTGTTTAGCAATAAACCGTGATTAATTTAAATGATAAACGAATTTCTGTAAAAAATATTTAAATGAGCACACACAACCCAACCAACAACATCTACTACGAACGAACTTTTTCTTCTCAATTTAAAGTTTTTTTTTCGGTTTTTTTGCTTTTTTTGTTTTAGAAAAGAACAATATCTGGTGTGTATACATAGTATATCGTATCGTAGAAAAAGAAGAAGAAAAGTTAAAAATGTTTGAACCAAATTGTATGTGAATTTAATGTTACGGTCGGTCAATGACCGCATGACCGCGTTTTGTTTCAATATGCCAAATATGCAACCAGGAACTTAAACTTAATAAAAAAACTAAGAAACAAAATATAAAAAAAAAAACATTTAATAAAATGCTACTAAAAATAAAAAAATCAATACACTCTACTCTACTCTACTACTCTATTCTGCTCTACAATACACTACTATTGGATGTTGAATTTTTTTAATTTTAATCGAAACAATTTCAAGTCAAACAGCGATTTGAATAATCAATTCATAACGAGACGTTGACTTAACATTATCAAAAAAAAAAAAACGGTTTCTCACGCAAATACCCAACCAAACCCAAACGAATTTTGAAAGAAATTCAAAAATTTTCTTTCTTAAACGTATTCGAATACGAAACTGAATCCAAAATAATCATTTTTGTTATCGAATGTTTATGCGTTTTTTTTTTAGCAAATCGTAAGTATGAGTGAGGTTTCTGAAGTCCCCCTTCCACCACAAAAAAAAACTCTTAATCACGTTTAAAACGTGATTTAATTGTCTTTCATTTATTTCTTTTACATTTTGGCTTGTTGTTTTTTTTTTTATTTCTTTAAGCCTTTTTGTTGTTTCTTTTGACAGAAAAAACATTAAAAAATTAAAAAAATTTCAAGAATTCATTTACTTTTGTATGCCAAAAAAAAACCAAAGAAATTCCATTTTGTCTGAACTGAAATAAACAAATTAAGCCTGGTGGAGGTGGGGGTCGTACAAAAACAAAAACAAAACTAATTAAAGAATCATAAAAAAAACTACTTAAATCGTGATCGTATGCATACTTAAAATGTACTCATCTTGTATTCTTCATAAAAACAAAAATAAACAACAACGAAGCATGCATGCCTAAGAATGCAAAACTCGTAATCGTAATCGGCCAAAGTGCACCATACATCATATACTTTATGAAGTCTTAACCCTTTCAGGGGAGGGGAGGTATCAATTAAGCAAAAACAAAAAAAAAACATTTTCAATTTAAATAATAGCTTGAAAGCTCTGGCTCTCCTTCAAGGCGATCTCTTCTACAGATAAACAAACGAATTACAACCTCTCATCACTAGCACTTAAAATAGAATAGAATTTTTGAACGGATAATCAGTTTCAGTTTTCATTGTTTTAAGAAGACGCATTACGAGCTCACAATGAGATTCAGGACATTCATATATACATACATACATAATTGGTCATTACAACCCTTCCGTCCAAGATTACAACCTAGCTTCTCACTCACCTATATTGTGTGTGTTAATTTTATACATCAGTGGCGGGACCTACAGTTTAACGTCGACTCCGAACGACAGATTTTTGAGGATTTTTTAGGACTCTCAGAGTTTTTTTTCATGTTTTCGTTTTGATGTCTGACCAGGGGTTTGAACAGTGGCCTTACGTCTAATAAGCTACCACACTACCTACTAGACAACGGCGACTTCAGGACCTCCATTCCTGACAATGAAGTTTGAAAATATGTCGTGGTGTTTTAGGCTGGGCCACCTTGTGGCGTTTGAGAGGCTGGAGTGGAGTCGATCTTTGTCTATTTGGGGCCGTCTCTGCCGTGATCGGAGAGGTGGGAGAGAGAACATTTTGATAAGCTTAGGCCAAACGACCCTCCTCATCTTCTGAAAGGAGTGCTGGGTCGATCGAGCCTATTCTAGCAATGATATGCATGGCTGACCTGCCAGATCTATATGCCCTAACTCAGGGTACTGTTGACACCCGAAGGTGGATTGATATCAGGGGCGTGTGCGCCAGACTTGTTTGCCAATTCCTTGGCGCCAGCCGAAGAGTGCATGGACATATTCGCAGCAGTCTCGGTCGAAGGTGCCAGGACGGAAAGTGTGGCGACACTAGGGACCAGTTTCGCGACTGATGCCTTGTGTGCCAAGCGAGATGTTGCCGAAGTAGACACTTGGGCTTTGACTCAAGGGTCATGTCAAAAAGGGGGAGGGGGGTTCAGCCTGTCACCTTGGATGGGTGTCCCAGTCCGGCACTATGACGAGGGAGAAAAAGCAAAGTACTTTCTATATAGATGAACTTGGGTAAACTGTCACGTATTGACATTTACAGTTTAAGATCCGAGTGGTTCTAGGATTAGAAAAAAAATGGAAGACTGTATGTATCGCAGTGTATGTATGCCCATTTAACTTCCTTGACTGAACACCCACCACCCGCCTACTTACCCAAAAAGACTGAGAAGTTAACTTTTAACAATAATCATCGTACGGTAACTTCTGCTTCATTAGTTATAACCTTGTAATGTTTTTATGTAGCTCTTGAAGACGTAGGGTCTAATGATGTCAACCCATCAGCGTTACTTGTTTGGCCAATTTATTCATGATGAAATGATGTGGCATAGAAAGAAATGACTACACTGAGGCAAATTCTAGACCAACACGCTAATTGTTATTGTCACAAATAGGTGTCACTTAATGACAGGTCTAGACTACACGATCGATGTCCATGAATTTTTTTTCAATTGGTCTGGTGATTAAGTACACCCCCCCTACCCTATTATGCTTACAAGTTTAATAATTGAACGGCCATTATGGCCGCATTTACACAAATGTTTTCAAAGTTTTCAGCCAAAGTACGGCCAACATTTAAACAAACATTTCAAAAATGGACGCCGAATATGAGAAAATCAAAAATTCAATTTTTTTTTCGTTTTTTTTTTGGTGAAAGTACCCTCAGCTACAGTGTGTAATGAACGTTTCAATTCGTTTCGAATAGACGCGAGTGTGGGATTTTGTTTTTGGTTTTTTTCGATTTGATTTCTGTTATTGGCTTATTGGTGGTTTGGTAGTTTTGTTTTCGAATTTTTATGTTTAAGGTTTTTATTGTTCAGCCATCGATTTTGTTTGTTGGTTGCGTTCGCTTGTCTGATTATGGCTTAAACAGAAACAACAATGCAACTTGGATTTTGGTGATATGCAAAGAAATTATTCTTCTTCTTGTTGTTGTTGTTGGTATTGTTTGGTTAGCGTTTTGAGTTTTTTTTCAATAAAAAAGCCGTGCGCCGCCGAAAAAAAAAATTTTTATCACAATTTTAACAAAACAACAATTAAAAACTTTAAAATGAAAATACATATGTATAATGTGTGTATGTATGTATGTATGTGAAGAAGAAAAAAGAAATGGAGGTGGAATGGTTGGCTAGCTGGCTGGTTGGTTGGTTGGTTGGTTGTTATTGACGATTAGGTGGATATTGGCGACATTATTTAAATAAATTATTATCATAAGTTCGTACCTGGGCCCAACCCTATTTAGACTATAATAAAATAATAATGTGTGTATTGTTGTTTTTGTAATTATTCACCCATTGAATGAGTGCATCTTTGCTTTACTGTTTACCTAACCCGTATTTATGCTCACTTTGAGACACTAGCTTTAGCTTTCCTGTATCTGAAATTCATACTGTTGATTTACTAAATGCCATACTTACATATGTAAAAGGAAAGTAATACAAATAATTTCTCTTTTTTTTTTGTTGTTGTTGTGGAGCACAAAGTAATCAAATCAAATCAAATCATGTCTTATTATTACTAATGTCTCCTTAAATAATAATTTTTGGGGACATATTTATGTTGAAGAAATTTTTTATGAATAATTTTTGTTTTTTTTTAAGGCCTTTTTTTTACTGTTTTTTGACCTTTTTGACTTTTAAAATGTACGCCCATTAGTTAAATTAATAGGTATTCATTTCAGCCACTTTCTAGGAAAGTGCTTTAAATAAAATGCAAAAGAGAAAGAAAGAGTATCTATCAGTACGGAAGTATCTCGCCTTATTATCATACTTGGCTTTTTTCGTTTTGAACATTTGAAATTGTCGGCTTCATCACATAAATGAAGACAAATATGCTCGTAAATAAATAAATAAATGAATGAATGAATTGAGTAAATATAAAACATATACAGGCATACACACCTTCACAGATATATTTATGTAACTCTGTTACAAATGATTTTTCTTTTTTTTTTTTTTTGGCCAAAAATCCCCCCAAAAACACGAAAATATAGTTTCTGCCTTCATTTGTAGCGTTGTGGTTGCAGTTGTGTTTTACCTGATCATGTAAATTCAATGTTGCTGTTGCTGTTGTCGTTGTTGCTGTTGTTATGTGTTGTGCTGTTACGTCGAAAAAGAAAGGTGAAATGAGTCTGTTTTGTAATTAAACACGACGATTGTATTTTTCTTTTCCTTTTCATTTCTCTGCTCATTTCTCTTTGGCTGGAAGATCTCTTCCTTTAACAAAAAAAAAAAAAACAAACAAATTTTTTAACGAAAACATTTCGTTTATTTTCAGTTAAAAGGTCCCCCCCGATTTACTATTTGGTCACTTTTTTTTAGTTTAAATAAAGCCAGAAAACAACAACAACAACACCAAAAGTTACATCGGTTTATACAACTTCAAAGACAAAAAAAAAAAAAAAAAAAAAACAAAAGCGGACAGCGGAAGTATTTTCGAAATTGTAAATGATCAGTGAGTGCCTTAAGGAGTGCTGCCTTGACTTAGACTGTACGCCAATGTTCATTGGGTTGATGTTATCGTTTCAGGAAAGTTTTCATTAAGGAAAGTTTTCTTTCTTTTTTTCTTTGTTTTTATTTATCTTTTTCATAATTTCATAATAAAGTGCACCAAAATAAACAACGACTGTAAAATGAGGCATCACAGCTAATGATTCTGTGTGAGAGACATTAAATAAGACAAAAAAAAAATGTGGTAACTTTCCGGTGTTGTTTAACGCCCAAAATTTAAAGAAGAAAAATTATGTAAGATTTTACCATAATTAAGTATGCACTCAATACTGCGTGTTATGTCCGTAGAAATCAGAAAATTGAGACAATTCACATATCATTTCCGTCTGTTTTAAAAGCACTTTGCTTTACGACAACGTATGCTAATCGAATACCCGTCTCACTGAAACATACGAATGACATAAACGAGCCGGCGTATTCCATATAGTAGAGGTTCTCATGCAGAATTCATTGCCAGCCAGCTTGCACTAGACTCTCGAATACTATCAAGCTGACTACATCCATGACATGACAAAGGAGTTGGTTGGAAAGATAGAAAGGAAAGGAAAGGTTCGAGGGGGTCATTTTTTACCTCGACGGAGCTGCAGATTCGCAAGAGCATCGAGCTTAGATATTGCGACAAAAACAAGATCTCTTATTGGGCTATCAAATGCTGTCTTATACTAAACAAAAGTTAGTATGTATCGACTTTTTTTCAAGTGTTTTCATTCACGTAGTGTCAATGATGGATTTACCTGCTCTGAAACCTCCCTAAGAAGTTCCAATCAGTACCCCGACAAGTAGTTTCGGTAGTTCACACAACACGCTCGTAGAAACTTTATACATATGCCATGGGGCTAAAGCTTTAGGTACTTTCGTTGGGTGCATATCATGGACATGTCTTACTTCTTATTTACTTAACTGGCCATTAACAACATGATTAATGGATTTCGGCTTGCCTTAACACAGCCTTCCAGGAGATTCTGCTTCTTGCACGCCTAAGGTAGTTGGTCACACCAAACGATGACAGGGCTTCCGCTATTTGGTCCTTCCAACGCAAACAAGGTCTTCCTCTTCGTCGATTTCCGCAGTTACCCGCATCAAATACTCATCTCGCTGGAGCATCCTCCTCCATTCGAACGACATGATCGAGCCAGCACAGCCGCTGGATGTTAATACGCTGCAAAATGTCTATGTCGGTGAAGAGCTCATAAGCTCACTGTTGTATCGGATGCGGAAATCATTGCCAACTCCTACTTGACCAAATATCTTACGTAGAACTTTTCTCTCGAATACTCTCAAGGCTGCTGCATCAGTGCCTAACAGAGTCCATGCTGCTAAGCCACAAAGGAGCACGGGGACGATGAGTTTTTTTTGTAGTTTTGTCGTACGGGAGAGGTCTCTTTTACAACAACACCTGCTGGTAAGAGTGATATTACGCTTGATCTCCAGACTCACATCATTTTTGCTGGTAATGGCGGAGCCAATATAAATAAATTCCTTGAACCAGACCAATCTTAGTAGACTGCCGTTCAATAGCCCTAGCTGCAGCAGTAACATCTTGCTTGGTACGCTCTATGGTGTCAATAACGTCAACGTACGCAATTTACTGTACACATTTGATGGAAAATAGAGCCATTGCGAAGCACTACCGCCTTACGCAGAATACTCTATCCGTGACGAAGTTGAAGAGGTCAGTCACATGATAAGGGATCGCCTTGTCTGAAACCTTGCACGGTATTAAAATACGTCACTATGCCATCCCTCACCTACAATACGATGATGCGGCAATTAAGGAACAAATAAATAAAAAATTTTTAATGAAAATGTTTTTTTTTTTGTTTTTTTGTACAATTAATCGATAGTTTTATATGTAAGAAATAATTTAAATAAAATTACAGTTAATGTGCATATTATTTCCATTTTAAAACGAATTTACAAAAACAAAAACTAAGAATACAAATTATGGCGCTGTCACTGTTAATAATAAAAAATAAAAAATAAAAATATATAAAAAAAATTAAAATAAATAAATAAATTTATCACGCACACACACACACACACTTACAGAGTTACAAATAAATGTTATTAAACAAATTTGTTTTTTTTTTTGTTTTTTGTTTTTCTGGGTGTTTAATACAAGCCCAAAAATTCCACGCCTTACACACCTTAATTTAAACAAGATGCTTTAAGAGAGTTGTTGTTGTTGTTGTTTAATTTGGTAACAGCCAGCCAGAAAACCGTTTAAATAAATGACTTAAACGCCATACAACACCATAAAAACTGCCACATAACTGAGTGAGTGCAGAGTGTTTAAGAAAAAATCGTTTTTTTTTTTCTAAAAAATGTTTGGCAATACAATCAAAAAAAAAACTTAATAACTTATTTAAGTGGAGAGAACCAATGAAAAAAAAACGTTTTTAATTTTTTATAAATTAATGTCTCAACTTTTTTTTCCTGTTTTTTTTCTTGTAAATCGACTGTCAATAAAATGCAATCAAATTCTCCAAAAAAAAAAAAAATAGGAATTATTTATGATTTTATTTCAATAAAGAAGAAAAAATAAAGAAAGAAATTCCAATACCATTATCGTCACAAAGTAATGTAAGGTGAGAAAAACTGAATTCAACTTTCAAATTCTGGCATTGTTGTTCCTATTTCAATTTCTATTTCTATTTTCAAGAAGTCTACAAAAGCATCCTTCTCCCTGATTTTAGTGGAACTCGGTCAGTACAGAGACTGAAGGGTTGTAATGACTAATTATGCATGTATGTATGTATGTATGTATGTATGTACTCATTCTTGTTGAGAAGCATCACCCACAATTATAGTGTTTATTTACTTGTACTGTATAGGGGGCAGTTAGGTTGAACAGCCAGCCCTTTGATTCCTCAGGCCTGTATGCTCCCTGTTGAATTTAGCGTCAGACTTGTGTCCTGTTGACCTTACCATTGTCTCCAAAGCTTTGATCGTCATTGGTATATGCAACAGGCTTAGATCCAATAGATCCTGCAATGCAAAGGCATTTTATAGGACAAATTCTTATTGCAACGGCTGTACATGCATTCGAAAGATAAATTTTCGGTCGAAAGTTTGTAGTTCATGATGGTAACTTTTTGAGAGCTTCCCATCCGATTGCTGTCGGTGTGGGACATACTTTTTTTTTGTATTGAGAACCTTTTTATATTTCAAATATACTTCAGACATTGTAAACTTACATGTCTGCCTTTGTAGATGGCACTGCTTTTATTATAGCACATGAGAACCATTTAAGAAGCGTCTTAAAAGCATCAAATTTTTACTGATGTTCCCTAAAGATGTAAAAATGTTGCTTCGAACTGAAAATATATTGTCTAGCAATTCAAATAAGACATCTATTAGAACATTTTATCACTTCTTAAGAACTGAAAAAAAAAACAGAAAATAAATATTTATTCTTGTAAATTGTTTTGGTTAAGTGATCACAACATCAATTGCAGTCACAACTCTTTTTCACTTTATTCAACATTAGCGAGTTGAAAAAAAAAATGAGAAAAAAAACTATTTTTAAACAAAAATTTGAATATCAACCAAGAGCAGTTTCTCGTACCAGCTTTACAGACGTTAGCAGCAAATGCAGAGACATCAGCAGCAGCAGCAGTTGTTGTAACAGTAACAGCAACATCGACCAGCTTACCACCACGGTAAGTACAGCAACACGGTAACACAGCACAAGTAGGTGAAATGTCATTGAACTCGCAGCTGAAGTTGGTTTTATTTCTTATTTTTTTGTATTTATTTGTTTTTTTCCTCTTTTTTTTTATTTATTTTTTTGAGAAATTAATGTCGCACAATAGCGTTTTAGCGGCGTTCCATCGTAGACGCCTTGGCGCAGTCGTAGTGCCACAAATAAAACAGAAATTCCACACGAAAAAAAAACAGTGACTTAAGCCAAGCACAGACTCAAAAAAATCCAACCAGCCAGCCAGCGAACGTTACAAGCCAACATTTTAAAGCTGGAGAGCAGCAACAGCACCAGTAATAGCAATGGCAACAGCAATAGCAACTCAACAGCAGCAGCAAAAAAAAAAAAACAGAAAAAAAAATGTTCAAACCAACATAAAAATGTTGATTGAAGAAAATGCTTTAATTTCAGCAGCAGTTGAGTTGTAATTGCCAAGAATTTACAACCTGAACAACAAACGACTGACTCCCTAAAACAAGGCGTTCGAAAGGTAGTCAGTCAGTCGTAGACCCTTTTCACCTCCAGGCCAATGAAATCAAAATAAAAAAAATGTGGCCAACAACTTGCAAAGAGAAATGTTGTTGGCTCTGTGCACGTGTAATTTAAAAGTTTCTTTTTTTTTTTTTTTTTTTTTTTAAATAAAATAGTTCGTTTAACACTTGCCAGGGGTTAAGGGGTCAAAATTGTTCAAATCGCTGTAAAGTAAGTTACTTTACTTTTTGGATTCTGAAATTGCGAGAGTATAGTTCTTGGCATTATTTTTAAATAAAGTCTCGAGTCATTCAATCATTCAAGACCATGACCCATCTCTGTTTAGTGAAATGAAAGCAACTTCTGAACCCTTTATAGAGAAATCATTAGGCAAGTTGAGTTTGATGATTTGTTTCAATCTATAATTATCCAAAGAGGGAATAAAATGTAAAGATTTCACTATTTTACCATAAAGGCAATGCAGAAATCTATCCCACGATGTTTGCTTTGGTTAATTTCTTTTTTAGGGGATTACTCCTACTTATGCAGTGCATTGGTTTGGAATTAAGCAAATATGTAATGGGAAGAAGAACAGAGGTAGTAGTGTTTGTGGACATTCGATTTGAACACTTTTTTTAAGTAACAGAAAAGACCTCTGAAAGAAAAGAGCTCCACATACGGATCTAAGTCTGGCTAAGTCTACTGGCCAATCGACCACAAACGGATTTGCTCTGCGAGAAAGAGGAGTGTTACGTACGAATACATGATTCTCGGGAAGCGAGTTCCCTTATTTCGCTCGAGCAAAATCTGTTGTTGTAATGATAGCACAGTGAAGCGCACGTCATACGATACTCTACCGTCGGTAATGAGTGCTATCACTCTGTCCTGTACGTGGCCGAGAAGCCACGTACCACACTAAGTAGTGTAAATAATAAGGACATCAGACGAAGTGAAGTATTTCTTGCACTGTTTTAAGAAACTTGGAAAATTTACTGGTTCCAACGAACCTTACACGGGATTTTCATATTCAGAACATCAAGAGCTTCTGACGCCCTAACTTTTGTACCCCACACATGGCTACAGATGACGCAGTATTATTGCTACGCTTTTGAATTAATAAACAACGAATTGGTCACCTTATTCGGAAATTCACAGTATGTCGGATGTGAGTGAGTCTTTCATATTACGCCTTTTCGTCTCAATCTCCAATTTGCTCGACATACCATTAGAGAGAATATAAAGGACAAATATTGCTGCACATCTGTAAAAGAGTAGATAGGATTAGAAGTTACAGAAAAAAGATCGTTGAAAATGAGAGTGGGAGATAGGACAGAGCCTTGCGGTACCTCTGAGTTTAAGCTGAACACGTCTAATGGTGCCTTATCTATAACAACCCGTATAGAGCGATCCCTGAGAAGGCGGAACATGAAAAGCATTAAGTTTTAATAGAATTGCAGCGTGCCATACCCTGTCAACAATATTTGTGCAGTCTGTTTGGTCCCCGTTGCAAAGTGGAAGTAAATTTTGCAGCAATTTTACGAATAATTTGCCTCAAATCCAAGAACATAAGAAAACTATAATAAAATATGCATTTTTCTTTCGTTTTTTCTTTTTTTTTTAACGCAATCAGGGTTTAATTATCACTGCAAAGGAAGAAATTTTGTTTTAGGCTACCCTTCTCATTATTTTTTTTTAATTTTTTCATTTTTTTTTGTATTTTTTATTTTAATTCCTTTACATTTACAATTTATGTATTTGTTTTTGTGCTCTTTTAATATGTAACGTAACGTAACGTAATGTAACGACTGTGAAAAATACTACCACTGTGTTGCACATGCACTTCGTATTAAAACAAAAACAACAACAATCAAAACAAAATTGTTATTGGTATTGGTATGTATGTATGTATGTAGGTAGTGTTGATTATATTTGTATGCATATTTTATGTGCATGAGAGTGGTGAGAGTGTAAAATGCATTCGTACAAGATAGTGTTGTGTTGTGTTGTGCTGGTGTTTGTTTTTGTTTTTGTTTTTCTACAAGAGCTTAAAAGAGAGTGAATGCAAGTGGAAAAGTTTATGTATGCATGGATTCGTGTGTGTTGCGTTGTCTATGTGGTTTGTTTATGCTACACTTGGGTTCAATGCACTCAATTTGGCATACATTTGAAAATTTTGTGTTTTTGTTCTTGTTTGTTTATTTACTTATTGTTGTCGTTTTTTTTAGTGTTGTTGTTTTTTTTTTTTTGTTTGTTTGTTTGCTTTTCATTTATCTGTTAGTAGTTGTTGTTTTTCTTTTTATTTTTACATCTCAAGATGATAATAATGGTTGTAACCTTTTTTTTTCATTGCGCTCTGCTCTTGTGTTATTGTATTTGTAGTTGTAGTTGATGTTGTTGTTACGTGTATTATAGTAAGTTTTTGTTTACATTCGTTGATTATTTACTTTAGTTTTTTTTTTTTTAATGTTGTAAAGTTTTACGTTATTATTGTTGTTATTATTGCTGTTGTGTTGTGTGTTGTATGTTGAATTGTAAGTGAATTGTTTTTGAAAATGAAGAAGAAGAGGAAGAAAAAAAAATAACAACAAAAGAAAACGAGAACGGAAACATAAAAACGTGTGCGTTTTAAAGGTGAAAATATCAGATCAGATCACATCAGATCACAGATCATTACAATTAAAATTGATTGCAAACGATTTGGTTGGAGGGGGGGAAATCGAAAAAGGTTTTCACAAATGTCATGTCCATGTCTATGATAAACATTTCCTGTGTACGTTAACAGGAAATTCTATTGATTATCTATGTATGAATGTATGTACATGTATGTATGTATGTACATATGTGTGTGATGCCATTATCTAGATCTGCTTGAAATCCTTTACTTTACGCTAAGATTAAACGCCGTTATATTGGTTTTAGTGCGGCTGTTTCCAACATTAGAAACCTTTTAGAAGTTTCTATTAAAAAAATCTAACCTTCCTACTTATGTACATGCATTTATACATACATATAAAATCTATGTACGTATGAATGAATGTGACTTTGTAAAAGAACTACATCAGCACTGACTGAACGTTTCATCAAGCCACAAAACAAATGATTAAACGATGAATGCATGGACGGTAGGTGGAGTACTTTGGTCGAAAAAATCAATTAAAAATTCACCTGGAACTCATACATACATAACATAATTGGCCATTACAACCCTTCAGTCAGGATTACGGCCTAGCTTCTCAACACCACTTATGTTGTGTGCGTTAATTTTATACATGAGTGGCGGGACCTACAGTTTATAGTCGACTCCGAACGACAGATTTTTTGAGAAGCTTTTCATGGCAATTTTTACTCTCAGAGTTTTTGCCAGAAATCTGCTGAGAGGAAGTCGCCGAAGAAATATTTTCATATTTTCGTTTTGATGTGTGACCTGGGATTCGAACTCGGGCCTTTCGTCTAATAAGCCAACACACTACCTACTAGACCACGGCGACTTCATGGCAAATTTATTTTTAATCTCAGAATTTTTTTCAGAAATCTGTTGAGAAGAAGTCGCGTTAGAAATAGTTTTTCATATATTCGTTTTGATGTCTGACCCGTGATTTTGAACCGTGGCCTCAGGTCGAATAAGCCAATACACTATTAAACTACGACAAGTTCAAAAATAATGAATACTCCATTTCCATCTTATATGAACAACTGCACCGCATTGGCGTGATGGAAAATGAATACAGGGCGTGGGTTGAAGGCATCAAAACATTGGCTGTAATGGCCCAGCCCTCGTGAGGTCCAGATACCAATATTTTAGTGGTGACACTATACCAGGCATAACTCATCAGAGGGCAATAGACTGGTAGAAGTTAAAGAATTTTGTAAAATATATGTACATTAGCATTCATAAACCTACATGATGGCCATGAGACTTAATCTTCTTTCCTTCATACTGCGTATGTACCTATCAAGGCAAGGCAAGGAAAACTGTTTTGTTTTATGGAAACGGAAGAAAACATCTTGTGTTTGAATTCTTTTAATTTTCTGCAATTAAAAAATTGTGAAAAAGAAAATCTTTAAACATACATAACTAGACCGACTACTCTTCATGGCAAGTGCATTACACAAGCCCTACATTTTTGTAACAAAACTTGAAAAAACAGCATAAAAAATGTTAACAAAACCGTATCGATTTCGAAAATCGACAATATTTGTGAAGCACTTAAAAACCTTTTAAGAAACTCCAGTTACAACATAAATATTTACACAAATTTAAGCCATTTATGGGACTTATTGAACATAAAAAATAAAAAATAAAAAAAAAAGCAGCAACGCAAATACAATACGAATAATAATACTATCGCAGCTTAAAATACTTTAAATACCGTTTCATGTGTATATGTATGTATGTATGAACAGGCATAGGTTTTCTTTTAGTTTTTTTTTTAAGCGGAACTTTAACAAACTCTACGTATTCTCCCTCTCTCGCTCTTTCCCTTTCCCCTTCATTAAACATCACCACAAAAAAAAAAAAAGAAAAAGAGTTAAGAAAAGAAAAGATCAACAGAAAAAATTTCACCCAAGAAGTAGTTCACAGCACAGCGTAAAGTTCATTCGTTCGTACGTTCATTTATTCATTAATTCATTATTCTTTAGATAAACAATGTTTTTTGGTTTGTTGTTTTTGTTTATGCATAAATGGCATGCAGCAGCAACAACAACAACATCAACAGCAACATCAAAAATAAAATAAAAAAAAAAACAAAGACGCGATTATTTTCATGTATAAAAGAATTAAAATCAATGAGCCGCGTGGAAATTTCAAAAATCAAAATCTCTCCTCTGTAAAAGCGCATAATTATGCTGTCATCTCTTGAGGTTGAGTTTGAGGTTGAGATTCTGTTTTGCTAACAAACATGATGCAGCACAGCACAGTACAGCATAGGTTTTGTAAAAATGTATAACACGTCCTACACACAAAGAGTTTCAAATTCATTCAAAAGTAATGTAATGTCATGTAAAGTAAAGTATGGGAAAAAGAAAATGACTTTGTAACCTCAAATAAGAGAAAATCCATACAAGAAAACAAGGTAACATGCAATCAATTAAAGACGCTGCTATTATAGGCTTATTGCGCATCTTAAAATGTAGGAGATGAAAAAAAAGGAAACAATATTGAACTGTACAGTCTACACTTACTTACTTACTTAATTGGTCATTAACAACTCGATTAACGGATTTCGGCCTGCCTTAACACATCCTTTCATGCGCGGGCAAAAAGCAGGCCTATGCAAGGTGGTCAGGGCTTCATCGATTTGGTTCTTCCAACGCAAATAAGGTCGTCATCTTCGCCGACTTCTGCAAATCCCCTCATCAAATACCCGTCTCGCCGGAGCATTCTCCTCCATTCGAACGACATGGCCGAGCCAGCGCGGCCGCTGGATGTTAACGCTGCACTAAGTCTATGTCGTTGAGGAATTCATGCGGCTCACTTTTGGATCGTATACGGAAATCATCGCCAACTCCTACTAGATCGTGTCTCTTATGAATAAAATTACCACACACAACATGGATGGTGTAAAACTCTTCGTTGTAATCCTGACTGAAGGCTTGTAATGACCAAATAAGTAAGTAAGTTAGGCCAATTATGACCTGCGGGGACAATGTGCGGGTAGGCAGAATGAATCTAGAAACAGTATGAATTGCACAAAGTACAGAGAGAGAGAGAGAGAGAGAGACTTGTGAAAGAACTCCACCTAGTGGGCAACCTTTGATAGTGCCGACTCTTAATATTTTGTCCCCCTGCATTTTCTCCCGCCGATAGTGTGTATAGGATATCCATCATTTATCGGGTATATATATTTCTGTTTCTGATTCTGAAGGTAGAAAACGTTGTTGATTTTTATAAGAATGAATCAGCCAAAGAGGAACACACGGTCTTTCACCTCATGTGTCAGTGTCCTTCTAACTTTCTGGCATCCTTAACCGAGCTCCCTGATGTAAAGTGTGCTGCAATAGTAGGATTTATTTTAGAATCGAGTTGGTTTCCTGTAGGCTATGTTTAATGGGTTTAAATGCTGGCCCAAGTGGGATATTGCTGTCCACCTAATCTCAGTTTAATTCAGTCTGAAAATTTTAAAATTTTTCTTTGTTTTTTTCTTCATGCCTTTGTTTAACAGTGTAATTTAAAGGAGAACAGTTGTGCAACAGTTTTAAGAATTATCCAAATTGGCAACATCTTGACCAGAGAGCAACATTTTGTTGCCAACAACTTCTGTTGCCAGCAGTTGTTTGTAAGTTTTGCTTCTTAAGTGGGCTTCTCTGTTGGCTTAAGAAAGAGAAATATTTCGATGATGTGAATACCGTATTTTTTTTTTTAATTTTAAAATTTTTTAACTTTTACAGTTTATTTTACACTTTTAGAAAGTTTTATTGATTTTTTCTCTCTCTATCTTGTAGGCTTCTGTTTTAATTTTTCGTTTTTCGTTTTTCTTTATTTCTTTTAATTTAATTTTTATTTTTTTTTTAAGTTTTTTTTGTTTTTTTTTTGTCTGTGGTGTTAATAAGATTTTTTGATTGATTTTTTTATTCTCTCTCTGTCTCTCGTTTCTCGAATTGGTGAAATTTTGTTTTAATAGGCCTATTAAATAAAAAAAAAAATAAATTAAAAAAAATTTAAATAAAAATGAAAAAAATATGGAATTAAGTTTGATTATAATACATATTCAGATGAAATGACTTATTTGCGCTTTTCTGTGTGACTGTAGAGTGCGCACAGAGAGAGAGAGAGAGCTAATCAGCAGGGCGTTTATGTTGCAAACGATTTTAATGAAATTTTTTATTAAAAACTAGATGTCCTAGAGGAAGAGAGAGAGGAAGGAAATAATGAATATTTTTAGGCAAAATTTATAAACTTTTATTGGCTGTGATATGAGCTTATGATTCAAATAAGAAAGTGTTCATATCATCGTGGACTCTTTGAATCGTAATGTCTTAAAAAAAGGAGAGCTATGGAATTAAACTGAACATGCCCATAGACTGACTATAACTTGTGAATAGACGGGTTATAGGGTGGGGTTAGTTTAAGGGTAAAAGGGTATGAGGGGTTAGGGTATATATGTACATGCACAAACCTTTTCTATATTAATTGGATATACATAAATGATGAGTGTTTGTTAATGTTTTATATTTTCAAAACGTTATAAAGTGTATGTTTGTTTATTTGTGTTTTGTAACAATATTTGTTTTACTTGAAATAATCAATATTATTGTGATTCGTGTATGTATATGTATTTTATAATAAGAAAATGATAAGTTATAGTTCACAATGTTCGCTTTGGATTATATTATATTTATATAAATTTCAAATTTTTTATATTATTTTTAAAATATATTTAATAAATTTGTTCAATCTTATATCACTTTTAAGAATTCCTTTTCAATATAATTCACACGCGTGAGATTGGGTTTTTGTTGTTCACCTCTAAAGATCGATAATCAACTGATTTACAAGGATCTGAACAATTATTTACGGCCTGTTGAAGAATGTGTGTATGTTGATGTGTGTGATGAATGTTGATGTGTATGGTGAATGTGTTGATGTGTATTGGGGATGTTATTGTTATTGTCTGTTAGAGATGTTTGTGTTGTCCTATTGGAATCCAGGGTTGGGGTTGTTTGAATTTGTTCACTCGTGTGAACATCCCCCCGGGCCGGCAACCTGTGAATGAAAACAAATTATTTTTAATGGTTCAAAGGATGGGTAGAGGTATTAATTTTTTCACTCGGGGTTTTAGTGTTTTTCCATGGGTACAAACTTTCAATTCCGACCTGGAGATCAACCATAACTTCATGTCGGGTGGAATCTGAAATTAATCTTCGGGTATGAAATAATTGTGTATGTTCTGGGTAAGAATTCCGGTGTGTAAGGAGTGTTCGGGTGAGTAGTGGGTGATTAATAAGGGTGTAAGGGTGAGTAAACTTGATCTTTTCAGACTATAATATTCGCCATTGAAATATTGTGTCTGACAAAGTATCACTAGTCACGGGTAGTTTTGATCCCATGCGCATCAAGTTTAGTACTCGGGTGGGTTTTTTTTTTTTTTTTTTTTTTTTTTTTTTTTTTTTTTTTTTGGGAGAAACATGATTTTGAATTCTCTTACTAGGCGGACTATTTATAAGGGCAAGTGACGTCATTTATTATTATAAAATTTAAAAGACAGAGCGGTTGCTCCCACGCTCTGAATTAATCCTTATGGCTACTACATAAGCTTTGATGTTCTATATGTAGTTTGGTTAAGTGTCTATTTAACCAACTTAGGAAAGCAATTAAAATCAATGCGATTTCACAATCAATATTCAAATCAAGAATTAAACATTTCCTACAGCAAACCATCTCGAGTCCAAAATTAATTTTTTAGCAATTTTTACATTAGAGGGCTTGATTAAGGATGTCAGAAAGTTAGCAGGGAACTGAAAGATAGTGACTTCATTCCGCCGAACCACAACTCCTGTAATAGTTATTTAATGGAATGTCTACCAAAAGGAGAGTGGCTCGATAGAATTGCTATTGTGCGGTGACTAGTCATGCGGTTTAAGTACAGAAGTGAGTCGATTACGTCCTCTTCATATCCATATCATATTTGTCTAGCAGAGTCTACCAATATTGCACGTACCTTCCTGCTGCCAACGCGATTATTGCGCCGAAATATAAAACCAGTGAATAATATTCAAAGTCTAAATAGTTTAGCAGGTAGTGTGTTCGCACATTAGAGCATGAGAGCCCGTTGGTTAAACGCCAACTCAAATATCTCAGTCTTATGGCAAACCTTATGAGTAAATAAAATTGCCATAAAAAGTTTCTCAAAAATCTGTCATTCGGAGTCGACTTTAAAGTGAAATTCCGCCACACATGTACATATAAAATTAACTCTCGCAACATAGGTGGTGTAAGAAGCTAGGTTGTAATCTTAACTAAAATGTTGTGATGAGCAATAGCCCCAAAAGGTACTTAATTAGTTAAGTTAATAGCGCCTAGCAGTTGTTCATTTAATTTTGAAATGAATGCAATGGAAACCTTATGTTTCTATTTGCCATTCTTCGAAGCATTTCCATAAATTTTTGAATAATTTTTTGAATAATAAATCAGATTAACATTCAATTTTTTTTTTGTTTATTTAAAGACCATGGAATAAAACAATTTCAATACAATCATGATGGGAAGTAAATAAAAAAAAAGAAACAAACCAAACGAAAATATAATTCATGAGGCTTAAATTATATCTTTGAATGAAGTAAACTGAACTGAAGAGAGCAAAAAAACAAAAAAACAAAAACAAAAACAAAAAAATATCAACGAAAAACTCGGTGACTGTTTCACTAAGTTAGTAGTGCGTTAAGTCAATGAACGATAAAAGATGAAATGAAATGAAAATAACAAAAAAAAAATAAAAAAAATCCAAAGAAATAAAATAAAACGAAATAAAAAACAAGGAAAAAAATTTGTGGCAGTTTTTTGTTTTTTGCAGAGCCAACAAAACAAAACAAAAGTTTCATTCAGAATGCTGTCAGTGTTACAACAACTGCAACGTTATTACAGACTGAATTTACTGCTGTATGCAATGCAGTGGCCATACAGCAGTTGACCACAATGACTTTGTGGCACATAGGCAGAAAGCATAACTTAAAATATAGTGACCTAAACTACAATAACAACAACAACAGCAACAATAAAAAATCTCCTCCCAAAAAAATGAAAGAAAAAAAATGTCTGAGCCCAGTGCTCATCACCATAATTAACAACATCATGGTTCTTGTTACAATAACAAGAAGAACAACAAGCAAGCAGGCAGGCAAACAAAAGTAGCAGTTGCAGTGGCAGTGGCAGTAACAGCGATCTTATCATCGGCATTGTTGTGGTAATAATTCGCAAGCAGTTAAGAAAAGAAATTACATACGACTCCACTTACGAGTAGGAGGAGTAGGAGGTGGCGGCATTGGTAGCACTGTATGCAGTATAGTTAGTATTTGCAATAATAATGTGAATTGGATTCGTACATTCAACAGTCATTTCATTAAAACGTATTCAAAGTGGTCGTGGTTTATTTCGGTTCCTCTTTTTCTCTCTTTGTATTTCTTTCTGTTTGTTCGGTCCCTACGTAGGTTTAGTTTTTGTTTTATAATTTGCAAGGGGGGGAGGGTGTTGGCAGAATATATATTTTTTTCTTTCTTTCGTTTCGTTTCATTCATTCATTTTTGCTGTTATTATTGTAGCAAATCACCGCCTTTCTTTCGGTGTTTTATTGTTATTATTAAAGCATAAATTATACGGTGGTAGGACTTTAGATATATGTATGTGTATTCACACACTTAAATAAGTACATACATAGTGCATAGTGAATAAAAATATGCAGTGAAAGACAAAACTGTTAAGCTTTTGCATGCACATTCATTCGAAGCAAAAAATAAACGCCATTTAATGGATTTCTAAACTAATTTCATTGAAACCAAGATAGACGTAGGATCAGAATCGGAGTAAGAATCAGTTTTATTTTGAACAAGACATATCGGTTTTGGCGTGCTCAAATTCTCCTCAAAATCGGCCTCAAATGCTTTTGCTTGCAGACCATAACAATCCATAGATTAATTCGATTTGAGTTACGTCAATTCTTTACTAGAAACAAAAGAGTGTAGGAAAAGCATTAAAAAGTACCTTAGGTTAGGTTAGGTTACTCTGGCAGCCGCCTAAGTGGGCGTATCTTAATTGGGTCCTATGAATTCTCATTGTACAACCAGTACTCTCCGAGCTCTAAATACATAGTAGAGAATAATATCAGTGATAAAATAAACCCGTATCGTTCACAATATTTACTCTAATGGGGACGTTCAGCAAGCGTTCATAGAGAGCTTTGCTTATTGAGTTCCGGTACAAAGTTGTAATACAAACAAACATATGCATTATTGACCATCACAAGCATGTTGTGTGTTTTCATTTTAGGAGTCAGTATAGGGTTCACCTTATCTAAATTTTTTATACGAGGCTTAAAGACCCAGATACTTTTTTGTAGCAGAGCTTATAACGACCGCTCACAGCTTTATTAAATTTGTTGGAATTGCATTTTAAATAATTTCATACACATACAAACATTATTATTTTATTGTGATAATTATGTTTCCTTTTGCTTGATGATTTACAAAAAATTTCGGATTTTTTTTCAAATGAAGTTTTTTTTTTTGATTTTTTTATTTCTTCTGGTTTTTGTATACCCTTAACACGTAACGTGCGTAACGTACAATTGATACGTGAGCGAAATGATCTGTATAAGTGTGCTTAGGCTCATGTAAATCTAAATTTAATGCTGCTGTATGAATATGTGAATGCTACACGCACACTCAATTACATTACAATACAAATACTAATACGAATACAAATAAACCGTTAGCGTAACAGATGGTTTAATAGCCACACAGTTACACGATTGTAAATATGTATATTAAAATGAATGATTTTCTTTTGTGTTCTTTTTTTGCTGTTTTTTGGTTTTTTTTTTTTTTGTAATAATTTTTTTTTGGCAAACCCTAAAAAGTTTATTGAACTCTTGCCACAGCACAGCGTCTGTTAAATCTGTTTCTTTTATGTGTTAATAACGTTAATTTTTTTTTTTTTTTTTGGTTTTTTGGCCAAAATCTAAAAATGTTTGAACGCTCGCCAACATTAGCAGACTTTCTCCAGCGTCATTACTTCTACTCAAAAAAAAAAAAAAAAAAAAAAAAAAAAAAAAAAAAAAAAAATTAAGAAAACCGAAAAACTACTACAACTTCTTCTTCTATGTCAGCTGGTGTGAATAATTTTTTTTCTTTTTTTTTTTGAATTTCTTTTGCATTCTACTTCACCATTATAATATCGCATCGCAGCAGTCTTGATGCTGGGTCTTCTTCGTCATCAGTACCAATGAGGTCGTCATCGTTTTAATTTTTATGATAGCAAAGGGAGAGATCATCAACGATCTCTTCTCGTCAACGGCCATCTTTTATTTTTATCATTTTCATTGTAAAACACTTTCATTACGAAGATTGGCAAACTATTATTCGTATGACCAGCTGCTTTTTAGCCCCAAACCAATTCGGCCAACCAGCCAAACTAAGCCAACCAATAAAAAAAATTTCTTTAAATTATGCGCTCATAAATAAAATGCTTTTTTATGAGCACTTACTTACCTTACCCACTTACCCACCTATCTACCTACCTAGCATTCTTCTTTTTGGGGATTAAAAATTTTATTTTATTTTTTTCACGATAATTTACATGTTTTATGTTGATTTTCTGCATGTCTCAGCCTTGGTTTGCTAAAAATAAAAAAAAACCCGAATTTGTTTTGAAGATGAAATGCAAATTGGATTGTTTTCACATCGTCAAAACTGTTTGAAGAAAACGTCAACAAAAGATTTTAAGGGCTTATGCCCTTAACTTAAAGGGGAGTGCACTAATGTATGCAAAAAAAATTAATTTTTTTATTTATGTTTTTTTGGCCTCAAACCATAAACGACGGGGATAATTTCAGTTAAAAATGAATTCAGAGTTTTGCAGACATTTTATAGGAAAACATTTTTGAAATCATCAAAGTATTCATTTCTCCTCAGGCATTGAAACTTTCTTTCATTTGAGGTACAAGTGTACTCATGATAGTCTTGTATTTGCTTTCTTATTGTAATAGAATTGCATTTGAAGTTAAAATTTTCTTGATAAAAAACAACTTTCCGGCTATTAGACTCATGGAAAACAAAATCAGATATGAAATCTTTTCAGAACAACAGAACATTCGATCGTCCCTTGTCCTACTACACTATTGTGGTACTTTCACAACCTGAAATAATGGCCATTAAACTAGCTGCCATGCGAACTCGGTATGAACGAATACGGGGTATGGCGATAGGCCCTTATATTAACAGACAGACATCATATGTAAGATTGTGCTAGAATGTCGGCTGCCGGGAAGATAGCGAGACATTAGGCGGTTACTCTCATTTCGGTTCCTATACATGGAGACATCGAAGGTAACAGTAGCGCCGATGCACTTCCAAAAGCTGGCACCACCGAAAATTCAATTGAATTCCTACACGAGATAGGCGTTTCTCTACAGAGAGGCATAAAAATGGTCGCACAAACACTTCATTCATTGCCAAAGGTAAGATGCGATGATGAATCCACTTTTAGAAAGACCAGACCTATCCGGACCGTCATGGAGATATGCAGGACAAATTTTGCATTGAACTAAATAAGATCATGATCAAGGAACCTCATAGTAGTGTTAACAGGACACTGGCCACTGGGTGCACACGGCGGAAGACTTGAGAATATCTCACAATGACTTCTAGAGAAGCTGCAGTTGTCTGGCACTTGGGAACCTGAAAAATTGAACTCTTTGGCACCCAGAATTTAATAACTGAACATGTTAGGCCCCAGGTCATAGACTCTCGGGATGGTTAACAGATATCAATCAGTACCTGCAATTACATGGCGGAATAGGTTATAACGGTGTTACAACGGGACTTTACAGGATCCAGTGAGGCGGTTGCCAGTTATACCTAACCTAGAGTCTTATAACCTTTTTAAACTTCGTCTACAATGAACTTGTAAATTTTATGTGCTTTAAGCAGGGAGAGACGACGATTCCATAACAAAAATTTCATGAATGATAAGCGTGTTGTGGACGTTGATTGAATGAAATAATTCGATTCGATTATGATTGTCGCACTTGGCAACAGTTCTACGGGCATTTCAATTGGGCCAGACATAGAAATGGGCAATTAAGAATTGTTTTCTGCCTACATATGTATGTGCGTAGCATTTTTGTTTTCTATGCAATGTTTTGTAGCGAAATTTTTTGAAGTTTTTAACAAAAGTAAGTACTTTTGATGATTTTATTTGAGGTTCGGTGCACTCTTAGTAAGCAAATCAACAATTCATTGTCTGCGGCCAGTCCTTTGGCCAGTTAACTTGCGGAATTATTTTCACGTACGAAAATCTCTATTAAAATTTGCACACATTTTACAATACCTGTTAGCCATAATAGATACGCAGTTTTTTTTTTGTTAGTTTTTATTTTAGATTTTCAAAAAAATAATTTCTTTTATTATGCCAACTGGATAGACGACGATGAAGATGGCTACTCAATAATTTCTTTTAAACAAAAAAAAAAAAAAGAAAGAAAGAAAGAAGCCCTCATGTTTTATTTATGAGGCAGTAAAATAGAGCTGCAAACAAATTAACATTTAACCAATAAAATAGGCCTACTCCATACCAATTTGAATACAATTTTAATTTTTTGTGTGTCTTTTTTTAGCTTTTTTTATGGTGAAATTATGCAAAGTTTTGAATACAAAAAAAGTCTTTCAAAATTTGATTTCATATATGTATAAATGGTCGTTCGTTATTTTAATTATATTTGCATTTAAATTTAAATAAATGAAATTCCCACAATAACAACATGGATTGTCTTCGATTTTCTTCATTTACATATATTTGATGTATTTGTAGGTCAAAATTGGTATTAAATGCTCGTATTTTGTTTGCCATTCAATTAAGTATTGTTGAAAATGTTTGTAAAACATTATGAATAAATAATTTAGATTTCATAGATACATACATACATATATACATACATACATACATACAGGGGTAAGCATATACATGTATGACTATGTGATACATATATGTACATATATACATATGTACATATTATGTAATATCATATACTCACTTACTGAGGAGTATTCATGTTAGACTGCCTTTCTTTTTTTTTTTTTTTCAACAATTTCTTCAGTAAACAGCAATATAAAGACCCTAAAAACATATAAATTTAAAACTTAAAAAACTATTTTTATCGTGTATATATTTTGACCAAAAAAAAAGTCAATAATTTTATGTAAATTTCTTTCAAATTTTGTCAAACAATAACGTTTGTGTGTTAAAAACTTCAACACGAAATATTTCGTAGATCTGATGGTACTTCAGGCCATTATTTGAAGTGTTTAAGCAATTTTTGTTTTTGGTAACAAACTATTGCGTACATACTTTAGAGTAGGCTAGCATAAGATGTATAAACTGATGTTGCATAACAACTGTTTAAGCTTTAAGTGGTCTTAAAGAGCCACAGCCAAAACCAAAGTTAAATATTTGGTTGTGAAACTGAATATCGTTGATGCAATGCAAAGCAATCACATGCCAAACAAGAATGAATTTGAATGCATAAAATACCCGATAATGCATAAATCATGAAAAACATGAAAAAGCATCAGAGTTCCAGCGACTGAACGACTGGGCTTTAACTTCCTAATAACCATATTGCCCAATGTAGTTCCCATCATCATTGACACTATTAAACATTTCCTAGACGCGATAAAAATTTCGCTGAAAGACATTCCAGACATCTTAGACATAATAGGTGTAGTTTAACTCCAATAAGGCGAAGGATGGTTATAATGTGCCGTCTAAAAGTCAAGGTTTATTCTGAAAAGAAGTTCTTTTGCAACACATGAATACAGTAAAATGAGAATACAGTCGTGATACTGAAATACGTATGCCTTTTTACGAAAATGTCACCCAAAAAAAAATTTAAAAAAAAATTTAATTTAAAAAAATTTAATTTAAAAAAAATTTTTTTTTAACATTAAAAAAAAACTCGATACAAAACTGGACTCAAGTAAAGAATCTGTCCAGCGAACACTAGGAAGCCAGCGCAAATGGTGGTAACGATAGCTCTTAGTTCAGGCCTATACTATAATTAAAGCTGATCAGGCAAACGCGTGGTCACCCATACTTATTTAACCCTTTAGTCAGGACTACAACCTTATTTCTCAAACCACTCATGTTGTGTGAGTTAATTTTTTCCATGAGCGGCAGGACCTACGGTTTAAGCATTAACTCACTCCGAACGAGTTTTTTTTTAAACTTTCCATTGGTAAAGTTTTTGATAGAACACTGCTTAGAAAAAGTCTCCGAAGTAATATTTTACTATATTTCGTTTAGTTTGTGATATCTGAGCTGGGGTATGAACCACAGGCTCGCGTCTATGTAGTAACCCAATACACTATCTACTAGACTACGATGTGGTCGCCCATACATACTTACATACGTACGAGTAATAGGTCATGTAGTCGCCTTGGCCTAGTAAGTAGTGTGTTGGGTTATTAGACGAAAGGCCCGTGTTCGAATCCCAGGTCAGACCTCAAAACGAAAATATGAAAATATTTCTTCGGCGACTTTCTCTCAGCAGATTTCTGGCAAAAACTCTGAGAGTAAAAATTGCCATGAAAAGCTTCTCAAAAAAAATCTGTCGTTCGGAGTCGACTTTAAACTGTAGGTCCTGCACTCATGTATGAAATTAACGCACACAACATGAGTGGTGTTGAGAAGCTAGGCCGTAATCCTGACTGAAGGGTTGTAATGGCCAATTATGTATGTATGTAATAGGTCATTACAACCCTTTAGTCAGGAATACGACCAAGTTTCTCAAACCACTTATTTTGTATGTGTTCATTTTTTTATACATGGGTGGCGGGGACCTACAGTTTAAGGTCGTCTCCGAACGACAGATTTTTGTGAAACTTTTCCTGGCAGTTTTTTATTTGCTCTGAGAGTTTTTGCCAGAAATCTAATGAGAGGTAGACGCTGAAGAAATATTTTTTTCGTATTTCGTTTATTTGAATCGAGGCCTCACGATTAATAAGCCAACGCACTACCCACTAGACTACGGCGAATACTTGAGCGTGGTCGCTCATATCCGTATATTAAAGCCCTGATCAGACACCAAGCTATTGTCAAGAAATGATTAAAGTCAACAGTGAAAGCATAGAAAAGTGGCAAAAAATCGATTAAAATTTGATTGATATTTCTTGTAAAGGTAGATGGATTGAAGGAGAGCAGAATAATCAAGGGCCTCATGCCAATTTACCATACACCTAAGCCATCATGTAGGCTTGATGTGCTTGCGCCATAAAGCTCTACTTTCTATAGGAAGTCTGTATCTTGTACAAGCTTCAGTAACTTCTTCCAGTCGATTCCTCTAAGGCGAGTTATATCGGGTAGAGAGAGTATCATTCCCCAAATATTGAGATCAGGAGCTTACGAAAACATGTACCAAATCCTTCACATTTTTTTTTCTTTTTTTTTTTTTGTTGCATACATAGTTTTGCTGCAAACTTTTAACTCATCAAATACGGGTTTTTTGTTCTTCCATGATTGTGATGAAATATTTCACTTTTTTGCATTTCATAGATAATTTTTGAATATTTTTCTAAAATGCTGGAGTAAAGAGTAAAAAGAAAGCTTAAATGCTGACCTTAATGATTCAAACAAAGTTTTAAGCAAAGAAAAGCAAAAAAACCAAAAAAAAAACTTTAAATAAACCGAGACAATAATTAAGAAATTCTAATAGAATTCCCTTTAGCATTCAGAAAACTAAGAAATCTTTTATGGAATAGACCATATATTTTTTATTATTATTATTATTTTGGTGTACTCCAGGGCTTCATGGCTTCTAACACTTTAAACAAAAAAATGTTTTTTTTCTTAATCTTTTCTATTCCATGTAAGAACAATACCGCCAAAAGACACGCAACATGGCTGTTAAATTATTAAATGCCTTGGGGATCATCAGCATTTTCAACAAATTTTGATTTAAAAAACCTTTGAAATGTTTATGAAAAATAATACGAATATTTGCGAGTGTACAAAACGATTTGATTGACCCATATTTGTGGCAAATATTGGAGTGGAGTTTTTGATATTCTGCGCCAATAAATCAATTGACATTTGAGTAGAGAGGCTGCTCAAGCAGCATTAGAAAAAGGGTTGCGTTTCATTCAGCTATTAAGTTGCCTTACTCGTATACGTATACGATTTATAGAATGTAACCGTAAATAGCGAAAAAAACGGGAAAATATTTTGGGTTCACCTTTTTATTTTAAGCAAAAAAAAATAAAAAGAAGAAAAAGAAATAAAGATAAGGGGGAACCATTTGACCTAATTCCCATCAAATTTTTAAATACGAAAACAAGAAGACAAATTCAAATTCTGGGAATTTGCTAAGGATGAACAAAGCCAACAACGCTAATATTAAGCAGAAAAATATTTTAATCCCATCAGCTATTTTATAGCACCCAAAAAAATAATAATTTTTTGCCTATTTTTCCTTTTTTTTCTACCACTTGAAAGGCAAAAATATTATTTCATTTCCTGGAATTGTATTATCTAACGAAAAGGACCGTTATAATCTTGTTTAAAAATTTACAGTTTATTTGCAGAGACAATATGTTGTTGGAAGGAAACGAGCGAGAGGCGCCTCAACTACATCCGGCATGAAGCTTTTTTCAAAACTTAAATCTTCTAACATGCATGCTTGTAAAAGAACAAGCAAAGTAGTGGCATTATACTATAAAAAAAAGAGCATAAGCAATATGTGTGAATTCTCTCTGCACAATTGTGCTATGAAATGTATGTAATCCCTGCATTATAGCAATAAAATTCAAAAATGGCGCCTTATTTCCCGGTAAAGAGTGTTAAATAAATTTAACTTGGAAAAGATAGTAGTCGGGTCAGATACATTCCATTTTGTTCGATAATTTGTTGTCATTTTGATGGCAACAATTCTGTAATTCTATCATGACCCTTGCGCGTAGAACCCTCCTCCCTATTTGCCTATAGACTAGAAGGAATTATTTGTCAAAAAATATATGTGTGCCATTGATTGGACCTTATCAGTGCAGTTTCAGACCTGGCAAGTCCACCATCGACCAGACCTTCACACTTGAAATCCTGGAAAAGGCTCACGAAAAACAAGTCGACACACACCATCTTTTTTTCGACTACAAGGCAGCCCTCGATAGCCCCTTAAGGGATCGTATTCTGGCCGCAACGCCCGAGCTCGGCATAGCTGCGAAGCTGATAAGGCTATGCAGAATGACGTTGAGCAATTCCTGCAGCTCCGTTAAGGTAGGAATGGACCTCTCCGAACCTTTTGATACCGTACGAGCTTCAGACAAGGCGATGCCTTATCATGTGACTGACCTCTTCAACATCGTTATGGAGAGTGTTCTGCAAAAGGCGGGAGTGCATAGAAACGGCTCTATTTTCCATTAAAAGTGTACAGTAAATTGCGTATGTTGACGATATTGACATCATAAGGCGTACCAAGCGAGATCTTACTGCTGCAGATAGGGCTATTGAACGGAGGTCTATCATGATGGCTCTGACAGTAAATGAGGTCAAAACGAAGTATATTTTAACGATAAGTAGAGATATGCGGCGTATTGGATCTCAGATTACTGCCAATAACTATAGTTTCGATATAGTCAAGGAATTTACATATCTTGGCTTCGCCGTTACCACCAAAAATGATGTTAGACTGGAGATCAAGCTCAGGATCACTCATGCCAACAGGTGCTACTATGGTCTCAATAGGCAATTGAGTAGCAGAGACCTCTCTCATACGACAAAATTAATACTTTACAAGACGCTCATCCTCCCTTTGCTTATTTATGGCGCCGAGGCATTGACAGCCCTTAAGAGACCCGTATACCCATCTTTTTTTTTTTTTTTTTTTTTTTTTAAATACCAGATACGCTTGTTAAATAATTTATTTAACGAAAAATTTTGTTGATTTCTTGCGCCACTTGACTTAATTGAGTTGCAGTATTAGATTGCTTAAGCAAACTATGACCAATAAAAAAACTTCCAATTTCTGTTAATAGCACCTTTTTTTGTATTACAAACAATGACCGCAAAGGGTTTAGAAAGTACGTTGTAAATACCTTGGTTGGGCATGTTAATTAGGTTTCGTACATGTGCCACAGAGAAATCTTCAAAAAAGAAAAATTTGTTTTTTTGTATACAATACCATACAGTCTTGTCCAGTTGATTAAATACAGTTAAAATTGTATTTTTGATAATTTTATATCATGTTTCTATAAAACGAACGTATGTTTTTATTGAAAAAAAAAACTTGTCAATTTTGTTTGCTTTATAGACACAGGCTGTTGGCTTGAAATTTGTTATTTGTTTCCAACTATACTTACTCTTATCACCTATGAGTGTAAATATAATGCCTATTACAACATTTTGTTTTGGGCCTGGTTTTTTTTACGAAATTATTTTTGAATGATTAATTCCTTTATTATGGAAATTGTATGTTTGTTGAGTCGCTTTTTTTTTTGTTTTTGTTTAAAAAACATTTTTTTTAAACTGGATTCATCAGTCATCACAAATACACACACACACACACACAGACAGAAATAGACTCATACAGAGTCACTTGATAAGTGGTTGGATACAATTTAAGTAATCGAATCGAATCGTATCGTATCGTATGAATAAATTAATCTTGAATTGAATGACAATACGAATCGCATTGTAAGCGAATTAAATAAATTCGTTGATAAGTTTACACATATGTACATACGTTTGAGGCCACTGTCTAGGCTTTTATTTAATTTTGGAGCTGCCGATTTATTTTCTCTCATACAGTTTTAATGCACCACTAATGCTATAAAAAAAATTAAAAAAAATAAAAAACAAACAAAAAAAAAACATTTTTTTAAATAAATTTCACCGCAGCTGTTGCATGTCACTTTTTTTCGGATTAAACTTACATAAATTCTTTCACAATGAAAAATAATAAATTTTTTTTATTTGTTTTTTTGGGCAGACCCTTTGGCATTTTCAGAGTTTGTTATTGTTTTTTTTTTGTTTATTTTTTTTTTAATTTTTTTTTTTATTTTTTTGTTCATTTAATCTGTTTATGGCAAACAAAGAAGGGGAAAACTTTTACTAAAACCGGAATGAGAGAGGAATTATTATGCGTGAGATGAACGAACGATGAGCAGGGAGAGTTCAAGGTGAAAATTCGTGCGTTTAATTATTGCATTGACGAAGAAGAAGAAGAAAAAACTAAAAAAACAAAAAAAAATTGGAAACAAAAAACTTGGTATCAGATAAAATGAATGATAAGCCCTAGTAATGGTGATGATAATGATGGCAATGATGAAATGCGGTACTTTAAAGGTGCAAACAAAAAACAGTAGAAGCGGGGAATTTTGATACGAGGTTCACTTTATTAAAAGATTAGTAATCCTTCCTTCCTTCCACGTCATTATTCTACAATAGTGGCCTTAAAGTCGCCGTAGTCTAGTAGGTAGTGTTTTGGCTTATTAAAAGTAAGGCCATGATTCAAACCCCAGGTTAGACATCGAAACGAAAACATAAAAAAATATTTCTTCGGCGTCTACCTCTCAGCAGATGTCTGGCAAAAACTCTAAAAGAGCTAATAAAATTGCTATGTAAAGTTTCTCGAAAAATCTGTCATCCGGAGTCGACTTTGAACTTTAGGTCTCGCCACTTATGTATAAAATTAACTCACATACACAACATAAGTGGTGTGAGAAACTAGGTCGCAATCCTGACTGAAGGGTTGTAATACCAAATTATGTATGTATGAATGTATCGTTGACATTGGGTTATTCAAGCTTTCTTATTTCCACTTACTCAATGAACACTGGGAACGCATAAATATAATACGTACCGCATCTCGCTGTAAATGTGTTAAATCTCTTGAAGTTAGAAAGTACACTTACTATTGTAGTACTGTAGTACTTTAAGTGTTTTCCATTGTAGTAGAGTTGATTAAAAATCGGAATTGACTAGAATTTCTCTTCCTCTTTACGGCCATGTTCACACTAAACAAGTGAACAACCTTTTAATCTGTTTTCCTCCTCAGCGAGTTGCAAGTGAATTGTGTGACGTTAACAGGTCTTTACCTCTTGCACTTACACTTGATCGCCAGTGAAAAGAAAGAAGAAGAAAAAGAAAAGTTGAATAAACTTTAGAATACAAGTGTGATTATTAATTTATGAATCGTTTATCTTTTTTTTTCATTCATTCTGTTCGTTATTAAGATTTTTTCTCTGTGATTTTTCTTTTTTCCACACGTAATGAAATGACTAAAAAAAATTGTCATTTTGAAGGCCATCGAGACGTTCGTATCAAAGAATTGAATGGCTGTTGGTGGTTTGGGTGAGTGACACTGCGAGTAGTAACAGAGGAGTCGAGAAAAAGACAGTAAAACTCGCTTAGTGACTGGATTTCAACAAGTGAATGAAATCTATGATGAATGGGAAGTTGAATAAACTGGAAATAAATTAAAAATGATGCCACTTGGTGTCTCTTTTTTTTTCCTTTACACGAGAACACCATACAATGTTGCAGTTGTGGTAAGTTTCTGATTTAATCGTTGCACCATCAGCATCAATCAACTGTATGGTGTCGTGTGGTGTGAATGTGTATCATGGATTTTCCCCCATTGACCACATACCATACACTTACCCTGACGACATGATTAATTAATTAATTACACGCTTTTATGTGTCCTATGTTAACTCCCTTTATAAATGGATGAATCCCATAAGCAAGGGAATAAAATAATATTAAAATTCAATACATATGCATGTGCTATTATACTCTGTCATACAAATTGAAAAAAGAATACATATTTTAAGCACTTTTACTGGTTAATATTAGTAGGCAGGCAGGTTAGTTAATACATTTAAAACTTCCGTTTTTTGTTTTCGAATTCAGAAAAAAAACAAAAAAAAATATTCTTTAAATAAATGCCAGGTGTTTGGCTTGGTTTCAGTATTTCTTTCCCTTTTTGTTAACGAATGTCTTTCACTTTGGATTTCTTTCATAATTTTCGGTTTTTTTTTTTTTTTTTTTTTTTTTTGGAAATCATAATTCATAACGTTAATCATGATTGCGATTGCAACTGATAGCTTAACTTGCGTACAAACAAACAAACAAACAAAAAAAAGAAATTAAAAAAATAATAGAAATGAGCCTAAAATGAATCATAATAATCGATAGAAGAAAGTTCGATTCGGTCTCGTTGAATAATTATTAAAAAGAAAATTAAATAAAAATAAAAGCAATTAATCGATAATTTAATAAATTAATTCATTTGATTTCATTGAATTTTCTGAATATAAATCATTTCATTTATAAAAATAATATTTGTATGTATGTATACTTGTTCTGTGATTCTATATAGGTATAGAGGCGACACTTTACTACTTTACTAGGACGCGATAATGACAAAGTAAATGCCTATGAAATGTTATTGCTGCCTTTAGTGCTATTGAACGGGAGTCTACTAAGTTGGGTCTGACAGTAAATGAGGGCAAAATGACAAGTAGAGACGTGCGCCCTATTGGACCTCAAATTACGACCGATAACTATACTTTCGGTAGATTCAAGGAATTTATTTATATTGGCTTTAGACTGGAGATGAAGCTCAGGATCACTATTGTCAACATGTGCTACTATGGTTTCAATAGGGAATTGAGTAGCAGAGACCTCTCTCGTACAATAAAACTAATACTCTACAAGACGCTCATCCTTCCCGTGCTTCTGTATGACTTAGAAGCACGGACTCTATTAAGCACTGATGCAGTAGCCTTGATAGTATTCGAGAGAACAGTGAGCTGCACGAGCTCCTCAATGACATAGACGTTCGAAGGAGGATGCTGCCGCGAAATGGGACGACCTTGTTTGCGTCGGAAGGACCAAATCGAGGAAGAATGTTCAGTTTATTTGGCATTACGTATCCTTCTTTTAGTGTTTCCGGCTACAAAAGGATTTTAAGGTTTGTAATCAATTGCTCAAAAGTTGCCACAGTCTAAGAGGTAGTGTGTTGTCTTAAATTCACGAAAGTCTGTGGTTCAAATCAGTAATAAAAAATGTATGCCTTTGTCGATTTTCTCTCAGCAGTCACCTGCCAAAAAAATAAAATTGCCATCAAATGTTTCTCAAAAATCTGTCTTACGGAGTTGACTTTAAACTGTAACACTCGCAACACTGGTGGTGTAAGAAGCTAGGTCGTAATCCTGACTAAAGGGTTGTAATTACCAATTTTCCTCGATGTGTTGCCCAATACTGCCCAGTAAATTTCGTTAATTAATTTATCGCCTAATTTTACTTGAGGAGGCGTTATTATAAGTTCTATTTGAAGTTCAGTTTAGCCAATAAACAGTTTTTCTCTTTCTAGAACCAAGCACAACATTTTCCTACATCGTCTGGGTTTAAATAAGCGGTACAATATAAACTACAGGCTCTTCCATACACATTTGTTAATACAGTACCTACCTAATACAGCACCTTCCTAATACAGCACCTCCCTAATACAACATTTGCATCCTTACGAGCGTACAAACGTTTTTATTTAAATTATGAAAAAAGCAAATGAATTGCAGTGCAATTAATCGATTATAAAATAATCGCCTCAAAAGGGAAACAGCATAGAAAGAGAACAAGTTGAGCACTCCATAACATAACACAGACGTATGGACGAGGATATGCCAAAGAAAAATAAAAATTTATTCAGAGAAAGACATCTATCGGATTTTCATTGAAACACATAGAAGCGTCAAGTGTGAATCCCCCCATATGCATTAAACGATCAAAAGTTTATCATACACAGCACGAAACATTTATCACAGCGGCGAAATACGAAATCTAATCAAAACAACAAAAAAAAGATTTCGTTTAACGAAGTGCTCCCCTGACGTAAATGCATAATCAGCCATCGCCAACGAAGACTGCAAAAGAAATGAATTTTAAAATGATTTCGGTTTTGTGAAATGAAACTCTCTAAGCACCAGCCCCCCAAACAAAAACAAAAGACTCAAGAGAGATGTGCATGAACATGAACATATTGTACTACTCAAGACTTTCAATGGATAAATCAAAGTGGGAGAGTGTTGTCTTGCAACCACAACCCAATACATGTTGCAGCATGGTGAAGCTTTAGAATTGAACTCGAACTTGAGTACATTAAACAAGACATCTCTTTAACTCAAGCATTCAGAAGAAAATGAGCAAAAGAGTGATAGAATAAAACATGCTCTCGCTCTCTCTATCTCTCGCGCTCTCTCTCTCTCTCTCTTCGTGTATAGTGGCGACGACTTTGAAAAACTGGAAATAAATTGGTTCTCTGTTTACAAACAAACTGAAATTATGCTCAGAATAAAAAGTAAATTTCAGGCTGTAAAAACTTCGGTAAATAAAGCCGGCTTTTTATTTATTTTTTTTTGTTGTGTGTCGTTTTATTGCTGTCGTTGTCGTTGTAGCCGAATAACGTTAACGTTATGCTAATGCTCTCTTAGTTGTAGTATTTTTTTTTTTGTTTGTGTTTCTGTTTGTGTTTTTGTTTTTATTTTTGTATTGCTTTTCATTGTACGCGATCATGGTGAGGTCGTTGAACTTTTTTAAATCAATGCCCCAACGATTTGACCCATATTTTCATTATGAAAGTGGAACACTGGGGTGACAGCTGATCGGAAATGCTGGCATATGTATTGGTAAGAGTGTTGTGTGTTGTGTGAGCGTATATACATACATAGTAAGTGACGATTACAGTTTCGTATGGGAGTTGTATTAGAGTGTTTGTGTGACAGAGGCCGTTGATGATGATAATGATGATGATGACGAAGCGAAGAATAATCATGATGATGATGATGGCAATAATGAAGCAAAAGAAATGATGATGTTGTGCACATACATTATTCACACAATCTCAATGAATGGTTAAGGAAAGTAAGCAGAATGTAAGCGTTATATGAGGCAGGCTGGCTGGTTTGCTGGCTATTTGGTTGGCTAACTGGCAGACTAAGTGACTGATTTACTCACAGTTTAGCTAGTTTAGCTGGCTGACTGTGTTGCTTGTACACTGACTGTTACGTGCCATGAATGCTGCTAAACTTTTCGTTTATAGTTTACCATGACAAACCCACTGATGGTGATGATGATGATGATGATGCTAATGCTGCTGAAGTTTCAGTATGTGTTAGTTGCCCTGGGCATTTTCTCTTCTTCTATTACAAGATATTGTTTGTTTGCTTGTTTCTTTTGATATTGTATTTGGAAGTGATGTGTTAATGGACAAAATAATAACAAAATTTCTTTCCTTTGATTACCACTGCAGCACAGACGGTAGTTACGACTTTAGATATTCGTTTTCATTAGGAAATTTTATTTGAATGGAGTCAATTGATGAAGTGCATATGGAACAAGTAAGCTATAAGCAATTATGGCTACAAAACTCATGTGCATATGAGAAAATGGCATCTGATTTGAAACAATTTAGAAAAAAATTGTAACAAATTATAAAAAAATATTTGAAAAATTGGAGTGTAATAAAATAGTTACGCCAGATTGACAATGTCATAAGGCAAACATAGGTTGTTTGTGAGTCTAATACTAGTAGTTACCTTCAGTGTGTTTTCCTGAAGAATAATACAGTGAGCGTCAAAAGAAAATGTACACTAAAAAATGTGCATTAATAAATTACTGTTATTTTTATTTTAAAATTATTTCATAGCCAGTTTGTAAAATTGAAAAAAAAAGTTGTAAAAAATTCGTAATTTTGCCAAATTTTTCGGGCACTCTCCTTAAGTGATAAAAGTTCAGTTTGGTGATTGTTAGAATTTTATCCTTAGTGTACAGTTTCTTTTGGCGCTCACTATACATCTTAATAAATGCTTTGCGAAAATCGATTGTTCAAGTTCTAATCCAATTTCCTTCCAAGAGTGCATAGTTGAATTGAATAAGGATGTAAAGATTTTCGTGTAATAGGGACGATTAAACAAATTAATCCTTCAACGTACACAAGTATTTAAGAAAATTCTTTCTTCTTCTTGATTTATTTATTTATTTATTTATTACAATACAATTACAAATTATATTCTAATTTTATACGAGCGGAGTAACTTGACCATATGCTCGGTGTAGTGTCACAGACCAGAGTCTCTGGTGGGAATCGAACCCACGACCCTCACACTAATAGTCTAGCACACTACCCACTAGACTACCAGGGCACCCTTTCTTCTTGATTGGTCATTACAACCCTTCCAAATTCTCACAGCACATATATTGTGTGCGTTAATTTTATACATGAGCGGCGGAACCCCCAGTTTAAAGTCGACTCTGAACGAAAGATTTTTCAGAAGAAACTCTTGGAGTTTTTGCCAGAAGACTGCTGAGAGCAAATCGCCGAAAAATATTTTTTCATTTCGTTCATGCTGTCTGCCCTCTGGTTTAAACTGTGGCCTCACACGCAATAAGCCAAAGCACTACCTACTAGACTACGGCGACTTCTCAAGTTCAGAAGAGACTTCTGACTCTGAACCAGAAGGAATGTAGACCTAAATTTATGGCTTTAGTTTGGTAGTTAAAATAGGTGTTTGAAATTGGCTTCTTTCTTAACAGCTTTTAGACACTTTCAAAATTGGCCACAACAATCGAATAAATTTTGTATATGACTTAGTGTGACACTCTCGTTTATTTAATTAATAAATGGCCTACAAATTGTTTCGTTTGTCTGACCGTTGATGGTAAACTTGCCATGGGTTTGCAATGAAAATATGCTCCAAAAATAGTAAGACTGTAAACCTGAAATACACTGAACGAAAATATGCTCGTCTAATAACTTGAATTCTTTCTTGATTTTCTCTCCTTGCTGATGCATTATTTCAAGAGTTAAACATTCACATTCTTTTACAGTGTTGATCGAGTTCTTTTCAGTTCTTGTAATAAATTTTTATGGTTTTTATTTTTTTTGGTTTTTTTTTGTAGACATTTTGTACAAATTGGCGAAAGTTTAGTTTGTTTCTTATTTATTTTTATTTTTCTTAAGATTTTTCTTCTGTTGCAATCTCTGTGAATCAAAGACAGTCAACCAATTATTTATAAAAAAAATAAAAAATAAAAAAATTGAGTCTTAAATTGCAGACCATAGTTGTAGAGCCTAGCATACACCAACGTTTTCATAGCATCAGTGCCATTTCGAAAGAACAACAACAATTGTAATGAACATTTTCAACAAATTATTGAATGCAAATGGAGTTGAAAAAAATAATGGCAGTTTTTTAGAAGTTGCCATCACAGTTACTGTTTGTTTATGCACAAAGAAGTTAAAACACTTTGCAATAAAGTAACAAAATGTAGAGCTCACATAGCATATAAGAATCTCTACGATTTGCATTCTGTATTCTCTAAACAATGAACAACATTTGGCGCTGCTTTTTGGGTGAATTTTCTTTCCCAAAGCTATGAGCATTAGGTTCATCGACCACGGGATGTATTTACCAGTGTCTTTAGCTTACTTACTTAATTGTCCATTAACAATCCATCACGGATGCCAGCCTGCCTTAACATATCCCTCCAGGCGCCTCTGCTTCTTGCGCGCCTACGCCAGTTGGTCACACCAAACGATAACAGGACTTCCTCGATTTGGTCCTACCAAGGGAAACAGGGTCGTCCTCTTGGCCGACTTCCGCAGATCCCGGCATCAAATACCTGTCTCAGCAGAGCATCCTCCATCATTCGAACGATATAACCGAGCAAGCGCAGCCGCTAGATGTTAATACGCTGCACAACGGCTATGTCGTTTAGGAGCTCAGACAGCTGACTGTTGTATCGGATGCGGAAATCATCGCCAACTCCTACTAGACCGAATATCATACGTAGGACTTTTCTCTCAAGACTGCTGCATCGGTGTTTAACAAAGTCCATGCTTCTAAGCCATAAAGAAGCACGGGAAGCATGAGCGTTTTGTAGAGTATCAGTTTTGTAGTACGAGAGAGGTCTCAATTGCCTATTGAGACCAAAGTAACACCTGTTCGCAAGTGAGATCCTACACTATACTTAATTTATTGTCATATTTATGGGAAAAAATTCTGCTAAAACAACAGTGACTTCCGAAGAATCTGTATAAAATCTGTCAACACATTTGTCTCCTCCTCAGGTTTCGTTTTTCGGAATCAAGGAGGCGGATATATCGTCAATGACTGGGACGCAAATATGCTCAAGCGCGCGACTTAGAAAATCTGGCCAAATCTGCATGGAGATCGCACGACAAGTTTGCTTAAACTCCAAAGAAACGTACACAGATAACTGAACGGAGTCTTTACTGGGCATTGCATTACGACCACGCATGCGAAACGCTTTGGTCTGAGACACCTTGCAAATGATTTCTGCAGAAGCCGAAGAGAGGAGGAGATTGTCCTACATTTACCATGTACATGCCCACCACTATGTCGTAAAGAAAAAGACATATTGATGGCAACCATTGTAAACAATCTGAGGGAACTTTCACGCATTGACATTGGCATTCTGAAACGCTTCATCAGAACCTGCAATTGGCTCCAGGACTAGAGGATAGAGAAAACCTGTGGTATCACAATGACCCTTACGTGACTTAAGTGTCTTAACTGGCTTAAGTCCACCTATCTATCTAGCCTCCAAATTCAGGCACTCTTGAGCTTAAATTGTCTTAACAGCTGCTTTTCTTGCTACTTCTTTGACAAAATTCTTGAAACATTTCATTTTTTAAATGACTTTTCTACCACAGATGTTGCAGTATTTTGACAAAATGTTGCATTACTCGGATCTACAGTTCCTTTATACAATTTCCAAGTTTTCTTTCAATACTCGGTGTCTCACTTTCAATTCTCTTTTTTCAATTCCAGTGATATATACACTACAAGCACTCCTTAATAAGACGCTCTTTGTTCAATGAATTCAGTAATTCTGACGCTGTATCTGTTATGCCAATACTTATTAATACGCACTCCTTAATTAGACAATATTAGGACAATATTAGTGACAATTTATTAGTGCGCACCAAGATTTTCTGATGCTACTATGCCAATATTTATTAGAGCACTCTTTAATACAATGCTAATTGTTTCACCGGTCCAGAGTTTCTGATACCGACAATATTAGGACAATATTAGTGACAATTTATTAGTGCGCACTCCTTAATAAGGCATGAATTGTCCCTCCAGTCCAAAGCATCAAGAGTTTCTGATGCTGCATCTGTTATGCCAATACCAATTAGTGCGCACTCCTTTATAAGAGGCTTATTGCTCTACCAGTCCAGAGTTTCTGAGGCTGTATCTGTATATTATGACAACATTTATTATTAGGCACTCCTTAATAAGACGCTTATTGCTCCACCAGTCGAGAATTTCAAGAGTTTCTGATGCTGTAATACGAATACATGTACATATCGTGTCAAAACTTATTGTGAATCGATCTGTGATTAGCCCAAATGTTTGTTTTCATGCCACAAGAACTATTTGCGAGAAGCGTATGAAAAAAAAATCGAAACATTTGTATTAAAACTTTGTATTTATTTTGCCATTCTAAGAGTGAAGGAAAATAAAAAGAAAAAAAAAAGAAAAAATATTTGCAATTTCTCTCTTAGAGAAGTTTGAGAAGGCTATAAGGCGGAAAAAAGTTCAATACAATCAACGATACAGTCACTTAAAATTTGAATTGAATGTTAAAGTTTATTAAACAAATAAATAGACAAACGGACACATGGACACATGGGCACACGGTCATGGCAGAGACACACACAGAGTAATGTAACACAAATGGCACATAGATGGACTAAGACGACAACGATGAGCTGTCAACATCCGCCTTAAAAGCATGAATTGAATACTAGAGACAGTTGCTGCAATGTATGCTAATGCAAGAAGAATTTTATGCCTTGAAGCAGTACTATAATGAAGGCATTCGTTTAAGGCTCTGCTATGAGAGAAGAGGAGTTTTGGGAATAGAGTTGAGTCAGTCTATTAAGTGTTTGCATAAATTTTATGGTGTCTCATTGATTACTTTTTACTTGTATTTGTATTTGTATTTATTTTTAATTTTATTTCGTTTCCAATATTTGTAAAAGATTTTTTTCAATTTTTTCATTTGATTTCTCTGAACAACTTGAAGTACGACATTCATTATACGCTTGTTACCATTTCTGTTTAACAAGCTTTAACTCAGCATGTTAAAGTCAAAAGCATTAGGAACAGCAGCATCAAAACCACACCAAATATTAAAAGAACATTGCCAAAGTAATGCCAGCCACAAATGATGATAGCGCTGTGGCTGCCACGTAAAAGTCATTGCCAACAAATTAAGTTTGTATGGCATTTTCCTTTGCTTTTTTTCTGTTTTTTGACTAACAAAAGTAAATCATCAAATCATTCGTCGTCGAAATGAATAGCATTTCTTGAGTATTTCTCTATCGAAGTTGAATTTGTTTTCTGTTTTCTGTCTGACAATTTCGATTTTGTGTTGTGTCTTGTTGTGTTGTGTATAGAGTGTATCCGAAATATGTGTCTCTTGTCAGTTTCTATTCATGTTCTTAATTTATTTCGTTCAACGAAAAATTCCTTTCTTTCTTTCTTTTCATATTGCCAAGCAAGCAAGCAAGTATCGTTTTTTGCCAAATGATGGCAGAAATAAAACAAAACTTTACTTTACTCCAATCGATGTATTGTATGTATGTATGTATGTATTTGTATGGATGCATGTATTGGTGTCTGTGTGTGTGTGTAATTTTTTGGGAAAGGAAATTCTTTTGGAGAAATTAGTTTAAAATTGTTGTGTTAGATTTCTAAACTACAAAAAAAAAAAAAATATTGCAAAACAGCCATTGCCACAGTCATTGCCACAGCTTTAATAAAAGAAATTTTGCTGTTTGTAAATGTGTTTTTTTTTCTTTTTTTTTATCTTTTTTTCACTAAAAGTTTACTTTATGTTGTCGATCTCATTCAATCACATGCATGCTAAAGGCCACATTGGAATTCTCATTCTCATTGCCTATGGAATTGCTGGAAAGGGCATGAAATATAAATTAAAGGAATACGAATGGAAAGATAGAAACAAGAGAGGAACAGATAGTCTTTAGAACAACCGAAAGAATACTTAATTAACTGGTTATTGCGACCCTGCCCTAGTCAGGATTACAACCCAGTTTCGGAAACAGTCCACGTTATGTATATTAATTGTATCCATCAGTAGCAGGACAAATAGTTTAAAGACGTCTCCGAATGACAGTCTCATGCCCGTAGTCAGACACATAGTTTAGTTTCTGCTTCTTACAAGGAAGTCCAATTACGTATCTTATTTCCTTAGCCATTCGTGTTGTCCTCATGGTTATCTGTACCATGCTTTCATTTAACAAAGAAAGATTTCTTTATCAGAGCAATGGAATTTTGACCCTCAATGGATAGAAAGCTTACCAACAATTTAGTCGAACTTGATCGTAACCTCATCTCGATCACAGTGCCCATGTATTGTGTTATGGTAAGACACGCCGAAAGGATGCAGCTCCCATCTAACGACTTCTGCCGTGGATGCAGATCCGCTGAGGAAGAAAAGACTATTATCCACTTTCCTTGTCAATGCCTTCATCCTTGATCTCAAGGATATAGCTTCGTTTATCAAACTTCCGGACTGGTTTTCCAGCATTGGGTAGTCTTTTAATGTGCAGCCCTTCCTGGTTTGGAGGAACTTGATCAGTGCAGGGACAGAGTTCATCTGTGGCATCAAAACGGGCCGCTATGCATGCTCAAGTGAACTTTTGGTATCAAAGCTACTACTGCAACTTACCTAAGGTAAATAGGTAAGTCTCAATCGATGTATTCGACAGCTGTTGCATAATTCCTCACAATACTAGAAACCATCTCGAGTTCCAATTACATGTTGACGATATAGTTTATGGCTGTGGCAAATGCATTCTCTCAAAGCCTAGAGACGATACAACGCCCGTATCTTAACAAAGAAATATTTCTGAAATTAATCCTTCCTTCAAGGCAGATTGGTCCTGTTCAAGACCACAAAGAAATATTTTTCAGAAAGCCTACATACTTCAAGGTGTGCGCCACAAGACGTATTTAAACATTTTGAAATATTTTTTTTTGCCTTTTTTCTTTTCAATATTTTGCGTTTTATTGAAACTTCAAGTTTGTTTCTTAAGTCTTTCGTTTTAAAAATAGTAAAGAAATACCACAGAGTTAGCAAATAAAGTTTGTGTCTTAAGTCTTTTGTATAAAAATAAAGTTTGTGACAAATAAAGTTTGTGTCTTAAGTCTTTCACTTAAAAAAAAGTTAAGAAATCCCTTAGGCTCCCAAATAAAGTTTGTGTCTTAAGTCTTTCGTTTAAAAATAAACGATACCCACAAGAGTAGCAAATAAAGTTTGTGTCTCAAGTCTTTCGTTTAAAAAAAAAAGTAAAGAAATCCCTTAGGCTGCGAAATAGAGTTTGTGTCTTAAGTCTTTTGTGTTTTAGATAAAAATATTCGAAGAATTTTCCCATTTAAAATCATAATTTAATAAGAATTTATTATTGATTGTGATTAGCATTTCAAATCAGAAAAATTTCACTACGTATCACGTGCACTAACTCCAGAGCTGAACTGCATAATGCAAGCAGAGCAGTAACCAGCCAATGACAATGACTTTCTTTCTTGTAACCACAAAATAAATAAAACGCTTCTAAACCAAAAAAAAAAAAACAAACAAATAAATTTTAAAAAAATTTAAAAATTAACATCAAAATGAATAAGAAGCCATCAAAACCAACAAACAAACAAACAAATAAACAAATAAAAATAAATCAAATGGGGAAAAGACCTCGTTGGCTGTATGGTTGCTGCTGCCAACGACTAGCTATTGACGTTCGTTGTATCAAAGCCAGAGCCAACAAACTATTGCTGTTGTTGATTTGCTGCTGCTCTACTAAAAAAGTAACTTCAAGTGTCACTGAACCTTACAAGTATTTTATGAGCCATCATATGTAGTCTATGTGTGCATGCTAATAGAGATGCTAAACTTTGGCTAGTTAAGCATTCATATGCCATAGTTGGGTTAGTTGTTACTACTACCACTACTAGCATACTTACATACATATGTATACAATGTATGCAAGCATTCAGTTGTATTTTTTTTATTTTTATTTTGCTTGACATTGCAGCTTAAAGCAGTTCAATGACCTTTGCTGTTCATTTGTTCAAATTTATTGGCTTTACTGTATATACAAGTAGTGAAACTATTTGCCATCATCGTCATTATCATCATCAGGGCAGCGGTAGTTTGGTTTGTTTTGTTTTTGCGATTTTGCAATTTTGCAATTTGTCTTCCTTCATTTGCAGCTCTCTTGTCTTGTACCTGCTGCTTTCGCTGCATATGTGCTGGTTACAGTTTATGCGCTGCCTAATGCTGCTCTTGGCAATTGCTTACCTTCACCTACTTTTTCCAGCAAAGAAAAAAAAAACATACGAAAAAAAAGTGCAAAACTATTCAATGAAATTCATAAAATATGTAAGTTTGTTGGCTTTTTTTTCTTGTATTTTTTGTTGTTTCTTTTTCTGTGTTTTTTGTTTTTGTTTACTTTTGGTTTTGTGGCCCAACCACAAGCACACAAAAACGCGCGGAGGAAAATTTAGTCCAAAAATAAAAATAAAAGTTATTCAATTGGCAACGATGAAGATGTAATTAAGTTATGGGAAACAGAAAAATAGAGTGAATATAGTTGATTTGAACGTATCAAGGACTGAATAGTTTGTTTTCTAACTAACTTGGCAATGCTTCCATTAAACGCACACTGTATTTGTCTAACCCAAACAGATATAAGGCAATAGACCGTTGGCCACACAACCGCTCGATCTATCTTCCCAGCGCTTTAATTTTTCTCCCTAACCCATCTCCCTGATAAGTCCATGGAGAGAGGAAGAGAGGAAATTGAAAGATTGGAATCAACCGCCACAGAATAAAAACCCTGGGTAGCAATTGGGCCTGGTTTGTTACTAGGTATCGTTCCCGAAGAAGGATCATCACTTCTTTCAGTCTTACACTTTCGCTTGCTGTCGCCATATAAATACGGCAGTTGCTTATTGCTCCACAGAGGCTGAGGCCCATCATTCATTTGTTCTCATGCGTTTTCGCGAGCAATGATACCGTATGGTTAGTCATTACAACCCTTCAGTCGGCATTACGACAGAGCTTCTCACACCACCTATGTTGTATGTGTTAATTTTACACATGAGTGGCGGAACTTACAGTTTTAAAGTCGATTTCGAACGACCGATTTTTGATGACCTTTTTTATGGCAATTTTATTTTACTCTCAAAGTTTTTGTCAGAAATATTCTGAGAGGTAGACGCCTAAGAAATATTTTTTTTTTTTTTCATATTTCGTTTTGATATCTGAACCGCGGCCTCACATCTAATACGCCAACTTCCTACCTACGGCGACTTCACGACGACTGTTCTACGGTATCTAAACGCAAACATGGGAGATTTGCTCTCAATGCCATTTTCTTTAATATCTTGATTGAGTGGGGGGTTAAGAATTTTTCCAATCTTTCATGTTTGTTTAAAAGCGTGAACCCAGAAGGATATATTCTTGAAAGACTGACAATTTAATTAAAATACAGTGAGCATCAAAACAAACTATACATTGAGAAAAAATATACATATTAATAAATTATCGTTATTTTTATTTCAAAATTGTTTCATTGCAGGTTTTTTAAAATTTTAAAAAAAAATTTTCTTTTGCTCTCCATAATTGGTAAAAGTTGAGTCAAACTCTGTTAGAATTTTATGCTTAGTGTAGAGTTTCTTTTGACACTCATTACATTAACGTATTCATACTATGCAAATATTGGCTTGGTTTCCTGGGTGTTGAAAAATTCCAAAATCATCGTCACACTGACCTTTAAGAAGCGATAGAATGATTAATTATTGACTGAAAGGAGAGTTAAGTTTACAGTTTCCTTTCAATCAATTGATGGAAAATGATTTTTAAAACTATTTTTTTCTTGTCCCAAGAAATAACCCACTAAACAACATTTCTTCAGAACATAAATTCAATGAAATTCTTCAAAGAATTCTTCAAACAAAACAAAAGAATTTCTATTAAAACAAGTCAATGAACTCAGCGTGTATGATACGTTGTTGTATGCAGCAAATAATAACAAAAACAATAACAACAATAACAATAATAATATTATTATTAACAAACAAAAATGAGAAAGAAAGAAAGAGAGAGAAATTAATGTATGAGAACTATGTGTGTGTGTGTGTGTGTTTGTGTAATAAAGTAATTTAAGTGGTAATAACTTAACAGCAATCGTAGTGTGCAGTAGCAGTAGCCGCAACAAGATCGTCAACAAGAAATAGGTAGGTAGTAACAGCAGCAGCAACAACAACCATAGCAGCAGCAGTAGTAGCAGTAACAGTAACAACAGCCGTAAACAAATTCATGCACTTTTCCTAAAAATCTAGGTCAACTTAATGTACTCGTACTCAACAACATAAAATATTGTATGTATGCATGTGGATACATACACACATGTGTTTTAAAGTATGGCTGTGTATAAGCTTGGGCGTATGTATTGCTATACACATATGTACATATATACATGTACACTCGTACATTGTACATGTCTATAAACAATTTGTAATAATTTACTAGAAATGATGATTTTCTTAAGCAAAAAAATAATAAAAAAAATAAAATAAAATAATTATTACCATGAAAAGTGATATACATGTATTTATTAATTTATTTTATAATTTTAAATGCATATTAAAAAAATCATTAGAAAAGAAGTTAAAATTGTTAGCTGCGTAAAGCAGTATTTAACTTATTATCCTTCATAAAATTAAAAGTTTTCTTATGAATAATTAGAATCATCTGATTTGGATCAAATATGTTGACAACAAATCTAATAAGACACTCTCTATTGCACAGAAGCAATCGATTTACTATGTAGGGTTGTAATCTGGAAAATATACCGACTAAGGGCATAGGACAACGTTTGCTTCCTTTTATTGCCATTATTTTCTTATGTGCTTGGCCGTAGCGTAGTAAGTTGGAGTCTTTAATGTAACTGGTGTGGCTTAAAAGCTTACTATCGCGAATCACTTTTAGAATTTTCTCACAGTTTTGTATGGCAATTTTCTTTTTACTGAACGCATATAATATTACTGAATTGAAGTCGCCGTAGTAGTTTAGTGTAGGTAGTGTGTTGGCTTATTAGACATGAGGCCTCTCTTAAGACCTCAGCTTAGACATTTCGAACAAAACGAACTATAAACGAAATTTTTCTTCGGCGACTGCCTCTCAGTAGATTTCTGGCAAAAACTCTGGGAAAATATCTGCCATGAAAAGTTTCTCAAGAAATCGGTCGTTCGAAATCGACTTTAAAACTGTAGGTTCCGCCACTCTTGTATAAAATTACTACACACAACATCAGTTGTGTGAGAGACTAAGTCGTAATCCTGACTAAGGGGTTGTAATGACCATTTATGTATGTATGAGTGTGTTGTCTGTGGGTTAAATCGAAAAAGAAATTTAAAAAACATTATTCTTCGACAACTTCATCTCAACAACCTTCTGGCAAAACCTCTGAATGCAAAGAAAATTGTCAAGTGACTCAAAAATCTGTCGTTTTACTATACGTCACACACACACAACATTGGAGTTGTAAGAAGTCAGGATCACAACCTAGATCCTGACTAAAGTTGTTATGACCAATTAAGTACATAAGTAATACAAGTGCTTTAGAATAAAGGAAATCACTTAGAAGAGCTTAACTGCTGCTTAAAAACATGTTTTCATAAAAATTAAATCTCTGCATTGAAATAACAAAAGATTTAAGACACAAACTTGAAAAGAAGAAAACAAGCAAATGAAATCGATTTTTAATTTATTTGTTAGAAAATTGTATCTTTTTCTGCATTATATTATAATTTGATGATGTTGTTTTAACAAAATTATCGCACTTTCAATTTCTCAAATCAAACCAAAAGCAAAGCAAATAATCAGAATCATTGGAAAACTTTTACCACACAACTCAATCTCAACACTGAGATTTTCGAGAAAGTTTCAAAGATTATTATTAAAAATAATTAGTTACGTTTTCATTTCTTTTGTAAAAATAAAATTTAAATAAAGAAATAGAAAGAAAAAAAGAAAGAAAAAAAGATGATAGAAGAAAAAGAAAATTTTCCAAAGAGTGCATGACCAAAATGAAACAACAACAAGAAGAACACAATTCAAATTGTCATCTTTTAAACACTTCCCCAATACAATATATACACAAACTAACAAACATTTAATGGCACAACAACATCATTTAACATTCACATCATCTACATACGAGTGCAAAAAAAAAAAAAATCAAGAAAGAAATGAAAATTGCCAAGAAGAAATAGAAACTGCAATAGCAACAGCAGCAGCAATAGCAACAACAGCAACAACAATAGAGGAAGAGAAGAGAAAATTGCTTTCTTATGCATTTCATGCCACAACAACTTCTTGGTGATTTTCTTAAAACATTTAATCTGTACAATGACTCTTCCTTTAAACTATTAAATATTATTGTAAACAACAATAACAACAACAAGAACAGCAACAACACAAGTAACAACAACAACAAAAATAACATATTTTCACACACAATATTGTACTTTCACTGCGGTCAAATATAGCAGCCAGTGAGCCTCACTGACTAACTGACAACCACCAGCCAATAATCGCAATAGCAATAGCAATAGCAACAACAACAGTAACAGCAACAGTAACCAAAGCAGTTTAGTCAGTAAACAAATTGTATATAATTTTCTAAATACAAACACATAAACAAACACAAAAAAAAAACAGCGAAAATTTTAGAAGGAAAAGAAAAATCAAACAACAACAATTACAGCAACAACAGTAGTAGTAATAGTAAGGAAAAAATCGTGGTAATAAAAATTCAACATTTGAGAACATTTCGTGCTTAAGTCAATGCAATTTATTATAACGACAAACAGCAAAAATGGTCATCATCATCATGAGAACGTTGACTATGACGATGACGATGACTTAGATGCATACAGTGGTTTGCAAGAAATATATATTGTTTCTTCTTTTATTTCTATACGCTAGCATAGTAGTTAAGACCATATGCATGCTCCATGGGATGTAAGAGACCAAAGTGCCCCCGACAGAGATCACCAGTAAGTATTCAAAAAGATGAGTAGAATCGAATCATACTCATAATTTCTGATACTTATACTACGCATTCATACTCATTTTAATATCATGGAACCTCTACTCATACTCAAAATTTAAAGTACTCATCATATTCATACTTAACAACACGTATGATGTTATTGATTTCGACTCTCCTTTACTCAACATACGAGTACACCCGAAGCATTGTTACGAAAACGATAAACAAAAAGCTACACAAACAAATACAACGAACTTGTTTCAAGGAAACCAACAACATTAGTATGAAAGAAAAGGGATAGACAAGTAAACGAACGCAACAACAAGCAATGTGAACAAAATACACAAACAACGATGAATTCGCGATAGAGATCTCGAGAAGGCGAACACACGAACATTCTACTTCAAGAACCTTCATGAGACTGTTTACGTGGGCATATAAAAAGGCAAGACAAAGCAGGCAACGAACAGCAAGAATTCAGTCAGTCTTGTGTGATGATGCGTTGCGTGTAAAGAAAACAGTCGTGGTTGGAAGATCGCCGTTGAAATGATCTGCGTTGTAAGCAAAGAAGAATAGCGAATAAACAAATTGTTGTTGTATCGTCAAGTTGTAAATAGCGGCACACAAAAGTAGTGCGAACAATAAAGATTTTTATTGGAAATAAACTAAAATTTATTTCTATTTTGCGATGAACTCATATTCTAAACGTTTTTAAAAAGGTAAAAACGTAACAGTATTATAAGAGTATTTTTCTAAAGTTATGAATCTAAATGAGTTGGCTGGCTAATGAATCAAATATATTTCGAATGGATGAGTTTGATGTCAATGTTGTATGCATACTCATTGCAACCTGTACATATAAATCAACATTGTAGTGAGTATGAATAAATCAGAATACATAGTTAAATTTCAATATTGTTAACACATATATATTCAAAATTTCATGAGTGCTTATGAGTAGCGAAAAAACGATTCTTTGCTGGTATCTGGTATGAAGCGTGCTGCTATTAATTTAGAGGCATGCTACCCTTCGAAATCGAATCTAACCTAACCATTGTTGAAAAATCCTATATTTATGGGAATCTTTCAATGAAAAACGAAGAATCCTAAGAGGAAATTCTATTTGTAGTGAAGAAAACTGAATTTAGATTTCTTTTTCATTTCAATTGTTTTTCTCGGAAGTTGATGTCACTGTGCAATAGCCAACATCATGATAATGATGTTGGAAAATTGGAAAAAATCTTAAAGAGTTTCAGTTTTTTTTTTGTGGTTTTAAATTCTTCTTAAAGCTTTAGGGGGGTTTCACCATTTTTTTTTTGCCGGTGCTGTTGTTGTTTTATTTTCTGGCTTCCTTAATATTAAAGAAGAGTTTTTCTTTTCTTTTCACAATGGCTTTAAGGCTACGACCGAGTGAGTATTTTAATGTTTTTCTTCATTCTTTTTTGCTTCATTGTAAGAGTTTTGATGGCCATTTGGCTGTTTTTTTTTATATCTGAGATGTACTTGATCTTTAACGTAATGCTTGACATACTTTACCTTTAGAAAAACGAACGAAAAAAAGCAACACACAGTCTTAGTTAAACACGAAAAACGAAAGAAAAAAAATTGGAAAATAAGATCTTGAAAACAACAAAAAAAAAAAACAAAAAATTGAGGAAAACTCTAGAGTTTCCATATGATGATGATGATGATGATGTGTTGTTGCTTAGTTTGTGAATATCTTCTATACATACAGGTCTAAGTAATGCTGATGATGCAGATGATGATGATGATGGCTTTAACTGCATCGTAAAAGTTCAAGTGAAAATCTGTTTGTATGTATATTTTCTATTTCTACTTTGGCCAAAACGAGAAAGTTGTGCCAAACACTCTCTCACCAACATACAAATCAAAATGCAAGATTTTTTTTTGATTTTTTTTCTTCTTCTTTCAAATCTTTTTTATTTTTGCTTGGAAAATAGAGAAAAACTTCAAATAAAATTGCTTTTATTTGCTATTCATAATTCTTTAAGCAGTCTAAGAGGTTTTTCTTTCATACATACATACATACATACATACGTCTCTACACTTCCTCCTACTGTGGCTCAACAGTGCTGTGGCATTGTGCCACACAATAACTTCTATTTTTTTTATTTTTTTTTTAGAAAATTTTCATTTTGCCATTCAAAGTAATTGACTTCCTGTTCCACATTGACTTTCCAAAAACTATTCTTTTATGTTTTTCATTATCAATGAGAGCGAGTCAAGTCAAGTCGAGTTGAGTGGAGTCGACTGGCAAGTTTGGTGGGCTGTAGGTCTGCCTTGTGTCTCTAAATCTTCTATTCTAGTAGAGTGTAGTGTTCGTTCGTTTATTTTCAAGCCTTTAAGGTGGAATAGAAGAGAGGAGACTGCTTGCTGCTGGAAATTTCAAATGCAATGATGACCCACTTAAATTTGAATAAAATACTGAAATTTCCTGCCAGCCAGTCAGCCTGCCTGCCTCCCGGTTTCTTTGTTTCTCCCATTAATTCTTCTTTTATTTGCTTAGTCAAGCAGCATTAAGAAAAACGTAGAGTTTGGGATTAATTTTTAAAGATGGTGAGAGTGGGTGATTTAAAACGTTTAAGCTCCACTCCTTTTGCTTTTGATGATTACAATACGTTCGTTTGTTCGTTAGTCATGCAATCAAACATAATCGCATAGAAGTTTTTAAGCGTTCTTTTTTTTCTTCTTCTTATTCATTCTCATTGCACTACGTTTTTATGTGGGTTTATTAGCATTTCTGGTTGTTAATGCAGAGTGACTTAAATTGTTTGGTTTCGTTTGGTTTGGTAAGTAAAAAGTAAAATTGAATTCTAGCAGGCAGTTTCATTGCTTGATATTTGCTTCCCCTATATTAGGTTAGGTTAGGTAAGGTGGCAGACCCTTTTAAAGGAAGAGGTTCCTTTAAGGCCTACATTTAGGTCTCACAATCAATTATACCTGAGAATCAAACATTTCCTAGACGAAACCAACCGGAGTCCAAAATAAATCTTGCGATTGCAGCAAATCTTATATAAAACAGCTCTGTTATAAATGATAGTAAAAAAAGAAGTCAGAAACCTCCATCTCTTTGCGACAAGAGCAGGGATTCGACATATGAAGTGAAAGATAGTCTCTTCTTCCTTCTCAGACCCACAACTTCTGCAGAAGTCATTTGCTGTAAAGTCATGTCTTTCGGCATGCCTAACAAAAGGACAGTTAAACGTATGAACGCCTTTGTGAGATGAATGGCACAAGTGAGTCAGAGTCTATCATACGTGCTCAATAGAATCTAGCAATATTGCACGTATCCTCCTGCTGCCAATGAGATTGAGCCTGCCCGTATTAACTGAGGTAATCCGAATAACTAAGCCCTGTGGTCTGCCGGAAATTACCAGCTCCCTATCGATCCTAACCAGCTCATCATCGATGAAATTCCTATGTCCCAGAAAAGTTACTTTTGAATAATCCAAAATTTCTCTGAAAGATCCTAGACATTCACGGACAAGGACGAACGTTGAAACCGCACTCGTTAGAAACTTAATCGTAGCTTAGCTATCCAAGTAAATCAAGAGATTTTCAGGGGAAATCCCGCTACGCAACAAGCATTCCGCCTCCTTTGTAATTGCCATGACCTCTGTTTGGAGACACTGCAATAGTCAGGCAGCCAATAAGAAAGTTTATTATCAGAATACCTTAATAAATATACCGCAGCCCACCCTGTTACTCATGTTTGAGCCATTAGTGTAAATTTCAATTTCAATTTCACATCGGGAACCTCCAGTTCTTCAGACCAGAAGTCCCTAATTGGTATTATAAATCGAGTGTTCTATTCAGTATCTTATAAGCAATCATATAATCCACCCAAGTGTGTCTATGTCTTTCCAGAATAACAGCACGACCATAGTCCTGATTGTGCATTAAGTTTTACTGCCACCAGCTCAGCACCTCTGCCTTAATAGGAGATTCAGAAAGTTATACAGAATCATATAATCGATCCTAGTGCGTCTATGTCTTTCCAGAATAGGTTCACGACCATAGTCCTGATTTGGCATTAAATTTTAATGCTACCAACTCAGCCCTCTGCCTTAATAGCAGATCAGAGAGGAGCCAATTGGCTATTGCGCTGCAGAGATCAGCAATGAATCGTTTTTTCACTACTCATAAGCACTCATGAAATTTTTAATATAAGTGAGTCAACAATATTGAAATTTAACTATGTGCTCTGATTCATTCGTACTCACTACAATGTTGATTTATATAGTACAGGTTGCAATGAGTATGCATACAATGTTGACATCAAACTCATACCATTCGAAATATGTTTGATTCATACGCCAGCCTAGTCATTTAGATTCATAACTTTAGAAAAATTCTCTTATAATACTTATAAATGATTCGAGTGACCCGAATCATTCAACAAAATTTATAGTCTTAGTTGTTGTTGCATTTACAAAAAAAGAAACAAGACACATAAGCAGAAAAGACAAAGCAGCAAACAGAGCAAGCACACAACTTTCTAGTGAGTATTTTAGTGTTCGTATACGATTTATACTTATTTTGTGCTTCTTGTATAATGTTGAGTTATGGAGAGTTGAAATCAACAAAATCATACGTGTAGTTAAGTATGAATATGATGAGTACTTCAAACTTTGAATATGAGTAGAGGAGGTTCCATGATATTAAAATAAGTATGAATGCGTATGTGAATCAGAAATTATGAGTATGATTCGATGAATACTCATTGTTGAACTCTGTTGCATACTCTCACCAATAACTACAAAATGAACGAATAAGACATGCAAACGAAGGAATTAACCCTGAAGGGAACTTGAGATTGTTTCAATTACTTTAAAATTGTGAAAACAATTTTAATTTTTTGTTTGTTTCTTCAAGCCAATATTGATACTCTGTAGGTACGTAAGTGGCCAAGTAAAGTACCTGTGCAACATTGTATTGCTTTTTCTGAAAAATATCGCCCTCAATTGGAATGAATTTAGTGCTGCACAAATGTTTGTAAAACTCTGTAGCAATATTTCTGTTTTGTTAAGAACAATTTTACTTTTTTGTTGTTGTAATTTTTTTTAAATAAATCCCACAATATTGTTGCCGACATATTGTGTACGAATATTTATTGTATATTCAATTTAATCGTGTGTGTGTGTGTGTTTGGGTTTGAATGTATGAATAAATAAATGTTTGTACGACATTTTGTGGTAGAGTGGCTGGCAACTAGAGACTTTCTCCTTGCAATTATTTTTACTTAAAATATCATCGTATCATTTTCTTCCCCATTTCTTTCTGTTTCTTTTTTGCTTCTTTTTTCCATTTTTTTGTGAAGTTCTAATGGCATCAATTGTGTGGTTGTGAAGTATTTTTTCCATGTTTTTTTTTTTTTGTTGCCATTTAATGTGTGGCAAAGTTTGTTTGTTTTGTTTTTGTTGTTGTTGTTGTTTTTCTTATAAATTATGATTCCCCCTTCCATATTTTTATACTGATTTATTGGGTATAAATGTAATAACGTTTATTATTTCAACATTTCTAAACAGTTGTGGGGTAGTAGGTAGTCTAGTATCTATGCTGCTGCCACACTAATACACTCTTAGAGTGTTTCTAAGAGTATCGTTTGGATGATGGCATGGAAATAAAAAGTTTTACTTCTGACCCATATTTTCTGTGTGTGTCTTCTGTCGTTATTGGTGAAATTTTAGCTTCTGCATCTATTTTTTTCTGCTTCTTTTTTTCATTTCTTTTCAAAAGGAAAATTAATTGCATTTTCTAACCCATACTGGCTTAAGTAGACACTAAAGACTTTTTATCGTGCAAATAAATTACAATTGTGTGCAGTTTGTTTCTTTCCTCTGTGGTTACAGTAGGTAAGACTCAAACTCAAACGTCTTGAACACAAGATTAAGTTGTTTAAAAATGAAATGAGTTCTGTATAGTAAGAACTATTTACTACATGCGTATCATATTAAGGTGTTCCTCAAGTGATATATTTGAAGTAAACGTTCATTATGGACACACATTAAAGTGATATACTATGTCACAATTTTAAGTCAACCTAAAAGAAAAGAAAAATAAATTAAATGCACACAAACTTAGTTTATAGATTAAATGGAATTAGGGATGTAGTAAAAAAGAATCCATTAATTTACACAGTCGTGTACAAACACTAAAATACTTCTTAGAACGTTGTGGGTTTGCTCTGCTCGCTGCTCTGTCTTTTTTGCTTATGTGTCTTTCTTCTTTTGTTGTAAATGCAACAACAACTAAGACTGTTTTGATGAATGATTCGAGTATTTTTCTAAAGTTTTGAATCGAAATGCATTGTCTGGCTTATGAATCAAACATATTACGAATGGTATGAGTTTGATGTCAATGTTGTACGCATACTCATTGCAACCTGTACTATATAAATCAACGTTGTAGTGAGTACGAATGAATCAGATTACATAGTTAAATTTCAATATTGTTGACTCATTTATATTCAAAATTTCATGAGTGTTTATGAGTAGCGAAAAACGTTTTATTGCTGATCTCTGGTAGAAATGCTATTGGCTTAGCAGCTTATCACTTTGATGGCAATCTTTGGTAGCAATAAAGGATACATAGAATAATATTTAATAAAATATTAAAAATGCATTTAAATACCACTTTAATTATCATGAAACTATGTTAGGTTAGGTTAAGTTAGGTAAGACAGCGAACCCCTCTTAAAGAAAGAGGTCACTCTTAGACCAGCAAGTAGGACCATTGTGGGCAGTTATGCGTGCTCTAGTGAGATTTTGGTATCAAACCTACCACTCCAACCACAATATCCTGAAGCTAAACATTGCACAAACAGGCTTTTAAACGCCTTAAATAAAGTTAAGTTCAGAAAAGTTCATTCATATTTAGATTAGAATTCACAACAAGAAGTTGTCGCCGTAGTCTAGTAGGTAGTGTGACTGACTGAAGGGTTGTAATGGTCAATTATGTATGTATGTATGTATGTTCACAACAAGAATGGAACCTTTTTTATGTCCATAATAGTTTGTGATGAGAGAATACCACTTAGGAGAATGCCAAAGTCATGCTAAAATCAAGTGAGCCCTGATTGTTTATGCTTCATGGTATTGTCATTGAATCAACGACTACAAACTGTTATCCTTTGGTGCAACCTTTACTTATAATTGATAATATCAATAACTTCTACGGTGACATAGCCTAGTAGGAAGTGTGTTAAAAAATTACCGCTAACAGCCGTTTGGCTAGAATTCTTGAAACCCTTAGGCAACTAAACTTGTGGCAAAAACTCGGAGAATAAATAAAATTTTCATGAACACGGTTCCTTAAATTTGTCGTTCGGAGTCGACATTAAAATGTAGCTCCCACCTTTCATGAAAAAAATTAACAATGAATCCCTCCTAAAGGACTAAATGGGTCAAGGCCAATTAAAATTAAAGCATTCGTGTCGGAGAGTCTTAAAGTACTCGTTGGGAAATACCCAAACAAGAAGTGTTTGGCCTACTAAAGGACACACTGTGAGTTAAAGCACTACCTCTGACAGCCTTCTTCTCTCTTTTCTGTGGTATTTCTTCACTATTACGACGTGTTATAATTTAAGCGTTTGAAGGATAACTTTTTCCTTTCTGAATCCCTACGACAATAATATCCCACAGGAGCAAAGAAATCTCTCAGCCTTATGTTGTTGTTGTTGTTGTAACAGCTCTGTAGCCGTCTCCGGAAGTGTTCATTGTATGCCTATGTGATACTGGTAGAGATGATATTATGGGGTGTGTATGTTGGTGGTCGTCGTTAGGTGATTGGTAGCCCTAAGAAGTTCGCTAATTGTGTAGTCTAGGTTAGGTTGGGTTAGAGGACGTGTACTTGACAAGTACAGTACCCAGATATAAAGTTGACCTATTGTACAAAAACGTCCTTTAAGTGAGATGATAATGTAGGGGATGGGGAAAAAAGGGGAGAAAGTAGGAAAGGGGCAAATAAGGAATCGGAGGAATTATACAGACCAACAAACAAGTCTACTAGTCGTGTGGTCCCTGGTTGCTTAGCCTTTTGTATAGAGCCATGCTAAGCCATAGAGGCACGTCTTGTGTTCTTTCACTTTTTTGAAACGATTGCGTTATTGTTATTGTAAAGAAGCCTACAAACTATTTATAGAACATAACCTTGTCTATCGTTAACATACGCTTACTAGAATTACAATACCAACTAACTTAGAGATCTTAGATGTGATCGAGAAATGCTTTACAAACTTTGTAAAATTCTATTGACTTTAGCCTCCAGAATATAGTGAAGAATACTTGTGAATAACTAATAACTCTGTGATCATTTTAAACGAAAAATAATTACTCCGAGTAATTTTAAATATTTTACCAGGCCATAATGATTCATTTGTTGTCTCTTTGGATTGTGGTTTTTTGTTGTTGTTTTGATAAACTTTTCACAATCGCAACTTTTCTTTCATCAGAGCCACAATGAAAGTTAGAAATTTCGAGAGAAATGCTGATGTGATGTGATGTGATTAATTTGAAATCAATCACCAACTGTGAATGCAAGTGAGTGAACTATGGCGGCAGTGGCTATGGCAGTGGCAGTGGCAGTGTAGCAGGGAAATGTGCGTTTTGTTAAAAGCCAGCATGTGTCTTAAGTCTTTCGTTCCATATAGTTTCCTCTTTTGCAAAACTCTTTCCAAGTTCTTCATTTGTAATGTATAATGTTTTCACTGAAAATATTTTTATGTTGAGTATAATTTACACACAAAAATGACCACCACCAGTAGTAATAAAGACAGGCAGCAATTTTACTGAGACAACCGCAAACAAAATCATAAAATTTATAATAAAAAAAGCAAAAAAAAATCAACAAAAAAATCTCATTTCAATTATATTTTAACAGCGACAATATACTCGCGTTGCTCTTCATAGATGAGGATTTCTTTTTTCGTTTGTTTGTTTGTGTTTTCGGAAAATGAAAAATTAAAACACGAAATACAAAACAAAAAAAAAACTTTCCCAAATGATGGCAAGAAAAAAAGTGTCAATTAACACTTTCGCCTAAGTGCCATCACTCTTTACAAGCCTTCTCTCTCTCTCTCTCGCTCTTTCTCTATAACAAAAGTTAGATGGATCGATCGATCGTTCAATGGATAGTGTTGGAATATTCGATTGAATACTGGAATCAGCTGACTGGTCATGGAGCAAGCCAGTTGCTCCATTGTTGCTGTTGTTGTTATTGTTGTTGTTGTATACAAAAACAATATATTTTTTGAATTCTTCATGTAAAATTGCACCATTTTCGCATTTCTCCAATTTCTCTCAATTAAACTAAATTTAATTGATTATTGATTAGTTTTCGTAGGAAAAAATAAAAGCACACACAGCATTACAATGACAACAACAACAACAAAACATAAATGCCAAACGATTTCTGGTATAAAAAACAAAACTGAAGAAACGTCTACGTATCGTCAAACGCATAAAATGACAACATGCTGTCGATAAAGTATGAATATTTTTATTTTCTTAATAAAAAAAAAAAAGAAAGAAAAAACAAAGCAACCAACCAACCAAGCCACCACAAGTTTTTTTTTTATTGATCATCATCATCCCAATCATCGTCAACTGCATCTTCACCAGAAGCAATAGAAATATTTCTACACTGCATCGTTACATTTTTTGTCACACTTAAGGGTGGTTCCATATGTTGTAGAGAGTATTGTAAACTTTGGCAGTTTTTAGATCCAAATTCAATAGAACTACGCCCTGTGACAAAATTCTCTAACCATAGTCTTTAAAGTTTTGTTCTTCATGTACAGCGGACTTCAATCCAACAGAGCATTAGGCGCCACTGTATGACAGGTTTTCATTATACTCTTATACCAACACACGATAGCTTTTGTATCCAACCTAGCCTATCCAACTCCATTTGTGCTGTTTTCAAATTAATTCTGTATTTCCAGGCAGTAGCCTCATAAATCAGTATTGGTCTAACCATCATTCACCACATAATTCCTGGATTATATCACCAGGATACCCTTGCAAGGCTTCTGTGTATCATTATGGCATGTCTGACCTTTCCTGAAATGCCATTATAAAACATACATGGTACTGCTATTTCCATTACTAGTTACTCAATTAAAAGTGAATTTTCTGATTGGCAGCGGAGTTTTTAACCCTTTGAATGGAAAAATATTGATTACTGTATCCATGTAGACAAATCTGCTTGATCCGCCTGATTGAATGAAATCTCAGAAAAGATTTCTAAAAATCTTCAAAATTGGCATTGAAAATGGCAGAAAAACCCGAAGCAAAATTTAAAAAATGCATCTGACACTATAAAGTCGTGCATACTTTTAGGCGACTACTTATTTATTTATTAGAACACAATTAAAAATTATATTACAATCGCTTCAAGAAAAGTAACTTAGACCTTATGATCAGATCAAAGCCTCTGATGGTAATGAAATATACGATCCTTACATTAATAAACTAATAAACTCGCACCCAACCTTTTTTTGGTCTAGCAGGGCATATTCTTAGGCGAACAATTTATATAAAAACAATTGCTTAATAATCAGGCTGATATAAATCAAAAAATTTGTTTTAAAACAAAAAATTATTTTTTCATCTAAACAAACCTCCTCCATAAATATGGAATGACCCCCATAATACATGTACATATTTGCTGATATTCATTATCAGGTACTAAAACAAAAATGTTAATAACGAAATTGTTTTTGTTGTTGCTTTTTTTCTCTGCTTAACTCTTATGGTCATAGTGAGTGAATGAATTGTAAAGTTGTAAAATAACAAAAGCAACAACAACAAATATTACACTCTACTGACACACTGCCTTGCAATAGATCTCTTCACTACTGTTTCAATAACACAACGCGTTTGTTTGTTTTTGTTTGCCGGTACATGCGCGTGGATGAGTGGACGCGAAGTGGTGCCTGTGTATGGGTTTGTTTGAAGTTTTGGTCATGATCGTGATTTTGTTTTTCCCCAATAAAGCAACAACTGCAATGCATACAGCAAATACAGTAAAAACAACAAGAGAAAAACATGCAAGACGGCGCCAAATACGGGAAAAATAAATATAAGGCAACAAGAAGAGAAATAATTGAATCCGGAAGGAAACTGACTCAACTGGTTTTTCATTTTTCATTTTTTTCTTTCTTCTGTCTTTCATCGCAACAACTACTGCCAGCACTACTACTACTACTACTACTACAGCGGTTGATATATTTTACTTTGATGTGTAGAGTGCCTCGGCAATGTTTTCCGAATGCAAAGCTTTTTAATGTCTAAGATCCACTGTAATGCGTGGCAAATGCGTTAAGTCGTTGGGATTGTGTAAAATGTGTTTAGTTTTGCTTTTGTTTTTGCAATTGCATGTGTATCGACAATGTGTGACAAAGAGTTTTCTATTGGGGAAGAGCTGTTAATTGAAAACTCTTTTTCTCTTGAAATTTCGTTTTTTTGTTGGTATTAATTTCAAGTGCGTGATATTTTCTTTTCGCATATTTCGTACATTTTAATACGACATCTAAATACTGGATTTTCTTTAATTAATTGCGCTTATTAAAATAGTTGCTTCAGTAACTTGCCAATCAGTTGTAAAGAAAAATTTGTTTCTCTTTTTTCGATAATTTTTGTTTACTCAAGGAGAATGTATATGAAGGGGTAAATAGATGCTGCGTATACAGATAATCTGAGGATATTAAAATTGAAAACACAAGAAGAGAATCATTCTAACCTACAAAATGATCGCTTACAGAAGTTTAAATTCAAACGATAACATTTGAATTTAATGCAGTGTTCAAATTTGAAGTCTACATAGTATAGTAGGTAGTATGTCAAAATTTCATTTATTATTATTTAGACATTTCATTATATTCAAAATCAAAAGACTTAAGACACGTACTTGTTTTCAATAAAGCATGTACGAAAAAATTTAAAAAAAAAATTTCTAAAAAAATATATGTTTTAATTCACTTACTATAAGCCCACTGTGCTTTCTTTTTACACACAAAATGATTTTAAGTTCAAAGAACTGGTGGCAGAACTTTCAAATGCATTTTAATTTAATGCAGTGTTCAAATTTGAAGTCTACATAGTATAGCAGGTAGTTATTAAACGTGAAGCTGTGGGTCAAACCCCAAACTAGACATTTCGTTATATTCAAAATCAAAAGACTTAAGACACGTACTTGTTTTCAATAAAGCATGTACGAAGAATTTAAAAAAAAAATTCTAAAAAAATATATGTTTTAATCCACTTGCTATTAGCCCACTGTGCTTTCTTTTTACACACAAAATGATTTTAGGTTCAAAGAACTGTTGGCAGAACTTTCTTTAGCACGAGACGATCATAACAACTTCTTTCTATTCCACAACTCCGTATATAATTATAAAAGCTAAGTGTTTGTGTGTGTGTGTTGGGTGTAAATGTATGTACGAGTATGTCTAGAATATATTTATAAATAAAAACTAAAATCAATTCAACACTATTTTTGTTTCTTAAGCGTGCAACAACAAAATTTGTTTTTTTTTACAATTGATTTCACACTTTTAATTTTATTCTTAAACAATAAATTATGGAGAGTAACTCAAGTTTAAATAAGTTTTAATCATATCGATAATGTTTTACTGTATTTTATTTTAATAATGTTTAAAAAATAAAAAATAATTAAATTTTTTTTTTATTTAATTCTTGAGCCTTGAGATTGAAAATAAAATACAAATTAATTATAAATAAAGATAAATAAGGTTTAGAAACTAGTCTAATAAGACTTAGAAAACATGTCAATTTAATATAAACAATTTAATGTAAAAGAAATGAAATATTTGTCTTTAATTTCAAGCTTTTTTTCTCATCACACACAAAAATGGCGCAAAACTTTTGAAAGCGAAAATATGTGTAGAAATGTAAAAAATATTAAAAACATATGATTTTTAAACAGAAACAATTGATAAAAATCAATTTGTATGCAACTAATGTATCGATATTGCTAACCCAGTGTCCTAAATTGATTTAAAAAAAGCTTTAAATTTTAATTAAAAAACACACAAATTCTATTCATTCACGGCGAATTCGGTAGCACTCTATGGTAGAAGACAATGTAAACTATTACTACGACATGGTCTAATCCATTGGTTCTTACTCAAACTACAGCACTACCAAGAAAGTTTCCATATTTCTATGAGAAAAAGAAAATATTTCAAAAGTACTCAACATACTCAACAATATCACAATTTCATTCATAAAATTAATTTAAATAGCCGGGCTATATAATTGCAGTTAAGCTTCTTACAGAAAAAGCTTTTTTTCTTTCATTAAACATTCCGCAAACTGTTACAAACCCAAGACAGAAAAGGAAGCCCCCTAACAATTATGAAAATTAAAAACTTTCAGCTTTAAATAAACGCTTGAAGCAACAAAAATCATTTACACACATTTTATTTTTATAATGACATTCATTTTGTTTAACCATTAAAAATCATCAATTGATCAAGAGTTCTTTAATTCGAAAGCAAATTGTAATTGAATTCTACTTGAATACGAAAAAAATGTAAAAAAAATTGAAATAAAAAATTCAAAATGCGTGTGAGCGTAAAGTAAAATTGTACATAATAAACCGAAGCTATATAAGGCACTCAGTAATTTCAAAAATATTTCTTTAAGTTTTCAACACTCGTTAACGAAGAAAGTGATTTTCTGCTTATTGGCTCGCTCACTTGACAAGACAAATAAAAAAGTAAAATTTACTGCTGCAAACGTATACAGAAGAAATGTCATTACAACGTTATTCCCTCCCGGTTATACTATGGAGTTTATATTGTTGGAGTTATGCTGCGGCGGCAAACAATTGGAATCCCGTAATACCGCCCAAACCACGCTGGGGACCAAATATGCTTATGTTAAGGCAACACAACAGTATGTGGTAACTATTGTTACATTCAATTACTTACTAAAATTTCATTACAATACAATACAAATTTTCAATTTAATTTAATAATTAAGGTCCAGCATTTGAGTATTGGAATGATAATCATGAAGATAATATATGGGAGCACAGTGGCTTGTTTGAAGGTGATATTATGTTGCATCGTGAATACTTGCGTAATGGTTTGCTAAATGAAAAAGCAACTTGGCCAGATGCCACGGTACCGTTCTACATTGATAGCCAAGATTTCAGTAAGTTAAAGTAATTGTAGAGAATCGTAATGAATACATAAAGTATTTTCAAGTTCAAATAATTGAATAGAAAATAATCAAAGTAACTACAACGTAACATAAAAAAAGTTAAACAGCAATGTAAAGCTTTCCTTAATCACCCAAGTTGTGATAAATAGTGAAATCAAACAATTCCTCCTATATTTTGTTATTATAATGTTTTCGATTTTAAATAACGATGTCAAATTTAATTCAACTTCTGTTTTTATTGAGAACAAAAATTAATAGCCGCTTGTAATTGTTGCAGATGAAACACAGATGATGACTATTTTAAGAGCTTTTAAAGAATACCATGATAAAACCTGCATACGTTTTCGACCATACGAACATGGAGATAAAAACTGGATAGTATTCAAGGGTAACTATTCGGGCTGTTGGTCTAGTGTGGGCCGTAGAACTGGTGGTCAAGTAAGTCTCTGGGAAAATTTATTATAAAATTTATAAAAAATATGAAAATATTTACCTTATTCAGGTTCTTAATCTCAATACGCCAAAATGTGTTACCCATGGTGTTGTGGTACATGAGCTCTTGCATGCTTTAGGATTCTATCATCAACAATCGGCCACCGAAAGAGATGAATATGTTAAGATAAATTGGGAAAACATTATACCAGGCCATGAGCATAATTTCAACAAATATGCACGTACACATGTTAGTAATTTTGGTGTGGAATACGATTACCAAAGTGTTATGCACTACAGTTCGAAGGCATTTACTAAAAATGGTAAAAATACTATAGAGCCACTGGTAAGTCCATTGATCTAGCGTAGAAGTATTGTAAAATAATTTGTTAATTCACTGTTTTGCTATTACTTACAGGATCCGTATGCTAGTGTAGGCCAACGCAAAGGTCTATCGGAGAAAGACGTTGAAAAGTTAAATGAAATGTATGAAGATGATTGTAGTACATTTAGTTTGTTTAATTTTGATCGATTTGGAGACTCTTTAGATAAGATAATAGACTATTTTCAAGGAACACTTGATAGAATATTCACTTAATATTACAAATAATGAATTAAACTTAGTTTAAGAAAGAATTCTTAAAAAAAACTTATGATTACTTAAATAAAAAAATCATAAATGCTTAGCTTGTTAAGCATATCCTTTAAACTGTTTATCAGCCAACCACTTAAGAGTAAAATGCGAATTGACGCAATTCGTTTAAAGTATTTTCAGCTTCCTGCAAAGATAACAGATTAATTAAAACGCAAACTTTAATTTATTTTGAGTTAAAAAAAAGAGGAATTTCTACCTCTTTTACTTCCAAATTATTATCGTCAGCCAAATCCTCTACAGCTTGCTTCATTGCCGTGGACCAGGAGTTTTGTAAGGCGCGTAAACTAAATCTCCCCAATAGCCGTATAAGCATACACATTCGCAATTTCATTAAATCATTTGGATGTTTCAACAACTTGAGCAAATCCACTTTCGCGGAAAATATTATTTTCTCTACCAATTCGGCATTTTCCGGCAACTCCCTTAGAACACAGCCCAGCAAGGCTAAAATACAATTTGCTATGCGCAAAGCATAAATGTTTTTAAAGTCCTGATTAAAGAAATTTATAAGCAACTCATCAGCTGCCAATATAGCCACAGCATCACAGAATTGTGTGAGGAATTGTTGTTTAATCAACACCAAATGACAAATCAATTCATACAAACGGGCAGCGCATTTAATTTCCTCATTATTTAATTCACTCACGGTACGTATCTTACGTTGGGGATTATGGGACTGAGGCAAAGAAGCGGTAGAATCATCCACTGGCCTTTGATAGATCAGAAGTTTCGAGGCATACATTAAATTAGGCACCAGTTTGACGTCGACATAAACCTAGAAATGGAACAATAAAAAGGTTTTAATAACCTTAAGAAAAACACGAATGAAAAGTACTACAGCCTACCATTTTTATGACTTCGACTACATTTAAAGGTTCATTTAAAACAAATGGTAATGATAACAATTGAGCCACACTGTCTACCACTTTGGGTATAGCCTTAGAGTTGCGTAAAGGAGCCACTATAATACTAACCTTTAAAATAAAATAAAAAAAAAGTTATTGTAAATAGGAAATGTTAGAGCATACCAAACCTACCAAATTCTGCTGTTTTAGAGATTCTAATTCACCGTCTAAGACTTCCTGCATAGAACGATGTAAAAATGCCAACCATTCCTCATTTTCTATAGGCGGACTTTGTGATTCATCGCAAGAATCCCATCCAGGCAATAAGCTAGGGGGAGAATTTCTGCAACATAATTTAAAAAATTTCAATGAAATTATCTCCATTCTTTTCAAATCAATTTACATACTCTACACTTTGTTTCTCTTCTCCGGATTGATTTGAATTTTTCATGTTATTGTTTTTCGAATCACTCAGACTATGCTCTTGTTCCTTTTTTGTTTGTATAACCTTCTCATTTGATTTCTTTTGGTTGTCATTCTCAACATTATGTCCCAGTCTTAAGGAAAAATTATCCAAATTTTGACTCAATTTACGTTTCTCTAAATCTTTATTACGAGATTTCTTCACCGAACTGCTATTACACGCAGTCGATTTATTCTTATTACTTGCAGTTGCTGTTGCCGTAGTATTTTTATTTGTATCGGCAAAGGCAAAATTGTCATTTAAATGATTCAAAATCATATTGTTATTGCCGCTTACAAAACAGGTCTGGGAGTTAATTACGGGACCAACTTCCATATCAGCTAGTACCAGCTGACTGTTGTTATTTAATTGACTGTGACTTTCTGCAGGATATGATTGTTCGGTAAATGGTACCTTAATACGATTTATATTATCCTCTACATCGGTCTCCAGTTGTTCTATATCACTTGGTGGTATTGCATTAATACTATCGCGCGATGAAGTCAGATTGTCTTGCGTTTCGTTTATGTTAATGGTACGTAAATTTTTCGTAATTTTCAAGAGATCCAAACTACTGAAATGAAGTTCAACCTTACTTGTTTGAATTAATATTATAAAACGGAGAATACTTACTTTTCTTTTGTGTGGGAAGACTTTTGTTTATTTTTATTGATTTGAGGATTTATAAACGGCGAATTTTCAGCCTTTATGCCAGCTTTAATGTATAATTTGCCTTCAACAAAGGGATGGCATAGTATCTGAGTCCAACTAGTGCGTAAAGAAGGATCCTTTTCTAATAGGCCCTACAATAAAACAGGAAACAAAATAAATATGACTACTTGTGCAAAAAGTTTAAAAATAAATTAAATTTTGCTTGAATAAAGCCCCGCTTTTCCATTGCATAGTTTAGCTTACATTACCTGCAAAAATGATCTGCAATCACTGCTTAGGAAACTTGGCCATTTCACCTCTTCATGTTTGATCATCTTCACCAAATGCAAAATAGAAGTCGTACAAAACGGAGGCTGACCAGCCATACTCTCATAGGCTATACAGCCTAGAGACCATAAATCCGCTTGATGATCATATGGTCTTTCGGCTAAAAGCTCAGGAGCCATATACAACGGGGTACCTTTAATAGATGTCAAGACATGAGTGCTCATCGTCATGTTACGTGCCAAACCAAAGTCACACAACTTGGCATGCAAGTCCTCGTCAAGTAAAACATTTTGTGGTTTTAAGTCTCGATGCAGAATACGATTGGAGTGCAAATAATACAGAGCCGACACCAAATGGCATATTAAACGTTGAGCCTTTTCTTCAGTTAAAGCACCATTGTCGGCCATATAACGATGCAAATCGATCAGGGCAAATTCAGTAACCACAAACAATTCGTTTTTGGTCTCGAAAGACTCCAACATTTCGATAACATTGGGATGTTTCAACTGCGCTTGTATATCACATTCTCTGCGTAGATTTTTCAATTCTCTGGAAGAACGTCCCCTCTGGATTAGAAAACAAAAATATGAATAACTTTTCTAATCATAATTTGGCCAGTATTTACCTTGGAGATGACTTTAATAGCTACCGTCTGATCATCATCTTTTCTAATGGCTTTATAAACTAAACCAAACGAACCTTCACCCACTTGCGATATTAGTTTGTAACGGCTCATTTTGTTTAATGAAATTTATTTAAATATTCGATTTAAATCTCTTAAATCATAATAAACAAATCAAAAACTTGTTGCTTTGCAAAATTCTCAGTTTTTGCTTTTGAAATGAGAGGACATCGGAGAGTATAAACAAAAGCAATCAGCTGTGTATTGGCCTAAGAATACATAGTTGTAATTTATTGTACTTAATTATGGTAAAAGAAATCATTCACAATTGCTAAAAGTCTACACCGGGAAAAAATGATGCAAATATTGTAATTCCATAAAGTGTATGAAATTGAAAATTATTTTTAAACAAACATAGAAACCTATGTTAGATCTTCGGTCCAGAGCGAGTTGGCGATAGTCGCACAATAAGCATATTTGTATGGAAGGATGTGTTAAATTAATCGCATTATTAATAGCTAAGTAAGCAAATAGTGAGTAATAAAGCTTATAAGATGAGTTTAAAATATATGTGCTGTGGCTATATGTGGTTATTATGTTTTTAATCGTTACCATTGCGAAAGATTCAAAATGAATTTCGCTTCTAATTGTAATCTGTACAGTTATTGTTATTGTGAATTGAAAATTTGAAAATACTTGCTATTTTTGCAATATGTTAATAACGTACTTAATTTTACAACTGTGAATATTAGCGACAGATAAACAAATTTGCTTAATGTTGATGTGGACTTTTTAGTAAAACGCTTTAAGCAGTAGTAGATAACTTGTGAAGATATTAAAAACAGTAAGAATTATTTTGTTATTAATAAATATCGTATTTCCAGTAAATTAAATAAATTAATAATTAAATTGTATATAAAGTTAATTAATATTGAAAATACAATAGAAATACTTTCATACTAAAGGTCATGGAAATGAATTTTACGCGCATAATTCCATTTAACCTTTCTCAATAACAAAATAATTGGCAGGAAAGAGTAAAACTTTGACTAATAGTGGGAGTAGAGAGCAAATTCTCAAGTTTAAATTAAGTTTCTGTTATTAACAGTACCGGCAAGTGTTACTGTTAACCTAACCTAACATTTATGTACATACACTGTGTTATGTTAACATTTCATATTGAAATTTAAATCAAATTTTAGTACCAAGCACTTTACTGGATTTTCAAGTAGGAAATAAAATTTATCACTTGCGATACTTACAAGATAACGAATTATAATTAAAAGACTCTATTAAAGTGTTATTGTTTCAAATACTTAATAATATTATCTTTATTTAATATTTTTAATGTTAAGATTTTTGTTAATATTTCATTCTAACAGAGCACCATGAGTTTAACGGATATTTCAAGTAAATTTACGGAGGCCACTTGTGAGGAAATTATTAAAAAGGCTGGTGGCACTAAATACACCTCCTTTAAGTTTGGCAAGGGTTTCAAGAAAGGCGATTCGTATCTGAGCAAAGTATTTCGTTTGTGTGTTTATGGCGTTAATAGTACCACCGGGTAAGTGGGTTATGGTCTTATGAAAATCAAATATTTATTCTGAACATTTTTATTTCATTTGCATTTGCAGAGAGAATATTGAAGTGAATTTGATTGTCAAAGGCATGCCGGACAATTTGGCTCGCCGTAAACTGTTTCGTTCGGCTGACTTTTTCCGCAATGAAATCAATTTCTATACGAAAATTGTACCTGCCTGGGAAGAGTTTCAAAATAAACGTAAACCCAAGAATCCCTTCACCGAATATCCCATCTGTTATGCTTCCCATTGTGATGGTGAAAATGATTTTATTGCTTTACAAGATGTCAACTTTTTGGGTTACGGTGCCCCCAATCGCCAAGACTATATTTCATTGGATGAGTGTCTGTTGACCATGCGTACATTGGGTCGATTCCATGGCATCTCCCTGGCATTCCATGCTCTGGAACCAGAGCAGTTTGAAAAAGCTGCTTTGAACTTGGAGGTAAGTATTTAAGAAGGAGGAAAACTTGGTAGAGCGTTCGGAAATTTGTAGAACTACAAACATTTCACTTGTAATAAAAAATTTTTGATCACCAACAACTACTGAACCGATTATCAATTTCTAGTTGCATTCCCTCTGTTTCAGATTACAAGTACAACCATTTAATACTTTTGCAGGAAACCTATTACGCTGAAAAGAATCGCAAATGGTACATTGAATTCTTAAAGTTGGCCTGCGGTGTAGCCAAAGATGCTGTTGTGAAAACATTCCCGAATTCCCAATATGAAACGATTGCTAACAACTTTCTACAGGAGAACTTATACGATGATTTAATTAATTTGGTCTCCACCCGATGTATGTAATCTCTTACTCTTACAAATTAAAATAATTTTTAATCGTTGTATGGTGTGTGTTCCTTTTCTTTTCTAGCAAAATTAACTGTCTTCGGTCATGGTGATTGTTGGACACCCAATTTCCTTACACGCTATGACGATAGTGGTAAAGCTGAGGCAATTAAAATTATTGATTTTCAATTGGCTCGGGTTGCTTCTGTAGCCGTGGACATTTCGTTCTTCCTGTACTCGTGCACTAGCCAATCGCTAAGAGAAAAACATTATGACACGATCTTGAAGGCCTATCATGAAAGCGCCACCAGTATTATTAACGATTTAGGTGCTGATGCCGAAAAGGTCATGTCTTGGCAAGATTTCCAAGATGAATTGAAACAATTTGCCAGATTTGGTTGTGGTATGGGTATTGAATCATTACCCATGTCGCTTCTAGAAGACGATGAGGTAGCCGATTTGGATGAAATTAAAGAAAATGCAGTATTAACGGATGTTTGGAACATTAAGCCATTCGAAGAGCCGGCCAAAAGGCAACGCATTGCTGACATGTTCAAACACGCTATAGATCAGGGTTATCTTAAGTAAATTGAAACAGCATTTATTTCTTAAATAAGAAAGTACAGCAGGAAAGAAACTATAGTTAAACCATAAATTGTATATCCACACATATGTATAAATGTTTTATTTTTTATTTTATATTTTATTAAAATAGTACATACATAAATACATAATAGTACAATCAATATACAAACATACATACATACTTATAAACTAAGACAAGGCACCATATTAATTTTTTTTTTTAAAGATCATGGCAATAAAGTTTAACCAACAAACTAAAAACATTGACCCTCATTTAACACACACCATTTGGGTACCACAGCATCGGGTCCGATGCCACGGGCAATTAAACGTTGGCGATAACGATAGAAACGATATTGTGCTACAAGAGAAGTGGTCTTCGGATTAGACCATAAACGTTCAGCCGCTGCACCAGCTCTGGGCCAGATACGTGCCTCTGCAAAGAATATTTTTATTTTATTTAAGTACACAACCACCCAGCCAAAATATAAAATTTCCATTAAACTTACCCACAGAATTAGAATCAACATATTCACTCCACATGCAAACTTCACCGCCTAATATTTTGGGACTAGTTTCAATTTTATTATTGTATACCTTGGCCCAATTATAGTATTGTGTTCGACCCCAAAATCCATGATCCAGATACCAGGCATCTTTTGTGGATACTATTATGCGATAGCCTTTCTTCAGTAACTGATCATTCAAGGGATCGTCAGCACCCACCCAAGTCTGTATGATAAAGCGTTCTTTGGGCAAATAGTTTTCAATATAAGCCGGATCGGTTAAATGACTAGACCATACAATTGTAGATTTGGGTTCTTTAATATTCGGATATTGCCGTTGATTAACCTCATCCCAGGACTCTAGGTTTTTCTCATGGAACACGGACCACAATTTATAAAAACTTGGCATAGATAAATCAAAGCCAGTTTCTCTCATTTTCTTTGTTATCTCTTCGGTATTATTCCAACAGTCTATGTACACTTCATCACCGCCCATGTGTATGGTTTCTTCCGGTGCACCCACTTCAGCAATATCTTCATAGATTTCCTTCATCACCGAGTACATATTGTCATTCAGTGGATTCAATTGGCCACAAGGTGGCTGTACACAGAACTTACGCCAGGGTTTTTGATTTATACACACAGCCATATTACCCATGCCTGCCATAGGGCCCCATTGCCAGCCATTGCCGGCATGCGAGGGGCCATCAATTTCAATTAGTACCCTAATACCACGAAGACGTGCATATTTAATCATGTTCACAGTATCGGTGCGAGAATAGGTGTTGGTAGAGGAATAGGCGCCAAAACTAAAATATAAACAATATTATGGCATCAGTATTCACGAGTATTGTTGCTATTGTTTAATGACTTTGCACTCTGCTTCAGATTTGAATGATTCATTACGTCAATTTTAGGCAACGATTAACAGACTATTTAATTTGATTAAAACTCAGACAGAGATAACTAACTGATATCGTTTCTACTCAGAGATAATATAGTGCTTTTAAGTCATGGATTTGCTCTCGAGTGCCACAATGCCCATCTGGTATTGCAAACAAATGAGATAAGAAAAAAGGTTAAGAATTGTTTGAACTTTATGGAACAGTGAAACTATTAACACTAACAAATACACTCCTATTCAATACTAATAATCTTGGCGTTTCGAAAACAAATTAATTTCGAAATTAATTAATGACAAAATTTTTGTATTTTCTTAATCACTTACCGCTGCATTTCCGGTACTCTGGTTATTTCCAAAGGAAAACTATGCGTATCCACCACATGCCAATGGAAAACATTCAATTTCGAGGCAGCCATGGCATCTAAAGTATTGCGAATTTGTCTTAAAGTCATAAAATTACGTGAAGTATCCAATAAAACACCACGATGAGGATACAAAGGACGATCAATTACACGGGCAGCATCTACCATAAGCAGACCATTACTAGAAAAAGAAACACAGTTCACCTAAGGAAATATTTAAAAATTAGAAATTAGAAAAGAATAACTCACGTAATACAGCCAGTAATTAAATTACTTAAAGTCTCAAAGGCATGACGGGCACCATAAACCGTGGGAGCTTTGATGTCCACAAAAGTGGCAGTGCCTAGAGGAAAAGAGTTTAGATTTTAAAATGTTTATTTATATATAAAATACACCTACTGGTTGTTCTTATTAACAGCGTATATGATTCATCAGTGCTCCAGTCCAGTGACAAACTTGTCGAACTTATGGTGGCCTTAACCAATATCTCTTTGCTGTTGTCCAAAGTGCAATTGCGTACACATTCCTTAATAATGTTGCTTAAAAATATACGATTTGTTTCGCGTATAAACTGTGTGGATGCTGGTGATGGTGCCACAACATTGAAACGTACCTTCCAGGGATCAAAGTGAACACGTTCTTTCGATAAACTACACTCGCCCGTGGGCATAGGCCATATGGCACCGTATTTACCACACGACAAACGACAATCATCTTGACTCTCAAAGCGCTTGGCATCGCCTATATTTGGTGCTGTATCCACTATGCAAAGATTCGATGTGGTGCAAATCCATAATTTACTACAAATAGAGAAGAAATATTCTTGAAAATTTCAATCATTTGTGGTTTGTTTTCTTTTGACATTACATACCTTTCCTCAGGATCTTTGGCCTTTGTGGATATTATCAATACAAACTGGACGAAAAAAGTTATTGAAAAACTTTTTAAATTCATTTCTTATTATTTCTATTTGAGTATTACAATTAAAGTTTTTTGTTTTATTTTTAAATGTTTTGACTTCACGATTCAATCGTTTAAAATTTAAATTTTTTAAAATATCCTTGATTTTACTGCCTCATGATGTGTTATATAAGGATTTATAAGATCAATCAAGTCTTTTATGCTACAAAAAAAAAAAATGGTGTAAATGCTTGAGACAATAAATAAGTGAAATGTTAGTGAAAATATGCCTAATTTCTAGAACTAAGAGCCATTTTTAGGATGCCTTCTTTGACAAATTGATATCAATTTTGAATTAAAATTTTTTACATTTTGTTCCAACAATACAAAAAAAAGATTAGATACATACATATTATACATAATTGGCCATTACAACCCTTCAGTCAGGATTACGGCCTAGCTTCTCACACCACTCATATTGTTGCCTTAATTTTACACTTGAGTGGTGGAGGGACCTACAGTTTAACGTCGGCTCCGAACGACAGATTTTTGAGAAACTTTTTTCATGGCAGGTTTATTTACTCTCAGAGTTTTTGCCAGAAATCTGCTGAGAGGAAGTCGCCGAAGAAATATTTTTTTTTTTTTTCATATTTCGTTTTGATGTCTGGCCTGGGGCTCGAACCCGGGCCCCACGTCTAATAAGCGAACACACTACCTACTAGACTACGCTACTACAAAAATAAAAAAAGATTACTCGGAATTTATTGGCGTATATCTTAATAATTCACATCATTAAGATTGTTTATATAAGCCTTGGTAAGCCACATGTGGCTCTATATAAATGAAAACTTTAATCGGTTATTTCTGAAAAGAATTTGGAATCCCGTACGTTCCCGTATTATTAAGATTTTCTTTAAATATTCAAACTTTTATCAAGCGTGTGATGGTGATACAAATCATGTGTTATAAATACTGTATTGGCCATTACAATACTTTAGTCAAGATTACGACTTTGTTTCTCTGACACTCCATGTAGTGTGTGTTAATTTCGTGCATGAGTGGCGGAACCTACAATTGAAAGTCGACTGCAAAGATAGAGAAGTTTTTCATTGTAATTTTATTTACTTTTTCCGACTGCTAGAGAAAGATCTAGAAAAGGAATAGTTCTCATACGTTTTTTTCCGAGGTGTCAGAACTGAAGTTTGAAACTCACGATCCTATGCCTTACTAGCCAACACACCTACCTATTAAACTATTTCATTCTCACGGCAATTGGATCTACGTTCCGGAACGACTCGAATTTAATTTAGTCAGGGATTGCCAATTCAGCGAAAGCTGCATCAAACGGACAAATATTGCAATGGAGTTATTAGAACAACAGACTATTGCAGGGTATGTTGCGATGAAGAAGAGTTGGAGACTATCGAGCACCTACTCTGTATTTGTCCAGCCCTTAGTAGGTTGAGGACCCTTGGCAGGGGCTTCTTTGAGGGTTTGAATTTTGTGTCGAGAGCCGATATTAAGGCTCTCCACAGATTCATTAGTAGCTTGAGCTGGTTGAGAAGTGTTAAAACTTCATTAGTGTAGTCGCGCTCTCTCTTGTGTTTTGTTTGGTCTGTGTAATTTCTGCGCATCCTATTCTCCCTTTGCTTACTTCCTCTCCTCTTTCCTATGCCCTCTATTATCCTTTCACCTTAAGAACGTTTTGTACAAAGGGTTAATTTGACATCCGGCTACTGTATTTGTCTCATTGGCAAGTACACGTCCTCTAACCTAACCTATTATCTTACGAAATTTTTCATTCAAATGTAAAATGTTACGTTTTCTTAAGAGCTTAACATTAAGCTGTAACGCTTAAAAAATCTATAGTCAGGTTGCACTTATGAAAGTGCTTTGAGTTCTTGAAATCAAGAGAAAATTGATTGAAAATGAAACTTTTATGGTTTTTGCCAAGAGAGCTAAGGAACGTTATCGGGTTACAAAAAGTCTCATATTAATATTTTATTTCCCTCTAAAACTGTGTACAAATCACTTATCGGATTATCAGTTTCAACATCTGGGCCTGATGATTTTTCGCCACTACCCTCCGTAGACGAACCCGACGAGAAAGAGAAACACGATGTATTCTCCCTATTAGCGAAGGCTTCGACCGAATTAGCTCTTGAAAAACTTTTTTCTATATTCGCCTTCTCCTTCAACTGCTTTAATTTATTTTCTTCTTCGCCAATATTTTGGGGTGTTGGCGTTTGAACTTCATTGTCAGAAGGTTGGCGTTCGAGACGTTTAGGGTCAATATGTGACCTCTTTTCAATTTCAAGCCTAAAAGATTGTCATTAAGTGAATATTTGGGAAGAATGTATCATCTAATTCACTGTAAATATACAGCGAAATTCAACAAGTGTTTTTACAAACTGGATATTCGCACCACATTCTCTTCCAATTCATCTATTGCAAGTGTGACGTCTTTAAAGTTATTAATTTAAATAAAACCCTATTTTGTCACGTTTGGATTTTTACAAAAATAATTATAAAAAGAGAATATATATTAACTGTACTAATTACTTTAAATTATAACTGCTAAGCAATGGTTATTGGTCCTTACAATCGTGTCTTTTTTATAATTGCTGTTTATTTAAGTATGTACTCGACAACTTTTGTGGTTTAATTAAGCAATATTTAAATCGTGACCTTATTTTATATGATGTTTAAATATACAATTTGTTTTAATCAAAAAAGATCTAAGGAATTTGTGGTATATTTAGTTGGAATTATTCCATGTGGTGACTGGAAAAATAAAAACAAATTAAAATTACATTCGAAAGAAGTCAGTTTTTTGATTATTTCATAGCAATTCATAAATAATTCTGATTACCTTTAATCATAAGCGATTAGTGGTAGTAATTATAAAAGAGAATCATATAATTATTCAATTGAAATCTTATTAAAATTGAAAGTAATCGATTACTAATCATAATTGAAATTTAACAGCTACATAGGTACCTGAGCTGGTATGAGCATTTGAATTTGTATTCTGTAACTTTGTATTAAAAATTCTAAAGTAATGCTATGTCTATACCACTAAGGAATGAATAGTTTTGTTTGAATTTTTAATCAAATCACCCACTGTGTACAATTAGTTCAACAGCTTTGAGCATCATCAGAGTAACAACTGTTTATAGAAAATCGTTTAAATCAACATATGTTTGATTTGATTTGTTAGCCTAGCCTTTCTCCTTGCCTTTCTTTTAAACTAAACATATAAAATACAAACAAATAAAATAAATAATAATAAATAATTGTATTTTATAAACAAAATCATAAAGGAAGGCAATGTTCTTTAATGCCAAGAATAAAATAATTTATTTGAAGCTATTATAGATTGACATAAAATATAAATTGATTTCGCACTGTCTTGTCATTAGTCCAGGGACTTTGAACGACAGATTTCTCTGAGATTTTTCATTACAATATTATTTACTCTTAAGTTGCCCGGCCACGCAACAAGTAATGGATCAAACTGGCAATTTTTGTTAATGTGTTGGTAAAACTGTACTCTCACGTATAGACTGAGAAAAGTTTGAAGAATATTAAAATCCTTTGGTTATGTTTTTTTCTTCTTCACAGCAACAATACAATGCAGTTTGAAGGTTCGATTTTGATGTGTTGCTGTACTAAGCAAAACAAATATTACCAACACATATGCAAAATTTAATCAGTTAAATTTGATACTCACCATGCGCCATTAGAGTTTTTTCAAGAAACCTGTTGAGAGAAAGTCGCCGAAGAAATATTTGTTCGTATTTCATTTTATTCGAGATGTCTGACCTGGGGGTTTGAACCGTTGCCTTACGGTCTAATAAACCAACATATTACCTGCTAGACAACGGCGACTTGAAAGTGTAACACAAAAATCGTAAAAAAACAATGCGTTTACGGCTACTATACGGCAAGGTTTAGACAACGGAAGATGAAATGCAAAAAAGTTTTTTTAGCTCCATATTAAAAATGCGTAGAATTTTAAGTCCTGGGCTGTAGATTCCAGTCATGGGCAATGTCGTTACCTACGACTGGTAATTTTAATATCAGAAATGTAAACATCAATATCAATTTCGATAAAATAATGGCACTCGTCAATTACGATAATTTGTTTCGATTATTGAGAACAAAAAATATTTCCTTCAGCAAACTCCCCTCAGTAGCCTTCTTGTAAAAAAGAGTGGAAAACAATGCCATGAAAAGATTCTTAAATCTGTCATTAGAATTCGCCATTTATGGATAAAATTAACACACATACAACATGAGTGGTGTGAGAATCCTGTGCCGTTATTCTGACCAAAGAGTTGTATTGGTCAACAAAGCAAAGCTGCTCTTCTATAGTCAAATACGTATGGGCCTATTATGAATAGCAGCTAAACTTTGTGAGTTGTAAGGTGAAATTTTTTAATGTTTAGTAACTGGTCATGCAAATCAAGTTCTATTGTCGATTCAACAATCTGAAGAAAGGAATCAAGCACAAGCAACCAGTATTGATCAATAAGACAGGAATTGAATTTCATTATACGAAAAATTTCTTCTTCTTTCATATTTTTCTTATCAAACACAAAAATTTCATAAATGTTGGACTGCACAGATTCTCTGTATAATGTTTTAATCTTTTTATTAATTTTTTTGTACTTTTGTAATATTTTCTTTCCTTTTGTTATGCTAATTATAGAAAATGTGTATCAAAAGTAATAAATACCCGGCAATGACAAAAGAAAAAACAAAATAAAAACTAAACACTCAGAAACATTAAACGAATTAAATGTAATATTAAGTAAGAGAAATAGTTCTGTTATGAACACAAACAACAAAAAAAAAAACAACAATTCTTAGCCACTTAAAAAATTGAAAAATTTTAATTGCAATAATTTATAAATAATGTGTTGAAAGCATCAAAAATCACAAATAAATTACAAAATAGAAAGAGAAGAGAGAAAAAAAGTAATTAAAAATGATTATTTTGATTCAATTATTTTTATATTTTTTTTTATTCTAAAAATAGAATTCGAAATAAATGGACAGTATAGCACATCGCTTTTAAAATAATTATTGTTTTGGGATAAACTTCATACAAATTTCACTTAATTTTCGAGGATATTATCTGGTTTTGTATTTCATATCAATCTCTATTGTTTACTTTTGTTGTTGTTGTTGTTGCTGAAATTTCACTTTTATTTTCTAAGTTATAACAGAAGAGTTTTTTAATTTATTTGTGAAATTTTTCAAGTTTTAATGCAATTGCGAACACTACAAAAATCGTACTGATGTTGAATTTTTAAAATCCAACTGAAAAACATTTTGAGCCCAGCTTATGGATTGTGCCACACTCAAATCACATACCTAAACACACACACATATATACACATATTCTACTTATAATAACACTCAGCTAGGCAAAAAGCAAATGTTAATAAAAAAATATAACAGCAACAAATGATACTAATAAAAACAACAACAAGAGCGGCAGAAGAAAAAAAAAAATTTGAAAACAACTGCACAAAATATAACAACACATGCTAAACAGTGGCACACAAAATTATTCAAACGTCATATGCGGATTCAGGGATATTTTCTTTTTTGATTAGAAACTAAAACAAATTCAAATCAAGATCGTAAGTCTGTTGCGTACAATTTTCTAACAGTCAATCGAGCAATACTAGTAAAAAGTCTTCTTATAGTTTCCACAAGAATTTTCTTCTTTATGTCGTACATATGCTCTAAAATTCTCTTCATCATAAAGATGTTTCGCGCTGTGGTCTTAAAAAAAATAATAAAAAAATTAAGTTGTTTGTCAACAATTTTTAAGGTGATTTCAAACATGTTTTAATTACCTTTGATATAGATAAAGCACCCCAGTTCTTCGGATGAAGAGAAAATATTTACAAATTAACATAAAAACTCCAAGAGCTTCCAAAAAGCGAAAAATAAATTTCGAAAACAGTGTGCCTGTACCACACTGCAACTTTTCACGACGGCGCAACTGACCATACATCGTTGTCATCGTTCGCGAAAATACAAGTGAAGAAATAAATGATTAGCCTGTATAAGCGGCGTCAACCAATGTGGACCAATATGTAACTGCCGTATTTAGACGATGTCAGCCGCTGTTGCTCCCGGCTTAAGGAAAGTAAAAAAATATTCGTTTTGGAGTCGGACTAAATATTGGTCAATGCTGCTGTGCGTAGAAGCTGTGAACATTTTAAACAAATTCCTGCATAAAAAAGTTGTACTGGAAATACATAAAGTATGTATATTAAAACAAAATCAAAATCATTCCAGCCAACCTCAATCCCTAACTTCTCCCATTACCCATATTGTGGATGTTAATTTACATCCATTAATGGCGGGATATACGGTTCAAACGTCAACCCGAACGACAGTTTTGAAAGATTTTTCATGATAATATTTCGGGTTGTTAGAGCTGAGGTTTGAACTTACAATATCTCATTTAGTACTACCACCATCCAACAGACTCCGGCATATTTCAATAATTTTTTAATAATTTAAATATTTTTATAAAACTAATAGCCACGTATTTTACTAATTTCCGAATCAAATGGCTTGGATATGATAAGTAAATATTGATGAATGACCATGTGTTTGAAAGATTTTATATAGGGTGTTTTTTATAGAGGTATAGAACTTTAAGTTGCAATAAAACAACGATGGATTATTCGATTGACATGAATTTTATTTATCCGAAAGATAATCTTGTGGCATTACATTTTAAATATGATTTCTGGCATATGACCGCCACGGCTGGCGCGGATGTAGTCCAATCTGGACGTCCAATTTTCGATGACTTTTTCCAACATTTGTGGCCGTATATCGGCAATAACACGGCGAATGTTGTCTTCCAAATGGTCAAGCGTTTGTGGCTTTACCGCATAGACCAATGACTTTACATAGCCCCACAGAAAGTAGTCTAGCGGTGTTAAATTACAAGATTTGGAGGCCAATTCACAGGTCCAAAACGTAAAATTAGGCGGTCACCAAACGTGTCTTTCAATAAATCTATTGTGGCACGAGCTGTGTGACATCTTGCGCCGTCTTGTTGAAACCACATCTCCTGGACATCATGGTTATTAAATTCAGTAATGAAAAAGTTAGTAATCATGGCTCTATACCGATCACCATTGACTGATGGACTCATTCGGGTCTTCCACAATGCTACGCTTTACAGCACCAATAGCTGCTTCTGTACGCACCGTACAGCGTCTCTGGGAATGCGAGTTATCAATAAGAGTAAACGTGGTGCGAAAACGTTCCATGGTTAATAGAATTAACTGCTCTGATGGACGATTTTGTCGACGATAAAATGGACGTAGTGCGCGATACGTTTTCCGCACAGAACCATTATTTTCGAAATAAAATTGCACTATTTGCAAGCGTTGTTCAGGCGTGAGTCTATTCATGATGAATTGCCAAACCAAACTGAGAATAAATCACTTGACAGCTGTTAAATCGGTCGCCATCTTGAAAAGTAATGCCAACTTAAAGTTCTATACCTCTATAAAAAACACCCTATATTTAGCTTCATGCTACTTTTATATCAAATGAATTTCACGCACTTAAATTGAAACCAGAATGCGTTTCGATTTTAATTCCATTTTAACTTGGTTTATTATGCGCTTAGAATTACTTTAGTGGTAGTTAAGCTTGATGATTTGAATCAATACTTTTGCCTGTAAAGAGAAGATTGAGACTTGCTTGAAAATGGTGCAAGATTTTACGATTTTATTTTACAAGGGCAATATAGCAGCCTTTACCATGAATTTTAGATAACCATGCCTCAATAACGAAAATCTGTACGGTATTCGTAGTCTATAATTTGAAAAAGAAAATACAATTTATTCAAAGAAATAAGTGACGTAAAATATTTTACTTACCAGGTAATACAAAATTTATTATGAATTTAAATCCATTGACGTCCGTAATGCCAATATGGAAACAGATATTTGGGTATATGTACATTAATGTATAGATTAATTATTAATAGGATGACCTATGGTTATAAGTATTTCATACAGATAAGGAGTTTGGTTTTCGGGTAATTAAATTTTCTATGGAAAGTTCAAAGTCAGAAATTTTTTACAAACAATACAAACAATGGATGTAAATCGTTTTACTTATTCATTTGAACTATGTGGTGTAGTCTCTTTGGATCCATACTCCATTTAATATCCGTGAATCCATTTTTGGGCGTCACTATTATTCGTATATGCGCAATATACACCGAATGTATGTATATTAGCTGACATCTAGAATGTCATCACATACTTGAAGTTCAACTACAATATTACTTTACTGGCTGAAACGAAATTGTCTCATAAATTTTGTTCCCCATTTTACTTGTATGTTATATGTATGTATGTATGTATGTAGCACGTATGTATGCGCATAGATCAGTACATATTTGTTCGTTTTTTTTTCCTTTCTTTAAAAATTTCTCCTGAGCACATTCACCATTACAGGCCAGCCATATGAACATACCACCACTACATTGTGATATTGTGGTGCAATCAGCAAACACACTGACTTACTTTGGTACACCAATGCAATACAGATGGGACACACTCTGTGTCCCAGTATAAGAAGAGAGTTTTGCAAAAAAAAAAAAAGGAAAATTGTATACGACAATAACAAAAAGCAAAAAAAAAACAAAACCAAATAGACCGCAAGACATGTAAAAATAAAAAAAATCAAATATAACAAAAAGACTAGGGGAAGACAACAACAAAAACAAGCATAAATTAATTTAAATTAGAACACAATAACAAATTAAACAAGGGATATTGATAAGAAACTTATAAAATTAAAAGACGACAAAACAAAGAAAAAAAAAACACAAAAAATGGGAATAAAAAAGAAAACAAAAAAAACAAAAATTTGTATGCAAAATACATAAAAGAACAGTACCACACGTACCAACCAGCACAGTACCGGTATTCACATATCATATACAGTGCGTGATAAAAATGTGTGAAATTTTTTTTATTTCCACAAATTTAATAAATCAATGATCATAGTTAAGAATGACGTTTTTTAAAAGTGGTAAGAGCCTGACCATTTAATCTAATTTAACAATTTAATCCAATCCATGAATCATTGAACATTTAGTTTCGAATCTTAGAAAAACAAAGTCAAACTTGTCACTAGAAGGTACAAAGCTTTTTCACGCATAGAAATTGAATAGATGCATATCCTGGACTTCTTGGGACTTGGATTTTGAATAGCAAACTGTCCTAGCAGTGGAATCTGTTTACTTACTGAATTAGTCATTACAACCCTTTAGTCAGTATTACGATCTAGCTTTTCCGGCCATAAATGTTGTGTGTGTTCAATTTATTCATAAATAGCGAGACCTACAGTTTAACGTCGAATCCGAGCAATAGATTTGAAGAACTTTGCATCAAAATTTTATTTACGCTTCAGAGTTTTTGCTACAAGACTGATCAAGGGTTGCGAAAATGATTGTCAAAGACGAAAATATTTCTAAAAAAGGCTTTACACATACTTTTTGATAGCCAGGCAGCTTTCAGATAACTGTAACGAACTCTAAGATGATTTCTGCCACGAAATTAATTTCATATGGGTACTAAGGTATGCCTAGAAGCTAAAGAATGGATGAAATAACCAGAAGTGGCACAAATATAGAACTCTGTGGTGAGTTCTCCAGTTTGAAAATCTTGTAAAGACTTGAGAGCTCATAATTATTGATATAGTAGTGATATCTGTCAATGACTCGTCGATAGCATCGACTTCAGAAGAGATAGCCTTGGCTGGAGGACATATGAAAAGTCTGCCAAAAGTCAATATGAGCACGTTCAAATTGGTGGTTGTCTCAATCAAATTGGTGGAGTCAATATTGAGCGTTGATTTACAAGCACTCAAGCGAGACGCATTATTCGTAGACATGATAACCTGATGGGTACATGCGCAGCGCTGTATTGCAGAAGATTAAAACACCTGGGGTTATATTATGCAAGCAATCTTAGTTATTTGCCGAGAGTCTAAGTAATAGAAGCTCTGGATGGTTTCAAAACTATGTAAAATGAATAACTGTGGCATCACAATGGGCTCCATATTACCTAAGTGAGTCTAGCCCATAGTTTTGGGTTGATAGCTACCACTTCCTATCCTACCCACCTTTTTTTTTATTACTTTTTGTTCCTGTAAGGAACACAGAGTTGTCGCACATTTGGACGGCATTGAAGGTTTTTAATATTATAAATTCAAATACAATGATTTCAGGTACTTGAAACAGGTGTAGTCGGGCTTTTTAGATATGTCGCCACTTCTGGTTACTGATATTACAGTAGCTTAATAATATAAGTTAAAATATTGTTTTGGGTGCCCTGGTAGTCTAGTGCGTAGTGTGCTAGACTATTAGTGTGAGTGCTGTGCCAGAGACTCTGATCTGTTACACTGCACCGATCATAGAGTCTTAGTTATTCAGCTCGAAATAATTATAATGTAATTTGTAAAAGTATTTTAATAAATAAACAATTAAAATATTGTTTTAAAAGTTATCATACTTTTTTTTGCCCACACTGTATATGTATTATCTTTGGGGGGAACCACTTGCCTGTAATCGATATAAGCGAAATTGGTTAAAGATTTCTTTTTTACAAAATCCCCTTAATTTTATTTAAAAATGTTTTAATGCAATTGAATCATTTTTATTTAAATAAAATACTAAAAAATTAACACGGGGTGATAAAGTCACCAGAACCTATTAAATTTTAAATTATACGAAATAGCTTTAAAAAAAAATTGTGTTTTTTTTAATTTTAAATACTATATGTATACACAGATATTTGTTTGGTTTGTTTTTATTGCTATTTAAGTTCAAAATACAATATAATTGTACAAAATAATGAGTGAATTATAAATGAAAACCAAACACAAAAAATAAATGAATTAAAAACGAATTTTATTGAAAGAATTGAGAAATTCGGACAGCATTTAGAGGTCCGGTTCTCATACATACTATAGATAATACACATAGGGCGTAGTAAAATGAAATCCATTGTTTTTGCATGCAATTAAAGGCATGTTTAGCATGGTTGTTATAGAACAGTGTTGTTTACAGTACAGTGCCAGTTTAAAGGAAATTCCATTATGTTTCCATCAAATCAAGGTTCTATTATGAACAGTTGACCGAAACAAATGGAGAATACTTGGTGAATAAAACCTCTCTTACTTGCGGTTTTAGGGCAAGTCACAATAGGATGATCTAGCACTGTTGTAAGGGAACGCAAGTACCTCAACACTTCATGTTAAAAGAAAAAAATTTTTAGAGTTTTGCCGAAGAGATCCAGCTCGTAGTAGACGATTGCCTGCCTTTGTTTCCAAACACTTATTAAAATCTCCCGGATCATCAATTTTTTCTACCACAATTTGCCCCACGAAACGTCTGTTGCCATAGAGCCAATTTATAGGAAATCACTTACTTTTCATTAGCAGTCGTCAGTTAGAAATCCGATGCTTGAAATTTTCATCTTTTTGCGTTTAAAAAAGAGACCCATGTATTGTATCCAGGTTTATTCATGTATTCCAGAGCGTTCCTGTGTATTCTCAACAGTACTTATATGAATGTTAGAAAAAAATATTCCTCGATATTTTCCACAATTAACCCACCAGCGCATGATGTTCTTTTGCGATCGAAACTCCATGTCGTCTTTGACAAAATAAAAATGTAAACGCCATTTATAGTTCATATGCTTCCTGAACACGTGAGCACAGAAGGTAAAGCCACTGGGAAACTCTCGTATATCAACTATAATTCCAAACAAACTCAGACTTGAGCTTGGCTTTTCGGGGAAACACATGATAGCAGATGGTAAAAATTAAACCACTTGCATAGGTATCACAAAAATTTGCCACTTTTTAGTTATACGGAGAAGGAGTCTAACTTTCTCCAATCTTATCTAAGATTATTAAATTCGTGGCAGTAATTACGGGAGGCTGGGCCCTAGGCACAAGCTTGAGAGTAATTATACTATCATGAAAAGGTCTCTTTGCCAAGCGGTTCGATGTTAAACCATAGGTTTTGCGATTCATGAATAAAATTAATGCACTCATGGATGTTGTGGAAAGCCGGGTCGTGATCGTGATCAATCCCCTGTTTTTGTAAAACAAACTATCTCACGTTCGTTTATCTTTATAAAAAAAACGCACACAATTTTATTTGTGTAAAAATTTGGGTAAAACGGTTATAACGGCCAATCATGTGTGTACGTATGTACTTATGTACATACATACATATGTCTGTAAAATTAAAAACTCATTAAGGCTGACAAAATTTTTATTTCAATTGCTATTGTTTCTGTACCTTATTTTTACTGGCCATTCTGGGCAACTGTTTTTAATTAATATTTCATTTTTAATAAATTCCTCACCTACCAACAACTAGTGAGTATAACCGTCTACATAATTAAACATTTTAACTGAGGTTCTATTATCTTTTCTTTTCATAAATACATACAATGAGAGAAATAATATTTTCAATAAAATTGAACATAAAAAATCATTGTTTGTGTGCTGTAATTATGCAAAATTTCTAAATATTATACGAAAACTAACAAAAAAAAACACAAAAATAACAAAAAAAAACACAAAAACTAAGAACTAATTATTCAACAAAATGATAGAAAAAAAACATAAAAAACCTGTGAATAAACTAAGCATTTATAAATGAATGTGTGTGTGTTTTTTTCCATCATACTTTATATTTTAATTTTTAACTCCAACAACAATAAAAGCAACACATGTGGAATCGACAAAAAAAAATTGGAAAAAAAGTCTACAAACAGAATAATTATTTTATTCGAACGTAAATAAAAATAAAAAAACTAACAACGATTCACACAAATTCTAAATCAAATCCAATGAACCAACAACGTCCACAGCCAGCAAACTAACGTACCCACCAACTAACAAACCAAACCGAACCAAACCAAACCATCATTGCATTGTTATCCAATGATATTGTATAAAAATAGAATAAAATGAACAAAAAAATAATAATAAAAGAATAATGAAAAATAAATGAATGGTTTGAATTGAAATAAAATGAAGAAGAAAAAACGAACAAACCAAACAGAAATAATTGTAATCATACATATGACGTACATGTTCATCACACTTGCATAAATTCATCTAATCACACACACACCCACGCACACACATGTTACAGCATGAAACATGAATAAGAAAGTTTATCCAACCCTGCTGACCCCACACTACTCCCACTAAACTTCACATGCATATACATATGTATGTATGTATGCAACTTAAACGCCGAGAAATGCTTAACAATGGTTGCTTGTCAGGGTACTGTTTATTACATGAAATTAATTTCTTAACTTCCTTACGCTTCTAAAATGCCAAAAAAAGGTGTTAATTGGATTCAATAGATAAGAACAGCATAAAAATTCTTGTGTTCACAAAATTATAGCAACATTTTCATCATACTCATGTTAGAAGTACTTTGTGTATGACGAGATATTTCGTCATACCCAGTTAACAGGCTAAATACAGATATAGTAATACACAATAATTACCTGCAATATTTATCGGTCCAAATCGAAAATTCAACTTCTTAAAATCTCATTTTGTTTGATTGGAATAAAGTTATGTCTGGTATAGTGTCATGCCTAAAATATTGGGAACCCGAGCTTACGAAAGTCAAGCTGGGCAGTGGCACAAAAGGTACTCTATCGTTTCAAGGTTTTCACCGCATGCTCTTCATTCATCTTTCTCCAGCATGCCAACACAATTCAGGTGCAAGTCGGAGTGTCTCGTGAGTACGCTCATTAGAGTGCTTAGGTAGGCCTTATTTAGTTTTAATATACTCATGATTCCCTCCTCATTAAGATCGACCCAAGATCGTATCATTATTTCACAATAGCCGATGAGACGTTTCCGTTCACTTCCTCAGCTTGGTATGCAATGCACTAAAAGACAATAGGTTATCCAAGATCATGGTATGTAATACTCTGGCTTTATTAGCCAGAATATTTGGTTCATCGCTTCCAATCACTTCATAATGACAAGGAATTCATATAATGCGTACCATTTAATGCCTAGTGTAATTGTTAATCGTTGTTTAACACTCCAGGGGGGTTACCGTGTGTTTCGTTTCGAAGAGTAAAATTTATAGAGACCGATTGGGAAATATTAGGAAAACTTTTGAGCACTCCAACAAAAATGTCTAAATGGACAAAAATTTCCTATAAAAAAATAAAATTAATAAAAGTACATAAATATTACGTTATGAGTACATAAAATTTGGATGATTACTGCAAGTCATCGTCCAAAAAAGTGCAGGTCATCATCCAAAAAGTGCAAGTCATCGACCAAAAAAGGTGCAAGTCATTGTCCAAAAAAATGCAAGTCATCGACCAAAAACTGCAAGTTATCGACCTTAAAAATGCAAGTCATTGACCAAAAAAATGCAAGTCAACAATCAAAAAATGCAAGTCATCGACCTAAAAAATGCAAGTCATTGACCAAAAAATGCAAGTCAACAACAAAAAAATGTAAGTCATCGACCAAAAAGGCTGCAAGTCATTGTCCAAAAAAATGCAAGTCGTCGACCAAAAACTGCAAGTCATGGACCTAAAAAATGCAAGTCATTGACCAAAAAATGCAAGTCAACAAGCAAAAAATTCAAGTCATCGGCCAAAAAGGCTACAAGTCATTGTCCACAAAAATGCAAGTCATCGACCAAAAACTGCAAGTCATCGACCTAAAAAATGCAAGTCATTGACCAAAAAAATTCAAGTCAACAACCAAAAAATGCAAGTAATCGACCAAAAAATGCAAGTCATTGACCAAAAAAGCTGCAAGTCATTGTTCAAAGAAATGCAAGTCATCGATCAATAAAATGCAAGTCATCGACCAAAAAAGCTGCAAGTCACCAACCAAAAACAGCAAGTCATCAACCAAAAAAGTGCAGGTCATTATCCAAAAATGCAAGTCATCGACCAAAAAAGCTGCAAGTCATTGTCCAAAAAAATTCAAGTCATCGACAGCGTTGCCAGTTTTTTATTTTAAAAAACTTTTTAATTCTGGAAAAAAAAACTTGTTTTTATCAAGAAAAACTTTTTTTTCTACTAAAGTACCAAAATTTGAAAAAAGAAAGTACCGGAGTCCGTTGACTCTGTTACTTTCCCTGTTGGTGTTCCTTAGGTATCTTGCCCTGGAGTAAATATTTGGAGTTATTATTAAATTTATTGAAAAAAGTGGAAATTGAAATTTGATGAAAAAACTTGTTTTGTTAGAAAACGAATTTAATAAAAACTTTATTCGATCTCAAAAAACTTGGAAAAAAGGGAAAACTTGGCACCTGGCAACGCTGGTCATCGACCAAAAACTGCAAGTCATCGTCCAAAAAAGTGCAGGTCATCATCCAAAAAGTGCAAGTCATCGACCAAAAAAGCTGCAAGTCATTGTCCAAAAAAATGCAAGTCGTCGACCAAAAAAGCTGCAAGTCACCAATCAAAAACAGCAAGTCATCATCCAAAAAAGCTGCAAGTCATTGTCCAAAAAAATGCAAGTCGTCTACCAAAAATACGACATTTTGTTGTATATATACGAATAAATGCATATTAACTCAATGAGAATTATTAAAATTTTTAAGTTCGTTTCCCCAAAACTTCATTTTATATAAAAATAGTTTCGTTGCTTACATTTCTGATTACAAGTAAAGCTGGACCCTAAGGAAAACTGTTTTGGAATCCTTGGTACCATGTCTATCTGGCCACTAGGTCCATTTTCCCCACGAGTCCATTTTTTTATCCGATTGAGCCCCATTTTACTTATTTACATTTAGCTTCGTCGCGTATATCTCCCAAGTAACGCCCGGCTGTAACAAGAACTGTTATGGAAGTCTTGATCCCATGGCTATCCAGTCCACTAGGTCCATTTCCCACACAAGTCCATTTTTTATTCGATTTAGTCTCATTTGTACAGGGATAGGGTAGTCGCAGAACTTAATATGTAGATGAGATAAAATAAAGTTGTAATGGCCCTTTGGCTATTCTAGTAATTCTGTGTAAATGTAGATTTGCTGAATCATAGGAATCTCACTATAATGATACAGGTAGAAAGTGGACGTGTGTCAAGCTTCACTATTTTCTTGGATTCCAGTGGCGTAGTGTAGCAGATTTCTGGAAAAAACTCTGAGAGTAAATAAAATTGCCATGAAAAGTTTCACAATAATCTGCCGTTCGGAGTCGACTTTAAACTTTAACTCACACAACATAAGTGGTATGAGAAACTAGGTCGTAATCCTGACTAAAGGGTTGTAATGACCAATTATATATGTATGATCGTCGAAAATTCAATTCAAATCATTAACAGAATACAGTAGTGATCTTATAATTAGAAAACCCACTCTCGACCTAGAAGGCAATAAGAAAAAGACGGGCCTCAGAGTAGGACAGTTGCACTGTCATACACCAAACCATTACCATGCGTGACTGTTCTAACTTCAGCGCAGTCTAGTCCCAAGTAGTATACCCATATGTTCGTATTTAAGCCGGGATTTATATGTTAATATGTCTATCCAACATGCCACATTTTTCTATTTTACTTTACAAAGGAGACCCTGACCATGACAATTACAATTGAAAACTAAAATAAAAACGATAAAAACAAGAAAATGATAAAATAAAAGAGAAAAATTCAAAATCAAGGCCTCATTTATTAATTAAAATGCTAAAAACAAAATTTTAAACAAATTAAAAACGATGATTAAATCAACAAAAGGGGTGACTTTTTGACTCTGCCTGAATAATGGATGGGTGGATTGGAAAAAAACAAAAAAAAAAAAAGAATGCCCGAACAATGACGAAAGAATAGCAGCAGAAGATGTGATGTGATTGAATTGAATTGAATTTATGTTTTTCAAAAGCTTCTTTTTTTTTTTGTTGGAATTTAATTTCTTTGCCATAAAAACCATGTGTAATGCAGTGGATAATCGTTAAAAATAACACCAGAAAATCAAGTTAAAAAACAATGATTTTTTTAACGTAAAATATTGAAAAAAAACAGGTGGTAAGCAAGCAAATTTTCGTTATCAGGCATAGACTTTAAAAGAATGTAATCTTTGCGTTTAATAACGGAAAAATTCACAAAATGATTACGAACTATTAATTGGGTTTATATTTTCCAATTGTTATCGTGTTAACTAGGCAATGCAACTAAGTTTCAATTGGCTCTAGGTTACTCGAATAGGAGCTATAGATTGGATTTCCAAAATATGGTGAAATTAAAAAAGTTTCAAAACATAGCTCTCGGTGAGTCTAAGTCAAGATAATGTCGGCATGTTGTTAAATGATAAGTTGCTTTAGAGTCTCATAATGATTCTTTAGTATTTAAAATCAAAGCACAATTGTCCCAATCGTCCCATTTTGTGAGGCTTTTGATCATTACTTTCTTGGATGGAATAGTACAGCAATACTTAGTATCTTTAAATCATATTCTCAGTAAAATCTCTCTGAACGTCAATACTAAAATTTGCAATTGTGCTGCTGTAATATGGCATCAGTAAATTAAATACAACTCTCATGCCTAATTCCAAGATAAAGCTTATCAAATCCGTCGTTACAGGTCCACATCCAACTTTAGCTCCGGCTATTCATGGAGAATGTCTCCGATATCTCCCGAGCAGACGTCAATGCCATCTGAAGGTGTGCTCAATTCAACTGGGATAGAGAGTTCAAAGGCGGGTCATAGCAATACTATCTGGCAGTCAGGCCGATATCCAAGCACTCGGTTCTTATGAAGTTAACATGAAAATAGAGGATTGTCTGGGAAAGTTAAATCAGTTTGTCATGAATAACATCTGCAGGATACCAGGTTATATAAGAATTTGGAGCAATAAGCAGGCAGATGAGCCTATGAGGAGGATCTTTCACACCTATGATGGGACTTGAAAGGATCACATTCTGTAGGATCCCAGGTCATGTAAGAATTTGCAGCTATGAATAGGCGGATAAGCATGGAAGAAAAGGACTTTCTTTGAAACTTTTTTCGGGTCAGAAAGAGGTGTTTGGAAAGATATACTCAATGGAGTGGAAGTGAAAGAGACGTGTAGACAATCGTAGCGTAGACAGTCTAAACTTTTGTTAGGCAACTACAATAGGAAGAGATTCAAAGTTTTAGATTACCCAACTGCCCAACCTTGTCGAGCTACCTGAACTTAGAAACCAGCCTCGTGGAATCGTACTATAGCCTCAAAGAAAATTCGTTCATAATTGGGATCATTTCGAAACCAATATGTAGATTATGTGAGAATTAAAAGCGGATTAAAGCATCTCAGAAGAAAAACCTGGCAGCACATTAGGTGTTGGGCAGCTAACTGTTCCTGTTAACACCAACAGCTTCACGAAGTTTGTTAGGACAATAAGACTACAGAACTCTATAGTGCTAAGGTATAGTGATTGATATCACATAAGGACAACACAACAGATCATATGGTTACAGTACCGGATGGTGTGTGAAGCTAGTCACGATTGTGTACAAAACTTTAATCGTCAATAATGTATGTGTGTGTATATGGGTAAATCCTTTTACAACACTGTTCAAATTTTATTGTATTCTTGGAATTCATTGTGTTTGCTTGGTTTTTTTTAATCATTGTTTAAACAAACTGAATACTTTTTAGTGAATTCATTAAATTCTGTAATTTCTGTTTTTTTTTTATTTTATTTTCCTATTGATTGTCAACTGAATGATTTTGTTTTTTTACGTTTAGTTTACGTTTTCTGTTTATATTCGCTCTTGTTTTAATTAAATCGTAATCTCTTCTACATATGTATGATTACATATGTATAGAATAACAACAACAACAACAACAACAACAAAAATTACTTTTTTCTTTTTGCAACACAAAACAAACTTTGTTTGATTTTAATACAAAAAACAACTACACATACTCATACACATACACACACACTCGTGCATACTTTTAGAACAGTGTTGTTAAGTTCATTGTTCTTTTGAATTTTAATCAAATGTTGTTAAATACAGCAACAACCAATACTATTGCAACTGCATACATACAGCTAATATGAAAGTTTACACACAAACACATACACAGAAGCATTCATATGTATGCATATGTTAACATTTTTTTTTATCGTATATGCTTACAAATGTATGTGAAATTGTTGTTGTTGTTGGTAAAATGCCATGCAGTTATACTGTCTCTTACTCGCTCTCTCTTTCTCTCTCTGTTTATAACACATTTACAGGGTGTATAATTTTTTCAATCAATTATTTGCTCTTGTTTTATTGTCTTTTTTGTTGTTGTTTTAGTTGCTGTTTCACATCGAAATTCTAAATTAGATTCGTTGAACAAATTCTATAACAAAACCAACTGATAACAACAACAAAAACAAACAAAGTTTCACTGGCAAATTAGATCGTTAAGAACAAACAAAGCAAAAGCAAAATAAAAAAATAGAGGAGAACTTTACCATAAGTCAACTGCAACAAAATAATTTTTTTGTTTTGTTGTTTAAAAGTTAAAATATTTTTACAAATTAAAGAGGAAGAAAATATTGAAGGACATGATGATTTAATTAAGGAAGAAATGTTAGCAGGAGAGATCATCTGTAGAAGAGTTAATCTCCAGATTGTGAATCCTCCTGCCAGCATCATGCTAAAGTAGGGAACATACTATCTATTGCTAGAAGAAGCCAGTTAAGGTTGTGTTGGACATCGCACCATATCTTCGGAAGTATCCATAAGCTTATACCGCCTAGTGAATAAAAAGCTGGCAAACACTAAGTCTAAGTCTTCTTTTCCGATCTGACTACTACACCAAAATATTTTCAATTACATAATCGATAATTGCTTGGCAGTGCCATGGCTCTAGAGGAACTTTACATATTTACATTCCATCCTCTCTACAACATGTCAAAATCAACTGGCGGATACTAAAGCAAGTAAACGTAAACAGCAAGATGAGATTTTTAAATGCAGTGTTCAGTCGAACAAAACGAAAAATGAAAAATATTTCTTCGGCAACTGCCGCTCATCAATCTTCTGGCAAAAAATTCTGAGAGTCAAATAAAATTGTCATGAAAAGTTCCGCAAAAATCTATCGTTCATAGACTTTAAACTGTAGGTCCCGCCATTCATATATAAAATTAACACGCACAACATGGGTGGTGTGAAAAGCTAGGTTGTAATCCTGACTAAAGGTGCGCCGTGTCGTGTGGTCCTTGGTTGCATGATGGGCAGCGATCCAGGGTCCACGGAATAATCCTCGCCCTGTAGCTGTTCAGGATATTCGCCCAACCTGATCTCAGCTGGGCCAGGATTGTTCTAGTTACCCTGGGTAGCTGCCTCTTACTATCTAAGCAGACATCACAGCAGAGAGGGGGCGTATAGACTGTAATTGAACATTCCTTGCCATATGATCTTGGGCAAACTGAAGGCATTGTTGTTGACGGATTGCATTTAATGGAGGTTTTTTCTTTAGTATTCGGAGTTGTAAATGTTCACTGCTTAAAATAGCGCGACGAACTATTGATTTACTTGCATTAACTCCTGCTAAATGTTTAATTTTAGAGGTAGAATGGGCTGAATTTGAGGCAATTCGAAGAATTTTTCGCTTGTCCTGTGGTGTTAGAGCTGTGTAAGTACCTCCTTTGTAATTTTTATTACATGTTTCACGATGTCTTATGTAATTCATTACCACATTATGACTTCGTCTGATTTTTCCAACGATTTCGCGATAAAAATAATTTTCAGAATGATAAACATCAATTTTTACCATTTCCGACGAATTTAAAGAACTTTTTCTTCCCATATTGATTTAGCTAACTGCATCACAAACTGTAATTTTAATTTTATTTGGTTTTTCTAAAGCTTTATTACAACCACATGCTGATTTAAGTTAAAAATGCGCGTGGTTCTATTCTGTTGAACCAAAAAATAAATGAAAAATTTTATACTTGACTACAAAGAAAGTGAAAAAGTACCGTTATAATCCATTTTTATACTATTATTTGTGTTTTAATTATCGTTGACAGTATCAACTACTTTTCTGTAAAACTAAATTTTTTTATTCTATCTTTATTTGCAATTTATACAGTTTTTTTTTACTTTAAAATGTGTTGGTTCTATCCTGATGAACCGCAGTGTATGTACGAGTAAAAATAATGAATTGATTTCTCTTATGCCTCTCATTGCATTACATTATAAATGTATTTTAATTATTTAAATTGATTTTTAAATAAAATTGAATAAAAAGTGTTTTCATCTCAATGAACAAATTAAAAATAAAAATTTTAAATCATTTTTACATTTTACGCTTAAAAAAAAAAAAAGAAAATAATTCAACTGAAAAACACACACACACACACACACACACATCCACAAATGATGATACAAATCAAAAGTCTTTCCACAATCAATATTCATTTAAAATATATAAAAAAAAATCAAAAAGAAAACCGAAATAAAGGAAATAAAATAAAATAAATAAACTGAATTGCAATAATGAATGAAACGAAACGAAAAAGGCAAAATGAAATCAAATCATCATTTTCATCATCATCTGTTTTTCTTCTCCTCTATCGTTCTACCCACAGGTGGTGTGACCTGTGTGTGTGTGTGTGTTTAGTATATCTAAAGCAAATGCAATCAAAATAATTGATAGAAAAACCAAAAATCGAACCGAAAATCAAATTGAAATATGTTTTACTTTTGCAATGCAAAATTATTGCAACAGCACAGCACCAACAAAATGCAACATATGATGAATGCACACACACATTTATGCCTGCCACACACAGCCAAACAAATAACTGTAATTGAATTGCACGCAACCGAAAGCGATTCTAAAAAACGTAAACCTTTGCAAGCAAATATAAAATTTAGTTTTTATACAGAAATTTGTAATAAATTGATAAAATTTGAAAATTAAAAGGATAATGCACAACGTAAAATAAATTTGTATAGAGAATGTTAGTCTTCTTTCACTTCAGTGGGATACTGACATCGTAATAAAATCAAATAATTGAAGTAATTGAAGCGACATGATGTGTGGCCTTTGTTTATTAGACAAGCATCCGTTCGTATTTGAAATCAAAGATCAGCAATGAGTATTCAGAAAGATGAGTATAATGGAATCATACTCATAACTTCTGATAATCTGAATGAGTAGGCTTATGAATGAAACATTTTTCGAATGGTATGAGTTTGCTGTCAACGTTGTACGCATACTCATTGCAACTTGTACTTATAAATCAACGTTGTAGTGAGTACGTACGAATGAATCAGATTACATAGTTAAATTTCAATAATGTTGACTCACTTATATTCAAAATTACATGAGTTCTTATGAGTATCGAAAACGGCGACGTATAATCCACAATTTCGGAATACATTTTTGATAATTTTGAATATGAACAACCTACTCACGGGCATCTGTCAAACCCGACATCATGACCAAAAATAATCTTTCAAATTACAAATCAAAACTGTAGCGTAGGTAGTAAATAATTGTAAATGATCTATATTCGTTATTGCATAAGTGCAATTGTATATCACTAGATGGCGTTAAGGAGTGGGTATTAACTCAATATCATTTCAGCAAATGATATAAGTGGGGGCACAAACAAATCTTAAATTCACCATATTCTAAACATTTTTGTCAATGAAGACAAAAACGTAAGAGAAACAGGTAAAAATGTGATTAGTTTTTATATTTCGGATACTACAGTGAGCGCCCTAAGTGAGTCAACACCCACTATAATTTTAAATTTTCTATTATGTTCTTAAGTATGTATAAAAAAAGTTCCTTTATCATGAATTGTTGTTTTTGTTTTAACATTTTATCTTATATATAAAAATGAATGTGTGTTTGATTGTATGTTTGTATGTTCGTATGTTTGAAGTTTATAGACGATTAAACGGCTGAACCGATTTTCTTGAAATTTTCACAGTATCTTCCTGTATGTCTGGAAGGAGTTATAGGCTACTTTTTATGTTGATATTCCAAACGAGCGAGGGACCATGCCCACGTAAGCTACATACTACATACTTAATATTTAATTGCATTTGAAATATATTACTCATACGCATAGTAGTTACCCCTACAAGTATGCTATCTGTGATTCTTGATGTATAAAACCAAAGAAAATAAAGTGTAAAGAACGACGCGGGGGGAAAGATAGAAGGGAAAGAAAAAAATGTTGTAACCAACATTTGTGAAAAAATTCACCAAATAAGAAAAAATATAACCAACATTAAATTCGTAGACTTTTGTTTTATTTATTTTTTTTTTTCAAGTTTAAATTATCTATATATATAGAAAAATGAATGTACTTTATGGAATCGTAAACTATGCATTTAATCTTTAGCAAAGTTGTTGCGCATGAGCCGACGAAGGTTTCTAAGTTGGTATAACCAATTTCCGACAGGTGGCGCCACTGAAAATTCTTCGAAATTAATTAAATCGTAAACTGTGCATTTGATCCTGTGTTGAAAAGAAAAGAAAAGAAAAGAGCATTACTAGCGTCAGAATCAGCATTGAGACTGAAAAATCTTCGAGTACATGCCGCACAGATCCGTTCGCATGAATCGAATGCGTACTACTCAGGCCCGTTCGTCTGAATCATCTGGACAACGGGAAACAAAATCAATAAAATGATTCAAACTTAATTGGATATTTGTCTAATGTCTTTCCTTCAAATTTATTTTAGTTTGTAGTGCAGCAAAGCGCGCAGGGTACAGCTAGTAAGTAATAAATAAACGTTTTTATTTTTGGAAATTTATTCGACTATCCTCATTTACTTTTCTCGCTATCCTAAGAAAATGAATTCATTTGAGTGGTGTTTACTCACTTTTGGCGCTCACTGTATTTCATTGAATACATTACAGTAATTTATGCTCTAGTACTCAAATTGTTCATAAAATAATGAAAATCATATTCCTACTATCCAGAAACCAAAATAATGCTCTGAAAACTTTCTAACTATGTTGGTCTTACACCTCATTGGTCAAAATTTTATTTATGAAACGTTCCCAAATTCAATAATTTCTGAAACTAACAATGTGAAACCGATCCAATTTGAATAGTCAGGATTAACGAAGAGAAAGATTTAAGGAAACAATGAATATAATAGAACACGCGGCCACACATCTCTACAATGAATCATACGAAACTGCGCCAATCTTTGTCCACCTGTTTGGTTTTCGCCCGCTAGTTTCCATGTATTGAATGTTCGATATATATATATATAATTGGTTACGAATTTCACTAGAAATGAAACTCCTTTTTCTTATATTTGTAATCAAATATGCTTAGATTGATAACATTTTGTCATGCCATCATTGTAAACTTCTGGGTTTTGTGAACTGTGAAAAACTGTTGCAATTATGTTTTACAGACCTCTATGGAATTTATCCGATTAAGATACTTCTGCAGTAATCCTCTTAATATTATAATCTGAAGATGCAAAGTGCAGGCTACTTGGTGGATGCATGAAAACTTAACAGTCAAGCTTTCCTAATTAACACAACACCTTTCCTGTTGGTCAATCCTGGCCAGTAAAGGTCAGAATCAATCGTTTGAAAAGGTTATAGAAGCTCAAAATAAACAATTCTCTTGTAATCCGATCAGGCACACAGCTTTGCTTGCCTTTGTGTATTCTATGGCGTTGCTACAGTCTTCTAGACTTCGCTTTATTTGGTACTTTTTTTCTCCGCCTTATTGTCGTTCTTGATTCATTTCCCATCGCCTGTTATCACTTAAATCAGAAGTGGTTTAATTAAATTCCGTTTAAGGTAGGAGGGCTGCAGGAGAGAATCTCATTCCTGTTGGTACACGCCAAGTCATCATGTAGGCTTGTTGTGTGCTCACCATTATGAATACCAGCCATATTTTCTATAGGAAGTCTGTATCTTCTATCAATTCACTCCTTTGAGACGAGTTATGTCTGGTATAGAGTCATCTTCTAAATATTGGGATTTCGGGCTTACGAATGCTCCATCGTTCCGATATCTACACCCCATGCCCCGCATTCATCATTTTCCACGACGCCATATGGTTTAGGTGTACATATAAGACGGAATATGCGGCAAGTTCGCCATTATATAGTTTTAAAATACTGATGAATCGACCCAAAGGTTTTTCGGAATTCTTTCTATCGTATCATTACAGTCAACCCTCCTATAACGCGGTGAGTGCGTACCGCGTTGTATGGAAACCTCGCTATAAGAAACTCGGATTTAACCGTACAAACCAGGCAAATTCGTAGCGCGTTCTATGGAAACCGTCTACCGCGTTATATGGAAACCGCGCTATTAGAAACTCGGAATTAGTATAAATCACATCATTCGTACCGCGTTATATGGAGACCAAGACAAGATAAATTACAAATTATTCTTATTGGCTTAAAGAGTTCATATAAGGATTGATAAAAAAAATGGAACAAAAACTGAACTAAAAGACTGCTTTCCAACAAAAATAAGAAAGACTTGTAAACATATGTAATTTTTCAACATTCATCCTCACTGTCAGATATGAGTTGCAGAAAAATTTTTAGAATGTCGTAGACGGCTATGAGATAAGCTGGCCTTTTTATATAAAAATGTATATCTCGGCTGTGCTTTTGCGTCGAAAATAAAACTGATATTAAACCCTCTTACAATATCTAGTTACTCGATTCATTCGGATGCTGTGCGGAATGGACTTATGGCATATTGTTGAACGTAAACCGCTCTGTACGAGTACCGCGTTATAGGAGGGCTGTCGCAATTTCAGCTCTGCGTTATGTGAAAATCGCGTTATATGGAAACCGCGTTCTGAGAGTACCGCGTTATAGGAGGGCTGTCGCAATTTCAGCGCCGCGTTATATGGAAACCGCGTTCTGAGAGTACCGCGTTATAGGAGGGTTGACTGTATATCACAATAGTCCATGTGACGTTTCCGTCCACTTTCTGAGCTTGACCTGTAATATACTGAGAGGCAATGAGTTATCCAAGCTTATGGTGTGCAATGCTCCGGCCAGAAAATTCGCTTCAAGTTTTCAAATCAGTCCATGATGCGTCGGAACCCATATAATGCGTATCGTACAGTGAATTATAAACAAAAATTCGGTCCATGAACTTCATGTGCATCCAAGTTTCCTTAAATAATTGACAACTACATATTTGGTGATGAATGCCTAACTTCCTGGGAACATTCACATTATCAGTCACAGATTTCATACAAAACGGTTCCATGGTTTAGTTGTCTATAGGGTACAAACAAATACAGACTCATTTTCATATGTATTTCAGACGATTGTCGAAAAAGCTGTTGTTTGATTTCCATTAATCCATATGGATGCCTTGGTTTAATGCCATTAAAATTAATTAGTAAATGCAGCCATTGTATTACATACAGCATTAATAAATATGTATTAATTTGATTTCAATCAGAGAATACAAATGCCTGTAGAAATAAAATTTTAAAACAAAACTTAAGTCTTCATTCAATCATTCGTTTTTTTTTAAGGAGATCCTCATAATGCCTGCTGTTGCTGGTAAGACACAAGGTATTTTTCATCATTTATTTACATGACTTAATATTCTTGTTGTTGTCGCTGTTGTTGTTGCATTTAGAATAAACACCCTCTTAAGTTTTGCACAACATTTTTACTCATATTTTTATTATTTTGTTTTTCGCTTTTTATTCATTTTTTTTCTCTATTTTTGTTCATTCTAATAACTTTTGTATACAATCACTGACTGACTGACTTTCCCAATTCATTTCTTACCCACTTCCCCCCACCTCTTGGTGCTCACGCCACCCTGTGCATACAACAATAATCATCGTAAGAATAAAACTCAACAAATCTTTTTATGTCCCATGTTGTAAATAAAATATACTTGTGAACAACAACAATGATTTGCAGTGGTAATAGCAATAACAACGCCAACGACAACAACAACAGCAACAACAACTAAAAACATGATATTATGATTTTGATTATGTTTATGAATATGATTTCATTTCATTTCGCTAAGAAAAGACAAAAACAATATTAAAAAAAAAATAAACAACAATAACAACATCACAACACAACTCAAAAAGGAATGAGAATTTTAAAACTAAGAATGGGAGAGAACAAGCAGGCAGTAGGCAAGCAAGCATACTGAGAACAATGAAATCAGAGTAAAGAAGAAGAAGTAGTAGTAGTAGTAGTAGTAGTAGGAAAAAAATCATTCATTCGTTGATGTTCATTGTTCAAAAGCATTGTCTTGAGTTGTTGTTAGAAATAGACGTTTGTTGTAGTCGTTGTCTTTCTCTCGTTTGTATGTGTTGCATGTATGTATGAAAAATTCATAAATATGTAAAACTGCAGAGGGAAAGTTCTTGATTAGTAATAATTTCTACTATTTATCATCAGACACTTTACTAGTCACCAATTGCCTACTAAAGACAAATGCATTAGTTTTCATATCTCCGCTTATGAATGAGCTGAAGGCATACATATATACATACATACATAATTGGCCATTACAACCCTTCAGTAAGGATTACGGCCTAGCTTCTCACACCACTCATGTTGTGTGCCTTAATTTTATACTTGAGCGGCGGGACCTACAGTTTGAAGTCGACTCCGGACGACAGATTTTTGAGAAACTTTTCATGGCAATATTATTTACTGTCCGAGTTTTTGCCAGAAATCCGCTGAGAGGAAGTCGCCTGGGGTTTGAACTCGGGCCTTACGTGGCACATGGCACTTCATTATTGACTCTGGGTAAAGGAAATGAAAGTATGTATTCATGTAGAGAGCACAACAAGCAAAACAGTTCCTCCATATAGTTTGCTTTGTATTAAAAATGATAGAAAAATGAAATGTGCATTTTCTAAAGGACGGACATTAAAATATACCAGTACTATACAACAAACATCAACCATTCAAAGCAATTTGCTAAACCTATTCTACCGCTCTATTGCTATGACAAACGATAAGTTATTCAGTATAGTTGTACAGGTGTATAAAATAATGAAAGCTATTGAGGGTGTGAACAACGGTAAATGTTCTGGAGTGAATGATATATAAGATGATATATCATCTATTCCATATGTTCTTTATAAAGTTTTGGGAGAAAAAAGAATTTCTAACAACAGTTAAAGGAAATACAGGTTGCGAATCCGAAAAAGATCAAACCTAGTTAATGCAAAAACTTCGGAAGTACAAAGTTGTTACTAATTCCGTCAGAAAGATTATTAAGATTTTTTATTCGAAAACAGTCAACTGGTTTTCGCCGCAATGCAAAAATAATAAGAATTATTATCGAGCAGTCCGCCAAATGCAAAACAGGTCTGTAGCTCGTATTTATTGAATGCAGTACACCATTCGGAGTTGGAGGGCGCAAAAGTTGAAAATGCTAATAACAGTGCGAAATATTTATTTCCATTGCAAAGATCTCCATAATGGCAAACGGGAAATTTGTTAGAAGATCCATGGGATCCGTAAACTGCGTATGATGAAAGCAGTTGTCTGATCTTAATATAATAGCATGTGGAGTTCTTTTAAGAGACAATTTTTTAAATGCCAAAATGAACGAAAAGTCATGAAATTAATCAATTAACGAATAAAATAAACGGTTAATAGCTTGCCTAGCTACTTGACCCCTTAACCAGTAAAAGTAGAGATGACAGAGTTGCTCATTTAAGTTATAACAGATACAATCCAATTAGCGAGCCTGTCTACTTGAGGAGCCAGTTCGGAACCTGTCCTTCAATATGCACAGAAATGCATATATATTTATGTAGCCTGTCGTAGTGTAGGTATCTGTAACTGTGAGTAGGGATGTGTGTATGTGATTGTTGTTACAGTTGTTGCCACGTTGCCAACAACATAATCAGAGTAACAAATGAGATTCTGGTTGACAGTTTTTGTCTTTTTTTTTCTCTCTTTTTGTTTTTCTTTTTGAAACACTATTTTGCTTGGTTGAATTAAAAACGAAATAAAACAAAATATGAAAGAACTACAATAAGAAATGAAAAACTTTGTTGTTTTGTTATTGTCACAGTAGTAGTAATTGTTGTTGTTGGTGTTGTTGCTATAAAGTCATTTTATTTAAAATTATAAACACATTGTATTACAGAAAGAAATCCACCCCCAAACCCAACTTCACCCAAACCAACGTTTTCTCTAGACAAATATTTAATTACAGTTGTTGTCTATCTGTCTGTCGTTGTTGCAAACACACAATTCTAATGCTTGTCGCCATTGTCATTTTGTTTTAAAACTGAATTATTTTTTTTTTTTTTTGTAATATTTAACGAATCGATTCGTTGACAATAGTGTACACAAAGTGATCTCCATTTGTTTAAAATTGTCAAAGGTATAACATGAATCAGGATGTTCAACAAATCAGTGCTTCTTTTCCAGTTTAATTTCACAAACAGCAGCTTAAATATCGATGGTTATTGTTTAGACTTATATCATAATGCTTTATGATCGGATAAACTAGGACAGTTCATAGGAACTGAACTGAATATGTAGTCAGGTTGGTAATTTCTACTTTACATATTGATAGTAGCTACATACCGGCAAATATCGCAACCAAATCGCATTCAGCCAGATGTCATATGTTGACGCTTTAAAGAAAAACACTCTTCCCACGCAGAAACTTGAGTCACCAAAGGCTTCATCATGTGAATCTTCACCACATTTGGCAAATTGGCACAGTCAGTGAACAGTTTTATTACTTATATGGCCAATTTTCTGCAGGAAACAATAAACTGTTTGAGAATCTGTCGACATAAAATTCAATACTTTCTTGTCACATTTGAAAATAGAGATCAAGCGTAGGATCACTCTGAACAATAGAAGCAAATATGGGCTAAATGAATGGGCAAAACAGCTTATACTCTACAAATTGCTCATCCTTCTCGTACAGAAGCATGGATACTATTGAGCCCCGATGTAGCAACCTTGAGACTATTCGAGTGAAAAGTTTTAGGTACTATCTGCGATCCAGTGCTAGTTGGCGTTAATTTCTGCATCTGATGCAATAATCAGTTATGTAAGCTCCCTTAATGATTGAACGTTGTGCAGCATATTAACCATTCAGAGTTTGCGCTGGTTTTAGCATATCGTTCGAATGAAAGAGGATGTTCCGCCGAGGCGGGTTTTTGGTATGGGGATTAGGTACGTTTAGGTTTGGTTAGGTTAGATAGGTGGTGCATCCTCTCGAAGGAAGAAGTCCCACTTAGGCTAGCATTTAGGCCCATTGTGATACCACAATTAATTCTATCCACAGATCAACCATTCCCTTGAGAAAACCATCTCGAATTCAGAATATGTCTTTCAATTGTAGAAACTTTTATATTAGACAGCTCGATCAACGATATCAGTAAATGAGTGGTCAGAAACCTCCGTCTCTTCATGGCAAAGCAGGGCACTGACACATGAGGTGGAAGACTGTCTTTTCCCCCTCCTCAGACCCACAGTTACTGCAAAAATGGAATGTGGAGTCTTTCGGCATGCCTACCAAAATGACAATGGTCCGTAAGGATCACCATTGTGCGATGGGTGGCCATATGATTTAAGAACAGAAGTAAATCAGTATTTTGCCTGTGTCCAGCAGAGTCTGACATATTGTATATACTCTGAATTTATTTAAATTGCCCTTAAATAGACAGACACTATCGATTATAAGTGCAAATATGATAAAGAGACATAACTTAGTTTTGGATAAAACTAAGTGCATTCTTCTTTCCATTAAAGTGCAAATAAACGTCTGCTTTATGCAGGTATTTGACTCAAAATATGTTTCTTAAATCTGGTAAATTAACGCTAAAAATAAAATAAAAAATATTCTTAAAAATAGTGGAACGATCCGATTTAATTTTTAAGTTTAGCCCAGATAAATAATTATTTTTAAATGAATTTTTAAAACATTTTCCATTTCACATTTACCATAAGGTGGCCAACTGCAAATGCAGATGGGGTGAAAATGGTGGTATTGTTTTGTTGGTAATAATTTTAATTAAGTCTTTATGTTTTTAATGGAATCATATTTTTTTTATTTATTCATTTAGCCTTAATTTGTTGCAATACCAATGGTTTCGTTGTTGTTGCTGTTGCTACTGCCGCTGCTGCTGTCGTTATCATCTCTGATGAGTATCAACGTGCCAACAACTTCATTAGATTAATTACAATTTTTTTTTTTTTTGTGTATTGAAATTTTATCTTTTTTCCATTTTCCATTCATTGCAATGCAATATGGCTATAGCGTTGAACAGGGATGTAGTTAAAACAGGGGCTTGTATTCATAGTATGTGTGCTTTAAAATAATTCTTCCAATATTCGTTTTTAACTACCGCTCTGTTAATATTGCTTTATAATGTAATATTTGTTTTACCATTAAAAAAAAAAAAAGAAAAGGAATAAAACATAAAAATATGCTTTAATTTTTACCACTTTTACCACCTAAAAGTAGGCTATACAAATGATTTTATTTTTCTTTTTTTGCATTCCCATTTTTCTAATAAAAATAATTACATTTGCACACAAAACAATCATCAAAATTCCATTAAAGCAAATGCAAAAAAATATACAGCGAATCTGCGATCCTGTTGTTGATTAATATCCTTCAACAACGAACGTCACTTGGTTAGACAAGCAGTATTCGCTGCCTGCCTGCCTTGCTTGCTTGTCTTCTTGAAGGCATTTTGCTTTTGTGTTTTTTTTTTCTTTCTGCCTTCGCTTATAAATGAAATGAAATGATGAAAACTAAATTTATGTGGATCATAATGATGCAACAAATCATAACAAAAACCAACAACAACAACAATAATAATAAAAACAAATGAAGCAAACGAAGAGAAAATAAAAGAATATACAGAACAAATCCCCACAACCAGTAAGAGAAACAAACAAACAAACGAACGAACGAATAACATTTGTATCCTCAAGCCGTAAAATATGCTACAAAAATATGTTCTTCAGTAGCAAAGTTAAAAAAGCATTACAATAAAAAAAAAATAGATAATGAATTGAAAAAAAGTAATTAAAAAATATATACTTATACATACATATGTATGTACAATGCAAATGTGTACGTGTTAATGTAGTTGCTATTATTATTGTGTTGTTGAGCTGTTCAGTGTAGCCGTGTATGTGTAGAACAAGATTTTATAACAATATAATGAAAAATACATTACACCCATGTTACAATAGCTGCAGCAACAACAACAACAGAGAAGAACAAGGAGAGAGAGAGAGAGAGAGAAAGAAAGAGACAACAATTTATAATGTTTATCATATGCTGTCAACAGCAACATCATAACGCTGATGACAATGATGCCGTCATTAATGTCTGTTGTTAACGTTCATGATAAGCAAGGTAGAGAATGACTGTTAACAGTGTAACTGTGAGTTAATATACAGACGTATGTATGTATGTATATATGTATGCTTAAGCAATTGTTATGGCGAATAAACTTCTATGTGAGAGAATGTGTGCGCTGCTAACAATAGTCAACAAGAACAACAATATTAAGTAATGTAAACAAGAAACCAAACATAAATGCTCACACTCACACATGCTGCTAAGAAAATTTGTTTTCTTTTACAACAACAAAAAATTACTGTAGAGCGCTAATTTCAACACTCTCATGTAAATATATGTTTACATACTTTCATACAAATGTATGAACCTACACACACATGCTTGCAAAACAAATGCATGCTTATATGTACATAATTCACATGATAAAATGCTCTTAATATTTTTGTTGTGCTTATTTTGTTGTATTTTTTGTTGTACTTTTTGTTTTTATTTCGTATTCAAGCATATTTCCCTATTGCTGCAGCTAATATTTCTTCACTTCATACGTATGTATTCGTCATTTGCAAAAATGTACATGCGTGTGCATGTGTACTTGCATGAGTTTTATAATTTGAAATGCACTGCCGTAAAATATGCAAGAAAATTTTCGCTGAAAGCAAGACTCACGATTATTGCTGATTTTTTAAATGAATTTTAGCTGTAGGCTTTAATTTTTTAGGGTTAAATTCTAAGGAAGAAAAAACACCCACAAAAACGAGCAATTGCACTGGTTGACAAATGCCCGTACCAAGTATCATCTGACATGTAAAAAATAACAACTTTCTCGTGAAGGAAGTGCATTTGAAGGAGAAGTAAATTCGGGACAAGTTTTTTTATAAATTGTAGCCAAAAATGGTTTCATAAAGATATTAAAGTGTCTTATTAGATGACGAAATAATTAATATCAAATCTCGTAGTAAATCATAGTCACTATAGAGTCTTTGAAGTTCGAATTTCTTTTTCAATAGAAAGAAAGAGAAAAAAGTGCAGCACTAGCCCAGGAACCATTTGGATCTTCCAGATCCAGTTCATCCAGATACTCCATATAGTAGTCATCCAAGTACCTCTTTCTCCTCCGTCCAAATGCCGGACATGTGCACAGTAGGCGAAGAATAATCTCATCTTCCTCCTCATTTCCACAGCTTCTGCAGAAATCATTTGCAAGGTATCCAAGGCCAATATGCCTTACATGCGTTTCTATAATACAATGCCCCATAATAAACCCGATATCAGTGCTGAGCCTACTTCTTTGAAGTCGAAGCAGAGCTGCCACCTGCCCTTTATCCAACTTTGGCCACATTTTCTGGGCCGTTCTGCCCGTGTCCGTAGTTGCCCATCTACTATTGACAGGGTCCATGATTGCATTGTCAATTATAAGCTTGCAGATACCCAAAGAGATCCCTAATGTCGAGAATTCATTAGAGTTCGATGACCGTACTCCTTTCGGGCCAGTTCATCCGCTTTGCAGTTACCGGGACGTTTCTATGTCTCGGTACCCATGTGATACAAACATCAAATCGATTCGTTATGTTGTTAAGACATCTGCGATAGTCGTTTACCATCTTGGAGATCATTACATTAGAACCCAATGCTCTGATAGCCGCCTGGCTATCGGAAAGTATTTTAATTTTCCGCTTGGAAATATTGCCCACACTTCCGCCTAAAATTGTGACAATAAAACGTTTACAAGGTAAAACAAGTTGCACTCTATAATATAATCACGAGTATACTCGTGCTGGAAATGTGTAATATGGTAGCGATCATGAATACACATATTTGTGGTTGGCAGCGAATGTGTCAAATTATATCCATAAAGTTTATATTCTATTTCCAACTCAATAGCCTATCTTCCTTAATGAACATTGCTTTTAAAAACCTTCTGCTCTTTTGTGGTTACATACGTACATACATACATAATTGGCCATTACGGCCTAGCTTTGTGGTTAACAATGTTTATCGTTTGTTATTGTAGGATAAATCTTTTCGAGATTTAAATATCGTATGATTGACTTATCTAAACTTAAAGCAACATTATATTGTATCTTCTGTCATTGAGCGGATACGGTTAATAACGCTTACCATAATCCTTTGAACTGCTTGAACTAGAGATGAGATACCATACATAGTATGTGTTGAAAAGACATCGAAGTGAGTATCTGATTTTCTGCGAAATAAAATAACGAATACACGGATTAGATTATAATCTATGAGATAAAATTAAATGTCAAAAAATAAATATATTTTGCTATTATTCTAAACATCTCTGAATTTAGTTTTAAATTCGCGTAGAAGACGAATTATACCAGCTTAAATGCCAGTTTATACTCTCAAATGTGACAGAACAGAACAGCGGGGGAATAAAGGCGAAGGCAAAGGACAAGGGGCGGTGGAGCTGGGTGTGTGAGAGGAGTGGAGAGGGCGGCTGGGGTGGAGAGGGGGAGCTGCTTGGGAAATAAAGAAGAGGTGGACCAACACTGGATGCGAAAAAACGAGGCATTTGAGCGGAAGGAACGGAGGGATATTTTCATTTTATATAAGAGAATAAATATTACTTGTCAACACACACATACACACACACGGATCCAAACACAAATTGTTGTATAACAGGAATATAAATATCAAAGTGGCTGATTTTTGATTGGCACACAATACATGAAACTCGTGCTCATACTCATACTTACATATAAAGACTTTCATGTGTATGCGAGCACAGTATGAAATCAACAATAATAAATACAACAACAATAACCAACAACGACGGCATTTGATAAACTTGATGAATTAATTTTGAGGTAAATTTTTTTCTTGCTTTTTTGTAACAGAACAATATTAATACCAAATATATCTCTCGCTCTCTCTCTCTCTCTCTCCCTGTTGTTAATTTTTTTCGCTTTAACCATGTATAAACAGCGACAAGTCTAGCAATGCTAGGAGGCAGTTGGGATCTAAATAAAAACAACAGCAACTTTGTTTACTTTTTTCTGTATTGTATTGTTGTTGTTGTTGTTTTATAAGTATTTCAAATAAAAAAATGAGAGAGAAAAAAAAGAAAAAAAAGAGAATATCAAAGCGCCACAAAAGACAATAAAATTCATTTCTGGTGTTAAATCACAGGCTTTAATTAGAATTTTTAATTATTTACTGCAGAAAAGAAGAAGCAGCAGCAACCAAACAACAACAAACATAATCATAATCCTGTCGTCGTTGTTATTGTTGTTGTTGTTGGTGGTGATGGTAATGCTGATAACGGTGGTAATAGCAACAAAGGCGTAAAATTTCCACGGGTATTAATATTAATAATAATCACAATAATAATAACAACAAAACAATAATAATAAATAGAAAGAGTGAATAAAAATAGTGTGGTACTCAACAGAGTGAGAGAGATAGGGAGAGATAAAGACAAAGAAAACAAGTATTTGCAGGATACAGAAAAAAAAGAAACAAATAATAGTAGAGATGTAATAATAATAGAAAGAAAAAATAAAAATCGGAAAATTAAAAATTAAATTCATAATGAAATGATAATGAAAACCACAAGAAAATAGCAGCAGCAACAGTATTGGTATCAGAGATCAGCAATGAGTATTCAGAAAGATGAGTAGAATCGAATCATTCTCATAATTTCTGATACTTATACGTATTCATACTTATTTTAATATTATGGAACCTCTATTCACATTCAAAATTTGAAGTACTCAACATATTTAATACTTAACTGTACTCAACCGTCATTTTACATACTTACTCAATTGGTCATTACAACCCTTCCGTCATTCGGAGTTGACTTTAAACCGTAGGTCCCATCACTCATGAATACAATTAAAACACACAACATTGGTGTTGTGAGAAACTCAGTTCTAATCCTGACTAAAAAGTAGTAATGACTGATTAAGTACGTAAATAAGGATGAGTGACGTACGTCTACGCTACATTGCGAATTGCAAAAATTGATCACAGGCGATCACAAGTTACACCGGCAAACTTATTAATTTCAATGGCTTTTTGAGACTTGAGGAGTGAACCTGCTATTTACGTCTGTTTCAATGCCGCCATTTGTTGCCAGTGTACTGCCTGGATAGCAGAAGTTATCTACTTATTCGTAACCAAGGTGTTGACGGTGCTTACATTGTTAATTCTCATGGCTTTGGTTTTCTTGATATTTTTCTCAAGTATTTAAAAGTCTTCTAGCTTTGTTTGCATGATGGAAACTTTGTACGAAAATAGACAAATATCATCCGCATAATACAGATACACGAGAGACTCCATCTTATTGCTCTGAACAGACTAGAGTCATGATATCAGACAGCACGATAGTGAATAGCTAAGGCGATAGAGGGCATCCTGGTTTTACTCCAGCTACTGAAGAACTGAAGGTCCTGCATCCTCCTATATTGCTCTGATGATTCGTGTTATCTCCTGGACAACTCCTGGAGATGCTCAATGCTTTCCATATGGCTGTTTGTCTGAATAATGTAACTGCTATGATTGCCACATTTAATGCTTGATTTTGGTCAAATTTTCTTATCATTTTATACTTAAATATCTCATCTTCCCTACAGAAGATTATGTTTTACAAGTATTAACTCAAATATGAGTATAATTTTGCCTGCGTTCCTTCCTTCCTTTACCCAAATTGAACACTGAACTGCTAAGATGTCATGACAGAGAAATGCAATGTTATCTGCTGTATTATCGTTAAAAACTAATTAATTAAATTTGCAATAACAATACACTTTATACGAATGGTTGGTGCACGTACATACACTCATCGTTAAACATTTTGTACTAGAAATCAGAACGAATAAACAAACGTACGAACGACTGAAGGAAGACTTGTGTATTCCCATTGAGAATATGTTGGGGAAAAATGCATCAATTGTTGTTGTTCTCTCATTTGAAAATGCAATTTTCAACAGATTACATTAAATGTTCAGCCAGCAACAACAAAAAACGAAAAATCCAAATACGAATACAACCTACCAAAAAAAAAAATAAATTAGAATTGAAACTGAAACATTGACGTTATCGTCATCATCATAGTCGTTAGTCAGCCATATCACAGTCATTCTAACTTTACTACTGTATCACCACACTACCGCTGCCATATCATCATTCTCATCATGGCAAAATAAAAAAAAATAAAACAGAAAATGTATCACAGCCACCAACAACAAACAACGATAAAGTGATGCAGATAAACTGACAACAAACGACAGCAGAAGTGGTTGCAGTAGAGAAGAGCAATTTGTTTTCCAAATGCAGGTGGTTGACTTAGAAAAATGGATGGAAATAGACAACAAAACACACATAAAAAAATGAAAAAAATATTAATTCTGTCTCTATACAAAATGAAATATAAATTGAGGTAAGAATGCCAAAGAAGCATAGGAGACTTGTTGAGGCATTTGTGACAGAAGACTCTACTTCGCGAATTCTGTTTAAAGCCATTAACTTCATAACTTTCTTATGCTAAAATCTATTGTCAATACTTTCTATATCCATAACCTAACATCCTAAATCAATAACCTTTTCGATTAATGATTAAAAAGGTGATTTTCTTAAGAAACATTTGTTAGGGTGCTGGCGCTTCCATACGTTAAACTATTTGGTTTCAATAATCTACACATTAATAAAAATTCAAGTTAAAACGAGTCCAAATCATTTCGTAACTTTTTAACCCTGACAAGCCCTTTCAACTTTTACCTGAATTTAGACTGCATTGAGCGGTAAAAAAGGCGAAGAGCATCTACGACATGGAAGACCTATTTCGCATGGTAAGCTGTTATAATCTCAACTGGCATTACAAGATGTTTTCTCCCCATTTTTAACATTTCAAACGATTTTCAAAAATGTGACATAGAATCTCATATCCTGGTGTCTCCGCACCATGCTAAGAGATTCAGCAGATTTGATCCGCACTGGAGGTGTCCGATATTCCTAAATAAGTTAAATATAAATGAGGCGCCACACAAATTCTTAATTATAATTACTTAATTGGCCAATAACAACCCGATTAACGGATTTCGGCCTGCCTTAACACATCCTTCCAGGCGCCTCTGCTGCTTGCGCGCCTACGACAGTTGGTCACACCAGTCGATGATAGGGCTTACATGATTTGGTCCTTCCAACGCAAACAAGATCATCCTCTTCGTCGACTTCCGCAGATCCCCGCATCCTACCCCATTCGAACGACATGGCCGAGCCAGCGCAGCCACTGAAAGTTAATACGCTGCACAAAGTCTATGTCGTTGAGGAGCTCTTACAGCTCACTGTTGGATCGGATGCGGAAATCATCGCCAACTCGCACTGGATAAAGAAGCAAGGTGCATCTTGTAGAATATTAGTTTTGTCATACGAGAGGTCTCTGCTTCTCATTCATTATAGCTGCCTTGTTAAACAACAACCAGACGTTTAGAAGCATTTGAATTTATTCAAAAGCGAGAGCTGCAAAACAAAATTCTTTCAATATGGAATTGTTGAAAAGTGTATTCGTTTCCACATCAGACAAATAGGATAACATGCATGTATTATTTAATTTTACAATCCTTTATTCACAATCAGGGCATCGCTTCTCACATCATCCATGCCACCTACGCAAATTTTATCCATGAGTGGCGGTACCTATAGTTTAACGTCGAATTCTATTTACAGATTTCAACAACTGGGAGCTTTTGCCAGAGAGAGTCACCGAAAGAAAAGTTTATTTTAATTTCTTTTTTAAAGACGTCTGATCTGACGTGCTCTCGCTTAGTAAGCCAACATAATACATACTATGTTATGGCGACCAGATAGGCATAGTTTGATCAATTGCTGGCAACTCAAATCTGCTGAATCGCTTATATGTAATTGATACAGTGTGAGGAGAACATTAAACGAAAAACGGCGAAAATATGATTCAGCAGTAAATCCATAACTATTTATCATAATGCTATACACAGCCAAGTTCTTGAAGGCTATTTGGTATACAATAAGGGCCTCACCCCTTCTGACTAAAATCTGTTGCGTTTAGTTCAGAACACACACAAACCTTTTTTCTTTTTGTGATGATCGATTAACATGTGAGAAAAATTTATTGAAATTAAAATGATCTCTCTTTCAACAGGTAGTCTTTAGCTGCTTTAGTCGCGTCGCTATCTAAGAGATGTCGAAATGAAGAAGAGTAAGAGTGCGAGATCTCTTTGCACATGGAAAGAGAAGATCCCTGCTTTAAATAAACATTGATTTTTCATTTGAAACATACATACATATTAACGTATTATTGCCCGCCAGCAAAATTATTAGATTTCCTTCTAAAATCCTAAAACATCTCATGATCGTTCGTTTAGATCATACACACATGCATACATACGTAATTGAGAACAGTTTTGCAGCTTTGTGGCCAGCAAAGCACAAGGGAAATACAGATTTCACAACTAAAGTTAATAAAAAAAAAATGCATTTTTTAATGCATTACATAAAACAATAACAACAAGGAGAACAATAACAATTAAAAAACGGAAACTGAAGAGAGTATGAAGCCACCAAAGAGACACCCACTTTGAGCACTCTCATACGCTTACAACCAATTCACACATTTACAATATGAATTCATTCACTTACAAAGCTCAGGTATTACTCGTGTGTTTCGTGTGTAGTCGTATGTATGTTGCTATGTACAACGAATATAAAACAGTGACTGGCTAAAGGTATTTGTTTTTAATTCTGCTATACATCTATGCACCAGTAACAGTAATTATATGGGAATTTGTATGTGTGTGAGATGATGATGAAGACGATGACAAAAAGCAACAACAGCAACAACGATTGTACCATTGTTATACTGTTGATGATGTTGTTGTAGTTGTAGTTGTTGCTGTTGTTTTTGTTTATACAATATATTTATAAATGAATGAAGGGATGTAATTTTCTCATTTGCACGTTTTGTTTTTGTTTTTTTTTTTGTATTGTTTTGTTGCTTTTACTTACTCTATATAACTATGTATGCATGTGTCTGTGTGTATGTGTTTTATTATCCTTGTATTGTTGTCAAGGCCCATTTACAGTACACAGCTGGGTGCAACCAGAGGGGTGGTGGTAGCGCTTGCGCTAAAATTATATTTATTTATTATTTTAACAGAATCAGTATCAGAAGCAGCATTCACACAGCAGTCGTTATCGTTGTCAGTGTTGTCGTTGTAATTGTTGTTGTTGTTGTTGGTGTTTTATTATGTTTTGTTTTGTATATCCTTTTAGCTTTATTCTATTTAAAAAATAGAATAGGCGGAGCGGTGTTATGTTGTGTTGTGTTGTGTCTGTTTTTAATATTCTCCTGTACACGAATGTACACTTTAAGCAAAGCCAATCATAACTGAGTAAAAAAAACAAGAAGAAAAAAAAAACAAACAACAAAAACAATGAAAATATGTAAAAAAATATAAATACAAGAACAACAAGCAACAACAAACCCGGTAGACTTGATTGTATTGCATTGTACATATACACAACACTCTCTCTCAAACACTGAGTTTTTTATAGTCATAAGCAGCCGTATATTGTTGAAGAAAGGGAAGTAAAGAAGAAATGAAATTAAATACAATGAGAATAAGAATGAGAGTAAAAAAAAGGTGGCTTTTTTTACTGTTCGTCATCGTCATCGTCGTAATCATCATCATCGTGATTTTAGCAAATTATAATTTTTGTTTTGTTTTTGTTTTAACGTGTTGTTGTAGAAATGTTATTGTTTTACTGTTGTTGTATTGCTATTTATGATTATCATTTATTATATTCTGTTCTGGGTGTTGTTTTCTGGTAGTTGTTCTTGTCATTCATACAAAAAAAAATAAATAAATAAAAGAAAAGGCAATAAAAGGAAACGAAACGAAAAAAAAGGAAATACATACATGCAACAATATAAATCCACCATTTTTAATTTTGTAACTTTTTGATGTTGTTTTACTATTTCAGTTAAACAACATTACTATTGTTGTTGTTGTTCCAAATTAAGCACATGTAGGTGTATGTGTATGTTTTGCAATTTAAAAGCATTATAAATAATATTTTATTGAAATGCTTAATACAGCATTGACAAAAATAATAGGGACATTAATTAGAAATGGTAAATGGAAGGTGTAGAAAAAAGAATTCCATGTAAAAGCCCATTACACGTAATTTTTGTTTCGTCAATTGCATTCTGCACATTTTTAAATCGCTTTCTGGAAGACCATTGACGAAATATACCTCGAAAGTATATTTAAAATCATTTGAAACGTTTTATATAAAACTTAATACAGAAAAGGTTCAGTATATGGGATCTCAACTGTTGTCGCATTGTAAAATATCGATTTATTTATATTCGTGACTTATAAGGAAATAATCCATTGTAAGGCCGAGCTCTCAATCTCTATGCCTATATTGTCAACAATTGAATAACAAGGAGAAGCCGCCATAGTCTAGTAGGCAATGTGTGGGCTTATTAGGCATGAGGTCTCAGTTCAAACTCCAGGTCATACAACTCCAACTATACGAAATATGAACAAATATTTATTCGGCAACTTCCTCTCAGCAGATTTCTGGCAAAAACTCTGAATAAACAAAATTGGCATTAAAAATTTCTCAAATATCTGTCGTTCGGAATCGACTTTAAACTGTAGGTTCTACTTCTAGTAATTTGTATCTTGTAATGACCAATTATGTATGGAAAAAGTTAATTCTCATTAATGGCCTGTGTTGAGCAACAGGAGAGCAATTGTTATGCAACAACCTGACCTTGTGGGTCTAGCATCAAGTAGTTATGTGGCAATAAATTTGTTCTAAACAAACAAATCAAAGCATATTTCCGAAAACCAGAAAAAATTCAACTTCGTTTATTTAACGTTAAACGCGGGAATATTCCTAGGCGGCTAAGGTCATAGCTGCATTAGTACTGATGTCCTCGATATTGTTGTTTTTCACCGTTTGATTAATTCCTCAGCTATTCAGAGAAATAATTCAACAGAAAATAATTCACAGGCCTCAATCTGATAAACATGACAGTCTAATTTTTGTGTTCAGGACTTTGTGAATTTATTTTATCCGGACATTTCTTGCAATACGATTACTGGACGCAGTATAGGGCACCATCTTGTCACGCTACGCATGACCAGTAGCGATAACAATTGGTAATAAAGTAAACCATTTGAAAGAAAGTTTGCTATTTGATACTACCATAGGGATATACAGCCATGGACATTAAATTAGCACAAAATCCATATATACCTTGATTGTGATTTTTTTCTCATTTGTATCGTAATTAGGCCAATTGTTTTGGTCTGCAATGTTGCACGATGACATCTAGCTGTTGTTTAACAAAAAATCTTATCATTATCGTATATATTTTTTGTTTTGACTGCTAATTTGTATCGGTACCTAAATTCGAGCTGGACAGTAAATTAGCACAACGTGCCTAAAAGTGTTTTAGGTAAAAGTTTTGTGAGAGTATTTCTATTTTTACGGTATATTCTTTTAATTTTGTGGCATTTAAAGTAATTTTTGAAAAAAAAATGGTACGTGGAAAAGATTGCTCACCAGAGGAGAAGCGCATTATCGTTAACTTGTGGCATGATGGGAAAAGCTGGCTGAAATTCCCGAAATTTCGAATTGTTAGCGAAAAATGATTTATAACGTCATAATTTCCTTCAAACCAAACATAATAATGTCGCAGAAAAAAAAAATGAAGGCGACGTGTCAAGAAAACAAACCGAAATCGTTGACCGTGCTATTGTCCGGAAGTCAAAGAAGGAGCTTTTCATGTCGTCACGCGATATTTTGAACGAAATTAACTCCCAATTCAGGTTAAATTCATCGGAAAGGCTCCTATAACGACGTGTTAATCACAAAAAGCTCTTTGAACGCTCTTGCCGAAAGAAGCCACCTCTACCAAAAGAAAAATATACTCAAGCGTTTAACGTTTGCTCGCACCTACAATTCTAAAGACCTCCCATTCTGGAAAAAAATATTTTGGAGTGATGAAACAAAGGTAAATCGTATGGGACCGGATGGTAGAATGGTTGTTCATTGGCCAAAATGTCAGACATTTAATCCACGCTGTGCTCAAAGGACCATAACGCATGTTCGAGGAAACTCAATGGTGCGGGAAGCGTTTTCAAGGCACGGTGTAAGTCCCATTGTAAAAATTAATGAAAAAATGGACTGTTATCAGTATTTGGACAATATAGAGAACAAAATGAAACCATAAGCTTTTAAATACATGCCAGTTTTATTCATATTTATGCAAGATAGTGACCCCAAACACACATCTAAGCAGGCAAAGGATTGATTTTATGAAGAGCACATTCCCGTTTTAAACTGGCCGTCGCAAAGTTCTGACTTAAACTCGATTGAAAACCCCCTAGAACGATGTGAAATGTACAATTGCTCAATAAAAGTACAAAAATTTGGACGATTTGAGCATTGGAATACGGGACGCTTGGTACTCGATTCCCAAAGAACTTTCCCGAAGAACATTGTCCCGTAGATGCCACGCGGCGCTTGAAAATAGGAGCTACTCTACTAAATATTAATCAAATAAGCTGAAAACATTAATATTTTTACTATTTATTAAAGCACATCATTTTTATTCCAGAAATTTTAATTTGTGCTATTTTACTGTCCAGCTAAAATCTGGCGTTTGGTACATTTCAGGTCTTAATGAGCAGACGACTGGCAATATCGTCAAAATTTTTGTTTCTTTTTAAAGAAGAATATGTATTTTAAGTTCCTATGTTTAAATTTTTTTATGAGTAGACCTAAAATACTATAAAAAATATGATTGTTTTTATGACGAAGTTTTGTGCTAATTTAATGTCCATAGCTGTACCTTCACTTGTTCAAATAGAAATGATCTTCATTTGAGAGAAAATGTTCTTTTTCTCAGTATAATCATCTGATTACTCTCCAACGATTATCATAGGCTATTGAAGTGGCTGGTTGGACTTTGTAAGGTTTACAAAGAGTCAAATCGTGTGAAATTCACCATGTTATGGTTGAAGATAAGTCCAATATTAAAAAAAAATTTATTTACTAATAATTGCTCCTAATGATAACTAGTCAGTATAAATTTTCTCAACTTGAATTGGCCGATTGCGACTACAATTTTTTTGAATGTATTTCTCACAGCTTTAGACCAATTTGGTACTGGTGTAAACTGTTCTAAGGGACATCTGTCAAAAAAGAAGGGAAAATATCACCTATCACTTGAATTAAAAGCATTATGCTGCACTCATTGACGCAAGTAGCTACGAACGTTGGAACTTCTATTAATAAAAACTCTCCTAAAAATTTAAAACTAACAATTATCCTGCTTAAATTAGACACCTTATGACATATTAATTTTAATATTTTAATAAAAGTTTTCAACCGTCATCCATTATCCTTAAATCCCTTTGAACAACCACAGTATATTTTATATTAAGAGAGTAATTAAAATCAAAAACAAAAAAACAATGATATTTGCACTCGTTAACAGAAAAAGAGCACATAACTCTCATACCTACATACACACACACACACACACACACACCGACAACAAATTCACGAATTCTTCTCATAACGAAATAAATTTGCATAAGGCGCGCAAATTGTGAAACAGAATAAAATTCGTTTTTTATATGATTTCTTCTTTCCCAAATCAAATCGTTTATTGTTCGTGTGCATTTCGTGTGGCTCCGTTGTTTTATGAGATTGTATTTGTGTAGGTGGTGGTGCTGGTGCTGTTGGTGTTGAGATGATAATATTATTGCTGTTACTAATAGAAACTCACACGACGAATACAAGGAAAACAGCAGTCAGGATAACACTACCACATTGTAGCAGCAGCAGCAGCAACAACATCGAAAGCGACACAATTATAATACATAATGCTGTCGGTGTAAACGAAGATGCTCATGATGTGATACAGCGATGACTGGAGTGTAGATAACAACAAATAAATATTAGCACAGCATTTAGTGGTAATGCAAAATGCAAATAAAAAGGCCAACATTGTTAATGCCAATGAACAGTTTCTATTGGTACGTGTAACGTGTAGCATATTAACGGATTATAACGCAATTCAGAATTCAATTAATTTTTTCATAATTAAATTAAAATTCATAAACAAAAACAATTAATATAAAAAGTTAACGGCACAAAAATAGATTTTGAAAAATGGCTGGTCCATTTTTGTCTCCATTACCGGGTGATCTATTAACGGAATACATGTTCGGTCGTCGTCGCCAACGACGTAATCGTACGACATTCACACCTCAACAATTACAGGAACTAGAGTCTCTTTTTCAGAAAACCCACTATCCTGATGTATTTTTACGCGAAGAAGTCGCCTTAAGAATAAGCCTCAGTGAAGCTCGTGTTCAGGTGAATCAAAATTAAAATCTAGTGAAATTCTTCTAAATGTTAAATAAATTAAAATAAAACATATAAAATAAATAAAAAACAAATGAAATAAAAGAATACCAAAATACAGTATTACAATGAAGATATTCATTTAAAACATGAACAAAAAAAATAATAAAGTGTACACTAAAGGCCTTGTCAAATTAAGTCCTAAAAAATACAAAGGGAAACTAACAAATAGCTCAGCTAAACTGAAGACGAAACAGTATCAAATATACTAACCGATCATGGATTTTGAAAAGGGCATAAGAACAAAACAAAAATTAGTGAAAAGTACTGCAATTAACAGAATAAATTATTAAGTTGCTGTTTAACTCACTTTTCATTCACCAAGTCCTTGTTAATTAAAACTGAAGTTCGATTTTTTCGAGAAAGTAAATTTCCTTTTTAGTTGATTCTTTAATTTTTATTTGTATTTTTGTTTATAATTTAATTTTATAATTTTCTTTTGATACCACAATAACTGACTAAAACGTCCTTTGCTTTTTCTCCGTCTTCCTGAAATCTCTACGCATCGTATTATTGACAAAATTTGTTAAAAACAAATATTTTATTCGTATATTTAAAATTATTTTTTGATTATAAATACTATTAATTAAGTTTTAATCATTACTTCTCAGTAGAGAAATATTTAACCGGGCCTTATAAAGTTTGCTTAACTGAACATAAAGATCTCATGCGTATTTTAATACGAAAATTAAAATGATTTGAATTTGTACTTCTTATATAATACCATCATCATCTAGCTAAAATTCATATTTTTTATATGTATACTGTATGTTCCTACAATATTCAAATAGTTTGAACATTATAAAATTTATTTTCATTTTGGAAGTAACGTCAGTATCACTATTTCGCCAATACTAGTTCAATATACAAAACCGTAAAAAAAAATTTATTCACTACTTTCGTATATAAAATACAGACATTTTCTTTAATTATTAAAAACTACTTTGTCGTTGGACAAGCAATTTGATGTCTGACAGTTTGTAATTCTGTAATAGAGCATTGCTTAAAATGATAATCAGTTAGATTCAATATTTCGTACAAGACATTATTGTTAAAACAAAAAAGTCGCTGTTTGAAGACCTGTAGCGTCCGACGGAAGCTTTAAGCCACTTGTGATAAGCATTCAAAGGGCCTTTCGTATAGAGACTTCTTACTAAAATTATTGGACCTGCATTAGTTCATATTAATCATATACGCAACGAAAAAAATGGGCAGATTCAAATATTAATGGCATGAACCTACTTACTTAATCGGCCATTACAACCCTTTAGTCAGGGTTACGATGTAGCTTCTGACACCACACATGTTGTGTGTTAGTTTTCATCCATGAGTGGCGAGACCTACTGTTTATAGTTGAGTCCGAAAGACAGATTTTTGGGAAACTTTTCATGGCCATTTTATTTTATTCTCAGAGTTTTTGCCAGAAGACTGCTGAGAAGAAGACTACGAAAAAGCACATTTTCATATTTCGTTCTGGTCTTTCAAATGTGTCAGTTTCATTGATATTCAAATACATAAATACTTTTTTCTAATTTAAAGTTATCATCCTTTATATGTTTGAAAACAGGATAATAAAATAACAATAAAACATTGTTTGAATCTGTTTGAATTTACAAAATTTTCTTAAAGCATTCCATCAAGAATATTTGAAAATTTGCAATACATTTATTTGTTTTCCTTAAGTTACCTTAACATATAAAAATTTGTTTGAAATATTTCATATGCATAAATATACCTCACAGGAATAAACTGTTATTTACAACCCTCCGCCTTTTTCGAATATCTAGAGAAAGTGGTACCGAAACAAAATATTTTCACTAAAAAATCTCTGTTGAAGAACCAAGATAACAAAATTTATATATACATATATATCGTATATGAAATTAACTTTACTTTGGTCAAACCTAATTTATTTGAATATCATATCCAAAAACCAAAAAGATTTAAAAATTTTGCGAAATAAAGACATTCTATGAGCATTGTGATATTTTTAAATATATTTCTGAAAGAGAACATTATACTTTTAATTGTGGTTACAGGCAATAAAACGTATCTTAAATATTCAATAACTAGCAAAAAATGGTAGCTTAAAAGAAATAGGTTCCGAAAAAACATTGTGATCTTACTCACAGAAATCGAGACCCTTAAGTAATATGGTAATTGAGCATTAAAATGAATACATAATAATATGCAAACGAAGTAGTTAAAATTGTCTAAAGTAAATATAAAGCAATTACATACATTGCAATACTTATGTAATTTCTTTTAAATATTTCATTGATTAAAAGAAAAATATTTGCATAAAATACACAAAAAGAAAATACACTTATAAGAATCCTTATATAATAATTATATTAAAAATGTTTTTGTTTTTTATTGTTTAACGCTCTGATTGACCACAAGTTGTTTACGAATTGTCTCGGATTGAAGTTTCAATGCTCCTCATCATTTTATATTGTTTTATGATTGGGGTTCTAAAAATGTTTATAAAAACTTTACCAAAAATATGTGTATGTATATTGGCGAGCAACACATCAATAATTTTATTTCTTACTGTTTTAGGTTTGGTTTCAAAATCGTCGTGCTAAATGGCGTAAACAGGCTCGTTTACAATTATTACAGGATGCCTGGCGTATGAGATGTTTAAGTTTAGGAACACCACCAGTCATGAGTCAAGGAGGTAAAAAAATAATCTTCAATTTTGTTCGAATCCAAAAACTTATTTATTGAAAACTGTTTTCAAATAGGTTCTCGTGTACCCAACGGCGCCATGCCGAATGGCAATGTACCACCGGGTTTACAAGGCGAAACAGCCCCCGAAAATCTATCGAATACAGCCAACAAAGAAAATCCTAACGGGGCGACACTCAGCGAAAACAATGTCACCATGATGCACCACAGTTTTCAGCATGATAAACATGATTCAAATGCGGACAGTTCACATGCCAAATCGAATGCTAGTGAAAAAACTTATACAGAATTGAAACTTTACAAAGACCATCAACATAATCAACATTTGACACAAGCTTTACATGCTCAAATGCAAAATGATCCACGTTTAATGGCCGCCTTAGAACAGAACTCTGATGAGGGTTCAGATGGTTCAGATTCTGAAGAAATTGATTTGACTTCGGGTTCCTGTATAGATTTTTCAAATAAACATTCAAATGTGCCAGTGGATACAACTGGAGCGACTACCACACTGCATACCCAACAGCAACAGCAGCAGCAACAACAATTGCAACCAAACCAAATGGTGGTGGCTAGCAATGGCGTGCATTAAAGTTGACTAAGAAATCAAATTCCTTCAACTTTCTTTATAATAATTTCATTTAAAATAACAATTGCAATAAAATTAAATATAAAAACAATAATTTATAGTGTACATGACTTACGATTTTTCTTATTTAACACAAAATTTTTAATATTCCAAGCTTTTTAACGCGCACAATTTTAACAGATTTTCGTTTATGCCTGCCCGGAACAGTTGGAAAATTCTGTACGGTGTAGTATTAGTAGTAGCACTTGATAATTACACAAAATTGTATCCGTTATAGTTTAAAATGATTTGGTACTAAATTTTGTTACAGATTCAAAATGTTCTTGAATATTTAATAATAAAAAGAATACTCTTGTTAACTTACGGTTTCTTACATTCTACAGTGTGTGGTAATTTGAATACTATACGGGTGTATAAAGTTGGCCATTATTAAGCTTTCTCCCAGCAACTGGGTCTAATTAAAAAAGACACAAAAAAATTAAATATTTCTTACACCATATCGTTTATTTTTAGTTTTAAAAGCCAAATCATTGAGGCAATTTCTATAAAAAAAAAATCCACGTATCGTTAAAACTATTAAATGAAATTTAAATTAATTGAATAACGTTCTCTGTTAATTAACAGCTGCCTGTTTATGTTAATAAAGCATGCTACCTTTTTTAACAACTGCGCCATTTCATTACATATTTATCCATCATACAAGAGTCATTGTTATACGACAGCTGTTTTGTTTGATTTGTTTTGATTTTGTTTTTGTTTTTTTGTTAACGATGACCACTGATTGCAAAAATAAACAACAAATAACAACAAAAATTACTGTATTCAATTAGTACGTGAAACGGTTGATAAACGAACTATAATTAAATTGTAAATCTTTCTTTGTTTGACAAAATGTTATTAAAATATGGTATATTTTTAATTTTAATACATACTTTTACAAATGCCGAAAAATATCCAGTGGTTATGTGGCATGGAATGGGTAATAATTTTCGGTTTTCATTTGTAATGAAATTCTAAACTAATAAATAACCTCTTTTGGTTGTAGGCGATACCTGTTGTTTCCCATTCAGTTTGGGCTCCATTAAAAAACTTTTGGAAGCTGAACTAAATAATACACATGTCAAATCTATTAAAATTGGTGATAATATAGTCATGGACTATGAAAGCGGTTTCTTTATACATCCCGACACCCAAGTAGAATATGCTTGTCAAGAATTAGCCAAAGATGAGCGTCTACAAAAGGGCTATAATGCCATTGGATTTAGCCAAGGAGGACAATTTCTGTTGGTACACATTTATTGCAACATTTAGAAATAAATTTAAAATATTCTTGTATTTTAGGCGTGCATTAGCTCAGCGATGTCCTTCTCCGCCTATGAAAGTACTTATCACTATGGGTGGACAACATCAGGGTGTTTTTGGTCTGCCCAAGTGCCCAGGACTTAAATCAAAAACTTGTGAATATATAAGACGTCTGCTTAATATAGCAGCCTATGAAACCTGGACTCAATTGGAATTAGTGCAGGCCACTTATTGGCATGATCCCTTAAATGAGGACAAGTATAAGGAGAAAAGTACATTTTTGGCCGATATTAATAATGAGGTATTCATAAATGGTTTATATGGAGACAATTTAAATAAGTTAGACAAGTGAGTAAAGATAGCTTTAAATTAAGTTGTATGTTGTTACAGTTACTGAATATTTCAGATTCGTTATGGTGAAATTCATTAACGATACTATAGTTCAACCTAAAGAATCGCAATGGTTTGAATTTTATAAGCCCGGGCAAGATAAAGAAATACTACCTCTGAAAGAAAGCGGAGTTTATAAGCAGGTATGCTCATTTTAAGAAATCGATATTTATTTGGCATTTAAAATATTTGTATTAAAACTAATAATAGCATGACATAAAGAAGTTCTTGTTTGTAACTTGGAAAATTACTTATTCATACACGTAGAATTAACGCAGTAATATTTAAAGACATTTTTATTTCACAGTTATAATTCGATAGAATTCTTTGTTTAAGCTTGCGAGTAAGCTTATGGATTCGAAGAAAAATAAATGAGAGAAGTTTGTATTACTCTCGACTGTTTCCATTTTGGTGAATAACAAGTATCATTTTACATTTTTCTCAGTTGTTTCCGTTTTTAAGCGTTTTTGTTTTGTGTGATGAAAATTTACAAAAATAGTTTCTATTAAATTTCTGTATCCTAAAGCAAAAGTAGTTTATTTTATTATAATTCTAGAATACTCTGGAATCTTTACAGAGAAGGTTTCTTATTTCAAATATTAAAACAAAACAAAAAAATGTATTTACTTGCATAATAATTCTCATTTCATTAGTTTTTATTAGTACATATTAATTTTAAACAATAAAAAAATCAAAATTTTTTATATTCCGAAACATAAAAACAAACAATTCTCATTGCATGATTCCAATCAATATTTCTTTGTTGAGCTATTTTTTTTTTAAATTTTTGTTTATTTTCAGCTTGGCTTAAATCATATGGCTGCTAATGAGAAGCTTGTATTCCTCGAAGTGGAAGGCGATCATTTACAATTTAATAAAACCTGGTTTTTGCAAACAATTATACCCCTTCTAAGTCAAGATGTGAAGTAAAAAAACGCCTCTTTCATTATACTAATTTCTAAAAGATTTTATAAAGGTTGTTATTCTTTTTATTTCTATTTAAATTTTATCTAACCATAGAAAACGAAACTGTGTACGTGCTGATAAATAAAATTTCAAATAAATTTAATAAAAAATATCTGCGACATCATATTTGATCGGTAGCCTCTATTATATTGACAATATTTTCAACAAAATCGCAAACTAATGTATAGGTCTGCAAATATAAAGTGTCCTTGTATGTCTTAAGTTTACGCACACGTTTTTCTAAAACATAAACTAATTTCTTATCCTCATCTTTCATTATTTCCATGATTTCATCATTTTCTCCCTGACTTTCTTCCTCACTTGCAATTGGAACTACATACTGTGCTAATTCTTTGTTGAGTATTTGCAATGTGGTTTGACAAAATGATTTCTCTAATGTCTCTGTTAAATCCTCCCACTCATCAATTGCTGAAGCAATAATACCGCGTACATATAGAAAACAACTGCGTTCCGTTTCTGGATTATGTCGTATTCTGGTCTCCAAGTCTGTAGCTTGCCCTCGCATACCTTCCAATATGAATAACAATTCATTGAAATGTAAAGCACGTCTATCTGCTTCAGGTATATTCAAAATAGTGTTCTTTAAGGTATCTAATTTCAAATCCCACGGTCTATCTATTGGCTTCTTAACACGTTTATAAAGATCTTTTAACAATTCCAAATCATGATATCGTTCGCATTTAAATCCCGTATTTAATTGTTCAAACAGTTCGATTTCATTTAGCGAACGCTGATAGGGACAAATGTTCTCATAGTCATGCAAATCGGGTGTTATAGTACTTAATCCGGTCGCAAGTTTATGTACCATTTTCAAATTTGATTTCCCTATTACAGTTGTTAATATTCCATTTAACTTTTTCACATATTCAGGGGGAGGCGTACATATGCCGCATAAATTCACTGTTATACCCTCTAGTTTATGGCAAAAGGTTGTGGGTTTCATTTTTAAAATCCATTTGCTCTTGACAATGTCTACATATCTTGGTTGATACTTTACAAGTATCTCTCTCTTCTCTCCGCCACACAAACGAAAGGGTAGAGAGTCGAACAGAAACTCATTATCGTTTGCTCTCAAAAGGTTAGAATTCTTTTCATAGAATGAACGACGTACCCATTCGAAATTCATTGCTTTTATCCCTATATTGTGTATGGTCAGAACTTTTTTAATTTCCGTTTGAAACGGACAACAGGTGAAATTTGTTAAAACTCTTACATTGCGGCCGCTACGTTTGTTAGACAGTAGAATAACTTGTTCATTAACCTTTAGACCATATTCTATTACTTCTGGTACAGTTTTAGCCTCACGATTGATTTGACATGCGGGGTCACTTGAAGTATCTGGCGATATTTCACGGATTTCATCACAAGGTATTAATTTTATTTCAGAATTGTGTTCAACCAATTCGGTTTTTATTAAACTTTCGCCTACAACTTGTAGATTGTCTATATCAGGATAATATTCTATTACGCGCTCTATATCTTCACGTCGTTCCTCGATGCGTTTCTCCAAATGTTTTGATTTCAGCCAACTGGATGGTCTTTTACAGCCCTGATACTTAGGTTTTCCTAACAGTTCCTGCTGTGTTATCTTGGGCAAGCCGACAATTTCTAATTTGATACGACGATGTCTTTCCGATTTCGGCAAAGTTTCGCGCACTTGTGGTATTGTGCTGCAAACTCTTTTATTAGGTTTCTCCTTAAGCACCAAAGGCTGTTTAGCACTTAGTCTAGGTGGCTGCATTCTTTCGGCATAGTCCATTAGACGCTTAATCGTGTCTTTATCTCTTTCATCTACAGTACTTAAGCGATTGTATAGAATCTCACCGGGACTCTTGTCCGTTTGTTCTAATATTTTCTTAGAAATATTCTCACGTTGCTTTAAAATGTCTTTCCAGTATTTAAGTCTTCTGTCGTAATTGTAATCGGAAGTTTTCAATTTTACACTGGGGCAGGGAGAGGACGATATATCGCAGGTACCTTTACATTCATCGAATATGGAGTCAATCATTTCATTTATAAGCCGTCTATTATGATTCATTGATATGGAATGACTTTCTCCCGCCGATGACGGTATGGTAAATTCATTCATTCGTGAGATATCAGTTATGTCCAGCACTGGCCTCCCTTCACGTTTTTGTGTATTGAAATCCATTTTTATATATATTTTTTTTATAATTTTCTTATTTTTTTTATTTCTTTTAATATGTTTTCAAAATAAATCGTACTGAGCACGGCAAATTCATATAAGGTAGCCGCAACTCTACAACAAGTACAACAATGCAAAAACAACAGGCATTTTGTTTTTGTAAAACGCTCCTTCGGCTGTCAAAATAGGAAGAAAAAAATTGAAGAGAAAAAAAAGTTAACAACAAAACACACACGCACAACAAACACACACAAATTTTGACACTTGGAATAGTATCAGCTGTTTAGTCAATCCCACCTATTACATGAATTCGCCTAGGTACTGAGGTTTGACGAAAACTAAAACCAAGACTAAAACTGAACAAAACAATACACTCCCCGAAATATTTATAAGACCAAACGTATTTCTCGAAAAACTTAAAATCTTTTAGACCAATTCGTACCATTTTTGGGTTAAATATAACTAACTATAATATAAATCTTTTTATTTAAAAAAAATATTTTTTTCTTTGTTTAATAAAAGGATAGCACAAAATGAATTTCATTTTCAAACGAAAAAATTATAAGACCAAAATTAAATAAAATTCACCTAAAGCTAAAATAACAATGATAAAAAACAACTACTGAGTAATTTTTGTATTTATTAGTAATTAGTGTGTGCACCGTGATTAATAACGAATTCCTGAAGTCGACGGGGCATAGAATTTATTAAATTTTCAATGCAATTGTGACCAATCCTACTCCATTCTCTTATGATGGCACTTTTTGAGCATTTACATCCTTATACTGAGTGTTATTATTGAAAACTTGGTCCGATAGTATTGCCCATAAATTTCTTATCGGATTTAGATCTGGACTACATGCCGGCCAATTCAAAACTGGTATGTTTCTGGAGGACAGAAATGATTTTGTTGCTTTTGATTTATGGATTGCGGCGTTATCCTGCTGAAATATCCAATTATTGCCTAACGAATCATCCCCAACATTAATTAAAACATCATCTAATAATTCAATATACTTCTCGCTATTCATTTTAGTTGATATAAAACAAATAGGAGTCCTTTCCGTAGTCGAAATCCCAGCCCAAACCGTTACGGTGCCTCCACCGAAATTTCGCGACATTCGTTGATTTTTTTTTACGTGAATCCATTCAATATTTTTGGAAACCATCTGGACCATCTAAATCAACTTTTTTTCATCAGGAAAAATAACTGATAACGTTGAAAAACTTCAACGAATGTCGCGAAATTTCGGTGGAGGCACCGTAATGGTTTGGGCTGGGATTTCGACTACGGAAAGGACTCCTAAATAGGATATAAAACAAATGTTTTATATCAACTAAAATGAATAGCGAGAAGTATATTGAATTATTAGATGACGTTTTAATTAATTTTGGGGATGATTCGTTAGGCAACAATTGGATATTTCAGCAGGATAACGCCGCAATCCATAAATCAAAAGCAACAAAATCATTTCTGTCCTCCAGAAACATACCAGTTTTGAATTGGCCGGCATGTAGTCCAGATCTAAATCCGATAAGAAATTTATGGGCAATACTATCGGACCAAGTTTTCAATAATAACACTCAGTATAAGGATGTAAATGCTCAAAAAGTGCCATCATAAGAGAATGGAGTAGGATTGGTTAAAATTGCATTGAAAATTTAATAAATTCTATGCCCCGTCGACTTCAGGAAGTCGTTATTAATCACGGTGCACACACTAATTACTAATAAATACAAAAATTACTCAGTAGTTGTTTTATATCATTGTTATTTTAGCTTTAGGTGAATATTATTTAATTTTGGTCTTATAATTTTTTCGTTTGAAAATGAAATTCATTTTGTGCTATCCTTTTATTAAACAAAGAAAAAAATATTTTTTTTACATAAAAAGATTTATATTATAGTTAGTTATATTTAACCCAAAAATGGTACGAATTGGTCTAAAAGATTTTAAGATTTTCGAGAAATACGTTTGGTCTTATAAATATTTCGGGGAGTGTATTAACCCTTTGCATTACTTGGATTTTTTTTAGTCAATAAAGTCATATATAAGTTTTGAAGTTTAGATTTAGTAAAACGTATCGGTTTACGTTTTTACCTTTTAAAATATAAGCTGGCAGATTGAAAATAAAATTAAAATAAATTTGTGATAGTTTTAATTAAAATTCTTTATTATCCTCACAATTCTGTGTGCCACTGTTCACAACTTGATGTAAGCAACAATTGCTTTTTTTTTGTTATTTCTCTGTTTATACGCTTTGCATTAAGAATAACTATTACTAGACAATTATTTGGCAGATCTTTGTAACGGAGATCTTCAAACCACGATTACTTTCTTCATACACAAGACTGATTGAACTTCACTAACTTGCCTTTTATATCGCAGGGTAAACAGTCTAATGAATGTTCTTGAAGGCAAATATTCGTGACTTCGTTTTCTCGAAATCCTAATAAATGTAAACATCGTTTGTTTACGTTCATTATTGTTATTTGTGTATTTTGTTTACATTTATTCTTGTGGTGTTGTTTGTGGATTTTTGTTTACATGTTTAACATTTTTTATGCTGGCTTTTGTTGTTACATTAAGCAATACGATAATTTGTAAACACGCTTGTTTACTGCATTATTTTGTTTTTGTAGCTTTTGTTTATAATTTTAATATTAAGCGATGTAAAAGCAAAACACCATTATCTAGATTTTTCATTTTCGTAACAATATCAAATAATAATTTTCCCGTATCATATCAATTCTTCAATAATTCCTACTTACTTTCATTTATTTCACCTCCATACAGTCAGTCATACATATACAATTTAGAATTCATATTTATAGTAATAATTTATATAAAAAATCGTTTTTTTATTTTAAATTTTATAAATACATACATAAATGATTTTAATAATAAATACATGCCAGACGAAAACATATTGCGATATTTCTAAGAAATAGTATTAAAATTAATTTAATTATTTTATTTTGCTTTTGGGATAAGGTGCACTTGTTTTTAAAATATATCTTTGATTTATTCTTTAATAATAATAATTAATAAAATATTTCATTTCTTCCAGCTGTTAAAACAAAGAACCACAGTTGAGGACAATTTTATTAAAACTAGAACATAATTATCAAAAAAAAAAGGAAAAACATAACAAAAAATAATTATAAACTTAAAAATTAAACATTTAAAATGCTAGAAACAACCAAAAAAAAAATAGTAATTATAACACTCTACATACATACTCTACATATTGTATTCATACAAATTCTAAATTTGCAAATGCTTCTTGGTAATGTTTAGTTTAGTTTAGTTCAGTTATACATATAATAATTTCTAATGTCTACGATGCTTTTCTTTTAAGAGTTTAAGATTCTTTTTATACTGTACACATTAAAAAAACAAATAAAATATATTGATTAGAAAGATTTTTAGAAACTTTTTCAAAGGATATGATAAAATAATGATTAGGTTTGTTTGTTTGTTTGTTGATTTGCCATAAAGGTTTTACTTATAATTTGATCATAATTTCGATTTGGGCTTAGCATTGCGTGCGAAAATGATTTCAGGATTTTTATCCGGTTTTTGTATTTCACGATAATTATTAACGATTTTCTTTGTCTCATCCTTGGGACATGATTGGAGATTACGGAAAACTTGAACCTAAAAGAAATTGAAATAAATTATTCAGAATTACTCAGAAAACAAATGCCGTTCGTTAGTATTTACCTGTCCTTTCGATACATAGATCGGTGTACGATATATAATCCAGGTAACACTCTCAAAATATGGTGCCGTTGTTAGAGATCCTTTATATGTATAATAATGCTTACTTAACTCCTGCAAACCAATCCACGATAGGCAATCTTAAATAAATAAAAACAAAAATAAAAACAGATTATCAAAATTAATACACAAATTGCGAATAGATCGGCTCACAAACCTATACCTGAGTCAACTGAAGCACTTGTATGTATTTTCTGTACAATACGTATGCCTTCGGTGATCTTCTTAAATTCCGGACAATCCTTCTCTCCACACGCCTGTATGAAAAAGGCAACTACAGCCAAACCGTCGGGTTTATTTTTAGCTTCCGAGAAATCTTTATACTTTGCATTATAGTGTACAGCATGAGCCTCCATAGAGTATTTTATACCCTCTAGGGTATGTTCACAGCCCGATTCATCAGTATCGGCCCAATGAAAATGCAACTGTTCAAAGATGTATTTCTGATTTCCCAAACAACCGTGTATGATGTAAGGCTGTTCTTTGCGCTTGCTAAACGTTACCATGGCCGAGGTACCAGTGTTGACAACGCGGGCTACACCCACTGGCTCCCAATGGCCATGGTATTCCAAAGGATCAATGTCATCAATGTGTTCAATGACACGATTGCTGATCTCAATTGGTGATTGGACAGGCATTTTGTTAACGTTTTATCGGCGTCAGTAGCAAGCGTAAGCCTATAAACGTCTTAAATATGTTCTTACTTAATGTACAGATAAATAATGTTCAACTGGTGTTGCTGTTGTATGTACAAAAACGGTGGCCACACAACGATTAGGTGATGTTAACCGAACTGTATGATTTTTTCTTAACTTTATAAACACAAACGTGTTGTGATTTAAATGGCCCAGTAAACTGCGACGTGGTGGCGAATTTTATTAGACTCGTTGAGAAATTAAAGAGAAATTCTTGCTTTAAACGCTTTGCAGCAATGCACACAAACTTTGCACAAATTTACAATTTATATTCTAAAGGATCTGAAAATGAAAGAAATATTATTTCATTATTAAATAATGGTTGGGTTTGTTATGCTGATAATAGTGGTCGCTATTAAATATTAAAAGTTATAATAAAAAAAAAGTAGAAAATATGACTTAAGACTCGATTCTATTGTCGAGATGCCATAAACAATTCAATAAACAAAATATGTACTCTGTTCGGCTGTTTAGCTATAATAATGACTTTTTAATTCAATGCGATTGTTGCGTGTAACGTCGTTCTAACTCTTTGTTTATTATAGAAAAAAAAAAATACAAAAATACATACAAAAAACGCCTTTATTTAATAAAGTGTTGGCTTTATCAGCTTAACGTTGTCTCTTTGGATTCACTTTAGTATTCTTTTTAATTATTCACTGGGCTTTACATCAACTGAGTAGACATATCTTTGCAACAAACGTGTTACAGTGTACATACATACATATATTTCGAAAGAAAATATTAAAGATTTTATATTTTAAATGTCAAATATTCCTCTTAACTGTATTGCCCGCCGTTGGAGACAATTTAGTGTCAAAAAGTGCTGAATTAAAAAAGTAAATTATTATTAATTTATAATAGAATAATGCATTTTTAATTATGATGTTAAGTTGAAATTATTAAAGACAGACAGCATGATTGATTAAACTCTTTTTTATATAATAAAACAAGAATATTAAATTTTAAATTTCTTATTGCGTAATATTAAGGAATAATAAAAACCAAATTGGTGTTCCAGAAAAGATTTATGTATGTAATTCTCGTAACTGCCATTTGTTTAGTTTCTATAGATTTTATTTAAATTAATTTAATTTAAACAAAATACAATCCTCAAGTAAAGTGTAAATTGAATAGACTTGGTATTGCAATTGTTAAACATTTATTTATACAGTTGAATGGTCGAATAAAGTCTGTATGTGAATAAAGCATTTGTTTCATATCCACAAAATGAATATTAAAAATGTCTTTGATCAAATGTTAAATACAAATCTATATTGCAACTTGCAATCGTGTGAATAAATTAAGTTAACAAGCATTGCATATAATTAATTATTAAGTGCATAATTTTAAAAAGTAATATTTAAAGGACATATGGTTTAATCTTCTTGAGAATTTTCATTTCAATTGAAAGTATAAATTTGCATTTGATATTAGAACTTGAAAATTATTTAAGGGGTTTAGTATACATACGTACTTCCCAAGGGTATTTTTTGACTTCAAATTATATACATATGTAAGTATGTAGATTTCAAAATCTGGGTTAAGTATCCTTGCTAAGAATCTTTTTTTAGTTTTTTCAAGATAAATTTATTTAAACAAATTATTCTTATTATAAGTTGTTTATAAATTTTGTTTATACATTTTTTTTTTCAAATTATGGTGAAGACTGAAGAGGCTCATATCAAAATCTGGCAACCATAATTTATGGAGTTAGGAGTGTCTTAAAACAAAAAATCGAATTGGATTCTTATAAATTATGTTAATGGATATTTTGAGAAGCTCAAAATTTAACAAATTTCCTGTTTTCTCCCATTATTTCTACATTAATTGTTTAATTAATCCATATGTGCTTATCGATCCATTTTTTATACGGTAAGATATTGATCAGTTGTGTGGTATACCATATAGATTCCAATAAATACAAAAATCCATGTTTTTACGAGAAAAAAAAGTTGGGCACATACAGGTTAAATATGAATTAAATTTTGATGTATAAAAAATATACCAGTTCGAGCTAAAACTACTCATCTTGGTGATTGCTTTTCCAAAGTTTCAGCGAAATCGGTCAAATAGTTTTTTTCTAAATCGTGGTCGTCAGGTTAAAAAGTGAGTTCCGAGAAAAATGCGTTTTAATTACGCGCGCAGTAGACGCGTAGTACTATTTTGTGGGAAAATACGATTTCTACGTTTATTCTATATCTCTAAAGAAAATAAAACCATGAAAAAACTTGATTTTTTGAAAATTAGGAAGTATACAAACCCCTTAACTGATGGGGGCTTGTATAGGTTATTCACACGAAAATTGTCAATAAAAAGTATACACTTTTGTATTTTTGTCGTAGTCTAGTAGGTAGTGTATTGGCTTATTAGACGAAGCTAGGCTGTAACCCTGACTGAAGGGTTATAATGGCCAATTATGTTATGTTTTGTATTTTCGCTCAATACAACGATACTAGGATTTTTGTGAATTGTCCATATACTGTATGTATTACACTGACAAAATGCTTATGCTGTAGGTTAGGTTAGGTTAGGTTAGAGGACGTGTACTTGTCAACTGTGACAAGTACAGTACCCGGAGATCGAATTGACCCATTGTACAACGTCCCAGCTTCTCACACCACTCGTGTTGTGTGCGTTAATTTCATACATGAGTGGCGGGACCTACAGTTTAACGTCGACTCCGCACGACAGTTTTTTTTGAGAAGCTTTTCATGGCAATTTTTACTCTCAGAGTTTTTGCCAGAAATCTGCTGAGAGGAAGTCGCCGAAGAAATATTTTCATATTTTCGTTTTGATGTCTGACCTGGGATTCGAACTCGGGCCTTTCGTCTAATAAGCCAACACACTACCTACTAGACCACGGCGACTTCTGCTTATGCTGTAAATATTTTATTGATGCAAATTGATTTACTAGACTACTAATTAAATATCTTTAATATTTCCGATTTAAAATATCTCTTTAAAATCAATCTCAAAGAAATTCAAATAAAATTTTGTGCAAAAATCCTTGCTTTAATATTTTTTATTTGATTTCTTCATGGACTTACCAAAAGATCAGTGTTTGAATTCTCTCATTTAAATTGATTTCTATGTTATATTGATTGGCTGTTGTTAAAACAGTTGCATAAATGTTAAAAATTTATAACGAATGTAATAATATATTTATTTCGTTCTTATTGATTTTTCATACACACAAATATGTTTGACGATTGATTTTTATTTTTATTTTCATTTATTTTGTATTTTTTTCAATTATTTATCACAGTTCAGTGTTATTGTCGAATTAAAGAAAATGAAAATGAAAAAAATATTGAAATATACATATAAAAATTTTAATTGGCATAAAGTGCGCTAAAATGGAGATTAATTGTTTATGCCGATTACTAAGTAAACAAATTGAAATAATTAAGTTAACGAAATAAATTTAAAAAAATTGTACTTTTTTATCTAGCGATTAATGATTGATGAGCGGAAATTTTAATAAAAAAAAGACGGCGTTTTAATTTTAGAAACTTTTAATAACACTTTTTTGTTTTATACTTTTTGCTTGTTGCGTTCGTTATTCTATTCGAAAAAAAAAGAAATTAAAAATCACGTGAGTTTAACGATTCTTTTCGCACGACCTTTGAAATGTTATTTCTTTCCTCTAAACACGTTGACGTTTTGCAAATAAATGAACTGAATTGCTTTCTTTTGGCGAACTTAAAACTCAACAAATGAATATTTGATAAGAAAAAAATACTTTTTTTTATCTAGCATACCTATATACATACATATGTACATATGTATGTACTTAAAGATATAGAAAAATATAAATATTGTTATCTATATGATGATGAGGGAGGGATGGGATGCATGCAAACAAGGTAAAGTTTCTGACTGTGGTCAACGTGGCGACCACCAGGACGATCCTTGTCTTGCTGTATTCAAGTTGACACGCAGCCTCCTCGTGGCCCCTCCTGGATGGCATTCTAGCACCCGCTAGATGTTAACTAATGCGTGCAGCGAAGTCCAATCCCCTGGACGTTAAATTTGGGTTGTGCGTAGGGCTTGGAACCCACCACGTAAAAACAATCTCCAATGAAAACCAAAACAACAGCCTCTATAAAGATCCCCTCAAAAGTTGACGACCACGGCAAACGTTTAAAGGACTATGATTTACGAATAGGCACATGGAACGTCCGAACCCTTTACAGGGCAGGCGCTTCCGCCCAGCTGGCGGATGCCCTCATGAAATGTAGGACGGACATCACTGCCATCCAGGAAATGCGATGGATAGGGCAAGGATGCAAAAGGCTAGCATCTTGCGATGTGTATTACAGCTGCCAGGTTGATAAGCACGAATTCGGATGCGGATTTGTGGTTAATAAGAGACTTCGCCACCTTGTCTCTGGGTTCACGCCTGTGAACGAAAGGATAGCCACAATCCGCATCAAGGCAAAATTTTACAACATCAGCCTTATTTGTGCTCATGCCCCGACGGAAGAAAAGGACGATGTGACTAAAGATGCCTTCTATGCTAAACTCGAGGACGTATACGATAAGTGCCCGGCCCATGACGCCAAAATCGTCCTCGGGGATTTTAATGCGAGGGTCGGGCGGGAAGGTATCTTTGGTCCCACTGTCGGACAGTTCAGCCTCCACGAGAACACTACCCCCAATGGTATGAGGCTGATCGATTTCGCCGCGGCACGTAACATGGTAGTATGTAGCACCAGGTTTCAACACCTCGATATCCACAAGGCCACTTGGATGTCCCCTGATCGATCTACGTCCAACCAAATCGATCATATTGTGATTGACGGAAGGCACGTATCCAGTGTACTAGATGTGCGTACGTTCAGAGGTCCAAACATCGACTCTGACCACTACCTTGTCGCAGCCAAGTTTCGATTGCGCATTAGCGCATCGAGGTCTGCGCGCTCTAGTACATTGCGAAAGCTGGACGTCAAGAAGCTGCGATCACAAAGGACAGCTGAGGCGTTCTCCGCTCAACTCTCCGACAAGCTCCGTCATTCCCTCTCTAATCTCAACGACATTGGAGGACTGTGGGCCAACATCTCCCACTCCTTGCGCACTACTGCGGAAACAGTCCTTGGTTTCGAGCGCCCACCCCAACGAAATCAATGGTACGATGAGGAGTGTCGCGAGGCAGCTGCAGCGAAAAACGCCGCATACAGAAAAACTCTGCAGTCTGCCGCTACGCGAGCCATTGTCGAGGACTATAGAGTGAGGAGAAGGGAAGAGAGACGCCTTTTCAGACGCAAGAAGAGGGAGCAGGAAAGGCGTGAGCGTGAGGAAATCGAGGTGTATAAATGCAGGAATGACGCTCGAAAATTCTATCAAAAGGTTAAGCGTCTAACCGAGGGTTATAAGCCCGGAGCGTCTTCCTGCAAAGACGAAAACGGAAACTTGGTAACAGATCCGCAAGGGGTGCTGAGGTTATGGAGGAAGCACTTCTCTTCTCTGCTACAAGGCGATGACGACACCAATTCCGCCTTTAGAGATGATGTTCCGAACCCGATCGATGATGACGGCGTGGAGATCCCGCCGCCTAGCCATGTAGAGGTCAAAGACGCGATAATGCGTCTTAAAAACAATAAAGCGGCGGGTCCTGATGGCCTCCCTGCTGAATTGTTTAAGACCGGATGTAATGAGTTGGTAGGGCGCATGCACCAGCTTATTTGCAAAATATGGCTAGAGGAAAGTATGCCCAACGATTGGAACCTCAGTGTCCTCTGTCCTGTCCTGAAAAAGGGAGACCCTACGATATGCGCCAACTACAGGGGTATAAGCCTTCTCCCTATCGCATATAAGGTTCTTACAGGCGTATTGTGTGAACGACTGAAGCCACTCGTCAAAACACTGATTGGACCTTATCAGTGCGGCTTCAGACCTGGCAAGTCCACCATCGACCAGATCTTCACACTACGCCAAATCCTGGAAAAGACCCATGAACAACAAGTCGACACACACCATCTTTTTGTCGACTATAAGGCAGCCTTTGATAGCCCCATAAGGGATCGTGTTTTTGCCGCAATGTCTGAGCTCGGTATACCTGCGAAGCTGATAAGGCTATGCAGAATGACGTTGAGCAATTCCTGCAGCTCCGTCAAGGTAGGAATGGACCTCTCCGAACCTTTTGATACCGTGCGAGGTTTCAGACAAGGCGATCCCTTAGCATGCGACCTCTTCAACTTCGTCATGGAGAGTGTTCTGCGAAAGGCGGGAGTGCATCGCAATGGCACTATTTTTCAAAAGAGTGTCCAGCTGCTTGCGTACGCTGACGACATTGACATCATAGGGCGTACCAAGCGAGATGTTACTGCTGCCTTTAGTGCTATTGAACGGGAGTCTACCAAGATGGGTATGGCAGTAAATGAGGGCAAAACAAAGTATATGTTATCGACAAGTAGAGACGTGCGGCGTATTGATTCTCAGATTACGGCCGATAACTATACTTTTGAAACAGTCAAGGAATTTATTTATCTTGGCTCCGCCGTTACCACCAGAAATGATGTCAGTCTGGAGATCAAGCGTAGGATCACTCTTGCCAACAGGTGCTACTATGGTCTCAATAGGCAATTGAGTAGCAGAGACCTCTCTCGTGCGACAAAACTAACACTCTACAAGACACTCATCCTACCCGTGCTTCTTTATGGCGCTGAGGCATGGACCCTATTAAGTACTGATGCAGCGGCCTTGAGAGTGTTCGAGAGAAAAGTCCTACGTAAGATCTTCGGTCCAGTGCGTGTTGGCGATGATTTCCGTATCCGATTCAACAGTGAGCTGTATGAGCTCCTCAACGACATTGACGTTGTACAGCGTATTAACATCCAGCGGCTGCGCTGGCTCGGCCATGTCGTTCGAATGGATGAGGATGCTCCGGCGAGACGAGTATTTGATGCGGGTATCTGCGGAAGTCGGCGAAGAGGACGACCTTGTATCCGTTGGAAGGACCAAATCGAGGAAGCCCTGTCATCGATTGGTGTGACCAACTGGCGTAGGCGCGCAAGAAGCAGAGGCGCCTGGAAGGATGTGTTGCGGCAGGCCGAAATCCGTTAAACGGGTTGTTATGGCCAATTAAAAAAAAAAAAAAAAAAAATATCTATATGATGTCTACTTATAGTTATTTTTTTAAACTGATTGCGAATACACTTGATATATGTATGTACGCTAACGCCATCACCATTATGAACGCTACCGCCCATCACTTTGCGAATTAAACGTTTAAAAAAAAAAAAACAATTCAATTCAAATTTTATAACGTCATTTAGTAACGTGTTGACACATCGTTAAAAAACCTTTAGTTATCTAATAAATACCGTTATCATTCGAATTTCGATTAAAGTTGAATTGAGTTTACTTTCTATACAATTAAATGATTATTTTTGGTCATTATGTCAAGTGGCATTTAATCCGAAAAATTTATGAGAAATAAGTGTTAATTTTAGCACATTCTGATGTAAAAGAAAAACGATTGAAGAAATTATCAATTTATGGTTTTTCATAATAACGTCACAGTCAATATATCTATGTATGTATAACAGATATTAGTTTGAGGTTGTTTTCCATGAACTACTGCTTAAAGTGTTGCTATGAAAATAACCTTGAAAAAGCATTGATTTTATGATTTTCACATTCGATTAGTCTACAAATTATGATGGAAAATTTAAAGTCGTTTAGCGTTTTAAAGTAACGAAAAAATTTACTTCAAATTACGATGACTATTTTCTAAGAATTTGGGGTTTTTTCTTAAACTATAAACCACAGAATTTAATGAAATGGATTTTGTGATTATAAATTAAATACAAGTTTTTAATATTGTTACGTTTTTACTTATTACAAACGTTTAAAATATGAGTTTGTAGATTGCAAATAAAATAAACATAAATTTTCTATTTAGTTGTAATTAAAAATCTTTATTATTCGCAAAATTCTATGTGACACTGTTCACAACTTGATGTAAACAACAACAATTGCTTTGTTTGTTATTCCTCTGTTTATACCCTTTGCATAAACAATAACAATTACTAGACAAGTGTTCGACAGATCTTTGTAACGGAGATCTTCAAACCACGATTACTCTCTTAAAACACACCGCATTTTCACACAAGACTGACTGAACTTCACTCACTCAGTCGCCTACTTTGCCTTATCTTTTATATGGCAGGATAAACAGTCTGATGAAGGTTCTTGAAGCCGAATGTTCGTAACTTCGCCTTCTCGAAATCTCTATAAATGTAAACATCGTTGTTTACATTCATTATTGCAATGTTGTTTGTGTATTTTGTTTACATTTATTCTTGTAGTGTTCGTTGTTGTATTTTTGTTTATTTGTTTACCATTTTTTTATGCTGGTATTTGTTGTTACATTAAGCAGTACGATAATTTATAAACAGGTTTGTTTACTGCATTGTTTTGTTTTTGTACTTTTGTATGTTATATGTTATTAATATGTTACAACCGATAAAATCTTAAGTAAATGATTGTTTTCTTTACTGAACATATTTATAAACCGCAGTTTTCTTTGTACAGTTTACCAAGGTCTATTACAAAATTCTTAATGCAGGAAAGTTTTTCAATTACTACAGGAAAAGGTTTCTAGTTTTAATTTATCACAGCAATAACTACTATCTACTGCAAGACCATTAAGCTTCTAGCACGAGAAGCAATCTTGACCACCAAAATAAATGTTGTTACCAGCGGTAAAATTGTCTACATGAAGCAATAAATATGAAATAAAAAATTATGCAAACAAGAAATGTTTTATTTTTCATAAAAATTTTAATTTCAAAGGTTTAATCGCTCACTAAATAAACGTCCAAGAAAAATGGCATCAAGGATTCTTCTAGAAAATGTTCAAGATTTTCAAAAATATTTTTCTCTTTGCAATGTTTTCTATAATTTATAGATGTTATTAATAATTGTCTAAATTGTTTAAACAATTGAAAATAATTATAAAATTAATAACTAGCAATAAATAAGATTGTATCCTATCGATTAAGACAAATAATTAAAATAAAAACAAATAATATTTAATTGATTTATTTCGCAATTCATTATTCTGCTCATAAAGTAAAACAAAACAATAAACAAATTAGAAAATAATCTAGACAAGAAATTATTTGACGTTATAAAAATACTCAATTGACGTTATAAATTGCATTGATTGAAATTTGATAAAAAATGATTATAATACTATTATTATAAGCTGATACAGCTGTATGATATTGATATGATATAGAAATCATAATACATTACGCAAGATATTAGGGTAAAGTCTAAAAAATTATTATGGCAATATGTACATAGACATCTGATAACCAACGTCATGATCAAAAAAATATTTAAAGTAAATCAGGAAACAACAAGAAAGAACTGCAAGCAATTGCAATTTTGTTTACAAACTGTATGGCATTTTATTTCGTATCTTTTAAAAGCTTAAGATGTTTGTTTGTCTACACATGGAATTTAAAGCACTTCATACTTATATAAAATGGATAAACAAACAAAAAACAGTGGAATTAAGTTAGTATTGACTTAAAAAAATCTTTTCATGACGTACAGAAAAATTAATGGGGCCGGCCTAAGCCTTGTGTTTTCTCGAAAGAAAAAATATTTTTTGAAATTAAAAAAAAAAATTGAAAAATTAGTTTCTTGTAGAAATTATATAAGATTTTATTTTTAATGCAATGTAATTAGAAATAAAATGTAAAAAAAAATATGTACAAAATAGCTCTCAACAAAATAAAAATCTAAAATATAAGATTTTCATTTCGCCCTTTCTACCAATAAAACAATGCAATCAACTACCAATCGTTGCTATGCATGCATGTAAGTATTTTTAATCCAATAACGACTCTTCACATGTAGCATCACCTTCAGTTAATTTCTCCAGGCAAGTAATATCCAAAGGATTATATTGATTAAGATTGACGACACGTGTTGTATTGACGTTTTGAACTGGACGTGCATTACACCAGATGCGAGTATTTGAATCGGTACTAAGAATTTGTCGAAACTCATTTAGCTGGCGTTCGCTTATAGCTAAAGGTTCTGGAAACAAAAACCATTCAGCTCCTTCATAGCAAGGAGGTTCAGTCAAAGAGCCACCATAACTATAAAAACCAGTACGGAATTGATGGCATAAATAGCTTAGGGGAAATGGAGGAATGCTAACTTTTGTACCAGGCTTTTGTATACGATAAAGATTTTGTACAACAGGATCCAAATATGGGTTGTTAGCGGAAATCTATTCAAATAAATATGTTTAAGATTCAATTTCTTTAGAGATTGAGTTAAAATAAAAAGCCCACCTCAAAAAAGTAAGCCACCATAAGTAAGTCATAGCTGGAAATGCATTCTCCCCCTGGACCAGTACGGTGCATAGCTTGCAACTCTAAGGGAAATTTTCTATAATTAATCATGTGCTCAGAGCCTTCACTATTTAGTAGGCTCCAACGGAAACACAATTCCACAAAAGTATAACTGGCTAGTAAATCGGCACCGCTTAATGTAGGTGTATTACCAGCAAATGTGAATTTCACAATCACTATTTCAAAAGATTAATGGTTAATATAAAAAGAAAATCAATCAAAGATTCATTCATTCATCGTTTTCAACCCACCCGTATGGCCATTATTCTCCAACGTAACGCAACTGGGTAAATCATCATAATGATTCCAGTTTAACAGTTCTCTTATGGGAAATTTTTGTATACATTCATCTAAAATATTGATCGGCGATTGGTTGTCACCCTGACAACTCCAGGTGTGAGGACCTGATGAGAGAACACGAATTAGAATTTGAATTCGTATAAAATTTAATTGCACCACTAAACTCACCCCTTTCTGCACCATAATCATAAATGCTTCCCAGACATGTTGTACTATTTTCTAAATTTCTTGCGACTGTCTCACAAGTCAAGGCACTACTTGCGGAGGAGCAGGCTGCATTACCTAAATCACATATCAATTTTGCAGTATGAACATTAGAAATTAATGCCACCGCCAATAGAATACTCATGAAAAATATCACAATCGGATATTCCAAAGCGGCTGAGATGACATTGTAGATGCAGCGAACTGTTAATGTTAGAAAAGAGCAAAGCGAACATTCTATCATTTTACGAGCAGAACTTCTTCTTTACGATCTGCACCACACCACTTAAATATGTATATTTTTTAATATTTTTAATAAGTTTTCTTTAAATATTTGTACATATACAATAGAAAAATAAATTTTATTTTTTATATTCGAAGTGAAATTTCAATTACGTTCTTTGACAATTAATTGAAAATTGGAAAAAGAAAATTTTCTGTTATATTTTTCTATTTTATTTTGAATTGACAGCAAATTATTATAACACAATTAAAAAAAGTCAGGTATCGAAATGTGCTTCGAAGTGTAGCTCACTTATGAAAGTTTTCTTTTTTATTATTATTCTGTTCAAAAGTAGAAAATTCGAATGCCTTTTTTAATGAAAATTGCAAAAATAGAATGCAATGACCAGCCTTTGGTGGAAATTATAATATGACACTAGATGAAAACCTTATTCTCATTTGATAGAGCTAATGTTTTGATTGAGTTATTTCCAAGACACATTTTCAGGCACAAGAAGAGGGAGTAGGAAAGGCGAGAGTGTAAGCTTTTCGAATCTTTTTGAGGTTTCAAACAATCCAATCCCTTATCTTATCTTATTTTTCATGGAGAGTTTTCCGAAAGGCGGGAGTGCATCGCAATGACACTATCTTCCACAAAAGTGTGCGTGCGTACGCTGACGACATTGTCATCATAGGACGTACCAAGCGAGATGCTTTTAGCGTTATTGAACGGGAATCAATTAAGATGGTTCTGACAGTAAAAGAGACCAAAAGGAAGTGTACTCTGTCGACAAGTAGGAACATCCGATAACGGTCGTTAGCTATACTTTCCATGTTGTCAGTGAATATATTTATCCTGGCTCCACCGCTAAGGTTTAGGTTAGAGAACGTGTACTTGCCAATTGAGACAAGTAAAGTACAGCGTCCTAAAGGGGATAGGATAATAGAGGAGATAGGGGAAAAGGAGAGAAAGTAGGAAAGGGAGTGGTAACGGGAGGGAAAGACTCTACGGTTACCAGCAAAAATAATAATGTAATGTTCTCTCGAAATACAAAACTTATACTCTAGAAGAAGCCTGGACACTATTAAACACAGATGCAGCAGCCTTAAGAGTCTAGAGCAAAGTCATACGTAAGACCTTCGACCCAGTGGGTTTTGGCGATGATTTCCACATTCGATCCAATAATAAGCTGTATGAGCTCCCCCAAGACATGGAGATGTGTTAAAGTAGACAGAAATCCAATTAAGTAAGTAACTAAGTATTTCTAAGAAATTGTTATTTATCGGAAAGTAATTAACCATTGTGTAATCAGAGATAGATCAGAGACTATTTGCTGCCCAAACGAATATATGCTTCATTTTATAAAAAAAAGCAGGACTGTTAAACTTTATTTTTACAGATGCACTAACACTGTATAGAATACAGACAGTGCATACAGAAACATTGTGTTTGAATTCGAATAATTTTTATGTTCAGTGTTAGGTCTTCGTCATTATCTGTAGAAAATTTTTTTTCCAGTCATCAAGTGTAATAAACCATAGTCTCTGATGGGAATCGAACCAGACTATCGGGACACTCACTTAATTACCCATATTTTGTAATTACGAGTATGTCTGTTCTTAACAAATCCTTAAATAAAATGTGTAATTAAAATATAAAACTAATAGGCCCTATAAGAGTGTTCAACTACTCATTTACTTGATATTTTCTACTTCTTCGGTTTCATTTTTTGCATTCCCTTCTAATGCCATCTAACATAAGAAAGTGATATAATTGTTATTTAAACTATAGAGTGGGCAGAGTCTATGTGTGCGTCAACATTAAATGCCATTAAATTGACTAATACGTCTCGCGCATTTACTCCCTAATAAACGACACAAACAAATATTTCTTTTAATTGTTAATAAAACAATAAAAAAAAGTAAGAACAATAAAAATGAACCGCAATTGAAGTGAATGACTGACCAATTTATAAATGGAAATTTTTTTCCTTTTTTTCTTTTTTTTTATAAATTATTAATTGAAAATAAATAAAAACGAAATATACACACACATCTCAATCGTAAATGTAAAAGAAGAAAATAAAACGATATGCTGTTTAAGCGAAAGTGTTTTAATGCAGAACTTTAAGAAATTCGAAAAAGAAGGTGTTATATTGCAAGCAATGAATTGGCAAAGGCTCTAAATAAGGAACAAGCCATAAAAAAAAGTTCAACGAACTTTGTTTGTGGTTCTTAAAGGAACCGCATTATTCTAGGAATCCCTTGAATCCCTTAATAGCAACTAATTTTTAGAACATGTATGAACTGATAGTAATCATATTGACTAAGTTAAATAAAGTTCTTAAGTTCATTAAAAACAATAAATTTCTTTTTACTACACCTGTAAACAAACAGTAAATATAACGTCATCAAAAAAATAAATAACGCATGGATGTCTTATCTAAAAGACCGAACATACGACGACGTTGGCTTGTACGGCAGATTATAATCTACATAATACATGTATTTTCTTTTTCTAAAATGCCAGGATCATATGATAAGCATAATAGCACAGAATGAAATAATTTGAAAAAGTAAAATTATTTGATTACAATTATTTAAAAATTGATTTTAAAGTTTGTAAACAATTTGTCTAAGCTACCCTCTTACACTTGCAAAGAAATGAAAAAATAAATTGAAATAAAAAGGTTTTATTTTTGTTAATTCAACAAACAAACGTTGGTTAGACAACAAGCGCAGCAATAAATTGCTTTGAATATACAACAAAAAGTAGTAAACAAAAACTAGTAAACAATTTTAAAAATATTTGTTTAATTTTCTCTTTAATCAAATCATGATATTTAATATATTAAATTAAAAATTAAATTTTATCAGCAATGTGTGCTGAAATGCAGACAGATAGTCAGCCGGTCACACGTTTAAATTATTTAAAAATAATTTTAATAGAAAAAAAAACCTTAAAATAGCTGGGCTTTCGTTTCAAAATTAATTTTTAATTTTTTTTTAAAACAATGGAAAATTAACTAAGAATTATAGAAAAACTATGAGATTAGCAAACTCTTATCACTGCCAGTCAATTCAATTAAAAACATACGATGATCTGGCTGAAAAGAATTTTATAGTCACCACACCATATATACATACACCTTATTTGATAAATTATGAGTAGATTAAACCAAATAGAAATAATAATTTTCAATGCCATTTATCGACGGTCAATGAAATTTCCTTAATAGGTAGTCTTCAAATCCTACGTTGTAAAACTGAGAGAAGATCCTGATATCATAACAAGACATAACAATTTGCGTATGGATGGATGTGCAAATACATAACTCAACCGTTTAATGATTTTTATTAGGTTCCAAGTAAATTTAACCACAATATACAGCCTCGCGATTATGTTTTTCATAAACATTTCTTAAACAATACTTAGCACAAAGCTTAGAAATCGATATTTTGGGAAAACGGCTTTTCAATTGTACTTTCTTTTACTGTTAATTTAATATTTTCTGTAGTTCCTCTATTCGTGAAGTGTGCCCATTAGACTTTAACTTTTGATTTTAAGCAAAACGAAAAACAAAATCATATTAACACGGTTCCAGTTTCCGATGCGTATTATGAAACGAGCATACATATTTCATTTATTGAAACAATATATTCACTGCTAACTATTTGCATTCAATGCGAATAAATATCATGTTGAAAAAAATAAAGCTGAAAAGAAAAACATTTTTTTTTTGTTTATTTCATTACAACATGCAACAGTATATGTTTGTATTTTATATATTTAAATACAATAATAACAAATAAATAAGTAAAAAAAAGGTTGTGTACATACGAATGAATGAATGAATTTATTTCGAATTTCGATTTGTTTTTAAGGTCTTTTATAGGTTGTTGCGATTAGCAAATATACGTACATTGCAAATTACAATATACATACATACCTGTCTGTATACCTTTAATTTATGTATGTACTATTTATTTATTTACACCGGCTATTTACCACTTTATATAAAGCTTTTCATTGCTTTTATCAAAACCTTTTAAAATATTTTGAAATGTTCACTGGTTGCTGGTGTGGCTGACTGTATTTTTGTTTAATTGTGTGAAGTATTCATTTTAAAAATGCTTCATTTGCTATTTAATTAAATATTTAATTGCACTTCAAAGCTTTCGCTTTCTACTGTGTTTTACAGAAAAAAAAGCTTGTGAAAAGCAAATTAAATGTCAAACAATTACACAAACAAATAGAGTAGCATACATATTTATTATATTGCCTTTAAGAAGGTTCGGCGCTTGAAATTTGACCAACTTGACACTGTTAGTGTCTTTTATTATTTCCAAGCCTCTCCTTAAGCTTAGTTGCTTACATTATTTACAAGCCTAAGGGCACTTATCTTCTTTAGTGGGCACAATAAATATATACAGCAATGAACTTAAAACTCGTCAGTGATATTGCATTGAATTAGGATGAAACCTCGAAACCAGGCATGTAGTGAACTACGACATTTACGTGTAAAAGAATCAAATAATTTCACATTATCCTTCAATGACTGTTTAGATGCAATATCTACTGAATATCAGAGAAAAACTTGGAAAATTAAACGATCAGCTTTAATTCATAGATAACTGTGTAAACTTCATAAATTTTTTACAAAAATTATAAAAATTTAAAAAACCATCTACATTTCCTATATTAAGCTTTAAGGCATATTCTCTTTATAGCTGCCTCCTAACTAACTACATAGGTAATTAGCTATATTGCTATACATGAATACGTACATACACACATCATGAACTTCTTTATAATTGAAAATCTAATTTCATTATATATTTATTAATTACAATACAATTACAAATTATATTATATTTATATATATTTATTAATTACAATACAATTACAAATTATATTATATTTATATACGAGCGGAATAACATGACCATATATGCGCGGTGTAGTGTCACAGACCAGTGTCTCTGGTGGGAATCGAACTCACGACCCTCACGCTAATGGTCTAGCACACTACCCACTAAACTACCAGGGCACCAATAATTTCATAAATCTACCCCTACAACATAGAATATCAAGGAACCATTTTATCCGTGAAATTTAAATTTTAAAAACATAACCTATACAATATAGCACGACTTTATGTTGAGAACAATCGAATACGATTTACAAATCTGTTTTCATGATGTCGTTTTAATTCAAATACAATTAGTTTAATAAAGTTATTAAGTTATACAACAATTATAATAATAAACAAAATAATAAAGCACTAAGAATTTATACGATAACAACAATATAAACAATAATTTGTATAAAATCTTACAATAATTTGGAACCTTTTTTCAAATTCAAAATGACAAGTTCGTCATGTGTACTATTATTATGAATTAAACTTTTACTACAGAATACTATCGAAAACTTTCCATAATAAATTAGTGGATTTTGTCAAAAACACGACAAATGGCGAAAACTTACAAAGCATACACGAAAAAAGCGAAAAATAACAGAGAATCATGTTATTTAAACTGTAAACATACAAATATAATACATATGTATGTATTGTATTGAATATATGTATGTATGGATTTCAAATTGTTATTATAAAACAATAATAATGAAATCTTGTGTTATTATCATGTGAGATCAAAATATAAACTTAATTCCTATTCTCATACGAGCGTTGGATACAAGTGGAAATAATAAAAGCCGATCTTAGTCATTGAATTACTAAAAATAAAACGAAAATGAGAACGTAAACGTAAACGAAAACAAACAAAATTTTATGATTGTTGTTCCCCACAATTAATAAGATATTCAAATGATTGCCGAGACGACCGCCAAATGGCATTCTGTTCTTAAAAACATTTTGCAGTTTTCAATTTAAATCTGTATTTACAAACATTTTAAATATTCATACTTGTGTTTGAGATTGTAATTGTGTTTGAACACTTCATTGTTTTTTCTTTCTTTTTGTATTTTTCATTTTTTATTTACTTTTGAGAAATAAACATTCGCTAACGTTTTATAATTCGATTTTAATTGGTAAAACAACAAGTTGGAAAACTCATTCCAATAAATGTTAGGTAATGTAATATTTAAAATTCTATTTAATTTTATATAACAACTGTTACACTTTAAAAATGAGACTGTAAAGCAGTGTAAACAGTAAGTAATCCAATAGTATACAATACAAAGTGAAAATCAGTAAAAACATCACACGATCGCAACTTTTACATAAACTTAGCTGAATAAACATAGTGTGTGTACATTGCTTAATTCTTTTTGTTAGCAGCAATAGTTGTGTTTTGGGTGCGTTTTTACTGGATTTTACGAGTTTTAACTGGACTGTGTGAATAAAACATATGCCAACAAATAGAGATTTTTAAGTTGTTATAGTAAAAATATTGTCAGTAATCAATATTCAATACTAAAAAGCATATCAAAATATACGTACATTTGTATGAATGGTTTACAAGTAAATAGAGAATGAAAAACATTGGATTTTCTTTGTAAACTAATAAAGGGAAACAATATTAATAAAATTAATGCAATTTTCAAAATCTAAACGTTCATAAAATTACAGTCGTGTCTTTTCAGATGCAAAGCACAGAGGAGACATTTATACTAACTTCAGTTAATCATCTTAGAACAGCTGTAAAGAAAATCTGTGTTTTAATCCTCTTAGAACAGCAGTAAAGAAAATCTGTGTTTTAATCCTCTTTCACTGCGTAGTATTCCGGCTGTATGGTTTGAAAAGTAGAAATACATATATGATATATATACATAGGCTATGTAGTCATATATATTAAACAGGAAAATAAAACAACAACAAATTTAGAAAGACTACTTGAATGTCCTGTACAGCAAGTATTGTTTGAGACAGCGTCAAACTCTGACATTAGCTTAAAGAAAATGTGACACTTTTTATAGATTTTTATTGAATAACCAGAGAAAACAAAAATAAAAACTTGTGAAAGTCTGGCAAGGGAGTGAAGAGTTTCCATAAGGAAGATTTTATGGAATTATTTCCAAAATAGCAACAAGTTATACAACAGAATGCTGCAAATGGAAAGGATTGCTTGTTAAGAATCGTATTTTGTCAACCCTACACTGATCGGTTATAACAGTAGAATTCTGAATAAGTTTGCAACACATTAACACGTTGACTGCCGCGGCAATTTTAAAAAAAACTGGCCACGCACGCCTGTTGACTTTTTGTTCTTTTCCCAGAAGCCATTTATTGATACAAGCACTGATATAATACGATTTTATTCGTAGCTACACAAAGATGGCAGGTTTAGTGAGTTCGAGATAACTCGCAGTTGGCACCCTAGAAGGGAACGCAATCTACGACTTATCTCGTAGTCGGCAGTCAACGTGTTAAGATGTTAAGAACAGACAGAATAATACTACACTGTCATACAACATTTCGATAACTTAATATGTTATTTTAATTTGTTGTTCAAGTAATTATTAACGACTCAATCTATACCATTATTATGACAATGCGAAACATTGAATGTTTGTATACTTTGAAGAAGAAAGAGATGGTGTGGTTATACGTATATCTTCTTTATAAGCTCTGGTATTAATTATATTCCTTTATAAGGAATCATAAAAACCATTAAATGTGATGAATTTCTTGAGAATGCGTCATTCTGCGTGACACAATTGTTGATATTTTGCGGGGCACACGTATGTATGACAACATCAGTAATTGTTTATTTATACTAGAAAGCAAAATAACAACATGAAATAATAAAATAAACATATGTATATATGTACGTCTTGTATATTAACTTTTATTTGATAACAAATTATACTGTCGCATTAGTACCGGCTAAATTTGTATCGTTTTATTGTCTTCCATCATTCTTAAAACAGTCATGTAGCGATCCACTTACGCTACAATATAAATAAGATTTAATTGATGATTTTTACTCCATGACCTTCAAGAATATCAATTCTGCAGATATATATGCATAACGTTTACTAACCACTTGGACTACAGCTGTATACGGGCAAAACTCCCTGACACTAATGCCACCGAGAATAAGAAAATCAATAAAAACAAAACACGAGCGGCAAGTGCAGGGTCACAAGACAAGTCAACAACACATATCACCGCTGCCACCACCACAGCCAGCAGAGACAATAGAACACCAACAATAACAATAACAATAGTAAGCGGAAGTCAATAAAGAAAAAATAAATCAACAACAAACAAATGAAACTTTATATAAAAAAAATTGCATTGAAGATATATTCAGAACTTATAGGAAATAAAATTATTTCCATTACTTCATCTGTTCTAAATGAAATAAAATAAAAAACAAACTCTCACCACTTACATACCTGTTGATTTTTTTTTATCAACAAACTTAAATACGCTTGAAAATATTTCCACTCCAATTTTCTGCTATTTGCAAGGCCTCTATAACAACAGTAACAATGCAAACAGTAAAGCCGTATAATTTTTATATTACTTGATAATATTGCGGAAATTTTCCTTAATTTTATTTCGTTAATTAGATAAAATTTATTCTCTGGTTACACTGCAGTTTTAATCAATTAGGCGATCGAATATCTTATTAGCACTTTTACACTTGGACTTTCATTTTTTGACTGTCATCTGATTTTATTGTCAAATAAGTAGTTTTTTTGTAGTCAGTACTGCCAACAGACACTGTAATTATTTCAATAAATGGTGGTGTTCATATAATCATATACGGTCGTATTCAATGTTGCCAGGATGTTGAAAAATGTGTAACCAACCTTTGAAAAAGAAATCACCAAAAATGGGAACAAATATCCAAATTTATTTAATTCATAGTTTTTTTTCTTTTTTCTGATGTTAAATTCAAAAATATTATGAATATTTCAACAAAGAATTTCCAATTTGCAGCTTTTGTAAGCAATTAGCCTAAAACAAATGTAGATGAAGTTGTGAAAGACAGACAGTAAGAAAAGTAAAAAAGTCGAAAAGAGCAAGCCAAATTATCCATTTTAAATTCCTATTATTTTTTATGCACAAACTCTGTCCATGAATAAGTTTAAGAGTAAGAAAAATCACTCAAAAATTTATTTACGACTGATTTAAAGATAAATGTAGATATTTTGTAAATTTTATATTGTTTGTTTTTAATTGTTTTAATATTTTTATTCATTACACAATATGTATATTAATTTTATAGATGTGTAATAAATAAAATTACTGAGACTTGGCAACACTACGTACATAAAGTGAGCTTCTTTTATTTTTGGAATTATTTTTAATTCAGACAAAAACCACCCAGTTGGTAGTGCAGTGCAAAATGGCATTATATACATCGGCAATGCCATGCAATTTGAGTAACGAATAGTGGTGAATTTAATTTTTATTCACTACTCCTATGAAACTCACAGGACTGATCGATTCTTGATCCAAATAAACTAAACAAATACAACAACTACCACCCATTCTCACTCACCACCAACAAACAAGACCCCAAAAATTCTTTTGAAACTAGACTGGATTATTTTTCGTTTATACAAACAAACCGGATTCGAAAAAAGAATATGCGAATTACAAATGATTTTTTTTTGTTTTTTAACGAACGAACGAATTTCTAACCACAACTAGTGTTGCCAGAAAGAAAAAAATTGTAACCCAACTTCTGAGAAACCAACTACCAAAATTAAAAAATAATATAACCAAATTTAAATTCTTACTATTTTTTCTAATTTTTTTTTATTTAAATTTCATATCCATTCAACATCATTAATTCTCTCTTTGTTTAATAATAATTTATTTAATTTATGTTTTTGTTTAATTTTTGGATGTGTTTCCTTTTGTCTTGTCATTAAAGGCCGTCTCAATACAACCATGCATACCCCTCAATTCAATGCGAAAATTTACAACGCTTTGAGAAAAAAAAGTAGTAAACAATTTGTGCATGTATGTAAGAATGTGTTTGTAAAAGTCAGCGACATTAACGCGAATTTCATTCATTTCGTTGTGATTTTTTCATTAAACTTTAAACAAAAAATCTTTAACAAGTAATATAAATTCTTAAATGTAGTCACAGTTTTATAAACGTTAAACATAAATCAAATTAAATAGTTTTAAAAGAATCTTTAAAACAAATATAATCCTAAGAAAATTTTTAGAGTGAAATATATATTGCACAGCAGCAGCAAAAAAGCAACAAGATCACATACAATTTTTTGTCTTCAGTTTTTTTTTTTTTTTTACGGTAGAGGAATTAAAAACGGAAAAGAAGGTTAAACACTAGTTAAAAACCCAAGCAGTAGTATTAAAAAATTTTGCTAATATTTTACTTATTAAAGTGTATTGATAAAGTGATAAATTATTAAATTGATTTTAAAGCAAAATAGTGGTGTTAGAAAAGGCCTCTCGAGAGCGATAAGCTGGAAAACAAGAAAGAAAACAGTTGAAAAATGTTACGGACTTTGGAGTGTAAGTGAGAAAGAAATGAGTGTGTGTTAGTGATGATGAAGAAGAAAAAGAATTAATAAAATATAACAACAAATACAATAACAAATAAAACACTGTTCAACTCAATAGTCATACATATTGTTGTTGTTATTTTTTTATCCGCTTCCAATGTTTGTTCTTCGTTCGTTCATTCTTAATAATTTTTCTTTTATTTTTATCAAATAGTGTAGTGTTGTTGATGTTATTGTGGTTTGCATAAAAAAAGACAAGTTGTTGCTTCTTTAGGCCGCACTTTGTTGCTGGTGAAAACAAAAAAAAAACAAAAAAATAAAGCGATAGCAGCGGCATACAGGGGCGCCTGTTACCTATACCACTCACTCATTCCACTCGCTAATATTGTTCTCTCAGTCACTACTACTACTACATCACTACTAAACAACCGACCAACCAACCGCTACTGTTGTTAACCTCCAGGTGCATTCATGATTCAAAAAATAAACAAAAACAAGAATAAAACATAATGGCTAAATCTTTGCCAAACAAAAATAAAAATTAAATAAAATAGTAAAAAATAATACAAAATTATTCTAATTTGTTAAGAAAAAAATAAAAACGAAAACAAAATCAAAAAATTCAAAAGTGCTGTGAAGGGCATATTCTTTCTCATCGTTCTTTTCATTTTGTGCTTAAAATTCGCAAAAACACTAAACAACAAAGAAACATTTTACACTGCAGGTAATTAAACTCAACCAACCAGCCAAACAAACAAATAAAACAACATGTTTGAAAATGTTCACAAACGAAAACATTACTTTTATTACTTTCGTAAATAAATAATGAAATTCGTCCATTGGGATGGGACCCTTTATATTTTAGGAGTTTGTCTTTAGGGTGACCGTGTGTAGAATTTAACACGTTGAATGCCGCGGCAATTTTCAGAAAACTGGCCACGCACGCCAACAATGACTTTTTGTTCTTTTACCAGAAGCCATTTATCGATACAAGCAGAAGCCAGAAGCCTTTTATCGATACTAGCCCTGATATAATACGTATGTATTCGTAGCTACACAAAGATGGCAGGTTTAGTGAGTACGAGATAACTCGTAGTTGATTTGTTCTTTTACCAGAAGCCATTTATCGATACTAGCACTGATATAATACGATTTTATTCGTAGCTACACAAAAATGGCAGGTTTAGTGAGTACGAGATAACTCGTAGTTGGTTTGTTCTTTTCCCACAAGCCATTTATCAATACTAGCACTGATATAATACGATTTTATTCATAACTACACAAAAATGGCAGGTTTAGTGATTACGAGATAACTCATAGTTGGCACCCTAAAAGGGAACGTAGTCTACGAGTTATCTCGTAGTTGAGAGTCAACGTGTTAAAGTTCTGAATTTTGAGTTACCCATTCTATCCCATATTTTAGTCTCTGGACTAATTGTTGTTGTTGTGAAGCTTCTCCCTGTATATAAGAAATAAGATTGTTGGTTTTGGTTTTGTGTATATGGTTGTAGGCCTGTGTTATTCGGTGGAGATGGAATGGGTTAGAGATGAAAATTATTTGTTGCTAGTTGTGTGTGTATGTTGTCTAACGTTATGTGGTTGGTAGTCCTAGGAAGTCCGCTGTTGTCGTTGGGTTCAGCCACAGGTCTATGGATCGCAGGACTGTCGGCTTTGCTGGACAGCTAAAGATGTGCACCGTGTCGTGTGGTGCCTAATTGCATGAAGGGCATCTATCCAAAGTTCCCGGGATGATCCCTGCCCTGTAGCTATTCAGGATGTTCGACCATCCTGATCTTACTGGGCTTCCAAACTTGATTTTCTAAGGCTTCTACCTGAAACGCAAATGGTAAACTTGTTGACTGGTGATTTTAAAAACAAAAGTGATAAATAAAATGTGATGTCTGGTAGAGATCTTTCAAATGCATATTTTCATATGCAGATTTCATTGTCATTATTTCCATTATATTTTGCTTCAAGGCTTTGTTTCATGTTTGCTTAAATAAACTCTATATGACTTAGACATTAACTCTGGAGTTCCTACCCAAATTGTATTTTCAAAGTGCTATGCATTTTAGTAACACGTGCGTATTCCAAAAATACAGAGTATTTCGAGAATTAAATCTTTTCATACAGTTCACGGCGAATTCATGTAACCGGTAGGATCGTCTAAACAGCTGATACTACTACGATTGTCAAAATTTGTGTGTGTATGTTGTGCGTGTGCGTTTTGTTGTTAATCTTTTTTCTTTTCCATTTTTTTTCTTCCTATTTTGACAGCCGAAAGAGTGTTTTACAAAAACAAAATGTTGTTTTTGCATTGTTGTACTTGTTGTAGACTTACGGCTACCTTATATGAATTTGCCGTGATATTGTTCTACTCGTGTTTCGTGTCGTTGTAGTCAATTGCTGTAAATTCCTTCGTATTACAGCAGGAGGTGGAGGACCATTACTAACATAAATGAACACATTCTTGCTAAATATGGTTTCAACTGTTTTCCTAGTTTTGTAATTATACAGTGTCAATTGTACAGCGTCTACCTGTCACTTGTCAAAAGAAATTGTACACAATTGAAGAAATAAATAAACCAAAATGTTGAATGTTCAATATATTTATGCGTGAGCACATATATGTTAGTAACAATTTATCCACCGAGACGATCAACCGATTCTAAGGATATTAGAAAACGCTCTGACTATTACTAGTAATTACTTTACGCATCTACTATCTCCACGTTTTCTTCTACCTACTATGAGAAATATACCATCTACTTATTATTTTAATTTTTCATATCATAAATTAAAAATTATTAAATAGGTAGTACATCCTTATTTAGAGAATTGAAAATAACATGAATTTTAAATTGCCTATCAAATGTTTGTATTTTCTTTAAAATCTTACTTAATATTCTTGCTTTCTTGATAAAAATTTTAAAAGATTTTAATATTATTCCATTTTTGTTTTTGTTTTTTTGCAGACTTTCCGGATAATTTGTATTCAACGAAACAAATAGTTTCTTTCAATTGATAATATTTTTTAATACAATACTGCGAAACAACGATATTTATGTATGCATGTATACGAAAGGAACTGGGACAGCCCTGTCAGCATGAAAAACACATAATGAAATGCTTATGTTTACGCTTTTCATTACTGTTGCTGATATCAATACAAGAAAGATAAACAGCCAGGCAGAAAGTCAACTAATATCGAAAACTAACAACAAGTAAAGACATCGTCCATCGTCAACCAGCCAGGCAGCAATCACCTGGAAACCCCAAACCAAATAGCGATACGGCGAGCAAACAAACAAAACAAAAAAGAATAACAGAATGTAGAAGACAATAAAACAAAGAAGAAACAACATAAAATACAAACGAAAAATAAAAACAAGAGAACAACAACAAAAACGAAACTAGGTTTTCAAAAATATTTATTTAATAATAAAAAAAAAAAAACAAAAATTAAACCATACACATAAAATCTTAAAAAAAAAGTAGAAAAAATGAATAAATTAAAATCCAAATGGTTAATAGTACTTAAAAAAACTAACAAGTAATAGGATTGCAAAGAAAAAAAAAAAAAAAAAAGAAACAAAAACAAACACACTGAAATACTCAAATAAAATTAAAATTAAGCAATAGAAGAAACCTCTTGCTCGTAGCGTTGTTATTATTACAAATAAATAATAAAAACAAGTAAATATATATAAAACGGCAACACAAAACTGTAATAAAATTTGGCAATACAAAGAAAAAAAAAAGAAGGAAAAAGATATACAAAAACATATTAACAACGGAACCAACTATAGCCAACACCAACATAAAACCTAGAAAAAGTCACGATCAACATTTTGGTTTATTCAGAAACAACAAAAACAAGGTACGAGAAAAAGGTTTCCCAAAATATTATATTTGTTGGCCAAGCAATACAACAAAGAAAAAAGATATAGAGACAATTTAAAATACAGCAACAAAGGCTAAGAGAAATAAGGAAGAACTAACGATAGAAATAAGAGAAAATAGAAACCTTTATTATCCTCTTCATCAGTAGCATCTTACTTTTGAAAGCGTCATCATCAACATCATTAAATTGAATGGTTTTTGTATGGAATTGATAGCCTTTTGAAACGGAAAAACAATAATTGGCATTAATGCTGTTTTTGTTGCATTGATGTAATATTGCAGCTATTGTTGTGTTTACAAATCGTTTAAAACTCCTACAATACCAAAAACCACAAAATATATCGACCACACTCCATACAAAAAAACAAAAAGTATTGACATTATTTTCTAACAGTGCCAAAAAGCGTTGACATTACTTGCCACATTATAACAGCAATAAACAGGCAGTAGCGTTTTGCTGTAAGCAACCTTTAAAACGCCTAAGGAAATAACAACGAAGAGAGAGTTAATAGTGGTGGCTGTCATCTAACGTATTCGTTTTAAAAAACATCACTGCTTTTAATGTTGCCCATTTCATCTGAGAAGCTGTCAACAGCTTTCTATACGTACATTTATTTCGGCTAAAACTCTAATAACCACCAAATACTGAAAGACAAAATTTAATAAAACAAAAACTTTTGGAAGTTGCTAAGGGCTCACTCACCGAAACCTATACAAAGAATTAAAACGTAAATTTCTACAATTTCGAGAATAAAAAAGAAGATAAATCCAACCAAAATGGCCGATTTAGATGAGGATCGAAAGCGAAGGTAAGTTTAACTTAATATTTCAGTATTCATTAGAAATCTTTGTTATAGTACAAACCTGAACAAAGGAACAACAAAAACGAAGAACGTTTTACTAACATGTGATGTTATAATCATAATTTAAATTTAAAAAATATGAGTTATTAAGGCTCTCTTTCGTCACTAATAAATGAAACACAATTTATCACGACTTACCTGAAAACCTTTAAATTCGAAAATGTATCACAAAATTTTGCATTCGTCAGATAATTATTTCAGTATTTTAAAATTCTTTCCTTTTGTTTTGTATTTGTATTTAATTTTCTAAAATTACATTTGATTCGCGAATTGTTGTTTGCGTTGTATTGTTTACACTATTCTACACAATTTTCTAAATAAACTTGTCTTAAAAGTGAAAAATTATATTTGCCAAAGCAAATGACACAATATTCGCATAAAGCTCAGCTGTATTATATTGACATAGAAATATGTATGCACATGTATACATACTTATGTTCTCTAGACATGACCGAAATTAAGCATACCATACCAAAGCAATTGATTTTTCAAAATTTATTTAATATTTCGTGTTAAAAAAAAACATAAAATAAAACATTTTCATATAATTTTTTTGTTTCTTTCTTTCCATTTCATTCAATTTTTTTATTACAATTTTTTGTTGTTTTTTTTTTTGTTGCAACTATACAAGGTGTTGAGTATTTGGGTGTTAGAATTTCAATTAAGAAGCGCAACAACAACAAAACTAAAAAAACTAAACAATATAACATTTTTGCTTTAGTTAATACTATATAACATGGTATATATTAAATTGTATTCTATAGATTATAAATAAAGCATCTAAACGTGCGTAACAGCAATTAATTACAAGCCTAACGAACATATCACCACAATGATTGATTTTTATATTTGATATGTACGTATATATATTTTAAAATAATCAGCAAAACAAATTTTGAAACAATATCAAACAAAAATCTTAAAGTAGCATCTAAATTTGTTAAAAGGTGTTTTTGTTAACAAATTTTTTTTCTAATGGCCAACAGAAAAAATTAAAAAAAAACATTAAAATATAAAATCATTCAAGATATCATTTATTAAAAAAAAATATCAACGTTTATACAAAAAAGACACAAAACCAAACGCATTTAAAATCAGAATTTAAAGTGTTGAACCGCTTTAAAAAATGACAAGCGAGGGAATATAAATACGTTTGCTATATTTGTATTTTCCAAAAGATGTTTTTCAAATACACGTATATCAATATTACATTTTGTTGTTGCTGTCGGTGTTGCTGTCGTTTTTTTTTTTTTTGTAACCAAACGTCGTTCATTTTCTATCCATCAAGTAGATGTAGATTCAATACAGAAAAAACAAAAAAAAACAGTAATTACAGTTTTTTTTCTATTAAAAATGTTCTGCTTTTGTTGTCCGCGACCGTCTGTGCTTTTTCGTTGTTAATTTCATTTATCTTAAAAACAATTTCGTTTCGTATTGCTTTTAGTCTGTCTCCGCTTTTGTCTGTCCATCAGATACTGTGCCTCTCTAGCATCATTTTATTTTAAAGTGACACTGACTTTGCCTTTTTGTTAAATATTTGCCATTTTTTCATTAAAATGCTGATAGTTTTTGGTTTTTTTTGAAAGCTAACTATTAAGTTTGTCTAAATCTATACACTGCGATTTGCTATCGCATATACATACATATGTATGTTATATACACTACAAATTTGCTTTTCATATTGTTAAACCACATTAAATTAAGTTTAATAATAAAAACTTAACCTTAAAGGTCAAAGATTAGTGTGTGCTCTACACGCATACGCACGCAGTCTTTGGAAAACAATTTTATTTTTCATGATTTTGATCATTATTATAATATTTTTATGCTTACAGACATTATTATATTATTTATTATATTCCATGGAAATAAATTTTTGTTTTTAAATTAGCTCCTTCAAACGGTCGTTATAATCTGTCATTTTATTTAGAAACTCATTAATAATGTTGGACGCCTGTTTGATATTGTCTCTGGTTATGTGTAGATTTTCGAAAAAAATTAAAAAAATAACATTAGATTCTCTCTTTGTTGTTTTTGCTGTTTGTTTGCCGATTTCTTTATATATATGTATGTATGTATGCATATACATATAAATATATTTGTTGGATAAACATAAAATTTTTCACTATCGTCAGCACTTAAAAAAAAAAAAGAGCCAATCGTCGTCATTTTTAGAACAAGAAAAAAAAAGATTAAAAAAATACAACCAAAATACAGCATAATACTTCGCACAGTGGACTAAAGAGCGTTTAAAGATCAAAATAAGGTTTTCTAGAGAGAAAGAATTTTATGTTTTTACGAGACTTTTAAAGCCAGTTTAAATTTAAATTGTTTGCTGTTTCTTTCTTTTGTTAAGGATTAGTTTTTATAGGTATTTTAATTACTATTTGCCATTATGATTCCAGCTGATTTATACCTTTTGGCAAATGAAAGCCCTTTTTCACTAATTGTAGTTCTGTTGTCCGTTTTTGAATACCCAATTATGTGATTAAGACCATCAATGTTTCTATTTGTTATCTTTACAACACGGAATTAAGATCGTTTAGTAAAATTTTGTTCAAGCTGCCATTCATTTACGACCGATGCATGGAATAAATAGTAAAAATTAGCATCTTACTGGTGCATCCAGTAAAAAAAATAAACATTTGCATCCAACTCGATATTATTAACTTATTAATTGCACCAGTACGCTGATATTTTCCAAAATATTTGCTACGACTTGTAGATACTTTTTGTTCTTCTTTCATTTCAGAAACGAAATAAAGTGAATATTTTTGAAATCAATTGATGAATGATGATAAATATTTAAATTAATAGGAGCACTTTTGTCGATGGATGTTTTTATTATGATAATTCATAATTTGGTTTCCCATTTAATATCTCTTTAAGTCTACAATTTTTTTGTGCCATTATGTACCACAGTGGTTCTGAACATAATAGATGAACACAAAAAAATAAAAATTAAAAGTATAAGTATAAGAAAAAGCTTAAAACTTCTCTATTATTAATGATAGATATTACATCATTACAATTTAACCAATAACTTGTGGCGGGTTGGCTGGCTGGTTGACTTAATAAGCTCATGTGTGTGAATGTATGTATATTGCGAAGCTTATGTGTGTGTGTGTACGAGCGTGCGTTTTTATTTTATGGATTGGCAATAATGAACGTCGTTGTCACTCATTCACTCTCTAGTGCTCACTTACTCTTTCTATACGTACTTAATAACAATGTAGCTTTAGACTGTTCTATCAGCTAACCAGCCAGCCAGCCAGACGTACATACATATGTAGTTAGTGGCCAAGCCACTAGATCCATTCATTCTATCATTCATTCATGCTCTATGATCGTTGGGTCAGTAAAGCAAAACTCTTTAAAAATTTATTTATTTCCATGAAATAGAAACCGCAACGCTTCGAAAAAAAAAACAATTGCACACTCATTCGTTTGCCTGCTTGCCTGTTTGCCTGATTGCCTGCCTGCTCATAAGAAATAGTCAAAATAAAACTTTAATACGATGAACTACGTTAGAGTTGTACTAACAGTAATAGAAGTGTTGGCAGAAAGTTCAGAATTAGTAGTTGAAATCGAAGTGGAAATAGAAACGTTCATTGTTTGAAAAAAAAAAAACTAAAAGAAAAGAAATGAAAACAAAGCCTAACTTTTTAATTTTTATAATAAAAAAAAAAAGAAATAAGCAACTAGTGACTGACTCACAGTGATATAGAATAGATTTAAAGTCACTCTTGAAAACGTGTGTGCTTGCTTGGTTCTTGGCAATTCGTATCGTTTTCCTCCTTTTTATTTTTAAAATTTCTTTATGATACAATAAAAAAAAAAAAAATGAAATTAAAAGACACAAAATTTTATTTTCAAATGTTGACGGTTTTATTTATGTAAGGTTTATTATCTGTTTTGGTTTTTGTTTTCTGTTTCTGTTTTATTTATTTATTTGTTTTTTTTTTAATCGACACGATTTTGTGGTCATTTATTAGCTCGTGTTTTAAATTTAAAGTTCAAAGCCAAAGCCACAGACACAGATACAGCCATTGACAAAATTAATGAAAACATGCGTTACAAAACCAAAACACACGATTCTACCAAAAGTTCATAATTTAAACGAAACTAATAATAATGTGGCCCATTGTGTTAAACCAGTAATTAAAAGAAAGAAAAAAAAAAAATTGTTTTTAAATGTTATTAAATTATGCTGCCTTCCAGGGATCATTATTGGCGGTAATTTAAATATTCATTATTTTTCATAAACCTTTTACTGTTATGTGTATATTATGTCAACTTATTACATTACGATGTATTAGATCATTATAGGTTACGTTGATTAGGTTAAGACAATTGAAAAGTATAAATTTTGGAAATCTAACAGGGATTTTACTAATAATTGTTTACATTCGGATATTTCAAGAAGATTTACATAAGTTATTGTAAATATGTAACTGTTCCTTCTCTTTTTTGTTTTGATCATCTAAAGCTCTTTCACAAAGAGGGTGTTTTTTTTTTTAATTTTACAAAATTAAGGAAGTTTCAAAACTAGCTTATAAACTAGCAAACTAACGCTTGCATTGTGATATTTTTATAACATGAAAATTAAAGTGAATATTTTCAGTTTTTATGCCGTTAAATAGTAAAGTTTATTCGAAATCGAACTAAATTCCATAGCACACGTACAATATCACTCACGAATTAATTAAAATTTCCTTAACAAAGCAAGACAAGGACTTAATCATGGATACTAGACAGAGCAAAAGATCTTTTCTAATTAAAAAAATACCAAATCTTCCACGTTATAGTACAAACAGTACCTCTATCTATATGTATATTCATATCATCTGGCCTAAGCTTTATTTTTAAATACATTTCTCCTCCATTTTAAGCAAGCCAACCTCGTTTCACATTTCGCTATTTAATTACAACATGCACAGCTTTCCTTGATAGCCATTAATTTTAGTTGGTATTGTATTGGCTTATTAAACGTAAGGTTGTGGTCCAAACCTCTGCCCAGACATCTCGAACAAAACGAAACATGAACAAAATATTTCTTCGGAGGCTTCCTCTTAGCAAACATTTGCAAAAAATCTGATAGCAAATAAAATTGCTATGAAAAATTTCTTAAAAATGTGTTATTCGGAGTCGACTTTCAATTTTAGGTCACGCCACTCATGGATAAAATTAACCAACACAACGTGGATGGTGTGAGAAGCTAGGTCGTAATCTTTACTAAACTGTTGTAATGGCCAGTTAAGTAAATAGCATCCTCCTTTCCAGGCCTACATATCTATTCAACTAATATTGATTATCTCAGTTCAGTGAATACATAATAAGACCAATTTTGTAAGGTTGGGTAGGTTAGGTTAGAGGACGTATCCATTGGACGTAACATCCTGAAAAAAAACAAGGACGAATAATAGAGGGAATAGGAAAGGGAAGAACGGGAAACCAGCTCAAGCTACTAACGAATCTGTGGAGAGCCTTGATGTCGGATACCGACACAGTATTCAAACTCTCAAAGAAGACCTTGCCAAGGGTCCTCAACCAAAGGTCAAAGGTTGGGTAGCTTTTTGAAATTATTTTTAATATTAGTTGTGATATTTTATTTAAAAATCTTAACTCTGGCTGACGATTTCTGGGGCATTGTTTAATTGTTTTCTTTCCATTTAGATCTGGTGTTGTATATATTGGCAAAAATGCTATATTGATGGATTACGACATCTTGATGACAGCTTATCTAATAAAAAATTTATTTTAAATGAAATTCCTAGGGTTTTCAGAAAGTTCTAAAAAAGGCAGTCAAATTTATTTTTTATGGACTATCTTCAGATGAGTTTATTCAAAATTAAATTAATTTAGAATAGAATTTAAACTTGAAAGCCACAATGATGCTAAATTTTTTTTAGAGTTTAAAAAAGAAAAATTTTTTTTTTGTATATTTTTTTTTTTCGTTTCCATATTAAATTATTTGAATACAAGATTTGTAGAATATTTTATTGCCTGTTGTGATTGTTGTTGTTATTGTTGTTGTTTATTGTATTTAATTACTTGGCTGTTTATTTGGTCACACTTTTTAATTAATAAAAATTAAATTGTTTCTTGATGATCGTTCATTCGTTTGTTGATCGTTAGCGTTTCATTTCATTATGTTTCGTTACGTTACGTTACGTTATGTTGATGTTGCGCTGTGGTGTGCTGTGTGTTCAATTAAATCCTATTTTATTTATTTAATGTTAATATTTAATTAAAATGCGTTCTATATCGTACTCGTTGGTATTTTAAGAATTTATTTTATTTATTTCGTTTATATATACAAACGTATTTGTTTTTTACTTGTAGTATTATGTGGCGGCTCATTAGTTTTTGTAGTTTCGTTTTATTGATTTATTTTTTACATACATATGCACATACATACAGTATGTGTATATGAATGATTGCATTTAATTTATACATATAAGTTTATATAAATTTTGCTTTTATTCCTGAGATCACGAAATTACTTAATTGTTGCTTATTTGAAAAGTGCCAGGCATGTTGTTGAGCGTGCGTGTGTTGTTTTGAAAATTTTAATTAACAAAAATTGTAAACTTTTTTTTTTTGTTTCTTTTATCAATCAATTATTTTATTTATTGTTTTTCTTTTGCTGTTTTTTTATTTAATTTTATTTTTTATTTTAACTGTTGATTTACAAATTAACAGTTGTGATTCTAAACGCATCGTTTGGTCCCCAATTTTAAGCGGCTTAAATAAATCAAAACAAGACAAAATAAAAAAATGTAGTAGTAAAACAATAATAGTATATAATTATTATCTTATATACCCTTAATGAGGTGTTAATTAATAGTGTTTTGTGTACATATGTATGTATATGTTTTTGTACATTTGTGTATGTACTTGGGGCGTTATAGATTAATTAAGTCATTTGGTTTTTAAGTCTCTGGGGAATTGTATTTATGTGTTTATTGTCAGTAAAATCTGTCAATATTTTAACGAATTAATTATAGCCATATTTCAAGTTTAAGTTGAAAGTTATTACACACACACACATTAAGCAGTAATGAAAGTTTAATAGAATACTAAATTGATTTTTTTCAATCAAGTTGCAGTGCAGTTGCCTGGCAAAAACTCTGAGACCAAATAAAAATTGTCATGAAAAGTTTCTCAAAAATCTGTCGTTCGGAGGCGACTTTAAACTGTAGGTCCCGCCACTCAAGTATAAAATTAACACACATAACATGAATGGTGTGAGAAGCTAGGTCGTAATTCTGGCTGAAGGGTTGTAATGACCAATCACGTATGAATTTCACGCTATATTTTTTATATTGTAGTAAATTCGTTATATTTTGAAAGTTTTGTTTGTATTTTGAAGTGAAAACTGCTCCACGCTTGGAAGACTAATTGTGGAAACTGTCTAAAAAAAATTTAGATTTTTCTATTTTTAACTGAGATCAACACTTAGGATGTAGATTTCCTATTCATACAGTACATTGAGCTGCAATATCCGAAACTGATATACAAGACATGGTATAAGGGAAGTTGAATGTGACAAAGTAGTGTATTATTATTATTATTATTTTTTTAAGACCAGTAAATTTCTTTTTTGTTAATACATAATAATTAATCAATTTTTCATAATTGAGAATCAAATCTTTGGTGAGAATCAAACCAATCCAACAGCTCTGATACTTGAAAATTAGCACACTACACACTATGATACGTGTGGGGGTACCACAATCATCGTATAAGAACAGTTTTGATTGCCTAGAATTTAATAAAGATTACACTAAAACAGAATTTCTTTTCATTACATCTTATACGTGATATACAAAGTGTTGTAAAGTTGTGTTTGAAGATAAAGGCTTTTCGTTTTCCTTGCATTTTTCATTTTTCATTTCCCACTGTATATTAGATATGTTATATAGTTATAGGACAAAAGAATATCTACGTCCCCTATTCGCAAGAAAACTGTTATTCGATTTACTATAAACAAAGGCATTAAAATTGACGATGCTTATCTATACGTATGTATGTATGTATATACCAATTTCTGATGAATAGAACCGGCGTAATTTTATTTAAAAAAAAATACATTTTAAATATTACATTTAATGTATTTTTTCCGTGCCTTGATAACTATTTTAAGCATGCCATTCGGTATTATCAATTTGTATTTGTTTTTTTGTTTTTTTTTTGTTTTTGTATTCTAAACATTGTGTAAACTTAGCAGACTGTATGACTTCTATTTGAAAATATTTTAATCATTTGAGAAGAGTAAATATAATATTTTCAAAGGCAATATAATATAAAACACAATAGAAAATGATAATTATTTATGCACTGTACGATTCCATTTATTTACATAACACTTTACGATTCCAAATGATTATTCATATGATGTTCGTAGGTTTTCAATTTTTTATAAACAATAAAAATCAATTAAATTTGGTTTAAAACGGAAAATATTAATCTCTTTTTGACAGACAATATTTAAGATTTTGGTTTACGAGGCTGGATCAATAAGTCCGTGACTTTTTTTACATCCCTTCTTTTAAGTGAAAGGACAACATTGTTTTTCTCAACAAGTATCTGTTGAAATTGAGACAAGCTGCGTCATTTAGTTTGTATTAAAGGAAATGAAACACGTTGAAATGTAAAATGATTTTTTTTGATTGAAAAAATGTGTGTTTTATTTGAAAAGTCACTGGCTTATAAACACACCCTTGGAAGTAAACAGTTATTATATAATATTATTAACATCTTACTTAAATAGAATTTTACACCCGTTATTCAATTAAAAAGTAATGCTATTATTCCCTTGCAAATATTAAAAATAATTTTTTTTTAAATTTTTAATTAAAATAAAATCTTGTCTCTATTTAATGCAACTAACTGGTTAAACAATTGTAACAAATTGTAAAGACAAATCAGCTTCATACATACATGCGTACGTACATATATTGATATACATTTCTAGTGGAATAACTACAACAAATTAAAACAAATTATTTGCACTGATTTAGTTTTTTTTTATATTTATTTTGTGAAATTTAAAACCCCCATCAACAATGTTTTAGAAAATAATTTCGATTTCATTTTGATTTTCTTTTGGACAACATTTGTGTCATTTAACAAATTTAATAACAAATAAATTTATTTGCCAAAAATAAATCCAATCAGCCAGTCGCCACAACTCATAAAATTGAACATTTCAAAAACAAAATTCTTTTCGCCAAATATACACGAGTTTTTTTTTTTAATTATTTTAAGTTTTATGCGCTCTTCTTATTGACATACTTGTACTATAGAATCTCATATAATTTGAGAGAAAAAGAAGAAACTGTCCATATCTGTACGTAGTCTTACAAATTGGAACGTTTTTTTGTTTGTTATGATTTTTTGTACAAAAATAAAGTGTGACAAAAGCAATACAAATTAATATTTGGTGATGACGTTTGAACTATCCAAGATAAAATGGGGGTGTATAGTAAATATATCAGTAAATGAAACATTGTGAAAGCCATTCTCTGGATGAATGTACATATTCTCTTTCATATCTTTTCGTAATGTTGTATGCGTAAAAGTTTTGGTCATTTAAATCGCTTTTAAAATATAACATTTTAAAATAAGATTGACGTGGACGGAAGTGAATTTGTTCTTTTTTATTTCTTTTTAAGTTGGATTGTTATTTTTTCTTTTTTTTTTGCAAGACATTGTGCATAAAATCGCTGAAAATATTAACCGTAGAGTCGTAACCAACTAAATTTGTGTGGTTCAGGCAAAAACTCTGAGAATAAATAAAATTGCCATGATCGTTTCTCAAAAAATCTGTCGTTCGGAGTCGACTTTAAACTGTAGATCCCGACATTCATGTATAAAATTGCCACACACAACATGAGTGGTGTGAGAAGCTAGGTTGTAATCCTGACTAAAGGGTTGTTATGGCCAATTATGTATGTATGTATCGTCTAATGAAAATTAGTTTTTTTTTCTATAAAAAGAATTTTATTTACAAATAAAAGCGGTTTTTACAGATTAAGAAAAATATGTTTCAAATTTTAAATAACAAGTGGTTGAAAGTAATTATAGAAGAAAGGTTAAGGCTAGAGAAGTCATTATTAAGTTTCCTCTCTTGACATATTATTTGCCAATTTTGTGTAGAAGGATTCATAATAGATAAGTTTATTACAAACTAACGTTCTCCTACTTATACAGAGCATAAGTTGCAGGAAAATGCCAAAAGAAAGAGAGAGTCATGTCTATGGACATTTGTTTTGAATCTGCTTACAGTGTAAAGGTTAGGAAAAAGCACCATTTGCGAATAGAGTGGCAAAGAACAAAAGAAATTATAAATTATAGTCGGTCTTCTTTTGCATTTCAATACCACAAGAATAATCAAGGAACTATACAGTAGCAGATGTTTCAATACTGCTTAACGAAAAAGTGCATGCAAAACCGCAATTAAAAATGTATGAATAAAGAAAATATCTAAAGTTGATTGTGATATTATACCATAAGTAAAAACAAAATAAAAAATATATATAAATTTTAAGTGCTTTATGAGTTCTATTTTTATAATTTATAATTATTTTTAAAACATTATTAAATCAATATCAGCGCATTGCCACAACGAAATTGAGTGTATTGAGGCATAGACAGGCGAATCTAAATGATAGAAGCAGTATTGTGGTATGAATGAAGTAAAAGAAAGAATTTTTCAATAAAAAAAATCAATACACTCGAGTCCTTTTATTATTTATTGTCTATTTTATATTTTGAATTTATCTGTTCTATTGATATACATTACAGTATTGACCAGGACTAAAAGTTCTTTCTTGTACACTTTCTTGTTAGTATACAAAGGTTAGGAAATTTCTATAAATTGTAACTTATTTTTGTTATTTATTGTACTAAGCATGTATACTTAATACTGAAATACTTAGCCTATCCTTTACCACTTTAGTTGCATTATCGTGTTACGATTTCTTTCAATTTATAAATTTGAATGCGTATTCTGCTTTCGTTTTATACAGCTACAGATCATTTATACATAATTAATAATAAATACTTCCGTATTGAATGCATTCTTTTATATATTTTTTGCTGATAAATTGAATTTTTTTTTTTTTGGAATTTTTCTCTTTTTGTTTAAAGTCAAGGTTTCTGTTCTTGAATAATTATATGCATGTGGGGCATTTCAAGAAAGAATCTCCTTATATGCATACATTAATAGTAAATAATAATAAAAAAACATAATTGCAAACGATTTATTGTTAATAAACAAATCGTATATTTTACCAGAAAAATTGAAAGGAAAACCTGTCCAAAAATAAAGATGCAAATAAAGAAATGAAATTTTTATTATAAAAAATTATTCTTTTTTTTTGGACTTTAGTGTTCATTTAATTTTTTATCTACTCGATTTATTTTAAATAATAAAAATGAAGAAAACAAAAAATATACAACAAAAAAAAAACAGAAGAAATGTATGTATAAACAAACTTGAATAAAGTGCAAACGTATTAAGTAAATATTGTTTCATCTATTTAACATTTTTTATTATTATTATGATTCATCATACGTATGTATGAATGTATGTACGTTGCTTGTTTTTATTCTAATTCCACTATTTTTCTTGAATAATTTTTTAAACAAATATAATTTTTGATGTCATTTTAGCCATTATAAACAGTGTTACCATTGTGTTTTACTACATGTTATATGCTGGTATCTTTTTTTTTATAAGAATATATTTATTCAGTACAAAACTAATTCAAACATCACTGCAATCTGTTTTTTTTGCAAAGATTCCCTATGGTAACACTGTGTGTCATGTAAATAAAGTTATTAACAATAGTTAACACAACAATACTTTCTTAATTACAATTTCAAAAGAATTTCATTAACCTAATTATATACGATAATTAATTATTTGTATCGTATTACATACATCCGGAACATAGACTGTTTACATAGAATCTCCATTGTTCTCTATTGTTTACTAATGTCATTTAATTCATTGAAATATTTATCATTTTCTTTTTTCACCTCTATGTAGTTTTATGTCTTCCACGTCTCTTGTGAGTTTCACTTAAAAGGTATCATAGCAAATCTCTTCAAAAGGTTTTCTTAGGTCGACCATATTTTCGAAATATTTCGATATCATCTGTTGATAAAGGTTTCAAAATGTCGTATCTTATATAACCGCTATCGACAACCTTTACGCTTGCCCATCATATTACCCTTTGATTCATGCATATGTACATACAAACATAATTGGTCATTACAACCCTTTAGTCAGGATTACGACGTAGTTTTTCACACCACTTATGTTGAGAAACTTTTCATGTCAATTTTATTTACTCTCAGAGTTTTCGCTAGGAATCTGCTGAGAGGAAGTTGCGGAAGAAATTTTTTTCATATTTCGTTTAGTTGGAGTTGTCTGACCTGAGGTTTGAACCGACGCTTTACGTCTAATAAGCTAACACACTACTTACTAGACCACGGCGACTTCAAAGGCTTTGATTAAACTCATTATTTTCAGTGGTACTCCTTTACTCTTCAGCGCCAGTCATATGATTAATGCTTTGCTGACAACCTAATTCAATGCAATGTGGCTAGCCAGTTTCAGTATTTCTTTTTCGAAATTGTTATTATTAGGCTTTCGTTCCATTCTAAGAATAAATTCCCAGATTGCCAGATTATTTCAAATAAGGGATACAATACTGTATATTTGAAAAAAACTTCTGGGCATGCTTTGTAGAATTCAACAGATGGTTTATCGACCTCTGCGGTTTTATGGTTTTTCAGTCGTGCTATTGCTTGTTTAATATCGTTATTCACCAGTGGGCAAATAGGTATGGCCTAAAGAGAAGGGAAGTAGTTAAGTAAGTTCTCGTTCTTTGCTATATACGATAATTTGCTAATATTTTATAAAACCGATACTAAATTCAAGAGCCAATATTTCTAAAACTTTCAAAAACAAAATTACAAAAAAAGTACCGAAAAATTTTAGTCAAATTAAACACGCCAGGGATTCTGTTCTGTTTCAGTAAACCCAGTTCAATGTTTAAGATTCAATATTCAATATTTAATAGAATATTTAATAGAGTTAGAATATATGGTTATTTGTAATTTGTAGGGCATTCACTAACTCTTCAAAGAAAAAGTAGAAAAGTTGTGGTACTTTCCCTTTTAAGAAACTATTTCTAGAAAAATTTAAAAAATCACAAACCGTAACAAAGTAGGTGGAAACTTTTAAAAGAATTTCCCTTATATTAGATTGCAAATTTTGTTATAAATTTTATATTTTGTTTCGTCTATTCATCATTGTCAATTGTGTGGTAAGATTTTATATTTTCCCTAAAAAATACAGTTTTTAAAACTCATACGAAATTAACATGAATTTTTGGTTCTGTTGACTTGAATTTTGTCTGAAAAAAAAAATTTAAATAATGCCTATTACGTATGAATTGTTTGTTTCCTTTCCCCATTTCTCCATGATAAGATGTACATATTATAATTAAATTTTAATTAATAATTCCTTAGCGGGAAATTATTCGTTTTGCTTTTGTCACCATTTTTAACTTTAATTAAATTGTTTTATTTTTTTTTTATTTTTTCTGTTACTCATTTATGTGTAACGATACGAACGAAAATACAAGATTTTTTTCCACAGTTTAAAATTACTAGAGTTTCTTTGAAATGTTTAAGAATTTTTTAAATAATTTTTATATCAAATAGTTAGCACAACATGGTGAATTTATGATTGATTGATATATCATACCATACCATACCATACCATACCATACCATATCATATCATACCATACAATACGTACGGGAATCCGTATTATAGCATGTTACAGTAGTTGTTGGTTGTTTGTTGTATTACGTCATTTATTAATCGAACTTCGTTATGATGGATGTGTGATTAAATTTGTTGATGTCTTTTTTAGTTTTTAGCACGTTTTTACAAAACTACACAACAGCGCTTTTTCGTACTCGTAATGAATTAATAATAAAAATGTTTCGTTTTGTTTTTTTTTTTTGTTTTTATATGTTAAATGAATTAATTTTTTATGACATGAATTCTTTATTTATCGATTTTTATTTGTACTTTTCTTTTACAAATTACGTTATTTTCATTTTTCTTTTGTCGCTTTATTTTTATTTAATTTTTTTATGTTTATGTTTCTGTTTATGTTTAAAGGTGATAAAATTCCATTGACTTGACTCTTTTGATTTTTTTTTTGTAATGCGTGTGCCACTGTGCGTCAATATGAATACTCTCCACTGTGTTTGTAATTGTTTACTGATATCCGCTAGTTTTTTTTTCTTTTTTATTTGTATTTGGCTTAGTAGTACTCAAAGGTATAAATGATGTGATATTTAACTCTTAAACACAGGGTATTGCAACAAAATGTGATATTATGAAAATGTAATCAAGGAAATATAATTATAAAATCTATGTTAACAAATGTATGACGGTTATAACGACTGGAAATGTGATTCTGATATCTTATGTGACCTTGATGATTCCATTCTACTTCTATCATGAAACTCTTGAATCTGTTTACAATACAATAAGTTACAGTAGATGGATACCTAGTAGTAGAACATTATAACCCCCAGAGCTGAATACGATTTACATATGTACATACACACATAAATAATTGACCATTATAACCCTTCAGCTTCTCACACCACTCATGTTGTGTGCCTTAATTTTATACTTGAGTGGCGGAACCTACAATTTAACGCCGACTCCGAACGACAGATTTTGAGAAACTTTTTCATGGCAGGTTTATTAACTCCCAGAGTTTTTGCCCGAAATCTGCTGAGAAGAAGTCGCCGAAGAAATATTTTTTTTTTTCATATTTCGTTTTGATACGAACCCGCGTTTTACGTCTAATAAGCGAACACACTACCTATTAGACTACGGCGACTCTTCAAGACTGTAGCGCATATTTCACTTTAAAACTGCCGAAATGATATCGAAGATATCCAAATTATAGGTTACGTTCCGTTACATTTGGATACTATCAAGAATACTTAATTTTGTATGCGCCTAGTTGGGTCATTGCCTTTATCGATCTAAAATTGTAAAGTATTTCATACCACTTTTCTTTCGTTCAAAACCGTATCCTTCTAATCCTACCTAACCTAATTCAATCCTACTTAAATCATGTGAAATAATAAATTTCCGTCTCTACATCTTATACGGAATTTTTAACTTTTGACTTTAAGCACTCAGTGGTGTACATTGTATGATTTATTGTTTTATAATTTATTATTTAATTATTTTTAATTCACATCAATTAATTATTTATTGTATTTTGTATTCATAATTTCTTTTAGAACTCATGTACTGGAGCAGGAGATGCGTAATCCATTTAGCATATGCAATGTAGACTGCCTGCTAGACACAGTGACTGCTTTGGTTTCCGATTGTGATCATGAATCATTAAAACGCCTTAAAAATATAGAACAATATGCAGCAAAATGTAAGTATATACAAACGTACATACATATCGAATTGTATTTATTATTATTTTTTTTTTTATACAATATGTTCCATATCTCTGAAACGGTTTATTTTCTTTCAAATGCAATAGAAAGAAGAAATTATTGAAAAAGATAAAGAAAAAATATGTTTAAAATTTTATCAAAATAATAGAACGAAATAGACACGCACACACACACACACAATGAACTTAATATTCCAATGACTACTACGCTGGTCGAAAAGTTTGTGTGGATAGTCGTCATGTCTCTATTAAATCATAAATTACAATCACAATTCTCATGTTTACTTTTTCCAATACAAGAAATATTTTTTTAATTGAATCCGTCTTCTTTTCAGACAAACCTCTTGCACAACAAATCTGCCAACTGCGCATGAATGTTGAAGACTTTGATTTTATTAAAATCATCGGAGCTGGTGCTTTCGGCGAAGTCCAACTGGTGCGACATAAATCGTCCCGTCAAGTGTATGCCATGAAAAAACTTTCAAAATTTGAAATGATGAAACGTCCGGATTCAGCGTTCTTTTGGGAAGAACGCCACATAATGGCTCATGCCAATTCCGAATGGATTGTCCAATTGCATTTTGCCTTTCAGGATACTAAGTATCTGTATATGGTAATGGATTATATGCCTGGCGGTGATATTGTTTCGCTGATGTCTATGTATGAAATACCTGAAAAGTGGGCTATTTTCTATACCATGGAGGTTGTATTGGCATTGGATACAATACACAATATGGGATTTGTACATCGCGATGTAAAACCCGATAATATGCTATTGGATCGTTATGGTCATTTAAAGTTGGCTGATTTTGGTACTTGTATGCGTATGGGCTCGAATGGCTTAGTTGTATCAAGCAATGCCGTAGGTACTCCCGATTATATAAGTCCTGAGGTGTTGCAATCGCAAGGTGTAGATAATGAATATGGTCGTGAATGTGATTGGTGGTCGGTGGGTATTTTCCTGTACGAAATGTTGGTGGGTGATACGCCTTTCTATGCAGACTCTCTGGTAGGCACCTATGGCAAAATAATGGATCATAAAAACTCTTTAAGTTTTCCAGCCGAAGTGGAAATCAGTGAAAATTCTAAAAGTCTAATACGGGCTTTTCTAACTGATCGCACCCAAAGATTGGGTCGTCATGGCATAGATGAAATCAAGGAACATCCATTCTTTCAAAATGACACATGGAGTTTTGATAATATAAGAGAAAGTGTCCCACCGGTAGTACCAGAATTGTCTTCCGATGATGATACGAGAAATTTCGAAGATATTGAGAGGGATGAGACTCCTGAAGAAGTGTTTCCCATACCGAAGAATTTTGATGGCAATCATTTGCCCTTTATTGGTTTCACTTATACGGGAGACTATCAATTACTATCGAATAATGATACAGTCGATGCAGAGGCTAAAGAAAATAATATTAATACAGTCAATCACAACCATAGACATAGACCATCGAACTCGAATGAAATTAAACGTTTAGAGGCCTTATTAGAAAAAGAACGCAACCATTCGGAATCGTTAGAGAAACAAGATAAAGCCTTACGGCAACAATTGGAAATTATAACAAAACGGGAAGCCGACTTGCAAGTCATGTCCTCAGAGTATGAGAAGGACTTGGCCATAACACAACACAATTACAAGATAGCTTTACAAAAGTTCGAACAAGAGATTGAATTGCGCAAGAAAACCGAAATTCTTTTAGCCGAGACACAGAAAAATCTCGATAATGAACAGAAAATAAGAGCCCGTGAAATGAATAACAATCAGCATCATAATGAAAAAATTGTTACACTTGAAAAGCAATTAAAGGAAATGGAAGAGAATTTTAAAAATGAAACTGAAAATTCGCAAAAACTTAAAAAGCAAGCAGCTGAATGGGGTTTGGTCAAACAAGAGCTTGAGGCTAAAATTGCCCAAAATCAAATAATGTTGTCGAGCTTACAAAATCAAAAGGAAATCTTACAACAGGAAGTGGCTGAACTTCAAGCTCAACTGGCGCAGGAGAAGAATTCCCGTTCACAACTGAAAGAGTTGCAAAAGGAAACGGAAAATAAATTGCAATCCATTTCAAATGATTTGGAAAGAGCCATAACCAGAGAACAACAAGCCTATGAAGATAACCGTTTAATGAATGAGAAAATTTCCGATTTAGAAAAGGCAAATGCTAGTTTAGATTTCGAACTGAAAACGGCTCAAGGTCGTTACCAACAGGAAGTGAAAGCTCATCAGGAAACTGAAAAGACTCGTATGCTTAGCAGAGAAGAAGCCAATCTGCAAGAGGTTAAAGCTTTACAAACAAAACTTAATGAGGAGAAATCTGCACGCATTAAAGCTGATCAGAATTCGCAAGAAAAGGAAAGACAGCTGAGTATGTTATCTGTAGATTATAGACAAATTCAACAGCGTTTACAAAAACTGGAGGGAGAATGCCGGCAAGAATCTGAAAAGGTAACAGTGTTACAGTCTCAACTCGATCAAGAGCATACGAAAAAGAATTCCTTACTCTCTGATTTGAGCCTGAAAAGTTCTGAAGTTGCTCATTTAAAGTCGCGTGAAAATCAGTTACAAAAAGAACTGGCCGCTCTGAGAGAAAACAAACGCAAACATGAGGAGGATATCTCGCAATTGAAGATTGCTCTTAACAAAGAAATTCTACAAAAGAAAGAGTTGCAAGACCAACTCGATGCCGAACAAATTTTCTCTCGCCTTTATAAAGCGCAGGCTAATGAACACAGAGAGGAAATTGAAGAAAAGTGCCGTGAAATACAAGATCTTAAAGAGGAACGAGTCTCACTTAAACATCAAGTACAAGTGGCTGTGGCGCGAGCCGATTCAGAGGCTTTGGCACGTTCTATTGCCGAAGAAACTGTTGCCGATTTGGAAAAGGAAAAAACCATTAAAGAATTGGAATTGAAAGACTTCATGACAAAACATCGTAATGAAATCGCCGCCAAAGATGCTCTCTTGGCAGCTGCCAGAGACACTGAAGCCGATTATATTAAGAAAATCAACCAAAAGAATAATGAATACGATGAACTATTGCAGCAGAATAAGAAGGTGCAGGATGATCTAACTCAATTGAAAACAACGAAAGAGGAAGAAATTATTAAGCTCAAGGAGAAATGGCAGAATGAAATGCTTCTGAAACAGGTCGCTGTCAATAAATTAGCTGAAGTTATGAACAGAAGAGATACCGATTTGCAAAGTAAGTTAACACAATATGTTATTAAATGTTATTATTGTAATGTCTTTAATCTTTTTTTAATTGATTTATTTAATTTCTTTTATTTCAGAACAAAAAGGCAAAACGCGTTCATCTGCCGAGCTACGCAAAAAGGAAAAAGAAATGCGTCGCTTACAACAGGAAATGCAGCAAGAACGTGAGAAATACAATCAATTGTTGCTTAAATTCCAAGACCTACAAAGTCAAGTTATTGAAGACAGTCACGTGAGTTTCCAATTAATAATTAAATCGTCCAAGAATCACTTTAATTACTAAAATTTCTTAAATTTTTATACGTTCAGATTAAGCAAAAGCTACAAATGGAAATCGACTGTAAGGCCACAGAAATTGAACAGCTGCAATCAAAACTTAATGAAACCGCATCTCTGTCGTCAGCCGATAACGATCCCGAAGACAATCAAGTGCGTATGCGTTTATATGTTTATATATTTATTTGTTTATGTTGCTTTTTTTCAAACTTATCAAACTTAAATCTCAATTAATATCATTTTAATGTCATCGTCTAATAATGTTTCTTAACCTTTTTCTATTTCTATATTTTTTTTTCTATATTTTGGCTCATCATCTTCATCTACATCTTAACTCTATTTAATATAAATCATCTCATTTACAATTATTATAAAATAACTAATACTGTGACAAAACGCTTCATAAAACTACATCATGTGTTGTAATACTTCTACTGCTACTACCATTTTACTAACGTGTGTCTTTCCGCACCCATTGGGGCATGTGTTGTGTGCCTGTTTTGTGTTTCTTGTTGTGTGTGATTTTTGAAATTGTTTAGAATTCTTCATTACTTTCACTTACACAGGATTCGGTGTTTGAGGGCTGGTTAAGTGTGCCCAATAAACAGAATATACGCCGTCACGGTTGGAAACGTCAATTTGTCGTAGTGTCATCACGTAAAATTATCTTTTACAATTCCGAAATTGACAAACAGAATACAATTGATCCTGTGCTAATATTAGATTTAAGGTAAGTTTATTACCCTCTTGTATAATTTAAATGATTATTAATTGAATAAAACTGATTGATTTTTCTCTTAAAAAACACAGCAAAGTATTCCATGTGCGATCCGTTACTCAGGGTGATGTTATTCGAGCCGATGCCAAAGAGATACCGCGTATTTTCCAATTGCTATATGCCGGCGAAGGTGAGGCCCGGCGACCTGATGAACAACAGCAACTGGATATAAGCGTGCTTAGAGGTGGTGCAGCCGAAGAAAGACCCGGCTCTATAATACACAAAGGTTGTACATCACTGTCTTTATCAATTAATATCTTTTGTTTGAATAATTTATTGTTTTTATAATTAAAGGCCATGAATTTGTGCATATTACGTACCATATGCCCACAGCATGTGAAGTGTGTCCTAAGCCCTTGTGGCATATGTTTAAACCACCAGCGGCATATGAGTGTAAAAGGTATGTAAAGGCATTCTTACATTTTCATTGAAAATTTGTTTAAAAACTACAATGATTTAATTCTCTAATAGATGCCGCAATAAAATCCACAAGGAACATGTTGACAATAAGGATCCTTTAGCGCCTTGCAAATTGCATCATGATCCTCACAGCGCCAGGGAAATGTTGCTGTTAGCTTCCAATACTGATGAACAGAACTTGTGGGTGTCACGTCTCTCTAAACGTATCCAAAAATGTGGATATAAGGCCAATTCCTCATCTAATAATAATAGCAATAATACCGATGGTAGTAAAATATCACCAAGGTGAGATGTTATTAACAACTAACAATTAACTAATTCTCTTTAGGTTTCTATTACATTCTATTTTTGGGTTTAACATGAAAGCAATTATTAAAATTATTCCAATTTAAACATGATTTCGAAAAGTTTTCATTAAATATGCAATGAACTATACAATTAGTTGTTAACAAAATGTTTAACTTAATGAATTAAAATTGTTTTAATGTACAAAATGGTTATGTGATGTATATTTTGTTTATATTGGAATACATATATCGAATATTCTTTTATAATATATGAAATTAAATTTATTTGCTGTTTCAACAATTGTGTTAAATTAAATCAGAAATTAATTAACGAGCTATGAGACATTTTTTAATATTTAAAGAAATGTAAAGTTCCGTTTGTAGGCGATAGTTTTAAAAAAGATTTATTAAAAAGAATAAATCGGAAAAAGTGAACATCAAAAATCATCTGCCTATTTATATAGGAGGCTGAAAACCTTTGCTTGTTGTTAATATTGTGACGAAATACTGTTCCAAAACAATGTTTTAATTTCTTCCTGGTCTACAGATATTGTTTTGTGGCTTATCCTATATTAATAGCATTTGAATTATGAATTAGCTTTTTAAGCACTTAGTGCTTTAATGTTTCAATTAAGGATTCTTACTTGATAAGACAAAATATTATCCCACCATATTTTATACATTAAATTAAAATTAAATTAAACGTTAGACTTCAATTTTTGCTTAATGAAACTGAAGAAATATTAAAATTTTTAAATAATTATTTTTAATAGCATATAATGCAGCAACTACATTACAAAATTGAATATGAAATCATGTTTACTTTGGAATTATTTTTCTATTGCAATTCATTATTATTCTTCTATTTACATTTTCGTTCATTTAATTTAATAAAAAAAAATTATTCTCTTTTCAACATCACGCTTTATCAAAAAAAAAATCAAATTTTTCTTAACAAAACATTCTAAAATTGGTAATTAATTTTATTTTTCAATATTTAAATATTTTTTTCTCCTGTATCTTTTCTGTGTGTGTGTCTCTTAAAATCGTAAAACGCTCGTAACCTTCATTACTTCATCATATCATTGCTGATTCCTAAAAAAATAAAAATAAAACAAAACAAATCGTACATAAATATTACAATAAAAATAAACAAAAAATAAAATAACAGCCAATCAACACGTTCCAATTACAAGCCATATGCAGTTAATGTACAAAGATCAGCTACTCTGCCAGCAAATTCATCATTAAAACAGTGATTTAAAATATTTTATATTTATTATTATTTTTTTTTATAATTTATCAATTAGTTTCTATCATTAATATATTTTTTTTTAATTTAATTTAAATAATCTTAATATATTTTGCTGTTTATATATTTATATTAATCTGTAACAGAGCTGTTTTTTCATTTCTTAAGTTGCTTCTTAATTGTTTTTAATTAAATTAATAATTTGTTCCTCTCGCTCATTTCGCTATTTTTTAACAAAGTTTATGCTGTTTATCTGTTATATTTTTTTCTATTTTTTTTTTATTAAAATTCCTTATTTTTGTTCAATAAACTAAAAACTAATATAACATTTGTTTTACTTTAAAATAACTTCAACTTAATTAAACTACAATACTAATACAAAAGAAACGTACTTTAAATACATTTAATTTCTCTTAACGTTTTATACGCTAATTAATCAAAAGAACATATGCATACCTAAAACTAAAACTGAAAAAAATATTGAAATTTTAATATAAATTTGTGTATTTTATTTTTTATAAAATTTTTTAATATACATAAATAAGTATTTTTCTTAATGATAATATATATAATATACATACATATTTAGGCACTAAGGTGTAACTTAAACTGAATGAAATATAAGATATTTTTTATTTGTATTTTTTTATATATAGTATATGTTTTATAAGCAATTGCCAAAACTCTTAAAAGAGAGCCAATATGAAAGAATATATATTTAAAACAATATATATATATTTAAAACAAGAAAAAAATATTAAACTTAAAAAAATTATATAATTAGTGTATAAATTTCTTACATATCCTTTTACCTACATACATACATACATATATCTCCCTTTACATACGGCAACTTATTTATGAAGAGAAATCAAAAGTTCTCAAAAATTACTTTTTATACAGATTTGTATCACGCAATTTGTACTGAAGAGTACTTTGAAACCTTAAACATTCGAATTCAAATGGCTTTTTTTAATATTAAAAATTTTATATAGTCTTTAAAGACAATATGATTCATTGCTATAAGGCTGTCATAATAAAAATATATGATTTCATAATCACATTTCATAATATTAATTTTAAAAGTGAGGTGTAGAAATAACAAAAAACTACCATTACATTTACATTACTATGTAAAAGGAAGCAAGCGTTTGCTTCCAACATGTGCTTTGTTTACGATTTATAACAGAGCATTAGCTTTATTACTTTTCATTTATGTAGTATTGTTTTACAGCGTTTTTTCCTTGAGTCAACAACTATGTGATACCTTTCGATTGGTATTATTTCACAATAGTATTTGACAGTGTTTACTCCAAAGTTTGTTATTATTTTGTAGTTCTGAATTTGCCACAAATTTTTAAATGGCTTAAGATCTGAGGTACATAAAACAGTAAGGTGAGGTTTCAATTTGTCCCCGAACATTGCTTTTGTCTATTTAAAAATAATGATCGGGTTTTAAAAAATACTCTTAAAAATAATAATTTGCTTACATATCGATCTTTTAAAATATTTTAAAATCAAATTAAAAAAATCTTCCTTTAGTTTATTTAAAAAATCTATAAAAATATAAAGTGAACTATTTTGTTTTTTATCCATTGCATGGAATTGTTTTGAAGTCCTTTATTACATTTTCATAGGCTAGAAACAGCATTTTCATTTCGTGTACACACGGTTTCGACATTGTGGTTCATTATTTGCAACAATTTCGATATATGGAGTTAAAAACTTTGTTTTTTAAATTAAAAAAGGCTTATAGAAAATTGATTTTGAATAAACTCGTTATTATGACAGTGATTTTAGCTGTGTATTACTTGAGTGATCTTATCTAAACAGAATTAAAAAAGAAAATAATTCTTAATTTACAATATTAGTGTTGAAAAATACTCTTCAGTTAATATTGTTGAAACTTCATTCCTTATTTAAATGCTTTTTTAACTATCTATTGAATTACTCTGAAATGAAACAAATAATTCCATTATTGAAAGTATCAAAAAATAAAAAAAAACATGAAAAAATGTTTTTTTTCTAAATATAATGTATAGATTTTAATTATTTAAAATTAAAGTATTATGGAAAATTATTTAATTTTAAAAGAAACAAGAGATGAGAAAGAATCTTTGTTTTGTTAATTTTGTTTAAAATTATTTTAAGTTTTTAATTTTATTTTAATTTTTTATTTTTATTTTTCTTGTATATTTCTTTTTTAACATAGTTTTTGTAATTTATTTTATTGTTTTATTTTATTATTTTTTAGTGTCTTTTATTTTTTTTTATTACTCAATAAGTAAAGATTTAGTTTTTTTTCCAAAAAAAATATCTTAAATATGTATTAAAATGATTAAATTGAAATATTTTATAATTTTATACTTCGAAACAATAATTACATGTAATAAATTTATTTTATTTTCTTTATTATTATTATTTAAAGTAATAATTTACCTAAAAAACAAACAAACAAAGAACATTTAATAAAAAGTAAAATTATTTTGTAAAAACAACAATAATAATTAAATATTAAAAAACATCAATTAATTATGCTTTTGTTTTATTTGAATGGCTGGTTTTTTATTATGATTTGATTTTTTTTTTCTTCTTTAATTTTGTTTTATAGTTTATCATTTAATTGTTTTGTTGCTGCTTGTTGAGATTATTTTAAATCCAATACACATAATTTATTTTATACATCCTTAGTCGTTCATATATTATTTGGTTGATTTGGTTAAAATGTATTTAATTTGAAACTTTTAATTTTACAGTCGATTGAAAATTCTGCGACACCAATTATCGGTGCAAAAACCTTAGCAAACTACCAACAACACCAACAGCATTGTCATTTACTACACAACTATCGACACGTTTAAGTAATCGTTTGCTCAACAGTTTTATACGACGCTTTCGTAATAAACGAAACAATACTAATAATAGTGGTAATAACAATAACAATAATGAGTGAAAACAAAAAAAAGTGAATATTATGTATGTACGTTTAATCAAAACTATAATGTATAATGTTTTTTACAAAATACGAATTTATTTATGTTTTTAAGTCTTGTTAAAAACTAAACTATTGAACTAAACTTTAAATAGTGTATTATGGTTTTAGTTTATTATTTAAATTAAATATATATTTATAAGTTACATTCCTATTTGTTATGTACGAGTAGTAGAATTATTTATTTTCTTACTATCTACGAGTAATTCTTAAATGTTAAATTAAAAATTATTACATATTAATAATAATAATTGTTTTATTTAGTTTACTAAAAGCATTTATAGTTTAATACCTACTTTAACAAAAAAAATTTTTTTTGTATGTAATTTTTAAAATTTAAATTAAAAAAACAATCAAAACATGTGTAATAAAAAATTACCCACAAACATTTTCAAAGACTTACATTAAAATGTGCCTTGTATATACAAACATATTACGAAATTGAATCTACATAATCCAGGCATATTTTTTATAACATATAATTACACACGTATACATTTTAGAGTACATTAAAGATTAATTAATTTAAGCACATATCACCATTAAAAGTTTTTTATAACAAATTTTGTAATGAAGCATATTTAGCATAACTTTTAAATAAAATTTATAACAAATTTATAAAACAAATAAATAATTATGATACAATAAAATCAAATAAATTGAATGATATATTAGGAAAAAAATAAAATAAAAAAACGAATGCTGCTAATTGATAAATAATTGCATAAATTTCAATATAAATCTTGGATTTGTTAAGTGAAAGAAATGAAATGAAAGAGAGACTATTAATTATTAAATAAAAATATAACGTTTGTAGTTTTAAAAGTCCATAATAAAATAAAAGAATATTCGGAATTGAAAATTTAATTCATAAACTTAGTTTAGACCTGCAATTAATACTTACGTTTGATGAGCAAGAAAATATATAAACCAAATTAGTACTACTGGCAACGCCAGATCTGATGTATTACTAAAACTAATCTATCTATCTATCTAAATATCAAATTGTTTAAGTTCAAATTGAATCCAACACTTCTTTGTGTGTTTCTTAATTAAAAAGAAAAGTAAACTTAAACTATAATAGAGTGCTTCCATGATAAATCGAATATAAAGAAACAGAAAACTATTCATGAACATTTATGAATTGTAATAAAACGAAAATTATTAATCAATTAGCAGCACATTTTCACATCCCAATTATTAGTTAACAATGAAAACAAAACAGGACTACATAAGCTTAATGGAAAACAGTTTAAATCTGTAATAATAATAATAAATAAAAAAGAACATTTTAAATAATCATAATTTTAAAACAATTGTTTTATTTTGTCTAAGAAATCTATACTTAATAGAATCGGTAAGATTATTAATATTATGTATTTATTTCTTTTTGGCTAACGCAAAGCAACACCATTGTTTTCTTAAGTTTTGTTGCTGTTTTACAGATTTTTTTCAGCTAAGCTGCTAGTTATACTGGAAATAGTTAAGATGATTTGAAGTTTCTTTACTTTTGAAAGTTATTCCAACCTCAGAGATTCAATGAGAGTAATGCCACCCAATTAATTGATGTGAAGACCAACCTTTTCACCATAGACGTCAGGACCAGCAATGTACATATCCGGGTACTGTACTTGACTCAATTAGCAAGCACACGTCCTCTAACCTAAACCTTTCAGTGTACTTTGTTAATCTCCCGCCTAAGATCTTGACCCACATGTACAAGGGTACGGGAGAGATTTTTTTCGAATCCTTATATTCCAGAGATTTGCATTATGTTATTACGCAAATGGATTATGAGCATAATCCATTTTATTTTATATGACAACAACACTGCAGTAACGGTAAGCATTGGGAAACAAGAAACCAGCTCTGGCACATTAGGGGGGTAGGGACTGTTACCTTATTGGTCATTATAACCCCTTAGTTAAGCTTACAATTTTGCTTCTCACACCATCCATGTTGTGTGTGTTAACTTTATCCATTAGCGACGGAACAAAGGCTTAAAATCGACTCCAAACGACAGACTTGAGAAATTTGTTAATGGTAATTATTAAGGTGCCATAGTCTAGTAGGTAGTGTGTTGGCTTATTAGACGTAAGGCCAAGGTTCAAGCCCCAGGTCAGACATCAAAACGAAAACATGAAAAAATTATTTCTTTGGCGACTTCTCCGTAGATTTCTTGCAAAACTCTGAGCGTCAAATAAAATTATCAAGAAAATGTTCTCAAAAATCTGTTGTTCGGAGTCAACTTTAAGCTGTAGCTCCCGCCACTCATGTATGAAGTTAACACGCACAACTAGGTTGTAATTCTGACTGAATGGGTTTAATAACCAATTATGGAATTATTAACTCTCAGAACTAAAACTGTAAAAAACTGCTGAGGGAGGTCGACTAAAGAACTTTTTTTTATTTCGAAGAGTGAAAGGCGAGATTTAAATTCACGAAGTCTCGTATAGTGGTCCAGTAAACTGCCTACTAGAATGGGGCGACTGATTTTAAAAAATTAAGATAAAAGGAGATGCTGAATTTTCCCAAAGTCTGATTTACAGAGATGTCTCTTTGAGTCCCATTACAACCGAATAATTTTTGAATTTGTTTTTTTAAATAAAATCCAAAAAAAAAAAATAAATAATAATTGGCGTGTAGATATGTTCAGAGTTTTTGTTTTGTTCCACACTAGATTACTGCTAACCAAGTCAAGAGCGGAGATATTTGTGCTATTAAATGGTAATTGCTGTTTGTCTCATGTGCCATGTCTTTACCAGAAATTACACTGCTTTAGGACAACAACGAGAGTCTTAAAGCAGTTCAAACAGGACCTGGTTTTTCTTTAATGACGATTTAACATACATATATGTATATATGTACATACATAATTGGTCATTACAACCCTTCAGTCAGGATTACGACCTAGCTTCTCACATGACTTATGTTGTGTCCGTCAATTTTATACATGAGTGGCGGGACCTACAGTTTAATTTAACGTCGACTCCGAACGATAGATTTTTGAGAAACTTTTTCATGGCAGGTTTATTTACTCTGAGTTTTTGGCAGAAATCTTCTGAGAGGAAGTCATTGAAGAAATATTTTTTTCATATTTTCGGTTTGATGTCTGACCTGGGGTATGAACCGTGGCCTTACGTCTAACATGTCAACACACTACCTACTAGACTACGGCGACTTCGGTGGCGATTTTATTTTGTATTCGATTTAAAAACCGAATTCGAATCGATTGTTAGCTAAGCGTATTAAATGCTCATTTTTATAGTCAGAGCTCGTAAAGTACAAAGAATGCTTTTTAAATTTCACTTACATTTTAAATTAAATTTCAACGTTTTTTTTTATTACTTGAAGAGATAATCATTTTAAACTCATTTAAATATGCACAACAGGTGCATTAAGTCGGCATAAAAGTGCATTTCACTTGCAGCATTTGTTTGTTGTTGTTGTTGTTGTTGTTGAAAATGCGTGCAGACGTTTCTTAAACAAAAAGTTGAATTTTCGTTTAATTTTGTTAACTTCTTCCCCCTGCCACAAATACATAAAAAGACAATCAATTAATGCTTAAAACAAAAAGAAAAAAAGAAAGAAAACAAAACTAATTGTAGGAAACAAAATATGTAAGAAAAATAGAAATTAATTTGTTTAACAAAACTTTCATTTCATTTTTGGAGGAGTTAAACGTTAAATAATCGACCAAAAAAATAGAGAAAAAACACATGAACTAACTTTTTAAACAATAAGAAAAACAACAACAACAACAATATAAATGAATTAATTGTAATAGTAAAAACAAAAAAGAGGGAAATACATGTATACGAAAAAATCAAAAAATATTACACACTTGAAATAAATTAACAAAAAAAAAAAAATAAAATAAAAAAACAAAAAATAAATAAAAAAAATAAAAAAAACTATCGTTTAAAATTTGGTAATTGTATGTTAAATTGGAGCAACATTTTCATAAATATTCAATACAAAAATATTCAATAGAGTGCAAACTGCCCATCGATTGTATTCAAGATGGACAGACTAACAGCCGTGAATGAGGTTGCATTAAATTTGGAAACGCTTGGCTTAATGGCTATACACCATACATACATACATACATACGTATTGAGGTGATGGTGTAGATGATCATGATGATGATGATGACTATGACGATGGCTTCGATTAGATCAATATGGATAGACAGATATATCGTGGTGAATAAATGCTCTTAGATTGATTGGAACGTGTAAACAAACACCATCACAATACCTAGTGGAAGTGCATGTGATACAATGGGGAGAAAAAAACAATTAAATTATAATACAAAAAAAAAACTCCAAATAGTTGCTCGTCATTAATTTAATAATTCGGTAAACAAGCTTTTTTTATGCCCATTTGTTTGTCTTGAAATCGCTTCTTTTTTTTCTGATTGTGAATTCAAATTTATTTTTCAAATTCCAATTTTTTTTTTTATTTTTAAACGTGTACGTTATCTACAACAAGTTATTGCTGACGTCCATAACTTGTTTCCAATTAAATTTTTATACACAAAATTATAATTATTATTCTTTAAATTATGATTTAAATTTCTTTTGAAATCTATTTTAAAAACGTAAACTATTGTGTTTTGCAAATATTTATGTATCTATATGCTCTTATTGGTAAATTGGTAATTAAAAGAAAAAAAAATGATAAAAATGTTGTGAACGTCATTTATTTATATGTATTCAGAGATTTGAATACCTGGCACAAAATTGTTCCGATTTTTTTAAATTTTTAATTCAAATTCAAAATGTCTTTAAAAAAATTAGGAGCGCAACTCCTCTCTAGCGTGTTACCATACTGACTATTTTAAATGGTTTGCCAATGGTACGTCAATCTTTTTAGATGTTGCAAATGGCAAAATAAGCAATAAATAATGACGATTGATTTAGCTTGAATGAATACATACATACATAATTGGTCATGGCAACCCTTTAGTCAGGATCAGAGATCAGCAATGAATCGTTTTTTCGCTACTCATAAGCACTCAAGAAATTTTGAATATAAATGAGTCAACATTATTGAAATTTAACTATGTACTCTGATTCATTCGTACACACTGCAACGTTGATTTATAAGTACAGGTTGCAATGAGTATGTGTACAACGTTGACATCAAACTTATACCATTCGAAATATGTTTGATTCATAAGCTAGCCTACTTATTTAGATTCATAACTTTAGAAAAATACTTATACTTATAAATCAGTCATAAAAATTTACAGTCTTAGTTGTTGTTGCATTTACAACAAAAAAACAAAACAAAAAGTACGTAAGCAAACACACAACCAAATGTTTAGTTATGGAGAGTCGAAATCAACGACATCATACATGTTGTTAAGTATGAATATGATGAGTACTTCAAACTTTGAATATGAGCAGAGGTTCCTTGATATTAAAATAAGTATGAGGCGTTAAGTATCAGAAGTTTTGAGTATGATTCGATTCTACTCATTTTTTTGAATACACATTGCTGATCTCCGGCGGCAGTAGAGCCAGAAAGATATTGATTTACCTTTCTAAATAAACCAATAATTCTGATCACTGATAATCTGCAAGTGTCTATCTAAGTTAAGCAAAAGTTATTAATTTTTTTATTTTCAATACAATTCCAACATGCATACTTCATAATGAATTTTTATTTCAACGTCAATAATTTCATGCGGCTCGAGATCCATTTATCCGTAAACGATTAAAATTAATAATTTTTATTTTTAATTAAACCTACTACTACTACTACTACTACTATTATTAACATTGGTTTACTTATTTCATTTATAATTTAACTGGTTTTTTATAATTATTATTTTATACAGATATTTTTGATACAACATCGTATAGAGTATCTTTAATATGCATGGTCTGGTATTTAAATGGTGGCTTATGCTGATTAGCTTTAAGAAATTGTTGTTGTTCTCTTATCAACACCACCAGCATTGGGCTTTTATTTTCATTTTATTTTATTCATTATCATATTCATTTGTTTTATCCAACTAACTTGAAATTATTGTGCAAAACATCTTCAATATTTGCCTGTTTTTTTTCTACTTCTTTCAAAACAAAAACAAAAAACCCCAAAATAAAAAGAAGAAGAAGAAGATGCCGATGAAACAAGATTTTTTTCTTTTTTTGGGGGTTTTCATTTTTATTCGTTTTATATGTCAATGATAATTTCTAGTTCAAGGTTTTTGAATATTTAAGGATTTCATTAATTGTTAATGAGAATGTTGTATGTGGTATTTTAATTGTGACTCTTTTTTTAATTTCTAGAATAATTTTTGAAAAATTTCATTGCACTTGCCAAAAATGATTTTTAAATTTCTATTCTCACTTAACAAAACAGAATATTTTGTTATAACAAGTTCGTTTCTTAAGTCTTTCGTCGTTTGTTTATTCTAATCACATGGGACTTATTTTGTTGTTGGTTAAAAAATCCATGCAATAAATTTCAATTTCTAAGTATGTATCTTCATTAGACTTTGAATTTAAAATTCTTGAATTTTTTTATGGCAATTTTTTTAAATTTATCACGTGGTGACATTTTTGAATTAAGAGAGTAAATAAATTTTGTCTTAAAGCGGATATTTGTGGAAAAAAGTGTTTTTTTGGATTTATCTAAAAAAAAAAAACATAATTTTGTCTAAAAAGTTGTTTCTCGTACACAATATTAAAAGAAGAGTGATACAAATTTGAGTTTTTTGTTCTACAGTGTTGTTTCATTTCTTTTGAAAGGTTTTTCTCATGTTTTTTCTTTTGTTATGCTTGGTAGAATGCATACAATACAATGAAATTGGTTTAATTTCACTGAAGAACTCTAGGAAAATAATTAAGAAAACCTCTATCATAACTTGGATTTATCAAGACCGTATTTCGAAAAATTGTAAGGCTCTAACATGAAAAGTAATAAAAAATTGTAACTCTAATACATATTCACCAAAAAATTGAAGTGATCAACCGCTTTCCAATCATCTTCCGTCTGCCCAACCAACAAATTTTGAATTTTGCGGAAGAATTTGTCTCATAAAGTCTACAAGGCTTAGTCAGAACAAAAATTAGAGTTAGGGACGTTGAAAACTAATCAATTCCAAGTAATAAATAAAGATGAAGCCTATTTCCTTTGGCATACTTACATATATATGCAAACGATTATCGATTTAAGCATTAATAGTCCTCCATTGTAATTTTAATTTCACACTCAGAGTTTTTATCAGAAGACTGCTGACGTCGCCGAAGAGATATTTTTTCATATTTTCGTTTTGATGTCTGACCTGAGGTTTGAACCAAGGCCTCTCGTCTAATAAGCCAACACATTACCTACTAGACTACGGCGACTTCATGTGATGTGTATATGTAGTATCAATAATATGATGTGACATGTCACAGTCTTTGCTTAATTGGTCATTACACCAGTTTAGTCGGGATTACAATCTAGCTTCTCACACCACTTATGTTGTATGTGTTAATTTTATACATGATTTTTGAGAAACTTTTCATGGCAATTTTTTTACTCTGAAAGTTTTTACCGGAAGACTGTTGACAGGTAGTAGACGAGGAAATATTTTTTCATATTTCGTTTCGTTGAAGATGTTTGACCTGGGAATTGAAACGTGGCCTAAAAAATTATGGCGACTTTTCCAGGTTAATGTCAAGGCTTAGCTCGAATTCCTTTGCGACTTATTGGACATGTCACTGCATGATAAGAGATATGCATGTATTTTAATTGTGACTCTCTTTTAATTTCTAGAATAATTTTTGAAAATTTCATTGCAGTTGACAAAATGATTTTTTAACATAAAAAGTTCGTTTCTTAAGTCTTTCGTCGTTTGTTTATTCCAATCACATGGGGCTTATTTTGTTGTTGATTAAAAAATCCATGCAATAAATTTCAATTTCTAAGTAATTTCATTAGACTTTGACTTTAAAATTCTTTTTTTGGCAATTTATTTATTTAACACGTGGTAATAATTTTGCAGTAAAAAAGTAAATAAATTTTGTCAAAGAATAGAACGAATTAGTTTTTTTGAGAATCTCAAATGATGTCAGTTATCTTACAAATGCATGCAATTTGTCCAGTTGTGGACTATGAGTATAGAATAAAGGTGAATTTTCTGAGGCTGTCAAGTGAATTTAGTTATGTAACCGTTCATAGCATCATTATATTTGTATGTCATTATTAATGCATAATTACAACAATTTCTATTTCTTATTATTATTAATAGATTATGACTTTATAAAGCTATTGTGTAAAGTTCTATAAATAGTTAAACGGGTATAACTATCGATGTATACATATGTACATACATCCATATCTTGTATGAGTATATATATAACTAGTGTTCATCATTATTCATTAGTTATGATATAATTAATAATTGTTTTTTTTTTTTGTTTTATTTAATAATAATACTAAATAATCATAATTTACCATTTTTAGCCAGAACATCAAACATTTTATTAATTTATCTTTAACATTTGATTTTAATTGGCAATAATGTTTTTGTCAATTCGATGTCATTGAATGAAATATTTCATTAGAGAGAAACAAACAAACAAAAAAAAATTGGAGAAAAAAATTCAATTAGTTGTACTCAACACTTTAGTGATGTTTTATTATTTATTTATAGTTTGTATTTATTATTAATTTTTTCCCCAGTTTGTTTGTTTGTTTTCGTTTAATAGCTTGGTTTTTTTGTCGGTTTCCAATATGGTATTTAGTTTTTGTTTAATTAAAATCACTCATACGTCCTGTGGCGTTTGATGTCAGATTCTTTGTTTTTTTTTTTTTGTTTTTTTCGTATTTATTTTATAATTATTTTTTATTGTTTTAGTTTTTGTTTTTTTATGTATAAATGCGGGATATTTGTTTTTAGCAAATCATTGAAACACAGTTGGCATGATTGAATGTTTGACATTTTTTTTTTCATATTATTTTACACACAAATTTAATTTAAACATTTTGTCAAGGCTGTTGGTTGGTTTTTTTCTTCTTCTTCTTCTTTCAATTAAAACTGGCAAAAATTATTTTGAATATGAAAGAAAAAAACCCACAACCATATTCAAATTTTAACACCTATGGTGTTAAGGAGAAGTCAACTCTGAATGCCTTGTCTTCATTTCCTATGATAGATTTGTTGTTTTCTTCTTCTTCTTTTTCACCATTAAAGTCTTCATTTTTCCAAAAGTCAACATTCTGTTTAATTAATATCTACCATGATATTGTTCGGTATCTTTTGTTATTGTTGTTGTTTTATTATTTATCATTGAATGGAATATTTTTTATGGTTTTTTTTTGGTTGAAGAAAAAATCAAATTAGTAATCAAAAATCAAAAATGAAAAAAAAATTTATCATGTAGACGCACCCTAAAAAGATCAACTGCATTACCACCAACACCACTACAAACTTTCAAGACACAATGTGGCGCCTAGAAATAGGAAAAATATTCAAAGAAAAAACAAAACTTCATAATCAACACTTTTGAACCACTAGGAAAACAAAAACAAATATTGTATGAAAGATTTTTTCTGTATACTTCTCCAACAGTTTGCCACAAGTAATTTAAACAAAATAAATATGAATTTAAACAAATTTAACTGGTAGTACTGTATTAAAACATACACAAATAATTGAAGAAATATTTGTTTTTCTTTCTTTCAATTCACTTGTTGAAATTTAAATTTTTTCTTTAAAGCTTTTCCTTCTGAGTTATCTTTGCCTTGTGTTTTCCTACAAAAGAAATTTGCAATTTATATCAGCTCCTGAGCTTTTTCTTTTCCTTATAATGGCCGCAACCAATAAAATGAAGACTTACAAAATGTCAATTCAATGTATTTCTTTTCCTTCATTTCTGTATGAGGTGCTTAAAAATTTATTTTTCTAAGACACCATGGGGGAACAAAAAATTAAATAATGATGAAATGAATCGATTTATTTATTTCTTAGGTGATTTGTTGTTTTACAAGAAATTATTTATATTATTTCTGTATTGTTGTTTTTTTTTCTCTTCTATTTCAATATTTCTATTTGTTGTTGTTTTTTTTTGTACATGTTTCTTACAAAGAAAAAAAACCTGTCTTTTAGGGTGTGCTTTTTTTTAATGATCGCTCAAATTCAAAAGACGACACTATGGGCATATATTTTACAAGCGATTAGAAATAATAAACAATTTGTTTCCAATAGAATTTTATTGTTCCGCATTACTTACATACTTACTTAATTCGTCATTACAACCCTTTAGTTAGGATACCTACCTAGCTTCTTACACCATCCATGTTGTGTGTGTTAATTTCAAGCATGAGTGGCTGGCCATACAGTTGACTTCAAGCGACATATTTTTGATAAACTTTTCAGGGCAATTTTATTTACTCTCAGAGTTAAAAATTTGTTAATAGATAAGCAGGACAAAGGGGTTAGTTTTCTCCTAATAGCAACCTGTGTTATTGATTCGCCTTTATATAACATAAACATCAGAGATCAGCAATGAGGATTCAAAAAGAAGAGTAGAATCGAATCATACTCATAATTTCTGATACTTATACGAATTCATACTTATTTTAATATCATGGAACCTCTGCTAATATTCAAAGTTTGAAGTACTCATCATATTCATACTGAACAACATGTATGATTTTGTTGATTTCAACTCTCCATAACTCAACATTATACAAGAAGCACAAAATAAGTATGAATCTCATACGAACACTAAAATACTTATTAGAAGGTTGTGTGTTTGCTCTGCTTGCCGCTCTGTCTTTTTTGCTTATGTGTCTTTTTTCTTTTGTTGTAAATGCAACAACAATAACTAAGACTGTAAATTTTTATGAATGGTTTGAGTCACACTCAAGTTATGAATCTAAATGAGTTATGAATCTAAATGAGTGGTCGGGCTTATGAATCAAACATATTTCAATTGGTATGAGTTTGATGTCAACGTTGTACGCATACTCATTGCAACCTGTACTTATAAATCAACATTGTAGGGTGTACGAATGAATCAGAGTACATAGTTAAATTTCAATATTGTTGACTCATTTATATTCAATATTTCATGAGTGCTTATGAGTAGCGAAAAAACGATTCATTGCTGATCTCTGGTACTCAAATGGGCATCGACCACTATTCTATGTAATCAGTACCATTGATATTATACTCAGAAAATTTAATTGATATTGAAATGATGTTAAGTGGGTTCACTGTAGTCTAGTAGGTAGTCAACGAGAGCTTGTAGGTTGAAACTCAGCTCTGACATCTCGAACAAACCTCTTTTCACTGTAATCAAAACACATAACAAGTACTTCAAGCAAAATATCTATGGTCACTTAGTAAGCCTATAGACAAAGTGTCGTGTTTGAATTTTTAATCGTTAAATTATATTTTCTATTCAATAAAACATTACAGTCATAATATTATTAGTAGTGATGGTGATGGTGACTGGGCCATAGTGAAATTACAAAGCATTTCAAAGATTATATTTTGAATGCTTTGACAGTAATTTCTTGTTGTTGCTAATGCTTGATGGTGGTGTTAATGTTGCTGTTTAATGCAGCAGTACCAACACAAGCACACACAAACGCTGCCAACAACACCACTACCACTGATGCCTACAGCAGCAACAACTACAGCGTCGTCAGCAACATGAATAGCAGCGGCAGCAGCAGCGTCAATAACAAGCTTATAGCTTTTGAACACGATTATTATACAAAAAAAAAAATGGACAAAAAATAAAGAAAGAAATAAAATACTAAAACAAAAACAATAACAATAACAACAACAACAAGAAGGAGAAGAAAAAAATGACTAAAATATGTTAAAGAAATAAGAAACAAATTGTTTTCTTGAGTCTCTAGTCAAACCATCAGACATTAGTCGTTATTAAGAAGTTGTACTAAGCTAACACGCTTTAAACTTAAGGTCTAAGCGTTAACATAAAGTTGGTTGGTGGAGTTAAGCAAAAAAAAAAAATTAAAAAATTAAATATAAAATAAAATTAACAAATAAATAAAAATTGATTTGAAATAAAATATACAAAAAATAATCACAATTTCATTTAAGAAATCAAGAAATCATAAGAAAAAAAAAAGATTTTAAAAGAAACCATAGTATTCACAGTAAATAAAAATAACACACAAGTAATCCCCAAACAAAAAAAGGCTGATATTTGTAAAAATAAATTTTAATTATAATTAATTAAATTAAATTAAATAGTAACAAAACCGAAAACAAAGAAATACAAAAAATATATACAAAATGAAATTCTTTAACATGTGAGTGTTGATTCTAAACTTAAACTTACATACATACATATATAGATTTTAAGACATAATAATTAATTTTAATTATAATATGTATTTCTACTTTTCAATACATACATATGAACCTAATAACATTTGACTTTTAAGGGTACATTATACATACATATACTATACAGTGCAAATAGTGTGTCTGACTTCTTTGGTGGTGGTGTGTGTTTCAAATTTACAAATTTTTACAATTTTTCAATTTTAATTTCCATTCAATATTAAAGTGTCAGGTTAGAGTTACAAGTTTTTTTAATGGTTGTTTTTGTTGTTGTTAGTTTTTTTTTTGTTGAACATTATTTTAAAGGACAAGGGTCATTTTCTCATAGTACGGGTATTATTATGATGTTTGTTTCTTAAGTCTTTTGATTATAAGTTTGTGCGGCATTTGTTAAATTGCATACAAGTTGCTTCTTCTGTTTTTTTTTTGCTTTTCTATTTGCTGTCAGGTGATGATATTATAAAATACAACATCTACATCGGCAACAGCAGCAACAAAAACAGTTAGAGCAACTACAATAAAAAAAAAATGTAGAAGAAGTAGAAGAAGAAGAGTAGAAATATGTATAAAAATTTTAGTTGTAAAGATTTCAAAAGTTTAAATGTCAAATGAAACAAGTTTGTTTCTTAAGTCTTTTCTTTGTATATGTACGTATTGCTATCATAAAAAAAATTACCCGTACAACATGGCAAATAGGCATTACAACTAATAAGAACGTAACGGTTTATGTTTTTTTTTTTTTTGATCAAATAAGTCAGTTGTAGACTTACACACGTAATAATTAATTTTATTGTTAAATTAAAAATTATTTATTCAGTTTCCATTCTAATACATTTCCGTTTTATATTCTAATTATTGGAAGTCGAATCTCTAAAGAAAAAAATGTGGTTTTCAAAACCCATTTGAGCTCATGGAAGCATACTCATTCATGTGACATACAGTGAGAGTCAAAAGAAACTAAGTATACACTAAGGAAAAACGTCTACCTTGTAAGGAGAGTGCCCGAAAAAAATTTGCCAACATTTCGAAATTTTTTGTAATTTTTTTTTGTTTCAATTTTAAAAACTGGCAATGAAACGATTTTGAATTAAAAATAACGGTACATGATGTATTTAATTTGTTTTTTATTGTACAGTTTCTTTTGCCACTTACTATATAATACATTCGTTTGAACTTGCATTATAGGGCATGATTTCTTAATATGAAATTATTAGAAAGAATTTTCCTAAGTGGCCTATTCCCATCATTCTGATGAGAGATAATCATAAATTAAAAAGAAGCAGAGTCAAAATAATTTCAGTCCATTATTAAGACAAACCTCGGTTTGTAGTCTCCATATGTGTTTTCTATATGTGGTTTAAATGTGTGGTTTCCACAAGCGGCTTCCATATGTGTGCAGTTTCCATATGAGGTTTCAGTTTGTAAAGACGCCGTAGTCTAAAATGTAGTATATTGGCTTATTATCCGGGATCTCTGATCATGCAGTGACATCTCCAATAAGCCTCAAAGGAATTCAAACTAAGCCTTGACATTAACCGGAAAAGTGACCACAGGGTCTCCGCAGCATAGTAGTGCGTTGGCCTATTACACGTGAGGCCACAGTGCAAACCCCAGGTCAGACACATCGAACGAAACGGAATGTGAAAACAAAATTTCTTCAGATTTCTGGCAAAAACTCTGAGTGTAAAATAAAATTGCCATGAAAAGTTTCTCAAAAAAACTGTCGTTCGGAATCAAGTTTAAACTTTAGGTACCTTTGCTCATGGATGAAATTAACACGCACAAGAGTGGTGTATGAAGCTGGGTTGTAATCCTGACCAGAGAGTCCAATAAACATTTTCAATTAAAAACAAATCTCTTCGAATATAAACTACCATTACCTTCCGATTGAATGAAATGTTGAATGATGAAAATCAAAAGTCTGTTGACATTTATCCCGTGTAAAGGTCAAAATAATAAAAAGAATAACCAATATTGTTGTCATAGATTATGAAATATGTAGTTATGAAATGTTAGTGGCATTTTTGTAAGTTAATGCAATAACTTATAGATTTTCGAGCATAAAACAAATGATCACTTAATTAAATCAACCAAATTCAATAACAACAACAACAAAATTAAGTAACGTAATCGAGTCAAACAAAAAAAAAAAAAAAGAGAAAAAACAACAAATAAATAAGACCCTCCTATATATTTCAACTGTCATTTTGCATTTAAGACAACAAAATAATGATAACAATAATAACAGCTACAACAACGGCAACAACAAAAATTATACAAAGATCTTTCAAGGTCGTTTGGATCAACTATAACAACTTTAAGAAGAAAAAAAAACACACACACACATACACATGAGCACCACATACTTAATATATCATATAATATGCATGAAATAAAGAGAAGAAAAATAAGAAAAAAAAAATAAAAACATTAAGAAATAACCATGACAAAGTTGTATGATTGGTTTGTTATTATTATACTCTAATTTATTTTACAATATTGTATGTGTACATACATACATATATACATATGTACATATAGATGCCGGTGTTCCACTGCCATGCCACCATGCCACTTCTTAAGATCCAAAGTCTTTCTAAAACTGAAAACTACCTCGGCTGATTTTCTATACATGAAAAAAAACTACAAACAAATTGCTATTTGGGCTTTAAATTATTATTGATAGAGTGTCAAGTAGAAAAAGAATACAAGAATATAATTTTGATACATACATGCACGCATACATACTTAGGCTTATAGCAGTATTTTGTGAATACACCCATACCTCACTTTGCATTGTGGTTACGTTCCAAAAAAACGACGCAAATTGAAACGAAGCAAAATTATGATTTTCTATAGCAAACTATGTAAAGATGAAAGATAGGTTCCAGAGTTACGAAAATACTACGTTTTAAAAAGAAAATTGAATCAAGTAAACATTTAAAAAAAAATTTTATTACATACATACAAAAAACAAAATAAAAACAATTAAAATAAAATAAAAAATTCACTTCATTTATAACACACTAATTGCAACTGAACTCTAAATTAGAAAAACAATATGAAAATAAATCGGTATTATTTTCAGTTAGTAAGGGAACCCCCTAGTTTTGATAGTATTGTGCATTTAGAAACAAAAGTTGTGCCATCTTTTCGAAAAAAAGGAAATTTAAAAAAATTAAAAAAAAAATTCTTCAAGAACTTGAATCCAAAACAACGCAACTTCGATAATCTAGCAATGCACAGTGAACTTCGAAAAAACGAAACGACGCAAAGCGAGGTATGGGTGTATCGATGCACGCATACATACTTAGGCTTATAACAGCATTTTATGAATATTTAAATAATTTGGTTTTATTTGTTGTCGCATATACATAAATACAATTTATTTCATGGCAAAATTGTAAGATTAATTACGAGATTTTTTTTTCGTTTTTTTATTTTGTATTTAAATTAAGAAAAATATAAAATAACAACAACAACAAAATTAACCAATAACTACAGAAGGCATTATGATTTTATTGCTTCTAACGTGTGTAAAATTAACCGTACTATTACTCGTATTATTTACTTGAGGTAGAGAAGATTGCAAAGTGAGAGGCAGACAGAGGGCGAAATGTTATTTTTTTTTTAATTTTTTTACTTTAAAGTTTTTTTTTTATATTTAACCAGAAACAATTTTATGTTTATTTTATTTTCATTATTTATTTACTTCTTTTTTTTATTATAAATCGAGTTTTGTAGCTTTTTTATTAGGCAAACAGGATTTAAGTTCTTTTTATTCGCTCGCTTAGAAATGTTATTCGTTCACAATATATTTATTATTTATTATGTAAGAAATCTGTGTTTATTTCTAGAAATTATTCTAGTTAAACATGATAATCAACAGTATAATTACAGTTATTTGCAAAAAAAAAAAACAAAGTCTTAAGAGAACAAACAGCTGTCGCTTATCGTAATATCGTAAAGGAAATTATTTTACTACCGTTATAAATGGGAAAAGAAAAATAAAAAGTTACCTTCAATAACAAAAGTTAAGCAACACAAACTCTTTAGGGAAGTGAAATATGTAATATTTAAAAGCTTTTGTTTTTGTTTCTTTGTTTTGTTATGTAATAAAACAAAAGACTTAAGAAACGGACTTTGTGATAAACATGCTTAAAAGGTCACAAAGAATGCTGAAAGTATTTGTTTGAAAGTATTTGCATACGCTTTAAATATAAGAAAAATCTATTGACATTCACTATATAACAGTTTAAGGAAAAAAACAAAAGAGTTTAGAATTAAAATTATTATATGAGACAGATTCAATTCGTTTGTTTGGAAATTAAGTATTCATAGTCAATGAAGTCACCGCAGTCTAATAGATAGTGTATTGACTTATTAAACATGAGGCCGTGGTTCACAAACTTCAGCTTAGACATCTTCAACAAAGCGAAAGTATGAAAAAATATTTCTTTGGCGAATTCCTCTCATCTGATTTTTGGCATAAAAAAGTCTGAAAGTAAATAAAATTGTTGGATCTGTAACAAATCCCAGCTGCACTATTGCAGGGTATGTTGCGATGCGGAGGAGGCCCAGCCCTTAGTAGGTTGAGGTTGAAGACCCTTGGCAGGGGCTTCTTTGAGCGTTTGAATTCTGTGTCGGGAGCCGACATAAATTCTTTCCATAGATTCATTATTAGTTTGAGCTGGTTAAGAATAGTGTACTCGCGCTCTCTTGTGTGTTTTGTTTCCTTGGTTTGCTTATTCTCCCTTTCCTGCTTGCTCTTCTTTTTCTCTATCTCTATCTCCCTTTTGGGACTTTGTACAATGGATCAACTGGACCTCCGGGTACTGTATTAGTCTCAATTGGCAAGTACACGTCCTCTAACCTAAAAATGGATTAAAATTTCTATAAAAAATTAAAAAGGAACAAATTTATTTTCGTTGTAGAAGTTTTTAGGAGCAATTTAAGAAAATAATACAAAATCAAACCTTCTTAAATAACCATGAACATGACCTTTTGGCTTAGAAATTAAGGCACAATTCTTCTTTCACATAATGAAAACAAGGAATAACTACTAGATTAAGACCTTAAAGACAAAGTTAATCAAAGAATTTAAATTTGATTAATGTGCCAATTAAACCAAAACTTATTACCCCATGATATTCATTTGATTTCGCCTGTTCCATATGTAGACCAATGATAAATGTATTCAATTTTCAATACATCACACGTATTTCAAAACCTCTGTCTAATATTTTATTTCATTGGCGGACAACTAATGAATTTATAACAATTGCTTTAAGAATTATGTGATTGAATACGATGTAATTCTGTACTACTAATTGGTCTAAATCAGGTAATAAAGTAAACGCGTTTAACGTTAAACCTAATAAAATATAGGTTTTCTTTGTCATCCTACTTACAACATAGCATAGCATTTAGAAAAAGGAATTTAAATTAAAACCATGTACATATGTATGTTAAAGAAAAACAACAACAACTCAAATTTGTGTAAATTTTCTGGCAATTTCTTATCCTCAAACCACAAAGTATTAACAGCGGGTTTTATTAGTCACGTTTACAAATCGTGACTAAAGAAGAGTTTTTTGTTTTGAATCTTTAATGATTTGCATAAAATAGTACTTAAAAAAGTACTTGATAAAGTATCTGAAAGAGAATTAACAACAAAACTGGAAGGTGTAGCCCATTTAAAGATTTCTTTGTTTAAGATTTAAATGGAATGGAATTTATAATCAGTTAAAGTGCTTATATAATCAGCAATTTGCAATTATTAAGTTTGTCATTTCGACAAATAAACAAATGAAAGATGAAGAAAAGAAATAAAAAAAAAAAAGATCAAGGTTTTGTGGTTTGCTTGCTTTTAAAAACAAAAAATCCCAGAAGAAGAAAAAGAAGATCTCTTTGCATAATAAATTTGATTTTGATTTTTAATGTAACGAACATGTTTTGCATGCCATTAAATTGTAGAAGATTAAGAGCTACGTGTACTAAAAATTAAATTTCCAAAGAAATCTGCTGTTTTTTGTTTCTTACAATTTAAAACCGCAAAATTTTTAATTAAAATTCAAAAGTGTTAAGACTTGAGTGCTCTTGTTATATTTTTAATACCATTAAACATGTTGTACACGTACGTATGTATGTATATATTTGTCACAATACAAGTTTCAAGAATTTCGTATTTTTCCAAAGAATCGCGATAATTTCAATATAATTTATTAATTTTTTCTTTTTCTTTTTTAATTCATTTTATAAGATTTTTATTTAAATGGAGAGCAAAAAAACAAAAACAAAAAACTTCCGCATCATGATTTAGAGGCCTGAAAGAAATCAATACAGCAATGAATAGATTTTTAAAGAAATTTTGTTTCTAGCCAACAAAATAATTATTTTTTTTTGGACATTGGTTAAGAGGATAAGATTTGAAAGAAACCTGTTACTTAATTGAAAATGATTTTTTTTTTAATTTTTTTAAATAAACTTTGGCTTACTATAAATTATTAAAAAGCCAAATTTGTTTTTTTAAAGACTTTATTTACTGTGGACAATGTCATAAAATGCAATACACCACCACCTTATTGTTAATAATTTATTACATAAATTCAGTCAAATGGCTAAAAATAGTTTCAGAAGAATTTCCACTTCTTAACAATTAATTAAAAAACAAGAAAATAAAAAATCATTACATTGCATTGACTTACGGGTCTTTGTCTATTTAAGTTTGTTTTAATAAAAGCCAACCAACGTCTACATACATATAGTATGTACGTTTAACTGTAAATTCTGTAAACCTAAGTTACATTTAAACTTTATTTTCTGTTTATATTCATACACTACAAAGTATGTACATATATGCATGTATGTACATATATGTCTGTGTATATATAAATATATTTGAGTGTGTTTTTGTTGTTAAGCTACACATGTTCAAATAACTTGATAAATAACTGCAATAGCATTGCAAGGCATTGCCAACAATTCGTATTACAAATAAATTCTATTCAATCATATTTAAAATACCGGTTTTCTTCTTAATATTTGCATAATACTTACTTACGTATTCATTTATTTATATATTTATTTACAATTAAATAGCCAACTAAACTTATTATATGTACGTGCAACGTCCAATACACACTACACAATCGCCTAAAACAGGCAATTTTGGTTAGTATGGTAACAGCCAACAGGCCATGTGACTACAATATGGGTCGTTTTTAGTACAATTTTTCTTGTTGTTATTGTTGTGGCTTGGTTTTTCTGTTACAAAAAAAAAACAAACAAAAATAATCACAAGAAAAACAGAAAAACAAAATAATCCGGTATTAAGAAGAAAAAAAAACAAAAACAAAAAAAGTAAATAAATATCAAATTTTAAACGTCCTTGAGTTGTTACAAATTCAAAAAGAAAAAGGAAAAAAATATGATGAAAAACAGTTGTGTTTGCTTCTTGCTGGTGTTTGTTTAAAAAGGACTTTGAAAATATTCCCTAGTGAAAGAAGTAAACAAATTTATTGGAGAAATGTTATGCTTATGTGATCGTGTTTGTATTTTAAGTCTTTTGTTTTGGAGTAGAAGAACCAAAATCGAGAATTGGAAAAAAATTCTTACATTTTTTTTTTTTTAAGGCTGTGGAATATGTTTTGTCATCAAGAAGAAAAGTTTTCAAAAGCAAAATTTAGAATTTTATTTAAAATATCTGCACCAACTAGTACTGGAATTGGCGTTTGTTTTGCAATCCATAACTAAAAAAAATTATTTCGTTAACTAGTGAAAGATGCAAGATAAAGATCCTAAATTGGTCTGAAACAGATTTTATAATGTCTATGAATATTTAGGAGAAAGTCATGGAAACCATAAGAAAAGTTCCTAATTGGTCATTACAAATCTTTAGTAAGGCTTAAAACCTAGTTTCTCACACCTCTCATGGCTTCTCTGTTAATTTTGTTCATTAGTGGCTGGATCTATAGTTCAAAGTCTACTGCGAATGATATGTTTTTGAGGAATTCCATAAAACAATTTTATTTACTCCCACAGTTTTTGAAAGAAAAGTACTGAGAGGAACTATGGTTGGAAACATAGACTCAACAACACACTAACTGACAGACTTCCATATATTTTATATGATATATAATGAAAATACATTTAGTACTTAAATAGTTGTTTGGCTCTTAAAAACAATCTTCTTTATCTGATACTTTAACGCAATTTCAATGACTTCCTATCAGAGATCAGCAGTGAATCGGTTTTTCGCTACTCCTAAGCACTCATGAAGTTTTGAATATAAGTGAGTCGATAATATTGAAATTTAATTATGTACTCTGATTCATTTATACTCACTACAATGTTGATTTATATAGTACAGGTTGCATCAAGCATGCGTACAACGTTGGCATCGAACTCATACAATTCGAAATATGTTTGATTCATAGGCGAGCCTATAATATAAAAATAATTATAAAAAACCCGTACAATTAATTAATTTTGTAATTCGATAATTAATGTTAAACTAATTTTAATTATCTTTTTAGTACCGTACTTTTTGTTATTTTCGCTTTGGCCTGTTTGTTGAGTGTCACCACAGCTGAAGAAGGTGGTCCAGTTGGCAAACGTATTGCTCTTAGACGTCCCGTTGGTAAATCTGCCAAGCCATCATCAACAACCACAACACAAGCACCCGCTGAAGATGAAGAGGGTGATTATGCTGAAAATGGTGAAGATAATCAATATGCCGATGAAGCTGAAGATGCTGCTTCCACTACCACTACGACCACAACAACAGAAACACCAAAACGTATTGGACCCGTTATACGTCCATTCCGTTCAAATGATGATTTCTTGAATTCCTTGAAACGCAGACAAATGATTGCCAAGAAAAATAAATGTAAGTTAGATTGGTAGTAATTTAAATTCAAATTTAATTAAATTTAATTTAATTTATTATAATTGCAGCTGAAAAGCCTACAGCTAAGCCTAGACCTGCTGCCCAAGACTCCGAAGAAGAAGGTGAAGAATCTGCTCCCGTGGCTGCACCAGCTCCAGCAAAGGGCTTCAGCAAACCCAACTCTGCATGTAAGTGGAAATATATCATTCATAATGAAAGAGATCAAATCAAATCAATTGTTTATATTTTCCATTAATTATAGTGAATCGTCGTAAATTGAACAAACCATCAAAGCCAGAACCCGCTGACGATGCTGCCGCCGAAGAATCCGAACAGGAAAACAAGGAAGAAGCTAAACCCAAACGTCCTTTGGGTCGTTTAGCCTTAAGGAAACGCAATTAAATTAATTTCGTTGAATGCAATTAATTAACTATTTTCCTTCTCCTTCCCTCTCTCTGCTCCTTCTTCTTTTTTCCTCATACTATTACAATAATGGCGTTCTTTTTGTGAAACATTTTAAATACAAATTTTAATTTTATTGTTTTAGTTTAAGTTCGAAATTTGAATTTGTTTTTTTTTACCACATTTCCTTCCGTTTATTTTTTATTTTTTGTTCTATCTGTTCAATGTATGTGTGTTATAATATCATTTTTTATATTATATATTGTACTATAAATATTTTATTTGTATATATGTACTCTACTTCTTTTTTTTTGCTATTACAATATAAAACCAACAACAAAAACAACAACAGTAAGAAATCGATACAATTACATTTTCTGTAAATTAAGACAAGAAATTCAAAATTTGTCATCGTTATTATTATAAAGAAAATGAAAATAATAATAATAATACAAAATTTAATAATAAATAATTGGTAAAATAAAATATAAAAAGAAATGATTTTTAAAGTTTAGAAAAAGTACCAAAAAAATTATGAAAAAAATAAAAGCTTAGTAAGTTCGTCTTGAGTGCAGCCCTTGTGCTGACCAACTTCTCCTGTCCTAGTTCGGAGGAACTTGGTCAGTACAGAGACTGCGTTCACCTGTGTCGTCACAACGGGCCGCTATGTGTGCTCAAGTGAACTTTTGATATGAAGATACCACACTAACCTAACCTAACCTAAGTTCGTCATGAAGTGGTTTTGCATTGGCGAGGTATAGGTTATTCTCTTTCCAGCAGTTGTAAAACATTACTGATATCAGTGTTGTAAAATTGAAATTTTGAAATGGTACTGAACTATGTATAACTGAAAAAGTACCTTTTTGCATCGAATGATACTTTTGTAAAAAAATACATACATACATAATTAGCCATTACAACCCTTCAATCAGGATTATGATCTAGCTTCTTACACCACTTATTTTGTGTGTGCTAATTTTGCACATGAGTGGCGGGACCTACAGTTTAAAGTCGACTCCGAACGACAGATTTCTGAGAAACTATGTATATCATGTCAATTTCAGAGTTTTTGTTAGAAGGAAGTCGCCGAGGACTAATAATAATTTTTTATTTCATTTTTCGTTTTGTTGGAGATGTCTGACATGGGGTTTAAACCATGGGCTCACGTCTAGTAAGTCAGCACACAACCTACTAGACTATTTATTTATTTATATTTAATACACGTTCGGAATGGAACAGAAAACATAACGACTTATACGTGTTCCTCATTTACAAAACAAAAACAGCTGATTCGGAACGCAACAAAACGTAAAAGCCCCGTTTAGTAAAACATCGTCGGAACGTAATAGAACATACGTTCGTTTTCAGCATATGAAGAGAAATGTAAACATTTACTGAAATTACATTACTGTTCAACAAGCGTTCTCATTGCTTTTCTAAAAACGAAACGTATTCTAAAAATTCTAAAAACAAAACGTACGTTTCGAGCACGTTTGGCTAACCGGGACTAAAGACTAATTCTATCTTTAGCATTACTTTGAGCATGTTGGTAATGCATTAATAGTTGAAAAGCGCAAGGCATAAATCATGTAATAATAAAAAAAGGACTGAAAGCGCAGCGGGAGTACTGCGGTATTTTTAACATGGAAAAATACTGAAAAAATTTCGTTATAAGGCCTACTTTTGCTGCATTTTAAGACAAGTGTCATCCCCGTAATCAATATCATTGAATCGATCAGGTTTTGCTTTAATATCGTATCCCCATTGGTGATATCTTTTTAACTTAAGCTTTTGAGACTTTTTGTTTGGAAAAAAGCAGGAGTCGTTTTATTTTGCGATCTAAATAAATAGTAGAATTAGCCTAAAGGCCTGGTTTTGGTTTTTAAATAATGTAAAGTTTTTATTAAAGAGAATTCCACATGCAGATAAGCGTTCAAAATTTCTGTTCTGAACTGAATTTTCAGTTTTAGCGGTTTTTAATATTGACATGTTGTTAACACTGGCAAAAAAATATGTAAAGCAAGAACTTAAGGAAATTCAATTCTTTTACAGTTTCCAGTTACGTTACATTACCTTTCTATAACCATTCGTATTACTTTATAAATAAGAATATCAATCAGCTGTTTTATACCGTTGCAGTTACATTCCATTACGGTTGACTAACTGAGCCTTACCAGAACGTACATTAGTTTTAAGCATGTGGAAGGCAATGATCACGATCGTAATGGTATTTTCATAAGCATTTGTATTGTTTCCATATGCTAAAAATGAACGTACTTCTACCTGAAGGTTGGGGTGCCGAAATTCAGTAGCTTAGCCAAGCTGTAGGACCAACAGACTGAATAAATGATAACTAATTTGACAAATTTAACTTCAACAAGATGGACGTTATCAACTGTCAAAGAGCTCCAAAATCTCTACTGAGACTTCGACGCTATATTAACTCGAATCTTACGGATTAGCATTTGTAGGGTCCAACTGAATTCAATGAGACATTAGGGGTGCAACGTGCATTCTGTTATCCTATTTGACAACTACAGAGGACAGAGAACAAAGACATTGAGAATTACGCACATAATGGCGGACTGCTCATATTTTCGATTCGTAAGATAGATCCTCAGAGATGCTTCAAGGCAATGGCGGTTAATGGATTTTCTTGCATATTCCATTTACTTTTGTGTTCTACTCCACTCAAATTTATTGTTTTGAAAGACGAATGCATATAGGTGCTATATTGGTTTGCATATGTGACAAAATATAGAAAGGAAATGTAAATCCATAAATAATTGCTCATTACAACCCTTCAGTCAGGATTACAACCTAGCTTCTCACATCACTTATGTCGTGTGTGTTAATTTTTATACATGAGAGGCGGGACATACAGTGTAAAGTCAACTCCGATGGACAGATTTTTTTGAGAAACTTCTCAAGGCAAGTTTATTTACTCTCAGAGTTTTTTGCCTGAAATATTCAGAGATTAAGTCGCCGAAGAAATATTTATTTTTTCATATTTTCGTTTTGATGTCTGACCTGGGCTTTGAACCGAGGCCTCACGTCTAATAAGCCAACACACTACCTACTAGACTGCGGCGACTTCCCAACCCATTTAATGTAAATTGACAGCAAATATTGAAATTTAATTGACACAAAGGCAAATTCAATAAGGTAGCCTTATCTCTACAACAAAGACAACAATGCAAAAACAACAGGCATTTTGTTTTTGTTAAACCGCCTTTGGGATGTCAAAATAGGAAGAAAAAAATGGAAAAAAAAATGAACAACACACACACGTACAACAAACACACACAAAACACTAAAAAAACAACAACATTTTGACAGCCCAAAACTCGTCAGCTGTTGACATAAGGTCACTTGTTATGAATTCGCTTTAATTGACACAATTAATCCAAGAAATTTATGTCCCTTAATTGAATATTTACATACATTCAGACATACATACTCGTACATATTTCATTAAATATTATTAAAAAATAAATAAAAATAATAAATTACTCAAACATACATACGTACATATATTTTTCAAAGTTTTTTGTGGTCATTACAGAAGAAATGTCATTTGGGGGGGATGATGTAACGCTTGCTAATGAAATACAGGAATTTTTAGAAAGAGATCTTCGTGATCATGAAAAATTTGGTAAAACTAAATACAAAACAAAATGTCCTCTCAGAGAGGGACATTTTTGATTGAACATTTTTCTTTTGCAGACGGCGAACTACCACAAGAATTAAGGTTCCAGATAACAAATGTGCTAACGGTTATTGAAACGGCCATTGACAAGTTGAAGATTTCTTTGATTTTGCCCATGGTATTTGAGAATCCGAAAGTATTGCATCAGTATTTGCAAAATACGAAGTATGAGGATTGCCTTAAGTTGGTCGATGCCTATCGGCAGAAAAGGGTACGAAGACGTTTGAATTATTCAATTACAGCCTAAAATCTAAGAAGAAAACTCGAAAACTCATTCTTAATTGCAGTCACGTGAATCTTTAATGGATCCCGACTGTAGGGATTATGAACTTTTGCAGGTGATTGAATATTTCCAAGAGAATGTCAAGATTCTTAACTTTTTGCCGAATTGGTTGGATGACGTTGATTTCACGGAAAAGCGAATGATAAAGGCCTTCAAAGACGTTACCGAATTGGCTAAAAAACGTTTCAGTAGGCCAGCCACGTCAGACTTGGCCAAGGAGAAACGTTTGCACGAAGTCTATTTGCTCAATGAAAAAGTCACACACGAAATTGAAGGTACATGATTTGTTTTTGTTTTTTTGTTGTTTTTCCTTTAAAGATTTTAATTGCCTTCAGCTATTTAAACTTTGTTGCATTGTTGCAGAGACCTTACATAGAATGAAAAATAAGAAACTGAATCGTCTTTGGAAATATGCAGTCAAAAGTGGCGTTATAAAGAATCTAGAAGATGAATTTGCCTTCCGTCAATACGACAACCATGTGTTTGTCAACAATGAAATGTGCGTATCTAAATAACATAGATTTTGATTTTGATTTTAAGACATTTTTCGTTTTCAGCACGAAAACTAATCAGGAAATTCGGAAAATGCATTCATCATACATGAATAAAAATCGTGAAGTCGAAGAAGAACTGGAGAAAGCTCGCTTGGCTTATGAAAAGAAAGTTAGATTGGACTTGTTGCTCGAAAAACATGGCTACGATGAAAAGTATTGTGTTACCTCTAATTCCTTAAATTGCCCAAATTTCTTTTATCTTTTCTATCCTCCCCGTCCTCCCCCCCTCCCCCAACCAGTAATAAGTTACAATTACAATTAAAGGCCCTGATTGACAAGTACGATACCAGTCTGTTAGAGAAATACAAAGAAGAATTGATGCTGCAGGATGAATATGAGAAAAGTAAAAAAGACTTGGATGAACTACTTTTGGTATATAAAAAGGAAGAAGCCATATATGAAGAGGTGGTATTGAAGAGACTGCGAGAGGACAAACGCATACACGATGCGAAAGTATTACATTTTACTCAAATGCGTGCAGCCATTAGGATTCAACGTTGGTGGAAGAAATATTTAAAAGCTATAAGGAAAAAACAGAAAAAGGAGACTCCAAAAAGCAAAGCGACTCAAGCAAAGAAAGGTAAGGCAGAAGGCGCTAAAGGTGATAAAGGCGCGAAAGGCAAAACACCACCTGCCAACAAGGGGGCTAAGGAAAAGCCTAAAGGAAAAAAGAAATGAACGAAAATAAATAAGAATTCGTTTCTCAAGTAGATAGATTGTAATATTTACAGATTTTTACGGAATAATAAATGCATGGAATTTTCTTCTATTTTTTTTACCAGCATAGCGAATATGATTTTCATTGAATTTTGGAAAAATCCTTTTTCTTTACAATTTGCACATAGAACTTTAACGGAACGTGACGGAACATTAACGGAACGCTCAGGAAATGTTTTCATTGAATTCTTAAAAAATCTCTTTTCTTTACAATTCACACATAAAAAACCAAACAGATAATAAAGGGTGTTTTTTATAGAGGTATAGAACTTTAAGTTGGCATTACTTTTCAAGATGGCGACCGATTTAACAGCTGTCAAGTGATTTATTCTCAGTTTGGTTTGGCAATTCATCATGAATATACTCACGCCTGAACAACGCTTGCAAATAGTGCAATTTTATTTCGATTTATTGAAAGACACGTTTGGCGACCGCCTAATTTCACGTTTTGGACCTGTGAATTGGCCTCCAAGATCTTGTGATTTAACATCGCTAGACTAATTTCTGTGGGGGCTATGTAAAGTCATTGGTCTATGCGGTAAAGCCACAAACGCTTGACCATTTCGAAGACAACATTCGCCGTGTTATTGCCGATATACGGCCACAAATGTTGGAAAAAGTCATCGAAAATTGGACGTCCAAATTGGACTACATCCGCGCCAGCCGTGGCCGTCATATGCCAGAAATCATATTTAAAATGTAATGCCACAAGATTATCTTTCGGATAAATAAAATTCATGTCAATCGAATAATCCATCGTTGTTTTTTTGCAACTTAAAGTTCTATACCTCTATAAAAAACACCCTATATAAGTAAATAAATGCTTAAGATAGAAATAGCCGAACGGTTGCGGAACGTTGACGCAAGTTCGTTGTTAGAATATGAAAAGCAATGAGTGAAAATTAACGGAATGTGAGTTCGTTTTTAAAATATGGAAAGCAATGACAGCGATTACCAAACCGTAACGAAATTCCGTTTATCATTTGCGTTAACGGAACGTTCACGGAACTTTGAAGGAAAATTAACGGAACGTGAGTTCGTTTTTAGAATATGACAACCAATGACAGCGATTACCCAGCCGTAATGAAATTTTGTTAATGCATTTGCATTGCTTTTCACATGTGAAAACGAATGTACGTGACGTGAATGTTTGGCTAATCCCACCATTTGCTTCCTAAATGCAGAGCAATGTACGAGAATATGTTATGTAGTCTCACTGCTTCTGCAGTAGCTGTTGTGGGGTAATCCTAGTCTCCGGTTGTGACTGCACACATAGTGACAGCACATATAGTGGGTTTTTATATGAAATCATATCTTTGCTTCTAAGCAGTGGAATGCCAGAAAGAGAGACAGATATGCATAAATTCAAATAAATTCAAAGTTGTGCTAACTTTTCTGTTCAATACGAAACAACTAAAATTTTTTATATCGTAAGCATGCGTATAAAAATATGCGTACATTTAGGTTCAGATGTATTTATCTCCAGCAACTAAATAGAAAACAACACACGATCCACAAATCCATACAGTAGCTCTCTGTCTCTCTATTTGTCTCTCACTCCCTCTATTGACGCTAATAAGTTTCAATACAATTCGTTCAATATCTACGACTACTTGGAGCAAAGATCGTTGTTCGTTATGATGGTGTGCGTATGAGGGCCATGTGTATGAAAACTAGAAATTCTTTATCAATGTGCAGCAAAGTTTTCATTTCTAGCTCCAGGCAAAACAATCGCTCAGTTGAATATTGTCGCTTTCAGTGTAAAGAACAAAATTTATTTCTTCTCATTATTTTGGAATTTTGTCGTGTTTTCTTCCTGCGCTGTTTAATAAATAAACTGTATTAAATAACAAATAAATAAAAGTGATTCTAAACAAAAATTTTTTTTGTTAATAATATATGTATGTATGTCTCTGTGTATATAGTATAGACAAAAATAATAAAATAAATATACATACTTGTATACCGTTTCGAGTTGAATAATAGTACGAGAAAATAAAAAAAAAATATCAATAGAGGTACGTTTTATTTTTTTCTTGTTTTTATTTTTTGCGAAAATCAGATGTTTTTTTAAAAACGGAATTTTAAATAAAACCAAAACAAGATTATTTCATATTTGGTTACGTTTATAAATTTTGGCCAATAAATATTTTTTTTTTAATTTTAGAATATTTTTATTATTCTGCCAAACAAATTTTAATGGCTGAATTCTTAAATATTTTTTTTTTATTATTTATTTAATTAATTAATTTCTATTAGGGTCACTCATTCACATAAATCTTACAATTGAGAATATGCTGTATTTTAAATGGTAAATTAAAGATACAATTCAGACGACATACATACGTCGTTTGATTACGTAACGTACCACAGTATAAATGAAAATTTTTATTCATTTTCATTTCATTTTCGGTATATCATTGCTAAACGAGGGTTATGTGTAGTTATTTGAATTGAAACAGAGGAATAAGCCCTCAATTTTTGAACTAATTTTTATAATTTTTGTTTTTTTTTTTTGCAATTTTATTCATTTATTTTGTTGCTTCTTTTCTAAAGTCTTCTTTTTTTTAATTTATATATTCAGACTTAGGTGAATACGCTTGTGGCCATTTTTTAATCTTTTTAATCTTCTATATGCGAAACAAAAAAAATAAAAAAAAACAAAAAACGCTGATAGTGTTTGCTTTAGAAATAGCGCAGATAAGGCTTTTTAATATTTAATGAAAGATTAAACCAATTAGAATTCAAATTAATTTATTAGAAATTAACAAAGTATACATGTATATGACGCTTATGTTTAAATATTTTTTGTTTATGCAAATATTTATAAACGTATTCATTATAAAAAAAAACAAAACTTTTGTAAACATAAACAAACAGTGGTTTCTCTCTACAGTACTCTACAGCAAGCATAATTATTTAATATGGAACATGGTTGATATGAAAAGATACCTTTAATCACATGACATCTTGCACTTTTAAGGAGCAAAATGAGAACTTACTATGCTTACAGGCAATATATTTCATAGATGCCTTTAAGAGAAAGATGTCTGTAAGAGAAAGAGGCCTTTAGAGAAAGGTTGCCATTGAGTGCAGCTTAACTGCGAGAAGAGGTTTAAATAAAACATTTTTAAATTGTTTAAGCCACCAGATACCTCAGACAAAACCTGAATTATCGTATAGTTTTTTACTGTGATAGGTTTTGTCTCTATAGCTAGGATTACGCATACAGTGGGTTTTAAAAATTACTTTACTTAGACTATGGCAAAATACTCTAAAAATTTAAAATAAACTGATGGGCTCTCAAATGGGGAATAACTTTACCGACCCTATAATAGTGTACATACGTACATAATTGGTCATTAACCCTTCAGTCAGGATTATGGACCTAGTTTCTCACATCACTGATATTGTGTGTGTTAATTTTATCTATAAATAAAGGGACCTACAATTTAAAGTCGACTCCGAGCGACAGATTTTTGCGAAACTTTACATAACAATTTTATTTTCTCTCTGAGTTTTTGCCAGAAATCTGCTGAGAGGAAGTCGCCGAAGAAATATTTTCTTCATATTTTCGTTTTGATGTCTGACCTGGGATTTAAACCGAGGCCTCACGTCTAACAAGCCAACACACTACCTACTAGACCACAGCGACCGACCCTATAATGCCTTAACGAACTCCTCCGATTCAGTTGCATAGTCTGCTTACTAAAATATGAAGTCAATAATACCCTAATGACATAGAAAACCAATTCAGCTTGAATGTTTTATACCCAATCGCTTTAATTTCATTCATCTATTATCAAATATTACTACCATTGAAGTTCCTCACTTTGAAGGAGTAAATACCTTCTGACAATAAATTCGTTGCCTGGTAGGGGGACTGCTTACATTAACCCCTAATTGGTCTGAGTACCGTGAAAGTCAAAACTGTTGAAAGCTATCATGATGTGGAATAAATAAACGAGAACAGAATATAGTACTTAGCTTCTGCTTAAAGCCATAGAAATTAATATACATCAGAGATTAGCAATGAATCGTTTTTTCGCTGCTCATAAGTACTCATGAAATTTTTAATATATATAAGTGAGTCAACAATGTATGTTGTTAAGTATGAATATGATGAGTACTTCAAACTTTGAATATGAGTAGAGGTTCCATGATACATATTAAAATAAGTATGAATTCGTATAAGTATCTGAAATTATTAGTATGATTCGATTCTACTCATCTTTTTGAATACTCATTGCTGATCTCTGGTATACATAAGGTTGTAGTCCACTTCCCCTGTTAATCTCCGTATCCCTCTATTAACAAAAGAAAGTACCTGGGGATACTGATAATTAAAATACCTAACAACGATAGTAGCCAACTAGTTTTTCGTGTCAATTTTGTTATTTTTTTTACATTTGAAGTGATCAGTAAACAAGTTAAGCTAAATAACACCATGCTACACTGTTATTGAAAATACTATGGGTAGTATTTCTAAAGGTCGACTCTCCGGCTGATATTTTTTTCTGCATAGATAACCTTGACCGATCAGCCCGACCCACCGCAAACTATTGTTCATCGTTTGGCTGTCGGCCAATAACCTATGCAAATAGAAGATAACGACAGACACATAACACTTGACAGACACACGACAGCATTTTTTTAACTATAAACTCATATCGTACAATGTTGTAAACATATATACATACATACATACGTATGTACATGTATGCTGATATGTTTATTAACCAACATATGATGATCAGCTAAGCATACAAATAAAATTATTTAAACAAATAGACACGAAATAAAAAAAATAAAAATAAATAAAAAAGCCGTTCAAATATTTATACAACTACATACATATGTACTAGGAATAGATTGCGAATGATTTGGCAATTTTTGAAAAATATTTGTTTTTGTTTTTTTATTAATCTTTTAAGAATCTAATTAAGAAAAACTTAGAAGAATTTAGTTATTCTTTATTTTTTATTATTCTTATTTTATTTTGTTAATATTTTATTTTTTAATGCGTAATAAATAAAAATAAAAAAACAGAATATGAAAACTATGTCAGTTCATTAAACAACGTAATAAAAATAAATTCCAATTAAAGCTTTATTTTTATTTTTTATTTGTTTTTATTTTTCTAGTTTTCCCCCTTTAAAAACAAAGCGATATGAGTCCTCCAGCTTTACTTAGCAAAGATGTGCCCGATATTGAGGTAAACGGCTTGAAATTATATTTGTAATCCAGAATAGAAATACAAGATTTTAATTGTAATTCTTTTTTTAGAATCTTTTGAGTCTCAATCCTCGTGTCAAGACGAAATGCTCGGTGGTGCCCACTACCGAAACTAAAGTGAACAAAAAGCATTGGAAACGTAATCCAGATCGCGGTTGTAGTGTAAGTATTGAAAGACATAATAAGCCAAACGTGCACGAAACGTAACGGAATGTACATAAGTTTGGTTTTAGCATATGAAAAGTAAAATACGTTACATTATGCGTGGGTAATCGTTCTCATTACTTTTCGCATGTTAGAAACGAACCTAGGTTTTCGTGAACGTTCAGTTAACTCCACTAATGTTCTTAATCCTTAAATAAAACCAAAAAAAAAAATACAAAATTAAAAAAATAATTCCAGGCCGGTCCCAAATTAAACAACGATTTTGAGGACATTAAGCATACTACCTTGTCGGAAAGAGCTGCTTTGAAAGAAGCTGCCAGATGTCTGAAGTGTGCCGATGCTCCATGTCAAAAGTCTTGTCCCACTCAACTGGATATTAAGAGTTTTATAACGAGCATAGCCAATAAAAATTATTATGGTGCTGCCAAGGCCATATTTTCGGACAATCCTTTGGGTTTAACCTGTGGAATGGTGTGTCCAACCAGTGATCTATGTGTAGGCGGTTGTAATCTACAAGCCTCTGAAGAGGGACCCATTAACATTGGCGGTTTGCAGCAATATGCCACCGATGTCTTTAAACAAATGGGCGTTAAGCAGATTGTTCCTCCCGGTATTCAGCTGCCCAAGCAACATGAAAAGAAAATTGCCTTATTAGGTGGTGGTCCAGCTTCTTTGTCGTGCGCTTCATTTCTAGGCCGTTTGGGCTATAAAAATATCACCATCTATGAGAAACGCTCTTACTTGGGTGGCTTAAGTTCATCGGAAATACCGCAATATCGTTTGCCGGTTGATGTGGTGAATTTTGAAATTCAACTCGTTAAACATTTAGGCGTGAAAATTGAAACGAACAGATCTTTATCCACTAAGGATTTAACCGTTAAGGTAAAGCGTAAACTACAAGATATTTTCGATCGCAATAATTGTAATAAAAACGTATCTTTTTTAGGATCTTCTTGCTCAAGATCATGTAGTATATCTGGGCATTGGTTTGCCCGAACCTAAACTGAATCCTATCTTTGAGGGTTTGAATGAGTCCATGGGTTTCTTTACCTCTAAAAGTTTCCTGCCAAAAGTGGCTGACGGTTCCAAACCGGGACTGTGTGCTTGCAAGGCTAATCAAGCTTTACCTCAGCTGTACGGCAATGTTATTGTTCTAGGAGCTGGTGATACTGCATTTGATTGTGCCACCTCGGCTTTGAGATGTGGTGCTAAGCGGGTTTTTGTCGTATTCCGTAAAGGTTCATCTGGCATACGAGCTGTACCTGAGGAAGTCGAATTGGCACGTGAGGAAAAATGTGAATTTTTACCGTATCTCTCGCCACGCAAGGTATTGGTAAGGGATAATAAAATCTATGGCATGGAATTCTGTCGCACTGAACAGGATGAAAATGATCAGTGGGTGGAAGATGAAGAACAGATTACAAAACTAAAGGCCAACTTTGTAATATCGGCCTTTGGCTCTGGCCTTTACGACTCTGAGGTTATTCAGGCCATGGATCCTATCGAGTTAGACAAGTGGAACATGCCCAAACTTAATCCAAAAACTCTACAGACCTCCGTGCCAAATGTATTCTGCGGTGGTGATTTAGCTGGTACCGCTGATACTACTGTTGAATCGGTTAATGATGGCAAAATTGCTGCCTGGAGTATACATTGCCATTTGCAAGGCTTACCCATGGGCAGTCCAGCCGAATTGCCTTTATTCTACACCGATATTGATAACGTAGACATATCCGTGGAAATGTGTGGCATAAAATTTGAAAATCCATTTGGTTTGGCTTCGGCACCACCCACAACCAGTGCTGCCATGATCAGAAGAGCCTTTGAACAGGGTTGGGGTTTCGTTGTCACAAAAACCTTTGGTTTGGACAAAGATCTCGTAACTAATGTTTCGCCGCGTATTGTTAGAGGCACAACTTCGGGTTACAATTACGGACCCCAGCAGGGTTCTTTCTTAAACATCGAATTGATTTCGGAAAAGAAAGCTGAATACTGGTTCCGTTCTATAGCCGAATTGAAACGGGACTTCCCCACAAAAATCATTATAGCCAGTATCATGTGTCAATATAATAAGGCTGATTGGACAGAATTGGCTACCAGAGCTGAGGCTTGTGGCTCTGATGCCTTGGAATTGAATTTGTCATGTCCACATGGCATGGGTGAATCTGGTATGGGGTTAGCTTGCGGTCAAGATCCCGTATTGGTAGAGAACATAGCCAAGTGGGTGCGTAAAGCTGTGAAGATACCTTTCTTTGTGAAGCTGACACCAAATATTACGGACATTGTGTCCATAGCTATGGCTGCCAAGAGAGGTAATGCCGATGGTGTCTCTGCTATTAATACTGTGCAAGGTTTGATGAGTCTCAAGGCTGATGCCACACCTTGGCCAGCTGTAGGCCTTGAAAAGAAAACTACTTTTGGCGGTGTTTCTGGCAATGCAACCCGCCCCATGGCCTTAAGAGCCATATCGTCCATAGCAAACAAGTTACCTGGCTTTCCTATTTTGGGTATTGGTGGCATTGATACGGGTGAAGTGGCTTTACAATTCTTGCATGCTGGAGCTACTGTGTTGCAGATTTGTTCGTCAGTACAAAATCAAGATTTCACTTTAATCGATGACTATTGCACGAGTCTAAAGGCTTTATTGTACCTCAAAGCTAATCCACCACCAAACAATGCACCTTTCTGGGATGGACAATCACCTCCCACACCTAAACACCAAAAAGGCAAACCTATTGTACACTTAACGGGTGAAGGTAATAAGGTAAGTGTAGGGGACAGCGGTAAGCATTCAATGTGATCCATGTGTCTAAGAGTTTGTTACTTCTATTTCCAGACCCTGGGCTTCTTTGGTCCATATTTGAAAGAAAGAGAGGAAAAACTATCGAAAATACGCGAAGAGAAGGGTCCCATGTGGAAAATAGACAGTGATAACGTAGATATTAAATCATTAAACGGTAGCCATGTACCTAAACCGGTGCCTAAAGTAAAGGATATCATTGGACGAGCTTTACCTTATATAGGCACTTACAAGAATTTGGACAACAAACAACAGAAAGTGGCCCTAATTGATGACGTAAGAAAAGAGTTATTGTGCTTAAAGTATTATTGTGCAGGAATTAATAATAAATTATTCTTTTTTTTTTCTGTAGGATTTATGTATCAATTGTGGCAAATGCTATATGACCTGTGCTGATTCGGGCTACCAAGCTATTGAATTTGATCCTGTAACCCATATACCCCATATAACGGATGATTGCACTGGTTGTACACTTTGTGTTTCAGTGTGTCCCATTATCGATTGCATTAGCATGGTGCCCAAAACTATACCACATGTTGTCAAACGTGGTCTGGGTGAAGAGAAGCAAATCTATACTCATGCTCTAAGTCCTATGCAATAAACTGTGGAAATATCGAAGTTATTATGTAATGATATGAAGGTATATATGTATATATGTATAGTGCTAATTAGTTAATATGTTAACATTGTAAATTGTACGAATTATTTCAATTCCAATAAAATTGTTAAAATTGTTTTCATTATTTTTTCAAAGCTTAAGAATTACCTGACAATTATTATCGACAAAGTGTAGCTATTGTTGCCATATCAAAGGAATTTTTTTGAAATGTGGTTCATGTATTTGCTAAACAGTTTATATGAGAGTGTCTCCACTATGCTAGTGTCTTCACTTTTCTAATTAATTGTGTGGCATCAATTGTTGCCATGTGAGAATAATTATAATAATCTTCATACATGCCTTTATTCCTTTTTTTGGGACCCTTTTACGACTATTTCTTGTTCTCGAAGTTGACTAGTCCAAACTTGTTGAGTTTGCATGAGACTCTCAAGTGTATGTTGTTGCTGTAAAGCTAGTAAGAAAGGTTTTAATAACTTCTTAATTCAACTGAGATATGGAGCACGCTATGGCTGGGTTAAAGAAGAGAAATAAACAATTTTTTGTGTGGCTAACCCGATGAGTTAGAGCTCTAATCCACAATTTACCGAACACATGACATAAGATCTGTCTTGGGCACAATATTGAAGAATATTTCAACAATAATTCTATAAAATGGCGTATAGTAATGATAATCACTTTTCGGGATTGGACTTTTTTCGACCTGATGGTAGACTTAAATAGTTTTCTGAAGAAGACTTGTTTTCTCTTCTGTCGTGGTAAAATTTGAAGAAAATTTTAATAATAATCCTATAAAATGATATACAATAATGAGGGAAACTTATTTTTATAAAATTCTTTATTAAAATAAAGCTTCATATCGATTACTGGTAGAATGGTTATCTAATCCTAACATTGAAACAAAAGTCAACGGAAACACTTGCTCAAGAGTTAATGGCAGCAAATATCAACAGAACCAAGTTGGTTAAATGGAGTGCTTGACCTTAGGGTATATCCTGCTAAACATACAGGAATAACATTTTAATATATTGGGCCTTTGAATTTTATATTTACTCTGAGTTCAGCTATGAGTATTCAAAAAGATGAGTAGAATCGAATCATTCTCATAATATCTGATACTTATGTATACGCATTCATACTTATTTTAATATCATGGAACCTCTACTCATATTCAAAGTTTGAAGTACAACACGTATGATGTTGTTGATTTCGACTCTCCATAACTCAACATGTACACGAATCACAAACTAATTATGAATTGCGTACCAACACTAAAATAGTAGATGGTTGTGTGTTTGCTCTGCTTGCTGCTATGCTTATGTGTTGTTTTTTTGTTGTTGTTGTAAATGCAACAATAACTAAGACCGTAAATTTTGATGGATGATTCGAGTCACTGAAATCATTTATAAGTATTCTAAGAGTATTTTCCTAAAGTTATGAATCTAAATGAATAGGCTGGCGTATGAATCAAACATATTTCGATTGGTACGAGTTTGATGTCAACGTTGTATGCATACTCATTGCAACCTGTACTTATAAATCAACATTGTAGTGTGTACGAATGAATCAGAGCGCATAGTTAAATTTCAATATTGTTGACTCATTTATATTCAAAATTTCACGAGTGCTTATGAATAGCGAAAAAACATTCACAGCTAAAAATGAAACACAGAATTTTATTTTTAAGGTTATGAATACAATATAATCATAATAATTAATTTTTGTTTTTATTGATAATAATGATATATTGTTTTATCATTTAGTTTCACACATAATTACTTAATAATTCATTTCATTATTTGCTTGTTTTTATCAAACATAATTTAAATAAAACAAATAATAAAATGAAACAATTAATAATAAAAAAAAATTAAAAAAAAACACTATAATAATATTGAATTTTTAAGAAAATTATAAATTCGCTTTAAAAAAAAATTAAATAAATTTTATATGAATTTAATAAAAAAAAAAAACAAAATAAGTAAATGGAAAATGTTTAAAAAAAACGGATTTCTTTTAAATAAATTTATTACAATTTATAGTACATTCTGTTAATAATGAATGATGAAATTTGGAGAGATGCAAATTATGTTTAAAAGAAATTTTTTTTTTGTTTTTTAATTTTATATAGAGATTGCATATATAAGAGTATAAAAGCTTAAAAACTAATGATGCATTTCATTTTTGTTTTATTAATAAAATTACTTTAATTTTTTTATTGCATTTAATTTTCTTTTATTTTATTAAGTAGGAATAAGGTTTTTTTTAAAAAAGGTATGTATATTTTATTAAAAACAAAAATATACTCCTCCTTTTTGTTTTTGTTTTATTTTGTATAGGTATAGTGTTTGTGTATATGTATAGCAAAATTGCAATTTTTTAATGATTTTTTTTTATTTTTTTTTTTATATATAATTTTTTGCTTTCATTTTCAATTTAAAAAGATATGCTAAAAAGCGTTAAATATTAATTTTTATTTTATTAAAAATGAACATGATTGATTGTTTAAAAAAACAGAAATTGTAAAAATTTACTTATAATTAGATTAGATTTTCACTCACTGCTTGCCTATAATTTTAATTATAATTAAGCAACGGAAGGAATCGCTAATTATTGGCATTATTTTTTATTATTATTTTTATTTTTATTCTTCTTTTTCTTTTATATTTTTTTTTTTATTGTGTATGTATAAAATTACAAAATTCTTCTTGTGCGTTTTAAATTTAAAACAGATTTTGTTTTTCTTTATTTTATTTTAATTGTTTTTTTTTTTTAATTAAGATTTTCAGCAAAAACTTCCGCTTTCTGTATTTCTATGGTATGAAGAATATTCATTTCAGTAGAAAAATGTTTAAAAATAAAAAATAAAATATTTAAGTGTTGTTTCTTTCTTTCAATGATTGGTATAGTTGTTATACATTATATGTAGCATATATGATTTCATAATATAGTATGTAGATGGATGTGAGTTTCATTTTCACTTCTACAAAAAATTCTGGATTTGTTGGCTTAAATAAATAAATAAATTGTAAAAAAAAAGTTTGCAATTTCTCTTCATACGCAGCATACAGGAGTGTATTTAGAATTCCCACTGTGTTGCCGCATCAGTACCATCATCCAATAGTTTGAAAGCTCCATTTTTAGTGGCTCCCAAATATTTACCATTTTGGGATCTGTAACGAAAGTTTGAAAAGATTTTAGTTTTGATATCAAAAAATTTAAAACTTGAACTTGCCTAATACAAATTCTAGTAGGTTCACGTAATTCCAAATAGAAACCATCGGCTGGAGCATCGGAATCAACAGAAATGCCTTCACCATCAATGCGCCAATATTTGCCACTGTGTCCCTTGAAGTAAACCAAACCCTTTTGGGCCTTTTCCACCAGTATGGTTTCATAGGTAGCCTTATTGCATTCTAATTTGGTATTTCCCGGCTGACGATAGCCTACAAATCCCTGTTCGCATTTAAGTACCAATATGGGTCTAACAAATGGAATACAAATTTCAATTAATTGCATTGAAACTCTTTAATTTAATTCAGGAAACCAGTTACTTACCTATTGATTAAATAGAAATAGAATTTTGTTATGTCCTCGATGGATTCAGAGGTGGCAAACAGATGGCCTGAACGTTTTGTGGCCAAAAATTTACCATTATTAGCACGGAACGATAAAGAGCCATCGCCATGCCATATCAATTCGAATAGAGCATCAGCACAACGTCTATTGCCGGTAGCTTGTATGCCACCACCACCTGATAAACTCCAATAACGATCCTGGGTAGTGCGTAAAGCCCAACGATGAGCGGACCAATCGAATTCCAATTGAAACGTTTCATTTTCGCCAATTTCATCTTGATTGGCAGTAACATCAACTCCTTGTTTCACAGAAACGTAACGTAAATTCATGGCTGCTATAAATGAGGCCTGAGGCAATGAATCCTCCAAAGAGAATAATTCATCACGTGTAACAGTAGAAGAACGTGATTTAAGCACAGCCTTAGAGCCAATAGGTGACAAATATTGGCCTTGCCTAAAAATATATCGTATACATATATCGTATATTCGACAAATAAAAAAAGTGTTTTTAGAAGAGTAATTAAAAAAACAATTTTAATACCTGTCTCTTAAAGCCAAATGGCCACCATGATATTCGGCACTGAAGAGACAGTCCTCATTGCATAAAGTTTGCAATTTACCATTGGCATTCAAATATCTGTTGAAAATAAAAAAACAAGATCACATCAGTAAGAAATTCTTTCAATTAAAGGAGAATCTTTTCCGTCTCCGCTTACTTATTATTGCAGGTATGCAAAGCATAACGACCACCCTCCTCTTGACGGAATTCCAGTGTAAAGAGTGTATCTTCTCCCCAGGGAATGTTGGCATCAACATGTATCTCATCCTGGGACTCTGATAGATGAGCGAAACGTTTACGTCCTATGGAACGCAAGTTAACCTGTGGCCGTGCGGCCAAGTGAACTGTCCAAAATTCCCCAGAACTGGGTGTCTTGGCAGTACAAACTAATTTGTCTGGTGTGCCGCCTAGGAAATAACCGCGTGATTCATTTTTCAATGCCCAGCGACCAGTGCCATCCTCGGCAATGCTGATTTGGAATCTGCTACCAGCATCGCGTTCATCGCTCTCGCATAAAACATTGCCGAATGTATCGACAGAAAGATATTTATTCAGATGAGATCTCAAATAGATAACGCCTGAAAAAGTAATCGAAGAATAATATTTAATTTCATTAATGCATGTGTAACTTTAGTGATACGTTTAAGAAATATGTATTGAAAAAAAGTGTTCAAGCAATTCGCAAATCAAGTATAGATTGAGTAGAATGGCGTAAATCGCTATGCCTAGTATTCATCGATTTTAAAAATGACACCCTACACAGATAACAAACAAATTGATTTAATTTGTCTCAATGTTGGAGTCAAACTAAGCTATCGTCTCACTCTTTCTCCAATTCGTTGTGTAAAGAGAATTGTTTGGAACTTTAAAAACTAATGTCAGCTGATGTGACATAACTTCCAAGATGCGCACGGCAATTTATAACGTAAGCAACGTAGAAACAAATCCATACATTACGCATAAATCAGAATGGAAACAGCCCCTTTGTAAATTGCAACAGAACTGTGAACCACGACGTAAGCTTCTGTTATTTGGAATTCGAGATGTCAGTACAGTCTGAAGAGACGTATGCTAGGGTTGAAAAAAGCTAAGCCTACAGCTGGCCGTCTTTAATTTAACACAATATATTACACAGATAACTCACATTCGTATACTTCTTTCATATGAGCAGTCCACATGGGTTTATGGAAGCGTTTATTTGTAAGGAAATGCTAGTTAACAATTAATAAACTTCTTTCGCCGAATAGAAGCCCCTTTTGTGGACAACACCCTACAAAAACTCAGCAACAGTATCCCTACAATGACTTCAGAATGGAATTTGCAAGGAAGCAGACATTTAGATCGTCAAAAGCATATGTATTTGGTGCAGAATAGTTTTAAATTCATTTCAAAATGACCAAAGAATTAAAAAAAAATTAAAATATTACATAATAACAGAGTAAACTGCAAGTCCTAGCTGCCCAAGTGACAATAAATTAAGAAGAATCAAAACATACATTCAATTTTTTATTTTATTTTCTGATTTTAAAAGACGTTTAAAAGTTAGAATTCCATCATAAAAAAGATTTTTTCAAGTCAAGTGTCAATTTTAACATGTAAATACAACAAGAACAACAACAATAATAATAATAATAATAAAATAAAAACTACTCTCAAGTACTTTAGAATGTCAACAGCAATCTCCATAATAAATATGAGCAACAGCAATGTGTGTGGAACAACAGTAGTAACACTCTTCAGAGTGACACATAAAATTGAAATTAAATTTTGCTGCATGAAGTAAAAAAGACTACTACTGCAAAAATGATTGACGGGATGGGCAATAGAGATCTTTAAGTTTTAAATTCTTATAAACATTTATCGTTTTGAGTGGCTGCTGGGATGTAGTAAGTCAGTCAGTGTAGTGAATGAAGCCAGTCAGTTTGTCTGTCCACAGTAGAGCAATTGACACGCTTTTGCATTTAAATTAAAGATTTATTCAAAAGTGTTACGAGCATTGTTGACAACAATGTCGTTATTGTCGTGACAACAAATAAAAAAAGAATTAAAAAACAATTGCAATAAATGATGATGATGTCTGTCTCAACTCGACGATTTCGGACTGTGAAAATGTGTGTGATATTTTAATACTTGAACTAGTTACGAGATATCAGCATTAAAGAAAAATAAAAGGATATGAAGGTGAAAGGATAAATTGAAGAGAATTTCAGGAGATGCTAACACTAACACTACATCTCTGTGTCTTGCGTTAAAGGTCCGAAAAGTTTAAATATTTATTCACTTATTTTTTTTTTTGTTTACGAGTTTCTTTGAATAAATATGAATATCAGGTGTAAACAAAAATTATTTTTGACTCATCAAAGTTTCAAGAAAAACCAAAATTAAGTAAATAAATAATAAAATAAGAAAAAAAATATCTGCTGACAACATTTAAGCCACTTTACTTCACTTTTGACGTCACTCCACACAAGTCTTGATTGAATCTGTGCAGACTTTACATGAAATTTATCTCATGACTGTCCATTCCGTTCATTTGTCTCGCTCAACTACATGACTAGCATGTATCGTATAGATGGATACGATTCACAACAGGTCAGCAATCTTTTCAGTAATTTCCATAAAAAAAACAAAAACACAAAAAAAATATTGCCAATTATCATAATTACTGGACAAAAACAATACAACAAACCAATTACAGCAAAAAAGAAAAACGAAATACAAAGACAGAAAGTGTGAATACAAAAGATTTTTCATGTCAAAATAGCCAACGATCCATCACAACATTGGCTGACAATAGAGAAATAGGAAGTACCCTAAATGGCATGTTAAATGGGTTTTTTTTTTTCCAAATACTTCCGAAATATTGTTTTAAGCGATTTTTATTGTTTTTTAAATGTCTGCCAAAATAGGAACGCACAGAAGTACAAACAAATATTCATAATTTTAATTTAATTATTTTAATTACTTAATAGTTTGTCCAGATGGGACAATGTGTTCTGTGTTGTTCTAACTTTAAAAAACTTATTTCCTTTGCAAATATTTAGGCAATTCACACAAACACTTGTATCGTTGTATTGATTGTATCTTTGGACGAAAATACAATAGTGTATGCTTGTTGTTGATAATTTTCATATGTTTTTAAAAGTTGTATTGGTTTCTTGCTATCAGTTTATGTAAATGCCTGCAGTCAAGAAGAATAAAAATTCAAAATATTTGTTATGTAACTTGAGTCAACAATTAACAATTCAAAATTATATTGGTCGCATAGAAAATGAATTCCTTTATTTTTTTTCGGAATATTTTTCACTTTGTTGTTTGAATATCAAAATTCTCTCTTTTTGACGTTTGGAATACGAAATACACAATACAGCATAACACTGAGCGTTTACAAAGAAAAAGTGTATTCAATACAACATACACGATACAAATACAACATAAACGATACAAAGTTCTGACAATTTTGCAATCATCTTCAGTTTTGTTGTTGAAATTGAAGAATCAAATATTTCACAATCGAATATCTTTTTATATAAATACACACGAGTGAATGCAATACATTGGGTAAAGTACAACAATTTTAGACTTTATTTAGTATTGTGAATATAATTTGATATCACTTCACTATCGCACACAAAATCTTGGTCACAAAGCAACCTCCACTGTTTCCTCTAATTCTGAGTTTTGATGGAAAACAATAATGTGAGCGATTGATTGTGATCTGCGATGAGAACATCTACATCTTTATCAAAGAAAAACTGCACAATATGGCATATTTTTGTTTGTTACATTCCTCTTTGTGAAATAAGTTTTTTTTTATATTCCAAGGTAGGTAGGTAGGTACAAGGAGGTCTCCTCTCCTTGTACTAAGCCTAAGCCATCATGTGCGCTTGTGCCACCCTACTTTCTAAAGGAAATCTGTATTTTGTATAAACTTCCTTAACTTCTTCCAGTTGACTTCTCTGAGACAAGTTATGTCTGCTATAGTGTCATCCCCGAAATATTGGCATCTTGATCTTATGAAAGCTAAGCAATGACACAAAAACAGCTCCATCGTTTCGATGTTTTCACTGTATTCATTCGTTGTATTTATCATTTTTCACTACACCAATACGGTTTAGGTGTACATGTAAGGCGATGTACACTCATTAGCGTGATCCGGTCGCCCTCATTTAATTTTAAAATACTCGTGGTTCTACCCTAATTTTCTATAAAATATTATGTTTTTAAAGCTATCTAACGTGATCCATCCATAGTTATAAAATGCAATAGACAAGTTATTAAATTCATTGAATAGAAAATGAATGGATTTCTTTTTACTACACCTAATATATGCACTAAAGAGAATTTATTAATTTATATTGTCAGTATAGAAACCAGATAGATTCGAAGAAAATATTTGCAAGATGAAAGGGGCTCTTTAAGATATTTTTTCAAACACATTTAAATGGAAAGCGAAACGAATTGAGTTTTTGAAAACGAAATATAAAGAATGAATAATTAAAGTGAGGCCGCAAATTTTGTTTATATATTGTATATATGTACATATACTTACAAGGGCCAGTGCTTGCTGTGTTACCAGTTAAAAATGCTGTAATTAAAAAAAAAAGAAAAAAATAAAGGTAATCTGTGTAACAACTTCAGCATATTATTAAAAAAAATTATTTGAAATTTATTATTAATGATGGCCAGCAATTGTGAAGTTGGCATAGTGTAGTAGGTAGTGTGTTGGCTTATTAGACGTGAGGTGAAGGTTTAAACCTTAATACGGAAACGAAATATGAAAAAATATTTCTTCGGTGACTACCTCACTGCAAAAACTCTGAGAATAAGAAGTCGCCGTAGTCTAGTAGGTAGTGTGTTAGCTTATTAGACGCGAAGCCACGGTTCGTATCCCAGGTCAGACATCAAAAACGAAATATTAAAAAAAAAAAAATATTTCTGGCAAAAACTCTGAGAGTAAATAAACCTGCCATGAAAAAGTTTCTCAAAATCTGTCGTTCGGAGTCAACGTTAAACTGTAGGTCCCGCCACTCAAGTATAAAATTAAGGCACACAACATGAGTAGTGTTGGGAAGCTATTCTGTAATCCTGACTGAAGGGTTGCAATGGCCAGTTATGTATGTAATGCCGAGAATTGGTTCGTTAAAGTTTTCCAGTCCAATGCAAGGCTATAATACTCATGTGTTTAAAATTAATTTCAATCAAAATTTTAACTACACCTCAAAGGCTTTGTTTTTGAAACAGACAGAGCTATTTGATAAAAGTAAAGAAATAAACATACATGATGTTGATATAGCTATGAGTTCCGCATACTGTCCATGTTGTGAGCAATCTAGGGCCAGTTAGACCAATAAATCATTTTGAAATCAACCCTAAAACTTTACAAACTTAAAGACAAATAAAAAATACCAAAAATTATATTTGAAAACTACAGCTATAATGTTATAAATCAACGTCAAAAATTACTGGGAAATATAACAATGAAAAATGAAATATTATTCGTAAAAGAAAACTTTAACTAAAAAAATTTCAGAAAAAAGTGTAATTAGAGTAACTAACAAACAGCAACTACAAACACCATAAACAACACCACTATACTATGCCATAAACAAAATGGTTTAAATTAAATGTAGCATTTTAATATTCATTCTACTCTTTTAATTAAATTTTAAATAATTTGTTTAATGTTTGGTGTTTTGTTTTGTTAAGAAAAAAGAAAATATATTTGTATTGTATGTTTTACAGAAGAAAAAATATATGTATATTTTTGGGGTTTCTGTTTTAATTAAAAATTCATAGAAATTAATGTGATTTTCAATTGTTGTTGTTTTTTTTTTTTTTTGTTTGTATTTCGCATTCCCATGAAATTTTAAATTTTAAGCAAAATTTTGCATTCATCATAAAGAACTAATTTAAATGAAATTTTTTAAGTTTCATTTTACATTTCAGTTAATAATGAATGTTATTTTCTTGATTATACATAATTTTTAATTCAACTTTCTGTTTTTCTTTTCTTTCTTTCTTTTTGTTGTATTAAACTCTATTAACATAATCAAATTATGATTATAATTTTTATTTCCTTTTATTTTGTTGCTACAAACAATGATATGCCAAAGACTAAACTTTACTCGTGTAGTTTTTTCTTTTATAATAACAATGACCAATTTTATCAATTTGTAGTCTTTCGTTTTTCTTTTTTTATTTCCTTTTCAAACATTTTAAAGTTTTTGGTGAAAGATAAACGATGAATTATTGGTTTAATGACCCCCCTCCTTCTTTTTTTTTGGAAGACAACAAAACGAAAATGAAAGTGTATGTAAATTATTGTATAAATAATCCCCAACAAACAAATAAAAAAGAAAGAAAGAAGATATAATATTTCAATGTATTATCTTCCATTCATAGTCAGCAAAAATACAATAACGATAACGATTGCTAAACTTTCATAAAAAAGTGGCTTCTTTCTGTTACTAGTGGTTTCATAATTGTGAGAAAAAAATACTGACTCATCGATAAATCATAGAAACCCAAATCAATTGTTTCAATTCTTTCTGTTATATGCGAAATATTTCTTCCTCTCAAATTTAATAAAATTGTCCTTCAGAGTCGACTATAAACTGTAGGTCTCACTTCTCATGGATAAAATTAACACGCTTAACACACGGGTTGTGTAGAGAAGCTAGCTTGTAACCCTGCCTAAAGGGTTGCAGTGACCAAAATGTAGGTGACTGACAATGTAAAGTAGTTATTGAGTGTTAACTAAGAAACGTTTATTGCAAGATTTATGTGCCAAATAGCAAAATTAAACATTAAAGTATTATTTGATGCTATTTTCTCTAATAAAAAATATACATTTATTTCAAATTAATATTTGTCAAGTTTTCTTTTATTGTTTACATTTCTATGATTATTTCTGTATTTTAACCTTAATTCCTTGCGGATATACATACGTATAAATTATTTTCAAATTCAATGTATTTTATTATGTTGTAAAATCTTAATAGCGTATAACATGGCCAAGGTTCAAATGTCAAACTCTGGCGAATTTTATCTGAATGTATGGGAAAGGAAACTAAACATGATAATTGTAAGTTAAGTTGCAGCATTAACTGTGAATGCAAAAAAAAAAAAAACACACACACGGGCATTAAATGTTTGCCGTTAGTTGGAAATTATCCAGAAGAGATCATTATCGAAGACAATAACAACAAGAAGACCGGTGACCGGTAGTTGGTTGGTTGGTTGATTGTCCAAGACTTGACTTGACAATGATAAAGAAAAAAGAGCTTAACAGGTCCTATTCGCTTTGGTTTGGCGTTAAAACTTAATTTGACTTTCACAAGAACAAGAAAAAAACAGAGAAAACATGGAAAAAAATTCTATTTAAGAAAGATTTATTTTGTTGTCGCTGTTGTTGTCATGTTGCATCTTACTATTGTTGCAACATGTTACAACAGTATTAAAATTTATCTTTTTTACATGTTGCATAACAAAATGCAAAAACACAAGAAAAAACAAAAAACAGGCGACAACTATAAAGAAAGAAGGAAATTGAAAATTAATAGTTTGGAAAAACGGTAACAGACTCATAGACAGACAGACAAACAGACAGACACATGGTAAGAAAGAAAGAAAAAACACAGCCTGTGTTAAGAACAATATTTATTAAGATGATCTAAATCCATAATTCATTTCTACGTTTTTCTCTTTTCATTATTGTTTCTTTTATTTTTTAGTTTTTCGCTTTTCTAAACACAACAACAACAACAACAACAACAAAAACCAAGTGTTTGATCATAAATCATCATGTTCAGCGTATGTCGGTCTGACGTTTTTTCTATCCGTCTGTCTGTAGTGTACATATGTAACGAAATGCAAAGAATGGCTGGCATTAAATGTAATGTAAAGCAAAGCCAAAGCCAAAGTCAAGTCAAGCAAAGCCAAATAATAAATTGACTTGAAAATTATTTATTACGATTTCATGTGCAATCTATTTCACTTTCAATACATACAACATAAGTGGAGTTTGTTATGGCAACATGTACATATGTATGTGTAATAGATACTTACTTTCGCCAGTATTGGATGGCTCCAATGTCCATAACTGTTTCTTTTTCAAACTGGCACCGTTGGCATTCAATTTGTAGCCGAATGTCTCGGCCGTCATATAACGATGCTGACCATTGATAAGGCCAATGGTCCACCAGCCCTTTATTTGGTTCTGTGATATAATATCGCCATTTGTATGATTCAGCTCATAACTCTGGCCATTCATGGTGCTGTTGATGGAGTTGATAATCGGTGTGGGAGCAATGATGACGATTTGTTTTCAGCTGTAGCTGTGTTGATAAGAAATTCAAGTTTTTTCCTTGTTTTTGTTTTTTTTTTTTTACTTTTAATTTCCGGTTAAACGGGGCACTGTCTAGCGATAATCTTATTATGACTCTTTAAATCCTTACGCATCAAACTGCAATGAAAAACAGAAAAATAATATATTTTTAATGATAATATTGAAATATTTATTTCTTTTTATTTCTATAAATAAGAAGTTTTTATATTTGTTTATCATCAATAATGCTAAATGTCAAGCAATACAGGGTGTTTAGAAATGTTGTGTTTGTTATTTATTGGAAACAATTTTATAATACTTGAGAATAAGTTGTAACTCTAATGGCTTACAAGGAAATGTAAACAAATAACACTTCCATTTGAAATTCTCTTTGCATAAATTTCTGTTTTTATTTTGTGGTTTTCTACATTCTTTACCTCCCTTCCTCACTACTGGTAATGCATAGAATTTTATTTATAAAATTGCAAAATTATAGCGATTTGAAACGCATTCTCTTCATATTATATTTCAGTTCTCATTTTTATTCTTCACCATGTTACTAACGCATAAGGTGGCGTAAAACTAACGTTATATTGTGTAATGGCAGCCAGCAGAGTTGCGGAAAATGAAATCGATCAAATGGTCCTTTGTCTACTTGAAGTGTATGTAGAACAGGTTGAAGGAGTTAATGTTTTGGATGTCAGAATTCATTGCACAGTCATTGGAACAAGTTTCAGTTTCTTTAACAATAAGGTTTAAAAGGTACTTTACATGGTCCTCGTTTTACACGTGCAAGTTTTTAATTGTATGTATTTCCCATAGACCAAGTAACAAATTTAAAATAACTTTTTAGAAAAAAAAGTACTTTTTGAGGTACTTTTTGTTACACATTAATTTTTTTTATTTAGAAAAGAAGTATACTTTGGTAATACCAGTATTTTTTAGTATAAATTTAAGAAAATTAACTTCTTTGGTAATTTATTTTTATTGACAAATCGGAATTTCTATAATTGGTTGATAACTCGAAGGCTATATCAAGTGTATCAACAGTTGACGGAAAAAGGCGAAAGTACTCATTAACAACCAAAGTGTTTCCAACTATATTGATTCCTTAGAAAACAACCGTATCATGTCTTGTGTTTCACCATTTTATTAACACTAGAACAGATATGTATATCGTGTAGTAAATAAAGGGGATTGTATCCGGATTGAAGTCGTCACAGTTTGGTAGATAGCGTGTTGGCTTATTAGACGAAAATTTTTCTGAAAAATCTATCATTCGGAGTCAACTTTCAGTTGTAGGCCAGGTCGCTCATGGATGAAAATTAAAACACACAACATGAGTGGTGTGAGAAGCTAGGTCGTAGTCCTGAAGAAAGGGCTGTAATGACTAGTTAAGTAAGTAACCGAAAAATGGATTAAGTTTGATACCCGAGAAAAAGGAATGAGAAGCCTGAAACTAGATTTCGAAACAGCAGTTGTCATATATAAATTGTCTTCCATTTTCGATCAGGTAGGTAGATAGTGTAAATATAGCAACAAGACAGGCTCACGATGAGTACTTTTCCGAGACTTATTGATTTTAAGTAAGTATCCGGAAATAATACATTTAAGCGTAGCAAATAACACATCCGATCGGTTTCGATTTTTACTGTCGATTACACATTTTCCTGTAGAGGTTTTTATGTGCCTCTTGAAATGTTCCCACAACTCACTATCCTAGCTTCAATACAATTTACTGCTTCAAAGGTAAAAATCGTACACTAGAAAACAACTTAATGGCAGCATTTAAACATCATTTTAGAAATGTTCCATATATGACATTACTTTTATGCCACCCAGTAGTTTTATATTCCTTATGCATATAGAATTCAGCGGTTGTATTGCAAGAGAAAAAGAAGTCTTATAAGTTATTATTATTGCTGTACATAAAATAGGCACATATGTACACTAATACATAATCCAAAGAGTTAAAATCTCTTATAAAACGTAATGGCAGCAATTTAATACAGTAAAAAGTTGGTTGCATGTTAAATGAGGCCTATGTGTAAATGTTTTATGACAATCTTCACATGAACACTTTATTTTTAGAATATTTCTACAATCCTTTTTTGATACGATTTCCTGTTCTTGTGTTTAACCTTAATGTTCTTGTACAAATTGGTAGCAAGTAACTCTTATTTAACAGAATTTATATGCAAATTTATAATCATAATTTATAGTTTTTTAAACTAAGTTTTTCTTTGATTTGAAAAATGCAGAAAAATTTTATAAAATTTTCAATTTTAAAATATTTAGAGGCGCCGATGTCATTAAATAAATTGAGGCATTAAATGCTGATTAAGTCTTATTTAAAATTTTTTCTGTTAATATTTGAAATGGATTTAAAAACAGTAGCAGTAGTGCTACCAATTAATGCAAGAAATAAAGAAAATCAAATTAAATTCACAACAAAAAAGTGTATCCAAATAATAATGGATTTTCCATTCACTTTAGTAGTCAGGCAGACAGGTTTTTTTGTTATTTGCCAAAAGGAAAATTAACTGCCAAATGAAAAGAAGTTCAACCAAAATTTAAAATTCTTCAAATATCTCCTCTCTAATGAACATAAAACGTCATAAGCAATATTTTTGTTTTTTAGTTTTTCTTTCAAAAACCTTAACATGCCTTTATAAATTTCTTTTCTTTGCTTCGCAGCCTAAGAAAGCAAAGAACGAATATATTTTGGCATGAGAATAATAAACACAAGTCATTTATTTATTACAGTAGAGATGATTTTAACAATGGATTATAATGAATGAATGATTCGTTTCGTTTCTTTTAGAGTTTCAATCAGCCACGTAGTATGTATATGGTAGTTTCTCCACTATTGCGATTTACAAAGTAAATCTATTTCTTATGTTTTCCTTTTCTTCGGCTGCAGATTATTTTTCATTATTTTGCCCTCAACATTGTATAGGAGTTGTTAACAAAAGAATATTTTAACGTGTTTTAAAAAATTTTTTTTGGTGTAGAATTTCTCTCCTTTAAAGTTTGGGCGTTGGTTAGTTGGCAGAATTTTAGGCTTGCGTTTGTGAAGAATATGATGAATTTTGTTTTAAGAAAGAAATTTCAAAAAATAATGATAAAGACTTGTAAAGTTGTTGTTGTTGTGTTATGAATTTTTGGTATTACAAATTCATTAATATATGAATACAGCTTAAATGGTTACAACTGTATACACATACATTACTAAACTTAGTTTGACTATAAATTTCGCCCTATATCAGCTGAGCATTCTGGTCACTATACGAGAAATAAAAGAGCTCTACAAAAAAAAAAGCGAGAACTATTTGAAAAAAATATGGGACTGTCAGGAACAGGTTCCCTTGTTTAGCAAAATTCCAACAGTTGTAAAGACAAAATAGTAAAATAGTAGAAGAGCTCTACTGCTACGAGAACTTCATAAAAATTTTGGTATTAAAAACGGCATGAAATTATCAGAAACGAATTGACTTAAGTTCACATTACCATCTTTCATATTATAAAAGTTGTGGGCCTCTCCGAAGGTTAAGTTGGTGGAAGAACTATAAAAAATTGTATGGTGCTACATATCTCCGTGAGAAAACTTGATTTATATTGAAAAGTTACAACTTTATAGTCGCCGTAGTGTAGGAGGTAATGTGCTGGGTTATTAGATATGAGGTCGTGGTTTAAACCTCAGCTTAAACATTTCGAAAAAAAAGAAATTTTTGTTCAACGACTTCTTCCAAGCAGATTTCTGCCAAAAGCTCTGAGAGTAAAAATAAAATTGCCATAAAAAGTTTCTCAAAAAATCTGTCATTCGGAGTCGCCTTTAAACTGTAGTTTTTAAGCCTAAAACTCCCTCATACTCTAAGTATTGTTGGCTCCTTTTTAGCTAAACGATAAACATCCATTGTTGTAGCTCTTGTCTATTATATTATGGCATGCTTGTCTGTCTATTTGACTATCCGTTTAACAATGCGACTGCCTGCCCGTTCATGACGTTGACATTTTAACCAAAAATGGAAAAAATTGAAATCATTTTGTCTATAAACGAATGAGTATACACACGAGTATACCTTTTAACCATTTCTGTCTCTGTCTCAGTTTCAGTTTATTTTTATTTCTTTTTCTTGCTTTTATTAATCATTTATTTATTGTGATGAATTGCAGGAGGACTGGGTGTGTGGATTTGCATACTAATTAAGATGACTGTAGAAGACAATTATCAGAGTCTCATGTAATATAAGAAATGTATGTATGTCTGTATGTATTGTACGTTATATTCCCAAATGGTCAAAAAAAAGAAAAGAATCTAGATAGAGAATGGAATAGAATAGCAAAGAATTAAAACTAAAACAAAAAATTATAGCAAAAGGAAATCATTTATGTTGCTTTTGTTGATGTTGGTGTTTCTTTTTTTTTTCTTCATTATGTTCTCATTTTATAAAGTCATTAACCAGGCTAAAAGAATACCAAAGTGAACTTTAGTAAAGCACAACTCTTTTCCAAAGGTTAGTGGTATTGGTAAATATAAACTGTATATATAGGAGAGTGTATGTATTGTACATGCGTTTATATTGCCTGTAACAGTGTATGCATTTGAATAAAACAAAGGATTGGGCGTTGTCTGTTGGTTTTACAGTCTCGTACACGGCGTACATACAGTGATTATTCATCAGCGTTTATTGAATTTCTTTACTGGCATGAAAAGTAAAAGTGCAATATTATTTAGAAATCAACATAAATTTTTTACGATTTTTTTCATTTTTCAATTAATTTTAAATTATTTAAGATTTTTTCTCTTTTTCTTCTCCTTTTTTTCTTCTGATGGTTTAAAGTCATTAACAAACTAATAAACAGGCTTTTAATGTGGATTTTAATTGTAAATTTTCAAACAATAAAACTTAACAGTACTTTTCATCAGTATAAAAAAACCAAAAAAGAAAAACAATGAAATTTTCTTTCAATTGCAATTGTTGTGTTTCGGCTCATGTTGCATTACTGTTTTGTTCATTCGTTTTGAAAAAGAAAAAAACTGTTAAAGAAATTAAATATTTTATATATCTTTTACTGTTGTTGCTCATTTCTTCTAGTCAATTATACGATTTTAATTGGGTTATTAGTCAGACAGCCAGCCAGCCGCCAGCAATCACTAAGTATTAGATTTTAAGTTTCTGTTATTGCTACCATTGCCTGCCGTAATTAGTTGTTTTCTTTGTAAAATTTATAAACCGTAAAATGCATTTTATTAATTCGTTTAAAACCGTTAAACCAAATGCAATAATTATAATTGTTTAAACAAAAACAACAAAAAAAAAATGTAGCAGTTTTTCATTTAAAAAAGAAAAGATCAGATTTGCAAGCAAGCAAATAGATCACGGTAGGAGGTAAATCATATAAAGCAGTTGAACAAAAAACAAAAAAATTAAATGCAACGATCAAATAAAACGATATCAAATATTTGAGAAATTACTTTCTAAAATGAGAGATCATGTCACATTAAATATCTTGTTGATACTCGTTTAAGATGCACAAACTTCTTAGAACGCTCAAAATCTCTGCAAAAATAAATAAAGGACTCTCAGACATGGATTGTGAGCATATCCTTAATGTTAACGGGATAAATAGCAGTCCAGTAAGGTAACAGAAATGGTCATATGCCACAGTGGTATTTTGGTAGCAAAAAAAAGCAATTTTGTGTCGATTATTATTTGTAAGAATTTGCAAAAAGATTTTAAAAATAGAAAGCGCTCCCAGGCAGTGGCAGAACGTTTTTCGACCTTTACAATGATATTGAATTTCTGAACTGAAATACCTACATAATTGGTCATTACAACCCTTTAGTCAAGATTACGACCTAGTTTCTCACACCACTTATGTTGTATGCGTTAATTTTTATACATGAGTGGCGGGACCTACAATTTAAAGTCGAGTTCGAATGACAGATTTTGAGAAACTTTTCATGGCTATTTTTTATTTACATTCAGAGTTTTTGCCAGAAATTTGCTGAGAGTAAGTTGCCGAATAAATATTTTTTTCGTATTTTGTTTTGTTGGAGATGTCTGACCTGGGGTTTGAACCGTGGCCTCACTTCGCTAGATACTAGACTACGGCAACTTGTAACTGAGATATTATCCTTAAATGCTCAGTTGCCAGGAGTGTAATCAGTTTACGACTGAATTTATTACTTGATTTACTAACTTTGATGGTCAAAAAAGGGTCGAAGATAATATTTAGATCATCGAGCTGTTATTTGCTGTAACTGTAAGCTGTAACTGATAAAATTTGCGTACGTGTTCGTAATATTTATTTTGCTTAGCACAGCAAGTTAAGTGTTGTTGTGAAGTAAAAGAGAACATATGATTTCTGCAGCGCAGTTAGTAAAAATCAAAAGGATTTTGAAGTTCTTTAAACTCACCTCGGAATATATAGGTGAGCATTTTTTTACCATTGAAGTGTGGCCAGATAGCTTTAATTAATCACTGGTTTTTACAGCATTTTTATGATATTCACAAAAAAATGTTGTAAACAATGAATAGTAAAACTGTTATCACGCCTAAAATCAAGAGTAATCTTTAATAATTACTGTAAATAATTGCATTTAAAACTGAAACACCTCAAATAACCACACTGTTCAATTATTTTTTGTAAAATTCAAGAAAAAAAATATATAAAAGTTGTTATTTCTTTTAGTAAAATCATTAACAATTATGATGTAGTCGCTTGACATTAACCCCTATTCTCACACACACAGCTAGTTGTGGTCATATATTAAATTTCAATTGCAAATCTATAACCATCTACAACAGAGCACAGGTTTTTCTGCAGCAAATTTGCCTTTTTTTTTTTGTTCGGAATTGTGTTACATTTTGCTTTGACACCAGCTCTCTCAATAGCAATGAGGAAAACTTGTTCAAATAGATGTTCATCTATCGACAGCTATAAAATCGCCTTTCAATTTTACGAAAATTGTGAGCAAAAAAAATCACAAATTTTTTTTACTATCGCTGATTGTGTGTTGCATAGCGGGTTTTTTTTTCATATTTATTGAATTTAATTATCTTAATTAACATGTCATCAAAAGTTAATTTTGTTTAAACATTTTTGCTTTGCTACATGATTTCTAGCCAAGCATTGACAGACATTTTGTACGCAAAAAAAAGAAAGAAAGAAAGAAAGAAAATTGTTTTTAAAAACCGTAACAAAATAAAAGTATTTAAACTGTAATGAATAAAACAATAGAATTTATATAAAAAAAATACTTCTTTTTTTAATCCGTTGACTCGTCCGTCATTTGTGTTTCTTTTGTTTTCATTGTATGTCACAATCGACTAGGTTGAGTGATACCACTAAAAAGTATTTAATCTTTACATTCTTTATTACCAACAAACAAAGAAATAAATAAAGAAATACTTTGCAAAACCGCAATTTTAGCATTGTTATCATCATGGCTGTCAGTCAATCAGCCAATCATTTACCATAAAAACAAGGAGTCTGGTCTGCTGTTAAAAATACATTCTTCTTGCAAATACTTTAACAGGGTCGTTCGTTGGTAATACAATTTTCTGGCCTCCAGTTAACAATTTATGAAATGTGGCTTTTGTTTTAAATTATAATGATGAGGCAATGGAACAAAGAAATGACTAAAATAATTTGTAATATTTTTTAGAAGATTTTCGCCATTTTAGGCAAATTGAAATTATTTTTAATGATCTAAAGTAGTTTTTGTTTGAATACATTTTGCATCTTAAACAAAAATTCAAGTTCTTTTTAGTTAAAACGTGTCATTGTCAGATGGTTTTTAGATAGTAATTTAAATGATAATCTTTAGCAGAGTATTGATTATTGAATGACAGCATTTCACATCATTAAAAAAAATATTTCCTTATTGAGTACAAAGAAAAAAAGATTTTTCATTGGATAAGAAAAAAATATTCAAAATATGAAATTTAATCATGGACGTTCTTAATCAACAACTGTAATCTAGATATGTGCAGTACAGTATTGGAATATTTATATCGGACGCTAATACTCTACACAACGTGCATGTCGTTGAGGAACTCATACGGCACATTATTAAGTCGGATGCGGAAACCATCGCCAACTCGCACTGAACCTGACGTAGAAAGGACATTTCTCTCGAATACTCTCAGTCCTGCTGCATCGGTGCCTAATAGTATCCATGCACGGGGAGGATGAGTGACTTGTGCAGTATAAGAGGTCTCTGCTACTCAATTGCCTATTGAGATCTATTGGCAAGAGTAATCCTACGCTTGATCTCCAGACTGAAATCATTTTTGCTAGTAACGAGGGAGCCAACGTGGCAACTGAACTCTACCACAAAGAAGAACACAAATTCTGTCGAGTCTAAGACTAGACTACAATCTAGACTATAAGATGAATACCAGAAGAATTTCAGACGCGCCAAGAGAGATTCGTGGAGAAGCTTCTGTGACAATATGGAAACTGTCAACGAAACCTCTAGGCTAAGGAAGATTCTCGCAATAACGTCCTTCGTGCCGAGTGTACTACAAAAGATGGACGGTTCGTAGACCATCTGAGAAAAGGAGACTTTAGAGCTTCTTGTGAATACACACTTTCCGTTGGGACAAAACTTGGATATGCGAGCGACTGTCTCAGAAAGTAGTTCACAAGAGGACTACTATTTGTTGTGTCTGTCGGGGCATTATATGGATTTGGGCAATAGATGGATTTAAACCGTTTAAATCTCCGGGAACTGGATCACATCGCGATACTCAAAGAGATGTTTTCCACCAGTATTCGGCTAACCCATAAACCGCCAGAGTGGTGCAAAGTGGGAGTGGTCTTCAGAGAAACTCTCACACCACGCCTAAGGATTTTAGACCCATAAGTCTCTTTTCTTTCCTGCTGAAAACCATGGAAGACTCAATAATATTAACCTACTCCTACCTACCTGAGTTCAATCTTCGAGGATCACACACATATGTACATAATTGGTCATTACAACCCTTCAGTCAGGATTATGGACCTAGTTTTTCAGACCACTTATGTTGTGTGTGTTAATTTTTATACATGAATGGCGGGGCCTATAATTTAAAGTCGACTCCGAACGACAGATTTTTGAGAAATTTTTGATGACAATTTTACTTGCTTTTACTTGTTTTTGCCATAAATTTACTGAGGATCTGTAGTCTACCTACTAGACTACAGCGACTTCGAGGATCACAAACGGTTGCAATTGTTTTAAATCCTACTGTACATACTGATTATTTTGTAAGGATTTGGAATTTATTCACGATATATTAAATTAAGCTGTAAAACGTAATTAGTTTTTAAAAAATTAAATTCATTTTAAATGAAAAATATATGCATACGACTTACTCTTTAAATTTAAATTGAAAAAAAATATTAACGTTTCTTAGTTTCACACTAAAATTATATGGAAAATTGATACAACAACAGGTACTCTTATCGATGAAAACAATCTACTAGACAAGCCATATTGAATAGAATAAATTAAATGATTTTAACATGCAAACGTTATCAACACACGTCTTTAGAGAGTGTTAGGTATCAGTGTTCTTAGTTATTAGTTAAAAGGAAACGGTAATTTAACGGATGAGGTATGCAACACACTAACAACTTCTATTAATTTAATAATCGACAAGAAGAAAAACAAATTGTTACAATTTCCTTTAAAATTTTGTTGTTTGTTTTTTTGCTGATTATATTTTGACATTTAAAAATTGCAATCTCAGATTAAATAAAAGTTATGAATATGCACACAACAAATTTAAGTATACAACACTAAAAGCCAAAAACAATTAAAGTATAGAATAGAAAGATACATACATACATAGATACACATATTTTAACAATATTTATACGATAGATGATTACATGTTAGTTTGTTGCAATGTCTTTGCAGTCTGCAGCTGTTGACTTTTATAAACACCTACGTACTGTAACGTTTCTGTTTCTATTATGGCCATCGACAACACATTAAAATAATGTTTTTCCAATTTGGACTTAATTTTTTCGACATAAACTAGATCTTAATGACTTAACAAGAAACAACAAACAACAACCAAGAGTAAGAAAAATAAATCTTCTGTAATAGAAATTTTCATGTTCAAAAAACAAAAACAAAACAAAAAAGTTTGAACTAACAAGTCGTTAAATGTTATTAACGAATACAATACCCAGTAAACAAGTAGGCGTTTATAGTTACAGAGGAAAATTTTTATGAACATTTTTATGAAAAAAATAAAATAAAGAAAATTTTCTTTAAAGAATAAAATAAAGAACAGAATAAAGAAAATTTTATTTATTCCATTTTTGTTTTTACAAAACATTGGGGAATGGCTAACAAAAGAAAATTTAAAGATGTATTGACAGTCGCCGCAGTCTAGTAGGCAGTGTGTTGGCTTATTAGACGTAAGGCCATGGCTAAAATCCCAATTCAGACATCTAAACGAAATACTAAAAAGAATTTCTTCAGTAACTTCCTTCCTCAGCAGAGTTCTGGCAGAAACTCTTAGAGCAAATAAAATTGCGATGGAAAGTTTCTCAAAAATCTGTCGATCGTAGTCAACATTAAACTGTAGGGTCCGCCACTCACGTATAAAATTAACACCCGCAACATAAATGGTGTGTGATTGCTAGGTCGCAATCCTAACTGAAGAGTTGCAATGACCAATTATGTATGTAGAGATGTGTTGAATTTTTTCTAAAAATATTTTCTATAAATTCAAGACGAAAAAATAATTAAAATTATTGCTTTATATTTCATTTGTCAAAAATCATTGTCAATATTTCTGAAAAATTAAAGTTTTCAAAATATATGAATTCATTTTACTCATGAAAATGTCTGCTGGGTAATTAGGATGCTGGACTTATGTTTCCAACAAAGGTTGTTAAACAAACGTCAGACATAAAAGAAAACTTTAATACTGGCTATGCAAAATTTATTTCAGTCTGTTAAAGAATAAGCATCTCTCGTTCATCTATCCATTGTGGAAGTTAAAGGCTGGATAATAGTTTAATGGAAGAGAGAAAATTTGTGTATGTTTTAAGTTGTTAGACAACAGACCTGAAATAATACTTAAATTTATAAATAATAGTATAATTTATTCCAGCAATAAGCCTTCTTAAACTAAAACAAATGCTGTAAATATTTAATTCAGAAAATATAAGGAATTTTTGTAAACTCTATTGGATAGCTCATGAACTGCACTCTATTGTATCGTCGAAATGGCAAATGACCGCGTGACTATTATTTAAAAAGTGTTATTGACTAGTCTATACAAGCATAAAAGTATCAGAAAAATTTATTGCAATGTATGCAAAATTATAATTACTTTGTATTTGATTGGAAAATGGGAAAGTCTCTGTTAATGGGTTACGACAATCATGCGTGAAGAAAATGTTTATAACATACATACATACATATATCGGATAATAATAAACTGCGCAATGCCACTAGATGGGAAGTATTCAAAGACAGTGGAGAGTCGAAATCAACGTAATCGACAACAGAAAAAATGTTTTCAAAGTAAAAAAGTTCAAGAAAATGAGCAGGAAAATTTTGTCTTTTACCAACTTAAGTAACGATTAGCCTGAATCAATGATATTTTGAGCAACAGTGTAGCTAGCAGTGGTCTAGTCTAGTAGTCTAGTAGGTAGTGTGTTGGCTTATTAGACGAAAGGCCCGAGTTCAAATACCAGGCCAGACATCAAAAACAAAATACAAAAAGTATTTCTTCGGCGACTTCCTCTCAACAGATTTCTGGCAAAAACTCTGAGAGTAAAAACTGCCATGAAAAGCTTCTCAAAAAATCTGTCGTTCAGAGTCGACTTTAAACTGTAGGTCCCGCCCAGCGTTGCCAGAATTTTTTTGAAAAAACTTTTTATTTCTGGGAAAAAAACTTTTTTTTACCAAAAAAAACTTGTTTCCTACAAAAGTTCCAAAATGTTTAAAGGAAACACGGGAGACCGGTGCCCTCTATTGATGTTTTTTGCTACTTTTGCCCGGGACTAATAAAAAAATAACATTTCCTTTAAAAATGTAATTATTGCGTGTTATTATCATTAAATTTATTGAAAAAAAATTGTAAATTAATTTTGTAGAAAAAACTTGTTTTGTTAGAAAACAAATTTAATGAAAACTTTTTCGCATCCTAAAAACCTTGGAAAAAAAGGGAAAACTTGGCAAATGGCAACGCTGGTCCCGCCACTCATGTATAAAATTAACGCACACAACATGAGTGGGGTTGAGAAGCTAGGCCGTAATCCTGACTGAAGGGTTGTAATGGCCAATTATGTATGTATGTGTAGCTACCACATCAACGAAAACGCGTGCAAAGCTTTAAAAATTCCTATTCTAAGAGAATTTTGTTGAATGCTCTCATTGACTATATTTAAGAAAGTTTTTCTTAAAACTTGTAAAATTTTTTTATGGTGAAATGTTATTTAAACATCAATCGAGTTATGATGTGTGTATTGTTTTATTGTTAAAACTGAATACTTTATTACTTACTGACTTAACTGGTCATTACAACCCTTTAGTCAGGATTACGACCTAGCTTCTCACATCACCCATGGCCTACAATGTACTTAGCTACTACCGCTTACTTAACTGGTCATTTAGTCAGGATTACGACCTAGCTTCTCACATCAGCCAGGGGCTACAGTGTAAAATCGACTACGAAGGACAGATTTTTGAGAAACCTTTCATGGCAATTTAATTTACTGTCAGAGTTTTTACCAGAAGACTACTGAGAGGAAGTCCCCATAAGAAATATTCTTTTCTTATTTCGTTTTGTTTGAGATTTCTAGGCTGGGGTTTGAATCACCTCCGAACATCCCAAATAGCCAGCACACTAACTACTAGACTACGGTGACTTGAACGAATCCTCTATTAGAAATGGTCTCCAAGTAATTAAAGAAATTTTCTTTTAGAACTGCAATGCAAAACAAGGTAGCAACTAGTTTTCGTATCAAATTTTTCGTTATCTTCTCCAGAAAACATGACTTTAAAATCCAATTAAATGAAATAAATTAAAGGCTCATGGAAACCATTCGTACAATCAGCCAATTTAAATAGAAAAAAAATTAAAAGAAATGTGTTAGCAACCAATAACAGACCGACCGGTATACATATATGAGTTTGAATGTGTTTGTATAAAACCTGAAGAAGAAGGCAACAATTCAACATTTCTTTGTAATTGTTAATTGTAGTACGAGATCATCTGACAACAATTACAAGCGCTGTAGATTAACAAAAATTGTCTACAATTACCAGAGATATTAAGATGGCCAATAACATGTTCAACAACTGCTTGAATTTGTCGTTTTTTTTCGTTTCAACGATTACTTCTAAACTGAATCTGTTTTAATGGTACGCATGTGTGTGTGTATGTTTCTAGGTTTTTAAAAGAACTGACTGCCTTACACCATTTCCATCAACTTGTCAAATTAGGCTTGATACTCTACTGGGCGTATACAGCTTTTAAATGTAAACGTAAAAAGACAGTTTACACCACATCGCAATAGAATACAATTATTTTGTATTACGGGTGTTTATACAGCAATTCGTAGAGTGTGTATTTAAAATATTTAATAATAAAAAAAGACGTTTAAAACTAATGTTTAGAAAATAAAATGAATGTTTTTTAAGTGATTATGATTATGCTTTTATGAGTATTGCAACGCAATTCAATTTCTAAATGTTGCACATCAAATTAAATCATCAATTTGGTTAGTAGCAGCCTCTATGGACGATGAACGAACAATAAAAATTAATTTTTATAAGCCATTTAGCGTTTCATTTTAATGATCGTGATCATGATCATGACAATTCATTCATTCATTATAATAGTGGCGTGGCGATAATGGTAATGACAACAATCATTTAATTTTTCTTTTTTCATTTTCATGTCTAACTTCTTGCACATCCATCTTCAAGATCCCCGATTCATTTAAGAGTTTGTCATTGTCTACTCAAGTATTTCAAAAAGTATTTGGCGTTACTACTTGTGCAATTTATCAGGCATCGTCAATTTTTTTTTCTTCAATAATTTTCAAGATATGAATACAAACAACAACAACAACAACATAAATAAAATTAATTTTTTTAATAATGCTACTGCATTAATCTTGATGATGTTGGAAAACAGAAATGCGTCAAATCGTTTATTTTTTACTTTATACGGTTACATACATTGTATGTTTCATTACAGAAATTTAAATGAATTAATTCATCATTATTTGTAACATTAACGCACTAACGCTAGAAAACTAAGCTGCAGTTGTTTCTAATTATAAGGTGCCGAATAAAAGGTGAACGTTTGTGGCTTTCCCTTCTCGAAATCTCTATAAATGTAAACATCGTTGTTTCATTATTATTGTTTGTGTATTTTCTTTACATTTATTCTTGCAGTGTTTGTTGTTGTATTTTTGTTTACTTGTTTATCATTTTAATGTTAAGTGATGTAAAAGCTAAACACCAGTATCTAGATCCTTCATTTTCGAAACAATATTTAGCAACGTTTGCCAAAAAACTATCTCAATGAGGAAGAAAATTTTTTGAAACTCTTGGCTTGAAACGATGAGTTTGATGCGTTCGGAAAAGGCGACATGCAATCCACATGTACGACTATTAGTCAACGTACATTTGGATTCAAAATATGCAAGAGGCATTATGCAGGGCGGATAATCATCCGGGGTGTATCCATTAGTTAGAAAAGATAACAAAATTATTGCAAAAATGTAAGTCTTGGTGTGAAGAGAAATATATTAGGATTTTAGTGTAAAGTGCACAAACTATCAATTGAAACTGTTTAGAGGACCAATGGAAAATCGAAAGTATGGGAATAATCTGTCAAAGATAGTACCTACACATTAAAGGTATAAAATAATTTCAATTGGAAATAAAAGTCAAACGACTTCAATATTTGTCCGCTTAAGTTGAAACATGAAATTTGATTTTGCAAGAGACAAAGTGTTCCAATGAATAATCATTTAAGATTTCGTTCCTCATAATCTCCATAAAATTAATCTTTTTATATTAGTATGAATGCATGTTTTCGTTCTCCTTTTTGTTAAATTTATATTTAATAAAATGCTTAAAAATAAAAGTGATTTAATTGTTTGTCGACATGTGCATATTATTATTAGTAGCTAGTATAACCAGACGAAATGATCTCTAATATAATTATGGAACATTTGAACAAAGCATTATGTTAATGCAGCTTGATTAAAAAATCTTAGATGATTTAATTAAAATGACTTTCTATTTTAACTGCTTTTGTTAAAAAAAAAAAAAACTTTTTTATGTCAACATAAAATTGTTTTTAAATTTAAATATTTTTAAGTGCGAATCCGGATGAAGGCTAAAAAGATTTCATAATGTTTTTGTATTTTCAAAGTGATTAGATTTTTAATACTCCGCTAAATAATACAGTCAAGGATGTTCTATGATCTCTTAAAGCTTTTACAAAGATAACAATATCAGCAGTATACTTTACAGGAAGGGCGACGACAAATCGGAAAACTATCATCCTTAAAAATACAATAGTGCAGAGCAATCGCCTTTTTCGTTGAAAAAACATGATTATTAAAATTGAAACAAAGCAACAAAGTAATACGAAGCACATAGAGATGCTTTTAACGGAAGGGAATTAAAAAACCAATAAATAAAAATTATGTAATGCCATGGAGCTGTCAATAACTGAAATTAATAATGCATACATTTACACACCTGTTTGTTTGCTAAGGCTAATAAAGAAATTATATGGTATTGAGCTTTATTTCTATACTATAAAAAATTATAAAAATTATAAAAATAAAATAAAAATTATAAAAATAAAATAAAACTGCATTGCGAAGAAAAACACACATGATTTGCTGCTGCTGCTTTTACGCCTCTTTGCCGATAATTGCAGTGAAATTTGTCAAAAGTAACAACTTAAACATCGCGATGCTTAATCATGAAGGAGACTTTCTAATTTCAAATTAATCTTACAACAGAGTTTTGCCTATAAATTTGAGTTATTGTTGCTCATAAAACAAGTATTTAAGTTTTATAATTATAAACTACATGCGTTTAATGTTAAAAATAAACTACGAAATATTTAAAATGAATATTTAACTTTTGAAAATTTAATTTAACACACATACACTTAATTAGATTATTTATGTATGATAGATAAGGAGGAGTTAATTAGGAAAATAATTAAAATTAAAATTTTATCATTATTAAATAAGTTTTAACCTTTAATAATAACAAAATATTTAATATGAATATTGTAGGTTTTCTGAAACCACAAGTCAATCAATCAATTCATTTCTAATATAAAATATCTCATATAGAAAATGTTCATAGTTTTTTTGGTTATTAAATTCAATATTTTTGCAAAGATATCGAATTTTATTTTGGCAGTGGTTTTACCAAGTAGCAGGCACGTGTAATGCATGTAATGGATTGTTCTAGTAGTTTAGTTTACATAAAATGTAATAACCTTATATTAACCCTTTTAACACGATATTACGGAATTTCATTACATCATGAGTTAACGAACTACGTGTATTATTCAAAATATTCCAAATTTATTCATTCAAAAAATTACAAATGCAAAGATCAAGTTTTGAATTACGGGGTTGTATCCAAACGGTAGCCATAACCTAATATTCATTATATGATTTGGTGGCTTACGTCGGTGGAAAGTAAAGTCGAGATCAAGGAATAAATAAACGTATTTTGACTGGAGACCACTAGATACTATCTTAGGTATCATAACATACATATCTGTAGATACATTCGCTCAATTCGCTCACATTCGGGTTGTGGAGCTCAAACTACTGCCGTACGCACAGGTGTCGAAATTTGTACAAAAAAAATTCCTTTATTTCTGCGATCTGTGTACTTAGTGTAATGAATATTATTATGAATATTTCATTACAAACCTTTAGCCAGGATTACCACCTAGCTTCTCACTACACCCATGCTGTGTGTATTAATTTTATCCATATATGTACAAGTGGCGGGTGCAAGAGCTTAAAGTCGACTCCGATTGACAGATTTTTTCAAGGCAATTTTTTATTTACTTTCAGAGTTTTTACCAGAAATCTGCTGAGAGGAGGTCGCAAAAGAAATATTTTTTCATATTTTCATTTTGACCTTGGGTTTGAACTGTGGCGACTTCACGGTCTATGTACTTAGAGTAGTGAATATCTATATTTGTATTAGTTTTTTATAATAAACCATACAGTTGACATATTACTTAAGTGGTCATTACAACCTTTAGTCAGGATTACGACCTAGCTTCTCACAAGACCATGTTGTGTGTGTTAATTTTATTCATAAATGGTGAGTCCTACAGTGGCAATTTTATTTGCTCTCAGTGTTTTTGCCAGAAAACTGCTGGGAGGATGTCGCTGAAAGAAGTATTCTTTTCTTATATTGTTTTGTTTGCGATGGCTGAGTTAGGGGTGGAACCACGGGCTCGAGCTTAATAAGCCAACACGCATACATATATTTGTATCTTATTGATCATTTTATTAAAATTGAAAAACTTTCAAGTATAATTCGACCTAAAAAACACTCGACACAAAAAACGTTCTTAAAAATTATTGCTTTGCTTGAAATTCAATTATTTTTAACGTAATGCACAGCATCTAATGAATGCTCTCGCTCAATATAATCTATTTTATTTGAAAAAGTACCAACCAACTCCCAATTATTATTACTTTTTTTGTTTTGCTGCTGTCGTTGCAATTTCCTTTCATCTGAATATAATGATTATTGTAATCATAGCAATAAAGAAAATCCATTTTTCTTATATTGAAAGAAATTATATACCATAGACAAAAAAAAATTAACTTCAATTAACCAAACTTGGATTAACAGTTTCCAATTTAAATGAATTCAAGTGCTTTGTATTTTCCTTACTGTAAACAAAATTTAAGAAAGGAAACTAAACAATACAAGCAATTTGGCTGGCGGACAGGCGCTTTTTGGTCTGCTAATCATTTTAAAAAATTTCTTTCTTCAGCGTCGTTCAGTTATTGAAAGGCGATCTCTGGGCAAGTGCTTATAATGCACTTTTCGACAGTCGAACGTGGTGGTGGCATTAGGCTAAAATAACAGGAGATTTTCATTTGCTTTGGACTTTCCTTTTGTGTTTTTCTCCAGAAGAAGACTTCAAGCCAAATAGTTTAGAAATTTATTTCAAACATTTGTTTGAACGCTTACAAAAGATTATTTAAAAGGCGTAACGAAACACGAATTGAATGTTTCGAAAACTAAAAGGAAAGGAAGGAAAATAATCAAATTGCAGGTTTTCTGGTTTTTTTATTATTATTTGACTATAAAAACGGACTTTCAAAATTGTCTTCTTATGCATGCTAAGCCAAATATAAAAAAAGAAAGAAATTAACTGTCTAGAGTAGCCTTTAGGAGTTTAAATTCATAAAAATTTTTACATTTTTAATATGAATCACTACAATACTATGCATACTGTTTTATCGCCTACCATCACCACCACCAACAATCATCATCAACTTCAACTTTACAATGTTTCCGTTGCTTTCTGCTAAAGAAACGCTTAAAACTGTACTTTTGTTTCGATTTCGCTAGAAATCGTTTTGTTGAAACGTATAAACGTTACAATTTAATTACTCTAACGGTTATTAAAAATTTAATTCTTTTATTTCTTTCACCTTTCAATTTGGCTCTTTCAAAAATTTCTTCCATGTTTTCTCTTTTTTTTCTGGGTGCAGTTTTTTTTTAAGACTTTTTTATCTTTTGCGTATGTTTTTATGTTGCTTGCAAAAATTCATTTTAAATTTGGCATACGAGTTTTCGACTAATTAAAATGGTCTGCTTAAATTACCTCAGAGGTTTTAAAATGTTAACCAGCTTATCAATAATTCATATGCTTTTGAAGCAACATTTGATATTTACTGAAATGCTAATTGATTCTCAAAAATTTTATTATTTTTTAAATTTATTTTTTATGATTTTCAATTCTCTGTTTCCTCCTATAAACCTAATTAAAGCATTAGTTGATCAAATTGAAGTTCTTCTCTAACAAAACCTTCACCTTTATTCATTTAGTTGCGAAATTCGTTGCTTTTTTGCATACATGCGCTATAAACACAATGAACGCAGCATTCAGGCATACTGCATGCGCATTAATTATAATAAAGGCAGCAGCGTCAGAGACCAAGTAAAACAAATGGAAGAAAAAACAATCGATTCATATTGTATTAATAGTGCCACTACAATGTATTTAAGCGTTTTTAAAATATCCATTTCATGTATATCATTGTATTGTCAGCACTAATCCTCTCATTGCTGCTAGCAGAAATATAAATTATTCTAAATGCGAAGCAGCAGCATTGTCGCTTGTTGTCGCGTTGCCTTTAAAATAATCATTTCAATATACAATTGCAATTTTTTAGAAATTGCAGTGCTGCTAATGTCGAGTTTATTGTGTTTATAGCAATAGTCCTTGAAGTTTCGGCGAATGTGTGCTACAAATTTTCCAAGTACCCTGATTTAAATTTTTAGCCTTTTACTGCATTATTCTTTGCATAATAAAATGTTCAATGCTTCTGATTTAAAAACGTTGTACGAAATAAAATACTTCAAAATAAATCTCTTAAATTTTAAGCTGGACAATATAAATGCCAGCATAACGTGTACTTTAAATTGATTAAAAGAGAACATAAAAGAATACTCATATAAAAGATGAATACGAATAGTTTTAATTGAAAGTATTCAGATCAGTGTCATCATCCGTTTAAATTTATCAAGAAAGATACAATTTCCAGGGGTTGACCTTCAATTAAAGAGTGTCAATATAAATAATGCTGATGATGGATTCGGCGATTGTCATCAATTTCAGCAACTGCCAACACACAAAGCAGTTCCATGTGATTTTATGATTTTGTCAGCATGCAACTGAACTGTTTTCCCTTTTTTATTTATTTGTAGTTTATTTCTGTTCTTTTTCTGCTTTTCTGTTTTCTTTTATAATTATTGTACTAACAATTGCATAAAATTGCTTAAATATACATTGTGTGTATGTGTATATCCACAAATGATGGCACACGACTTTGCGACAAGATCTAATGGTAAATTGTACTTGTGCTACTCATCTTCAACTTCATCTTCATCATCATAGTTATTGGTCTGCGTGCCACATGGAAGTAGTGATTCAAAAGAAGAAGAACAACAAACAACCAGTTTTCTGAATATTTTCTTTTACATGCTCAATTATGCATAGCGTAACGTAAACAACGGCAATAGCACAGCTTACTGCTTATACTCACTATATACGAGTATATCTGTATGTACATACATATGTATGTATGAAATAAAATTATAAACTTCAACTCCTGCCGCCAGCTACTTGTCGCCTTCATTGTAATTCTATTAAATGAGCTTACTCTGCAATGAGAGAAGAGATCTTAAGTCTCCTACAACATAAACTCTGCATCTATACATATGTACATAAATAAACATGTGTCTGTATGCTTATGCAGCGTGCAACAATGTTAAATATTTGTGCGCAACATTGTTAATTGCAATTTTATCAATAAAACAGTAAATACTGGCTGAGTAGTTTCTTCTTCATAAAAGTTTTCTTTTAAATTATTTTTCTTATTGATTCTCATTCAGTTGCAACTCGACACGGCACAACATTCAATGTGTCTCTTTTATTAGTAAACAGCTGCCACAATTGCAACACTAACAGCAATAGCTAGACAATAGCTATGTATAACACAATCAATTGCTATTGAAAGTTATTGATTTTTTCACCTCTTTTGCTGTTTTTGTCAGCCGTTTCTCAAAACATTTGTTTTCTCTTTTTTTTTAACTGTTTTACAACAATTCTTTAAAAATCAAAAAGAAAGACATTTATTGGATGTAAGTATAATACAGGATGTTTTATTATGTATTTGGAATCGAATGAAAATTTATTCGAATCGCATTATATTCGAATTGAAGTATATACATAACAGCCTCCCAAGTGTCGGCGCTTGAATTGTAGACAGCGAAAATAAAATTTAAATTTTTAAAAACAATTTCAAATGCCCTTAGCATGACTTATAAAAACAAGTCTTCTAGGCAAGGCTTCACTTGCTACACCAATAGTAATAACAATGGGCTGACAAAATTATTTCCCATTATCTACGAAGAGCTATTTACTTTGTCCTACCGAAAAATAGAAGTCATTAAAGCTAAGTAGGTAGTGTGTTGACTTATTAGACGTGAGGACTTGGTCCGAGACATATTGATTTTAACCAATTTTCTTTTTCAAAAGTAAGCATGACGATAAATTAAAGTTATTTTCACTTCTGGCATGTACTTTGCTATTACAATTGTTCAATGGTATACAGGTTCAAAGTATGTATCCGAAAATAAAATAAGTAATACACTCTTAATTATATGAGCTAAACATTTGCTGGTGGCGTAAATTAATATTAAAGATCTGTTTTACCATAAACAATAACATGATGGCTATTGTTGACTTTGTTTCTTCGATTGGAAATACTACATATGTATGTATGTACCACTAATGAGTGATATTTAGATATGTACATATGTATGTAAAATATAACAAATATATGTATGTATGTATAATTCTATATAATTCTAATCTGATTGTATGTCACATAACGCAATCACAGAAAGAAAAGAAGAAGAAAAAGCTGAAGATAGACAGACAGACAGAGAAATTATAAAAAATAAACAGAAAAATGAGTGGCAATAATCAAGTTTTATAATCAAAGCATCTACACTATGTACTACCAGAGGTAATGTTTTCTTTTTGGCCTGATGTTGGCAAGTCAGCTAACCCAACTACATACATACATACATATTATTGTTGCAATTTCATTGGATCTTGTTGATCCAGTTCCAATGAGTTTGCTGTTTCGTTTCATGTTCCTCTACTTCTTCTTCGTGCTCTTCCAACCAACAACTCTTTTCAGTTTGTATTACAAATTCAGTATTTTATGATTCATTTCTCCTCGTGTTCCTTTTCCTGTAACTGTGACTGTTCAAAGAAATTTCAAAATTTATTGCCTTCACTTCACCAATCATTGTGGTTGGTTCGTTGGCTGGTTGGTTGGCAATGCCACTAAAGTTGTATAACAACACATTATCTATGTACGTTCCATGGCATGGTATAGCATGCTAGAATTATGCTTGTATTTTAAATAAATAATAAAAAAAAATGAAATAAAAAGGCATAAAATAGATACAATTTTTTTTTTTTTACCAGAAAACCATTCATAGAGAATATCATGCAAGATGATCAATGACTTTTTCTTGTTGTTCTCAACCGTTAGCTGAAGATTTAGATCATGTTCTATTAGATATTGTAGTATAATAAAATGAAAATTGTTAAATTCTATTCTATAATATAATCAGGCAATATTTCTTTAGCTCTTAATGGCTAAATTACATACAAGTTAAGTTCATTTTCAGTTCAAGCTAAACACGAAGAGCGGTTTTCTTTTTTGTTTATTGGACAGAAAAAAACCATCCCATTTACTACCAAACAAAAAATCAAAATTTTAATTTAAAATGAAAGAATTTAAGCTGATAAAATCTTGATCTCAACATGCAACATTAATTTCTATGATACAATTGACCACCATCTGCCAGAAGGCAAGAGTTCTTAAAAAGTTTCCAATTAAAAATTGCACAAACTCAAGCTTTACAGTTTCATGATCAATAGTTGATTAGAATTCTTTCAGTTGCTACTTTGTTTAACTAAGAAACTTAACTTTTTGGGTTAAATTAGTTAAGTGCTCCTACAAATTCCAAATTTGATGTAATCACATCAAATACAACGTTTACAAATGAAACGTGCGAAGTAAATAACTAAAGCTCCTGTTATAAGGCCACTTAATTGAGTTCAATTAAATTTTTAAATCTCAATACAAAATATACTATATTTTACCATGCCATCACAGGATTCCATGTGATAAATTTGAATATCTCTTCGAAATATTTCGTAAAACAAAATCCAGCACACAATCCTAAAAACAAGCATATACAGTAGGTTAGTTGCTGCATCTTAACAATATTGCAATGTAATGTCACACTGAACAGCGTTTTATAGATTAAGAACCATTTCTCCCCTTAGAACCATTTTTCCAACAGGCTGTCAAATGTCAATGCATTTCATATGAGACGACTGGCTAAAACCCATTATATATATATAATCGTTATCCTTACTTTTTGGACCTATCACCAGTTATGTCATCTACATTCACATAGAATAACAACCGCCCTGAAAACAATAATTCTCATTTGGGAAGATTTTGTAATCTTGTAATGCCTTATCCGAACTCACATTGATGTCATTCCCAGTGCCATACCCATTATAGCGACTTGTACGCTATGTCTCCCTTATGTAAAACACTTCGATTAACTCGAATATAATTAATCGCTAATATTTGATACGTAATTTATAATTACAGCTCTTTAGTCAGGATTCAAACCTAGCTTCTCAAACTACTCAGGTTGTGTGCGTTAATTTTATCCATGAGTAGCGATACCTACATTTTAATGTCAGCTCAGTACGATAGATGAGAGAAGTTTTTCAGAGCATTTTTATTTTCATTCTCTGAAAAGAAGACCTCGAAAATCAATTTTTTTGTGTTGTTCGAGATGTCTGAACTAGGGGTTGAACCACGGACTTTCGCTTATAAACCAACACACTACCAACTATACTTCGTCGACTTCACTATTTCAATTTGGCAACACTTAAAATTTAAAAATGCAAGTCATTCCTGCTATTACGGCCATAACTTAAAATATATTGTGGGTTTTGTGCTTTCAAAAATAAAACAATTCTGGTTTAAAGTCTCTCTATTGTGGCCATAGAGTGTGTTCTTGCAGCCCATAGAATATAATCTTTGATTTTATCGCTGACTTTTAATCTTTTTTATCAATTCCTTTTCTTTTCTTTGCTTTTCCTGTTCTTTCTTTCTTATTTTATTTTAAATTTCAAATTCGATTTCATATGCAGCAGCAAAGTCATTCACAACATGATAATATTCGCGTCTCTCCACACTTTAAATACGTACGTATACGAAGAGAGATTGTTTGTTTTTTTTTTTCTTTAACTGTTTACTGTTTTATGTAAATTATTTAACCGTTAGTTAGTTAGTTAAGCGATCGATTCGAACAAATCATGTATCTTTAAGATTTTTTATTATCAACAAAAGAGAGCATTTTTTGAAATATTTTCTAAATTGGTTTCAATTCTAACAATAAGAATGTCATTAAAGAAAAAGAAAAAAAAAACTTATCATAAATACACACACTCAGGAACACACACAAATTGATTGCATAGAAATGGTAATAAAAAAAAAGAAAGGAATACAAAACGCCATAGTTAATCAATTAATTTTGTATCGATTGATATGTGTATCTATTTATCTATTGGTATCTGTTTTTTTTTTCTATTGTGTTATTCGAAAATGTTTGTATATGATAGACAGGCATTAAATCACAATCACCAAACGGTTTCTAATATCATTCACTAGTCTTTAGACATGTGACAGACAGATGCTGCTACTTTCAATCTCATCAGGAGAAATATTTATCAAAAACTGTATAAAAATTAACGGGGTTATCTTTATTGGCATTTCATTTTTTAATTTCCCACAATTAACAATGCTTAATTTAGTGCAACAGCTATAATGAGTGAAAGAAAAATTAAATTATAGCAGCTGAAACAAGTAGAAAGTAACACAAGTATTTTTATTTGTAAAGCAAATTCAATGGACTGAATTATTAAACGTCTTCGGAATCATCATAGCGCACTATCGCTAGAGGTTTAGCTCATGAGGGACAAGTTGGATTAATATAAATTTTATAATGGCCATTGATGATCCTAGATTAAGATTGTCTTCGAAGAGTGTACTCTTATGTGACACAGATAGCCAAGATAGGCACAAAATTTTAGCCTCTTACAACAACTTTTTACAGACATCACCATTAATTAACTTACTTAATTGGTCATTACAGCCGTTTAGTCAGGATTACGACCTAGCTTCTCACACCAATCATGTTTTATCCATGAGTGGCGGAATCTTCAGTTTAAAGCAGTGATGCTCAAAATCGAAATTTCCTATCACATGTGATAGGACAAGAAAAATCTGCTGACGCTGCGTTGGCACACGTACACTATAAGCTTACTTGTGTGGTTTCTTATAATGATCGTGTGTTTGTTGTTTTGTGTTGCTCTCAGAGAACAAAATCAATTCAGTTGACGTTTAGCACTTGATGAAGCAAGACCACGCTACGCAACTTTTTTGAATGATTTTTTGTTTTTTGCAAATACACGCAGCAAAATGTTTAATGAAAATTGGGAATATGATTTTTTTTATAGAGAATATAGATGGTAATGCAAAATGTATTGTGTGTTATCGCACTTTATGTCGTATTTTTCTTTTTATAAAAAGACATTACGAGGCTAGCCATGGATTTTTCGACAACATTAAATGGAATGATAGGACTTTAAAATTATTGCAATTAAAAGCAGAATATTTTTTAAAAATCATGGTTGACGAAACGGACATATCAAACTACAATAATTTACCATGTAGTAACGAGAAATTGTCGTTGCCTTTTAAAAAGGTATCATATACAGTTGCTTTGGCTTTAGCAAAGCAGGGCCGTCCATTCGATGATGGAAATTTCTTCTTGAATTTGACGACAGACGTATTGAGGTGTTTTGGCGAAAAATGTGTTTTGTTTTTTGTAATAACATACACACAACGCAATAAACCAAATTTTTTTCTTTTTTTATTATTTTCCCAGTGTACGATTCTCAAAAATTAAGTTGAATTTTGTTCTCCGCTGCTTTACCAACACAACCAAACCTATGATAGTATGTGTTTGAGCACCACTGGTTTAAAGTCAACTCCAAACGGTAGATTTTTGAGAAACTTTTGAGAAACAATTTTGCTGAAAGTAAATCGCCGAAGCAATATTTTTCATATTTCATTTCATTGAAGACCTCTTGGCTGGGGTTTGAACCACAGCCAACACACTATCTATTAGACCACGGCGACTTCACATTCATTGCCATTGTCTCTATATATTTCGTCACAGAATTAATTCCCAAGTAATAGGCTAGAAATAGAATGAATCACTGTATCAAAATATAAAATGGCTGTAGTGCTGATGTACACCATGGGTTCAGATCACTACCGATTTGTAGCAAACTGAAGATGAAACTGAAAACATCCTTAATGCGACAACAGAAATCATAATCTTTGACATAAAATTTCCCGCGATACGCGATATTAAAAAGTCTAATCAAACTTAGAAGCAACGAAAGTTTGGTACCTTCCCAAAGTCCACTGGATCAAGAACTTTATAATGACATTAATTTTTCAATTCGATTTCATTTGATTCTAAATGAAAATCATTTCTCTAAACTATATATTGTCGACTACAACAATCTGTTTCTGGATATGATATTGTTACGTTTTTACTTTCTAAAAACGTTACGTAAAAATACGAGCTCGTAGATTGCAAGTAAAATAACAATAAATATGTGTTTAGTTTTAATTAAAATTCTTTATCATTCGCACAATTCTGTGTGCCACTGCTCACAACTTTATGTAAACAACAACAATTGTCTTGTTTGTTTACACCCTTTGTATAAACAATAACAATTACTAGACAATTGTTCGACAGACCTTTCTTCAAGACGATAACTTTCTTCAAACACACCAGGTCTTTACACAAGACTGACAGAACTTCACTAACTCACTCGCCTGCTTTGCCTTGCATTTTATATGGCAGAGTAAACAGTCTGATGAATGTTCTTGAAGTCGAATGCTAGTGGCTTCGCCTTCTCGAAATCTCTATAAATGTGAACATCGCTGTTTCATTATTGTTGTTTGTGTATTTTGTTTACATTTATTCTTGTAGTATTTGTTGTTGTATTTTTGTTTACTTGTTTACTATTTTTTATACTGGTGTTTGTTGTTATATTTTTGTTTACTTGTTGTAAAATTTGAGCAATTTACTACCGTTGGCTGCGATTCGTTGCAAAAAAAGTTTTTAACAAAAACAAAACGCAACGTTTAAAAAAAATCCCCTATTAATACTTAAAAATTTAAAAGATGTTTTAAAAAACGTTAAATATTGTATTGTGAACAGTACTTTACTTCAAATCAACAATAGAAACGTTTATCAAAGTGATGAATAATTATTGCAAAAAAAAAAGAAAACCTGTGATAATAAGTAGATGATGACCAAATTCTCCACAGCAAAATATGAATTATAAAATATCGCACAGCATTATTAAAATGTTGCTCAACATTTAGGTGAAACAACGCTACAGTCTAGATAATGATTAGATCACAATACGACTAAAAAAGGATTCAATTAAAATTCCAATTATTGTCCATTTATTGGCAATTCGTTATGTTTATTAATACAAGAACGAGTGCAGAGCTTTAACCCCTTAAGATACAAATGCAGCATAAAAAAACAACATTTATAACACCACTTAGAACATACAATACAACAAAAACTTCCTGAAAATGCACTCTCGTATATGCACACACTACAAATGAATAGTTTTGGTTTTCCAACAACAACACGAACAGATGCTGTTTATCAAAAAGATGGTGATGAATGCTGAAAAAAAAAACGAACCAAAACATGGAGACGTGATTTAAGTATGAAGACATGAAAAGAAAAATAATAATGGAAGGAAAACAAAAGAAAAGAAAAAACAAAATACAGAACTGCTGCATGTTCTCCATTCCATTTCGATTGCCATTACCATTTACATCGACATTCCAATGGAGCTCAACTAATGTACGTATGTATATAAAATAGAAACCGTTTGGCGCGACATAATTCACTATTGGAAGACTTTTCCTGGTTGGTTGTTTCTCTCTCGTTCATTCATATTTCCTATTGTGTATAGCGTAGTATTGTCAAGATTTAAGATTTTATTGTTTCTCTCAAAATATAAGAAGACAGACTCAAAGCCAAACTCATGCATATATGTACATATGTATGTCGATGTGTTCAAACTCAAAACAATTTCCCAATACAATTTCAACTCCAGAGTAAGTTTTGAATATTTAAAACAAAAACGAAAAGAGAAGAGAACAAGACGGGTTTTAAAAATGTATGTACATGAGTCATGCCGTGAAATATTTAAAGTGTCTCCCTACAAAAAACAAACAAAAAACATAAAGTTCTTAATACTTATGCTTTCATGATTTTGGTAAAAACAAATAAGAAACGGAAAAAGATCATTGAACTTATGTTGTGTATAAAATTAAAAAGCGAGAGGAATTCCTTGAAGCATAAATAGAAGAGCATAAGAGAATAAAAATATTTCGTTTGGACAACGATTGTGAATCACTTGAATATAGAGGAGCTTGAATTGTTAGTGTTTAAGCACTCGTTTTGTGATCAACGTAGCCTAGAGGGTAGTGTTTGGGTGTACTGGACTAGAGCTACGAGTTCAAATCTCAGCTTTGATATGTATTTATATTGAAGCAAATTGTTATAAAAAAACTAAGGGCCATTATTGCAACTTGCCGTTAACAAAAGGGAGGATTTTAGCGGGCAGATAAATTGTTTATGAGTACCCAATAAGATAGAAGTAAGCGTTAAGCTAAAGAAAGGATCATCCTGCCGGTAACTTTTAAAGTTAAGTTTATGGCAACTTCATATTTAAACACAATGCGCATATACAAAAAATAAACGAAGCCCGTCGTTGCCACTGCGGTTAAAAAAAACTTGTTTAATTGAGCAGTTTTATCGACATTGCTCTGGCACTGCCATATTTTGAAAAAGTTAAGTTTATTTCATCATCAGGTTATAATAATGAAAAGAAGTTAAAGGTGACTTTAAAGTTCACTTTAGCTAAACTTTAAAGGGAAGTTGTAATAATGGCCCTAAAAGTAATTAATTTCCTTCAAACAACTTCTCAAGTCTGTCGTTTGAAGTCGATATTAAACTGTAGGCCTTAATTCTGACCAAATGGTTTTAATAGTCCGAATTAAGACAGCAAGTTATTGCGTTCTGTTTCTTTCTATTGCGTACAATTATGAAAATTTGTAGCATTTTGTTTGTTATGAGTGGAGATGTAACCGAAAAATGCATATTTGAACCGAATGCCATTATTCAAACTATGCTCAACAAGGCCTCCAATTCCTTAATATAATATCGCATGATATGCAGTACATTTAAGTAAATAATTCCCTCCGCGAATTTAACTATAATTTTAGTTTAAAAATATATTTTCGTTTCATTTTAAATTTGATACCAACCATATTGTTGTTGTTAATGTGAAGGCCTTTTTCTAAAAATAATTCCCCATCAACTTATAACATGAAATCGTGTGGTTTCGTTTGTTTTTTATCTTAATTTTTTGCATATTTTATGAAAGAGAAAAATGATACGAGAAACCGACTGACTGACTGAGTGACTGAGTGGTTGAGTGACTAAGATACTGAAACTAAAAAAAATATATGTATGTAAACTGGTACATTTTCAATCAAATTAAAATACAATAGCAGGGGTGGTATGCAACCAAGTGATGTTGTCTATCAAAAATGAATTGTTAATTAATTTTCATTTCAATTATCATTTTAAAATTCTTCAAAATTTTTACTTTTTTCGCATTTCAACGGAAATTAATTGACATATGATATGTACATACGAGTACATATTTTGTCTTTAACTGAAGTATGTATGTACATATGTACTTAGAAAAGTTGGTTAGTTAGTCAAAGACAAGATAACTAAAATAGAAGCGAAAAAAGTAGCATTCGATTAAAAATAAATTAAAAAAAATAAAACTATAGACAATTATTACTATACTGTAGTAAATAACTATATATAGGCTTATAAATGTAGAGTATGTACATACATATGTAGGTAATTAGTCATTACAATCCTTTAGTCGGGATTACGGACCTAGTTTCTCACACCACTTATGTTGTGTGTGTTAATCTTATACATGAGTGGAGGAACCTACAGTTTAAAGTCGACTCCGAATGAGAGATTTTTGAAAAACTATTCATGGCAAGTTTTTACCCAAAATCTGCTGAGTGAAAGTCGCTGAAGAAAAATTTTTTTATTTCGTTTGAGCCAACACACTACCCACAAGGCTACGGCGACTTCAATGTAGAGTACTTTACACTAAAAAGATTTTCAAATCCTGATCTATTTGTATGCGCATAATGCTTGAATATTGCACTTACAAAACTGGAAGCTGCGTTTTCCTCTGGCAGTAATTTAAAAAAATTCTGACTTATTGCAGCAATTTTCACAAAAAAAACCTTCCACATACACATATACATGATCATTAAAGTTATGGGAATACCTCTGTTATTATCCATATCAAAACCCTAATCAATATAAAATTAATGGCAAATGTGTATAAAAATAAATGAAAAATGGGCCACCATTAAAATAGGGAAGGGAAGGTACATACATACATACATATCTGTGGCATTAAATAATAATAGCTTAAGTCGAAATTTCGTGTTTAAAGATATTAAGGTTTTTGTCTAAAATAAACTGTGTTAATATATGAAATATATAAATTATAAATGCGTATAATTTTATTAATAATGACATTTTATACATGAAATTTAGCTGAGTGATAGATCTTGAAGTAGAGAATAAGAATATGTAATAAAATGATAAACCACTTATGTCGACTTAAGCTATTATTATTTAATGCCACAGATATATATTCTCAAAAGTCATGCTATATTTCTTGCAATTTTTGCCTCAAATAAACATTTTAAATATGTTTTTAAAAGATATAACCCCAACCAATACTTTTTCTTCTAACCACCCTCACTTTTACTTTAATAAACTAATGCGTATTCTGGAATGAATTCCATTTAATTCCATACACTTTTACATTTCAAGGGTGGTTTTTTTTCGGTGATAAAGACATACATACGTCGTGGTTATACAGAAAGTTAGACACACTTTTGTTTTCTTTCAAAGATTAAGGTTTCAACAGAATGGCTTTTAAAGAAACTCATTCGGGGTGGTTTTTGTATTCCAAACTATTCGTATAACATTTGCTTGCTAAGTACTTTTGTTCCTTTTTTCCCCAAAAGGTTAAATCACAAAATTTACTTTCACATTGAACAAGCAGAGGGAATTAAAGTTGCGTGTCAATTTTCTTTAAATAGAATTATAAAATGTGATTTTGTAATGAAATTACCCAAGGGAGTGGTAAATACGTATGTATATCATCAGAGCAATAAATATAACAAAAAGAAACTATTACGATTATAAGGTTTTTATCAATTTAGTAATTTTAGGGAATAGTTACAGTTTATGGGAGCAGTTTTTTCGAAACAATTTTTTATCTTAAGAACTTAATGTGTTAATATATTAAAGCAACTGTGATCTCATTACTAATGAAAGTAGAACATCGAAATTGTAATAATTTTTTAAAATTTGTTTTCTTCCCTCAAGAAAAATGGAACAATGTGTGATTGACACCACAATTGAAATCTCTGATGAATTTTTTCCATTGAAAACCGTCGAGTTTATAATTAGCAATGCAGTAATGGATTCTACCAATGCCGGAAATCTGGTTAAAGCTGCTCAAACTCCAAAGGATTCATGGTGGTTGGAGTCGCTACAGTATATGCAAAATGCATTAGCCTTAAACGTATGGCAAAATAATCTGCAGATGCGAAGAAATGGAGGAAACTGTTCTTTACATTGTGGAGCATGTCTAGCTCTATATCAGAGAAGGAGAAAGCATCTTAAACTTTACTATGCAGACGATCTCAATGATCTGTCTAGAATAGGCATTCAAATTAGTAGCCTAACTGTTCTTATCAGGAGCTCGAGATGATTTGGTACTAAGAGAAATGTAGGACTATGAAAGCCTGATATACTATGTATCTGATCTTAGTGTTTGTAACCCTACCTTTTGGGTTGGGAAGCACTTCTACCTACCTGGCAGTAAGATTCATCAACAAACAATTTAAAACAAAAAAGAATTTCACAAGTTTGTTGGAACCAAGTACTCTATAAATTGCTTAAATGAATTCTATACAAAAATATTAAAGTAGGGTATAAACTCTTAAGTCATTTTACGTACACATGCATATACATATGTATATTATGGTAACTGTATTTTTTTTATTTAAAACTTAATGCTTAAGAGATATAGAATTTCCTTTTTCATTCTAATTTGAAAAATGCTTAACAGTTTAACTCATAAACTATGTATACGTTTCAACCCTTCTTTTTTTTAAGAATTCTTTATTACTTAAGTTTTAAAAAAACCCAAACTGAGTCACGAGTTAAAGAAAAATTTCGTAGATTTAATGTAAAACAAATTTTTTTTATTTTTAAACATTAAATTATTGACTTTAGAAGTTGATTGAAACGGTGTATATAGGGGATTGACGATGGTATTTAAAATTCTATAACTTATTGACTTCCGTTCAATACCGGAAACCAGGTAAATGTACTCATCGTCTTCGTCAAAGTAAGTGTGCATCATAGTGAATGAGATGGGTAGGACTTACAATAGTCGCTTGCAATGCCTTTTAATGGTTTCTTGAAACAAATTGTTTAGCGTAGAACTTATTGTGCATTTTAAGTGCATACATACATAACATACATACATAGCCAATGTGCGAAGGAAATGTCAAAGAACTTTAGTTTATAATCAGTATAGAGAAAAAAGAAAAATATAAAAATAAAATGTCAACGTCAACGTCAACTTTGTTGTCATAAAGAAGCCCGTAAAAGTTATGCATTAAAATGCACATTAAGTTCACGCATGTTGCCATTCAGCACGCTTGTTAACGCGCTACACATTCTTAAATGTAAAATGCCCTTGAAAACGTTTTTTTTCCATTTTGCTTTGCAATTATTTACTTTATTTTTTGTTTAGTTTTATTTTCATATTCTATGCCGGCACATCATGTTTTGCAATCGCTTAAATGTAATTCACCGTGCTGACACTAGAACTCAACGCAATGAGGAACTTTGTAGGAGCAAGTATTTCTTCAAACGTTAAATATCGAAAATAAAACCAAAATGAACAACTGAAAGACCATTTAGATTTGTTTTTACTTCCTCTTTCTCTTTTTCATAGTTATAAAATTACTGCCAGAAGACTTGCCGTGTAAACACTAGAAATAAGCGTGAAGTGTTGAATTTAGAAGCAAAACCTTTCAAATTGTCAACATTTATTTAATTTACTGTTAAAAGGTGTCTCAATAAATGTGCTTTGTTGTATTAAAAAATGCAGTGCAAATGTGTGGATCAAGTCGATATTTTCTTTAGCTATTCGATCTTAATCCATACTCATGTGGGACCCATGCACATTTACTGCATGATTTTCATAATCTCTGTGTTATTCTTAGTAATTGATCTTCCACAGTCATGTGCACATTAAATATACAAACTACGGGACCATAATGCTGGCTCTTACAGTAACAGGACCATAGACGCTGCCTTAATTTTCAGTCATCTAGTGGAACAAAAACTATGAAATGTGGCGTTGCAAGCCTTGTAGCTTCATGGCCAATATGCACAATGCAATGAATATGGCAATATGTATTGCATGTACTGGACTGTGTGTGTAGAACAAATTGTTGTTGTTTTGTATTAAAAAAAATATATATATAATTTATACACACATACATATTTTTCTTGTTGTTTTTTTTTTTTTTTGTTGTCTTAAAAACATTGAGGAGGATCATTGCACCCGCAATCACGCAAATAGATGTATAAACGTTTGCAAGTATTTCTAGACACACACTTATATTCCTTTAGTTTAGTTGTGTATGTATGTTAAATGTGTTTACCAGCCTCCAACTTTAACCCTCTCGTCCCAAAAAGAGTTCACATGACAGTAGTGCTTCATTGCTCGCTTACTGCTACTTGCCTGGAAATTGGTTGGTTTTGCTTGCAGTTGAGAGAAGACTTTGTTGGAGTTGATGACGATGACTCAGAGTCAGTGTTGAATAGAAAAGTTGTTGTTATTGTCGTTTTGCTGCTGTTACCGTTGCTGTTTTTGTTGTTGGTGGTTGTGCTAAAGAAAATACTGCATAAACATATACAAATATGGTTGTGAATACAACAGACAACGATGAAACACAATGAAACTGTAACTGACTGTGTTATGACCAGCAGTTCATTTTGTTTTTTGTGTGTTGTTTTTGTATTTGTAGTTTCCATTAAATAATGTCGTATTTCGCTGTTTTTGGCGCCCGGCGTTTTTCATTTCATACATATGTATGTATAAGTATGTACATACATACATATATACATACATATTGAATAAGTTTATAGTTACTTTGCAAGAGTTTAGTTTGTTGCCAACATGTGTCAGCAATTGTCAGCTATGTACATGTGTTTGTGTTGCAATATTTCTCTTTTTTCTGTGTGACTTAACGTGCCACACTGTATGTTGCCAAGTGACACACAGCTTCATTTAGCTTCTTTCAAATGAAAAGCCTCTGTTTTTTGCTTTATGGCGACTTTAACTTTCAAATATTAAAAGTTGAAATCATTTGCAGTGAATTAAAGGTTTTAAAAATGCATTTGAAATTAATTTTTAAATTCTTTTTAAGATTTTGTTTTATTTTCCAATACGTTTGATGGTTTTTGTCACAGTGATACAAACGTAATTATACAACATAAGATACATTTTATTAAAACTATCTATTGGAACAAATAATTATTTTAATTTCCTTTTTACTACACCTTACAATTATTATCAGTTCAATAACCAACCAAAATTTTTACTGATGGATTTGACAAAGCTGTTGTCAAAATAAAAATAATAAAAGTGCTGATGTACGTACGAGTATGTAGATGAAGTCGAATTAACAAAGAATTACCGGTGCGGCATGTGATGAAAAACAACATAAAAATACAAAAACAACGAAAAAAATAATAAAAAAAACAGCAACATCAGCATACAAAGAAAATAAAGAATGAAAAATTTATGGTTTTAAAACGTGTACGAGTGGGGATAAAAAGAAAATGCAAAACAACAACAACAACAACAAACAAGCATTGGCAGTAAAAATAACAACGTAGACGACTACAGAAGATAAAGCACACAGCACACGCCCCAAAAGCACAATAACAAAATATGAATGCGAATAATCCTGTTAAAAAGGAAACGAAACAACATCATCGACATCGACATCGACAACTACAACTACAACTATGCCCTTAACAATAACAACAAAAACATCAAACACTGCCAGGGAGCAGCTGGAATAACACAACACAACATCCATATTTATATGCATGTATGTATGTATGTATATGTACCTGAACAAGGAAACAAGAAACAAGGGGGATAGAAGCAAAGCAAAGAGAAACGTAAAAAGGACAAAATAGAAAAATAGATACACAAAAAAATCTTCCTCCCTCCCTCCTAGCGAATGTTAAACGAAAGAAACTGCGATAAAATCCAATAAATAACATCAATAAGTGTACATGAGAATGAGACAGCAAGAGAGCGAAAGAGAGAATGAGAGGAATGTGACAAATATAGTCAGCATTGATACAATGTTTAATTAATTAATAATTACAAAAACAGAATGTAGACCAATTAAAATTAGCTCCTATAGTATTATCACAATTTGCAGAAAGAGAACCTTCTTTATGCTAGTCTGGGTTCTCCAATTTTGGAGCACATGTTGGATTATATAGTAGCAGCACGGCGAAAAATGTTGCAAATCAGCATTCCCATTCAAGCTGAGCATAAACAAAGAAATGGCAAAAAGACGAAGCAAAATTTTTGATTTTCTTACTTTTCATTGTATCTCCGTTCACATCTGAGAAAATTTAACAAACAATAGCAAATGAAAATAACAACAACAACAACACTAAGAAATAAATAATAAAGAAAACATAACATTAAAATGCGAATAAAAGCCAGACGAACAACAATAACAATTCAATCAAATGAAGGTTTGAGAAAAAGAAAATTTTCAATAAATATCAAATAAACATCATACGAATGAGCAGAACATAAAAATAAACAGCCAGGACTCATAAATTAAACATGAGCAAATTAGTTCAAAATCGTGTTTCTTCTCTATTGGATTGCACAAAAATACAGAGGCATTGTTAAACAGACACACACATGTACATACATTGGCAGTCTCTACTTATGATTATTGTTCGCAATAACATTTGCAGGTAAAGTTAGCACACACACTGTCTTATCGGAAGCAATAACTACCAATGCATATAAAAGAAAAATTCAAGTTGGCAACCAATGGTCTCTTTAAAAGAAATTTTAATAGTTCTTATCCTCTTAAAACGCGTAAGACCAGGATTTTTAAAACTCATTTCCTTTAGATTGTCGATTTTTTTGTAAGTTAATAGGGCTTACTTGAGTCGACTATATCACCACTTTCATTTAATGTACGTATATTGCCAAAATTGCCACATTTATGGTGAAAAGTCATAGAAAATTTCACCCAAAACAATGAACATGAGTAAAAATATATGACCAATTTGCATTTGAAAAAAAAACTTGCACTTGAAAGATCATGTAATTTTGTTGACGTGTAAGCGTGTTTCGAATTGGAAACATAATACCATTGAAGCACAGTAATTGCAATTTCCACTCCAATAGATTATCTGAACAATTCTTTAAAGATCAATAAGTCCAGGATTTTTAAGGATACTCCTTAAAGTACCCCGTGAAACAAGTTAAATAAAATCGAGATACAGGATTTTGATGAAAAGATTTTTGAAGCATTTTTTGATTTGTAAAAATTGGATCCCGAGAAAGAAATTAGCAGGATGCCGATAAAACGTATCTTTTAGGCCAGACTATATTAGAAATAATTAAAATAAAAAATTAATATATTCAACACAATAATATATCAAATACAATTGTAATCGAAAAAAAGGTAAAAGGGTACCCTGGTAGTCCAGTGGGTAGTGTGTTAGACTATTAGCGTAAGGGTTAAGGGTTCGACTCTGGTCTGTTACACTACACCGTGCAGAAGGTCGAAGTAATTCAGCTCATAAATAATTATAATATTATTTATAATTGTATTCTAATAAATAAATAAATAAAATATGAGCAAAAAAGATAGTGTCGATTAAAAATCTAATAAGGGCCATTATTACAACCTGCCGTTAAACTTGGGTTTAGTTAACGGTACCTTTAGCTAAAGATAACTTTACAGTTCCTTTCTTTTCGCTATTATAACTTAATGATAAAATAAAGTTAACTTTTTCAAAAATATGGAAGTGCCGGAGCAATGTCGATAAAACTGCTCAATTAAACTTTAAAGTTAACTTTAAAAGTTAAAGATAGAATGATCCTCCCTTTAGCTTAACGCTCACTTCTATTTTATCGTCCACTTATAATAATGAACAATTTATCTGCTCGTTAAAATCCGGCCTTTAGTTAACGGCAAGTTGTAATAATGGCCCTAAATTTAGAATTTTTGAAAACGGCTGTTTAACTTTAAAATAAAACACTAATGGGGTGTACAAGGTGACGTTTAAAATGATTGAAGGAATAACATGTTTATAGCCCAACCAGTGTTTTATATGATGGGGCACAAGATCTCCTCAATATCTCAGAATCGTATAATAACAGTATAAATATAGAATAACTGTTTTGAACAAATGTTGACTCAATTAGTATCTATAAGCTGCAGATTCGATTGCCAAAATAAGGGAAGTTTCTTTAATTCGGACCCCTGAGGCCTAATGCCAATATCATTGAACAAGATTACTTAAATAAAAACAGAGTAGCATTATTTAAAGCTGAATTTAGTTGAAATATTTTCTTTCCCGTTTGTTCACACTGGTCGTAGGCACAAGTGTAAGTTTTGCTATTGCCGGTTGTTGTTTGTGTTTTTTTTTTTTCTTCTTGTGTTTCTTATTGCTTTTTTCTTGATCTTCTTTTACTCCATAAACTTGTAGAAATAATAAAATAGATGAAATGAGAATATATGTGTATGTATATGTTGTGTGTCGTGTATGTATTAAAACAAGTACATAAAAGTATATTCCAACGAACGAACAGTAACAAACAAAACATACATACATACATGGATGAGTATAGCTAGCAACAACAACAAACAATGGGGAAAATGGGAGAAAAATAAAAAAAGCAACAACTTTTAATGCAATGCCAATGTCGCGATAATTAGATAAATGAAGTTTCAACAGAGTGTGAGAGAGAAAGAGAGCGATGGGGACAACAACAAACGCAGGTAAAATTGGAAAATGAAAAGAGAAACCAAAAAAAAAAAAAAAATAGCAAAAATAGAGAAAAATAAAAGAGCCGGTTGGTGGTTATTTTTTTTTTTCTTATTTTGCACCGCTAACGGTGATTGTAAACTTTAAACGAACCACCACAGCAACTGTTTAATAATTATTATTTGTTTAAAAAAAGAATGTTAATAATAAAATAACAATTGTAAAAAACTTACTTTGAAATTAATGCTTGGAAAAAATTTAAAAATCCTTTGCTTTCTTTTAATAAACACTTTTTAATTTTAATTTCCTTTGTTTTATTTTTTTTATTATTTTATTTCCTTTATTTCGCACTTGATTTCTTTATTATTTTATATTTCTTTTGCAACCGGCTTTTAACCTTCTTTGATTCTACTATTCGATTCTTTTATTGTATTTTTCTGTATTCTCTGTTACACCCTTTTTGTATAGCCTTTTGTAGTTGTTGTTATTGGTAATGGTTGAACTTCTCTTGTAATTTTTGTTCCCAAAAAAAATTTCACTTTTTCTTTATAAAATAAAACACTTTCTTTGTTTAGAAAATAAACTTTTCTTCGATTTTTTTGTTTGTTTTAACTTTAAGGATATGTTGTTATCCGTGCTGAAGATTATTGTTTTATTTAATGAAAAACTTCCTTTTTTAAACAAATATTTCTAGATTGACTTTTAACTGAATGTGGATCCGTTCCTTTCAACTGAAGACAACCGCTCACGACTCGTTGCAAGACTCGAATGAAATTTTGTTTCGTTGGCTCTGCATTTTTCTTGCCATTAAAGCCGGCTTTTTTTGGCGTCAACGACAACAAGTTCGCATCGTCGTATGTTCGTTTCAAACTTGTTGCATAGGAAAATTAAAAGACTTTAGGAACGAAACAACAATTAAAATCGTATTTATAATCGTTGTTTAGCAAAATAAACGATGACGATGTTCTAGTTTTTATTTCAAAAATTTTATGGATTTTTTTAAAATGTAACTTAAATAATTTCAATAAAGAGTTTCTCAAATAAATTTATAAAATCGCTACTTTCTTTTGTTACTTTTTTTTTCTGCCAGTCTTCATTACATTGTTTTTTCGATTTTTATTCATTAAAGAATCAAATATTCAAAGTTTTACGGTAATTAGGCGAAAAATATAACTAAGCAGCCCAAAACCACGAACTCTGGTGCCGTTGTAGAGAAACTTGTGACAAGTTGGGAGATGAATTGACCCACTATGAAGTCATATAAATTCACTTAAAGCCAGAATAACCAGATTACTGTCAAAAAGCTCACTGTAAACTTGTTCCAAGAGAGTTCTCATGTTCCATGCACCAACACTAAACTGTTGTCTAAACCCAAGCAATTGTATTCGAATTTGTAATCGAACCTATTTTTCATAGTCAGGATTAAAACCCATGACAAGGGGAACAAATTTCTAATATATTTTCTAAATTTATAAAAATAAGAGACTTTAATTCCCTCCAATCTCCTAACCCCCTGCACCATACACCACCCAGAGAGAATGACAGCAACGATGAACACGATAGAAGGAAGGTCAGGCAATGCTAACCTCTAGAAAAAATAGGACATAAAACGCAAAAGAGGTTTGTTCACACTGCATCCTAATACACGTTCACAGAGGCTGGGCTTTGTTGAATCAAGCAGTCAGACGCTTAATAATTAAAATTTAAAATGAATAACACGTATTACCAATAAGTGACTAATCCTCGTTTCTTTATTTTCGTAACTCAAAATTAAATGTTAATCAAAACAAATTCTAAGGAATTCTTATTTATTTATTTGAATTTATGAAGTAAATTTAAAAATAAAATAACTAAAGCCATTACGATAATAATAAATTGATGTGAAAAGTCGTCATGTGCGTTTCGATTTAAATTTGGAAACATTTTTGTGTTTTTTTCTTTAGTTCACATGCGTCAAGTAAAATTGTTACAGGGGACTTCTTAAACTTCAATGCCATATAATCGCACTCATGCCGGTACTTCTTTGGAATATGTATGTATATACATACATACAAACGTTTATCAATAACATGTACAGCTAAAACACATTGCGCCACTTGAATGTCACCATCTTATGGTACTCCCATACATGCATATGTACATATAAACAATTGGACGAACAAATATAATGCTGGATACAACCAAGAATGGAACGCATTTTATCAACCCCTATAGAAACTAAAAGTGATGGCTGGTGTTTGGTGATGACAAAAAAACACTAAAATTTGACTCATACTCAAAATATACTGAACCGAACTGAACTGTAATCGTTGTTGTTATTGCTTTAGACTATCGCATTTCCTGGCTATATTTAGAACATACAGTTACGATGTAAATAATAGCAGTCTGCACAAACAAATTATACTTTATACATACATACTCAAATTAATTTTATAGCACATGTCTGCTATTATTTATACCGTAACTGTACATTGTACGCAGCACTAGAGAGACAATACTGATACACCACCACACATGATATTGAAGCATTTTTTTTTTCGTGAAACTGAAATGAAAATTTATGGAAAATAAACCGAAAGATAAAAACCCAACATAAAAAAGGAAAATTATCCAGCTGGGGTTTAAACACTCTTCCATTATCTTGGTTGCAATTTGTTAAAGGAAAATATTATTTAAGGCTGAAACGGGGTATGAAAGCTTCACCTGACTGTGTAGTTGACACACCCTTAAATTAGTGCTACTTTTGCAAAATTCATAAACACTTTTAAGGGTGTTCAATTTTAAAAGCGGGTGGTGAAACAAACATCAGTAGTTTTGGGGTTTTTCGAAATGCTTGTCAGGGTCAGCCACAGATTTATCTCAAAAAAAAAAAAATTAAAAATTCCAATTTCTCTTTTAATTTTTTTTTTATTTGTTTTTCTCATCAATAAAAATAAATAATTTCTTATAAGAGAAATAATGTAATTCTGTTGTAGAAATAAATGTTGTTACCTCTTTAATTTTTGTTATTTTTATTAATTTATTTAATTATACGAAAGAAATTTTCACAAAAATTTATTCGAAATATTGTTGTATTGCAAAAAGTATGTGAGTAACAGTAATTATTTCTGTTTTTAATTTCTCTTGAAAGAAATATGTGTAAAAACAAATTTCCATTTTAATGGCTAAACTCACATAAAGAATTACAAGAGCATAAATAAACCTTAACTGAATACTGGCATTTCTTACGTTTTGAAATCTTTGACCATATTTTCTTGGTTGTTTAAGTTTTTCGCTCGTGTCCAAATAAACGGTGGCCTCTATACTAACTTCAATGCACACAACAATAATAACGCCAAAATTTCCAGACTATGAATGCACGCAAAGAGGAAGTCAAAAGGTGGTGTTTTGGGAAGGAGTCATCTGTGTGCTGCATAAATACACAAATAGCAAATTATGCGAAATTTACTTACTTACTTAATTGGCCATTACACCATTTAGTCGAGACCACAACCTAGCTTCTCACACCTCCTAATGTGTATATTACTTTTATCCATGAGTGGTCAAATTATAGATTTATCAAGTCCAAATGATAGATTTTTAAGCAATTTTTTTGGAAATTTTATTTACGCTCAGAGTATTTTCCAAAAGACTGCTAAGAGGAAGTCGCCGAAAAAATATTTTTTTTCCATATTTCGTTATGTTGGAGATGTCTAGGCTAGGGTTTGAACCACTGCCTCATGTCTATATAAACCAACACATTACCTACTATACTACGCACTCCCGCAATCAGTTTGATTTCAGCAACAGAAACTATTGCACTGTATCTAACCAGCAAAGTGTTGAAATTTAGAGAATTTTTTAATACCAAGAGAACTGCAATGTGATCACAAAAATATCATGTTTCAGTCTTCCTCTGAATACTTACAGACCTATGACATAACCAGACTATCCGGCTTTTGTCACGCTATCCTTTCGAAAATAGAGATTTTTAAATTGAAATACGTTCCCTGGTAAAAATCTGGAATATAATTCACAGTTGGGTGTAAAATAAATGGAAATAGAGGTGGTCACCTATCACCTATCTGCAGGGCGTAAAAGTTTTTATAACCTAGCAGGGTTAGGTTTAATTATTATGTCTATGGATTAATTTCTTTTTTGATTTCGAACTATTTCAAATGAAAACTTGAATGTCATTCTCAATTAATTTGAATTTTTTTGGGTGATTACCCGAACATATTTATGCACGAGGAGTGGTAGTTTGTTCTTTTTAAGAATATTTTATATGGACTTGGTTAATAGCAATATAAGTAGAATTCATTTAGAAAAAGTTTTGAAAAAACCCAAGCACATTTTTAATATCAAGCTAAATAAGTAACGCTTACCGTAAAACCCTCTATATTTGAGCAACTAAATTCAAGTCCATTTTCTAAATTAAATTAAACAAAAATTGTTTAAACATATAAAAAGCATCTAAGCTTTGTAGTAGAAACCAACAATGCACATCTCGCCTCAAAAAATAACGAAATTCATGAAAATATGCATGCATCACACCATCAGCCATATTCATATGTGCCTGTTGTTGTGAGGTTTCTACGGCTTTTGCCAATCCATGCTCTGTTTATCACAATTAGTAAAAACTTTTAACTGAACAGCAACCAGCCACCAACCACTAACCAACCAACAGTTACGGACTGACTGACTGGCTGAGTAAAAACTGTATCTGCTTGCTAACCATGTACATGAAATTTTTTTCTTTTTTTTTCTTGCAAGTGCAGCATTTGAAATGCTACTGATCAACTTATCAGTCCAATGCTTTTAAATGCGTGATTCTTAATTCAGTCAGTCAGTCAGTCAATCAACCAGTCTATCCGCGAGTCTCTCTTTCTTAGTGTTTTCCTTTCTTCTTTCTGTCTTACCAAGAAGCTTTTCTTTTCCTCTTGTTGTCAGGCGTTTTAAATGGTACCATTGACGATAACGATATACAACTTCCATACATCCTATATTTCACTTTACCTTATTAAATCAAGGCTTAGAATCATTTCATGAGTAAAGTATTACAGAAGGATTTGTTAAGGAATATAATATGGAAAATGGTATCTAATACCCGTGCTATTTTTGGCACAAACCGGTATAGCCCTGTAACCAAATTTAGCAAATAGACCAGAGTTCTGATTTACGTTGCATGTTAAACTTCAGTTTTGAGCATCGATTTTAGTCAATAGCCTAACAATCACGGACTCTAAATCAGTAATTTGTGTAACTCGTTGCCTAAAAACAACTTCAATAAGGGAATCGTTTGATCTCACAGTAGATGTGAGGTTATGGTCCATACCTCAGCCCTGATATATCGAACGATGAACATGGCGATTTTGTCTCAGCAAAATTTCTGGCAAAAAACTCTGAATATAAAATAAAATTGTCATGAAACATTTCTCACATGGATGAAATTGACGCACACAACGTAACTAGTGTGAGAAGCTAAGTCGTAATCCTGACTAAAGGTTTGTAAATGGCCAATTAAGTAAGTAAAGGAATCGTATTCCATACGATTGTAAATCGCATATGAATCTAAAATCTTGGTTGGCAAGTCATTATTCATCAAACTTACAGTTCGAACTTGTTGCTCTCACATACATATATCTGCTGTATATAATTTTGTTGCTAATAAATTCGACCCGGTAGAAAACCGATTACCTGGAACTTATGATCGAAGAAAATTTTTTAAAAAGAGACATTGTAGAATTAGCTTAAATGGAAATAAGTTTTCGAGCAAAAGAGTTCATATTTAATCTGATTTCATTTTAATAAAAATTCGAAATAAAATCCATGCCATCCAAGCAAAATAATATTGGCTGCTATTACAATATATCACAATACAAGTTATTTCGGATCTTTTTACTTTAAAGCGTAGAGGTCTTTTTAATCTACAATAGTTCTGACACGATTTCTCTCGCGATCCTTCCAGAGTGTCTTTTTCGCCTACTCTTGTTTCCGATACTTGTTTCGACTGGCGTTCTTATTAGTGAATATGCAAATACATATGTATGTATGTATGTATTGTATTAAAGGCAAAATATTATGGAGAAGATGGAAGTGACCGTTGGAGGCAGTAGGATCGAATCGAAGAGGGTGATAAAATACCTGAGAGTGATTATCGACGATTAGTTGAATTTCAAGGAGCACGTGAAATACATTGACGAAAAGGCCTCTGAAACACAGGGAGCACTGGCGAGGATGATGCCAAATATTGGAGGACCAGGTCCATTCAAAAGGAGGATAATTTCGGCGGTTGTAAAGTCGATAATGCTATATGCATGCCCATTATGGTCGGAGGCACTCTCCGTGGGGACGACAAGGAGAATACTGTCCTCGGTGTATCGTCTAAGCGCGATTAGACGGATAAGTGGCTTCAGGACAGTGTCTGATGAAGCGGTATTGTTATTGGCAAAGATAATACCGATAGACATATTGGCGGATGATATGAAGAGGATATACTTTCGCCGTCTCGAGTATCCAGGAGAAATAGCAGCTATAAAAGCGGAGGAACGAAGGACTTCCATGCACAAATGGCAGTCACGATGGGAGAGCAGTTTAAAGGGAAGATGGATATTTCGCCTTGTCCCTGATGTAACCCTTTGGATGAGGAACGAACATTGCAGCTGAACTACTACGTGACCCAGTTCCTAACTGGTCATGGGTGCTTCAGGAAGTACCTGCACAGATTTGGTCATGACACTTCCCCTATATGCCCAAACTGTGTAAATGAGGAGGAAGATGCGGAACATATTCTACCATGCTGCCCCAGATTTAGATGGCCCGGAGAAACGAGGTTAGAAGCAAAGCAGCTAATGGAAGAGCTGTTGAACTGTAGGATTCTATGGAGTCAATATAGACAGAGAATGGCTGAGGTTATGCTAGAACTCCGAAGACTGGAGGAACGGAGGCGAAATTTGACATAATGTGATAAAGCTTTCAAGCTAACCAGCCCTCAGCGAAGGAATACCTTACGGCAGTCCCGCGGGGGGGGAGAGTGGTTGAACTGTGTAGGGGGTGGGTTTAGTACGTAGGCACCAGTGATGGTGAATCGTGCACTCTTTTGCTGGAACAAAAGTATCTTCCGAAATTTTCCCACTTCCGGCTCAAGACAAAAAAAAAGGCTAAATATTACCAATGGAAGACTGGAGGAACGGAGGCGAAATTTGACATAATGTGATAAAGCTTTCAAACTAACCAGCCCTCCGCGAAGTAATACCTTACGGCAGTCCCGCGGGGGGAGAGTGGTTGAACTGTGTAGGGGGTTTAGTACGTAGGCACCAGTGATGGTGAATCGTGCACTCTTTTGTATCTTCCGAAATTTTCCCACCTCCGGCTCAAGACAAAAAAAAGGCCAAATATTACCAATTCACACACATATCTATATTTACATAATATTCTTTATAAAGCGTAATTAATATATATACTTAAGGATCGATTATTCGATATACAAAAGTTAATTAATTTATAAAATATATTTATTTTTAAAGAGTATGTACATGTATTTCAATTCACATGTTTTGGGGTACATCAAAATCATTAGGCCATAACTTTCATATTGCTTTTAAGTAGACGAATATCTTAACAAGTGTTATTTGTATGTAATGAGTGTTTCTTATTTTTTTTTTTTTTGCCATAAAAATTAAACTTTTTTTCTTCAATTAATAATAAAGATTTTCACCATTTAAGACAGTAGAGAAAAAAAAGAAGAGTTAATATTTTTCATATTGTTAATTTTAATTGTTTTTGCAAACAATAAATCAAATTTATTTAAGAATAATAGATTACACTGCACACCACACACACACAAAATGTTTAATTTAATTTCTTATAAATTTATGAGATTTGGTACTATATAGTCGTTAATATAGGACCAGTTGTAATGTTGTATCTCTAAATGTTACACACTAAAAGTTTGTTAGTTTTCTTTTAGATTTATTACAGCTATGGTCTAGCACTAATGGGAACATCTTGCATGTTAGCATTAAAATAAAGATATGTATGTACTGGGTTTATATATATGTATACATATGTAGGATGAGATTAACTAAATTCAATGAAGAAAGTATTTTTTTTAATAATTCATTATCCATTTTACATTATTAGTTAATTAATTAGTAATAAATATTAAACAATTTCGTTTAATGTAATTTCATTCTCGTTATATATACATATATTCATTCATTCATTCATTCTCGTTACATTTTTAATTTTATAAATACAAATCTTAACGGTTTTTCAATGTTATGGTTCATTGCATTATCTTTAAAACAAACTCATGACTTCTACTTATAAGGACACAAGACAGAACCTTTAAATATTTATTTAATATTTTGTGTTAATACATGAAGTCCTCTCTAACAACCTCACAACCTTCCGAAGTCGCCCCTTATACTCAAGCAATGCATTAGATTGGATTGCATTAGGTTGAGAGTTGAATTCATTCTGCATTGACTTTAAATAATTCCAAACGTTTGTGCCTCTATTAGAAAGATTAGTAGAGATGGTGAGGATCGAATTCCTTTCTTTAAAAGGCCTACATTTTGTCACAAAATTTATGTATATATAATAATTCAATAGAGTTGGATTTCATCAACAAGTGTATGCATCTAAGAAGTTTAAAAATTGCAAAGACCATTAGAAGGGGATAAGTATTTTAAATCTTATATTCGAATCTCATTTGCACAATAACATACCTCTTACATATGCTATTCATAATAGAATACTATCCACAATACTATCCAAATACTGTCCACAATAGATAGTATCATAATATAGATAACATATTATCAATGGCTCAATTGTGAGTCAACAAATAACTTAGTGATCTGTGGTTACTAGCTGAAGCGTGATAGATGTCATAATCTCTTATTTTATAATTCTTAACAATTGTCAATATAACCTGCAAAAGAGGTCGATGTACAAGGTGAAGAGTTAACGACTCACGACGAATCCGTTTATGTAATTATATGGTACCCTTCTTACTGCGAGGGCTTGAAATAATGTTTTAGGCTTATACATAGATGGACGGAGATTTATAACGATTCACAAAGGAAGCATTATTGGAAAATAATATAGTCCAAATTATACTCAGTAGTAGTAGTAATCACGTAGTAAGTAACTTCGAACATAGGTTCGGTGTAATATAACAGAGGTTTTTGGTGGGAATCGCCCTCATGACCCAGTACTCCTAGGGCAACCTTAGTTAATTTTATTTTAAATATTTTTTTATTTTAAATTTTATTTTAAATATTTATGTTTTAAATTTTTAATCCAAATTTCATTTTTTTTAAGCAATTAACTTATAATATTTACCACATTGCACTGCATTATCATAATTCACCACATTTTGCGTTTTTCTTTTATGTCGCCAATCAATTGCCTTGGCAACACTGACTGACTGTCATTTTGTGTTTTCATAACAAAAAAATTTTATTCTTGTCAGTAACTTCAGTGGCACAGCTAACCAGTAACGCAACGGTTTGACAGTTCATAGACCAGTCGTGAAAGAGACAGCAAATATTACCAAAAAGTATTTCTGTCTCTCTCTGATTGCAACTTTGTTTTGTTTATGTTTTATTTTCGGGGTGGATTTTTATTATTGGCGAGAGTTAATAAAAAATTTAATTTTTGTCTAAAACTATTAATAAATAATAAAAACAACTAATAACATTAATAATTTTTAACTTTTTCTCTCAAGAAATTAAAAAATATTGGCAACTTTCAACAAGAAAACTTTTTTATGAGCAGTACGTCTTATTTTGATCTTGTAATATTTAGCTTGTTAATAACCTTTTGCACATGAAGCTATATTCATTGTGACCGAAAATCAACCACATTTCGATTAATATTTAAATATTTAAGAATCTTTAAAATTTTCATTGAAGAAATTAAAAAATATTCCAAATTTTCCCTTTTTTAACACAAAATAAATGTTTGTTTACATTTAATTTTTCTGCTTTATCCGCCAGTTTTCACTCTGTATATCTGTTGCTTCTAACACATTTGCTTTCCAATACATTGTAAGATTTTTTTTCTCCCTCTAAGTCGCCCTGCGTTTATATGTTATGAACGTTTTTCAACTGTCAAAGGTTGCACTACTTGTTATACTTTGTTCAGTGGTAGCAGAACGTAGTTTTTAAACACATATTTTTTTTTAAGAATATTGCATTAAATATTAAACGAATAGTGAATGCATTAATAAATAATAAAAAAGTTTTTAAGCATATACAAACGAATAAAAAGTTATTTCATATTATCAAGTGTTTGCTGCCAAAGTGAAAACTGCCTTCTGTTTGTTGGACCTTATCCATTGAGAAAATTCAATAAAAATTTAGTGAGCGTTTTTTTATATGCTAAAAATGAATTGTACTGAAGTGTTCTCTAAAAATGAAAAAAGAAGAAAGTAAATAAATAATTTCCGGAAAACGAAATATTTAAATTAATAGAAGAATATAGTGCTTAAAAACGACAAGAATATATATTTGTTTTTTTTTTTTTAATAAAAACAAAAACTAAAGTGAAAAGTCTACTTGGCAGAGGACAGAGAAATAGAAGAATCCAAGAATTTTCTTTCATAAACAGCTGCTTTTTTATTGTTATTTTTTTTTCTGCCACCAACAACGATTCTCGCGCTCTTACTCTCATCAAAGAGAGAGTTACTATTACATATTGTTTTGTCTTGTTGGTGTTCTGTTCAATTGTAAAAAAAAAACATACCTACAATAACAGAAAGTCATATGTTTATGGGGGTGTCGGGAGAAGAACGATGATTTAGTTTTTTTTACTTCTCCATGATTTTTTACGCAAATACTTCCGTGTTTTCGTTAAAGTTTTTTTAAAGTTCTTTCCATTAAAACGAAGCTTGTGTGTGTGCTTAAGGAGGCTAAATAATGGATATTATAGGTGTAATAAGAGCCGTATCTAATGACTATGGCGATATATTCTCCGATGCCTGGTGGCATTTTCTCAATAAGGAACTTACAACTGCGGTAAGTCAAAAGAAAAAAAATATAAATGTAATCATTTTTTGTTTTGTTAAGATAATTTCATTTTAAAATAGTATGATTTATAAATATGTTCTCAACTCGCACTATTATTACGATTTATTCTTAAACAATATTTATTTCAAATATGTCTGCACGTTTGCATGTGTGTATACATACAAACGGTAAGTCAGTTGTTAAGTCAATCTTATCAGCGATTAATTTTGGTTTTTTTTTAACAAAATATTAGAAAAAACAATTGAAATGTGCTACAAAATATTTTGCACCAGTAACGACCGAAATGTGCCCTACGTAGTCACAATAAATTTTAGTAAAAGGTGTATTACACATTTAAAAACCTTCGCACTGGTGCCATCCGGCAGATTAATGGTATTACGTACAGCCATGGACATTAAATTAGCACAAAACTTCATCATAAAAACAATCATCTTTTTTATAGTATTTTAGGTCTACTCATAAAAAATGTAAACATAGGAACTTAAAATACATATTCTTCTTTAAAAAGAAACAAAAATTTTGACGATATTGCCAGTCGTCTGCTCATTAAGACCTTCTACATATCAAACGCCAGATTTTAGCTGGACAGTAAAATAGCACAAATTAAAATTTCTGGAATAAAAATGAGGTGCTTTAATAAATAGTAAATATATTAATGTTTTCAGCTTATTTGATTAATATTTAGTAGAGTAGCCCCTATTCTCAAGCGGCGCGTTGCATCTACGGGGCAATGTTCTTCTGGAAAGTTCTTTGGGCATCGAGTACCAAGTGTCCCGTATTCTAATGCACAAATCGTCCAAATTTTTGTACTTTTGTTGAGCAATTGTACATTTCACACCGTTCTAGGGGGTTTTCAATCGAGTTTAAGTCAGAACTTTGCGCCGGCCAGTCTAAAACGGGAATGTGCTCTTCAGAAAACCAATCCTTTGCCTGCTTAGATGTGTATTTGGGGTCACTATCTTGCATAAATATGAATAAAACTGGCATGTATTTAAAAGCTTATGGTTCCATTTTGTTCTTTATATTGTCCAAATACTGATAACAGTCCATTTTTTCATTAATTTTTACAATGGGACTTACACCGTGCCTTGAAAACGCTCCACGCACCATTGAGTTTCCTCGAACATGTGTTTTGGTCCTTTGAGCACAGCGTGGATTGAATGTCTGACGTTTTGGCCAATGAACAACCACTCTACCATCCGGTCCCATACGATTTACCTTTGTTTCATAACTTCAAAATATTTTTTTCCAGAATGGGAGGTCTTTAGCATTGTGGATGCGAGCAAAGGTTAAACGGTTGAGTATATTTTTCTTTTCGTAGAAGTGGCTTCTTTCGGCAAGAGCGTCCAACGAGCTTTTTGTGATTAAGACGTCGTTATAGGAGCCTGTCCGATAAATTTAACCTAAATTGGAAGTTAATTTCGTTCAAAATATCGCGTGATGACATGAAAGGCTCGTTCTTTGACTTCCGGACAATAGCACGGTCAACGATTTCGGTTTGTTTTCTTGACACGTGGCCTTCAATTTTTGTTTTTAGCGACATTATTATCTTTGGTTTGAAGGAAACGATGACGTTATAAATCATTTTTCGCTAGCAATTCGAAATTTCGGGAATTTCAGCCAGCTTTTTCCCATCATGCCACAAATTAACGATAATGCGCTTCTCCTCTTTTCCACGTACCATTTTTTTCAAAAATTACTTCAAATGCCACAAAATTGAAATAATATACCGTAAGAATAAAAATATTCAAACAAAACTTGTACCTAAAACACTTTTAGGCACGTTGTGCTAATTTACTGTCCAGCTCGAATTTCGGTACCGATACAAATTAGCAGTCAAAACAAAAAATATATACGATAATGGTAATATTTTTTGTTAAACAACAGTTAGATGTCATCGTGCAACATTGCAGACCAAAACAATTGGCCTAATTATGATGCAAATGAGAAAAAATCACAATCAATGTATATATGGATTTTGTGCTAATTTAATGTCCATGGCTGTACTTCCCTTTCCTTTGACATATCGCTAGACATGTTCCCAATAGTTGAACAACCGATTCTTGTTCCTACAGCCTCTACAGAAGTTAATAGCCAGATAGCCAAAACGTTTACCACATGCATGGGTACCCAAAATACGGCAACTATATTAAGCATGCACTTCTAGTGTTGGAGCAATCTTTCAGTGCGCCAATTATCCAGCCTTAACCAAATTTCCTGCGCTATCTGAAGTCACCTACGCAGTGTTAAGTGAATTCATTATTGAATTACCAATTCTGAGCTTGCAGAATCTCAATGGTACTCACCATATAAAAAAGTTGCCCGAAAGTTCGATGATCTTGCCGAATAATCTGCTTTGTAGTTACCCAATTTACCACTATGTCTCGGTACCCTGCTCTGTCATTTTGTAGAAATCATAGGGGCCATCCTAGATAATGTCACCCCTAATAAATAACACCACATTCCGAATAACCGATAATTTTGCCTAAAAAATACAGCAATGATGTGATAGCTTTACCGAGTAAGCTAAACCTGCCGATTGCGAAGGATTACAAACAGCGGGACGAACTTATAATGCCTCATAGACAATTTGTTATTCTAGAAAAAATTTAAATTATGCTGAGTAATGTTTACTTATAACACCCTTACAAAAGTTTTCATCAAATTTTATTATTCATTTATTCGGATATCTGTAGGATTTTTTAGCTAAATTATCAACGAATTTCTAAGCAGGGGCTTAACCTGAATAGTTAATCTTGTAATAATTCGAAATAAATGATTTTAATAAAATCAAAAATTGCTAAGAATTTATAGTATTTCTATTTGTATTATTTTGGTTTTAAATCAAAACTACCACTATTTTAACCATAATATTCACAATTTATGTATATTACTATACAATTAAAGCTCAATGAACCATTTGTACTTTGATGTGTGCAATGATTCATGAAATTCAATGTGCTGCATGCTTGCAGGCATGGAAATATTTAATTACTAAATATCATAACTGTGATGTAGCAAACTAAAATCGAATTGTAATTCTTTTCATTTAATATTGATTGATCTTTTCAAACAGCATGTCTGTAGCTTTAGAAAAATTTTTCTTTCGAGATCTGTCTTACTTACTAATTTAAACCAAAGTTTTAAGTTTAATATGTCAATTAATGACTATTATATTGTCGCATATTTTATTAGCATACATACATACATAATTTTTATTTATTTACAACCATTCAGTCAGGATTACGACCTAGCTACTCACACTACTAACGTTGTGTGCGTTAACTTTTATACGTGAGTGGCGGGCCCTAGACTTTAACGTCGACTCCGAACGACAGATTTTTGAGAAACTATTCATGGCAATTTTATTTACTCTCAAATCTTTTGCCAGAAATCTGCTGAGAGGTAGTCGCCGAAGAAATATTTTTTTCGTGTTTCGTTTTGGCGGAGATGATTGACCTGGGGTTTGAACTGAGGCCTCATGTCTAATAAGCCAACACACTATCTACTAGACTTTGGCGACTACAATAGTTCTATAAATTGTTCATTACCTATAAATATAAATAAATTTGTATAGAATATAGAATTGTAAAGGAAACTAAAATATAAGAGGATATTTGAAATGTATACTCGTAAACCTTTACAATCTACATATCTATTGATCTTACATTTGAATTATTTGCTTACTTTACTTACATATGATTTTAATAGTAAAAAAACTTCCAATTTCAATTAGCTGTTCAATCAATTTCGTTGTTAATCGATTTAATTAAAAAAAAAACAAATGTGGAATAAGTTAGGTATACATAAGTTTCAATTCTGAATACATTTTCAATATTTCGCTGAGTAAACAAATTATTCTGATGATACGCCGTTTTAGATTTTAAATAACGATATGAATTTGTATACAATTTCTGTATTGGCATTTTTAATTAACCCTTAAAGGGCAATTCAATTTAGAAACCTAAATGTAGAACATAAATAAAAAAAATGAAAAATATTCAAATCAATAGAAAACAAGAACATAAATGATACATGAATTCTTTGGGAAGAATTTCTATAAAAACACGTGAATTTTTGTTGACTATTTAATTGTAGCTTTTGGTTTTTTTTACTTTTTTTCTGTTTTCATTAGTTTTATTTCTTTTGGTAGTACATACATGATTTATACATTTATTAAACAAACAAACAAAAAAAGAAAAAAAAAGAAAAAAGCCAATAGACAGACACTTTTATTGTCAAAGAAATCAGTTGGGGTTTTATCTATAACATGTATTAAATAATTAAAATTTAAAACAATTTGTTGTTGTTGTTTTATTGGACAAATTGTAAGCAATTTTAAATTGTACATTTAATTGAATGAAACACAAAAGAAATTTAAAGAAAAATGAAGAAATTTCTTTCAAGTTCGATTGATTGTTTAGATTGATTAGTATAGATCGCTTCATGCTTAATAGGTTGATAAGGAAAACAAATCACTGGAACACACACTTGCCACCTGTGTGGCGTTAATGCATTCTGGAAGTGTGCTTATCAAGTACTAGGCAGTGAATTATTGTTACTAACACTGAAAAGCATACTGCTGTTTGTCACGGTTAGGGGAGACATTATAGAGAAATCCTATATAGACTAGATAATCTTATAGAGATTGAGAAATCCTTTATATTTAGATTAATGCCTGTACACAAAAATCATACAAAATAAAGTAAAATTAACCAAATATGTACAATGCTCAGTTGTATCTTGTAATCTGTGGCACAAGGTTAATTGTAACATATTTGGGTGAATAGGTTATCACTGCAGAAATTAGTCTTTCCAAGAAATGTGTACTTAAACACCGAATTAACCATACATAATCTGATCTAATTGTGCCTAACCGGACGATAAGAAAACAATATGAAATGCATATTAATATTATTTACAAACGATTGATTTTGTTATACTTTTTTAAATGAAATATTTTCTCTCTATTACATACATACATACATATATAGTACATACATACATAATTGGTCATTACAACCCTTCAGTCAAGATTACGACCTGGCTTCTCACACCACTTACGTTGTGTGCCTTAATTTTATACTTGAGTGGAGGGACCTACAGTTTAAAGTCGACTCCGAACGACAGATTTTTAAAAAACCCTTCATGGCAATTTTATTTACTCTCAGAGTTTTGCCAGAAATCTGTTGAGAGTCAGTCGCCGAAGAAATATTTTTTCATATTTTCGCTTTTGATGTCTGACCTGGGGTTTGAATCGCAGCCTTACCGTCTAATAAGCCGACACACTACCTACTAGACTACGGCGACTATTTCTTTCTATTATTTTACAAAAATGACCACTAGCGGTGCGATATACAAATTTACAAGGGTCCTCTAGTAATATATAGTATACATACTATATAGTACATATATTTCATTAGAAATTGAAATTAGATTGTGATAAGAATTCTTAATTCAATTGGATTTCATAAATAAAATGATAAGAATGGATGGAACAAAATACTCTACAAGTACAATAAAGAGCATTTATTTATTCCAATAAGAAAATTGCATCGTGTTTGTTGTTCTAAATGTTTCAAATTTGAAATTAATAGCCGATTTTCCAATTTTTTAAATTATGTTATTAACAAAAAAATAGAAATCTTAATCCTAAACTAAGTTTCTTTTAAAATTATTACACATAGAAAACAATTCTATTTCTATAAACTATTCTTGAATAGGCATACCGATAATAATAAAAAATAAATAAAAACAATGCAAAACAATAATAATCGAAAACATTTCGAGGAAATCAAAACGTATGAATAGATGTTTTCAAAAACATGTAAATAAAAGAAAAAATACTACATACTATTTGGATTCACCACTTGTACACTTGAATACGAAGAAAAAGCGGAAATTTAACTAAAAATCGACCACTGGGTGACTGTTACATGTTGTTGTTGTTGTTGTTATTCTCGTTGTGATCACCGTCGTTGTTTGCAACAGCGATTGCTATAAATATATTCAATCTAGACGAAAATAATTTTCAAATACAATTGCATATACCCCCCGATATGTACATACATAAGTATGTATGTATGTATGTAAATACTTAATATTTAGATGCCGCCACGCAAAATTATATGTACAAACATACATACATACACATGGTACATAAATATTATTTGTACATTTGTATAATGTAAACAATATTTAATAATATATGGCATGTACGAGTACATATTTTTATTTTGTTTACATTGCATTTTCGATTAGAATAATTTTTCAATGGCAATGTCGTGTGCTGTGCTAATAGTAGGCATAAAAAGAAATTAAAATCACAATTTGAAATGCTTATGCAAGTGCAAATACGTACGTACGTACACATGTATGTACATGTATAAACAAAAACATGAAAGAGAGAAAAAGAAACTGCACAGCGTAGTTAATAATGATAGTAGTTTATCAAGTTTTCTTCAAACTCTTTGTTTAATAAAAACGTATAAAGTTTTCATAATTTTTTTTTTCTCATTTACATATTTACAGATGACAGTTTATATATCAATTGGAATTTTAACTCTTATCCTTATTATCTGGTACATGTACTATCGAAAATGGTTACGCGATAAGGAACGAGAAAAATTACTTTTAGAACAAAGCGCCTACTCATCGGCAACTGATTTGAGAGGTTTGCGTTTTCGTAAACGTGACAAAATGCTCTTTTATGGCCGGCGAATGTTGCGAAAAGTGAAAAATGTTTCTGGACAGGTGTATGGCGGACAAGGCAGAAAACGAAAGGCTGTTATGCGATTCGCTAAAAGACTTCTACAATTGAGAAGAGAAAATATTCCCCTACAAATGCGAACAGTTGAACCGCCTGCGGAATACTTAGAAGAGACCATAGAAGGTTCTGATCGTGTACCACCGGATGCTCTATATATGCTTCAAAGCATTCGTATTTTTGGCCATTTTGAAAAGCCCATCTTCCTTAAGCTATGCAAACATACAGAGGTTTTAACATTAGAACCGGGAGATTTTCTGTTTAAAATCACTGATGCCGACGATAGTGTTTTCATAGTACAATCTGGCCAAATAAATGTTTTCATTTCAAACGCTGATGGTAGTACATTGTCATTGAAAACCGTTCGAAAGGGTGAATCTGTAACTTCTCTATTGAGTTTTGTAGATGTCTTATCTGGCAATCCAAGCTATTATAAGACCGTAACAGCCAAAGCAGTAGAAAAGAGTATAGTTATACGCTTACCAATGCAAGTAAGTTAAATTCATTGATGAACCTAAAAAAAAAGGAAATTCAATTTAAAACATACGACTTAATAAACATCAATAGAATGAAGTTTTCACAATTAATACATTCAATATTAGATTCGTATAGAAATAATTATGTAAGGTAACGTAATGTTAGGCCATATTCAATAATAATATTTGTTTTTTACTTTAGGCCTTTAAAGAAGTCTTCGATGAAAATCCCGATATAATGATTCGTGTCATACAAGTTATTATGATACGTTTACAGCGTGTTTTGTTTACAGCCTTGCGTAATTATTTGGGACTTAATTCCGAATTGGTTCAAAATCATATGCGTCACAAGAAAACTCAACAGCAACAACAGACAAATACCACCACTGCACAACAGCAAACACAACAGAAAAATTCTCCTGGTCATCGCAGATCACAAGGAGAGTCAGTAGTACAGCATAGTTTATCAGAGGCTATACCCCCACCCGATATGCTTGTAGATTTGGCTTATGAACCATCACTCTATCCTCAGCAACAACAGCAACATTTGCCTTTAGTATCATCCCATACCACACTATCGTCCAATTCCAGTACCCAACATTTATCCCAAAGTGGTACTCCGGCTGCAACATGCAGTGTTGGAAATTTATCCACACGTCGTTATTCCATGACTCCTGCTGAAATAAATGTAAACGCATCTTCAATTGATATGAAATTGGTTCATATATCAGCAGTAGACAGCTTCCTTAAGGAATTAGGTTTACCCGAAGAAGATCGCACATTCTTAGAACCATTTGTAGAAGTCCGTGAAGTAGACACCGACGTTACACTTATAACGGAGGGCAACTCAGATGATATTTGTGTTTGGTTTGTTATGACTGGTGGTTTGGCTGTTTATCAGAGTGGTGTTAACAATATACGAAACTTTAATACTGATAAATCTGATGTATTTATCCATCATGTTCATCCCGGTGAAATTGTTGGTGCTCTTGCTGTTCTAACCGGGGAAGCTAGTGCTTATACAATTATCTCTTTATATCCCAGTCGTATAGCTTTTATACGTCGTCCTGCAATTTATCAAATTATGCGGGAAAGACCGAAAATTGTGTTAGACTTGGGTAACGGCGTTGTAAGACGCCTTTCGCCGTTGGTGCGACAATGTGATTATGCCTTGGATTGGATATTTTTAGAATCTGGTCGTGCTGTCTATCGTCAAGACGAATTGAGCGATAGCACATATATTGTCCTTAGCGGACGTATGCGTTCCGTCATTACCCATTCGAGCGGTAAGAAAGAGATTGTTGGTGAATATGGTAAAGGAGACTTGGTTGGCATTGTCGAAATGATAACAGAAACTTGCCGTACGACAACTGTTATGGCTGTGAGAGATTCCGAACTTGCCAAATTACCCGAAGGGCTTTTTAATGCCATTAAACTCAGATATCCAATAGTTGTTACGAAATTAATAAGTCTGCTTAGTCATCGTATATTAGGTACAATGCAAACACGTACTGGTAGTGCAGCTGCTCCCCTGGAGGCCAATCCTGTTACGCATAAATACTCGACTGTGGCCTTAGTGCCTGTCTCTGAAGATGTTCCTTTAACGGCTTTCACTTATGAATTATTCCATTCGCTGTGTGCCATTGGCCCTACATTGCGCCTTACCTCAGAAGTGGTGCGCAAACAGTTGGGAATTCATATCTTTGAACAAAGCAATGAATATCGCTTGACTTCTTGGCTAGCCCAACAAGAAGATCGTTACATCATTACTCTGTATCAATGCGATAGTTCTCTCAGTGCATGGACACAGCGATGTATGCGTCAGGCAGATGTTATCCTTATTGTGGGTATGGGTGATCGCCCTCCAACGGTGGGCAAATTCGAAAGGGAAATTGATCGCTTAGCCATGCGAACGCAAAAGGAATTGGTGCTACTGTATTCCGAAAATGATAGTTCCAAACCTTCAAATACTCTGCAATGGTTAAATGCACGACCATGGGTGACAAAACATCATCATATTCAGTGTGTCAAACGCATATTCACAAGGAAAAGTCAATACAGGATAGTAAGTAGACTGTTGTAAACTGTTTGAAATTTAAAAAAACAAATATTTTACATTTCACAGAACGATCTCTATAGCCGCGTATTGATGTCAGAACCAAATATGCATTCGGATTTTTCACGTTTAGCACGTTGGCTTACCGGCAACTCTATTGGTTTGGTATTAGGTGGTGGTGGCGCTCGTGGTGCTGCCCATATAGGTATGCTGAAAGCAATACAAGAGGCTGGTATACCCATCGATATGGTGGGCGGCGTCAGTATCGGAGCCTTGATGGGTGCTCTTTGGTGTTCTGAACGTAACATAACAACCGTGACACAAAAAGCTAGAGAGTGGTGTAAGGTAAAAGCGATAACATCAACAATCATTAATACGTAATGTATTTACGAAGATTATTATATGAATAATTGTTTGTTTGTTTTTGTGGTTTGTGTAGAAAATGACAAAATGGTTTTTGCAATTATTGGATTTAACGTATCCAATCACATCAATGTTTTCGGGACGTGAATTTAATAAAAGCATACGTGATACATTCGGCGATGTTAGCATTGAAGATCTATGGATACCATATTTTACTCTAACCACAGATATTACAGCGAGTTGTCATCGAATACACACGAATGGTAAGTGTTTGTTTTGATTTCTATACTGTTCAATGAGTTTTTTTTTTTTTTATTTTTTATTATTATTATTTTGCACTCGACACCCACACCTACATGTTCATATATTTTTTTTACTTTGATTATACACATAAAAACGCTTTGCTGTCTGTTTTTAATAATTTTACTTTTCAAAACTAGACTCAACAGAACTACTACTATTCACCTCTAATGCTTTCTTTATTGAAAGTTAACATTTGCTACAAATAATAATGAAAAAAATAGAAGTTATTAAAATTTATTAATAAAATAAAACAATTCATATTCTGAGAGTTTTACATTACATTAGTAATTTAGTTAATTATTTCGAGAATAAAATAAGATATAATATACATATATGATTTCAATTTGTTTTGTCTTTTGTCTTGTTTATTCAAAATTTTGTAGTTGTATTATTATTGTTATTAGAAATTATAATTAATATACATACATATAAACTTAATTCAATTCAATATTAATTATTCTTTCGTTGCTTCATACACACTGGCTCTATTCAATCTTTTCTATTTATCTTTCAATCGTAGACGTTGTTCTTTCGTACATTTAAATTATGTTTCAATCGGAATTATCAAAGTGCTTGAATAAAACAAAATTTGAAAATCTTGTAACTTAAGAATGTATATGCCTTTTTTATTAATATTCATAATGATAGTTTCTCAACTAACAAACAAATGATTTTTTTCAAAACCAACAGTGATAATCTGTTATAACCTGTTATTCTTTAAAGTTAATTGCATGTTAATTTTGTTATTTTTAATGGCTCACTTCAAACATGAGCGCATTTAAATCTTTACTTTGTTATCTTTCGATTTGAGTAGTTCTTTCCATATGATGAAACATATAAAATGCTATTGAAAGTCATAAATTTCCAATATTTTATAATCGTTTTGAGCTTTACTACGCATCTACTTCAAACAACAGTAATACTTTTGACATTGAATAAAATTCCTATTGAATTGGGTCTATTTGAATAGAATCAATCACAATTCCGTTACGTTTCCAGCTGTATTTCAATTTAAAGTATCTGTTCATAGAATATTTTTCACGTCATTCTCTCTTAACATTAAGTTCATGCGAATTATTAAATAAAAAAAAATAAATTTTTATTGTCTTTAAAATCCTTAAAGCAATACATACTTGTATTCAATCTATGGATGCCTCTTTTCTGCTGGAATATCTTTGTGTCTTCAATATTAGTTTTTAAATTCTGCATTTGTTGTTTTTCTTTAAATATTGTTAACTATGTTTGCCAGATTTTCATGCAATCATTTAGAAACTACTGCTACAACTTTAATGCTTGACATTACAAACAAAACGAAAACCAAAAAAACAAAATAAAATCAAAATAAAAAATAAAAAACTAAAACGTAAACAATATGTTCACTCATACAACCTGCAAAAAATTTCCTCCTCTACTCTGCTTCTTTCTACTCTTAAACAGGATCGTTGTGGCGTTATGTACGTTCATCCATGTCACTCAGCGGTTACATGCCGCCTTTATGTGATCCAAAAGATGGTCATTTATTATTGGACGGTGGCTATGTCAATAATTTACCAGGTAATTTTATGATTTACTTCAAGTAGTGACAAAAAAAAATGTTCATATTTTTAAATATTAAAAAAAAAAAAACAAAACTTAAACAAAAATGCAGAAAAGGAAATTTAAACTATTTTTTACTATTGATTTATTAAGCATATGCAATTATTATTTATTTATTACATATTTAGTGTTTAGCATTTCAATTCAAATGTAAGTACATGCATATTGTTTTCTCTTTTAGTAGATTCAGTTTCAGTTCCAGTTTTATTTTATTTTTATTGTGTTTTAGTCTGTATTTAGTCGTATTACAATTTTTTAATTATTTTTGAACAGCAACAGCAACCAAAAACGTTCTATCAAACAAATGTAAAAAACTCAGAATGTGTCTTATGCGTATTATATTTGAAGTTAATAAATATTAATTACTGATACTTCTTCTATCAATAATATATACATACATACATATAAATATATCACGCTCCAAACCTACACACTAGCAACATTATATTCATATTTTTTTATACACTTTTTATTTTCATTTAAACGGTCGCTATTTTCCATGTACATACATTTTATTTAAGACAATTATAATTTTTGTTTTTAACTTTGCTTTGTAAACAAAATTAACTTGCCTTCTGTAAAGATCATATTATTCTTTAAATAAATGCTTTAATAAAGTCTTTCAAATATTATTTTATTTTTTTTTTTTTATCACATTTCTAAGTAATTCTTTCAAATCGTGTTTCATTATTGTAAACTTTGCTCTTCATTTTATTATTTTCGGTTCAACGTTTTTTTCTTTATTATTTTGTTGTTATTGTGTTTCGTCCTTTAGGTCACTTGTGGCGTTACGTACGCGCTAGCATGTCTATTGCTGGCGTATTTCCACCGTTTTGTGATAACGATGGTCATTTATTACTTGATGGCTGTTATACAAATAATGTTCCAGGTAATTGTACACAACATATTTAAATGCAATAAGATGCTTCCACATAAAAAAAGAACTTCTCCTGAATCACCTTGGTTGTAAACAAAAACAATGGTTTTGTATACATTTTTAATATCATATACATACTGTACTGTACTTATCTTGCATGCAAAGAATACAACGGTGTGATTATTTTTTATGTTTAAATTTTCCGCACTGCATTTTTGTTTAAATTATTGTAAGTTAATCCAATTGATATATTATTAATGAGTTTTTATTTAAGGATAAGTATGTATGTAAAATGAGAGTATAGCGCCTAAACGGGTAAATTCTAAAATCATTTTATTTAAATTTTACAACAAAAACCACACGGTTTTAATCAGGCGGAACATAGAGCACAACTGCAAAATAAAGCGTGAAAAAAGTTTCAAGTAGCATAACTCGTGATGTAACTCTGAAAGCAAATAGCATTTCTAAAATTGGACCTAATAATTCGAGTTACTGAATCCGAAAGCTCCCTTAAGTCTGTGAATGATAGTAAGATTGTAAGAAAATCTAATAAAATAAAATGTTAAATATATTTTATAAAACAATTGGGCAATTCACACGACTTTGTGTCGCGTATGTTGTATTGAATATACTTTTTGTTTTGTGAACGCTCAATGTTATGTTGTATTGTGTATTTTGTATTCCAAACGTCAAAAAGCGATAAGAAGATGATCATCAGTATTCATAATTTGATTTTGAAGCAGCAAAATGAAAAATATTCCGGAAAAAAGTAAATTAAACAATTATCTGTGCGTATTTTTACTCTTCTTGACTACTGGCATTTACATAAACTGATAGCACGATACCAATACAACTTTTATAAGTATAAGTGTATAAGTGTATCGGATTTTTATATGAAAATTATCAACAACAATCATACACTGTTGTATATTCGTCCAACAATACACGCCATACAACGATACAAGGGCTTGTGTAAATTGCCCAAATGTACGTATATAATTTTGTAATAAATATCTTTTAAATGAAGTTCAAAAGGAGAAATATCAATCATGCCTTTACGGTTAGTTTAAATAACCCGCGATGATTTACAAAAAAATATCCTTTTATAAAAACTTACAAAAACAAAATAAAATTATTTTACAAATATTTATAAAACTTTATACTCAAGTATATGTAACTCATTTGTTTGTGTTTTCTTTGTAATTATTACAAAAATTTAAAAAAAATATATCCGATTGTAGCTGATGTAATGCATAATTTGGGTGCTGCCCATATTATAGCGATAGATGTTGGTTCACAGGACGATATGGACCTAACTAATTATGGTGATGATTTATCTGGCTGGTGGTTGTTATATAAAAAATGGAATCCATTTACAACACCAGTCAAAGTGCCCGATTTACCTGATATACAATCGCGATTGGCATATGTCTCCTGTGTGCGACAGCTAGAGGTAAAAAAATTTTAAATCTGAAACGTTTAAGCGCAACATTTATTTGCCTTTTATTATAGGAAGTGAAAAATTCCGATTACTGCGAATACATAAGACCACCGATAGATAAATACAAGACATTAGCCTTTGGTAGTTTTGATGAGATACGTGATGTAGGCTATGTGTTTGGCAAGAATTACTTTGAAAATATGGCCAAAGCTGGTCGTTTGGGTCGTTTTAACCAGTGGTTTAATAAAGAACCACCGAAAAAGGACAATCATGCCTCTTTAAGTGAATACACGTTTATTGATTTGGCGCAAATTGTCTGCAAATTGCCTGAAACATATTTAGAACACCAACAACAACATCACACCTACTTCTATAGTGAAGATGAAGACTTTGATGGCTATATATCGGAACCTTCAAACTACACTAGAGTAAGTTTGCGTTGAATTTTTAAAAGTAATATGTGTAGATTTGTATTTGTTTTTTAATTTAGAACCAAATAAAAATGAAACGTACTGGCACATCACTATCCTTGTCGGAAAATGAAATGGATTCGGATATTGAAGTTGATCTCACGTTAGCAATTAAGCAGCATCAAAACCAAAAATCCTCACGCAGTACACCTCAAACACCCATCAGTATGGCGATTGATAATATTGATGGCCACAATAAGATCAATTCAATTACACAATTAGTGGGGGATTCAATATCATTAGAACACTTAAGCTCTAGATCATCGTCCATTGCTACTCAATATGATAACGAAGACCGAAATGAAAACGAAACGAAAACTGATAAAAATTATGAACACGAAACTGATAAAGACAATGGCACAACGCATAAATTTACATCATAACCATAAATCCTTAAGAATAAGTTAAAAAAAAAAAAACAAGAGCGTCAATGATTTATTTTTATAACTTTTTTTTCGCCTGAAACTCTGAGAGACTAAACCCATACCTACAAAGTTGTCTAATCATCAATTTAAGACTTGTTAAAGAAACAAACAAAAAAAACAAAAACAAAACAAAAAAAGAACTGATGATGAATGAATGAATGCATCTATAATTTTGCCATAATTAATTATTTTCTTTCGATTTGAAATTTTTGTGCATTCATTTATAGTAGATAAGTTAATTTTTTTTTCTTTTTTTTCTTAGGTTAGTTTAAGTTCTTTCTTACAAAACAGTTGTTATAATTCATAAACATATTTTTTTTCTTGAAAGTTTTGAATAATTTATAACTACTTACATTAATTAATTAACTAAATTATTAATTTTCAATTACTGTTTCTCTAGCCATGTAAATAATGGAAGCGGCAAAATGATCTTTTTTCATTTAATTAATTTTTTTTTATTCTTTATTTGTAAGCAATGCACAAGATATTAAAGAAATTTCACTTTTTTTAAGAAATAGAATATATGAAATCTAGTACATTTATGGAAATAAATAACAAATTAAAAATAAATAGAAATAATATGAAAAAAAAGAATAATTCACTGTGTTCACTTTATAGGGAAATACTTTTTTATTTCTTTTTTTTTTTTTTGTTATGTGTGTGTATGTATGTGTAGGTGTAAAATTTACAATTAATATTTGTTAATATTTACAAATTTAAATATATTTTTTGTATTATTTCATAATCTCTATGTATGCATGTGTAATCGTCAGTCAAAGCATTCCATTAAGGTGTTCAAGAGCAAAAACAGCCAGCCGTTACGGTAACAGTCTTAAATTTCCATATTTGTCTTAAATCATCTGGTAGCCATGCCAAAGTTTGATCCTTTTGCATATTATCCATAAGAGTACGAAATGTCAAGACTTTCACTTTGTATTCCAATGGACGGCACACTGAACCACTCCAACATTTTGGTCCCAGATCTGGCCGTGAATGATCCGAATGGCAAACAGCATTAAGCAAGTACCGGGGAAAATGTTGCTGACCCAAATCCACCAAATCATTCTTGAGTAAGTAAACAAACTTTAAATATTTCATATTTCCTTTATTTTTTTCAATCACTTACCCTTATTTTACAATCACAACCTCTGCTAGGAGGCGAGCCCAATGCTGATGCTAGAGAATTACCATTTCTTTTGGTCATCTCGTCTTTAGTTGTTTCTATTACTAGATCCTGATAAAAATCCTTATAATTTGCTATCGGAAACATATTTAATTTCGTTTGCATTAATTGCATATTTTTTGAATTGATTGCTGATTCAACAACAGGTTCAACATCAAAAATATCTTCATCTTCAATTCCTCCCAAAGGCTGATATGATTTTAAACCGTTTACATTATGCATTAAGTCATCATTACTGTCATAGGCCATATAATTGGCTGGTTGTTTGAAAAGATTCACAAGGTTTTCATTACAATTACGAGCGGTCAAATCACGTTCAATATCGATGTTACTACGGCCACAAGGTGAATTATTTCCAGACTTTCGTGCCTTACCATGGTTTTTTAATTTTAAATCATCATTTATTTCATTGTTTAAAGAATTCACATTGCTATCGCTTATGGACTTGAAAGGAGCTTCGTACGATATGGCAGCTGATCTCAATAAACGATTGTCCATTAAACGATTGCCACATATTACACCGAATAAAACTGTTACCATTATGAATGTGGCCTGTAAACAAAAATATAAATTAATTTAATTAAATTTATTTATTATTTAATTGAAATCAATTGATTACCTTGGGCATAATGACGGTATTCCTGTATATTTCTGTGTTACTTTGGCCACTCAAGAACAATCTCTGCTCTTAAACTCATCTGATGCTTAAGCTTTTATACCATTTCTTTGCTTAGTGCAGACAAAACAGAAAATATATGTTCTTTTGTTTTCAAATAACGCATCAAATTACAAATTGTATTCAACTGTTATATTTAAAGAAAATCTATTCATTTTTATAGCGCTTTATCCTTTCATAGCACCTTTATTGTTAGGTGTTCTAATGGGTTAAGACATTTCACATCAAATTACAAATCTTTTGTCTTCTCTTACCTAAAGAAATTCGGACAGGTGATTACTTTTATTTATCTACACACAGATATACATATGTACGTACTTATATGTCTATTTAAAGAGAACATGTGTGAATTTATGCAACCTTGAATGTATTTATTAAAAAATAATTAACACGTTATGTTTAATAACAAGAATTAACTAAAAATTAGATTCTCTTTTTGAAATCTACATTTAAAAACACTCTTTAATGTATATGTGTACATAGGTATGTATGTAACTGCAAAGACTTATCCATCAATCTACAGCCCAAACGATTAAAACTAGAAGCTTTAAGATGGCAGTGTGGAAATTCCGAATTCCAGTTAATGTTAGTAAAGAAGAGAATCTGCGGTAATATTTTAAACATAAGACTTCAAGAACTCCTGAATTTTTGTTTGATACTCTTTAATTATTTGACCATTCAAGGATGGTTGAAATTGTCTAAATTCTTTCAACAGGGTGAAGAAGATGGGTAATTGCATTTAAATGCAAGGCGATTTGTATATTTCAACCAACAAATATATTTTTTACATGTTTGCTTAAACAATATCTTACACATCTTTGTTACTGTGTTGAACTTTGGTTCTCGTACATTTTCAGAAAACATTTTTATACGCTATATTAAACTTATATACATATGTACATACATAATTGGTCATTATAACCTTTCAGTCAGGATTACGACCTACGTTGTGCGTTAATTTCATACGTGAGTGGCGGGACCTACAGTTTAAACTTTAAAGTCGATACCGAACGACAAATTTTTGAGAAACTTTTCATAGCAATTTTTTTATTTACTTTCAGAGTTTTTGCCAGAAATCTGCTGAGAGGAAGTCGCCGAAGAAATATTTTTTTTCAAATTTCGTTTTAATGTCTGACCTGGGATTTGAACCGTGGCTTGGCGTCTAATTAGCCAATACACTACCTAATAGGCTACTGTGACTTAAACGCATATTCCATTTTAAATTAGGAATTTGTATGCAAATGACAAATTTTGTATGTCCCGTTCATGTTTATGGTATTTTTCAATCTTTATTAAAAAAATACTCATACACTCGACTATTTCAGAACATAAAGTCTTACTTTAAAAGACCAGAAATTGTTTTGAATACTTTTGAGTCTCAATCGGAAGGATGCCTAAACAAAATTTGAAACCAATTATTATAAAATTTAAAACGGTAGTCTGAATAGACCATAATGAAGACCAAAGGAAGCAATATTAATTGGCAACTAAACAGTGATTTTATAAAATTCTGTGATACATATATGAAATCAAACAAACTTATGTTGCGTTTTGGTTAAAATGCCTCATTTTTAAGGCTTCAAAATTGTGAATTCGAAAATTTTGAATTGAAACATTTTTATTCCCTTTATAACAGTTTTAACTTTAAAGTAGACATTGTTTTAGCGGCTTACATCAAGCCTTATAAGGGAAATATTTCTCAAACTTTTTGTCAATTTCAAATTTGTGTGCAGTTTTTAAAAACTTTCTTTTTCAGAAGGGATTTTTGATAGGCCTAAAATGTTTTAAGAGTTTTAAAATATTAGCATACAATTTATTTTCACCAAAAACAAAACAACAACAAAATCAACAACTACAATATAATCTTTTATTTTCCCACAATGGGGGTTTGTCAAACATAATACTGATACTACGTATAGTGCTGTCCATATCCAAACATATGTACGTTTGTAGATATCAGTACTTATAAAATAAAATTGAAAGAATGAAAAATAAAATAACAAAATAGACATTTATAAAGCATAGAATAGTAAAAATATTCCTAAGGCTTCTTCTAGCCTAATGTAGGAAAGTTAAAAAAAAATCCATCAGTTTTAAAGAAACTAAACTATTCCCTAATTTAGTCGGGTCGGTGCTGTTGGCGGTGCAATATAGTTTTAAAATAGAAAAAACAAAAAAAAAATGAAATAAGAAAAGTTAAATTTTTTTTAAATTATAAAAGTTTTAACCATAAATAAATAATTATTTTAATCAAAATATTCATACATTGTATATGCGTTGTGGTGCTAAATAAAATATATGCATGAATAATTTTTTATTTTTAATACAAATGCGTTGTTCGACACGAAAGGAAAATCAATTTTTTTGAAAAATAATAACGTTCGTTTTTATATTTACTAAAAAAACAACAATAAAAACAAAAACCAAAAAAAAAATCTAAGCCTAGTAGTGAAACCTTAGAAATGTAGTTAAAAAAATAAAATTAAAAAAAAAACAAGAAAAGTTTGAAGAAAAACAAATAATAAGAACAACAATAACAATAAGAAAAGATTTGAATAAAAAAAAATTAAATTTGAAATGGAGCTGCACACGTACTAATCTGAAACACATTCATCCAAACACATACGCCCACGCAATTAATTCCAAATAATTGTCATTGTTTAATAAAAAAAAAAAAATTTATTAAATACTATTGAATATTAGTTAGAATCGAATCGATTATTTATTGTTCGATTTTTTGAATGGAAAAAGGCACAACAATGAAAAGGAAGCAACGACGTTACAGGTACATACATATATCTTATTCATATATTGCAAACGATTATTGGAATGGATGACCCAATATTGATTAGAATGTTTAATAAAAAAAATTATAAATTTCGCAATACTTTAACGATTGATTATAATTGTGTATCGATTTATCAATTCCTTTCGATTAGATTTTTACTATCTTTACAACGATATGTACTCCTTATTCAATAGATTATACAAGTTTAATCTGTTTTGTTTTCATAAAGTTTACGATTTTTTTAAGATAGTATGACTTGATAATCATTTATGCACCGTTTAGTTCGATAGCTCGTTGTCATTCTGAAGAAAAATGCATTATTTCATGTATTTATTTATTTATTTATTTAAGTCAATGGACAAATTCCTTACTGACTAATAATACAAATCGAATAAAAGTAAATAGAAATTACAAACAATATTTCAAAAATACGAATAATAGTTACAATAAAATTATGAAAAGTTATGAATTGAGAAAAACAATAATGTTCCGTTTTATAACGCAAGAATTTAAAGAAAAATCAACAAAGTCTGACAAATAATTAAATTGACGGCAAATTCTAGTTAACGGATCAGCAACAGCATAATTAGTTCTTCAGAATTGCGTATAAATATAATATTATAACAGCGGAAGTTACGGCAAGGAACATTAAATTTAACAGATCTTAACAGAAATTCGCAGCAAATATTACCATTGATCAGATTAATCATAAAGGATATATTTAACATTGTTCGACAACTTTTAAGGGTGGGCAGTTTTATTAATGCCAGTCTGCTAGTATATGAAGGCATATCCAAATAAATCCATCCAATGCCACGCAAACAGAAGAGAAGAAATTGTTTCTGAACAGATTCGATGTGTTCGCTGTAAACATTATAGTGAGGATCCCATACGATGGATCCATACTCCAAAATTCGTCTGACAAGCGATACGTATAGCATGAATGTATTCAAAGGAAATCTTTAGTATGAAAAACTAGGTTGTAAAGGCCAACAACTAGGTTATAAATAACCACTTTATCCCTATTGGCAAAAATGGAAACAAATCACAGATGTAAGCGCGTGGTGTTCCCCATTAGATAAAAGCAAACTATTTATTTAGACATTTAGTTGCTTCAGATGAATTAAGAATTTTGAAGAAAAATTCATTGTTGGTGATTTCCTACAAATTTCAAACACACGGTGTAGGTATACCGATGATTAATCCTAGCTTGGATCGTTTCGCCTTCATTCGTTTTATGGGGTCCTCAGTAACCATCTGTAGCCACAAATGGGGCGATCCAGCAAAATTCAGTGTTGGAAATTCAATTCATAGATTTCATTGATGTTAACTCAGTTGAGATTCATTTAACAATTTTGTTGTATCCGATTCTGTTTAAGTGATTTCACACGACCTTTTGTAGAATATTTGGAATCTAAACAGTGCTTAAATGACGCAACGATTTACATTATCTCTTCACCGTTTTCAGCAGTGAGCTTTCAGGATCTTGAAGCATCTGAGGCACCATAACTAATGCAATTGAATTAACCATAATTATATATAACCGTGTTGTACTGAAGTCGCCGGAGTCTAATAGGTAGTATGTTGGCTTATTAGACGTAAGACTACGGTCCAAACCCCAGGTCAGACATCAACACGAAAGTATAAAAAAATATTTCTTCGGTAACTTCCTCTCAGCAGATTACTGGCAAAAATTCTGAGAGCAAGTAAAATTGCCATCGTTCGGAGTCGACTTTAAACTGTAGGTCCCACCTCTTATGTATAAAATTAACACACACAACATAAGTGGTGAGAGAAACTAGGTCCATAACTCTGACTGAAGGATTGTAATGACCAATTACGTATGTATGCATGTATAATTGTATAGCTTTGGCTAACAGCCTATCAGGGCCATAAACATCAGAAAAGCCATCAAATGTGATGTGATTTTTAGTACAAAATCTAGTGAATTAACTTACTTTCTCATCCTTAGCGTCAATATTGATTAAGATAAGCAATCACAAAACTGTAAAGGATGTTTTCTTTCTAACGTATGTCTTGAGATACCATTTAGAGAAAGAACGCTACATCTTATGGAATTAATATCGTGTTGGAATTCTTACCTCAAGTCATTCGTCATAAATAAACAAAGAAAATCGTTATCACGTTCCACTTGAAACAAGCAATTTCAACGGAAAATCTATTTCCCCAAAATTTTTCTGTTGTCCGTAGTTCGTAGTGGAAAAGTGCTCCGATGGTCTTCTCGTTGTTAGTATGCTAAACTATGGCTTTGATTATCATCATAGATCCTGGGTGTTTCATTAAAAGAAATCATTTAATTTGTATAACCGAAATAGACTTGTTTGGAGTCGAAGCCAAAAATAAAAATTGTTCTAACATATTTAATGAAGTTATTTTGAATCGGAATCATTAATATAAAGCAGTTTAGAAACAGATTACGCTGACAAAAGTTAACTGCCTTATATATTTGTAGAGCCGAATGACGACACCCACTGTTTGGAGCACCCTCCCCATTTATCAGTTGTTAACATGTTCTGGTGTTCCTTTTCATTATCTCGATTTTATTACAATACCACTAAAGACCGTAATCGCCAATGTATTTTAACATAAAATGACTGATTTGCACTTTTGCACAGTACCTTTAAAGTTAATTTTCTATTTTAATCGTAGTTAAACTAACCACATGATTCAAAAGTAATTCAAATAATAACGGAACTGATGAATGGAAAAATTATGAAGACATTCTGCAAACGTTCACAAGAATTGAAGTTAGGTTTGGTCCCACAGATTGGAGTCAAAAACAACTTATTGCTCTTGCCGAAAAGAAATCCTGATTTCCATTCCCTAAATTATAGTTTGATGCGTATTTTGGTATGATGGCATTACTGTGCAAATATTTTTCACAAATATGACTGATATTACGATATCGCAACATTTTAACTTTTAAAACCTATTGTTGATCATATGAATATCGACGATAGTTAGTTCCAACTGAACGGTACATATCCTGTGGTACTACTTTAAGAAAACATAATTAAATCAAAAGGAACCATGATAGACGCAAAATTGTGGGAAAATATTATCAAAAATTTCATAAAATAACTCATCTTTCAAAAATTGTACACTCTCTAGTAGATGCATATACTAAAAAAAACGTTTTAAATTTCCATTCAAAATGTGACTTTAATTTACATTTGAAAAGGATACGCAATTTTTCAAGACTCTTTACAATACAAAAGTCACCGTGGCCTAGTAGGTAGTGTGTTGGCTTACTAGACGTGAGATCTCGGTTCAAACCCCAGGTCAGGCATAGCCAACTAAACGAAATATGAAAACAAATATTTCTTCGGCGATTTCCCTTCAGCAGATTTTTGGCAAAAACTCACCGTGGTCTAGTAGGTAGTGTGTTGGCTTACTAGACGTGAGATCTCGGTTCAAACCCCAGGTCAGGTATCGCCAACATAATGAAAAATGAAAAAAATATTTCTTCTGCGACTTCCTCTCAGCAGATTTTTGTCAAAAACTCTGACAGTAAATAAAATTACCATGAAAAGTTTCTCAAAAAATCTGTCGTTCGGAGACGACTTAAATCTGTAGGTCCTGCCACTCATGTATAGAAATTAACACACACAACATAAGTGGTGTGAGCAACTAGGTTGTAATCCTGACTAAAGGGTTGTTATGACCACTTATGTATGTATGTATACAATACCAAACATTGCAAAATTTCATAAAAGAAAACATTTTTTTTTGCGGGTCAAAAACGTTCATCTAAGTTTTGAATGGTGGAAAAAAAAATCAGAAAAACATCGTTGAAAAATTGCGTAAATAGGTATGTAGTTAGTCAAAAAACGAAATGGCCAAACATAAAATCGATAAGTATCTGTTTATCCGTCTTTAGAAAATTGATTGGCATGAAAATGGTTTTTGTTTCACATTTCTTTTGTTCTATTTTATTCACTCCACAGGCATTTGAAATTTAAATACAAATGAAAACAATAACAATTGCATCATAAATGTATATACATATGTATTTATAATGTATACATATGTATTGTATATGTACTTATGTATGTACTTATAAACAACGATTTTACGTACATATAGTACATATGTATGTACCATAGGTGTGATAAAAGGTAAAATAAAAATATACAACAAAAACAAACATTCGTTACGGGATTATTTTAAGTATTGTTTACGTTTATTTTCTTTTCGGAATTAATTTTCCCAAGACTTTGTTCTTCGTCTGTTTTAGTTCTTCCTTTCCCCCCCAAAAAAAGAAGCTCAAAAACTGATTCGGCTTGATGATATAAACTCCAAACAAATCAGTTTGTTACTCATGTATATATCAGATTCCCTAACCCATATGTGCCCCATTTTTAAAACGGTAAGATATTGTGGTATACCATATAGATTCCAATAAATACAAAAAATTCATGTTTTTAAGAGAAAAAAGTTGGGCACATACCGGTTAAGGTAGTGTTCCAAAAAAAATTTCACCCAAAAAGAACAGAAAAGTTTATTAAGTTAGTTTATGTACATAGTAATTTAGCTCATGTTTATTTTTCTTTCCTAGAACCACTTTCAATACAGTACAACTACAAGAATTAGAAAGAGCTTTTCAACGAACTCATTACCCGGATGTCTTCTTTCGTGAGGAATTGGCTGTGCGCATAGATTTAACAGAAGCTCGTGTTCAGGTATGGTTTCAAAATCGTCGCGCTAAATGGCGCAAGCAGGAGAAAGTTGGTGTTAAAGATGGTGACGATCTTCAATCATATGATGATAATGTTATGGCACATTTGGATCAACCCATGGGTAAATAAATTAAAACACATTTAATCCCATATTCCCATACTCATATGTTATCAATTGAAAATGTATTAATTTCTTATTGTAGGTACAACTTTATTACCTGATACTCCGCCACAATCTTCCAATTCGTTAGACAACGAAAGTAAAACACAATTTAGTCATGATAATGGTAGCGGCACGAGCGAAAATGTTGGTACTGATATGGATGGTTCTGGTATAACAACGCCGTCACGCATGTCACCCAACATATTTCTTAACCTCAACATCGACCATATGGGCTTGGAACGTGGCGGAAGTTTATCTATGGAGTGGTCAGCGTATCCACCAACTTCCTTGGCCAATAATAGCCTAACCACAATGCCTTCTACATCTGCGAAATCACCACCATTAACATTTCAAACATTACCACCTAGCTCTACGTCATCATCTCTGATAAAAAACCAAATGAATACGCAAGAAGATTTTTTACGTCATCAACTAAATTTGGAACATCAGCAACAGCAACACCAGCAACAGCATCAACATCAGCAATGCAATAATCAGAATCGCCAAGATTTATTGGAAGATAATTGCTTTAATGACTCTTTAGATTTGGTAGACAATAACACTTCTACCTCGACCTATGATGAAATGAAATTTTTAAATGTCGATCAATATACCATAGAACAATTGAAGGCCGAATGTATATTAAATATGGATCAGACTTTATCGCTAGACGATGCTGATAAAGTTCAACATATCAATTTACAGAATACGTTAACATTTGAAAACTTACAGCCACCCTTGCAAACGGAATCTACTCAAAGTCATTCCGCATTTCAGCATGAACAAAATCACGAAAATGAGCAATTCATGCTCTCAACAAATGATCATCATCATCACCATCACAACCATCATCATCATAATCAGCAAAACATGAATACATCACATATACAATTGGAAAATTTACAACAATTGGGCAATGATACATTGCAGCAGCATATGAACTCATTAAATCTGGACTTACCGGTGTTTGGTTTGTCGGGCATGGGCTCGAAATCGCCATCTTTGCTGGCTTTGGATAAGCCTTTATCGTTGAGTATTAGTGTGGATGGCATAAGTGATTTGGTAGATGATAAATTTTAAATTAAAATTTTATTTTTAATTATACAGTCCTTGCTGGCATTGGACAAGTCCATGTCTCTTTAGGTATACACGCTTTGTCAAAGTCATTGCAGAGCAAAATGATATTTTCACAAAATAAGAAGAAAGTTCAGCGTGTTTTTATTTTTTAGTTTACAAATGTCTTAAATTCGTAAAAGGTTGTGTAAGGATATCCTTTCCTATTGATTTAAAAATATTTTTTTCCCAGTTTTTGTTTGTTTGTTTGTTGTTTATTACTTTTAATATTTATATTTAAATCTGTTAGTAAAATTTTGTAAAATAAATGAAATTATTTTAATTTAATTATTATCGCAAATATACATACCATACAAACATACATGCATACGTACATACATCGTGCATACATACATACCATAAATAATTTTGTATAATTTTATTTTAATTATAATAGTATGAATAATAGTTTTAAAACATTTGCACCAAAAAATAAATTAACTTTTAAGTAAATAATTGTGTCATAAATACCAAAGTAGATACATATGTCTAAATAAAATGGTATTACCAACAGTGGACCAAAGACATTCTACAATTTAAAATAAAATTAATATTAAAGTATAATCGAAAATATGGTTTTTTGTTTCACACGGATTCTCACTAAGTTTTTCAATATAACAATTGTATAAAGCCAACCTTCTTACCTTAATTTCAATAGAATACATATACCTTTACAGTATAGGCATTTTGTTGTTTATGCCACTTCGATCTATTGCCTTATGTTATATACGTAGTTTTGTTTTTTTAATAATAAATTTAACCATTTATCCAATGTAGCAATTTACAATTAATAGCTCTTGTTGAATATTTTAGACTCTTTTTTACATTTCAAATACGTTTACAGACAGATGACCCACTTAAAACCATTATACCAACTCAAGTTACTAAGTAGCACCATTAGGTACTTACGTTCCAATGGTCAACCATGAATCATTTTCATTTTATTATTGTCGCATGCAACTTTACCTTGTTAATTCATCATTCTGTTGGTACCAAATATTGCCCTGAGATATTACAAGATAAACATATAAAGCATATCAATTGGACATATTTAAAACAATGTGTAGCTATAGCAAATGGTGAAGGCATAACAAAGGATATGGGAGAAAATATATGGCGTCTAACAAAGATTGTAAGTACTTTTCATTTGAAATTAATACATCAAATTATTATACAAACACTTTTAGGCTTTTGATTCTATCGATAATATACCATATGAAGCCTATAACTATCTAGGCTATACGCTCACTTTCATACCAAATGATGAATTGCATAACATTAGCATGGAAAATGTTGATGTTGTAAAAGCATTTGGTAACATACGCTCTAATCTCTACAGTGAACAAAATGGTTTTAATGCAGAACAGTTGAACATCATCGCTCAGAAAGTACGTAACGAGTGGCTGGGAAAAAATTCATTTACTTACTCGGAATACGATCTAATGTCAATGGGAGAAATAATATGCTATTTAAATATCACTGATATAGAGAATATTCATGGAGATGCTTTTAGGTCAGTGGGTATAATAGAACCATATCTCCTCAAGATTTTTGATTGAATTCTTTTTGAAAACTTTAAAAAGGGAAGCTGCACAATGCATAGGCTTGATAGAGAATTGTCCAAAGGACCGTTTACAAGCTTTGGCGAATTTAGCAAAGAAACCAGAAGCCTTCGGTGAACCTCTTAATTGGTCAAAATTAGAAGTAACTTCCTTTAAATTCTTTATTTTTTGTAAAGTTCATAGTTCATCTTTACTATTCGTTAGGTAAGCATAATTGGTAACATTATAAACGGCTTATCTTCAGCAGAAATCCAATTCATATCCAATGATAAATTAAAATTGAATCACTTTTATAAAACAACAAACAGAACATCCGATGTTCCAGTCCAAACTATTGACACAAACAGAAATGATACTGAGAATTGAATTCATTTTAAATATTTATTAAATAATTTTCGTGGAGTTATAATAAAAGACAAATATACAAGAAAATAAAAAGTTAAAAACAAAATTCAAACATTTACAAAATTAAAAAATTAAAAAAGAAAAAATAGCCCTTCTTCCCTCGAATGTTTCATTTAAATACATATTTATACTCGCATAGAATAGTTACTAGATTGAAACGGATTGAAAAAGTCAAATTACAAAATAAATATTGCCGATGCTGTAGAATTTATATCTTGATGTGTAATAGAAGATTAATTTGTTGTAAAAATTGTTGCTAAATTCTTTGCAGCGTAATAATTTTGTTTGTTTGTTTATAAAAACATGAATAACACTTAAGCGAGAAAAAGTAAAAGAATAAAAAAAAACAAATAAAAGATAAAAATATTAACTTATTATTATTAATGCACATTAATCTATGAAGATGTTAATAAACTATTACGTGAACTTGGTCGTTCAATTGTCATAGTCTGCTGAGGTACTTGGCTGTCGGGACTAATGCCAAGGCCAGAATATATTTCTTTCATAACGAACAGAATTGTGTCTTCCGAATCCCTATAAAAAATATTTGATATGTAAATAATCTACAACCATACTATGTATATGCATGCTTACCAATAACAAACATGACTGCTTAAAGCAAAGATGTATTCGTTAATAAATTCCAATGGAGCCTCCTGCAATACGTAATCTATTCGTTTCGAATCATTAAGTTTACCAAGTGGAAAATCTATTTCTACTACATCGTCCGACATACTAGTCGATACTGAATCGGTTCTTTGTCTTGTTACAGCAGAAGTTCCATTTTGTGAATCATTGCCATTATTTGGATTTTGTTGCTCCAATTGTATTTGCATTTGTATGACCTTAAAAGTGTTTAATTTAAAAATTAAAATTATGATTTGAAATTATAAAAAGCCATCCGCAATTCACCTTATCAACCTCTTTTTCCATTAATTCTTCAGCTTCTTTTGCCGATTTCGTAGACGACGCGAAGATATTAACACTTTCTAAAGTATTCTTAAATTTATCCAAGAAACGATTTTTCAAATCCATACTAACACGCGTCATAGTTTCTTTCAATTCTAAATGCATGCGTTTGCGTCCTTTATGGTGAGGAATTAAAACAGGACGCACGCCACTTAAATCCGGATTAACTAAAGCCTCAATACGATATGCTACTGGATCATATGGATGGAAAATATTATAAAATCCGGGACAGGTGGGCAAACGGAAATCTAAGCCCAATTTATCAATGCCTCGTATTGTTACAAACATGCCTAAAATAAATAAAAAATATTTACATTTAATGTTTTCATATAAATCGTTTGAAGTTACCAATAGGAGATCCCAAGGCAAAGAACTTCTTAGGTTGAAATATTAATTGACCATAATTGATAAATGGCTGACCCGTTCCAGCTGGGCCCATGGTGTAACTCATTTGTTTGTCCTCCAATTGATTTGAGTCCATCGTTGAGCTGGTATTGCCAGTTGCAAAAAATTGATCAGGATTTTCGAGATTTTTGTCTTCGCTCTCTTTAATGGGATTCTGATGGCATAGCAAATCAAATAGTATAAGAGAGCCCAAACTATGGCCAGCCAATGATACGCCACCATTAAATTCGGGATGCCTCTCACGATATCTTAAATACAGACTATTCATTGAGGCAACAATTGTGTTCATGATTTTTTGACAATATGTAGGACTGGTATAGAAGAGTATATCCAAAAGAGTATCATTCGTAAAGTTTCTTAACTTTGGTATGGACTCCAATGTGATCATACGCAATTTCTCATCAATGCCCATCTCAGCTGAATGCAAATGACTGTGCCACGAAATTGGTAAAACCTCAACACGGCCTACTAAGCCCAAATCTGTTGAGTTTTTGTAGTGGCTCTGAACCAACTGGCGGGCAATTGTACGAAAATCATCAACTGTTATACAATTGAAATGAATGCAATTTACTTTGAAAATAAAACAGAAAATTATTTCAAAACGTACCAACTTCTTCCACGGATCTTAATTTAAGGTCACAAGCAGAGCCAATGCCATGTACCATAAACAGTAAATGATCAACTTTTTGTGATTCTCCTTGTTCTATATTAAAATCATCCAAGTCGCGTTTAACAACTCGTGGTCTTGTGGTAGTTTGCTAAAGGATTAATAATAAGAAACATTTTATACAACATTTACTTGCTTTTTTTCTAGTTTTGCATTGAAAAAAATCTTACTGTGGTACCACCCCAGGCATCAGCGTTCTGCTGCTGTTGAAAGTGCACTATAACAGTAGGGCCATGGAAAACAACTTGTTCACCCATGCCTAGAATGATGGTTTTATGCCATACGCCACTTTCTGCTGCCTGCTTGTATTCATTTTCCAATAGTTCTGCTGTTTGTTCTTCATATGGGACATACTTTGAGTCGACGGCCTTATAGAACCAAGAACAACGTCTTACTTCGATGGGTTCACTTTCCCAATAGACGCTCATCTTTTTGCGTTCGCTGATATTGACATCATAACGACCACCTTCAACTGCTATTATGTTCGGCTTGTCATCTAAAAAGTGAAAAAAATAAATAAAAACGAATCTCATACGCAATACTATAAAAGATGAAGTTCTTTTTATTTACCGCCGTCCATTAGCAAGCTCGTTTCTAATAGTGCTGAATCATAATGGCTAAAGGGCGTCCAAATTTGTTTGTCGGCTACAGTTCGTTTATAAAACCAGTGCTTAACTGCTGGCTTGTAAGACTGTAAAATGATAACAAAAACAAATAATACGTATATTGGAACAATTTCAAACAATATCTATCATACGTAATTGCTTAATCAACACTAACTTACCACACTAGCCGCTGTATTTGTGGTTGACTTATCGGCAGATAACAGGTTAGCCATTCTCAACTCTTTTAGTACTTCTTCGGGTAACTCACCGTAATGTTTTAATAAGTCTTGTGGTAAGTCTTCGAGGCTTTTATTGTTTTTGTCTGCGTCGGTAGATACTTCCTCTTCTAAAATTTCGGTTATATTACCTTCTTCGCGTTTTTCTGGAGACTTTTCAGAACTTTCTGCTATTAATAGATTGGCTACTATAGATTTTTGCCCTGCTGTGCAATTGCTAAACTCTGAAAACTCCGAACAAGCAGATGATGGCGGTTCTACTAAATTCGATATAGGTGTAAGGGAACGTTGTTGTAGATTTTTTATACCTAAACCGCTGTGCACTAAATCGTAATTGAGATCTCCCACTCGATCGGCTTCTTTTGGTGGTGGATTATTGAAAAAATATTGTATACGTTGTTCCTCGTTGTTTGCTATGGCTTTGGAAATAGCAGAGGCTTCAGCTTGTTGTTGCCGTTGTGTCTGGAGTTGTCGCTGTTGTGATGTTTGACCAGGGAATGAATCAAAAAATGTTGCAGGATCTTTTATGACTTCAACTTGATTTTGTGTTTGATTGAAATAATTTGAAAATCTATTGACAACTTCAGGTTGTTGTGTTTGATTTGATATTTCTTGTCGAACGACAGTTGTATGTTCTTGTTGTTGTTGTTGTTGAGCTGTATAAACGGGAGCAGTAGGTTCAGGTTGTAAAAAGCTCTCAAAACCGATTGGTGGTGGTGGTACGTTGGTTTGTTGTTGTGATTCTACAATTGCTGGAGATTCTTGAACACTACTTGTAACGTTTGGAAAGAAGTCAGTTATTGGTCGTTGTGTAGCAGTATTAGGTTCGTTTGAAAAGAAATTAACTGGATCATTAGCTTTTGTTTCTACACCGTGACTGCTTTCAGAGCATAAATTTATGCCACTTTCAAAATTTGCCGTTGGAGTCTCTGTAGCAGGCAATGTTGCAAAGAAATTAAAATCTGCCGAACCACTTGTAGGTATCGGTGCAAAGAAATTTGCTAAAGTTGGCTGTACAGCTGCAGATTTTGATGTATCTGTAGTTGAACCTCTGCGATAAGGATTTTTAGATGTGTTAGCTTGAACGTTAACGGGTGGTAATGTCAGTATTTTACTTTCTTCGGGTTCAGTTGCAAGGGAAAGCTTTTGTAGCGATTGCTCTAGGGGATCTTCAGTTGGTATCTGTTTTGGTGTTGCTGTGTCTTCTTCAAGAACAGGTTCAATAGGTTCAATAATTAATTGATTGTCAGACGAATTGTTTTGATGTTCAGGAACTCTGTTTAGGGTTTCAGTTGTTAAATTTTCGTTTGAAATATTCTGTTCTAATTTATTATTTTTTAATTCTTCGGATTCTTTCTCATCGTTTGGTACTATTTCGTTTTGTACTTCTGTTAAAAATGTCTTTGGAGGAACAATTAAATTCGATTCTACTTGTGCCGACTCAATAGATTGTTGTTGTTCAGCAGAAGCGTGGAAAAGAGGTACTCTATGCAATGATTCGTTAGTTTTTTGTTCTCCAACTAATAGATTTTGTTTGTTGTCTTCAGGAGTTTGCTCTTTTAAAGGAACAGGAGCAAATAAAGCTACACTTTGCGCAGCTTGATTTAATGTAAACTCTCCAGCTGGTGTACCAAACAAAGATGCTGTCTGATTCTGATTATTTAATGGCTGAACTTCCGATGTGGGAGGACGGGGGATAGAAGTCTGCTTTTGATCGCTTGAATGCTGTTCTGTATTGAATGGAGCAAACAAGGGTACACTTTGATTTTGGTCCTTAAATTTTAGTTCTTCTGTAGAAGGAGGAGCAAATAAAGAGACAACTTGACTCTGATCGTCAAGTTTCTGTTCTGCCGTAAAAGAAGGAGTCAATAAAGGAACACTCTGTCCTTGATCAATAGGTTTCAATTCACCTGCAGGAGCTGAAAAGAATAAAGGCAAATTCTGTCCTTGTTCTTTTGTTCTGTTTTCTCCTATGATAGGTGGAGGTGTAAACAAGGGTACACTTTGCGGTGTTGCCGGATTAAGTGTTGGATATGGTGTTTGAGTGGTTTGAGTAATATTTTGTATTTGATTGGGTGTAACATGAATGGGGGCAGTTTCGTTAGGTGTTAAAGGATTTTTATAAAGTTTTGTTCCCTTTTGTAGACGATACGAAGTGGATGCAGCAGCTTTGGGTGGTACTACATTCCCCGCATTGGGTGGCGGTAAAGCTGGAGCACTTGAACCTATTTGACTGCCAGGAGCGGAATGAAGTGGTACAAATTTTGTGGGATCTAATACTCCTGCCTGACCAGCTGTATTCAAGATTGGATCAATTACACCTGAACTGCTTGTCTGTGATGTAGGTCCTGAGGGTTGATTATTAGTAAGTAATGGTGGTAGTGTAGTGGATGTCGACGATTGATGCGGAAAGTTAGAGGGATTAAAGAGAGGTATGTCAGTTTGTAATGTTGTGTTAGCTGGAGAATTCGGAAAAAGAGCTGATGCTGGAGGAATTGTATTGGTCTGATTTTGGGTTTCCCCTACTGATTCAGATTGTGGCACAAAACAGTTTGCTTCTAAATTAGAAACATTGGGTGAATTATGTGATGCAGTTTGAACACTGTGTGAAGGTGGTGTACAATAATTGGTTGTTGGTGGTGGCGCTGCTCCAAAATAATTATTTTGATATTCAAGTATTGGTTGAGATGGTTCTGATGCATTAAACTGTTGTGCCGAATCGGGTTTAACAGTTTGCGTCAATGAACCTGCTGCAGACTGTACAAGCCCGGTAATATTCTGTAAGACACCTGTTGGAGCAAGATTGCTAATTTTTGAAAATAAACCAGAAGCTACTTTACGATCTTCAGGCCTTTGTTCGACAGGAGCACAATACAGAGAAGTCGGTTGTGATTGTTGATAAAAGCCTGTAGAATTCTTATCATAAGAGATTGGAGTAGTAAAAGCCGATGGTTGAATCACAGCTGTAGGTTGTTGTGTTTGATCCGAAAGCCCTGGTATTGGAGCATACAATTTCTTTTTTGAAGAAAAACGAAAATTATTTTGTCCTCCAGCACTTGGGGGCGGAGCTGCACTTGCTGTTGGTAAAGGAGGAACTTCACTTGGTGTGTAAAACTTTGGAGGTTCTGGTACAGCTAAATTATCCTGTGTATCTAGGTGTGTAGAGCTTGCGGTTGAACTGAACAAGTTTGTAGAGTTATTAAGGGTTTTAAAATTAAGTTGTTATTCATAATTACCTTGCAAAATAATTCCCACCTTGAGGGGGAGGAGCGTAAAAGGGTGGTGGAATTTGCGATGATATTCCTGTATTTGCGTATTGTTGTTGGGTATATGTTGGTTGTATTTCCAATTGAGGGGCCAATAAGTTATTAGCATTCGAGTCCTGTGAATATTGATCGTCAAGCGGTGTAGTTTCTCGACTTGAAATAGCTGTTATACGTTTTGAAAATGTTGAAAACACATTTGACGCCACTGAGGGCAAAGCAGAAAATGAAGAGGCTGCTTGACTTAAAATCGAATCGTTAGTACTGCCTTGGTTTGAAGGATCGAGTAAGGGATTTGCATTAGAATCCTTTATATCAGTCGATTGGTTTTCTTCATTCGATGAATTTAAATTAATTTCATCCAATGTTTCTGTATCCAATGAGGATGATCCCACAGTTACCAATGATTTTGGCTCTGAAATACAGATTAAAATAATGGACGTTAATTACTAAAAGAAATTTTTAAAGACTATTTTTAATTTGCATGTAAATTCAATAATTATAGAAATAATCATGGTTTGTTGTGTCATATTCTAAACTTTCAAATTCTTCTACTCTATTCTCCTGTATTTCTCTTATTGCACTGATTTAAGAGACTAGTTTTTGGCACTGCTTAATATCCTAAAAGAATATTTTCCATCCGAAATTAACTTGTTTGCAAATTTACCATTTAAATTAGTGAAAAGGTTAAATATGAATGAATGAATGTCAAATAAAAAATATTTAATTAATAAATACTAGTGAAAATAAAATGTATTTATAGTTTCTATACTGTTTTTGGTTATGAATTTAGCGTTGAAGCACAATTAGTATAAAATCACTTTAAGAATTTGCTGCTATTATTTTGCTTGTTACTGTATGTTAAGGTTTAAATGTAAAATGCTGTAAAACCCGGAAGATGTAATATATAATAAGTTAATATGTTTTTTTTTAATTTATTAATATTCTCTTAGTCTCTTAAAAAATTTAAAAAATTATCATTTATTATTATTTATTATCATGAGAATAGTTACAATATAATTTATATTTTATTTAATTGTCCGGATTAATAAAGGGAAACTAATTTTAACTGTATTAATTTAGTTATTATTATTACATTAGTTATGCATAAATATACAATTAAATATAATTAATATATGAAAATAAAAATTATTATAATACATACATATACATATCGTCAATACAAATGAAATTATTTGAATATTAAAAAAATAAAACAAAAATAAAACAACAATACAATACAAGACAGTTGCTGTGATTTAGTGAGAAGTTGACAAACAAGCGGGCTCGTATTTAAATTCATTTTGTTTCTCAATATCAATTATTTATTATTATTTTTGATGTTATTTATAATTTATGTTTTATTTGTTTTTCTTGTTTTTTTTTTACCAAAATTGCATTATTTTACGTTTTTCTTTTTTCATTCTTAAACCTTAAACGGTAGACGGTTATTTATAAAATAAGGCATAAATTAATTTATTATAAATAAACAAAAAAAATGTATTCATTGTTTTTAAATGTCTTATTTTGGAACATAAATGAAAATCCAATAAAAAAAATGATATGACGCTAAACGAAATTTTAAAATTCAGGACACAATTTGAAAAGTTTTTATAGTTTGTTGTTTTATCTTTTTCTTCTTTTTTCTATAATTGTTTTGTTAAATCAAAAAAGAAAAAAAAAGAATAAAAATAAATTGCGTTAAAAATACAGATATAGAATAAAGATATCCAAGTTATTGACAATTAAACGGTTAACGTAATACATTTAATATATGTACAGTTGTTTTCTTTTGATTTATTATTATCTAAACAAAACAGGAATTGCCAATTAATATGTAATTTTATTAAAAAAACCCTGTTAAATCAAATTTATTTATTTCACTTCTATTTTGTTTTACATACATATACATTTTTATATAAAATTATAAATAAATTTATTTACAAATAATTGAAATTCTATATACAAAATTTTCTATAAATTCTCTTGTCTCGTATTGTATAAGTAGGATTGGATTAGGCTCGATGATGTAAGTAAATATTTTTCTACGGTTTTGTATATTAATTCTCTATTGATTTATTATTATATAAGAGTAGCTGAAATTAAATAAATTCAGAATTTAATTCACTTCAATTTTTTTTTCCAAAAACTTTTTCTCAACTACACCTTTTCACGTCGCTGTATAAGTGCGTAAATATCGCTGATATAAGAAAAAAAAAAGGTTTTCACAATTTTGACTCTGCACTTTTTAAAAGCAGTCAAAAAATGACACCATATTTTATAGTTTTCCTTCGATAATTACAAAAACTTATGACAGGCAACTGAAAATGTCAAAATAATAAAAAATCGCGCAGTATAGATGTCATATAAATATAGTTTTGATTTCTGAGCGAAAGGTTAAAACTGTCGTCATCGAATAATGGAATTTAAGGAATTGGAATCAAAGGGGGATTGCCAGAAGATGCTTGTCTACATACATATATACATAATTGGTCATTACCCTTCAGCCAGGATTACGACCTAGCTTATCACACTACTTATGTTATGTGTGTTAAATTTTATACATGGGTGGCGGGACCTACAGTTTAAAGTCGACTCTGAGAAACTTTAAAAGACACTTTTATTTACTTGTATATGGCTTCGAAATCAGAAATTCTATACATTCACGCAATCACTCACAAGCAGTCAGCTTTAAGAGTAGAAAATGAATTGCAGCCCATTAGAAACGATAGTGTATCCCTTAAGGTTCTAAAAGATGTTTCAAATATGATTTTGTAATTTGTAGTCGCCGTAGTCTAGTGGTAGTGTGTTCCCTTATTAGACTAGACGTAAAGCCCGGGTTCGAGCTCCAGGCCAGATATCAAAACGAAATATGAAAAAGAAAAATATTCCTTTGGCGAATTCGGCAGATTTCTGGCAAAAACTCTGAGAGTAAATAAACCTGCCATGAAAAAGTTTCTCAAAATCTATCGTTCGGAGTCGATGTTAAACTGTAGGTCCCACCACTCAAGTATAAAAAAATTAAAGCACACAACATGAGTGGTGTTTGAAGCTAGGCCGTAATCCTGACTAAAGGGTTGTAATGGCCAATTTGCTATCTACATACATATACTCATTCTAATATTTCCAAAGGTGTTTTAAAAAATAATTTTATATATGCAATTACAAAAACCCATGTCATTTGGTCTGAATTTGGACGAAATAGGTATTGGTGATATGACATGCATTTACATATTTGAACACATGAAATTCGAATGAAGACTCAATTTACTAGTATTGAACAATATCCTTTAAATAAGACTATAAATCAAATTCAATTGAATTTATGGCAGAAAAGCCAAGCATTTTCGCGAATTATTATTGAGAAGCGAATACATGCATAATGGAAATCCTTCTGAATTTTTACAAAGTTGAAGTATTATTCTATTGGCAAGATATCAAACTGAAACGTATTTGTAGAAAATAAATATTTCGAATTTGAAATTCTGTATTTTGATTAAGACTTGATAAATTTTTTGTTAAGTCTCCTGCCCTCAAATTTTCAATTGTTATTGTATTTTAATTAAATTTAAATTTTTATGTAAATTCCACAAATTCTTAACAATAATAAAATACATTGTAATTAAATAACTTCGTATTTGAACCAGTTTTATTCTAATATATATTGTGTGTGTGTGTGTTTTTTTTATGCAAGTACATATATTGATATTTTTCTTTTTATATTTATTAAGATTTAAGTATATTTTGTTTAACACCTGACTTAATTTGTATTTTTGTTACGATCTTATATGAATACTTGACCAATAAAGAATTGATCAATTTAATAAACAAATACAAAAAAAAAATGAAATTATAATTTAAATTATTTGCCACAACCACATCGTAAAAAACCCAACAATTAACAACAATCGGTCCCACAGCAGAAACAGTATAAAATTGAAATTAAATTTTTTTTTTTTTGTTTTATTAACGAAAGTTGTGTTTTTATTCTGTTTATAAAGGAATAAAAATATAAAACGCAAAAAACTTTAATTAGAAATAAATTTAATTTTTAAAGGGGTGATTCATATAAATCAAAGTTACGAAACAAAAAAACCAAAATAATTTAAATTTAATGTAAGAAGATTAAAAATATAATTGAAAACAACCAAAAAATAAATAAGTGATAATTAAATTAATAAACGACTGATGGAAACTGATTTCGGAGATACCAATTAGCTTCCTTAAATGAAAAATTACTAACAATTAAACTAAGTAAAGTTTTAGGATTCTAAATCCATATGAAATTATTTAACGCTTTTGTTCATGTCTACTTCTTGTTTTAATTTTAACATTTTAATTATTTATAAAAAAAAATACAAATTAAATACATGCAAACTCTGTTATTTAAATATTTGTTTGATTTTTGTAATAAATCATTATAATAAATAAAAGTCAAATACATATAAATAAATTATGCATTTAAATGTCATGACATTTACAATTTATTTAACACAGCAAGCGATGCATTCATCCAGTCAGTCAGTCAGCCAGCCAGCCAGCCAGCCATCCAAACGAAAACTCAACAAGAAATTGGCAAAAGAAAAATAATTAAATAAATTCAAACAACACCAAAAACAAGAAATTTATGTCGATATACGTATATATTTAGCGTATCAATACATTAAAGTTCTCTCAAAGAAAAGGCAAATATTTCAAGAGACCCTTTTAGTTAAGTGTTAAAAATAAATCATTTATGGAGGTACCTTAATATCAAATCTAATTTTATTAATCGTATTATCAATCGCTGTTAATGAAGGAAAACCACATTTCCTTTTTTTTCTTTGACGCCTTGGAACGGAAACACATGTAGTTCACGACTGCTTACTTACGGAATAAATCAGCCTAAATGTTATAAATCATTACAAGCTTGCATGTCCGATTAAATTAAGATTTATTTCTTTGTTTAATCGAAATGATTAACAAGCTTAACATTTAATCTTCATATTTAAGCAAATAAATCGTAATTAAATTTTATTCCAACAGAGGTATTGTTAATTTCAAATTCTGTAGTCTTGTAATCAAAGACGACCATCGCATCTCAACGACACCATTTTTTACATGCGTACGCTAACGACATTGACATCATTCGGCATACCCAGCGAAATGTTACTGCTGCCTTTAGCACTATTGCACAAGAAGCTATCAGTATGGGTCCGGCAGAAAATGACAGTAAAAAGAAGTATATGTTGTCGACGATTAGGGACATGCGGCTTATTGGAATCTAGATTAGGAGGACGAGCTTAATCAAATCAAGGAAAAAGGCGCGCGAGAAACAAAGATTTCTGGAAGAATGTGTTAAGACAGTCCGACATCCACTAAGCATGTTGCTAAGAACAATTAAGTAAGTATGTCAAGTAAGCAAATCAAATTTATGAATTCCAACTATCGTTTCTAATTGAACTATCGTCTACTAATTAAGACACCAATAAATATTAGCATACAATAACAAACATAATTCCAATAAAGGTATACACAATTTAAATAAAAATAAAACAACATAATTTTAATAGAAACAGTTAAAAAACATTTATTTTTTAGGTATAAATTTAAATATTGGTGTTGCTAAAACGCCGTCGATTTTTAAATCTGGTGACTTTTTTTGGAATGGACGGAAAATTCAAGCAAACGTGATGCAAAGCCATTAAATAATGTTTTTTACATTTTTTTTTTTTTTGTAATTTTTCTGAAAATGTCTTTAAGAAATGAATAATTGCGATTTTTTTCCATTTAATAAAATGTCTTTTGAATTTTTTTTGTTTTTTACTTTGCTATATTACCTCGATCTTGAAACGTGATTTGAAATCCAAATAGCCAAAATAAATACCACCTTTGATTTGCTTTTTTTCTTCTTTTTTATGTTTCTTTTAAAAATAAAAATGTAAAAAAAGTAGCAAGACATACGTAAAATTTTTTCCATTTACTATGAACAAATTCACAATAAAAACAACCAAATGTAAAAAAATTAAATTTAATTAAATGATGAAAAAAAAGACGTATTTATTTAGACAGTAACACATAAAAAATCTTTAGCCAAGTTTGCAAATTTTCGTCGGCAAAACCACAACAAATCACTTTTAGTTAAAATTCATCACACAAAATACTACGCTCTGCTTTTTCTCTTTTTTTTTCTTTTTCTTGAACGCTTTAATGTCTGGTCTGGCCTGGTCTGGTAAACAAACAAAAAATGGAATTCGACAAAGAAAACAAAGAAATTATTTAATTTACTCGAATATGTAATACAATATTTTGTTTACAAACATTTCATAAATTTACATACTATAGAATGTATAGTAATGTAAAGTATGCGTAGAGTATTTTTAACGCTTTTACGCGCTCACGCCATACTATGTGGTAGTGGTAATATGTATGTGCCTCAGTAGGAAGTGTGTTAAGTGAAGCTAATTAGGAAGCTGCTTGAAATTTAATGAAAACGTGCAAAGAATCAATAAAATATCTTTCTACTATGTATACATACCTACACATACATATTGTTTAGTATGATCAATTATCATTCAAATGTGTATAGTAGTAGTACATGTACATACTTTATATGCTTAGTATTTTGAATTATGAATTTGTGTTTTTTGTTTATGTATTTGTAGATTGACCATATATGATCTAATTTTTATTTGTTGTTAATAAAATTTAAAATAGATTTACGAGCAATATGAACTAATCATAATAATTATGTCTTAATTTAATGTCATCAAACTTTGACGAGGTTAAAGTTTATTGACTTGAAGGAATAAATTTGTTTATTTTGATTACTTGATTACTCATATTATACGTATGTATGTGTTTATGGTAGTACACATTTAGTTGAGTTTATATTTAGAACACATACTTTTTTTATATTTTTCTGAATAATATTCACATTTCACTAAAGTTCAGTCACTCTGCATTAAAATATTGTGGAATTTTATTGAAGATTACCTCACTTCAAATTCAAATGCAATTATCCATCTACGGTATGTGACATTGTAATGTGTTGCAAAATTTTTTGGGTAATCCTTGATTATATTGATATTGATAATATACATATGGTTTCAACAAGACGGTTCAACTTATTACTAAGCCTGCGAAGCAAGGTAATTGTGTGGTTCAAATAAATTCAGGTATTTTATAAATCTGAAACAATTAAATACTTAAAAGACAATATCTGGCTTGAGATCGACTTGACTGGACTAGAAAACAAAAAACAAAGGTACCGGTATTTGAGAACATGTATGTATACGAGAATATATGCAGATATTTAGTAGATATATAGGGCTATCCATTTCGTGGTTTCAAAAGTATGGGACTGAAATTCGACATCTGTCAAACTAAGTTGTGAAACCAATTTTTTTTCTTTTCAGTTGAAAGTCTGACATTGACGAAAATGGATCGCTTAACTATCACACAACGCATAAAAATTATCAAAACCTACTACAAAGATAGTAATTGGCGGTGGACGGCAATTTTTCGAAGAAAATTTTCTTCAGCGATGAAGCGCATTTCACATTCGGTGGGTATGTTAATAAACAAAATTGTCGTATTTGGGGTTCTGAGAATCCTCAAGTAATTGAAGAGAGGCCATTACATCCAGAAAAAGGCACTGTTTGGTGCGCTCTTTGGTCCGAAGATGTGGCTGGACCTTACTGGCTGAGATACCGCCCAATATTTGTCAAAAAGTGGTCGAAAATTACCTCAAAAGAATCAATGCTTGCAACACTTCGCGTGGCGGTCATTTAAATGATGTAGTGTTTCACACATAATGTCAACGTTCAAACTTTACAATAAAAAAGAAATATCATGAAAAAATATTTTATATGTGTTTTATTTACGTTTACTTTTGAAACCACGAAATGGATAACCCTATACTATATATGTACATATAACTATACTATATATGTACATACATACATATGAAATAAACATGATAAATATTATAGAAAACATGTAACACTTATGCAACTGAAAAGCTTGAAATATAGTCCATAAAACAATTAATTTCATTAATAAATTTAGAGCCGCTCTAAAATAGTTGGCGAAGCTGAAGACCTATGAGTTCGCATTGTTGAAGTACTACCCTACTTAGGCCCAGGAAATACGATCCTAGTCAATGAAAAAAATAATTTTAGTTGTGTCGAATCTAACCATTCGATTACTGAAATTTAGATGTGTTTCTGTATGTGATTGCAATAGTTTACTAACGATGGCAATGGAATGTAGGAAACATAGCTCAACTTTTGTTTAAAATAGCCAATAATATAATTAAAAGAAGTAAAACCTTTATGAACATTAAAGAAATTCTATATGAAATACTTGTCGTAAGCCTATAAAAATTAAATTCTAAAAAGGCATTTAAAATAATAGAATGTGTTCTAATATAAATTGGTTTTGAAATGGTTTAACATTTATGTTGCTTAGATATATTTTAATGTATTTCGCACTTCAAATATTTTTTTTTTTTGGTGTGTGTTCTTATCCAAAAGGAGTGTAAAATCCCATATATGTATGTATGTATGTATATAAGTATATATCATATAAATAATGACCGCAATGATGTCATGAGTAAAAAAAGAAAAAGAATCCCCATTGTTCAGAATAATTTTGAAACTAATCGATAGTCACAACGAATGATATGCTTCGTATACAATGGCAAAGATAACCAATTTTGTTAATATTTGGAAAATGGTATGGTATTTAGACAGCTTTCGACAGTTTTTCGTAATATTTTATATTTAAAAAATTTAATTAAAAAAGAAAAAGACAGAAAGTGATAGGTGTTATGTTTTTTTTTTGAAGTGATTATAGTTTTGTTACAAACCAACTGATCAACCAATCAAATTTCACTTTTAAAAGTTACGCAGACTTCAACACACATGATCCCTTAAATGTTGTTTTCTTCAACAAAATTATAACTTGTGAAAAGATTGTTTAGTAAATGCCTTAAAACGATGTTGAGGAATTCCAAAAAATAAAAAAAAAAAAACAAAAAGCGACACGCTATATAAGAAGCACAGGTAGACAACTCGAAACCCAAAAAAAAATATAACAAAACAAAATACTCACTCCAATAACGAAAACAAGATCATTTAAAAGCAGATGCTGTTGAAAGTTTAAAATATTTTACAAGAGCGCGTGTTAAGCACATGCCAGGCACACTTAAGGAAGGTTTTCTTAAAGTACCAAAGAGAAAAAAAAAATAATGCCAAAAACTAAAATTATATACATTTCGCAACTCTAAAAGATGAACAGGAATTTTCTGGTTGGACAAAAAAAAACTTTAATAAAATGATTGGCATTGAACTTTAAGCGAAATACTAAAAAAAAATAACAAATATTTTAACCACAAATTTTCAGCAAATATTTTCAAAACGGTAGCGTTATGCTATAGTTATGTCTACTTGTATAAATGTATATGATTTCACATCACCTTTGGGGTAAAATAAGCGAAATTTGAAGACAATACAAAAACATTTTTTATTTCTCAAAAAAAAAAAAAAAACAGACATGGTGTTAAATTTTTGGTTTTGGGAAGTACAGTAGCACTCAATGCAAGGCAAAGGCAACTACTGAAACGGATTAAGCAATACAACATATTAAATTATTAAAACAATTAAACATATTTGTTAATAATCAACCAATAATGTAAAATTACCACTGTTTTGTAGATGCTTCATTTTAAAAATTATTACAACATATGGTTGAGTTAGACAACTTTATTCAGTTCATCCTAATATGTATATGTACATATACATATATTGATAATTTTTAAATATATGTTTTTATATTCAGAATAAAAACAAAATTTCTCAATATTTTATTTATTTAACAATTATTTTATTAACAATTAATTTATAATTCAGACATACGTATGTATTTAGAAAATTCGAAATCATTTCAACTACATATGTGAAGATATGAGAAGTAACAATCAATAATACGATATGCTATTAAATCAAATTTAAAAATACATGCATATATATGGTAGGTTATTATAAGGATCATATCATATCAAATAAAATAAACTAATTTTTTTTTATTTTCTTATTAAAATCGTATCATTTTTCGCTAAGTCTCAGTTAATAAGAACAATTCAATTTATATTCAAAATAATGTTACATCTTCATTCTTTTCGAAAAGTATGTCTCATATTCGCATGTGTGAAAATTGCTTTATTTGTAATACAACGACTGTGAACAATAGTTATTAATAAAACTTCTTTTTTATTATTTAATATTTCCTACCATCAAACCCGTTTAATGTTTATGGTTATTTTCTATTCCACGGTGCGGCAATTTAACCTTTTTAACAAATACAAAAAAAAAGATTAAAAAAAATATTGTGGAAAAACCCAAAACAAAGGACTTAAGCAACGAACTTCAAACTAAGAAACTCTTTGCTTTCCTTTTATTTTTTCTTGTGATATTTTATAAGTGATGTTGTTTAGTTAAATGGTTGATAAGTATTATATGTATGTATGTATTTGCATCTGTATATAAAGTTATGTTTTTTTATAAATTTAAAAATATGCCTCAGCAATTAAATGTTAAAGTGCTTGTGCACTTATTTAAAATAAAAAATGGAAATTACCCGCACAAAAGTAGAGCAATCAATAATATTGAATTCTTATACATATTTTATTTATTTTGTTGAATTTTGCTATATTTATTTAAATATATTTTAAGGGAAATGAATCATAAAGAAATAGAATACGAATGACGACATAAAATTTTACACATAAAATTTGTAACAAGTTAATAATTTTTATTTCGTTTCTATGATTGGAAATTCCCTTTCAACAAAATTTTAAAAGAATATGCCGCTTGTCAGGTAAGTAAATATGTACATATTTAAAACAATACAATACATATAATAATCTTATCATCTTAAAATTAAATACAAAATGACTTTGACACACCTGATCTTTTACTTAAACCAGCCAAATACTTGCAAGTTAATTTTAAAAATATTTACAATTACCAGTGAATGTACATATAAATGAATGTTTGTTCTTAAAAAAAATACACATTTTTTTAAAATAAATATATTGATTATGTAAGCTATAATTTAAAACGGCTTTAAACTTAAATAGATAAATAAAAGGAACAAAATTAAACATTTTCAGAAACTACAAAAGGCCTGACAAATTTCAAAATATTTTAGTATTCATTTCAAGAGCGTGGCTTATTAAGAAAATTGTTGCCATTTTTGGTAAATTTTTACGAATAAATTTTATTGTAAGCGCGTGTGCAAAACGTGAATCCTTTTACAAAAATAAATCATTCAAGTCGATGTTACATTGTATTTTTATATAAATGCTACTACTAGCACCCTATCAAAAGTAAAATGTTTTTTTGGAATGTTTTTTTTTGTTTTTCGTAACTTATTTACTCAATTGTAATTTTATTAACACTATGCGAAAAATTGTTGAACTTTAACTTAATGAAATTGTAAACAAAATCATATCATACGCAATCCAAAAAAAAAAAAAAACAAAACAAATAAAAAAAAATAACTAAAGTGTTAATTGTTTGCCAAAATAAAATAAAATAAAACAAAAACACCAGTTTCGCTTTTGTGTAAGTTTAAAACCTTTTTTTTATTTATTTATTTCTTTAATGCAATTTTTAATTCCGCCACATAAAAAAATAAATAAAAATAAAATATAAGTTAAAATGGGTGCTTTTAATAACATGTTATTTACATAACACTAAGAAACTAGAAAAAAACTTCATTAAAATTATTATTTAACAAAATAAAAAATACTTCAAATTTAACGGAATTTGCTTTGATTGCAATTAAAAAAAACAATATGAATGTATATAAAATTTTCTATTTTTTAGTCTTTAAAAATAATTACTATTATTTACATATATTACAATAATTAATATCTAAAAGTAAGCAGTAAGTACCATACTACGAAATACTCACTTTTAACAAATAATTGTTTGAAGGGCATAGTTAAAGTGTGGGTGTGTTAGCAATTAAGTTTGGAATTTAGAAGCCATAATAGTAGGAGCTATAATACCATGAACTATTCAGGTCCAGTTTCCTTGTAAAGTAAGACCGTTTTGTTTTGAATTTTCTGAAAATTGTTTAACATTAGCATGACCTGCGAATTACTTCCGTTAAATTCAGTTATTGCCGCTGAGCATTGTTTCTACTTTATACTCACAGTTCCATATTTAGTCATGCAAGGAAGCCTTATAAACTTCTAATATTTCAACATTTCTAAGTTGCTTTAGTTGACTGTTGATGTAAAATCCAATGCAAAATAAATTTGTATTTTCGACGGAAATCTGTCGTTCGGAATCGAAGCTAAAAATGTAGGCCCCGCCAGTCATGGATAAAGTTTACGCATACAATATCGCGGGTGGGAAAAGTCAAGCCGTAATCTTGCTTGTAACGTAATGCTTTTTACTTGCGTTATATATTTACGAGTAGTAGTCGCCGTAGTCTAGTAGGTAGTGTGTTCGCTTATTAGACGTAAAGCCCGGATTCGAGCCCTAGGCCAGACATCAAAACGAAATATGAAAAAAAAATATTGCTTAGGCGACTTCCTCTCAGCAGATTTCTGGCAAAAACTCTGAGAGTATATAAAATTGCCATGAATAGTTTCTCAAAAATCTGTCGTTCGGAGTCGACGTTAAACTGTAGGTCCCGCCACTCAAGTATAAAATTTAAGGCACACAACATGAGTGGTGTAAGAAGCTAGGCCGTAATCCTGACTGAAGAGTAGTAATGGACAATTATGTATATATTTACGAGTCGTACTTTCTTTAGATAACATGGCAGGATTTTCGAATTCGCTTTTGCTGCCATAAATCTTACAAATCATGTTCTATTTTAAGATAGAAGAGAAAGTCAGTTTTAGCCACATAATATTCTAATATAATTTTGTATCCCTACTTCAGAAATCCTCTTTGGAAAACATATTAAATGTTTATTTGATTTTATAATAGATAACCACAGAATAGCATAAGTGTAGTAAAGATAAATAATTTTAAACATTCGAAATTCTTTCTTTAAGGATAATACGACTATCATCGAGCGTGACACTCTACCATCCTATTATTATTTCTTTGTTTTGTTTTGGCTTTATAATTCCAGCCAAGCAGGCGGAGTTTGTCGTCTGACGTTTGCTTGAAACAATATCCCATGTTGATATGTATGTAGACCTAATTTATTTTATCTCTTGAGGTGGCGCTACTTGATATTTCCATGATAATCGTGATTAATGTTTCAGCAATTGCATTTTTCATTGTTTATAAAAATTTCAGAACCTCTGTATTATTGGCATCACATTGTCCACTGTTCATATTGTTGTTTGTTGTCATTAATGTTATTGTTTTTATTATTGTACTCGAAATAAACCTACATACATATTAAATTTGATATCAATTGACGTTGTTGTTGTTGTTATAAATTTTTGAAATAGTTTTTGTTTTAGTAACATACCGCAATTTTAACCAAGCGTTACATGGATTTCATATATATTTTGTTGTTGTAATTTTTAGAATTTTATTTATTTTTATTTTTGTTTTGCTTGTTATTCCGATTTTTTTTTTCTTTTTTTGCTTTTTGCAACTACCAGAACCACCTGTTTACAGTAAAAATGTTGTTTAACATCAAAATGTCAACTGGTTTATTAGTGGCAGCAGCAGTGTCAACGCTCAGTTAAAGTTCGTTTAACATTAAAGCACCAGCGAAAGAAACAAACTCTTTCATGAGCACAATGTTGTCATTTTTCTTTTAGCAGAGGAGAATATTGACAAAGAGTCAAAAAAAAAGCTATTTGAGAGCAGCATTTTTATAAAAATATATAAATTAAGAGATACGTTCTTCTCTTTAATTTTTAATAAATTTATATATCTCTTGAAGAATTCAGTATAAAATCTCATAAATATTGTAATAATGTGAATAAAATCGTTTGGGTTCACAAGTTATGCTATTATTATATTAACGCATTCTTAAATTTTAATAACAACCTCTGCTTGATCTTGGTTTAAAAACTTACTTACTTACGTTGCTACAAACAGATTGGAAATTTCGTATTTTCTTAATTTGCCATCTCCATAAAGGCAAATCATGATTTTCAGCAATTTGCATAAGACTTACCTGAAACAAAAAAAAAGAAAAGCGTTAATTAGTTAAATAATATGTAAATTATTCGATTACTTTAAATATTAAACCATAGGCTAGAAAAGAAATGGAAAATTGCTTGCATTTGCTTAGAGATGTTAATTAACTACAATTAGAAACTCTGATACCGCAATAAACGATTTTTATATTTAAAGTTGGGATATCATAATATGTACATAAATTTTCAAATTTATATTATTTTCAAATTAATTACGATTATCATCATGTTACAGCTTCCTAATATAAATAAAAACGCACAATTCTCAGCGTAGTAGTGTATACATAGACTTAGTCTAAGTAATCATACGGATGATAAATAAATGTTAATTTCAAATATTTATAAATTAAAAATGTTTTAAATTGTTGTTGATATTGAATACTATTAAAACAAATTATAAAGGCTATATTTAGTAAAAAAAAAAATTGTACAACTTTTAAAAAAAAGATAATGTGGAGAACATTCAATTCGTTCCTTTTATGGTAAATTTTTTTTCTTTTTTTAAATATTAAATAACGTTGTTATATTTTTGTTGTATCTTTTATTAACATCTTGTTTTTTTATGTAATTAATGTGTAACAAAGATATGCTTAAGTCTTTTATGCGTTAACAACAATGATGTATGTAAAGAATAGAATAATTCTTGAACCACTTTTATATCCATGGATTCTCTTTTAACGAGAACAAATCAGGTCTTATTTTTATTATTTTAACCTTGGTCAGTTACACATCTTTTATGCTCTGTTTATTTTCCTTTTTTTTTATTTTGAAAAAATAAGACCCAACATAGAACATATTTTTAAAAAAAAAAAAATGTAATTCTAACAAAATTAAATCTCATTGTATTCATTCATTTATTCCGTTTTTTTTTTCTATTTATAAATATTAATATTATTATTAAAAAAAACCACTATCAACGGCAATAGATTTTCAAACAATTTTATACAACATTGTGTTGTCTATTAATTAATCATATGAACTTGAATCTAAGAAGTTTGCAATTTAAATTTTAAATTCCACTACAAAGAAAACAAAACTTAATAAAAACAGAGCGAGAACTCGAAATAGACAGAAATAACTTATTTAATTAATTATTTATTTATTCATTCAGCCAACCAACCAATCAGCCAACAAGTCAATAAAACTCTTTTGTTTTGTTTATTTATATATTTTACCAAATCTATCCCAATTTTTTCGTTAATAATTTAATTTTTTTTATTTAAACTATGTATGTATTAATATTGATATTATTACTAATAAATTATGTGCGCTAGTTGGGCTAGTAAGCTGGCTTGGTTACTTTTGGGAGCAGTAGAGAGCGCGTGAGAGAAAAACAACACAGAAATGAATTTATTTCAATTTTATATTCACCACGCGTTTTTAATGCTAATAAAACATGTTTTATTTTCTTTGATTTCGTTGTTAATATCAATTTAATGATTATACTTCAAACACTCTACATTAAGATAAGTTGTGATAAACTGAATATGGCATTAAATTTGAATTTTATACATTTTTAGAAAGAAAATCCTTTCTTAGATTCATTTTTCGGCAGTGTTAAGTTTAATTTGTTTAATTATAAAAAACAATTTATGCCAGAAATTCTTCAATAATTTTTTTTTTTAATTTCATAAAAAACATTCCGCATTAAACACGTTAACTCTTTTCGAATCCAGAATGCATCATATGCAAAAGTTCATTAAGATTAAATTTGGAGAAAGAAAAAATGTGGGTCGGCACTGTTGTAAAGTGAGTCGGCGGCGTGATATAATTGCTAAACAAATTTAGACACCGGAAAAGGTCAAAAGAAAAATTCCACCATGATTTTCAAATTTTAAAAAAATTATGGAACGATTTAGTTTCTCACACCACTTATGTTGTGTGCGTTAACTTTTATATATACGAGGCGGGACATACAGTCTGAAGTCCGAGAAACTGATTTTTGAGAAACTTTTCATGGCAATTTATTTTATTTACTCTCACAGTTTTTGCCAGAAATCTGCTGAGAGGAAGTCGGCGAAGAAATACTTTTTCATATTTCGTTCAGTTGGCGATGCCTTACCTGGGGTTTGAACCGAGGCCTCACGTCTCTAATAAGCCAACACACTACCTACTAGACCACGGCGACTCCTTTTAATAATCAATGGCCACAAATGAAGAGCAAAGAAAAGACTCGCGCTCGCTAGGTCATCGACATATGGTAGTATGGTGGAATAGTGAGACTATTACTCAGTATATTGAATTTCTAGTTAATAAATATGTTTATATCGCTTGAAATCAATTACCAGTTAAGGGTATTACAAATTCGTTGAATTTTTATAAATAATAAAATTAAGACATATTTTAATACTGTTGAGGTATTAAATCAATTTCAAGCAGTTAAATGAATACTGTTGACTTTTTTGTCTACCAAACAAGCGGAAATAATTTGTATTTCTTTTTTTGCTATTTTTTGTTGCGTTCTGGTAAAAACTTATTGATGCTATTTTTTTTATAGATCTTTACATGACAAATTTTTGTGCACATTATTTCTTTATTCACAATCGTAGATATTTGTATAGAAACTATGTTAAATATTTGAGAGAAAAAAAACGGCACGTCATGTCGTATACGCAATGTTAAATGAGTGCTTTTAGAAATAATTTTATTTTAAAGAGGTTAATCAGCTTTAGTAGTTAAGTTATTATTTTATTTTATATTTCTTTTGGTAATAGTTCTTCATAGTTTTTTTATATTAAATTTCATTGTTCTTTAGAAAGTTGATATTCACTATTATTCTTAAATTTGTACTATTCAATACAATTTGTTTAGAGTTTATATGTATATATACAATATCAAGGCTTCTTAAATTTTATTTAAAGCTTTTTGCTTTTATTGTACTAAATATTAATGTGAAAAGAGTGCGCATTAAAAAATTTGGGCATACATTTTTCTTTACACTTTCTTATTTTTTCTGAAATTCCTTCCATTGGGACACTTTTCATTATCTTAGATTAATAAAGCGGAGGTTGGGGTAAATTTAATAGATTGACTAGCCTGGATACATGAACAATACTTTTCTCATGATACCTTACAATTGTGGCAAGATCTGGCCTAAAAATAGAATTCTTTTATTGCTATTTCAATCCATCTGATGTGTAAATTATTTCTATTTTTTCACTTCCACTAATGAAACAGTTTTTCTGTTAACATCTCCCTTTGTAGCCATTGTCTTTTGTGATCTAATTTTATGATATGATATGATGTACATATTTTAAAAATATACCATAAGCCTAGAAGTACGCCAAATTATTTTGTTTGCACTCCTTATGACTGAAAACTCTTCACTAATCAATTCCAGATTTTATTTCAAATTTTTTCCATGGTTAGTAGACACTAAAAATAATTTTATATGTTTGTCGAATCGATTATAGCCGGGTGCTATTTTCCAGAATAATTTTAACAATTAGCAATGCTTTAGTTTACAGTAATCAATTAGACCTTAAATATAATTAAAGTTTGCTTTCTCTGATGATTTTTTCCAATTTTATGAATTGCATCTAACGTTCAAACACATACTAAATATACACACGTATGTATGTATTTACAAAGAGTTTCTCTTCTTGGTCAAAAACAATTAATGAAAAATGAAAGAAAAAGGTAATAATTATTATAATTTTCAAATTTCTGGACAATTATGACAAAAATTTGCAAATACTCTCGCTTAAAATTTTAAATGAGCAAAAACAAAAAAACTGTGATCAACCTTCAAAGAGAAGCAAACAGCATTTGAAAAGAGTAACACTATGAAATTGCAGAGTAGCTTGCAAGCAACTGACAGACAAATTAAATTTGAAATCTAAACAAGTTATCGTTTTTAAACCCATACAGTTTAACTTAAAACTCATACGAGTACAAACTAACACTGGAACTTGTACGCTATATAAAGATATTAACAACGACTAACAACGTATAGACGTCTGGTGTCTGGTGTTTTAAGATGCTTACGCTTCTCACCATTATGATTATTGTGACTGTCGTTAATATATTGAGTAAAATAAACAGATGAATGCCGCAATAATAAACTCAGACAAAACGGAGGCTTTTTCAACTGTCGTTCGCCTTAATAGACTTGTAGTGCTACAGAAAACAACAACAAAACAACAGCACCAGACATCTTGAAACAAAATGATCCAATACACACAATAGATATGTACGTAAATGCAAAGATTACATGAATCTTTAAAATATATTTGACGCACCGCACCACTTCATCAAATAATCATTATCATCAGGCAAATAAACAAAACTATACAACAACTTTTAAACTCTCTTTGATTCACTGTACCAAATAAACTGAACTTATAAAAGTTTGTTTGAATAAAATATACAGAAAAAATAAAAAAATATAAAATATTTTTGCTTCGACAAGCAAAAATAAAAATGATGTTTAAACTATAAACGTACCACTCGTACTATGAGAATTTATACCAATTTGTTTAACAGAGCTTAGCCTTTGGCTGAAATGATGTTGATGATATTCACATTGTTGTTTAACTTGGTATGCTTTGGTTTCAACGACGGTTGAATGGTGTTAGTTAAAGAGACAGTCAAACAAGCGAGTAAATGTTTAAAAAACCGACAGACGAACAGATAAAACGATTGATGATTGTATGAATAATAATGATGGAAAATATTTTTTTTTTAATTTTTGTCTTGTTTTTATCTTTTTTTTTTCTTTTTTTTCTATTTGCAAATGTTTAACAGACATTCTATGCCGTGTGAGAAGAGAATAAGACAACGTTTCCAAAAATAAAACTCTTTAAGTTTACCATTACGGTGGAACGAAACAGATACTATTTAATAAAAGGAATGATTAGATTTGATGAAGTATTTTTTTTTTCGATAAATAAAACAAGATTGAAAACAATGCAAGAGGAAAAAAACAGCCTAAGAATGATGAACTCAGGGCTTGAAAATTCATTTAAAACTGTTCAGTTATTAATTATATATAATCATTATAATTAATTGCTTTATTTATTGATTTTAAATTTGGTTGAATATATACAGCATCGTTTCGAAATGTTTTTTTTTTTAATTTCCGTAATTTGTCCAATTTTAATAAAACTTAAAAATAAAAAAATATGCAGCATGTATATTATAATGCACATATAAACAGATGTTGAATAATTTTCCCTGTTAGAAATATTTCTTATAATTTCCAGCAAACTGACACACTGTGAAATGTACATTTCAATATGAAACAAAACACACTCTGTATAGAGCATGTTTTATAACGTTGTATTTTTTTAATAATTCGCTGTTATTGTTGCTGTTGTTTCTTTTTTATTTTTTTTAAGGGAACGTCGCTAACTCAGCACAATTTGTTTGAGCTCAACTGCTGGCTTAGTGCTTTCAGTTTCATTTTAAACTTCGCAGGTGTTGTTTCGCAAAAGCGGTCGAAAATTTAAAAACAAAAATATTGAATATACAAGAAAATACTTAACGTACGTCAAAAACAGGAAAAAAAATTAAAAACAATTGATACTATTTGAATATAAATAAGCCATAAGTCATAAGAACGAATATTTCAAGAATTTCAGTAAGGCACCACGAAAAAAAATCCTATTTTTCTTTAATTTCAAGCATAATTTCAATTTCAACTACGGTTATTAACAAACGCATGTCACAAAAAGCAAAACAAAACGAAAATAAAATAAAAAAAAACAATTCTGTTACAAGTCTTTAGAAAAGTGTTTGTGTCTTAAGTCTTTTGATTTGAATTTTTTTTACTCTCATACTCTTAAGGCATTTCAAGCATTCCTTTCAATTTTATGCAAATCAGAAATAAAATATATATATAGACAGATGTACTATATATATAACATATAAGGAAAAATAATAAAATGAAAACGTAAAGAAGGAAAGAAAGAAAGAAACTAAATACAAAAAAAAACAAAAAAAATCGTTATGCAAATAATTGTTTACATTGCGTGTAATAATTCAAGTGCAAATCAAACATTTACAAGCCCATATGACTACGAAAATAAAAATTAATAAAACCAAAAACACACACATACACAAGTACAAAGAAACATATTTAGCAAATACTTAGTTTCAACTACAAATAGTAAGCACCGTCGTCATCGTCATCCTTTTACAATAACACTGAATGGCACGTGCTTTGTTTAAGTTGTTTTTCTTTTATTTTTTCTTTATTTTGCATTTACTAAATATTGTTTTTTTTTATAAGTATGTACATGGAAATAAAAGTGAATACTAAGAAGTAAAAGATTATCAGCATGTTTAAGCATTTAACATTTTAATTGTGTAATAAAAATTTATAACATTTATAAAGTAAAGTTCTCCTGCCTTCCAAAAATAACACAGAAAATAAAATACATAAAATATACGCAAAATTAAATCAAATATTTATATATACGTTTTACATACAGAATTAACAGAATTAATAGAAATAAAATAAAAGAGATTAAAAAAAATAAAAACAATACGATTCTTTTGATATTCATCAGATGCGGTCATAAGCAGATTTATTAATCGATTAAACACTCTTACACAATCGTTTTCTTGTTACTAACAAAACTTAAAAGGCAAGTATTTATAAACAATTACTGTTTTTTATTTATTTGTTTATTTATTTTCCGCCTTTTTGATGACATTTAAAAAAATTAAGATGTGTATATTTATGGTTAAATATCAAATGTTAAGTGGTAGAATTAGGAAATCTCAATTAAAGCAATATGGCAAGTCGTATGCATTAAATAAAATGTGTTAAAAAAAAATAAATTGTGCAAAAAAATATTTAAATTAATGCTTAGCTCGTTTTCTGTTGAAACAAAATAAATCTGCGTACAAAAATATATTCTCTAACCACATAAAATAAATGCATTTAAAAAACAATACAATTATTAAAAATTATTTTGACTAGATCTCCTTACACTCCTCTAAAATTTATTATATAGAAGAAAAATTTTGTTAAACATAACAACGACGTCCTTTTCTCACATTTTTCTATGACTACATGAACATGATAATAATCCGATATTGAAACAAAGTTTAATAATGGATATTCAATACTGAATTTTTTTATTTGTCTAATTATTTAAACGGTTATCAAATTCACGTTTTATTTACTTTTTTGTATTATAATATCTTAATTAAATTTCTTTAAAATTTCTAGTCTGAATAAAATTAGTGTTAACAGAAATTAATTTAATATTAATGACAATGAATTATTTGATCTTTAATTTAAAATTAATTTACTTTATCAATATTTATTTTTTTTTTGTATTTTGCAAAAAATAAAATAAATATGTACACAAAAAATTATTTAATCAATGAGGTTTATTAATAATATTTTTTTTATTTTATTTTTTATTTACTCAAAAACTTAAGCTTCACTTCGCATCCCCTCTCTATATGATGAGTTTAGTAATATTTTTAGTGGAATTATTTGTTGTATTTTTTATTTGTTGGTGTTTTTTTTTTATTTAATATTTGTTGCTGTTGATACCCTCTCTTTAAAATGTATGTAAACATTACTACTTCATATTCTTCTCACCACTTTATGTAATTTTGAAATAATGATCATTTAGTGAATACGATGATTAAATTAAATGATTCAAAAGTATCTTTTAATTATAGTATTTTGATTCATTTATATATATGTATGTATATATTGTTCTATTCTGAAATATTTTGAATTGTATTAATCAAGTGGAATTACTGGTTTTTTTATACAATAATATTAAATTCTTTTCAATTTGTAAAGTAGTGTATTTATTATAAAAATAAAAATGATTTCATTTTTTATTTATGTATGTCAATTGAAAAAAGAGTTCATTGAAGCAACTTGCAATCTGTTGGAAGTAAACAATAATGTTTTTTTTTTTAAATATAATTGCTTTATGATGAGCTTTCTAAAGAAATTTTTGAAAGTCATTTCACTTAACTATGACCAAAAAGGTGGCGAAAGCATAAACGTCTGAAAAATAAAAAACGCACGTACAAAGATATCGAAAATTATTTGTAGAATTTTAGAGTAACACGTATAACTAAGAACATATTTTAAGTTTATCCAACTGATTTATCATCAATAATGCACGTACAAGATGACTATGATTCCCCTTAAAATTTTCTTTAGAATTTATAACAATCTTGTTATTTAAACTATTGGAGACTTTTGATACAATATGTACATACATATGTATTCTGAAGGTCTTTATTTCTATCCGTTCTTAAAAATATTACATAGTTTACGCTTGTATATGTCAATAATGTGACGACTGAGAGACTAAAACAATATCCACAAAGCTTCCTGGTTATCCCCTCGAATCTATTTATATTCTTTTTATGAATGATTTTGAATGAAAATTTCGTTTTGTTGAGCTTTCAACACATGAACTCTAGAGTAGACTACGGCGACTTCAATCCATTTAATACTAAATTTTAAAGTGAAACGGAAGACTTTATTGTACACACCTCCAGTGTGTTTAATTGGCTTACGCTTTGCAAGCTAGAAACATGTACAGTTATGTGTATTTACCGGTTAGAACAAGAGTTCAATTTCCTACAAAATTGTTAGAAAAAATTAAATATGTTTACCTAAATATCTATAAAATAAAAAAAAAACTAAATCTCATAATAAATTACTTCTTTGAACTATAAATTTCAACACATACACCTTAAGCCCTTGTAATATAAAAAGATGGAAGAAAACAACAAGTAATCTTTTCAAAACAAATCAACAAATTTGTAAAAATTTAAAAATAAATACACGCACGCTATAAACAAACGTTTACAGGTAAAAAAAAAATATAATCGTATAAAAATTTTATTATTAAAAACGAAAGAAAATAAAAAGACACAAAAGATTAAGAATTATTGAAAATAAAACGCCAATAAACAAGATTTATCTATGACACCTGATCAAGACAATTTGACGTGGCTAGTTTATTAAAAAAAAGGAGAAAAACAGCACTACATACACACTCAAAATATCATCAAAGTACCAACAATAACTGTTGGAGCTGCAACTACTACTGCTGGCTTATTAGTACTTCACTTCCAGCTTAAGCGGTTGCTGTCGCGCCAGTAATCAAATCAAAGTAAGCCACACAGATATAAACAACATCGTCTCCACCGCCAACAGAAAGCAGATCGCGTTAACTGCGCTCAAACCCGGTGAACTCTCATAGTTAAAAGTCTATAAAGTTTTTATTTTTATCATTCATTTTTAAGAGCCGGCTTTTGCATTTTATGCATTGACCTTGCATTTCATACAATATTAAATGAAAGAAAAACAAATGAAATAAAAATAAAAATAAAATATAAAATAAAATCGAGAAAATGAAAAAAACCATGCACGTCATGTAAAATCCATTAAAAGAAATATGTGTAAGAAATAAGGCAAAAGAATTACATACAAATACATAGTTTAAAATGAACCAACAGATAAAATTTTCAATAATTGGTATGATAAATAAGAGTCGACTATGAAATTGCCTATAACATGGTAAATAATAGGTTCAAACGATTTTTAAACACTCTTATGCTCCAAAATAGGCTTCTAGTTTTGATATTTGTGTAGATAGAAATAATGCCCAAACCGAAATGGAAAATAAAATATCAGGCACATTGATTCAATGCAACTTGACTTACGAGCAAAGAAGAAATTGTTCGCTTTTTTTTTTGTTTTTTATTTAATGATATTAAAATCATTATACAGATCATTATAAATTAAAAAAAATAATTATGTATTCATTCAGTCGTTTTGTACAAAATAATGCAGAAAATAGTAAACAGAAAATAATTAGTAGGCGTCAAGTATGGTTTGAAACCATCCACAGTTAATTTCTAACAATTCTTGTTCAATAAGCCCGTTATGAATAAAACGTTTGAAATGCACATCTACAAATCAGGAAAAATATTTTTAATTAACGAAAATATTTAAAATAAAAAAAATATAATTATATCTTTTAATAGATCTAACTTGCAATTTTCGAAATTAAAAAAAAAAAATAATAATAATTTCACTGTTTAACAATACACAATGAAATTGCTGTTATTTGAAGTGCAAGGTGAAAAATCTGACACTTTGCCTGAATGCGCGTGTATGTAGGTATTTTGCAAATGTGCTTTAAATCAAAACAATAGTAACAACAACAACAACAAAATTAAATTAAATATATAATTATTTAAATGAGTACACGACAGAAAAATAATATAATGTTTAATATTAGCAGATAAATTAGTACAATAGATAAAAAAAAAATTAAAACAAAATTATACATTTAAAGCCATTTATGTGAATTTATTTGGATTTATTTTAATATAATACTATGTATATTATTGAAATTATTCTTCTTTACCAACACTTATTCATAGAGATGTAAAGAATTTGTTAAATGGATTCATAAATAATCAATTGCGGTGAATTAGTAAATCGTTATTACAAACTGTCCTATCGCAGACCAAAACTATTAACATAACTATCTACCTATTATTTTGCGGATGACATTCTTTCGCTATTCGTGGAGATTAAGGTGAGGTGACTAAGGTGTACTATAAGTACTCACTCAAATCTGACCTGTAAATAATTCACAAGAGGATCATGCGTATAAATTCGATTTAAGTGCACGCAAATCCTAATGTTGTTGTTAATTAATCTATCGACTTAAAAGCGCGCTGTTAGTGTCACTCCTATTTCTTGGAGATGAGAATCAACGCAATAATTATAACAGATTATAGTTTTAAAATAATAAACATTGGACCGTAGTTTATTCAAAACTTTACTGAAAATAGTTGAAATATTGCACATTTTTATCACATATTTTCTTTTACTAGATTTTCAATTTATTTTCCGATATTAATTCACTTTTGATTACTGCAGTAAAATAATGTTTTTTATTATTTTGATTTCAAAAAATAGCAGGCAGTAATAACAATTTTCTCAATTTTACAACATTTACGTACTAATTAAACTGATGTGGTTGTTTAAGTAAAACAGAAATAAACAAATATAATCAATTGCGAAAGCAGAATTAATAATTTTTTACAACAAGTTTCTGTTATTATAATATTTGTAGGTTTTTTTTCTATTAAATTCCACTTTATGTCCCTAATGACATTGAAATTTTGTTGTCATAGAAATATTATTATTTTACAACTTTTTCATTAACACTTAATTGACATGATGTTTTAGAGTTGTGTTAATTAAAACCAATAGTTTTTAGGCATTTTAATATTAATTTTTTTATTTTGATTTTAAATTTTCAATGTTTTATAGGTGAACTCTTTTGTATTACGCTAAGCTCTAAAACAAGAATCGAATTTTTAAATTCAAATCGTAGTCTCCTCTATACAATTAAGTTAATTTTAATTTGTTTTTATTTTGTTAACTTTAATGTCAAAAATTAAAATTGAAATACGGAAATTATTATAAAAATGTAATAAAAAAAATATGTTAAAATAAAAACGTATAAGACAGTAGATTATAAGAAAGTGTTTAAACTATGATTAATAATATTATGTTTCTATTATAATTTTAAATTCATACTATTATTTAAAATTTGAATTTTGTGACTGACGTCTTTTAAATTGACAAAGTTAGCTTAAGACAACAACCTATAAAAATTCAAAAAAAAAAATTAATCACCATTAATTTTTTATTCAATACAACTGGTTTTAGAGAACTCTTTTCTTTTCAAAATGTGGAAAGTTTTAAACAATCAACACCATTTGTTTTGAAACAGTTCAATGCAGAAATTTGTTGGAGATAGTGTGGATGCTCTATAAATGCCTAGTTTTTGATCAACTAATTGTGTATCTGACTTAAGTTTAGTGCTAATTACGTAGTCAATAATGTATTGCTTTTAGGGATGCAACATCGTTCATTATAAACATCGATACAATAAAAACTAAGTTTTTTTTACTAAATATTATTACATTACGAGTATGTGTATATTTATATAGAAAATCGTTCATTTTGACGGTGTCTATGGCATCTTTGATTGTAACACCGTCAATAATGATTAATGTCAAGTAAACAAATCAAATAAACACAAGCCCTAAAGCACATAAACATGCGTTTTATGGTGAACCATTTAGAAGTCTCTCAATTCGAACGCCGATGTTTAGAAAACATTGATGTCTCGTTTGCTTCCCTAATTGCTTTAATATAAAAAAAATTTTATTAAATAAAAAAACTTCTGTGTTTTAGGAAATGTAATATGAATCAAGAAATTTTAATCATAAATGTATACATATGTATTTGTATTTGTAAAAATTATTGAAACATGTATGTCGGATTTGTCCTCCAAAACTGAAGTAAGCTTTTTCATAATTACGACATCCATATATAATGCACGACATACATATATGTTTTTTTTTAGATTTTTATGTTTACAAAATTTATATACATATTAAATTATTAATTACATATGTATGTACTAAACAATTCCTTTAAGAAGTTATAAGTAGAATAGTCAAAGCAAAAGGCTCTTCTGAATTTATATTTTAAACAACTTAATAAGACTCCCGAACAATTTTCAAATTTTAGGCTTATTAACACGATATTTATACAATTTAAAGCAATTATTAATAAATTAAATTCATAAATTTTAATTAAATTCTTTTGAAAAGGGCCCGATCAGCAACAATTCTTTATACAACAAATCATTTTTTATTATTTACTATATACAAACATAAATTAACCACTTATAACAATAAACTCAATAGCCTTGACCATTCAATTCTATATATGTTTCTTTATCTTATCGTGTTTCTTTGGTGTAATTTATTTGAATATTTTTTTATTTTTTTTTCTTAATTTGTGGGGTAAATTTATTAAAAGAGATGCTAAAGACAGGCATTAATATAAAAGATTTATGTTTAAAATTATACAAAAACACAACAGTACAAAAATCTAAGCAGTAAATCATGTACATAGTTGATGCTAGATGGATGATAGAATGATTTTATAAACGATATCTCCCTTTGAGGAATAACATGAAAAAATGACGTTACAAATTTTGTTACAATATTATATGAATAATGAAAATATCACTTTAAATGTGAACATAAAATTAAATCATTTCATTTGTTTTACATAACAATGGCATGAAAAAACAAAAAAAAAGTTAATGACTTTTTAATAGTGTTTAGAAATAGTTGAGGTTTCTTAACAACAATAATTCTATGATTAATTGCTTTTAAACAAACATAATTATTTGACAATTTGTCAAACAACAATTGCTTAAATTTAAGCAATTGTACAAGCCGATCATTAACGTAATAGAAAACAAAAAGACAAAATATAGATCTTAATAAATTAGAATATTTGCAATACAAAATAAATAATTTTACAAAGAAGTTCAACATTTAAGCTAGACTAATAGGATCATTCCCCACACAACGTTGTCCAAAAAAATAAACAAATAATTAAATCTTAAATATTTTCGCAACAAATGACACAACTTTCACTATTTTGATGATTATGTACTTTTTAGCCACATTTGAAATGGTCACTTATGTTTTAAAATTATAAAACCATGAATGCCCCTATTGAAAATTGTATTATTAATGATTAATCAATCTTTATAGCCTGTAGCTACCGTACGAAATATCATACATATGTTATCGACAACTGATATGGAACAAAAAAAAATATACTTTTGCAAACATATCGTATTAATAGCGTTATACAAATTATTAGGCAACATTATTAATTTGTATTACAATTAACAGTTATTTTTTAATAACAAAATGACAAATTAATGTTTATGTTTGTTCAAAAATGAATTTAAAAGTTTCGAAAAAATTAAATAATTTTTTTTTGATATTTGAGCAACATATAGAAAAAAAAATGTTTTTAGGTTTATAACTGTGCCTGTATAATATTTATGTTTGTACATACATATACAGTTATATATGTTTCTACAAAATCTTTATAAAATAAGAAAGAAAGAAAATTATTCAAATAGGATAATGACCTAAATATGAAAGTGAAATTGCAACATTTAAAAGTGAATATAAAAATAAATAAATAAACAAAATATGAATATTTTATGCCTTTCCAAGTTGAAAGCTAAGTAGGTAGAAAAAACACCTACAAAAATACCATGCAACATTTGCTGCAGGTACTAAAATATGACAAACTTTCAGTTTGTTTGCAATGTAAATAAAATTGTTAACATTTCTTTCATTTGCAGTTGACATATTCAAGTGGAGAGTAAAGGATGTTAAAGAGGAATTTTTAAAACAGAAATAAATTTACACAAGTCGCTTGTTTGATAAAAAATTACTGCTTAACTCAGCATAAAACAACCAACATGATTTTGAAAAATTCCATAATACTTATAACAGTGCTTTGGGTTAGTTTACTCGCAGCAGCCTATAGTGATTATGATGATGATGGAAGCTATGGTGGGGCGCAGAATACACAGGTTAATAATGCAAACATTGCACTATCAAATGAAGAAATATATGGTCCAGCCCTATTGCAACAAGAAGTCGAAATCAGTGAAAGAAGAGCGGAGACACTAAATAATATAGAAATGGAAACGGATTATAAAACCGAAATTCCCATGAAAAATGTACGCAATGTATCAGAAAATCAATTATCGAATGAAAGTATTTCTGTAGAACATGATGACGAAGGTGGTATTACTGAAGCGGAAGAGGAAGTTGACAGCAATAATCTTAAACAAAGTACAGAACAGAACTCAATAGCGTTAAGCAAAGAACAAGAGTATGAAACTGAAAATCCTTTAAATAAAAATCTTAGAATGGGTAGACTATTTACTTCAACGACTACAGTGCCACAATATATAAATACATTACATAAGGATACATCGATTGCATCAGCAAAAGATTTAAATTTCTCAAATTCCGATTACATGGAAGATGAAAAAGTCGACCACATGTTGAAGAAACATACAACGACAGTAGCTTCGAGTAGAAATCTAGAACACTCAAGTGAAGAAAATGATGAAATTGTACCATTAGCTATGAAATACTATGATGATATACCTCCCGAAAATGCATCTTCAGCTCGCCACATTGAAGAAGTCAGTTCGGAAGACTACTATGAAGAAGAATATCATGACCACGATTTAATAACAAAAACAACTAGCACTACTACAGTACAAACTCCCGACGATAATATCTTACGCAGTTTATTTGGTGGTTTTACTACCACCACCACTACTGCTGCAATTGTAACGAGAGCGCCTACTACACCCACACCAGCATCTTTAGGAACAACATTAGCTAGTAATAATCCTATAATTGGACAATTTGACTCATCGACACTTACTACTTTAGCACCACTACCAGCACCACCGCAATCACAGACACAATTGATGACAGGTATAACAACTTCAAATATTGCAACTGCTGTTGCATCCGCTGTTTCTAATGATAAACGAGCTAAACAAATACCAATTATCAGCACTGTTCCAGTCGGAACAACTACAACAACTTCAACTAGTAGACGACGCCTTTTACCACACGAACAGTTACGTAACTATATTGAAGACGCCTATATACGCATGCCTCTTGCTGTCATTGTTGATCCATCCGCAGAATCGTTGGAGAAAACAAAATCTCTGTGGAATGATGCCATGCACACGAACTTGAATATAAAAATTGTCTTGGTAACACTCAATGAATCCGGTAGGTTGAAAATTTCTCTCCTAAACGATTGCATTTTTAATTTTTAGCTATACACGCATATATGTTTGTATATACATACATACGTCGTATATGCAATAAATAAAATTACAAATTATTACAAAATGTTTTTAATTTTTTTTCTCATTTAGAAGAAACGCCAGCTGCATTTAATTTCAATAATACTCGACAATTTTTAACCGGTTTAAATAGTATTAAAGAGCAACACAGTGGCGATGCCTTTAGGGGTATATCGCATGCTGCCGAATTAGTACCCTATGACAGTGCAGTATTTATATCAACGGCCCAATTAGCGCAACATTCAGATCAAGTGCAAGACTCGGCCATAACACTGCTTAAGAAGAGAATAAGGGTTTGTAAACAATTTCAAAAATTACTTATGCTGGTTTTATAAGGTATCTGCTTTTATATTTGACCTAAAATTTGTAATCGATTTTACTTTAACATAGTACTGTACACACGTTCGTATGCAGAAAATGTAAACCGTATACTATACTAAGTGGTCACTGAAACATTAAAAAGCATACCGTTTAAAACTAGCTTCAATTAATTCAAAATCTTATTTTTGTTAATAATTTCTTCGAATTCTTTTCAATAGCTTTATCTAATATGGTTTGGTGAACGCTCTTTAAGCGAAAATGAAACTCAAGATTCGGTTGGCGGCATATTAGGAGAAGTCGCCATACGTTCAGGTGGTGAAATTTTGCATATTGTGGGTAGTGAGAATTCACAAGAATTGGAAGGTAGTACGGTAAGTGTCTATTATTATTACATACGGTAATCTGATATTGATTTGAAAGTAAAAATAAATTTATTATTATGCATATGAGCAACTATGAAATTCATAGATACTACAGAAAAACTTGTCTCTTTACAAAGTGAACGTTTATATATGGGCATACAAACTATACATGCATACATACATACATACATACATACATATGAGCAATTTTTTTTATTATTATGATTATAGTTAAAGTTATTTCTCCATCTCACTCTCGTTCTCCTATAAAAGCATAAAAGTTAAGACAAAAGACAACAATTTATTTTGAAACTACTACAGGTTACAAAATGGCGAGAAATGATACATTTAAGAAACTGAGTAATTTGAAATTTTTATATGAAAGTAAATCATATCAAATTATACACATTTGTACATACATATATTCATATACAGTAGTTTTCCGATTTAACGACCATTCGTTTCTACGAACATCGCATTTAACGAACAGGCAAATTTTTCCTATTGAGTACCTTAAATAGCGAACAAAAATTATTTTTTGTACTCAGTTTAACGAACAAATAAAAATATTATTTGAATGAAGATAAAATGACATTTGACAAATATAACAAAAAACCTAATGTATAGTAAAAAAAAATATACCGTTGTTTTAAGCGGTGTTTTTTGTTTACTTTTGATGTTTTTGATGTTTAGTTTTGTGCATACTTTTATGATGAAAACATCGAAATGAGTAGAATAAAAAGACTGTGTTTAAAAGACAAAAAAAAAAAATTGTGGATGACCATCGAAATGGTTTACGTATTACAGCTTTGTGTAATAAGTATGGAATGAAAAAGTCCTCTATTTGTACCATATTAAAATCTAAAGAGAATCTTATTCAAATTGCGGAAACAACAAATTTTGGATCTAAAAATAGAAAGTCTATACAGCAGGGCGAATTTCCAATAATGGAGAACAGACTATTTTCATGGTTTCAAAGGCAGCGGCGATGTCATAAATAATAATAATAAATAGATTTGTTTCAAAGAATTTTTTGCATGTTTTTGTTCCTTATGCGTACTAATGAAATATGAATTATTATTTTTATAAAATAACATTATAAAATTTATTTGTGATATGAATTGTTTCCTTTTTTTGTATTATTTTTTTAAAAAATAATTAATTTTTATAAAATACATTTAAAAAAAATATTTTATGTACTTTTAACTTATTCTCATACCAAAAACCCACATTTAAGTTAGTACTGCATATAACGAACTTTTCGATTTAACGAACAGGCCTGACAACATATAGGTTCGTTAAATCGGAAAACTACTGTACATACATACATGTTATATGCATACATACATACGTTGTTATGTATAAAAACATATCAATTCATTGTGTACATTTCCAGATATCTATATAATAGATATCACAAAAAATAAAACTATTAGCATCATATAATAATGAAAAGCTTTTATGTAGGTTAGAAAGTATACCTATTTAATGTTTTTTTTTTTTGTTTATATTTCATTTACAGCTAACCTTAGTAGCCGATGCGTTGCGTGGTTCTCAAGAAGTTGAGGTGCCTGTTGACACTACTTTATCTAGTTTACATGTAAAAATTGATAAACTTATGAGAAGGGCAGTTTTAGAAACGTCCAATGGCGGTTAGTTTTCCAAATTACATTCTTATACTTTCTTATAAATGTTAAAGCACAATTTTATGTATTTTATTAAGTATTAATAAGCAATCAAAATTACTAACAAAGGGTTATAAAACAATACACGAAGAAAGCAAATACCTTTTACAATATTAAAGGTTGGAAAACTTTCTTAAGCTTTACAACTTCAATTAACCAACAACTTACTAACTAACATACATATATCACTCTCTTAATTTATACATATAAACCTAAAATATTTTATAAATATGCTGAAAAGAGCGTTTTCAGCACTTTGAAATGAAAATTTTTTGGAATCATTTAAAAAGCCTTCTAACAAATCTAAATGCTCCTTTCAACTTAAAGATATTATTCACATAACTACATTCATACATATAAATATACATACATACATGTTTATATGAACAATTTTGTTAAGGGCCAGTTAAAAAAAAAACTTGTATGTCTAGTTAAACTATATTTTATTTATAATGAATGTTTTTTTATATTTTCACATTCTAAAAAAAACATTTAACAATATTTTTTGCTAAACAAAAACTAAATTAAATATGTATTGTCAAATGTTATTAAACGTTACTCGGAAACAAAACTTGTAAATATAAAACAATTCTCATAATTTTGTTCTGTTTATTATTATTATTTTCTACTAGAAGTAATATTTAGCATTTACATTCTTTTAAGTCTAGTGTATTTGTAGTACAAACATAAAAATATAAATATATATTGTATTTAAGAAATCTTCATGGTTAGTCTATAAGCCTAAACGAAATAAATAACATATAATTTTTGTACAATTGTTCAAATAAAAATAAATAATTTTTAATTTAAGCCTTATTTTGTCCTTTGTCTTTTTAATTAAAAAAAAACCACAACAGTTTTAAAAATGTGTGTTTTGTGTACGTCTTTACATAACAATTATCTTATATCTCCTTGCACATTCACAGTTAATATGCACTCTAATTACAACAAACACTTTTTTATTTAAGGTAAGTACACGTAAAGCTTGGTTAAAAATTAATCCAATACAAATGTTACAAATAACTAAATTATATAGTATTAACCATTTGTTTTTAATGTCAATTTCAATACATGTACATACATATGTATATGAAAAGTCCAAAGTTCTATAATATCTATAATAATGACTAATTGTGAAAAATCTTATACGCATTTATATATTTAACAAAAAAAATTATTTATTCATACTGTGATAATGTTTATTTAGAAATATACAGAAAGTATATATGGTAGTTGACATTTTGAAGAAAATACAAAAAAAGAAATATCCTACAATTTTTGTCTTGATAAGAAAGTAGACTAATTTAAAAAAAATTCATTTAATCGAACTCAGACTTATGGGTCAGATCTCAAACTCAAAATCATAAGTAAAACTAATCTAAAGAAGTAAAAAGAATTTAAAAACAATATTTATGTTGCTACAAAAGCAGACATATGTAGAGAAATGCTCTAAAAAATTTAGAAGAGATTCGCATGGAACACAAATTTAAGTATTATTTGAAAATGTACTTATAATTGAGCCTAAAAAGCAACTTGTCAGAAAGAGCAAAAGTGCTAAATAAACTCGTTACATATTGGTAACGTGCTTTAAAAACTGGGCTTCGCTGATAATAACAAGCAAAAACAAACAAAATCAATTATAAGGTGAAACTATAATGTACAGTGAGCTCCAAAAGTGAGTAAACGCCACTGAAATAATTCATTTTCTTAGGATAGCGAGAATAGTCGAATAAATTTCCAAATATAAAAACGTTTATTTATTACTTATAAAATATTAAAACAAAAACAACAATTCATGATAAAGGAACTTTTTTATACTTAAGAACATAATAGAAAATTTAAAATTATAGTGGGTGTTGACTCACTTATGGCGCTCACTGTAAATGAATTTGCAATATTGATCAACTAATCGCTCTTCTAGAACAAGAAACTGCGTCAGCCCTACAAATCGCGTTTCTATTGAACGAAATCGAGAAGTAAATCAGGAAATCAAACCTCGACAATTAAAATTCAAATAAAGCAAACGCTTTAATAGAATCAACTAAAGAATTCCGGCGGTCATCGCTTTAAAAATAGATGTTCGCTGGGTCGAAATATCATCAGACTATATTCCCAAAGTATATGCTGGCTCAATGAACTTATCACCAAAGTTTCAATATAGTATAAAACTTAATTTAGTATAAAATTAGCCCATCTAATTTATATATGTATGTATGTATATCGCGCTACATTGTGGGTAACAATTTTATTTTCCTTATTATTCAAAATAATATATCGAAATTCCAGAAAATCTTTGGAAAACTTTGTAGAATTTCACACGCCACATATTTATTCTCAATCTTATTCAACCCTTAAGTATGAAATATTAATATGAAGAAAAAGACTGGCAACTCTTTATAGGCAATCTATGACAACACAAATGTTACTCATACTTTCTGTGTTACCAAAACAAAAAGAAAATTTTCTTTAAATGTCCTTCTATAAAATATAAAATTTAAATAAATGTTTGTTTAACAAAAAAATGTTATTTTATAATTACCTTTATAGTGTTGACATCAAACAAGTATTAATTTATATTATATAGCTTAAGTAACACGATAGAATAATTTTTTTATATACATATGAATGTTTGCATATATTTCTATTATGTATTTGTTTTAATTGATATCGTAGTACTCAAATCTATGTTAAAAACTAAAAAACAGTTCTGTTTTCACATTGTTTAAATATAAAAAAATAATTCCTTTTATTCACTTGGAAAATTCTTCCATCTGCTAATACTGAGTGAACGAGATTCTGTTTAGTCTATTATTTATTGTTTTTGTTTGTATTTTTTTTTTTTTTTTGACATTTGTTTTGCTTATTATTTGGCATTAGTATCTAACAAATTCGTTCATTATTTTTGTGTATTGCTTTTGAAATAAGTTTGTATAACGCAATAGTTCATTCACAATTGAACTAAACAGCGAGGGTTAATGACGTTATTCACAACAAAGAATGTTTTTAAACCGTTATTTTTGATTTTAGAAATAAATTTGAAAAAATTGGTCAAATTTAAAACACATCCACTAACGAGTTTCGATGATGACGACAAGCGTTTAGATGCTTACGTTCCTTTAACAAAATTACGCAAAGCCACTATTTTTAAATTAAAAGTGATACCGGAAAACTTGACCACAGAATACAGTGTTTTTATAAGAGGCGAACGAAAAGCGGATGCATTTCTAGGTAAGTCCTTCTAATTTGTAGTTGTTTACCCTTCGAATGTTATGACTTTACTGATGTGATTGTAAAATTTATTTCGCTTGAATTAAATCAATTTTAATTCACGTCATATTATAAACACAACACAAATTATTGTGATAAGAATGTATTAACTTTCTCGTAGGCTTTAACAAGTGATGATAACTTTAGTAACCCTTGGCGAAAAAATGTTTGATTAATGTTTGTTTATAAACAACACGAATATTACTGATTCAGTTGAGCTAAATATTATATGAGTGTATTATGTTACGCATAGTTTGCAACAGTTTTAAAAATTTTACGAAAAGAATTTTAAAAAATTTTTGATTACATAGTAATGGCAATGCCGGAACTAAAAAGTGTTATTGAACTATTATGAAGTAAAATATTTTAATTAATTAATTAATAAAATAACTTAAAAATTGTAATCATACATTTAAACTAGCTAAAGAGATTCCAAAATTACACTTAAATGGATAGTTTCAAATCTCAGCAGACACGAAATTACAAAATTTTGATAATATAACAAAAAAAAAATAAGATTCCTAAGAAATAAGAGAAGTACAATGTTTTCTGAAAAATGTTATTTCTTTTCATGTCTGTTATAACCATTATAATACTTGACTTTCTTGCAGATGATATGATTAAACACTTTGAAACATATTTCTTTGACGGACACACTTCATATCCATCCCGACTTCGTAGTAGAAAATCTCAAAGTTTAAAATCTGTTGAAAATATGGATTTCGCTAAAACCCATGCCAGTATTCAATTTCCACTTGAAACATCACAGCCAAAAAGTGAAGTTGAAACGTTTTCTAAGAAAGAAATACGCCACAACACAGTGAACAACTCGTCATCATTGGCAGCCACAACAATACAACCCCAAGGGAGAACAACTAATTTCTTGCAGAGATCTAATACAAAAATTGAAATGGGCACACAGTCACAAGTTATTATCGCACCTGGCATGGTAGGGCAATTGTATTTTGAAGTGACAAATACAGGGCAAGAATTAGTATACTATACCGTACAGGTGGTAGATGAACGACGTTATCTAATGAGGTTAACGCCCCAGAGGTAAAACAGAGATAATCTTTCTAAATTTAGAATTTATATTTTTTATTTCTACTTGGTTTTATAGTTTCTACTTGCGATCCGGCCAAACGACAACAGTTAGTGTAACTGTTTTAATACCACAAAATACACCTGGTAATACTGTAGATCATATAACATTTTCCGTTGCTGGATCAGGTACAACAACGTCACTGAGCCTTAATCTCAAAGTTATAACTACAATTGATTCTGAGGTATAAAAAAATAAATAAAAATTAGAATTATTATATGTATGTATACATCTTGTATTTGTACAGGACTATACATCTCCCTCTATTGAATGGACATTTGGCAGTAGATGTGAGGGAGTTTCAACAGATTCTAAAACATGTTCAGAACGTTTTTGGAATTTGTACATTACAGTCCAAGACTGGCAAACTGGTATTATGCGTTTGCAATCTACTCCGCACGACGGTTTAATATATACCAAACCTTACACTATCGGTACAAGTGAACCATTGAAAGCTACCTACATAGCCTCTTGCTGTGAACCTAAAGTGTCATTAGTAGCCCATGATATAGCCGGAAATCAGCGTTCGACAACAATTGATGTCAGAGATATAGTATTGACAGAAGCATCTATAGCAGCCATTGCTTTAGGTGTCATTCTTCTAATACTACTTATTGTACTGTTAATAGCCGCTATAGTATGGTGTTGTCGAAGACGAAAAGTAGTATTAGATTTACCAACGTATCGATCACATTCAACCAGAGGCATGGAGTAAACAAGAGTCATTGAGTTTTAATATTTTAAGTGCCAATTAATTTTTTAAGTGTCAAGTATAATAAGTTATAAATTAAAAATATATACCTTCGTCCAAAAAAGTTAATACTTTTTAATCTAATTGTTATTGTTTTTCGTAAATACTTAGTTACAGTTTAGTAATCAACATAAATCTAATTATCTCGGTAGCAATACATACTGTCGAAGGCTAACATACTAAATATTGTACATGCGAAAAGTATGATTTAAAGACAACTAAAGTATATTGGGCTTTATTGATAAGTAAATACATAATATAAAAAATATTGAATTCAGTGAAAACATAACGGTAATTTTTATAAGATACAATTAACTTAAGAGAACAAAGCTAAGACTCTGACCGTATATTATTGAAATACATGGATCTATTATGAAAAGCAACGAATGTGAAATGTTAAATGAAATGCAACTGATGTTCAGTTGCATAATTCATTAATAGAATTTGTTGCAAGTGCTACGTTTTTGTTACAGTAGACTCTTCCAAAAGACAGGGTTTAGAGTATATTGTTATTAACTCAGCCCTTAATCCTTATCAGACAAGTAATAAAATGTAACACGACGATTTAGATTATTAAACACTTTAAATTTCTTGCTAATCTTTAAAGAAATCGTCTAATTATTTTAGTACTTTTGTACTTTTCCGACCTTGTTTAAAATGTCTAAAGAATTTATAAACAGAGGAAAATTATTTTCAAGGGAACTAAAGGAAATAGTTGAGACTAAAAGGATTGCAATGGCTAATTAAGAAATAAGTGAATTTAGATACACTGTTGAAGTAATAATGAGATTTAAAATATTTAAATAATAAAATGTTTTTATTACTTATAATCGAATCGAAAGAAAGTAAAGCAATTTCCCCAACTTTTTCGATCAGCCCGTTCTGACAAACCATATTTTAAACGACAACAGTTTCGTAGACATGAAAGCAAATTATTGTCAACGGTATTGTGATAAAATGTTACAAATTGAAACGGGGAATACTGATAAGCATATCAAAATGCAACAACAATAAATAACTACATCATCAAACCGATCAACAGGTTGTATAAAATCTAAATTGAAGTAACAATAATAGAAATTTACGAGTTTGCCTACTTTTGACAAATAATTTATATGCATCTGTACCCATGATATACATATGTAAGTATGAGGGTGTAGAAAGATATGACTTACCTCTTGTAACTAGACCAGTAGGCGTAACGACTGGAGCTGGGATAGGAGCATGGACTATTGGCGGTGCTGCTGGAAGCAATAAGGGTTTATTGGGAAAGTCATCAAACGTTAAACCTGTAACAGAAGCACTTAACAGAGGATTTTTTATTGGAGTAGCGTTTAGACGCTGTTGTTTTTGGTTTTCACTCATTATATTCACTTTTTCAAATATTATGACATATATACTCTATGTATTGTTTTAGTTTTGCGACAAATAAAAACTGTTTTTAATGGCACTTTTTATAACGAAAAAACACTAGATAGATGAAATCTTCTCAGAAAAATTACCAAAAAACTTTTTTACACATCACCACAATAAAATGTCAAAAACATATGATCATTCAAAATAAACAGAAACTGCCTTACCGACATATGAAAATAATAACAAATGACAATTGTGAATGATTCTTTTATTTTTTTTTTTTTGTTCTGAACACAACGTGCTAGAAAAAACAAACTACAATTATTACTTGAAATAAATTGTTCTCTTTGATGATTTTAAAATATGGCAGAAATAATTAAAGAAATACAAGAACGGGATTTGTCCGAATATGAATCCATCAAGACAAGTGGTATATGCACTGATGAGGAGCTACATAAATTGATAAAAGAGCGAGAACGTTTTGAAACAAAAATTATCCAAAGCAAAAAAATGATAATAAATTACATAGAATACATACAATTCGAAAAAAATACCCACAAGTGGATAACGGAGAAGGAAAAACAATATCATTGCCACCTAAACGATGTGAAGAAATCCATAATCCAACGGATTATTAAACTATATCGCACCGGCACCCAACAATTTCCTGAAGAGGAAAGACTCTGGAACAGTTATATACAATTTAGTAAGAAATCAAATCCGGGCCAAGTTGCTGGTATATATGAAAAAATGTTAGGGGTAAGTCGAGTATTACTACTATACAAACTGCTTTAATAAAAGTGATTGATTGCTCAGCATTCTTCCAATGCTAATTAGCACACCAATAATAGTATATTGTAAAATTATTAACTTCAACTGTTTTCTATTTTAGTATCATGGAGACAAGGACACCATTTGGTGCGACTACGCTTTGTGGGCTTACGAATCGACACAATTATTAAAAAATGTCAAGGAAATATTTTTTCGAGCTCTGAAACGGAACCCTACTTCAGAAGTAATAAATTTGACATTTTTCGACATACTCATTAAGGAGACTGTGAGAATTTCAAACGTGGATAATAAGCTTAATGTTGCGGAACGTCAACTCGGTTTAGATAGAGCTGTTTTGCTGTATCGTAACAATAGAGCAAAGATAACAAATGTTTCTTACTACCTAAAATTATTGGAAAGATGTGAAGATCCCTTATTTGTACACTGTACTGTCCTTCTGCAAAAAGAAATAATAGACGATATTCTCAAATATTTCTATGCCGAGGAAATAGTTTGGGACTATTTAGCTCAAAGGGAATTAAAAGGCTACAATATGATTGACTTGCAAGAAATTACATCGAAAAAAGTGGCTGAAATACAAGATATGCAAACAAATTTGGAGGATGAAAAAGATCCCTCAATCAAGGGAGAAGTGTGGAAGGTCAGAAGTTTAAAAACTCGTATAGAATTATGTTTTCGTGTTTATGAAAAAGCTGTTGAGGCAGTGCCTTCGGAAGCTATGTGGTCATATTTCATAAACGCTATGATGGATCTTAATCAAGATGTGCGAATGGAAGGTGAACTAAAAAGGCATTGTTTGGCCAAAGCTTTTAATATGGGTCATAAATCTAGACTTATGAGTGTCGAGCACTATCAAGCCTGTGTTGAAATGCTTCTCAAGTCACCGAATGGCATTAAACAAGTGGAGAAATTATTAAGTGAAGCCACAGAATCAAATAAAAGTGAAAAATTCTACGAACTATGGATGAGAGCATATGCCGAAACACAAAACGAACCCAAATTTTACGAAATATTTTGTAAAGCCAACAAAGACTTGGGTACTGCAAAATGTGCTTCCATTTGGCATTTGGCTTTAAAATTCTACAAAGCTTTCCATGAAGAGCAGCCTAAGAAATTAAATGAAATTCTTAAAGAAGCTTCCAAGCAAATACACCAGGAGTTTGGGCAATTCAGAGCATATTATTTGGAATATACAATGACATATGAATCCCTTAAAAAAACCAGACAACTTTATGATGAATTGTGCCAATTACCTCCACCCTGTTTGGAACTGCATAAGAAAATGGCCGAAATCGAATTACAAGCGGGCACTAATGTTAGTAATATGCTTAAGAGAACTAAATATTTCTTATTAATGAGGATTTTTTTTTAATTTCAGTCCAAAGGTGATGTTAGCAAGATACGCAAGTGTTACGAAAATGCCGTACACTATTTTGGAAAAGGCAATGTGGAGGTCTGGATAGATTTACTAAAGTTTGAAAGAGATTTAGGCAATCTTAAATTAATGACTTTAATATACGAAAGAGCAAAAAATACATTACAGAGCGAATTGGTGGAAACATTTATTACCGAATATTCACTGTTAAAAGTGTTGATGTGAATTTTAAATACTGTATTTTATAGCTTTAGATAATAAGGTTGAGAAGCAAATAACAATTTTTATTTTTAATAAACATGTTCCAAATAAAAGAATAAAATAATTTAGTATTTTATTAAAATAATGTATACTTTATTTGTGTTGTTGAATAGAATTAAACAAATTGTTATGAATTTTCAGTTTTTAAAGCACTGGCAGGCACAATTTTTGCAACTTTACGCGGTTCTTTAACTAATGTGTTCGGACATTGCATCTCTGTCCAACTTACTGGTACCATGGGAACACTTTGAGGACCACATTCACTAGCTACTGCAACAACCACACCTAATTCATTCTCCGCTGTGCTCAACTGGTAGCAGGACAACTCTGTTTGCGGCAACTTTACAGAAGAAATTAAATTTATTAAAATATTTACTACATATAGATATCGATACCGACATGATATGTAACATATATCAAACATACATGAGGCATATGTAGAAGAAAGTTACGTTAATAACATAATTATCGTATTTTAAGATTTTCATCAATATTAATTGCTTTACAGATAGCTACATAATCATATCTTATTCACAAACATAATCATGAAAATTTTTAAATATGCCATGCTCCCAAAATAATGTTGACCACAGAGTCATTACAAACTTACCACTCTAGCCAATATAATATCACCTGGGCGAAATGATTTATACATCTCAACACGATCCTTTTCAGTGGCTCTTACATCTTCCTTGCGTACCCTGGCACGGTAGTTTTGTTCCAAAACGTGCTCTCCAATGCACAGGATAGCACATTTAGCAAAACGTTGATTTACTTGAAGAACACGTGCAGTAACGACGTCCCCAGCCACAGGTACAATTGTTTGACTACCAGCACACTGAACTTCTATAAACTTGCACTAAAAATATTGAAATGTTACTTAATCTGCTTAAATTAAAAAAAACGGCTATGAATACATTGTCTTTCTCTCGAATATTTACAGTTCCCGCTAGCGTCGCATAAATATAGCCCAAACGCTCATATGTTCCCTGTCCGGCAACAGTGTTTTCATCTGATAAACACAGACGTTGTCCCGGTAAACATATCAAATTTGAATGTTTAACCTGTTTTTCATTACTACTGGCCGTCATTTTAATAATTTTTTGATTTGTTTAAATTTTAAATTGCTTCTCTTTTATTATTATTTAGAATTATTTAAAAGAAAATCTTAATCTAAGTGGGTTGTCAAAATAACTAATGTTTGTTTTTATAAAAAATAACTTCAAATTGTTGCATGTCAAATGTTAGTGTTGCCAACCAATTCCAATAATAACAAATCAACCTTATTTCTTAAATTTTGTAAATTTATTTCAATAGTTTTCAATAATTTTAAAAGCAGCAATAAGTCATCTTATGCAAGTTTCCCTAATGCCGCAGCCTATATTCTATTGAAAATAAGTTGTACTCCTTCTTGATGAATTTATTCTCTTAGAAGAATGTTTCTATTTCCAAAACCTAATAATTGATAAAGCGATTTTTTTGTCACTAGATATGCACACTTAAAGAAATTTGATTTGTGTTGTCAAGTTTTTGCGCCATTTACTGAAGCAACAAATGCCAAAACACTTTTTCACATCGCTTTTTAATTCCATTTACATCCTTTGCTCTTCGTAAATATGGCTCTTTGGGTGGATAAACATCGTCCTCGGGAACTGGTCAAATTAGATTACCACAAGGTATATAAACCTATATAGATATCTTGAAGAAATATATGTACTTTTTATATTGTCTCCGTAGGATCAAGCTGAAAACCTAAGAAACTTATGCCAACAAGGAGATTTTCCGCATTTAATGTTTTATGGACCTTCAGGTGCTGGCAAGAAGACTCGTATTATGTGTCTTTTGCGTGAACTTTATGGTCCCGGTGTAGAAAGACTGCGCAATGAGACCATGACTTTTACAACGCCGTCGAATAGAAAAATCGAAGTAATGACTGTCAGCAGCAATTATCATTTGGAAGTCAACCCCTCAGATGCTGGTATTTATGATCGCGTAGTTGTAATTGACCTGATTAAACAAGTTGCTCAAACTCATCAAATTGATCCTAATGGACAAAGGGACTTTAAGGTAATTGTCTTATCCGAAGTAGACGAACTAACAAAAGATGCCCAACATGCTTTGCGTCGTACTATGGAAAAATATGTAGCCACTTGTCGTATTATATTGTCTGTGAACTCAACATCAAGAGTCATACCCGCTATACGCTCACGTTGTTTAGGAATTCGTGTAGCTGCACCAAACCCTCAAGAAATGTGTTACATTTTACAATCAATTAGCAAACGGGAAAATATTGCCTTACCTTCCGAGCTTGCTGAGCGCATAGTAGAAAAATCTGAGCGTAATCTACGAAGAGCTATTCTAATGCTTGAAGCCTGTAAAGTTCAACAATATCCATTTACCGCTCAACAGGATATAGTCGAACTGGATTGGCAAGTATTTCTCCGAGAGACCGCTAGTCAAATATTAACTGAACAATCCCCATCAAAATTGGAAAAGGTTCGCGATCGATTATATGAATTATTAGCTCAAGGTGTTCCGCCCGACGTCATTTTCCAGGGTTTAGTTAAGGAGCTGGTACGCAATTGTGACATGTCGATTAAGGCAAAGACATTGGAATATGCCTCACTTTATGAGCACCGCATGCAAAATGGTGCTAAACATATATTCCATTTGGAGGCATTTGTAGCACAATTTATGAATATTTATAAGAAATTCATATCTGACACTATGATGATGGATGAGTTTTAAGGAACCTAGCATGTTAAGTTCACATAAATATAATGTCAATGCTTGTATTTATAATAAAAATCTTGTGTTTATTGTTTTGTATCAAAATATTAATATGAAAGTAAATATTCCCTAGAATTCTATACCCAAAAATTGTATAACAAAATTATTATTTTCATTATGTTCCTCTGGTTCCTACACTCCATATAACAATAACATTTCCAATGTTCAATTGCTTTCTGATGACAAATCAAAAAGTGATATGAAATAATATTTCTTTCGACGTCCTCGTCTCATAAATCTTTTGACACAAACTCACAGGGTAAATAATTGCCATGAAAAACATATTGTTTAAACACCTTAAACTGTAGGTCCCGCCTTTTACGGATAAAATAACAACGTGGGTTTTAAAATAATTTTATTTTTTAGCAAACAATTCGTACATGAACATAAAAGTTTTAAATAATAAAATATTAAAATTGTTCATTCATATGATTTTCATCAGTCCATATAACATTTTATAAACTATAACATAATTTTTAATATAATAATGTATAAAATAATTATTTTAGAATACATTTAATTCATACTAAAATTACTCTTAAACTAAACTATGAACCTCCAAGGTACCTTTTCAAAATGTCGGGCAGTTGAGGACAGTGGAACTTTAACAAAGAAAACAGCACATTCATTCATATACACATCCGTATTTCTGATCGTATCAGATAAACATTAACGGAAGAATTTAATAAAGAGATGTATTCGTAATTATTAAGTACCATTATTTACTACAAAAGGTTAATTTGAATAACATAAAACAAAATCAATAAAAGATAATATCTGATTATCTTCCTGGTTATACTTCTAAATCTATGGTTTTGATTAAAAACAAATTTTAAACAAAATTTATATTTATTCCTTTGAAATATAAACTAAGTAAATACATCGATACATTCAAATAATACCTTTTTTTTTTTTTTTGCTAATAAACCGATAAGCATGAATATAATGACAGAATTTAAGATTTCAAATAAATTACAAATATTTATGCATAAAACTAATATGCATCTGAAAACAAAAGGAATCATTCAAACTTTAAAGATTAATTTTATTAAAAAGAACGAGAATTACACAACTATCCCATGAAATAAAGTTTTATTACATCAAAGGGATGGGATATACCATTATTTATTAATTTAATAAAAAAAAACATATAATTTTGTTTTGTTTTAATACAATAAAAGATTATTATTAGTTTATTTAATCTTACAAACAAATTCTAAGATTAAAAAAGGATTTAAAAATACATGTACATATGTATGTATAATTTATTATATTAAAACAAAATAAAGTTATATATTTTTTAATTAAATTAGCAACGAAAATAAAATAAAAGATATTTTGTATAAAATATGTTTGAAATTTTAATGAAATTTCAGTTTATAAATAGATTTTTATTATATAAAAGAATAAAATTGTTTAGAAATTCTATTCTGTTTTCATTATTAAATTAAATATTTTGATTTATTTAACAGAAAAAGCAGAGTAGCCACATTGCTTGTTCTTGTTTACTTTTCATTTATAAAAACTCATCCTTTAATTCAATAAAATCTTTTGTTTTATAATATAAAATTTAACCGTTTTTACTATTTGGAATATTTAGCAATCAGATTGGAGTATATTAAACTAAACAAAATATTCGATTATGTAAATACGATATTAATAAAACTTTTTATTTGTTTGTTTTCTAATAATAACTATAAACAAGATTGTACATGAGCGTTAACTGGTCAGGTATTGACAATTTTGAATGGTTTGTATCTGACAAAAATATCTTCCTTTTGTGAATGTTGCTGCTTTGTGTGTTTATTTAAACTATTTCTATCTGCAAATAAATGCAAACAGTAACAACATTGGAAATTTGTTATTAATGTTCTATTATAGTTATTATTAGTACATAAGGCAGTTGAATTACTATCACTAGCTTTAGAAGATGTATTTATTTTTAATAGGTCCTGGAGCCATTGATAATTATTATACTCTGTATTACAGGTAATGTTACATGTTTTAGGCACTTCTTTAAAAGTTTCACTATACTTTTCTAATGTAAAAGAGGTTGTAGAGATTTTTGACTTCCGTTTTGATAAAGGAATTATATGTTGACACTGTTTGTTGTGTTCCTCCAGAGTAGAGACATTTTTAAAAGCTTTATTGCATTTCAGACACCTACAATATTCATTGTCTTTATGTTGTTGTAAGAGATGCAAGTTAAATATACGAAAACCTTTAAATTTCTTTGAACAATAGTTACATTTGAATTTCTGTAAATCAATTTGTCGTATAGGCGGTTTGACTTTAACTTTTACAAATTGCGGCTTCTGTACATTGTCTTTTCCTTTGCCCTTAGGTTTTCTTTTTTCATTATCTTTATTTTTGCTACTACCAGATCCTTTCTTAGGTCTCACTTTGGTTAATTTTACTACACTTTGATTATTTTTCACTGTATCCTTTGGTTTCGGTTTAATTCTAATTTGAATTTTTGTTTTATTTTCGACCAATTTTGTTTCTAGTTTTTCTGGTTTTCTTTTGATCAAATTGGTTTTCAGCTTTTCGGTTTTTTTAGTTTTTAAGATTTTTTTAAACTTTTTTGCAGAACTGTCTTCAATTTTAAGCAGTTCTTTAGACTTTTGTTTTGATTTAGATTTAACATTAGACTTATTTATCGTATCGGATGTATGAATTCGTCCTTTCGCTGTCCTTTTGGCATTCACAACAGTTGCCTTTACATCATTTTGTACAAATTGTTCTGCTATTATAGGCTGATCATTTGATTGATGTCTATTTACGTGCCTCAAATGATGCAGGTAACCCGCAACCACTTTATGACAGATCTTGCATTCAAAAAAGAAAGTTTTTCTCTTTATAAATTGGAAGATCTTGGCGGTTTTAGCCACTTCTTGTTGGCGGGCAACATTCCAACCAAAAGCACTTACATGTACTAACTCCCTTAAATGACTTTTGTAATCTTGATATTCATGTGAAGTAATAAGATGGCGGCATAAGGATAAATACTGGGCTCCACATTTTGCTTTGCATACTGGACATTTAAGTTGTTTCATCATAGGGTCTTTGAGAGATTTAGATTCATTTGCATGTTTGTCTATGATATGATCTTTGTGATCTTTAAATATTTCATCAATGCGACCACACAGTTGACATTCGTAAAATGTGGTACGTTGCATGTAGCGCAGTCTTATAGTCATACAACTGTCCTGACCAGTGCGTGGTTTTTCTGATAAAACATCACCGTTATATTCTCGATGTTTGCAGCGCATATGATGTATTAAACGCTTAATTTGTGTAAAACCAACTTGACACAAAATACACTTGACACCTTGGTGAATACGTTCGTGGACTGAAAGGCTTTCATTATCAGGAAATTTTGTTTTACAGAAACCACAACTAATAAAATTTGAAACTACTTTGGTAGTTCTACGATCAATTAAAGATTTTTCATTTTCTTGCCTCACAGGACATTCTTCCATTTCAGAATCACTTGAAACCAAGCTTAGACTGGCCACTAAACGTAATTGTTTATCATCGTAACTTTTACGTTTCCTCTTTTTCGACACTGAAGAATTATCTTTCTCTGAATCAACTTTTCTGAAGACAATTTCTTCATCATCTTCCAGTGATGGATGGCAGTTTCCAGATTTTTGGTTTTGATTGTGGTTTTCTATGAAAGGCAAGCCTTTTGAACAATTTGTTATAGGCATAAGTAGACCACAATTCTTGTCACCTGTTTCAGTGGTTTTACATTCATTTTCTTCACCATCATCCAATTCTATAATAGCCACTATACGGTGTCCCTGTTGATCGACTAGGCCAGACTGTGTTTGCGGAGGCAAAATTGGCATTACTGCAGCTGGAGTGCTTTCGCGCGATGTTAGAATCTCTATAACCTTTGATTCGTCACCTTCACTACTGCCAGCAGAGGATTGTGGTGGTGTGTACGTCGAATGGAATTGGCTGACAAACTGTTGAGTTTGCTGATCCGTCGTCGTAGCATCTGTCAGAAGCTGAGATCTAAACTGTCTTTGTTGATCAATTTTTTTCATAAAAATGTCATACAACATGTCGTTGTCATCAACAATTACAGGAGTTTCAGGGCGCTGTTGTCTCTGGTGAAAATCGTCTTTTGATGAAGAGTAATTCTGTTGTGATGGCAGTGGCATTTTGTTTGTGTTGTTTATAACGTCTATTTCAATATCACTAAAGCTGTCATTATCAATATCATCTAAACGGTGGAAAATGTGTATACGTTCATCACATTCCTGGCATATATTACCCAGCGTTGGTGTGGTGAGCAAAAGCTGTTTTAAAATAAATCCACATTATAAATATGATAACTTTAGTTTCCTTCTCAAATGTATGAGTTCTATACTTATTTTTAATAAAAATGTATTGTTTATTATGAAATCACCCATATACTCGCATAGTAGTTGGTGGTGCATTGGTATGTGTACTTATGTATGTTCTACTTAAAACAAACTAATCTTACCTTTTTGGAAGCCTTACTGTTTTCTTGACCTTGTTGCACTGCCTGACCCAACTGCTTTTTGTTCATTTGTCGCAATTCCTTGGTCGTATATTTAAGATTCTTTTCCGAACGACAAATGCGACAAACTTGCATTTTCCCCATATTGAACATTTTTTAGATGTGGCAAGAAAAATGCCTGGACACTTTTGTAATTAACTTTTTACTCTATTATTATAAGCCACAGTAAATACATAAAATTTTTACATTAAAGTATTTTATTCGTAGCAACAAATGATCTATAATATAAATTTCCCTTTGTTGGCTTTTCCATTAATTGTTTATTTGCAAAATACCAATGAAAAAAAAGAAAATATTAAATGACAGAGCGGTAAAAAAGTCGCTTCTGTCAATATAATTGTCTGAATAAAAATTGGTAACGTTTTGTTGTATTTTCGAACTGCCAACCGTATTTAAAACAACTTAATTGTTGACGAGAAAACTATGTATACATTTTTAAGGAAAATAAGGTTTTCGTATATATTTAAGATATTATCAATATGTTAGCTGTGATCAATATTTGTTTACTATTAATTAAATTAATTTATTAAAGTATTAATTAAGATTTTGGTTTTCATAAACTAACATATCTTTCATAACACTTCCAAATTGGTTACAGATTTTTTGACAGTTCAATTTCTAGGTTATGTTAAATTATTTACCGCCAGACGGTTTACAATATTTTGCATCTGTCTTTTGTATTTTAATAAAATAAAGCAACTATATGAATTAAAAACAAAATTGAACTGTATAATATAAGAAATGGAAAGTTTAAGTTATCGTGAAGTAATAACGACAAATTCATGTGAAGAAGAATGGCATGAAATCACTTTAAACACTGGTGAAAAAACATATACGGATTAAATGGTGAATGTGATTTAATTTTGTTTTTACCTTCAGGTGGTACCCATAGCACTTTGCAGGATATCAAAGTTGCTGAAAAAGCTGGTGGATATTGTTATAAAAATGTTTCCCTAAATCATAATCGTAATCGTTTCATATATTGGCGTACATATCAGGATATTTTGGAATTGTCTGAAATAAGTTTGGATTTTAATTTGTATCAAAACAATTTGCGTTATAAATTCACTGATTCGCCCGTCATTGCCGTATCAATCACTGAGCAAAGCAAACACATTGTTTTGCTAATTAGTACCGTTTGCAGTCTACATCGCATATGCTTTCCTCATCCTGATTCTTTAGCTGATGGCTCCTACGTTGGTGCCAGTTCCTCCGGTGGCGTGAACAATACACCATTGGATTTTAATGAATCGCATTTGTTTTCAATTTTTAAAGATACAAATGCATCGGCAGCCCGGGATCCAAATAGTTTTTATGTTATTGACACATTGGGATCTTCAAGTAAGTTTTATTTTGTCTCTTGTAAGGTAATTATAAGATATTTTAACAATTTTTTAATTTAGATAGCCATATGCCACATGCTGCTGCCAGTTTCCTTTCGTCGAATGGCGAAGAAGCTTACTTTGCCTTGGCCTGTCAAAATCAGTTGATGTTGTACACTATGAATTGTAACACTGGTCATACTATTGGACATCAATTGAAAGAACACCATATTATGCCTAGGCTGTTTTCGAATATAAAGGGAGCATTAACGTACGTATAATTACAAAATTTAATTTATACTTAATTACGTTTCGTTGAAGCAAATTTTCTACAGCAAACGTAAATACTGTATCCTAGACGTCGTTTAGGATAGGGGGGTCAATTCGTGACATTTTGGTTAATATAAGTGAATACATAATGAAAAGAGAATTTCGGATCCAATGTACAATGTACAACAGAATTTACTCATTTTGTTATCTAGGATTTTACTTCTAAAACATTTATTTAATTCAGTGCATTTAGATAAATTTTAATTTATCATCTATGATTTTAACAATTTATTAATTTAGAGGAAGAACTGATACATCTGATGCCGATCATGCAAATTCACTGGTTTTTACTTGTGTAAATAATCAAATTATGCTTTTGGCCTTATATCGCAATGATCATTTACGTATTTGGTCTACAATAAATATGCAAATTATTTGTGCCATTAATTGTGTACGAGAAGGCAGCGAACAACGAATGCAAGGGCGTATGTTAAATTGTTGTTAAATGTGAAAATAGAAATTGAAAGTATTATATTTCTTTGCAGCTCAAAATAATGCTTTGCGCAAAATAAACGCTACTAGTTTCTGCGCCTTTCTCTCGCATTCATCTGGTTCGGAATTCGTGTGCGTTGATTTACAAACAGATAACAACAACAGCAGTGGCTTAAGTTTACAGCGGCGTAAAATAATTTCCGCACCACAGTTAGATTTGACAGATTTTGATGTGTGTGAATCTAGAATATGGGCATTGTGGAGTAATGCAGAAGGCGAATTTAGCATATCCAGTTTCTCTCTTGTGCGGGGAATGGGAATGAATTGGGTTTCGGCTGCTATGGAACCCCCACCAGATCGTTATTGTTTAGGTATGGAACACGGTATGGACCCTAGGGAAGCCTATTGTTCCCATATTTTCCATCCTGGAAAGTTTGAAAGGAGTGTTATTGCAAAGGCTTTGTTCGTAAGTTAATTTCATACACTTAAAACTTGTTTCTCAAATGTAATTTAAAAAAATTATTTGCAGATGTTTCGCAGATCAAATGTTCGGTTTGAAGGTAAACACTGCACAATGAATCTGTTAAAGGAACATGTTTGCCAGGCTATTGAAGACGAATTGCAGAATGAAGTAAAAGATTTTGATGTTTCGGATGATGATTATTTAGAAATTTCTACAAGATTATGGGAACGTTTCTATTCATGTTGCGAACAGTATCACATGAAAGCTTCTCAACCAAGTGGATTATTGATACTTGAACCTCTAGATGGTGTATGCGTCGTAAAAAAGAATACATTTTCGCTACTCAGGCCTTGTGAAACGATAGAACATTTAATGTTAGCCGGTGAAGACGTTGAGGAGAATATCGTGGTGTCACTCCATTTCCCCGACAACGAACGCCAAGGTAGAGATTTAGTCAATTTGGTGGAACTCTTAGCTCAAATTGAGAAATGGTTGCCGGAAGATATTAAACTAGATTTGGATCGTAAACTTTATCAGTTAGAAATGCCAAATGTACTAATCGAGAAATTAACAGATGACCTATTGGCAGGCGATACTGAAAAGGAACTTTTACCTCCTAACTTTCTGGTGGCTATTAGACAAAAATTGCAATCGATTAAAAATCTACGTGAAGCCATATCAATGTTGCTTGATATTTTGCGCATGGATAATGGTTATCCAGAAACGATGCATACTAATTTCACTAATTTAAACCATAATGCAAGAATGTTTATGTCGTTGGGAGCTCTGTTTGGTAGTCAAGTGGGTTTATCCCTATTATCCGAAACTGTCCGACAAAATTCCTTAATACGCTTTGCCATATGCCGCAACCTTTTGCTTCTGCAACAAATTTTAATTGATACGCATTCTCTACCTGTCGATACTTTAGAGTGTTTGAGGTCTCAGTTTATGCCAGACGTTTTAATATTTTTACAATCCTACCACGTCATGGTATGGATATCGGAAACTCCGGTCAACATCAATTCGGCCGCTTCTATGGAAACATCCATGCAAAGATTAAACCTATTACAATTAACTTCAGGATCTGGTCGAATTTATTCTACTGGCGGTAAATGTAATTCGGCACCTTTATTGCAAGTTTTTCTCGGCGCTAAAGGATTATATACGGCCCTTGCTTTATACGCCGATAACATTAAAATTGTAGAAAACGTGTCATTCCAGCAAACTCTAATGCCTCTGTCGACTATCGTCAGCCAACTTATATGGCCGGTTTCATTTAATTTCATATTCGGAGAATGGCTGTTCAGTACTTGTCAGCACATCATAATAGCAGACTATGTTCGCCTCTTGAATAGTTGGTGCGAATGGAATATCTGCTCAAGACAGTTTATTTTAGCTGTTACTTTACTTGATAGCGGCGAGTCCTGTAAGGCTTATGATTTGTTTTTACAATCAGCCAAAGGCGTTGTTAAGGAACACTTTTTATCGGAGAAAATTCTTAAAAATACCCCCTACGCTACTTTGTCTGAAAAACTGTCTGACATTGAAACTGACAAGAAACAATTAAAAGTAACACATCAATGCATAGCTCAATACTATCTAAAAGTTATTCAGCTTTTTGAACAACACAATGCCTTAGATCATATAATATCTATGGCTCAGGTGGCAATTGGTTTGCTGGACAAAAATGATCCACAATTGCCTATGTTTCAATCGATCGTTTTTAATAATCATTTACAATTGGAGCATTATGAAGAGGCTTATCATTCGTTAATATATAATGCGGAATTATCACGTCGTAAAGATTGTCTGCGTCAACTGGTGATTACACTGTTTAACCGAAAGCGATACGATTTATTGATGCATTTTCCATATGTGGGTCTGCATGAAGAATTTGAAAATATTGTCGAATCCCGAGCTCGTTCGCAAACCATGGACAAAAATGAAATTTACGATTTTCTCTACTCTTTTCATGTCAATAACGGCAACATGAGGAAAGGTAGGTTTAACATACATTTACATTAATGAATTTCCTTTAATTACTCTTATGTAATTTAGCGTCAGCGGTAATGTATGAGCAATCTATGCGTTATCAACTTGAAGGGGATACATTGGAATCTCTGAGCAAACGGTTTTCATCCCTATTAGTTTGCTTGAATTGTTTATACCTAATCGATGATCGTTATCGTTGGATAGCTAAACCCGTTATAGGCGATGAGTACGATATAAGTAATACTTCTAAAGATGGAGAAGACAATGGAAAAAACGATGATGAGCATAGTTTGTTAACAAAACCACAAGTTGTAGTTCTTGAAGTAAAACACATTAAAAAGGAAATGTTACATACAGAAGCGCTCATAAAACTATCAGAACATCGCAAAGATATACACTCATTCTTAAATGCTGGACCACAAGAACTGACGATGGTATTAGCTAGTTGTGGCTTATTTACATCAGCCCTTAAATTGGCAAAAGGATTTGATATGAGCCTATTGCCCATTTTTGATAGTTTGACTGCTGCCTGCGTGAGAACAGCGGATGAAAACCCCACCGATGCCTGGGATTGGTTACAAGAAAATGATTTGGCCGATTTACCACATCGCAACAAAGCTTCAGATATGGCTTGGTCTCTATTACGAAAATTAGTGGAAGACAACGAAACGGAAACCTCAACACAAATACGCAAATCAGTAGTTAACAAGCTACTAAGTTTACATGCGTTTGTACCGCTGTGGCTTCAAAACAGCTATAAATTATCCAATTGTTCGGAACTTTTACGTCTCTACGTCAAACATAATCGTCTTTTGGAAGCTGCCGAATTGGCACAAGAAATGATTTCAGCTATGTTAGGCGCAGGCAGCGAATATTTTAGTTTTAAGCATTCAATCGCAGTCACAAATCCAGAAATGTGTCTACCTCTCAATTCCATTGATTTACTTTTACATGGATTGCAACTAAATAATGATGATATCGAATATCGTCAGGCTCAAGCAGAACTTCAAGATAAGTTACACAAGTATATAGAGACTGCAACGCGTACGGCTGAGGATAAAATTGAAATGTCTTTTCAAGTTAATCGTGAACGGCAATAGCCGCCGAAGTTTTCAAATTTAAGTTAAAGATAATCGTACACTATGCTAAGTTTTTTAATTTTACTATTCTTAAAACTTTTAATAAAACATAAAGATTCAAAAATTATTAAAGATTAAATGAAATTATCTAACATTTATGCAATCTACTAACGGCTATCTAAAATTATTAGTGCCTTACCATAATTGATCCTACGTACGTCCCACAAAACTAATGGAGGGACGGTCCAAGATCAGACCGAAGTCTGAAACTGTGCTGTATTCCGGTAATAACAAATACCATATAGATTAAAAACTGATTTTAAATTTCCAATTGGTATATATTTATTTATTAATAATTTTCGTATTGGAGTCACCCAGTATTTTTTCTATTAAAAGTTGGCAGCTCTATTCGTTGTCACTTCTTTTTTTTCGCAATTTTGACAGTAGTTTTTTATCTCCCAGTTTGTGAAGTCGGTTTTTATTGGAGAAGTTTTTCATAATTTTTTTATTGTCGATTTTTAAAAAAGAAACAGAATTGTTATAATAAAAAAAACTCGTAATCACTTTAGTCGTAAATACATTTTTAAAATTTTTTTGGTTTCAAAAGTTGAGCGTAATAAAATCAAAGTCTTTTACACTGAAGCCCCCTAAAGGAGGAGGCCCACACGTCTATTTTATAAATACATACGACAAAGACGACATTTATTGTCTGTCGTTTATCATCACCATAAACCTTGATAGAGAACTACTACTGGGGCATAAAAAAGTTGGAAAAATAAACAAAATAATTTGTTGCCTGGTGGAAACCTAAAATGGTGAGTAGTACTCTAAAAGAAGATTATTGAATGAAGTTTTTCCCATAATAGTTTATTACCCTTTTTTTACAGTCTTCCCCTCTAGCTTTGGTGGACTCATTGCTACGTGAATTCTATACTGCGACCACACCTAATAACCGCAAACGAGAAATTGAATCAGAATTGTTATCGTTTAAAAGCCAACCGGACTCTTGGAAGACATGTCTTTCTGTAGTGGGTAACGGCAGTGTTTTTGAACAGAACCAATTTCTATGGTTTTTTTGCACATCCACTTTGGAACAGACAATAACACGGCGATGGATGCAACTTGGCAGTTCGGATAGGGCCATGTTAAGGGAAGTGCTATGGAATGGATACATAAACTTAACGAACAGATCTGCAAAAAGACAGCGAGATACTTATGCTCAATTAATAGCCTTAATGGGGAAACGAGAGTTTCCCGATGAAGATCCCAATTATATTATGCATTGTATTGCATTAGTAAAATCAAATTTTGTCTTGGGAGTTTGTTTACTGCGCACTACATCCGAAGAGGTAGTTAGTAATCGAGAAGATGTAAGCACCGATAGAAAACAATATTTTCATTCCTGGTAAGTTTTTTACACGTCATTGCACTGATAAATACATGCATAGACACATATGGCGTAGTAAAGAAAACTCTATTATATGTGCATGAAATCGTAAGTTACATTTAAAAAGTCATTTTTGAATGTTTCTATTGTATCAAGAAAATTGTTCACCATAAATGGACAAACTTAATCACTTACAAGTCATTGGCTGTCAAACTTATACAACACGACATACAAATTAATAAAGCCATCTATCTGTTGGAAGAATAATTGATTTATTTTTACTTTATCTCAAGATATTTTCTTGTTATTTCACTGAATGTGTTAGTAAACTATAATTTTCGTAAAAACTATGTGTGACAACTGTTTAATTTTTGTTAAATTAACATTTCAAATAAGTTGTAGCGCCATTTAAATTTAACATGATCCTTTTCAATGGAATTTAATATATGGATTTTATTGTGCATGGTCTTATTTGTTCGTCTCTCAAAGCTAATAAGGTACTAGACATTTTTGTAGGTTTTTTAATATCATAATTAAATGATATCAGTCTGTTGCTATAGCCAAATGGATGTTATTTAGATAAACTATCGATATACACGATATCTAGTAAATACAATGGTCTTGACCCCATTACATTATTTTCAGTTTGATATTATTTTAAAAAGTTTTATTTCTAATTACGACATTTCTTTTATCCGTCGTGTAGTATCGTGCTCAATATTACATAATTTTTATTCTTACGAGTCGTGTTTATGCTATTTAAGAAATTTTTTTTAACAATTATACAACTTTGTCAATTTAAACATACATACATATGTATACGAGTGTAATTTAAGGAGTACTTTTTGTAACAATAATATTTGACATGTTTTTAATGTGCATTTAAATGTTTTTTTTTTGTTTTTGTTTTCAAAGCACGTCAATGTGTATGCCTGAAGTAATGGATCTATTAACAAAATATTTACTAATCGCTGTGTGTCATATAAATGGCAAAGATATTCATTCCATATCAAATACTCTCATGGATTATAGTTTAGTAACTTCGCTGCCAAATGACAATCAATTAAGGTAAATTGAAGTAATTCTCCACTGTTAGCTTAACATTATATTTCAACAGCCTACGTTAATTAACATTTTTGTTTGTTCATATAGTTCCTCAGTGTTGGAACTGCTAACATGTATCCAACATTTAGTTTCATGGATTAGAACAGACTTAATATCTGAGTATTTTCTTATGTCAATTTTGGATATATCACAGTGGCGTTCATCACATCAAGACCTGTCATTGGCTGGCTTAACTGTACTGAATGAACTCTTGTATTTACAAAAGTCTCTTCCTCACAATTTCAATCTGATGTCAAGCATTAATGTTCTGTTAGATCAACATAATACGTCTAAACAGCAAAGTGAAATGTACATAGATAAATTTCGTGAGCTACTTCGCTTGTATGCTGCAAAATATTGGCCTAAAATGCTACAAGAATCCTCAGTATTGGATGCGTTTTTAAAATCATTATATGGTTGCACTGTATTGCGTAAGTAGCATTACTAGATGTCTTAACAATTTAAATAGTTTTTTTTTTTACTTTTTATCTTATCTATTTCAAAAACATGTATCTTTTAGAAAATGGTGCATACGACTTTACAGAAAAACTAGAAATTTGGACTCCTATCATAAAGGGTTTAACCACACATGATAAATTAAATCGCTATAATGATGTCATAGATAAATTAATGTCCGAAATTATGCATCGCATACAATTTGAATACAATAAGACTGAATTGGAACTACTGGACAACGAACTAATGGAAGATAATGTAAATATTTATTTGTTTGTTTCTTTAATTTTCTGTCACAAGTATTTTATAATTTCGTATTTTAATTTTTGAAGACACAAACGGAATGGCAACAATACCTTACTCAATGTATAGAGTGTATCGCACTGATAGCCGAGTCTCGACCAAATGTAGTATTTGCACAAGTATTTAGCCATTGGTCCAGACCTCATGTTTATATACAAACTATAGAGAGTGATATAAACAGTGGTAAAAGTTTCGAGTTGTCACGTAAAATTAAATCTCAAAACTTTTCAGAAAACTTAAGAGATTTTTCTACCGTCTGCCAGGCTGTTGTAAGAATAGCACCTCTTTTAAATACGAATTCCGAAGCTGGAATGGATCTTAACTGCCATCTAAATATACTAGCAGAAAATTTAATAACAACATTGAAATTTTTTACTAGTAACAAATTACATACCATTAATGTTGACGCATCAACATTTCAGACTGATTATGATTATCTGTAAGTATTTGTGAGCCTAAGTTTGATCATTTTGATAACTCATTTGTATTTGTCTTTTAGATATGCTCAAGTGCTTATGGCCATACGCAGCATTTTACCTATAAATGAAGCACTTAAATCGGATCAAATGCTGTCTCAAATATTCGATTCGTTGGGCAGTATTTTTCAATCCAATACGATTATGGGTAGTTCACCCCTTATTTATATGGCAGCTAGCCAGTTGCTATTATGTATTTCATCTGTGATTCGTCCGAAATGCCTATTGGAAATACCCACAATTGTAAATCTTATGCAGTCGGGACCTCGTCTAACGCATTTACCACGTCAAGTTATTGCAAACATTTATATAAGTCTTATTAGTTACCTAGTTTTGCCTTGGAAAAACGTTGAGGAACAACAGCAATTCTATTCGCGACGTTGTATTATCTTAAAGGAATACGTCGAAAGTTTGGCACAAAGCTTCTTAGAACTGGACTTGAGTTCTTTGAATATCACCACGAGTGAAGCTAAAGTATCATCAATTTCATTGAGCTTATTAGTAACATTCAGTTTAGTAATCGAATTCTTTAAAGACTCTCCAAACACAACAAAAGACATGTTGGCATCTACTTTCAAGGTACATACATATATAAAAAAATAATTGTCACGGACAAGGAGGGCTATATGATGAACTGTACAAAATAATTTTGTTTTCTTTCTTTAAAGCCCATTATAACGAAAGCTTTAATGATTTATAATGCATTTGGCCAAACTAGCAATGCAATCTCCATTACCGTTGCTGAGTTTAGTTTGAGTGTTTTGCGAACATTGCAAAGTCAATTAGGTACACAATTTATTAAAGAGATGATAACACTTTTTATTACAGTAAATGTTAGGTGAGTTGGAAATCTTTGTCTTTTTTTGTTTAAATGGAAAAAAAGAAGCATATGTGTTCATACAATATATTAATATGTGTATATTTTATTTTAGAGAACAATTGACTCTTAGCCGCGTGGTAGTAATTGAAAAAATTTTACAAATGTTTCAATTAATTGTTCAACAACCGGGTAATGCATCCCTAGCCATGTTGCCTTCAATATTAGACTTTACATTTGAGCACATAATGCCTCTACTGCAAATGGAAAATAGTGTTGCTGATACCACAGACTTGACGAGTGTAGTATATTCATTGTTCGATAGGTAATTAAAAACTGTTCAATAAATTGATTGTATTTTTTTTTAATTCCTATTATCTTCTAATGTAGTATTCTCACATGCAAATGGCAGTATTTTTATAAATCACATGTCCAGCCTAATGGTGTTTTACAACAACAAAACGGTAACAATGCCAACAGTAGCACATCCATGAATCCCAGTGACAACTTACACCCGGAACATTTTATGGCCATTATGAATGCATATGGACAAATTGTAGTCACCGGCAATGATCCAAATATTGTTCGCACTGTTTTAATGTCAATGCAAAACGTTCACGAAAAATGGCGCCTTTATCAGCGGCCTTTGTTTAAGGAAAACCTTTTAGCATCTTTTCAAAGGGCTTTAATAAATGTACTCATGTCGGGAGAGGGTGCTTTACATTTTGATCTATTGGCAAATGCGTTATTTTCAATGGCTCAAGTGGATGCCCTAAAAATGCGTGAAAGCTTTGCTAATGCTGGCCTACCAGTAAATATGAAAATAATCGATGAAATTTGTTTAACTACGGTAAGTTTGGATTTTGAAATAAATTTGTTTATTAGTATTTTATTTCTTATTTTTTTATGTTTAACTTTTCTCATGAATATGAAAGAAATCAATCTACATACAATGTGGACACTTTTTAACGTAAATAACGAAATCCGTGTCCTTCTAGATCACAATTACTTTAGTTCCGTTATCGAGTTGACAAATCCGTTTAAATAAATTTTTTCCAAAGACACTGTTTAGAAAAATATGTTTTCAATTCTTTCCCCCCCCCCCTTGGGTGTAAAGTTTTATTTCCAAATAAAATTCGTTTTCGGATTTCTTGGACACATTTTTAAAAACATTTATTTTATTTGTATATTCATTTTATTTTCTTTGTATTTTTTTGTTTCACTTGTACAGTCACTTACATATACATAATTTTTTTTTTAAAGATATCAAAATATTTAATTTTTTATTTTCTTCTCTTTATTGAAGGACATTCCAACATTTTCCCAGAAACTAACGCAATTGCTACAGGATGCGCATTGCGTAAATTTAACACAAATGTAAAAAAAGAAATAATAATAATAATTATTATTAATAGTAGTAATAATCAAATGAATATATTTATAAACGATTTATGTTAAAAATACATAATTAATATAAAATTATTTAATAAATTTATTCATTGATCATTATCATACGTACATATGTTATCAACGTCAACATGAAATGTAGTTATGCTTAAGTATTTTATAAATATATATTCTCATCTGTTTCATACAATAACATAACATAACATAACTCTCTATACTCTTTTTGTTTAATGTAATAATAATTGTGTGTTTAGCATTTTTATAAATATAAACTATTATTTTACTAAGACATATTAAAATATAAACATATAAGTAGTTTATAAAACATTAAACATTAAAAATATTTTCTATTCCTCCCTTTTACATATACATACATATATACTATAGATATATGTATATATATTATATTCTATATTTATATATATATATATATTTAATTTTATAGTATAACAAAAAATACTGTGTTTTATTTAACTTTAATTTCTTTTAAGTAATTATTAAAAATGTTAATTTATGTTTTTATATATTTCTTTTTTATTTAATCAACTGTATTATTCTTGTCGATTTTTTAAAGGTACATTGTTTTTTTTCTAATATTTTTCTTTTTATCCTATTTCTTATTATCAGTTTAATTAATTCATTATTTGCTAATGCATTGAAGTTACATTTTCATATATATTATATTTCTTTGTGTTTCATATGTTTTATATTTTTATATATATAAAATATATTATTTTAAATGTAATCTTGTTTGTATTTTTTTTAATTTGTTTGCACTAAAAAATTGTGCTTACAATTATTTTTTATTTTCTTTTTTCAATCTTCTTTATATTCATAAAGTTCATAAGTATAAGTACCTAGTACCACAACTCTGTTCATCCATACACATAAAAAGAAAATGTTTGCAATACTAAACAAAATGTGTGTACAAAAAAACTAAAATTGAAATTGTTTTCCAACAGCACAACAATAACTAACGATAGGTACTTTTGTTTTACCTGATGTCAAAGAGTTACCATCACTAGGTATAAATGTACTATATTTTTGTCATTTATTAAAAACAATTGTATAAAATTCGAGCTTATTATTAAACAAATTAACGATAATTGTTCATAAATATTTTATTTTCAAATATGCATCTTCTTAGATAGAAAAATATAAAAGACGACGTTTAACATTTTTCAGTTTGAAACATATAAAAAAGCACAGTGTTTTTACCCAATAATACATATACATTTATAAAATATAAATAAATTTTTTTTAATAAAAATTAAAAATTAAGAAATTCTCTTATAATTTTAAATATTGTGTTTTATTTTCTTATACTACCTGTTGTGTACCAAATTATTCATCTAGCAATTATGTATTTAAAGCTTTCAACGGATATACTATATATTATTTATTTTTTTTTCTTTTAATTTCTTTAAAAATATAGATTCTCTTAAGATATAAAATCGTTCATTTTGTTATTTACTAGTGCATAACTTATGTGTTAAAAATATATCGGATTTTAACTTCTGAAAATCCTTAATGTATTATATAGAGGGCATTGAAAGCCTTTCAAAATTTTAAATGTTGTACGGGATTGCAGACCGACACTTTAAACATTACATACGTTACCTCCCGCTGGGACTGGACATTGATTAAATAATAAAGTAAATTGTAGTATGCTTATTAATGAAATACAAAAAATATGTGGACATTATGGAAAAAAATAATCATTCAAACAAGAATTCTTTTCAATATATTGCCCATCTTAAACTCCTTTTAAGCCAACGGATTACAGTAAACCGTTCTATGTACAACTATAACTCAGGAATGACTTAATTGTAGGTTCTGTCATCTAAGAATCTCCAGAGTTAGTCATCACCAATGGATGGAGAACATAAGATCTGAGGGTATCTGAATTAGACCCTGGCATAGGCTGGCATACACTTTTGCCTTTAGAAGCAAAGAATATTGATATTTTTGTGAATAGTCCCACATTCAACTAAACTCGATCGCTAAAGCGACTATTATAGAAGAAACGTCAACCAAGGTTTGATTTCCACATCGTCATTAAATTATCTTTTCAAAATAAAACTTTTTTTTAAAAAACTCTTAAATGCTTCTGTAAATAGAGTGAAGCTCACACAGTGCCGTGTTCGTGCTGTAGAACCATAATGGTCCGCCTCCATAATGGAATGTACATGTATCGTTGATACATTTAAAACGGTTTTAATTTTTTCAAGTAAGCAGTTCTAAATCCATTCTTATAATGTTTTTTTGCGAATCAATATTTTTGCCATCAACTGTGTAACTGTATTACAGATTTATATTGTTACTGTTCTGTTTTTTTTTAATATTCATACGTATCTATTTATTACAAACAACAATATAGAGTTGGAACAAGTAAATTAAATTCTTTTTCATATTTTCTAAGTGTGTGATGTGTTTCTTTACCTAAATTATTATTATTTTATTTCTTTTTTTTTAATATAAAAGCACAGTAAAATACACATTATGAAATTACTGTTGTTTATATTTTTAAAAGCATTGATTGTGATGTATTATTTTCTTTTGTTTATAAAAGTTTTTGTTTTTTTTTTTGTTTTCAATAATTATTTATTTATTTACTTACTATTCAAATTACTATTTAAGAGAGTTTTGAAGTTTCAACAATATTTTGTTTTTAAAGAAAAAGCCTTCAACGTCCCTGTAGTAAAAAATAATGTTTTTTTTTTATCATATACGAAAACATAAATATTGGGTGTATGTGTGTGCACATTTATTAAAAACATTTAATTTGTATTTTCTAAATTTCGTTTACTTATTATTATTATTTTTTTAAATTGTCTTTTTTTAACATTTACCATATTTTCATTAAACTTTTCTATTGTTTATTTTGTTTTCTAGTTAACAATTAATTTTCTTTTTTATAAAAAATATATAACTAGACACAGCAAATATTTTATATTTTTGTGATTTTAGTTCTCCACTATGCGTTGGTCAAGTTTATGTAGGTTTTTTTCTAATAAATGAATTTTGTTTTATTCTGAAAACACACATTTTTATTGTCGTTTTTATTTTTGTCTATGTATTACTATGTTTATTAACGTTTTATTTATTCATTAAAAGATTAAAAATAAAATAAAAAAATATGTATTAACAAGAACAAAATAAAGTTATAAAAATAGCTGACTTTAAAACTCAGGTTGTTGATCCACATATAGATGTAAATAACATTGAGTCTTTCGCGTCTCCAAAGGACTTAAGACGGGTAACCAAATCAGTAGTATAGATCATTGAAATAAGAAAGATAAGAACTACGATTGAGTGATCGTATGATGGGATTACGTAAGCCAACATGTAGCACTCCTTAACTTAATATCAGCGTTGCCATTTTTTTATTTTAAAAAACTTTTTATTTCTGGGGAAAAACCTTGTTTTTAGCAAGAAAAACTTTTTTTTTTACTAAAGTACCAAAATTTTAAAGAGAAAGTACCGGAGTCCGTTGAATCTGTTACTTTCAATGTTGGTGTTTCTTTGGTATCTTGCCCTGAAGTAAATATTTCGAGTTATTATTAAATTTATTGAAAAAAGTGGAAATTCAAATTTGATGAAAAAACTTGTTTTGTTAGAAAACAAATTTAATGAAAACTTTATTCGATCTCAAAAAACTTGGAATAAAAGGGAAAACTTGGCACCTGGCAACGCTGCTTAATATAAACTTTTAGAATGGAATCATGTAAGCCAACCTACGCAATAATTCATTTTACGTTGCAGCTAAAAAATTCATCGAAATATTCTTTAACGAAATTTATACAACAATATTATCCAGATGATCTCCAGAATTCATTGAATACATGGTGTATAACGACCCACAAAAAAGGTAGTTCGCTAAAGCGTTTGTATGTCATTAAAGATCTTGAAAATTTTGTATTTTTGTGCAGTTCAGTAATACACATAGGAACGAAATGATTGCCTATTTTCTTAATATGACTACATGTTCTTTAATTTTTCATTTTACGTATACAAATTAAACAAATATAAATTATCATGTTTCTTTTAGTTTAACTATTACAAGATAAAGCTGTCTGTTGTTAATTCATTGCATAAAACATTTAGGAAGCTTCCCAGCTATGGATCTAACAAATATTGATGATCAATCAATGAAATAATCGTTGTACCTTAAGCCTAATGTGATCAACAAGATTTTGTAGAAACAAAACAATTTTATATAATTAGCAAACAATTTGTATTTTTCAAACATACATATTTTCTTTCATATCTTTTAATATAATTTTATTTTGCAAAACATTATCGTTAATAGATTTATTTTGTTTCGGGGATTTTTTTTATAGGTTAATGAATATATCCAATTTAGTCTGTTTATATGTATGTAAAAAGTAAACGAAATTCATCATTATCTTATGAATAATAAAAACAAAATGATGCAACGGAATCTCACAAATTAGAACTGTTATAAATTCGTCAAATTGTTCAGAGTTTAATCGGATTTGAACATTTTTTTATTTTTCATAAAAGCTTTGCTCTTTTTTCTACTTGCAATAAAATATTTGAAAATTACGAACTTGTACTTGGTACACGTATAAAAGTGTTTGGGTAATTATTCCAAAGTGTTGTTAAATGACGTTAATTTTATTGCTTCAGTGAAATGAGAATTATTTACAGTTCTGTTTTCATCTCAGCATTGCAAAGGTTTCCAGCAACTGGTTCGATTAATGTTTGCTACTGTCAGAAAAACATGAATAATTTGCGTGGGCATTTGTTTAAAAAGAAAATTAATGTCATGAGAAGCAACATTCCATTTTTCACAGCCGTGTATAGTATTAAATGTCTGTCGAATAGTAGAGTTGATACATACATACCTATTTTGACCTAGCATGGGAGTGCTTGGAGAGCTCTACAAATTATTAAGTTTAACTATGTTCGAATCTCCTGATGGCATGATATTCAGTTAATGTCCTACAGTATTACAATAAATGTACAGAACAAAACTTTTTTTTCTTTTTGCTTTCAGATCAATTTCTTAATGTAAATTTCTTCTATATATAAAGGCATACACAAAAGAATGCATATTACAGGATCTAATTTGTGAGATTCATAGATTGATACATGCAAATGGTATAATTTGAATTCTGATAGGTGGAGTTTAATAAAAAAAAAATGTTACGAAATTTTTATGTGCTTTTACGTTTCTTAATGTTTTATTATTCAATAACTTTGAAAACTTTTCACACAAAATACAGATTTTATTGTTATTGTTTTTTTTATTATGTATGTATTTAATTTAATTTTAAAATTCATTACAATTCTTTTTTGTTTTCAACGGTTTCAGTACAACAATAAATAACTAATTTTTAAAGTTCTTTAATCATTTTTCTCACACAAATAAAATTTACTTAAATAATGTCATGTTTCCTAAATTTAATTTTATAAAAAAAAAATTCAAAACAAAAAAGACAAAAAAAAAAGTTAAAAACCAATTACAAAATAAAAGTTTAATTGTATATGTATAGGAAATACAGAATTTAACTACATTAACATTATTAAACAGAAGTTTCATAAATTAATTTTGCACATAAAAAAATTGCATATTTTTATTCAAACTAAGGTAAAAAAAAAATTATTAAATTTAATAAGAAATTCAATTATATTGAATAACTTAATATTCGTTATTATTTAAATATTTGTTAAATATTACAGATACTTTATATCAAAAGTAAACAATAAAAAAAAAAGAAGAGAAAAGTGAAATATAATTAAAATTAAAGCATTTAAATTAAATTTAAATGCACAGTTAACATTAAGTTAAAACTAAAAACAGAAACAATAAAACTGAAAATATATATATGTATATATTTATATATTTTATATATTTATAAAGATCTTAAGTGGCACAGCCACTTGTGCAATTTTTATTCTAATTTCTTTTACTTTTATAACAAAATGTTTCCTTTACTTAAAACGAATTAATAAGATTTAACTATGTTTGTAAAGATCTCTCTCATGAAATGTTAGATTTTTATTTTGTTTTTATTTAATAATCCATATTCTTTAATTATTAATTATTTTTGTTTTTTTTTTTCTTTTTTACTAGTTACAAAGCAAACACTAAGGTTTCTTGAAAACCCTTTTTAATTATTTTCTTTTTCTTTTGTTTTGTACAAGCTTTATACTTAATGAGAATATTATTATTAAAGTATAATATATAAAATAGTTTATTAAAAATTACCACATAAATGCCGCATAAAAAATATGCAGTTCCAAAGTCGAAATAAAGGTGCACGACAGCTATTGCTATGGGAGTTGTTGCTCTCACCATTCTGTCAGGCTCAACATCAATAGCCGAAATTTATATTCTGTTGTGTATTTATGAGTGTGTGTGTGTGTGTGTGTTTTATTAAAACTACAACTATTACAATTAAAAACAATCCTAAAATGGAAAGATTGTTTCCAAAGCTTTGGTAATGCTTTGATCAAAATAAAAAATTCTTTTTTTTTTTTTGCAGTTTTTAATTTAGTTGGTACAGTTTACCGCTAACTGCCTTAGTCAAACAATCCGAAAACAAATTTAATATTCTCTTTAGTAAAATATTTTTTATTTTGCTTCATCTTGATCCATTGGTTCTTCAGATTCATCACAAGAAAGTGTACTGAAAAGATGCAATAAAACAAGATAAATATTAGATCGAGTTTTAATTAGAAATGAAATTAATGATAAAAACAATGAAAGCCTCTTTAAGTTTGAGTTGTTAATCAAATAGCTTTATTTTGTTAAGCATTTTTTAAGTTCTATTCTAGCACTAGATTGGATTGTATCACTTTGTTTGCCAATTGCGACAAGGATTTTTATAAGAAAGACATAATGGAATTGTCTTTATGTTCCTTTAAATCTATTGTTATCTTAAATGTACAGAACTTTCAGGAATTCGAAAACGATTCTCGGCAACAGAAACAATCCATTGTCATTGAAGAACAAGTAAATAACAAAATATATTTTCCAGACCAAAGACGTTTCTAATTGTATAGGTGATGGGTACGTAAAGAAACAATATTTCCGCGTTACCGCGTTAGAATAATATAAAGAGGCTCATTTTGGATTGAATTAATTTGTATACGCAATATTATCGTCTGATACATACTTGTTCATCGTTTGCATTGATAGACCAGCCATAGCCGTTACAGTTTCCGATTCGTCATGTTCAATTTTTGAAGCTTCCAAGGCTGACATGCACACAGTATGGGCCAAGCGTCTGACGCAAGGCCAATGTTGTGACTAAAATGAAGGCAAAGTAGGAAGGAAATTTATAGACGTAATTTTTTTTTGTTTTCTTAAATAATTTTAAAATACTTTACCTGAATGGCTATGGTTTTTTGTAAAGTATCGATAGCATTCTGACATGGAGGGCGATTTAATTCACTTTCAGCAATTGGCGACAAGGGATCACCGAGTAACGCCCTGACACATTCTTGAGCTGAATCACATATGGCCGGTAAGTCGTAACCACCTTCTAAAGCTAATACAACTTTACCATTAGCCAGCTGCATTAGTTCGCGTGTCATAAAACCAAAACAAGCTGGCGATACTAAATAGCCACCTAAGGGCGCAGGATGACCAGATGCTGCATCGAAACCAGCCGAAACTAAAACAATATCTGGATTAAAAAAACGGGCAATAGGCATCACAATACTACGGAATGCAGCGATGTATTCAGCATCACCCAAAGGGGGATTTAAAGCACCAGACCAAGAAACATTTACATTATAACCTAAACCAGGACCAGATCCACACTATGAGTAGAAAAAAACAATGTATTAAATGTCTTGTATTTAGTTATACTTGTACTTCTTACATACCTCTGTGGGTCCACCAGTACCGGGGAAAAAATTACCATCATCATGACGATGTATGGATAAATATAAAATATCTGGATTGTTATAAAAAGCTTGTTGAGTCCCATTACCATGGTGTACATCCTAAAGAGGTGATAAAAGCGAAAAAATATGAATGATCAGTCACGCTTCATCTAAAGAGTCTCTTTCTTCTCGTCTTACCCAATCAACTATGAGTATCCGTTTCATTTCCGGTATACGTTGCCTTAATAGTTTAGCTGCAATCGCTATGGAATTAAAGAAACAAAAACCCATTGCCAGATTAGCTTCAGCATGATGACCAGGAGGCCGCACTACGGCAAAACCATTTTTAAGATCGCCCTTGGCTGTCTTCATAGCCAAATCTATAACACAGCCTGCTGCCATTCTAGCTGCCAACGCCGTATGATGTTCATTCCACGTGGTGTCCAAGTCAACCCCTACACCACCACAGGATAGTCGAACGAAACTTGCTGAGGGAGCAACTGATTCCAATTTATGTCGATTAGCAGCCAATTGACATTGAGTTGAACCGAAGAGTAAAGCATGAGCCTCCGTATGAACGGTTTGTATTTCTTCTAGCGCAGCCTTAGGAGATCTTAAGCGGTGGCAACGTTTTGCCAAATCCGTTTCATTTAAACGGGCCCAAACGCTTTGCAAACGCCCACTGTGTTCAGGATGAATGCCATTGTTGCCACATATACAAACATGTTTTAACATAAGATTATCGTAAGCTAAACCTGTAGTAATATTATGTGATGGTGAAAAATTATTATTAATGGGCGTTGGAGGGGTTGTTTGATCGGTGGTTAATTGAGAATGTTTGGTAGACAAATCCATCAGGTGCTGTCTTCCAGCTCCATGTCCATGCAGAGCTAAATTAACTGGTGGTATATGATCTGCAGATGATGATGTAACAATGGGACCAGCATGAGGTATATGAGTAGATGACTGACCAGTATCAGGTATTTGACTTAAACCATGTGGACCTAAATGAACTAGTGGCGACGATAGTGTTCTTGATAGAGGTCTTATTAGGCCACGAGCAACAGCGTCGTCTATTTGCCGATGGTGCATATAGAGCAACTCGCGTTGCTGTTGAAGATACTCTTTACTACGCATTAGTTTGTTCGGTTTGTTAGGTATGCAGACTGGCGGCGGACCACTTGCATAAGACACAGCAGGCGACACCACCGTTGTTGCATTGGGCAGATTTTGTGAGGTACTCGTTATGACTGTACTAGTTAACACTGTTTTTGGGGGTTTCTTTTTATCGGTGAGATCCATTACTTCGGCGGCATCATCTTCTTCCTTCAACTGATGAGTATCACGTACAGCTCCACTGCGTATGAGTACAGTTTGTCGAATTTTTTGTGTAAGTAAGAAACGTTGTTCGTAAGCTTGTCGTTCGGCCTTCAAATAAAACACAATTCATTCAAATCAAACTGAATAATAAAAAAAAAATTCTTTCGTCATAGACTTACATCACTGTTTTCATAATGTGTTGGTGTTATATTTATCTGGCCGCTACCCGTGAGCATAGGATGGCCCAAGGGCAGGGGTGCAGATTGTGTTCTGCCCAATGGTCGATGACCTTGTTTATTTAGATGAGCTTGGGCAACCTGTGCATCTGTAATTGGTTGTACGTACACGGAGGAGGACGATTGCGGAGAGTGTGCCACAGCGTGTATACCACCTGTAGAAGCTACATGCATTAAAGCTGTGGCTCCCGTTGAAGCGGCATGCGCCTGAGGTGGAGCCACATCTCCAACTAAAGAGGCTTGTGAAGATGAGGTTGATGTAGCTGAAGCAGAACGCACCACAGGTGACTGAGGAGGTACTGCTCCCGCTATAGCGGAATTAGCGGTAGGTGGTATCAAAGGACTAGGCGGTGGCACAACTTGTCTACCAAATGGTACTGACATAGGATTGTAATACGTTGGTGGACCTGTTGAACCTCCCACCGGAGGCATACCACCACCGCCGCCAACTCCAGTTGCTGCCACATGCTGTCTTAAGGCAGCCAACATGGCATAATTAGCTGCAGCGGAGTTATGAGCATTCGGTAAATGAGGACGGCCTAATGATATATTTGGCATGGATGGTGAACTAAATAGTGACAAATCATTGATACTACTTCGCTGGCCCGGATGATACTGACTACCATCTTCATTTTCTTCTTGTATTGGTGCACTCGTAGGTGAGCCACGATTACCACCAGCTCCGCCAGCTGTAAGACTAGATGGTGGGGAATTAGGACCAGAGTCGGGAGTACTGCTGCAATCTATGAAAATGTGAAAATAAAAAAATAAAAAATTATATAATTATTGAATAAAAATATGAATAAAACAAATACATTTCATCATATAAAATGCAATTTGAATTTTTTTTTACGATCTTTCGCATTTTAATGACGATACGATATACATACATACATATGTATGTATATGTATGCATATACGATTTTTACGTAGAAATCTTAAAAACAATTTAAATTGATTTCTTCGTAAAAAAAAATGATTAAAATTAAGCAAAATGTTCATCGCTTTATTGGCTATTATAGTTAGTAATAGAGTTAATACAAACAAATAAAATATTATAAAAAAAGGAAGAAAAAAAAAACAACAACATTCAATCAAAATAAAAATTAACAACAACAAAATAAATTGAATTATTCATTCATTCAAATCAAACCTTTAGTTTTAACGAAAATTATAATGTCATAATAAGAAACGTACATACATATGTATGCATTTAAATAAAATTTGAAGATACATATTGTATTAACTCTCTACTTTCGATATCCCACAGAAATTGATTTTGTTTTTATGTTTTGTATATCATTTTATTTTACATATTTTTGTAATCTTTATGAATGAATATACGTACTTGTTAAAGTTGAATTTTGTTTGTGTTGTCTCCTCTGAGCCGCTTGTAATAGGCGTTCATGTCTTCTTAGACTAGCCGATCCGCTGATACGTGCTTTGCGTTCAATGACACTTAGTTTTAAGCGCATCTTTAGTAAATTTGGTTCGGATGCTGTGTGTAGTACGGAGTAGTATATAAATTAGGAGTAATAGATTTTGTGTTTTGGTTTTCTTATATTTTAGAATTAGAACTGGTTAGAATGAATTGAAGCATATTTTTTAAATATATTCTGAATATTTATTATGATGAATATCCATCCATATGTATGCACATAACACATACATATGCCATATTTATTAATATTTAAAAAATCATTTTGTAGGTAATTTAACAAATAGCTTCCTTTTCATTGTATTGTATTATGCATAGGAATATTTCACTAGTTTTTAAACTGATTATTTTGAATATTGTATTGTATGTAGTATTAAACACCTAAGTGTTTAACTCTCCTCTTTATATAATATCGTAAATTGAAAAATATCATAGCGGGACTGTTTTCAATTTAGATTGCTTAATTATAAAAAAAAGACACTGAAATCAATGATCGAAATATTGCCAACCAAACGACCAACGATAGCATGGCTGGTATTTCGACGTGTAACAATATCTTTTATTATTAAAAACAAAAATATTGATGTGATATATACTTATGTGATGTTATTATTTCACATGAAAATCATCATCGGGAGATGGATATCATAAAACAATTATTTCACGAAAAAATAGTTCAATTTTAGTATAATTTTTATTACTCAGAAATCAAATATGATTTTAAAGAGAGAATTGATTAATGTACTAAATGCCGGGCATCGAAAAGTTTATATTCTCGATTTTTCATTATATTCTTTTTATAGATTTTCCATTTATTTAATTTTATTATTATTATTAAATTCAATGGAAATTTGTTTCAATATTTTTTTTATTTTTGTACGATTCAGACAACAAATAATATACATATATTACCATAATACACATTTTTCCAAAAAAAAAACCTATATTTGAGTGTATATTTAAAAAAAATGCTGATTTACATATAGATTAGATTAGTTTAAAAAAATTTCACATTTTAGCACTTTTTTTTGGTAGTGTTAATGGGCGCAAAAACAACAATTACAAATTACAAAATTTTCCTTAAGTTTTCATTTCGAAATACATGCATACAAAAAAGGTTTTTTTTTTAATTTTTTATCGTCGGTAAACGGTATTCAATACAAAAATTACATTCATAGCTAAAAGATACAATAAAAGAAGACAGACTTACCAGTTTTCCTTAAGGGAAAATCTGTTTCATATTTGAGTAAAGATGAGGGAGGTGGTTGGGGTATTTTATAAGGATGAGAACTTTGAACAGCACCGGTTGGTAGTGATTCGCCCGATGAGCTTTTAACAACACTTCTAAAATGTATATAATTTATGTTATTTTTTAGCATTATTATTATTATTATTATTTATAAAATTATCAACACAGGTGTCGGAAACGTTAATCATTAACAGAGAACTGAAAAATACAAACCTATTTCGATAAGGTGATGTTGCTTGCATACCATTCGGAGATGATGCTGCCTGTTTTCGATTCAGTATAAAACACTGTAAGCAAAATGGGAAGGAAAATAAAAAATGCTTTAAATCATATTTGATGATTTGATGTTGCAGTTGAATTTAATCTTACATTTAATATTTGTTTTACTTCTGGACTAGCATTTGCACTATTCTCTTTTCTTTTGACTACGGCGGCTTCACGTTCTCGCCTTTCTCTCTGCTGCTGCTGTTCCTGCTCTGCAGAAGCTGAAGCAGCGCTTCTTTGTTCTTGTATTTCTTGATAAGCTCCATGTGCATGTACTGCATACTGAATATCCGAAAAAAAACAAAAACAAAAATGAAATAAAATAAAAAAGAAAATACATAAAAATTAATAATTAAAATTTAAAAGTTTATTAAATATTCGAAAAATAAAATAAAAAAATTATATATTTCTGCAATAAAAATCTATTCTTATCTGTTCTGAGTCATTTAGTTAGAGAACAAAGAGGTTTTTAATTTTCAATATGTATGTATATAGATTTGTGTGCTTTAAAAGATTGAAATATGAAATTTCCAATGAGACACAAATTGATAGATGATGGCAAATTGGAAAACTATTTAAAATCTATTACAGTATTTATATTTCTTCCCTACTATCTTTCCTATTTATTGCGATTTTCTTTTTTCTTTTTGTAAATTATGATAATTTTGAAATTAAAAATCTTTAATTATTTATCAACAATCAACAATAATAAAAAAAAATGCAAGCGTTTAATAAAAAAAAAACCGAAGCTGTTTCAAAGGACAGTAGGAATAGGAACTTACATGAAATTTATGTTCCAATTGTAATTTATGTTGGTATTCCAATTGTTTTGATTTTTCTTGAAATGTGTGAAGCAACATTTGTTTCTGTAATTCTTGTGACTTTTTCAACTGCAAAACAAACAGAAATAGAGAGAATAAATAGAAAGATGAAAGAGAAGAATTAAATTTAAAATATAACTATTCATTTACAAAAAAAAAATCTATACATACATACATATACACGCGTTATTTAAAAATTTAATTTTTTTTGTTAGTGACTTCACATTATATCAACTTCACATACGAATAAAACAAAATTTCAACTTTTTTTCAATTCTTATTGGAATATTTCACACGTAAGTTTAATACTTTTTTGTTTTACCAAATTTATATTAATATGTGATAATCTACTATATTTTCAAAAATTTAGTAGCATAACTTAAAGTCATAATAAATATCCATCATCACCATAAGCCTTGAAGTCGTCATAGTCTAGTAGGTAGTGTGTTGACTTATTAGACGTAAGGCCACGGTTTAAACCCCACGTCATACATCAGAAACAAAAATATGAAAAAATATTTCTTCGGCGACTTCATCTCAACAGATTTCTGGCTAAAACTCTGAGAGCCAATTAAATTTCCCTGTAAAGCTTCTCAAAAAACCTGTCGCTCGGAGTCGACATTAAACTGTTGTTGTAATAACCAATTAGGTATGTATGTAGTATAAGCCTTTGTGGCTTAGACATGATCGTTAGAGGACTGTGAGAAGCTGTGGAAAACGGGATATGACAGTACTTCTAGGAGTTATTACAAGTATGTTCTCACGTACATAAGTTCAAGTGTAGAGGACTATCGACTGTCTGCCGTGAAAGGACAAGTGCCACCGACACATAGTGAGGAGACGTAGACAGAAATATTTAGTTCCACCTCTAGCTGTAGACTACAAAGAAGAATTGAAAGCAGGATGCAATTCAACTAAACGAACAGACCGAACAAATGGCTTTTTAAAAGCATCTGATAGTAAGTAAACAATTTATAATTAAAAAATAATATTAATCCAGGCTAGTTCATAGTAAACGTAACTTTCATTCCACACAAGGATTTCAAACTTAATTATTTTGAACAATTTTGAATATTTTAACTACAAGTGTAATTTCTATTGCTCATCTTAATCACAGTGTTTGGGATCTGAATGGTGCCTTTTAAATATTAAGTTAAAGATATTGTCATATATGTTCGAAAAGGACAATATACATACATAGGTATCAACATTATGAAAAAAGAAAAGTTTAAAAACGGGGAGAAAGTTAATTAGAAAAAAAAATGACTTTTTTTTACTTAAAATTATTGAGAACAACACCAACCAACAACATGTTTAAATATAGCATTTCGTAGAATAAACAAAAGGAATAGAATTTCTTAAGTTGATTCGATTATTTCGACACTCGTATACAATAATGTTTAGGAAAATAATAACAACAATAATAATAATAATAATAGAAATTAAAAAAACAAACTGAAATACATACATACATATACATATGTATGAACATTAAGAAGTTTCCATGACCTTAAAACAAATTGTATTTTAAAATTTATTTTATTTCATTGTAGTATTTCTGATTATATGTATGTATGTAGTTTTATTACGTAGGTGTGGTATATGGTGAGGGTGGGTTCGTTAGTCCCAACTAAACATAATGTGCTTGTTCTTTACATCGTGATATATTTTCTTTCATTTTCTTTTAATATCAAGAAACAAAAAAACTAAACATTATTATAATTTTTGCAAAAAAAAAAAGAGAAAAAGGAAATATAAAAGAAAATACGCATTCTGTAGGAATGAGAAATATTATACATTTTGAATTAAAATGAATAATATGGTTGACAGTAGTAGTCACAATAATAGTGATTAAATATTAACATAATAATACAATAGTATTTAGAAAGTTAGGTTAGGTTAGAGGTTAGGTTCCTGTAAGGTCCCATTGTAATATCGATATAATGTCAAAGAATTCTAGATTGATTTCAATAATAAACTATTAAGAGATAAAAAACTTGAGTTGTAATATGATAAATTGTGTAAATAATTAAAAAATTGTATAAAAGAAATAGTAAATGTGAATCCATTCTCTTTGCATGAAAGTTAATCATATTTAGAATATTCACACTCAGATCAAACCTGAACCGTTTAGTTCAACAACTTGCGATCGACTCTTATAGAAATCCTCATTCTTATTGAAAAAGAAACTGAGAGAAACGATTTTTAGATAGTAAACCATATATAACTTTCAAATCAAGCTCACAAAGCTTCAATAGAGTTACTTTCGTATCGGCATCATAATAAATTCAAGCAAAAAACCAAGAAGTGAATGAATGAAACTACTGCTAAAAATGTTTACTTTGTAGATAAGATGGAAACATTTAAAACTGTAAGCTTCAGTTCTCCGTAACAATTCTATTATTTTGAACTTATCTGTATGACAATATTGTTCATGTAGGAACTTACATATGAAAATGTTCACACAAATTAAAATAAGGAAAATATATAGAAAATAAAATATATTGTACTGTGTATGTATGTATTGTTTATATTTGACATACATGCATACATAAGTATGTATGTATGTACATATGTACGTACATCTGTATATAAAGTTTATATAAAAATATTTATAAAGAAATTTTTAGCTTAGAGGTGGCCATTTAATGGCTAAAACAACACTAGGTGGTAGCGAGTGAGTGATGTTGATAGCAGAAGTATTATATGCTGATTTTATTATTTTCTTTTTTTTATTATTATAATAGTTGTTGTTATTTATTTTGTAGATTATATTTTGATGCCTTTAACGAGACAAAAAAAAAAAGAAAACAGCACACACCACAATACATCATAAAAAAAAATGTTAAATAAAACTAAAACTATAATTGTATGCTACATTCGGTTTTGACTGATGCGCTAGCACACACTTCAGCCATCCACAGCTATGTATAACAAACAATTTGGCTAAAATTTAGTTGGCCATTTGGACGATCATTATTATGTAAATATCTGACTGGTTTTATGCCATAAAATTTTTTATTGAGATTTCGATTAAAATATTATTTACTTTTAATTTTGAATTTCTTATTTTAATGTGTTTTACAGTTCGAGTTTCTTTTACATTTTTTGTTTTGTTTCTAAAAACTTCAGAGCATATTCTTTCTGTCAATATTACCCGTAGAATATAAAGACTTGAACAAGATAAAGTAGCAAGTGTGTGTTAGTACCTCCAACCCTCAAATGGTAAGAGTTTAGCTCGTAAGCCTTGGAATAGTCAGTTGGTTTTTTAGGATATATACTTCCTAAGAGTATTTTGTCGACTTTTTAAAATAATTTTTTTAAACAAATGAATCTTTTTATATGGCAAAGAGGACATTTGATTGTTTACAATTTTTTTTATTAATTATGGTGAAGTCCAGCGGTGATTTGAGTGTCTGGATAATTATAAAATTTGATGCTGGCTATAATCTGAAAGGTCAAAAAATAAGAAATTGGCAGCGTTTTGAATTTTGTTCCCCTATTTTCGCATATTTTTTCTAACTTAATTTTTTTTAATAAAATTATTAATACGTAAAATATCCTAGTTCGGGTGAAAACCATTCGGCTTAGGAACATTGTCACATAATTTCAGCCAAATCGGTCAAGGTCGAAAAAAGTATTTAAGTTACGCGCACCCGTTTTCTCCTCCTTTTCATATCGTTTGAGCGAAAAAAGATGTCTACCTCAACTCATTCTATGGCTTCCTCTAAAGATAACTAAAACTGAGAAAAAATAAAATCTTATTTTCTTGAAAATTAGGAAGTATACTAACCCCTTAAAGCAATAGGGTGATTTTTTGTTCGTTTTTTTAAACGTATATCGTAACATGTTTAAACATTTTATTTCGTCAAGTGTTGATGATAAGCCTTCTTTTTGGGTTTATCTTACGTCGTAGCAAACATATGTTAATAAATAATTATATTGCCTATGTTTATATAGGGCACACTGCATGATTCGTATTTGGTAGCACGAGTGGAACACGCTTTTTATACCTTCTCTTTGCAAGTGATTAAATAAATATTTCTAAAGAAAAAGTAATTACAATCGCTAATCTTTCGAAATACATACAAAATAATCGAATTAATTTCAAAGAGCTTTGTTAGGAAAATTAAAATAAAAAAGAAAATAAAAGGGGGAAAAAACAAAAACAAAAATTCTAATTTATAAATTTGTTTTTTTATGCAAAATATAAATAAATAAAAAAAATAAGCACAAGAAAAATAACTATACTGTTAGATTTGGTATTGTTCAAGATGACACAAAATTGATTCTTTGTAAAAATAATTTTAATTAATTTCCATTTTCCAATACTAAGAAGAGTATTCGAGAATATCTCAACACTTTGCGCCAAGGAGTGGTTGTGTAGCGATCAACATTTACACACAAAAAAAGCGATTTTATTGACCTTCAACAAGTTTGTCAAAGAGAATTGCACCGAAGTTAGTATGAGAATTTTGTTAAATATTATTTCGATTATTATTTGGCTTGGTACCTAAAACATCTAAGAATGTTTTTTATACCCTTTGTCATTAGAATCATTAGCCATTGGTGAGAATCATAATGTGGAAGCGTAATGACCTTCAACACAAGTAGGCGTGGACTTTAGGTCAATCGCTATCGATAGACGGGCCCTGATGAAAAACATTTCCTGTATTATTGGCTAAACCGAGACGCTGGTGAAACACCAGTATAAATCGAAACTTAGCCCTTGCGCTGACCAACTTCTTCCTATTCCCTGATTTTGGTGGAACTTGGTCAGTACAGGAACTGCGTTTACCCGTGGCATCACAAAGGGCCGCTATGCGTGCCCAAGTGAGCTTTGTGATATCAGAGCTACCACTCCGACCTAACCTAACCTAGATCTTAATCATAAGGAATGATTGATTCCATGTTCATCATTGCAGATGCCGCAAACAGAATTCCTTACTTTTGTAGCAACCGATATTAAAGTCGTTTCAACCAGCTTTATCCAATCGTATATTCTATTGTACGAACTTACGTCTGCATATATTCGAGTTTTGTAATGGAATGTGTCTGTTATGTCGTACACAAAATTCTTTAATACAATGGATAATATTATATAACTTTATTGTTATGCTGTATTAAGAGTCTTTCTATTAAACCCAATAATATCGTTTTTTACTTCATACATATGTATGTATATAATTGAAACACGAATATAATAATAATAATAAACCTGTCGTATACTATATTGTATTTTTATTTTTATTCTATTTTTTATTTCATTTTATTTTTTTTTTTAGCTTAATATTAATTGTGTTAACCCAAACCCGTCATAATAAATCAGTGTTCTTTGTATTCTAAAAATAAATGATATTCAAACGATACAACACAACACAATCTGTATAAAACACAAAAAGAAACAACAACATGACGTAGCCCACAATAGGCCGAATAAAAGAAAAAAAATTCTGTTTTTTTTTGAAAATTTTCGGTAATCCATCCTTATAATTTTATGTGATACACACGTCCATATATACGAGTACATATTTCTTTGGAAAATTATAATGAATCAGCAATATTATCAAATATTATTATGTATATGAATAGATGTTATATAGTATAACTAAATAATTTTGTTTACGCATTATACATACATACATAGATACATATGTACATATGTATAGTAATACCCTACATAGCTAAGGTATTAGAATAACATATTCAGAAGAGGCCTTAGAACTGAGGAACATTGTTTCACGAATTTCTAACGAGAAGAATTTTTCACCAACAGAAAGGACTTTAGATCCTACCAACCAAAGCTAACCACTTGGGGGAACGATTCTTTGAGGCAGCTCTTTAGCTTCACTTTACAGTAAATGGTTTTGTAAAAAAGTTTCATACATTAACCTAGTTCTTCTGGTTAATTGAAATAGCATACGGTAGACATTTTATACAACCAATCAACCTACTTAAATCTCTCGTGATGAAATACTGCTGTAACTCGACTCCATTCTTCACATTATCGGTCGTCTGACTTATGTTTCCCCTATCCCAACGCACGCTCATGCAATACCACAAAATAGTGCAAGATTTCATATTTCAAATTTTCTAAATTCGTCTTTCATTCTTCAATTAATTATGCTTTTGTATCTGTAATTAAAATCCAATAATTCTTCCTATTTTTATATCCATTGAATACCCTTATAGACTGAAATCAAATTAATTTGCTATTGGAGTTGTTACTAAAAATAACTACATAGAGCAAAGAAAAAGAAAAAAATGTTTTACAACCACATTTAACTTGTGAGAGCAATGAAGAGGAAACCCCCGTTTAATGGGGTATTTGTGGGTGTTTTTATTTTTTTTTTTTATTTTTCTTAGTCTGAAATACATATGTGTTATAAATTACACAAGAAAATTGTGTAAGAAAAGGAAAATCACATCACACTGACTTGCTTCTTTTTTTTAGCATTTCTAAATCAAACTCATCATCATATCAATCCATAACATCCCTATGAGCGGTATTACGAGTAGAATACAAAACTGCGTATGAGGTTGGGTTGCTCATGAGCATAGAAATTTATAAATAGAATTTTATTTATTTATTCTCATTCTCTCTCTTTCTTTTTTTATTATTATTATTATAGTTATACACAAACAACAAGTTTATAAATATACGCACAATAGCAGCAATAATAATAAGAACAACAACAACAGCAACAACAACAATATTGGGTTGAAATAAAACAAAAAACGAAAAAAGAAGAAAAAGAAATGAATAAAATAAACTTTAGCAAAACGCAAAATAACATTTTGTTTTAAAAATAGCGACACATTCTGCTTCTCATGTAAAAATAAACGAAAAGCACACATTTTCATTATAATCATCATCATTATCATTATCATGATCATTATCTACATAAATACATCATTACTAACGTCGTCATCATCATGTAATGTGTTATCAGTAATGCTGTTGCTGGTGCTGCTGCCAAAGTCAACGTTCTGCGCTGCTGCTTACACTCATAGGTTTGGTTTTTTTTATGTAAATCATAGTAATATTCTTGATTCAAGGCTAAAATAGCCATATAATTTATGTTGTAAGAATAATCGTAGCAACAGAAAAAGCTAAGCAGGAATATTATAAAATACAAACATACATATCTAACATTATGTATCAATAATAACATTGTAAGGTGGTTGGTTGCTTTTATTAATTGATCTATTAAGTCGTGGAAAATACATTTTTTTTTTCAATTTTCAGATTAAAATACGAAAATGAATTATGAGGGCGGCGATTGACGAACCGAATTCAAAATTATCTCACATAATATAAAGATAAAATGTATATGATTTGAATTATAGTAAAAAGAAAACGAAACTGAATTCGTTCAAAAATTTCTGAAAATTCTTAATCCAGTGCCAGTGTGCCAGTGTATGTAAATTTTAACCAAAACTATAATGGAATTTTCAATATAATACATCTGATCTGATAATATTAATTTATAAACTAAAGGTTCCATTGTACAATATTTATAACAAAGTTAAGTTGTCTATATAAAATGATTTTAAAATAAAAAAAAGAAAAATCTTTTTATAAATTAACATCTTGTACATTTATTTATATGTACATGGTAATTAAAATTAAATATAAAAGTTTAAAAATAAATTCAGAAAGAAAAAAAAATGTGTAAAAAGTAAAAATATAAATACCAACTCTTAACCGCAAGTAAATATTTTAAGAAATTGTGCATGGTCGGCAATATATTGTACAGAAATAAGCACAATTTATTTCAATACATTTCGATCGCTGAACCCTACAGAGCAGCAGCAATGTGTGTGGAATTGAATTGGAATATATTCCACTGAAATTGCTATGTCAGAAATTTTAAGTTTTTAATGAAACGATTTTATTATGTGTTAGCCGCGATGCCATGTTGCAAATAATTCATAATTCATCTGTACATACATATGTATATATGCATTGTTTATAAATATAGGCAGGTAGGTAGTTTGAAGGAGAGGAGATCAACCAAGGGTCTCATGCCTATTGACATACACCTACGTCATCATGTAGTCATTATTGTGCACTCACCACGTACAAACCTCTTCAGTCTACTCCTCTGAGACAAGTTATATCTGGTATAGTGTCATCCCTGAAATATTGGGATCTCGAGCTTACGAAAGCTGGTCAATGACACAAAAAGTACCAATATGGTTCAGGTGTACATGTAAGGCGGAGCGTCTCGTGAGTACACTCACTAGCGTGATTAGATTTCCCTTATTTAGTTTTAAAATACTCATGATTTTCACCTTATTAGGAAAATTAGGAGGCTCCAAAGTGTCATTATTACACTAAAGTTGATGTGACTATTCCACCCACTTACTTAGCTTGGTCTTTAATGCAACTGAAAGGCATTTGATTATCCAAGTTTGGTATGTATGTATGGTTCTTTTTATTCCAATCACTCCATGTATAATAATACAAGTACAATATTAAGTCCTTTTTAATATGAATTTGCGTGCTCTGATAGCCTAGGGGATAGTGTGCTAAACTATTAGCGTAAGGATTATGGGTTCGATTCCCACCGGAGACTCTGGTCTGTTACACTACACCGAAGATATGGTCTTTGTGTAACAAGTTCATAATAATTGGATATAATTTGTTATTGTATTGTAATTAATTAAGAAATTAAAAAATAATTATTGATTTAAAAAAAAAGAAATTATTCACACGAAACTTTATATTCATTCCTCTAACAAAAAACTGCTCTCAAGATCTATTAGCTCTAAATTTAGTTTTAAAACTAATTTGGATTTATTTTAATTGGTTTTAATTCCTTTTTCATTATTTTAAAAATATTTCATTTGGGGTTTGTTTTGTGTGTTTTTGGTTCGATTAAATAATTGTTTTATATTAAATGCGATGGTTGGTTGTGCTTGGATTTTGGGTGTGTGCCTATTTATATAAACGATGTTTTTGTTGCTGTTGTTATTTGTTGTATACGAATATAGACGTACTATATAAATATGCATGTATATGTACTAAATGTATATTTTAAGTTTTATTTTAGTAACTTAATCAAAATTAAATGTTTCTTCCATTTGAGAAATCACTCCTCTTGTTGCCCTCACCATTTTTTTTTTTACTTTGGTTCACTTTCTTTACTGTTTTACGGTTTTTCGAAGGAATATTTTTAAAATTGAACAACGGCAACAACGACAACAACAACAATGGTAAAAGTATCATATTGAAGGCATCTTTGATATATTTTTATTATATGCACATATATTTATATAAATATATACATAAATAGCACAGACATACATACATACAGATTTCTATTATATTTTTTAAATAGTGCGCAAAAATATGGATGGATGGTTGGGTTGTGTTGGGTTGGGTTGTGTTGGGTTGGTACACCAAGTAAAATTATAAATATAAGAATACAATGTGGAAAAGTGGTGGAAAATATTATAGCATATCGGAAAAATTATGAAAAAAAAAATTTTAATTGCGCATAGCAAAATGGTCATAACATCCTTAAGTTTGAAGGCTTGCCCCAGATGACTCTAGCAATTTACCTCACAAGGTGGCTGTAAGGTGTAGTTCATAAAAAATCTATTCTTCAAAAATGAATAATTTTTTTAGATGATTGTCTTTTAATCTGACTCTATCTAAACATTGTGTTTAAATTCACTTAAACCCTTAAATCGGGAGCAAGAGATTTGAAAACATTTTGGTCTATTAGCGAAAGTTTTTCTTCTTTTTTTTAATATAAAATAATACGTTTAGATGTGGTTCTATATTTCTGTGTTCTACTGTATCTATTTCTAAATATAGTGTAAGTATATATTCATATATTTTTAGAATATTAACGGGAGTTAAGAATACTTAGAATATATGTATGTATAGATGAATGTATGTATGGTACAAACGTCAAATAATTTTAGAAAATACATATTAAATTCTATTTTATATATGTATGTACATATGTATGTATTATGTTTGTACAAAAAAAAATATATACAAAAATAAAATAAAAACATATTGATATTTATAAATATAAAATAAACTTTAGACTCTACACCGGAGACAATACCCAGTGAACCTTTCAATAACGTGAAACAATATGAAAGCAAACAGAAAAAATAAAAGAAATATTTGGATTAAACGAATAAAAACTTTAAATTCAGATATTTTAATACAAATACAGCGTTCGTTAGGTTTAAAACTGTAAACAAACATAAAACCTTAACGACTTAAACACAACACCGACTCCAAATGACCAAAGAACGACAAAAAAAAAAAGAAATGTTGATTAAAAAATTATTTCGCTTTTATACAGAACTAGCTGTACCCTGCGCGCTTTGCTGCACTACAAACTAAAATAAATTTGAAGGAAAGACATTAGACAAATATCCAATTAAGTTTGAATCATTTTATTGATTTTGTTTCCCGTTGTCCAGATGATTCAGACGAACGGGCCTGAGTAGTACGCATTCGATCAAGTGATTCATTGTTCAAGTGATTCATGCGAACGGATCTGTGCGGCATGTACTCGAAGATTTTTCAGTCTCAATGCTGATTCTGAGGCTAGTAATGCTCTTTTCTTTTCTTTTCTTTTCAACACAGGATCAAATGCACAGTTTACGATTTAATTAATTTCGAAGAATTTTCAGTGGCGCCACCTGTCGGAAATTGGTTATACCAACTTAGAAACCTTCGTCGGCTCATGCGCAACAACTTTGCTAAAGATTAAATGCATAGTTTACGATTCCATAAAGTACATTCATTTTTATATATATAGATAATTTAAACTTGAAAAAAAAAAAAATAAAACAAAAGTCTACGAATTTAATTTTGGTTATATTTTTTCTTATTTGGTGAATTTTTTCACAAATGTTGGTTACAAAATTTTTTTCTTTCCCTTCTATCTTTCCCCCCGCGTCGTTCTTTACACTTTATTTTCTTTGGTTTTATACATCAAGAATCACAGATAGCATACTTGTAGGGGTAACTACTATGCGTATGAGTAATATATTTCAAATGCAATTAAATATTAAGTATGTAGTATGTAGCATACGTGGGCATGGCCCCTCGCTCATTTGGAATATCAACATAAAAATTAGCCTATAACTCCTTCCAGACATACAGGAAGATACTGTGAAAATTTCAAGAAAATCGGTTCAGCCGTTTAATCGTCTATAAACTTCAAACATACAAACATACAATCAAACACACATTCATTTTTATATATAAGATTTAAGCAGAAATTTAAATCGGATGTTGATAAATGCATGTCAACTCAACGACCATTCATATTTAAGAGTTACCACCAGACCAGCCAGAAAGAAAGTCATCGGTCACTTATCTTTTGTGCAAACTCTTGATAAAAAGCTGCTCACAGCCAGACTTTTTAAAAGTAAAATTATATCAATCCTCTATAACTTTGCTCATGAATATTGAGCATATATTTATATTTAACATATCCATTAAGTAAGTAATGAATACTCTACAGGGGTAAATTACTCTATTCACATATAAGTAATCTGCTTTCTTCTACGAAATTAAATTTTCTTAATTGAAAACCGAGTTGTACCTAATAAATATTTACTTACTTAATTCATAATTACTGCTTTTTAGTCAGGACTACTACCTTGCTTTTCACACACACATGTTGTGTGTATCCATGAGTGCAGGGACCTACAGCTTATTGTCGGCTCCGAACAACAGATTTAAGATAGTTTTTGCCAGAAGACTACTGAGAAATATTTTTTCATATTTCGTTGTGTTCAAGGTGTCTTCGCCGAGGGCTGAAACACAAGCTCTTGTCTGATAAGCGAACAGTCTACCTACTAGGCTACGGTGACTTCTAAATAAATAATTTTTTGAATAATACAAGTTCCACTGGATAACACTTGGTGGCGTTAGATTAGCTTTTCTTCAGTATAATTGAAAATACATGTCATGTGTCCAAACTGATAGTTATATTAAAAATGTCGGGTTGAATTGGCCATATCCAACGTTAGTGACTTGCCTCCAATAGCTAAGTTAAGTACTTTGTATGCATTTACCTTAATCTAAAACCTAAACAATGTGATTAGCACCTGCTACTGCTCCTCACACAAACAATTCACTTTAATTGATGCTGGTGAAAATGAATTGTCTCACTTTTCTAGTGAGGTAAAATTCAATTACATACTTTGTAATTTGTGACCATGAATATTTGACCTAAATAGAACTATTCTAACTAAACAGAAATAATTATTTACTTTTTACCACATCCAATACTACCAAAAAGTTTAAATCGAGAGACGACAAATATCTCACAACAATACTATCTATATGTATGTATGTATATGTATGTATGTAAGTTTAAATTTAGTTTTTGATCGGAAATACCTATTAATACAATCATTTTAAAAATAAACCATAAATAACAAACAAAATAAGTTTTCAAAAAAAAAAAATTAAACTATTGACGATAGTGTTTAATGCACAATACAAATGTACACATATGCAGCAGAAAACAACGTAAAAAGCTTTGAAATAAAACCACAAAGAAAAAAAGGCGAATAATTAAAAATAAAACCAAAACAACAACAAAAATAGAATATTGCATCAAAACGAGTGGGTGCTCTCATGAAAACTGTCATTATCATCATTCATATGTTGCAGTTGCAGGCAACAAGTCTAAGTACTACTCTCACAAGTTTCTCAAATCCATTCTGCATACACTCGCCGACATTACTCGTCTAAAAATAATTGCAACAAAGTTCACCACCACTAAGCATTACCGCGTTCAGGTGTAAATGGTGGTAGGTGGGTGTACTCGTATGTGTGCTCGAACAAAGAACAATTGTATTTTTGCCACAAAACAAAAAATATAAATAACAATTTTTAAAAATATTTTTCACATGCATAACCAAAACCAACGTAAATACACCGGAAATGAAATATTGGTAAAACAAAAGAAGAGAGCAAGGGAAATAAATGATGCAAAATTTAAACACCGAGGATGTGAAATATTTTTGTTTCTCTTTAAATTGTATACAAATAAGAAAGAAAAATCTATTTTCATTTAAGATTTACACAATAATTATTCGGATAAAAAGCAAATGTTTTGTTACTTCTGCATCTGGTGCTGGTGGGTCTAATATAAGTTATAGGTGGCAGACTTATATTAGAAAAAATGTTCTGCAATTAATAAATTATACCATTACCACGCTTAAAAGACATGTATATTCGAAAACTAAGCTTGTAATAAAAAGATTAACATATATCTCGATTCTCATACCCGATTCTCATGCGAGTCATGGATACAAATGCATGTCATACCCCTTAAAGGAATAGGTCCCACTTAGGCCAGCATTTAAGCCCATTGTGATACCACAATTAATTCTACCCGGGATTAAACATTCTCTAAGGAAAACCATACCGAGTACAAAATAAATCTAACCATTAGAGCAATATTGCACGTATTCCTGCCGCCAACGATATTCAAATTAACTGGCGCAATCGGAATACTTATGTCCTGTAACATGTCGGAGATTACGGTCTAGATACCGGCTCTGGCCAAAATTTCTCTGAGAAGTCCTCGCCATTCATGGATTAGGACGGACGTTGAAACTACTTTCGTTTGTGGACTTTATCGCAACTTAGCTGTCCGAGTAAATCAAGATATTTTCAGGGGAAATCATGTCATTCAACAAGCATTGCCCCGCTATTAAAATTGCCATGACCTTTGATTGGAAAACACTGCAGTGGTCAGACAAGGCAAGACAAGAAAGTTTAATGTCAGAACCCTTAAATGAAAATACCACAGCCAATCCTGCCACTCATCTTTGAACCATCGGGGACCTCCGAATCTTCTGTCCAGAAGACCCCACTTAGAATTCTAAAATCGACTATTCTACTAAGAAAGTTATAACACGGTGGAAGTTAATAAGATTGTATATTAGCTGGTATTCAAGTCAAAGAACACGTTTAACCCGATGAGAAAAAGTTATCATATGTTTTTCAAATGTGAATTTTAAATTTATTAATTTGAAGTTAAATATCAAATGCACAGGTACGCTGTGCTTCCCATTATAACACTTTTTTTGTCGATATCTCTCTGCCACATGCCAATTTGTATTTCCCAATTGTATTGCAAAAGATCTATTTATAAATAAATTAGTTAATTTTCTATTTGCAGAATAAAAATCCCAAATTGTCTAACCATATACAATAAATACTACGTATGTATGTTGTTTTACAAACAATTTGCTTTGAGTGCATGTACATACATACATATGTTGCACAGTCCAATCACACGAACTTGTAAAAAAAAAACAAATTTTTATAAAAAAAAAAGAAAAAGATTAATTGAATAAATGTTTCAATATTGAGATAAAAAGATTGATAGATGAATGAATTGATGATGCCATATATATACACATATGTACATACATATGTACATAAAACAACTGTTGTTTTGGTTTTTATTTTTATTGTTCGCGTTTATTGTATATACATATTCGACAATTTAGACGTTGGTTCAATACAGGTGCTATTTATAAGTGAGAATTTCAAAATAGAAAAACAAACAAACAAACAAACAAACATATTCTTGTGAAGAATACATATATACAAAGAAAGAAACTAAACAAAATGAATGAAATAGTTTAAATTTAAACTGAAAAGAAAATCATACAAACACAAACCCATTACTTGTGTGTTCGTTATAAACTATTTCGAAAAAAAAAAAAATATTTCACCACTTATTACATAAGTTATTACATGGTAATGACATATCATTACTATATACATACATTATAAATTATACATTATTATGTCGATATATTCGAGAAGTAAAACAAAAATGAACGATTACCTCCTTATACAGCAATTGCTGAAAAAGTTCGTTCTTTTAAGAAACTTGCTGAGGGGCCGTTACAAAGCTATCATTAATTAAGTTTTCCAAGCTGAACGGGTGATAAGTCGACTTCATAAATGATAGTTTTGTCATTTGCCGTTGCCTAGAATAATTTGGGTAAATTGGGGATAGCTTTGCTGATCACGTCATACTTCTTCTCAAGAGGTGGCTTTGCCTAACTTTTCTGTGTTGTTTTTGTAGATATTATCCTCAATGGGAAGCAGGGATCAGAAGCCTTTACCGATAGCTTATTTAGAATAGATTTTAGCCTGTTAATTTTGTTGTAATTTCGAAAACCATGACGACTTTAGGACTGGCCATTACAAACTATTATTACATACGTAGTACTTTGCTGTTGATAATCCTCTTTTAGAGATTCTGTCGAACATAAGGCATCTATACAAATAAATCTAAGTCGGTGACAGGGGTTAGAAGTATATTTTACAACATAGAAATGAGGAGAAGAGAAATTAGAGGCCGAATGATAATTACATATATGGTCTTCTAAATCGATGTATATTGATTGTTTGGAACTGTGGGTTCGTTAAGGTATTAACGAATTTACCATTGCGATCTTTACATATAGCCAACCAAAGGAAATGGTGACCCGATTCATCTATTACTCTGGTATCGGGACATGGCTATCCAGATAATAGGGGACTACACAATTGATAATAGTCAATAACAGATGTTAATCATATGATTGTTCTCTACCAACTTAAGATTGCGGTTGATTACGTATTGCTTACGATACCATACATCACATGGCCAACAGGATTTGGCCTGCTTTGCTCTGCCACAGATAATAGAGGCTAATCATGTGAATTCGAAATTCTGTACCAGACTCCATCTTAAATATGTATATATTTCAGTTCAAAATACTTATGGTTTATTCAAAATCAAAATAATCATATTTTTCGAAAGTAATTTTTTAAGAATATTTCATTTATGCCTATCCAACAAGAAAAAAAATGATTTGACCTTTATTTTCCAGAAATACAAATTCCATGAACAAAAATACAAAGAAATTTTTTAATTTTCTAGCACAACGATTCAATAAATTTCGTATTATGACGGCGTACGCTAACTCAACAATGTTGCATTTTTATAACGAAAATCAAACGGGTTTATTTTTATAGAATAAAAAATAAAAAAATAAAAAAAATTAAGACAAATTCTAAAACTTGTGTTATTGGCTCACACAAGGAAAAAGAAAAAAAAAGAGGCAAGAAATAAATACAAATACAACAATAAAAATAGAATTATACCAACGAATATAATTGAGAACACATTATATTTTTGATGTCTTAAACAAAGTTCTTTTTTGTTCGGTTTTTTTTTTATTTTTATTAAATTTGTTGTGATTTCATGATGCTGATACCAACAGAGTTAAAAATAAAATTTAATTTTAGAACAATTCACAAAAAAAGAAAAGAAAAAAAAATAGAAATTGCATTTTACGAGCGCAAAATACAAAAAAAAAAACAAAAATTTTTTTTAAATTGTTTATACTTAAAACAGTAATGGAGAAAAAATGAATACACTTCCATTCTCGCTCACTTACAGTTGATTTGTAACACACACAAAAATGTTAAGAATATTATCAAAAGATGTATTTGCAATACTGTTCGCAATGGCAAAGGGAAAGCTATTACAACAATAATAAATATTGTATTATATTGTATAAAAAAGTATTGAATCTGAACCTATCTTTTTTGTTGATTTCCTTGACTAAAATTCCCAAGCGCTTATTATCCATTTTAAAGTTTATCCCAAAACTGTTTCCAGTCACTATTAGTAAAATATTAAGAAAATCGATTTTCATAATATTCATACGCCACCATGTGCTTATTATTTGACATGGTTTCGGAAAATGTGGATACATAAGAAACTTTAGTCGTTGTTAGGCTGTTAGAACACATTCCTTCTATTGGTCAATTATGGACATAATGGGTCCGAGCTGAGAGTTCAGCCATAGAAAAGAACATAATGGACAATTTCCCATTTATTCCTTGAAGCACACAGCAATCAGCCTTGACGCTTTTTCTTGTTGTATGTGTACCACTCACCAGTCGCTATCCGCTGAAGAAATTGGACTTTTTACTGGGATTCGTAAATAAAATATATGTTTAGGCGTATGTATTTCGTTAATACGTTGCCAGCCTTATTCAAGTCGTTCAAAAATATCAAAATCGTTATTTTATTTTCGTAGTGCTTCTGTAATATCAAACTTATCAGAATAAAATTGATGAAACGAATACTGATTTTGCATTATCAGTACTTTAGACACTGAAATTATCAATTGCGTCACTTGTTCTCACGTTTATTTTGGAATAAAACCGGTAAAACATGTCTTATTTTCTTTTTGCTAAGACCAATTTTTGGCGTCGAGTCAAACGATTCGGATTCAAGCATTTACAAAATATTTTTAAACTAAATACACTCTTTCTAACTATACCGTACCAAATGCAATTGCACTTATTTGACTCGCGTTATGGATTATAGTAAACACAATTTTATTCTCGCACTTACTTTCATTTTTATCAGGTCCCAACAATTAGAACAGATTGTAATAAAATAGTGTTGCCTTATGTGTGCGAAACAAACGTTCTGAAAGAGTGCAACACAACTGATGAGTGCAGCTGAAACGAATATACAATAATTGTGGCTTGAAACGATAAGGCAGCAGCATTTTTTAATTCAATATAAAATTTTAAAAATATCTTTTAATTTTTTTTTTTTTTTTTATTTGTTTCACTTAACTTGCTCTATAAATAATTAACAATAGAATTTTACTTATGTTTATGTGCATTGCCACGCCTTTAATTTGTTTTAATTCAAAAATAGCAACAACATTGACATATTTTTGTGTAATTGTTGGCACACAGCCTAAAAAAGGTTCATAACACCTGCATATGCAAAAAAAAAAAAAAAACAAAAAGTTCACACATTCACACATAAAGAGTTAAGAGCGGAAAAAGAAATCAAAACAAATTTAAACCGTTATCGTGTTAAAAATGAGTGTGAAAAAAAAAGAAAACGGAAAATCACAAATAAAAAGAGAGAGAGACATATACTCTAAAAATTCCTTATGTTAAGATTTATAAATGTAATAAGCTTTTATATTTATTTATTAAACAAACAAAAAGAAAAAGAAGGAAAAAAGTACTCACCTCTAAAATTTGTTGATCCAAATCTGTTGATGGAGGAGCGTGTATGCGACTAAAATCCAAAGTACCTGGTGTGATGTGGTGCAATCTGTCATTAGTACCAGAATCGCGGGAAAGATCTTTAAAAATAAATGCAAAAAAGAAGAAGAAAAACAAAATATTTGTATTATTAATAAATACAACAACTAAAATGTATGCATGTGTGTGTGTGTGAATGGTAAAAGGAATAAGAAAGCTATAAAATATGTATATTGTAGTATACTCGTACATATACTACTAATACATTAAATAATTGCGAATATAAACAAAAACAACAAAAAAATAATTTCTTAAAAATACATTTAAAAAAATATATTATACTCGTACACAGTATATCAAAGGAAGGCATTTATTTACGTATTTTTATGTAAACATTTGAAAAAGTTTAAAAATAATCTCTTAATGTATTTTTATTAAATTGTTTTTCTCTTGTTTTCATTTCATTATAAACAATTTTAGCCGATTTCTGAAATAATGAATGAGATTTTTTTCATTTATTTATAATTTGTTGTTATTAGTTTGAGAATATAAAGGAAAATTACATTCTTCATAAGAAAAATTACAGAAGAAAACAAAAAGTACCAGTGGGCTGATGTTAATCACAATAGAGTTGCCATAAAGTTAAGTTTTTCAAATAACAATATTTTAATGTGGAACAATGCAGTGTTGTTGCGAGCTGCTTTTATTAGCACTCTTCTGGTAAACAAATATTAAAATAAATACATGTAATGTGTATTCAATTCTAATACAACTAATTTTCATTTCATTTTATATCCTTATATATTCAATTATTAAAATTAAATAAATTAAAAACCACGATATTAATGCTATTAAACAGCTACTAGAATAAAAACTATTCAGCAAAGATTGCCACAACAACTTAAGCAAATACTTTTTATCTCAATTTTGCTATTTTAATTCAGAAATATGAACAAACTCCTCAAATTGCCATACAACATTGTTTTAAACTCTTTATCTCTTTAGTAATCATGATATGAAAATATCAAAAGTATTTCAAACTAAATGTTAATCCCTCCAAGTCGATGTTCGTGCAAGACAACGGTTCAAAGCACTTAGTAGCAGTGGAGTTAGAGAATGGTTACATTGTAATACAAAAAAATATTGCAGCTTTCCAAACGACATATGACTTAAATTCAATTGAACATTTCTGTATTTTGGTATACGAAAAAAATAATAAATTATCTAATTGCCACGTTACCAACAAACAGACTTTGAATAACCGTTTAGTAGACACATGGAAGTTTAGCTATAGATTTTTCCAAGAAGATTTCCAGTCGAAAGAGAAGCTAAAGATCACCACACAGAACTATAAAAATTTTCAAGTAAATCTGATTAATTTTTATAAACCTCGACCGCCATATTGGATCCTCCATTTTGAATTTTTTAAATCTGAATAAAGATATGTAATCAGCGACCACAAAACCCCCTGAGTAACAATTTTCAAGTAAATCTAATTAATTTTTAAGAACCTCCGTAATGTGTTCCTTTTTCTCTTGCACCCCTTGACATAAGCCCACCCCCTACTTTAAGGTTGCATGCAAACAATTTGGCTTTGGGCTCATTTTAAAGAGCAAAGATCAATTGTCAATTTCTGACAATAGCGATGGTTCTAGCACGTCAGTGGTTAGCTGGAAAGTTTTTGATTCGTGTTCAACGCGCAAAATTCCTTCGGAAACACCTGGAGCCTTTGCACAAAAAAGTCCAAATTTGCAGGACTGTGATATTAATACTCGCAGAGATCGCAATAAAAAATTACCTTTCCCTTAACTAACTTTCAAGGTATTTTCAAATTAGAAAAACGCAATTATCCTTTGGCAACCCTGATAAGTATTTACACACAGCACATTCGTATTAAACATTAAAATTTCTACGTATTAACTGAATAATACGTGAATTCAATAAAATATTGGAAAAATTATTTTTGAAATTCTGGGAAATCATTTTGAAATGAATTTTAATAAATCATCGTTTTTACTTAAACAAAATTATAATGGAACACATCCATAGTTTCAAAAGCATCTAAAAATAAACGTAGGCATTAGCAGTATACTTAAGAATATAAATAGAAAAAAAAATATATTTTAAAATATAAAATTCTGCCGTTATCGATTAGGTTATTGGATTATTTATATGTATATTAATCCAAAGGAAACAGAATAAAAGGGATATCTTGTTTTAAAAAGCCAATGTATTTTGTACATTAGTTGTACCAATTAGTCTTTAAGCCTAATCACATCTCTAGAGAGAAAGAAAATGGAACCATTGTTTTGAATTTTGGCATTATTGAATGAGACTACAACATTAGGATCATTATTTGGAACGACCTGCGGATGCTATAATTTTCAATACCTATTCGCTTACGATCGTAATGAGGCCATCGCGCAAGCTTATTCTCTAGACTATTTGACCTACGTTATCGTAATAAAAACACTACTAATGTCAACTTTAAGCAAGAGTAGTATTAGTAAGAAGACATGTATCTCTCACGTGATCAAAGTATTAAAATTTAAGAATATAACACTCCATCATTTATTTCGTAAACAAGATGAATGGCTTTTACCTGACTGCCTATCACGTCTTCTCAGTGAAACCAAGCAAGCAAGCTTTAGTCGTTTACAACAGTCTTATAATTGACCTAGAGTTCGGCTTCAAGATCCTAAAGTAATGACCGTTCCTCTTCGGTTGTAGAACCACAACCACAACTCATATTTGGATCCATTTCTATAGATCTCTTTTCAAAGTTATTGTCGCCAGTGCGAAAAATTTTCCATTCACTTTTTTTCTAGTAATAAAAACAGTGATTATCATGGAATTGAATTTGTAACGAATGTGAGTCAATTTAAAAGACAACCTTCAAACTATTTAATCTACAAATTTAAGGCCTATTCATAATTGTTTTATTATCGCAAATGTTTAATAGGTTTTTAAAAAACAAAAACAGTGATAAATGTAATTATGCCCGACAGTTTTCTTTTTTTTTGTGTGTGTTTATTTATACCCAAAATGGCAATTATCACCTCAAATTTTGGATGGTTTTCTTTTTTGGGTGTATTCGAAAAAATTATTGTTTTATTTTTAATGAAGTGGGTGTTTAAATGATATATATGTATGTATTAATTTACCACTCCGTTGGCAACACCTCCAAAAAAGGCAAAAGAAAAATATTTCCTTTGGGTCGTTTTAAATATTTTTCCAATAAAGAAAATATAGGCATGAAATGAAAAATGTATTTTTTTTATATGAATTTGTGTGTCTTTTTATTTTGAAATGTATTCTAGACTTTGTAATTTCCATAAAACATAATTTTTTATTCTAAAGTAAAAACTATTTCGCACAGAACATTGAATTTGTCAACTGAAATGATAAATGCAAAGTCAAATAAAAAGCAGTTCATACGATTTTCTGTGTCAAAAAGCCTTTGACACTTTAGTTTGTATTCTTCAAGAACCCTAACAGAACCAAAGAGCACTATAGAGGCTGTCTGTTCTTTTCTTTCCTTTTTATCTTTTACTGTTACACCCATCTCAACGATAAATTTCCAATTTCCATGTTTGATATTTATCGGCATAAAGTTTTTCCAGTGTTTGATAAGTCCTTAAGCTGTTGCAAATAAATACAAAGGACCTACTGCTAGTAAAGAAAACAATATTTTTAACTTTTTTTTTTGCATTTTGCCACTTTTTATACGTATAGCTTCAAAATTCCATCAGGGTTCACTATAATAGGGGCGTCGTAGTCTAGTAGGTAGTGTGTTGGCTTATTACACATAAAGGCCACGGTTCAATTCCCAGGTCAGACATCAAAACGAAAATATGAAAAAATATTTTATCGGCGGCTTTCTCTCAGCAGATTTCAGGCAAAAACTCTGAAAGCAAATAAAATTGCCATGAAAAGTTTCTCCAAAAATCTGTCATTCAGTCACTCATGTTTAACTCAAAATTAACACACACAACATAAGTGGTCTTAGAAGCTGGGCCATAATCCTGACTGAAGGAGTTGTAATGACCAATTATGTATGTATGTATGTATGTATAATGCCTTGGTCACGATTATGGCCTCGCTTTTGACATCAACTCTATTGAATACTACTAAGATAAGAACGCCGTAAGAAATTTTTTTTAAAGCTCTGACATTTCAACTCTTCAGCTCTCATCTACTAAGTTAACACACGATTCAATACACTACGACGAACGTAGACTGACTTTCCGTCCGCACAAATGTTTAGCTCTACGATGTGTGTTTTAGGTGCAGTAAAATTTTGTCGGATCATCAAATATGTTTTGTATTGTATTGTTACAATAGAATACAATATCTATACTGTTTGCTAATGTGTCCGGGCGGTCACACACTGTACACATTACAAATTTTTTTGGTCGTTTTCACTTATCCTGTAGCCAAAAACAAAAAAAGAAATAATCACTGATAATTTTTATATGACCCAATAATACAAATCTCGCGGACCAGCCTAGCATATTCAATTTATGGAATCATTCGAAGAACAGTCTCTAATGTAAAGTACTAGCGTAGACAGACAGATCCATTACAGACACTTATTTTCATACCAAACCCATATTGGAAAAAATTTTTGTTTTTAATTTGTAATTTTTATTTTTATTTTTTTTTTCTATATTTGGCGCGCCACCGATTACACTCTTAAATAAAGGAGAGAAAAAAAAATATGTACTATTATTTCCGTCACACCTGTACGATTGCGATGGAATCACAGTTTCTATGCAATTTACGTTTATGATAAAAAGTATTTCATTTTTGTTATTTATTTATTTTATTTTATTTTTTTTTATATTCTTATTGTTATTATTTTGTTTTTATATTCATTCACATTCATTATCAGGCAAAAATAAATAAATGACGTTTAATTCTCTAATGTGTACTTATGTATCGCCTTGTCTACACTGACTGACTAAAGATATGGTTGGTATCAATGACATGTTGTATGTATGTAATTGTCGTTGTTGTTATTATTTGTTCTCTCTCTTTCTGTGTTTTTAATATACATTTCTGTGTTTGTTTGTTTGCTATGGATTTTATTTATTGTATTTCGTTAAGATTTAATTATTTTTGTTGTTGATGGCAATTTTCATTTTTTTTACTCACATACACAAACATATTCTTATCAATCATAAGAAAATTCTAAAAAAAAGAGAATGAAAAAGAGAAAGAAAAAGCTTTTCATAATATTATTTTTGTTTAAGAAAAGCAACAAAAGTTGTATTGTTTATTGTTGTTTAGTTCTAGATGACTAGATTTCTATCCAGCAGAGTATTGAAAGAATGCCAGTCGCGTAACATAAGAGAGCTAATGCCCCTATCTAATGGTTTCGCTATTACGTTAAGTCTAAAACGATTGCTTGTAAACATACATAAAGATTTCTTAAAGGGCACATGAGAGATAAATGTTGAATGGAATGAGGATTAATTGGTTAAATATCAGACCACTGGCCTTGATACTATATGCTGTCGATATATCGCAGATTCCAAAACTAGCCTATCTTCGCATATCTGTACTCTGAAAGTTAGCTAGTGTCTAGCCTTTAGGAAATGCTATTGGCACCACTGGCTATCAACAACAACAACGTTTCAGCCATATCGATACTGAAACTTGGAGAGGAATTTTTAAAAGAATATTTAATCAATGTGTATTTATTTTTGTTTACCACTGTCTGTGATCTTATTGTAAATAAAAACAAAATATTTTTAAAGTTTAAGTACCATTCCTTCTAGTCTAAGATAGAAACAGTTTGTCGTATATGGATGTTCTTTATCTACAACCACACACGCAATAACTAACACACACATACATACATTTTCTTTTATAATGAATCAGCATTTAGTCAGTCGCTTAACAATATATAGACAGACAGTTGGACGGTTAAATACACTGCCCGAAATATTTATAAGACCAAACGTATTTCTCGAAAAACTTAAAATCTTTTAGACCAATTCGTACCATTTTTGGGTTAAATATAACTAACTATAATATAAATCTTTTTATGTAAAAAAATATTGTCCTTCCCGTAGTCGAAATCCCAGCCCAAACCATTACAGTGCCTCCACCGAAATTTCGCGACATTCGTTGAAGTTATTCAACGTTATCAGTTATTTTTTCTGATGAAAAAAAAGTTGATTTAGATGGCCCAGATGGTTCCCAAAAATATTGGATGGATTCACGTAAAAAAAAATCAACGAATGTCGCGAAATTTCGGTGGAGGCACTGTAATGGTTTGGGCTGGGATTTCGACTACGGGAAGGACTCCTATTTGTTTTATATCAAATAAAATGAATAGCGAGAAGTATATTGAATTATTAGATGACGTTTTAATTAATTTTGGGGATGATTCGATAGGCAACAATTGGATATTTCAGCAGGATAACGGCGCAATCCATAAATCAAAAGCAACAAAATCATTTCTGTCCTCCAGAAACATACCAGTTTTGAATTGGCCGGCATGTAGTCCAGATCTAAATCCGATAAAAAATTTATGGGCAATACTATCGGACCAAGTTTTCAATAATAACACTCAGTATAAGGATGTAAAATGTTTAAAAAGTGCTATCATAAGAGAATGGAGTAGGATTGGTCAAAATTGCATTGAAAAATTAATAAATTCTATGCCCCGTCAACTTCAGGAAGTCATTATTAATCACGGTGGACACACTAATTACTAATAAATACAAAAATTACTCAGTAGTTGTTTTTTATCATTGTTATTTTAGCTTTAGGTGAATATTATTTAATTTTGGTCTTATAATTTTTTCGTTTGAAAATGAAATTCATTTTGTGCTATCTTTTTATTAAACAAAGAAAAAAATATTTTTTTTACATAAAAAGATTTATGTTATAGTTAGTTATATTTAACCCAAAAATGGTACGAATTGGTCTAAAAGATTTTAAGTTTTTCGAGAAATACGTTTGGTCTTATAAATATTTCGGGGAGTGTATGCAAACAGTTGACTTTGATTTGATTTGTTTAGCTTTATTTAGTGTATTCGGCTCGGAGAGAGCTTTAAGTATAGGCCATGACCTGCAGTTGGCTGTTCTATTTATAGAAACAACAACAATAAAAAAAAGATAAAAAGTTTTTTAAATCATGCAATAACAAACAAACAAACCAATACACACGTACATATATATTTAGAAATAAACGATAATTACAAGGGTAAAGAGGGAAGGGGGAGGAAAGCAGTTAAAAGCCACAAAAAAAAAGCTCAGGCAAAGTCGAATGATGGCAACTTTATTTTGTGTTCATATTTCGAACGGTTTTTGGAAAACAATTATTCGGACTTATCTAGGCCGCACACTTCTAGTGCAATAGGTATACCTATTTTGAATCGATTCACTCCACAGATTCCTTTAGAGAGCAATATAAATATTTGTCTTATGTTACATCCGAAGCCTAATTTCCGCGGACGCGTGTTTCTTTGTTCAGTTCTTTCTCAATCTTTTGATTTCATCGACCCTTTTAGTGATCGGTGGACAACAGCGGAAACGTGTAAAACATAGCATTGCTATTTGCCTAGTCAAAGCACCGTCTATGTAAACTTTATAAAATTTTTCAGCAACCTATGTCGTATTCTTACCTTTTCTATAACAGAAAACGCAAAATAAAGGGCTATCCATTTCGTGGTTTCAAAAGTATGGGACTGGAATTCGACATCTGTCAAACTAAGTTGTGAAACCAATTTTTTTCCTTTCAGTTCAAAGTCAGACATTGACGAAAATGGATCGCTTAACTATCACACAACGCATAAAAATTATCAAAACCTACTACAAAAACGGTGATTGGCGGTGGACGGCAATTTTTCGAACAAAATTTTCTTCAGCGATGAAGCACATTTCACACTCGGTGGGTATGTTAATAAACAAAATTGTCGTATTTGGGGTTCTGAGAATCCTCAAGTAATTGAAGAGAGGCCATTACATCCAAAAAATGGCACTGTTTGGTGCGCTCTTTGGTCCGAAGGTGTGATTGGACCTTACTGGCTGAGATACCGCCCCATATTTGTCAAAAAGTGGTCGAAAATTACCTCAAAAGAATCAATGCTTGCAACACTTCGCGTGGAGGTCATTTAAATGATGTAGTGTTTCACACATAATGTCAACGTTCAAACTTTACAATAAAAAAATATTATGAAAAAAAATTTTTTATATGTGTTTTATTTACGTTTACTTTTGAAACCACGAAATGGACAACCCTATATAATTGCACTCTTTTGACTTTTTATGCATTTATAAAACTTAAATAACTTTTCATAGGATAATGTGAGTTTCATAATGCCCTTTTAACAAAGTAAAGCTTAATATGTCGCCTTTGAAACAATATGTATTATTCGATATTACAATTTCTACTAACAATTTGTAACTGAACCTTTTCAATGTATCAGACGTCTTAGCACAGTTCCAAAAAATCGAATTAAAACGAACGAAACTTTTACTTAAAATTTCTTGTTTCTCCTTTCAACGTTACTGTAAACATTGGGGTTTTGATGCTATTGAGGGCTTCTGTTGTTACAACTTTACTACATACTATACTTATGTACATGTAAACATTGTAACTCACATATAAACATTGTACAGTGGAGTTCAGAGCTTATTTTAACCAGAACCTTTTGCATTTGAAATAAAATATGTACACTCGTATTGCTTCAGCAAAAAGTAAAATGTTAAAAAAATTAACATAAAATTTCAGTATATTTCCAAAGCCTGTTACTGTAAAAAGCTTAATTCTTTAGATTGAGGACTTAAATGTTCATATTTTTGTGGGAACGAATACACATTTAAATTTATCGCTGCTACTCCCTCAACTATTGCTGTCAACCCTAGAAGTCTTGTTTGAAGAAAGCTGTAGCGAAAGAACATGTGGTGCATTTACATTTTCCGACCGTTTTGCTTTTTGTAGGAATTATTTCCGAAATCTTTATACAACATATTTTCTTTATATTGTATAACGTTCTTCATACAGCTAAAAATCAAAAGTTATTATCAGAAATTCTGCTCGTATTTAAATATTGTATTATAATTTGAAATGTTTGTAATCGACTGACTGCATAACACTGTACTCTCTGTAAAGACAATATTTAGGTTTGCTTTCATAAAGCAAAACAGAGAGAGAGAGACAGAGAGTGAAAGAAAGGGCAATTAGTGTGAATAAGTAAAAATAGAACTTTGTTTACACAAAAATGAAAATTATACTTTGTAGTTTATAAGAGAATGTTATAATTATTTTAGGGGTCTACAATAGATAATTTCACCCGCCGCTTAATTGTTTCCCCAACACCGCCTTAATGTAATGATAACGATTTCATTAGAGAACGACCATCTAAAAGCAACCACAACAACAACAATGTTAAAATACATTTTTTTTCTTGAAATTCGTTAATAATTTAAAGCAAAAACGTAATACTATTAATCAAAGATTACGTTAAAAGTTTATAATTAGAATTGTTTCTATTAAATAGACAAGTGAGTGAGCGAGTAAGTGAGTAAATAAATTCTTGTGAACGTTTGAAGTCCAAATGGTGGGTTTTATATTATAAATTTGTATTTTTTTGTTTTATTTATAAATAGTTTGTTTCTATTTTTTTTTTTTTTAATTGGTAACCCATAAATAATAAATTGTATATGCATTATATTATATTAACCAACAATAATAACAACTAAAAATAATAAAACGTAGCACATGCAAGTTTCAAGATTTATAAATATACTATAAAAGTGATTTTAATTATAAATGCGAACTAAAATAAAATATACATTTATTTTCTATTATTCCAATACGTAATAAAGATGTTTAGTAATAAAAAATGTATAACCAATATTATATTTGGCTCATGAAAATTTAAAAAACATCATTATTTAAATCATTATGCAGTACTAAGACGAATTTGCAACTACACTAGTGTCTTCAGCTGGATAACGATGATAAACATTCATTTAGGGTTATTCGTGATTGTTTTCGTGATGATAATGTTAATTGTAATAGAAATACCGAGTACAAGAACTTCATCTTAACCTAACTGAAACTTAGAAAACTTATGGAAGCTTAGGAAATAGTATATTGATACCATCAATTATTAGGGCTAACATATAATAAAGTTTACTAACAATAAAATAGTTAAAAATGAATTGTTATTAATAATAAAATAGAAAAATAATAATAATTGGCTTAGGCTACATTTTTTAAGAACTATCCCTTTCTTTCAACACGAATCAGCTAGCAAAGCCACTCTTGGTCTATTTTCTGTAAACAGGTTGTGTTTATTGGGACTAGGCATACGCACAGGCACAAGTATTTTGAATTTTTATTTATAAGTTTCGAAAATTGAACACTATTTCATCCTCCTTTCTTGTACTGTATACCTTTAATTTTGTAACGCCATCAATGTTGTCCTTCAATCAAATAGACAGACATTATTTCTCTTTGTTCGCCTCTCTTCTATTAAAAGTAAATATAGAACTTATTTGTTGCTATTCATTATTTTTCTCCATTATTTATTTACACAGTTCATTTTCTTCTACTGTAAAAAAGTTTATTTTCTTATTGTTTTTGTTTTCATTTCATTTCATTCTTTTTTTTTTTTTTTTTTGTAATACTAAATTTGATGAATAGTTTGGGAGATGGAGAAATCTAAATTTAGAATTTGTTTGTTTACAAACCAGAGTGTTATAAACGTGAATGTGTGTATGAGAGAGTACATTTGATATACATACATACATACGTATATATGTACATACAAAATTCGTAATTTATTTTTTTTAGGGATTTTACCTAAATGCAAGGTTTGTGTTTTAGCGTCTTAGTAATAGTTTTAAGAATTATTTTTTTATTGTTTAACTTAAAATTAAATGTACATGTAATTTTTGAGACACTCACTACAATTACTTAATAAAAAGTTAGACGTAATAAAAATAAACCCATTATGTTTCTAATAAATGGCTTTAGTAATCTGTATCTGTATCTTACGTTATGCTTCTTAAGAACTTGATTTAATAGCGGAAGCAGAAGTATAATCGCCTTGATTTTGTCCACTTCACAGCCGGCAGCTGATAAGTAATTTCAACGTAGGAATATAAGCTTGTAATATCGATTGACACAGTTTAGTTGTGACGATATCTGAGATAGAGAGGAATAGTACTATCACGTTCAAAATAGTAACAAATTATCGAACAAAAGGGTACATTTTTGACATGAATTTACCTACACTAAATAAAGTCTTCTATTAAATTAAATAATCTACATATATTCTACCTATCAATTATTTTTTTTAATATGTAACAACATAAACTTTACTCTAGCGATTTAGCAATTTTTTAAATATATTCACAATTTCTGTATTCCAAGAGTTGGCATCATTGTTCCCTTACTCAACACGAAGAACAGAGAGTATAATAACAATGGGTAAGACAACAAATGTAACATTAACCCAAAACATTGAAACAGTTTTTCACCCACTTATACATATATACACACACAGACACATTCAGTCGTATTCAACAGTGAATGGGGTTGAAGTATGTATATTTGTGTGGAATTTACCCGTCGCACTACCTTAACCTACAACAAAGGCCAAACCATCTTTCTACCAACAACACACATTATCATCAGTATTGTTGTCATAATCAAGTAAAGCTTTCTTCATTGTTTCCTTCCTTACTTCCTTTTTCTACAAACAAAAACAACAATAACAGCAGAGTTAAACAAAAAAAAAACGAAAGAATGAAAAGAAAATTCACAATTGGTTACTAGCATTATGACTGAAATGGAAACGAAAAGGGGGAAGAAGGATTTGTGTGGACTCTGAGTAACTTAAAGCAGCGAACAGCTGCTGTCTAAGTGGGTAAAAGTGTGTGGTTTGATTTACTTGCTTGTATTGTCGGCTTTAGTCTGTTGGCAGGTGGTTGCTGGGTAAATAGCAGGGCTACACATTTGGGTCTCTCTCTCATTCTCTTTTCCTTTCTTTTCTATTACTCATAAACAGTAAGAAATAAGAAACGGTTGGAGCGGCAACGGCAAAAGAACTTTATTAAGTTGAGGATTGGAAAAATTTACAATGAAAAAAAAAATAAAGAAAACGAGTGAAAGAATAAAATATATAAACAAACGTTTATATAGTATGTAAATATATATGTACATACATATTGTATATACATACGTACATATATTTTATTATTTCATGGTTTTTCAAGTGTTTTCTGAAGGCAAGTAATTTCTAAAAATAGACCAAAAATCAATAAACGTTGGTTGGCTGTTGTTGTTGCTGTTGTTCTTGTTTGTACTACTCTTGTAAACTTGCTCACACACAATCACAGGTTTACATTTACTATATACGCACAAACATACATACATATATACAAATATAATATTAAAAAAAATAATAATTTATTACACTACTACCATGATTTCTCTCACTCTCTCTCACTTTGTTATATAGTAGCAGTTTGTATACAAATAATATATAAAATATATACCAATGCCTATGTAGTGATGGATGTAATACATAAAATCTCCTTTAGGGAATGGTCGAATTACAATAGATTTAAAATTTTTGTAAAAAAAAAAACTTTAAAAATTAGGTAGGCTAGATAATACTATCACTCCTATTGAAGTTTCTATAACGTCGATTGTTGTATGTGGGCAGGTATGTGTTAGAAATTTCTCCTAATTTCATTCAAGCTAAAGAAATACTAGAGATGAAAATAAGATGGAAGAAAATGAGAGCAAATACCCTTTAATTACACAAACAAATACTTTCTTTGGTTTAATATCACTCACCGCATTTACAGTCAAAAGTAATAGTGACAATATGTGCGTAGATAACCATAATATAATTTGACTGGGATATACATAAGTACTAAAGTAAGATGTAACTGTGTGTTGGGGTGAGATATTAAGCCTAGCTGGAAGAAATGGTTACTCTTTAAGCCGATGGATTGAGCGTACAAAACAGAAATGATTTTATAGGCTCAATCGAACAAAGTCCCAATTTAGAATGAAATGCAAAAAAGAAAATAAAACAAAAGAGAATTAGGATTTTGGACTATAATTAATTTTATTGAAATAAATCGAAATATTACCTTATCGGACAAAGGATGAATCAAGAAGAAGGTTTTTTGAAAGGACAGAAAAACGGAAGCAATATAAGGACGTTTTAGAACCTGTTGACAGTTGCATTCAGCAAATATGGCGTAAGCTCTTCACAATTTTCAGCTTTTATTTATAAGAGAAATATGTGATACAGAATAGTTTAAAATGCACTGGTATTTAATGCCAAGGGTTAAGTTTGGCATTAACATTGCCGCCCGCCTTGCAGGGTATGCAAACAAAAGGAGACAGCAAAGCGTCAACGAGTCTTTGTCCGTATATTGCTTCTAAAACGTAAGAAATAAAATATTAAAGAATTCATTCGATAGCTTAGGTTCTAATATTTATAATTCAAGTAATCAATTTTTTATAATTCAATTCAAAAGTACATATACAATACATAAGCATGTACATATTAATAATATAAATAAAATAGTTTGTACGTATTGTAATTGCTTGGGACTAAAAACTTAAAAGTGCAATTTGGGCAAAAAAAAGGATAGAAAAATTGGGGAAAAAAGTAATAATTAAATTGAACAGGGACCATAAATAGTCCACCCGAAAATGGTACTTTGAGCCGTAGGAAAACCAACCCTAGAAAAATCTCCTTGACGGATAACCTTGGGATATAAATCCGCTCCGATGATTACATCGATCCCATCGCTCTCATAAAATTTGGAGTCGGCCAAAAAGAGGTCTCGAAAGTTTTTCTTGTATGACTCTGGCAAAGATTGGCACGGTGTACGTAACGTTATCCGATTGTCCACTCTAAACGTTCCCTCTATCTTTGAAGTAGAATCAAATCTGGACTTAAGTACCAATGGGCAAATGGTTTCGTCGTGCAGGATTAAAAATTCCTCGAATGTATACTTGTAGGCTCCTGCCATTTTTCGAAAGTGTAATTTAAAACTTTTTACTCCAGCCTCCCACAGACCACCCATGTGGGGGGCTCCAGCTGGGATGAAATGCCACGATATATTCTGATGGGCATAATTCGAAATAACTCGTTGCTGGGAGGTCAGAATAAACTCCTTTGCAAGAATCTTGGAAGCGCCTACAAAGGTTGTCCCGTTGTCGGAGTGTAGGTGAAGCGGACAACCTCGTCTTGAAACGAAGCGACTAAAAGCTGCAAGGAAGGATTGTGTAGATAAATCGCTAGTGGCCTCTAAATGGATTGCCTTTGTTGAAAAACAAACGAAGATGCACACATAACCTTTTGTGACTCGGCATGCTCTACCAGAATAACTCTTAATGTCGAAAGGCCCAGCGAAATCTAGGCCTGTATGTGTGAAAGGACGTGCAATTTCAGATCTCTCTGGTGGAAGTGCAGCCATGATCTGTTTCTGGCACCTTTTCTTATAAATCACACATACTTTACATTTGTTAATAGTTGTTTTGATTAAGTTCTTAGCTTTGGGAATCCAATATTCTGTTCTAAGAAGCCGCAATACTAGCTGCTTTCCTCCGTGTAGACTTATATCATGGATAAATCGTACTAGCAGCCTAGAAAATTGGGTATTGTAGGGTAGAATAATTGGGTATTTTTCATTGTAGGAGATTCCGGTAGACGATTCTAGTCTCCCACAAGAACGTAAGATTCCCTCTGGATCTAAGAACGGATTCAAATTAAGAATAGTGCTGGACTTGGATATTGCCTGCTTGTCAGACAAAGCCTTATACTCATTTGGATAATGTGCCCTTTGACAGATAGAAATGAGTTTGGAACGAACAGTTTTGATTTCAGTAGTAGAAAGAGAAACTGAATAATTTGCAACGTTGTCTCTGTGGATACGATGAGTTCCATGAATAAATCCGTAGACGTAGGACATGACTCGAATTGCTCGGTGGAAAGAGGAAAATCTCTCTAAAATATCTTCATAGTCGGAGAAATAGGAGAAGAGTACTCGCACTGGTTTCGCTTCGATTTCAGCCATGGGCATTTTGGACAAATCATACCTAGGCCACTCTGAGCTGCTACTTCTAAGCCATTGTGGCCCATACCACCAAAGTTCATTATCAACGAGGTCCTGTGGATGTCGACCTCTACTCGCTAAGTCAGCAGGGTTCGCTTCGGAGTTAATATGGTGCCATTGTGAATAATCAACCACCTGAGTAATTTTGGATACCCTGTTTGCAACAAACGTCAACCACGAGCAGGGGGGTTTTTCTAACCATGAAAGTACAATAGTCGAGTCGGTCCAGCAAAAAATAGAATAATTTTCAATATCGAGCTGAGAAATCAAGCTCTCTATCATTTCGGACAAAAGAACAGCACCGCAGAGCTCTAATCTAGGAATTGAAATTGTTTTTACGGGAGCTACTTTTGTTTTGGATGAAATCAAATGTGTGTACACGGAACTATTATCTGCTATTCGAACATATAAAGCTGCTGCATAAGCTTTTTCAGAAGCATCGCAGAATCCATGAAATTGGATTTCTGCATTTGGAGTATAATCTATCCATCGTGGAATCCGAATGGTATTGATTACAGAATAATTGGTTTTCGCCTGGACGATGCATGGAGCCAACCAGCCAGCAGGATCGAACAGCTTCGCTATTTGTGACAGTACTTCACGTTTGGTGTAGCTAGTCGCTTCGGAAAATTGAACAGCTGCGAAGTAGAATTCATCCGAACGCGCGTTCCATCGAATGCCTAAAGTTTTTGCTGTACTGTTATCTTCGAATTTCAGGAAATGTTCGTGGAGAAGACGGTCTATTCTCTCACAGTTGAAAGGGTTGGTTACATTCCGTTTAATTTGTAACATTAAATATACTTGATATAAACATATATATATATACTAAGAATATTTCTTCCACAAAAAACAAAAAAATCAAATAAAAAACCAGCAGACTGAAGTACCTGAATCAATTGCCGTTTTGTCTCTACCGCTTTCTCCTTAGTATGGGCTCCTGCCAATACGTCATCCACATACATAAATTTCCTAAGGACTGTACTGGCGAATGGATAAATGGGCTCAACATCATCTGCCAATTGAAGTAAAGTTCGAATAGCTAGATATGGTGCACAATTCACCCCAAAGGTGACAGTTTTCAATTCGTAGTCAAGAATTGGAGAACTTGGATTGTCTCGAAATAGAATCCGTTGATACGGAGTGTGTTTCCGATCAACCAAAATTTGCCTATACATTTTCTGTATATCGGCGTTGAAAACAAATTTGAAAAATCTCCATTTTAGAATCAGGAGGGTAAGATCATTCTGAAGTGTCGGTCCTACGTGCAACAAAGAATTTAAACTATGACCATTGGATGATGGAGCAGAGGCATTGAACACTACTCGGACCTTAGTAGACACACTGTCAGGTTTTATGACGGCATGGTGAGGTAAATAATATGACATTGAATTGTCATGGCACACAGATGAATTGACCTTTTCCATATGACCCAGGTCCGCATACTCCTGGACTACTCTATCATATTCAGTTTTTAATTCTGAATTTCGAATAAGCCTCGCTTCATTTCTGAAAAACTGCGCCATAGCAGTTGATCTGGAATGACCAACATTCGGTGACTCTGGAAATTCTTCCCTGAACGGAAGCGAAACAATATATCTGCCATCTGAATTTCTGCTAGTAGTACGAACAAATAATTCCTCACAAGCACGATCGGATTGAGACAAAAAGTTCTTCTGTGGAAGATTCTCCACCTCCCAAAAACGTGAAATTTCTTTGTCTAAAGAAATTTCACAGAAATACGAAATAACAGTAGGATTGAGGCGAGACTTACAGAAGATAGGACCAGTCAGAATCCATCCAAAGATGGTTTCCTGAGCAATTAGGGAATCACAAACATTGTGCTGTATCCCTGAACAAACGATCGAAGGAAAAATATCAGCACCGATCAATAAATCTATTTTTGAACTAACATAAAACTTCGGATCGGCGAGTTTAATATGAGGAAGATTGGAGAAAATCGAATTAGGAATTGTCTGAGTAGGAAGGTTATTAGTAAGATTAGGAACTACAAGCGCAGTCACTGGAATTTCGACAGCACTGTCAAGCTGAGTTCCAAGCACAATGGAACATTCACGCTGAACTTTAACTGAAACAGTATTGTTCAAACCTGAAATTAGTGCGTTGGAACGATGTGAAGATAATTTAAGACGATTGAACAAGCGCTCAGAAATAAAGGTTCCCTCAGAACCTGAATCGATCAAAGCGCGAACTTGGTACTTCACGCCCCTATGGCAAATATCCACCATCGCAGTGCCTAGGAGGACGTTTTTTGAATAAGAAGCAAAACACGACTGAACTCTATCGTAATTTGAACTATTAGCGGACTGTAAGTTATTATCGGAATATCGTGCAAAAGAAGGAGAGTTCGGATTCAGTGTGGAATTGGCCCCGGGTCTTGGACTATTTTGGGTTTGATTATTGGCGTCCTTATGCAGAAGCGTATTATGCCTTTTTTGGCATTTGAAACAGCTATTTTTGCTTGTGCAATTTCTAACGCTATGAGCCCTAGAGAAGCAATTCAAGCACAGGCCTTCCTTTTTGATTTCGTTCAATCGCCGTTGATGGTCTAGTTTTAGAAATTTAGGACATTTACGAATAGCATGATTCTCCTTAGGACACAGTTGACAAAACGGACCAGAAACGTTAGCCTGAAAGCTATTAACTGCCTTATTCGAAATAGAGCTAGAACAAGGTCCACTTTTGGATTTTAATTTAGTGCCGCTGGAAGTATTTGACCCACGAATCTCTGAAACAGACTCCAAGGTTCTGTACCGGTTGGTCAGAAAATTATCCAAATCAGACCACTTCGGAATGGTGGTCTTATCCTTGAGCTGCTGTTCCCATAGTGTCAAAGTATTCTCTGGAAGTCTACCTGTACATATGAAAACAAAAATTGGGTCCCAACTTGTGACATCCATTGAATAAAGTCGTAGAATTGAAATACAAGAATTGATGTCCCGTTGGAGGCGTTTTAAGGCATCGCTGGACTCCGAAGAAATGCTTTGAAGACCAAATAAAATCTTCAATTGACCGTTCACCAAAACCCTGCGGTTTTCATATCTGGAGCATAGATTTTCCCATGCTATATTGAACCCTTCATTAGTCAAGGGGCATTTTTGAACAATCTCCCTCGCTTCACCGGTTGTTTTCTTGGTCAAGTAAAATAGCTTTTCGACATTACTTGCCCTGGAGTTCGAAATAACAGCGGTAAAAATGTCTCGAAATGTTGGCCAAGAGAAGTAATCCCCGTGGAATGGTTCTATGTCAACCGGTGGGAGATTAAGTCTGCTGGGTTCAGACTGGAAAGTGTTTGGCAGATCCAAATGCTTTGAAGAGCCAGGAGAAAGATTATCCTGATGGTGCTTCAACTTTTCCGAAGTAGAACATTGAAGAGCGTCAGACAATTCGCCTAATTTAGCTAAACAGCTGCAATATGAGGTATAGGTGCTTCTATATTTCACCTTAATGGACTCTAGTTCGACTGGATTTTCAGTTTCAGCAGCTTCCTTCTCTGCCTCTGTCAAAAACTCTTCGTAGGCTGCCTTAATTCTCGTCCAGCTCGACTTCAGTTCACCTCGATGAACCTCAATTGCATAAATCGACGTTACTGGAAATTGATTGCCGTTTAGATCAGCTTCGAATTCAACGACGCTATCGGCCAAGCGTATAAATTTATCCAGAGACATTTTGATACCAAACGAAATTTAAAAAACAATCGAAAAATCAACTTCCGAGGAAAGGCGTAAAACAATATTTCAAAAACAAGAAAAAAAAAACCTCCAGAAAAGGAAAATACGACCAAAGGATGTAGAAAAAAAAATTTAGTTTTGGATTCGATATTGTTATATTATGAAAAAATATAGCAAAGGTATTAATAAAAAGCAAAAAACAATTGAAATAAAAAAAATATTTCAAAAAAGAATTAATTCATTTAAATCTCTTACGAATTTAATGATCGCATTCATTCAAATACCCGTAATCCAGATCAGCTGTGAAATATGAAAAGCAAACAGCGTTCACTGACCCCGAATGCAATGGAAATTTAAGTTACTTTCCAATAAGAAAGTAAGAATTTTAGGTCTGTTCGTTTACAATTGAAAACCAAAAAAGAAATAGAAATTCTATTGAAGGTCCAAAAGAAGAGAAAAAATGCAATTTACGAAAGGAGATCAAAAAATTATGAATGTATATAAAAAAAAATATTTCTAGGAGGACTATATGAAAAAGAAATATTATTAGTTTAATTTTAATTTTATTAACTGAATTTTATCTAAAATTAGTTTTACTGATCCCTTATAAAACTAATAAAGTAGTTTTAGAAATGTGATGGAAAAAATTAAGTTTTAATATTTAATTAATTAAATCACAAAACAAATTGCATATGTTATCTGAAACAAATAAAATAAAATATAAATTTCGAAAACCAACGAACGAACCTATTGAAGGGTTAAAATGTAAACAAACAATTACGGTTTATGCGATCGAATTATAATGTAATTAACATACGTACATACATATGGTATGCAAGAAAAAAGAACAAAGAGAATATTGCAAAAATAATAAAAAACAAAAACAAGTAATATCTTTGTTGATGGTAATAGGTACCAAGTAAAACAAAATTGGAATATATATGTATGTAATGTATGTAATTACAAAATAATAAAGTACGAAATTGAACAAAAAAATTAGAGATTTAATTGGAAATTTAAAGAAAAATATTTAAAAAATTATTAATTATGCATAAATTTATTATTAAATATTAAAGAACGGACTTTATATATATGTATATATATATGTATGTAAACGAATGTTTAAATATATGTGTATATCTACCGACGGTCGTTGCGAACTTTTTTTTTTATTGGCACTTTTTTTTTTGTCTGCACTTTTAAGCTAATTTAACTAATATAGCAATTACAAACGTACATACCTTTTTATTATTTTCGATGGAAAAAAAATAAAATTATGAATTGATGATGATGATATTTGATGGCTATGATGATGAATATGATGGCGATGATGATGAATATTTGATAAATTCCAATAAAAAGAAATCTTAAAGAGTATAAACCAATCCGGTTCGAATGGACCAAATGTTGGGGCGAGAAATTAAGTCTTGTTGGAAGAAATGGTTACTCTTTAAGCCGATGGATTGAGCGTATAAAACAGAAATGATTTTATAGGCTCAATCGAACAAAATCCCAATTTAGAATGAAATGCAAAAAGAAAATAAAACAAAAGAGAATTAGGATTTTGGACTATAATTAATTTTATTGAAATAAATCGAAATATTACCTTATCGGACAAAGGATGAATCAAGAAGAAGGTTTTTTGAAAGGACAGAAAAACGGAAGCAATATAAGGACGTTTTAGAACCTGTTGACAGTTGCATTCAGCAAATATGGCGTAAGCTCTTCACAATTTTCAGCTTTTATTTATAAGAGAAATATGTGATACAGAATAGTTTAAAATGCACTGGTATTTAATGCCAAGGGTTAAGTTTGGCATTAACACTGTGCTTTACAGAATTTTTATTTATCAAAACTTATTAAAAAAAATTTAAACATTAAACAGTTATGGCAACAACAATAGATAAATTGAGCATGGGTATGAGTTTTATATTGTAAAAATTAAATAAAAGAGAACATCATTATTTCCTGTGATTTAATTCTACGAATATTTACTTACCATGTGCTGATATTCGCTCTTCCGGTGAAGTCATTTTTTAATACCTATAGTGGAAATCTGTAAATGAAACCGAAATAAAATCTTAGATTATAGAATATTTAAAAAAATATTTAAAAATATTAATTAATAATGTAAGGGGAAGTAAAAATGAATCTAATATTTTTATTAAGAAATAGCTTTGGTAATATGTATCATGCAGTGTGCAAATGCGAAAGAATTACGCTAGATATCATCGGATTTAACCATTAAACTGCTTGTAATTGCCTAACTGTGTGTAGAAAAAAGAAAACTAGCTGCCAAAAAAATATACAATTTTAATAAATTTAGACGCCTTTTGCACGTTCAAAGTACTTTGCAAAGTATTGAGTTTGTTGGGGAAAAAGGAAGAAAAATTATTCGCAAAGTTGCTTTGTTCTTCGTTTGTCGTTTACAGATGGTTGTATACACCATGACAAAATAAACTTGAACGTACAAAAGCGAAACAAAGTTTAAAAGAAAATGGAAAAGTTTTTGTCAAAATACTTCGTAAAGTACTTTGAAGGGGCAAACGCTGTCTTATTATTTTTAACAATTTTTTCTTTGCATACTTTTCATGTGCAAGGTGGAACTGGCGCCCGTAAGAGAGAACCAAACACTGATTTTCTTCGGAAAAATAAATAAGCGAACCATGTATTAAAAATTTTCATTTAATAAAAGAAATTATATTGAAATCTTTATGAATTCCACAACATTTGGAATATTTTCCAACATTTCAAAAAACTGATATCGTTTTTGTTTTCTTCGTTTTGTCGTTGTTGTCTTTTCTTTCACACGTTTCCATTTCTAAGCTGTGACCATATCAACCGCTTGACTGTCTGTCATTTCATTTAAATCTCGTGACATGGCTTTGTTGGCATATTCGGTTTTTTTTAATAATTTTGTTGTTGATTTTTTACTTAATTCTACGAAAAAGTATTAGTAGTTAGTTAGTAGTTGACAAAAACTATAACAACAACAGTTTCTTTTATCAAAAGCTGTAAACATTTGTGATGATGAAAGATACATACAGTAATGGACATAAAATTAGCACATACATATCATATACATACATACGTCCTATTCAAAACGGTATTCACATACATTTGTATGTATATTTTAATTAATAAAAGTAAAATTATTTTAAGATCGCCACTGATTTAATACATGTATGTACAAGTTTTGTTTACATGATGCATTTCATTATTTCTTAAATAATACCCAATAACCAATAACCCAATAATATAACCAAAACCAATAATAAGACAAGGCTGAAAAAAATGATAAACAGAGGAGTAGAGTTGTGAGAAAGAGCTCTTAATGAGATTGCATTCATATTAATATTGTATTTCGTACTAGACCTAGAGAAGGCTCAGTTGAAGATTCGTACCAAATCTCAAATGTATTGCAGTGGCCCTCGTAACAAAGAAAATATTTTCCGTGAGAATTTAGGGAATCCAATTTTTTTAATGCTCCCTGAAGTAATGTTTGCTTACAATTTGAAGTACTTATAGAAGAAAATAAAGAACGATGGCGAAAATATAATGAACTGGGAGGCACTTTTTGGGTATGGTATTGGCCCTATACATACATACATACATAATTGGCCATTACAACCCTTCGTCAGGATTACGGCCTAGCTTCTCAACACCACTCATGTCGTGTGCGCTAATTTTATACATGAGTGGCGGGACCTACAGTTTAAAGTCGACTCCGAACGACAGATTTTTTGAGAAGCTTTTTCATGGCAATTTTTACTCTCAGAATTTTTGCCAGAAATCTGCTGAGAGGAAGTCGCCGAAGAAATACTTTTTGTATTTTGTTTTTGATGTCTGGCCTGGGATTCGAACTCGGGCCTTTCGTCTAATAAGCCAACACACTACCTACTAGACCACGGCGACTATATTGGCCCTATACACGAAACTTATTTAGGAATGGATCGATAAGTGTACAAAATATGCACTTAAACGTAATGATTTTATATGCAGAGGAACACATAGTATTTACATGGAATAACGACTGAAAAAAAGTTCACGTAAATACTGACGATCAAAACATTAACAGCTCAATCAACGGATTTCAGTATGGAATCTAGAAAATATTATAGAATAACAAAATTGTGGATGGAAATCATAAAGGGAAACAGTATGCTGAGGAGGTATGCAGTTGCTCCTTTGTGTTATCAAACCTCATGCTCTTAATGTGCTACCATAATGTCCACCACTGTACATTAACTATTTCTAAGTTAAAAGCTAAATTATTCCATGGTATTACAATATGGACTTGGATTTTACAACAAAAAGTTTAATTACAAAATATTTAATGTACCTATACATAGATTGCGGAATGCAGATGGTGAGAGATGTTTGTATCCATAACTAATATAATTAAAGAGACTGAAAAGTGAAATAATAAAATGTATCACTTAAGTAATATGCATTTTCTCTATTTTTCTCTTAATTCTTACATACATACATATTGAGAGGAAGAGCGTGAAATAAATTAAAAAAAAAAATCGGCTAGAACTTCAACTAATATCATGCATATATGTACATATGTATATTGCTTTGTCATTGTTTGTCAATTATTAAATTTTATCACGATCAACACGTTTTGATTTTCTGTTTTCGTTTAAACTATTTTCCTATTTTTCTCTCCATATAAAAACTCTCGCTGGAAATCTATAAAAATTAACGTTTATCGATCATGTTTTATTACGTGTATTGCTCTCTGCACAATTATTTTTTTATGTTTAAATACAGTAAAAATATTAACGCACTGTATCTAATTAGCCTAATTCCGGGGTTTTTTTTATTCGTTTATCATTCTTTATTGTACTTGAAAAAGAGTCTGTCCGGCAAACACGAACGTCTGCTATATTCGTATAAAGAAGTCCAATACTGATGGCATTTTATAGCTCTTGAATTTAGAGCTGTGTTATATTGATTAGTCAACACTATCAGAGCAAACCAAATGATAGAAGATAGAAGCTTTAAATAAATCCAATAGCAGTTATCTTTATGTGCTTAATTAAGAATAAAATAGAAAGACAAATAGTAAGGATTTGAATCTTTAAATTTAATATAAGTCGTATAAATTATTGCATTGCGAGTTGTTCTGTTTTTATTTTTTGACTTTGTGGTATATGTTCTTTGACCTAACACTTGTGGTTTTATAGTCAAGTGAATACTATATGTAAATATATTAAATTTATCATACATATTAATATTAAGAATATGTTCCAGTAAAAACCGATCAAAACCAATAAAATCCGATGAAAACTTTTGCGTTGTCGAGCGAACACATCTACTATTAGGGTTTACAAACAAAAAAAACGTAAACAAACTTTAATCATGTTGTCAAACAAAGAGATCTCTGAAAAAGCTATTCGTAGAATAAAATTATTTTATTTATCAGTTCACCGTATAAATCAAAAATATGAAAACATGTACATATGTATGTATGAATGTACATATATTTTTACTGAAACAAGTAAGTTTAAGATTGAAAAAAAAAATTCTGCCATAATAACAATGTTTATAGAAAAAATATTGGACATCTTTTTACTGCACCTTTTGTTAAAACATTTTATAGAATATAAGATTGATTTATTATTCTGATATTGTGAATACATACATAGATATTTTTATAATTCCCGTTTTTGTATTAAATGATTATTCCCCTTAATAATTGACTTCTTAGAATTTAAAAATTATACCTATGTACTTCTGAAATCAAAAATGTGTTTTTTTAAAAGTCATGTGTGCCTGCGTATTTTCGGTAACAATTACTGTTATTTATTTTTTATTCGCTGTTATATATTAATTTTCATAACAATTCTCTGTTGGGTTATTTTACTATTTTAATATATCACCATCCCCTTAAACAAAAACACCCACTTACAAACACATTGTTATTTACTGTTATTATTTTATTACTATCCCGCGCTTTGTTCATTATTATACAGAGAGATCACTCTCACAATTCTATCCTCCTCTGTTTTATTTATTTACTTGCTCTTTTATTTGCACGTTAGTTATTGTTGTGTTTGATTGTAACATGTTTTGTTTTTTAAATTACTTTGACATTTCGTGGCATATCTATGAGTACTATGTTTTTGTCAGTGTTACCAGGTGCTTTCTCCTTTTTGATTTATTTTTTATATTGTTGATTATTGGTTCTCTATTGCTTTTATTCTTTTTTATTTCCTTAATCGAGTCCAAATGTTATTAAAATTTAAACAGAAGTTTTTTTTATGAAATTAATGCCAAACACGTCACTTATTAAATAAAACAAGTTTCAATACAAAAACGATGATTAATTCGGCACAATCAATACTTCTATTATTGAAATTTAGCTGTTATTATAAATAAATAGCATAATCATTCATATTTATTAACTTAGCTGTACATGATAATGCATTTTAATTAAACTTTAACAGAAAAGGAAAGTGGAATATTTTTGTAAATGTATGGAAGTTTTTTTTTACGATTTTTATACGACGCAATTTTACTTGAATTGACGTATAGTATAGTATAAGATGGTGTAAGATTTCAGCACAATTAATTGAAAAACCGTTTAATAAATTTTGATTAAAAATATTTAATTACTAAAAGAAACAAACAAAAAAAAAATAATGCAAGCTTACACATTTCTATAGAAAATAGCAGAAATATTCTTAAGATTAATTAATTTTGCCAAAAATTTCTGACAAGATCATTCAAAAATTAAAAAGCATATAGAAGGGTGGGAATATAATATGGGAGTAATAGCTTTATTCGAAAATTGAAATATGTATATCGGAGAATAAGGCGCTATATATACGATTTAAAACAATGTCTATCCGTCTACATTGTCTTCGGGATAATGTTGACAAGCATATGTATTTTTTGGATAGAAGAATTAATCTGTTATCTTTTTTTCTAAACTTATTTTTCATACTCTTTATATTATACGACTTTATAACAAAATAAAGACGAACTTTTAATGCTAAATAAAATCAACTAAATAATTAAAATCGTTAAAAATAACATAAACAATAAAATATTTCATTGTACATTATTCGCAAAAGGGCTCTGGAATATAAATTCAGATTTAGTGAAAATTTTAAATACGTTCTGGATTTTTTTTCTATTTATTTGAACAATAAACACATATACAAACATATAAATAATATGTGTGGTGAGTTTTCTACCACTATTAAAATAAAACGTTTATTTTAGCCTTTCGGTGTCATACAAATGATTGTAAAATGGGGTATTTGGCAACCCTGAGTTTTATTGAGAAAACCTGGATTTTTTTTTTTTGCTAAATTCCAAGAAATGCGTAGAGATTCACGCAAAAGGAATGTCGTACTCTTTGTATCACCATTTCTACTTAGTTGGTAAAGTTGGATGAATCAAGTGATTCTTATTTTTTTTCATTAAAAACATTTATTTGTTTGCGAATGCATAAACTAAAAGAATTTTTCTGTAGGCGTATAGAGAAAAATATGACGATGAATAATTGTCTAAACAGCTACTGCCAAACAGAATATCGCTGGATAGAAGAAGACCAATTAATTAATTATTGGAGTGAAAAACAAAACAGAAAAATAAGCGAATGAACTACGAAAGCGATAGAATACAGAAGAAGAGAACATTAAAGTAATCAAGTGGAAAAATAAATAAAAACAATAACATAATCGGGAACAATGCAAAAAATGTTGACTGACACAACGACGGTGAAGATGATGTTGACGATCAGGAAACAAATAATAGCTATAAAGAAAAAAGTCTTATCGTTAATATAAATGAAAGTGATTGAAGAATATAAGAAAATGGAGTAAAAAGAGAAAGAACTTGTTGATCTTATTAAGACAACAATAAATATAAAAAGGAATTATAGTAAAGATTAAAAAACATTGTTAACCAGAAGCACACGATGACGGACGAACACACAAATATAAAAATTTTATATTTTTTTTTATTATCCTGAGGATAATTTTTGCATAGGTAACCTATTTTGTTGTCGCTAAACATTAGCCGGTCAATTAATCCAATTTTCATATATCCTCTATTGAGCGTTGAATAGAAAAGTTTAAATATTCTTTGGTGTAATAAAATCGGAAAAGGTATACGAATTAATAGTATACAAAAAAAGCTGAACGTATCTGTGACAACAATGAAAATCGTTTACATCCTGCTTATATGTTACTAAAATATATAATAAATATAAAATTTCTTGTAGTTTTCAATAAATAAATTAGAAATTATTACATATCATTTGATAAAATAAATACTTTTTAGTTAATTCACCGTACTATTTTAATTATCCATCTCTGGCTTATATTCAACATAACACCAATGCCGAAACGTAATAAACTACGGCGGTGAGCTCAGCTCAGCTGGCAACACAGTAATCAAATCAAGTTTAGTAAAAAAGAAACGCAGCAGAGCAAACTGAGAGATTTAAAGACAGAAAGAGAGAGTGAGAAAAAAAGGAAAACAAAACAAAGAAAAAAGCAACTGGTGTTAAATTTTGTAAATAACAACAAGAAAAATAATGACTATAATAAAAACAAAACCCTAGACAAATTTTAGAAAACAAGAAAGTGTACAAAGAAATAGAAATATAAAAAACAAGAAATTAAAATGCGTTCATTATAAGTATTGGGATTGATATGACAACCCCACTTCTTCTTGGAATATGCTAAATTATCCAGAAATTGCTATGAAGGAGTGTAATATAGTATGTATGAGGGGTATAATATACCAAAATGCAAACTAATCAATAATCGAAGAAAGGTAGAAAAAGTAAATAAACTAATTTCCAAACGGCAATGGCAATTCTAAATACCATACAATTCTGAAATGCGACAGTAAGATTTATACATACAATTTTAAGAGTAAATGTAAACAAGACGGTATATTTAATAAAAATAAAAAAACACATTAAAAGTACATTTTAGAATGTAAAACAACAAAAATAATCGCATCAATTAGTTTTTTAAAAACGAAATTAATTGGAAAAATGTTTTTCACGGCATAAATCAGTTGAACATTTGTAATCAAAAATGCTATTCAAACTCGAAAGTATAATGTTGTTTATGTATGACATGGAAAGCAATTTAGTACAAATTATGTTAGTAATAGACAGATATAACTTGAAAAAATATGTTTTAAGAAATATTTTTAATAGACTCTTGGCATTGCAAAATACAAAAATTTTTTTTATTTCTTGAATAAATAAATCTTAACCTATTTAATTTGACCATCTACTGATATTTTTAATCAAAATCAATTTGCAAATAATTTTTTGAAACTTTCTTATATGTAAATATATTGTATTCTTATGCTGGAACTGACCGATGTAAAGTAGAGAATCTCTAGATTTCTTTATACTGAATGCTAATGCGGCAAAATATCAACATCAATCATATTATAAATTAAAGACAATGAGTGACAAGGAATACAAAACAGGCACCTGTCAGTTGATCCCTGTTAATATGTGAATGAATTGCGTTTGATAGCAGACCACAGTGGTACCTTTTCAGTTAAGAGACGGAAAATTAACAATTCTCATGAACGAAGGAACGACTGGAAAAATAATGGATGTATCTATTTTCACTGTACAGAATATAATTCTCTTCCTTTAATTCCCAACATTCAAGCTTGTTGCTACTTTCTAGAGAAGCATTTATGTTAAACATGCATAAATCAATTAAATAATTTTTAAGTTGTTTTAATAACGTTATATAATAAATATGTAGGTACGTACGTTTTTTTTTATTTATTAAAAACTGACAATATATTTTTTAATGATAAATTATTCCACTAGCTTCTATCCCTATATAAAATATTATGAACGACTAATTGTCTTTATCAGATTAAATTATTTTATTATCACTGTGTATTATTTCTTATATGTATATGTATTTTGTTGGTATCAGTGCAAACGTTAAAAAAATCACTTAAAAATGTCAATAAAGAATAACGATTATAGGAATAACGACAATTAAATTAGCAACAAACAAAGTATTTGAGGAAATAAAGAATAGAAATTTTCAATTTCAAATGTTTATAAAATATTGTTTATAAAATACATACATTATAATATATAAAATACTATACTTAACAAAGTTGCTAGTCGAAAAAGTAAAAATTAAGCGCCAAACAACAAGGGCGAGAGAAAGGGAGGAACGGTTTTGCAAAAGAATAGGCACTGAAAAAATAATAGAATGCTTATGACTTTAGTACAAGAATAGATTTAATGAGCTTCCTAACTTTGTTAGGTCGATAGTTACCAGCCCGTTGCTACTTATTCGTCCACTTTATTTTCAAGACCTTGCACTAATTAATCATCGTCAACATAAATCTAGTATTTCTGAAAGCGCTACAAGACCTTATCTGTCGGTGTTTGTAATGCGTTAAATGAACTCATATTCCATAACTATTGGTCCAAACAATAAACCAACTTATATAGTGGTATTTTTATTGGATTTTTGAACATTCTTCAAGATGGCAAACTAAAAATTCTTATTCTAATTACGAAACCAAAACGAAATTTTGTAAAGCAGTGTTTATTATGATAGAATATAAAATTGTGAAAACAGTAATCACTAATATGCCATGGCTATTAAATCCGTTCACAATTTTGCTTTTTGTAAGAAACGATTTTTGGGCTCTTAAGAAATCTTCTCGGAAAGTTTTGGTCACCTAAAAAAAATTTGCAAAGAATATGAGCACTAGAAATTCCATTATCAAATACCATATGACATTTGTTTTGCGGTGTTGACAACTCACTAAAAAAATACTTTCTTGAAATACGTTTTATATTCTATTATTTTTCGCACTATACTTAACTATACATATTAGAAAGCTAGGAGATGTGCCCATCCCTTTCCCAAAAGTAAAAATGTAAACAAATGAAATTAAATCAACAGTATTGAGAAAATTATCATTAAGATTCCTTGAACTTACTTTTATTATTTTTTCCACTTTTCGGGATAAGTTTTTTTTTAATTTAATTTTTGTTCAGAGTTAATTTTCATTTGTTGCTTTTGGTTCTGATTAAATAATAAACAAATTTAAATATTATTTTTTCTTTCGTTCTGTTTTAATAAACAAATTCTTAAAATAAAAATAAAAACAAAAACAGATAATTCTTTTTCTTCTTTATTTTCAATTTTTGCACTTGGTTTTTGTTGTGTTTATCTCGTTTCTCTCCTTTTTACACGTTTCTTGTACTGTTTGCTAACTGTATTTGTGTGGGTTTGTTTATTTGAATATGAAGATTATAAACGACTACACTTTTCAACATGATAACTTTTTGTTTTTCATTCTTGTTATTTGCAATACTTTTTAATATTTACATTATAATTTATAGAGATTAATAAAATATATATTTTTGCACGTTTTGTTCCTATTGAGGCAGGTAGCAGGCAAAACAGGTTTAAAATAAATAATTTTTTTCTTATTTTTAATATTGATTCCTTATTTTTTGTGTTTCAATTAAAATTTTCTCACACACAATAACAAATTACTCATTAAAAAATTCATTTGCACACACGCACACACATGAAGGAGAAAATATAGCAAAAAAAACACGACGTTGACGGGTTCTCAGCGTTCGCTCGACGTTCAGAATTCGTTGAAAAAGAAGAAGAAAAACAACAAAAATTATAAGAGAAAAATAAATTCCACTAGATGCACACACACGTACGCGAACTCGACCGACACAACTCCAATTGGAATTTTTTGTTGTTCCTTTTTAATGAACTAATTCTTTTCTTCTTTTTCGCTCATGCTTTTATTTTCTATAATTTTTTGTTCCGCACTTTTCCTAATTACTTTTCTTTATTTGTCGTTTGTCTTAAGCCAAAAATGGACTTATTTATTTAATTATCATTTTTATTTAAATATTCGCTTTATTATCAATTAAAAATCACTTATTTATTAACTTTTTTACTCTTTAATCAGACTTTTATGCTTTGTCGCACCACTCAAACACGTCCGCACGAATTGAAGTTCAAAAGCTGTCTGTCTTATTTGACTGATTGGAACCAGTTAGTACATATGAGTTAGAAAGAGAGATCTATAAATTTATGTGACCTCTCGCTACTTTTTAGCGAATACCATGACCAAAGACATCTGGCATCTCCATGTCCCTTACCAAGGTTGATTTTTCAAATTTTATGACATCTTTTTCGTACTACTTTCGTAATTTTGTTACGGAAAATGAATGTGTGAATTATAAACGTGATGCAGTGTTTTGAACAAATGAATTTATTTCAACTCACCACCTTGTTCAGAGTTATCGGACTGTTTCTAAGTTTTATGCCCCTTTTGGACAGCTCTTTGGACTAAAAAGTGTGTTTCTTTTACTTATGTCAACTCCAAAGCAATTGATTAGGAGTAAATAAAGAGACAGAGAAATAAAATTCTGGCAACGCTTTTATTTTTATTAAATTGCATTTTACGTTGTTTATCAACTGCAGAAAGAGGAAATATTAGATTTTTCAACAACAATTTTTTTACAAAATAAATTTATATAAAGTTTAAACCTTTAAGATAATAACTTATCATAGCACAACCAACAACGAAATTCCAAACAAAATCCTAGAGGTAAGTCAATGACAAATGTTGGGACATTCCTTTAAAGAAGACCACTTCAAAAAGGGCACCACCACCAGTGCACCAGCAGAACAGTAAAGAAAGAAGAAAAGGCACAAAATCGGAGAAAGAATTTCATACGAAAACAAAGAAAGTATAAAATAAAAAAAATAATAATAATAGATAGAAAATAGACGGAACATAAAATACCTATAATGATGGCAAAGAAAGGTGAAGCATGAATATGATCTTATTTTGCCAGCAATGATGAAATAAATTATTTATGTGACATGAAGACACATAAAAGAAATAAAATAAAGAGGTCATGGATGATGAGGAGATGATGACAAAGAGAAAAATAATTAGCACTTATTTTAATTAGTATTTTATGTTAGAGGGAATAATTTAATCGTGTTCGTATTGCCTTTGTTTACCTTTCTTTTGCAGACAATATGGATATAAGCGAAAATGCATTTGATCCCCAGCAGACTGCTGGTCAACAACAGCAACAACCGCAGCAACACCAACAAATGCTTCAACAGCAGCAACAGTCATTTGTACCCACTCCGATGCCTGCTGGTCCGCAACAAATGCAGTGTGCAGATTTTGGAGGACAAAATCAACAATTTGATGGCACAACAACGACAGCTTCAACACATCAATTGCATCATCATGGTCCATTGGGTGGACCTATACCGTTACCGGCGCCACCACAACACAACTACGACAAGACTCCTCGATCAAATGCAACCGATAATATTGATTTCGATTCGCTGCTATTGCAACAATTCAGCTGCCTGGGTACAAGGGATCACGAAGACTTGATCGAACAATTTCACAGTCTAATGAATAATCAAATGAACAAGGATGCGGCCAGATTTTTCTTAGAGATGAGTAATTGGTAAAAATAACTCTATAATATACCTTTATGAATTTAGTAATATAAATACATATGCATGTATTTAGTAGGTGTCTATCCACCGGTCTTATTAAGATAGTAATTACCACCAATAATTTAATTTGAAAGGGTGGATAGATATTGGTATATTAATTAGTTTTATCAACAATAATTACGATTAATTTGGGGCAGTACTAATCAAAGTTTATGCATGATAATAACAAGAATCGTTAGTGACACGGCCAAATAATGTTCAATATATTAACTAATTTTGCATAACATCCTCAAATTATTGCTTAAAACGCAATCAGCCATCATGTAAAGTCTGAATATCCACTAGCTTATGAGAATAGGAACCAAATACTTGGTAATACTTGCCATGGATTTTCCACCATTGAAACCTTTCCAGATTTGTTATAATTATAGTAACAGAAATTATAGGAATTAATTTTTATTTTCATTTCTTTTTTATATTACCTTAGGACACAGAGCAAATTACATATTCTCTAAAACACTGTCCTTTTTAAAAAAAACAAAATTAATTGTCTTTCATATTAATATTAATTTAATTTCTTTCAGGAATCTTCAAACTGCTGTTGGCTGTTATTTAGACTTTTGCAACGGTCAAACTCTACCTTCAATGAAAATTGTTCAACAAACACAACCGAATAGTCATCAAATGGCATGGCGTCTACAAAATATTGGCTCGGAATCATGGCCAAATGGTTGTTACTTAATGTCTAATAGTCAGACACGCCGTATAGAAGTGCCAACCGTTAGACCTGGTGATACATGTGAAGTTGTTGCAGATTTGTGTACTAACGAGCCGGTCGTTTGGCGCTTGTGCACACCATATGGAGAATATTTTGGTGATAGTTTGTGTTTGGTAACGCCGGGTTCCTTTAACTCGCATGAAGAACTTAATCAACGTTTAGCTCAATTAGCCGTATCCGAACAAAATCCCGCCCAATTTCCTCAAGTTAATATTGTGATATCTGAGAGAATGGAATAAATGAACGTTGTCATCATCTCGCTTACTTTGGGTCAACGGACAAAGTGATTTTTCTCTTTTAATTATAATTTTTTCAATTGTTTTGTGTGTGAATTGGTATGATGGTGTTTTAGTGCGAAAGTGTGTTTTCCGATTAATGTCGCTTTTTTATATATAAAAATTAATACATATTTTTTTATTTACTTTTTATGTTCAACAAGAAAGAAAGGAACGCATGGATTTCTTTATTTCAAGTATAATTTTTTCCTATTATTACATTTAAAGAAATAATTATATATTAAAATATTCTTTTTCTCTTAAAAAATCAAAAAAAAAAAGAAAGATTATTTACTGCTTTAGAAAACTATATGCTTCTATGCCTGAATTTGAGGATCATCGCAATGGCAAAAAAGATATAAAAGCAGAATTTCTCTTTTAAGGTTTTTCGTAAAGCAATTTTAAATATTAAATTTTCATAAAAAATCAATACAAGTTTTTGTTAAGATAATAAAATACAGTTACTCTTAAAGATGTAAACTTGATTTAACAGCGTTGTTTTTCCTTTTTGTCAGATAGATTTAACTTATTTTTTATTTATTGTTTTTGTTCTATTTCATAATAAACATAAAAGAAAAGCCCACAGTCTTCTTTCTATTTTAGTAATTCGATTATATTCTCTATTTTCTTTTTCTTTAATTCATTAAATAATTAATTTGAAAATATATATTAAAAATATTTAGGTTTTATATACATACATATTTAGATATATAAATGTAAACTTTTAATTAAAATTATAATAAAAGTAATAACAATTGTTAAAAAGATTCTCTAAAAAATATTTTACAAACATACCAAAAAAGCCTTAACAACTGGTTACAGTGTTCTATTTACATTTTTTTCTATGAAATCTCCCAACTCTGTCAAATATTTATATGTGTAAATATAGTATTAACATGCACATTTTTTAATTTTTTTTTTTATGCAAAATAGAGATTGTCTGCTTTTTAAATAAGAAAAGTTCAGTATTTAGAAAATAAATAATCGGAAGAATAATATAATATCTAACAGAGTAGAATAAACCAAGGAGTCGTTAAAAATTTAGCAAACAATGAAAGCAAGATAAACACAGGTCCAAATTCTTTCCAAATGTGCTGCAAACTTCTTATTTGATATACCGCATTTGGAGCTCGTGAAAAATCCAAACAATATTAAATTTGTTTATTTCAAAATAAATTTCGAAATGCTCTATTTAATGGCTGTATAATAACTTAATATACTTGTATGCATTCGATTGAACATTTCGTATACCGCGATTTTTTCTGTTCTAACGTATCGACCACCAGTAAATTTTTCTTGGAGATCATTACCCAGCGGTCTATTTGGTAAAGTATAAACAGTGATTTTGTGTCTACTATCACCGATGATTTGTTTATTTTTCTTATCTGCTTCACCCTGTTCTTTCATTTTAAAATCTGTGAATCATTCTTTCTTTGTTTACTATATTTTGTAAATTTTTTGAAACGTCAGTCTTTTCCCAACAAAGCTCTCGTTCGCTTGTTTTAGTTTATTTTTCTTACCAAAAAACGTATGTTTTCGTACAATAAAAAATTAATAATAATAAATTTCTAATTGTCGAAATCATTGCATAAACCATTTAAAATTAATAGCGAAAATAAATTTCATATTTGGGGTAGCATTTGCTTGATAAAATTAAAGAAAACACGCGAGAACAAAACCAACAGCAACAACAACACTATCACAACAAAAATGACATGTTAATGAGAAAACACGAAAATCCAATACAACAATAATATTTTACTGAAGCTTCCCTTTTTTAAACACGTTACACGGTATATTGATTAATTTGATCATTTTAAAGCATTTAAATTGTTTTTTCTATTTGTAAAGGCAAGCAATAATTGAAAAGTAGAGTGAAACAAATTTAGAATTATATGATTTAAATACGGAAGTTGAAAAGAAAGAATACAAAGTTTCTATAAGAGCGAGAATTGAGAAAAATCGTGATTCAAGTGTTGTGGTTGAAAACAAAGAAATATAAAAATAGTAATTCAGTCAGTGTAAAGTAATAAAAAAATATGGAATTTGAAACTACGCCATTGCTGGCAGAATCGGCGGGTATTGTAGGTAAGCAATAGTAATTCCTTAAAAAAAAAAAAAAACAATTACATATCGGCTACTGCTAAAAAGTTCCACATTAACATACATATTAAATAATTCATGTTTTGTTATTCCCTACTTTATTATTTTATTTCTTTCTCTCTTTCAACGCATCATTCGCTGTTCTATACTGGGTGGTAGTAGATGTAGCTGAAAAAGAACTTAATGTTAGCTACAATACCCTTTTGACTACCTCGTCATCGCCAGCATCTGAAACAATAACAATGGTAACTTCATCGTCACTACAGCCACAACAAAAACGGCAGCATCAACAACAACTGGATCAGCAAGAGCTCCTTCAGCACCATCAACAACAGCAACAGCAACATGAAAAACCACCGATTTACAAAAAACAACCCATGTCTGCTGCTGAACGTTCAGCAACAAAAAAATCTCTCATCATATTAGCTGGAATTTTTATAACATCATTAGTCGCAATGTTTTATGTCTACTTGATATTCCCCCAATTGGATGAGTAAGTGTTGAATTTTTAAATGTTGATTAATTTTATTTTACTACATACATACATACATGCTTATGTATTTATGGGTCAGTCTTGGGCATATCATAGGCACATATGTACATATATCCGTGTACACGTTAGTCGCTACAGGAGCGAATCTTATTCGCGAAATAATTTTAATACTTTTTAATATAAACCCAAAATACAATGTAAGGGTGGCCAATAGCAATGTTTTTCGTGCTCAAATTTCGTTGGAGTACAATCTGGTAATGGTACTGAAAATACTAATAAATACAAATTTCGTATTGTTCAAGCTTCAGCACAATTCCAAATAAATTCTTTTACAGAACAAACTTGGAAAAGTGTTACCAATTAAAAGTACTGATGGAATCACCATTGATAACATTCGATATGCTGCACAAATAAGACCTACCGGTCACCAGCGAAGAGTAATTTGATAGGTGTTGGTCGTGACATAAGCTCTTATTTTTTGTTTGATACTTTTATTATATTCAGAATGTATTATAGGAAAAGTTCATTGGATTAAAGTCTGATTACCATTTCTTCCTTGGCTTCGAAGTTAATCTTTTCTGAAATTCTTTAAAAATGAGGTGTTCCAATTTCTTTTAGAGGACAAGAATCTAGATCTATCTGTTGCCTTGTTAGGCACAACTAACGTCGCGTTATTTTAAACTCAAGAAATAAATTTAAAATTTGAGCTCTTTGTGTTTTGTGCATGATTTTTATTTTTTGGATAGTTCTTTCCTGAGCTCATCAAGTAAGGAATTCTACGAATACGGAAATACAAAAAAGTTTGCAGAGGTGATTAAAGAACAGGCCTGATTATATTAATTTATCAATTTGGTAGTTTTTCTTTAAAATCAAGTATAGTTTTTTTAAATGCTAAAATGCTAAATGGGAATTAATAATAAGAATTGAAAACAATTTATTACATTTAAAAGAGAAAGGGTTTAAAGCATAGTTTAAATTTAATAAAAGTACTTAATATGTTGTCCTTTTATTTCAAAATTTATAATTGTATATAAAACATACTCATATCTGGCCACCTATTTCAATAACATACCTGTACATATTTCAATAACAAGTGCAAATTGTAAACATCAACAACAAGCAACGAAAGTAAAAAATTTATCGTACGTTTTCTCAAGTTCAATGTAGAAATTAAAAAATACGATCTTCTCTTCCTCATTTCGATTGCTGTAAATTCTACAAAATACGATGATGTTGCTGAGGCAAAACTACGACGTATAATATTTGTGATTTGGAATGTATTGAAAGTTTTCTGAGATCGTTGCTGTTGGCAACAAAATGCACAATTAAAATAATTCTAAAAATGCCAACTTGTCTCTTTGTCAAGCAATTGTGGGAAATAAAAAATGAATTGAAACAACTGAAAAAAGAAAACGTCATTTTATAAATTAAGCATTTTCTATACGAAATTTTTTGTAAAATAATGTATTTAAGAAGAAATACACATAAAATTACGTATTAAGTTGTCGAAAAAATATATTTACATACATAGACACTGTATTTGTTTGTTAATTTACAAGGTCTTTTTAGAAGACGTGTTAAATTGAAATGAATGTATAGGTCACGCTTTCGCCTTTAACGTTTACAGGCTTTAAAGTTAGAATTATCCAAACGTGAACATTCGGCTGAATAAAATTCTCTAATATTAGGTTGGATTTAAAAGCAATAATGCTATCCATACAATTTTTCTTTAATACTGTCCAGGGCAATGGTTAAGCTAATAAAATAGAAAAATTTGTATTATTAGTAATTTGTGCAGTTGAGGGAAATTGTATTTTCGCTTTTAAATAGAAATTGTTGTTGAAATTTACATTCCTTGATGGAATTCTCTTCATTTTTACAAGGTTTCAGTAACATCACAAACAAACGGCATGATCCCAAACAACAATGTTGTAATTCGGAAATACTATTATTTTTATTTAGATTGTAATATGTTGGCTACATTTCTATTAAATTGCATGATTTGAAAAAATTATGAAATCTATATGCGATTAAAAACTAGAATTATGTAAATTAATTTTGACACTTTGATATCTGTAACAAGTGTAATGAAAACAAACTGTTTAGTATTTAATTTAATTTTCAAACTGTAAATGATCCTTAGATTTTCATACATACGTGCATATTTACATGTTAATAACTTTGAAAACATTAACAAAATGTCAAAATTTGTACACATTTAAAAAGAAATTAATGTTTTTCAATCACGTGTTATTTATAAATACATATGTATGCGTATTATTTTATAAAATATTCCTAGGCATGTATGTTTTCAAATATATTTCCAATGATGTTATGAAATCTGTTTCGAGTACTTTTTAAAATCGTGTTTTTTTTTTATTAAATCACACCATACGTGTACTTATAAAAAATAAACGTACATATATTCGTGTGTAAATGTAGTATTACTGCTGATATAAAAACACAATTTAATGGCACAATTTACAATAAAATACAGACAAAACAAATTATACAAAAGCAATTAACAGTAGCGTAGCTATCATTCCGTTTGAAGCTAAACATGCTTTTTTACACACAATCATAAATGATTAAGTATTATTTTTAAAGATTAAAAATGCTTACTGGACATCTGCTTAGAAGAATTATTAATTTTTTAAGTATTTCCATAAGTTCATATTTTATTACTCAGCTTAATTCAGACTTTTTTGTATTTAAAATTAAAAAAATCTGTTCTTAAGATTGATCTTTGATACTTCATGTCTTATTTTTATTTGATTTAATAAGAAGTAATTTTACTTTTACTGGAGTCACAACGATTAAGTGCTGAGTAAAATTGTGTTGATTAGGTATTAATTGTTATACAACCAATAAACTGTAATGGCTTTGTGCGCTTCATTGAAACGAGTAAAATAAATATTATAAATGCTGCATAAAAAAAAATACTGATAAGAGTGCGCAAATATTACTGTGGTAGCACCAAATCCTAATCACTGACACCTAAAATTTTTATAAGTTCAACTGGTAGATGTTTTTCGTGATTGCTATATAATTCAGGTGGTGAGTTGATAGTTAAATTTATCGATATTTCCGACAATTGGTCTTCCGGAATGTAGTGTGCACCTATGATAACAAGAACGGAATCAACAAAAATGAAACTCCTCATGATTATCTGCTACACAATCAGGCGCACAATCACTACTGATATTTTCATTCGCCTGGCTAAGGGCTGTTTAAGGGCTATCCTACTTTGAGAATTGTTTTTCAATACCATGAAGAGTGCACAATTGTTAAAACATTATTTTTTGGTAAAACTTTCAAGATTTTATTCTAAAAAATGTAGTGCCTACATTGGCATATCTTTCTCATAATGCTGTTATTTTTTAACGTGTAAATGAAAGTACGACACTGAAATATATTTTTAATTTAAATACAAAAAAGTTATTCAAATACGGGCTAAATAAATAGAACTTTTTGGAGAATATTTTGATAACACACATCAAAACTGTAATACATTAGATATCATTTTTTGTATGTTTAATAATTAAAAGTTCATTGAATTATATAAGAAATTATTTAAGTTTAAAATGATTTAAGAATATAATGGGTCGGCCATATGTCGCAACCGAACTCCAATTGAATTGCCAAAAATGGTATAATAATATCTGACTTTAAAACACTTCAGTTGTAAAATAATTTTTCTGCAATGATAAATTTATGGTTGCCAGCTGGCAATTCAACTGAAGTTAGGTTGCTATCCGCAATCAAACCATAACCTTCAATTTACTTTATAAGTTTATTTAGTACTTGTTAATTTCATGTCTGTATGTATTTTTACTTTTCTTTTTAAAAATTAATTACTAAACTACGCATCTGTTTTAATAATGTTAAATAGTTAAGTATATGATTTATTATTCACAAATAACACGCTTTATAATAAAACACATGCGATATGTTTATTTCCTATTAGCAGAATATAAAAAATCGTATGTTTTCGTATATTTGCTATTAACTCTTTTTCATAGCCTATCTCTCTTTATACTCGTACTCTTTATGTATGCATATTCATGTGTTTCTTTTTAATTTGGTTTAATAAATGTATTTTTCATTTCTCTAATTACAGATCTGAGAAGCAACACATGAAAATTCCACGTGATATACAAGATGCTAAAATGTTGGCTAAAGTATTGGATCGCTATAAGGATATGTACTATTTCGAAGTAATGTTTGGTGTTGTCGTCGCATACATATTGTATCCTTTTCAAAAAAAAAAAAAAAATATCCCTCTAGTAAAAAACAATAATCTGCAGTTCAATGACCTTTTGAAATTTGAAATTTGATTATTGATTTTAATTATTATTATGAATTTTGATTTACTTTATTTTTAACTCATACGATATTTGAAGAGATTATTTAATTTAATTCTTTCTATTTATTTATTGCCTCATAACGTAGACTTTAGGTTAAATATTGAATTAACCTTGACCTCTTTTTAAAGTCACTTTTTGTTTTGTTTTTATTTTTATTTTAATATATTTATTGTTTGGGTCTAAATTATATTATGCTTTCTAAGCACATATTACTGTCAATACATGTATATATTTTGTACAACAAACATGATACACAAACACAAGCTCTACAGTCACTTTCATATTATAGTTCAATTAGCATAAAATTTGCCATTACGTTTCAGTATAGAACGTTTTATTAGATTTTCTTATAAAATTTATTTATGACTTGTTATATGGATTTTACGACAATTAAATTAAGAGTTGAATGAATATACAGTGGTCTGCAATTAAATAAGTAATTTTTCCATATTTTATATTCATTCGCATCTTTGATTTTATTATTGATAATGAACCATACGTGAGAACAATGCTTTCTCAGCTTTATTCCGGGGAATAAGGTGCCCAATGTTGTCGAGAAATAAAATCGTAAAGTTGTTTTTATAGCAAACTTTAATTTTCACGGGCTTTAAGAAATAATATTGAGTGCTATTGAAAGATTAATTTATTTCAATCGAATGTCCAAAGTAACATAGCAATGTTTAGAATTATTTTATGACGAATAAAACAAATGATATTATTGTTTAGTTTTTTTTTTTTACAATACTCTCGCAGTAAATCATAAAAGTCTTTTATATGTAAATGATTAGGGGCGATATCATCTAAAAATTCCATAACAAATAAGTAAACGTTTACTGCATCTTCCTCGAATTGAATTTAATCAGGCCCTAAATAATGCGTTGTATTCTCAGAAAGTTCTTTAAACTATAAGATATTTTATTCAGCCTTAAGTCATGTACATATATTTTTACTTTTTCTGGCTAATGAAATAGCTATTAAAATCGTACTTGATACAGAATTAATTTAATTTATATTGATAACTAAATAGAGTATAAAGAATTCGTTTCGTAGTTTAAAATGAAATTGAATTTATATTTTGCGGTTTATCTACATACTACATACATATTATTTCACTTCACTTTATACAGTTCGCACGTTTATGACGTATTTGTTTGTCTTTTGATTTTAGTTGTTTTCATTTCTTACTTTTCTGCTCATACTAACAAAGACATTTTAAAAATGTTTAGTATTTATTTTGATAATACTAAGTAAAGTATTGCCTTCATTTACTTGTGCGTTTAATATACATACGTAACCACATGATCATTGGCATTTTAAGATTAATTCGTCGTCGTAGAATTTGTTTGTATTGCCTGTCTGTAGCATGTAAAAAACTTGTATTTCTTTGAAAATACATGAATCAAGCAATTATTTTATTTGCAACATAAACATCAGCATTCTTTTTTTAATTATGTTAATAAGAATTGATTTAAGAGTATAGTGTAGATTTGAACATACTCTTTTTACGTATTGTATTTTAATATCAAGTCTTATGAGTGCATTTTAAAAGTCTAAAGTTTTTAGAAGTGTTTATTCGATGTGAGATTATCGCATTTGATATCAATTAGTCATTCAATTTAATTATTTGTTTCTTCGTATTGTAATTTATTGAATTAAAAACATTTTTTAAGTGCAAACGATTGGTTTTAAGAGTTCAAGGCATTTAATATAAGTTTGCAAAAGTCATATTGCGTGATTTACAAGAGAATATTTTGTTGTTTTATATCAATGGTCTGACACTAATCAAAGTTCGAGGTTCATTTATAAATATAATTTATGAACGATAAATAATATCCCTCGCATGAGTCCCCAACTTTTTTGTGGCATTTTCTATGAGATTTGGCACAATTAAGTGCTCTTTTTCGGCAAATGCATATCGAATATTGATTTTCAAGGGTCCTATTGTTTAAGGAAATTCTATCTTTGATAAAACCATACAGAAAATAGACCATAAGTGTTAAGTCTTTTGATTTTGACTATCTTAATACATTCCAGTTAACAGCATTGGACCAAAATATGCATGAAATGAAAAGACAAAAATCATGTAAAGGTTTCCATGCGTTTCTATTCAATGTATTCGTAGATGCTTATGACTTCAATTATTTCATCAAGTGAACCTTATAAGTTTTGAAAACCAAATTCTTATGTACAATTCGCACAAGTTTTATTGCAGATCGGACCAATTACTGTGAATACTATGCGATTGCAATGTTGCTCTTTTATGTTTTGTACGGAGCTATTATTTGGCTCGCATTTTTGGAATTTGAACTCATTTTACTGTAAATGCAAAACAAATAAAATGCTTAAAATGAACTTTTTATTAAAGTGTTGTTTAAGAAGTCATGTTACTATTATAAAAGCAATAATTCCCTTGTAATTTTCCTTAACTATACTTACATTTTTAGCCTTCAAACATTTGCCATTCCAGGATCTCTATTTCTTTCTATTTTACTTGGATTCCTTTACCGCTTTCCGATTGCCTTGTTTCTAATATGTTTCTGCTCCTCGCTTGGCGCCACCTTGTGCTATTGTCTGTCGAACTTAGTGGGACGTCGTTTAATACGACACTTTTGGCCGAAAAAAATTAGCGAGTGGTCAAAGCATGTGGAAAAGCACCGCGACAGTTTATTCAATTATATGCTCTTTTTGCGTATGACACCTATACTGCCAAATTGGTTTATTAATTTGGCCTCGCCTGTCATTGGAGTACCAATGTTTACTTTTGCATTTGGAACATTCTGTGGTGTGGCACCGCCTTCGGTATTGGCTATACAAGCGGGTAAAACATTACAGAAAATGACTAGTTCGAGTGATGCCTTCTCATGGACTTCGATGGGCGTCTTGACATTATGTGCTTGCTTGTCACTGGTGCCAGGTTTATTGAAAAATAAATTAAAAAAGAAAATACAATAAACGGATTAGAAGCATGAAGGAGTTAAACGATAATTAACAAGGTTTGGAGAAAGATGATTATATTAGAGAATAATCTGCAACAAGAATAAGCTGAAGGAGTGCTAAATGAAAATGTATTTTAATTGAAATTTTATAAATATTATTTTTGAATTGATATACAATTTTCTAAATATTTTATTTCATCTTTCTCAAAAAGCTTATTCCAAATTAAACAAAGAATTATTTTTTATTATTTAGAATTTTTATTATTACTGCAATAATATGAATATACGTACATACATATAATTTAGTTTTATAATATAAAATGTAATACATAAATATTTAGCAAAATTTTAATATCGTCTAAAATAATTTTTGCTGAATAAATATTTTTAAACTTTTTTTTAATTTTTTTTTTAATTCTATGGAATGCTTAATAAATAATGTATGTATGTGTGTAACTACATACCCTATCAGAAAATGAATTACTTCAAAAAATTTTTTTGCGTTAAATTTTGTTTATATTTAAATATTTGTGTTTTCAAGAAACTCCCTAATAATTTAACTTTAATTATATAATAATTTGCCTTATATTAAGTTCGTATCTATTTATATACATAATTTTATTTTTTCAGTATTCCATTTAAAATTCTGTATTGTGTAAAAGTGTTTTCAATACAAATATTTTCCAATTTATTTTTGCTTTACTATTAATATTTTATTTTTAGTATATTTATTAATGTACTATATTAAAAAAAATTGCCAATATTATAATTATTTCTGTAGTTAGTTCGATATAAGAAATTTTAAATTGTTTAAAAAAATTTAATTATTGAAGAAGAGAACACCAACAAGTTTTTTTATAAATTCGCTTAGAACATTTTTATTATGCAACTCAGAAGGGAAGCATAGATCGTAAATAATAGTATTGTAGAACTTGTTTAAAAGTAATTTAAATATGAATTTGGATCTGGATATGTATCTGAATCTGGAATTCAAAAATAGTAGAAAACAATATATCATTGTCATTAATTAGAAAAATAATTGTTTACGCTGTTAATATGAAAATTATATACATAAAGACATTTAAAATATATAAGCATATGCAAACATACATAAATAAATGTTTTAAATTTAATACATGTGTTAAATATCATAATTAAATCATGCATGTATCAATCTTAACATTTAAATCAAGTGATACAAATTGGAATTACAATCTCATAAATTGCTGTAAAACGTCTTGAATGGCAAAAACAAAAATGTAAAATATAATTCCTAGTATTTTATGTTAAAGCCACTACTAGTATTACTGGTAATTCTATAACTGAATGTATTTGGTAATAAATTATTATTAAATGTTTCTTTCTTTTGAAAAAAATATAAATGTGTGAAAAGTAAAACATGAGATTTTTTCTTTTTTAAGCTTTTCCTTTAAAGACTAAGAAATAATGTTAGCATTGAAAAATGAAAATGAAGTCGCCGTGGTCTAGTAGGTAGTGTGTTGGCTTATTAGACGAAAGGCCCGAGTTCGAATCCCAGGCCAGACATCAAAAACAAGATACAAAAAGTATTTCTTCGGCGACTTCCTCTCAGCAGATTTCTGGCAAAAACTCTGAGAGTAAAAATTGCCATGAAAAGCTTCTCAAAAAATCTGTCGTTCGGAGTCGACTTTAAACTGTAGGTCCCGCTACTCATGTATAAAATTAACGCACACAACATGAGTGGTGTTGAGAAGCTAGGCCGTAATCCTGACTGAAGGGTTGTAATGGCCAATTATGTATGTATGTATTGAAAAATCTGTATCGCCCGTTGTATGCATAAATAAGTGTGATTGGATCATACTGTGTGGCGGTTGAAAGACAAGATTTTTTTTATTAAAGCAACTTTTAAAGTTTTGTAGTTGTTAGACGTAGTACATATTAGTTGAAAGTGCGCCAAAAATGAGGACTACTAATAAAGGAAAAATTCGCCATATTTTAGGTATTTGATACAAATTGTCAAATACAGAATACAAATTGTCTATACATATAACAATGAAGAAAATAGTCCTAGTCTGTTTAGCATACTACGCTAATCTGTAAATATGACGCTATACCACCCAGAGCCAATTTGTTAAATTTTTAGATTGATAAAAAATAATAATGTGATACTCAGTATGTACTCGACTTTTCCCTTGTTTTATACCTCAGAATTCGGCATTTAGACAGAATTCCCAGTATTCCCCTAATTAGTGGTCTTAAAAATAAACGGTTCATATTTGAAACGGTACATTTTACTAACACTAAGTTAAACTTTAAATTTCGTTCAATAATGATGGTTTACATCACATATTTATATTGAAACAGATTCTTTAAAGATTATTGGAATGTGGTGTATATTCTTACGCCACGAAAAAGGACACACCTATTGACAAAGTTTTTCAAATTTTTATTCAAGAAGGACAAAATAAAGGACCTGTTCGTAAATGCATTATTGCGCTGCATGAACAGGCCCAATATCTCTTGAAAAGAAAAATGTTTAGAATCATAACAGATACTCTTTTCTAGCCTGAATTTGCATCCAGAAGATAGTAAAATTGTTCTATTAAGTCCTTAATCTACCGAATTTTTTAAAAATGTAAATAAGTATGTTTGTTTCATGTAGTTTTCAATAAAAAAGTTATATATTTATTTCCGTTTAAGTTTAGATAATTGCTCTTGCTCTCCTCTTATATGTGGATGCTTAAAAATGTTCACACACAGATAGTAGCGAAATACAATGAATTCATTTTAAGTCTATCTATAAGAGTAAGTCAACTTAAAAAAAACATTACAACATAAAAAATTTGCAATCTAAATAAATAAGTTTAAATTATTAGTTACAAAAATTACTTTGGAATGGAGGACACAAGTAAATATCTCTATTTTTAACACAATCTGCTGTTTGCAAATAAATTCGAAATATTTAATATAAAGTTTTTGAGTTTCATTCAATATCATCCTTTTACACAACTTAAACTAATTTGGTTAAAAGCTAAGGAATACATTAAAAAAGAAAGGCAGACTTTTAAATTCAAAATGCTTAAATGATTTGGACTAAAATGGAATACAGTTTTCTTGCTTTTTTCATGTTCTTGTGATTGTTTACAAAAAAAAAAAGTAAATTACGACTTGATGTAAAATATTCGCAAAGCAAATTTAAGAATAAGGAAACTTTACGTTTTATAATTAAAATGGTATAATGATAGTAATAAAATAAAAAGACTGAGAAAAAAAATTGTTGTATATGATAGTGCTGCATATGAACATAATAAAAGTTGCACTAACAAAATATTAGCAACTCAAAAAATATGAATTAACTGAACTATTCGGATGGTGTGAGATCACGTTCCTGCTCATTTTCATTGAGTATTTGCGATAATAAATCATGTACTGGCTCGAAAACCTTCTTGGCTCCCGTATTTGTAAGATTCTTATAATCGAACATATCGTGATGACTAATCGAATCGTCCATTTGAACGAGACCTTTTGTAATATCCACCGTTTGCACACGATTAAGTCCCACCACTTTCTCTTTAATCAGGCTATTGACTTGAGCATTTTTATCACGTAATTTATTCGGTTGTTGACCACGAGGTAGCAATGACTATAAGAAACAAACATTTAATGCATTATGAGAACGATACAGTGCAGATCAGCAGAAAAGCTACATACAGGTAAAACAATATAAGCATCGGGTAATTTTGAACGTATTCTTTGTATAATTTCATATACACCATCAGCAATTTCTTCCGGCTTATTGGCCACATTGTTGGTGCCAACGTGAAGAACTACAATTTTTGGTTTAACATTGTCTAGTTCACCATTTTCTACACGCCACAAAACATTTTCGCAACGATCACCACGTATGCTAAAATTAAGACAATGCATAGGGGCAAAGTAGTCATGCCATGTCTCAGTGTCCTGCAGAGTCTCTAAAATGCAATCGCCCAGAAATATTACGTCAGGATCCTTTTCCCGGCACTCGGAAATAAAACGTTTGTGTATGCTAATCGGAATCACAAATGTAAAGATGTATGTTTGTTATCTAGAAAGTTATTTAGTTTTTCTTTTTACCTTAGCCATCTATCATCGCCTTCATTGTCATTCCTTTGGGTGGCTACCGTACAAGGATTCATTTCTTGTCTTTTAATATTTTTTTTTAATTTTATGGAATTTGTCTGTATACGGCGGCTAATAGTTATTTCGCTTGTGTTGGAATTGGTTAATTTAGAAAAAATTCTATTCAATTAAAAAGGTTTCGTATTAACAATTTTTTTCTTTTTTTACAAGCAGACGACAAAAAATGACAAAATCCCAAATTCTTCTTTTTCTCTTTACTGTAATTCGCAAATCACTTAAAAGTGATAACATGAATTCGTATGTGTATACAGTGGTACGGATCGCCATAACTATTATTAAAATTTCTTTTAGTTAAATCGACAATAAAATTATTTAAATAGAATTAGTTACACTGTATGTTGAAAAATTGAAACGTGTAAAGAAGTTCTCCTATTCAATTGTATGGTAAAACAAATCGCAACTTATATGGGCAGCATTATAATGTATGTAAAGCACATAAATATATAAATTAAATTCAGAACTGGACGCCGTACAAATTCAAAATCAAATAAGACAGATATCCGATTTGTGATCTTTAATACAAACCTTATCATTCTTATTTTGAAAATAATTTTTTTCTTAACAAATTTACACTTAAAACACCCTGTTAGTTATTTAATTTCAATCTGGCATCATTCTGTGAATATTTTTATTATTATTTGGTAATTGGCAATACCAATAAAAGTGATTATTTGTATAGAAAAATTAAACATTTTAGAAAAAAATCAATAATACTTTAATAGATAATTAATAAAACTTGAAATTAAAAAGAAAAATAAACAAGCATGAGTGCGATCAGCCATACTAACTTCCAAGAGTTATGTCGTGCCTGTTTGCGTACTCTTAAAGAGAACAAACAAAATACGTACAATAGTGACAGTGGTGAAGGCGGAACATCTTCCCAGTTAAAGAGTTTATTATTGCCTAATTTATGTAAACTATTTATGCTACTAACCACTTATGATGTAAATAATGAAGATGATGATTTTCCTAAGCGATTATGTGAGTGGTGCTATGATCGGCTCATAGATTATGATGAATTCAGAAAGTTGGCTATAAAGAGTTCGGACACACTCTATAAACGTTGGAATACTTCTTTGGTGGGAGAGAAGTTTTCAGAAGGAGATAGCGGTGAAGACATGGAATGCCAAATGCAAAATATTAAGCAAGAAGATGAAGATGAACTTGATGATAACCAACTGGTACGTGAAAATAGATATTTTGTAACGTTTTTTTACTATATTTTCGGTTCACACAGATTTTAGGATATTATTTATTTTTTAATGAATTTAAATTTATTTATTGTACAATTTACATACAGTAGTTTGTGTTAAAGAAAAAAAATATATATATTAATAAGGTCAAAGTTATTAACAACTAGGGAGTTTAAGTTGTAGCTTAAAAATATTGATTTACAATGTACAATCCGATAGTAGGACATGGTCAATAAATAATCCTTATATTACTGATTTGAAATAATAGAATTATATACTATTCTAGGATGTTCTAACAGTTAGTTATACATTTTATAATATTTAAAGGATAATTAATCGAAAATCATCATCAAAATAATAAAAAAAAAACACTAAAATTAAAATATTCCATTATTTTTCAATAAATTCTTATTTTTAAGCTTTTACCTGAATTGGCCAACATTCCAATAAATATTAAAACTGAAACAAATTTTGAAGTAATGGATACTCAGTTGATAATGCCCTCTCTTGCTGATGAAACCAATAGAGATCAAACTTCACATGCATCGTATATAACTGAACAAAATGACGTCGATGATGATCTACTTGCATTAAACAACACTTCCGAAAGTTTCAATCAATCTATTAAATCTTCCGATAAAAAGATTGACTCAAGGAAAGAAGACAGCCAAAAAAATTTACATTGCAACGATTGTAACAAGAATTTTTACAAAGAAATCTACTTGGAGGCCCACATACGAGTTACACATATGGGTCAAAAGAAACCGTTCGAATGCGCAGCTTGTAACAAAGGTTTTACACGCTTGCATTTGTTAACGGATCATATAAAATTGAAACACAATGAAGAATTCAACTCCTCAGATGACCATATTGAGAGCTCTCAAGAAAATCAATTGGAGTTAAATCATTTCTGTTATATGTGTAGACGAAATTATAGCTCTAAACGTGCTCTCAAGGAGCATATTAAACGGCACAAAGAGATCAAAGAACATATATGCCAAGAGTGTGGCGTTGCGAAAGTAACACGTACTGAACTAATAACACACATGCGTACGCACACACCAAACTTGGAAAAATTTCCCTGTCCCCAGTGTCCTCAAGTATTTAACCACAAAAATGCCATTTCACGTCATGTTAAAGTTATCCATGAAGGTCTTAGGCGTTATCAATGTACCTATTGTTCTAAACGATTTGGTACCCGTAATTCCCAAGTTTGTCATGAACGTTTGCATACCGGCGAACGTCCTTTTACTTGTGAAATTTGTAAAAAAGGATTTGTCCAGCAGGAGGGTCTTAAGTCCCATATGAAAAATCACGATAAAACATTGCGCACACATATATGTAAATATTGTTCACGACGCTTCATAACATTGAAAAATCTTAAGGATCATGAAATGCGGCATTCAAGCGATAAACCACATATTTGTAATATTTGCAGCAAAGGTTTTGCTAAATATGAAGAATTACGTATGCATCTCTTTACCCACTTTGAAGTCGGTACCGACGAAGATCCCGAATCCCTAGCGGATTGAAGTTCAATAAGTAAAAAAAACGTTATTTACTATGTGTTTGTGTATATATTTGCAAGAAACTATTCAAAAGAAATAAAAAATAAATACTATTTAATAATTTTACTTATATACTAAATAAAGACAACAAATGAATTGGTGAAACAGTGATTTCTTTTAAGAATTATTATTTCATATTCTATATATTTTTCAGACTTATATTTAACATCAATTAATTATTGAATTTTAATCTTCAAAAAGAATTTAAATTTTATAAAGAAAATTACAAACGATTTTTGTACTGCAGAAAATCAAAAATTGTGTCATTCAGGTCTTTGGCGATTAAGCCTTATTATATTCGAAATTATTTCAAATATCCTAGTCATAGTCTGTTACTAAGCTCTAAGAATGTAACAATAATTGAGAATCAGATTTTTGTTTTCTATTAATTATATTCAATTCTAAATAAGACATTTGTATGAAATATGAAAATAACTAAAATATTTACTGAGGCTTGGAATGCATATAGTTTTAACTCAAAACCACGAAACTGATAATAATTATTGACCTCCAACAAGTAGAATCTTATTCCGATTTTGAAATTCGATAAAATTTATATTATTAAAAGAAGTGGTATTAAATTAAATATAGTGAAAGTTTAAAAATTGAATTAAAAAAATCGCTTTTTTAATTTTTACACTTGGTGGTTAGAGGACGCATTTGAAACATCTGTATTCAGATTTAATTTATAAGATCATCTAACTGTGCAAATAATGGTATTATTTAATATGGGTTTTCATATGCGATCTAAGCGATACTCTTTGTACAAAACGTTTGCCACATTCTGTGCAAGCATGTGGTTTCTCTCCAGTATGAAGCAATTCATGATTTTTTAGATTATCACCTTTCCCAAAAGTTTGATCACAGTAACGACAGGCAAAACGTCGTATGCCTTGATGGACTACGTCAACATGTATTCGACGATTACTTGATCTATAGAATATCATGGGACAATTGGGGCAGGGATATTTACGCTCTCTAGTATGACTATTCATATGAGATTTGAGTTCCTTTTTAGTTGTTTTCTTAACACCACACTGGGGGCATTCGAACTTTTTAATGCCCGCATGTCGGAGCTTGTGTTCATTGAAAGTTCCTTGGTTAATAAAAGCTTTATCGCATTCGTCACACTGATATGGATATTGTTCCTTTGGTCCGTGGGTATATTGGTGTTGCTTAAATGCTTGAAGTTTTGTAAACATTTTACCACATTCTTCACATACATGTTTGTTGGGAGATTTTGAAGTAATTTTGTCTCGATTTGCTTTGATCTGTTGTTGTATGTGACTTTGACGATAGTGGTCTTTATAACTACGGGTGCTGTTAAAGCGTTTGCCACATTTATCATATTCGCAAAAAATAGTCAGTTCTTTTTCGCCATGCTTATCGTAAAGATGTTTAAGCATATGCGAACTTTTCTCAAAAGATTCCTCACATTTGTAGCACTGGTATGGTTTTAAGCCGTAATGAGTGCGCATATGAATGTCCAAGGTCTGTTGACTTACACAACGATACTTGCATTGATCACAGCGAAATGAATATATATATTTCTTTCTTCTTCCTTTCATTCTGGATATCAATTTATCAGCTATTGGTATATGTTTATCTTTTGTTTCTATTTTTGAATTATACTCGCATTCATTTGGATTATCACTTTCCGATTCTGTATGACTTTCGTCGCTTTCAAGTGGTATATCTTCATAATTTACATTCCACTTTTCCTGGTCATAAGTTTTACGTTCTTCACCAGTTTCATGGCCATATTTAATACTACACAGTGAATCAGTTTCCTCGTTGTCTGTTTGTTTTTCAATTTTATAAGCATTTGAAATGCAACTACTTATCAAAGGCTGAAAGTTAACAAATAAGATTTTAAATTGAAAACTTTCTTACGAACTTAATACCTCATCGAGCAGATTTTCTCCTTGCTCCGCCTTGATAGTAACTTCTCCTGCACCTTGGAAGTTGCTTTCCCCTTCTGTAATTCCAATTATTTCAAGAATTTTTTTCCTAGTTTCCATATACATTATGCGAAACTTTAGGAACTCGTTTAATTTATTTCTACAAGAGCAACATACACTGTTTGGATAGGCATCATTACCCAATGGATTTTGTGCGCTTCCCTCTCCCAGCCAGTGCTGTATTTCCAAATCGAAAGTTTGTATTTTAAATCTTTGTCTCTGTTTCAATTCTTTGAGACATGCTCTACAGAAATTTTGAAGAGTTTCTGGTGAAATGCAGTCCATTTTTCGAGATCCTATTCTGTATTTTTCATAATTAGATACTGTTTACATTTGTTTATATTTACAGTGTATTTGCGAACGTTCCAATAAAAACAAATACATATTAGTGTTGTGTCTGTATACTTAGCGAATACAAAATAATTCATTCGGTTATTCATCATATGTTTTGTAATAGCCCATTTACACTACAGCGAAATCTAGTACTTATGAGATTTCGAGCCAAATCTAGTTGATTTTAACTAGATTTCCCATACAAAACAAAATCTACTTATTTAGTAGATTTCGGCAAAATCTACTCAAAATCTGGTAAAAATAGAAATGCAACTATGTGTTTTGCCAAACAGTACTTAAATATATAACGCTGCACAGGAATAAAATGACATTTTAATTTAAAAATACATTTTCTAAATATTGTAAAGGGTCCGCCAAATAACTTTTTTTTTTTTAAATGCTGTAAAAAAAACTACTGAATATTTTCTCAAATTTCTTTTTTTCTTTGAAAGTACAATCCTTCCGGTTAATAATGGAAAATAACTTCATTAAAATGGCTGCCTCGGCTGGCCATGCAGTAGCCTACACGAGTAGCCTACAGAAGATGCCGATTTTGGCATCATCAATCATCTTTTCAGATGAAGCTCATTTTGATCTTGGCGGGTATGTAAACAAGCAAAATTGTCGCATTTGGGGCACAGAAAACCCGCACGCATACATTGAAAAGACGACGCACCCAAACGAGTCACTGTTTGGTAAGGATTTTGGTCCAGAGGCATAATTCGAAAATGAGCATGGAGTGGCCGTTACAGTCAATGACGATCGTTATCGGGCCATGTTGAACGAATTTTTGTTCACAAAAATTGAAGAGGAGGATATTGGCAATATTTGGTTTCAATAGGACGGCGCTACGTGCCACATAGCCGAAGCTACACTCGATGTTTTGTGCCCTGCTTTTAAAGATCGCATTATCAGCCGCAGAGCTGATGTCGTTTGGCCACCTCGGAGCTGCGATTTGACACCGTTGGACTATTATTTGTGAGGCGCCGGCAAAGATAAGTGTTACGCCGACAAGCCAGAGACAATTTACGCTTTAAAGGACAATATTCGTGAAGCCATTGGTGAAATACAGCTGCACACAATCGATAATGTGCTTAAAAATTGGAAAAATTGGTTCGCTACTGCATGGCCAGCCGAGGCAGCCATTTGAATGAAATTATTTTATTTACTTTCAAGTAAAAAATGAATTTGAGAAAATATTCAGTAGTTTTTTTAAAGCATTTTCAAAAAAAAAAAAAGTTTTTTGGCGGACCCTTTATCAGTTTTGTTTATGGATGTTAGCTTTATAATGTTTTCACACCAGCATAGCAACTGAAAAGTTTGGTGGGTCATTCTAAAACATTATTTCCGATTGGATCTTATTTGGTCTTGATGAAAACGATACTAAATGTCCTATATTTTTCATTTTTGTTTGGTATTAAAATAAATTTGAAAATATTATTTTCTTTTAAATTTCAGTCAGCTGTTTTTGTTATTAAAATGAAATCTTGCTACTGTCAAATAAATCCAGTGTAAACGATCTAGATTTTGAGCTAGATTTGAAACACAGAATACACACAGAATCGAAACGAGATTTTGAAATTTAACCTAGCATTGCGAAAGGTACAGAAAATATTACGAAAAAGTATTTCTGTCCCTCTCTAAATACAACTCTTTTTTGTTTATTTACGTTTTTTTTAGTTTTCGGGGTTGGTTTTTTATATTGGCGAGAGTTAATAAAAAATTGTAATTTTTGTCTAAAACTATCAATAAATAATAAAAACAATTAATAACAATAACCTTTTTAACTTTTCCTTTCAAGAAATTAAAAAAATATTGACATATTTAAGCAAGAAACATTTTTTATGAGCAGTACGTCTTATTTTGATCTTGTAATATTTAGCTTCTTAATTACCTCTTGCACAAGAAACTATATTCATTATGACCGAAAATTACCCACATTTCGATTAATATTTAAATATTTAAGAATCTTTAAAATTTTCATTGAAGAAATTAAAAAATATTCCAAATTTTCCCTTTTTTAACACAAAATAAATGTTTATTTACATTTAGTTTTTCTACTTTAACCGCCAGTTTTCACTCTGTATATCTGTTGCTTCTAACACATTTGTTTCGCAATACATTTTAATATTTTTTTCTCCCTCTAATTGGCAGGTTAAGCTACTGCTTTGAGCGTTATTAAACGTCAAAGGTAAGTATTCTGTGTGTATTCTGTGATTTGAAATCTAATCTACCAGATTTCGCTGTAGTGTAAATGGGCTATAATGGTATTGAGACATTTACCATTTATAGCAGATACATTTATAGGAGATACATTCAAAGTAAAATTGGACGGCTATGAATTCTTACACATTATAATTGTTTAATAAATAGAATTATATAAATTCTCAGTTGCCCATTGGCAACGCAACTGAAGTTCAGTTGCCATCTATTATTGACCCATAAATCACAATATAAATCTCTAACTAATCAGTTTCGTCGTGAGCACCAGCAGACAGATAAGGCTTCATCATTGAATTTTCAAGTTAAGGGCTAAAAACCGAACATTTCATAAATAGCCTTGCTTGATAAAATGCGTTATTTTGAAATATAGTGTTATTTTACATTTATTTTGTACTTTATATCACAGAATACACACAGAATCGATACTTTTGACGTTTAATAAACACTCAAAGCAGTAGCTTAACCTGCCAATTAGAGGGAGAAACAAAATATTAAAATGTATTGTGAAACAAATGTGTTAGAAGCAACAGATATACAGAGTGAAAACTGGCGGTTAAAGTAGAAAAACTAAATGTAAATAAACATTTATTTTGTGTTAAAAAAGGGAAAATTTGGAATATTTTTCAATTTCTTCAATGAAAAGTTTAAAGATTCTTAAATATTTAAATATTAATCGAAATATGGGTGATTTTCGGTCATAATGAATATAGTTTCTTGTACAAGAGGTAATTAAGAAGCTAAATATTACAAGATCAAAATAAGGCGTCTTGCTCATAAAAAATTTTTCTTGCTGAAAGATGCCAATATTTTTTTAATTTCTTGAAAGGAAAAGTTAAAAAGGTTATTGTTATTAGTTGTTTTTATTATTTATTAATAGTTTTAGACAAAAATTAAATTTTTATTAACTCTCGCCAATATAAAAAACCCACTCCGAAAACTAAAAAAAAACATAAATAAACAAAACAGAGTTACAATCAGAGAGGGACAGAAATACTTTTTGATAATATTTTCTGTCCCTTCTGTCCCTAGTTAAATGACTAGTCACAGTTAACTAGTTAAATGACTCGTAAACAGTCAACAAGTTTGACTAGTAAACTGTGACTAGTAAACTAGTCATTTGTAACTTAAAAACAAAGAAAGAGTGAGCGGGTTAGATATATGTTTTACAGTCGTAAAAATTCATATGTTAGAAAGAGAAGCAAAATCACATGTACACTATTGTTTACGTAAAGTTTTTCACATTGCCCTTAATAACTTGATGGGAAGTTGTGATTAGTTTATACGTCACACTTTACGGTCAAATAACTAGTTATTTGACTAGTTATGTTCTGGTAATCGAATCGAGATTTTGACAGTTAACCTAGCATTGCGAAAGAGACAGAAAATATTACCAAAAAGTATTTCTGTCCCTCTCTAAATACAACTCTTTTTTGTTTATTTACGTTTTTTTAATTTTCGGGGTGGGTTTTTTATATTGGCGAGAGTTAATAAAAAATGTAATTTTTGTCTAAAACTATCAATAAATAATAAAAACAACTAATAACAATAACCTTTTTAACTTTTCCTTTCAAGAAATTAAAAAATATTGACATATTTAAGCAAGAAACATTTTTTATGAGCAGTACGTCTTATTTTGATCTTGTAATATTTAGCTTCTTAATTACCTCTTGCACAAGAAACTATATTCATTATGACCGAAAATTACCCACATTTCGATTAATATTTAAATATTTAAGAATCTTTAAAATTTTCATTGAAGAAATTAAAAAATATTCCAAATTTTCCCTTTTTTAACACAAAATAAATGTTTATTTACATTTAGTTTTTCTACTTTAACCGCCAGTTTTCACTCTGTATATCTGTTGCTTCTAACACATTTGTTTCACAATACATTTTAATATTTTGTTTCTCCCTCTAATTGGCAGGTTAAGCTACTGCTTTGAGTGTTTATTAAACGTCAAAAGTATCGATTCTGTGTGTATTGTGGTTCTGGTAGGGGTGAAAACAATAATATAATATTAAGAAATAAGTGATATTTTATTTATAGAAAATATATATTTTGTTTTTTTTATTGTGTATTTAAAAGAAATTTGTTTAGATTGATCTACATCTGATTCATTCCCTAAGACCACAGAATACACACAGAATCGAAACGAGATTTTGACATTTAACCTAGCATTGCGAAAGGTACAGAAAATATTACGAAAAAGTATTTCTGTCCCTCTCTAAATACAACTCTTTTTTGTTTATTTACGTTTTTTTAGTTTTCGGGGTTGGTTTTTTATATTGGCGAGAGTTAATAAAAAATTGTAATTTTTGTCTAAAACTATCAATAAATAATAAAAACAATTAATAACAATAACCTTTTTAACTTTTCCTTTCAAGAAATTAAAAAATATTGGCATCTTTCAACAAGAAACATTTTTTATGAGCAGTACGTCTTATTTTGATCTTGTAATATTTAGCTTCTTAATTACCTCTTGCACAAGAAACTATATTCATTATGACCGAAAATTACCCACATTTCGATTAATATTTAAATATTTAAGAATCTTCAAAATTTTCATTGAAGAAATTAAAAAATATTCCAAATTTTCCCTTTTTTAACACAAAATAAATGTTTATTTACATTTAGTTTTTCTACTTTAACCGCCAGTTTTCAGTCTGTATATCTGTTGCTTCTAACACATTTGTTTCGCAATACATTTTAATATTTTTTTTCTCCCTCTAATTGGCAGGTTAAGCTACTGCTTTGAGCGTTATTAAACGTCAAAGGTAAGTATTCTGTGTGTATTCTGTGCCTAAGACACTATGTTGCCCGTCACACGTGCAAATTTGGATAAAATTTGTTGCATTTGCCTTGTGGACATACAGGAGTCTGTTTTTAAACAGAAAGTATACGATGTGAAAGAAGAAAAGAATCTCTCCAAATTGCTGAAACTAACGGCTCACATTACTGTGCTGAAGAATCCTTTAAATTTAAAATATATTAATGACTATTGTCGAAAAGTGTGTGGAATTTGTTTCCTGAAGGTTCAGTATTCGTTTCAATTCCGGGAAAAAATTCTAGCTTCTACGATAGCTCTGAAAGATTTATTGGAAAATGGTTCCATTAGTGAAGAAGAAGATGTAGAGAAATTGCAGCATTTCTGTCGCATTTGTTTAAATCGCCAAAACGACACTGGAAATAATAATGGTGAAATGAATAATAAGTATTTGAAATTGATAAAAGATTGCAGTGGCATAAGGTTTAGTAAATTGCGCGAGACAGAAACATTTCGCATAAAGGAAGGTACAAATATCAATGAGCTGGTGATGATACGTGATGAACAGTTTCCTAAACAACTGTGTCGAATGTGTTTCAAAAAATTGCTCAATGTAGATGAATTTCGTTCCTTAGCCACACATTCGTTTGAATACATGGTTTCGGTAATGGGCGATGATAGCGATGTCCAAGAGGACTTGTTGGCTAAACAGGACATACACTTGTTTAAAAAAGGTATACTATGGGAGAAAGGACCACAAACCCATAAGATTTCTGTACAAGAAAATCCGGCTAAATGTGAAAGAGCATTTAATGAAAACAGTATTGTAGAGGACAATGAAATAGTAACAAATCCGTATCCTGTGGAAGAAATTGTGCTCAAATTTGAAGCGGAATGCAGCAAAATGCAGGAAACAATTCTTTGGAATAATCAACAACAGGATAGTCTAGATTCAAGTGAACATAATATATCAGTAACTGAAGAAAAACCGATGGATTCTCAATACCAAATAGATGATATCATAGTATCTTTTCTTAGTGCAACAGATGCCTCTACAGCTACACACTTAGGCAAAAATACTGTCGATAATTACGATGATATAAATAGTGCAGGGAATGATGATGATGATAGAGATCATGATTTTTTTCCAACTGATACTGAAGAGTCATCGTTGACGGATTACGACGATGTAATTGAAGATAATAATAAATGCCCACCTAAACAATCCAAGCAAGTAAGAGAGTTATATTTGGCATGGCCAGATTTCTTTTATCCACCATCGAATTTTTAAATACTTTTTTAACATTTTATAATTCTATAAAATGAAAATTACTATATATCACTTCTTTCATATTTCTAATAAAAAGTATCATTATTTTTAGTAATTGTAGAAATTTAATATCATTTTTATTAAATATTATATTTTCTCTGTATTAATTAATGTTAAACATACAATCTTATTAGTGAGCTGAGTGGTATTAATCTTTTGCCAAACCGTAGAAACTATTCCACTGCCATAAGATATCCTTTTTGAATATGTATACTTTTGTAGTCGATTTACTTCATTTCCATTATTCGCTGTATAGGACCGCCGGGAAAGTTATTTTGTTATGATATAAAAAGTAAAAAATATATATTCGAAACGTATTGAAAGATTCAAATTAACTTAACTTTATTAATAATACGTTATTACAAAAATCACAATATTATAATTGTGTGGATCTCAAATTTCCAGTAGACTTTTTCACTGAAATTGAAATTTTATGGCGTAGGACGTCCGTATTCTGTTTTTTTTCGAAATCGCGGCTAAAAATTTAAAGGGTCATGGTCGAAAATAGGCGTAAAAAGCTCTTATTGTTTATATTATTTTAAGTTTTATTCTCACCTCGGCGATATTTCCTGAGAACGAGCAGTAGCAAAGTGTTGGTTAGTTACATAGGATCTTCACAGACGACTCGAAGTTAGAGGTGGGCACCGCCATGGGAATTTATTTGGTGAATAGTGATGTGATGACATCTTATAGGTATCCTCAATACTGCAAGCTCATTTTGCTACGGGCCAGTTATTATTTTATGGCAGGACTGAAAATACTGATTAAACCTGATGTCAGCTAAAGATTGGTCAACATTCCATAAAGATCTTCACGGTAGTTCTAGACAAATAAAAGCTTGTATTGGATTTCGAGGTACATTGGGAGGAACGAGATTGGCGAAAGTGTGCGAGTTCGTGTGTGGTTCGTAAGACTTCAAATGGAATATTACGTTCGACGGGCAGACCTTGGATGAAATAAAAAGTAGATGTGGCATGGCGATGTAGAATCTTCAGGCTAACGTAGTCCCGTCCTAAAAAGGACTTTACAGACTGGGCTTTGAAGGAGAGGACTAGTTTGTGGGATACACGCTTCTGCAGATTATGAGGTAATTAAAGCAGTTCTGGAATTTAGCGGGCTTTATTAATGATCCTGTGAGCATGCGACTATAGGGATTATCGACCTGGCTGGCTGTCTATCTTCTTTTTGCTCTGTCTGTATTGTGCTATAAATATACATACATAAATATTTATAAACATGCATTAGATCATTTATTATTATTATTTGGCCATTTTCTCTGCAAGATTAAAAACATGAAAATGAAAATCTTTGTAAAAATATTCATATTTCTAGTATTTGATATTACAATACAATCAAAAGAATTGCAATTATGGTCTTGATGTCGTGTTGATTTTCATCTGTTTTCATATTTCATAGTAAACTTTTTTTTTTAGATATAGATGAACATAGTACATGTGTATATGAATTTACAATTTGTATTAAAGAAGTCGTATTTGATTGTATTCACATCATTATTTCATTTTATAGACGCATGTACACTCAATGCTTATTATGCGGAATATAAGATTTTTAAAGTATTAAAACTTAAAATTTTATTAATTAATTTAAAAGTAAATTAATGTTAAAAGAATGTTTTCTAAGTACATACAAACAAACATTTAAATGATCTTAAACTAAATATACAAAAATTATCTTTTCAGAAAAATAAAGTAAAACAGAAAGCTCCCAGAAAGGTTAAGGAAAAACTAAAAATAGAGAAAAATAAACGAAAACTACCTGAGAAGAAGGAGATTTTTGAGTGTAAAGTATGCTTAAAAATACTTTCTAGCAAAAAAGTATTAAAAAGACATGAAAGAACTGTACATTCCACAAGCTTAGAAAAGCACGAACCTACAGAAGCTGAAAAACTGACCAACACCTGCCAAATATGTTCCAAATATTTTAAACAAAAACATCATTTAAGGGAACATATAAGAGCAGTGCATGAAAAGCAAAAGCCATTCAAATGCTCTTACTGTCCAAACACTTTTACATCTAACAATTCCAGAAGAGTACATGAGCTCATACATTCCGGAGAGTATCCATTTGTGTGCGAATGGTGTCAAAAAGGTTTTCGTCGTCCTCATCTACTAAAAATACACGTAGAGAGACATACTGCAATACCAGAGCTATTATGTCCGATTTGTAAAAGATCGCAAACTACAAAAGAGGAACTAACTAATCATTTGAAGATGCACGATGAGAAACGGTCGCAGTGTCCTTTCTGTGGTAAACTATTTAAAAGTATCAGTAATCTTAAGGACCATCAAAATGCAGTACACTTGAAACTGCGACCATTCAAATGTGAATTCTGCAATATGTCGTTTGGTGATCGTAAAACTCGTCGAGTTCACGAAAAAAGTCATACGGAAGAAAGACCAATAGCGTGCATAGCTTGTGGACGTGGTTTCAAAATGCATTCGTCATTTAAAAGACATTTGAAATACTGTAATTCTAGTGTAAATCCTGATAACATTAATAAGGTTAATCACGTGGATACGGTATTGAAAATAGAGATGAGCGATATTTTCAAAACTGTGTTTTAAAGAACAGTGATTAACAAATCACGTTCACTGAGAACAACGTTCTTCAAAAATCACTGGATCGCTCATCTCTAATTGAAAACATAAAATATTAATTTTTCTGTTGTATCTGCAAAAAAAAAAAAAATACTTTTCTATATTCACAAAAGTGAGAACAATAAAATGAAATATATTGTAAAATAAATAAAATACAATTTTTTTTTAAAATAAGCTGTCCTCTAAGGAATTTCGATATGCTAATTGCTAAGAAATTACTGACTATGATATCAAAGTACTCCTATAGAATCGGGAGCAAAGTCTTGGAAGAAAAAATGATTCTTGTCGTTAAAAGACGTTAGTAGTACTTAACACCTGCTTAATAAATTATCCTATAAATAGTTTCTTATAGGTTTGTTATATTTACATATATGCATATTCATTAGTAGTATTAATTTAAATTACAGATAATCTCTTTGAAAAATAGTATAAAATTAAATATTTTTATAAAATTTACAGTTTTCTTTGTAAAAAGTTTTATCTTAGTTTAATTTTTTATGTCATTCGGCAAAGTGTTATATAGGTTAAATCCCTTGTTATATAACGATTTTTGCATGGAGTTTTTGTCTATCCTCTGAGTCCTGAAATCTATGGCATTTCTTAGACTAAATGGCTAAGCCTCCCTTACATAACTTGTGTTTTCGACCAGATAATCTGGTGAATTTCTCATTGTCATTTTCTAACTAAAAAAAAATAGTATTTAACTGGGGGTTTGTCTTATGTTCAGAGCTATACACATACATACATAATTGGCCATTACAACTCTTCAGTCAGGACTACGGCGTAGCTTCTCACTTGTGTTTTCGATCAGATAATCTGGTGAATTTCTCATTTTCTAAATAAAATAAGTGGTGTTTAACTGGGGTCGTTGTCTTATGTTTAGAGTTGTACAAATTTATGTATTAAAATAGGTAGGGCCAAGACTTTTAGCACAAACCACGATCCCTAATATTAACAAAAAAGTCAAATATTAAATATACTATCAAACTATATCGTAAAAGATGTATTCTGATTAGACTCGGTTGGAAATTATAAAAAGACTTCTAGAATTATATTTAAAAGTTAATAGTGTGAATAAAAAATTACAACAAAAAATTAAACTTAATTTTAGTATTGAAAACCATTATTTCCGATTCCAAATTATAATACTTAAGAATGGCATCCCTAACTACCATATGTTGTTGTTATCATTTGTGCAAACAAAAAACTCGAAGAAGAGGAAGAAAATGTGTATTTATATTACTGTTATTTTCTTAAAAACTGTATACTGGTGTACGGAAGCACAATATAACTACGGAAGTATAGAAGCACTCGGTTTTATAGAGTTTGTAAAATTTACTTAGAAAATTCCTCCCTTGATTTGCTCCATGGAAAAGAAAATGTTGCCTATAACACGCGTGAACTTAAATAACATTTGCTGCACTTGCCTGATAGATGTACGCCAAACAAGTTTTACAAGAGATAAGGTGTATGTTATAAATGAGAATAGTAATCTTCTCAAGGTGCTGCAAGCAACCGCTTACGTTACAGTGCTAAAAGATCCTAAAAACCTCAAATTTATTGATGAATATACCCGGAAATTGTGTAAAAAGTGTTTTACGAAAGCCAAGGATTCATATCGTTTTCTTGAAAAAATCAGAAAGTCTACGGCACGACTGAAAGATTTACTGGCAACTGACTTAAAGAAAACGGATACAGATGGGAAGAAGTTGAAACGTTGCTGCCGCATTTGTTTAAATCATCAAATGGGTGAAAGAAAGGAAGACTACAAAAATTATTTAAAATGGTTACAAGACTTTAGCGGCATAGAGGATGAGGAACAGCTGATCAATACTAAACAGTTTCCCAAAAAATTGTGTGGCATTTGTCTGAAAAAACTAAACGCTGCAGAAATATATTTATTGCTATCTACATTTGCATTTGAATATATAGCTTCAGAAATCGACAAGGAGCGCGAATCGCAGAATGATAGCAAAGATATAGGTGATAATGAATTGCCACAAAAAGAATTGATGATAGTAAACGAAAGTTCACCTCCTCAAAATTTTGACAAAGGTGTTCGAGAACAAGTATTTACGATTAAATACGAAGAAGAAGGTACTCAATATCAGGAGACTGTAATATTGAATAATAAAGTATCCGAAACTAATAATTTTCCAGAAGATTCGAATGAACAAAAAGATGGTAAGAATCATTTCACAGATGGTTCAGTTCATTCAACTGTAGTAGAGAGATTTTCTACTGACGAAAACCACTTTGCTGTAAAAAAAGAGGAAGCCGAAGATGACATTGATTATGATTTCGTCGTAATTAACGCTGAGGAGTAGTCTATGACATCACGAAGCCAATGAATAGTAGAAGCTATTAAATGTTCAGATAATGAATACGAACAAGTAAGATATTAACTACATAAATTTATTTGTAATGCAAAACTATTTTAATTTACTATTAGGTGAGCCCGCCTAGTATTCATTTATGACCACCTATAACAGTACACATAGTTCATAAAATTTATTTTTAATTATTTTTATTCATTAATTAAAGAACAAGTTTAAAATCGACTTAAATATTTTAAGTATTAAATATGGACAAACTTTTATTTTAAAGTGGGAGCATACATTTTATATCCTTATCTTTTGCGGCTCTTGAGGACTATCATTATTTTTTACAGCTAGTATATGCAGCGTTAGTAGATACGGTAGTTTATGCCCCACGCTATTTACACATTTATTCAACTACCTCTGAAATATGATTTTAGTGGCGTGGGAATACCTATGATTTCTAACTTTAATTTAGGTTTATATATTCTATATATAGGCTAAGGTAGTACACTTCCATATCAAGTTTTTATGGTCTCAAAGATAATAGACTGGTTTTTAGCATCATACTTTCAACAAGATAACTTTGGAAATTATATACTTCCGGAGGTTATGCCTTATAAATATTACCTGTTAGTATATTGTTATTGGCATACATACATATGAAAAATGATTTTAATAATCTTTATACCAAAAAATGTCACTCGAAACTAGTAGAGATTTCTGTACTTTAAAATTTTTGTTCAACATTTTTAACAGTTTGGAATCACACATTGAACCGTATTTGTAATTTCAGTAGACACAACAATTCTCCGATAATGGCATACAGCAGTGCTAACGGCTGCAACCGAACTGCATTATCACTTCTACAAACCAATATCCATAAGAAAGTACTTTTCTCTCTTCTTACAGAATGTTTGCAAATGATTAATGACTTTATAGACTGGAATTCTTAATACATAATTTGCTTGAGGGATAATGAATTGATTTTATACAGCAGTTCTACTGATAATTCCATTATAAAAACATACATACTGCCTAGTTTTTCCAATGTATTTTCTGAAATGGCAGCATTATTTTTTATCTGCATGGACACTCTTTCAGTCCTTTGCGCAATACAGACGTTCACAGCAATAACGAACATCAGAAACTTATTAATTGTTAATTATTCTAGATTTCTGATAGTGATAGTGAGTATCGATTTATAGTCTGATTTCAAAGAATGAATTATCGCCTTCTCCTGCAAAAACAGCACTTCATTATCATCTTCATTTTACTAACAATTTGAACACTAACAATAATTAGCAATCGGAATTATGATTTTAGTCCTCAGATTGGCATAAGGAAATAAATTCTAAGCAAATTAATATTGATACTACAGTTACAAAGGAACATATAATTGATCAATGTCCATATTTTCACTTCTGTGCTATTTCCATTAAACATCTTTATTATATTGCAATAAATTCACAACTAGCAGAATTCTTACATTTCAATTTAGTTCAATCTAGTCCAATTCAACGCTAAATATTTAAGGTTTTCAAATGTTCACCAAAGAATTATTATAATTATTATGTGTTTTAACTTTATTTATAATCTAATTAAACTAATTATATAAACAAACTTGTAATTTTAAAAGTACAAATAGCTGAAGGCCTTAGATGCCACTGCTATAAATATAAGTTATACTAATATTTTATAAGTTATGATAAATAAATAAATAAGCTAATGTATTTCTTATTCCCTTATTAACACAGCAGATATTAAGTCAAAAATCAATACTAACTACACAGAAACTTTTCATGAAAGTAAATAAAATTAAAAATTTGTATACAATAATTTGTCTTAAAAAATTTATAAATGTAAACTATATTAATTATAAAAAACTTTTACTCCAGAAAGCATCTTTAAATATATTTTCCTTTAGAAAAACATTAAGCCGCCGTGGAAGAATATTACATTTCGCAAGTTTGCAAAAGTCCTCTGAAGATGGAAAATTGTCCCTTATATATCAGATATGTTAAAAATATTTGAATGTAAAATTGTGCATGAAAATCAAAAATCATTCTAACGCTTTTGCGGTTACCGGTACCAGAAATTACCATGGGCTTACACATTGCGAAGGATTTCTATACCGTATTTATTAATTACAATACAATTGAAAATGATATCTAATAGACCGTATAATAGATGGATGTAATATAACATACTAGTAGACTACCAGGGCATCTAAGTATTTCTATATACATATGCTTATGCGATTGGTGTCTAAACGGTATTCGTCAATATAGTACACTGAAGTGTACTCGTAGAGAAAAACTAAACAAAAATTAAAGGATGGGACAAAACCTAGTGGGTATAATCACCACATTGTTAAGAAACCCTCTGGTAAATTAGGAATTCAGGACATGTGAAAGTATACTATAAAAATCAATCTCATGAAGTTAAAAGCCAACGTCGTATTAATTTCAGTTCAGAATATTTCATAAGAATAAAGATTAATGATTAATGTAAAATTTGCTTACATATTTAGTTATAAGTTTGATTTGTGCAAGTCGAAAGGACTAATTCAAAAAATCTCATAATATTATTAATAAAAAATAAATATAGTGTGGAAAAAAATTTTATGTGTAAAATGTTTATTAAAATACAATTTGGTATTAAAAAAAAACAAATGTCAAAATGTCATGAACACACGTAAGAAATATACAAAGTTTGTAACAGAAACAGTGTTTGTGCCATTACATTAATTACATGTTAAGGACATACAAGAAATTTTATTTAAATATTTTAAAATGTTTCTATTAAGGTTTAAATAGTTTAAAAATCGGTTACATGCATAACATTACATTACAATACTTTAGTCAGGATTACGACCTAGTTTCTCATACCTCTCATGGTGTGTGTGTTAATTTTATACATGAGTGGCGGGACCTGCAGTATGAAGTCGACTCCGAAAGACAAATTTTTTGAGAAACTTTTCATGGCAATTTTTGTATTTACTCTGAAAGTATTTTCCAGTAGACTGTTGAGAGGAAGAAGCCAAATGAAATTTTTTGCATATTTCTTTTTGTTAGAGAAATGTCTGAGCCAAGGGTTGAACCTCGACCTAACTTCTAATAAGTCTACTAGACTACAGAGACTACATAACAAAAATCGGTTACATAATAAAAACCATTAATTATTACGTTGCGTTTTATATACTAATGGCTGTTAATTTGGTTGTAATTATGGTATTATTCAAAGTATATGATAAATTTAAATTTATCAAAAGTAACAGTTTTTAGTTCAAAAATATCCTGTGTTTTGAATAAATTATTATGTGACTCACCTTGTAAATTAATTATAAAAGAACTCCCACTATTTAAATAATCCCTAAATTATTTACAATTTTGGTTCATGTTATTATATTTTTAAATATTTAAAAATGTTTTCTTTTAATTAAATAACGATATAAATGTAATTAGTTTAAATAAATCTTTTTAGAAATAAAATTCTGAAGTCAACTCTTGTTATAATTGTTTTGATATGGCATCACTAAAATCCAGCTGTTGTATGAGGTATCGATATTTATTTTTCCATTATTGCCTGTGTTTTTTCTCTGTCGGAGTGCAATTATTAATGAAAATGTAAAAAGTATTGGTTTAATTTGTGATAGAATTTCTTTAGTAATCTGAAGTTTTAAAATATGGAAAGTGAAAAAATGCTGATGGCAGCGGGTGTAACAGTAGCCGCAGTCGTAGGAGCTTTTGTTTTCTGGGGTCCTTCAGGTAAGTAACTGCAGCAAAGAAGAGTAGTGGTGCCATTACCAATCTTTTATAATGACCACCCACAGACCAGAATGGCGTAATTATACATGATTCAATAAGATTATTTATTTTGCTTATAGGAAATTCACGTTTGCGTCAGCGAAGAGGACAGATTGCCGGTTTGCATAATTTTGGTCAAACCTGTTTTTTAAATACATTATTGCAAGCATTGGCAGCTTGTCCACAATTTATAGCTTGGCTACAGTTGTATAACAATGCCACACCAGATCGTAAAAGCCTAATAAGCTCGTTGCTGAGTACTTTGGAAGTAATAAATGGTACTCATACGAGTTTAAGGGGAGATCCCTATTCACCGGGGGCCGTATTGAGAGCATTAAATTCTCTGGGATGGGTTATACCGGAAGAAGAACATGATGCTCATGAATTATTTCATGTTATGCTATCGACATTGGAAGAAGAGGCCCATCGGCCGAAACAAGTGGGTTCCTTATCGGATGCTTTACCGATAAATGATAGTATGAATGATCAACCGAATCGTCCTTCTAGTGCTATGTTAAGTGATTTTCTTAACACGGAGTATGATGAAGCCACCGGTATATCGCGCATGGTACGTTCGGAAGCTCATACACCAGATTCTCCGGCATCTATATGTGATAGAGATTTGCATGTCGATCATTTGCCTTCGTCATCGCCACCAGAAGCTATGGATATTGATGGTGTTTCCATGCCTATGTTGGCAGGTGGTAGACCAAGTCGTTCAAGAGAAGCTCTTAATAAACGATCTTCAGGATCATGTCGTTCTCTCGAACGTTTAACAAGAGGACCCGGAAAAGTTTCAGTAAGTTAGTTTATAATATTTAAACAACATTTCTTTAATCTAAAATGTCTTTTAGATCTGGTCAGAGCAAATGCCAACGCAAGTACCACATCCTTTTCAGGGGGCCATGGGTACACAAATTGTTTGTAATGGTTGTGGATTTAAGGTTAGACTTTGGTGTTCTTCACAAATTTATTTTATCTTATATATAAACTTTCCAGTCTTCGGTACGCTATGATAAATTTGATAGCATTACTTTGAATTTGCCACCCCAACGTCGTAGTGGTCTTAGCTTGGGTCATTTGTTAAGCGACTATATCACTTCGGAAGATGTTAACGGAGTTAAGTGCGAATCCTGCAATGAAACAACCACACATACGAAATCTTTGACATTTGCTAAATTGCCAGCTTGTCTTTGTATACATATAGCACGGACTGTGTGGTTACCTACTGGACAAGTATGTAAGCGTCAAGACTATGTACACTTCCCTGAAAGTCTCTCAATGGCGCCCTATAGTTTTGTACAACCACATCTAAATAGTCAGGTTGGGCACAACAAATATAATATCTGATTTGGCTCAAATAAATATATCCCCATTTATGATTTTAGGCTGGTACTCCTTGGGGTTCAACAATGTATTTATTTTCTTCTAGTCTACCCATGAATAGTATGGGTGGAGGCGGAGAACCGTATAGTTCAGGATTTGGCACTATGTTTCCGCGTAATCTGTATCGTTTATTGGCTGTTGTTGTTCACTCCGGTGAGGCAAATTCTGGTCACTTTGTTACCTATAGGAGAGGAGCTCTTCGCAATGCTCACAGGTGAAACTTTGTAGTCATAAGTCATTAGGGTTTTGTAATAATCGAATAATAATTTATTTACAGATGGTTTTATACTTCGGACACTATAGTACGTGAGGTGTCAATAGATGAAGTTTTAAGTGTACCAGCCTATTTAATATTTTATGATCGTAGTCCCCAAAGGCCTTTGCGTTAAATTCCAATAAAGTAGTATTTAAGTATTTTTCTTTTAGGATTGACTTACATACGTACACTGTATGTGTGCTTGCTATCTTTCATAAACCCTATTTATAGAACTTTATAAAAGCTTATATGGATCAATGGTATTTTTGGTGTTCAAACGAAATACTAAAATACTTGCAACTGACAAACCAATAAGAAAATGCATTTTAAACTTTTTGTATGGTGTTACCATGAAAACAAACGAGTGGAAAATTATTGCAAATATGCTCGTACTTATTAAGCGTAGCCATCATTATTATTAAATATTTATATGAATATATGTATGTACGTTTTCTCTTTTCAATATTACATTTTCTCAACAAAAAGAATTTCGATATAAAAAATAATAGAATTACGTTTAAATAAAGCATGAGATTTTTTATTTTAAATCCTAACACTATGGGGGTGAGATAATACGCACAAAAGTTTTATAATCCAAAGCGTACAAGTTTGATGAAATATTATGATGCTCCGGTAAGACCTTTGAGGCATGTAATGGTATTTTAGTAGCATTTAAATCTAAACGTTTTTGACCTTTAACAGGCAACCAGCCGATTGCAGGATTTTCATTAGCAACCATAACACTACGTATACCTACGTTTAAACCCGTCACAGCTAAAGAGTCATCTCGGTATTCATTCAACATAACATCGCATAGACTTAATCCGTTGGATGCTGTTAAGACGTCCTCAATATCGCGAAAATGTGATAAATAATTTGCTTGGACCAAATCTATAAATCTCTTTGGTTCGGCAGTAAAATGCTCTGTTAATTCTTCTGGAGAATGTACAAAGTGCTTGTCATCAGTGACTGCAATAATAAAAAAATAGAAGATAAAATAACTTTAAGCAATAAAAATATTATATTATTAACGCAGTTTCCATTAAGCATGGTGGGAGATTAATTCTAGGTAATGGCTAAAATGACCAAAATTCTTTTAAATCGAAAGAAATCAAGATTTAAAGACAACATACAAATGCGAGTGATATTTTTCTTCTAATCGGAATACAGTGTAACGCCTCCATCGCATTGTTGAACGAGGTCTTGTTACAGGCTTTTCAATAAGCGAATGATACAAGCCGTACTTGTGGTTCCTATATAGTTCATAATCTTAGTTTTGCTGTCTTTACTATGTGTTGCATAGAAACTAAAAGAGTTTACCGAACTCTTTCCGCTAATTGACGCACACCAGATATTGTCTCAAATGGTTTTGAAATTTTATTTCATATTTTATATCCCACATATTATTATGTTATTAGAAAAACCTTTTCATTGATATGTTTTAAAGTACTTACACTTCGGGTTGAAAACTCTGCCCAAGGCATGCATCACTGTAACATACTCATCGCGTCCAACAGACTTGAGTTTACTCTGCTTCTTTCTTTTCTTTGATGGTTTTGAATCTTCCATAGACTCTAGTCTTTTTGTCAACATATTAGGAGCTCCTATTAGAGAAGAAAAATGCAAATTTATTAAAGCATTTCTTATATCACCTTGAGCTGAAACTATAATTGAGACTACTATATCGGGTGAGGGAGATTTATAGACGTCCTTATAAGACGGAGAACGCATTAGACTGCAAAATCTTTTCATGGCTTTTTGCATAATTGTGGAAGCCACCGCATTAAACGATATATGATTGATGAGGAATTTCTGTTTTAATTGATCGGTGAACAAATTGTAGCCGATATTAAGGTTACGGCTTTTGGCATCAGTCACTATAAACACTAAAGGCGATTTAGCATAGTTAACAAAATCTCTGCAAGTATAAAATTTAAAACATTTTTTTTTTTTTTTTAAGGGTTTTAAGAACTTACTCTAATATGTCATGGATGATGAGCGGATCTCTTAGGAGAAAATTGGGGAAATCTTCTACTAATAATAGGCGCTTATCACTAACAGATGACTCTAATAATGATCTATAACGCGAAGCTTTGAAAAGGAAATTTTTAAAAGCATCCAGCTGTGAACTAACGTAGGCGTGGCCACACATTTGATCACCCAAATTGTGGACGACATCCTGGTCAACAGGATTTATCCATTCCTGTATGCAGATCTTATTCTCTTTGGCCAAAACCTTAAGTGCCGTAGTCTTACCGCTACCCGATGGACCTGTAATTAAACAAATCTGGGCTGGGCATTTACGTTTCATTGCCGCGCAATGCAATATCCATTGTTGGATTTCTTGTAATTTCTTAGGATGCACAGCCAAATCATCACTACTTGTGGGAGCAAAGACTTCAATCCAATTATCATTATTTACCAAGGCGTCAGTCTTTGCTGCTGAGGTGATGTTCTGTGAATAATACTGGGTATCTGTTGAAGTAGTGTTTGCTAATTTCTCCTCTATATCCAAGTTAATCGTATCTTCTTTTTGATGTACTGAAGCTGTCCTTTTACGTGTTCCACGCTTTTGTGTTTTGGGAGTATCGTCGTTGGACTGTTGTGGTGATAATGTGTTGTTGCCATTGTCAATATTTGACAATTCAGCGAACATGGATTTAAGCCAAGTTTTCTAAAATTTAAATATAAAATACTTTTTAAACACGATCTTAATTACAATCTTTCAGTTGTTAAACCTTTCTCGTATTCATTGTTTGTTTTCTTTTTATTGTTTATAACTTTTTGAAATTTTTGTTTACAAAAATCCGGAACGTTGTGAAGAAAAAACATATGAAGAAATGATGCCACTGTTTTTGCCTCTAGAAATCGTTTGTTTAAAGTGTTGCCATAGCACTACAACCTAAATTGGTACGTTCGCAAAATTACAGTCTTTGTTTTTACCAGAAAAATTCATTAATTTTGAAATTAATTGATAATATTTTATTTAATCCAAGACTTACTTGTACGATTTAAGAAATAAACTGACCAAAATTTAATATAAGTACACGTCTACACAACAGAGAAAAATATTTTCAATTTTGTAGAAATAGAAATCATAGATACGGCAACACTCATAAGTGGCCCATCAAGTTTTGTTTTAGCTGTCAAAATCTGTTTATCAAGAGGAAAACAAAGCAAATTATGCATTTCACACAATAGTTATATGAAAGTAATAAATATTAAAAAGAATTTACAATATTTTAAAGAAATTACTATGGCATCAACAAGCAAGAGTATGAAAATGGGTTCGTTTGCTACGGGTGGCAAACTGAGCGGTAAAATTGGACCACAAACTAATACAACGCCACCTTCGCCAGATAACGAGAATGCAAGTGGGCTAATTATACCGATAATACGGACAAAAGATTGCCCCAAACTACTACCCACGTATACAGCCGCTCTTAATCGTCCAGTAGAAGAATCCTTGGCAGCAGAGGACTTGGATAATATACAGTTGGAATTAGAAACGCTATTGTCAAGTGTGGCCTTGAGGTACAGGGTTCTAAAATCTGAATACGAGAGCTTAGATAAGGATGAAAAGAGTAAGGATAGAAAGAGTAAGAACTCATTACAGCTTGCCGGTCAGGTAGGCGATAAGCAGCCGTCCTCACCGGCCACGTCAGTGGTCAACAGTGGTAAACGTAAAAGAGATGAAACCTCATTGGTGCGCAAACCAAAGCACACCACTCTGAAACAAGCTAAAAATCTAAATGCCAAAAATAGCCCATTGGCACCACTCACGGACGATAGCATGGACTATGCACCTGGAGCACACGGTGCTAATAGAGATATGCAAAAGCCTTTGCCAGCTAAGATTGACACCCCTAATAAGTTTTGGTTGTCTGTGGAGCCTTACTGCATGCCTTTGACAAACGAAGACTTGCGCTTATTAAATGATCTCTTGGAACAGTACAATGGTCCATTGGTACCACCCATACCTGAGCTGGGACCACATTATTCCACTGTGTGGGCTGCTGAAGATTTAAAAGATTTACAACAGATTTCGAACGCAAATACTAATAATCGTTTGAAACCTCAAAATAATGGTGCTGCCATGAATATGCTCAAGAAGGCCGACTCTTTGGCGGGAGAATGTGTAACGGGCCCGCTTACACAACGTCTTGTCTCGGCTCTAATGGAAGAGCAATTGCTGTCTAATCCAGTCGATATTGTAGCAGACAATAGCAATAGCAGCAGCGAAAACACCCATTCTTCGGCTCCCATGAACTTTAGATCCTTTTCAATGTTGCGCAATTGCATTGGCATAGAGAAGCGTGTCAAAAAGGAATTAATCGAACAGGGTATTTTAGATATTTCAGATTTTCCCAGCAATGACGAGGATGAAATTCATAATGAAATCAAGCGTCTAGTAGCAGAGCTTTCAACTATAGCCGAATATAATAGCAACGCTCTTAGGCGTTTGCATGATGCAGCTTCAGAGGAAATTAAACGTTTAGATGTCAAACGCAAATTAGATTTAATTGATCAGGAAATATTAGAAACCTATAAGAGAACTTTACAGAATAAAGCTAAACGCAAACCATTATCAACTGAGGAACAACAGGAAATATATCGTTTAACAGCCGAACAGAAGAACTTATCGAATCAGTTAGAACGTATGCAGGCTAGTGCTTTTCACAATGAGTAGAATTAACATTTAAACTTTGATTAGTTTACATACTTTGTATTTTATTGCTTTGGAATTATAGACTTCATTAGTTATGGCGTATCTGATACAAAATGCAACATATTTCAATGGTCGCGCAGTTACCAACTTTGCTGTATTTAATCTTATTTATTTGTTTGGGCATAAATAAAATAATTTTCCCGATATGTTTGAAGGCCGTTGATGTTAATTTTATGAAACAAATAATATAAGATTGGTAAGTAGTTTACATACATACATAATTGGCCATTACAACCCTTCAGTCAGGATTACGGCCTAGCTTCTCAACACCACTCATGTTGTGTGCGTTAATTTTATACATGAGTGGCGGGACCTACAGTTTAAAGTCGACTCCGTCTTCGACTTCGTCTAATAAGCCAACACACTACCTACTAGACCACGGCGACTGGTAAGTAGTTTAGCGCAACTAAATTTAAGGAATTGGAAACTAAACTTTTAAAATGTTCAGATGAGAAATATCTTCCAAAATTCATTTAGAAAGTGAATACGTTGCATAGATTTTACACATTTCATTTCGTCTGATACGTATGTATGTAGATTAATTATGAGAATCGGATTAAGTTACTCATAGTTTTAGTTGTACTTGTTTCGTTTTATTATAACTTCATTTGGGGTATTCCTGATTTAGATTTAATAAGTAATAAATAATTCGACAAGTTATGCTATGAACTATATTTAACATAAAGAATAAATTCAATACTTCATTTACTATGTACTTTGAAAACTTAGGCCTTAAATGACTTTTCGCCGGTGTGACGATGCATATGAATCAGGAGTTGAGAATTATACGGAAATGACAATCCACAGAAGGCACAGAGATGCTTGTTTTCAGTTTTTAATGCGGTGTTTTTGGTTGATTTTGTGTTACTGCCGGTTGTTAGTTGGGTATCACCGAAGTGAGTGTTTTTAAAATGCATCCTATAATCTGCTTTATTAGAAAAGTGACGATGACAAGCCATGCACTCAAAAACATAAGGAAGAATTTTACTATTCGCCGGCTGTACAATTTTATTTGTAATTTCTGTTTCAATAATATTCTCTTCTTCCGGGCATTTATCCTTTGGTGAATGAAATATGGATACATGATTATCGAGGTTTTCCTGCCACATAAATTTAAATTTGCAATCACTACATTCGTATTGCTTTTCTTCATTAAAACATTGGTTCGACTGGTGGTAGTCTAAAATTTTCTGCAGAAATATAAGAATTCAAATGAAAGCATACTTTATTGTCAATAATATAAAATCAATTCTAATGAAGTTACCTGACACACCGTTCGAAATATGCAACGTTCACATTTCAAAGCTAGGTCCTCATAGTTGTGCATGGAACGTTGGTGTTGAGCCATTTGATACTTTCGTCTATACGATACATCGCACAAGTAACAAGTATAGGGATGCAGTTTTTGTTGACCACCAGTGTCTATTTCATCTTCTTCCTCTGATTCCGAATCCATTTCTAAATGCAATTCAAAACCTTTTTGATTTGTTATCGAATAATTGGCGAGAGAATGTTGTGTAGAAGCACACAAGTTTTGTGGATACAAAGGTGAAAAATGTTCATTTAAGTTGGCCATGGTATCAAATGTTTGCCCACATAGTTTACATTTGATGGTTTTATCGCTATTTGGCCAACAGGTGGAATTTAATATGACCTCAGCCGTTTGAATGTCAACGTCGGTAATAGGATGACGTGTTAAATGTTCATTAAAATGTGCAATGTTATAAAATGTTCTCGGACAGAAAAGACAATAATGGACATCATCTTCATTAGAATGAGATTGACTCATATGGTGTTTGATTTCCCACAGATTAGCGAATTTCTCCTGACAAATAATACACGCAGGACGGCGTATTGGATCAGTCTGAAATCGAAGAGAAATGCATAAAATTCTGATGTTATAAAGAAAAAAACAAATTTATTAACTTCTTGGCCATGTTCCATTATAAAATGAAGTTGAAGATTGTTTTCCCACATGAAAACCAGCGGACAACGACGACAAAAGTGTCTTTTTATTGTATTTTTACATTGACTTTTGTAATGTAGCTGTAACATATGGTTGGACAAGAAACGACCATTGCAATGCATACAAACATGTGGAGCTTCTTCCCATGTATGGTTTTCATTATGATGTTTGAAAAGTTTAAATTTCCGATTGAAACTAAGTGTAGGACATAAATCACATGTATAATGACATTGGTTCTTGTCCTCTTTGCTGTTATCCTCCTCGTTATCTGAAGTGTCCGTTTCCGTCTCTGAACTGTCCAAATTCACTTCACAACCATTTTCATTCGTTATGGAATAAAAACGTTCCAAATTCTTTTCAGCAGTAATGTCTGATCGGATACGCTTTATTAAATCGTCTTCACATATGACCGTTTCTTCTGGATACAATTGTGCTGATATGGTGTCAAGAGTGTCAGTTTCTTTTCTTTTTTCGAAATTAATACTGTAACGATGTGATCTTAAATGGGAATGCAAATCACGTATACGATAGTGCTCAGAATCGCAGATCATACATTTGATTTGTTTGCAACCATGAGGTTTCAATAGATGTGGCAGTATATAATCTAAAGTTCTATTGGAATTTAAAGTCTTAGACAAGGTTTTGGCGTTATGTATACGCATATGACTTAATAGGCTATCCTTGCGTGCAAACTCACGTCCACAATGTGGACATGGGAGTCTAATAACTTCTGTATGGACTTTTCGATGACGAACCAAATTTTTGTGCCATATGAAGCTTTTTTCACAAAACTCACACTTGAGTGTTCTCACTATTTCAAGTTGTGGATTTTTTTGACGTTTGTGCTAAAAATTATGCATTGAAGTTATTCATTACCATCATAATTAACTTGTATTTATTTACCTGCATATTTTTGTGTTTATAGAGATTATTTGGATATATAAATCGAGCCTTACAGAATTCACATTGTGTAGCTACACGACGATGTTCATTTAGGCAATCCCTTAACAAATGATATTGCAACAAATCATTGCTGACATACTGTTGTTTACAGTAATCACAAGTGTATGGTAGAGGCACATCATTGTGCATTTCAAACTGATGATTTAGCAGAAGTTTGCGTCTTTTGAATATCTCGCTACAAAGTTCACATTTGTATTCCTTTTTTATCTTCTGTTTATTAAAAACTTCCGAATCTTCTTCAGCAGAATCTGAATCTAAAATATCCATTTCATAGCCATTTTTATCTAAGGCGCGATAGTAACGACCAATTTGTGATCTTCGGTAAGCTCTTTTTATTTCCAGTTGCAGCAGGCCAAAATCGAGATTTTTTGACCTTTCGAAAATGTTTACGTAAATGCTGTTTTGGAAATCGATACCAGTTTTGCCATCGGCATGTACAGGCATATGTTCTCTCAGTTGTGAGATTTTCTCAAAGGATTTCATGCACAGACTACACGTGATTATAGCTTTATTAGACTTCATGCTGCCAGATTTATGAGATTCTAAATGTTTTTCATATTTAGCCAGTTCCCCAAATACCCGATCACATATAGTACACGTATAGTCCTTATTATCTGTGGTCGGGGAGACCACAACTTTAGCGCCACAATTGTGATTTTTCATATTATCGGGCCATACAAATTTAGCCGGGCAGGTTGGACACACCATCATTTTGTGTATATTGCGACAATGTGTTCGGGTATGATGTTGAAACATTTTCAACGATACAAATTCCGTTTTACAAAAACCACATGTATAAGGCATTTCCTCCTCTTCGTGAGCCTCTTTTAAGTGAGCAAACGTTTGAAATTTAAATGAAAATTGTTGATTACACAACTCACATTTATATTTGCTACTGGTCTGTATGGCATCGTCTTCCAAATCTTCTACCTCCGTATCAGTAATGGACATTTCCAATGAATATTCATTTAAGACATTGTAGTATTTAAACCACTCCTTCTCGTGTATGTCACGACATATACTTTCTTTTATTGTCTTTAAATCGTTTGTATTTGCAAATAAATGTTGAACAATTTGACTGTTAAAATCTAAATTCTCAAGAGTATCTACGCTGCTGTGTTGTAACAAATGGTTTCTGAGATCTTTAGTTGTGCCAAAGGTTGTATTACACAATTTACATTCGACTAGTTGCCACTTTGTTGGTTTGCTATACAAACGACTGCCGAACACGTGGACACGTTTGATGTGCGCATATTTTTCAGTCTTACCACTAAATTTTTCATCACAAAATTCACAAGGAAAATTCTTTGGACGAAAATGTATATTAACAATATGACGGCCGCAATTTTTCATAAACGGAAATGATTTTTGGCATATGAAACATACAAAACGATCGTTAATCTTTTCAATTTTATCATAATAATCCGGTAGCTTTCGTCCGCCTCTACGTTTTTTGGTGGGCGGACTGTTAAAAATAAATGAAATTTATTAAATAAATTATTTTTAGAAAAATCAACATCTTTTTTTACATACTCTACGTTTTCAACACTGTCATTTTTTCCCTTCAACCGTTTGCTCTGTCTATGATAACTATCCTCCAATGAAGTGCTATAAAAAAAGAGTAGTTTTCTTAGGTTAAATGTATATGCAGAAAGCCCATATAAATAGTTCACTTCTTCTCACTATAACGAGGGAGATCTGATATCATTTTCCGGTTTTAGAAATTACCTTTTTTCTGTTTTTTCAGAGTCATATATAATCAGTTGATTTTCTAAAATGTGTTTATCGTTTTCTGGAAACAAGAATTTATTGAAAATACAGAATCATTATTAAAGAAATATTATTTATTGTCTAATACATATTTATATTGCATTGGAAAAGAAATTACAAGAGAAGAAAAATGTAAAGAAATACAAAATCTCATGTAATCGCTGTTATCAATCAGTCTATCCAAAGGTCCATTGCGTTGGAAGATGGGTCAGGGAGTATGAGTAGAGGGAGATAGTGCGGTTATGACTCGGGTTGTTATGTGTTTATGAATCCCTGGCCTTCTATAGGCAGTGCTAGAACAGGATTTCTGAAAGATTTAAATATATTCAGTGTAAGACTTATTACTGACAAGGGTCTGGAATAGATACCAGGTGGACTATTGCAGGTTAACTTGTGGCAAGGAAGAGTTAGGGAACTATTCAACATTTCCTCCATGAATTTCCATTCGGGCCGGGCTCGCATTGGATTTGTAATTGGATGAAAAGTACTCAGACTTCAACGCTTTAGCTCTTCAGTGCTCTGTGGTTTTCATGATTATTTTTTCCACCTTCTATCTCTCTCTCTCTCTGCTCTCCCTTCTTTTTTTCCTTCTTCCTGTTTCTTTCTATCTCTTGGGACGAATACAATGAGTCAAACGACCTTTGCGAATCAACTGCATGTACACTTCCTCTAATCTAACCTAACATACGATAACCGAAAACTGATTGGCTAAAGACTATTTACCAATTTTAGTTTTCTTTCTAAAACTATTTTGTTTATTTTATTTACCTTCATGTTCCAAAATGTTGTAAGGGTCGTCTTTAATTTCCAATTCTATTTCTGATATGTACTCTTGCGTGGGTAAATCAATGGTTGGTTCCTTTAAAAAATCGGACAATTGTTCATCAAAACCATTCTGTAGCGGATCTTCTGATGTATCCAATAGTTTTAGAAATTTTCTATTTACATCACGAATCTGCAGTAGGAAATCGTAGGAGATTTTAAGCTTCTCAGAACATACACAACACATAGTCTGCGGCAATAAATCATCATGAGTTGATAACTGCAAGAGACACATGTCGAATAAGTTGGTATCTCAAATATTTAGGCATACTACCACAATTACCATTAGTTGACCTGCATCCTGTAATAAATCCAGCCGTGTTTTTGCATCCATAAATTCCTCATTCAAAGAACATATAGTTGCTCCAGGATTAAAGCACGTACGACATTTGTACTGAACGCCATTAATATAACATTCGTTAACATTAAAGCTATTCATTTTGCACCTCTTTATTGCCAAGTATTTACGTATTTATATTTTAATTATCCTCCTGCAATGCTATATAGCTTGATGATGGATATTTCTATCATCTAATATATAGTTGAGTAGTTCACTACAGCAGCAATATGATCAATGTTCTTCAATTTGTATGGAATTGTAAATATTCCAAATGTACATACATATTGGGTATCGTCAAGAGTTATGTTATTTAACATGAATGAATCCAAGGAATGAAATCTCGTACAAAGTTATTTATTTAATTTTTCTTTTATTTAATAACAGAACGTTAATGCTTTATCTTTAAAATATTATAATTATTATTGTAAAAAGATATTTTTAATGATTATTGAAACAATTCTTAATAGTTTTTAAGTTTTTTTTTTTCTTCTCTCTAATTTATTTTTTACTTTTTTCTTTATAAACATGCAGCTTCTTTTGAACACAATTGTGTTCAATTGTGTACTATTAATAGTACGTACGAGAGGGAGAACTAATACGTCGAAGAATATTTCTACCCTTCTCATTAACGATTTGACATTTGACAGGGTTACCGTTGTTTATTTTTAAAATTGGTTAATTCCAATAAGAAAAAGTCCTACATATCGATGGCTTCATATAGAAAGGTCGTATCTCATTTTTTTCAAAATCGGGTTTTTTACATATTCAGGTTCTTATGTTGACGAATAGTTGAATTACAGTAATTAAAAGAAACATAACATAACATTTTTGTTTTAGATTTTATTAAGTTTTTTCCTTCTCCTGGAAAGTACTGAAAATGTAAGATACGACCTTTCTATATTAAGCCATCGATATTCTTTAACGGTTTTATATTAGATGCGAAATTTAAATTTTTAAAGTATTTATTCAAACCATGCATTTCCGCAATGCCATAATTATCCTTGGAAAAAACCAAAGAAATTTTCAATAATGAAACAAATTTTAATCTTATGTGAATAGTTTCAAAATCCATGATAATTTATGGTTATTATAAATCTTACTGACAGTGTAGTACATAAAATATAATATACGTAAAATTAGTAATAAATAACTTATTAAATTAATCTACAGCTTACACTTTAACGTAAAAGAAATAAATAAAGAGGAAGAAAAGTGATGAGTAGAGTATATTTAATATTAGAATTTCATATCGAATTGTGTTAATTGTTGCATACATTGCTTCAAATCAATGCTTTTATCGTCCTGGTGACCTTTAGAGTTGCGATGCTGTTTCAATGAGGTGGCACATATGAATCCTTCACCACAAATGTCGCACAAGTAAGGTCTTTCGCCCGTATGACGACGCAAATGTAAGGTCAAATCATTCGATTGTATAAAGGATTTCGTGCAATATGTACACTTGTAAGGACGTTCGCCAGTGTGTATGCGATTGTGTACATTTAGTTTATATTGTCGGGAAAATGATTTATCACAATGCATACACTTAAATGGACGTTCACCGGTATGAGTTCGTCGATGAGCTTGCACATCAGAGGATCGTGGAAAGGCCATGTCGCAAAGGTCACATTTAAATGGCTTCTCACCGGTGTGACGCCGCATATGAACCGTGAGATTTGAATTATTCGAAAAGGATAGGCCACAAAAGGCGCAAAGATATTTCTTTTCTGACTTCGATATACCCTTTTTGCGTATTTTTATATTAGTGCCAGTCGTAAGTTGGGTGTCATTAGAGTGGAACTTTTTAAAATGTGCCTTATAACGGTCCCTACGATTGTAGCGACGGTGACAGTCCATGCATTCGAAAATATGGGGATCATTTTTATTATTCGGCGGTGGCACAACTTTACTTGTAGCTTTTGCTTCAATAATATTCTCTTCTTCCGGGCATTGATCCTTTGGTGAATGAAATATTGATACATGGTTATCGAGATTTTCCTGCCACATAAATTTAAATTTGCAATCTCTACATTCGAATTGTTTTTCTTCATTAAAACATTGTGTAGTCTGGTGATAAACTAAAATTTTCTAAAATGAAAAAAGTATCTTATGAAAGAAATTCGAACAATAACAATCATTTCTATTGTCCTTACCTGACAGACAGTTCGAAATATGCAACGCTCACATTTTAAGGCTAGACCTTCATAATTGTGCATGGAACGTTGGTGTTGAGCCATTTGATATTTTCGTCTGTACGATATATCGCACAAGGAACAAGTGTAGGGATGTAGTTTTAACTTGTGTTCTTTATTCTGTTGACCACAAGTGTCAATTTCGTCTTCTATCTCTGTTTCTGAATCCATTTCTAAATGCAATTCGAAACCTTTTTGGTTTGTAATCGAATAATTGGCGAGGGAATGTTGTGTAGCACACAAGTTTTGTGGATACAAAGGTGAAAAATGTTCATTTAAGTTGGCCATGGTATCAAATGTTTGACCACATAATTTACATTTGATAATTTTATCGCTATTTGGCCAACAAGTGGAATGTATTATGCTCTCAACTGTTTTAATGTCAGTCTTGGTAATACGATGACGTGTTAAATGTTCATTAAGATGTTCAACGCTGTAAAATGTTTTCGGACATAAGAGACAATAATGAACATCAGGATCATCAGAATGGGATTGATTCATATGGCGTTTGACTTCCCATTGATTACTGAACTTTTCCTGGCATAGAAAACATTCAGTGCGTCTTATTGAATCAGCCTGGAATTAAAGAGAAATGCAGAAAAACATATGAATAAATATTTCTTATGACTTCCGTCGACGTTAAACTGCAGCTCATACTACTAACAAGATTTATAAAACTCTTCTTTTATGTAAAATTAGAAGAAATAAAAAACATTATTGACTTACATCTTTGGTTAGCTCTTGGCCATGTTCCATTATGAAATGAATTTTAAGGTTATTCTTCCACATGAAACGCAGCGGACAACGTCGACAAAAATGTCGTTTTTTGGTATTTTTACATTGATTCTTGTAGTGTAACTGCAACATATAGGAGGATAGGAAACGACCATTGCAGTGTATGCAAATATGACGTGCCTCTTCCCAAGTATGATTTTTATTTTGATGCTCAAAAAGTTTAAATTTGCGATTAAAACTAATTGAGGGACATAAGTCACATTTATAAAGACGTTTCGGTTTATCCTCCTTATTATCGTCATCATTCTCATCATTGTCATTATCATCTGAATCGCTCTCCGTTTCTGAACTATCCAAATTCACTTCATAACCATTTTCATTTGTTATGGAGTAAAAACGTTCCAAATTATTTTCAGCAGCAATGTCTGTTCCAATGCGTTTTATTAAATCTTCCTCACACATGACCGTTTCATCTGGATACAATTGTGCTGATATGGTGTCAAGAGTTTCAGTTTCTTTTCTTTTTTCGAAATTAATGCTGTAACGATGTGATCTTAAATGGGAACGTAAATCACGTAGACGAATGTGTTCTGAATAGCAGATCATACATTTGATTTGTTTGCAACCATGAGGTTTCAATAGATGTGGCAGTATATAGTCAACAGTTCTGTTTGAGTTTAAGATGATGGATAAGCTTTCGGGGTCATGTAATCGGATATGAGCCAATAAGTTATCCTTGCGTTGAAACTTACGTTCACAATGAGGACAAGAGAATCGTTTCCCTTCCGTATGGGTTTTTCGATGTCGTACCAGATCTTTGGGCCATATGAAGACCTTTTCACAAAATTCACACTTGAGGGTACTGGCTCTTTGAGGTCGGGGATGCTTTTGATGTTTGTGCTATAAATAAATTATAAACTTACTCATAAGTAATGCACTCAATTAATGTGCATTTATTTACCTGTATTTCCTTATGTTTTAAGAGATTATTTGGCCATATAAAACGGGCATTACAAAATTCACATTGTTGAGCAACACGGCGATGTTCATTCCAACAATCTCTAACCAAATGCTGCTGTAACAAATCATTGCTGACATACTGTTGAGTACAGGAATCACAAGTGTATGGTAGAGGCACATCATTGTGCATTTCAAACTGATGATTTAGCAGAAGTTTGCGTCTTTTGTATATTTCGCTACAAAGTTCACATTTGTATTCCTTTTTTATCTTCTGTTTATTGAAGACTTCCGAATCTTCTTCAGCAGAATCTGAATCTAAAATATCCATTTCGTTGCCATCCCTGTCCATAGCACGATAGAAACGACTAATTTGAGATTTTCTGTAAGCGTTTTGTATCTCCTGTTGCAGCAGGGCATAATCCAGAGTTTTTGAACGTTCAAACCGCTTTATATAGATGCTGCCTTTAAAATCGATACCAGTTTTGCCGTCGGCATGTACAGGCATGTGTTCTCTTAGCTGTGAGAGTCTTTCAAAAGATTTTATGCAAAGACCACATTTTATTATAGTTTTTGTCGATGCAATGCTGCCATCTTTATGGGATTCTAAATGTTTTTCATATTTAGTCTTTACCTCATATACCCGATCGCATATATTACATGTAAAAATTTCCTTATCTGTGGTCGTGGGTACTACAACTTTAGCGGCACAATTGTGATTTTTCATATTTTCGGGCCAGACAAATTTTGCCGGGCAGCTTGTACACAGTAATATTTTGTGTCTATTTCGACAATGTGTTCGACTATGATGTTCGAACATTTTTAACGATACAAACTCCATTTTGCATAAACCACATTTATAAGGTATGTCAGCTTCTAAATGGGTCTCTTTTAAGTGAGCAAAAGCTTGAAATTTAAATGAAAATTGTTGATTGCACAGTTCACATTTATATTTGCTACTGGTCTGTATGGCATCATCTTCCAAATCTTCTACCTCCGTATCAGTAATGGACATTTCAAATGAATATTCATTTAAGACATTGTAGTATTTAAACCACTGCTTCTCGTGGATGTCACGACATATACTTTCTTTTATTGCAATTAAATCGTTTGTATTTGCAAATAAATGTTGAACAATTTGACTGTTAAAATCTAAATTCTCAAGAGTATCTACGCTGCTGTGTTGTAAGAAGTGGTTTCTGAGATCTTTAGTTGTGCTAAAGGTTGTATTACACAATTTACATTCGACTAGATGCCAGCTGGTTGGTTTGCTATACAAACGATCACCAAATAGAAACTCTTTTTGCTTGGATTTTGGGTAAAACGGTCTGTCAGAGTGCATGCGTTTAATGTGTTGTTGTATTTTATCCTTACGGCTAAAACTTTGACCACAAAACTCACACGGAAAGATGATTTGACGCAAATGTATTGAGGCAATATGACGGCCGCAATCTTTTCTTAACGAAAATGACTTCTGACAGATTAAACAAACAAAACGATCGTCGATCTTTTCAATTTTATCAAAATAATCTGGCGCTTGTCGTCCCTTTCTACGCTTGACGGGCTGACTGTAAGGAAAAATAAAGATTTTTTTTAACATCTATTAATTCGAAAAGAAATCTTTACATATTTTGCATACTTTTTGTTTATAATTCTATTACTTTCCTTCCTTATCCGCTTGGTTGATCTATAATCACTTTCATCGGATGAAGAGCTTGAAATATTATAAAGTGAATCTGTTTTTAAATGTATGTACAATAAATGTATACAGTAAACATACTTCTCTTCATTATCATAGACATTGTCATTACAGTTATCATCGAGATAATCCGAGGATATATCAGAATGCATACGTTTAATGTGCTGTTGAATTTTATCTTTACGACTAAAACCTTGGCCACAAAATTCACAGGAGAATAAAATAGGACGAACATGTATTGAAACAATATGTCGTCCGCAATCCTTTCTTAATGAAAAGGACTTTTGACATAAAAGGCAAACAAAACGATCGCCAACCTTTTCAATTTTATCATAATAGTCCGGTGCTTTACGTCCTTTTTTGTTCTTAATGCTGCTATTTTCTTTCCTTAACCGCTTGCGCCGTCTACAGTCGCTCTCATCCGATGAAGTGCTAAAAAAATATGTTGGAAGTTATTTTGTATTTTAAGTTATATATGCAAGTCTATATAAATAACTCACTTCTCTTCGCTATCATCATCATTGCTATTCGATTGTGCCTTAGAAGACCTTTAAAAACATTAAATATGAGCTTCTGATATCAATTTGCGATTTTGGAAATTACCTTGTTTTATATTTTTTGTTGTCATCAGAATGTTCAGAGTCGGATTTAATCACTTCTTTTTCCGAAAAATAATTTTGGTTTTCTGGAAACGCAAAAATAATATTGAAGTAAAAAAAATAAATATAAAGCTGGATTAGCACCATAAACGCATTCTTCAAATGCAGGGCACTATTTTTCTATTACTTCAACTTCAACAAATTGATAACAACTCGTACTTCCCTTTCCAGATACTACTTACCTTCGTCTTCCAACTTTGTGTGGTTGCTCTCTAAGTCATCTTCTAACTTTATTTCTGGTATATACTGTTCCAATGGTAAGTCAATGGTTGACTCCTCCAAGCAATCGGAAAATTGTTCAACATCACTTTGAAAACCATCCTGTAGCGGATCTTCTGATTTACCCAATAGCTTTAGAAACTTTCTATTTACACTATGAATTTGCCGCAGGAAATCGTAGCAACTTTTGAGTTTCTCTGAACACACACAGCACATAGTTTTCGGTAACGCATCATCATGAGTTGTCTGCAAAGATTTACATCTAAATTGAGTGGATTGGTGTGTTTATTATCACTATTACCTTTAATTGTCCCACATCCTTTAATAAATCTCGCCAGGTCTTTGAACTTTCGAACTCCTCATTCAAGGAGCAGACAGTTGCTCCAGGATCAAAGCACGTACGACATTTGTAGGGGACTCCATTAATAATACATTCCTTAACACCAGAGTTGTCCATATTGCAACTTTTTAGTTGCTAATATCTGGTTTTTATATTTTAATTATTATTTTTCTTTATCATTGAGTATACAACGTCCAAAAAATTGCAATATTTACTAGTGGGTGTTTTTTTTTGTTTGCAATGGGGTTGCCGTATCAACTAAAAACCCTATTATCAGGGGTTGTTAATTATTTATAGGAATTAATAATTCTTGTGTATGTAAGGCATTTTTGATTCGAAGATTTAAACAAAAAAAACATTTTTAATTTAAAATTTATATTCTATATATGTATATATTTAGTGTATTTTAGAGTATAAAATTATTTGTTGTGTGACGCATGTAAACATATGGCATAATTTTATTGTAATTGAAAACAGTGTTATCTTCTTCTTAGGCACTGTGTTACCGAGAGAAATTTTTAATCCGTCGAAAAAGAAAAATAATTTTCAGAAATAACAACTTTTGTCGTGTGTAATTATATTAATAACGAATTTAAATTGCGATTACATTTCGAAAATTTCTTGTGAGGTTGTTTTTCATAATAATATTACAAACACGGAAAGAGTTTGACTATGAAATATATTTTAATTTCAGAGAAAATGATGAATAAATTTGATCGTTCCGACCAAATTTCTGGTGCAGTACATCAATGAAGGCATTTTGAAGTAAAAAAGGTTTTGTATTTCGAATCATGAAGCAGTTTTAATCAAATAAGAAACAATGACTAAAGTTTGCTTACACATTGGCAGTTAATTAGCTAGGTTGGAGGAACGGCGACACTCCTAACAAACTTATATGAGAAATCCGTGTATCATACACATATAAGGTTTACCACTAAAGTCTCCTCATACATACCTAAAGTTTATCTCCTAAATTAAATGATGAGTCTTATTGAAGAAAACATACGCGATACGGTTGAGATCTCCAAAGAAATATAATCGAGAATATTTCCATCTGTAGCGATTTATTACATACATAATTGATCATTACAACCCTTCAGTCAGGATTACGACCTAGCTTCTCACACCACTTATGTTGTGTGCACTAATTTTATACATGACTGGCGGGACCTACAGTTTAAAGTCGACCCCGAACGACAGATTTTTGAGAAACTTTTGATGGCAATTTTATTAACACTCTCAGAGTTTTTGCCAGAAATCTGCTAAGAGGCAGTTCCCGTAGAAATATTTTTTCAAATTTCGTTTTGACGTGGCCTTACCTCTAATAAGCCAACACACCTACCTACTAGACTACGGCGACTTATAGCGATTTATTGCATACCAGATATATTTTACGCTTTTCCGAAATCAATGAAAATTAGATTCTATATTTGAAACTCTAATTCCACATTATATGTTTCACTATGTTGTCAAGACGTGTTTACGTACTAAGTCTGCATATTGTAGAGGCTAACAAACACATTATTGATCATAAATTATGACCTTAAAGAGTGCAATATCGTAAATTCAGATTTGTTTTATCATGTCAATCCGTACCTTTGTTCGTTCGATGGTGATCCTATTTTGTATGTCTACTGTCTGACATAAAAATGTTGTTCTAATTTACATTGGAGTATCTCAAAGCAGTGGTTTAGACTTAAATATGGCCATGTCATATCGTTTAGTCGCCGAATTTTGAATATTTTCAGTTGAATCTACTCAACCAGCCAGTTCTGTTACAATCTGGTCTATTGCGATTCCCGTGCGAGAATATGGTTTCACGGAGTGTTATGCATACTGAGGCCAGAGAGAAGTTGCCCCCCCCATTCTCGTTCAATATCATCAGGTTTAAAGTTTGCACTACAAATTCCGTATTAACCCACCAAGGGTTTAAAAAAAACTTCTTTTTCATTTTCATTTTCTTTATAATTTTATTATTAATTTGCGTTGTCTTCATATACTTTTTGTTAATTTTGTTTTTGAATTTTTTTTTGTTTGTTTATTTTAATATTTTCATATCATTTACAATTTGTTTTTAAAATTATTGGAAATTTCTATTTATATGGCTTTTAAATTTTACTATTATATATTTTGTTAATTTTAAAAACATTATTTTTTCTTTAAATGATTTTGTTTTACGGTTGGTTTACCTGTTTTTTTTCTCTGTTTTTCATTAAATTAAACCGTATTTTTCAAAACATTTTATTTTTTTATATTTTTGAGCCCCTATAGACAAAATAATTTATTACAAAATTAAAATGGAATACTTTTATTATTTTATTTTTTTGCTTCTTAATTTTTAATAAAATGAAACCAAATCTGTCGTTGGATTCAAAAAAATTTAATAATTTTTCGTAAATGATAAAAGGGATAATGTATTGTTTGTTGTTGGTTGGTTGGTTGGTTGGTCTTGTTTTTCTTCAGGGTTTTTAAAACTATAAATGGAAGTGAATTTTTAAAAAATATTTTTTGTACTTTTTTAATGTTTTGTTTTCTTTTTTATGTTTATTTTGTTTTTTTTAATTTCATTTGTTCTACTATTTGTTTTTATCATTTGTTAATTTAGTTTTAAAATTTGTTTTTGTATTTTTTTAAAATTATTTTTAAGTATATATAATTCTCTTTTTTCTTTTTTTTATATATATAGTGAAATGTTAAGCCAACTACACAGATCACATACATATAAACATTTAAAGCTTTGCCATTTGGATTTTAGTTTCTTTTTTTTTTAATAAAATTGAGATTTTCATTTTCGATAATAAGAATTATAAAATAAAAAACGAAATTCATAATAATAAATGGAAGTTAAGTTAGAAAAGGGAGTTGACTTTTGAAAATAATTTGTATATACAATAGACATTACTTTTGAAGGAGTGTAACAAAATATCCATTCTCTATAATACAATGAATTGAATATAAAACGTATAAAATGAAAAGATCAAATAAAATATATATAAAAAAACGAAATGAAATAATTCCGAAAAAACTGTCGTATTCAGAAAACAGAAGTAAAAGAGTGAAGGCATTTTTTTGAAGTGTTTTAAAAACTTGCACAGTTAAAATGTATGAATTTAAAAAAATCGACTTTCGAAGTACTGTATTTCTGGTAAAGAGTAAATGGTGGGAAAAAAGAATTGTAAAATAGATTTCCTGATACCCATTAATAAATCCTAAAGGGAACGCGTGTTTTCTCTTCGAGAGAAATTTTCAACATTTTAAATATTTATTGAATCCGAGTTAAAGATTTTTTATGAAACTTTCATGGTAATTTTATTTACTCCCAAAGTGTTTGTCAGTAGACTGTTCATGAGAGAGGAAGTCATGTTACTTTTTGTTCGAGAGATGCCAGAGCCAGGAGCTGAACATCGACCTTAGGTCTAATAAACCAACACACTATCTACTAGACTATGGCGAATCTGATATCGGGTTAATCAAATCAATAGTTTGGAATTGTCCAGTGAGCAGTCGTGGAGTATAAATTTGGAATTTTGAAAACTTCTTAACAAACTTATGTTTGAATCTTTAAGGTTCCAAATGTCTGAACATCTAAAGGTATCCATTTGCCTAAGAACGTATTGCATTAAAGTGTTGATATAGAAAGAGCGAGAAGAGTGAATTGAAGATTTTTATTTTCATTTTAGTTTATAACTAATTTGATTTTACAACAAGATAGGAGAAGGATTAGGAAATGAAAAATATCTTAGCAATGTCCCATACCTATAATTTTGATATTTTCAAAAACTAACAACATTTGAAATCAAAAAAAATTTTTTACTTTTTTTTTTACTAAATTTTCAAAATTATGTTTTTTTTGTTTTGTAAAATTACTCGCACTTAATATCATCATTTAATATTTATAAAAAAATAAATATGGTTTATCATTCATTTACACTTTTAATATGTATAATACGAAAAGTATTGTTTTTTGATGAATAAATCATAATAAAAAAAATTAATTTAATAATTAAATATAAAAAAAAAACATAAAAATTGTTATAAATATTATTATATTTTCTATGAATTTAACAATTTTAAATGCTTTATAAATATTAAATAAAATCAAATAATAACTGTTAAATATAATAATAAATATAATTAATAAATCTATATATATATATATTAATATAATTTTGTTTTTGTTTATTATTTTATGTTTTAAATTTACTCAGTCATACATAAAAATGAATTCATCACTTGTTATTTGTTTTTATTTTTATTTTTAATTTTTAGTTTTTAATTTTAACAAACGAATTTTTAGTTTTACTTTTTTATTTATTTTTAGTTTTTGTGTTTTTGTTTTAGGTTTAATTTAATTCTCTCTTTTTTCATTTTTAATATAAAAATTAATTAAAATGTTTCTAATTAATTAGTACTAATTTTAAATGTTATAATTAAATGGTTTCTAACATTAACAATTATTGTTTGAACACAAACAGTCCGGTTGGATCCCACTCACTATCATCGCTGGGACCAAAACAATCATCGAAATACCATTCCATGGTTTGGTAGACATGAGATAAAGATTTTAACATTAAATGATCCTCATCAGGATAGACCTGAAAGAAAGTAAATACAATTCATAATTATTATATGATATACATTTTTGATGAGTAAGCATTTGGGGTTCTTAACTAGTAAGGGCTTCAAAGCTACACTTACCTGATGCCGAAATTTAACTTCTTGATCAACTAAAGCCTTCACCAACATTAGCGTGTGATCCTGATGCACCAGTGTATCAGCAGTGCCATGTATTAGCATTAAATTTCTACCTTTAATATTGCCAGCTTTCATGGTCAAGTCAGCCTCTTGCAGCGCCCTTAAATAGTCACCTTTAAGCGGTATATAACGTTCCGTAAAGAAGGAATCTTTCAAAGAAGAAAAAGAAAATTAAATTTAAAATCGAAATAAAAAGGAAAAACCCAAAAATAATGTAACTTACAATGATAACCAAATGATGCTATTGGATTAACGGCTACACCGCATTTTAATACCTGCTCGGAGTCATCGATTAAAGTCATGGCAGTGGCATAGCCACCATAGCCCCAACCATAAGCACAAATACGTGTGGGATCAATGAATTTCAAATTTTTACGCAGGTATCTAGAAACAACAACAATAGAAAAAAATAAAAAAATTTTACTTTAAGACGAATATAAAATGTCTTACGTTAATACACCCAATTGATCCTCCACCTCGACTGTACCCAGTTTACCATGAACTTGAGTACGCAACAATTCACCCTGATAGCCACTGCCACGGCCATCGATTTGGGCGACAATAAAGGAACGTTGACTACACAAATACCAATTCCAATTGACTTGAAAACGTTCATTAACCAATTGTGAGCCGGGCGAAGCATCTCTGAAATAAAGAATCATGTACATATGTATGTAATGGCATATAACAGTTTCGAAAAGTTTTTGTGCTTACATTTGCAATATCAAAGGAAAAGCCACTTCCTCATCCTCTTTCATGCCCGGTGGCAAAAACAATTTAACCTGGGCATGAAAACCATGACGTATCTCCACATTGAAAGTGCGTATCTGTGGCAGAGCGTATTGAAGCAGACGATGTCGTAAGCTATCGCCTGCATTTAAAACGATTGTCTTTAGATTTGTTTGCGTCTCCACCATATACACACTGGGCGATTCAGGTCCTAGACATTCTTGCACGTAAAACGAAAAGTCTTTGCTAAAGTAGACTTTATTGTAGAGACAGTTTTTGGGTATTATATAGAAACACTCCTCCTCGTCATCGTCCACATCCTCAGGATTTCTGGCCGATCGGCCACTGTTGAGCTTAAATGTGCTGGGGCTGTTGTCACATGTCAGGCATGTGGGTTGTGATGAGGTGATGTAGGTGCGGTTACGCTGGGTCACATTCAACTTAAGGCTGATCTTGTAGAGGTGTCTCTCGCCGGGACGCTTCTCAGGAGCAGCCATAAAGTAAACAATTTCGTTAGCCTCATCCCAACCTACAATCTCGGTTACTTCAAAGCGACCCATTGTTAATGGCACCGGACGACGATCCAGCGAGGATATAAACACGACATGCCGAAAATGGCCATGTTCACCATCTCTTACGGGAAGACGTTTAAGCAGATAACCCCCATTAGGTATCTCATAGGTCGTTTGACCATTCGTTATATTCTGGAAGTTCTCATTGATGCTGGTATTATTCAACTGCAGCTTCAATTGATTATTTAGTTTGGCCGAAAACACCGGACGTTCTGCAGGCAATACCCAGCCATCGTTGACCGTCACTTCGGTATGGGCAATGTTACAGTGGAATTCGGGTGCCCGACACAATACCGTATGGGCCTTAGTTTGTGCGCGATTTGTAACAGTGACTGATAAATCAATGGGTGTGGCCCAAGTAAGGCCACCAATATAGCTGCCATTTGTCAGTTCTTGTGGAAGTTTAATTTGTGTAGGGAAGATGTACTTGAGGACGGATAAATTAACGACATTAACAGTTATATTGGGATTAGTGGAGCCAGCCTTTGGATAGCGTTGTTTTAAAACTGCTGGATACTTGAGATCATCCCCCAGCCAAGTGTATCTACGCAAATGAAAAAAGGATTTGCATTATTCAAAATAAAAAATTCCCCAAGAGAAAAAACTCACTTGTATTCGTTGACTTCACTGTCGTTAAATGTAAGAAATGCCAAATAAAGAGCATCCGATGAAAATGCCATACTACTGCCACAACTATTCAGTTCCGGTACGTTTTCGTACGTCCAATCTGGTATGCCATTATAAACAATGCCTGCTTGACCTGTTATGAAAATAAAATAAGATGAGCATACGATTCTATAAGTATGTATGTGTATGTGTAAGTATGTTTAACCCTAACATGCCGATTTTTATGTACCAATTGCCTAGAAAGGGGGTCATCTCTTCCCTGATTTTGGTGGAACTTGGTCAGTACAGAGACTACGTTCACTCGTGGCATCACAACGGGCCGCTATGTGTGCTCAAGTGAGCTCTTTGATACACCTTCGACCTAACCTAATCTAATTTTTGAATATGTTGTTTTCGCCTCGGATCAACAATTTTGGCAGGGAAAATGCTAAGTGGTCTTCTCTTCTTCCTCTTCATTGCAGACACTATTGTAGGGAATTTTGGATTTTGGACGAATATGCCTAGAAGCCAGTATCCAAATTAGCCTACTCTAAGGTGACTAAAGTGGATTCGAGTTAGTTTGAATGCAAATAGTGTCCCACATACGTATGTACGTATGTATATGTATACAAGTGGGTTAATTGTTAATCTCTTCCTTATCTTCGAAGTCTGTGTGAGATCAGTTTGCCCCTTCAGAGAATAATTCCAACTTTACATGTGAATTTGTTGAAACTAGTATTGACAGAAGCATAACAATTGCTTCAGGAATGCTTTTAAGTTTGTATGTACCCATGTTCGGGAATCCACATAAGGGTAACGATTGAATATGTCACAATTTCTTCTAAATACTTTCGGTATTTTGCGACAATATTCGTAGAGGTGTTCTTACATGGGCGTGGCAACTTTAATAAGAAGGGGCCTACTTAATCTCTGATTTAATTTTTACAAATTCGTATTAAACTATTTACGACTAGTGGTTCTTAATAGTCCAAATAGGGATAAAACTCTAAATTATGTATGGATTTGTAATTAAACAATAATAAACATACCACTTGTTGTTATACGACACACCAGTTCACCTTGCACCTTCGGTTTATAGTAGATATCGTTTTCATGTACAAATGCAATGGCTTGATTCTGTGCCAAAGCTCTGTTGCCATTTGTTTGCAGTGATGCTGAGTCCTGGTTCTGTTGTTGCAACTGTATGGGTGGAGGCGGTTTAACTAAATTCGCTACACTGGCACCGCCGCCCAGGCTATTCAATAACAGGCTGCCGGTAGTAGGTGTGGGTGAAATTGTGGATGAGATAGTATTTAAAGATGATGTAGAAGTGGAGGCGGAAGAGGAGGCACCATTATTTATACCATTGTTACTACCACCATTCGTACTCTGTTGCTGCTGCTGCTGCTGCTGTTGTGGCTGATGATTGTTGTAGGGTGCCCACAATACAAATTGCAAACGTGGCGCTTCCGCTATGTTTTCTGTTGGTCCCAAAGGAAATGTATTGGCTGTTTGTACCTCATAGACATGATGTCTAAGTAGATAACCATTCATAATTCAAAAAGAGAAGAAGAAAAATACGACAATAAAACACATATTAGATGTCAGTTAAAATATAAAAATTGTTGTTTTTTCATAGTGTTTGTTATGAAGTTGGTTTTTTCTTGTGTGATTGGCTTTTAATGGGTTAAAGACAAAAAAAAAATGAAATAAAAGAAAAATCAATTAATTTTGATTATTGTTGTTCAGAAATACTTTTATATTTTAATTGTAAACAAATTAAGAGGCAAAGTGGTCTGTTTAATGTTTTTAAAATGCATTTGAATTGTTTCCGTTTTTAGAAAAATATCAACATCCATTACACCATTTCCAGTGCTTAGAAGTTATTCAATAGTTTTTAGAGTCAGTGTTAAAAAATATTCGACACTGTTGGGAATTTGAAATGTCGACCTCCAAGACATTCATTAATCAGGTTCTTAGGTTAGGTTAGGTTATAGGACGTGTAGTTGTCAACTGTGACAAGTACAGTACCCGGAGGTCGAATTGACCCATTGTACAACGTCCTAGCATCTCACACCACTCGTGTTGTGTGCAATCGGGTTCTTATAAGGGACAATTTTTACCAGCCGAATTGTAAAGAACCAAATGGTTTGAAGTATATAAGCACTCCAAAAACGATGACCTTGTGAGCAGTTTTAAATCCTTTTCAGTTTTAACGATGCTGGTAATACGCATGGATGCTGGTGCAATTTTGTTTTGAGACCAACACCCAGAAGAATACCCCATATTTATACAATGCATTGTGTTGGAATACCGGGTAGTTATAGGAGAAGAAACTTTATTCGAATTTTTAAGTCAATCATACACGACTATGTCAATGAATCTGTGAGCAGCTTTAAATAAACTGCATGGATTCTGGTATAATTTTGTTACGGGGCCAACACTCAGGAGATTACCTCATATTTATACAGTGCATTGTATTGGAATACCGAGATGTTAGTTACAGGAGAATAAGTTTTATGCAAATTTTTAAGTCCATCAGAATACACGGCTATGTCGCTGAATATAATCCAATGAAATGTTGATTGATAGCTTAGTGGGTAGTTTGGCAGTAATTATGAATTTTTACTATGAGGGTAAAGCTTACATATGGGGGGTAAAGCTCACATATAAATTCCTGTTTGAGGGAAGTAAACTAAGTCTGGTTTGGTTAATGAAATTCTATAGTTTTCATAGTAATCAATGGCCGATTAATAGAATCTGAATCTCTGGAGTGGTAACTTAATTAATTGACTTGTAAGCTGACCATCGATAGAATCGTATATTTTAAAAATCTATAGAACGTTGAAGTCGCCGTAGTCTAGTAGGTAGTGTGTTCGCTTATTAGACGTAAAGCCCGGATTCGAATCTCAGGTCAGACATCAAAACGAAATATTAAAAAAAATGATTTTTTCGGCGACTTCCTCTCAGCCGTTTTCTGGCAAAAACTCTGAGAGTAAATAAACCTGTCATGCAAAAGTTTCTCAAAAATCTGTCGTTCGGAGTTGACGTTAAACTGTAGGTCCCGCCACTCATGTATAAAATTAACGCATACAACATGAGTGGTGTGAGAAGCTAGGCCGTAATTCTGACTGAAGGGTTGTAATGGCCAATTATGTATATATAGAACGTTGAAACTAAGAGACGTATGTTTGTGATACAGTTTACTAAAGCCGTCTTATTGGAAATTATTCTTATAATTCCACTCATATTATTATTAATTGGAAATGGTTTATGAAATTATGAAAAACAAACTTTATTAACAAAATTAATTTTTAATTTTCATAAATTTATTTATGATATCAACAGAACTTGTATTTTCATATCACTTTATTGAATTTTAGTGTGAGTTTTTAGTTTGGAAAATATTGTTTTGTTTTTGGAATTTAAATATATTCGTCGTCATTTATTTATTTGGAATTTTATTGATTTACTTGTACTCGAACATGTTCTTCTATTCATTTGTGTTTGTTCGCTTGTTTGTGTTTGTATCGTTGTGTGAGTGTCTGTATGTTAATTTTGATCGGATATGAGTTTACCTTGATCCCTCCGCATTACTGTCGGACTGCAGCAGAACGTATTTGAGATCTGGTGCCACTAGAAATGTTTCAGCATTCAGTTGGCGCTATAAATTTCAATTGATTTTCATTTCGATTGTTTGTTCGAAACACACAAAGAAATTCAAATAGAAAAACAAACAAACAATGGATGAAATAAAAAAAAATTTTTTTTTTTGTTTTGATTCTTTTCAAATTAAGTTCATTGATATTGTTTAATAAAATCCAGAAAAATAAAAAAAAAAATATAAAAACATAAAAATCTATTAAAACTTACAAACGTTGAATTGGTCATTAAAACTCGTGTTGTATAATTATCTAAATTAACTATTGATAGACCACCGCTGGGATCACGAAACACCAATTCAGTGTCTGAAATAAAAAGAATGAAAGAAAGAAAGAAAATAGAAATCAATAAAAAGTTGTAATAAAGTTGTAATCAAATTAATAATCACGATAATACAATTATAGTATATTCTATAGAATATTAGAATTATATTGTCTTAAGCATATACCATAATTATTTGAGCCCTAGTTTTTATTCTGCCAGTTTAACATCTTAAACTGAACGATTTATTTGGAATATGAAGTAAATACTGGCCTATTTGAATTCAAACTTTGAGTATATCAGCAGAAATTACTAATTTTTATTTCGTACCATACGTACATAACTCCTGCCCAACGCCTATTCGAATGCAGTCCAAAATAACATTCATATCTCATAGCCAGATGAGTGCCACTGAAGTTGTGAATGTCGTAATAAATAAGAATAATAATTCTGATCGAATGAAGGACGGCTGATAATGCTTTCAATATAAATTCGATCTTTAGAAAGCTTAGATCATTTGAAGTATCCAGAACACTATTCCAAACCAGAGCAAATAAATTGAAGACGTAGTTCTCTCAATAATGTTTGTCCTCAAAATCGAATTCATGGCTACCCATACAGCCGTTATGTCGGTAACTGGTCAATTCAATGTCTCAGGTTTGATTATATCAGTTTCTGATACATGATGGGCCCCATTCTCGGGAATTCCGAAAAATCTACTCAAAACTATTAAAATCTTTAATATCTAGTCTATTAGCCGTAGTCTAGTAGGTCATGCACTAGCTTATTAGACGTAAGGCCGTAGTCTAAACCCCAACCCAGCCATCTAGATTAAAATGAAATATGAAAAAAATAATTCTTCGCCGACTTCCTCCCAGCAGTTTTCTAAAAAATACTCTGAGAGTAAAAAAATTGTCATGAAAAGCTTCTCAAATCTGTCGTTCGGAATCGACGTTAAGTCATGAATGAAATAAAATCACACAACATGGGTGTGGTATGAGTATAACCATGACAAAATAATAGTACCAGGTATGGGTAGAATTTTGTTCCAATCTGATAAGGGATTTTGCTTCTTAAAGTGCAAGATAACAGTGTTCAAATGGCAACTGTTTCTACATACATACATACATAATTGGCCATTACAACCCTTCAGTTAGGATTACGGCCTAGCTTCTCACACCACTCATGTTGTGTGCCTTTTAATTTTATACTTTTCATATCTGCTGAGAGGAAGTCGCCGAAGAAATATTTTTTTTCATATTTCGCTTTGATGTCTGACCTGGGATACGAATCCGGGCTTTACGTCTAATAAGCGAACACACTACCTACTATACTACGGCGACTTCTGGCAACTGTTTCTAGTTTGCACAATTCTGACTCCATAGTGGGTTGATTGGTGACAGATGCAATGGTAAATTGTGGACACAAGGAACCTTACTGAATTACAGGACAGCAATGAATAAAATAAGCAGCATCAAGTCAGTAGTGCCGGAAGTGCATTAGCTTCATCAAACACTTCAGTTGTGAGGCAGTCATTAAATCGCATGACGAGATAATTGGCGATTTAAAGAGGCATGAGTAATATTATCTGTCAGTAATTTCTATTCTTGTACTAGGATAAGTACGTCAATCAACGATTCCTATAAAATCTCACGCAGTCAGATATTATTCTTTTGAATTATTATATACTAAACATTGACATTGAACTACAGTATTACAAATTTCCCTTTCTTTAAATCTATTGTTTGCTTTGACATTTATTATCAAAATTTCTTTTCTTTTACTTCAACTTAAGTTGTATTGTCGTAGACCCTTTAGATTTAAACAAGCATAACCTTAAAATATTTAATCGTAATAAATACTTACCACTGTGCCAAGTGCCATTGAATGGTTTCCATTGAAATCGTTTACCTAAAATATCACTTAATGTTAATCTGCTGCCACGTATGCGTAAACCTTCATCCTCTGGTCATCAAATCATAATCGAAGTAATCGAATTCAAATGGAAAAATGGAAAAAAAGAAAAGGGAAAAACACAAACACACACAATAGAGAATTACAAAGAAATTTATTGATTGGAAAATATTACAAAATATTTGTTGAAAGGTAAACAATTTCATTTCATTTATTAAAAGGAAATGGAAAAAATCGAAACAGAAAAAAAGAAAAATAATGAAAATAATAATAATAATATTCTCTTACCTGGCGATAATAAAAATATGGAAAATATTATTAAACTAAATACGGCTGCTATGACCAGTAATGCTATAAAAATGCCACGCCAATTACGTCTTTCCGGGGAAATGGCCACCAATTCCTATGAAAAACGAAAACAAAGGCAAACAAATAATAACAATTAAATACACAAAAATTCTATTCTCTTGTTGTTATTGTTGTTGTTATTAAATATTTATTATTGAGTGTAATTATTGAATTTATTCATTTGTTGTGGTTATACTACTAATTATTATTTTCCACAATAACATTTGTCATCAAGCATACGGGTTAGGAAGTAATTTTAGTTAGAAAGGATTGGTTTCTACTACAAAATTTAATGCAATAAAATGTTTTAAAATTGAATTGTAGTTTTTTGTTTTTATTTTAATATTAATACAATTATGCTTCATGTGTAAGTATTGTTGAAATAATAAAAAAACACATTCTGATTGACATGTATTTTTGATGTCAATTTTATCGTTTGATGAGCTGTTATTGAGATTCATTGTTGAAATTTCTTTAATGAAACAGTAGATGGCTAATGGCGAAAAATGCCTAATATCACATACTGGAAATTAATCGCTAATGAGTGAGTAACCCCTACAAAGCAATTAACGATGATCTTAGATTTTATTATACCGTATGAAAGGTATAATCAAAAGAAAACAGTTATTATTGCATTTAACTAACGGCTTTAGGCATTGTTTTGATTGTTATCTTGTTGACATTATTTAGTAAACCCCTGTTCCTGCTGATAATAAACTGGGGTTAGGTCCATACTAGAATAGAAGTCTCCGTAGTCTAGTAGGTACAGTATTGGCTTATTAGACGTAAGGCCACGGTTCAAATCCCAGGTCAGAAATCAAAACAAAAATATGAAAAATTTTGTCTTCGGCGACTTTCTCCCAGTAGATTTCTAGCAAAAACTCTGAGAGTAAATGAAATACTATTCGGAGTCGATTTTAAATTGTATGTCCCGGCCCGCACAACATAAGTAGTATGAGAGGCTAGGTCGTAATCCTGACTGAAGGATTGTAATGACCAATTATGTATGTATGTATGTAGGTCAGTACTATAAAAGATATGCTTAAATACCTATTAACAAATCTCTCTCATTTTCAGTTAATCCCAATTAAGAGTTGGGTCTTGTAGGAGAGCTTCTTATCGTAAATGATTTCCCATCAATTCCGCCAAATATATAGCAAAATCTATCCAACTTGTAATCCAAGCTGAATCTGAACTATCTGAAATTTAATTGTTCTTACAATATCTATCCAATATTTTAAATTTATTGTTTATTTATTCATTTATTTTTATGTTTTGCTTTTTATTAAATTTATTAAAATGAAAGAAATTTATTGTTTAGCACAATAAGTTTTTAATTCAATTAAATTTTTTACAAACATGCCAACGACATGACAGGTCACGTCAAAGATGTTGAAATGAATAAAAAATAAATGCAATGATTATGACGATGATGATGATGATGATGGAAATGGAGATGGTGACTATTACATATTGATGGTTATCTAAATATTTAATTTAAAATATTGGACACACATGTTTTACATGCCCATCTTTCAATATGACCCCTTAAATGACCCTCGTATCGATTATTTTTATGATTATTTTTTTATCTTTTTTACTTTTTTTTTATCAAATTTGATTGATGTTCCAATAAAATCTTTGACCATGCAAAAGAGGTTACAGTTTAATACATTGAAACTTTAAATTAAAAAAAATATTAAGAAATAAATTTAAAATCAATTATATTAATTGTATTGAAACGTGATACGTTTTTTAATTTTTAATATCGAAACTATTGACAGAAGAAATACAGAAGAAATAAGATGTGGTTTTACAATTCCTAAAACCTCATTTAAATAACACAATAAGTTAGGTTAAAAACGTAATCCCATTATAAAACGGAACTAATCTTCATATACATAAACATAATTCTTAAAAAGTATAAAAGCATGATAGCCAAATAGTAAATACTTAGAGATCTTTAAACTGTAGGTAATTATAGGGATAAGCAGTAACTTCAACTTTTCATTCATATCTGAAATAGCAACAAAAATGTCTACTTTTAAGTAAATAAATCAAAAAAACATGTGAATTATTGACGAATAATTGAATGATTGATTCGTTGTTTTTTTCAATTTTTCTTCATCTATGTGTGGACTTTGTATAGTTTCCTATAAAAACAGAAAATAATTCAAGTTTCCTTTATTATTTTTTTGCCTTTTCTGCAATCGATATGAAATAATATAGAGTGTTTTTTATAGAGGTATAGAACTTTAAGTTGCAATAAAACAACGATGGATTATTCGATTGACATGAATTTTATTTATCCGAAAGATAATCTTGTGGCATTACATTTTAAATATGATTTCTGGCATATGACAGCCACGGCTGACGCGGATGTAGTACAATCTGGACGTCCAATTTTCGATGACTTTTTCCAACATTTGTGGCCGTATATCGGCAATAACACGGCGAATTTTGTCTTCCAAATGGTCAAGCGTTTGTGGCTTTACCGCATAGACCAATGACTTTACATAGCCCCACAGAAAGTAGTCTAGCGGTGTTAAATCACAAGATCTTGGAGGTCAATTCACAGGTCCAAAACGTGAAATTAGGCGGTCACCAAACTTGTCTTTCAATAAATCGAAATAAAATTGCACTATTTGCAAGCGTTGTTCAGGCGTGACTCTATTCATGATGAATTGCCAAACCAAACTGAGAATAAATCACTTGACAGCTGTTAAATCGGTCGCCATCTTGAAAAGTAATGCCAACTTAAAGTTCTATACCTCTATAAAAAACATCCTTTACATCAGTCTGGTATTAAATATTCTCTCTGGTCGTTTTCGATTATGAATCAGTTGAAGGTCAAGGTGACAGCACATGGCTAAAGACCGTGCAATGAACGGCTGAACTGATGAATCTGTGTTACCACGTACAATCAAATTTTAATTTTGCGAGCATTTACACATCCGTCCACAAGAAAACAAGATACACACATACTGTATAAAAAATACGAAAGAAAAAAAAACAAAAAGTATTTGGAAAATATTTTTGGAAAACCAATCAATCGTCGAAAAATTATAATAAAAATTTAAATAAAAAAAAATTGTACAAATAAATAAAAACAACAAAAATAAATTAATCGTATAAGGGGGGTCAATGTAATTTAAAAAAAAATTAAAGGAATTTAAGACTCGAATAAAAAATTAATCCTACTTAAGTGATATAAAATACTACCAGTATCAGTATTTTGGTATAATCACACATGTTATTTCTTTGGAATCAATTTTCAGTCTTAAATAGTCTTTTATTTTAACTTTAACTCTGTTTAAGTCGTTCCTTCTATGACTTTTTCTCTTGTCATGCAATCCATTAAAGATTTTGACTTGGTTCGTTTAATATTTCACACAAAAACAATCCTTTCAATACAAAATATTGCAAAGAACAGTTAAATATTAAATTGCCGCTCCACACAATAGCAACAGCTATAGCAATTGCAACAACAGCAACAATAACAACAAGAACAACTGCAATCAAAGAAAGAAAATATGACAGTACAACAGTAGACGACAAACATCTGAAGGCGCGACTGGCAAAGGTATGTGGAAAACCGCTAAAAGGCTTAGGCATGTGTTGTGTTTCTGTTTATGTTTCCTTTTACTTTTCCGCTCTCCTCCGTCATTTCGACTCTGTCATGTCTGTAGGCAATAGCGATGTTTCATTGTCTGTTTATTGAAATTGAAATTTTTATCAGCGTTTACATGACTGGCAACAAACAATGACAGCCAGTCTTACAAAACATTTCACATTCGCAGTTACATTCATATTCACATTTCTATATGCCTGGTGATGGTGATGGTGATGGTAATGATGTTTCCATTTTTATGAATTTCACTTTTGTGAATAACTGACTGACTGCCTGCCTGCCTGCTCGTTCATGAGCTTTTCTTTTTCGTGTAAATACTAAAATTGATTTTCCTTTTTTTTTATTATTTTTATTATTCTTCTTCTCTCTTTTTTTTGGTTGCAATCGTTGTTACTGTTGCATTCTGTTTATACGAGCAGAAGAAATCATTTTGGCTTAAAGCCAACACTTTTACTCTTTTATAGGTTCCAACAACAGCGTATGTATGTAACTTGCATTGATTGCCCGCTTCTTATGTACGCTCCTTTGGCGCAGCAGTATAAAACCTATTTTTTTAGTTTATCGAATGCGTAATGGTGTGTGTGTGAACATTTAATTTCATTTTCAAGTAATTACTTAAGGGGTGAGGTGTGTGTGCTAGAGAAAAACTAAGAACTTTAATTGTGTTGAGGATTTCTTTGCAAATTAAAACAATTTTAATGAAATAATATTTGGTAAGGTAAGGTGATGAGGTGGAGGAGAAGAAGAAATGCATTTTTAATTGCATAAAAACATGCACATGATGACTAGCTAAACGGTTGGTTGAGATTGCCTTTAAACTTAATGGGTTATTAAAAATCAAAAACAAAAAATGGAAAATAATGCAATAAAAATACAAATAATGATCATTAAATATTAGGAAAATAAATTTTAATGGAAAGCAATTATTATTACGAATTTAACCTTAAAAAATAAAAAGGAAACAAAAGAGTAAGAAATCGTAAAAATTATAACGCCTTCATGGAATACATATTGTATTGTATACATACTATAATTATATACATAATGAACAAATTTTTATAAATATTATGGGGGGATAAAAAAGGTTTCAACGATTTCTTTCTACTGTAAGCCATCATTAGCGTAGATCTTTATTTGGTAGTTCATCATTTACAATTCTTAGCAATTTGATTCAAGGACCTCGAGACCTAACACTCTTAGCCTTATGACCTTTACACTAGAATTGTTTCATATTCAAGAGTAGTAGATCATGCGACCAGAAGAAGATATGAAGGATTTGCCTTAAAAACTGGTTAACGAACGTTTAGACAACTTCTAAATCTTTGAGTACAGCCCAAGGTGAAGTATAGATTTCAATTTCCAGTTGAAGTTTTGTAATTTTGTGTTAATAGAGTTGAGTAAGGGCCAAGTCTAGTAGGTAGTGTGTTGGCTTATTAGACATAAGGCCACGGTTCAAACGACTGGTCAGACATCTCTAACTAAACGAAATATGAAAAAATATTTCTTTGGCAACTTACTCTCAGCAGATTTCTGACAAAAACTCTGAGAGTAAATAAAAGTGCCATCAAAAGTTTATGGCAAATCTGTCTTTTGGAGTCGACTTCAAACTGTAGGCTCCGCCACTCAGGTATTAAATTAACACACACACGCACAACATAAGTGGTCTCAGAAGTTAGGTCGTAATCCTAACATCCATATACATATATATGTTCCTTTTACTCCTTTCGGGAGCATAGGGCCGAAAGGGTTGTAATGGCCAATTATGTATGTAAGGGCCAAGTAACGCATTTTATATGTAATACACTGTACTTCATATTCAAACATCGACCATGAATTGTCGTATTTAACGTAAAAATAGAAAAACAAGAAAATCGACTATGGCTGCCCTGCAAAACTCAAATATCGAAAATTTTCATTTTATTATCCTTTATTGCATCGCAATTAATTTCATTTCATCCAACATTTGGTTGTGTAAGTGCGACGTACATACATATGTACATTTAAATTTAAAACTGCGTCACTTGGTATTTTTATCTCTATCGCTTGATTGTTTTAGTCCACGATAAATCTTATAAATTAAATTTCTTTTTAAATGACAATAAAAAGAAACGAAGAAAAAATCTAAAACTAAATGAGTAGAAGTAAAAAGAATTAGATTGTTTTTATTTCATTCATTAATCAGGAATAAACCAGATTGAAAAATAGATGGAAGAGGAGTTTCCGTTTCCGTTTCTCATTTTTTTTACAATGAGACCAGAAAGTAGCAAAGTTGGTGGCTTAAAAATAGAAAACAATAATGAAATGCAATGTAGCAAAACGCTGTATTAGTTTTTATACTCTTACACAGGCTTCTCTTATTGAAAAATCTTTCCTTAAATGGGGACTATTACGCGATCTACTTACTAGTCGATCAAAGACAGACGAATGTACCAGGAATAAGACTCCTTAATGATGACCTTCTTCCTCTCTCTTTCTCACTCTTGTGTACGTATTCAGGAAAACTCAAAATAGTTACTAATGCATGGAAGTTATTATATTTTCAGTCAGATATGTTGCAGTGGTTAAATGTTTAAAACCCGTTACCCATCATCATGATTACGTGATCTCAACACTTATCTACTTCTCACACAGTCCATGTTGTCTGTGCTAATTTTATCCATAAGTTTCGAGATCCACAAATTAGGTTTGAACCACGGCCTTACCTCTACCACACTACCTATTAGACCACGACGACTTCAGAGGTTCTAACTCTGCCCCCTAAATATTTTCATAATTTCTTACATGGTTTCAATGGCCTCTAAATAATCCATTCAGAAAGCTAACACACAACTTAGGAATGTTAGGCGGCGCCAACTATTGTGAAAGCTCAACAACAAAAGTTTCCCACCATGCAACAAGCCAATACAATTTCATAGAGGGCGCTATTTCTAGACCACGACGGATGGTTAATTACTTACTTACCTGATTTTAACCGTTTCTATATTCTATGCATATGTTAGTTTTCATTTTCTTCATATAAGTTTTTTAATTCGTTTGTAAAATAATGTTTAATTTTTAATGATGTCATAACAATTCTTAAAATATAAGAGTTCCTTTTTATCACCGCTAAATCTGAATAAATTAAACTGAGACCTGTAAAACGCTAACATGAAATACATAGATACATACATACATATGCATGTATGCACAAAAACTATTTTCAATTTCAATTTCTTCTTTTTATCCTTTGGCATACAGGATTAATTGACAACTAAAACCCATTATGACAGACATTCAACCATTTAGGCAGTCGCATTCAGTTGGTTTCATTGCTTTCATTTGAATTCTTTTAGACAGGCTGGCAGTCAGTCATTTAGGCAAACAGTCAGTAATCGTATGTCAGTTCACAGTAAATGAATATTTTGTACAACTTTTCCCACAAAAAGAAAAAAACAAAAATAATAACAAGAAAAGAACAATGACAGGCAACCTTCAGTGACAATGATTTCAAAACTGCACTCAGGCATGTTCCAAAAATACAACAGACTTACATTTGAAAGTACAATGTGAATATGAGTATTTTAATATTAAAGGGTATTTCCAGAGTAGGCGTACAAGTTATGGTAACCAAAGCGTCATTATCCATTGTGGCAACGATCTATATCTCGCCAATAATCTCACTAGTATTTGAAAAATCCAACTCCAATATTTCTTAAAATTCGCAAACATTGCTCCTTTAAAGAAAGGAACTTTTCTAAACAAAATTTACTGTTTTTAATAGATCAACTGCTCTTTTTGTAATACTCTGTACAATGAAAGTATTTCGTTGATTCATACCTGGTCTGGTTGATTAAAGTGATTTGAAGTAAATGTTAGAAGAGCATAAAAGTATGAAGGCAGTCAGTTGTTTTCAGCATTTAAAATATGTGTCAGATACACTCAAAGATGTCTGACAGTGAAATGCATGCGGCAGGCAATTATTTTATACAAAAAATTGAAAACAAAATAAATTCAGTTTTATTGAAAAAAAGTAAGAAAAAATTAATTCTATTCTGGAATTTATGATTATATGGTTCAATAAATCGGCTTTTGGCGTAATAACAGTGGTTTGATGGTAGCAATGCCATTAGAGAGTAGTCTAAGAGCGAACTTTTTTTTGAAGTTTCTTAAAAACGCTGGCAGAAATTCACCTCTGCCACCGAGGTATAGGTGGTCTAATGGTGTTCAAGCTAGAGCTGATAGTCAGGAATATAGTGCAGTATCTTTAGCGTGATGCCAAGGAGACACTGCTGCTTTACGCCGAAGTGCTTAATTCAGGCCATTACCACCTAAAACAAGTAATCGTCAAAACGTGTCTCTTTAGGAGATCATACCTGGCACCAAGTGATGAGCAGCTGCCTATGATAAGTATGGGCTATCATCTCTAGGAGGCAGACGTAAAAAATTGCATTTAAAATAGCAATAATTTATCAAGCAAAAGCGTACAGATTTGAACAAACTTCGATCATTGTGAACGTGAATTTCAAGATTAGTTTTATATGGTTTCCTCTTTTTTTCTTTCAGTGTAACACTGTTGTTTTGCTTACTAACAGTCACAGGACTGACATGTTTCTTGTGCATGTATTTGGGCAAGTGTATTTGTGCGTTTCTAACGTATGCAGCAGCATTGTGTTAAAAGTTTGATTTTATTTTTGTTTTTCTTTTTTATTTCATTTGTTTTCTTTCCAATTGCAGCAGTTACTTCTGGCCTATCTCTCTCCCTCTCTCTTTCTCTATCGATAAACTAACGAACGAACGATTGAACGACCGAACTTTGTTTTAGTATTACTTTCAGCCTTAAAACACAAATTTTCCAATATCCAACACATTGGTTGTTATTGCAATTATTGTTGTTGTTATTGTTGCAAGTATTACTTGTCTAGAGGAGAGCAAAAAAACGAAAAAAAAGCCAACAAAAAAAGCAAGAGTGACAAGCTGTGTGCAAAATTCCGAAAATAAATTGAGATTTATTCTTCAGTTTTTAATTCCAAGCTTAACAACGTTGAACAACTTAAATGAATATTGATTTGCCAGGATTAAGGACGAACTGCTAAAGTGGTACACAAAGGAAAGAAAGCGAGTAGTTTAAGTGGTTTACGCTGTTAAAATTTTTCAAACATTTTCTCATATGCTACGCTAAGAAAAATAAAATTGTATACACGAATAGACATACATACATAGTTTTGCATTTTAAGCCAGTAAAAGTAACGGAATTTAATTATAATTTTATGAACACAGTTACGAAATTAAAAATGCTGGAATCAATTAAATGTAGAAGTAAAAGGGGAAAGTAAACTTGAAAAAATATTACTGAACCATAAAAATACGCGTTTTAATGCAATTAAGGCCCGAATTATAGACGATTAAGAAGTTTGCTTATGTTTAAAAATGTAACGTCTCAAATTCCAGTGAATTACATCAAATAAAATTAGGGCATTAACCCTAGCCAAACGTTGTAATAAACAGTAATAAACAATTATGCGTAGTTTGGGTTCATAGTTTTTGTTGCATCCTAATGTCATGCTAGGACTGTTTGAAAAGAAAGAAAAAAAAAAAAAATACAACCCTTTAGTCAAGATTACAACCTAGCTTTTCACACCACCCATTTTTGCCAGAAGTTTACGGGGAGAAAATCGCCGAAAGATATAATTTTTATTTCATATTTCGTTATGCTCGAGATATCAGAGTCAAGGTTTGAACCACTGGCCCTTGTCTTATAAGTCAACACTCTATATACTGGACTGTGGCGGTTTCTCTATCTCACTTCTATCACACATTTAAATAATCCTTTAAATACTTCTCTTCTCTACAAATAGTCAGTTAATCATTCTATTTAAAATATTTCCAACAATTTTTCATTCTCAGTAATTGCAGATGCAAATCCCTGGAGCAACTTTATCATGAACTTCTGGCACATCATTTAGTTGATCACATTTCCCAATGACAGCTTTATTATAAAAATATTTTTCTTATGCACTTTTGAATGTTATAGTTTAAATGACGTTGTTAAAACATAATTGTTACAATACATTACAAAATTATTCGAACATTAATCTAAAGAAAATTAATGGGATAGATGAACACTGGTTAGGATAACTTGCTTTAACAAAAATTTATTCTTAAATCGGTCTTTTAACCTTTAAGGATTTGACTAACTATTCTACTACAATAGTCAACGCACCAATATTTTCTCTGTGGACTACTTTTGTTTCCTTACTTTTGCCTACAACGTCCCTGTAAAATACGAGTGTATAGTCTGATGAAAATCATTTGCTTCAAAGAAGATTTTCAATTATTAGCCAGCCAACAAAGAGATGTCCAACAACAGTATTATTCCCTATCATTCTCATCAACGTCATTATCATCATCATCATTATAAACTTAATCAAAATCGTGATAATGATGTTAATGAGGACTGTACACTAAGTATTGAGAGATACATTTGGCTTTAGGTTATGACTGATGACGATGTCAGCCATCTTCGGCACAGATTTAAACTGGCATGCAACCCAATTACCACTAAAGCCACCATATATGAGCTCAAATAAAACCAGAAAACTTCATAAAAATGTCATTAAGTTACTCGACCACAACCAGAAATTCAATTGCAGAGGAAAACTGGTGAATTCGGAATGCAGAGAAGTGAGGGCTGCCACAAGTAAAATTTAAAATCGTCAGAAACCGAACAAATTGTTTCATTTTAATTGTTTTATTGTTTTGGCAACGATAATTAAGAAAGACAAAGAAAAGATGAAAAAGAAACGGAAATTGAAATTCGTTGACAGTTTAAACTGTGTTTGCTTGCTTTTCTCCGACTGCCACAATACGTTGTCTTAAATGAATACAAATTTATTACGGAATAAACACTATTTCCCAAAGAAATTAGTAAAGAATGACTTGCCTTAGTTAAATAAAACAAATTTACTGGTATTTTAAGGTTGATAAACCATCAAGCACATACTCTAAGGGTGTATGTCAACAGCTAGCGGTTGAAGATGGCAACTTCTAAAAAGTAAGCTGCTTAGGTAGTAACACAGTAAGTATAAAATGCAAGTCCTTTACAAAATACCCTGTAGTGTGTATTAACATCTATTTTAAAAATAAATTTTAATACCATCGGTTGTAATAATCAGCAGTTGCTTAATTACCAGGGAAATTAAATCAATCATATGTTGAGAGCATGAATTATGTATGATTGGATTTATTTTTGTTGAGATTTTTATATTCTCGTCAATTAAATTAACAATTATTTACATGATTTACATTTTTCCAATGTTACAACAACAAAACTAGAATACAGAAACAAAAGTTATATAAACGCTGACCGTGTAATTAAGTGTTAAATACCGAGAGTGTATTAGCATGTTTGTTTTTTGTGGAAATCTCCATCAATTTTGGCGTCTATTATTGAAATATTCAAAATTTGCTTTTCTAACTCTTGACCACAAAATAAAATGTGGTTTTAGACTCAACTTAAATATGAAATACTCTACGAATACTGCGGTATAAATTAAATTGTTACTCTCGTACTTGTATTCTTTGTCACTTTTTGATAGGCATTATGGGGAGCAAATTTGGCTGTCTTTAGTGAATTTCTGCTATTGAAAGAAATGTATTTCGAAATGAGACATCATGATTGTCTATCATATTTTCACCTCTTTGCATTTTATTTTTAAAAATCAAATACCCGACATAGTTAAACTCGTCGTAGTGTAGTCGATAATGTGTTGGCTTATTAGGCGTGAGGCCATGGTTCAAAAACACAGCCCAAACCAGAGGCACCATATAGGGCATGATTATCTATAATATTTTTATCTCTCAGGCTTGTATTTGTCTTTAAAAATCGAATACCCACCACAGTTGAACTCGCCATAGTCTAGTAGGTAATGTGTTGGCCTATTAGACGTGAGGCCATGGTTCAAAACCCAGCCCAGACATCTCAAACAAAAAAGACATACAAAAAAATTTTTCTTTTGCACCTTGTCTTAGAAGTTTTCTGACAAAAACTCTGAGAATAAAATATTCTGCTATTCTGACTGACTCTACTACTAAGTAAATACTACCCACTATATTCTTAATTTTGGTTTTTTGACTGTTTCATCCATACTACAAAGAATTGTTTCATAATAAAATAATTGGTTTTCTTGTTGTAACAAAAGTATCTTGTAGCCAAGTTTCTCAATCTAGTGCTTTAGCCCTTACGCAATGCTTCCATACTTTCTTACTTAATTGGTCATCATACATTCCTTCCATTGTCTTTAATTTATCGTTGTTTTAAATCAATTGCGATTTCTATTACTATGTTCAGACATGAACTTTTATTGTGTAAATCGCAGTAAACGCCATTATTGAGCTCAATATTTCATATAAAGTTTATAATATTATAATATAATATTGAGTAAAACTTAAAATACAGCATTGTCATAAGTATGTTCAGTTACCATATTACAATTTTTCGAATACTTTCCGTTGATATTTGACAACTCAAATGTCAACAACGACAAACAAAAAAAAAAAAAAAAACAAAACAATATTGTTGAAACAATCAGCTGTTTTGTGTATTAGCTGCGTATATTATGCTAGAACACTTAAAATATTGTACTCAATAAAAGTGCATGGCTGAACATAGTATTAGTTGATGTCAATGAATAGCAAATACTCGAGTTTTACCAGTTTTGTGAAATGTTTTTATAAGAACAAAAATATCAATAATTGACGACATTCTAACCTTCATTACAATCCTGTATTGTTATTTTCAAATTGTTAACCCCATAAAGTGACTGGGTTACCAACATTTCAACACACTTAGTATACCAGTCAGGACCATACACAAAATATGAATACAAATGGCGACGAATGGGCGACAATTTCAAATGCCAACAGCTGTTGCTATTGACAAAGAACGACACATAAAATGGCAAATGAATGAGAGGAAGAAGGAAGAAGCAGAAGAAAATGAATAAAAAAAATTCTTCTTTTAAAAATAAATTAAGTCATATTGCAGCAAACAATACATAACTACATAATAGCAACAATAACAACAACAACCACTACTACTACTACTACTAATATGAGAGCAATAATGGTGATGTGAATATGATAATAATTGACTAAACCAATCTTTTTTTTTGTTGTTGTTTGTACTCATGGAATGATGTGGCACAACAACAGGCAACATGTCGTTGGCAACAGTTAAAAATGACGTACACAAGTGATTTTCTTTAAATTATCCGAATATGGAGTGTAAGTGTGAATGAATCACTACAATAAGTTAAATAATTACTGACTTCTATAGTATGTTCAAGAAATTAAGGATCAACCGGATTCGTTAAAATTATTTTTTTATTCTTTAAAATGCATCGTCATTGACAGTATTTTCGTTAAAATTTTAATATTTTAATTTAATAGAGCCAACGACTGCAAACAAATGAGAAGATAGTTTTGAAGAGTGGAGTTTTAAAACTAACACTTCTAATTTACTCTACTCTATCCTCCCGACGTATTAGTAATATTTAATTTGTTAAACAACATTAAGCATACGACCCATATGCCCATGATATCAGATCCCTTATGAATCATTAAACAATTTCATCAGTTATTTAAGTCTCTTTTGTTTACAGCTAACGATATTAAATGAATTTAATTGTTATACTCTTACACACACACATATACAGTTACAAATATTTATAAAACAACATTTGTTTATCTGGGTGCTACCATGTGTGGTTGAGAAGTATGTGTGTTGTCTCTCTGTGTACTGAGTGTGCTGGGTAAGTCTATATTTGTAAATATTTTTTCTCGTTTTTCGTTTTTTTTCGTAAATAAACGAAAATTGTAATTGTTGATGTTGTTGTTGATGAGAACAGAAATAGAAGAAAAACAAAAAAAAAACTGAAAAACAAACAAAATGGATATTTAGTACATACAACCACAATCAATAATACAATGTTGTTGATGTTATGTTTGCCTGTGTCTTAGATGAGCTCCTGTTACAATTTATACATAAAAACACATACACACAGTATAAATGGAATCTGTTAGTTGACCTCTCTCTCTCTCTCTCTTTCTCTTTCTTCTATTCCTGTCTGTATTCGTTGATACGTTTGTTTAATATGTGAGTGGAAAATAAAATGTGTTACGTCTACTACTACTACTACTGGACTAGTACCAATGCTTGTTTCTATTCAGTTTAGGGTGTAAACCAAACGTGTCCTTAATAAAAGAAAAGAGTCAAATTAAAAAAGGAAATGAAACTAAGACAGAGAGAGAGAAAAAGAGAGAGAAAATAGAAAAGACAAAGTTTGTTTATTTACGCACTGCCATTTGTAATAATGTTTGTAAAAAAACATAGACAAAGCAGCCAAGAACATATTTAAGTATGTGTGCGTTGTGTGCCTTTTTTGGACAAGGACAATATCTTTTGTTTTATTTTTTATTACAAAATTAGCCTTAATATCATTTGGGTCCTTCTGTTTTAATCAAATATATAAGGAGAGACATTTGTGAACTGTCAATTCTGTCTGTACGGCATGCTACGCTTCAATAATTATTTTGACGTGGTTTTTTTTTCACAGATTTCCTTAAGGCGCTATACTTGGTGTATTTGTATAGAAGTAAGGCCTGCTCAATGACTAGAATTCAGACTACAAATATTTTAATACTCCAAAATTTTATAGCACAGTCTTCTTTACACTTAGGATAACATGCGGCTATCTTTGCGGCATATATGTTTGCCTAGAGTAAAAAAAACAATCCGTAAGCTTTCAGAGAATATTTTAGAGCCCATTTCTGTAGCTGTAAAACTACGACACAATTCGAAATCCAAAAGAATTTTAAAAGCCTCCAAGGAAGTTGCAAACGTAAGTGTACAATGGTTTCGTGTAAAGAATTGTGTTATGTGGTAGATGTGGGTGTTAACAAAAGCTACAAAAACAAAACAATGCAGTAAACAAACCTGTTTACAAATTATCGCACTGCTTAATATAACAACAAACACCAGCATAAAATACACAAACAACACAACAAGAATAAATGTTTACATTTATAGAGATTTCGAGAAGGCGAAGTCGTGAACGTTCGCCTTTAAGGACATTTATCAGACTGTTGACTCTGCCATATAAAAGGCAAGACAAATCAGGCGACTGAATGAGTGAAGTTCAGTCAGTCTTGTGTGAAGACGCGTTGCGTTTGAAGAGATTAATCGTGGTTTGAAGATCTCCGTTACAAAGATCTGTCGAACAATTGTCTAGTAATTGTTATTGTTTATGCAAAGAGTCTCAACAGAGGAATAACAAAACAAAGCAATTGTTGTTGTTTACATAAAGTTGTGAACAGTGGCACACAGAATTGTGCGAATAATAAACACAAATTTATTTTTATTTTATTTACAATCTACGAGCTCATGTTTTAAATGTTTTTAAAAGTTAAAAACGTTACAATATAATTACATTTTGATCTTAGAATCTTTCAAATCTTATGATCGACTTAAAAACTGCCTTTAAATTTGCAGCAATCAAGCGATTCTTACATTTTTTTTCTTAGATGTTGTGTATACGATCACAAACTTTAATTGTTGTGTAGGGTATCATCATAAAAGTGAAAGTAATATATCAATCAAATACACACAGAAACAGAATAAAAAGTGTGTGTTGAAAAAAAAACTAATGCCTTCATGTCACTGTCTATGTCTGTGCCTGTACTCTGCTTTGTTTTATTCTGTTTTCTTTTCAAATTTTTATTTAAAGACCTTTTTTTCTGTACACACTTTACTGTTGGTGGGTTATTTAATAAAATTTCCATCAGGGCTAACTTAAAGCACATGATTCTGATTCATAAACAAGACTGCGGGTAATCATTGCAAAAATCCTTAACGATTTTCATGCAATACTTGCATGAACTTTAAGCACTTAAAGTTGGTTTTACTACGCTGTGTCGAATTATTGGCCATAAAATTTAATACCCACTTACGAGTATATACATATATGTATGTGTTTAATAATTATATTTTTATTAATTAGTTTTAACATTTGCATCGTGTATTCTTCGTTATAAAATTTGAAGAGTTTTCATTCATGGTTTATGTTTTGTTCATAATTTATTTATTTATTCCAAAAAATTCTCCGCGAGTTTATTTATTATTTTCAGTTGTCAAGTGCATGGCGTTGTTCATGATTTTGAGTGGGGTTTTCAATTAAAATTTTTCACCTTAATGAACATATTGATGCCAAAGTATTCATTTGATTCGATTTGATTTGATAGTTATTGATTATTGAACAATAAATAAACAAATGGCTTATATTTCATATGTATGTATGTGTGTATGTTATCATTAATATTTAATATTATTGAAGCGTATATTGATTGTCAAATACTCTTTTGGGTGATGAAATATAAATAGAATAGAAATTATGGTTCTCATTTCGAATAAATATTTAAAGTTTCAATATTGAACAGAAAAAAAAGATACTTTCCCAATTTGATCACAGGGAATTAATCTTTATAATTGTTTCTCTAGTCACTTGCCTCCAGGCCTTTTACGGAGAAGCAAAAATGCGGTGAAAAAAAATTCAATGTGTATACGGGTTATCATATCGAGGTTTTGATTCCAGTATTTTAAAAGGCCCTACCTAGGGTGTGGAAAACAGAAAATGTTTTCAATATTCTAATGTTGTAAAGAGCGCTGTTTACTGAACACGATCCTCTATTGTCTACATTTTGGTATTCTTTCTTGCTTACTTAATTAACCATTAAAAACTGGATTACTGGATTTCTGCCTTAACACATTCTTACAGGTAGATCTGCGTTTTGCACGCCTTCGTCAGTTGGTCACACTAATCGACGATAGAGTTTCCTCGATTTGGTACTTTGAATGCATTTTGATATTCTTATTTATTTCCGTAATTGGCCATTAACAACTTGATTATTGAATTTCAACCAATCAATGACAGGGTTTCCTCGACTTTATCCCTCCAACGCAGGCAAGGTCGTACTCCATATGCACTTCCACTAATCTCGCATGCAATACCAGTTTCGCTTGACTATCCTCTTTCATCCGAACGACATGGCCGACACAGAGCCGAAGTTGCCTGTTAGTGCACTGCACAATGTCCATGTTGGATTGGATGTGAAAATCATTGCCAACCCGCACAGAACCGAAAATCTTATGTACAAGTTTTCTTTCGAATATCATCCGAATAGCGTTTCGAGGAGCTTAATAGCGTCCACGCTTCTCCATAAAAAAAACGGGTCTCCTAAAAAAGAGTATTAGTTTTGTCGCATCAGAGAGGTCTCTGCTACTCAATTGTCTATTGAGACCATAATTACACCTGTCGGCAGAATTGACTCTACGCTTAATCTTCAGACTAGCATCAGTTTTGCTGTTAACGGCGAAGCCTAGATAAATAAATTCACTGACTACGTCGAGAGTATAGTTATCGGCCGTAATCTAGGTCTCGATAAGCTACATCTCCTTACTTGTCGACAACATATACATCGTTTTACACCCATTTAATGTTAGACCCATCATTTTGATCTTTATTCATTATATTTGTTAACCCTCAACTATGAAGTATATGTATAAGGACCTTACAAAAGTCGTTCATAATGGATACGGTTAAACCTAGCCAAATAATCTGTTTAATCAAGTGAACTAATGATATTGGTTTCGTAAGTTTTTTTTATTTTTCTCTTAAGATTTTCATAAATACTTACAGGAGTTTTGAAAATCCTCCACTTGTAATGAGAACTTACCTGAAAATATAGAGAAGATAGAGAGGAAAGTCAATCTAAGACACTCTATGTTTTCTATAAAAGTTTGTAACTAAAAAACCATAATAATTGAGTCTTAAATTATAAAACAATTCATTCATTCATTTTGAATACCACCCCAGTCATTGTGTCTTATAATGATACAAAACGTAAATAAATAACAATTTGGCCAATTTTATTCATTTTATTTACCATTATATAGTAGAACAGGAGATTGAAATAAAACCACAACCAATTTAGTTTATTTATGCGTATTAGTTTAGTTTCGTAGTTTCGTTTATTTATATTTGCAAGTAATTTCAATTTTATTTGCTATTTTGTATATGAGGACACTGAGCGTATGATTAATGTAACAGCCAAGAAATAAATATCACTCATACGTTCGTTATGTAAATACGAGTATGTGTAGTCACTCTCACTCAAGTGCAAATCAACAAAATGCCATAGTTTAGCAGTTGTTTTGTAATTTTCCGTAAATTTATTTCCATTTATGTACGGCTAGCAATAACAATTACAAAACACTCCAACATGATATCAAATAAAGTGAGAGACATGCTTACCGTTGACTCTCTGTCTCTCCTATCTCTCTTTGAAAATAAAAACGAAACGAAAATAAAACATTTCAACAAAACAAATTGACACCTTTTCCCGAACGCTATTTTAACCAGCACACTAACAAGCACTTGTTACTATCTGTAGATAAACACTCTCACATTTTCGCTTTCTCTCTTGCTCTTGCCTCTTCTCTTTCATATTTCGTTCTCAATAGTACATTACTCTGTGATGTATTGTGATGTGTTGTATTGTGTTGGCTTCGGTTTTATTTTGAAAATTATCAGTTTGCGTGTGACTTATTTTAACTTCCTCGTTGTCTTACGCACGCACACTTACACACGTACATACTTTGAACAGCACATTAAAATGTTTGTTTACACCATTATTCTAAACTCCTGCTAGCGTACAATGACAAACGTCAAAGATGTATGTATGTGTGTCACAAGTGTTGATGGGAAGTGTTCAGAGGTAAGTATTAATATTTTTTTATTTAACTGTATTGTTATAATAACAATAACAACAATAATATTTTATATAACAGAATGTACGTAATTTCCTTGATTTTTTTTGGTTTGTTTGTTTGTTTATTTTTAGTATTCCTGTTCACATTAAAGACACTTACAGGATATTATCATATTGACATTTTCCTTATCGTTATTGCTTGCTGTCTATCGATACTATCACAAAAAGTGTTAGTTTTTAAGTGTATTTAGGATATGTTTGTATGTTTCAAAATAAAAGACAACAATTTTTCTTTTACTAATGGCAGCTGTCAGTGCTTTGTAAACACAAGCAGATGATACAATATGTTAATTTTACTTTACCTTACTTTACATACCATTTATTATTTTATTTTTTATTATAAAAATGGGAGAGAGAGAGAATCTTTTTTTTTTTTTTTGTAGAAAACAGTGTCAGTTTTAGTGTCTCTTATTTTATGCATAATGACAATTACAAATTACACTGTTTCCATAGTTTGGTTTTTTAAAAAATGAAAAATTATAAATTTATTACACATTGAAGCATCAGTATTTCAATATGATTCATTAGTATTGTTTAAATAATAATAAATTTGTGAAACTATTTATTGTATTATCTAGTAAGTAGTGTATTGGATCATTGGACGTGAGGCCACGATTCAATCTCCAGCTCAGACATTTCGATCAAAACGAAATATGAAGGAAACATTTTTTTGCGAATATCTCCCAGTAGATTTCTGACAAAAACTCTGAGAGTGAATAAAAATTGCCATGAAAATTTCCAAAAAAAAATGTCTGTTGCCATTTATGTACAAAATTATGTGACAAGCTAGCTCGCACTCTCCTCCGGAATGAAGGGTTGCAATGACCAAATAAGAGAGTTGTATTCCGTCTACGGCCGCATATGGATGGTGTAAATAGTATGGAGATCAGATGATTAAATAATGATCAGATGATTCTTGCATCGACAGATGAGATCTGAATGTTATTTGTGATGCTTGATGCTATGCTTGAGGCTATGCTTGTTACGATGCTTGATATTGTATGCTGTCACATCGAGTATTACATAGGATTTTCATGCCAAGATCTTTAAAAGTTTCTGACTTGCGTTGTGATTTCAACTGTCCCTATTCCATGACCTCGAGTATCAGGTGAAAACGTCTGCGATCTTGCACCGACTGAAGAGATTTGAATGCTTCTTGTGAGTCTTGATGCGATGCTTGATACTGTATGCTGTTACATCAAATATTGCATAGGATTTTCATGGCAAGATCTTTAAGAGTTTCTGATTTGCGTTACGATTTCAACAGTCCCTATGCCATGATCTCGAATGTTAGATAAAAGCGTATAAGATCAGAGAGAGAGAGAGAGAGAACATCATCAAAAAAAAAATAAGAAATGAGAAAGGAAAGTGAACATAATCTTGTGGTACGTCTGAATTTATCTTGAAGCCATATTGAATAAGGCTTGACATAGAGTGTTTTTATTTTTTCAAGTCTTTGATGAATCACAACAATTGATCCATTTCTTAAGCTGTTAGCGTTTGGTCATATATGTAAATTGACTAACAATTGAGTTACTTAGTTAGTGGTTAATCTGTGCTCTACGTTTTATGGTTTGAATATCTAAATGGTCTTCCATGTTCAAAATAAGATTTTTAAGCGATAATTTATCATATTTATGATACAGCGAACAACCCTCTCTATTGATGAAATAATTCCCTGGAATTGGATTATTACATTATGGGCGATGTAACATAATAAGTTCCCCACCCATATAAAGTAAATTCCAAGTTTTTTCTTTAAACTTTTTTTAATGTTCGCCACATTTATTTTCTTATTTTTATTTCTTTCTCCACATAAGGGTTTAATGATGAATTCAGCTATTTTTGTTGTTTCTTTATGCCAAGGGAGGCAGAGAACCCTTATTATCTTTTATGTTTTTGTAAATTTTTTATACGAAATGGATTTTGTTGTCATTGTCTATTGTTGTCCCCTAGAAAGTTATCTCAAGTAATTAGTATTAATCAGCAATGATTAACTTTAGCGGACGTCAGGCTAACTTTAGTTACAGCGCAGCAAATTTCTTTCTAGTTTTATTTTCTTTCGGTATTTATTTGCTAACGAAACATTTTTAATCCTTTTTACATTACATTTCGTGTATATGTATGAATATTTGCTTAAAAATAGCTGAACAAAACAAATTTTTTGGTTTTTTATTTGTGTTTTTTTCTATCAGAGAAAAATGCCGGTCAAGGCTTAAGACAATGCCTCGAGTTTAAAATGTTTGTTTTTTTTTGTTGTCATGGCTTTCAAGAGGCCATAGAGTGAGTTGAGTTGGCAGTGTGTATGCGTTTTGGCTTTTATGATTTAAAATTTTAGTTTTTTTGTGTGTGTATTTCTTTTCAAGATTTAATTTAAATATTAAAGCAAACATTAGAAATATTTAATTTCGTCGAAATGTTGCTGTTGAATAAGATATTAGTTTTCGCATTTAAAAGAAAACACGCATTCAAAAATTCTGTTGGAGCAGTTTTTTTTTTGAGATTGATGATATTCTTAAATTTTTTCTTTTTTTTTTATTAGCATAATTGAGATAATAAAAGATTAAATGTTTTTATTTAAATAAATACAATAAAATATTTACAGGCAGTATTTCTTAAGAGGTTGTCAGTTTATGTGAGAATGCAGCACATGATTTCATACGTCAAATCTGTTCTTGCATAAATAAAGTTTATTCCAGTACTTTTCAGGTTTTAATATTTTTAGAAGACTCTTGTTTGATATTTTTTATACTCTACTTTGAAAAACATAAAAATAAGCGTCAAAAAAATTGTACACTAAGGATAAAATTCTAACAATTACCAAATTCAACTTTTACCAATTAAGAGTGGCCGAAGAATTTCGAACGAAAATCGATAAATTAAGTTACAAGCATAAGAGACATATGGTAGAGTCGGAAGTCGTCGTAATCTGATAGGTAGTATGTTGGTTTGTTAGACGTTCGGCAGTGGTTCAAAACCTAGTCAAACAAAAAATATGAAAAAATATTTATTGGGCGACTTAGTTTCAGCAGTCTTCTGGCAAAAACTCTGAGAGAAAATAAAAATTCCATGAAAAGTTTCCCAAAAATAATCCTATGTTCGAAGGCGACATTAAACTGTAGATCACGCCATTAATGGACAAAAATTAACACACACAACATGGTTCGTGTAGGAAGCTAAGTAATGACCAATTGAGGTAAGGTAAAGGAGTAGGCAAAAGACCCTGCGTTAGCCTAGAAACTGTGCAGTGGGAAAAGATGTTTTAAGGCTATATAAAGCGAAAAGGAAAATGAAGAGAGGTAAAGTCTTTCCTCAAAATATCTGAGAAAAGGAAAATGAGAGAATTAAAACTTTTATTGGGAAATTACAATGAAAAGATATTTGAGCCATGCATTAGACTAACCACTAGAAGCCTGAAGTTAGTAACCGGCCTTTTAAGCAGGGTCTAGAGACTCAAAGTACATTTGTTTAGAGTAACGATTGGCTCAAGACAAATATGTACATTCTATGCTAAAGAGAATGAATAATCAGAACACATAATTGGAATATGTACGACACCCCAGAAGTAAACCCCTAGACATGTACCTACACGGTCCTACTGACACCGAACAATATTCGGAAGTTTGTTAGAGCAATTATATTGGGAGACACATTGCAGGGAGTACAACAGTTGGTTGCAGAACTATGGCGTTTCTAGACGACGATAATAATAAGTTGTGATGTGACAATGATGATAAATTCTATAACATAAAGAAATATGTTAGTTTCTTTGCTAGCACTCGGTAGTGAGCTTGAAAATAACTTTTTTGACGTGCTGCTTTAGGTTGCAGTAAAACTGTAAAAATTTATGAAGTTTTCTTAGCGCTGACGAATGTGAGCTTCCGATGGTGAGGTTGCTGAAAAAGTGCTCCTACCCTTAAATTGGATATCTATACGCAGTACTCATATTTAGTCGCCGTAGTCTAGTAGGTAGTGTGTTGGCTTTTTAGACGCAAGGCCACGGTTCAAATCCCAAGTTAGGCATCAAAACGAAAATATGAAAAAATATTCCTTCGGTGACTTCCTCTCAGCAGATTTCCGGCAAAAACTCTGAGAGCAAATAAAATTGCCATGAAAAGTTTCTCAAAAATTTGTCGTTTGAAGTCGACTATAAACTGTATGTCCCGCCACTCATGTATAAAATTAACACACACAACATGAGTGGTGTTAGAAGCTAGATCGTAATCTTGACTAAAGGGTCGTAATAACCAATTATGTTATGTTATGTATTCATCTTTAGCATTGAGCACATCTGATTTTATTGTTTATCGAGTGTATCTCACTTTACAATCCAGAGAAAAATTATTCTTTAGTTACAGTAATTGGTTGTGATAAACTTCTTTTGTATCATTTGAAATTTAAACAAATTTAACTCAAGTACAGACTACATCACCTCTTTCCCCTTTTCTACAACATAATGTCATAATTCTTAATGTCAGTAGGGATCTTCCCCTGGGTATTGGTCTAGGAAGAAAAGGAAAATAAATAAATATCCAATAGGTAAACAAATACAATTTTTCTATTGACAATATAATGTGAATAGACACAGAAGGGTGTTACCCTCATCTATAATCCATACTCCCACAAGTTCATTTTGTTTTTGTTTTCTTTTTCCTTTTTGTTTTGTATTTTAAATTACATTTAAAATATTATATTTCAATATTTGATTGGATATGGCTTTTGGCATAAAACAATAACAACAAAAGCTAGTTAAAAAATCCTAAAATTGGATTTGCAAACGTTTTCAACAAAACTGTCAGTAGATAAACTCAAGTCCCTTAGGGGAATAACAAGTCAATTTTTATTAAAAATTTATTTCCAATAACATGACGTATGTATGAGTTTTAAGAAAATAAATATTTTGTTAAAGAAATAAAAACGAAAGTTAGAAAAAAAAAATAATAAAAAATTTCTTTAAAGAAAAGACACATAAATTGTTACTTCGAATGATAAAACTTTATTTTAAAATTTAAATACAATAAAACCTAAACCGTTTTAACAATCTTTCCAAGGGATCATAATTTATTATCGCGTTTTGATTAACGCTTTGCATTCTCCTTCAAAGTAAAGAAAAGAAAAGAAAAAAGGCCACGAAATTATCACGAATGGAAAAATGAGAATTTCTTTCCATTTCTTTCATTTCATTAAATAAAGTTGAAATAGATAAAAAACAGAAGAAAAATAGAAATAAATGAACAAAGGGGTCCGTCCCGATTCATACCCTAATCAATTATTTGCTTTGAGGCATAAAACCATAAATTTTATGGCAAATGAACAAAAAGGGCCAAACAAAAATAAAAAATAAATAAATGATGACTACAAAAAAATTATAAAAGAAACACACACAAACATTGCAATTTAAATTCAATAATAATAGAAAAAGGGAAAAACGAAATCAAAATTTTTAACCGTCAAATGCCTTTAGCGAATCTTATCTCCTTTGATTGTGAGATTTTATGCTTAAATTTTAAAATTTTCGTGGTATCTTTTAGGGGCCATTGAAGTACTGTTAACAGGTTATTAAAACGTTCTTAGATTACAAGTTCAATACGTAGTTGTTTCTTGAGTTCTTACACAGTCCACCAGAGTTTGCTCAAAAACTCTTCGTCATGCCTATTGACATACAAACATACATAATTGGTCATTACAACCGTTCAGTTAGGCTTACAACCTAGCTTCTCACACCACTTGTATTGTGTGCGTTAATTTTTGTACATGAGTGTCAGGATCTACAGTTTAACGACGACTTCGAACTACAGATTTTTCATGAGAAAAATAGGCTCAGAGTCTAATAAACCAACACACTACCTAGCAGATTACTGCGACTTCTTCGCTATGTTATATGCACCGCAATTTATCTACCTATTCCTAAGCAGATGGTCATTCCAGTCGATCAGCGTATGGTTTGCGTAAGGATTGTATTATAGTATCGGTTCGAACATTATTGAAGGCTCTCCCAATATTTATGCATGCTGCAAGAGAATATAAATATGCTTTGTCATCTAGAGGGCTCACTATGTAGTGGGTGACTTCGTGTAGAGCGATCTCCCCTGAACTTTCTTTGATAAAGGAATTTTACTTAAAAGTCTGCCTTCTGTCAGATTTTTTACTCTTTAACATGGTATCGACATTATCATGCGTGCATACCAGAGATCAGCAATGAAGTATGCGTACAAAGTTGGCATCAAGCTCATACCATTCGAAATATGTTTGATTCATAAGCCAGCCTACTCATTTAGATTCATAACCTTTGAAAAATACTTCGAATACTTATAAGTGATTAGAGTGACTCGAATCATTTATCAAAATTTCCAGTCTTAGTTGTTAGGCATTTAAGCAAAGGCAGAACAGCAAACACACAACCTTCTAGTACTTTAGTGTTCGTACGCGACTCATACTTATTTTGTGCTTGGTGTATATGTTGAGTTATGGAGAGTCGAAATCAACAACATCATACGTGTTCTTAAGTATGAATATGATGAGTACTTCAAACTTTTAATATGAGTAGAGGTTCCATGATATTAAAATAACTATGAATACGTATAAGTATCAGAAATTAAGAGTATTAATCGATTCTACTCATCTTTTTGAATACTCATTGCTGATCTCTGGGCCCTACTATGTAGTGGGTGACCTCGTGTAGAACTGTCTTAACTGATCTTCTTTTGATGTCGGGGTTCTGTTCCAAAATTATCCTTTAATCAGATATTTTACTCTTCAACATGGTACCGACATTCTCATGCATACATACTAACATTACATGTTAGTTCCTCGTTTTTGAGAACGTTTAACTTGCTATTGAGAAAATTATTTGTGAGAATTCAAATCACTTTCATTACTTTAATGAAGATTATCATTTCGCCAACATTTTTTATAAAACATCATAAAATTCTCCTTTGCCAACCCATTTAAATTGTTTAGAAAAGTCGAAATCCCTGGCGGCAATTTGTTTTTGTTTCAATTTGTTTCTGCTTTTTTTTTTGTTTTTTTTTTTGATCACACTTAATAGCCCGCATAATAAATTTTTGAATGTTTTGTAATTGCTGAGACTATTATTTAAATTACAACAACAACAGTAAAACATAAATCTTTAAGAACAACAATAAAGTCTACAAGTAAACTAATGGCGTAAAATTTTAAGGATATTTTCACCTTTTTTTTAGAGTGGCCTTCATCTTAAATAATACAACAACAGTAATAACAATAATAACAATAAAAAAGATGAAGCTGAATTATGGCTCAATAATACTTAAATAATTCACCGCCAGGCTAAAAATCAAATGAACATTAAAACACAAACTCAGTGGAGTGGTGTGAGAGGCAATAACATCAGGACATTTATTTGTGATTTGTTTGAAGCTGTAATATTCTTAAAACGTCCTTAAGCTCTTTTAAAACTTTTTTTACTCTGTTTTTGTTGTTATTGTATGTGGAGTGTCATAAAATAGTTTTCAAAGTATGAGACTCTTATTATTGTTCTACAAAGGAAAACGTATCCATAATTTTCTACCGTAAACATTAAATGAAATGAATTCCTCTAGCCAACTCGCTGTTGTGTCATTCATTTAGCCAGTCACACTCTAAAGCATGGTTGAAACTCTGGTGTCAAGCAATTTAAAATATTTTCGCTGATGTTGAAACAGAAAAATGAAAAAAAAAACAAGAAAACAAAAATTGTGAGAAAAAAGCTGACAAAAACTTTTGACAGATTTTCGTTCTACTTCTCCCTCTCTCTGTAGACCACGTAGTTTTTTTTTTTGTTTTTGGCTTAATTTCTGTAAATGGCTTACAAAAAACAGGAAACCATGGGGAGGCAACTTTAATGGGACTATTAAGAACAAACATTTAACATTTTTTTGTTGTTTTTGCAACAACAGTAACAACAACATTAATAACTGTAAATATTTCTTTCTTATTTGACTGTGTTACATGTTTGGCCAAAATTCAAAAAAATGGGGCAATTTTTCTCATTTTTTGACTGAAAAACCAACTTTTTCTGTTTCGTAAAAACGGATTTAAAAAATGCGCGAAATTTACATGAAAAACAAATTGGCATAATTTTTATTGGGGAACACAAACAACATTTCACTAAATAGTGTACACTGTACATTGATAAAAAGTACTTTTTTTTTGGTACACTTTAAATTTTTAATAGCTTTTCTGTAGGCAATCATGGAACTTTAGGCTTGTATTGGTTTTTAAAACAATTGCCAATTTTTTTTTGTAAAAGTACTTTCTTTTGACACCAAAAATAGAAGTTTTAGTGTTTAAAGTCGACTTCGAACGATAGATTTTTGAGTACCTTTTCTTGGCAATTTTATTTACTTTCAGAGCTTTCGCCAGAAATCTCTTGAGAGGAAGTTGGAGTAGAAATATTTGTTCATGTTTCATGTTGATTGAGCCAAGGGTTAAACAACAAGCTCTTGTCTAGTAAGGCACCTACTAGACTACGGCAGCGAAACAACCATTGACAAAACTGAAAATATAATTTCAGAATTAGACTGAAAAGTCATTCTTATTAAAAGATATTATTTATGTTTAGAAACAAACCACTCTCTCGATGAACAAATTATGCATTTTAAAAGTAGAAAAATGAAATTAAAAAATTCAGAATAGTTGAACGGAGTTAGTGATTCCAAGAATTGAAATCAGTTTCAGATAATGAATGAAATCCTTGTAATGAAATTGCAGAAATTAAATAGTTTTTCTAAAAAAACTTAACAGGAAATGAAAATAAAACGTCAACTGAAGTGTTCTTTCATGTTGTTGTATAAAGAAGAGACGAAAGAAAATTGTACTAGGAACGAATTTCCAAGAATTTTATTCGAAGGTTTACTGGATCACTTTAGTTTTTTGCTAGAAGCCACATTTTAATGGTAATTCTAAATGTAAGCCAATAGGTGGTGTTAAGCAGTGTACAGACTGTAATGGAATCCATCTCCCTCTAAGTATATTACTGTATGTCTTAGCAGTGTAGGTTACTGGGATTTAAACATATAAAGGGAAATCAGCAGAAATCTTCCTCTATAGTAACGAAAATACAGTGATGCCATATTAATTACTATAAAACTTTAATGAATCAATAGAATACGATTTTCTTCTGTCTGCAGTGGTAGCATAAAAACAGGACCATCTTTTCTGTATCAGACATCTGACACAATGGAGATTACAATTGAATTCACACGTTTACAAAATAAAGATGAGACGAACCAACTTGCGTAAAGACCAGACAATTCTAGACCATATATGTGGATATATGAGGAAGAAAATTTACGTTACACCTGATAGACTCCAACTTAAGAACCTTATAGCAATTCTAAAGGGACACAGACCTCTAGGTATGCATGTCCAGAGGCTGGGAATACCTTATAACGGCTTTTGAGCAAGCTGTAACGTTTTCTTGGGCATCCAGAATATATTAACGGAATGTGTCAAGTGAAAGACAATCCGTATAAAACCCATAGCTTCATTCAACTTTTAGGATGGTGTGAGAGATACGAACCTGGAGTTATAATTGTTTGAGAGAAGAGGTAATATTGGTGTTACAAAGGGACCTAATAGGAGGTCCTCGCTAAACTAAGCTTATTGAGGCGGCTACCAATTAAAGCTAACCTAAGCATGCAAGTACTGGCGAAAATAAATCAATTCTTCTGCTTAACATAAAGTAAGCAAAGTAGTGAGTTCAGTAGACTCACAAAAAAAAAAACGCCGGAGATTCTGAGAATTAAAATGGAAATTTTTAAAAAAAAAATATATTTTTTCAATAATCCGTAAGCAATTTTTATTTTCTAAATCAACGGCAACAATTTAATTGCCTTTAGAAATAATTGATGGCTTGCTTTAATTATTAATTTTATTGCAAAATTGAAAATTTTTTCAATTTTTTTAATTTTTTCCTTATTTCATGTGTTTCCTTCACGCCCGCACTGTGAGTGACTAATTGCCACATAAAAAACTGAAGGAAAGAAAACAAAAAAATCAAATTAAACGCAACCCATTTTTATGAAAACTTTCCGGTTGTATTTTTTATTTTTTATTTTTATTTGTTTTTTGACATTGAAACGATTAAAATTAAACGCCTTGCGTGTTTCTTATGTGCGCCGAGCCAATTAAATTCAAATAAAAATTGAACTTTGGAAAAATACTATGCCATTTTCGAAAAGTCTAAACGCCTACCTTAACTCATTTGTTGGTGCTGTTGTTACTGATGACTGAATAAATTCACAAGAACGGTAAATTGGAATAAATTTTTGTCAAGGCTTAAAATATTTTGTAGAGAAATACAATTTTTACGGAAAGGATTTACTAAATGCTCCCTCAGTGTGTACGGTTTAACGTACGAAATAATATTGTGTGTGAATAATATTTTTCGCGTAGTAATGTGATTCCTGTATGTATGCATATGATGAGAGGATTTTTTTTTTAAATTACGCATGTTTAGTTTACATAACTATCCTTATGGATTGGAAATCAATATAACTTAGAAAAAAACAAATGTTTTCAGTATTTAATTAACAACAACAACAATTTTTCAATTCAGAATAGACTTTTTTGTAAATTCCGGAGAGGCAACCGATAATCAACATTGGTGCACTTACAGCAATGCCAAGAACAAGCGGTGTTGATCGAATATCATTGAGCAGGGGTAAACTACGGCTAAAATAGTACTGACAGAAGCCGCCGTAGTCTAGTAGGTAGTATGTTGGCTTATTAGACGTGAGGCCTTGGTTCAAGCCCCAGGTCAGACATCTCCAACAAAACGAAATATGAAAAAAATGTTTCTTTGACGGCTGCATCTCAGCATACGTATATCTAGCAAAAACTGTGAGCGTCAAATAAAAAACTCTAAACTCTATGTCTCGCCACTGTATATGTATGCATAAAATTTAATGCACACAACATAGGTGGTATGAGAAGCTAGGTTGTAGTCTTCTCTTGAAATTTCAATACTGTGTGTACAAAAAAAAATTTAATAAATAAATGAATATCCTTATAAGATAAATATGTACGTACATGTATTCTAAATTATCAAACGAAGTAATTATAATTTAAATATTTTTTTTTGTGCATAGTTATGCAATTCCTTATAAACAAAATACTTACAAAAGCCTCTTTGGTGGCTCAACGACAAAGTTTTTAGTCAGCCTACGTTTTTCAGTTTTTCTTTTTCAATTAAAATAAACAGAAAGAGATGAAAAGTTTCTCTATATTTTCTAATTCATGCCACCCCAGCCCTTAAGGTATTTTTTCATTAAATATTCGTTTTCCTTTGTAATTTTATTGACATTGTTTCACTTTATTTGTGTGTCAGTGTCATGCATATGAATAGCAATTGTATAAGTATGTATGTATGTGTGTGTGCATATGTTTATTTTGTATGAAATTTTAGAAATTTTTTCTCTCCGCCTTCGTTGTTGGGCCAAATTAATATAATAAAATTTAAAATAATTCTCTTCCATTTTTGTGTGTGTGTGTGTTATTTTTCCATTATAATGTTAAAATGTAAATAATAAATGTATTAAAAAAATTATAAAAAATAACAAAAAGAAAGAAAAAGTATTAAAACTTTATCTTTATTGGATTGTATTTCCAAGGAAAATATATAAAAAATATTTTTTATTATAAATATTTTAGAGAAAACTACACATGAATTTAAAGGAAATTCTAGATAAACATACAAATATTTATAACAAATGAAAAGTTAAAAGTTAAAAGAAAAATTCCTTAACATCTTTATTCATTAATAAATTAAATTAAATTAAATTCTCTTCTCTTCTGTTCTGTTCAATTTTAGTATGAAATAAAGCAGAAAAACCATAAGGCCAGATCAATATTTGATCTGTGATTTGTATGTTTCAAAGGAATGTTTTAAAAGTGTTGGAAATGGTGTTTAAAATACATTGTTTTAATTAGTAATTAAAATATTTGTTTATTATTTAAAATTCTTTGATTTAAATCGCAATAAAAAAATACCAGCAATTATCAGCAAAGTACATATTAAAGTGCTTTTAAAAATTCCAAAATAAACACCACAGCAACACTGTTAATAAGAATTACACAAACAAACATAATAAAAAAAAATGAAATACAAAAACATGATAAACAACACTGATGTGCAATAATATAATTGTGTGCATGTGTGTGTATTATATGTAAGGAGGATATAATTGACCATTAACATGGTAAAGCATACTATTGGTTTTTATACATCTACTTATAAAGGACAATCATTAAATTGCGAAAGAAAATCCTTTACTCAACCAAAACCAATAAAACTCCACAATAAAAATGAGAATTAAATCGTTAACAAATATCCCCAAAGAAACGAAAAATGAAAGTCCGGCATTTGAGTTCAACAATTGTTAAATAACTGTGTTCTCCACCACCACCACTAGTCTCCGCTCACCACTCTCAATGATTTCTGCTTGCATTCTTTGTTTTCAAATACAAACGATTACGTTTGTATTTGTGTTGTGCTTTCTTTTAAAACCCATAATAAAAGTTGATTTTATTATCACAGTTTGTTACATACACCCACACAGACACATCTTATATATAAAAATGAATGTGTGTTTGATTGTATGTTTGTATGTTTGTATGTTTGTATGTTTGAAGTTTATAGACGATTAAACGGCTGAACCGATTTTCTTGAAATTTTCACAGTATCTTCCTGTATGTCTGGAAGGAGTTATAGGCTACTTTTTATGTTGATATTCCAAATGAGCGAGGGGCCATGCCCAAGTATGCTACATACTACATACTTAATATTTAATTGCATTTGAAATATATTACTCATACGCATAGTAGTTACCCCTACAAGTATGCTATCTGTGATTCTTGATGTATAAAACCAAAGAAAATAAAGTGTAAAGAACGACGCGGGGGGAAAGATAGAAGGGAAAGAAAAAAATTTTGTAACCAACATTTGTGAAAAAATTCACCAAGTAAGAAAAAATATAACCAAAATTAAATTCGTAGACTTTTGTTTTATTTATTTTTTTTTTCAAGTTTAAATTATATATATAAAAATGAATGTACTTTATGGAATCGTAAACTATGCATTTAATCTTTAGCAAAGTTGTTGCGCATGAGCCAACGAAGGTTTCTAAGTTGGTATAACCAATTTCCGACAGGTGGCGCCACTGAAAATTCTTCGAAATTAATTAAATCGTAAACTGTGCATTTGATCCTGTGTTGAAAAGAAAAGAAAAGAGCATTACTAGCCTCAGAATCAGCATTGAGACTGAAAAATCTTCGAGTACATGCCGCACAGATCCGTTCGCATGAATCACTTGAACAATGAATCACTTGATCGAATGCGTACTACTCAGGCCCGTTCGTCTGAATCATCTGGACAACGGGAAACAAAATCAATAAAATTATTCAAACTTAATTGGATATTTGTCTAATGTCTTTCCTTCAAATTTATTTTAGTTTGTAGTGCAGCAAAGCGCGCAGGGTACAGCTAGTATACTCATAAACATAAAACCATTGACAAAATGAGTGCAAGCATGTGACTTTCTCTTTCACTCTATGTTTATGAGAGAATGTAAAATATTAAAAAATTTCTTCACATTTCTTTTGTTTGTTTGCTTAAGTATGAATGACCTTTAGTGTTTTGAATTTTTTGTGTTGATGTACATATCGACGCCTCCATTCTATAACGTTCTAAGTGTACTTAGAACGTTTTTAATGTTCTTACATTTTTAAATTCTACGTTCTCTAAATACTGTCAAAATTTGGTTAAAATGCGCCCATCCGTTCCGAAGTTATAAGGAAAAATCTACATAGAATACACATATAGTCGTATGTTGCGTGAAAACTTTGAGAGCTCATAACTCAAAACACACTTTTTCGACTTAGAATGTTATAGAACGGAGGCGTCGATATGTACCTTTAAGCTTTGCTGTCTCTTTTTCTCTCGTTTTACCTCTCACTCCCTTAGTTGGTTTTGTTTAAATCTTTTAGTTGTAAATTCGACAGCCATGCTATATTCCTTTCGTATATTACACTTCTACACTTAGAAAAATAAGCATTTAAGATCGAAAGAGTGTAAATGTTGTTTGTTTTGATAACAATGGTTAAGTAGTCCCAGTTTTTCGATTGTGCTCTGTATGCAAATGTGGTTTAAAATCGAAAATTAAATCCGATGATGTAACTACACAAAGGCTTTCTGGCCAAGGGCTTAGAAAGTCTTATAAACCTAGAGTGAAATTTTCTTCAACATACTTACATACATAATTGGTCATTACAATTCTTTAGTCAGGATTACAACCCAGTTTATCACATCATTTATGTTGTATGTATTAATATTAAACATGAGTAGCGGGACCTACAGTTTAAAGTCGATTCCGAACGACAGATTTTTGAGAAACTTTTCATGGCAATTTTATTTACTCTTAGAGTTTTTGCCAGAAATCTGCTGAGAAGAAGTTGAATTCACACGATTGCAAAATAAAGGTGAGATGTATTCATTTGCGTAGAGGCCAGGCAATTCTGGCCCTTATATGTTGATATATGAGGAAGAAAATTATCGTTGAAGCTGATAGACACCATTTTAAGAATTTCATAGCAATTCTAACGGGACACTGACCTCCAGGTCTAATAAGTTAATACGCTACCTACTAGACTACGGCTACTTCCAGAAAATTTTTCTTCAACGTTGATTTTTATTTCTCATTCGATGGTTACTTCAGCAAGTAAATTTCTTGCATATGGAGTTGACGAAATGGTAGTTCATAAAGCCGTAAATATCTAGTGACTCGTCGTCTTCGAATTTTCGAGAATAACTAAAAAAAAAAAAACAAACAGAGCAATACAGAGCAATATGATTGTATGTTAATCAATATGCTCACCAATTGAAGATGATTAACTAGACGAAAGGCGGTTTATTGCATGTGAAGTGTCCAGAAAGAATAATTTTACGTTACATTGACGTCAATTGTGATTTGACGCCGTTGGATTTTTTATGCGGTCAAGTTAAAGATCGTGTCTACGCAATTAGTTCCCAAAGTTAGAGATATGCTACTGGTAAACCACTTGTATGTATTAAATTAAGTTTATTTTATGAGGTGTTCTATAACATTTTTTTTCAGTGTATATTCTCTCCTATAAAAATCGTTTTTTGGGCTGAACCAAAACAAACAAATCTTCTCATAATAAAAATATAACATAAACTGGCCTTCAGTTCGTTTGATTGACTTTAAAGCTTCACATTAATTTGGAAAAAAAACACGAAAAACAATGAAAAATAATGATGTATGACGACGTCCGATTGTCATCACTTTTATGTGGTAATAATCGTGTGATCATTATTTGTGCAGAATAATGGCTTTTGCCCCACGTTATGCATTTTAAAAGTCGAAAAATAGGAAAATGAAATCGAAAAATTCAGAATAGTTGAACGGAGTTAGTGATTCCAATAATTGAAATCAGTTTCAGATAATGAATGAAATCCTTTTACTGCAATTGAAGGTGAAATTAAAAAGTTTTTCTAAGAAACTTAACAGGAAATGAAAATAAAACGTCAACTGAAGTGTTCTTTCATGTTGTTGTATAGAGAAGAGACGAAAGGAAATTGTATTGAAAATAAATTTCAAAGAATTTTATTGGAAAGCTTTCTAGGTCATTTTAGTTTTTTAAGCACCAAAAGCTCAAAGTGATTAAATGAATAGAGTGATGCCATATTACTATGAAACTCTAATGAATCTTTAGAATATGCTTTCCTTCTATCTGCAGCGCTAACTTATAAAACAGAACCATCTTTTCTGTATCAGACATCTGACACAATGGAGATTACAATTGAATTCACACGTTCGCAAAATAAAGATGAGATGAACCCACTCGCGTAGAGACTAGACAATTCTGACCCATATATGTGGATATATGAGAAAGAAAATTTACGTTACATCTGATAGACTCCAACTTAAGAACCTTATAGCAATTCTAAAGGGACACAGACCTTTAGGTATGCATGTTCAGAGACTGGGAATACCTTATAACGACTTCTGCACAAGTTGTAAGGATTTCTTGGGCATCGAGAATATATTAACAGACCGTGTCAAGTTGAAGGCAATCCGAACAAAACTCACGCTTCCATAGGCGTAGAAGATGCCAATAAGGAGTTACAATTGTCTGAGAGAAGAGGGAATATTGGTCTTACAATGGGATCTTGTAGGAGTGCCTAAGTAAACTAAGCATATTGAGGCGGCTGCCAATTAAAACTAACCTAACCATGCAAGGACCCGCGAAAATAAATCAATTCTTCTCCTTGATATATGCGAGAGATGATAATTTGAATTCTATGAAGTTTCAGTTTTACCGACAGGCTGCTGGAAAAGACAATTGAGGTTACTCTTAAAAAGGCTTGATGGAATGTAGTCCCAAAGAGCACATAAGCGATAATTGGTAATTGGCTGCAAGATTTGTTTCTATTGAGGAATAAATGTAAAGGCCAACCTATAACGTGAATAATAAAAGCGATGGCCTGACGACGCGTCGTACGTATTTTGTCTTGTTAACGATTTTCAATTCATATGTTTTTAATGCTGCAATAAATGCTATCAAGTAAAATCAAGTAAAAACGATGTGTCAACCATTTTTCTTTTAAATTTCTGTTAACGCTTAAAGTATTACAAGTTTTTTGGATGGTCTTACTTACCTCTTCCTTAGGCACCAGCGTTACTTTCTTCATGGGTGCACTGTTATTGACAACCACCGTTTCACGTTTCAATGATGGACGTTTTAAGGCTGAATTGGGTTTTTGTATCTCAACCATAATGTTTTCAGCACAACAACACAGGAAACAAGAAAATGGGGAAGGAGGATGGGAATGGGGATGTGGATGTAAGGAATAAAGGAATAAAGACGTTGAATGAAGACAAGGGAAATGATTGAAAGGAAATGGTAATTATAAGGAAAGTGTTGAAAATTAGAAGAAAAAAAAAAATAAGGAAAAATAGATAAAAATAGATGAAGGAAGAAATGGATTCAAAGGAAATGGAAATGAGTTTCTATTTTGTTATTTCTTAGGAAAATCGATAATGATAACGATAACGGAGGGAAGAAGAAAAGAAAGGAGCTTAAGTAGAGGAAGAGAAATTTACTTTGGAATGTTGAATTGTAACTGTTTAGTGCTGTTTTATGAGGAAAATATATTTTCTCTCTCTTTTTTGTTTATTTGCTTTACTTTTATTTGAATAATAAAATTTTGAGTTTAAGTTTTATGTTTCTTCTTTCTCTTTTGTTTTTTCTTAAAAGAATTTAAATTTTCGTTTTAGGAAATCCTTGCTTTTATTATGGGTTTGTGTTGCTTCCAAAATCATTTTTAAGGCTTAATTTTTAACATTTTCTTTGTTTTTTTTGTGTTCTTCTTCAACAAAATCAAAAAAATAAAAAAATTTTTCAATGTTTTTTGTGTGGGGTCTTAGAAAAGGGGTTTGCTTTGGAATTGTTTTTTTTTCTATAAAATTTTTAAGAAATAAAGTTTTTCTATTTGCTTAAACAATAAGAAATTCTTTATTATAGTTGAAATTTTTTTTCCTTTTTTTTGAGGAAAAATCCTCATATTCTTTTATAACAATGCGAGGCCAAAGTGTCATTTGCTCTGGCTGCTGCTACTACTGCTCCTGCTGCTGTTAATATTGCTTTTTAAGGATTTATTTGGTGTTGATTTTCAAATCTTTTTCTCATTCATTCTTTTGTTACTGTTGTACTTTTCAAACGTCTGTAAAGCTGTTTCATTATCTGCTTTGTTTTGCTTTTGTATGTGTGGCTTATTACCCTGTGATATGCCATTGTAAACTCATAATATGCCATCGTATGCGATACTATGTGTTTACAATTCTTCAAAATTTCTTTCTTCTTATTTGTTTATGTGATTTGGGTTTTTCAATTTTTAATATTAAAAGAAAGAATATTTCTTCTTTGTAACAAAAATTATTCCAAACACCAAAAACCAAAAATATTTGTAAGAAATGAAATGCTTTATGAACTCAAAATTCTATTCATGGTATGAAAGTATGAAATGGGTCTTAGGACAGTTTGTTCAAACGTATAACTGTTTACCTTAACCCTGGTCATGTATACATTTAGCACACAATAGAAGAACTTTGTGTAACCTTTGCTCGGTAAATGTGTTAAGAATTTTTGTATAAAATTTCATTAAACCCGACTTAATAGGGAAGTAAATCGATAACAATTATTTGTATCAGCATATGACTTCAGTAAGCAGTACCTCGTGTTATAGAAGCGTAACATAACCATGCTAAATAGAGTCCAATTTATAATTTTTAAACTTAACGCATACAGATTGAATTTTTATTGATAGTCTAATTAAAATTAAGGCAATAACATCCAAGAATACAGGATCAAAGACGTGTGTGAAGATAAATTCCAATTTAAAACCAAAGTTGCAAACCCACATTTTTAGCAGCGCCACTTTTTGTCTTTAACAGGGCAAAATATGCTATTAGCAGAGCATTGTTAACTGTTTAACAGTGGCCAGTGAAAGAAGTCGCCGTTGTCTAGTAGGTAGTGTGTCGGCTTATTAGACGAAAGGCCCGAGTTCAAATCCCAGGTCAGACATCAAAACGAAAATATGAAAATATTTCTTCGGCGACTTCCTCTCAGCAGATTTCTGGCAAAAACTCTGAGAGTAAAAATTGCCATGAAAAGCTTCTACTCATGTATAAAATTAAATCTAATTCTCATTATGATCATTATTGTTTATGAATAATATTGTTATAGGATGGTTGGATGGATTTCTCAAATCTCAAAATTATACCAGCTATTCCACTATCACGGTTCGAACGAGGACCCTCTGGATTACCATTTGCATTTATTCTGTATAGTGTACTATTTATTATATGTTCCAAAATGGCCACTGATCTAGAGAATTTGCAAGCAAAAAAATTGATAGTTTCAAAGCCACTATCACTTTATATGATACTATATTGCTGAATACATTAAGAGGCCTTGGAACCTTCCTTTTCATATAGTATGGTACTCATAGACCTAGGGTATTTCCCAAAATTAGCTTCTAAACAAGTGTGGCTGGTTCAGATGGATACTGTTAAATAGCTAACAGTACTCTGTTAAGGTCAAACTTTGTTCTGTTAAGAAGAAATTTTGCTCTGTTAAAGCCAAATGTCGCGCCGCTAAAATTTATGGATTGCGTCTTGGATTTTCAAATTCGAATTTATCTTCACACATCTTATCCTGGAAAAAGGCGACTATAATTTACTTCAGGCATGGAACCGTCCTTATTATATACATAAGGAAACTGTTGATTAGATGACCTACAAATCGTTACTCGCCGATGACAAATTAATATTTGTGGACTTGCCAACAGGCCTTTTGCTAGTACAGATAGCAGTTACTTTTTAAAGCGTCTAATGCCGGCGCTATTTCAAAGATACAGTGAGCGTCAAAAGAAACTGTACATAAAAAAATATGCATTAATAAATTACCGTTATTTTTATTTTAAAATTGTTTCATTGCCAATATTTAAAAATTAAACAAAAAAAAAAAAAAAATTACGAAAAATTTCAAAATATTGTCCAAATTTTTTCGGTCACTCTCCTTAAGTGCTAAAAGTTGAGTTTGGTGATTGTTAGAATTTTATCCATAAAGTACAGTTTCTTTTTACGATCACTCTATGTGAACTTAAGTAGGATATGTTTGGTAAACATATGCTGGAGCTGTACATAGCCTTTATATTTCTTATCCTTTTTTCAAGACTTATAGTAATTAATGTAGGTATTGGTGAGCGCCGTATTGGTATGTTAAAGCACAAACATCTATACCTGTCTGTCGAATTTAGTGTTTTGTAATTACAGTTTTCAAGTGCGTAAATAAAATCCTCCATCCCCATACACCCATACATAATCAATTATGGTCAAGGAAATTCAGGGTAATGGTAGTGTTGAAATATTTCGTGGAAAATAAAATTGAATAGAAAAAAAGAAAATAATTTCAATTCCTATTAGCTTAGTAAAGCTATTTTGATAACAATAATTAAAATATGAATTTTAAGTAGTAAACCATGTGGCAAATCCCTAAATACAAACAACAAAAGACACAAAACAGAAGGAGACTCGCAATTATTTATACAAAACAACACCCGCTGTATTGTTTTCCTCTCATTTTGAAGGCCAAACAAACCTTCAAATGGAGGTAAAATTAATAAAAAAAAAAAAAAAAGTAGTCCAATGCTAAGGTGTGCTGTGCTGAGCTCTATTCCAAGAATTTGAAAAAATTTTATACATTAGAGATGTGAAAGAAGGGAGGAGAATAATACAAAAACTTTTAATGTAATTTGAAGGAGCAAACAAAACAAAACAGAATAAAACAGAACAGACAGTCAGTTAACAAGACAGCCAGACAAACACCTCCAGACGAAAGTAATTGTAACACACATAAAAATTTCAAACAAGCAATTGTAGAGCATAAATAGGAAAACGGAAATTTATTACGCTTAAAACCTTGTTGTTAACGGTATACATGTACTTGTTGTTCAAGCGCTTCCCAAGGTAAACTCATACTAAAAGGATACGTGTTTACGACACACACTAAAGAGAATGAATGAGTAAAACACAGGATGAAATTATGATAAATTTTCGTTTTTGTTGTTTAAACCGATAAACGATAACAAATAAAAAAAATGCAAGATAAATGATTTATGGCCTGCCGAAAATAAAATACCTCCTCCACACCGCAGAAAACCAGAAGCAAATGCAGATAACAGATTTCAAAGAAGATGACAAAAAAAATCGTTTTTCTTTTTTTCTTTATAAAATTCGGTTTTATTTAAAAGAAAAATTGCCATTCATTAACCATTTGTTATGAAAAATAAAGAAAAAACAAAAAAAAAAAGGAAAATAAAAATATCTGAACACATACATACAAATCTAGAACAGAAAATTCATTTCGTTTTTCCACACACTGATTATCTTTCTTTATTGTAAAGCCTGATGTTTGAGTGTGTGCGTGCGTAAAATGATTAGGGAAATACCGCCATAATCACTGTCATTATATTTATTTTTGTGAAGATAAACTCATACATATGCAAGTACACCATACAGTTATCTATGCTTGTATGTAAATCTTCTTTCTATGGCTCAGATTCATTCTCTCTCACTCCCCCTCTCTCTCTCTCACTTAGAAGAATTGAAGTAAATTATGCGTAAAAGCGCAGATCAAGCAAAAACAATATTTTCATCTCTTTTTAAATGTACGTGGGTAGGTAAGAAAGGATAGTTTCGTTTAAATAATACATACATAATTAATCATTAGAATCCTTTTGTAAGCATTACACCTCGCTTCTCACACCACTCATGCTGTATGCCTTCATTTTATACATGAGTGTTGGGGGCCTACAGTTTAAAGTCGATTCCGAACGACAGATTTTTTGAGAAACTTTTCATGGCAATTTTTACTCTCACAGTTTTTGCCAGAAATCTGCTGAGAGGAAGTCGCCGAAAAAATATTTATTTTTTCATATTTTAGCTTTGATATCTGACTTGGGGTTTGAAGCGAAACCTTACGTCTAATAAGCCAACACAGTACCTACTAGTCTACGGCGAGAAAACATTTTCTGCCAATTGTATTGCAGAGCTGGTACTCTGATACCTAGTTTCTAGAACAAAAACTATAAGTGAAGTGCACTTCCGTGAAGTTCTCTTTGATCATTGATTTTGGCCAATATTTATGAGACGAGACGAGATCAAGTCCATTCCTTTCAAATTTATTCTCCGGTAATGAACAATTAAAAGAATTCTTCCCATAGAGACTTTCGAAATTTGACAGAAGATAACGGCCATTTTGTTGAACCTACATCTGTCAAATTAAATAGTCTTTTATTCAGTCTATTTGGTCAAATTACTATGAAGGGATAAAGCATTGTACAACATATGCAAATAATAAAATTGCTTTATCCTGTGGACATCCTGTGTGCCCCTAATTTTAATCGAAAAATTATCTTCAGCGGTGAGGCCCAATTCTGAATGGATAGGTAGGTGAACAAACAAAATTTGGGACGATAGCAATACACATGAGATCCAAGAGCATTCTAGGTATTCCGAAGAAGTCATGTTTGGTGTAGATTTTGGGCTGGCGGCGCATATTTTTTCGAAAACGACATTGGCTAGGTAATCACTGTTAACGGCGATTGCTAAGGTCAGTGATTTTGAAATTTTTTTGAAATGAATGGAACGATCAGTAGATTAATGATATGTGATTTGCAGTAAAATGGCTCTACGTGTTCTCACAGCTCATGCCATATTAGACTTATGTACATAGATTTTCCTGGTTTGTATTAATGCAGATGTCTAGTAGTATGTTGCCTTATTAGATGTGAGGTTGTGATTCAAATCCCAGCCCAAATATCTCTCATCTGTAGTATAAATAGGTTACATTCAAAGCGTATCAAATTTATTATTAAGAGTCTAATAACGATAATGAAAAATATGAAATTCTAATGTTCATAATCGTAATAATAATTGTGACTTTATAATGGCCAAACAAATAAAATCGATTCCATTTAACAGCCTTTAAGTATAACAACTATTATAAGGACTCCTTTGTTCACAAACATAGTGATATTCTGACATCAAAATGGCAGGACATCAGTTTGAGGAAGACAGAGAGAGAGAGAGATAGAGCGTGTGATTGTTAAATTGTGCTGAGAGTAAATACAATAAATTTGATTGCCAATGGAAGGGCGCCATAAGACTCCTCGCTAATACTATTTATTACAAATTTATGCTTTATAAATAATATTTTTACAATCGGCCTCGTTAAGCGTAATATTACTTTAATGTCATCACGCTGTAAAAGCTCTTAAAAATGTTTGTGTACTTAAATGTTACTCAAACACTGAATACGTGACAAATGACGCACATTTCCATTTCGAGATAAATTTTGCCTTCAGTGTATTTTACACTGGTAAACAAAATAGTGTTACAATAACTTCACGTTTTTCCTTCTGGTGGTATTTCAATTTTATTCGCATTTAAGTTTAATGCCAAAAGGTAAGCAAACATTTACACAGAAATTCTCTTACACGAATGGAGAATTCGAATTTACCATCCCGATAATGATGTTTGTGTGGATGAAAGGATAATTTAATTAATTTTAAACTAAAACCATAATTATTGAAATTTTTAAAAAAACTTTTCAACATATTTTTATCGTATATTTTGCGGAAATATTATTTTTTAATTTCATTTAATCACACCACGGGAAAAAAACAACATTCAACACTTGGTCTTTGGTTGGTTTGTTGAGGTGCGGTGCAGTTGTGTTTGTCTGAACGATAATTTCTCTTCTTATGTTTTTTTTATAATGCATACATGCAGTATAAAATAATTTAAAATTTAAATTTACATAGTTTTTCTCTCTCTTTCCAACTCTCTCTCTCTCTCACTGTCTCTTTCTGTCTATATTTCAACGTACATATGTTAACAATTTTTAAGGAGTCTGTTGCAGTATAAAATTAAGAACAACAAAAAAAAAAGCATACAAAATTCTACTACAATTAAAACAACAATTTCCTACGAAATTATTAAAAAAAAAAGTCCATTAGGAGTTTTCAATGAGTGTTTTAAGATCGCATTAAAAGTTTTAATTAAAATTGAATTATTTTCACATAAATTTCCTAAAAATTGTTTTCAAACAATTTTTTTGGTTTGTTTTTGGTTTTTCTTAATGAGTATTTCGTATGTTAGTAATTGCGTTTTAAAAATAATTTTCTTTAGTTATACTTCCCCTTAAACAATTCAATCAATTCTACATGAAAACAAACCACATTCCTAAAAGAAATGTTTAGCCTTTCCAAAGCAAATTATAAAAGTTAATCAAGGTTTTAAAACGGATTCACATCGAGAATAACATCCTGCATCTTCAGGGACCACTTGTGCAGACAGCAGTCATGAAGATGCGGTAGTCTTGTATAGCGTGTTGGCTTACTACCAGAGATCAGCAATGAGTATTCATAAAGATGAATAGAATCGAATCATACTCATAATTTCTGATACTTATTTTAATATCATGGAACCTCTACTTATATTCAAAGTTTGAAGTACTCATTACATTCATACTTAACAGCTCGCATGATGTTGTTAATTTCGACTCTCCATAACTCAACATATACACGAATCACAAAATAAGCATGAATCGCGTACGAACACTAAAATACTTACTAGTGTGTGTTTGCTCTGCTTCTTGCTCAATCTTTTTGCTTTTTTTGTAAATGCAACAATAACTAAGACTGCAAATTTTGATGAATGTGTCGAGTCACTCCAATCTAAATGAGTAGGCTTATGAATCAAACATATTTCGAGTGATATGAGTTTGATGTCAATATTGTACGCATACTCATGGCGACATGTACTTATAAATCAACGTTGTAGTGAGTATGAATGAATCAGAGTACACAGTTAAATATCAATATTGTTGACTTACTTATATTCAAAATTTCATGAGAGCTTATGTGTTGCGAAGAAACGATTTATTGCTGATCTCTGCTTACTACACGCAAGCTCATGAGTTCAAACGTCAGCTCTGACATTACTAACGAAGAGAAAAAATTTTCTTTGTGAAACTTCCTCTCTGCAATGTTTTGACAAAATTTTGAGAGTAAATAAAATTGCCATGAAAAGTTTCTCAATGCTATCGTTCGACATCGACGTTAAAGTGTAGTAGCCGCCGCTAATGGATAAAATCAGTAGCTAGGTCTTCATATTAACAATATATGTAGGTAAATCGTTTGAAGAAGAGAAGATCAACCAAGGGTCCCATGCCCTATTGACATACACCTAAGACATCATGTAATCTTGTTATTTGATCACTATTAGGAATACCACGCCAGACTGTATATAGGAAGTGTGTAACTTGTACAAACTTCCCTAAATTCTTCCACTTCATTCCTCTAAGACGAGTTATGTCTGGTATGGTGTCATCTAAAAAATATTCGGATTTCGATCTTACATAAGCTGGTCAATGATCCATGGTTTCGATGTATTCAACTATATTCTGATGATAAAATTTATGGTTTTGGTTGATCCATGGCTCTAAAGCTTGAAGACTTATCATATTAATTAACTGCTACAGCAAGGCTTGGTATTCTCGGAAGCTGATCCGTTCACCTGAACAGAGTAATTAATAAAATCACGACTTTTTGAGACTTTTTTTTAATAAACAAGAGTATGTTTAAACTGTAAATTCGGCCTGATCTCTGGCACCCTCTGCATTCCTTAATATTCTATGAGGTTTGCAGAATATGTTCGAATAACTAAGTTTCGGGCAAGCAGAGCCTAGGTTTACTAAGTTTTGATAAGCTGTGTACGGTATATTTTTCATTTAATAATTCCAAACGTTACATTACGGCGTAGGTGGTAATATAAGTAGTCCTGGCCAACTGTATATTTATTTTTTGTTATTATTTACAGTTACTTTGTACCACATGCTTTTCGTTTGTTTTTCAATCACTTCCTTCCAGTCATTTACTTTCAATTCTTGTTTTTTCTCCTTTTCAATGCAAATATTTTCGAATACCATCATCATCACCCCCTGCACTTATTTCTGGGTATTTAAACGCATTTAAAAGGAAAACGGCGTTATCCTCCAAAAGAGTGAATGTGCTGAGTGAAATAAATGCTATGCTACAGAGAAATCAAGGGAAACGGTGGCTTAAATATAAAAAAGATTTTCAAATAAAACTGCATTAACGGTGGCATTGAAATTCGTTGAAAAGGAAAAGAAAGAATAAGGAAGAAAAGTACAGAAATATTTAAAGGAATCAAAAAGAAACTCATACAATAAGCAGAGAAAGGATAGGATCCATATATGTTCTTGGAAATAGTAGATGCCTTGTTATTGTTTTAAGGCGCTTTGCTATTTGATTTCGATTAAAATTTTCAAAATACACTTAAGATTTTGATGAAACCTTATAGAAGGAATTAAAAGATGATGAAAAAGAGATAAAGGAATGAATTATGGAAATTGCTAAAGGCCTCTCTCCAATATTTTTCTGGGAATAGGAAAAAATTTCCTAACTATCAGATTTACACACTATCGTTACGAAAATGAAAAATCTAGATATTGACGTTTTGCTATTACATCGTTTAACAATAAAATTATAAACAAAAACTACACAAACAAAACAATGCAGTAAACAAACCTGTTTACAAATTATCGTACTGCTTTATATATAAATACAAACACCAGCATAATAAAAATGGCAAACAAGTAAACAAAAATATACCAACAAAAATATGCGAACAGTAGCACACAGAATTGTGCGAATAATAAAGAATTTTAATTAAAAATAAACACAAAATTTCTTTTTATTTTATTTGCAATCTACGGGCTCATATTTTAAACGTTTTCAAAAGGTAAAAATGTAACACTATGAAGAGTATTGGCAGTCCTAATAAGTTCACAGAAGAGTATGTGTGCTGTCAACAAAAATTTTTTTCCGTACCTTCAGTAGCGCACTTCTTAAAATCGTTGTGAACTATTAAAATCTTAAAACAAATTCCTTTTTCGAGTATTTCCGCGAAAGGAAACACCAAAAATGAAACAAATTTTTGTTTGCATTTCTTTAACTGTGAAATGAATTTGAATTGTAAGTGTATGGGTGAGAGAGTGCGATGGTGGTTTAGTACTGTAAATAATAAGTGGTTTTCACATACCATTTAACGTTGCCTACGTATAGGCGTTACATGATGTAAAAATAAAACATTTCCTGGAATATTATTTGAATTATTCTTTCTTCTTCATCTTAACAGAATATAAAGCAGATGCAATTTGAATTAAAACAAAAAACGCAAATAAATTTATGCATTCGTAAGTAAATAAGGTCACATGTTGTAAATGTAAAAAGCGTACAAAACATATTTTTATAGAGGCAATAAATCTGATAATTAAAGTCTTTGTTTTCATATTTATAACACTCCATTAAAATTTCATTTCGTTTAATTTTTTATAGGAATTTTATTTCTTTATAAAAATTTTGGTTTTTTAGACTGTTTTTCTCCAACCAAATGATTGCTACGGAATTATGAATTTTCAAAAGAGGCTTGTATAATAAGGTATAGGCATTGAGTGTCGCAATGACATCAGCGCAGAAAACTGTAACTGTTCAAATGTACAGCTTTATTGCTATCAGAGATCAGCAATTAGTATTCAAAAAGATGTGTAGAATTGAATCATACTCATAATTTCTGATACTTATACACATTCATACTTATTTTAGTATCATACTCATACTACTCATATTCAAAGTTTGAAGTACTCATCATATTCACACTTAACAACACGTATGATCACGTGTTTGATCTGCTTGCTGCTCTGTCTTTTTTGCTTATGTGTCTTTTTTGTAAATGCCTAACAACTAAGACACGAATCATTTATAAGAATTTTTCTAAAGTTATGAATCTAAATGAGTAGGCTGGCTTATGAATCAAACATATTTCCAATCGTATGAGTTTGAAGTTAACGTTGTACACATACTCATTGGAACCTGTACTTATAAATCAATGTTGTAGTGATTATGAATGAATCAGAATGAATTGTTGACTTACTTATATTCAAAATTTCATGAGTGCTTATGAGTAGCAAAAAAACGTTGTAGGTAGGTAGGTATATTAGGTGCCTCTACACAATTCCACCAAAAAGAAATTTAAAAACCTAAAAAGAGCGGCATCGGTTCATTCAGCAAGCATTTATTTCAAAGAGATTCTTGATATTCTTCCTTTATTCAATTTGTTTTGAACTTTTTGCACAACCCTCGTATCGAGAAGAAATCAAAAATCCTTAAAAAAAAATTATTAAAAATAAAAATCAGTGCCACATTATTGTTGGTGGATGCACTTGCAATTTTATTTTCGTTCAATATCCTTGAAAGTATTTTTGAAAACAACAAAAGGAAAGGAAGTGAAAATATTTTCATTTTGCCATTTTTATGAATGATTTGGCAGTTTTCTGCATATTAAAACATAAGAAACAAAAACAAACACAAACACAAAAAAGCACAATGATTTGGTGTCTTGTATTGTGCAGTGGAAACTGTATTGAAGAAACTGAAAAAGGAAGGAGAACCAAAGAAAAATTTTTTGTTTTCTTCAAAAGGATTTCATGCCAAGAGCACATACGAGAGTTTTTAAGAAATATCTTTTGCTATATTGCAACCAAGTGAAGTTTGTTCAATTTATAGAAATTATGTGTTAAACCTAGACAACCTCTTGAGTCCCTATGTTTGAACATCTACAATGAATATGAAAGGTCAGACAAAGGAAAGCGAAGGACTCGGTCAGCAAAATTTTCTCACTAGTATATGCAATAGGCGTGGTATACGCAAATGGTGTTGATTCTCAATAACCACTGATGGTAACCCTATTGTCCTAGAACTTGCTGTTTAACTGGAAAAACTTGACTAATGAACACGAAACAAAATCGCAAATGAAAGGAAAAAGCCTTCGTAAAAAAAATCATTTTAAAATTGATTCACAGCTTGTTTTGTATATGCAAAGCGTTTATCACTTACTTACACAATTAACTGGTAATTGCAACCCAGTAGTAAAGATGTCAACCTAATTTGTCGTTGTGTTGTCGTTGTGATGTGTTTGTTAATTTTATCCATGAGTACCGGGACCCACAGTTTAAACGACAACAGATTTTTGAGAAACATTTCATGGAAATTTTATTTACTCTCAGAGTTTTTGCCACAAATCTGCTGAGAGGCAGTCACCGATGAAATATCTTTCATATTTTCATTTTGATGTCTGACCTGGGGTTTGAACCGTGGTCTAGACTACATATCGCAAATATACCTTCGGAATAGACTTGGTCATGTCTGGAGTATGAAAAACTGGATTTGATTTTCAAGTTGAGATCTCTAAAAGGCCAGCCAATTTCTTTTAAAATGTTACTTTGTGAGTTTCTATTAAAAAGATTTCATATTGAACACTTACAATCTACCTCTTAGGTTCTATTTCTTCTTGTGTTCTCTTCTCTTTCGTATGACAATTACACAGAAACAGTGTATGCGACTGTATTTAAGTGCCAAGAATTCAAATGTAAACAAAATATGAAGTTTCAAGGGAGTAAATGAGTTGGATAAAGAGCTCTTCAAGTGTATGCTAATTGAATGACACTCACACACCCGCACATAAGATGAAAACAACAACAGTCAATTTGTAAACAAACTCTAGCACACACACACACACACAATAACTAGTATAATTATAATGGCTGATGGTCATAAGATTGTACGGTACATGAACACTCATGAAATACACATCCACACGCACAATTTGTATATGAAAACAGTAAACAAAACTACAATTATAATCACTACAACAGCAACAATTAAAGATGCTTGTTGTGTCGTCTCCCTTCGTCAACAATTGTTTTTGCAATAAAAATTTACTTTCGGAATTGTTTTTTTGTTATTGTTTTCCTGTTTTTTTTTGTTTTTTTCGTTTTAATTTCAAAATATTTTTATGTAATCTAGTGTAAACAACAAACAGCAGCAGCATCAGCCGCAGTAGCAGCAGCGGTAGTAGTAGCAGTAATGCAGCAACAACATTTTTAGTTGTAAATACTACGATACGTTGTATGTATGTTCATATGACGCATTAAATGAAAATTTAAATTTTTTTTAATTCAATTGTTTGATTAACAAGACAAAATAAAAACTATTTATAGAGGAAAATTCTTTTAGCTTTTGTTTGCAGAAAAAAAAGCGAGAAAAGTAAAGAAACTGAATTTATTTTTTATTTCAATCCCAAGAGGAAAACAAACCAGAGTTTGAAACCCAACCAATTCACACTTTCACATTCTTTTTGAAATTGCGCGCCAATTATAATTTGTTTGATTCTGTTTTTATTTTCTCTTTCTATGTTTGATTTCAACACTTTCACTGTGTGTATAATTTTTCTAAATTTTTTCCTTTACTGTCCGTCGAAACGTTGTAAAGCGTTTAAAGGTAAACAATTGACTGCTGAGTGGGTAAATGTTTTGTTCTTACAGCCGTTCCAAGAAGCTTTAAATGTCTGTCAGAAACATTCTGCTGTCAACAATCTGATGCTTTCAAGAAACACACAAGGTGTCCTAGAGAGACCGCTTGTCTAATAATTCATTGGTTCTGTGCCGTTTACTTTGATGTATGGCTGCTTTGTTACTGTCAAGTTTATTGTTGCCATACTGAGTGTCAGATCTTTAAGGGAAATGCCAGAAAGCTTTCACAGTAAATGTTATAAGTTAAGAAAGCTTTTTCATTTATAATGAAAATAAAATTTTTGTATGATTTTAAGTAAAATAACACAGCTTCAGAGCTTTTTGTTAAAATGGAAGTCTATCAAAGGTGGTGTTTTATACTACAATTTTATATACAATTACAAAAAAGAAAGCTTTTAAAGCTTTTAGGAAATTATACGAAAAGGAAATTATTTAACTCATGTGGTTCTATGTCACCGAAGGCAATCTAAATTTAAACACAGGGTGTTTATAGCAATTTTCAAGATTTCATGTTTGTCTTGGCTTTGTAGAAGAGTATAACAGTTTAAACAAAAGTTACATAGCTTAGCTGCCAGAGTGTTGAAAGGATACAAATTACTAGAACAGGATACAAATTTCATTCCAGAACCATACAAATAATCAACCCCATAAACCTAAAAGAAAATTATACGTTTCTTTGGTATCGTTAGGCCACTAGATATGTTGACAACGTATTGTTGACGTACAATATAGTCCACATACGACCGAAAATCTGAAAAGAAAATTTTCACGAAATCCTTAAACTTTCCGGAGGCTTAGATTGCTGAGGTTAACGCCTATGATAGGCTTGCTCAAGCACAGAGTTTATTGCCGAAACAGCTACATAACGTACATTAATTTCCAAAGGAAATTCAGAGTCAGAAGACTCTCCATTATATTTTGCAGTGGAAAGTGACGTGCTCATTATTATTTCTCACACAGCAACAGATTTCTAATCAAGAAAATCAAAAATGCCAATATAGCGCTGTTTGCGGTTAAATTAATTACCGTTTCAAGCCCCCAAGTAAACTGAAAATTCCTCATCAAAGTTTTCGAACTAAAAGAGACTTCTATCCCTAATGCCTTCTAAAAACATCACAGAGAGAAAATTGAATCAACAACATCATAGGAAAGTTAAGCGGCGTCATCTCTTTTGAGAAAGAAATCCCAACACTACACTGATATCACTACAACAAATATATGTCCACAGATAGGCAACGAAGATAGCAACTCTATCATACTAGGATCCTTAATTGGTCATCAACATCCTTTAGACAGAATTACAACCTAGTTTCTCACACCACCAGTGTTGTGTGTATCAATTGATTTTTGAGAAAATTTATCATGGCAATTTCGTTTTACTCTCAGAGGTTTTACTCTTGCGCATGTTACCACATATTTTTCACTTTTTAATTCACAAAGTTCCGTCTAATATGGTCAGCAAGAAAATTTTCTATTACCTGTCACCTTTACTGTTATCTGTTTTGGGTTTCAATTTAAAATTTTTTTAAGTTTTAAAGGATCCACACTAACATCGCTATTTTTGTATGAGTGTGTGTTTTTCTTTCTAATTCATCTCAGCAATTTGCTTTTGCAGCTTTTATTCCATTTATTGCAGCAATTTTACTTAAAAAGCCATGTTTAAACTGAACATTTACACACAAATTGTTGCCTGCAAACTCAACACGAAATATTTCTGGTGGTGGCTTTTCATTTTGCAATGAAACAATTGAAGCAAAAACTAATGCTACTCCCATCATATGCATTCCATATAAGGCATATGGGAACAGAGACAAGCACAATAGTCTGGTAGAGAACAGAAATGTGTTTTTAGTTCAGAAACTATTAGTATGTGTGTGTGTGTATATGTGTGTGGTTTTCCATTATTTTCGTCAATGCTGCCCCCGGAAGAAAAATTTCCTTAATTGAGTTCAGTTTTCCATAAAATTATTGTATAATTTGTATTAAAACAATAACAACAACAATAGCCAGAATCTTTATTGTTATTATTGCTGTTGTTTTTTTCTCCCAATTTGGTTGTGGTTGTAATTATTTGCTTCGTTAGGTTACCACTACATTTGCATTACATTACTATTGTTGTTATTGCTTTAACCAAAGTGTGAGTATGAGTATGAGTTCGAGAGTGTAATGAAATTGTTTTTTTTTAGAATGGAAGTGTTACTTGCAAATTCTCTTTTCTAGAAATGAAGCCGTAGTTTTCTTAAATTTTAATGTAAACAGTGAGAGAGAGAGAGTGACACAGTTAGAGAGGGGGAGAGTATAAATGACAATTTTTGGTTGTGTGGGTGTTAGTTATTTTAACCAAAAATATAAGGAACAAAATTAAATGTGAGTGAATGTTTGGTACGTGTGGAAGAGTATATTGCATATGTGTATGTGTAATTGAATTTTATCTCGTGTAAAGCCGTTGGAATGCAAGCGTATGTATGTATATATGTCTGCTGTCGTATAGAGTGCCTCGTGTGTTAATTGCTGTTGACTTATTGTCGATTAAATTTAATGGTTTTACGGATGAATTTCTTTAAGACATTAAGGAGGTATTAAAAAAAAATTTTAAATAAATTAACATGGCAAGTGTAGTGGTTTCTATGATAGTGTAGCGTTTGTTATAAAAAACAAGAAGGGCCATTCAATAGAGGAGAGGATCTGTAGACTCAAAAAGACGAAATAATTTCTTGCATTTGTTTTAACAAAAACATCTTCTCACACATTTTTTTTAACAAACCAAAAATGTTATTACCACCCTAATAAGAGTGTGTCTGATTACTGCACCCTTACTCAATTCACTTATTTCCTGTGGTTGCCAGCGAAATTCAATTATTTTTACTGCCAGTCAGTCAGACGGTGTGTAGATGTTTGCCCGAGACACTGTCGTTACCAACAGGTAATAGCGAAAATTCAACGATAAATGATGCTGCATAATAATGAAATTATGCCAGACAATGTGAAAGAAAAAAAAACAAGAATGTAAATAAATAAACGTGGGAAAAATGATTTCTTGTATACGTTGAACATAAATTTCGAAGCATGTCAATAAATTATATCAGTCACGAAGTAGTGGAGAAGAGCGTTTGCATAGGGAAAGTGCTTGCAGAGCAAATGATTAATAAAATAAATTCATCATTATGAAGGTATGTTAAAGTTAATAAATGTTTCGATTTTATTTTTATTAACCTTGTTATGATGCATGATGATTATCATTGACAGTGTGTTTCATTATTTGCGAGAAGGCTTTTAAACGTAATTGAGAGTGAATATTCATAAATTATTAATAATTCATAAACTACGACAAGTACTTTCATATTTATTTCATATTTTCATTAAACTATTGAGAAGCTTTCCACTTTATTTATTTTTATTATTGTGTTTCAGGCTTCACCAAGTGAATGACAAATTGATTAAACAATCTGTAGATTAATATTTAAAAATATTGTGTAGAAAAAACAAGGTATGCATGTTGCAAAAATAGGCTTAGTGTTTCTTATTTGGTGCTGATACAAGATCGAGATATTTTTGCATTCGAGATGTTTAAAAAAAAGAAAGAATTATTAGGTGTATAAAGAGGCACTGATAGTACTCTGCTAGAGCATACTCTATAAGCACATGTTGAATTGGGCAGGAGGCCCATGTAATGTGTACTGATACAAAGACTAGTTTAAGTGGAGAATATTAAGACGTATAAGCGTTAGGCAGAATTGATTTAGTTGGAGCGTCTTAGGAACTTTGAGGAATATTATCATATGGTTATGAAAATGAAAAAATCTAGATATTGGTGTTTTACTTTTACATCGCTTAACTTTAAAACTATAAATAAAAGCTACAAACAATGCAAGTAAACAAACTTGTTTACAAATTATCGTACTGCTTAATATAACAACAAACACTAGCATAAAAAAGGTAAACAAATAAACAAAAATACACAAACAACACTACAATAATAAACCTAAACAACTATGTTTACATTTAGAGAGATTTCGAGAAGGCGAAATCATGAATGTTCACTTTCAAGAACATTTATCAGACTGTTTACTTTGCCATAAAAAAGGCAAGGCAAAGCAAGCGAGTGAGTTAGTGAAGTTCAGTCAGTCTTGTGTGAAGACGCGGTGAGTTTGAAGAGAGTAATCGTGGTTTGAAGATCTCTGTTACAAAGATCTCTCGAATAATTGTCTAGTAACTTTTATTGTTTATGCAAAATAGAAATAACAAAGAAAAGCAATTGTTGTTGTATACATCAAGTTGTGAACAGTGGCACTCATTATTGTGCGAATAATAAAGAATTTTAATCAAAACTAAGCACAGAGTTATTTTTACTTTATTTGCAACCAACGAGGTCATATTTTTTAAAAGGTAACAACGTAACAATATGTACCTTTGAGAAAACACTGGGCCGTAAAAGTTTTTTATTCGTGCCAGCCAGAGTAAATAAATGTTTAATCAAAAAATATATTTTGAAACAAATACGGTCCACTTTGTTAATTTCTACTGTTTTTTTATGAAATTATTCGGCTTATGCCCTGATGAAGTCAAAAGAAATCAAAATGCGTTAAAATTTTTAATTGAATATTTAAATTCTAAACATCAATTACAAGCCATAAATGCAAAAGCGAATGAAAAATTTGTCTTTAAAAACAATTTAAACAGCGACTGCAAAAAGGCATTAAAAATTCATAAAATATTTACGCCTCCATCACGAACGGTCGCACCATCAGTGGCTCGAATTGATGTTGAAGTTTACCAAGAAATTTAAAACGAATTTTTTGTTTCATTCAAACATTTTAAAAATGCCAATATTCAATTTTTATGTCAATTAAATAAATAATCCAGAGAAAAATTTTATAAATTGATGAACATCAGTGTGAACATCATTCGGTAGTTTATTCTGTATTTCTACGTTTATTTAGTCAATCATTGATGCATGCATTACAGTATTATGCATGATTGTTTAATAAAACAACAAGCAATATTTTATTCCAGTTGTTCTTGTTTTTGTTATTTTATAAATGCAAAATTATTATGATTGTTTTTAAATTAAAAAAAAAAATGGAAAATGAAAAACTGGAAAAATCAATTAAATTTTATTACTTGACTTACTTGCAAACGGAAATTTATTTTTTAACTCATTGCAGTTGATTTAACTGCAATTGTAGCTTGTTCCTGTTGTTTTTAATAATTATTTTGTTGCTATATTACGTGCATTTGGTGAAGAAGTATCCTTACGTTGGAAAAAAAATTTTAAAACTGAAAAAGTGAACATCGCGAGAAATTCAATGACATTCGACAGAAACACTTGATTTCTCAATCCTTTGACGATAAAATATTTGAAAAGAACACTTCGTGGACCGATATTCAGTCCTATGAATAGAGAAACCCCACCCACATTTAGTTCAAATCTAATCTTTCTCAGGAGATTGGTTATCAAACGTGGAGTAACAACATATTTTTAACAAATGATCGACATGCCTATACATTCTTGAGTAATTGTTGAATGTCTATCATACATAATTGGTCATTAGAACCCTTTAGTCAGGATTATGACGTAGTTTCTCGCACCACTTATGTTGTGTCTGTTAATTTTATACATGCGTGGCGGGACCTACAGTTTAAAGTCGGCTTCGAATAACAGATTTTTGAAAAGCTTTTCAGGGCAATTTTATTTACTCTCAGAGTCTTTGCCAGAAATCTGCTGAGAGGAAGTCAGCCAAGAAATATTTTTTTTATATTTTCGTTTTAATGTTTGACCTGGGGTTTGAACCGTGGTCTTACGTCCCAACACACTACCTACTAGATCACGGCGACTTCAATGCCTATCAGGATAGTTAAATTGTGTGGTATAAGTAATGTATTGGACTTAATAATGCAACATGTCGAGAGTAATATATGATTGTTTGCTGGTGATCAGGGCAAGGAAGCTTTACTGAGCCTATACTTAGCAGTGTAAGAGAGCATATTCTTGAATGGTTCTGTTCCATAGAGTTTATTAGCAATACGTTAATAAAAGTCGAGTGCAGTAAAAGACGATCCATTGTAGACATCCTCGGGGGGCATAGTTATCAACCGAGCCATGAGGAGATAGAGTATACATCGGGGATGTGCCACTTTTTCTTACAAACTTTATTTAATAACACGAGAAGAGTCGAATTCATCGTAGTCTAGTAAGCAGTACGTTGGTCAAACATCTCCAATACAACGAAATCTAAAAAAATATTGCTTTTGGAGATTTCCTCTCAGCAGCCTTCTACTAAAAACTCTGAGAGTGACACAAAAATTCCGTGAATAATTTCTCAAAAAGAGAAAACTATTATTCGGACTCGGTTGCATTGTAGGCTGCGCTACTCATGGATAAAATTAATACATACAACGTGGGTGGTGTTAGAAACTATGTCGAAATCCTGACTAAAGGGTTCTAATAACCAATTACGTAAGTAAGTAATTTGGAGTTGAAGAATGCAATTGAAGAATTTCTTTGAATAACTTCATACGATTTACTTACTTACTTAATTGGCCATTAACAACCCGATTAACGGATTTCGGCCTGCCTTAACACATTCTTTCAGGCGCCTCTGCTTCTTGCGCGCCTACGCCAGCTGGTCGCACCAATCGACGACAAGTCTTTCTCGATTTGGTCCTTCCAACGCAAACAAGGTCGTCTTCTCCACCGATTTCCTCAGATCCCCGCATCAAATACCCGTCTCGACGAAGCATCCTCTTCCATTCGAACGACATGACCGAGCCAGCGCTGCAGCAGGATGTTAATACGCTAAACAATGTCTATGTCGTTGAGAAGCTCATACAGCTCACTGTTGTACAGAAGATCTTACGTAGGATTTTTCTCTCGAATACTCTCAAGGCTGCTGCATCAGCGCTTAATAGAGTCCGTGCCTCTGCGCCATAGAGCAGCACTGGCTAGATGAGCGTGTTGTAGAGTGTATCAAACATAATTAATTTCCTTTTCTGTATATAATATCACAGTAAACTTTTATAAAAAAAAGTTCCATCGCATATTTAACCCGTCATTGCAGTTAAACTTGTAAACTTGTAACACTGATCTGATTTTCAAATGATGCATAATGTTGGCATAGAATAGAATTATTTAATTTGTTTTCAGAAAATATTTATACATTTTGTATCAATAATTTGATGGCAAATTCAATTTGAATTAATTGATAGAAAATACAAATACAACAACTAAATACTTTGCTGTCGATTATGACCGACTAAACGCAGCTCTACGGAACAGAATTTTCTGTTTAAATTACTTGGCATAGTAACGTGTATATAAGTTACTGTAAAAGTTGAACTAGTAACACAACACACTGGTAATGGGGCGTATGTATACTGTACACATGTAGTGCTACAGTGCAATAGCGCTTGTATTGAGGGCATGCAACGATTTTAATTGAGTAAAATTTTCTTCCTTTTTTCTGCTATAAATTCAATTTGAATGCAGTTCAATACTAAATAACGCTGTGACATTTGCAGTAAAATATTTATTTTTAAATGGAATGGAGTTCCGAGTGCATGCCAAATAATTTCATTTTTCATTTGCCTAAATTTTATTTGATTTGAATAAATTTATGCCAGTGAAAACGAATACGAAAAGATACAATTAAGTTGACATGAATTATTTTTCTATTGTGTGTACTTTAAAGATCCTTTTACTGTTATTTATTTTGGAAACAGTTTTATTTTCATTATTTCCATTCGTAGACATTTATTAACTTTATTCGACAGTAGCAGCATCGTCCAACTGAAATTCAATATTTACAAAATGCTGCGGCTGATTGAAGGACAAGCGATTGGTCAATCAATTTTCTGGCACATGATGTTTGAACAGGTTGTCACTATTGATTGATGATTTTCACAAAAGATGGGTTAGAAGTTCACCATACACATACATGGAGTGGTATACACAGATTTATAAAAAAAAAAGAAAACAAAAAATAACAAAAACAGTATTGCCTTGCTAACTAGGCATTAAATTAATTGACTGAACTTCCCTTCAATCATCTGCAAACACATACAACCGAAATCAAACATCGAATTACCAACCACATGTAGTAAAAAGTGTTTTTTTTTCTTCTTCTTTTTTTAATAGCTTTGATTTGTTGATTGGAGTTTAACTTTTAATTAAAGAATTGGCTCAAATGGCTTAATATTTTGGTATGATTTTCAAAATGGTTGTTGAGTTGTAACAAATAATATGTTATACATGGGCAATGGTTTGCCATTTTCTCTGTCTTCAAAGACACACACACAAAAAGAACTATAAGCTTTTAAAACCAAGACGTATGTACAGTGAGCGTCAAAAGAAACTGTACATTAAAAAATATACATTCATTTACATTACCGTTATTTTTATTTCAAAATTATTTCCTTAACAGTTTTTAAAATTGAAACAAAAAAAAAACATTTTTTTTTTGAAATATTGTAAAATTTTTTTTGCGCACTCTCCTTTAGTGGTAAAAGTTGACTTTGATGACTGTTAGAATTTTATTCTAAGTGTACACTTTCGTTTGACGCTCACTGTATTATGCCATACAAGAAGTGACAACATCTATAGAGACTGTGTGTGAAATAACTGTGGTATGAAAATGAAAGTTTTATTGAACGTAAAATAATACCAATCAGAGCTAATAAACACCGTTTTATTTGATACTTTCTTACATATGTACTTTATTGGCTATTATAACCATATAGTCAGAGTTAGGGTTTAGCTTCATACACGAACCATGTTGTGTGTGTTAATTGTGGACGTATGACGTATTAGTTTCTCATTAACATTACTAGAATGTTACGTAATTCTACAAAAAGAAAAACGAGTCTGATTGGCGAGACTTCTGGTTGGATTATAATTGTAAAGTATGTCCAATTTTTACACACGTGTAAATAGTATTGAATTTAGCAGTGAAAAAACAGTTAAAGACCTTATTTTAATAAAAATTCTTATCTTTCTAATAACACATTCAGCAGTTCAGATGCGACTTTATAACATAAAATACAAAACTAATATATTCTTACTTCAACTTATATTTAAATGTTCGTTTGTGTAATCTGAACTTTCTTAATTAATGTTACTCATACGCTTGCTTGCCTTTCATTTCTTGGCAAGAATTAATCTTCTCTGTCTTTTATAATGTTGGTCGTTGTTGTGAGTGTTAATTGGTCACTGGTTACTGGTTAATATTTAATTCATACAAAAATTGTTTTTCTTTAATTTTCTTTTTCTTTATGTTTCTCTCAGGCAGTGTTAGTATGGTTTTTTTGTGGTTTTCTTTTTTGCATTATAGTTTGAAATCTAAAACCTTTACAGTTTAATGTCATTCTCTCTTTATTTTTTTTGTTGCCATTTTCTTTTTGTTCTTTTTTTTCTGTTTTTCAGTAATTTTGCTGTATTGTTTCTAAGCACTGGTTTTGTTTTTCTAAATAATTTTCTTTCTCTAAAAACTAAAAAACGAACAGAAAAAAATACAAAATACAAAAATACAAAAAATTGCACAATAATAGAGAAATTTGACAAGAAGACAGAGCCTTTCAGCAATACACATGTACATGTACATGTACATACATACAAACATTGTGTTGTAGAGTAAGAATCTAAAAAAAAAATATTCATATAAGTACATCCAAACACACACACACACATGTAAACAATTGTGCATGGAAAGCAGAAATAAATAACACACAGTGTATGAATGACTTATTCAACACAACTGTTAGTTGTTGGATTTTTTTTTCTTCCTCAAGAGACATAGAAAAGAGAATTAAAAAATAAAGAAAAAAAAAATCGCAACAAGAGAGACAGATTAGCACTAGAAAAAGAGCAACAACATTGTAACAGTACTCTCTTGCATTGAAAGACAATGCAATTAAAAATATACGCAAAGCATACTAAAGTAGGATTGTATGCCGTCTATTGTACTCTTATGGCATTAGAAACTCAACAGCTCAGTTGAGTATTAAAGGCACGGGCTAGATTAAGTTAAAAGAGGGGGGAAATATTTGTTGTAGTCTAGTAATATCGCATGACATATTATATGCTGTTTGTTAGTATGAGTGTATTACTTGTGCAGATTGATAAACATTTGAATACAAGGCATGTAGTCGTCGTAGTTTCTGGTAGGTAGTGAGTTGGCTTATTAGACGTGAGGCCACACTTCAAACCCCAGGTCAAAAAAAAAAAAATATTTCTTCTGCGACTTTCTCATCTGTCTGTCAATCTGTCATTCGGAGTCGACTTTAAACTATAGGTCCCGCCACTCCTGTAGAAAAGTAACACACACAGCATAAGTGGTGTGAGAAACTAGGTCGTAATCCTGACAAAAGGGTTGTAATGACCAATTATGTATGTACAAGAGTGTGTATGTTACAAGAGTGTTATGTGTATACAAGACATAAGTCAATTTATTACTTTTGTGTGCGTTTGGTAAAGTTGATATAAGCAATGCAATAATGAAGCTCCACCATAAACGCCATGGTTGACATGGACAAACATGCACTTGAGTTTATAAAATTCAATAGAATTCAGCACATTCCTACATACAGGAATCCAGGCTATGTCCAACTAAATTTACCATCACTGGCCTACGAATAATTACGTCTTTCAGTTTAATGGATTTTCTTAAAACTTTAATAAATTGTATCCTTTTTTTGGTTATCGTTTGCACCATAATTTGTTTCTATTAAATTTTTATTTTCATAGTCATTTATTACTACAACAACTACATGATTAATTACATGTTTAACGCTCTAGTTTTAAGAGCAAACAAGAAACAAGAAAAAATTAATTTCGTTTTTATGCAAATTTTTATTTGCAAAAAAAAAAAAGAACCCAAGACATTGTGCTTTTAATCCTTGGCACAGAAAACAAACACTACAGCCCATACTTACATCAAACAGCAATAGAATGCCAGACATAAGCATGTTCTTTGAACAATTTTAAGGACCCTTCTCTTTGTGACCCACACACACACACAGCCACGCTCAATACACTCATACACTCTCGAGCTATTGTTTAAGAATAAATCCTTTGCAAAAGGTTCGTGCTTCCAAGTACTGTTGTATTGTGAATGCTGAGGTTTATAAAAAATTAAAGCATTTTTATGGTTGATTATTAAAATAAAAACAACAACAAGAACAACCATTACACATACATACACAAACACTAATAATAACGATGTCAACTGCGAATATTTTAAACCACTAAACAAACACTTGAAATGTTGACGTCAACCAAGACAGATTTTAATGACGAATTCAGTTGAAAATGATGAGAGAGGCTCTTCCGTTGAAATATGAACAAGAGATTTCCGTGTTTAATTCATTACGTAAGTCGTTCGTCGTTACTCATTTACTTGTTTTCTTAGAAATTTATGCATGAATTCCTTACGTTTGTAATCAATTCGAAATTTATTATGATGCCAACAGAACATGCTGAGGAATGACTTGTTTTTTTTGCAAGACGAACGTCGTTGATTTATTTTATTCGGTGCTAATTTTTGCAAAATGAATACAAATTTTATTACGTGATTAATTAATGCCACTCACTTTCAGAGCTGACAATGTTATTTTGATGGCGATTTAATATTTTGGCAGCTTTTTTTTATGAGTTTGCTGTTGCTAAAAAGCGAATGACGATGAATTTCAAATTAATTTGAATGAAAATGGCAGAAGAGTGAAGATATGTTGCCGATTACATTGCTTTTTTAAATTTTATTCACAAATTTATTACAGTACTACAGCAGTTATTACTTTAAATATACGAGGTTCGTTCGGTTAATATATATTTTATAGTCCAACTACAGTGAGCATCAAAGGAAACTGTACGTTAAAAAAATATGCATTAATAAATTACCGTTATTTTTATTTTAAATTATTTCATTGCCAGTTTTTAAAATTGAAAACAAAAAAAAAAAATTTACAAAATATTTCCTTAAGTGGTAAAAGTTGAGTTTGGTGATTGTTAGAATTTTATCCTCAGTGTACAGTTTCTTTTGAGGCACTATATATCAAAACGATCAACGTGTTAAGAGTGCATAAAATACTATCTCAAGTGCCTGGGACGTTGGCTCCCTAAGACAGATTTTTGAGAAATTGTTCATGGCACCTTTATTTATTTTTAGAGTTTTTAGCAGAAGACTGCTGAGTAGAGAATGCCGAAAGAAATATTTTTCTGTACATCGTTTTGTTCGACGTAACAGAGTTGAAATTTGAATCTGAAAAGTTACAAAATCTTCATCAATTTATTTAATCCGCATGTCTAGGCTTCTTTTATGATCATAGAAGATCTTTTCTATTGACTACCTTGAAGAGAAAGGTAGAAATAGGTAGCTGAGCATGCATTAACTGTGATCCGACGAAGCAATCGATGTCTACTTTAAAGAAGGCTAGTTAGTTACTATGTGCTGTCTGTAGAGAAAAAAGCGCTTAATTCCCACCGATTGCACTGTCTAGAGAGTAGACCGACAGTTTTGCTGCATAAAAGGAAAGTTGGGTGAATGAGGACATCGTCAGGTCGCAAACACCGATAAGACACTTCTGGTTCGCATATACCATTTGAAACTTGAAAATTTTATGTATTTTGTGAAGGTGACAACATTGAATATATGTATGTGTATAGAAGTATGTATTCTATGTTCTATTCTATGCCAAGAGAATACTATTGTTTTGACTTGAATAACATTTGCTCGATGAAAAAATAAGATTAAATCAATCAGGAAATCATGGTTTCTAATTAGTCCATGTAAACAGAAAGAAAAAATAAAAAAACTAAAGTATACTGTTGATGTCATCGATGCTGTAAAATATTTACGTGTTCTCGCTTATGATTTCACCGTATTTGTTCTTGTTTTTCTTTTTCTCCTTTTTCCACTTTTAATTTGTTTCCATTCATTTAGTTTCTGAGTAAAACAGAAACGTATGTTCCAGTAGAAGTGTTTATTGAACACTTCTGTGGTGCAGTCGTCGTTAATAACACTTGATTGGTCACCATCAGCACAAGACTCGTAGATAATAATAAAGACTCTCGGTTACACTCGGTTCCGTTTCTACACTCATATATACATACATACATACATATACATAGACATACATGCCCTCATCCTATCTTTTGAAAATGAATTTCTCCAATTAGTTTTTTTCGCTCCCACACACATACACAATGGCACACACGAGCAGTGAACACATGCATTCGCTTTCGTTTTGTATAACGAAGCGTCGGTTCATGAGTTTTAATTTCGTATTAAATAGAGCAGGTTGTGGCAATATGGCAATGTGATGGTACTGTTACAGTACAAAACGGAAACTGCAGCTGCCATTGTGAGTAGAAAGTGTAAAAGAAAGCTATAGCGGGCAAGAGGGAGAGAGAAAGAGGAGGAGAAAAGCAATGAATGTGATATTAATGAACACTAAGGTCTTAGGCTATTTTGCAAAAAAAAAGGATGAAAAAATAAATGAAAGAAAATGCATACACAGAAAAAGTTTTCATTATGATGGCAAGATTATTAAATTTAATATTCAATCATTAGTGTTTTCATTATATTTTTCTTAGCAGGAGTTTATTAACAAAAAATTTTAAGAATAAAATTAAATTGAAAAAATAACGTGATTTTCGAGGAATTTTTAACAAAAAACTGAAACAATTTCACAAGTGTTTGCAAGTTAATGATTGTGTAACCCATTTAGTCGCTTTCGTTTTTGAAAGCACAAAATTTTATTTTCCAAAACTATTATCCGTTATAAACTACATGTCACCGATATGTATGTATGTGGGTTTTGTTTTTTAAACCACAACGTTGGTAATGTTCGAATGCTGCAATAACTTCTCATTTCGCTGTGTGTTTGCATATAATTTTTCAAAAATAATGCTGACTTGAAATAAATTTTTTGTTGACAACACAAGCAAACGGTTTAACATATATTTGCCGTTATACGAATACAATTACTCTTGACAGTTGTGGTATACATGCATAGTTACACATACCAATACATTTTCTATCTCTTTCGTTGGCACATTTAGAAAACTCTGTAATAAACATGGTAGTGGAATATGGATGGCAGTGGTTACAGTCAAATGTGAACAAGACTTACAGCAGCTGTTAATAAAATAGTAATAATAATTATCATTAAATACATTCTCATTTTTTTCAAATATTTATTCTATTGGTTTTCACCAGTTTCTCTCCCAACTTTCTCATTTTATATTAAGGCAAGTAGAAATTGTATAATTTTCTTCAAAACCATGTAAAAACTAATAAAATTTACTGCCAAACTGTTGAATCTAAGAAAACAGAGACTCGAATTTGAAAATTTTTTTAAATCGAATCAAATGGCCACTTGATCCATGCTTATGGCAACTGAGCCTGATGAATTTGATCTCCAAATTAGGCTTTTAATAAAGCCCAGTTGGTGCTTTTTTTCGGGACGTCAATCTATCCTGGGTCAGTGAGTAGTCTTGCTCCACCGCTAGACGCACTTGGTCAATTGCTCGGACCAGTTTCCATGCTTACAGGTCATTATGTTATGGGAAGCCACGCGAAAAGAAATCAGCTCCCACTAAACGACTTCTGCCGTGAGTGTAGATCCGCTGAGGAAGAGGAGATTGTTATACACTTTCTTTGTCAATGCTCATCTATTGTGAGGTGCAGATATAGGTTATTTGGCTCTTTAGTCCTTGTCAGCTTGACGGAGCTATCATCCTTTCATGTCAAGGATATAGCTTCGTTTATCAAATTTTCGGGCAGGTTGTCCAACGTAGGGTAGTCGTGCTTTTAATGTGCAGCCTTTGCGCTGACCAACTTCTTTCCTAGTTTGGTGGAACTTGCTCCGTACTTGGACTGCGTTCACCTGTGGCGTTACAACGGGCCGCTATGCGTGCTCAAGTGAGCTTTTGGTACCCAAGCTATCACTCCAACCTACATACCTACTTCTATTGGAAGAATCACTAGAGTTTATATAAGTAACACAGTATCCTTCAAGTAGGCATCGACAGGCATTTGATATGTTTTGATATCTTAGCTGACTCAAAAGAACGACAAGTTAGCTTCTCCTGAATATTTATTAATCCGCAGGATAACTTGTATTGATGGTAAATGCAGTCAAAGGATTCTAGTCGTGCGTTATGTTTGAGTGGATGCCATACTATAGTGAGCCTCAAAAGAAACTGTACACTAAATGTAAAATTCTAACAATCATCAAACTCAACTTTTACCACTTAAGGAGAGTGCCCGAAAAAATCTGACAATATTTCGAAATTTTTTGTAATTTTAGTTTTTTGTTTGTTTCAATTCTAAAAACTGGCAATCAAACAATTTAAAATAAAAATAACGGTCATTTATTAATGTCTAATTTCTTTTGATGCTCATTGTATGTCCAGAACCTTATTTGCAGTCGAGTACTTGGATACAGCATCTATTACTGGCAGGCAGAGAAGAGTGCACAGTAAGGAGCCCTGTCCTACACCTGACATAGTGTCAACAATACCCTCATGGAGCCTAGTGAATTTAAAGTAACCTTACCATATTTACTCAAACTAGAAGCGATAAACGGCTATTGCAGGAATGTAGTTTGGTTAGCAGGACAATTAGTTTTTAATACCACACATAAATCAATCATACTTTGTATGATGGGCGTATGCAATAATAATTTGTATACAATTTCGTGGCATATATTTAACGATGAGTAATACTTTATTGAGTAGACTTTTCCCAGAAGGCGTTCATATTGTACACGGAGACTTTTTAAGTGTGTTGTTTGTTCACAGTCATTAATATCTTTTGCTTTGGATCTTCATTACTTTCAATTTGTTTTCTTTTTGGGTTTCATCAAATAGCCTTGTATCTGTCACAGTGTCAAATGTTTGCTTGAGTTAAAAAAATACACGCACACACACACACGCGCACTGTCTGAGTCAAGCGCCAACACAACACACAGCAAAAATGATTTGAAGAATTCGTAGCCTACATAAGCAAATAGATGATACCCTATAATCGTATAAAAGAAGTTTAGTTGGAATTTATTGGGTTGAATTGGGAACGCTTGTATCGACATTTTTCTTCTCTGTATGGGTATTTCAGATTTCTCGCGTAAATATAACGTATTTGGAAGAGTTTTTGTTTCGTACCGTTGCTGTACCAGCACACACATTAAATTGTCATTGTAGGTGTTGATCCTGATGCTGTTTTTCACAGACAATGATACTTTATCGATAACAAAATAAGTCACAATGAAATACCTGTCAGTTGACAATCAATCACAGGAGAATTGAGAAGAAATAAATGAAATGAATGGATTGAACGAATGAATGGAATGTTACCAGAAGACATTGAAGAATCATTTTATAATCGACTGATGCCACAAAAATCTTCGAATATATGATATGAGACTGAACATCGACTAGATTTTGGGGGAGTTAACAAATAAAAAGCAATTGATTTATCGTTTAATGACAAACTATATGACCCAATGACATACATATACATATAAGCATGCGTACATGTACATAAGAACGTACATTTCTGTTCAAATATCATGGAAATACTTGCGTAGTATTTGGGAGAGACTTTAATACTTTGGAAATGTGATAAATAGATTGGAGAGGGGAGGAAAGTAGATATAAAAGCTAAATATTGTGTTAGAAAATTTAAATTTTTGTAATAAAAGACATAAAATTGAATTCAATTTCGTCAAAATTTGTCAAAATTGTTAAAGGAAGTGCAAGAGTTGAATGCCCAAAACACAACCGAAAGAATTTATGTGTGTGAAGATAAATTGGAATTTGAATATCCAAGACACAATCCATAAATTTTAGCAGGGCCACATTTGGTGTTAACAGAGCAAAATTTCCTCTTAACAGAACAGAAATTTATCCTTAACAGAGCACTGTTAGCTATTTAACAGTATCCATTTGAACCAGCCCATTTGTTTAGGAGCAAGCACCATACTACATACATATATGAAAAGGAACGTTCCAAGGCCTCTTAATATAATCAGCAACATAGTCACATATAAAGTGATATGGTATTAAGAAAATTTGCTTTGAAAATATCCATTTTTTACTTGAAAATCCTCTAGAAGATCAGTGGCCATTTTGGAACATATAAGAAATAGTACACCATACCGACTATATGAAAATTCTAGTCCAGAGGGTCCTCTTTGGAATAATTTTGAGATTCGAGAAAATTGACCCCCTCCATCCCCACCAGCGATCCTCTGCATTTCAACAATTTTGTTCATCAATAATAATAATGATCATAATGAGAATTAAATTTCATATCAATAGTCTGCAATAATTGAAAAGTCGAAGAATAATCTACTTATTGTCACTGTTAATTAGCTAACAGTGCTCTGTTAATAGCAAAGTTTATCCTGTTAGAGGCAAGAAGTGGCGCTGCTTAAATTGTGAGTTTCAGTCTTTGGTTTTTAAATAATTCACATTAAAAATTTTTTGCCACCACTAAAGAAGTCCTTGCAGAAAGTAAGCAGACACATCAATAATATTCGGTTTTGCTTTCCAAATTAATTTTCTGCAAACAATATGTAACTACACCTACCCTATATCCATTTAATATGTAAATTTATTCCGCCACACATGTTACCGCACATTCTAGGAAAATAGCCTCGCAATTCTTATAATTTCCTCAATTTTTTTTATTTAAATGTCACTTAAAAGAAATTGCCGTCATAAACCGCCTGCCTGACTCTCATAAAGTGAAATACAACTTTTTATTTTCCAACAAAACACATAAAGAAGGCTTTCTAAAACGTCCTTTCTAAAACGTCCGCTGCTTAAAAAGCATTCACATGAAAAGTCAAAAGAACAAAATTTCACCAAATAGCAGAAGGAAGTCAAAAAATAAATTGTCTTGAGTTTTATTGTTTTATTTTCATGAGGTTTTATTCAGCAGGCATTTTTCTTTATGAGTAACAACTCACGTCAAATACATGACATTTCTTTTTGTATGAATATTTGCCATTTTATTGTTCTATTTGTAAAGTGGCCACCAACCAAGCGTGCAACCTTGAATTCTAACTTTGTAGGAAGCCAGAAAAGAAATATATACAGTGTGCCACAAAAGGAACTGTACACTATGGATAAAATTCAAACAATCACGGAACTCAACTTTTACCACTTAAGGAGAGTGCGCGGAAAAACTTTTTTAAAAGTCGCCGTAGTCTAGTAGGTTACATTACGTCGCGTTACACATTACGTCCATGATAAATGATTTAAATTTACTCTTCGGCAAGAAAAAAACTTTTAATGAAGTATAGTGGAAGGGGCTTTGCCTGCCTTTGCGAATCGAATGTGAATGTGTTTCTGTCATGACCATTAAATCCATTTCGCTTTTTATTTAAACAAATCTAAGGTGTGGGAAGAAAAACTCTGCTAAAAAATTAGCTTAAATACCAACAGCCTTAATTGAGGTCAATAAAATCAAAATTGTTGAAATTAAAAAATTATTCGCATATCAAACACGCAATTTTTATTGACAGCTCTTTGCTGCTAGGCATTCAACAGAAGATAATTTTTTTTACACTCCTCCTCCTCTGTAAAATGACAAGAACAGATTTTTAAGCAAACCAACCTTAATTTTATTCAAAAGTGATAAAGTCTGGCATATCATTTAAATTTCGTACCAAAGAAATAAAAAAAAAAAATCAAATTATAAGCGAATTATAAAATCCATTGTTATGAACTCGAATACATATATACATAATTGGTCATTACAAACCTTCAGTTAGGATTACGACCTAGTTTCTCCCACCACCTATGTTGCGTGTGATAATTGTATACATGAGTGGCGCGACTCCGAACGACCGATTTTTGAAAACTTTTCATGGCAAATTTATTTGCCACAGAGCTTTTGCCAGGAATCTGCTGAGAGGAAGTCGAAGAAGAAATGTTTTTTTTCTGACCTGGGGTTTGAACCGTGACCTCATATCTAATAAGCCAACATACTACCTACTAGACATCGCCTGACACGCACGGGAAATTTGTTTTAATCGAACAGCACATACCAGCAGCAGTAAATGCTTCAGATGCTCTTGCCCAAATATTTGTAAAGCAAATGAAACCAAACGCTTGGGAGGGTGTGCCAGCAAACAAATGAAATTTACATGTGTTGTCACTATAAACTTGCCATAAATACGTAGCCATCTAACTATATGTGGGCAACACATATTGGTTTGACTTAAATTAATAAGATGAAGATTTTATGAGGATATACTAGAAAATATTATTTTGTTTTTATTTTCATGTTAACATACGAACATATGGTATTAAATATGAAATAATTGGAATGTTTTTCCATTTTAAGCAGTAGACTAGACATGCATTTTCAATCAAATAACAATCGAAATAATTTAGTGGCATTCGATGGAGGCAGCGGAAGCAGAGCTCAGCAATGCATCATTGTTTTCGCTACTCATAAGCACAATATTGAAATTTAAATATGTACTCTGATTCATTCATACTCACTACAAACAACGTTGATGTATAAGTACAGGTTGCAATGAGTATGCGTACAACGTTGACATCAAACTCATATCATTCGAAATATGCTTGAGGCATAAGGCAGCCAACTCATTCAGATTCATAACTTTAGAAAAGTACTAATAAATGATTAGAGTCTTAGTTGTTGTTGCATTTACAACAAAAGATAAATGACACATAAGCAAAAAAGGGAGAGAGCAGCAAGCAGAGCAAACACACAACCCCCTTTTAGTTAGTATTGTAGTGTTCGTATGCGACTCATACTTATTTTCTGATTCGTGTATATGTTGAGTTATTGAGAGTCGAAATCAACAACATCACACGTATTGTTAAGTATGAATATGATGAGTACTTCAAACTTTGAATATGAGTAGAGGAGGGTCCATGATATTAAAATAAGTATTAATGCTTATAAGTATCAGAAATTATGAGTATGATTCAATTCTAATCATCTTTTTGAATACTCATTGCCAATCTTTATTAATTACATCCCACTCATGCTAGTCTCAATGCGTTGCTTGTCTGGAATCGTTTCGTTTTGTTTCTCTGGATTGCTGATAACACAACTGTTGCTGATTATGATTGATGAGCAATTGCTGCATAATACAGCAACAATGGAGTACAAATGTTTGCTTAGTTGTTAAGTTTAAACTTAATTTCTTAGTAATTTTTATAACTGAAATAATTTGCTGTCTTAAACAATATCCAACGATTATAAAAATTTAAGGTAATCCAAGGATTCCATAAAATACTCATAAAAAATATAAGCAACTCATAAAAATACTTGAAATTGTTAAAATAGTTGGGAAAAGAATAAAAACTGAAAGGAAAAAGGATGCCGAGGTCACATTAAAATACCGCATCAACAATGACACTCAATTTCATTTGTCTGCACAGACATTCATTTCACATGGTATTTACATGTGATACTTGTATTGTGGAAACCACCACGAATTTCACTTGTTTAATTAACAGTGAAGGCCAGAAGAATAGTTATACGAATTTCTACTATTAAATTAAGATTCGGAAGTAAACTCTAAGCGATATTTTAAAGTAATGATGATTAGAAATTGCATATTTTGTAATCAAATAAAATTTTAAATGCCCGTATTTATATGTCTGCCACTGTATGGGGGCACATTATGTTGCAGAAAGTATTCCAAATATTTTATTGCCACTGATGATAGTGATAATAATGATGCTGCGGTTTCTAAACTTTAAAGCGTCAAAAACATTGCATGAGGAAAAGCTATTTCGATGGTATAATAATAATTTTACCCTTTTTGTGGCAAGGAATTGTTCCAAAAAGTTATATACAAATTATCAAATATTTGTTCGATATGACTTAAACTCAATGGGAAGATAAAATAACTGTATTTTTTAATTGAGTTGGCAATTGAACAACATATGTTTGTATATTGGGATACAATTTTACTTCAGGGATTAAATTCCTTTAAGAAATTTACAAAAATACTTAAAGGAGATTCCAGGAAATTATAATCTGTTGGATAAAAAGCAAGAATTTCAAGCAAATCAAATGCTATCTTTTGTATGAAACAAAACCTCAAACCAAATTGGGGGGAAAACACAGTATTAAAGGATTATTTAGAAAGCAAAGTATTTGATATGAAAACATTTCTACTAAAATATTAATCTCATCTCAATGCATTAAAAAACGTTTTTCTTTACTCTTTATATAACATATACGAGGGTAGATTAATAAGTACATGTCATTCTAAATGAAACACAGTATTTTGGATGAATAATTATTTACATACACTTTGTTCAATGTGAAGTGAATGAAAAGTTATTTACATTTCAATATTTTCTCATCTGAAGACTACAATTTTTTTTTAATAATTTGTTTAAATTTTATTAATGTTTGTATTGTATGTGCCATAGTCTGTAATAATCTGATGAAAGTTTTTTGAACATTTTGTTTTAATCTTCTCTCTGTGCTTTGTGTGTCTCTGCTTTTCCCTTTATTGCCATAATTTTTGAATGGTCTTGCAGGCGACATATTTTTTTTTATAATATGAGACCAGCGAGACTATAAAAAATATGAAAATTGCTTACATAACGGCCGTATATTTTTTAATAAAAAAAAGAGACAAATTGCGACATGCTTTAATAATAAAATTTTTTATCAACGAAACAAAGAAGAGACGTGTGGAAACCGTTGAATTTTATTATCAAAATCAAAGGATGTGGTAGAAAAATTATTTTTGTTAGTAGAACTCATTTTTGGCTCAATGCTGACTTCGGCCGGGCTAATGTATTTTGAAATGTGTCCATACTGATGACAAATATTGGTATTAAATTCTTCTTAAAATATATGGCAAACCTGTTGTGGATTGTGAGATATTCAATATCTCTTTTACAAGACAGCAAGAGAGAGAGACAAATTGATGTACAATACTACTCAATTGTACATGCAAATAATTATGAAGGCAAGCACTTGTGTACTTTGAAAGCTTGTAATATGTATTGGTGACTCTTGATTGATTTACCATATCATATGTGGCGTAGTGGCGTATATGTAAGTGTTTTCTAGGTACGGTTTTGTTTTGATATAAGCAATCCATCAAAACAGCAAAAATGCTTTGTTTTATTTATCCACTGGCGTGCTAAAGTATTTGTGTGTTGAAGTTGAGCACTTATTTAACATTTTTTTGCTTGCCAGTGTATTTATTTCTCATTCAAGGTGGATTAATGGATCATAAATAACTTCAAACAAAAATATTTACGTGGTTATTGTTAGTCTTGCAACAAAAGAACTCAATTGTTAAGGAACAATTCATATTAGTGTAGGTGTGCGTGTGTATGTAAGTGCTGAGATTGCAGATTTTCTTTGTTAATGCATTTTCCGTTATTGCACTTCTGTATGCGTGTGTGCAAGAATTTATTGTGTTAACCAAGAGTTGTTTGTTGAAAACCCTTAACAATTGTATACAAGAGAACAAATGCGAATCAATGAATGCAGCCACATACTTACCGTACATGCTCTCTCTCTCTCTCATATTTAATTATTTTGTGGCATGTTTACATCATACATTGTTGTTATATGCGATTATTGGTTGTGTTTTGGTTTTCAATGCAGAAATAAATTCAATTCTTTGTTTTTTTGTTTTTGAATTGTTTGTTTAAACATTTAATTAAAAACAATACTTGTGCAATAACCAAAAAAAAAATTAAATAAAAATATAAACAAATTATTGCTATTATTGTCATGAGATTATATTTTTAATGAATCTAAGAGATTTAATTTAAATATTCGTTCAGCCAATAAGAAATTTTGTTGTCGTTATCATTAATTTATTAAAGAATAGCAGGAGGAGGTTGCTTTGTTAAAATCCAAGCTCACTATGGTATTCAAACCGACCTCCGAAGCTTATTGATAAGAATTGCTTGATTGATAACGCCAACCAGTATCAAGGTTTAACTTTAAACCATGACTTCTTTAGAATCAGGCTCGAAATCAGTCTGATGCCTAACAATAAAACGCAAAATGAGGTAATATTTGTTGAATTTTTTTTTACCTTCTCCAGGGATTGTTTATTGCACATTGAGGATTGCTGGGTTTCTCTACAGGAGATATAGAAACATGCAACGGTCATAGAAGCAAACAACACACAATTGACATCAGAATAGACGATAAAGGATATTAAAGTTCTGTTCTTTTTTCGAATTTTAACAGCCACATAATAATGGAGGTTCAAAGAAGATTGAAAGATTTTTTGGTTTGAGTTACATAACGTATGAGTAATAAGGTTACAAAACTAAAAAGTAAAGTATACGCAACGGCGGCCTGTAGTAAGTAAATTGTGCGTTAGATGTTACAGTGAGCGTCAAAAGAAAATGTACATTAAAAGAAATATACGCTTTCATAAGTTACCGTTATTTTTATTTTAAAATAGTTTTATTGCTAGTTTTTAAAATTGAAACAAAAAAAAACAAAAATTATTACAAAAGATTTCGAAATATTGTGATTTTTTTTTTTGAGTTTGGTAATTGTTGGAATTTTATCCATAGTGTACAGTTTCTTTTGACCCACACTGTGGGAGATACACTTGCAGTAACTGTTCTATACTGAGGATCCAAACGTCTCACTCAGAATTCAACCATGTGCAGTGATAGATGGCAAGATTAACTCACTTGTATAGAAAACCAGGCCTTTAAGGGATTTGGCGATTTGTATTAAATTTAAATGAAATATTGAGACACTAGGCACTAGGCACACATGCTCTTCCAATGGTTTTCTTAAATGCTGTAGAGAGCATGAAGAAAGGGCTATCGACCATTCTACCATTGTATGGGACTTGTTAGTCTATGATGTAAGATTTTTGGGCATGTAGAATTTATCGATACAACTTGTCTAGCCAGTGATCAATTCATTGACGTACGCAAGAGTATTTACAATAAATTATAGAAATGGAATTAGTTTTGTTCCCGAGTGCTTTCTGAACTGACGAGTACGCCTTTGTTTGGCGTATGTAATTTCTCATGTAATAAATTTAAATTTTTAATCTTAACATTGGCATGGAATGCATGGTAAAGCAATTTAAATACATGCAATTTACAATAATGTTTACAAAAGTTTATTAAAATTTTATTTATATGCGTATACAATTGTATGGTTTCGATGTTAAATTAATTTATTTTTGTTGGCTTACCGCTTAAGAGTTCGATAAAAAAAAATAAACACAATACTGCTGCAACGAGTTAATATATAGAGAGAGTGGTATAGTGGCATAACATGTTTAAACCGCATATATCTGTGGGGCACAATTATTTTGTTTAAACAATTCATTTTAATTTCACATCAGCAACTGTATTATTATAGACATCATCATTGGATTCGTAGAAGCATTTAATGGAGCATATGTAATCGGGGGTATCAATAAATATAAAAATTGTTTAAGAAGATAAGCTGAATTTATGACATTTGCGTACATAATTTAGTACGCATAGTAAGTTTTTAAATTTTTATTTGTTCTCAATTCAGCTAAATTAGAGTCTTTAATTAAAAATCTATTATTTTTAGATCTTTCGATTTTCCATTTCAACGATTCGATTTGATTTGATATGAAAGCAAATTTTACTCAAAACTAAAAACGACAACGATACTATTTTCCTCTTATCTTTAAAACATATAAAGTTGGAGCCAAAAAAAGTTTAACAAACACAAAATTTTTTTTATCAAAAGTAAAGTATCAGATATGTATGTATGTATGCATGTACATATGAATACATATTCAGTTGGGTATTAAGTTTTGATTTTTTTTAAATCTTTTATCCGCAGATACATACCGAAAAACGATTTTAATATTTTTGATTAAATTTTCAAAGATTTGTTGGTATTTGTGTTGGTGTTTGAGATAAAAATCTTTCCAATTGTATTTGGCCAAACAATTTTGATTTGATTACGATTTTGTACGTCATACTCGATTATTTTTTAAAACTGGCAACTAAGTAAAGTGCTTTCATAATTGCAGATAAACTTTGAAATATTGTATCACAATTGAATTGGATTTGGTTACGAGTATAAACTATGTTTCAGATGTGGTAAGAATTGACTTCTCATAGCCATAATGGGGGATGAATTAAACGGAATTAAGCTTTTATTAGTCAAAGTGTAATGTTCGCATAAGATTCTTTCATAAGATAAGAGAAATTAAGAAACCGCCTCCAATTATTTTCAACGATACGTCTACCTTATGATCGAAGAGAAAGGATTAAAAAAATCTGAAGACGATTGCTGCCTTACAAGTAAATATATTCAGTTACTAAGAGAGAATTGTCTTCTAATAAAAGCCCACATCCCGTATGTTACGTTCCATACCATATAAAATTTGATATTACGTAGAGCCAGAATATCATCATAATTTATGTCAGATCTACATACATACATAATTGGTCACTACAACCCTTTAGACAGGATTACAGCTTAGTTTCTGACACCAGTTATATTGAGTGTGTTAATTTTATACTGCATGTTATCACATTAATCCTGTCAAATAAAGCCTTCAACCTCCTGATGGCTAATGTTATATTTCAGCATCAAAATCGCTATTATCCATCAAGTATCTCTTCACATTTTCATTTTCATTTCCAATCTTTTTTGTTATTTTTAAGGTTTTATTTTATTACACTTCAATTGAAGTTCAATTTCCATAAATTCGATTGCATTTTTTGGTTATCCACACAGCTAAAGCATTAAGTTTTTGTCATTTACTTTCGAAATTTGTTGGAAAGTAAATGAAAAAGAAAAGACAAGTAGAAATGCTAAAGTAAATATCCCTACTATTGGTGGAAGACAAGCGATAAGAGAGGCAGACAACTGTGTTATGCCCAGGTACCATACATTTCTAGAAAATTATTTAAAAAGCATTGCTTGCTAAAGGAAACTATCAAAATACAATTATTGGAACAATTGACATCAGAATACACGATAAGGAAAACGGATATTAAAGTTCGTCTTTTTTTGAATTTTAAAAGCGACGTGATAATGGATTGCAAAGGAAAAAAAGACAAAACGTTTAAAGACATTAAAACGAAAGAGTTTTCGAAAAGTTCGAATGATTTTTTGGTGAAGTCACATAACGTATGAGTAATAAGGTTACAAAAATAAAAAATAAAGTATACGCAACGGCGGCCTATGGTAAGTAAATGATGTATTAGTGTACAGTGAGCGTCAAAAGAAACTGCATTTACTCCCACAATAACGGAAAAATATACACAAAATAACTTCTGCACCAGTTGTCTGCCAAATTGCTTAATTATTTTGTACAAATACATGAGTTTTTTGATTTCATTTATTAAGACAGATTCACGTATAATCAGTGAAACTATTTCATGAGCACACAACATCCATTGTTTTATGAATTCAATTAAAAATTTTGTAATCGATTTTCAAATGTTGAATTGTAAATGAGTATTGTAAACAACAATGCAATCACGACAACAACTAATGACAGCAGCAATTGTGGTTTCGACAATTTGACGATATCAAAACAAAATCAACATTTCAACAGTTCCGCTCTATTAGCAGTGGTTTTAGGAAGGCAAGCTAATGATGATCGAAATACAGTGAGCGTCCAAAAAAAAAAACTGGACATTAAAAGTAAAAAGTATACATTAATAAATTACTAGACAATGGCGACTTAAAAAACAATAGGTTGGCAATCATGAAGAATTTCGTTTGTTCAGGTTCGAGTGTAAATACTAAAATTAATATTAAAATTTAAACGGACAGTACGTTTTGTTACCTTAATTTTAAGTTCCAAGTATTCATATCTTTAAAAATAAACATTAAATCTTTTCCAGAATAATTTACAGGCATTTAATCATTGTATTAGTTTTTCTATACTAAATACCAGCATTGTGTTGTAATGATGAGCAAAATTAATTATCCCATTAAGCTCTCCAGTAATACAAATTTTTAAAACAACATACAATAGGTCATCTAGGACTTGTTAAAATATAAAAGAAAACAGAAACCTTTTGTTTCTTCCACAAGTGAAGTGAAAAAATCTACTTTGGTTTACATTAATAATCCCTACAAAAGACAAAAACAACAACAGGTTCATAAGGATTGTGGGCTTAAGTAGTACAAGTTAAAAGGGGAAACTGTGCCACAAAAGTAAAAGAAAAAAAGCAACAAAATCAATGCAATCCAATTGGATTTTATGACTCTATTGAATGGGAAAATGTGATTAGAAAGAACAAGAAGAAAAGAAAAATTATGAACTGTAAGGCTGTAAAACTTTTTGATGAACTTCTTCATGAAGCCTAATACAATCTGAGAAAGTGAGTATAATTATAATGAATATGCAGAATATGCTCAATAATTAAATGATATTTGAGGAAAGAATGAAAAAGGAAACATTCATTTGAAATATGTTCATAATATTGTTACGAAAATGAAAAAATCAAGATACTGGTGTTTAGCTTTTACATCGCTTAACATTAAAATTATAAACAAATGCTACAAAAACAAAACAATGCAAGTAAACAAATCTGTTTACAAATTATCGTACTGCTTAATATAACAACAAATACCAGCATAAATAAATGGTAAACAAGTTAACAAAAATTCTACAAACAACAATATTGAATTGAAAGAACGATGTTTACATTTATAGAGATTTCAAGAAGTCACGTACATTCGCCTTCAAGAACATTCATCAGACTGTTTACCATGCCATATTTTATGGAGTAAAATCATGTGAATTTTGTAAAACAAAAATTAAAGCCAGACATGAACTCACGTCAATAATTGAACAACAAGTAAAATTGTTGACTACTACACGGCAGACATTTATATTGTTACGAATATCGACTAACATTAAAATTATAAACAAAAGCTACAAACATAAAACAATGCAGTTAACAAACCTGTTTACAAATTATTGTACTGCTTAATATAACAAAAAACACCAGCATAAAAAAATGGTAAACAAGTAAACAAAAATATGCCAAGAACACTACAATAATAAATGTTTACATTTATAGAGATTTCGAGACGGCATGGTCATGAACGTTCGCCTTCAAGAACATTAATTGGTTTGTCAGTTGCAGGCGACTGAAGTTAGTGAATTTCAGTCAGTCTTGTGTGTAGACGCGGTGCGTTTGAAGAGTGTAATCATGGTTTGAAGATCTCTGTTACAAAGAATAGTAATTGTTATTGATTATGCAAAGGGTGCTAGCAGAGGAATAACAAACAAAGCAATTGTTGTTGTTTACATCAAGTTGTGAACAGTGACACGCAGAATTGTGCGAATAATAAAGAATTTTAATTAAAACTAAACACAAATTTATTTTTATTTCATTTGCAACATACGACCTTACGTATTAATAGTTAAAAACGTAACAATATGAACAAAATTATGTGACGATTCATTCCATTTCGCATAAAAGTTTTGTTTTCATATTGAAAATCCCGAAAAGTTAAGTTGCAACTTTAAATGTTTCTTGTAAATTATATCTATTCCAGGTTTTATTTTGTTTTTGTTTCTTATAAAAGAAATTCTTAAAATACTATTTGAATTCTAAACTAGCAATGGAAGTGATTCCGTTTCTCATTTAAATATTTTCCTCTCTGTGCTGTCTTAATGGCCGCGGATTCAGTTCGTCAATTTGCAAATCACAACCATAAGCACGTTATTTGAATGCGTGTAACACGGTTTGTCTTCTTACTTTACGTTTATTCATGTTGGTACGCCAAATTTTTATATTTTAGCCACATTAGATTGTCAGTATTGATAGCGAAAAAAATGAAAAGAAAAGAAGAACCCAAGTCACGTTATGTGATGGCGGTAAGTGCAGAGTAGAATGTAAAAGAGAAAGTACGAAAGTAACTGTAAAACTGAAAATTCGTATTTTATTACGTAAAACGTATTTAAAAAAATTTAAGATTTTATTTAACATTTCAAGCACAGAACTTATATAAGATGTGTTAAAAAGAAAAAAAGAAAAAGAATCCTCAGCTAGGATTACGACCTAGTTTCTCTCCATTAAATTTTTCAATATTTGGCTTTAGAACTCTGTACCGGGGACGACTTATTTTATAACTCATCAAAAATTGTTTGCAATTGATATTCCTATCGTTTAAACGAACGTTGGCTGGGCAGTCTATTATTACTCATATGAAACAATTGTTCTCAGAAATATTAGTCTTTTTAGATTTTAACAATCAATTATTGAGGGTATCTAATATGTCGTTGTAACTTAAAAGTATTTTTGCTATTATCTTCTACTTGTTAAACCATTTCTTAGAAACTGTATTTGTTTCGAATCCTACATGAAACTTTGAGCCAAGTTTTAATAAGGAAAACTACCTAAAATCACTCAAATCTGTAACAAACTTTGTGTTTGTTTTTGCTATAGGCGGCTCAATAGCACGATGTACGTGTTTCCATTTCATTGTGGGAGTATAACAGAAATATATACACAAAATAACTTCTCTAACAGTTGTGTGTATGTGTATCAATACTGTTAACTTTTTATTGCAAAAAAACATTTGAAAGTGTATTGAAAGCAGATAGTCAGATAGACAGACAGACAGATGGACAACCGTTGAGGTTTAACTTCATTTAACCGTAAGTGTTTGCTGTTGAAAACTCAATGAAGAGTCATCAACAGCAGCATAATAGAAGCAGCCTCTAATACCTGCCATTTAGCCATCGCTTAGAAAGTGCGATGAATGAAAGAAGGAATGAATGCGAGAAGAACTAAATGAAACGAAATGAAGGTTTGAAGTGGCATTGAAGAATCACTAAAACTACATAAGCTCTGCATGTATGGAGGACGTAATGGCAGAAGGAGATGTAAATACATTGACTGATAACGATTACGCGATAACATTTCGTTGATTTATCGCATGGAGCAGCATATTGGCAGCAAATACACACATATTAGGTTAAATAATGGATGTAAAAATTTGTAAATTAAAAAAAAAAATCAAATTAAACTTGTATTCAGGATTAATTATTCTCCCTTTAACATGAATTAAATAATTTCGGTAAATATTTATAGTATCAATGCAACTATGATATCGATATATTACAAAACCAAATTTGCCACATGTCAGCATAATCAGCATAATTATTGTTGTATCGTAAACATTAGCCATTATGTCGTGGAATTTATTAATGCTTTAATGGATTGACATTAAAGGTCACTTCACACACATGCACATACATAGAGTATTACTTAATTATTTTGTACAAATACATACGTTTTTTGATTTCATTTATTAAGACAGATTCACGTAAAATCTGTTAAACTATTTCATGAGCACACAACACATCTATTGTTTTATGAAATCAAATCAAAATTTTGTAATCGATTTTCAAATGTTGAATGGTAAATGAGTATTGTAAACAACAATGCAATCACGACAACAACTGATGACAGCAGCAATTGTGGTTTCGACAATTTGATGATATCAAAGACAAATCGATATTTCAACAGTTCCGCTCTATTAGCAGTGGTTTTAGAAAGGCAAGCGAATGATTTTTCAATACTTTTGTACGCCTCATTTATGCTGGTCGAAATACAGCGAGCGCCAAAAGAAACTGTACATTAAAAACAAAAAATATACATTAATAAATTACCGTTATTTTTATTTTAAAATTATTTCATTGCCACAAAAACTGGTAAAAAGTTAAGTTTGGTGATTGTTTGAATTGTATCTTTAGTGTACCGGTTCTGTTGACGCTCACTGTATAAAACAGAATTTTGAGTAAATAATTTATCGATTAAGTAATGTTTGTCCAAAACAACGAATTGAAGATGCAATTGAAGAAAAAATTATTTTAATTGTCCTACTTAAGGCCCATGTTACTTGCTGTAGTTGTCTGAGTAGCTTACTGAACACCAATCTTAAGAATCGATGAAGAGAATAGCAGAATATTGGCAGAACCCTAATATCAATGAGTTTAAGCGTTGAAGTTTTAAATGTGTGTGAAGATAAATGCGAATTTAAAAACCAAAGACGCAAACCCACTTCTTGTCTCTTATAGGGTAAACTTTTCTATTAACAGAGCACTGTTAACTGTTTAATAGTGGCAATAATAGATTAATCTTTTACTTTGCAATTATTGCAGACTATTGACATAAAATATAATTCTCATTATGATCATTATTATTCGTGAACAAAATTGTTGAAATGTAAAGGATGGTTGGTGGGGATGGAGGGATCCTATTTTCTCTCCAAAAATGGCCACTGATCTTCCAGGCAACTTTCATATGTGTTTCACGAAAAATCGATTTTTTCAAAATTCATTTTCTCAACACTCAAAATTATTTCAGCTATTCCACTACCACGGTTCGAAAGAGGAGCTTCTGGACTACCATTTGCATATAGTCGGCTACTATTTCTTATATATTATCAAATGTCCACTGATCTTCTAGAGAATATTCAAGCCAAAAAATTTATATTTTCAAAGCCAATTTTCTCAATACCATATCATCTTATATGCAGCTATGTTGCTAATTATATTAAGAGGCCTTGGAACTTTCCTTTGTACGGTACTCCTACACCTAGAGTATTTCCCAAAATTAGCTCCTAAACAAGTGGGCTTGTTCGGATGGCAACTGTTAAATAGCTAACAGTGCTCTGTTAAGGGCAAATTTATATTCTGTTAAGAGGAAATTTTGCTGTGTTAACGCCAAATGTGGCGCTGCTAAAATTTATGGATTGCGTCTTGGATTTTCAAATTCGAATTTATCTTCACACACATATGCAAGTTTTAAATATTTTTAAATTTTTAAATTCCGCTTTATATTCCATTCTATATTTCCATTTCTATTGTTGACTTAAAGTGACCTCAAATTGTATGCATGACGTAGAACCTCATACTTGACCATTTGCGGGCGAAAAAAACTAACAAAAATACACAAAGAAATGTGAAACGAAAAATTATTCGTTTTTGACATTTTGTGACAGAAAGTTTTCATTCAAGTTGAATTTCTTTTTTTCTTGAGTGCCTAAACAGGAAAAACGAAACCATTATTCCTTTTGCCAATGACAAATGTAAACGAAATTTAAATTTGAAACAAAAAAAGCAAGGAAAAATAGAAGAGTTTTTTGTCTTTCAAAAATTCCGCCAAATGACTCATAAGAAAACATGACATTTTAAAAGATTTTCTTAAACGAAAGGAAGGAAGGAATAAACAGTGGAGTGCGAATAGGTTGGCAAATCTTTTATTGTATAATAACTCATCACAATACGATTTAGAGAAACAGTTTAATTTATTTTTAATTTAATTTCATCGCCTACAAATTGTATAATATGATGGCAGTTTTGAAATTAATTTTTTTTGAGTGCCTTTTTCTTCTGCCAGTCACATAAACAATTTCAAATTTAATGTGTTGACATTAAAAAAACACATCGTTTTGCCAAATTTCTCTCTATTTTGGGTATTAATTTTGAAATGTTTTTCTTTTGTTTTTCGCCATAAAACGATAATAAATTTCAATGTTGATTTCGTCATTTTAACAGGTAATAAAATTAATTGAAAACCATTCAATTTGGTTTATCAGTTCCGGTGAACGATTATGATGTGCGAATGAAATGGTAATAAATTTTAATTTCTAGTCCTGGGCTATAAATTTAACAACGGCTTTAAATTTAACATGGGCTATGGAATAAGCAGTTATGGATACTAAAGGTATGTAGTTGGCCTGCAACTTCATGTCTAATTTTGTTAAAAGCCTCCAGGATTTATTGATCAGAAAAAATGATAAAAATGTTTCATTAAATTCCAAAAAAAAGGAAAAAATTATTTCATTTTCCATCTATTGATTGAAACAAAATTGTCTCAAAAAATAAGGATAAAATATTGAAATGAATGTAAAAGAAAATTTTTTTTAAATTTTGTCGCTGAACCTTTTATGTCGTCCTTCATATGAATGAATGATGAGGAATGATTATTGCTATTAAGCAAAGCTTACCCATGCGTTCTTATTGAAAAAGAAATGTAAAATTTAACATATTATTTCAATAATCTTGTCAGGAATACATTCCTTTTAACACCTTCGCAACGTGTTTTTCCGGTACTCATAAGCACTCATGAAATTTTGAATTTAAATTTTATTCAACACTATTTTAAATTTAATTCAACACTATTGAAATTTAACTATGTACTCTGATTCATTCATACGCACTACAACATTGATTTATAAGTACAGGTTGCAATAAGTATGCGTGCAACGTTGACATCACACTCATACCATTCGAAATATGTTTGATTCATAAGCCAGTCTACTAATTTAGATTCATAATTTTACAGTCTTAGTTGTTGTTGCATTTACAACAAAAGAAAAAAGACACATAAGCAGAAAAGGAGAGAGTAGCAAGCAGAGCAAACACCCAATCTTCTAATAAGTATTTTAGTGTTCATATGCGATTTATACTTATTTTGTGCTTCGTGTACATATATGTTGAGGTATGGAGAGTCGAAATCAATAACATCATACGTGTTGTTAAGTATAGATATGAGGACAATTTTAAACTTTGAATATGATTAGAGGTTCCATGATATTAAAATCAGTATGAATATATCACAACTTATAAGTATGATTCGATTCTACTCATCTGTTTGAATATTTATTGCTGATCTCTGATACAGATGCCCAGTTTCGAAAGAGTTTATTTTCTCTATGTGGGTTTGATGGACCAGACTGAATTTCATTAACTCAGGACATTACTTAATTCATCATTACAATCCCTTAGTCAGGAACACGACCTGGCTTCTCACACCACCCATGTTGTGTGTGAGTTAATTTTGATCATGAGTGGTGGAACCTGAAGTTGTAAGTCGACATCGCATCACAAGATTTTTAAGAAACTTTTATGTAAGATTCGGCGTCGTACTGCCATTAGAGAGTATAATCTGTAATGTAAGTTATGCATTCTTAGCGAAGGACTCCAGAAAACATTGGTATTTTCAACAAGAATTTGGAAAAAGTTATAGAAGTTCATTATGAGGAGTATGGCACGGATATTAATGATTTTGTACTCGTTAAATAATAATTGCAATCAGAAAAGTAGACGCGATATAAAACTAAAAAGTTGTGTTTTTTAAATTATTTTGGTGGCATATTTTTATGGCTCTGGATATCGCATCACTGTTATCAGTTTTTACTCGAAAATTTTGTGATTTTTTTTATTCGATGCCTTGGATAGGAACTGGACATGCCTGCTATTTAAACCATTTAATAAAGGCATGGTACACGTCGTATGATACGACGTGTATGTCACGACGATACACGACACGATACAATTTAGCTAAAATTTTATAATTGAAAGTGGAATTTTTTTAACAAGGACTCTCAGAGAATTAATTTCTGTAGGATCCGTAAAATGTAAACGTGTTCGAAAACAAATCAATTGCTTTGTGTTGTTTTAAAAAAGTTAATTGAAGTCCATGTTTTTATTCGCTTTTGATTTTTTACATTCTTCGTAATCCTTTTTGCAACTTTCAACATTCATGTTGATTTTCATTCGTATTTTTTTGTTTAATTTAAATTATCTTTACAAATACTAAGTATGTATGTACATACATATGTAAGTTTGATTCCATATGGTATTTAAGTATTTCTTTATTTTTAATTGCCTTTGGGTGTAATGTGGCTCTTTAAATATCTTGTAAGAAAAGCAGAGAAAGAAGTATTTTTAGCTCGTGCCATAATTTATCACAATTAACCTTGAACTAGCCACTTGACATTTAAGCCGGTGACAAATAGAAGACTAATAAGAAAGAAATCTTAAATGATTTTCCGTTTTTACCATTGCTGCTGCACCTTATACTCAATTTAAAGCGCTTACACTAGGCTTAGATTTGGCTCAAAAGCTTTCGTTATTTAATGCAAATAGGCAGGAAGGAAGAAGGAAACGTGTGATGTAATTAAATCATAAAACAACAACAACAACAAGAATAAATATGTAAGTAAACATGTCTGCCATGTAAGACAGACAGACATTTCATGAAAAACTAAACAAAACATGACATTTAATGTCATGCCAATTAAAAATAAAAAAACGAAGGAAAATAAACAATTCTAATGCACTGACATTTCAGCTACACATACGCCTAAGCAATGTTGACATTTAAGTCGTAATAATTACATATATTCGAGTGAAAACACAGCAATTAGTGCAGATGTTGTTGTAGAAACATTTCTTTAATCCGATTGTTAAGGGGGGTGGGGGGCGGTGTATCATTATAAATTATACAGTGAAAGGGGTTTTATCGTTAGAAAAATGCATAGTTTTTGAGATATCGTAGCGTACTTAGAAAGAGGAGTACAAATTGAAAAATAATCTTCTCAAGCGCGTATCTGTGTATTAAAAAAACACTCCATATTTGGTTACCCACTTTTCCATAATGAGGTGATTTCAAAAGTATTTCTCAGAACGTTTTCGAGAGGCGTTGAACTACTAACAATTTTGGCAGGCATATGACAGTTGTGACTCACTGGCTGATGCCTTCAAATGACCGATAGCCACACATAATTCTCTTATAAGGCGACTTTTATGTAGGACACCAAGTCACACATAAAAGAGGCCACAATATAAATGTGTCATATGACCAATCGTCTAGAGGCCTTGCCTAGATGGCCCAGTATTTGAAGTATTATGCCTAACTTAAAATTATTCTCATAAAGTATCAGCTCGATGCGGACATACTCAATTGAAGAGAGTTTACACGATATTTGCCACAAGAAATTAGATAAAGTTTTTAAAGGAGTTGGCGAGCGATTTTAGGATTACTTTGTAGTGGAATGCAAATCACTGTGACATTTAAGAAAGTATCAGATGCGTTAGTCGAACAGGAGAGGGAATCTAGACATTAATATTGCCGTTCAATTCGTATACTGAAGGGCGATAACTGTGTACTCGTCCATATGTGGGAGATTCTTTTACCTCATTTACTTACTTACTTAGTCAGGCAACCATGCTGCTTATATCAACCATGTTACGTGTGTTAGTTTTATATATGAGTAATGCGACCTATAGTTTAAAGTCGGCTTCAACCTACAGATTAATGGGAAGCTTTTCATGGCATTTTTATTTACTCTTGAAGAATTTTCCAGAATACTGGTGAGATAAAGTCGCCGAAAGAAAAATTTCGTTTTCTTCGCGTCTGAACTTAGGGTTTTAAGCACGGGCTTACGTCTAATAAGTTAACAGACTAGTCTGCTAAACTATAGCGACTTTTTTTACCTTCTAAGCAAAAATGTTAGCGAAGCCAAGTTCAACGGAAGCAGGGATCAGAACTATGTCGAGCTTTTCGGATTTTTATAAGTTCTGTAGCAGAAGTCAGATTGTGGATGAGGGTTATACGGTGTTCAGATATGCACCTTTATTGCGTAAATCGCAATAAACGCCATTATTGAGCTCAATATTTCATATAAAGTTTCAATTTCAATTTTCGCGGCCAAAATAAAAACAAAGTTGTTGAAACAACCAGCTGTTTTGTTTACCAGCTGTCAAATGAATATTGCGTATATTATGCCTGACCACTTAAAATATTGTACTTAATTAATCGAATATTGATTCGATAAAAGTGCATATCTGAACATAGTATTACGATTAGATACCTAAACTGATGTGTGACTTTCATATTGAATTTAAAAAATAAAATTTCTATACAAAGTCCAAGAGGTAGAAAGGGTATAAACAGCTTGAAATTTTAGAGTATTTTTCACTGTTAAGTATCGATTAAAGTTGGCTAAATATTTCTCTTACCGAGTCCCAGTTCCATTTAACATTTAGTTGAGTCAAAAGCAATAATATTTCGATAACATGAGTTTCTTACCTGAAAAGAAAGAAAAATAAATAAAACTGAGTTCTAAATGTTCAATAATTATGTAATCTTAATTGAAACAGAAGAATACAGAACAATGATAATTTTATACGCAAGATCTAATAAAGAAAAGTTCTCCAGAGGGCGTCTTTATGAATATTTTTTATTTCTTTGACATAAAGAAGGAAAATTAAATAAAAAATTAAACAAAAAACTTCTGGCTACAAGACTAATGGCAGTCACTTAAATTTTTATTCCTTTTAAATTTTTTAAAAAACTTTTTCCTTAACTAACACATACATACATATTTCTAAAAGTTAAAGGATAAAAACATTCTTTGCAATTTTCATGGCAACTTTTTAAACGACAAAAGAATAGATTTGATAGATTATCGCTGAAGAAGAAAGAAAAATTAAATAAAATTGATAAAATTTTATTAAAAAAGTAATCTAACTAAACACGGCCATAACTTTTCTTCTCGTGTTCTGTTCTTATTTTAAGAAGAAAATATGAATTTTAAAAGACTTGAGCAGTGTGACCTTTTTTTAATAAGGATTAGTTGGCATCATTTACAACAGCTTGCCATGACAAGTCAGCAGCCCATCTTGCCATAAATAGACTTAGAAAAAAAAATCTTAAAAGGAAGCATATTTTTACAGCGCATAAAAACAATAAAAAAACATCATCATATCATTTGCATATGATTGTAATTCCAAGGGCCTACTTAAAGTACACATTTTTTATTATGCTTTTCAATATTTTTTGCCGTTTGTACGCCTGTTTATAAGGCAAACTACTTATCATTACGATAATTTTAACTGTGTATGGGAATTCTTATAAGGGGTAGTAAGGCTACACGCGAAAAAAAATTCATGATAAGAAATTTTGATTTTACATTTTAATGAAAAAACTATTTATTGTTGACCTATTTCAATACAAATATTTATGAGATTTATTTTTGTTGGTATTTTTCAAACATTTCTCGTAGTAAAGTTGAATCGCATTTAAATAAAACAATTTTTATTAATTTTCTTCGAGTGTAAAATGTCAATATCGTCTTGAATACTTGCCTTGGCATATTGTTTACTCTTTCGAAATTCTCTTTATAAATGCGTGTGTGTGAGTGAGTGTAAATGGGTGAGAATATCAAAATATAAAACGGCATTATTATCATCATCAAGCATATCATTGTTATTATTATTATTGTTCTCGTATAATGTTATGTTCTGTTATTCAAAAAGGAGTAGCAAGAGAAACAAGAGAGAGAAGGAGAACAAAAGAAAAATACCCACATAACATAAATAAATAACGGAAATAAAAACATATGCTTGTAGTCGTAAGTGTTCTTTGTTCAACAGATTTGGCTTCACCAGATGTAGTATGGCAGTAGTCATGTACTCGTACTCGTACTCGTACGTACATACATATGAATTATGACTTCTTTGTTAATTTTATTTACAAGACACAACAAATATGTGCCTTGGGGTATGACAGTGTGTTACAGATATCAGCAATGAGTATTCAAAAAGATGAGTAAAATCGAATCATGTTCATAATTTCTGATACTTATACGCATTCATAATTATTTTAATATCGTGGAACCTCTACTCATATTCAAAGTTTGAAGTACTCCTCATAATGTTCATACTTAACAACATGTATGATGTTGTTGATTTTGAATCTCCATTACTCAACATATATACGAAGCACAAAATAAGTATGAATCGCATAGGATCACTTGAAATGGCAATTTATCACTTGAAATATTCTCCTATTCCTCCTTTTGCTTTTACAAAATAAAATTTAAAATTGTTTTAATATCAGTTTTTAAAATTCCAAAAAAAAGGACAAATATTACAAAAAATTTCGAAATATTGTAAAATTTTTTCGGGCGCTCTCCTTAAGTGATAAAAGTTGAGCTTGGTGATTATTAGAATTTTATCCTTAGTGTACAGTTTCCTTTGAAGCTAACTGTATACTTAGCTTTAAATAAAACATTCCCCTTTGCTTTGATTTGAACTTAAATTAACCTGCCACAAAGTTGTTTTCTGTAAATATTTATGCTCGCTGTGGCCAGTCTTGAATTGTACAATAATTTATGCAAAACATTTATATTCAAATGAAGAACAAAAAAACAAAAAAGGCAAAAGGGAAAATGAAAAAAATTTGTTAAAAAATAATTTAATTTTATGGGTCATAAATTCTTATGAAAGTTTTGAAAAATGTTTGAATTTTATCAAGACAGACTTAGAAGAAAAACGAAAATAATTTCTATGCATTTCTAATTTAAAGAGAAATTATTCGAACGAAACATTTTATTTAAAAAGAATATTTTTAGACTTTAAATGTTATGAGAATATGTGCTATAATTTCTAAGTAAGAATGCTTTATTACATTTGCATGCAACATGCAACGTTTGTAGACAAAAATGTAATTTAAAAACATTTACAGTTATCGATAAATAATGCAAAAGAAACAATATTTTATCGAGTAATATCATGTGAATTTTGTAAAACATTAGTAAGTATGAAGAATTAAAACCAGACATGAACTCACATTAATAATTGAACTACAATAAGTAAAATTGTTGACTACTACAAGGCAGACTTATTGTTATGAAAACGAAAAATCAAGATACTGGTGTTTTGCTTTTACATCGCTTAACATTAAAATTATAAGCTAAAGCTACAAAAACAAAACAATGCAAGTAAACAAACCTGTTTACAAATTATCGTACTGCTTAATATAACAACAAAAAACCAGAATAAAAAAATGGTAAACAAGTAAACAAAAATCCACAAACAACACTACAAGAACAAATGTAAACAAAATACACAAACAACAATAATGAATGGAAACTATGATGTTCACATTTATAGAGATTTCGAGAAGGTGAAGTCATGAACATTCGTCTTCAAGAACATTCATCAGACTGTTTACCCTGCCATATAAAAGGCAAGGCAAAGCAGGCGACTGAATTAGTGAGTTTCAGTCAGTCTTGTATAAAGACGCGGTGCATTTGAAGAGAGTTATCGTAGTTTGAAGATCTCCGTTGCAAAGATCTGTCGAATAATTGTCTAGTAATTTTTGTTTGTTTATGCAAAGGGTGTAAACAGAGTAATAACAAAACAAAGCAATTGTTGTTGTTTACATAAAGTTGTGAACAGTGGCACACAGAATTGTGCGAATAATAAAGAATTTTAATTCAAAACTATACAGAAATTTAATTTTTGTTTTATTTGGAATCGACGAGCTCATAACGTAACAATATTGTTGAGGTCAAAGGTCATATTACGATGTTGAAGCTCAAATCGCATTGTCTGCAAACTTTAGTGACGTTGCTTTGTTGTTTCAACCCAGCCAGTTTCAAATATTTAGTTTTTTTTTGAATTTTAATCAAAAGCCAATCCGACAGTCACTTTAAAATTAAGGGCCTATTGAAATACACGTTTTGAAAATAAAATAGAAAATATTTCAGATAATTATTAAACACTGAATGTCAATTTAAATTCAAATTATTATACTAATGTACAGTGTAGTACACAGTGTAATACCAAAAATAATACGTTAGAAATTCGTTAATTTCTATTTATTTTCGACTCGTCCTGCTGGCATTTAATCTGCTTCCATATTCACATTTAGAATTTCCATTAGTCTGCTTTGAATTTGCATTTACATTATAGGATGGCACTTCTCACTTCTATTCAAAATCTCAATTTGCCTTGAAAGTCTATCAGTGTCATAACACTTTGTATAGAGGCTTTCATGTCTCGGTTTTTCTTTTGATTTTGGTATTTACTTTGAGTCTTGACCTCAGTGGTCTTATTATAATGGCTACAAGGTCATGTAATAATGTATTGTAAAATAAAGACATCATATTCCACACAACCACATAGACACACACGCATACATATACGCACACACTTTCATGGAAATTTATAAATTGAAAAGCATTAACAAAGACAAGAATTTGTTTAGAAAGAGGAATTGAAGAGAATGATTTCAAGTTGAAGCACACACAAAAGGGCAATCAAAAAGTCAGAATTTTGTTTGAAGACAAAGAAAACAAAAGGCTTTTGCTGTAAGAGAATTTAAAAAAAAAATTTAAATTTTAAACGTGGTTTTATGTATTAAAAGGAGCCTTAAGCTGTCTGATTTTTTTTATTACTAAAACCCTTAAAGAAGGTGTTCAATTATTTAATATACTGTGCAAAAATTTTGAAGAAGTTTTGAAGTTTTTTGTGAGTTGTTCATAAAACATAAGTAGTATTCTAAAGCGTTGTGTTGTCGTACCCAAAATACCCCCAAAAACTTTGAGTATCTCACGTGGAAAGAAATTAAAAATACCTTCTCTTACAGCAGAGGGTTGAAATGAAAGGCTCAACGCAATTATGTATGGTTGCCCGACTTGGACTATGGTGGACATGTTGACATTTTGGGAAGACATGGACATATTCGGCTCAATGCTATAACTTTCTGAAGAGAATATTTCATTTTAGGGACTAGGGTCACCCACGTTGTCTGGCCTAAAGATTTCGACGTACCCAATGCGACCATAAGATTCATAATGATGGATTAAAAATGCATGACATGGTAGATTGCTATATATATCCTAAGAATTCTATTAATTTGTCTTATAGGTTGCCTGACCACTGCAGTGTTTTCCAGGTGAAGATCATGGCCATTTTGAAAGCGGCGCAATGTCTATTGAACGGCAGAACTTTTCTAGAGAATCTCATAATTTCCTAGAACAATCAAGCTGCGGTTAATTCTCTAACAATCGACATCTAGACGTTCGTTATCGTCTATGAATGCTGGTTATTTAATAATGAAATTTATATGGGCTCTGATACATAGGGATAAAGCCGGCTAGGGCCGGGTCGGAGCTCACAACCTCGGACATGTTACAAGGAGTTCCAATTACTTGGGTATTCTGCAGTATCTTCTCCAGAAAGGTACGCTACTGAACTTATGTAGATGGGAAGAGTACTGATTGCCTTGTGTCGTTAATTCGCATGAGCGTTTAGACGAAGTGTTCTTTAGCCATCGCTTTATCAGACATCGCAGTCTTGAACTTTTTATGAGATGCAATTCTTTATCTCTTCAACTATTGTGTATCATCATATCGAACTTAAATACATGAAATATAACGAAATGTGTGTAAATGTTCATCAGAAATATTCGTGTGTTCAACTACGCACATATAATTGCTTAATTAACTGATAATATACTCGTATGTATTATTTAGGAAAAGAAAAAAAAGAAAATTTATTTATTTGTATTCATATCGTATTCTATACACTGATGATAATGATAATATTAATTTAATAATCAATTAAATTTATTAGTTTGGATTAGTTAACAAATCAAAACAAATTAAAATGTGTGTTTTGTTTGTAATCCATTTGCTTTATTAATTTATTATGTTTATTGTGTTTATTTATTTATTTATTTATAGAATTGCATTTTTATTTGTTAATCATTTCAAAGCAAATAAAATTAAAAGCCACATCAACAACTGTTTATTACCAATGAAACACTAATGGACTCACAACGCTGTTCTCCTAGCACTTAAATTATATACACCTGGTGGGTGGTTTGTTAATATGATTTCTAACAAAAAAACAAAACAAAAAACAAAATGCCATAAATATTCTTTAATAAACATTTAAATAAACAATTCATTATTGAAAAACATATTATTGAAATAAAAATATAATTTTTTCTATTCAAAATCGTTGTTGGTATTTAACAATTGAATTTAAAAATAAATACACAGCATTCCAATACTCAAAATATTTCTAATGACAACATAATTAATAGGATAATTAATTGGATTATTAGCAGAATTATAAATCATGCATTGAAGATAAAATCACTTAATTTCGATGATAAAGTACAGCATTCCACAGCAAACATTTGCGTGGGCTGTAAGAATATATACAGTAGGCGCCAAAAGAAACTGTAAATTACAAAAAACACACACATTAATAAATTACCGTTATTTTTATTTTGAAATTGTTTCATTGCCAAGTTTTTAAAATTGAAACAAAAAAAAAATTACAAAAAATTTCAAAATATTGGCAATTTTTTTTCGGGCGTTCTCCTTAAGTGGGAAATGTTGAGTTTGGCGATTCTTAGAATTTTATCCTTAATGTACAATTTATTTTGATGCTCACTGTATATACTTATAATCATAAACAATTTCTTTAAAAAACTTACTACACGTCTCTCTTAGATTCCTTTTAATACAAGTGAAGCCCACTCATCTTAAGCTAGTTAGTCGTAACAGTAATTATCGTTGGGCCAGTTAGATCCTTCTTCTATATGTTGCATCTTTCGGGGCAACTCATTAAAAATGTTCTTTGTCTTCCTACGGACATGATTCATATGACTCTTAAAATTAAAGTGATCATCCTGAGGAACTTTTATCGCTCTGATTTGTTAAAATCACGAAAAACGGTTTCCTATTCTATTGCTAGCCCATGAGTACAGCTTCCGGCTTTTTGAATATCAGATTTGGATTCATTTACTCCAGTCAGAGCTTAAACGATGTCATAGCCTTGTAATGCGAGATCGAGAGAGAGAGAGAGAGGGAAAGCACTTACATATGTTTACGTGTGAAGAGTTAACAATGCAGTTTTGATTTATATCCCCGTATAAAAGATAATTTTTTTTTTCATAAATTCTGTGTTGAATGAAAATTCCCAACAATAGCCAGCCAATAAGTAATATGTTGCCAACCACTCAATATATGTATATGCACACATATACTGTAACACTGTCATATTAACGGTATTATTGGTATTTTACAATAATGTGTACAACGCTCATTCCGTTATTGTATACAATTGTGTGGTCTTTGGCTTTCAATGAAATTCTTTGTTGTGTGTTATTGTTTAACGATTTTTTTTTTGAAATATTTTCTTGTTTTTATTATTATTTAAACAAAAAAATATTTCATCGATATGAGTTAACTCAGCATGGCATTACTGGCAGAGTGCTTAAACCGCAGGTATCTTTTCAGCATTATTATTATGGGGAAAAACAATGTAATTCCAGCTGGCGGCCAGGTCAGCAGCAGCATTGTTATTGTCTTCATTATAAAATCTGTTTAAATGTTTGAGTGTATGCGAATATGTATGTATGTATATCAATATATGATATATCTATATGTCTATGTACACTAAGGATAAAATTCTAACAATTATTAAACTCTACTCTTACCACTGAAGGAGAGTAACCGAAAAAATTGCACAATGTTTTGAAATTTTTTGTAATTTTTTCTTTTGTTTCAATTTTAAAACTGGCAATGAAACAATTTTAATATAAAAATAACGGTAATGTATTAATGTGTATATTTTTTTAATGTACAGTTTCTTTTAACGCTCACTGTATATGCAGGTATTAACATAACTCTCTGACCATAAATAATGGAATTTATTTTTAATTTAAAGATACGTTTAATTAACGTTTTCAAGAGGGAATAAATTTATCGAATTTAAATGAATTATTGAAAAAAAGGCGTATATTCCTGAACAGTCTTTGGAAAAATTGCATTTAAATTGGTTTTCAATATTTCTCTTTGGACTTTTTTCTTTTATCAATTATTCGACGATGAGGACAAAAATTTTTTTGAAATTTACATGGAAAATTTATGATAAAAGAATACAAAGGAAATTGGCATGGCATCCTTATGTCGAATGTTTTGTTTTCATTGGTGTTCCAACCAAGTTGGAATTTTTGTTTTCATCAATACATGCCTATATTTACCGTCTGTCTCTCTCTCCTTTTGATTTTAATTTCATGTTGATTTTCGCATTAATATTCATGCATGTTCATGCATCTTCATGCATAACGTAGTTGTTTAGGTGTTTTGTTAAACCCACAGCCAACAAAAGAACTCATGATTATGTTAATTGCATGGGCACAACAACAAAAGAAAGAAGAGAATGCACAATCAACCAGTATTTTCTGTGGGTTTAGTTTCATAAGGAAGAAAATAAATGTAAAACGGTATTGTTACTAAGTAAGTTTGTTGATAGCGAGAGAAGAAACGAGTTTATTCATTTTGCACATTTAGGACAGAGAAGTGAAGTAATTCCGTGCAAGGGAAATCATTTTTTGATCATAACCTCACATTTTGATTATTTCGCGCTTATTAGACGTAAAGTCCATCAAAACGAAAATATGAAAATATTTCTTCGGCTATTTCCTCTCAGCAGATTTCTGGCAAAAACTCTGAGAGTAAAAATTGCCATGAAAAGCTTCTCAAAAAATATGTTGTTCGGAGTCGACATTAAACTGCAAGTCCCGCCACTGATGTATAAAGTTAACACACACAACATAAGTGGTTTGAGAAGGTAGTTCGAAATCCTGACTGAAGGGTTGTAAACACCAAATATGTATGTATGTATGTCGCGCTCAGAAAGTATAAATTCAATGTAAACTTTAAATGAATCGTTTCAAATGAACATCAACAATAATTCCAAGTGCAACAATGAGGTTTAAGAACCAGCAGGCTCAGGATCGACAATGCGGTACCAGACTTCGCCAATACCATATGGACGGATACGGATATGGGTAAAATAGCTCCTCAAATCTGTTCCAAATAGAATATTGGTGGCGTGGTTGATTTACATACGGTTTTAAAAGTTCTACCTTTAGTCATTAGAAAGATGATTCACGCACCCTAAGATTTACAAACAGCACGTAATAATATCCTCAAACCCTTTTTGCTGCTTGAAACTATTTCATGTAAGTTTTAATAGAATTTTGTATCGAAAATAATTGCATTTTTTGCGTAGAATACTTGGGTTTCATGGTTTTGTGGCAAGAAAGAAATAAGTGATGGTATTATCACGTATATCTACTTGTATACGTTGCAATATAGTTTACATACTTTTGTTGGACTTGCAACGTGTTGTGAAAATCATAAAAATAATTTCATTTTCTTTCATCTGCATAAGCACACATGAAGGGTAAACCACGACAATTTATGGCTTCTCATGCATAATTTTTTTTATCAATCTTTGATGCCCTATTGGCGATAAGCAAGGGGTATCATATATCATATGCGTTTTTATTAATACTCGCATACAGTGAGCGTCAAAATAACATACATACATAATTGGCCATTACAACCCTTCAGTCAGGATTATAGACCTAGCTTCTCACACGTCAAAATAAGCTGCACTTTAAAAAATATATACATTAATAAATTACCGTTATTTCGGGTTGGTGATTGTTAGAATTTTATCCTTAGTGTTCTTTTTCTTTTGACGCTCACTGTAACAGTAAAACAACAGGAATCTAGTGAACACCAATAGACATATTTATGACGGTATCGAAAGAGAATTGTAAACCAAGATTACATACATACATACATAGTTGGCCATTACAACCCTTCAGTCGGGATTACCACACCACTCATGTTGTGTGCGTTAATTTTATACATGAGTGGCGGGACCTACAGTTTAAAGTCGACTCCGAACGACAGATTTTTTGAGAAGCTTTTCATGGCAATTTTTACTCTCAGAGTTTTTACCAGAAATCTGCTGAGAGGAAGTCGCCGAAGAAATATTTTTATATTTTCGTTTTGATGTCTGACCTGGGATTCGAACTTGGGCCTTTCGTCTAATAAGCCAACACACTACCTACTAGACCACGGCGACTTCAAGATTAAAAAATTAAAAAAGAAGAAAGAAACAAACGATGCATTTAAAATACAGTTCGAGAGGGAAGCATGTAAAAAATTTTTTCTATGAATTACAAAACGTGTGATAAATTTTCTTGCAAGAGTGTGTTCCGTTGATTGATTCTCACTGAATTTATATGTTGGGTTAGCGACAACACCCATTCAGAATAAGTGTGCTGTGAGTCTATAGTGCTCAGTCAAAAAACTAGATATCCATCCCAGGTTATTCCAGGATAGTCTGATGCATGACTAAAATCGCCCTTTATTGTAATTTTCCAACAAAACCCACCTGGTTTGAGAAGAGTCTTTACGTACAAACATAATTGACCATTACTACAATTCCGTCAGGATTACGGCCTAGTTTCTCACACCAATTTGTGTTGCGTGTGTTAATTTTATACATGAGTGGCGGGACCTACAGCTTAAAGTCGATTTAAAACGACATATTTTTGAGAAACTTTTCATGGAGAAACATTACGGGAGAGGGTAACTTTTCTTTCTCTTCTTAAACAATTCAGCTTCTCCAGACAGTCCCATACTATCTTGGATTTAACCTCATAAGTGCTGAGTGCTAGATAGTATTGCTATGTCCTGCCTTCTGAAGGAGTGACACTTGGATTGCAAATAAACAAATTCTTCATTGGAAACAGGATACAATTACAATACGAAGTACAATCAAACATGTATTTAATACGCCTTAATATTGTTAAAAATGTATAACAAAAGTGTCCCGAATTGTTCCACTTCATGTATTCAAAAATTTTCAAAGATTTCTTAACAAAAATTTTGTTAAAAAAAAAGAAAGAGAAAAGTAAAGGAATTTATTTTGTTAATCATGAGTTTATCTTCTCTAATGTATTGTAATTGTAATAATTTTATATGATTTGACTACAAATGATTACCATTCGATGAAACAATTCCTTAATATTCTCGAAGTGCTTATCGTTTTTCCTACGTTTTAATCTTCAATTCAAACACAATTCTCTCGCTCTCTCTCCCTCTCTCTCCCACTCTCTCTTAATCTCTGATAAATGATTTGAATTTTTTGTTTTCTTAAATTGAGCACTCAAGTATTTATCATTTATTTTCAAGACTACTAACGGTCGGGGAAAAGGGACATGAGCTGAAGCAAGAAGGATATAAAATATTGTAGAAAATGCTTGAGTACTTCTTCAATTACAATTCAAGGAAAATTACTTGCATTTTGAAGGTAAAACATTGCAAACTCAGACTAAGACAATCTGCTTGTTACAGGAAACGAATTTAAAACATAGAAAACAATTGCATTAGAATGTAATGCACATATACTGTGAACGTCAAAAGAAACTGTACATTAAAACAATATATACATATTCATAAATTACCGTTATTTTTATTTTAAAATTGTTTCATTGCCTGTTTTTAAAATTGAAACAAAAGACAAGAAATTATAAAAATATTTCGAAATTTTGTAAAATTTTTTCGGGCACTCTCCTTAAGTGGTAAAAGTTGAGTTTGGTGATTGTTAGAATTTTATCCTTAATGCACAGTTTATTTTGATGCTCACTATAAATGCTCGTTTAAAAACGCTTAGTTTTGTATTTACTCAGACTAATGCTCATTAAAATTACTCTAAAACTGGGCATTTTCTCTAAAGAACGACGCAAAAATTCGTATTTGTTGGTATTGTACTACAATGTTGCAACCCTTTAGTTAGGCTGGCAGCCAGTCTTCTTGCATCGCTAAAGTTACTAACTAACCTACTTAATTGGTCATTGCCATTCTTCAATCGGGATTAAAACTTTGTTTCTCACACCACCTCTGTTGTGTGTGTTAATTATATTCAAGAGCAGCGGCAACAGTGTTTACACTATCGATTTCGAACAACAAATTTTTGATGGCAATTTTTCACGGCATTTTTATTTTACTCTCAGAGTTTTTCCCAGATCTTTGCTGAGAGTAAGTCGCCGCAGAAATATTTGTTTATATTTCGTGCTGTATGAGCGGGGCTTTGAACCACCACCTCATGTCTATTAAGCCAGTACACTACCTACTAGTCGACGGCGATTACTTCAAGATGCAAACTTTAGTTAATGAAAATATGGCATAAACGATATTCTATTTTTATGCCAATTTGCCTAAATATATGCAAAATTAAACAAAAAAGGAAAAAGTATTTTACTAGAATTCCTATAACAAATAATTTAATTATTATTTACGCTCTTATCGCTTCTTATATTTTCTCCCTGTAATCTAATAATGTAAATGAGCTTTTAAAGAAATTTTTACACTAAAGGGTTCAAGTGCCTGAAAATATGCTAAAAAACATATTAAAAAGTGGTAGAATTTAATAACAAAAGGGATATAAAATAATTGCCAATAAAAATGTTTTTTTTTTGTTGGTAAAGGATCCTAAAAAGAGACCGACTAACAACACTTGTAGACGAATATCAAACACTTTTAAGGAAAAATTAGAAAAAAAAGAAAAAATAAATATTGTAGGAGAGAAAAAATACAAAAAAAACAAAAAGTTAAAAAGTCAAAGAAAGCCCAAAAATTAAATTTAATTTACTTTATAATGTTTGCTTTAAAGTCGCATTGTCTCCTTTTCGTTATGTCGACATTGTGAAACGAGAATTTAAACTAAGAAGCGGAATCGAAAAAATTTCAACATTTTTTTTTCTAAGATGTGGTCTGGCATTTTAAATATTTTTATTTGATTTGCTATGCCTCCCGAAAAACATACTGAAAAAATAATTTAAAGAAACCTTTTATCCAACTCTGTCGTTTTCGTTTTTTTTTTTTTTTGTTTAAATTTCATTTCAAAACTTAAATATTCCAACAAGGCGTCCTTCCATACCCCCCTCTCCAGGCAAAAAACCTTATGCTTCTTGTGAAATTAAAGCAAAATAAACATTTTCATTAAAAGTTTTCCATTCTAAAAATTAGTAGCCTTACTGGGTGTAATAATTAAAAGAAAATTTCCTAAAGATTTTCAATTAAAAACCAAAAAAAAAAGGAAGAAATTCAAGCCAAGAATGGCAATTAAAACTGCACTGGCTATGAAAGCAGTAAAAAAGAACAAATATTTTCGAAAAGAAAATAAAATAAAGGAAAGGAAGTAGAAATTAGAAGTAATTTTCTTAAAAGTAGCAGTTAATTAAATTAGAAAACTTAGCAAATGGATTAAAATTCATTTTCAATCTCCAAAATTAAAATTAATTTTGCCTTTAAATGTTAAGAATACTGGAAGTGACTTACAGAGTTAAACATTGGAGCATTGGAGTAGTAAATATTCAACAAAGAATTCTTAAAATTCTGTAGAAAAACCCTTGAAAAGCACACCCTGTAGATCCATAAGGAGCGGTTTTTTTGTTGCAATGTCTACTAACGATATGTGTACGAAGCTGATAAGGTTACACAGAACGACGTTGAGGCAGTCAGACAAAGGGATCCTTTACCATGCGACTTCATCTACTTCGTCATGGAGATTGTTCTGCGGAAGGCATGAGTGAATCGCAATGACACTATTTTCCCTAAAAGTGTAGGCTGACGACATAGACCCCATAGGGCGTACCAAGCGAGATGTCACTGCTACCTTGAGCGCTATTGAACGGTTGTGGAAGTAAATGAGGGCAAAACGAAGAGTATATTCTAGATAAGCAGGGACATGCGGCATATTGGATCCTAGATTATGACCGCTAACTATACCTTCGTTATTCTTAGAGAATTTATCTCTGTAATCAGCAATTATGATGTCAGTCTGGAGATCAAGCATAGGATCACTCATGCTAACAGGTGCTGCTATGGTCTCAATAGACAATTGAGATCTTTCTCTTACGACCAAACTTACACTCTACATGGCGCTCATTCTTCCTGTGTTTCTTTATTGTGTAGAAGCATAGACGCTATTAAGGATCGATTTAGCAGCCTTTAAAGTATAGGAGAGAAAAGTCACACGTAAGATCTTCGATCCAGTGCGAGTTGGCGATGGTTTCTTCATCTGATCCAATAATGAGCTATACGAGCTCATAAACGATATGGACGTTGTGCAGCGTCTTAACATCCAGCAGATGTGTAGTCGCCGTAGTCTAGCAGGTACTGTGTTGACTTATTAGAACAAACGTCTCCAGCAAAACGAAATATGAAAAAGAATATTGCCTCGGCAACCTCTTCTCAGCAAATTTCTGGCAAAAACTCTGAGAGTAAATAAATTTGCCATGAAAAGTTTCTCAAAAACATCTGTCGTTCGAAGTAGCTCCCGCCACTCATGTATAAAATTAACACACCCAATATAAAGTGGTGTGAGAAGCTAGGTCGTAGTCCTGACTGAAGGGCTGTAATGACCAATTATGTGTGTTATGTATGTATATTTCGTAAATAAATTATTGAAAATCCAAAATTATTAACATAATGTGACGCTAAGTAATGTGAAATTATTGTCACTCCATACTTTCTTTACATATAAATCCTTTAAAACATACATACGTCCTTACAAGTGCCTTCACGAAGAGTCATTAAATAGTTCTGTATGCCTTACATACTCAATAGAAATGTTTGACGCTTTTAGTGCTTGTCTTTGTAGAAAGCACTTGTAAGTGAAGAAAATTACACTGAATTAGCAATTCAACAATACAGTCTCATGAGTCTTCTTCTTCTTCTTCGAAAGAAAATAATACCAACAAAATACATTCTGCATACACAAACAATCGTTTATTGTTTGTACACAGAGAAAGAGAGAACGTGAGAGACAGTAATTTGTTTATCTAGCATGTCATTGTGCGTTTGCGTGTGTGTATATGGTTACTGTTAATTGTATTGCATTTACATTAATCCACATTCCAAGTTTGTTATTCTGTTTTGCTTAGAATGTTTGCCTGCAGGGATTACTTTATGTGTGTGTGTGTCAGGGATGTACTCTAAACAAGAAGAACGGGGGACAGGCTGTTTATGTGCATTAAAATTTCCGGGAAATAAAAGCATGTCGTTTCCACTTCCGTTAGATAGAATTTCTTTGTTGTTCTTCTAGCAAAGTTTTTAAGCATACATATGTATGTTTGCATAAGACAAAATTATCAAACTTTAAGTTTTGAAAATAATTTTTGTAGACCATCTCTGTTAAAAAGGAATATAATGGCTTCATGTCTGTCGCCTATGAATGGCGTTTTTTGACAAGTGTTCACTTTAATTCAATTAGACGCCGTCGGTTAAGGTCACCTATGATTATCTGCTGAATGTCAGCAGCTTATCCCAACTAGAACTCTTTTGATATGTGAGACTATTGGTATTGATTGGGTAGATTCACATACGATCTTTTGCTCATCTTGTGGTAGCTAATCTCCTTGTTTGCGAACGCATCCTGTTGAAAGGCGTAGTGATCGATGCTCCCAAAAATTGTTTTGTATTCACCGAGTGATGGGTTTGAAGTTCTTCGTTAAACTGGCTGACCTTTATTACTTACATATGTACTTACTTAATTGATTTCTAACTTTAACTTTAAACTTGAGTAGTGAGAAATATAATTTAACATCGACTCTGAACGATAAATTTGTGAAGCTTTTCATGGCAATTATTTCTCTAATATCTCTAAGGTCTTACTAGAAGTCTGCTGAAAAGAAGTTGCCCAAACAAATATTTCTTTCATATTTTCTGTTGTTTGAGTTGTCAAAACTGAATTTTGAACCCATGAGCTCCCGTCTAGTAGGCCAACGCACTACGTACTAGACTGCTTCGATTTTATTTGCAGTGGAAAAATTACCACTTTTGAAATGTATGCACTATCTGAGTTCAGTTACACTTTTTTGCTGTCGAAAAACAAAATATTCACACTATAAAATTTATTTTCAGTTTCCCAACCACCAACGTATGATACTCGTTTTCACTTCCATTCACTTTAAATGGTTTATTCACTCACACACTATGCTTATAAGTGTTGTATTACTGTGCAGTTTCTTACTCACTCACATGTGCTGTGCTCCAATGCGTCAGAGTTTAAAACAAAAGTAATTTTCCAAACTCTATGACTTACCTGAAATGAAAAGAAAAAGAAGAAGAAGAAGAGTATTTGATTAGAATGTTTATTAGAATGCGAAATATTAAAAGAATATTACAAAAATGACTTGCAATTTAAAAAAAGTTTCAAGGAAAATTGTTCATATTATTTAGGGGAAGAATATGCATACACAGGGGAAAAGGAGAAGTGCTTTCGTATTCATTTTAGTTGGAATTTAATTTTCAAAAGAATGACAATTTTTTTTTTCATAAGAATTTAGTTGGGGATTTAACTTTATTGAAATGCGTTCAAAAAAAAAAAAAAAAATTATGGAGGTCTCGGCCATGTTGTTAGAATATAGGAGGGCGCTCTGGCGAGACGGTTATTTGTTCCGGGGATCTACGGAAATCGGCGAAGAATACGATCTTGTTTCGAAGGACTAGATCGAGGAAGCCCTGTCATTGATTGGTGTGACCAACTGGCGTATGCACGCAAAAAACAGAGGCGCCTGTAAGGATCGGGTTGTTAATAGCCAATTAAGTAAGTAAGTAAGATATGAAGCCAGTCTTAAAACTCAATCGTTATTATGCTAATCATTTGCTGCGACACGCTTCGTAGACTATTTTTTTTTTTTTTGTACGAAAACTAATAGAATTTTAATGCAAATAAAATTCTTAAAAAAATCATTTGAATTTCAAAATATCTCCCCTAAATTGTTATTTCTCTAAAATTAAATATTTATTGTTTACATTACTACTACTCATATATAACAAAATTGCAATTGTATATCGATTATTTTTCCTTCATTTTTCAATATTTATTTAATAGTTGTCACCAATGAAATCCTCTTCGTCATGAAATTATTATCAATCTCTGTAGAGAATTGAATAATTGAAGTGCGATCGATTGGTTGGTTGGCATTGTAGCTGATACTGTGTCGCCAATATTTCATTAATTTTTTTCCGTAATTCCTTAGACATTCATTTTTTTCCGTTTCTTCTTTTTTCAGTTTTCCTTACTCTGTGCAAATGCACAAGAAGTGCAAGAGCAAGTGCAAGAGTGTAAAAATAATTTTCAATGTTGAGCACGAAGATGAAGACTTCATTAGTTCCACTTGATTAGGCATCATTGTACGTACAATTCGATAATAAAACCCCGGTAATAATGAATACACTCTACTCTCAAATGGTTTATCTTGTTCTCTTTTTCCAATCGTAATAAAATAAAATTTGTTTCCTGTAAGCGAGAGGGTTGGAGTTCTTTTTTTTAATCTGCTCTGCATTGGATGTAGATGCATTCCATGTTGTTGAGTTTTCTTAATCAACTGAATACTACAGAGAAACAGTAAAAAAGGAATCCAAAGGTTTCGTTATAATGTGGGACCGGGGACAGGACGCACAAGAAGTGGGCAACCCTACCAATAACAATAATTGTGGTAGGCTTGCGCAATAACAACGACTGACGAAAATACTAACGACTAAACATAGTTGGCTTTTCCAATGACAACGATTGACGAAAATACTAACGACTAAACATAGTTGGCTTTTCCAATGACAACGATTGACGAAAATACCAACGACTAAACATAGTAGGCTTTTCCAATTACAACGATTAACGAAAATACCAACGACTAAACATAGTAGGCTTTTCAGTAATAACGACTAACGAAAACAACAACAACTAACGTACCGAACATAGTAGGCTTAGCAAATAACAACGACTAACGAATTGAACAAAGTAGGCTTATTCAATAACGACTAACAAAATAACGAACAAACCATAGTAGGCTGATATAAAAACAACGAATAGCAATGACTAACAAACTAATCAAAATAACGAACAAACCATAGTAGGCTGATATAAAAACAACGAATAGCAATGACTAACAAACTAATACATTTTGTGAAATAGTTTTTTAGTCTTCAAACTGACACCGAAAATAGAAGAACACTTTTCTTTACAAAACACCATTAAGTGAAATTGTGTAATATTTTAAATATAACTTTTCTTTTTTTATTGTTAATTGTTTTTTTTGCATATTCAATAAAATATGTTCTTAAATCAAATTAAAAAAAGTGTTTCTCTAAAAACAAATCCTACATTTTAGTGAATGTCTTTGCACATAAAGTAGCCGTAGTCTAATTGATAGTGTGTTTGCTTATTAGAATCCGTAGTTCAATCCCCAGTTCAAATATCTCGAACATAATGAAATACGAAAAAAAATATGTTATTTGGTAAATTCCTCGCAACAGTCTGCTAAGAAAAACTCTGAAAGTAAATAAAATTGCTATGAAAAGTTTCTCTCCATCACGCATGGATAAAATTAACACACATAACATAGGTGGTGACGGAAACTAGATTGGAATCCTAACTAAAGTTTTGTGATGAATAAGTTAAGTGTGGTAGCTATGATCTAGTAGGTAGTGTGTTGGCTTATTAGACGTAAGGCCATGGTTAAAGCCCCATGTCAGAAATCTTCAGCAAAACGCAATACGAAAAAATATTTCGTCGGCAACTGCCTCTCAGCAGAATTCTGGCAAACAGTCTGAGCGTAAAATAAAATTGCCATGAAAAGTTTCTCAAAAATCTGTCGCTCGGAATCGACTTTAAACTGTAGTTCCCCTTTACTTATACTTAGATAAAATGAACACACTCAACATAAGTCGTCTGATAAACTAGGTCCATAATCCTGACTGAAGGGTTATAATGACCAATTATATATTTATGTATGTAAGTATCTTGGAACTTGTTGTTTAAGATGTAAACCGAATATTAAATTGATTTTACTTGCCTACAGTGAAAATGATTTTCAATTTTTCTTAAAATTCTTTCCAAATTTTGCTTACTCATCAGGTTTTTAAATCCAAACATTTTTTCTCTGCGATACTTTTTTGATTGCAAAAATTTTTAGTGCAAATAATTTAGTTGCAACCACAATATCAAATAAAGCAACAAATTACGGGTTGCCACATGTTATTTTGTGCTGAGTACATAAACATAAAAAAGTAAACTTTTATGCGAATGTTTAGTTTTTACATCCGGTTGTAGAATTTTTTGTTGAAAAATTTAACAAAAAAAAAACTGTTGTCAGCAAAATGTCGAGAATATCTTTTACATGGCATGCATGGCGCTCTTGTTTTTTGCTATACATCCACGATGTTAACAAGAATTTTATGTGCACAACTACACAAAATTTGTTCACGTTTATTTTAAGCAATTTTGGTTACGAAATAAAAAAAAATATTTTAAAACCTTTCACATTTCAGCATTAAGTGGTAGAAGTATTTAAATGTAGAAAAAATAATTCAAAATTTTAAATCAGAAAGTTTGACAAAAATATCGTGGATTTGATCCTGAGTTACATGAATTTTTTTGTCAAGCATTTCTACCAGTACCATACGCCTGTTACCATACAACTGGTAAATTTATAACATGATGTTTAATTCAGTATTTAATAAAAACCTCCATGAAAACTACCAAGTAAACTACTTTTACACTCGCAATACGAACTCAATTGATCAAATACAAGCAATGAATCGTACCCAAAAATTACACAAAAATACGCTGTGCAGTGCTTGAATTCTCACAAGGTTTGTGGAATAAAAACTTCATGATTTTTTATTTTCTTTCTTCTTTATTTTATTCTTTTCACGTCCCATTCGTTTTGTCAAATATGTAACACAATAACTACAACAACAATAAAAATAAACAATTCTATAATAAAAACAAAATTTTTTGCCGTTTAAATTTACAAGAAACGCTTGCCACTTCCCCTACAAAAAGGTAAATTTATTTGAAAAAAAAAAAAAAAATAAACAACGAATTGATATTCCTGTTGTGTGCACTGTAAACTCATCCAATAAATGTCCATTCCTTACAAAGGCCCCCCTTCCATGTCACCGCCGTAGTAATGGTTTCAAAAGTTTTGCTGGCATGTTTTTATCTTCTTCTTCTGCTTTGAAAATTTTGAACTTTTAACAGTTTTAAGTTTATTTTGCTTTGCAACAACCACACACACGACAATTGTTATGTTGTCAATAAAATGGAGTTTTTCCGAAGGTTGTATAGGTGGATGGACGAAAAATACAACAATAACAACGGGGGACAATAAAAAACTATTAAATTGGAAAACCACTATAAAAGAAGATTTATGGTGGACATGACCATCAAAAGCCAACCCAGTGGCTGTTGAGTGATATCATCGGGAGTTAATTATCACTCATATGCATTGTGTTACATTTTGAAAACATTTTAATTTCTCCTGTGGGCTTACAGGTAAAACGCTGTAAACATTTTGAAAAATTGCTACAAATAAAGGCAATAAAAACAGTTTATGATTACAGCTACTAATCTTATAAATTTCGTTATACTTGTATCCCAAGGGCCTTTTATAATAAATTCGAATAAATTATCATTATTACAGCACAGCCAACGTGTTCTGCTTACTTTCCTTGTAATTGGCGGAACAACAAATAAAAAGAGAAGAACAAAAGAAAATCTCTGAATATGCCACTTAAAACAAAAGGAAACAAGTTTTGTGGTCCGAATAAGTGACACATACAAAGCGATTGTTCTAAAAATCCTGTGGGCTCAGGCAAACTAATAAAATTACGAAGAAAAAAAATTCGAAAAAAGGACTATAAACAGCAGTAAACATTTTGTAGCATACGTTCTGGGATTATTTATTGAGTGGGGAATTGTTTTCTGAGGAAACACTAAACAAATCAATTCAATGAAGATTTATGATTCAATTGTATTGGAAGGTCATCGTTAGTGGCAGACACATGCGAGTGAAGAGAGAAGCAAAGAAAAACTTGTTGATGAAAAGCTGTGCTGGCAGCAATCAATAATTTAAAAAGGAAAAACATCACGTGAAATGGGCTCTATTCATTCATTTGTGCTGAAAAGGAAAATTAATTTATGATGCTCCAGCTTATTAACATCATAGTTTGTTACCTTTTTACGCTTCAACACTTATGTTATCTTTGGATTGACCTTTTTGAAATGGATTTAAACCCTTTAACCGGTGTGGATAAGAGTTAATATGTATAGAAATTTAAATAAGTTTAGAAAAACTTTAAAAAATTACTTGAGACTTAGAAAATATATGGACAACAACAGTGATTGGAAGAATTTTTGAAATACCGCCTGTTTACTCAATACATATATTGTCAGTTTATAAAAAATTGTCGACTCCGAACACGAATTTTTCAGAAACGTTTTCATGCAAATTTTAATTATTTGAACCAATTCTGTGGCGTTTATTTATGAGGTCTTTAAATGCCTTAAAACGTCTGCGTTAGTTCCTGTTAAATTGAAACAACGTACATGTAAATGCAGTCGTTCATATTGTGTTCACTATGCAACTTCAACAACAACATGTTGTGTATTTGCATGTATGTATGTGTGAGACAATATGTATTTGAAATCTAAACTCCTCAGAGTAAACAGTGAATTTTGGTTTTTGTTAGTGTCATGACACTTAACACATAACATCTTCGTGTCAAAATATTTGAAAGTGTTTTCATGTTGAACAATTCGGATTTAATTTTGTTTAAGTGTTAGTGTTTGTTGTTATTGTTGCTGTTGGTGGTGGTGGAAAACAGGTTCGAACAGATTTGAAATCAAATCTCTTACTTGACTTTAATTCAATAAAAGCACTTAGGAGGCAACAAACAAAAACAACAAATGGGACAACAAGAATGACAAGAAATTAGAAAAAAAACGATACCAACTAAACCAAACACACACGCAATGAATGTGTTTGCTAAGCAGACGATTACGAAAGATGCAAACGATGCTGGTGTATGTATAAACTGCTTTAACTGACAACCGTAAGCGATAACAATTCAATGCATTGATTGATTTATCGTTTACAGTTGTTATCTCTTGTATCTTGTATGTACACACACACACTAGCAAATATATCACACAGACATATCATTGCAATATTTATTGTGACAGAAAGAAGTTCGTTGAGGATTAATTTGAGGTTGTGGAAAAACAAGTTCAATTCCCATAAGAATTTTTTATGCAAAACAAAAAAGTCATGCAAAAAGTTGGATAGACAGTTTTTTTAAGTCAGACTGCTTTAGTAGAATATATCGATGAGTTTTAAAAGCCTTTCCTAAAAGGCTTACAAACTTTCGAATCGGTTTGCAGGAGACATATTTTTTTTTGCATTCAATGTTTATTGTATAGTTCGGTAGCGTATGGTGCTATACGCATATTAACCGTCAGTAAATCGGTTATGTATTAGATCTCTAGAGGGTACGTACAGACATGTACCACATTCAAGATTATACAAGAACGCTGGATGTGCCTAGAAGAGTTAGTGAGACATACAATGGTTATCCCCATTTGGGTTCCAGGATATGGGGACATTGAAAGTAATAACAAGTCCAACGCATTGCTAAAAATTAATTTGAATTCCTAGATAAGATGGGTTAGTGTATTTGTAGTAGATAAGTGTTGAGAAGTGTTTCTTCCACAACCTCAGCACCGCCTGCGAATCTGTTGCTAGGTTTCCATTCTCATCTTTGTAGGAAACGCTCCGGGCTTAAAACCTTCGGTTAGATGCTTAACCTTTTGATAGAATTTTCGACTACCTCGCGCTCTCGCCTTTCCTGCTCTGATCTGGCCCGATATGAATGTATAAAAACAGAATTTTCAGTGAACCTATTAAGATTCCATCTAACGAACCTCATAGTAACAGGGCACTGGCACTGGGGACACCTCTTAACGACCTCTGCAGAAGCTGCAACGGCGAGGAAGAAGAAGAGACCACAGAATAACTTCTGTGTCATTGTTTGGTGCTTGGGTATGTAAGAAAAAGAATTCTTGGACAAAAAGTGTCCAGCCAAAGATGAGTTTGGAAAAAATCCACTCTTTCATAAGGTTAATGGGATATTTGAAAGATACTATAAGTATGGCGGAATATGTAATATCGGTCTTCCAATGGGACCTTACAGGACCCAAGTAAGCTACGCCCATTGAGGTGGCTGCCAGTTTAACCTAAACTAATTTAACATTCCTGGCATTCTTTTTAGAATTTTGTTTGTTTTTGCTTTAAGAATTTTATGTCTGTTATGAATAATGGCTGGTCATATGCCGAACAATAATAAACATTTGCCATTTGGTTTCTAACTTTTATGACTTATTGGCTTAAAAATATGTATTTTCTAAGCCCTTATCCATTAGAAGAATAGGAAATGAAGAGAAAAAAAGTTTCTTTTAATAGTTGAAGAGCAAAAGCATGTGTTGTAGGTCGTTTAGAAACTTTTTTCAGTTTGCAATAGTTTTTGCAAAAGAGTCGTTTAAGCAACCAAGTGTTGGTTTTATTACGCTTCTTCAAAAAGGTGGCAACATGCTGTGTATCAGGCGATTATGAATTAAGTGAGTGTTAACAACTTTTTTTTTTGCTTTACTGGAAGTGCTTGCATTGCGTCAAGGAATGTATTTATGGCACAAGAAATGAGTAAATGAAGTAAGCGATTCTACATCTCTTGCGGTTTAAATTGTATTTAAAATTCAATGAAAATTAATGTTTATTTAAGCAAACTTTCTTTTCCTTTTCTTTTGTGTTGTTTGTTATTGTTTTAGAAAAAGTTTTCATTTTCTTTTCTTTTTTTTTTCTTGTATGAAATTTTCTTTATTTCCGAATGTTTTATTTTTTTGTGTCTTTTTATAACTTCAACCTTTTCCGTTTTGTTGCAATAAAGTTAGCTTTTGTGGTTGTGCGCTTCGTTGGCCATTTTTCTAATGGTAAAACAGCGACAGGCAAAAAGCGAAATGGAAATGGAAACTCAACATAAAAAAAAACAATTTTTATTTGAGTTTCGTGGCTTGTCATAAAGGGAAATTTGTTAAATAAAAAAATAAAATGACTTTCCACTTGACAACTCAAATGCAATTTAAGAGCATACTTAAAAGCTTTTCATAAACATTTCTTATACAAAATGCGGCCTTTTTTCTATTTTATATGAAGAGGGACACGCTGTTTTTATGACCGTAATTTGTTTCAAAGACCAAAAGATCGTTACGCGAGAGATTTTCGATTGTAAAGAACCGATTAGAAGGAATAAGTAGACTGACGTGTGGAAAAATGGTGGAGGAAGTTTCTCTTAAAGAATTAAAGCTTCAAAAACGCTACTGAACAGAGGCGTCATAAGGAGGCTGTGAAGTTACCAAAGAGATAATTTTTCTTTGGACTGCTTTATGTTCACAGAAAAACTAGTCGATCGTGCTTTTAGTGGAATCGTAACTTTTCTAGGTTGGATTAGGTCACCGTAGTCTAATAGATAGGGTGTTGACTTATTAGATGTGAAGCCGTGTTTAAACAACACACCGAATTAAATTAAACGAATTCTTTGGCCTCTGCCTCTCTGCAGTCTTCGGGCAAAAATTCTGTGTGTAAATGAAATAAAATTGCCAGGAAACGAATCTCAAACAATCTCTTGTTCTGAGACGACTTTGAACCATAGTTTCCAACTCCTATGGACACACAATATAAGTTATGTGAGAAACTAGTTTGTAATCCTGACTAAAAGGTTGCAATGACCAATTAGATGAGTGAATAAGAAAGTAAGATTTCCTTAGTAGTGCTTGTGCACGCAACAAACGTCCAAGTGGCCCAATTTCCTTTATAAGATCGAGGAAAAGAATGAATCTGATCAGGCCCTGTGCTTCGTAGTGTTTTAAGAATTTTCAGGCGCATTTAGTAGTATCTGAAAATAAGGCTGATGTAAGCTAAATTAACTTGTTCTCGAAAATGACTAATTTTAACGTAGCACGTGGCTTGGAGTAGCGCACATCCATGCGTTGGCTGATAGTTCAATGGAGTGTATGAGCTATTGTACAGAGAATTCGTTTTTTTGTCGATTTATTTACATACATTACAATCCTTTAGACAGAATTACGAATCGGCTTCTCACACCACTGATGTTGTGTGTGTTAGTTTCAAGTCGAAACCTTCCATGGCAATTTTATTTACTCTCTGAGTTTTTGCAAGATCTGTGGAGAGGAAGTCTCCAAAGAATTTTTTTCATATTTTCGTTTTGATCTCTGACCTATGGTCAGACAGGCATCAGGTCTAATAGGCCAACACACTAGCTACTAGACAACGGCGACAATTTATTTACATATGAAATATACGACCTCCGAAGTTATTTTCTTAATTTTATGGAAATATTATCTCTTTCCCTTTCAATTTATTTTATCGTTTGATGAAGAGTGTTCTCCTGAGTCTTCCGTTCATTTCAAAACCGTAGAAAATTGGTGACGTTTAAAGAATTTTGTGTAGTCTGTGCGTATGAGTGATATCGTTGTGAGTTAATTATCACTCATACGCAGTGTGGGCCTGTTCGTAAATGCATCATTGCGCTGCATAATATGATTATTTTGCGCTCACATTGCTAATCACATGTTGCTGATGCTTCTTTTTGCTGATTTATTTGTTTGCATTTATGAACGAACAAACACTGCAGAAATTAAAAAATTATCAATAAATTTGATTTTTGAACTGGACGATAAAACAAATGACAAAATGTTGTTAAATGCACAAAAAAGTTTACTTTGTGCAAAAAAGAAGACATTTAAGGAAGAAATAAAGAAACATTGTTCAAACTCTCATTCCCTCTCTCTCACTCATTCAATGCATCAGCCATTTTTATGATTAGTGTTTTGGGTTTATTTGCGCATAATATGATTTAATGTTGCATTTACGAACATTTGACAGATGCAGTGCTGCCAAGATTTGCATTTATGAACATGATGCGCATAATATGCAGCGCAGTAATGCATTTACGAACAGGCCCTGTGTTACATTTTTAAAACATTTTTATATCGCCCGTCGGATTACAGGTAAAACGGAGTAAACATTTTGAAAAATTGTGGTGAATAAAGGCAATAAAAACAGTTTATGATTACAGCTACTAATCTTATAAATTTCTTCATACTTGTATCCCAAGGGCCTTTTATAATAAATTAGCATTACTTCCAGCACAACTAACAACAAAAATATTCCGTGTGCTTCCAAAGTAATTGACGTAACAACAAATAAAAACCGAAGAAAAGAGTGCAGAGTATATTGTTATTAGATGTTGAGGTCAAAACTCAACATACATATCTACGGAAGATTCCAAAAGAATCAAAACAAAGTACAACGTTTTGGTTTACTGTTCTCCTTGACTCTGATGTCTACCGTGAATGCTAGGGAATCGTAACAAATTGAGGATTTTTTGGATGCTTAATGGCTACCCAATATTAAATCAACACAAAATCTAATGTGATCAAATCATTAAGAGTCAGTGCAAATTGCGGGTAAGAGAAGACTGGTGGTTTTTAATTAGATCTACTATTTTCATAAAGTTATTCCTTTAAAGTTACTTTTTAAATTCAATTAAAACAGTATTGTATAAAGCATTTAAGTTTAAAAATAACTTTTCATTGCATATTCCAATATTAATATTCACAACTTTGAATTTATTGCCCGTAAATGTTTGTTTCCCTTTCTTTTCGATTACGATTTCTTTTTCGTTTTCGTTTTTGTTTCTTTAATTTTTCTTTTATCATTTCCATTATGCCACATATTGTACTCGTGATTAATGTTTTAACAATTCTTTGGCATTGGCAACATTGGTAAGAGCCAAACAATTTATCTTAAAAACGAATATCATTGCGGTTGCCTGTATTCTGTTCGGCGATATGAATTATGGATTTCGGTTTACAAAAATTCGCACAGAATTTTCTGCATACTTTTCTTTTTTCTTGGTTTTCTCTTTTCTTGCTTCTTGGAAATATTTGAAAATTTTTGTAGGTGTTTTTATTTTTTGCAGTCAATAAATTCAGGCAAATAAAATAAATTTTTTAAATTTTAATTCGTTGAAAATATCTCTTGGGTTTTCGTATTTTTATGATATTTATTTACTAACGTTGAATTAATCCTAACCTTGTTTATTGAAAATATTTTTTAGGTTAGGTTAGGTTAGGTTGCCTCCTATTATTGCCCAAAAAATCTTTTTTACTGTGTAGGAAATTCGTTTTATAAGCAATTTTTTGTTTTAAATTTCTTTTATCGTTTGAAACAACATTCCATTCATATTTCATTTTATTTCCGATCATTTTTGGTAAATGCTTAAGAAATTGCCTATGGAACGCAGTCATTAATGATGAGTAAAAAATCAATTCCGTAGTCCTGCCAATTCTATTGACCAGCTGTGACTGTTCACAGAAACCCATTAAAATTCATTCAACAACGTTTTTCTTCTTGTTATTGCTGTTGCTGTAAATGAAAATTATTTCATTTTTATAAGAGCCCACTGGACAATGAAAAATGTTAAGGAAAAAGAAGAGAAAGATTTTTTTTATTGATTTTGCGTGACCACTTAATCTGTCCGCAACTACGACATCTTCAATGCCATCAACAACAGAATACAAAAGGTGTACGTACGTATGGATGGACGTTAATGATGGCAATCGGAAGAGGAAATTTGTATGTATGTAAATGAACGATAAAGATGTGTAAACGATTTCCTGTCATTGATTTCTTTGTATTTGAATATATTTTAAGAAGAAAAAAGAAGACTCCAAAATTATTTATAAAAATTGGCAATTTTTACGCAAAATTTATTTAAATTTTATCGGCTTGTTTGCATATTTTTTCTTTTTTTTTTAATAAAAATTATCCCTAATTTTCCCTGTGTTATTATTCAAGATAATACCGTATTTAAGATGATCATGTATTACATAATCAACTGCATTTGCAAGATTTTATAGACTTGAAAGCATTTAATGAGCATTTCCTAGAAGACTATCAAAGTTTATGAGCTTCTTATAAATGCTGTTACGTTTTTACCATTTAAAAACTTTTAAAATATGAGCCCGTAGACTGAAATAAAATAAAAAGAAATTTGTGTTTAGTTTTAATTAAAATTCTTTATTATTCGCACAATTCTGTGTGCCACTGTTCACAACTTGATGTATACAACAAGAATTGCTTTTATTTGTTATTCCTCTGTTTACACCCTTGGCGGAAACAATAATAATTACTAGACAATTGTTCGACTGATCTTTGTAACGAAGATCACGATTACTCTCTTCAAACACACCGCGTCTTCCCACAAGATTTACTGATTTGCCTTGCCTTTTTTGTACGGTAGAGTAAACAGTCGGATGAATGTTCTTGAAGGCGAATATTTGTGACTTCGCCTTTTCGAGATGTCTATAAATGTAAACATCGTTGTTTCAGTTTTGTTGTTTGTGTATTTTGTTTACATTTATTCTTGTAGTGTTTGTTGTTGTATTTTTGTTTACTTGTTTATCATTTTTTATGCCAGTGTTTGTTGTTATATTACGCAGTGTAATACTTTGTAAACAGGTTTGTTTACTGCATTGTTTTGTTTTTGTAGCTTTTGTTTATAAATACCAGTATCTAGATTTTTTAATTTTCATTACAATCGCTTAAGGATACTTTGCTAGAATAAATCATTAAAATACTGACAGGCATTTTATCGAAAAGCATTTTTACATCCATCACTGGAGGCCAAATGCCTTCATGAATTTAATTCCTCTTGCCATTTGAAACCCAGTCAGCTAAAGTAAAGGAAGAACGAGAAGAACTTGAAAAGTAACATACAAAGCTTATGGTAACGACATTTGAAACATGAAGAAGAAACATTTATGCCATGCCATGTGCAGCATTTAAAGGCGGATATTTAATAACAGTTTCATCAACACTTCCGTTCTTTTTTTTCTTGCTAACGACAAAAAATACTGTCCGTACTGCAAAGCATCATGGCATTACAATCTATCAGTACCATGAACACTGTCATCGTCGTCATCATCGTATCAGTTATGGCAATACTGTCAACAAATTCCAATTGAAGCAACATTTCACACAAACAGAATTAATTTAGCCAATTAATCAATACAACCTGTTAATTGCATGTAAGTGCAGCAGCATAAGTCAACACAAGCATTGAATGTGTTTCTTAATGACCCAATAAAGTTAATTGCAATCGTATGACTGCCTTAATTAGATTCAAATAATTTATTGCAATCGATAACATCGATCAACAATAACAATGTAGAACAGTGTAAGAAATGCATCAATTAAAAATGTATGAATCAAGTGTAATTGCAATTAAAATTTTAACATAAATTTAAGTGATTATGGTGTCATAGGAGGGAAGTGTTGAGAGTTTTTTGTGAACTCATTTTTATATTACGAGAACGCCGTTAGAAGTTATTTATAAATATGTTTATATCACACTTTAAATCATACCTTAAGTGCCATATTTAGTTTGCTGCAATTGTTTAGTTGGGAAAATGTGGAGCTTCTTAACAGTGGAGAATCTTAAACTTGCTTTATTCAAATAATTCTAGGCGGCAGTAAAAATTCTACAGCACAAAATGGACGTCATACGTTATAACGTTTATACAGTGAGCGTTAAAAAAACAGTACACTAAGAATAAAGTTCTAACAATCACCAAACCCAACTTTTATCACTTAAGGAGAGTGGCCGAAATAATTTTACAATATTTTGAAAATTTTTTTGTTTCAATTTTAAAACATGAAATAAAAAATTGTTAAGTCAAGACAATCATTCACAACAATTTTTCCAAGTGTATTCATGTAAACAATAAATTTTCTTCTCCTTTCTTCAAAATGATTGGTTACATATTGTTGTTGTTATTGCTGTTATTTTTAATACACTCTAGGGCATGTTGTGCTCCCCATCTTACAATATTTCTCTCGTTATAAATATGAACGTGTAAGTGGATAAGAGAATGAAATATAAACAAAATTATTGCCATCAAACACATACTCATACACTCATACCCATGCACACATACATAATTGTCATCATTATCATGTGTTACAAAGAAAAAGTGAAAAAGAAAAACAAAACAAAGCACACACACACGCACTTACTTATCCAACACAATAATAAAATTGGCACAATTACAAAACAGAAAACGATAACAAAAAACAAAAAAGAAAAAGCTCTTGTTGTTGGTATATTTTCATATAAACATGCATCAGTGCGTATGAGCAACAACAACAAACAAATGCTCAGAAATTAATGCCTCAACATTATTCATACGAAGAATAAAAATTATACGGAGAGGGAGGATGGTATGCATTTAAGTTGTTTATTTAAATGATGATTCGTTTATATTGCTGCTCACACTTATACAATTGTATAGAAACTGCAGCATCAGTTCATGTTTGTGATGCAAAAACCGTTGGTGTATTCTTTAGAAATTTATTTATTGAAAGGGTGTAGCAATCACTCGAATATGAAATTAAAAATAAAATAAAAAAACCGATAATAAAACTCATTTGTTTTAAGACATTCAAATATTTCTTTGTCGCTTGTTAACTCACTTGATTTGTGAGACAGAAAATCCACAAACTCTGTAAGGATATTAGTTTTCTCTCTTCAAGTCTAACAGAAGACAAAAGTTTATATAACTTTCTATGAAGGAAGAATGAAATTCTACTTAAAACAGTAACAGTAGAAACAAGTTTTTTTTTATACATAATTGGTCATTACAACCCTTTAGTTGGGATTACGACGTAGCTTCTCACACCACTTATGTTGTGTGCGTTAATTTTATCTATAAGTAAAGGGACCCACAGTTCAAAGTCGACTTCGAAAGACAGATTTTTTGAGAAACTTTTCATGGCAATTTTATTTGCTCCCAGAATTTTTGCCAGAAATCTGCTGAGAGGAAGTCGCCGAAGAAATATGTTCATATTTTCGTTTTGATGTCTGAAAACGTCTATAAGCCAACACACTACCTACATAACTTCGGCGACATCTGTGTCCATATGATACGAAACTAACCGCTGAGAAAAGTATTATCTTGATTAGCAATAACAGTAAAAACACGTCCGAACGAGTCTGTAACTCCTACGCTAACACAAAGCCGCTTTTATCCCACAAATATTATCGTACTGTTCGTTTACCATGCCTTCTGCTGCATGTGGTTACAACTATAAAGACATCTCACTTTATTGAAAAATTAACAATCAAACAGACACTCCTTTGGGCTACTCGAGCCGTGTCCTAAGTTAACTCAACATTGGTTGCAGAAAAGCCAGATTTATATCAATCACGCGATAAACCCCTATAGTCATTTTTCTTAGCCTGGAAATTCACAGAATTAATTAAATATTAATTGAGGCATGTGTCTGAAGGAGAGAACTTTATTCCCTTCTTGACAGTAATGTAAAAATGATTGAAATGGATTAATCATTCAGCACTGGATGCCATCGAAATTTTCTATTGCAATTCGTTTATAATCCATGTATTTTTATTAAGGTTTTTATTGTGTTATCCTACCATCGTTACTTTTGCATTTACATTATCATTGCCATTGTCCTGCATTTACATTTATTTCTGATTTACATTTACAGTTATAATCTCATTTTGCCATTAATGGCAGCTTCAGTTTCCCTATATACAAAAATTGCTTTTGTTGTTTTTGTGTTTTGTTTGTTTTTACTCTTGACCTCAGAGGTCTCATTATGGATAAAATATATCGGCACACAAGGTCATGCATGTTCTATAATTTATTGTAATACAGAGAGAGAGGGAGAGAGAGAAAGAAAAATGCAGACAAGCAAAGCAAGCATCTGTGCAAGTGAGGACAATGCACACATGCTTACATAAATACTAGCACAAGGAAAACCATCGCATGTAGATTAAAGAGTATAACATACACAAACGTACACACACATATACATAAATTTATATTTGTAAATTGAAAACGATTAAGAAAAATAAACAAACAAAAAACTGAAATTGAAAAAATTGAAGAGATTCAAAAGGATTGAATTTAATTCTAAGACAATAAGCAATCGATAAAGAAGTTTACCATTTGAAAATATTATTAAAAAATAAAAAAATAAACGAATAACTTAAATTAAATAAAATTAGAAATTTAAAGAATTAAAGAAAAATAAATAAATAAACAACATGGTCGGCATAGATAAACAAATATTTTAAGAATTAAGAAATAAAAATAAAAAAATAAAATAAAAAATATTTTTTATTTTTGAGTTGTAATCATTTCAAATTTTATTGTTTATGATTTCAATTTATTTAATTGCATTGAGAGCATAATGTAAGCTGTATTAAATATTGTTTAACTTGTAAAATATAAGTGCCTGTTATTATGCAACTTATTTTGAATACTTCTAAAATCCCTCAAGTATGCACATGTTTTACGGTCGAAAGCTTTAATGTTGCCATATTATTTAGCAGCATAGAACTTTTTGAAATCGTAGTTCTTTACTAATGTGGAAAATGTTTTTAAAAAAGCGTTTAAGAACTTTCTGAAGATCAATATAAAAATATTCGATAGGCCTCAAGTACTAAGTTCTTGGTTACCAACCTCTCTGTGATTTCATTTAAGGCCTATAAACAAGGAAACGCGTAGCTACTTTCCTTTTCATTGCCTTATGTTAGAACACTGGTCCAGTTGTTAGGCAGTTGTGGTGTGTTTCTCACTGCCATAAGGTTTACAAGCTTCTGATGATTTCGAACTATATTCATCGTTTTAAGTTCAGAAGAAAGTCTGGGCCACTGTAGTTTTATAATTATGACAGAGAGTTCCTTGTAAGGTTTTACCAGAATGTCGTGTATGCAGACAGAAATGTAACTTTGAAGTTCTGCAAAGTTTTCTAGAAGTTCTACGAAAACCTGTTTAGAATTTCAAAAATACGTTTCGTTGATTTCCATCTTCACTGATGGCTTCTTGTGATTGATTTTTCATCTGAAAACAGCCGTATGTCACTCGCAAGATGCTATTTTAATGATTGGAAAAAGTAACTTAAACCCGAAGGAGCTTATTTTGGATGAAAGACAATATGAAATACTTATAATAAATCGAATATCGTTATGATATAGGATATTCATGTTTCAACTATGCCAGTAAGAATACGCAAATAATTCTTTAAACAATTTTTACATCCCAACAGCCTGTTCATTTCTTTTGTTTAATGCAATTAAATTAATTTGAGCTCATTCATCTTCAACCAGAGGCGCCATATTGTTAAATTCTTTTGTACAATTTATTCTTTTATTTAAAGGTTTTTTTTGCTCTCTCTCTCTCTCTCTCTCTCTCATACTCTTAAACAATTTTCAAAAGCTCAACATATTTTCCATATGAGAGCCCCTCTAAAGCAATTAAAGTCGTATGAAACAAAAGAATGAAAAAGAAAACGACATTTGTATTGCCTCACATGGTTGCGACACATGGTATTTCATAAAATGATTCTTTGTGTCCAATTTTGAAGGCACAGAAAAACAAGACTTAAAGAAAATCTGAGCTGCATTAAAAATTATTTTGTTTCTAAATATTATAGAAAGAAAATGATTTAATCGATTTTACTACGGATGTATGGACTTATGCGGGAATCTTTTGCATATTTTCGATTGAAGGAAAAATTATATTGAAGGGGAAAGTTTCAGATCAATTAATGCATTACTATTCTGGCTACAATACAGTTAACTTTGGCATTAAAACGTGAGCCTTTAAGCTATCTTCCAATCGCCTATCCAGACGTATGAGCATGAGTAGAGAATGGACATTTTGTCGACGTTATTCTGGATTTTAGTGAAGTATTGCATGTAGCTATATTCGATATATATATATATATCTTTGAGAAACATTTCATGTTAAAACAAATGGAAGACAATTGCAGAAGTTATAATGTTTTTCAATCATTCTCAATTCTTCGATAACTGCTAAGCAACAGATGTCTGATCTTGTCGAATATAGAAGAGTGGGTGTAGCGTCCTGCATGCATGACCTTCGTAAAGGCATCGGTAGGTAGGTACAGTTGGCTGTCCATCCAAGACAATCGAATGGACACACTTAAGCCACGTAGGCCCCTTTGTGTTACCCCAATTTTCCGCTATCGCTTAGTCTTGAAACCATTCGGAGCTCCTGATGAAGTCAATACTTGACTGTTCCTCTAGATCATCCATATAGTAAACACCTAAGCACTTCTTTCTGCTCTGACAAAGAGCTGCGCATGTGCTCAGCAGGTGAAGGACAGTCTCCTCCTCTTCCTCATTCCTGCAGCTGCTGCAGAAATCTTTAGCCAGGTGTCCAAGACCAATGAGCCTCGCATGCGTACCCGTAATGCAAAGCACCGTAATGACCCCGACATCAATCTAACGTTGACGGAATGGACGATAGGATTTTCAATTACGAGCCTACAGGTTCTCATAGGGATGCCCAGAGTCGAGAATTCGTCGGAGAGTTTGATGGTCGTAACCCACTGTGCCACGGTAGATCAGATAATTATTATTTTTACATTACAGTTTAAAGTCGACTCCGAACTACAGATGTCGTAGAATCTTTTCATGGCAATTTCCATATGCATTAAAACAATCAATCAAAGACGATGTCCCTTTAATGCAAATTCTACATCTCATATATCCTGTAGCCTTTACAGAATAACATGCTTCAGCAATAGTTTTCTCAAATAAATTTTACTTAAGAAGTGCCATTAAATTTAATATCTGTGCCTGTGTGTGCTTTAATAAAATGTTAGATTTCACTTTAATAGCGACAAATGACACAAATTAAGAACATCAGTAGCAACAACAGCAACAACAACAATAAAATGAAATTGAATAAAAGATGATGATTTTTCATTGAATAAATGGCCATGAGATATGATGACAAGCATTGTTTTTAGTGTAGCCTACACTACGCGAAAATATGTAAACATATGAATGAGCAATAATACACGAACACTTTCTCTCTGAAGTACTGTTATAAATAAAAACATGACGCCTACATATACGATGACATATGTACATACTAACACTATTATTATTTAACATTCATGAGTGTTAAAAAGAAAAGAGCATACTCGTTCATTCTCAATTTTTTTCTTTCTCTGTTAGTTATTATGATTGTTTTCAATACTACCCAATATGTGTGTGTAGTGGTGTTACAATGTGATGTGTTTTTGTATTCATTTACATATCCTTTGTTTACATTTGATGTAAACATAAACAAATCTAATGGGAGGAGGGAGAAAGTTTTATAAAATTGGCAAAGAGAGTGAATGTAAGTATTAAGACAAAAGATCAAATAGAGGAGCGAAAGTGGGAGATAGTGTTTATACAGTGAGCGTCAAAAGAAAATGTGCATTAAAGATAAAATTCTAACAATCATCAAACTCAAATTTTACTACTTAAGGAGAGTGCCCGAAAAAATTTCACAATATTTCGATTTTTTTATTTTTGTTTGTTTCAATTTTAGAAAAAGGCAATGAAATTAAAATAAAAATAACGGTAATGTAAATCAATGTATATTTTTTTCAATGTACACTTTCTTTTGATGCTCACTGTATGCAACTAGTGCCCAAAGTAAAGTGTTAATAACACTGCTTTGCTTTATTTCCTTATTTTTGTTTATGAGAGATAACAATCATTAATTATTTATTTATTAAGTTGTAAGTGTATGTGTTAAATGAAAACTTTTAACAATACCGTCAGAATGTAATGCGTTGCCAACCACTTTATGCACACTGAACAACTCTTACGTTGTCATATTAACGGTATTAACGGCATTTTACAATATTGTTTGCAACGCACAACGCTTATTGTATTGTGTTAGCAATTGTGTGGTTTGTGGTTTTCAATGAAATTGTTTTTCAGCTTCTCTCTCTTTAAATATTTCATGAGATTTTTAAATAAAATTTTGCTGCTGCTACAGCTACTGGTACTGCTACTGTTGCTGTTGAGTAAGTAAATGCATTATGACATGCTGGTAATGTATTTTAACCACATGTGTCTTTGGGGCACAATTATTTTGTGTAAACAATTTAATTTTAAAAATGTGGCCACATCAGCAAGCAGTATCAGCAACAGCATCAACGGCAGCAGTATTATAATCTTTTTTTTTTATTGTTTCTGTTTAAATTTACAAAGGAAATGTCAGTGTATAGTGGTGAGCTGTTAATGTGCATAAATTAAGAAATTTATTAACAGTTTCAGATACGCTTAATTTATGTCACTAAACAGCTGAACATTTTCTTAATTCAATAACAATTTATTGTGAAGAGACAAGGCATTGTTCAGACATTGTTACACTAAGGAAAACGTTTTAAATGTTAAAATTAAAAAAGCGTAAATTTAATGTCTTCCACCATTTTCAATAAAAACAATTTCAAGACATTGAATACTGCCTCTTGTTTTTAAAATGTGTAAAATTATTTAATTCTTATACACACAAGAACAAATAAATAAAATACAGGAGGTTTTTTTAACATTCTTCACATACTTCTTTAACCAACGATGGCATAGAAAATATGAGATTCTCACCTTGACCTACTATGTGAAATAATAAATACTTCGCTTTCATTTTGTTTTTCTTTCTTTACATTTATTATGAATTTCCTATTCATCTGCATGCATGTTTTTGTATTAACTGAACAAAAAACGATTCTCATACAATGAAATGCGAAAACCAACCAACAAGCGTTTTCAATGGTTTTTAAAAGGCAAAAAATAAAAGAAAACATCGTATAACTGCTGCAGTAATAGTGTAAGTATAAGTAAAGTTTTATTAACACCATATGTAATGCGTAGGACAATTCATAAGTTAAAAAAATTAAATCGAATAGGTTTTCATTGAAACATTTATCGCAAATATTTTGATACCTATCGTAAGAAGGTTCTTTCTGATTTACTTAATTGGCCGTTACAATACTTTAGTCAGGACTACGGCATAGTTTCTCATGCTCGCTATATTGTGTGTAATTTTATCAATGAGTGGCAGGACATTCAGTTTAAACAACGACTTCGGACGAAAGTTTCTTGAGAAACTTTTCGTGGCAAATTTATTTTCTCGCAGAGGAAGTCGCCGAAAGAAATATTTTTTTATATCACAGCTCTTGCTAATAAGCCAACATCCTACCTACTAGACTACATACATACATACATACATAATTGGCCATTACAAGCCTTCAGTCAGGATTACGGCCTAGCTTCTCACACCACTCATGTTGTGTGCCTTAATTTTATACTTGAGTAGCGGGACCTACAGTTTAACGTTGACTCCGAACGACAGATTTTGAGAAGCTTTTTCATCACAATTTTATTTACTCTCAGAGTTTTTGCCAGAAATCTGCTGAGAGGACGTCGCCGAAGAAATATTTTTTTTGCGTTTTTTTAAGTCTGGCCTGGGGCTCGAACCCGGGCTTTACGTTTAATAAGCGAACACACTTACTACCTACTAGACTACAGACTTTTAATCGTTTACTTTATAGAAAAGCATCCAATCCGTAACTTTTTTTTTAAGTTCAAAAATATTTTTAAATGTGGACACTCTTGTGATAAACTTAAGCATCATCCATGTTAGTCGGCACAAACTGCTGGTCATTTAGAAGGTCGTCCATCTGCAGACATAATTTTCAAAAAAAAAAAAAAAAAATTAAATGCATTTGAGGTTTACTTTGCAAAACATTCGTTTAATAGGTAATCATGGCATGCTGGGCAACAAAAATACGTGTGTTTTACAATAAATAAACACGTACACACCAGTAAACATGCAAACACTTTGGTGTTGTAGTTTTCTTCCGGGTAAGCAATCGATGTAAAAGTGTACTGTGAGTAAACACATGAGCATATGTCCATGTGCATGAGTACAAAACATTTGGACATGCACTTGTAACTACCACAAGTGTGAACACATACACATTTATGGTGTCGTTCTTGTTCTCCTGATGTTTATTTTGTTTGTGTGTGTGAGGCAAAGAGAATTTATGAGTTTTTATTGGGTGTGAGACAATTTTTATGTTTATTTTCTCTTGTTATTGTTGTTGTTGTTGTTGTTTTGAAAACTAAAACAAACAAAAAAATTTAATTGCCTGCTGTTAACACATGTACACTAACGTTCATTATACAATACAAGAGAATAAATGAGAGAAAATGTAAACAAACGAAATATTTTTATTTATTATACTCTGGTAGTGTGGTAATAAAGAGAGAAAGAAAAAAAAAGCGAAAGATTTGCTATCGTAATGCTTTTGAATATTATTTTGCGAACATTCAAGTTCATTGTTGTTGTTGTTGTTATTGTTGATGATGGCTCGACACTTAAATTATGTAAAAATGCAATTGAGTGGAACGATATTTTCGCTTTGTTTTATATTTAAAAACTTGGCATTAAGAAAACGTTTGTAAACAAGAAATTATTTATAAATCGACCACGAAATACAAACAATGTGTACAAAAAATTTATTCTGTTTACAGAGGCATTAACAAATGAAATCAAATTTTTACAATATAAAGCAAAGAGTAAAAAAATACAACAATGTAGAGCATGATATTGTTTATTGATGTATTTGCCGTGGTTTAAACTCCAGCCCAGATATCTCAATCAAAACGAAATATGTTTCTTAAAAATCTGTCGCTCGGAGTGGATGTTAAACTGTAGGTCCTGCCACCAAATGGGTGGTGTTAGAAACTAATTTTTGCAATACATTTGCAGCTGTAAACACGACTTTCGAAAGTTGTTTACTGCCTACCAAAGGGTTTGTTTTAATAAAATCCAGAGGTACAGCGTTCTACAAGTTTCGTTCCTGGCCTTCTGATGTGAAATTTAATTTCATTTAATCTTCAGCACTCGGATAAAAACAACTACATACAGTGAGCGCCAAAAGTGAATCAACACCCACTATAATTTTACATTTTCTATTATGTTCTTAAGTATTTTTTATAATTCCTTTATCATGAATTGTTGTTTTTGTTTTAACATTTTATAAGTAATTAATAAACGTTTTTATTTTTGGAAATTTATTCGACTATTCTCATTTACTTTTCTCGCTATCCTAAGAAAATGAATTATTTCAGTGGCGTTTACGCAATTTTGGCGAACTATTTCCTATCCACTTTTATTCCTTTGCTTTGATTTTTCGTGAATGATTGATTGATGATTGCCCATCTGTACAGTATGATGTAGCGTGCCTCTTTTACATTAAAAGTTAGTCCTGTTCGCGCTTGGGTTTCTCTTACTCTCTACATAAATTAGAAAGTAAACAAAATCGTAAATATGTAGAGCTGTGTTCCATATCTTCTGTTTGCTACTGTATATGTAAAACGGTATTTATTCGTAAGCATAAGGACAGATACTTTATTTTTGATAATAACAGTATGTTGCCAGCAAATTTACAAAACCATTATTACCAGAAAATAACTTTACATTGACAAATTTTAATTTAACGTGATACGAACTCTGACCACATACAAACAAAACAAGACTGATTTTGATTACAACAATAAAGTCAGCCTAGGCTTTGCAAATATTTGTAAATTTTACTCACTCAGTAATACTGTCTCGAATATTTTGTTTATTTTGGCTGTTTTCCATGGAATTTGTTGATGTTCTTTCATGTTTATTTTTAAGAGATTTCTCTGTTGGTTTCATTTCCTTCTTGTCTATAATTTTCTATAATTGCAGGCAATCAAGAAATTTTAAAATGTCTTAAAGATGACTCTTACATTCTCATTGGCACTAACATTCTTTTAATATTTTCATTGCAACTTACTTTTGTTTTCAGAATTATTTTATATGGTACTTGGAGGCGATTTTTTTTGGCAAATTGTTTCTTTTACATTTCGCCCAAATTAAATAAAAATTTGCTTTAGAGAAACTTGAAAATGTTTACAAATTTTCCTTGTGTAACCTCCTTATATGCCTTAACAATGGATGAAGAGAACAAAAGGAATTGTTTTCTTTACATTTTCTTTACATTCTCTTTGATTCTTTTGTTTGAAACACTAGAACGAGAGATTTTTTAATTGTCTTCGTTAACGTGTGTAATTTTGATTGTGTGGGAGATGCAATTAAGAATGAAAACATTGTCATCATTTATGTAAAATAGTCGTTCATTAATAGAATGAATTTACTTACAATGAGATGAGGAGATGAAAGTTGAAAATTTATAAGAATCTTGGAAAGAAATATTTTAAAAATTTCTGATTATCATCTGACATGTTTTTGCAACGCTTTAGTGCATAGAAATTATTGCAAAGTCTAATTTGGCATAACACAACTGCATAATTATGGAACGTATAGTAAGTATCAAAATAAACTGTACACTATGGATAAAATTCTTACAATGACCAAACTCAACTTTTAACACTTAAGAAGTGAACCAAAAGTTCACTTGTGCACGCAAAGAGGCCCATTGTGGCGCCACAGGTGAATGCAGTCTCTGTACTGAACAAGTTTCTCCAAACCAGGAATGAAGAAGAAGTTGGTCAGCGCAAGGGCTGCACATTACAGCACGACTACCCCACGCTGGAAAAGCAGCAAGAAAGTTTGATAAACGAAACTATATTATCGACATCAATAGATGATAGCTCCGTCACACTGACAAGGATTGGAGAGCCAAATAATATATATCTGCACCTCGCAAGAGGTGGGCATTGACAAAGAAAGTGGACAACAGCCTCCACTTACTCAGCAGATTCGTTGGTGCATTCATTCCGCGAGCCTTGCCATAACACAATGACCTGTAAGCATGGCCGCTGTGATCGAGATGATGTTACGACCAAGTCCGAGTAACTGGTTGGTGCGCCTTCTATCCATCGAGGGCCAAGTGAGCCTAGCGATGGAGTGGGCCTCCCCATTGATCCAGAATAGGTTGGTGTCTCGAAAGAATTTCCGCGCAATGGCCAACGAGGTAAGTGGCATCCCCAAGTTGATTGAAGAGTATTCCTGGCGACCTCCTCGGCTCTGCAGTGCACGCGGACCCAGATAGATCGAGAAAGCGGTTATATTCCCCTATGATCCTGGATTTATTCACAACGTTCGACAGAGATCTTATGCCAGCCTGACTATCGGAGAAGATCAAGAGTACCCGATAAAATTTGACAATATTTCGAAATTCTTTGCGATTTTTTCTTTTGTTTCAATTTTAAAAACTAACAGTGAAACTATTTTAAAACAAAAAATAACGGCAATTTATTAAAGTATTTTTTTTCTAATGTACAATTTCTTTTGACGCTCACTGTATATTTAATGTTTTTAGCTTTCATTAATAAACTTTTCGTTTGCTTCAAGTTTAAGTTCCTTTAGCAGAAAGTAATGTCCAGCATTATAAATCCATTTAGAATTAGAAATTCTTAGTTACACCTGTGCTCTATGCTTCAAGGACATTCTGTTAGTGTCACTGCAATCAAGACAATTTTAAACTAAACATTTCATGTTTTACTCATGGCCATTCCCAATACCCATTCAATGGGTATTACAAACTGGAGAATGCAGGAAGATATGTTTTAGCAAAAAAGAATTTAAAATTTAACCTTTTATAAAAGAGTTAAAAGGTAACCAAATCAATGTAGAAACAAAATTATTGCCACCGCATTCATGTCATTCAAATGACAATTTTTCTCACTTCCTTTTCTCTCTCAATAAAACGTGCGTAATTTTTTTTTTTTTGATTTTTTATTTTCTTTATGCTTAAATATGTCACATAATCATTTATCACTTCACATATAAGGATTAGTAGCGACATTAATCCCCACAAGAGAGAAATTTGTTCAAATGTCTTAGTTCTCATCACAGTTTCTTAAAATTAAACGATTTGCCATGAAAATAAATTCGAGGAAAAAATATTCGTTTTTCTCTTCATTGTTTTCATCAATCATTGCTTGTTAGTCATGCAGAGGGAAATTCATCTTCCCAGAGAGTATCTTTTGAAAAATAAAACGAAAATAATTCTCGCAAAGTTTAAAATAATAAATTTGATTTGCTTTCAACAGAGAAATTGCAAATAATGAATGAATTAAGCGCTTAAAATGTCTTTGGTTTTTGAAATATCGTAAGATGGTGTCGGAATCGTTTTGCTGTTAAAGAACTTCTACTCACTTTTATTTTACTTTCTTGTTGTTGGAGTTAAAAGAATTTCTTCTCACTTTTACTTTACTTTCTTGTTGTTGGAGTTAAAAGAAAAAAGAGTAAGTGAAACTGAATTTAAAGAATATTTTTGGTAATAATATTTGGGAAGAGGAATAATTCTGTGGATGCCTCAAAGACTGAGAGGAGATCTGTGTCGCTAGAATAAAATATTTGGATACCATGAGGAATGTACATGCATTTTTCCAGCAGAATTTTATGCTATCGATAGAAGGGCACTACAATAAGAGCATTTAGACCCTATAAGTTTCACCCAAAATCAGTTTGGAACTGTCTGACTAGGCTGAATTAGCTAGACAAGGGAAATACCTTTTGCCGGATCGTATGTCGCATGAGAATTAAGGAGAAGGAAATGGCAGATGAATGTGTCCGGAGAAGAGCCGCTGACGGTGCTAGAACCTCTACTTGCAATAGTTAGGACCAAAGATAATATCGAGAAAGTCATAGAATCTTCTCAAATCAAACTAGTTGAAGGCAATATAAGCTTTTGCGAAGTAATTATGATGGAAAAAGATTTGAGTCTTACATTTCTTACTTAATTGATTATTAAAACTCTTCAGTCAAGATTCCAACCTAGCTTCTGACACCACCATGTTTAATTTTATCAATGAATCACCGAAACTACAGTTTCATGTCTCCTCCGAACGACGGATTATTTTTGAGGAACTTTTCATGGTAATTTTATTTACTTTTAGAGGTTTTGCCCGAAAAACTGCCGAGAGGAAGTCCACGAAGAAATTTTTTTTTATATTTCGTTTCGTACGAGATGTCTGGGGTCGGGTTTAAACCACAGCCTAGAGTCTTGCATTATGTTATCCACAAATAGCCTAAGGATAGTAACTAACTTTCTGGCAGAAGATTTTAGCCTTAAAGGACAGTTGTACAGGATAGGAATAGATTCTGTGACGTTGATGCACTTATAAACACCTTGTGGAACGCAATACAAAAACAGAGTGGAGGAAGATAATATATGGACACTCTCTATACAATAATACAGCAATAGTACAGTAAATTAGGTCACTCGGACACAATACGTGAGTCTACCATGAAATACTTCTGAAACATATTCTAATTCGATCAATCTACTTAGTGCTTAAGTAACATCGAAATGGTAGGCACCTGAAAGTAAGCGAATGCGTGCTTGTGATGCTAAGATAAAAAGGTTTTTGGTTCTAAAAAACTTTCAAAAAGCCTTTGAGAAAACCCCGCTCCAGACTTTACAGTTCACTAATAACTTGTGAAAATACCGGAGAATTTAAACAAAAAAAAAAAAGGTACAGACTATATCGTTGCTTTGTTTCTTACAATTTTTCAGGGATTTAAGCGAAAATTGTTCCAAAACTGCCTTAATTTTGTGATAATATTGATTTGGTCAAACTATGGGTTTACCATTAAGACTCCGGGAACAAAATCTAATTTCGAATTTTACGTTGAACTCCCATCTCTTTCGTGTTAATTATTTAAGCATCGTTGCATTGCGTTTCAACAAATTACTTTCATATTTTGAGAAATTTTCATTTTTCTTTTTCGTACGCTTTTCTCAAATGAAATTCAGTTTTGCATCAAATCATTTAAATATTAAAGCATTTCAAGTGTTTGTCATTTCCTTTCGAAATTGTTAAAAAAGAAAAATAAAAACCCCGAGAGAAGAGTGAGAAATTAAAAAGGGAAAGGAAAGAAGTGCTGCTATTAACAGTCATTGTTTGCTGATGAAGACTGAAAACTAAAAAGAAATTGAATTTTAAACAAAAACTTGAGTGAGTAGTATAAGAATAAAATGTTGAAAATGAAATTACAGGAAGTATTTAAAGAAAATGGAAATGAAAACATTATTAGAAAACATTGCACAAATCAGTTAAAGGAATATGAAGTAGAAAGAAAAATATACGAAATAAAAGTGGTAGAATAATAAAATAAAATTGAATTTAACAGCAAGTGTTTGTTTAATTTTAATTTAAATATGCAGACTGCATTCCAAAATTTAATAATTTGTTAGGTTTTACGCGTATATTATTTGAAAGTTATTTGCTACTCTTAAAACAATTTTCGATTTTATGTCAAACACAGCGTGTTCTTAAATGATTTCTTTTTTCCTTGTTAATATGCAGAAAAACATGTCAGACGGAAATGCTGCGCATGGAAACGGTAATTAAATAACAACGCATGCAAACAACAATTTAATGCATGTGTGCGTACTGCATACTTTCTCATTATACGCACATACATATAAGAAGGCAACGGTAAAATTTGTTTCAAAACATAAAATCTAGACTTTCTGCGTCATTTACCGCATATTTAGAATATAAAATTAAAAAAAATCATAAAAAAATATTCAGAATACAGTCTCTGCTTATGTGTGCTTAAATATGCAAAAAATATGCAAAAATATAAGGAGAATGAGGAAATGAAGCCATTTTATCTATAATTCGACCACGGCATAATAAAAATAACACACGTTATTTAGTCTACTCGCGTTTATGCTTCTTATTTCAGTTTTTGCTGCTTGGCTATCCCGGTAGTCTAGAAAGTTGTTGGCTGATATGCGAGTGTAGTGGTTGTGTAGTAAATACTCATCAGATATTCTTCTCTGCCATATTTTGCTAAAATTTGTGGATCATTTTGGAAATAACAAATAATCATAATGGTTTGAAACTTAATTATTTAATTTACTTAATTGGCCATTACAACACTTTAGTCAGGATTACAACCTAGTTTCTCACGCCACCCATGTTGTGTGCATTAATTTTATTCATGAGGGGCAACAGCTGAGTTTAATGATTCATACGGCTGTTTCGGTGGACTATCAGAGAGGGTGAGCCAAATAATAGAAGTCTGTATCGAGAATGAGAAGGAAGTTAGGAAATAAAGTGGACAGATACTCTTCCCCTACTCAATCAATGTACGACTCTGCAGAAGTTATTTGCAAAAATAGAAAAATCTTGTTTTATGTAGGTAATTTTATCGATATTGCTGCGGCACTGCCATATTATTAAAAAAGTTAACTTTATATTTTATTTGTAGGTGGTAATAATACATAGAAGTTTAACTTTAACTAAAGTTACGTCTAAGTAAACCCAACTTTAACGGCAAGTTGTAATAATGGCCCTTATTCTCTTATATAATAATAAAGAAGAAATTTGTAACACGTGGCTGATTAAACACTTGCGAAGAAAGGATACTTCTTTCTGTAAATTTCCAGTCAAATTTGTTTACAATTTAAACTTAATTTGGGGGGCCTTTTTTATTATGATTTTTTTCTTTCCCTTAGCACTACATGCCTCTTTCTGCGATATTACAAAACTTCCATTTTGACAATGCCTACCAGCCATCACTGTTAAAAACGAACTATTTTATGTACTTTAACGGCACTTTAACAAAAGTAGGTGTTCTCCTTTTATTAACTTCCTTGAAATCATTTTCTTTTGATAACAATTAAGACTAGTTGCCAGTGCATTAAAGTCTGTTCATTTCTTCATACAATTTATGAATTGCTACTCATTGTTAAGCCCTCAAGCCTCAAAGAAGGCAAACAAAAGAGAGAGACTTGCTTGACGCTGCTATTCAAAGTATGGTTTTTATTGTGTTGTAATAAAATGTAATAGAGAAACAACAACAATAGTAACAACAACAAACTTATTTAATAATTCTGTTAATAATTGTATTTATTATTAACAACAATAACAACAATAACAATGCAGAAAACACCATGGCAAAGATAATTTAATATTCGGAGTCTTGTATTTGTCGGATTTGTAAGGGGGAGGGTTTGCGTTTTGTATAGAATTTTCAAAATTAAGCTGGTAAATTAAATTTTCATTTCATTTTAGGAAATAAATTTAGAATTAAATTTAATTATGTAATTAACTTTACTAGATTAATATTTAATATTATTAAGTGTTAAGGAATTCGTTAATAATTTTATAAGAAATTATAGTAAAGTAAAGTAATCCTTTTCAATTCATTCATAATAACATAATGTAGCATTGTAACATTTTTTTTATATTTCTCGAACCCTTTAAAATTTTGTATTATTTGACAAAAACTTTTTTTTTTGATCTTTTCAAACAAAATGATTGATTCCCTAAATATTTTTTACCCCATTTGGAAAACCCAGGGTTTTTTTTTTTGAAAAGGGGAGAGATGAGCCTTTAAAACGGTATACATAAACATTTTGATCAAACTTACATGTTATAAGTTTTGATTGGGTAAACTTGGAAAATATGATTTTCTTCTTATATTTTCAGGTATGACCATTTTTGATTCCAAAATTTAATTAAAAAATATAAAATAAGTGGCAACATTCTGAAAGTGTATTATCTTGTAAAGAGTTTGACACTTCGTTTGACAAAATCAGACAAAAATTCCCGTAGTTATTATTTAAATAGTATAACAGTCCTGTTATATTTTTTATATGTCAGATTATCAAATGAATTTTCAGTTCAAAAACATTTTAGAATTTTTGATGAATCTTAATTGTTTACCGCAAAATGATACAATTTCACGTTTGAGCGGGGGTCAAAAGTTGGCCAATGTTGCGCATAAAAAACATAACACGACTGTTATATTATTTAAATAATAACTACGGGAATTTTTGTCCGATTTTATCAAAGGAAGTGTCAAACTCTTCACAAGAGAATGTACTTTAAAAATGTCATCACATATTTTATATTTTTTAATTAAAGTTTGCTACTATTAATGGGCAAACTTTAAAAAATATGAAAAAAATTCGCATTTGCCAAGTGTAGCTCATCAAACCTTATAGAATATTAAGTCAAATAATACAAATATGTATATGGTTTTAAAGGCCCATCCCTCCCCTTTCTAGGAAAGTATAAATTTTGGATATCAGAAATGTTTGTGTAATCAATAAGCTTGTGCGTAAAGTAAAAAAAAAACAATTTTTGTCAAATAAAAAAGGTTTGGAGGGTTCAAGAAATATAAAAAAATATTTTTGATTTCTACTCAACAAAACTCATAACCTACACTATGTTATTAGCTGGGTGTATTTAATTTTATTTTATTTTGTAGCACAGTGTAATTAGAAGAGATATTAAATCTTAAATAAACATGCTTTAGCGTAAAAGATCAGGTATTTCATAAGGAGCTTTTATTGAAATCCTTTTTTTATTTGCTAATAAAACAGAGAAGTCTTCATTTGTATGAACTTATTAAAGAAGCCAAGCGCTGAGGCTGCATTTTAATTAGGGGGAGCAATTGATTTTCTTGCTTTTGTTTTTGTTCTCTTTGTGTGAAAATATAAAAAGAAAATTAAAATTTAATACACGTATAACACTTTGACTCTGAAGTTTGCAAACAAAGCAAATAACACGTATCCATATATACATACATACATTGTCTTTGGTCAGCAGTACTTTGTTTTTAAGCATGCTGTACGATCATCTTCTTCTCCAAAATAATCTGTGTATTCTATTTGCAAAGGCATTCATTAATTTCTATTCTCTTAATATTTTGCTTACTCCTGCAGAAAACTTTGTGAAAACAAAAACGTAAATCTCTATCGTTGTTCTTGTTTTTGTTTTCCCTTCCTGTAAACAAATAAATTTCCATTCCACATGGCTATGTGAGGCTATGTGTGTGTGTGTCTCATCATCGTACAAATATGTTTCGTTATCTTTAAGCTGCTGAAGAAACTTTAATTTGACACCCCTACCTCCTAGCAATTTATGTTTATGCGTTATATGGTTGCGTATAAGTAATGCATATCACGCATACGCACCAACGCCTTTTTCCAATAAATAATTTAAAGCTTAAAGACTTCGAGCGAAGTACAGATAATAACTTTAAATTGAATCTACTGCAATGCATATAGACATAGCGGTATAGCAGAGTAATTTTAATACAAATTGATGTAATTCGATCGATCGCCATATTTCCAATAAAGAACGAATAAATAAACAACCTCAGTGCCCAACAACATATTCAGATGAATTATTCAATATTTGCATAAATGAAAGTCCATATATTTTTTTGAGTTAATGAGAATTAATGAATGTAAGGCCAGATAATTTTCATTTCGGTATCCTAGTCATTCTATTGGAACCAGAGATCAGCAATGAGTGAGTATAAAAAAGATGATTAGAATCGAATTATACTCATAATTTCTGATACTTATACGCATTCATACTTCTTTTAATTTCATGAAACCTCTTAGTCATATTCAAAGTTTGAAGTACTCATCATAATATTCATACTTAACAACCCGTATGTTGTTGTTGATTTGGACTTTCCATAGCTCAACATTTACAAGAATCACAAAATAAGTATGAATCGCATACGAACACTAAAATACTCACTAAAAGGGGTTGTGTGTTTGCTCTGCTTGATGTTCTCCTTTTTTGCTTATGAGCCTTTTTTCTTTTGTTGTAAATGCAACAACAACTAAGACTGTAAATTTTTCGAATCATTTATAAGTATTATGAGTAATTTTCTAAAGTTATGAATCTAAATGAGTAGCCTGGCTGGCTTATGAATCAAAAATATTTCGAATGGTATGAGTTTGATGTCAACTTTGTACGCATACTCATTGCAACCTGTACTCATAAATCAACGTTGTAGTGAGTATGAACGAATCAGAGTACATAGTCAAATATCAATATTGTAGACTCACTTATATTCAAAATTTCATGAGTGCTTTTGAGTAGCGAAAAAAAGGAGTCATTGCTGATCTCTGTGTGTATTCTGGAATAAAGCCAGAGGCAGCGCTCTACAGAAATTCAGTTGAAGCCCAAACGATTAGAAATCATATCATCACAAATGGGAAAAACGATTGAAACCTCAATATTCGTTACGTAAATCACAGAATTTTTCTGTATATGACGGTTCTTCCAACCATAAACCGACGCAGTGCACTCAGTCTTACAGATTTTGCTTAATTTTTTCCTTTTTCATTGCGAGTATAATTAATATTTTCCGTAGATGTCTGATTAAAAATTTTCTCCATAAACAAAATCCGTGAAAAAAAACAACAACAAGTTCAGATTTTATGCAAATTTTTCTACCCAAGTTGTGATCCTTTCATGACTGACTTTCACATCAGAAACGCCAATAGCTTTTCACTCACAGGCTGCTATGAAATAATAAACACTGGCAAGGATTTTAACAGAGATTACTCAGTGGAATATAAAAGGACATAAAAAATTACAATTTGCAGGACGACGAGAATACAAATATTTTGTCCATAAGAGACAATAAATCCAAATTAAAAAATTTGTTTTGAAACAAATTAAAATTAATTGTGAATTTATTGCTTTTTTTAATGCTTCTGATGCTTCTGATGCTACAACTTCATTTCATTAAAATTTTTCATTTTTATTAAGAATGAAAATCTCTTTTGTTGTCAAACTTAGTAGTTGAGCCATCTTTTATTTGATGAAAACAGCAGCAGCAGTTATTTGCATGACAACAAATTACATTCTTTAATAGAAAATTAATTAACCCCCACTATCGTGGCGTTCATTGTTTTGTTTGCTAAGTAAGTCTGTTATAAAGGGATTACTTAGGTCATTTGTTTTATTTTGTCCTTCAATTAAATGAAAATGATGACGAACATACTCTGGTTTGTTCTCGTCCCAAATATTATTTGCCAAGCTTTTGTCAAATTTAATTTAATTCAGAGTAGTTAAGGAAACGAATATGAAAATAATACAAGGAATTGATGCTACAGCAGCATTTAATGGGCTTAACTCCTTAACAACATAATCTTTGGAATTTAATTTGGAGCATATTTCATTAGATGACTTAGAACAATTTGTTCTCTTACTCGGAAAGGCTTTGGAAAAACTGTTATGATAGTTTTGTCATTGCTTAACACAGTATCAGTTTGGTGGCACATCGAATATGGACACCAGTTTGCAACATACTATCACAATTAGTCTGCTCGTAGCCAGGAACACTTAACGGTCGGGCTTAATCGATAGGAGAGGAATTATGTTGCATTGCATGATTGAGCGGCTATCAATGGTTATAATCAGTGCTGCTGTTGGAGCAACACAGTTTGTTCTTCGTAGTTCCAGGACGAATTCTTTTCAATTTAAAGGAAAAGGTTGAAAGGATTGCCCTACTAAAACATTTTTATTAAGTTGTTTCGAAATTGATAAAATTTTGTAAAAAGTATTACGAAACCCATACTTTCCCATTTTCAAAAGTTTTTGTATTGAAATGTGATAAAATCGTTTAAACTCACAAGACACGTTTCTTAGGAAATTGAGTTTCAAAGTATTCTTATCTCCTGTACAATAAACAGACAAACATACGCGAAATGGATTTTATTTTAAATTCTTCAATTATCACTTTGTTTCACAAAAGACCAGCAAACATTGAAAATAATTTCGAATAATTTATGAAAACGTTACAGAATCATGAATTTTGAATTTTAATTTTGCTCTTTGAGGCTCCCACTTACTGACTTTATGTGTTCACCACACTCATAGCTACACAAGCGTTATCAAAGGCATAGGGTGTGAGAAAGAAAAACTCACATGGTTTCTGGAGGTTGTTAACACAACAACAATCGTTACAGCGAAGAGAGGCAATAACAATAACAATGGCATCAGTATTAAAAATGTATGCCATTATTGTATCTCCCCTTCTCTTCTTAGAACGGACAAAATGGAAGAATGAACAGAAATTGGAAATTTTTTTGGTTGTGCCTGGAATGTCAAAAAATCTTTAAAATTATAAAAATAATAGAAAAAATTTAAAATCATATGGGAAATGATAACAAATTCATGATGTTCTACTGTATTTCGATTTGGCCAAATTAAATAAAGAAATTGGATTACATTTTGATAAAACGTTAAAAACCATAAAGGACTCTCTCTATCTCTCTCTCTCTCTCTCTCTGTGAATAAATTTATTTAAATGTAGTGCAACACATACATACATACATTATTGATCATTACAAGCCTTCAGTCAGGATTACGAGCTAGCTTCTCACACCACTTACGATGGGTGTTTTAATTTTATCTATAAGTAAAGGGACCTACAGTTTAAAGTCGACTTCGAATGACAGATTTTTTGAGAAACATAGCAATTTTCTTCTTATACTCAGAGAGCTGAGTGGAAGTCGCCGATTTTTTTTTTCATTTTTCTTTTCAATGTTTGACCTTGAGTTTGAACCATGGCCTTAACATCTAACAAGACAACACATTGCCTACTAGACTACGGTGGCTTCTGTCTGGCCAACACACTCCTATTTTAATTTTTAATCATCCACATCTCATACTATACTCGTACTATACTCTTTACACCGCCTAGTTATAGTTGGCCTCAGTTCAAAACACTTGTGGAATTTATTTTGCATAGACGTATGAGTGATATTTTAATTCCATACTGCAGAGCATCAAACAACATCAATCATACGCTCTGGGGTCATAGCAAAAGCTATACGAACAATAGAAAATATTTTTTTCTTTATATTTTTATTATTTGACCAACAAAAGATGGAAATATGTGTGCATTAGCTATTTAACTGGGATTTTAATAAATATTCTCAACTATGTGTGTATGTGTAGCTGGATAATAACTTTTAAATATATTGTGGAACAGTTCCAAGTTCTCCAAAACAGTAAAGATTTTGTACTCATTACCACATAAATTCTACAGCCATGTTATATACTTCATAACCTGAACATTAAAGAGAATAAAAAAAATATAAAAAATCCTAATGAATGTGAAAAACAACAATTGAAATGCATAAATAAGTTCGACAACTACAGGGGTGTTGGTGCAGGTCAAGGTTTTTGTTTTTCTGTTTCTCTTATAGTTAAACAGGCTAGGAATGCCCTAATAAACAAGCATTACAGAGAGTAATAATATATACACTCGCACACACATACACACAAACCAACAAGTAAACAGTAACGTATTCTATTGTGAATGAATATTTCGTGAAACAGAAAATCATCTCCGAGAGGGAGTTCATTATATTTTACGGATTTTATTCTTCTTCTTTTTCTGTAATTTTTAACATTTCTTTTTTGCTTTCCCTGTACAGTTCATTTGCTAAACAAGTACCACAGAATATCAAACGTTAATAACAATGGCAACAGTAAACCAACAAAACATTAGCAAAAGAAAGAGAGAAAGCGGCACACGAATTACGAGGAAAATAAAAGAGGAAAACTTGAGAAGAGAAACGCAAACAACACAACACAACAAAAATTGCTTCAAATTTAATCAACTTTAAATAAAATTTCTATGTAGGGGATATACAAAACGAAAATAAGTTCTCTTTTCTCCTTCCGTACACAATCTCTACTTAAGTTGCTATTATTTTATGGGCTAAAAGTATACAACACTCAATAGAGGAGATAAACATAAAAAGATCGAGAGGTTTTGCTACCAACCAACCAGTAGCTAAGCAAGTATACAACTTCAGACTGCTAGAGTCTGATGTATACAGCCACCAAAGAGATGGTAGTTTAAGTCAAGAGAACAGAAAATTGTTTCAACGCTAAAACATGCACGCTATGCGCAATGAAAGATCAGAGTGTCGCTTGAAGTTATGGAACGCAGGGCTTTAGTGCAGAAGCACGTTCTATGAGCTGATCATGTATTTATTATATTGTTATTAAATTTCTTCGGGTACTTTCTCTCAGCTGTATTTTGGCAACAACTGTGAGAATAAAATAGAATTGCCATGTAAGATTTCACGAAAATCTGTCGCCGTTCAGAGTCACACTTTAAACTGTAGGTCCCGCCTCTCGTATAAAAAATTAACACACACAACATAACCGGAGGTCTTAATATGAATATCAGTATGACATCCCCAAACAGTTTATTTCTTTTTGTAATCAGAGCATTCAGAAATTATTTAAAATCAAACTTTGGTTTTAAGATGTACTCTTCAGCCTTTGCCCTTCATTACACCCACTCTTAGGAGCAGAAAATTCAACAAATAAGCCACAAACAAAAACAAAAAACATTTGCTGCACGGGTGTTAATCGTTTAAAATTTTCGGTGTCGAAACAAAAGTTGATTTTTTTTGACAACATCCATCAACACGTATTAATAGGAGTTGCTTAAAGATTAATAATCAAGAATAAAAGTTTTCTTAGAATATGGAGTTGTTTCAATAACAATAAACCAAAGGAATATTCCCAAGTTTTGTTTTTTTAGGTGAACATGACAAACAATATTCGCATGGAATAACAGAGAGTAGCTGGGAAAGAGCAATTTTACGAGAGGAATCAAAATAAATTAAGCGAAAAATAATTCGAAATTGTAATTCTTCTTCAATAAAATTGATAATTGGTACATCTGTGCGTATGAGTAATATTAAAATAAATTAAATATTCCACATACGGCTCGTACTCGGAAGGCCGTATATCCTCACTTTATTCTTGCAGAGCAGAATCTCATGACAAGAAAATACCTCGTATGCTATTAGGATTCCCAAACTATAATCTTATCGTAATATACTCGATTATATTCCATTGGCGACCGCGATTTCTCCAAATAAAGAATTTTTGAATTTAAAAATCTTCCTTTAGTTATCCTATACGGGCTATTAAAAAGTTGTCTGCAGTAAATTAAGAAAACTTTTGAGAAACTTTAGAGTTTGTGCTTAAAGAAATAAAGTCAGAATAAAAACAAAATTTGCTTCCTTCTGCAAACACGATAACAAATCTGTGTTGTTAAGCAAAATTATTTGTTTTATTTTTTGTTTGTTTTTATTTAAAAAAAAAAGTTTGAAAAGCATAATTTCCTAAATTGGAAAAACAACATACGGTATCGTAAACATACAAGAGAGTATCTATCATAAGCCAAAGTTAAGCTATCCATGCTAAGGATTTATTTGCTTGTGTACACCATTGCAATGAATGAATGCATGAGTGTATGTGACCTGAATTCCTGTTTTACGCAATAAATATTGCAAAACTTTTTTATTTCCCTCTCTCTCTCTCTCTCTGTCATCCCATTTTAAGTTGTGCACAAAAAATTTTAAGCTTTCAGAACTCCGGGAAATATGATGGCAGTTGGCTTCGAATGTACACAATAAATTCAAGCGTTTTGTACTAACAATGGCTGGGAAAAATGTGGTGTGTTCTTGGCTTATAAATTTAACATCGTAAACATTGCAAACAATAATAACAAAATGGGACAACTTCAAAAGGATTTAAAAAACATGCGAAAACATGGAAAGCGAAAAATGCTCTTAACTTTGAATATTTTCGATACGACTTGCTTCTGCCATTAATTATTTTTGAGTTTGAGTCGCCTTTAGAAGTCGCCGAAGTCTAGTAGGTAGTGTATTGGCTGATTAGACGTGAGGCCAAGGTTCAAACCCCCAGGTCAGACATCAAAACAAAATATGAAAAAAATATTCCTTCTGACAAAAACTCTGAAAGCAAATAAAATTGTTTCTAAAAAAAATCCGTCGTTCGAAGCCGATTTTAAACTGTAGGTACTGCCACTCATGTATAAAAATTAACACACATAACATAAGTGATGTATAGGGTATGTATGTTGAGTCGCCTTTAAATCATTAATTAAGTTTTTTTCTTTTCTTTTTCCTTTTATCATTGTTAGTTTGAATTCCAGTTTATATTGTCAATTGGCAAATCAACAAGGGGATCACGTTCTTTTAAAATTTAATCTTCTTTACCCTTCGTTATTTACCAAAGTTTGCTATTTAAGCCATAGGAAAAAATAGAAAATCAAACTTCGTTTAAGTCATGTACACAAATATGGCTTAGTGGGACTAAACACACAGTGAAACAAAACCCTTATGAAGATGCTTGAAAAGTTACTTGAAAAGTAAAATAAAATTTCAATTTTATTATTGGGTGTATAAATAAGTTTTTAGTTCTATGGCTGCGTAATGCATAACCTTTATTTCAGGTTTCTTTCAAAATTAAAACGATTTCATGATACCAGAGTATGTATACCAAACAAACTTGAATTTTTCTGATAAAAAAGTTTTCTTTTACGGTTTTCGTTTGTAATGTTTTTATTTCCATCAACGTTTCGTTCTTTTTTGGTTTCATAAAACGCTTTTGTAAATGTCAAACTGTCAAACGCCTGCTTAAGTTAAATAGAGAAGACGTTGTCTAAAAAATTTTCACAAGAAAATTTTTCTTTTCAAAATTTACCGCAAATGGATGAATCATAAATGCCCTATGAAATAAAGGGTGACGTCGTTGAATAACTGTTCAGTCATCAGATAAGTTTGATGTGTCCTTTCGAATTCTTTTTCGGAGTAAAAGAGGATCTAATTTAGATGAATATGAGTTTCTGGCATAAACTCTGAGCGTCAAATAAAATTGCTATGTAAAGTTTATCGAAAATCTGTCATTCGGAGTGGATTTTAAACTGTAGGTCCCATTACTTATATATAAAATTAACACACACAACATTAGTTGTATGGGAAGCTGGGTCGTAATCCTTACTAAAGGATTGTAATGGCCAATTATGAATGTATGTATGTATGTATGACGTCGTAGAAGTTGAAACGCTATGAGTTAATAAATCGATTAGCTGCTCTGAGCTATTTATTGAAAAGTTTGGGCGTTTGTTGTAACGTTAAACCAACCATAAGACACTTAATTAAATTCAGATCATCTCTGATAATCATTCCGATTGTGAACGGCACACAAACGAGGTTCCTCTGGGCAAAATGTGGAAAAATTGTAACAGATTTTGCGGACTTAACGCTCATCTTCAAATCCAAAATTCAGTTCAAAGACTGAACAATTACCTGGCAACCTAAGAATTTTTTGGGAAGAATTTCCTTTAATTCTTGAAGGTTTTGATCAGTCTAAGAAGTACTGTGGCATCCAAAGAAGTCTGTGGTTAGCATTTTTTCAGTCTTCTTCAAGGAATTTGTGCCACTGCTATACAATTTTTAAATACAACTGGTTCACCATGTACCACTGCTAATTAGGTCATCAATCATCATCAATCATTCTTTGGCAGAAGAACTATGAACAAAAGATTTGAAATATTTGTAAAATGTTCATGAAAAAGGAAAAGCAAAATGCTACACATTTTAAGTGCACCTCGTATAACTTTTTGTTCTATAAACATGAAAGAAACATACATACTTTGCTACATGGTTGCCTGAGTTGTATGGTGGGTGATGCTATGCTATCTTGCCTGCCTCTAATATTTCTGTTGCACTGCTTCAAGCATTTGGTCTTTGCCACTTTGCCTGGTAATAATAAATGAATAAAAGTTTTCTAAAAACATTTTCCTAAACTTTGTTAGAAACGGAAAAAAAGTTAAAACAGCCATAAACCGCTTAACAACAGACACAGAACAACTACAGAACGTGTGTTGAGTGTACTTCTTCTGTGGCACTATCTTCACTGTATTAATATTGTGTGTGTGTGTGTGTGTAGAAATGTATTACGAAGAGAAAGAAAGAAATCCCCTCTCAAATAACTGTGTGTTATGCTTCTAAACACATTCATGTTGAGTAGTTGAGGTTTAAATTCATTTTCTCTCCCAAACAGAAAATCTGTTTGATGCAAACAAAGAGGAAGAAAAAAAAAATACAGGAGCAGTTTTGCATTCGACTGTGTGTTGCAAATGCAAGGCAGAGTTTATTAAGCAACTCAATGTATGCACAGCACAACTGAATAGAAACGAATATAAGTAAGCAAAAGTATGGAGCGTAAGGGAATACAGCTACGGCTGTATGTAAGAGATATACGTGAGTATATTCGTAGGAATTTTAATACAGACTTCATGTTTTGATTATGCTTCTCACTGGCAACAGTTTGTGGCAACACAGTAACAAATGATTGATTTATTGCTATGAGACAAACATGAGAAACCTTTGTGGTATTTGTACCAAACAAACACTTGAAAGACTTCATTTAAAAAGGCAACGTAGTTATAAAATCTTAAAATGAAACTCTTGATAGTGAATGGAAATGTGTTAGCATAGGCATCACTTCAGACATCTCTTTTTTCTGTTGTTCAAGTTACTATTAAAATTGTTTCATGCTCTGGCATTCATTGGCATCGTGGGATGAAACAATCTTTTCATATCAGCTTCTATTGAAGAGTACTTAATGGAATTAAAAATTTTGCACTACTCGTGCTATTATTAAGATACACAAGGATATCTCAAACAAGTTCACTAATGTTGTATGGGCGAACCGGTGCTATTATGGAATACAACCGATCTACTCCTGTTGGCCACAAACATGTAGTGTGTCATATTGTTGTATTGTCCCAAATCTAGTAAATTGGGAAAAGCTCTTAACAAAAACTTCACTACAATTAATCCTCGATAGGCATCATCATACGTTCTCCTACCGCAATCAGTTACACTTGACGTTGAACTATATTGTTGCAGTTTAACAGCTATTCGTAGATGGAGTTTGAGCCCGTTACGTGGTTTGTTTAACCCGTTGTTCGGCAGAGATAGTTGATAAAAACCCATATGTATAATAGTTTTTGGGGTTTTGTTTAAATTGAAATTTTATTGTAGAAATTACAGTCTTAAACTTTGCGTTGCGATTTTTTTTTTTGGTTTTTGAACAATTTAGTCTTTGATGGGTTCTAAACAAGGTGTTAGATGCTACACATTAAGAAAACGGCTCAAAAGAGTCATCGCAGTAGGTTTGCACCAAAACATATTGCTGATGGTATAAGACAGATTAATTGAACACAGAAAGTTTGGGACGCTACAGGTATAATTAGAAAAATTATCACAATTACAATAAATTTCAATTACTTTCATTGAAGCCATAATTCATTTCCCTTTTTTTGTATACTTCTCAATAAGAATTTTAATTTTTTTAATACAACACACACCGCATTCAACAAAAAAGTCAATTTGCTTTTTTTATGTTTTTTTTTTCTTAATAAGTTATTAATTAATTTTCATAAATCAATTGTGTTATGGCATGATTGTTTATGCACTAATAAATGAATTCTAAAAAAAAATTTTATAATAGATTTCTATTAGCCTAGAGGGTAGATTTATGGCTATGTTTTGTTTTGCTTTCAATATAAAGGTATGCAGTGAAATAAAATAATTATGTATTCTTTTTTCTTTGTTCATTTTATGGTTATAGAGATGTTATTAATTAAATTTAATTTTTTTTATAAATAATTAATAACAACCAGATAAACAATTTTTTTGTTTTCAAATCACTTTTCTTTATTTTAAAATTTAAAATTTTTAGAAAAATAGTTTTAAATTTATTATAATAATCTATCTACAGTAAGTCAGCGTATTATTGAGCCACTCCCGTTAGGATTTTCAAACCAAAATGCTCTCTGGGTAACATTATTTTTAAATCCATAAGCTGCGTAATCTTGCCTTTTATCACATCTTTATTATGGAGGGAAAAAATAAAAATACTTTAACACATAATTTCCATCCTCTAGATGTGCTAAGGGGAACAGTAAGAATTAATATTTTATTCTCTTGTATCTTCTTTTTGCTTTCTATTCTTCTCCAGCCATTGTTAAGACGCCGACACGAGCCAAAACTATTCAACCAGCAACGTGTCTCAATTTGAGTTCTCCCATCTTCCACCACATTGTAAAGAATTCAGCAGAAAATCATTTCAATTGCAATTTATCACACAAACAATCTTTTGTGTTGGCATTTTATTCCATTCTCTTCTGCTTTCTCTCTGTGTATTATTTTACACGTAACAAACCATACAAATGAGATGATTGCTGGCGATGGAACACAGAAAGGATAACAACGTGAATGGATAATAAAGATGAGACGTTTATTTTGTGATACTTATTGTACATGGCATGTGTTGTACTTTTAGATTTTATACCCACACAGGTAAAATGGGTTATACGAGGTGTGCTCAAAGGATGGTAACATGTAGAAAGGGTGTAACATGTAAGTTATGCACTCAACTCAATGCTATTGCGTTGCAATGAGACATTTACTCATTTATTTGTTGTTCAACTCAGTGCCACGAATCGCTGTAATATCAAGGATCCATCGAACTATGCCTAGCATTATACTGTCGATACTGTATTCAACGTTTTAAAGGAGAAAAAATATTTTAAAACTGATTGAAAAGGAACTACAAGCATTTATAATAACCATGAAAGTTGAAATCTAAGAAACACTGGGCAAAGACTGCTCCAGCAATGTCAAATGTTCTGATAAACAGTTCAATGCATAACTGTCAGCTTAAAACGATAGCACTGTGATCACCGTTATGTTTTCACGTATAGCTGGAGAATGGATGGAGGAACGGGATATGGTAGCTTCTTTAAAAGTCGACAATTATGCAGTTTACTCAGATATTCTGTTCTGTTTTCCTGGCAAAGTTCTATGCCTTAAAAAGACAGTGGGGCTAGCCTGGTGTGGTCAGAATGGAAATTGCTATTCTTGTGAGTTGTCCCGTAGAGCCACAAATATTATAACTTTGAAAAACTTAATCACAAAGCCAAAGTGCACATAAATTTGCTTACTGAAGAAATTACCTGAGCATTGGCTACCAGTTATTGCGATAGCGAATCACCAATGATGATAGGCGAAAACATTTGTATATATAGCTGAAGGTAATTACAAAAATGAGTTAAAAAATTGGCCGAAATGAAATTGAAATATTCAATGTTAAGCTCCAATGCCCACAGAATTGTTAAGCTTTAACGTCGTAGCGGGAATCATATTACAAATTAAAATTGATTGTTACGCGGGCATATGGTATTATTACGTTTTGACCTTTTAGAGTGCAAATAAAATAAAAATAAATTTGTATTTAGTTTTAATTAAAATTTTTTATTATTCGCACAATTCTGTTTATACCCTTTGCATAAACAATAACAGTTACTAGGCAATTATTCGACAGATATTTGTAACGGAGGTCTTCAAACCATGATTACTCTTTTCAAACACACCGAGTCTTCACGCAAGACTGACTGAACTTTTACTAACTCACCCGTCTGCTTTGCCTTGCCTTTTATATGGCAGAGTAAACAGTCTGATGAATGTTCTTGAAGGCGAGTGTTCATGACTTTGCCCTCTCGAAATCTCTATAAATTTTGTTGTTGTTGGTATATTTTTGTTTACTTGTTTACCATTCTCTTTTTATGCTGGTGTTAGTGGTTATATTACTCAGTACGATAATTTGTAAACAGGTTTGTTTACTGCATTGTTTTGTTTTTGTAGCTTTTGCTTATAATTTTAATGTTAAGCGATGTAAAAGCAAACCACCAGCATCTTGATTTTTCATTTTCGTAAATGAAATAATTCATTTTTTCCTTTCTTTTGCTCTTCGCATTGTTGCTGCTCTTCTTTCTTCTGAATTATTGGCCACAAGTTGGAATAATAAAATGAAGTAAACAGAAAAAACCAACTAAATAAACATCATAAATAAATAAATTTGATTTATTTTTACTGATTTTTAATATTATTTTTTGGGAATAACGTTTGTTTTCATTTCCTTTTTCCTTTGTTCTTTTTCGCTTTCGCTTTGGTTTGTCGTTTACTTCAACTTTCAAGTCTTTTTTTATGAACTTTTTGAGTTTCATGAAGTTTTTAACGACTTTAGCTTTTGTTTCTTTAAATGATGCACTCAGCAATATTTAGAAAGTTAGTTAGGAAAGAGCATTGGTATAACTAAGATTTTAATCTATGATAGAATCTTTATTGGAATGCATGCATAGTGTGTGTCATCTTTACTAAATGTTAGATGCACTTACCGTTGTTTAGAACTTTGGGAATCCCATCAACTGAAAGTATACATAAAAACCTGGCTGCCTTTGGCTATTACGCAAATATATCTATTCATCAAATATTTTTTTTATTGAAAAACTTTCTTTTGGCAATTTTGAATTTCCTTTTTCATATTTTCTTTCTTCCTTTAAGTGCTTTTCGTTATTTGTTGATTTAAATTGAACTCAATATTGTTCGAAGTCAACCATAATGCCACATTAAGAGTTGTATTTAAGGGAACTAAATAAAAAATATTTTATTATATACAGTGACGCACAAATGTTGGTAAACATTTGTTGCCCTGCAGATGTTATTATAAATTTAATGGGTATATGCATGTCCATAAAAGGTACATTAATTTATGGAAGTTTTATTAAAGAGTACATATTCATTCCCCTGACTAAGATGCTGAATTGAAGTTGCAGTAGTCTAGTAGGTAGAGTGTTGGCTTATTCGATGTGAGGCCTCGGTTCAAACCCCAAGTCAGGCATCTCCAACTAAACGAAATATGAAAAAATATTTCTTCGGCGACATTCTGTCCGCAGATTTCTGGCAAAATACTCTGAGAATTAATAAAATTGCCATGTAAAGTTTCTCGAAAAAATGTCGTTCGGAGTCGGCTTTAAACTGTAGATTCAGCCACTCATGTATAAGAATTAACACACACAACATAAGTGATGTGAGAAACAAGGTCGTAATCCTGTGTAAATGATTGCAATGACCAATTATGTGTGTTTGTATGTACTCTCCTTAAGTGGTATAAGTTGAGTTTGGTGATTGTTAGAATTTTAGTGTACACTTGCTTTTGTGTACAGTTTCTTTTGGCGCACACTGTACGTATTTAAAAAGCTAATCATCGTTTCTTTTAACCTCAAAGCATCTATTTTGAAGAGTTTACGTCGATTAAATCGATCTCGGCTTTGTCCAACCCTTTGATGCGAGATCTTTTCAAAAAACCTTTGCCTTCACAACCCAATATAGAGTAGAGCAGGATTTCTTTTTTCTTTAATCCTGTATTTCAATTTTATTTATTGTCCTGGATACGTTACTTTGTTTTTCTTTGTCTTTTTTGATTGCCTGGTTTTGCAACGCCAATATTTATTGGGGCATTGATTTCAAATACCACAACATGGTACCCGACAACATATTGTTGTAATACGTTCTTGAAGTGCCCTCCCCCAAAAAATATGGTGAATGGCTACAGAGAAAACAGAAGGAAATCTGTAATTCGTTTAAGTGTGAGAAAAATTTGTTAAACATGACAAATAACTGCGGAGATAAAATATTAATGTATTAGTGTATGATTTTATTGCAACCAATACGACAACAAAAACAAAAATAATAAAATGAAAAAAAGAGCGAAAGAAACACAAAGAAATCAATAAATAAACGAAAATATTCAATAGAAACATGATTTATTTGAAGGAATTGTTTCGAATACACCGAGAAAAAAGACAAATATTTTCTGGTTTATATTTTATGCACAGTCAACCCTCCTATAACACGGTACTCTCAGAATGCGGTTTTGATATAACATCACGGCATTATATTCGAAAAATCTGCCATCTAGGACCTTCATTCTGAAATCAAGGGCGTGCTCAGGCTTTTAAACTTTCCAAAGAACGTATCAGGAACGTAAACGGAAATAAGGTAACGAATGGTTGCCAAATCTCGAATTACAAGATGTGAAAAAAGGCTAAATTTGGCTAAAGAACTTAGAACTTCATTTCATTCCAACTGATCGTGCGCAATGGTGAGCAAGGGAGAGTTTAAAAGAGAGTTAAGAAATTGCTTAGCTCCCCATAGAGAGGTTTTGTGGAAATCCAATGTGAAAATGAACCAAGAGATGTAGACATTTTGCCCATTTAAAGAAGTTAAGTTAGAAGTCTCATATCTGACAGTGACAGTCTTTCTTGTTATTGTTGGAAAACAGTCTTTAAGTTTAATTTCCGTTTAATTTTTTTTATCAGTCTTTATATGCTATCTTTAATTCAATAAAAATAATTTATAATTTATCTTGTCTTTTGGATTTCGGTTTCCATAGAACACGCTACGAATTAGCCTGGCTTGTACGGCTAAATCCGAGTTTCTTATAGCGCGGTTTCCATACAACGCTGTATACGCATCATAGCAGGGTTGACTGTATTTCAATCGTCTACAATGTTTATATTGTAAGCCATTTCGGGCGTATGATTGATGAAATTTGATACAATCAAGCATGGAATACATTTGTACATTTGTATTATATTGAGTGACATACTAAATAAGCCACAACATCTCAATAAATATACATTGTTTGTATCTCCACGAATAAATATTTACTGAAAACTTTGTTAATAAAACATAAAATATTTGCACAAATTTGTCCAACATTAAGTGATGCCGGAATAAATATTTAATCGATCGAAAAAACAAGACAAATTTCTTCTCCTTCCAATGAAAATTTAAATTTTTCTCAAAGAAAAAAATTAAAGTGTTTCGTTTTACTCAAACTAAGGTTTGACGGTGAGTGTGGCATTAAAATGAAATTGAACGCAACAATTTTTTCAAATTTAAAAAAGGCTTATCATAGTCTGTCTGCTTAACATACTTCATATAATTTTTAATTTAAAAGTCAAACATTTAAGCTAGAGCAAGAGTTTCAAATTGGATTTTGTAAACATTTTTATACACAGTTTTTTAGTGATTCCTTTCCTTAAGCAAAGAGAAACTTTTTATTAAAAAAAAAAAAGAATTTGAAGCCAAGCATTCTGTGAAAACTTTTATGGCATCCTAATCAGTAACAAGAACAAGACTCTGCCAATAGTTTTATTTTGTTTTTGTGTTCAGGAATGTTTACAACATGAAAAAATATGAATTTTTTATGGTTTATTGGCTTAAATATCTACAAACTATTATGGTAAGTGAGCTTACACTTGCAGTGGAAGTAAAAATATTTTTAATAATTGATAGCTAAACACATGCATTTAAACTTAAATATTCACTTTGAACTGTGAGAGAAGAATGTAGGTAAACATTTTAAATTGTTCACAGGTTATGTTGCACTTGATTTTTTTTTATTTATTTCAAAGACAAATAAAAATTAAGACTTTGTTTTATAGATCTTATGGGAAGTAATTAAACCTGTTCGCAAGTCTGAATCAATTAATAATTTAATCAATCAAAAATTTCATTAACCAAACAAATAATCTAACTTACTGACTTACTTACTTACTTACTGACAACCCTTTAGTCAGGATCACGCTCTTGCATCCCACATCAGACATGTTGTATGCCTTAATTTTATACATGAGTGGCGGAACCTACAATTTAAAGTCAACTCCAAACGACAAATTTTTGAAAAACTTTTCATGGCAATTTTCATTTTACTCGCAGAGTTTTTGCCAGAAATCTGCTGAGAGGAAGTCGCCGAAGAAATATTTCATTTTTTGTTCGAGATGTCTGACCTGCGGTTTGAACCGTGGCCTCACTGTCTAATATGCCAACACACTACCTACGGTGACTTCTAAATTCAAGAGAGCTGCCATCATTTCCAAAAAAATAATTTTCTATGTAGCATTACCTTACAGTCGAACATGACCGAATATCATTTTTTTCACTTGCTTTTCATTGTTGATCCTGTTTAAAACAATTTAAGCAGCTTTTTTTTTTTTGATAAAAGTTTTGCCCATGCAGCAAAAAAGGGTTTGTTTTCCTAATTCGTTATTGCAAATTTTCTTTTGTTCCAGCAAAAGTTATTGTTGTTGTCCCAATTTTGTTGCAAATATTTTCATAAACAGTTTTCTTTGTTTCAAACAAAAGTTAAATCTTGTGGTTACACGCTTCGTTGGTCACTTTTTAATGGCAAGACTAACATACACAGAAAAAAAAAACAAAATATTTTGCTGAGTTTGTGTTCATAAAAGAAAATTGTGAAAATAAAAATAAAAATTTATGCAACATTATGGTTGCATCTCCACAAAAAGAGGCCCTTCTTTTGAATACGAACGTTTTCTTAATTTCTCAGTTAAAAATTTAAATGCCTTTTAAGACCATTCAGCTATGGAATTTACAAACCTTTGTTGGTTTTTTTGTCCAGAAGCAATCGTTTTATGCCCACAAACAGTTTTAGGAGACCTTTTCCATGAATTTTCTAGGATGAATTGAATATTTAACGTGGTTAATAGCATTAAATGCTGTTTTTAGAAATTTAAATGATGGAGAAGTTTTAAAAGAATGAATTTTGCATGAAAGAAAATTGGGCACAAAAAAATTAAATACAATATTCTCTTCATATGAAGTGTACTTATACTATACATACAGTGAGCGTCAAAAGAAACTGTAAAATTACCGTTATTTTTATTAAGAATTTTTTTATTGCCAGTTTTTGAAAATGAAACAAAAGAAAAAATTACAAAAAATTTCGAAATATTGTCAAATTTTTTTGCCACCCACCTTAAGTGGAAAAGTTGAGTCCATAGTGTACATTTTCTTTTGACGCTCACTGTATACGTGCTTTCAATATTTATTGTATCATTCGCTAAATGGAATCAAAAACTGATGATACGTGGGAGAATAATTAATGATTGAATCGCCAAACATGCATGCAGGGCCCAATAATTAATTGATCAGCTGAGGGGCTGTTCACAGCAAGCTCTTGTTATTGATTGTAACAAATTTTTGTTTGTTTGTAAAACACAATTTATCTTCATTCCCTTCTGCTGAAACCCTCAACAATTCAAAGGTGATAGAATTATGGTGTCGGCTTTGCGTGACCACGTAATAAGTCAGTGACTTACCAATCATCGGACCACGTCATCAACATCTCCTTTAATTTATAAAAGGTGTGTGCTTTAATGATGGAACATGTAGGAGGAGTATATGTTGTACACGTAAAAAGTCAATGGCATATCAAACCTCCATTATTCAAACAATACAACGGTAACGTGTTATTTAAATATGTTTAGCATGGGTTCGTTACAAATTGCTTGAAGGCAGTTTGTTAATGAACAAGTTAATCTAACATTCGATTAAAAAAACAACAAACCCATGTTGGAAGAGAACGTGATTTTTCTTGTTTTTGCTAACCCAACCCTAATTTAATTATTTAATGGCTGTGTTTAATAGAATATTAAATAAAGTAAATATTTTCCATTCGATAAATTTAGCAATTTCAGGCGAAAGTAAATAATGAACAGAGTGTTGTACATACTAAAGTATTTCAATCACATGTCTTTGGTTGTAAAATAATAATAAAAAACAAAAAAAATTTATAGGAATAGTTATTAAAGTTAAGTTATTTAGAAAAAATACCCTACTTTCTGCATTGAAATAATTCAATCACGATTTATTATCGTCGTTAACATTAAGAAATGTTTCATGTTTTTGCAACAATACATCGAATTGGAGTTGAAGTGCTTAAACAGCATGTACAATTGAAATATCTTTCTTATAAGAATTGATACAACCGTTTTAAAACAGAAACTTTTCTTATTAGATACGTCATGACTTTGACTATCACATTTACGGGTTGAGTTCAGTAAATGATGACGTATCTCTTTCTATTAAATATCAGATGACACGCACAGGAAATTTATTTTAAAAGGACACGCCAAAAAATAGCAACAAATAAAAGGAAAACAAACAATCGGCACGTGTTTGTATTTGCAACGAATGAAAACATATTTTATTGTCGTTAAATACATATGTGTGTATGTGTACACAAGCATACATATGTACATAGATGTGTATAATCTTTGTGTGTTTGTTGTGGTAGAAATATGAAAAAATTAACCCGCATACGTACGTACATATGTAAACTCGCATATCCTTTAAGGCCTCTCTCGGTCGCTAAGATGGTAAATGAAGTAGAGGAGAAGACATAGCGGTTCGAAAAGTTGGATCATGGCTTGATGAGGCCGGTTTGACACTTGCTGCACACAAAACGAAGGCCGCCCCGATAAATGGCCGGAAAATAGTGGAGGAGATCGCAGTGCCCATAAAGTACTTGGAAGTGATTATCGACAACAGGTTGAACTTCAACCAGCACGTGAACTACATCGGCGGAAAAGCACTGACGAGGATGATGCCAAATATTGGTGGACTAAAGCCATTTAAGTGCAGGATAATATGGTTATGATGTCGATAATGTTATATGCTTGCCCAATATGGCCGGAAGCACTCTACGAGAGGACAAACAGATGTATACTGTGTATCGCCTAAGTGCGATAAGACAGATAAATGAAGATGAAGCGGATATACTTTCGACGTCTTGAGAACCCGGGACAAGCAGCGGCTATAAAAGCGGAGGAACGTAGGACCTCCATGCACAAACGGCAGTTACGGTTTAAAGGGAAGATGGACATTTCGCCTCGTCTCTAATATAACCCCTTGTATGGAGACCGAACATTGCAAGTTCCTAACTGGTCATGAATGCTTCTGGAAGTACCTGGACAGATTTGGATATGATATCTCCCCTATATGCCCAAACTGTGTAGATGAGAAGGAAGATGCCGAGCATATTCCAATATGCTGCCTCAGATTTAGATGGCCCGGGGAAACGAATTTTGGTTCAAATCGGTTTATGGGAGAGGGGTTGAATTCTAGGATTCTATGAAGCCAATACCGCCAGAGAATGGATGAAGTTATGCTGGAACTCCAATGTTTGGAGGTACGAAGGCGAAATATTATTTCTTTGTAGACCAACATACATATATACGTAAAATTGTGTTTGAAAACTTTGTTCTCCTACTGTCCTTTTGTTGTCTCTATCATGCAAAACTTCGTTATTAATTCACATTCTCATTGCTACGCAATGCCAGGAGCTTTAAAGTAAACTGTATAGAGCAACAACAACATCTGCAAATAACTACAAAACAAAACATTGAAACACAACAGGAGCAGAACAAAGTCTGCGAATGTAGCATTGGCAATGGAAGAACTCCTGCGGTGGCAGCAGAAGTAAACAATTTTAATTATGCTAATGGAAGAAATTAAATGTTGAAATTTATTAATTAAATTAAATTAAATTTAAAAATTTTTAAAGTTTAAATAGAAAAATATGAATTTCAATTAGAATTTCAAAAAGTTATGAAGTTTGAATATGGTTGGCCATGCTTTCACTAAATGCGGGCAGCAATTTAATATTTAAAATGGAAAATAAAATGACAAATTTAATACGATTTTGGACTTTAATTCGTTTATTTAAAATGTTTCAGATATGTAATCATATTGGAGTATGGAGTTGTATTAAATATTTGTTTTTGTTTTTTATTTTAACTTTCATTAAAATATGCGTGTGAAGATAAATTCGAATTTGAAAATCCTAGACGCAATCCATACATTTTAGCAGCGCCACATTTGGCGTTAACAGAGCAAAATTTGCTATTTACAGAGCACTGCTAACTCTTTAACAGTGACAATATACAGATGAGTCTTCTACTTTGCAATTCTTTCAGAATCATTACGATCATAATTATTTGTAAATAATTTTTAAAGTCCTAAATCTTAACTCTCAAAATTATTCCACTACCATGGTTCGAAAGAGAACCGTCTGAACTACCACTGGCATATAGTCTGTATGGTGTCCTATTGTAAAATGGACACTGAGTTCCCAGAGAATTTTTAATCAAAAAGTTGATATTTTCATAGCCAATTTTCTCAATATCATATCACTTTAAGTGGGTCTAATTTATTGATTATATTATGAGGACTTGGAAACTTGCTTTGAGTATTATATGGTACTCATAGAGATAGTATTTGTCATAAAATTAACTCCTAAACAAGTGGGCTTGTTCAGATGGATACTGTTAAACAGCTAACAGTGTTCTGTAAAGGGCAAATTTCTGTTTTGTTAAGAGAAAATTTTGCTCTGTTAATTTCAAATGTGGCGCTGCTAAAATTTATGGATTGCGTCTTGGATTTTCAAATTCGAATTTATTTTCACACACATAATTAATACATCCATCCGGGTTATTAATTACTAACTTGCCATGTAAAAAGGTAACAGGCGACTGACACTCTTAAACATTTGGTCTTAACAGTCGGCATCTTTTTTGGTTTTACGTGCTTACTGAAGCCAAAGGAGTTTATGGCTTTTAATTAGAAGACTGTGAGAGAAGATAAATTATTTAATGAAACTACAAAAACAAACAATATAACACGTCCAAACAAACATGTCTAATATAAATAATAATAATTATGACATCTGACGTTACATTTGCAAAAAAGAACAGGAAACAAAAACTTATAATACGTGACTTATTTGTACATAGCTTTAGGGAAGTTATATTGAGCAGATGTTGGCAAATGTGGATGGAACAATGTTTTCTTTTCACTGAGTCAGAACAGAATCTAGACTTCGTCGCTTGATGGAAAGGAGATATTTTTAATTAAAAAAAAAATATCACGTCTTTATGTAAATCACTGAAAAGGAAAGGTAAATCACTCTCACTTTTTTAAAAAATCCTTCGTTTCCTTTTCTATAAAAGACCTCACATGTAAGTTTCCAACATGAAAGAATATATCAACACTGCTTAAAAGATATTCCTGTCTTATTTTATATTCACAACTATTATGACCTTTTTTTTTGTATAAGGATTACTTAGCATCATTTACACCAGCTTGTTATGAGAATTTATTTCGTTAACCTTAAAACTCAATGAGACAAAAGGATTTCAACAGAAATCAACACACATTCTCCAAGGAATGTCGTAAGCAATAAAGTCAATATAATTTGCATATGGATTGTAATACCTCGAGGCATTCTTTGTCTACTTAAAGAATCCCTTTCACTTTTTGTTGTTGTAGTTGATAGTTTTCACTGCGAAGGGCATACCACATGATATTATCACTGGCATTACTACTGTCTATGGAAGGATTTGAATGGCTTTACGGTATAAGAGTTTACACTTGAATAATTTAAAAATTAAAATCAAATTTCAATAAATTTTAAATTCATTGGCTTGTTACGAAACTGAAAAATCTAGATACTGGTGTTTCACTTTTACATCGCTTAACATTAAAATTACAAGCAAAAGCTACAAAAACAAAACAATGCAGTAAACAAACCTGTTTACAAATTATTGTAGTGCCTAATATAACAACAAACACCAGCATAAAAAATAGTAAACAACCAAACAAAAATACACAAACAATATTACAGGAATAAATGTAAACAATTATGTTTATGTTTACATTTATACAACTATGCTTACATTTATAGAGATTTCGAGAAGGCGAAGTCATGAATATTCACATTCAAGAGCATTCAGTCGCCTGCTTTGCCTTGCTTTTTATATGGCAGGTTTGAGTAAACTAGTGTTGGCCTACTTTTAAATTAAAACATGGAATGGTTTGATGATCAAATTGTAAACCCAGACGTTTTTTTTTCCAACATGCAGTGAGTATCAAAAGAAGCTGTACATTGCAAAAAAATATACATTAATAAATTACCGTTATTTTTGTTTTAAAATTGTTTCATTGCCAGTTTTTTAGATTGAAACAAAAAAAAATTAATTACAATAAATTTATCAAAATTATTAAATTTTTTCGGTCACTCTCCTTAAGTTTGCTGGATAAAATTCTAATCCTTAGTGTACAGTTTCTTCTGATGCTCACTGTATTTGTATGGACATTTTAGAAATTCTTTTGGGGCGTATTATGTTCTTCGTCCTTGAATTCCTTGTGTAGGTATTGTAAGTATAGTGAGTAAACGTAAAAGACTTGTAGACATTATTATCGTCACCAACATTACTGACGTCATTACCATTGTTTAGAAATGGACACCAAAAATCAAAAGCAGACTCCTAGTAATAAAACAATAGAACAGACCTTTCTGCATATGACATATGGTCCTGTAAATGTAAATTCCTACGAAGGAGTGCCATTTCGTTTGCTTAGTTGTTGCAAACAGAAATTAATGTCTGACTAGTATTCATACAGTGAATGGTCATAAATGAATTAAGGAGACTACATAGTACGTTCAGTGTTTTGTGATTCATATTTAAAAAAATGTTTAAAAGAAAAATAAAGTATTTTGAAATTCTGTAACATTATCATCTTCGAGATCGACTAACACAAGACAAAATGAAGTGACGGTATATACAGAGAAGAGACATCAAAAATACGGAAAAATATTTCTTCGGCGACTAATGGAAAACAAATTGACCTAACTTGACTGAAAGAAATCCAATGCGACTATAAAAAGGTGGTTTTGGGTAAGTCACTACTCGTTCGAGAATGTAAATACTCCATAAAAGCCCTTGGATCGATATACATGCATATGATACCTGGTGGTTGATAATGTATCTGTAATCTACTACCTCTACAGACACATTGGATCTTAGGGAGAGTGGTAGGAGGAAAAGTCGGAATGTTCCAAAAGCTAGGAAAGTTTGGTCGCCTATTGGCAATAGAGGAATCAGTATTGTTCTGGTGTTCATAAGACAGAGGCAGGGATCCTTTCGGAGTATTATGATGTCATGTCGCTGACAAGGATTTGGGATAAATTCCAGGTAGACGATTGCAGGATATGTGGAGATCAGGAAGAATCGGGGACTATAGACACCTTTTTTCAACTGTCCAGCCCTTGATAGAAAAACATGCTTGATGATAAAGATTACCTTGGGTAGTGTATTGTTAGAGAGTTTGAATACGCTGATGAAAATTGACATTCAGGCTCTCTTAGGCTGAAGAGTGTATGTTTATCCTCACATAATGATTGATGTGTCTCTTTTCTCTCTGTCTCTCGCTTTTCTCTCTCTCTCTCTCTCTCTCTGTCCATTTGTACATCATTTTTACTTTCCTTTTCCTTTTTGTCTATGACGATTACAATGGACGCCTACATACGTATTATATTTGCCATCATGGCTATACACATCCTTAAACCAGTCAACCAATCAATAATTTTATGATTGAAGATTAAATTAATAAAAGTCTTGTGTAATCTAATGGACTGTAACAGAATCTTTAGTCCTTTTATATATGTTTTGTTTTATATATACATATGTACATTAGGGTGGCCCCAAAATAAAAGTTACGAATGTTCCCAACTAAAATGAAAGTTTGATTCATTCTAAGACCACGTTTCTCAAAATTTTTGTCCTGGGGTCAATATTTGGTGAGCTGGATCAAAGGATAAAAAGGTCCTTTTTTGAGGTTTTTTGGATTTTTTTCATATTTCTTCCAAAAGAACTATATATAAATTTGGTGTCATATGAAAGGTCTTTAAGAGGCGCTTTCAATAGGTTATCAGAAATTTAAAAAAAAATTTGAAAATTTCGGACTAAATTTTTGTTTGTTGTTGTTTTAAGAAACGTGGTCTTAGAATGAATCAAACTTTCATTTTAGTCGGGAACATCTATACCTTATTTTTTCTCCATACAAACGGGGCCACCCTAATGTACATATGTACATACCAAATTTTTTGTAATTTTTTTTGTTTCAATTTTAAAAACTGGCAATGAAACAATTTTGAAATAGAAATAACGGTAATTTATTAATGTTTATACTTTTTTAATGTACAGTTTCTTTTGACACTCACTGTATATGAAAACAAAAATAAAGTTTATAATTAATTTGTAAATAAACAAAGTGATTTACTTTACATACAGAAAAAACAAATAATATTTAATCATTTAATTAAAAATATTTACAAAGTATTAATGCATTCACATGTGATTATTATATTAAGTACTTGAATACATTGTTTAAGAAAAACAATTTGAAATATTGAAAGGCTTGTTATCAAATCAAATGAAGGAAGAATTTTTATTCTTGTTTTCATACAATATTTCATAAGCTAAATGTCTTTGAAATAAATTTGTAATTATTTTATCGATTATGTTATTGATTCAGTTACCATATTTGTTCAAATACTTTAATTTATTAACACCATGCGACAATATTAAAAAGAAAATGAAATACATTCAGCTGATGACATAATGTAGGTTGTGAGTTTTGGTGAACCCAGCAAACTTGTTTTATTTGACAAACATTTTTTTCTTTTGGACTTTACACTTAAATTTATTGATTACACAAATATTTTTGAACCCATGTCACAAATTCAAACTTTCTTAGAAACAGGAGAGATGGGCCTTTTAAATGGTATATTATTCGACTTAAAATTTCATAAGGTTTGATGAGGTAAACTTGGCAAATGCGAATTTTTTTCATATTTTGTTTCAAGTTTGTCCATTTATATTAGCAATATTTAATTAAAAAATATAAAATAAGTGATGACATTCTTAAAGCGCATTCTCTTGTGAAGAGTTTGACTTTGCGTTTGATGAAATCGTAAAAAAATGACCGTAGTAATTATTTAAAGGCCATGACAGTCATGACATGTTATATTTTTTATGTACATATATATGTCAACTTATCAAATGGACCTTCAGTTCAAAAAAAGTTTTAATATTTTTGATGGATCTTGATTGTTTACAGCAAATTGTATCAATTCGATTGTCTCGCCGTGTAATTAATTTCCATATAAGGCATTTACCAAATTTTTAGGCATAAAATCCATAATTTGCATTGAAAATGCCGATGAGTTATTAAAACTATTGTTTCAAGAGCATGCATGATTACACGCATAGACACTTGCTACAGTAAATATTATACGCTCGAATGTAAGCAAATAAATACTCATACAAACGCATTAAAAACTTTGTTTATATTTAACCATTAACGAGTGTAAACAACATTAATCCGTACTCTTGTTCTCCCTCGCACTCGCACGCTCTCTCAATCTCTTTCTCTTTTGATATTGTATGAGTGTGTGGCTTATGTTACAATTTAATGCAGAACATAAGTGTCGTTGTGAGATGACAAGTGGTGGCAGTGGTACAACCAGTATTTACATCTTCTGCATGCTTTTCTGTGACAAAATCCCTGTGTAAGTGAGAGTCTGTGTGTTCATTACATTTGTGTGTAAAGGAGTTTGTTTTATATCCGTTTTGTTGTCAATTCAAATACATGTGTGTAGGATATGTTGCCAAGCAAAAGTGGTTGTGAAGTGTTAACAACGCTGCTTGCTTTGCTTTGTTTTCATAATGTTGTATACAAGGCCCGTGATGATAATTAATTATTTATTGAGTTGAGTGTTGAAAGCTGTGTGTGTTCAAAATATGTAATATGTTGCTAACAATCCAATGTACTACACTTAAACAAAGCAATGTTGCAAAGTTTTACAGCACAATTTACAACACTTATGTATGCTTGTAATAGAAGCACAACTGCGTTGTTCCAATTAAAAAAAAGCGACAAACAAATGAAGTTTTTTTATTCTAACTCAACAAAAAGTTAATACCGGATGTGAATTTAAAATTATTAGTAGCGGATATAAGATATCAAAGCTGCTTTACAAATGATCGGTACTTTAATCCCAATATACGATGTCGTTTAATCTTTTACGTTAAATCTCAAAAACAATGAATTTAAGGACTCTGTTTGCACTTCAGTGTAAAGTGTAACAGTTTGTTCTCTCTTTGGAACACTTATGTCTCAGCACTTTGCTGACTCCTTAACAATTTATTTCCATCTGTGTTTCGTTTTTATTTCCCCAAAATGTTTCATGTCCTGTTATTTTCCATTTCCAACCCAAAACGATATCTTTATCTGCAATAAGGATGTTGTTTTCATGCTATTTGTCTTCTTTTCAAATGCCAAAAACGCTTCTCTGTTTTGTTTTTTGCATTCCTGGTCTCTCTTTTAGCTGATACTCACGTTTTTCGATTGTGCGAAGCAGTCGCTCCAAGTGTTTTACAAGCATTTGTTTCTCTGGCAATAAAAGTAAGGAGTGTGTGTGTTTGAGTATGTGTGCTGGAATTTATTTTACCGCTTTTAAGTTTTTATTTCCTTGTCATGGTATTCTGATTGTTTTTGTCATTTGATTCCTTTGAGAGATTCAAAACCAAACAAATTGTTTCTGTTTTCATCTTGCTGTTGTTGTTAAAATTTCTTAATTGCTTGTTGTAAATGCAATACACTTGACAAGACAAGAAAACATTGTAATGGAATAGATGTGACGACAGATTGTATTGTTTTGTTGCGTTTGCTTCTTACAAAACCATCAAGTGAATCATCAAGGGAGTATTCATCAAACTTTATTCTTGTGTATGAAAACCACAGCTGATTGGGAATCAGAAAGTACAACCGACGAAGTCATAGTTTATTATTATTTCTTTTGTCTTCGTTTTTCCCAGAGCAAGATAGTCGTACAAATGTGCTACACATTTTGTTCATCGTCTATTTAGATCGCGAGGTTTGTTAAAGCTCCGTCATTGTCAACTGAAGTAATTGCTCGTATTCTGACGATCTTAAGTTTTTACATCGCTTTGTCGTAAAGCACATCCCTTTCGCGGTCGATTAAGACAGTTCTTGTGCCTACCATACCTACTGTAGCTCCAATAGCGTCTCATGTCTGTTACAATCTTAAATGGTATCCATCGGCCCGTAGTCTGTTGGTTTATTAGCCAAAAGCCGTGGTTGAAACCCCACCTCAAACATCTCGAACAAACAAGGAATCTAAAAAAATATTTTTTCAGCTACTTTCTCTCATTAGATCTCTGACAAAAACTGTGAGCGTCAAATAAAATTGCCATGAAAAGTTTCTCAAGAAATCTGTCATTCGGAATCGACTTTAAACAGCAGGCCCCTTTACTTATAGATAAAATTAACACACACAACTTAAGTGGTGTGAGAAACTAGGTCTATAATCCTAACTGAAAGATTGTAATGAGCAATTATGTATGTATCAGAGATCGGCAATTAATCCTTTTTTCGCTACTCATAAGTACTCATGAAATTTTGAATATAAGTGAGTCAACAATATTCAAATTTAACTATGTACTCTGTTTCATTCGTACTAATTACAACGTTGATTTATACGTACACGTTGCAATGAGTATGCGTACAACGTCGACATCAAACTCATACCATTCGAAATATGTATGTTTGGTCCATAAGCCAACCTACTCATTTAGATTCAAATCTTTTGAAAAATACTTAGAATACTTAGAAATGATCCATTCGAGTGAGTCGAATCATTCATCAAAATGTACAGTCTTAGTTGTTGTTAAGCATTTACAACAAAAGAAAAAAAACACATAAACAAAAAGGGAGAGATCAGCAAGCACAGCAAACACTCAACCCCTTCTAGTGAGTATTTTAGTGTTTGTATACGACTCATACTTCTTTTATTCTTCGTGTTGGGTTATGGAGAGTCGAAATCAACAACATCATACATGTTGTTAAGTATGAGCATGATGAGTACTTCAAACTTTGAATATGAGTAGAGGATCCATGATTTTAAAATAACTATGGATGCGTATAAGTAGCAGAAATTATGAGTATGATTCGATTTTACTTATCTTTTAGAATACTCATTGCTAATCTCGGGTGGGTATGCATATTTCCTAGAATACACGGATATAATTTCATTAAATATTTTTAAAATAACTTCAGTTTATCTTCCTTTGAATATTTTTTATATGATTCTGTGCTTTCAATTCAAAACATCAATGCTTATCAATATTTTTTAATTCAAGTGATTCCTTTATGTTTTTTGAAAGCCTTCAAACCGATTGATTTATTGCATCACAACGACAATCTTTCTTGTTTTTTCTTCTATAAAATATTTGTTAAAAAACTGTTTTTATTTAATAAAATTTAAAACCCATTTGTGTGTGTATGTGTGTTTCTTAATCTCCTTTTTCAAATGCATTTTACCAGGAATACTTTTATCTTGGAATTGAAATTTTCTTGCCAGTTTTCTATGGCACAGTATGTATGCATGAATGCATTCCATTTTAATAAAAATTCCTCTTTTTAGAATATTTTTATAATTTTACACTGAACCCCATATAACCTGTACCATGTATACTTTGATAGGACACAAGAAAAAATTGAATACGAGTATATTCATAATACACCTTCATCTTCTGTATGCAGAACTTGGATATCCTTTTTCTGTGTTTCTTTTCTTTATTTGTAGCCAGTCACTCAGTTCAACTCACATGACCTAAAAACTATCGAAGATTATTTTCTCCCCCATATCTTGATAATATGTATGTTTGCATGTATGTATGTATTCGTAACTGTGTGCTGCATCATATGAAAAGAGAAAATGAAACTCTTTTCAGGATTAGGAAAAATGTTTTATTCTCAGCAACTACACCAAGCCACCACACACACACCTTCTTGCCACATAGTTACACGAGTATTGCGTTGTAATAGTTATTCCTTCCACAAAACCATGAGAAAAAAATTGTGTGTGTATGTGTTTCCTGGCAAACAAAAAAATTTAATTATTTTTTTTTAAAGATGCTATCGGAAACCTTTCTCACTAGTGGTATGTAGCAGTAGAGGTAGTAAATCTTAAGTGAAAAAAGCGCAAAGGGTCATGGGTTTTAAATTAAACGATGCAGGTGTTTTTTAAAAAATTTCTTCAAGGAATTTAAATTTTGATTTACAAACATATTTTGCTAATATTTATAGGACGTTTAAATGAATTTTTCTGATGCATAAAAATAAATTTTGTTTCATCATGTAATTTCTTAAACTCTTTAAATTTCGCCTTAAACATTTGTAATTTATACGCCATTAACTTGATACTTTTCCAAAATTAGCGTACACAACATAAGTGGTGTGAGAAGCTATGGTGTGGTATGTAACAAAGTCTTGCTTACAAATATTAAACTGTGTCTAATTATGCGTTTGACATGAAATTTGTTAATTTTGTTTTCGTTTTGTATTTTAAAAATATTTTCTATGATAGAAATTATACAGTGGGCGTCAGAAGAAACTGTACATTAAAAATATATACATATCTGTATATATTTATAATTATATAAAATTACCGTTATTTTTATTTTAAAATTGTTTCATTGCCAGTTTTTTAAATTGAAACAAACAAAAAAAAAAAAAAATTTTTTTTAAAAATTCCGAAATATTGTAAATTTTTTTGGGCGCTCTCCTTAAGTGGTAAACGCTGAGCTGAGGTGATTGTTAGAATTTTATCCTTAGTGTACAGTTTCTTTTGACTCTCACTGAACATTGTTTTAAAGCTTTTTTTAATTAAAATACTTCCATTGAAGTGGAAAAAATCGTTATTTGAATAATCTCATACCCAGTGTCCCATTATACGTTTTAAGCACTGTACATTTTATAATATTGACCTTATCAATCACAATTTTTTTTTATTTACACGAATTAAATATTTAAATTGCTTCAAATTGGCATTCATCAAATTGTATTTCTCTTAAAAAGACTATGTCATGTCATGCTACGCATCCTTTTTATCCTTCTTATTCATTTTTATTTTTCACTGGATTTAATATTTTTTTTGGTTTGTTTTTTCTTTTTTTTTTGTAAAATTTCCGCTCCTTTGTAACCCTGCTGAGCCGCCGAAAATAATAAAAAAGAAGAAAAAATTGATGGAGTCAGCAATAAATTCTCTTGACCAAACAAATTATTGACTGTCACGCAAAATAAATTTTTGAAACGTGGATTTGACCCTTTTACCCAAATTTTAATTTCGTTTTCTACTTTAACTGTACCTCACATCTAATCGAAGTTTTTATATAAAAAAAGAGATTCCATTACACAGTGGCAAGTAAAAGGCAAAGAAACCGTCACGTGCTACGCATTTTCCAACACGTTTTTAACATGTTTGGGGGAAGGGGGGATTTTCTTGGATTTTTTCGCCTTTTTTTTTTTTTGTTTTTGGAAAAATAAATTATTTTTATTGCTGCCGACTGCTGATTTAAAATGTAGGACAGGGATTTATTTCTTTAATTAGGTTTTGTTAATTTGATTTCAAAAATGGATCCCTTTAGGGTGAGGTGGAGGGAGCATTAAAACATTTTGGAGTAGAACAGTAGAGAGTAGAACCAATATTGTGCGTAAAGAATGAAAAAGGAAAAAATTAACTGAAACAGTAGAATGAACGTGAAATCGTTAAATTTGAGGTCTGCACTGTAGCGTTATAATAAAGCAATGTGTGGGTGTCGTACAGTGTTCTTTTGACCAAGAATACTACCGGGGAGGTCAGAGAGAACCTACAAGCATAAGCTAGGATGGGCTATTAGCCACAATATGGAAATTGTACTTCATATGCTGCTTGCTTAAGCGAAATTGCACTTCATTAGCAGTTAAATTTGATACTAGACATGCATTTTAATAAAGTAATGATGGGTATCTTAAAGTCGCTTTAGTCTAGTAATGTAATGGCTACTGTTCAAACCCCAGCTCAGATATCGAAACGAAAATATAAAAAAAAAATATTTCTTCAGTGACTTTCTCTCAGGAAATTTCTGTCAAATGAAATTTGCATTAAAAACTTTTCCAAAAAATCTGTCTTTCGAAGTCGACTTTAAACTATAGGTTCCTTTACTTATGGATAAAATTAACACACATTACATAAGTGGCATAGGAAACTAGGTCTATGATAGTGACTGAAGGGTTGTAATGACTAATTATGTATGTATGTATGTAGCTCCGTATGCCACCAGTATCACAACAAAATTTCTAACTAAAGTTGAAGTCTTCTATTGATGGGCGTTTATTCTAGGTGTACAGCAAACTAAACAGCCTTATGGTAATTAGTAAGTGCAGTTCAATGTGGATGTTTGTGACTTGTCTATTTTGCTGGTTCCTTTTTTTTTGTTTTTATTTTAAATAAAATGCTTTTTAATTTGTTGTTTTAATTTAACTTATTTTTTATTAAATTCACTTTTTTTTTTTCAATGTTTATGTTGTTTTTGTTTACAAAATAATTTTCTATTAATTCATGTAATTTTTGTTTGTCTATTTATGAAAAAGGGTCACAATTTTTATTTTATTTAAATTCACAGTTTATATTTATCTATTTGAAAAAAGGGGCACAATATTTGTTTCTGTTTTAAATTTGTATATGTTTTGTTTAATTTATTCACAATGTTGTTCACAATGTTTTGTTCACTACTTTTTGTCCTTATTGTTTGACTGTCGAAACTAGAGTGTCTGTATACAGAAAAATTTAAATGCTTGTTAGCAACATAAAACATAAAAGCAAAGGAGAATTCAAAATAAAACAAAAGAAGTATTGAGATAAAAAAAGACAGTTATTTCAGTTTGTTCCTTTAACCTTGAACATTCCGGCCCCCATGACTTGGTGAAATTTACCACAGGTTTTGAATGGGTCCTGAAAATAAATATCCCAAGGCACTCTTTTCCGCTACAACTTGACCGACTTCTGTTTCAATGGCTCCATCTCGACGTATAGCAGAATAAATATCACTGCCAATTTCAATCTGCACTATAGTGTTGGAACGAGGATCTATATCAGCCAATGTGTTAGGGCTAAAATCTTCTGTTGGGTCAGCTGAGATGGGTCCAGAATACGGCTTCTTTGGAAGTTGATCTGTTACAAGGGCTGTTACTTTGATCGACCATTTATTGTTGTCATTGTGGGATCGCATCTCAAAGACAGCAAAGTCATGGGCATACCTCATGATGGTTTTAACCTTGAATTTATCAACGAATGATCTCGATATTCTGGACGTTGTTAAAGACCGATTAATGATGACCCGTGTGCTGATCCAGGTAGTAAGGTTATCGGTGTGAACCTTAACGGAAGCGGTTGGAATGAAAACCAAGTTCCAATTGAAATAAGGTGTGTCTGGATCTACTTGTCTCAAATGCTGTGGGTCGGTTCGTCTTGATGGCTGCGCATCGGCTCGTCTTGATGGCTGTGGGTCGGCTCGTCTTGATGGTTGTGGGTCCTTTAACTGTATTGCATCATGTAGCAATGTGTTGTGACTTCTCTTGCAGATATGGCACCCATTTTGATTTCGGCACTCTTCAGTCTTATGGGATCTTGCAAAACAGTTCAAACAATACTGTTTGACAACCATGAGATCGTATCGTTCGGTTGGGTTGTAACTCAAGAACTTTTTACAGGTGCGAATGGGGTGATCCTTGAGGCAAACTCCACATGAAAATTTCCAGTGTTCGGGTCTTGGTGTTTGTTGGGATGCCATACCTGTAAGTATAAAATTAGAACAATGTTAGTGTATGTAAATGATTAGGGGTTATACTAATTTGCAATCAAAACCACAATTTTTGTAATTGGTCTGGTGATGACTCCATTTTTAGTTTTGATGTCAACAACTCTACAGTTCTGGTCAGGTCCAAGATATGTTTTGATGATTCGGCCCATTTGCCATTCATTAGGCGGCAAGTTGTTGTTTTTGACGACTACCAGATCGTTGATTTTAACGTTGTCCCTCTGAAGCTTCCATTTGTGTCTACGATGAAGTTCAACTAAATATTCGGACTTCCATCTTTGGCAAAATGAGTGGTAGATGATCTTTAGACGTTTCCAGCGGTTGATGAGACTCAGATTTTCGCTGCTTATATCTGGTTCAGCTGGGGTCAATAATGCACTACCAATAAGGAAGTGTCCAGGGGTCAATGGATTAAGGTCATTTGGGTCATCGCTAGCAGGACTTAAGGGTCTAGAGTTTAGGCACGATTCTATGCGAGCAAGAATTGTTGATAGCTCTTCAAATGTGAATTTCAAGTTCGGTATCATCTTTTTGAGGTGCGTTTTGAATGATTTTACACCGGCTTCCCAAAGGCCGCCCATATGTGGGGCTCCAGGAGGAATAAACTTCCAGTTAAGGTTTTGATGACTAAAGTGATGGATCACTTGATTTTGAAGAGTTTTTATAAATTCTAGATGGTCTTTGCTTAGTAGTTCTGCTGCTCCGACGAAATTTCTTCCATTGTCTGAGTAAATGAGTGCGGGACAACCACGTCTTCCTATGAAGCGGTAAAATGCGGCTAGGAACGATTGGGTCGATAAATCACTTGCTGCTTCAAGATGTATAGCTTTTGTGGCGAAACATACAAATATGCATATGTACCCTTTTGTGATGAGACACGCTCGGCCTGTGAAATTTTTGATGTCAAAGGGTCCTGCGTAATCTAATCCCGTTGTAGCAAAGGGTCTTGATAATGTTGTGCGTTCTGGTGGTAATGAAGCCATGATTTGATTTTGTGTCTGTTTTTTGTACAAAACACAAGTTTTACAGTTGTGAATTACGCTTTTGACCAAGGGTTTCAATCTGAATATCCAATATTCTGTGCGTAAGACTCGAGTCATTAGTTGGTTTTGTCCGTGAAGGGTAATTTTATGTGTAAATTCCACTAGTAGCTGTGATAACTTCGAGTTGTGAGGTAGCAATATTGGATAGCGTTCACTGTAGGTTAACGCTTGTGACTGAGCTAGTCGTCCATTGGCTCTAATAATTCCATGGCAATCCATGAAAGGATTTAAGGTCAAAAGGCTGCTGGTTGGGGATATTTTCTGCTTAAGTTTTAAATGTTTGTACTCATCTGGAAAATGATTTTGTTGAGTTATTATGATGAGTCGATGTTTGACGAAATCTATTTCTTCTCGGGTGATTTCTGCTGAAGATACGCGAAGATGGTTCCGGTTGGTTCCAGTATTTCTCCAGAATCGTATGACATAAGCGAGCACTCGATAAGCGCGTGATAAGTCTGAGAATCGATTTAATGGGTCTTCGCGTGTTGTGGTCGTAAATGCTTTTACGGTTTTAGCTTCTAAGTTTGTGTCACCTGTTTGTTTTGTTTTCGGCCATTGATTTTTAGACAATTTTAGCCAGGAGGGTCCAAACCACCATAGGTTGTGGTTCTCCAGTTCTTGTGGAGTACATCCTCGGCTTGCTACATCTGCTGGATTATCTTTTGATTCGATGTGTTGCCAATTTTGATTTCCAACCTTATCTAGGATTTCAGAAACACGATTTCCAACGAAAGTGTTCCATGAGCAAGGGGGTTTCTTTAACCAGGACAGCACGATTGTTGAATCGGTCCAATAATATGTCTTGATATTCTGCATTTGAAGATTTGGTATAAGTCCACATGCAAGGTTTGCCAATAAAACGGATCCACACAGTTCTAAGCGGGGCAAAGATATTTGTTTAATGGGAGCTACACGGGTTTTTGAAGCCAGAAGAAATGTGAATACTGAATTTTCTGACTGTATCCGAACATAAAGGGTCGCTGAATAGGCCCTTTCTGAAGCGTCACTGAAACCGTGAATTTCCACATTACAACTCGGGCTAAATTGGATCCAACGGGGAATTTTCAATATATTTATTGCGGGGCAATTTTTTATGAATTTTTGCCACTGTAGACAAGTCAAGGGTTTTAGTATGTCATCCCAATCGACTTTATCTAACCAAATCTGTTGCATAATTAGTTTTGCTTCAACTATTATTGGGGCTATCCATCCACAAGGGTCGAAGAATTTGGCAATTGTTGATAAAACTTCTCTCTTGGTGTAGTTTTCTTTTAATTTGACATCTGGTGCTGTAAACGTAAATGAGTCTGAAGAAATGTTCCATTTGATCCCAAGAGTTTTTGTTCCAGTGTTTTCTGACAAATTTAACCAATCGAGAGGTAGTAGGGTCTCATTTGGTAAATCTTGTATAACTCGTGGGTCATTTGATGTCCATTTCATCAGGTCAAATCCAGCTGATTTTAAAACTGTTGTAAGTTCTTCTCTTGATTTGATGGCGTCGGTTAACGTGTGACCACCTGCTAAAACATCATCTACATACATGTTTTGTTGTAGAGTTTTTGATGCGAGAGGGTGAGTTGATTTTACGTCTTCAGCTAGTTGAAGTAGGGTTCTAATGGCCAGAAACGGGGCGCAGTTGACTCCAAAAGTCACTGTCAGGAGTTCGTAATCCTCAATAGGATCCTTTTCCGTTTGCCGAAATAATATCCTTTGATATTTGGTTTGAGTTGGATCAATGAGTATCTGTCGATACATTTTTGTGATATCTGCATTGTACACAAAACGGAAGAATCTCCACTTCAATATCAGAAGCACTAAGTCCTGTTGAAGTATGGGTCCTGGATATAATATGTCATTCAAACTCTTCTTGTTTGAAGACGGGCTCGAAGCGTTGAAAACTACTCTAAGTTTCGTTGTCAGCCTTTCGGGTTTTATTACTGCGTGATGCGGCAGGTAATAATTTGGATTTGTGTTGATTTCCAGGGGAGAGACTTTCCTCATATGTCCTAACTCGAGGTACTCAACAATAACTTGGTCGTATTGTTTTTTGAGTTCGGGTTTCTGGCTAAGCGTGCGTTCCATTCTCAAGAACTGTGCCATCGCTATGTTTCTCGAAGTTCCAATTTCTTCGTTATTTTTAAAGGGTAGGGTAACTATATACCTTCCTGTGTCGCTTCTTCGTGTAGTCGACATGAAGTTGTTCTCACAAAATGTGTCCTCATCTGACCTCAAAACCTGTTTTGGGGTCTCCTCCACCTCCCAAAAGCGTGTGAGGATTCGGTCAAGGGACGTAGTGTTGAGTAGTGACACTGTTGTACTAGGTTGTGTTGTTGTTGAAATTGGTCCCCCCACAATCCAGCCAAATACTGTCTTTTGTGCCAAAAGGGATCCAATAGACCGCATCGGTGTGTCCATGCAATATATTGAGTGGCCCAGGTCGAGGCCTATAAGCAAGTCGATGGGTCTGCTTTGATGAAATAGAGGATCTGCAAGTTCTAATTTTGCAGTCTCATTGAGATGTTTCAAATCTAAAGTCTGTGGTGGTAAATTAGATGGAAGAGTCTTCAGGACTGGTGCCCAGACTTCTAATTTAAATTGTGAGTCCACCTTGGAGCAAAGATTGAATAAACATGCTTTGCTTGAAGTCTCTGAAACTGTTTGACTCAAGCCTGTAACATGAACTAAATTTCGTTTTGTGGGCAAATTTAGTCGATTTTTCAACTTTTCTGACATGAAAGTTGATTGTGAACCAGGGTCGATGATTGCTCTTGCCTGATACTTTTCGCCTCTAGTTTCGATTAGTACAATTGCAGTAAATAACAAGGTCTCTTTCTCGTTGGGAGTTTGATTGGCATGTTTGCTCTCTTGTAGTGTCAAAGAAGTGATATTTGGGATGGAAACGTTCGATGCTGATGTGGACTGTATCTTGTTGTTTTGTGATGCGATGCTCCTGCTTGTTTGGGTCGCGTCACAATTCTGATCTAAATTCTGGGTTTCTGATCCCTTATGTAACAAAGTGTTGTGTCTTTGCTTACATAATTTACAACTGAATTTACTTTTACAGTCTTTGACACTGTGTTCAATAGAGAGGCAATTGTAACATGAATTTGTAACTCGTACAATGTGAATTCTGTCGTTAATATTCTTCTCTAAGAACTTGGGGCAAGACCACAATCGGTGAGACTCCTTACAATGTTGGCATTTGTAATTTGAGCCATTTTTCTGTGCCCTGCTTGTGTTTGAAGGTTTTATATTTTTCGACTCAGTTATGTTCTGGGTCGTGTTTATATGAAAAGTGTGAACTCGTTTTGGCTTAGTTTTCAAATTATCCCTTCTTGATTGATCCGCTTTGGAATGAGATTGTGTGATGGCCGCTATGGATTCTAAAGTCTTAGAATTGTGCGTCAAGAAAGTGTTGAACTGTTCCCAAGTCGGAACTTTTGTAATTTCTTGAAGTGAATTTTCAAATTCCTTTAAAAGAGTCCGAGGGAGCTTTGTTGAACAAATGTATACTAAAATTGGATCCCATGTATCGGTTTTTACACTTAAAGCATTTAACGCCTGAATACATCCATTTACTGTTCGTTGAAGTTTCTGAACGGATCAGCCTGAATCTTCGGCAACGTTCGGAAGGTCAAATAAAATTTTTAATTGTTCATTTACTTGTATCCGAGTGTTTTCGTACTGTGCCACGAGGTTTTTCCAGGCTATGTCGAAGCCTTCGTTAGTTAATGGGGCATTTGAAACTATTTTTCTAGCATCTCCTCCTGTCTTTTGTATTAAATGAAAAAGTTTTTCAATTTTACTAAGCCTAGTATTATTTATGTATAAGGCCGTAAAAAGATCGCGGAAGGTAGGCCATTTCACAAAATCTCCATAAAATGTGTCCGTGTCGCAAGGAGGTAGCCGTACAAAAGAGATGTCATGATGTTCCAGTGGGTGATTTTCGACAACAGAAATCCGTTCCATTTTGCTTGGATTCGATAGGGCTTGAATTTCTGCATTAATTGACCCTAAACATGTTTTGTATGCAGAAAGACTTTTCTTGTACCGATCGCGAAGCTTATTTTTATCGATTGGTTTTTCTCTGGAATCTTCTTTCGTGTCTCTACATTCTTCATATGTCCTTTTGATTTGTGACCACAGAGAATCAAGTTCGACCCGAAGTACCTCAAGAGAGTGAATGTTGTTTTCGGCCGCACCTTGGGTATACTCTGTTTCAAAATCTAAAAGGTCATTTGTACAATTCACAAATTTGTCCAGTGCCATTGTTTAATGACGGGTTAAACTTTAAACCGACAAAAATAATGGTCAACGTGAGTCAAAAAAGTCCCTGCTAGCGATTTTACAACAAGAATTATTAAAATTGGTAATTAATTTGGAGATATTTTGTTTCCCCAGTAATTTTCCAAAAGAAGTAAAGGCGGTAACCCTTTTTTATTTATTTTATTTTTCTTTCTTCTTTTATTCTACAGCGACAAAATTTTTTAAGAGCGAATACACGTAATAAAGAGTTCGCGTTTCTCTTTATTGTATTTTATTATATATATATGTATGTATTCTTTTACTTACTTATTGTTGTTGGGTCTTCTTTAGTTGAGTCGCTGCTTTCTAGTTTTATTCTTTTCGTGTATGTTGGATCTGTTGTTGTATTTATTTGTCTCTTTTTGTCTGCCACTGCACTTGCTAATTTTTTTCCGAAAAATTCAAACTGTTTATTTTTCCCGTTATGAATTTTTGTGTATTTTAATATTTTTCGATTTTTAAGTAATTTTTTGTTATTGTAAAATACACTGCACTTTATTCGGTTCGAAGTGACCAAAAAATGTTTGTGACTTGTCTATTTTGCTGGTTCCTTTTTTTTGTTTTTATTTTAAATAAAATGCTTTTTAATTTGTTGTTTTAATTTAACTTATTTTTTATTAAATTCACTTTTTTTTTTCAATGTTTATGTTGTTTTTGTTTACAAAATAATTTTCTATTAATTCATGTAATTTTTGTTTGTCTATTTATGAAAAAGGGTCACAATTTTTATTTTATTTAAATTCACAGTTTATATTTATCTATTTGAAAAAAGGGGCACAATATTTGTTTCTGTTTTAAATTTGTATATGTTTTGTTTAATTTATTCACAATGTTTTGTTCACTACTTTTTGTCCTTATTGTTTGACTGTCGAAACTAGAGTGTCTGTATACAGAAAAATTTAAATGCTTGTTAGCAACATAAAACATAAAAGCAAAGGAGAATTCAAAATAAAACAAAAGAAGTATTGAGATAAAAAAAGACAGTTATTTCAGTTTGTTCCTTTAACCTTGAACAGTGGATAAATCCTACAAGCAACTTAAATGTATCACGCGCAATATAAATGCTTCAACCAAAAGTTATTCCTTCAGATCATAAAATAATTTTTTAAATTCCCGTTGAAAACAATTTTAATTAAACAGATTCAGTTTAATATTTACAATTTAACAGAAAATAAACAGGAAATAAAACCCGCATGTACAGCAAGAGTAATTAAAAAAATAAATATTGAAAGAGGGAGGCAGCACAACAGCACGCTACAACAGATGAAGAGATCAGCCAGAGAAATATAAATAAAAATGAAGATAAAATAACAAATTTAATTACATTTTATTTACTGGCATGGCAGGGAGATTAAACGTTAGCAAAAACAAACAAAAAAAGAAGTTGCAAACATAAACAGTAATAAGGAAACGGAAATACAAACTACACAGTAGACTACAGACAATTCATTGTAGACTGCACAATGGTGTTAGAGAAGTGTTAAGTCAGAGGCTTTTATCTAAAATAAAAATTAAATACAGTACAGTCAAAATAAATTCAAAAAACAATTGTTATTTCAACAATAATTTTTAAAAAAAATTTCTTTTTTTTTATCACAATTGTTGTTACAATTTTACAACAAATTAACGAAAACTATACCTGAACTACTACCAACTGCAAGCAGACTACACGGCCACAGTTCACACAGTGCAAAACCAACAAGTTTTCACAGTTTTACTGGCGCTATAAAGAGGTGTCGGCCAGCAAACAAACCCAGATAATGTTGGCGAAAAAAAAAAAAAAAAACAAAAAAAAACGAGGAGAATAAAAATTATTCTCTGCTCCAGATATACCACAACATCTGCAGCGAATAAATTCAAATTAAATTGTGTGTATGCGTGCATGAAAACCCAGACTGAGTGGTAATAGTGGTGGAGGTAAACACAAAAAAAAAATTCTTGTTAAATTATTTTGATTTCAAAACGTTAAAATTTATTAAAAAAAAAAGGAATTTATATGGAATATAAAATTAAATGGAATATTTTTGTTTTTTTCAGGTTTTTATTTTATTGTCCTTAATAAAGCTGATTGGGATCGCCCCAAAGTAATTTTTAAATCGTGATGCTGTATCATTATACCACAGTAATGAATGTGCTGTCTTTGTCCATTTTCTCAGACTGAAAAGCATTAGGTTAACCAAGCTTATAGTATTTAATACTCTCGTTCTATTAGCCAGAATATTCGAATTAGGAAACAAGTAAGCCATATAATGCGTACCGTTCAATACATACATAACATAACATACATAATTGGTCATTACAACCCTTTATTCAGGATTACGACCTAGTTTCTCACTTCACCCGTCTGTTCTGTGTGTGGCCAACACGCTTCTAATCATTCTTATCTCATACTACACCATACTCTTTAAGCCGCCTAGTTATAGTTGGCGGTAGTGTAAAACACATGTGAAATTTATTATTGCGTAGACACGTATGAGTGTCAGTTTGAAGTCGCCGTGGTCTAGTAGGTAGTGTGTTGGCTTATTAGACGAAAGGCCCGAGTACGAATCCCAGGTCAGACATCAAAACGAAATATGAAAAAAATAAAAAAATATTTCTTCGGCGACTTCCTCTCAGCAGATTTCTGGCAAAAACTCTGAGAGTAAAAATTGCCATGAAAAGCTTCTCAAAAAATCTGTCGTTCGGAGTCGACTTTAAACTGTAGGTCCCGCCACTCATGTATAAAATTAACGCACACAACATGGGTGGTGTTGAGAAGCTAGGCCGTAATCCTGATTGAAGGGTTGTAATGGACGTATGAGTGATATTATAATTCCTTATTGCAGATCATCAAACAATAGCATACGCCGTAGTGTCATAGCAAAAGCTATACAAGCAGTAGACAATAATTATTGCATTTGATCCCGTATGCCTGTAACGATATTTAAATCTCTATACTTGACTTTTATCAAATGATTACTAGCCCAGGTCTTACATTCACTGATAACACGTACCTTCGCTTGAATACCTGTATTATGGCCCGGTAGCCAGAGGCAAAGTTCGGTTTCTGGTTCTTCTATATAGAGGCCAAGTCCCATCCTGACCTCTAAGTTTAGAGCCATCTGTGTAGTAAATAGTCTCCACGGACATCTGTTTATTTATTTCTCATTTCATTCCTTTTTTTTTTTTTGTAATTTAAGACAAATGGAATTTCTTTAGTCGTGAACATTTCATATCTCTTAACTTGTAACATATTCCTTAGTTCGGAATTTTGATTTTTTTTATAAAAGAAAGTCTTAGAAAGGCACATTATTAGCATCAAAATTTTATTATTTTTTTTCTTTCGTTTCATTGGCTTCTATTTCAATAAATCCTTTGCTTTTAAACACAACAATTTCAATTAAAATGTTAAAATAAGTAATAATCTAAAACTAAGGAATGAAAACAAATAGAAAACTTTAGAGTTTAGAAAATATCCTTTCAGTAACAGAATACAATAATGAAAATTTAATTAAAATTCAAAAGGAAATTCACAAAATTCTTAGTAAAATTGCTTCGTGAATAAATAATCACCATAGAGCATGGCTTTGAATAAATAATTTCTTCGTTTTATGTTTCCTTCTTATTGTGCTGTTTTCTTTTGTATTTTTTATTACAAATCAAAAGCATTAAAACAGATGTTCTAATACTTTCGTTCTAATAATTTTTGCTTTTAGAAATGAAGTTTTAGTTAGAGTGGAATGAACTGTTTTGTTTTTTAATGTGGAAGGGGAAGCTTTATTTACTTACCTAATTTGTTATTACAAGCATTTAGCCAGGATCACAATCTAGCTTCTCACAAAACCGATGTCGTGTGTATTAAGTTGTAACCATTAGTGGAGCAGCCTTTAGTTTAACGCCGACTTCATGACAATTTTATTTGACGCTCAGAGTTTTTTCCAGAAATCTGCTGAGAGGAAGTTGTCCAGGAAATACTTTTTAATTTTCCGTTATACTTGAGATCTCTAAGGGGATCTCCTGTAATAAGCCAAAACATTATCTACTAGACTCTGTCAACTCTGTGTTCAACCGCGCTGAATTAATTGTAGTTTTTTGTGTCAAAAATGCGTTTCACTTACAATGCAAAAAGCAGAATCCGGGTTTAATATTCATATCATACATTACGTCACGATTAAATTAAATTTCAAAAAAGAATGAAGAGCGCTTCTCTAGGAATAGTGAACCCAACATTGTAGAGAATGATTATTACAATTATGTCCGTTTAAACGTCATAGGGCTGCGATTTAATTTCAAGACTTTCAAGGTTTTGTAATTTTCAATGTGTTCGTTGGTCTTTAGTTAGTACGAATCCACTCAAATTTAATGTGATTTAATAAGTTCATCTCATGTATAAACGCAGGTATATTATCACATTTTCACCTTAAACTTTAGGATCATTTAAAAATTTTAAAACAAATTTTAAAATTTTTCTTATCGTCTTAGGTATTTATCGTAGAAGAAAAATCATATGAAATATTTTAAACTAAGTTAACCATTTAATCTTCTAAAGAAATTCTTTCAAAATACTTGCCATATTTGAAGCAACGATGTCAGTAGCTGACCTGAACTCTTTAGCTCTTCTATATATTTATCACACATTCCTATTTATCACGGTAGTAAAAACAAAATTCAAAAAGAATATGAAGAAATTCTTTACTTAGTAAACCCAAACAAAATCATCTTCATGTTCATTCATTTGAACTTTAAGTGACAAATGATTGTGTGACATATTTGAGCACACATAATCGTATAAAAAAGTAGATTTGATGACACCAAAGAAAATTCTCACATTCATACAAAGAAAATATTGGCATCTAGAGGCGAAGAAAATATGTGAAAAGGAATCCCAATGAACCCTGTATGGTGAAATCTGTTTTAATTCGAGCGCTTTAAAATAAAAAAATGAAATCATTTATCTTTCCATAGTGTTCGTTAATCTTTTTCTCAAACACAAAGCACCTATTGAAGATATAAAGAAATCATTCTTGACAAAAGTCTTTACGCAATAAAACGATAAGGTACTTAAGACATAAGCATTCAAGATTACAATCACAATAAGAAATCTACTTCAAGCCTAACAAGCCGACAATTTTTTATTGGGAGGGAGGAATGAAATGGTCAATTTATTTCATGTGGTAATCAAAGAAAATATTGAAAATTCATTAGTGTGAGCTGCATTATTTGCGAAATGTTGCACGATATTCGACTGCGAATGAAAATTTCTACAAATTTTTAATACAGCAAAATCTTCCTGTAGAAATTTTGAAATTCATTTTAAGCAACATATTTTTGTGAGTTTTTCAAATTATCTTAAAAGTTTTTAAAACAACGATTTCTTTTAGAACGAAAATATAAATTTTCTAAACAGGAAATAGTTTGGCCAGCACAGTTCTAATCATCTTTATCTTATACTACACTATATGTACTCTTTAAAGCGTGTAGTTGTAGTTGGCGTAGGCGTATGAGTGATATTTTAATTCCTTGTTGCAGAGCATCAAACAACATCAATCATACGCTATAGTATCATTGCAAAAGTTATACAAACAATAGAAAATAATTTTTGTTTTTATTTATTTAGGGATTCTTAACATCTTTTGTCATCAATTCTCAACTGAAATTTATTTTTGGATCCACAGGCTACTGCTGCTGTAGTTGTTTTCATGTAACAGTCATATTGTTTATTGGGTTTATTATCATGAATCAAGATTTTATCTTCGATCGTTTATCATCTTTTACAATGTATTTCCACTTAAAATTTTATTGATTTTGGTTTTCCTTTTCGTTATGCTGAGTCTTTGACAATAAAACGAAACGAAACAAAAATGACAAGAAAAATATTGTTTACGTCTGTAAATATTTATTGATGTTTGGTGTGGTGGTTTATCAAATTAATATACAAAATATGTTACAATCCGAAGGCCGAATGAAAACATTTCTTTAGTTTTGTTACTGAGCCATGGTGGTCACTTTTGTAAATTTCTGCAGATTTTTTAAGAACTTAAGTTAAAATCTTGATAAAAAAGACCACATGCCCTATGATTCAGAGTAAAGCGGTGCAACTTAAAGTAAGATTTCCCCTTTTAAGCAACAAACCTTAACCCAAATTTTAAACACTCAAACATTTTATTTTGCATAGCGTGTATCTGCGTACATTTCTTTTGTAGATATCTGCCGGCAGATTATGATTAGACAGATTATTTTAATTAAGAATTATCTACACGACTTAAGAAGAGGTTTTCAACTGAAAAAGTTATGACTGCATTCAGCATTTCTTCCTTTGTTTACCACAATGGCATGAGAGAAATATGAAAACCAGGTGATAGAATTTTTACAATCGCAATATAAAAACTACTTCAAGCACAATGCCGACAATTTTTCATTGGGAAGGAGGAATGAAATTCTTATATTCCGCTGTACCATATTGAACACAATCATTTCAAAATTCTCTTTCCTTATTTCAGGTATGTTGAAATAATAAAACTACAAATCATTACTTATGGTAATACACTAGCACTAGATAAGATAACTAAATCGTATCTTGCGAATCTTAGGCTAGGTCTAGCAGAGCTTATCCATTTCATTTCAAGTAATAGTCACACCTCTATATCGAAAGAAAACTCGTATACATACACATTCACATTACAATAATTTACACTTTAATTTTCACATAATTTATCACATTATTTATCAGACAAATGGTGATGAACAATTGTAAATTTCCTGCTTTTTTTTTGGTATGCATAGAACATACGACCACGACAATCGTGTCGAAGCATTCATTACTGATATATCTGTCATACAAATCCGATGGAGAAAACTCTTTCTGGTTCTGTTCCATGAGGAAAATTATTCATTTTGCGACAGAATCAATGTTTTAGCACTTATGACTTCCAGAGTAGTCTCTAGATTTCTTTTAATACCTACATTTGGATGGCTCTAGGCCAAGGCTTTTGTATTGCAAGGTCCTTTGGAGATACCCGGCATTACATTAACACATACATACCTAATTGATCATTTCTCAAAAATCTGGCGTTCGGAGTTGACTTTAAACTGTAGGTCCCGCAACTCATGTATAAAATTAACACATACAACATGAGTGCTGTGGGAAGCAAAGCCGTAATCTTGACTGAAGCCAATTAAGACAAATTTTATTCAGTATACAAAATAGTTAACAGTAATCCATGTCAGCGATCACAGATTTGTGAGATTTCATCTCCAATTGTTTTGAGACAATCTTGAAGGATGTTACTCAATGAATATTTCCATTATTTCTATATATTTTTTAAATTTGATTATTAATTAAATATTCGTTCGTTATTAAGGATCTTACTTCCATTTTACTGTCATTTCACTCCAAAGCAAAGCACAACAGATGGCAACATGTTGATATCAGAAAGGATATTAAATGTCAACACTTTTCTGCACTTTCTGCAGTGCCTGTGTGTTCATTATCTATCTTTACTGGCGTTTTAAATTGAGACACAAGACTCACTTCATTCCATGAATCTGAATGGAAAATCTCCTCTTCAAAGAGACAATAAATAAAGGAACGTTGAAAATTGTGTTGGTATTTATAGTCATAAGCCACAGACAACAAAAGATAAGCTGGTTGTAATCTGATTTGTATAAGAAAGAAGAAAAATTAAATTCCATTTTAATTGCAACAAAGCAGGAAACATTATGCATTTACATATATGTTGCTTGAAATAAAATTTTCTCTTTAATGTGTTGTTGCTTGTAATATTCGTAATTGGCTTAAAAGAACTTCTTTGCCTTCTCTGCCTCTTCTGTATCTTATGATGGCGGATATGGCATCAGTTTTAAACTGTCAAGCCATGTTTTAATAAAATACTTGCAACAGCTGAGTAGACTTGCATGCAACAGCAAAAACTATAGAAAATTAAATTTGAAAAGCAAAACAGAAAAGTAATTCAAAAAAGTACACCTGAACACTATGAAGAATGTAACTTAAACCATCATTATGCTGACTTTTTCATAGAGCCCGCAAGAAGGCAAAGTAACAAACTTAATTCATGACATGACAAGACAAGTAAAAGCTTTTATTGGATAATCATGTAAATGATTTCAAATGTAGAAAATGTTTCTGGTTTTTGCTCAAAATTTTACAAATTTCTCAAATATACAACATAAAGAGAAGAAATTAATATTTAATTGCTTTCATATTCAATTTTAACGGTTACTTTCGACAAAACATACAGTGAGCATCAAAAGAAACTGTATATTTAAAAAATATACATTAATAAATTACCGTTATTTTTTGTTTTAAAACTGTTTCATTGCCACTTTTTAAAATTGAAACGAAAAAAAAAAAAAAATTACAAAAAAAAAAATTGTAAATATTGACAAATTTTTTCGTGCACTCTCCTTAAACGGTAAGAATTGAGTTTGATGATTGTTAGAATTTTCTCCATAGTGTACAGTTTCTTTTGACGCTCACTGTAGGCATGTCATAAGTTTATATTTGAACATTTTTAAAACACAAGTGAGTAAGGGATGCAAATGAAATAGATAAAATTAATACACACAACGGGTGGGTGGTCTGAGAATTTAGGTAGTAATCCTGACTAAAGAGTTGTAATGTTCAGTTATGTATATATGATGACAATGATTTTTAAATGACAATATGTGATTTATAAGATTCAGGTTGAGCCTTATTTTCTACTCACTTTTAAATTTTCATTCGCTCACAATTTCCTTTAAAAAATCACCCGAAATTACACTCTCATAACAGCATGTGATGTACTCAAGTATCTAATTTATAGCGAGCTGCAATATATTCATTAACTTACCTGTGAAGAAGAAAAAGAAAGAGAAAAAAAATTTCATTAAAATCTTGTATAAGTAATGAATATTAAAAATTAATTGTTATACTCGAGACTAAGGAAGCAAGATTCCTATTTTGTGTATTAAACCTCACTGTAGAAAGGGAAAATGAGAGAAAGTTAAAGTTTAAAGGAATTTAATCTTACGTCGTTTAACTGTTTCATTTTATTTTTATTGAAACATTTCATTTTACGATAATTTTTATTTCTTTTTGAATAAAACATCCGGATTTTTTTTAAATTTAATTTAGGAAAACGCAATACAACATGATAACATTGTCTTCTTATGTCGCTCAAACGAAGTTATTCTGCAAAGTAATGCAATGTAAACGTTAATAAAATTAATTTTATAATACATATGAACATTATACACTAAAGAAACATACGGGGTTTCATTCACAAAGAATTCTTATTTAGAAATCCAGTCTGGTTTTGCTTTTTTTTAATTGGAATGAAGAAAAAAAATTTTTTTCTCAGACTTAAGTACGCAAAAACATTTCAATTACGAGAGCTCTCTCCCCCCCCTCAAAACATATGCCAGCCAGTATGTCTGTTTGAATTGTCTTAACGCAACATTTAACTTCTGGAGGTTGAAAGGGTGTTTTGTTTTTGCTTTTAAATTAATGTTTAATGAAATTATACGATCCGTTACTTAATTGTTGTATTTTTCTTCGTGTTATTTGATTTGTTCCTTGTGTAGAGTTTTCTTTCTGAAATCCTTTTCATGTTTCTCTAAAAAGAAAAATGTTTGCTCACCTAAAATTTATTCACATAACATGCCTAATCAACTTTAACTTTCTATTAAAATTTTATTAAAATTTTTTATTCATAATTTAATTTAATTTAATTAAAAAGTAATAAATAATTGCCTTCTGCAATCGTTTTACAATTTAAAACAACTGTGTTGCATGAATGCAACAATAATTTATTCTGGTACAGTGTTGCCAATGCACAATTGAAAAAACATTAATCACAACAGCCAGACTGTGTGGAATACCAAGTAAAGGCGAAAAGAAAATAAATTAAAACGAAAAGAAACAATGGAAAACCAAACAGAATGTGGAGAAAAAATTTAACACTTTCCTAGCAACGGTCAATTTATTTCATGTGGTAATCAGAGAGAATATTGAAAATTCATTAGTGTAAGATGCATTATTTGAGAAATGTTGCACCATATTCGATTGCGATTGAAAATTTATACGTATTTTTAATACAGCAAAATGTTCCTGTAGAAATTCTTAAATTCATTTTAAGCAACATATTTTTGTGAGTTTTTCAAATTATCTTATAAGTTTATAAAACAACGAATTCTTATAGAACGAAAATATAAATTTGCTGAACAGGAAATAGTTTGGCCAACACACTTTTAATCATCATTATCTCATACTACACCATACTCTTTAAGTCGCCTAGTTATAGTTGGCCGTAGTGTAACACACTTGTGGAATTTTTAATCCTGTAGACGTATGAGTGATATTTTAATTTCATATTGCAGAGCATCAAACAACATCAATCATACGCTGTAGTATCATAGCAAAATCGATGCAAACAATAGAAAATAATTTCTTTTTTATTTAAAGATTCTGAGCATTTTTTGTAATTTTCTCAACTGAAATTTTTTTTATTGATACATAGGCTGCTGCTGTTGTTGTTTTCATGTTACAATCATATTGTTTATTGGGTTTATTATCATAAATCAAGATTTTATCTTCGATCGTTTATCATGTTTTACAATATTCTTCCACTTAAAATTTTATTGATTTTGGTTTTCCTTTTCGTTATGGTGTATCTTTGACAATAAAACGAAACGAAAATGACAAGAAAAATATTGTTTGCGTCTGTAAATATTTATTGATGTTTGGTGTGGAGGTTTATCAAATTAATATACAAAATATGTTACAATCCGAAGGCCAGAAAATAATCGAATGAAAACGTTTCTTTAGTTTTGTTACTGAGCTATGGTGGTAACTTTTTTAAATTTCGGCAGATTATTAAAAAATTTAAATTAAAGTCTTGGCAAAAAGCCACATATGCTGCATTGAGAAATTATTTAGAGTCAAGTGGCACAATTTCACACATGTCGAGAATGTTTCCCCTTTTTAAGCCTTAACCCAAATCTTAAACACTCAAGCATTTTATCTTGCAGAGCGTGTAGTTACATAATTTTCACATGTAAATATCTACAGGCAGATATTGAAGCCTCTGTATACTGTAGTTAGTTTGTTGGCTTATTAGACGTGAGGCTACGGTTCAAATCCTAGGCCAGACAACTCCAACAAAACGAAATATGAACAAATAATTCTTAGGCGACTTCCTCTCAGCAGATTTCTGTCAAAAGCTCTGTGAGTAAATAAAATTGCCATGAAAAATTTCTCAAAAAATCTGTCGTTGGGAGTCAACTTTAAACTGTATGTCCTGCCACTCAACACACACACAACACAAGTGTTGTGAGAAACTTGGTCGTAATCCTGACTAGAGGGGTATATTAAATTAAAATTATTCATACGCACTAAACGGAAAGAAAAAGAAATTTCATCAGAAAAAGTTATGACTGTATTCAGCATTTCTTTCTTTGTTTACCACAATGGCACAAGAGAAACATGAAAACCAGGTGCAAGAGGAAATATTAATTAATTAATTATATTAGAAAGAAAACATTACGCAAGGAAAAAACCAAAGCCAAACAATAAACAAAAATACAACAATTATATAGCGGACCGTATAATTTCATTAAGCATTCGTTAAAAGTTGCGTTAAGACAATTCAAATACAGACAAATGTTATGGGGGGGAGGCTCTAGTAATTGAAATCTCTTTGGGTACTTAAGGCTGAGAAATAATTTTTTTTTTCTTCATTTTAATTAAAATAGCAAAACCAGACTGGTTTTCTAAATCAGAATTCTTTGTGAATGAAATTATTTTGTGAATGAAAACCCACAAGTTTCGTTAGTGTACCGTGTTCACATATTTACCTTCACCTGATCATAAATGGTACTCTGATGATAACATAATAACAATTCAAACATCAACCGTGTGTTGTTGTATTTAGTTGATGAAAAGTTACATAATTTTAAATTAATTTTTAACTTAAAGGAAATATTTTCTGGGATGTCCCCTGCTTCCTCGTTGTTACAGTGCCTGCAGAAGTCGTCCGGACTTTTGCACGAAGAAAAAATTAATAGAAATTCTCCAAAACAAATTGACCCACAGAGACGGTTAACATTTTATCATAAATATGTTTCCGAACATTGTTGTTGTTGTAAAAAAAAAGAAAAAGAAATCATTCCTTTTTGATATTCACAGCTACTCAATCTCTTAGCCATACTAAATATGAAATAACATGCCAGCATATACGGTTAAAGATATTCGATTTATTGATTTTGCGTGACCACTTAATATGTTATTGGCTTAACACCCTACACTCAGAATTCCATATCTCACTGACATCATTGCCCTACACAACACGTATATTATTAAGGAGGGTAGGAAGAGGAAATCAGTGAAAAGAAAAGAAGGCTGGGTAGTCAATTCTCTTTTGAAAATTTCTTGTATTATCGCGTATGAATTAAAAGGCATGTGATTACAACTGATGAGTAAAGAAATGAAAAATTTTGATTCGAGACAGAATTTCTTCAGCAAAAAACGGGCAAAACTTACTTAAAAAATTGTTTGGAAACTTAACTCTGAATCTACTTATCCTCAGAGAAAATTGAAGAAGTTTTTTCGTTTCTCGATTAAGAGTGTGTCAAGATTTGAAATTACTGTTGAGTTGATGACTAAATTTGTAAATAAATTTAAACAAATATAGAATCCCTTGTTGCTAAATCAAAACAGCACATCCTTCCTGTTTTATTAAGCACGTCATGACTAGACATTAGTCCGTAAGCATTAATAATATTCTGTGGCACAAAACCGCCTCTAAAATGATGACGTCGCTCTATTAATTATCAAACGACACGCACGTTACGAAGGAAATTTATTTATGTTTTCGTAACTATATGGGATTGTATTCCTTAATATGTCAGTGTGTAAGCGAATATATGAGTGTAAGTATTGTAAAGGTCGAAAGTGTATGAAATTTTTATGATAAAATCCAAGTCCATACAAGAAGGCTGGCATATTTCTGGCATCGATTAATGACTGAATTTAATGTTGAGCAATGTTAAGCGTTTAAAAAACGTTTAAAATATGAGCTCGTAGATTACAAATAAAATAAAAATAATTCTGTGTTTAGTTTTAATTAAAATTCTTTACAATTCGCACAATTCTGTGTGCCACTATTCACAACTTGATGTAAACAACAATAACTGCTTGTTTTGTTATTCCTCTGTTTATACCCTTCGCATAAACAATAACAATCACTAAATAATTATTCGAAACATCTTTGTAACGAAGATCTTCAAACTACGATTATTCTAACACACAGCGTCTTCACACAAGACTGACTAAACTTCAATCACTTACTTGCCTGCTTTGCCTTGCCTTTTATATGGCAGGGTAAACAGTCTGATGAATGTTCTTGAAGGCAAATGTTCAAACTTCAGTAACTCACTCGCCTGCTTTACCTTGCCTTTTATATGGTAGGTTAAACAGTCTGATGAATGTTCTTGAAGGCAAATGTTCAAATTTCACTAACTCACTCGCCTGCTTTGCCTTGGCTTTTATATAGCAGAGTAAACAGTCTGATGAATGTTCTTGAAGGCAAATGTTCGTGACTTCGCATTCTCGAAATCTCTATAAATGTAAACATCGTTGTTTCCATTCACTATTGTTGTTTGTGTATTTTGTTCACATTTATTCTTGTAGTACTGTTTGTGTATTTTTGTTTGCTTGTTTACCATTTTTTATGCTGGTTTTTGTTGTTATATTAAATAGTATGATAATTTGTAAACAGGTTTTTTTACTGCATTGTTTTGTTTTAGTAGATTTTGTTTATAATTTTAATGTTAAGCGATGTAAAAGAAAAACAACAGTTTCTTGATTTTTCATGTTCGTAACAATATATAAAACTTTCTAATATAAGCAATTATACTTTGTCCTCTAGCGTAGATGAAAAAAAATAAGAATTCAATCAAAAGACCATTTTGCCAATATTAAATTGTTAATTTGGTTCGTGTTTTCCTTTGTTTTTTGTGTTTTGAATTTCCTACGCCACTGTATTGTCACTGAACTCTTAATAATGCCATCGTGTGTTAATAAATTTCATTCACAATTCCTTTTCTGAAGTTGAAACTTTTTTAAAACAATATGTACCTACGCAGTGAACTAAACTGAAACAGGAAGGAAAGACAAATTTTAAGAGAATTTTTGAGCATAAGAAAAATAAAATAAAAAGTGGCAGAAGCTGTTATGCTACAAGCACTTGTAAAAAGTACTCTTAATTATGTAAATGAAAATGAAAATTTAAACTTCCTTAAACTAATGCATTCAATTTTAATTCATAAATATTTCATAAAATTAAGCATCATGATATTACAACGAAAAAGTAAAGAAAATAAAAAAATCTGTCGTTTGGAATAGACTTTAAACTGGAGGTCCCGTCACCCATGTAGAAAATTAACCCACACAACATAAATGGTGTGCAAAGCTGCGTCGTAATCCTGACTGAAGGTTGTAGTGACCAATTGTGTATGTATGTAATATATGAGGTAAATAATACATCATTAACAGCTCATATATAATAATAGTTGTCCAGTGTCTTTATGAATTATTATCGTCAAGACATTTTTTTCCTTTCTTTAGATAATCGTTTCCTTATCGTGTACATTTTTTTCTCCTCTACGCATTTTCTTTGAAATATTAAAAGCTTAACGCGAGCCCACTTAATACTGAAAAGTATTTAACAACAAAGTATTCCAAGTGTTTCATAACACTTCTTGGTATTTTAATAAGTGGCCCACAATTTTGAATTCTTGAAATGTTAGTGTTAGAAAGGACAATATTTTTCTACTTTTGTTACATGCCTTTGAGTAATTATTTGGAATTTTTTACTTTTTGTTTATCTTACAATCATTAAATTAATATGACTTTGAAAAACTTTTTACTTTTTTAACACATTTTGTTACATTTCCTCCGATCCAGGTATAAAAAAAACTTCAAATCGAAAAGAAATTTTCGAACTTTTCTTCAATTGTAACTTTGTTTCCGCTCTCCTGCTTATACAGTGCGACAGCGTATGTGAATGTACAGAAACCGTATAAATTTTATAAGAGAGACGCAAAAATATGTTTCAGTTTATGGTCGATAGAAATTGTGTAGAACTTTGCTAAAGTTGTGGGTTTTCTTTAAGAAAACTAAAAAAGGGTAAAAGAGAAACAAAAATTCTACAACACTGTAGGAGTCTCTTTGTGTTAATAAAAGTTTGTTTAAAATTTTATATTCGAAGAATAAAAGCGTGAGCATTTCAAACTCATGAAGATTTTTTCTTTACCTGAAGCAGAAAAGTTGTGACGGACTTAAACGTGATAATTTCAATAGAATTGCAAGCCTTGCCGGATTGATATTCGTATCAGAGATCAGGTATGAGTATTCAAAAAGATGAGCAGAATCGAATCATACTCTTAATTTCTGATACTTATACGCCTTCATACATCTTTTAATATCATGGAACCTCCTCAACTCATATTCAAAGTTTGAAGTACTCATCATCTCTCTACTTAACAGCACGTATGATGTTAACGATTTCAACTTTCCATAACTCAACATATACCGGTATCACAAAATAGGTATGAGTCACGTACGAACACTAAAATACTTAATGGAAGGTTGTGTGTTTGCTTTGCTTGCTGCTCTGTCACTTTTTTTTTTTTTTTGTAAATGCCGAACAACAACTAAGACTGTAAATTTTGAAGAATGATTCGATTCACTCGTATCATTTATAAGTATTATAAGTATTTTTCTGAAGTTATAAATCTCAATATGAATCAAACATATTTCGAATGGTATGAGTTTGATGTCAACGTTGTCCGCATACTCATTGTAACCTGTACTTATAAATCAACGTTGTAGTGAGTTTGAATAAATCAGAGTACATAGTTAAATTTCAATACATATTGTTGTCACTCATCACTAATATTCAAAATTTCATACGTGCTTATGAGTACTGAAAAAACGATTCATTGCTGATCTCTGATTCGTATCAATTACAAGAAGTTCCTGAAATTTTAATTTGACAACAATTTTTAAAAATTTAAAAGCACTTAGATTCGATCAAAACCATTTAAATTGAGTTCAAATAAACACGGAAATAAACTCAAATCATTGTAAGTAAAATTTATAGAAATTTATGTGTTGTAAGAATTTTAATTTGCCTATCAAATCAATCAAATGTATTCAATTGTCACAGTTTATTTGCCAGCAATGCTGCATGTTAGTTACCACATCATTATTTAACATCATTCTAACGATGATGCTGATACATTTTCATTTCAATTTAGTTTCTGAATAGAAAATGTAAACGGAATTGCATTGGAAACTTGTAAAATGTGGTCATAAAAATTTATCACTTTGTCTGATATTTATCACGTGCATACGTTTCTCTTGTCATGACAATTTAAAACTTTTCATTGCAAATAATTGCTGTTAAGTATTGACAGAAATCCATTTAGTTTGTAACAGTTGGCATATGTACGATTTATTTTCCATTTTTGGTTTGAATTTTTTTAAGGACTCTGCTTAGAATATTTTATATAAAAATATCACTGAAAAATTAATGTGGCTTTTAAATTCTTTTTGAAAAATATTTATTTTTTTATACAATGTCTGCTCTTTCATTCTCTTTTGTATGTAGGATGGGTCTTTAATGTGGCTTATATTGCATATATTTTCCTAAATGAGGTCGCCGTAGTCTAGTAGATAGTGTGTTGGCTTTTTAGATGTAAGGCCACAGTTCAAACTCCAGGTCAGACATCAAAACGATATATGAAAAAATATTTCTTCGGTAACTTCCTTTCAGCAGATTTCTGGCAAAAGCTCTGAGCGGAAATACAATTGGAACGAAAAGTTTCTCAAAATATCTCCCGTTCGGAGTCGACTTTAAACTTTAGGTCCCGCCACTCATGGTTAAAATTAACACGCACAACATGGGTGGTGTGGTGTTGTCCTGACTAAAAGATTGACCATATTGTAATGACCAATTATGTATATATGTGGTTAATATTGCGTATATTTTCATGTGTTCAAGAAATATTAAGTACGGCAATTAAAAATAGAGAAAGAAATTTCATTTAAACAGAATGAATACAATCGCAATAATATAACCAATCGAATTCAAAAACGGTGGAGATTGCTCTTTACTACAGCTTAAATAAAAATTCCGCTTCAACTATTGACAATTGAACGGAATTTATTCCATTTATTCTGTCTTAAATTGTTATTTCGATTCTCTCTTTAAATTGTTTTTATTTCTTAAATTCCTTCATAAATTCCATAAAGTGGTGTGTGTGTGTGTTGTGTCATAGTCTGATGAGTTTTTACTTGAATGGTGTATGTACGAGTAATTTATCGCAACACCGACACTCTCACTTATGCTTGTGCTTTGCCTCTGTGATTATCTCTCTCTGTGTTACAATAAATTACATGACCTTGCCACAGACTTATTTCATATAAAAACATACCACTGAGGTCAAGATTAAAAGTACCAAAAGCAAAGAGGAACAGCAAATAGGAAAACCATAAAAGGGCTGAGGGAGAGAGAGAGACACATTAATGGTAAAACAAGATTAAAACTGCAAGCGAAAGCCGGAGATAAAATTAAATGGAAACTGGATGAGAGAAAAGACATAAAAACTAATGGATTTTTACAGCTCTTCCCTGGCACATCAAAGGTTATTTTTCTCTTTAAACAACTCATTCGATTAATATTCAAGTCATTCTCATTCGATTAACAATATCTGCTACTAATGCTTACGCTTTTGGCGTATGAATTTGAAATCGTGGCTTTAAAATCTTCTATATATGTATGCATATAGGCGCAGCGGAGAGTAATTGTTATCACAATTCTTAATGCTTTTATGCAGTATATGAGTACAACAATACCTGCATAAAATCTGTTTTATTTCCGTAAATTAAAGAAACGCATTCATTTATAATTCCATAAAGGAATTTTGTGTGCGTGTGTTGCAATTTCATTTCATTTTATTCTTTCAGTTCTTGTGAAAAAAGCCATTAAAATCCTAACAAGGCTTAACAATTCTCATATAAAAAAGTCTCTTTTGAGTGATTAAACTGGAAGAATGGAAATGGAAATAAAAACATAATTTTTTTTCTCACATGTGAGGGTGTTGGGGGGGTAATATTGGATGATGATGGGATGAAAGAAAAGATTCATTTTTAGCAATTGTATTTTAAATTCCTTTGATTCAAATCAGAATTGTATTCAAGTGATATGTAATGGTTAAAAATTTACATGACAATTGTGCATAACACCCAAAAATACATGACAATTTTCAAGACTAGTATTAAGCAGGGGAAGAAGTTGAATCGGGGGCTCTCGTCTAATAAGCCAACACACTACTTACTAGCCTATATGGACTTAAATAGACATAAGTTTGATCAAACTACTGCTAAGTGAAGTCGCCGTAGTCTAGTAGGTAATGTATTGGCTTATTAGACATGAGGCCTCGGTTCAAACTCCAGGTCAGACATCTCCACCAAAACGAAATATAAAAAAAAATATTTCTTCGGCGACTACCGCTCAGCAGATTTCTGGCAAAAAATCTGAGTGACACATAAAATTGCCATAAAAATTTTCTCAACCATCTGTCGTTCGTAGTCGACTTTAAACTGTAGGTCCCACCACTCATGTATACTATACTACGGCGACTCAGAACCATGACCAGCTCTCTCTTATACTTTAAATTTAATCTGAATTACGGTTGCAAGTTCACATTCAAAATACTCTGACTGATAATAGTTTTCAACGTAAGCAAGTCCACAATGAGTTCAGAATCAAATTTTGATGAGACCCCATGAATATTAGACGAAATATTACAAGTTATTTTTAGATATGCCAGCAACCTGAATAATGCAGAATTCCAAAAAGAAATTCATAATTTGTTTTTCTGCTTGATATTTTGAGAAACGATTCTAATCGATGTCTTAAGGTCTCTTCTACCTTCAGTCAGTGACATATATTTCGACTACGTTTTTGCTGATTTCAGTAAAACAGATTCTTAAAGTTTTCATTTCTTTAACAGAATTTTTTGAATGAATTTTCACTAAAGTTGTATTTGACTTTCCTTATATAGTGAAACTGTACTGTATGAATAAAGAAACTGTACTGTATGAAACTGTACTGTATGAATAAAATTCTAACAATCATTAAACTCAACTTCTACCACTTAAGAAGAGTGCCCGAAAAACTTTGACAATATTTCGAAATTTTTTTGTAATTTTTTTTTTGTTTCAATTTTAAAAACTGGCAATGAAACAATTTTAAAATAATAATTTATTAATGTATACATTATTTTTTATTAATGTGCAGTTTCTTTTGACGCTCACTGTATTTTTTTACGAAATAAAAAAAATTGTTTTAAATGTTCGTAAAACTTTTCCTAAGTTCTAGGCACTCTTCATACAGTAGAAGTACAGAATAGTTTACAGTTTGTGTTTTTGAATTTTATTTATTTTTTGAAATCCTTCGTTTAGTTACTGCAAAAACCGAAATTCTTAGCCAATCCCTTAAAAATTTCTTCGTGCATTTTTACGTTTAACTTGTGCTAAATCCAATACAATACAATACAGTCGGTAGTAAGAAATTTGCAAAAAATTTAAAACAAAATATTTTCTTAAACTTTTTCCATTACTTTTCAAAAAGAAAGAGAAACAAAACAAGGAATGTATGTCTCTCTCTCTCTCTCTCTCTCTCTATCTCTGTCTACTTAACAAATACAAAAAACATAAAACAAGAGATTTTATTTACCCTTGACCTCTGCAAAAATAAAACGGTTAAATGCCATATTTTGTTGTTAAATGTATGGTTTCCATATAAGTGGGTGATTAGCCACATTAGGGGCAGAGGGAAAGAGAGAGTGAGAGAAACTGAGTACCCAGCTGATTACGAAAAAGTGAAAGCATTTCCTATCAATTTGAACTGCTTAAAAAAAAAATCATTTTCATTTTGCTGTACACTTCAAATTCTGATTATGAGTAGGATGAATAAAAGCATTTTTTGAACAAGTTCGCACACGCAAGAGAAGGGTTTGTAGTAAATTGATCGTGTCCAAACACTCTTATTCTCTTTAGCTATACAACATGTTTGAACCAATCGTCTGTGTGATATGATACGCCAACAATGCAAACGACATAACCAATTCAACATTGATAAATGAGTGCAACTACAGATCTAGTTTATATTTGAATTTGATCATCAAAAACAAAGTTCGGGGAAGTACACGTGTGAAAATGCACGCTGTTTTATAAGACTTTTTTATTAGTTCGGTAACTTTTTTTCATTTCAAACGAAAGCTTACTATTTCTTCATTCATATTTTAAAAATTTTGAAGCTCAGTAAATATCAAATTGCCTTATTATTAATTAAAATAATAATGATACAATTTTATATTTATATTATTGAAGATCTCACATTTTTATTTTTTATATTTTTTATATATTTTTTTTTTTTATCATTTGAATAAATTGTTGAGTTTTTACTTAAAAATAAATGTCACGTTTTGTTTTTTTTTAATTAATTGTACTGTTTTTGTATCATTACACTGATTACGATGTTTCCGAATTTGGCACTTTTTTAGTTCTGTTATTTGCAATTTCGAACTGCAAATTATTTTTATTATTTCCTATTTTGTCATAAACAAGACGAATAGACATCAAAGCTACTGTAAATTAAAATACAATAAAAAAACTTGCACTTGTTGATAGGAATGAACAAATTCATACATAATGATTTCTTGCTTTTTGTATTTCAATGTTTGTGTGTTGAATGGAAAAGACAAGTATACGAGTTGACAAGTTTGATTAGACCAATGATAAAAAAGGCAATGTTCAACCTACAAGTGGTTCGATTGCCTTAAAGTGAACAAAGTTTATGAAAGTTCGAACAAGTTTGAGTAATTCACTCATTCTCAGTTTAAGGAAGATTATTTTCATGAGTCAGCCGATGTGTAAACCATCAGAACCAATAAAGATTCATATGTTCGCTTACTTTAAAATGAACAACAAAAGAGAGTGTGTTGGCAAGTTTGATCATTTGCAAATAAAAGACAAGTTTTTTGTGCCTTTGTGATTGTTGAACGGTTTTTTAATCAACAAGTGAAGTTCTCTGGTATGTATAAAGAGTGGCCGTTCTATTCTTTGGTTTTGTCTTTTTAAACTTTTGACCTTCGCTAACATGTATATTTTCCTTCTTTTTAGAAGATCTTTTTCCCTTTTATTCGTAGTACTAACTCATTTGTTGCCGTTGTCTAGTCGGCTAATTGTTGGCTTATTAGACGTGGACCCATGGTTCAAAGCCGAGCTAAGACAACTTGCGCTCTATTTCTTTGACGACTTCCTCTCAGCAGTTTTCTGGCAAAAGATTCGAAAGTAAATAAAATTTGCCGCTAATTATTCCTGAAAAATGTGTCGTTCGGAGTCGACGTTAAACTGTAGGTTCGCCGCTAATGTATAAAACTAACACACACAACATATTTGGTTGTAATCTTAACTAAAGTGTTGTAATGACCAACTAAGTAAGGTACGTTATCTCATGTTTAAAAAGCTGTCTAAAGATTTTTCATAAAATTTTGAAAACAAAATTGAATTTGTGTACCCAAAAAACATAAAATATTATTTACTCTAAGAGTTCTTGACAAAAGATTGCTGAGAGGAAGTCGCTGGAGAAATAAGGAAGTCGCTGAAGAAATATATATAGAAATATGTAACATAGTTTATCGACAGCTCTTATGATGATGATGGTGGCATAGAAAACAATTTTGAAATTATAGTCCACATATGGATAAATAATTTGATAGTTTTGTATCCTAAAGATGCATGGATTTTAGAGCTTTTAAGAGATTTTTATTTATTTTTGCCTAAAACAACCTATTTAAGCACAATGCAAAGTTTTCGCCGTGCGTTAAAAATTGTTTTCTCATAATATTCTATATTTTTATGTTTCTTTTTTAAGAAATACGCTAGAAACTTAATATTCATTGCAAATGAACGTTCAAATACTAGGTGGACTGTTTTAGTTTTCAAGAGAACTTAAATGAAATATAAAACGAAATTTGTTTTCTTTACGGCAATAATGTTTATTTAGCAATTGATAAAGGAAGTGCATAATTTTATGGAATAATTTTTATGGTCATAACGAAATTAAACTGAAGAACATAAAATGTTCCTGATGCTCATAAAATAAAATAAATCCAACGATACATCAGGCTTTACTTCACAGGTTTATTAATAAAAATTCTTGCGTATGAGCACGCTTTTCCAAACTAATTTTAGTTTTTTCTTGCTTCCTTTTACCCCTATTTTCAGAAATTTACGTGTTCGTAGTAATTCTAGTCACCACCGGAAATAATAAATTGTCAGCAATTTTTTCTTTCCTACGTTATCCATTAAAAAATGGTCGTCTGTCACGCATAATAAAAATTGTGTTTTGCGATTTCGTTTAGTTTGACTTTGACCTGCTTTTATAGCCCCGAAAATAAGTTATTTTCATAGTCTACTGTTTGGAATTTTTATTGTGAATCAAAGTCTACAACAGGAAGTGCGTAAAAGGACATCGTTACTATGGGGAAATGAACATGAAATTACCACATGCTCAACATTCTTTTAAACGCGATAAATAAGGATAAATTTTCTTTAATTTTATTTTGAATTTAATAGCAAAAAAAATATTGTTTATGACTTCACTGCTATTACCGTTAAGTTATTAGGAGGATAACACGACTTTGTTTTTAATTGAGATTTTTATCTTAAACTGTGTCCCGTATCAAAAGTAGGCAATTATTTTTTTTAATTCGAGATACATTCATTAGAAGATTTGAATTAAGGAGCGATTCTAGATGCTATATTTAGTTTTAAAGCAATTCTCTTTCATAAGCATTCAGACCTAGCTCACAGTAAAATAGCTGTCCCAATTCATCCACCTTTCCTCTTTATTAAACAGAAAATAATAATTTTTTTTTCAGCATTTATTTTGGATCATCGCCATCGTTACTTTACAAATTTACTTTCATTCTCTTACTTTTTATTCTTCAACTGAAACGAAACTTTATTCGGCAATAAAATTATTTGACTTTCTCTTGAATACACTTTTGTGCTTGTCATTTATCCTGCAAACCCTTAGAGGGAGGAGTGTAACAGGATTTTCAAACATTGTGATGCTAAAATGCTCATCACTTTCGATGGAAAATAATCTCAAGGTATGAACATTTTTAAATAAATATTTACATTGCAAAGGTAAATTATTGGAAAATTTCATAAAACTTTACAGTGGAAGGGGAGAATGGAGAATAAATTAAAAAACAAATGAGAAAGAAAAACATTAGGAATCGATGTTAAGGGTACCAAAGGAAAAAGGGAAGAGAAAAATAATAATTTTTCAAGTGTAGATAAGGGAAACAAATTGGCGAAATGAATATTTGAAATGAAATGAAGTGGAACTTAAATACACTTTTAAATATATGGAAGGGGAGGAATATTAAAGTGAAGTAAAATAAAATTCGTGTAAAATTAAATTGTAACGAATATTAAAATACCAAAATAGTTTCAACAATTTCGACTAAATGCTATTGAATTTAGAAAAACAATGAAATGAAGAGAAAGAGCTCCAGACTGCTAGGTAATGCGAATTCAAATAAATTCTCATTAAAATTGTCCACTTTTCTACTACCACCAACACTATTTTAGTTTCATTAGACCCTTGGGTGTTATGCAAAAAAATTAAATAATTATGAAATATGAAGGAAATAGAACAAACATGTTTTGTATTTTTTTTTACTACCAGACAAATGCTTCTACTCTAGGGAAACCCATTCCCTTCATTATGTTTCTTATTGTGAATACACAAATTAAGCCATACATAATTGGTCATTACAACCCTTCAGTCAGGATTACGAACTAGCTTCTCATACCACACATCTGTTGGGTGCGTTAATTTTATGCATGAGAGGCGGGACCTATAGTTTAAAGTCGACTCCGAACGACTGATTTTTGAGAAACTTTACATGGCAATTTTATTTTATGGTCAGAGTTTTTGCAGAGAGAGAGGCAGTCGCCGAAGAAATATTTTTTCATATTTTTGTTTTGATGTCTGACCTGGGGTTTGTACCGTAGCCTTACGTCTAATAAGTCGACACACTACCTACTATACTACGGCTACTACGGACGCCAAAGCTTAAATTTTTGTATTTATTTACTGTCAGTGTTCTGGATAAAAGATTGCTGAGAGGAAGTCGCTGAAGATATATTTTCTTTTTGTATTTCGTTTTGCTTGCTAGCTTGCTAGCTCAAGGCCAGCGATTGAACCATCATACTATCTACTAGACTACGTGGACTCGAGTCTTAGTCGACCAAATCAATTAAACAACAAGCGCCAATGTCGATAACTATACTCCATAGAAAACTCTGTTTCGATAATTGTAACATAGTTTATCGATAGTTCTTATGACGATGATGGTGGCATAGAAAATTAATTTGAAATTATTGGTCACATGTGGATAAATAATTTGAGAGTTTTGTATTCTAAAGATACATGCATTTTGGAGCTTTTAAAAGACAATTATTTATTTATGCTTAAAACAACACTATAATCATGTATCTGTTAACATATTTAAGCACAATTTAAAGTTTTTTTTCAGTATTTTTAAAATGTTTTCTTTTTTTTAAGAAACGCACAAGAAACTTTGATGCATTTTGTTTAATTTTTATGCAATCATTAAAGTTTCTTTAAAAGAAAAAATAAAAAAAAATTCATAAAAAATTAAGATGAGAGCGAGGGAGAAAGGGAGAGAGGAAGAAGAGAAAATAAGTGAAAAATAAAATCTAAAACTAGAATTTAATTTTTTATGAACGAACTTTTCTGTACTTAAGCACGTACTATTATTGTCATGTCATGCTGCTGCAACATATTTATTTTTATTTTTCTTTTTTAATGATTAAAGTGAAAAATTGAAAAAGAAAAATAATATTTTTAAAATTCATAAAATTATATGTATGTGTGTGAAAGTCCAAGAAGCAATCCATAAATTATAGCAGCGCCAGAGAACAAAATTTGCTTTTAACAGAGCACTGTTAGCTATTTAACAGTATCCATCTGAACCAGATCATTTTTTTAGAAGCTACTTTTGGGAAATACATACTCTAGGTCTATGAGTACCATACTATATGCAAAGGAAGGTTTCAAGGCCTCTTAATATAATTAGCAACATAGTCACATATAAAGTGATATGGTATTGAGAAAATTGGCTTTGAAAATATCAATGTTTTGCTTAAAAATTCTCTTGAAAGTCAGTGGCCATTGTGGAAAATAAAGCAATAGTACACCATACAGACTATATGCAAATGGTAGTTCAGAGGTTCCTCTTTCGAAACGTGGTATGTAGTGGGATAGCTGCAATAACTTTAAGAGAGAGAGAGAAAATTTGCTCCTCCATCCTTTATATTTCAACACTTTTGTTCACAAATAATAATGATCATAATGAGAATTAAGCCTTATATCAATAATCTGAAATAATTGCAAAGTAGAAGACTAATCTACTATTGCCACTGTTAAACAGTTAACACTGCTCTGTTAATAGCAAAATTTACCCTGTTAAAGCCAAGAAGTGCGTCATTGGTTTCTAAATTCGAATTTATCTTCATACACATTAAAATTATTGGAATATTGTTGGATAATTCGTAAATATGTATTACATCAAAATTACAAACCTTTAAGAAAATCCATAAATTTGTAATCATAATCATATTTCCTTATCTTTTCAAGACTCTATTAACAATTCGTTAATTTTCCTTTTGTATTCATCACAAATACTGAATGCAATTGTTGTCTGTTGCAAATAATTTTCATCCACCAGTTTAAAACTAAAATGTTAAAGGAAGAGGAAATAGAAATGCAACTAGGAAAGGAGAAAAATTTTTATTTTTCACAAACAACTGAATGATTACATAAATACAACTGTATGTGTGTATGTGTTTGTGTGCGTCATGTTCCTCTAAACTGTCACAACCAAATGAAATAAAAAGAGAAACGAAAAAACAATTCTCTGTGGTGTCTGCCATTAAAGGATTCTTCTTTTATTGTGACATGTTGACAAGAACTCTTCTTTTATTTTTTTCTGTTTTTGTAAATTGTAGGCTTTTGTTTAAACTCAATGACGTCTTTCTTTTTTATTTATTCATTTTATTTTTATTTTTTGAAAATATTGTGCTATTTTATGAAACAAAACATTTTTATTTTTTATTCGAGAATGTGTCTTCTGCTCCCAAGTCACAGATAAGCTCTTAGAGAAGGATGAGAGCATTATCGTGGAGATAGAAAGTGTCTAAAATATACACATAAAAATTAAGGAGAATTCAAAATGTTTTCCCATAAGCTCTTAATTAAATATTTAGAAGAATTATTTTTAAAATCATTTCTTTTTGGTTTTGTGGAAAAATCTTAAAAATTTGATTTGAAACGAAATAAATATGAACCCAGCGAAGACTACATATGATTGATTACAAGCTATTCTTTCGTTTATTTAATCTCCAAAGAAATTCAATTAAATTTCAAATTTATTGTTGATTTAACTTTGAGAAATGCAAAGAATGCTAAGATAATTACAAGGCAAGTCCAAAACATGTTAAATTTCCTAAAAAGAAAAAAAAGTGTGATTCAAGAAATTTCAAAAAGAAACATTCACATATGCAAGCATATGTGCATATAAACATACGTATACATACATATAAAATATGGCAAGTAAACGTATTGTTACGAAAATAAAAATTTCAGATACTGGTATTTTCCTCTTACATCGTTTAACATTAAAATTCTAAACAAAAGCTACAAAAACAAACACCAGCATAAAAAATGGTAAACAAGTAAACAAAAATACAACAACAAATACTACAAGAATAAAAGTAAACGATGTTTACATATATAGATATCTCGAGAAGGCAAATAAAAAACGAATATTTGTCTTCAAGAACATTCATCAGAATGTTTACTCTGCCACATAAAAGGCCAGGCAAATTAGGCCATGGATCCAGTAAAGTCCAGTCAGATCTTCAGGACTGAAGTCCGTAATTGGTATCTAAAATCGAATGTTTTATTCAGAAATTTGAAAGGAATCATATCACTGACCTTAATGCATCCATGGATAGGATATTTAATTCCTATTCATTCCAATGCTCACCATTCAAATCATAAAAATTCGATAATGAAGCGAAATTAGAATGTAGATGACGGTTTTTAATCATGAATTTAAAAATTCATAAAATTCGGTTTAATTTAAAAATTTAATTGTTCATGGTATTGTACATTAGATTCTCACTTAATTACGTGTCTATCAATATCATCCAATTAATATTACAATTTATATGTTGCTGATTACAGGTCAGGCTTCCTGGCCATTTATTCTCTTGTGATGCTGATGTAATTTGTCAATTTTGATTGATGACCACACAAAATGGAAGGAAAATATATTTTTATTCTCATATTTCTTACAGTTTTACCTTACCATCCTCCTTACATTTGCATATTTTGTTAGAAATCCAGCAAATGAAACGAATCATGAAACCTTTCAATCTCTATTCATGCATGTGAAGTCATTAAATCAGATCAAATCAGATGTTTGTTTTTTTCTTTTTTTTTTGGTTTCTTAATTAAGATTTTTCCCAATGACAGCAGCATTGAAATGAATTCAAAACTAAAAGAAACATTGTAAATGCAAATGCAGCATGTAATAGGGGAGTAATGGCTAGCGGAGAATTTATTGGATTTTTAGTTTAAAAATTAAAATTTAAATGGATTTTAAAGCCTGAAACTGGCATATCAAGTATTTACTTAAAACTTGATCCCAGCTTAAATGCAGAAAGAGAATCAGTTATGAATTGCAATGGAGGGCAATGCATTATTTCTTCATCAGTTATTAGAAAAAAGTTGTTTGAATTACGACTGATGGTGTTACAAAGACAAAATTTTATCTCAGTCTGAATACCTGAAGTAAGAGAAAATTTAAAAGAGAAAAATAAAAAATAGAACAACACTGAAAAAGAAACCTGAACCACCATATCCTATAAAAATATTCGTGTAATAATTTGCGTCCCTTCCAAGTATTCTTTATAATAAAACGTCTACAATTTCAAACCATATAAACAAGAATTGTTATTAAAAAAGAAACAACAACAATATGAGGTACATAAAAAAATAAACGTACTTCATAAACTAATGAACACTGCAAATAAAGGAACGAATGAACAAGTTCAACAACAATATGGGTGCTGTAGGTCAAGGTATTCGAAATCAGAGTCTCCTCTCTCTCTCTATGTTCCAATAAAAATTCTTATCATTTGTACCGCACACATAAGCACTTGCTTCAAAAACAAAAACTATTATCAGAAGTTCATTATACTTGATGGGGCTGTTGTTGTTTTTTTTTTTTGATGAATTTTTTAAAATTTTCCATTTAAATGCTCTACGCATTGCAAACAATTGCCCAGCATTTCTACACAATGGCAACACAGAAACTAAAACAACTTTACTGTTATAGAGGGGAGAAGGACAATCCATGATGATATAACAAAAACACTCTGTAAGAGGAAATCAAACGCCCTCTCACTCTTGAATTGGCACAAAATTTTATTCATTTTGAATGAACTCTTTATGGAGTGAAAATCATTTACACCCCAACAGCAGATGTGCTTCATGGAATTGAACTGAACAGTTTCTCTACATTTGAATTTTTTATTGGCTCTCTCTCGCTCTCTCTCCTTCCTTTCTATTGCAGCAATACAGTAACATTTGTTTGCTGATTTAGTTGTGGTTGTATAGGTTTTCTCTATTGTTTGAATAAACAAAAGTTTGTCTATCGTCTGCATTTTAGAATTCTTGTTGATGAACATTTTAAATAACAATCTACGGAAGTTAAAGTTTCAGTTGATGTTGTTCTTGTATTCCTGTGTAATAAGTTTGCCTATGGAACAGTAGGTGATATCAATGAGAAAATATAATAAAAGAAAGAATAATTTTAAAGCGAAAATCTACAACGAGCATCAAAATAAAACTGTACTTTGAAAAATATATACACTAATGAATTACCGTTTTGGAAAATATAAGAACTAGTACACCTACCCGATTATATAAAAATGGTAGTCCACAGGGTACTTTTTCGAACGTGGTAGTGGGATAGTTGGAATAATTTTAAGAGTTGAGAACATTTTCATCCTGCATCCCCCACCAACCATCTTCTACGTTGCAACACTTTTGTTCACAAATAATAATGATCATTATAGGAATTATATTTCTTGTCAATAGTCTACAATAATTGCAAAGTAGAAGAAGAAGTTAAATAGTTAACAGTGTTATGTTAATAGCAAAGTTTACTCTGTTAGAGCCAAGAAGTCGCGCTGCTAAAAGTGCGGGTTTGCGTCTTTGGTTTTTAAATTCGAATTTATCTTCATACACATAAAATATTTTGAAATTTAAAATTTAAAAACACGAAAATAACAATCGCAGCTTAAACGAAAACAATGTACTTGTCGTTTAAATAGATTGGAAACTGACTGCAGTTCTTATGATTATGAAAACATATTTAGTTTCACAGAATGGTTAAGTCACAAACAATTCACAGCCAATGATTATTATGATGTTAATATTGAAATATAAAAATCATATTTTACCCCCCTTAAAATGCATTTGTTTGTGCTCCATTTTAAAAATTATTGCCGTATTGTTAACCTTCTGTGAGAAATGTATGTAAATATGGATTTAAAGTCATAAACATTTGTGGCAGTTTAACAAGTTTTCTTACAAGGAATTGTAATTTGATATGCAACAGCAATTGATTGATTTCTACTCAAAGTAAGATTTTTTCTATCGTTTTTGCTTTTCAATGTAATTTATTTAAAGTTTTCTTCACAATTTTAATAAAAATTATAAAAATCCACATCAATTTGTATTAAAAACTGTGTGCTTGCATGATTGCAGAAAATGTTTTTCGTATGCATGTTTTAACATTTAAAATGCCATATAATCTTACATTTGGGGATTAGAAAAGGACTTACAACAGACTTCGTACGTGTATACCTTAAGGGTTTTAAAAGTATTAAATTGTGTTGCATAACAAACAGGGATTTCAAAGAAATTAAGAGTTATTTTGTACAACCGAAAAGCCACAGATTTAAAGTAGGAAGAGGAGAAAAACATGTTTGTAATTCAGAAATAAACAGACAGACAACAGAAGATTATCTTAAAATTAGACGAAAAATAAAAAAGAAACTCCTTTGGCAGCTGGTTTTAATGTCTTACGAGATATTTATTGTTTGAATTTCCATCATATCATCCATTAAAACGAAATTAAGTATCCAAATAAAGTTTTAAAAACGTTTGTAATGGCAAGCGATAAGTACCCTTTGAGCAAGACAAACATTAATTTAATGATGTTAATGGAAGTTAATGAAGATGTCAAGATGTATGAATTTAGACAAGGATCAATGTCCCTCCACTGGAAATTCCATCAAAATCAGTTGCCTAAGCACCATTTAGATACCTTTATAGGCTTCACGCCTACTAAGCCAACACACTTTGAAATTAACAAAACATGCATAGCTATTTAAAGGGCTTGTAAACAATTGTTTTAAGGATAAATTTCATATACAACCACATGGATGTTACTTAATTTAAATTTCCTATCTCGTCTTTATTTTCATGGCACCCTTTAACTGGAATTCTTTTCATATTTTATTAGTTTTTCTTTTCTGTTAACAATTAAGTGATCATTTCACTTTACAGCAACACTAATTAACAGTATCTCGCTTTTTTTTAATGAAATTGAAGAAGTTTCTCCAATACAATTAGTTTGAAAGAGTAGTAAAAAAGTCTAGTTTGCTGAGAAGTTTATTAAATAACAAAAGCATACAAATATACACTTCTGTATAGAGTATATACAGAGAAGTGTGTGTAACATTTTAATTACAATGTTTTAGATTTCAAGAGCATATGTTGTGTATAATAAGCAAACAAAGAGGATTTCAACAAGTGTATGTCGAAAGACAGAAAGAGAATACATATGTATGTATGTATGTCACAGTATTATTCCATGTCTGTGACAGTAACACATATTCATAAGTACAGGTGCATGTGTATGTAAAGCTTTATTATCGCAAAAAGTTTTCCTTGCTCCTTATTGCATACGAAAATAATTGTTTGTGTTCGATTACAAATAATATTTCTGTGCTAGAATTTATATATACGCCACTCTTGAAAATATTATTACGAAAATGAAAAATCCAGATACTGGTGTTTTGCTTTTACATCGTTTAACATTAACTGTTTACAAATTATCATACTGCTTAATATAACAACAAACACCAGCATAAAAACAATGGTAAACAGGTAAACAAAAATACACAAACAACACTACAATAATAAATGTAAACAACGATGTTAACGTTTATAGAGATTTCGAGAAGGCGAAGTCACGAATATTCGCCTTCAAGAACATTCGTCAGACTCTTTACCCTTCCATATAAATGGCAAGGCATAGCAGGCGAGTCAGTCAGTGAAGTAATTCAAATGTGTTTTATAAAACCCACGGAGATATTTGTGGGGTAGAAAATTAAAATTTAATATCAGAAATGAATATAAGATATGAAATATCTTGCTGACTTAACTTACTTAGCAATTCGCCATTACAATTCCTTTAGTAACGATAACAACTTAGTTTCTCATACCACCCATGTTGTGTGTGTTCATTTTGAGAATTCAAGAGCTGTACCCTCAACTTAGGTAACTCTTTCGTTGACTGCCTCTCAGCAGTGTTTTGTCAAAAACTCTGAGAGTAAACTTTGCCATGGAAAATCTTATCAAAACTGTTAACCTGTATGACTCATAACGTAGGTGGTGTGAGTAGTTAAGCCATAACGCCCAATAATGTAATGCACAGGTTCAGGTTCAGTAAGTAAACTCTTGTAGTACAAAACCTCAATCCTATTTGCGTAATATTATTACAATAGGTTCATCAAGAATTTCTTTCATATTTGTTTTCATTTTCCATTTGAAATATGCAACATCTACACACTGAATTGGAATCTTAAAATAAAAAATAATTAAATATTTTACTACAGGACCTCAAATAGTTTCTCTTTCAGGTTTAGGTTTGGCAAGAAAATTTATCACAATCTTCATCTGGCAAGTATACGTAAGTATTTTATGCTGTATATATAGATTTTTCTTATAAATAAAGAAAGAGAGAGAGAGAAACAGAGAGAGAGAGAGAGAGAAAGAGATTCAAATGCCAAAAAAAGATACTCAATAACTTATACAAAGATATTGAAAGATAATCTTCATAATAGTTTATAGACCAAATGATTTACACACAGTGATTGGATACAAACGAAAGAGCATTTCTAGTTTAGTATCCTAAGGTAGCTCTCACAGGTATGGGGAGTAAATGGCAAATCAAAACTAACAAAAATTTTAAAATGGAATGTAATAAGAATACCAAAATAAAGTGAAACTGAGAGGTCTCTTGTAAATTCTGTTGCATAAAAATATTTAAATGAACAGCAATTTGCATTTCATTTTTGATTTTATTTCTATCGTTTGTTGTAAATTTAAAATTTCAATGATATTTAAAGTCTTTAAAAGTTATTGATGTTTAATTTAAATGAAAAGCCAAATACTTTTTGTTTTATAAGTTAATGGACTTTAAAACCCCCCACAAATTATCAATCGAAAATTATCCAACAGGGTTTACTTACAAGCAGTTTAATGCCATCAAAATATTCCTCGTGTTTTTAGAGAAACTTTATGCTTTAAACAAAAATAAATTTAAAAAAGCACCCACAATTCTGTTCAGATATTGAAAACAAATTCAATTCCTTTTCCTTTGTCATGTTGTTACCAAAAAAAGGATGAAAAAATAAAGAAAATTTGAAGACAGTACGCGTAGTCAAATACTCAAAAATTTGTGTTTTTTTATAAAAACTTTCTCCATGGTTTTCTCCTTAATATTTCACAAAAAATATATTCCAATGAAGTTGTAATAAGAATGTGACTTATACTTACAGTTTTAGTTAAATTTTAGGGGAGTTTTCCTAAATTTCTCTTCGCTCGAAGGGTGAAATTCTTTTTCGGTTTTAAGAATGTTTTTTATTTCTTTGAATTTTACTATGAATTCTAGAAATGTTTATTACAATTACTGCAAGGCAAACATTTTAATTAAAACTACTGTTGCTCGTAACTTTTTTTAGATTTATGACCGCCTTCAGCAATTTGGTTACATTGTCAGACACAGAGACACAGGGAGATTCCGAAAAGGGAAACAACAGTCCATCAAGCAATTCATGTGACATAAAATTGAATACAAGTGGCAGTTTATGTAAAAGGTGATATTCAACTTTTTTGTAGGCTGCCTGATCACGGAAGTGTTTTCCAAACATGGATCATGGCAATCTTGAAGGCGGTGCAATGCTTGTTGAGTGACAAGATTTTTCCGGAAAACCTCCAGATTGACTCGGATAGTCAGGCTGTGATTAAGCCCCTAAGTGAACGTAGTCCGGCCTTGTTCTTGAATGCCGGGGGTTTCTTCAGGACATTTCGAATCATTCAAAGGTAACTCTTGTGTGAGTTCCGAAATACAGGACAATCCTTTTAAATTTCATTGCTAATGAGCTGACCAGGACCGGTATTGAGCTAGAAATCCCTGACATGTTATAGGGCATAGGTATTTTCATAGTTTCGGTTAATTTGGATATTGTCCACCCTTTCTAGGCAGAGACTCACTCTCGTTGACAGTAGAAGAGTACATGCAATATTGCCAGACTCCGCTGGGCACGTATGGACGGGAAGAGGACTGACTCACTTCTGTCCTTAAATCGTATGGCCATCCATCGCGCAATACCGTAGGTAGGCATCCCGACAGACTCGGAATTCGGAATAATGACTACTGCAGGAGCTGTGGGTCTGAGGAGAGTTGAATCACTTCCTTCTAAGGGGTCCTCCACCTAACCGAACTTAACCTAGAAGGTTATGTAGAGAAGTTGTTTCGGATATCACAAACTCTTATAGACTCTACTGAAATAACTTTCAGGCGAAAAATTGCACCTAAAATCTCAAGTTTTCTATTCGACCACTAGGTTGAGTTAACCCAGTCTGAAACCAGGGATGACCAAACGGGTAATATTTGTCATCTAATTTGTTATTTGACTAAGGATAAAATTCTAACAATCACCAAACTCAACTTTTACCACTTAAGGAGTGTGCCCGAAAAATTTTGACAATATTTTGAAATTTTTTTTTATAATTTTTTGTTTTGTTTCAGTTTTAAAAACTGACAATGAAACAATTTAAAAATAAAAATAACGGTAATTTATTAATGTATATTTTGTTTAATGTACAATTTCTTTTGACCCTCACTGTATGTCACTGCATAGCAATCGTGCGAACGCTGTGAATACTGAAAACTACATTCTCGGCAAATCCTGTCAGAATAGACTGATTTAAAAGATAAGGATTATTGCCCGATTTACAAAGAAAGCTGTGTGGACCTGGACGACATATAGCTTAACCTAACCCAGTAATAATTTGAGGTAGTAATGTTAGAAAAATATAATAAACTTGGTGTGCAATATTATTCTTTTAAATGATTATTTAAAATAAAAAATAAAAATTCAATTTTAGCATAAGGAAGAAGGCGATTTCCATGCCTAACTGTTGATTACAATTTGTTATTGTTGTTGTTGTTGTTGTGATATTGTGTAACACAGCGTTAAATTAACTTCATTTCTTAAGAATTAATCATCATCAGCATAAAAATCACTGTCAACAACATACAAAAGCATAAACTGAAAATAAATCATAATAGGAATACAAAAGGAGAATGAAGAGAAGAACGAATAGGAGAACATATATAATAATCACAATGAGCAAAATGATGAGCCATGTCAGTTATAAGATTCCACAGATGAATAATGAAGATTAATTTACAAAGAATTCTTATTAAAAAATATGAATGAAAGTTTAAATTTAAAATTTTTCGGTTTTACCTCCATTTGTGAGCCCTTTTTGCCCATACCACCACTGCCACCGGCACCACCGCTCTGGGCCGCATTCATGGTGAATTTGTTTTTGTTGTTGCAAAAGTCCTTTGGTTTTTTTGCCTTGTATTAATGTTATTTAATAGTAAATAAATTATTTTATTGTTATTATCTTTTGTGTTTTGTTTAATTTTTTATATTTTTTTTATAGAGGGGAGACAAACAGCCTTAGCCAAACAAATTTTTGCAATAAAAACCGTTTGGTTTTACACTTTAACGGCTGTTATTAGAGTGTTGTGTGCTTCTAATGTCTGCAAATGGAGGAGTAGGTACATCGTTAAGAATATTTTTTTTTAAAGCACTGCAACAGCACTTTATTACACAAGTATTGTATTGTATTACAGCTTGTATCCTGCCCTGCCCTTTATTTTTTAGTGTAACAACAACAACATATACAATGTATTTCCTTTAACACAATTGTAGCTGGTATTTCCGTTGTTGATTTGGTTTCCGTTTCCTTCTGTTTCTTTCTTTCTTTTTCCGTTTCTTTTTGATAGTTCTCTTCTCTTTACAGTTGAAACTCCTCTTTTTTTACTGGCGTAAATAAAACTTCATTTAATTCGTAGTAATTCAGTAATATTATCTTGATTCTCTTTACGCTGACTGCTCTGACTTGTACAATTAAAGGCTTTTGAAAGGCCAAGTCGTTTTTCAACTCAATACTCTCAAAGTGTTTGCATTTGATTAAAATTTTTTTCCGTGATTCTTTTTTTTTATTTTCCTTTGGAAATGTTCTTTAATACTGGCACGTTTCACGTTTTCTTCTTTATTTAATGATGAACTCGTGCGAATTATTTTTGATTTGCTTTAATTAACACGATTTCTTTATTTTTTCTTAATTTTTTTTTCTTTTCGATTTTAATTTTTAATTAAATTTGTAAATAAGATTTCTTTTTAAGCTAAAAATAGATTTTTGTTTTCTTTGTTTAAATTCAAACTACTCACTCGTACACCCACTTCTGTTGGCATAATTTTTTTTCTTTTTGCGCTGCACACAAATTATTTCATAAACTTAAGCAATCCCCGAAATCATTAAAATTCCGTGAATTTGCTACGAGAATTTATTGCAAATCATTTGAATTTTTTTTTCTTTTAATAACATTCTGTAATGAGATGAATGAGATAATGAACTGTTGTTGTTCGCATTTTGAAAGTGTTTTAAGGTCAGAAAGAAAATAATTTTTAAACATTTTGTGTTTCAATCGACTAAATGAACAATATTTTATTGTTTAATTAATTCAAAAATAACAACAAAACACTTTACTTTTCGTTATTGTAACTTTCAGGGCGAATCAGGGGATACCTGCTTCTCTTGCAGTGCATTGTGTTGGATATAGGCAAGTAGGTTGAGGTCAGAGATCAGCAATGAAGAGTTTGTTTGCTATTCATAAGAGCTCATGAAATTTTGAATATAAGTGAGTCAGCAATATTGAAATATAACTATGTACTCTGATTCATTCATACTCATTACAACGTTGATTTATAAGTACAGGTTGCAATAAGTATGCGTACAACGTTGACATCAAACTCATACCATTCGAAATACGTTTGATTCATAAGCCAGCCTAATCATTTAGGCACATAACTTTAGAAAAATACTTCGAATACTTATAAATCAGAGCCCGGCAAGACTTGCTATTGGTCAATTGTTGCGAGAGCGAAAAATAAGAAAAGAGAAAAATTTATACTCTTACATTCATTACAATGCAGGCATGGAAAATTTAAATTTTAAATGGTGGTATTTTAATTAAAAATATTAGTTTATTAAATTAAAATTTGTAAAATTCGTTTAGACTTCTTTGATTATATTGATTTAAGAAAACATTTTAGATTAAAATTTGTTTTTTTTTTTGGAAATACATATACATATTTAATAGAAAACTTTCTGGGATATTTATACTGTACATCCCTGCATTAGCAGATCTTCATGTACAAAAGCAAGAAGCATGCGACAACACAACCTCCTTCAATGAATGCTCAAACGAGACTGAGTGTGTTTTTGATCGTGAGAGTAAATTTAGTAATGGCTGACATGCACGCGTGCATAGGAATTGCCGGGCTCTGTTATAAATGATTCGAGTGGCTCGAACCATTCATCAAAATTTACTGTCTTAGTGCATTACCAACAAAGGCAAAAAGATATGTAAGCAAAAAAGAGCAAACACACAACCTTCTAGTAAATATTTTATTGTTCGTATGCGATTCATACTTATTTTGTGATTCGTTGTATATATTGAGTTATGGGAGTCGAAATCAACAACATCATACGTGTTGTTAAGTATGAACATTATGATGAGTACTTCAAACTTTCGATATGAGTAGGGGAGGTTCCATGATATTAAAAGAAGTATGAATGCGTAGAAGTATCAGAAATTATGAGTACGATTCGATTCTACTCATCTTTTTGAATACGCATTGTTGATCTCTAGCAGAGAGCAAGTAGTGCCTATGGATGTTAGATTTGAATCTCTTTATCTGCCAAGTCTCGGGAAAAACTTCTGAAGGAAGAGCGTTCTACATACGTATAGTGCGACTGAAGAAAGGATTTTCTTTGGACTACATTGTGCATTTCAGTGGCCATTCGGCCACACACAATATGGATGGTGTGGCAAAACAGGTCGTAGTGCTGACTAAAGATTTGTAATGACGAATTAAGTAAGTTTGTCCCAACATTACATAATGGTAGATTATTTCAATTGTTATGCCACCCGGTATAATAACGCTTTAGGAAGAAGTCATTGCCCCTTAAAAACAAAAAATAAACCAAAAAAGAAAAATATTTTCTGTATGTTATTGGACGACAGCCATAAAAACAAAAAGTAGAAGCAAGAGAAAAGTCACAAGACCGTACCGATGTATGTGGCGACAAAATTAAATTGACCTGAATTGTCAATAAACATTCAACTTTCAATACACAGGCAAACGATAACAGCAGTCAACATCCGAAGGCAGCAGCATCAGTTCAGCAATAATAATTGAAATAATGGACCGAACCGAGTTTCGTTAAAGTTGTGTTTGTGCATTAAGAATTAAAGCCTTAATACGAGCAGTACTAGAGGAAAAATAGGAAACAAATGACAGATGGTTGGAGAGAAAAATCTATCAAAATTTAATTGTGGATTAAATTCGCTTACATTACACTACTTAAGCAGTGTAGCTTTAAAACGGAAAAAAACAAACTTGTGTGGAAGAAAAAAAACAAACAACAGAAAACAAGTGAATGTGGGAACATGACACGGTACCATTACGTGCTTAAGTAGAAGGAAACAATTTTTTGTAAGAAAAAAACCAAGTGAAATATGGACTAGTTTATCTGTTTTCTTGTTGTAGATGGTGATGGTAGTTTTCTTTTTTCATTTTTAATTTTCTTGTGTTTTTTCCCAAACATACTTCAAGAAACTTTGATGGCTATATTGCACAGGAAGTATAACTCTTGTGTTGTTTTTTTGCACTGCAACAACTACTATTACTGCAGCTAGTTTTGCGAGCAATTTCTCGTAATGAATGTAATATTAACCCTTGTATGGTGAATTTTGCAGGATCGAAAACTATTGCTGAACGTAATAGAAAATTTATTAACGAATTTCCTATTTATTAAGAATTTTCAATAAATTTTGAAATTAATTTAAAGAAAAAATCAATTTTTCTTAGAGCCCTTAAGGGTTAATTTTTTTTGCATTTCCTAAGTACTGCGTAGAAAATAACATAATAATGGTTACGTTTATGTATACTGTTGAGGCGTTGAGCTGGCAGGAAAACCTCACGCTAGGAAAGAAAAAAACATTTCTCTTTCGCAACTAAATTTATGCAGCAGCATACAAGCATTAGAAATGGTTGGCAACTATGATGGAGTCGAGTTGCTTAACCAACTGCTGCAAGTATTTTTTCTTTATTCGAACATATCCAAGTCTTGCTTTTAGTACGTTGTATATCAAGCGTAAAGTGCCGAGGGTAAATAGTAATGGGTTGTTTGCAATTTAAGTAACCAAATAAGTCAATTATATATGCAAACTATTCCACATAGAAAATATACAAAAGACCGAAATAAATTGAAAAATAAAAAGACAAGTTTTATATTTTAATAAGTCGCCGTAGTCTAGTAGATAGAGTGTTGGCTTATTAGACGTAAGGCCATTAGTCGAACCCCAGGTCTGACATCAAAACGAAAATATGAAAGAAAATATTTCTTTGGCAACTTCCTCTCAGCAGATTTCTGACAAAAAGATCGATATAAAAAGTTTCTCCAGAAGAACAAAAAAATCTGTAGTTCGAAATCGACTCTAAACTGTAGGTGCCGCCACTCATTGATAAAATAAACACACACAATGGGTTGGAATCAGAAATCAGCAATGAGTTTTCAAAAAGATGAGTAGAATCAAATCATACTCATAATTCCTGATACTTATACGCATTCATTCTCCATTCGACTCTCCATAACTCAACGAACCACAAAATAAGTATGATTCGCGTACGAACACTAAAATACTTACTAGAAGGTTGTGTGTTTGCTCTGCTTCCTGCTCTCTCTCCTTTTTTGCTTATGTGTCTGTTTTCTTTTGTTGTAAATGCAACAACAACTAAGACTGTAAACATTGATGACTGATTGAAGTCATTCGAGTATTTTTCTAAAGTTATAAATCTAAATGAGTAGGCTGGCTTATGAATCAAACATATTTTGAATGGTATGAGCTTGATTCAACGTTGTACGGATACTCATTGCAACCTGTACTTATAAATCAAGGTTGTTGTGAGTATGAATGAATGAGAGTACATAGTTAAATTTCAATATTGTTAACTCACTTATATTCAAAATTTCATGAGTGCTTATGAGTAGCGAAAAACCGATTCATTACTGATATCTGGTTGTAATGACCAATTATGTATGTGTGTTCTGTTATGTAAGGTGTCCCCTTGTTTCCCTAGAACACATACCTTTAAAGTATCAATAGAACATTGAAAAAACGAATGCACAAAAGAACAATTAAAGGCAGAAGTTGGCGGTATAAGCGAGAAAAAAATTTTCAAATATTGCTTTTAAACTCAGTATACAATGGTATTTTACTAAATTGTCACAGCGAAATAAAAAATACAAGAACAGTAACAACAAAAATTTACTCTTTGTTGTGGCTGGCGTTCAAGGGCATATTTTCCGTGACATGTTGACAATGTGGAATTCTTTTCAAGCCTATTTTTTTTTTAGTCTTTTGTTTCTTTTTTAGTTTGTACTTTTGCGCGACAATGAGGTATTCATTTTGAATAGAAAATAAAATTTTTATTCTGTTGTTTTTTTGATCGCTCATGGGTAAAGAGTTGTTACTACAAAGCAAAAAGTGCTTTTATTAAAAGAGCAAGTAATTAAACTTGAAAAAACGTACTAAATTCTAAAACAATAAAAGTCATAAAAAAGGAGGAGATAACATAATAACCCGCAGCTAAAATAAAATTTGAATTTTGTTATGATTTTTGAATTCACGTTTCTATAAAAAGAAACACATGCAAAATTCATTACAATCCTGTTGTTTGTTTATCTTCATCATAATATTTTTGATTTGAAGCCAACACATGTTCTTAATTCCATGAATAAAAGTTAATTTAAAGCAAAGCACACTCTTTTTTCTATCGTACCTGAAAATATAAAATTCAGCCAACGTTTAGAAGATTGACTGTGTATGTGCTGTTGTTCTTCAAAATCTCTGTAATAAAAGGCATACATTTTCTTTTCAATAAAGGACTACGCTTACAATTTGAAATTAACCCTTATATGCTAACGAAGGCCAAGAATGGCACCACGAAAAAAGAAGAAATGCTATGTAGGCTTAAAAAAGAGAAAAGTAAGGATAAAGGAAGGCTTTTCCAATTTTCGCATTTGAGTTTGTGTTTAATCAGACAGATATTTCATCCCTTGGTTTGTCTCTCTCAATTTTTTTAAAGTGAATTACAATTTACAATACTATTACAAACTTAAACTTCGTAATCAAAGCCAAAAGACAAGACTATTCCAACTTTAAAAAGTGTTTGTTACCTCTTAAGAGCCTTTAACATTATGCGTGTGAAGATAAATTCAAATTTAAAAACCAAAGACGCAAACCCTCAATTAAACAGCACCACTCCTTGCCTCTGAAAGCATAAACTTTAGTATTAACAGAGCACTAGAAACTGTTTAACAGCGGTAGTAGGTTATTTTTCTACTCTGCAATTATTTCAGACTGTTTTGGAATAGAAGTATTGAAATGTATAGGCGGAAAACGGAAATTTTCTCAACTCTCAAAATTATTCCAGCTATCCCATTATCACGATTCGAAAGATGGACTACCATTTTCATATAGTCGGGTAGGTGTACTATTTCCTATATGTTCCAAATTTGCCACGGGATTTCTAAAGAATTTTCAAGCAAAAAATTTATATTTTCAAAGCCAATTTTCTCAATACCATAGCACTTTATATGTGACTATGTTTGCTGATTATATTAAGGGGCCTTAGAACCTTCCTTTGCATATAGTATGGTACTCATAGACCTATAATATTTCCCAAAATTAGCTTCTAAACAAGGGGGCTTGCTGAGATGAATACTGTTAAATAGCTAACAGTGCTCTCTCTGTTAAGGGCAAATTTTGTTCTGTTAAAAGGTAATTTTGCTCTGTTAACGCCAAATGTGGCGTTGCTAAAATTTATGGATTGCGTCTTGGATTTTAAAATTTAAATTTATCTTCATACACATTTTAATATTTCCTTCCTATTTCTAGATTTTTTTTAACAATTTTTAAATCTTTCCAACCTTCTGGGGGTTAACTTAATAACCACAACACGTATTGGCAATTCATCTCTGACATTATCATCAGGTGTCTCAAAGTTAATTTAAAATAAATCTGTTTTCTGTTTTGCTCTAGGCTTTTGCGAAACACAATAAAAAAATCTTTTCTTCCTTGCAAATCATAAAAAAATTGGGAAGCAAAAAAAAACTCACAGGAAATAAATTACAATATCAGACTATAAAAATGGGAAGAATTACAATTGAAAAACAAACCATCAATAGAAGTATCACGCACACACGTATACGTACATACAAGCTAATACTCTCTATATGAAATATTGAGCATCATGAGTATGAGTGAGTGAGAGCCTGAGATTTCTTTAATCTATTAAGACATACAAACAAACAAAATAGAATGGGAGAAAGTGATGAGAAAAAGGAAAATCTGGCGTAAGTAAAGTGAATAAATTCACAATCACAAAGCCGCTATACAACACTAGTACAGTAAATAAATAAAAAAAAAAAAACATGAATTTTCTCTCTTCGGCTGGTGATGTTTGTTATGTATTAGAAAACAACAACAAACTACAGAGAAACACATACAAAAAGAAAAACCACATCATGAAATATTCAAATAAACAACTCACAAACACACACACACACACCAGAATAACAAAAACAGCAACACAAAAATTGTAAACAAAGCTCAGAAAGAGAAAGCGAGAGGGTGTGTGTGTGTGTAACAAAGAGAATGAAATACAAACATAGAATATGAACATAACGACAAAAGACGCATTGTCATCAAAAATTCAAAACACAGAAAGACAGTTACACAACACACACACACTTTGTTTCTCTCCCCCCCCCTACACCTCCTCCTCTCTTTCTCACTCCCTCATCATACAATATTTCTCTTGTGGTATTTTAGCAATGCAAATGATAATCATGATAATAACGAGGATGAGGATGAGCATGATAGTATAGCATCGTTTGCAGCTACAGCTCACTGTGGTGTTTATGAATATTATACTGCATACTTTTAGGTTCATGTAAAATACCAAATACCACACTGGGTATGTAAATAATAATGAAATTATACTCCTTTTATGGCTCAAAGGAGCAAAGGAGCCTAAGAGTAAGGAGTGAAATGAAAAAATAAAAATAATATTGACATTCGCTTGAGACATCTGCAATTATTTTTTGTTTTTGTCTTATTCGCATTACTTTGCGCTCGTTGGTGCAATGTACCTTTTTTTTGTTAATTTAAAAACCTGTAGTCCTCTCTGTAAGTATTAAAGCGATGTTGTACTGAAAGGGGGATGAGAGGGAGATGGTAACAGTAAAATTGAATATTCATATGTGCATGAATATCTTATGAAATGTAAACATTAGAATAAATAATATTTATTTTCACAAATGTAAAGTATACTTTTTGGTGCTTCACATATTTGGAAAAACATTGCTCTTATTAAGGGGCTCTTAAAGGAAAATAACAATTAAATTGATTCCAAGAACATCATAACAACACATAAAGTGATAAAAAAATTATGCATATAAAAAATATGTATATTTCTTTAAATTAAAAAAATTATTTAATATGAGTTAGTTTCTGTCTGTAATACGATATAATTTTAGGACCCTAACAAGATAACAAAATCTTTTTGTGCCATAATTCAATAACAATGCTAAAAGCAATGTAGAAAATAAATAGCATCGGTCATATTCCAAAATATTTAAAAGAAAATGAATGAAACAAATCAGTGTTTCGTTTTTTTTTGTCATTTTTTAGCATTTTTGAGGATCATATTTCAACTCACAATTAGACTTTCTAAAGTAAGGACACAACCGTATATTTAATGTTCAGCAAGACAAATTCTGAATTAAGGATCCATGAGTTTCGTGTAGACGATCATATGCAAGCACATTCAACACAATTATAGAGTCATTACTATCTAATTAAGGCAATAATATTTTAGAATTTAAAAACTAACACCAGTTGTCTCAGATTTTTTTGTGTAAAATAGATAAGAGATATACAAAAGATCATGTTGCTCAAAGTTTGCTAATCTAACGCCAACTTCTCAAAATGGTGGGGCTAATAACCCTAAAAACTACCGATAAGTAGCAAAATGTTCCGTGCTTTCCAAAGCTAGAGAAAGTGCGATGAAACATCATCAAATCTGAAATATCATCTAGGGTCTATCAACTTGATCACCGACAGTGAGTACAGTTTCCATAGGATCCGTTTTACTGATGACTTGTTGACATTACTCTCATAAAGGTGAAACCTTTCTAACCGACGATTGGTGGGAACAGATATTTCTAAAGCATTTGACAAAGTGTGACAGAGCTTTCTCGAGGATCGCACTATTCGGATTGGTACAGACGGAATCCCTTTAGACGAGTTCATTATAAATTTCTGGACACCACTAGGTTCTGCACTATATCCTGCTCTATATTTAATTTTTAGCAACGATCTTCTCTTTCTTACTTTAAAATGTATCAACTCTTTTGAAGATTACAATAAAGTTTGTTGTTCTATTGATCGTAGATCGAACACTTTGGAGATTGAGGCGAAAAGGTCAATCTCCGACATACAGTCCATCTCCGAATGGAGTCCTATGAATAGAGTTGATTTTAACTCGCGTTTATTGGCCCACATGCGCAACAATTGTATTACCTCATTTGAAGTTATAGGGGCTGTAAGTATTATGCAGTTAAAAGTTCGATGTTCCCTGTAACCAGTAGGTTTTTAAAGTATCTCAGTCTCCTAATACGGTGTTAGAAATCCATCTGATTTCCTTACTATATACGCCACTTATATCCATTTAAAATCACTACGAAGCCTATTTTAAACTTCCCAACCGAGTCCGGGGGGAAACTAAGATGCTAACTAATGACAGTAGGAAAGAAAGAAGAAATTCTTCTTCTTCTTCAACCATTTGTTGTCGATTAATCAGTGGATCGCACAACGCATTACAGGCAGAATTCGTTCTTTAGTCGCATTACTATTTGTTTCGTTTTTTCGCTACTCCTAAGCACTCATGAAATTTTGAATATAAATGAGTCAACAATATTGAAATTTAACTATGTACTCTGATTCATTCATACTCACAACAACCTTGATTTATAAGTACAGGTTGCAATAAGTATGCGTAAAACGTTGACATCAAACTCATACCATTCGAAATATGTTTGATTCATAAGCCAGGATAATCATTTAGGTACATAACTTTAGAAAAATACTTCGAATACTTATAAATGATTCGAGTGACTCGAACCATTCATCAAAAGACTATAATAGTTGTTGTTGCATTTACAATAAAAGAACACAGACACATAAGCAAAAAAGACAAAGCAACAAGCAGAGCAAACACACAACCCCTTCTTGTGAGTATTTTATGGTTCGTATGAGTGAAGCCGCGGTAGTCTAGATGGTAGTGTGTTGGGTTTGTATCCCAAGTGAGACATTAAAACGAAATATGAAAAAAATATTTCTTCGGCGACTTCCTCTCAGCAGATTTCTGGCAAAAACTCTTAGAGTAAAATAAAATCTGCATGAAAAAGTTTCTCAAAAATCGGCCGTTCGGAGTCGACGTTAAACACAACATTAGTGGTATGAGAAGCTAGGCCGTAATCCTGACTGAAGGGTTGTAATGGCCAAATATGTATATATGTATGTATGCGACTCATACCTATTTTGGGGTTCGTGTATATGTTGAGTTGTGTTAAGTATGAATATGATGAGTATTTCAAACTTTGTATATGAGTTGAGGTTCCATGATATTAAGAAAAGCAAGAATACGTATAAGTAACAGAAATAATGAGTATGATTCGATTCTACTCAGCTTTTTGAATACTCATTGTTGATCTCTGGTACGTATACAAAGTAGACAGATTAATCCATTTGGTTTTGCATCGACTAAGAAAGGAACTTGAACTCCAAACACTTAAAAGTTTGAAAGAAAAACTATTGGGTTCGGAGGCATGTGATAAATGTAAAACGGAATTTAAATAATTAATTGCGAGGAAGAGTGGAACATTTCAAATTTATTCCCACTAACTGCTATCACAAATTCATCTATGTTTTAGGCTTAGATCGATAAAGACTTCAATTAACACTCGATTTAATTCGGGTTATTTCACTTGAGGTGCATACATTTTTATTTCAAGTATTGATCCATAACTTGACAATACTTGTACTGGCTTCTTTGTAAATCCAATAATTTTATTTTGATTTTTAATAAATTTCGTTTCAAAGCATTCACAGAATTTTAATGATTTTATTTTTAGGAGCAAACTGTAAAATTTTTTGTAGTTATACTTGGAAAATTTAAACCATTTTTACACTCGGGCCCTGATTCAATTATTGAGAAAGGACTGGAATTATTTAAAACACTTTTTTTATTTTATTTTCACTAGATTATATGGAAGATATTTTTTTGTAATTTTTAAAACATGGAAGATTTTAATCTTAAATTTCACTCGAATTTTTATTTTTAATTTTTAATTCATTTTCTTTTTGTTGCTATTTTGAAATAAAACCGCCGTTTCGCTTAGAATCACATACAGTTTCCGGTGTTAAGCCATTGAAAGCTCGAAATGAACTAAAAAATTTTGTGTCAGCAGGGTCTTTAACACAGAAAACCAGAAAAATGAAACAACAACAACAATAAAATTCATAACAAAATAGCAACAACAGCAATAGCAATGGCAATAGCAATAGCAACAGCAACATTGTGCAAAAATACAGATGAAAAGAATAGAAGAAGAAGAAAGAAAAAAAAGAAAATTTTAATAGTCGTGACTGGATTTTGTTTTACAGTTTTGGGTGGAGTGCAATTGAATAGCTTTTTAGCAGCAACAACAACAACAACAGCAGCAGCAGCAGCAGTTGTATTTATTAGCCGGATTTTGTTCGAGAAATAGGAACTGAAAGCTTTCTTTGCCGCACTCAAAATCCACACACAAAACACAACACATTTATATGTGGATGTTAAGCTCTCTTGTTGTGTAGAGCAAGAGAAATCACGTGCTTAGAAAACGTGCTGTTACTTGCACAAAGAGTGGAAGAAACAGGCGAGCAAAACAAAACATAAAAACCAAATGGTATGTGAATGTATATGTATGTTTAAACGGCAAATGCTATAAAGAGAGAGCAAACAGCAACAGCAACAACAATAAAAATCAACAGAAGATAACAGTAAGAAGGTCATTTGTTGAATGAGAAAAAAAAACATACAAAGAAGAGCGTACATGTACGTGTGTGTGTGTGGGTATATTTAGTGAGTGTGAGAGAAAACCGAAACTTTAAAAAGAATTTAAGACGTGCATGTGTATGTGTAAAAGTACAAGTGTAAGTAAAATGTAACATAAATAACATACAGAGAGATAGAGAGAGAGAGAGCAAATTAGAGAGTAAGAGTCGTGTGGGTGTAATAAAATAAAGCAGGCATAATAATATGGCGGGCGCGTGTTAGACGAGACTTTGTTTTAAAACAAAAGCAACACACACATCTGCAAACGCACGCACACCCATGCACATATTATGTTTTTAAGTAAAGTAAAATCAAAATAAAAAATGAAATCAAAAGCAGGAGAGTGGAACACTTAAACAATTTATGAGAAAATTATGCGGCTTTCTTTCGTTCGTTTTTTTTCATATGTTTTCCTAACAGTAGTAGTCCTTGATAAAGAATTCAACTTTTAAACAAATATTTACTTACAATGCAGGCGTGAAAGTCAAGTAAAGCAAATAATCTGTGTTGCCTTACAGCTCCAAAGAGAGCAAGAGTGTAAGGAACAGACAGACGGATTAGCAGACGTTTTTTTATTCTGTAAAATATGTTTTTTGCTTCGTTTTTTTTAATGACTTTCCTTGGTTTCGCTTGATTTGATAGCGGCGGCTTTTAATGTTACCAAAAGTTAAGCTTTTAATAATGGCCTCAGGATTTATTAGCTGTTGAATGGTTCTGTAAGCAGCAACAAAACTACACAACAGTGAAGCCCATTAACAAAAAAAAAAAACGGGAGATTATTTTTGATTGAAGAAAATATTTAATGGAGCGCGATATTTTCTGCTGAACTCACTGAGGAAGAAGCTAAAGGAAATTAAACCAATAAATTAAATAGAAGAAGTTTCAAAAATAAAGTTTAAAATGTATGTGTCTTCTCTTCAATTTAAACGTAAATGAAGTAAATTGGATTTGTAATAATGTTGATAACACCGGCAGGAATAAAAAAAAGCAAAAACATTTGATTGGAAAAATCTGATTTTGATTATCAGCGGATTTTACATTTAAAAATTTTTTCTTACACGTAAATAATAAACCGCTCAGAAGTATTGTCAATCGTTGCTATCTAGTATTCTATTTGCAACATTCCATAGAGAAATTAAGTTCCTCTACAAGCATGTTTATGTAACAACAAAAACGTTTTGATCCAGAGAAGAAAAATTTCCTTCTCCGGGAGAGAAGTTCGAGAACCCAGTAAGCCATGAGAATGTGGCATGCAGCAGTGAGGTATGATCATCAAAGAACATACAAAGTCTTTCTTTATTTTTAGAGCAACACTCAGGGGATGGCAGTGTATTGTGTTGGTATAAGGCAGATAGGTTTTGGAAAGAAGGACAGAGGTCGTAGTGATTGAAATTGATTATTTTTAAAGTATGTGACAGGAAAGACGTGCGCAGGAAGGGAGTTCTACATACGGATAGTACGGCTAAAGGAGGAATTCCGTCTGTAGTACAGTGTGCGACCCACAATTGACCACAATCGGATGTGCTTTGAGAGAAAGACGTGTTATGTGTCATGTCACCGTAGTCTAGTAGGTAGTGTGTCGGCTTATTAGACGTGTTTCTTCGGAACATGTCCCCCTATTTCGCTCGAGCAAAATCTGTTGTAGTAGCGAAAGAACTGTGAAATGCAGTTAATGTTAAAGAGCACCGAGCTATTCAATATTTCTTTCAACATTTGAACCTCTCTCTAGTTGTTTAGATTTTACAAATGGTTGCAAAAAAATTGAATGAACTTGGTACTCTGACATTTCCAGTCGATAGAAAACTTTGATTTTTTGATTAAAAAAAAACTCACAACATAATATTTTTTCGCATTTTTTTAATTCCGGATAATGTTGTAATAAATATACTCATGTTTTCAATACAATTTCTATTCATTTTTGCATTTCAAATATTTTCCATGCAAAAACCGTATTTTGTTTTTTTCTCTCTTCTGGAATTGACTTTCTAGTTCCACCAACTGCTTCCGTTGATTGCATTTATTTCGGCAGTTGAAATAAATACCCGTCGAGAATTCAGCGGGAAAAAATGCAAATGAAAAATCTAAATGCGAAATCTCTTCTCTATGCGATGAATTTTTGTTTTTTGGACACAAAATATTTGCAAAAAAATGTGGAAGAGAGAAAAAAGCAATGATTTTGACAAAAAAAAAAAGAGGAGGAAAAATGTAAAGTTTATGCAAATGATGTCTGCTGTAGATATTTTGAATGGATTTAAAATGAAATCTTTGCAACAATTTTATTTTTTTGCTAAAAAAAAAAAAATAAAAAAAATTTTTTTTTAAACAACAGTGAGGATATACAAAATTAAATTAAAATATAAAAAAACAACTTTTGTTTTTTAAATTAAAACTTTTAATTAAGAATACATAGCCAATAAATAGTAGTACAAAATAAAAATAAATAAAAATAACGCCTGAATATATGCAATTGTTTTTATGCGAATTGAAACACACACTCTTAACTTATTTAGGACTCTGAAACAAAAAGGAAATTCGAATATTTTAAATAAATACAAGGATTATTTAATAAATATTTGAGGCAGACGAATAAAGATTAATAAATAATATTCCAGCCTTAAAATATGCTGCTTTCTTAGAATTTTAATTTACAATTTTTTAAGCGATTTCGCAATTATTTCTTAACCTACAGTTAATTCAGGATTTACAATTTAAAGTCGATCCCGAAACTTTTCATGGCTATTCTATTAACTCTCATAGTTTCTGCCTGTAATCTGCTGAGAGTGAGACACCGAAGATTCGATTTGTCAAGACTGGGTTTTGAACCAAGGCCTTTCGTCTAATAAACAAACATACATACTATCTGCGACTGCAAGAAACACTCCGTTGGGGCAAATATTTCGTGAAATTCTGATGTTAAGAAGCTTACAACAGCGTGAATTTAAAATTTGATTTAATCCATACTGTTACCTCATTTAAATAAAATAGAAATATTGCATTAGAAATTATTTAAATTCCATCTACAAGTTATCATTTAAACAAATTGTTTTCTACTTTTTAATTTAAATGTCAAGTTTAACTTATGTATTAACGCCTTAAAAGTAATTTTTGCCAATGACCCCTTTAAGTATGCAACAATTTCTATATTGATTATATTGACACAATAAACCCTTAAAATATGCACAAAATTTTGTTATTGGCGCCAAATAAATCCACTTAATTTCAGTATTTCATTGTCTCTGTATATCACAGTGCACATATATGTATATATAGAGTGTGTGTGTGTTTAACTATCACAAACTATTTTTCCAATACATCAGCTCTAGTGGTCTTTGACTTATCCGAGCCAACTTTAAACCCGCCAACTTTGCCAACAAGACACACAACAGTATTCTACATCATCATGGTTATCATGGCAATTGACATTGTAAGTTTCGTTGCCAACAAAAATTTGTTGCACACAAAAAAACAAAAACAACAATGGCAACAACATGAATAGAATTTTGTTAATTTGTTGCTTTTGGCATGCAACAAAGATTGAAAAGATAAGCCAAACCATGCTGAAAGAAAAGATGAATGACAAGTACAATGTGGAAAAAGAAAACAATTCAGAAACTGAATTCAAAAATTGAAAAATTAAAAAATTGTGTACAAACAAGACAGAATTATGAGGGAAAGGGTATGGAAATATAAAAAAAACATTTGAAAAGTTAATTTAAAAATTTTAAATTATTTATGCATTAAATTTTAATACAATTTCACAATTTTTATTCGAAATAATTTAAAATTTAATTAAAAACAAATTATTTATTTGGTTGCAGACACTTATACTATTTTTCGTTTTATTTTTTTCAATTCAGTTTTAATTTAATTAAACGCAGAAATAAATATTATTTGTTGGATTTTTTGTTGCATAATTTTAGGAATTTTTTCACTTTATTTACATTTATGTTTATGTCACTCATTTTATATTCAAATGTGGAGTTGATTTGTTTAACAATTTCCTATTTGTAAAGGGAAAGAGTATTTTCTCGGACATATCAATACAAAGATCTTTAATTTGAAATAATTCGAGTTACATGGTGGCACTAAGAAATATTTGCATAGGCTAGGGATTAGATATGTTTAAAATTTGTAGTATATTTTAGGGGTCAGTTAACTGAAATTAAAAGACTGCAAAACTATATTTACAACAAGAAATCGAACAAGATTTCGGCCATTAAATCATATATCTGGCAAATCAAATTAATGTGAGCAGAAGCATCTTCTGAAATTTCTTCGAAGTTTCCGAATCAGCATACCTTTTCGTATTTTTGATTTAAGCTTTCACAATTTTAATTTTAACGCCGCTAAACATTAAAAATCCTACTCTTGCTGAAACACCGTGTATTTGCTCTGGTTCTATGTGTGAAATTGAATTTGAAATTGAATTTCTTCCCGCTTTTAATAATGAAGTTTAGGCCAACAAAGTTTCCACTTGCCTGCGGTAAATTCATGCATTTTATGAAGTTGATTATGAATTTGATGATGAAATTCATAAACACACAACTCGGCATAATCAAATTTAAATTGAAAATAATTAAAAATAGTCTGGATTATGATGGAAAAAATATAAATATTAAAATAATAAATGAATGAATAAATAAATATTTTGATACGTATACACACACATAAATATGGAAAGTGGAAAGTATTTAAAATTTCAAATGAAATAAATTTAATTGTGAATTAAAAATCAACTTGAAAATTTATTTGGCGAACATTTAAGGAACGTTGAATGGTATGCTTAGATGCTTCAGTCAGAGATCAGCAATGTGTAAAATCGAAGAAATCTTTAAAACAACTGCCTGCCTCCTTCCTCAAACTTTTAAAATTTATTTCTGACCACCATGTCCTCTTAATGCAAAAAAATTGAAAATCCTTTTTAAAAATGTTATTAATTTTAATACTTTAAACTCCTTTTATTATTATGACGTACAACAACAACATCAGAGATGACCATAATATTTTGTGGTTTTGAAAATTTCTTAAATGCGGTGATTTGAGTGAAAACAAAAAACCTGAATTTAAATTGCAAAACAAAACAAATTTCATTTGAAATTAGGAAAATCTTTATGCAAAAACCACAACGAGTAACATAATGTGGTTGAAGCTATTTTAAGAAAAACAAGGAGTAGAGGAAGGGCGCCTAAAAGCTTACAAATAAACAAATAAAATACGTTGCCTATGTTTAGGTAGTTTAAGGGGATTTTTTGTTTTTGTTTTAAAAGAAACATTATTTAAAGGAAATATTAAACAGATAAAGATTGTTGTGGGACTACATGGGGGCAAAACGAAGTATATGTTATCAACAAGTAGGGACATGCGGCATATTGGATCTCAGATTACGGCTGATAACTATACTTTCGACGCAGTCAACCGTTACCACCAAAATTTACGTCAGTCTGGAGATCGAGCGCAGGATCACTCTTGCCAACAGGTGCGAATATGGTCTCAATAGGCAATTGAGTAGCAGAGACCTCCTTCATACCACAAAACTAATACTTTACAAGACGCTCATCCTTCCCATAGTTCTTTGTGGCGTAGAGGCAAGGACTCTACTAAGCGCTGATGCAGCAGCCTTGAGAGTATTCGAAAGAAAAGTCCTAAGTAAGATCTTCGGTCCACTGAGAGTTGGCGATGATTTCTGTATCCGATCCAACAGCGAGCTGAGTATGAGCTCCTCAACGACGTGGACGTTGTGCAGCGTATTAACATCCAGCGACTGCGCTGGCTCGGCTATGTCATTCGAATGGGGGAGAATGCTCCGGCGAGACAGGTATTTGAGGAGGAGATTTGCGAAAGTCGGCAAAGAGGACGACCTTGTTTAAGTTGGAAAGACCAAATCGAGGAAGCCCTGTCATCGATTGGTATGACCAACTGGCATAGGCGCGCAAGAAGCAGACGCGCCTGGAAGGATGTGTTAAGGCAGGCCAAAATTAGTTAATTCGGTTGTTAATGGCCAATTAAGTATACTAACTAAAAGGATATAGCATTTGATTTAAAAATTTATTTAATTTTCTAACGAATTTAAAATATTCAATATGCCATGACTATTAAATTCCAAGTCATTTCATCTCCATGACCTTCTTAACTTTCCAGCTGAATTAATCAGAGAAAAATAAGAATTCATTTCCTCCACTTTTAAGGCTTTTAAGGCTTGGAATAAAACTTTTTCTTACAACAACAGCAACCTTCAATCATTAATTATCGTTTCTTTCTCATTTTTTTCTTCTAATTTATGCTGTTGTTGTTGTTGCTTCCATTGTTGTTTTCATTGGTGTTTGTTTGTTTTCCCCCTCAATAAAAAACAATTGAAAGTTTGAGAAATAATTGAAGCAACAGTTTGATTGACGTTTAACATGCTGCCCTGAATGTTTGCTTGCTATTCATTACCCACCAACACTACAATACAGTACACCTCAGAATATAATCAAACCGAGCACTCCAGCAACAATTTTTACCTTGAAAGAAGAGATTTGTGGCGTTTAAAAGAATTATTTTTTAAACGAAAATCAAAAATATTAAGCCAAGCGGGTATAATAGAAAGAGAAATACAAAAAAAAATTTCAATACGCACATCAGGCAGTTGTTAAAATAATAATTTACAGTGATTAACTTCATAATGAAGTGTAAGAGGCTAAGAATTTTAAAATCACAATACAAACACAAAGTTCATCTGCACTTGTATATCAGATATAAGCAATGTATCGTTCTTTCGCTACTCATAAGCACTCATGAAACTTTGAATATAAGTGAGTCAACAATATTGAAATTTAACTTTGTCCTCTAATTTATTCATACTCACTACAACCTTGATTTATATGTACACGTTGTAATGAGTATGCGTACATTGATATCAAACTCATACCATTCGAAAAATGTTTGATTCATAAGCCAGCCTAATCATTTAGAATCATAACATTACAAAAATACTCCTAATACTTATAAATGATTCATTAAAGTAACTCGAATCATTCATTTAAATTTACAGTCTAAGTTGTTGTTGCATTTACAACAAAAGAAAAAAGACACATAAGCAAAAAAAGACAGAGCAACAAGCAGAGCAAACACACAACCCCTTCTATTAAGTATTTGAGTGTTCGTACGCGAATCATACTCATTTTGTGATTCGTGTATATGTTGAGTCATGGAGTCAAGTATCAGAAATTATGAGTATGATTCGATTCTATTTAGATTTTGCTATTCATGCACAAAATTAGCGCACACAAAATAAGTGGTGTGAGAAGTTAGGTTATGATCCTGATTGAAGGGTTGTAACGACCTAGCAAAGTAACTTGAGCAAGTAACTGGAATAGTAATTCCCTTATTGCTTTCTTGATATTTTCCAGATATTGACTTTAGACGGAAACAGATGCCACGTCCAGATTTTAAAATTGCTCCAAACCATGACAGGTAAAAATAGCACAACTCTCCATGCTTCAGAATAACTTTCAGTTACAATTGAAACCTCAAAGTCATATTTGTACACTCATCAAGAAGAGGAAATCTTATTGCGGTTTTCTTCCTAGAATGCCTTAATGCCCTACAGGTGTCAAGAATGTGTTCTGAAGCTTTAGTCTAATCGTCACAGAATCTATGTCGAACCTCAGACCAATTACAATCCATGAGTATGGTATTGAATTGTTCCGCTCAAACAATTTTGTCTGTTCGCGATTGCTTTATTTATCGAATCCAATGGCTAACTGTGTAGGCAGTAAAGGAGTCAAAGTGGATCTGAGTAGCGTCGTCCTGTCAGCAATCTTTTCTATACTGACCTGTCTTCTATTTATACTCATTAGACGTCATAGATGTAGAGTTTTCCGTACAGATTGAGCACTTACGTAGAATCGTTTAAAACACAACTAGACTAAAAGCTTATGTATAGATATGTAAAGAATAGTTGTGGCGCCACAAGTTTATACACTCTCGTGCAATCAAGAAATTATAAAACTACCGGAATTTTATTTGCAAAGCTTTATAAAACCTGGAGTCTTATAACCTGATTCAATCGCGGTTTGCTAACATGAGACACAGTTTACTAAATCCTTCTATTAAATGATTTCCATTCCGTTTAAAAACTTTCTTATTTATAACCGTACACTACAGAGCTACTTTCATATTTCGAATTTATATTAAGAAAGCAATTATAAATAGACAAAGTTAGTCTAGTCAGCGAATCTACGTTTAGAAATTTCATCATATTTTATTTAATACTTTAACCCCCCTTACTTTCACAAGAAATAAACTCTGGCAACTATGAACGAATATTTGTTTTGAAAGCTAAAAAGTTTACATTTAAGAAAGCTTTTATTCTAATCTTCGAAAGCTTTTTATTTAATTATACAAGTAAAGTTTTATGTGGTGAAAGAGTACAATAAAATGCAAAAGTCTATGCAGCTTTTAAAAAGCTTTGCATACTACAAGCCTATGAGCTTTTTAAGCTTCCATAAGCTGCCAGGCAAAATTGCTAAATTGAATCGGTAGCTTTATGTTGTCTTTACTTAAAAGCCTCTGGTAAAGCTTCTTGTGTACAACTTTTTTAGACAAATTTGTCCCAAAGTTTTAAAATGAAAACGGTCACTGTAATGTTTCATTTGGCATAACATTTTGCAACTTAAAATTTACTTTTTTCGTTACTGCTGTCGTAGGCATTAGGAATACAAATTAAAAATAGACTGTAAGGTGACCATCACTGAAAATATTTAAAAATTTCATTGTTTTAATTAATTTCGACAATAAATTTAATGCTTTGCCTTCGAAGCAATGTAATAATGACGTACTTTAGAAAAGTCTTAGAAATTATACACAGAATTTATATGTTTTTAATTTAAAGTCACCGTCATATGACATGGTAGAGAAGATATGCCTTTCAACAATACATAGCAGGTACGATACGATATTGGCGTTAGTTTCTCTTCGAAATGTGCGGGAACTTAACGCAGACGGCGCAGAATTTCAGTTTCGTTAATTTTGTTCTGGTAATTCCTACATATATCCAAATCGTCGTAGTCTAGTCGATAGTGTGTTGGCTTATTAGATGCGAGGCCACGCTTCAAACCCCAGGTCGCACGTCCCGAACATTTGAAAACAATTCTTTCTACAATTTTCTCTCATGAGATTCCAGTCAATAACTCTGAGAGTGAATAAATTTGCCATGTAAAGCTTCTCAAAAAATTCGTCGTGTGGAGCCGCCACTTATGAACAAAATTATCGCACACAACATGAGTGGTATGACAAGCTATGTTATGATGCTAACTCAAGGGTTATTTAGAAAGCCACATTCTACACAGTCGTGACGTTAAAACAGTAGTGAACGCAATTAGTCAGTTACTGGGTGCCCTAGTAGTCTAGAGGGTATTGCGTTGGACTGTTAGCGTGAAGGTTGTGGGTTTAATTTCCACCAGAAATCTCCTATGGCCGTCACACTACATCAAGCATATGTTCAAAGTTACTCAACTCGTAAGTAATTAAACATAATTTGTATTTGTATTGTATTTGTATTTGTAAATAGTAACACAGTGATTAAATACAAATTTTATTTGTACTGAACAAAAGTCACTCCTCCTTCACTGCCAGTGGATAATTAAAAAGTTTTTCTTCCTCAAATTAAATGCAATTTTCGCTCATTATTTGCAATCAATTAAAAATATACATACACAAGTTTTGTTACACAAAAAAACAACAACAAGAAAAAGTAAAAAACAAAAAACAACAATTTTAAAGAGTTCATTTAGAAAATTCCGTTATTCACTCTCTCTTACATCCTCAGTCACTCTTGCCGCTCTCGTTCTCTGCTACACAACACTCGTGTTTAAAAAGTTTCAACAATAAATTTAACCTTAAAAAGTTCTCAAGTTTAAGGTAAACTGGCAGTACTTGAAAGAGAAAAATTGAGAAAAAAAAACAAAAAAACAAAAACTGTAGAACTAACGGTTCTAAATAATACAATAGAATAACGTAAAAACCAACAACAACAAAAGCCAAAAATGCGGAAAGAGAGAAAAAACAAATAAAAGATTAAAAACAAATGTTTATGCTTGAGCTCAAGCTCAAGCTCATGTTCAACTCTTTAAATGTCAGTTTTCTTCATGTTTATTGTTTTTGTTGTTGTTGTTTTTATTTGTTTTTGTTGTTGTATTTTCTGTTGCTCTTACAATGTCTATTTAAATAAAAATCTTCTAAATCTACATGAGTGTGCATTTAATACTGAATGGCCTTAGAAACTATGCAAGTATTTTTTGTTAAACTGTGTATGCGTGTGAGTATACACAGCTACAGACAAAGCAAATGCTTAAAATAAATTCAGTATTTCAGTAAGTGTGTGAGTGTAGTGCAGTGTAGTGTACCATACATAGTGTTGTTGTATTAAAGTAAGGTAAAGAATGAAAATAAAAATAAACACACACACAATAAATATTCGTATAAATTTAATGAATGAATGAATAAAAATAGTAACACAAACACAATACCAACAACAACACCAACAATAAAGACGTCATAGTCAGAGAGCAAGATGTACCACAGCGAATATATTTAGCAAATGAACGTGAAAAATTTGTGTAGGTGTGTGTGTATTTTAGCTACACGTAAGGGGGTGGGGGGGTGTTCTTAAGACTTAAGACAATTTTAGTAACGGGAGGAGTAGAGAAATAAATAAATGCAGTTTGGAAATGATAATTGCTTGCCTTCTAATTAATAATCGTAAATCGTTATGAATAATGAATTTGCTTGTGGTCTTTCATTAAGCGTTTTCTAACCTTAAATTCAAATAAAACAAAATGTGTAGTATGAAGTCGCCGTAGTCCAGTAGGTGGTGTTTTGACTAATTAGACGTGAGGCCACGGTTCAAAACCCATGCCAAACATTTCGAACGTAACGAAGTATGAAAAGATATTTCTTCGGTAATTTCCTCTCAGCAGATTGCTGGCAAACACTCTGAGCGTCAAATAAAACTGCCATGAAAATGTTTCTTAAAAACCTGTCGTTCGGAATCGACTTTAAACTGTATGTCCCGCTGCCACTCTTGTATAAAATTAACAATCACAACATTAGTGAAGTGATCCTGACTAAAGGTTTGTAATGACCAATTATGTCCTTTACGTATGCATGTATTTATGTGTGAAGTATTATTAAAATTTCTTATTCGTTTCACAATCCCTACTGATGCCATTATGTGTGGTATCTAACGTTGTTCAAATGTCCACCATGGCTATAAATTAGACTGAATGTCGCCGATGGCCTAGGTTATATCGTATCAAATCGTATGATTTCGGTAGCCAGTATACATCATGACCATGTACTGAAATCGAATATCCCATGTGGAACCAATGGAAACCATATGTCGCTGGTGTACATATCAATTCATTCCAAAATAAATTGGTAATCATCGAGCTAAGTTGGTCGCCATTGATACCGATGCCAAGGCCAATGTTGTCCTCAAAGAAATATAAAACGACGATGATGTCAGTTCAAAATCCTTATCAAACAGCAACATCGTGCCAAATTCCACAATATTGTTTTTTTTTTCATACCAAAATAGTCCTCATCACTAAAGACAATTTTTCTACACAACTAAGGTTCAGTTTCCAACAGTTCCAGAGCTCATTCAGCAGATACACGTCATTTTTTATGGTTGTTTATGAATTCGATTCGGATAAGAGACTGAATAAATGACGACTAATTTGACGGATGTAGCCCCTAGAAGATGGACGTCATCAATTGTCAACGTATAGAATTCTTTGTTGGAAGATCCTGTTGCTGTGATCTGTTTATTAAGGACAATTGCGGTTGGTGTGCTTGAAAGTTTTAAACAAATATGGAAGGACAACAGGCTTTTTACTTTCTTTTGTTTCAGTAGTAATTTTGCAATGGATTTTTATTTTTTTTTTTTTCACAAACTGACAGCCCCTTTATATTTTGGTGGTGCAGAGTTGGTCTATTGAATTATTGAAAACATGGACTGGCTGTGGTAAATCAATCCTGAAATGAAACACTTTTCTGGACCAGAAAAATACAAAATTTCATCCAAATATGTTCAATAGCTTGAAATCCAAAGTCAAGTTAATCATGCAGTTACAAATTTATTTTCTATTTCAAATTATTGTAAGAAAAACAACAACAATAAAACCTAAAAAGCAAAAAATTTCTTTGCTTTCAAAGTTTAAATTTATTTACTCGAGTCGATATCTGTTTAATATTCGATTTAATTTTGCAACATTCTACTTATTATTCTAAACATCCATCCCTGGCCTAAAAGTTTTATGAGTAGAGGACAACACAGCATTTCTATTTTATAAATACACGTACGCTTTGCACTCACACATATGCGCACACATCAATGTTTATCAATTTAAAAATTCCATCATATAAATAAAGTCAACGAGAGAGAGAGAGACAGAGACAGAGTGAGAATGTGTTTGAGAGAGAGATAGAAAATATAAAATAGTATTTGAAAATGTTTGATTTGATTGTTGTTTATAAATCCTCTGGAGGATTGTTACGGATTTTCATTATTTTTTGTCTGCTAAAATGGTTGTCAGTATCTAACGGAACATGTACCACTATCACCATGAACACCAACAACAAGCCGTTAAGCCAGATAACAACAAAACACCTATTAATATAACAATAACAATAACAACAACAACAATCGATATGTTTAGCTTAATAAAAATACAATGAAAGCGAAAAGCACCCACACACACACACACACACACCAAGCGAATTCATTTCAATAAAATATTGAGGCTTTTAACACAACAAAACAATGCGAAAGGGAGAGAAAATGAGTATTTTAGTGTGAAAGGATTTTTGAGTTTGGGAGCATATGCGATTGTGTGTGTGTGCGTGTGTCAGTTGTGATTTTTATGGTTGGATTGATAGTGAAAGATTTATTTATAAATTAATGTGCATGTATGTGCGTCCGTATGTGTGTTTACGGAGGAGTCTATGTATTTAATTTGTTTTATTGATTTTGTTTCTTTGTTTTTTTTTGGCAACAGAAAGTTTTAAAGTTTATTTTTGAAACACAAAGTGTTGAAATAATTTCAATTCTAAACAATATTTCTATTTATAATATTTACTTTTATATAAAGTTTATGTTTATAAGTATGTATACACCTACATACATATGTATGTATATTTATATAGTGAGCGTCCAAAGAAACTGTACTTTAAAAATAATTATACATTAATAAATTACCGTTACTTTTTATTTTAAAGTTGTATCATTGCCAGTTCTTAAGATTGAAAAAAAATTTTAATTTCTGGCATTCTCCTTAAGTGGTAAAAGCTGAGCTTATTGTTTGTTAGAATTTTATCAATCGTGTACAGTTTCTTTTGACGCTCACTGTATATCGAATACGAAAAAAAATGTTAAGAAACTTGCCCAAAACTTTTGTTTACAACTTTAGAATTTCATTCTTTTTTGGTGTGATTTATTGTGTTTGACATTATTTGTGGAGTAAAAACCATGTAGACTTTTTTGTAATTAATTCAACAACATCTTTATTCTTGTTGTTCGCTTTTTATTATTGTTGTCATTCTAAAAATATTAAAGTTTGTTGATTTTTTGTTTGTTTTATTTTTCTTCTTCTTTTGTATTTTTGCTGAACGACATAATAAAATTTGTGGAATTTAAAATGAATTTTATGCGTCTTGTTAAAAATTCTTGTTGAGAAATTTTCTTTGAAAATGTTGACAAAATTAAGCTAAACTGGTATAATATTTAGGAAGCAAGCAGAGATGGCCAAAAACTGGCACTTAAAGAAAATAGACGAAAAATATTAAATAATCTTCTTTGCAGATAAGCTGAGAGGGAGTCGGCGAAGAAATACAGTGAGCGTAAAAAAAACTGTACATTCAAAAAAATATATATATATTCATAAATTACCGTTATTTTTATTTTAAATTTGTTTCATTGCCAGTTGAAACAAAACTTGCAAAAAATTTCGAAATTTTGCCAAATTTTTTCGGGGAACGCTCCTGAAGTGCTAAAAGTTGAGTTTGGTGATTGTTAGAATTTTATCCTGAGTATACAGTTTCTATTAACGCTCACTGTATTTTTTTCATATTTCGTTATGATTGAGATGGCTGAACTGCGGTTTGACCCAGGGGCTCGCGTCTAATAAGCCAATGTGTGCAAACTCCGAACAAGGCCCATTTTGCAAAAGCACACCAAAAGTCCATAATAATATATCTGAACATGCTCCTTAAATTAATCACTTGGAGTAGGTTTAACAGTCGTTAACTTCTTAAAATTCGAAAACTTTTTCGCCTTCTGTCGGTTTTGAACTTGGTTTGCTCGCGTTTGTAGTCAACACCACCAAACACCATTTCCAAGTGGTTTAATCAACTTTTCATAACACTTTTCCCTCATTTTTCAATTTAAAAAAAAAAAAAAAATAAATTTTTATAAAACTGTCTTGTCTTTAAATTTTTGAGAAAATCATCTTAAAACTGTCTTCCTTTTCCTTCCTGTTCTTTATTTCATTTCTAATGCTTCTGCAAACTTTGAAATTTTTTTAACCCTTTTTGGTACATTTTAATGTATTCTACTGCCATTGTAAACTTAAGAAGACAAACTTTTTCTTGAAAGAACAATAAAAAATTAATGAAAAACATTACTTGGAATGGAGCTCTGGACGAAAACAAAGAAATAAAACTCAAATCCAAATGCAGTTTTAAGTTTTAAAAATTCTCTGTACATAAACAACATTAAGCCACTTAAAATTGAATGAATGGAAGAAGAATTTTAGAATTAAATCCCAAGTACATCTGTATTATATTGGCATGGAAAGATTTTAAGGCTTGCAGGGATTCTCTCAGTTGCACACATCGTCTGCGTGCTTGCCACTCTAAACATCGCTAACGGAAATGAAAAACATTTTTGAAAAACATAAAAAAGAGAAAAAACTAATAATTACATATGAAAATATAAAATTTGGGATTAACGCAGCATTCGTTAATAAATTTTAATGGGTTGGGGGAGGTTAAAACTTCTTAAAAATAAGAAATAAATAACAGAATAAATTAATTCATAAAATTTTTGGAATCTTTCTTTTATGATCCCCAATGCATATTGTCACGAATAGGAAAAATCTAGATACCGATGTTTTGATTTTACATCTTTTAACCTTAAAAATATGGACAAAAGCTACAAAACCAAAACAATGCGGTAAACAAACCTGTTTACAAATTATCGCACTGCTAAATACAACAACAAACACCAGCATAAAAAATGATAAACAAGTAAACAAAAATACAACAACAAACACCAGCATAAAAAAATGGTAAACAAGTGAACAAAAATACAACAACACTAGATTAATAATTGAAAGCAAAATATACAAGCAACAATAATGAATGTAAACAACGAAGTCGAAGAACAGTGGCCTTCATGAACCTTCATCAGGCTGCTTACCCTGGCTTATAAAAGGCAAGGCGCTGTGAGTGAGTGAAATTCAGTTAGTCTGTGTGAAGACGCGGTGCATTTGAAGAGAGTAATCGTAGTTTGAAGATCTCCGTTACAAATGTCTGTCGAATAATTGCCTAGTAATTGTTGTTGTTTATGCAAAGCGTTTAAACAGAGACATAACAGACAAAGCAATTGCTGTTGTTTACGCCAAGTTGTGAACAATGGCACACAGAATTGTGCATATAGTAAAGAAGTAAAACTAAACACAAATTTATTTTTATTTTATTTGCAAACGTAAAAACGGAACAATATGATTGCTAAGACTCTGAGGCATTTCCATTTCAATTACAAGAACTACTCAGGTGTATTGAAATTGTAGAAGATTTGAGCAAAAGAAAATGAAAAAAAAGAGTGAAAGAAACTAAAATTATTACATTTTCTCTTGGATTGGAAATAATCCAAAACACTTAAAAGTTTTGTCTTCTTAAATGTCAATTTGCTTAAGAGGACTTCATATAAAATTTAGCTCGTCTGGTCAGTTGACCAACTTTTTCATTATTGGTGACTCAACTTATTAAGGGGATTTCATTGTTATTAAATAAAAACCAAGAAAATGAAAAGAAGAACAGAAACAATCACAAACAAGTTTATTATGCTTTTAAGTAATAATTCGCAAAAAGTTAAATAAATATGACAAGAGATCATAAGAGAATAATTTTGTGGCTCCTAAGCCAAAGTCCACTGGCATCGAAGATGATTTTTAGTTTTTAAAAAACTTATTTTCCTCATAAACGTAAGGTGAATTGAAAAGAAGTGCTCTGAGTAATAATGCGTGGGTCATTCTATCCAAATCCAATTTGGAACGCAAAATCCAATGAATATATTGGTCGTCCGTGGGATGGAAAAAATCTCCAAAGCTATTTACTAGTTTTGAAGCAGATTAAGAAAGAGACAACTAGCAGGAAGAGCTCTACACTTCATGCGAGAATCCGATCAGTGTCAGTATTATACTTCAGTGACATCATTTCCGAGTCTAGTTGATCATCTAACCACTATAAGTGGCTTAAATGCGATACTCCGGAAGTCTTATCTTATCCACTGAAGTCAAAAAGTCTATGAGACGTAGACGTACATACACATCTTGGCTCCGCCGTTACCTCCAACAATGGTGTCAGTCTGGAGATTTGTGATATATGTACTACGGATACTATAGTCTCAATAGGCAATTGCGTACCAGAGACCTCTCTCGTACGACAAAACTAATACTCTACAAGACGCTCAGCCTCCCCCTGCTTCTTTAGGGCGCAGAGGCATGGGCGCTATTAAGCTCTGATGAAGCAGCCTTTAGAGTATTCGAGTGCAAAGTCCTAAGTAAGATCTTCGGTCCAATACGAGTTGGCGACGATTTCCGCATCTGATCCAACAGTGAGCTGTATGAGCTCCTCAACGACATGGACGTTGTGCAGCGTTTTAACATCCAGCGGCTGCGCTTACTCGGCAATGTCGTTCGAATGAAGGAGGATACTCCGCCGGGACGAGTATTTGATGCGTCATAGATTGATGTGATCAACTGGCGTAGGCGTGCAATAAGCAAAGGCGCCTGGAAGGATGTGTTAAGTAAGCTGAAGAACGTTAATCGGGTTATTAATGGCCAGTTAAATAAGTAAGTAAGCAAGTTTCGTAGGAGTAAGGTAGCAAGTAGAGGTCAAAATTTCCTATAATTGATCCCATACTTGCCAGAATGACAATGGGATCGCAAAACCTATTCCTTCAGTATACGTAATTTAGAAAATCGTACGATATTTTAACTTCTTCCAAAAATTTTGAATTGCTGTCAACTTATCTATGGAATGGTTTCCAAATATTGAAGAACCTATGAGTTTTTGATATTGTTGCGAAAATGAAAAATCTAAATACTGATGTTTTGCTTTTACACCGCTTAACATTAAAATTATCAGCAAACACAAAACAATGCAGTAAACAAACCTGCGTACAAATTATCGTAATGCTTAATATGAAAGCATAAAGAAAAATGGTCAACAAGTAAACAAAAATATACAAACAATGCTACAAGAATAAATTTAAACAATGATGTTCACATTTATAGACATTTCGAGAAGGCGAAGTCATGAACGTTAGCCTTCAAGAACATTAGTCAGACTGTTTACTTTGCCATATAACAGGCAAGGCAAAGCAGGCGACTGAGTTAGTGAAGTTCAGTATTTTATTTGCAATTTACGAGCTTATATTTTCAACGTTTTTAAAGGTATCTTAGCTTATCATAGCTCAGTCTCCTTATAAGCCACATACAAAAAAAAAATCAATTACACGTTTGCTTATATTATCATAATTATTGCTTTTCTATCTTATTGTCCATGAAAATTTATTAGATTTTCTTTTTCGTGATTTTCCATTTATTGTTGTCTTAATCGAATTATCGTTTTTATTATTATTTCTTACCATATAAGTAGTATTGATGAGGGCAAATTAGAATTCATTATCTGTAGTCGATGGAATACAAAAATATTAAGATTTCAAGCCTTCAATAAAAGCCAGTTGTTGTTGTTGTTGTTTTGGTCTTATTGTCCAATATTAAAAGACAATTTAATCAGAAGAACAATTTCAATTGAATTGTATTCTCTGTAAGATTTCTAAATGAATTCTTGTGGTTGTTTTAAGTTTCTCATGGCATTTTGTAGCACAAGACGATGATGATGATGATGAACATTTTTTCAATTAAGAAACGGAAATCTTTAAAGATTTGAGGTCTTGAGTGTAATTAAATTGACGTTTTCCATATAAATTGAGAGAATTCCTTGGGCTCTTTTTAACAAAACACAAAGAAGTCATTCAATTTGCATTTTGCTTAAATGCTTTAAATATTTAAGAAGAACATTAAAAAGCCATTTAATGTTTGCCTTTTGTATGGCAAAAAGAATTATTTTTTGCAAATCTTACGCCTCCCTTCCTCCCTCCCTTGGGTTTCTTGTCAAACTAAATGGATGTTATTTCGAATCGAAAAAAAGGAGAAAAAAAATTCAATGTAAACTGAAATTGGAAATTTGCCATTCCATTTACGTTTAAATTGAGTTTTTATTGCCTAATTTTAGGCGGCTAAAACCTGTTATTTTCTGTTCACTTTAAAGGTGTTTAAAAATAAATTTCCCAACACAAGACATTACTGTTTACGTTACGTTACGCCTTATGATGTCTGATACCGCAAAAGGTTTTCGTATAAATGGCAACATTTACCGTTAAATAAAGCAACAAAAAAAGTCAACCAAAATAGAAAATAAAACCAAGAGAAAAAGAAAAGAATTCCAAACCAAAATTTGTTGGTTGGTTTCTCTAAAGGAAAACAAAATCGAGCTTAAATTGTCTAGACATGGCAACCGCACAATGAATGCATTTTTCCTTCCTTCTTTTTTTCTTGGCTCCCTGCCAATTGTTAGCATTTATTTTAGGAGGCAATAAGAGATAGATGGAATGACTTGCTATATGATCTGTTAGGAAAAGGAGTTTTGCTATGAAAATATTTTCTTTTCTTTTTCTTTTTTAATTCAATTTAAGAGAGTTGGGGTCTCTATTTTTAAATTATTTGACACAGACGAGATGAAACATTTGAAATTGTTTTCACCCAATAAACCTAGAAGCTAAAGAATAACTTTCTCTTACATTTGTTTATACCCAATAACCAGAAATATCTCATAATTTAAGCTCATTTGAAGTCAACTTTAAATCTAAGGCCCCTTAGCTAGGTTCGATTAGATTAAATTAGCGGTCGCCTCTAATAATGAGAAAAAATTCTACGTGCCCAACAATTCATTATCCCAAATGCCATGTCATTACAGCTTCAGATAAAGGAGTTGCAAGATTTTTCAGAGACCAGCATCTCGTTTCAACTGGAACGGCTTTTAAGCTATACTCTAGTTATTCTAATGAAATTTTTTTGTTCTGCATATAACCATACGAGGTCAGAATTGTCTGGTAATGTGGCGTCATTATTCCATACTACGCACATACATACATAACATAATTGGCCATTACAACCCTTCAGTAAGAATTACGGAACTAGTTTCTCACAAAACTTATGTTGTGTGCGTTAATTTTATACATGAGCGGCAGGACCTACAGTTTAAAGTCGACTCCGAACGACAGATTTTTTTGAGAAACTTTTCATGGCAATTTTATTTGACGCTCAGAGTTTTTGCTATAAATCTGCTGAGAGGAAGTCGCCGCAGAAATATATTTTCATATTTTCATATTGATGTCTGCCCTGGGGTTTGAACCGTGGCCTTACGTCTAACAAGCCAACACACTACCAACTAGACTACGGCGACTTCTCTAGTAGTGTTAAAGGAAATTTTTTGTTCTCCATACGTTCATACGAGGTCAGATTTGTGTGGCAATGTGGCTTCATAATTCCATATTTCATTTGCAAATCTGTAACATTTGCGTGAATTCTTTTTTTTACCTTTCTGCAGAGGACAGCCAGATCCACATATAAACTCATTTGAGTTTTCTCTTGTAGCAGCCTTTGCAATTTCATTAGTTTTGCCCTCAATGTGCCCATGTCTGAAGATGCATATGACGGTAGTCTTCATCGACTATATGGCTATTTCGTCTATATTCATGAACAGTCTCAGATGTCCATAGAAGCATGGACGCTATTAAGTTCTGTGTGTAGCAGCCTTGAAAGTATTCGAAAGAAAAGTCCTGCGAAAGATCTTGGATTCAGTGTGAGTTGGCGATGATTCTGCCTCTGATCCATTGACGAGCTGTATGAGCTCCTCGGCGACATGGACGTTGTGCAGCGTATTAACATTCAGCCTACGCTGGCTCAATCTCGTCGTTCGGATGGAAGAGGATGTTCCAGAAACCAACGTAAAGCACGAATGACCAAATTAAGGAAGCCCAGCCTAGCCTAGAAGGATATGTTACACCAGGCCGAAATCCGATAAACGGGGTTTTAATGGCAAATTAAGTAAGTAAGTCTCAAGGAATTTAGTGGACATTATCGTCAGTAAATATGAGTTTTTCTGCACTCGATATACTCTTTTATCAGATTCGAACAGAGGCTGTTTTAGCAAAGTGTGTGCAAGAGATAGCCTCAGTAAAAACGTTCATATTTTGATTTGCCGTAGAACCGAATATTTAAGACAAACCAGGCGAAATAAATTTTTGAAAGAATTCTTATACGAATGAATCTCTTTCAGCAAGATTAATATGAATTTCGAATCGAATATTTTCCTTTCTGTGATCTATTCAGTGATGTTATGATAAAATTCGGCTTTACCTTACTTGAAGCTGCGACAAAAGCCCATCTGGCGTTCGGGTTTGTGCCAGTAAACTGCCAAAGTGGAACCAATAAAATTTCTTCATACTTCTTTTTCTATGAAGTGGCTTCTTTTTTCTTTTATTTTTCCCCCCCAAAAACATAACGTGTTTAAAACCAACGAAGTGGAATTTGGTAGATAAGGGAACGAAGGAAATAAAATGAATTTGTTTTCTAAACCGAAAAGTAAAAATTGCTTCTAAAAATAGATGACAATCATAAAAAATAACGAAAACTGTTACAATACATCATACATTGTGGTGTGAGAGAGAGGAGTAAGGGAAAACAATGTCAGTTTATTTTTAAAAATAAAAAATAAGAAAATCTAAGAAAAGATCAAGGAGCTTTATTTTTTATTCGCTTCGGATTAAACGTAATGGGAATGGCAATAACTTTAAAGGAAATATTATTATGTTTACAACAACTATTGTCAGAAGAGTTTTTACATTTTGATTTTGCTACTGCCATGCCTGCACCTTTAAAGATGCTCTGATCTTTTCTTAAGATGAAGAGCTTTGAAGAGAAACTTCATCTTATCTGGTAACATCTACAACATCTAAGGATATGGGATGCTGGTATGCCAAAAGACGATGACATTATGACGATCTAAACAACTCATCTTGGAGTAGTGAAGTGGAAGAAGTTAAGAAAGTTTGTACAGGCTATAGACTTTATATAGGAAGTTTGGTTGGTATGCTTTAATGATGGGCGTTATCGTCTAATGGGCTTCACACCTAGACCAAGGATTACACTCAATCCGTGGTTATTTCATTTTGAGCAAAAAAAAACCCTTCTTTTACATTTGCCGCTTAAAGAAAGCCACGAGCAATTGAAACGAATGACATTTGAATGACATTTTTTAAAAGAACTGTTATTCAAAGAAAAGTAAATTGCTTTGAAACACCTATTTCTTATTTACTCTATTATAACCTCAATTATTACATGACAATGTTCTGCTTGCTGAATTGCTACCAGAAAGTTGTTATTGTATCTAGTAATTGTAAACGATTTATTCTCCAAGGCTAAGCATTTGTAATATTGAAGTTGTTTGGTTATAAACCTCCTTACCCTCGTTACTCCATTTGGCATACTTCGTCTTGGTTGTCATGAAAATTGTGCAAAATTTTACACACACACACCCTCATGATTTGGTAAATTGCACTTCATTTGTCACGCGTATCAACTAATTTCTTCAATTTTTCTTTTTCGCTTTTGACACATTTGCATAGAAATTTACACTCAATACCACTACCACTACTATACTCTACTACAGTGTTATTTTGCTTAAACATTTACCACCCTCCCCACCACTCCCCTTTCATGATGAAACATTAAATTTCTTTTCGTATTCCTTTACTCGTGAACTTTATTTCAAATGTAATGTGAATATTTGAAATTGGGGTTAAACTCCGTTGTTGTTGTTGTTGTTAAATACAAATGTTTTTCTTTCTTTTTAACAGCGTGATGTAAAATTTCTCTTTCATCTTTCAATGGCCGTTAACAGTTTGTTTGCGTAAATAAAAGCATTTGAAATGCTTTATTAAAATAACAGTTTTTTGTTCTCTCGTTTTTGTTTTTGTTTTTGTTTCTGTATATACAGTAAATGAAAAAAAAACATGGCGTTCTTTTGTAAACAAGAAAAACAAAAAATCTATTTTTTGCCTTTGCATGGCTGATATTTTGCTCGCCATCGGAAGTCCTGCGGAATTTCCTTTCGCACAAGAGAGTGCCGTTTCGGCGTTTTAAAAGTCTTTGTAAAGACAGCTAAGTTGTATCCGTTTTTGTTCGTAGGCCATGCCTTTTAACCTGGTCATAATGTTTCCTATTTGCGGCTTAATTGTTGCACGGAAATGTTGTTGAAAGTGTTTCTGTAAGCACAGCAGATGTAAAACCATTAACTTAAATTGAAATAAAAACAGATTTTGTTAGCTTTCTGTATAGCAGTTAGGGAGTAATGTGAATATCGAAGTCGCAGTAGTGTAGTAGGTAGTGCGTTGACTTATTAGACATGAAACCTAGATTCGAACCACAGGTCAGACATCTCAAACAGGACGAAATATGAAAAAAAAAATATTTCTTCGGGTACTTTTCTCAGCGGACTTCTGGCAAAAACTCTGAGCGTCAAATAAAATTGCCATGAAAAAGTTTCTCAAAAATCTTGAAGTTTGGAGTCGACTTGAAACTGTAGATCCCTTTACTTATAGATAAAATTAACACACACAACATAAGTGGTGTGAGAAACTCGGTCGTAATCCTGACTAAAGGGTTGTAATGACCAATTATATAAGTATGTGATTATATTTTTAAGAATATTTCCAAAAATTAATACCAATTCAAAAATCTACCGTAAAATTGTTGTGTTTACCTATTTCCCTTTAAAAACCTGCTACTTAACACTTGAGCAACATTCAAGATTTTCCTGGAAGTCTTTAAGTCTCATACCCCTGTTGAGTGTACAACAGCTTTAAGAGAAATTTAATATATTTCTTCCGCACAATTGCTGACAATAATTTAATTTTTAAACGCTGAAATAAATTTTTCCTGTGAAACGGAATTAAATTTCACAAAAAAATCGTATTTCTTCCGCTTGTACATGCTCCCCCATGTATGCCGGTGAGTGTGCTGCTCTTAAAAGTGAATGAAAGCAACAATGAAAACGAGAATGAGAATGAAATTTAATATCCTTTAAATAAAAACGATTTTCTCCTTCGTCGTCGCTCTACGTTGTTAATAGAGACTGTTTTTGGTAATTATGGTAGACGGTGTAAAGACGAGAGGAGAGATGTGAAAAGTAATTATGAAATGAAATTTCTTTTTAAAGCGACAAATAAAAGCAATTTTAAGGAAAATCATAATGTGGAAACAAGCATTTCAGTTTTTAAATTGTTTGAAATTAGAATTAAAAGGTAATTTGATCCGCAAAAATACAGAAAACAAAAAAGAAGAGAAAATATTAAAGATTTTTAAATATCTTGATATTTTAGTTGTTTAAAATGTACAAAAAAAAGGGAAATAAAAATGAAAATTTAAGACATAAAGCAATGGTAAGGATGCCAACACTTTTAGAAATATCCAAAATTATTTAAAACTTTTTATAATTTTGTCTGAAAACCTTATCATTTCACACAGAGATTTATAATCACGAGTTTGCACGTGAAGATTAACACGCTGCTCTAATGTGGCTTAAAAGTGTTTGGTCGTATGTAGAGTGTGTACATTCCAGATACAGTTCCTTCCTACAGATAATGGTCCTCTTTTTGTTTGCAAAGGTTGCTCAATGGATCATCATCAACGATGCTCTGACTCTTTCGAGCGTTATGAAGAACTCCAGGGAATGTCGCCGCTGTCCTCGACCTGAACGCTTAATATCTCACTTGTCTGCGGTTCTGGGTACAATAATATTCCAAACTGGTGAGTAGAAGAGCTCGTCAGGGCTGGTGCACTCCTTCCGGAATCCTCTTCAACCGACTTGGGTATGCCACTTACTTAGGTCAAGTTAGCCACTAGCCACTTACTTAGGTCCCTTGGCTCTCGACGGATTGTTAGTCAGACTTGGTCGTAACGGCTGAGGAATAGGAGACTTTTATCCATTTTCTTTATCAATGCCCATCTCTTGCGAGGTGCAGATATAGGTTATTTGGCTCTTCAATCCTTTTCAGCTTGACGGAGCTTTCATCCATTGATGTCAAGAATATAGCTTCGTTTATCGAACTTTCGGGTTAGTTTTCCAGCGTAGGGTAGTCATGCTTTTAATGTGCAGCCCTTGCGCTGACCAACGTCTTCCATAGTTTGGTGGAACTCGGTCAGTACAGTTACTGTGTTTGTCTGTAGCGTCACAACGGACCGCTATCGGTGCTCAAGTATGCTTTTGGTATCAAAGCTACCACTCCAACTTATCTACCTAGCGACTTTTCTAGAGGTAAACTAACAGTTGTTAGCATACTACTTGAAAGCATATCAAGTTAGCTACACCAGATGTCACAAGGATTTTGGTTTACATTTGAGTAGAAAAAACGGCTAAGATAAGCCCTAAATTTAACCAAGTTTGAACCAATCAGGCAATATCTTTGTATTCAACCCCCTACTTGAATACTTAAACAATAAATACTTTTTTAAAGAGTCTAGAGTTTGCTAAATAGTACTCAAACTTTAAAAACTTGACCAACCTATCTTATGAGGATCTTTCGCAATACGAGAATGCAAATTTTATTTTAGTCTGTATGATTTAATAACTGATCTAATGGAATCAACACTACAAGACATTAATTTTTATTAAAAAAAAGAGATTTCTTCAGAATTTTCTTTATTTTCTAACAAAATCTACACAGTTACGCGTGTCTTCGAAATATTTGTTTGAATTTCTTTTTTTTTTTTATTTGAATATTTTAGCATATTTCATAAGCAATTATTTCAAAAAGCATATTTTTTTCGAAATAAAAAACAACAATATTTTGATTAAATAAATATGAAGAGGAAGAAGGAGAAAAAGTAGATAATATGCTTATGAATGTTTGCATGGAAAAACAGGAGGGAGAACTACGTAAAGCTACATAAAAATATCAGAGATGGGAAGTGGCAACGCTACTGCTCTTTGACTAGATGGCTGGTTGCTAATCACGAAATTATTGTTCATGTACCTTAAACACATATTCCTTTTCACTCTCTCGCGTTATGTTTTTCTGTTTTTTCATATTTTTTATTTATTTTTTTTAAATTTTTTCACTCTTAAATTTGCTTCCTGTTCCTGTTGTAAATGCCATTTTAAAGACGCCAGTACATTCACAAATATTGCGATATTTTTACGCTTTAAACAGCAGACTACCTGTGTTGTTTACCTGTGTCAGCAAAAGGAAATGTTCATACAGATAGAGTAGACACACATTTTTACTCTGTATTCAAGTAAAGGAAGCAAGACAAGCCAAGAAGACGAAACAAGGAGACACAGCAGGAAACCCAAAACACACAAAAAGTAACACACACATGTGTGTGCTTAAGACAGTAGAAGCATTAAAATGTAGTACAATACAGTAACCATTATAATACAACAACAATAAACATTATAATAACAAAAATAACAACAACGACAAACAATTTCTATTTCACAGTCAATCTATGTTACAAGTAACTGCTGTTAATGATGTTTCTCTCTCTGCTAGACACTCTATTGTTCTTTTAAATTGTTGTTTGTTTTTGTTTAACTATGTTGTTAATATTTACTGTTTTAAGTACACATAAGAGTAATACTCTACCTCTCCTTCTGTATTCCTGTTTACTTATTTATTTTTGTTTGTTTTCTTTATTTTTTTAATTTTTTTTATTCCAAAGAAACGTTGTTTTCATTAAATAATCATAAATATGAGAGTAGATTTGTTTTGTTGCTCTGACACACTCTCTAATGATGGAATTTATGAATACACGGATACACACCTACATATACACACATGTATTTATTTCGGTATTCTTTAAATTAACGGTAATAAGAATTTAAATTTTGAATATCGCGTAAATTGTAAAGCTTTAACAAGGAAACAAAATGTCGGAATAAATTTGAGTTTTATTTACAGTGGGGATCAAAAGTGAATACAAATCGAATATATTTTTTCATTGGGACTCTTACTTTTTTACAAATTTCGATTAAGTCAAGACCAAAGCCAATAAATCTATTACACACATACATACATACATAACTGATCATTACAACCCTTTAGTCAGGATTTCGACCTAGGTTCTCACATCACTTATGTTGTGTGTGTCAATTTTATACATGAGTGGCGGGACCTACAGTTTAAAGTCGACTCCGAACGACAGATTTTAAGGTAAATTTTCATCGTAATTTTATTTTCTCTTATGAGAGAAAGTCGCCGAACAAACATTTTTTCATATTTCGTTATGATGTTTGAACCGCTGTCTTACGTCTAATAAACCAACACACTACCTACTAGACTACGGGACTTCCAAATACGCATTCATAATTATTTTAATATCATGGAACCTCTACTCATATTCAAAGTATGAACTCATCATATTCATACTTCACAACACGTATGATGTTGTTGGCTTCGACTCTCCTGAGTTACATCATGTCTTTTTTCCTTTATTTTAAATGCAACAATAACTAAGACTGTAAATTTTGATGGAAGATTCGAGTCACTCGAGTATTTTTCTAAAGTTAAGACTCGAAATGAGTAGGCTGGCTTATGAATCAAACATATTTCGAATGGTATGAGTTTGATGTTAACATTGTACGCATACTCATTGCAACCTGTATTTATAAATCAACATAGTGAGTAGTGAGTCTGAATGAATCAGAGTACATAGTTAAATTTCAACATATTTGACTCACTTATATTCGAAATTTCATGAGTGCTTATGAGTAGCGAAAAAACGATCTCTGCTCCATACCAACAGTCAAGTTCCCCACTACTCATACGTACGTATGTATACTTATGTGTGTACCTATAAATCTAAAATCTTTTTACCAAATTTTAATGGAATGGCTTGTAGATGGGAGATATGCTTTTAAAACAAATTGAATATGATTACGTAGATTAAAAGAGATTTTATTTTCATAGACATACATGTATTTACAGCCGCACATGAAAATCTTTTGAAGTTTTTTAATCTAATATCGTATATAAAATAAAAAATTCATTTTATTTTTATTTTGGTTGTTGAATAAAAAATAATTCCATTTAAAAATTTAAATCTACGGCTACTTACCGTTTGCTGCTTTAATTTTTCAGTTGTTGTTTTTGTTGTCGACACAAATTTTTTGTACAAACAGTTTTGTTTACAAATCACAAAAACACCGTTAAACAAAATACATAACAAAACCAATACCAATACACGCACAGACACAGATAAATATATATCGTTTTATACAGAAAATATTCCAAAGTGATTTTAATTAATTTACAGTTTTTTTTTTTATTATTTTTAAGTTATTTTTTGAGTTTTTAATTTAATTTTATATTTAACGTTACGTTAGCGTTATTAAATATTTACAAAAAAAAAAAAAACGTTCAAATTTATTTATTTTTTTTTTAAATTTTTTTCATTTTGAATTCGTTTTAGTTGTGGTTGAAAGCATTTTCGTCGTTTTGTGGTTGTTTTTTAAGAGATTTATTTGGTTTTTTGGTTTTTAATTTTCGTAGAGGGTGGGTGGAACGAAATATACACAGCGAGAGTTAAAAAAAGAGAGAAAAACAAATTGAATTTTCATTAGTTTTGTAATAAAAGCTGCTTGAATTTTTTTTTTTTTTTTAATTTTTAATTTTTTTTATTACATTTTAATATTCGGTTTTTTGGTTTTGTTTGTTTATTTTTTATTTTTTTTATATTTTATTTAACAAAGCAATGCAAAAGCAGGGAAATATTACTAAGGGAGAAAGCAGCAGGGGTTAGAATTTTAAATATTTTTTTAAAAAAGAATTGCATGTGCTAGTGAAACCATAAAGGAAATGTTTACTCTACAGAAAAAAATATGTTCTTCAATTCACAGTGACATGCATGAAATTTAAGCATAAGAAGGAGACGTACTTTTTTTATTTTAGCAACAAATAAATAAGCTTCTCTATGTATAGATATAATAGATTATGTTTTAAGATTGAACTTTAATTTGTTCAAGCAATACAAATAAAAGCTGAAACATGACAAAAAATTACAAATAATTTTCAGGCAGCATAAAACAGTAGCAGATAAATGAAATGAATTTAATTTTATTACATTTTTTTAATTAAAATTTATACAAAGTTTGTTGAAATAAGTTTTGTAAAAGAAAAATAAACGGGAATTCTCCACCAACGCAACACTTTAGGAAGCAGTAAAGAATTTTGGCAAAGACCACAGCTCTTCTAGCATTGAGGTCTTTATCTTGTCAAGTTATACACAATTTTATCTCTCAGTTTCAAATTAAATTTCTTACAAAATACTTCTTGTTAGCCCAACTTCCAAAACCAAAGCGCAAACATTCATATTTGATCAAATCAAGAGTTATTATACTGAGCGATTGTGTGCTACTCTATTCAGGCCAGATAAAAACTACATAATGCCCACACATTATGACCTCAAAGATTAGATTTTTTATACGTTCACAATACAATAATGCGAAGAATTTTGTAGTGCAAACTTTTTAGACACTACACCACGGCAACTGAAAAAATCCTTTCATTGGGACTCTTACTTTTCTACATTTATGAGCAAATAAGGATCATCTTTAGCGTCTAACGATTCATCAATAATTAATCTGGAAAATATTTTTCAGAAATTCCCCGATTTAAAATTCAAGGCTTCATGTGTGCCAACTTGTTGTCATTTCAAAGGCAATTCCGTAATTTTATATTACGCTCTCTATTAGCAATAAAAGCTAGCACAAACAACTTTCAATTAAAAGCTCAAACTCTTCCAAATGGAAGAACACAAATCATAAGATGTTCTCCTGCGGTCGCTGCAGTTGAGTAAGTGTCAATTCTGACAAAATATTTCTTTCTGCTTCCTTTAATCAACAGATTTCTAGAAACAGCTCTGAGAGTAAGTTAATGCCCTTCCATAGCTTTTCAAATCTGTTGGTGAAAGTCGACACTAAATTTTTGGTCGTGGTCTCAAAGATACAATTAACATACTAAACTTACATGGTGTAAGAAAGTAGAGCATAATTCCTGACTAAGGGATTGACCATAACGTAAAGTTGTGTTATAAATGATGCATTCTATTTACCAAATTTGTAGACATTCGAATTAATAATGAGGCTGTCATTGAAGTAGTAGAAAATTTGCTTTCAATTCCATATTGTTAGCTTAGCTACAGTTGTAACCTTTAACCCTTCCATAGACAGTTACCATTCCAAATGCCTCGTTCATCTTCCAAAACAATTGTAATTCACACCAGAGATCAGCAATAAGTATTCAAAAAGGTGAATAGAATCGCATCATACTCATAAGTTTTGATACTTATACGCATTCATACTTATTTTAATATCATGGAACTCGAATCATTTATACGTATTCTAACTATTTCTCTACAGATATGAATCTAAATCAGAAGGCTGGTTTTGAATCAAACATATTTCGAATTGTATGAGTTTCATGTCAACGTTATACGCATACTTATTGCAACGTGTATTTATAAATCAAGGTTGTAGTGGATATGAATGAATCAGAGTGCATAGTTAAATTTCAATATTCTTGACTCACTTATATTCAAAATTTCATGAGTGCTTATGAGTACCAAAAAAACGGTTCATTGCTGATCTCTGATACAAAGCCACATTTACGGTGGATTATGACTACATATCGCTGAGTAAAGACCGTTTATTCTGCCTGTAAAAAACTATATTGGAATGATATTTTCGTATCGTTAAGACTGGGAGTTTTATTTGCATGGCGAAATTAAAATCACCTCAATTTTTGAACAGACCTCGTACAGTAAATTATATTAAAATTATGGTAAAAAAAATAAATGAAATATGTTTTCTAAAGAATGTTAAAAACAATGTGAGTTTTTTTATATCAAAACCACACTCATTAAGGTTCATGCTTGAATTCTTTTACAAATAATGTGAAAGAAAAAAATGTCACAGAAATTCATGCAACATGATCTCGTTAGTGATTTTATTTCATTTTTTATTTTATTTTATTTTATTTTTTTATAATTGCAGATGAAATTTTAAATAAATTTTCTATGCATTATACTAACAGTCTCTCAAAGAAGTTGTCTTAAACCATATCATATGACGATACTGTAATTATGCCTAAAACCTTGCTGCACGCGTTACCGAACTAAAAACAATTTGAATTACAAAAAAATATTATTTTTCATACAAGAATATGGTATTTAGGGCATGGCCATGTGCCTTTGATCTCCTATCGCACAATATTGTGTCGTATGTTGACAACGAAAATTTCTCTCTTCCTCTATAACGTACAGAACATACACTAAGCGTCAAAAGAACCGGTACACTATGGATAAAATTCTAACAATTACACACAAACTCAACGTTTACCACTTAAGGAGAGTAACCGGAAAAATTTGGCAATATTTTGAAATGTTTTGTAATTTTTTTTTTTCAATTTTAAGAACTGTTAATTAAACAATTTTAAAATAATAACAATGGTAATTTATTTATGTGTATATTCTTTTTAATGTACAATTTCTTTTGACACTCACTGTACACAGCCACACATAGAAACAAAATTCAATTTAATATTGTATTTGAAGAAAAGTAAATAAACAGACATGTTGACATATTGACAGTTTGACTGTGAATTAAAGTGACATTAAGGATGTGTGCAATATTTAGCCAGGCAGGCAGGAGGCATATGTGAGGAGAAAGAAAATCTCTTTTTATGAATTTAAATCTCCCACATGTTTATGTGAGTAATGGATGCGTGGTTGTTTAAACAACTCCCTGAGGAAATTAGCAATGAAACAAAAATAAATGACAAAGAAATCTTCAAGTACAAGAGAGAATATTGGATTGGGGCTGCTAATTGTGTATTATGCTGCTTAGAATTTTGGGAAAAACTTGTCAAATGCAGTTCATGTTTTTAGTTTTAAGGGAACAGGTTACATCTTCTGACTACCGGCTAATAGATTTCGAGAAGACGAAATCATGAACATTAGCCTTCAAGAACATTCATCAGATTGTTTACGTTGCCATATAAAAGGCAAGGTAAAGCAGGCGACTAAGTTAGTGAAGTTCAGTTAGTCTTGTGTGAACACGCGGTGAGTTTGAAGAGAGTATTCGTGGTCGCACGGATAGTCTGCTTGAAGAACAAAGAAGCACGCTCAGTATGGTTGTCTGGGTCATTACTTGACATTGACATTGTGTTATAGGCACGTATGCGAGGCACATGGGTCTTGGACACTTTACTAATGATTCCTGCGGGAAGACGAGAAAGAGGGAGGGACTATTCTTTACCTACTGGGTACATTTCAGGTACTATGTCGTAGAAGAAAAAGTGTCTTGGTGCCTACTATGTAAACTATCTGTAGGGACTGTTACACATTGACATTGACAGTCTGAATAGGTTCATCAGAAGCTCTGAGATAACGGAAAACTGTGGTATCATAATGTACCCTATGTAGCCTGATTGATAGCCACATCTACCTACCTACCTACCTACCTAACTTGGATACCTTACGAATATATTGCCTGAAGAGACTGATTTGATTAGTTCTTGGTATCAAAAATTTATACGTTTACACGTTCGTTTACTACAACGAAATGAAAAGCGTTTAAAAAATGTTTTCGTTTACACGAAAATGCCTTTTTTATTACCTTTCTTATGGCACTTTCAAATAACAGTCGAATGCTGGAAAACTGTTTTTACTTTTCGAAAAAACATAAAACATGTCAAAAGAATGTTTCGCTTTGGTCATCAGAGCGTATGAGTAATGCAATGCAACGCAATGCAATAATTTTTATTACGTATACGTACAGTAAGAGAAACTCTTTCATTGTCAATTAAAATGAATGTCCAGCAAGCACAGGACGTTTTCAGTTCAAATTGCTTTACAATTAAATTCCTTCAACGAAATGCTGACGAAAAGTTTTTGCAAAAAAAAAAAGAAATTGCAATAGAAGTGGTGGGGGTGGGGGTAAAGATTGAAAAACTTTGAAGTAAACTGAGGTTCTTCATTCAATTCTTGTAGCTACGATTGCTAAACGCATTTTTATTGCCATTGAGGTAAGTGCTCTCATTTAATTAATACCAGTAAAAAAATGTAAGTACGTTATGCCCGACTGTGCGAATACTTACACCATCAATGCAGTAAAAAGTGTACTTACTTACTAACCTGACATAATTACTTTATTTATCAGTTATTTAGAAAACACTTTGATTGGTATTGAATATAAAATTCACTAGTTCTTGAGAACTTGTGCTTTATTTTAGACCGATTGAGTTTACTAAACAGTAGAGTATCGATATAACAAACGGTTGGTTTTTTTCTTATTAAGTTTATACGGATGTGAGCACCTAAGAACAACTGTACAGTGAGCGTCAAAAGAAACTGCACATTCAAAAAGAAAAAATAATAAATTACCGTTATTTTTAATTTTAAAATTATTTCATTGCCAGGTTTTAAATTTGAAACAAAAAAAAAAACAAACAAAAAATTACAAACAAAAATTCGAAATATTGTGAAATTTTTTCGGGCACTCTCCTTAAGTGGTGAAAATTGAGTACTCACTATATTTTATCAGCATTTTTAAAATAATTGTGACGTGTACCACATGGTAAATATTTCATTTAGAAAGCATTTGTTGTAAGTGTTGCAAACATCATAACAAACTTAATATGCCTTAACTAACTCATTACGAAAGTAGGGTATAAAATAAACTTTTTTATGCTTAACAGAGCACATTAATTAATTAATTACCCTTAATTTAATTGCCATCAAATAAGAAAAGAATTTTATTTCAAAAAGAGTAAATTTTGACATCAAAAGTCTACAGCGGTTTTCTAAAATAATATAAAAAAACCTACAAATGGTACAACATTCACATTTTATTGACAGGGTTACGACAGGGTTACTTGCAACCTACAGCATTGCAATGGCATACTAAGTTTGCGAATCAATTGCATTCATTGCTTCGTAAAAAGCTTAAGATCTACAAGTAACGACAGCCAGGCGGCTATAAAGGAACTGAAACCCAAAGTAATGAAATCCGCCATGAGCGGTGGTAACTATTTTCAATTAAAATGGTCGAAGTAACAGGGTTTCATATACCCTTACAGTAATGTACAAAAGAAACTGTACATTAAAAAAAAAAAAAACGTTAATAAGTTACCGTTATTTTATTTTAAAATTGAAACCAAAAAAAAATACAAAAAATTTCGAAATATTGTCTTTTTTTTCGGGCACTCTCTTTAAATGGTAAAAGTTGAGTTTTTGGTGTTTGTTAGAATTTTATGCTTAGTGTACAGTTTTTTTTGACGCTCACTGTATATTGTATTGAACATTAGTGATAGTATATACTCTCTGCGTGGCGGGATCTACAGTTTAAAGTCGACTCCGACCGACAGATTTTTGAGAAATTTTTCATGGCAATTTTATTTACTTTCCGAGTTTTCGCCTGAAATCTGAGGAGAGGAAGTCGTAAAAAACAATTTTCTGAGAATAACTTCTACTTTTTAAAATAGAAAAAAAAAAGATAAAAATTCCAACAGATTCAAGTTCCTATTTTATTCAAACAAATCTTAGTTGATTTAAAAGAAGAGAAAGAAAAATTTTTTATAAAAAAGATCCTTCGAGATTTGTCAATGGAACACCTTTTTAAATGTATTCCCAACACTCGATCTGTAAGTGTAACATCTTTTTAAATTTTGTTGAAAAACCTTTTTTCATGCAATAATTCTGTTTTGGTTGAGGAGGGCGATTTTTATTTATTTTTTCCATATTTTTTTCTGTTGTTGTTGTAAGTAAATAAAAAATGGAAATTTTTAAGCTTTAAATGGTTACTTTATAATTTCTTTGGTTAAAATATTTGCAAATAAATTTGTATAGAATTTCGAAAGATATTTATGCCAATGCACACACACTCATGTTGTATTTTCCTTCTAAAAACTCTGCCATTTCTTTTCAATTTCTATCATTCTATCATTCAGAATTCTTTTGTTAAATAATTTATTCGGTTTTGTTTTTTATTTTATATAAAGGAAAGGAAAAAGGACAGATGTTTAGTTTCAAAAATCTTTAAAGACTCAAAATAAAGTCCTATTTTTATGAAATTTAAATAAAATTATACAGAAATATTTTAAAGTATTCTACTACAATGACAGAAAATAAACACAATTTTTGCAGTTAGGAACTCAATTTTAGTTGACCGCACTTGAACCTCACGTTACGAAATTTTGTTTATATGAGAACCATGGTCTAGTAGGTAGTGTGTTGCCTTATTAGACAACAGGCCCGAGTTCGAATCCCAGGTCAGACATCAAAATGAAATATGAAAAATATTTCTTCGGCGACTTCCTCTCAGCAGATTTCTGGCAAAAACTCTGAGAGTAAAAAATTGCCATGAAAAAGCTTCTCAAAAAATCTGTCGGTCGGAGTCGACTTTAAACTGTAGGTCCCGTCACTCATGTATAAAAATTAACGCACACAACATGAGTGGTGTTGAGAAGCTAGTTCGTAATAATGACTGAAGGGTTGTAATAGCCAATTATGTATATATGCATGTATGAGAAAAATCTTATGGAATATATTTGGAAATCCGTAATTTTAGTCCTGTAGACATTTCAAGTCAGCAACTTGTCGGTTTTTCTGAACAACAACGCTCTTATGAACAATACTGCATGGGTGTAATTAAGTCAAAAGCAAGTTTCCAATGAGATACAGGCTTACAAATCTCCAGTACTATTCTCAAAGTCCTTTGTAGCTGATGTTGGCTTATAAGATCGGGTGTGACTTGTGCATTCCTTCATCATTGATACTCAACAGCGCTCTTGGGTAGATCAGTTGAAAAGTGTAGAGAACAGCGAGATTATGAAAAAGTCGTAGGTTCTTGAAAACGCTGGATTGCGCAGAGTTTGTTCTAGTGGTCGAAAATAACTGCCATTGTGTTTGAATTTTTTTAGGCATTAGATACCGAAATCTCTGAGCAAAATGTCGGCATATTCTTAAGCATATTGGTACGCCCGTTTTTGAAACAGATTCATCGTCTGGAAGCATTTTTTATTTTTCATACCTAAATAACTGTTACTAACAAGATCGAGAAGCACCATCAAGGTTCCCACATTGAAGAAGTAACCAAAACCGAGTGTTTCAACCAGATATACTTCTATTCAGTTTGTATAACGCCAATGCGTAACTCCTATACCCGTATTTCAGTCACAGGTTAGGACAGTTGAAATCAGTTCAGCACACACAGCGGCCCTTCCGAAGTTACCGTAGTCTAGTAGGTAGTGTGTTGCCTTATTAGACGTGAGGCCTCGGTTGAAACTCCAGGTCAGACATCGAAACGAAAATATGAAAAAAAAAATTTATTTGCCGGCGACTGCCTTCCTCTCAGCAGATTTCTGACAAAAACACTGAGCATCAAATAAAATGTTTGCCATGAAAAGTTTCTCAAAAAATCTGTCGTTCGGAGTCGACTTTAAACTTATAGATAAAATTAACACACACAACACACAGTGGTATGAGAAACTACGTCGTTATCCTGACTGAAGGGTTGTAATGACCAATTATGTATGTATGTATGACGTTCTTTCATTGCCATGTGCATTCCTAACCTAATCTCATGAACAAATCTATTAGTTTTGTTTGACATATTCAGGTTGATGACTTACATTATACTTCGACAATACATTTCTCATATCATTTTGACCAACCAATCAATCTCTCTATGTAAATAAAATTCATCTCTAAAGACTATTATTTTTATGAAAATTTAAAAAAAAATAATTTTTTAAATTCTAAACTCAATACAGTTTTGAATCGAATTCTATCTTCCCTCAGCATATCTTCTATCGTATTTCGTTTCAAGTTTAATACAAGTCTCTTGAGTTTCCTTTGCCAATAACAAATACAACAAAAATGTTATGTGTTTTGTTGATGTTGTAGTTGTTGGTTTTTTATAACTTTTCTTGAACAGCAGCTGCAATTTGTTGTTGTTTTTTTATATGATGCAAGCATTACTCATTCCTTCCTCATATTAAGCGTGTGTGGCAACTGCTACGGAGAGTGTATGCATATGCATGCATATCCCTCAATATGGGAAGGAAATAAAAAAAGAAAAGAGAAATCATTCCCAATTCATTGGAAACCATATTGGAAAACCCGAAAACCCATTAACAACCATTTTCAAATTCTGTTTTTTATTTTCGCCACTCAACTGCTGTAAGTGGCACTGAAAAGTGCTTTTAGTACAGAGAATTACACACACACATGCTCCCCACCGTTTAAAAATGAAAAATATTTCCATTGATTGTGTTTCACACCAGCGCCAAGTAAACAAAGTGCTGTTTTCCCTATTTTAAGTTCCCTTTTTTATTAAAAAATTTTTTAACTTTTCCCCTAACAAACCTCGCATATTCATATTCACACGATGGACTTGCATGCATGAGGTTAAACAAAAAATTGTTTCGTTTGAATCAAACATTGAAGTGCTTGCTCCCGTACACGTATTGTAAGCAGAATATTGCTGCTGCTGTAGTACCAATAAATATTTACAACAAACAACATTGCTACTGCCAATGGTGTGACATTTTGTATGCAACAACGGAATTAGCTGTTCTGCTTCAATAAAATAACGCTTTGAAGGTTATTGCAACATATTTTGCTGTGGCAATCAGTTAATGCTCTTGGTTGCTCTTTCTATTCTTTACCCCTCTCTCTCTCTCTCTCTCGCTCTCTTAAGGATTCAATCCTGAAATTATTGATCAAATATTTGTTTAGAGGGGGTTAAATTATTGCATTGGCTACGCTTGCCATGGAAGAGACGTGTAAGCGGTAAGGACCGCAAGCTATAAACTAAACCCTTAAGAACTGTAAATAATGTTCGTAAATATTTGAAGGTTATAATTGAGGTAGAGTACAGGGTTAATAATTTCATATTTAAGCAACAGAGTATGCCAATTAGAGGAAAAGAAGGAAAGAATGTGGAAAGGTTTTTGCACGACTAGTAAGCTTTACTATGTACTACCGTTTGAAGCAACAAGGCCCTAAGCAATAAAACAAATGAGAATCAAAAAAACTTCATGTACCATGTATTGAAGGCACATATAAATTGGAAAAAGATTTTGTTTCTTTCTACAATTACTTCTAGGCTTTACAAAAGTATCCACGGAGGATGGATTATCATTGTCTCAAGTTTATTCCATTAGAATCCGGAAAATATTATTCAACTTAAAAGCAGTATGAAGCCGAGATAAACAAAAAGAGAGCTACATAGCTAAAGATACAATCCGATGAAGAACACATTCACAGTTTTGAAGTTCATGCATAATCATTGAATAGTTCGAAGTAGACAAGCAAATCTATTAAAATTTTTCGTTCTATATTGCCAGATTAAGGCGATTTAGTTTTGTAATCATGGCCTCTCATACATAGCTAAAAACACTGCAAATTGCACGAAATTAAATTCGTATTTTATGTACTGAAAAATGTAAATCCTTTGAAGATTTTATATGAATATGTCAAACAAAAGTAATAGATTTGTTGATTAGATTAGGTTAGGAATGCACAAGGCAATGAAAGAACATCTTGAAGGAAAAGAAGCGACGCTAAGTTACAAAGCTTATCAAACATTACTCACCCGAATGAGTTAATTTTTCCCAGGACTTCTTCATGGTTAAAGGAAATACTCATTTAGAACTTTAGAAAAATACTTTGAATACTTATAAATGATTCGAGTGACTCCATCATATTAAAACACGTATGAAAGCGTATAATTATCATTATTCTACTCATCTTTTTGAATACTCGTGACTGATCTCTGGTGTGAATTAACTACCACAGTCTACAATACGTGATATTATCACAATATACATATCTCAGAGAGGAAATACTCATTCGTTTTTGCTCTTGTTCACCTCATTAGCAATTCAGTCAAGTTCCTGATTGATTCATGTGAGGAGACATAATGAAAACAAGTTGAGGAACAAAACAGTTGCTTGCGAATACATTGGCTTGCCAAAATTCATCATAAAATTTCGTTCAATTTTAATGAACCCGTGCTTACAAATATTTAATGAAAGTCTTCAACTAAATTTTAATTTTTTTGTAATAAATGATGGAAAAACATGCAGCAGAAATTTTTTATAAAAATTCTATGAAAGCTACAGGAGAGACAAAACAAACAAAAAAAAATTTGCAAGAGTTTCCTGCAAACGAACCCTTGCCCATGGAGACACAATGAAGTGAAACTATGAAGTGTAAGTTTTTTGTTTTAATGTTCAGAAAATAGAAAGGGAGAAGTGCCAAAAGTTAAAGTTTGTTCTTTTTCTAATAGTCCGTGAAGAGGGAAAGAGTGAGAGTGTGCGAGAGAGTGAGTGAGAGTGGGGAAAGAAAAAAAGTTTTCATTAGCAGCTACAGGAAATAATTCAATTAATCAAAACGTTAATTTACTTTCAGTTGCTAGGGAAGAAAAAAGTTTCGTGTTTTTTTTTGCTGTTTTAATGCAATAGAAATGAAAACTAATTAAGCATGACAAATTCTAAGACTATGTTTCGTACTTATTTTCTATTAAAAAAATGGAAAAAAGAAAGAAAATATTAAGAAAACATAAAGCAATTATTATAATTCTATTTGAGAAAGAAAACAAAAAGAAAAAAAAAACAAAAACAAAATGGCAATTACTTACCCCAATGCGTCCCAGTAGTAGAGCATCCATTTCACCGCCATTTGCGGAAACAGGCACTGTTGTTATAACGGAAACGGTGGGTTCCGCATGTACACTCAAATCCACCGACATTTTGGCTTTGAATTTATGTTGACTTTAAGACTTTTTCTTTGTGACAAAAATTTTTGTTTTTCAAATAATTTTTCTCTTTTTCTTTTTGTTGTTGGCAAATATTAATAGTTTTGGGATTTTAATTTTGAAGGTATAAAAATATGGATTTATTTGTTGTTTTTTTTTTGCTTATTTGCAGTTTAACTTGAGTTATTCATAAGATTTAACGTTTTTATATATATTTTTTTTTTAAAGTTTTTCTTTTCATTACATATTTTTCAAAAAATTTTGTTTCTCAATTTGTTTTTTTTTTTGATTCTTAAAGTTTTCTTTTTTTGTTAACGAACAGGATATGTTTTATTGTGCTAAGTTTTATTGTTTGGAAGTTTCAAGGGGCATGCTATTAATTTTTTGTTTATTTTTACATAAAATATCTGTAGAGTTTTCTTTCTTTTTTTATTTTATTTTTTGTATGAAATTTAAAAAAATGTATTAAGAAAGTTTCTTCATTTTTGTAACATGTATTCTGAAACAGCAGTTGGAAATCGATATAAAGAATTAAAAATAAATTTCCAGAGAATTTAAAAATTTTCATAAAATTGTCAATATTTTGTGGAAAAATCTATTTCTAAGCCGTAAATGCACTCAAACAACGCACCAATAACACTCATAAGGGTTGCAAATACACTCCTTTTAAATTTCGTTGCATACCTCTTTAACAAGAATTAAAAAAATGGAATAATCGATCAGATTGTTGAGAAGCTAGGCCGTAATCCTGACGAAGGATTTAATGTATGTAACATTAAAATTATAAATCAAAGCTACAAAAACAAAACAATGCAGTAAACAAACCTGTTTACAAATTATCACACTGCGTAAACAAGTAAACAAAAATACAACAACAAACACTATAAGAATAAATGTAAACAATGATGTTTATATTTACAGCGATTTCTAGCAGGCGAAGACATAAACGTTCGCCTTAGAAAACATTCATCAGACTGTTTACTTTACCAGGCAAGAGAAAGCAGGCCACGGAGTTAGAGAAGTTTAGTCAGGCTTGTGTGAAGACGCGTTGCATTTGAAGAGAGTAATCGTGGTTTGAGGATCTCCGTTACAAAGATCTGTCGAATAATTGTCTAGTAATTGTTATTGTTTATGCGACGGGTGTAAACAAAGCAAATGTTGTTGTTTACATAAAGTTGCGAACAGTGGCACACAGAAGTATACAAATAATAAAGAATTGTAATTAAAATTTAACACAAATTTATTTTTATTTTATTTGCAATCTACGAGCTCATATTTTAAACGTTTTTAAAAGGTAAAAAAATAACTATATGACATCATTTCTTAACTTATTAAAGTTTTTTTTTCAATTTCTTTAAATAATATGGAAACAATGTGCTTGTCTAACTGTCATCATCATCATCATCATCATATGCCACGCTGGGTGTAATAAATTATTTTCGTATCAACAAACTGTCATTTATTAAATAAATTGACAGTTACGGGTGGCATGACAGTCAGCAACTACAACTGCATTATTATTTAACTTATCTATGCATATAGGTATTGTAGGCGAATACATGTTAAAAGCTGTCTAATCATGGTTTAACACCTTCCCCATCATGAAGGAGGATGTGGTATCGTTCACTCACTTCTCAATGTCGCCTTCGATGTAAGGAAAGTAAGAAAATTTTACAAATTTTATATGAATATTATCAAATTCTTGCTTCTTTTTACGCTGAACTTGTGAAGGAAAATAGAAAATAATGTTCACTTTCAGTTTTTCTAAGTGAATTTGAAGGTGAATGCAAAGGTGTTGTTTATGTCTTACCTTGATAGCTTTTACGTTGAAAATGTGTTACAAGGTTAGTGAATTTGTAGAACAAAAATTATTCAATTCTATTGTATGTTCATTATACACATTAAACCCAGACAAAATAGGATTAAATTTATAAAATAAAATCTTGCAAATTCAACAATCGCAACACAACTTACTACTTCACTTTGACAGTGAGTCATAAAAGTCTATTAACAGTGAAGAAACAAAATTTTAGAAATTTTTCACAAATAATCCAATTCAATTCAATCCAATCATACCAAAAGAAAAGAAATCCACACAAAAAAGAATGAGAAAATCTTTCTCAATTTCACTGTGTAGTTCTGGTTTCCACCACACCCCCATTATTACCGAAACTCTATTATTTTGAAAATCCCATACCATAAGCCTCTAATTTAGCCCCCTAGAATAAAATCAATCAATTTGAAAGGGCGACAAATTTTAAAGCACGGGGAGGCGAGGGTGAAACAAACAAACATTCGTATCATTTTGTTTGAAATGTCAGCCACAAAATAAAAAGGCCTTCCATGCTAAATCAAGTGACCATTGTGTCTGAGCCGCATTTACAATTATTGTCAACGATTATAAATCATCGCAACAACAACAAAAGCAAAGAATAATGAATAGCCAAAAAAAGAAAAAGAGAAGATGAAGATGAAGAATAAAGAAACAAATTGAAGAGGTCCTTTGAATTTCTAAGAGAAAGAAAAAAAGGACGTTAAAAATCGACAAAAGAAGACAATAAAAGAACAAAAGCCACAAGCATTTTAAAGGCAATTTCCGCTTTCATACTTCAAAATGTCAAAAAGACTACCAAATTCAACTATAGGATACCCTACATGGCAGTATATTTTATAAACTCTCCCTCAGGGGAATTATGGGAGGATGAACTATTGATCAATCAGATATTTGCCTATCAATTAAAACTACCAAGACTAAGTTATATAAATTACGCTGATATTGGCAATAATATATGCAAGAACTATCATCAGTTGTGGACCATTATTAAGCGAATTGACTACTCACAGTGGATCAAAGAACGCACAACGTACATGTTGTTGAGAATCTCAGATAGCTCATTATTCGATCGGATGCGGAAATCATCGCAACTCAGACTAAACGTAAGATTTTGCTCTCGAATACTCTTAAGGCTGCTGTATCAGTGCTTAATTACGTTTATGTTTCCGTGATGTGTGTGGAATTAAATTCGAACGTGAAAATCAAAGACGCAATCCATAAATTTTAGCAGAAGCACATTTGGCGTTAACAGAGCAAAATTTTCTCTTAACAGAACACAAATTGTCCTTAACAGAGTACTTTTACCTATTTAACAGTACACGCAAAGAAAAAACATGGTTGAATATATTCATTGCGATCAAATTATTTTCCTAAATGTCTCATATGAGTATTACAATAAAGTTATTGTGATTTTATACGTATTATAAACAAACCTTAATTTATATAACCATATTATATTTTAAATTTTAATATAAGATGGTCCCCGTGTACGAAATTTATTTTATTTTTGTTACAAGCAATTAAAATTATTCCTACAACAATCAATTTGATTTTTAAATGGTATTCAAAATTATTGAACATATTTTAATTAATAGTTTTTCTTTTAAAGTGTAAACAGCGTGTGTTTCACAAATTGTGTAATACTTATTAAATAAAAACAAAATATAATTAATGTAGAGTAAGTAATAAAAAGTGTGATTTGTAAAGTTTATTAACACTTTTTGGTTTACAACCAGAAATAAATTTAATTTACGTAAAAAAAGAATCTTAATTCATTTTAAATTTACCTCTTTACGTTTGTTTACGTCTTAAAATTAATAACAATTTTACAATTTATCTTATTAAATGTAATTAAAAGTGTATGTTTTCTTATTAGTATAAAAAAATATTTTAATTTACATTTTACTTCAAATTTCCATACATTGCTTAAAAAATTATAATGTTGAAAAAGACGCCGAAATTCAAACACGTATTGTTTACTGCCCCCAAGTATTTTCAATGTAATCGTTCCCATAATCGTAAAAAAAAATAATGATTAGAAGAACAAAATTATAGTTGAACATGTCACATTCATTCTCTAAAATGCTATCGAGCATCATTTCATAATAAGTACTAAAACCATAAAGACGTGTAATAAATAAATTAATAATGAATGGAGTTAAAATTATTAAAACTGTGTTTGAAAACATAAATGAAATAATTATTTTGAATTTTAACGAAGAGATTAGTTACGATTCATTTGTGGAAAAAGGTAAAATAGGTAATGTATTATAATTGTTTTATATTTATATTTTCTTACTTTATTTGCAGCAAAAATATTTAACAATAACTTCATAATAAAGCCGGATTATTTCCTAATAATACTGGAACAGTTCATAAATTGTGTAGATTTTGTAATAGAAATTAAATTATGTAAGCAAAAATTAAAACAGTGAAACAATTTTTAAAGTACTAAAGCAAAACGACGTCACACCTTGAATGTTGATTGCGTTAACATAGATGAATCTGGTTGGGACATATTAAAATTAGAAAACTATTCTGATTGGGATTTGGTACTAATGCAGTGGAAACAAAGTCATCTATATATATAAATTTAATCTAATTATTATATTAATAATTATAAAAATAAACAAATTTATTACATATATATTGAATTTTTTTATATTTATGTTTTTTTATGGAAGTTTTATTATTTTAAATAATTTTAAATTAAAATAAAATGTCTCATTGAAGTATTGCGTCTTATAATTGGGGGTACTATTTAAATAAAAAATAGAAAATATTGTAGTTATTCGAAGTATAATATTATGGTAATATAAAAGCAATAATATAATTTTATGATAATCATAATATAATTGTAGGAATTATATTATAGTTGTTACGGGAACTATAATATGTTAACGTAGGACAATATTATGATAACCTACTAGGATCATATTATGTTCTGCATAGGGAACTATTTTACATGGTTGTACTAATTATGATACTAAACATTAATGATAGTTTCAGTTTCTGGTAGCCCGAATCATATTTCTTCTTTGCGTGTATCCATCTGAACAAGCCCACTTGTTTGGGAGCTAATTATGTGAAATACTCTAGATCAGTGGCCATTTGTGGAGAGTCTAATCTAATTATTACCACTGTTAAACAGTCAACAGTGCTCTGTTAATTGCAAAGTCTACCCTGTAAGAGGCAAGAAGTGGCGCTGCTAAAAGTGTATGTTTGCGTCTTTGGTTTTGAAATTAAATTTATCTTCACACACATGTTTCCGCGTCATAAAGATGCACGGTAAGGATGAGTGACTTGTAAAGTGTAAGTATCGCCTTACGAGAGAAGCCTCTGCTACTCAATTGTCTATTAAGACCATAATAGCACATGTTGGTGTTGAGTAACACTACGCTTGATCTCCAGACTGACATCATTTTTGCTAGTAATGGCGGAGCCACAATAAATAAATTCACTCACAATATCGAAAATATAATTATCGGCCGTGATCTAGTATTCAATACGCCGCGACTCCCTACTTGTCGGGAGCATATACTTCGTTTTGCCCTCGTTTACTGTCAGACCCATCATGATAGACTCCCGTTCAATAGCGTTAAAGGCAGCAGTAACCGATGCAGTAACTAGCAACAATTGCTGGTAAACATTTGTAGTGGAATACAATAGTAATACACCCGGTTTTTCGAAAATACCTTCACTTCTGTCGCCACATCCTGATTGAGTAAGGCATACTTATCTGACGATTTGCTAAACAATCGAATACGACAAGATCATACCGATTGCCTGCTACATCAAACGCTATCCCTTCGAATGGGGCCCCAAAGTTGCATTAGCTGAAACTGTTCTGTGTTACAAGACTCTACACTAAGAGGTGTAGATCTCTACCAATATTAGTGCTGTAGGACATAAAAATGTTTTTTTTTTGCATTCCCTTTACCTTTCATCCTCTCCTCCCACACTGGTCAACAACTCGTTAAAGCATAAAAGGTTTAATACAATAGAGCAATAACAACAACAAAGACAACATAAAAGTATTTCATATTAAATAGAAGAAGAATAACAAGAAGACTATTTGCTAAAATGCCACACAATTGTTACGAATAAAATGAGGCAAAAAAAACAAAGAAAAAAAGGAGGAGGAGGAAAAAAACCGCAGCAGACTAGAAAATAGAATTTCGCCTCTAATGGCTGGTAAATGTATTTTCTAAATTGGCAGAAGCCCCCTTTTTTATGTGCGGTACGTGAAAACTTTATTCGATACATTTTGCGGAAATCGTAAAAAAAAAAATATAAGAAAACAATGGAAAATGTTACGCGATTCTAAGTGAAATAAAGAAGGTTTTTCCAAATCCCTTTGATTTTATAAAAGCATTTAACATGAAAGAAAGGATTTTTTGTTTAATTTTTATGTAAAGTCTTGACAGTTTACATGATGCAGATTATTTAAAGCAATATTGCGGTATTCATTTGGAATTATAATCGTCAAATTCCAAAACGTGAACACTCGGACAGTAATCAGTGTTAAATTAATTCAAATTTTGCATTTTTAATGCGCGAATTTGATTTTTTCCGCTCATCGAGTTTTAATTTCTTATAAAACTCTTTAAAGTTATTTCTTTAAATTGTACCACCCTTACAACCGCCCAATATACCACGCCCTAAACCAATTACCACATTTATTCGAATAAACCGAGTTTTTGGCAGAAGACTTTCAGCAGTCGTCGAAAAAATATTTTCTTCTTATTTCGCTATTTTTGAGATGTCTAAGCCGGGAGTTGAACCACGAGCTCTTTGTCTAATAGGCCAACAAACCATCTACTAGACTATGACGACTTCGATAAACTTCCCGCTTCCATCGATCATTATTCTTTTACTCAGATTCGATTTTATTAAACACAGACGGCTTATGTCCGAACTACATAGTTCATCATACGTGAAACTATTTCCCAAGGCTTTCTATTAATCTGATTGCCTGTGCTTTCTAAAAATCGGTGAAACAGATCGTATGAGCTATGGACCTGAAATCGCCGTAGTCTAGTAGGTATTGTGCCTGCTTATAAGATGTAAAGCCTCCGATCAGACATCAAAACGAAAATATGAAAAAAAAAATATTTTTCGGCGACTACCTCCCAGCAGATTTCTGGCACAAACTGTGAGAGCAAATAAAATTGCCATCAAAAGTTTCTCAAAAATCTGTCGTTCGGAGTCGATTATAAACTGTAGGTCCCGTCATTTATGGATAAAATTAACACACACAATAAGTGGTGTGAGAAACTAGGACCATAATCTTGGCTCTTAGGGTTGTAATGACTAATTATGTATGTTATGTGTATTCGGTTTATGTCTGAACTACGTGGTTCACCATACGAGAAACTGTTTCCCAAGTCTTACTATTAATCTTGCTGACTTAACTTCTCAAAATTGGTCAAAGGAATGCCGCCAGTTGCTTGCCAGAAAGAAAACTCCTTTCTAGACATAAAAATAAAATAAAACTCGCGAGCGATTTTTTTCGTTTAGCTCGCGAGTTCTATATTTAATTCAGAGAAAGAAAAAAGATATTTTCGAACACTTATGCTTTTTTGAAAAGCAATGAAAACTTTTATTCGTACCTTATTTTCAGCAGGGAAAACAATAAATTTTGTGAAACCTTTTTCTCCTGTACGAAACATTTTTATTGTTTCAGTTGAGAGTCTTCAAATATTTTCCTGTTAAATTTCTGTGAAAATCTTAAACAATTCAAAAAAAAAAAATTTTTCAAATAAAATACTACGTGTTCTCTATTAAACCCCCCATAAAACGACATCCCACCCACATGCATAGAAATAATCGATAGAAAAAGGATTTTCGATATTCTATAATGCTTGAGGACATTTAGATTCGTTATGATATTTGTCATGAAATGGTAGTGGAGGGGCTTATTCATAATTTAGCAACGAGGGATAAAGGAAAACAAAGAGAACAGGACGTAAAGCAAAAACTAATAATAACGATTTACAAGACAAATCAAATAAAGAAAAAGAATTGAAGAGTTTCTATGAAAAAGAATCTGAAGCCCTTAAGTAATTCAAGTCCTTATTATCGAAAAGAAAACGAAAAAAAAAACGAATGAGGGATCAATAAACAAATTCAATGCCATTTAAGCTCATCCAACAGATTTACTGACAGCTTGACTTGATTGAAATAGACAAGTAAAGCATTAAATGCTCGTTCTTTACTAGGCAAAAACTTCATTATTTTACTTGCTATTGGTAATGAATGACACAATCTGTTTGCCTAACCTTTAAAACCCAAAAAGCTGATTAAACCTGACAAGTAAGTTTCTTTCTTTCCCCTCTTTTTTTCCTAACTTTTGGTTTTTTTGGTTTTTGTGTGGCATACACAAGAGATTTGTTAGAATTAAAGCATATGTATGTAGTCAGTCATAAAAGTATACAAGAACAGTGAGGGTCATAATTATAAGGTAATAGATTTTTTAATTTAATTTCATTGTCACATGATGTATAAACTGTGTTCAACTAAAATTCTGTTACGTTTTTACATTGTAGAAATGTATAAAACATGAGCTCGTAGATTGCAAATAAAATAAAAATAAATTCGTGTTTAGTTTTAATTAAAATTCTTTATTATTCGCACAATTCTGTGTGCCACTGTTCACAACTTGATGTAAACAACAACAATTCCTTTTCTTTGTTATTCATCTGTTTATACCCTTTGCATAAACAATAACAATTACTAGACAATTATTCGACAGATCTTTGTAACGGAGATCTTCAAACCACGATTGCTCTCTTTAAACACACCGCGTCGTCACACAAGACTGACTGAACTTCGTAGCATTCGTGGTATTAAATTTTTTAATTTTATTTAAACTCATTACTGTTGCTATAATTACGTTGCGTAGTGTATGATATTTCATTTTCATTACCACTTTATTTATGTATTTTTATGTGAAATATAAGCAAAAGTTTTTCCATAGTTTTTCGTTTTGAAATACTTGCAACATTTAAACTTTCAACATTGTATAGTAATTAGAGCCAGTAAGGAGGGAATAGGAAGGCAAGTGTATAATTTTTATGTGACATTTGTGCTGACACTATCACTCAAGTGCTTTAATTTCGTTATCCATATGGCATACACAGCACGCATTTATCGATTAAATGCCTTCAAATAAATGTTTAAGAGTGTTTTCCAAAATGTTAAAATTAAATGAAGCAAAAACAAATTTAATGAAATAAACATTAAATTTAAAGCTAAATGAGAAGCCTAAGATTGATTAAATTTAACCGCACTTTTAATATTTTTAAAACCAGAATTTATGCTACAAAGGGCGTTTGAAATATACTTTCCAAAACAAATGAATTTTACAACCCCGTTTGAAAGACTTTTTTAAATTTTATTTAAAATCATTCTGACATTTTCTACACAATAAATAGAACAATTCCAATTTTATTAATTTAAACAATTCTTTTCATTCCTTTCCAAGGGATTTGAATTGATTTTTAAATTTCATTTGACATTCGAAAAGAGCCATCAATCTTTATTAGTGTTTGAAACTATAAAAATGAAATTGAATGTCTAGCTGTCTGGTGGTTTTTTATGTCTTTGTTTTCAAATGGAAATAGAAATAATAGGTTACAGGGTTAGGCAAAAGAGGGATGCCATAGAAAATATTATATTGTTACGGAAATGAAACATCTAGATACCGGTGTTTTGATTTTACATCTTTTAACCTTAAAAATATGAACAAAAGCTACAAAAACAAAACAATGCTGTAAACAAACCTGTTTACAAATTATCGCACTGCGCACTCGGTTCAAACCCCAGGCCAGACGTGAAAATGAAAATATGAAAAAATATTTCTTCGGTGACTTCCCAGATCTTTGTAACGGAGATCTTGAAACCACGATTACTCTCTTCAAACGCACCGTAAACATCGCTGTTTACATTTGTTATTGTAGTGGTGGTTGTGTATTTCGTTTACATTTATTCTTTTGTGGATTTTTTGTTTTGCTGGTGTTTGTTGTTGCATTTTCGTTTACTTGTTTGCCATTTTTTTATGCTGGTGTTTGTTCTTATATTTTTGCAGTACGATAATTTGTAAACAGGTTTGTTTACAGCATTGTTTTGTTTTTGTAGCTTTTGTTTATAATTTTAATGATAAACGATGTAAAAGCAAAACACCAGTATCTAGATTTTTTCGTTTTCGTAACAATATTTAAACGTACTTAATAAAATATGCCAGCATAGATATTTTGATATGAAGTTGAAAGCTTTATTCAAAGAAGTGAATTGGTACTCAAATTGAATTGAAAATGAATGAATGCGTAAGTATTTCTGTATATCCGTATTTTTTTTTTTAATTCTACAACTCCTATGATAGCAAATAGAACTTTGAAACGTTTTGAGTCTTCACTGCTCACTAATTGAAATAAATTCGAATGCTCTGGTTTATTATGGCCAAAGTTTCTTACATTCTTTTAGTCTAATTATGTCACCACTTAACATTACTTGGAGACTTCAGTCTGAAAACAATGCGTATGGTATACTCTCCCTTTATAATCAAATGCTACTTTTTTTGTATCCTTGGAATAAGTCTGTTGTTTATTTGTTTTCTTGTTGTTTTTATGTTTCTATTTTATTACACACATGCTCTCTTTCTCGCCGTTTATGCTTATGCGAGTGTGCATAAGACATTTAATTCCCCAAAAAACCTCAATAAAACTTAAGGCATTTTCATTTCCAAGTATTTTATAGTCAGCATTAGCTTTCTAAGGTTAAAATGTATTGAGAGCCCAAATACGCTGCAAAGGATTTGCAATTCCTTTGCTTTTGTTATACCCTGCTTAGATTCAATAGACCATATTCTAAGCTCTACAAAGAGAATGACTCTAAAAATACTGAATGAAGATTATTAGAAGAATTTTAAAGATAAATTCGAATTTGAAAATCCAAAACGCAATCCATAAATTTTAGCAGCACCACATTAGGCGTTAACAAAGCAAAATTTCCTCCTAACAGAACAAAATTTGCCCTTAACAGAGCACTGTTAACTACTTAACAGTATCCATCTGAACTTGTTCAGGAGCTAATTTTGGGAAATACTCTACTAGGTACTCTACTCTAGATACTATAGATCAGCGGCCATTTTGGAACATATAAGGAATAGTACACCATACAGACAATATGCAAATGGTAGTCCAGAGAGTGCTCTTTCGAACCGTGGTAGTTGAAATAATTTTGAGAGTTGAGAAAATTACCGTCCTCCACTTCCATCAAGCATCCTTTACATTTCAACCCTTTTGTTCACAAATAATAATGATCGTATTGAGAATTATGTTTTATGTCAATAGTCTACAATAATTGCAAAGTAGAAGACTAATCTACAATTGCCACTGTTAAACAGTTAACAGTGCTCTGTTAATAGCAATGCTTACTCTGTTAGAGGCAAGAAATGGCGCTGCCAAAAGTGTGGGTTTGCGTCTTTGGTTTTTAAATTCGAATTTATCTTCTCACACATACAAAAAGTTAGATCCTGCTATCAAGACACAGACTTAGCCATTGTAGAGCAACAACAAATCCACTGCAAACTACAGAAATTATTACAAAACCCCACTTGCTGCTGTAGGGAGCTTACATAGTCGAATTTGAGTGCTGTTTTCGTTCAAAATGTCTGTCTTAATTTGTCTGACCTTAAATAAATTATCTTCAGGGAATTATAAAACAAAACAAAAAAAAAAAAAAGACGATAATAAAAATAAAATAAAAGAAAATAAAGATAAGCTCATGCTCTATATTTAAAAGCATAATAATATGTTATGAGTATTTAACGTAAGTAAATATTTGAAACTAAACTATAAAAGAAAGGAAATTATGTTTCTCATTTCTGATTAGCTCATGCTTGCCATGAAAAGTTTCTCAAAAATATGTGTTACGGCGTCGACTTTAAACTGAAGGGTCCCTCCCCTCATGGAAAAAATTAACACACACAACATGTGTGGTGTGAGAAACTAGGTTGTAGTCCTGACTAAAGCGTTGTGATGACCAATTAAGTAAGTAAGTCAAATCATAGTTACAAGGCTATGATGCTAAATCCAGACTCAATCGTTTCGGTTGCAGAAACGAATGCAATTCTGAAGTCGCTGTGTTCTAATAGTGCGTTGGCTTATTAGACATGAGGAAACGGTTCAAACCCCAGGTCAGACATCAAAACGGAAATATGAACATATATTTCTTCGGCAACTTCCTCTCAAAAGATTTCTGGCAAAAACTCGTAGCGTCAAATAAATCTGCCATGAAAATTTTCTCAAGAAATCTGTCATTCGGAATCGACTTTAAACTGTAGGTGCCGCTACTCATGCATAAAATTAAAACACACAGTATGAGTGAAGTGAGAAACTGGGTTGTAGTCCTCACTTACAAGCATCATATCATAGATATAAGACTGTGATGGTAAAATCAAGACTCAAACGTTTCGATTGCGGACAACAGTACAACCTAGACCGACAACAGAAGAAAACTTCATGGAATTCTTGTACAACAATACATCGTATTATCTTGAATTTATAAGCGATTTGAAGAAATGATGTTAAACAATGTATGGCTGTGTAGTTATTGTAATTTTTTTGGATTTATTAAATTCTTTACACACTAATATTACGGTATAACGTTTCTTTTTCTAAAACCAACAACTGTAGAATTCCATAAATTGGCCCAAATAAGCTTTACAAAATTGTAATAGCGAGCTGATGGATTACTGGTCTATGAAACAGATTGTTGCTCACTTTCGAAGAATTTTGTCTACCTTAAAAAGAGTTCTCATTAGGATATAAGAGTTAGTGGTTAGTATAACAGCAAGACATAGTCTAAATGACAAATTGTAAACTATTTTCCAAGTAAAATTAAAATCCTAGCCAAAGTTTCTCCATAATTAATTTCAAAAGCAAGCAAAATTGTTTCTATGCCATGATATCGCACTGCATTAATAATTCTGCAGAAATGTTTCTCAATCATAAATAATTTCACAAATAAATTTCTTCTAATTTAGATCCGATATGCGCCCCCACCCCCCTTTATTAATCTTTTATACACTTTCCTTCCCATTTTCAAGTCATAATAAGTTTTCATTTTCGGTTTTATGCGATTGTCTTACATTCTTTATCTGTCAGACAGACAACTACTCACAAACATTTATTCTACATTCTACAACAACAGCAACACTTTACTTCCACATTTCTTTCTTTCTTTCTCTCCCCTGGTTATGTATGCTTTTCTTCTTATGTTATCGTTTACATTTGTAATTGAAATCAAGAGGAATGAAATGGGGAGAAGGTGAGGGCATTTGAATTATTTTGGCATTTCATAACCTTGAAATTGTATACCTCATGTGTGTGTATAGGTTTTTATATCCGTTCCATGTAATATTTAATGCTACTCGTAAATACATACATATGTGTGCATGTGTGTATGCCGAAACTGTACATTCGTATGCAATGATAATGATGGTGGCAGTGGTGGCTGTGGTTGGTTGTTGGTTAAAGTTATGCCAGCAATAAACTTGGTTTCCCATCAACTCTTATTGAATATGTTTGAAAGCATACGCGTACATACAGGAATAAACTTTTACGTGTAGGTGCCTGAGTATTACAGTTTCACTTTTACCTTTACTTTGGCTTTCACTTTCTTTAAATACATGCTGACAGTGCATTTGGGGTCGTATATTTCTTCCTTTTTTTCTATTTTTGTGTAATAAATGAAGCGTTTAATAGAAAAACCATGATTAAATAAGCTCTTGGATTTGTTGCCCCAAAAGAAATGTGTTTTCCTGGTTTTATTTTGATTTATAATTTTACTGATTAGCAAACGTAAAAGAAAGATGGGAATCTTTCCTATTTATACAACGAACTTGGCCCTTAGAAGAAATTTAATTAATCAATTAAAGATAGTTAGTTGGCAGCAAAGAAAATCATAAAAATATGAATTATTTTCGTTCAAATTAAATATCCTTTAAGAATAAGGCGAAATGTTAGTGCTGTCTTTAGTGCTACTGAACGGGAGTCTTCCCGGCAAAACAAAGTATATCTTATCGACAAGCACAGACGTACGCCATATTGGATCTCAGATTACGGCCGATAACTATACTTTCGATAAAGTCAATTTACTTATATAGGCTTCGCCGTTACCACCAAAAATGATGTCAGTCTCTAGGTCAAGTGCAGGATCACTCTTGACAACAGGTGGTACTATGGTTTCAATAGCCAATTGAGTATCAGAGATCTCTCTTGTACGACAATACTGATATTCTACAAGACGCTCATCCTCCCCGTGCTTCTTTATGGCGCAGAAACATGGACCCTACTAAGCTCTGATGCAACACCCTCGAAAGTATTCGAGAGAAAAGTCCTAAGTAAGATGTTCAGTCCAGTACGAGTTGGAGATGATTTCCGCATCCGATTCAACACTGAGTTGTATGAGCTCCTCACCAACATGGACGCTATGCAGCGAATTAACATGCAGCGGCTGCGCTGGCTCGGCCATGTCGTTCGAATGGAGGAGGATGCCATGACGAAGAATGTACCTAACTTATGCCAATGCTATCATGTCAAATGTACTGAATTATAGAAAATCTATTCATAACGTATGCTTCTTCGTATTGCATTATAATTGGTCAATGCAAACATTTAGTCAGGATCACAACCCAGTTTCTCTCTCCACCCATGTTGTGTCTGTTAGTTTTATCAATGAATCTTGGGATCTACAGTTTAAGATCGATTTTTGAGCAACTCTTCATGGCAATTTTTTTTACTCTCAAAGTTCTTACCAGAAGACTGCTGAGAGGAAGTTGCCTAAAGAAAAATTTTTTATATTTCGTTTTGTTTGAGATGACTGAGTTTGAACCTTTAGCTCGCATCTAATAAGCCAATATATTACCTATTAGACTACGCCGATTTCAAATTCTAACATAGTAATAATTTCGTCAATACAACTTGTATCTCCCCCCCCCCCCCCACAACCTGTTTTGCCAGACTTTATGTTAAAAAAAAAACTACTAAACCAAACTACAGTGTATATTCGAAAGCTTTTATAAAAATACATCTATTTTTGCTTTAAGCAACATTTTAACCTCTGTGTTCTACTTAGGGATTCTCAATTCATTCAAACAAAGAAAATCAAGTAAAACGCTTGAAGGTACTAAAGAATTCCCATACAACTAATGCCACATTTAATAATGAAAAGAAAATAAAACCCGCACAAGCTTTAATTCTATAAACAAGTGGAAAAAAAACTACGCTAGGATTAGTTTTAAATGCGCCACTGAACAGTTTAAAAAAAGGAAAAAATTTTAATTGTTTTTGGTTTCCATTCAAGTACGGCAGCACTAGCTAACTAACTATTGTGCAACAGCCAACTATGGCAGCCAAAATAAAACAAAGACTGAATGAAGAATGCATGGAATAATGGATGTTAAATTCTATTGCCACTCGTTTTAAATTCATGGTAAAAATAGTTTATTTCGAGAGATATGCAATGAGAGAGAGTTAAACTGATATAGGCAACACATTTCTACACACACACACACAGACACACATTTCTATATGCATGTTTAAAAAAGCATTTATCTCAGCAATGCATGCAGCAGCAGGCTTTTGGTTTTTCTAACAGACACACTTACAGTAGGGTGGTACTAATTGTTACGTAGGAATTCTAAAGTAGAACTCTGTTAAGTAGAACTCTGTTAATTAGAACTCTGTTAAGTAGAACTCTATTAAGTAGAACTCTGTCAAGTAGAACTCTGTTAATTAGAACTCTGTTAAGTAGAACTCTGTCAAGTAGAACTCTGTTAGTTAGAACTCTTTTAAGTAGAGCTCTGTTAAGTAGAACTCTGTTAAGTAGAACTCTGTTAATTAGAACTCTGTTAATTAAAACTCTGTTAAGTAGAAAATTTTAATAGGAAAAGTCTCACATATAAACTACGTAAGGCTTTCACTCAAGGCAATTATTTGATCCACACTCCTTAGAATATAAAATATTGCGACAATCTGCAGAAGTAGGAAGATGGCCCAGCTTAAGTCACACGGATTTCGTCATAAACCAACAATCTTTCTATTTCTTCCAGAAATTTCGAGAATTAGTATTCCGAGCCATTGGGCATGCTTCCCTCTTAGGCAAATGTCCCATGAGGATGGGGATAAGATCAGAATTAGGAAAGAAAAATGAGTTGTTTCATCATAAAAATTTGAATTTTCGATTTTGATTTTATTCATCTGATATCGAGTCGTCATCTATTTCGCTTAGCCTTCAAATAAGGAAATCAATTAATGTGGCGTACATTGTCCACCCTAATAAACTTGTTTCAATCATGTCTGGAAAAACACAAAATCCATTTGGAGGTCATTTTTATTGTAGTTTTTTACTCATGTTTTGTCTTTCAATTCAGCACAAAAAGGAGACAACAAAAGCAGATAAAGAAGCAAAAACATCTGTTTACACTTAAAAATTGTGTAAAAATTGTTTTGTAAAGTAAAAAGGACGACAAAAATTTTGGGTGCAGAATGTGAACATGAACAATTAATTACGGCAGCAACACTTTTTTAGTTTCAAAGTCTATGGAAAGTATTTAAAAATGCGTAAGAAAATAAAGAAATCTGTTGTAGAATTTAAGAAATTTTGAGCAAAAAAAAGGGCTGAAAAAGAAACTGAGGATTTACTGAAAAAGGAAAAAATGAAATACTGCAACCGTCCCCCCAAGGGATGGATGCACTTAGGCCATATGGGGTCCATTGTAATACCACGGTTCATATCATTTATACCCTAGTCCTAGAACCACTCAGAGCTTTCAATGAAGCGCTTCAAACTGCCGCTGTCAATGTTCGACAAATCACCGAGGTCATCGATGTAGTAGGCATCAAGATGTCTCTTTTTCATTTGACATTGTGTCGGGCATGTTCCCAGTAGATGAAGAACAGTCTCCTCTTCCTCCTTATCTGTGCAGCTTCTACAGAAGTTCTTAGCGTGGTATCCCAGACAAAAGCATCTCGTGTGTGTACACATAATGCAATGCCCTGTCACGACTCCGACAACCGTACTTAGCATGCTTCTTTTAAGCAGCCTTGCAGTGCGACCTCTATCCAACCTTGGCCAGATTTTGTGCAGCGCATTGTTAATAATGAGCTTACAGGTCCTCAAAGGGACTCCAATAGTAAAGAATTTGTCAGAGAGTTCGATGGTCGTAATGTGTATGGCCAGTTCATTCGCTCTGCAATTATCCCGGTGTGTCCCGGAATCCAGATGATGTGTACAGTATATCTTTCCGTCACCCTGTCTAGGTATTTTCGGCAGCTGTAGACCATCCTGGAGTTCATCACATTAGAGCTCAGAGCCCTAATAGCCGGCTGGCTATCGGAGAGTTCGATGATGTTTCTATTGGGGACATTTGCATCCCAAATAATGGTAACCGCAGCCTGTATTACCAACACTTTCGCCTGAATTACGTTGCATCAATCCGGTAGCCTTAGAGATTCGGCTATACCGATTGACTCCGTGTAAATTCTGCTACCAATGATTCCTTGTTGTTGGGCTTAATTCTGTACAATATTCTATATCAGCTGGCTCTGTCAGATTCCACTCATATTAATCGCATATGAATAGTTACACTTTAGAAAGAAAGTCTTTTCGAATATGATCTCGAACTCTTCAAAATACTTTTCTCAGTATATTTTTTTTTAAATTTCTTTTTAAAATATTAAACAAATTTTGTATGTTTATTATTATTATCCATTCGTTATTACTTTTCTTCTTTTTTTTCAATTAAAATTTTATGCTCTTTCAACTGTTGCTCTTAATGTTGGCGTTAATTTTTATATTAAAAAAGCAACATACACACAACACAGAAGACAATGAGAAATAAAAATTTTGTCACACATTTCATTGACATTCGTTGTGGTAATGACATCCCACAGCATAAACAATATGAAACAATGAAACAATTAAAGCAATTTGCAGCTACAAAATGAGCAGCAGCTGCTGACATTTTGTGATAATACTTGTCACAGGCATTAACCGTCATTGTCATCATGAGCACTATCAAGCAACCAACCATCAAGCAACAACGGCAAGGAATGTCATTAAAATTAAAACTAAAATAACGTCAAATAAATACAAAGAAAGTACTTTAGTTTCCATACACAGAGACGAAAACAAAAAAGTACTTTCGAACAAATGAATACGCATACAAATCAGTAACGAACACGCATTTGGATTGTGGCCAATTGGCGATGTTATTTTGTGAAATAATTTGTTTTAAAACTTAATTTCCTAACAGATACGATTACACAAAGAAACGTCTCTTTTATGGCAATAATTACACTCATAAACTCTGTGTTCAATTACAATGGAATTGTCTAAAAATTTAATTGATGGTGAGCATGCCAATTGAAACCACAGACAATACACACAAATAACAACAGATTGTTGTCCCTTGTTGTTGCTTTTATTTTTCATTTTTTTGTAACCTAATACCGTCTAAAACCATGCCAAAACTATCTCCACAAAACGACAACGATACACTCAATTAGTATCACATAGCTAACAAATATGGCAGCAAAGTGAGAGAGAGGCAGAAGAGAAATGGCCGTAAATAATTCGTACACAAACCACAACTAACAAACCAATTGCCAAATAACAACATTGACTTCGAAATTATACAACCAAAGCCCAAAAATCTCTCTAAAGCTGTTAATTAAATCAACTGGACATGCTTATATACTCATAAATACAAAGAGAGCTAAGCCTTAATACACAAGAGAGCAGAGATTAAAGGGATGGAACAAATGCCTTACAAAAGGCCTTTTAAATAACTATTGTTACGAAAATGGAAAATCTATATACTGGTCTTTTGTTTTTACATCGCTTAACATTAAAATTATAAACAAAAGCTACAAAAACAAAACAATGCAGTAAACAAACCTGTTTACACATTATCATACTGCTTAATACAAACAAAGACCAGCATAAAAAATGGTAAACAACAATACACAAACAACACTACAATGATAAATGTAAACAGCGATGTTACATTTATATAGATTTCGAGAATGTGAAGTATTGAACATTGGCCTTCAAGAACATTCATCAGACTGTTGACGCTGATATATAAAAAGGCAAGGCAAAGCAGGCGACTGAGTTAGTAAAGTTCAGTAGCTCTTTTGTGAAGACGCGGTGCATCTGAAGAGAGTAATCGTGGTTGGAATATCTCTGTTACAAAGATCTGTCGAATAATTCTCTAGTAATCGTTATTGTTTATGCAAAGGGTTTAAAAAGAGTCATAACCAACAAAGCAATTGTTATTGTTTACATCAAGTTGTGAACAGTGGCACACAGAATTGTGCGAATAATAAAGAATAGAAGGGCATTGTCAAAGAAATCTGCATCCACGGCAGAAGTCATTAGATGGGAGCTGCATTCTTTTTTCCCCTAACAGAAGATCAGTAAGAATGGCCACTGTGATCGAGATGACGTTGCGATCAAGTACAAGTAACTGGTTCGTGCGCCCTCTATCCATCGAGGGTCAAGTGAGTCTACGGTGGAGCAGGGCACCTCATTGACCCATATGTTGGCGTTCCGAAAGAATTTCCGCGCAATTGCCAACTTAACCGACGTAAGTGGCATACCCAAGTCGATTGTCGAGAATGCCGGAAGGAGTACACAAGCTCTAAAGAGCTAGTCGGCTAATATTTCAAGGTAATGAGAGCCAAATTTGAGGCTTATTTAGTTAATTAATCATTACAACTCTTTAGTCAGGATTACAACCTAGTTTCTTACCTCACCTCTAGTATTAGGATGTGGCAGTTGGTTAGGCATACTTTGAGATAACTGTGCGTAATGTAAGACAACGTCTAGTCTCTCAACTGCTTGTAAGTTAAATAAATTCGGTCGAGACCAGAAAATTTTTAGGAAATTTCAAAAAAAAGTCGAGTTTGTTTAAAAACAAATTTCAAATCATTTGCACTTGTTTGGCATATGATATTCTTATTCGCATCAGCATGATTTTACATCCAAATAAAGGGAAAAAAATATTAAATTTAATGCAGGATGTTACAAGTAACAGAGAGAATGCATAAAAATAATAAAATGTCATTCCCTGCCTCTCTATCCTCCTCTCTCTCTCTCTCTCTCTCTCTCCTTATCTGAATTAATAACAAATGTGACAGATTTCAAAGGAAACAAGATATTTAAAGGACACCAAAAAGGAAGTCCAATGAAGTCCAGTTATGCTTTCGAGAAAAGTAAAAACAAGAAAACTTTACTTAACTCAAACTTGAGTTAAAATGAGATTCTTATACTTCTTCCTCACACATACAGTCACAGAATGAAATAGTTTTTCAATTTCTCCAACACATTTACAATATCCGTTTGATTTCCTTTTTTTCCCCACATAAGCAATTTTCCTCTGTGTTTATATTTCTAATCAAATAAAAACGAAGAAGAAAAAAAGGATGAATAAAAATAAAAGGGAATTGCATTTTAAATTTTATATTCGACCATCAACCGGAGAAAATATTTTCAAAAATTTATTCCAAAGAAAGCAGCGGGTAGGGGGCAGGTGGTTAGAAGAATGAAAAGCCATGATGACAAATTATTATCGTTTGGCAAATAAAATAAAAAAAGAGAAAAAAATGGAAAAAACATTAGATAAACTAGAATATCCTGCTAACATTCGTGCAATGTCATGGCGAATGTGTTATTGACATTCTGTTTCATTCGAGTTTCGATTTTCAATAAAAAAAATATTCCAAAAAACGGTGGAAAATGTACACAAAATATCGTGTTCTTTTTTTTTTGTATTTTGATTATGGAAAGTTTTTTCATTTGAACATTGTCACACGTTTCAATATAATAAATCTAATAAAATAAAATAAAATACCATCTGAAATGAAATGAAAATAAAAAACCATCAATAGCCGGTAAAAAGAGTGGAAGATGAAGAAAAAAGAGTACAAAAGAGGATGTAATAGTCAAGATTAAATTTCCTACACTACTGTCCATAAATTGGACTAAGAATACCATCTTATTACCATAAATTTTGTTTATCTATCCAATCTATAGACCATGGCTATGGCAATGACTTGCTAACACTAAATAACGAAAGTGGCTCATTTACTTTTTTGGGTGCCGAATTTAATGTGTCTGAAGATCAATTCGAATTTGAAAATTCAAGACGCAATCCAATTTTAGCAGCGACATACTTGAGATATTTAGATAATATTTAGAGAAAAATTTCCTCTTAACAGAACGAAATTTGCCCTTATTAGAGCACTGTTAGCTGTTTAACAGTATTCATCTGAATCAGCCCATTTGTTTAGGAGCTAATTTTAGTACCAAAAAATACTAGGTCTATGAGTACGAATTGTAGTCGCCGTAGTCTAGTAGGCAGTGTGTTGGCTTATTAGACGAAAGGCCCGAGTTCGAATCCCAGGTCAGACATCAAAACGAAAATATGAAAATATTTCTTCGGCGACTTCCTCTCAGCAGATTTCTGGCAAAAACTCTGAGAGTAAAAATTGCCATGAAAAGCTTCTCAAAAAATCTGTCGTTCGGAGTCGACTTTAAACTGTAGGTCCCGCCACTCATGTATAAAATTAACGCACACAACATGAGTGGTGTTGAGAAGCTAGGCCGTAATCCTGACTGAAGGGTTGTAATGGCCAATTATATATGTATGTATGTTTTATGTCAATAGTCTGCAATAATTGCAAAGTAAAAGACTAATCTACTTGTTGCCACTGTTACACAGTTAGCAGTGCTCTGTTAATATTAAAGTTTACCCTGTTAGAGACAAGAAGTGGCGCTGCTAAAAGTGTGGATTTGCGTCTTTGGTTTTTAAATTCAAATTTATCTTTACACACATCCGAAGTTATCAATGTAGTCTGTGAGGCCTACAAGTTAAGTTCTCTAAATTCAATTCAATTCTCTAAAACTAAGTTGTTGCAGCAAAACTAAAAATTCCCTCTGACAAAAGCTGCGAGAGTAACTTACTTACTTGACTTAGTTGATCATTACTACCCTTTAGTCAGGATAACAACCTAGCTTCTAAGTAGGAGGACCTACAGTACCAAGTCGACACCGAACGAGAGATTTTTGGGAATCCTTTCATAGGAATTTTTTTTATTCATGTTTCGTTTTATTAGAGATATATGAGCTGGAGTTTTAAAAAGAGACCTGGGTATAATGAGTCAACACACTACCTACCACTAGACTATAATGGTACTGACAGCATTTGCCGCTATTCTTTGTATTTGAAATCAGGCTGTAAGACTGACAAAAGGATTACACTGGCCAGAAATCAATGTAAGCAAGTTTATGCTTCAATTTCAACAGATAATCTCTTCAAGATTTAACAATAATAAGTCAGTTCAGTAAGAGCAAACCATGATAAAATTAATTAACCCCAGCCTCTGCTCTACAGCGAAACGGACCAATGCCTCAAACAAGACTATTAAAAGACTGGTCGCTGAGCCAATAAAGCCAGTTAAATAAGCGGCATAATTATATCCTCTCAATTTCCACTCTTCGCTGACTTTCTACTCCTTTACAGTGCAGGTACCGCTCTAGTTGAAGGCATAGATTGTCTTAATATTACATACGATTAGTAGGCAACGAGCTGCAATGCTCTCATTCACTTCAACCCACTCTCTCAAGGAAACTAGCCATGTGTTAAATTGCGACGAGTATACCAAATTCATTCAGATGAGGTCAAACAAACCAAGACATATACTTTTTGAACACACTGTACATATTAGAGAAATATTTTGAAAATAACTGACCTCCGATACAAAATGTATTAACGTTTTACCCCATTTTTATGCACTTTAGAAACGTTTAAATCAAACAACAATACAATAATTTACAACAAAATTTAAAACGATTTATTGGTTTTAATTCTGTATGTTTGGGGGGAAATATACCCACACAATCAGCCTTCGGAAGAAACTAATAAAACCTAATGGATGGATAAGAGGGCACACACATACTTACGCAATAAACATTTTCCAGCAGTCACGATTCAAGTTCGTGACTGTTGACTGGAGCAGTGAAATAAAGTTTTCACAGCAGCCAGAGTGTAGGAAATTAGGATCACAGGGAAACTCACGTCCGTTAAATAATAATGCAAGCAAGCAAGGCTGGTACATAATTCTGTCATTAAAATTGATGCCGTCTAAGCAGTTCAAGTTGATATTTTTACTCTTAAATTGTAGGTGTAAACAGCAACTAATGGATTCTACCACTAAAAAGGGGTTTAATTGCTCCTTCTTAAGAACTCATATTCTTTTCACATCGAAAAGAAGTTTTGGGCATGGAATTAAATTCTTTTGCAGGCAAAAATTTAAAGATGTTTTCTTGGCACAGAATAAACTGTTTGAAAAAGAAATAAAGAAACTTAAATGGAAATTTAATTTTCTTCTTCATGGCAATCTGCCCAAAAACAATCATACTCTCAAGCCTATGAATTTTATTTGTAGCATTTCTTGCAATTGGCGAAAAAATAATTTCTAAAACTTTTTCTATACCAAATTAAACAATAATTTCAGTTATTAGGAAAGAATTTTAAATGAATATAATACTGCTACAATCAACATGTGCATGTAAAGTTCAGTAAAAATATACAGTGAGCGTGAAAAGAAACTAAACATTAAAAAAGATGTTTTAACAACATAACAATAGAAAACATAACATAAGAAAAGAAAAAATTTCATAAAATTTTAAAATATTGTCGAATTTTTCGGGTACTCTCCTTAAGTGATAAAAGTTGAGTTAGAATTTTATCCTTAATGTACAGTTGCTTCTGAAGCTCACTGTATTTTAAATTTACAAATAGGCTAGGGTTACTAAAACTAAAAAAATGCCAATTGCGTGGCGATAAGTCCAGGGACTTATGGGCCGTCTGAAGGTTCAAAATTACTAAACAATTATTTTCGGTTTTTCCATAACGATAATACACTAGTGACGTGAATGTTTGCTTAAACATTGTATCAGGCTTCAGTCGAAGTCGCCGTAGTCTAGTAGGTAGTATGTTAGCTTAGTAGACGTAAGGCCACCGTTCAAACCCAAAATCACCATCAAAATCAAAATATTAAAAAAAATTTTCTTCGCCGACTTGCTCTCAGTAGATTTCTGGCAAAAACTTCTAAGAGCAGATAAAATTACCATGAAAAGTTTCTCAAAAATCTGTCGTACGGAGTCGACTTTAAACTCTAGGTCCCGCCACTCATGTATAAAATTAACGCACACAGCATAAGTAGTGTGAGAAGCTAGATCGTAATCCTATCTGAAGACTTATAATGATCAATTATGTAAAAAAAAATTATGATCAGGCATCAGCAACACTTATTAATTTGACGGCTGTGTTCAATAAAAAATTTAGTGCCGTAAAAAGTAACATGAAGATTGGAAAAATATCCACAAGAAAGTTTTTTTTTACTTCCTCTGGATACAAAACAATAAATAAAAATATTTTTTAGAACGGACCTCGTACATACATACAATATTTTGGTATTTCATTGAAACCTTTTAAATTCACAAATGTGCCCAATTACCGGCAAAGGCAATGCTCAAAGAAACCATATTATTTTCTTATAGAACCTCCATCCACGTTAGTGTTTAAGACATGACATCAAATCCACCTCCGAGCATATAGTACTTTCAAAGTTCAAAACATTAAACATTGATGCCAGAAACAAAAGAAAACCGAAAATAATTAAAAACAAGATTGATTGAAAAATTGTGGAAAAAGATCTTCAGTTCATTGACATTCTCTTTAAAAAGATAAATTAAGATTCAACGCATATACTCTTCAGTGTTGTGCCCGCCATGTAGCCAGGAAAACGGTAAAGATTCGTATACACCCACACACACATGTCCTCCTCGCTTAATTAATGTTGCGAAGAATTATTAAAAGGAGGAGAAAAACTGTCAATTTTCATTCAATATTCAATTTATCATCGTATCCATCATCGTTTCATTTCACTTCATGGCAGCGAAGAAAATATTTTTTTTTTTATCAGAAACCATTTTCTTTTTGTCCTTTTTTTACATTGTTTTACGGCTCAAGAGAAGAAAAAAAAAGAAAGAGCGAAAACACTCAACAGAAAATCAGATAAAAAGTGCCCTCATAGTTGAAGCCTCCAATATGAGCTTAAACTTCTACGAGGAGAACAGTAAAATCGAAGAATTATAAAAAACAGAAAAATATAAAGAAAATATAAGGAAACATAATGAAATTCTAGATACAGAAATGACCAGAAAAATAGCACAAAGTGTCTTAAGACAAAGTCTTCCCAATTCAAGTAACACGTGTATTCAAAGTTAATTGAAGGCAGAGAGCAATGAGTATTCAAAAAGATGAGTAGAATCGAATCGTACTCATAATTTCTGATACTTATACGCATTCGTACTTATTTTAATATTATGGAACCTCCTCTACACATATTCAAAGCTTGAAGTACTCATCACATTCATACTTAACAACACGTATGATGTTGTTTGATTTCGACTCTCAATAACTCAACATATACACGCAGCACAAAATAAGTATGAATCGCGTACGAACACTAAAATACTCACTAGAAGGTTGTGTGTTTGATCGAGTCACTCGAATCATTTCTAAGTATTCAAAGTATTTTTCTAAAGTTATGAATCTAAACGAGTTGGCTAGCTTATGAATCAAACATATTTCGAATGGTATGAGTTTGATGTCTACGTTGTTGTACTCATACTCATTGCAACCTGTAAATCAACGTTGTAGTGAGAGTACAAATGAATCAGAATACATAGTTAAATTTCAATATTCTTGACTCACTTATATTCAAAATTTCATGAGTGCTTATGAGTAACGAAAAAACGATTCATTACTGATCGCTGGAAGCTACTACCAAGGGAGTCGTAAACAAGTGCCGACATTTTTTAGTCTCCTAAATATCAAGAGACAAAATAAATCGATTTTAATTAAATTTGAAAAACAAAAAAACCATACATTTTTCCATTCTGTACCCCAAAAAAAAAAAAAAAAGAAACAAGACTTTATCAACATGAAATTAAAGCTCATTTATGGCGAAGAATTTGTCTTTAGGATGGAGACAAAACACTCATAAATCAAATAAGTGCCATTTTAACTAGGCTACACATACACACACTCTCTCTCTCTCTCTCATATATACACACACAGCCGAACATACATAAGTATGTAAGTAGATATAAAAATTGTAGGGATGCCAGATCAACAAAACTGTAAAACCAATAATTTTGGCAAATCACTGATACACACAAATTCCCAAAAAAAGTAAAAAAAAATCTTAACCGTTAGGCCAAACAGACTTAAACCTTGTATTGGCCAGACATTCTAGGAAGAACTTCTACTAATTTTTTTCACTTCTTCTTTTTTTAACAGACTAGACCATCTGGCCAAAATTCGTGGGTTTTGAATAATTTTATGTTGTATTGAATACAAAATTTTAACAAAAATCTGTATCACATTTTAATTTCTCTTAAGTAATTCACCTGAAGTGAAGTCTCCATAGTCTAGTAAGTAGTGTGTTGGCTTATTAGCTATGAGCCTGTGATTCGAACCTCAGCTCAGATATCTCCAACAAAATGACACTATTCCTTTCAGCAATTTGTTTCTTTTTTTTTTTGGCAAAAACTACGAGAGCAAATAAAATTGCCATGAAATTTACTTAATTTAGTCATCAAAAGCCTTTAGTCAGGATTATGACCTCGCGACTCACAACACCTATGCTTTGTGTGTGTCTTAATTTTATGCATATATGACGAGGCCTACAGCTTAAAGGCGACTCCGAACGACAGGTTACTGAGAAATAATTTTATTTGACGCTCAGAGGATTTGAAAAAAATTTTAAAGACGAACAGAGAATACACACATACATACATATAGAATTCGTCATACCACTCAGTATTAGTCAGGCAGCCTCTATGAAAGTTCAATATTAAAACCTCTGATAAATATACAACAGCCACCTCTGTCCATTGTTTTGGAAACACCGCAAGAAAGCTCAAAGGTTCCATTGTAAGCAAACGGATCTTGAGAGCAGAATTACCAATTTGAAATTCTTAATGTTCTATTCAAACACAGTTGTGATTAACTCCAGTTAATGTCTTGCAGTGGCTTAAATAATTATAAAATCCTAGATATAAAGACGCTGCTGTGGCATCCCTAAAATAGATTTTTCTACAACAATAAGTTTTTATTATAGACACACACACACACACATACATAGAAATGGACATTCACATCATTTTTATGACTCACATCCCCAGATTAAGTTTCTTTGTTGCATTCATATATCGATATACAACGTGTGTGTGATGCATGTGTTCTGGCAAATGAAACACAATTTCTGGACAAAATTGACAATTTTATACTCTTGTGCTGTGGAAGCATTTTCATATCACAACGAAACTGAATGCAAAGTTTTATCCCAGAGATGATTAACATATTGAGAGAGAGATTTGTTTATGCCCTACAGCTGTTATACAAGCTTTACTTCACACGGGAAAATGCTGAAACTTGAGAAAAACATTTTGGTATTGGAATTTATATAAAGAGTACTTTTATTATAAGTTTATAGAGTGTCATCAAATTCCCCCATGGATGTCATAAAAAATATTGATTCCAGTTTAATTATGTTGGTTGTCTTTGTTTTCGTTTTTGGCTCATTGTTTGGTTGGCAGCATGTAACACTGTTAAGCGGATTTTACTGCTTTTCCAAGCTATTTTTTCATCACTGTGTTCTCCAAACAAAATAAAGGCACGAGACATTCATACACACTGCACTTTATAGACACCAGAGGTCAGAAATGATTCGTTTTTTCGCTACTCATAAGCACTCATTGAATTGTGAATACATATAAGTGAATCAACAATATTGAAATTTAACTATGTACTCTGATTCATTAATACTCACTACAAAATTGATTTATAAGTACAGGTTGCAATGAGTATGGGTACAATGTTGACATCAAACTTATACCTTTTAAAACATGTTTCATTCATGAGACTCATTCACGCTCATAACTTTAGAAAAATACTTCGAATACTTAAAGTGACTCGAATCATTCATCAAAATGTACAGTCTTAGTTGTTAGGCACTTAAAGACACACAAGCACAACAGACAGAGCAGCAAGCAGAGTAAACACACAACCTTCTAGTGAGTATTTCAGTGTTCGTACGCGACTCATACTTATTTTGTGCTGCGTGTATATGTTGAGTTATGGAGAGTCGAAATCAACAACATTATACGTGTTGTTAAGTATGAATATGAGGAGTACTACAAACTTTCAATATGAGTAGAGTAGGTTCCACGATATTCAACTAAGTATTCATGTATAAGTATCAGGAATTATGAGTACGATTCGATTCCACTCATCTTTTTGAATACTCATTGCTGATCTCTGGTACACACTTCCTTCCTTTTGTTTGTTAATCTATTGTGTCAGAGTTCCTGACAGTAAATATGCGTGTGTGTGTGTGGCTTTCTGTGTATGCACGTGTGTTTCTATAAGGAAATACAATATAATACAGTGTGTCAATGTGACAATAATTTGATGTTTTTTCCTCGTAAATTTAATTTTTTTCGTGCTTTTTTAGTTGTGACTTTTTTATTCTCTGTGCGCTCCAATAAAATGAGTTTTTTTTGCTTTCATTCTATGGCATTTTATGTTGTATTTTTAATGACGCATAATAAAGAATATTTTTTTTTATTTATTGAATGACATCTTTTATTCGCTTTTATATCAGCGATACTGGTGGTCATCCATCGTCAAAGTAATTTTCATGTGGTGGAAGACGACACTTTTTTACGAGCCTATACACACAGATTTTTTATAAGAAAACAAAAACTTTTTTCTTCCACGTTAATACATATTGTTTGTGTGTTTAATTATTTGGTTTCGGTTTTTTCAAAAGAAAGCTCCGCCAATTAATTGTGTGTGCGTGTGTGTAATTTTCTTATTAATTGCATAAATTGTTTAAACGTTTAAAGGCAATTGCATGGCAATTTGTTTTTATTCTTGGTGACCAATTACAAAGGAAATCATTTTAAAAGTTAATCGAAAAAGGCATGAATTTTTCTTTTTATTTCAGCCATAAAAAGCCATGTAAGGACTTCATGGCATATTGTGTAGAATTTAATGAGAATGTAATGAAGACATAAAGAAGAAAGCAAATGTAATTGGCTTCGTGGTATTAAGAGAAATAAATTTATTTATTTTTTTTTTTTTGTAAGAGATTTGAAGATAAAATCGTATTTAAATACCAAAGACGCAAACCCACACTTTTAGCAGCGTCACTTCTTGTATCTAACAGGGTAAACTTTGCCATTAGCAGAGCACTGTTAACTGTTTCTGAAATGTTCGAAAATGGCCACTGATCTTTTAAAGAATTTTCAAGCAAAAAAAAATTGATGTTTTGAAAGTCAATTTTCTCAATACCATATCACTTTATATGTGACTATATTGCTAATTATATTAAGAGGCCCTTGGAACCTTCGTTTGCGTATAGTATGGTACACATGGACCTAGTGTATTTCCCAAAATTAGCTCCTAAACAATTGGGCTTGTTCAGATGGATACTGTTAAATAGCTAACAGTGCTCTCTTGAGGGCAAATTTTGTTATGTTAACGCCAAATGTGGCGCTGCTATAATTTACGGTTTGCGTCTTTAATTTTTAAATTCGAATTTATCTTCACACACATTATCCGAAGTTGAGTATCCACTCATATTAAAAAGATTCATTTCATAATTGAACTCTAAGATGAGAGTTAAGAAAGTAATGCTTACAGACTCGCTTTAATGTACTCAAATGTATGAAATGAAGGTCATTGAAATTCATGCAAAATTATAATGTTTTCTATGATTATTTAATTGAATAAAAAAATTCAATAGAAAAAGTTTTTGAAATAGACAGACCAAATCAAATATTTGAATTTCAAATACGTTTTACGATTCTTATCATTTTAAATTCAGTATACCAGCCATGAAATCATAATGTTGAAGAGAAATGAGTCACAAAAATGCGAAAATTGTTGTTGTGAGAGTGTCAATAATTAATTCGTAGAAATTTATCTCCTTCTCTCGGCATAATACATGACTTGAAGAAGGATTTTGTTTTCATTTTCAGCCCATGGATAAAATAATCGATAAAGAGGCAAGAAACCCTTTTTCAATTATTTACGAATAAATTTCCATTACAAGCAGCGGGCAAAATTTAATTTGTTTAATTGACAAAATTTTCAAGCAATTAATGGCTATTCAGTAGGGTTTGAATAGAAGAAAATTAAGATTTCAGAAATTCAGCAAATATTTGCTGAATATTTACGAATAAGAAATAGACGTAAATTTTATTTGTTTTAAATGCCAATAAAACATCTCAAATTGTATTCGTTAAGGAACGCTGTAGAAGTCATCATAGTCTAATAGGCAAAGTGCTAGCTTATTAGACGTCAAATCTCAACCCAGACATTTCGGAATAAAACAAAGTTTGAAAAAATTTTTCTTAAGTCGCTACCTTTCAGCAGTCATCTGGCAAAAACTCTGAGAATAAAATAAAGTTGTCATAAAACTATCCTTCAGAGACGATATAAAACTATGAGGCCCGCCACTCATATATAAAAGTTAATGCACACCAGAGATCAACAATGAATCGCTTTTTCGCTACTCATAAGCACTTATAAAATTTGGATTGTATGTAAGTGAGTCAACAATATTAAAATTTAGCTATGTACACTTTTCATTCGTACTCACTACAACGTTGATTTATAGGTACAGATTGCAATGAGTATGGGTACAATGTTCACATCAAACTCATAACATTCGAAATATATTTGATTCATAAGCCAGCCTACTCATTTAGATTCAAAACTTTAGAAAAATACTTATAATCGATTCGAGTGATTCGAATCATACATCAAAATTTACAGTCTTTGTTATTGTTGCGTTTACAATAAAAGAAAACGGACACATAAGCAAAGAAGACAGAGCAGCAGGCAGAGCAAACTCACAACCTTCTAGTGAGTGTTCGTGCGCGATTCATACTTATTTTCTGATTCGTGTATATGTTGAGTTATGGAGAGTCGAAATCAATAACATACGTGTTGCTAAGTATGAATATGAGGAGTACTGCAAACTTTCAATATGAGTAGAGGACATCCACGATATTTAAATAAGTATGAATGCGTATCGTAAGTATCAGAAATTATGAATATGATTCGGTTCTACTCATTTTTTTGAATACTTATTGCTGATCTCTGATGCACACAGCATGCATGGTTTGAGATTATAAGGACCAATTAACTAAATAAGTAAAGAACGCTGTTTTATTACATTGTGCTTGCAATTGAAATATGCTCTCACTTGAGTATCCCTTACATAATGAAATGATTTGTTAAGTAAATCTCTTAATTATTACAAAAATAATGTAAATTATTGTATTAAAGTGTCAGTCGTTCTGTAAGAAATTTGTAGCCATCAGTAACAAAAGTAAAAAAAAATTTCACTAGCTGTAAATGGCATCAACGTAAGCGAATTTTGATTAATGAATTATGCGTCGTATTCACAAGGGTGCAGCGAGCTTAGCTCAGCCCAGTGCTTTTAAAATTACGTAAGATTGTAGAATGTACATACATACGTACATTGACATTCATATATACATTTTTTTTTTACAAAAAATAAATTTCTATTAAAAATTTACAAAAAAAAAATATTTTCAATGTTAATAAAACTGTGATAGATTTTGAAAATACCTTCCCTATGTTGCTTGTTATATGTACAGTGAGCGTCAAAAATATACCCTAATAAATTACCGTTATTTTTATTTTAAAATTGTTTCATTGCCAGTTTTTAAAATTAGAAAAAAAAGAAATTACAAAAAATTTCAAAATGTTGTAAAATTTTATCGGTTACTCTCTTTAAGTAGTAAAATTTGAGTTTGGTGATTGTTAGAACTTTATCCATGGTGTATAAATACTTTTGACTCTCACTGTATGTGTGATTATTTGTATACCATGCGTCTGGCTATCGAACTACTACATTTTTTCTTTTTAAGGCGAATGCATTTGTTTTCATTTAATCAATTTCATAACCCTGATGCTGTCAAAACGTAAGATTTATTATGTCAAGGCTATTATTCTACAACACAACTGACATGCAAAATACAACAAAGACAATAAAAACAATAACCATAGTTTGCTAACACAATAATAGAGTCGAGAGAACAGAGAGAGAGAGAGAGAGACAATAGTATTCAAACAAGTTGTTAAATTAACAACAACAATGGTTCTATGTCCACATGCACTGCATCATGTGTAAATGCAAACGTATACGTGGTATACAGGAAAAAGGCAGATGAAGGAAATAAAAAAATAACACACACACACACACACATTTATAACATTGGAATTTGCAACAATAATATACAATCCATATATACTACTGCACATGAATGTTTGTTAAAAGAAAAATTAAGGAAATTCTGCGAACTATAACTTCATATAAAAGAAAATGAAGGAAATAGAATTTTTTTCTCCCTCTCTCTCTCTCTCTCTCACTCATAAATATTTTCAGAGAAACCTTAAAATTGTTTTTTTGTTTAAGAAATGAAAGCAAACCATGGGAGTAATTGTTGCCTTTCCTTTATTTCTTATTGTTTTCTTCATCTCAATGCAGTTTTTTCTCCGCAAATATATTTCTCTCCTCTGCTCCTCTTCTCCTACTCTCTAACTCACTCCATCAATCTCTCCTTGTGTATTTATTACGACAGAGATGTTGTTAATATAAGGTCTCTTCAAATAAAACACGGGAACAATTATTTATTCACCTTTATTTACATGCACAAATCTCTACTCAATTAAAACTTGGGGTTTCCTTTTTCTCACTTGTGTGTGTATGTGTACGTGTAAGGTAAACTATTTAAATTTCTCTGAAAGCAAACAAGTGCAAAATAAAGACTCGGGTTTACAAACAAATTCTCATATACATAAATTTATGCATATAAGCACAGTTGTGAGAAGTTAAATAGCACAGGATGTTGTTAAAATTTCGAAAATTAACGAACCAATGCATTATAATAGAAATTTTTTAATTAAAAATTTATAAACAAGAACTGAAATATCGAAATATTGTCAAATTTTTTTAGGGCACTGTCCTTAAGGGGTAAAAGTTAGGTTTAGTGATTATTATGATTTTATTTTTAGTGTACAGTTTCTTTTGATGCTCACTGTAGATTAAAACAGTTTTATGGTGCTACTTCATTAATCTTTACTGCTTTGAAAACATACAAGTGCTTATGTTACGTTGAAAACTAATTTCGCAAAACTTAAGTAAAGAATTGTAATTAAAATCCTTAAATAAATATTTAAATTACAGAATATCAGAACCTTTCTTTTTTTTAAGTATCAAATCCAATTTTTTTTTTTGCCGACACTTGCAAACAACATCTCTAGAGAGGAGCAAACAACACTGAACAAACATCAGAGGTTATGTATGTAAAAAGCTTATGATGCCTGTGCCGTATAACTAAAACCAAAAATATTAAATCATAATAAATCCCCTCAACAACTCTTAAGCTGGTATCACTTTCTTCGTGCAACTTTTGTAGCGTGGTAGGCAAAAAGGTATAACAGCAGAAGGAATTATTACAGAACTTTTTCAATAAAATAAGAAAGGTTTTCAAACGATTTTCTTACAAAATTACAAGAGTTTAATCACACTAAAGAGATTCACAAAAGTAAGCAAAGAAACAAACAAAACCAAGGTTTGGTTCATAACTTGACTTGTACTGTTTTACGTTTCACTTATAAATATTTCCCTGAGAGTTTAACTTGATGTTTTTGACAGCCTTCAGAAGAGCAAACATTTTCCTTCACTCATTTTATCTACATATATATCATGCATGCATGATGGATGGCAATTTACATCATAGGCACACACACACACACACAGATGCCAAACAAACACACACATTTGATTAAGAGTATATTGCTCCCATCATACTCTAACTGTTGTTGCTTCTCTTTTTTTTTCTGTGCTTTATTTTGGAGATGATTTTGATGCTTTTTGCAAACACTCCTCTACATACACAATCAAAAATCTGGTCACGTACTCTCACATTTGTTTGCATGTTACACAAGTAGTTTGCATACTAGAGCACCCTATACTACCTGAGGAATCCTTATACAGCATATGATGCTAGTACTGCTGGTGTTGCATCATCTTATAAGTAAGTAAAGAGTGGAAAATATTCGTCCTTAACCGATCATTTCATTCCATACTTTCGTGTTGTGGACGATTGAGTGCTCGCTTGTCCAAAATATTTGTATCAAAATTTGTTTATTTTTGTGTGAGCCTTCATTGATAAATATATTTACTCTCCGGGGTCACTCTCATGTCTCTTCTTTGGGATAACAAAGCTCTCATATGAGAATGGGTACGTGTGTAAATAAATAAATATGACATGTATGTAAACACACAGAGAGAGTGACTTAATAAACATACCCTGACTACTGTCTGCATTCGTATACCCACACACAGACACACTCCTACTCGAACTTCAATACATACAGTAAGAGTCAAAAGAAACTGTACATTAAAAAAAAAATTATACATTAATAAATTACCGTTATTTTTTATTTTAAAATTGTGTCATTAGCAGTTTTTAAAATCGAAACAAAAAAATTACAAAAAAATTTCGAAATATTGTCAAATTTTTTTAGGGCACTCTCCTTAAGTGGTAAAAGTTGAGTTTATTTGTGATTGTTAGAATTTTATCCGTAGTATCAGTTTCTTTTGATGCTCACTGTATGTCCTACACGTAGCCATACATATACATGCATATGTGTGGGAGTAAAGAAAAAGTCTCGTTCGTAATAATTCCAGGAAATTTTCATTTTTGGCCAAAAAAGAAACAAAAAAAAAACGTTTTCTTAAACGGATTAAATTGAAGGCCTTAATACCTTTTATTAGGTTTTAAGGATTATGGTTACAAGTCGGTTAAGTAAGTAAATAAATAAAGAAATAAAACGAAGAGACAGCTGCAGCAGCATCAGCAGCAATAGTAGTTTAGGGATTGGTTTTTTCCTGAGAATTCCTTTTGATTGTGGCATTTATGGAATGGAAAACAGAAAATAAATTGAATTTACTTGCCTAACCAAGGAGACTTAATCAAAGCAATTGGGAGCTAAATGCACTTCGGATCAAATGAACGCAAAATTGGGAATTAATTTCAAAAGAAAAACGAAAAAAATTATTTTGATTACCACACGCTTTCTTTATTTACTTAGACGCAGGCATTAAAACATAACCAAGAAGCTTACTGAAGACACCTAAAGTTGAACAACTAAAATGTAATCCGAGAGCTTTATTGATCAGATTGGATTTTGATTCAGTATGTTTAGGGCTCATGAAGATATGAATTAACTATAGATCGCCTGTTTTCTAATTAAGCTGCTTTCGACATTTCAGAGTTGATATCAAAAAATGTGTGAGAAGATAAATTCGAATTTAAAAAACAAAGACGCAAACCAACAATCTTAGCAGCGCCACTTCTTACTTCTAACAGGGTAAACTTTGCTATTAACAGAGCACTGTTAACTGTTTAACAGTATCCATCACAATACCTTATCACTTTTTATGTGACTATATTGCTGATTACATTAAAAGGCCTTGGAACATTACTTTGAGTATTATATGGTACTCATAGACCTAGTATTTGTCCTAAAATTAGCACCTAAACAAGTGGGCTTGTTCAGATGGATACTGTTAAACAGCCAACAGTGCTCTGTTAAGGGCAAATTTTGTTCTGTTTAAAGAAAATTTTGCTAAAATTTATGGATTGCGTCTTGGATTTACAAATTCGAATTTGTCCTCACACACATTATCAGTCAACCTGTTAACGAAATAGCTCACATTCCTAACGTTTATAGATCTCAAAAAAGAACTCCCAGATTTAAATTAAAATTCCTTCTTTTAATACGTTTTTAAGATACTTAAGCTTATGACAAATTAATGTAAAACACTTGGTATTATTCAAATGAGGGTAGTTTGTATTCTATTTGTATTGTTTAGAGATGATAAAATCATAAAATCCTTTCATAAAAATTTACATCAAACAACCAACAAATTGAATTTGTTTTCCTATCTTTCTTCGAAATCCATAGATTTCCTTCTTTTTCCTTTCTTTTGAAGTAAATCGTCTTGCAAGTTTATTTACATTTCAAATCTTTGCTAAACTGATTATTGTGTAAACAATTACAAGAGGAAAATGTAAATTATAAATACATTAACGCCATTGTTGTTGGTAACATCATTATCATCGTCATCATCATAATTATGTTCACAACAATCTTCATCCGTCTCCAATCACACACATGTCACAACAATCAACATGAATGTCCTCTAAAAGGCCTTTCAAAGCCATTGTATGTCGTTGTTGTCGTTTCATCACAGCACATCAAAATACATTGTCTACATGCCTGTTATCTCTGGCTCTCTCTCTCTCTGTGTCTACATATATTACATTACCATACAATCGTAGTTCATGTATGTAAATTAAGGAATTTTACAGGGATTCACTCAAATCTATAGAAAATAAAAGAACATATGTAGGGCTTGTGTATGTGTGTATTTGCGTGTCTTTCTGCTTAACAAATTTGTTCTTAATAAACACATGACTATGAATATAGAGAGAAAGCGAAGAGAGAGAGAGAATTCAAATATTCCATCATGTTGCTCAATTTCATAGTGGAGGTAAAACCAGTGGTAACCAGTTTAGATTGTATTACTTACGCTCTGTTTACGTCTTTAGCATATTTCTCTTGTGTTACTTTAGTATGGCTTTCTTACGGTCAGACTTTACATATGACATCTCATACATCGAATACTTATTATCAATTGTCGTAATAAGACAAGAATAAAATTATTGAGTTAGGCAGTATTCAAACAGGACAAGAAGCAACAAATGTACATAAGGCATTCGGATAATTGATAGGCTGACTGGGGATATGTAGGTGTTACCCGGCTATTGATGATACAACAATGCTCAATGGTATACTTGTTAGAATGAGGTCTAGTGTGAACTAAAAAAAACCAAGAGACCTGCAGCGAACAGAAATGAACACCGTACATAAAACTTTAGAAGAAAGGCTGCCAAAACAGATATCCAAACACAACACACATTCGGGCTCGTGATAAGCATCCAGTAAAAAATCGTGTTTTTTTTCAAAATTAAATTTCTCGAATCTCAAAATTATTGCAGCCAACCCACTGCCACGATTCGAAAGAGGACCTTCTGGACAACAATTTACATATAGTCTGTATGGCATACTATTTCTTATATGTTCCTAAAGTGACCACCGATCTTGTAGAAAATTTTCAATCAAAAAATTTATATTTTAAAAGGCAATTTTCTCAATATCGTTTCACTTTATATAGGACTATATTGCTGATTATATTAAGAGGCCTTGAAAACTTCATTTGAGTATGATATGGTACCCATAAACATAGTATTTGTCATAAAATTAGCTCCTACTGTTAAACAGCTAACAGTGCTCTGTTAAGGGCAAATTTCTGTTCTGTCAAGGGAAAATTTTGCTCTGTTAACGACAAATGTGGCGCTGCTAAAATTTATTCAAATTCGAATTGATCTTCACAGAGGGTGCTTTTTCGAACTGTGGTAGTAGGATAGCTGGAATAATTTTGAAAGTTGAAAAAATGTTCCCCCTCACAAATAACAATGATAATAATGAGTATTCAATTTTATATCAATAGTCTGCACTAATTGCTAAGTAGTAGAATAATCTACTATTGCCACTGTTAAACAGTTAACAGTGCTCTGTTAATAGCATAGTTTACCCTGTTAGAGACAAGAAGTGGCGCTGCTAAATGTGTGGGTTTGCGTCTTTGGTTTTTAAATTCGAATTTATCTTCACACACATTGATAATTCTATTGTATGGCATTCTATTGCATGCTGCATTCATCTTATAAGATTTACACTTCCAATAATTATATTCGTTTCCTTCAAAAGACAAAAGTTGAATATTCATGGCACAAACATATTAAAGATATGCTGCAGCACTCATCTAATGATTACAATTCTGTTGATATTCTTGTCAATACTGAAGTTATGAAAGCAAATCATATGTTTTGTATTCAAAACAAAACTGCATAGTAAGCCAGATAAACAACAAATGCTTGCAAACTTAATTAATACAAAAATAAAGTCAAATCAAACTATTCTAGTTCAGGCACCTTAAGGCTCTTAAACTTTATTAAAATATCACATGGCTTATTATAAATGAATTAATCTTCTTTAAAATTGATTCAATGAAAATTGCATTCATTTTTTGCCAAGCTAATAACATTGGGAACTTGACCAATACAAACTCGTTAGATTACCACTACGACCAAATGAAATCAAATGTCAGTTTATATAATCGTTAGTTAGTGGGATTCCATTCACAAAACGTAATAGACCACAAGCTTAGCTAGAAACAGAAACAGAAATGCAAACATCACTGAAATGAAATGATTTTTGCATTTTATTACGTCAGAAATATTAACAACCCACTGGCTTTACCCATTTTATCTATTTCTAGCCATCGCATGAAGGCATAAAACGAAATGAGTTACAGTGTGACAGAGATTACATGCTACAGAGTTAACACAGTTTGAATTTAGATTTAAAAAATTATTCTAAAAGAGGATTGTAATGCAGGCCAACAGATTTGCTTTCCAAATATCAAAGGACTTTTACTTAACACAAAGGAGCATATAATTAAGTTGTCTTCTCACTTGGTTACTTATCCTTAGTATGTATTTGTTTTCTTTTCCTTGAAAAATCGAATTTGAATTTGCGTTGCCTTTAACGATTTCCATTCTGTGGACAAACACATCAATATGATTACAACTGAGGAAACATCGAACAAATTAGAATTTAATGCCCACAAATGCACAGGAGAAGGGAAACGAACAAAAAAAAATAGACATTTTCATAATCCATCATTTACTACCCATTATATAATGGAAATGGTTTACTGGATTGATTATTTTTTTTTTCTATTAGAGACAACAGATGATGCAATTGTGATACATAAAATATAACAACAAAAATATAAAAACAAAGGCTATTAATTTCATATTGAATGATTAACTTGCAGACCGGCAAACCTTAAGTAAGTTATGTTAGGTATTAGAGGCAGAAAAAGGTGCAATTTTCAGTGCTTTTGCACTTCACTTCTTGATACTGTTATGTTTTTACCCTTTGAAAATATGAGTTCGTAGATTGCAAATAAAATTAAAATAAACTTGTGTTTAGTTTTAATTAAAATCCTTTATTATTCACACAATTTTGTATGATGTAAACTTGATGTAAACAACAACAATTGCTTTTCGTTGTTATTCTTCTGTTTATACCCTTTGCATAAACAATAACACTTACTACACAATTATTCGACAGATCTTTGTGACGGAGATCTTCAAACCATTACTCTCTTCAAACGCATCGCGTCTTCACACAAGACTGACTGAACTTCACTAACTCAGTCGTCTGCTTTGCCTTGCCATTTATATGGCAACGCAAACAGTCTGATGAATGTTCTTAAAGGCGAATATTTGTGACTTTGCCTTCTCGAAATCCGTATAAATGTAAACATCGCTGTTTACATTTAGTATTGTAGCGTTTGTTGTTGTATTTTTGTTTACTTATTATATGATGAACAGATTCTCCTTAAGCATTCAAGTGCTCCTATAAACTCTCTACCATTCCTCTGATGTATTCGTAAAGTTGGCAAATATATACAGTGGCGGCATGGAAACATTAAGGATTTGGACACGATGCATTTTTTTAGTATGAAGTAAGAACTTGGCATTTTAATTGAACATCGAATACTTTTTTTTTATTACGCGTCTCTTTATATCCGCAAACTGAACGATAGATTCTTAAGCGAATACTGCACTGTACTATGAATTACAAAAATTATCACCTCACAGCGATTTATAGGAACTAATTTTAATTTTTCCTCAGTTAAATACATTACTTTCATCCCAATCACAGGATATGCATTTAAAAATTTTTCAATTAAGCATTTATTGATTACAAGAACAATAAAAAGATATCTTTTACTTTTTCTTTTTTAACAATACTTGCTTACACTTACTTAATAATGAATAAATAAAAGGATTTCAATAAATAAATAAATAAGCAATGATTGTCTTTTCATTATTCCATTAAAAAAAAAACAGGACAATTAAAATTCATTATTAACATTGCAATTCATTTTACACAGTATAAGGCCGCCTTCCTTGTCAAGGAATTATTTTAACTATAAGGCTTGAAAAGTCTTTGTGCCATTAAATGCGAAAGAAAATTAGTACCGGGCGACCCAAGTGCACTGGCAGCAGTTTCAGAGAAAAATTTAATCCCACCTGTGAAGATAAATTCGAATTTGAAAATCCAAGACGCAATCCATAAATTTTAGCAGCGCCACATTTGTCGTTAACAGAGCAAAATTTCCTCTTAACAGAACAAAATTTGCCCTTAACAGAGCACTGTTAGTTGCTTAACAGTATTCATCCGAACAAACCCACTTGGTTTGGAGCTAATTTTAGCACATATAGTAGGTATATATGTAAGTACCATATCATAGTCAAAGGATGGTTTCAAGGCTTCTTAATAGTTATAATCACGAATAAGGTCACATATAAATATGGTATTGAGAAAATTGGCTTTTAAAATATCAATTGTTTGCTTGAAAATTCTCTAGAAGATCTGTGGACATTTTGAAACACATAAGAAATAGTATAACTACCCGACTATATGCAAATGGTAGTCCAGAGGGTCCTCTTTCCAACAGTGGTAGTGGGACAGCTGGAATAATTTTGAGATTCAAGAAAATGTGCCCCCCTCATAAATAATAATGATCATAATGAGAATTAAATTTTATGTCAATAGTCTGAAATAATTGCAAAGTAGAAGACTAACCTAGTTATTGCAATTGTTAAATAGTTAACAGTGATCTGTGCATAGCAAATTTTGTTCTGTTAGAGGTAAGAAGTGGCACTGCTAAAATTGTGGGTTTGCGTCTTGGATTGGATGATATATTTCATATTTTTTAAAAATCCTATAAACTTAATTTGAAAAACAATGTACATTAAATTTTGTCACTGACTGTATTAAATATTGTTGACAGACAGATTCAATTAACGAACACATGGTTGCAGTTTAATGCCTCAGTAACTTCCTAATTGAAGCACAATGAAATCGAAAGAAAGAAAAAAAAGAGAGAAAGTAATTGAATTTTATTTATTAACACTCTATGAATATATTAAATTTTCTATCTCTCTCGCACTCTATATCTCACGCCTCTATCACTCTGCTGCTAATAAAAACGATAGAGGCTTGCCGTTATTCATAAAATTATCCAATTAATCTCAATTTAATGTGCAGCCATATGTTTAGTTGTTTTTATCATATTAAACCATATCTGTATGCCTGTACGATGTATCTTTACCGTTAATAAATCTGTCATTCTTTCTTTCTTTCCTTCTTAATTTCCTTTTCTTTTTTTTTTATTTGCAAATCTTAATAAGATTTCGCCATGCATATCGCAATAAATGTAAATGCGGTTTTGGCTGGGGCATGGGCTGTCAATATTTAACATTCAAAATGAAATTATAACCTTAGAATCACATGTTCATGCTCATGTTTTCCTCTCTCTCTCTCTCTGTATATCTACCTTTTTTTTACTCTCTTAACGAAGGACGTCTCCTATAAAATGAAGGCCATGGATGACAGAATATGGCTGGCAATATAAATGAGCGATAAAAAAAATACTGTGCTTGTGTTTATTTATTACTTTCGTCTGCTATTTTTCAAGTATGTATACGCTAAGAGAGAGAGAGAGAGAGAGCGAGAGAGAGCGAGAGACAGTATGAGTGGTAGAGTATTTATTTATTTGTGGGAGTGAATGGGTGTCAATGTTTTATTGCTTATCATGGCGTATGAGGTATGCAATCCAAGAGATTCATATTAATTATACGTAATGTGGCCTTAAGTTGTTAATAAAAGAAGGAAAGAAACATTTCAGTGCCATTTTAAACTGAAATATTTATTGAAAAGGTTTTAAATAAAAAAGCATGTAATTTTTTAAATCTTAACAAATAATCCTCAAAAAGAAAAAAAAAATCGAAATAATGATTTTTATTGGTAATACAGTTAAGGAAATGATATAAAAAACTTTTAAATTCAATGAACAATTGTTAGATGTTAGATCACAGAAATCCTCTTCTTAATTTTAAATATTTTATTTAAAAAAGCAATTATCTTGTCATTATAAAAGAAAAAAGTACAGTAATATTCTACAATATTGGGCAACCGAGCTAACACAAAGTTATTGCCCTATTTTATGCATTTGCAATTCACTTATTGAAAACTAATAGAAATAATTGTTGTATCACAATAGACCTAAATGTTAGCCTAAGTGGAACCTCTTACTTCGGCATAACCTGACCTAACCTAATGAAAACTAAAATTCAAAAAAAAAGGATTCGGAAAATTAACAAAACTCAGACATATTCATACAAAAGCTTTTGTCATGCCAAAATCTGGAGTGTGATTGGTCTGCACATACCTATCGACTGCAAATTGTCTCACAAAAACTCCATTCACTGGCAAAGATAATGTGGAATAATGAACCAACTTGTAGAAACACCAGACAGCTCTGGCCCGATGTGTAAATTGCATTGATCCTAACAAGATTTCATCTGAGGAACCTCATAACAGTGATAAGGGGACACTGACTTCAGGGTGCTCGTGCCAGAAGCTTGGGAACACCTTAAAATTACTTCTGCAGAAACCACACGAACGAGGAAGAAAAGAAGAGCGCAAAACATATTCGCGTCTGGCACTTGTGCATCTGAGAAGTAGAATTCTTGGACACCCAAACCTTAATTACGAAACATATCCAGCCAAAGACGATTTGTTTAAAATTTCACAACTTCATAATATTCTCCGTGTGATTTAGAATATATTCTATAACTATATGGTGGGATAGATAATATCTGTGTTACTACCGTTAAACTGGCAAGCCTAACCTAACCTGTCATGTTCCGAAATTGTAAAATTTCTTATGAGGATTATCAACAGTTAGCAAAAGCATATGTCTAGTACTAGATTGTTTTAAGGTATAATATCGCTACCACGCTTTAGTCAGGATTGCAACCTAGTTTCTAGCACCACCCATGTTGTGTGAGCTAATTTTAGCTAAGAGTAATGGAATCTACAGTTTAACGTCGACTTCGGATAACAGATTTTTTGAGCAACTTTTCATTGCAATTATATCTACGCTCAAAAGACTGCGGAGAGGAAGTCGGAAAAGAAATATTTTTTTATTCAATTTCGAAGCCTTCAAGAAAAACGATCGTTGTATATTTATTAAATAAAAATACCCAGAAATCATTTACACTTGTATTTAAAGAACAAAATAATTACATTTCATCTGAAAGTCAATACAGATAGTAAAGATTTATTTCTCATTTGTGGCTCTGCTCAAAACAATTTTTTGAAGTTAAGAAACTTCTAAAGAATTTTAAAACATTTCAATTTAACAGATTTGCCATTGCAAATCATTAAATAAGCAGTTTAAAGCATTTGAAAGAAAAACAACCATAAATTACGAACTTTTTGCAGCTCATTTATATGCCTAAACTGTAGCAATAAGAGAAACATTGTCATGCAAATCTAATTTTTTGCAGATACACACACTCACTATTAAATGACTTTCCAAAAATAGAAAGGAGACACATTAAAATACCATTAAATAGAGACTTAATTTTGCATAATTTCTTTTGGTGATTAAGGAAATGTATTTAAAATAAACACTGCCCTCTCACTTTCCCTCTCTCCGTTTAAAATAAAAATTAAATTCAGAAAGAAAAAAACCCCAAATACATCAAGAGTCAGATACATTTACAGCAACAACCATAACAAAAAAGCAAATCAAGGTTTTTTCTTTGAACAATTAAAACGTGCTGGGCACTTCAAAAACAGAAAAACAACAACACATGAGTAGGAAATCAAATCGTTTTCACTGTTTCCAAATAGATTTGTCAACGAAAGAAACTTTTACGAAAATTCCTCAAATTTCCACACAAATAGATGCACATATACATGTATACGCCATACACATACAGCAGTTGAATAGAGTAGCAATAATGATGATGCTGATGATACCGGGTGAGGACAATGATGATTATGATGACAAAACAAAATGTTGCCAATTTAAAGCAAAGAACTGAATAGGGCACTGGGCCAGCACAACATGATTGAGTTGGCAACAACAACAATGACGGAAACTACAACAACAGAAAAAAGCATTCTATTGAAATGTTTTTTCGGACCCTTGTCAAAAACACTGCCAACAAACAATTATTCACCAACTGCAAATGCAGTCAAATAAAACCAAACAACAGCAACAACTAAAGGGTGTTTTTTATAGAGGTATAGAACTTTAAGTTGCAATAAAACAACGAAGGATTATTCGATTAACATGAATTTTATTTATCTGAAAGATAATCTTGTGGCATTACATTTTAAATATGATTTCAGGACGTCCAATTTTCGATGACTTTTTCCAACATTTGTGGCCGTATATCGGCAATAACACGGCGAATGTTGTCTTCCAAATGGTCAAGCGTTTGTGGCTTTACCGCATAGACCAATGACTTTACTTAGCCCCACAGAAAGTAGTCTAGCGGTGTTAAATCACAAGATCTTGGAGGCCAATTCACAGGTCCAAAACGTGAAATTAGACGGTCACCAAATGTGTCTTTCAATAAATCTATTGTGGCACGAGCTGTGTGACATGTTGCGCCGTCTTGTTGAAACCACATCTCCTGGACATCATGGTTATTCAATTCAGGAATGAAAAAGTTAGTAATCATGGCTCTATACCGATCACCATTGACTGATGGACTCATTCGGATCTTCCTCAATGCTACGCTCTACAGCAGCAATAGCTTCTTCTGTACGCACCGTACAGCGTCTCTGGGGATGCGAGTTATCAATAAGAGTAAACGTGGTGCGAAAACGTTCCATGGTTAATCGAATTAACTGCTCTGATGGACGATTTTGTCGACGATAAAATGGACGTAGTGCGCGATACGTTTTCCGCACAGAACCATTATTTTCGAAATAAAATTGCACTATTTGCAAGCGTTGTTCAGGCGTGAGTCTATTCATGATGAATTGCCAAACCAAACTGAAAATAAATCACTTGACAGCTGTTAAATCGGTCGCCATCTTGAAAAGTAATGACAACTTAAAGTTCTATACCTCTATAAAAAACACCCTTTACTATAACAAAAGATTATAAAAAGTATTTAACAACAGCAAACAAAAAACACACACACTCTTCAATCTCCTTTTACATGTACACGTACTCGCAAACACATAGTTTTCCTCCTCTCTCTCTTGACAAAATTTAGGTTTTTTTGTTTCTTTTGCTTTTTGTTGAAAGTCATCATTAATTACACAGTTGTTTTGAAGTGCCTGTGTATCGACGAATACGAAAATTTTTGTGTGTGCGAGCATGTATATGTATTTGAGTGATGCCCTAAAATCTCAACACACTCATTCCCCCCCACGAACAGAGGAGACACATTGTCATTGTATTTCAATTAATTCATCACAGGAAAATCGTTGCACCCTTCCACCTCAGCTCGCTTGTGTTTTCACTGAATCATTGTATTGTTACTGTGTTTAAATGACTGACTGGCTGACTAACTAACTATTCGAGATCATCGTGTTTCAGTTCTTCATGCATGTTGAATCGTTCATCTCTGATGGCTTCTCTTCTATTGTTCAAGAGATTTTAAAAATTTTAAGTGTACGCCTTGGCTGTATGTGTGTTTAACCGTTAAATAGGGGTTCAATAGTTTGTTAAAACAAAAAACATTTTAATTGGATTCCTATTGTTTAATGAGGATTTATTTTTGATGATTTTCACTTGGAAGATTGTTTTCTAATTCAACAAGACATTCAGACAGCAATTTCAAAACATTTGCATATTGGCTGATGTGACTTAAAGGAATACATTGGAAAATTAATCATAATTAACGGAGGATACTGAATGCAATCTTATTATCAGTGATAATGCAGTGTAATAACCGTATACGAAGGTGAATTATTCTTCAAAAAAGTTATGCTCTACGCGGCAGCCAAATCTCCTAGATCTTCAACTTGACAGTAAATACTGATCAGTTGAAGTCCTCTAGCAAGAATGAAAGCGAGAAAAAGATCATGGTTTTTGGAATTTAGAGGTCATTTATTAAAATATTTTCGTGGCTTGGCAGAATATTAACACAAATATATTACGATTACATTATAATCTTACTTATTTCCTTAATTAATTGGCCATTAAAGACCCCATTAGACAAAAAGCCCGGGCTGGAGCCCCAGGCCAGACATCAAAATGAAATATGAAAAGAAAAAAAAATATATCTTCGGCGACTTCCTCTCAGCAGATTTCTAGCAAAAACTCTGCCATGAAAAAGTTCAAAATCTGTCGTTCAGAGTCGACGTTAAGCTGTAGGTCCCGCCGCTCAAGTATAAAAATTAAGGCACACAACATGAGTGGTGTGAGAAGCTAGGCCGTAATCCTGACTAAAGGGTTGTAATGGCCAATTATGTACAGCTGTGTGAAATATAATAGTAGCGCTGTATTAAATATATTTTACTTAAGTAAAAAAAATAATTTTTATTCAAGTTAAAAAAGTTTGTTATTACATTTTATTACCACAAGTCTAAACTATTGAAAAATATAAAAACTTCAAGGCAAATATTAATTTTCCAAAGAAAATGGTGCTAAATTGTTAAAAACCCCAAATATTTGGCGTGCAAAAAAATAGTAGTAGCATTAGAAAACGTATCTGCAACAAAAAAATGTTGTCACAAGTGATTACTTTTGTATCTTATTTTGTTAGATATGCCTTAATATTTAGTTGAAAAGCCCTTATTGGCCATTACAGCTGTGCAACGCCGCGTCATTGAGTCAACTAAAGATCTGCGCCTCTCAATAGGAATGTTAGTTGTTTCGTACGAGAGAGGTCTCTGCTACTCAATTGCCTACTGAGACCATAGTAGCACCTGTTGGCACTAGTGATCCTACGCTTGTTCTCCAGGCTGACATCATTTTTGGCGGTAACAGCGGAGCCTACGTAAATAAATTCCATGACTTTATCGATAGTATAGTTATCGGCCGTAATCTAAGATCCAATACGCCGCATGTCCCTACTTGTCGATAATACAGGGTCCGCCAAATAACTTTTTTTTTTTTAAATGCTTTAAAAAAACTACTGAATATTTTCGCAAATTTCTTTTTTTTTATTTGAAAGTACAATCCTTCCGGTTAATAATGGAAAATAATTTCATTCAAATGGCTGCCTCGGCTGGCCATGTAGTAGCCTAAACATTATCGATTCTGTGCAACTGTATTTCACCAAAGGCTTCACGAATATTGTCCTTTAAAGCGTCAATTGTCTCTGCCTCGTCGGCATAACACTTATCTTTGACGACACCCCACAAATAATAGTCCAACGGTGTCAAATCGCAGCTCCGAGGTGGCCAAACGACATCAGCTCTGCTGCTGATAATACGATCTTCGAAAAACAAGCCGCAAAACATCGAGTGTAGCTTCGGCTGTGTGGCACGCAGCGCCGTCCTGTTGAAACCAAATGTTGCCAATATCCTCCTCTCCAATTTTTGTGAACAAAAATTCGTTCAACATGGCCCGATAACGAACGCCATTGACTGTAACAGCCACTCCTTGCTCATTTTCGAAGAAAAATGGCAGAATTATGCCTCTGGACCAAAATCCGCACCAAACAGTGACTCGTTTTGGGTGCGTCGGCTTTTCAATGTATGCGTGCGGGTTTTCTGTGCCCCAAATGCGACAATTTTGCTTGTTTACATACCCGCCAAGATCGAAATGAGCTTCATCTGAAAAGATGTGAGTGTGCTTTTCAGCCTTGAGACATTACAGCAGTAAATACAGCATTTGTGTTCAATGCATTGATTCTGCACTTTGCACAATGCATTGATGCTAAGCAACGAAGGACGAGAAGGAAAGAAATTAGGGAAAATGTTTCATAAATTTTTCATTCCCTTCTTAAAACGTTATTACATTTGGGGAGCTGCAATCACAACCGAAGAGATAATTTATGTCCTTTTACAGTGATTTAATAAAAAAAAAATCCTTTTCTGTGTTTAAGATGCCTTAAACTCAGATTAAAGTTACAAAATAAAAACCTTTTTTTTAATCCTTTAAGCACTCTGCATTAAGGAAATGTGTCCTGTTAGCGGAAAAACAATTTTTTGGTTTGGTTATGTTTTCTTGTTTTAGCGGTTAAACTTGGTCGTCCATTAATTTAATCAAAAAAAAACCAAAATTTATGTTAAACTGCGGCATTTTCGGTGTGCTCCATTGAGAGGCAAAAGAAAAAACCTTTAAAAGCAATTCACAGATTCCTTTCAAAAAAAAAAAAAAAAAGAGAAACAGTTTGTAACCAGAGATCACTGGTTTTTTGTTTTCTTGTGGCCAAAATACCCAAAAGGGAATACAAGTTGTAAACAATTTAAATTACAGCCACCTTTAACTTAATTTTTCTTTTTCGTTTCTTTTTTTCATGGTAAAAAAGGAAAAAAACGTCCTTTGGAAAGTAATGGTTACATGGCTGAACCCTGCGCTTTGGCATGCCTGTAATTTGAGTGTTTTTGCTGGTTTAGTTGGTTGACTGACTGCCTGCTGTGTGTGCGTTTGTTTGTAATTTTAAAAGCCAATTTAAATGTTCTTTTTCATTTTTTTGTTTTCTTCTTTGGTTTTCTGAATCTTTAGGTTGTTTATTATTAAATAATTTCTTTTTCTCTCTTTTATTATTAAATAATGAAGTTCATGAACATCATTATTAATCATTAGCATCATGAGAAACCTTATTAGGAGGCCTTAATTAGGCAATGGAATATGTTTAGGCCGCCCGGTTTTTATTTTTTTGTTTTCGTAATGGTTTTAGCTAGAAATTAATCATCGAATGGCAATGGTAATGGTAATGGCAGTCTTATTAAGACCACCAAAATAAATGAATCACAATAAATTCATTTAAATTATTTGCATAAAAAAAAATAAAAAAATATTAAATTAAAACACAAGGCCACAAAAGAACGAACACAAACACAAACTCTTACCATATGGCTGCTTAAACTACTTTTATAATGGCACAGGTCTTTTCTCTAAGCCACAGAGTCAAAATGTACTAAACAGTGTTCTCTCTCGTCTCATAAAATTGAATACAACCATCAAATTTAATCTTTTCTGTATGGTTTCCAGCACTTGAAACCTCTGACTCTTGAATTCAGGAGGAGGTAATATGGAAAAGCAAAAGAAAATTAAAAAGCCACTTTGGATGTTTATTTCGCAACACTTGTGTCGTCTTAAAATGCAGCGTCATCAGCCTCCATGTTGTTGTCATTTGAAGTGGAACTTGTGTTGAGAGAATTAAACTTTCTTTTTTGGCTTTATTAGAACACCACAAAAGAATATGCGACAAAGCGTTTAAAAATGGGATTCAAGGAGGAAATATTTTTAACGCATAAAATCCACTCAAAGATAACAAAATCGTCAAAGAAGATTGTCTTTAATTGCCAGTCCACTAACAAAATGAATTAAAACAAAAATTGTGCATGTTTTTATGATTTCTATTCCGTTGTGTTTTAGCCATACATGCACACCAAAGACCAGCAATGAGTATTCAAAGAGAATGAGTAGAATCGAATCGAACTCATAATTTCTGAAACTTATATGGATTCATACTTATTTTAATTATCATGGGACCTCTACTCATATTCAAAGTTTGAAGTGCTCATCATATTCATACTTAACAACACGTATTATGTTATTGATTTCGTAAGTTCATGACTCAACATATACATGAGTAGATTGGCTTATGAGTCCAACATATTTCGAATGGTATGAGTTGAAGTCAACGTTATACTGTAATCATACGTAGCTGCTTCTTGCAAAAACCCTGAGAGTGAATAAAATTGACTAGGAAAGCTTTTTATTAAACTGTATGCCCAAACATACATACATAATTGGTCATTACAATCATTCAGTTAGGATTACGACCTAGCTTCTCACTTCACTCATAATGTGTGTTTTAATTTTATCCATGAGTGGTGGGAACCTACAGTTTAAAGTAGTCACCGAACACCAGATTCTTCAGAAACTTTTCATGAGAATTTTATTTTACTACGCCCATATAGGGGTACTGGTCGTACAAATCCAATAAAAATTCCAAAAGTAAAGAATTTATTTGAAATAGAAAAAGATTAAAAAACATTGTAAAAGTTTACACAATAATTTCTACTACTACCTGCTGTGTATTATTTTGTAACTGTGGCGTATGAGTGATATCAAGTTGTTCTTTGAATTCAATAACACTCATACGCTATAGAGTTGTAATGGCTAAATGATTCAAGATTTTTATTAGATTCCCTAACAGTATTAGCAGTTTATGTACAGTTTTGTTTAACATATGAGTTGAAGATAATCATATTAGTATTTTTGCTGAAAATTTCCATACAGAACGAATATTTGGTCAGCATATGAAATGCTTTGTACAACACAGCATTGCTAGGACTGCCAGTATTCGACAAAATGCAAATTTAGCAGCAAGAGTACATACTTTAATTCAGTTTTTATTTACAGTATTATGGAGCATAATAGTACTAGCAAGGTATCCTAATAAATGTGCGGTAAGAGAGAAATATTTTATGTATATTATACGCTTTCTAGTTATTAATTGAGGCAGCAATTGATGTTCCTCTCGGGGCTACACAAATTCTAGAACCTAAAACAATGCTGATAGAAATGCAGACAGAACGCCACTCCGGCGGACACAACATACGATATTAAAAGAGCTACTCAAATTATTACATTAAGCCTAGATCTGCTTTTACTAATCATATGTAGAATTTAATAAAATACCCGTACGTATAAGAAAACCATGCCTTAAACACAATTTTTTTTTTTCTTTTTCTCGTTTTCATCCCTTCGACGTATGACTACGAAATGCAGCAGCACAAGTCAATTCGTATCGTATACATTGCAGTTGCTGCTGTTCATGCTGCTGTTATCTTCTACTGAATACTTAAAAATCAAGCAGCATATTAAATAAATGTTTAAACAAAAACTCAAGAAAACAAAAAGAGAAAAAAAATAATTCCAAAGAGTGTTCTTTTATACAAAAAATGTTGTTGACCCACTTCGAGAGAAGAGTATAATTTTTTGTGTGTAAAATTATAACTCGAGGTTTGCTTGCTTGTTCTTGTTCTTGTTCACTGTAATCAACTTTATTAATAAAAAGAAAATGACGAAGACATATAAACACATACAGAAAAATGAATGAAAATACCACTAAACACGAGCAGATCATTGCAGCAGAACTTTAACTTACACTTGCCCAAAACAACTGTGGTGAAAGGCATACAGTTTAAGACGAGGAGAGAGAAAGTGAGAGTGAGAGCGCGCGCGAGAGTGTAAAGCATAATTTGAAAAGAAAGATGCCTCATAAAAAACCATGGTTTTTATAAGTTAAACAAGCAATAGCAAGTAAATATACATACGTAATGAAAAACTGCATTAACTTAAAGAACAAGCAAAAAAACAACAAAAATAAAACAAAGGAGGAGTGAGAAGAGAAAAAAAAGAAGAGGGAAAAGCAGATAAATTGTAAGGAGCTTAAACCAAAAAAAAAGGAGAAATGTGTGTGTTATGATGAGCAGTAAACATTTGTAGCATATGGCCATCGCATATGGTGGCCTAATATATATGACCTGTTTCCGTTTCCATTGTCTTCCATGGCTCTCTCCGCTCTATCACTGAAGACAGCTTGTAGAGGAACTAAGTTTAAAGGCAGTTATTTTGCCAGTCAACCAATTTTGTTGTTTTTTTTTTTCCTTTAAAGTCACTGGCTGTGAAACGTTAAGCTGCTGCGTTGGCACTTGTGTATTGAAGTAATTTTTACTGTTTCTTGCGCTTTTTTCTTCCTTATTTTCTTTGGCATACATTTTGTAGTATTTTTTACATTATTTTATATGCTAATATAATCATAACGCTACAATTACTGCCAAACGTCTCTTCTTCCTCTCCTTCCACCTCTCTCTCTCCTTGTAGCATGTCCTTTCTTAATCTTAAGTAAACTCAAGATAAAATGGCGCAACTTCAGGCATTTCATAATAAAAATAAATTTTATTTTTGTGTTCGCTTTTCTTTTTCTTATTATTTACAACAAAATAGCAACAATAACAACAACCACCGCAAGCAATACCAATGCATTATTTTCAAACCCAGTGTATTAGTTAGTGTGTAAAGGAATGTTGTTTGAATAGATTTCGCCTTAAGGTATGCAATACAAGCAATACTAACTGCGCCGAGCAACGTTAGCAATATTATGAATTATAATTATGACTACTGGCTGGTGGTTGATAGTCCGGCAGTTACAAAACTAAATTCTGTATTTCACAATAATCCCCAATGGTTTCTTATAAAACGATTGAAAGAACTGAATTATAAATTCCCATCTTTACACACACAAAAAAAAAGAAGAAAATAAAAAGAAAAAATGGAATTAAGACACTTTAGATTATTTCTTTAGGTTTCAGTGTTTTGTAAAATGCCAACAAGTTAAGCATTATACACCACAATGTACATCAACAAGCACTGCAGCCACTGCAGTCTTGCGCTAAACAAGATGCAAAACAATTGAGCGATGCCTTCAAGAGTCGCATCATTTTTAATACCCATTTACGCTCCAGTTGCAGGCTGCAGTACAAGGTTCTTTTGTGTGTTTTATTTGTATTACTTGTGTCATCATCATTGTATCTTTTGTTTCCGTCTTTTCTTTTATATTTTTTGTTGTAACCTCATTAGGTATTCTTAGCCTTCAGTTACCTTCATAGAGAAATTAAACTAAAAAATGTATGTATTCTTCTTGTTTCTTTCTTATGGAATTGAAATTCACAACATTTTAAATGGAAAAATCGAAAGTGAATAATCACAAGGAATTATTTACACTCAGACAAAAAATGTTAGTAAAGTTATAAAAGTTTAGGAAGATTGTATCAGAAAACGGAATAGAAAATAAGTAATTTGTATAGTTATTGATGGTTTTCGCAATAATTTTATTACTTTTGATGCTAAGCTGTCAACCATTTCAGGTTAAATGCCGACTTCATAAAACAAAATTGCTGGATTTGGTGCGAAGACAATCATCAAGAGTCCTTACAAGTCCTTACAACCCTTCAGTCAGGATAACAACCTATCTTCTCACTTCACTCATTATGTGTGTTTTAATTTTATCCATGAGTGGTGTGAACATACAGTTTAAAACCATCACCGAACAACAGATTCTTTAGAAACATTTGCATGAGAATTTTATTTTACTACGCCCATATAATGGTACTGGGCGTACAAATCCAATTAAGATTGCAAAAGTAAACATTTTATTTGAAATTGAAAAAGATTAAAAAACATTGAAAAGTTTTACACAATAATTCCTACTACCTGCTGTGTATGATTTTGTAGTTGTGGCGTATGAGTGATATCAAGTTGTTCTTTGAATTCAATAACACTCATCCGCTGTGTACAAGGAATTGCATTCTCTTTTCATTCCATGCATCCATGTACATACGTGTGTAAATAATGATGCCAAAAATGTATATGAAAAGAAAATTCATTCTCCATAAAACATATATTGATGATGGAAAGGAAAACCTCAAAAATAATTTCCAAAGAAAAATACCATCAAAATAACAGCAGCATGAAAAATTTTCATTATAATGATCGTATGCATGAATGATGATGGTGTGTCATTCAATCATTTTTGAATTTTTCTTATGCTGACAAATCAAGTACCACAGAAAGTCTTGTTGGCACATACCAACTGAATACTTAAAATATCAATCATGCAAGCAATCTTAAGGGAATTTTTTTTATTTATTTACGAGTGTTACAATAGGTTTTCAAATTTCTATCATTGATTTTATAACAATACATAGGTATTTTTCTTCTTTAATCTGCATTAAGTTCAAACACAAAATATTAACAATACATTGTTGTAATCTTTCATTTGAGCCACTGCAGACAAGGAGAGTATATTATTTTACCTGCCGTAAAGGAAATCTTTATTATTGCAGTTAAAATTTTCCCTTTTTTATGTCTTCAGCCACCGCAAGAGTGTTGAAATGATAATAACATTGAAAATTGTATTTTCCTTGTTTGTATGTGTACCTTTTATGACAAAGGAAGTGTCACAATAAATTGTCCATAAAATCAACAACAACATCCTGAATATTATTTCAGATTTAAAGCGAAAGACATTTTTAGGAGCACTTACTACAGGAACACAGAATATTGATTGGAAATATAAACCCTGTACCTTCCTTAGATATAATGATATCTCTGTAGGTATACCATCTTAACACCTTGCTAACCTAGACAAAGTAAGTTCATCTCAACTGAAATTCAAAAAAAAACAGGAATTTAAGTATCTGCAATGGTTGAAGAGGTAAATTAAATATTAAAGTGCGTTGGAATTTGTGCGAGAACAGCAAGCTATGTCCGGATTGTGACACTTGGAGCATAAATACTTGTCTACCAGATTCCCAACGATCTGCAATATAAATAATGGTAATAACCGATGATTTAAAAAAAATATGGGAAGCTCCCAGTAGCCTTTTTAAGGGATTAGGAGTAGATAAGTTGACCAAAATATTGAAAACACCATGACAAACGCATTTGTGGCATTCCATTGTATGTTAACGATTTGGATCTTTGATAAACTCCAGAAGCATGCATGCTCATGTCTGATCTTTTGGTATCAAAGCTATCACTCCAACCTACCTAACTACGATCATAAAATGGTTGCACCTGTAGCTTTGCAATAATTATACTTCTTAACATAGCCCAGAGTAGATAGTTTAAAGACAATCACTTTCAAATCAAAATTGTATGCACTCACTTTCCTAATCAAACCACTGAAAACATTTGTAAAATCTCCCATAATGGAAGGAGTAATTTGTTAAAAAAAAAACATTTTGAAAAACCCTTTTGAAATAAAGCATAAGGCGACAAAAGAAAATAAAATCAAAACATATATTCAAAGTAAATTAAATTTCTACTCTCTTTTATTATTCCTTTCCTTTTAACCTCAGTTATTAATGTTTATTGATAAACCACTTCTAAACAAACAAAGAAAAATACTTTGCGTGTGAGTTTTTCATCAATCCAATGACAACTTTTTAAGCACTTTTATGATTGAAAGGAAAATCCACATGTGAAATATTAATAACGAACGATAAATAATAATAATAAGCACTGGTTTTATCAATAAATAAATCGATAAATTCTTTAAATGTTAAACAAATCGAAATTATTTATGGTAGAGAACACATATTAAACACTCTGTTCAAGGTAATTGGGTATGTAAATTGCGGCAAAAGGATTAAATATTGTAATACACTGTATGTATGTATGTATGGATTTACATATATGTATATGCTTGTCAAGTAGAGATAAAAAAAAATTTTATTTTTCAATACCACTACAAAACATTCCCCGACTCATTCCTTTTATTGTAGTATGAGTAGTATTTTGAAAAGTATTCGTACAATTGATTTAATCATACGCACGGAAAAAATAAGTATTAAATGAGATTACAATACATTTGATTAAGTACATACGAGGGATGCAGACGAATAAAATTATTTACCCTGTAATGGTAACTCAAAAACCCTTAGTAAGGCAGAAAACTAAAATCTTATGGTGTACATCAGAGATTAGCAATGAGTATTCAATCGAATCATACTCATAATTTCTGATACTTCTGTAGACGCCTTCATACTTATTTTAATATCAAGGAACCTCTCTCTACACATATTAAAAATTTGAAGTACTCATCATATTCGTACTTAACAACACATATGATGCTGTTGACTTCGAATCTCCATAGCTCAACATATACACGAATCACAAAATAAGTATGAATCGCTTATGAACACTAAAATACGCACTAGAAGGGGTTGTGTGTTTGCTTTGCTTGCTGATCTGTCTTTTTTGCTTATGTGTGTTTTTCTTTTGTTGTAAATGCAACAACAACTAAAACTGTAAATTTAGTTGAATGATTCAAGTCACTCGAATCATTTATAAGTATTCAAAGTATTTTTCTAAAGTTATGAATCTAAATGAGTAGGCTGGCTTATGAATCAAACATTTTTCGAATGGTATGAGTTTGATGTCATCGTTGGTCTCATACTCATTGCAACCTGTACTTATAAATCAACGTTGTATTGAGTCTGAACATATTTAAATTTCAATATTGTTGACTCACTAATATTCAAAATTTCATGAGTGCTCATGAGTAGCGAAAAAACGATTCATTGCTGATCTCTGGTGATGACCTGAATAAAGTAACTTAAATTTGGGAGGTTCGAAAACCAATGACAATTTGAATTTAAATACGTCTTGATATGGATAGAATAGGTGGCATATAATAGTTAAATTCCAAATTGAATAGTAAAGAAAGGAATAAAGTGGAAAAGTGTTTCGATAACAAGTTGACATATCGATACAAAACATAAATTTTTCTCTTTTTTTTAATACTTTATACTATGCATGTAAGTACTTTTTTGATTTAAATTCCACAAAATATTGACAACTTTTATGTAAGCTGATCGTGATTGATTTCATTTACCTTTCGTTTATTTGCTAAATGGTTAATCCTTTAAATCCATTTGAATTCAATTCTCGTTGCTCGTAACTTGTAAGAGGATATTCAATTAAAATTTAAATTTCATTTCTGTTTTGTAGTTTTTCTTTTTTCTTTTTCACATGAAATTTTGAACACATACAGACAAACACACTTACACATTCATACTAATAATTGCAATAATAATAATAAAAAAAACTCACTAACACAGTTATAACAATGCAATACACAAGGATAACAATTAATTATTTTCTAAAAACTTTTAAAAAGGTTTTCATTTCATTTGTTGTAATTTGAAATTGATTTTTTGTTGTTGGTTTTTTTCTAAATTTATTTCAACATACAATATAAAATACATTGATCTACACATACTTTTATTATTAATTTTCTATTTCTTTTTTTTATATAACTTTTTGTGTAAAATTTTTTATTTAATTTTATTATTTGATTTGATTTTTCTTGTTGTTTCTTTATTATTATTATTATTATTATTATTATTTTTATTAATTTTTTTTTGTAGCAATTTTGGCGGAAACCTCTATGGTGTATAGAGAAGCTGCGTGTTGATCTTGTTAGTTTTCTTTAAAAAAAATTTATAATTTTTTACATTTTTTTATCGTTTTTTCTTTATTTTCTTATTCTAAAAATAAATAAAAAAAAATTCATTTGAAATCAAATTGTTCATCAATTTAAACGCACGGGCACTCACTTAAACCTCAAGTCAGTTGACAGAGAAAAAAAGGTTTCGGATAACATTTCAGATTATACTTAGGCTAGACCATAACAGCTTGACTTGTTTGAAACCTATTTATGTTCTATTAATGGACGTATATTCTTTAATTACAAAAGGTTATTTCAACTAAAGGAGTGATCATCTTCAGTACTGGCTTTTATAATAAAATAACTTCTCTTGTGTTTAGTTGAAGAATATATCAATCAAATCAATTTCAAATAGTTTATTCAGGCGTGAAGCACAGGATTGCTGATAATATCCTTTCATTGCAAATGATAATTGATAATTCAACTAAAGTGTTGGCCATCTTTAGATATGGCTTTTATGTTAAAATAACTTCTCTTGTGTTTAGATCAAGCATGTATAAATCAATTCAATTTCAAATAGTCTGTTTAGGCTTGAAACATAGGATTGCTGATAATATCCTTTTATTGCAAAATGCTAAGTCAACTAAAGTAGTGGTCATCTTTAGATATGGCTTTTATGTTAAAATTACTTATGTTGTGTTTAGTTGATGAATATATCAATCAAGTTAATTTCAAACAGTTTGTTCAGGCTTGAAGCGTAGGATTGCTGATACAAGAAACTTCCCAATCTTAATTTTCTAATTACAAGTTTCAGATGTGAATGAAAAAATAGCACATCTTTAGAACCAGTGACTTGCAGATTACTTATTGCTATCAATGCTTAATGATTACAAAAAATAGATTTTAAGATGTCAATCATTGTTTGTTCAGGCTTGAAGCATAGGATTGCTGATACAAAAACCTTCACAATCTTAACTTTCTAATCATAACTTTCAACTGGAAATGAATAAATATCACATCTTTAGAACCAATGACTTGCAGATTACATATTGCTTTCAATGCTTAATGATTATAAAAAATAGAAATTAAGATGTCAATCATTGTTTGTTCAGGCTTGAAGCATTGGATTGCTGATACAAAAACTTCCCAATCTTAATTTTCTAATCATAACTTTATACTGTGAATGAATAAATAAATAAATCTTTATACCCAATGACTTGCAGGTTACCTATTGCTTTCAATGCTTAAAGATTATAATCAATTGTGATTGATTGTCAATCTCATATTTTTTTTCATACTTCCTGCAAAAAGATTCTGTCATTGATTTTTCGCTTCAAAGTTGAACGTCGTGTTTAGAATTACGCATCGAATGATGCAAGGCTGTCATACCAGTTGGCAGAAGATATCAGAGAGACTTGATATTATCAATTTGACGATTTAAAATCATTTTCAGAAGCATAGAAATTGAAACATGACAAGAGTTAAAGTAACAACAGTTAAAACAATAGAATTCATAACTAAAAATGCTGCACTTAAGACTTTAAAGCCGAAAAATATGGCAAGCAGGGATATATGGAGAGATTAGAAGGATTGATGTGAATTCCTACAACGCACAACTTGATCATTGGTACGAGCAATGAAGAAAAATGTTTCCAGTTTGTTTAACAGGAATTGTGTTCAGCCACAAATTAAGCAACGATGGCTGAGAAACAAACATCCACTGTATAGCATAGACTTTGCACTGACTGATTACTATTTGTTTCGATGTTTACAAGAACAAATGATCAATAATGACAATTTTAATACATAAATACTCTAAAACCTCTGGTTAAATTCAGTTTATGTATTTATGTACGATTATGCGGCTCATACAACCAATTGGTAAATATGCCACATGAGTTTGAATTGATGAGTAGGTTTGGTTTAAATTTAAGAGAAACAATTTTTTAACAAGTTTTGTTTGCTTTTTTTTTATTTATTTGTGCACATTTCTGGCTTCCTGAAGCAAAAAGGGAAACAGGATTTTTTAATTAATTTTTCGTAGAAATTTTCTTTTGCATGCACTTGTTCCCGTTCTCATTATTTCTCTTTTGTTTACTTCTTTCTTTTTTTTTTTTTGTTTTTCTTATTCAAATTGTTTTAAAATTTTCTTTTTGTTGTTTTTATATTTATTTTGTATACTTTTGTATGAATTCTTATCACTTTCATTAACCATATTGTTATTGTTTTTCTTTTTGTTAAATTTTTAATTTTTTTTTTTAATTTTTATTTTTCAAATAAAAAACCAAAAGCAACACATTAATACACGGCACATTAATATACGAAATACAACAGCATCTTTAAATTTTTGTTTTATTTGTTCTCTTCTTATTTATTTATTTAAGCTTTAAGGGTTTATAATTTAGTAGCAGCAATAACAATAACAAGAACAACGGCAACAGCAGCAGCAGCAGCAATAACAATTATAATAATTTCAACAACAATTATCAAATAATCATGAATTAAACATGAATTACATGAGAACACACAGCCAGAGAGAGAAAAAACAAGAAATAAATTCTCTAAACTCTTACTCACACATACTAAGTTAATCATGATATAAAATTTTTAATAAAAATGCCTTTACACAAGCAACACAGAAAAATAAAAACAAATTCCAGCATGAGTTTGTTTTTCGTTAAAAAAAAAATTCCCTTTAAACTCTTAGAAAAAAAAAACAACAACAAAGAAAACAAAACAAAATGTAAATAACGCCTCTGTATATATGTACATATATACACGCATTGCTTTTGTCTTCCTTATTCCTGTTTTTCAATGGCTTTGCTTCTTCAGGGAATCATCTCTTTTTGTGTGTCGGTGTGAGTATGAGTGCAACAATAAGAGAGCATGAGCATTACAGTGCGTGCCTAAAAAAAGGTTTCAAGTTTGAAGGTAAATTTCTGTGTGTCCTTAAAAACCATAATTTGTTGGAGGTTGCGAGTATAAGAAATATTTTTTTTTTCTTCTTTTTCATTTTATTTTTTATTTTTCAAGTTTTTGTTGTTATAATAAGTTTTTCGCTGTTATTGTTGTTGTAGTTTTTGTGTTTATTATGCTTGACTTGCCGTTTAAGGTCTATCAAGTTCGAATTTCTTTCGCTTTAATAGGAGGTTATTCCTTTCCTTTCTTTTAGAATCAATTATCCACGTAGTAGATCCATATTTAAGTCAGTTTTAGGTATTTTGGTTCGTTATAATCGCTATAACCGAGACTGGATCAAGAAGTATGACGGGCAAGTCAAATTGCTCCTCTTTATGGAGCGATAATATGATTCAAAACGGTTCGAAATGAAAAATTTGAGTGGCAAACTAAGCCAGTATTCAACTGACATAAGAATATAAATGCCAATAAGGAATGAACCTTTTGACGCAATTTTTCCTTCGCTAGTCTTAGCAGAAATTTTCCTTCGAAAACGTAGCAGCAAATAGTGTTTGAGACAACAAACTATGACGGCATTCGCTTGAAAACCCACAATTTTACCGTACTATTGCTGAATAGTCATTAGCATTGTATCGAAAGTGTTAATTTGGCAGATGCTGTACATCTATATTAATAAACGGGATTAATTTCGTTTCAAACTGTATTGATATTGAATTTTTTGAAAATAAATTCAAACTTGAAAGATCCTGTAGATGATGTCCATTTTTATTTACACACACTTAAATATTTATAGAGATGTTTTATTGTTTATTTGCGTTTATTGTTGTTGTTGTTATTGTTGCCGTTGTTATTACTATTTTATTACACTCACTCACTTCATTTCCAAAGAGAAAACAAACACATTTACACATAACCTATGAAACTCTCTAAGAGACACTTACATACATACACTCACTTGCACTCTCTTTTAGATGACAGTGTATGTGTGTTTGTTGTTATACAGGCCATAAATTTTGTGTTTTATTTTGTAGTTTCTAACGCGGCACTTTCTTATGCTGACAAAATTTTGTAGCGTAAGTTAAACGCTTGAAATAAGCGTCAAAATAACTGAATGATAATTGCAATTAACACTCGCTCACATACAGCCTCAGTAGTTTGTTATAAAAATAGCGGAAACGGAAAAATAGTGTTTATGGACATGAAGATGACAGCAGCAGCAGCAATAATTAAAGCCAACATAAAATGGCAACATAAACGTAATGAACAAAATCCAAGGAAACGTTGCGTATCACATTAAAAGATTTTTGAACATTTTTTTTTATTTCTTTCCTTTTTTCTTTTGTTTTTAATTTCTTTTTTTTTAATTTTTATTTACAAATAAAGCATCATTGTTTTGTTGTTTTAAATATAAATACGTGTTAAGTATAGAGAGAATTTTATTATTATTTTTATATTATTATTATTGTTGTTGTAGTTGTTGTTGTATAGGAAAAAATATAACAACGTAAAAAATAAGCGAAATTTCTTTTGTCGTCTAAGCATGTCAACACGCGCCAAAATGTTGTTTGCAACTGAAATTGAAACTGAAAATCATACGGCCAGTAATAATACGTTTAACCTACGCTTTTGTATATCCACCTATACATACACACTTGAAAAAGCTCTGTTATTTTCTACTTTTTTTTTCTTAATAAAGTAGTAAAGTTAACAATGACATTCACAAATACAAGGATAAACCAAAAAAAAAAAAGAACAAAAAAACATCAGTCATTGAGAAATTCATAGAGAAACCAACATACACACACACATTACCCAAAAACAAGAAAAAGAAGAGCTTTCACAACAACACAACTAATAAATCTTTAACATCCCTGTGTATATTTATAAAGCTTTTCTCTATACATACACAAACAAAGAAATAAATAAACACGTAATCCTCCTTGAACATATGTTTTCTTAAGCGGTATTTTAATATCACCAATACTAACACACACAGTTTTATAAAAATAACAACAACAGGAGCAAAAACACTTTAAGCTTTTAATTTTAAATATACACACACAAGCCGACTACTGAAAGTCCTTTTTGGTATATATTGAAAGCTGTAACTCATGTTAAACAGCTGTTTATGAGGGGAGCATTGGAAAGCTTACCTGTTGCTGTTTAATTATGTTTGTTTTCATAACAAAAAATAAAAGCTCAGAGCGAAAATTTTTACTTAAAAACTAGAGGAGAACCTTTCATTTGCAAAAGAGCATCCACTCTCTTAAGTTTTTTAAAAGAGTATGAATATGAATTCTGCACAAAGAAAAGCTTTAGTATATCCCAGCGTTAGTCTTTATTCAAAATAAAAAAGCTTTCAGTAGAGCTTTTGAATCCTTTTTTTTCGAATATTGTAGGGAAGGACTATTCAACCAAATAAATCCAACTTGTCTGTTAATTTAGCTTTGAGTTGGAAAATAGCAAACACTTTGTGAAAGTCTTTAACTCCTACGGATTTTTCAACAGGAAAGAATTAATGGAATCCAAGTTGATAAGAAAAGTGGATATTGTACTATAAGTAGCAGCAGTAGTAGCTGAAGCACTAGTATTAATAGAGATAATGATAATAGAAATAGTGTTGCAGACGTAGAAATTACAATTACAATTAGTACAGAAGTAGAATTAGTACACAATAGCAGTAAAAATAACAATAGAAGCAGGAATACTAACTGTAGCAATCATATTAGGTCTAGAAATAGTAATATTAAGAATTATATGAGATTATTGGAAGCTATAGCATGGTAGTAAAATTGCTGGAATTCATTAAATTCAGTGACATAATCTCATACAGAAATGGAAACAATAATAGCAAGTGAAATGAAAGCCAGGTAGTACAAATTGCAACAGTAACCAGAATTTGTGCTGTTGCAATAGTAAATTAAATTTAAAGTAAACACGGTAATATTATTGCAGTAGTAATAGTAATAATATCCAGTAGCAGTGGCAGTAGTAGTAATAGTACACAGTAGTAAGCGTTGCAGTAGTAATAGTAGTAGTAGTAGTAGTAGTGGCGGTTATAATAGCCGTAGTTGTAGTAATAGTAGTAGCAGTAATAGTATTCAGTAGTAATACTAGTAATGATATCTAATAATGGTATTAGTAGTAGTAATAGTCTCCATTAATAAAAGTAGCAATAGTATGCAGTGGTAGTAGTAGTAATAATAGTACCTAGTAGTAGTAGTAATAATAGTACCTAGTAGTAGTATTAGTAAAAGAATCCAGTAGCAGCAGTAATAACCTAACCTATATAAATAACCTAACCTAAGCTATTAGCATCAGGAGTGCTAGTAGTAATAGTAGCATTAGTATTAATACCAGCAGTAGAATTGATGGTAGTATAAGTGGTAGCTTCAGTGTCAGTATTAGTATTCCAAATAGTATTTGTACTAGTATTAGTATCAGTAGGCGTATAATGTTTGTATCAGTAGTAGAATCGGTGGGATTATTAATATCATTAGTAGTATTAGTAGTAGTATCAATTGTAGTAAAAGTATTAGCTGCCTCTGTAAAAAAGACTCAGGAGTATAATTGAAGATGTGGCAGTTGTTGCAATACTAAAGAAACAATATAAATATAAACATATGAATATAATAGCATAATAGCATACCTACTGTAATAACAGCATCAATAAAATTTAAAAAGAAATAACAAATTTCATAGGAATAAAACTTCTTGCTGAATAAAATAATTTAAACATGAATATGGCTTGTACAGTACATTGTATTTTACATTCATCATGTCAAGCTGTGAGATGTTATCAAATGATCATGAAATTTAGATTCGTAGGCACACGCTTGTCGTATTGTACTCAATTCAGCCAAGTACTTAAAATTTATCCTTCCAAATTGGCTTCTCAGAAATCATATATATAAATTCATATACCATACATTATATAAAAAGTTACATTGTCTTTTTAAAATAAAAAAACATTATTTTTTGTCTCCTATATCATCTGTTACGTTCCAGAAAGCATTTATAAACCATTCATTCATTCATTCATCATTCTTCATATCATTTGAATGACATATTCAGTTAAATTTCTCAAGATGGCCCAAAGCATCCAATGTTAATTGTTGATAAGACAAATGCCAATAACTGATGCTATTAGACACCATTGGACATTGCATTACATTACTGTCAATCATTACAAAGATAGCGTAAGAGTATCAATCATGATTGACAGATCTGCTGATGATAAAAATTCTTATTCAATCTGACATTTTGGAGCAATAATAAGCAAGACTGGGCGTATTTTAAGTTGACCAAAATTCACCTCCAGTAACGACTTTCTAACGTTGTGTGTTCACTTCATTTCCCATACATCAGCGCTAAATGGTTTATGATGGCAACGCAATAATACAACTGATGACCAAAGCCAATGGACGCAAATGGAATGGAATTATAAATGAATATGAAGTTTTATGATGACACTTTAACATGACTTCGGGTCATGCCAGCCCAAGACTGATACAAATAAAAACAACAACGAAATCGAAATAAAAGATAAAAACGTATATGAAAACTTTTATTAAAACGTAGAAAATAAAAACGTTTCACATAAAAATCCTGTTGGAACTGTGAGTAAAAACGCCAGCGAGGAATCAAATTAAAGATGATGCACGGTTTTTCATCCTCTTGGTAAGAACAAAGATTTACTGACAATAAAACGTAATGGCCGCCACCTCCTAAAGTGAATTAATTCCAGGCACATCATCATCATCTTTGTCAGCATAATGACAACAAAAGACTCCTCATTCCCTTTACCATCCTAAAACGAAGAAATTTATCAACATGTAGGCATGACATGGTAATTTCATCACTCATCTCGTTTTCTACGCGACGGATTATAGAATTTCACGAACGAAACTATGTCTGCGTTACTCATTCTCCGAGTTATTTCATTTAGTATTCACTGCTGCAGCAAAGAATGAAAAGGAAAGGAGAGAGGTGTGGCAAAGTAATAATTGACAACAACTATTTTAATAAGTCAACAAACGACAGCCACAAAGTAGACAAAAAACGGAAGAGTATAAGACTACTTAGCAGTATTCATTATAAGCTTAAAGCTCTTATATTTTAAGAATTCATTCAATAATGATATGAAAACACTTTCACGCTCAAGTTTACGATATATGCAAACGATGTTTCTTCATCTTGAGAAAGAAGCGGGTAAGAAATTAAGGCGTATTAAAAGTCTTAAAACACTAAATTATGTAGAGAGTAAAATAAAATGTTTAAGAAATCTAAAGAGAAAAAACTCTTATACAAATAACACAATTCTTATTCGAACTAAGCCAACTCTTATATGAATTAATAAAAATCTTATACGACTTACTAAAACTTTTGTAGGACTTAATGAAACTCGTATACGAACTAATACAACTCCCACAGAGTTGTAGTCGTATGAGAGCACTCTCATACGATTCTTTATTTAATGAGTATTAATACTCTTGTACGATTAAGTGAAACTCTTATGCAGATTATATCGGATACCCACCCGAGTTAATAAGTCTCTTATACGAATTAATAAACGAGTTACTAAAACTAAGTAAGACTTAAGAAGATTTTTATACCGATTAATATAATTCCTAAACGAGTTAATAACAGTCTCATATGATGAGTATTAAAACTCTTGTACGATTTAGTGAAACTCTTATACGGATTAATATAATTCTTAAACGAGTTAATAAGTCACTTATATAAATTAATAAAACACTTATACAAGTTACTCAAACTGTTATAAGACTTTGTGAGACTATTATACAGATTAATATAACTTCTACACGAGTTAGCAACACTCTCATACGAATTAATGAATTCCTTATATGATGAGATATTAAAACTCTTGGACGATTAAGTGAAATTCCTATACGGATTAATACAACTCCTACCCTAGTTAATAAGTCTCTTATACGAATTAATAAAATACTTATACGAGTTACTAAAACTCTTGTCAGACTTAAGGAGACTCTTATACGGATTAATATAACTCCTACACGAGTTAATAAATCTCTCATAGAATTTATTTAAAAAAAAATTGAAGAAGGCACTAAAACTCGTATAAGACTTGAATAGACTCTTATACGGATTGATATGACTCATACACGAGTAAATAAAGCTCTTTTATGAGTTATTAAAACTCTTATAAGATTTATTTAAACTTTTATTCGGATTAATGTAACTCCCACCCGAGCTAAGGATCATAATCAATTAAACTGTTATACGAGTTATTAAGACTTATACGACTTAGTGTAACTCTTATACGATATAGAAACAGCTTTTATAAATTTTTTTCTTACAAAAGATGATATATACTGAATCAAAATAAAATATAACAGACTCAGATAAATCTCTTATACTTTTTTCGTTTTTATTTAAAACATTGGCAATTAACTACCAGGATAAACAATAGTTTGATTAAAAACGAAACTTGAAATGATGTATACAGGATCAAAATAAAATATAGCAGACTCAGATAAAACTCCTATACTACTAGGATAAACAATAGTTCGATTAAAAACGAAACATGAAAATAAATAAAAATTAATAGGATATGAATACAAAATCTCTTATACTCATTACATAATGGTAAATATCACCTCTTACTAAGAAATTGTAAACAGTTCCGCATTTCCAGACCAAAATTCAAAACGTCTTCAGTGCTATAAAGGTTTTCATCATCAAAAATTGTATGGCAGACAAGTTTATGACATACAATATACGTGTTTGATTTTAAATATTGAATGACAATCTTTAATTGTGCCTCTCTTTATTTGTTATTAAAAATTAATTTCTTCAAATGGAAAAGCATTATTCTTTCTAAAAGAAAATTTATTGAAAAAAATTAAACAAACAAAAAAAATTATTCAAATAACTTCAGAGAGTCAATTTTCCATCGCCGTATTATTTAAAGAAAAAAAATTAAAAAGATTTTTGAAAAAAAACACGTTCCAAATAGGTTTCCATAGTAGGGATTATTCCATTCATTTTGATTTGTTGCCGCTTTCAGGTTAAACCTTAAAGCAATGCGCTGAAAATGTAAATGATTATTAATCCTTTAAAAGCCGCTCTACCACCAACAACAGCAACAACACAAATACACACACAAAATGCCTATAAAACAGTGTGTCTATAGGCCACACACCATTACAATGTGGAAACCTTTAAATTGAGACGAAAAAATTAAAGAGAAAAACAAAACAAAAAATTCACATTGAAATTCTAACAACAGAGGCAGGCAGCAGAAGCAGCCTGTTTTAAAGGCCAAAACAAACAAATGAAAACACAAACAAAATTGAAAAAGAAAAAAAACACGAGGGAAAAAAACGAAAACAAACAAACAAACAAATAAAGTTGCGAGCAAAATTAATCCAATGGCTGTACAAAACGAACGAACACCAACCAACGAACCTACCGACAGTTTAATTGAAATAAATGCCCAAAACGCATAGGAACTGACGAACACGAACACAAAAACTCAATTGAGGCTGAACGTTATACTCTGGCGGTTATTGAAAGTGTAGAAATTGCAACTGCAACCACAAACAATTGATATGCAAGTAGGCAAACACATAGGAAGTACACAAGAAAACTTTTGTTGTTGTTAACCTTTTTTGACTTAAACTATCTTAGGACGCTAAATAACAAGTAAAAGGCTCACTTACCTCTATGGTGATATGATGGCCACGTGAACGAAAATTATCATCATTGTTGCGTAGATTTTTTGAATCAATTTGTACGTTTGTCTGCATTTTGCAAGGACTTTAAAGTCTCACTTTCTTTTTCCGCTTTTTTCACTTTCTTTTTCACAACTTTTTTTCTTTCACTTTTACAGCTTAACACAGCTGCTGTCTTGCTGCTTAAGTTTTTGGATTTTTTTTCGTTTCCTTTAAGCTGTTGGAAGGAATATTTGCCAATGTTTTCTGTGTTACTCTAGAGTGATGATTTTCATTTATTTTTTCGTTTTGTTTTTTTTTTAATCCCTTTTAGCTTTTTATACTCAGCCAGGTATTTCGCATTAACAATCCTTAAAATGTTTCAATTTTCTGTTGCTCCTTTTTTTCTCTTTTTTGCTTCTTTTTAACAGTAAGAGATTTCACGCCGCATTGAGTTTAAAGACACCGGAAGTATTTCGTCTTCTTCTTGTTCTATCAGTTTCACTACATTCAACTCGACTATCATTAATAGTATGCGTAATGCGTTCTATTGTTGTTGTTATCTCTTTTTGTACACAAACGTAAAAAGGATTTCAAATTGAGATTTTGTTTTTTGTATTGGATTTGGTTTAGGATTTGTTTTGTTTCTTCTGTTTTCCTCTCCACAGTTCCTCTTTGGACACTAACAGTCCACACAGCAGGTTTATGCTTTAAAATATAGGAAAAATTCTTCTTCTTTTTGAATTTCCTAGAAATAAACATGAGAGAAGAATGAAAGAAAAATTAGAAGATATTCGAAATGATTTTCAATTAGAAAATAAAAAAGACTAGCAAATCGAGATTCTTAAAACGTATCATTTTGTTTCCATTTGAAGTGCAATTAAAACGAAATTTTTCGAAATTTTGTGTGTTGCTGTTAAGCAATTTAGAATGCTTTTGTGGTTTAAGCCTTAAAAATATACTTGTTTTTCTTACATAAATAGTAGAAATGATAGCCTATAATTGCAAAAGCTAAAATCTTCATTTGCATCAAATGAAACACATTTCACACAGAGTTAAACTACAGTGAGCATCAAAAGAAAGTGTACATTACAAAGAAAAAAAAATATACATTAATAAATTACATAAATAATTACAGTTAATTACCAGTTTTTAAAATTGAAACAAAAAAATTGAAAAAAATTACAAAAAATTTCAAAATATTGTCAAATTTTTTCGGTTACTCTCCTTAAGTGATAAAAGTTAAGTTTGGTGATTGCTAGAATTTTATATATAGTGTACAGTTTCCTTTGACGCTCACTGTATGTGGAGAAGGTAACTATGTACATTGTGTCATTGAATATTCTTGTAGTGTTTCAGGAAAATACTTTCTAAATTAAAATCAATTCCATTCTGTTTAATCATTATGGAAATTCAGATGTCGTGCCATATGTCATTTACTTTCCGCCATGTCTCTTCAAAATAGCTACTAGTATCAAGTCATATGGTAGACAAGAGGGTTAAGTCACTGTCAGCTATTGTTACCTTGTCAACCAGTATCATATCAGTTTGGTCAAAAGAGATTTCTTTGCGTGGTTCGATGCACATATTTCATCCCTTTCTCTCTCATTTTGTGCAATATTAGATGGTTTCAGAATACTCAATTCAAAGTAACAAAAATGATGTCAGTCTGCTTGTTCGCCGTGTCGATCGAGTGGAGGAGGATGCTCCGGCCAGACGGGTATTTTATGCGGAAATCTGCGAAAATCGGCGAAGTGGACGACCTTATTGGTGTGACCAACAGGCGTAGGCGCAAGTAGCAGAGGCGCCTGAAAGGATGCGTTAAGGCAGGCCGAAATTCGTTAATTGGGTTGTTAATGGCCAATTAATTCAGTAAGTAGATATACTCGCCGTGGTCTAGTAGGTAGTGTGTTGGCTTATTAGACGAAAGGCCCGAGTTCGAATCCCAGGTCAAACATCAAAAACAAAATACAAAAAGTATTTCTTCGGCGACTTCCTCTCAGTAGATCTCTGGCAAAAACTCTGAGAGTAAAAATTGCCATGAAAAGCTTCTCAAAAAATCTGTCGTTAGGAGTCGACTTTAAACTGTAGGTCCCGCCACTCACGTATAAAATTAACGCACACAACATGAGTCGTGTTGAGAAGCTAGGTCGTAATCCTGACTGACTGTAGTATACTCTGCTATGTATAGTATGTCGTATGAAGTTATTCAAAGGAAATTGCATTCGTCATCTTCAAATTACTTACTTACGTAATTGGTCATTAGAACCCTTTAGTCAGGATTATGACCTAGCTTCGCACACCACCCACCCGTTGTGTGTATTAATTTTGTCCATGAGTGGCGGGACATACAGTTTACAACCGAAGCTGAATGATAGATTTTTCGTTTTGAGAAACTATTCACGAAATTTTTATGTCCAACTCAGAGTTTTTACTGGAAGGTTGCTGAGAGGAAATCGCAAAAAAAAATTTTTTCAAGATTTCGTTGTATATGAGATGTTTGACCTGTTCTTTGACCATGGCCTCATGAGCCAACGCACTACGTACTAAATTACGAAGACTTCGACTGTTCTCCTGTTATTAAATAAAGTTTGTCAGCCATAATGGTATACCCCCGATGCAGTTTCCACCACCTCATGGCTCAGTTGTTAACTATGTTCATCGCGAATGTCTACAATCGATCGAATTTTATTGCACTCGACACTTATTAAAGTATTTATAATTAATTCTCTATGGAAAACAAGCCCATTCAAGAATATGCTGGTAGCTCTATAGACCTTACACTGTAAAGCACAGCTCCAGTAAGGCTTCCGAGCTCTGGTCACCAGCAAAATATCATACACGGCTCACAGCATGTTGCATTATTTAGTTCGATACATAACCATACATACATACATATATAATTAACCAATTAATATAATTGGTCCTTACAATCCTCTAATCAGGATTACAACCCAGTTTCTGACACCACTTATGTTGTGTGTGTTACTTTTGTCCATGAGTAGCGGGACCTACTCCGACGACAGATTTAAGAAACTTTTCATGGCAATTTTATTTTATTTTCAGAGTTTTTGGCAGAAAACTGCTGAGAGGGGATGTAGCCGAAAGAAATATTTTTTTTATTTCGATTTCAATCGAAATATTTAAGCCACGGAATCACAGATTCTCGCCTAATTGAAATCGTTACCAACATTGAAACAAAAACAATATGCAATATACCGCCATAACCAATAAAAAATGAAAACAAAAAGGGGAATAAAATGTTTCAATTTTTTTTTTATCAGAAAATATCCTCGTGAATAAGGGAATTTTTAGTTTGATTTAACCCTTTAGGAGACATTCAATAGCTTTCTTAGTTTTCGTAAGCATTCAAGTCTATTCCCAAAGCTGCAATTAGCACATGAAAAATCTGTCCGAGAAGCTTTTTTAATCTCTCAGCCTTAGTGAAGTTGTTTTAGACGTTTCCTGCTTAATGTTTAGCTTCCCTGTAATCGAAGAATTGTTTGCATTCCGGTCTGAGCCAAAAATGTTGATTGTTTTGTTGACAATTTAAAAAATAAAACATTTAGGGATGATATTAAAAGTAGTTCTTGCAGGGTCTTATTGTAAGACCCTTGGTCATTCCGCTTCTTAATGGATTAAGCCGCACAATAAATATGCAATTCATGATGGTCGTAGTGTTACTAAAATACCTCACTACCGTTATTATAATCCCAGTTGTTTTGTGTGCATATAGTGGCTGCAGTAATAGCCACACATAATACAGTGTGGGATAAAACTAAACACATACAATAAACTTAAATTGGATATTGAATATTAAATTACCCTTATGTTTCTATTAAAATACGAGTATAAGCCATATGGTGTATGTGAATTATTTTAGAATTATTTCGCTGAACTTATGTACACAACTATTACTAAGGGCTTCAGTTGGAAATCAAGTATATTATTTGCTAAAGTGCATGAATGGTCGCCGTAGTCTAGTAGGTAGTGCGTTTGCTTATTAGACGTAAGGCCACGGTTCAAACCCCAGGTCAGATATCAAAACGAAATATGAAAAAATAGTTCTTAAGTGACTTCAGTAAACCACTAACCACTGGACCAAAAATCTATTTAATGAAAACGTCCAACTTTAGGTAACCTGCAACAGTAGACCAGCAAACAAATAACAAGAAATCGTGGGAGATGTTTTCTGACACTCCCTGTGTTACTTCATGGGACATAAAGGGAATAGATGAAGCTGTTTAAATACGCATTAAACGTTTTTCAATTTCTAATCAATAAATACTTTTGCTCTTCACTGTATAACAACCACTGTGTGTATTTCGAAATAATGGTGGAGTGCAATCGAATATTTTTGATGAAAAACTTTTAAACACGAAGAGAGGGAAAGAAAAACAGATGAACATATAGACACACAATGTAACAGAAACGTATCCACCGCATATGAATTCGAAATTAAAATTTTAAGTAAAAAAAAGGAAAATGAAACAATACTAGGAAACGCAACAAAATAATAAAGGACAAACGAAAGCAAAGAAGAAAAAAGGCAAATTTAAAGTACCATCTGAAAACGCAAGGACAGGAGTATATTTTTTTTAATTCTTTCCACAGTAACTCCAAAATCCTATGATTGAAGTGCATTTTCATAAATTTCAGTTTTTTTAGGATTTTTATTTATTATTACTTAACATTAAAATTATAAACAAAAGTTATAAAAACAAAACAATACAGTAAACAAAACTGTTTACAAATTATCGTACTGCATAATACAACAACAAAAACCAGCATAAAAAATTGGTGAAAAAGTAAACGAAAATATACTAACAACACTACAATAATAAATGTAAACAATGACGTTTACATTTATAGAGATTTCGAGAATTCGAAGTCATGAACATTCGCCTTCAAGAACATTCATCAGACTGTTTACTCTGCCATATACAAGGCAAGGCAAAGCAGGCGAATGAGTTGGTGAAGTTCAGTCAGTCTTGCGTGAAGACGCGGTGTGTTTGAAGAGAGTAATCGTGGTTTGAAGACCTCCGTTACAAAAATCTGTCGAATAATTGTCTAGTAATTGTTATTGTTTATACAAAGGGTGCAAACAGAGGAACAACAAAGAAAAACCACTACCGCGGTTGGAAGGAGCACCCTCTGGACTACTATTTGCATGTAGTTTGTAGGGTGCACTATTTCTTATATGTTCCAAAACGGCCACTGATTTTCTAGAAATGATTTTCTAGAAAAAAAAATGATATTTTCAATGACAATTTTCTCAATACCATATTACTTTATATGGAACTTTTTTGCTGATTATATCAAGGGGCCTTGGAACCTTCCTTTGAGTATGACATGGTACTCATAGACCTAGTATTTGTCCTAAAATTAGCTTCTAAACAAATAGGCAATACTGTTAAACAGTTAACAGTGCTCTGTTAAAGTCAAAATTTGCTCTATTAAGAGTGCTGCTAAAATTTATGGATTGCGTCTTGGGCTTTCTAATTCGAATTTATCTTCAAAGACGAGTCTGTTATTGTCAGCGATTGCAATAAGACGTATCATTAAAAAGTGCAGTGGCAGTGTATTTCTTTAAAAAATATTTAGTTAAAAAAAAAAAAAAAAAAAAAATATCAAATAAAAGCAAGTTAAGAACATCGACATTCTTTGTCACAAAAATAATTCATACATCAAAAAAAAAAAAAAAAAAAACAATAAAGCACTACTAACTATACCTATTTAAAACAAACATAAATAAACAATAACAATTAAAACGAATTCTTTCCTCCACAAACAATTATATACTGAAAACAAAACAAAAATAAAAAAGCAATAACAAGGCAAAAGAAACAAATAAGTAAACAAGTAATTTTTACTGCCTACTTATATGTTGAACAATAACAATTTATACCAGCCAGCATGAGTACTGGTGGTGGTGTAAACTCACGTGAAGAAAGCAGTGGCGATGAGATGGACCAAGTTTGGCAAACAGTGCCTAATAAACGCAAGCGTAAAGAATCGCCAATATTACACCAACAAAAGCGAGCCCTTTATTCACAGCAACCAACAACGTCATCTAACAACAAATATGCAGCCCTTGATAGCGATAATATGGAAAGCGAAGTTGAAAAAGAAACTGTACCAAAACCACCGCCAATTTACATTCCTTTTGTTGAAAATATAAGTGTTATGATAAAAAAAATTAGCTCTGTAATTTCACAAAGTGAGTTTAGCTATAAGTCTTTGAAACAGGGTGAAATAAGATTAATGATCAAAAATGCAGATTCGTATAGAAAAGTAGTCAAATATTTTGAAAGCAATAAGATTTGTTATCATACCTTTCAGTTAAAGCAGGAAAGATCTTTTAGAGTAGTTATTAAGGGCCTTCACTATTCAACTCCCCCCGAAGATATTAAGGCGGTGTTATTATCGTTAGATCATCATGTGAGATCTGTTACAAATGTCAAAAGTCGTGTTACAAAGGAGCCGCTTTCTTTATTTTATGTTGAATTGGATCCCAAAGGCAATAATAAGGAGATTTATAATTTGAAAACTATTAATAATTGCCTTGTTAAAATTGAGCCACCAATTAGATCTTTTGATTTGGTACAATGTCATCGTTGCCAATTATATGGGCATACTAAGGCATATTGTAAAAGACCTTTTAGATGTGTCAAATGCGGACTGGATCACTCTACATCTGAATGCACAAAACAACTGAGCTCACCACCACGTTGCCTGCACTGTTTGGGTAATCACACTGCAAATTACAAGGGCTGTAAAATTTATCAAGACCTTATTACAAAGAGATCAAACAGGCAAGGTATATATTCAAATGAACGTAGAAATCCTAATTTTTCTATTAATAATAAAGACTACCCTCAACTTAATGGTGTGTCTAATGATGAACCTAATCACAACAGGTACAATATGTCATATTCTGAAGCTTTGAAAACAAGTAATTAGACTATAACACTCGGCTTGAAAAACTAGAAAGTATGATGGAAAGTCTGATGAATATGATGACTATGCTAATGTCTAAAATATGCAAATAAATTTAAGAATGGCAGTATGGAATGCAAACGGTCTTTCTAACCATTACAATGAAGTTGAAATTTTTCTTGCTAACAATTTTATTGATATATTTTTGGTTTCGGAATCGCACTTTACGGATAGAACGTATTTTAAAATTAAAAATTATGATACCATTTATGCAAATCATCCCGATAACAGAGCTCATGCTGGTGCAGTTATACTAATAAAATCGAATATAAAATATGAAGTCCTAAATCCTGTTGCGACTCAATTCTTACAATCCGCTGGTGTTAGAATCCAGTGCAACAACAATGATGTTAATATTTTTTCAATTTATTGTCCTCCCAGACACAACATAAAGTGCGAACAATATGATGATTTCTTCAAACAACTTGGTCGCCGTTTTATTGTTGGTGGTGACTTTAACGCAAAACATTCGTGGTGGGGTTCACGTATATCAAATCCAAAAGGAAGAGAACTTTATAAATGTATTACTAAAAATCACTACTCTTCATTATCTACTGGTAGACCAACGTATTGGCCAACCGATCCTTCAAAAACCGCTGATCTATTAGACTTCATAATTTTTAACGGTATACCCAGAGCTCAATTGGACATATTAGATTCTGATGACTTAAGCTCTGATCATAGTCCAGTAATAGTAACATTTAGCACCCTTTATCATTCCGTTCCAAAGTGCTACAATATTGTTAATGGTCGAACAAACACTCAAGCTTTCAGCTCATATATCGCAAATAATATAAGCTTAAACGTTTCTCTTAAGAGCGATATTGAAGTAGACGATGCTATAGAAACGCTCAATAATGTAATATATGAAGCTGCGTATTTAAATACACCTCAAAATCTACAAAAATTAGGTAGAAATGTCCAAATATCTTCAGAAATAAGAGAACTTATAAGGAACAAACGCTTATTACGCAGAATATATAAAACCAGCCGAAGTCCAATTGATAAAGCTAATTGGAATAGAGCTTCAAACCATTTAAAAAAACGTCTAAAAGAATATAAAAATGATTCCGTTGCAGGCTACTTGAAAACTCTAAATGTATCTAGAACAGATGAATACAACCTTTGGAAAGCCACAAAATACCTTAAACGCCCTGTATATCGGAATATACCAGTTAGATCGGAAAATGGCCAATGGTGCAGATCCAATAGTCGCAAAGCTGATGTGTTTAAGGAGTACTTAGAGCGATCGTTTACACCTTTTAATTTATGTAATTCACCTGAGAAAGACGATATAATAAATTTTTTAGATGTTGCTTGCCAATTGGATCGTCCCATTAAAAGCATTTCGCCGTCTGAAATAATTGCTGCAATAGAAAAACTTAATAATAAAAAATCTCCGGGGTACGACTTAATTGATACAAAAGTTATAAAATTATTACCAACAAAGGGTATTATTTACTTGGCAACTATATTCAACGCTATATTGAGACTAAATTATTATCCAAGTCAGTGGAAATACGCAAAAATCATAATGATCCTGAAACCAAACAAATCAGAAAATGAGGTATCATCCTACAGACCAATAAGTCTCTTGCCCGTATTTTCTAAATTATTCGAAAGACTTTTGTTAAAGAGGTTACTACCAATTTTAGAAGAGAAAAACATTATTCCTGATCATCAATTTGGTTTTAGGCATAAACATGCTACACCTGAGCAATGTCATCGCGTGGTAAAAGAAATAAGGAACTCACTCGAAGGAAAATTATTTTGTTCGGCTGTATTTTTAGACATAAGACAGGCGTTTGATAGAGTGTGGCATTATGGTCTTCTAAACAAGCTAAAAAATTTACTTCCAGCGCCTTATTATTTATTATTAAAATCGTATTTACAGGACAGACGTTTCTACGTCCATGTAAATGGATATGACTCTACCTTTGGATTCATTAAATCTGGGATTCCTCAGGGAAGTGTGCTAGGTCCTATTTTATATACGATTTATACTTCGGATATGCCTACAGATGACAACTTAACAGTAGCAACGTACGCAGATGACACAGCCATATTATCATCGAACGAGTCGATTGTTGAAGCCTCTGCTGCATTACAAAGGTACTTAGATACAATTGAAAAATGGCTTAAAAAATGGAATATTAAAGTCAATTCACAAAAATCTGTACATGTTACATTTGCATTAAGAAAAGGAGATAGCCCAACACTTTATTTAAATGGGAGCAGTATACCAAAAGCAAACAAAGTTAAATATTTAGGACTTCATTTGGATAGAAGACTTACATGGAAGGACCATATTGTTTCGAAAAGAAAACATTTAAATTTAAAAACTAAAAAAATGTATTGGCTTCTGGGACCGAAGTCTGAATTAAGCATTCAAAACAAAATCATTCTTTATAAAGCTATTCTAAAGCCAATTTGGACCTATGGGCTGCAACTCTGGGGAACAGCGAGTAACTCTAACATTGAAATACTTCAGAGATATCAGTCTAAAACTCTACGCTCTATTACGAATGCCCCTTGGTACGTTAGCAACCGATGTATACATAACGATCTCAACATATCAACAATAAAGGAAGAGATAAACAATTTCAGTTTAAAATACCTTCAAAGGCTGAGTGATCATTCTAACTTGTTAGCTATAACACTTTTAGACGACAGTGAAGAAATACGGCGACTTAAAAGATTTCATATACTCGACTTACCATTTAGGAGATAATCTTGAAGTAAAATCTAAGTTTTATCGGTTTTATTAGGTTTACTGAAACCTAATAACTAAGTAATTGTAAGTTATCATAAGATTTGCTTAATATTTTGTTTAAATAGATCGCAAATAAACACATAATATTAAAAAAAAAAAAAAAAAAAATCTTCAAAGACATCATATTTTAAACGGGTTTAAAAGGTAAAAAATGTAACATAATTTTTAAACAAAACAAAACTACATATCCAGCATACTTATGAAGGTGCATAAATCAATGCAATTTATTTAAAAACAAAATTGAATTATTATTTCAAAAATTAAAACCACAATAAAATCAAAGCCATTTTTAATCAAATATTCTTCTTTAATTGGCTTTTAGCTGTATTAGATACAAACCATAAACGATTATGGCCAAAATCCTGTCATATTGTTCACAAATTACAAACACAATTTGTTTGTTTTTCTCTTGTTTCCTTTTTGTTTAGATCTTCCGGCTTAAATGGTATTTGTGTTGTTTAAACGAATTTAAATTGTTTTAATTTGTGTTTCATGTATCTGTATAGTGTATGTGTGCGTGTGTATATGTTTATTTCGAATGTAAACTTATTTATGATTTTTAACATAAAATCTTTAATAGCGATTAATTATTATTATTTATTCAAACAACAACAAAAACAATACAATACACTGCAATTAACAAAAAGGATTTTAAATGTAAATATTTACAGCTTAAAAGGCAAACTTAATCAAATTTTAACAGGATAAACAACAGTTATTATAATTAAAACAGTTAAATTGACTGTCTGTCAAACTCCAAATAATAGATTTTGTGGGAAACTTTTCATGGCAAATTTTATGTGACACTTAGAGTTTTTGCCAGAAATCTGCTGAGAGTAAGTCGCCGTAGAAATATTATTTTCAAATTTCGTTTCGGTGATGATGCTTGACCTTGGGTTTAAACCGAGGTCTCACCACTGCGACTTGAACACATTCAATTTCAATTCTGAAAGAAGCTTCACTGCCATAATTATTTGTGTTTTTCTATACTAAGGACTGGGGAATAAATTTGATGTGTATTTCCATTGTATAGGCCTCCAGTGGGAGTGGCCATTATATTTGCCGTTTAAGTTTGTATTGCCTTGCGGAGACCACCTGTTAACTAGTTAAAGTAAATGCGTTAAACGCTCAAGAGCCTTATGGCATTATAACCACACATTTAAATCCATTCTTCATTTAAGGCACAGTCTGGAGTAATTGTCCTTTGATGTATCCTACCTATTCACTACTTTTCCAATCCGAATGGATTTTTTACTTTCTTTCGATTGGTCATGATTTGTCATTAAATTTAATGTCCAGCTTACATATGTATATGTATTGTTACTGCACAGGACTATCGAGTTAAAGTTCTGATGTTGAGTTCTTCAGAAGCTCTTTGAAATATGTGTGTATATGTAATACACTCACAAACATATATGAATATTTTATATGTATGCGTGTACGAGTATGTATATGTGCAGCCCATATGCCATGAGATTTGAATGTATATTGCTCCTACTAATTAAGGTGTATGTATCCTGGTTTGGTTGCCATGCTTGCTATTGTTATGCTTGTTGTTAATAAGTCTGCCTAAGATAATATAATCCTTGTATTGAGTGATATATGTGTGTGCGTGTATGCGAGTGTTGTTGTTTGTTCAATTCCAATTTATTATCGTCATGCAAAGTTTCATGTTGCAATCCTGAGAGAGCCTTTAAATCTTCTTAAAATTTTGCTTCTGCTTTCCATTTGACATCAGAAAGTGGATTTCCATTTGACATCGTAAACTTTTTGTTAGGGACTTTAAGGACATGGATAGAACCTTTTATAACTTAACAAACTGTCTGCGTATGTCTGCAGGCATACGAAATAAAATTAAAGATTTTATGACATTCACATTCCAATTGGAAATTGTAGTCTTTCTTCTACTGTTCTAGACCAATATTAAATTTGATATACATACGAATTTAATTAAATCCTCTACTATTTGTTGTAATATGATATGAACGTAAGACATTCGATTGAAATTGAATTTGTTTCGTATTATTTGCAAATGATTTGAATGGATGTGAATATTTAATTATTAAATCGTTTATTATTTATTAATCTGTACGAAAACTCATTTAATTAAAAATAAAAATTAATTATTTTTTAATTATTCGTTCATTTATTTATTTACGATATTGTTTTTAGATGTTTGTTTTTGGATATTTTATTAGAATGACAAGAAGGCTTTCAATTTTGTCAAGTTGATTATTAATTTAACCAAAATTTGTAACTTCATATGATCAGGAAAATAATTCAATTTTAATCTGCTCAGCAAATAGGCAAGTAAAGGAATAAAATGTTTGTATTTGAAGTGAACCAGCTGAAGTCGCCGTGGTCTAGTGAATAGTGTGTTGGCTTATTTGATGCAAAGGTCATGGTTCAAACCCCAGGTCAAATATCAAAACGAAAATATGAAAAAATATTTCAACGGCGACTTCCTCTCAGCAGATTTCTTGCAAAAACTCTGAGCGCCTTTCCAGGGCATTTTCTATACTTATTATTCACTGCAGATATGCCTGCAAGTGTAGTGACTCACAGTTCTACAGTTGCTTCACAAAGACTTCAATCTCACGTTAGTGAATTGAAAAATTAGCAGCTGAAATGGAAGATAAAAGTCCACGTTTGTAAGTGCGTGCACATTACGTTTACACTTGGAAGAGGAAATTGTCTGCCCATCGAGATTAATGGTGTGACAGTACCAGAACATAATAGTGTATGATAACTGGCCATCCATCTCGACCATCGCCTTACCTGAGCTCATCATATAGCTGCCAAAATTAGTCAGATCAAACTCAGAGCAGCACATTTTTACTAGCTTATTGGACCTAAGTCAACCGTTGACTTAGAACTATAACTGCTTTTGTATAAGTCAGTACTGAAACCTATTTGGCTTTATGGTATCCAACTGTAGGGAACAGCATCACCATCCAATGTAGATAAGCTTCAAAGGCAGCAATCTAGACTTCTTAGAATAATAACAGGTGCTTCTTGGTATATGAGAAACAGTAACATCCACAAAGATCTGAAGGTAGGGGCACCTTAAAATTTGGCATAAAGTTTAATCGAACAATTGATGGTTTAATGTTCAGATCAAAATTCCTCGGTCACGGTTAGAAGACGTATAATGTGGGAACTAGGTTGCAGATATTATTAGAGGTTTCTTCCACCATTTGACTAAGTTTGAATAACACATTCAGAATTGCTACAAGTATTTGTAAAAATAATTGGTCGCAACACAATTACTAGGACAATCCGAGCTTTGATATGCCTAATGTGGTCATGTTTCGTTACTACTACGATATTGTTTTATGTCCTTTTGACCGGCAATATTTAAACTTTAATGAAATGAAATTTAAATTTTTTTATTCTACTAACCCGACAATAACACATAAATTACAGAAACACAATCTTATTCCTTAAGCCTGAGTACAGCAAAATGTTGCAAAAATCCCAAAGAACTAACACTAGCCACGGGTGTAAATGCCAGATGATAGCTCATCTGTTAGGGGAAGGGAGGGAGTTGTATTTTATGTTGAAAAATTAATTCCAATTCTTTCATGGATTATGCATTCGTTATGCAATATATTCTCTCTTTATTACATAAACCAACGATGTACTCTGCACACTGCAGAGGTATGTACCATCGTTATTAGATATTCATGGCCAGGTCTTGACCCAACTTCAAAGTCTCTCTTTTATTTTGTTTTTGTTTTTCCCTTTTTCTTATTATGAAATTCATATTTTGTTAGCAAAGCAGATACTTTATCTAGCTCTTGTTATATGCTAAACAAACTACAGCAAAAGGATAATTCATGTACCTTTCCATAGCCCCTCTCCCCATCAATCCTGTTTGGTAAGCACTTTTTTGTGCACTTTGAACTCATGCCTTTGAATTTAAAGAAAATAAGGTGTAGAATGAGCGAAAGAAAGAAAAAAATGAGAGGAGAATTTAAATACAAGGAAACCATGAAAAAAGGAAAATTTAAACAAATGCTGGGTGAGTAGAAAAAAATGGTATGACTTTGGGGCAGAAACATGTAGCAAATGTTGGTTTCCTTTTTCTTTTCTATTCTAGCTTAAAGCAAATAGTATTTCCTGTAATGATATCGACAGTCCCTAAGGGTTAAAAGGTATACATACATGAACACAAACACACATACATACACAAATACTCAGTTCCAATTTTAGTTTTAACCTTTTTGCTCGTGTTTATTTGTTAAAGTTTGTGTCTAGATTTTGTCGATTGCAAGAAAAAAGGGAAAAGTATCTGTTGTTTTTAGTTTGCGGATGGGGACAAACAGAAAGGAAAATGGAAAAAAATCCAAATAAATTGTTGTTGTTTTTCTGCTATGATTGTGTATCTTAATAGGCTTACATAAGGTTATGATTGAAAAGAAATAAATCTTATGCTAGGCAGAGACCGTCAGGTCCTTTAATGATATTTTCAGAAAATCTATTCCACTTCTCTTGTTCATAAGGCATGAAGGAAATCGGCACCAGCTTCTGCATATATTTTATTTATCGGAAGTGGCATGTGCAGTCTCCTATAGTAACTTCGTAAATAAATCCCATGAAAAGTTTTATCGCCAAAAAGTTTGATAAATCTTACAGATGATGAAGACCAACTACCTCTAGTTTTACTTCTCATACACCCAATAAACAATCACATTTAAAAAGTGATTTTTAATTTCCGTAACTTACAAAACCGTTCCATTTGAAGCACATTCACCGTCCATTTTATTACAATAACAGTTTAGATGCTCCAGTAAACTGCACTTCAAAATCGAATAAAGCCGTTTCAAATGACTTAACGTCGTGTAGAAAACAAAAAATGTATGGTGAGGAGTTTATTCCCGTAAAAATCATAGCAGAATGATAGATTGATCATCCATATCCAAAATAGAGGTACACACTTAGACTACAAATGATTCAAATGTGATACCACAGCCGTAAGGGTCCTCTAGTCCATCCAAAGCTTCTGATGAAAACAAAGCTGCTTTTTCCTTGCCTGCTATAGAGTTGGGCATATATCCAATACGTAAAGAACCGTTTCTTTGTCTCTACAGCTCCTTACTAACATACGTAATTGGTCATTGTAACCCTTTAGTCAGGATTACGACCTAGTTTCTCACACCACCAATATTGTGTGTGTTAATTTTATCTATAAGTAAAGAGACCTACCAAATTCAAAGCCGAACGACATATTTTTGAGAATCTTTTCATGGCAATTTTTTTTTCTCAGTGCTTTTGCCAGAAATCTGTTGAGAGGAAGTCGCCGAAGAAATATTTTTTCATATTTCGTTTTGCTGGAGATATTTGGGCTAGCGTTTGAAACAAGGCCTCATGTCTAATAAGTCAACAATAAGCCTACTAAACTAAGCCGACAACTTCTGCAGGAATCAATAACCAGCAGCCTTTACATGCGCTCTCTGACCAATTTTGGGCAGTTTGCCGTGCAATCTTGCCTGTATCCGAAGCCGTCCACTTAACGTTCACAGAATCCAGTGGTAATTATATAATCGCAGCTCTTCAATATGATTCCCATTGTGTTAAGAGAATAAGCTCCACTATTATCGCTTCCCATTCCTTCGGTTTATATTTTGTGTTTCATTTGTATCCAAAACTAAGCCTCAACCGAGCATATAAGTTATTTACTTCCCCACATCTGTTTCTCTTTATTCTTAATGATAAGTAGAGAGCCAGGAGTTCTTTGGCTTTTAGAGGCAACCAAGTCCCACAAGAGTCTCTAACACTACACTGTTATGTTATAACTACTGTGTACTGATAAAGGGACCAATTTCCCTCCATCTTACTTTCAATACTCTCTTAATGCCGCTCATATTTAAACTCGTCATTCCTTGTATTGAATACACTCCTTTAAACTACTTGCCTTTAAAATAGTGTTCCGCTAGAGATAAAAGGAAATCTTTCTGTGCAATAAAATGAGCCAAAGTGACAATATAAAATGAGAGACAAAAACAAGAAAAAACAAAAAAGAAAAGCATTAAAAAGCTCTTTACAACACCATGTCTTTAGTGAATGTAGTTAAAAATGTATGAAATTCACAGGGCACATTAATAAGAAGAGAACGTGTGGGTGTATGTAGGGGATGTCTATCTAGTAAAAAAAAACAAAATGAAAAGCTATCTTTGTGAATATGTTTATGAGTCACCATAAGTATTTAGCATATGTTTTACTGGAAAATATAAAAGTTTTTTTTGTTTTCTTTGAAACAAACTCTCTTTAAACGATAATGATAAGAAACGACAACGGCAAAGACTTTTAAAACTTTTTTAACAAAAAAAAATGTCTTTAAACTTAATTTTATGCTCTAATGCCTCGAAAGAAGACCAAGAACAGAAATATCTTGATTTAAATGAAAATCAAGCAGTCAATCAAGCCTAAAGAAGACAGGTGTTTGAGACTGTTTTTGTGTATCGTTGTGTGTTCTAATGTGAAAAGTTAAATCCTTTGGGTAAATAGGGAGTATATGTTTGAGTTAACGTGTGTTTTAGAATGAAATTAAATTTATTTTGTGATTATTTACAAGTCAAGATAGTCGGAGGTTCATAACGTGTGAGTGTCCTGTGTCGCATATGATAGACATTCAAAAAGAAATTATTTCCCAATTCACCTCAAACTAAGGCTTTGAATTATAATACAACTTTAGTACACGATTTTACATGATTTGTGGAATATTTCAAAGAGGAATAATCCGTTAAATAATACTTCACATGGTGCCTGTTTAGAAACACACGATTTTAGATAGGAATTCTTCAGCCGAATAAATTCAATTTTTCTTCATTTCTTTAATTTAATTTAAGTTTTCTAAATCACATACAGTTTCCCTAAAATAAAAATCTCTAAAATGAAAAAGTCAATTAAAGTCTTAATTTAAAACGAATTTTGCCTCACATCAATGATTTATTGCCTAGAAAATATGACAAAAATTGTCGGATTTTGGAAAAAAGTACAATTGGCACTCCATTAAATGTTTTGTAGGACATTCATTGTACATTTCATGCTACCATGCCTGTGGGTATCACAAGCATGGCTTAAAAAACGTTTTTTGTTCTCATTTTCTTGTGGTAAAAAAAGTAAAGAAAATTTGTCAGGTTTTTCTATTGAAAGGATGGCAAACAGACAAACGTTTTAAAATCAAAAAATGCTACGTGTGTAATAAAAAGGATGTCAAAAACACCAAAAGGATATGCTTTTTTTTAAGATTTTTCTCTAAAAATACGTGTGTGGAGAAAGCAATAACAAAAACAGAATTGAAATTTAAACAATTTAATTTTGTAAATAATTTTCTATTCAATAAACTTACAATTATTGTGTTAAAATCATTGAGAAATTCAATTAAAAATTAAATTGTCATGTAAGCTGTCATATGCTTCCTTTGCAGCATAAGCCTTTGTAGCATAATGCCTTATTTCCTATGAAAACATCAGCAATTTTTTAAATTAAATTATTGATTTACAAGTGCCATACATTACAATAATAATATAAAGACATGCAGGAAAACACAATTATACTGCAGATTATATACGAGTATATCAAATGTTGCAGGGTCAAGATGCAGCAGAATAAAGTTTTCTGCATAAAAAACTTCTCCAGAGAAAAACATCACAATGTAAAATGAAGTTTTTCAAAAAGGAGAGGAAAACTATTTTGGCCCTGACTTACAAAACACAACAAAACTCTCCTTGTAAAGGTCAGTTAAGTTCGAATGATCGTATGAAAAGAAAAAATAGACAAACTTTTCATTTGTAAAACAAAAATAAAAAATAAAAATAAAAGAATACGATACAGAAACAGAGAGAGAATAATGTCAAGTACAGAGAATTTCTTTGTGCATCATGGCGTATGAACAATTTATATTTAAAGTTCCCCATGTAAACAACCAACTACAACGACAGCAATAACAGTAAATTCTACTTATAATTTTAAATTTCTCTCACCATTTTTTTCCTTCTCTTCTTGTAAATAAAAACAAATGCATACAGAATATAAAACAAACATATATTGCATTGTATGTATGCACATGCAAGTGTGAGTGCGTGTGCATTTGCTTGAGTACGTCGCAGTAACACTTTCCTCTCTCACACTTTCTTGTCAAACACTCATACCCAAATCCTCGTAAACAGAGAATCATGTACATCCGTTATAACAATAGCAACAAATACGTATTGCCTGACACATAATCAAACACACATGTTGGAATTCATATGAAACGAACAGAAATACACGCACACACAGTCACATGCATATAGAATACAATAACAAAATGCCAATTTGTCTGGATGTTGCACATACATACACATGCGGATAAATTATGTTTATCAGAGATGGAAGATATGATATGTTGCAAAATTGAAATTAAATATTTGAATATTTGAAACATATTGCAACAACTACAACATTTTTGGTAAATTTTAAAACACTGTGTTAAAAAAATACAATGTTTGATCGCTGATTACATAATAATCCGCCAACTTTCAGGGACTGAGACCATACACTATTGATGTATGTATATGGCAAAGTGTTGTCCTAATTGATTAAGGTTCCCGGCTTGTATGCATTTCCTTCGAATACAAGATTTCAACATAACAATTAGACACTTAAGGCATAGATGTGGTCAAAAAGTATTATTGTAATTAAAAAAAATTCGTCTCTCTTCTTGTGGGTAGTAATTTTTCACAAACAATCCAAATATTTCCTCTATATGTCTGATGTCACCAAATACGTAGTGAAAGCTAATTGGGTGTCAGTTATAGTGCTAGAATTACCCGAACATACACGGTACGTATATTCTTTTTAACATGTGAAAAGCAATGTAAATGTTTGCTTTTCATATTCTAAAAACGAATGTAAGTACGTTATATTCCGTGAACGTTCAGGTAATTCTAGCTGACCAACATTGCCATAAGGCTCACACTTTTCATCACCGGCCAACATAGACTTCAGACGCTGCTGGGTTCCAATAACCTGTGTAGCATCCACTTTTATAACTCCTTCTTCTGCAAGTTGTGCTATAACGATTTCTACGAACTTTTTAGCCCTTGAACTATTAACACTGTGGTAATATTGATGAGAGCTATTATTGTTTCAATGTTTTCTTGAATTGCCGATCTGGATCGATGGATATTTGACTCAAAAATTACCGGAACAAAATAAAAGACCCCATAATTTTACATCGATGACTATCAGAGTATCTGGAACTTAAAAAGTATTCACCAGTCTAGCCTTTTAAACTTTTTACAATAAAAAAAACTGTGTCAAATAGAGGTTTTTCCATCTCGCTCATAAAATCCTCAGTCAAGCAACCACAACCTTTGTTTACTAAACCACAGGACAGAAAGTCTTATTCATTATCAGAGTGTTATGGAATTATTTAAAGGGCCTTTTTGAAAAGCAGCAACGCTTTCCTTCACAACTAATCTAGAATTCGTCAAGATATTAAAATAGTTTTCTTGGGAAGTTATTACATTGATCCGTATAAAAATTGCTTGTCAAGCAAAAATTCTTCAAAACAACTGTAAAACACTATACTGTATTGTTACGAAAATGGAGACGGTGTAACAGCGTTTAACATTAAAATGATAAACAAAAGATACAAAAACAAAAACCATGAGTATGAAAGAAAAGGGGATAGACAAGTAAGTGAGAACGCAACAACAAAGAATGTAAATAAAATACACAAACAACAATGAAACCACGATAGAGTTCTCGAGAAGGCGAAGCCACGAACATTCGACTTCAAAAAAGGCAAGACAAAGCAGGCAAGGAGTAGGAAGAATTCAGTCAGTCTTGTGTGAAGACGTGTTGCGTGTGAAGAGAACAGACATGATTTGAAGATTTCCGTTGTAAAGACGCAGATGTTAGTGTCTACGAAATAGTGGAAAGAAGAATAATGAACAAAGCAATTTAATTGAAACTAAACACAAATTTATTTTTATTTTATTTGCAATCTACGAGCTTGTATTTTGAACGTTTTTAAAAAGGTAAAAAACATAACAGTATTATCATAAGCCAACACACTACCTACTAGACTACGAAGACTTCATAACTATACTATATTATCATCAACTTAAGTTTAATAAAAAAATTCCACTCATTTTAGTTCCATTACATATCACCAAACGCCTATCGAAATTGTGTAAAATTGTGTGTTGAAAACAAATTTCAACGGTATTATCGATTATCCATCTCTGATGTTTATTTACTTGTATTACAGAAATTACTCTAATAAAAATAATAAAAAAACATAGAATTTGACAAATATTTACACAATTTGTTGTTTGTTAAAAATCTTATTTAAATATGATTATCGCAAATAAATGAGACGAAATGAGATGAGCTGAAATGAATTGAGCTGACTTGAGCAGAGCTGACAACGTGAGTAATTTTATTTCGTATTAAGTCACGTACACAACACTGCGTTATTAGATGTGTTCCATTCTTTTTTTTTTTTTTTAATTTTATAATTTTCCACAGAGAATGCGAGAGTACTTTTCCTTGCTCATTCACAACTGGTAAAAGCTTTAAAAAAAATAAGCAAAAAAATATTTCAGCACAAAAAGAAAACTGCGTCAACTGTAAAACGTTCTCACACTAAATATTTAATGGGGCTTGAAAAAAATGTTTTTGGAAGTTAAAATTATACCGAGAAAGCATTTTTTCTGTGAAGTATTAAAAATCTTTGAAAAAAATAAATTTACTCGTGAAATTCCCAGAGCATTTCGTCCATTTGCGGTCAACAAAATCAGCCAAGTGTGATGTGTGTGAAGATAAATTCAAATTTAACTAACAAAGACAAAAACAAAAAATTTTAACAGAGCTAATGTTAGAGTTAACAGAGCAATGTTAAGTGGTTAACAGAAAATACGAAAAATAGTCAAGGAAGAAATCACCCAAATATACGATATCAGGGAATATACGATAGCAGATATCTGACTATATACAAATTGTAGCCTAAGGTGTCCCTAATAAAACCCAATAAGTGGTATATCTCAAATAATTTTGGAACTTAAGATGTCGGGCTTCAAATTTTCACTCTGTAAACAGGGTAGAATAGCGGAATGGGACTTACTCTGCACATACCCCACCATACACAAATTGTAGCCAATAAGTGGTATATCAAAAATAATTTTGGAACTAGAGATATTGGGCTTCAAATATTCACTATGTTAACAGTGCTTGTTGCAAGTCACCGACTCAAAAAGTGCAATTCATCTACCAAAAAAAATGTAAGTCATCAACCAAAAAAATGCAAGTCATCAACCAATAAAATGTAAGTCATCAACCAAAAAAATGCAAGCCATCTACCAGAAAAATGCAAGTCATAGACTCAAAAAGTGCAAGTCGTCAACCAAAAAAAATGCAAGTCATCACCCAAAAAAATGCAATTCATCGACTCAAAAAATGCAAGTCATCTACCAGCAAAATGCAAGTCATCAACCAAAAAATATGCAAGTCATCAACAAAAAAAAAATGCAGGCCATCTACCTACAACATAAAAGTCATCTACCAAAGAAATGCAACTTGCGTAAAATACGAAATTTTATAGAATATATATATATAAGTGCATATTAACTCAACGAGAATTATTAAAATTTTTAAGTTCATTTCCCCACAATTTCATTTTTTATCCTATTTAAATCAATTTATATATAGTTTCGTCGCCTATATCTTCGGTCCCAAGTAAAGATCGACCCTAAGGAAAATTGTTTTGGAATCCTTGATACTATGTTTATCCAGACCATTAGGTCCACTTGCCCCACAAGTCCGTTTTTTATCCGATTTATACAGAGCACTTTTTTTGTTGCTAATTTGATCATAAAGAAACCTTTTTTGAAATCCTTGATACCAAGCCTATCCAATGTGTGTGAAGATAAATTCGAATTTAAAAACCAAAGACGCAAAACCACAATTTTAGCAGCGCCACTTCTTGCCTCTAACAGGGTAAAGTTTGCTATTAGCAGAGCACTGTTAACTGTTTAACAGTGGCAATAAGTAGATGTGTCTTCTACTTTGCAATTATTGCAGACTATTGACATACAATTTATCATTATTTTGGAATAATAGTATTGAAATGTATAGGATGTTAGGTGGGTAGTAGCAGGGTTGCTGTACCATTTCTTATATGTCCCAAATGGCCACTGATCTTCTCGACAATTTTTAATTAAAAATTTGATATTTTCAAGCCAATTTTCTCATTACCATATCACTTTATATGTGACTACATTGCTGATTATATTAAGAGGCCTTGAAACCTTCCTCTGCATATAGTATAGTACTCATACAGTATAGTACTCATACACCTAGAGCATTTCCCAAAATTAGTTTCTAAACAAATGGGCTTGTTCATATGGATACTGTTAAATAGCTAACAGTGCTCTGTTAAGCGCAATTTTTCTTCTGTTAAGAGAAAATTTTGCTCTGTTAATGCCAAATGTGGCTTTGCTAAAATTTATGGATTGCGTCTTCGATTTTCAAATTCGAATTTATCTTCACACACATGTAAGTATAAGTTTCATTTCCATTTCAATTTGCATTCATTTCACGTTTGTTTTTTCTTGTTTTGTTTTTTTAATTTGAACTTTTTTTTATCAATTTGACAATAACTTTCTCTGGCAACCGAATTAAATTAAAACATTTAAAATTGACATGTCATGGAGAATAAAAAATTACAAAAAAAAAAAAGAAAAAAAATTTTTAATCAAATCAACTCATACGCATCGATGATTTCCTGTACATACGATACGAATTTCTATTTTCAAGCTTCAGCAATTAAAATGCGTGCACAGTAGTTAAAAGGTCATTTTATTTATTGGAATGCAAATTGTAAAGGGACTGAGAATTTCTAGTATTTTTCATCTGTCTTTTACACTTTATTGGCTCGGCAAGCATAAGTGTGACCAGAAGTATGAATTGACTGCCTTGGAAGGGCCTATACCTAAGGCTACTAAATTTTCAAGTGCTATCATATAATATGCTATACCTGCTACACTCTAGCCACATCGTGCCACTCACTCTATCAACCATTGTAGAAGAGATAAATTTTATTACTTTATTTGCTTATCTTTTTTTCTTTAAACTTATCACAGTCATTACTTTCTATCCAAATTGATTAAATTTTTGTATCAAATAATTTTTTATTCTCTCTGTACCATTCACTCTGCTCTTTTCCATGCTCTTCCTCATGGAGTATAACATACTCATGGTGAAGTATAAAGAAAAAAAAAACGATATTTTAGCTTGGCCTGGTTTGCTGTCTTACCAAAAAGCCAGTGACACATACGAAACCATAAAATAAACAACAACATGCACCAGTATGCGTGTAAATGACATAATTTTTGTCATCCAACAGTTGAGGCTTTTGAAAAAGTCCAACAAAATTTCCCAAGCAAACAGAGTTACAAAATCCCTGAGAGAAATTTTCTAAAAAAGTTCTATAATTTCTGTAAAAAAAAAATACTAAAGCATATGTAAAGGGGGCATAATTTTTGGCAAATATAAAGCATACACGTAGGCTAACAATAAACATGCTCTTGTTACTGTCTGCTGTTGTGTTACAAAACCATGTAATCTAGTGCCATATTCAACTGCTGCTGGTCTGAAAAATGTTGTGTTTTTTGGAAAAAAATTTTGCAATTTTCCTGTTGTAAATTAAATTTAAATCCCTCAACATATCCTTTCGGAGAAACAGAACACAATAATTTTTTTCTTTTTTTTGGAAAATCTAAACACACTGAAAAGAAATTTGATTTACAACAGATTGTTGCCATTCTATGGAAGCCTTTAAAAATTAGTATTTTTAAGCAAAAACAAAAAGAATATCGAATGACAAATAAAAATCGAACAAAAAATGTTATTCTGTAATACAAGAATTGAGTGTGATTGCTTATCACTGTCATAGACGCTGCTGTTATTACAGTTAGCTCAACCATGGCGATGGCGATACCGTTGACAATGCCGATGACGATATGAAACTAATAAAAAATGCGCATAAATTGCAAATCAAGTGCTACAATTTGATATTTTAGCCAGCAGCTGATTACTTTGGAACTTTGCTGCTTCTGTATCATGATGGTTGCTCATTTTATGCCCTCAATGGCTTCATACGCAAAAACACACACACCCCCTATACCAACGCCAATGCCAGTGATAAGCATGACTGTTTTCCAGCAGTACAACTACAGCCACATACAACTGGCGGGCTGATGGTGTTGCTACTTGCAACAACAGTAGCAAAAACAATGACATTTGATTTAACAATGCTTTGCTATTTTAGTTTTCAAATATGCATGAACAAGTAATTCATTTGGGATAATCACAGATTGGCAAGAAAGTGGACAACATTTGCAAGTCTTTTCTTCCGGATCCAGATCCAGATCAAGATTGCGCAAAATGTCGGGTATGGAATCTTTTCAGATCAACATGGATCGACATGGTGAAATCGAAGGAAACAACAAGGTTGACGCACTTGCTAAAGCTGGAACCACGGAAAATTCAATTGAATTCCTACATACGATAGGCGCTCCTCTACACAGAGGCAAACAAATTGTCTCACAATACTCCATTCATTGGACACCCGATCAGATCTAGCGCGATGTCAATAAGTAAGGGAACACATAGCAGTGATAACGGGACATTGGCCTCTGAGAGTTCGTACCAGAAGACTGGGAATATTTCATAGCGACTTCTGCAGAAGCTGCAACGACGATGAAGAGAAGTACACAGATGGTATTCTCTGTATTTATCCGGCGCTTATGAACCTAAGAAATAGATTTTTCGGAATTTAATGACAAAACGTGTCTTCATATCATTGGAGAAAATCCGGATGGTGGAGAGATACCAACCAGGATTTAAAATTATATGTCGGTATAGGTAATATCGAAACTTGCAGGACCCAAGTTGGCTGTAATGAGTGAGGCGGCTGCCTAACCTAACCTAAACTATTTGAGCACAACACTTTTGAAGAGTATATGCTCATTGTAAAATCGTGGTGAGTTGTTATGCCCAAAACGTACTGCAAACGCCAATTGGTATCAGATATGGAAATGATTACTGTTGTTGTTCTCTCTAACTTTGAATTACACATCAAAATACATCTGAGACTACTTTAAAAGCTGATTTTACTTATTCTCAGAAACTCTGTATTCATCTACTCGCATAGTTCGTCGTTATTTGTGCATATGCTGCTTAGGCCCGCTTGATTCGGTGCGGACTGCATTTTATCAAGCAATTTAAGTTTAAAAAGCTCCTCTAGAATATCAAAAATTTTAGCGTCTATTCTTTTATAGTATTTAAAGCGCGTAATTTATTATGCGATCATGCTTAACAATATCCGATTATCCCAAATGCTGTTCAATTCTACTCGCATAATTTGCATATTCATTGCAGGGATCTGTATTTGCATTTAAAGAGTTATCGAATGAATCGCTATAGTCGGCAATAGCAACAGCATCAAACTAAAGGCAAGAGGAGAAAATGAAGAGAGAAAAAGGACAGCAATAGTGTAATAGACAGAGAGAAGGTGATAATGATCCCATTTGTCTTTTTGGCAATTTCCATAGTAATGAGCCACACCACCATAGGAAAACAAACGAACGAATGAAACATCAAATCGAATCTGAATTTGAAGATGAAGATGAGAATGTAAATGCGAATGGAAACTGTATGAATAATTTACAATAAAAAGAAAAAAAAAATCTATGAATTTATCACACAAACACAAATAATTGAAGCAGACAACGAAAGAGCGAAGAGGAATTTATTTGTGAAAAATAAATATTTGTGGTCGTCGAGCAATACATATCAGTCAGTGACAGGAAAACTTAATTAAAAATAAACAACAATGTTTACATTTATAGAGATTTCGAGAAGGCGAAGCCATGAACGTTCGCCTTCAAGAACATTCATCAGACTGTTTACCCTGCCATATAAAAGGCAAGGCAAAGCAGACGAATGTGTTAGTGAAGTTCAGTCGGCCTGGTGTGAAGAAGCAGTGCGTTTGTAGTGAGTAATAGTGGTTTGAAGATCTCCGTTACACAGATCTGTCGAATAATTGTCTAGTAATTGTTACTGTTTATGCAAAGGGTATAAACAGAGGAATAACAAAGAAAAGCAATTGTTGTTGTTTACATCAAGTTGTAAACAGGGACACACAGAATTGTGCGCATAATAAAGAATTGTAATTAAAATTAAACACAAAATTTTTTTATATTATTTGCAATCTACGAGCTTATATTTTAAACGTTTTTAAAAGGTAAAAACGTAACAATATGTATGAATGTATAGGCGTATATGTGTCGTTTGTTTTTAATAGTATCATTCCCTCTATTACTCTCTTTTACTAGGTTAATTAATTAATTATTAATTAATTAATCAATTGCCTTAATTGAAATGCATTACAATTCTGTTTAATTATCACCATAAATAATCATTGCGTTTAGACGACAGCCTTAAAGGTAATCACCTTCGGTCATTATTGTATGTCCCCCTTTTATGGCAATGCAATGAAAAAGGATGTGTTGGCAAATACAATAACAAACAAGTATTGTTGTTGCCACAGACATGGAACAATTTAACAATAAACTCGTGTACAAATAAAGTATAAAAAGAAAATCTTGACATACAGTGGGCTAGCCAATGTACATTGTTTTGAAATGCAATTATAGTGGAAAAACTGTAAGAAGCCAGGTTGTAATCCTGACTAAATAATTTCGAAACAATAAATCCTGACTCATAACAAATACGCAAAATATTACAAACAAAAAAAAAAACAATAAATTCGCAATACTGACATGCACGATATGTTCTTCAATACCGTTCACCAAATACTGCATTACGTTCTGCTGCCATTGTTTCCATGTTATTTTGCTGATGACAGTTCTTCAAATGCGTATTTCTTGCTCGGTGTTCTTTCTGTGTAGGAGTGTTGCGAAGGGAATAGGAAACGGAAATAAAATTTTTCTCTAAGAAACTGAAAAACAAAGGAAATCATTTTGTACTTTCGATAGATTTTTTTCAACGTTTCATTGTTATTCTAACATTTCTTTGTTGGAAATTTACAATGAAAAAGAAAGAATATTTTGAAGTTGCTTCAATAACGGGAGGGCAAAACAAAAATACAAAAATTTACTGCAAATGATAATCTAATGGCATATAAAAGCTACACTCTGTACTCCACTATACTCTACAATCTGTACTTGAAAGGCAGCTTTATCTAGAACATTCTTCTGACCTCGTAAAGTTGGAAGAGTTTCGGATCTCTAAAGTCTCCTTTGATTACTTCGTTATTTAGGTACATAATTGATCATTATAAACCTTTAGTCAGGATTACAACCTAGTTTCTCGCACCACCCATGTTGTCGACTCCGAACGACAGATTTTCGAGAAAGTTTTCATGAAAATTATATTTTCCATAAATTCACTGAGAGAAAGTCACCGAAGAAGCTTTGTTCGACATGTCTGAGTTGGGGTTTGAACCACGTTCTCACATCTAATGAGCTTGACATAAATTCTTCATTTAAAGAATCTCTCTTTTAAAGACTTCCCCATTTAAGGAATTAAATTTTTTTTCTTAAAATACTCTTGCCAAACGTGACTGTTTTATGGCAAAAACCACAATTTATTATAAAAACCAAGGAAACGTCATTATCATTGCAATTTAACAGAGCCATTTCGGTAAATTAATATAAATTTTCTAGAACTCGATCAAGCAATTCAAAAATATTTTGTATCTCTTCCTCTCTCTCTCTGTCAGTTCTACTGTGTTTATTTCACTGTGATGCTGATACAGACAAAACGCCAATACAATATGAATGGGAGTGAGTGTTGAACAAAGAAACGGAAAAAATGCTGAAACATCATGCATTAGCGTAACAATAACTGACTCATAAACAACCACCACTAACTGTGCGTACACACTACGAGAATTCAAAAGTTTTCTGTCTCACTAGACCTCAACTCAAATAATTGTTGTTTATACTCCACCATCGCTGTAATGCAAACCCCATTTCATATATAAAAATATGATTCGCAAAACTTTTTTGTCTGTGACCTCCACATTTCTAGGATTCCCTGCAAATGGTAGCAGGGATGGATGGAAGTATTTTTGTGCGTTGAAACATGCGTTTGGCGTTAAAAGTCAACTGGAGCCAAAAGAGCCATTACGTTCATGGGTGTTTTACTCGCATAACATTTCGTTGAAATTTATTTTATTGCAGTTTCCTGCTTCCATTGAACACTGGGATACAGATACAGTTCGAGTGTAAATGTTTTCTTGTGCATGAAATACTAGACTTTGAAGGATGAAAAATTGAAAAAGGGTTCTTCACCAGTTGGTGGCAGGAGAAACGAATGCAATTGTTTTCAGTTTCAAGACAGCTAAGGCGAAAGAAATAACGCGATGTTTCCTTGGACAAGGGCTGAAAAGAGAAGAAATAGTCAATGCTTCATCTGGCAAAATACTAAGGTAGTCTAGTGAACAGTGACTTGGCTTAATTGAAGCGAGGCAATGGTTCAAACTCCAGGCCGTACATCTCGACAAAACGAATTGTGAAAAAATATTTTTTCGACTACTTCCCCTCTCAGCAGATTTCTGTCAATAATCCTGCGAGCCGCCGTGGTCTTGTAGGAAGTGTGCTGGCTTATTAGACATAAGGCCTCGGTTCAAACCCCAAGTCAGACATCTCCAACAAAAAATATTACTTGGGCAACTTCTTCTCAGCAGAGCGTCAAATAAAATTGCCATGAAATGTTTCTCAAAAATCTGTCGTTCGGAATCGATTTCCCCCCACTCATGTATAAAATTAACACACACAACATCAGTGGTGCGAGAAGGTAGGTTGTACTCCTGACGAAATGGTTGTAATGACCAATTATGTATTGTCATGAATACTGTTTAAAGAAATCTGTTGTTCGGTGTCGTCATTAAACTGTAGGTGCCGGCACTCATGAATAAAATTAACACACACACAACATAGGTTGTATGGGAAGCTAGGTCGAAATCCTGACTAAAGGATTGCGATGACAAATTAATTAAGTTAAGTACGTTTCTTGAACTGTTTATGAAAAATTCCATAAAATTTAATTCAGCTACTGTTTATCATTTTAAATCTCATGTAAGTTTTGAACTCATTTTTAGACCTTCATTACCTAACTTATGTTGGTATTTATAAAAGAAAAAATATTGCGAACCACAAAAAGGACGTTCGTTTTATAGGACAGTCTTTGCATAACCAGGATCAACAGCCATCAACATCAATGATTTTGACCAACTCACAACTTCATGGTTTTGTTGACGTCATTTGTCACAATCTCTTTCATATTTTTGTTGCACCCTGTAAATAATTTCTCAAACTGCATGTTGCCATTTAAAACAACAAGAATTTTTAAGAAATAATGCATCGTTTAAGGAAACAATGAAAGAAAATCACATTTAATATCAAAAAAAAAGTCCCAGGGTCAATAAGTCAACTCAAGAAAATACAAGAAAATTTATATTTTAATCCCCCACTTTTAGAGGAAAAATATTAAAATGTTTTAATTTATTCTCTGTATTCTACGAAAGTATTTAAATAAAGAAGAGAGAATTTAATTTTATTTATGGCACCTAAAGTAGGCAAACTTTTTGTTAAAAATGTTTGCAAAAATATTTACAGTTTCAGTTTGTTTTTTGCCATGATTCTCTTCGTTCACCTGTTCAATTCAAATGAAATTTCCCGATAATCATCGCAATAATCTACCGCAAATTGCCATTATGGAACAATAAATAAAATGCTTCACAGAAAAAAAATAAAAAACAATTTAAATCGAGATTCTTACCATACGAATAACTTTTAAACCAAAAACAAAAAATGAATTTTCACAACCAACTTTTTGATTTTATTCTGCTGATAATTTGTTTCTTCCTCCATTTTTCATAAACCGCCAAATGAAATTAAGGGAACAAAGAAGAAAAAGTGAACGTCGCTGTAGTCTAGTAGGTAGTGTGTTGTGAAGCTACGGTTCAAACCACAGATCAAACATCAAAACAAAATTAAAAAAAATGTTTCTACGGCGACTGCCTCTCAACAGATTTCTGGCAAAAACGCTGAGCGTCAAATAAAATGGCCATGAAAATTTTCTCAAAAAATCTGTCGTTCGGTATCGACTTTAAACTGTAGGTCCCTTTACTTATAGATAAAATAAACACACACAGCATAAGTGGTGTGAGAAGCTAGGTCGTAATTCTGACCTAAGGGTTGTAATGACTAATTATGTATGTATGTACGAACGTTAATTACGGCATAACTCGAAACGTATTCAGAAATGCTGGCAGTTTTTGTATGTAAAACTGTTTAGAAAAATTTAAGAATGTTTTAAAGGCTCAATTCAACACATTTGAAACTCGTGTTAAAAATTCCTCTCTCTCCTCTCCTCTTGCTCTCTTTCTTTTTTAACTAATACATCCAACCAAACACAAGATGCAAAGGTTAAGTACGTAGTGTATATGTATATTTACTACAGTATGTGTGTGTCCTTGTGTCCAGTCAGTCAATTAGTACTTGATTGTTCACTTTCAGTCCCTTTTTTGTCACATCAAGCAGGAGAATAAAACTTAATTTCTAAAACGTATAAAACAACAACAAACGAAAGGATTATAAGGATCTTCACACAATGTTGACCGTAAAACAATTGAAAGTCCTTTAAACGGTTTAAAGATACCCCAAATAAGCGAAAAAGGACATTCACAGTCACTCACAGCTGCAGGAGAAGAACAAGAAACGTGTTGATAAACTCAAAAGGAAACCGGCAAACAAAAGAATTCTGAACGGATTTTTTAAAGGAAACGGAAAATTAAACATTTCGCTTCGTTCTCCATGAAAGCGTAAAAGAAGAGGTAGAATGCCAACAGAACTGACAGCGTTAGTATTGAAAAACAATGCTGAAAAGCAGATTTTCTTTCTTTTATTTTTGCATTCAATTCATTGAGAATTTTTTTTTAGAGTGGCAAGACTACTTGCATACCTACTCCTTTTTCAATATTTAAAGAACTTGTCATGGCTAATGCGGAAACTTAAAAATATAAAGAAAATCGTCCCTAGGCATACTAAACAATTCCAAAGGTCACTATGAAGAAAATCTCTTGTAATTTATTTTTAAATTTTTATCACAATAAAATGTTATTTTTTAATGCAATGAACAGCAAGAGCAGTATGTAACGCATGTCTAACATTAGGGGTATTCACTGTATAAAACAGTTAAACAGCAATTAAAAAGTTTTCATTTAAGAGGAAAGAGTTGTTTATATTAAATAAATTATTTATTATTTATAAATGGGCACAAAACAATTCCAAATTCATAAATCAATATAAGTGAACACCCCTTAGTTAGGAGTGCGATATGAACTCAGTCGCTATGGAGAAAGAATTCAAAGAATATTTAATTTTTCCATTCAAACTTTTTTCCGTTCAAGTTTAATTTCATTCGTATTCATATTTACACAGTCATTCATTGTTTATTATTTTCATTTAATTTTTTCTTATTTATTTAATTTCCTTTTTAATAAAATAGAAAAAAAAAATTCAATAAAATATTCAAGAATGTGTAGGCCTATCGAACGAAATCATTTTTTTGAAGTGTTCGAAGAATTTAATTACAATCGCAATCATTAACAGAAATTATTTCGGAAGTAGTAGGAGAGCAAACGACGAGAGTTATAATTAAATCATGGCACACAGTATAACCAGAAAGAGAGAGGGAGAGGATGGCATTATGTATGTAAAGTATATGTTTAGGGGCTATAATTATAGAATTATTTAATTTGAGTGTTCGTTTTCTTGTATCCTTATTAATTAGCATTTTACTGCGTTAAATTTTCTTTGACTTGGAAACCACAACAGTAACGGCAATTGGTATAAGAACACTTATAAGAAAAATTTATGGAAAATATTAATTTCATAGCATACTTTTAGGTTATTTAGCTTATGGCCGTTTTATTGCTTCGTATAACGTCGAGACTATGTAATTATTTAAATACATATTTCGGAATCACTGTTTAACTACAAACTTTAAATGAATTAGTCTGGTAAGTAGTGTGTTAGCTTATTAGATTGGAACAAACCTCTCCCAGTAACTAATGTACTGGTGGTGGTCTGAGTAGGCATTTGATACTTAAAACTAGAGCATCAAGGGCATTGATTCTTCTAAAATCTTAGGTTATTACTTGGTTATTGGTTATACGAGATAGATCTCTCATGATAATTTTTTAAAAGCTCCCAGGAAACGTCATTCAGGTTTTCATGGGTTCAGATCGGGCAACAATGTCGGATGTGAAATCACGTACGATCAGATTATTGTAGTATTCTGCAGTCTGAAATTGCCGCCATCCGAAATCGGTATCAGGGTATATCGTATGATGATATACGAAGATTTGCTGACAGTAAAGTGGTCATTAGAACTCTAGAGAAGGTGAACACCTTGTCTAAGATGGTATAAGTATGCCGGGTGTCAGTAAAAGGGATAGCGAAACATTTGACTGTTACCCTCCTGGACATGATGACATCGAAGGGAACAACATAACCGACGTACTTGCTAAAGCTTGAACCACGGAAAATTGAATTGAATTCCTACATACGATAGGCGCTCTTCTACACAGAGGCAAACAAATTGCCTCCCAAATACTCCATTCATTGGACACCAGACCAGATCTGGCGCGTAGTATTGTGAGAAACTAGCTCGTAATCCTGACAAAAGGATTGTAATGACCAATTATATATGTATGTATTATGTAAAAGGCAACTGAGACTAATCTCCCAATTAAAAATGAAAATATTTTGTAATTAATTGAAACAAATTTCTTAATTTCCCTGGAGACCTCTCCTGTACTCGGATTAATTTATCGTAATCATAAGCTGTTCTGTAACACTTTATGTTGTTGTTGTTGTTGTTATTTTTTGTATACCGTAGCCTTTTAATCCCTCATCACAACAAATTCAACAAATTAAACACAACCTGCAAAACGATAAGAAAAAAAACATGAAAAAATTATTGAAATGACAAACAGCTTAAATGGGGGGAAATTATTGATTGATTGGCTTGACTTTGGCTTTAAGGCAAAAACAGGAAAAAGGACAAGTATCGAAGGCAGGTGGCAGTTGTGCCACTCAAATGTGTCTATTTTTCATACGCACTCATGTATTAATAAAGAGATCGCAAGTGTATGAAATTTTGTATATTCAGGGGTGTGATAATATTAATGTGGAATGATGAATTTTAATTAAAAAAAAATTTAATGGAAATTTATTAATTGAGGGTTAAAAAACTTTTCCTGGAAACATAGCTTGTTGGGTGTTGATGTATCTTTTGGTTTGAGCGAGGGCAGGAAATTAAATGCGACGTTCGTTGAGACCAGCAAGGAGTTAAGGACTTTGGTTTTTTTTCAAATGATGCAAGAAATAAGGAAATACTCTGTCTATGTTGACTTCATTACTAACTACACTTTCGTTGTTTAAGACAACAAACAATTCTCATAGGTAGGTCCGTGCTTCTAGATCTTATACACAGTAGTTTAGGTTAGTTTGTCTGAGGGAATTTTTAAAACAATGTTTTTTTTTTAATTCTTTTCTTGATATATCAGAGCTAAGGTTTGAGCTCTCAAACTCTAGGCTACGGCGATCTTAAAAAGTCACAATAACACTTCGAGGAAGTTTACTAGTCCAGCAATGGCTTTATAAAGTATTGCGTACCAGAGATGAATCGTTTTTTCGCTACTCAGAAGCACTCATGAAATTTTAAATATATGTAAGTGAGTCAACAATATTGAAATTTAACTATGTACTCTGATTCATTCATACTCACTACAACGTTGATTTATAAGTTCAGGTTCTAATGGGTATGCGTACAACGTACAACATCAAACTCATACCATTCGAAATATGTTCGGTTCATTAGCCAGCCTACTCATTTAGATTCATAACTATTGCAATTACAACAAAAAGACATTTAAGCAAAGAAGACAGAGCAGCAAGCAGACAGAGGGCAAACACACAACCCCTTTTAGTAAGTATTTTAGTGTTCGTACGCGACTCATACTTATTTTGTGATTCGTGTATATATTGAGTTATGGAGAGTCGAAATCAATAACATCATATGTGTTGTTAAGTATGAATATGATGAGTACTTCATACTTTGAATATGAGTAGGAGAAATTATGAGTATGATTCGATTCCACTCACCTTTTTGAATACTCATTGCTGAACTCTGTTACGTACAGAATAAAGACGTGCAGTAGTACACCACAAAGTATTTGTAAAACAAATACACCATGGTAGATATCATGTACAATTGGTATAAATGAGAGACTGAGTGTAACTGATATTGTCTGCTTTTGCTTTTACTCATCTACTCTACCCACAAAAACAATAACAGTTCTTTATGGTTTTGCATTGAGTATCGTATTGTATTTGTTTTTTCCTCTCAAATAACTGTTGTACTACAAGTATTTTTGGATGTTTATTGTTATTTATAGTAAAACGAATGTGGATTAATGCATTAAGTTGAAGTATATATACATATTAATATAAAAATGAATAATTTGGAAATGAAAGAAAAAATTATATCTGGTGAATATAAAATTTGCGAAAAAAGAGAACGAAGCAAGATATGGAATTGCTGTGGTATGGTTAAAGATCAAAATGATTCGGATATTTTAAATTTTGTTGTGTATAAAATTGTAAAAATATATACAGGTACAATAAAAATGCACTTTCAAATTTAAATAAACATCAGTGCGTTAATGGAAAATCATTTAACGAAATATTGTTTGTAAATACAAATTCCAAAGAATAATACTATTTTAACTGAATTTTAGTTTCTACTTTTAGTTTTGTTTAAAAAACATTTTTAAGTACTGAATTATATTTTTTTGTATTATATTATAGCTGAATGTGTTTAGTTTTGTTTTAAAAACATGGTTAAGTACTGAATTATATTATTTTTTTTTTTGTACATTTTTATCAACTGAATTTTTATTTTTGAGTTTTGTTTTAAAAACATCTTTAAATACTGAATTATATTAATTTTTTGTATTTTTTATAAAAAAAAACATAATAAAACGTATCGTTTTAGAATTGTTATAGTTGTTTTATTAGTGTTCGTATTCTGCTTGTAATTTAATGTCCATATGCATACAGCATACAATAAGTTACTTATTGTACCACACTCATGATCTATTTTATTTGTTTGACTAAAATATAGCAAAACAAATATGTTACTCTTATTCTCTTTATACTCACTCATACTTACTATGTTTGAGAAAGTAACAATACCAACTTGTACAAGAACTACTCAACTACTCATCAATACACACACACAGCAGTAGACGCTCCGAAACTTGTGTATTCAGTTGTAACTGTGCACGTCTTTAGTACAGAACGATTTAAATATTACTTAAAGAACTGTTTGCAATTTGTATAAATTGCTGCGCCTACCCTCTTACATTTCTATCCTTTTTATGTCTTAATTTAATCGAATTCAACAAATGAAGCCAAAAAAAAATTAAAGTCACCCAAAAATTACTTCGCACATTTCATCACACTTACGCCCCAAAATATTTAGAATGCAATGAGCCACAACTTCAAATACCAGCAACACAGTGTGTACAGCAACAGGGGAAAAACAATTTCAAACTTTTACAAACAATTTTTCGCCACACACAATATTTAAGACTTATGACATGAATATGCCATTTAGCACAGAGCCCATTATGGAACAACGAAACCAATTAACACTCTCTGGCAAATGATTGTGACGACGTGAATATATTTTAATCTCTTATGGTTTTGCGTTTTGGCAATTGACACGACCGACATACATAAATCGACATGAATTCCAAACAATTTGGCAGCTGAATAAAATTATTAAAGGAAACATTTATGGCGCACACACAATAAACGACATGACAGGGGCAAAGGCAACCCACATGTTATTCGCCTCATTGATGATATTGACTCTTCTCTTTACGAAAATATGTTTTGCTATGGAAACTGGAAACTTTATTTGCCTTTATGAACTTTACTTAAGAGTTTTAAAGGCTGCTGTATTGGCAAGTGAAGTTAAATATGAGAATAAATTATGACTTGCAACACCCACAGACGCCCCTTAAAGCAGGCAACATTAAAGCATTTACGCACAACTTTGAAAATAAAAATTGTGCCTTCTTCCCACCTAACTAATACATCCACCAAATGGAAGGATAATGTGTTTGAAAATCCTTGGCACATACTTTAAGGCATTAGGTAAGCGTATGTGAGAGAGATTTTTATTTTAAATGCCAACAGCTTCAACAGCTTCAACGACCAAGCACCAAACAGTATATGGAACTGCCAGAAAATCCCTTTTTTTATTTCGCAGAAATTGTTTTATTTTCTTTTCATTTTCATTCTCATTTTCATTTTTGTTTTTGTTGAGGCATTTTATTTTTATTTTTATGTTTTTATTTAAGGCCAACAAAATAAAAAACAACTGTTAGGCTTTACTTCTAAATAACCTTGAACGCACATAGACTGGTCTAATCATGTACCAGCGTAATACTGAAAAAGAGGCCCAAAAGGCAAAATTTGCAAAAAAAAAATTTAATTCAAGACGTTTTTTAGATTTCTTTTCTGTTGAATATGTAACACAAACAAAAACTGTTTGTTAGAAAACTAAAGAAAAACAACAAAAAATGTCTCTTGACTCCTTTTCTTGTTTAAACGACTTGTTAATCAGTATATGTGCCTCTGCATATGAATTCCGTAATGTTTGGAAATTTCAAATTATGTGACTACATGTATGGTGTAAGTGTGTATGTGTAAATGTCTGTCCTTTATTGTCCTGTTAGACATTTATAGTTTCTCTTAAACACACATGCTATACATACATTTTTAACGGGGGGAGGTATTTATTTTCTATTGAAGCCGAAAAAAGTCGTCCCTTTTTCCTCCGAGCGGCAAAACATTTGTTTTATGAGTTAAACAGTCGGTAATGCAAAAACTTAAATGAAATATATTTTTTCTTTTTTCGTTTGTAATGGAAACAATTGTTTTAACGCGCTTCAAGCATTAGGCATAATGATGAAGTGTTGGTTGGTTGGATAAACGATGGAAGTTTGACAAGTTTTTGAAACAATAAAAATGGCAAAAACTTATTATGGTAGACTATAAAACTTACTTAACCTAATTTATCATTACAACTCGTTAGACATGTGTTTTTAATTTTATCCATAAGTGGCGGGACCTACAGTTTATAAGTTTTGTATGGCAGAGCGAACAGTCTGATGAATGTTCTTGAAGGCGAATGTTCATTACTTTGCCTTCTCGAAATCTCTATAAATATAAACAACGATGTTTACATTTTTTATTGTAGTATTGCTTGTGTATTGTGTTTACATTTATTCTTGTAGTGTTGTTTGTGGATTTTTGTTTACTTGTTTACCATTTTTTATGCAGGTGTTTGTTGTTATACTTTTGCAGTATGATAATTTGTAAACAGGTTTGTTTACTGCATTGTTTTGTTTTTGTAGTTTTTGTTTATAACTTTATTGTTAAGCGATGTTAAAGCAAAACACCAGTATCTCGATTTTTCATTTTTGTAACAATATGTTTTCTGTCTGTACTTAAAAGGACACTAATACAAACACATAAAAGAAATTCAAGTTATCCTATGTTTTCATCGATTCTATTCCTATAATTTTCTAATGCCAGAGATGGACTAGCCATTGAGTAAGAATTTTTGTCGGAAATTTCAATAAAATAGTGGAAATCATGTATTCCGTTTAAGACTTTTGCGAAAGTTTTACGAATTACGAATTAATTTCATTTAGTAAATTAGCAATTCATCTACTTTGGGGTAAATATCAATACCATATGCACTCTACCCACCAATATCCTCAATCGAAATGTGAGTTTCAATTAAACACTGTATTTACACTTCATAGGCCCAAATGAGAAATTTCCATACAAACATTACTCACGACAGTTGTTTACATGCATGTGTGTGTGTTTATTTTAATTTAGACATTCTTTGTTAATGTATTTCCCCCTTAATTTTTACTGTTATTTGTCGTTTTCTATTGTTTTATTTTGCTTTGTGTGATTTTCATTACGTTTTCCTGTTGTTTTTTTGCTGTTTTTTCTTTTTGTTTATACACGTACATTGACTTGTTAGTAAATATTTTGTCGTTATTGTTGTCGTTGTTGTTGTTGTTGTAACATTTGCAGGATATTAAATAATTCTCAACCATAATCTCAAGTAATTAATTAGCATTTTAAATGAACTTTTATACGCTTACCCCAGCAACGTTAATAGCAACAACAAAAAGAAAAACAAATATTTTCTACACTGAGAAATATTTTATAGTTAGAAAGGGATAGCAATACATTGGTACAATAATAATAAGAATTATAATAACAATAATAACCAGTGAGTGTAGCACGCACAGACACACACACACGGACCCAAATTAAGTATTTATAATCCTAAATACTCTCATACATGTTACGGTTTATAAATAAACTTACAAAAGAGCAAACACGACAACGTTTACATGTGTGTGTATATGTGTATGTGTGTCTCACAATTTGAGCAATTTAAGCAACTTAAATATTATTTTACCCTTGTGTATAACTTACAAAGCTTCATACATACAATACATGTAAATACCGTTATTTATATGCATGTACCATATATGGGCAATTCACACATCTTTGTATGCTGTATGTTGTATTGACTACATTTGTTTGTTTGTGAACGCTCAATGCTATGCCGTATTGTGTATTTCGTGGCATTCAAACAATTTGATAGCACGAAACCAATACGACTTCCAAAAACATAGGAAAAAAATGTGTATGACTGTATCAGATTTTTATATGAAAATTATCAACAACAATCATACACTGTTGTATGTTCTTCCAACAATACAATGAATACAACGATACAAAGGCTTGTGTGAATTGACCAATAGAATTACGGTGTGTTCATATTGTATATGTCAGAGCTCCAGTAGGTATGCCCCTTTATTTTTTGTGTGTTATTAAGAGCGTGTTAATTTTCTCTGTTCTCAGTTAGAAATGTCAGACTTAACAACTGTAAATAATCAAGTAATATTACTAAAACATACACATACACGCATACATGAATATGTAAATATGCTTTAGACTTTAAATAAAACAAAAACTATTTAAAGAGGCACTGTGTGGGAATTATTAAAACAAAGGAAGATACAATTTTTAGGAATTTATTTTCATTTCAATAATACAATCAGGTTTTTAACATGAAATTGAAGGCTTTATTTAATAATCATTAGTTTGGTAGTACATTGTGGTACTAAGGGAAATTTCATGTTGTGTTGCGTTTTGTAAAAGCTTTATTAGTTAGTAGTCTAGTAGGTAGTCAAATAAAATTGCCATGGAAAGTTTCTTTAAAATCTTTCGTTCGAAGCCGACTTTAAACTGTAGGCCCCACCACGCCTGTATAAAAATTAACACACACAACATCAGTGGAGTGAGAATATAAGTCGTAATTCTGACTAAAGGGTTGTAATGACCAAATGTATGTATGTATACATGTATGTATTCACCAATAAAATTCTCGACAATACTTAGTAGTAGACAGGAACCCCTTAGAGCCTGGATGGGACCTCATTAATGCATTTGATCAGAATTTGATCACAATCTGACTTGATTGATTTTATTTTTGATCAGATCAGAATTTGGAGGCGATTTCCTACCAATAGCAATAGCAGATTCCTTAACCGTAAATTTTTTTCTTAATTGCCAATCGTTTGAGTCAGCTGATCTTGGTTCGATTAGTACGGTTTTCGCTACACATATCCGACTTTTCGTAACCAGTCCAAGCAAACTGTTCGAAAATAAGTTGATTCTACTGTGACAATTCTACTGTGATTCAAAGACGGTATAATGAATTTTTCTTGTATCCAGTCTATTGGAATTGATTTCACAAGGTTTTGTGAAATATTTTCTAAAACAACCAATACTCATTAAAGGTTTCCACAATTCCAAGCAACTCACAATCATTAGTAGACTAGACACATGTAGGAGATAAGTTCCTGCAGTTGTTGAGAGTACTACTCAGTAATCAGTAGCCTTCGGGTAAAAACTCTCTGAGAGCAAATAAAATTGCCATGAAATGTTTCTCAAAAACCTGTCATTCGGAGCCGACTTTAAACTGTAGGTCGCGCCACTTATAGATAAAACTAAAACACGCAACATTAGTGGTGTGAGAAACACCGTTATAATCCTGACTGAAGGATTGTAATGACTAATTAAATAAGTAAAGTAAGTTAATACACAAAAGATTTTTAGATAAAGTAATTCTGACTATAACCTAGCTATACTGATAAAGAATAACAGTAAACTGTACTGCAATTTTTATGCAACTATCCATTTCTAAAAGAACACAAGATGAATATACTTGAGAGAAAATTAATATTTTTATTTTATATTCTGAATGTGTCAAAATTATCGGCAGATGTGAACTACAAACATAAGGAAAGCATAGCTTTGTGCATATTTTCTATACGTACCACAGTTGATGTAACGACCTTGGACTGATGCTGCTATTGTAGCAGCGTACTTCAAGTATTTTAATAAATTCATTATTTATTTAACACCTGTCATCCCACTGTGTGCCGTTGCCTTCACTTTTACCTTAATTGTGTTGAAAAGGTTTTAAAATAATAATAAGCACACAACGCCCAATATCCAACATACATATAAACAGAGAGAAAATCCCTTTTTTTGAATGTGTACGATAATAAACATAATAATTGCAAGCAAATTACCCCCACACGAAATGAAATTTTAAATTTTAAAGAGAGAAATAAATGAAGATTTTAAATCAAATTAAAAGAATACATATATGCAAATAAAGCAGTACACACACATACATACATATATAAGGAGACAAATATCGTATTAAAATGGCTTTATTTCAATGGTCATCATTCCATCATTCGTATGTATGCATGATGTTTAATTAGTTTATTACTCTCACATCCTCGAACAAAGTCATCACTACATAAAGAGTAAAAAAAAGAAACTTTATTTGCGTGTGTGTGTGTGTCTATTTTATCTTATTAATCTCATACGCTCTGTTTAATTTGTTATTAAATGTGGATGTAGTGATGTTGTTGTTTTTATTTCTCTTTCAATTTTACTCATATGGGGATATACTACTACACCTGCATATGCACATGAGCTCGTTATTTCATTACACTATCATGCCGAAGAGGCCTGTGTTGATTTTTTATTTTGTTTTGTTATTGTTGTTGTTATTGTTATTGCCGTTGCTGTGTGTATGCTTTTGTTTTCATTTCATCCACTTGATTTTCTTGTTTTAATTGTTACCGTTATAAACCTGTTTTAATATCGTATTTATTTGTAAAACATTTCATATGATTTTCATTTCAACTGAGACACACACAGAGAGAGACAGAGAGAGTAGAGACAGAGAGAGTAGAGACATGAAATGATTGCTTTCGTATGCATAAAAACATAAACATACAACACACATATACGTTTATAAACACACTCATTGGGAAAAATGAAAAGCTACCAGATGTGCGTCGATAGCATGCAGGTTTTTCTATCATTTCCCAGCAAACATTGCCGAGTGCACTACTTATTCGTGCATTACGCAGACAAATATAATGTCCAGAATTTGATCTGGAAATATTAAGAGCAATTGAATTGACTTTGTTGCTGTTAAAAATTTGTGGAATTAAAATAGTCTATCTATGGTAAAGGATAGAATAAATTCGTTCTGGAACCCATACTCAATAAGGAACTGGCTAGAACGATAACGAATTAAGGGAAATGGATGAGGATAATTGTTAGACGAGGTATTAATGATGTCGGTATACCAGTTCTCATATGCAACATAATTTTATCTTATGTTTTCGACATAAGGCAGCAATTAGTTATATTTTCTGCGAAAAGAGGACAAAGAACATGGCTTAAGAACGGCTAAATGAACCCAATTATGAGCCTGAAACTAAGAATCAAAACCGAAAACGGCAAACCGATTAAATACAAAACCGGAAGCGGGATGAGGTATGATGAGGTATCAGCTTCAAATAAAGCTGGTTTAGCCTTTTGTTTATTAATACGCTTCATTCTCTCTCCAAATAATTCATTCAGAAATGTCATAAGTCCCCCAGATAGTATAAAATCAAGAACGAACATTATGGGGAGTTAAGACCAACTAACTTTGGCGAAAGTGTATTCTATTAAACGAAGTCACTCTCCACTACCTCCAATACACAATGCAATACAATTCCAATGTTTTTATCTTCTTTTTTATCTTTCTTACCCAGGCCTAGTAATTGTTGTCTTATTATCCAACTAACTATCGATTCTACAGTAAGTAACACTTGGTAGAATGAGCACAAAATGACCCAGTAACCAGTTTACACAGTTCACTTATGTATAAACAAGTGAGTTAATATGCATGTATGTGCGTGTGTTAAAAAAATTTGTATTAACAAAAGATTTTATAAAAAAGTATTAATAAAATAACGGTTTGTGTGTGTATATGTTTGAGTATTTTCACGACTGCCTGACAATGTCAAGAGCACTAGCAACAACAACAACAACAACTAAAATACAGCCAATTAACCAACACTGTCAAACAAATATGCCCAATTAATAACAAAAACGACAACAACAATCAGAAAAGTGTTTCCATTACATAAAAACAACATAAATGCTCTGTAGACGAGTGCTAATGTGTAAGTGCATGTAATAATACTACATCAACACACCAATGCATATACACACAAACACATGCACAAAAATTTTAATAAAATTGTTTACATGACGCAATCAAAATTAATAAAGAGTCGCCGTAATTTATGCAACAATATTTACCTACAAAAACAGGAGAATATTAATTGGAAGGTTTATTGCCTACGAAAAAATATAAAGGAAACTATGGAAAATTTTTATTATCTGTGTCACAATAAAGGCGTTTAAGCACAGTTTAATTAGAAATATATTTCATTTACTTTAGTTGTAACAGCATTCTACTGATGGAAATTCGTTGAAACAGGTTTTTTGTGCGAATTTCTGTGACATCCAAACATCGAACTTCAAACAAACAATTCTTAATTCTAGTTAATGTTTAGTGTTTGTATCCTCTAAAAGTTTGCATTGTGGTCTAGCTGATGCACTACTCAGAGCGAGTTGCCTATTTTAAATCGAATTTTTAGAAATCTGAATCATATTGTACTAATGTTTCTATACTTTTTTGCAGCATCATGAACTATTTATTGTCAGAAACTCTTGTTAGTCTAACTTCACGATAAATTTCGCTTTGGTTCACTTTACCAAACTGGCTTTTTAGTAAAGACTGCGATGGCAATTAGGTTCGGAAACATTATGCATTTTTTACTGACTTGCAACAGGCAATAAAAAGTGTTGTACATATGGAATTATGAATGAAAGCGATCATTTTCAAATCATTGTGAACCAACGTTAACGATGAATGTTAGAACAACACAAGGTCACCAATATGAATAGTGATCTGCCTGCAGATCATTTATTTATCTGTTCCACAGCAAAGGTCTTTACCTATGAAAATGAATTGTCTTGGTGTCTAACAATAGGGTGAGGGTGTATATCAGCGATCAGCAACGAATCATTTTTTCGCACTCATAAGCACTCATTAAATTTTGAATATAAGTGAGTCAACAATATTGTAATTTAACTATGTACTTTGATTCATTAATACAGGTTGCAATGAGTATGAGTATGTGTAATGTTGACATCAAACTCATACATACATAATTGGCTCATTACAACCCTTCAGTCAGGATTACGGCCTAGCTTCTCAACACCACTCATGTTGTGTGCGTTAATTTTATACATGAGTGGCGGGACCTACAGTTTAAAGTCGACTCCGAACGACAGATTTTTTGAGAAACTTTTCATGGCAATTTTTACTCTCAGAGTTTTTGCCAGAAATCTGCTGAGAGGAAGTCGCCGAAGAAATACTTTTTGTATTTTGTTTTTGATGTCTGGCCTGGGATTCGAACTCGGGCCTTTCGTCTAATAAAACTCATACCACTTGAAATATGTTTGATCCATAAGCCATGTCGACTCATTTAGATTTATAACATAAGAAAAATACTTATAATACTTATAAATGATTCGAGTGACAGCCTTAGTTGTTAGGCAACTGCAAAAAAAGAAAAAGACACATAAGCAAAAAAGATAGAGCAGCAAGTAGAGCAAAAACACAACATTTTAGTGAGTATTTTAGTGTTCGTACGCGACTCACACTTATTTTGTGATTCGTATATATGTTGAGCTATGGAGCTATCAGACGAGTTGTCAGGTATGAATGTGATGAGTACTTCAAACTTTGAGTATGAGTAGAGGTTTCATGGTATTAAAAGAAGTATGAATGCGTATAAGTATCAGAAATTATGAGTATGATTCGATTTTACTAATCTTTTTGAAGACTCATTGCTGATCTCTGGTACGTATATCAATAACGAAATTTGAAGAAACAAATTGTCTTTCTATTATTTTATAAAATCATTAATCGATTGTCATAAAACAAATCACAAAAAAATTTATCGTTTGTATAACACTGGCATTGACGCATTTCGTAGTTTTTTATACCCTCGTACCCCTATTAATTTAATAAATTGAAAAGCAATCCAATTAAGCAAAAAGCCAATTTAAACAAAAAAATATTTTAAAAAAATTAAGCTGTCAGAAACATAAATACTTTTTTTTGGAAAACTACACAACGTTTAAACGCATCTGAATAATCGTTAAGAGAACAAACGATGCACACTCGTTAATAATGTAGGAAAACCACCATGAAATTTAAAGTTTCACGAAATGAAAGAAACACAATGAAAACTTTTCTCTTCAACTTTTAACATGATTTAATTCCTTCCATTTAATTTTGATTCTTCTTCAAAACTTTTGTTTTAATTGAATGAAAATCATACCGTGAAATAACGACATTTACATACACTGCTAAGCCATACTATCGTGTGCCTATAATCCATTGCATGAGAAACTGTTTCTCAGAAATTATGCTCGTTTACATAAGCTTAGCATTACATTTTTGTTGTTTAAATAAATTCAATTCTCTCTCTCATCTTTAAATAAAATTAATAATAAACAAAGTATTACAGCAACAGAGTCAAAGAGACAGAGAGATGTGGTGATGGGGAGAGATTATTATGGAGAGAAAAGTTTTCAATGTTTAGTTGTAAGACTTACATCAGTCTTAAAAAATATTTTTTATTGTGTTCGTGTATTAGTGTAACTAAGTGTTACACGAGTTCATATGTGAATTATTTAAAATCCAACAAGAAAAAGAACAAAAATCACCAGCATAATATTAATGCAGTTTTATTCTGTTCTAAAACCAGAGTGTGCAGGAAAAACTGAAATATTTGCCATATGCAAATGTATAATGGAAATATGCTTCAGGAGTTATTTTTACTGTCGAACTCTATTTCTAATGTACACTTAATGAACTTTTCCTTTCTTTAACACATTCTTCCAGGCGCACTTTACTCATATTTCGCGGGCCCTACTATCTGTAGCATCTGTGGATATTTTAAATATTAGGAGACTTATAATCTTCTGATTATACTGGGCATAAGAATGCAATTCGCTATTAATTGAAGCCGACGTATTATTCGAAATTTAAAAAAATTGTTTGGAACACACACAAATGTGGGTGCGAACTTGTTACTACTCTTCTATAGTACGGTGGATTGGCTAATACACTCGGCTTTACAGAATGTAATACATCCTTATGTAGGTTTTTTAATGTCTTTCCCACTCTCTTAAGCTCTTTTTCTAATTCCAACATAATAGTACAGCGACAAAGTCTCGAACGAAAGCATGGGTCTGAGGATCTGGGGCTTTATTTTGGGTGGAACAGTTAAAGATATCTGATGTCGAGTTAATAAGGAGAATGCAGCATCCAGCGTATCAGGAATCAATAGCATAAACAATAGGATGCGATAATTTAATATGCATTGACCGTAAGAAATTCCCAAGGTGGTATTGCTTACTCCGATTTGGCACAAAAATCGAAGAATAATCACGTAATACGAAGACCGACTTTTACGTGAAGAGGACTGGACGACGCGGAGTGGTTTAAGTTACCTCCATAATTCCAGAAAAACGTAATTTCAAGCCAAAATGTTAACACTTTTTTATCAAAGTAAGAAGTAGACCAGAAGAAGAATATATACCAACGCAAACAAATTTATTTCTACACCTAATAATGCTTTATTTTCATGTAATTAAATATAAGCATATGCCATAAATAAATAAATTTTAAATGAAACTTTACGATTAAATGTGTTTAGTTTTCATTACATTTTGAATCAAAAGAGAAATTCTAATAAATTATCCATCATTACTTAACTTGTATTGCATATGTAAGCATTTTGAGGGCAAATATAAGGAGAATGAGAAATAAATTCCTCCCCCACCACACAACTAACATTTTGGAAACACTTTTGCAAACATTCACACATAAACCACACAAAATATTTGTATTCATTTGTAAGAGTACAATAACACTGAAATAAAACAGCAACAACAACAAAAAATGAGAAAAAAAAAGCAAAAACAAAATCATCCTCAAAACAAAACCAATACCAAACAGAAGAGAAACATGGGAACAGGAAATTCATTTTAAACATTCCCATGCCAGTATTATGTATGCATGCATGCATGCTTGGGTCAAGCAAACTCCTACACACACACACACAAGCAACCAATAAATGAACTCTCTTTAACATGAACCATATAAAAATCATACGAGTGTAAACAATAGTGTGAGAGAGCATGTAAGGAGACTAAACGATTATACAAGTTTTTATGTGGCGCCATTGAAAACATAAAAATTAGATGCGTATGTGTGCGTGCGTGAGTGTATCGTATAGATGTGCATGCATATTTAACAATGAAAACAAGCAACAATTTTTTTTTATACAATACATATACATTGTAAAGAGCAACAAGAACAACAACAAAAACAAATATAAAAAAACACCCACATACACTTTCAATGTGAACACACAGGAATTGGAGAAAGAAATTTTTAAAATACTGCAGATACTTAGAAGCTGCTATTTAATGTGAGAATGTTAGGTTAAGTTATTATGCCATTAAATATTTATGGGTGGGAGGGGTTGTGTATTTAAAAAAAAAACACTTTACGATTTAAATATTAAAAAAAAAAAGAAAAAAATAAAACATTTTAAAAACCATTTAAGGTGGCTTTGTGTATTCTCTTAAATGATTTAGTAATTTGTCTCTTTTTTTATAATCTTTATCACACATGTTATGTTAAAAAATACAAGATTTTTAAAAGAGAAATCGAATGAGACTTGAACAAGACATTACCTTGTGTCACATGTACTTGTCTCCAGTGAAATACTAATGTGTAGCGTGCAGTTTTTATTTGTGGTTCCTCCAACAAGATCAAGCAGAAACAATTTATGATTCACTTTGAATTTTAAGAGACGGCAATTATAGTCTTCATAGCTTTTTATATCTTATCAATGACGCAAGAAGGTATTCTGAACTAATAGCGACAATCAGTGTGTCGTAGCAAACGTTGCTGCGTCAAAAATGTTCTAATTTACCAGACATATCCTCTACTCTGATCTAAAACTGTTGAGAACCCACTGTTAGTCTTTTTTCTAGGCACTGACCCACAAATCCTTGTTAGTGATATGAACACTGAGATTGCCAGAAATATATGATGAGCCGTATCAAGCAATCAAAATCTCCTGAAAAATCTGAGAAAAAGTATCATGATGCGGAATATATTATTACTGGGTAGTTTTCTTCAGACTTATTGCAGACTAATGAACTTCGGAAAGCCATACTTAAAAACCACTGCCAATTCGGATTAGAAAACCAATCATGTACAAAGGAAACGGCTTTAAAATGAATATATTGTGGCACACCGATGTAATAGCCTTGAGTGTATTTCAGAAAAAACTCCCAGGTAAGATCTTTGTCCCAGTATAAGTTGATGATGATTGTCGCATCCGACACAACAATAAATTGTATGAGCTCCTCAACGAAATTGACATTTTGCAGCACATTAACAGCGTCTGCGTTGGCTCGGTCACGTCGTTCGAATGAACGAGGATACTCCAGAATTTGATAAGGTGTGTGACATTCCATTTAGCCCATCTAAAGGACTGTATTGCATTGAGTACATGTCTCATAGCATACCGCTATAGTGACATGCAGGATAAACTCAACCCTTTGCGCGTACAGCAGCATAAGTTGGCCATACACACAAAACGAATCTAATGGATACCAATCCCACTAATATACTTCCACTCTATATTAAAGGAATGCTGTTAGAAAACATAAATTCAGTAATGTGTGTGAAGATATGTAAATCCGAATTTGAAAATTCAAGACGCAATCCATAAATTTTAGCAGAGAAAATTTCCGTCTTCCACCCCCACCTTTCCCCTCCACCTCATTACATTTCAACACTTTTGTTCACAAATAATAATGATCATAATGAGAATTAAATTTTATATCAATAGTCTGCAAAAATTGCAAAGTAGGAGACTAATCTACTACTACTGTTAAGCAGTTAACAGTGCTCTGTTAATAGAAAAGTTTACCCTGTTAGAGGCAAGAAGTGGCGTGGCTAAAAGTGCGGGTTTGCGTCTTTGGTTTTTAAATTTGAATTTATCTTCACACACATACGTCAGTAACAGTACATATATGGAAGTACAAAGAGAATATTTCAAATATTTTGTTCACTTTGAATGTTTACTTAAAATAGGTGATGAAATAAATTCGAGAATCTTATTGGATTAGTCGGTTGTTGGGATCAAAGAACGATAGGAATTTTTATAATATTTTGCGCTGAAGCCATTTGAAGAAATACGTTTTTAATGTCCAACAAACTAAACTTATTCGATTTAATTGCCATTTTTGTCACCACATTTATTAGCCATTCAATGCGTTGAGTTTCTTCGCAAATATTTCTATCATTTTAATAAAAAAATTTTGCAAATAAGAATTCTTTTTTTTTTAATTCTGGACGAGAACACAATAATTTTAATGCCTTTTGGCAGCAAGAATAATTTTGCATGGATGGTTGGTTTAGAATTTATTGTGCAGCCAGCAAAAGTTCAAATAGAAGAATAAATTGGAGCCAAAATATTCTGCAATGATCCTAATGATGGCTATTAAATAAGGAATTCATTTGTTCTTTTTCTTTTCATTTCTTTTCTTTTCATATCCTTTTGGCAACAAGTTTATTATCATATGCAGTTGCACACACACAGAAGAAATCTAATGGGTGGGTGGTTGGCAAGCTGATGGTAATGGTCAGCAAATCCTTAGAAAACTTTTTTCTTCCATATTTTGATAAGAAAAAAGAAAACAAAGACAAAGAAATATGCATGCAACACAAAGTTTTCTTTTCGTTTTTTTTCTCTCTCTCTTTCTCTTTTAGATTTAATTTTTCTGCATGCGAAGTATTGAAATTCATTTTATTTAAAATAAATAAGAAATATTCTGTATGTTGTTGTTTTTTTAACAACTTTTTTTCGGATATGAGTGTGTGTGTGTATATATTTTTCCATTTTGATTGATTAAAATTTCTATTGGAAAGAACCTTTCGGTCGACCTATAAAATGTATTGGCATCAGCGTATAAAAGAAAACTTTTTCGTTGCAAACGATTCTTACAAAAGTTTTTTTGCATGAATTGAAGTTATTGAAACGTGTATGGTTTTTTCTTTATTATCATTCTATTTAAAATTTTTCTATTAAAGAAAAGCAGTGTTGCTTAATTTAAGGCACACAATTTATTGTTTTTAATGGAGTTTTTGTGTGGGTTTCATTAGAAGGATTTGGCAGTAAATTATAGAGAAATGAAGAGTACTCATTACAACAAGCCCAGTTGAAAGTAGGCCTAGTAGGTGAGGCCGTAGTTCAAACCTCTGGCGCAGACATTCTGATGAAACAAATATTTCGTCGGCGCCTTTTCCTCAGCAGTCTTCCGGCAAGTAGTATATAAAATTTCCACGAAAAGTTTGTCAAAAATCTATCTTTCGAAGTCGACCTTAAGCTATAAATATAGCCCGACGTTGATAAAATTAACGCACACAACGTGGGTGGCGTGAGAAGCTAGGTTGTAGTCTTGAGGGTTGCAATGACCAATCTTGTATGTATGCAGGGTACTCTTTCCAACAAGCGCAGTTAAGAAGGAGTACGTACAGGTTTACAGTGTAGTAGGTAGTATGCTGGCTTATTAGACGTTAGATGTCTCGTTGAAAAAAATATTTCTTTCGGCAACTTTCTCTCAGCAGACTTCTGCTGAAGTTGCCATGAAAAGTTTCTCAAAAATCTGTCGTTCGGAGTCGAACTTAAACTGTAACTGCAACATAAGTTCACATAACGTGTGTGATGAGAGAAGCTAGGTTGTAATCCTAGCTAAAGGGTTGTAATCATCAATTAAGTAAGTTAAGTAAGGAATTTTAAGAAATTCCATTTGGTTGATATAAATATTCTTACAAACACGGCTAAAATAAACCAATTGTGTGCTATATTTTGGTCCTTCCATCTCGACAATAACAATAAGAAATGTGGGTGGAAGATCACCACTGCTCAACAATTCTTTCGAAATCGACAAATTTCAAGACTATTTTGGAAAAAAGTACTCCAGCCTATTACTTGAAAAAAAGGATACGATTGGAAGTACTAAGCATACGAATAGGCTCTAGTAATTGTTTTTTTTTTTTTTTTTTTGCAGCTTAGCAACATTTTTTTACAAGAACTAATACATACAAGGTGTTCTTCAAACAGCAACGATTCATAGAATCTTATTAAAGTAAAGTCTCAAGAGTTTTTAAATGAAAATTTTATTTCAAAAGTTTTTTTTTCAATTTCAAAGAATTCCTTTAACCAGTCAACCAATTTGTTACTTTCATTAGAGAGGAAAATAATATCAAATGAATGGAAAATGAAAATCAAGTTTAAAATTTTTTCTTAAAATCTTTTTTTTTTACAAAGAATCAATACAAGTTAAAGATACCAGTACCAAAACAGAACTTGAACTAAATTTCTAATAAACTTTTTCAATTTCTAAAGGGATTTCTATTTCAACACTAAGTAATGTTTAAAAGTGAATTCAAGCAAAACTCTTGCAAATCAAAAGTAAAAGGAGAAAAATTCGTATATGAAAACTGTGTTTCTATTTCGTATTTCATGCCACCACACAAGTAGCCACAAGTAAAAATTTATGAAGCAAACTTGAGATTTTCTCTCTCCTTCTGGCATTCATTTAAGTATGGAATGGTAGGGAACTAACTCTAAAGGGGTTATACTACTGGCTGCTTGAGATAGAAGTTACTAAACAAACGCATTCGATAATAATTTGACATTGAACAGCTACAATGATTAGCTATTCCATTAGCTCCAAGTGAATAGTTATCTGACTAGGGAGAGAGAGAGAGTTCCTCATACAAATAGTACGCCTAACTAACGAATTATTGCTGTAAAGCCTTATTCCTTCCGCTAACCTCTACATCAAATAACCGTCCCACCTAAGGCATCCTCCTCCATTCGAATGACATGATGGAACCAACGCAGAAGCTGGATGTTAATGTTCTGGCTAACGTGAGATTTTATGCAGAAATCATAGCCTACTTGCACTGGATCGCAGATCTTACTTAAGACTTTTCACTCGAATACTCTCAAGACTGCTACATCCATGCTTAATAGCGTCTATGCTTCTGCGCCATAAAGAAACACGGAGATAATGAGCGAAGTTTAGAGCATAAGTTTCGTTATACAAGAGAGGCTTTTGCTACTCGCACCTTTTTAGAAAGTTTGATTCCACAATTGATCTCCAGACTAATATAATTTTTGTTGGCAAAACGCCGCACGCGCCTTCTTGTCGATAACATATACTTCGTTTTGCTCATTTACTGCCGCACTCATTTCGTCAGCGTACGCAAGCAACTAAACACTTTTATGGAAAATGGTGCCTTGCAAATGCGCTCCTGGCTACCGTAGAACACTTTCCATTACGCAGTTGAAGAGGGGAATCGCACGATAAGTGATCGCCTTGTTTGAAACCTTGCACGGTAGCAAAAAGGTTCGGAGAAGACCTACCTTGACGGAGCTACAGGAGTTGCTCAACGTCATTCTGCATAGCCTTATCAACTTAGCAGGATTACCGAGTTGAGCGACATTGCGACAAAAACACGATTCCTTATGAGGCTATCGACGGCTACCATATAGTCAGCAAAGAGATGATGTGTGTTGACTTGGTTTTCATGGGCCTTCTCAAGCATTTGACTTAATATGAGGACGTAATGTGCGGACGTAAAGTGAGGACGTAATGTAAGAACGTAATGTGAGGACGTAATGTGTAAATGATGAATGAATAAATGTGTAATGTGACGTAAATGTGAAGACGTAATGTGAGGACATAATGTGAGGACATAATGTGAGGATGTAAGAAGTGTAAGTATACAACAGAATTCATTTGGCACAGCTAGTGACTAGTAATGCGCCAATTAATCTAACCATAAAGGGAAACCATCCTCCCTTTAAAGGTGACAGAATATATTAAAAAAAATTAATTTCATATTTAAACGCATGAAAGCATATGAGTGACACAATCTTTGAACATTAGCCGCTTGCAACTATTAAAATGAATTTTATTATCCAATAAACAGAATTTAATTTCTTTTTTTTTCTTTTTTCGTACGCAATTTATCAACCAAATTGAGCCACAGTCAGCAAAAAAATAAACTGAAACGGAAAATAAAACAAATTTATGAAGAAATAAACACCCTTGTATGGGGAGTGACAGACAACAAAAAAAATGGGAAAAAATGGAAAAAAATGGAAAAAAATTTGGAGGAAAAAAAATATACGAGATGTAATAACATTATGAAAAAAGCATTAAATAATAATTTGCAAACACGTACAACATATATTGGGAGCGAGAAAGATACACAGGGATTACTAACTTATTATATACTGAGAGAAATTTTTAAATGAAATTCATTGTTTAACTTTGTAAATATTTTTTCAATTTTCCTTTTCAAATATTGATACTCCTCGCGGTCTAGCAACAAAATAAAAAATTTATTTGGAATAGAATTTTTTTTATTGATTTTTCCAAGTGTACTCTCATTGCCACATGAATGAACACATGTATCATATCACTATGTATTCGTCTATATGGCGAAATTACGTGAAATAAATTACATCTCATCGTACATTCATGTAGAAGCCCCAAAATATAAATACAAATGGAAACGAAAATAATAAAATTCGAAAGCCCACTCACTATAACAACACAAAGTAAAAATAAATAATGAAAGAATCAGAAGAAAAAGAAAAAAAAAAATGAAGAATAAAGAATAATAAAGAATAGTAAACACTTTATTTAGTAGTGGTTGGTATGACTTGTAATGTTTACCCATCATCACCAGCATCACCAACTCATCATCATTATCACCATCATCACCAATGTTGCTATTGACTTCATGCTCTTCTCATACATTACAATGAAACTCTACTCGGATTTCAACAAAACGAAAGGGCATAAATTATGTGGTTGGGGCGTGGGTTAAATCCGAAATTATTTCATGTACTTTTCGAGTAAATGTAGCAAAAAATAACTCACACACTATTATCACTGATATCACTGGTAACCAGACCAATACATTTCATATATGAAAGAATCAGGTTTTTTTTTGTAAAGGTTTTGTCTTACAAGCCATTTCTCTCTTTTGCTCTTTTCTTGGGAAGAGTGTTAAATAAAAAAATAAAAACGTTGTAAGGAGGAGAAGGTTGGGAACAGTGTTTATACACTTTGGTTTGGTTTTATTTTACCAGTTACTCTCATGGTATTCAATGCCAGAAGAAAAGAAAACAATTTTGTTTTCCAAAAAATAACTTTTGACTTGGAAACATACATACATGCGGAGAACAGAAATTCATAAATAATACACCACAGAAGTTGATGTTCTCTAGACTAGAAAATTAAATTTTCTTTACACCGAACAGTAGAGCATAACAAATGTTGTAGAAAGTTAAAGTTCATAGAATATTTGCTTTAAAATATTCTATTCTCTGTGATTGCATATAATAGAGGAGGTAGATACTCATTAATGTTATTTATAGATGAATCGATTTATCACAGGACCATCAAATATATATTCTATTCTGTGTGATTGCATATAATAGAGGAGATAGATGAGTGCTTATTAATGTTAGTTATTGATGATTTATCACAGGATAAAATATAAATAAAAGGGATATAGTTCCGAAAGTCGCATGGTATTTATATGGTATTCGTGGTCCATTGGCACAAGAATCGCACAATACATTACAGACACGATTCGTTTAATATCACTACGATACGTCAAATCTATACGTCAAATCTCAAATATCTAATACTCGCAAATCTGTACAGAAACCTTTACAATCCTATCATATTATCGAGGTCATTTAGCAAATTGCTCAATTCAATTTGAAAATTTCTCCATCGAATGACGATATCCAGATACACTAAAAATTTTTTGATGGCTTATCATCAATAATGTTTAAAAAGCAAAGACGTAAACCCACGCCTTTAGCAGCGCCACTTTTTGTCTTTAACATGGCAAAATTTGCTATTAACATAGCACTGTTAACTGTTTAACAGTGGCAATGAGTAAATTAGTCTTCTGCTTTGCAAATATTGCAGACTATTGACATACAATTCAATTTTCATTACGATCATTATTATTTGTGAATATAAATGCTAGTGTGGGACTAAATTTCATAAATTTTTGGTTGAAAATCAATATTTTCAAAATTCAATTGCTCGAATCTCATAATTATTCCAGCTATCCTACTACCACTGTAAGAAAGAGGAACCTCTGGACTACATACAGTGGGGTAGGTATACTATTTCTTATATGTTCCCAAATGGCTACGGATCTTCTAGAGAATTTTCAATCAAAAAATTGATACTTTCAAAGCCAATTTTCTTAATACCATATCACTTTATATACGACTATATTGCTGATTATATTAAGAATGCTTGGAACCATCCTTTGAGTATGATATGGTACTCAGAGACCTAGAATTTGTCCTAAAATTAGCTTCTAAATAAGTGTGCTTGTTCAGATGGATACTGTTAAACAGCTAACAGTGCTCTGTTAAGGGCAAATTTTGTCCTGTTAAGAGCAAATATTGAACGCCAAATGCGGCGCTGCTAAAATTTATGGATTGAGTCTTGAATTTTCAAATTCAAATTCTTCACACACATGATATACACAACATTAAGTTTCACGGATATGGTAAGATATGCCTCTCTATACCGAAAAGTTATCGAAAATATCACCAAATGTATAGCCATGTGAAGTGAACATGCGAGTAACATTTGCCAAATGCAACAAATGTTTCATAAATTACAGACGCCGTTAAATGTAAAAAGATATCCAATGTAATGAGGGTTCAAGTGAAAATTAAACTCGAACTAGTCGCTCAAGTACGGGTTTAATTCGGGTCTTTTTTTTTCTTAATAAAAAATTATTTCTATTAAGGATACTTTAAAAAACTTCATAATATACGAAATTCATTGCCTTCAACAATTCTTTGATATTTTTATTATTTCATCCCACTGTAAAATTGGTTGACATATTTTTATTTAATTTTTTTTTTCTTTTTTTGATTCTGTTTTGTTTTCTAATCAGACACAAATTGGAAATGACACTCGCGACAAGAAGACAATACGACACTAACATTGATGAGCAAATAGACAACAATTTGATGTCTTTCCTATTCCTTTTCAGTTTCTCATTCTCTTCCCGTTGACATCTCTTTTTTGTTTCACTAAAATAAATTTCTATTCTTTTATAATTTTCTTCGTTTTGTTTATTTCGTTTTTTTTTTCTTTGCATATTTTTCTGCTTCTCTAATGAGGTTAAAGTGAATGTTAAATACATTGTTATTGTTTTACTTTTTTTCGTTTTCAGTCTCTCTCTATCTCTTTTTCACTGCTTCACACATATGTATGTATATAGCTACAGTCAATAGTAATAAAATTTAAGTTTGTTTTCGTCGACAAATAACAGCCACATGTGGAGAAACTTGATAAACAAACAAACCAAACTAAACAATCCAACCGACTTAATCGAACGAATGACCTTCAACAAGATAAAAATCTTAATCACTCACTCTTCTCTATCTTTCCTCTGTCACCCTATTGTTGTACACATGTACACATGTACTAGTACAAATAGATTTATGTCATAAGCTCATCATTTCCATAAACAAAATTCTCTTACTCCTATTAAACACACACTAGTACACATACACAATGTTTCATTTTTTTCAGTATTCGATACATTCTCTTTTACAGTTATTTATAAGAAGAAGAGGGAGAGAGTATTTGAATAGCACTCGCCTTACTTTGGTATCAGTAAGTTGAGTTGTTGCTTTTAATGTTGGTTTTCCTATAGAGTCTTTCAAGTTAGAGTTTGTTTTTTTTAAAGGAAATTAAACACACAATTTTAATGTCTATTAATGTGCATACAGTTGTGCTCTTTCTGTTCTACGCGAAAAAGGAGAAAAACTTACTTATGTGGGTAAAGATAAATTGGAATTTAAAAACCAAAGACGGAAATCCACACTTTTAGCAGCGCCACTTCTTGCCTGTAACAGGGTAAACTTTGCTATTAACAGAGCACTGTTAACTGTTTAACAGTGGCAATAGTAGATTAGTCTTCTACTTTGCAATTATTGCAGGATATTGATATAAAATATAATTCTCATTATGAGAATTATTATTTGTGAACAAAAGTGTTGAAATGTAAAGGATGGTTGGTAGAGGTGGAGAACGGAAATTATCTCAACTCTCAAAATTATTCCAGACTTCCCACTACCATGGTTCTAAAGAGGACCGTCCGGACTATCATTTGCTTGTAGTCTGTATGGTGTACGAGTTCTCATATGTTCCAAAATGGAAACTGATCTTCTAGAGAATTTTCAAGCAAAAAAATTTATGTTTTGAAGCCAATTTTCTCAATACCATATCACTTTATATGTGACTATATTGCTTATTACATTAAGGGGCCTTAGAACCTTCCTTTGCATTTAGTATGGTACTCATAGTCCTAGAGTATTTCCCAAAAATTAGCTCCTAAACAAGTGGGCTTATTCAGATGAACACTGTTAAATAGCTTACAGTGCTCTCTTAAGGGCAAATTTTGTTATATTAAGAGGAACTAATGTTAACTCCAAATGTGGCGCTGCTAAAACTAAATAAATAATAACTTTTGTAATGTGTCAATGCAATCGATTAAAATATTTTTTTATTTATGATCTAAAGAATTTAATAACGTGAAACTTATATTGGATAAAGAAACTCAAACTTCCGACACTCTATATTTGTGTTCATAATCAACTGTGGCATTTTGATGGTGAATAAATATTTTTATTTGTTAAAGGTTGCAGTAAAAAAGTAATATTTCCTTTTTTATATACATATATGTATATAAATAAATATTATATTTTGTTGTTATTTATGTATGCATGTATATCAATATTGTATATCGTTGTAATAACAATTTGATAAGCAATTTATCATTTACTGTTTATTACTACTATACTGCACTATGGTATATTCAATGACTTTTTTTGCTAAAACTTGGTTAAAATTAATCAATTCTTTGGCTGCCCAACAGTTTTCAAACAACTAAAAAGTAAATAAATAATATTTTAAAATGTATGGTGGTAAAGGGTACTTGTTAGTCGAACTTTATCCAAAATAACTGTAAGATTTATTTTTATTAACGTGTTATTGCCATAGTTTTGTGGTTTTAAAAACCAAAGCATCTGTTATTTATTTTTATTCGTTGTTTTTACCAACGAATCTATTTAAATGCAAGATTGAATGAAATAAAAAAAATTATTATTATTATTTTGCTAATATCATCTACCTTTAGGAATCCATAGCCCATGTCATAAGCATTTGACTGGAAAATGTACAATGATTTCTCCCCTTTCCTACATCCTCTCCATTTTATCCTATTCCCTCTAATATCCTTCCCTCTTTAAGGACGTTGTACAATGGATCAAATCGATCTCCGGGTACTGTACTTGTCTTAATTGACAAGTACACGTCCTCTAACCTAACCTAACCTAACCTAACCATGCACAATTATTTCAGAAAGATAAGATTTTCAAATATTCATTGATAACTTTGCGATTTATATGTCGATCAAAAAAAAAAATTCTTAATATTCTTCAGTCCGAAGCCACCATACGAAGCGACTCCACATCTTAGTAGCTAAACCGCTCACCATTATACATGTTATTTCGAGGCAACGAAACGTAAAACTTCCATATTGTTATGGTCTGCTAAGAGTATTAACTCTGTTAATGTTGAGAAGCTAGGCCGTAATCCTGACTGAAGGGTTGTAATGGCCAATTATGTATGTAATGTTACATACATACGTAAGTACCAGAGGTTAGCAATATCAGACTCATAATTTCTGATACTTATACGCCTTCATACTTATTTTAATATCATGGAAGCTCTACTCATATTCAAATTTTGAAGCACTTCTCTCCATAACTCAACATATACACGAATGACAAAATAAGTATGAGTCATGTACGAACACTAAAATACTCACTAGGAGGTTGCGTGTTTGCTGCTCTGTCTTATTTGCTAATGTGTCTTTTTTCTTTTGTTGTAAATGCCTAACAACAACTAAGACTGTAAATTTTAATGAATGATTCGAGTCACTTGAATTATTTATAAGTGTTCTAAGTATTTTTCTAATGTTATTAATCTAAATGAGTAGGCTGGCTTATGAATCAAACATATTTCGAATGGTATGAGTTTGATGTCAACGTTGTACGCATTCTCATTGCAACCTGTACTTATAAGTCAGCGTTGTAGTGAGTATGAATGACTCAGAGTAGTTAAATTTCAATATTGTTGACTCTCTTACATATATTTAAAATTTCATGAGTGCTTACGAGTAGCGAAAAAACGATTCATTAACGATGTCTGATAAGTACTACAGTGAAATATTAATCAAACAGTAGAGTGCTTGAAAAACAGGCATATTCTTCAAATTACAAAAATTATTGTTTGTCAAACCGTCAAATTATTTCAAAGCATTTACAACACATTAAAAGACTTGAAAATATATACGATGGTTTAAAGCTGCCACTTTTTCACGTAATACGGACAATAACAGCTGCTCAGAACTCATTAAAATTTTAATTTGACAATTAAAAGGATTTATTTTCAAAAGGATTTTATTATCACGTTAATCAAAAACTTATTTAAAGGACTGCTTTTGTAATTCAAACATTTATTTATTTCAATGGTATTGCAAGAGGAAGAAAGAGAGAGAACATTTTCAGAGTACGAATGATTACAACCGTATTACTCTCATAAATTTCTGCGCTATTTAAACATTAAAAAGTTTTCTTCCTTTTTTATTATTAATTTGCCGAAGCATTATACATATCTTGAGGCTTGAATTTTCCATCAAAGTTTTATGTTCACTTACGAGCTTTCATACAATAACTTGCTTTTGATGAATGATTTCAATTGTGTTGCGCTGTTTATTGTTCCAGTTCTTATTGCCGTCTTAATAAAAATTAATTTTTCATTTTCAACAAATCTTTTGTTGATTGAATCTTTTGAATAATTGATAAATAATATATGAATTAAAAATGCAAAATTAAATCGAGTTGCTTTCTAACTGAGAAGCTTATATGGAGAGGAGAAGAAGGTTTATTAAGAATTCTATTAAAAAATGTATTGTTTTGATTGTCAGAGAAATATGTCTTCAAATTGTGATAACAAATAAACAGTATTCCTCCTTTAATCCTATCTTGTCGAATCCAAAATGTAGATTCTGTGATGATAAGACTGAATTAGCAGAACATATACTTGAAAGCTGTAAATCAACAATGCATTCCAGAAGAAAAATCCTGGGTACATATCAGGTGCTGAGCGAGAAACTGTCATTGTATTATGAGAAGACACACAAAAAGGATGCAGCGCTGTGGATGAGGCAAAGTTCTTTGTCAATGCCCACCTCTTGCAAGGTACAGACATAGGTTATTTGGCTCTCCAATCCTTGTCAGCTTGACGAAGCTCTCATCCATTGATGTCAAGAATATAGCTTCGTTTATCAAATTTTCGAGGGTAGGATAGTCGTGCTTTTAATGTGCAGCCCTTGCGCTGACCTGCCTAGATTAGTGTAACTTGGTCAGTACAGAGACTTCGTTTAACTGTGGCCTACTACCACTCCAACCTACCTACCTAGTTGACACCAAACAGCATGAAATTGGTCAAGGCAACAGACTTGTAGGAGGCGTTATAGGGATACTCTATATCGATTGAGGACAGTACAATATATTCCAATAATAATTCCTTTAACAATCACATCCTTCAATTGACACCATTATTGGTCAACTCCCTCAACACCAAGAGATGCGACGGCATTTATTTTAGAATATTATGGGAAAAAGTTCGTAAAGGAAAATCTCGGACAACATCAATCGCTTCGGTCTTCTCTGTTTTTACAGACACAATTAATGCATATCATGTCTGACAGGAATTACTGTGTGTGATAAACACAACACATGCTAATGAATACAAAAACACAAAAATTCACCTGAATTATTGAACAATACTCGCATATTGAACTCAAAACAATAAATAAAATTTCCTGAAATGCCTTAAATTGTTGCACAATCCCACATAACGCCAACGTTTTATCTTCGATATAAAAATCTAAAACTGAATTCTTTATTTTAATAGCCAGAAAATCCTTCGGCTTAAAATGGTAGACACCCAAGAATATTAACAACAATTTCTGTATGGATTTAAATGGAGGATTTAATGGGGATATCATGTTACCATTCAACGTTAATTATTCTAAACACACATGCGAAAGTGGCTTTTAGGCGGCAATAAAGAAAAAAGGAATCAAAAATAAAAACAACAACAACAAACAAATAAAAATAAAAATACAACCACAAAACAAATGTTTAATAAGCAAAAAGAAGAAAAAAATAATAAACTTGAAATTAAAGTGGGATTTAGTTGTCGTAGACCTATGGCAACCAATAGTTTTGGTTTTTATGAGGCCGGAATGTGTGAGGGTGAGGAGTTCTTTTCCAAACAAAATTAAGAAATTAAAGCAGAAAAGAATACAAAAAACAAAGTTCAACGTCCAGTGTAAAATACCCTACATTACACCAAAATATTAACAAATATTATACAGTTATTCAAGGGACCATATAAACCATGTGTAGAGTATTCAAAATGTCATTCTCTTAAAAAGGAGGATCAAAACATAGTTTGATGGAATTTTTGGCCATTTACATGAAATTATAATAAAAACAAATGGAAGTCATAACACGCACACACATGTACGTACGTAAACACACATACACACACTTTGATTAATACTCATGAGTATATTTTTTGTTGATACAATACATATGTACATATATGCAGCGACAAATAAAGGAAAAACGGAAGTGGGTATTCAACTATTTTTTATTTTGGGTGCGCTTATGTATTGTCGTGCTAGAGTTAGAGTGTAGAGTTGCCAAAAGGAAAATTAATTTAAGTTTTAATAGTGAGTTTTTTGGCAAGAAGTTTGTCAATAATCAAAAAGTGTTAAGCTTTGTAGTTAATAAAGTGAAAATGAATTTGCTTTCCGTCAAAATTTTGTTTTGACAGCGTTTTAGAAACCAGTTCAGCTTCTGTTTAAATAACACGAGGCTATAGGTTTTTAGTAACGAAATTTTCAACTAGTGCAGCGTAAGAGGTACATATGTATGCCAGTAAAAGGTAACTTTCATGGAATAATGGCAGCATGAAATGTTCACAGCGATATACAATAAGTTCAGTTCGCCTTAGAATGATTTTTTTAACAATTTTGCTTTTTTTAATAAAGCTAATAAGGAATCGAGATTTCTGGAAGCCTGAAAAAAGCATCCAAAAAGATAGGAAAAGAAAATTATAAGACCAACACTCTGGAGACAACCCTCCAACTCATGCAGTGCATTGTATGAACGCACGTAAACGGTCATGACCAGAGATCAACAATGAATCGTTTTTTCGCTACTCATAAGCACTCATGAAATTTTGAATTTATGTGGTGAGTCAACAATATTGAAATTTAACTATTCATTCATACTCATTACAACATTGATTTATAAGTACAGGTTGTAATGAGCATGCGTGCAACGTTGACATCAAAATCATACCCAGTCTACTCATATAGATTCATAACTTTAGAGAAATACTTAGAATACTTAGAAATGATTCAAGTGACTCGAATCATTCATCTAAATTTACTGGCATTTACAACAAAAGAAAAATTACACTTAAGCAAATAAGACAGAGCAGCAAGCAGAGCTTCCTTCTAGTGAGTGTTTTAGTGTTGGTACGCGACCCATACTTATTTTGTGCTTCGTGTATATGTTGAGTTATGGAGAGTCGAAATCAACAACATCACACATGTTTTTAGGTACGAATATGATGAGCACTTCATACCTTGAGTATGAATAGTATGAGTATGATATTAAAATAAGTATGAATGCATATAAGTATCAGAATGAATACTTATTTCTGACAACCCTTTAGCCAGGGTTATGGACCTAGCTTCTCACACCATTTGTGTGTGTTAATTTTATCTATAAGTAAAGGGACCTATAGTTTAAAGTCGACTTCGAACTACAGATTTTAGAGAAACTTTTTATGGCAATTTTTATATCACTCTCAGAGCTTTTGCCAGAAATCTGCTGAAAGGAAGTCGTCGAAGAAATATTTTTTTAATATTTTCGTTTTGATGTCTGACCTAGGGCTTCAAACCGGACCCTACGTCTAATAAGCCAACATACTACCTACTAGACTACGGCGACTTGCATTGTGTTGGAATTCCAATTTGTTTTATAATTCTCACCATTTAAATTCAACTTCAGAGCCATAGAAATTTTGGGCATGTTATCGTAAATTTTCATAACAACGGTAACACTGGTTTTTGCTGCTTTATTTTTATTACCAAAATAGGAAGGAATGTGTATAGAAAGGAGTCTTGTAGGCTTTATTTCTAAATAAAGCCCATACGCACGTAATACATACGAGAACTGTAGGTGATGTAGAGAATATTTTGTCGGATTTTTATGGTTGAAATATTCGTTTAAATCAGTTGAAATTTTTTAATACATTCTATTCTATTTTTTTATACGAATTTCGTATTGTTATTGTGTATTTTGTTATTCTAAACAATTTATTTACTTTACGTTTTACTTTTTTAGTAACTGTATACTTTTCAAAGGTAGCTTTGGCTCAATTGTAAATTGCCTGTACAACCAACCAAAATGATAAACAATCACAATAATTTTCATTTCATTTTTTCCTACGTAATCTGGGGACTATTACAGTGCCAGAGATTTAGAAAAGACAAGAAAAAGTAAGTATTTATGGTTGCCTGTACTACAGCTTAGCCTGTAAAGAATTGTTTTCAACAATTTCGACAAACAAAAGGTAAACAATTTTATGTTTTTAACACATTTATGCGTCATCGTATTGTTTTTCATAGAATTTCTCATTTTGTATTACGGCCTACCGGAGATATTGTGAAAGAATTTAAATTTCAAATCACAATTTCTAAAGGAAAATTATGTTTTCCTGGTATAAATAAATAAATAAAAAAAAAAATAGACAGGAAATACTAAACATCCGTATATAAATGCAAAATATTATCACAAATAATGTGTTGTTACAATAACAACAACAACAAATGATAACAAATAATAACGAGATTTAAGATAAAATGAAAATGAAAATAAATCATGATACAACAAAAGAACATAAAAAAGATCACAAATAAATTTTATTTTATTCTGTACTTTAAATTATTGATTGAACGACTTAAAAACTTGGGTTTTTTAACAAACTTTGTTCGTTTACAGTGAAACATTGATACAAAATTTTGCCAATTTATTCCAGGAATTGACGGCCAATTCCGACCTCCTCTTCTTTTTGGCAACACATGGATTCCGAGCCAAGTAACAAATCAAAATATTATGAAATAATGAAAGTTTTCTGCCTGTTTGAAAACAATTGGTAATAAGATGAGGCATGATGTGAACTATAAAGCGGCACTCTTCCAAACCTCTAAATCCTAAATGGTTTTTAAAACGTATTGCAACATATAACTGAGCGTTATCATCGTGTTAAATTAATGTCTCATGTCCGGTATTATGTAACGAAAGACTTTCAAGCAATATTCTCTTTAAACGACCCCAGAGTGATCAGTACATTGTTGAAACCTTCTGTTCTACGCAGGTCTTGGCACATGATTGTCGTAATGAATCCACTTTTCATCGGCATTAATGATATGATGGGTAAGAAGATAATTACTCTCGGACAGTCCGTGATCAAGGCTGTAGGCTTACCACTCAGAATTAAATTATTTATAGCCTCCAATGAGAGATCAGCAATGATTTTTTTAGCTTTTTTTGTTAACTCTGTATAAATTTTAAGGTATGATACAGAAACTATCTTTTCTACTGAGCGGAATCAAACCGCAGTATTCAAAAAGATGGGTAGAATCGAATCATGCTCATAATTTTTGATACTTATACGCATTCATACTTATTTTAATATCATGGAATCTCCTCTATTCATACTCAAAGTTTGAATTACTCATCGTATTCATACTTAACAACACATATGATGTTGTTGATTTCGACTCTCCATAACTCAACATATACACGAATCACCAAATTAATTGTGAATCGCCTATGGACACTAAAATACTCACTAAGACGTTATATGTTTGCTCTACTTGTTGCTCTCTCTTTTTTGCTTACGTGTCCTTTTTCTTTTGTTGTAAATGCCTAACAACAACTAAGACTATATCATTTATGAGTATTATAAGTATTTTTTCTAAAGTTATGAATCTAAATGACTAGGCTGGCTTATGAATTAAGCATATTTCGAATGGTATGAGTTTGATGTCAACTTTGTACGCATACTCATTGCAACCTGCACTTATAAATCAACGTTATAGTGAGTATGAATGAATCAGAGTAGTTACATACATTTCAATATTGTTGACTCTCTCAGTTATATACAAAATTTCGTGGTGATCTCTGGTTAGGACTTCTACACCAAAAGGGGTACTTGAAAGGAACTTCACAGGACTCACTCCATTTGTTGGGTTTAAAAGACTAAATTCGAAAGTGATTCATTCATACTGGCCTCATTCTCAGCTTTAACGAATAGAGCTCACATTGCTCTGAAACTGAACAGGAAAAACAACATACTTCTTAGGGCACTTAAATGAGCCATCACCTGCAAATTCTGCTCTGTTATTAACCTCCAAATGTCTTCCTTTGCTGTTATTTAATTTTTTTTTTTTGTTTATCGCAATCGAATCGGTCTTGTTGAATATGCTGTGGCATAATATTTGATTGACAAACATTTTCAAAAGCAACAGCATTCTTCTTACCCTCTTTCATTATTAAAAATGTTTTGAAATTTCTTTTTAAACTTGTACTCATTGACATGAATGCCGCATGTCTATGAAATAGAATTCCATACTCTTTTAACTTCCATACTCTTTTAACTTCAAATTCGTGACATTTTTATGAATAATCAAACCAATGCGTAGTTTTACTATGTGTTTACCGCTTGGGGAGGTTCATGTATTTTCTTTTTTACTGATAATAATAAAGAAAGAATTTTAATAACGTCATTAAAACAGACATCATTTGATGGAAATAGTCATCAAGTATACCATACGTTATACGGTAATAAAAATTCTATAATTTTTAACAGTTGAACTAATGAAGTATATAAAATGGATCCTTAACTATAGGCAGGTGGCAAGGATAGATACATGGGTTAAGAAGTTTGAAAAAAGTTAAAAATATATTGTGTGTGGATACTTGAGGTGAATGAAATACTTCAGGGCTATTTGCTCTACACAAATAAATTTATTTTTGTTGCACGGGAAGAAGGCTTGTCAATACTTTTTCCAATTCCTAGCAGTGTACTGTCTTATTAGACCTGCAGTCGTGGTTCAAAACCCAGGCCAAACATCTCGAACTAAATGAAATACATATGAAACAAATATATCTTCGGCGACTTTCTCTCAGCAGTTTTCTGGCAAAAACTCTGAGAGCAAATAAAATTGCCCTGTCTTTCGGAGTCGACCTTAATCTGTAAATTCTGCTCCTCATGTATCAAATCAAGATACAACATCCTTTTACGAAAATGAAGAATCTAGATACTGTTGTTTTGGTTTTACATTGCTTAACATTAAAATTATAAACAAAAATATAACAACAAACATCAGCAAAAGAAAAATGGTAAACAAGTAAACAAAAATACAGCAACAAACACTACAAGAATAAATGTAAATTAAATACACAAACAACAATAATGAAAACGCTAGACAAAGCAGACGAGTCAATAAATGAAGTTCAGTCAGTCTTGTGTGAAGACGAGTTGAGTTTGAAGGGAGTAATCATGGTTTGAAGATCTCTGTTACAAAGATGTGTCGAACAATTGTCTAGTAAACAGTGGAATAACAAAGAAAATCAATTGTTGTTCATATCAAGTTGTGAACAGTGGCACACTGAATTGTGCGAATAATAAAGAATTTTAATTAAAACTAAGCGCATTATTCCATTTTATTTGCAATCTACGAGCTCATACGTAAAAACGTAACAATACACTGGTGATGTGAGAAGCTTGGGTGTAATCCCGACTAAAGGGTTGTAATGACCAATTCAGTTAAGTAAGTAAGTAAGGAATTGCATACAAATAAGAAACACGATTTTAGTAAAATTCCAAAATATATGCCCTGATTTAAAAACAAATCAACTTAACGCAGCGACGAAATTCTTTTGCTTTAAGGTATTTCATATTCGTTTTGCTATAAAGAAACGCAATCTCTTAGTACTTCTGGAAATGTTTTTTTTTTAGTTTCTTGCACCACTTAGAAATTCAAAAATCAAAATTTTTTTTACAACTGCGCTTGTAAATCAGAGCATCTCAATGTAGCAAGAAAAAATATGAAAATTCTTCTATTTTTTCTTTTTTTTAATGTTTATCAGTGAACTTATTTAAATATTGACATACCTACGTATGTACTTATGTACATACAATTGTAGGAATTCGCGTACTGTATGATTCTCTTATGGTGCCACATTTGCTTGCTGCGATTACTGCAAGTAATGACGAAATTTTTTGGTGAATATTTTTATTCATTTTTTTCTTTCTTTCTTTTTAACATTTCTAAAGCTTAACTTGACTGGCAGTCACTTGTTTTTCACTTTTTTCTATGTTTTCTGAATTTTTTTCTTGTTTCATATTCTTTTTTTTACATTAAAAATCTTATTTGCGCGCATAATTCTGTAAAAAAAAGAAAAGGGGAAATTGAAGGCAAGCTAAACAAATTCAAAAACGAAACAGAAAACTAAATCAGTGAATAGCAGGAGAGAAGAAATAGTGTCGTTGTAGTGATTGAGTGACTTTTAAGTGTTCTTTAAAGTGTTTTTGAAAAGACAAAGAGAAATACAAATAGGAAACGGAATATTCATGATGGCTGGCTGGTCTAACACTTCAAAATTGTTGTCTAAATGCTATCTGCCTATAGTTTTGTTTATGGTGAGTTCATTTCCTTTCATTGGGTTATTTAGTTAAACATCTTATTTCCCTTCTTCGCAAATCATATTTCAAAATTCAAACTTTATTCCTTTAGTAACTTGATATGCCCTTAAAACAAAAGTTTATTTTCACTTTCAAAAGTTATAACCACAACACAACAGGGGTTAACAAAAAAATTTTAAATATTTCGAAAAGATTTTCACGACTCTTTCTTTTAAATTGAAATTTAATTAATTTATTTTGTAAATAAACAAAAGTTTAATTATTTACTTACTTAATTGGCCATAGCAACCTTCTAGATGTGTGTGAAGATAAATTCGAATTTTAAAATCCAAGACGCAAACAATAAATTTTAGCAGAGCCACATTTGGCGTTAACAAAGCAAAATTTTCCCTTAACAGAGTACTGTTAGCTGTTTAACAGCATACATCTGAACAAGGCCGCTTGTTTAGGAGCTAATTTGAGGACAAATACTAAGTTCATGAGTACCATATCATACCCAAAGGATGTTTCCGAGGTCTCTTAATATAATCAACAATATAGTCACATATGCTATAAAATGATATGGTATTGTGTAAATTGGCTTTGAAACTATCAAGTTTTTGATTGAAAATTCTCTAGAAGATCAGTGGCCATTTTGGAACATAAATATAAGAAATAGTACACCATACAGACTATATGCAAATGGTAGTCCAAAGGGTCCTCTTTCGTACAGTGGTATGAAATAATTTTGAGAGGCTAGAAAGTTGACTCACTCCACCCCCATTTACCATTCTTTACATTTCAGCACTATTATTCACAAATAATAATGATAATAATTAGAATTATACTTTATGTCAGATTAATCTACTTATTGTTGCTGTTATACAGTTAACAGTGCTCTGTAAATAGCAAATTTTGCTCTGTTAACGCCAAATGTGGCGCTGCTAAAATTTATGGATTGCGTCTTGGATTCTCAAATTCGAATTTTTGTTCATACACATACCTTTTAGTCAGGATTATGACCCGAGTTTTTCACACCACCCATTATGTGTATGTTAATTTTATTCATGAGAAGTAGGGCCTACAGTTTAATGTCTCACCTATAGTGATTTGAAGTGAGGAAGCTAAAGGCCAGCTTTAAGCTTGGATAACCCATTAAAAACTAGACTATGGACAGTAGGAAGAATTCCAAAAATTCTTTGGGCAACTGTAACGTATTTTATTTTATTAAAACTAAATAAGGACAACATGAGCTCGCTAATGAGCGTACTTACGGAACACTTCGTCTTACATGTACACCTGAACCGTATTGGGGTGGTGAAAAATGACGAGGGTGAAGACATCGAAACGATGGAACAGTTTTTGTGCCTTTACCCAGCTTTCGTAAGCTCGAGATCCCAATATTTCAGGGATGACATTATACCAGACATAACTTATTTCAGAGGACTGGAAGAAGTTAAGGAAGTTTATACAAAATACAAGCTTCCTATAGAAATTTGCATTGGTATTCATAATGATGAGCGCCCAACCAGCCTACATGATGGCTTAAGTGAATGTCAATAGGTATAAGACCCTTGCTTGGTTTCCTCTCCTTGAATCTACCTACCTACGCACCTACTATTTTAAAAATCTCATAGTTTTTCTACATACAACCCTAAAAATTAAGTTCGGCCCATTGTTGACCTTAAAAGATGATATTTTCTATACGGATAAAGCATCATTTTAAGTTCCTTAATAAAAAAAAACCAAATAATGCAGTTTATGCCTACAAAAGACAATCAATAACCTGTGTGTTTTATCAATTCTACAATCGAATGAGACCAAAAGTGCTCACCAATAATACTATTATGGAAATGTACCTGCTTATGCCAGAATTACGTTTTTATTTTTTAATTCATTCTTATTATTATTTTTATTTATCAGAATTTTAAATTGAATTGAATTTCTAACCATGAAGCCTACATTTGAAATAAATTTAATTCTGTATTGTAAAAAAAATTGCGTGAGAAATAACAGCAGGACAATATTTTATATTGGCATCCTGTAAAGTAAGCAAAAGTGAAATGAATTTTTTTTTTTCTTGATATAAAGAAAGCATAAGTTTTTCTGGCTCTCAAGCATTTCAATAAAAAATATTATATTACTCGTACATAGAAATAAAATTGAATGTCTACTACGAAACAGTGGGACTCAATCCACCTGGAATATCAGCAAAATCGTATTTATGTTTAAACATTCTTTCATTTTTTTTCTTACAATATTGCTATGGCATCATAAAACATTTTTTTTTTTTCATGATTTTTTCATTCCTTTGTAATTAGTTTGTCAATGTTTTAATTAGTTTATGAAACTATCAACAAAATTTTAATAATAATTTATAAAATGAAATTAAACTCTATTGTTTATTATTGTTGTATTTGTAAAGTTATTTTTAATTTATGGCATAACATAATAATTGAAATAGTTTGAAAAATAATAATAATTACTGCAACTAACATGTTAAAATTAATTATTTTTAATATTATTAATTAAATGATTTTGTAAAACTAATAAATTTCGTTTCTTTTTTCTTATGCTATAGCATATGCAAATATTTTCATAACATGATAATGCCTAAAAGTATGCAATGTTTAGAAACCATTATTCGAATACTAATTATCGAATATTTTAATGAGGCACTATGTGGTAAGATTAGTTTAGATAAATTAGTAATGAATTGTAAAGCGATTGGCTACGCCAAGTGGTGTTAATTTTTTATGTGTCAAAAATGTCCACCTTCAAAAATAAATTACGCCATATTTTACAGTTTTTGTCAAAGAGTTAACAAACATGATAGCCATGAAGTTTTTGTACCGAATCAATCGGAAGCTCTTGGAAGAGGTTTTTATCAGGGCTTACTTAATTGCTCATTACTTTCCTTTAAACAGGTCTACGACTTGGCTTCTTACACCACCAATGTTATGTGCGATAATTTTTAATACATGAGTAGCAAAACCTACAGTTTAAGGTCGGCTGCGAACAACAGATTTTTGAGAAACTTTTTTTGGAAATTTTATTACTCTCTTCTCTCCTGAGAAGAAGTCACCGAAGAAATATTTTTTTCATTTTGTTCATAATGTCTAAGCTAGAGTTTGAACTACGAGCTCGCATTGAATAAGTCAACACACTAACTACTAGAATACGGCGTTTTCAGAGCACGGACCTTAAAAGTTTTACGCCTAAAGCATTCAAATTATTTCGAACCATTTAATTGAATGTGAACCAATAATCTATAAAGCATAAAAAATAAGATACCACATATTTTGAGAGCCTTCACACATTCTTTCAACATAAATTTTAAAGCAAACACGTTACTTTAGCTTATACGCCTGACGCTATGCTTTATTTTATATTTAAAATTCTCTAAACTTAATTGAACCTGAACAAAAATTAATCCGATTCAAGTGTTTTACGACTTCCAATTTAATCGATTGCTTTATAACGCTAAAAAAGAAATTTTAATTATCCAGAGCATTAGTATAAATTGAATGGATTGCAAATGAATTGTGTTGACCTCAATGTATGCTAAACAAAAAATGCTTAGAACACCAAAAATGTTATTGTAATAGAGTCGTACAATCAATTTATAAAATTAATTAACATAATTTGGCACTTCAAGCGTTTTTAATAAATTGTTTTCAAATAATAAACACAGAAAAACAATGTCATACATTAATTATATTGATTTTAGTTGTTGCAATTTTTAATTTACATTTCAATTACATTTAATTAAAAACCAAATAAGCTAACGAAACTTTATAAAGAATATAACAATGTTTGTCATATGGCAGGTAATTATGGAAACTAAAGGTTTGCCCATGGCCATAATATCGTAGTTTAAGCCAAAAGTGTATCACTATGTATGTAGCTCTCAAGCGACTTTATACTCATTGACCTTCAATTTGAGGTTAAGATCGAAGCTTTCACATAAGATCTGTGAAATTTTGAACGCCGTAAGTTAAAAAACGGATTTTCTTAGCATGTTCTGCAATGCTTTCCAAGAACTCACGTTGGCCTGTCGTTTATCAAACCATAATAATTTTCATTTCAGCCAATTTTTCTGTTTTTTCAAACCCTCTAAACACGTCTGATAATTTCTTTTTAATTAAAATTGAGCTCCTTTTCCACTGGACACTTATCACCTTCAACATTGTAAAGGATTCGCAGAATCAACAGTCAGTTTATATGGGTTTAGTGGAAGTGGAAGGATATCACCTGTAATGAACACTTCTACGTCCAAAATGACGTAATGGCGATTATTGGACAGTGTGTAGAAAGCAATCTTCCATAAAGGGTTAATTTGAGTACATAAATACCAAGCCAACTCTAAAGCCCTAGTTAATCAAACGTCCATGAAACATAACGGAACGTACGTTCCTTTTTAGCTTATGAAGAGCAATGTAAATGCTTATCGACCAGTACAGTTCAGTAATTGCTCTCATTGCTTTTCGTATTCTGAAAAGGAAGGAACGTTTCGTTACGTTACGTGGACGTTCGGCTAACCGGGACTTAAGCCAATAAACATCGATAATGAATTGTTTGTAGCTTCGTTAGTATTTTCAGGATGTGCTATATTTCAGTTTTATGGTTCTAACTCGCATTACCAATTTCTTTGCCTATGGCGAATAGTTCTGATGGCAAAATATGTGACTTAAAAGAAGCCATCAATTTACACACAGTGCAAAACAAATTCTCATTCCTCATATTGACAGATTCACTCACTTCTCATTGAGCTGGCTAGCAGGATACCCGAAATTCTATTGCAATTATAATTAGAAAAGTTCTAAGTAAAATTTCGGAATATCCATTTGCTAGGCAACAAATAAGGCAACACATTATTTGTTGCCTTTATTTAACGTTTCCATGTTAATTCATAAAACATCTCTTAGCCTAGGTTGTACGTCATTTACATTACATATTATCTTAAAAAGACTGGTGTTTGAATTGTAATGCATTAGAATTGAACCATCGATGAGAATCAGCGGCCACCAAAACCATGTTCTCTTTTAGCATTAAAGTCATGAGACATATTACGCGAAACCATTAATTGTAGCGTTAAGCCTTTACAACAGCTCATGCCATTTAAATGTTTAGCAAAACTTCAGAACAAAAGTTTTAACATTTTAAATGATTTTTTTAAATCACCGTCTGGAAAGTACCTTCACGGCTCTCATACAACCTTAAAGCATTTCTAAAGTGAAATAAAAAAACTTTGCACTTTCGTCGTGTATCGTAAATTTAATTAAAATTAAAATTTTTATTTTTATTTTGCCATAGAAATCACATTAAACGCAGTTTTCATTCATTTCTTTTGGTTAAATTTAAATAAATTAATGTGAACACAAAAAGAGAGAAAAAACTGAACATGATGAGAAGGCTGGCAACATGAAAATGCGTTTTGCAATTCGTTAAATAAAAGCCAAAGAGGATAACAAAGGAAAAAATCCCACTGAATAGGCTATAAAAATTTGGATTCTTTTTAATAAACAGCAACGTAACGCAACGCAATACATAAGCCAAATAGGCTACACTGTGTGTAGCGGATAAATATTTTAAAATACACAACGCCTCCTCCAATTCCCCCGCAAACAACATAAAAGTAGGCAGGCAATGAATGGAATACAAAACATAAACAAATTTGTAAAGAAAAACTCAACACAAATGGACATAAAACATGCCAACAAACAAAAATTAAGTGTAATAAACAGAAAAAACACACACACAGAGAGAGAGAGAGAGCGAGTCAGAAATAAAGCTGTGTTTGAATGTACAATATTGGTGAGGTTAAAAAGTATTTTATTTGCGAGCAAACAGATTGTAAATTAAAAGAAAATATTTCAACTCTTATGATTCAATGTTATTCTGAGGATATTTGTGAACTAAATTATCTTTATAAATATGCTAAATAGGCAACTGTTTTCACTACAGTTGCTCTAAATTTATTTCTTTAGGTTTGTTGTTCTTGTTTTCTTCTTATTTTATTATGAAAAAGATTTTTTAAGTAAAAATAATGAATACTACTTACCCACTTTATAGTTGGTATGCAAAGTATTGCTTGGCGTTCTTATTACTGGCGCTACATTGTCCACTTGGGTCGCATTCCAAACTTGTACGTAGTCAAGGACGCTGATGCTGTACAAATGCTGATACTGCTTCTGCTACTGCCACTGCTACTGTTGCTTAGTGTTGCTGCTATTTAGTCTTTGGCATTTGTTGCTTGCTGGTGTTGGGTGGTTAAATGTATGAATATTTTTTTTGTTGGCTTTTGTTAATGTTCTTTTGTTATAAAATATTTTCGCAATTTTCTTTTTTATTTTCTTTTCTTTTTGCTTTTTATATTCACTTCACTTCACTCTTCACTTCACTTTATTATTTCATTATAAATAATTTTCTTTTTTTAAATTATTTTTTGAAAATTATTTTCTTTTTTTTTTTGGGCAATTGCCATCATTTCTTTCATTCTTCTATTTGAAGACTATTGTATGTATTGTTGTATTGTATTGTATCGAACGTTGGCTGTGGTAAATCGCCGCCTTCTCCTCCTAGAAATGCAAAAACCAAAATAAAGTCAAACGATTTTCTTTTTTTAACTATAAATTATGGTTATATTCAGCTATCATGGCTAAATTTAAATTATGTTCTGTGTGTGTGTATGTGTGTGTATGTGTATTTTATAACGACTATGGCCGTAATGCGTTAAGTAGTTAATTCACACTTTAGCGATGCTTTAAGGACATCAGAAAGTAAAGCAGACAAATTTTTATATTTAAATCAAATCCTTATACAATACAGTGGGCTTAAAAAGTATTCAAAGTTGACATTCTCACATCACTGAGTTTTGAATTATATCTTAAAACAGTTCTAATATATTGACTCTTTAGCGTAGCATCATAATATGATTTGTTGTTTTTGCCCTCCTCTCATAAGATAATCCTTATAAACTATCGCCTCAGTTAAGATTACAACCTACATAGCTACTCCCACCACCCATGTTGTGTGTATTAATTTCTTATCCATAAAAGACGGCACCTACACTTTAAACTCTATTCCAAACGACAGATTTTGTTTTTGAGAAAATTTTCATGACAGTTTTAAATTACTCTCATAGTTTTTGCCAGAAGGCTGAAGAGAGGAAGTTGCCGAATAAAATATTTTTATTCGAGATTTCTGAGATGGTATTTGAAACACCCACTCTCATAAACCAACACACTACCTACTAGGCTATGGTGATTTTGCCTTTTTCGCATAATCTATTTCAATGCGCGTCATGGGGTGGACGATATCTCCTAAAGAATGGTCTTTGGCTATAAAAACCACAAATTAATAAGGAGAGACAAAAAATTAATTTTATTTTTAGAGACACTGTTTAATCACAAATGGCTTGACGGTAGTGGAATTATACTTTAAAACTATTCCTAAGCACACTGTGATTGTCATTTTCATAATATTGCCTCTGTGTAACGACTTAAGATCCCCAACAGGGCATGAACAATATTCACTTACATTAACTTGACTTAAAAAGCATCAAGAGAACAAGAAAACTGTTTTTTTTTTTTTTTTGTAAACCTTTGGGGAATTTTATTAAACTGCTTAATATGCTTGCCTTCTTAGATGATGATGATGATTTCCTTTAATAGAATATTTTGTTAAATTGATTTTGTTTTTCCTTCGAGTGATTAAGTGGTTCGTTGGGTTATGGGCGTATTTTACTTGAAAACTTTAATGATTTGAATTCCCTTTTTTTGGATGCAAAAAGTTTGCAAAAGATTAAAACTTTCTGTTGTTTATTAAACAATCTTATATGTATGTATGTATGTGTATCTGTATGTTTTAAAATTGTTAATTTATAATTTTTTTTCTTCTTTTTTAATAATTTGTCGGAAATATGTAAGCTTGAAGTAAATTATTTTTCTTTTCATAAATACAAAAACACACACATACATATACGCTCACACACACTAAGAACATTCATTTTACAGTTATTCTCTCATTTAAATTTCATGAACATTAAACTCCTTATACCCTACACCTACCACTAGCGAACACACCACATCTAGCGAATCTCTGGCGACTCAACCTAAGAGACGTTACATAGCATTGTAAAAGAAATTTGCACATGTTATCAATAAGTGGCTATCAATTAGATTATATAACACCGAACTTAAAAAACGGTTAGGTCGGCTTTAGAACCAAATAGTCTTGCGTTGACCTTGGGTATATTTTGTAACACTTTGCCGAGTGTGCCACATCTCTCGAATTATGTTTGATAGACTTTGAGAATACATTCTGCACTGTTGTTCAGAAGGTACCCTTAAACACGTCAGTATGAAAGGAAGGTTCTCGAAAAATAATTCGTCCGAGCATAAGTCTTTATGAGGGTTCAACCTTTCGAATACGTTACGGTTGTCAACTAGGTGCTTAAATGCATGTAAAGTTATAATCCAGGAACGCGTCCGAAATGATTTATCTAACTCAAGTAAGCAGACGACTGACATGGACATATGTATTTGCCTAAGCTCGAGGCCGCTTAAGGCAATTATATCTCCTGCTCGCATATAAACCCAGCACATAGAAGGTAGAGTGTAAAAACCCAAGTAACACCGCAGCTAGAGAGAGAGAGTGAACTTGCTATCTAAGTATCACAACAACAACCAAAGTTGGGACTGATGGAGACGTCAAATACCGAACCAACAGAAATTGAATCGCGTTAATTTTTTTTAAATGTCAGCCAATAACTTCAAGCTTTTCAAACCTTTATCAATCGATGCTTAAGGAAGGCGAATATATCGGCAAGTAATAGTCTTGGTAATACAACGACGCAATTGTTAGTGTATTGTCTACAACTTAAGGAAATTCCATAGGTACATCACGTTCATAACGCTCAATGGAAACTGTAGGGTAGTTGCAAAAAGGGAAAGACAAGAAAGTACGTGAATAAAGTCCCTGGCCATACATGAGTGAAATAGAATGTTTAATTATTGAAAGGATTGTATGGAATGAGTTTGTAACGATTCTATGTTCCTTTCAAGTAGTACGGGAGAATATTTACGTATGAATGTAATTAAACAACATTGTATCTTGCAATCGCCTGTGGGTGAATTGTGGGTCAGGAAATTATATTGAAACTTTTCACCTCAATCCCTAAAAGACTTCACTTGTGGACAAAGGAATGTGGTCAACAATCAATCCAAAGTTTTGAAAAACATCTTCAAAACTCTGTAAAGTTTTTTAAAATCAAATCACAATCGACTTTTTATCCAAAAATTTGTTCAAAGGAAACATTTTTAAAGAAAAACGTTTCAGAACAATAAATTGTAATGTAGAGTATCACATGGACGACCGTGATCAATTGTTCCATTTTCTACATGAATTCTCTTTCGTCACTTTTACTGTACACGATGCGGCAATAGTTCAAGATTTGTAATGTAAATACGACTCCGCTTTGATTTGTATATGTACTCCGTATTGCCGCATTGTTGCTGATTTCTCAAAACAGAGAACTAAACTTTGGTGACTGTGATAGTGAGAGTGAGAATCAAATGAAAAACATGAATGGAATGGAATTTATTATTTTACACACGCACACAGCCACACACAACCAGGCAGATTGATACAAAAACACAATTACTCTCGGTGTTGTTTATAAATGCTTTGTTATTATTATTGTACTCCTGTTGCAGTTGTATTGTTGAATAATGAATTATTATTATTGTTGTTGTTATTGTGTTTTTGTTGTTTTTATATATTTTTTTGTTTTATTTTATTAATAATGGATGCTGTAAAATAAACGAGACATGACAAGACATTACAAAACAGAACACAAACGCGAATGGAATGGAATGAAATCCAGTGGAAGAAAGAAAAGTAAGAGAGTGGCAGCATTTGACAAAAAACATAAACAGGAGCCATTATTACTAAAGAAAACAGTTAAAACAATAACAAAAATAACAGGGGAAAAAAGAAACAACAATTTGTAAATGAAGTAATAATAATGAAATAAATAAAACAGAAAACAGAAACAAAAACGCGAAACTTTTATTTAAAAATATGCAAATTTTCTAATGAATTTTTAAAATGTTTTTTTGCTCTCTTTGTGACTTTGTTTTTGTTGTTTCAGAGAGAGGATTTCAAAAATGAAAATGTTTTAATTAAATTGTTGTTTTAAATCGTTTTCATTTCTTTATTGTTGCTGTTGTTGTAGGCTTTAAATAGTTAATTAGTTAAAATACCAACACAAAAACACAATTATATTAAGTGTTTAACGGTTTTTTTGGCGGATTTTTTTTTTGCTTTTAATGAGGCCTACGCAAGGAATTTCAAGTTGATTAATGGTATGGAGTGCGACGAACGAACGAATATTTTTCCATTGGTTAACGGAAACTGCTTATGTACATATATTTGTGAGCACGTCTTTTTTAAGCTCATTCTCCATAATTTATGTTTATCGTTTACCCAACACTCACTGTTTGCAAATATTCTATATGAGTACATGAGTTACAGTTGTGTGCGTAGGCTTAAACCAAATATTTTTTGGCGAAAAATTTTAAAATATTCCAATGGGCTTAAATGTTAATATTTAATTACGACCAAATGATGATTAAAAAAGGATTTGAAATTTTAAAAATTCACTACAAAAATCTCAAAATTAAAATCTTTGAAAATGTTATGAATTGGCTAAGCTTATGGAAACTTTTAATGGAAGTTAGGTTGGGTGGCAACACCCCACATACATACTTATAAACCACATGAGGTTTTCATTAAGGCCAATTATTGTGGAATTACTGCTGCAAGATTTATTTAAATATGTGTTGAAATTAAATTATTATTAGGGTTTGGTAGTTTTGTAGTCGCCGTGGTCTAGTAGGTAGTGTGTTCGTTTATTAGACGTAAAGCCCGGCTTCGAGCCTCAGGCCAGATATCAAAACGAAATATGAAAAATTAATATTTCTTCGGCGACTTAGTCTCAGATTTTTGGGAAAAACTCTGAGAGTAAATAAACCTGATGTGAAAAAGTTTCTCAAAATCTGTCGTTCGGAGTAGACGTTAAACTGTAGGTCCCGCTACTCATGTATAAAATTAAGGCACACAACATGAGTGTTGTGAGAAGCTAGGCCGTAATCCTGACTGAAGAGTTGCAATGGCCAATTATGTATGTCTGTATTTAGGGTTTGGTAGAAAGTTTTTTTTAACTATGACTCTGGAATGTACAATATACCACCTTCTAATTGCTATACAGGACTTCTAATGCACGTTTTAATATAATGAAAATGAAAAATTCACCTCTTGAATTCCTAACCTTTAGTGTAAACTTCCTAAATCGTTTCAAATCTTTGAAATTTGAAAGACTTTCAAGATGTAAGAGCAGTCTTTACAGCTTCGGACTGAGAGGGTTTTCGTCAAACTAAATCAAGGCCATCATTTACGTTATTTATCAATTGCTTTAGCGATGTTCTTCTAATAAACTATGGCTGTTTCTCACGTACACGAACATGAAAGCGACTTTCATACAATAATTGCATGATTAATTGATTGTCTAGAAGTTGCCAAGAAAACATTTAGAATCACTTTAATACAAAATCTGAAGTGAACGTGTTGTATTGGTCTTAAGGCACAAACATGATAATTTCCATCAGCATATCACTGCTGAATCGCAACAAAATCGAAACACATTCGGAAGCAGAGACTGATTAGTGATGGTCTAGGGACGAAGATCTGCTTGTTTAGTGTACTTAATATGGAATGTTTTGAATAGCTGGAATCCGAAGAGTAGAGAGCGGCGAGTCTTCAGATACATTGGCCAGGATAGGATTCGAGCTGTAGGCATATTTTTAGGTCTGTTTACTATTCTATTCGCAATCTAATCAAAGGTTAGGAAATTGGTAAATGTTTGGGTCACAGTAATATTTCAACCGGACTTAGGCATGCAAAGACGTCGATCTGTTCTCAGTTCAGACGTCAATTAGAAGTTCTCAAGTGGAACAGGCCGCGTCTGAAACAACTAATGGGTTTTTTTACGAATCATTCTGGATGACAATCGCAGATGTGGATGTTTGGCAAATAATGGCCTCAGGCTCCCAAAAAGATGGGAACACATATTATTTGAATGGAATTGCATAGACAGACACCGTGTAAATTATTCTTCTTAATAAAAAATGCGAACATATTGCAGGAAAATTGTCTCTCCATCTGTCATCAATCTTGAACAAATAACCAGTAATTTGTAAAATAACACAAAATCACGTTTCCGATTATACTTCATCAACAATTTTTATACATTCTCTCTCTCTCTCTCTCTACACATACACAACATGTTGTTTCTTTACTTTTCTTTACTTTTTGGTTTTTTTTTTTGTTTTTTAATTTCAAAAGTAAATAAATTAAAATCTCTGTATTAAAATCTTAAATAAACACAGCAACACTATAAATGAAAATCGAAATGAGACGAACGATAAGGGCAGAAAGGGAAAACGCTGTGAACTTCGACTAGGAGTAGTTAGAGAAGGTAGAGAAGGAGGAATGTAACTCCCTTCTTAAACAAATACAGAAATAAGATAAAAGCAGGATTTAAAGTAATGAAATGAAGAAGAAGTGCAACTTAAGGCAGTAGAGAATTTAGTTTGATTAAAGGGCAACGTAGTGTATACAGAATAAAATTTAAATGTAAACTACAATATATAAAAATAAAGTGCACAGTAAAGGGGAGAATTTGAAGATAATTTTCTTATTTTCACAGTGATTTTATTAAAATTGACAAGTTTAAGTTGCAACTAAGAATTGTACGATTTTTGAAAGCATATTTCCTTAAGTTTCTAGGAATTCTAGGCTGTCAAACAACCAAACGAAAATATGGAAGCCCTTTGGCAAATTCTAGCTTAAACTGTATGCAGCAGAAACTAGAATACAAAGGCATACCTTAACCAGCACTCAAATGCTTACTTATACACAGATACAATCACACACACAAACATACGCTCTCTAAGCAACCGCAAATACTTGTTTGTGTTATTTATTTAATTTTAATTTTTTTTTTAATTTTTTTTTTTCTGCACTGCCAACTGCAACTTCAATAAAGCACTTAAAGTAACATCATAACATATTTAAATTTTATTTCCATACAAACACACTGACACACACTCTCTACTTCACTTTTCTATTTCGTTTTTTAATTTCATTTATTTTTTGTTTCTCACTTTTGTTTTGTTTTCTTTTTTTTTTAATTTTAATTGAAAATTTTTTAAACAAAACTTGAAATTTTTAAAATTCCGTTCCGTTTAAAATATCGTTCCGTATTCTCTCTGGTATTTTAGAAATAATCCGTTCATTTGAACTCTCTTTAAGGGAGTCAAACAGTGTTGTTGTGTACTGTAACAGCAAACGTTCGCTGTCGTAGTCGAATATCAACTACTGCTGCTACTTGTTGGCAATATTTTGTTATGCTCGTCTATCTATCATACTTCTGTTCTGTTTTTCTTCTTCTTCTTCATAATCAAATATCTGTACTGTTTTTTTCTGAAATTCATTTTATTCTCCTCATTCGTTGTCATACTTTGTTACTAAAATAAAAACAAAATGGAAAACTGTAAACAAAACATAGCAGAACACAACAGAATTTTCCTGTAAACATGCTTTAAGCGTTAAAGTATGTCTGTGTGTGTGAATGTGGGTTAGTGTAGCAACAATGTCTGCATTGCAATACTGCATATGTGTTTGAAAGGATGTATGCGGCCATATCCATAACAAAGAGCATTTATTTTGAGAATTAGTGTCATAAGCTCTCTTTTCTTTTGCTACAGAAAAAGAGACTTCTTTTCATCTTATTTTAAAAGCACAAATGAAAGAAAGCTTTTCTTTTGTTGGAATTCGTTAAAGCTTTAAAGTTTTGTTTCTATTTTACAAATTACTCATACGCAGTGTAGTCGTTTTCATTGTGAATTGAAAATAGCACTCATACGCTCTAGGGAACATTTTTAACTTTACAACAATTTCTTGTTTATCTTTATACGTTATAAAAAAAACCAGGTCGACACTACCAAAAACGTTTCACTGTTGGTAGGAATTTTGAAAACACAAGAGAAGTAAACGCCATATTCAAAATAATTTTAAAAGAGATGTACAAAACTCGGTGGCATTATTGTTTGTATACAAATTAAGAACTCAAAGCAAATTGTTCAGTGAACACTTTCAATGTGTATTTCTTTTTGGGAAGAGCCGTTCAACTCTTTTATAACGACAAAGTAAACTTGACTCCAGTATCAGGGATAATATATTAAATATATAAGGTATTATAGAAAGGAATCCATTACTTTATAAAGAATTTCCTTGTTATAAAATTCAGACTAGACAACGTGAAAGACACGAGTACAAGAAGACATCTTGTACTACTAGATCTAGCAATACGTAGCAATGGATACAAATACAGAAAAATTGCTTTATTTGACCGTTTTCCGTTCATCGGTAAAGGTTGAGTTCAGTTTAAGTTCATTTGATGCCAAAGATGCACTTTGCTCGGAAGGCAAATTGGAAAACTTTGAGTTTTAATGTCATCTAAATACTATTTCGATTGCCCAAAACCTGATTATTTTACAGAAACCTCTTCAGAACAACCAGAAAGGGTTCCGTTGTATAGGTCCCGGTCCCCTAAGTTCTAATTACAAGAACTTATTGAAAAGTTCCCATCTAAACGCCTTTTAGTCTGGACTTGGCATAATATTACTGCAGCCGGTTACTGGTAGCCATTATCAACTGTCAAAGCTTGGAAATCGCTGTTGGAAGACCCTATACATACATAGATGGGTATATGAAAACAACTTTTACTAACTTGCCGCAGTTTAGTAGGTAGTGTGTTACCGACGTAAGGCCACGGTTCTAAAATCCTAGATCAGACATCTCGAAGAAAATGAAATCTGAAAAACATTTCATTTGGCGATTTCCTCTCAGCAGATCTACTGGCAAAAACTACTCTCAGAGTTTTTTTTATTAAAATTGCCATGAAAAGTTTTTCAAAAATCTGTCATTCGAAGTTGACTTTACATTCTCCACTCAGGGATACCAATTAGTACACACCACATGACTGGCGAGAGAAACTATGTCGTAATCCTGGTTGTATGGCTATAATGACCAATCAAGTAACACATGATCTCCTCATTAACACATGATCTCCTGTAACGAAAATTAACCACAAATGTTGGGCATTTTATAAAATATTCTCCTAAAGGAATGAAAGTTCAATGACCTCTTAACGAAATAAAAAGCGCCGTTATAATCAGAGGTCAGCATGTTATTCTTGATATTGAAAGTCTGAATTGAATATTTGTAAAGACATGGCAAATCTGCTAGATTTTAAACAAGCATTTATTATTATCACAATAATACAAAAGGACTTATATACAAATTTTACACTTATATACATACTTACTTATACAAGATATATTAAATTATCCTTTTACGTATTCAGTATAAATTTTATGTTTTTCTGAGCATTCTAACTCAAATATAAGGCGTTTATTCAAGCGCTTCCGTCTCGTTCGTATTTCGCATCGCCATGGGTTCTTGCAGCGATAGTTACCTCTACTACAGTAGTTGTAAATCCATTTTCCAATCTCCCCCGTTCTTATATGTAATTATATACATACGTATGTATTATATTATGTTATGAAATTATAACATTTAATCGATCTTTGTGTATCCCTTTCAGTCTCGAGGTTTCTGATGCTTCCTAGTAGTACCACCGTATGCCCATAATACGCCTTCACTTATACTCCAAGCCAGATCATCTTTGGTTCCATTTAGCAATTCTCTATCATGCATCAATTTTAATAAACAAAACTAAATAGTTTCGAAACTAACTTAACACTCGTATAAAAAAGATGTAAACAAGTTACCGTACCGTACTGCAGACTAATGCTATCAACACAATCGGCACGCCAAGTACTGCGCTGCAACCATAGAAAAATAAAATTAAAAGGCAGAGCATAAACAAGCGTCGGTACTGCTGCTGCGCCCGGTTAAGTACTATTAATGCAATAAGATGCATGAAATAAAGGTTTTCAAAACGCAATGCTTACGATATAACTACTAAAGGCGTGGAAAAATACATTTATAAAGAAGGAATCAACTGTTCACTTTTAGTTATTTTACTTACACTTTGAGGGCACCACCTTTAAAATAATTAAAGCGCACTTTCTTTGGCTAAGATGGCGATTGCAAAATGTCTGCGTAGTACTTGGTACGTCGAATGTTTTTATAGCATAATACAGCTGAGTAGCGCAATACTGAAAATTCCTAGTAAAAACAATCTAAAATTTAAACTACTAACTTCCAAATAATTTAAATTAAGAAGATTCAACGATTATGTTTAAAAAAGAAAACAATAATGGATTCGAAGAAATTATATTCAATTTTCTAATCACTTTGGCATTTCAATTCCTTTAAGAATATACTATCATTTGGATTTAAACTATCGTGGTCTATACATATGTATGTATATGTTTATATTGTTATACTTTCCTTAGTAAGTTTAATTCATAATTTCATCACTTTCTTCTTCCTTTTCCTGTAGAACTAACGAACTGAGTTTTTTAATATCTCGATATGCTTCTGTTTTATAAAAATACAGATCTTTAATGATCTGCAAGTGTTTATGGCCAAAATCCTCTTCACCTACAGATGTTAAAATAAACAAACCTTGTATTGTTCTGATGGTATTCTTCCTTTCTTGCTGCCAAGCAATCGATTGCAAATATGATAAAAAGGCCACAACACAAAGCGTAACTTTTTGCATTAAAGGTGTGGAGAAGACTGTGGTTTGATTAGATTCCAATTGGATTAAATGAAATAAATCCACCACCACCAATGCAGGGTATAAGGACCATTTGTGCAAATCTAATAATTTATTGGAAACTTCTTCAATTGATTTGTAACGCCTGCAAATTAAATTGTGAGCAAATGACAACCAATTACAAAGAGCATAACTTACATGATGACTAAATTATTTAACTGGCTTTTCTTAATATTAAAGGGCTCCAAAAGTTTTGAAAAATCGCATATCATGGAGGTCAGCAGCAAAACCAACTCACCATTGGCAGCTTTCGATAAGCACAGCTGTAGTTACAAAACTATTAATGTTTATTGTTTTAATTCCAACATTTTCCATACTTACCTCGTAGGACTTTTGTAAATAATCATCGGCTGAATTTGTTATAAATAAATAATTTTTAATACAAATTGGCAACGAATTCATTTCTATTACTTTACGCGCCTTCGCAAACAAACTGCATAAAAAACGTAAACAAGAAAGAGTGTTGCCGAGGTACTAAAACTCATTAGCAACTATTATACTCTTTTAATAAATTATTAAACAAGAAAAACACAAATTAATTGAAGTAGAAGAAAGAATTATAACATATATTTTATTACTTCTTATATAGCAACCGTTGGAAATTAAAAGTATATTTCCATTTCATTATTCATTTTAATTTTCTGGGGTTAACACTTAACAGCCAACATTCATTTCAGCATTAAATCACAGTGTTGTTTTTATTTTAGCCAAACATGTCTGTAATTACGTTAGAGTTGTATTTTCGATTGATACGGTGTAGTAACGCCTCAAAATGGCGTCACGTCGTCGTCGATTATTTTCACCACGGGTACATGAAAGAAAGACAAGATAAAAGAAAAACAAGCAAAAGAAGAAAAAAATTTTGATCAAGTGTAGAGGCGACAGCAAAAACTTAATTCTTATTTTTCAATTCTAAAAATTTTGCTTTCATTTTTAAACATTTAAAAATTGTAAACAATTCTTCTCCCATAAAAGCAAGAAAACTATTTTTAGACTGACTGTCGCATCAATTGCATATTCACAAGGGAAGAAACCAAAATAATTAAAAAACTGAAATTATTTTCTCTCCTTTTATTTTTTCTTTGACATCAAAATCAATTGACGTGAAAATCAGTTCATAGAACTAACCAACACACAGAGCGCATATCGTCGACGGAGCGCTTTGCAAGACAGAAAAAATTTATTGAAGGGGAGAGAAAAACACGTTCCAGTCAGTTGTTAATATTCCTCCATAGCCATAGAAAAGGTCTCTGGTTGCTACTTTTTCTTGTTGGAAGAATAAAATGACGGTGACAGAGAAGGTGTAGCTAAAGATAAAAAGAAATATCAGAAACAATTATTCATGGAAAGAAACTAAAAATAAAAGCACCAGTAAATTAATGTCACAGATCTAAAAAACATTAATTAAAATCGGAGAAAGAAATCTAATTGCAAATAATTCTGCCAAGCCTTGGTGTTTACCGTGGAAAAAACGAGTTAGTAAAGGGGAGCCCTCCCAATAACAGCAAACTCCATTAAAACCGTAAAATATCGGAACATTTTGGATAATAATTCTTATACACACACCAATCTTATTGTGCTGCTGTAATCTCTGCTGTTGGAACACAGCAAAGCATAAGCGAGCGCTGCTTGCTAAACTAACAGTAGAAGGAGGCCCATCTATCTCTTTTAATTATTAAACGTGAAAAAGGAAAGGAAACTGTGGCGTAAACTTTGCATTGATGGTAATGCATGCTAGAAAACCGCAACGCATGAACGATGGGTAAATAAAATTATAAATATTTAAGTTTTGTTTTCTTAGATTTTTAGCTTTATATTTTATATATACCACCGCATTTCTTTTTCTCCCCTTTTTCCTTTTTTTTCTTAATTTAACAAGCATTTTTTTCTACAATTTTGCTTTATATTTATTATTTCACCTCGAACTATAAGCGCTGCTGTCAGTCAGTCCATTTCTTCTTCTTTTCATACACACCACCTTTAAGCAGCTCTGCTGCAGAGCTGCCTGCCGCTCTGTGGAAAACACAAGAAGTAGGAAAAAATACACTCAATAAGAAAAAGCATTAGTGAAGAAAAAAGCTAAAAAAAGTAGTGTAGCAAAAATATCATATAGAAAAAAGGGAAAAACTTTGCAAAGTATAAAAATAATAATTAAATTCCTATAAATTTATAAATAATAGTGTGTACAAACAAGCAAATGAGTGCCAAACAGTGTAAAGAGACCAATAAATAATGTGTGTTTAGTTGGATTCCAATGTCTTCCAAAAATTCATTAGTTTGTATGCATAATCATATTAACAACTTCCTCTGCCAACATTCTGACCGACAACGAACTGAGCGAGTGAATGACTGACGGACTGGCTGACTTGTGCGTGGTATTATTGCTACTGCTGCTATACTGCTACTGTTAGGTTTCCCCCATCTTCTATTGGGGTTCGAATGTATGTTTCTTACATTTAATTTTCATTTTTCTTATATCTCCTCCACTTGTGTATAATAATGCGAATGGAGTCTGTGTATTAACTTTATAGAAAAAAGAGGCAAAAGAAGAAAAAAAATCACATCACTCCACTGTATCCACCAGCGTTAATTATTTCTGCCAACTTTGACAGCCACAACAAAATCATCTGTTAACTAGAAAAGAAAAAAAAAATTTTTTTCCAAACAAATCAGATGTATGCCTACTCACAAGACTCGGTTCCACTTATTCTATTCTGTTTGAATATAGCTGTGTAGTGAAGTATTTTCCGAATTTATTAAATAATTATCAACATTTAAAGATTAAAATCTTTCCAGCAGCCTCATAAGCACTACATTTTTATATTTTCTTCTAAGCAACCCTTAATCTTATGGCATTCCTATTGAAGAGACCAAAGCGAATGACGTCCGCATTTTGCCATTGCTTACCCATTAAACTGACTATAATACTCCACCTTTATTACTTTATATCATCTAAATCGTATGTGAAGGTATTTAGGATCATTGGATACATTGGTAATTGCTTTCTTGATACAGATTCGAGAAAAACTTCCAACAGTCTTCATGTATATAACTTTGGGACATAGTTTAATCAAAGTTTTAGACTGACAAACCTTCAAAACATTGTTATATGCCTATGATAGTTGTAAAGCTGATAATAATTTGTAATTTAGCAATCTACAGTTGATATTGCTTCAAAGATGGTCACCACCGAAGAGAAAATCCAATGTGTTTTACTGCTCTGGAAAAGTCAGAAAGCTGAAACATAAGTAATAGTGCCTTATTGGTATCCAAGACACCTCAGTATGGGCATTGATTGCCAATATGGTTTTTCCATCTGAGACGTCGTGTAACTATAGATTTCAGTTTCCTTGAAGGCTAAATACCAGAGCTCCTGAATATATCTAGCAACTTATGGAAATTATGACCTCTGCCACCATATTTCGTTCATCGAATATCTATATTAACGTTATTCATGTCAACTACTTTTAGGAGATTTTTTATTGGATGCAGTCTTTAGCCAGAAAATTTCCAGTTAGACATTGTAGTTAGACATTCATTGATGAATCTGTTCTTAATTGACGTTGTGACAAACCACGTTTCATTTCTATGTAACAGAACTGATACAACAAATGCCAAGAAGATTCGAAGTCCTAGGCATTCGATTTCCAAACATTCTATAACAGCAAAAACGCGCTTCCTTCCATTTTGATGCTGAAATTGACATTAAGCACAGCACCAACGTCTTTTACTATCACACCATCTAGTTATTGGAATACGGTTACTTGTTATGTCCACTCATTAGTAATTTTTAGATTTATTTTAGCCTGCACGTTGTCATATCTATACGATAATTCATACTTATTGCCAATATGTTCAAAAGTTTCTAAGCGTCTTTCTGGGTGTCATATGAAGCTTCTTGGTTTATGTGCTATGTAGCATGCTTTGTTACTGCATCGCAAAGAATCATGAAGAAATTGGGATCCTTGTTTTATTCTATTGACATCATGTATTATGTCACACGATGTATGAATCCTAAAGAAATCACTCAAATCTCCGTATTTAATTCTGACTGGGGATAAAAAGTGGATTGCAACTTGTAACCATGTTACATAAAAGTGATCGTGATTGAATTGCAGTAGGGAACTACATTGTAAACCTTTATTTTGATCTTTAGTATCTGTTATGGAACTATCGTAACGAAACAAAGTGACAAAGTCTCTAATCTAGACGTCTTCATTGGCTCACTTGCAGCTCTATTATTTTGAATGGGAAATTATAATTGTTTTGATGGAAATTTCAGTTTCAGTCAAGTGTTAGAATTGTAGGTTGTATGTTTTTTTTTTTTTAATAATATGAACACGAGTTTCTATGAGAGCATGAGTTCGAAATTTCTTTGAAATTAGTTACAAGAAGTCGAATTAAATGCGGTATATTCAACCTGAGGTTAGGTTAGGTTTTTATTTAATAATCATGGCTTCCATTTTATTATGTCCATATGTTATAGTGGTTGCAAGATATATTCTGTACGGAGCGGATTTCCTTGTTCTTCACATATTTACAATGCCACTTTAGATTAGTATACAATAACATTTTTTACTTTTACATTACATTATAGTGACTTTTAACTATGACTCTTGAGACTTGTAATCTTTTCTCAAGGATGTACTGTGTTCGTACTGTAATTCCTCTGCTTCCTCATTCTCCCTTTCCTAATTCCTCTCCTTCTTCCCTGTCTCCCCTATTATCCTCTCCCCTTTAGGACGTCATACAATGGGTCAAATGAACCTCCGGGTACTGTAGTTGTCTCAATTGGCAAGTACACGTCCTCTAACCCAAACTCAGCTGTTCATAATGACTTTTAACCATGACACTTGGGACTTGTAATCAATTTTCAAGGATGTACTGTGTACTTACTGTAACTCCTCTGCTTCCTTATTCTCCCTTTCATAATTCCTCTCCTTTTTCCCTATCTCCCCTTTAGGATGTTGTACAACGGGTCAACGGGACCTCCGGGTACTGTAGTTGTCTCAATTGGCAAATACACGTCCTCTAACCCAAACCTAAACCTAAATTCAGCTGCTTATAATGACTTTTAACCATGACACTTGAGACTTGTAATCGCTTTGCAAACGAATGTTAATATCAGTTATTGGAAGATACAAAACATAGTTTGCATTTATTTTACCTTCGAATATGAATTTCTTTCTGCAGGTGGAATTTCTAAAATCCCTAGAATTAAATGTAAAATTGTAAAAACATTATTAAAATGCAATAGTTAAGAGGCGTTTCTCAAATTTTATGCAGAATATCTTTCAGTTATATACATCTCACTGATCTGTTATTATTTTTGTGTTTAAAGTTTTCGAAATCATTTACAAAAATATCTCGTCTTTATATTTAAATGTTATACAAATTATATTTAAATGCTTTTCTTTGTTTTTAATTTCAGCTACTTTGAGAAGCATCAATCTCATTCGTATCAGGTGAGTTTAATTTCAAATTGTTTTCTAAATTTAAATTTGTGTTGGAATGCAAAGCATTGATCTTTTTTTTTTTTCTTTTTTTCAATAATTGATTTCTATTTCAATTGCTATTTAGTTAGTAGTAGTCTTGTCGTTATTACAATAATATTTACTAATTAGTATATTGGTAGTTAATAAAAGTATTTTTTTATAACGAAATTAATCTCAAATACAATTTTTTTCTTCTTTTTTACAAATTGGCATTTTTTTTTTATTAAAAAATATAATTTTCTTAAATTCAATTATTATTAGAGCATTAATTTCATTTTAATCGAGAGTATTACATAGTATGTACCTTACCATAAAAATGTATATGTTTTAATTTGTATAAATGTGCAATAATGATTATGTTTCCTCTATGACTTTAATTTGAAATGGTTAACATTTTATCTTGAATATATTATCTAAAAGCAATAGACAAACAGGCTGAATTAGGATAAACCCAAAAGCAAACTGCAACAGCTCCTACTACTACTACTGTCCTCCTCTACTAGCTTCACATACACGATTCATTTGTTGTTTGTAATCATCAAAATCAAACCATTTGTTGTTTGTGTGTTTATATTAATGTATTGTATAAATATTAAAAAAAGAAAAAATCATCATATTCCATCAAAGTCCACCAACACTACTTGAACTAACAGAACTAACCAAGAACATAACAAAAACAAAAATAAAAAGAAAGAGATTTACGAAGCGTTCTCCCATCAACTGAAAAACCAAACGTAGCCAAACAATAATCATAATAATAATCATAATAAAAATAATAAGAAAGGCAAATATTCTAAATAAGGAAGGGGGTGCCTCAAATACCCGCTCCCTTACAGTTTATGTCTGCCACAAATAGTATTGCACTTGATATCACAACAACACTGGCAGCTGAATGTAATAAAAATGCTGCTGCTGTCGGACTGTGTCGTCTCGTAGATGTAAGTAGTGGTCACTAGAGGTTCTATAAGAATTTTAAATTAAAAAAAAAAAAATAATTGATACCTTTTTACAACACTGCTTACAAAATTCGTTTTTGTTTATCTCTCTCTCTCTATTTCTCTCATTTTTTGTTACTTTCTTTTGATTTTGCTTTCCAAAATTAAGTTAAAAAGAAACCAAATTTGTTTTCAATGCGTTTATTTTTATGTTTTTATTCCAAATTATTCAGTTCAAAAACATGTGTTGTTTGTGTTTTATTGAATTTAAATTAAAAAAAAGAAAAAAAAAAATGCGAGCAAAATTATTATTGCATATCTTTGGCACTCATATATTCATATCATATCATATCATTTGTTTGTCTAATGTTGCGAATTAACAAAAAATGAAATCAAAATTCTTTTGGTTCATTACAATATTTATTGGCTCTGATTAAAAATAATGCTTTTTTTTGCTTTCATTTTCAAAAACGTTAGTAAAACTACGATCGACCATCGATCGTATGAAACATTTATATGTATCACACCCAATATTATTTAAAACTTGAAAATTGTTCATCATATCTTTTGTTTTCTATTTCCAATTACAGAGTTCCAAATACAGTTCAAAACGAGATTATGAACGTGATCGCTCATCGAATTATCGCGATCGGGACATTTCACCGGCTGGCGGTGGTGGGCCATTAAACAATGGTAACAGTTCGTCGTATCGTTCACAATCACCTGAGATAGATTCACCATCATCTAGAGGTCACGGCGGCTCACACGATATAAGAGATCGTAGTGATCATCGCGGTGGTGGCGATCGTTTCCCTTACATACAGAAGATGAGAGATCGCGAACGTGATATTTATAAAAAGGATAAATATTCGGGTGAGCTTTATTATAGATACGATTTTAAATAGTAATTTATTTATATGTATGTATGTGTTGTATGTGTATATATTTGTAGATAAACGCGATCGTCGTGGTGGAGATCGTGATTCTGAATCGCATCGTACCAATCATGACAGGATTGATCGACGAGGTGGGGGTGGTGGTGGTGGCGGCAGCGGGGCCAAGCTCTGTTCTTCCGGCAGTGGCGACAAACGTTCAGGATCTGACGATCGCGACCGGGAACGAGATCGTGATCGCGATAGGGAACGTGATTTGAGAGACAGCAAACGTGAAAGAGATTCTATAAGAGATCGTGATCGTGAACGAGACCGTGACAGAGATCGTGATAGAGACCGCAGTAATCGCGGTGGTGATGATCGCGAAAGAGATCGAGGTGGTGGTGGCGGTGGAGGTAGTGCTGGTGGCAGTGGTGATCGCAACGATCGTGGTGAACGTATTGCCAGATGTGGAGATTGGAGTGAACATGTTAGTTCTTCGGGTAAGTTCAGTTGTAAATTGAATTACGTTAAATAATACATTCGCTTTCTATGTACTATTCTAGGAAAAATGTATTATTATAACTGTAAAACAGAAGTCTCACAGTGGGAGAAACCAAAGGAATGGGTTGAACGTGAGCGGTAAGTTTTTAAATGTTTTATAGCTCATTGCAAAACGTAATGTTAAGGTATTTTTATTAATGATAAGTCGCTTACACAACTGCAAGTTGTAAAAATATCTTTAAAAAAATACTAAAGATTGTATCTGCCTCCTTATCTGATTTATTGAATCAGTCAATCCTATTCCAAACAATTCTTAATTAAGAATTTATTTAAAAAAATTTAATTTGAAAAGTATTTTTAATATTGTTTTTATTATTTAGGAATCTGGCCCGTGATCAACACCGTGAAAAGGATTACCGTGACAAGGAGCGCGATAGAGATCGTGAAGAACGCTTTTCCAGATCAAGTACGTTTTTTTTTTTTTTATCAATAGAAATAATGGCGTTTTGTTTAATAATTGTTCTTTAATTTTCTTTTTTTCCTTGTGATTTGTAAGCATACAAACATTCCAGTTCTCGTGGTAATTCTCGACTGAGGTGGAACTATGATAATGACAACGGGCCACCAAATCACCGAAGGCGTATAGATGGTAAGTAGATGTTTAATTTTAAAATCATTTCATAAATTATATTCTTCTTCTTTCTTTGCTTGTGGTTGCAGCTCGTTTGGCTGATAATGCCGATATGGACATCAGTCCAGGCGATTCAACGCCTACATCAGAAGCCAGTTATTCACTGACTGGCACGCCGACAACCCATGGAGGTGGCAATCAACACAACGACCAAGCATTGCCGTCAACAACAGTGGGTTTACCTAATGCGTTGCCCCGTCTAGCTTCACATCCCAATGCCTCTAGTAATATGACCTCTTCCTCTGTCAATGCCACAGCGCCAAGTGTAGCATCGTCTATGCACTATGCCGTACCGTGTGCTCATCCCGCCGCTAGTGCCGTAGGTGGTTCTGTTGGAGTAGTTGCCGGTGGAGCGACAATGCTTCCCACAAGTGGTCTGGCTTCAACAAGCATGCCAGCCTCAACAACACAAAGTGGTGTATTGTCGAACAGTGGTAACAGTAATCATAGGAAATTAGATGCCGTAACGTCGTTACAACATCAATCACACATGATAGGATCACCAAATGTAAGCTGATTCGAACAAAACACTGTGACACTGTTTCCTTATTTTCTTAAAACTTCTTATTTTTGAATTTTTCAGTCTACAATACCATCGTCATCGAATCAAGTAGATCATCATCTCAATTCGAATGCACCGGGTCCGCCAAAAATGAGTTCGAAAGATTCCACTCATTTAATGCGTCAACAACAGCTCCATCATCATTTAAGTACACAAGATGGTCATCTCATTTCCTCGGCAGCAGGTGATAATCATTCTGCATCAGCGCAGGTTATGAATTTAAGGTACGTATTCAATTTGAAATTGCTTTCTTTGAATAACGAGACCGAGAACGTTTTATAATTTTGATTTCTTTTTTGACACAGGGATAGTGCTTTAAATTCGCCTTTGTATAATTTAACGCATTCTCATGGAATGTCTCCCATGGGTTATAGTAAAAGCCCTATAACATCAGCAGCAGGTGGCAGCAGCTCATCAACAGGCGCTAGCACTGTTTCTATGACTATGGCACATGCGAATAATGTTGGTGGCGGTGGTGTCAATATGCCAGGCATGTCCGCTTCATATCCCTGCACCAATCCCTATGGACTTAAGACTGTCGATGGTGGCGTTAATAGCAATGTTGGCATTAATTCCCTCAATGCTTCGGCGGGGGGATCAGTTAATGTTGGTGGCAACAATGCTTTATGTTCCTCATCGAGTTTAACTGTTACTTCTAATGTTAATATAAGCGGTGCAATTGGTAGCGGTAGTAGCGGTGGTGGTAGTGGAGGTGTTAACATGGGAGTAATACCCGGTGAGGGCCCACCGACTCCTACACAGGAATTAGATTTAAGTGGTAGTTCATCTTTAGATCAACAACAAAGGAAATGTAAGTCTCATTCTTCGCTTCTTGATTTTCTTTTGTTTCTTACAATAACTTGATAATGTTGTTTTTCTGCAGTAGATGGTACTTCGTCAGCATCTTTAAGTACGTTACAAAGTTGTGTTTCCAATTCAATACAAGCTGGCAGGGCGCAAGGTCCTGAAATCTCTACAAAACTTAGCAAGTATTTTAGAGCTGATTTAATAACACACGTTACCAATTGGGCAGCTGATCAGTTGGAAAATCAGGTGAGTGACAAAGGAAATTGAACAGAAATAATATATCACCGTCTTTTGTAATTACAATCGGGTATTCGCTAACGAGACTATGTTGTCTAAGCATCTGTCAGAATATTTGTCGCTTAGCGATAGTCTCCCCAAATAGCTATAACAGTGTAGACAATACTCCATATATTCAGGAGTGTCTAAACCATCTAATCTAATCTAAATATCCTTATTAGACAATAACTAAGATACCGTAGGTTAAAAATTATTGTGTGGCCATAATTCTTACTACTCAAGTTTAAAAAACACCGGAAATGAAATCTAGAGCGAAAAAATTGATACCATTCACATTTCACCGCTAAACATCAACGATCAAAACCTTGTACAACGTTTGTCTAGAAGCATATAATGAAATAGCTATTTTTAAAGCCGTTGTTTCAGAATTCAAATAAAGTTCTATAGAAAAAAGAATTATTCAGTCTAATAAACTAATAATTGATAAATTTAATCGTACATCTGTCAGCAATAGAACTTCCGGTTACTTTTAATAACCAAAAACGATGTCACGATACATATGTTAGATCATCATCAAGCTATTGTTGGAGATATTTTACAAGAAACAATTTAAACTACTGTAATCTAAATATAAAAATTCATCAACTACTAGGGTCTGGGCATAATATTTTTAAATCAGTGTGAATAAATCTTATATCGTTCAATGAAAAGCCAAAGTTATTACAACTATTATTTCAATTGCAGATAAAATAAGTACCAAGTAAAGTATTTATGGCAGGATTAGAAATGTTTCGAAAATTTCAAATCGCTTTACTTACACCCAATAAGGTGTTCTCCAAAGTGATAACTCCACAAAATCAAGGAATTTTTGTGTGTCTCTTCGTTATCAATTGGATGGCGAATCGGAAAATATCATGTCACGTCAAAGCATTCATCTACATACCTCTCATCTTACACGTATTACGTAAGAACTATTATCAATACTTCTTTCGATTACTGTATAGTTTTGTAAAACAAATCGTTACCCTTTGTGGAACGGATGAAAATTAAAGTTTTTATTTCTTAAAAATTAATTTTTTTATATAAAGACCCCAACTACAGATTGTGATTTCGAAAAGAAAAATATACCGAAATTTCGTAGTTAATTATTCACTGAACATTCACAATAGCAAATTGAGAAATTTTGCAGTTTCAGGAGGCTAAAACGTTTACCTTTTTTCCCAATAAGAACCGGCTCTCCTATTGCAAATCCGGCAACTCCAATAGTATTTATAATTTTTCTAGATTTTCAGTAATTTCTTTTAACTTTAACGTTAGGAAGATAGGAAGCTAAATATGTGCAACATGAGGTTAAAGTGTATTTGTTTATCAATTAATTCTTAAATGATTGTTGATGTCAAAATCTAATTTTAAATAAAGTCTACGATGTTTTTAATGTGCAATTAAAAATAAAAAAAAAATAAATTTATTGTTATTAACGTTTCGTTTTCTTTTCTTATTATATCTTAGGCGCAAAAATGTTCAGAAGACGCACATTTATATGGAGATTTACAGTGTACAAAAGTGTCAGCCGAATTGAAATGTGCGAGAAGTTTAGTTAGAATAACTGAAATTACAGCCACACTGCAAGAACAAAAGTAAGTATTTATGACAACTTTTTTTTGTGCTTTTTTTTAAATTTTAATGTTTTTTTATTTCAATTACAGAATTATGTATTTGAGACAACAAATACGTCGAATAGAAGAATCAAAATCACAAAATTCATTCATGTCCGACGATCTTTAGCCAATTAATTTTAGAGAAATCTAAGGCGTAATAGAGATACTGTTTTAAATTTGAAAACTGAAAACTGGAAAAAAATCAATAAAAAGAAAACATAAGAAAACAACTAAAAAAAAACCATATGCTAAATGCAATTGTGCCCCACATAAAGTTTTGAGGTAACAAACAAACAAACACAATACAATACAATACAATACAATACATTAGATGATGATGCATCAGACAGAACAATAGGAAAAAGAAAATAAACTAATGAACTAAGTAAGAATCATTTTTACACTAAAATGAATGTATACAATAGAGCTAAACAAAAATAAAAAGCAAAACAAAAACAAAAAAGATAGGAAATAACAATTAAAGAACAGAAATAAAAATAAAAACTAAAAACAGATGAAAGTGAAACAGAAAACAAAAATAAAAAAGGAAAACATGCAAATAAAAATGGAAGAAGATGATATAAATGCAACTGAATAAAAAATAGTACTATTATAATTCGTAATTATAAATAATAATAAAAAAAATAAAAACAAAATGAAAAATTTGAATTTAAAACCCAGCCACTACTCTACCTAGCCGTTTTTTGGGATAACTGATATTGCTTAGGAAAAGAAAAGAAAATTTTTATAATTTCTAACTGCACTAGGACGACACCATGTTAAGCATTTCTTTCTAATTGTTTTCTTTAAAATCCGTTAAGTTTGAATAGCCTAACGACATCTATAATGAATCCAAAAGAAAAAAAGAAAATTAATTTACGTTGTTATATAAATAGTGTATGCATGTCTAGGTTTAAATAATATATTTACTATTTAATTATGCTATATTTCTTTTCTTTTTGACAATAATAGTAAAAATATTATTTAAATTTAATGCAATGTATTATAATTACATTTGAATTATTTATTTGTTTATAGAAAACATAATGAAAAAAAAACTTTTATTTTTGAGATTGTGTTGCAAGTAATAAATTTTTTTATGCCAATTAAAGAATATTATTTAATTATTTTCCTTTTTTTTCTCCTGTACTTTTCAAATTTAATTTTTTTAATTTTATTTCTTTTTTTTTTTCTTTGGTTTTTTTTTAATAAGTTATATACGAATGAAGATGGCAAAAGAAGTACACACACACATCTTTATATAAATATATATATATATAAATATAAATAATGTTTTATTTCTCTAAATAGTTAGTTTTTATTTAAAATCATTATTATATATGTATTGTAATTAATAATTATAATATTAATAATAAATATTAGTTTTTTACACCTTGTAGATAAAAAGATACAGAAAGAAAGAAACAAAAACAACAAAAAATATGCAAGAAAAAACAAAATAAAATTAAAAACCATACAACATAAATAATTTAATAGCATTGTAAGTAAGCACATTATTACATTATTATACTAATTTTATTATTACCATACAAGAGAATAATAATAATAATAATATATTAATAAGAAGTGAGTGTTATTACTATTATATATATATATTACTATTATAAAACAAACTACAAACACAAAAAAAAAACTCCAATTCAATAGAAACCTTTTTAAATTTATTTTCTCTTTTGTTTTCTTTTTTATTTTCGATATTGGTATACTTCTGCTTCTCATTTGAATAAGTTGTTTATTTTATTTATTTTTTATAATTCTAAAAATAATTCATAATTTTAATTGAAATTAAAAATTTCAAATTTTCTCAATTGGGCTGAATTTCTGTTTTTTTTTCGAGAAATGGATTTTAAACTTATAGAACTTACAAAAACAAAATAAATAACTTAAATCTATTTACTTATAAACAAACAAAATACAAAACAAAGCAACAATTTTTGTTTTCAATAAAGAAAAAATAAATCGGAATTCTTTTATAAAGAGAAACAACTTTTTATAAATATTTCTACGACAACATGATTCCACATCGATATAAAAGTAACTATACGCGCTAAGAATAAGCGGATAAGCGGAAAAAGAATTAATTTGAACTTCGTTATCTGCAGTTGACAACATTTTAAACGAAAGGCCAGAATTAAAAAGGCGGCCTGAATTTTTCCTTTGCGTCCAACAAAGCAAAGGCAATTCAATTAATATAGTGTAGCATGAAAAAAGGATATGAAATATATACATCGTAACTAATTGATACAACACTTGGGGGCTTGGATTGTTATTTATATCAGATCGATAAGGAAAATGTTGGAAATTTTTTTCGGCAACTATCGACCACAGGCCGTGCTTAAGCTAAGCCATGAAAATAGAAAATGATAACGCTGCCATAAGAGGCCAAATATCGTCGTCGTCGTTACAATGTTTTATTATTTCTACTCTACCATGCATGTTTGGAAACTCAAATGCTTCACGTGATCAGTTGCTATAAAACTGAGCTAAATGTAAAATACTTTCGCCAGAAAATCATTGGTCGATGTTTCCCCAATAATGTGAGAAAACGAGATCGGCAGACTCTCCCTTTAAACAACTCCAATGAATCGATGCCAAATATTCAAGCAGTGGAGATAGCAATGGGAATGAAAACCAGAGGAGAAGAATACAGAAGTGAATAAGAAAAAGAAGATAGATGTAGAAGAATGAGGAAAAAGGAAATTATTCAGGAGAATCAACTACGAATACCTCTAGTATCGGTCTTCTTCTCCATGCTGCTACGCCTGTGGGAGATTTTGATGTCTCTCTCCTTAAATGACATTGATGAACTCTCCGTTTATCCTTAATCTTAATTTTATGGGGTTGACTCAAGCATGATAAAGATTACATGGGTGATCGTTTTCTCTATTTTCTCTTTATAGAAACAAAAATCGATTACCTTAAGGCCTTCTAATACTATGTGGGGCATAACATTTGAGAGAATTCAATTTCTTTAGTAATATTTAAGACCATATTCTGAACACCTTCGAATATTAGATGACTTAAAATTAATGCTTAGATTATTTAGGACAATGCTTAATCTGTGTAATGTTAGACTGATTTCATAATGCGCGCTAAAAGCAATTCAACTTTTCATGTGCCATAGTTTGTAGCACGGACTCTGACATCAGCCTTATTAGTCTCAATTTGGATTATATGTAATCCAACATGGTGGTTATTATTTCAAAGGCATCTTTAGCTGTTGACTCTATCGATGCACTTGGCAGTAAATAGCCATGAACACCATTATCGGCCAATTGTAAAGTATAACTAAAGGGTATACCGGCTTCATATGCGGCAAAAGCATCAGAACAGCCTGCATAGAAAGTAAGAAAAACGTAAATCACTAAGATCACGTGGAACAGAATAAAATAAAAAAAACTCTTACCCGAACGATTTTCAATCAAATCATTGGATGAATCAATTTTGTATCGAGACTTGCTGCCTTTTTTACGCAAACCATCGGTACCTACCATAGCCACATCTAGTAAATCGTCTAAACGCTCTGAATCATAAGTGGTATTGGCTTTATAAGGATAACTTATAATCTGACCATAGGCCTGCATGGAAATAAACAGCTGTGGAGAAGGATGGAAAATAAATTTAAAAAATATTCCTTAACAAACAACTTTTATGTGTTACCTTAATCTGTGTACGATAATCCATTAAGAATTCGGATAAGGCCTTGGTTTCTGGTTCTGAAAAAGGTGTTGGCCCAGCATAGAATTCATTGCAAACTGACTTTGAACTGCCACGTTTACCCCACTGATAATGCCAATTACGATCTAGATCCACGCCAAAGCAAACCTTTTCCTTGGCCCGTTTCTTCTGCAGCCAAGTCATGGCGGAATTTAAGATACCCGAGGGCCTCGATATATGACGGGATCTGGATTTTTTCCAAAAACGATCGTATTCATGACTATAAACGTAACCGTCCGGATTTAAAACCGGCATGATATACCACGTTGTATTGCGTATGAAACTCTGGTCGTCGCTGACATTTTCTATAAAAAAAATTTCAAACGAAAAACAGAAAAAATTTAAAAAAAAAATTATTCGAAATTCGATGTCCAAATTACAAAATTTTTCAAAAACTACAAAAAAAAATTAAAATTTCTTAGTGAATATAATGAACAAATGTGAGTTTCCCAAGCCGCCACTATGTTTGGCGTGCGAATTTGGACCCTGTAACTGTAAAAAATGCAAACTCTTAAGATGTCAAGGGAAACCAGATCGAGAAGGCATTACATGTGCCCAGGCCAAGGATCCATGCAGCTGTAAGCAGGAATGCTGTGAAGATGTTGGGCTTGAAGTGCCCGATTGTGGTGGATCAAAAGATGGCGAACTTCTTTTGGTGATAACAGATGGAGAGAGGTCGCCGACAAATTTCAATTCCATATTTTTTGATATTGTGGGCATTACATCGTAAGTACAAAGAGAATGTGACACAAAAAAAAAAGAAAATCCATTTTAATTGTTATGAAAAAAATAGGTTTCTCTTAATGGCCACCGCCATGTTTTGGGTGCAGATCTGCAAATATTTGTGGCGTTTTGGCATATTAATCAAAGATTCTGGAAGGTATTGTTTCATAACAAACCAACAAATGAACGAACGATATTTACTTCTGGGTACTCTTTTTTTAGGAAGGTTCAAATAACCATTTTAGTTTTATTGATACTGCTATGCTGCTGCATAACTTTTCATGCTATCAGGGGACGAAAACACATACGTGATCTCGATCAAGCGAAATTGGCACAAAATGCTACAGCCATAGCTACTGAGCCTCCAATGCCTCCACCACCGCCACCGTGTGCGCCCAAATGCTCGATGCGCAAAAAATGTTGTGGTAAAAATATGAAAGGATCTTGTGTAAGTCTTTCTAATACGAATAGCTGCCATAAAATGAATTCAAATTCAAATCTCAGTCTAAACGACGGCGAAGACAAAACGCCACCCAACTTGTGTAAACTGTGTGGCAGGAAATTAGAAGACAGTACAAGTACGAATTCTGATACGGAATGGACCGATGAGGCAATACGTGAAATGTATCAGAAATTCAAATTGCATTCTTTGCCAGCGGAAATGAAATCACCTCCATCGCCTGACAATCTTCTTGGATTTTTATCAAGCCTCTATAATGGCATTTCGGGCTCAATGGCAAATACACTACCATGATACCTACACTACCGTGCTGCCAGATCCTGAACTCATGTTATAATATTTTCGAAAAAAAAAAATATAAAAATGTTGCGAAGCTGATAAAACGATAAACATTTCATTGAAAATAGTTTTCACTTTATGGACCAAAGGCCCTTACTTACGGAGAGAACGGGAAAATTGGAGGAGAAAAGAAGGAGTCAACAATAAAAGCGTTGAATCCCCCTAGGTCAAGAATTCTCAAAATACCTTCATGGGACATTGTATTGGATTCTTATGCCAAGAAAACCAAGAGATGTGTTATGAAATTGTTCCTGTTGATATGACGTCATTCGTCCCAATTTAGAACAAGCTTGATTTAAGGTCATAGAAATTTCAATGACAAATGTTAATGTGAACAGTGAGTACCAATAGCAACACCAAAAGCCTTAAATTTCCATAAAAAACCGAATCTTGTTATAGTCTATCAAATGTCTAAGGAATGTCTACAGCCAGAAACCCATACAGTTCAATGGATTGATTTCAACTTTCGGAGAGTAAATGCCAACAGATCACTCTTACTCGCTATTCACATTTCACCAGTGAGTGGTAGTGATGCGCATTCAAAAACAATAGTGAGTGAAGCAATTATTAGTATGAAATCTTATCAACCTAACTCCATCTAGCATTGCATGCTGCCATCATATGCTCTTTTGACTTTTCAACATCAGAGGCGCGTCTAAAAATTCTTTTAGAATTTTATTGATTGACTGGGAGAAATACGTTTAACACACAAGATTTTGTTTTTCAAATAAATTTCAATCCGTTTACAATTAACAATCAATAATACTCACTCTTCATTATTCTCAACAATTCATTTATAATCCAGGTAGCTGTGGCCGGACCAATCCATTCCGTGCCATGTGTGCCGGCCTCTATGAAAACAGCATTCGCTAAACCAATGCGTTTCCGGTGTCTCAACTTGTTGCGCTGATGGGCCGGATAATGTGCTGAATTCACTGCTGCAGCCTCTTTACTTTCGATTTTCATGACAATCAAAGGTCGGCCCTCATACGAGCGACCAATGTGTATCAGCTCGACCAAATGGGGAAAACGCATGCGCATGGTTTCCAAATACTTGATGATGTCATCGTATTCGTAATACCTGCGCCAAGTGATGCCTGCTGTTATGGCAGCCGAAAGAATTTTGTTTTGATGTTTCTTGGGTTTCTGAGTGGTCGTAAAGAAATAATCCTCTTTTGTCTTTTCATAGGCAATAGCTTTGCCAACATCGAATATTAGAACCTCATGATCGATGAGCTCAAAGGTGAGAGAGGCCTGAAAATCAACCAGCATTTTTGGTGGCACCAATACATCAGTTAAACCTCTTGAGGCAAAATAAAAGAGGCGGAAAAAATCAATATTCAGTTTAATTCTGATTTTAGTTTTTAATTTTTTACCTTAGACTGGGTCCTTTAAGCCATTGAAGCTTTATGCCGTCTTCACTTTTCTTGTACTCCTCCAAGGCTTTGACTTGGCTATCATCTTGTGGCTTCAGACGCCATATCTGATACTTTTCATAGTTGATTTTACGTGGTATCTCAGGATTTTCAGTGGTGGTTGTGGTCACTTTCGACCACATATCCTTTAAAGGATTTACAGTCGATGTGGCAGTGTGATTGATAATATGATGAGCCAATATGCCAATCCAATTTTGTGGATTTTTCATTGGATCCACTATGGTCAGTATGGGTACATGGGGTAGTTGTGTGGTGGTCGTTGTTGTCGTCGTTGTCCGCTTACGGGCTTTCGGTTTAGTTTCACCAAACCAGCTGGCAAACCATTCTAAAATTGTAAACAAAATTGAAATCAATTTCAATAATTGCAAATAAATGAATTTCGCTATATGTGTGTATATATGTGTGTATGTATGTGTGTAATAAAATATTAAATTTATGACTTTTCTTTATAAATATCGCTGTTTTAGTGTTATTTTGTCACAACAATGAAAGCGTAACCTTTTTCTCTCTGTTTACTTAACCTCAGCCATGCTAAACAAAGCGACATTGAATGTGCAAAAAAAAAAAAAAGTAGAAAAACATTCTTCCGCTCAAGAATAAAGAAAAAAGTTTTTGTTTGCTGATTGGCGGGACAGACCGTCCGTCCATCCGTCCGTAAAAAATTATTTCTATTCTATGAACTGGTTGGCTTGTTTTATGGTTTAATGTGTCAATGGGAATGTAATGCTGCACTAGGACAGACAAACAAACAAACAGACAGACAGACATGATAAGCTCAGGTAAGTATGAAAGTGGTGGATAATTTATAATTCATTTAATTTCATTACATTTACGGCTTAAATACTGTCTTAACGGATTTTTACTTGATGTTTTCATTTATGCAATTCACTTTTGCCACGCTGCCATTATTATTATTTTTATTCTTAATTTTTTCGCAACCCCATTAAATTTCAAAGTCACCAAGAGTGTCTTGGAAAATTTTAGAATAATTGACTGTTGCCATGAAATTATTAAATAATTAAAATATTTTCAAGTGAATTTTTAACAAGCAAATAAAGAGTAGTTATGTAGGCACATGCAGGCTGGCCATTACAACCCTTTAGGTAGGATTACTACGTAGTTTCTCACATCGGCCATCTTGTGTATGTTAATTTCATTCATGAGTGATGGGACCTACAGTTTAGCGTCGACCCCAGATTCAGGCTTGCCAAGCTTTCCATTGCAATTTGATTTGCTCTCAGAGCTTTTGTTTGAAGACTGATGAGAGCAAGACCCCGAAAAAAATAAATATGTTCATATTTCGTTTTATTCGAAATATCAGAGTCAGGGGATTGAACTCACGAGCTCCCTTAGTAAGCCGATATATTACCTACTACGTATTCCTTTAAATTCAATTGTAGTAACCAATATATTTCAAGGGAGAAATTGGTTCACATATGTACATATCTTTATACACACGTTATGGTTAGTCTGTTAGAGTGGATTGTATACGATGTAAACAATTCGATTACATTGTAACAATTGAACCTAGGTGCCATATTTAAACATTAGATGATAAAGCCAGGTTCATAAATATATGTATATAAATATAAGGTGTAGTAAAAAGATATTATTTTGTTGTCCTACACATAAGTTGCGTTGCTAGTTGACAATTATAAATTTAATGAAAATTAAAATCGTGGTTGTCAGTTACCATCTATAAGACCAGACAGTTCAACTGGAGCTCGGTTGCCACACATAATCAACACGTTAATAATTTATATTTCGTGTTGTGAAAGAACATTGATTGAATCATTCATACTGAATGGGGTGAAAAAGATAAGACTTTGTACTACAAAAAATTCATATTTGACTGTTTTGAATCAGGTCCAGACTCAATATTGTTTAAGTGCGCCTCTTGAGTGGACATTGTCAGAGAAAAAATATGTCATGTTTTACAGTTCGCTACCCTAAGGGCATAAACACCAGCAAGCTTTTACAAATAAAATAAAAATTAATTAAAATTATTTATTATTCGCACAATTCTGTGCGCTACTGTTCACAACTTTATGTAAACAACAACAATGGCTTTTTTGTTATTCCTCTGTTTATACCCTTTGCATAAACAATAACAATTACTATTTCAATTATTCGACAAATCTTTGTGACGGATATCTTTAAACCACTCTCTTCAAACACACCGCCTCTTCACACAAGACTGACTGAACTTAAATAACTCAGTCGCCTGCTTTGCCTTGCCTTCTATATAGCAACGTAAACAGTCTGATGAATGTTCTTGAAGACTTCGCCTTCTCGAAATCTCTAAAAATGTAAACATCGTTTACATTTATGCTTGTAGTGTTTGTTGTTGTATATTTGTTTACCATTTTTTTATGCTGGTGTTTGTTATTGTATTAAGTAGTACGATAATTTGTAAACAGGTTTGTTTACTGCATTGTTTTGTTTTTGTTGCCTTTGTTTATAATTTGAATATTAAGCGATGTATCTTGATTTTTCATTGTCGTAATAATATGATAATCGATTGTCCAAATTTTTTGCAAGTTATCAAACAAAACGAGGCATGTTGGACTTAAATGAGATCATACTGACAATGCTATTTAAGAACATCAATTTCATGCAAAATTATTTTGATGGATTTCTTTTTACTACACATTTTATATGTGTAAGAGATATTACTTTGAAAAGAGCAAAACTAAAATTCATAAAAGAGGCTTAAAGCTCTAAACAACTAAACTTGACTTTAATAGTGTAGTGAAACGAAATATTTTATTAAAAGCATCCCTTGGAGCTCTTAGTCTAATAATTCACTCTACTGTTCGTTGTACTCTACGACGTGTTATGATCCTTTTAAGACTAGTTATTGTAAAAGAGATTCTACTGGAGAGTATCAGACAGACTGGCTTAATAGGATATAATCTCTAGCTTACATTAGGTATTCTAATGTATATTATACCGAGTGAGGACGTTTACTAAAATCAAGATTTCTGTAAAATGTCTGATATGTTGACTCAGATACAATTTTTAAAAGACAAATAAATGCGCAAAGTTCCAGGATTACACCATTTCTAACCTGAAAGACACTGTAACACAGAATTTGTAAGCTTCGCTGACAGATTGAGTTCGTATTACTCGTACATGGAAAGGATTTTAATGTCTCGGCATGGTTCTTAAAAAATAAAAATACAACAAGAAAAGAAAAGCTGTTTGCTAATAGAATTGAAAATGAAAAGTGTTCAATTAAATTATTTTCTTTTAACTGACGCAAGAAAGTATATGGAAATCATACGTGAAATGTGTTCCATATTAAACCGTTTGTAACAATGCATAACTTTAATGGCTTTAAACATGATTACAAGATTGTATGTAAATAGCGACCCAATTAAACACATGTTGGACATGAAATTTCCACTGTTATATACATAAGCCTCTAGTAACTTAAGGATCATTGGAATGATTTCAATTTCTTTCAAGCCAAAGAACACACATAGTCTCGACTATTCTATGGTAAAAATGGAAACCAGTTCCTTATCTCTGGCTTCGTTTTCTTTTCTTCTTTTGTTTTATTTTCTATCTGAATGACTCTTAATGTTTCACTAACGTTTTCATTTTTCAGTTTAATGACACTTCCTTTCAATTACAATAATTTTCTTTACTCCACTTAAAAAACACAAACAAAAAAAGAAAAACAACGTTCAAACAAAAGAAAGCAAAACTTACTGTCATATTCGTTATCGGTTTCACTGGATTGTGATTCTGAGGAAATTCTGTCGTTGTTAGCAAAACCCAGCCAGGAATACAGCCAATTGGATGATGATTTCGTTGGCCTGGGCTGTACAGGTGCCACCGTAGTGCTGCTAATTTTCTTGTTACGCCGATTCAGGCCAAACCAAGAACTAAACCAACTGCTTAAGGTGGATGCAGAAGATTCATTTGAATCATAATCTTCATCATAATCATCAGAGGATTGTTGTTTCAAAGTGTTATGATAGGAAGTATACTGAGTATAGGGATTGCTTGTCAGGCTATTGTCCTCTTCATCTTCAGCATCCTTACCGCCAGCCAATGAATCCATAACACTTGACACGACCACCTGTATGGGATAGAATATCATGCGAAATAAACCACCCAAATTAGAGCCAATACCGTTGCTGTCCTCTTCATCATCGTAATCATAATCATCACGATCGATTTTAAGTTGTGGCCTACGACGTATGCGTTTCTTATAAAGTCCGGAGGAAGATGATTGGGATTTTAATTTAAGCCGGTTTATCATATCATAGTCCAGTACAGCTGGTGCTGGTGCTTTGAATTTAATTTGTTCGATTTGTAAAGCAGAACTGTCGTTATCTTCTTCCTCATATGGACTCTTGACATGTTGGATAACAGGCTTATCAGTTAAATCTTCCAGAGATACGCTTAACTCACTGGTGGGTAAAGTGGGCGTGTCACTATCATCATCCTCATAGGCGAGTATATCATTACGATTAACTAGCTCCTGATCTTTGTCTTCATCATCATCATCGTCTTCATCATCATCATCATCCTCATAATCTTCATCCTCCTCTTCATCCTCCTCTTCGTTATCATCATAATCTGTGAAAAAATAATATTCCTCATCGGCCTTTTCTCGATTGGATTTTTTTCCCACATTTTTATGTTTTTTATGAGTTTTCTTCGTCTTTTTTATAGTCCTGGGAGTTGTGGTCAACCCCTTATGCATGCTATACATTTGCGAGGAATTTGAGTTTGTTGTTACTGAATTGGATTTTATTTTCGAGTTTCTTTTCCGTTTTCTTAAGCCATTGGCTGGCGTTGGAAGTTTCGAATTTAATTTCGAATTTTTTAAAACTTTTTGTTCCGTTATATTTTCCGATTTTCGATTATTTTCCTTGTCTGCACTGATACTTCGTTCTGAGTTTATATTTACCGAAGAAGAATTTTTTAAATACAATTGATGCACGGTCGTGTTTGATTTTTTAATAAATTTTGGTTCGGAATTATTCAGTGATCGCTTATGTACATGATGTTCGTGTTCAATTAAGGTGGAAGATAGTAAACTGCGGCTAAGATTCGTACGATTTTCTCTACTTTTCAATGTTTTAAGGACACTGTCTATTAAACTTTCCGGATTGATTTTTAAAACACTTTTTTCATTCACTTCATTAGAGGACACCTCTCGTAAAATTTCACTTGAATTGTCCTTAATTCCGTTCGAAATATCAAAAGTTTTATAACTTCCGGGAGGTGAACGTTTCATGACCTTATGTTGCTTGCCGTGAGGAGACGTTGCACTTGAGAAAACATCGAAATTGGGCTTCTCCAGTTGGGTGGATAGTTTTTCAATATTTAATAAAGGTTTCTTAGTAGTAGAGGATCTTGTGCCCATTATAATAACCGGACCATTGGGTTGATTTGCTAAAATAGGCCTCAGAGTTGTACGCCTGTGGCCTGGTGGATTACGTTTCTTTAGCTTACGTTTTGCTTTTGTTTTCTTCTTCTTTTTCCTTAAAGGTCTCAATGTAGAAGAGGCCGCAGGTTTATCCTTGACAGTCAGTTCTGTTTTTACAACAACCGGTGGAGGCTTCTTCAAAGACTGTGGTGGCTTTAGTTTCGTAGAGTTTATAGGCAAAACGGAAGTCACAGGTTTTTTTAAAATTCTAATAATTTGTGGGCGTGGCGTTGTATAAATTTGAGGGCATTTCTGTTCATATGCCTGCTTCAAATGTTTAATGTCCCTTTCGTATTGTTCTTTGGTTATGAAAATGGGTATGGAACCATTGGCGGCCGTAAGATTCTCCTCTGTTTTACCCACTTCGGTAATGGCATAAACTATGCCTGTGGCAGGATTTGTAAAGTAAATGGGAAAATGTTCTTGGCTCGAGTTTTTCGAATTTACAATTTGGGGTTTATTTATGGGTTTCAAATTTATTGCCGGTAAAGTCGGACTCAGCACACCAGCATAATGCTCAGGAGGTTTGTAAGTCGAAGTGGCCGTATTAAATATAGGCTGGGGTAACTCATCACTGTAATAGTTAAAATCCAACGAAGAGCCTACATTTTTCAAAGGCACTTGTGGTCGTTTATTACTACCAGCTAGCTGTTGATCCCCTTCCGGATTAAAGGAAACCGTATGGAATTTTTTCATTTCGTTTTCATATTGAAATTTTGGCACAAAATATCTGGCTTCTGTTTTAAGGGGCTTCAGGTTTTGTAAATTATTTGTGTTATAAGCCGAAATGGGTTTGTTTAGTAAATGATTGCGTTCATTTTGAAGGAAATTATACGTCCAAGTACGACGCGTTTCGCGTAAAAGATTATCAAACTCTTCGGCACTAGGATGATAACCATAATCGTATTGCGTAGCCGTAAGAAGACCCGTTAAACTGGCTAATAGGATTTTTAACATTAACAGTCTGAGCACAATAAAATAAGGACACATTTTCACACATTCACTGGATTATTGCAAGGCAGGCAAACTTTTCATTTCAAATTTTCGTTGTCTTATTTTTTTTTTCACTTCCTTTCTTTGTATTCTTTATCCTTTTTTCTCTTGATATTCTTTAAAAATTTTAATTTTCCCGTTTTATAACCGTTTAGTTCGAGTTGTTCTTGTCAAGTGATTTTAAAAACTTCAAGTGAAATTTTTCATGAGTTTCAAAATAGTTTCGAATGTTTTCTTTTTTTTTTATTTCCTTTCTTTCAGTTATTCATACGGCACAAAACGCCGCCTTCATTCTTTAGGTCACAATGGTAAAGGTAATGGTAATGGCAGCAGAAGAGGAAAAACTTTTAATGGTTCAGTGATGATATTATGAATGTCACAAAACGTATGATTTAATGTTTGTTAAACGATCACATATACACGCATGCCTACCAGCCACAACCACTTCCATCATAAGCGATGGCAAGCAAAAATATAGATCATGCCTTAGCAAAATGCTACAGATTTCGATATTAATCGAAGCATTACAAATTGTTAATAAAATCTAATCATTATTTCATATGAACGAAAAAAACAACAACAAAAAACAAACACACGTATTCTTCTTCTTCTTTAATTTGAATTTTCACAGTAAAAACTTTTACTTTTTTGTTTTTCTCATACCATTATTAAAAATTTTTTTTTTTTTTTTGAAAATCAAATTTCTTTTATTTTTTCATTTATTTAAAAATTTTTAAATCTTTTAATCTCCTGATTTTGTTGTTTTCTTTTTTGGTTTAATTGTTAGATTTGCTGTTTCACCACACTAACCAAGTGAATGTGTTCGCTTTAATACTTCCAAACGCGTACTGAAGACTGTCTTCATAATCGTTTGCCAAAGCCTTGGGATGTTTGTTTTCTATTGTGAGTGGCTTGAAGAACGTTTACAGCTTCCTTTCCACGTATTACTCGTTTGTTTTTTCAATGTGTGGCATACACTCTAAGCAATTCGATTAGGCATACGCACGCATGTTAAGCCTGTTTTGAAAAATCTCTCCAATCTATCGTTACTTAGCATGAAACTATGATATCTTTCACAAAAAATAGTATCAACCCGAGAAGGAAAGATGGATGATAGGAAACAAAAAGCATACTTAGAGTGCCCTTAATATTGCAAAAAAAAATTTAATTTCGACTATTATACTATGGACTGAAGAACCGGAGGTTGAAGTCTACACTGGTGGCACAAATATGAGCAGCAAGGTAGTCCGTGGTTTATTTATTAAGGATTCTGATGTTAAAATTTCTTATAGGCTTCCTGGGCCCGCTTGAGTGGCTTGATTTTCCCTGAAAATCTCTTGATTTACTCGGATAGCCAAGTTGCGATTAAGTCGCTAAGGAACGTAGTTTTAGCGTCCATCCTTGTTCCATCCTTGTATTTCAGGACATAGTGATATCGTTGGACACTGCCTTTCTGATGACCAGACGTAGGTCGCAATCTCAGACATTTTAGCGGGTATTCCGATTGCTTCAGATAATTTGGATATTGTCCACTTGTTTTACTGGGAAACTCAATCTTGTTAGCGGCAGGAGGGTACTGATGACGCTGCTGTTCACCTATAGATTTCTATCTTTCAGAAGCATGGCCATCCATCGCAATGAATTTCTTACGGGCGACTGTTCTTTTGGCAGGCATTACGAAGGACTTGGCAGTCTGATAAACGACTTCTGCAGGAGCGGTGATTCCGGCGAGGAGACAGAGACCTCATATGTCAATACGCTGCTCTTGTTATAAAGGGATGGAGATTTTTGACCTCTCTAATATAAAGATTGCCACAATAGCAAGACTTATTTTCGACTCGGGATAGTTTTCTCAAGGGAATGCTTGATTTCCGAGTAGAATTGATTGTGGTATCACAATGGTTATAAGTGCTTCTAAGTGTTGGTCTAAGTGGGACCTCTTCCTTTAAAGAAGACCTAACCTAACCTAGCAAACGCTTGTAAATTTGAGAAATATTGCTGGTATTTGGTAAAAGAGCGACATTTACAGTCAACTGGTTGAATAAATATGTACATGTGTGCTCAAATACTTTAAGTCCTCTCAGCACAGTGTGTGTGAGTATTCCTTTCACAAGAAAAATATTGATAATATTCCCAATATAATCTTCAATATGCCAATGCTCCAATTAACATTTAACTTTCCTTTAAATATGCTACGGTTACCCTAATCAATTTCTCCTGAGCATAAATATATTACAGCCATGGATTGGCGTTGGGAGAAAAAAAAATCGTTTTGACTTGTTTAAATACTGTTGAGGCCAATGGTCATAACAGCGAAAAAGTTAGAAAAATTCTAAATTGTTTTGAGACAATCAACATATGTACATATGTATGTATGTAGTATATGTATATATGAGGGTTGGTCGAAAATGTTTTGACATTCTTATGCCAGATAACTGTTACGTAAAGTATACAGTACATTGTTTTATTGAAATAATTAACGTCTTACCCTCGTATATACGAACCTGCTTGGCAATTAGCATTGATTCCATGTGACGGGAATCTTGTAATGCAACAACAAACAATGTGTTTTTACCATAAATTCGAGAACCTTTAATACAATCATGCTGTTTAATAGCCTCTAAAAAATGGTTGTGACCATTAAAATTGAGACCTGATCTTAAAACCAAAATTATTTGATTGGAAGTTTTCCAGTTGAAATTGTTTCGGTTCTCAAATTTGTTGCAAAATGTTGCTGAATGAATTGCATTTTTTAAGTCGCAGTAGTCTAAAATAGGGTGTTGGCTTATTAGACGTAAGGACCGGATTCAAACCCCAGATCAAACATCATAACGAAAATATGAGAAAAAAATATTTCTCCGGCGACTTTCTCTAAGCAGATTTCTGGCAAAAACTCTTGAGAGTAAATAAAATGTCCATGAAAAGTTTCTCAAAAATATGTCGTTCAGAGTCGACGTTAAACTGTAGGTCGAGCCACTCATGTATAAAATTAAGGCACACTACATGAGTGGTGTGAGAACGTAGGCCGTAATCCTGATTGAAGGGTTGTAATGGCCAATTATGTTATGTATGTATACATGAATTGCATACTTATAGAAAAACCAAACAAATATAACTTCTCCAACAATCTTGCAAAAGCAGGTCAAATATGCATCGTTTTGTATATGGCTTGCTGCTCTTCTCCTAACGGTCAAAGGGTCTTGTTGTAGGGAAGCAACTGCTCGAAACGTACGAGAAAATTTTACTGATCATTAAGTATGATTTGACCACCATTTGTGCCGGCATACGTCACAACTACGGACATTTGCTCCACATTGCCGTAACTGATCTTCTGTTCGATTAAAAAGGGAATCCATTTTGTTATCAAAGAAGAATTGATCCACTGCTTTGGGTAGAACCTACATATACAACTCCTTTTCAGCGTTCTGCGTTCTTTTCACAAGTTTTTGTTTTCTAGACCAGAGCTTATATAGTGATCGGGAAGTGATTCTGGAAGGCCATCAGAATGTACAAAATAAAATTACATGCGATTTGCTGTCAGAACCACAAACTCTATTTCTGCTGTCAGTTACCAGGCTTGCATTTTGTAACAACCCATACAGATTAGAACGTAAGACCTTCGAATGGGGATAAAAGTTGTGTTATTTAAAGGTGCCTATCAAGGCCTTTATTGCTCTGCCTAGGTTTGATAGCATAAATCTATTGTGAAAGTGGCTTTAGAGAGAATCAATTACAATATCCGATGACCATAGAGTCAGGTTTAGAATTGTTTGAACTAATCTGCTATGATTCTGCCCTTGAGATGTATGTATATATTTGACCCTACACTCCCTAATCTGGTAATAATAATTGAAATTTGTATGCCATAATACGTGTAGCATGCATATGAATCGATTAAATGGATTCAAGAAAAAGTCACTCAATTATCTTTCATTGGTTGAAAACTGGCTGTTCTTAAAATATATGTATGTGACTGATAATGGATGGCAACAATTCATTATTGTTTGTGCGTATTCATCTTCATGAAGATAGGCTGTTGTGTAGATGACATGCGATTACATTTTTAACAAGCATGTCTTACCATGAAAAAGAAGAAGACGAGCGCTGCAGAATCACTGGCATCAATGAAAATAAAAGTGGCCAAAAACATGTTGTTGTTGTTGTTATTGTTGGATGTGTGCAACTTTTTTGTATGCTTCTGTTGCTTTTTCTAGAAAACAAAACAACACTACAATCTTAACGGTTTGCTGGTGTTTATAATTGTTTTTAAGCCATAATTTTAACTTTTTTTGTTGTTTTTGCTGATGCTCTACTCATGATTTTAGGATTGGCTTAAAAATAGTACATATTTTATATGATTGTTGTTGTTGTTGTTAATTTTTCATTATTGTACAATGTAAGAAGATCGTTAAACTTTCTGATTAATACATAATGAAATTGTTTAACATGCCTATATATATACATACATACATACATATATACACTGAAAGATGTACGTTTGAATGCATTATTAAGTTTTTCTTTAAATTCGGTAATCAATACGATAAGGAATACTAGTGCTGCTAAGCAAATGTCAAACATTGTAGGTGTTGTATGTACGTTAATCCATTTATTACTTTCTTTAGCATAAATTGTATTGTAATCAAAATGTATTTTATCCTGAACTTTAACCTTTAGGTTGTCATATTTCTAGCTGTTATCGTTTTACTGAAAATCTCATAAGGAAAGCCATTGATTTCAATCGGGTTTATGTAACATTGAATAACGAAATATGTATGTATGTATGTATTGCAATTAAATTGTTATACTTTCATAGTTTCATGATTTTTTAAATACTTTTTAATACAGTTTTTTTATAATTCATTATACAACATCAACAATTTCATTTTTAGATTTTGTTCATCAAAGAAATTTTGAAGATATATTTCCATAGAATTTAATGCACAATGGGATGCTGCAGCTCAATTTACTAATAGCCCATTTACACTACAGCGAAATCTAGTAGATTAGATTTCAAATCTTGCTCAAAATCTAGATCGTTTACACTGCATTTATTTGACAGTAGCAAGATTTCATTTTAATAACAAAAACAGCTGACTGAAATTTAAAAGAAAATAATAAAGGGTCCGTCAAATAACTTTTTTTTTTTGAAAATGCTTAAAAAAAAAACTACTGAAACTCTTCAATTTTTTTGAACAAAAATTCGTTCAACATGGCCCGATAACGATCGCCATTAACTGAAACGGCCAATGGCCCAATTATGCCTCTGGACCAAAATCTGCACCAAACAGTTACTCGTTTTGGGTGCGTCGGCTTTTCAATGTATGCGTGCGGGTTTTCTGTGCCCCAAATGCGACAATTTTGTTTGTTTACATACCCGCCAAAATTAAAATGAGCTTCATCTGAAAAGATGATTTTTTTTTTGCCAAAATCAGCATCTTCTGTAGGCTACTCGTGTAGGCTACTGCATGGCCAGCCGAGGCAGCCATTTGAATGAAATTATTTTCCATTATTAACCGGAAGTATTGTACTTTCAAATAAAAAAAGAAATTTGAGAAAATATTCAGTAGTTTTTTTTAAAGCATTTTCAAAAAAAAAAGTTATTTGGCGGACCCTTTGCAACATTTAGAAAATGTATTTTTAAATTGAAAAGCCATTTTTTTCCTGTGCAGCGTTGTATTTTTAAGTACTATTTGGCAAAACACATAGTTGCATTTCTATTTTTACTAGATTGTGAGTAGATTTTGCCGAAATCTACTAAATAAGTAGATTTTGTTTTGTATGGGAAATCTAGTTAAAATCAACTAGATTTGGCTCGAAATCTCATAAGTACTAGATTTCGCTGTAGTGTAAATGGGGTATAATTGGAGTAAAAAACCGATTACAGTGACTCATTTAAATAAAAATAAAAAACGTAAGCAAATCTCAGGAAGAAAGGTGTTATCATATGCAACAAACATGGAATTAGGAAATATGTGGGGGTGAATTCTGAGGATATTGGACACTTTAATAGATCTACGTACATATGGTAATCAAATTGTGTTTTAAAAATCATCTACGATACGTATGTTCAAGCGAAGACCTGTTGCATAATGCCAAACACATTGACGATATATGATCTGACTCTGATGTCATATTGCAATGGACTAATCACAGAGTACATATTAAGAGGACAGCTCTGTGGATACTATCTTGTAACTCCTGAACAGTACACATAAGAAGCAGTAAAAAAGCGTGAATTCCAGTGGACCTGTTGCAAAAGAGTTCACTTTCTTATGCAGGCAGAATTATAAAAGCAAAATTCAGTTTTAAAAGAAACGACAAAAAAAAACATTTACAGCCACAAATTAAAGAAGAATCAATTCTTTTAGCCTGGAAATTAAATTCAATCTGCTGGAGAGATTGCATAATTTGCATTGCATTGCAGAAATAAAAAAGCTTAGTTGACCATATTATCAGTTGCTAGTTGGGCAATATCAGAAATTATACAGTGTTCCTCGCCATAGTGAGGTTAAATGAAAAACTCGTCATCGAGATAATACGGGTGATTAAGTATGTGAATGATATTAAGAAATTTAGATTTAACAATATTTTAAAATTGAATTTAAAAATTAAATTTAAAATATTTTTGAAAATTGAATCCAATGAAATAGCATTCGCCCTTGGGTCACAGAGGAAGCATTAGTATTACCTTACTTAGATTTACTTACTTGTTTACAACCCTTCCCACATCATCCGTGTTGTGTGTGTATTCATGTTATCTTTGACTGGCGGGACCGATAGTTTAATAGCAGATCGAACAAAATACAAAAAATTATAAATATTTCCACAAAGAATTTCCAATTTGCAAAAGCATTTTGGGAATAAAACATAAAAGAAAGAAATTATTGAAAAATTATTTTACTAAATAATTTAAATTTAATTATTTTTTGTATGCAGTTTTCTAATTTTAATTTTTTAGAATTTTAAATAAACACAATGGGCAACATTGTTTTAATGCAGTAACCAGACATATCGGTGAATGTCTCCACTGATATATACGAACATTACTTACTCTAGACATGCACCGTCCAGATCACGATATACAGTACATGTATTTATGGTAATACAGTATCCATTTCGAATAACGGCACTTTGGTGAGTTTCGATTTTATTCACCACACCCGATAAATTCACCACATTTTATAAAAACTCACCACACTAGAAACTCACCACAACTACAAAATTCACCACAGTTCAAAAAAAAATTTTTTTTCTTTCCCCAACACCAAAACAAATTTTTTGTTTCCATTTTTTCCGACCGAACCTGGATTGAACCGCCGGGGCTTCTTTTCTTTCTTTTTTTTCCTACCGGTAGGTACACAACACTCCACACACATTCACATTTTATACGCCGTTATGTTTTTTGTTTTCGTTTCGCCTAACCTGGGGGTTGAACAGTGGCCTTTGGTTTCAACTACTTACTACTACTTTAATTTGTAACAACTAGCTACCTATTAGACAGACAGACCACCACAGTACAATAAGCAAACGGGGCTTAATTTTTACTTAATAAACCCGGAAACGGAAAAAGAATGTGCGAATATTATTTGTTAAAATATTTACATATGTACATATTTATTTTTTTAGCGAACAAAAACGAATTTTATGAAAAAGTACTGAAAATTAAAAAGTACTGAATTTTTCAACACTGACTGATTGATTAGGAACAATTTTTTGATCGTTTTCTTTGCATTGCATACTTTTCGAGTTTTAACGTATACCAACCAGCCCTGTAGGAATTTTTGATGTTCGAAATGTTAAAGAAAAGAAAGTTTTTAATTACTTGAAACGTGTGATGAAAAGATATGAAAGGAGAACACAAAAACTGTTGTTTTGTGTGTAGTAAGGAAACAATTAAGTAAATTAAAAACCAAAAAAAAAATTAATAATATTTTTGAAGAACTTGTAAACTGTTTGTATGTGTGTGTTGCTTGCTTGTTTAATCAGTTAGTTTTTATACCACAAGTTAAGTAAGTACAATTACAGAAAATTTTCGGTTTTCTTTGGTATAAAAAACCAACAAAAAAACAATGGTCTATTAAAAATAAAAAAACAAAACAAAAACCACCATAATAATGCTAATAATAAGTTTATAAAAAGATAAAAAAAAAATAAAATTAAAAAACACAAATAAAATGAATAAAAAAATAAAAAAAAATTGAATTTTGTTGTATGGCAATAGAAGTAGAGAAGAATTTGACACTGTATGTGTATGTTTTGGCTACAATGCCGTCTACAACAATTTTTTTTAGCAACAGTGTGCACACACTCTATTCTATTCTACTCTACAATGCTCTAGAGCTAAATTATAGTGCCTTTATGGTTTGGTTTGTTGACTAACTGACTAGCTGGCCAGCCGGTCTGCCAGTCAGACTGGCTAGTTAGTTAATGGTTTACGATCGAGTCTGTGTGTTTAGCGGCAGCATCAGCGAAAGACTGGTGGTGGGGCCAACTGCTGGCCAAAAAGCAATACAACATTCGTACTCTGTATTTTTATTTACTTACTTTAGCGTCTACTTTTCATGAGACAATCAGTCTTAAAGATTTCGTTAAACGATTAACAGCATTGACAGCAGAACTTTAAGATAAAAATAACAAAACAATTAAAAAAAATTTAAGATAAAATTATTAATTAATTGATAAAAATTAACTAAAAAATAACAAAGTGTTGTTTGTTTGTAAGAGAAAAAATATAAAAAAGAAGAAATTTAAAAATATTTTATATGAAAATTTAAAAAATTAAAAAAAAAAATTTTAAAGTTTAAATTTATTTATATAATAAATTTATAAATTATAAAGCAAAAAAATATATTAAAAAAATTGTTGTTTTCATCAAATAATGGCTCAAATTGCAGAGGTGTGTGTGTTAACATTTTCAAATCTACTTGTACATTTTTATATTAATTATTATAAACATTAATTATTTTTTTTATTGAATACATGCATTGTTTATTTATATATTGTTAATTAATTCTTATTTTTTTTTTTAATATTTTCTACAAGTGTTTAATTTTAAACGTGTTTTTTTCAAGTGGCTTGCTGTTCGTTGACCCACTAAATTTGCGTATCTTTACGATTTAAAACGTATTTATTTTACTTTTTTTAATTCTTTTTTTTTATTAAACATTTGTTTAATATTTTTTGAGGTTTTTTTGTTTATGTGGACCAAAAATCTTTTCTCCTTCTCGTTGAAATTAAAATTTTGTTTTTTTTTCTTGTTACGTTGTGCCACAGTGTATGTTGGTTAGCTTTCTTGTGAATGGTTTGTAAAAAATGTACGGTATCGAGTGGAAAATTCCCACAACTATAAATACTGCTGACTGCTGCCGCTTGCTTGCTTGCAAATGAATGCATACGCATAAAATACAACAACAACAACATCAACAATAAAAGGAGCAAAAGCAACAACAACAACAACAGCAAATAACAAACACTAAAAGGCAACAACAAACAAACCCAAGAAATAAAAAAAAAAAACAAATTAGAATCGGTCATGACTAACCGCATACAATATGCTACACTATCCCAGCAAACATTATGTTGAAATGTTTGTAATGCATATAAGAAGGTGTAGTAATGTAGAGCCATTTGTCTTATTAAACACGAGCAAGGTTTCGTTTAATAATAACATTTTTTATAATCGACGTGCTGAGGTGTTAACCGAAAATATGTTTCACTGGTTAAAAAAATAGGCACTAAGAGCTATTGACTGTTGAGTGAAAACGTAAAAGTGGTAGAAAGAAAATCTTTACAGACCCCAGCTAATCTAGTTCTTGAAAGAAATGTGGCTCAAAATTCGTAATTCTATTAACGTTTTATCAGTCAAAAAAATAAAGGGGCTGAAAAAGTTGAATGCTTAACAAATCGTGTAAAGCTTACAAAAGATTTTTATCTATTAAGCTCAGCAAAATTATATCATCCACATCCTAAGGAACTCCGATTAGAAGATGTCTCACCCGTTACCCAATAATTTTAATTACGAATTTCACTTTTTAGACAGGATATCCTGACATCTGTTCCAATGCCTCTAGTTTTTAATTCAATTTGGTTGGATTGGTCTGCTTGCGACTTTTCCTCAAGCGATTTGAGCATATTTATGTGTTTTAAAAGTATTTAGTTATTGGTATCGCTAGGATAGTAAGACATGTGGGCACAAGTGCTGAATTCTCTTGAAGATGAAATGGATTCTAATATTTACTAACATTTACTGAGGAAATTAAAAAACGGTCCTTTACTCTTTAAGCATGACCCATATGTCAACTAACATTGCGTTTCACAAACTTAGCTGCTTAACTCGTATGTGCCCAACTTTTTTTTTTCTCGTAAAAACATAAATTTTTTGTATTTATTGGAATCTATATGGTATACCTAGGGTTGCCAGTATGGCTGGACTTGGCTGGATTGTCCAGCTTTTTTGATGCTTTCAAGCTAAAATTTAATTTGTCCAGCTAAATAGAAATTTTTTAGTACACTGCAATAACATGGGCAATAATTTTGATGGTATCTTTGTCAAATAATGTTAGCCAACACTGATTGAATATTTGTTATACAACTAAGTTATGATTTCCTTCTATCATCACTGACAAAATGTCTCAACACTTGAACAGCTGATGTCTTTAATAATACATACATACAATGGATATTTTAATAAAAATTATTAACAAAAGACCAAAATTAATATTTTCTCAGTATTTTTTTATGTCCAGCTTTTTTTGTTTTGTCCAGCTTTTTAAAACCCAGTGTCCAGCATTTTGTAAATCGGAATCTGGCAACCCTAGGTATACCACACAGCTGATCAATATCTTACCGTTTTAAAAATGGGGCGATAAGCACATATGGGTTAACTTAGTTTGGACTTATTAGCAAGGGTTTCGAGTACAAGGACTATTTACCAGAATATTTCATGTATCGCTATATGTATAAGCTATTTGATGCAAACGTTCATGGTTTCCATATAGTCATTCAAATGACCTATGACCCTAAATCGATTTTAATAAAAATTAATGCAGTTCTAATATTGTTGTATTTCTAATAAAAATATGAAATTGATTTTTAATTTTGATTTCTATTATAAAACACAAATTTGAATATTAAATGCATTATATGCCACTAAGCGCTAATAGTTGCTTTGTTGTCAGTGTAGGGTAACTAAAAATTTAACACTTGTTGAGTATTAATGCATACAAGAATAGAATTGAAAAAAATAGCAACAAAAAGTAAAATAAGCACAATAAAATTGTTAAAACACTTCCAATACAGTGGAGTATCGATAAAAGAAACTTTTTTAAAAAGGTTTGTTGTTGGCAAGAATATTATAAAACCATAAACCTACATAATACTAACATACCAACATACATACATATGTATTTTATTACGGCTTTCATTTATTTGTTTTCATATTTTTATTTTTAATTAATTTACCCCACCAGTAATAAGTTGCCCATAAAATTTGCAGTTTTTTACAATTTTGACTCTAAAGCTCTTCGAGTACAGTGTAGATTATTTATTACCGTTGTTTGGTAATTTTATGGCATAAGGAATAAGCAATCACAACAACACTTTTATGCAATTTTGAAACACTTAAGATTACTCTTTACCCCTAAGAATACAGAGGGACTAAGTTTTATGCGAGTCCACGTGGAGATTTTTGGGCAGAAAAATTTAATTTTAATTTGCCGAAATAATTTAATATTTAGAGGATGGATTATTTAGAATTATTTAGGTTGGTCAAAGATGAGCATATGATCTGTTTCCACATGATGTCCTTTAGCCTTTTCACTGGGCCACCAGTTTTTGTCGATATAGTGGGTCTGGCCCCACATTCTTTTCGGATTTGCTAAAGGACGAGTTCAGCCTTTCGAAAGATGATATTGAACATGTTGATGAAGTTCATTAAATTTGGTAGAGTTTGGTGATTGTACTGTTTCTACTGCTGCTAAAAGTCGTGGCTTCTTTCAGAACAAAAAAGAGAAATCAATACATGGTTTCGAATAATTTAAGAACCCACGAAAAGGAAGACTTGCTTCCTCAGAAACGAATATCGTGCTAGGCCCGTTTAAAGTAAATACAACTCGTGAACGAGCAAGGCGAAGCTCGATCACTAGATTTTACCGTTGGCTTCTACTACTGCCTGAAATATCATCCTTTTCTACATCAAAAGTGTTATCTAACATGGAGTACAACTCCTGGAGAGAGGATGTGAACAGAGCATATACTTTGTGAACGTGTTGCATTGGCAGACATTCCATTAATATTAAAGGCCTGAACAACTTCTCTCACTAACCACTAGGAAATTATGGCCTTCATAGAAAGGACTGAATGTATTCATCTGGAAAACATATCGGGTAAACAGTCACCCGTATGTAATTATTGTTCTATAGTAGATTACATAGGCTTTTCTCTGTGTGTTTGTCACTAATTATTACTTATGAGAAAGTGGATATGATATATTTAATCTTGATCTCGAAGTTTTTAGCTCAGCAAACCTTTAAGATGCATTGTGTACTCTACGAAACAAATAGCGAAATACCAGTAAACTGTGTCCTGGATATTCGTTCCACTACGCGAGCACTCTGAATGTATTATCAAACTTGCACCATTCCTATAAGTGATCTTAGGATTATTTTTGACTCCAAATCCTAATTTCAATAACATAACACCAGATATAGATTATTATAGAGAACAGAAACGATTGAAACAATACATAGATTTGTTTTTAATGTTCTCCACACGGAGTATGTGAAACTAGCTGTTATGCGTTGATACATAGCATATCGCTTTCCAATAACCATGTCTCAAATGTAGCTCGCCAAACTCTCTTTAGCGCATTTCCACCAGAGATCAGCATAGAATCGTTATTCCGCTGCTCATACCATTCGAAATAGGTTTGATTCATAAGCCAGCATACTCATTCAGATTCATAACTTTAGAAAAATACTCTTATAACACTTATAAATTATTGCAGTGACTCGAATCATTCATTAAAAAAAATCTCAGTCTTAGTTGTTGTTGCATTTACAACAAAAGAAAACAGTATTTTAGGCTTCGTATGCGACTCATACTTATTTTGTGATTAGTGTATATGTTGAGTTTTTGGAGAGTCGAATCAACAACATCATACGTGTTGTTAAGTATGAATATGACGAGTACTTCAAACTTTCAATATGAGTACGGGTTCCATGATATAAAAATAAGTATGAATGCGTATAAGTATTAGAAATTATGAGTATGAGTTTTGAATACTCATTGCTGATCTCCGATTTCCGCTTCCATTCTGCAACATTAGATTTAATAGTCGAAACGCCTGTAGGGTACAGTTGCTAATTGTACGAAAAAAAATACAATACATTCTCTATACATATTGTTTTGATTGAGGCACCACCATCTCTATATTTAACAAACAAAAAGAAAAACATTTAAAAAAAATTAATAATGTCAACTTTAACAATGAAACTTATAAATTGTCAATAAATCACAAAATCTTTTAATAAATACCGGTGAAATTAAATAAAAAATTTATTTCGTCTACAGCCACCACCTACCTCACTATGTATTTAAATCGTGCATCGGATAACCTTGTAACACATATAAAATAAATAAATAAAATGATATAATATTTTAGCTTATAACGGTATTTAATAAAAAACATAAACTATTTAATCCATTCGCTATTTGTTTACGAATGAACTGAAAAGAAAATGATGAGAAAGAATATTAAATTTTTGAAAAGGTATTCTATTGTATATTAATTCGTTCTCTTCTTTTTATTAATTTTTTTTAAATATTTTTGTTTACTTTCCCTCTTCTTAACATAATTTTATTTATTTATTAATTTCTTTTAAATATTTTATCGCAACCTGTTTGCTCATCATTCATTCATCTATTGAAGTATGACTCTCGAATGTGTATTGATCTTGTCAACCTGTCAAATTGATTAAATTGCAGGTGAATTATTATTCACATAGATTTCTGAATGAAATAACATTTTCTGAAAAAAAATTTTTGTTTACGTTTTGGGTCATGTGAATTGCTTTCACACAGAATGATTTTGGAATATTTCCTCTGCAATACTACTCAAGTTTCAATTATTATTAAAAAAAAGTGTTAATAATATTAATTATTGTGGAAAAAAACAAATGAACGATACATTTTACGTATTTACGTATATTTTATACGCAGATCTAAGCTAAGAAAATTTTGATATTTCCCTCTTATAATAATTTAAAAAATTTAGAATGGATTAAGCAATCCTGGCATGTATTGAATTCTTTTGCCAATTCCGATATTTTCAATCTGGAATCGAAAATCTTTATTCACGTATGTATGTCTTGATCTATTGCAGTTCCTTTTTCCTTTGCTTTGAGGCTTTCAGCCAACCGTTGTTCATCAATTTTTCTTTAAATTGGTGTTCTCCTTGGCCTTTGAAACTACATCCGTAGACTGATCAGTGCAGAAACGTATTATTTTGAAGTTTGTTTCATTATTTAGTAGATCTACTGTATACATACATACTCGTATATATTCTCAAACTCCCCAATAGGAACATAGGACCGTAACAAAATCATTCGGCTTAATTCAGCATGTGAGCAATAACATCGTGTGGTACATACATACATACGTGCATAATTGGTCATTAGCCCATCATCAGTCAGGATTACGACATAGCTTCTCACACCACTGATGTTGTGTGTTAATTTTATACATGAGTAGCGGGACCTGCAGTTTAAAGACGTCTTCGAATGACATACTTTTGAGAAACTTCTCATGGCAATTTTATTTACTTTCAGAGTTTTTGCCAGAAAATATTTTTTCATATTTTCGTTTTGATGTCTAACCTGGGATTTGAACCTTGGGCTCATGTCTAATAAGCCAGCTCATTACCTACTAGACTACCGCAGCTCCTTATGTTATTTAAATATCGTGGAAGTCAGCGTTCTCTGCCCTTTTACTCCCTCCTTCAATAAAGCTTTCTTTGTTCAGAGAGATGATGATTCCTCGCAACCGAGGTCTGAGATCCACTTGCATATGAGAACTCGGATTTCCCGAATTGTAGGCACTCGCTTTAGTTCCAGATATGGGTTGTAGGTATACACGATTGAGAACCCTCTAACAGCATTCAACTACTCTCTGCTGCTTTCATATCGCGTCCTTTATGAAAATTTTTTCTCACGTAAATAAATTTTTAGTAATGTTTGCCTGTTTTTTAGCAAACACATTTGGGTTTTTATGTTTTTCGAATAAAATTATTTCGTTAAAATTGAGTGTCATGTTAATCACGTATTTCACGCCTAATACTTGATTATAGTATTTTATTATAATTTTCATATCTCGTGCTATTTATTTTCTGTCAATATTTGCATTATAATTAGCGTTACCATCTCTATGTACATACGTACATATCTTAATATAGAGTGATACTTTAAAGGGGTACCTTTTAAATAAGATATGTTGATTCATATTGAAATAGTTTATGCAGCCCAAATAAGGAATTTAGTCTCACAGTTTTGCCAGAAATCTGCTGTTCGAGATGTCTCAGGATCTTCTCACTTATGTTCTCATATGTAAGTGGTGTCCATGCCAAAAGACTTGCTAACATTTTTTAAAAGAAATCTTAAATTGTTATTAAATTAACGACAGTCACACTTTACCGTCTTCAGTGGTAAGTGTAGATAAATGAATTGTAATAAATTAATAAAAAATTTTCATAGCGATAAAATTTAACAGCATAATTAAGTTCTATGCCCTCTCATAATGACTGGATAACGAACGTTGTTATCAGGTAAAATTCATTCACTCATGAAAATATTTCAATGAAATTGCTTTCTAGTTCTTTAATATTTTGAATGAAATAAAGAAAGAATTGAGAATTAAGTCACCGTGGTCTAGTAGGTAGTGTGTTGGCTTATTAGACGAAAGGCCCGAGTTCGAATCCCAGGTCAGACATCAAAACGAAAATTTGAAAACATTTCTTCGGCGACTTCCTCTCAGCAGATTTCTGGCAAAAACTCTGAGAGTAAAAATTGCCATGAAAAGCTTCTCAAAAAATCTGTCATTCGGAGTCGACTTTAAACTGTAGGTCCCGCCACTCATGTATGAAATTAAAGCACACAACATGAGTGGTGTTGTGGAGATAGGCCGTAATCCTGACTGAAGGGTTGTAATGGCCAATTATGTATGTATGTATGTAATGAGAATTAAAATCAGACTTGACTAAAGTTTTTATATGCCTGAACCAACCACAAGTAAAGAGACAAGGGCTGAAGAAGCTTTAGATCCTAAGGACTATTTTATATTTAAAACTGCGGTGTTGCTGGAAAGTTGAAGGAACTTTAAAACTTTTTATAAAAGCAATCCGAAGCTTTAGAAGAACTAGATCTGCTAATAACTATTATAAAATATATTTATTTATTCGGGTCCATTACACAAACTTTTCATAATATGTAAATTTAAATAAAAATAAAATAAAAATCCAATCAGATGGAAATAATATTTTTTTATAGTCATTCTCAGATCAAAAACTACTGCAAGAGGGTCTAAAAGAAAAAGACGCGAGGACCATACGAAAGCTTTGAAATATCTTTGACTTTCATCGCGTATCTAGAAATAACAGTTGCTGTCAATTAAACAATTCTTTACACTTGAAAGCGTTAATATTTATAAATTAATATATCGTGGTTAAATATTTATTTTATAATTAAAAAGAAAAAAATATATTCATTGACGTTGAAAATTCCATTCCATAATTACATTAATAATTATCAAAATAAATATTTCAATACAATAATAAATTAATTGCCAGAGAGATAATAAGTTGTTATAATAATTGTATTAATTAAAGTTATTATACAGTTATATTACATATGTATATATGTAATAAGTATATAAAAGTATATGTATGTACAATATGTTACTTTATAATAAATTTACAATAATTTTACAAAATGGAATGAATTTTTAGAATAATTACAATAGAAATTGTCACGAAAATTGCTTAAAATCAAAAGAATTATTCTAAAGCCATGTTATAGAAAATTATCTACGGGATATAAAAAAATTATTCAGATATTTTTATTTCAATTAAAGTGTTTTTCTTTGTTTTATTTTTGTTGCGAGTACTATTTGATATGGCACTTAATTACGTGGTGACTAAAAGCCTTTAGTCATGACTACGACCTAGCTTCTCAACACCACTCATATTGTATGTGTTAATTTTTTACACGAGTGGCGGGACCTAAAATTTAAAGTCGACTCCGAACGACAGATTTTTTTTAGAAACTTTTCATGGCAATTTTAAATCTGCAGAGAGGAAGTCGCCAAAGAAATATTTCTTTGATATTTTATTTAGTTGGAGATGTCTGACCAGGGGTTTGAACTGTGGTCCTACGCCTAATAAGCGAATAAGCCTACTAGACTACGGCGACTCATCTATTTGGTATAGGATGTTTCGAAAAAGTATAATATTCGTAAGGGTAATAATTTTCTAAAAGACCCTACTACATATAAATAAAATTTTAGTCTTTAAATCATATTTTATAAGTACAAAACCATTCCTTGAATAAATTCAAATGGAAATTGAGATCACCATATTGAAATGCAACCCTGGTATATTTTTTATTTATCATTGTTTAGAAAGTTAGTGAATTAGTAAATATTTATTTCGATTTTTTTTACTAATAATATAAAGAAACTGAATAAATTCGTTAATTAGATAAATTAGAATATTTTATGAAATTAAAATTGAAGCGTTAAAATGAGCTTTGAAAATTGTTTGTATGCGAATTTTGAAAGTTGAAACCAAGCTACGTTGAACCAACTGATAACTTTCAAAGTATGCAACGCAAGTCGAAAGTTAATAGTTGACCAGCCTTATCGGTTGCGTTAACTCAGTATTATTCTTATGTTTTTCAAATCAGCTGACAGTTGAAAAAAAAAACAAAGTTTTGCGTATGACAGATTCTATGTGATTCGGTATTTAAGAGTCAAACCTTTGTATGAAATCAGGGGCTAATGGTTAACAGCCTTTATTTAACGTTGTCGAATTACAAGAATAATATTAATTTTATTTATTTTGTTTACCATCACTTCTTCAAATTGTTAACATACTGTATACAGAGGAATGCGGACCATTACAAGGCAATCGATGTAATTAAAATGTTTAACATTGAGGCTTCTTCGTACTAATACTACCACCTATTAAATTGGCAATTTTTTTTTTCTAAAATCTAAATACGGAATTACATTTTTTAAAATTTTAATTTTTTTAATGACAATTTGGAACTCAGGAACTATTTTGTTAAGAAATTTTTTATAAAAAGTATAGACACACACAGTCAAAGAAAAAAGTCTACATACACCGCTGTATGTAGACGTTTCTTCCGGTGATTTTTATCAAATTGAAAAAGGTGTTACAGCATTGTTTAGGGCAGTTACAATTAAGAATGTTTGAAAAAAAAAAACAAATTGATAAAAAAAATATAACCTAGAAATTATTGGAAAAAACAACAAAAATTTGCGGGAAAGCGTACATACACCCTTGTATATAGACTTTTTTCTGTAACTGTATATACATAAACATATACTTATATATCACATATATACGTTAGCTATTTGGATATAGTTTTATAAAATAGACATTTGATTTATTATTATTATTTTTTTATTTAGTGAACGTGACAATTTTTAATTAAAGCCATAATATTGTCATAATTTTTCCATAAATTTTTGTTTATTTTTGTTTATTTTTTCTGTGGGAACACTTTTGTCATGTGTTGTTATATTGGAATGAGCAATTTGTTATTATTGGATGGACTTTATGCCAACTTTAAGAAAATTTTCCATTTCTATGGAATTGGCGTCATGTTTTTATTTTTTTTTTTCATTTTTTAATACATTTTTTTGGCAATCGCTCTTATTTTTTTTTTAATTTAAAAGGGTAAAAAGAATTCGTTTAAAACTAACTATATCATGCATATGTACATATATGTATACATACATATGTATATATTTTAATTGTTATATGTATGTATATATGTTAACTTGTATAATATAATTGCTATTGACGTTATTTTAAGCATTAATTTTTTTGCCTCAGAATTTTGCCAATTTAAAAGGTAATTGGCCTTTTACATACTTAACAAATAAATATAAATAATAAAATTGAAATATAAATAAAATACAAATATAATAGAAATTTGTATTATGTATATATGCATGTAGAAATAGAAATCATTTAGGCTTGAATGACTTAAAGAAGAGAAAAAATTAAAACATTTTGCTTGCAATAAAACTTTGTTTCAATAGCAATGGGCGTTTATTGAAATCGTTAATAGAAATAAATAATATTACGTTTTTTAATTCATTTACTTATTTGTGGTTGTGTGTTTTCTTTAATTTTTATAATTTATTTTAATTCTAGCCAGAGATCAGCATTGAGTATTCAAAAAGATGAGTATAATCGAATCATACTCATAATTTCTGATACTTATACGTATTCATACTAACTAGAAGGTTGTGTAGTATAATTATATAATTTTATTAAGTATTAAAAGTATTTGTCTAAAGTTATGAATCTAATCTGAGTAGGCTAGCTTATGAATCAAACATATTTCGAATGGTATGAGTTCGATGTCAACATTGTACGCATAAGCTGGAGGTCCACACCATGCGTTCTTCGCGTTTTCGCATTCTACGCGGCTGTCAAAAAAGTAGAATTAATGTATTTATTTGGTGCAAGTTACACGCACAAAAGCGTAGGATGCCTTGACGCATAGAACGCGAAAAGTAGATCTACTTTTGTAAGCATCACAAGCGGCGCGCGTACAAAACAGCTGATTTTGACAAGTTGTTTTGTTTTAATTTGTTTAAATTTTTTGATGATCTCGTTCCAAGTACAAAGGATGCACCCAAAATCGTCGTTTGTGCTTTTGGAGGTTATTGTAAACACTTGTGGCACAAAATATTATATTCACAAACTCAATTAATTCTATAAATTCTTTAAAATTTTCAATTTCATTTGCCATTTTTGTACGAAATGTTTATTCAAGTATTTTCAGTCAAATTTTGCTAACAGCTGATCAAAACAAACATTGGCGCGTAAAAAGCTTTGCATGTAACTTGAAGCGTAGAATGCGAAGAAGGTATGAAATACACGCAACGCTTTGACGCGAAAACGCGTGGTGTGGACCTCCAGCTTTACTCATTGCAACCTGTACTTATAAATCAACGTTGTAGTGAGTATAAATGAAACAGAATACACAGTTAAATTTCAATATTGTTGAGTCACCACTTATATTCAAAATTTCATGAGTGCTTATGAGTAGCAAAAAAAACGATTCATTGCTGGTCTCTGGTGCCCATTCAACGCCATTATGTAGAGAAACCTTTACATTGTTTCCATGAATTGTTTGAACAAGGAATACGAACATGAAAGACCTCAACCATACCATGTCCTTAATGGATATTTCTCTAAATAACTCTTTACTCTGCCTAGATTTTCCTATGTTTAGCATTAGTCCAGAGAAGTCCAGCTAAATATGGGTTCTAATCACTGTATAAGTTTTATTTAAAAAAAAAATATATTATTTTATAGGGTGTCATATAATCGACCTTTACTACTGAATGGCATTTCCATTTATTTTGTTTTTAATCGTGGGTGAATTTCAATTCTTATGATTTTCACTGTCAATGTTAAAAATATATTCGTATTGTTGTTGTTGTTATTTTTAGGAATTTCATTCAAAAGTATTATTCAATTGTTTTTCTTTTTTTTGTTTTGTTTTTGTCTAAATGATCTTGATTTTGAAAATTATAAAAATTTTTTAAATTCTTTCTTATTGTATCTGTGTGTGTGTAGAAATTAAGTTTTCAATAACAATTAAAATTTCAATTAAAAACAAACAGCAGCAGCCACACAAAAAAAAATTACAATAAATGTCTATTACAATAGAATGATGAATGTTTAATGTAATTGTAATTGTAATTGTAATTTAAAGGAAAAAAAGATTTTATTTTTATTTAAACAATTAAAAATACCGTTTTTCAAAAGCGGCCAATTCAATTTAAGACAATTAAGATTTATTTGTAATTCAAATTCAACTTTTATGGTTTTTTTTCTTAATTAAAGAACTTTTTGAATTAAAAATACAATGAAAAAATGGTAGTAAAAGCCATAGCCTAGTAGGGAGTGTGTTGACTTCTAAGACGTGTGGCCACGTGTCAAACCCCAAGATCAATTTTTGGCAAAAACTCAGAACGCCAAATAAAATAAACATGAAAAAGTTTTTAGAAAATCTGTCATTCGGAGTCGACTTTAAACTGTAGGTCCCGCCACTCGTGTGTACAATTAAAACTCACAAACTAAGTGGTGTGGGAAGCTAGAACGTAATCCTAACTGAATGATTGTAATTACCAATTATGTATGTATGTATGTATGAATAAAAAGTATTTTTTTTAAGGAAAAGTTCTAAGGCTCGCCGTGTTCATAATAGCATGTTTGTTTATAATAGTAAAAAATCTTCAAAAAGTACCTTCAGCAATGAAAAAGTGTCATTATAGTGGGGACTCTTCAGTTTTTTTAAACAAAATTAAAAATTACTCGGTAAATTTAAAAATAAAATACTGTTTTCATAGATTTTATACACACTACTGAATTCGTAAGAGAAGGCTTTTAAGGGAAAACAATTGGTAAAAAAGTACCAAATTTTTTCTAGCTTAGACATTTATTCACGTTAGGCATTTTAGCACACAAATCCTCATATTATACTATGTTCACACATGCACTTTTATTGCGTAAATCGCAATAAACGCCATTATTGAGCTCAATATTTCATACAAAATTTCAATTAATTATTGCGCAATAAATGCGCAAATTGTTATAATATTGATTAAAACTTAAAATACAGCACTGTCATAAGTACGTTCAGTGAGCATATTACAATTTTCCGAACACTTTCTGTTGATATTTGACAACTCAAATGTCAACACCGACAACAAAAAAACAAAACAAAAACAATGTTGTTGAAACAACCAGCTGTTTTGTTTACCAGCTGTCAAATGAATATTGCTTATATTGTATCTGAACACTTAAAATATTGTACTCAAATAACCGAATATTGGCTAAATAAAAGTGCATGTTTGAACATAGTATTAGGCTTTTCAATGTACATTTTTTGTCCATTTAAAAAAATTGTCCTCTAAAATAAGTTAAAAAGTACTTTATATGAAAAGGAAAAAAAAGTACAAAAATGTTTACCACCATAAAGTATTTAAAGACAGAACTATTGACATGTGAAACAATTTTATTTGTTTGTGGATATTATTGAATCGAAATGCGATTGATGTTCAAAATGTTGGCAACATTTTTAAATACATATTTCGTTTGGTTTCATTTCCTTTCGAAAATTCTGGCTAAACTTTTCCATTAAACAAGTATGCCCCCCTCCGTCTAATAGAGGTCAGTCAGTCAGCTAGTGAGATAGGCCAACGTTATGATTAAGCAAAAAAAAAAAAAATAAAATATTGCGTAGACTTTTCAGTTTTGTCATTCACATTGGAAATATTTTTTCTTTCAATATTTCATTTCTTCAAACTTGGCAAATATTATTGAAAATAAAAAAGAAAAATTATAAAAAAATGGAACATGTTCTGAATTTTTAAAAGTATTTTTTTCTATTATTTTTTATGAACTTGTTTTTTCCGGCTCAATCTATGTATAATATTTGTTTTTAAAGGATTTTAACAAAATTCCCACGTCGTTTCTTTTGATAAATAATGATAAGTAAATCACAGCTGTTTTAAAATTCTTCATTTTTTTAATAAATTTGATATTGTGTTTTTATTTAATTTTTTTTTTATTTTAATTTTATTTTTTAAGACATAGCATTGGTAGTGTTTGTGTGTTTGAATGCAAATTACTTTTAAGAGTTTTGTTTGTATGGAAGAGACCTTTGTTTCCTCTAAGGAACATACGATCTCTATGATCGTGTACCATTGCCGACCGCTCTCTTCTCGTTGATCGTTTTGTAAAGCTTTGTTGCATTTATGTCAAGTTACCGCCTTCATGGGTTTTAAGTCTGTTCTTTCTGCAGCTAATTTTTAAGTACCGTCAGTCTGAAATCGCCATAGTCTAGTATGTAGTGTGTTGGCTTATAAGGCGTAAGGCCACGGTTCAAACCCCAAGTCAGACATATCGAACATAACGAAATATGATAAAATATTTCTTCGGTGATTTCCTTTCTTTACAGATTTTTGGTAAAAACTCTCGAGAGTAAAAAAATTTACATGAAAAGTCTCCCAGAAAATCTGTCGTTCGTTTTCTCAAAAATATGTCGTTTGGACTTTAAACTGTAGGTCCCGCCTTTCATGTGTAAAATTAACACACACAACATAAGTGGTATGAGGAACTAGGTCCATAATACTAACTGAAGGGTTGTAATGACCAATTGTGTGTGGGTTGTTCTTTGAGTTTTTTTGTGTTAGGAACACTAAAATATGCATACATTCAAAAATGCAATAGACTTGGGTGGATATGCCACGAACCATTTCCATATGCATCGTTAATATTATGCTTCAGTCTTCCAATCTCTCTGAGCGTTATTTAATCATGGTATATCGAATGTGGCCGTAGTCTTCTAGGTAGTGTATTGGCTTATTAGACATGAGGTCACGGTTCGAACCTCTGGTCAGACCTCTCGAACATAACGAAATATGAAAAAATATTTCTTCGGCGACTTACTCTCAGCAGTGTTCTGGTAATAAATATAAAATTGCCATGAAAAGTTTCTCAAAAAATCTGTCGTTCGGAGTCGACTTTAAACTGTAGATCCCGCCACTTACGAATAAAATTAAGGCACACAACACAAGTGGTGTGAGAAACTAGGTCGTAACGATGACTGAAGGGTTGTAAAGACCAATTATGTATGCATGCATGTGCGTACCGTCAATCTGATTTATACCAACCAAGAGTTTAACGCTTGTTTGTGGCTATGATGGCGAATGGTAAGTTTTTAAATCGATTGTTTTAGTTTTGTTATAATTATAGATCAGAGAAATGTTAGAGAGGCATAATGGAATTATTTTCTGAATGACAACAAGTTATCGAACAAAACTGCATATATTTGACCGGAGTGCCATTATCAATCATTATCAATCAGTGTTAAAAAAATTAAGGGATTTTTATTGCACCTTAAAAAATATTAAAATCATTTATCAAGTAAAATCAAATTGACAGCTCGTAGACGTAGGCCTATTAAAAAAATTTACTTATACATGCACATGGAAAAAATCCCTCGTAAATAATAAAAAAAAAACTTTTGAATTTGAAGAATTTAAATCTTCACGATTTTATGCAAATTGGATAATAAAAACCAGCAATAAATAAAATCAAATGTTAAAATCTGAAATTTATTAAAAATAAACAAAATTAAATAAATAAAAGTCAAATACACGTTCAATTTCATTTTAATTTAAAACTGCAATTTGTGGTAACATTAATTACCGTATTTACTGGATAATTGATTTGGGATAACTACTGGCTTGTAAAAACCTTAAGTATTTATTGCGCAGTAAAACTATTAAAATATAATTGAATTGAGTTGCTTTGTATTGTACTGAATTGTTTTCCGCCTTTGTAGTTTTCTTAGAACTAAAATTCAATTTTTATTCATATTTAAGCATTTCATTATTTATTTATTCATTTTTTTGTTCAAATTTAATTATAAATTATTTACATTCAAGTAAATCTTCTTATGAGGGCAAGAAATAAAAGTTGTTTTCATACTTACTTCAGACACCGTCTCAATTACAATCCACTATTGAAATTGCATGAAGAGACATACTATATGTATGAATGCATATGTATATGTATATGTATATATGTGTGTACATTCAATTTTATTCGAGTGTAAATTACAGTGGGAAACAGTTAAGATTACACAAGAACTGTATTTGTATACATTTCCCATTCTTTTATTACATATATACCACACATATGTACATAATTTGTCATTACAACCTTTCAGTTAGGATTACGACCTAGCTTCTCCCACTACGTTTATGTTGGGTGCGTCAATTTTTATACATGAGTGGCGGGACCTTCAGTTTAATGTCGACTCTGAACGACAGATTATTTGAGAAATTTTCCATGCCAATTTTATTTACTCTCACAGAGTTTTTGGTCAGAAATCTAATGAAAGGAAGTCGCCGTAGAAATATTTGTTCATATTTCGTTTGTGTTGTCTGACCTGAAGTTTGAACCGAGGCTTTACGTTTAATAAGCCAACACTGGGAGAATATAATTGTTTTGTTTAATAAACGTGTTAAGTTTTCAAGAAAACTGAAATTAAAAAACTTTTCTTTATTATTCTATCGAGTCTGTCACTAGGATCTTCTTATCTTTAAATTTAAATAATACGAATGTGAAATAGCACGATGGCTTCTCTGGGTAGAGCGGAATGTCCTGCCGTATAAATCAGGCTGACTGTTCGCTTTGAGGACCTCTTTATTGGTTATGTTTAAGCAACTCCAAAGAAAAAGTCTAAGGGGATGAAATCACACGATCTCGTTGGCGAGTTTACATTACCTCTACATATGTGAGATGACTAGGCCCTGAACAGCTTGCACAGAATATCCAATGTGGAATGAGGTGTGTGGCAAGTAGTACCGTCCCGTTGAAACCAAGTATCCAAGTGAACCAATTCAGGCCAAAATAAATTGTGATTCAGCGACCAACGTCGTTCTCAACGCCATATGGATGCCGCCAGGCCAAAAGCTACACCAAATAGCGAATTTTTCGAAATGCATTAGACACTCTTGGATCTCATTGGTATTGCCACAAATTCGATTTGATTTTGTTTATTCACATACACATTCCTTCCGAATTAGGCCTCATCGTTAAAGATGATTTTTCGAAAATTAGCGTCAGTTGCCCACTGTTCTAGAATCCATTATAACATAGAGAAGGCAAGTTTTAGCCGAAGTAAATAGCAGCATAACAGATATTTGTTCAGGAAATTTATTGAGGTCCTATGCTCCTTATAGGAACTCCAAGAAGTTATATTCATTAAAGGATGTTGAAGTTGTACGGCTTAAATGATGAAGCCAGAAAAAGCTGTGGCATATTTCAAATAATAATTAAAGAAGTTCGTTTACTTTTCTTCCCAACTGTTGATTTCACATGATGATGTGAGATTCGCTGAAAATCTAAAATATTCTCAAGCGAATCTTACAACAGCAACAGGTTTGTTTTTTTTTTTAAATTCATTCGCTTCGTTTAAAAGATACAAAGAAATCACTGCCATTGTCGGTGTCAGTCGTGTAATATTTATGACGTTAAATGGCATTCAATACAATACTCCAAGACATGTTAATTAAACAAAGAGTGTAAGTCTGTAAAATCAATTACGTTGTTAATGAAAAGAAAAAAAACTGCTTTTTCCGTTCATTTTATATTCAAAAGTAGACTTGGTCTCTTTTACAATGCAGATCAGTGCCAATGGATGTATTTTTTTAAGCATTTTATTTAATACGGAAAGTGTGTCGGCGTGTGAATTATTTTCGTATACAAAAGTTTCTTTTGTTTGTTTGTCTCTTAAACTGCAATTAAGGATCGTTGACTTTATGAGCTATATTGGACTATATTGGATGCTGATGTAGAGAAGAAAAATTCAAGAATGTTACCGACTGGCATTTTATTTTTAATTTTTATTTTTTTTTTGTACATTTCTTTACGTCTTCAATTAATTAATAAATAAAACGTGATAAGTTGGTCATTCAGGAGACATTTATTATTATTATTGTTTATTATTCGATATATATACAATGAAGATCTATTAATATCCATTAAACCCAAAAAAAGAATACAAATATTAAATGAATTTCTTTTTTCGTTTCATATACATATATCATTATCATGATTATTGTTGTTGTTGTTTCTTAAAAAATCGTGACTACATTTTGCCAGTTTAACAACGTGTCACTTATTTTTGTTCATTTCAATTAAATTTCTGAATATTTTCGTAATAATTTTTCCATTTGTCAAGTGCTTAATTTGTTTGTACATTTTTATTAAAAGAAAAGAGAAAGAAAAAGCAACAACAAATAGAACGAATTGAAATTCTTTTATAAAAAATAAAACTGATTTATTATAATTTATAGAGGCATGTAAACCGCTTCTGTGATTTTTATTTTCCATTACAATTTATTTTACATTACAATGGTCATGAATAATTATCAATGAAATAAGAAAGTACCATAACAATAAGAAAAAAACATTTCAATTTATATTTCACCAATCCGTTAGTACGTACCACTCAAAAGTACTTCTGTAGAGGTATTTAGTTCACACAGATAGTTTTCATTCTCGTCAAGCAGAGATCAGCAATGAGTATTCAAAAAGATGAGTAGAATCAAATCATACTCATAATTTTTGATATTTATACACATTCGTACTTATATTAATATCATGAAACATATTCAAAGTTTGAAGTACTCATCACATTCATACTTAATAAAGCGTATGTTGTTGATGTAGAAGTCGCCGTGGTCTAGTAGGTAGTGTGTTGGCTTATTAGACGAAAGGCCCGAGTTCGAATCCCACGTCAGACATCAAAATGAAATATGAAAAAATATTTCTTCGGCGACTTCCTCTCAGCAGATTTCTGGCAAAAACTCTGAGAGTAAATAAAATCGCCATGAAAAAGCTTCTCAAAAAATCTGTCGTTCGGAGTCGACTTGAAACTGTAGGTCCCGCCACTCATGTATAAAATTAACGCACACAACATGAGTGGTGTTGAGAAGCTAGGCCGTAATCCTGACTGAAGGGTTGTAATGGCCAATTATGTATGTATGTGTGGATATGCCACCAAACATTTCCATATTCATTGTTAATATTATGCTTCAGTCCTCCAATCTCTCTGAGCGCTATTTAATCACGATATATAGAATGTGACCGTAGTCTTATAGGTAGTATGTTGACTTATTAGACATGAGATCACGGTTCAAACCTCAAGTCAGACATCTTCAACAAAACGAAATATGGAAGAAATATTTCTTTCAACGACATCCTCTCAGCAGATTTCTGGTAAAAACTCTGAGCGTCAAATAAAATTGGCATGAAAAATTTCTCAAAAATCTGTTGTTCGGGGAATTGACTTTAACATTATAGGTCCCTCCACTCATGTATAAAATCAACACACAACATCATAAGTGGTGTGAGAAGCTAGGTCGTAAACCTGATAATTGTAATGACCAGTTATGTCTGTTTTAGGCCAATAAAAAATTACAAAAAAAAAATTAAAAACGATTAAAACATTCAACGTTTTACAACCACTTTTTACGCACAGTGGGCCAGGAGTTAAAAATTGTAAAAGAAAAATAAATTTGATAAAATTCAATACAGTACGGCTGATAAGATTATCTGTCTATCAGTCACGATTATCAGTCAAATAAATGGAATTCATTTAAAGACTTATTGTCTAAGAGTTGCGTTAGATAAAGCAACGATAACAAGTACTACTCGCCTCCCCCAGATAGAATATTTTTACAATCGCAATAAATAAATAATTTTTATGGGTCAAATTTCTCTGTTGAACTTAAAAAAATCCTTTGCGTCACTTTATAAATTTTATTGCATTTTATTTGAATGAATATTTAAAAAAATATGAAATTCACCATTCTTGAACTATTTGAGACAGATAGGAGCAGTTTAATGAGTTATTCAAATGATGCAGCCACAATGTAGCATCCAGCCCTCTCACTATGATTACCAGATGATATTGTATGTCGATAGGGCCTCTAGTTCCATGTTCTAATACTGTGTTGTCGCTCTATATTGGCTAAATAGTCTGTGTTCTCAATTACTAGCATAGCCTTCAGATTTAGTGAATCTCTGAGAGTGGTTTTAACTGACATTAGTTTCATCTGTTTGAGGCCTTCAGAGAGGTCTCACTAATTGAAAATAGTGTCTCAAATTACTGACTTTTATACACAATCAAATCGAAATAAAAATGTTTATTTTTTTTTTTTTCATTTTTTTCCAGAAAAAGAAACCTCCTGCAAATGATGTGGCCCTGGCGGAAAGACGCGATTTCAATGTGGACGATCACATTGAAAAGGAAATACCCACCAGGTAAGATTATCCATCAACTTTAATGTTGATTTTGATTTGTTTTTCTTTCTTTTCTTGACAATTATTTTTATGATGTCATCATAATTTCACAGTTATTTTCAGTCTATTATACATCTCTTTAAGGGTAACATCGGACCTGGTCTCTTTGCAATGGGTTTCGCTTTTAAACATGGCGGTCTTCTGGTGGCTCCCATACTTACACTCTTCATAGCCCTAATTTGTGTACACTGTCAGCATATGCTGATTGACTGTTCGATTAAAATGAAAAATCTTAAGAATGCCGAAAAGTATCCGGATTTTGCCGAAACAGTTGAACAATGTTTTGAAACAGCACCAGGGCGCTGGAGCAAGTGGTCGGGTTTTATGAAGACTTTGGTCAACTACTTTATCTGTGTAACACAATTGGGTTTCTGTTGTATTTATTTCGTATTCATCAGCACAAATATTAGACAGGTGAGTGAGTGAGTAAGTGGGGGATTAGAAAGATTCAATTCAATTCAATTCCTCCTCCTTCTTTATTTTTCTTTTTATTTGAAGATCTTATTGGCCTACCATATTGATATTGATGTCCATTATGTTATGCTAATCTCGTTTATACCCATTTGGCTGAGTTCTATGATTACAAATCTAAAATGGCTGACTCCCGTATCGTTTGTGGCAAATATATGCATGATTTGTGGCTTGGGCATCACCATGTACTATGGCCTGAAAGACGGTTTGCCAGATGTACCAGAACGCAAGCTATACACCGAACCCTTACAGTTGGCTTTATATTTTGGCACGGCCATTTTTGCTTTTGAGGGCATTGCCTTGGTTTTGCCGCTCAAGAATGCCATGGCCAATCCTAATAATTTCGATCGTCCCCTGGGTGTATTGAATGTGGGCATGTTTTTCGTAAGTTAATATCGATTGCGTGAGAAAATATTGTCAATATTTTATATTTCATATGGATTTTGAATGCAGGTTACTTTTATGTTTATGGCGGCTGGTTTTGTCGGCTACATGAAGTGGGGCGAAAATGTTGCAGGCAGTTTAACTTTGAATCTCGGTGATACCATGTAAGTTTTGTTGAACTGTTTGCTTGAAAGTTTAATCATGATATAAATAATTTTACTTAATTTTTTTGCTTTTTAATAGAGGCGCTCAAATCGTTAAAATTATGGTTTCGATGGGTGTTCTATTTGGCTATCCCTTGCAGTTCCATATTGCCATACAAATAATGCTGCCTTCGGTGATCAAATGTTTTAAATGTTATACTCGTCCCTTTATGGGCAACCTAACATTCCGTACTTTTTTGGTTTTCATAACATGTAAGTATTTCAGCACGATTTCACTTGATTTTGTAATCAGAAGTATTTTTTTGTTTTAATTTCAGTGGGTATTGCTGAATTGGTGCCCGCTCTGGGCTTGTTTATATCATTGATCGGTTCCTTATGCTCAACAGCTTTGGCTTTAGTCTTTCCGCCCATCATCGATATCATTAGTAAACGTGATGTAACCAATAAGACCTTAAAATATAGCATCTATGTTAAGAATGTCATCATATTGATAATGGCCGCATTGGGCTTCTCAACGGGTACCTACGAAAGTTTATCGCAAATCATTCAACATTTCGGCAAAGAGGAGCAAATCATTAATTTAGATTCATAATAAAGTTTTCAATTTAGTCTATATAGTCTATAGATGAGTTAGTTTATTTTTAGTTACATACATATACATACGAACTTATTTAGATGTTAAGTTTAAAATATAAAACAAAAATTAATAATAAAAAACAAACCCTTTTATAATGTAAATATTGAAAATTACCTCAAATATTTAAAGTTTAAAAATAGTTTTTAAATACAATAAAATATGAAAAGAAGATAACAAATAATTGTTTTAAATTTTGAATCTAGTTTCAATCAATTAATTTTGCCTTGAAACCACCCTCCCTCTTGTGTTCCCTTCAATCCGTTTCAATTTCTTTAGTTTTCTACTACAGTTACAGGCATTAATCATCGACTGCATCTGAACTTGTCTGTTTGCAAGCATTAATTAATTGTTTAATTGAAACAATGTCTATACAATTTCATTAAATTAAGAGATTAAGATCGTTTATTGTATGCGATTTATTTTATTTTTTTTATTTATTTTTATTAAATTATAATTTTATTGCTTTTGTATTTGTTTTGATTAAAAGTGATTATTTAAGGAAATTTAAAAAGAATTACAGAATTTAAAAATCGAGTCAATTTTATTTACAATATTTTTCTTCAAGAATATGCTCCCAGAAAAAGGAAGAAAATTCGTTGCGCCATACATTGTAGGGATATTCTTTCTAAATATCTTTTAGTCCTTGTAGCCCCCCTTTACAGATCAAGTTCTTTTTGAACTGCTCCAAATGTTATAGGGCCATTAACTCTCAGTTTAATACCGGTCTATAATTTGGAACGAATCTAAACTTAAGCATTGAAGTATCAGGGTATAGCCCTTGTTTGAATTCTGTGGTCGAATATTAACCCTGAAAACTGTAGACTATAAAATTATGACGCTTGCGTTAAAGTAACCTTGATGCATTCTGTGTTTCAAGGACAATTGAATAAAATGTCGATAGAATAATGAAAATTGTTAGGTTAGATCGTCATGAAAACACTATTTATAAAAATATATTTCAAAGGAAGTCTGAAGTCTGGGGTCCACAACAACCTAGCTTCTCACACCATCCCTGTTGGAACGGAACCTACAGCCTTCGGGCTGATTTTCCAGCTAAAGGTTGTTGTGCTTTTAATGTACAATTTCTTCCCAGCTTGGTAAAACTCGGTCAGTACTGGGACTGCGTTTACTCGTAGCGTCACAACGGACTGCTATGCGTGCCTAAGTGTGCTTTTGGTATCAATCCTACCACTTCAACCTACCTAAATATAGCTTAACGTTTACTTCGAACGGCAGAAAAGCTTTTTCAAAGCAATTATTTACTTTGACAGAAGACTGCTGGCAGGTAGTCGTTTATGTTGAAATTTTGGCAATTGGAATTTCCTCCAAAAATGAAAACAACTCAATTAGTGCATCGTATATCAAGCTCCTAAAATAAATTTATTCAGTGCAGAGCAGAACAATTCATCCCAAACTTTCGAATCTTATCGCGTGTAAAAACGTCTCAATTGTCGTTTATCCCTAAAAAGAAATGATTCTTCCTTTAAATACTTGAAATTTCCTACTTACATAATTGGCCATTACAACCCTTCAATCAGGATTACGGCCTAGCTTCTCGACGCCGAACTACAGATCTGTTGAGAAACTTTTCATAGCAATTTTTTTTTGAATTTTTGCCAGAAATCTGCTGAGAGGAAGTCACCGAAGAAATATTTTTTTTATATTTCGTTTTGATGTCTGATACAAATTCCCGGAACCGTGGCTTCGCGTCTAATAAGCCAAATTAAATGAAATCATCAAATTTAAATTTAATAAAGCATTTTCTAAAGTGTAGATTTGATCAAAGATCTGGCAACATTGTACTCAATAAACCCACAAACAATTCTATGAACTTCCGATCAAAAAGCTTTCTTTTTTCAAACAAAAGCTTGTAACGTTTAAAACGATACAACAACAACGATATTATGATACTAATTTTAATACAATAACAGTCATTAAATTAATTATAATTAATATGTAAGACGTTATGAACTGACGACACAAAAAAGGCGAATAACCTCGAACTTAATTTGAAAACAAACTTATTAAACACTATGAAACAAACTTAAATATTTGAATTGAACTGTTTCATATAGTTCAAATAAATGTTTGTGTGTGTGTATGTCTGTGTGACTCTTATCGAACATGTTGCAAATACGCTGTATATGGAAAAGGCTCTTTAAGTTGAAGGCAGAACAAATAGTTGCGATCAATACAAATGTTAACGATGACTTCCGCTTCAGTGACTGACTGATGTTTTATAGAAAACTTATAAACAAATGTTTTGTTATTGTTGTTGTAATAGTTAGTAATAAATAAAGAAAAATCTTCAATAAAGATTACCTTTGTTAATCAACTAATATTGTAGGCTTAAAATTTCTCATCAGCTTTAAGGATTGATTCATATTTTTTTATTCTCATTTGAAATCTGTACAGTCTTGGTTAAAATAATAGAAACTTCTTAAATGTTTAATATTTTCTTGAATTCATTGTGTTGTTATTCAATGCTGACTTGTTTAATTTACTGACCAGATATTGCTGCTGATTTTAATCTAGAAATCCCGAATTTTTCAGAAGCAGGGATCTGAATACCTTGACACATTTTAAACAAATCAAAATATTTAAAATTTTCCTTCATAGGCACGTTTAACACTCTAAAGACGATTCCTGCCTATTTAGCGCAATCTATGTGCTAGGAAAACATGTTTACATTTAAAGGACTTCACCAGGAAGAGCTAAAGAACGAATTCTATTAATAATGCCTGCTTCATTTTTGTCTAAATTATGGCCTAGCTTCTCTCGCCATTTATTTTGTATATGATAACATCATCCATATATGGCAGTTCCTTCCTGAACACGACCAATACTCTGAAGTTCATTCCCGCCCATATGGAATACATGTTTACATTTAAAGGACTTCACCAGTAAGAGCATAAAGTGCAGCTGAAGAACGAATTCTATAAGTACGACCTGCTTCTCTCTTGTCCATATTATAGCCTAGCTTCTCTCGCCTACTGTTTGTTACTCTCAGAGTAAAGAGTAGTTACTCTCAGCCAAAATATTGCTGATATAGGGTCGCTGATATAATCATTTTTTCTTTCTACAATTTTTTCAAGATTTTAAAGTTAAGATTTGAACTCGGCATTCTTGCTAACAAACTGCCAATTAATTATCCGCAAATAAAGATGAGTGCTACTTAAAACAAAAAAATAAATCTAGAGTACATTTCCTTTGCAGTCATGATAAAACAATAAAGCACAGGCTTATTAACACACTGCTTTAAAGAATCAGTAGAGCGTAGAGATGCATCTGAAGCTATCACGAATGAGATTATTTGTCCTTTGTGATGTGTAATTAGGGAACCAATACATACGAAAGAGGTGGTCCCGATTTTAACTTAAGCAAAGGCGATATATATAGTAAGAGGGTCACATAACATCAAGTATCACTTGTAAAACCTCGGCATTTTTCTTTTGACATATGGTGTAGCAGCCACCACCTCGTTTGAATTGATTATCCTGGACATCAGAGGATTCTAAGCTCCAAATTTTGCACTACCCACAACCATACTCTGATGCAATATCACTATTAGGTCTAGCGCGTGTAAAATGACCATTCGTCCCTATAATTATTTCCCACACTGTATACTCCTATGTGCATGTAAATGTAAATCTATTAACATTTTTTTTTTTTTTGCCTTACATTTGTATTTAAAATATTTCAAAATCTCAACTAAGAGTACAGATTTGTTAGTATGTGTTTTGGTTTAAAGCAAAATTATTAAACATTATTGGCGGTTTATGGTTACTGTGTTGGTTAAAAAAAAATATATATATATAGAAAAAATCAACAATAAACAATCTCATATTGTTCTTTATGATTTTAGCCAAGTTTATTGTAACACTAGTTGAGTCTGTATTAAGTTCTCGTTGCGAACGGGTCGTTCAGTGTTTCTGAAAAAAAAAACGGAAAATTATTTGAGTTTTTTAATTTAAAAAATCGAACATAAAAACAAACAACCTGTAATAATACTAGTAATAACAATAACAACAACAACAACAAAAGTAAATAATTATAATAATTAAAGCTACAATTATAAGTGTTATAAATAAATACTGTTGATTTTAATACCATCGTATTACTGTGATTATTATTCTGATTATTATTTATTTGTAGAATTTTAATTCAAAAGATATTTAAATCACATTGAATTATAGTTGACAGCTTATTGTTTAATTAAATTAAAATAAAAACATATAGTAAAACGATTATTCCAATCAAATATTTCCAATTGTTTTGAAATTTGTTGTTGATTTAATTGTTCCTTAAATGAAAAACAAATACCGGAACAGGAAATGCAAGTGCACAGATCCGAGTGTTAATGGAATTAATTTTAATTTTGGCAATAAAATTAAGTAGGCTTGTAAGCTCTATGTTTATGACAGTAAAACATACGACTACACTTCTATATTAGCCCACATAAATTCTATAACAAGTGGTCTATGTATGCAGACTTATGGCTTTTCTATCCTCATCTTCAACGTTGCAATGTTATTTTAGGTGAAGTATTTGCAATTAGTATGGCTGTCAGCTGGCTAAAGTATTATCAAATAGGCTTAGTCATTTAGTAGATAGTGGGTTGGCTTCTTAGACTAACAGCCGTAGTTCAAACTCCAACTCAGACATCAACAAAACGAAATATGAAAAACAATTTCTTCGAAGACTTTCTCTCAGCAGATTTCTGGCAAAACCTCTAAGAGTAAATAAATTTCTCAAACATCTATCGTTCGGAGTCGACTTTAAACTGTAGGTCCCACCACTTATGTATGAAATTAACACACACAACATGAGTGTTATGATAAGCTAGGCCGTAATCCCGACTGAAGGGTTGTAATGGCCAATTATGTATGTTATGTTATGTATTAGTAAGGCTGCCAGCTGGCTAAGGTATTATCAAGTATATCACCTGTGATCTATGGAACCTTACAAATGGTCTTAGTAGTCTAGTACCTCAGTCATCAACAAAACGAAATGCGAAAAGCAGTCTTCTGGCAGAGACTCTGAACGTCAAATAAAATTGCCATGAAAAGTTTCTCAAAAAACTGTCGTTCGGAGTCGACTTTAAACTGTGGGCCCCGCCACTCATGTATAAAAATTAACGCACAACATCATAAGTGATGTGAGAAACTAGGTCGTTATCCTGACTAAAGAGTAGTAATGACCAATTAAGAAAGTAAAACGGCATCTATTGTGATCTGACAATATACGGCATCTCTAAATAAGATAACAAAATACATCGTTTTGACGCTATACTTGGGGCAAAATCAAGCAGACATTGAACGTAATATGGTTCCCAATGGACTAGAACATTAAAAATCGTTGTTTCACTCTAATTATGTGCAAAGAACGATAGCATCGGCTATAGAAAAACTACTCATATGTGATCTTCTGCACTGATCAGTATTGGTAGAGATCCCGTCCGAAGAGGGCAAAAGCAAATTTGTTAAAGCATTATTAGTCTAGTGTAGTGTTTAAAAACAATGCAATTTCTATGAAAATTTAATTTTATTTGTTTATTATTTAATCTGCAGTAAATATTTATGAAACATTCAATAAAATATATGCTTTTAATGCGTGATTGTGATAATAAATGAACTTTCACTATCGTTTTGTTTTGTTCTATTCTATTTATACTGTTTTGTTGTTTCTATATTTCGTCCGATAAAAGTAGGGATTATAGAGTCTTACGTCAAATCGTAGATGTCAAACTCAAGTGCCAATGACTCAACATAAAGAGAGTTGCAGCACTAGTGTTTATTTAGAATGTAGAAATCTATTGCAAAAGAAAAACATTTTTTTTTTAAATGAAATGATTTAATAATAATTAAATTAAATTTATTTCAACCACAATTAAATGAATGAAATCGAATTCTTGGAAATTAACAACAGTGCGTACACTTGAAACCTTTCCATAATGAAATATCAAATCACGAGAGTGATAAATTTAATTTAATTTATTATATCAGTTCTATACTGTATGTATTGTATTGTATTGTATTGTATGCAGTGAACGTTTTAATATAAAAATAATTTTCACCATTAAATCTAATATTTTTTTAAATAAGAAACAGACTTAGTTGTATATCTAGAGAAAATTATTTTTATAGAATTTTATAATAAGTATTAATCACACACATTTATTTCACAACATTGTAATATTGGCTCAGTATTATTATCGGAAATAAGAGGCATGATATCCTCAGTTTGTCTCCTAATTTTCATTGGAAGTTCGCGATTTTTGTTATTTTTTTATTTCTAGAAAAGCACAATCCTGCTCTCATGCAGAATATTGTGCTCGAATTAATAGAATAGGGTGAGGTAGGGAACATTGGACTTGATTCACATTAATCAGCAACATACTTCGAGAACTTGTAACTTGAGTAAAGATAATTCATTTTGCGATACGCTAGCCTTCCACTAATATTTTTTAAGAAAGAAACGATTATTCGTTTCCAGTTTAGTCCCTCTCAATCTGTCCTTTAAACTTCCAGAAATGATAACATTAGCAACAAACCTCTTATATAGGCCAAGCATTATGGTATAAACACAATAAAAGTAACAGAGCGCTGCACAGCAATCTGTCAAAAATAGAATACATGGATGCATATATAGTATATACATACATGATTGGTCATTATAACCCTTTAGTCAGGATTATGGACCTAGTGTGTTCGCTAATTAGACGTAAAGCCCGGGTTCGAGCCCCAGGCCAGACATCAAAACGAAATATGAAAAAAAAATTTCTTCGGCGACTTCCTCTCAGCAGATTTTTGGCAAAAACTCTAAGAGTAACCAAACCTGCCGTGAAAAAGTTTCTCAAAATCTGTCGTTCGGAGTCGACGTTAAACTGTAGGTTCCGCCACTCAAGTATACAATTAAGGCACACAACATTAGTGGTGTGAGAAGTTAGGCCGTAACCCAACTGAAGGGCTGTAATTGCCAATTATGTACATATGTGTGTATGTAAGGTAGGAAATATTGGTTTTGCTGCGATTTACTCAGCAACATACTTGAAGAACTTGTACCGTTAAAGATATTTCCTTTTACCTATAGACCACAAACTAACATTTTTAAAGAGAGAAATGACCATTCCTTTCCACGTTCTAAGACGGCAGAAAACAAAAAATATTGCCTTCTCAATCTGTTCAGAGGGCCTTTGACCATCCAAAGGTGATAACATTAACAATAAACCTCTTGATAGGCCAAGCATTACACTACAAGCATTATACTACGATTATAGTATAAAGACATAGGCGCAACACAGTGGGGCACAGCAATCTATAGAATAGAATATATGGATGTATGTGGAAATGATTATTTTAAAGGCAACGCGACAGCAAGCAACATGCCGATGCTTTGCATTTTGGGCTAATTTATATATTTATCAGCAATAATGAGAGGATTAGCGCTGGCTGGTACATCTAGATCGAAACGACCTGAGCAGCTATTAAGGCTTTCATCATGTGATTTTTTTTTTTTTTTTTTTTTTTTTAATTCAACACCAATGCGGCTCAGACAAACATTTTTTTGGATTTTTGCATTCAATTTTTGTGTATGTATTTGCGATTACAAATACATTTCTTTTTCTTTTTTTTTTTTGTGTGTTAATCATTAACATTTTAAGTCAATTAAACCAGTTTTATTGTTTAAAAAAAAATTGGATAAATATGTAAATGGATGTGGTGGTAGAAATAATTGAAAAGTCGATAAACTGATAAATTAAATTCAATTCAATTGTCACAGCTCCCTGCCTTCTGAGAATTTGACTCGTTTTTTTTTTTGTGTATTTTAACAGCACGTTGCATATTTCGAAATAAAAAAACAACAAATAATTACTCATTACCTACAACAAATGTATACGATTCTAAACAGACAATGTAATTAAAATCAAAATAATACTTTAAACAAAATAATACTTTAAACACGTTCGAAACACGATAACACATAATCAGGCATACTATATCAGGCCAACCGATCAGACTCCTTGTAATAAATAATGTTAACAAGCAATCAAGATTATCAGCCAAAACTATTTGTAAACAGTTCCAACAACACCTTCCCCTCTCTTGCGTAATAAAGTCTTCCCTTTCCTTACCGAGATAAGAATCTTTTTTTCTTTGCACTTTAAAATCCATAACAGATGTTAATTTAGATCGAAATCAGTAAAACAGAATTTAATTTATTTAGGAAAACACCATCATATCTCGTTTAATCCGATAATTACTGGCTATAAAAATGTTCAGAACTTTTTTTAATCACTTTGTTTTGGTAAAACAGTGTAGCATTGTTTATGATTTTTTTTTTTTTTGCGGGAATTTTTAATCATTTCAAGATTAAAAGGTTCCAAGTGTGTAAAGGAAAAATAATTGTTTGTATGAGGGTTTTCACATTCAATACTAATTGCGTAAATAATCTCAAGATAGTAAGGCCTTCTATACGGTACTCTAAAGATAAACAATTTCCATGATGCCATAGTAACACGGAGAGTAAAAATTGTGATAAAAAAATACAAGTTTGTTTACGGAATGGAAAACAATTGTGAAGAAATTTAAGGAAACCTTAGAAAATTATTAAAAACAAAATAAAAATTTAAATCGAATAAATCGAGGGAGAGACATGAAGTGTTTTTAGATTTGAGTCAGCAATTCTATATGCCCGTGATCCAGAAACAAGAAGGAAATCATTTTCAAATAATTAACAACCTGATAACTTTTAAATTATTTGACTCCATAAAGCTATAGTAGAGGATATCTAGAAACGGCTCAAAAAGATTAAAGAATAATTTAAAACTTCTAGAGAAAACAAAAAGGCCATTCGGCGATAGCAAATGGAATGTGTGTATCAACTGAATCAGATGAGGACTAGATTGACGTAAGCTCCATTCAATAGAATTACTCAATCCTTTACTGTTCACTAAGTGCATTGTACGTTATATTCTGATGTAGGTTTTAGCATTCAAAAATAATGTAAAACACATCGCTATGGTTTATGCCATTTCAAATTTTCATATCCTTGTCTGCGAAAGATCTTCTCTGTTCGCCTTATCTGCGGTAAGCCACCCAACGCCTTAATAGCTAGTCGTATCATTTCATTCTACATGTTCTAGCCAGCACAAATACTCTCTTTATAAGCATTAATTCTCTCATTGTTGCTGGTAAAAATAGAAATTAAACTAAATGAGAAGCAGCAACATTGTTGCTTGTTGTCACTTTGCCTTTAACATAATCATTTCCATATACCCAGATTGCTATGCCGCACTGTGTTGCGTCTATAGTTTTTATACCGTAATCCTTGGCCTATCTAAGAGGTTTATTGTTAATGTTGTCATCTCTGGAAGGTCAACATACTTCTCAACAGATTGAGAAGGACTAAAGCATTATTTTTATCGTCTGCCATATTCGAATGTGGAAAGGAGTGGAAATTTTTCTCTTTAAAAATGTTCGTTTGCGGTCTATAGGTAAAAGGAAATATCTTTAACGGTACAAGTTCTTCAAGTATGTTGCTGTGAAGAAAAATTATGTCTCTTAAAAAAAAAATAAAATCAAAAGAAAAGAAAGACCGGGTATGTGATGAGTTTGTAAAAAAAAACTTCCCCTCACTCTTAAAAAAGTTTCCATTGATACGCAAAAATAAAGTCTGCTCACCTCTCACTTTTAGTCAAGGGCCATTGAGGAAATTCACAACAAAATCAAACTGAGAAGCATGCCAAATCACAAAAACAAAATAAAGTTCCCTTTCTAGATCTTTTGATATCGTCAGCACTTGACGTTGTACATGGTAGACTCAGATGACTAAAAATGTTATCACTTGTCTAGTCACGCAATAGAAACTATTCCGTTTCGAAATTTATGTCACTAATTGATACGCAATAAAATTTTATGCTCCTCAAAAAATCAAGTAAAAACACTAAAACACTAATAAAACAAAACTTTATCTAATGTTTTTAAAAAATTTGTTGTTTTTAATCTAAATTGAAATTGCAGAGAAAAATATCTTAACGAAATTTATTTTGTTAGAGTCTAGTCTAATCAGCTGTTACGGAATTGTTTTGATGGGGTTTAAGCGTTATACGCTACGTCACTTTATGATAGTTTATGATGCGTGTTTAAATGTTATGGTAATAGAAGAATGCAATTTATGTGTCAAATCTTATCATAACTGTTTACTTCGAATCGAATCAAATTTTTCCCTGTCAAACTCAAGGTTTAACTGGAAACTTTGTGGTTCTTTTCAAGTTCTTGTTGAATAAAAATTCACCTACGCATACAAGCCTTACAATCTTATCGATTAAGTGAAGTGTTTCAATTTCTTTCAAAGGCAAATAAAACAAATAAAAGTATACAGAAGAGGGGGTTCCCTTCAAATTGACAGCTGAATGATGGACTTACGTAGCACTAAGGTAAAATATTTGTCAAGTCATTGACGCAATGCGGTTGAAACTGTTTTACGAACAATGTTAGTCGAAGTGAAATGTTAAATTAAAGAATTTAAAGATGCCAATTTGAATTGCCGGAACAAAACCGAAGGGACTAAATAGATTACATTACTTATGGTATGTGGTATGAGTGGTGTTGAGACGCTAGGCCGTAATCCTGACTGAAGGGTTGTAATAGCCAATTATGTATGTTATGTATGTATGTGGTAACAAGTATTCCTTCTTACTATACCTTATAGTACAAATTATTGAGATCTTACTTACTCAACTTAATTAGTCATTACAACCCTTTAGTCAAGATTACTACCTATATTTCCCACACCACTCATGTTGTATGTGTTACTTGTACCCATGAATGGCGGAACCTACAGTATAAGTCGGACAACAGATTTTTGTGAAACTTTTCATGACATTTTCTAACTGCTGAGAGAAAGTCGCTGAAGAAATTTTTGTTCATATTTGAATCACGGCCTCACGTTTAATAAGCCACACATTGCCTACTAGACTACGGCGATATATTATTGAGAGAGACATTCTTTATATTAATTTGAAACTAATATATTGATCTAGGTGATGTTAGACCTTATTTTGAAATTACAAAAACGATTTGATGAAATATGAATCAAATGCTAAATTAAAATTAGTCTCCAATTTATTTTTGTCAGGCCATTACGTACTGTAGCGTACATGAATTACAATAATCTAAGATTTTCGAGTACTTCAAATGGAGTGACCGAATCATATTTTTGTTTTAGGCAGTTAAACAGGCAGATAATTTAACACTGTCAGCAGCTAATTGATTGATATAATGAATGCATGAATGAATTCCTTTCCATACAAACATTTTGAATTTATAAAATTCAGTCTAAAATATCACGTCGTCGTGTGCACAACACAAACTTTCCAGTAATGTATTCAAGGATTAAATAAAAAAAAATTGTATCCAAAAAATTAAAAAAAAAATCATTCCTAAAAGAAAATATTTAATATTCGAAATAATTTATTTATTTCTATCAATTGGTAATTGTTTAATTAATTAAATTGTATAAATAATTAAGTATGATGGCGTTTATCAATAAATATAAATAAAATTTAATTCATTTAATTAATAATTTTAATCGAATTGATTAAACAATTCATTGATTTTGAATTAATTAAATTGTATAAATAATTAAGTATGTTGGCGTTTATCTATAAATATAAATAAAATTTAATTCATTTAATTAATATTTTAATTGAATTGATTAAATAATTCATTGATTGTGAAGTGTTCATAAAATGATTAAACTGTGATTGTTTTTATATAAAAAAATTTCTAAATATTAAACCATTATTATCGTTGTTTATAAAACCGGCTTCCGCGGTGTTTTAATGGATACAGTGTTACATTACACAGATCATACGCTCTTAGTTAATACATCGTAATAATTTCAATACAATGTTTAATTCAATTTTAATAAAGAACGAAAATAAATGAATTAATTAATGAATACATTTAACACCTTACTACGTGCATGACTGAGTCATCAACAAGCGGCCCAAGATCGTCAAGTTAGAAATTTGATTTTTTTAGAACGATTATGGAAATTTGGAAAATGGCTACTACAAATGGAAATATGAAATAATGAAATGCTTGGAGAAATCCTCTAAAAACTTTTGTGTTAGAAATTAAGTTCTTTAATACCCCGTAGATTCCAATATCTCATGGTTTCAAGGCATTTAATCATATATAATTGGTCATTACAACCCTTTAGTCAGGATTACAACCTAGCTTCTCAACACCACTTATGTTGTGTGCGTTAATTTTATACATGATTGGAGGGACCTACAATTTAAAGTCGATTCCGAACTACAGACTTTTTTTTTAAGAATTTTCATGGCAATATTCTTTGAGACCCAGAGTTTTTGCCAGAAATCTGCTGAGAGAAAGTCGCCGAAGAAATATTATTTTCATATTTCGTTTTGATGTCTGACCTGGGGTTTGAACCGAGGACTCAATAGCTTAAAATTTCATGCCATACTTAAACTCTAATGCTAAAGTATAACTCCTGTAACTTCTTTGCCAGTGTTCCAAGACAATGCACCACATGAGTTAATTAAATTCTGTGTTAAAGAAAAAACTAAACGTGCTTATAATTAATTTGTTTTCACGATTTTTTTTTTGTTTCTCAATTTACAAGTTTTAAAATTAAAATTTAAAATGTTGTTTTCAATCAATTAATTAAATGCGTTTTTAAATTCAGATTTTTATACAAAAAAAAACAAAAAATTTAAATTCAATAAAAATCTAAAGCGCATGTGCATATTAATAAATGGAAGTGTGTTGAATTCTTGGAAATTATTTAAAATTTAAATTTAAAAATATAAATTAATTTAAATTTGTTTTCAATACATCCATAATTAGTTATTACAACCCTCCAGTCTGAATTACGACCTACTTTCTCATACCACTTATGTTGTGTGTGTTAGTTTTATATTGTGACCATACTTTCGGTAAAAACAAACAAACTACAAACCTTCAAATCGAACTCAAAGGAAATAGATGCCTTCTATGGGTTAGTGTGCAAATCTTAAATGGTTGTTATCACTTCAATCGCAACAACAATTATCAAATTAGCCACCCTCTTATTGTTATCATAGGTGCATAAAAGTGGTTGACATCTTTTCTTAATTGATTGCATTGATTGGTTGCCAATGATTAAATAAATGCCTTGCATTAAATTTTAATTGTTTAGTTAACACCGTTTGTTTTTTATTATTTTTGCTGCTCTGACGTCTGGGATCTTGATGACTGGCAATCAAATTATTGAATTGTTTTAATCGATAAAGATTAAAATTCTGTTTAAAGTGTATAAAAAAAACGTTGTACACTAAAATTGATAAAATAGCAAAGAAAATAAAGATATTCAAAGGAATTCATTTAAAAAAAACAATAATTTTCATTTCGTATACAAATCAATAAAGATAAGTTAATGAATTCTTTTAAAGTACTGACACAATTAATGGAATTATTTGTACAAAGAAACAAAAATACAAACAACACTTCAGTTCATCAACATTATGTATAAATACCGTTAACGGTATATTCCCATAATTTAGTCTGCTGTTAGACTGTTTTCAGTCAAATTACTTAAAATTTCATCTCAATTTTCTTTAAATTTTTTTCTTTCAGTCATTTTAAATATTTAAATAAAGGCTGGTCCTTTAACAAATTTTTACAAACAAAAATATCTTTAAATTTAATTTTAAAAATAAAAACAACACAATTAACACAACATAACCTAACAAAGGATCTTAACAGAACTGTGATAGCTTTAGATAGATAGGAGACATTGCATAGATAATTAATAAAGATGGGCTTGGCCGGAGAAGAACAGAATACAGTTACAGTTACACAAACTCCTGTTGAATTACAAAATACAAAAGCCGTGGAGGCCAGCAATGATCATCCGGATAAAGATAAAGATGTTGAGAGCACTACAAAGAAAAGTCACCGCACCAGGTACTATATACATACATACAACGCAATGCTAATATCGCTTTGCGATACTAAATACTTGTTTCTCTTTTTTTTCAAGTCAATTTGAAACTGCAACACATTTATTTAAGGGCAGTGTAGGTGCTGGCCTTTTTGCCATGGGAGATTGCTTTAAAAATGGTGGCATTGTGGGTGCCACCATATTTTTGCCCATTATAGCTGTGATATGTGTACACTGTGAACAAATGTTAATAGCCGGCTCTATATTGGCGGTGGAACGCACCAAAGGTGCCATATTTTATGATTATCCCGATACCATTGAGAAGTGTTTCGAATATGGTCCCAAGCCATTTAGGCGTTTGGGCCCCATCATGAAAGTTATGGTGGAAACGTTTTTATGTGTCACACAATTTGGCTTTTGTTCCATATACTTTGTATTCATAACAGAGAATTTACATCAGGTAAATTATACTTTGTTTTCTACATACAAAACCACGAAATTATTTTCTTAATTCCCCTTTTTTTGTAATTTTAGATTTTAGAAAGTTATGATCTTAATATCAGTTTCAATCTTACCATGGTAATATGTTTATTGCCCGCTATGCTGCCTTCATTGTTAACCAATCTCAAATATATATCCCCAATATCGGCTTTGGCCAGTTTTTCGCTTTTATTCGGCATGGTGGCAACATTATCTTTGGCACTTAAAGATGGTAATTTGCCTTCGCCCAGCGAAAGACATTATTTCACCAATGGTTCGCAAATGTCTTTGTTCTTCGGCACGGCCTTGTTCTCCTATGAAGGCGTGGCCTTGATTTTACCTCTGCGTAATTCTATGAAGAAACCCGAAAAGTTTAACAGTCGTTTTGGTGTCTTGAATGTTACCATGGTGGGCATTACAACCCTGTTCATAATAACCGGTTTCATAGGCTATCTAAGATGGGGCGAAGATGTTCAAGGTAGCTTAACTTTAAATTTGGATCCAAATGATATGTAAGTTTTACGAAACTTTTCCAAATCTTATTGAAAAAGATTTCTTTTATTTTCTGTTCTTTTTATTTTCTTTACAGTTTATCACAAGTTGTTAAAATTGCAGCCGCTTTAGGTGTTTTCTTTGGTTATCCCATACAATTCTTTATAATGATTCGAATCCTTTGGCCAAATATTAAGCAGAATTCAGCAAATGCTCAAAAATATCCCATAACCGTACAAGTTGTTTTACGATTTTTCATGGTCTTATGCACATGTAAGTATTTTCTCTGTTTTATTTTACAGTCTTTCAATATCGAATTTCGAAAAGTTTCTGTTTTGAAGAAAGTTTTCTTCACTTTCGTATTTAATTTGTCATTCCAACCCAACTTCTCACATCACTTACATATATTAAGTGTGTTAATTCTATACATAAGTGGCGGGACTTTAATCGACTCCGAACGGCATTTACTCCCATAGTTTTCGCCTGAAGACTGTTGAGATGAGGTTGTCGAAGTAATAATTTCTCTTTCCATATTTCGTTTTGTTCGAGATGTCTCGGCTAAGGTTTTGAACCGCGGTCCCAGTGCTATAAAATACTTCTTATATCTATTGTTTCCTCAGTTTTCTTTATTAATTTTGTACCCATCTTGAAATTGAAATTATTTTTAAACCTAAAAAAGAAACTTAAACTTGAAAGAATATGTATTTCATACAAAACTAAACTTAACTTTTCCTTTGTCTATTTCCAGTTGGTGTGGCTTTATTGGTGCCCAATTTAAATTTATTCATTTCCCTTATTGGTGCTTTTTGTTCAACTTCCTTGGCCTTTGTATTTCCCGTCTTTGTTGATTTTGCCATCAGAGCCCAAACACCCAAGGGTCTGAATACTTGGGTTTATTTGAAAAACATTTTAATTCTGATCATTGCCATTTTGGGTATTGTAACGGGTACATATGAGAGCATACAAGAAATCATTAAAGAGTTTAAGGCTTAAATTAATTATCTCTTCTTAGTTTTATTTATTTGTAAATTAATGATTAGAACTCGTGTCCATGATATTTTTATTATATTTTAACTGTACTGTTAAACAATTATTTGTTAAGTTTGTTTGTATGTATTTATGTATTGTAGTTATTTTAATTGTTATTTTAAAGTTTTAATTTTTAAACTGGTTTTTTATAAGTATTATATTATATACGTACACACAAGAAAAGCTAAATAAATCTCAATATTTAAGTTTTTAAAATCATTTAAAGAAATAGAAAAACAGCTACAGCGTTTGTTTTATTATATGTTGCCATTACAGCCATTAATAAAATGGCCTTTGCTAAACGACAATATCAATTGTAAGTAAGTTATTACAAGAGCAATAACATTTGAAACCAGTAGTGTCGTTAATGCCACAAAATACCAGTTTTATTCGTTTCAAATCAAGGCATACAATTCAAGAACATGTTGTCCATGAATCGAACAATATACAGAGTCTATGTATGGCTGATGTCATTTGTTTATCTATAAATTCTTACATCAATTAAAGAAAAAAGTAAATAAACATTCAATTATTTTCTTTTTTTTTGTAGTTTTAACTTCCTTATTTATTTATTTATTTACACATTATTCTCCTGTTGTTTTTTCAATTTCTTAGCCTCCATTTTTTGTTTATTCTTTTCTTTTTTCCTAATAAATTCACTTTTATCCAAATTGTTTTGGAAGAATGTTGTCTCCTTGCGCGCTTGTGACACTTCAGTCATTAGACGTTGTTTATGTACAGCCTGTTCATAATTCATACGCTCCGTTAGATGGCACCATTTGAAACGCGGTAAATACTTCATGCTCCATAGATAATCATAGAACTGGGATTTCTTTCGGGTTGAAATTTGTTTATTATTCAGCAGCGGCACAATTTGTTTAGCAACACGTTTCGATTCAAACTCCACCCACCCCTCGGTGAAATGTCTGGCAAAAGGTTTACGTTTCTTTTTCTTCTTCTTGTCATCACCTGCAAATAAAATAAATTGAATTGATTGCGTTTTCAAAATGTTACATACAAAACATCTTAACTCTACTGTAATAAACCTTTGGCATTAGCAGAAGACAATAAATACTAACACATGATTCAACAACTAAAATGTTTATATTCCAATAAAATTGTACATTTTTATGGTAAGAAAAAGAAACAACTTTAGTAAGTTGTATGCACATGTGGTAAGCCATGTATTTAAACTGGTTATACTAAAAAAGGAGTGCTTTCAAAAATTCATATATCGATACTAGTATACTATGATGGTGTGGGTAAAAACAAACAATTTATTCAAATCCTCTACGTGATATTGAAATTGATAAACCGATAATAAAGCTCTTCAATCTATAGTCTGAAACAGTTCTCCACCCCTGCAATGCATCTTATCAAAACCAAATTCTTGCACAGAATCAACAATTAAGTCCGATGAGAGAGTAGCGCGCTAAGATAGCCTTTTGGTCCTTATGGAATTTACTGTAGAAATTTATGGGTGTGACGGGAACAGAGTTCGAATACATATGTACATACATAATTGGCCATTAAAACCCTTCAGTCAGGATTACGGTCTAGCTTCTCACTTCAGTATAATGTGTGTTTTAATTTTATACATAAGCGGCGGGACCTACAGTTTAAAATCGATTCTGAACGACAGATTTTTTGAGAAACATTTCATGGTAATTTTATTTGACTCTCAAAGTTTTTGCCAGGGATCTGCTGAGAAGAAGTCACCAAAGAAAGAAATTTCCAACAGTTAACAGTTGTAGTCGGTATTGTGTTGACTTATAAGACGTGAGGTTGCGGTTCAAACCCCAGGTCAAACATTAAACGAAATATGAATAATATTTCTTCGACGACTTCCTCTCAGGGGCAGTCAGGAGATAATTTTTATCTGATATTTTTATTATTCAGGTTTGTGATCTACTATATAATTCATGTGGAAACGTGACCATTTTACGAATAAAATTCTCGCGAATTACTTTTAATTCCTTCCATCATCAAGAATAATACTGTCACAATGTTTACAGTCAGTTCTGTTATTTATTCATTATTATTATTATTATTAGAACATTCGTTACACATATTATGAAAATTTGTTTACATTAATCAGAGCTGCTTAATATGACTTAGCAGGTAGCCATTAGCTTGTTAGCAGGACAAAGGAAATTATTAGGTCTAATGTGTTAGCTAAATAAATTCGTACTCAAATTCTGAGATAGCCTGCTATTTTTAAGCTTACACCTTACTACATCACCATTGTTTTGTTTACCGCTCAGAAACTGATGGAAGTCATAAAAACAGTGTTCAGTTTTCATTCAGAATTTGTAATAGGCTTCCAACACAACAGCTGTCCTACCCATACATAATGCTTCTAAGCATTCACATATCAATTACGAACATAATTTTAATATCATGTCCTCTAATATTGGAATACTTTAAAGGGACTTTGACTTACCTCCCGGTAATTTTTCTGGTTGCAAATATACCCGTCCAATATTACCAAATTCTCCTAAAATCTCTCTTATGCGGGTAACATTCATATGTTTGGGTATGTTCGATACATAAATAATGCCCTTCTTGCGTTTCTTTTTCGGTTTAACTTCACCGGATTTACGTAAACCAGCCAAATCCATTTCATCATCATCATCATCATCTTCTACAGAACTCTCTTTGGCCAAACCTGTACCGTCATCCACCTGCTCTTCAGTCATAGCAGAATCATTTTCTTCATCAGCTGTAGTTTTTTCATCAGAGTCTGCTTCTACGTTCTCTACTAAAGGTTCTTCTTTAGATTTTTGTTTTGTGGGGGTTTTAGTTTTACTAATTGTGGTTTTCTTTTGTTTCTTTAATTTCACAGACATGTTGTTTTAATTATTGTCTTAAGTTTTGTTTAATTTTATCAAAGAAATTATTTAATATTTTGCTATTTACACAAATCAAAACAAATGTTTATTATTTGACAGCTATTTTTCACGTGCAGTCATAAGCGTTGCCGTATTAGAGATTACATTAACAGGGTGTCTCATGTTTTAATTTCAAGGTATTTTAGCAGTGGCAAATTTGCTTAGCTTGAATACAACCATGCTTAAGCAACAAAACTACAAGAATGAAAAAGTATAAGCAATGTTGCCAGGATATACATTATTTTGTAACCAATTTCTTGAAAAGAAATCACCAAAGGGGGAAAATAATAACAAAATTTATTTAATTATTCATAGTTTTTGAAAAAGTTAGTTTAAAAGAGTAAGAAAAGTTATTATTTTAATTTTTTATTTTTGGATCCGTAATAAATAAAATTTACTAACACAATGGCAACACTACGTTTGTTGGATCTTCTGTCTGTTTATTGACATTCTTTTAACCCCACACTTTAAAATCCGGTAACCGGAAATGTCGATGAATGCCTCTGCTAATAAAGGTGAAAATTACCTATTCTAGACATGTACCACCCAAATCATGAAGTACAGTAGATTGATATATGGTAATATGGTACATTTCAAATAACGGCATTTTGGTGAGTTTCGATTTTATTCACCACACCGAATAAATACACATTCTGTAAAACTCACCACACTGGAAACTTACCACAACAACAAATTCACGACACTTCAAAAGAAAACTAAATTTTCTCCCAAATTCCAACAACAACTAAGAGCGGAGGGAGGAGCATAGTTTGAACTGCGTCTGATAAAGCCGGCTACTAACTACCTGCTAGACAGACAGACAGGGCTAATTTTTACTTAAATAACCAGAAAACGGGAAAAGAATATGCGAATTATTTAAGTTTATTTTTTATTTATTTTATTTTTTAAACGAACAAAAACGAATTTTTCACCAGTATTGCCATGAAGAACAAATTTTGGTACACAACTGCATCAGGTGTTGCCATGAAGAAAAAATGGTAGTTTACAAACTCTTGAACAAATCTCCAAAATAGTTTTTCCTTAGTTTTTTATTTTCTTCAAATTTAAATTCATACAAAAATTTCGGCAAATGGCAACGCTAGTTAGAAATAATCAAAACCGGCAGCACTGGTTAGAAATACAGAAAAGCGGCAACACTGTCTGGGTACAGGTAAGCAAAATAAAGAAAAACTAACAAAACAAACTCTAAAAAATACGTTACACGACAAACGAGTTGTTGACATGAACGTGTAAACGTCGTTAGTGAGAAGAGATCGCGCGCGCGTTATTGTTTGCTTCCCCCAAAAAAAATGTAGTTGAGCAAGGAGTTGTTATTTCATTGAATTAAATTAAAGTTAATAAATGTTTAATTATAAATAACAAAGGCAGAATTATTTATTAATAATTAACGAATAATATATGAAAATATAACGACAAGAATTATAAAAATAGAAAATAATTAAACCAACAAACAACGAATTGTAAAACAAAAAGAAGTATTGAAAACTAAATATAAAAGAATTTACAATAACAACAACGACTTCAAACTAAAACAAAGTGCAAAAAAATACAACAAACATAAAACGAAACGAAACAAGAAAAAAAGAGAAACAAGTTTTAGTGTTTGAGTAATAAGAAAAAAAATACAACAATTGAATTAATTTGTTGTAGTAGTAAAGAATTGTTAACAAAGTGAATAATAAAATAATTTTAGATTAATAAAAATCTCCACTAAAAAAAAAAAAAAATTAATAACAAAATATTAAAAATAAATTGAAAAAATTAAATAAGTGAGTGAGTGGAGCATGTTGAAAAGCCATTTTTCTTTACAATCTTTTACATACCTTTAAATAAATTTCTCAGAATAATAAAAATGATTCATTAAAAATGTTAGAAAAAATGCCACAAGTATTATTAATTAACAGAAATAACAATATGGTTAAAGTTTAATTACCATAAATGAAATAAATGCAAATAGGTATTAACTTTACCTTTTAAAGATCATACATACGTACTACACATATAGCATTAACAAAATTTATGACTTTTTTTTTAAATTCTAAATAACTCAAAAACTCTCTTCTCAAACATTGAGTGCTCAAAATATGGTGTTCTCTTTCTAACCAAAGGCTGAAGAAAAAAAAACAAACAAACGAACAAAATTCCCCAAATTGATCAAGTGTCCTTTACTAAATGTTAAAACTGTTTTACTTACGCTCTTGTTTTTCTGGGGTTTTCTCATTTAAACATGCTAACAAACAAACATACAAATGCAAACTTCCTTTAGAAATTTCTAATAACAACCCTGTAACGTTGTAAAAATAATCAAAAACAATGCAGCTGCTGTTTTATGGCTTTTCGTATAGTAAGTGCATAGACAATACAACAACAACACCAGCCAACACTCTACTAACATTATGTGAGTGAGTGTTTAACATGCAATTCTAAAGAAATAAAAACAAAACCATTATTTCTGTACGTTGTTGATAAGAAGAGTGACGAACAATAGAAATTTATAAGGAAAATTATACAAAAAAATATAATAACAAAATAATAATTAAAGTGAAATTAATAATAATAATAATAATAATCCATTAAAGTGAAGAACAATAACAACAACAATACCAATACAACAAGTGTTTTTATCTTTCTTTTTTACTTTTCATGGTGTGTTTCTCTTGCGCTCTTTATCTATCTCTTGTCATCTTAAATTAATCTCTTCATAAATAGAGCACGTTGTTGCTAATGCTCCTCTTGTCGCAAGATTGATTGTGTGTGTGTTTTTGATTTGATTTTGTTGTTATTGTTTTGTTGTTGTTTTGAAAAAGAAAGTCAATTAGAAACGTGAGTTTAGCCAATAACGACAATGAAAGTCACGGTTTGTTTTGGCGACATACGCATATTAGTGCCTTGTGGTGATGGAAAACTATTGGTAAAGGATTTAATCAACGAAGCAACGAGACGTTATAAAAAAGCAGCAGGAAAGGTAAGTGATGAAATTGAATGAAGAGTATAATATGTAATGTATTTCAATATTAAAATAATCCAATAATGTATATGGAATTTTTTGTACGGAAAAATAAACTGGGTATCAGTGTTACCCTTGTGTACTATTTAATTATTACAATACATATTTGTAGTTTTTCATAGTAAAACCACTAGAATAGCTGTCATCAGTTTTCACATGAGAGGTTCTTTTTCAAATGAAAATTATTGACTGAATTGTGGATGACAACTGACAACTAAAACTTTAAAATTTTACTTATAAAAATACATTTTTACTGCAACTACAAATTTATGGTGGCCAGTTGGCAATGCGAATGTTGCCATCAAAATAATCCACCCATAAATATCTTTTTATTAATAGTCATACGAGAGTGTTATCACCGTGATTACTTACAAATTTCTCTTGTTTGAGTTCGCTTTTCGAGGCAACTGTGGCTCTATTCCTGTAATTTTGCCTTCTAAAGCTAAAATTTAATTTTTCTATTGCTTTTGAAAATAAACTGTGCTTTTGAGATATCCTAGACCAAGAAAATTGTCCATTGGTGTTAAATCTAGATTGTATAAGAATTCCTTGAAATAGTTTCTCCTTGGAATTTGTTTTATCTCGCCTATCTTTTGCTTCTTCTCAGTTTTATTAAAAAAAATTTTAGGATCTCGGGTAACGTCTTTTTCACTGCAAATGCTGTGAATACCCTTACATATACACTTTAGTTATTGAGAAATAAATCTTTTACTTCAAAAGCAATCTTTTGAACAAACCTTGTTTGTGTAAAACTGTATAGAAACTGAATATATTAGTATTTCTTTTAAGAATTTCATTTGCCCTAGCTCATCATATACATATGTATGTACGTTATGCAACAGCACTTAAATCAGAATTCTAAATCTAAAAACCAAGCTCTTCTTTAACAAGCCTCAGTTTCAAAATTAATCTCTCAATTCTTATTTAAATGCGTGACATAAAGCCAAAGGGATTATTATTAATAGAAGAAAGATAATATTTCTTACAAGAAAGAAATTGATAATAATACCCATCATGCAACAAGAGAAAAAAATGTAATCCATAAACGACGGAATAAATAATTCACTGTGACACACAATAATCTGAATTCATTTCATGTTCCTACAAAAAGAAAAAAGCCCATAAAAAAGGTTTCAAACTAATTTTGATTGATCATCTGTGCTGTGTGCATCATCATCATCCTCTACTACTCTAGATCATGGTAAAAAAAGTCTTGTGGCTGTTGTTGTTGATGATGTTTGTTACCACAGCTTAAAAGCAATCATTTAAATCCAGACTTCACTACACATACTACACCCAAAGAATAAAAAAAAGAAAGAAAACAAAACTGGGAAAAGGGTGTGCCACACTTCAGCTTTGAAAGATGCTTAAGAAAGGCATTTTGAAATGAAAAAAAAAAAATAAGAAAAGATGAAAATAATCATCGTATAATAACAATAATAATAATAATGCTCCAATTTGATAATAATAATAACCATGTTACTTACTTATGTACATACGAACAGAGAAGATGAGTTAGAAGATTCTTATGAAAAATTAATCTTTGTGAGAATTACGAATGATTCTTCAGATTTTTTTTTTTGAAAAGCGATTTATTATGGCATTTTGATTTTTTTTTCTTGAGGCTTTAAGTGGAAGTGCTTTGTTGTAGTTCAGACATTGTGTGGGCCATTAGAAGCGAATAATTTTTGAAATTGTATCCAAAATAGGAAAATAATTCTCCAATTGTTATGAAATTGTCATGACATTAATATAGGATTTTTAATGTTCGAAGTTCTTTTTCAAATCTTAACTAAATACACATTTTAAATAGACAAATTTGTAGTTTTATTAAAAAAATAATATATACTGCCAGGATCCATAATTTGTGAATTATAAATTGTTGTCGCCGTAGTCTAGTAGATAGTGTTTTGGCTTATTAGACGTGAGGCAATGGTTCAAACCTTAGCCAAAATATCACGAACAAAAGGTAGTGGGAAGGAAAATATTTCCTTCGGCAACATCTGGCAAAATCTCTGAGAGTGAATAAAATTGCTATGAAAAGGTTCAGAAAAATCTTGCCGTTCGGAGTCGATTTTAAACATTAGTGGTGTGAGAAGCTAGGTCGTAATCCTGACTAAAGAGATTTAATGAACAAGTAAGTGAATATTAACTGACTAATGTTACCTGCCTGTGATAATCACAGAGATATTTCAACAATTTCACGTCGAATTTTCTTTTTTTGGAGAAGATTTTCACAGAAATTTTCTTTGTAATAAATTTATTTGAATTTTTCTATAAATGCATGTTCCATCTTATGGTTCATTTTCCCCCTGTAAAGTTCATTTCCCCCCAACTCAATTTTATCTCTTTCCTGTTCAATAGATTTCATTTGATTGATACGAATGCAATCACTTAACAATTCTTGTTTGATTTCTAACAAAAAAATCGTCGTCTTTAATCTTTACATTGTAACAAATCAATCAAAAAAATATCGAGATTATCTAGAAAACTATACCTGCTTTACCCCAGTTGATCCGGCGCATACGTGTTAGAATTTTGGTTGGAAAAATTTTCCCACTTTATTTTACATTTTTCTCTTTGTTTTCCCTTCGTTTAACCTTTTACGTGTGATTAATTGCTTTTGATATCTCAAACATAGAATTTATTTTGTTTTCTATTCTTAATTTTCTTAAAAAAAAATGAAAAAGAATTTTATCTTCAACGTGCAACGTGTGCAACAAGTGTAAAGTAGAGGCGTCACTTCTCTTGGGGCAACCTTAAGAGTTTCACGTTTTTCTTATTGAAACAGAAAAATTGGAAAAAAGAAACGAAAAAAAAAAATCCATTAAGCCAGCCAGGCGTTCGTTCAGTTTTCAGGTTTTCTTATATTATATCACACAACAGGGGTCACTTGAGTTCATTTTGATAATACTTAATTTTGTTTCAAAATGATTTTTCTTTTCAACCTTAATTAAAAAATTTTTATGAGAATTTTTCCGGTTTTTTCTTTTTTTACTCAAAATTTTGTTCGATTCAAATTAGATTTTAATTTCAAAAATATTTACCAAAAAAAAAAACATTTTAACATAACAAGAATTTTCCTTCATGCTATTAAACAAATAAAAAAAAACAGAAGAACAAAAAGAAGAAATTCACGGCCTTTCATGTTCGAAAGAACAAATTTTTATGGGAAGAAAAATATTGAAATTCTAAAAATCTTATGATCGAAGTTAAAACTAAAAAGGGGGAGAGAGAATTCTATTGCGACCGGTAAGATAAAGCAGAGAAGAGATATCAGTTAATAAGCAGCCGGTAAACTTAAAAACTGTCATGCTACTAGTAATATCCGCTTAAGTACATTTAAGTGATCATAATCTACCCTCACTCATTGTGGTTAAATCGGTTAAATTTTTTTCGCTTGCCTTAATTTCGTTAAAATATCGTGTGAATTTATGTTTTCTGGATTACGGAAATTGAATACAATTAAGCCTAACAGTTTATGCAGCCAATTCTTATCAATTGATATTTTATTACTTTTTTGCTGAACTCCCATAGCACTTTCATTTATAAGATTAACATCTTGTTGTGCTATGATTAATATTCAATAAATAATAATAATTGTCGTTTTCAACAATTGTCTTCTAAAATTTTAGAGGTTAGTTCTGTCACTTTTACACGACTTAATCGATGGAGAGAGCATTATGGTCTTACAAAAACTGATCTCGACAGTAGTTGTAGGATTCGCTTTTAAATTTTGTAGCTTTTTTAAAAAGCTTACTACATTAGTACCTTGAGCAGGCCTATTTTTTGTTTTCTTTAGTTGAGTTAATCAAGTCTTCACTGTAGAAAGTCCCAATATGATATGTCTACTATCTGTCGTTAGTTACACACAACGCCCTCTGTGAATATGTGTAGAGTTTACTGATGAGGAACTTTTATTGATTGTTCTCCTGTTTTTTGTAGTTGCTGTTGCCTGATCTACCTACAAATCTTCGTTAGTGAAGTCATACTCTCTGAGTGCAGTGGTCCGGGGGGCTTCTAGTTTTCTTAATTAGAAGACTTTGTAGCCTCTTGGCTTTAGTTTAGTTTTTGTTTTCTCCGGTCATTTCTATGCCTCTCGAGCGAGTGGAATAATTAACTCTTAGTGTGGTACATGTGGCACACCACTTACTAGACTGTAAGAAAATTTGCATTATGCTATAAACACATAAGAGACACCAAATGCTGCGCCACAATTTTGCAATTGTTGCCTTAGCCAAGCAGCATGCACTTCAATGAGTTTAATTAGCATTGTTTGGCTTGTGGCTTATATTTTCTTGTGATGATGATGTTGATGATTAGGCATGAATTAGCCAAGTTTGTAGAGAATTTGTTTAAGTTTCACCAGAAAATCTATAAAGCGTTGACGGTACGAATGGACGAGTGGTAAGCAATCGTTTTTAGGGAAACTATCGGAAGGACAGAATTTTAAATAAAAGTTCGGGTTTCTTACCTGAAGGTCATAGTTCAAGGTTTAGTACCTGAAGTTCTACGTCGTATAAAGGGTAATTAAATTCTTACAGATTCAAAGAAATTTTATATTTACTCCAGCCAGCAAACTATTTGCGACTGTAGGGACTGCTTCGTAAAAATGAATGCAAATAAAGCAAAAATGTTTTCTTATTCAATCACAAATATTATCGAAAATAATTGTTTATGTAAGTATATGTACATATATACATACATACAGTCAAAGAAAAAAGTCTACATACAGTGGTGTATGGTTTTTTCCGTATTGAAAAAGATGTTACAGCGTTGTTAAAGGCATTTACAATTAAGAATGTTTGAACAAAAAGCGAATTTGAAAAAATTCAGTGGTGTATGTAGACTTATTTCTATGACTGTAAATACTTTTATAAGCAAAAATTTATTATCTAAAGAATGTCTCAAAAGGGGGCGGAGGAGAATTCGTTTTATGATAAAAAAAATTTGTTGAAATTCTTTTAGAATTCATTAAAGAAAACCAGGAAAGAATTAAAAATGCATAAATCTTAAACACACACAAATACAACTTACACATACTATGTATGTACATATATATGTATGCATTGATAAGACATTTTATTTACATTCCTTTTTTAATGTTAAATATTTAAAATTTAATGAATTATCAGTTTCAACAAATAAAATAAAAATGTTATTTCTCTGCTCTGCTGGTTCATTTACAATAAAAAAATTATGAATAAAATATTGTAAGGGGACATTGTACTTATGGTGGTTTTAAGGGCCATAAGTGTGTATATAAACTTAAGCTGAAATAGAGATAACAACTCTGTTGTGATAATCATGTTTAAAAATATTTTGAGGTTAGAATCATTTAGTTTCGATAATTGGCTTTAAAAATATTAATTTGATGCTCGAAAATTCTCTAGAAGATCAGTGGCCATTTGGGAACGTATAAGAAATAGTATACCATACAGACTATATGCAAATAGTAGTACAGAGGGTGTTCTTTCGAACCGTGGTATCCTTGTGGATAGCTACGATATAAGAATTGAATTTTGAAAATGTTAAAGACGAAAAGTGGCGCTGCTAAGGGTGTCGGTTTGCGTCTTTGGTTTTTATATTCGAATTTAGCATCACACACAATTTTTTCTTTTCTTTTGTTTAAAACAATTTTAATACTTTTAAATTAGTCAGAGTAGAGATTGTTGTTGGTGTTTTTTTTTTGTAGTTTTTCAATTTAAACGCAGTTTATTACTCCTATTATTACTTTTTCTTGATTTGTATTTAAATTATTTTCCCTGAATATTCCATTTTATTTTCCTCTTCATCTAATTCTACATTTTCTATACTCTTATGAACATTAATTCTAGTACATACATAACAGTCTGTCTGTCTGGTTGTCAATTTATATAATGTTTAATAGAAAATACGTAATTTGTTAATAATTTAGAATTAAAAAAATAAATAAACACAAAATAAAAATAAAAAAATAAATCACGTTAATTGTTATTCATTTAAAGTAGTTTTACTTGACACTCCTCCCATAATGTATCGTTTTGAGAAACCAGACAGAAACACCTGAACGAAATATTAAAATATTTATTTGTTTGTATCTCTAATATTCTAATTCTAAATAGAGAATGAATGAATTAAACGATACTTATAAGAAAAAAAAACAATTTTACAACCTCCATTATTACGACGATGTGGTATTGAATAATGGAATTTAACTGGTTTTTTTCTATTTTCTTTCTTTCTAATAAGCAAATAATTATTATTGAAATGGAAAAATGAAATACGGAAATCGGAATGATTTTATTACAAATTCTAATGAATTTTTGTTTTTATTGCTGTATTGTACATCTGACAACGAAGTTTCCAAAACAAAATGTTCGATTTTCACAGACACAAAATCTTTGGTTTTGAATAGGTTAGGTCAGAGTGGTAGCTCTGATATTACAAAGCTCGCTTGAGCACGCATAGCGGCCCGTTGTGATGCCACGGGTGAACGCAGTCCCTGTACTGGCCAAGTTTCTCCAAATTCAGGGAAGAGGAAAAAGTTGGTCTGCGCAAGGTTTTGAATGAAACCAAACGATTTTGGCCATCTGCTCTTCAGGCTTCGTTCTTACTTACTTAGTTCTTTAATAGCTCGTTACAACCCTTTAGTCAAGCTTACGACCTAGCTTTTCACACCACTCGCGTTGTGTATGTTAATTTTGTTTATGAGAGGCGGGACCTACAGTTTAATGTCGACTCTGAACGACAGATTTTGAAAAACATTTCATGGGAATTTTAGTTATTCTCAGAGATTTCACAAGAAGAGTTGTTCGCCCTGTGGTTTGATGATTTTAGCGTTTTTCAGGTTGTTTAATTAATATCCGCATAGTTCCAATTTATAGGCTCAATTCCGGTTTGGTGTTAGCATAACGGGCAATTCATTTTTGCCATTCGATTCTATGAAGTTTAGTATGTTAGTTTGCGTAATTCCAGTTGAGTGAATGGATGGTTACAATGTTTTTTGAATAAATCTAATAATAGTATTAAGATCGAAAGCTCTTTGTGGTTTTGTCCGATTATTAAAGCCCACAAGAAATTTGTCTGCTTGTCATACAAAAACTAAAGGAAATGCACGAAATGTTTTATCTCACGTTGAAGTAAATGCGTCACAAAGATTTCCTACTACCGTGAAGTCGCCGTAGTCTAGTAGGTAGTTTTGGTCTAGTAGGTAGTGTTGGTTAAAACTCCAGGTCAGACATCAAAACGGAAATATAAAAAAAATATTTCTTCGGCGAGCGTCAAATAAAAATTGCCATGCAAACTTTCTCAAAAGTCTGTAAGACGGTGTCTTAACACATCCTTTCTGGCGCCTCTGCTCCTTGAGCGTCTACGCCAGTTGATCACACCAATCGATGACAGGGCTTCCTCGATTTGGTCCTTCCAATGCAAACGAGGTCGTTCTCTTCATCGATTTCCGCAGATTCCCGCATCAAATATCCGTCACGCTGGAGCATTCTCCTTCGAACGACATGGCAGAGCCAGTCCAGCCGCTGGGTGTTAATACGCTGCACAACGTCTGTGTCGTTGAGCAACTCATACAGCTCACTGTTGGATCGGATGCGGAAATCATCACCAACTCCTACTATACCGAATATCTTACGTAGGACTTTTCTCTTAAATAATACAACGCTGCTGCATCAGTGCTCTGCGCCATAAAAAAGCACGGGGAGGGAGGATGAGGGTCTTGTAGAGTATTTAACTTCACTTTAAATTTTAAAAGCCAACTATAAGAAGCCTGGTTTGATTTCGATTTTTTAGAAAAACACTTAATCTGTTGATATTACCAGTTTTTTTTTTTGTTTGTTTCGAAGTTAATGTTAAATTTAAACACATTTACGTGCCGTTAAATAGGACAGCAAATGTTGCAAAATATTTTTGAAAATAAAATTTTTTAAAGAATAGTTTTGCCGAAAACATTATTACACTCCAGCAGTAAAAAGAATTATTTTTGAAATGAAACTGGCTTTTGTAAAATATCAAATGAAAATTTAAAACTGTTAAGGCAGAAAACACACAAAAAAATGCAAAAAAAAAATTCATTTCCAAATACCACGGATTCTAAAACTTGATTTAATTTTTTTTGTTTTTTTTTTTTACTTTAAAGATTACAAAGTTTCTGTTGATCTTTTTCGTTTACAAGAACTTGCTACATTTCTTTTTCAGCTTTTTTTTCTTTCTCTTTTATCAGGTTTTAATATTTATTTTTGGGTTGTATTAAATGAAAAAAAATAAACATAAAAACTGAATAAAAAATAAAAAAAAAATTGGAAAAAATGAAAGAAGAAAGAAATAATATTTTGACACACTTTTGTTTAAGCAATAACCCACCATCAGCAACTCTGTCTGACGTTTTGTCTGATAGTCAATATATTTGCCATTGTACCACTTTATTTTTTGTTTTTTCAAGTTTTTTATTTTTTAAACTTTTATTGTCTCTTTTTTAAAAAATTTATATTATTTTTACACAATTTTTTTTATACTTTTTTTGCTTATTACGAGGTTTTTATTTTTTACGAATTGTTTTTTTTTTAACAAATAACATGAGCATTTCCTGCTCTGCTCTTATTGTCTGTATTGAAAAGGGTTACACTGAGCAACATATGTATGTATTTGAATTTCAGCAGTATGTGCCAGCTGCCAAGGTTCAAACATATGTAAGCATTAATGGTAGAATAAATACCCACCCAGATTAAGCCATATTGACTCAATGTTTAATGTACGAATTTTCTTCCAGAGATATAAACGACATCCAATTTATTTTCACGATCAATTTCTAAAGCTTTAATTTCAAATTTATGCAGTCCTTGGTTACTTATTGTTTATAGCAGGATAGTACATAGATCTTAAGACTTTCAGATTCTAAATCAAGTAATAATTTCCCAGGCGAGAATGTATGCCGTAAAAGGACCAATAAATCTATCCATCAACCTGATGTTGAGTAAAATGATCATTGTTATTTATTTTAGATAGTCGCGCAGCAATCAAGATTTTATTGATCCTTTCACCATAAGGACACAGTGTTTGTATCGCTTTACATACATACATAACATAATTGGTCATTACAACGCTTTAGCCAGGATTACGGCCTAGCTTCTCACACCACTCATGTTGTGTGCCTTAATTTTATACTTGAGTGGCGGGACCTACAGTTTAACGTCGACTCCGAACGACAGATTTTGAGAAACTTTTCCATGGGAGGTTTATTTACTCCCAGAGTTTTTGCCAGAAATCTACTGAGAGGAAGTCGCCGAAGAAATATTTCTTTTTTTTCATATTTCGCTTTGATGTCTGGCCTGGGGTTCGAACCCGTGCTCTGCGTCTAATAAGCAAGCAGCACACTACCTACTAGATACGGCGACTATAAGTACCGAATCTCCTTAATAGTATTGATGATTACATTAAAATATACATATGTAATGGGCTTCTCCACGTTACGAGGGATAATTTGGAAATGTTTTCAATGTATTCCAGATCCAAAAGTCTGCATCCCATTAACGAAAGGTCCATATGTTCTGCGAAAAAGGATAAATACGTTTTTGGTCATTACAACTCTTTAGTCAGGATTACGGCCTAGCCCTTCACATCATTTATGTTGTGTGTATTAATTGTATACATGAGCGTCGGGACCTGTAGTTGAAAGTCGACTCCGAATGGCAGATTTTTGAAAAACTTTTCATGGTAATTTTATTTACTCTCCGAGTTTTTGCTGGAAATCTGCTGAGAGGAAGTCGCCAATGAAATATTTCTTCCATATTTAGTTTTATTTGAGATGTCTGACCTGGGGATTGAGCCGTGGCCTCACGTCTAATAAGCCAAAACACGACCTACTGGAAAAAAGGAGTCTTCAATTAATTTTCTTGTATTTTTTCCATTTTTTTTTAATTAAACGGAACTCTGATTTATTTCGTAATTTAAGTCTTTTTGAATTTCTGTCAGTGTATTGCAAATTATTGTATATGTACATATATGTGCATGTGTATTGAGATTTTTCTCATTTGTTTTTATGAATGAATAGCAACAGAAATCACTCTGCACATGGGGTTTCAGTTTAACACACACACACACATACAAACAATTTCTGGTTTCCACTACTCATGTTGCGCCTGCGCACAACTGACTCTGTTTTTAATTTGTTTATACAAGTATTATATTTGTATGTATGTATGTGTGTATGAATATGCATCACAATTTTTAAATTATCATTTTAAAACAGACATTCAAAAACACAGAAAAAAACAATTTAAAATCCATTGAAAATTAAGTCAATTATATGTGGGACATTTAACAACAACAACGGCTATAACAACAATAACATTACAAGAGAGACGACAGGTTAAAATAAAAATATTTACAAAATACAGGCAGGCAGCCATCATATGCATATGCATGCCATACCATGCTATGGCGGCGACAGCAAGTAAGAAGTACACAGTGTGTGTGGGTGCATCATGTACTTGAAATTTGTGATTTTGTGAATAACAATGAAAAAACAATAAGAAGAAGAAGAAAAAATTGAAATAAGAGAAGTAAAGAAAGTAATTTATGACTTTAATTTGTGTTCTAAGTTTTGTTTTCAAAGAAAAATATTATTTTTTTTTGTTTTTTTTTTTCTATTTTAAATTGCATCCCTCTTTTCAAATGAACGGAAGTGTTTAATGGGAATTAGCCTCTGTCTGCTATTCTTATTGGAATAATTTCCTTATTTTTAGAATTTTCATACGTTGAAGTAACTGCGTCACAAAGATTTTCCACCACCGTGAAATCGGCGTAGCTAATTGTGTTAGCTTCTTAGACGGAAAGTCACTGTTCAAACCCCAGATCAGACATCAAAATGAAATATGAAAAATATTTCTTCGGCGACTTCCTCTCAGTAGATTTCTGGCAAAAACTCTGAGAGTAAATAAAATTGCTATGAAAAGTTTCTAAAAAATCTGTCGTTCGGAGTAGACTTTAAACTGCAAGTCCCGCCACTCATGTATAAAATTAACACACAACATACCCACTACGTGACCCCTTCATGTGACCCCCTACATTCTTTAATCGTAGAATTTGTCTCTCATACACGTCCAGGCAACTCCATACGTTCGATAAAGCCTCCATGCATACGCTTTTGTGGAATAACACAGGGAGGATGAGATACATAATTGCGGAGTATTAATCAATTAATTGCATATTGATGTTATAATAGCAACTACTGGCAAGAGTTATTCTGTATTCATCTGAACTTCAGACTGAAATCATTTTTACTGTTAAACTGTTTGACAATACCGAAGATATATAGGGTGATTTTTTAAAAGCTATAGGAAAATTAAAAAAAAACACATAAAATTCAGAAAAATGCATGAAATCTTTATTTGAATCGATAGTACGGTCCATATAATTTAATGTTTGAAGATTATTTCATGCAAATGTTGACCGCGACTGCGCCTCAAATGGTCCATCCGCTTAGTCCAATTTTGGCATATTCTTTCCAACATTTCGGCCGGTATCTCACGAATAAATGCTTCAATGTTGTCTTCCAATGCGTCAATTGAAGCGGGCTTGTCTGTATAGACATGAGCTTTAACATAGCCCCACAAAAAATAGTATAAAGGCGTTAAATCGCACGATCTAGACGGCCAATAGACCGGTCCCGAACGTGAAATAAAATGTTCACCGAACTCGCCTCTCAATAAGTCCATTGTTACGCGTGCTGTGTGGCATGTGGCACCGTCTTGTTGAAACCACATGTCATGCAAGTCAAGCTCATGCATTTTGGGCAAAAAAAGTTGGATATCATCTCACGGTAGCGCTCACCATTCACAGTTACGTTACGATTCCACCAGCCCATAAACCGCACCAAACTGTGACTTTTTCTGGCTGCATTGGTAGCTTTTGCAATGCTTCTGGCTGATCTTCACTTAAAAATCGACAATTCTGCTTATTTACGTATCCATTGAGCCAAAAATGAGCTGACCATAAAATGGAAGAAGCGCGCGATGAACTTTCTTAACAGAGCACGCATTTTGATAATAAAATTCAATGATTTGCAAGCGTTGTTCGTTTGTAAGACGATTCATGGTTAAATTATAGACCAAACTGAAGATGTTTGACAGTGAAACAAAACACGAAACGTGCGTGAGCTGTTTAAACCAGTGTTGCCAAAAAGATAATATCTAAAAAATCACCCGTTAGTTGTTGGCCGCGTTCTACTATCCGGTATTTTGCACGTCCCAATATATCAGCAATACAGAATTCACTTCGTTTTGAATTTATTTGTATCCAGACTCGTCTCGGTCAACTCTCTTCCTACAGTATCGAAGGACAGTTAAGACATTTCACTTAATGTACCCAATTATGGCCATACTTCGAGCAAAACTAATTCGATTGCGTGAAAAGAATACGTCCATAAAAGGTGGCATTTGAAATTACATTCCTATACTTTATTACCATGTGTAAACGATGTGAATATTCTAAAGTAAATGAAGAAATCTGTTACAGGATTTTTTTCACCATTAAAAAAGGGAAAAACGCTACAGAAACATGAAGAAATATTTAAAAATGTTTGCAGTAATGAATGCTGTGAGTGAACTCCGATATCGTTTCAGAAATTTCTATTACGACTATGCATCGATAAAATTTAGTAACCACTGAACATGAGAGGCACCCAAATTGACAAGGAGATAGTGGTGACACTCTGTAAAGAATTTGATCCCATTTTTGAAACGAATCTCTTTACCAAAGATGAAAAACGAAATAAAAAAAACAAACTTCTTTCAAATCTTTGTTTATTTTAAAATTTGCTTTTGGCTTAGAAATTTCAAAATTTAATTTCCATTGTAAGTAAGCAAGTGTACGAGTATTGCGAATAAATACGAGTACATTCATGAAAAATTAGTTCAACAAAATGCTAAGATTGCAAAATAATTGTATTTAGAATTGAAGTATACGGGGAGAGATCGAATGAAATGCAAGAATATGCTGACATTGTTGTTTCCCACGTTTAAATTGCAAAATTTACGAGTTATTTTACAGTCGTTGAATAAACATCTGCATATATTGTATGCTATAGTTGTTGTTGTTGTTGAAAATAAATTTTATTTAATTATACATTTTAATATAAAACAAAAACAAAAAGTAGGCTTTTGTGTTATAAAATTGCAAATTTATCGATTTGTTGTTGTTATCGTTATTGTTCTTGATTTTATTCTCCATTCGAAAACAAATTGTTTTGAGGTTAAATCTCTCATGTAGTTGAACACAATGAAGTTGGTTGGAGAACTGCATGCAAAACCAGCGAATCAACCATTTGCTCTATTAAGCGTTTTTTGCTGACCTTCCATTGTTGAGATACCGATACCCATACCGATACCGACACCGAGTATCATCCGTTGCCTTAGCTTAGCTCAGCTCAGCACAATTATTTTGTCAGAGATTTCCGTTGCTTGCATTAACAATTTGTAGGCGTTCCATTAAAAACAGATAAAATAAAATGTTGTTTGTTTTTTAATTTTGAAATTTATAAACAACTTATGGTTTTCAGTTTATTTCATATGTAGAAATTATAGCAGAGGCTAAGAGACAATTTTTGTTTTTTTCTGCTATTTTCCTAAAAAATTTGATTTTCAAACAAATTAACAAAAATGTACACCTTTTAGAGTAGAATGGAATGTGAACATACAATATTTAACGAAAGTTATTAAACAATTAATAGGCTTTTTAAATATAAAAGCTATTGAGTTTGTGAACAGAAATGGTATTCCAATGCTTATATGCCCATAAATATTCTTTGTTTTTCCTAACTAAACTTAATGTAAATGTCAATACTTTGTTTTTGTTTATTTTGTAAATCATTTCACCTTGACCTTAACGTATTCAAAGCGTTATTTGAATGGCTTTTAATGTTTCCCACGTAAGTTTAAAGTAATTAAACGCGACTTAAACAAAATATTTTAGTGTTGAGTGTTTAGAAAACTTCTTTAAAAGCAACTGAAACGTAGAAACTAAATAAAGTATGTTTGTGGTTTACAACAAAATCTAAATAAATATGAGAAAGAAAGAAAAAAAATAATTATAATTTTAGGCTTGGTTTAACAAAACGTTGTTCCGTCTCCGTCACCATTCCCAACACCCTTTCAGCCTCACCCGCACCCTCACTTGAATTTTGAATTTTTACATCAGATTTTATATTCAAATGACAACCATCAAGCTGTGTGATGTGTGTTTTAAAACCCACAACACAAAACGCGATTGTTTCACTGCAAATTCATTCAATTGTGCTGTGTGAGCAACACTTTATAAATAATTTTTAATGTTGAATTCATAAATAAATTTAAATACCCAACCCGGATAAATATTCTTACAAAGATTTTTTATTTATCAAACGTTCTTATATTAAAAGAATTTAAATTAAAATGAATTAAAAGTTAAATGGATAAAAATGCATCACTTTATATTCTAATTTTATAAAATTAAGTTATTCAGTTCGCATTCCATTCATACACGATACGATGAAGTAAATTTTTTTTCAATGTTCAAAGAATTTGAGATTAAACGAGCATCTTTTATAGAAAAATTCGTATCTAGTGGGAAAAACCTCGAATGATTGATTTAGTGAGCACTTAATGTCAGCTGCTTACTATAATATGGATGCAAAAGACACTCTCAATCCTTCAATCGAGCTCATAGTCAAGGATTCTCTGGAGCACTTCTTTTTTAAAGTCGCCATAACCCGTTCACTTTTTCTTAGAAGTAACCAGCGTCTTGCAAAATTATTAGATTGCGTTATCAGATGAAAATTCGTATTCTTGTCGTCTGTTCGTTAGATGAAAAGCCGCTCCACTAAGTTAATTTTTCTTTCGTTATGCGTTCTATTGGCTACCTAACACATACATAATTGGCCATTACAACCCTTCAGTCAAGCTTACGAGCTAGCTTCTCAATACCACTTATATTGTGTGTGTTAATTTTTTATACATGAGTGGTGGGGACCTACAGTTTAAAGTCGACTCTGAAAAACAGATTTTTTTGAGAAACTTTTAATGGCAATTTTATTTGATGCTCAGAGTTTTTGCCGGAAATCTGTTGAGAGGAAGTCGTCGAAAAAATATTTTTTCATATTTTTATTTTGATGTTTGACCTGCAGTTTGAACCCTGACTTTAAATCTAATAAGCCAACAAACTACCTACTAGACTACGACTATTGGCTAGCAACTTAGTTCAAATAGGGCGATCGCCTAGTGACCTTCGAGAACATGACACGTATTCCACGAAATTAAAATCTTCTACAATACATGTGTTATTTCTTATATGCCTTACATGATGGTTTACAATTATGCACTTGCTAAACGCGACCAAGTCATCTCAGCTGCAGAATTTTAATGCTTTTTATACTTCATTTACGTCGACCTAAAGCTTTTACTATACTTCAATGTGGTAGCAAAACCTGACGATCATCTCGTCAACTACGAATCTTTACCATCCGATAATGCCCACGATTAATCGCATATTTTTGGCTGCCAGTTGACATCAGAATTTCATCAAATAATTTGTTCTGGAAATCATTGCTGAAATATATAAATCGATCTTTACATACGTGGTGTAGGAACTGAATGACGTTCAGATCCATGCCATCCAGTTGAAATCCATTAGAATATCATTATCATGTTCCTGTATCAAATACAGTCATTGCAATATCTGTCTCATCTTAACACGTTGACTGCCGACTACGAGATAACTCGTACATTGCATTCTCTTCTAGAGTGCCAACTACGAGTTATTTCGTACTCACTAAACCTGCCATTTTTGTGTACCTACGAATAAAATCGAATCATATCAGTGCTAGAGTATCGATAAATGGCTTTAGGGAAACGAACAAAAAGTCAATGTTGGCTTGCGCGGCCATTTTTCTGAAAATTGCCGCTGCAGTCAACGTGTTAAATAAGGCCCCATCACGATGCCTGATCAAAATCTGCACAAGACAGCTATTTATTGGTGGATTTTGTTATTCATGCATTTTCTGATAAAGAACACCTATTCCGTAACCTATTCCTCCTGCTTACAATATAAAAGTGTAAATAAAAAATAAAATTATCGCTAAAAGTGTGACAGAAAACTCTTCAGCTCTTTTACTAATGTCCACAGAGAGAAAATAGAATTGCTTTTAACACCTTTTCTTAATAGTTTGTCTTTGTCGTAATAGATACATCAGTTTTGCTTTCTTTTTTACGTCGTTTCATTTCTTGTCCATTTTGCTAACATCATATCCATATTTATTGTATTCTAATGTTAATTGGTATTTAAATATTGACTTTTATTTTCTATTGTTAATCCCCCAGTACACAACACTACACAACACACTCTCTTACAGAAAGAAGAGGAAGAAAACCTCATTGAACTCAATCACAGTGAATTTGATTCTCGAGGCGTCGCTGGCAATGTTCGAACGTTTCTTACATTTCTGTTTTGATTCTTGGTTCTATGTATGTGTGTGTTTATACTTAAATGTATAATGGCGAGAGAAATGCATAAAGGCAGACGACAAATAATCATCGCTGTACACATGTAAAAATAAACATGTCGTCGTCGTGTGTAAAGAACGTGCGTAAGATCGTTAAATGCATTCGTATGATTGAGTGTGTGTATGTTTGTGTTTTTTTTAATGTACTATAATGCAAAACATAAACAACAAATCTTCTTATTAACCACATGTAAACATACATGCATGCATAAACATGTGTAATAATACGTACACTGTAAAGCTACAGTTGAGAGTATAATTGTCCTTCCTTAACCCTCATACAGAGTATTATGCAGACACTACTACTATGCACAAAGGACAAATTCTAATGCAATGCCAAATGAAGAGCTAAATACTGGGATAAGTTAAGTTGTTTAGTTGCTCATATTTTGCTAACGCCACTGAATAATGAATTTCCTTTTACTGCACCTTATGTTGTATTATTTTTGCCTCTCACTGTTTATTTAACTACATTATCGTGTATGCTGTTCCATATAAGACGATTAACACTAACAACAGGAAACAAAAGAAAGCAAAGAATACATTTTCCTTTTTGTTTTTCTTCTATATTTCCCATCATAAAAGAAGACAAGCAGCAAAGAAAAGGAAAACTTGTGTTTCTTTTCAAATTTTACAATTTTTTGAGTTCTGGTGAGTTCTTAAATCACACACTACATCTGCAGCCAAACATCTCTACAACAACGCCATTATAATACAAATTAAAATCGGAAGAGTACAATTACTTCTGGTGTATGTATGGTGCCTTTGCTTTGCTTTGCTTTGAGTATTTAACTATGCACTCCAGTTTGTTATGGAGTTTCTCTCTCTGTACCTTTTTGTCTTACAAATTGTGTGACGTTTGATGTTTGATCAAATCAAACTGCGGTTAGGTTATGTTAGCAAGATTAACTCCAAAAAAAATTAAGGAAAACAATGAAATAGAAATGTATGGAAATTAAACCAATTTAAAATGACAGACAGCAACTGTCATTAATGCATTGTTATTTTCATTAGTTTAAACAATTGTTTTTCAGTATTTTCCTTAAAATTTCCTTGTTTGTTTTCCATTTTTCCATTTAATGTTGGTACGCAAATGGAGTTTTCTTTTTATTTAATTTGGATTGTTGGCTACATATCAGTTGTGATGAATCAGTAGAATAATTGTGTGAGTTTTATTTTTTTTATTTTTTTTTTCATTTTAAAAATGATTCAATTGTCATTTGAAAGAGTGAAAAAACAAAACAAAACTAACCACAGGAATTACTCATACTTAATAGCGTATACGAACGCATGGCTTTGTATTTGTTTTGCTGATTTTAGTTTTGCTTGTTTTTGTTGTTATTGTTGTTGCAAATATTCCATATTTAGATTTTGTTGGGAGTTTTCAACACAGAAATTTATCACGGGCTCTGTTGACAATGAGTAGCTTTCATGTGAGCAGCAGCAGTACACTCACAAAAAAATATTAAATAAATACTCGAATATATTTTACAATTTTATTTAAATGTCTTTAATATTTAAAATATTTTTAATTATTTACATATAAGAATACATGTTTGCTTTAAATGATAAGAGATCGCACAATTATTTTCTATTTACGAATCATAAATTTCGAGTGTACACTCATTATATGAGATATGATTTAACGTAAGCAAATAATACATGACGCACTTACTGTGTTTCCTTGCTATTTTGATTGTTTATTTTTGTTCTCGCTCTCTCTCACTATCTCTTGTTCACCCACAACTATTTTATGTGGTATGAGCATACCAAATACAAGTTATTTGCAATTATTTTCTTTCTCCTTTTTGTATGTGTGTGTGTGTGTGTAATGTTGCCAACTATTTCAAGTTGTCAAATGGTAACCAATTTGTTAAAAAAAAAGCAAAAAAACAGTAAAAATCGTAAGTACTGTTTGGAATTGCGGTAAAGTTGTCATGACAACTTCAATAATTAATTAAAAAGGAATGAAGGGAACGTAAAAAAACAAAAAAAAAAAAATAAATTAAAGACTAGAAGGATAACAGAACAATATAAATTCTTAAAGAATGAATAAGTATTATAATATTTATAAATAATTATTTAAAATGTTATGGAAAACAAAAAATTATTATTGGAAAACTGGTTAAAAAAAAGGCGCCTGAAAGTCAAATGAGAGGATTGTAAAGATTTCTTCTATGCTTTAGGGTTTTAAAGGATTTAAGGATTTCGAGAATATTCAAATGGAATTGAATGTCTTATTATTCTTAAAGAAAATTGAAAAGTTTGCGTATTTTGGTGCTGAGGATTTCAGATTTGTACTAATTCTGAGTTTCTTATAGCGCGGTTTCCATACAACGCGGTAGACGGTTTCCATAGAACGCGCTACGAATTAGACTGGTTTGTACGGCGAAATCCGAGTTTCTTATGGCGCGGTTTCCATATAACGCGGTATGCACTCACCGCGTTATAGGAGGGTTGACTGTATATCGAATAGAAGTAAAATGCTATTGAAAAACATATCCTTTTACTGAATACTACATACATATATACATATATGTGTTTATGTTCCAAATATGATGTGATATATGAGTACTCTCAATGCAATTATAAACGAACTAACTTTTCCACTCCTTTATTGAAATAAAAAAAAAAAAAAGTGTGACAAAGCTCATGTATTAATTGATTAAAAAGTCCATTATAAATGTCACCTCTAGTACTTTGAAATGAGCCAGTTTTATTTATTAATGGATTCTTTTTTAAATTATTCATAAATTCCTTACAGCTGCGTTAGTAATTGGTAAACATTAGAAAATAATATTCCTCCATAGGCTTGGTTTAGCAAACATACATACCTTATAAAAATACTTTATTCCCTTAATTTTTTTTTTTTAAACAAATATTGACTTGTATTATTTCAATGTTTTTTACGCAACACACTCCCTCCCCCATTACTGGCTAACCAGTTCAATGTATTTCACACTTAAATCGATTCATAATTCCCTGTCTATATACACTGAAAAGTAGTACTTTTGCACTCAACCATAAATAAATAATTGAATGAACACACACACACACACACTCATTCATTCATACAAAAACGATAATCAAAAATTTCTATTTTAAAGTTGTCATAGTAATGAAACCGTTATTAAGGTTTTTTCCATCGTTAAAGGTTATATTAACGATGGAGTAACCCCTAAACAAAATGGTTAATAACGCTCTCAATATCACGCAGTTGTATTAAAAATGCAATTTTTCTTTTGCGTCTGGGGGTGGGAAGTTTATATTTTAAAGGTGTGCCTTTTAATAATCAAAAGAAAATGCATTTTTTCCAAAATATTTTTATATCCCTCAAATGGTAATGAATATGAAAATGTTTGTTACCATCTATACCAACTGGTATAGATTTTTCGCTTAAATTGCTAAAAGAAACAAACATTTTTCGTTTCATAGCAACCAGGGCTATTTAAATAGCAAAACAATAATAGTTATTGGATTCGTTTTGAATACACTCGTAGAAAATTGATAGTTAAAGATGAATATTAATAAGATATGCTTGACGTCTTTTTCGAGGGTTAAAATTGAATTCTAAAATACTTTACTTACATTTATGTCGAAGAAATCAATCTAATATACTGTAAGATATGTATGTACAAGTAGCAACAGGAGTCTCCTGAGACTTGCTGCAGGTATCCCGTTATATACAAATTTAAGCCTAATTTCGAATTTGAGAAATATTTGTATATTTTCGAAGTTATCGATTCTTTTGAACGATAATCTGCATTTTATTGATTGATGACTTGCATTATTTTGGTCGATCACTTGAGTTTCATTGGTAGATGACTTGAAATTCATTGGTAGATGACTTTCATTCTTTTGGTCGATGACTTGCATTTTATTGGTTGATGACTTGCATTTTTTGGACGATGACTTGCATTTTTTTGATTTTTCTCGATGAGAAAGTTATTATCTTCGTCGCCTGTATTATTTTCGATGCCTATATCTCCGGTTCCAAGTAACGCCCGACCGTAAGGAGACCTGTTTTGGAATATTTAATACCAGCCCACTAGTAGCATTCCCCCACAAGTCGATTTTTTATTCGATTTAGCCCCATTTGTAATGATCACTACTATTGCTCATTTACTTTGCTCTCTTATTCTATATCTACAGAATTGAATTTAATGCTAAAAAGGCAGGTGGCTCAACTATTATGGAACCTTTCCAGTTTATCTTCTACTTAAACTCGCTATTTCGAGATCAAAAATTTTTACCAACAAAATTAGTTTCTTCTTTTAAAAGCAAGGACCTTCAAGTCAGCAGGGCGCTTACCCTTCCTTTCCTTCTTAGTTATTTTTTAACGCATTAAAGAGTATGAGCACAAACAATGCGGAACTAAAACTTTTTTTTTCATTTTCAGTCATAAACTTGTAATCGCTACCGTTAATTAATTCAAAGAGAGTGTTTAAATAAAGGGTTATTAAACTCAATATTAATGTATTGAAACATAAAAAACGATTTTCATTTGTTTTATTTTTATGGCAAAAACGTGTTCATCACAAAATTTCAATTTCTGTCCTTTCTCCTGATTGTTATTAAACAAAAAAATACTTCATCTGATATGAAGAGAGAAGAGAGAAACATAAAACACGTTTAGTTATAATTTAGTTTAGCATGTTATAGAATATAATAATAAAAAAAGGCTAAATAACGAAATAAAACGAAATTCAAAACGTGCTTTTCTTAAAAAAAAAGAAATAAAACTGACAACACAACGGTAAAACAGTAAAATTTTATTAAGAGTGACTGTAACTACTGACTACCGGCTACAAATAATATTAAAAACAGAAACAATTGTCACAACAAAAACGTCAACACAACAACTCAGGTAATATTAGAAAATATTGTATGCTTTGCATATCGACTGATTGATGGCCGCTTAAAGCAAAAAAAAAACTAAAGCTTTCGAAATCAATGCAAGAACTGAAGAATGAACCAGTTAAAGGCAAAAACAAAAACAATTTGTAATAATTATTAAATAAAGCATGAATTAAAACACGTTTCTCGGATTGTTACAACATTTTTAAACAAAGAAAGACGAGAAGAAACAACAAAAACTAAAGAAAATAATAACGTCCGTTTGTTTGTTTGTTTGCTTGTTTTTATTATTCTTCACAAAAATAAGCCAAATTAGTCAACAGCAGCAGCAGCAGCACTTGTGTAATATTTAAACGTTTAAACAACAACAACAAAACCTAGAATTTCTTTATTTAGTAAAATTTTATTCAAAGGTTAGAAAATAAGACCAGCACAGAAAGCAATGGCCATGTGTGTGCCTGTGTATGAGAGAAAGAACGAGAGGATTTATGGTTTAACAGTCATGGTAATTATTTTGTAGTTATTGTATAGCGAGTGCGATTTTTTTTATAACCCCCTCCATAATAGCACAAAAAACAACAATTTCTTTACAATGTTTACTTGCTGCTGTGCCGTTGTTGTTGCTGTTGCTGTTGCTGTGTTGTGCAAATTTCAAACAGCGAAATTTATTCTGAATTACCAAAACAAACACACTAAAAATAATGAAAACGAAATAATAAAGCAAAATTATGAATAATCCCGCTATGTGGTAGGAAGAGTGTGTTAGTTTATATCAGTAGTAGTATAGTGAGAGAACATGTGCTAAAATAGCAAGTATTTGATATTTATTTACACTCACCGGAAAATGTAAATAAATGGAGAGCTTTTGTATCAATAAATAAACAAAATTTTTGTGCAGGAGGATAGCGCAAGTATATGTGTATTAGTGAGAGAGTAAATTTAGAGGGGAAAATTTAAATAAAAGGAGATTAAAAATAGATAACATAGAATATTTTTTCGATAATTGTAACTTTTAAACTTAAGAAATCAAAGCACTATTAAAACAATTTTTTTAACCTATTTTTATAAGACGAACGATTTCACATGTTCGTATGTATATGTGGAAAATACAAGAACACTCAATGTATTTTCCATACAAATAGACAAATCGTTCGGCTTACAAAAACAGGGTCTTGCATCAATTTTTTGAATTTAAAACACCCTGTGATGAACAATGTTGTCAAAACTTAATTTTTTTTAAAGAATTCTCAGCCCATAAAACTCAATTAAAGCTGGAATTAAATTAATACAAATTTTTATTGAAAAAAGAATTTAAAAAACTGTTTTTAATTCCTTAAACGACGGTACTAGTCTTTAAATTTATTCTTGAAATTCTTTCCTCTCTTTTTTGTTAGATTATTTAACTATCCACCTACATTGTTTTTAATTCAATAAAACCTTTGGTTTTTATAGCCTTTTGTTTCAAATACTGTTTTTTAAATTAATTAATTACAGTTCAAATTGAATTACAAATTAATTTTTATTTTAGATTGTTTTCGTTTTTTTTTTTACAAAACACGCCATTTATGGTCATCTATTATTGTACGTATGCGTTGCATGCAGCAATATTCGAAGTGTAGGTTTCATTCGAAATCATTTTTTCTGGCCATTTTATTTTTTCTTTTTTTAAGCGGAAATGTTTAAATTGCAATTAATTGATTTGCAAAGAAAAAATGCCAAAGAAAAAGTGATATACGACTTTAGAAGAAAAACGATAAAAAACGAAACCGAAAAAAACAGAAACCAAGTGTTAGGCCTTTTAGATATTTATGCCAAATTGTTAACCAATTATTGCTGACTCACTTATTCACACTGAAACACCATTGTCCATAGTGTTGCAAATAGACTTTTTTGTCGAGGATTTAAAAGGAAATCGTTTGAGTAAATATTTAATAAAAAAAAATATCATTCAATTGTTACAGGAAGGCAAATTTTTTTGTTTTTGTTTTATGAGAAATTTATGCAGACACAACACTTTGCCATATTTATTGATTTTATTAGACAATCTAAATATATAAACAAATTTTGCTTTTTATTTTACTTTTAATTTCAAATAAATAAAATCAATATTATTATCTCCTAATGAGTTTCTCACAAGAATCAGAATAATTTTGTTACTTACTGTAGCCGTTTGTGGCTTGTTTAGTTGGGCAGCATTAATAGAGGCGTTTTAAAATAAATTTTATTTTATAATATGCTTTATTATTAATTATTAAATTAATTTCTTTTATTTCTTCTCTTTCTTTATAGGTAAGTCGTTAAAATCTCTGTTAAACATCAACTTAATTTTAAAGAATTGTAAGTAAAATTGAGAAAAATTAACATACATAAATGTCTTCCATTAAATATGTCATCGAATTAAAGTTGAAGTCTTTAAAACAAACGTACTTAACTTTTAATCTTGGTCTTTGGTTGGGTGGTCTTTTTGTACCAAGTTTTTTCCAAATACGAAGCATCTTTGATAAGTTTTTTTATGTTAAACTTTGTATCCTCAAATCTAAGGAGTGTTGTTCCAAATCTGAAGATGATACTGTGCTGTAGCCCTTCTTTTTCTTATTAATCATGTATTTTATAGGACTTGACACGTTCCTTAACTCAAGTGCCCTCATCTATTAGTACAAATAGATTTTATTTTCATCATTGTCACCATATGTCCAGGATTCGTCACAAAATTTTTAAGATTTTGTGTAAACCTAAACCTTTATTGATGCTAACACATAGCTCCTACTCAAAGTATTCCACAAATTTAACATCTGTCTACAACATCTCTTATGATGGATCATTTACATACAAACACACATGATTGGCCATTACGTCGACTCCGATCGACAGATTTTTTTTGAGAAACTTTTTCTTGGCAGGTTTATTTACTCTCAGAAATCTGCTGACGGGAAGTCGTCGAAGAAATATAATTCATACTTCGTTTTGTTGTCTGGCCTGGGGCTCAAACCCGGGCTTTACGTCTAATAAGCGAACACACTACCTACTAGACTACAGCGACTACTGATGGATCTTTTACTCTCTTTTAATATGTTCTTCATTTTATAAGTAGTTGATGTTAAGGAAGTTCTGGTAATATTTTAAGTTCTCTAATGTTAACATAAGTCACTGGCAACATTTCAAAATTTTTTGATCTAACATAGCAATGTAGGATAAACAACAAAATGAACTCTCTCTGTATATAGGCGCCACTGTCTCTATTTTAAGCCTTTCCGAACTAATTTAGAAGTACGAGAAACTGGATATTTATGACAATTGGACATAGAACTCCATTATTTAATTAGAGCTCAGCAGTAATCTGGCTTGTACTTATTTTGCATATTTTATAGATCCAACGATGAAATATTTTCTAATGAAATTTGAGAGTTTGTTTCCAACAACCGCATCTTTTTAAAGGGCTCTCGTTGGTTCCGCAGAACAATCAGGCAGGATCGATTGAGACAAATTTGAATTTAACTAGCAAATACAAAAACAAAAAATTTTAACAGGGCTAATGTTAAAGTTAACATTGCTCTGTTAAGTGGTTAACAGAATATACGAAAAATAGTCAAGAGGAAGAAATCGCCTATCAAGTGGATTAAAATTTCCCGCAAAAACCTTTTCTACTTCTTGAATTCTAATCCGCAAACACTTTTCTTTTATTTTTACCCTCTCACTACATCAACACTCAGGAAGATCAGACATAAAAAATGCAAAACTAAAATGAACACACACATAGTAAAACAGTCTTCAATTGTTTTTGACAATTTCTGTTTTTAATTTTACGGGAAATACATGATGGAGATGTAAATTCTTAATAAAAATCTTAATTTTTCAGTAAATTTAATAAAAAAAAGCAAGTCACTTATTTTTTTTCTTTTGTTAACATTTAAGCGCTTATTTTATTGCCCCTTTTCTAAAATATAAAGTCTCAACACAGATTATTAAATTTGAACTTAAACCCTCACTCATCTTTTATTTCGTTGCTCATTTCTTTCAATGTTATTTATTTTATTTTCCAATTTTAAATTCTACAGGAGACAGAGAGGGAGTGTTGTTATCATATTGCCATTTATTTGTTGTTGTTATTGAAAAGTTCTTTGTTTTGTTTTTACAAAAATTCGCATGTTTCAAGATTATAGTAATTTTTTTTGTAGTTGTAGTGGTAGTCATTGGTATTGAGATTACAAGTATTTTGATTTAAGTAACTGTGTGCTCGTATGTGTTGTGTTGTGTGTTGTATTTACTTGCATGGCAGTTAGTTATGCATACCAAACAAGTTGTTATTAAAATGTAAACAGAAAAACAATACAGAAAAAAACAAAAACAAAAGAGTGAGACTTTTAGAGAGAAGAGTAGAACAAGAAAAAACATACAGATGAGAGAGCAACAATAGATGGGTTTTTAAATACTTTGTTTGAGTAGTGCATATTATTTAAAGATTTCTGTGGCATTTTTTTCGAATTACAAAAATTCTTTCGAAGTGTTTTTAGATTTTTATTATAATTTCGCTTTTGGTTTAAATAAAATTGTTTGTTTTTTAATTCTTTACAAGATATTTGGCTTTAAAAAGGTTTCTTTTCGACATGGTTTTAGTTCAAAAAAATATTTTCGCATACAAAAAGAAGAAAAAACTGAAAAGAACTGGGTTGGGCTCTTAAAAGTATATTTATTTGGCTGTCTTTTTTAGCATGATTTATTATTGATGATTTTCTGTAAGGCTTAATGCTTGGATTCCCTGCAGTTATGTCAGTTATTAATTCACTCTAGAATATGATATCGCAAGCAGGCTAATAAAACCATAAAACTGAGATAAATTTGTCATAAAAAAACTTTTATGTCTGCTATGCAAGGGTTTGTTCCTTCTTGTTTTTGTTGTCTTAACTCTGACCTCTTTCATTGACTTGTAAATTACTTTGGATTTTATTAGTAGGAAAACATAAAATGCGTGCAATCATGCTCCCCGCCATCAAGTTCAATTACGTGTTTGGAATTTAATGTTAAAAATTAAAACAAAAACGTTTACAAAAATGCAAATTGTGTGTTCATTTACGACTAATTTGTGGACATGCAGTCAGCCTGGTTTTTATTATAATTACGGCATATTTTGTTACCAGTTATGTACATACATACATAGTTACACATAGACAAAGACCAAAGACCCGTCTGACTGACACATGAAACACTTGGAAATTCTTAAAAGCTCTCACATTCATTAACACCACTAAACCGCCACCGCCACCGCTTATTTCATGTCATTATAAAACAATTTTGTTTAAATTTTTATTTCTTTTTTCCTCGTTTTTCAAATGTTATTGAGCCGCCACCATTTAAGTTATTTGAATAGGCATTTTTTTTCTTTCCTATAAACTATTGTGTCATATGCCATAGCCAGTATATGAGTTGTTGTCTTTTGTGTTTGTGCCTGCTGTGTAGCATGCATTTCAATTATTTATTTCATATCGTTCATGAAAGAGGAAAAAATGCATTTTTCCCCACCATTTCTTCTTTAAAGTTTTTTTTCTATCAAAGTTTTTATGTCATCAATTAGACAATGGCATGTCAGTTTTTCTTTCTTTTAATTGTATTCAACAGAGCGAAGGGTTTTGCCGTTGGGGTACATATTATTTTTTTTTGTTGTTCAGATTTTCTGACATGTAATCCAAATGAGTGTGAATAAAATAGTTACTGCTGGCTTGTCTCCATAATTAGAAGTTAACACGTCATGTGAAATCATGTAATACTTTGAAAGTAAAGCCCCTTTTTCTACACATTTTATTTGTTATTTTATTGGTTCAATAGGTTACTTTCCTTCGTGCTTAATTTCGGCATTTCAAACTAATTTCTTAAAGCAAATAAAAAAAAAAAGGAATGAAAAACAGTGACATAAAAAATTAATTTAAAGTTTCAATGAATTACTGCAATTAGAACAGCAAATGAAAAAAAAAGGAAATATTTGTTTTCATTCGTGCATTCTTGAAATTTCAAAAATACAAAAACAAAAGACTCAAGCAACAAACTTTTTTTTATTTATGAAATCGAAACGTACGAAAGGGGTTTACTTTAATTCCCAAATAAAATTTTAAAATTCCCATGATATGAGCTGCACTCATGCAATGTTATTGTATTAGAATAAGGAAAATGGGTTAAATAAAGGGAAAAGTAGTATCACACAATGTTTTTACTTGAAATCTGTTCGCCTTATAGGAAGAAAAAAAATAGTGATTTTCATTGTATACTGCTAAAGAAACACCCTTTAATCTCTTATACGACTTTTCCAACCATGTAACATTTTTTAGATGGCAACAATGCTAACAACATACAATTTGTTACGTTGCTGTTGTTATTATTGTTTTTTTTTTTTGTCGTTGTAATAACAACGACCTTAAACTGTACGTTCAATATGGAATATGAATCATTTTCGTAAATAAAAAAGAAAAATTAAAAGAATCGAGGAGACATGAAAATAAAAACGAAAAACAAAATGCACACTGCTACGGCCATATGAAAATAAAATAAAGCTTTAAGAGTAAAAAAACCTCTTGAGAGTAATATTTTAGCATTAAAAACAGATCCAAGCAATCCTTATTTCTGAGACTTTACTGTAAAGAAATATTTACAAAAACAAAAAAAAAAGGAAACAACAAAAACAAAAATAAATTAATTTTTGTAAAGAACACCTGGGCTATAGGAAATTAGTAATGGGTTGGATGGAATGGGTTGAATAGAAACAGCAAAGAGAGAGAGAGAGAGAGAAAAAGAGAAAGAGAGATAGCGCTGAGCAAAGGAATATAAGATGACCAATAATGCAACAACGACAAGAACAACAATAGCAAGGAATGGAACATTATTTAATTGTAGCTTACAATTCTCCAAATATGTAGCTGGGAATACTGGCTAGGGCGACTCTAAGAAATTAAATAATTAAGTAAAGCCAATCCATTGCTGCTTATACATATGTTGAAAAACAAGCCACAAAATAATTATTTTTTAACATGAAAACACAGATTATATGAACGTTCTAGAGGCTAAAGAACAAATATTTCCTGCATTTTGTATTTCGTTTGATTTATTGTAAGTATTGAAGTCAGCGTATGATCTGAACATAATAATAATATTCATTAACAGTTGGAAAATCTATGCTTCTAATGGAATGTGAGTAAAGGAATTAATAATAATCATGCCATTAAAGCGTTTTTCGTATTCAATCCTGAATGGATTATCTTTAAATATCGAAATGCAGGTCATTCGCACAAATATGCAAGTCATCGATAAAAACATGCAAGTCATCGACTAAAAAAATGCAAGTTATCGACAAAAAAAAAAATGCACAACACATCAAAATGCAAGTCATCCGCACAAATATGCAAGTCATCGATAAAAACATGCAAGTCATCGACTAAAAAATGCAAGTCATCGACAAAAAAATGCACAACACGTCAAAATGCAAGTCATTCGCACAAAAATGCAAACCATATTTAGAGGAATTGGAAACTTTAAATTTTTAAAATTCTAAAACCATAGTAAAATTATTTTTCCTTCATCTGCGGGGCGATATAGAGACTAAGAATTTTATACATCACACACACAACCAAATGATAATCACTTAATAACAGGATCGAACTATTGAGTGCGACTGCATAATAACATCTGAATTATGTCTTTGGAGTTCCCAGATATTTCCTATAGATGTTCATTGTCCAGTGGTAGAGTGATAGTTACCTTTTGAGTGGTAAAAATACATAAAATTTACCATGATTAAACATTTAGATTTTATTGTAATGAAATATAAAGTTTCGTTTGAAATCGTTTGTCTTACAAAAACCGACCCCTCCCTACGTTGCCCGTTAAGAGTGGTCAGTGCTTAGTGTGTAGATAAGATTAAAATAAAAGACTTAAGCAACGAACTTGACTTTGCATATTGAAATATTTATTTTTTGTTGTTCAAACAATTCTTTCTGATACATATTAATTACAATATTTTTATTTTTTTAGATTTAATTTTAAAAATAAAATTATATATTTTTATTTAAATCTGTTGGTTTTTTAATTAATTTTTATTTTATTTAATGTTTGTTTTTTTTTCTTGGTTTTGTTTTTTGGGTGTGTGCTTCTTTAGGCTTTATTTGTGTAATACGAAAATGAATTTGTGTAATATGAAAATGTTTCTTCATTCATAAATTAAAGCTTTAATTTGACACTGCTGAAATATTTCGAATTCAAAACATATTTCTTAATGTTGTTTTATTCATAATTTTTAAAATTTACAATCTTGTAATCTCATGATATTTATTTTTTTCATCACCTCTTCTTTCTTTAATTGAATTAAGTCTTACAAAATGTTGCCCTTTTTGGTTTTGAGTCATAAACGTTTTCCTATTTCGTGGTAAGCATTTATTTAATTTTTTTTTGTTTGTTTTTTGTTTGCCATTGTAACTAAGTAAACTTCATCTTAACTTGCCTTAAATCAACGCCTTTTCTTTCAGTATTTTAATTTAAATTTAATTTTTGTTTGTTTGTTTGTTTGCGTTTTTTCTTTCGTTTTCTACATATTTGTCATGATTTGTTAAAAAAAAACAATTTCATTTCGCCTTTCGCATATTCAATCAACAGTAGCCACCGCCTAATATTCATTTTTCGTTTCTTATTGTTTTTGTTTTTATTGTTTTTTCTCGTGTTTAATTGTTGATTTTTAACAACGATTTTTTGCTCATTATATTTTAAATCTTTGGCTTCTTTTTTTTCAGTACCTCTTCACACAATTTTTATTTCTTTTTTCGTAAATAGTTTTAAGATCCCCATCTCCCATCTGTGAGTGAACTAAACTGATTGGGTTTTTAATTTATTTTTAGAATTTTTAAGTGTTGTTAACTTAATTGTTTCTGTTAACTTAACATTTCATTAACTTAACAGTCTCTGTTAATTTAACATTTAATTAACTTAACAGTCTCTGTTAACGTAACAGTCTATGTTAACGTAACAGTCTATGTTAACTTAACAGTCTCTGATCTCTTAGATTGAACATCCAAATGATAGGTTCGATCATTCTATAAAATTTGAGTTTTAGTTCCCTACGTAACAATGATGGTCTAGAGAGCCTGGCGACCTTGGTTTACTAGGCAGATATTTCATATGATTATCTTTAGATGGCTTTTAGTATATTTGCTTTTAAATTAGTATTTTCCATTTAACTGAAGATATCTAAGTTTTTAAGATTCTGGAATGTTATTAAATAAACTGGACTGTATACAGTCCAGAAAAAATAAAAGACTTAAGACACAAACGTTTTTAATTTTTTTTTTAATTCTGCTTTGGCTGTAAAGAATTTAAGGCGCCTTAGCGGTAGGCCGAAACACATTATTTCAAAGGCTAGGCAAATATCGTGGCCTACATAAATATGTATGTATGCATGCTCATAATGCTTCGACTATAAGCTTAAAATATTGGGCATAATGCCAATATTTTTTAAAATTTATTGACGAAAAAAAAAAATATTTTTATTCGTTATACGTGCTGAATTTGTTGTTACTGCGTATTATTGTATTGAATGTGCATCATCATCATCATCATTATCAGCAATTTGTTGAGTTGTTCCTTTGTTAACTATTTTAAGAAAACCATTGAAATTCTTATTCATTCGTTTATTTGTTCAAGCAATTGAATGAATTTCCGTGTGATTTAAATAAATATTTAATTATTAATGTATGCAAAAGGAAAAACAAATATTAAACGAATGTCTGTCGGGCTACACCATTTAAAGAAAACGAATACGATAATAAAAATCGTATTTAAAATCTTAAACAAAAACAAAAAAATGATTGTTTTTAAACCCTTATACGCAAACAAATCATGCAACCACGTAAAAGAAGTCATCAAGGTAAGGTAGAATAAGAGCTTCATACAAGCGTCTAAGCGTAAGGGACTAACATAACAGGTAGTACATAAGGACAGGTCGCTTCTAAAGGGTAGATGTTAAGAGAAACCTTGAAATTTCTATGAGGAACGTATTAATTTTAACCGGTAATCGTATTTAAATTTCTTAGTTCGAATGTATGTACATAGCAGCAGCAGTAGCAGGTAATTTTTCTATTTCATATTTAAAGAAATTCTCAGAAAATATTTATGTTTTGTTTGCTTGTTTGAGTATCTCACAAGAACATGCAAAGAAAATAAAAACGTTTTTGAAATTTCAAATTGAAATTCTAAAGCTTATGCTAAGCAATGCATACGTATGTATGTGTTTATGACGAGTACAATTTATAATTCAACATTTCTTGAGTACATATTTATTATGCTACAAGCGTTTGTTTTATAATTCTGCTTTATTGCGGTGGTGGAGGCAGTGGTGGTGGTTTTTGTAGTCAGAAAACAATGGCCTGAGAGATATTTCAATGGAAATGAAAACTAAAAAGAAAACAAAATTCTCTTACCTTTGCCTTTAAGAATACTTAATCAAATTGTGAATCCTTTTAGTTTTTATTTTTGTTTTTATTTCTTTTCATTTCTTTTTATTTGTTTATCACTTAAGTTCTGTGTCTCCCACACTCCACTGAACTGTTTTGTGTTTATAAATGTCTCCGCCGCAATCGTCATTGTTGTTGTTGTATCTGCTTTGTTCACCGATTCTAAAGAATTTGTAAAACGGAAGGGAGCGGGGGTGTTGAAGGATGTGATGTGACGCCATGGATGACGAAGGTATGTGTAAGCAAATCAAAAGAGGAATTTAAAAGAACCAACTCATATGGGAAATTTACAATACTGCGTCGTATTATTATTTATTATTCCATACATACATACATGGATGGTTTGCTGTTGACAATAACAAAAGACTTAAGACACAAACTTTTCAATCATATTCATTGTTATCGATCAAAATAGAGGGAGGGTGGATCAGTGATAAATAGTTTCTGTATGATTATATTGGAATTTCATATAATTTACATAAAAGGACAGTGGAGCTCATAACTTATATCTATCGTTCATAGTGTAGAAATATGACCTATATAGTCTCTATAAAAACTAGATCACCTCGATTATATTTTTTAAAGTTTTCAAATTTTGTTTTCATAAATTCTTGCCATGACCTGACCACCGTATGTATATTAAATGGAATCGGACCTTCTAAATTCCTGAATGTGTGTGATGATAAATTCGAATTTAAAAACGAAAGACCCAAACCCACACTCCCCGCAGCGCCACTTTTCGTCCTTAACATTTTCAAAATTCAATTTCTCTACCACGGTTCGAAAGAGGACTACCTGTGGACTACCATTTGCATACACTTAGTCGTGTAGGTAAACTATTTCTTATATGTTCCCATTTTGGCCACTGATCTTCTAGAGAATTTTCAATAAAAAAAATTGATATTTTGAAAGCCAATATTCTCAATAAAATATCACTTTGCATGTGACTATGGTGCTGATTATATTAAGAGGCCTTAGAAGCTTCCTTTGCATATAGTATGGTACTCATAGACCTAGTATTTGCCCTAAAATTAGCTCCTAAACAAGTGGGCTTGTTCAGATGGATACTGCTAAACAGTTAACAGTGCTTTGATAAAGACAAATTTTATTCTGTTAACGAGAAATGTGGCGCTGCTAAAATTTATGGATTGCGTCTTGGATTTTCAAATTCGAATTTATCTTCACACGCATATTTCCTGATCTCTTATTTCATACAGACATAATTGGCCATTACAACCCTTCAGTCAGGATTACGGCCTTGCTTCTCAACACCACTCATGTTGTGTGCGTTAATTTTATACATGAGTGGCGGGACCTACAGTTTAAAGTCGACTCCGAACGACAGATTTTTTGAGAAGCTTTTCATGGCAATTTTTACTCTCATTTCGTTTTGATGTCTGACCTGGGATTCGAACTCGGGCCTTTCGTCTAATAAGCCAACACACTACCTACTACCTACTACCACGGCGACTCTCTTATTTACTGTACTGAAAATCCCTTCCAACCTCAATCAATTTAATATATTTTGATAGTTTGCATCCAATTTGTAATGTGCCATGAAAATTATTTCAAATGCTCCAATAAATACGGCATAAATTTCTTTCGAAAAATCTATTTTCTTATTTGTAACGCCTTTACATTATCTTCTATTGAAATAAGAGTTTAGTTGGTCACACAATATGCAACAACAACAACAAATCTCCCAGTCGTATTCAATCCTAATCATTCGTTTATCTGTCTGTCTGTCTGTATAGAACACTTAAACTCTGAGCAGAATACGAGTACATTCATGATATGATTTCAAGAAGAAAAAAACTCTTTCAAGAGTTGAGAAGGAGAATGCTTTACAGAGATTCAAATTCTTTTGTTTGTAAGAGTTTTTGCGTGTAAATAAAACCACCACCACCACCACTATTGCACATAACGTCTTAAGCATCTTGAGGAAACCGCTCATCTATTCATTGGATGTGTATTATATTCTGAAGAGCATTTGGCAGAGTATTAAATTAAGCAGGTCATTTGAACAACATTACCTTTCGTTTTCCTGGTTTAATACAAAGAATTAAAAAAAAGAAAGAAAAGAAATTCTAAAACTATGCCGGTTAAATTGAAATGTTTTTGTTTTAAAATCTCAAACTGATGACAGCCACAGCAATAGAGATTTCCGCTTTAGAAACAAAAAAAAAAACAAAAAAAACAAACAAAAACGTTTTCAATTACATCAGTCAGTGCTGATACACGATAAAGATTGAAGCCAAAGGGAGAAAGAAACTTTCAAATGCTTTCTGGATAGAGTTTGGCTTTAAAAACGAACAAAAAAAAACTTATTGTCACTTAAACTGTAAATAGTTTTTTGTTTTTTTATTAAGAAAGTTTATTTTTTATTTTTATTACATGCTACTTAACAAATTTATGTATATTTGTATACAGTGTCGTAGAAAATTAAAAGAACACATACTAATTTATATTATAATCTGAGGAAATATATGCGGAAAATCACAAACTTTCAGAATTTTTATCAGCAATGTTCGCAAGGTTCGAGTGACTCGAATCATTCTTCAAAATTCTTGGTTACAGTTGCATTTACAACAAAAAAAAAAAGACATATAAGCAAAAAAGACAGAGCAGCAAGCAGAGCAAACACTCAACTTTCTAGTAAGTACTTCAGTCTTCGTACGCGATTCATACTTATTATGTGCTGCGTGTACATGTTGAGTTGTGCAGAATTGAAGTCAATAACATCATACGTGTTGTTAAGTATGAATATGATGAGAACTTCAAACTTTGAATATGAGTACAGGTTCCATGATATTAAATTAAGTATGAATGCGTATACATAAGTATCAGAAATTATGAGTATGATTCGATTCTACTAATTTTTTGAATACTCATCTCTGATACATATGTACATAGCTTACTACTAGAGCTGAACCAAGTACACGTTATAAAGATTCATTGGGGTTACTAAGCCCCATTTCAACTAAGCCTCTAGAAAGAAATCTACACGGAATTCTCTCCTAATTGCACAATAATGCTGGTCAATGTCAGGGGAACCAAATTCAATTTGAAGAAGATTTAATCTTCTATTAAATACTCACACCAAGCGGTTGGTGTAAAGGTGGACTCTTTTATTAACAGTCAGTGCGGAAGATGTGTCACTATATGCCCAGCTTAAGCAAGTCTTGTAGACTATTTGAATTACAAGCCCAAATCAACTTTAACCTTAAGCGTGAACAAGTGAATCAGTGATTGGAGAGAGTACATGTCAGGAAAGGCTGTTAATAAAATTTTCTATTCTAGTGTGCCACAATCTTATGAGGAAAGTGTTGGCTTTATAGAGCGGAACAAAAAAAGTTCAAACCTCGGCTCGATCTTAAAGAAGAACTCCCAGCACCTCATGGATAAAATAAATGCACACAACATGGATGCAAGAAGCCAGACTTTAATCCAGAGTAAAGGCCAATAATGTCACTTGTATCGGTCGCTGTTCGTTGTATTTTGTAAGGTATAGTCGGTGACGAGAAATCAAACAAAGCTTTATTGAAGGAACAAGGAAGGAACAAACAAAGCTTTATTGAAGGAGGGAGAAAACTGGGAAAACGGAGTCGCCGTAGTCTAGTGTATTGGCTTTTTAGACGTGGTACAAGGTCCACGTCAGATATCTTGAACATAAAACGAAATATGGAAACAAATATTTCTTCAGCAACTTCCTCTCAGCAGACTTCTGGAAAAAAACTCAGAGTAAATAAAATTGACATGAAAAGTTTCTCCAAAAGGGTTGTAATGACCGATTAAGTAACTGAGTAATCTGAGATATTTTTTTCAGTGAACACCATGCCCCTCTAAAAAAATTCAATTTTTATTCCAATTTTGTCTCTTTTATACGAATTTTTTTGGTAAATTTCACCCATCCTATTATATTTGCCCAACACTGTATGCATATAAAAGAAATTATTTTGATTTGTTTTCTGTTGCCAAAAAAAATTGTTTTTTCTTTGTGAAAATTAAAAAAAAACCTACAAATAAAATTAAATTAAACTGGTACCATTTCTTTTTCTATTATTATGTTTTGTTAATTACTTTTTTTAATATGAGTATACATACATACATAGGTATTGCATTTGAAAAAGAAATGTTTATTTTAAAACATTTTGTTTTTTTATTTCCTTTTCACCGGCTTATAATTACAACACATTACTAATTGGCTAATACTTGTTGTATTTTTACATTTCATTACATTTAACATGAGCAACTGGTAACTGCCACCATTCCCTCCTACCACTTCTTAACACTTTTTCTTTTTCGCCGTGTAATAAATTTCGTTTCATTTTGAAACATTTTTTGCATAGATTTTCATTTTTTTATTCATTTTTTTTTCAGACCAAAATCCTATTGCCTACTGCCATTTGGAGCGTTGTTAATAACAATTGCCGTAATTTTGTTTTTGTTGTTATTGCCTTTATTTCTCGTCCACTACATTGTTTTCCATGCTCTCGTAGTATTTAAGGCCACAAGAAAACGATTTCTTTGGGGTCTTGGGGTCAACTACTGAAAACGTGTTGACTTTTTCTTACCATTTTCTCTACGTATGTACATACGTTAACTGTCGATTTTTCAGTTTCTTTGTTTTTTATATTCAAAACACTTTAAAAAGTTTTAGAATTGTAATGGTTTTTTGTGTTTTAAATTGTTGTTGCCATTAATTTCTTGTTTAAATGTTGCACAAATTGAAATGGTAACAACACATTTGTTTTAAATGTGAAACCTTAAAAATGTTTTCTTTTCGATTATTTAAACGTTTTTCTTCTCTTATTTTTCTTTTCAATTCCAAATCAATGCCTTTTTAAATCAATTACGAGAGAATTTGTTTGGTTTTTTTTTGTTCTTCTTCTTATTTTGTGCTCAATTGATTATTAAGTTAAGCCTCATTGTTATTGTAGTTATTATTGGGGTCGTCATACTGGTAACATGCTGTAATATTTTTGATATGAATTACAGAAAATTAAAAAGTGTCGAAAGAACCTTTCAAGGGCTTTGTAATACTAAGACGTCAAGTAAAATACTTCACTTCACCTATTCTCGTTACTATAAACATTACTTACATCCGCCGAAACAGGGAACTCTTATATATGAGCCAATAACTCAACGGTTATTTTAAAGCTTCTCATCGACTTACTGGACATGGCGAAGATACCCATTAATGACAGTAGCTTTGGGTTTCACTGTATTATCACTATTTCAACAGAATATATTCAAGATGTATTCGTACATGTTTACTTTGTACACGTTGGTCAAGTGAAGCGCATCCGCATTTGTGGTCGATGGATTACAGACAGAATTTCTTTTTTGCTCACACTAAGCATCCTAGTTCCATCACAATGTTCTGCATGAATAGAGGCCATACCCTGAGTTTTAGTCATATTGAGAGAAAAATGTGTGTGAAGATAAATTCGAATTTGAAAATCCAAGACGCAATCCATAAATTTTAGCAGCGTCACATTTAGCATTAACAGAGCAAAATTTTCTCTTGACAGAACAGGAATGTGTCCTTAACAGAGCACTGTTAACCTTTTAATAGTATCCATCTGAACAAGATCACTAGTTTAGTAGTTAATTTTAGGGCATATACTAGGTCTGTGAGTACCATATAATACTCAAAGGAAGGTTCTAAGGCCTCTTAATACAATCAATATCAATTTTTTGATTGAAAATTCTCTGGAAGATTAGTGTGGCCATTTTGAAACATATAAGAAATAGTACACCTACCCAACTATATGCAAATGGTAGTACCCGTGGTAGTGGGTTAGCTGGAATAATTTTGAGAGTTGAGAAAATTTCCGCCTTCCATCCACACTAACCAACCTTTACATTTTAACACTTTTGTTCACAAGTAATAATAATTGCAAAGTAGAAAAATAATCTATTATTGCCACTGTTAAACAGTTAACAGTGCTCTGTTAATAGCAAATTTTAACCTGTTAAAGGCAAAAAGTGCCGCTGCTAAATATGTGGGTTTGCGTCTTTGGTTTTTAAATTCGAATTTATCTTCACACACACGAGAAGAAGAAATTAAAGTTTAATTTTGCTCATTACAATCCCTTAGTTAGACTTATGGACCTAGCTTTCCACTTCACCCATGCTGTGTGTGTTAATTTTATTCATGAGTGGCGAGTTATATAGTTTAAAGTCGATTACGAACGACAGATTTTTTGAGAAACTTTTCAAGGCAATTTTATTTTACTCTCAGAGTGTTAAGGGAGAAAGTCCTCGAAGAAGTATTTGCTTTCCTATTTCATCTTCTTCAAGATGTCTGGGCTGGGGTTTAAACTACGGTCTCAGGCCTAGTAAGCCAACACACTACCTACTAGATAATGGCTAGCTTGTATAAAATAAACGAATAATTTTTTTCTTACTCGTACCAGAGACTTAATACTCACCTCTCTTCTCACCTCTCTTCATCTCTATACTTGCATAGACAAGCATAAGCATAAGAAGAAATAAATAAATTGTATTTATAACAACAACAACAATGTCACTCAGTCGTTATTATTATTGGTGGTATTTTATTTGAAATGAAGCCAACAAAGCGTTAAAAAAAACGAAGAGGAATAAAAAAAACAATTTTTTTAAAGAAAATCGTACAATAACCTTCGTTACATGCGACAACGGCAACGACAACGACAGCGTTTGTGTGTGTCCTTTAAGCAGTCAAGTTTACAGTAGACAGTGAACTTTTTTCTTGATAAGAGGATTTGAATGAAACACAATCAAAAAGAGGTTATAAAATACAATTCACATACATACATATGTATAGGCAAACAGAATAAGAAAATGGTTTCACCATTGAAGGAAATTTACAAATTTCTTTATACCGTTAATTTAAAATCCCTTTACTTTCATGCATTTGGGGGGGGAGGACGAAAAAAACTTAAAAGTCTTCTATCAAAACGTAACTTATTTCAATATTTTTAAGTGCGTATGTATGTGTGTGCTTGGAAATGCCGCTAAGTATGCACATGCATTTCAAATAACAATTGATTTGTCTTCTTAGTGCATTTATTGTATTCCCCCTATTCTTTCTTCTTTCGAAGAAAAAAAGGAAGAATCCCCAACAAAAAGAAATAATAAAAAAAGCAACAACTTATTGTCACTGATTTGTGGTAAAATGTAAATGAAGTGTAAAAGACGACCCAATACAACAGAAAAACAAAACAAAAAAAGAGAAAAAACACACACACAAATTGAAATGAAAAACGCTTGTAATTGTTACATGATATCGCGGTGGGTGAGTTTATTGACTTGGCATTCTTTGAATTTCTTTATGAAATTTTATTTTTTTTTTTCGTTCCACCAATTGATGTGTAATCAAGCAGCCTAAAAAAGAAATTTGCATTCAAATGATCCCATGATGGTGTGGTGTGTAGCGAACTGATGTCATTAAGGAAGTGGCAGTGGAATCCGTAGTAAATAACGTCCATACATTATAAGCCAATTTTAAAAGAAGAAAAAAAAAATAAAGAAAATATAAAATAAATCAAATTAGAGGTTTTGCAAGGAAATTAAAATACATTTTAAATTGGCATTAGTAAGGAATTTTTGAAATATTAAATTATCATAATACTGTTGTCCTTTGCAACAATAAGGACTATTAATTACGCTACAATTTGTTTTTAAAAAAATTTTAAAAATAAAATGAAAAATGAAAATTACTTCAAGGTGATTGACTTTGAAATTTATTTGAATGTGTCTTAATCAAATTAGGCATTAATTGGACTTAATTAGTCAATGCCTCCTACCAATTTATAGTTACAACGTTTTCGTAGCCAATTAACATTGATTTTTGATAACTTCAGAAGAGTTTTTTATCGTTTTATCGTCTACACACTACCTACTGAACTTTGGTAACTTCTTTGCTAAGTTCTTACAAATTTCATCCCTTACTCCCTACTAAAAGATTTACATGGGAGCGTGGCTTAGGTTATAGGCGATTTGGTTTAAGTCTTTGGAGCTCTACAGAAACATGCTTAATGACCAATAATATAATAAATATGATCGTGCCTCTAACGGGGTTAGTAAAGACTTTGAAGTTAAATTTGTATGGCGAAGCAAACATTGTGAAATGGGCAGGATGGAAAGAATTGCAAAATAGAGCTGTACAGTTTTCCACCTCCTCTACATCCAAGTAATTGAATTTCAAAAACAGTTCACTAATGACTGGTTTTCGCAATTTTTCAATACCAATAATATTGCTCTGTCTTAAGGCTTAGCTATTACAACCTTTTAATCATGATTACGGCTTAGTTTCTCTCACCAGCTCTGTTGTGTGTCTTAATTTGATCCATAAATGGTGGGACCTACAATTTGAAGTCGGATGCTTCTTCATGACAATTAATTACCCTCAGAACTTTTCCAAAAGAGTGCTAAATGATGTCATCGTTTTTTTTTTTTGTCTGAGTAGAGGCTTGAACTCGTAGTTCTCGTTGAGTAAGCCAATACGCTACATTCAAAAGACAGCCCTAGTCAGACATCAGGTTTTATATTTTGCAACTTTTTCATGCTCTCAAGACTGAATAGACCTTTACGAGAAAGGTAGAGATATAGCCTGGCTAACAGACAGTGATTCAAGGTTATGAATGTTGGAAATTTCTTCTCTTCGTCTACGCTACTTCACACAATGTTGTCTCTTGTTGTTGGGTTTCATTTCTTCAGTCTGAAACCTTGTTTCATTATCGTGAGGGTATTGAATTGTAGCATTTATTGCTTGTAACGCTTAAGTGAATTTGTCACGTGAATTATTCATCTGCGAAAAGAAAAACAAAAAGAAACACACAGAACGAGGGTTTCAATTTTGTTTTTACTTTGAAATAATTTTTTTATTTGTTTTTTTTAAAATATTGTTTAAAATCAATTGCCTGCCATTGAGTATTAAATTACTGGAAACCATGTAATGTATACCCATACCCTAATATATAGGGGGCGTAATTTTTAAATATACACACACACTCACACACTCATGTGATTTAAAATTGAATATTTATTATGATTTCCATGTGGCTTTCGTTTTTATTTATTTTTTTTATTTGAAATTTGAAATTAAATTAAATTACGTGTAAATAAATATGTAAAGAAATACGATACAATTTACAAATCATTGACTTTTACTTTTAAATTTAAATTTTTTTATAATTTTTCTCTTCTTTTGTTTCTCTCTTTGCAGGTAATTAACATGTTTCATAGAATATGGCTGTAGGATCTATTCAAAAAACGATAAGTACAGTTAATTAATATTTCTAAATCAACCTGTGAGTATTTTCTGATAATATTTTAATGAAAATGGTGTCATGGTTTTCCGAATTTTATTATTTTCTTATCATAGAAACTAAAAAAAATAAACATTTTTTTTGATATAATATCGCCGCCCTACAGAGTTTATATGGATTGTGGAATCAAATCGAATCAAATGTGTTTTGTTTTTGGAAACATTGCAACATGTTGCATTGCATATACATACATATCTTATCGCGAGTGTCTTGTTTATTTTTATCACCATAAGGTTTATTTAGGCCACCTCGAGTTAAACATTCTAGCCCTTCTTCATTCTTTCATGTGTCATCATCATTTATCATTGATTATGAAGACATTCTTATAGGAATTTTGGTGTGTGTTTTTTATATTTCTTTATCAATTATTTTGTAATTTTTCACAAGGAAATTAAATTTTTATTTTTAAAATAAATAAAGCAATTGAAATAGAAATAGAAAAACGCTTTTTTCATTGATTGCTTTAATAATAAACACAATAAGCACTAATTCCCTCATAGAATTTTGCTCGAGAGCGCAGCAGCGGCATCCACGCTTATTGCCGCCTTACCTTACAAATAATCATTTCCATATGCATCCATGTTTTCTATTTCATACAGATTGCCTCGCCGCAAGTGCTGCGTCTAATGTGTTTATAGCATTATTACACCATTTTGTAACGCCAGAAAACTAAATGCCTGACTTTTGAAAAAAAAAATTTGCTGAAATCAATCGAATTGAGGACATTTTAAGACACTTAAAATAATTTTTGTTTTTTGCCCTTATTCTTGAAGTTCGGCTTTGGTAAATGTCGTCAGTCAAGTTTGTACCACATAAGGGTGTCCGATTTTATTATATCTGATGATATTCACAGCAGTTGAAGTCTTCAAAGCGAAAAATCTCAAAACTGAATAAAAGCTAGTTAAGGCATGAGTTAAGAGTGGCTTTAAGTCACTTTTCCTGGCATTTTTTTTATTTACTCTCAGAGACTGCTGGGTAGAAATATATTTTCGTATTTCGATTTGTTCGAAATGTCTAAGCTGGGGTTTGAACCACGCCCTTGCTTCTAATAAGCCAACACAATACCTGCTAGACTATGGCAACTACTGCCTAGCGTTACACTGCCTCATGTAAATTTTTTTTTTAATTGTTTGCAAAAGGTTTGCGCAGTGCTTGTTCATCTCTTTAGTAATTTTTCTTTTTTTTAATTTTCTAACAGTTTGACTTCGGCCTGACTGATGTTTTATGATCGCATTGCATGTTTATTTTAATCTTTTTTAAGACTTCATGTTGCTTTTATTACATTTTAATTTAAAACTATTTTATTAATTTGTTTATAAAAAGAGTTGAGTTGAGTTGAATGGAGTGGAGTGGATTGGAGTAGAGTAGATTGGAGTAGAGTAGATTAGAGTACAATTCATTAAAAGTGGCAATAACATGAATAAAATTAATCGCGTTCATAGTGAAGTGAATGAGTACTGAGTATTCAAATGGAATGAAATAATGAACCGTCATTCAATTGAATTTTTTCTTTGTAGCATTTGCAGTATTGCTTAGGGCTTTTCTTCACTTCACACTGTTACTTTTATTAGAAATTAAATTATTATTTCAATTTTCATTTAAATTAATGCTCAAGGTAAACACTTACATATTTTGGGGAATTTTGTTAAATGTTTTTGGGAATTAGACCATAATTTTGAAATATAATTAAATTAATAATTTAGAGATGTTATGGAGTTTAAATTTAGATATAAAATACCTGAGGCATCTGCATTTACCGAAAAAACATAATCATAGGTGTTGCCGCCGCCCACAGCGGGTTAAAAAATTTATTTCTTTATGCTTAAAATTTATATCGATCATCTCTTTGCTTACATATTTTATATTTCTCTTTTAATGTTAAACTTAACGTTACATACTTTGTACATTTCACATTGTATTATTTATACATATGTACATGTACGAATATTCTTTGTAAATGCATGTGCATACAGATATGTATATACTCACGAATGTTAATTACTGCAGACTTACATATTATCAACATATGTACGTATGTACTTACGTTAAATAAAAACATTAACGGTTACTTTTGCACTCGTCACGTAAGAAATTAAGAAAATATAATCCAATTGGAAGTAAATGAAATAAAAAGTAAATCATTATACAGTTGGATTTCAACATAAAAGGACGAGGCAAAAATTAATAAAATTTTAAAGCTCCATGATCTTGCATATTTTTTTGTAAATTGAATTGAATAAGTAAATTGAATAAAGAAAAGAATTTATGAAATAAAAGAAAAGAGCTCTTAAAATTATTTTTGCCAGCCGTAATCCAACAATTCTTTAAAATTTTATTAATTTTTATATTAAAATCATAAAATATGGAGGACGATAAAAATGAAACCAATCACAACTGCAAGAAATGTGGCCAATTGGACAACGATGAAATGGTGATGTGTGACAGATGTGATAAGTGGTATCACTACACATGTGCCGGAGTAGGCAGCGATGTAGCTAACTATAGTTGGAACTGCGATTTATGCGAATCCCCGTTATCTACTGCTCCACAGCAAACAGTAGGACTCACCACACTAGCATCTTCATCCCCGATTGTAACTACGCCAGCGGCCACAACAACGGTTATGGTAACTGCCACAGGAATTACCTACCCCAACGTAGCAGCGCCGATTAATCCGACTTCGTCATCAATTATGCCACCCAAAATTGTAAACACTTTAGGTGCACAACAATTTGCTTCCACAACATCAAGTACATCGGTTACATCTGCAAGTGCAGTAAGAATGTTTCCTGGACAACCAGCAATAGTATTTAACACAGCACTACCATTGTATACAACACCGCCAGCAACAACATCGTTTGCAATACAGCCGAGTCAATTTCGAACAAATATAACTTCTTTTAATAACAATTTTGAAAGCATGCAAAGGCAAAAAATTCTAGAGCTGCAAAAGCTAGAAGAGGAGAGAAAAATTCAAGAGGAATTTTTGGAACGGAAATATAAAATATTATCACAGAGTGAGATTCAGCCTTTGAGGAGTACAAATTCACAGGAATCTAATATAAATTACCAAGCCACAACGCAGCTTCCATCTGTAAGTAGTTTTATAAATAATGAACAATCTTTTTGTCCACCAGAACGTGTCCCTACACCTTCCCAACTGGCAGCTAGACATTCAATACCAAGTGTACTTCCCACATTTAATGGCGACCCCGAAGATTGGCCAATTTTTATTAACAGTTTTCAAAATAGTACGGCTATCGGCGGGTTTTCTAATGCTGAGAATTTAATGCGCCTCCAAGGCAGCCTAAAGGGAAGAGCAAGGGAAATAGTTAAAAGTAAACTGCTCTTACCAGCACTCGTGCCAGATATTATAAACACCCTTCGCCTCTGTTTTGGCCGACCAGAACACATCTTGGAGCGTGCTATAAGTAGGGCAAGAGCAATGCCAAACCCTCGGGATAGGCTCGAGGTACTTATAGAGTTCGCCCTAAGTGTACAAAATATCTGTGCAACAATAGAATCATGTGGGATGGAGTATCACCTTAATAACCCAATGTTAGTAAAAGAGCTTGTAGATAAGTTGCCAAACCAATATAAACTTAATTGGGCAATGTATCAAAGGGATGAAACAGTTCCAATAGTAAAAGCATTTAGTACGTGGCTTTACCAAATTGCCGAAGCAGCTAGCAAAGTCGTACCCACTAGTTTTAGCAAAGGAGCTGCAGCGATTAATACTCATACACAAGTTAAAAATAATGAAAATAAAATATGCAGCGTTTGTAAAGTAGACACTCACAAAATTCAACAGTGTGACAAATTTAAAAGTCTACAACTCAAAAAGAAATGGGATGTTGTAAAATTTAACCATCTGTGCCGACAGTGTCTTAACCAACACAAAGGCAAATGTGCAAAAAACAAGGAATGTGGTGTCTCAGGTTGCAGGTACAAACATCACCCTTTACTGCATAATGAATCTACGGACCAGTCGACCGTAAGTACGAATGAAACTAATATGCAGCGGAACGTGCAACTCAACACACACAGTAACGATGGCGAAGAAACCCCTCTTTTTCGCATATTGCCAATCCGCATACATCTAAAAGATAATATTATTAACACATTTGCTTTTTTAGACGAAGGTTCATCAGTTACCTTAGTGGACCAAAGTATATTTGAAGGTCTTCTCCTAGATGGTACACCGGACCCCCTCTGCTTACAGTGGACAGGTGGAACTACTCGCGTAGAAAACAATTCTGTTCGAACATCCTTGAAAGTGTCTAATATTTTCAACAACACAAAGTTTATTCTTTCGGACGTACACACAGTTAAACATCTAGAGTTACCGTCTCAATCCCTCAACATGGTAGACTTGGCCAATAAGTTCCCGTATTTGAAAAAGCTCCCGATACAATCTTATAGCAACGCAAAGCCCATGATCTTAATTGGCGCAAATAACTGGAAACTAGCGGTACCGATTAAAGTTCGTGAAGGTAATTGGCAACAACCTATTGCAACCAAAACGCGCCTTGGATGGACGATACAAGGTGGCAAAATCAATAATTCAACTCAGCATATGCTAAACATCCATACCTGTGCTTGTCAAAAAGATTACAACGAAATCCATGAAGCTGTAAAAAATTATTTTCGTCTAGAAACACCGGTACCATCTGTTTTACAATCTGCAGACGACGTACATGCGTTAGAAACATTGAAGTCCACATGTAAACAAATAAACGGACGGTACGAAGTCGGGTTGATATGGAAAAATAACGACATACAATTACCAGAAAGCTACGATAACGCCTTAAGACGACTAATTTGCTTGCAGAAGAAAATCGCTAAAAATCCACTACTTCAACAACAAATGCAATCCCAAATTGACAATTTATTACAAAAAGGGTATGCGAAAAAATTAAGTCGTGATGAAGGATTATATCAGTCAAACAAAGTGTGGTATTTGCCTATTTTTGTGACATTAAACCCTAATAAACCTAATAAGGTGCGCCTTGTGTGGAATAAATGTTCGAGAAAGCGACATGCATGCTCAGCGATTTCTATGGTGGGACAAAGGTGACGAGTTATATCAGCCCAGCAAATATGTCATGCGCGCACTTACTTTTGGCGTTAATTGTGCACCCTGCATTGCCCACTATGTTCGTGACACCAACGCAAACAAATTCAAATCACAGTTCCCTCGTGCTGTAGAATCAATTCAAAAATATCATTATGTCGACGACATGATCGATAGCGAGGATACCGAGGAAAATGCCGCTCTCCTTGCAAAACAAGTAATCACAATACATGCAGCTGCCGGCTTTCATATTCGTAATTGGGCCTCTAATTCCGCTAGTGTCCTAAAACAATTATCCGACACATCAAGAGAATCCCAAGATTTCAAAGAGTGGGGAGCCACTGAAAAGATATTAGGTATGTATTGGGACCCTATTAATGATGTTTTTAAATATGTCTGCAGATTTGCACGTCTACGTCGAAACTTGATCGAAGAAGAAATAACCCCAAGTAAACGAGAATGTCTCCAGGTACTCATGTCTATTTTTGACCCACTGGGTTTTCTGTCTTGCTATACAATCGGACTTAAAATCCTACTGCAAGATATTTGGCGTTCAGACATAGGATGGGACGATCAGTTAAACGAGGCTTTAGAGGCAAAGTGGCGCCAATGGAAAACTACAATACCACTTATAAAAAACGTAAAAATTCCACGTTGTTATTCTCCAATACTTAGTGAAGCCGATAAAGTTGAACTCCATACTTTTGTCGACGCGGGTGAATATGCTTACGCCGCTGTTTGTTACGTACTCGTTGAACATAAAGGCATAACAACAGTCACACTTGTTGCAGCTAAATCAAAAGTGGCACCACTCAAACCAATGTCAACGCCTAGAATGGAGCTGCAAGCGGCACTTGTTGGTGTAAGATTAGCAAACAAAATTAAAACAATTCGTCGTTTACGCATAACTTCATGTTATTGGTGGTCCGATTCAAAAACCGTGCTTCAGTGGTTACGAATGGACCCAAGGAATCTACAACAATTTGTTATGCATCGAGTAGGTGAAATTTTGGAGCATACAAATATAAGTGAATGGAGGTGGGTACCAACCAAAACGAACCCAGCAGATTTTGCAACGAAAGTAACCACACAAAAGGATATCTCCTTATGGTTTGATGGTCCTGAATTCTTGCACAATGCACCAAGTCAATGGCCCGAATGCGACGACTTAGGCCCGATTGATACTTCCGAAATAAGACGTCATTTACTAGTTATCAACAGGAAGATCGATGATTTCAATTATCTCAACGTCGAGTACTTTTCGAATTGGAAAAAGCTATATCGTGCGGTATCAACGTTTATTTTGTATTTAACAAAAGTGAAAAATATGAAAAAAAGAGTTATTGGTACAAACGAAGTAAATTTCGATATGGTCCAACAAGCACAGCGTTTCCTATTTAAGGTAGCTCAACAAACCGAGTTCAATCAGGAAATTGCTGCGCTCAAGTACGGAGCGAAAATCGAAAAAACAAGTAAGTTATACCCATTAAACGTCTACTTAGACAGTTACGGAATTATACGATGCCGTGGCCGAATAAAACGTCTTAATAATCACGATGACGAAATTGTGTTACCAAGTAACCATCACATCACATTTCTCATAGTACGGTCATTTCACGAGAGTCTTCATCATCAGTTTCATGAAGCAGTAATCAACAAAATTAAAAGCCAGTTTTATATTTTCCGTTTACGTGTACTTTATAGAAAAGTGCGTACGTTATGCCAGGTATGTAAGAACAATGCAGCTGTGCCACAGCCCCCACAAATGGCAGTTTTACCAGCGGCCCGCCTAGGTGCCTTTCAACGACCCTTCACCTTTGTCGGCATAGACTACTTTGGTCCTTTAGCTGTGTCCGTTGGTAGAAGACGAGAAAAGCGATGGGGAGTAATATTTACATGCCTCACGGTTCGTGCCGTACATATAGAAATTTCTTATAGTTTGGACACCAGTTCCTGTATTCTCTGTATCCGAAACTTTGTCGCCAGACGTGGAATACCCCGCGAGATATACACAGACAATGGCACGAACTTTAAGGCAGCTGAAAAAATACTCAGTGAACAAGTAAAACAAATAGATTACTCCGGCATATCGCCAAAATTTGATAAAATTAAATGGAAATTTAACCCTCCTGCTGCCCCTCATATGGGCGGAGCCTGGGAACGGCTTATAAGGTCAATAAAAAATGTTTTGTATACCTTATACCCCAAACTCAACTTCAACGACGAAACTTTAAAAAATGCACTGTGTGAGATAGAATTAATAATTAATTCCCGCCCCTTAACTTTCGTCTCGGTAGATCACGAAGATGATGAAGCCATAACCCCGAATCATTTACTACTCGGCTCGTGCGATGGCTATAAACCTTTCTTTGAAAATAGTGAAAGCCTACGTCAACGATGGCATCAAACACAATCATTTGCCGACCACTTTTGGCGAAGGTGGCTTAAAGAGTACACCCCAATAATAGCTCGTAGGGGCAAATGGTTTGCCAAAGTACCACCAGTTGCAATCGGCGCCATAGTCATCATCGTAGACGAAAATCTTCCCCGGAGATGTTGGCCAAAAGGCAAAATTATCGACACCGTAGTCGCAGAAGATGGTCAAGTTCGGAGGGTGACAATTAAGACGCAGTTTGGTATCATGCAAAGACCAGTGACGAAGATAGCTGTTTTGGACGTCAGCAATGATCATAAGCAAGCTCACCCATAGTTTGCTTACGGGTGGGGGAATGTTGCCGCCGCCCACAGCGGGTTAAAAAATTTATTTCTTTATGCTTAAAATTTATATCGATCATCTCTTTGCTTACATATTTTATATTTCTCTTTTAATGTTAAACTTAACGTTACATACTTTGTACATTTCACATTGTATTATTTATACATATGTACATGTACGAATATTCTTTGTAAATGCATGTGCATACAGATATGTATATACTCACGAATGTTAATTCCTGCAGACTTACATATTATCAACATATGTACGTATGTACTTACGTTAAATAAAAACATTAACGGTTACTTTTGCACTCGTCACGTAAGAAATTAAGAAAATATAATCCAATTGGAAGTAAATGAAATAAAAAGTAAATCATTATACAGTTGGATTTCAACATAAAAGGACGAGGCAAAAATTAATAAAATTTTAAAGCTCCATGATCTTGCATATTTTTTTGTAAATTGAATTGAATAAGTAAATTGAATAAAGAAAAGAATTTATGAAATAAAAGAAAAGAGCTCTTAAAATTATTTTTGCCAGCCGTAATCCAACAATAGGATTGTACAGCAACAAACATGATCATGGGAAGGACAAACAGTGTCAGCTCTTGAGAAAGAATATTGAATCATTGAACAAAATTCCTCCCATTAGTAATAGAATTTGATAGAAGATAATCCCATTATCCGAGAATCTTCTGCAGTAAACCTAATTAGCTTAGGAAAATCTGATTAAATAAATTGCAACAGATTCCAGAAAAAAAACATGGTTCTCATACCAACGCTATGACGTAATCTTGACAGAAGTGTTGTAATGATCGATTAAGATGTGTGTAAAGATAAATTCAAATTTAAAAACCAAAGACGCAAACCAACACCTTTAGCTGCGCTACTTCTTGCCTTTAACAGGGTGAACTTTGCTATTAACAGAGCACTGTTAACTGTTTTACATTGACAATAAATAAATTAGTAGTAGCAGCAATTATTGCAGACTATTGACATAAAATATAATTCTCATTATTATCATTATTATTTGTGAATAATAGTTTTGAAATCTATAAATTATTCCAGCTATCCCACTACCACGGTTCGAAAGAAGATCCTCTGGACTACCAAATGCATATAGTCTGTATGTTGTACTATTTTTTATATGTTCCCAGATGGCAACTGATCTTCAAGAGAATTTTCAAGCAAAAATTGATATTTTCAATGCCAATTTTCTCAATACCATATCACTTTATATGCGACTATGTTGCTGATTATATTAAGAGGCCTTGGAACCTTCCTTTGCATATAGTACGGTACTCATAGACCTAGAATAAAATTAACTCCTAAACAAGTGGGCTTGTTCAGAGGGATACTGTTAAATAGACAACAGTGCTGTGTTACGGGCAAATTTTGTTCTGGTAAGAGAAAATTTTGCTCTGTTAACGCCAAATGTGGCGCTGATAAAGTTTATGGATTGCGTCTTTCATTTTCAAATTCAAATTTATTTTCATTTTTATTTATATAGTAAGTAAGTTTCTCTGAAATATTTATAGTATTACCAAAGTTATCGATAAAACCGAGCATGAACTTGCACTTAGTTATGCTACTTCTTTTTACTACACCTTATATTAAAAAAAAATAGCTGAATGAGTGCACTCTTATTGGACCACCACTTAGTTGGTATCATTAAATGATCTTACAAAACTATTGAAAAAGTATGAATCAGCAGTTTTTGGTAAAAGAAGTGGAAAGAATTTCGTTAAGAAAGATGTCAACAAGATGACTTGAAAATTTAAATCAAAAAAATCTAAAAAAGAAAAAGTCTACCAGTTTACAGTGTGAAAAACTAGACTTTTTTCACAATAAATTTCAACCGAATTCTTTTGGCGTTTTTTTTTTTCTTTTGAAAGAGTAACTTTAGTAAAACGATGGCTGGCATGGAATGTATTACGAAAGTGAATTGTGTGCTGCAGTGGTTTTAGTTGTTCTGCATTTTTTTTTTTTTTTTTGGTTAGTACAGTGGATGTACAACATTTCCATGATTTAATACCAAAGTATACTAAATAGACCAAAGAAATGTGAAGAGAAGGGGAGATGAGAGAAGATTAGCTAAAGGATTGCGGCAGAAAGAAAAAACAACAAGAAAACATTTGTAAATATTATAAATTGTTGCCGTATGCATATGAATAAAAAGATACATTTTTAAAAATTTATAATACAATCGAATCGCTAAAAGCTATGTGTGCACATACGAGTACATACTTAGGCAAGTAAGTCTCTCTCTAGATTTCTAAGTATCAACTTAACACCTACAGCACGTTTTTTCTTTCTTTCTTCCTTTTACTTTTGATCAATACTTCGTTTTTTTCCTTTCTTTTTTGTTTTATTTGCCAAAAATTCACCGTTATTGTTTGAATTATTGTGTTATAACAAGTGATTCGATTTGATTTGTTTTGCTTTGTTTTGGTTTGGTTTTTTACAGTTTAGGCCCACTTTAATTTTGCTTTGTTTTTTATTTTTTTTTTTTATTTCAGTGCATACAATAGTATATTCCTACACACACTATGTATGTATGTACATATGTATGTACTCTACTCCATTTATTTTGAGGTTTTCTCTTCTTTTTTCTTTGCTACCATGGCACCGTAGCAGCTGCTTCAAAAAGTACTTGTATTGGCGTGTTTCATATTTTTTTTTTTCAGCTGCAGTTGCATTTATTTCGTTTAAAATATTTTTTTGCTTCTTTTTTTTATTTTTTTTTTTTACAAATTTTTCATAAGAATTTGACGTTGTCTTCAGTCAATGTTCGCTAAAAGTTTTGATTTTTTTTCGTTTGCACTGATTTTTGTTTTGTTATTGTAACAGGATCCGTAGAAAATATTTAATTCTTGGAATTTATAAAAATTAAAATATACACACACATACATACCTATTTAACTATTGTTTGCATTTTAGCAAAAATATTCCATTAAAAATAAATAGAATTTAAAATTCAAATACAAATTCATTAAAACATAAGTGGAATGAATGAAATGTGTTTGAAGATAAATTCGAATTTAAAAATCCAAGACGCAAACCATAAATTGTAGCAGCACCACATTTGACATTAACAGAGCAAAATTTCCTCTTAACTGATCAAAATTTGCCCTTAAGAGAGCACTGTTAGCTATTTAACCGTATTCATCTGATCAAACTCACTTGCTTAGGAGCTAACTTTAGGACTTATGAGTACCGTACTATATGCAAAGGAAGGTTCCAAGGCCTCTTAATATAATGACCAACATAGTCACATATAAAATGATATGGTATAGACAAAATTGGCATTGAAAATATCAATTTTTTGATTAAAAATTCTCTAGAAGATCAATGGCCATTTGGGAACATATAAGAAATAGTACACCCTACAGACTATATGCAAATGGTAGTACAGAGGGCCTTTTTTCGAACCGTGGTAGTGGGATAGCTGGAATAATTTTGAGAGTCGAGATTTTCAATTTTAAAAAAATCGATCTTTGGCCAAAAATATGTATTTGAAAATTCTCTAGAAGATCTGTGGCCATTTGGGAACATATAAGAAATAGTACATCATACAGACTATATGCAAACGTTAGTCTCTAGTCTAGAGAATTTATACAAAAATCGATTATCCCAAATCGGTTCCCAAATAATGCTGAACCGTAACGAAAACTGTTTTGGTGTCCTTCACACCATGGCTATCCAGCCCACTAGGTTTGTTTCCCTCACCATTCTATTTTTTATCCTATTTTGCCCAATTCTTTGTGGAAAGATTACTGAGAATTTCATCTACGAAATTGTGAATTTACTTTCGTATGTATTTAATACAATTTTTAAACACATGTTTGAAATAATACCCCCTGTAATGATGCTACACCTGTTTCACATATTTTTTTATTTTCATTATGATTGTATTAATGTATTCATTTATAAGACGAAATCATTATTTAGTAATTATTATTTGAAATAAATATTTTACTTTGGTTTGTTCACATAAACATACAAATTATGTCATTCATCAACAACATCATCATCATCATTATCGTCTTTTTCACATTAAAGGTGCAAATTAAAAACAAATTTTATAATAAATTAAGAAAGAAATTTGTTTTTTGAGAAATTTTTCATCATCGTTTAACAAAACTGTGACAAAAAAAAATACGTTCAAATTTGTTAATTTAATTTATTCAAGCTTCCAGAAATATTTCCGATTAGCAAACAGAGAGGTTTTAAGCAAAATACTCTGTAACACTCTAATACTATGTTCACGTATGCACCTTTATTGCGTAAATCGCAATTAACGCCAATATTGATCTTAATACTTCATATAAAATCTCAATTAATTATTGATCAATTAAATGCTAATTGTTATAATATTGATTAAAACTTTAAATACAGCACTGTCATAAGTCTGTTTTGTGAGCACATTATAAGTAACCGAACACTTCCTGTTGATATTTGACAACTCAAATGTCAACAACTACAAAAAAAAATGGCAACTTGCAAACAAACACAAACAAAAATTACAAAAACACGCGACCAAAATAAAAACAATGTTGTTGTTTATCAGCTGTTTAATGAATATTGCGTATATTTATTATACCTAAACGGGTAAAATATTGTTATCAATTAAACGACTATTGTTCTCAATTAAGTTGTATACGTGAACTTAGTATAAGTGGTGATGCAGTAAGAAATTTAAATAAGAAAATTGAAAAAGAAACTCCGCCAATAAGAAATAATGTTGTTAAGCTTTAAACAAAACAACACTATTTTATCTTTCTCTCTCTATTCTCTCCATTTTTCGAACCTTCTTTTCTCACAGGATTGGGCATATATTTTCCATTTTATTTGCTGTATTGCTCGAGGAATTTGATCAGAAATAAATTAAAATCAAACACATTAATGGGTACCCTGGTAGTCTAGTGAGTAGTGTGCCATTCTATTAGCGTAGGGGTCATGCTTTCGATTCCCACCAGAGACTCTGATCAACTATACTTCCTCAAGCATATGGTCTTTGTCACTCTGTTCTCTCACGATGATTATTATTAAGTATCGTCCTGAAATGTAAGAAGATGATTAACAGTTATTAGGGTACGCAGTACGGCTGTCGCAAATCTCGAAACCAACATTATGACAAATAAAGCCTAGAATTCAAGCCATTTAAGACCATACTGAGAAAGTAAGAAAAGTCACATCAACTACCGTGGTGAGAAGAATTACAAAGACACTCTGAGGCTATACCGACGAGAGGAAGCCTATAAGTATATTAAATCGCACTTACGGAATGTTTTGCCTTGTATTTACACCGTATTGGCTCGGTAGCAAGCGTATTGCAGGGCGTATGGTGAAGACCACAGACGCTTTTATGTCATAGCCTGGCATTGATAAACCCGAGGTGACAATATTTTGAGAATGATATGATAACTCGTATCAGAGCAGTGGACTGGGGGATGTTTCCTATAGAAAGTATGATAGTAACCCTAAATGGTGAGCTCACAACAAACCCCTAGGTTGCCGATAGGCATGACGCACTTGGTTGGTCTCCTCTGCTTCAACCTAGCTACCTACATACCTAGCTTATTAAATTGAAATATAAGCGAATAATATGAAGCTCGTGATTCATATTTTATTTGTACATTTGTCAAGATTTTTGCATTCTAAATAATTCTTATATTATTCCAATAAAATTAATTCACCGTTAATTAATTAAAAACAATTTATGAATGTGATTATTGATCAAAATATACGCATTTCCTTTCCAATTGCTGCCAATCTCAAATGAATGAAATTTCTTAATGAAAATTTGTTAAACTTGCACTCTAAGCTAGAATTTAAAAAATATAAAATAAACTAAAAAGCGCTTCTTTTTTGATTTTCTTGACAGAGGCCGGCCTGATAATTTACAATAATTTTACTCTCATCATCGTTTTGTATTGATGATGATTTTGATTTGAATGAATGCTCATGGATGTGCTGCGCTCATTGTTTATGTGTAACCAGTTTCGTTTCAGTTGTTACCCATAATTTATCGAAACCATCATTATCGGAATAAATTTCATTAAAAAACGCTTTAAAATATTTATAAACAAAACGGGGTCCAATATGTGTACATACATACATAAATTATGCACCTGTTGCCGGTTTATTTCAAGTTTTTTTCTTTCTGTAACAACTTCATTCATCAGTTTGAAAAGTTGTTTCATTTCCCCCCTCGTATTATATTTATTCAAGTCATCTTTACATAAAAAACAAACAAAATCAAATCAAAATAAAATTTTAAAAATTAAAAACTCATCGTAATTGTCAAGAAAGAACCACTTACTCAACGTTCTTCTTTTTTGGGTTTTCAAAATTATAATTTGAATGTGTCAGTTTATTTCTTTTCTTGGGTCGCCTTTCTGAACATTTTCTACGATTATTTTATTTGGTTTTTTTTTTTATTATTATAATTGTTATTGCAGTGACCTTTTCAAAGAGCATTTGCATTTAATTTAATAATTCATAAGGCTTTTCGGTTTTTTTCTTTTTTTTTGTATTATTTTTTTCTAAGTTGCCACCACTTCAACCAGCCACCACCGCCGTTAACACTAAAAAACAGAACGAAAGCCGCCATGCAAATGAAAGTTAAACGAACGGCCATGATTGTGTGTGTGTGTATGAGTGTTGGTTGGTTGGTTGCTTGACCCCATATGACCATTTTTAAAACATGTGTCGTGCCCTGTATTTGGAAAAAATTATAATTATTGTTATTATTGTTTTCTTTAAGGGGTTCTTTTTGTTGTTGTTTTAGAATTTTATTGATGAGATAAACTTCGAAGGGGAAATATGACTGACTCAATGGAAATTCCAACATAATAAAAAATAATTTTTTAATTACATTAAGGTTTTGGTCCATGTCTTAACAAAAAAAAACAACAAAAGATTTCTTTGTACTACACCTTAGACACTCAATTCTCTACTTGATCCTTATGTTGATCAGACTTCCGCGCCCTCTTTTCAGTTTCAAAGTTTTGGTTGTTATTGTATCTACGCTTTGTGTTTTTACAATTCCCTTCTATTACTGTTATTATTATTTTTCTTTAATTCTGTTTTTTTTTCTTTTATTTTTTTATTTCTTTTAATTTTTTGTTTTATTAAATTTTTTTAGTTTCCATTTTTGTTGTTGTTATCGATGGTTAATATTTGTTTATTATTGTTGTTGTTACTGTTTGTTTCTAGAGTATTTTTCAAGGTTTTCTATATACATACATACACATACACACATGTATACGTATATGTATCTACATATGTATGTATGCATGTATTGTATGCGCGTATACTATTTTTATAGTGTATTATTATTTGACTTTTCTTGTTGTTGTTATATTTGTTATTATATTTTTCTGCTTCACGATGCAGGAACCTGTTTAAAAAAAAATAAAAATGTGAGAGCGAAAGAGGGTAAAAACATAAACAATATAAAAAAAAACTCTTGCATTCTTTGAAAAACTGCAGCACAACGTGAAAACAACCATTCAACCAACGAACGAACGAAAGAAACATCAGGCAATATCAACAACAGCCATCATCATCATCATCATCATCATTGCCTTCGTCGTCATCGTTCGCCGCCGTCTTCATCATCGAACACAAAATATATCCAGCGATCCATCCAAGCAAAAAAACAGAAAGGAAAACAAGAATGGTAGAAGAAGTTGAATTAAAACGAATGTGAACCAAAAGAAAAACGAAAAGACGAAAAATAATAGGCAGGCAACTGCATGTGTTTAAAGGAAAATTTACAATAACAACAACAACAAAATATATTTTCAATGTTAAGAAATGAAAAAAAACGTAAAGGAACTCTTCAAGCCATAATAACGATGATAATGATGATAAGAAAAAAATATACCTCTTTTCCATATTTTTATAGCAAAGAGAGAGCGAGAGAGAGAGTGAGAAAGAGAGAAATTTATTAATAAATTGTGTTCATCCATTCTACTGTTCACTGACCACAAGGAAACAAAGAAAACATAACAACCAACTGCCATGCCATGCCATGCCATGTTATATTTGTATGTATATTCTGCGGCATTTTTTATAGAATTTTTTATTTTTTTTTTATTTAATAGTATTAGTGTTGCTATTACAGAGACAGTAGCCGCGGCTATGCTTATGATTGTATTGGTAATGGTGGTGGTGGTGGTGGTGGCGGTGGTGTAACTAACCTATAGTAACCACAATTTTTTTGCTGGCGGTCTTTTCATTCTTATTAAACAATCTAACACACACACGTGCTCGCATTGATAGGTAAGAATAGGATGGGTATGTTAAGAAAGAAGCTGTTGGTTGGATAATGCAGAGGTTCTTAAACATATAAACATAATATTGAAAATAGCGATTTCTTTAAACGTTAATATTGCCAACACTGTTTATAGCTTTTCAGTATAGAAAACAGTAGAAATTTATAGTTTTCGAAGAACAATTTTAAAACGGAAGTTGAGTTGCTATTATAGGCTTATGAATGTCCAACTGAAGATATATTTTTTTCCGGAGCGTTATAAACATCGGGAGCACACATATTTCTTAATTCCGTAAAAAGTTAATTATTGTGTTGGTCTATAATGCTTACGTTTAACTGTGAACGGATGAACTTATTTCAGCTTTAAAGGGTTACGATGGACATACATACATACATAATTGGCCATTACAATCCTTCAGTCAGGATTACGGCCTAGCTTCTCACACCACTCAAGTTGTGTGCCTTAATTTTATACTTGAGTGGCGGGACCTACAGTTTAACGTCAACTCCGAACGACAGATTTTTGAGAAACTATTCATGGCAATTTTTATTTACTCTGTAGGGTTTTTGCCAGAAATCTACTCAGAGGAAGTTGCTCGAACACGGGCTTTACGTCTAATAAGCGAACACACTACCTACTAGACTACTACGACTAAGAGTTACGATGGAGCTGTTCTTAAAATTAGACACCTTCTCAGTTATATTTCTCTCGTATTATTGCGCGGTCGAATCACAAAATGCTGAATCCGCAATATGCGCCTCTTGTACGTCCCGCATAAAGAACGCAACGATAATTTATAAAGAACGGAAAGTTTTAAGCTAGAATTAGTCGAACGTTTACGAAACGTAACGGTACGTACTTTCGTTTTGTCTAATAAGCCAACACACTGTCTAATAAATTAAGACGACTTCAGAACTCACTCACTTAAGCCATAAGTCTACTCTGCTTTTTAATTCTTAACTTGGCTAGTTGAGGTACACTTCATTTTTTTGTTTTTTCAGTTACGTCCCGTCTATTTATTATCTGTCTAACCAAATGAACGCATAACTTTGGAAATAAAATGAAAATAAATCCGATTTTTCTTTCTTTTTTTCTTCTTTTTTTTTGGTTATGAAAATATAAGTACAAAAAGATATGGAGTTAGAAGAGACGACATACCATATGTGTGTACATACAATATACATACATATGTACGATGGAAAGTTTGGGTTGGTTGATTGGTTGTGGAATTCCCTTTGAGACATTTGAGGCTACAGTTCATTAAGTTCTAGCAACCAACCAAACTAACTTACAAATCCTTCTGATAGCTATGATGACGATAGCAATGGTGATGATTATGATAATGATAATGATTCTTTTCAAAAGATCTCCATAATTTATGGCTTATGAATGTCTTTTCAATGAATGTAACGAGTTTCCTCCATATGTTCCAGGCTGTGTTATGTTGTTTTAATAATAGAAATCGGGGAAAAAAAAACATTGGGAAGGTGAAAAGGAAAGGAAAGGAATAGAGGAGAGGATAACGAAGTAATAGATTACATTTTGATTAAAAATTAATTACGTTACAACAGCAACAACAAACCACAACAAACATGATGATTAAATCATATATTTTTGCTTTCCTTTAATCCATGAATAGAATTCAGGGAGATGGGGGACAGACGACGCGTTTATCTCATTTTAAACTAAAGTTATGAAAAGGTAAAGGCGTAGAAATGATGTTGAGGGGGAGGTTAGAATGGAAACACATTCAAATTCTGTCAGTTTTTCTTTTGATTTCTACTCTCTTTTTTTTTAAATATGATTTGAGGGAATTATTTATTGCCTTTCGTTAATGCGTGAAATGTATGAATATGGATGGGTGCTGGTGGTGGTTGATTGTTTAAAAATGTCATAAAATTTAATTTATTTGTTTTTGTTTTTGTTGAATAGAACAAATATTATATTTATTATGTATTCTGCTTGTGCTGACTGCTAAAATCATTTTAGATGGAAATTGAGATAACATGCACTTTTTACAGTTACAAATTAAAAATTCGAAACTCAACAAAACAAATATCAATTACAAGTAAGATATTTATGAGCAGCATAAAATTCTAATGAATGGAAATCAAATCAATATTTTCCTAAAGAACGATTTTTTTTTGAATTATGGTTCTTGATTTCAAAATTCTTAGCCAGCCCCGTCGTTTTCTCGTCTTATCAGTTTAAATATTTCATTCTTTTTTTCTTTGTTTTTCTTTCGATAAAGCAATCGTTTGGAGATAATTTTCTTTAATTTTTAATAAAAGTTCACCCAGGAGGCGAGAATACAGCTCCAATACACGTGTTGCCGTTCGTTTTTGTTTATTTCTAACCATAAAAACTGGTTATTTTTTTGTTCAATGCGTGAGAATGTGTAGATTTTTCTGGATTTTATTGTAAATCTCTAAACATTATTGAAATTTGAAAAAATTTTAGTGATTATAAATTTTTTTTCTTCCTGGCGGTTGAAAAATCGATTATCTGGCGTGTTGTAGCATAATTTTTGTCGCTGTGTTTGTGTTTAGATTTGATTGATGGATGGGACGGACCCCAAAATTAATTACTTTTTATTGTTTTATGTTTCAAACGTGAATTTTTTGAAAGCGTGGTGAATTTGTTCGGCGTGGTGAGTTTCCAGGGTGATGAGTTTTTGCAAAGTGTGGTAAATTTGTTCGGTGTCATCAAAGTTCATTATTTGAAATATATACTGCATTACTTTACTATCAGTGGTAATGTAAGCTGCATGTGTCTAGAATAAGCAATTTTCACCTCCATTAGCGGAGCCATTGGGTTACCGACATGTATGTACTACCTTCATGCACTGCACTGCCGATTGTGTGGCTTGTGTTTGGATTAGGGATAACTAAAATTGATTAATTAATTGGATAAAACAAGTACACTTAACGAATATTGATGTTGACATTGTGTTAGTAATTTTTATTTAAAATTGTGAAAAAAGAAATTTTAAATTACTTTGTATTTGACTTTTAGAATAATTTTTAAACTCCTTGAATTCTTTTAAACAAAGACAGAATTCGTGGATATAAATAAATGGGCGATGGATGAAAACAGAAATGTTTCTTTTACTCATTGCCTTTCTTGTTTTCAACTCAAATTGTAACGTTTATTTACGCCACTTTTATTACATTTAATTGGTTTGGTAATCGGCTAAATTTTAGACAAATTCTTCACTATATTCGGCCAGTCATTGTGAGAATTAAGCAGTCATGTTGAGTAACTATTATACTGTGGTGTTGCAAACTCTCCATTGGGAGTATTGAACTTTATTTAATTCACCACTCTGTATTGTAAACCACATTGTTGTTATATTTAGTGAATACCACAACCTTTTATTTGAATAAACGAAGCGATTTTTTCAACCAACCTGCATGAGGTCAGTGTTGTCAGATTGTTTTCAAGGTTTTATCCATGTTTTGGGAATTTTAATCCCAGAAATTTTGTTTAGTTTGGTCCATGGAAAAAGGATTTATTCACTTTAATTGACAATAGTTTTAGTAAACAATTGGCAGTATTTGTGCTCGGGAAACAATTATCAAAGTCTTCTAGCTGTTGTTTGTATGTCGGAGACTTTGTGCAAGAGTAGACAAATATCGTCAATCAGCATAATCCAAATCCTCGATCTGGCGTGAGAGACTCCATGTTATTCATTTTCTCTCTGAAGAGATGTCACTCATGATATCATCCTGCACGATGGTGAATAGTTGTGGTGAGAGGGGGCATCTTTATTTTACTCTAGCATTTGTGTGAAATGTTTGAATTATATTGTAGTCCAAGCTCATAACTCTGATGATTCCGACTATCTTTTAGGGTACTTCTTTTCTTCTCAATGCTTTTCATATGGCAGTTTGTCTGATAGTATCGAAAGCTTTCATTCAATACCTTTTCTGTTTATTAAATAATTATGCTTTTATTTCAAACAAATAAAAAAAATAATAATAATCACATGTATTATAGAGAGTATGTACATATTGTGTTTTTTTTTTATTAATTTTTTTTGTAATAAATAAATATTGTCATAACATATTTTTATTTAAGTTCTCTTCTATGTGGTTGGTATGATGTTGTATTCAGCATAATAAATTTGAAACCATACATGGATGGTTTTGTTGAAAACATATCCGGTTATTAAATTCATTGAAAAAATATTTGAAAAAACAAATTCAATCACGACAATGTCATGAAAATAAATGAAAAGTGACGCTATATTATGGAAATTATCATCAAAAATTTATTGTTAGAAATTAAAAAAAAAAAAAAAACAATTCTAATGTTAGTAGCTAGTTTTACATTTTTTCAAATATGAAAAGTGTTTAAGTCAGTGTTTAGAAAAATATATTGAATTTAAAAGAATGAAAGGTGAGCGGTTTTCTATTAAAGAGACTTTGTTCTATAAAAAAAAAAACGTGATCGAAAATAATTGAAATTTTTCTTTTTTCAAACCCTCTCTGGTAATACTAATTGAACCGCTTTTGATAAAGCCAAACAATACCAAATAGTATGTGTTTGGGAATATATTTAAGCTTGACAATTTAAAGCAAAGGAAATACGAGGGCTACCTAATAGTTATACTTCGCGGAATGGCAAACAAGCTTTGCCTTATAAATAAATCTTTGGACAATAAATCTCTCTTTGACTAAATGAGCCGAATGTAATCGTGAAAGTTATCCTAAGCCACAAAACAATAAGGATCTACCGAAAATTATGAGTACGTAACTCAAACCTTATCACCGTAGTCTAGGAGGTACGGTGTTGTCTTATAAGACATGAGGCCGTGGTTAAAACCTCAGCCCAGACATTTCGAACAAAACGAAATATAAAGGAAAATATTTCTTCGACCGCTTCCTCTCAAAAACTTTGAGAGTAAAATAAAATTGTCATGAAAAGTTTTTTAAAAAATATGTCGTTCGAAGTAGACTTAGAATATTAGGTCCCGCCACTTACTATATGGGTGATGTGAGAAGCTAGGTCTTAATCCTAACTGCAGAGTTGTAATGACCAAGTAAATAACTCAAACCCAGGAACCTCACCCTAGTAAAGAAGAGCAGAGTGGTATTATTAGTTATTTTATTTCTTCACAAGAGTATTATGAGAAGAAAGCAATCAGTTAGTAACAACTTCTTTTAGACAATTGATAATCATTTTTCTAATCTATGTGAAGATAAATTCGAATTTGAAAAGCAAAGACACAAACCTACACTTTTAGATGCGCCACTTCTGGTGCCTCTTACACCACCCATGATATGTGGGTGTGTTAATTTTATCAATGAGTAGCATGACGCACAATATAAAGTCGACTCCGAATAACAGATTTTTTTGAGAAAATCGACTGAAGATCGAAGAGCATCGAATTCAATTTGAACTTAAATCTGTAGTAGACAACGTTTTAAACTATAAATCTCGCCTAACGTGGTTAAAATAAACACCTACAGCATGGGTGATGTTGAAAGATAGGTTGTAGTGCCAAGTGAACCTTCAATAATCTATGCATCATGGGATTTAGATTTTTGTACACTTGTTTGCTGAAAAACGAAAACCGTGGACAATGGTTTTCAATATTTGGCGGACATTATTAATCAAAAAAATTGCTTTGAAAAGTGAAAAAACAGAAAGTTGGAAAATAAACTCCTGTTAAATTAGTTTAATGGCAGCATGACATATAACATTTTTATTTTATTTTCGTTTTTATTTGTTAATAAATTTAAAAGTAAAGAAACAAAAATGCTTTAAAATGGCGTTTAAAATCAAAACATATTAAAAGCACATGCTAGGCTACCGTATTGGTCTCCTCATTATCTCCACGATTGTGGTGTATTTGAAGTGAAATTTTAATTTTTAAATCATCACCGACAGCAGCCAAGTTGCAGTCAGAGGGTCGTCTGCATTCAAGTTAAATATTTATTTTTTAAAAAACTGTTTTTCCCACACACATGTTCAATATTTTAAGATGAACAAATTGCTTTTTCCCCCCACATACCTGCCGCCCCTTGTTTTATATTTTTGATTTTGTAAGAGATCTTTTTCTCGTTTGGCGGAGTTTTTAAGTTTTTTTTTTGTTTCAATACAATTTCTGTGTACAAGCAAAACTTTTGTTTTCTTTATTTATTTTTTTTTTTTGTTATTATTTAATGGCACTATAATAGAGAGTGTTTGTTAACATTCATATTCAATAAATAAATCGGTTTTTAAAAAATCTTTATCGAATAACTATTACGACGTGGAGTAAGTAAACAAAGCCATTTGAAATGAGAAATTGCTCGTATACACGAGTCTTTATTGTTATTGGATGGATCTCTAAGCCTTCTTTTTTATTAATGGGTACCATAGTGTCTGTCTTTAAATGAATTCAATTTGAATGATGTTTCCGTCTTGGTTTCTTTTTAAGTTTTTTTTTTGTATTTTTTTTTAAGAAATAAATGACACCTGAAAGGAATGAATGTGTAATGAAAGCAACGATCCTACATCTGGTTGTGCATATGTTTTGAATTGTGTAATATTTTCTTCTTCTCTTTTTTACATGTCAAATATTGAAGTAACAATGTAATTGAGACTCCCCATCCACCTCCCTCTTCTTCAAAGTACAAGAAATAGAAACAATTTAATGAATTATTAGTCAAGGTTTCGATTGTTGTTTACTTAACTACCAAATGGAAAATCAAAATGAGTAGAGAAAGAGAGAGAGAGAGAGTGAGAAAGCACATGTGATTTCTTATAATCGTTATTTTATTATTAAAAAGCAAAACATAAAAATAAACAAACAAAATAAAATAAAAAAAGAAGATTTTAAATGTTAAAAAGCTTTTCAAGTCATATTTTCGTAAATTACTTCAAAATTACTTTAAAGAAGTGCTCTTTCTCATCACACACATCCACACATACATACATACATACCAGACATCAACAATGAATCGTTTTTTCACTACTCATAAGCACTCATGAAATTTTGAATATAAGTGAGTCAACAATATTGAAATTTAACTATGTAGTCTAATTCTCACTACAACGTTGATTTATGTATAAGTACAGGTTTCAATGAGTACTTATAAAATGCTATTTGAAATATGTTTGATTCATAAGCCAGTCTACTCATTTAGATTCATAACTTTAGAAAAATACTTTGAATACTCATAAATGATTCGAATCATTCTTCGAAATTTACAGTCTTAGTTATTGTTGCATTCACAAAAAAAAGAAAAAGAAAGCAAACACACAACCTTCTAGTGAGTATCTTAGTATTCCTACGTGATTCATACTTATTTTGTGATTCGCGTCTGTGTTGAGTTGTGGAGAGTCGAAATCAACAACATCATACGCGTTGTTAAGTATGAATATGATGAGTATTTTAAACTTTGAATATGAGTAGAGAGAGGTTCCATGATATTAAAATAAGTATGAATGCGTATAAGTATCAGAAATTATGAGTCTGATTCGATTCTACTCATCTTTTTCAATACTCATTGCTGATCACTGGTAGACAACCCCTCATGTTGTACAAATGAATCAAAAATATTGAATGGAAGGATTTAATTCGACAGTGGTATGGCCTTTTTTGTAAAAGGTCTGATTCGCTTCTGTTGTTAAACAATGTAAAGCTGTTCTTGGAATTCAATTTCATAGCCATTCGAATAGTAAACTTACATTCATTTTTCATCCCAATAAATGCAGGAATTAATGCCTATACCCAATATTTGTTTATTTATTCACTTTTATCGTCCACTTTATATATTTTAGATTTTCTTTTCATGTACTAAACTATACGTATATAAAATATTTTGCCACATTTGAGTGATTTTTTCGTTTTTTTTTTATTTATTTATTGTTGCTGTTGTTGTTATTTGCTTGTTTTCCTCAAGGCCAAGTTTACGTTCGGGGTTTAAACGTAATAATTTTACATGACTTATTTTAAATGGTGAAGAGGTTAATGCAGTTTCTCTTGTGTATTTTCTTTCAACGATAAATAAATTTTTAAAATCTTGTTTTTATTTCGCTTACTTCTCCCCTTCTTTCAGTCTAAAAAAAAAGAAAAAGGGAAATCACTGAACCATAGTTTTTGCAAATTTTTTCAAAACAGTTTTGCTGTTGTTTTTTGTTACAATTTAAATTTATAACGTCTGTCTGTTTGTTGTATTTTAAATAGAATGAATGAATGACTGAATGCCTTGAATATATATGCATGTGTATATTATATGAGTCAAATAAATATTTTTGTTTTAAATTTTATGTGTTGCTTTTCAAAATTGTGTTTCTTTTTCAACTCAAATTTAATTTGTTGAGGTTTTCTTAATGGTAGTCATTCAGTTTGAGCCCATTACATGGAAAATTTAATAAACACTTTAACATTGAACTTTTGCCTTCACTTGGTTACGTTTTGAATGGTTTCAAATATTTAAAATGTTAATTTCTAATCGTTTACTTAATTAATTTAAATAATTTCATATATGAAATTAATATCGTTTTAATTGATATTAACAGTCTTTATCATTTAAAGGTTTTATTTCAACGTTTATTTTAACTTTAAATAACTTTTTTTTAAATTTTCCTACAAATAAAAGTCTTGAAAAATTGGTTTTGGTAAAAAAAAATATGCAAATTGCTCATACATTTGTATGCCTATATGTTTTTACCACAGTCCTCTATAATCATAGCCACACCTTGACAAACAAACCATGTTCATATTAAATTGTATCTTTAAAGCAGTTCAAGCCCAGTTTTCAAAATATTTTCTTTTGCCATTCCTCAACACAAAAGACAACAACTTTTTTTTTCATTTCATAAGCTGCCTAGAAAATCTCGTGAAAATTAATTGAAAAAAAAACTTTAATTTGAAAATTTTAAACTGAAACCCCACTCACACGTATACATACGTATACGAAACGATTTATGCACATTCTTTTCGATTGGCTTTCTTCAGAAAAAGTTAAAGGAAAAAAAAAAGTTGAAAAAAATATTTCAATCAAAATAATTTCAATTGAAATTGTATTTAAAGATATGCACTCTGCTAGCAAAGTAAAGGGTGTTGCAAGAGAAGAATCAAAAATTTAATTATTGAATGTTTTTTGTTTTAAATTTTGCAATGCCATGATGTATGTTGGTATTACTTTCCAAATGTGTGTATCCGTTATATATCCAAAGAATTACAGAAGATATGGCAGTAAGTTCTTTCACTGAAGAATTATAATTTTTTTGAGCAATAGCCCCTGGTTTAAATTCACTTTGCGGTTTGTTAAAGACTGAATTCCTTTAGTGGTATAACTAGACTTTGATTTTTCTTCAACTTTTATCGCTTAGAAAATCCAAAGTGAAAGGCCCTGTCCTAGTGCTAATTTAATTCATTTTTTTTATATATTTTTTTTTATATTTTTTACATTATTAACTATTATTAATTAAACATAAATAGCAATTACAAATTATAAAATAGTTTAATTAAACGTAAAAAAGCCAGCAACACTTTGAAAAATAACACATTCAAATCAATACATTGTAATACTGTTACGAGTACCACCACTATTATCTTTCTCTCTCACTCTCTCTCTCTCTTTATCATTTCCTTTAGGATTAATCATATCTTATGAAACAACAATTTAAAGTATTATTATACACCTCCTATCAACTGCCCCCTTTTATACAGATTTATGTACGTATAAGTGTGCAATGCCTATGACTGACTGACTGTTCACAACATAAAATCAAAATTTATCTCCGACTCAATTAAATTTATTAAAAAAATACTTTACAACACTCATTTTTTGGTGTATGCGTGCGTGTTAGTGTAGCTATTATGTTTGTTTGCATGGCTGTCTGTCTGTCCGAACTGAACTCTTTAATTGAAAATTGTTGGTTTACAGTTTTTTTTTCATACCGTTTGCTTAGAGCAGAGGTGGAATGAGGTGAATTGTTGTTGTGTTGTGCCTTGATGAGATAAGATGAACTGAGAGATGATGCAGTGAAGGAGGAGGTGTTTGTGTGGTAGTGAATGAGTTGTTACCTTTTTCTAAAAATAACAAAGTGGAGAAGGGCAGACACAACAACAGTAAGTGTGTGAATTTAATTAAACAAACAAACGAACGAACGAACGAAACGTTGTTTTAATTGCATTGTAATGCAAAATAATGTGAATATTGAAGAGAAGCAAAAATTGTTTCAAATATAAAATAGCTGATGCTAAATTTAACTAATTATAGCAGAGCAAAAAAAAGCCTTTCTTTTTAATTAAAAAAAAAACCAGTGATTTTAATCAAAATAAACACCATTAGGCACACACACACGTAATTTGAAACAATGGAAAATAGTATTTTATATATACATACATACATACTCGTATGTGTGCGTGATAAACGAGTGCATTTTTTCTCATTTCGTTTTTTTTTTTAATTAATCATTGTGTTGCCAACTATGTATGTATGTATGTAAGTATGTACATATATATGCACATGCAGTATAAGGTCTGTTTTTCTTATTCAATTTAAAAGACTAGGTTATTTCGTTAAAAATATTTCTAATACAGACAGAAACCAACCGTGTATTTATTTAATAATAATGATGTTGATGATGATGATGATGTTTTAAATGCCGATAAAATTTTCTTTAATTACTTGGTTGAAGCCGACCTTAAGTTTGAGTATTCCAAGCACAAGACAACTTAATTTCTAGCAATTTCAAGAACATTTATAAAGTTTTACGAAATAGTACATACTCCATGCAAGAAAAATATAATATTTGCAACGTATTTTAGAAAACTTACGATGCAAAAAAAAAATAACATTTTCTCTCTTCTTTATTTTTGAAGTAAGGAAGCCTCAACTATTTTTTAATAGATAACTATGTACTTACTCTACACATAATATTTACATACATATGTACATATCAGAGATCAGCAATGAATCCCTTTTCCGCTACTCATAAGTACTCATGCAATTTTGAGTATGAATACGTCATCAGTATTAAAATTCAACTACTCTGATTCATTCGTATTCACTACAACATTGATTTATAAGTACAGGTTGCAATGAGTATGACTACAACGTTGACATCAAACTTATAACATTCGGAATATGTTTGATTCATACGCCTACTCATTCAGATTCATAAATTTAGAAAAATACTTATAGTACTCACAAATGATTCGAGTGATTCGAATCATTCATCAAAATTTACAGTATTAGTTGTTGTTGCATTTACAAAGAAAGAAGAAAGATACATAAACAAAAAAACAAAGACAGCAAGCAGAGCAAACACAGAATCGTCTTGTGAGTATTGTAGTGTTCGTACGCGAATCATACTTATTTTGTGATTCGTGTATACGATGAATCATGGAGAATCCAAATCAATAACATCATGCGTATTGGTAAGTATGAGTACGACGAGTATATCAAACTTTGAATATGAGTAGTACGAGTATGATATTAAAATAAGTATGAATGCGTATAAGTATCAGAAATTTTGAGTATGATTCGAATCTACTCATCGTTTTGGATACTTATTGCTGATCTCTGGTACATATGTATTTATTATAGCCAAAGCAACCAACAAAAAAAAAAGAAGGAAATCTGCCAAGCGTTACGAAAAGAATTTATAATTGCACCTTCCTTAATGCAATATACAATTTTCTAAAACAATAACAACAACAACAAAGGTACAGACGTTATAACAAACAAATACACTTGCAAATGCATATAAACTGACCATTAACGCTTTATTAACAAAGTATTAAGAATAGAACAGAGAATGAGAGAGAGAAGAGTAACTAAATATCATACAGAAGAGAAAACCAACTGTTGCTTTTAGCACACAGTATTGCCAATATACATTTGATTTACATTGTGTTAAAACCTTAAAACTTTTATATTTTATTTGTTTTTTTTTTTATAGAATTAAAATTTTAGTATAAAAATCATATTCTATTGCAAGCAAATTTTAGAATTTTAATAAAACAAAGCCAAGTACATCGTATTTAGAACTGAAGAAATTTTCAATTCACATAAATTTTTTAGTGACCTTTTTAAAAATGTACTGACATGTAAACAATAACCAAAAACTATAAGATAATTTAATTTATTATTTATTTTAAGCAGACTATATTATTTGTTTTTAACCCAGGTTTTTTTAATTTATTAAAATGCGTTGTCCTGGTAGTCTAGTGCGTAGTGAGCTAGATTATTAGCACGAGGGCCGTGGGATCAATTCCTAACAGAGACACTGGTCTCTTACACTATACCAAACATATGGTATTTGTCTCTCCGTTTGTAGAAATTAGATAAGAAATAAATTAACTAAAATAAGATAAAATTTACTTGTAAATAATTGTGGATTTCTAAAAACTACATTTCGCAAAACTGTGGATTTCTTTGGTAGTTATAAAGATTCAACTTAGGCTGGGAAAGAAAGTTATTCGAAATATTTTAATCAATTGACTTATTACACAACATATTCGTAACAAATTCTAGTTCCAGTTCACAGAAAAAGTCTAGTCTTTGAAACAATACGGAATTTCTACACCTTGTAAGCGCCTTCCGCCTTCTAAATTATCGGGTATTACCACATGATCTGGAATCTGACAGAAAGTGACCCGATTTCCCCTGTCCTGGTGATGCAGTTTTCGCAGAAAGTCTCATTTTGAGTCAACCTCATACGAATCGAGACTCGAAGGCCAGCCTAACTGTCACATAGTATTGCTATAACATAATACACTGCATAATAGTCGTTTGCTTTGTTTCATTTAATTCTTTAAACTAAGGAGCACCAAGGATGATAGGATAGCTAACTACATTTGCCTAGATATAACGCTTTCTGTGATGTTACTTTGAGAAAGTATGCTCATTGAGAATTCACATGGCGGGACATTTGCCACTGTTTAGTGCATAGACATGCGTATGTAAATACGTTAATAAACATGATAAGATTTCATTTAAAACAGGTGATGATTACTTAGCTTAACTTAAAAATTCTCTTAATGCTGGAAGGAAAACTCTTCCAATTTGTTCCAAAAAAAAATATATTTTGCAATCGAATTTAACCCATTTAAGCCTTGAATTGAGGCATAAGTTAAATTGAATTGTAAATTTTATGAACAAAAAAGAAGTCTCCTTTGTTTTATTTTTGTTGTTGTTGTGATAAATTATTAATGAAAAGCAAAAAATAAAAAAACAATAAAATTGGGTAAGACGGTGAATGAACTCAAACTTTTATTGTTTTTTATTTTTTATTTTTATTTCTAAAGCAAAAGCCAAAAACGAAAACCTTTTAAAAATAAAAAAAAATAAAAAAATCTCACACAGTCAGTCTTCAGACACAACCAAACTCTCAAAAAATTAAATGCCACAGATAAAGTGGTGGAAGCAGCTTAAAAAATATAAAAATTGCCTGCCAACTTGACTACCGACTTTTTCAAGATGAAACCGAACCGAATCAACGAAATTGTTTTCCCGTTCATAGCATGTTTTGTAAGCTCTGAGATGTTAACGCATTTATGTATACAAAAAAATACAGAAAAATCGAAATAAAAAATAAAAAAATTATTATGAACGGAACTCAAAGCAGAAGAAAAAAATCATGCCGCTAAGAAATCAATAACAACAACAACAAAAACAACATTTATACATATTATAAAATGCCAAAAAAAAAAGATTCAAAAGCAGCTTCTCTAAAGTTTTTTTGACGATTACTCACCACCCATGGTAGCAATTGTTTGTTTTTATTCGATTTTTTGCTAGTATTTGTATTAAAAATAAAACACCAACAACAGTACAATGATTTTATTTGTTGTTGTTTATTTTTTTTTTATATTTTGGTTAAATGTCATTCGTTTCTTCAGTAGCGTGGTGTGGTGGTAGTAATTATCAAAAATCAGCTGCCGGTTAAACAACTTCTAAAATGAAAAATACATATTTTGCAAGAATATTTTGTCTTAATTTTTCTCAATCAATTCATTAATTTTGTTTGTTGTATTGTATGTATGTTCATAGGTATGTCTGTATATATAAAAATAAAAATAGAGAAATAAAGAAACGAAAACAAAAAAATTTGAGATCTTAATTATAGCTTAAGTATGGCTGGCTGGCACTATGGGTCACAAGGAAGAATATTACTCAAAAATATATATATATATACAAATATAAATTAAATTTGTAGAAAATAAATTAAAACTCTAACAGAATAGCAGTCAGAATTCTATAACAAATTTTAATTTTTCTGTGTTGCATTCTGAATTCTACGTAGTCTAGTAGCCATTGTATTGACTTATTAGAAGTAATGCCGTTGTTTAAACCCCAGTTCAGACATCTGGAATAAAACGAAGTATGAAAAAATATTCATCGGCGACTTCCTCTCAGCAATCTTGTGGCAAAAACTCTGAGAACAAAATAATATTGCCAATAAAAGTTTCTCAAAAATATCTGTCGTTCGAAGTTGACTTTAAACTGTAGGTTCCATTATTCATCGATACAATTAACACGCACAACATGGGTGGTGTGAGAGGTTAATTCATATGAGTCCACGTTGCCATTTCTGAAATAGGCTCGTTACACAGTTCCTATTATTTTTCTTGTAGGGCTTTATTTCAAAAAGCCCGCTCATTAATTCTTTTTTATATTATTTATTTGAGCTTCAATAAAAGATTAAAATTTGTTTTATTTTAATAATACACGCATGCTCGCACACTTCTTTGGAATTGTATTTTAATATATTTTTCTTCTTTTATTGCTCTCATAAACATAAAAACTACGCTGCTCTTTACTACATATTAACAAAAAAGCAATAAATTTAGCAAAATTTAGTTAATGATGATGTTATTATTTTAGACCTCAATTTGATTTCTAAAAACATTTTTAACCTATATTGTGCTAAATAACGTTAAAAAAAAAAACAATTTGAATAACAATAATAAAATTTGAATTGTTTTTTTTTTATTCAAAAAATTTTCTACGAACATAAACTTTTTCAATAATTAATGTTTTTCTATGCTTTTTTCTCTTTACAGGTATGTTTCGAATTAAATTTCTTGTACAAAACAATAAAACGTGACTTGGTTGGTTGGTAAGAAATATTTGAAAATTTTTATAAAAATTCTAATGGAAACAGTTTTGAAAGCATTGCTTAATGTATGTGCATGTACTTACTCTTTATGTTCTTATCTATGTATTTCTCTCTGATATTTTTTGTCTCGCCCATAAAAACTTTTTCTCTTTTGAACGATCTGAAATATCGTTTATTAAACAGATTTTCTTTCTTTAGTTACTTCAAATTCCGCACACAATAAACAAACAAATAAAACAAAAAAAAGAAAAACAAACAGAAAATAACAACAACAAGTTGTATTATCACAACATATAACAACAAGACGACTTTGGTGGGTTAGTAATTGTACACGACTTTTGTTTGTTTTTTTAGCTCCAATGATGGTATCCCATTGCAAAAGTAACATTCATGGGTAAAGTGTTGCCAGGGTCGATTAAAATAAATCAGTGTAAGGTTGTAACAGCATAAAAATAAGGAACTATTTTTACTATTATTGATGTTGTAGGGGGTTCAGTAATATATCAAACATCTGTGGTTTAAGCTGCTTTCTAATGTCTTCGGTTCGTGTACTGGTTTATCAACATCCTATAGTTCTCCTTCAAAGTAATCACCCTTTGTTATATGAAATTGTGTCATCCTCAAACCTCTTCTGATAGGCCTTGTCTTGGCTATTTTTTTATCTTTATAGCCGTTCCTTATTGGCAATTGTAACCCTTTAGTAAAAATTATGGCTTAATTTCTTACATTACCCATGCTAGGTCTGCGTTTTATACATGAGTGACTGGATGTACAATTTATCGTTACCTCTAAACGACTGCAGAGAGGGATGGCAGCAAAGGTTTCCTAAACTTAGGGTCATTATTACAACTTACCATTGACTAATGGGAGAATTTTACAAGCAGATAAATTGGTTTTCAGTATTATAAGTAGACAATAAGGTAGAAGTGAGCGTTAAGCTAAAGGGAGGATCATCTTTAACTTTTAAAGTTAAGTTTATGTTTTTAACTTGCCATACTATATATATATATAAACAAAATAAGGAAACACAACAACAAAAGGAAGAGGCCCTTTGTTACTACTGCGTTAAAAAAAAAAAATTTTGCAGTTTTATCGATATTGCTCTGGCACTGCCATATTTTTAACATAATTTTATCTTTAAGCTATAATAACGAAAATAAGTTAAAGGTAACTTTACAGTACCCTTTAGCTAAAGGTACCTCTAACCAAACCCAAGTTTAACGGCAAGTTGTAATAAGGGCCCTTAGAGTTTCTGTTGTCAAGATATTAAAGCTGAAGTTGGAACTGGAAATAATCGTTTAGTAAACCAATACACTACGCTCTTACGAGTTTAATTCGCTTTTTCATCTCTTTTAAACTAGTATGTAATTGCATGGCAACACTAAACGAAACCTTTAAATTTGTTCCGTTTGTTTAATGTTTACATTTTCTTTGGCAATATCGTTGTTGCTGTTGCTGGTGTATTGTATTTTATTTCAATTATAAACATGCATTTTGATACTGGCATTTATCACTCACTTACGCTCTCTTGTTATCTGTCTCTTTCGCTTGTTACTGCTATTTATTAACTGTGTGCGCTCTCGCTCTTAAAGTGAAGAAATGTAAACAGAGTTTGGATTTTTTCACTTGTTGGTTAGAGAACGGCAACGTTCAAATTTAGTTTTAATTTAAACACGCTATTGTAACGAACGTTTGTTTCTATCTTTGTTTTGTGTTATTTTTTAAAAAATAAAATGGAAAAAACGAACAATTTATCTTTTTACTAATTATGCGTAAAAAATATCTGAATAAATAAAAGAAAAAGTAATAAATAAATGGAAAATATTTTTAAAAATAACAACATCAACAAAACCTCAACATGGTTTTGAATTGAGAGCAGCAGGTGAAACGAAATTGTAAAAAATAGAAAAAAAATTAAAAGTTTTAACCGCAGTTAAGAGAAGGAAAACAAATAAAAAAATACAAAAAGTACCACCTTTTTATATTTAAAATATGTATAATCAGTTGAGCAAATATTCGTGCAAAAAAAATCAAAGAAAAAAAGAAAAAAAAAAAATAAGCAGAGTAAATAAATAAAACAAGTATTTGTAAATTGATTTTTCTGGTTGAAAACCACTTGAAAAATAAAATAAAAACAACAACTACAACAAGCATACAAGCAAATAAATTTAAAAAAAATAATTGTAATAAAACTTAAGTGTAACGAAACGAATTTGTAAATTTAGTTTTTTGTTGTTTATTTGTTTGTCTTTTAAAGTTAAAAGAATACCACAAAAAAAAAAGTAAATTGCTGGCCTTAATTTTGTTTATTTAAAGGCCTCTTCTAGAATTCTTTAAAAATCATTGAAAAGTCTTGGTTTTTTCGTGCTAAATCGCGCTTTAATAAGATGTTGTAAAGAAAAAAAAAATTACCAAAAAAAAAGTGAAAGATAACATCTTAAGATTGTGCAAATAATGATAAGCTGTAATAAAATTATTAAAAAAAAACATATAATTCTTGTAATAATATTAACATTTAAAGAATTTTCCCTACTGTGTGTGTGCGTGTGCTGTAAAAAATAAAAAATTAAACAAATCTTATAGTTTTTTTTTTCTAGTGCTACTGTTTGAATCAGGTTTTGAAATTTTTAATTGATAATGTCACGCAATCATTATCTTTTTAAAAAATTCTTAATAAATCTTATTATTAAGTTTTAGATTTTAATTTTAAATTTATCTAGAGCTAGAACTAGAACTAGAACTTCTATTACTGTGTTCAAATATAAATACTCTCAGTAGTAATTGATTTTGAAATTAAATTTAATTGTTTCGAATTACAGTTTCTGTTTGACTGCAGCGCCATCCCTTTTTTCTTACTCATGCTGTGCGGCGCATTGTGTTTCACTATCAAAATAGATTGCCATTAAGAGCATGACTCTTCCATTATAAGAATATGGAAAAATCTCTGCTCAGAAAAAGAAAAACTTTGTTTGTTGTAATATTTTCTGTGATCAATACCAGCTAAGCAGCGTGGATGTTACTTAAGAATTACGACCTAGCTTCTCACACCACCCACATTGTATTGATTTTATACATAAGTGGTGAGATCTACAGTTTAAAGTCGACTCGTTACTATCTTTGGGATTTAATCAAGCAGAAAACCTATTGCATGTAATTCAGCACAACATCTCCATCGCTATTATTGTTGCCAATTTTATTGATTGCCGTTTTATTGAAAATCTTTCAAAAGAATGCGTCGGTCAATGGGCTATTTAATGATGAGCCATGTTTTAAAATCAAAACTGGTTATCGCCTGAATCAGGAACCTTGCTTAAGATGAGATCTTTTGAAAATACAAGACATACATAGTTGTGCAGATAGCCTTTTGTGCTTCAGTAGTTGATTGTTTTTCGCCATGCTAAAGCGAATCGGTCAGGGACCTGGGGATTTACGGTCATCCTTACTAGAATTAGAATCGAATTATCACTGTGCTCTACCTACAATAAAACTAAAAGCATTTTTCCCAGTTTTAATACAAATTTTCAAACGAAATTGAACATCTCATGTAAAAACCAATGCATTTTTCGAATTTTCAATGAAAAATTCTTTGTAAAGTTTTGCTTAATAAAATATGGAAATTCCAGTTAATCGTTCCATTTTATTTACGGAGGGGCTCATAAATTTCTATCTTTTTTATAATGTTATCTCTCAGCAAGCAATAGAAAATCAAGAAAAAGAAGAAGTACAAAACCCTGAAAATAATCACGGTTCAATAAACTCAATAATAATAATAAACAAAATCAAATACATTCAGCCAAGTACCATAAATAATAACAACAACAATAATAATCTAATAAAGGGGACTGAGAAATTTAAAAAAAATGGAAGAAAAAAACCCGCAAAAGCAATTTATTTTCATACTCTCGTATTGCAATATCATCGTCATCATCATCATCATCATCATCACTATCACATGTCAAAAGTGTCGGGTTAAAATTATTACATCCCGCCCGCAATACCCATTCGTTCGTTCGTTCATTGTTTGTCACCTTTTTTTGTTTTTTGCCAACAGCCAACTTGTTACTCGCAATACACTTGTGTTACTCACACACACACACACACATCCCCCGTATAATTTTGATGATCACATTCCCATGACGTCCCTACTGACGATGATGAAGACAAAAAACACACTCATCTTAACAATTGAAGAGGAGTACAGTGCTGTATTGCTTAAATGGTTTCATTGACAGAAGCATGTGTGTTGCAAACGTTGGATTTCGAAGGGAAGAATTCCCAAAAGCAAATTGGAATTTTTCCCACTTCCATTTCCTTTCTATACTTTGTTTAAGAGTGTCGTTTAGAGAGTGTGTGTGTTTTTTGTTTTTAAAGGGAAATGATCGTAATTTCCCACAGTAATCATCAACAGGTAGCGGTTGAAATGCTTACTCATCCGTTGTGCAGAGTAGTAGTACGTATCGTATCCTGTGTCCTTGAGTTTAAAATAACTACTTAAGGACGCAAGATAATGCCAGGTTTTCTTAACAGGCATTTCAACATTTGTGTTTGTGTTGAAGAAGGTTAAAGGTCAAATTGAATTGTAAATTTCTTTGTTAAAATTCTTCTTCTTCAAGTATCTGAATTTTAAAGTTCTTAATGTAGTCTTCGGCACTGAAGTGAAACGCCTATAAGCAGATTACAGTTTCCACGAAAACTCTACCACCGTATGAACTTCAAGGATGTCTGTTTGTAATGCATTTAAGGCGAAAAGACTGTCTAATCTGACGGACTTCAGTTGGTAGAGGCATTAGAAGACTCAATAACTTGGTTTACTTGCTATTTGGCCGACTGTATTGCCGTTTTGTTGTTGTTTCAGTAACATACGGAATTACGATTTTCCGTTAAAATACATATGAATTGATGATAGTAGCTATAGAAGAAACACTTTCGTCTACCTGCCTGACCTGACCTGACCTGACCTGTCTCGTATAGTACAGAGTAGCAACTAGTGCCAATAACTTGTTGGCATTTAGTAATGAACACAATATTATGCCCTCACTCATCCTTATTGGCATAGAACTGTTGCAATCAAATTTAACCAACTTTTATTAAAGGTTAGGTTAGAGGACGTGCACTTGTCAATTAAGACAAGTACAGTACCCGGAGGTCGAATTGACCCATTGTACAAAACTTTTATTAAAAGGAAAAGGAAAAAATTAAGTCGTAGATTCATATGCAATAAGATTCAGAAAAGTTCTCATCCAAGAGTGGGCCGTAACCTTACTTCTAACAGAACACAATTTCTCATTTATCGTCTTCTCCGCGGATGAATGGTGGATTGATTGGATTTGTAATCGAATACTTTAACTGCCACATCATGTGATTGCCTTGTTGACAGCACAGATTGAAATCCGAATAGCCGCATGGACAACAGGTCAAAGTTAATAATCCTCTGCCATACCCACCCAAGACATTTGGCCACCGTTTGATGTGTTTCCTCGCGTTTGTCGCAAGTGATCCATCAAAGTAGTTGCCTTAGTTTAGTAGGTTATGTGTCGGCTTATTAGACGTGAGACCGTAGTTCAAACCACAGGTCAGACATGTCGAACAAGACGAAATATGAAAGAATATTTCTTTCGGAGATTTCCTCCCACAGTCTTCTGGCAAAAACTCTGAGATTAAATGAAATCATCAGGAAAATTTTCCCAAAAAATCTTTTTTACTTAGTCGACTTTAAACTGTAGTAAAGTGTACCACCACTCATGTATAAAATTAATACACACAACATGGGTGATGCGAGAAGCTAGGTTGTAATCCTGACTGAAGGGTTGTAATAACCAATTAAGTTGAGTGTGTGGATTTGTTACATACGATTCGCTGCTATGCGGCTGGCTTGAATTTTAGGGTTAATTAAACGAACTTTGAAAACTCCCCTCCCTTCATCAGGGGCCACATTTGTATATAAAACTTCTTTAATATTTGACTGACTGTTGAAATTTATTTTAATTTTATTTAAAAAATATATATTTTTAACTTTCTGATTGGTATGCGGTGCCGTAAGCAATTGTATCCATTTCATGTTCATAGTTCAGGGTTGGGTACTATAATTTACTCTTTTTTTAACATTCAATAACACTATTTAGGCAAAAGTTTTTATTGTTTTTCTTGGAGTTGAAAAATGTCAACCAGCAGTTGTTAACTAAGAATAAATAGAGTGTTTGTTCAGTTTTTCTTTTTATTGTTTATCTTGAGTGTTGTTTTGTTGTTTTTTTTTTTGTTTGTTTTAAAAAAAAATGAGGAAATTTCTGTCAATTTATGTTTCTGCTGACATACATTTCATCTTTATACTCTCTTTTCTTGTAAGAAATTTCATTAAGATTTGTTTTTTTGTATTTAAAATGTCATTCTATGATGATGTTGTTGTTGTAGCTTTACTATAAGAGAGAATAGTTTTCTTTCAACCGGTCAGCTAGAAAAGGAAAATCCAACTGATCTTTCTTTTTCTTCGAGAAGAAGAAGAAGAAACAGAAAAAATACTTTTTTAAGCGCAATGAAAATGAAACCATTTGTTGTAAAATAAAATTAAAAATAAAAAGGAATTGTACAATAATTATGTATAATGAAAGAAGCAGAAGAAACTTTAAACCGCCTCCCTCTCTCTATCTCTCTCTCTCTCTGTTAAGAAAATCATCATCTAAATTGCAGTTAAATTTCCATGTTTTGTTCGTTGGTTTTTCTTTGTATTCTGGCACAGATTTATGGGTTGACTTTTTGTTTTCAAACTCAGAATATCAACAACAATAGACATTTAAACGCCTTTCAAAAGCCACATTCTTTTTAGCCGTATCATTGATATCCAGTTTTTTTCTTCGAAATATACTCACTCCCCTCCTGTTTATTTGTAACGCTTCTAAAGAACACAAATTGTTTACCAATATGGATGTGAATCCTATTCATAGATTTCTTTATAAGTAACGGATATACATTCATACATACATACATACATATACATACATATATGTATGCATACAGTCAACCGTCCTTTAACGCGGTACTCTCAGAACGCGGTATCTATATAACGCGGAGCTGAAAATGCAACAGCCCTGCTATAACGCGGTACTCTCAAGACGCGGTTTCCATATAACGCGATTTCTACATAACGCGGAGCTGAAATTACGACAGCCCTCCTATAACGCGATACTCTTACAGCCCGGTTTCCGTTCAACAACATCCCTTGCCAACAGTACCTTTCCCACAGCCTATGAATGACTCTAGTAACTAGATATTGTAAGAGGGTTTAATATCAGTTTTATTTTCGAAGCAAAAGCATAGCCATACATAAACATGCCAGCTTATCTCATAGCCATCTATGACATTGGTTTCAGTCATATCAGAGCTCTTTCACAGTACATACGAATTAGCCCCTGGTTTGTACGGTTAAATCCGATTTTCTTATAGCGCGGTTTCCATATAACGCGGTACGCACTCACCGCGTTATAGGAGGGTTGACTGTACATACGTACCATATGCATTTATGTATGTGTATGCGATATTATTTATATTGTTGTTGTTATTATTGTATCTGAATTGAATCTATAATTTTATAAATTTTTAAAACAAAACCAACAAAAAAAAAAATAACAAAATTCAAGAAATTCCAGCATTTTGTTCTTGTTTTTAACATCTCTTGAAACTTGTGCTCAAGAGTTACCAACGTTTTTTGTTGTTGTTGCTGTTGTTGTTGTTACTGTCATTTTGTTATTATTATTGAAGCTGACTGCACAGTGCTAGAAGGGGGGAAGTGGTGCAATGTATTAAAATGCTGCACATAATAATTTGCATGATTTAGCATTTAAGCGTTTTTTTTCTTTTTTCCATCTTCAACGGTTAAATACTTTTTAATGTCATTCCTATGCAAAATTACTTTATTAGATAGGAGCATACGTAAATTCCGTGAAGGTTTGGCTTGCACAATATTTAAGATTACTAGCTGAGTGTACTATTTGCCCATATATTCAGAGAATTAAACGTCGAACCTTTGCCTATCGATTACTGTGTTAACAATAGTGCTTCGATCAAATGTAATGCGATTGAAATGTCTTCTGAGCCACATTGACGCTGCTCTTTAACAGAATGGACATAGTGCTCCCTTTAAATACAGGTGCACTAAGATCAGCAATTTCAAAACCCGCAGAATTTACAGGCCTTTTCGATCAATAGGAAGAAGAAAAAGTCTTTTGATTTTTGAGAAAGACTTCAATTAGGCTCCAAACGAGCATAATTACTGTGGACACTATACGGTTCGATGTCGCCGTAGTCTAGAAGGTAGTGTATTGGCTTGTTAGAAGCCAGATATCTCGATCAAAACGAAATATGAAAGAATATTTCTTACAACGACTTCCTTTCAGCAGGCTCTGAGAATAAAATAAAATTGCCATGAAAAATTTCTCAAAAACTCTGTCTTTCGGAGTCGACATTTAACTGCAGGTCCTAGCAATCATAGATAAAATTAACACACACAACATGAGTGGTATGAGAATCTAGGTCGTAATCCTGTCTAAGCGGATTCTGTCTCAGCGTGATGTGTATATAATTAAGAAATAACTTTTGCTCTTACCTCATAATTATGCACAATCAGTAATTAAAACGTATCCGACTTGTATTCCATTGCATTTCCATTATGATTGGCATTGTATTGGTGTTCTTTGGGAAAATTCAAATGTTTTTTTTTTTTTCTTAAAATAAATACAACAACAACAAAAACAATAAAAAAAATTACACATTTTTTAAATTTATTTTTAAACAAAAAATGTATTGATGAGATATAATAACAATAATACGGATAATATTGTAATTATTATGATGTTGATGATGATGATGTATGTATGAGAGAAAAAAGTTTTGTAGGTCACGGAATTAAATGTTTTACAAGTGGGTAGCAAATGCATAGGTTAACAAACAAACGGTTAGGGACGTAGGTCGAGAACTAAAAAAGTAGCCACATTAGTAGCATAAAGGGTCAGTCAGTTGTTAATGAACAACATCCGGCGTTTTGGAAAAAGTTTATTTTCATAATTTTAATTTCATGCACAATTTGTGTACAAATACTTATGAGATCATGTTCGCACATGTAAAATTAAAAATTAACTGGTAAGACCCTAGAGTACCAATCATTGATTTATTTTTGAATATTTTCTTTAACATTATTTTCCAGAGTATATAAAAATAAAGTACAGCGAACAGGCAGTGCCTAAATAATTTTCCTTGGAAAATCTGTTAATAATAAGTGTTTTTAAATGTTTTCCATTTTTGAATGACAAACAGCCCGCCTGATAGCAGCTGATTTCTGTAAGCATTAATGAGTTTTGAAATTCAGCACCATTAAGCAACAACAATTTCTTTATTTTTTGCTTTTAACAAATTCGTGAAAGTTTATTTTTTTATTTTTCTTTTGAAAAGCTATTATTAACACAGCCTCCGGTTTAGTTTGCTGGACAATTTTTGTGACTTGTGAAAAAAGAAACTCAAAAAATAATACCGAAATACGATTATGCAATCCGAAAATTCACGAAAAACAAAATTTTAATTTAATGGTCTTATAAGAGCAGAAACAAATTTTAAACATAATCATTTATAAAATGCACACGATGAAAAATTAAATCTGCTTAAATACACAAAGGAACACAATCAATCATTTGAAATTGTTGAAAAATAACAAACAAACAAAAATGTCCAAAAGAAAATTATTCATTACGTTGGATTTAATTATAAAGTTTTTAGTAACAGGTTGACATATTTTTTCTTTCTCTTTTTTCTTCACTTATTGTAATTGTAAATTTTTTTTTTAATTGTTAATTTAAGTACAACTTTTTTATTTTTGTTGACACATTTTTTAATTAAACAATTGTGTATGATTTAATGAAGATGTCTTTAACACTTTAAAAGACTTTCATTTTTGAGTTTTCATTTAAACATCTTAACATTCTCATGCACTGGCTTACAGTGGGTCTTCTATAGATGCAAACGCATTTGAACTTTTCAATTGTGGACCAGTAAAATACATAATTCCCTCAAATTTCTTTTGAAACCAATTTTCGAGCAGAGAAAAGTGTTTTTTAACTTGGCACATAGTTCCATGAAAGTGTAGAGCAGAGGTCGGCACAAAGAGAACATGATTAAAATGTGACTGCAGTTGTGAGAAGCATGTGTTAAGCCAGAGGAATTATTAGTAATATTTTCAAATATACTTATTAACCTAATAATATGTATGCATATGTAGTGGAAAATACATACAAGATATGTATATGTAGTGGAAAAACTTGACAAAAAAATTTTCAAAAAATTGAGATCATCTCTCACTGTTATTTGTAAATCCTACCGTGGTATTTTTGGGTGTTTGGGTATAATTGAAACCTGAAAAAAAGCGACATGAACCTTCTTTAGAACTGAATGTATTCTTCCTCTCTTTTTTACAAACATTGTTGATGTTTATGTCCTATATGTGTAAAAAGCCGAAGATGTTCGGCCCCCGGAGGCTGATTTTTGTTACAAAATAAATTTTTTTTTTTTATTTATTTTGTAAAATATTCCAACATTGCCTATATTACAGACAAGATTTGTTACCAATTTTATTTTATTTCTTTCGGAATGTTCACACGATCATATTTTTTTCTTATTTTTCGCATTACTTACATATCTTTTCCCCAAAATTACTTACATACAGATCTCAAATGCACATGATCAGAAATAATTTTTCATAAAAAATTAAACAAAAAATAAAAGCATCTCAACACACAGCAATAATCGTTTATTTATTTACTTTTTCATCGTACGAATAACTTCCCATAAATACATACATATGTATATATTTATGAAGGAAACTGGCTTTTATTTTCGTTTTTTGTTAACAGTAATTAAACAAGTCAATTAAAAAAGATTTTTGTTAAAAACCAAACAAAAATCCATAAACACTGATTATAGACAGTTTGGCAGCACTTAAATCATCATAAATATGTAAACAAACACATACATGCGCATGTGCAAGAGAGCCATCATCATCTCTTTAACAAAACGAAGATGAAAAATGTTCGTAACAATAATAATAAATATAGGAAGAAAATAAGTCAAATAAACAAACTCATACAACCACAACAACATTTAATACAATGAAATAAATGCAACAAGAAGAAGAAGAAAATATTAACAAGACAAGCGAGTAAAACAGAAAATTACGTGAGGGTCATTTAAGTTCACTATCACTTTCACTTAAGCTGCAACTGTAATAATAACAACAACAATCACAACAGTATGATTGAATACATGAATCAAATTAAGTTTTTTTTTTTGTAATAAAAACAAAACAAAAAACGACAAGAAAATTAAACTGACTGACCAAAAATAAAATAATGTTGGTTGAAAGAAATATACACACACACACACACATAACCGCCATTGGCATTAAATGATTTAATGACAACAACAGCAATAACAACAAATATAATATAAACACTAAACTAGATTTTCAATATTGCAATAGTATATGTAAATAAAGAGAGAGAGAGACCGCGACAAAAAAAATCATTGTAATACATACCAAAGCAAAGAATTGTAAAAACATGTGATTTATCAAGTAGTTGTTGCTGATCTTTTTTCAATAAGCTTGTATTAAAGAGAGGACATACATATGTATTTAAAAAATGCATTTTTAATGCAGAAATTTATAAAAATTTGTATGTAATAGGTGCCAGTAATTGGCAATTGGTTGTTAATTGTTTCGGCAACAAAATTGAACTTGAACTTGTTTATGCTTTAATTACCATTTATTAGTACAATTATTATGTAAAAATCATACAAAAATAAATCTACAGTTATTATGTAGTTACATTTCAAAAGTCAAGTTTGGATATTATGAATTGATTAATATAAGGTGTAGTAAAACGAATCTATCGAAAAGCAAGCCATAATCCACACGATCGTCAAGAGCAACTGGATCACACTAGGGAGGGGTTGCCATTAGCAATTATTAAACAACTTTTTTCTTTCCAAAAAATAATGCAGAAATGAAAGCGAATATTTTTTTTTCTTTACAAATCAGACGTGTAACAGACATACGATATTGATTACTTTTCAGGAAGGACAAATAAATAAGAAAAACATGTTCGCTGATTGTTTAAAACAAAATTCCAGTTTAAAAACATTTGCAATTAAATTGCAATTTTTCACTGGAAGATGCAATTTCCTCTTATTTCATCGATCTATAGGAAAAGAAATCGATAACTATCGTATTGCAGAAATGTAAAACAAATAAACAGTAATGAAAACAAAATATTGCATATCAACTGAAGATATAACAAACATTTTATAAATATTATTACAATATTATTTAATTATTAATTTATAAAAAGTATACATATGTGTATTTCTAACCTTCTCAAATACCCTCTAAAAGTACGAGTTTATTTACTCAATAATAATGTGAAAAAAAAAATATTCAAACATACAATAACAGCAACCGTTACTTGATAACTGAGATGTCGATCTCATTTTACTACAGGAAGACCTATACATAGGCACCACATACGTATGTAAATAGACTTTGTTTCTGTTGTTTATACGCAAAACAATAACAATCATATTGTTGTTGTTGTGTACTTAACAAAAAAAGAAAGAAAACATTACGAAAACAATTTACGAGTACACTCTCTGTAGCCAAGGCTCTATTGTTAACAGCACTTACTCTCCTCTCCTCTCTTCCCGCATTGAGAAAAGAAAGCAGAAAAGTTAGTAAGTTAAACAGGTTAAACTGAAATGAATACATACGTATGGCAGTACATACACGTGTATTGCGAAATATATTGTAATTAATAAGAAGACTACGTATTCAAAACAAAAGACGATAAAACAAATGCATATTTGCACACTCTCAACAGTGTTGATAAAACAAAAAAACGTAACATTGTTTAAAAAAAGAAACAGATTTAAGGCGGAAGCCGATTATCAAATAGAAAAGTCAACATTTCTTTGCAGAAATTCAAATTTATGCACGAAATCTGCAAATTTGATTTGATTTAAAGCGGGCAACTGTTGCAGGCAATAAATGGAATATGCATGTATGTGAACACCTATTTCGTGAGGACTGGATAGGTGAATACAGTTTCCTTGAAATATATTTTTAACAGCCAAAAAATGTTGTTAACAAATTTTCAATACCAATAAATTCTCCCAAAAGAATTTTTAATAAATTTGTTTAAATTTTTTAGTGAAAGTTATGGATAACAATACGTTTAGTATACAAACAATCAGTTTTCTATAGTCTCGATCAGTCACAATAGATTAGTTAAGAACACAACAATTTTCAATAACAGTGTAACACTCGATAATAATCACATACAGATAACTGGCATGCGACCTCTGCTATCAGTGCTAACGTTGCCTCCGTCTCAATGAGAAAGAAACATGTGCAGATAGCTTCACTGAAGTCGTGACAGTTTTTAAGTCTTGATCTGTTGTCTTCAAAGCGCAAATATAAGTTTTGAAAAACCTAGAACGTTAAATGATATAACGAAATAAAAATATGAACGAACAAGTGTTTATAGATAGTTTTACAATGGTTAAGATATTGGTACTACAAATGGTCTAGAATTATACATATGTAGAGGATTTGGGTCTGGTTAAGATCAAAAGATGACTGGGAATGGAGTTATTATATGGCAATAAATGATAGGGCACATGTTTTAAGGCATGTAAATGACACTTGCAGAAGCTGCCCTAACAGGGTATAAGGGAAAAGTGTTTATCGTCTTCTGTACAACTGTACGGCGTGAGGAGACCCTATGGGAAATGAAATATTTTCAGAATTATTCCATAGTTTCATGGTAGTCGTAAATTAAATTTTAGAAAAATACAATGGTATTATAGTCAACCATCTAGTAGCGGACTTTGTATTTAACCTAAGCTTACCTAACTTCATTTTTTCTTAAGTAGGAAGTTAATCATAGTTAAGCTGTATCGCTCGCAACCACATTTGCAGGGGCTCGCATCCATCGTCTATAAGCAGTCTTGTCTATAACCATTAATTACGTGGTTGACATTTCTTTAATCTTTTATTTCTTTTATTTATTTCATCAAACTCAGTTGAACTTCGTAAATAATAAATTACCCAAATAGAGATACCTTCTAGAAAAAGATCTGCCTTTATTGCTGCAATTGGTCGCCTAACCTCATTTTTTTCACGATCCTTGAATCCTTTTGATTTATTTATTTATTGTCTGTGTGTCTTGCTTACATGTGTGCTACCCTATATCTGAAAAAATCTAGAAAATTATTAATTATTTCAAACGATATTCATTTTTTTTTTTCTTCTCTATATTTACGGTTGATGAAGTGCAATAATATAAATATTTTAAATTATTAATAATTACACGCATTAAAGAAAATAAAAATAATTTTTCTGACTAAATGAATACATAGACAGATATTAAAATAGAAAAAATAAACAACAGCAAGCTAAACAGCAATGTAATCTAATATCTGACATTGTATTTCAAGCTTGACTAACTTTTAAAACATTTTCATTTGTGTATAAACTTTTAAATAAACATTTTTATTTAATTGAATTTTGTATTTGTTTTTCTTTATTTTATTTTTTTTAGAATAATTGCTATTTATTGAAGTATGAATAACACTTGATTCTCTAAATACAGGTGTGCCAGTCAATAGCAGCAATAACATTAACAGGTTCGCTGTTATGGCAACCCTTCTCTCACACTTACACACTGTTATCACTCTCAAGCTCTCTGTTGTGATTGTGATTTTTGCATAACAATGTTGCTGATATTATTCGTTGATAAAACAAACAAGAAAATGCAAATAAATTATAGAGACAGAGAGAAAGAGAAAAATACGTATAATTAGAATAAATTTTATAATTAATAGAAATTCTCTGATGTAGAAAAGAAAAACAATTCTAACAATGTTGCCAATTCATATTGTTTCTCTTTTTCTTTGCTGATTCCACACTCAAAGTATAATAATTTTGATAAATGAGTTCAAATTGATATTTTGACTTGTTTATTAACAACAGGCTCTTGTTTAAATTATAATTATTTCTTATTACTTTTCTTTTTTTTAATAAATCAAATATTCATTATTGCTGTGGATTTGAGTATGAAAAACTGTTTCGATTCGATGTCATGACAGAAAATGTTAATTCCGCTATTTCAGGTTTTGGCAGCATGGAAGTTTAGCAACCACATTCAGCTAGCTAAGCTCACCCAGCAATCAAGCGCAGCCATATAGACATGCAAACTAAAAAAAAACAAAAAAACTCAGTTGATTAGAATTAAAGGAACTTTTTTTTTTTGAATTAAAATACATATATTTTAAGGGAATTCAATATTTAGTTTTTTTTAACGAAAGAAAACGTAAAATTGTTCCAATTTTTTTTTTTTTAATTTAATCTTTATTTTGCATTTGTGTTCTTGATTTATTCTCTTGATTTTTTTTTTTTGTATTTTTGTTTTAATTTTCTGTATTCTGTTCTTAATTACTAAAGTAATTAATCATGTTATTGCTGCTTATTAGCTTTTAGATACAAGAAAATGCCTTTAAAGCTAACATGTTTTAGTCGTATCGATACAAATTTGTTGAATAGTTTGCAAATGTTCTTGTTGTTGTTGCATTGCTGCTAATACCATTACAACATACATACATACGTACTTAATTCTTTAACAGAGATTTAATGTGTGATAATTTTTTGATATTTTCATGTGTTGTTGTAACTGCTTATATGTCTTGGCCATTCATTTAATTTAAAATAAATATGTATTACAAAATACTATGTATTGGTGAATGCATTAAAACGTTTTTTATTTTTTGTTGCTTTTGTTGTTGTTGTTAAAACTACTGTTGGTGACAACTTAAACGGCTGAATTGTATTTTTTACGTGTAAACAATCTGTTGTTTATTTATATTTTCTTGTTATTTTATAAAACGTTTTTTTTCTTTTGTAATATAATATTTATGCATTTGAAGAAATATGTAGCTCTTCTGCCTGCCTTCACAACTGTTGACACATACATACAATCTTATCTTCTCTATTTTAGTGAGATATTAAAGGAAATTGTTAATAATTTAAAATGTGTTTACATACAACGTGTGTGTGTGTGTACCTAGCAATTATTTAAGGAATTTGTAGCGATAACAGCAAGCATTAGTTGGTTAAGTCAACAGAAATGCCTTTATTTATTTAGAGTTCTAGTTTCATTGATTAATATTACATACTTACATACATATGTATGTATTTGAAAGATATTGTAATGCAAACTTTTACTTTTTATTTTGATGCCCCTACCCAAAAGCAGATGATAAAAGTGTACTATAAACGGTTATTTTTTAAATAGTGTTTTGAGAATTAAAAAAAATTGATTTTTTTTATTTCATTTTATCAATTTTATTATTGATAACAGAATTATGAAACTGTTTTGATTTTCATTTCGCTATTGTCTGGCATTATATCAATTCATAATCGATTGAGTTATCTGTCTGTGTTGATTGCTGCTATTAATCACGTGTTATTTTTGTAATCGATTAATATTTATAAAAAAAGTGACTAATTTTACACAATGATAATCAATATTTTGATGAGAAAAATTATTCTATTGCTTTTAACCATATTGTTGTACTATAAAGTGAAATTAATCTCGGAATTCTAGCCTGGAATATATTATGCCTGTTTATTCTATTGCTTTTAACCATATTGTTGTACTATAAAGTGAAATTAATCTCGGAATTCTAGCCTGGAATATATTATGCCTGTTTAAATGGAATGAAATTAGCCGAAGAGTTAAGAAGTGCACCGTTCATGTATTTCACGTGTTTTGCCTGCCTAGATACCAAGATAAATTTTTAAAAGTCCTCGCTTTTTTATTCTCCATAGCATTGCCAAAATTGTGGTGCTTTATTACGGCATTCGAGTCACTCGAATCATTTAAAGGTATTATAAGTAAGGCTTATGAATCCAATATATTTCGAATGGTATGAGTTTGAAGTGAGATGATTGGCCGTAATCCTGACTAAAGGGTTGTTATGGCCAATTATGTAGGTATGCATATATGAGTTTGATGTCAACGTTGTTGTACGCATACTCATTGCAACCTGTACTTATAAATCAACGTTGTAGTGAGTATGAATGAATCAGAGTACATAGTTAAATTTCAATATTGTTGACTCACCACTTATATTCAAAATGTCATGAGTGCTTATGAGTAGCAAAAAAACGATTCATTGCTGATCTCTGATTTCGACATGAATGAATGCCTCAAACAGTTATGCATTTCAGTATTTCTGCAAGATTGCAATCTAACCATGCTGTCGGCATCTAACCGGCCAGTATTTCTACGAAACAATTGAGTACATAAGGCATAATTTGTTGAGCTGCCCTAAGCACTAGTTTAGAATTGTCACTATAGATGTGTAACATCTATTTGTTGTCCTTATTACGGATCATTTCTTTTCAGCGTAACCTACTCATATTACTCATTATTTGTTGTTGTAAAGATATGATAGCCTTTTTGGCAAAAGAAAGAAACAACATTTTTTATCAGTGGCGTTATTTTTCTTTATTTTTAATTGCGTCATTATCAGCAGATAATTTTATTACTTTTTTACATTTTTTTTTTTGTATTGTTTGCTTGTGAATATTTTGCAAATGATAAAACAAAAGGTCTACTTATGTTGGTATTTTATTGTTTTAAATTCTATTTTCTAAAATTATAAATTTTTTTTAGTATAACTTGAGTTAAACAGCACCACACACATACATACCATCCATAAAGGATTGTAATTAAATAAAAAAAATTCAAAGTTAAAATAATTTATTTTCTTATTTATTAAAGTGCAAAGAAGTGAAACAAAATGTCGAAATATAAATAATAAACGATTTAATTACTTTACCACTAACAAAGTATTATTAAAATAATTAAATTTAAAATAAAAATAATAAAATTGAATACCAAAGAAATTTTTAATTTAATTGAAAAACAAACAAACAAAAAAAACAAACGAAAAAAAAAAGGAAAATGTTTGATTTGCCACCAAAATGTCCAGCATTGGCAAATAAATTAACCGGCATCTTTGGTTGGCGTCATACGTATAAAGTCTCAGCCAAACATGAAGGCATCCAGCACGTCTACTTACAAAAATCCTATTCATTAACATTGCCAACCAAAAGGCCACCATCACCGTATGGTTATATAAAGGTAAATACATACATACATACATATATAAATCTATTCTATACATGCATACAAACATACGCATATGTATGTATGTTTAAAATTATTTAACAATTATGGTCAACAATGAATATTTTATTATTCAAAATGACAAAATTGTCCAATTTTTTTTTTGTATTTAATTGAAGCCATGACCATATTTCCGGTGTGGAAAAGTTAAAAATAAGAAAATATTCTCTATTTGTTTTTTCAATAAATTTTGTTATAATGCATTGTAATAAGACACCATTTCTAGTGTTAAAAGAAAAGAAAACAGAAAATTGCGTTACCAGTGATGCATTCTATTGTAAGGCCTGATGGCAACTTTACCCTGATGTGTTTGAAACCAGGAATTTACATGTGCAATTACTTTCTTTACCTTATCGAAATTGTATCAAATTAAAATCGATAATAGAGTGAAAGCTAGGCTGTGAGAAGCTAGGCCGTAATCCTGACTGAAGGGCTGTAATGGCCAATTATGTATGTACATATGTAATAGAGTCAAAAACTATCCTTAAAAGCCATGGTTTTTTGCAACTTTCAACAACTTCACGCTCTTGACATAAATTTGTTTGTTGTTTAAGTTTTTATCTTTAAAATAAAATCAGTCCTTAAGAATTTCCCCACAAAGCTTGGCTCAGCTTTTGATGGTACTACTTTGCCTCAGCACCGTTGTTTGTGATCCGATGAAACTTTACTTCTTCTGGCCGCATGTAGGCAATTGAAGTCACCGTATTTTAGTAGGTAGAGTATTGGCTCAAACCCCAATCCAGACATCTCAAACAAAATGATAGTGCTATTGAACGGGAGTCTACTAAGATGGGTCTGGCAGTAAATGAGGGCAGAACGAAGTATATGGTCTCAATAGGCAATTGAGTAGCAGAGACCTCTCTCGTACGACAAAAGTAATAATCTACAAGACGCTCATCCTCCCCGTGCTTCTTTATGGCGCAGAGCACTGATGCAGCAGCCTTGAGAGTTTTCGAGAGAAAAGTCCTACGTAAGATCCTCGGTCTAGTGCGAGTTGGCGGTGATTTCCGCATCCGATCCAACAGTAAGCTGTATGAGCTCCTCAACGACATAGACGTTGTGCAGCGTATTAACATCCAGCGAATGCGCTGGCTCGGCCATGTCGTTCGAATGGAGGAGGATACTCCGGCGAGACGGGTATTTGATGCGGGGATCTGCGGAATTCGGCGAAGAGGACGACCTTGTTTGCGTTGGAAGGACCAAATCGAGGAAGCCCTGTCATTGATTGATGTGACCAAATGGCGTAGGATGCGCCTAGAAGGATGTGTTAAGGCAGGCCGAAATCCGTTAATCGGTTTGTTAATGGCCAATACCTGAATTCCTTTCTTGTGAGATCGATAATTCTGTTGAGCATTATCTTAATAAATATTTTGTCGGCAGGCGAAGAGATAACGGATACATATCTTAAGCCCACATAAATGTGTCGAGCGCAAATGTGTAAAGCCATGGTACATACATATATACATAATTGGCCATTACAACCCTTCAGTCAGGATGACGGCCTAGCTTCTCACACCACTAATGTTTTGTGCCTTAATTTTATACTTGAGTGGCAGAACCTACAGTTTAACGTCGACTCCGAATGAGAGATTATTGAGAAACTTTTTCATGGCAGGTTTGGTTACTCTTAGAGTTTTTGCCAAAAATCTGCTGAGAGGAAGTCGCCGAAGAAATGTTTTTTTCACATTATTTTGATGTCTGGCCTGGGGCTCGAACCCGGGCTTTACGCCTAATAAGCGAACACACTACCTACTAGACTACGGCGGCACAAAGCCATGATATTTCATTTAAATCTTAAAGAGTCTCCATGTGAAATGGCAAAAGCAATTCAATCCACATGTTGTTGCATTAAAAATAGTTTTAAAAACACAAAATTCTTTCCCGCTAATAAAATGTGTTTCAATTGTTAAATCGTATTAAAATTCGAAAAGAAAACGAAAAAACCGCTTCAACTATCTAAAATGTGGCATTAAAAATTGTTGACCTACATTTTGTTTAAAAAGTTAATTTTGAAAAATTAAAAAAATTAAAAAAATAAAAACTGTTTTCAAAAACATTTCAAATATTTATAAAATTTAATGAATTTTTTTTTTTCTTTTTAATTTTTTTTGTTTGTTTTACTTTTCATGCTCCGTTGACCAAAGCCATTGTTTTGTGATGCAATTTTTGTTTTTTTTTTTTGTTTTGTCTGCAAATTGTATTGAATTTGCTTGCACTGGCACTAATTCTATTGTATATGCCAAGCACATAATCCAACCAAGCAATAGACAGACGACTCCAAACAAATGTTTGCGATATTTTTTCGTTTATTTTTTTATTGAATTCCACTTAATTTTACAGGTATAATGATCGTGTGTTTGCACCACAGCAACACATTTTCATTGATTAACACCCACTGGATTCGATTCGTTCCTCTGTAGTGTTTGTTATTGAAAATAAAATTTTAACGAATTCTTTTCGTTTTTTTTTTTTAATTTATTTTTGGTGTTAAAAATGAGTCATTAATTCTACATATTTTTTTTGTTGTTATTGGCCTGAGAATATTTTTTACACTCAAATGTATTCATTTGTTTATTTTTTTATAATTAATTGGCATTTAAAAAGGCGTTAAAAATGTGTTTTAAATAAAATTTTGTGTATTTATTTGGTATTTTTATTCATTCAAATAAAAATTAATCAACAACAATAACAATAATAATAATAATATAAACAAAGTTCATAGACTTGCCAACTTGTTTTTTTTTTATTTCTCTTTCTGTTTGTTTTTGTTTATTTGTTTGCAATACTGGGCCCCATTATCGGTTTGGTTGGGTATTTCATTAATATTCCCTTAAGTAACCCAGACACAAGCCGACATATTTATGTTTTTATTTTTAACTTTACTATTTAAATAGAAATTATTCAACTTCCTTCCAACTTAAGTTAAGAAATCATTGAAAAAGAAAACAAAAAAACATTATGAACACCAGTCACGTTTTAATTTAGAAATTCTATTTTCCATAATAGAATCTCACATTGTTTCCGTTTATTAATCGGCAATTATTAATTAAATTGTTTTGTTTTCTCTCTCCCTCTCTCATTAGGATCCCGATTCTTGGGTGTCCGTCCATCATTTGCACACGCAGTGCGGCATTTTAGATCCAGACGATTGTGTACGTGATGTTGTCGATGATCGTGAATATATAAAAGCCAGTTTTGAAGATTCTGGTCCCGATCCCGGTGTGCCCCAGGGCGGTGGCGATGGTGCTTCAGGTAGTTCTTCTGTGGGTACCGGTTCACCAGACATATTTCGTGATCCGACAAATACAGATGCACCCACCAAGGGGGCACGTAATGATGCCTCGACACCTCATATTGAAGTAACTAGCACAACAGCTTGTCCCATGACTGGATTGGGCTTACAAGTACGCCGTAGTAGTGATCCGAATCTTTTGGCCTCATTAAAAGCGGCCGCAGACAATGGCAATAAACGCTGGTCAGCAGCCGCACCCCATTGTGCTGGTGACTCGCCCGAACGCGTGCATATTGAAAAGGCTGGTTATTTGCCACCCCAATGGGAAGAAGATGATGACGGCCATCATCAAGGGCCGCCAATAGCCACACATCAGCCATTTGCCCGTTCCGGTCGTCTTTCCATGCAGTTTTTGGGTGATGGCACGGGTTATAAATGGATGGATGCCGCTGAGAAATTGCAACAGCAACAACAACAACAGCAGCACACGCAGCCAACTCAACCTCAAGCACAAGAATATCAGCAGCAGTTTTTCTCCAGCAAGTCTTTGCCACGTGAAAGTACCCGCAAAGAGCCTTTAGGCCAAGCTTACGAGTCCATCAGAGAAAAAGACGGTGAAATGCTGTTACTCATTAATGAGTATGGCAGCCCTTTAGGTCTTACCGCCATACCGGACAACGAACATGGCGGCGGTTTATTGGTACAACAGGTTGAGCCAGGCAGTCGCGCTGAGCGTGGCCGTTTGCGCAAAGGTGATCGTATATTGGAAATTAATGGCACCAAACTAATGGGCTTAACCGAGCTTAAAGTCCAGGAATACCTACGCAAGGCTTTAGAATCCTCCGAACTGAGAGTACGTGTTATAAGAGCGCATAACAAAGCGGCAAAAAATAAAAAACGTGACTCCAAAGTAGCCGAAATGATAGAGGCAGAAGAGAAAATGGCCTCCAGTTTAGAAAGTAAAGTGGCTACGGTGTCGCCTACACGTAAACCAAATACAGCTCCTGTGGGTGCCTCTTTGCAAGTGGCCAACACACGTAAATTGGGTCGCAAAATCGAAATAATTTTGAAAAAAGGTCCCAATGGCTTAGGTTTCTCGGTTACCACGCGAGACAACCCTGCTGGTGGCCATTGTCCGATTTACATTAAAAACATATTGCCAAGAGGAGCAGCCATAGAAGATGGACGTTTAAAACCGGGAGATCGACTCTTAGAAGTGGATGGCATTGCCATGACTGGTAAAACCCAAACAGATGTAGTCTCCATACTAAGGGCTACACAGCCGGGCGCTACAGTACGTTTAGTTGTGTCCAGGCAACAGGAGTTGGCAGAACCTGAAGAAAGAGAAATTGTAAGTCCCACATTTACATTTCAATATTCAATTTTTTTATTTAATCTCTCACCGTAGAATTTCGAAAATAAGGAAAACGAATTCGATTCGCCGCCTAAACCTCCAGCACCAGTGCTTCCCTCGTCCATGCAAATGTATCAGCAGCAGGATATTAAGAAATCGAACAGCGCCCGTTCGTTGTTTGAGCAACATCAGCAACAGCAACATCACAATCTTAATGAATCTCAACATTTTATAGATGCTGGCAGTGAATCTGCTGCCTCAAGCGTAAGTCATGACATGACACGACACATATTCTTTGCGGATTCAAATTTGTTTCTTTTTTCTTTCAAAACAACAGGACAGCTTACAGGCTGGCATTGCTTGGCGTTCTCGTGAGATGCTTACCCTGCATATACCCGTTCATGATACCGAAAAAGCTGGCCTAGGCGTTAGTGTTAAAGGCAAGACTTCTTCCAACGTTACCGGCTCCTCTAATGGCAGTTCGAATGGTTCGATGAAAAACGATGGTGATTTGGGTATATTTGTTAAGAATGTCATACACGGAGGGGCAGCCTCTAGAGATGGCCGTTTACGGATGAATGATCAGTTGGTTAGTGTAAATGGTGTCTCACTACTGGGCCAGAGTAATGCTGAAGCTATGGACACGTTAAAACGTGCCATTGTCAACAATCCTGGCAAGCATCCAGGCATGATTACATTACAAGTGGCGCGTAAAATCACCCGCTCAGCCAGTTCAGGTGACATCCTAGAACACACCAATGAAAGCTCAAATACCAGTGAAAATAGCGGTGCTACAGTCATCTATTTAAGTCCTGAAAAACGTAAAGCCGAAAAGCGTAATAGTGGCTGTTCAAGCAATGAAATGAATCGGTACGACATTAATATAAATTTCTTCCTTTTTTTATTTATTTACTAACATTTTTAATTATTTTTTGCTTTCTGAAGTTGGAGCAACCCCGTCTTAGATAGACTAACCGGTGGTGCTTGCTCTGGCAATTCTACACAGAAAGGGCGCTCAACAGTAACAACAAACAACACAGCGTGCGGTGTTAAAAACAATGTTGCTAATGCTCTACGTAATGACAGCTACTACATGGCCACTAATGAGACCTGGTCGCCAGCGGGCCATCATCAGCAGCAACCACAGCATGTCAACAATTCGGTATTAATTGAACATGATCCTGAGCCAACATCACCGTAAGAAAAAGAAGAGTTTTTATGATGAAATGTTTCCAAACTTGATTTAATAATTGAAATTTCTTTTGTAGCACTTTGCCTCATCGTCCTAATGAATCTTTAGCATCTACTTTAACTAATAATACCGCAGCCAGTAACTCCAATACGACAACAGCCAATCCAAACTTCGATGCCACGTATTCTTCACAACTAAGTCTGGAAACAAATAATTCGGGTGTGGAACATTTTAGCCGTGATGCCTTAGGACGACGATCAATGTCAGAAAAACATCATGCGGCCTTAGATGCCCGCGAAACGGGCACTTATCAACGTAATAAGAAATTACGTGAAGAACGTGAACGTCGTATTGCTAATACGAAATCGGCTGTATTTAGTAGTTCAATGGAATCTCTATCGGCTCGCATTGCCGAAGCCAATGCCAAAATACCCGGTTATAAGCATGCCAAAACCAATTCAGGCATAGAGCAACAACAATTGCATTTAGAAGCCCGTGACCAGGTAGGCGATTTGGGACCTTCATTAGGCCTTAAAAAATCATCCTCACTGGAATCTTTACAAACGATGGTACAAGAAATCCAAATGTCAGAGGAACCCAGAGGTGGACCTACAACTCTAAGAGCTCCTCGCGGCAGAGGACGCGAGGAAAGTTTAAGGGCAGCGGTGGCTAGTGATCATGATGTCAAAAGTAATATATTTGTTTACCATTCATTACCTTAAGGAACTTATTTAAATTGTTATTCTTTTTTACTTTTCTTTTCTTTCATATTTAAAGAAGCCCATCAAACTTGGCTCCTAGAGGATGGTGACACTCAAGACGGTGGTTTTACCCAACGTTGCAGTCCCTTCCAAAGTTCTCTCAACGAAGGCAAACACAAGACGAGAAACAAAAAGCCGGGCATTTTACGCGGCATTGGTTATATGTTTCGTTTTGGCAAAAATCGTAAAGATGGAGTTGCCCCCGTTGAAAATCACGCTCCCATAACGAATAATGCTGCAAATGAGAGAACTCCTGCCAATAATCAAATACCTGTAGCTGCTTTAGCAGCTTTAGATCGTAACAATAAATTAGCACCGCCAGCTTATCAACCACCGCCTCCTTTACCACCACCAAATGTTACTGGAAGTGGGGGTAGCGGTGGCGGTGGTGGAGGCAATAGTGGAGTTCCAGCTGGTCATAGTGATGCAAGCAGTAACAATGGTGGTATCCATCACAATGATATTTTCAATCATCGTTATCAACACTATTCCAACTATGAAGAGCTACAACAACACAATCATCATCAACAAATTAGGTGAGGCCCATCACATTTATTTCATTCATGTTTATCAATAGAAATTAATGGCATTAAGGAGCAAGCAATCATAAGATCATTATCATGAATCCTACGCTTACGCTTATTATTTAAAAATTGACTTCCTTTGCTTTTAATTGGCTTTAAAATAAACGCAGCCTGATTTTCCATTTAAAATAAGTTTATTTCGCCATCGCTTTTGTTTTTAAAATTGAAAAAGAAAAGAAATTCTTCATTCAATTATCATTTGAATTTAGAAAACAAAACAAAACAAAAAAAAAAGCAAAAAATTGTAAAATCCGAAATTCTCTTTCCATTTTTTCGAATTATTAATTATGTCTCTGCGCCATTAGCGATGAAAACTGCTCAAATAATGATGTTTTATCGGAATCAACATTAGAATGCATGCGTCAACAGGTGCTACGACAACGTCTTAAAGTCGAAGCTGAAAGGTAACCTTTTTTCCAAACTTTATTTAACAGCAACAATAAAACAATTCATATAATTTTGTTTTGTTGTTGTTAGTGTTGTTTTTTGGCTAAATTAGTAATAGTTTTTAATTTTGAATTTTTGCTTCATTTAGTTTTAGTGGCTTAAATTTAATTTTTAATTTTTTTTTTTTTTTTTTTGTTGATGTAGTTTTTAATTTTTTAATTTTTAGAGAATTATTTTTATGTAAAAAAAGCAACTATAGAAACTAGTTTATAAAAAAGAAATCCAACAGAATCCAATAGTTTTAGTTTGTTCATTATCCACCTTGCGCAACGCTCTTGTATCATATAAGTGTTCGAGTTTTTTTTTTTTTTTTCGTAAACTATGCAAAAGAACCTCAGGGATGTAGTTAAGAAAAATTCAATGCTCTTCAATACTTAGAAGTTCATTAGCCAAACTATTAAATGCTGAAAAGTTTCAAAAATAAATTCAATTTCTAAAAGGCAGATACCCATATTCCTAATGACTATCGCCCAAAAGCAATATTTTCTGAACTTTTTAAGGTTATACTTAAATTCTGTTAAAATATTTAGAATTTGACAATTTGGTTAATGACAGGCGCTACGGTTTATATGGGATGCACTTAATCCATTCAGATGTTTGGGATGAGTTAAATTGTAATCCTAGTTATTTCCGAGGCATTCACATGTTTTTAATGTCACGATTATTTTTAACGCAACTTATTGTTCTTTTTGACAGCAGTCACTGCTCTGCATTCATATAAACCCTTTTTCAGGAATTTCACTATAAAGGCTTTTAGAGATGGCATCCAATCAGATAAAATCTGGTTAAATTTAGGGGGATATCACAAGATTTCGTTCTATCTACATCTCTATTTCACATATTTCTTAATTACATTGTCTCTTTAAATCTAATTTACTATGTGGCATTTAATTGTGGTATTTGCCATCCATTTGGATAGAATTATGAAACGTTTTAATGTGAACGAAGAACTCAATCTCACTCTTCTCTAAGCAATCTCCTGAAAACGGCGTCGGGTATACAGTTACAATGCTTACATAACCCGAATTTGTCGTTAGTACAAAGCATTCTATTTATGATGTTTGTATATATCGTACTGAGTACTACTCGATGTACTGCGCGCTATTATCCAAATATTCACTGAAACCAACATATTTTTAGATGCCGAAAGAATCATTCGAATGTCTTGGTGAAAGAAACAGTTCACTTTATCTAATCTCCTTACAGTATACCGCATTCATAACCAACTGAGAAAAAGGACTTCTACTCCCGTGCATAAGCTCTGCTAACTCTAACTGAATTTTATAATTTTCTCGACCATGTACAAGAAGGATTAAAATCCTCACTAACGACTATGGGATACCATTTTGTGTGTGGTTTACTGATGTATTGATACTACAGCGGAGTAATCTCTAATAAAATGGCTTATTTCTGACAATTGAATTTTTTTTCTTGTAGAGCGCATTAGCGGTTCAAATACAGAAAGAATTCCTTCTTGAATATAGCTCTTTCAGCTGAAATGGATTATGTGTCCTTCAACATTAACAGACTAGTTAGTACAAACCCCTAACCTCCCTATGTAACTTATTTCTCTGCTAGGTTGACTCAATGTCATGTTGCAAATGACACGAAATTTTAGTTCGATCCGAAATCAGAATTTTTTTGGAAACAGTGTACAATATATAGAAATAATTGTAAATGTCTAAAACTAGTTGATGTACAAAATTATAGAAGAGAGAAAATAATAAAACTTGCATTCGTATTGTGATAAAATATTAATGTTTGTAGCAGTTTTCTACTTTGAAATTTTAAATCGAATTTATATTTTGCTTGGCTGTGCATGTTTGCTTTTTATAACCATTTGTTAATTGATTTATTTGTATATTTATCTGTAGGCTACTCCTTCTCTATTACAAACATATATACATAGTTATTGTTATATACAGTATACATATATTTACTTTCTTTAACATTTTTATCTATTTTCATGAAAAATCTACTGCTTTTATTAAAAACAAAAAAATATTTTTTTAAATAAAAAATATTATAATTAAATTAACAATAATAAATTGCATAAAAAAAAACAAAAACATTTTGGCTGGGCTTTTTTAATATTCTACCGCATAACTACAACTTGATCTTGTATTTTGTATTGTATTGTAAATATATTAAATATGTAATTGCTTATGTAATGTAAACAAAAATAATAATAACAGTCGTCGTCATCAACATTATCATTCTCAACGCAGTGCACGCTCGCAGGATATCAATATGCAACAACAATATCAAACGAATACCAATCATAATAATAATAATAATATCAACAACAACAACAACAGCAACAATACAAATTTACGTTCAAATTTTTACGATTACGAAACAGCACAACACAATATGACACCACCGGGATCAATGTTAAACGGTAGTTTCCATCAACGTAACGGCAGTATTAAACACAATGGCCATACGGGCATAACCATAAATCAACAACAGCAACAGCAAAAGTCAACAACACAAAGTCAAGCACACTGGCGGACGGCTGCATTGAATGGTTTTTCACCAGCCACTCTAAACAGTAGTGCACGAAGTCGAGGACCGTTCATAACGCAAGTCACTTTGGGTGGTCCTTCAACGGCGAACAGTATTGCTGCCGGCCAGCAACATCATCATCAAGCACAGCAGTCACAGCCAACTTATCAAACGGTGCAGAAACACTCACAAGCACAATCTCAATATTCGGGGGCCGTAGCTGGACCGCAACATACCGCTTCAAAAGTGTGACTATAGGCCAACGTTCTTCGTCAGTGTCTGGGCGAAGACGTTGTGGTACGCGGCCTTTGCAGTAAAACAAAGACAACAACATCTACTTGTGCTACTGCGGCCATTAATTCTTCTACGAATTCGATTTCGAATTCGAATTGTTTCAATACAGGTGGTGAAAATTTCAATACAAAAACTAACACAACAAATCAAGAGAATTCCCATCGTCATCATCATCGGCAAAAGATAGAGGATAATGATAACGATGATGATCATGATCATGATGATGATGAGGAAGAGGATATTGTGGAAATTTTTTATTTTGCCACCGAATGCTAAATTATTTTTAATACATATTTTTATTTTTCTATGTTAAGACAAATACTTATATGTGTATGTGTAGTGTAACTAAATTTAGTTATAAAACAAAAAACAAAACGAAATTGTTAAAATTAAAATAAAACATTTATTTGTTGTAATTATTATTGTATGTAATATTGATTGAAATAATTTATAAAGAAAAACAAAACGCTGTCCTTCTAAAAAAAAGTGCAAATTTTTGAAAAAATATTTCAAAAGTAAAACAAACACAAACGCAAAAACTATAAAATGATTAAAACAAACAAACAATTTAGATAATAAAAAAATATTTGACTACTTACTATATACATACATAAAAAGAAGAGAGACTGTTTAACATGAATTAGGATTATATTGTATACTTGAATACTATTGAAATTGTTTAAGAGTGGGTTCTTGGTTTCCGGTTTTATATTTCTTTCTTTCTTTTTTTTTAGAAATTTATAAATTAATACATAGAAATTATGTATTTTATGTACATACACAATGTGTTACAATCTATATACTGTAAAAGTTGTATAAAATATTTCATTTCATATATATTCTCTTAAGAAAGAAAGAAATGGTAAAAAAATAAATACATACAGTAAAATCTCATTAATTAGAAATACTTTCTGAATTATTCTAATTGTAGAGAAAGACTTAATTTTTGTATATACATACTTACATGGTATATATTTATTTATTTTGTTCTTTTATTTAAATTGTATTTAAATTATGTATGTATTTAGAAATAGTAGTAGTGCCTTTGGTCGCTGTTTTATTATTCCAAGAATCAGACGACCTTTAATAAACAAAAAAAAATTTTTTTTTTTTAAACCCAGCATTAGAAATGCTACAACTCATTTTGGATTATTATTACCATTTCTCATTACTATCGCAGCTAAGGTCTTTCACATATTTTTTAATATGATACGAGCTTAGAGATAAATCTGCAATTTGCAACAATACAATGATCATCTAACTTCTGCCAAATTCTAATTAATGAGATTCCTCAGTATGAAGGAAACTTCAAACGCATTTTATGAAATTTCTTATTGCATTCCAAAAATAAACTTGGATTATTTATTAAATGTTTCTTCTTTCTTTCAATTAAATAAATTTCTTTTGGCAAAATAAAAAAATTATTATTTTGTATCCAATAAGTTTTGCATTTAAAAGTTTTTATTCGAAAACATTTTCGTTATGCCGCTCTATTAATGAGTAGCAACAGTACTTATAAACTACTAAAATACTTATTTTCGTTTCTGCTTTATTATCCAAGTGAAATTGAATCAATCCCAAGTATATTTAACAAAATTTTCTTTAGAAAATGATAAAAGCTTCGATGCATTTCTTAGAACTTTTCATTCAAATCCTTGTATTTGAAATAAAATTTATTTCTTGTAAATTTTTCTTCTCAAACGAAATAGAAATACAAACATTTTTCAAATCAATAGGGGAAATATAATTGAATTTAAAAGGAAACAATTAAACCAATAAAATATTTCAATTTAAAACTGTATTAAAAAGATTCAGAGGAAGAAAAAGGACCCACTCTTATAAATTGTATTATAAAGGAAATTTTAAAGCCGCCCGTTCTAAATATATATGCGTACGTATATACATATTTATATACAGAAAAAGTATTTGTCATTATTGTTACAAAATTAAATTATATTTTACAATACATATGTATATGTATGTATAAATCAATAACATTATATATTGTATATGATGCATATATACATACAATAAATAAATGAGAATATTTATGAAAAAAATGGAAAAATGAAAAACTAATATTTTGAATCACATAACCAAACCAAACAATAGATTATGGATTAAAAAAAATATTTTTTTAAAATAAACTTTAAATAAAATTGAAATTATATAAAAATATTATTAACAAATATGAATGAAAGTATAAAAAAGAGTTTGAAATAGATCACTAACAAATAATTGTAAAACTTAAACTGTGATTATAAATTTCGAAACAGTTTAAACAAAAAAAAAATAAAGAATTACTTTTTAGCTTAAGAACGATTACAAAATAAAAAAAGAGAAAATGAATGCAATTGCTACATTCCAAATTAGTTTTAATATACAATAATGCATACCATACATACATACATACTATTATGAATAATTCAAATTTATTTAGTTAACAAGAAAATTTAAAAAAAAAAACCATTATTTAATGTAACGAATAACGAACTAAATGTTTTTCATTTAATTTATAAAACAAAAACAAAATAAAAAGAGATCAATAAAATTTATAAAAATTGAAAATATATTTTTAAATTGTTCTTTAGATTTTATTTCATTCATCATTTAGATTTAGAGTTTAAAAATTATTAAAAGGCAATATTTGCTTTAAAAATTAAAAAGTTTTTGTATTTTACTCTTAACATTTGCAAAATTTTTTTTATTTTAATAAAATTTTGTAGAATACATACATATATCATTGATTCATTTTAGATTTTTTTTCTTTGTATTTGTTTCGTTTTTTCTGTTTTTGTGTAAATAATTTTTTAACATTGTAACTTTATTGAATGAAAAAGAAAACTAAAAAAAAATCTATTTTTGGCATAAAATTATTTCATTAATATCATTTAAATTCACTTGAATGTTTGTAATTTATCATGTTTTCGATGAATATTTTAAATAACAAACGTTATTCAATTAAAATTATTATCATTATTATTATATGTAATATGTTAATTGTAGTATTATATTTAATATTCTATATTTAGAAATTTCGAATAACCATAATCGTACTTAAGTTTATTTGCTAAGTTTTGTTTAAAACTTCTTTATGTTTCTTTTCTCTCTCTCTCTCTCTTTCTCTTTAAATTTTTAAAAAAAGATAAAACAAAAATATATATTAAAAGAAATTATTGAAACGAAAAAAAAAAATTTAATGTGTTTTATTGTTTGTTTTTAATAATTTATGTACGAGTATCTTTCCAACCAATCACGTTTTATTATTATTTCATTTGATATGTGGTTCAGTTAGTGCCTTTGTTATTAAGTTTTTATTTACATATTTTGTTTTTTTTTTTTTTTTTTTCAAACCACATTTTTGCATTTCATTAAAGAAATATTTCGCATAGTGTTTGTTATTGTTTATTACTTGAAGCAGTTAATTATAATTTTCACATGACTTTCGTAGTGATATAGACCAGAGGTCAGCAATGAGTATTCAAAAAAGATGAGTAGAATCGAATCTGATACTTATACGCCTTCATACTTCTTTTAATATCAATGAACCTCCTCTACTCATATTCAAAGTTTGAAGTACTCGTCATATTCATACTTAACAACACGTATGATGTTATTGACTTCGACTCTTCATAACTCAACATATACACGAATCACAAAATAAGTATGAATCGCGTACGAACACTAAAATATTTACTAGAACGTTGTGGGTTTGCTTTGCGTGCTGCTTTGTCGTTTTTGCTTATGTGCCTTTGTTTCTTTTGTTGTAAATACAACAATAACTAAGACTGTAAATTTTGATGAATGATTCGAGTATTTTTCTAAAGTTATGAATCTATATGAGTAGGCTGGCTTATGAATCAAACATATTTCGAATGGTATGAGTTTGATGTCAACGTTGTTGTACGTTGTAGGTTGCATTCCAACCTGTACTTATAAATCAACATTGTAATGAGTATGAATGAATTAGACTACATAGTTAAATTTCAATACTATTGATTCACTTACTATATTCAAAATTTCATGAGTGCTTATGAGTAGCGAAAAAAACGATTCATTACTGATCTCTGATATAGACCAGATTGTACTGTATTCTAAACTTATCAGGCGTTATGAGTTTCAATTAGAAAAAAAATAATTACGCTTGGATAAAAACTTTAATGAAATTAGTGGGCTGGCGGTATTAATGTAATTAATTAAAATTCTCAGTATTTGATTCAAATTTATAGCGAATCTGGTTGCGCTGAGAATTTATTGATGTTTTTTTTATTGACTTTCATACCTTTTGCATACCGATAAACGTTTGTAAATAGCGAAAAGTGTGAATACATATATAGAGTTTGCATTTTCGCTATGAACCAGAAAGGTTTCCGGTAGTAGTTAGTAAAATATTTATTTTGAATGCAGGTCTGCATTGGCCGCTTTTCGCTGCCTTGAAAGTTAAGCCGATTTTAAGCAGAGCCCTACTATGATTGTCTGAACCTAGTGTCTTGCGGTTTGGATAGGCTATAGTAACCAAAGTCGATTACCTTTGCATAAAATGAACAATAGCTTCGTCAGACATTATTTTTCGCTCACAAATCTTTATTCCACCGCTCAAACCGTTGGATCAAGTGATCCAAATAATATTTTTGCAATGCGTTTCTGGGAGTAAATTTCATTTCACTGTCTTCGGTTATTTCTCAAACACCGTCGTAGCTTAAAAGTGTTGCTTTTGCTGAAGTGAGTACACTTTACAGACATACATACATAATTGGCCATCACAACCCTTCAGTCAGTATTACGACCTAGCTTCTTACACCACTTATGTTGTGAGCGTTAATTTTATCCATGAGTGGCGGGACCTGCAATTTGATTTACTCACAGAGTTTTTGCTAGAAATCTGCAGTCGCCGAAGAAATATTTTTCATATTTCATCATCATACTCTTTGATGTCTGACTTGGGGTTTGAATCGTGGCCTTACGTCTAATAAGCCGACACACTACCTACTAGACTACGACGATTACACTTTAGTTTGGAAAAATTAAATTATGTTGGCAAAAATTGTGATTTTTGTTACGCCGCGGATTTTGGATATTTTCGGCCTATTGGTCTGAAACTCCATCCACCTCAGTTCATTTAACAATATTCTCCACTTAATCCACATTTGCAATGTGACAATACTATTGACATGAATTTCGATTACTTTCGAGCAATCACAAGCGAATAAATTTCTCATCTAAACTGGTCTTTCCACACCTGATTTTTGACGTTTTACCTACTAATTGTTTTCTGTTTTTTTATTATATTTTTTGTTAGTATTTTTTTATATGTTTTATAAATAATAAGTTTATCTTTTTTTTGAGAGTCGCAAATAAATCTTTTTGAAAATAAATGCGAATAAAAAAATTCATATTTAGCACAAGGCAGCAACAAGCGGCACGTAGTAAAATTTCCCTGGCAACCAAAAATCAAAATTATTAACGTTCAACGACCGCATATTTCGATTGTTGGTTCAATAAATGCCAGAAGTTGTTACAAGAATTAAAAGAAGAAAAACTTTACCAAGGATTACAACGATTATTCAAGGAACTTTTCAAAATTTGAAAGAAAATCAAAGAAAAGTAATTAAAACTTTGCCAAAGTATGGCCCACGAAAATGCTGGCGGTGGCGGCGGCGGCGGCGGTATGAAAAGGTCAAATGCCACATATCATAGCAGTCTGTATGGCAGGTGGTAAATTGTTTTCGCATTAATCTTTCACTTCTTAATCGGATGTGTCTTTAAAGAGTCAGCAATAACATGGGCCATGAACGTCTAAAAGTGTATTTCTGCACTGATTTCGATAAATCGGTGCTGGTGAATAATTTCGAGAAGCGTGGTTGGCATCAAGTTAGTGGCGATGATGATTGGAATTTTTATTGGGCTGGCGTACAGACTTGCCGTAACATTTTCAGTGTAGACAGCGGTTATCGCATGAATGACAATCAAATGATCAATCATTTTCCCAATCACTATGAACTGTCTCGCAAAGATTTGCTCGTGAAGAATATCAAACGTTATCGCAAAGACCTGGAAAGAGATGGCAATGCGTTAGCGGAGAAATCCGATGCCAGTTGGGCACTCGGTGGTGTAACACGTTATTTATATTTGGACTTCATACCAGTGACCTTTGTTTTGCCAGCGGGTTAGTAAAGGTATAACGAACTTTATCGGTTAACCACAAAACTAAACCTCTTCTTCTTTTTTACATTTTCAGATTATAACATGTTTGTGGAAGAGTATCGTAAAAATCCACAGAGCACTTGGATTATGAAACCGTGTGGCAAATCCCAGGGGGCTGGTATATTTCTAATAAATAAACTATCGAAATTGAAAAAATGGTCTAGAGAAGCTAAGGGTGCCTTTCATCCGCAAATCGCTAAGGAAAGTTATGTTATATCCCGTTATATTGACAATCCTTTACTGATTGGTGGCAAAAAATTCGATTTGCGTTTGTACGTTTTGGTGACCTCATTTCGACCCTTGAAGGCGTATCTCTTTAAACAGGGATTTTGCCGTTTCTGCACCGTGAAATATGATACCAGCTGCACAGAATTGGACAATATGTACGTACATCTGACCAATGTCAGTGTACAAAAGCATGGGGTAAATAATCATATAATACATAGAGTAGGTGTAGTGAAAAGAAATCCATTATTTCGAAATTAATCGATCATCAGATTGACATTTGGTGTCCGTGACAGAATCCACAGACTTTGTGGGAGGCTTTAAAAACTCCTGTTTTAGATATAATCGCTTCGAATCATTCACCAGCCACACCAGGGCCGAAATGTTTAACATATTCCAGCCGAACATATAGTCCTTTAAAACCTTTCTTACCGCTTTGACAGCAATTCGCAATTTAAACTTCTTTTATCGTCTTGTTCGATAATTGAGTGATCGAATATCTATCGAAAATTTCTTTTTACTACACCTTAAAAGAGTATGTTTTAGAAAAATTCTTATTATTTGGACTTCTTATCGCTTTATATGGAAAAGGGTGAATATAATTCACTGCATGGCGGTAAATGGTCAGTACAGAATCTAGCCCTCTATCTGGAAGGTACCAGAGGCAAAGAAGTTACAGATCGTTTATTTGGTGCCATCTCCTGGTTAATTGTACACTCCTTAAGGGCTGTAGCACCTGTTATGGCCAGTGATAGACACTGTTTCGAATGCTACGGTTACGATATCATTATCGATAACAATCTTAAACCGTGGCTAGTAGAAGTAAACGCATCACCATCCTTAACCTCGACCACAGTTACAGATCGTATATTGAAATATAAATTAATCGATAACATTTTATCGGTTGTTTTACCACCCGATGGTATACCAGAGTAAGTATTTTCATATGCTTGTTGTGTGTGAATTATTTTTGGTTGTAAAGGTTTTCTTTTAATCTTGATTTAGTGTACGTTGGAACAAAATTCCCAGTGCCGATGCATTAGGCAACTTTGAACTGTTAATCGATGAAGAGCTGGCTGCTCAAGAGGAGGCGCACAATAATCAACAGAATAGAAATTCTAAATCGATGGGCAACAGATGGAAGTGAATAGGGAATAGTGAATCGATGTATTTTAGTTTTAAGCTTTCACACATGTAATTACTGTTAGAAAGGTTTTCTTCATCATATTCTTAAGAATTGTTTTTATTTAGTTTACTTGAATAGGAAAATTTTTAATTTAGGAAAATTTTGAATTGTTAAAATTTTACTTTAAAATAAAATTTTGAAATGAAAAAAAAGAGAAATTTTTATTGAAATTCGTTTAATCAATCAATCTCCGCCAACTCTACTTTTAATCCACGACTTGCGTGGAGTTGTACATTCGAAATCCGGCCAAAAGTGGCATCGAAGCAGTCATTTTGCATTGTAACAACAGCTGTACAAGTGCACAGAAGATGTCGCATTTTAATCTCCTGGAATATTTCAATCAAAAAGAGCATATAAAGTTGCCGTAATCTACCCTCAACAGAGACATCTCAAACAAAGCGAAATATCAAAAAATATTTCTTCGACGACTTCCTCTCAGCAGATTTCTGGCAAAAGGTTTAGCTTTGGGTTAGAGGACGTGTACTTGCCAATTGAGATAAGTACAGTAGCCGGAGGTACAGCTGCCCCATTGTACAATGTCCTAAAGGGGAGAGGATAATAGGGGAGAATGAAGAACACAGACTAACGCAACTACACTATTGAAGCCCTAGTACTTTTCAACCAGCTCAAACTAATAATGAATCTATGAAGAGCCTTTATGTCGGCTCTCGACATAGAATTCAAACCCTCAAAGAAGTCCCCTGCCAAGGGTTTTCAACCTCAACCTACCAAGGGCTGTACAGTTACAAAGATGGTGTTCGATGGTATCCAACTCCTCCTCATCGCAATGTACCCTACAATAGTCCGGCTGGGATTTGTTCCAGATCCTTGTAACTTTAAGCTGGCCTTGTCTAAGTCCAGCAGCCAACCTGTTCTTACACTGTCTATAGCAGGCCATAGACACCCAGAAACATAACAACTCGATCCTTTTCTCCTCTGCTCTTCCCCCCTGACCCATCCATTGATGTGAACGTAGAGATTTGGGGGATCAGAACCAACTATCACATCGCCCTCAGAAAGTGAACTTAATCGAGAGCATCCGCCGTCTCATTACCGAGTACTCCGCTATGACCCGGAACCCAGCATAGACGGATTCGGTCTGGTCCAATCCATTCTTTCTCAAGATTCAAGATTTCTATATGGAGGGGAGTACAGATGTAATTTTATGTTTACACTTTTTGCATGTTTGATGGCCATTAAACCTGATCTTTAATCAGAGCTTCTTTCAAGTGCACGAATGCACTGGGCTTTGCCGTTAAAGCTATTATGTCTGAGACTATGTCGCAATTGAGTTTTCCGGCTTTCCAACTCGAAGGGCAGAATTATAGCCGGGTAGCCTGATTGATCTTCTGGAAAAATAACAGCACCCGTTCGAGACATAATTGCAGAACGACATTTCGTTACCTCTGACGTCAATGTCCACATTCCAGTCATCTCTGGAAGGCAAATGTACATCGAGGGCTTGAGATAATTTCCACTCAATCTCCTCGCTAATGCAGCTACCTCAGTGCGTAATAGCTGCCAAAGATTATAACCCCCTTTCATTCCATTCACACCTTATAACGTGCAAAATAACCATTTTCCCGTTCTCTCTAGCATCGGCCGAAGGGTCTTAATTGGAAGAGGAGCTAACAAATTAATTTTTTAACCATAACGTGTGGTTTATTCAAAATGTATGCCGAAGCATGCAAAGCACTGATTCTTAAAGCTTAAAAAAGCTACAAAGTTTTTAAAAAGCTTTACAGCAAATAAAGCGAAATTTCTTGATCAACAATTCACTGTGCGATCAGTAGCCATTTCTCACCAGACATCAACAACAATACGAAGCGGATAAATAAGTTAAAAAGATTTATTTATTATGCAAAAAAACAATTCGAAAGATCTCAAACATTTATAAACTTTAGTGGTTTAATCTGAAAGTGAAAAATAAAGAAGAAAAAAATACGGGAAATAAAAAATTTCAATCGTTTAAAAATAAATTTAAATTATTTTCAAAATGGATTTATTATTCCTGAGCAAAAGAATTTATTTGGGCACCGACGAGGGTTTCATACACGGTGGCATAATAGTTAACAGTGAGGGCATCATACAGAAAATCTTAAAATCAGCTGGCGAAGTAAATACCCATCTCTATAATATAGAATCGGAGGCAGTGAGTAAAATAACTAAATTTAAATGTTAATTAAATTTTGTTGTTTTTATTTCAAATTCCTTAGGTTTATGATTTTGAAAATTTAATTCTAATGCCGGGCCTAATAGATGTTAATGTTCATATCAATGAACCGGGTCGTAAAGATTGGGAAGGTTTTCTTACCGCCACCAAAGCAGCTGCAGCAGGAGGTTTCACCACTATCATAGACAGACCTACGTAGGTTTTCATACAGACGAATACAGAGTTAAAATTTCTTTATTTATTTTTTTCTTTTATAAAATTATTAAAAAACTTTAGCAACGCCATACCACCCACTACCACGCTGGCAGGTTTAAAATTGAAATTAGCCACTGCCCGTGGTAAAATTTATGTGGATGTAGGCTTTTGGGGTGGTGTTGTACCCCAAAACAATGATGATATTGAGGCTCTGATAGGCGGTGGTGTGGTGGGTTTACAATGTTCACTTTCGCCCAGCGCTGAACCAGTAGCCAATGAATTTCCTGCCGTTAATAAACAACAATTGGATACCTTGCTCACCAAATTGGACAACAACATACTTATAGCTGTACACGCCGAAGAGCCGTTAGCAACACCAATAAGACCTAACGAAGAAGAACCCAAATCATATGAATCGTTTTTACGCACCAGACCCGCCGAAATGGAAGTAAATGCCGTGCATATTGTAGCAGAATTGGCTTTAAAGCATAAAAAGTCAGTATAGACTCAATATTCAATTTTTTATTTCTTAAATTTTGTTTGTATGTTTTTTTTCTAGAAAACAATTCCATTTGCTAAACCTTAGTTCTAATGAAGTCCTGCCTGTTATAGCTGATGCCAAAGCTAAAGGTGCTCAAATAACTGCCGAAACCTGTCCACATTATCTCAGTTTAGCAGCCGAAGACATTGAAGACTGCCATACCGAATTTAAAACACAGCCACCTATACGTGCGAAACAAAATCAACAGGCTTTGTGGGAGGCTATAAAAACTGGTGTTTTAGATATAATCGCCTCGAATCATTCACCAGCCACACCAGGGCCAAAATGTTTAACATACGGCCGTATGCGTGGAAATTTCATAAATGCCTGGCCGGGTATTTCTTCCCTACAATTGGGTTTACCGATTATATGGACCCACTGCCAGAAGTATGGCTTGGGTATAGAGCATATCCATAAGACAATGTGTGCCAATCCAGCTAAGTTATGTGGCCTAGAAAAGTCAAAAGGCATCATTAAAGAAGGCTACGATGCGGACTTTTGTGTATGGAGTCCAGAAGAAGAGTTTCAAGTGGATACCAATGTTTTGTATTCATCAAATAAGGTAAAATTTATAGTAAAATAGTTTAATTTTAAAATCAAGTTGCATAAATACAATCCCATGTATTTTTAGTCTACACCCTATGCCAATCAACGTTTGCGTGGCGTTGTTCATGCCACCGTTGTCAGAGGTTTGCATGTCTATCAGCAGTTTGAGGGCTTTGGCCAGCCATTGGGAAAGATTATTTTACGTAAAAATGTCAAGAAAATTGTTAAATTTCAATGAATGCAACAGTGAATGAATTTTCCATAATTGTGCAACATACACATGCAAATACATACATACATATGTATGTATGTATGTAAGAATGTATGTATGTAATGACATAGAAATGCCATATGCATTCATATGCTTTTGGTGAGATAACAAATGCAATAAAATACAGAAAAAGAAAAAACTTACAGGAAATTTTAAATAAATTTGGAAAAAATGTCTCTGTTTGTGATTATGATTGAGTTTCAACAAGTTGTACCATGTCAAAGGCATACGATTCAAGCTGTGTATGTAAATAACCTGCCACAACCAACCGCAAAGTGGTGGTTGATAACCCATCGAGCAATAAAGTATAAAATGTAAACTCATACATTTGTATGAGTTTACACAAAATCCATTAGGTTAGGTTAGCCCAACCTAACCTTTGAAAAACAAATGCCAATATTTGTGAACTCCTAGTCTAATGTAATCCAGCCAAATGCTATATGTATGTATTTTGTTTACAATAATAGTACTTACAGTTGCCTTAGTTCGTCTTGGGTACTTTTTTCTTAAATTAGTTTGTCGAAATAAAAGGAGAATGGTTTTACAAAAAAGTATATAAATGGCGAAGTTTCGTAAAGAACTTATAACGGATAACAGTGTTTCATATTTAAAAGTGCGAATTTGTAAAAAAAGTACCCAAATACGTGTTCAAAATTTCTTAAATAAAAAAGAAACTAAAGATTTAGAATATCGATTTAAAAATATACTAAAAAGTCTGTATAAGACTATCGCGATTAGAATTAATAACTTTTTAATGTTAATTCATTAAAAAATGTATGTTTGCTGGGTTAAATATGTTCTCCTTATAGAACATTTACTCACACGTACACAGAATTTTAGCTCTCATAATGATGTTGCCAACAAACGAGAAAAACATGTTGCGTGCCTTCATTTTAAGGTTTCATAAACTTACACACACACACACACACACGTAAGTGTTTATAAGTATGATATTACTCTCAAATTACAAAATAAACCTACGCATATAATTGATCTTATTCAATAACAGTTAGAGACTAATAGCAATACATACACACATGCATGCATACATATATGTATGTATGTACATACATATACACATGCATACATGTATGTACCCAGCTAGCATTTGGAAGATTGTTTTTAAAAAAATCACCTTGCTGAGTCTTTTTAGAGTACTTTTGGTGATCAAAAACTTATTAGTCAGTTACACGATTAAAAAAGGACTCAAAAATGATTCGCGCCAATGAGTAAAATGAGTTCGATTTAAAATACAATAAAAAATTGTATAGCAATCGGAAATAAATCACCCAGACGTTTAAAATGTGACTATTATTTCCGTTAATTATTATTATATTCTACTTATACTGAAGATTGAAAAACGCTTAATCAAAAACAGATCATGCAGGTGTTTGAAAAGTGATTGTAATTACATATTTTATGATCATACTTTAAGCAGATATATGATTAAACACTGCTTTTTTACACCCTCTCTGTATAAATTGTCATTTATGTAGAAGATGGCTATGAAATAAAGTACAATTTTTTATAATATTAATTTATTATAATATTCTTTCTTTGGTAGACGCCGACTTCCTTTCAGCAGATTTCTAGCAAGAACTCCAAATATCTCAAAAATCTGTCGTTCGGAGTCAACGTTAACTCTAGGTCCCGCCACTCACGTATAAAATTTACGTACACAATATGAGTGGTGTGTGAAGCTAGGCCGTAACCTGACTGAAAGGTTGTAATGGCCAATTATGTATGTATGCATGTATGCTTCCTTTGTTACTCAATGTTCATACGAACGTGATTTTTGAAATCGCGGCAGAGTAAACGTAGGTCTTAGAAACCCGATTAAAAACGCATTTTGAAATACGAGTAATAAATCACTCAAATTATAATCATAAATGACCCAAAAATGAATCCAAATTAATACAAACATGACTGATAAATGGTAACAAAAGGACTCCTAAACATACTGATAAATTACTCATAAAAGACTCGTACGCGATTAAACGATGACTGAAAGACGACTCGAAAAAGAATCACAAATGACGATAAATAAGACTAATAAATGATCAGAAAGCGATTCGAAAATGATTATAAGACTACTAGAAAAAGAGTTGAAAATTACTATACACTAATATAGAAAATGACTCGTAAATGACTTTTTTAGAAGAGTCGCCCGTAGTCACTTTTTTCTCCCGACAAAAGAGTCTTTTATGATTAGAAAATGAGCGCCTATTCTAGCTTTTCAATCGCGCAGAAGAATCAAAAAAGACTCGAAGTTGATTAAAAATGTCCAAAAATGCTGGCTGGGTATATCTTACCCTACATAAATATGTATATACCCAGCCAGCATTTTTGGAAATTTTTAATCAAATTCGAGTCTTTTTTGATTCTTCTGCGCGATTGAAAAGCTAGAATATAGATATATCTTGACACCTATAAAGCAAAAGAGGCCTTGCTTGCTCTCCCTTGCAATTTTATTTAATTTACATGAGTTTGCATATGTAAATACATACATAAATACATTGAGTATAATTTCTTTAAATTTAATAGTATGGTGGGTTCATGAGGTCGTATAACTAACTATTCCATAATAATAATTAATATTACTTATACTGCAAATATTTCAAACACAAATTCTTCCATTCTTTGCAAATTCTAAACACATACATACACATACATACATCCTCGTATCACACATAGAAAGCTTTCCCTATATTTTCCTTCTTTTTTGCTCTCTTTTTATCTTTAGCTATAGTTGATATGTATAAAGAAAGCTTTTCCCCTTTTACTTTTTTACAAATTACTTATCAAACACCAAATACACGAAAGTCATATGTTATATAGCAGGTGCTACGAAACATTGATAAAAACAATAAAACTGAGAGAAACTATAAAACAAAACAAACACCCAAAAAAAAAATACCATAAAAATGTATAAAGTGTGCAGCATTAAAAAGAAAGTGTTGGCTTAAGAATAGAAACACACTCTCACTCTTATAAGAATAAAATACACACACAGTGAAAGAACAAAACAATTAATGGAGGAGAGCATGCACCGTACAATAATAAAAATAATGATAAGGAGTTGATAATAAACAGTGTTGCCATTTTATTGATTTTTAAGTAAAATTTCTTCGTTTATTCTTCGGTAAGTATTACTAAGTCTCTATTTTTAAATAATTTTTCAATTTCACTCAAATTCGATTAAAAGAATGGGTTCACATCTACTTTTCAAGGATATACATATATACGCGAAGGTTACATACTTTTTTTCGTCTGTTCTAGACCTGTTTTTGAGAATTCCAACATTATTAAGCTTTAACAAAATACTCATGGGCTGCATTAAACTTATGCCTATAAAATGTTCTTTATTTCTTGTCTAATTTGCAATTTAAGCAGCAAAAAATAGGACTCTGGTAACACTAGTACACAGTAAGCTTTAGCTACGAAATAAAAGAAATGAGTGTGTAACGTTTTTTTTATAACCCACAATCACGTTGAGAGAGAGAGGGTATAAGAAAGAGAGATAGGGGGTAATAAACTCATATATGTATGTATGTACTTAGTTGTAGGAACAGAAAAAGAAATATTAAAAGATAAATAAATACGAATAAAGTAAATGGATCAAAAGAAAAGAAGAAGAATTTTACAAAGTGTTAAAGATTTTTATTGAAATATAAAAATAAAAAAGAATTTATAAACGATTATTAATAAAGTTTGTTTTTAATAATCTAGTAAAAGCTACATATACAGTGACAAAATACTTGACGTGGCTTATGTTCAGAATATTAAATAGTAAAAATGCAAAACAAATAAATTATTTCGTAGCAGATCACAATAATAAAAAAACATTAAGACAACAAAAGCAACAGCAATAAGACATCATCATATACAATACGGCAGCGGTATTCACATACTACAAATTAAAAGAGTTACGAAATCAGTTTTGTTTATAGAAACAAACCAAAAGAGAGAACAACAATAAACGTAATATGGAAAAATTTGCAAAACATTTTTATGCATGTTACCCTCCTCCCCATTTTAGTTGTTTGTTTTTATTTCATTTGCTAAACTTAAATTCTAGAGTGACTTTGATTACGAATATACACACATACGAACACATAGAAAACTATTTCATATTTAATAATAAACAATGTGCTTTTGTTGTTTTTATTATTGTACAATATCATCATCACCAGCCACTGTCATCATCATCATCATCATCATAGGCAACAACATCATCATTGATAATGTGTTGTGTCGTAGTAGCCGAAGTTGCAGATTTCGTAGTCGTCGTGGTGGTATTGGGTCAGTGTAGCACATCGTAAATGTATTTGAAAAAATTGCACTGTGGCAGTATGGCCGCCAAAACGGAAATAGAATATTTCATTTACATGTGATACGTATGTAAAACAGAAAGTCGTGAAAGACGTAAGAAAAACGGATTTAAAATTAAAAAATTTCTAAAATTTCAATATAAAAACAAGAAAAGATCTCGTATAGAATTGTTTTTAGTACATAAAATTTTTTAAAAAATTATTTCACTTTAGCCCCACTGTAAAAAACTAAGTAACGTACATACACATATAAGAGAGCGAGCTTATTTGTATTCATATCTCTCAGACGTAGTCATACGTATGTACATACATATGTAGGTACATGTATGTTAATGTGTTTGTTAATTGTATGACTATTGCTCATTCTACTAGTGGTTGTTGTCATATTTTTCGATTTTCTTTTATATTTGTTTTGTTTTTTTTTTTTTCATTTTCTTTTTTCTTATATCAAATACGTACATATGTATACGTAGTACAATCTCATACGTATTTTTAAAGAGTAATTGTACTTGGTGTTATAATACTTTGCTGTTGTTGCTGTTGTTATTTTTGTTTTTATTATTATTATTTTTAATGATTTTTTTTTTCTTGTGCCTTTACTAGCACAACACAATCATCAGTTTATTGGGTCTGCCTTGCGACGTGTTGTGTTGTCATCAAATTTTAGTCTACTACGTAAAGTAGTCGCAGTGAGTAACGAGCGCGCTCTTTTCATTTTGTTTCTATTATTTGCTTAATAAATAAGAGATAAAAAAATAAATATATTGTATATGTATTATTAAAAACAAAAAAAAAACAATAAAAAGTTAAATCATAAAAAAAGCAAGAATTATTTACTCCGAAAAATAGCGCGAAAATTCAAAAGTAAAAAAAATATAAATTTAAATCGACATACATACATACATATGTATTCGAAAAATTAAAATATTTTTAACACGATTGTTAGTGAAATTTTGAAAAAATTTAAATAAAATATGGAAGAAAATATTTCTTCTTTAGTTTCTCTCTAATTATAAAAATATTTATGAAAGCAACATGTTTATAAGTATGTGTATGAATAAAATTGTTGATTTACACGCTTTTTTTTTTTTTTTTTTTTTTTTGAATGAGACAAACAAAACAAAAACAAAATTACCAGCAACGACAACAACAACAAAAAGCAATCAAATAATAATCTTGACGTAATCAGCGCAAAAATATTTTAACGACGTCGCCAAAACGTCGACAAGCGCGACAAAAGATAACCGAAACAACCCAGCAAACCACATTTACAACCAATACGATGAATAAACAAAAACAATAACAAAGTATTATAATAATAAGAAAAAGAGTAGCAATAATAATATTTAAACGCATTCAAACACATGCATACATATAAAGCAAACATCACCAACAAACGAATTTGTTGGTGGGTATAATATTACGTCGAGAGAGCAATACGAACACAAACACATCCAAACATAATAAAATAATAGAGCAGAGATGATCAAAGTGAAATAAATAAAATATAAATAACATGTGTGTTGTATACGTTTCAAAAAAGAGAAAAAAAAAAACAAAATAGAAAACGGCAACTGCAACAACAATCACGCAACAACGATCAGTAAGCCTTATCAACCAACATACGTTGTTACAAACACATTGAAATGTTTTCGTTTTCAATACAACCACATCGTTATACGTCGCTGATATTCAAAAATAAATAACAACAACAACATAATATGCGGCATTTATTTATTCATTTTTTTGGGTATTGATAGTTGTTGTTTTGCAAAATAATTCACTCTCTCTCTCCCTATCTCTCGAGAAATATTTAATTAAACCTTTTTTTTATATTTTGTTGTTATTGTACTTCTTTTTCGCTTTCGCATTGTATGTCATAAACTTTATGAGAGAAGAACGTTAGCGTTAGCCAACAAAAATTACGCGAGTTTGGGGTTAAAAGAAATCTCTTTAAATGTTTGGATTTCCCTTTTTAGTGCCAAAATTTGGAATTTTTGGAAACTTATTAAGATTAAATTCCTTTAAATTATTATTTTAAATGTAAACCTGTTACATTTAAAAATATGTTCTTTTCTTTTATATGAGGGATCATTCATGACCCTTTTGAAAACTCAATGGCATCTAGCAAGCGTTTCACCAGTAAGTTGGTCGATTTTAATCATTTCTATACTGTATTAAAATTGCTAACTGATGTTTTCAAATAAAACAATATTAAAAATTAAAATTAAACAGAGGATATCCTATACTATGGAAAAATAGATTACTATTGAAACGGTTATGATCGGTTAAGATCGGTTACACACTGTTCAGATATTGTTGCAAGAAACTGACCATGCCTGCTACAATTATTATCTGCATGATATAGGATTTCTTATATTTTTTATACGAGTGGTGTTGACAAAAATGAAAGATTCTAAAGAATACGCTTTTAAATTGGTTAAGCCTTTTTTAGATGTAAGACACATGTGGCAGGACTCAATATAAACAAGTCGCCTGGCCGATATGGTGGCCATAAATCAATGATTTTCAATGCTCACTCCTCCATCAGTTAATGTATTATGCGAATCACACTGAGACGGCATTTCGCCATATCATATTAAAAGGTAGCCAAAGTCTGGTAGGTAGTGTTTTGGCTTATCGGACGCGAGCCCGTGGTTCAAATCCCGTCTTAGATATATCGAATAGAACGAAATATGAAAAAAATATATTAATATATATTTATATATATATAAAGTTGCCAAGAAAAGTTTCCCATATATCTGTAGTTCGGAATCGACTTTAAACTGAGACTACGGTGATTTCAAAATTAGTCAGAAGCAACAATTAATTAAGCTTGACTTCTGTTTATATTTCTGTCCTTTTGAAGGGTTCGGATGTCACAAAACTGCTAATAATCACCAAATAATTGTATTGGTTAACAGTACAAAACTATTTTAATAGCTTTCGATACAGTTTGCCATCGAGCCACTAAACTTACTCTGCGATACGTCATCGGAAAAAAAAATTTCAGAACAATGCTCTAGGCACGGATACTCTGCCTTTAACGAAATTGAAACAGTTGCCTTACATTTCAAACTACTAGTCTCGTTAAACGCTTTCATTTCATTATTCAATTCATTATTACACACATAATCATATGAAATGTAGAAAAAGCTTTTATCCCTACTGCACTACTACTGGGCACGGCTGCTTCTGAATGCAATCAATAATAATAGTACGTATGTACTTACTTACATGTATACGAACGTTAGTTAGTACGTCATTTAAAAGTGCCAGACAAATTGACATTCAATTAGAAAAAAACACACAAAAGAATTTTATTACTCGCTCGCTCCACAGTCTTGACAACTACAGTCGGTAATAACAAAACAAAAATAACAACAAAAAAAAAGTTATTCACTATGAAATAATAATAACAATAGCAATGAAAAAAACTTGTTTTCTTTTTATTAAATAATTAATAAAAACAAGAAAATAAAATAAAATGAAATAAAATAAAATAGAATGTTAAATAAACAATCAAAAGTTATTCGAGTTATCGAGTGTAATATTGAGGAAAATATTTGAAATTTACAAATGCAAGCAGCAGCAAGATGCAGTTGAAGGATAGTTTTCTTTCATATTTTTAAACCGCATACTGCTTTAAATTGAATGCGTATCTTCAAGTTCTATGTGCGATTTATTGGTTCATTACTCATACAAGCGAGGGTATTCACATTATCTAAATTTATATTCAAAATTTTTGCTAACTACGTACGTAGTTTAGTTTTTTTTTTCAATGTTCTCATTTAGCTTTATCAGTTCAATTATTTAATTTATGTTTACACTACCAATTAATTAAAGTGCCGTGCCGTGCAGTGACGTGACGTTGCGTTATCGTTGTTAATACCGATAAAAAAAACAGTTTTAGGAACCCTGATAAAAACTAATCGAAATCGAAGTTAACATTTTTGTAAATCTTTATGAAACTCTTAAGTAAGTAAGAGTTACAACCCTTCAGTTCGTACTACGGCCTATCTTCTCACGTTGTGTTTTATGCATTATTGGCGAGACGACTCCGAGCGACGGTTTTTTGAGAAACTGTTCCTGGCAATTTTATTCACTCTCGGAATTTTTGTCAGAAATCTGCTGAAAGGAAGTAACCGACGAAATGTTTTTTGATATTTCGCTTTGCTCGAGATGACTGGACTGGGATTTTGAACGACGGCCTCAAGTCTAATAAGCTGGCACACAACCTACTAGACTACGGCATATGCTACCAGACTATCCATTAAGACATTAAATTGCCAACTAAGGCTAACCCTAACACTACTTCTGCCTGAAAGCCAGTATAATAAACGGCTAGCCTAATTTATTGGGAAAAAGAAAACCTGCAACTGGTCCTTTACGGATCCTCGAATCATACGTTAGAACTCATATTCGTTTATAACTCAACTTTGTCCCTAAAAACAGAGACAACAATTCAGACCTTGCTTTCAGTAAGGGAAAGTAATCCCCTGGCATTGTGAGATTCTCGTTTCCTCCAGGAAAGCCTTAACACATTAAACAAAATTTGGAATGTTGTATCGAATAGATTTACGTTACAGCAGTTTAATCTTTTGGAAAATAATGGTTCCGTTAAAGGAACACATTGTGCTATTCAGGCAATTTTACTTCCGAAAAATTATTACATTTTGAAAAGAAAGAAACCAATGTTAGCTAGTCTTTGGTACATTTATTTTCAATAACGTATGTAAGTGCATCGTTCGTGCTAATATGTTAAATTATAATAACATATCTACAATACGATACAATACATCCATTATTTTTGAGGTCAAGTTGGTATTATAAATTCATTTTAAGTAAACAAAACACTCGTATATGACGTGTTATTTTTTTGTGGCACGCTTTTATACAAAAATTAAATTAAATTAAAAAAAAAAATAGTTAATAATTCTGTAAATTATATCATAAACTATTTAAAAATCAAACAGAAAATGATTATGTTTGTATGTCTCTATGAGTTGTTGTTCTTATCTTATATGAAATAACGAAATTCTTTAACCATATTATCATAGCCAGAGCTAAGCAAGTAATTATATCACGATTTACGAATTATTATTCACTTTCAGTCACACTCACTGGGTGCTGAAGTCATCGTAATATTAATCAGTGATTACTTAAAATGTGTCATTTGTTTATCGTATTTGAAATGATAAAAAAAATAGACTTTAATGGATTGTAACACACCGATAGGAGCACAATTATCACAGTTACACTGTTAATTCAACAGACAAAAAAGTAAAGACCGCCAAAATGACAATAATTTTTAATACACTGTTGTGATACAAGAGTTGCCAATTTCACACAATTATTCTGGAATAGAGTTTTAAACAGAAACGAAGGGTCATACAAGTCATGACGTATAAATACATACTCTTTGAAAACCGGCGTAGTTGTGGCTGATTGTTGTGGCCTTTTCCATCAAATAAACAAGTTAAGGTCAGTTGGCTAGTTAACAAAAAAACAGGGTTAACTTAAGTTAGCACCATTGATCGGTTTTGAGGCCACACCTGATATACTGCCCAATGAGCAAAGAAAATAAACTGATTACAGCCAACCTGAGTTGATTGCAAAATTTCAGACAAACACGGGCTTGTTTACTCCGCAGTTCCTGGGTGGAGGGTAAAGGCTATGATTTCAGAAGTAGAATTTCGTGTAACTGTAGCTAGAGAGCCAATGAAATAGCACGGAAGGAAATGAAACATCATGTGCTCTCCATCTGAAAAATCTGTAGACTTCACCCATGATAATAGTCTTCGGACAGCACATGTGAGAGTAGAAGAAATTCCATTAATTTTTTTATTTCCAACCATAGCTCTGTGTCCCAGGAACCAGACTAAAGAAATGTATCCTCCTTGTAGCTAAATAGTAGCCTGACTGTAACAGAAGATTGTGATTTACTTTAGACAAAAGTTTTAACTGATCAAATATTTTGAGTTGAATGATCGCTGTAAGAAGAAAATGACACTCCAAAATGCTCCACACGACTATTTGCACTTACAAAACAGTTATCGGATAGTAAAATATTTTATGTTCTGTTTTATTATTATTATTAAATATTTTATTAAATCACCTTGAAATAATGTGGTTGGCAATGAAAACAAAGAAAAAATAAAATTCCTAATGACGTATTCGTAAATAGTTTTACGATATAAAACGAGAAAAATCAATAAGATCGATTTTTCTCAGTAACTATTTCATATCCGAGAAGTCCATTGACCCCATAGAATTATGGATATACATATGTAGATACATATCTAATTAGTATAATAATAGTTTTCTTTCTGTTTTTTTTTTCTTTTTTTCTTTTAATAAATCTAAAACATACGAAATTGTTTAAATAATAAACAAAAGAATACATGTGTATTTTTGAATTATTTGAACAATAACATTTAAAAAGGCATGTGTACAAAAATAAACTTTGCTTAGATAAAATATTAACGCGGAATTTTCACAAGTTCCGCGAAGAAAAAACGAACGAAAACAAACAAACAAAAAATAGTTCTGCTTACAAAGATCTTTTTAGAAACAAGTATTAGTGGGTGTCACCAATAAATTCTACATGAAAATACAACAAAAACAAATAATAATAATTATAAAATATTTAACACAACATAATAAAATATTTGAAAAGAAAAAGAAAAAAAAGTATTTTCAATGGATTTAAAATAAGAAAAACGTGAACAGTTCAATGGCTCATCAAGAGGGTGTAAAAAAATACTCAACGCAAGCCAGCAACGAGATATTCTTCGAGTGCTAATTACAGTGGCAGTACTGCGTCACTGCCATTAAGATAAGCATGCGAAACAATCAAGAAGTATGCGGATCTACAAAAACAATTAAAGATCTCTTTGAGAAGTTGTTGAGAATTATTTTCAAATTGTATTTAAAATGTACACTCAGAGAAAATTGAAAAGGAATTATTAAAACTTAAAAAATTAAAGTTAAAAAGTCTGTGTGTCGCGTGAGTTATATTTTCCCGAAGGAAGGAAAACCCTTCTAAAGCCTTCTTTGCACTGAGTAAGACTTTAACAAAATTAAACTATGGAAAGTCTTGCATTGCAACAGATTAATGACTTTATGTATTCGTAGCAAACAGAATTCTTCAGTTACAAACTCTGCTTTATTGATCACCAGCCTAGTAACCTCCATATTTGATTGTTGGTCTCGTGTAAAAACATTATCGTAACAGAGCAAACTTACTTCCTTTTATACTCATTATGTTATCAAATCGGTGAACGCAAACGAACATTGATAAATTTATAAATTATTGATAACATTAGAGGCAATGGGAACCCTTCTAAAGTTTATTTTAGCCAATCACTTGCTTTTAAACTAATTATTAACCTACAACAATTTATCTCCTTAATTTTTCTTCATGCTTAAAATCTATTTCTTATGAAAACAATAACAATTATTTAGAAAAGTTATTAAAAGAAAATCCCTAGCAATACCAACGAAAAGAAAGAGAAACGTTACGTTTTCGACGTTACGTATCGTAAACGCACACGCAGACATTTTGTCTATGTATGTATATGCAACGATTTGTATACCGTTAGTTGGTGTGTTCACGTTTACAGTCATGTGCGTGTGAATACACTTTTTGTGTTTGTTTTTAGTGGTGACGATAACAACGGCAACGGCGACGACGACGACGACGGACAACTCGTGTTGTAAAGACAGCCTTGAACTTCACAGTTTTGGAAGGTTGGCTCTATATAACTATGAATGGCTGCTGACAGTATTTCTATGAGAGTGAAAACAAACAGACAAAAAAAAGTTCTGTTGACTTTGTTTACACACATAGCTATACAAATTTTACAGCAATAAAAAATAGTAGAAAAGCAACAATGGTGAGTATAGGGGATGTTATGAAAAGACTTTAGACAAGTTAACAGTTTTTTTTGTATTGGTTTATTGGTAGTGTCGTTTAAACGCATGGTTACACTGAAAGAAATTAGAATGTTATATAAAAAAACTCATAACACACCATATCATATGATTATAATGACAGATCAATATTGTATTCACAGTATCGTCCTTCTATTCTGCTCTCGCTCTCTCTCTCTCTCACTCACTTTCGACAATAGATACTCAGTTCAGAGCACTACATATATCCAATGTTAAAGTTGAGCTTTTGCATCAGATAAATGGACAAGAGAATGTGCATGAACGATGGTTGCAGAGTTCCACACACCGAAGTAGGGCTATAAAATTTTAAATCAGTCAGTTTTGAAAGGCTTCTAAGATGTCTACACGACATCCATTGTAATCAAATAATGAGGGACATCTCTAAATGTGATCTACTTTAACAAATGTCTGGTTAGGTGACGACCAGTAAACGTAATCGTTCGTTGATAAACTAGTAAAGTAGGGTACCAGATCTATTGGATCTGTATGTGCTATGACATGGCAAAGTTATCCTCTACCTCTTTGACTTAAGCAATAAACTAAGAGGCATTGCCCACAATGGCATTTCTTGAAAACGTTTGATTCGTTAATTTGATGTGTGGCCATGCGGTTTTACATCACTTACGATGTTACCAGAACTTCCGAGAAATGAGATTAAGATTAATGGACAGTCAAATTCAAGAAAAAGAGGGGTTTTTTAAGAATTGTGATGGGACTAACACTTCAATAAAACGAATTTAGAACGAAATACAGTTGGAGTCCGATTTTTCATAATATTACGCTCATATTATATATTTATTAAATTTATAATTTCTGTTTTTTATTCGGGAGCTTTCGAAAATAAACGGAAATTAGCTCAACACTACAATTTACCTCAGTTAGGTCCGTTTTTATGCATTAGAATGTTGGTATAGCACATTTCTCTTAAATATAAGCAAAAAATTTACCATCAACATAATTTTTGCTAATGTGATCACAAAATTGTTAGGGAATATTTATTTATTTATTAATTACAATACAATTACAAATTATATTCTAATTTTTATACGAGCGGAGTAACTTGACCATATGCTCGGTGTAGTGTCACAGACCAGAGTCTCTGGTGGGAATCGAACCCACGACCCTCACACTAATAGTCTAGCACACTACCCACTAGACTACCAGGGCATGTTAGGGAATAAATAATCAACCAAAAATATACAAATGACAGCAAAATATTCAATTATAATTGAAAGTATAATGGATTCATAGATTTTATTTCAAAATTTATTAAACGTAAGTAAGGAATTTAAGAAAACTATTTCAGGTTCTCTTAGTTAAAACGGATTGTGAATAAAAACTTGGCATCTCTATGAATTTCTCTAAAGTTTGCACTCTCTAGTTTTCTCTTTCTAACGCAAACCTTTTAAGGCTATATTAAATAACATGATTTGTTTACAAATACAAAATGAACAGTGTTAACAACACTTACTGAATTAAGAAAAACATTTAAGCGCTTCTTTATACGTTTTAAGTTTTTGGAGAAAAAAATTACATATGCAATCGAATTGAGAAATACCTTGTAATTAAAAAACTTCATTAATTCATATAATATAAATAAGCTGCATTAGAATTATCACTACAAACTACATATTTAGATGTTTTTGCTACAAAATGTGTTTAGTTGTGGCAACACTGGTAATGAGAAATTTTAAGAATGTTGCTTTTATGTTTTCTCTCAAACTCTCTTCGTTTAATGCACAACATAAATGACGTAGCAACGGTGCCAACTTTGTGATTTTCTCACTCATCTTAAAAACGACAAATTTTTAAAGCAATGCCGCTTTATGTATTTATTTATATTCGATTTATATAAAGTTTAACTAGATAAAAATCTATTAAAATATTTAAATATTCCATATCGATTTTAAAATATCGTAAATAAATTAATTTATTTACGTCATAAGTTTTATATTAATTATATGGATATTGAAAATTAACGCTTTTTAGTACTCACTTTTGATGTTGATACGCTGATGTTGTTTGTTTCGAATAGTTGACATCACTGTGACTTAGTGATGTCATCAGATATTATTTAGTTTTTCTTTTTCCCTCTCGTTGTTCGTGTGTTATTTTCTTTTCGTGCGTGCTTAAATATAAATATAGTACTATTATTTTCTTTTAAAGAAAAATTTATTAATATTTAACAAAATTTTAAATATTTTTAAAACTAAAACACAAAAAAATTTGATGCAAACGGTGTTTGAATGTGTGACAACTGTTCTCATGGTAAATGTCAATGATGTACTATTTTATTACTTTGGACAACAGTAAATAACGGTAAATTGTGTACACTTGTAAAAAGTAAGAAAAACACATACTTTTTTGTATAATATATACTAATTATGGTATAAATGTTCTCAATAGTGAGGTTGATAGATATAAAGAATAAAGTATTGAAAATCATTAATAAAATTGCAAAATCGTTATTAAAAAAAACAACAATAACAAATTAAAGCAGAAACCAAAAAAGTGTTTTTTTCGTAAATATTTGTTACTTTTTGATGTCAGAAAGAAGAAAGCAGCGAACAAATAAACAAAAAGTGTCTTAAAAAGTGTCATACAAATATGAAGAATATTGCTTAAAAGTACTTATTTTGTGTTGTCCTAAACGATGGCAACAGCGACGACGACATCAATTATTTTGTATTCTCAGCTGGTTACGAAGTTTTTTTCTTTTACCTTAACCATATACTACATACGTATGTATGTATATAGGTTGGCAACAGTTTACTACTACTAACCTACCTACCTCCCCTATTTTAACTAAACCTTGTGTATTGGGGAGAAAAAACAAACAAAAAATCCAATGATTAAAAGAATTTCTTGACATAATGCTCATTATGTCTAAAGAAAATGTTTTAAAATATGCAAAAAAGTGCCTTCTTTTACGTTAACATTACGTCATTATATTACCTCAAATGTGTGTTTAAAAAAGAAACAAAAATCGACATCATAAAGATAATTTACACTTTGTCAGCTTTTCTCTACCACCACCACCACCATCACCCTCTTTCAGCGCATTGTTACACTTTGCCAGCATTTAGTCTATGCGAGCATAGGCACCGTTCATTCTACTTAATTTCGCTCATACACAATCAAACGTATGCTTTTTCGATACGTAACAACGAAAAAAGTAAAATAAGAAACAAATAAAACTAAAACAACAACTAAGAATAATAACAAGCAACAAAAGTTAAGAAAATATAATCATATACAATAATACGTACATATATGTATGTTTGTATGTATACATTTGCATATAAGTATATGATTCTCCACGCTCACACATACGTACATAACCCCATAATAAAAATATCACTAAAACGACGACATCATCTGCATATAGCGACATAGTCAAAATTTCATGACGTCATTTCATAAAAATAACAAAGTTTGTGAAGAAGTTATAAACAAAACGAATACAAAGTAACAAATGATTCGTTTTTTAAATTCTTTTTCTTGACTATTATTTAAATACGATAAACAATTTATTGTGTTAAATAAAAATGAAAACAAGAAAAAATATTAATTTTGTTTGGTTTTCAATAATAATTGCAGTGCGCTGTGAATTTGCAAATACTGTAAGAGCGAAAGCCAGCGTTTGAAAAATTCCGAAGGGAATCATACTGCTGGTTCATTAAAAAAAATTAAATTGCAAAAAAAACAATAGTTTTTGCTCCAATATCACTCGTGGTATATAATCTAAGCGTTTCTTGAAAAAAGTTTCACTTTCCAAGTGTTATTGTTTGTTATTTTTTCCATATTGAGGTCTCGGCAGTCCAATGAAAATGGTAATGGACGAGAGTGCTAAGTTCAGTTCAAATCGCAATAGCTGACATCTTGTAATTCATCAAATACACTAGAAATGGTTGGAAACAGAAAATCATTATTTGAAAATATTGCGTTATATGTATTGACAAAAGGGATGTGGACGATTTCTTATTTCCTCCCTTAAGAATATGATCGGGGGAAGTTGATCAGATTCAATCCGTATATGATTTAATTTTGATTTTGCTATTTTGGTTGTTCCGACAACATGGCACCGAGTTACGAGTTCTCAATAAGATTCAACACACCCATTCTAGACAAGGAAGTCTCAAGAGTCTCGTCAAGGACCCCGTGCTAATTTACACCGATAGCTTCAAATTGGACAGTACCGTTGGAGTTGAAATTTATTCGGTATCAATCGGATGTGTCTTTCAGGCAGGTTTGGAATAGAGACAGCGTCGAAAGTTATTGGTGACGCAAATATCCTCGTGTGGTATTTACCATACTTTTCAATAGCCAGGCGGCTATCAAAACACTGAACTCCAACGTGATGAACTCCAAAAGAGTGTACAGCTGTCGCAAATATCTCTATAAAATCGCAGAAACGTATGATATCTATATCTCATAGATACAAGGTCACAGTGACATTCCAGTTAACTGAAGAGCAGATGAACTATCCATCGAACACTCCAATGAATACTCGACTTTGAGAATTCCTCTGAAAACCTGGAAACTTATAATTGACGATGCGATTGTTGATTCCGTCAGCAAAGGATGGGCGGCTTCGAGCACCGACAAAACGACGCAGAAAATCAGGCCAAAAAAGCACACTCAGCATGGTTATCGAAGTCATTAAGCGGGTTTGTAAGAGGCACGCATGTAAGAGTCATCGGTCATGGTCACCTTGCTAATTATGAATGTAGAAGGAGAAGGTATTTTGGTACCTACTAAAAACCCTAAGGTTTTTATAATATTATCCAGAAAATTGTTAGTCATTAACTTTCTAAAACAATAATGTTATCTGAAATAACGGAACTGTTCATTATAATATCAGTGCCACAAACACTGTTCCTGTTCTGATCTTTATTGAGGAAAAGCTGTGAAATAAGCTCTGTTTATCCCAATAATACTGTGTAAAGCAGTAATAATGATGTGAAGTACGGATTACTAAAACATAATCTAATTGTATCAAAATAACTATTAAAAGTTATTTATCTTCTGAAATAAGATAAAAAAAAACAAATTGAATTTGATTCGTTGAGGAATATAAACAGAATCAAAATGTATGTTTAAATCACTGATTTTTGAAATATTCCTAAAGTATGTATTTTTGTTTTATTCTAAAAATTAAAATAAAAATTTCTTAAACAGAAAAAAATCTTAAAAGATGATGAAGAAAATGTGAATGCGTCACTTTATCACAATTCGTACATATGAAATAAATGAAATAAAATAAAATAAGAAAATACAATATTACAGATGAATGAATAAACAAACATACATACTATATTTATTATAAGTTTTGCAGAATACAAAGTATAACACGTAAGAAAACAGACGGCGAAGTACTATACTCTCATAATGCATGTGCATATTTTTCACATCTCCTACATATATAAATAAACACGATTAAAGTGAGACGATGGCGGGACCAAAACACTTCTCATATATAGTACTCTTAAACACAAACACATACACCAGTTCTCTAAATGTATCTCTAGAAAACAGATATATTCGTAACAGTTGTATACACTACTAACGATAAAATTAAAACAAGCAATTTTTGTTTAAAGGTTAGAAATTCATTACTTGATCTAATTGAAGATCAAGTCTATAATACGCCTATTTGAGAGTTTAGTTTATCAGAACTTATGAAATATGAAATGAAATCATTTGTTTTCTTCCATTACAACGCCGACCATCTAAAGTAGTAATGAAATTCATTACTTGATCTAATTGAAGATCTAGTCTAGAAGGTTTGAGGGTGGCTTAGCTTATCAGAACTTATAAAATATGAAATGAAATCAATTGTTTTCTTACATTACAACACAAACCAAATAAAGTAATAACTCGCCTGAAGTCTCGATGATTGTTTGGGCATTTGTTCGAATACGGGACCTGATTGTAAGCCTGTCATATTAGCTTTTCAACTGAAAGAATGTTTTTCGTGGCTGACATACAATTTATTTTTCTCAAAACAAATAGCGGTCTTACTGAAAAAGTAAACAAGCAGAATATCGAATCTTGTGGATGATCTAAAAGTAAACTACTAAATGAGCATTAAAAGAAGTGTTTGAGTTAAGTTTTATCAAAAACTGTGAATTTTAAAACAAATTTTGACTAATTAAGTCTCTTTCATCGTAGTGGTAATCTCCACTGTGAGTATGATTAACTTCAATTTTGCTTTAGATACTAAAGAATTTCGAAAGAGATTTTTTCCATAGGGTATGATGCCATACGTAACAAACGTTCGTAGATCAATATTTTGCATGAAAATATTCAAATCCACTACAACAAGTTCTGTGTAATGACGACGACGATTCATTCAACCAACAGTCATTAATATTTACCGGTGGTGGTGGTGAATAAGAGTGCTTTTGAATAAACAACAAACACAGGCGATAACTTGGTCGGTCATCCAGCCAGTTGTTGGCTGCAGTTAAAACAACATTTTTTTCCATTTTATTTTATTTTATTTTATTGGTGGTAATAGTAGAGATTAAGATAAAAAAAAACAGCGACGAAGTAAATGACTGACTGACTGGTTGCTTAAAAGTTGTTGTTGCTGAATCGGGATTATTAATACGTTTTTTTAAATTTTTTTTAATTTTTTATTTGTTTTGTTTTCGTTTGGCTTGTGTATTAAGGTGACTCATATAAGCAAAATGTTGTGACGATTACAAACAAACAATTAACCAGTTTTAAATGAGAAAAACACGCGTTTGTTTCGCATACATTCCACTACACATTGTGCGAGATATGCTATGCTACAACGCTTCTGAAGTTATCACTTTTGACGATTTAAATATTTAACAATTTTACTGACACTCTCCCGCGCACAAGTGAATTTAATCGATTTAAGTATTGCACATTGTTTTCGTTTTTTTTTTTCTTTTTGGTTATTTCTATTGTTTTCAATTTAAACAAAAAAGAAAAAGAAATAAGTTGTTAAGCAAATAACAAAACAAAATTGTAAATGTATTTGCATTCAGCTGAACTTCTGAAAAGAAGAATCGCAGCGAATGTTTAAGATTAAATAATAATTAGATTTCTCTTGTATTCTATTTATTTGAATGTTGTTTTCTTTTTTTCTATATTATTTCAGTTAAATAACCATTCAAACTGGATAATTTAAAATATTACGTCATTATTTGGACCTCAGTTGTAGGAACAAAACCACCGCTGTTGAAAAAGCCTAGACAAAATCACCACCGATTACGTCCCCGTTCAATTAAATTCGAGCCAGTTTAACATTTTAATTCAAAACAGTGTTGTTTGTTGGTGTTGCCTGCCTATAGGTTCGTCGCGTGTAAACACGCAATTATTTTAAAGTCAAACAGCAAATCGAACGAATTTTTTTTGGCAAAAACAGTCGAAGAAACAAACAAACCTAAGCAGTCACCCACCCCAACACACATACACTTTTAGTTGCAAGAATCTAAGCATACATAACATAGAGAAAACAACCAAACTGAAGCAATTGTCGGAAGACGTGACGGTGCTGTTGAAGATTGAAAAAATGGACAGCATCGTGGAGGAGAACGGCAACTCCTCGAATAATATAGATGATAATAATACGGGTGGCGGCGGTAGTGCGGCGTCTGGTGGAGGCGGTGTGGGACATAATTTAACGATAACAGCGTCACAACAATCACCTCAGCAACAGCAGCATCAAACACAACAACAACAATCTGCAGCATTACAATCTACACAGCAGCAATTAAATTTAACAAATTCAAATAATAGCCACAATATAGCACCTCCTCCAGCACCTTCACAGGTTCCAGTACCATCATCGGTGTCTGCTGCAGTAGCTGTTTGCACCGTCTTAACCTCCACCTCAAACGTTGTACAATATTTACCTACTACACATGGCCTGCCGGTTCGTTAATTGTTTTTCGTTTTATTTTTAATTTTATTGTCATGCATGCATGTAATTGAAATTTTTGTTTTCTTTTCGAATTCTTTTAGGTTCAATCAGTTATACAAGCAGCCAATCAATCTTCAGTTATTCAAACAGCTGCCGGTAATGCACAGACACCTGTTGCCATACCCAAGGGTGTTTTATTTGTTAATAAGCCAAGTACCACTGTTATCCACACAACATCAGGCAATGCTGTCCAAGTAAGTTTTTAAATCTTAAGTGAAACCAAAGCCTCAGATACTTTTCCGTAACCAAAATGAATGTATCACACCGTCAAAGCGAAAATAGAAAAATTTTTCAATTGGCAAAAGTGCGGTAAAATGTCTATAAACTATGCTTTAATGTGATGTTCTTAATTCTATTCATATGGATTAGTATTAGTATATCAGAAGGTATTTGCTTCATTCGTTTGTTTATTTTATTTTTTTTTTTACGTATTTTAATAGAAAATTAAATAATTCCTGAATACATGGATGGCATGACAGCCGATTTTTAGCTGACATTTTGTAGGCCATTTGCATTAGAACTTTAGCTGTATGAGAGCATTTCATACTACTGACTTGTGCCAATAGCCAGTATCCGATTTTGTATTATCAATAACCATTATGAACAGAATTTTCGAAATATTGTTATGTACTCATTCAAACGTCATCCATACATTGAATTTCTCTCTGAATCCAAGTAATTCTAGTTACTCTTGGGTTCCATATAAAATAAAATAGAAACAAATTACGGTCTAACTGGATGATTTCCATTATTTTAATAATGCTTTTCATTACATTACTAGTTAGAGTGTGGTACATCTTTAACTACTAAACGAAATTCAGCGAGTTGCAGTATCCAAGCGTAAATATTATTTACATTTGCACTTACCTAGTTTGCTCCTTTTTGACATTCTTTTGTGAGGATATCTGATGGCCATAATTATTTCTCCAACTCCTCCAACTTATTCCTCTTTCCATACATGAGAACAACGGCAAATACTACCATAGAAGAGTTTAGTTGAAACTTTTCGGATCCTTTCAGATTCTGTTATACAATAACAAATGGATGGTTGGTTCTGGATGACTCAAACCATTGCGTCTACATATGATGTGCTTTCTCCTTTAGAGCCTTAGTATACAAATTAGTAAACCCACCTATAGGAAAATTTCAAAATTAAATTTTGTAATGGATTTATATCACACTCAGATTTGTAGGTCAAGGAAATACATACATACATACATAACTGGGCATTACAACCCTTCAGTCAGGATTACTGCCTAGCTTCTCACACCACTCATGTTGTGTGCTTTAATTATATACTTGATTGGCGGGACCTACAGTTTAACGTCGACTCCGGATGACAGATTTTGAGAAACTTTTTCATGGCAATTTTAATTTCTCTCAGTTTTTGCCAGAAATCTGCTGAGAGGATGTCGCCGAAGAACCCGGGCTGTACGCACTATCTACTAGACTACGGCGAAGGTCTAGAATATACAATGTTTAAAGCCATTAAAAAAGTTTCCCCAATCAATGAAAAATATTTGTGGTCTTTAGCATTATTGAGTTTTCGAAATTAAATTGTTATCCTGATTAGTTAAACTGTAAATAGCATTTCCTATGGCGGGAAAAAGATAAATTTTGTTTAATATTCAACATGTTACAAAGCATATTTTAAAGGCATTTTTCATATACTACTTATTATTTTATCCATTCAGTTCTGTTTAATTTTTTATTTTGTTTTTATTTTTCATCTTTCAAATCTTTCAAAAAAAAATTTAAAACTCGATATAATGAAAACCATTCCACTGCTAATGTTTACAAAAACAAAACAAAATTACTGTGTTATGATCGAACTAAAACTTGTCAGATGTCTCCTCATTTTCCATGTAAGATAAAACCTGAACCGAACACACACCACCTCGAATCAAACAGTGAAGACAGTTTCACTGATGAGGATTCTCCGCGCGGCCGAAGAGAACTTACACGAAGACCTTCATATAATAAAATTTATTCCGAAATAAGTGGTCCCGACATAACAGGTAATTTTTAATTTATTGTAAATAAGCTAAAATTGAAAAGAAAAATTTATTAATTAATAATTTATATACTACGTACATATTTGTGTTTCCATAAACATGGATATCATTTTAATTTTTGTTTTTTTTTGTGTTCAATTTATTCATTCATATTATTTTGTCTTTATGGCGTAACGTTCGTTGTTTTATTACTTTTAATACACCACCGCTACCACCCATTTTTACTGTTAAATTGGCGTTAAATGTTAAATACTCATTTCATGTTTTTGGACTATTATACCTTTATTTTTTTAAGAGTCTTTTTAAGTACCAAATCAAACAAAATCATATAATATTGTGTCTTTAATTGACCTTCTAATCATTTATGAATCGTTCATTTGTAATTAATCATAAAACATAATTTTTGAAATACTCGTTCGTACATGAATTAAATGAAACCATTTTCATATCGGAACACTTGTCAATGGAACTTTGATAATAATTTTTAAAATTTAAAGGAAAATTAATAATGGTTTTTTTTTTTATTAATACATATGTTAGAATATCTATCATGTAATAGATATGAAATGGTTTCATCATCAAGTTGTAATATAATTTCGTTCGAATTTATTTTTTAAAGTATTACATCAATTATAGGAAGGAATGCCTTCATCATAATTTGGCTGCGAGTTCTCTGACGCTTAAATTCTTTAATCACTTCTATTCTATCTCTATTAAATTGATTTCATTTGCTTTTTGCATTATTTCTTAGAAAATAATATGATATAATAATGTTAGGCATTTTCCATTGGCCATTAACCATATAAGCTAATAAACATTAAACATCAAATATAGGATTGTAAGATATTTTTCCTTTTCTGCAGTTAGAAGAAGAAGAAAGCAAATTGAAATTTTTTAAATCTGAATCAGGAATCCAATCAAATCTGCGAATTATTAACAGCATTGTCACAATATCAAATTCTGTTACTACATTCCTATAAATCTCTTTTTTAAATCTGAATAATTTTATAATTGTCACACCCTTTCTATAATTCGATAAATTCGATTTATTTTCATTTCTTTTTTCATTATTTCCAATTTGAATATCGTTTCTGGTTTCGTTTTGAAGTTTTCGTAAATTATTAATTTGGAATATGTCCTTATAATTTCGCAACCCTCAGTTCCAGATCTAAATTTTAAAATTTGTCCACTTTCTTTTTTATAAAATTTACGGAATTTTATTTTTGAAAAAAATCTTTTAAGCTGTACACGTTTTCATTTCGCTCAGTAAGAAGAGTGCGTAAGAAAACCTATTGTAGATCAACACTTTTTGAAATTTGTTTAATAAATTGAATAAAAAAATAAACGTCCTTTTCGTTCTTCATCATTCAAAGAACTTGCCACTTTTTTTTTTTTTTTTGTAAAATGTAAGAGAGCCGTTTCTATTTTAAAGAGAAACCCTAATTCATTAATTCATTATAAGCCAACGTAAAAACACTTACATTTCAACATTTAATTCATCACTAAAAATTGACAAACAATTTACACCACAATCACACATGCCACACGCCCAGCTTAAACCGACATAGACTTTGGGATAACAAATCAAAATTTTAAAGTTAAACCTCTTACCACATACACTTTACTTTATATTTAAACATCATGTGCTCCAAATAGAAATTGTTTAATATGCGTATTTGTTATACAATATTCATTAAATGTGTTTCCATCGAAACGTTAAGATAAATTTAGAAATCAATTCTCTTCTGTCATTCACATATTAAATGTATTATTCTACTTACAATCAATCACTTTCACACACCACCCACCCACCTACCACAATTTACTTACTATTGTTGCATATACAATACAATACTTAAAACTCTAAAAGCGACCATAATAAAATCGTTTGTAAAAATTTGTCTGTATATTTGTTGTTGGGCTATATATATACATATATATACATATATATACTATATAGTATTAAAATTAAAAAAAAAAAAAATTGATTAACACCAAAACGCTTCTACTCATTATTTTGAAACACATTTAAAAGCAAAGCAAAGCAATGAATGTTTATTTTACTAACCAGTACTACCTACCTATACTACTGCTACTATTAATTGACTTTTTTTGAACAAAACATTTAAAGAACCAAACCATGGTAATTAATTTAAAAAACTTTTTATGTTTCTTCTTTTTTTTTATTTTATTTTCCAAACCAAAATTTTTATGGGGATTTATTAAAACAAAAATAAAAAACAATAACTTTCAACAACAATTATAACACTGGGCCACAAAACAAACTCTTACATTTTCAATAAAAAAAAAAAATAAAATGAATTAAAAATGAAAATACTTGAAAAAAAATGAATGAATAGCTGGAACAAATATGCAAATGTCAGAAAGTGTTGGTATACCCGCCTTGGCACCCGGTTCAGCAGGACCCCCAACTGGTTCCCTAATACATTTATCGTCAGAGAACACGCCAGGATTTTATTTACCCAATAGGATGCCTTACAATCCTAGTAAATATCTCATATTTAGTTTTATTTTTAATTTTTTATTTTTTCCAATTTAAATTGAATTATTTAAATTGTTTTTATATACATACATATGTATGTATGCTTGGAAACAAAACAGATTAAAAATTTTTGTTTTTTTTTTTTTTGTTATTAATAAACTTTTAGATAACAATGTTATTGCCGAGGATCAAACACGAAAACGAGAGATACGTTTGCAAAAAAATCGTGAAGCAGCCCGCGAATGTCGTCGGAAAAAGAAAGAGTATATCAAGTGCCTGGAAAATCGAGTGGCGGTGCTGGAAAACCAAAACAAGGCTCTAATTGAAGAGCTTAAATCGCTCAAAGAGCTTTACTGTCAAACCAAAAATGATTGAGATAAACCTCCCAGTCTAGAACACGAAACCATTGCTAAAGTAATCGTAGAAACAGAAGGTGGCATTGCTCTTGTTAACAGATCAAAACCACAAGAGAACAATGAGGATGATGATGATGCTTCCAAGGTTGTAGAAGAATTCATTGAAGATGAACAAGTAATACAGTCAAAACAACAAAGGGAATTGTTGGTTATAAAGCCCAGCACTTCTACAACAGCCACACCTTCTGTTATACATTTAGGCGAGGGTCGTTTTCTAGACGTCAGAAAGTCATTGCTTTTACATAAAGCTCTGGTGGCGGATCAAAAGCAAGAGGTTGTAGTTGTGTGTACAACATCAACACCATCTTGCATAAGACCCACTACCTCAGCGACAAACGATTGTGAACCTGATTAGAAATTTAATTTTTAACAAAACAACTCAACTGTCTTTAAAAAAATAAAAAAAATAAACAAGAAAGAATAAAAAACTTTAAAGCTATACAAGAAATTTACACAAATTATAATAAAATAAATAATATTAATAATAATTTATTTTAAATAATTTAAAGATTGAAAAACCAACAACAAATTTGTACATAATATATAAAAAAATTTATAAAATTGAACTTCTCTCAGCAACAGAAAAGAATGTCACTCACACACACACATCTCTTAGGAACGGAACGAAAAGAAAAAACATTAATTAATAAGTACGGATTTTGTTTAAAAATAATACAGTGTATTCTGTTGTGTAATTATTCTTTTTAATTTATAATTTATTTATTATTTGGACAACATTACTATGTAACGGAGTATGAAAGTCATTTTAAGTTTGAAATAAAAACAAACAAAAAATTGTTATACATAATGAATGGGGAGTTCAAAGAGAAGTTTTTCAGTTTATTTAATGCCCATCCATTAAATAACAAATAGCTTTTGACATTCAAGATCTATCCAACTTAAATATTATAATTCAACTTATATTTTATCTATCCATACTCTGTTTAATTATTTTTATTATTATTATTATTTAGATCTTTTGTTATAAAAAAAAAAACAAAAAAGAAAGAAAAAATTAAAACAAATGAAATATTTATTGTTATATAAAACAGAGTATAAATATTATTTTATATTTTAGGCTCAAAATAAATATAAAAAAAAAATCTAATTATTTAAACTTTTTGTTTTCCAAAAAGTTTCTAAAAAAAAATTATTAAAAACAAAACCGAAAATCTTTTAATCTTAGAAAAATTTTTTATTTAAGTTTTTATATTATAATATGAAAAATAAAAACAACCATGTACTGTAATTAACTTTTAAAGAATGTAAAACATATTTTGTAAATTTTTCTAAAACAAAACAAAAAGAAAATTCTATTATTTTTTATATGTAATAAAATTTCTAGTTTATACGACAAGGTAAAACTAAATTTAAAAAACTAAAATTAATTAAAATAATTTTTAAATTGAATACTTTCCTACAGAACATATCTCTTGTAGGAGAGAGAAAATGAAACAAGATATGAAAAGAGAGTAAAGTATACAAATGCTAGCAACATTTTTCTTTGAAAATGAAAATAAACGTTAAACATGTTTAAAAGTTAAAATAAAAGTTATAATCTAAGCAGAGTGTTTAACAAACACTTCACATTTTTTTTAAAACAATATAATGCGTAATTAATTAAATAATTATGTAGTTATATGCTCTTTGTTATAATTTAAATCTAATTTAAATAAATATATACATAAAAAAAGAAAAAAAAAAATAATAAAACAAATAAAGAAAGAAAACCAAACCAATTTTATCAAAATGAAAATCTATACATTGTATATTATTAATAATAATAATAATTATTATTATTATAATAGAAAGATAAACAGAAAATAGATAAACAAAAACAAACAATAAGAGCAGAATTGTTATTCAACTTTATTAACAAAAATCTAGATTTTAAACACTTTAAATTATTATTTTGCCAGAAAAACTCTTTTTTGTACTTTTACAAAGTAGAACTTTTTATAAATTGCACTTGGAAAATTTGAGAGTAGTACAATAATTACTTTTTCTTTTTTATTTATGTGTATAAACACGTAAGGTTTTGTTTTCCAAAAATCATTTTCTTTATACATTGGAAACTTTGGAATTAATTGTTTCTTCTTGCAGAAAAGTTAGAAAACATTTTATGGTTTCAAGCTGAATTGGCAGCCGCCTCAATATACGTTGAGTTGCATTGAAAATTTAATAGACACAAATCACTAAAATCCTTAAATCATGTTAATAATGGTTTGTAGTCTAGAATTGCTAACGATGTTTTGTCAGTCAGACAAATTTATTTCACAGTATTTAACGCAATTTACTTAAAAAAAGGTGAAACGCAAGGTAGAAAACGTACATCAGCATGAAACCGTTCTAGTCAGCAAGTGCTGTTTAAATTAGGCTTATTGTCCGAGTTGTACAATATAAAATCATTTATCCATAACAATCAAAACATAAATAAAATTAAAGCTTTCCGTCAATGTAAAGTGTTAAAACTTCAGAAGTTTATAGCAAATTATTTCTGTTTTTTGGTTCAATAGAAAGATTGGATCGGAAGTACTTAAGAAAGGCTATCAAATTCGATGGCTGACTGAGCTGTCATGAGAAGAAATTCAACAAAGTTGGTATTTCATTTTCCTGAATATCTTTTCTAAGCCTATCAGTTAAATAAAACTGCTATGTAAATAAGTATGCACGTAAAAATTATAAATTGATGTAAAACAAAACATAACAGATACTTTCTCTAAGCGGAAGGCATTGTAAATGTACTCCCTCAAGAGGTAGATGTGGATTCAGGTTTAACGGGAAGATCTTCTGTTGTGTGGCTAGTAAATACAATTGTAGTCGAATACAAAATCGTGGTTAATGTTTGAAATTCAAATTGAATGGCGAGTTATAACTACCAAGAGTAGAAGAACATTTTAACAGTGAATAACGTAATTTTTAATATGTCAATGACAATTTAGTGGGCAGGACACCACCTAATGATGATTTGGTACTAATGTCAGAAAAAATTCTTGAAGTTTAGGAAATTTTGAATACCTCAAATGATAAAATTCCAATAGAAACAAAAACACGTACTTAATTTTCCTTTCATAAACGCTCTGGCGGGATTTCATTTTATTTGTATTGTCGAATAAAAAAATTAATATTTTTAACATTTATTTCGTTATTATAAAATGTCAACAAGTGCCCGTTCCTGACATTTATTACACATATATTTTAATTTAAACATAGACAGTTAGAGGACAGTAACATTACCTCCTTAAAAATCGTGTTGATAAATTATAATTGAATAATTTTTAATAACGCGCACTGAAATCATATTTTGAATTGTCGTTTCTTTAAAAGCCTTCTGTGATATTTAAAGCGTTAAAAATTGCTTTTTTTATTTAAATTATGAAAAAATAAAATTTTGATTTAGAAAGAAATCGTAAAAAGGGTTACAATCTTATTGAAGTTGTAACCCTTAGATTTCATCTTAACGAAATGGGAGTGATTAACAATACCAAGCTTCTACAGTTTAAATTCAGGATCATGGAAAAGGAAAGTTAAAAATAATTTTTAAACCCCTATTTCCTTTTTTTTTTAGCAAACAAACGATTATTGAGTGGAACCTGCCAAATAAGTTAGACATTAAATAGTAACATTGTTTATTTTAATTTTTTTGTTTATTTAAAATTGTTTAAATAATTATGTTTCAAAATATTACACAAAACAAGCTCAAACAGCATTAATTACTATATTAATTAATAAGAACAGATTTATATAATAATAACTTAAAAAACCAAAATAATAATGATAATAATAATAATATTTTCAACGAATTAAACTGTAATTATAATAAAATAAACAAAACAGTCAAAATAATGTGTGATGAAAATCCAAATACGAAATTTGTACCATTTTAAAACCTCTTTATAAGGAAGGAACTAAAAGGTCAAATTATTTTGGAAATTGTTTTTAAAAATTCACTCTTTTTAATTAATAAATAAATAAATTAAAAAAAATTAAACAAAAACAAATATCTATGAACCTGTATATCTGTTATGTTTACATATATTTTTTACGGCTATCAACAGAAACTCTATAATAATGTATAATAAATAGGATAAAGAAAATATTTTTGATGTGAAAATTCCTGTAGTTAAGCACCCTTCAAAAGAAAGTAAAACAAAAAATGAAAATCAAATATACTCTAATAAAATTTCAATTTAACTGTGATCTTGTTGTTTTTTTTTTTATTGTTTAAACAAATAACTTACAATAAATTGCATTATAAATAAAACGTCTATGTGAAATAAGTTAAACAAAGTTTTTAAATTAATGACAGACACTCAGCCACTTTGAAACGTTTATTTTTTTTTTAACGAACAAAAACGGTTTTTTCCAATCACCAGTGCTGCCAGGAAGAAAACATTTTGGTACTCAACTGTAAGTACTGCCAAGAAGGAAAAAATGAATCAATAACATTTTTAAATTCCATTTGTTAATAAAATCCAATTTTATTTAACTTTATTCAACCATTTCTTAAAATAGGTGTGCCCTAAAGACAAAAATCAGCAGTACAAACTTCATTAATCATCATCATCAAAAATAAATTTTCCAGTCTATGCACCCAAATCCTCCTTATACTAGGTGTGAAACCAGCAGTCTGGTAACTTTAAAACTCATTGACGAATTTCTTGTAGTTCTTTCTCTTTTCGTCAAAAAGCTTATTTATAAAGACCGTTTTTTGTGCGTTGAGAGCAGCGTTGCCATTTGCCAAGTTTTCCCTTTTTTCCAAGTTTTCTTTTTATCTATTCTTAACTCTGGCTCAAGGCAAATTCATATAAGGTAGCCGCTACTCTACAACAAATACAACAATGCAAACACAACAGGCATTTTGTTTTTGTTAAACAGCCTTTAGGTTGTCAAAATAGGAAGAAAAATTTTATAAAAATGAACAGCAACACACACACACAATTTTGACATTCCAAAACTCGTCAGCTGCTGACTTGGGGTCACCTGTTTTAAATTCGTCTCCCTCTGGATGTTTGAAAAACCTTATTTATTGTTTTGTTGTTATGTATCTGTGATACAACACTTTGCTTTTTCCCTCCTCTCTTACAACCGAGATAGTTTCCACAAAGTAAACTTTGAAGGTACAAAATGCGCCGTACCATATTTATCACTTACTTTTTCTCATGTAGACTGCAGTTGCGTTGCCAACTTACCTCATTTCGCGCTTTATTTAGCGCGTTTCAACAATCAATCATATTTTTTGAAAACCGTACCCAGAATATGTCAGAAGGTTGAAATAATTTAATTTAAAAAGCTTGCCAGCCAGCCCATAGGTTTTGAAATACAGAAAGGTATTTTTTCACTTCAATTGGTAATAATATATGTATGTGAGAAACTAGTTAAATTAAATTATTAAAGTTTCCAATGATTTATTTATTGTGAAAAAAGTTTACTTAATTAACAAATTGTGAATACAACCATAACCTGCCACAATTTTTAGCTTTGAAAGCAATATTTTTTCTAAGAAGCTTTTTCCACTATACAAAAATATTAAGGGTGACATAGAGGTGAATACGCATGCATTACTTTTGTAGGAACTTAAAACAAATTAAACAGACACAAACAACTGAAAAAGTGATGAGCCTCAAAATATTTCCTAAATTCTTGTATACACACAATTACTGAAAAAGGACAAATCAAAGTCAAGAATATTGACAATAAAAAAAGTCAACAACTATTGATTTTTCTTCATCGCTTTGAACCTACCGACATAGGTTACAAAATTTTCCCACATACATATGTCATATTTATATTTAACAAAATTTTTAGAATAACAATAAAACAAATTAAAATAGATACGTGACATTTATCTCTTACTCTTTCAGAATTACTAATATGGACTATAAAACATATGTTTTTTAATACCAGAAAACAAACAAATCAAAAATTTTTAAATTCCATTTGTTAATAAAATTGCCGAGGTCTAGTAAGTAGGTAGTGTGTTGGCTTATAGACGTAAGGCCTCGGTTCAAACCCTAGGTCAGGCATCTCCAAAAAAACGACACGGCGATTTCCTCTCAGCAGATTTCTTGCAAAACTCTGAGAGTAAAAAAATTGCCATGAAAAGTTTCTCAAAAATCTGTCGTTCTGAGTCGAATTTAAACTTGTAGATCCCACCACTCATTTATAAAAATTAACGCACACAACATAAGTGGTGTCAGAAAGAAACTAGGTCGTAATCCTGACTAAAGAGTTTTGTAATGACCAATTATGTGTGAAAAAATCATTTGTTTTTAAATTTCAATCGACCATTTCATAAAATATGTCTGTTCTAATACTTTTATTTACTTTTTTTTACTTTTTAAAAATATTTAAGCTCGACTCATAGTTCATGTTTGGAAATACTGTCTATCGAGTTAATTTTTTCATTTAAATAGCCACGATAAATATGCGCTGTCATTTTAAAATTATAAATAGAGGTAGAGGAGGCCAATCAAAGTTTTCAATTAACTATCTTATTATAGTCTCAGTTTAACTATCGCAGAACCTTACTTCTTAGTCTATCAATCTTTTATCAAATCGCAAAGAAAAATCTGTTAAAAGTAATAAAATAGTATCCAAAACACGGCTCTAATTTTTTGGATCTTGCATTGAAACATTTTCAAGTTACACTGATTGTCTCCAGCAAGTCATCTGATTTAAGTTCTTGTTGATAACATACATGCAAAAGCTAGTTGAGCCATTTGCATCATAAAATTTGGCTACATGAACTTGGAGAAAGCATAAATCGAATTTGTGTGTCATTCCTTTAAGCCTTACATTTTTAGCGCTCCAAGACGATGTTTGGCTTCTTCAATAAGATTGTAACAGCAGAATCATTTTTTGAACCTGTACCTAATTAATATTAAAAAAAAAATAAGAAAAATGTAAAGATTTAAAATATGTTGTATGAGATGGATTTTTACAGCCTTAACATATTTTATATGTCACAAGCAATTTCACAACTTCTAACAAAAATTAATCATTAACACAAACTTCATTAATCATCATCATTATCATCATCAAAAATAAATTTTCCAATCTTTATGCAAACAAACTCTCCTATATTTACTAGGTGTGGAAGCAGCAGTCTGGTAACTTTAAATGCATTTGACAAACTCATCGACGAATTTCTTGTAGTTCTTTCTCTTTTTGTTTATTCGTTAAAAAGCTTATCGCATGAAACAACAAGAGGCAATAATGAATCTAGCTGCTCTATTTTAACTTACGGTAAACAAGTGCCGGCAAATATTCCAGCGTTTAGCTTTTTGTATAACAAACAAACGTCCTTCAAGTGACATTGAAAAGAAACACCCCCCTGTACAGAAAAAAATAAAAAGCAACTGAAAACCGACTATTGGCAAGTTATACGAGTCAAGCAAAGAAAAACTGCACAGTTTATTCCTTGCTCTCTAGCTGTACGGTCCGGTTGCGTGGAAAATAGAAACAAAAAGTCAAGTTTTCTCCAGTTAAAAGAGTTTAAAAGTTAGAACAACAAATATGTCTAAGATCGGTATTAACGGTTTCGGTCGCATTGGCCGCTTGGTTTTGCGTGCTGCCGTCGATAAAGGTGCCTCCGTAGTTGCTGTCAACGATCCCTTCATCGATGTTAACTACATGGTCTACTTGTTCAAATTCGATTCGACCCACGGTCGTTTCAAGGGCACCGTTGCTGCTGAAGATGGCAAATTGGTTGTTAACGGTCAAAAGATCACCGTTTTCAGCGAACGTGACCCCGCTAACATTAACTGGGCCAGCGCTGGTGCCGAATACGTCGTAGAATCCACTGGTGTCTTCACCACCATCGACAAGGCCTCCGCTCACTTCAAGGGTGGTGCCAAGAAGGTCGTCATCTCTGCCCCCTCTGCTGATGCCCCCATGTTCGTGTGCGGTGTCAACTTGGATGCCTACTCTCCTGACATGAAGGTTGTCTCCAACGCTTCCTGCACCACCAACTGCTTGGCTCCCTTGGCCAAGGTTATCCACGATAACTGGGAAATCGTAGAAGGTCTCATGACCACTGTCCATGCCACCACTGCCACCCAAAAGACCGTTGACGGTCCCTCCGGCAAATTGTGGCGTGATGGCCGTGGTGCTGCCCAAAACATCATTCCTGCCTCTACTGGTGCTGCCAAGGCTGTCGGCAAAGTTATCCCCGCCTTGAACGGCAAACTCACCGGTATGGCTTTCCGTGTACCCACCCCCAATGTATCTGTTGTCGATTTGACTGTTCGCCTCGGCAAACCAGCCTCCTACGATGCCATTAAGGCTAAGGTTTTGGAAGCTTCCAACGGACCCATGAAGGGTATTTTGGGTTACACCGATGAAGAAGTCGTCTCCACCGATTTCGTCAGTGACACTCACTCCTCAGTCTTCGACGCCAAGGCTGGTATCTCCCTCAATGACCAATTCGTCAAGTTGATCTCCTGGTACGACAACGAATTCGGTTACTCCAACCGTGTCATCGACTTGATCAAATACATGCAAAGCAAGGATTAAATTATCACAACATCATAGAGAGGGGGAGAAATTTTAAAGTTTTTTTCCATTTGTTTAAATCATAGGAACAAAATTATAACATATTTAGAGAATCGAACACCACATATACAAACAAGAAGAAAATGGAATAAATAAGAAACGCACATCAAACAAACAAACAGCAGGATCCTAAGCATTTAAGCAAAAGACATTTCAATTGTGCTGGTCATATGAACAAAATCTGTATAGTATGGCATTAAACTCCTCCAGAAAAGCAATCCACCTCCTGGTTTAAACAATAACACCATAAGAACAGAAAGATAACCTTAATTCTCTAATTTATATTGTATTCAATAATTTAAAATTATAATTAGTAGTTATAACACACACATTTAAAGATAAAACAATAATAAATGTTATTATTTAAAACAATAATAATAATAATTTTTCCTTTTTTTCATTTCTAACATTTACACAAGTCTTATATAACAAAAATTATTCAAGAACATTCTAAATATACACACTTGAAGAGAGAACAACTCGGTAAAGAAAAAGGGAGAACAAAAATGTAATTTTATTTTACAATAAAAGCTTTTACATACAATGCATTTCTCTCAAATTGTAATTAAAATTGCATCGTTCTGTTAATGTTTGTGCATTTATTTCATACGTTTATAATCGTTCATACATATATAGTGGCTAGATATGCCGTTAATTAGCTTTGTTCATATTGTTGTTGTAATTTGAATAAAAATAACTACAAAAAAACAAAACATGCTTGTTTTTGTTCATGTACTTTGATTATATGTATGTATGTATTTATTGTACAAAATAAACCGGCATCTACCATTTTGTTGAAACTTTTCACGTTTCGGTGCTCTGTTGATAATTGTTATCATTTGTTTGGCCGCTATTTTGTGTGTTTATCAAGAAACAGACGTTCCAAAGACAAAAGGTCATACTCATATTCGTCATAAAACTTGTTTATCAAAACAAATAGTAAACGTTAATCAATAAAGCTTATGGAATAGAAAATGAAAATAAATATATGTGTTGTGCTGGGTGACACGTTTTACTTTCTCCTGTGTAGTATTCCCTTACCCCGTACTTCATATGTATATTAATACATACGTTTGGATGTGGATATTTCAATTTCTCTATACATATTTTGCATCACACTATTTTTAAATGTGGTGAACAACATCTGAGAAAAACAAACAAGACCAAAGAAAAACAAACATGCGGAAGCTTGTAAAAAAGTATACATACATACATATATACGTTTACGTTAGAAAATGAAAGTTTTTTTTTTTTTTTGCAAAATTTTCCTTTTAATGCAACTAAATAGCTTACGTGCTTACATACATATAGATCCGTATAAATACATTCATTTGTATGTACATACATAATTTCATTATTTTCGTCATAATCAGCTGTAATATTAGGTGCAAAAAAGGTGTGTCTTTTCAAGAAGTTAATTTTTTAGGCCCAAAACAAATAAATTACTTTGGAAGGCAGGAACCAAAAACAACTTGTTTTGCAATAATTAAAAATACATATACTAATAAATATACATAAACATATTATATATTATATATGTATATTAATTCACACTGAAAATGTCAAACTGCTTTTTAATAAAAAAAAAGCTTTTCAAAACTACAAGCTTGGCAACTCTATACCGAGAGAAAACTGAACGAAAAACAGTAGTAAGGTGCATATATTAATGTAGTATAAATATGTTATATTGTGATAAATATGTTGATTGGTAGTCTGGACTAGAGATGAGCGATCCAGTGATTTTTGAAGAACGTTGCTCTCAGTGAACGTGATTTGTTAATCACCGTTCTTTAAAACAGTGATTGTGATCACAGTATTCCAAAAGAAAACAATAATGACAATAACGTATTTTACTAAGTCGTAAGAAAGAGACAACTAGATACATACTACGAAAAGACTACTAAACAAAATCAAAGTGGTGTCATCAATGTTATTATTTTTAATGTAATTTTTTTTATATGAAGTTTGACAATTAAGTTTCACAGAATGTTCATGTATAAAAGACAAAAGTAAATAATCAGCATCATCTAATAGTAATTCTGCCTCGCTCAAAATAATATTGAGTATGTAACAATTTTGAAAGAACGACATTATTAGTAACTGTTATTTGGCAATTTCAATCACTGTAGTTACCAGTGAATTATCAATCACCGTGATTAAATCACAGTTTTGAAAATATCGCTCATCTCTAGTCTGGACCAATGTTGTAAAAGAGAATGGGGGCCCCTACTCTTCGAACCTGTTTACATTATAAGAGAAAGGAAAGACGATTCTACGTAGAGTCTTGTTAATCCACTGATCAATCTTTCACGGACGAAAGTAGTCTACGAGAGACGAATACTCCGTAAATCGAAGCCATTTCGTCCTTCTGACTAGTGTATTTCATGTATACTGCGAAATCTCTTCCGGTCTATAAAAACCAAATGTGAACTTAAACAGTGAAAAATTAGATCTCATTTGGCGTATTCTGAACTTTCTGTCCTTTAGGCAGTAAAAAGATCAAAGCCACAAATATGGTGTCGTAAGTATGTGTTACATTTATACTTATTAGTATTAGTATTTATTTATTTAATTAATTTATTATTAATAAACGTATAAAATGTATTAAACTAAGTTACTTAATAATTAATATATGCACATATATCCTACTCCTCCATTGGTTTGCTTTCATTCTCATTTGTTGTCATTTCGCCATCCTGATCGTAACGTATATGAAGACCATGTTTTATAAAACGTCCAGCAGCTGCCTTATCTAAAACGGGACGAATCGTGTTACGTTCGTAAATCTGCTTATCACGTAAAATAGTCTGACGAACGCGAGAAAGTTCATTTTTGATGCCATGCTAAAATTCGAAGAAATTTAGAAAAAAAACAACGAAAGTTAAATTGGAAATTAATATATAAGGATTTTATTACATTGAGGATTTATTTTGTTGAGAAGCTAGGCCGTAATCCTGACTGAAGGGTTGTAATGGCCAATTATGTAAGTATGTATGAGGATTTATTTTTATTTGGGTGATTATATAGATACTTTGTATACGCTTCTTAGATATTTTTTTAAATATTGGTTTCAATGTTGATAAGGAAAGCTAAAGAATTCGCCGTAATCTAGTGGGTTGGGTGTTTGTTGGCTTATCAGGCGCGATATCTTAAAAAACGAGATATGGAAAATATCTCTTCGGCGACTTCTAGTCTTGTGGAAAAAATTCTGAGGGTACATAAAAATATCAAGAAAAATACTTCCAGTCTTGTGGAAAAAATTCTGAGGGTACATAAAAATATCGAGAAAAATTTCTCAGTCTATCATCTGTCGATCGGACTCGGCTTTAAACTGGCTAGGTCGTAATCCTGTCCATGTTAAAGTAAAGAGAATTGCGTGCAGCTTATGTCATATGCAATTAGGTGTAGATAACTTCACTTTCCGCAGAAAATACAATTAAATAGACTTTGACATTCTTCAACGGTAGCTTTTAGTTATAACGGTCGCTATCGTCAACCAATAGCGAACACATTGGTCAGGGCGCCTATCTTAAATACGGTGGAAGACTCATTTAAATTAAACCCTAATACATATGTATATTTACATACAATTATAAGTAAATATCGTCATTTGTATAATTATAATAAACTTCTGTGAAGAATTGTAACTGTTTGAGAAGTGCAAGGATATGACAACCATTTTATTTATACTGTCTGAATATTAGAGGATGTATGGATTAATAAATGAAACTCACCTCATTTGGATCTTGTCCTTGGAGCTTGACGTACATCCAATATAAGGAATTTATAGAATAAGACAGGTAGTTGTCCAATTTAACTTTATCCTGTGTTGAAAGGTCATCGAAGTCTTTAAAACCGACTGCAGTTAAAATAGATGACTCGATTTTATCCAGGCTGCTGTCCAAATTTTCTACACATTTTATAAATTTCTCATCGTTGCGTAGTTCAGCGTAATCTCTTTTTGAATCCATTGTTTTTTTTTTTCTTAATTTTTTAATAAACCAATTTAATAAATGACTTAAAATTTGTTTTAAACCTTATATTTCAACACAATACGGGTAAATACAAGCCAGCACGTTGTTTTGACGTTTATATTTGTGATTGTTTACATACCGTGACATTTGTTTTGTTTGTTACACATGTTGTGACTCTCAAACTGTAACATGTGAGTTCTTTTCAGAGTTGTTCAAATATAATTAAAAGATGTTAAAATACATTAAATATAAACACAACATTCATGTATTCGGTAAGTTTCCGTTCAGTTATTTCCAAACTGTAACACATGTTTTTGTGCCTTTAGTGCTATTGTGAATATTTTTTGTTTGTGTAGAGCATATTATTTTTGTTTATATTTTTTATTTCCTGAATATTTTCGAATATTTCTATTCTTTTACATTAAATGGTGTATAAAGAGTTTTAATACAATGTTTAAAGAGTGTTTTAAGTATTATAAATCTAAATGGCCGGTACCAGATTTCAAAGACGTCATTGATTTTAGCGACGATTCCAATTGCTCAAAGGTATTCCCGTAAAAAAATACAAAGTACATATTATTAAAATAAGAAATAATTTATATACAGGTACAGAGTATACAACTTAAGGATGATTATGCTGCTTTGGGTTTGCCATTGGGGATTAATCCTTTACACAAGTGGAGTTTATTTGCGTTGGTTGATCACCCTGGTCTTATTGTCATTCGAAACGCATTCAACACAAAGGGCCAACGATATTGGATGGCTAGAAGTTTAAAGGATTATCCTAAATATCCCAACCGGGTCAATTTGAATGATCGCCTATTCAATAAGACAGTACTAGACGACTGGTGGTCTTCGCTACAACAATGCGATGATAAGGACGAGGCTAGGCGTATGAAAATATCGATGCGTTGGACTACTCTGGGCTACCATCACAACTGGGACACTAAAGTTTATAGCGAAGAATTACATTCAGAATTTCCTCAGGATTTGACAATGATGACAAATTTTTTTGCCAATGCTTTGGGCTACGATGATTTTAAGGCCCAGGCAGCCATTGTTAATTATTATCCCATTGGTACTACATTAGCTGGCCATACGGATCATTCGGAAAAAAATTTACAGGCCCCTTTATTCTCCTTTAGGTATTTTTGATATGGCTTTCGACAAAAGAAATCATTTTAAAATTCAAGTTTTCTTTAAGTTTCGGACAAACAGCTATATTTCTTATAGGCGGTACAACGAAAGAGGAGAAACCCTGCGCTATGTTTCTAGAAAGTGGTGATGTGCTGGTCATGTCCCAACAGTCACGCCTATGTTATCATGCCGTACCACGTGTTATGAAAGCAAGGCAAGAGACTTGGAATATTTTAGAACAACACAAAGAACTACCTGAAGAGTTAAAAAATATAGAAACCGCATCGCAGCCTTCCAAAAAAATGCGTACAGACGTGGCATATATAAGTAATAATGAAATGGAAACAGCTTTAGAATGGTCTATGGATGCGGTTTTATATCAACAAGTAAGCAATGATTTGTACTGGGCGCCTTTTAAGAATTATTTACACGACTCTCGCATTAATATAAATGTTAGACAAGTGCTTGACAGTCAGGATAGTTCCTTAAGTTCTTGCTGAAAATATACAATTAAAGATAAATTCAAAGAAATTTCGTTGTTGTATTAAGACAAATGTGGTAATAAATGTTTTATTATTTAATATTTAAAATCTTGTAGCATTTAGTTGTTTGTTTCATATTTTCATTTCTTAAAAACTTTGAATTGCACCATTGACAGCATAAACGGCCTATGCAAATGTTGTGAATGTGTTGGCAAGATATGGCATAAGCTCAGCAAATCACAAACAACTGTACCAACAACTATAGGCCAAAGCAATAAGCCCAAAGATTGTCTTGCTGCTGACGAGGTAGAAGAGTCCTAAGGAATTGTAAATTTTATTTAGACAAATTTATTACACCTCAATGCCAGTAAAATCTCACCTCAGAATTGGTTTTGGTCATTTTTAAAATTTTTGCTTTAGAGAATAGGGAAATAGAGACAATTATTAATTACAAATAGATGAATTTTTTTAATAATTTTTTTTATGTGAAAATGTCTAACAAGTAAACGAGTTGCCGAATAAATTTCTAGTTAAAAAATTTTTATATTTCTTTGGAAAAAAAGATTGCCCCTTCCCTATCTAGACTTAAATATGTTTATGTAAATAATACATATTTCGAAATAGTTGTTTCAAACCGTGAAGCTATAAAATTAAATATTATTACATTTTCTAAACCATAATTGCGCCTTAAATACAGTGCTAAGCATATCGAATATTAAAACTATAAATTGAATAAAAAAATTTTTTGTTTTATTTATTTGTATAGAGTGAAAAGGTCCTTAATGCGAAAAATTATCAACTAAATTTAATTTATGCCGTATATTTGTGTCGATTAATAAAATTAAGTTCATTTTTAAATAACATTTACTAGATTATGTTTATATTATTGTATACCAAATAGAGTATAAGTAGTATGTACAAAAGAAGAATTACAATCATCATAAATAAATACTTAGCCTATTACATATAAAATATATACATACATACACACATATGTATATGTATTTTTGAAATTTATTAACAATAAAAAATTATTAAAAAAAACGCACATTTGCTTTAACGCTACCATATTTTGTTCGCTTTAAATGGCTTAATTTAATCAATACAAAATAAATTCCTGTAGATAAACGCCAATAATAAGAATTTTCTTAAATATCACATATCAATTATATTATAAAGGCTTTCCTAGACTTACTACTTACTGCTAAGCAGTTGAGCAGTCTTTAAAAAATATTTTCAATTTTAATAATTTTTTTTTTAATAAAACTAATAATAAAAATTACAAATTAAGTATTGCAGTACAACAGTAGTAGTAGTACGGGGGTGTTTAACAAAACTAAGGCTGTCTTAATATTCTTCTCTTGTAGGTTAATGGAATGGAACGCTTGGCATTTGCCTTGGGCGGTCTGAAAGTGGGTAAATCTATAAATACCGGTTCGTATTCGGGATCCTCCGGTCTTATAGACCGTAACTCGGTGCGCAATACGTTTGTATAGTAGACCACCTCATTTCTTGATTCTTGAGTTTCTTGTTCGTTTTCCGGCTGAAGGTCAGACACTGCAGTTGTTGTTGTTGGTCGCAGTAATTCAAAAATATTTCTTTGTTCTCGTGATTCACTTGATTCATTGGTTTTTCTTGTATTACCGGCTTTTGTTTGATTTTTGATTTTATTTATAGCAGAAGGCTCTTCGAATCGGGGTATGTAACGTGGTTTGCGAGTCTCAGCTTTCACGTTTACCTCGCTGGGCGTGAAATTGAAACCGAAAAATTTGGGTGCCTGTACCGATATTAAAGGTAATATTGTTTCTCTGGCATAACGTTCGGCTCTCTGTAGGAGTTCTCCCAAACGGAAGGGAAACAGCTGAACTGTTATAGTTTGTTCTTCACTGTTCGACTTGGGCTTCTCGGTCTTAGTTATGGTGGTAATTTTTATAAATTCTGGCTTTTGGGTTTTTTCAGGAACTAAAGTCTCCTCCTCAGATAACACAATTTCTTTGCCTTTTTTAACACGTGGAGTGGTGGCCTTTAGTACCGGTTCAACGATTTCTTCATGTAAATTGCGTGCACGATTAACATTTAAACGTTTGTCGTTTAAAATCGGTTCGAATATTTCTTCAGGTTGTGATGAAAAACTACGACTAGTTTCACCCAACTCCTTATCTAAAGAATTTCCTTCTAATATGGGTTGCCAAGGCAAATCTCCACTGTCATCCAACGGATAAGATTGATTTTCTTCCAATTTGAAACTTGTACCCAAATTGAGAAAATTTTTACGTTTCTTAATAGTTTCAATAGCATCAGCTTCTGGTAAATCAATGCTTTCTTGGCCCACTGAATCGGGAACTTCTGTTGTTGTTGATGGTTTACTGGTAAAGGCCCCGTATTCATCTTGATTATCCAGTTCACAATTGCCTGGCTTGAGTTTAAAGCGAACAGGAGCACCAGATGATAACTTCGTATTGGTCTTGCATAGAGAATAACTGCGACCATAACTGTCGGTAAGCACGACTTTATCAATGTCCCAGTGTGGTAAGCCCTTTGATAACCATCCACTGTAGGGTTTATAGTTGAGACTAAGTGTTGTGGGAAATCCTAAAGCAGGATGTGGTACAATTATTTTCGATACAATATCACCGGCAAAAAATTCCGAATCATCTTTTCTGTAACCGAATATATAAAATGTATTAGAAAATAATAAAATACCGTATATGTATAATATATCACTTACTCGGATATTTTAAAAGTTTCGTTTAGACCACCTTCCCCTTCCAAAATGGCCTCTAGACGTCCTATGGTTCTTAATGGTAAATCATTGAAAGAGTTAAAGATTTGCAATTGAAACTGATGGGCACAAAACGGTTCTTCTTCACGAGTGACTAAATACAATTGACCTCTGCCTGAAGAGCGATCAGCGTAATAACCCATATTGCCGCAACGTGGTACTCCCTCAGCTAAATCTTCGTCATCTTGAGCACACGGAAAACATTTGCCTTTCAGGAAGTCATCGTAGTTGGCACAAGGAAATGCAGGGAACAAACAACGAGGGGCCACAGAATCTATAAAGAACTTATAGGCACGACGATGGTTACACAAAGAACGACCCTCCTCCTCTTCAGCTGTCTGGGCCGCTACAAAAATAAATTTCAAATATTTTTTGTTGTTTTTGTTTTCATTTTAAGTTTGTATTTTTAACAACTTACACCATATAAAGTCTGTTACAGCACCGACGAATAGATTCGAGCAACCTGTTTGCACACGGCCACCATTGGGGTAGTAGTCCACATCGCCCATTGGCTGCCAAGATCCCAGGCCGCCCAATATTAAGTTCTCACCATTAGAGTGTATAACATCAACAAACTCGGCATCGGTATTATCTAAACGAACCTTGGGATGTTGAGCCTCAAATAGGGGACCAGCCGGATCTAAACCCGTTATACGTGCTAAACCGGGTAATTCTGCGCCGGCAAAACCAGACACATGAGCACCCAAACTAAAGCCTATAATGTGAGTGCGGGACAAGTTAAGTCCCTTATGTTCTTGCAAGTTTCTGATCAACATGGCCAACTGTTTGCCCACAAGACGTGTATTGGTGGCCGCTCTTACATAATTAGGAAAGGTGGCACCATTTTCCCAATCCACACATATAACTATGCAATCTTCCTAAAAAAATATCGCAGATAAAATAATCTTTTTTCAGTTTAAATACAAGAGAAATGTTTTTCCAATTCAAACCTACCACGGCCATTAGAGCAGTTTTCATTTCATAGATCCAAACGTGAGGACAAGCTGAACCGAAACCGTGAACTATAACACGCACAGACATTTCATCGAAACCCTGTAAATCATCCAGTGTTATGGGTGTCTTACGGAAACTGGCTGTTTTTCTTGTCGGCGGCAAAGTAGTAGTTTGAGGCGCTTCTGTCGTCACATCTGAAACATCACTCTCATTTAGACTTCTTTTCTTGTTATAGCTTTTATAAGTTTTCGAATTTCTAAAGGCCTCTGTCATATTTAGAAATGGCAATTCCATTAAAGGTCGATCGGATCTATTTTTTGTCGAATAGAAAAAGAATTTCGTATTGATTTCTTCGGGCGGTGATGGCAACATTTCCAGATACGCAAATGGTCCAGAATCTTCAAAACAGCCCAGTTCGCCATAGCAAACACGTTTCGCTGCACGTTTAACTCTATGGGAATGGGGGAAGAAAAGGGATTTACAAATAGTTTTACAACAACAACAATTGAATTTATTTGTATATGCTAATTTACCTGGCGGGCTTAGCTCTCTGACGATATAATTCATACTCCTTGATGGACTCTCGAACCGCTCTTACATATTCTATATGATTATCAGTACTGTTGCTGAACTTTTGATGAAGCGATTGCTCTGGACTTAGAACATCATTATCACTTATGTATAGTGGATCTGGAAAAATAGAAATTCAAATAAAATTATAAGCAAATGGTGGAATAATTAAAGTTTTTACAGATAGAATAACTTCTTCTATATACGTAGAATATATCATCTGATAAAAATTATGAGAATATCTATTTATCACACTAGATATGTACATATACATCTGTGTATATAGAAAGTTCTTGATTAGCATTACATTCTAAATATACTCAGAGTATCTTTACCTTTTTTGTATTTCGGAAATGTTTCCATTTTTTTTTTTTTGCAATATATTGGAAGTAATTAAAATTCTTTTATTCAATTGAAATCCGAATAGCATTCTTAATGAAAACTCATAAAATTTGGCTTAAATTGAAGGACAAAAGAAAATGTACGTCAGTTTAAAACAAATCGATTAAAATGCTTATTCAATCTCTAAAAACGTATTGACTACGATTCAAAAAATTACATTTAAAGTCCACAAATGGAAAGCTGAAACCTACCGCACAGTTCGAACGAACATTAAATGCTTCCTATTATACACACAAATAGACGGCAATTAAAATGGGGATAAAAGTATTAATTACATTTTTATGAATAACAAAAGCAATTAGTTAATTAACCGCAGTCATTAAATCTTAAGTGTTAAAGTCATAAACGATTCGAAATTTTTTTTTAAATTTTAGAAAATAAAAGTGAGAAAATCTGAACAAAAATAAACTGTAGCAAAAAAACTTAAAACGCATTATAAGCCGTCTCATGTTGTTGTTTGATATTTTTACACCTATTCATAGTTCATTAGCTGCAGTCGTAAGTTAATGCTAATAAATGGCCCGCGTCATTGTCCAATTTGTACCTGTTAAATGCTCAGTGATCGATGCATAGAAGTTTCTTTTGTTGCATGACACAACAACAATCTATTAACACCGGTTGTTTTATTAGATAATCTGTCATCCGCTTGTAAAATATATTTACAAGACACAACAATACAATAAATACTGCAGCAGCGGCAGCATCTGTGTGAATTATGAACGAGTATGCTATTTAAATGAATGATTTCTTAGCATATATGTACATACGCTGTAGCAAAAAATTAATCTTTCATTTTATATCTATTATAATGGTTTTAACAGTCTTTATCATGTATACTAACAATAGAGTTCATTGATTCCGTTCGTGTGTATGTTCAAATATCGAAAAAGTTAATCAAATAATTTATGATTACACTGTCCACTATGTGGACAGCATTTAAGGTACCAGGTTCAAAACTCGAATTTTTAAAATGAAGAAACTTCAATCGAACTAGTAAACCTTCTTGACTTCTGGCTCTTTAAGGAGGATAACATCAACAACGAACAACCAAGAGGGCTAAGTAATCTTTCGATAAAGACCAGAAGTTAATCAGCAAAATTCCTTACTTCTGTACATAATACTTGTTCATAGTGGACGTTGTTTGGGGACACCTGTAATAGGCAAACCGTATCATTCTGTTGCAGTGGACCTCGAAAACAATAAAAAAAAACATTCTGTATGGAAACGCCTGAATAAAACAAAACGCAAAAAGAAGTTGCATAAACTGGCGCAAAAAGTTTGTTTCGAACTGCTTAAGTTGCGTTGCTGTTTTAACGATGATCACTTAACTTGATTACTCATTACAACTCTTTAGTCAGCATTACGACATAGTTTCTCACACCACCCATATTGTGTGTGTTAATTACATCCATGAGTGGTAGGTTTAAAGTCCGAAACACAAATTTTTTGAGAATTTTTTCATGGCAATTTTCTTTATGCTCAGAATTTTTGCCAGAAGACTGTTGAAAGCAAGTCGCCGAGAGAAATATTTTTTAATATTTCGTTTTGTGTGCGATATATAAGCTAAGGATTGAACCTAGGGTTCACCTATAATAAGACTACGGCAGCTTTTGATGAATAATCAGCATGCAATAAATGGTGAAGAATTATAGATGCACTCGTATTTAGAGTTCAATTGTCTCAATTGAAGTGTTGCGACGGCTCTCTTAAAATGCAGTAAATTTGAATTGCTTTTTAATTATTTGTTCTTTTTTGTTAAATTTTATTATTTATTTATTTTTATTTATTATAAAATCAAAATTAATAAAAGTTTGAAGAGGACATTTGTAAGAACTGAATGTTTTTTTTAAATATGTATGTATATTTTACTCCTTGCAAACTCTGAACAAAAATAAAAACATTTAAAAAAAATATTAAAAGAACATTTTCGTAATACCCGTACTATGGTTTACAACTTCTAAGAAGCACACTTTTAAATACGTTTATTTTACTCTTATTAATAGCGTATGACAATCATTTCAAAAAATCTCCTTAAATTTTCTTCAATTTCAACAAACAACTAAAAATAATAATAAATACCATTATTGCTTTAAATTAAAATAAATGCTTGTAAACAGACGCGTAACGTAACGTACTCGTTTACTTACTTATTTACTGAATAAATGTACGTATCCACAGTGACAAAACACTGTAAATGATGTAACAATTTTTTATTGTTATTATTTAATAAATTTTTTTCTCTTTTACTTCTTTTTTTTTTATTTATTTTTGTACTTTAGTTTATTAAATGAAACTATACATATTGTGCTTTAGTTGAAGTACAAAAACAAAACAAAAAAACAATCATAAATAAATAAATATTTTTTTTTTTTTGAAATCCATGACCATTTATTTGTTTGTTTAATATGTTACTAGTATTTGACTAAGTTTTTTTTTGTTGTTGTGTACAAATCGTGCTGTTAATTTTCATTTTCAATTTGTTTTTTTTTGGTAACATATTACGACATAATTCATGGTTAACAGAATGTGTTAATAAGTTGGCGTTAATTGTTGAGCTGGTTATGAAAATCAAGTTAAAAATGTACTAGACACAAGCTTCAAAAAATATTTGCAAAAGCAAAATGCTTAACAATCACATCAGTTCATAATTTCAAGAACATTATAATTCCTATAATTTCTGTAAAGACACTGACTTCGCGAAGGCTTTACAAAATTCAAACTATGTATGTTGATAACTTATAGGCTGCGAATGTGAAATGATTTTTATGAAGAATGCTTATCTAAGTTTGAAGTCTATTTCTCCAATATCTCTCATCGTTAAATGAGCTAAAACTTCTGGTCCTACTCTCTTCTACTCGAGGCATTTACATACCATTATCGTTACTATTTAATAATGATGGTCTAATTTTCAATACTTACATATATACTGAAGTCGTCGTAATATAGTAGGTAGTGCTTTGGCTTATTAGACGTAAAACCGAAATACCGCTATAAATTTGCGGTGTACTGGTACGGACGTTGACAAAGCTAATACTAACGGTAAGAAAACATTTACTGTGAGTTCATAGTAAAATTCATTCACTTTAAAATTCGAACAGAGTAAATAATTCCTGTCTAAAGCATATAAATTAATTGGAGAAAAATTAAACACAATAAAAGATTATTAAAATTGATTTCTTAGGTTTTTGTGCAATGATGAGTTAGTTAGTTACCTGATTCATTGAACTATACTAAGAGTAATGCTAAATAGAGTTTTCAATTTTAATCAAAATAATGGATTTCTTTTTGCTACCTGTGTGACCTGGTAGTCTAATGGGTAGTGTGTTAGACTATTGCGTGAGCATCGCGGCTTCGATTTTCACCAGAGACTCTGGTCTGTTACACAACACCGAGCAGAAGGTCCTTTTTCTATCAAAATTAACTGTAAACGTTATTCCAAGTCGACTTAAACCGTTCAGTAGGTTTCTTTACATAAATAAAATTAAGTTTAACATAAAATGTATCTTTATTATAGATTACCACAAAAAAAAATAAAATAAAATGAAATGGAAAGAAAAACTTAATTAAATACCATCATTATCACGGTAATCTGATTAAATAAATTCTTAATACGATAAATATAAAAGAAAACGGACAAACTCACCAGCTAATGACGGCAACAATAATTGTGTTGATGATGACGACGACGATGTTGATGATGATGATGTTGCTGATGTTAATAACAGTATTGAAAATATTATTGACAGCAACAAATTTATTGACTGATGCATTTTGTTTTTAATAGCACATTGATTAAGGCCAGTAAAATGAGAGTTAATTTTTTCTTAGTTTTGTTTTGATTTCTTTTTCCTTCAAGTGACCGGCTTAAAATTTATGACACAAAAAAAATGGTTTCGTTTTGGTTAAAAAAGAAACAGAAAAAAAATATTGTTGTTGTTTACAAAATAAATAATTTCAAAATGAATATCGATTAACGTTGTTTGTGGTTTAATATTGTTTTCTTCACTTCATATAAATTGCACATTGAAATATGCACATGGCTTATAATTTTTAGTTAAAACACTTTCACCGAAATTGTTTACAAAATCAAAACTGAAAACAGAGCCAATTTATTATATTATTTTTTTTTTAGCTATTTTGCATAATACACATATACCTTAGACAAGAGTTTAATTTCATGATTTTTTTTAAACATTTATCAAACATTTATCGCTTTATTTAATGCCGTTTCATACAATTTATGTTCAAAAATACGCGCAGTAGCAACAGCAATTAATGTGTTTTCAACACTTGTCTTGTATGTACATAAATATGCTTAACAAACACTTGTTTTCGTTTTTCTTTATATTATTACGGGCTATATTCGTCAACTTTACTTCTCAGTTTTACGTCTTTACCGTTATAATTTTCAATATAAACTAAATTCAGTGATTCATTGAAAACTTGCATTTACCATTAAAGCTAGAGCGCTCAGCTCTTCAACAATTATTTAAATACACACTTTCTCGTTAACTTAAAACTTTTGAGCAGTGATAGCGGTACATTTACTCTTTCTCTTGAGCTATCGGAGAGCTTAAATTGGTTTAACAAAGCGTTGGTGTTAAATGTTTACATGCCTTTGTATGTATTAGTATTGTATGGTGTGTGTTTTTGTTTTTGTCAGTGTTTAAATAGTTGTCAGACATTTTTACAATAATAACTGTTTAAGTTAAAAGCTTATTGTTGTTGCTTATTTTATTGTTTGGTTAATACTTCTACGCAAAAGACAAGCATTAGACATTACACGGGCTTTCACTCATTGATAGTTTTCGTTTACGAGGTTTTTGCCAGCTGTGCGTTGTGCTGTGCTGCACACATAAACGAATTATAACAGATTTTCGGTGATTTTTGTATCGTCTCTTTGCTATTTCCTTTATGCCGTTACAAAGTGTTGCTGTGTGCGTGCTTGAACGTATTTTTATAAATAAAAACGAATCATAGGTAATAGTGACGAAACACTTGGGAGATGTTGTCCATGTATAGCATGTCTCTTGCTTAAAGAGCCATCAATTATAGTGATTTGAATGGAGAGTAACAGCAGGAGTATAAGTGTTTATGGTTTTTATTAGTTTGCATTAATTTGGAATTCTTACAAAAGTTTGATTTTATAATCTCCTTATTTGTTCTTTTATAATCTGTAAATAGAAATAAAAGCAAAAACTATTAAAAATAAATATTTAAATTCATTAAAAGAAAAGAAATATGAATTCTTCACGTAATGTTAACTTTAACAAATTTATTTAATTTTTTTCTTCTTTTGTAATTGGTAACAATTAAAATGTATTTTATTAATTTATTTTTGTAAATCCAGCTTTAATTTAATTCCTTAATAACATCACATTATGATACACTCTATTTGTATATCAAATAAAACGGAAACATATGATTAATTTTGATTAAACTATGCTTGACTCACGCAAGTCATGATTAGCTACACCTCTGTTAATTGTCATTGTTTATGAGACTAGCAGAGCGTTTTTTGTTTTATTTTCTTTAAAGTTTTCAACATGCAAAACAAAAATCACTGCGATTTATTCAATCAAACACGTCAATCAAATAAAATGCTTAAAGAGAAGTTCATAAGGAAGTCATTACTGTAGGACAATGAATGCCTATAGTTCAAAACATAGTTATTTATTTTTAAATACAAACATCTGCCAAAGTAATTGGCAATTTACAATGAATAGGTTTTATTTTAGATCTTTTTTTTTTGCATATGCCTTGTGTTTTTAACCAAAAATATGTTGTATTAATTTGTAATTCGATTTGTTTGTTGTTCGAGTTGTTGTTGCTTAGGCATGAATTAATTTTGAATATGTTTTAATAAAATTGTAATGTATTTGGCTGCAAGACCGTGTTAAGTTCATAGATGTTGGCACGACTACTCTGATGATGATGGGAATTTTTTCGGTTCAATAACCTTTAGAAAAGAAGATATAACGACAACTAAAGCTACACTGTAAAAAAATTACACATTATTTTTATCTTAATTAATGATCAAAACAATCAAATACACCTACGTATATACATACATATGTATGTATAAATACTAGCATGCTTACAAATACTGGCAGGTGTACTTATAAACAAATAATTTCCCAACATGCTAAGACATATAATAGTCATAATAAATTATATGACATACTTATAACGGTTTTTTGTTTTTGGTGGGAATTAGATAGAGATTGTATGTGCTTTTGTTGTTGGCACAAATGCAACAAAAAAAAAAGAAATAACGATAACTGTTGTTTATATCATGCCATGCCAACTTTTAAAATACATATAAACACTAAGAAAATCCAAAATACATGCATAAATTCACATTATTTTAATTAGTATGCAACGCTGTTACTATTTTACAAAAAAAAAAGAAAGAAAATCAAAAACAAATCAAAGACTATAAACAAATATGTGCAGCATACAAGTGTTAGGAAGAAGGTATGTTTGTTCACTCATTAGCTTATATTGGAATTATTGTTACATTCACTATATGTTTGCATTTATTTATTTATTCCAATTAAATGAATAATTATTGTATAAAATTATGCTTATAATTTATGCAACCCAAATTATATGTGCATATATGTACATACATATGTACGTATGTAGTGGTAAAAGCTATGATGCATGAGGCCTACACAAGTGCAATAAATTTTCATTTTCGTATCGCTGCTGCTGGTGACTGATGATGATAAGAAGTGAATTACTTGAGGTCTGTGAGAGCCACAATTATAGATGCTCAAGTCAGATTTAAGGGTTACGACAATTTTCATAAGTATTTGATGGCAACCACACGGAACTAGAGAGGTTTTTAGAAATTCGTTATACTATAGGATTTTCTTAATACAAACTTTACATTATTAATTCACATTCCTATTTCTAACATTTAACCAAAACTTTTTACATTTAAACTCGTCACGGAGCACATTCATAACAATGTATTTTGAACTTAATTTGTAATATTTAATATGGAAACAAATGACTACCGAATCCACACCACATAATTAAATTAATGGAAGTAAAAATAAAACAAAAATTGAAAAACTTCCTTAATTTAATTTGTAACACTTTTTTTACTCTATTTTAGCTTTCAGTCTGTTTCCTTTTTTTTAATAAAACATTGTTGCTCCATAAATTAACAAAGCATTTGGTTTTTTTTCTTTCGTGGAATCAAAATAATTGAAGCATATCAAAAAAAAAAAAAGAAAAAAAAAAGAAAAAAAAAATTATGTATTAAAATAGCAACAAGAGTAACAAGAGCAAATTTGGAAACACTTGAGTAAATTTAAGTGATTGAATATAAAATAAAAGAAGAAGAAAATAATTTGATTTTTTGTTTAATAACAATAACACTATTAAACCGTTAAGTTTTTCATTGAAAATCAATGGTGCTGTTATCGAAATATTATTTTTAATTCTTTGATTTTGTATTGCATGACATTTGTAGCGTTTAGTAAAACAAAAACACACACACAACAGCAGATATGGACAACAGAGTAACAAATTCGTTAAAGGTTTACTTGCCATCAAATCAAAATCAAAAACCCCAAAAGTTAACGCAAACAACAACAAAATGTGAACGTCGATGTTTTTCCCAATAATGTTGCCAATTTTTTTTATTGTTGTTGTTGTATGTGTTTTGTATGTGCTAAGCATTTATAATTTATCACGTTTGTTGCTTAAGTTTTTTGTTTTTATTTCAATTTTTCATTCACTCTTTCGATTTTGTTATTGTTTTTGTTTTTATTTCATTTACTTTTATTTTTACAACCACCAGCTGCCTTTTTTTCAACTTCTTGTTTCTCTCTCTATGGTTTTGCCATTATTGTGAAAAATTTCCAACTGATGATGGAACAACCAAAAATTTTATGAAATTTTCTAGATTCATTTTTAGTTTTTGTTTCTGTTTTTTCAATTTTATTATGCGTCCAAGAAACTTTTGTTTTTTCTGAAGCAATTTTTTTTAAAAGTGGGTCAATTTTTTTTAAGAATTCATTTATAAATTTTAATTATATTTCAACCGCTATGGCCACTACTCACTCAACAACTCAAGCATATCGAAAGATTTGTTTTGTCTCAAAAAGAAAAAATTATGGGGGTTCTCAGTGCTTTTGTTTTGTGAAGGTATTTGTGTCAGTTTTGGCAAAAAAAAAAGTGAAACCAACGCCATTCAAAATGAATTGCAACCAAAACAAACCAAAAAAGAAATACAGAATAAAACCAATCGATTTTAAATGCATTTTAAGCAGAGATCAGGTTTGTCAATTATTATTAGGAATTTTTTAAAATATCTGGAAAAAAAAAAGAATTTTCAACAGAAGATTTTTGCATTTCCACATCAAATTTCGATACTTCTGTAGTTTGTCACTCGCTTGATATGATTCATTTGTATGTGATGGTTGTTAAAATATGAACCATTGACCCATGTCTTATAGGCAACCTCATTCCTCTGAGCGAACAACTGGGTAAACGGATGCTTCTATGGCGGCAAATTTTTCATCGGCAATATTGTTATTGAACTAGAATCTCCCCACCAAGTTTCCTAATAAGCTCCAGGCTATTTACTATGGGAATGTGGTCTACCGTTTGCTAAATGCGAGACAAATCTGGCTTTTTTTTGTCACAGATTTATTGATGAATTGTTGAGTTAAGAGCATAGCAATAGGGAAGCAGACCATCACCATCGAAATTCGAACAGAAAAACCTTTCAGATTGTCAATTCTTTCACTAAGCTACCTACCATTTGAATCACTGCATTTCAGCCAAGATCGTTTTTCTTAAGTGATTAGTGATTTTATGATTTGGTTGTTACGAAAACGAAATTTTGGTTTCTAGTTTTTTTTTTTGACAAAATTATGTAGAGGTTCTACATCGAACTGTATGCAGAATTATTTCTTTTGATTTAAACGACTTTTGAAGTTGTGGTAGTGCATGTTTGACTTGAGAATGTAAGCAATTGACGAAACTAAAATTGTTCATAATTGGCAATTACAATGACTTGCATGATTGCGTTGATTCAAGTAAATCCATCAAATATTGTGTATGTATTTGTATACTGATTTAAATAAAGACAATCACAGTCAAAAATTAAATATTTTTAAAGCCTGTAAGCATAACATAATCGTGCTGTTAATTAACACAAATTACTAAGGCCATGTATTGAATTTCTTTTTACTACGCGTTATTATGTCTTTAGTATAAGCTTCCTATCTACTCTTAGACAAGTATGATCTTTAAAAATTTTTAGGTAAAATCAAAATTATTATGGCAATTTAAAATATAAATAAGAACTTTCTTTATTCAGTTAAGAATAAAAGACAATATACATATGTATGTATGTATGTATGTATGTATGGATGTACCTTAAAAAATACCTGTTTTCTTTTGCAGAGAAAATAAAAGTTGAAAAGGTTTAAATTTTAATGATTTTACGCTTTAAACTTCATGGATTTCACCTACCTTTCATGACAACCAGTCAGTAAATTAAATGATGGAACATAAAAAAACAACAACGATGAAAGAAAACCATCATAGTCGTTTCGCTTTGTTTATTTTTTTTATTTTTTTATTTGCTATTCAAAATATAATTTAAAGAAAGAAAGCAAAAGTAAATTGCCAACAAACAAAAGTTACTATTTCTTCTAAATCTGTACTATACAATGTGCCATATTTATGTTTAGATGTTGGCTTGAAAATAAATAAACAACGACAACACCAGCGAAAGATGTTAAACATTGTTAAAGGTCATAAACTTTTGAAAACATGGTGTTACCACAAGTGATATGAGTATATAATCACACTTATTTTGCTGCTAAAGAAATAACACGATTCTCCTTTTTTCCTTACATTTTACCCAACCGATCTAAACAAATCTTTAAACTATTTAAAATGAATATTACCGTATGCCTCATGGATTTATTTGCATTTATTTGACAACCCCAACAAAAAAAAGTTTTTAATATTTTTAAAGTTTCATGTTACACTCCGCTCATAATTTATAAATTTTAAATACTTTATATTGTATATGCTGAAGAACTGTCAACTGTAATGGTAATGAAATTTAAATATTTATTCAACTTAAACGTTAGAAAAGTTTCTCCACAGTCTAACCACACAAGCTGCTCTTTACCGCAAGCATCAGTATACGTACGTACATACATACGTATTGATTAATCAATTAACACTGCATAACAAAAGTAAATATTTAAGTTGACATTTTTTTTCGTCTTTCTTATTTGTATACAGTACGTACATACAAATATTGCAAAACATTATTAAATACATATTGGCATTATAAGTGAATTCAGTTGTAATGATGTATTGAGAAATAATTTGCTCTGTAGTTATGAAATTTTTCTTTATCACTAGACCTCCTAGACACTATTGAAAATGTCATTTAATACAAGGTTTTTAAATAAATTCACTCGAGAACTGTAAAAGATTGAAATTTACTAGGAATCGTATTATAGCCGTGGGATTGTCTCAAACCCAACATGTATGTATGTAGGTTCTGTGTAGGTTTAGAGAATTATCCTGAAGTTTGTCAGACTTAAGAAATACTCTATGAAGTCGCCGTAGTTTAATAGTCAGTATGTTGGCTTATTAGATGTGAGGCTACGGCTGAGACATCTACAACAAAGCGAAACATGAAAAAATATTTCTTCGGCCACTTCCTGTCAGAAGATTCCTGGCAAAAACTTTGAAAGTAAATAAAATTGGCATGAATAGTTTCTGTAAAATGTGTCGTTCGGAATTGACTTTAAAACTGTAGGTCCCTTCACTTATGTATAAAATTAACACACACAACAAAGGAAGTGTTAGAAGCTATCTGACTGAAAGGTTATAATGACTAATCATTTATGTATGTATGGAGTTCGAGGGAACTATAATACATCATATGGTCGCAGTATTATGTCACCTCTTCACGACAACAAGTTGATAAGTATGGCTTGAAAGGCTATAAACTCAGAGGATATACATATAAAGAAAAATTTAAGTTTTTCCAAACAAAAAGTGCTACATACGGAAGTCTCTTAAAACTATTATTTTAAAAGTACCCGGTAACTTTTTTAACCAAAAAAAAACAACAACATTTCGTTTTAATAACTTCGTTTTTCTTTTATTCACTTCTTTTGCTTTATGATCGCTTTTTTTAGAGAAACAATAATGGCAGTGGCAGAAAAAGTTGATTTGAAGTAAAAACAATATCAATATGTACATATGTATGTATATATAGTTATATTGTTGCACAAAAACAACAAAAACTGTTACATAACATCTTTTACCACACTGACACAATGGCCCAAACTACAGACCAAAAGACTGATACTCATACAAAGTTAGGCAAAGCTGGACGTACCAAAGTCTATATTATAATGTCTTAATATGTGCAGTATGTCTGCAAAACAACAGAAAAAAAAATAGAAATAAAAATAAACATAATGATAGTCATAGTCATAGTCAGAAGCCGGTTGTTTATCTAGTCTCCCAGTTTGGCTGCCGGTCGGTCTATTAGTCTAGTCTGTTGCAATGAAAACTCTTTTTTGTTTTTGCTGTTGATTTTGTCTTAAAAAGAAAAGCTTCAGTGGTCAAGTGCGTTAAAGAAATATTGCCAGTCTAACTCTCTATCTCTCTCCGTCTTCCTCTCTCTGTTTCCTTTTGTTTAATTCTTTATGTATGGAAATCTTTTTTCTTCGAAATTTAAGCTAATATAGACGGATTCATTCAATTGCATTTAGTTTTGTCATGCGACTCAAAAAATGCGAAAATTAAAAACTGTCTACCCATACGGTTATGAGAATATCCGGTAGGAGGCCTCTGTTAGGATTACTTAAATAAACCTACAATATAGGCTTCTATATTAGTTTTATGGGCACTGCTCTGAGATCAGCGACATACCTGCACGGGCTAGAATGTATACACGTATACTCTTTTAAGAACTACGAGTTGATAACTGACCTGTCTTACAACCTACAACTGCTGCTCATGACGACTCTGCCTGTTTGAGAAGTGAATCGCAGTACACGCAAATCTGTATTCTAACACTCTGCTTCTGCTCTAGATTGCCTACTTATATTCACAATCGAGATGCAAATTTGCAACAAATCTAAGAAATAAATAATTTAAATATTTTATATGTTTTGAAACAGTGGCTTTTTACTATCTTTTGCCAAATTCTCTTACAGCTTCCAATTAATAATGTAAGTAATGTCTCTTAAATAATGAGTACATTTGGTATAACATAATAAGCTTTCTAATGACTTGTATTACTTCAATAAAATCGTTAATGCGCACGAGTGCATACAAAGCCAACAGCTGCATAATATTATAGTTGCTGTGATTATATTGAATAACTTTGAATGTTTGTTCGTTTAGGTATAATACACACATTCACACATAAGTATCTATGTTCATAGTATATTAACTTCAATACCAGTCATTAACGTTCATTTTCTGCTTTATTTCAAACTCCATATTATTTTGTGCATTGGCATTGAATTATGAACATGCATATGTACATACTTTTATAATATTCATTTAATAATTCATTTAATTCTAGAAAATAAAAAAAAAATTGTTGTTTTCTTAAGAAAAAAATGTCGTAGTTTTTATGTCAATGTCGTCTAGAAGTTGAACTAAAAGTTATTGACTCCTGAAGTTGCAACATCTGTCAAGAGTTAATAAATTGCAATCATTAAAAAATATTACGTTGTATACACGACATACGTACATATAACGAGATAATGCATATATATTGTAATGCATTTATTGAATGCATATGCATTTTTATTTTTACTTGCAAACTATCTCTTCAAGCCTTGATCGTAAAAAGGTACATATGTTTCACATACATACATACATACATATGCTTTATATATCTTATGAAGCAAGGTTGAAATATGTATAAGTTTTATTTCTTTTTGGTTGAATAAAAGAATTCTCTTGATAATGCTTTTCGGAAATCTCCTTCAAAAATTTTCTTTTTTTTAATTTATTTCAACATTTTATTTGATTAATATATTTTCTTTTTCTTTTTTTTTACTGCTTAATGTCCACCAAAGAAAACAAAAACAAAAATACGAAACAAATAAATTTAATGAATGTGGGTCACAATTTCAAATTTTATCTCAAAATAAAATAAAAGAAAACAAAATAAAAAGCCTACAGCATATGAATACACAAAATCCCACAATATACACCTAGAAATTGTGCCCTCTATTATTATTGAAAGAAAAAAAAAACAGAAAAACTTGTAGAGAGTATGAATGAATACACTTGAGATATCATCTTTTATTATTTGGTCTTAAATTATGGGGTATGTTGTTTCTTTTGCCATAAGAAATTTAAACGTAAACGTGAGAGTTTATTTCAATTTCATTATGCTTTAAAATGTTAATTTCTTAAATTTCAATAGCTAAAGGTAAGACTTTTTCAACAATTGTCTAAGTACATACATACATAAATAGTGTGTAAGTATGCACTTGTGTTTCCATTGAAATTTGAAATGATAATGACAAACAATGGGCCATATTTGGCTAAAAGAATGGCATACAAATTTATAGTGGAATAAAATCAATTTTATTATTTATTGCATTTTCTTTTGAATTTTTATAAATTTATTCATATTTTTATTTTTTATAAATTTATTTATTACACTGGGTTATTACATATCCCAACACTACTAAAATAAAGATTGCCGCTTTGCGAATCCAAAAATCGAGTTTTCTTTTCATTCAAAATGTAGAAAAAAGAAATTAAGCAAGAACAATTCGAAACCTACTAGAATTATTCAAATTTTGAAATAAAATATGGTTCAACCAAATATTATTGTGTTGCAAGCGGAGGCAAAATGATCTTTTTTCCGTTTTTTTTTTTTTAATTTTCTTTTGCAGTCAATATATGTACATAGAAAGAGTTTAATGTTAGTAAGACAAAAGAAAATCTTAATTATTTTGCTTTATTGCCTTTGCTCATGTACTTTTACCTCTTGTGCGAATTTATTGTAACAACAAAAAAAGTGGAAAATAATAATAACAAGAGTTGAAAAAATAGCTAACCTTTAACTAAGTTTAGCATTTATATGCCAAAACCTTGAAAACTAGTTAAACAATAGAAATGTTTGTCACATTAACCTGCCGCATTCAATTGCCTTAAAAAAAAATACTCAATAAACAAAAGACTTAAGACACAAGCACTACCATCATTTCGCACTCAAAATGCAATCGATGATAGTTCGATAAAATTACAATCAAAAATTCAGGTGAAAATTTAGAAAAAAAAATTGACGATAACAATACACAAAGAAATTCCAAAACAACAATAACATACAAATCCTTTTTGGGTGAAATAAAATAGAAAAAAAGGCAAAGAAAAAAACAATGCAAAAATAGCAATGACCGCCATTAAAGCAATACAATATGAATGAATTAATAAAACAAAAGCAAAACAAAACCAAAACAATAATCATAATAAAATTAATAATGAGTAGCAGAAGAAAAAATAAAATATAAAAGAAAACATAGACATGTGAAAAACATAAAATAAAAAACGAAAAATATGTATATAAAAATAAATGCATGTAAAGAAGGACGGACAAAAATGGCTGGTTGGCATGAACAAAACCCAAAACCAAAACAAAAAGAAAAAAACCATCACAATACTTGTGGCTTATTTTCATGGCATGATGGCAAACTGCCGTTGATTTCTGTTTAACATAAATTGCAGAGCTATAAAAGAATTCATTTCTAAAAAGAAAATTGTTATACGTAATGATCATTTTTTACTTTTATTTTCATCTATTATAATAATTTTATTACAGAATGTTTATGTGTTAGGAAAAAAAAGTTATCAAATACAATCGAAATGGAAAAGGTGAAAAGGAAAGTCTTAAACTTCTTTGTTATTCTTTGAGTCACATAGTTCCTAAGTGATAATTCGTTGTTTACAATAATACGTAAGACGTTACATACATTTTACATTATTTCTTAATGTTTAAAAGTCCCAAACGCAGTTACTTGTTGAAGTTTTTTATCTGCAGTATACACTCATTACACATGTATTGCACAGATACATAATGTATTGATAGTTTAAAGTTTCTGATTTTAAATTGGTTTTGCTGGTTTGATAGTTTTTTTATTTTTGCTTTTAAACTATACAAGTTTATTGTAATTGTGATGGCTATTTTTTTTTTCTTCATTAATTTTATTTTGAAGATACAAAAATTACCTTCAAAGCAACTAAAATGAAATACCAATGGATGGAAATGGTTGGATATTTTTTTTTTTTGGTTTTTTTTTTATTGACAACCACAGAAACAAACTTGGCTAATTGATATTAACACAGACAAAGTAGAAAACAAAATAAACACTAGTCAGGGTTTTTCGTAAATTAATTATTGTATAAACAAAACTTTATTTTTTTCTTCTGCATTTAGTCTAAAGATGATTTGAAATAAAATGATATTTAGAAATTTGTGATCCCTTAAAGGTTAAATAACGATGAGTGGAATTTTTAAGACATATTATTATTTCAATAAAGATTCAAGGTTCAATTTAAACAAATATTTATAAATTACTTGATATTTACCTGATATTAATTATATTAGTGAGGTTCCACAATTAGATTCAAATTTTCTAGTTAAACGATTTAAAAACATATAAAAATAAACTTGTTCACAAATTTTTACGAAACCGAACATCGCATATTTATTTTCATTTTTTCTTCAACTTAATTTTTTGCTTACATTTGTTTTTATTTTTTAACTTTATTTAACATTTTTTCTTCTCTTTGCTCGTAAAAATATGCAACTTTCCAAAATAAAAACATAAAACTGTTGTTTTTATTTGTTTTTTACTCGAACATTTTCTTTTAACCGTTAAAAAACCCGCACGAGACCAAGCTTAATTTATAACTGATAGCTTGTAGAGCACAAATCTCATGAAAGAGTTTAAATTAAAAGTAAATGTTTAGATAAAAGAGCACTAAACAGCAACAAACAGTGTTGAAAAATTCAGTACTTTTGTATTTTTTCAGTACTTTTTCATTTCAAAAATACCGCAGTACCCCCACAAGCTTTCAGTACTTTTTTCATCAAATTCGTTTTTGTTCGTTCAAAAAATAAATAGATATGTATTTTAATAAATAATTTGCACATTCTTTTTCCGTTTCCGGGTTTATTAAGTAAATGTACTATGTGTTCTGTCTGTCTAATAGATAGTTAGTAGGTTTTTTTGAAGTGTGGTGAATTTTGTAGTTGTGGTGAATTTATCCGGTATGGTGAATAAAATCGAAGTGTGGTGAGTTCTTACAAAATGTGGTGAATTTATCAGGTGTGGTGAATAAAATCGAAACTCACCAAAGTGGCATTATTCGAAATGGTACTGTATTATCATAAATCCATGCACTGTATATCGTGATTTGGACGATGCGTGTTTAGAATAAGTAATTTTCACATCTGTTAGTAGAGAGGCATTCACCGATATGTCCTGGTTCATTTACACTGCATTAACAATGTTGCCATTGTGTTGTCATTCTATTTAAAATTCTAAAAAAATTAAAATTAGAAAACTGCATACAAAAAATAATTAAATATAAATTATTTCGTAAATGAATTTTTGAATAATTTGTTCCTATTATTTTTTATCCCCAAAATGCTTGCAAATTGGAAATTCTTTGTGCTTTGTTCTAAATTTAACATTAGGAAAAATTATTAATTATTCATTTTTTCCTCTTAATTAGAAGTTGGTTTACAGATTTTTAGTTTCCTGACAACATTTCAGTTTCAAAACATTTCAGTGCTTCTTTATTATTACAGATTCTATGGTTTGCGCTTTGAACTACAAATGGGGTTAGGCTAATGCTAAAGTCTTTAGCCCCGGTTAGCCATGGGCTAACGTATGTATGTTCACTTTTAGATTACGAAAAGCAATGAGAGAGAACGGTTGCCCAATGCTGAATGAACCGTTGCGTCGACATTTGACTAAACCTTTTACGTTTCGAATCAACTGTTTTTTGTTTTGTACATGAGAAACATGTTAGTTAGTGTTAGTTTTTCTATTCCATTCCGTAAGAGAGTATTAGGTATAAATAAATATATTTTTATAACAGTACCATTTGATGCAAAAAGGTACTCTTTCAGTTATAGTTCAACACTATTTCAATTTTGCAACACTGGCAACAAAGATAGAGAGAGAGAGAGAGAGAGAGAGTCAACAACGCGTGCACATAAAGTAATTTGCATTCGACTATAACTGTTATGAACTAAAAATTCAAAGAAATAATTTTATAAGTTTAGGTAAAGAAAAATTCGTTCGGAATATTATATTGAAAAATTTCATGAAACAAATTTTTTTTCCAACTGTTATTTTCAAATCAAATTCAAACATGCAATGGCAATACCATTTTTGTTTAATTCCAGCCAGTATTGCCGTTTCATTATTTATAACCAAAATTGTTTTTTAAACTACGTATGTTCTATGAAGTCTTTAAGGAAATGGGATAAATACAGTACAGTAGTGAGGTACTAATGTTATTATAAAATTTTACACAGTGGCAACACAGTTTGAATTGAATTGGCGTCATTGATAAACAAAAATGACAGATCCAAGTGTCGAATTCAATGGCTTAGTTAAGCCTAATCGTATATTGTTTTGTTGTGTTTTACATTAATTTTGAATAAAATATTTTTGGTTTCTTTAATGGTACCACATACATTCCATAGAATATTTCGACAATGGATACATCAACACAAGATAGTGATCGTAAAAAGCGTTATAAATTGCTTTTAGATAAAACAAATGAACTGCGTATGTAGAACAACAGATCAGATACAAAAACCGCAAAAAGAAGGCTTTACTAATCCTTGCTTTCCCTTTCCTTTAGAACAAGAAATTAATCATATGTTGCCCAGCGAAACATGTCTTGCTGTGCAGGATATCGTACAAAACTGCAATAATATCCACAAGGAAACTTCCATTACGGAAAAGGTGGAGAACACAAGTGAAATTGTCATGGATGCCCAACTAATGAAAAACGTCCACGAATCTGTATCCAAATTATTGCTGGCCAATTCGGAATTTAACGATGGCAATTATAGTAACTCTATAGTATGATGATAATGTAGAGTTAATGGATTTATTTTAAAAAAATCTTTACTGTCTCTTTTACAGAACGCTTTAATATCACAAAATGAATCGGACAATTGGCGTGTAATAACAGAAATTGCTCTAAATGTTGCACGACCCGCATGCATCAAATCAAGTATGTTGGGTGCCATTGATGTTGAGCCCAAAGAACGTGTAGTCAAAGAACGATCACAGCGTCGTCAAACCATATTGCAGGCAGAGAAACGTCCAGAGACGGTTAAAGAATTGAGGCGAAAAGATCGTGGTGCCGAGAAAATCAACATTATTCTGAAACAAGTTAGTGATTTGTTTAGAGCTAATAAACGCCAGCCAATACCCTATTATCGTTTAATCATTGATCCAGATAATTTCATGAATACGGTAGAGAATGCATTCCAAATGGCCTTTTTAGCACGTGATGGTAATATTGCCATTGAAAGGGGTGAAGACGGCTACCCTCACGTTCGTTTAGCGACTAAAGATGAGATTGAGCAACACAGAGATACATCACAATCAATATGTTCGTTAAACATGAATTTCTGTCAGGTAAGACAAACAATTAATTTATAAACTTAAATCCTCTATCCCTTTTTCATTCGTTCGATCTTCGTTCGTTTTGAAATCAGAATATTTAATTTAAGAAAAATTTTCCCAGTATAAAATCAAATTTAGAAATGAATAGTAATCTGTTCCTCTCGTAATGTAAATGATTTGGATCTGAATAATTCAATCAGAAGTTGCATATTTATATTGGCTAAAACCAAAACATTAAAAAAAACATTGGACGACATATACTATACAAACTGAATTCTTGGCAGAAATTAACCACTTTATTTTATTTGGCCAAAAATATATAATTTTTTTAATCAAAGTGATAGCAACTTGTACAAGCAGCTATATATTTTATCTGAAAAAATAATAATTTTGCGTAATGCAATTCGAGGAGCATATTTTATATAATTTAGTACGTTTGCTAAATAGAACACAAATCAATTTCGAAAATGTTTCAAAATGTTGATCGAATTTCGTACGTTTAAGAAACAAATTGATCAGCCACTGTGCAACTTTAACTGGAAAATTGTGTATTTTTCCGTATAGCTATATAAAGCATAGTAATTTAATATAAACATTCTCATACAAACGTTAGTTAATATAAATTTCTTTTTACAGGATATGATACGTTTTTATGAAATTAGTAAACCTCTTCTCTATGTACCTGATGATGAAGATGATGATGATATTGATACCACCGCTAATGTGAATGATTCTGATAATGACGATTAAAGTGTATTTTATTATGAACAGTTGGCTGTAGGTTTTTTCTAAAGTATTGAAAAAAGAAGTTGTTTTGTTTATGTATGTATTTATACCAAATAAAATAAAATTTATGTTTTTATAATAATTTTATTTAATTTGATTTTTAACTTATATTAATTAATATATCGATTGCTAAATGAAATACATGCATACATTTTTAGAATTTAATTTTCGGTTAATTCGGAAACACATCTTTTTTTCTTGTTCTTTAAAAATTTAAAGGCCAATATTTGGTATTTAAAGCAGAGACAAACAAATAAAAAATAACTACTAATACGCCTCCTATTTATCAACAACTGTTGTAGATTACGTCAAATGGTATTGCAAGTATAAAAATATATTTCATTATGGTTTTATTATATCAAAATAAGAGAATGAAATTTAGTTATTTTAAGGTGAACAAAAATGCTTTACTTTGCACAACTTATATAAAGAAATATTTTAATTTATTATTTAACATTTAAATCGGCCAAATTTAAAAACATAGAACAGAAAGTCTGAAAGTTGAAAATTATAAAAGTGCTTAATTTTATAAAGAATTTGTTTGTATTGAATAGCATCCAGATTTATTTTCTTCCTATCGACGTTATATATTTTCTAGCCCTCTTGACCAAAGTCCTCTGTAAATTTACGCAGTTTTATTAAATCGTCATCGTTTACTGTGGGCTTAGTACGCGATAATGATTTTAACATATCACGCTGAAATGTGCAAAAATTATAAGTTTTTAAGCTAATGTTGTCAGATTTTAAAGGAAAAACTCAATATTACCATTGTTACTGGTGGCTCAAATAGCTTATCACCGGGCACATCCATCCAGTTCATTTCTACAGCGCCTGGATCCCCAGGCGAACAGGGTACCAATAAATCATCAACAATTTCATCTTTATTAATGGGGGAAGGACCAGATACACGCTAGAGTTTTGGTGTATTTTTTCAAGAATTTCAATTTCATATTTATTTAAAAGAAATGATTTTATGATAACTTACTTTGAAATGAGTAGCTGTCTGTACTTTACGTACTGGTTCCATTAGAGCATCACGCACAACAATTGAGATATCGGCACCAGAATAACTTGAAAATTAGTGGCAAAGAAAAAAAAAATCAATTGCAAAAATATTGGTTTTGGAAGAGGATAAAGACATGCCGAGTATGAACTATTTGCTTATATTTTTAATAACAACCAATGAGACAAACAAAATTAGATTTCTGCATTTAATTCTAAAAATGTAAAAAAGTTACATTCGAACGATGAAAAAATAGAGAAGTTTTATATTTCATAAAATACAATTACACACTGCAAAACATATCTTCAAAATTCTTCAAAAAACAATGCCTTTTGTCTACATATACACAAAACACAACCTTTGGTGTTTCGGGAAAACTTTTCTGTTAAAAATATTCATTCCTCAATCCTATTAGACTAAATTAATTTAGTTCTGTATTTTCATACAAGTAATAGTTGTTTTAATTAACAATTTGAATACCTAATTCTATTCTATTAGTAAACTTACCCTTCTGTTTTGCCAGCCAACTCCTTTAAGTCAGCTTCTGTTAAAGTGTGCGCTGTATTGCCGAGATGTATTTTAAACATAACCAATCGAGCATGGGCCTCTGGCAAGGGTATATAGATACGTTTCTCAAAACGACGACGTATAGCAGAATCCAAAACCCAGGGTATATTCGTGGCACCCAAAACTAATATGCCATCAGTATCGTTGCCAACACCTTGCATTTGTACCAAAAATTCTGTTTTTATACGACGCACACTATCGTTTTCATTGTCGGAACGCGCAGAACACATGGAATCAATTTCATCAATAAATATAATGGATGGCTTATGTTGGCGGGCCAATTCAAAGAGATTCTTAACAAGTTTCTCAGATTCGCCCAGCCATTTCGACATTAGATCGGAACTGGAAACCGAGAAGAAAGTTGAGTTGTTCGCTTCGGTGGCCACAGCTTTGGCTAAGTATGATTTACCCGTACCGGGTGGACCAAATAAAAGAATACCCTTCCAGGGAATACGTTTACCAGTGAATAAATGTGGGAATTTAATGGGTAGAATAACAGCTTCTTTAAGTGCTTCTTTGGCCCCCTCCAAACCAGCTACGTCTGACCATTTCACTTTAGGCTTTTCAATAACAATGGCGCCCTCAAGTTTGTTCTGTAGTTTTTTCTTTTCGGGGTCCTCACCTTCAGAATCACTATCGCTTTTCTTGTCCTTATCGTCCCTTAAGATTAAAACGAAACTTTCAGTAATTGTGGCCTTATTGCTTTATAATGATCAACTTACTTGGAACTTGATTCACCTTCCTTGACCGGTTTCTTTTTGCCCTTCTTTAGGTATTCCTTGAGTTTTTCAGCACGATCCAAGTACTGCAGACACTTGGCCCTTATCGAATCTTTAGCCTTTTCTCCCTGAGCTTCATCTATGGGTTGTAGTTCAATTAAAGCAAAAGATGTCGTTTAAAAAATTATTTCAAAGTAATGCAACCGTAATCTTACATTTGATGGCATGTAGAAAATACTCGACGCCATGTTCATATAACCGTAAAGCCTCGGCATAATTTTTATTACGGTCCTCTTCTGTGGCTTTTGTTACCAAATCGATGGCCTTCTGCAGTGTTGTCCCAGCAGCCATTATTCCAGCAACTTTAAGCCAAACAAAAGAAAATCAATATATTTAATGTTATATCGCACACAAGCAAGCATATAATATGTATATTCAACTCCTCTTTATAGAAAATTATAAATTAACTCAATGTCCTCTACTTGTGATGACATTCCTTTTTATTGCCGATTGGAAAAACGAAAAACAAGGAATTTACACAAACAATTGTATGACTAATGCGCTATGCAAAGTAACAAAATTATCTGACAACACTCTTCACTTCTTTTATCATTCTGCCATTTTATTGTTTACCTTTTATAATTAAACTATTGGTTGTTGTAGATATATATTAAAAAATTACTTTTTATAATTTTCAATGTTTTCTATTGATTTTCTTAATTCTTTCTTAAAGTCAAGACGTAAATTTTCTAATCCTCTCGCGACAACAGAAAATAAATTACGATGATGCGCTCATCGTTTGACGTTTTTCATCAGTGTTTTTGTTGACATTTTGCAAATTACAACCAGGGTTAACAATGTTTTCAATTGTCAATCGAAAATTCTTATTGAATTTCTTTGATATCACATAAATTGGAAAATATGAATGTAAATCTTTTCAAATTGATAAGATCGTTCAAAATGAAATAACCCGATTCGTATTATAGCGGTATTTTCTCCAAGCATGCACTTAGCAGAATGTAATTGTCTTTTTCTGATTACAAAAACAGCTGAAATAAGCAGTCTACCTAAGCGTTTTTCATTTAGGAGAAATGGCAAATGACAGCACACAGTCTGACAACTTTATTCAACAGATGTTTAAGACGTCTGTTGATAGGGTCTACCACAAGTTTGTTTTCATTAGCGCTTTAATGTTGTGTTGTAGTTGTAGTAGTATATCGTAGATATATTAGAACACAAAGTAAAAAAATTTATCCACCAAAGATTAACGGTTTTTTGTTGAATATCAACAAACGAAACAGAGACAAATTAAAGGTAGCCACAGGAAACGGAAAAAAGAAATAAAAAAAAACAAGAATTTGAAAAATAAAACATCTAATGAAGTTTCATTCATAACAATTCTATGCAAATGTTAAGACAATAAATTACATAAGAAAGTAAAACCTACTGCAATCAAATAATTTAAAGAATTAAAAACCAATTACACAAGAACAATGCAAAAGGAAACAGATTTATATCGTGATACGTTGGTGCGCTATTTGGGTAAATATACAAGGCAACGTTTGAAAGAAAAGGAAATTAGAAAATGTTTTTTAAACGCCTAGGTTATGCCAATGAAGTTGGGGAATCCTTTCGCCATTTGGTGCCTTCCAAAGTTGTTACTGGCAGTTATGTAGTGGCAACTGGTTATGCTGTGGCTGATACTATTGATAAGACACGTAAAGATTATAATCGAAGAGCATCGGTTAAAAGTGCAGCAATAACAGCAGCTGATGTCTTCCTTTGGCAAATGTTGGCCTCTGTATCGATACCGGGTTTTACTATAAACAGGTAATTGGTGCATATATTTCAGTATGTCAAAAAGTGACAAGCTATGGGCAGTGCCCAAAAACACGATGTGCTAAGTATTACCACCTTCAATTTGCTTATGGAAATTTAACGCAATGATATACGTTCGCTGTTAGGTCAGTCAAATTAAAATTATTTTCCAAACGAATACAGAACACACAATTTAAGTGGAAATTTATAATTTTTGTTTTTTATTAATAAACGTATCCACTCAGAATCTGTAACTTAAGAATGATAAATTATATCTAATAATAGTTGCAACTATAACACATTACTTTCCAGCTGAATATTGCCATCTAAGCCTTCAGTTATTTTTGGTTTATGCAAACAAACTCCACACATGATAAAGCCTACAAAGTAGTCCACGGGCGTAAAATATGGTGATTTTCAAGAAATTATTCTTCCCAGGAACTTCGTTTGCCAAAAGATCAGAGTATTATTAGATAGTGCCACATGTATTCGCCATAAATTTAATTTCCAATGTAAAAATTACAATCGAAAAACACTTTAATATTCAATATTGCATTGTAATACAAATTCTGCACATAGACTCTTAAAAAATGTTCGTTCTTTGGACTTTAGAAAGGAATTCACATTCTCTTATTATACAGGACAATTTGAATAAAAAACTTATTCGAAGTTCTTTTAACTTCTTTGACTAAGATCATTTCAATAGTTTAAAGAAAATACAATATAAAGAGATATTTTTGTTTTTTTTTTTTACATACTTGCTTACTTCCTGAATTTATCATTAACAAATATGTACATATATCAATTAGCAATAATATGTGCTACAGTAATTAGTTCACATATATTAATTGTATGTGATAATTTCATGAAAAAAACGAATGTAGAATATGTGAAAGCTAAAGAACATTTGGTTTAGGTATAATATAAGGTCACAGTGAGCATATTTTTTTTTGTACCGAAGGTGAAAAAATCATCGAAAAAATTTGAAAATGCGTTAAAGATTTAATACCTATTAGAGCGTGTAGAACATATTTATATACATTCATAGGTATTTAATGCTAACACAACAAAGTTGTAATGTTTTTTATATGCTTATAAACAGATAAAATAAAAATAAAATTTGTCTTACTGAAAAATAAAATAAGACTACAAGCCTAAACTATATTAGGAATCAATAATAGGTACTTTTAAATAATAGCGCAAGCTTAAATCAACCTTACCAAATTGCCACAATAAGCTTCCTGAATTTCATTCCATATTTATTATTTGTATTATTTTAAGAATTACATTCTATGGGATGGCATTTTGTAGTTGGTAAAGTGCTTCACTATAAACGTAAACAATCAGGTTTAAACCCCAGGGAAAACGTAAACATTTTCTTCATGGTTTCCAAAATTTTAAATTAGAAGGCTTCAATCTAAAAATAATCTTGTGAAAAAATCTTACTGCTACACCCAATACAAGTTTGCAGAGGATCCCAGGATCTGCTGTAAGGGATTAAAAAGCTTGATTACTGAAACTGAAGCAAAGTAAAGAATTAATAACATAATAGGAGATTTTATTTTATAGCTTGTCACTTTTTATATTGTGTATTCCCTTCTTTATTGGCTCTAAATTATAAACTTATTTACTTATCTCTTTTATTTTTAGAATCTCATATTTCAGTGGGCAATTGCTGCGAAAACTGAATGCCAAAAAGTCGGTGGTAAAATATTTGCCCGTTGCAATTGGTTTATCATCCATACCGTTCATTGTGCATCCTATTGATCATTTTACTGATTATTTATTGGATAATACTTATCGTAAAATTTTTACAAAAGATTGAATAAAGTATAATCAATTTGTCATACATTTTATAAGTCCAACAACAATATACATACATATGTATGTATATACAAAAATATACTTACGTACAAATAAAATTAATCATAACCATTAACATGATATGTATGAAAATAAATAATAAAATATGAAATGCCCATTGTGGTGTAGTCTAAATTTAAACAAAAAAAAATTGTAGTTAAGAAAAGACACTAGCCAAAACTAACAATAAAGAGCATGTTTTAAGCAATATTTAGTACAAACCTATTTCATGTTAACTTCTAAGTATAGATTTTAATAACGAAACATATGAAATATTTAAAAAGAAAATTGTTAAGTTTAGTAATTTAAATTGGTGCTTCAATAAAAGACACTTCTTATTTAAATTTTTACAGCCCTGTGTAAATAATATGTAAATGAAAAATAAAAGTTTACTTTCAAAATAGCAAACAAATTATAAATGTTGATTATTTTGTTGTAAAATGGAAATTGATTTTTAATCTTAATAAATTAATATAATATTAAAAAAGTTTGAATGTTTAAATATAAAATGGATTGTTTAGTTCTTAAAAAGAATTCGAAAATTGTAGAATTGAAAATTCCGTAAAATTAGCGCCGTAAACTACATCAAACAAACATATCAAAGGGGACTCTCTAAAAGAGAAGCTTGTTAGTTCTGCTCTCTGAAGGTTGCAGCTTGAAAAGTTTTCCAAGGCGTTTGAAAGGGCGTGTCATGTCAATCTTAAAGCTTTTCATTTTTACGATTCTTACACGATAGTTTTAGAATAAATTCAAGGTTATCATAGCACATTGATAAATCGTTTCCTCTATTTATTAACGTTCTACTTTTTGTACAATGGGTCAACTAGACGTCCTTGTCAAGTACACGTCCTCTAACCTAATCTTCTGCTTAGTCAAAAGTTTTCCTGTCGCAAATGACAATTGGAAAAGCAATTAGTATCATTTAAAGATTTCAAATTTCATTCCAAATTTATTTGAAATTGAACTATTAATTAGGACTCTGCTCAGTTAAAGGCTTATAGTAGAATTGTTATAGTAACGCACTAGAATACTAGTTAGAAAATTAATAATAAATACATTTTCTTTTCACCAATGCAGTTTTCATAATACTTCTACAATAAGTTAATCTTAATGAAGTGAAATTAAAGTAACGTGTTAAATGTATCCTAGACATTTTTTAATAAAAATGCACTGTTTAGCGTTTGTTAAAACTTCACTAAAGTCACCCTACATTTTCTGTAAACTGTGAGGCCGTTATAGTAAATCTTAAGTCATTTTAATATACACGTTATTACGTATGACCTCAGAGATATATTCGAAATCACTTAACCATTTAAGATAAATTTTTTTTTTTTTTTGAGAAAATTGTTTATACATTGTGTATTATAGGTATGAGCACTTGAAAAAATTCTTTATAAATATATTTTAATAGGCTTTGAAAAAGCAATAGGATAACTATCAAAATTTTATCATAATTTTTATTTGAAAAATTTTTTTAATCCAAATAACGTTTTTTCAACATAAAAATTTTGCACAAAGAAATTAAAAGAAAATAAGCCAAACGAAGGAAAATGTTCACGCTGCGATTAACAAATTCATTCGCAAAATCTCTTATGAGATTAAAACAAATTTCAAAAATTCCTGGTACCAGACACTACGCATCACCCGAAGATCCGCGAGTAACGGTAAGTTGGAATGGAGACATGCTTACATTATTTATTTCGATAATTTCCGCTTGTATTTGATGTAAACAATAACACCAACAACAAATTTTCATCTCAATAGAAAGGACTTGTCATTGGAATTTATCAGAAAGAAGGTGATAAAGATCCTAAGCTAACAACTAGTGGTGAAAAGTTTGATGATCGCGTTCAGGGAAAAGTATCTGAATTGGTCAAAGAGTAAGTAGTAATGACGACGTTGCGTCTGGGAAATAGTATGATTTGGTGGATAATGAAAATGTTTGTCTCCACAGATGTAACATAAATGGCAAATTGGGAAGGGGCAAGGTATTCAACAACATTGATCAAGAATTCCGTTCTGTAGCTGTTATAGGCCTAGGAAGAGAAGGTGCTGGCTTTAATGAATTGGAGATGATAGATGAGGGCATGGTAAGTGACATTTTATTTACAACATGTACAAGAAAGAAAATTATTTTGGAAAGTGTCATAAAAAAAAGTTACAAAATTTTGAAGTAAAAAAAAATTCAAGTTGAATTGTGTCAAATTTAGTGGAATCGAAATCAAAAAATATTTAAAATTTCAAATACTAATAAACCTTACTTATTATTATTTTTTTAACAATATACTGAAATATTTATAAGAATATAATTGATTTCACTTCATGAAACATGTTGCCGTAAATGTTTGTGGTACAAAAAAATGAAGTTTTTTTAAAAATAGTTTCTCAGTAAGATAACATCAACAGTGAATAATTATCAATGTATCAACGACACCCGATCGACTGTTGTAGCTACATTAACGAAGAGACCGATACATATGAAAATCTAATATCTCTCGTTTTCCATGTCTCTTTGAAAGGAAAATGCTCGGGTTGCAGCTGGTGTTGGAGCACGTACTTTGCAAATGCAAGGATGTTCCGAAGTTTTCGTCGACTCAATGGAGTATCCGGAACAGGCAGCCGAAGGCAGCTCCTTAGCTGTTTGGCGTTATAATGATAACAAACAAAAAAAGAACCGCACAATAGTGCCAAAACTGGAGTTGTATGATTCACCGGATGTTGATGCCTGGACACGTGGCCTTTTCAAAGCAGAAGCCCAAAATCTAGCTCGCCGTTTATGCGATGCGCCGGCCAATCAGATGACACCAACAACATTCGCTCAAGCTACTGTTGATGCCCTCTGTCCATGTGGTGTTACCGTCGAAATACGAACCATGGAATGGATAGAACAACAGCATTTGAATTCATTCTTAACTATAGCAAAGGGATCATGTGAACCACCAGTGCTCTTGGAAATAAGCTATTGCGGTACTGCACCAGAAGATAAGCCAATTATGTTAATAGGAAAAGGCATGACCTTTAACAGGTACTATACATTTTTTTCTTTTTTTTTATGCCACCTTACTATGTATTTGATTAATAATGACCTAACACAATACATCTTATATCTTTAGTGGTGGCTTATGTTTACGTAGCTGTAAGCATATGGATGAATATCGTGGTGCAATGGCTGGTGCAGCAGTATGTGTAGCTGCCATACGAGCAGCCGCTGCCCTGTCGTTGCCTATAAACATTTCAGCAGTTATTCCTTTATGCGAAAATATGCCTTCCGGTATGGCTTGTAAGCCAGGAGACGTGGTTACCTTACTGAATGGTCGCACCTTGGCTATACGGGTTAGTACTAAGTAAAAATTATTGTAAAACTTCAATTATATAATTTTGTATGTATTATCTATCTATCTATAGGACACGGACAAAGCTGGAGTGGTAGTTATGGCTGATCCTTTGTTGTATGCTCAGACTACTTACAAGCCCCGATTAGTTGTTGATGTTGCTACTTTAGGCAAGGGTTGCGTCAAGGGATTAGGAGGTGGTGCAACAGCCATATTTTCCAACTCCCATTATATTTGGAAACAATTCCAAAAAGCCGGTTCCCTAACTGGCGATCGTATGTGGCGTTTACCACTATGGAATTATTATAAGCACCTTGTTACAGGTATAACTGTGATAGAAAACTACAATTTCATACTACAGTATTTCAATGTTACATTTCTTATTTTCATCCAGACAATGTAAGTTTCGATATTAGCAATAATGGTAGGGGTCCGGCGTCAAGTTGTTTAGCAGCCGCCATTTTAAATGTAAGTTTATAATTTTCACTTCAGAAAAATGCATAAATAATGTGAAATGCGTAAATATTTTAGGAATTTGTACCCTGTGTTGATTGGGCCCACTTGGATATTCGAGGAGTTGGCATGCTGACCCGCTATGGCACTGTACCGTATCTACTAAAAGATCGCATGACCGGTCGGCCCACTAGAACTTTAATTCAATTCCTTTACCAAATGGCTTGCCCAGATTCTCAGTCTAAATAATATATTTTAAATGAGATGATGTGATGATCTTCTTAGATGTGACTGGTGATGATGTGTTGACGTTTGGTGTAAAATTAAATTTGTGTTTTAATCTAAATTGTATTCAGTTAAATTGTCATTTATTTTGTGAAGATTTATTTGTTGCTTTTTTATTATTGTACACATTCCATTTGAAATATATTTAAATATTTTTTTTTTGATAAAAATCGATTCTTTTTCTAATGATTCTAACGCTAGCTGGTTGGGAAAAAATTGTTTTCAAAAATTTTTCTTTCGAATAACTGAGACACTTTCGAAACTGACTTTACAATTATGAAAACAGCAAATTCTTTAACATACGAAACTTCTTGAAAAGTTAATTGTCAAATATCGAAAAAAAGCAATACGTGTCCTCGGCTTTCGTGACAGGATTGATAGGTGTAAATATCTAAATTCTCATTTTGAGTATATTGTACTGTGGATTTTTTATATTCCAGATTGGTTTTCCGATCTCTATTTGCCTGAGATCTTTCGGCCAGAACATTTTTAAAATATTTTTACAAACAACGGTACATATAAACTTGCAAATGCTTGTTAGTTTATTGCTTAACATTATATGAAAAAATCATTTCAAATGTACAGTAAAAAAAATATATTTCATTATCTTAAAATGTAAAACCGAAATGATGGGAAATAAGACAAATGCCACCATAAGCGACTAGTCAATCAAATATGGACTATCAAGAGCGCCTAAACCAGCAGCAACGCCGCCTTCATTGGCAGTAGCCACTTTAGTTCGCAACATATGCCCAGCTTGATAATTGCAAATAATATTGTCAACATCGCCAATAATCACACCAAAAATACCCAATTCGGAGACTACATCAACAACTGGAGGCGGCATGGGACCCTCAGGGCGTATCATATAGCCTTTCGCTACAGGTGGTTTTATTAAATCCATTAGAATCCAAGCAGACCGTTCCACACGTGACATTTTCTATTTAGTTTAGATTTTGAAATCAGTATTTAAATCTGCTACTCGTCTTTTTTTTTCTTTATTTTTGTGTTAAATCTATGCACTTACCCGTAAATGATCGGGAATATCTACGCCATAGACATTGTTACCGCCGCCTTCACGTTGTGGCTTTAAAACAAAACGCTCCGGTTCTTTTAAGGCCATTTCATAGGTGGCATTACCAATATCGTTATCATCTAACGAGTAAAGACCGGTAAATATTTTTCCAACAGCCTTTATTTCCTCGGGATCGTTGATAAACCGCTCCAACATTTCTGGTTGCGCCAGCGCTTGTTGTACTTTCTTGGTACCAGCCAAGTGATAATGTATAGAGGGACATTTGATGGCAGCTGACGATTCCATTAAATAGCGAGCATCCCACTCGTTCTGAGAGTGATAATGGCCCGGTTCGTAGCCAGCACGGAAATATATTACAGCAACTTCATAATCATCACTGCAAAATACAATATACATACATACATAAATATGTACCATAATTGTAATCGAAAGTAAATCAAAATGAAAATTTAACAAATATTTATATGTATGTACGTACACAAAAAGCTCTTTATTTAGGCCTAGTTTTCCTGCCTCATGCACTTGTGTCAAAGTGCGTCTTACCACCTTAATATTGGGACACTTTTCCCTTATGTAAAATTCATGGAATCTCTATAAGCATGAAAGTATTATTTTTACAATTTAATGAAAAATACGAATAAAATAATGATTGCAATGACAACATACTTGATCGCATATATTATAAGAGACATCTTCAATGATAAACATAATGACAGCTTTTGGATTATCGTAAATTTCCCAGGCTTTTATCATGCCCTCACAAATACCAGATAAGGCTTTATTTTCCGGCATCTAGACGTTAAAAACAAACTAATTTTAATAACAGATTTATATAGTACATAAGACTTTTTACTTACATTCTTAAGTTTTTCAAACTCTCCCATTTCTCCTAGTACAAAGCTATAAAAATCAAATTTATTTAAAAAAAAAAATTTGAAAATATTCGTAAATTAAAGTCATTTACAACATACAGACAGACAAACAATACATGTATATACATACTAATTAAATATTTTAAAGAAATATCAGGTATAACTAAAATAAAAACCATGCATAGTGTATGTTAAAGTTTTAAGGAAAATAAATTACTGACGGTGAGAATAAAATCCAAGACAGTGACTAACTAATATAGAGTCTTAAAGCCAATTCTTTCTTGTTCGCACAATACCAATGATGTCCAATAAAATGTGATTTTTTTCTTTTTCTTTTCTTTTTTTTTTTAATTTAGTAAACTGTGAAACTATAGTCTAAAAGAATATAAAATTTTGAAAGTACCTCTGTAGAGGCAACATGTGTGTGGATATGCCACCAAAACTAGAGGCAATGGTGTTGATTTCAACTTGTTTTATAGCATTTTCATCAAACATGTGAGCCAAATAGTCAGAACGTAAGATACCAAGGGATAAGGCCTGTAATTGTACATATAACAAAAGAAAACAAAAAAGAACAGAAAACAACGACATGAAAAGAATATTTTATTTCAATATGTATTTTATAAATGCTTAATTAAATTGATTTTTTTTTTTTAATTAGTTTGTTGCACTATAAACGTAGACGAATTATTTATTATGCATAATATTTTAATCAAAATGAGAGGGAGAGATGAATTGCATTGGGAGAAGTAACTTGATCTTCTTTTATAGCATTTTAGAGCCTGTCTGTTTTTTTTTTTGTTAATTCTTTATAAAAGCTCACACTATTAATTTCGGAAAAAAATTTTGTTTTGTTATCATCGTACGTAATTTTGCGAAAAAGAATCCCTGGCCAAACTGTATGCCATCAAACTATAACTATAAAACAACGTATAATATATAAACATATTAGGGTTTTTGCTACTACAACATGCATGGAAGGAGGCTTACGCTAAAGCATCATTGATAATTATAATTTATAGTAAATATTATCATTAAGATAATTTTAATTTTAATATAAATATTGTAATAAAGATATAAAAAGCAAAATTTTAATCATATTTTATCTAAAATTAAAGGATGCTAATAATAGACAATATTAATTTTGCATTTAATATTATCCTCTGATTAGCAATATTTATGAATAATCTAAAAAAAAAATTTAATACGTTAACAAGACTACTTCGGACATATTGTATAAAAAAAAAAAATTAACAGCGATATTACGTATTAATTTACAAGAAGAAAACTTAGGATATATATTGGCACCTTTGTATGGCTCTACTGACTGGTCCTAAATGGCCAAAACCAGACGCTATTGTATTTATTTCAACTTGTTTCCAGCAACAGAAGGCACAGGGTTTTTCAATATTTGTTTCTAACTCTTTACATCTTGATTCCAACATCAAATCACTTCGCAAAATGCCCAACGATATGCGCTTTATGTCAAAATTGAATATAAAAATAATAAATAAAAAAATTTATAATTTAAAATTGTCGTTAGAAATTAATAGGCATAATATGTATGTAGTATATTAAAAGCAATAACAAAGATTTACAGTGTGCAAAGTCATTTATTCTAAGAATTTTTGAAGAAAAGCTTAAACTTGAAAGGCAGTTGTACTACGCGTACATATATAAAATATATAAAAATTCATAAACAATTTTAATTTTACCTAACGGTGTGCATAATTCAAATACAGTTTAAAATAAACATAATATGTGTGATTGCAATTGAAAACTTATACATCTAAACGAAAGATTTACGTGTAAAAAGAGAACATTTGTTAAGTAATCTTCCAAAGCAAAAGGAAATTTCTTATTTTCATAAATATATGAATGGTTATTAAAGTAATGGTATGATTAATATGCGATTTATAGATTATCCGTGAAATGTAATGTTAAAAAAAATATGAAAATCTATACATATCGAACCTTTCTATCAAGTCATTACTTATTGATATATAAAATTCAGACACTGAAAACACTATATCAGACAGAGAAATTAATTTTAACATAATAATAATAATAAAATACACAAAATTTAAATAATTTTACGCCATGTTTGACCACGTAAACATTGTTCGAAATAATTGGGAAAAGATTAAGTAATTTCAAATAATAACACTAGTATGTCGAACCCTGTGTATAAGTTCCTCATCTAAATCCATCTGTAATCATTATTGTGAAATAGCAATGTGGTAGAAAATATTTTTTTTTTGTTTGCTTAAAAAATTTAAAATTTTTTCCATTGTCATCCTCAAAAACCTGGAAAACTGATGAAAAGTATATAAAACGAATTAACTATTATCAAAATACTTATACTTCATTTGGTGAAAGTATAAATTTGTTTATGCATAAAAAATATAAAATATTACGTGAGCAGGGAAAATTCGTGTGAAAAACAAGTCTCAAGGTGTATATGCCTCGATTGGGACGATATGGTATATTTGACATTTAGATGGAAAAACTATTCTCAGAGCTATTTTGTTAAAATCTATTTGCGTGACGTTATTCACGTGACTACAATAAAAAAATTATTGAATAGCTTTTAAATAAAACATTATTACATTGTATTGCATAAAGTTGCACACTAAAATAAATCAATATGTCAATAATGAAGTTTTCTAAACTTATGAACAAAATAGATCTATTAAGCGCGAAACATTTTGTAATTCTCAGAAATACTCGCTATGGTCAGTTCTTATTAGATACATTTTCCTAAACTTGTACGATGGATAATAATAGGACAAATTCATGTTTAAAAATTAAAAAAGGAAACACGATTCTCAAATAATAATAATGAATTGAAATTTGTTTAGTTTATGACAATGAGGTTTTAAAGGTGTTGACATATGGAAAAATTAAAAGTTTGTGAAAATGTATACTAAACTAAAGCATAAAACGTTATGAATAAAAAATATAATAATTATGAATAATGTACATAAAGTAAAACAATAAAAGTACTTACCTGACCGAAGCCATTGGCTAAGACTTTTTTGTAAATTTTAAACAAATTCCCAGTAAACTCGTCAACTTTTACAGTTTCTGCTAAGGTTGTTGTTAAGAATTCTTCATCGTGGGCTACATTATGCATAAGGCGATTTATGATAGTCTGTAGTTCAACAGCCTTATGAAATTCTTTACGTGGAAATGATGATGGTGTCAATAAGAATGGAGCAAACTGTACAAAAATCAAATTAAAATCGCTTATATTTCAATATATGTATACAGTGCATAGTTATTACTAACATTTAAAGAGTCGGGGCTAAAATTCTTTTTGGAACGCATACCAGCTCCGTGCATTATAGCCCAATCTTTAGCTTTCTCTGTAAGTTCCAATAATTCTTTTTCCGGTATAGGTATTGAAATACATTGTTCCATAGTTGGATTTTCTACAGACATTTTTCTGTCACCTTTCGAGCAATCATCGCATTTATTCTTAAGCATGTTTTTATATTAAACGGTTTTACCAGCCCTCTATTATGGATGACAATAACAAAAAAGGTTAAAAAAATGTGATAAACGATACAATGAATAGGCATTTTCTTTATACATAATGATTTAGCGTTTTATTTTACTAATATTAAAAGTGCAGATCAATTTCAAACATATAAAAGATACGTACGTATGTACTTATCTACATACATATATGTACCTATATCTATATACCCAGCTAGCATTTGGAAGATTGTTTTTAAAAAAATCACCCTGCTGAGTCTTTTTAGAGTACTTTTGGTGATCAAAAACTTATTAGTCAGTTATACGATTAAAAAAGGACTCAAAAATGATTCGCGTTAATGAGTAAAATGAGTTCGATTTAAAACACAATAAAAAATTGTATAGCAATCGGAAATTAATCATCCAGACGTTTAAAATGTGACTATTATTTCCGTTATTTATTATTATATTCTACTTATACGGAAGATTGAAAAACGCTTAATCAAAAACAGATCAGGCAGGTGTTTGAAAAGTGATTGTAATTACGTATTTTATGATCATATTTTAAGCAGATAGATGATTAAACACTGCTTTTTTACACCCTCTCTGTATAAATTGTCATTTATGTAAAAGATGGCTATGAAATAAAATACAATTTGTTTTTAAATATAAATATAATATTCTTTCTTTGGTAGACGCCGACTTCCTTTCAGCAGATTTCTGGCAAGAACTCCAAATATCTCAAAAATCTGTCGTTCTGAGTCAACGTTAACTCTAGGTCCCGCCACTCACGTATAAAATTAACGTACACAATACGAGTGGTGTGTGAAGCTAGGCCGTAACCTGACTGAAGGGTTGTAATGGCCAATTATGCATGTATGCTTCCTTTGTTACTCAATGTTCATACGAACGTGATTTTTGAAATCGCGACAGAGTAAACGTAGGTCTTAGAAAACCGACTAAAAGCAGATATTGAAATACGACTAATAAATGACTCAAATTATAATCATAAATGACCCAAAAAAGAATCCAAATTAATACAAACATGGCTGATAAATGACAATAAAAGGACTCCTAAACATACTGATAAATTACTCATAAAAGACTCGTATGCGATTAAACGATGACTGAAAGACGACTCGAAAAAGAATCACAAATGACGATAAATAAGACTAATAAATGATCAGAAAGCGATTCGAAAATGATTATAAGACTACTAGAAAAAAGAGTCGAAAATTACTCTACACTAATATAGAAAACGACTCATAAATGACTTTTTTAGAAGAGTCGCCCGTAGTCACTTTTTTCTCCCGACAAAAGAGTCTTTTATGATTAGAAAATGAGCGCATATTCTAGCTTTTCAATCGCGCAGGAGAATCAAAAAAGACTCGAATTTGATTAAAAATTTCCAAAAATGCTGGCTGGGTATATTGTTAACAACTTACATGTTTGCGTTGCGTTTATAGCCTTGTTTGTTATTCTGTTGCCACAGAAAATTGAATATTTCACAATTTTGTCACTTTTTTAAAGAAATGCGTTTACACTTAAAATTTCTTATTATTTTAATAATATTGAAGTAGAATTTTTTCTTGTCGAAATTTTATAAAATGTGTGCAAAAGATACCAAGAATTTGATAAGAATGTTTAACTTTATTTCTTTGCGGCAGTTTTTATTACAATCAGATGACTGACGAAAGTTGCCAGAATGTTTTGTAAAGAACAGATGATTATTAGAAACAGTATTACCACATACTTTTACGGCTCTTAATGTACATACAATCAATTACAAAGGTAAATACACACTCCATGTTTCCGCTAAAAAGGAAATCCATTATTTTTTCCGTTACATTGAAAGACGCCACATGGCTTTAGAAAAATTAGAGTTACTACTGAAAACACAGAGTATAATAATTGGAGACCAGTAAAGGAAGAATATGTGGCATTCAGTAAAAACACAACACTGACACGTATGATATTTGAAAAGTAAAATTGGTTCACGACAATGTTCGTAGTTCAATTTGGGTGAAATATTTATCTAGGCTAGGCATTCCTAACCTGGACACATTAATTTCTTTTGTTACTACGAAAATAATTTTCTAAGTCTGGCAGCGATCACACAAAAGTGTACAACAGGGCGATTCAAGTTTATCGGGTAAAAAGAACCGTTACGAATGTTAAAATAGTTTTTCATTTCTTTATTTCATCAAATTTCGTATATAGTTACAGAAAAATCATTAACTTCTGATTGCATTACTAAATACATATACAATATTTTGTATATCTTCTTTGTTATATATTCAAATTATAATAAATTTTCTGTTTTTTATTGTTTCCATACATTGCTGCAGAAGGTGGCCAAATGAAGAGGACGAGTACTGTGGCGCCAATTTCAAAATAAAAATATTAAAATTTTAAGTTGTCTCTCAGATTTGTTTAGTTTTATTCATATTATCTTGATATTGTTTTTTAAGATTAAAATAACAAAGAAAACCATTATTTATGTAATTATTTGTTCTTGTTTTATAGTAGAGATGATTTGGTTTATCAGAATTATTTGCTCAACTGATTCATAATCAATCACCTTTAATTGGAAATTACACAATGTTTGTATTCATATATTAATGCATGTATGTATATATACAGTTAAAGTAAAAATAATAGCTAGGTGTTCTATGTATTTAGATTCCAAAGTACTCCTTATATACATACATACATATGTATGTATGTATGTATATCTGTTGTGAAAACATTTAATTATAAATTCTTAGGTTTTATTTATTAGATATTTTGGTGCTCTGTCCCATGTGAAATCTATGCTTATTTCGAAATCGGAATAAAGAATGCGGAAGACAGCCAAATGCCGTTCGTGCTTAGCCCTGAATCTATACGTAATATATTTCAGAATAAAAACACGAATGCAGGAACTCTAACAGCTTTTGCACTCTTAGGGAAAACACACATGAAAATGCGTTTGAAATTTGCAAACGATAATATGTGATTCTCCATTCAGAACTCAACTACAAATGCAGTCGAAATACTATTGAAAATAGAAAAAATACTTTGAAACAGTAGGAGTACTTAAGAACAGATTGATCAGAAAAATATTAAACCGCCAATAAAATAAAAATATGGCCAATAGACACGGCCATTATTGATACCATAGCTGTATACATATGTACATATGAATGTATGCATGTATATACATATATTTATTTCTTTTACAATTTTAATAATTTTTCCAAAAAATATGGTAATTTTCTCAGATAGTGTTCTTTTTTATGATTTCAAAAATGTAACATGAAAAAAAATTAGAATAATAATATTTATATATGAATGTAGTATATGTAGGAAAGAATATTACAACTACCGAAAAGCTTTAATGTATGTATGTATATGCAAACACTGGAAAAAGTTTATATGCATTTAATTATATGTATGTATGTCCAAAACATTAATGATATTGACCAAAAACAAAAATATTTTATTTCTTTTTAACTTTAAAATAATAAAAGTTCTTGCAGTTGTATAATTTAAATAAATCCTGTCGTCGTAATTGTAACTTATTTCAGTTTACGTTTTAGTTTATTTAACGTCCAGCAGCAGCAGCAGCATTGTTTAAATAAAAACTAAACTTATTAAGAAATGCAAATAAAAATTATAATGTAAATACGATTAAAACACATGTAAAAAAACACACCCTATAAGTGATCGATTAAAAGGAAAGTAAACTTAAATTTAAACAAGAAAAATAAATATAAATTTAAAAAGAAAAATAGTAAACTATTAAGAAGAACCACTCCCTGCCTAAACCTAAACCAGTTTTAAATCAAGTTTTTCGAAATAATTCTTTCTTTTCTTACAGGAGTGCAAAACAATAAGTTTATGAGAGAATTAACATTATTTACTTAAGTATTGATTTTCATGATTAAAAAAGGCTGCATAATTTCAAAGTTTCAACTGAATTAATTTCAAACAAAATTGGTTTTACATTAACGTACAGTATGCCAACATATTGATTGACTCTACACACATGGATAAAAATTAAATACAGATACATACATACATATATGACAATAAAATTTTCAGTATTCAATTGAAATAAAAAACTAAACGATTAATTTCAGTTAATGTTCAGAAGCTTTCGCTCAATATATAAAAAAATAAAGTAAAGAATACCAAAGAAAAACCACGAAAAAAAGGAGATTACTTCAAATGGTGTCTATGCTGAATACTGGAACTATATCATTTATTTTAGAATAAGATTCCAAATATACACAAGTATAAATACTTGTGAAAAGAGTTAGTTTGTTGACATAAAACACTGTTGAACTACGAAATTATAATTACTCAAAAATACATAAAATATGCCTTTAACAAAACTAAAAGTGCTTATTTTTTCTATAAAAAGAAAATTTAACTTAAATTTTATATATGTGAAGTCAATCTAGGACATTGTTGAATGTTTTGAATGTTGTTTTCGATAGCACATGCCTCTTTTAAAGTATGTATGTACGTATAAGCTCTAGTTGAGGATTTAAATTGTAGTCATGTTATGGTTTTCTGTAACTATTAAATGCAAACTAAAAATAAACAGTTTTCATATGTAGGCGAATAAACATAAGGTTTGAGGGAGAGCTTTCTTTTTTTTTAAGTAAAGAAAGGAAAAAATGAACATAAACATTTTAAAGCAGCAATAGAAGAGTGAATTTTTAATGTATGCGAATTTGTCTTTAAATAAACATTTTTATATATGAGATATTAATTAATTATTTAAAGAAAAGAAAAATAGATGAGTTTTGCTTTTTACACTTATCTATAGACAAATTGTTTTGTTTTCTTTAGGTTTCTTTTACGAGCTTCGTCTTGTTTTTATTTATTTTACGTTTTCGCTTTGAAAATTTTGCTGCTTTCCTCTTAAGGTTGTATAAGTTTTGTTTTTATTTTAATTTTACTGATTTTTATTATTATTATTATTATATATTCTTAGTTTTCCTTTTTTTTTTATTTTGTTGCAAATTTGTTTTCTTATTATTTTTCCTTTATTTTCTTCTGTAACATGCAGCTCTTTTTTTTTTTTTTAACTGTTAGCAAAACACAAAAAACATAACACTCATTTTTGTTTCTGCAATTTCTAGTTATATGTTCAGAGTACTAATTTGCCTAATATAATACCAAAAATTATAGCAGCAATAGCAATTGCTATAAAAAACATTGGAATTGGATGTTGATCCACAACAGGAGTATAGAGTTCACCCGGAGGTTTAGAGGGTGAAGATCGAGCTGTGAGTGCGTTCTCCTATAATGAAATGAAAAGAAAAATAAAAATTAAATATTATGACTTCATTTTCGAAAAAGTAATCGAATTAATTAATTCAAACATTTTAATTGTAAAGCCTACTAAACTTTGATAGACAAATTTAGTTACTTGTAATTGTATTAAAGCTTACTTTTAATTTTAAAATTTCGGATCTCAAATTGCAGTTTTCTTTTTTTAGCTTTATTAGTTCATCTAACTTTTCTAAAGTGAGCGGATCGAGAGGAGCCTAAAATAAAAGCAAATTTAAAGTTATTCATATATTGTTTAAATATTTAGTAGAAAGTTTAATAATGATGATATTACCGTTTCTTTGTTTCCGTAATACGAAGGCGTCTCATGTTTAACAACATCATTTTTAACATCCTTACTATCGGTTGCAGAAGGATCTGGCAATTCGAAAACACACTTCAGTTTGGCGTCCATGAAATTTCCTGGTGACAATTCCTTCCACTTCAAAATTTAGACAATAAACATTTTGAAATTATTAAAACTTACATTTTAAAGTATTTAAAAAACACACAAAAACAAATACGATAAATCACCAAAAAATAATATAATAAAATAAAAATCATAAAAACGTATTATAAAAAATATTTACAATATTGGGATCTCCTATTTCTATTCCTTTTTTCAAGTCATCAATTTTAGGGCACACAATACTTTGCACCATAAACTTATGTTTATTCTTTTCGTTAGGATCAAACTTGAAGGGTTGCAAACATACTATATAGTGATATTAGCAGGTGAAAATAAAATGTAAAAAAATAATCAAATTAGTATTTAATTATGTATACAATTTTAACACAAAATAAGGCGCATTCTTTGCAAATCATACTCACTTTCAACACTGATGCTATCATTTGGTAAGACCGCGCCAAAGTTTGGACGTACACAATAACGTTTTGGAGCGGTAGTTTTAATTTTAAACAGAATTTTTTCATCAGATGGATTCTCAAGTTTTAGTTTTGTCACAACTGGATGATCGAAAGGACCTAAAAAAGCATATAGAACGTGATTTTAAATATTCCATTCCATTTGTTATCGTTTATCAAAATATATTAAACAATTTTTTTAGATTTTTTTTTTCATTAAATATTTTCTATTTCTTACCCTTAGTTTGAAACTTGTAAATTAAATAGAAAAAAAAAAATGGAAGTCTATTTCCAAAATAAAAATGTGAATGTCACTTCTCCAATAAACTTAAAATAGTTTATATTGGGTTTTCCAACACGAAACGTAAAATTTGATTTTATATATTAAATTGCATACCATTTTATGTTGCAATAAAAAAAGGACACTATATAGAATAAAAAAACTTCGAACGCGGCGGAATATATGAATATTTCATATTTGATTGGACAATCGCAACAGTTCATCCAGAACGTGAACGTATGTTAAATGTACAGTTATGTACAATATTTGAATATTGTTTTGAATTAGTAGAGTTTATTAGCATTTTTAATTATTATAATTAATAAGAAGAGAATGATAATGTCTTAATCGTGTTAATAAACAACTGGCTTCCTTTTGCAAACTAATTTACAGTTTTATAGATATTTCCAAACTAAAAAGCCTTTTTTTTACTTTTGTAAGACATAAGACGACATCAAATTTTGGTCATTCAGAAACTAAGCAAATAGAATGTATGGTAGATGTATAATTCCGAGATCTTAGGAATGCACAAAAATTTCAAGTTTCAAATATTCTGTAGAAAATATGCAAAAATATTAGAATTGTTTTGTTTTGTATGCATATCATTAGTTAAACATAATTAAGTTTAAAATTTTAGAAAGAAATGTTTAAGTTTTAAGTGTTTATAACACTAGTACGTAAATAAATCAATTAATATATTTTTCATGATTAAAAATCAAAATTCAATATTTTTAATTGATATCACTTTAATCACCTATTTCTGTAAACTATTATTAAAGACAACAGAGTGTACTTTTGGAGAAAAAAGAAATAAATACACATTCATACATACATAATTGGCCATTACAACCCTTCGTCAGGATTACGGCCTAGCTTCTCAACACCACTCATGTTGTGTGCGTTAATTTTATGCATGAGTGGAGGGACCTACAGTTTAAATTCGACTCCGAACGACAGATTTTTTGAGAAGCTTTTCATGGCAATTTTTTTTTTTACTCTCAGAGTTTTTGGCAGAAATCTGCTGAGAGGAAGTCGCCGAAGATATACTTTTTGTATTTTGTTTTTGATGTCTGGCTTGGGATTCGAACTCGGGCCTTTCGTCTAATAAGACAACACACTACCTACTAGACCACGACGACTACAACATAAATACAACATCTATTAAACTCTGGATTAACTTCAGTATAAGTATTAATTGTTATTAATGGAATAAAACTATGAATAAAATTTCTATTATGATATATGCAGGTATGCATATGTAGTGCGGCCATGAGTACTTTCAATATAATAAAAGGGTTAATTCATTTAAATTTTTGCAGTAAAAAATGAAGAGGAGAAATAAAATATGATTACAATCGTGAAAAAAGACTATAAATAAATACAGTAACAAATAAAATCATTTTAAATTATTGTATAAAACAATTCTTGATCTAGGTTTTTTGAAAAATCTGTAACTTATTCAACAAAAGAAGAAGGCACCTCTTGATATCAATCAACATATGTAGGTATTTGAACAATGTCTCAAAGAAAGTCTAAACAAAATTCTACAAAATTGGGACAAGAAGTTTACAATCAATGAACGTAAGCGCAAAGAAAATAAAAAATAATACAATACAAGCAAGAAGCAAGCAAATAAGTCAAGACTATATTTTACTACATAGGTGCTAGCTACCACATACATATTAAAGATAAGTTGCCAAATTCAATTTTATAAGACAGAACAATAAGATGTAATAAATACATCACATAGTACAAACTAGTATATAGTTTAACAGCATGAGCATCAATTATAAGTACATATAGGTAATTTTACGTCATGTAGCTACGAAAGTACACAGAAAACTATTGTTACGGCATATTATTTATTAATCGCTCAACCATGTAAATATTTCATTAGACTTGAGAATTTCTAAAATGCAAACCATAAAAATGTTAAATTATTAAAAGGATAACCATCTACAAGTTATCACTTTCACATAAATTTGTCTCAATGAAATCCTGCGTTACAGTTTGACTAATTTTCATCAACTAATAAACGTTCGAAAATAGGGAAAAATGGATAATCTTAGAAATTCGAAACTATCATACATATTGTAAATAAAAGTTCAATTTTGAACAAATTATGATGGTATCTTGTTGATAGTTTTATATGTATATTCTAAACAAGAAATATGTATGTATGTATGTATATATAGACAACGCAAGATATAGTTCATTAAAACTATATTCTGCAATAATATTGAAACAACAATGAATTTATTTTTACTATACCTTATTTTACTAAATAATGTTATAACTAACTTGCCAATTGAGTTGCAGGTGTAAGGAAAGCAATATGTATAACGCATAAGAATAAATGTGGAAAACTTAAAAGAATCATTCATTTAATATTTGTCGACCTCAAAAATTTGTATAAAATAAAAGAAAAACTGTAAAAAAAAGACTATTTTTCAAGCATGTGCTTTAAATTCAACTAGAGGGCATAGAATATAATATTTTTTTTTTTTTTTTGGTATTTCATTTTATACAATTCACACACTCTTTCCATCCACAATAATACTTCAGAAAAAAAGTAAAACAAAAGACTAAATCAAAACAGTAAAACAAAATATATGTAGATGTATGCACATATGTATGTATCATGCAATATGAATTAGAAATTTGTCTCAATTTCAATGGTAAACTAAAAATATTAAGCTAACCCCTGTAGTAGATCCAGTAGGAGGTAGTAAAAACAGATGAAGTGAGAAATAGTTAAAATATTAGTGAGGTTACTACAATTAAATTTAAGAAAAAAAGAATGTTAGAACAAATTTCAAATTTTAAGTAAAACCAAAAATATACAAATTATGGTAGAATGAGAATATAAGCAGCACACATTTCAATATTGTATATAGTACATACATATGTATGTACATATATAAATATACAACTCATACATATATTGTCAATATATAATATAACAAAGAAAGAAACAAATTCAAATCAAATAAAAACTGAACACGACGTGTTGCATAAACGATGACAACATTATTTGTTTAGTATAAAACAACAGAAGAATAAAAGACATATTTTAAGTAGGAAAAGAAAATAAAAAGTAAATGACCTAAGATATATTATATTAAATGTATCCCACCACGTTATACAAATAAGTTCACACTAAGTGAATGCTTCATTTCAATAACTTTGGATTGTACGTATGTACACACGTACATACAACATGTATTCTATTAGAGGCAAATGTTACTTATTTCTATACAATTTACATTCGATTATTTATGAAATAGTTTTTTAATTATCTTTATTAATCTCATTTATATCGTAAGGTTTCCTTTTCCATTCTCTACACAAAGAAATGTTGCATTACAAATTGAAAATATATTGATTTTTATACCATATTTCTGTGTTCGAACTAACAGCACCATGCGACGACTGCGAAAACACAAAAATTAACTTTTGGAATTAAAGTTTACAAAAGCTACCTACATGTGTATGTAAAACAATAATAATAATAAGTGAAATGAATATATTAACCCAGAAGTTAAACAAGAACGTCATAAATACATATGTATTTTAAATTTATGCACAACAATATACTTGAAGTCTTAAACGCAAATTATGTACAAAAATACTTGATGTACTTAAAATAAAGAAACAGTACATGTAGTAAGTAAGTAAAAACCTCCAGTTAAACATAAAACTTTGCTAGAATCATTAACCCTAATAAAATTAAATTAATAAAAAAAAATATATGTACATGTACAGGTAGTAAGCTGGCATACTAACGATATTTTTGTATATAAAAAGAAAATTTTATAGTTTTGTAATGATGAAACAAGAATTCTTTGAGCGCTTATTAGCCATAGTTGTGGCTAATACTGTAAAACAGATAATTTTGACGACAAAGATGTAACGCTCTGCAAGTCTTACTATTGAAACCTTATGATCGAAAATCGTAGAATGCAGTCGTCATGTAAGCAATGTTTTGATCGCCAAATAGCTACACATTGTACAAAGAACGATTTGGAACAACTTTAATTAGTTTAGATACAAACAAATCTTCAATGAAAACCAACCTTAAGAACTTATTTCCGTTTGAAAGGGATGAAGACAGAAATGTAGTTGAGGATATTTATAATATAATTATAATAAAAAAATATAATAAAAAAATATAATTATAAAAAAAAACTGAAACTAGAATAATTTAATTAAAGAAGAAAATGAAATGTCGATCAACAGCCACCCTCTAACGAGCGAATATGATATAGCGGTTTATCAAACTTATTGATACAATTTGTTAAATTTAATCAGAAACAAGAGAGGCCTTAAAAGACAAAACTCGAGATAATTTATGTACATTTCCAATAGTAACAATTAGTAGCAATTAAAAAGATTAGACGGTTTAGATTGTGCATTACTAGCAAAATAATAAGCATTTCACAAATTGAAATTTCTTTTTGTGAACTTTGAAACCTTGATAAACAATTATAAGACTTGTATTGAAAGATATTGTACGCATGGAGAGACATAGCAAAACATAAAACCATTTATTGTAATATTCTTTAAATGGTTGCAATCTAGCTACCATGCATACCGGATCTATTTAACACATGAATTGCAAAATGAACTTCAACTTGGAAATATTTCATACATACATTTACACATACAAACATAACCATACATAGATGCATAAGTGTATGTGTAAAAAGTACATACGATCAATCTATCTTTGCTCTTATCGGTTGGTTATGTTGGCAATGAAATATTTTAATTCGGTCAAGCAATTGGTCAAATAAATACAGAGAAACAAAACCGAAAAATATAAAGTGGCAAATGACAACAAGAAACAACAACAAAATTCAATGAAATGATCGTTTTCTATACAATCATTATCATGCCATAAACTAATTGTTAAAATTCTTTTGCATGTAGTAGTTTAGTAACAATTAAATATGTACTGGATTTGTACTTCTTGCGGGTAATTCAACAGTAATAAAAATCCTAAGAAAAAATGAAAACAGCTTGGAGCGCTTCAGGTTAAAAATAAATGAAAGCGAAAGAAATGTTTTTCTGCTTCTGGCCTGTGCTTACGATGATTGACTATAACAAACAAATAAAATACGCCCTTCTAACCCAGTGAAGAAAATATTATGTTCTAATTCTAGACAAAACAGACAAAAACAACATTCATACCTTCAAAATAAAATGATGCCAGAAATATTTGCTATCAAGTCCTCAATTGGAAAAGTTTGCTCCCAAAAATCCCCCACAAAACTGAAAGAGATACGTTTTTCAAGGCTTTACTTTTATAGAGTGTTTATTGTACAATTTCTATTGTGTAGCGGTATTTAAATATCTCATTAATGCCAACCCATGTGACTTTGAATGCAAAAACACAAATTTTCTTATATACAAAATTTATATATTCTTGCTAACATACTCAATCTGCCTATGTATTATCACTGCAGCCCGTTGCTCAGCAAAGCCTAACCGCTAATATCGACCAATATTAAGTTGCAAAGACTTTAGTTCAATAGAACCTCAACATTTTGTATAACAATTAAGTTTAGATTAATTTTTTACTTTCAGAAGCATTGAAGATACTAGCCGTTATCATTACGGATAGACAGCATGTGACTCAGATCTAAGCAATATATATAGTGGAAAAAAGTTTTCAAAATTATGTCAGCCAATTTCGAATACTTTTTGCCGGAGTAATTGCTGTCCATTAGCTGTTATAGTTATGGTTATACCCTCCTCTTAGGCCGTTGTACCGAACCCATTTGTGTTTACAAGGAGTTTTTGATAATATTCTTAATATAAAATTGTAAAAGTTAATATTATAGGTATTTTATCTGATATTGAATATATTATTATTATCTTTATTAGTATTTCTTGAATACTTTGAAATATCACAATAATATAAAAATATAGAATTTTACACAAAAAATATTTCTGTAATTTACATATGGTTTAATTATTGCGTAACTTTTTTAGACGCACTATTCAACGGATAAAGTTAAGTAATAAAACACTATATTTAACAAATAATATTAAAAAAGGCAAACCGCAGAACATGAATCACTCTTCAATGCAATACTATGACATACACTCGCATAAATAACCGCATTTTTATTAGTGAATTCTTAAATATACTCTTGCGGAGAAGTTTAACCGATCGTATATTAAAACATATTAAAACCGTGCTTAAGTTTGAAAGCGCGTGATTAGTGCTTTAAAATTTAACGTTGTAATATGTCTCAATGTTCTTAAATTGGTTCAAATGTATGGGAAAAACATTAGTTTTCCACGAAGTAATATAACTGTATACAACAAGATTAAAAACACAACATTTGATATAAGGTAGGTAATAAAATCAAATCAATACGAGCCTACATTTTGTTATTAAAACCTTGCAGGAAATTTGAGAACTAAAATGGATGGCTATTGGAGCCTTTAAAAGACCTCATGTAGCATAGGATTTGACATTTAATAGGAAGTTAATTTAAATCTGGGTAATTGAAGTCGAGTGAAGTCAAGTTAATGTAAATTATAGTAAAAATAAATATTTATATTATTTTTCCATTTCATGGATCATAAAAGTTAGCGTTTAAAAGGTATAATTTAATACTATTGTACAAAAAAAACTACTTGGTAGTTGTGGTTGGGCTCAATTTTACAGGTTAAAAGGCAAGCCAGGCAGCTGATAATAAAAATTTTTTGTTGACTAAATACTGCAACAAGGAATCAATCGTGCACTGAAATACCCCCGATCTGTATATTCAGTAATATAAGGAAAATTGTTGAACTAGAAAGTAATATACATAAATTATTGAATCGATATAAAAATAAGTTCCAATTCCCATCTGTGAATTGCTGCTAAATTAAATAAAATGGTGAAATATCACGCTTCAAGTGGTAACGGAGTGCAGTCTAAAGTTCTGGAAAAAATATGATTTGCGTTTGGAGGAATTTACAACTAGAGCTGTTATTGTATTAGTGCATGTTAGATGCATGATAGTGTGTTCAGAAATATCCGATGTATCAAACACACCGACTCCCGTCATTTTTTTAAGCTAGACACTATTAAATCTCAATAAAAGTGCATAAAGATCTAGTTAAATCTCTCACCATATAAATTAGCCTATCACCAAAGTTGAGCACTTCAATTTGTAACTAAATCCTTTTATCTGGCAGCACTGAAAGAATCATAAGAAGAAAACGCACACATGTGTGTACAACATAAACACCACACAACAGCAGTTACAACTGAAATTGGAAGAAAAAGTAGAGGCGGTGGTGGACGAAGAACACACAAGACCCATCCGTCATATCTAAACGATTAATAAACATTTCTGTTTTGCTTTTGTAATTATTGCAATAATTTCTAACACCTTACGATAAATTGATTCATTTTTTCAATAGAATTTACATATGCAATGAGTGGCAGTAGTGCCCACATGTTTCATTAATTTTTTCGTCTTTCGAAACATTTTGCTTCCTTATTATGTAGAATGTTATTTTCCGTATAAAATTACCTGTGTACTTTTCTTTGAAACTTACCAACAAAACGCAACTCGTCTGGTGGGTCAATGATCAGCTTGGCTGCTAGCTGGGCAGCGTTATAATTGGCCATTTTGGTACGCTTTTCTTTTTTTAAATCAAAACTTCTTTAAATTATGTCGTGGAAAAAATTAACAATTTTGCAAATATTCAATTAAGAGTGCTTTTTTCTTTTCCTATTTTATTCCTTTTTAGTGTGTGTCTTTCACTCTTTCTCTCTCTTCTTTTCGACTTCGCTTTCGTTTTTATTCGCTGCGTATGTGATGATGACTGCACGGGAATTTTTTGTGCTTCGAAACAAGAAGTGAACTCGTTGTTTTTTTTACTATTTTTTCGTAATATTTTAACACGCCGGGTGCTTTTAACACTTTTTTATTCCAGGATTTTTCAAGAGGGCAATTATTTTTATATTTAATACTGCAAATTTTTATTATGAAAATTTGCTTTTTCTATCTTTTTATAATTAGTACAACGCACACCAAAAAAAACTATTCCAGTTTTCCGTTTGCTCTCTAATCCGTTTTACGTTTTCACATAAAATTTTTTCTCTTCAGTTTTCCTTTTTGCTTCAATTATTTTTGGCAAATTCGCATGCGTCATCGAACCGTTGCCAGATAGTATTTATTGAGGCAATATAAAAAGCTATTTTAAAGTCCAGTAAAGTTTAAGCTTAATATATATACAGAATAAATTATAATCACACGAAGAATTTATTTGTTGCAATTAAAATATATTAAATTATTTTAATATTTTCTACAAATTTCTAAAATTAATTTAAAATTATTTTCAAAAGAGTATGGCATTTCCATTATTTGAAATATTCGCTTTATATTAATTTAGGAAGTGTTTGGAATAAATATATTTCTTTTGATAACAGTGTTACTTGATGACATTAAATACACTGATCAAAATGATAAAAAGAGATTTTTATTTTAAACAAGTTTTTGCTCACACAATATAATTACAATGGTGAAATGTTTCCCTTAAGGTATAAACACATAGACAACAGACAACAGTTCGGGTTATAAACGTGTGTATTCTAAACTTGGAAGCTTTCTGTTCTCTGTCATCTATGTGTTTATACCTTTAATTCGTTTTGAAGTCGGTTCACTTAGGAACGAACACAAAAATTGTGAAATAACTGTAACTCTAAGCTCTTGAAAATATAGCCTCCGGCATTATCTGACTCCAGCTTCAGTCAACGAAAGACGATATAACTAATCTTTGTAAAGCCAATGTTTCTTCTATATTATCAATTAAACTAAAACACATTACCAAGAATATCATTCTAAGACACACAGCCTATATAAAGCCTAAAGCTATATCGAGTAAGTCGTTTCAGTGATATAATCTGCTCCAGAATAATCTTTCCAATGAAACGTTCCTTCACAGCGCAAAGCTGATTTATCCTAATCAAAATGAGAGCTCTTTTTATCAATCTACTGAAACAATAATTTACATTCGAACTAAGCGAACTCGTTATTAATAAAAACAGCAATATATACGACTATAACAAAACAAAACACTATATATCAGTACTTTATTATAAAAGTAATATTAACGGCATATTTAATTCATTAAATTATCAAGTGACAGTTACGTTTTAAACATGTGATTTCTTCTTTAGCATTACGCTTTTCTTAAACCATTTCGGTTACGAGTCCTTGGAATTTATCTAAAAATATTTGTTTGGCACTGCAATCCTTCATGGTCTCAACATATTTTCTGATGTTTTTCACTATATTTTCCTCCAAAGGGCGTCCGCATTTTTTGATAATCTCCAACAACAATGACTCGAAACTCAAAAATGTTTCTTCATATATTTGTTCTGGTGCCGATGAGATAATTTTCAAAACTTTAATTTCCAATTTTTCAATTTTCTTATTGTCATCTTCGATTTGTGGTAAAAGAAATTTCTGCACAATATTTGCATAATTCGATAGACAATGACGATAATTGTTAATGGCATTAGGATTTGACGTCTCATTAACCACACCACTCAATATAATCATAACATCCGAGATGTGAGGTAAAAGACGTTCACTACGTGCCAGCCACTCTGTTTCCTTCATAGTACAGCGTACATAATTCTATAAAAGTAGGGTAATCGGTTAGGAATATGCTTAAAATAATTGACATTAAATTTTGCCTTACTATTATTAGAAACATTTCAGCTTCGGATTTGTCTTCGATATCGAGTCTTATTAGAAATCGATCAAATTCAATGGGTATTTGATCAGAAGTAAGAGAATATTTTTGAAAATAATACTGCGTTAAAGGCTTATATGAGTCCTTAATAACTTTGGTAATCCATTTGCGATCTGTAACAAAACGATACAATTTTAAAATTCTTTTAGAAATCGGTCATACCAAACGCTTTTGAAAACATACGAGTATAAGCACTTACCCTTTTCAGTGGCGTTGGGTAGAAATTTTTTAGAAGTCTTCTGTATAAACTGTATGCATTCACGTACAATTTCATCACGGACATCCGAGTATGTGATTAAATCCCATCTGGCCTTATCCATGATCTGAGCGGCCATCAACAATACGGGCGCGGTTATTTCACCAAAATTTAAGGGCTTATGTGACTGAGATTCTCCATACGAACCGATTATATTCAAACACTTTACCAAAGGCAATAATTGCTCAAACTGTTGTTGATCCAAATACTGATTGACATGCTTGTGTATGATTTTCTTGAGAAACTCTGTTTTATTATCCGGATAATACAGGCTGAAATATATTTCACATAACAGGGTTGGGAAATAACGTTTTTCCAAGCAAGACAAGTCATTAAGCGCTGCTAAAAGTTGAGGAATGAAATAGTTATTCGATAAAGGCCTACATAGCTTCACTGTACTACAATAATTATTTATATGGGCTAGATTATGGCTAGCCATATCAAAGAACTTTTGCCATGCTAATTCAGCGTTTTCAAACGTGTAGATGAGAAACTGTTGGACATCAAACGAGGAGCTATCGGCATGGTATTTATTGAGAAATTCAGTAATTCGAGAAGAGATTTCTGCACGAGCAAATAGTGTGGTATTAGAGCCGAATAGCTTACATTGATAATTGAGCACACTTAAAATTTGCTGGACATTATAGTTTTCCATTGACAATAGAACCAATTCACTTAATTCGTCATAGTCTTCAGGGTCTACATTCATTTGTTCCAAATTGCATTTTATATCTTCTGGAGTGTCATTGTGCTCCTCCTCTTGGTAGTTGCGTAGTATTTCCAATTTAATAAAATCCAATATTTGCAAACAATGTTCTGCGGTCATTAATTTAATGTTTTGTTTGATAGCCTGCAAACACTCCTCATTACCCAGAGACACTGTACGGTTAAGTAATTCATCAAACCAAGCTTTCCTTATGTTATAATCCAATTGTATGTCATCAAGTGTATTTAGGATCTCGCCTATAGTGGCATCTCTTATTATATCTTCTAAAGTCTTAGGACGTATTTCAATCACTTTTAATTGCTGTTGAACGTCATGACCAAATATCTTATTGCTTAACATTCTTTCGCCCACCTTATAAGCCATAGTACCTATGACTTCTTGTAAATTTTCTTTATCGTTTAAATCAATTTCTACCCAGTAAATGAAGACATCAATTTTCACCATCATTACTTGTGTTTGTAAAACATTTAACAAGGCCGTTATGATTTTTAATTGCTGTTCCTTTAAGTGCTTTGATTCCTTCTTATCCAGAGTTTTCTTCAACAGTTGGTTGCATATGTTGTATTCTCTCCATTCCTCTAAGGGTTGGGCAACATCGGCATTTTCGTAAACATCAAAGGTGTACAAAACCAATTCAAGTAAATGTCTTAACGCAAAGCCGGCATATTTATAAGATTTCTTTTTGGTGAAATTTTTAAACTTTTCCGAGTCTGGAGTGTAGAATAAACGCAATAAATTCATGGTATAGTCGTAAAGTTTGTTATGTATTATACGTGTATCTACATTGTCCATAAGTCTAAGTTCACTGCGTGTTATAGATATAAAAATGGCTTTGAGTAGAAGAGCCACTTTGTTTAAAACTTCAAATGCATCTTCAATGAATTTCAAGGAATCAGTGGCAGGCTCGAAATACTGAAATGAAAACCAACAGGGGGCGTACGAAAGCATTTCATTAAAAAATTGATCCAAATTCAATTCCCATACAAGGGTGACCAATAAAAATTTGGGCATTAATGGACAAATTTCCAAAACATGTACAAATTCTGGATCATCTTTAAGATTATACTTGTAGGTGACATCTGTGTTCATCATAAAAAACATAAATATCTTCCTTAACTTTTGTAATTTACGCGAATCCTGTAAAGGTCTCTTCGACTCCTCATCAACAAGGTCACGTTCCACCAGATAATCTTGCAGACGTCTTACCAATTCATTTATAAATGATTCATTTCCTGCAAATATTAGAATTAATTTTAATTCTTAATTTAGGAATATCAGGCTGTACTAACCTCCTCGAAAATATAATTTATTAAATGGTTTTATGTGCTTGTGGCAATATTCCATTATGGATTTGATACCATCGAATTCCTCACAGTATTCCATGACTGATTCGGTTCTTAAAATATCCAAAGTCTTAAATAGATCACGCATCAGTTTTGTTTGTTTATAATTAATGGTACTTTTAAAATTTTATATGAATGAAAAATTTGTGAAGTCTTTATACAAATTTTAGATTTTATTCTTTTCGTAAGGATTTTACTCGAATTTTGCTTGGTTTTGGCACATGTAAACAAAAGTTGTTATTCCGGCAAAAAAAGTAGATTATAAACAAATCAAATAACAACACTGTTTACGGAGAAAGAGATGCCAGATGAAATTTTAATAAATTATAATAACGTTTAAAATTTATAAATAAATTTAATAAATAAAAACAAAATAAATTTAGAAATAAAGGTATTAATACCGGTTCAATTTTTCTAAAGCAGATAAGTCCAATTACTATGGAACACAGAATACACACTATGGAAGCAATATGTTTGAATGGTTTCGATCTTTGTTTAATTGTTTGAGCTAAACATACAAATGTTTTTAACATATTTTTTATTACAATTATAAATAAAATATTTTATATATAAGAAAACATATATCAAATATTTTTAACAATAATAATATCAGATTTGAATAATTATTTAAAGTTAATAAATTAGTAAATTGAAATGGATATTGTAAAGAAAAAACTTTATTGTTCTACAAATACAACCCTGAGTGTGATGTTCCGTCTAACAACTCTGTTTATCTGTATTCCCTTGAGCACCGGTTTTTATTCCGTTATTTGTTTTGATTCCATCTGTTATGAAAATTATTGGAAAGGTATATAAACAAAACAAAAAAAAACCAAGTTTTTCACATTTTCTTACGGCCATCAATCACAGTAAATTTTTGGAATATTTTTGATCAATTTCGCGTAAATATTATTAAAAAAATGCTTGTAAAGTGTGAAATAAAGAAAAATTAAAGAAAATAGAATAATTATAATATTAAGGAAACACAGAGGAAAACGAAATGAGTGAAGAATTTGAATTGAATGCTTTGCAATCTGGTCCAGATGAAATTGCAACAACGAGCAGCAGCAATTCAAAGGCAGAACATTTGATACAACAATTAAATGCCAATAATTTTAAGAAATTGGCTTTAACTATAGTCATTGGTTTTATTATCTACCATGGTATACTTAATTGGCAATATGGTAAGTAGCATAAATGCAATAATATTCGAGAAATAAGGAATAATAACCAGAGGCTTTTGCAGGTAGTGATTCCTGCCAATGGCTGCTGTCGAAAGGACGTTTTAAAGGCGACAATGAATGGCAGCCGTATGGTTGTATGATGCACAAATACACCCAAACGTAAGTTATTAATTAAAAAATATTTATTATTATCCTCACAATCAATGATTATACTTTCTCATGACTCGTTGACAATCCATAGATGGGAATGAGTCATTTGCACCGACTGTTTATGCAGTAACATAAAATATAAAATGAATGCGTAGCCTTCATGAATTACCACTGATAACAAAACGTTTGTTATTATTTATAAGTCGGTTTTTTTTATTTGCTATATTATCGCCACAACAAACTATGAACGCGATTGCCAGCAGAGCGCGGACTAGATTTCTGATAAGATTTGAGTCGATTGCAAAAAAAAAAGAAAAATCATTGAAGTTTCTAATTGTAATCAAATAGTGTAACTATATAAAGGCTGTTACAATGATAAATTGCTGCAAGAGTTCAAAATATTTTAAAATATCCAATTGACTTATTAGGTTTTCAAACATTTTTGCCATTTTGTTGTCTTTTCACAGATTGTGATTTTGAATTTGGCGCGTTTAAGATAATATTTAAAGATTTCTAGTACATACTTTTAAATCTTTAGGCGCCGTTTTCTCTTATTAGTTTCTTCAAAAGAGAATTATAATTAATTTAAATATTTACTCGCTCTTTAAAACATTACAAAATTAGTTTGAAATTAATAATTAGTCTTACATTACTCACTCATGATACACAGAATTAAAGAATTAAATTCATTTATAGTCGACCTCCAAATATCATTAGAATTCTTAATGCAGGAATATTTAGATTAACATCCACTACGCACACAAGTTCTTTTATAAAAGGCATACAATTGAACAGTCTATTCGAGTAGAACTAGAATGATTCCAATCAGTTCAAGAAACCGAAAACTTTCTAAATAAAATTCATTAAATTTACGTAGGGATTTCCTGAAATATTTAACTTCGTTTTTATTTCTTATAATTCATTATCGATTAATATTTTGGGTGTGGTTTTATATTTCAAGTGACACAAGACGGTGTTTACGTTATCTGGCATTTTGGAGCTATAAAAATCATTTCGTTTTTATAGGCGACTATTCGGTTCATCAGTTGTATAAACAATTCATTAATCATCTGCATCCTAGTGATGACGATAATGGCTCCATGTTGTTACAACCACCAATTGATACAGAATTCGAAGATCGTAAACTTAATATGAGGGCCACATATATTTTTGCCAACGAAGTATCCGATTTTTTACTTGATTCCATTACTAAATTCGAAGACACTAAAGAGGTTCGAGCGGTTTTCGTAGTGGGTTTTACACATCGTAACTTTCTCAATGGCAATGTTACTGAAGATCTTCTAAAACAATACGCCGTCAATTTAACTCGCCTCGTTGTGCCCTTCGATCATTTGGTTACGCAAAAATCCAAAGTCTTATGGAAATTGCAGGATCGCGTTAATGAGGAAAAGCTGCCCGACAATTGGAAACTTGTAAAGAATGAAGACATTGATCGTTTAAATCGTGTTGCTCGTCAAGTTTTTCGGTATACGGATGCTAGCATTTGGGAGTCGGCTTGGCATATATCGAATGGTTTGGTCGATAATGCCGTTGATGGCTATAAGTTGTGTTCGCTAGGCCTGAGACACTATGTACAGATAATGTTGAATATGTATTGCAATGATTATATGAATTATAATGATGGCAGCTGTTGTAGCAGTGCTGAGCCCTATACTCCTTTGCAAATTGTTACATATGCTGTGTTTGGAGTTTGGTAAGTATAAAATTCGTAGATTAAACACCTGTGAAATCCTTTAAAGAATTTAAAATCTTAAAATGAAATATTAAAGAGTATAAGTAAGGTTTTTCAATATTTCCTTTAAGAAAATAATTTATTCATTCCTTTTAGCATTATCTTAACGGGTGTTATATTTCTAAGACGTTGGCTTCTACATTTACGTGGTCATACATTATATACGCCACTTCAACCACAACGTCATGATTTGCATCACACGGCTCCCATGACATCGTCCACTTCGAATGGTGGATCTTCTACGTTAGGCTTGAGTGGTTTGGATTTTACGACTCCCATAGTGGCCATGGCTATGTTGGGTTTCATTATGGCCTACTTCTATTTATGTGATCGCACTAACTTCTTTATGAAAGAGAACAAATACTATTCGGAATTTAGTTTTTGGATACCGGTCGGTTATGTTTTCGCTCTCGGTCTTTTTTTTACTGAAGATTCTAAATTTACGAAAGTTTTGAATCGTGATCAATCAGATGAGCTAAAGGGTTGGATTTTATTGGTAGTTTTGATATATTATATGACCGGAGCTCATAGAGTATTGCCCATACACATGCATATTAAATTATTGTTAAGCGGTTATCTTTTTCACACTGGCTATACACATTTCTCGTATATGTGGCAGACTGGTAACTCTGGGTTTGTAAGATTCTTTCAGGTGATATTTCGTTTAAATTTCATGACTGTTATATTGTGCTTCTGCATGAATCGTCCATATCAGTTTTACTATTTTGTACCGCTCTTATCCTTTTGGATGTGTGTGGTATATTTTTTACTTTCCTTGCCGCCACGTATAACTGCCCAATCAGTGGAATCGAATCCTTTGCACTATCTGTACTTGGTGGGTAAATTTGTGGGTTGTTTCAGTGTCGTGACCATATTATTTATGTCAGAAGTATTCTTTGAGCGTATTTTCGTAACTCGTCCGTGGAAGGCGTTATTTGTTACCACCGATGACGACATACACGAATGGTGGTATCAATGGAAATTGGATCGTTATACAGTAATGTTTGGTATGATTGCTGCTGCCTGTTTCCATATAGCCCAAAAGTATAGTATATTCGATGATAATAACCATGGCAATTTGTTTTCTAGAAGAACTTCCATAACAGTTACCCTGTTGGCGTTATTGGGTGTGGGCTTCTATACGGCTTTCTCATTTTTGTGTCGCAATGAACAGAATTGCGAGGAAATACACTCGTACATAGTATTTATACCCATAGTGGGTTACATTATCTTACGCAACATATCGGGCATATTACGTACTCGTTATTCTACATTTTTTGCTTGGTTCGGTCGCATATCCTTGGAGCTATTCATTTGTCAATATCATATATGGTTGGCAGCCGATCGTCATGGTGTTTTAGTTTTACTTCCAGGTTTCCCTACCTTAAATATGATAATCACTTCGTTTATCTTTGTATGTGCTTCGCACGAAGTACATCGCATAACCCAAATCCTACTGCCCTTTGCAGTGCCCAATGACTGGAAACTAGTTACACGTAATTTTATAATATTCCTTATAATCCTAATACCCATAGCTCGTTCTGATGGTATGTTTTAGGTAATGCGGAACAACAACAACAACAACAACCACGTGCGATAATAATCCATTTTTGGTTTCAGCTTAATATTTTTAAGAAAATCAAATTGTTTCTTTGTATTTGTATTTAACAAAAATCATGTTAAATTTATTAAGAAAACTTTAATTATAAGATTATAAAAATGTATTTATATTTTTTTTCCTTTAATGCCGCTATTGTTGTTCACATTTGTAAGATTATCGAAACAACAAAATATCTGTATACATATTTTGTATTGCTTTATAAAATATATCTATTTACGCGATTTAGTTCGATATTTAAGAGTCGTCAAAATTGTAACAACAAATGTTGAAAATTACATTTTTCCTCGAGTTTTTTTTTCCAAAAGTCCTGGATCAAATGAAATGAATTTTTGAAATTTGTGAATGATAGTACATAATATGTATATCATGTGTTCTTCTTCTAATTTTTTGTATATATGTACATACATACATACAAGTGCAGAATATATGCATTGTATATAGGGTATATATTTAATACTTTGTTTAGCAAGAATTTATTTGGTAGCATTGAAAATCTCTCGTTCATTTTGGTAATCAATCTACCAAGTTTTAACTATTTCTTTTAGCAGAAATCTCTATCTCTGCTCTCTCTTTTAAGACTTATCTGAACATAGAGGCCATATATGACGGTCTCTCTCTCTCTTATCTCAGAAATATCATATCTGGTCTAAACATGCAACTTTTTTGTTGTTTTGATATATGAAATTAACTGCCAATCAATCTAGTAAAGCTGATATGTAGTGTTTAGCCCATTTCTTCACATAAAAATGGTTGTACATAATTCAGGTCAGACATCAAAACGAAATATGAAAAAAGAAATATTTCTTCGGATTGGCAAAAATCCGAGATTAAATAAAAATTGTCATGTAAAGTTTCTCAAAAAAAAAATCTGTCTTTCGCAGTCGACTTTAAACTGAGGTCCCACCACTCGTGTACTCACACCACTCAACATAAGTGGTGTGAGCAACTAGGCCGTAATCTTGACTGAAGGGTTATAATGACCAATTATGTGTGTATGTTATGTATGTACATGACTCAAGAACATGCAATAGAATATGGGCCTGTTCGTAAATGCATTACTGCGCTGCATATTATGCGCATCATGTTCGTAAATGCAAATCTTGGCAGTACTGTAGCTGTCAAATGTTCGTAAATGCAACATTAAATCATATTATGCGCAAATAAACCCAAAACACTAATCATAAAAATGGCTGATGCATTGAATGAGTGAGAGAGAGAATGGGAGTTTTAACAATAAGTTTCTTTTTTTCTTCCTTAAATGTCTTATTTTTTTCACAAAGTACACTTTTTTGTGCATTTAACAACATTTTGGCATATGTTTTATCGTCCAGTTCAAAAATCAAATTTATTAATAATTTTTCCATTTCTGCAGTGTTTGTTCGTTTGTAAATGCAAACAAATAAATCAGCAAAAAGAAGCATCAGCAACATGTGATTAGCAGTGTGAGCGCAAAATAATCATATTATGCAGCGCAGTGATGCATTTACGAACAGGCCCTACATCTTAGGACAGTTGATAAAAAAAAATCGCGTGGCAGGAAAAAATCCTTACGAAGCGATTATGGTACAATTAAAATTTATAGAAATATTTCATTATTGCATTTCATTATAGCTGATACCGGAAAAGAGATTTCTCGTGTGTGCAACTTTCTAGTAACTATTTTTGCTTATGTAAAACACCACTCTAATTCTCAAGCAAATATGAATAGGTTTTTAAATAACCAATCACTTTTGGACCAAAATTCCTCTCAATATTTGAAGAAATATTACACCAGAACGAGAGATTTCTTAAGTGAAGATATGATTGGTTGGGGAGGGAGACTATTATTTATAACCTATAAATCGACTAAGATTAAAAAATATTGACTGTTAATTTGGATTTGATTCGAAAATAAGTCTGGTTATTCTAGTAATAATCAGGAAGTCTACATATTTCCATTGCAACTTAATTTTTTTCTAATTAAGCACAGTTGTTATTGAACCCCGGGTTGTTGGAATATTTCAAATATTTAACGAACTTGTTTCTATTTTATTTCAAAGCAATACAGATCTGAAGCAGTTGTTTTTGTTAGTTTTATAAAATAAAACACAATAAAGAAAGCAACAAAAAGAAAAGGAAAGAAAACAATTTAAATAAATTCACTTATCTTTATAATGAATTTAAATTTAATTTATAATGTAAATTAATAGAGAACACAAATAATAATAATAAAACGCAAACGAGTCAGTCAATTTAGTCTTTACAAAGTTTTAAACTCTTAGTAAAACAATTTAATTATAAAATTAAATAGAAATAGTTTCGTATTATAAGTAAAAAAAAAAACAAAAAAAATTATGATAAATTTTGTTTGTTTGTTTTGTTATCTTTGAATTTTATAAGTAAGCCCGTAATTATTTGTACTTATTTAATAATGTTCTTTTTGTTTTTGTTTGTTTCTCTTAATTTAGTTTGAATCAAGCACAAAATTATTTTATAAATGAAATGAAAATCAATACAAAATGAAAAGTTAAGAAATTATACAATAAAATCAGAGGCTCAAACGATCAAATTGTTTTGTGTCGTAATAGTTTTCAAGATTTCAAACATAATCTCTAAAAAAAAGCTGTGGTAATGTCGTGTGCTTGGAATTGAAACAACAGGTAATTAATTATATCATGTTATTTATTTAAATAGTTTATTTCACAAGTAAGAATCTAATAAAATAAGAAAAATAATACATACACATACATATAATTGAATATTAAAGAAATTGGTTAGACTACTACGCAGAAATTAAATTCTTTGTAAACTTTGCTAAAAACATAGGTTTATGTAACTTAATACAAGATATTTATATGCATATATAGGGTTATCCATTTCGTGGTTTCAAAAGTAAACGTAAATAAAACACATATAAAATATTTTTTTCATGATATTTCTTTTTTATTGTAAAGTTTGAACGTTGACATTATGTGTGAAACAGTACATCATTTAAATGACCTCTAGGCGAAGTGTTGCAAGCATTGATTCTTTTGAGGTAATTTTCGACCACTTTTTGACACATATTGGGCGGTATCTCAGCCAGTAAGGTCTTATCACACCTTCGGATCAAAGAGCGCACCAAACAGTGACCTCAATTACTTGAGGATTCTCAGAACCCCAAATACGACAATTTTGTTTATTAACATACCCACCGAGTGTGAAAAGTGCTTCATCGCTGAAGAAAAGTTTGTTCGAAAAATTGCAGTCCACCGCCAATTACCAATTTTGTAGTAGGTTTTGATAATTTTTATGCGTTGTGTGATAGTTAAGCGATCCATTTTCGTCAATGTCAGACTTTCAACTGAAATGAAAAAAAAATTGGTTTCACAACTTAGTTTGACCGATGTCGAATTCCAGTCCCATACTTTTGAAACCACGAAATGGATAGCCCAATACATATGTATGTAAACTCGCCATCGATCCAATGTTATAGAAATATAGGACTACAATAAGTTGGTTGCATATGTTCTAATTATTGTCATTTAACTTCGCATCAGCTGTTGCCTGTAGCCATTATACCAGCGTTAAGTTATCTTTTCTCTTTGTTAACTGTATACATATTATATTCCTCGGTTGTACTCCTTGGAAATTCTTTTATTAGTTGTAACCCTTGAGTAAACCATTCTTAAAATACTAAGAAGATTTTTGCATGTCTCTAGGTGTATTATTTCAGAAGTTAGTTATTACGTTTGAATTGAATATCGATAATTTAATGTCTTTTATTAATGTTTTATAAGATTTTATTAAATATTTAATAGTTTTGCTGCTGATTATTGAAAAACTTTAACACTTGAATTTGTTTTTTCAAGGGCAACAGGAAAGTCTATATTATTTTATTAACTTCCAGTGGTATCCGTATGTTTATGGTCTTTATAATACCAAAGCACAATACAGGTCAGAAATGTAATTTAGTAAACATTACAGCTGCAGCATGTGTATTGCTCTTGAAGTTTACTGCTATTGAATAATAGGTGAAGGTTAAATATTCCAAACAGTACACGGGCGAAAATTCATGAGCAATTATGTATGTGTGAATGTATGAAATGTTCATGTTTGGCTGACAGATTTTCTCGTTAGGGTGGTTATCATAGAAATCGATGTATAAAATATCCACTAGAGTTTCACCATTTTAAAGATTTTAATTTAATTTTTAACGGTTCTCGAGTGAAATTTTCAGATTAAAAAACTCCAAACATAAGTTAACGAATGTCGTTGGGTGTAATGTCTAGGCAATTTGTACTTTTTAATTTCTATTGCCCCTTAGTCTTTTATCATAAGTTCCATTACGCCTGTATTTCACTGTACTTTGTTTGTATTTTTGCTCAAATTAAAAGCTTTTCGTTTGGCGCCAATTTCTTTGCGTTTGCTATTTGCTTACTATAACGATATGACTTTTGGAACTCTCCTAAGAGAGTATTCCTAGCAAAGCTTTATATTTTTTTTTGTGAAAAGAAGAGAACCAAATTAAAAAAAGAATAATTTAAGAGAATTCCTTGTTCAGACAGTGCACAAAAGCTATGATTTTTACAAGGAATCGTCCAACATTCGTTTGTCCCAGCTGTTGTTATTTTTATACAGTCTCGTCCACATGTGCCTTTATGGAGCAACAATCAGTTGTTGCTCTTTACCTTGTCCATTTGTCTGACTATTTTTAATTTCATTTATTTCATCTTTATTTTATTTTGCTTCAATATCTTTGTGTTTCAAACAATGAAAGCCACTTAAAGCGGTTATTTACGGAGGTGGAGAGGGAAGCTACGTCCCCAAAACAAACAAATATGCGTAAAGCCTTAAAAATAGTTGAGACAAAAAAGTGTAATATTTTTACAACATTTTCTTCTAAATATAAATATTTAATAAAAACACAGATATAACAACACATATGTTGCCTTTTTAATATGACAGACACACGTGTCATTCACTTCAGACCTTTTTTTTTGCTCTTTTTTCCTTTTTTTTTCTTTTTAAAAATGTACATGTCCTTCGAGTATGTAAGAGTAAGTGTAAGTATATGTTTGTATGTGTTTGCAAAAGAGTATACACAGATCAACAGAATCCATCTGGAGTAGATGTTTTATATTAAGTCGTCTCTCTGTCTAGCGTAATACTCGTCTCACCACAATAGACTGCTGCACTCACCTACTGTGCCATTAAAAATTAAATTTTCTTTTGGAGTTGGCTAACAGGGATGCGAATTGCAAAACTCGTTTAAGTTAGTGTTCATGGGAACATTTTTAATGACGGGAAAATGTCCTTAAATTAGATTTTATTTTTTATTTTTGCGTGATAATATTTTTATTTTTCCAAATGTCAATAATGAGAGAGAGAGAGAGTCAGTATGGACACAACTGTGAACTGATCCGAGGTAGGAATTGAAAGTAGAAAACAAATTAAATTCTGTTAACTATAACAATTATTCCAGACATGCAAGGGTATGCATTATATGGATTCCTAGTCATCATGGAGCATAGGAAAATTATGGCTAATACAGCCAGTGTATTACGCACCATAAGCTGGGATAACCGAATGTCTTTCACTGTATTAAAGATGGAAACGTAACATCGCCTATAAAGACTCAGTAGAAAGAAATTCAAGAGTGTTTTTGAAAACTAAATAAGGGCTACACGGGCCTCTCCGCTTTACATGTACACCTGAACCATGTTGGCATGGTGGAAAATGATGAATGCAGGACATGCGGTCAATGTCCAGCGGGAATCCAATATTTCGGGGATAACACTTCACCACGCATAACTCGTCTCACAGGAGTGAACTGGAAGCAGTTAAGGAAGTTTGTACACGATACAGACTTCCTTTAGAAAGTAGAGTTGGTATTCCTAATGGTTAGCGCCCAACCAGCCTACATGTTTACTTAGGCATATGTCACCTGGCGTGAGACTCTTGGTTGATCTCCTTTCCTTCAACATACTTACCTATAGGCGCTTTTAGAATGCATTGTTGGACGTCGGCTTTAATTGGCTGGTTAATTTTTGTTTTGAACCAGGATCAGGTATTCGTAATGAATTCCTGTTCAAACAACACTAAACCAAACAAATGCTAGCCTGATGGAAGTATTTTTTTTATACCTTCAAGTCATGTTTCATGAATTGGCCGTAATTAAAATGAGTTTTTTTTTTTTCTTTTCATACAATATTTCCTGTATATAATTCGATTACATCAATCAATAATCGGATTTCAATCAGTTTATCGGTATTTATGTGTACTATATTGTGTATTTTTTTTTTAAATTATGATTACATTTTTTTTTTGCCTTTTTTTAATGAATTGTAAATAGGTTTGTGCCTGGCGATAATCTGTTGAGAAATCCATTGCTTATGCAAGTGAAAATTTAATTTGTTTGTAGATTTTCAAACAACAATTAAAAAATAAAAAAATGAAAATGAAAATAAAAATAAAAAAGAGAAATGATTTTAATTAAAATATAAATAAATGCTGTTGATATTGCAGTTGCTGTATGCCTCATTCAAATGGTTTTTCCTGTGCCGTTGCTGCTTTACATTCTATTGTATTTTTTATTTTGCTTTCTTTTCCATTGTAAACGAATCAGATGGAGAAATAAAAAAGGACAAATTAGAAGAGATAAAATAAATGAATATATACTAGGATATAAAATGGCATTAAAACTAAACAAATAAATAAACACAAACTATTTATTGTTTTAAGAATATTGCTGTTAATAGGCGACTTAAAAGTCTCAGCTATACAATCAATATATGTAACTACAATGAGTATTCAAAAAGATGAACAGAATTGAATCATACTCCTAATTTCGGATCATGGAACCTCTACTCATATTCAAAGCTTGAAGTACTGATCGTACTCATACTTAACTGTACGCATGATGTTATTGATTTCGACTCTCTATAACTCAACATTTACGAGAATCACAAAATAAGTATGATTCGCGTATGAACACTACAATACTCACTAGAAGGTTGTGTGTTTGCTTTGCTTGCTGTCTTTGTCTTTTTCTTTCTTGTTTTTTTGTAAATGCAACAACAACAACGAAGACTAAATTTTAATGAATGATTCGAATCACTCGAATGTCATGAGTACTTATGAGCAGCGAAAAATGATTCATTGCTGATCTCTGTTGTAAATGCAACAATAACTAAGACTGTAAATTTCGATGAATGATTCGATTGATTCGAGTCACTCGAGTGACTCATTTATAAGTATTTTTCTAAAGTTATGAATTTAGCCTGAGTAGGCTGGCTTATGAATCAAACATATTTCAAATAGTATGAGTTTGATGTCAACGTTGTACGCATACTCATTGCAACCTGTACTTGTAAGTTAACGTTGTAGTGAGTATGAATGAATCAGAGTACGTAGTTAAGTATCAATATTGTTACTTACTTATATTCAAAATTTCATGAGTGGTTATGAGTAGCGAAAAAACGATTCATTGCTGATCTCTGAATGTGAATATGACTTTGCAATTTCGAGGAACTTGTAAATGCACAAGAATAACCATTTATTTTTCATTTCATAAATAATTTCAATCAATGAAAATCCATAAAAATAAGAAAAAAAAATATTAAAAGTTTCTTAATCATTCATTTTTTATATCAACAATGCCAATGATTCCATTCCCATGTCTGGCTTTAAAAAGTGAATAAAAGTTTGATTAACATGTTGAACATTTTATGAAATAGTGTGGTCGCTGTTTAATTTTATTTTTTTTATATTCTTCCTTTTAATTCGTTTTATTTTATAACACCAGCATAAATAAATACAGAGTTTCGCTCTACTTTTGCAGGCGGCCTGCAGCTGAAATAAATTATCGAAATGAAAACAGAGAAAAAAACAGAGAAATAAATTGTCACATTTAAATTCAATTAAAATGCTAATTGGACTGGTTAAAACAATAATAATAATAGCAACAACAACAAGTGCTATTAGAGTTAAACAATAACAGAAAAAACAGAAAAAAAAGAAAAATTAAAGAATTTAAATAAAAATGAAATAAAACTTGGCTATTTAATTCAGGTATACTGCTGCATTAGGGGAAAAAGAAAACAATTATCGTAACACAATGAAAGAAATAAAAGCGTAGGCGTACTATTTAATAGGTTTACACTAAACTGTAAACTGCTCTATTAAGAGATTTGGAAGGGGTGTGCAAACAGTTTTCTTAATCACTATATACAGTGTGCGTCAAAAGAAACTGTACATTAAAAAAATATATACATTAACAAATTCTCGTTATTTTTGTTTTGAAATTGTTAGTTTTTAAGATTGAGACAAAAAAAAATTTCAAAATATTGTGTTATTTTTCAGGCACTCTACTTAAGTTTTAAAAGTTGAGTTTGGTGTTTGTTAGAACTTTATTCTTAGTGCACAGTTTATTTTGACTCTCATTATATGTATACATACATACATATACAGTAGTGGCCAAAACATTTGCAATCGTATTCATATGCGGATTTAAATTCGGTAGTAGTTTGAAATCACCGTAGTCTAGTAGGTAGTGTGTTGGGTTATTAGACGTAAGGCCACGGCTCAAACCCCAGGCCAGACATTAAAACGAAAACATGAAACAAATTTTTTTTCGGTGACTTCCTCTCCGCAGATTTCTTGCAAAAACTCTGAGAGCAAATAAAATTGCAATGAAAAAGTTTCTCAACACTAGGTCCATAATCCTGACTGAAGGCTTGTAATGAACAATTATGGATGTATGCATGTAGTAGTTTGGCAGCTGTAGCATGTTTACCCGGGATGTCCTTGTGATCAGGAAACCATATGAGTTTTACACATAACTGACCCGAGAGCCGATCATGGTAGTCGCGGCAAATGTTAATAAACTTAGATCTGCCGTTTTACTGTGAGTGAAGTTAGAAATGGTAGTAATAGGAAATCCCGTATTTAAGATAAATTTTGCAGTGTTAGGACTCTGCGCGATACATAGCTACATATATATTGAATGTGTTCCGGTTGCATTTTTCAAGAGTATTTTTATCCTTAATAGCCAGCCTATAGATTGAGCGGGCAGGATGTTTTCTTTCTTTAAAAAAACCGGTGATTTCTTTTAATTTTTTTTTCTATTTTTAGAAAATCCCTTTTGTTTGACAGTCACTTAAATAATAAAAATAGGATTTCTTTTTTTTTAGTAGTTGAATTCAAATTGAAATCAATTGATTTTAAACAGAGTCAATAGAATTTCAAATTTAATTAGAATTTCGATTCTGTTTTCAACAAAAAATTGTTCATTTAAATGGAATTTAATTCAGCACACACAGAGTTGTGTGGAGGTAAATGAATGAAAACAATCAACGTAAGTTAAAGGTAAATATGTAAATAATTATGTATTCATAGTTTCAAATATGGATTATTAATTATAAATTTAATATTTAAGTAAACAATTTTCTATATGGCATATTTGATAAAATACATTCACCAACTACGCATACATACATACATACATATGTGCATATAAATTATATTGTATACTATACATGCATTTATACATACAAATGAATGTATACATATGTATATGATGCTGCCACCCTCTGTACACAATTGACCATAAATAAATTTGAGAAGGACATCCATTTAACATTACCAAAAAAAAACCATCAATTTATTGATGCGTTTAAACAGAATTGCAAATAAATTTCTGTTTAAATTGTTTTTATTTCAAATATAAAATCTATTTTTAATGAGGTAGACTAACCATGATATAAGGTGTAGTAAAAAAACAGTCAAATAGTAGATAGGTAATCTGCAATTTGTTTGAATACGATTGCAATTGGATAACAATATGTGGTGTTAGAAAAATAAGATTTTACATTACAACCCTTTAGTCAGGAATACCGCCTAGTTTCTCACACCATCCATGTTAAGTGTGTTAATTTATATCCATTACTTGGGGGATCTACGATTTAAAGTCCACTTAAGGCAATTTTAATACTCTCATGGTTTTCGCTAGAAATCTGCTGAGAGAAAGAAGCCGAAGTAATATATTTCTAGATTTCTTTTTATTTGAGATGCCTGAGCTGAGGTTTGAATCACGGGCTCGCCTCTAACACGTCAACACACTACCCACTAGACTACGACGATTTCAATGCGACCATATTCTGTGAGCAATTGCAATATCAGAAGGAAGGAATTGTATCCAAAGCGATCTATTTTAAAGAGGTTACTGAGGTTACTTAGGACAACGTCAAGCGTAAATGGTTGTGATTGCATAAAGAGAGTAATGACCCATCTAAGTTAGACTGGCAGAGAGAATTTCAACATTATGTCATGTCACACCACACTTCTTAAAGCTATGGGAGCTAGGTTTTATGTTATTATGTTCTTATAGACTGGATCTGATAAGAAGTGATTACGAAAACAAAAACAAAAAAGCATCCATAAGCGGTTATTTATAACCAATCGACAGTGCGTTTCATCTGAAGCTCTAGAAGCAATCATCACCAAATGTTAAACTCGATAGTAGCTGTTAAAAATTGATTTCTTTGAGTTTCTTTCTGCTAATAGAGTTGCAAATATCCATGAGATATTTATAATAGACTTTGTAATGACAACAAGTTATCAAACAAAACCATGCATGACAATTTGTTGTAAAATAATAATAGCAACAACAACAAGAAATATAAATGAAATGTAAAATAAAACCTTCAATTTCATGTAAAAATTATCGATTTTTCTCAATACGAGTAATATGATAATAAAGGGGAGAAATCCCTGTATTTTCCCATGACCTTTTCATATGAAATTATAATTTATTTTATGGCATAATTTTCCTGTGCTATTTTTTGCTTCTGTCTATTACAATCGCTAATTTATAAATCATTTTAAATGTAACTGCGTGACAACAACTAATCCGTTTAATACCGTTTTAATCTTTTTTTTTAAATTTTTGTTGTTGTTTTTTTTTGGTTGAATTCTGTTGTCAATTAATTTTATGTTTTTAATGGAATGTTAAAACACTTTATGAACAGTTGGCAAAAACAACAAAAAACAGAAAAACAATAGAAAACGACCTCATTAAACCCCATGACACTCTCAATGGGAGCTTAACAAACACATACATACAAAGGTGTGATTGTGTGCATCTATTTGAATGAAAACTAAAGTAAAGTAAAGATTTTTTTGTAATATATAGTATGTATATTACATTTAATTGTTGCTCTTTCCTTTCCTTTCTATTCTCTTTATTTTAATTTTTTCAGTTATTCAGTAGGAGTGTAATTGTATTCAATGGGTTAAATAACAATAATAGGAATACGATATGCTGTGTGTGGACGGTGGTGGAACTGGCTCACCACTAGCCAACAGAAAGCCCATCTTGAAACTCATGACTAGGTTGATTACGGGAAAATGTAATGTCACTGATGGCAATTTGGAATGGATATCAGCCGATTTTCTGTAGACGGTTGAGCATCTCCTCTATAACTGTAGGAGACAGGTTGACTACCTTGGGATAGGCTTTCTTTGAAGTCTTATACTATTTGTCCGAAGTCGGCGTGGTCTAGTAAGTAGTGTGCTGGCTTATTAGACGTGAGACCTCGGTTCAAACCACAGGTCAGACATCAAAACAAAATTTGAAAAAATATTTTTTTGTCGACTTCTTCTCAGCAGATTTCTGGCAAAAACTTTGAGAGTAAAACAAAAAATTGATATGAAAAGTTTCTCTCTGTCATTCGGAGTTGACTTTAAACTGTAGGTCCCGCCACTAAAGTATAAAAAATAGCGCACACAACAAAAGTGGTTTAAGAAACTAGGTCGTAATCCTGACTGAAGGTTTGTAGTGATTAATTATGTATGTATGTATGTCGGTATCCGATATTCAGGCTTTCCGTAAGTTTCTCCACATTCTTCCATACGTACGGTGACCAGACGTTCTGTATTATACAGAACAGTACTGTATTTTAGAGCCCTGTTCTGTATAAATTATTCTTTGCTAAAAAACGTGAAAATGTTCTGTATTTTATTCAGTGTTCTGTATTTGTTCAGTATTTCGCTATTTTTTCAGTTTTACATAAGAAACGCAGAGAAAAATACATAAATATTAAAAAATTCTGACACAAATGTAGGTAATACATTTTTTTCAACTATAAACATTTACCAAAAATGATAAGTAGTGTCGATAATTTTGATTGTTCAAATCATAACAACATAAAAATATATCCAATACTTGTTCGTTTTTTTATACCACTGAAAGGTGTGCAAGTGAAAATACTAAAGGGTCGGCCATCTAACGTTTTTTTTTTCAACTAGAGCTTATTTCGTGAATGGTAACACTTAGCTCATATCTGATTTGACAGATAATTAGTTTCATCCTTCCGCTGAACGAATATGGTTGTATATACGCTTGAACAAGTACAATGGGTCAATTCGACCTCCGGGTATTGTACTTGTCTTAATTGACAAGTACACGTCCTCTAACCTACGCTTGAACAACGCTCGGAAATATTGCGACATTACTTTGAAAATCATGGTAATGTTGCAGAATGTGTGCGAAAATTGCGTTCGGATTTTGGAAGAAGAGAAGCAGCGTCAGCTCCGTATGTAAACAAGCAAAATTGTCGCATTTGGAGCACAGAAAACCCGCACGCATACATTGAAAAGCCGACGCACCCAAAACGAGTCACTGTTTGGTGCGGATTTTGGTCTAGAGGCATAATTGGGTCATTTTTCTTCGAAAATGAGCAAGGAGTGGCCGTTACAGTCAATAGCGATCGTTATCGGGAAATGTTGAACGATTTTTTGTTCCCAAAAATTGAAGTGGAGGATATTGGGAACATTTGGTTTCAACAAGACGGCGCTACGTGCCACACAACCGAAGCTACACTCGATGTTTTGCGCCCTGTTTTTGAAGATCGCATTATCAGCCGCAGAGCCGATGTCGTTTGGCCACTTCGGAGCTGCGATTTGACACCGTTGGACTATTATTTGTGAGGTGCCGTCAAAGATAAGTGTTACGCCGACAAGCCAGAGACAATTGACGCTTTAAAGGACAATATTCGTGAAGCCATTGGTGAAATACAGCTGCACGCAATCGATAATGTGCTTAAAAATTGGACCGATCGTGTAGGCTACTGCATGGCCAGCCGAGGCAGCCATTTGAATGAAATTATTTTCCATTATTAACCGGAAGTATTGTATTTTCAAATAAAAAAAGAAATTTTAGAAAATATTCAGTAGTTTTTTTTTAAAGAATTTTCAAAAAAAAAGTTATTTGGCGAACCCTTTATTTATTATTTGCTTTCTTTTTATACTTTATTAAATTGAATTAATAAATTTTTATTTTTCTAACAATCAATATAATAATGTTTAAAATTTTATTGACAATTGAAATTTTGATGGTTAAAAATAACCTGATTTAGAAAATGGTGGTTAGTGTATTTTATTTTCTCCTGTTCTGTATTTTGCTAGAAAAAATATGGTCACCGTATCCATACGTTGCTAATCCCCCTGCTTTGTTTTTGTGCCTTTCTTTCATTACCTGTATTCCGTTTCGTTACGTTACGTAATCATTCGTCTAATTCTTGCTTTATATTCTTTAATATCGTATAAGCAAGAATGCATATCTTTCTCTATGAGTATTATTTGTTTAAAGAATTTTCTTTCTTAATCAGTAAAGTTTGTTTATTTGTGGTGGATATAATATGGTATTTGATTTTGTTATTATTGTTGTTGTTATTGTCTTTGTTATTTGTCGTAATTGTTAAGTAGCTATCAAAACAAATAAATAAATACTGCAGTCTACTATAGTAGCAGTCCTCTCAATATACAGAAGCATAAACATGTAGCGAGTGTTTATCTTAATCTCATAATATTATGTCGTTGATCACTTCCTTTCTCTCTTTGTCTCTGTGTATCTGTCCATTACGATTTTTGAATTTAAAAAGAGAGCACAAGTGTAGGAGTCCCTAATAAATTATAATTAAATAATGAAAAACTAGATAAATAACTAACAGTGTAAATAACTAAGAACATTAATTAGTCATTTGGTAAGAGAGGCAGAGAAAGAAAATGAAATAGAGAGAACAGAACGGCAATGGATAGGAACTCTAATCAAATATTGTTTACAAGACAAATAAATGCAGCCAATGGTTGCAGAGTCCATGTGACGTATGAGTAATAAATTCATATTCAATATTAATCATACGCAAAGTCCCATGTATTCATTCTGTTGCTAACTTTGAAAATAAAAACAATATATGTACTTGTATATGTAAATACATTAAGAAACCTTTATTTAATGGCGATCTTATGAAACAGACGAACAGTAATTGTAACATTATTTCTTGCATTTCTCACTGTGGGTTAACCTTAAATGTTTCAACAGCCCAATATTGTCCTGCTAGTTCTTCTACGTACTACACGAATGCAATTCATTCTTTCAATTAAGTCAATTACTATTTAATGAAGTTTAAACTTTTTTTCGGATAAATTTTTGCAATTTTATGTATATTTGAAGAATTTTTACCAGTAAAATTATGTCTTAAAGATATGAACAGATGGTAATCACTTCGCATTAAGTTCGAACAGTAAGGTGAATAGAAAAGTATTCATATAACTAGCGTCCTGAACTTTACTCTGAAGTCATTATAGACATGTGTGGTCTCGTTCCTTTATGGAACACGATTCCTTTCCTATTGCCTGATTGCTGACAGCGAGATTTCACGATATATGAATGTCAGTCATATTATTCCTCTTCTAAGTGTTGTTCGTTGTCGCGTAATAATTATACAATTTGAACAGGATCTCCTGTTAATATACAAAATTAGTTAAAAAGTTTGCTATTTCCATAAAGCATTCAATTCTTCTTATTCTGTTCGGATTTCAGTTTGTTTTCCATGCTTTTTTTCAGTTTTATTTATAAAGTTTTTCTATTAAAGTTGGTGATATGCCCTTACTGCAGCCGATATTTTCCAAGAGGCAGTTTACATTTACATTTTTTACATTGAAAACTTTATTTGAAGACTGTTTAATGGATGTTAATTTATAATTTTATTTTAAAATTATATGTAATTTAAACAAATGCTTGGTGTGTGTGTGTGTGTGTGGTTAACCGACAAAATATTCCATCGTTGATAAAGCCAACTAACCAGCCAACCGTATAACAACATTCATTGCTTGTCGTCTTGTTAGACTTGAGGTGAAAACACAAACAAAAGTGTACACATATGTATGTATGTATGTATGTATGTATGTATGTATGTATGTATAAAGAAAAACAACAACATGTGAAGAGATTTCAAGAGTTTTCAGTTCAAACTCAAACTCTTACTAAAATTATTCTCTCTTGCATAAAATCTTCGGCGTTTTTATATTTTTATATACAAGTGCAGGTATTAATGAAAATAAAGTAAAGTATTATACAATACGAGAATGTGTGTATGTATGTATGTATGTATGTATGTACGCGTATAAATAAATAAATCTGTTGAACTAACTGGCTGGTTGGTATTAATAATACAAAAAAAAAAAGAAAATCTTAATAATAATGAAGATAATCATTATCATCACATTTGCTGTAGTTGTTGCTGTTGTTTTTAATGCCTTCTTAAGCTTAAAGCAGAGGTCGGCACCAAAAGCCCCCGGGGGCCGAACATTCTCGGTTTTTTTCACACATCAAATTCGTAAAAATGAGAGTAAAAATACATTCAGTTGCTTGTCAGCTTCTTCAGATAGCTTCTAAAGGTTTCAATTATACACCCAAAGAAGTATTACAGTAGGATTCATTAATATTCAATAATAACTAATAACAATGAGAAATGATCTCCATTTTTGGAAGAATATTTATCAAGTTAAATACGCTGTCTTTAAGGGATTTGGCGCTGTACATTTTTCTATATTTTCCACTACATATCTATATTATTAGGTTCCACCTGAAAATATTTCTAACAATTTTACTCTGGGTTATACACATGCTTCTCACAACTACAGTCTCATTTTAATCATGTTTTCTTTGTGCCGACCTCTGCTTTAAAGTCATTTAAAATTGTGTTCATTCTCTCTGAATGTTTAAAAACGATTCACATAGCGACACATAGACATTTAAAATCTCACATACACACTTTCTGTAAACATTGTTTATTTATAATGAGACAAGCGAAAGAGTAAAAGAGAGATAGAGAGAGAGAGATAGGTAGAGTGTATGATTGAAAGAGAATTTGTTTTAAAATGAATTTAATTTTTAGAAAGCATTTCAATATGAGTCAATTTGCATGTAGATTATCTTTTTCATTTAATAATTTTTGAAATATTTTATACACAACAACACAGACAACACCAACAACAACAATTGAGAATATCAAAGAAAGAATGTGCATATGTATGTATGTATAAGTAATAATAAATATTTCTTTAAAAGAACGTAAGAAAAAGAATTTGAGTGTGTGTGTGTTTTTGTGTGCTAATATGTTAAATATTGTCAAGTAACTGTAGCTGACTGAGTGAATGATGAATGTATGCGAATAATTTATATTTAAAATTTAAAAAAAATGTAAGGAATTCATTTCAATCGTTTTAATTATTTGAAAATTTTATCCGAGTGCCTATTAAAAGTTTACTTTGACAATCTCTTGTATATTCTCTTTATATTCAAAGTTTGCTTTGAGAAATATTTGGTTGTAGTATATACAACAACCATATATAAACGATGTAGGCATCCTAGTGTGTACTACACATCCAGGGTCCGTTTTTCCTTTTCGCTCTAAAAAGGACTTTTAAAAGTAGACTTTGAAAGTGTAAAAAGGCATCATAATAATACCGGATTTTTAGATATTATCCAAACTTTATTATAGCAATGGATTTTTGTTTAGCTCTTCATTATCAGGTATGATATATTAAGAGTTTAATAACACCACCTCATTTATAGCTAAACCTAATGCGTTTTCGAAAGTATTGATCAATTTGTCTGCAATTTAAAATTAAATATTAAAAGATTCTTTATTTATATGTATTAGATAAATATTTGACGTCGCAAATGCTGCGTCTATTGTGTTTATAGCATTACACGATAATTAAATACACTTTTTTACCGGTGCATGCACATAAATATTCTTCTTTTTTTATTCTCTGGCCTGTTAAAGTTTTGTACACACATGAAGATGCGAGTACAACACGCATGCACACACACACACATGCATGTAAATAAAAAGTATTTTTTCTCATTCGACTTTTATTCTGGAGTATTGCTCGTATTACCGTTGTGTGGTGTATGTGTGCATTTGTTTTTGTTTTCTTTTTTTTTATTTGTGTTTACAAATACCCGTGTTGACAAACTGCATATAAAACTTTAAGCAAATAAAGGTAGAGGGACAGTAGTAAAGGAAATGGCTTAAGGGTGCAAAAGAAATACAAAAAAATAAAGCAACAAAATGGCGGGCGGAGAGAGAGAGAGAGGGAAAGAAACGAAAAGAAAATGAGTCAGAAAAAATGGCATAAATGCTTACGCTTTTATGTAGACATTAGCATTTAGGTTTATGTAAATATTAAACATTCATACACATGCAACATATGTACATGTCTACACACACATGCACATGAGCACATAAAACTAACGATCAAATTACCATAAGGCATTAACACACACATGATATTCATGTTTGTTGTTGTTGACAATAAAAATGTAAAATTTTAGCTTTAAAAACTTTTCCAACACACATAAAGAGAGGACGAGAGAGAGGAAGGAGAGATGTAAACCTATGCGAGCATAGTCTAAGTTATATAGGTTAGGTAACTTCCTTAAAGGAAAAGGTCACACTCATGTCAGCATTTAAGCCCATTGTAACATCACAATGAATTCTATCCGGGCATCACACATTCCCTAAAGGAAACCTCCCTGTGCAGCAGATAATGAGAAGCCAAAAACCTTCTGTTTTATTGCGACAACAGCAGGGCACTGATATATGCGGTGAAAGAGAGTCTCTTCCTCCTTCTCAGACCCACAGCTGCTCCAGAACCCACTTGTCAAAGTGCCGAGTCTTTCGTTATCCCTACCAACAGGACGGTAGCCCGTATGGATCGATATAGTGTGATGGATTGCCATGCGATTTAACGACAGAAGAGCCTAGAATGTTACACACATCTTTCTGCTGCCCTGGATAGGATAATATCCAAGTTAACTGAGGTAATCGAAATACCTATGCCCTGTAACATGTCGGAGATGGCGAGCTCAACAGCAATGCCATTTCTCAGAGAGATCCTCGATATTCATTGAAAAGTAGGGACGTTGAAACTACGTTCGTTAGAGGCTTAATCGGAGCCTGGCAGCAAATCAAGTGTTTTTTTACGGAAAATTCAGCCACTCAACAAGCATGTTGCCGTTTTCAAAACACTGCAGTGGTCAGGGGGCGCCTATAAGAAACTTTAATATTAGAACCCCTAATAAATATACCACGGCCCATCCTGTCACTTGTCTATATTTCTCTTTTTCTTTATTTTGTTTTATTTTTGTCATTCGTTCTGTAAAGTTTGCAAAATTCTTCGTCTTCGTCTTTATAAGCGTTGTGGCAAATAATCTTAAGCGTGTGGATTGGATTTCATTCAAATTGAAGAGTGTTTTGTACTCATTTAAATTTGTTTTTGTCATTGCTAAAATGGAAAGCAGACACTGCCTGAATTAGCTGTAATATGTATGCGATATTTTAATTTATTTTTGCATTTGCTTTTTATGGTGCTTTAAATACGAGGAAATTCCTTTTAATGCTTATGTGGAATTTATTAAAATTTCTTTAAAAATGGAGAAGGAAACACATGCGAAATCAAATTATTTGTGTGTGTAGCTTCTTGAAATTATGAAACGGATTGAAAAGTTATGAAAGTATGTTTAAAAACCACACATGGCGTATAATTAATAATAATTGGAGGAGCTTATTGCCATTGAGAATTTAGTATCACACAGCATAAATGAAGTAAAAAAAAATAACACGAGAGATTTTAAAATTATTATGTATTCAATAGGTAATTAATGTTTAAGTAAAACAGAATTAAAATGAAAAGGCGATACATTTTCAAATTATATAGAATTTTTAAATTTTAAATCCGGATTTCTATGAATTCTGTTCTCAGTTTGAGTCCCCACCAAACACCAAAGTTTCAGAAGAAGTTTCCATAATAATACCATAAATGTTCTCTTTTTTAAAAGATAAAAAAATCAATTTTTAAAAGAAAAAGTACGAAAAAAGTGTACAAATATGCTTTACAAGGATTACAATACGTTTACATTATGAAATTTATCAAAAAAATGTACCCAAAATTCAAGAAATGTCAGCCACATAACTGTAAAGTACACAAAATAAATTAAAACAAATTCCCCCATATTTTTTATGTATAGTACGTTGTAAAAATACATCGAAACGGAAAAGTACCACGCAATACTTTAATAAAAAATCAAGAATTTTAAATTTATACAGTTTTAATGCATGGAGGTTTTGACGTCATACTACCTTTAGTATGTCCTTATTTGGTTTACTTTGTAGTCCTTTTTGAGCCTGTGTTTGTGTTGAAAATGTGTTCTTTTAATGACATTTTCTGACAATTTTGTTTTGTTTGTAAGGCCAACCTGTTGCTCTTTTTCTGTTACAGACCTTAAATACGTTATTAAAAGGACTCTCTATCGCAATCTCTCTTTATTGCAACGAGTGACCTTAAATAAAAAAAAAATGGGGTGAGTTTGATAGAGAGAGTGAAATAGAAAAAGGGAAGATAAACTTCTCATTTTAATTCTTCTATTTATACTCCATTCCATTCACTTCCTTTATAGATTGAAAAATGAGTTCAACAACAACAAAAACAACAGCAACAAAAGTCCTTTTTTAAAAAGACATTTAATGGTCATGTAAAGATATTTTTGTTTTTATTTCCTTTGTTAAAAGTAAACAAGCAGAGCTTTAAAGGTATAAATTGTTTTCTTAACTCTTGGCTTCAGTTTCAGATTATAAAATCAGGAATTTAAATGCGATCGGACTAGATAAAATGCAACGTTTCCCAAAGTATTATACCACTCTTGCGATCATTTACAATCATTTTATTTTGACGCTCACGAATGAGCTAAAGATTACTGAATTCATCTGTGCATGAAAAACATTTGTTTGCTCTTTACAAATGAAGCTTTCAAATTCCAAGACTACATTCTTTAACTTACTTCATCAATTTTTCAGCCATAAACATTTTCACAGGCATTTTCATTTTCGTTTACATTTTCGGTTTCATTTAAATTATTATTTTTTTTTATATTTTACTCTGCGTGTGTACGAGGGTATGCACGGTGGATATTTATGAAATAATAATGAAATGTTCTCATAATGAAGCCGGTGTTAAGAATAATAAACAGTGAATGAAAAAAATTGTTCTTTTGTTGTTGCTTTTAATTTTTGTGTGTTTTTTTAATTAAGAAGTTCATTTCGTTAAAAGATGAATGAATGGCAGACAGAATTACGCAGTGAATGGGCGAAAATTAAAGGCAGAAGAAGGATGATGAGGAATAAAAAAAGGATTTAAAGTTTTAATAATTTAAATTATAAACATTAAGGCCTCTATAGTGCTTACAAATACTATTGTAAACATACATCAGGGAAGGTATAATGAGAGTTAAAAGGATTGCACAGTGGTTTAGATTTTCTCAAATATTGCTAGTATTTTTTAATTTTATTTTACCTGGTAATAAGAATATGAATTATGCTGTGTGTGTGTTGCAAAGAATCACGTATTATGTGCTGCTCCTTTACAACCAACGTCTTCTAACGATTGGCTAATAAAATTGAATCCTTTCTGTGCTCAACTATATGACACTGTAGATCTTATCAGTTCACACAAAGTGTTGCCATATTTGTGGCAGTCCGTTATCATGATAACCGTTTATTCCTTATGAGCTAACTACTACTACTACTACTGCAGTATTGTACTTGATAACAATGTTGCTGTGGACGCTTATGCGTCTCCATCACTGTTCACTTTTCTCCATCAAGAGTCGATCTAAAGATTCTTCACCTGAATATATATGTAACTAAACCAAACTGTAAATGATCTCTACTTTACTCACTTACTCAATTGGTCATTACAACCCTGGAGACAGGACTACGACCTAACTTCTCACACCACTCATGTTGTGAGTGTTAATTTTGTCCATGAGTATTGACTCCGAACGAATAATTTTTCAGAAACATTTTCAAGGCGATTTTATTTTTAATATTTAATTTATGTTTTCTCTTCATATAAACCCATTGTGCATTGGGCATAAGCCTTTAATCCAAATTTTAATAACACAATAATTTCTCATTTTTCATTTTCTTTTTGAGTTCTTTTTAAAGTAAAATCTCCCAAAGGATGATATAAACATGAGTCTTAACTGAAATATACGAAGAAGAGAATTTACCATAATTTAAGGACAAGTTATAGGCATAATGAACGAAACGATACACGCACTTGAAATCTGTTCTCTCGAGTCCAATTAGTATACATTTCGCTGTTGGTTGCCCTTAAAAGATTTATCAGCATTTATTTTTTGAACATAAAATTTAATTGAGTTTTATGAGTTTCTTTTCCATGTTGCTGTTATGTTACGGCTACATAAACATATAAAATGTCTTTAATTACAAAATCCTCCAGATTTTTTTTTTTTATTTGTTTTAAACTTTTTAACAACAACAAAAAAGCAGTTTAAGAGCAAAATAAGAAAAAGTCTCATGCACGTTAATTTACACCAGAGCCCGGCAAAACCTATGCACGCGTGCATATCAGCCATTATTAAATTTACAACAATGTTCTCTCACGATCAAAAATACACTCAGTCTCATTTGAGCATCCATTGAAAGAGGTTGTGCTGTCGCATGTTTCTGCTAATGCAGGGATGTACAGTATGAATATCCCAGAAAGTTTTCTATTAAATATGTATATTTCCAAAAAAAAAAACAAATTTTAATCTAAAATGCTTTCTTAAATCAATATAATCAAAGAAGTCTAAACGAATTTTACAAATTTTAATTTAATAAACTAATATTTTTAATTAAAATACCACCATTTAAAAATTTAAAGTTTCCATGCCTGCATTGTAGTGAATTTAAGAGTATAAATTTTTCTCTTTTCTTATTTTTCGCTCTCGCACAACTGACCAATAGCAAGAGCTGCCGGGCTCTGATTTACACTGATAATAATAAAAAGAAATGAGAATCGTGTAATAAGACGGTTTATAAGGCTTTTCAACTATGTATTTGAATGTGTGTTTACTTTTGCTTTGTACTGTACAGAAGGAAACGTACAAGTGTTTTGTTTTTGCTTATTAACCGTATTAGTTTTTAAATAAACCATTGCTCTCACTCTCTTGTCTCCCTACTCCTTTTCACATACATATGCATACATACATTCACTTACCAATACACTTATAGGCAGGGGTTAACCAACGAAGCAGGCAGGCAGGCAGGCAACCTTAGCACCTCTTTAAACAAAACAAGTGGTCTACTTGAAGTCAACACAGAATGCACTTACAAAACATAAAAGACAGAGATAGAGAGCAAGCGAGAGAGTAAGAGTAAGAGAAAAATAATGAAATAAAAACAAAATACTTGACACGATTTAACCAGACTCTTGATAACAACAAATAACTGGCAATAGTAGCAACAACAACAACAACGTCAACATGTTTTGAATGTAAATGTAAACCAAACAATAATATGAAGACCAGCAAGCGTTTGAATAACAAACTCTTTGAGTTATAGGCTTTTTTTACCAAAATTTTTATAAGAATACCATTTACCAGACCAAATATACAAAGTTTTGATTATTTCCTTTATTCCTCTTCAGAAATTCACTTCTCTATAGGCAAACATGTGGAAGAAGGAATTTTCATAAGCTTTCATTGTAACCTTCACCAACAAAATCTATTTACCATAGGTGGGCATGAAGAGTCTGCTACTCAAGCTGCATTAACTTCAGATAACTCACTATCTGTGTGTTAATGTTACGCTGTTTACTCCATTGAATTTAATTTCGTGTTTTATTGAGTAAATACGGATGCTTGTGAGCAGTTTAAAATTTTGTCTATAAATGAGCAAACCAGTCCCACCAATCATGCGCAGTCTAATATTTAATGTGCTATGTTTGTGGTATAGGTTCGATCAAATCAAGTCAATTCATTATGGTATAGTAAAAGTTTGACTACCACAATCTTAGTTGTGAATCGGAATGAAATATATCAACAAAATTACATCGCAAGAATTGATACGTCATTTACAAATTGCGGACCACACTCTAGCAACTATAAGTGTATACATATACAAATAAAAACTATTTCCAGAAGTGTGTATTATTTGCATTTAATAAGGAAATTTGAACGTGAAGAAAGCCGTGTTTTGCTGCAACTTAAATTTTTCCTCAATGGAGTCACTAACCGAACAATTTATCATTGCATTCGAAAGTCTTGTTTAAATGATTTCATTTAAAAAAGTTTGGTGGGCAATAATATACCAATATTCCACCAACTCAACACACACATATACATATATATTTATGTTAAGATGCATTTGAAAAACAAGAAAGAGGGAGGGAGAGAGAACGTGAACTATAATCCAACATAAAATTGATAATTCAACAAAAATATTATGATAGAAAGAGCAAAAACAAAAAAAAAAGAAAAAATGGGAGTGTAGAGAATCACAACACAGTTTATCGATAGATGGGCACCCATACATGTATACATAGAAAATGTTTGTTTACTAGTTATTTTTTAAGTGTATTAGTTTGTTATAGATTTGTTTATATTGTTATTGTTGTTGTTGTTGTAATTAGCACAGTTATCTGTTTCAATGAGAGTTGGATTTTATTCTCAAAAGTTTTCTTTGTTTTTTCTTGTAGTTTAAAAATGAGTTGTAAACACACAGTGGAATAGAGTGTAAGAGAGTATATGAGTTTAGTTTATTTTTAAGCAATTATTCTCATTACAAAGTGACTCGATTAGATCAGAAAAGTGTTTTTCATTGTTTTGGTAGTGTTTGTGTTCCATTTTACAATAATAAAAACACACAAATTAAAGATTAAAAAATTGTTTTAAATTTTAAAGCCAATCAATAAATAAAGCAAAGAAAATTCTTTTGAATTTTTAAAATCCAAACATGTTTTATTCGAAATAAATTGTTACAATATTGTATTACAACACATACTTACATACACATTTAAATAAAATATTAAATATTTTTTATTAAAACTTCTTATTGAAATCGCTGGAGACAAATTACGTCAGTGTTTCCATGAAAATTATTTGTTAACGTGTATTAAATATCTTTCGGCATTATTTTCTAGAGACAAGAAAATTCCGCGAAACATTTTAAAAGCAAAGGAAAGTAAATCTGAAGTCAAATTAAATTAAAAGGCATTTCAATGTCATCGCTTTTTTTTTTAATAAGATTTTTTGTTTCTAACATGCTAACAGTTCTTTATTTCCTTTCCATCTGTGTGCACAAGAAGGTGTAAATTGTTGTTGTAAAAAAGAATCTTCAAGTCAATAACGGTATTTTATCATCAATCAGTGTCGTGTCGTTAGAAAACTATCTGTCTCCTTCGCGAAATAGAAGTAAAAAAGAAAAGAAAAATTAAATTAAAATTTAAAGGAGAAAAATTTAACCCATATGCACAGTGCGGAGCAAAAGTAATGTCTCCTAGTGAATTGTCTTCACTAGAAAATGTAAAAAAGAAATTGAAAAAACTATCTCTCTTTCGAAGAAAACATTATGAAACCTCGATGTGTATAAACATAGTAAGTCTAACCTTAATGTCTGTTCAAAATTCACGCGATTGTTCTTTTCAGCTGTTATGGACTCTTTTTTTTTTTGGAGCTTTGTATTAAACCTTTTGATCATGAATTCTGAATAATTTAGAATCATGCAAAAATTTATAAGCACTGCTTATGCTTATTACAGTTCTTCTAGAGACTTTGTTCGGTATTGGAAGTAATTTTTGTTTTTATTCAAATTGGTTTACTGGGTTTGAAAAAATTCAAGAAATAAGAATTGTTTTGCAAGCAAAAGGAAAATTCGTTTTTGTTCTTATTTTTCTTTCTTGTTGTAGTTATGGGTTAAAGCATTCCAATAACAAACATACATATATACACATACACACACTAATACTGATGCATTAGCAATAACAGAAAACAATAAGAACAACAATAATAAAAGAAAGTCATGACTGGCTATGCCTTCAAGTCAAATGCTAAACTTTTGAATGGTTTGAATGCCTTGAATGCCTCTTTTAAACGGTCGGTATTACTTTGTAATTGTAATTACTGTTATGAATTGCCATAAAGTGAGAATAACAATAACAATAACACTATGGTAATAATAATTTGTATACGCAATGTAATATTGTGTGTGTGTGTGCGAAATAGTTTGGTGGGTTCACCAATGAATGCTTTGAATACGGCGCTACCATTGTTCCCTTCATCAGTATGTAATAAGTGGTATTTGGAATACGAGTTGTTAATACAGTTTCTATTTTTTTCTATTTTCTTAATTTCTTTATTCTTTTTCTGGTTAATTTCATTACAATTTCCTGTCTGCTTAGAGTAAATTTTTTAAAAGATTACCTTGTCATTCAATGCTATTGTTTTCTTCTAACACACTCTATCTCTCTCGTTCTCTTTGTTCTCTTGAAAACAAATCAAATATTTACATTTTCTCTTAATGAGAATGTTTTTTTTCCCACAATGATGACTCTCTGCCTCTTCTCACATAAAAAATTCTCTCATTATGCATTACAATTTTATTTTATTTTATTCCCGTTATTCTGTTAATTATAAGCACACTTATACATCTTTTCATGTCCTTTTTCAGTTGTTGTTGTTGTTGTTGGTGTCTTTGATTTTTTATTAATGATCAACTTTATTTGCCTGTTTATTTTACACCTTGTGCGTGCATGCTTATTTTATTGTGTGTGCGTGTATAGTAGTAAACAATAATAATACAAAAAAAAAAAAACATTGTAAAGCGTAACAAGGCATGATGGCGGCAACATTATGGCAGCATTATTATGATTACAATTGTTTGTTAATATATCACGCTTACTAAAACGCATGCAAACGAATTCGCGTTCTCTCTTTCTTTTGCTCTTTATTTCTGTTTTAAGCAGCACAGCCACGATCAAACCAGATTGATCAATCTGCCATTTTTGTGATTGTATTGGTAAAACTGTACTCACACGTACAGAAAACTGTCCTCACACGTACACACTGAGAAGAGATTGAAGAATATCAAAATACTTTTGATTTTCGCTACCTGCTCCGCAGAAATTGGAAGCAAATTTGATGTGTGTGCGGGCAATTACTTCAAATTTCATTTTTCTGCAGATTTCGTAGGAGAAACATCACCATCTGGTTGGCGGATGTTTTGAAAATGGGTAGCAGAAAATGATAATAAAAATAATAAGAAATGGATGTTTTGTTTTTGTATATGTATTTTGTTTTTGTATATGTATTTTTTATTTATTTATGATTCGTTATGATCGTTCCTTTATTTTTACTAACTTTGTTTTGTATAAAAATTATTTTATTTATAAAATTAAGTCCATTAATAATTTGTTTTAATTGCTTTTATATTATATTTTATAATCTTGTTTATTTTTCCATAAGTCTCTATAACAATGCGACCAATTGCTCGTTCCGAAATAGCGCTGACAAATTTTAAATCAGAAAAGAAATTGCCTGTAGCAAGAAAACGCAATGTTATAGATAGACGTTGATTCGGAGAGATGGCGTCACACATTTGAGTATCTTGTTTTTGAATTTTCGGGCCAACCAAATTTGGAAGTTCCTCATATGTGCCTTCATCCATCCGTAAAAAGTTTTGAAAATCATTTGGAGGACTCAATTTGAGTTTATTGAGAACATTTTGGTGCGTAAATGCATCCCTTTTCTTCAACCACTCTTTCATCCAAAGACCCTTCGCAGTTTCCTTTTTTTGTTTTTTTAATTGCCTGCGCCAGGGCAATGACTATGAAACAATCATTTGTCATATTAAAAGAAAAAACTATAAAACAAACAAAAACAAAACAATCTCCCAACCAAAAGCCCATATGTTCTTTCAGAAACCCTAAAAAAAATGTTTGCAAAAAAAAAAAGAAAACCATAAAAGAATTTTTTCCGATGAAAACCATGCGATGTTGTCTTCTCCACAACATTTTTAAAATGAAATTTGAAGGCTGAAATTTGATGTGTTGCTGTGCTGAGTCAAACAAATATTACCAACACATATGCAAAATTTGAACACCAGAATTTGAACGTGGCCGAGGCACTTTATGTTGTTCTATATTAAATTCCTTTGTTTTATTCGGTGGCAGCTGATGTGTTATTAAAATGATAAATGACAGTAACGAAACGTAAAAATATAAATTTACACAAACAGACATATGCATACACTTGCATACAGTTTTTAATGATGATATTCTCACACATATGCACACATGCATACCTACATACGAGTACAGCTTTGAACGATGACGGTGTAATAATAGCAACAGAAATATAATTTCATGTTGGAATAACGTTTTTTTCTATTTCTTCTTAAAGATGATTTTATGGCTGCTAAAATGGCTGCCCTTTTTTAAATTTGTTTATATTTTTTTTGTTTTGGTAGAAAATGAATCGTAAAAGAAAAATTCAACGAGTGATAATAAATATGTTGACAGACATTAAATATTTATTAAAGAGTTCTATATTGAAAGAAAAACGAAAATAAAAGCTTTTCCGCATGTCAATTTAATACGCTTTTCGGTTAGGCACTCAAAATGTTTCTTTACATTCTTCTTCTTCTTATTTATTGTCGTAATATTGATTATAATATTTGCATTAAAAATTATTTTGACCCTTAATGGGTGTTTAAAATCGATTTATATTTATTTCTATCTTTAACACTGTTTCTCCACAAGCGTACAATGAGTTCTTTGAGATTTTGCTAAAGCTGGTCTTTCCAGCGAAACTTAGGTCACCTATTTTTGTGTAATCTGTTGGGTTCTTGGTCGTGACGCTCATAGATTCACAAGATTAAAATATTTTATAGTCATGGAGCATGCATTTTTTCAACTCAATTTTTCCTGCTCCCACCTCATTTGTCACCAAGCCTTCAGCTTATGCAGCCTTGTTATCCTTCTGTCTGCAAAATAACGTTTTGAACCTTACCAAGGTCAGGTGTTAACCTGACCGATATACTAGTAATTGCTCAGCTGGAAGTTCGTTAGCATCATAGCAATTGATAGCCTAACGTGGCGATAGGGGAATCGGGGACATACTCTAATACTTTTCATAAATTCGGCGGACGCACAAGGTGATCTTTCCGACCAGGGCAGACGTTGTTGCGGACTCGTAATAGCTGCATTCATTGGTCTGAAGAAACCGAGAGAATACGTTTGGGAACACTTACAGGTCACTAGATCTGCAATAAGCTCCTGTGCCGCATGGGAAGAACATCCAAAGCATGCAGTGAAGTGTCCAATAAATCGAATACATCAGCAAATAATTGGAAATCATATCTACCTTACTTATAACAATCCTCCATTCAATATTACCACCTATCTTCTCGCACCACTTATGTTGCGTGCTTTAATTTTATCCATGAGTAGGGGAACCTTCAATTCGACTTCCAAACACAGAATTTTTTTTGAGAAACTTTTCATTGGAATTTTATTTATTCCCAGAGTTTTTGTGATCTCAGCATCGAAAGATGACTTTTTCTATATTTCTGGGGTTCGAACCGTTGCTTCGGTGTAATAAACCCACACATTACCTACTAGACTACAGTGACTTCGAGATCATATCATGGATATGAGATTGAGTCCAATCTGTAATTAATATGTTACAGCTGCATCCTAATCATTTTCATTACACAATCTTTTGTATTGGAGATTTTACTTATCATGAGCGATAGATTCGTAAAAGTCAAGGACAAGTGTGAATGATTTTTTTTTTTGAAAAAAAAGAAAAAGAAAAAACACTAAATATGTCACTCATTATGAAAATTAGCATAGTATTGTTAATTATTATTTATTTATTGCTTTAATTCTCAGAGTTTTGTTTCATAAGAACATGCAAGTTGATGATGCATTTCGAATTTCAAATGGATATGGAACGGGTCACGCAATGAATGAATATTAATGTCGTACGTAACTGATTAAAAACGAAAAAAAAACGGAAAAAGAAATACAATTAAAAATAAATTAACTTAACTTGATTGGCAAAACCGCATACACAGAAATTTATTGTGAATAATTCTGAAAAAAAGAAGAATTCTGTCACAACAACAACTGAAAATTTTAAAAAAGAAATTTCCATCAACAACAACAACAACAACAACAATTGACAACAGTCTGTCATCTGCAGCAGCAAACAGATAAAAATGAAATTCTCAACCAAATCCCTTTGAAACTTCTATGAACATTATTGCCCACCTCCCCATCCCCTCTAACAACAACAATACGCTCAAAAAGTTGAAAAGAAAATAAAGAAAACCGAATGTTAACCTTAAGGACATAAAGAGAGAAATCTTCTGGGAGTTTAAAAACACCTCGAAATGTCTATCTCTGTCCCAGACGAAAAACATGTTGAATGAATGAATGAAACATTGACTACGACTACGACTACGACTATGTGAGAGATGACAGAGTGACAAAGTCTACATATGTGATATCATAAAGGCGTATAAAAATTTAGAAATTGAAATCATCTTTTCGAAAGACAACAAAGGTCACGTTGCCTCTGGATGATCTTTAGCTTCTTTAACTAAAAAGAAACACAATCGAATTGATTAGACAGTAGAGTGCTGTTTAGAGCTGGTTATTGTTAAGCAAATTCAGCTTCTCCTAAGTGGTTTAGGAAAAGAGAATTTAGGTTAGATCAACCAGCACATTAAAAAGAATCCTGCGTTTATATACTTAAATACTGCCTATCCAATTCCTACTAGACTACGGTGACTTCACTTCATCTGTCAATAGTTGTTGCTATGTTTTTTTGATTACCAAAATGGCATTAAGTAAGTCGCCATCTGAATTTGGTGGAAATATCTAATATGACAGATAACTGGGCCCAGTTAAACACCATCAGCTTTGCTATAGTTCGATTTCTTCGAAGAAGAAAACACTTTAGTGTCCAATTACGATGGTAAGTGCTCGCATACTTTAAGGTTACCGATGTCCACTAAGGCTTTCGATAGCTTTGCTTTACTATTTAACTATTTATAAGGCTTTGCACTTTCTATTTCGGTTTTACTGGTCCCAGTGTCCCACATTGCTAGCATTTGCAATTCATATTCAAGAATTTTTAATTTATTTTTTGGTGAAAACTTTAATTACAATAAAAAACTAAAAAAACTAAGAAGCTGTTGTTGAAATGTCAAATCTTATGCAATATTTTGCTTAAAACAACACAAAAATGGTCATAAATTTTCATAACTCTGCTGCCGTAAATTTTTTAATATCAAGTCAGAATGAAAATGAAAATCTCTCTTTTTCCTCTCTGTGTCTCTCTTGTTTGAAATAGTTATTGTCTAATAAATAATAAAAATTTCAAAGGATAATATTTAAAAATAAAAAATACAACAAAAAAATTAAATCAAAACAAATGTATTTCGGTGCATGAGATGAGATGATGAATTCCATAAAACTAAAAATTAAAGTCGAATAAAATCTAAAGAAAATGAAAATAAAAAAATATGCAAATATTTCAATGGCTTTCATGCCTTTATGGCTTCATCGCATCATGCTTTTAACATGAACATGATTTTTTATTTGAATTGTTTTTTTATGAATTTTTTATACAATTTTCACACAGCCACTTACTACTACTGGCCTGGTATTAACGAATCATCACATCAGCCTTTTTTCACTGAGACTCAAACACAACACATCCATACACATCCAACAGTTAAAAAAAAGAAATGAAAACTTTTATATGTTTAATTGGATTCTTTAGTTAGAAAATGAAAAAAAAACAAATTGTAGAGAAATAAATCCACAGATATTCAAAAATTCAGTTGTTGAGATAAAGATTTCTTATTCAGCTCGTTGCATAAGTATTAAATCAAAACAAATTGAAGCGATAAGATTGTAAAATCAAATCGTAAAATAACGCCAGACAATTTAAAATAAATGGTAAGGAAGTTATATGCTATAAACACAATAAATGCAGCATTTACAATTGCAGCCTGAGGCAAAGCTGCATGCACGTTAGTTATAAAAAGGCAGTAAAGAGTACACAAGAAAAAAACAGTTAATTTATTCTTTATCAATTATGTCACTAAAATGTATGTATTGTGCTATTATAACCTCGATTTCACGCAAGTTATTATATGGACAACACTAATTAATCCACTCATCGCCAGTACATGTGAAGCATCAGCTTCGTCGCTTTAATATAAACATTTCCATATACATACATATGTACATACATACATAATTCGTCATTACAACCCAGGATAACAAACTAGCTTCTCACATCACTTATATTGTGTGTGTTAATTTTATTTATAAGTAAAGGGATCTACAGTTTAAAGTCGACTCCGAACGATAGATTTTTGAGAAACTTTTTCATGGCAATTTTATATTTACTCTCAGAGTTTTTGATAGAAATCTGTTGAGTGGAAGTCGCCGAAGAAATATTTTTTCATATTTTCGTTTTTATGTTTGACCTAGGGTTTGAACGGTGGCCTTACGTCTAATAAGCCAAAACACGATCTACTAGACTACGGCGACTTCATATATACGCATGTATTCTATTTTGACAGATTGCCGCGCTGCAAAGGCTGCGTTTATTATGTTTTTAGCAACAGTCACTCGAAAATCCGTACTACTGTTCTACGTTTTACTGGCAGTCAGTGAGTTTGAATACGCAAACACTAGGCGAATTAAAGTTCTATTCTGTCAGTTTCCATGTCATGAAACTTCTTTGCTAAGGTTTGTTTTATTATTGCATTATACTTCGCGATTGAACAGTACAATTCTTATCCAATAATCCACATTGATTTCGCCCTGGCGTTACAAAATTGACACACAAACGTAATATACTGTCACTACCTACCAGAATAGTGTAGGGATAGGATACGCAAACTAAAGGTTTGCTTTTATGACGCTGACAAAAGTGTTGGCGTTTATTTGTGCATCAAACTCAAACATACTCCACGACGATATTAAAGTTCAAATTACTCGGAGTGGCAACTTAAAAGCGGCAAATGTTAATAACGGAAATTCAGAGCGGAATTAAAAGCACAAAAAGGACAAAAAACAACAACAAAAGGAAAATAAAGTCAAGCGAAATGAAATTTTTTGGAGATAAATGAATAAAAGAAAGGAAACTCAAGTAAGCCAAACAGAAAATTACACCGTTTCCCTAATGAAATCAGGGGAAAGAAAACTGTAAAGTTTAAGGCAGTGTTTGAAGCTTAAAAACATTGGAAATCTGTTGAGTTTTTTGTTTGGCTCACTTGTCACTCTTGTCCTTACTGTTATACTAGGCTTGGGTTGCTTTGGTTGGCATTTGCATTCCATTTTGCCTTACACGATAATTTCCACTTCAATTAATGCGTAGTTTTGCTGACGAAAAACCGGCAATAATATGCGAAAACAAATGCGGGAAATGTTTGAACGAAATGAAAACAAAACATACAGACAAACAAATAAACGAATGTACACACCAACTGGCATAAGAACTAAAGCCAAGGCAAAGTATGCAAAATGAAATCGAAAAAAAAAAAGTTTGCTGAAAAAACGTTGCGTGTATATTGTTGCAACAAAGGCAACAACAACAATAACACTAAAGTAAACAATGAATAAAAAGGGGAAAAAATGATAACGAAATTCAAATAAAGATAAAAGGCAAAGCATTTAATGTTATAAAAGAAAAACAAACATTTGTACGTAGGTTGTGTGATAAGTACACACAGTTAATAATGGTAGTCACTGGTTATTGCAGAAATTATTGAACAAATTCTAGACATTTTTGTTAAACTTGCTTATTTCAGTTCTTGCTTTGCTGGGCTACTTCGAAATCATAACCATTTCGCAATGGTGCGCTTGTACCACACTTTGCAACTTTTCAAAACGGCGCGACTGACCATATACAGTCCTCATCGTGAGTGAAAACGCATGTGAATAAATAAATGGCTCCCGTGTGTGTACGACATCAGCGAAATGGTTGAGTTTTACAAAATTATTGTTAAGTACTTTGAATTGGTTGTAGCACGATCCAGCGACGTCTCAGGCCATTTATACGTCGTTTAATAAAACTGCCTAAACGAAGAGATGTAATTTTCCACAAACAGTTCTGGTGTATTGGTTTTACATTCAACATACGATTATACAGCTGTCCACTAGTCTATTGGAAACTTAGTATCGATTTGGTTGTGACGTTCGTAAGGATGAACAAATGGAAGCTCTTGGCGAATGTTCCAACATCTGTCAATATTGTTTACCTCAAAATGGTTCCATAATATCCATCCAATGTGTTCTTCACAATTAAGTTTTTCGCCAGATCGACGTAAAACCTTTCATCAAAAAACAAAAAAATTTTTTCTCAGTTTATGCCTCAAATGTGCCAACAATTTTTTGAGGGGAAAAAAGTGTTGCAGAAAACAAACAAAAAGGAAAAGTAAACAAAAAAAAAAACTGCCAATAAACATTACGGTGTGTGTGTGTGTATGTGTGATTTCAGACATTTACTCAGTCATTCATTCATCCATTCATTCATTGTTTCTAGACCAATGCCCTTAAGATGTTTAACAATTTATTCATCTTTCTAACAGACATACATACGGTCGGTCTGTCTGTGCATGTTGAATGTGAATGTTGGCATGTAAAGAGAAAACCGTCTTCATGTTGCTCTATTATGGTGCAATGACAAAGCAAGAGTCATAACGAGATGAGATGTGGCTTGAGTTGAATACTCAATTTGAATACTTGCAGTAAAATGTGAGATGAGAGAGAGATAGAGGAGAGAGAGGATACCAAAGAGGGATAAGAAATTAATAGACGACATGTTCAAGAAGAGTATACAAATTATAAGATTTTAAATGGATTATGATGAGGCCTTTCAAATTATGTGTATGGGATGCCAGAAATTAAGGACTTTTAAAATTGCTACCCTTGCGAATGCGGTATCAGAGTATATCGTACCATAAGATCCTTAGAGAATGTGTGCATCACAGCTAAGATTGCTTACGAATGCCGGGTGTCTCTGGAGGAGATAATAAGACCTTATTTCGGTTCATTGCTGGACATGGAAATATCGGAGGTAATAACAGGCCCGACGCACTTGTTAAAGCTGACTCCATAAAAAATTCAAACGAATTCCTACATGAAATTGCCGCTCCTCTGCATAGATGCAAACAAATGTTCACACATAAACTCCATTCATTGGCAAAGGTCTGATGGATTAATGAACCCACTTGATTCTATCTAAGAAACCTCATAATAGTGATAACGTGGCAAGTATGTGCATTTGCTTTCTTTAGGGACAATGTAACCGTTGACAGTATGGTTTCGAATGAATAGTTTGGCCGTAGAAGAGTAGCTAGAAGAACCATTACCATTCATTTCATACAACACATTACAAAATCCTTTCAACCCTCAATTCTAGCCTAGACATCATTTGCACGTGGTCGGTAGAGTGATCCAAAGTGACTTTAGATTTTCAGCCACCATCTCCTTCAAAAATGTTTTCAATCTTTTAAGGTTCTGTAACAACTTCTCATGCGGAAATCGGTTCATGCTTTTTTCTTTTGTGTTGACTCTTATGGATCACAACGGACTTAGTCTTGTATTAAATCTTATGCAAGTGAGTCCAAATGGCGTTTTATCTAATGTTGGATATTCGAAACAAGCTGTTTTTCTCGAGGATTTTCATCAGATTGCAACATTTTATTTGGTTTCATTATTACAAGTACAGGAATCGCTGAAACCTAACCTGCTTGTGTTTATTGTACCAGGACCATAAAACCTAATGCCATATCAGCTGAATACCTAGTGTTTTCCTTAAGTCTACAATCTTTTTGTTGGCGACCAGTTTTGACGCGTGTTAATTCAAGCTATTCTTAATCATGCAAGCTTATCTTTCTAACGCCATCTAGCGTCAGCCAATTTCTTTTATTTAATAAGAAATATCGATTACTGCACGCGGTCGTTGTAAAAATAATGGTTTTCATGCATGCTTTGATGGGAATGCCAATATTGATTCTTTAATTGTTTACACTAAACCCTTAACACTTGCCACATTCTGTAATAACACTCCAAAATTGTTTACTGTCTCCCTCTCTCCTTCTCTCTTTCTCCTGCTCTCACTTACACTTTAATTGATTGCTACACTAAATATTGAAATGGCAGCCCTGACTGCTGGCTACTGAGTGGTGACATATTGTGGGGGGGTGAAGACAATAAAAGCTGTTGTCAGCTCCACTAAACATGTTGCATTATTTGACACTCTTGTGGCATGAATGTAAGCAAAAAAAAACAAGAAGAAAAAAACGAAGAGAAATGAAAGCCTTTAAAATAGAAGGACAAGTTAAAGAAGAATTAAAAATGGAAAGAAAAAAAGGGAAGAGGAGAGAGAAAAAAAAACAACAGAAATTTATGTGTTAGAGGTACTACTGCCCCAATAAATAAAAATTGCGTCACATGCGTTCAATGAACTGTTGTGAACCCGGAAGGTAAAATATTTTTGCATGAAAAAAAAAAGCTGAGAAATTTGTTGTTGCCATTGCTATTGTTGTTGCTTTACAATTCCAATACAATCTATAAAAATACTGACAAACAGACAGACAAACAAATAGACAGCTACACAGAGCAAGCGAGACACATGCAAAGTAATTGGAAGAAGAAAACATTAAAATCGGAATAACTGGGGGAAAAGAAAACATACATAAATATTCATGACAACCGTCGCTACACTTTAAAAGTCATGCCAGACCAAGCAAGACAAACAATAGAACGCAACAGAGTCTGTTGGCATGTTTGTTTGTGTAGAAGTCAATGATTTCGTATCCAAGTATACCAGGTATTGAATGAATTCAATGAATTAACCCGGGCATTTCCGTTAATCGATAATCTCTCATGTTGTCTGGTTTTAAATGCTAAACAACTGTGAATAACTTAACAGAAGTAATGGCGGACCAGATAAATTAAGGCAGTCGTTGTAAATCAATAAAGAGACAACAAAATGTGTTTGAAATTAATTTATTCTCTGTTCACTACTGAGAAGAGGAATTTATAATCTCTAGTTCATGTTGCATAAATCCACTTAGAACGACAGTAGATGGTAGCGTGTTACTTTATATTGTTTGAATGGGGTGCGCTATGTATGCGTTTTGTTAATGTTGGAAAAACCCAAATGAAATCAATCTGACGAAATAATGATTATCGTCATACTAAATTAATTGCACATTACAACATTTTAATCAGGATTACGACCTAACTTTCCACACCACTCATGTTGTATGTGTTAATTTTATTCGCAAATGGTGGGACGTACTGTCTAATATCGACATAGAACGCTAGATTTCTGAGAAACTTTTTAAGACAATTTTTTCGTTTTGTTGAAGACGATTGAATTGGAGTTTGAATTGTTGCCTCACGTCTAATAAGCCACCACACTACCTACTAGACTACGGCCTCTTTCTTTCTTGCAGTATATTTCTGTGTAACATTCGTTAACATTAATGTCAAGTAACAGTAAATATCACCATAATTTTATAACAAAACTCTCTTATAACATTTCCTAAGTTCATGTTTAAGTACGTAAAAGTGTTGGCATTTGATTAATTCCCTTAAGATTCATTGATATTTTTAATTCTAATAACATCCTTCTCAACATACCCGTAAAATATTTTAAAGTATGAAAAGAGTGTGTAGCACTCACTGCATCCCTCACATAGATGGGCACTTTGCAGTACCAGTAAAATTTCAGTAAAAATTGATTTTTACTGATTACTGAAAAAAATTTCAGTATTCAGTAAAATTTTACTGTTAATGCAATCTAAATTTGAATGAAATTTAAATAAAATTTAAATGAAAAAAAGTAAAATTTTACTGTTAATGCAATCTAAATTTCATTTAAATTTCATTTAAATGTCATTTAAATTTAGATTGCATTACCAGTAAAATTTTACTGAATACTGAAATTTTTTTCAGTAATCAGTAAAAATCAATTTTTACTGAAATTTTACTGGTACTGCAAAGTGCCCATCTATGATCCCTCATAGTTTTGTGTGTGTATGTGTGTATTGAACTTTAAAGTTTAAACCCAAATTGATGATTATTTTATTAAATAACTCTGCACAAACTATGCACAGAATTCCACCACACTGTTACACCAACAGACATTGCGAAAATAGAAATAATTTTTCATGGGCAAACAACAACAAACATGTGAGTATTAAAAAGCATATGGTTATGCTCTCTTATATATATGAGGGTGTGTATGTGTTTTTTTGCTTGCCTGTAAATATGTATGTATGTGAGTTCTGTTGGTGTGTGCATTAAACATATTTGCATATACAGACATAAATCACTACAATAACAGCGATGAATAATATTGCCAATAACAAAGTATTTTTAGTTAAACAATGTCAGTCAGTGTCATTTATTAGTAAAATTTCTAAAAAAAAACAAAACATAGACTCAGTGATAGTCTTTCCCATTCTTTGTTTCTCTCGCTTTCATCTCCTTATACCAGAGGTTGGCACCAACAGCCGCCGGGGGCCAAACATCATCTGAACAGATGTTAAGCACTTTGCACAAAGTACTGAACGCATCTTTAAGACATAATTTTATTGGTAAAATTTCTTCCAATATAAAATTGCGAAAATTGATTAAAAAAAGAAGTTTAAACTTCGTTAAAAAGTAATGGCCTTAATTAAAAGAATGAATTGCATTTGTGTAGTACGTAGAAGAACTAGTAGGACGATATTGCACTGTTGAAACATTCAAGATAAACCCACAGTAAGAAATCCGAGAAATCATTTACTGTTATAATGTTACAATTACTGTTCGTTTGTTTCATAAGATTGCCATTAAATAAAGGTTTCCTAATGTATTTACATATACAAGTACATACATATATTGTTTTTGTTTGCAAAGTTAGCAACAGAATGAATGCATGGAACTGTGCGTATGATTAATATTGAATATAAATTTATTAGTCATACGTCACATGGGCTCTACAACCATTGTCTGCATTTATTTGTCTTGTAAACACTATTTGTTTAGAGTAGAGGTCGGCACGTATAGCCCCCGGGGTCGAACATCGTCGGTGTTTTACACACATAGGACACGAACATCAGCCAAGTTCGTAAAAAAGAGAGTAAAAAGGCATTCAGTTGCTTGTCAGTTTCTAACGAAAAGTGTTTTTAAAGTTTCAATTATACATATATAACATAATTGGCCATTACAACCCTTCAGTCAGGATTACGGCCTAGCTTCTCAACACCACTCATGTTGTGTGCGTTAATTTTATACATGAGTGGCGGGACCTACAGTTTATAGTCGACTCCGAACGACAGATTTTTTGAGAAGCTTTTCATGGCAATTTTTACTCTCAGAGTTTTGCCAGAAATCTGCTGAGAGGAAGTCGCCGAAGAAATATTTTCATATTTTCGTTTTGATGTCTGACCTGGGATTCGAACTCGGGCCTTTCGTCTAATAAGCCAACACACTACCTACACTTTCAATTATACACCCAAAGAAAAATTACGATAGGATTCACTAATATTCAATGGGATTCACCAATAACAATGGGAAATGATCTCGATTTTTGAAAGAATATTTCTTGGCGCTGTACATTTTTTCTATATTTTCTAATACATACATATACATATTATTAGTTCAATAAGTAGACTTGAAAACATTTCTAACAATTTTCCTCTGGGTTATACACATGCTTCTCACAACTACAGCCACATTTAAATTATGTTCTCTTTGTGCCGACCTCTGCTTTATACGTACACACACATACACTGAATTTCTCTTTGTACAACAATTTATCTCGTTTGAGAAACGACCTTGTGGACAACAGTTTACAATAAATGAAATTGATTTTGCTCCCAAGTAAGACGTATACGTTCTGTGTGTATGTTTTTTGAGATTCAATCTTTTGAAAATTCTTTGTGTTTCTTTGTGTTCTTTGTGGCAATTTACCAGAGCCAATTTACATTTCTTAGCAACGTATGTATATAGCCATTTAACATCAGGATATTTTTCCTAGTCCTAGGTAGTGTTGAATAACAGGAGAGAAGGCTCTTCTGCACGGTTTCCACTTGAGTGGGAGTAATTATTAACAAGATCCTATTAATTCCTATTTTCAAGTAGCCAATTATCAATTCTATCATGTAATTGTGACGTCACCGTAGTCTAGTAACTATTGTATAGTTTTTAGACGCGAGTCCATAGTTCCAATTAAAACGCAAACATCTCAAATCAAACCCTGCTTCTATCAGCGTAGCTAAGTGTCCTATTTACCTACCTGGGCATCATTAATTCCAGCATCCTTCGACCAGATTCAATATCCAAATTTTGTATTCGAAAGAGGGAGTAGACAGAGAGTGCAGTTGTATTACAAGAAATGATTTCTCCCTCCGATCAATACTTAATCTTAACGTTCAGATATTACTTGTTGTTGTTTGCATTAAGGAAGTATGGAAGCAATTGAAGGTATAATCATCAGCACTGCTCTCTTAGGAGTGGTTCTAAGCTTATCTTATCGAAAGAAGGGAAATGAGTTTGACATAAGATGCTGGTCATAGCATAAAAGATCCAACTAGTAGATTTTGAGGGCTGGGATTGTCCAATTGCAAAAGTGTCTGAAAACCTTGAACATCCTTAGCTGAATGTTAGAAATAATTAAGACCTTATTGAATAGGCTTTGGCTAGTGCTTTGGCCTGATTTAAAGCGACTTAACGTGAATCTCCAAAGTGGTGAAATTAGATTTATGTTTTATTGTCATGGTTTTGTGACGTTTTCAATGCTAAGTATCCATGATTCGTTACAATCCAATGACTGTTCGGTGCCCAATTAGAGTTCATGTACATGAAAGTAAAGGTTACTTGATCTAAAGGCATGCTTATGTAAAAAGTTAACGAAGCCGGTGACCGCTACTTGGCTTTTATTCCATGATCAGAGAAGGGAGTATTATAAATTCTCAATGAATTGTTTTCATTTCGTCGGTTCTTTGGCTATATGGCTTCCATGATCGGGCGAGCTTCGTTTATAAAGGCCTTTTAGGCTGATCTTTTTACTTCCAATTCCAATTTCCACAGCCTTAAACTAATGTTGTGTTGTTTCTGCGTTATGTTTCAAAACATTTATGCAATTACGTTTACAAAATTGTATTAAAAAATTGCATTTTTTCCTTCTTTCTTGTTTTTTAATCTCTTTTGCCTTTTTTTTGATTTCATTATGAAACGAGTTGAGAAATAAATCTGAGCGCGTATATGCCCAGAGCTGTTTAAGAAGATTTCTTTTATTTCTTCTCCTGGCTCTTGCAAATTTTGCAATTAATTCACAGAAAAGCTTTTGCCGAAACGATATTCAAATTAATTTCATTCCGATACAGCCAGTGATTTCCCTTAACGCAATACAACTTAAATAAAAATTTGTTTTGTAATAAAAAAAAAAAAAAATGAAACAAAAAGAAAAACAGAAATCATTCTTTATTTTCTTGTTAATTTGTTAATAAGTTTTGCAAAGATTTCGCCAGTTTCGTTAACAGCATTATCCCCAGCTGGCCCTTATTTTGCTGTATTCTGCACTCTCTTTCTAGCTGATTTCCGTTGTAATTTCTGGAGTAAATTTTGTCTCCCTGGCAATTAGTTGCACTTAATTTAGTAGCGTTTTAGGATAATTTACGCTCTCCTGCATTACTTTGTTCATTCTGTTGCCATTACTCCTTCGTTTGTGGCCGGGGGGAACAATATTTTAATTGGAAAACATTAAAAAAAGGACATTTTTTTCAGTTTCTTTTTAATTTTAATCTTTTAATTTGTCATACTCCTGTGAGGACAAATAATTCAACGAAGGCTTCTAAGGAAATTATGTTGCAGCAAAAGGAGTACATACTTGAAAATTTTTATTTTAAAAATAAGGAATAAGGAAATTTAAAGCTGTTTGCCGCGTCAGAAACTGATGATAACTAACTTAGGTTAAGTTAGCTTGGGTAGCAAAACCCTCTTTAATGAAGAGGTTCCGCTTAAGCCAGCATTTAGGATCATTGTGATACCACAGTGTCTTAAGAAAAGGATGGAAACTATCCTGAGTCCAAAATAAATCTTGCTGTTGCAGCAATCTTTATATTAAAGAGCTCAAAAACCTCCGTCTCTTAGTGACAAGATCAGGGCACTGGCTCAAAAGGTGGAAGACACTCTCTTCCTTCTCCTCAGACCCACAGCTCCTGCAGAAGTCATTTGCCGGAATGTCGAGTCATGCGGCATGCCTACCAAAAGGATAGTGGCCCATAAGAGTCGCCAATATGCGATGGATGGCCATGCGATTTAAGTACGGAAGTAAGTCAGTCCTCTTCTTGTCCAAATGTGTCCAGCAGAGTCTAGCAATATTGCACGCATCTTTCTGCTGCCAACGACATTGAGATTCGCAGGGAAGCGAATGGACAATATCGAAATTCACCGAGGTAATTGCATTAACTATGCCCTGCAACATACATGAGATGACATACATAATTTGTCATTACAACCCTATAGTCAGGATTATGGACCTAGTTTAATGAGTTGAGGGACCTACAGTTTCAAGTCTGTTCCAAACGACAGATTTTTGAAAAACTTTTCATGGCCATTTTTTTGACGCCATTGCTGAGAATAAGTTTTGATGCTGAACCTGGGGTTTGAACCGTGGGCTTACGTCTAATAAGCCAACACACTACCTACTAGACTACGGTGACTTCACATACAGGAGATTGTTTAATTTTATTCCCGTATGACTATCATACAGTGACCTTTTCTTGTGTTAAAATGCAAGCATAAGATGATTTTCCCCTTGCTTATGCGGCTTATCTAAGGATCTAACGTTTTTGTTTGATTCTTATGACCGTATTAAATCATTCGTACCTTAATCATTTGAAATAAAGAAAGAAAGAAAGAAAGAATTTATCAAAGAAAGTTCAACAATCTACAATGGAACTTTACACACACAAAAAACATGAGTTGCCTGCTCCTTAAACAACGAAATGAATGTAAAAATTGATTTCATTACTAGTAGCACGTACATATCTATTGTGTGTTTTTATTTCGTTTTCATTGCTTTATTTTACTTTGCTTTGCTTGTTTAACTTAAAAATTATCATCAGCATCGGCATCAGCATCAGCATCAGCATTAGCATCATATCAGATGATCATTAAAGCGACATTCATTCAGTCATTCACTTGCATGTACATTTATTGTTTGAGGCAAATAAAACGTAACGCAAACGTTAACGTAACGTAATGAAATATAATTTTTTAATACAACATTTCTCTTTACAAAACCATTTCTATTGTAAATCATTTGTTTCAATTCACTTTTCTTTCTTTCATTCATTTTCTTTTCTTCAAAATTCCTTTGTTTGTCACTCTCATTCATGCTGCATGATGGCCGTCAGTCGTCCATTTATTCACTCATGCACTCTCACTAGCTTATATAGTCAACCATTCTTGAACATCCTTTCAAATATCAGCCATCCATCCATCCATTCAATCCATCTATCATAGAAGAAGAGTACATGTGAGGCATAATGACAGTACGAGTATCAACAAACTACTGTCATTATTATGAAAGTAAATCTTGTTTAACATTTCATTTCATCTCTCACTCTCGTTCTGTCTCCCTCCAGCTCTTTTCCATTATAAATATGAGCTCCTATATATGTGTATATATGTGTGTATGTGTTGTGTTTCTTTTTCTTCGTGTTTTTTTTTTTTGGTTGCTCAAATCCTTATTGCAGATGAGACATGATTTGCATACATTTTCAGTTTATTTTGTGCTCTCAAAGCAATGTGAATGTGAGTGTGTGTGTGTGTTTCTTTGTATTGTGCTCTGTTGTATTGTATTGTATTGTCAAAACACACTGAAGAGTGTCATTTAAATTTCTTACAAAAAAAAAAGAAAAACGAAAATAGAAGAGAAGAGTAGACGAAGAGACAGATGGGAAGCCATTTACTTTTGTTTGTCTAACAATCTGTCTGCCTGTCCCTTTGAATGCCACACGTTAAAACTTCTATTTCGTTGAATGTGCATAGAACGTGTATGTGTGTGGTGAAAACGAAAAATAAATATTTTCTCTTTCTGCTTTCGTTTGTTCGTGTATGTCACATTCATTATTAGAATTTATGGCATTTGGTTCATTTATATGACAACAGTTACTGTGTGTTGTTATAGTTGTTGTTGTAGTTACCATTTCTTCGATTTTTTTTCTGTCGTTATAAATGAATTATTGTTGTTAGGCTTCAGGTGGATGGAGTAATACTTTTTGAGTTCATAAGTGGCTCAGGGGGAGAGAGAGGGCGAGTTATTCATTTTGGTAGTCAATGTTATTGAATAAATATGACAACCGTTTCGTTTCGTTTCATCAATTTTTCTTCCAATTCTTTGGCATTCTTTTCGTATTTGATTTTGAATTTGAGTCGCACTTGATTTGTGTTGATTTAAGTTTTGTTTGCTTTACGAAAGACATATGGAAAGCAGAAGGAAGTTAATTGGTGGGTAAACTGATTGAAATATTGAAAAATAATACCCGATAATTTCAATTTAAGTGCTGGCACATGGTTATTATGGTATTTGTTACGTGTATACATACATACATACAGGCAGTTAAATTGAACAATCGAAAGCGATTAAGACACACATAAATTGAAGAAAAGAAAATTTTCTTTTGAATTTCATGCCATAAGAGATTTATTCCACATAAGGATAGGAATTTGCATTAATTACTGCCAATTAGATTGTACAAAGATCCTATAATACTTACTTGAATGTAATGGCAATACATGTACAGCGTGTAAGAGGACTAAGTTATCGAAATATGTATGTATTTTTGACTGCCTTAATCTGAAGTAAGATGTGCTATTTCTTTCAATGAACGCATATGAAGCTATGACCTATAATACAAAGTGCTTTGTTTTCCTTTTATTATATGGGTAGTCGTCTTGCGTCTATAAAAATCCGTTGTGCCCATTCATTTAGAAAATTCAAAGAAATTAAGGAGCAAATGGGTGAGTGCTTAATTATCGTATTCCCTGCGGATACAAAAGTCGTGATCAGTAATCATACCAACCCCTTTGCTTATTTGCTGCCAACACAGGTGATCATTTGAAAAATTCGTCTTGCAATGCGTGATATAGATTTCCTATCTCCGCCTTCAGTAAGTAGAGTGGGTTACCAACCATATGATGAGCTCACTGGATGCCAAATTACTAGTAACTAGGGTACCCATGGTTGAGTTAAATCGAGGTATATAGGTTGAATTAAATCGAGGAGCTCTTCTGGTTCAATACGTGATATACCAGAGATGTTGTGTAAAAAACAGTCTTCAAAAATCCCATTTCGGCGGTTTTAGGAGCTGGACTAAGGGTCGGCTGTCGTTTCTTTTCCCGACAATACTTATTTTTTAAAATAGATCGAGGTCGGATAGCGTTTGTTCAAATCAAAGTTTGCACGAGAATGAGTGTGCAAGTTTTTCGAGAATGAGTGTATTTAATTCATTCCTATACACTCTAGTCAACTGGTAGTTGCCTCTGTATATCGACAGGCATAAATAACCATTTAACAGATGTATTCACGCCATTCATTTTCAGATAGATGTGTATGCTTTTTTAATGGTCACAATCTCCGTCTAAAAGACCTATGATTCTGGTTGCTCGAGTCATTAATGTACACCTTGATATAAAAGCCACTGGGGAGATTGCCCGATTCAGTTTGGAGCGTGAAGTGATTGTCATCTCGAACCTGCAATCAACGTTGAATAGCGGAATACCATAATTATTCCAAAGAACAATAGTCTTAGTGCACTACAGACGGGTGTTGCCAGAATAAACAAGTAAATTCAAAATAAATACAGCATCGGATTGAGATTTGCGGGCGTCACTACATTCTCATAAACATCAATTAAAAGAAAAATAAATTTCTTGACTGGTGAATCCCTCCTTAATGATTTTTTTAATTTTTTGAGATATTGAATGAATGTAGAAAATAAGCTTTAATCGCCTACATATTTGTCTTGTTCTGGACTATGATCACATAACGCAATTCTGCTTAACACAATTGCATGCAGAAAATGCTTAAATTAGACTGTAGTAAGGATTTGTTATTTGGCGATGTAATTCCAGATATCACAACCACATGGTAGAGTAGTCTTTAGATTTCATTTTCATTCATCAGAGAGCAAAATGAATCATTTCTTATTGCCACAGCCTCCTCTAGAGATGACCAATTTTGACAAAAAAACTTTTCTTTTTTTTTCTTTTTTCATTTCAAACAATTGAATTGAAATGCATTTACGATTTTGTTTTACATTTTAACAATAGCTAACGTTTGTTGAAAATCAATAAAAAAATGTCTTTTTTAATTTTCCAAATACTTCAGAAAAATACAAACGAAAAAGAGGAAGTAGAAGTAGAAGAGTAAAGAAAAGATCAACGCAAACAATATTTCATTTGTATCAACGCCATCATGCGATACTTTTTAACTGGAAGCTGGCAAAAGTATTTGCAATTTTTCCATCTTTCCGGTTCATTGACTTTAAATACTATGACGACGAATGCTATGAATATTAGAAGAGCATAAGTAAGCGAAGAGTGTGTGATTGAGCAACAACAACAACAAAAATTTTACCAAAAATGTACTCCGTATAGTACTTCATACTAACACACTCAATACACACTTTAATACAAAATCAAGTGAAAATTTACAAAAAAATAAAAAGAAGAAAAAATTCAACATTTTATAGAATTTGTTATACAATACATTAGACAAATACAACAATAACAAAAAACAAATAAAAAACGAGATATTTAGAGAAATATAACAGTTACACAAACGAAAGGAAGGAAAGGGAATGAATAGACGGGCAAATCCCTGAACAAATCATGCTGCACGTAGATACACATACGAACGCGATACGATGCGATAAGTTTTTCTTTCTTTTACTAGGATTTTTTGTGCCTGAACAAGCTGCAAATGCATGTTTTTCTATGTGGAAACTTTCTCTGGAAGCTACAAATTTATTAGTGAGAGCGGATGAGATAAAAGCAACGAAAGAGAGAGAGACTCAAAAATAAAGGGAATTTGTGGTTACAGTTAAAAACTGTAATATTTTCTTATTAACAAAATAAAAACAAAAAAGTATCTGAACAAATGTTTGAAACTACATGCGGTATCATATGGTTCGGAGAGGTAAATTTTTACCTTGACGGAGCTAAAGGAGTTGTTCAACGTAATTATGCATAGCCTTATGAGTTTCGCAGGAATACCGAGCTCAGATATTGCAGCAAAAATACAGCTAGGCTGCCTCGTTGTCGACGTAAAGATGATGATTGTTGACTTGTTTTTCATGGCACTTCTCCAATATTTGACATAATGTGAAGAGATGAATGTTGGACTTACCAGGTCTGATAATTTCCAATCAGTGTTTAGACATTGGGCATCAGTCGTTCACAAAATAAGCTCGTGGGAACCTTATATGGGATAGGGGGTTACAATCGCTGGGCATACTTTTCTGTAGCCATATCTATTAGATAAGCTGGTTGATGCACCCTACCAGTTTCATGCTTTCGATTTCCACAAGAGACCCTGGTCTTTTACACTACATCGAGATGATGTAGTCAAAATTGCACATTGAATCCTCTTCTTCGAGTATCGGATGGTTTTTATGTTCAAATTATATTGTGTCCATATTTTTCCTACTAGGGGATACAATGCAGTTCGATTTGCTTATTCTGTTAGAAGAGTGTTAATTATGTGGCATTGTGAGGATTTTAATGAAATTTAATTACTTATTATGCTCCTAACAGAATCAAATTCTGTTTGTTTCTGTCTGTTTAAATTCCAGCCTTTATTCAGTGACTGAGAAATGAATTTCAATTCTTTATTTATACACCCATTGTATAGTTTTAAACAAAAATTTGTTTTCCTTGTTATTCTTTGCAACTATCATGCCATAGAAAATGCATTCATTTAGTCATTCAGTAATTTATTTCATTACAATCATTATGTCAGCTATTCAGCCAGCCCAGGATATCCCTCATTATTATCCGAGCGCGCCCTCTGTTGTAAATACAAAATTATACACACACACACATAGACACACTGATAGTCAAGTCATGAAGTTAATGGAGAATGAAAACAACCAAGCAACCAACATATTGATGTTGTTGTTGTAGTTGTAGTTGCAGTTGCATGTTTTAGAAAATTTTCGAAAATTTAATTTTAATTATTGCCAGCACACAAACAACACACACACACAAACTCACAAACACAAAAACGTCCATTTAACTCAATTAAATTCATCATTATCGCCATCATCACTATTAACATCATTATCGCCATTACAAGGAAAACAAACTAAATATACTCGGCAGACGACCAAACTAGTGAACGACGACCGAACGAACGAACGAAACGGAAATACAATTAAAACAACTTGTCTGCCAATACGTCTAAATGCTTTTCTCTTTCGCTGTCTCTCTCTCTCTCTCTCTCTCTGTTATATTTACAACTATTCGATATTGTTTTCCCACAAGTAACAACAACAACTACACCAACAACAATGGCAGAAACAATGCAAAGTACTCAACATAATTATTTTGTTTTTCCCTCGAACCCCCCATAAATTTTGATACACAATTCCTAATGATACAACATATTTGTTGTCAGTCTTTCTATGTGTATGTGTATGCATGTGAGTGTGAGTGTGGGTGTGTGTATGTGTATTTGAAAGTCATTGAAAATTGTGTTGAATTACAGTTTTGTTGCCGTTACTGTTTCAATTTGAAAACGAAAAAAAAAAAAAAATAAAAAAAGAAAAGTTTTCTTTCCTGCATTCTCTTCATTTGCAAAGTTTATTAAAGTTTTGGAAAAGTTTGTCGGCTGGGAAATATTTTTTCTAAATTGTAGGCCGTCCATCAGGGCTGAGTAGTAGTTGTGTAAAGTTTTTTTTTTAAATTTTTTGTTTTCGTATGCGTTTGTATTTGTAAAGCAGCTGCTCTCAATTGTTATAATTTTTCTACCAAAAAGGAGAAGAAGAAAGAAAAAAATGTGAGAAAAAGAGTGTAAAAAGAAAAATTGTGTCAGATTTTTAAAAATGCATAATGAACTGCATTGCAACAGAAGAAAAATGAATTAAAAGTTAAAGATTGTAACGAATTTAGAGGCATGCTACTCAGGTACATACTTACATACTTACTTACCCAATTGGTCATTACAAACCTTTAGCCAGGACAACGATCTGCCGTCATGTTGTGTGCTTTAATTTCTACCCATGCATTAAGGATATGAACTTTTTAAAAATTGAGTCTGTAAGGCTTTCCTAATAGTCTATTCAGAGAACCCTCTGACCTTTTAATATAAATAACGAATATCATGGAAAGTTAGTCAGAAGGACTCAATAAGCAAGGTTTCTCACCGTTGTACGCCCTACACATTATCGAAGAGGGTGTGGTTTCGACGCTAATGACAGAGGCTAGCCAATTATCTCATATTTCATCTCATAGGCAGCAGATTAAATCACAATCTGAGATACTAACCTTAATTAATGAAAGTGAATCAAAATAATGAAAATAATAAAGAATGAAGAAGGTACGTGGTGCCCCTAAGATATTCCTTGAAAGTAACTAATTTTGTCAAAATTTATCACAAACGGAGTTCACGTTACCATTCGATTGGTTTTCATTATTTTTTTCTCTTTGCTAGTGTCTATTTTGGCTAAAAAAATCGTAGAACTGTTAAAGAAGTCTGGTTTTCATGGTACAAAATCTTATTCTTCAAACTCCTATCCAGGATCGAAACGCATCTGATGCAATGCTAAACATTGATTTCTGTAGAGGCAACCAGTACAGATTTTCTGTAATTCCGCATGTTTTTTTGAAGCAGAAATTTAAATTTTTTTTCTAGTAATGTGGTATGTGTGTGTTTTCCAAACACATAATAGTCATGTATTGTTACCAATTTGTTTGCAATTGAAAAATATTCACCATTTCCATGTAAATATGACCCATAAAATGTTTGTAATCTCATCTGCTTCCAACTGCTACGTGAAATATTATTCTTTAGAAAATATTATGCATACGAGGTTGGGTACAAACATTTTTAAGAAACTTATCATTCAAATTCAAAGGAAATCTAATAAAATTATGCTACGACTGACGTTCAAATCGTTATACGAGCATAAACACTAGTGCACGTGAATAATGTGTGTATAAATGTATGTAAGTATGTGTGAGTAAACGAAAGTGATGTAGGCAAGAGGGTATGTGCATGTGTTTGTACTCTTTCAATGCTGCAAAATGACTTTTAACAGTTATTTTCCTGCTCTTCTTTGTTTCTTTCCGTTTTTTTTTCCTCTTTGCTTTTTGTTCCTATAATACCTTATTATCTTTATTAAAATGTAAACATCACACACAAAACAACCAAAGAGAGAGAGAAAGAGAAAGAGAGAGGGAGAGAGAGAAGAGAACTGAAACAGAGAAGAAGAAAAATAAAAAGTAAAGCCAACGAAAGGGAGAAAACAAAACTTAATGCACTCTATGGGTGAGCACGTGTGTGTGTATGTGTTTGTTTGTATGTATAATTGTGTAGAATTTTTAGAGCACATAACAAATGAGTCTAAAGGGAAACAGGAAATGAGGTTAAGTGTGTTTGTTGGTATGTGTAGATGTATGGGGTATGTTAGTATTAAAATATATATACTTATGTGTGTTGACAGATAATTAAGTTTTAACCTTTAACACTAACAGTAGCACTTTTTTTCGTTGTTGTTGTTGTTGTTGCTCTTTTCATTCATTCATTGTTGCTGATAAATTTCATTCACTTCGTTACTTCGTTATTATCCCAGTTTAACATTGACTTGCTCATGCTTCTTCCTTTTTCAACTTCCTCGCTAAGGATATTTATTTTATATTTTCGTTCTTGTTCTTGTTGTTTCAGTTGTCTTTTATTATTATTTCCTGTAAGTGTTTTTCTATTGTTTTCTTTTTAGTTTGTCTTCTTTGCGGGCATAAAATAATTCATTTTTGTTGAGTAAATTCTAATTTGAATTCATTATAATGCATTACACTATAATACACACACACACACATATGCACTTACACTTGCAAAGTAATGGTAACAGAGTTCATTGCACTTGATGAATGAAACGATGCAACGTTTAAACCAAAATTTATAGTTTCGTTACAAGTTTAGGAGTTGAGCAACAAGACACACCAAAAAAAAAAGAAAGAAAAGGAAAATCTGTGTTAATAATTCAATTATTTTTAAATAGAAAAATTACTTAAGCATAGCGTAGTCATATTCAATTTAAAACACCAAATTATACAACACCGAAGCAATGCAATTTGGGGCATTTGAGGCTATTGTTGCGCAATTTTTTCCATTTATTGTGTGACACTAAGGCAATATAAAGTCATTGAGAGACTTTTGAAAATTTTGCCACATTAGAAGTCACTTTTTAATCGGCTGATTATTGGAAATAAGAAGTGAATCCAACTCGTTCTTACTGATACAATTCAGTCATTATTATGACCTAGCGTAGCACACCACCCATGTTGTGCCTCACGTCCAGTAATCTAATACACTACCTGCTACACTAAGCCATACCCATACAAATGATATAAAATATAAGAGTATAAGAAATGAAGTAAAGTTTGTTTTGTATTTGTATAAAACGAGAAAGAGAAGATGTTATTGGCCGCAAATATTCCATCACGACAACACTCGGCCACATGTTGCAAGACCAGTTACAAAATAACGATGACAACATTTCGGTGCAATTCGAAGGATGCAAATAATTCTTATTGGAATATGCTTTTATTCGTTCTTAAGACGGTACTTTCGAAGGAATTCTTCATCTTCAATTTTGGAATTGTTCCTACTGCTTGCTTCACCACATTGATTGGATGTCCTCTGGGTTCCAGTCTGCCTTCTTAGATGCCTTCGGTAAATTATTGCTCATAAACAAATATTAATAATCGTAGCCAAGCTTGTAAATTTAAAGTTTAAAATACCATGACAAAGTGTACAAATGATTCGGTATAACCGCACAATTCACTTCTGTTTCTGCTGTTCTGTCAGGTAATAGAGCGTCTCATTGATTGTTTCCTATTTTTTTGTTTTCGTTTTTGTTTTTATTAATACCTACCATGACTTTTATTCCAAGCAAATCCTTAGGAAGTGCCAACGACTTCATTCACGAGACTTTTAATACCCATCAGTGGTAGTTTTTTTTTCTGAATTTTTTCTTTCTTTTTCTGTAATTTTGTAATCGTCCTACGTTATCTGAAGACACAATGTAAGTAAATTGTCTGTCTTTTGGTGTTTGGCGTTTGGCTTTTTGCCGTTAACAAGCTATGCTCTACAACGCAAATAAACTCCATGAACATGGTGGCTAAAATGGATGGCCCCAAGTGTTAAAATGTGTTAAAAAGTCTTGCAATTTAATTCAGCATAGAAAACGCCCTCCAAATACACCCACACTCATCTACAGAAGAGGGGTTGTGAAGTGGGCAGAGGGATGGTTAAGAGAGAAGAAGAGGCATTAACTGCATAAAAACCCATTTGCAACACAACTTTAAGCCACAATTCTTAGATACAAGACTACAAAAGTAAAATCAGAGAGAGAGAGAGAGAGAGAGAGAGAGAGAGATAAAGAACCGAAAAAGGGAAAATGGAAGGAGGACAAGGAGTAGCAAAAAAAAAGGAAATTCATTAGAGTATCTTGCCATGGTTTTACAAATTGCAGCAGCAGATAACAACAGTTGACTTTAAACAGCTTAACTTGGCTTTGTTGCAGGTAAAAGCAATTAAAATCAAATCGTTTTTGTCTTATTTTTCGTCGACTTAAAATAAAAATAATCCGCCCCTCTAGCAGCAAAAAGATTAAAAAATGCGGTCTTAATTGAAACCCGATAAAGAGAAAAAATTTTCTTGTGTCCGTATGACATACTGCTGACCCCATTTCTTAAGAATGTTTTGTAATCAGTTTCATGTCAAGAAGATACACAGGCTAATATGAGCAAGAGAAATAAGGAATGCGACAGGAAAAATTTAATTAAAAGCAATTTTCCTGATTTTGCTCAATTTACAACTCAATTATGCGGTAATAAATGACATCGCAATACCTTTAGTTTACCGAAATGGCAATCAAATTGAGATAAAATGCATTTTTTTTTTTTGGAAACTTATATAACTTAACTTCACTTGCTAAGTAATAAAACAAAATACTTAGGAGGTGACTTTCCAATTATGCAGTACATTGCGTTGGAATTCCCGAGAGTGCTTTACAGGTTAAGGGAAGATGGGAGTTTGTGTTGACCACCAGTGTTATATCTTTGTCATCATTTTTATTTTCAGGATAATATACAAATTTTAACAAACTGTAATGCGACGGAGTGTACGGGGGGAATCGAATACACAATCTCGATTTTCGCAGATTTAAACACCAAACAAGAGACTATTGCGTTACGCAGGTATTGCAACATGACATGCACCAAGATCCAAATTGTTTGCTTATTAAGTGCATTGATTTCTTTTAACGATAAGAGAATACATTTGACTTTACGTACTATTTTTTTTACTTACTTACACTTTAGTAAGGATTACAACCTAGCTTCGCACACCACCCATGTTGTGTGCGTGTTAATTTTATCCATGAATGGCGGGAATTACAGTTTTAGGTAGGTTTAGAATGACTTTGTTTGGTGCTTGCCGAAAATTGTTTATGTTCAGTTCAGTGTTCGTAGTGCAGACTGTAGTCTATTTGTCCGTGTAACACTCATCCTTCTTTAGCCATGTGAGTGTCTGTTGTTGCGTGAGTTCCTATTGCCGTATTCTTATAAAGTGCAATTTGATTTGATGAGCAGAATAAAGCCGGCCGTTTACTTTGCCCAACGGTATTAAAACATAAATTAAAATACAATTTTAATTTCTATACATGAAATTGCTTTTTAGCTGTATTGGAACGTTAATAACCATAATTTTCGAACCATGAAATCTTTACAGTCAGCAAAACTCCATGTTGGATGTATAAAAAGTTGGAATAAATTGACGGTTATACACAGAATGTGACAGTCGAAGTAACCGTTACAGGAAAACGCTTACTTAACGATTTCTGCTTTAATTGGAGCACATTATTTTTGTGTAACCTGCGTGGGTCTAACAGAAGGGCGTAGACAGAAGATATTTACTTACGTTATCAAAAGAAACAAGATTTATTTTCTTTTGCAACATTCAGTGTCCAATAAAGGTGGTTTCATTGAATTTTAAATTTAATTTTTCCTTGATTTTCCTTTAATTGAGCAGTTAAACTTTAATTTTTTCAAATCCACACCACTAAACTAAGCAGGCATTTTCTTTCAGTGTAAACCCACTGTACTGTACTCAATTTAATTGCAGACAATTAAAGCACATTTACTGTGATAGTCAGTCAGCCAGTTGACTACTTTAATTCTCTTTATTATTGTGTTCTTTCAATTTCAATTATTAATACAATGTTGTTGCTTTACACACATCGATGATGTTTTATAATTAATGGTAGGATTTTTTTCTCTCTCCACTTCTCTCTCTCTCACTTCCACTCTCTAGCTCTTTGCTAACGGCATGCAAATTATTAATTGATTTCCACAATCATAACCACAACTTGGCAACTGGAATTAAATAAAGACGGGAAGATGGGAATGAAGTGAGTATGCAAATGTAAACAATGTCTGGACGTGTATAACATTGCATTACATCTGTGTATTGTAAAATCAGATGTAAAAGGAAATAATTAGACGGATTGTATTGTAAAATGTCATTTTATACCAATACCACAATCCATATCTTTGTGCACATACACATACACACATAAACAGTTTCGTAAAGTTGTGTAGTATTGGAAAATAAGTTAAAGTCAGTGAAGCATGACATGACATGACAAGATACTCCACTGCTACATTGTATTACTTTGCATATGTAAATGTCGAATAATAGAATATTCTCGAACGAGCGATTTGTGGCTGTTAAGTACACATGTTGAACTTAAGCATGGAATATGGCTTCTATTGTTTCGATAACTCGTAACTTTTATAAAATTTTAATGAATTTTCGATCATTTATTCGAAACGCCAATTACGTTCAAGACCCAAAATCAAAAAAATTAAAGAAAATACCTTTTTGTCGGTAAATCACATGGTTTTGTTGGCCTGTTGTCAATAGAATTTCATGAGTTGCTTACGCTTAGAAATTGTTGTTGCAATAAAGTGATCAACTTCAGTTCGGTTTAGTTATAATCCTGAAAAAAATCTTGTTATATGCATAGATCGATATCATTTACTAAAGCCAACCTGGATATAAGAATTCCGAACTAATTTTTCGCTTGTTTTGCGACATTGAAGTTGCCATTGTCTTGTGGGCTTATTGGACAAGAGGCCACTGTTTAAACTCCAGCTAAGACATCTCAAACAAAACAAAACGGCGACTTCATTTCAGCATTCTTCTAGCAACATAAAATAAAATTGCCTTGAAAAGTATGTCAAAATCCTGCCATTCGCACTGGACTTTAAACTGTAGGTCACCGTCACTCATGGATAAAATCAACACACACAACATTAGGTGGTGTGTAAAGCTTGATGGTAATGATCAATTAAGTAAGGTTATAATTGAACTTCGTAGGCTAGAAGATATTCACAGAAGAGTTTTACAATAAGACAGCGGGAGGGGTGAGCAGTTATGATAAGCGTAACTATTCTGTTATTAATTCGAATAGTGTAGTCTTTTAGAAGATTTAATATAGTTCACTAATCATACGATGATGCGAGATAAAAGGCGTCTATGATATGCATTAAGGTTTGGTGATACAGTGTAAGTGATACTGAAGCTCTCTTGATGGTTAAAAAAATTGATAAACTGAAGAGCTGTTTGAAAATCTCTTAAATTAAATTATGGAGTTCTTGGGGTATCTACCACAAGAGATCGTAGATAATAATAGCAAATATGTACTTCAGGAAAATTAATTTTCAAGAAAGTAAATCTAAATTAAAAAATTTATTTAAAAAAAAACGCCAGTACTTTTTATACAACCTAATATTAATAATTCTCGCACATGTCGTTTCTATAAATTTCTACAGAACTATTAAAATAAAAAAAATGCACTAAAATTTTTATTAAAGGAAATTGTACAATATATTCCCATTTTTTCGTATTTTGCTTTTATTTTAAATAAAACATCACAACCATAAAAAAACCGCCAACAATTTAAAACATTTCAGTGAATAACAGTAACAATGGCAAAATAGATGTTTTATATGCTTCTTCTTTACATTATATTATTTACAAAAATATCTTTATTTGTATTTTGTATGGGGGAAGGGGAGATGTTCTTACTACGCTTTTGTTTCTCAAACTATTGCTTGATTCATGTGCTTGGCAATAACCACAGCGGCAAGGACGGTAAATAAAATGTTTATATTGCACAGATTCTTTCATAACGTTGAACAATTTTCACAGCAGACTTTATAGTATAGAAAATAAGAATAAAAAAGACATGTAATGTACATGGAAATTAAAATGTAAATTTTTTTTATTGAAAACGGCCATTTAAGTGGATAGAAATTTTCATTCAAACGCTTTACAAATGCTAAATATTAAATATTAAAATTTCAATGAATATTTGAAGTATAAATTAAACCACAATTTTCATTTCAATTTTAAAAAAATTATTCAAACTCTACGTCTTTGCAGTAGTTAATGCAGTTTTCCCTTTTATTGCCTCACATATCCATATTTTTTTTACGCCTTTTAATAGGCAACTATTTTACAAATTAAAGTGTTTGACCTAATTTTTCTTCTTCTCCTTATTTTCTTATTTGCTTTGCTTATGTAAACAAACAAATAAATGAGTGAGTTCACACGTTCTTGCATACACATGCATACACTCTCAGTTAAAAAAGCATGCTGCAATGTAAACAAATGCTACACACACATGCATCAGCAAAACAATAACAATTGAAACACACAAACAAAAGAGAATATAAAGCCCTGTTATGTTCTATACAAATATGGCCATGCATACCATATTTGCTTATGCAGGAGGCATACATGTGTGTGTATGAAAAAGAGAAGAGGCTTCATAGTCATGTCTATAGTTGTAATTACAATTAACTGTCTAAAGAGAATAGTAATGAAAATAATAAACATTTGCATTGTCACATAAGCACACACCTTCATACACATGCATACACACTTAAACATATAAACCACGCCATTAGGGGCATTTAATTTTACTCTTCTTTTCATAGAGAGAAAAAATAAACACAAAATCAAAATTGTTAACAAAGACTCGGTACACATACTACAAAAAAAACTTTAAAAAAACAAAGTAAAGAGGATTTAAAAAAGATTTCTCTCTTCCACTCTTCTTTTTTTATTTTTTAATGGTAATATGGAGCTCATGACTTTTCATGTTACAGTGAAACAACTAATTTGAACTACACCATAGTTTCAGGCAAGGAACACTGGAACAAAATATATATAGTGATTGATAAAAAGATATATCGAGAAGCAAAAATTTTTATAGGTTGGATTTCGTAATCTTACTTCCTTTTATGCAGTCCCATACCATTACATTGCTCTGCTCCCCACGGTGTATATTATTATATAATTAATGATGTCATTAAAATCCATCAATCAACTATAAATTGATTGATTAAGAAAGGTAAGTATAGTTATAAGCATTATTGAGTATGTATTTGTAATGTGTAGTTAAACTTAATTGGTACACTGTAATAACAAGACAGACAATGACAAGTATGACAAAGTAAATGCAACAAATACAAAAAAACTGAGAGTGAAATTGTATTTATTCACTACATTCATACACACACATACATATGTACGCTTATAAAATGAAAGAGAGTAGAAAAAAATTTACTGTTACAAAACAAAAATGTTATTATTGTAAAAGCATTTTACGAATGATGTGACAATATGAATGAGAGTGTTAAACTTATACCAACAATACTAACAATAAGATTAGAGTAAAAGAGAGAGAGAGAGAGTAAAAGAATAACAATAACAATGTAAACAAAGCATTGTTATTCTATACAAACAACTGAAAGCCTGTTTAACAATAACAACAATAATAACCGAAAGTAATATATTGAAAGAGTTGTTGGAGTTGTAAAAAAGAAAAAAACTAACACGTTACGAAAGAAAAATGAGAAAATAAGTGATGGAAAAAACGGGAAATAACAATTATTCTGTTATTTTTGTAAAACGAAACCATTAGGGTGGTAAGAATTCTAAGGGAAATATAATGTAACCGCAGTTTGAAAATTAAAAATTATTTTGGGTTAAACAATTAAAATATTTGTAATGTAAACATGCATTAAGGCGGTAACTATACTTTAAGTTAGAAATGTAAATGCTTGTAATATAAGATAAAAAATCTTGTTTTTTTTATTTTCAAAAATTTTTCTTTCAATAAGTGCCGCCTTAATAACCAACCTTACACATGAATGCCCGTAATGTGTCTGTAATGCAGCAGAATTTATTTGTTTTTAGCGGGAAAAAAATCAAATAAAATCTTTTATTTTTCTTTTATTTAAATTAAAAAAAACGAACTTTAAGAATAAAAACATTTAAAATTGTTTTTGCTATGAGAAAGGGAAAACTCGTAAAACTCTTAAATGTTTCTATTTTTATAGACATTTTCCTCATACAACAAAAGTTCAATAAACTCTTTGGCCACAGCTGGAAGAAAATAGAATAAAGCCCCCTTCAAAAGAAATTAATATTTATAACAGAACAAGAACGAGAATAAAATATAATCCCTAGGGATTATTTGTTCTCAGTTTAAATTTTGTTAAGATTGCTTTAGCAGTGGCTACTTTGACAAAAAAAGTACCAAAAATATTACAAAGAATTCAAAAAGTCCTTTTTTTAAATAAGAACAAAACGTTTCTATATATGATGTTAACTTCAAAATATTTTTTTAATTTATATTTTACTTTTGAAAACGTTAGTGGACACATTTGTATCATTATATTTATAGCGTTTATAGCTAAAATGCGAGATTAATAACAGTGATCCTTAATGCCTATCATTTATTCGCTCGAATACAGTTAAATCCTATCAAGTTGGAGCAGTTTCGGCAATAGCTATCCGCACCGTGCTCTGTATAGAGCAGGACATTAACATAAAATGTGCGTTATGCTTTTCATTCTTGCTCAACATACATATGTCATGCAGTAGTCGTGTAGTAGTAGTAGTGTGGGTATACTATATGCTCAAACATACGTCCAATTATACAATGTCCAGGAATTACATCGGTTTACAGTTTAATTGCTTTCTTGTCAAAAGCTAAAAGAGCTTTGGTTCATTCCTTTGTCAAATCAGATCAGAACAACACCAATATTCCATAAAGTAACGACATTAGATAACCAGTAATTCGTTTCTTCTCGAGAAAACCTGTAATCCATACTTACTTAATTAGTCATTAAAGGGTTGTAATGTCTGGATTATCACCTAGTTTTTAACATCACCCATGTTGTGAATGGCGGGATCTACAGTTTATCGATTTTTCAAGCAACTTCTCATAGCAATTTTATTAATTCTCAATTTTTTTTTGCTAGAAACCTGCTGCTAGGAAATTGCCGAAGAAATAAACACATTTCCTACTAGACTACGCCGACTTAAATCCATGCAGTGCAGCTTCTTATGAATAATGTCCTTCGATTTTAACGTTACGGTTCAAAAGCGTACTAGACAGTGACAAATGCCAGCCAGATCATAAATGTTATGAATTTGAGATGTTTCTCTAAGAAATTTGTTGTCAAATTCAAGAAGAAATTAAAAAAAAAACTAAATCCATATTTTCCAAAGAACTAGTGCCTGCGTTTTAAATTTGCCTCCAAAATGTTCCAAAAATCATACAATTTTGCTTTTATTATACAAGGAGTGATAATAGCTTTGAATTTGAATTTAGTTTGGGTCCTTCCAAGTTGCCACGAAGGGTTGCATATTATCGAATTTAATCGAATTTTTTTCTTTGTTACGTACAGTCCAGTACTCATATGTGTAGTGCTTAGTGTACACAGTTTCCAATTTGATTATATTTAAGCGAAAATAAAACACATTTAAGGCCTCATGGTTTATTTACAACAAACAATTGAAAGTGAATTAAATTTCATATTCACTGGGGTGATCAAAAGTAAAAATAAAAAAAAATAAAACAAACGAAAGAAATTCTGTTACGGTTTCTATTTATTTTTCCACAAATTTTCTAGAAACAATGGGTATTGTGTATGAACTTAAATGTTCCCTATTGTGCTAATAAATGCTGCGACTCCTGCTGCTGCTGCTGGTGTTTGTTCAAATTTTTTGTTCAATGTCTTGGCTTTTGGGCAAATAAATAGGCACGTATTGTGTTTAACAAATTCAAGCCACACGTAAAATTGTAAAGAGAGAGGAAGAGAGAGAAAAAAGGAGAAAAAGGGTCCACAGTTGACAAATGAAATCTATTGGATTAAATTGATTTGAAAGGGAATCTATGAAATTCTCTCTTTTTTTTAATATTTAAACAATATTTCATGATATGATGGTTTAAGAATGCAGAGATTAAAGACCCAAGAGTATTTAAAGTAATGAAGCTAATGAAAAGGACAGCAGTTTTCTATGGATTTCTTTAATTCCTTTGTTTCTTTCACATTTTTAATGGTTTTCTCAATGGAAGAAAACATTTTCAGACTATAATATTAAAGCAATAACTTCCCTGCCACCCATTACTTATAACATGACTTTGATTCGACAAAATAAAATCAGTGTTAAAGAAAAAGTGGGGATTTGATAATGAATTGTGTTGATTTTATTTGAAATTTTATTTGAAATTTTCTTACTTAAGTGGCCATTACAACCCCTTAGTCTGGATTAACACCTATTTCTGTTTTCAGCTCATCATCTGTGATCTACTCTGTAGTATTAGAGAGAGAGAGAGAGAGAGTGGATAATTCGTGGTTCTATTATAATGTAGAAGCAATTTTCATTTTTTTGCAATAGAAATTCTGATTTCTTAGATGCAACACTTTTGCATCACTGCTCGTTTCCATTATTCTTACTTTTAATTTCGTTGTCAAGTCTTTCAATAAGGAATCCATTATTCCCTCCCCTCCAACAAATTTTAAATCGACAAACTTTTCCTTATGAAATGTGTGTGGCATTTATTTCATTGCAATTGTTTACTTTTCTAAACATTTTTTTTTTCATTTATTCACGTGCGCTGTAAGTATCATCTTCTAAATTCCTCTTCTTTTGAAAACATTCGAAATTTCTTTATTGAAAATGAAAATAACAAAAGACATAAAATGAGAGAAACTTTAATTAAAACGTCAAATATTTGTTTAGAATTTAGAAAACAGCTACAGCATCATCTTTTTGGAAACTTTTTCATGCACGCGAACCATATTTTGTGGCTGCTTTTTAAAATGGCTTAAGACGGGAAACAGTAGCACACCATACCGGAAGTTAGATGAAAGTTTTGCAATTGTATGGGTGGCTGAGAGAGTATTTTTTATTTTAATACGACAACAAAAAGTAAATTAAGCTTGTTTTACAACAATTCATTGTTTCGAGATTTAATTATCCAAAACAATAGGCTTAAATCGTAAAAAGGTTTACGAAACATTGTCGCTTAACTGATGCTGTCATAATAACTTTATTTCGGTGGTTAAAAGAAGGCTTTTTTGGCAACAAGAAAAAAACTTTTCTTTTTTCAATTTTTAATTTCAATGCCTTTCAAATTGTGATGGCCTTTTATTTGCATTTTAAAGGGGGAGAAGATATGAAGAGAAACTCTTTTAAAAGAAAAGTTAAAGCAACATTAACGTCGTAGTATCGTATACGTACAGCCACGACTTTTTAATATTTCAAGCCAAATTTCATTGCAATTGCTATCACATTTCAAATATTTTATGACATAAAATTTCAATTTCATTTAAAAGTTATAAATTTTTCAAATAACCTTCTACAGCCAGCCACATCTTGTGGCATCAATATCATCGACATCAACATCGATAGCAGCCGGCTGTTAAATTTATCAGTGTCAGTATCGACACTTGATTTGTGAAATACGTATGTATGTATGTATGAATTTTTTATTTGCCATAAAAGTAAATAAATTTATTAAAATAATCGTAAAATGATATGGCATCCGCTTTAAAGCAATAACAAGAAGAGCATCAACGCATCCAAAGCCACGCTCTTCTACATCATTTTGAAATATGGCAACGAAATCTCGATAAGGAACGAAACGAAACAAACAAATTTTGTACGCTAATCCTGGATACGTATAATGGACAAAGGTTCATATCCTTGACGGAACATATCAATGGCGGCGTTAGAACTGATAACAGAGCCTCCATCTACCCTTTCTTAATACGCGGATATGTTTTATAATTTGAGAGAAGAAGAAAAAAGTATTATATTGGATATGTAACTTTAAAATGCGGAATTGTTAGCCAATTTTTTAAGGTTTATTGTGAATCGTTGGTATTATACAATTTTTAGGAAACTTCTTCAGCGTACATTTCACACATACCGTACATTTGAGTTACCATAACACTTGAACCATACAGAGCTTACAATTAACTCCAACGTCTATTTCAGGCCCTTAGTTCTATTTCGATGTATCGCTGTGTACGCACACATAATATGAAGCACAATTTGGTGCTCTTCTTCATCTCTGCAGGTCCAGCAGAAGTCATTGGTCTTATCGCCAAGACCAATGCGTCTCGTATTCAGAAAAAAATTTTAAGGAGGATCCAACAGCGCGCTTCTTTTCAACAGGAATCAGAATGTCTCATTGTTTACAGATGGCATACAAAGTAGTGAATTTCAGAGTTTTGGACCTGATGTATGATTTGCTTTGGAAGCATGGACACTGATAAAAATCTGGTGAATAAAATCGCAGCTAAATCGCAGGTAAATTGGAGCCTAGAACGTACAGGTTTCCAATGGTAATGAAAAAGTCAACGACTGTACCAGAAGTGAATTAGTCTTGGAAGCAAAGGAGACAAAAAGAGTCATGTGTCTTCTTGTGTAAATTTCCAAAGTTGAACGTTTCCAGGTCGTACAATCAGCCTTAGAATGAATGACAATAATTCGTAAGATCTCTTAGTTTTCATCCCCTATTAGCGACTGTAGAGGTTTGCCTTTTAAAAAGCCCATTCAATGCTATTTGAGTTGATTTAATCATTTTCTATACGAGTTAATAAAACAAAAAAAAATGTGTTTTTATTTTTCTTATAATTCTTTATATTTTATTTGCATTTTTGCTGTTGCTGCTGCAATTCTTTTACATTTAAAATGTTTTTTTATTTTGTTCTTTTCTTGAGAATATGAAAGTTTATTAAGAATGGATTATTTTGGTTTTTAATTTTTATTTTTTAATTGTAAAATATTCCTTTATTTTTCTTCTTTTTACTTTTCTTTTGTTTTCATAGTTAATTTATATTCAAATAAATATTCATATTTAAAGTTTATTTTTAATTCATATTTAATAACTAAGTTATTATTATTTTATTTTTTCATTTATTTGTTTAATAAGTATTGGGTGTCTTAAAGTTTTTTTTAACATTTTTTTTTTGTAATTCTAAAAATCGTAATAATAAATCGTATTTAAATATTCTTTTTTTTGTATTAAAAACTACATGAAAATGATATATGGAGGCATATTATGCCATATCATATCATATATCATATTATACTATATTGTATTGTATTGTATTATTATTGAATATATTAGAGGCTATTCTATGCCTATTTAAAGTCATAAAATAAAAATATTTGGTGTATAGTGTACGTTAGCAATAGTATAAGTATTGTATTCGATATTGTATTTGTATATTGTATTGTAAGTATATAATAGAGTTATATAAGGTAATAATTGTTGTTGTTGCTGTTGTTTAGAAGTTTTATATCATATTAGGATCATATATTGTATATTGTATTAATTGTTGTATATGATATATACTAAGTAAATATGCATGTATGTATTGATATTTTGTGAGTGTAGAGACAGGTTTTTGTTTTTTTAAATTCATTCATTTTTTAATTAATTTTTCCTTTTTCTAAATTTTTAAATTTCAATTGTTTTTCAAATCATCATAAAATATGACAAGTGTTTGAGAAGTTGTGTGTGTGTGTGTTGACTTTTAGTTGATTTTTGGTTTGGTTTTGTTGACTTAATCTAATGAAATAAATTCCAAAATTTTTTTTTTAATAAAATCACATGAAATTTAAAATTTTTTTTCTTTCAATATTTGAAAATATATATGTATTTTGTTTTTATATTCCACTTTTTTTTTAATAAAAATTCAAGTCGATATTCATAAAAAAGCTATATTTTTGATTGAAATAAGTTCTGAAACAATTGTGAACAAAGAACGAGAGGTGTTGTTGACCTTGTCGGCTGCTGTAAAATATGTAGCTGGTGTTTGTAATCATTCATGCTAATGCAGCAATTTAATAACTTACGATTTCAAAATTATTTTCCAACAAGTGTCTGTCCAATGATAGTCTGACATACCAGTTTTAGCAGTAGTAAACGAAACAGTCTCTGAAAAATACAGTGCAGACAGACTTGGTATTCATTTTTAAAAGCAACTGCTTTAGGTTAGAGACATATGCCATCGTCGTAGACATACATATATACATAATTGGTTGTTACAACTGTTTAGTCAGGATTATGACCTAGTTTGGCGCACCACTTATGTTGTGTGCGTTAAACTTTTTATGTTTATGAGTGGTGAGACCTATCGACAAGTAGTCGACTCCAAACGACAGATTTTTTAGAAACTTTTCATAGCAATTTTATTTGATGATCAGAGTTTGTGCTAGAAATCTGCTGAGAGGAAGTCGCCAATGAAATATTTGTTCATATTTCGTTTTGCTGGAGATGGCTGGCCTGGCCTCACGTCTAATAAGCCAATACACTACCTACTACACTGCGGCGACTTCAATATAAGAAACACACCCGAAAATTCTTCTTGATTCTCCGGTATTGATGGCGTTATAAGGACGTTAACTATCCCATCGTAGAGGGTGCCCTGGTAGTCCAGTGGGTAGTGTGCTAGACTATTAGCGTGAGGGTCGTGGGTTCGATTCCCACCAGAGACTCTGGTCTGTGACACTACACCGAGCATATAGTCTTGTTACTCCGCTCGTATAAAATTAGAATATAATTTGTAATTGTATTGTAATTAATAAATAAATAAAATATCCCATCGTAGAGGTCTGCCATTTAATGTGTCTGTCTACATATGTACATCTAATAACATCAGATTCTTTCTTGATTTTTCATGTCTCTATTGCAGTATTAGAATTCTCACAGATTGATCTTGAATGAACATTATGACACTGCAACCTCTGTGAAGGATGATCACCTAATTTGTATCACAATGATATTTCAATGCAATTGTCATGTGTCATGTGATGTGAAAAAAATAAATGTTTTTTTTTATGAATATCGTCCTTAATTTTTAATTCTTTTTAGAATTTTTATAAAAATTTAATTATTTAACACTGAAAAACACCAAGAATTAAAAAAATATATTCTTTTATAATTTCATTTTTAAATTTAAATTTTTAAATTTCTAATATTTAAATTTAATTGCTTAAATAATTATAATTAATTGTTTTCGTTTTTGTAAAAGTAAATTTTGATTCTGTCTTTTTTTTCTTTTTAATTTCAATTTGTTTAAGGAAATTATATTTTATAAATTACAAGATTTTTAATTTCCAAAGATAGAATTTTAATTTATATTTCATATATCATGACAAAACACTTACTTTTTGATTTGAAGAATTGTAAACACACTGTTTAGCTTAGTTTGAAGGCATAAGAAACGTTTATCATAATATTATTGGTATGTGGAGCCATAATTTTAAGAGTACCAAATAAATTAAAAAACAATAAATTTCTTAAATTTTATGTAAATTTCGTATCCATACTTTATATTCATTGCAACTGCGCTTTAATATAATCTTATCTTAGAAGAAAGGTAAACATTTAATTCAGCTTGACTTAGTTTTACACCCCAAATTTGTTTGTTTTGAACATCAGCGCCTTAGAAAGTGTTCAATTGCTGGCACTCCCATAGTTATGATAGCATCGCTAAGTCAGCAGGCCAGTGAACAGTAAAGTATGCACTGATAGCATACTTTGTGTTGTGTGCTCGATTCTCAGTAGAGATCAGAAATCAGCAATGTCGAATCGAGTCATACTCATAATTTCTGATACTTATACGTACGTACGCATTCATACTTATTTTAATATCATGAAACCTCTACTCATATTCAAATTTTGAAGTACTCATCATGTTCATACCTAACAACACGCACGAGTATGATGTTGTTGATTTCGTCTCTCCATAACTCAACATATACCCGAAGCACTAACTAAGTATGAATAGCATACGAACTCTAAAATACTTATTAGAAGGTTGTGCGTTTGCTTTGCTTGCTGCTCTGTCTTTTTTCTTATTCGCCTTTTTTCTTTTGTTGTAAATGCAACAACTAACTAAGCCTGAAAATTTTGTTGAATCTTTTATAAGTATTATAAGTATTTTTCTAAAGTTATGAATCTAATCTGAGTAGGCCGGCTTTTGAATCAAACATATTTCAAATGGTATGTGTTTGATGTCAACGTTGTACGCACACTCATTGCAACCTGCACTTATAAATCAACGTTGTAGTGAGTATGAATGAATCAGAGTACATAGTTAAATTTCAATATTGTTGACTCACTTATATTCAAAATTTCATGAGTGATTATGCAATTCATTGCTGATCTCTGGTTTACATTAACGAACTAAATAAATTAAATTTGCTGTGGAATAACTCAATGAAAATATTTACCCGAAATTACTACAACATTCTCTTAGTGATTCTTTCTTCTTCGGTACCTGGCATTACTGTCTCGTGAATAAAATAGTTTTTTATTTTTAAATATCTATGTATGTAATCTATCTATCGATTAAATTTCTATTTGATTAGATCCTATGTTTTATATGTATATATGGTATGTGTGTGTGATATGGTATATGGATTCTATTTTGTTCCCCCTTATTGTTTAGTGTAAATACTTCTATTTTTTTTTATTTATTTTTATTTTAACAATTAAAAATTTCAATAAAAAATTTTTGGAAATAAAAAAGGAAACCAAACGAAACGAAGTATATAAAATTGTTCTTCAAGTGAAACCTTTGCAAGAAATTCTTTTCAAAAAAATTTATTTTCATTTAATATTGTTTAATTTTAAATAAATAAATGTAATATATTTTTAATATTCTTATTATTATTATTAATGTTTTTAATATTTTTTTTTTATTATTAAAAAACAATTATTTTTAATTCCGTTTTGCATGCAGGATTATTTACCATAAAAATGAACAGAGTAGTGGCCTGTTTTTGATTTAATTTTAAATTAATTGGTCTGCTTGTTGTTCTGTTTTATTCTCTTGTTTTTTTTCATTAATGAAGACTTTTTTTTAATTTTGATTTTGTTGTTGTTGTTGGTTTTATTATTTTTTTTAAATCACAAATAAATCACTACACGATGATGAATTCCGGCGTTTGGCTACGTTTATGGCCTTCTTAAAACGCAACACTGACGACAGAAACACTTTCGTGCGACTCGTCAATTTCGAAACGGTTTTACTATTGCAGTCATGCAATAAAGAGTCTTCACCACCTTGTATGTCCCCCCTATAATTATGCGAATGCTCATGTGCATTTGAGCTACCCAAACCCGAACTACTTTCATATGATTTTCTCGATTTCGGTGAAGAGTTTACACTGTCAAACGGTGTACGCCCACTGGCCGTTTTCATATTGTTCGCCAACATTTCAAATTTACTTAGTGGTTGTTGTGTAGTGTTGTAGCCGAAGCTTTGTTGTGCTGTAGCGATACGTTGAGCCTCCTCTTCATCTTCCAGTTCACTTTCGCCCATTTTTAAAATGCTCTCCAGATTTAAAGTGCGTTTTGTCGTCTTGCGAACTGGTCCTTTGGAAACATTCAAGGAGGAACATGATTTGCCAGCATTTGAGGATGAAAGACTAGTGCTGGCTGTGCGCTCACTGCCCGTACCAATGCCCTCATCGCCCATCATAATGTTATTGGATTGATTTTCATCGTGTATCATTTCATTGTCGTTATCATTATCATTATGATCGTAGTCGTGATCTTCGGCATCTTCTGCCTGGCACATGGACATTTGCCTAACCATGCGTCGTGGCGGTGCATAAAGGCGTCGATGTTTCTGTATCGTACTTTGGAGATTTAAACGTTGGCGATCCTTTTCACTTAAATTACGTAAGCGTTGTGGATTTAGTTTAACCTGAGCCACAATGCCCACCAACAGTTCATCAACATTATGATCTAAACCGGAGGATGTTTCTATAAATTTACAGGCAATTTCCTTGGCCAATTTGCGTGCCACTGTAATGAAAATTACAAAAGGGAATAGCGAATTGGGAAATGTTTTCTCGTGGATTTATAGGCGGCAATGATATGATAAATCTTAAGAGAAAGAAGTCTTACTTACTTTGTCTATTTACCTCACGATGTCTTTCCAAATCCGTTTTATTGCCCACCAAAATGGCACCTCTTGTCAAGAGCATTTCATTCTCTTTGAGATACTGCAGGATCTTTTCAGCCTGTTTGAAGGAAGCGCGATCCACTACGGAATAAACCACCACAAACAAATCAATATTGTAAGTGGAACAAAATGCCTCGGCCTGCAATTAAAACAGAAACAAAAAACAAACGAAAACAATTAAACGAAAATGATTGGAATTTCAAAGGGGGGAAGGGAAGCCCACAAACGCTTAACTACATCCTGGCACAGGTTGTTAAACGGCTTATGGCAATTGATCCATTAAAAACTATGCATTTAATGATATTAAACAGATGTGTGAAATGTTTCTCTTTTTTTTGAAACTATTTGTGTCAGGAGTAATTGCAGCAGGGCAAGCAGGGGCCTTTTAAATAGAATTTGCTTACTGCTTTTATGCATATTGTTCGTGTGCCTTTATTCAAATGAAAGTCATTATACAGGGCCTTTAAAAATGTATTTAAAATGTAAAAGAATTTAAATCTTACCACAGGCCCTTTCATTCCAAAGGCCTTGCAGTTATTTTACTATCAGTTTGTGTATTGAAACAGAAGTTTGTGGCCATTATTGCCATTGTTTTCACAATAATTGGCAACAAAATTGCAAAAGGATTTAAGCAACTAATGGCCCTCATATAATAATCGTTGTGGCAACTTAACACATACACACACATGCACACAATTTGAAAACATTATCATTACGCATGTACGCGTATACTAACCATTATTGTATACACAGAATGGTTATCATTAAAAGAGGATACCGGCATGGAATGTTTTTTGAAATTTATAGCGGCGGCGTATACTTTATATGGAAATTTTATTAAATATTATGCGTATACGTCACGTAAGAGAAAATGAAAATAGATTAACAGATTAAGTGCCGTTGCATAAAACGAAAATTTTCATAAGAAATCGCTTAGAATTCGTTGTAAAGTAAAGCAGGCGAAAGGGGTTAGTGAAGTTCAGTCAGCCTTGTGTGAAGATGCCGGGCGTTTGAAGAGAGTAATCGTGGTTTGAAGATCTACGTTACAAAGATCAGTCGAATAATTGCCTAGTAATGGTTATTGTTTATATTGTTTATACAAACAAAGCAATTGTTGTTGTTTACATAAAGTTGTGAACAGTAGCACACAGAATTGATTTAGTATGTATTTAATAATTTTGGATTGCACTTAGACTACTTTGGAAAACAATTAATAGATAGCATCGAATACTTTTAAAGCAGAGAATAGGACGTTTCTTTTCTTTTATAAAGAAGTTTTTTTCCAATACAAATTGTTGAAGTGGTATTATTACATGGCGTATACGTAATAATTAATTATGTATTCCATATAACGTATACGCTTCATATGTTAATTTTATAACACTTGATCAGCTTTTCAAAGAAAATTTTTATCATATTGCATATAACAAAAGAAATATTCAGGGAAAATGTATTTTTTTTTTTTGTTTTTTGTTCCATTATACTGTGAATAACACTTTTAGTTTTGTTGTTACGTATTTTTCCTGTTTTTTTTTAAATATATACGAGAGTATAAAAATCCAAACACATGCTTTTTTTTTTTTTGGATGGGTTTGACTTTTTGTGAATGTTGCCTTCTTTAAAAATTCAACAGCTTAATAGAGAACATGCTGGCTGTGTGCACTCACGAGTTTTGAAAAACAGAAAGTGAAATTCAATACAAAAAATCAGAAAAAAATGGGGGGTAAAATTGAACAGATGATAACGAATCCGTGTTAATGGAAACTGTTGGAAAAAGTGTCATCTGCACCTAACATCTTAGAATTAAAAAAAAAAAATTGAAAAATACGGGCAAAAATTGGCACAATATTTCCAGTTTTTCCTTGTTGTTATCTTTTTTTCGTATTATTTTGCAAGTTTAATATCAAGCACCGAAAGTCATTCAAGTGTGAACTTGACCTACACTTAAGCGATACAAGCATTTCAATATAATTTTTTATGAAAAAACCCCTACAGTGGCTGCTTGCCAGGAAAGTTGTACAGTTTAGCAGTGGAAATGGGGAGAGCAATACTTACCGACATTTCACAGGCTGGATGATCAATAATTTCCAAATCAGTTTCAATGCCATCGACCAATACCGATACAGTCTTCTGACCATAATCATCATCTGAAAATGAAAAAAAAATTTTTTCTTTTAAAACAACATATCGTGTATTAAACAATATTTTCGAAAAACTAAAGCAAAGCACAGCTGTTGACATTTCAAACAAATCAAGGCAAGGCAAAGGCCAATAGATTTTTTATTTTATTTTCTATTGAATGGGTGGCTCTCCCACTTGGGAATACAATTAGCACTTCGTGAAATTGTGCTCGTCACAATACTTGATATCAGCACCTGCTTATTACATCAGTTAGCTCTGAAACTCAAGCCAATGAATTGCAATGATTTTCTGCCGTTTGTTGTCTGTGATGTTCTTTAATGTATGAAACTATAGGAATCCAAACCTGGCTACCTTTACAGTAGATGCATCTCTTTCTCCTATCTGCCTTTCCCTGCATTGTTTCTTTCAAAGAGGATTGTTTTGCTTGTGACATTATGATGTGCACGTTGACTTAGAGACCAGTGTCAAGTTTAGGTTTAATAAATTGATGAATTTGACGAAATGCCAAACAATACTTTTCTTTTTCCATTAAATTTCTCGTTTTCCAGAATTATTTCCCCCCTTTTTGAGCTGTTTGCTGAACAGAATATAGAGCAGTGATGGGGAAGGGAAAGTAAAATTAGAAATTTTTTCTCATTCTTGTATTGTTAATGCCAAAATAGTTTCTGCAGTATCACATTGTGCATTAAAATTCTCAACTTTTAGTTTTTTGCATCTGCATGTGAAAGAAATGACAGAACCCTACTGCCAATGGGTATAACAAAATCGGAAATTTTGTTCCAAAATTAATATCGCGATCTTCTCTATTTTCAATGCCAAATGAAATTAATTGATCGAAAAGGAAATTGAAAACATAACAATTATTGAAAATTCAAATGGAGATGAGATATGAATGAGTTACACTTTGCAATACATATTTGAATTTAAAATGAAAGCTTTCGTAACTGTTAAGCAAGCTAACGGTGCTTTAATATTAGTTTGTGGGTTTTGAAATTAAATTCTTTTATTTCAACTCCTGCCTGCCGAAAATTTATTGTGTTTGCTTTTGTTTTCGTTTTTTTTTTCTCTTCTTTTCATTAATATTTGTGCGAAATCATTACTCCTGATGACTGCAAAAAATCTCATGTTTGTGGTAAAATTCAGAGTGGAGTTTATGCATGAAAATGAATATTTTTGCAACGGCAAAAATGCAAAACTACAAGAAACAGAAACGAAAGTATATTGCACAGATTCAGTTTCAGTTTCCGAGGAATATTTGTGTAACACTTGAGTTTTGAAATTCATACAATGCGTACAAACATTTCCGCTTGTTTTTTAATTCTTTTTCTTTTTTATTTTTTTGTTAAAATCTCTTCACTTCTTTTAGTTTATAAGCGAAAGAGTAAACATCTCAGGCAGACACATATTAAAATTCTGGCAATTTTCCTTTTATAACCAGTACTTCCTTTTCTTCCTTTTTTTCTTATTTTATTCTATTTTATTTTCTTTTTTTCCATTTCGTTTGTGGGAATTACTAATTAAAACTGTAATTTGTAAAAAAATGTGTGAGTGTATGTGAGGGTGTGAATATGGGTGTTAGTGGTGCATGTGTGTGTGTGTGTTACGACGGGTGTATGTATGTGTGTTATAATTTTATTATATTTTATTAAGACACTGAACAAGTCTATTAAGAATCTTTTTGTTTTGTTTGTTTGCCGATTTGCCTTAATGCCTTATGGGAGTTGTGCCAACAGCTGGCAAAATCTAAATTAAATTATTGCCTGCCTTCCCTTTAGGTGGCTTTTGTCATGCCTTTGGGAGTCTGTGTGTAGATTTTTAATAATATTTTCTACTTCAAACATCTATTTTTGTCTTCATTCTTTTTTTGCATTTTTTTTTTTTGCTGGAATGCGTTTCATCTTTTTAGTTTTTATTCCGACTTTTATTTCTTTTTATAGTTTTTATAAGACAGATCAGAAATAAATGTGGTAAGTTTTTCTCTTTTTCTTATTATAACAGTGTCGTATAGAAAAAGAGGTGCAAAGAATTTTATGTAGAGCACACAAGTCCTGATCTGATTAGGAATTTTAGGTTGGGTTGGGTTAGGTTAAGTGAGTTAAGACTCTCCTTGACAACAAGGATCCACCGAGGCCAACATTTATGTCCATTGTGGCAAGACAAATCATATCCAACCAGGGGATTAAAGATTCCCTAATGGAAACCAATCTGATTAAAAAATAAATCTTGTTATGGCGACAATCTTCATTCTGCAGAGTACGGTCAAAGATGACACAAAATCCTCCTTAGATTCTCAGCTCCTGCAGAAGTCATTCGAGGCAAAGCAAACTCTATCGGTATGTCTTTCATTAAGACAGTGGCTCAAGAGATTTTTGTGATTATTAATTATTATTTCGTAATAACTTCGAAATAATAAAGAGGCGAGTTAATATTAAAGCCGAGTTTCATAATCCCAAAATATATCAAAAGAATGCCTCTCCGACTCCTTGTTTATCCAAAGAACAGTGCTTTTAATTCTCATGAGTTTTTATGTTCCTGTCAGCAGTCTGCTGGCAAAAAATCGGAGAGTAAAATAAAATTGCCATTAAAAGTTTGTCAAAAAATCTTCAAACTGTAGGTCCCGCTGCTTTGAGAAGTTAACATACATACATAACATTCATGGGTGGTATGCGAAGCTAGGTTTAAACCCTGACTAAAGGGTGGTAATGACCAATTAAATAAGTGAGTAACTAATGGCTGCTGATATTACTGCGCCACTTCATGTATGGACACAGTATCATACTCTTATCGATCAGCATTCTGAGATATTTCGGCACAAACAGAAAAAAATAACCCTCAGTTTACGTTTGTTGCACTAGTCTATTCTGAATTAAATCTCTTGTAATATAATTGTAATCAAATCTCTAGTAATATGTAAACGGATTCCAAAGATTTATAAAACTCTGTATAATGAAATTGTCCGCTGTTAGCTGCCAAACAAAAATTTTTAATAAAATTCCCTTAATTCCCTTACTTAAATTTGAATAAATTTCAAACACTAAAATTATTTTATCCTTGAATATCGTATCAAATTTAATGGAAATTAGTGCCTTACGTAACACAAATTCCATAACCCAGTTGAGGAAAATAAATTCTTGTAATGGAAACCTAAATTTAGAGGAAAACATTAATGACTTGTAGCAACGTAATAAGCCGTATAGTGAGTGCGTTATAGTGTAGGATGTTATACAGTCGGACTTAATAGAGCGTAACATTCTTGTTTGTTTAACATTTAGAAATTACTGTGTGTGTGTGTTGTACAACACGCTAACAGTACAACATACCGCAGCCGAAGTGTAAATTTTACTTAAAAAAAGGAAATTGTATGCAGGAACCTTATGACGTCTGAGTTAAATTAGTGAATCTCTACACTTAGTTCGCGTTTGACGCCTGTATCTTATAAATATTAATATTATAGCATGGAAACAGTATTGAATTAAAATAAAATCATTGTACATACCGTTTATGCCTAGTTAAACGAGGCCGCAGTGTATTTAAATGTTTACATGTGTGGCAATATGTTTTGGTTTTGCTTTACTAAGACGGCATCAATGAAATTGTGCGTAAATGTCAGTGGTTCTTGTGGCATTGTTAATTTTAAGTAAGTAGGTGTGTGTGTGTGTGTGGCTGTACGTATGTTTTAGTAAGTGCTTCTTCTACAAGGCCCCCCCCCCCCCCCGTATAGCTGAAAGTGTAAAAGTGTTTGGATGTGTTCGTTTTTTTTATAAAACTTATTGAGCGGTTTTGAATTTAATTTCAAAATGAAAGAAAAAAACATGAAAAACAATTTGCTTTCCTTTCATTTTAATTTTATTTTTTTTTTGTTGTTGTTGTGTTATAACCTTAAATAAAATCTTAACAAATCAGTTTATTTATTTGACATTGTATTTGTTTTTATTATTTTTTGTTTTTATTGTTGTTGTTGTTGTTTCTATTGTTATTGTTTGTTTAAATTGCAAACGTTTTAAAGTCATCCATCACTGTCATCCATCGCTGTCATTATCATTAATACTTAAATTGTGTTATTTGGCATGTTTTGTTGTCATTATTTTCAACATTAATTGGATAAAAATTTCATTTTCATTTCGAATTTTTGTTTCTCATTTTATTCTTTGTGGAGACCAACAAACAAACGAATAAACAAACGTATGAACGACAGAATAAATCACTTTTGAAATATATTTTATTCAGTATTTGCTGTAAATGATGATGATGATGATGGGTAAGGAAATTTAATTCATTTTTTCGTTTTGCTGTGGATCCAATAAAAAGCCTAATCATCAGGCCATGAAGAGGCCCAACTGCAGCCACAAATAATTCATTTTTGTTATTCGAATTTTTCCCTTCTTTGGCAAGGCCATAAATTGAAAACAAATTGTAAATATTTTATGTTCAAAGTGCTTCATTAATGAAAATACTTAAGAAATTTACCCAGAATTTCAAATGTTAACACTTGAGTACTTTCATTTATTTTTCATTTTTTTTGAGCATTTTAAAGCTTTTATTCAAGAAAAACGATGGATCAAGCTAAAGCTAAAACAGTAAAACTGCTATAGAATCACTTTCCAGATTGAATTGCTTTTAAGCTTACTTATCTACTTAATTGGTCATTACAACCCTTTAGTTTAGGACCTAGTTTCTCACATCACCCAAGTAGTGTGTATAATTTTATGTCTAAGTGGTGTTATCTATAGTTTAAAGATGACTCCGAATGACAGATTTTTGAGAAACTTTTCGAAGTACAACTTTTATTTACTCTCAGAGTTTTTTTTATCAGAAGCTTGCTGTGAGGAAATCGTCTTAGAATCTCGACCTCACGTCTAAGCAGACAACATACTACTTACTAGACTGTGGCCTCTTTTAAGCTATTTCAGTGATATTGCAAATCTTCATTTTCTTACTTATTTACACAACAAATTTGTTTAAGGACAGCCAACATAATTTCAAATGCTACCACGGCCTCTGTGTTCTTCTGGTTCTACATGATCTTCTTCCCTAAGACTGTCAATCATAATGACAATGAAGTGTTCAACAAATAATCAAAGCGGTGACCTAAGTAAAGTGTTAATTTCATTGTTCAATCTATAGTTATAGTTATATTTTCAACTAATTTAGGAAACTTCCTAGCGAACTTTACGTATTTTTATACAGTACCTCAGTCAACCTACTCTAACACGTTTTCGATTCCAAATTTTTAGCAGTTTCTTTGGGTTTTATACGTACAGTTTCGTACAGTTCGATAGAGTCAAGAACCTTTTACCTAATGTGATATACAAGATTTTTTTCTGTGGTTTTTCAGATGCAGTTTGATTATATTACACGAATGCGACAAAATCTTCCTGTGAACCGCTAAGGAGAATGGAATTTGGTTTTAAAGCCCGTCAGTAAATTTTTGATTAGCCGAATGCATCCTATGTGGCATGTGTAGGACAGTCGTTTTGCGTGGAATTAAATAGTTGCGGAACAAATGAAAAATATATGAGGTAAGTCAACCAATTTAAACCTTTCTCAAGCACGTCGATAAGGAAATGTATCTGCAGCAAACATATGAGCAGGTACCAGCAATGAGTATTAAAAACGATGAGTAGAATTGAATTATACTCATAATTTTGTGCTACTTATACGCATTCATACTTATTTTAATATCATGGTATCTCTACTCATATTCAAAGTTTGAAGTACTCATCATATTCATACTTAACAACACGTATGATGTTATTGACTTCGACTCTCCATAGCTCAACATATACACGAAGCATTAAATAAGTATGAATCGCGTACGAACACTAAAATACTCACTAGTGTATTTGCTATGCTTGCTGTTCTGTCTTTTTTGCTTCTTATGTGTCTTTATCCTTTTGTTGTAAATGCCTCCTAACAACTAATACAGTAAATTTTGATGAATGATTCCAGTGAGTATTTTTCTAAAGTTATGAATCTAAATGAGTAGGCTGGCTTATGAATCAAATATATTTCGAATGGTATGAGTTCGATGTCAATGTTGTACGTATACTCATTGCAACCTGTACTTATAAATTAACGTTGTAGTGGGTATGAATGAATCAGAGTACATATGTAGTTAAATTTCAATATTGTTGACACACTTATATTCAAAATTTCAAAGAATTACTGATCTCTGTTTCCAACCAAATAATCCACAACAACTAATAATAATAAAAAGTGACACTAAATATTGCCAAAATAATATGACAAATTTATCTCACATATCGCACTTAAAGCTTTATTTGCTTGTATTCGTCCTTCCTAGAGTTAAAAAAATTCTTTAAACTCTTCATAAGTTTTACAAGTTTTTTTGTTTGATTAATTTTATGTAACATGTATGCATAATATGTGTGTGTGTGTACAATATGTACAACATATTCTTTTTTTTTAATGAAAAAGAATGAAAATTTCCTTGACTTACCCAAACTCAGGTCGTAGGCACAAATATAATCGGATGTTGTAAATTGATACGTTAATGTTGTCTTCCCAACACCGGATGCTCCCAACATGGCAATTTTATAAACGGGTATTTGGGCTTTACCACCAATGACACCACCACCACCAGCACCAGCACTTGCATTTATTTTATCACTTTCAAATACAATATCGCCAGATGTACGGGAAGCATTACTTGTAAAATGAACACACAAAAATTATGGTAGAGAAGGAGGCGAAGGAGGAAAGGAAGAAGAAATGTAATAAAATTATTATTTTTTTCTTTCTCTCTGTATTCAATATTAAAAAAAAGACAACAATTGGCAAAATGAAAAAGAAAACAAATGTTAAAGTAATAAGAAAAAAAGAATTAAAGGCAGGAAACGGAGTCTTTTTGTTATTGTTGAATATTGTTTTTAAGCCGATTTCATATGGAATTCATGAGAAAATATGCGTTCAAATAATAATCCACATGCCAACTGTTACAATCGAAACTACAGCAGCAGCAATAACAGTGATGCTGAGTGATATTGTGTTACTGTCAAGGGAAATTATTTCTGTTTTAAGTTTCTTTTTTTTTTTTTACAAATAATGCCTGATGAATTAATGAATTTTACCGAGGCAAATACATTAAAATATATTCTGAAGTTTATGTCAAGTTTTAAAATTTAGTGAGCAATGCTTAGTTCCAAAATTAGAAAGTTAGGATGTCTAAATGGCTTGAAAATGACACCAGTGTTTGAATTGCCTCCAAAGCTAAGTATATCTCGTATTAGATCCGCCTTTCTTGGTCATTGCAACCCTTTAGTCAGGACTATGACGTAGCTTCTTACACCTCTCATGTAGTGTAAGTTAATTTTATTCATGAGAGGCGGAACCTACGTTTTAAAGTTGACTGCGAACAACCGGTTTTTGAGAAACATTGCATGGCAGATTTATTTACTCTCAGAGTTTTTGCCAGCAACCTGCTGAGAGGAAGACGCCGAAAGAAATATTTTTTCATATTTCGTTATGTTCGAAATGTCTGGACAGAGGTTTGAACCACGGCCTCACGTCTAATAAGTCAAATCACTACCCACTAGACTAGGGCGACTTCAATTTAAATAAAATGAAAAAAAATAAGAGAATCACTCTGAAAGTTTATAACCAAATATCTTACCTGTTATGCCTATCCTTGCCACTGTTTGAGGTGCCTGTCGATGTCACCGAATTAATTGATCTCGATCTACGACTTCTGAAAATAAGCACACCAAAAAAAACAACCAACCGAAATTTAGGATTTTCGAAATTAAAACGAGGAGAATATAAATTTAATTTCACCTCAACGAATCACCCAAATTACATACACCATGCGAGGTGATGCTAAAACTGCGTAAACGATAATATTCCAAATCCAAGTCGGCACAATGTATGGCCTGTCGTCGTGTATCAACTAAGCGGGGCTGTAATAAACAAAAAAAAAAACGAAAGAAATGAAAAAATAAAACTTTTTTCGGCAAACTTCAAACAAATAAAATATTTCGTTGCTATTCCAGAATATTTATGCGGGAAAAAAGGGACAGAAAGGTAAAGAAAGGAATAAAAGTTGACAAACATTATATGCACACATCCAGTCTTATTCTTCTTTTTCTTCATAAAAGTTTCAACCTTGGCCAGGTAAAACCTCAACTCAACAAGGTAAAGAAACAAGGTACACAAAGCCGTCTTTATAATACTTTTACAATATCACCGACTGACATAGAAGACCAAGAACAACAATAACAATAAGAACAAAAGTAAACAAATCTCAAACAACACTTTTACACATTTCTTTACGTCGTCTTTCTTCTAAAGTGTTTTCGATGTGAAAAGGTTCACTGAACTGTGGCTAGACATGGCAGTGCTACACTGCCCCCTCCCCCCTTACTGCCTTAAAAAAAATAAAGAGAAAAACTAACACTCCAGAGTAAATCGAAACTTAAACTTTATATTTGAACAATAAAACGAAAACAAAAAATAAGCAAAAAAAGACGATGGCACTGGGGGGAAAAAGTACTAAAACTAATACACTTAAAAGTACACAAAAGTAGTTTTTTTTGTTTACTCTTTTCTCCTTCTAAGCGAACACATGGGACATGCAGAAATGTATTTCCGGTTGTGGAGAGTGATGGGAATCGTTTAAATTGAATTTTTCCGTTCTATATATATGGAAATAAGTAAGCTTTAAGGACAAGAATTAAAGCACATACAGGATTTACTTCCAGGAAAACACATACAAATTGAAGATCAACAATACGAAAGAATTTTTCGGTTGCTGCGTGTTCAGAAAAGATTTCCTTTAACGTTGTCTTATTAAAAGTTGTTACATTACAAATTATGAAAGCGCACTAGGCAGACAGGTTAAAGGACAGACGACCAGCCAATAAGTCTCATGCCAATTGGCATACACCTAAGCTATGTTGTAGGAGTGTTGTAGGAAGTCTGTCTGTGCCTTGTACCAAATTCCTTAACTTCTTCTAATTCACTCCTCTGAGACGAGTTATGTCTAGTATAGTGTCATCCCCTGTAGCGTGTTTCAAGCAGAGATCTTCTCAATCTTGAAAGATATCGAGGCCATAGCTGGTAGACCTACTTCGGATTCGGAATCTTATATGATCTTCGTTCACAGTCAGGCTGCCCTAAGACCATTGCGTCGTTCTGCTGCAAATCACGATTCTTAAGCGAGTACAAGGAGTTGTTAAGGACTTTTGGACCAGACCGAATCTGTCTATGCAGGGTTCCGAGTCATAGCGGTGTACTTGGTAATGAGAGGGAGGATGCTCTCGCCAGACTAGATTCACTTTCTGAGGGCGATTTAATAGTTGGTCCTGATCCATTAATCTACCACCTCTACGGCCTCATCAATGGATGGGTCAGGGGGAAGAGCAGAGGCGTTGTGGATATAGATCGTGTTGTTATGTTTCTAGGTGTCTGTGGCCTGCTATAGACAGTGTAAGAACAGGTTGGCTGCTGGGCTTTGAATATGGCCAGCTTAAGGTTAGTTATTAGGTATATTATAGGACACTGCGAGATTAGATCGCTAACAAGGCTCTAGAACAGATCCCAGCTGGACTATTGCAAGGTATGAGGAGGAGTTGCAGACTATCGAACACCTCCTCTGTAACCGTCCAGCCCTTAGTAGGTTGAGGTTGAAGACCCTTGACAGGAGCTCCTCTGAGGGTTTGAATTCTGTGTTTAGAGCCGCGATATGGGCTCTCCATAGATTCAGTTTTCGTTTGAGCTGGTTGAGCAGTGCTAAGGCTTCGATAGTGTAGTCGTGCTCCCTTGTGTGTTTTGTTAGTCTGTGTAATTCTTCTGTTTCCTTATTCTTCCTTTCCTACTTCCTCTCCTTTTTCTCTATACCCCTATTATCCTCTCCCCTTTTGGACGTTGTACAATGGGTCAACTGGAAATCCGGGTACTGTACTTGTCTCAATTGGCACGTACACGTCCTCTAACCTAAACCTAAACCTAGTGTCCCAGAAATATTGGGATTTCAAACTTAAGAAAGGTAATGATACAAAAAGTGCTCCATCGTCTCGATCTCTTCATAGCATGCCCTGCATTCATCATTGTCCAACACGGCAGTACGATTCAGGTGTACATGTAAAGAAGGTGTCCCGTGAGTACGATTATTAGCATGCTTAGATCGACCTTTTTTTCCCAAGTTTGTTTTGTAATTCTTCCTTAAACACACTGAATGCTTAATTATCACCCCAAAATTAAATTGAAAAATGTTCATTACATATCGTTTACTCATACAAAAGGATTCTTATTAGAAAAATAGGTTCCCTTTGCAAAGGTTTCTTACAAATTAGCGTACATCAAGACAATTCTTCTTCTGAATTCTTGTCATATTCTGCTAACGGCATTGGCATGATGTCTGTCAGCTGTCTAAACGTTTAGTTCCTGTAATAATTTTCAATAAATACTTTTTCAAAATATGAATCTGCCGCAAATTAAACATGGTGATGACAATTTTTAATTTCAAATTTAAATGCAAGTAAAACCTGTGCTGTGAGATAAGCTCGAAATAAATTGTAAATTCTAAAACCGTTATAAAATATTTTAAAATCCATTTTAAATACAATTTTAAAATCCTTCAATAACTTTAAAGTTATCATATCTTACCCTTCCAGTTTCGTTTATACACAGTATGTGTGTGTGTGTGTCTATTAAACAACGAAAAATAGAAAAAATTAAAGCAAAATATAGCAATAGACGGATAAAATATTATGTCAGCTTGTGTTCTCACAGCTCATGGCTTAAAACTGTCCAAACTGTTGTTTTTCTAAAAAGCCAATAAGCCGCCAACAAATAACATACACAGTAACAAAGCAACGAAATATCCTTGAATCCTTGGGCACACAAACATACACACACAGAGAAAGGCAAACCCAAACATACACACACGCATATACACAGAAAGATTTTAAAACTTACCTTTCGACTTTCAGCTGGCATACTGGAGGTACGCATACGTTGCCTTTGTCTGCTGCCCAATTGAGCAATTGTTGCTGAGCTGCCGCCATGTATGAGACTCGAACCCACACCAGCAATGCGTTCATGGGGTATGTTAGTTGGTGAATCTAAATCAGCATCACAATGTGGATACTGTGGTGGTGGATGGTCGTTTCTAGTTCTCTTTGTAACTGCACTGCCAACACCACCTCCAACACCACCACCAGCATTAGCTGTTGGTGTATCTGCCACATATGGACCATTCGGTGGTCGACCATCACCACAACATACGGTTGATGTGGGCGATGCTGTCGATGTTGTGTCCTCTAAAAGCATATCCAACTCAGATGATGTTGCTGTTGTAGCACCAACACCAACACCAACACCTACACCGCAACCACTTGGCCCTGCTGCCACAGTCATGGCTGAGGCTGATGAAGGCAAGTGGTTGCTGTTAATATTAGTGACCATTGAGTTGGCCGCATACAGAGGTGAGGTGGCCGAGTACTGAGGTGAGACGGCACCTGACATCGCTTGTTGCAATGTTAAAACACCACCTGTGTCAACCGGTATCAAATTCATGCGTGAAGGTTTCCCATGTGCCACCGGTGATTTAACCAATGTAATGCGATCACTGTGAACAAAAACACAGAATTAAATAAAGATAAAGACAACAACAACAATAGAATTAAATGAAATTAAATTGAATGCGAATTAAAAATTTTAAACACTTTAATTAAATAGGTGAAAAATTAAAAACAAATTTAACACCTAATGGCTGGTATTTCTTCTTTTGTACTCATGTATTTGATAGTTTGAATAGGAATCGTGACTGCTTTGACAGTCTGTAGCAAAAGTACGAATAGAAAGCTTTTACTGTAAAAAGCGATGTTTCAATATGTTTTTGGGAACATTTATCAATTTGATAAAGTTTAAGAAAAAATGTTCTTTTCAAGTTTAGCTTTGGTTAGGTTAAGTAACGGACCCCCTTGAGGGAAGAGGCTCTACTTATGCCAGCATTTTGGCACATTGCGATACCACAATTAATTTTACTTGAGGGTCAATTAAATACTTGCTTTTGCAGTAGTCTTTATATTAGAAAACTTGGTTTAAGATGTTAGAAAATTAGAGGTCAGAAGCCGCCTGTGACTCTTTATGATAAGAGCATGGCACTGATACATAAGGTAAGCAACAGTTTATTTCTCCTTCTGAGATCCAGTGGTCCGCAAGGATCACTATTATGCGATGGTTTGGGTATTTAAGGACAGAAGTGAGTCGGTCCTCTTCTTGCCCATACGTGCCCACATTTACATATGTATGTATCCCTATGTCCCGAAACCCATATTACTGTTACCTTTGAATGAAATTCGAAATTTCACTATAATCAGGCAGCCTACATGAAAGGTTAATTTAAGAACCCTTGATAAATATACCACACCCCATCCTGTCACTCATCTTAGAGCCATCATTGTAAACTTCAAAATCCCATTGGGAACCTTTGATTTTTGAGAGTAGAAGTTCTTACTTTAATTCTAAAATCGTATGTTCTATTCAAGAAAGTTATAAGGAATCATATAATTGAACCTAGTGTACATAGTTCAGCTGGGACCAGGATTTGACTCATTGAGTCTTACTTCTCAAACTTTACGAAGAATTCAGAAATAAAAATTTCTTTAAATTTTAATTTAAATTTTATTAATAAAATAAGGATTACAAAGGAAGAGAGAATGAGAGAAAGGGAGAGAAAAAGAAAAATTAATAATGGCAACCAGTTTATGGGCGAAAAATTGCACTGATTAGCGAGATGTAAAGGAAATGAAAGCGTAACGTCATAACGGCAACAGAAATCCTGCACGCAAAGGCATTAGAAATCAAAGGCATTAGAAAAAACAACAACAACAATAATAACAATGAAATAATGAAAACACAACAAATTGAAGTTGTTGTTGCTGTTGTTGTTGTTGACATTAGCATGAATGAACATTTTGAATATTTTCAAGTAATTGCAGGGATTAGTGGTAGTAACTGAGTGAGTAAGTGAGCGAGTGAGTGTGCGTGTTTAAATGCTAATGTGGTTGTGCCTTTTACACATGCGGTTGCCAAGTCATGACAGTTGTTTCCGTTTCCGTTATTTTTATAATACAACTTGAAAAGAAAAAAAACAAGAAAACACAGTTAAACAGAAACAGAAGAAAAGCATAAAAACAACGACGCACACACAATAAAATAAAGCCTCCGATACAGCCTTTTAAAGTATTCCATCCAATTCCATTTGTACTCCTTTTGCTCCGTCCTTACCCTCACAATGCTTTACGAAGTTTGATAAGAACTTTTATATACAATAGCATGACTTTAAAATAACATGGCCACCATGTTGGAAAAGCAACATCTTGCAAGTCTACTTAAAACTTTTCCTCTTTCATGCCACATTCATGATGATCATTGTGTGCCACACAAAAATGTTACGTACGATTGTTAATAATGATGCTGCTGCTGATAATGATGTTGTTCTGTGCAACATGCAAATTATAAATTATCACACACAAGCAAAAACAGAAATGAAAAACAAAATAAAACAGAAAATTCATGAAACATAAGCAATTTTTATGTTTAAGAATACCAAACAACAACAACAACACAAACAGCAACATCATCAACATTAACCAACTTTCATAACAATTTTCCATAAAAGTGGCAACAAAGTCTGTCTGTTCGGTTAAGAAAAATTTAAAAAAAAATATTGTAGAGAGAGAGAGCGACCAAGAGAGAGAGAGCAGGGGAAAAAGAAAAACTATATAATTTTCCGTGCACGTATTTCATTTATACTCTGTGGAACTGCTTCGGTGTTTTTCTTTAATAATTTTTCCTGTTTTTTCTTCATTCACTTTTCTGAAGTATGCACGACGGTGAAAAGAAAAACTTGTTTAATATGGAAAATGCCACTAAAAAATATTGTTATTATAGCTGTTGTTATTATTGTAGCTGTTGTTGTTGCTGTTTAATCAAGTGCAAAAATTGTTAAAGTTTTTCCCCATCGCTCCTGAACGGAAAGTGGCGAAAATGATTTTTAACGCTTATTAAGTTGACTTTTATTTTAATTTTATTTTTAATTAAACGCTGCTATAATGGAAAACGACAATGTTGCCACTTGCAAGACATTAAATATGTGCAGAGATGCGATCGATATCTTACAACATTAAATTCAGAAAGTTTTGCCAAAGAATTTTGAATATTAAAAACAGTTCGATGTCACATTAGGCTAGGCTGGAGGATAGACACAACATTTGTGTGCATACGAGTGATTTATAATAAAGGCAGCAGCAAAACATAAGTCAAATTAAATTATTAAATTATTAATTAAAATCCATTTATCCTTTAGCAATGGTGCCACCAAATCGTTTTTTCCGCGTTATATTTCATATGTAACGTTTCTAAAACCTCTATTTTACGCCTACTGTATTGACAGCATTAATCCTCTCACTGCTACTAGTAAAAATAGCAATTAGCCTAAAGGCTGTTTGATGTGCTGCAAATGTAGCGTCCATTGTGTTTATAGCATAATGTTTCAAATGCTTAGGAGTCTAAATTTGTGGTGAGAAATTCGTACCTCAGCAAATAATTTAAACTATAAAATCTGCTGCAAAGTAGTTTTCATTTCTGATAGAAAACAATTGCTGACTACAAAGTACCGTAATTTTATTCACATTGCATTTTGTTTTTTCCTTTTCCTTCTCTCTTTGCTTTTGTAACATCTTCAATTCTATTTACATACATGGAAACGCTTTTTTGCGTATTTTAAAGAAACTGTTCGCCTTTGTAACAGGAATTATATGAGTGCACACTTGAGTGATTGATGTCAATCCTAAGCATTAAGAAAATTTACGTCATCATGCACGTCAGTATCACAGAATATCAAAAGTATTCGCTTTTACAATGTCAGTTAATTGTGTCAGTGTTAAATAGATGCCTGATTATCTGTCTCTATTGCCATTTAACAACTACAGAAACAGAATAAAAGAGAAATCTTTGTAAGCAGCATTACATAAAGAGAATTGAAAAGAGCGATGCTTGAAGGACTCTGTGTCCTGTATTTAGTTGAATACAGAACATACATCATATACGATGCATTTATCTTTTCATACTGTGTCAGTCAGTGTGTAGCGTTGCAATTTATAACATGCGTTATCACTTGATTTTTTTTTGATAGATTTTAATACCCAGACTAACACCTGATTTTCTAATAATGCTGTCTGTCAAGCAATTGAATCTTAAGGAGCTCTTCCATCCACTCACTTATGGCCTTAAGGTAACTGATTATGTTACACAGATTACAGAGAGCATCTTGAAAAGGACAATGGAATAATGGAAAGAGTGAGTGGCAAAATAATCTCTAATAATGATGCAGTCATGCTGACACTGACACTGGTACTCTGGTACACTGGTACGGATACGGTTACTGGCTGTAACACAAAATGCCAGTGAAAGTGTTTGTTGTAAACGAATGCATTTGTCAATAGGAAACAAAAGAACATCATAAACACCTTGACGTCAAGAAAGTGTAAACCAAACAAGGTGGGGGGTTTACTTACCGTGTATTACTATGCGGTAAGGAACACATACTGGCGCCCTCATTAATGCCAATCGAGGCCACATTCGATGATGACGAAGCCGGTGAGGTTGAGGTCTGATTGTAGGTAAAATCGGCCGTAAGCAGATTAGCCACAATCGATGATGAACGTCTTCTATTCAAAATCGGTGACTTTTGTATTCGTATCGATTGTAGATTATTACGGGTGGATGAGGTGCTCAAACTGTTGGCGTGGGTGTTGATTAAAGTTTCATTCAATTTATTGAAACCACCGGTGGCTGAGCCCACATGCGAAGGCGAATGTAATTCCATGAAGCCGGTACCCGGGGCAAATGTGCCGCCACCATTATTTGTGGTATTTGCCATGCCAACGGTTGTCATGTTGTATGTACTGCAACTACGATTTGCTACACCAATACCTCCTGCTCCTACTCCCAGTGTAGCAGCAGAGCCAGCATTAGCACCAGGTCCAGTTGTGTCTAACGTTCCAGCTTGCGGTTGATGTTGTTGTGGTTGTGGTTGTGGCTGTGTTGATGACGTTGACGTTGATGTTGATGTTGATGTTGAATAATGATTTATTGTTGTTGCTGTTGCTGTTGCCGAAGCTGTAGCTGTTGATGTTATTGGTCCCAAGGGATTTGCTCCACATAAATTTGATAGATTAGTTCGACTGCCATAGAGTAGACCACTTTGTTGTTGAATTCTCTGTAAAGCCGTCTCTTTTGTATGATAGGCACCCAGACCAGCATTTTTGGGTGGCTGTGGTAATGTTCGATGTATTTGTTGTTGATGTTGCATTTGATGTTGATGCTGACTATTGTCCTTTAATATTGATTTCGGTTGTATTGTTGTTGAGGTGTTTTGTTGTATCACATGAATTTGATGTGAATTTTGTTGTTGTTGTTGTTGCTGCTGTTGTGGTTGTTTTAAAATTGGTTTCAATATATTGTACGGTATATTAGTTGTTGTTGGTGTTGAGGATGTTGTACTGATGGTATCACTTTCATCACAACTGACATCTACACAGAGAACACAAAAAAAAAAAAGAAAACAGAGGAAATACAGACAGAAAACAAGAATTAAAAAAAAAAATTTTAAATTTATGACAGGAATATGAGAAGAGAATGAAATGAAAAATTGCAATTTTTATGTCACATGTTTTCTCATCTCCATTAGACACAATAACATACAACAACAAAAACAACAATAAACTAATAATAATGAAAGGTCTTTAACATTTGATTGTTGACAACTAACTACAAAAACAAAACAGAGAAGAAAAATTTAATTTTTTTAAAATTGTGGAAATAATTTTTTTTTTATTTCTATTGGAAATTTGTCAACGCAGGGTTAGGAGCAGTGCCTGTACTTGAAATGTGTGTGATTGTACGAAACTCTGAACATATTAGTGGATTACCAGTCCTCATGTGCATATAATAATGTATACCAGAGATCAGCAATGAATCGTTTTTTCGCTACTCATAAGCACTCATGACATTGTGAATATAAGTGACTCAACAATATTGAAATTTAACTATGTACTCTGATTCATTCATACTCACTACAACGTTAATTTATAAATACAGGTTGCAATGAGTGTGCGTTCAACGTTGACATCAAACTAATACCATTCGAAATATGTTTGATTCATAAGCCACCCTACTCATTTAGATTCATAACTTTAGAAAAATACTTATAATTCTTAGAAATGAGTCACTAGAGTGACTCGAATCATTCATCAAAATTCACAGTCTTAGTTATTGTTGCATGTACAACAAAAGAAAAAAGACACAAAAGCAAGCAAAAAAGACAGAGCAAGCAGAGCAAATACACAACCCTCTACTGAGTATTTTAATATTCGTATGCGATTCATACTTATTTTGTGCTGCTTGTATATATTGAGTTATGGAGAGTCGAAATCAACAACATTGTATGATGAGTACTTCAAACTTTGAATATGAGTAGAATAGGTTCCATGATATTAAAAGAAGTATGAATGCGTATAAGTGTCAGAAATTATGAGTATAATTCAATTCTACTCATCTTTTTGAATACTCATTGCTGATCTCTCGCATGGGCCATCGTTAGCTTTGTTTCTGTTAACATATGGTTTGCTTGCCATAGGTAAGTGGGTGTAATGTATATTGAGTTACGGAGAGTCGAAATCAATAACATTGTATGATGAGTACTTCAAACTTTGAATATGAGTAGAATAGGTTCCATGATATTAAAAGAAGTATGAATGTGTATAAGTATCAGAAATTATGAGTATAATTCAATTCTACTCATCTTTTTGAATACTCATTGCTGATCTCTAGCATGAGCCATCGTTAGCTTTGTTTCTGTTAACATATGGTTTCCTTGCCATAGGTAAGTGGGTGTAAGCAGTAATGATTTCGATAGAAATCTTGTTGTCCACACTCTTGTATTCAAGAGAATAAATTGCAGATATTTACCTATGCAACTGTTATATGTATGTATATGTAAGTGATGTTGCTTTAAAGCATTTTTAAATTATACACCCAATACTATAAAGATTTGCATCTGATATCATATTATTAAGGCAAGAACTGTAAACATTTTAAATTGTATTTAAAAAATCTACTCATAAAACTATTGTGCTCATCATGCTTGAATAAACGTTGTGAAATGTTTTTTTTATTCACTTCTTTTTATTGGCCCATGTAAGCTGTTGTTTGTTTGTGTTCCTGTTTAAACATTTTTCTCATTTTCCTTTTGTTTTTACAGTTTTCCAGGTAGAGGTAGAAAATAATTTATATTTACGTGCAGTTTAGTTGGTCTTGAAGCACGTTTAATAAAGTTGATCATGACTGCTGCTGCCATGCCATACTTTGGCATACAAACACGGCGGCATTAAGTTTTACGTGTTGATTTCCATGAAAATGAAATGTTCGACTTCGTTTTAATATTTCACAATAGAATCCTGCAATGTGGGGGCGGGGTGGCTATGGTTTTATTTCCATTTCCATTTAATGGAGTTGCTTGTTTCACCTGGGTTTTTGTTTTTATTCTTCATTTGAAAAATTATTGTGTATTTTTCAGAAACAGAGGAACACGATAGAGTTTCAGAAACGTTGCATTTCTGAATGTCTGTCTGTCTGTACTTAAAGACACTACAGATGAGAGTAGACAACGATTTTAAATTAGCAAAAAAAAAAAAAACAAACAACAAAAACTGCACAGTAAAAATGTCTGACAGAAAAATGTTTTTAATGTTGCACTTAAAATTTTATGACACTGTTATTGCAGACGCTGCACTAAACAACAAAAACAAAAAAAAAAACGAAATATTGAAAAAAAAATAATGAAAATTTATGATAAAGAATGACTGGCAAAAGTATTGGGTATGTTTGCTCAATAGTGTGGAATACACAACAGACTACATATGCATAATTGCAGCGAAACTTATCCTGCACATGTTGGATGATTTAGAAGAAGTGCTGATTGGTCTTGTGGCATCACCATCCCACATACCTCAGAATACAACCTTATTTATCTAAGATATTTTTTACTATATTTGAAATTTAACGATGTATATAAGTACTTAATTTTGCAACCTTGTATAGAACAAAGAAAAATGAATTTCAACGAATAAAGAGATAGTTCTAGAAGAACCACAGAACAGTATACACGAAAAAACACCTCAACACAACAATTACAAATACATATATAAATACCACAGCATACGCCATAAATGGTGACCCCGACAGCTTTTTGGAACATACAATAGTTTACTTCTAAAAACATTTTGCGAACTAATTCCTAAACTCAGGAAATAATTTAAAATAAAAAAAAAATTAAATTTTCACCAAGAATAAAATGGTCGGTGACGAGCATTTGGAAACAGCAGCAATGGCAGAGGCTGCCACAAGCACCAGCAGACAACAAAGTGTTCCCAATAACGCTGATGGCGAAGCCGCACAGATATCTAGAGTGTCAGTGCGCATTCCTCCATTTTGGCACGCAAAACCGGCTCTATGGGTGGCACAAATTGAATCCCAATTTGCTGCTGCCGGCATTAGTAACGACAAAACAAAATTTCATACTGTCGTTGCAGCCATCGAAAGCAGCGTCTTATCACAAATCAGCGACATTGTGCTTAATCCACCTGTGGACAACATGTATGATACGTTAAAAACGAGACTTCTAGAACATTACGCAGTATCAGAGCAGAAGCGTATAAGGAAACTCTTACAGGATTTGGAGCTTGGTGACATGCGTCCAACCCAATTACTTCGCGAGATGCGAGATTTAGCCGGAAACGAAATGAACGACAATTTGCTTAAATCTATCTGGATGAGTAGACTACCACCAAACGTGCGTACCATAATTTCGATAAGTAGCGATCCACTGGACAAATTGGCTATCCTCGCTGACAAGATAGTTGAGGTAAGTGACTCACCGAGCCTCGACGCAATTTCTGTGCCTCAACACGCACCTCCAGTACAATCAACACTAGAACATCAAATAAGCTTACTGGTAAAAGAGGTAGCTGAGTTGAAAACAAGATTTTCCCAACGTCCACGAAGTAGATCCCGTTCTCGCGGCGCCGAATCTAATGGAGTATGCTGGTACCATAGCAAATATGGAGACAAGGCAAAAAAGTGTCGTCCACCCTGCCGCAACGCAAAAAACTAAAATGTCTGTCCGATATGACGGCTACCGACAGACAATTTACACTTAACTGCCGTCTAATTATAAATGATAAGAATTCTGCACTGAAATTCTTAATAGATACCGGCGCCGAAGTAAGTGTCATTCCTCCATCACCTACACAACGTAAATTTCCACAGAAAAATTCCTATTTGTATGCTGCAAATCATTCCCCGATTAAGATGTTTGGCGAAAAAACAATGAGTCTCAATTTAGGTCTTCGTCGTGACTTCAAATGGAAATTCGTAATAGCAGATGTCACACAGCCAATTATCGGAGCGGATTTTTTGTCATTCTATAACCTGATGGTAAACATACGACAGCGCAAACTTGTCGATAACGTAACCAACGCCCAGAAAATTTGCTCTTTACGCAGGAATGGTGAGTTGTATAAAAGTCTTTCATTTATTAATCAAAATGATTCTTTTAAGGACATTTTGGACAATTTCAAAGACATCACCCAGCCTAATCCGAATACCAAATTGACGCGGCACGACATAACGCACCACATCATAACGAAGGGTCAACCTGTTTTTGCTAAACCCAGACGCCTATGCCCGGAAAAGTTGAAAGCGGCTAAGGCTGAAATACAAACACTTATGGATCTGGGTATATGTCGCCCGTCACGAAGTCCTTGGGCATCGCCTCTACACATGGTCCGAAAGAAGAATGGCGAGTGGAGGCCATGTGGCGATTTTCGGCGGCTTAATAGCATTACGGAGCCCGACCGTTATCCCATTCCCCACATCCATGATTTTACGCACTTTTTAGATGGTTGTAAAATTTTTTCTACCATTGACCTTCGCCGAGCATATCATCAGATACCCGTAGAGCCCAAGGACATCCCCAAAACGGCCATTACGACCCCTTTTGGATTATTTGAGTTTACACATATGTGTTTCGGCCTACGTAACGCCGGACAGACATTCCAACGATTCATGGATCATATCCTACGTGAATTCGAGTTTGCCTGGCCCTACTTAGACGATATTTTGGTCGCCTCCAAAAACATAGAGGAGCATCGTGAACACCTACGGCAAGTTTTTGAAAGACTTCGTGAATACGGCGTTATTATAAACCCCTCTAAATGTTTTTTCGGACAACAAGAGGTACTATTCTTGGGATTTCTAGTTAATAAAGACGGAGTTCGCCCTCCACCTGATCGTATCAACGCTTTGGCCGAATACCAGTTACCCGAACGTGTTTGTAATCTACGAAGATTTCTCGGCATGATCAACTTTTTCCGTCGATTTTTACCGAAGGCTGCCGAACACCAAGCCCTTTTGTGTAAATCCATTAAGGGCAATAAGAAAAACGATCAAACCATAATTAATTGGACCGACGAAACAAGGCAAGCATTTGAAAATTTAAAAATTTCTCTGTGTGAGGCCACATTATTAGTTTTCCCGAAACCCAACGCACCATTGGCCGTTACAGTCGACGCATCGGGTACCGCCACGGGAGCCATTTTACAACAATTCGACAACAATACATGGCAACCCTTAGGTTTTTATTCCGAACGACTGAATCCAGCTCAACAGAAATACAGTACATATGACAGGGAGCTGCTGGGGGCCTACAAAGCTATTAAGTATTTTCGTCACATGGTAGAAGGAAGAAATGTATGCATCTACACTGATCATAAGCCCCTACTATACGCTTTTCAGCAAAAAATGGAAAAGGCAACACCACGTCAAGCCCGTTATCTGGATTTCTTGGGTCAATTCACGACGGACATACGTTACATACCTGGAAAGGAAAATATTATAGCCGATGCACTTTCACGAATCAACGCTTTGCACACCACAATGAATATCGACTACACGGAACTTTCGAAGAGCCAAACGAACGACGAAGAACTCAAAAAGGCCTCAGAAGACAGCACGAACTTGAAAATTAAACGAATCGAAATTCCTGGTACGCAGCTGGAAATTTTTTGTGACGTTTCGACTGGTAAGGCACGCCCATTTTTAACGCCACCTTTCCGTAAAACAGTTTTTGATGCAATGCACAACATCAGTCACCCTGGCGTAGCAAAAACAACAAAATTAATTGCGGAACGTTACATTTGGCCAGGAATGAGAAAAGATTGCAGGACATGGTCTAGGCAATGTATCCCATGTCAACGAAGCAAGATCCATCGATACAACAAAACACCGATTTCCTGTTACGCTCTTCCGGCAGCAAGATTTGAACATGTCAACATTGATGTCGTGGGCCCACTGCCGCCATCCATGGGTAACCGTTACTGTCTCACTTGTGTAGACCGTTTCACCCGTTGGGTCGAAGCATATCCTTTAGAGGATATGACTACTGAGACGATAGCATTCACATTTTATCAGCAGTGGATATCACGATTCGGCGTTCCTCAAAGAATCACAACGGACCAGGGCAGGCAGTTCGAGTCGAACCTATTCCGAGATTTGAACCGTCTTTTAGGCATTACACACCTTAGAACAACTGCATATCATCCTGCCGCTAATGGGTTAATCGAACGATATCATCGAGTTATAAAGTCCGCAATTAAGTGCTATCAAACTGAAAAATGGGTGGAAGTGTTACCACTCATATTGCTTGGCCTACGAGTGTCCTACAAAGAAGATATTAAAGCTTGTCCAGCAGAATTGGTTTACGGATGTACACTTCGAGTTCCAGGCGAGTTCCTGGAAGAAACAAAGCAGAAGAAAAACCTCTCCGAGAGTGATTTTGTCAATGATTTACGTTCAAAAATTCAGTACCTATCACCGAAACAAACTTCCAACCATTCCAAAAGGACACCTTTTGTTGAGGACAACTTGAACACATCACCAGCTGTATTCGTTCGCACTGATGCAGTTCGTCGACCGCTACAGCCACCTTACGAAGGCCCGTTTGCTGTTATCAAGCGATATGACAAATTCTATAAAGTCAATATGAATGGTAAACATGTCAATGTAAGCACCGATCGTCTGAAAGCAGCCTACATTTGCAAGGAGCTTTTACAACCTGACACAACCCCAACTAGTGAAGAATCGGCCACAACCATCGAGAGACCTGTAGCCTACACGACAGCCTCTGGAAGAAGAGTTCGCTTTAAAGTTCCTTGGGAAGGGGAGTAATGTGGCATCACCATCCCACATACCTCAGAATACAACCTTATTTATCTAAGATATTTTTTACTATATTTGAAATTTAACGATGTATATAAGTACTTAATTTTGCAACCTTGTATAGAACAAAGAAAAATGAATTTCAACGAATAAAGAGATAGTTCTAGAAGAACCACAGAACAGTATACACGAGAAAACACCTCAACACAACAATTACAAATACATATATAAATACCACAGCATACGCCATAGTCTTTACAAATATTTATGTCAGGCACACAAAAATAATGTGAAAAATTACTGTGAGCGTTTCAAACTTACTTACATATGTACTTAATTGGTCATAAGAATCTTTCAGTCAGAATTACGAACTAGTTTTCCCATACGACCTATGTCGAAGAAGTTTAGGCTGTAGTTTGAACCACGTCCTCATATCTAATAAGCCCGCTTACTACCTACTGGACTACAGCGATTCAAACGGTCTTGGCAAAAAGTTTACAAGTAAATTGAACATCATGCGAATAGAAGCCAGGGCAAAGAAAGTTTGGCAACTCTGTTGTGATATTTGTGTATTTTTGGAAGTGCTCCTCTTAAAATTTTATTTTTTTGATTTTTTAAGTGTTTTAATAAGTTTAGAATTTTTCATAAGTGTTTTAAAAGTTGTTTTTATTATTTTCTTTTGTTTGCTTGAAATTTTATCTTAAAATTGTAAGTTTTATTTGTTAATTTTGATAATAATTGTTTCATTTTAACAAAACAAAAACAAAAATTGCTTTTTGTTCTAATTATTTTTTTGTTTTTGTAAGCTTGTTACAGTTTTTTATTATTTTCTTTCTATCTGTATTCCTTTTTTTTACTTTTTTCTTTTTATTTTTGCTACTGTCTTGTGTATACTGCTTTGCTTGCAATTCTTGTTTATTTATTATTATTTTTGTTTTTTGTTATTACATATCTTTTATTTTCTTTTTTATATATAAATAATTTACTCAGTTAGTCTATTTATTTATTTAATTTATTAAAATGAATATTTGTAGTGCCTCGAAGTGTATTGCAAAGAAAGAGGGTGAACGCCAGATTTCTTGCTGGTTGTGTGACGGTTTGTTTCATATCAAATGTATTGGGTTGCAGCCTCGCACCACGGACCAATTGATGGATAGTTCATTGGGTCTGCGTTGGTGTTGCCCTAAGTGTAAGGTGGTGGACGTCCAGTTTTATAAGTTTTTTGTAGGAACTTGTCGTGAGTTTGCTGAGATGCACGCTGAGTTTGCATCTCTTTCTGCTAAATTTCGGCGATTTGAGCAGTTGTTTTCGGGGTATGGCCTGTTGGATAAATTGCTTGAATCTGAAAAGGTTCCTGTCCCTCTTTCATCGGGGGCTCCTGGGCATGTGGCGCAGGTTTCTGTACCAGGGGAGACTGCGACAATAAATGAATTGACAAATGCTACTCCTATTGTTGACATTTGTCCACCTACTGCTGATAAGTCAGCTAGCAGTGCCATACCGAAGTCTGCAAATTCGTTTGAATTGAGTCCTAAGTTTACTCCGTCTCCTTCACCTTTGCCTCTGGATGATGTCACTTCTCGTGCATCTTCCAAATCGTCTTCTATTTCGCATTCAGGTGTAGTGTCCGCTAGTTTATCTACTTCTGCTCCAAGGGACTTGGTTGTAGTTAAACCTAAGAAGACTATTTTTGTGTCCCGGCTTTCTTGTAACACTTCAGTCGAGGATATAAAATGTTTCGTTAAATCGAAGATTGGGGTACCTTTTGAGTTTGGTTGCTATAAGATGAGGCCATCTTTGGATAGCAGTATTTCTTCGTTTAAATTATATGTTGCCGATGAAAGATTTGATGAAATTGTTAATCCTGCGTTTTGGCCACAGGGTGTATTGGTACGGGAATTCGTACTCCGGCTGGGCCATCGTAGGAATGGTGCTAACTTGCCTGGTCCTATTTCTCAAAAAAACTAACTTCGAAATCGTCTATTAATTTCCAAATTGCTTATCAGAATGTTCGCGGACTTAGGTCTAAACTTTCTTCACTTTATAATAGTAGCTTTGATTTTGAATTCGATGGAATTGCTCTTACTGAGACTTGGCTAAATTGCAATATTTTTGATTCTGAGATTATGTCTAGTAATTTTAACATTTATAGACGGGATAGGAAGTCTAGAAATGGTGGTGGTGTTCTTATTTCCATTTGCTCTAAATATACCTCTGAATTGATTAACTTGTGTCCTTCTGAGGATATTGAGTTCATTTGCGTTAAGGTCAATGACCGTGGAAAGTCTATATACATTACCTGCTCGTATATTCCTCCCTGTTCTGACATTCATATCTATAGGGCTCACTTCGATTTGATTTCTGGAGTAATTGAATTAATGGGGCAAGAGGGAATTTTAGTGGTTCTTGGTGATTTTAATCTTCCGCATACAACTTGGAATTTTTCACCTGAGACTGGCTCATTGGTGCCATGTTCTTCAGTTCCATTCTATGATGAAATTCTGTCCGCTATGTGTGATCTAGGTCTTTTCCAGGTTAACGGTGTATTGAATTCAATGGGTAGAATTTTGGATCTTGTATTTTTAGAGGATCCAAGTATTTCTTCTTTATTTCGCATTGATCCTATATCTATTCCTGAGGATGGTTATCATCCTACGTTGTTACTTTCTATCGAAGTTGATCTTTGTTTACCTCCTGTAATTGATCGCTCATTTGGTGTAAAGGGGCGTTTTAATTTCCATCGTACGGATTTTAGTCGTTTGAATACACTTCTATCCTCTGTAGATTGGTCGTCTGTACTTATTTCACCACCATAAGACTCTTTTTCACTTGATAGGATCTTAGATGGTTTTTATGAGGTATTATTTAAATGTTTTAGGGAGTGTGTTCCGTTTGTAAATAGTCGTTTGGAGCGTTCTGGTCCTCCGTGGAATTCGGCTAGATTGTCCAAGTTGAGGAACAGAAAATCGATTTTATTTAAAAAGTTTGTTAGATCGGGTACTGATATTGATTATGCTCTTTACTCTAGGGCGCGTGCGGATTATCGTAGAATGAATCATTATTGTTATGAGGAATATTTGACTAGAGTCAGGTCGAACTTCGCTAGTGATCCTAAGTCGTTTTACGACTTCGTTCGAGCTAAACGTAAATCATCTTTGTTTCCCTCTGAGATGTTTTACGGTGGCGTATCATCCTCTAGTTACCTTGATATTTCGAATATGTTTGCTGACTTTTTTCAGTCTACTTATAGGCAGTTGGACTTGGGCCATGATCAGGGCAGCAGCTTTTCGTATCCTTATTCAGTGGGAAGTGTCTCTATTTCTAATATATACTCATTTGATGAGAAGTCTGTTCTTGAGTCTTTGTCTGGACTTAAACTTACATACTTGCCTGGCCCTGACGGGGTACCGGCCTGTATTTTAAAAAAGTGCGCTATTGTCTTGAGTGGTCCTTTGACCTTTATATTCAATGGGCTTCTGAGGGCTGGTCATTTTCCATCTGTTTGGAAGAGTTCGTTTATAATTCCTTTGTATAAGTCGGGTAATAAGTCCAATATTTCCAATTACAGGGGTATTGCCAAACTCAGTGCTATTCCCAAGTTGATGGAGAAACTCGTGACGGATTATCTCTTTTTTAATACGAAATCTTTAATATCCCCTTTCCAGCATGGTTTTTTAAAAGGTAGGTCCACTGTCACTAATCTTCTTGAATTTACTACACGTGTTTTCAGGGGTTTTCTTGCAGGCGCTCGGACTGATGTGATTTGTACTGATTTCAGTAAGGCTTTTGATAGGGTTGACCATAGTATTTTGCTTCTTAAACTGTCATTAATCGGTATTCCCGATATTATTCATCGTTGGCTAGGCTCCTACCTCTCCCTTAGGACTCAGAGGGTATTGTTTAGGAATGTATTGTCTAAGACTGTATATGTTACTTCTGGTGTTCCGCAGGGTAGCCATTTGGGTCCTTTACTGTTTTTATTGTTTCTTAATGATCTTCCTTGTGCTATTTCTGATTGTAATATTCTAATGTATGCTGATGACGTTAAATTATTTTATACTTTTGATGATGATCATAGTCAGGTTGTTCTTCAGCGGAATATTAATTTGTTTGTAACTTGGTGCAGAGTTAATTTAATGGATCTTAACTTAAAAAAATGCAAATGCATGGTTTTCTCTCGCGGTGGTGTGATTTCGCCCACTTATGTGATAAATTTTTGTCCTTTGGAGACTGTGGCTACATTTCTTGATTTGGGAGTATTATTGGATATGAAACTCTCTTTTGTTGATCATATTAGTATGATGATTGGCAAGGCTCGGGCTGTTCTTGGTTTTGTGAAAAGATGGGCTAGGGAATTCATTGATCCTTATATAACTAAATTGCTATACATTTCACTTGTTAGACCTATTTTGGAGTATGCGTCTATTGTTTGGAATCCATACTATCGTTGTCATAGTGATTCAATAGAGTCTGTGCAGAGGCAGTTTTTATTATTCTGTTTACGTGGCTTAGGATGGGATTATGCCAATGGATTTCCGCCATATGAGGATAGATTAGGTTTGATAAAACTTCCAACTTTGGAACGTAGAAGAACTGTTTTAGGTGTTTGTTTTGTTTTTAATCTGGTTAGAGGTGATATCGATTCTGAGTTTTTGCTTCGTAACCTGAATTTCAGTATTCCTGCAAGATTTTCACGGCACTATCGTCCTCTTTCCTTAGATTTCTATAGAACTAACTACGGATGTAATTTTCCTTTTCGTAGATTATGCAATGATTTTAACGTATATTACGATTTGATTGATTTTAATTGTAGTGTTTGTAATTTAAAACGTAGCTTATATGCTAGCATTAATTTGTAAATTATTATATAAAAATGTATTTTCATTATAGTTATAGGTAGTTCATGTTTATTAATAGTTTATTCAGCTTGTGATTAAGTTCTGTAGCTGATTTATGTTCTTGTTGCCATTACTTTTTCCATACCCGCTACAGTCCGGACTGTAGTGTGTACGTGTCCCTACGTAATGGGGACGAGCCCTCCGCGGTCGGGTGAGGGCGGGTTAGTGTGTGGCCGGGGACGTTCGAATAATAGACTTACTAACCACAATAACGCTGAAGTAATGCTTTGTGCGATATATAAGCAACTCTTAAGGTAAGGAACACGGCAATAACATCAAGTAACACGGGGTCAAAGACCGTCTTGCAGTGGCAATTAACAATCCTAGTTATCGTTGAGTGATTGGAAATGAGAAAGTGAATATTCTGGCTACTAAAACCAGAGGAGTATTATTTTTTTATTTTATTTTTTATTTATTATAATTGGCATATCACAACAAGATATAAATCTTATAAGTGACATTGCCATAATATTACATGGGTCACCCAATGCCACGCTGAGAAAGTTTACGGAAACATGACATTGACTACTGTGGAATAATGATACAGTCGGAAGTATTACAAAAATACCTTGGGGAGAGTTTTCATAAGCTCGAGATCCCAATATTTTAGGGATGACGCCATATGAGACATAACCCATCTCATAAGAGTAAAGTTGAATAAGCTAAAGAAGTTTTTACAAGACATAGACTCCCTACAGAAAGTAAAGTGGTGTTCCTAAAATGGTCAGAGCATAACAAGCCTACATGATGGCCTAGATGTATGTTAATAGGCATGAGACTACTTGGTTAGTCCTTCAACCTATCTGCCTACCTACCTAAGGCTAGGAATCCATATGTTAACAGAAACAAATAAATAAATCAAAGTTTCAAAACAAATGCCTAAAAAGTTTGACAAGAAAAAAGATATCCCAATATATGTATGCAAACACTCTCCTATCACTCTCTATTCGTAATACTATTTCAATATTAACGTGCAATGATAAAAACGAGTTTTAAATAGCAAAACTTGGCATTAACCAGAGGCAAGAGAGGCAGAGACGGAGAGAGTTCATTTTGTCATGTAGAAAATATTTATTGAGTGTACACGGTTACATTCTGCTGGCAAATGAACACGATGTATAAATATGCTGGCATAGACATGCACAAACTTGCACAAAGTTGCAAAATATTGACACGAGTTTATCTACTCACATATGTGAGTACGCTCAAATGTGGGGAAAAAACTTACATTCACCTCTCAGCCTCTCAGACATTTGCTGTAATTCGTTTTGAAAGAATTCTAAATAGTTTGTTAGAGACAACACATCAATTCATATAATATTTGGTGTGTTTTGTTTTCTTTTTCCTCGTAATGGAATCAGTTTTTAGAAAGTTTAATAAGATGTCATCGCCTAAACAACTGACTGCTGCAGCAAAGCATACAGAATAACTGTATTTCGGTTTGAACTCTTCAATCTCATTGAAATACAACTAAAAGGCAGCATATGCACACACAGTCGCAATTAAATTTCTTTCAAAAATAAAGTCGCGTACGTGGGAAATTAAATTAAAATGAATGAAATTTATCTCTCCGTCTCGCTAACTGACTTTTATGACAGCAAAGCAATATAAAATTTCAATCAACATGATATACAGGATTTTAATTAATCATTGAAAACAACAAGAAAAAAAACATTAAAATTGTAATTAGCCATGGAAGTCATATAAGTAGGAGTTTATTTAGGCTTACGACATACGAAAAGATGACGGCAGTTGTGACGAGACGTGCAGATATTTTTTCGAAATAATAGATTGCAGGGTCTATGATGTAATCTTAGGGAGTCTAATTAAGCAAAGTTCAGTTGTAAATGCATACACTCGATTTACATTTTGTGAAACTTATCATTATGATACTCTTTTATTGTAGTTTACTTAATAGCAGCTTTAACCCTTTCATCTACATATATGCAGCAGTCAGTTGGTGCATCACAGCGACTGACGTCGCATAAATAAGGCAGTTACTTATTGGTCCACAGAGGCTGATTTACCATTTACTGTTGACTATAACATTTTGCTTAATATAGTCTATATCTACTCAATTAGTCTAGTCGCGTTCAGAAAAACGAAATCATCATAACATTGCTGAAGCTGAGTGGAAAGTATTAAATGGCGGAGGCTAAAATAATATGTTGATAGAGAGAATTTCTGTTACAATGATTCGATCTGCATACAGTACGAAGAAACTCTGAATTGCCTTAAGACTTGTCCTTTTCACTTCAATAATTTTTATTTAATTTAAATTTTCTAAACCCTTACTGTGAATTTTATTCAATACCTCTGTTTTACCACACCCAATCACAAAATTGTTTTATCATTTTACCCATTTGATAGCAATTAATTAAATATTTTAAATAATTTAATTACCTTTTTAAAATTTTAAATTCCCCTCTCTATTTTTGTATGTACATATGTATCTGTGGTGTATTGACGATTTTGTTTAAATTATTTCTTAATTCCACTAGAAAGCATTCAACTAAATTCTTGTATTAAATTTAATTCAAAAACAAACAACAAAAACGATAAAAACAATAAAAAAAACAACTATGAAAACAACAACGTTAACATATCCGTCAACAATTCAATTGCCGTTGAGTGAATGAATCATTTTAAATTCATTTGTTGTTCAATCAATCATTCATTCATTCACTGATTTATTCATTCATTCGTTATTTGTTTATTATTTCATCATTTATTTGTTAAATTTTCGATTTTATTTTTCACATCGAATCGTATTTGCAAACCACAATACCAAGCAGAAGATTGATTTTGTTTTCCCAGCTCTGCAGTTGATTTATTTAAATGGCTGGTGTTTATTGTTGTTGTTGTTTAATAAAATTGCTACCATGGCCTTGAAAGATTTAAATTCTGTTTTAATGTTTCACACTTTTCTTCTTCTTTTTCTGTTAATTTTACTAATTAACTTTGTTATGCATACATGCATGTCACAGAGTAATGAGCATTCAAAAAAAGATGAGTAGAATCTAATCATACTCATAATTTAAAACTTATTTTAATATCATGGAACCTCTCCTCATATTGAAAGTTTGAGGTACTCATCATACTTACTTAACAACACGTATGATGTTTTTGATTTCGACTCTCCATAACCCAACATATACACGCAGCACAAAACAAGTATAAATAGCGTACGACCACTGAAATACTCACTAGAAGGTTGTGCATTTGCTCTGATTGCTACTCTCTCCTTTTTTGCTTACGTGCCAGTTTTCTTTTTGTAAATGCAACAACAACTAAGACTGTAAATTGATTCGAATCACTCGTATCATTTCAAAGTATTTTTCTAAAGTTATGAATCTAAATGAGTAGGCTGGCTTATGAATCAAACATATTTCGAATGGTATGAGTTCGATGTCAATGTTGTACGCATATGCATTGCAAACTGTACTTACAAATCAACATTGTAGTGAGTATGAATAAATCAGAGTACATAGTTAAATCTCATTATTGTTGACTCGTTTATATTCTAAACTTCATGAGTATTTATGAGTAGCGAAAAACCGATTCATTTTGCTGATCTCTGATACATACATATACTGGCTGTGCTTTAGTATTATACCTATTCCTAGTCCTATTCCCAACTTAATGTACACTGTAAGGAGCGGGGAAGATATCTGACATTGAGTTCTGGTTGTATAAAAAATTTTAACGCTGCCTTGTATTTATTTTGAAATGAAAACCTTTTAAAAGCACTCTTTACGTTTCTGTTTATACTGGTTTAATCTTTTTTTTTTATTATAAAAAAGAAAAACTCTTTCAGTCCATTTTATTGGATCTCTACTCTTCTCTTTATTTATTTAATTTATTTTTTGTGCTCTTCATGCCAACCAAACTTTTTGCTGTTTTGACATTTTTTTGTTAAAACATAAAACATAAACTGAAACATGAGTTTTGTGTGTTTTCGAGTGTCTATTGAACCGGAAAACAACGACAAAAAAAACAACGAAATACAACAAAAATTTCGAAATTGTTTCAGCATTTGAAAATCACTTTTTTCTTCTTCTTCATAACGCTGCTCTTTTTTTCTCCTCTCGCCTCTTACTCTCCTCCTCTTTCTGTTTTTGTTACCATTTTTATACTCAAATTGCAATTGTGTGCTGCTCTCTGGTGTATGTCTGGCTGTTCAATTAAAATTATTTTCATGACATGAACGGGCATGTTTTTAGTGGTTTTTTCCCTTGTCGTTTTCACAGTTATTGTTGGCGTTGTTGTTGTTATTGTTATTGCTATTGTTTTGTTGTATTTTAATAGCATATAAACCTCCGTTTATTTTCTCTTCTTTTTTTTTTGACAATTTAACCACACTACAAAATATCTACAATAAGCTTAATACACAAACAGAGAGAGAGGGAGAGTAAGATAGAGAGCGAGAGAAAGTTTTTTTGTTTGATTTGTTTGTAAACCAGAGAAAAAGAATATCCACTTTAGAGTATTTATTATAGAGAACGGATCGTGGTGTGGTATGGCGAACAGAAAGTCTTTAATAATCTTCTATGCTCAGCATAATGGTTTAAGCGACAACAAATTAGAACACGAAACATTTTTGAAAACAATATTCGTAGGAAAACTTTCTTTAAGAGTCCCCTTCAATTGTTTATTGTCTGTATGGAGTGGAACTTTGAAATTTTCATTTTCTTTAGAGGCGTTGTAAGTGTTCAATTAAATGGAATACATTTGTGAGATTATTTCAAAGCCAGAGATTACGTTTTCAATACCACTGAACACTAACTATTCGTGCAGAAATTGATAGAACAGGGAGAGTAAACAGATGTCAATTATTTTTGCAGCAAATTGCACGATTCGTAGGCGATTGGAAAAAAGGCACGCATTATTCGCAATACGCAAAAACGCAAGATAATTACGTTAAAAGGAAATTTTTATCGAAAAAAGTGCTCACCAGACGAGAAAATTTATATTAATTTGGGACCATTTACTACAATTGGCCTTTCAGAGTGTGGAAAATTTCTGATACGACATTGAGAAGATAAAAATTGAATGCGTAAACTCTGTCGGTATTATACAACGTAATACATATAGTGTTTCCTTAACACATACAACATGTGTGGTATGAGGTATGTGGAACTAGGTTGCAATCCTGACTAAATGGTTGTAATGACCAATTAATTTAAGTAATTAAGTAAGTACTTAGTTATATTACCATTGAAAAATTTCATAACGACATAACGTCTTATCCTTGTTCCTTCCTACCAGAGATCAGCAATGAGTACTCAAAGAGATGAGTAGAATCGAATCAACCTCGTAATTTTGTGATACTTATACGCATTCATACTTTTTTTAATATCATATAACGTCTTCTACTCATATTCAAAGTTTGAATTACTCATCGTATTCATACTTAACAACACGTACGATGTTGTTTTTGATTTCGACTCTCCATAATTCAACATATGCACTAAGCACAAAATAAGTATGAATCGCCTACGAACACTAAAATACTCATTGAAAGGCTGTGTGTCTGATCTGCTTGCTGCTCTCTCCTTTTTTGCTTATGTGTCAGTTTTCTTCTATTGTAAATGCAACAACAACTAAGACTGTAAATTTTGATGAAAGATTCGAGTCACTCTAATCATTTATAAGTATTATAAGTATTTTTCTAAAGCTATGAATCTAAATATGTAGGCTGGCTAATGAGTCAAACATATTTCGAATGGTATGAGTTCGATGTCAATGTTGTACGCATATGCATTGCAACCTGTACTTACAAATCAACGTTGTAGTGAGTATGAATGAATCAGAGTACATATGTAATTAAATTTCAATATTGTTGACTCACTTATATTAAAAATTTCATGAGTGCTTATGATTCATCGTTGATCTCTGATACACATCAAAAGAAAAATACCCTGAAACTATTTCTACCATAAACTTATGCCAGTTGATCGCTTATTTGAAAATATAAAAAATCAAAAGAATTTTTAAAAAGATTTCTCCCAGTGTACTGAAAAGAAAACATCCTGCTCAACTTTTTTTCTTCAGTGTATTTGAAAATGTTGTCACAAATAATCTATGGCGACCATCTTTAAATTTAGTAGTTGTTGTTATTGTTGTTATTTAGACTTAGACTTACCAAAGTCAAAAGCACGTTCCAAAATAATTGAATGACGTTTTTGTTGATGTTGTTGTTTATTTTGTTGGGAATTTGTTGCCACTATCGTATGGGATGATGATAATGTCGTTGGCTGATGATGAGCATGATTAAATGGTTGATGCTGGTTCTGGTACTGATGCTGATGCTGTTGATGATGATGCGAATGATGCTGATGTTGATGCAGTTGGCCATTGGCTAAACAATTTGTCAAACCATTATTTAAAATGCCACTCGTTGTATTATCTTCCCCATCTGGTCCAAGACGAGTTGAGGCTGTGGTTAAGCCACCACCAATACCACTAGCTGCAACATTGTTACAGCAATTGTTGCTGTTGTTGCAGTTGCTATTTGAAGTTTGTGCCGTGTAATCGGTGTGATATGATTGTTTTTGTACAAAATGTATTGAAGGCTGCTGGTGTTGATTCGAAGAGGATGATGTTAGGGATGTGGAGGCGGAGGGTTGTTGTTGAAACAATTGCTGTTGTTGTTGTTGTTGATTACAAGATGGCATATTGTCAGACAAATTCTTTTGTTGCTGATGCAGACAACAATATTTGATGTGCTTGCACAATAAACTACTGCTACTGCCACTCAATTTGTTCTGGCTTAAACCGGCGGCAGCTGTACATGGCATACCACCTGCCACACCCACCGCACCACCACCACCACCAACGCCCAAACTATTTAAGCCCGTACTCGATGATGTACTGCTAAATGCATTACGGGGTCTATTGAAACGAAATGAATTCGAGCGACCCACATTGTGTGTCGCACTCGAACCACTGCCGTAGCCCGATGATAAACTTCCATCTCTGTCACCATCCTGAACTTGCCGGTGGGGATTGGTAGTGCAGCGCAGACTGCCACCATAACGTCGTTGGGGAAATTTATTTGCTCTCGGTATTACCTGAAATAATGAATGAAGAAACAGAACAGAAATAAAACATGAAGTTTTCTATTCTAAAAAAAAAAATTAAAAAAACAAAAAGTAAACAACCACACTACCAAACAACAAAAATCTGTAGTGAAATTTAGCGAAAGAGAGAAAACGACGATGAAAAGAAATGAAAACTGAAATTGTACGTGCAGCACAATGTAATGAGATGGAAAATGTTAATATTTTACAAAATTATAAACAGTAGAACCTCGACAAAAGTAACATTGGCGGCCTGAACATATGGTATAAACATTAAAATGTTTGAAATACTTTTTAATGTCGAGGTTTAATGTCTATAGTCTATGTCTGTCTGTCTGTCTGTCCGTCTATCTATTATTTATTTATTCGTGTGTCAATATTTATTATTGAAACTCATTTGCTTCGTTCTCCATTTCAGTAAGAGATTTAATATGGAAAGAAAAAATAACAAATAAATTTAAACAAAATGAAGAATAAAAATTTAAAAAAAAACACAAAATTCTTGTGAATTATTCAATGCGTTAATCTCATCGTCGATAATAAAATTTATAATTCTCACCATATTTATTTAGGATTACATATTTAATTTTCATTTTCCATCTGTAGATTTGTTTAAAAACAACAAAAAACAATTCCACTTAAAAACAAAACGTTGATAAACACAAAAATTAAAGATTAAATAGATAATGAATATACATTTTGTTTATTAATCACAAGTTTAAAGAAATGAAGAGAGAAAAATCTGTTTCTGATTATGACCATTTCGATTATGACGACTTCCTCTTAGCAATCTTGTAACAAAAAGTCTGAGAGTAAATAAAATTGCCATACCAAGTTACTCAAAAATCTGTCATTCGATGTTGACTTTAACCAAGCAGGTCCCGCCGCTCATTGATAAAATTAACACACACAACATGGGTAATGGAAGAAGCTAGGTTGTAATCCTAACTAAAAGGTTCTGATGAACCAATGAAGTAAGTAAGTAAGAGTACGTTATTGCGTGTTCGTTCATTGGTTTTCAACAATTTTTGTCTTTCGAATCGAAATACATAATAAACCCCCAGATGGCAATCTGCGGTGTCGCTAACAGTAGCAGGAGAATTAAAGATTGAAGCAGCTGAAGTACTTGCTCGTTCTTCAGATCAGTGATACATAATCGCAACAGTACTTATTTCAAAACTATTTTTTTTTCCTTTTTATCTTTATTTTCAATAATTTTAAGAGCATACTCTAAGGAAAATTCATTTTTTCATACTTAATGAACCAACTCAAACGCTAGGCGTCATTCAAATTGACTGCAATGCTTGCCTATGTCCTTAACTTTACAAATTTTTTTTCCTTCAATTTTGCTGAGTGCTCCTCTCTCAGATTCATATCATAAATCTATCATTCACTCAATTTTGCTCATCGATTATGCATAATAAAATACTGCAGCATATCTTAAGGCGAATTAAGGTTTAAAAGAAAAAAGAAACACACATTTTGGTTTGGCAACCAAAAGAATACAAATTTTTTCCTTGGCTTCATTTCGAATTCTGTTGAAATGATGGCTGAAAATTTTTAACTGGCATTCGCATTGGCATAACTTTTCTTATGGCATGGACTCTCATACGAAAACAGTTATAAATAGTTAATAAACGTCAATTTAACAGTTACACAACATGCACAGATGATTTATCAATTTGAAAAGAGCTACCTGCAGTCAAGTAAAACTCGAGAAAATAAAACAGGGAACAAGTGTGAAAGAGAGTGAGAGAGAGAAGGGAATTCTTTATAAAAAAAAATTGCCAGCCAGCCAGTGTCATATTCCTACCTGAAGTCATTTACATGCTGGGCATTTCAGTTTTGTGCGAAAGTAATTGAAAATTCATTTCTCAGTATCCATTTAACTGAATGAGCATTCTTTTAATACTTTTTCTCTCTCTCTCTCGTTTTTTTAATGTTTCGGTCGTATAATGAAATGCTATTGCCATTGCTACTGTTCCCCACTCTGCTGCTACATTATTAAAAACGAAATGACAGATGTCGACAATATCGCTGCAACATTCATTCACTCAATCTGCCACTTTATTCCTGCACTCACGTACTACATATACGTACACGGGCAATAATTCGCATTTCGTGTGGCTTTAAATCATTGTCCCTGTATCTGTCTCTGCCACTGCCACTGAATATGAAGACATGATTTATACATTTAGTGTTGGCAGTTGGTTGTAATGAAGTTTCATTTTTTGTTTAAAAGTTTTTCAGTGAAGGAAAATTTATATTTCAGACTATTATAACTTAATTACAGACTGTATGATAGAGTAATCGAGCCAGAAAATTCACTGAAAGTAGCGCAGCAAAGGCAGCGGTAAAAGTAATATTGTACTGATTATCCAAATTATGGTAGGTCCACTGTATGATCGAACTGAATGTGTGGTACTACCACTGAACGCAATTTCCAGGAGCTATTTTAAAGACTTACTTTTTGAAGAGGTCATTGCAACCCTACAGTTGCGTTAGGTTCTCATACCACTTATGTTGTGTGTGTTAATTCTATCCATGAGTAGCGAGACCTACGGTTTAAACGTCGACTCCGAATGACAGATTTTTGTAAAATTGCTTTTCATGGCAATTTTATTTACTCTCAGTGTTCTTGCCAAAAGACTGCTGACAGGAGTAGAATCACGGACTCTAGTCTAATAAGCCAACATATTACCTACTAAACTAAGGCAACTACAGTTCCGCGGTTTGATCAAAAATCAGTCTGAGTATTTGGTTCTACCAGGAAGAATAAAAAACTCTTCTAAGCATCTCTCTGACTTTGAAAGATCATCGTCAGTTTAACTAGAAAGATCACGGCTTACAAGATTGCAAATGTGGCCCTGTACAGTCTTGTCATTGAATTCAGAATAATTATCGTTTCACAAACTTAAATCATCAGTAATAAGGACTGATGGTTCCAAGGATATCGCAATAGGATTAATGTATACCGAATAAATATGCTAAAATGCTGCCCATCAGCCTATATTAACTTCACTTATGCGATTAAATATGTAATACAGCACCTTTAAGCATGCTTCACTTGAATAGCTACCTTAAAGTATACTTTAATTATAATCTTTATTAAAATGTTTGCTTACCTTATCCTCTAATAGATTAGAAAACAAATCCATGTGATCCTCATCTTCATTCATCATAGCGAAAAAGTTTTTAAACGTATCCGGAAATGAGGCCGGAAATTGGCCCTGACGTGAATCCAATTTTGTTTCCATCTCTGCAATTGAAAATATTCAATGAAACAAATTTAATTTTAATAATAATAAAAAAATATGCGACAATAGATGTAAAATTAAAAACAAATGCTAAAAGCCTCAAAGTATACACCATAATTTGTATGTAATAAATTGAAACAAAATAATTGCCTGATAGAATGTCTCTCCCTCTCGATTGTCGCCTGTCTTTAACAGGCTATTATTTTATTTGGATTTTATTTAAATTAAGCTCGATTTTCGTTTGATGTTTGTGGAGCATAAATTCCGTTATTTTCCTTGCAGCACAAGCACAGAAACATGTATTGACGGCGAAAATTTTGTGACATTTTAGCATATTTTAAGGCGCTATGTTGAAATTAAGTTTTTTTATATGTATACTTTTGTGTTATTTTGCCACATTTTCTGTTTTTTTTTCGTTTTTCATTTATTTTGTTGGTTTGTTAATAACTTTGTGGGACATAGTGGAATTGGGCTTGTGGGTCGCTGTGGCCATTCTATACATTTTATAAAATTTGTTTTTTAATGTTTTTTTGTGCTTTACTATAAATATTTCTAATTATTATTATTGCTGTTGTTGGTTGTTTTGTTGGCATTGTAAGACAAACATAAAAATTCAATTTTGCGGTTATTTGCATTATAATTTCCCATCATCTTTATCGTCTCAGGCTTTTATTTAAAACGAAAAAGACAAATAAAAAGAAAGAAATATGTAGACGAACATGCAAGAAAAAAACCATGAAACTCATCAAAAACAGCCGAACTTTAAATTAATTCTGTTTAAATTTTCATAACACACTGTTTGCATACTTTTAGGCATTTATTGCTTTTAACCTGCTCTCTTACTCTCTCTCTCTCTCACTGAGTTTGTCTATTCTTTCTCATTTTATTTATATTTTGTTGTTATTGTTTTGCCCCAAAAAAAGTTTACTAAAGTGGAAAAGTTCAATTAAATCTGTTACTTTCTTAATGAAGACTTTCTGCTTTGGAAAATTTTATTGGTTTGTTGTTGTTTCTTTACTCTTGAAAGGCAGAAATGCATTAAATTATTAAGGAAATTTGCTTAAGTGTTTAAAAAATTAAAAAGAAATAAAACTCTTTGAAGTTCACTTAAGAGAAATTAAACTTTGACACAATGAACCTTAAAATAAACCATTAAAGAAATGTTTGTTTAATGTGCCTAAAAGTATGCAATGAAAAATGCAAAGGCAGAGTTCATTAGACAAGTTAGAGGTGAGGCCGTAGAACAAGCCTCAGCCCCTACATGAGATTAAATAAAATTGCTATGAAAAGTTTATCGAAAATCTGTCATTCGATTTTGACTTTATACTGTAGGTCCCGCCAATGATGGATAAAATTAATACCTACAACAGGGGTGGTGTGAGAAGCTAGGTCGTAATCCTGACTAAAGGGTTGCAATGACCAATTAAGCAAGTAGGGAATTCAAGAATTCAGAAGACCAGAATTGAAGATTATAAATACAGTTTACGGCATGTGCATAGTCGAGTGAAGTATCCATGGAAAGCTTTTGTGTAAAAGATAGAACCATGAGTATGTAAACTCTCTATAGCCAGATTCTTATAAGATTTGCAGAAGTCCTTAGACCTCGATGACATTTTATAAAAGATAGGCCCTTGCTAATTATAGATATTACTGAACATTTCGGCATTTCAAAAAAAAAAGTTTTATATTGCATGAGTAGTATGAGGTAAATACCGCCCGGCATTGGGATTATTTCAAAATATTGCATATGATACTCTGAGAGAGAGAGGTAAGACATTTTATTTAATTTAATTAGGTTTTCTATTTTTAAATCCAAATTTGAAATTTGTTGTCCTTAATAATAAACACATCGTATGTCATAATGATGAATGAATTTTGTCTGTTTAATACTCATGGATTTTAAAATTCATTAAGACCTACGAAATTTAGGCTTTTATTCCAGGAAAATGTCTATTTTTACTATTTTTCGATTAAAATCACTTCAACCTTATCAAGCCACATTTTTCTCAGAATCTTTTTCTTTTTCTTCTTTAAAGTGTTGAGTTCTTTATTTGCCCATCTTCCTTTACGAAACACTTTTTTATATCAATTCAACTTTTACAAATATTAGCTCCTCCCAATGAATTGAACACAAATCTGCAAACACTGCATAAATGTTTCCCCGAAATCATAATAATCAAGAGTCCCAAATGAACGCAATAAAGACGAGAAACATAAGAGGGAGGAGGAGGAGGAGGAGGAGGAGGAGAGTTGCTTGAGGGCAATAAATAAATATTAATTCCAACATTAAGAGCCTTTTATGTGGCTGAAGATAATGACCATCAGATTCATGATTTTCACTCATTATATTCTTATCAAGACTGCTGGTAAATTGATTATAAACGCCAGCCAACACCAACACCAACAGCAACACCAGCACCAGCACCAGTGGCTCTTAAGTCTTCATTTAGTATTGCATGACTGGTCAAAGCAGTTGTAGGATTTTCTTTTTGTCATAATTAGCGTAGCGTAGCAGTGTTTACTTCTTTATTTTTTTGAGTTTTTGTCGATTTTTTTTTCTTTTTATGATTTGGCTGCCAATTTTTGTTTTTCGTTTAATTTGAAGAATTTTACATCAACGTACTAATTTTTAACGTACTTTGTGTGGAAAAATATTATGAAGTTTTGGAAAATAATTTGGAAAAGGAATGTCTTGAAAATCATAACGAATCCACAAGAAACAAACGTTTTTAAAACGTTTTTAAAAATATTTCTTCGGCGACTTCCTCTCAGCAGATTTCTGGGAAAAACTTTGAGCTTCAAATAAAATTGTCATGAAAAGTTTCATGACAGTCGTTCGGAGTCGACTTTAAACTGTAGGTACCGCCACTCATGTATAAAATAAACACACACAGCATTTGTGGTGTGAAAAGCTAGGTCCATAATCCTGGCTGAATTGGTCATTTGTAATGACCAATTCTGTATGTATGTATGTAGATAAACGTTAAGAATAAAAACTTGTTCTAAATTAAAATGTTGCCTCAATCAATTCTGTTTTTAATTGAGCCGCTTGAGCACTTACATTGTCTCTCCTTTCCTATCCATGCAACACCACTTCATATGCCACTTCATATGCCAATAAAAAAAAAAGAAACAAAAGTAAGAGGCAAATTGTGATTCTTCGTTAATAAAGAGTCTCCTCTTCATATTTCAATCATCAATAAGTGAATAATTTGCTGAGCAGGATACTTAATATTCTTCATTTCTTCATTATTAAAGTCAATATTGAAGAAAGAATACAAAAAAAAAAGACAAGAAAATGAAATTGAAACAAAAACATAATGAATCTCAAACAGCCTTTGGCAATAAGGGGGAGAAATGAAAGTTTTACACACTCTGGCGTATAGTTAAATATGAGCGGGGGACAATCATTTGTAAATGGAAAAATAAATGTGGAATACATATCATATTTCAAGGCATATTACGACCATTCCATGGGCAAAGTATACAAGCATGCAAGAAAATATAAAGAAATTCAGGTAAATTTCATCGTATAGAATGTGTTTATGCAAATTTTGTTTTTTACGCTTCATCTTTGGTAAGAGGACGAGGAGAGACCAGAAGATAACAACAACGGTCAAACACAGTATCTTGCTAGGCACAGGTCCAAAGAACACGCTACATTTGACATTTTTAATACATTTTTTCCTTGCACATTTCCAACTTCCATTTCCTCTTTAAATTCATTTCCCTTGACGTCGAAACTCTTCGTCTGCTTATAGAGATTATGACCTACCACCAATGTTGTAAGTGACCTACAGTTTAAAGTCGACACCGAATACACAGATTTGTTGAGAAACTTTTCATGACTCTCAAAAATCTGTTGAGAGTAAGTAGCCGAAGAGATATTTTTTATATTCCATGTTATTGATGACTGAGCTTGGATTTGAACCACGAATACACGTCTAATAGGCTAACACACTACCTACTAGACTACGGTGATGTTTCAAATTGAAGACCTTAGTCAAACTAGTTTTACTTGCACTTTCGAATAATGACATCATCCAGTTCATCCATAGACGGTCCGCTATTAGAAGAAAACTGCCAATGTTAGTTTTCCACGATGAAATGACTCACATACATCATTACACATTTACCCCCGTATGTGTTAAACAAACTTATGGCCATATGTCCCAGTAAAATATGAACGCATGTTATGGTGCCTTCATATCCTTGTCCGGTTTCCGGTTCCTTTAACAATTTTTATGTTCATTTAAGGTTTAATATTGTTGATGGCAAAATAATTGTAGAGGGATTTTTACTTACGATTCGAGCCTTCAATATCGCACAGATATTACACCTCAATACACCATATACTCCTCTCACATCTTATGAATTTTTTTTTGTTTCTGCTGCCTTGAGTTGTCTTCGGTCTCTAGGGAAATTTCCATACAACAGACAGACAAAGAGACACACATATGTATGTGTGTACTTTTCAGCACTTTCCCTGTTACATGTGTCTTCTCAACATGATGTGGGGTGGGGGGTAGAATAGTCATCAAATATCCTGTAGGCGAACAGCAAGACAATACAAGTCTGATTGCCAACACATACATGGATATGTTGCCTTTAAAGCAAGAGTGAGGGAGTGGTGTTATTAAGGGTTTAATTTTTCTTTTTTTAAAGATACTTTTCAACAACAAAAATAAAAATTGTTGTACATTTTTTCTCATCATAATACAGAGAACTTTCTCTTCTCTTAGCAACATTGTCGAGTAAAAGTTTTTGAATTTATTTTTTTTTAAGTTTCTGGCAAGAAGTGTTAAAACAGCAAATGTTTGAAAATGTTTAAACGAAATAGGAAATATACTTAAAGGAGATTTTTATTCTTGTTTTTCGTTTATCGACAACAAATTCTTTTTTAAACATTTTACGGAATACGGCGTTTATTTAAATTTAAAGGCTACATATCAAAGCGTCATTGTTCTCTCTCACACTCTCTTAATGGACATAAAAATTTAATGAAGCAATACAAGTTCCTTCAGAAAGGACAATTTAAAGCCAAAGAAGAGACTTATTTTGGACTCACATTGAGGTCAGTTATTGATAAAATCTTTTATGAAGTCGTCATAATTTAACAGAGACTGTGTTGGTGTATTAAATGTGAGACCGCGGTTCAGGGTTCAGATATCTCAAACGAAAGGAAATATTAAAAAATTCGGCGACTTTCTCTTAGCTGTCTTCTGACAAAAACTCTGAGAGTTAATTAAAATTTCCATGAAAAACTGCTTAAAAATCTGTCGTTCAAAGTCGACTTTAAACTGTAGGCTTCCGCCACTCCTAGGACAAAATTAACACACATTACGTTGACTTCCTGAATGCATAAATACATATGAAAACCGATTCTTTTTCATGTCCTTCTAATTGTCATCAGAAGAGCATACAAAGTCTAAAGTCATACCTTGTGAGTATCAATTCATCAAACCGTATTTCAAGAATTTATTTGAGAGAAACCCCTGTTTACATCCCTCCATCCTTTTGAAATGGATTTTTACTTTAATAACCCTCTTCCTTACTAAGCCTTCATCAAATTTTTACATTTTAATTAAAAATTTTAAAGAAAAAAATGGAGGAAGAGTTTGAAGAATGAAACTGTGCAACATATTGTTGCATTCACAGCAACACAATCGAATTGCACGGATACAGCAAGTAAATCATATGAATTTTTCTTACATTCTAACACAATAGAATAGCAATTTTCCAAGAATTTTTATTCGAAATACAAAAATGAGCAAAGGGAAATAAGATTTTTACATGTTGATTACACAGAAACTACACATAGGAAGGTACAATAAGCAAAACTGAATGAAAAGAAATGAAAAAAGAATGTCAAACATGAGGATGGTTTTGTTACTTTTCTTTTCTTCTTGCCATTTGTTGGAAATACTTTTTCCATTTCATTTTTCTTTTTTTTTTTTTCTTTTTGGAATTTCCCTTTCCCTTTTATTTAGCCAATGTGGCTGCTGTTAGTTTTCCTTTCCAGAATTTTTTATCAGGAAAATCAAATCAAATGAAATATGAAAAAGGAAAGAAAGGAGACTCTGACTCTGGCTGGCATATGAAAAATATCACAAATTCACTGGCGGTTTAGCACTTCATTTCTCTGAATGTGAGAGCGAAAAAGTGTAGGAAGTAGGGTAAGAGATGAAATAACAATTGTATTTGGTTAGAAGGAATACATTTTTATATTTTAATTTGTATTTTATTTTCTAAAGAAATAGTCTCCCGAAAAGGTTAACGTAGAATTTAATATAAAAACTAAATAAAATCAATAACAGTTTGACATTTACGGTGAAGGAAAGAGAGACTAAGTGGTAGAAAAATTACAAACTTCAATTAATTTACCGCAATGAGTACATGAAATGAATTTTTAAGAAATCAAATGAAAATAAATTTTGCGGAGGCAGGTCATCTTACATTTTCATTCAATGTGTGGGGGCTTAAGCATCTGTGACATTCACTCATCCTCAGAAGGTGATATGTAGAGTGAATTTATAATTCGAAATATTCACAACTTATCATCCTGTGTACTTTTCACATCACTCCTAGTTCAGTGTGACTCAGAAGTCTGTCGTTCGGAGTGGACTTTAAACTGCGGGTCCCGCTATTCATGTGTAAAGTTAACACACACAACATAAGTTGTATGAGAAACTGGGTTGTAATCCTGACTAAAGGGTTGTAATGACCGATTATGTTAGGTATTGCAATACCATTTACTGCAAATCTGAGTTCCTTCCCTATAGGCAATCTTCTAACCATCGATCATAAGCAACCATTCACGAGCAACAGGAATAGAAAGATATCGAAAGGACTCTTAATCTTTTCGTAGGGATAAGAAGGGTTCATTTGAACACTTTTAAAAATTTTTTTGGACAATTTTGTTCAGTCACTTTTTCTAATAAAGAAAATTTATTCTCTTCTTTTTTTGTTTTTTATTCTTAATACTTCAACAATAAATGCTTAATAATCGTTCGCCATGTGTGTGGCATTCGTTTTAACATGAAAATTAAATGACTTGTAAAATAAATTCTCATTTTATTATTCGTTTATTTTTTCTTCTTTAATAAAGTGTTTGTGATTGCCAAACAAGTAGCCATTCAAGCACTTTCTAAGGCATTTTTTTCTCAAATTTTAACACACCTAAGAAGGAGAACCCTTTTGTTCCACCTCATTAACTTGATAAGAGAACCGAACAGAAAAGCAAGCAAGCAAGAGAGTGTGGCTATGAATCATCATTCTTCAGTTCATAATAAATTATGATGAATCTCAGGATTAGTTTCGAACTCGTCCTTTCCATTCCCTTCAAGTTGCACAACGAAATAAATTGTTACACGAATACCCAGCAAATCATTTCAAAGAAGTTTTTCTTTAAAGTGTGTTCAAATTACTTGCAATTGTTTTGCCAGAAAAAAAAAGAAGCAGAAAGAGCAGAAGAGAAATAGAAGAAAAGCGTGTTAAAAAGTATGGAAAGTTTTTATTTTCTTTGCGTCTAAAAATGTTGATACAATTGAGGCACTTGTTCCACACAAAAAAAAAATAGTTGTTGAGGGTGTCAATTGTTCAAAAAACTACAGAAATAAATCACAAAAAAGCTTGTAATTTTTCTTTTTGAAAGCAAAAGTTTTTGTTGGGTTTTTACTGACTTTTGATAAAAAAAAAAACAAAAATTAAATAAAAATGTTGTGGGAATTACAAGTACGGTATCAAATATTTAAGGGAGAATGCAATTCCACTCAATTTAAATGAATTCAATTGCAGAGGAGAGTATAACGTAAACAGAAAGGCTTTGCAACGGAATGTTGTGGCCACAGCAGCAACAGCATCATTTGTAAGAAGTTGGTTCTTCCACGTAGATAAGGTCTTCTACGCTGAATTCCCCTAATCTATGCATCAAATACCCGTCACATACATACATACGTACATACATAATTGGTCATTACAACCCTTCAGTCAGGATTATGGACCTAGTTTCTCATACCACTTGTGTTTTGTGTGTTAATTTTATATATGAATATCGGGACCCGCAGTTTAGAGTCCACTCCGAACGACAGATTTTTTAGAAACTTTTCATGGCAATTTTATTTGCTCTTAGAGTTTTGGCTGGAAATCTGTTGAGAAAAATTCGCCGAAGAAATATTTTTTTCATATTTCCATTTTGATGTCTGATCTGGGATTTGAACCGAGGCCTAACGTCTAGGAAGCCAACACACTACTTACTACACTACGGCCGAAAACCTTACGTAAGACTTTTCTCTCGAATACTCTCAAAGCTGCTACATATATCGGAGCGTAATAGTGTCCAAGAGGTTTATCACCCTGCGTACTAATGAAATTGTTTTTATAATGGAGATGACTTTAGTAAGCAACATTATCTGACATACGATCTACGAAAAGTCTGCACCTGCTGGCTTGACTACTTTCTGATATATGGAAAATGATTGGCACGTTTTCTAGGTGTTATGTGCACCTAACTGCTATATGCATACTCTAGGGCGCTGTAGCTTATATCATATGAATCTGTAGCAGATGTTGGAACAAATGAAGCACTTCCTGTAAAAATATTTGTCGCTCAAGGCATCTTGTATTCCATATTACATGGGCACTTGACTTAACATAATTTTCTAGTTTATGAGCCTTTAGTGAACGAATCCAAGTTCAGTGTTGTTAACCTTAAATTTGTTTTATACAAAAATTTAAATAGATTCTAAATCTGTGTGTATTTTCTTAGTTTTCTTTTAATTTTTTTTCTTAGCTTTTGTTGCTTTAATGTTTGAATTTCAAATTCAGCCTTCATGGGCTAAAAAGCCTAAAAGTATGTTAAACATGAAATGAAATGAAAAGAAAGCCGCCCTGTTTATTGAGTCAAATGACAAGCAAAAACTCTTTTCCTCAAAACAAACAGAGACTAAGCAAACTTGTCAAACAAAGTTTTTGAATGGGGGGACTAGAAAGTAAAAGAGAGAAACTTTTTTTTTTTTGTTTGTATTCAAGCACAAAAAGGTCCATTTTATATGTCAGATATGGGAGAAACATTCCAGGGATACAAAAGAAATATTCTACACAAATGTAGGCAAAGATGTACGTACATATGTATGTATGTATGTGTGGCATGTACAGCCATATTAAAAATAACGTTTTAAAAATTTAAGACCCTTTACGCTTACAATGGCGTTGCGATAAAAGTTTATAGGGTTTCTACAATAGCTCGGCATAATAATAGGTTCTCCGTTGTGGTCGTCGGTCCATTGTGTGTTAAATGTTTGATTTTTTTAGAGTGAGGTTGGTTTTCTTTTAGTTTGATTACCAAAAATCTTGAATTAAAAAAGGTTGTGGGTTATTCTCAAATAAATAGTAGCGAATGCTTAAGAGCTTATATTGTGGTTAAATGTCTTAAGTAATCAATCTTAAGTACATATTTGGTTTCTATTAAAAAAAAATTCTAATAAAAAATAAAGGAAAATATTGTTACGTTTCTACCTTTTAAAAACGTTTAAAATATGAGCTCGTAGATAGCAAATAAAATAAAAATAAATTTGTGTTCAGTTTTAATTAAAATTCTTTACTATTCGCATAATTCTGTGTGCCATTGTTCACAACTTTATCCTGTGCGTATAAATAACAATTACTAGGCAATTATTCGACAGATCTTTTGAACGGAGATCTTCAAGCCACGATTACTCTTTCCAAACACACTGCATCTTCACACAAGACTAGTTGAACTTCACTAACTCACTCGCCTGCTTTGCATTGCCTTTTATATGACAGGGTTGAAGGCGAATCTTTGTTTACATTTTTTATCGTAATGTTGTTTGTGTATTTTGTTCACATTTATTCTTGTAGTGTTGTTGTGTATTTTTGTTTACTTGTTTAACATTTTTTATGCTGGTGTTTGCTTTTGTATTTTTGTTTACCATTTCTTTATGCTGGTGTTTGTTGTTATATTAAGCAGTATGATAATTTGTAAACAGATTTGTTTACTGCATTGTTTTGTTTTTGTAGTTTTTGTATGTAATTTTAATGTTAAGGTATATAAAATATCAGTATCTAGATTTTTCATTTTTGTAACAATACTTTAATATCCACCCGCTTTCAAAAAGAGAAGGAAAAAGGACTTAAAGTATGCTTTCGTAAGGCATTTTTAAGTAAAAAAAATGTTTTTCAAAGCTTTCAGTCCATTTAAGATAATTTTTTAAAGAAATTCTTAAGCCAAATCTATTAAGGGCCAAAAGTAATCATCTTTTATAACTAAAATATAACGAAACCAGAGAGAATTCCTTATTTTTAAACCAAAACATCTAATATTCTATAAAGCGAGACACCTCCTTTTAAAATAAAAATTGGAGAGGGCTGGAAACATGACCCCAGAGGTGATTTTGATATGATTGAAGTGTAATTCAAATAAAAGTGATGAAAATGAAATGAAAGGAAATGGATAAGAAAATAAAAACTAATATTTATTTAGGCATTCTTGCCTTGTCTTGTCATGTCTTGTCTTATTTTGGACATCTGTTAAGAAGCCCTAGAAAGCTTATTTTTAATTTTGGATTGTCAAAATATTATTTTCTACTTATTCGCAATCGAATTAAATGCGTATTATGAGCTCCTCAGGACAAAGGAAATTTGAAATTACAACAAAATGAATGCCATTTGGGCAAATAGGTAAAATTGAATTGAACTATATGGTTTTTCGAATAAATATTTTTCTTTAATCATGTTTAAATTGTTTATTTCTGACGGAAAAAGAAGTCAATAAAATAAATAATTTGATTCGCAAGGTTGCATAGCTAGAGTATCTATTTGGATATCACTCGTGTAAGTAAAATTAAATATTTTCTAAGAAACTAGATTTAGTGCTTATTTACTCCCTAAACAGGCGTTGTTCAAATGTGTTGTTTTCCCCTTTTATTTAGTAGTTGTGGCTGCTGTTTTCCAATGAAAATGTTTTCAAATGAAATAGGACAACGAAGAGAAAGGACTCTGACTCTGGCGCATACGAAAAATATCACAAATTCACTGGCGGTTTAGCACTTCATTTCTCTGAATGTTACTGGGGAATAGAGAGAGAGAGATGAAGACTGTGAGTGACAGTGAAAAAGTGTGTGAAGAGAGAGGGAATACATTTTTATATTTTAATTTGTATTTTATTTTCTAAAAAAAAATATTCTCCCAAAAAGGTTAACGTAGAATTTTATATACAAACTAAATAATATCAATAACAGTTTGACATTTACAGTGAAAGAAAGAGAGACAGCCCAAGTAGAGAAAAAAAAACAAAGGCGTTGTAAATTAAAGTTTAACTTTCCCATGCTAGAATCAGTGTAAGGAGCATGAGCTTTTGCAATCTTTTTACTAATGTACGCTTATATAATACCTTATTGCTACGAATTACACGAAAATTGACTTAATTTGGTTCATTTAACAATGAATATTAATTTTAAACCATTGTTATGTATGATAATTTTCTTTTATAATCCTACTCCTCTTCATATTTCTTGTTATTTTTATTTTTGTTTGCTTTTTTATTTAATCACATATGAACCTAATTAAAATTGTTTTCTTTTTCATACACATTAATTAAATGATTATAAATTTTAATGAAAAATAAGAAAAAAATTCCCATAAATTATTCGAGAAGACAAAAAACTGTGTCTACTCTAGCGTATGAGCAATAAAAAAATTGATTTCACAAGCATAACAATCAAAAAATATTCGTTCAACTAAGCGTATGAGTAATAAAAACAGAAAAAGAGGTCTTTTGTACTCTTCACAACGCAAAGACAAAATTAAACACAGAATATAGGGAATAAAAGCACACACATGCACTCATATACGCGTTAGTTGCTCTCTCTCTATTTATGTTCGACAACAAGAATACAGTTAAACATAAACGAGAGCATAAACCTAAGTAAAGAGTCTAAAGCCATGAATGAGCATAAACATAACAATACAACCAACACCCAAATCACCATACAAAAAATGCATGTGTGTGTGGTGTATATGTGTTCTTAAGTGGACTCTTTTATTGTGAGCATAAAACTGTATTCTAAAGTAAAACATTACATTTATACATCGATGTGCCTAAGCCTTAATTCGCTCTCTATTTAACTCTCTCTCTCTCTCTCTCTCTTATTAGCTGCTTTAGAGACTTGTTTAGAGACACTTTTACAAGGTCATTTGCTATGTTATAAAAGGAAAGTTAATTTATTGCTTCTTCTTATCATTCTACCAAAATACCTTATTTTAACAAAAGAGACCAACAGCAACAACAACAACCATAAACACTTTGATTGATGTCTTCAGAAGCAAGAAAATTCCAAGAGAGTAAAGAGAGAGAAGGGAAAAAACTTATTAAAACAAGAAGAAATAATAAAATTAACACAACATAATACAACAAAACGTTGAATAACCATACACACAAATTAAAGTGTATTAATGAAATAAAACAAAGAAAGAAAACGGATCCTAAGTAAACAAAACACAAACAAACAAAAAACTGAGGTTAAAACCGATATAAATCCGCAAAAAAAACAAAGCTTAGGATTAAAGAAAAGAGAAAGAATTCAAGATGAAAGCTTAGAAAGAGTTCAGGTAGAAGATTGGACTGAGCTCTTAATTGCTAATAGACAAGTACGAAGTGTGCTAAAGACTGCAAATAATTGAAATTTTTCTGAATAATTTTCTTTTTCGAAAAGATTAAAAGAAGAAATGAAAGAAAATAAAGGAAATAAAAAATACAATGATTCAGAATTCCAATGATTACTCCTTAGATTACTGCGTTTACTTAGAATAAGGTATTGAAAGAAATAAAGATAAAAAAGAAAGATAGAAAGCAGAAATATATCGGCGCTATGAAGGAATAAAACAAACTTTATAATGCATTTTATGGAGTGAAAAAGGGGATACACTTCATACACATGGCATCGAACAGATCCTAAGATATCAAACGCGCAGATAACGATTGAAATTCGGAATAGTCGACAGTTTTTGTTAGTATATACGTCCAAAAAAAGTGCACTAACTTCCTCCAGATTAACATGAACACCCTGCAGTAGAAATTTTGTATTGTAAACACTGTTACAGCGCATTACTCTCCTGTGTTTTTTCAATATTTATATTTAAACCAGCTTTTAAACCCTTATTTTCCCGGAGAATCAAGTCTCATTATCATGTGGCGTTAACTGGCCACAAGCTAAGTGTGGCAAAGAAGCTTGAGAAACAAAAAATAAACAGCCAATCGGAACATTTTGTTCAAATAAATAAGAAGCTTCGGAATTGATTATTTACGGAGCTTAAAGGCGCTAACTAAGCCACATCATCTAGTGAAGGAAAACCCACAGATCAAAGAGAAACGCATTTGCGAACCTATTAATTAATAAGGAATATCCGTAGACGTAGATTAATAGACGCTATGCAGAGGTCTGAATGGAAGTCTGATTCAACTGCAAAGTAAAAAGTAAGGTGTTGATATAAAGGTTACCTATGCTACCAGGTTAGTGTGACCTACGCAAGGTTTTCAGCTGCTATAACATCAAAACATTCTATTAAACAGAGGTATTTGTATGGGTCGCTTATGAGTGGCAATTAAACTTCAGTTGCTCATTGTCAGTTGCCAAAAATGGCGGTACAAATGGCACCTTACATCCAGAAATAGTTACTGTTGTGTATTGAAACGCACGCAAGTCATTTACCAACTAACTTTATTGTTTTAGAAATTACAATATCTACTTAACATAGTTATCCCTATTTAACATTAATGAAGTTAACATTAATAGAGTTTTCTTAACATTAAGCTTTCTTAACATAATTTATACATTAAATGTGAAGCCAGAGATGTGTATGTTCAAATACTACACAACAGTTGCCAACTTGCAATTCAGTTAAAGTTCGATTATCATTCATAATGTTTCCTCTACAGAGGTTTAATAAAATTAGTCATCTAAGCGCAATCCCAAAATATATTACATTACTTAACTTAACAGCTAAAATAGTTCATATAAAACCAAATCGTTGTTGTTTATTAACTCAAAAGGCATAAACCATTAATAAATTGTTCATTTCATATCCTGCGTTCTATTGCTTATTGCCATAGTCAGTGTTCCTTTTGCATTACAGCATACTTCATTGGCTGCTTTTATTAAATAAAGTTAGCAACACAGACATAGTTTATGTAGCCAAAAAATGTGTTAAAGCCAATCCTTGTGCTAATACAGGTACGGAGTATATTTATTGCCGAACAACCGCCCTCTGACTTGAGTAAATCATAAATCATTCACCTTCAATTTGAGTATCTTACAATATTTTACGATAAAATTTTCGCAATAAAATAACCGTTTTCCGTTGGTCTCTTCTTTTTCTTCTTTTAGTTGTTGCTATCGCTGTCAAACATATTGTCATCAACATTGTCATCATCGTTTATGGTTGGCAAAGTTCCAACAAAAGGAAAGAAAAAAAAAGAAACCTGAGCCAGCCAAATTGTCAAAATGTTTGATATTTTGTTTGTAACACTGACCGGAAATGTCAAATTGCCAAAGATTGTTGGTGTTGTTATTGTGGCAAAAACAAAAATAAAAAACAACCTGAATCGATTCCAATACCATTTAAAACTTCAAAAGTTTTGTCCACTTGTTTCTTGTTTATTTTTTCGTTGTTGTTGTTGTTCCAATTGACAATCTGACAACGTGGAATATTTGATGTCGTGGCCTGCGCTGTTCTGCTTGTTTATATTTTTCGTAATAAAATTAAATTGAGGCTGGTGAAGGAAAATTATTGCAAAAAATAAAATTATTTGGGCATTAAATAGTTAAGAGGTGGGCCAGTGCAGGTAGAACGCAGGATATGAAATGGAAGGTATATAGAGAAAGTGTACTTCACAATTTCCTACTGTGCTTTGCTTTTTAAGTTAATAAACAGCAACGATTTGGTCTTTATATGAACTATTTTAGCTGTTAAGTTAAGTAATTTCATTTATTATACCTCTGTAGACTATAGAAGTTAATGGGATACATTATGAATGACAATCGAACATTAGTAGAACTGTCATGTGATCAGTATTTGTGGCTGACATTTTTGGCAACTGACATTTTACACAACTGAAGTTCATTATCGAACCATAGCGATACGTCTGTTTACTAGAATGTATTGTTTGTTATGGAATCTGAAAACCTTGCTAAGGTCACACTAACCTGGTGGCATAGGCAACTTTTATGTCAACACCTTACTTTTTACTTTGGAGCTGAATCCGACTTCCCCTCAGTCTTCTGCATTTCACCTTTTTTTTTTCTAAAGATGGCATTATCATAAGAGTTTTAATACTTGTGGTGCTGCTGTTAGGAGTACTTCTTGACCTTTCCGTTTTCCTGTGCAGCAACACTGGATACGTAAAGGTTAACGATACAAATTAAAAATTTTCGTTGAAAATATGGCAACAATAACTTTTTCATTTGATTTCCCTTCTTGCTTTATTAAAAATTCCGTATTGAAATTTACTCTTGCCACTTACACTGCCAATACCCCTGTAAGGCTAAATGCAACAAGTTTTTCCTTAAGAAAAGGAGAAAAAGGATTCCAAAAAACTTTTTGTAAACTTTTTAATTAATCGCACAATATAAACACGAAACTTTTACAAAAACGACACCAGCAGCATACTTTTAATTCTTTTCCAGAAGTACATACAATATACATACGAGGGTAGTGTGACAAAATTTGTGATTGATTTTTCTGCTGCATTTTTAAGATGATGTTGTTGCCGCTTTGTGGGCTACGTGGTGGCTTAGAGAGATTTCATTGGCTAGACGAGATTTCGTGAGTTTAAGACTTAGTTCTGACATCATTCCTTTTGAGGGTTTCCTCTCAGCAGCCTTCTGGCAAAAACTCTGGGAGTAAATAAATTCAACATGAAAAGCTTCTTTAATCTTTCGTTCAGCGTCGATGCTTACTTTATATGGAGATCCACTCATGGTTAGTGTGAGAAACTAGATTGTAAACCTAACTAAATGGGTTGTTATTTTCGAATTAGTAATTAAGTAAGACAGCGCGCTTCGAGTTAAAATACTTTCTCATTGATGCTCATGCGATAAAACTATAACTTCCGTATCAAGATTTTTCTTTGAACTGCAGTAACGAGCAAAAGGAGGCGACTACCCTCCTTGGTACACGGTCCCGGTCCAGGTCTGTAAATAAGAACCTTGTTTTTTCGAAATTTCCTTGCTTCTCTTTTAAAAAGAAGAAAGAAAGAATTTGAACCCTCAAAAAAACATCCTTCTACACCCGTTAACTATAATATTTGTTCAACTGTTCATGAAAGTATTTCTTTGAAAATGTTATTTTTCGTTCATTTTTTGGTTTTTATTGTGAAAACAATACATTGTTGCTGTTGTTATTGGTATTGTTATTGTTTTTACATTTCTATAGAGTCACAATATACTGTTATTATCACTTTATTAACCCTATACATACATGTGAGCTCACATGTAATCATGTAAGTATAATGGAAAGTGAACATCTATTCCATTGCTTATGTGTGTGTGAGTGTGGGTGTGTAAGCATTTGTGTTTATGATATATGTATTTACATATATCATATGTTTTGTTCAGTCTACAACAACAATATTTTGAGTATATTGAATAAATATTGTTTCTTCATATTTAAATTTTATTTTTTCCAAAAATAACAACAACAACATTACGGTTCATTTTTGTTTCTTACAAAAATTGTTAAACCAAAACACATACCCTACACTATGTCCATATGTATAGAATGGTTTACAAGTATGTATATTTACATACATATTGTCGGCAAGAAAAAATTCTTTGTTATCTCCAATGGAACAGGGGCTTTAAAAAATTTTTTTTTACATAAAGTTAATTGTAAGCTAGGGTGTCATCATCATAGGAGGACTTTCTAACATTTCCTCAATCATGTTTTCACAAGCCACCCCTACAGTATATTTTACCAACAACAAATATGAAGAAAAAGAAAAATTTATTGCAAGTCTTACGATACTCGTTTGGCTTATGATTGCCTATAAAAATTTTATTTTGTAAATATTATGGTTTCTTTGTATGTGTAGGTAAAATAAAAATGTGTACAACAGAAAAAGAGAGAGAAAGTAAGTATCGATATGCTTGCGGCCATATTGTTTAGTGGTATTATATTCTCAAATCCATTGTTTATGGCTGCAATAAGTAAGTGTATCAAAAACAGTGTTGCCATTTAACTAAATTTGCTATAATTTTTGTATTTCTTAATTTTCTTTTTCCGCTTTTCAGATATATTTCTCTGTTTTGTTTTAAATAGGAAATATAAAGTGTATTAAAAAGCAATCCATTATTTGTAAACTAAACGAAGTTATTAGTAATTACGTACTTTTGTTATTCAGTGTCATATACTGAAATCTTTATCTATATTGGCAAAACACTGATTCAAACAACCACTAAAACATCTGTCCTGATATTAAGCCCGGAGAATAAGCCCGGTGTATGCATACAAGATCACCAAGATCACGTGGTGCAGTGCCTAGCTGGAAACTCTTCATTAATAAAATTGAGTCACGAGCGAAGCACAAAAATCATAAGAGCATGGGCAAGATCCTTTGTGGCATCCCTATGAACGGGATGAATGAAATAAAATTTTCCCTATTAAGCTTTAAAAACTTTAGACAATTCATAGTTGCATAGCATAGTTAATTCGAAAAGCATAGAAAAACTTTCTTTACTGACTATAGCTAATTCATTCATTAACTTACTGGATAAAAGTTTCAATTACAGGCTCTGACTCCTCATAAAAACAAAATATAAAAAAAACATTATTTTGACAAGAGTAGCAGTATGACAAGTGGGCTGGAAATAGCCAATTGCTTCAAAATCAATGTTAAACGGCTACTTATGAATACCATTAACACGTGCAATATGCTTCTTGGACAAATGGATTGTAATTGCCCATAATGTATGGCTGTCTCCTATTTTTAATACCCATTCAAACAGTATTAAGTCCATGAAAAAAGTTTTTTCCACACACAAAAGGTTATTCTTTTATTCATTTTATTACAGTTTTAATTTCAACATTACATATTATTTAATTTTGCAATAATAATTATACGACAGTAGTTTTCGTTTGAAAATGCTTTTTAAATTTCCATCCTTTAAATCTACTTAAAGGCGCAATGGCAATACTGATTTCAATTTCAATGTTTATAACCACGCCAACAACTGAGCAAGCAACATGTACTGTCAATGGGCATAGTTATGTGTGTGTGTGTGTAGGAGAATATTTTGAGATGACAAAAAATAAAAACAAGTTCATAGCCAAACACTTACTAACGCAAAAAAACAATAACAAACAAGACAAATATTCATAAAGGACAACAACATGCCATAAATAATCTTCGAGGAATTTCACAAAATAACAATATGAGAATGAGAGACAAAGAAAGAGAGAGAGAGCGAGAGGAAAAACAAGAAATAAGATTCCAATTTAAAAATATTTCAAATTGTTTTCATAAATTATAACGAAGCAATCCAGAGTGAGAGAGAAAATGGGAGAGAGTGAAAACTCTGTATTACAGTTAATGTTACACCGTTAAGTTAATGTTATTATTGAAACGAGTACCCCTTGGTATTCAATAGAAAATAATGGAGGTATGCTTGCTTATGCTTTTTCTCTAATGGATATTTATTTACTTAACCATGATACTTTGGTAAATACATTTTGAAAAGAAAACAAAAATTTAAAAACGTATATATGTATGTGTTCTGTTAATAAATTGCCTTTAAAAATTTCATAAATTTTGATTGTTTTGCATTAAAGGTTTCACAAACAATCAAAATTTATTACAATTTTCCTTTTTTATTTTTTGCCGGTCTGATGTATTACCTTTTTGGGCAATTTGTTTTATTTCTTTTTGTGTCATAAATTATACGCTGGTACTTCAAAACAGGCATTTATGGAGCATTTTTTTTAGTTTTTTGCGATATTTTCAATTATTCACTCAAATAGACTTTTATCGCAGCCACTTAATTTCTACTACTCCCTCCCTCACTCTCGGTATCTCTTTCTCTCCTTCTATGTTTAGATTAAATTTTTGCAATTTAATTTATTTGTGTGCATAATTTTATGGCCACTGGATAATGGATTATAAATCAACACAATAAGTACACTGAGATACTCAAATGCATTTCTATTTTTCATTTTTATTTTTATTATTATTAATTGTGTATGTGTGTTTGTATTTTTATTATCATCAATAAAAGTGTAATAAAAAAGAGAAGAAAGATAATAAAATGCATGAGTATGCGTGTTATTAATCAGTCATCATATCATCAATTGATTACAGAACAAGAGCTAGCCATAAATGAATTTGTCAGACGTTGTTTTATCATCATCACCTTACTACCCTCACCTTTATCATTATCATCATCATTAATTATGATTACAATGACTGGTAATCAATATTATTGTAATCAATAATACTCTTTGCTGAGACTCTCACTCTTTCTGTCGCTCTTTCTCTCTTATTTTACATTCACCTTTCTTCAATAATTGCGAGCATAAACTAACTGTTACACTGACAAAAAAAACTATTGGCATAACAGAAGAGATAAAGAGGCTGGTGGTGATACTTGGGAAAACGATCTAGACGATCTAGAAAGTAAAATAAAGGAAATTTACCCTGTTTGAAACGCGGACCAACACTTGTTAAAGCAATTACGCGTAAAAAACCGAATTTCCAGGCATAAATAGCCACTGAATCTAAATAAATTTGATTAATTTCTAAAGCGAATGATAAATAGTTATGAAAAGTGTTTCACCTTCGACAATGAATCGGGATGAGTAGGCAAAAATGGTGATCAAGTCAACTAGACGATTAGATTCGTTTTGTTGTGTATTTGTAATGATTGGAAGTATGTATATTAATTACTACAAACTGTTCTCAATGATCAAATAGTTACAGCGAAAAACTTCCATGTTTATACGAAATTGTATTGCTTTTGCTTTATCCGATTAAATTCCTTTTCTAAATTTCTTACGATAAATTATTGAAACATATCCCTGATTATTATAAACTAAAACACGAGTTTGCTTTTCTTTTTTTACTACTTTTAATACTACTCATTCTCTCTTTTGTTGTTTCTATAAATAAACCCCAATTTACATATCAAAAATCAATAAAAAAAAGAAGTAAACGGCAACCACAAATATCAATAAAATGAATATAAATTTACAATCCAACTGCAATCATTATAAAGAAAACCAAAAAAAAAAAAAAACAACTAAAAACCTAAACAAACGTGCCTTTTATTTGAAAAACCCAACAAGGGAAAGCAACAGTAAATTATGTTTAATCATAACTAAGCCCGTACTATTGTTTACGTTTTATATCCTTCAAGTGTTTACTGTACACTTTAAATAAAATACAACATAAGAGCAAACATACACACGTAGAGAGAAAATCATAAAGATGTAGGTGTATATACAGTATCAATAGCAAGAGAAATAGAAAAACAGGAAGAGAGAGAGAGAGAGAGAGAGTATATTTTAAGGTTCATATTGTAAAATATTACAGACACCTCTACGTATACATATGTATGTGGTTACCCACTTACATTCATGGCTGCCATCCGTTAGATGCTTTTAAAGTTTAAGCAAAATATGGAAGAGTGGTGAGTGTGTGTGTGTGTTAAATGAGGTGAGCATAAGAAAATTTCTTTTACTCTTAGACTCTGAAGGCAAAATTTTAAAGTTCAGGGTTAAGAGTTTATGAATTGAGAAATTGTTTTCTGCTACATGAAGTAGGGGCCTGAATTTTCTATTTCATTAAATTTTTTACATGATTTTAAAAGAATTCTTGCTTAAAAATTTTAAGAGAAAAATTTTGTAATTAGAAATCCATTATTTATTCCATAAGCAACTGTATCTTGCATTAGTCTAGTGCAATTGTATCAACTAAATCTACAAGAATTGTTTAATCATGTGGATAAAATTAAAACAACAGCCTCGTATTCTGGATTCCAGTGCATATGTACTATATGCAAGCTGTGTTTGACTACCATAGGCTTCCATTAATTACCGAAAACGAAATATTTCATGCCCTCAGATCAGAATGTCGCTTCGGAAATTCTATTAAGCTTCTAAGTGACGCCTTACCCGTCTTTAAACGGCCCTGTTTCGGGTATCAACGCCAGTGTTTCTCTGTTTCTGAGGCGTCTATTGCTCCATCTCTATATGTAGCTCCAGGATATTTAACCCGTTGACATCGAACTTGGACTCATGAATCCTTGTATACCCAAAAAGGATTCCAATCAATCAATATTTATAATAATATTCTGAAGCTTTTTGTTCACAGCTTCAAAAACTAACCATTTTACAAAAACCGTTTGATTTGCGTGTTAAAGCAAATATCAAGCCATGAACCAAATTTCCAGGCATAAACAGTTGTTAAATCTCAATAAAATCGATACATTTCTGAAGTGAATGTGAAATAGTTACGAAAAGTGATTCACCTTGTAGTTCCATTTAATCATCAAATGGTTGAACTTTTTTTGGTTTGTTTTTCAAAATAATACCACAGACTCCGTTTTACTTATTAAAACCCTCTTGGTGTCCGTAATATTTTCGCCTACGCCCCTAAGTGTATGCATTAATTTTGCGTTTTTTATTGCAAATTTCAATGCGATGTTCATTAATTTGTGTTACTTTTTACTACTCATAGACTTTCACACACACACACTTACGCACAATTATATGCAAGAAGAAGAAAAATGTTCTGTAAGTCTGATTAAAGCTATAAATCAGTTTCAATTGGCTTTAAGTATAATTCAAGTGTGCGTTGTGCTCACCCAACAAACACAGATGCATGCATGCACGCATCATTTCTCATAAGAAAATAAATCATATGCTGTTTAAGGAAACCAATAAAAAAGAAACAGAAAAACCAAAAACAAGGCGCACGTGAAGAAAAATTATGCAAATTAAGTAAGTGAAGTGAGTATTTACTTTCACTGCAAACAAGAGAAAAAGAGAAACGATAACACACTCTCTCTCTCTGCCTTGCCGGCCTTGCTATCCCTTCTTAGTCACCTTTTAAAAGTTTCTTTTTTTCTCACAATCATAAGAATAATGTCAGTACATGTCTACACGCAGCATTTGCCTAAAGGAATACACACATACGCACATGCACACACACACAAAATTCCTCTGAAGTGAATACTAGACAGTAACGTATGTTCGTCGTCACATACCCATACGCAATATTTCTTTGAAGAAATTCTAGACAACCGTGTACGTGTTTGGCATGTTGATTTATTTGTAAGTGAGCAGAAAAACAAATCACACACTCACACTAACGATAGGTTGTAAAGAAAGCAAAAAATAAACAAGGAATGCGTGAGAGTTTTTAGAGAGAGAAAAAAGGAACACTAAGTGGCGTAAGAGTAAAATTATTGTAACACATATAACAGTTAACAAATGGAGCAGAAAAAAAATTTTAAAAAAACAGAAATGCGGGTATTAACAGGGGAACAAACTTTAAATATATATATATTAATATACAACAACAATGACAACAAACATAAGTTATATAAGGCATAAACTTAAACCTAAACAGCTTTTCTCAGACCTTTAAACAACAACGACAACAATGTGATTTGTTTTGTTTACCAATTCATTACAGGAATGCTCGTCTTCAACCATATGTTTATTGTTACTGTTGGCGTGTTGCAAACAACAACGATTAGTTTATGCAGCTGGCTTTATCTTTCATTCACAGGAATAATGTCTTTGTAGTGGTATTTGTAAAATTCAAATTTAATCGTCATACTAATTCTCTTGCCTCGGATTACGAAGCATTTTATTTTTTTTTTTGGTTAACATGGTATAGGGTAACCTATAGCGCTTTAAATAAATTTTGTTTTTATTTTTGTACATACAAATGGCAAATATTTAGTCGCTGTTTTTTCTATGTTTGTTCATTTGTTTATTTACATATTCTGCCATCCCCCTCTCTCTACTTGTACAAAAACAAATAAAAACATGACCTAAAAACTGAACGGGAAGTCGAGAGTAAACAATAATAAATCACGCACAATTTTCTTATTTTGTCATGCTCGTATGCGTGTTGTCTGTGAGAGTATAAACATTGTTTTTACATGACAAAGACACCCTCTAACCTGACACAATGTTGTTATGGTAAAAAATGTTTTTTTTTGTGTTCTTTCATTTGATTGCTTGCAATTCTAAGAAATTTAAGAGAGAAGATATAAGAAACAGCTGCGTACTATTTTGCTTGAATTCGTATTGGAACCCTTTTCTAGAATATGAAAAATGTGCGTGTTATTGATTTGTTTTCGTTTTATTGTGTGTTGATTGAGGAAATTCAATCACATTCAATACTAAAATCAGACACACACACACACGCACACGAAATTATAACGACAAAGAAAGCAATTTAAATTTTAAAAATGAAGCCTCACTGCTTCCTTTCTTACAAAATTTGTATCCAATCATGTTGGTTACTGGAAAAATGTTATATTTTTAGATTTTGTATGAGCTTTAGATGGTAAAATTACGCACAACAAAATTTGTAAATCCTTTGCTGTTTAGAAAAACAGGTGACATAATGAAATTATATACGATTTTATAGGTAAAGTTTACGTTAGTTGATGTAATTCTACCACTTCTGCTCTTCTAAATATTCGGCGGTTAATATGAACTTTATGTTGTACTTGATACGCCCTTCTTTCTCTGTTCAGAACGACAATAAGATTTAATTACCGTGGTCTAGGCAGTCAAGGAAATTCGCTTTTATTGTTGTGGTTTAGTAGCATGGTGTAGTATTAATGTGTGCTTGACTACAAACAATAACAAATTAGATTCGAAAAAATTAAACTTTTTTAAGAAACTTTTCATGGTAATTTTATTTCACTCTCAGAGTTTTTTCCAGAAGACTGTTTAGAGAAAGGCGCCATTTTGTTCGATATATTTTTACGTTTAAAAAGCCAATACACTACGTACTAGACTACGGCAACTTCATAACATCCATATAACAAAAACTATAATTTCCGATTAAACACTTGACAGTTAATGTGAAAAGTTATTATAAAGGACGAAGATTATTGGATATTTAATGCAGATCATGGAATTTGTAGCTGTATAACAGTCAACAATGCTTCCAAAAAAAGATGTTTTTTCCTTCTATTTTATCCTTACAACATGACAAAAAATATCCACTATACTCTGTTTAGAATTAAATATTCTGTATTGAAATAATTATTTATGTCAATACCTCTTAATTGCTCGAAAAAATAATACAAACAAAAACACGTATTTATAATAGTAGTTGGCAAACTATATTCATTCATTCATTTATTCATTCACTTACTTATTCAAATTAAAATTAGTTTGCATTTGATACAAACCCCCGGAACAAATCATCATTTCCACGTTTTAAACTGTTTAATATGCAATGAACACTTAATTTGGCCCCCAGTGTATTACGGTGTATAAGCTCATTAAACTGTTTTTATATAATATAACATACACACACACCCACATACATGCACACATACGATATTCAAATCGTTCTCATTCATAATCTCTTAAGACTTTAGATTTTAATGGCAACCGGCAAAGCATTTGTTTGTGTAAATGGTTTGAAAGCAAATATGGCTGCATTACAACGAAATATTGTTATTATTTTTTAATAGTTTGGAATATTTTATAAACAAATAACACACATTTTACAACACTATAAATTGAGTATGTATTTAGTGGTAATTAATTCAAATTCAAATTAAAAAACCATTAGAAAAACTAATCAAACAAAAAAAAACAAAAAATTTAGAACAAGAATTTTCATGTTTCTCTAGCTCTCTCAGTCTCATTATCTGTCTCTGTCTCTTTCTCTCTCTTTTCAGGCCTTCCGACAAACGCGTGTTTGTATGCAAAATGCAAACAAAAACATTCAGGCACCTAATTAGAAACGAAGGCGTATGATTGATCTCATCTGATGAGCTGATATTGTGCGTGTGAGAAATAAATATTAATCATACGCCCGAGTGCTTGAGTTCTTTACTTACATATGTACGATAGACGATAAGAGATTCCGTTTTTGTTTATTTCTTTTTAAATAATTGCCACTTTTTCAAAGATTCATTCTGATGGCATTAAAAATATATATAATATAAAGGCGAACAACAATAAAGAAAATACTACAAAGGATTGAAAGAAAATAAAATCCAAATTAACCAAATTAAACTAAAATTTTATTTAAGTGCGTAAAAGGCCACAGACAGGCCATCATCAATCAAAAGCAAGTAGACAAGTGGGAGACAGGCAAGGCAAACTGTCAGTTTCTTTTTTTTTCAGACAGAACTCAGAATGAAATGAATCTGTTCTCCCTAGTGAGAACGTTTTGTATTGATCGAAACATATGATAACAGTCTGATTGCCTGCATGAGTCCTGCATGTCAATGTACTATCCTGTGATATTCTCCTATAATTTACTTCCATTTTCTGTAAAATAACCTCCCACTCAGGAGGAAGAATATTTCATTTCGGAAATTTTTTTCTTCTTGTAAATAAAACGATTGCTGTATTGCCCGATATTATCCTAAAGCCCACTGGCATCCAGCATCCACATACAATACCTGTTTAGTAGCACTGCACTTAATTGGAACTTACTTAAACGGTGTATCGCGTCTCAATTGCGACTCTTTTACTGCGACCAATCGTATCAACACACGCAATTGACTTTCGTTGTTTTCTTTGTCAAAACCAAAGCTTACTAACACCATAAACAATGCAACGATAGGACGTGTCATAAATGTGTGATGTAGGGATACTTGCCTATTAAGAGGGTAGTTTTAGGTTTTGATTCAATTGGTGGTAGCCTTATTGTTTAATCCTTTAGACGTTCATAGGCTACACCAGATTGTGTTTAGTATGCCAATAAAAATGTCCCATTAATGCAGCAATTTTACACAAAAAAGTTTTTAATCTTTCAGATACTTTAAATCATTTACAGTTTTAGCTAAAAAAATAAAAATGAGAAAGCGAAAGACAGCGAAACTTTTAATTTCCTGTTCAAAGAGTTTAGTGAGAACAAAAATAAAAACCCAGAAAAACCTAGTGAAACATGCTCTAGCCAAACCTTAATTTCCTTTAAAAAAAAGCTGAGAAAAATTTAACGAAACAAAAAAGAAAAAAACAAGAACAGTTAAGAACACAAAAGCGTCTTGATAAGTGTGCTGAGATGAGCGTTTTTATTTTTTTTCGTTTTCTCTTTCATTTCATACACTTTATCTAAATCAGTCGTCAGTCGTCGTCATTGTTAAAATACCAGGCGAAATACCAGGCATATGAAGGACATTTAAGGCTCGAGGCAATAATGCTGACTGTTGACTGACTATTTAAGAGAAAAAAGAATTTCAGTTTCAGTTTTGAAAAAGACGTTTTTCATGTTCAACAGCACATTTCAGTTCAACGCACACACACTCTTTTCGTACTCAAGTTAGCGACAACAACAACAACGTGAGTAATAATGACAATCAAAAGCCAGGAATAGGAGCAAATGCTTCAGAGGAATACAAAAAAAATGAAAACGTACATGAAACGCAACGAAATGAAACCATAACCAGCCTTTAAGTTACAAAAGCATTGAATGCTTTCTTAGGAAGTATTGTGCCGGAGACCTGAAAACCCCAAAGAAAAAAATAACCAACCGACAGCTTCAAGTTTGCAAAAAACGAACATGAAAGAAGATGAAGAAGTAAGAGAGAAAGAAGAAGAAGAATTATATCTTGTAGAAAATGTCATGAACTCTCCATATGAAAGAATTGAGAAAAATAAACCAACAACAACAACAAATTAATATTATCCACCAGGTACCAGGCATAAGTACCTCAACTAGCAGTGGCAAACAAGTGGCAGCAATTATTATTATTTCAATTACAGTGCAGGAGAAAACAAAGCGGTGCTTATACTCTCACAGTGGTGCTTACTATTTTCTGAAAGTCGCTTTGGTCGATGAACATGCGAACTGGGAAAAATTGCGCAAAAAAACTTGTGTCAACTACGTTGCCTATAGGGTATCAATTGTAAAAGTTGTATAAACTTCGTGGATGCTGGCTATTATAAAATCTTATTGCCACTATTGACTTTCTGAACACGAAAACTATATTTAACCCACGTTCCCAACATACACGAAATTATGAATTTCCCTCCTTAGAAGTTAAATTATAATCTATTCTAGCTCAGTTTCTATCTCAAATACATGCGTCTGTAGACAATATTTTAAAAACTTCCCTCTTGCTAATCAAAATTTCAAACAAATCCTGCATAAGGTTGACATGCTACACCTGAATTTAATATACAATACAACGTCGTCTTTCCTTTTTAATTTCGAATTTGCAGTCAACGACTGCAACGTTTTATTTTGAACGACACTGTTCCTACTCGTTCATATTAAACTCAGCAGTGGCTGAGCGATAGGACAGGTATTTCCTTTGGTAACAGCTACAGTTGTAGTCGTAGTAGTGATAGTGGTTGTAGCTGCCATTACCATTGCTGTTGTAGTAAGCAATGCAATGAAATGTAATGAGAAACCATGTCAAGTATTGTTATTGTAGTTGTTGTTATTGCTATTGCTGTAGATCTACTTGCCATTCGGAGAAATAAAAAACGAAGCACTCGTAAATTCTTTTTCGTACAAGTGTGTGCATGGATGTATGAATGTGTGTGTGTTTTCGTAGTTTATGTTGTAGTACTTTGGTTGAGTAGTTTAACGTAATATTTTAAGAAAATTAAGTTTTATTCTCCTGCCTGTTAAATACTATCTCTCTCTCTCTCTCTCTCTCTCTCTGTCTTTCCCTTATGGCCTCACTCCCTCTCATTAGAACTTTACTCTTAAGGGAGAAAATTAGTAGTAGTCAGTCAGTAGTTTGATTTTATTTTACCGTTTCTTTTTTCTCTTCTTTTTTGTGTGTATGGGTGTATTTTTTTTTTATTCATTTCACTTCAATACGGAAATTGAGGTCAACTTGAGGTATAATTTTTGTGTATTCAATTTATTTTGGTCGTAATTATTTAAAAAAAGAAGGAAATATTTTATGGTGATATTTTGATTTAACGAAAAAACGTTAAAATTTATGGAAATGGAAACAAAAATTGCCATTCAAATAATTTTTTTTTCTTCTTCATAATTTTTTGAAGAGAAACTTACACTTACTGTCACATATGCAAGCATTCGTAGAACTCCGTTAACCTACTTTTATAAAACCAATACAGGACTGGGCAGGTTTAAATAATAAAATAAAATAATAGGGGCGTGGCTTGTTCACAACGCCAAGCGACCTTCAGTCAGGATTACGAACTAGCTCTCACGTTTCCACGTCAAACAAGGGCACCACAAAATAGCGCAATATGAGATGAAACTCAAACCGTCCTATGTGTTTTCACGGAATAATCTGCAGATTTTTCCATTAATAACAGCCATAGAACCGTAAATTTTCTTGCGACTTCAACAGCTCTCTCTCCCTCTCTCTCTTTATAAAATGTATTACAAACGTGGCAGATTTCGAGAAAATTCTTCTCTCCCATTGGATACCATACCGTTCGGACATTCTAGTTAAGATGGATTTGACGCAAAGTCATAATATCGCCAAAGTTTAGTTCTGTAGCACTAATACTAATACACTAATACTAGACTATTCATAACCGCTTTTGAAGTTTAAAAAATAAAACTTCTTTCTTTTTCTTCTTCATAAAGCGCTTCGTGTATAGTTTTCTTATAGAATTCTTAGGCATTCAATTATCCAGCCCTGGTTGTGTTATGATTATTAAACACAATAAATGTTTAACTGTTTTGCCTACATTTCGTATTATTAGGCGTTTACTCACTCACTCTCATACTCTTCCACATTTCTTATACTTATGTCCTTTAATGTTTCTATGCAATTACCTTTATTGCTGTGTTTTGTTGTAATTTATGTTTGAAGTATTTTAACGTTAGTTTTTCTCTTCTTTTTGTTTCTGTCGGCTTTCTCTCCCTTTCTCTCCCTCTCTCTCTGTCTCGCTAAGCCTCTCTTCATAATAATTGTCACTATTACCTTCAATTTCTTTGAAAATTTTTCTTTCTTTTTTTCTCGGCTTTTTTTATTCATTCCTTTTAACGGTATATAAAATTCATTAAGACAACATAAAAGTTACACATACTCAGCAAGAATACCAACAAAAAAAAGAGAGAAAGCACAGATAACAGTGCTGTGTTGGTGAAGAAGGTAAAAATAACAGGAAAATTTGTTGTTTAAAGCAACATAACTGCATGAATGATTAAAAATAGTTGCCGTTATAAAATATGCAGCAGATTTTCGTTTTTATTGCCGACAACTAAAAATGAAGAAAAAAATGTAAAGAAGCCCTGAAGCATTGAAATGCTTTCAAGAATGTGGAAAAAACGAATAATAACTCACAGTCTTACTCATACTCATACGTATGTGTGTATGAGTGAATACAAAAAAAATTCATCACACACTTATGCATGTGTGTATGTGTTTATATGACGGTCAAGTGTTTGTATAAAAATAAATTGAAATGAAAGAAAAACAGTTTATTTTTAACAAATTAATGTTGTTGTTTTCTCTGTCTCTTTCTCCTTCAATTTATGTGAATGAAACAAAAACAAAGAAACGAAAATAAAATTCTTGTCATTAATAATGCTTTAACCATGGCAATAATTTTTTGTTTTTTGATTTTTTTTTTTTGCATATTGAAGTCAAGTGATGTCAAATGAAAATGAAAATAAAAGTAGAAATCAAACAATTACGATAATTACGAACTTAAAAAAAGGTACTACAGACTGTACATATTTACATTCCAAATGATATTTAATTAAACATTAAACGTATTGACAGTCAGACGGTCAGACTGACTGACTTGATATTTTTTTGTTTTTGTTTTTTAATATGACTTTAAAAGTACTTTAAATAATAATTAATAAAAGGCAATACAATACAATCCATCAACCAATCAATAATTTTAATTGGCACATTAACTGCGTTAATTTATTAATTAAAAAGAGGCATTTATTGTCCTAGATGTCACAAGATGTGTCGAAACAATGCCAATATTTAGAGGAACGTTAAAAAAATTAAAAAAAATTTTTAAATTCAAGAGTTTATGTTCATTTAATTATAAATCCGCTCGATACAAGCCAACATTTAATAAAAGATTGCCAGAGGCATCAAGGTAGTTGAAGGCATCAAAGAATCGTTGTAATCCTTCAGTTTATTATCAAACAACTTCAACGATATGCAGTTGCAACTGAGCGAATTGGAGATTGAAATGGAACCATAATAACTCAAGATAAATAGTAAAAGAGTAATTGTTTAGGAGATGTTTTAATAGTTCAACTGTTATTTTGACGAGCCATTACTCAGAGCCCCAGGCCAGACATCAAAACGAAATATGAAAAAAAAAATATTTCTTCGGCGACTTCTTCTCAGCAGATTTCTGGCAAAAACTCTGAAAGTAAATAAACCTGCCATGAAATCAGATTTTTCAAAATCTGTCGCTCGGAGTCGACGTTAAACTGTAGGTCCCGCTACTCAAGTATAAAATTAAGGCACAAAACATGAGTGGTGTGAGGAGCTAGGCTGTAATCCTGACTGAAGGGTTGTAATGGCCAAATATGTATGTATGTATTACTCATTATAACCAAAGGAAACTGCAAATGAAGGTACAATTCTAGCCTAATTCATGAATTTTTGTAATTTTTCTATGAAATTCACAATTCTTTTCGATTTTCTGCTCTTAATTACTGTTAAACACAACACAGACAGATACTGTATACAGGACCCGTGTAGCCCGTAGGTTGAAGGATATAGGGGTACGTTTAGTACGTAGGCACCAGCAATTACAATCGATCATGGTTTGGGGTTGATTTTATTACGTGTTAGAAGTATTATAAATAAAAAAAATAAAAATAACTCAGCTATAGTGGTATCCGGTAATTCATTGATGAACAAAAATATCATGGCGCCTGTATATCACATTCTAAGCTGGATTACAGTGTGCACCAGACCATAGAATTGAGAAAATCTTTGACAAAGTCAGTTTAGTTTAGATTGCGATACCACCCCGTTGCTTCTCATATTCTCATTGTATTAATTTTCTCATGAAATTTAAATTTGATTTTAACACTCTTTTGCACAGGCAGTTGATTTTCAATGATGACGCTCATTTGCATTATCTTTCAATTGTAATTAAAATAAAATTTACCGTTAATCGCTTAAACCATTCGCATTCGCATTAACATTAAAATTTAATTTAAAAACGGATTTTCTCCCAGTCAACTTACCCATTTTGATGTGATTCAACAGCTGTTGCCCAGCTACAGTTATCCATGTGATTAATTATCACCAACAGCAACAATTAAGTGATGATGACTTTTTCTCATTTTCAATTTAAATATTCCGAATAAATTTTCTTTTTTATTTTTTTTGATTTTTTATTTATTATTAATTCACGGTATAATTTTGCAATTTCTAAGCAATTTTAACACCAAAACTTCTTATTTCATTTTTAATTTATGCTTTCAAACCGAAACTCAAACTATTGGTCGTACAAAGCACAAATATTCTTTCATTTCTTGAATTTCTCTTTACCTTTCTCTTTTCTTTTCTTTGCTTTTCTTCTTCTTGAATTAAAATTGTAATTAATTTGTATGGAATTTTATAAAACACTTGACACTTTCTCCTTTTATTACTCTCTCACTCACACTCTTCATATTTCGGTGAATGACACGTTTTATTTGTTATTGTATGAACTGTGTAATGCGGGGAGTCTTTGTGTTTTGATTACAGAATTGCTTTGTTGTCTACCTCTACCTCTCTCTTACTCTATCACTCGCTCGCTCTGTGTTGATTATTTTCGTTGAATTTGAAATCATAGAAAGAAAGTAAAAAAAGTAAAAACACAAAACAGCGTTATTAATAGATTTAGAAAACAGTTTTCGTGAATTATTGTTTTTGTTTTTGTCTACTCAAAGAAAAAGAGGGTGAAAAGTGAGGTTAACGTAGAAGAACTGTGTGTAAATTATAATTTTCTACTTAATATGCAAACAAATATGATCATAATGATAACGGTGCTCATCATAATGATGTTATTGTGTGTATAATTTGAATGCACACAATAGACAGAGACAGTGTTGTCAAATAACAACAAAAACAAAAGAAAACGAAAACGAAAATGTGGCGTTAAAAAGAAATTTAAATCAGTTCACCGAAGCGTATGCGTAATAATATTTGAATGGGGAAAAAACCAAAGCATTTCATTATAAATTGAGTCCAAATGTACGAATTAATTGAAATTGAGTCGCCAAAAAAAAAACCAATAGACAAAGAAACAGCGATAATAAAGACCTCTTTTGCACGTTCAAAGTATGTTGACAAACTCTTTTACGTTTTCTTTCACTTTTGCACGTTCAAAGTTTACTTTGACAAACTCTTGATGTTAAAGGTAAACGATGAACGAAGAACAAATGAACTTTAAGAGTACTTCAAGATGTGATTTCATGCTCCCGCATTGTTTCCACCTTTCCTACAAACTTAAGACTTAACAAAGCAGTTTGCAAATTACTTTGAGCATGCAAAAGGCGTTAAAATCTTTAAACAGGAGAACCAACCATATGTTCTGAGCAGAATCATTAAAATTCATTTTTTCGATGAAAGGTCATTGGAACAAATAACTCCCTTTAGGAAAAAAAAACATAGAAAATGATTCTTTTGATCCTTAATTTTTTTCATACAAATTTAATGAAATTAAAGAACAGAAAAAATATGTCAAAAAAATTTATTTTCTTTGCCTAACTCTTATGACAGACGCATTAACTGTTTTAAGTTTAGCATTTACAAACGCTGTTAACTCTCTATAAACCCCTTGTAATCAATACATTTTCCTAAAAATATCACAATCTAGAAAGTCATTCTCAGAATGCTGGTATAATTTAGAAAGGGACACGCCAAGTAAATATCACATGCCCAACAAAACCTTTTCAAAGAATTAATGAAAAATTATTTCCATCCTTTTATTTTTGTTTTTTTTTTTTTTTTTTTTTTTTTTTGTATGGTATTAAGGCAAAATATTTAATTTTATCAAATTACCACATACAGAACTTAATGAATACAAGAATTTTTACAAACATTTTTAAAGGAAATCTGTTTGCTTTAACAACGACTAAAGGAATGAACTAATGAAAATGTATTTCAATGGCAATTTTTAATGGTCAGTATTATAAATATTATTATAGGGACAGTTTTCTCATTAAAACACATTAATTTTACACTCAACAAATTATTGTTAGTAAATTATTGTGCCACTTCAAAGTTTTCATGCCTTTACTGAGTCACGTGGAGAGGAATCCACTTCTGATCCCCCAGAGAGAATAACATGAGCAACAAACATCAAATAATTGTATAAGTGATATTCATTCAATACGTATTCACAAATCGTTTGTCTCCAGGTGTCATCTGAGGACCTGCTGCAGTGGCTCAGTCACCAGCTTAGAAAGGAGAAATGGTTTCAAACTGTCATGTGGTGAAAACCTAGTGCAGCTGCTCCCCCTAGACAAACTATCATACACTTTTTCATTAACTTTTCGGGAGCATTTACCAAATTATTGTGGAAATCATTTGTGGGTCCAGCGATCGCGCCTTCATAGCGCGCTTATTTCACAAAGATTTCGTCTTGTTTTTCCGTATGACTATAAATTAATAAAACTCTCCTTTTCATACAGGATATTGTGTAGAATATAGGAAAGTAAATTATGATACGTTGATGCGTCGGAGTGGTTGTCCACTCAAGGAGTTTAAATGGATACATTGTGATGCCACAGTTTTCCATATATCCCGTTCCGTAACAACTCGGAACTTCCAATGAACAAGTCAGACTACCAATAACAATGAATGACAGTTTTTCCAGACCCTTCATATAGGTGGCATCAAGGACTTGGAACTTCCAATGAACAATTCAGACTGCCAATAACAATGAATGACAGTTTTTCCAGACCCTTCATATAGGTGGCATCAATGTGCGTTTTTCAGTAGCTGAAGAACAGCCTCATCCTGCTTCTCTTCTCTGCAGCGTCTAGAGAAATTATTCACAAAGTGTTCAGGACTAATAAGACTCGCATTATGGGCACGAATTATAATGCAATGTCCTGTAAAAACCTCAACAACTCTACTGAGCTTGCTTCTTTGGAGTTTAAACAGAATTAAGCATCCAGCCTTTGATTCTTCGGTGACTTCCTCTCAGCAGATATCTGGCAAAACCTCTAAAAGTAAATAAAAAATGCCATTAAAAAATCTCAATAATTCTGCCGTTTGGAGCCAACATTAAACTGTAGGTACCGCCACTCATTGATAGAAATTAACACAAACAACATCAGTAGTATGAGAAGCTAGGTCGTAATCCTAACTGAAGAGTTTTAATGACCAATTAAGCAAGTAAGTAAGTAAGTGAGCATTGAAATATATTTTTGAGTGTATTTCTGCGAAAACATTCCGTTTCTCTTTCCTATTTTTTTTTTTTCTTTCTTATTTTTTCTCTCCTATTTATTGTGACCTTTTGTAGAATATTTTTCATGTTTTTTATCAGCTGCAGAACATTTTCTTAATGAGTCCCTCATTTATTATCTGTTTACATTTATTTATTTATTGTTATTATTTTCTTTTTTTTAATTATTTAATTTTTTCTTTGTTGCCTCTATTAGAATAAATTTTTTCTTTGAATTTTTGGTGTTGTTTAGCTGGAAATTTGAGTCATTTATGCAAAAAAAAAAAGTAAAAAAAATTTAGTTTTATTTAATGTGACACAAAAAAAAGAACAATAGATCTGATATATATATATATATATCAGTCAATATAACCAGTTTACATATTGTATTCTATTTGAAATCATATTTTTTCTGTTATTTCATAACAATTGACTGTGAAAAGCAATAAATTTTATGATCTTTTTTCATTTTATTTGACCAAATATATATCAACTGGTGTCAATTTGGCGTTAAATTTTTTATTAAATTTATTTTTAAAGTGCTTGAATACATAATTCAAGTATGGAAGGTTTGAATGCAGGAAAAATTAAACATTTTTTCACAAAATTTACTATTTTTTTTTAATAACACGCTTCATTCTTTCTTCAGATAATCATCCCAAACTTTCAATAAGAAAGTTTACACTACACTGCCTCTAATGCACCCCTAACACCCTAAAGTACTCCTCTAATAAGGTTTTTGGAAATCATCGTTTCTTTTAATAAAATTGATTTTTGAATTTGGTTTTGAGTTGCATTTCCACATTTTTCATTTATTTGTTATTGACAAACAACAAATTTTTTCAAGTTAAGGCAATAAAAGAAGAGTATTTTTATCAAGAAAGAGTTAAAAAACAAAAAATCCATTAAAATAGGCAAAACTAAACTACCTACTCATGGAAACAAATTGAAAAATTTGAAATCTTATTGCAAAGCCCCTTGGTCTGAATGACATACGCACATCCTCTAGGCATGAAGAATGTCGACCTATTAATAACATCAGACGCAATTCTTACCTATGCTTCATTTGCATAGCTTGAAATATTTCTTCCTCATTTCGGCAAATTTTCGCCGTATTCTAGTAGGTTAGGTTAGGTTAGGTCGGAGTGGTAGCTCTGATATCACAAAGCTCACAAAGCTAGTAGGTAGTGTGTTAACTTATTAAAAACGAGGATTTTATGCAAATCAAAGATCAGACATCTCAAAGAAAACGAAATATGAAAAAATATTCTTTTGGCGACTTGATCTCATCAGTTTTCTGACAAAAACGTTCAGAGTAGAAAAAATTGCAATGAAAAGTTACTCAAAAGTTTGTTGTTCGGAGTAGTATGTCCCGCCACCAATGGAAAAAATTAACACACATAACACGAGTGGTGTGAGGAACTCAATGGCAATCCTGACTAAAGGTTTGTACTGATCAATTAGATAAGTAAGTACTTTCTGTAGTAAATATATTTTTTCTTTTTGTTTTTTAATGGCATATTTTATTTTTAAAAGGCTTTTCTTACTCTCACTTTTAATTTTTGTAGTCCTGACTAAAGAGTTGTAATGAACAATTATGTTATGTTATGTTATGTTAACATATTTAATTGAATAGTATCATCAAAATTAAAGTTAATTTTTGTTAAAGAAAACCGATCCTATAATTATTAAAATAAACTTGATGTTTGCTTTTAAACAAAAAAATTTTTAGGAAGCAAAAAATATTTTTAAAATTTTAAATTCTACAGAAATGCATTAAATTGTCCCTAATGCAGCCTTAAGCAAAATTAGCCAAACGTTCGAGGAAAGTACGGTCATATATTTACTATATGAAAAGCAATGCAATTACATTAATGGAATTCGGTAATCGCCCTCATTGCTTTTAATTTTTTAAAAACAGACATAGACGTACATACGTTCCTTTATGGTCCTTGAACGTTTGGCTGTGATTTTTATTGAAAAACTGAATTCTTTAGAATTATTTCTCTCTCCACCATACATTATTTCTTGGAAAATTTATTTGTATTTGCAATTTAATTTGAAATTATTACCCTTTTAACGAGCCGCAGGCTAATAATCCATAACAGTAAACTCACACCCACGCTCACACACATGCAGCACATTCCATAATTATCAAAAAAACTTCAATTTGTTTTTGATTTACATAACGTTTGATTGACACTAATTGTTGTAATTTTTGTTGTTCTTGTTGTTGCTGGTGTATGTGTTTATCTAAAACAGTAAATCATTTCACCGTGAAAATATAAACAAAAATATGAACGCATACCCACACATACAAGCACTTACGCACTCACGTTATCTTGCCAGGCAAACTGACGCGTTTAGTGTGTAACATTAGAAACCGTTATACCGAAAAAGGTCAAACCCCGTATTAGTTTGTTTATTTTTACTATCTATAATTTAAGTAATTTACCGTTATTTTTCTATTATAAATGTAAAAGGAAACCATTAAAGGAAAAATATTGAATCAATTTGCGCGCTTTTAAGTCTTTCTGTTTATTTCACTTTGATTTTATTAACTTTTATAAAATGTATTATTTTTCTTTATTTATTTAGTTATTAATATAATTTATAAATTATAAAAAAAAAAATTAATTTTTTTAAATATATTTTTCGCATATAATTTTATTATTTATAAATTGTTTTATTTAATATACACACATCTATGTATGCATGTATGGATATATATATATACATTATGTTGTTTTATTATTTTTTTTTTTGTTAAATTTTCTTTATTAATTTTAATTTTTGTTTTCTGTTTACACTTTATTTATTTATTTATTCCACTTGGTCAAGCGCAACGTTGTAGAGTTAAATTACAACTGAAATCAGACTTGCAATGCCATCGCTATTTCATTTGAAAACCTTAATTGCTTATCAAATTCCCTTTTACCTTAGAAAAAAGCTTTATTTGCGGATTTTTCTCTTAACCCTCGAAATCTCTTTTCACCAAAAAAAAACTCTCTTTAAACGAAAGCTTTTTCAAACTAAGTAAAAAAGAAAAGCTTAAAGCGAGTTTGTTTATTTCGTTTGTATCAAATCTCTCCTGTTGATTATATTTATACATTAAATCTGTGCTAATGTTGTTGTTATTCGCTAAAAACAAAAACAAAAAAAAAAACAAAATAATAGCTTTTCGTAGTAAACAAAAAGAGCCTCCTTTGGTTTTTTCATTCTTGTTAAAAGAAAATCCCCAAACAAATTCTTCAATTCAATAAAAACACGTGCAGTTCATATTTGAAGAAGTGAGACGCTACACGAGAAATAAGTTTTCGAAAATAATTATCACTACGATGGATAAGGAACAGCAGTAAAGTATTCCAATCAGTATTCCAATTTGATTTTTTTTAACATTTCATTCAAATAATCTTTTCTTGCCGAAAACACACAGAAAATAAAAGGTAAAGTTTTAAAATCAAATCATGTTGACATCACTTGGTTGAGTTGTTGTCTTTTATTACACGATATTTGTTTATGTTTCCTTTGCTTTTCAGGCTTTATTCAGCCCGCAACAAAAAAAGAAAACAGAGAGAACCAAGAGAGTTTTATTGTGTACTGTTTACTTGGGTTTTTTTGTTTGTTAAAGAAATAACAGTAAAACCATAACATTTCTTGCTATGTGTAGGTTGTACATGTACGTACATAAGTAAAGTATTAAATTCATTGTTATTGTAACATGTGGGTGTCGTTTTAGTTGTTTTTATCGTGTTATTTATTAATGTCTTTTGTTTGTGCCTTTGTAATTTCCCTTTTTTGATTTGTTTTGATTTAATTTGAAAACATATGATAACTTTAACCCTTTTAGCAAAGCATATGGGGCGTATGATGTTTAAAAATATTAATTAAATATTAAGCATACGCTGAGGTATTTATTTTATTTACAAAAAATAGAAATTAAAAGAAAATAAATGATATGATATAAAATGCTATAAAATAATACAAAAAAATTTAATTTTTTTCAATTAACCCTTAGCCCGTATTTGGAAACAAATAATTCAATAAGTGTATCATTTATTTCGTACAGAATATTAGGCAAATTCAATATTTTACACATAATATGCAAACAGTTTATCGCTTTAATTTATTATTTAACATAACATTACATAACAAATAGATTTTGCTCTAGTCACGTCTGTCAAACGTGTTGTTTTTATAACGAAATAATGATTCCGTTATTCCATCAAATGTTAAGTGGCTATTTGTGACTCGACAGTTTTGTTCTCCTTTTTAAGCTTGGAAAACAGCATGTGTGCTGTGTATAATTTGTTGGCAAATTGAATTCTAGTAAAACAAAAATGCTAATAAATCGTTGATAATTATGACTTTTATGAGCAAAACCAATTGCTAACTTGATAGGGTGTTCAAGTGAAGTTAACGGCCTTTTTTTCAAGCAGATTTATTCATGAATTTATTCCTAAAAATAACGTTCGTTACAAACATTCAACAAAATTGTTCACTACCAATACATGAACATGAATATTAAAAAAATATTTTTTTTTTCTGTGGTTTAAACCTTAAGACTTGAAAACATCAGGATACTTTTGCAACAATAAAAAGAAAGCAAAAGAAAGGATTTCAAATGTTATAAAAACTGTTTTTCTGTAGAAATGTACGCAAAAACAATTGCTTATAAAGACACCTATGCCAACCTATCTCCCCTGTGGTATAACTGCCTGAATATTTCCAATAAAAATTCAATGAACATTGCCAGAAAGGGTTTTATTTGTTTGTTTTTATTGCAATACAAAAAAATAACAGAAACATCATCATTATTACGTATGATTATTAAGTTCTTAACGGTACCTAGAACCGTGCACTCAGCCCTTCAGTGTAACAAAGTAACAACAGAAACAGCAGTGCTGTTGTCATTGTTATCATATAAATTTCGCCATTCCTGCTTTGTTTTATGCTACTGTTAGCATTGTTGTTATTGTATTTCACACTAAAAATGAAACTACAAAAAAAGACAACAAAACTTAAACAAAAAAATACACAAAAACACCGAGAAAGATCATGCATGACTGTGAGAATGAAAAAAAAATTCATCATACCGAGAAAAACTCATATAACACACACATCTACATCTGCATACGTACACGTACACATTTACAATGTAATAGTCGTTCATTTACGCTCACTCTCTTGCATTGTTCTGTTGAAAACCCATTCATTTAGTTTGCTGAGTCAACTGTAGCCAGATAAACACTTCATTAAAGTTGAATTTCATGCCCTACACAAACGTTAAACAGTTAATATAATTCAAGCAATTGTTTGGCAAAAGATTTAATTTTTATCGAACAAAAAAATGTTTTCAAAGCAAAATAATTCTTAAAAATTATAAAATATTTGCGCTGAAACAAAAGAAAAATGCCTTAAACAAATTTTCATGAAGAAAGTACTTTATGAAGTACTTTTATAGAAGTTAAGTAAAAAGTACTATTTGTTTTATTTAGCAAACAAGTAAGTACCCTGCCTGCTAACCAACCTTATTTGATCCGCAACTTCACAGTCTTTCATATCCACGACTTCCCCAGAAAATCGACTACATAGCCATCCTAGCCTACGTACAAGGCTGCAGACAAGGACAGTGACATAAAACACGTTCCATATTTTAGTACTTAAGTACCAAAGCTTATTGTTATCGTATTTTTTTATTAATTGTCAGTTTAGTAGATTGGAAATGTCAGTATAGACTGCTTTAAATCCGCTTATAACGTAGCAAATAAATTGACGGCCAAAGTAACGTGCCGAAAAGGTGGAAAACAAATAATGAATTTGTATTCAATGCTCCCTTTATTCTTTTTTCTTTTTTTTATTTTTCATTTTGGGCGAGTTGGCGCATTTCGCAGAATTTTAATTTTGAATAGTTCAGTTTAATATCACAAACGAAGTGTGGGCGATTAAATAAATGCACATTGGAAGGATCACACAAAGTGCACCAAACAAATTTCAACATGAAGATTAAAAATAATGAAAAGCTTTTCCGTTCATTTTTTCATTTGGATTTAAGAAAAATACCAGTTATTAGCAATCTTTTCTTTTTTCTCTTTAAAAAACGAAAGTTTAATATTTAATTACGCCCTCATAAACATTCCCGTGTTAAATTTCTTTGTATATTTTTATTTTATTTTTCAATAATAACTCCTAAAAGTATGCTTACAATGTAACACAAACTACAATAAAATAGTAACTGTTATAATCTGAAAAACATAAATGGCAACTCCTTTACCTTGTAAACAAGTTCTAAGCCATGCTTTATTTACATTGCATATGAATCTCTGCAATGTTTTTGTTATTTCGTGTTTTTGTTGTTTCTTTCAACAAAATTCTCTTTGTCATAACAAATGTTATTGCCGTTACTTCATTATTATTGTTATTACTCGTATTGTTATTGTTCATCATTTTAACATGTTAATTCATGTGCACTGCTAAAATAACACACACACGCGCGCATACATTAGAACAATGACAACAAAAACGCCTCTTCTTTCATGAATTGTGCATGCAACATGTACACAACAGAGACACAAACAATAACTCTGGCTGGGATGGCTGGCTTGCTGGTGTTAGAGTGTGCAATGAAATACAAATTTATTCCGCTAAAAACGTGTCGGTAAACATTTTTAAACATTTTACACATACACACATACATTTGCTATCCCTTTTTTCCGTTATTTTTTTCAGTTGCTTAGTTGTTTGCTTGTGTTGTAGTCATTTATATGCAGATTAATAGGAAAATATATTGTATACAAAATTTGAATAAATTTGAAATTAAATATGTAATAACGGTATATTTACCGCTTTGTTTTAGTGTTTAACAGAGATAAAAGAAAAAGTAGGAGGAATGATTCATACACATAAGCTGTGTGAAAAAAATGTTATTAGTTTGACATGAACAAATTTAAAATCGAATTTAAAATTTTTAATTAAAGAAGTAGTGGAACTTTTATATTTATATATATTTATATTTATATTTATATTTATATTTTTTACAACAATTTTTATTGGAAAATTTTGAATTTATGTATGTAAGTATATTGCATTTCTGCTAACTACGGTTTCATGGTGTCTCACGGTCCAACTTAACTTAAGCCGTATTTACACTATCGATCGTAACTAAAGCAGTAAGTCGTCCTGTTGGTTGGCGTCCATTGTAAAGTCGTCTCTTCCTCTGCATATGGCCATTTGTGATGCCACATTTTGTAATATATCACAGTATTATTTCATTAATCTTACTGAATCAGTCCAATCCCATTGGCCGCAGATCTTTAAACTGCCTCCACCATGCTTCACAGTTACAATATTTAGTTAGGACATCGCACGTCACCTAATTATCTTCGAAACCGTCTTATTCATTATGAGTTTTTTAAATTAAACCTGAATTCGTCATACAACAGAGCTGTTTTCACTACACAAATGTGAGTTTCTTAAATATTATCAGAACTGAAGCAGTAAATTAATGGTGCAATAGAGTTTGTTTACGTTGTGACAGTGCATTACAAAATTAAATTCTATTAAAATTATTATTATTTTTTTTTTGTTTTTTGTTCAAATTTTATTTCTGGTTTTTTATTTTATTATATAAATAAATAAATTACAAATTTCTTAAATTATTATCCAATAAATTAAATTTCATTCTCTTTTTTGTTTTGCTTTCCTTTTTTTTAACTTAAAACTAAAAATCGTCTCTTATTTTGTATAAATTTTTCATTGTTTTTCAATATAAAGTATTTACACTATTACCGACCATGCTTGCAAATTCACTTTGCAAGCTTAATTGAAAAAATCCAGTAGGCCGCTTAAGATTTCATAGGCGAAATCGCCCTCTGTATCGGCTGCCTTCTTTTTCTTGTTCTTTTTGGCTTTTTTGGATTTTTTCGTTTTGGCCGTGGTATCAAATATGCTGTCAGGGGCAGCGGTAACTTGGTCGGCGACAGTAACGGCAGCTACAGGAGCCACTGTTTCAGTAGATTCGGCTGCTGAAGCAGTAACAGCAGCTGCTGCAGCAGTGCCTTTGTCATCCTTGCTTTGAACAGAGTCGGTAGCTAAGCGAGTGGCAGGGTTTACAGCAGCCACTACAGGTGTTGCGCTGGGTTTACTATCCTCCTCCTCATCATCGTCTAATTCATCAAGTAGGCCGGCTAAACTGAAACCGCCATAGTCAGCGTCAGCAGGTGCTTCCTCTTCGGCCTCATCATCAGCATAGTCGGTATCGGCGTCATCATCTTCAGGCTCTTCTTCATCATCATCAGCATCGTAGTCGTCTTCGTCCTCATCATCACCACCAGCTAAATAAACAAAACAAAAATATTAAACCTTCCTCTTGGAGAAATAATAAAAATCTTCATGATCTCACCTCCAAAACCGAAAATATCATCATCGTCGTCTTCCTCTTCCTTGTTGGCCTCCACAGGCAAAGGTTCAGCTTCGGCTACTCTCAAGCCCTCGGGACCAAATTTAAAGCAAGAAACTCTCAAGGCAGCCTCTACCTCATCATCGGCTCTTAATTCGAAACCTAAACAAGCCTTAAAGTTCTCACTAGCCTTGGACAGACCATAAACACGACCACAGAATTGTGAATAGCCACCGGGTAGACCCACGCAAATAGGACGAGCTCTCTTGCTGGAAATAGTTCTGGAAGCCAAAGTTAAATCGCCGTATTTCAAGCTTATGGACATCTTTTCATTGCCCAAATAAGACATTCTAGCGCAACCGGGCCCCTTGACGGGTATGAAGGGCAAATTAAAGCTACGACAGCAATCGCAATGATTACCAGAGCACTTGCAATATTTAGCCAAGCCTGAGGATTCCTCTTCACCCTTAACCGGTGAGGATGTAACGGCAGGAGTAGCAGCAGCTGGTGCCACAGTAGTGGCCACAACTGGAGCAACTGTGACCTCCGATTGAACAATTTCATTGGCCGACTCGTCGATAATTTCATTCTCGTTACCTATAGCAATAATGCCTGTGTCATCGGCTTCATCTAAAATTTCATTGTCATTGTCGTTGTCGTTGTCGTTGTCGTTGTCAGCATTCAAAATATCTTCTGTGACTTCTTCAATGAAATCCTCTTTATTGGGACCCAAAGGCGCTACATTAGGATCAATTTCTTCGGGTGCCAAGTCCAATTGCTTAAAATGTTCCGAAATCTTATCACCACGACGATAAACCGCTGCCTCTGCCGTAAAGGTGATACAGGCCAAAGCTAAGCAGAGAAGAATCAAAATGTTGCGCATTTTGATGGCGAATTAAACTGGAATGAAGAAGGGGATAACGAATACGGATTAATATACGTTAGAAATTTTAAAGGAAAATTGTGGTTTTAAAAAATAAATTATGGGATCAGGCCATGCATTACTAATCGGTCTTAAGCTGAAGGTAATGACACTTTTGGATAAAATGGATACACATAAAACATAAGTGGTATGAGAAGAGTTCAGTCTGTCTGTAATCCAGGCTAAAGATCAATGCAATATTCAAATGCCAAACGTAAGCAAATTATGAATACGTTTCTACCGTAGGGTATCTGACCTTGAGCATTTGTTACTCATGGTATTTTTATTTCTTGTCACAACAGTCATATTTTCTATGAATTCAAGCATAAAAATATATTTTTTTGCAGTTGTTTTAATAAAAGTTTTGCCAGTAATTAACTAAAAACGGCTGTCGATTAATATTTGGAATTAATATATCGATTGCAGAGAAACAATAAAAAAAAATCCCTCATCAGCATTGAATTATTATGAAAGCGACGAAAGATAAGCAGCGGTGAAGTAATAAAAAAAGAAGTCAGTGAGTGACTCAGTGATTAATAAATTTATTAATTAATTGGCCTTGATGATGAGTATTTTGAACCAATTAATTATGAAGGGTCTCCTCATAAATAGACAGATTAGTGATGCAATTGAGTTTCATTTTATTTTTCGGTTGTTTGATGTATTATAACCGTTATGTAAACTATGTTTGGGGTTTTTTTTTTGAAATGGTTAAGCAATCTTGTGAATAATTTATTGAAATTCCATTAACTTTTTTTTTCTGTGTTTTTGTTCCATCAATGGGTAGGTCAATGTTTTCGATTGGAGCATGAAATCAAATTTCACTTTTTTTTCACACTTCCGCAAAAAATAAATAAAAAAACAATTCAGACGTATAAGAAAAAAAGAAAAGAAGCGCCTTAAATAGAAATAGAAGGTATTAAATTTCTCCAATTTTTTATATTTTTTTGTGTGTCTTCATAGCATTTGTTGTTAACAAATAAACAAAAATTTTGTATATTGAATGACCAACTGGAAATATTTCAACAAATATTTACACGCACATACATACGCTTGTGTGTTTAATATGTTTTTTTAATGGCAGGGGGATACAGTTTTTTCTTTTTTTTATAACGAGAGTGAAATTATTAAAGCCATATTTTTTTATTTCTTTTTTTTACAAGAAGTCTCAAATAAAAATAAAAAAGCACGTTAAAAATAAATGAGCGTGTTTAGTAGTAAGCGGTGTTACCTAATTGGTAACACAGCATGAATATTCATATACAGCACCCATGCATGCTCGCTTACATTCACACAACACATGCATATTTTAATATTCAAATAAAAATAATCCCGTATCCAAATGAAGGTAAGTACTGCTGGCACTTACAGACAGACAACCAACCTGTTGAAGAAATTCTCGGGTGAAATTTATTTTTTTTGTGTTTTTTAATTCATAAATGAATGTCAGTCTAGAAAGTGTACATATGACCAAATTTTTGTCAAATACATCACAAACCAAATAAACCATATGAAGAAACAACAACAATGACTACCCAACAAAACATTTTTACAAAAAAGAAATATGAATAAAATTTTATATTTTGAATGACAAAAAAAAACTTGTCCGTTTTATTAATATCGAAAAACACTGGATTTTTTATTATTTCTTCACACCTTAATTAATGTTGTTGTTGCTATTGGTTTTCTATAATTTATTAGAACGCTTACTACCGCTTATGAATTCGTTTCTCTTTTTTAACAAACAATTGCTCTCGTCTGATTTAAAATGGCATTAAATTTATGCTACACGAATTGGGTTAAATAGTTATTAATAAACAAAAATTCAATTCAATTAAATTTCTCAATATCAGACCTTTAAAATAATGAAATCAAAAGGAATTTAGAAATTTAAAAATGTGTAAAGATATTTTCATGTGCATCACTCCTTCAGTAATTAATAACAGAAAGGATCATAAAGAAATTCTGATAAGCTTTTAACTACATTATTGCAGCTCATCAGCTGTTCAATAATTTATTTGAGGTTATAAAGAAACTAAAAATATGAAATCAAGTTAGAGTTAGCTGCGGTACGCTCGAAAAAGTGATGGTATTGTAATTATAAATATGTCATTAAGCCGCAGGGAATAATTTTTTGAGCTCTTTACAGTTCCTGTAAGCAGCATAGGACGCTCTCAATTATCTCGAATATAATTGACTGCACACCACATTCTTCGCAGTTTACTGTTGTCAACATCCAATGCTTCTTTGATTATTCAATACAATAACGTTTCTAGCAATATTATATTGTTATTTACAGATGGTATGAGCACACATACGTACATACATAATTGGTCACACTACCTACTAGACTGCGGTGACTTTTGAGCACATATATATAGTGGAATCAAATTCCACTGTATCTTTATCACACAAGCTTGAATTGCTTTAATTTTTGCCGTTTATTTTTTATTTTTAAATCGATTGGACTTTTTAATTTCGCAATTAAACTTGAAAATTTATTTTCATTTGCCAACAATTTCTTTCAAAGTGTGCCCTCACATTGAACGTTGTTAACAAGCCTTATTAGTTAATAGTTGTTTCATGTCTTTTTTTTCAATTTTTTTTATCAATAAGTTGTGCCAACAATTTCTCTTCTCTATTGCTTTTCCCTTTACTTATTTATACATTGTCTTTTTAACGTTTTTGTCCATTTATTACGAAATAATCGTTTCATATGGAAGTACATACATTCCAATTAATCATCATCAACATCGTTCACATTTTTGTGCATTTTTTTGCTCTTCTTTTCTAATATGAATATTTATTTCTGCGCTTAGGTATTTATTTAAATATATATTTTTTCTTTTATTATTTATTGTTTTTTATACACATTTTTACATAAAAAAACCAAATTTGTTTGTGTTTTTGTAAATTCACTTTTTTTATTTAAATGAGATCTTCGATAGATCGTCTTTAACTAATGAACGATTTCACAAAAATTAGCATTCATTAATAATTAATTGTTTAGGAAAATAGAAAGTGATTTCTTTTACCTCCCTCCCTTCCTTCGTTCTTTCTTTCTTTCCAACCACCACTTTAGTCTCAATCCTCGGTTATCGTAGCAAACATAATCATCTTCATCTTCAATTCGATTGAATGTAATCGAAACGATATTTTTGTTTTCATTGTTGAATTCCATTGGCAATATTGAGATGTTATGCATCAAAAAAAAGTATGTTACATAAATAAATAATAAAAATGTGAACATATTTAAAAATAATAATAATATGCGAGTTTAAAATTCAAAAAAAAAAAAATAACGTCTAGAGGTGGTGTTTATGTAAGATTTCTTTGATTTTTTCTTTTCGAAATCAAAAAAGTTTAAAGTTCCGTAGTTTTTTGCACAATATTTTGCTTAACGGAAACTGATTGATTAGTTCAAAATATGACATCAAATTTTTGTTATTGTTGGTTTCGGTAACATGTAAAATTTTTTCGTATTTTTTACATTTTAACAAGAATTAGAGAAAAAAGAGAAAAAAAGTACTTAATTGGCCATTACAACCGTTTAGTCAGGATTACAACGACCTAATTTCTGACACCATGCATGGTATATTTTACCCTTAAGCTACGAGACCTACAGTTGAATCTCAATTCCGAACAACAGATTTAAGAAGAGCAATTGAGAAATGAGAAACTGTTTTCATGGCAGGTTTATTTACTCTCAGAGTTTTTGCCACAAATCTACTGAGAGGAAGTCGCCAGAAAAATATTTTTTTATTTTCGTTTTGATGTCTGGCCTGGGGCTCGAACCCGGGCTTAACGTCTAATAAGCGAATACACTTCTAATACATACATACATTGGTCATTACAACCCGTTAGTCAGGATTACGACCAGTTTCTCATACCACTTATTATGTATGCGTTAATTTTATATATGAGTGGCGGGACCTACAGTTTATGGTCGACTCCGAAAGACAGATTGATTATTAAGAAACTTTTAATGGGAATTTTATTTGACGCCCAGAGTTTTTGCTAGAAATCTGCTGAGAGGTTGTCGCCAAAGAAATATTTTGTCATATTTCGTTTAGTTGGAGATGCCTGACCTGTGGTTTGAACCTAGGCCTCACGTCTAATAAGCCAACACGCTGCCTACTAGACCACAACGACGTGGAATAAACTATTGTAAAATCAGTATTGCTTTGTGTAATACAGAGCCAATGGAAATGACTATGAAAAAAAAATGAAAACAGATTGAAAACACTTTGAGGAAAAACAACAAGGGATTGCAAAAAACTGCCTTCAGCTCTCAAAGGTAGAGATGGTAGAAGGCACTCACAACTGACTTGAAGGAAATAAACTGAAGACGATATGAACATAACAGGAATGAATTGGTCACAAAGTGGACACCTGAAGAAAGGCGATCATAGCAATTAGATTAATTTTGAGATATTCCTTACGTATTCTACTAACTCTAATGGCATAACGAATTATTTATTCATCTTTATCTAAAGAAAAAGAATAAAATACCGGCTAGAAATTAAATCCATATGTTCTGTTCGATAACAGGCCAAGAATTACTTTGATGACTTACAATATTGTATTCCTAACACATTTTTTTCTAGGATCTTCAAAGACACTCACGTCAGAAAATGAATGGGAAATACTTTAATACCGAAAGTGACGCGTAGCCAAGTTTTATATGAAAATATTGCTCCTCTCAGATTAAAACATACTAGTACATACGTAGTAGCTGCGTTCTATACATTCTACTCCATCTGAACAATATCAATAACGACAATTTAAGGATCTCTTTGGAGGTGCTTTGAGAAAAATGCATGTTGCTGGCCTTTTTGTCACACTCTTTTAGTCATATCTCACAACCACAATCTAATTTTTGATCTCTTAAACAACAACAACATAATTTTGGCTCTATAGGGACAATGTAGATTCGATTTAATCGTATTTGCTTGATTGCAGATATTCTTCTTCTGTTCTTAGTTGTAAATCAACAAAATTTGTTTTCAGAGTTCTTAAGACCTACGATGTCTTAAAACACACACGCTGGAGTTTGTAAATGAATAATCCGCTTATGCTTAAGTATTTCTTTTTTATTTTGTTTGTAAAGGTCAATTATTGGGAACAAATGCACATACATATATGCACACATATATGTACATATGTATGTATGTATGTATGTGCTCGAGCAGAAGTCATAAATTGCAATTATTTTTAATGTACGATTAAATCGTGTACAATGAATGGTTTTTCTATAACAAAAGAATTATCGACACACACTCTCTTCTCTTCTCTTCTGTTTCTTCTTAAGCTATTCTGTAAACATTGCAGTGACACAGAAAATCGCTGTCTAAACACCAAAAAGAGACAAAGAAAAGCCGTTTTACAATGTTTCCTTACAAAGCTGGTTTTCCTTTAGCAACCAACGCTTTTCGATTTTACAGACGACCTAATTTTTTTCTTTCAAATAATTTTCTAGTTTTTCTTTCAATTCTTCTTCTATTGTTTTTCTTTTTTTTTTTTTGTTTATTTTATTTTATGCAACCAATTTAAAAAGTGTGATTCATGAGTGCTGTAAGCAAGCATCTTCAAAACGGAACTTGTTTTCTAAATTGGCCGTTAATTTGAATTCAAAAGAAAGAAAGTCATTATAAAACATGAAAAACATGTAAATAATTTTAATTTGTTTTTGTTTTCATTTTACAAATTATGTAAGTCATCACACATAATAAATAAGTATGTATGTATGTATGTAGCATCATTAATCGCTTTTTTATTTTTAATAGTTTCTGGTTATTAATGATCATTTTGAGTGTTTTTGTTTTATTGTTTTTGTAATTTTTTTTTACCTAAAAAACACTTGTAAATCCACAGAAAATGAAATTATACCAACAAATATGGCTAAAGATCTCGGTTTATTATTGTATTTAAATAAACACACACACACACGCAACAACACGAAAAACAAAACCGTTAAATTGAAGAAAAAAAATTTCACTCCTTTAACGGTAAGAACGGCTGTTCTATGATTAAAAACTTGAATTTTAAAGCGCTGCGCACGTTTGAACACTTCACGTTGAGAATCGAAACTAAAATCGAATTGTAACGATCGAACCCAGTTATTGACGCTTTAAGACAGAAACAGCAACAGCAACAGCAATGGCAATGGCAATGACAACGACAGACAGTTTAATGTAAAAGAAATTTTATTTAACCATTTAAGCTTAAACACGGAAAGAAGACCTTAATGCAAGACTCCACTTAAGCCACTCATCATCAAACCATCCATCGAACCTGTTGCAAACAAAATTTATTTTGTTTTTTTATTACTATTGCTTGTGTACGTATTATGTATGTCTTCAAACTTTAAAGCTCGTTTCAAGCGTGTTTGATTGCTTGCTCATCACATTGTTTACCTGCCACCACTACGTTCCTCAATTATTTTCTCTTGTGATCATGATTTTCATTTCAATTTTTATTTAACGGTCATCGTTATGGGCACGTACTCAGCCAGAGTATCAGGTTGTTGTGTGTTAAGAAAGACGTCGTCGACTTCTCCTCTTAATGGAATTTGGCCAAGCCAGAAAGTAAGGCAAACAAAAATATTGTATTGTATTGTATGTATTCTTGTTGTTATTGTGGTGTTGTTCTTTATTTTTTTAACGTATTCTTTCTTTCATATTGGCATATTGGATGTATGTATAGTAAGTCTATTAAAGTCATATTAGATTAGTAAACGGAACATGTCTACGTTAAATAGTGCTCAGTGAGTTGTCAGATTGGAAAAAAATGCAAATTACAGATCAATTCAATGAAAGTTATACACGGAATTAAGATTTCGAAGGATACAACGCAACTAGTTCTCATTGAAATCGCTTACAACCAACAATAAGCTTCCATTAAGGAGTACATATTTTTTACAACAAAATTAATCCTCAAAGGTGACAACGGGTGGTAAGTCACCTTGACATAAGGTCCAGAATATGTGGTGCGTGCTTAAAAACCTAACAAGCAAGCAAGCGTCTGTCTGGAGAGCCATGGAACACAATACTGGGGATTTTGCTAATAGGTGTTAATCAGAATTAAGAATCTGATAGTAAAGAGTAACTAATAGTGCATTACCTAGATGCAACACCTCTCGCACCGACTTACTCCTTGATTTATTGTTACTCATTTATCGAACTTCTTTCTATTTTTTTTACCCAGTCTTATGCAAATGATTGCAAATGCTTTCCCATGGTCAATCGAACAGTGGATACCTCCTACCTACCATTCTGACTTAAAAATGCATGTGAGATTGATTGGCTATCACATACGGTATCAGAACCACAAACTCTCAGCCGCCCGACCTGCACTTTCGAGAAACCGAGTTCTTTTTTATATCTTCATATCTTTCTAGTCCCTAGCATTAGTGTATTCCATTTTGACTTGTAAACAGCGCAAAATACAAATTTCTGAAGTCATCTGTTGGCAAAATAATATTTAAGCGACAAATTAAACTAAGGACAGACAATCTCTACGAATTTCAGAAACTATTGATGTTTTGATGAAGAATCACTGTCCGGCGTCCGGCGTCGTGGATATGCGTTTGAATATCATCAGAACTTATTACTTTTTGTATTCATAAATATTTTCATAGGCAGTAAGTAATCCCAGTGTAATTAGAGATTTCACTCTTCCGATAGTGAAAGGAATAACGCTGACACCACAAAGAAATTCCCGGAAACTCCTTTTATGAGGGCCTATGACAACCCTATGTGTTTATAACAAAGAAATTTGGACCAAAAACTCAACTTCAGTTTTAGAACTGCTAAGATTGCAAACTTTTAATTGTGAATTTAGAATAGTAGTCCACTCTACATACAATAAATATGGCCTGTGAAATACAATTCGTGCACTGAAAAAATTTAAACATGATATCCTATCTCTATTGATTTTTTAACTGAATCAATAGTTTTAGCATCAGAGCCTATATTTGTTTGTATTATTTTTTGAGTTTTAGTTTTGAAAATTATTTAAAATTAAAACAAATTTGTTTGTTAAAAGGCGCAAGTGAAGATGGATAACTTTGATTTCTTTCAACTCTTCCTACTACGCAATCAACAAACAAATCATGTAGCTGTAGTAAGTAGCGAGCAGACTTAAAGAAAAGTGAGAAAATACAAGAATAACGGACACAGGGCAAATTCAATAAGGTAGCCGCAAGTCTACAACAAGTACAACAATGCAAAAACAACAGGCATTTTGTTTTTGTTAAAACTCCATTCGGATGTCAAAATAGGAAGAAAAAAAATGGAAAAGAAAAAAAATTAACAACAACACACAAACGCACAACAAACACACACAAATTTTGACAGCCCAAGACTAGTCAGCTGTTTCCTCGGGGTCACTTGTTATGAATTCGCTTTGAACGGACAGAAAGCAGATAATTTATAATTTTTATCCGTCTGTCAAGTTAATACTTTTTTAAAGATGTCTAACTAACTAAGCTTTTTCTTCGCTTATCTCCGATTTTAAACGATCAGAGGTCGATCTATTTTATTTATTCATAAATAAATATCTCTCTAACAAATTATGCAATACACTTTCGGGCTGTTAAAAAACATAACCTAACTTTGTATCTGTGCTCCTCCAACGGCAATAAGTCCCGCATCTAAATGTACATAAATTATAACGCCATTATACCGTAATTTGGTAAATAAATTATTATTTAATTCTATTCTGTTAAATTGATGTCAGTTGGCCAAAACGAACAGAAGAAGAAATTTGTGAGATTTTCAACACCTAAAAAAAACTTCCACAAATCTTAGCAACAATTTATATACAGTGGTGGCCACGAATTTAAGACACGACATATAATGGACTTATTTGTGATAATTTTGTGATAATTGAGAAATCTCAAGAAACCCATGATATTTTGGAAAAATATACTTTGGAGTTTTGCCGCTTCGGCTCTGATGGAAAGCAGTACGTCTGGCGCCCTCCAAACCTAGAGCATCATCCAAAGTACACCCTAAAAACAACCTGGTGGTGGAAATGTGACGGTGTGGGCAGCATTTTCCTGGCATGGTGTTGGTCCCATTTACAATATAAATTCTAAAATGGACCACCATGTTTACAAAAATATTATAACAGACACAATGATACCATTCGCTGAAGACAACATGCCTCCAATATAGAAATTTATGCATGATAATGACCCTAAGCACATTTCACGTCTAGTGAAGAGTTGCTTAGAAGAAAACGATATCATTGTTCTTAAGTGGCCAGCTCAATCCCCGGACCTCAATCCAATTGAGAACTTGTGGAATGATGTTGAGGAACATGTACGAACAGTTAAACCAAAAAATTCAAGCGATTTGTGGGAAGAAATCCAAAGGGTTTGGTATGCAATTCCAAAGCAACAGTATGTGGCATTAGTCGAAAGTTTACCCGGGAGATGTGCTGCTGTGATGAAAAATAAAGGATTTCCCACTAAATAATATGATTTTTTTATGAAGCTGAGCTTAATTTAGAGAATAGTGTTATATTATGCCTATGTCTTAAATTCGTGGCCAGGTAAAATTTGTGTGTTATGTATATAATATGCAAATAAAAATTCTTAACCGAATATAGGTAAGAAAATATTATTAATTTTTCTTCATAACGTTACTAAAATCCTAAAAAAATATCATGGACCCATAATTTTTTCGATAAAATGTAAAAATTATCTCAAATAACTCAGTCATATGTCGTGTCTTAAATTCGTGGCCACCACTGTATATATGTACACTGATATTATGTATGCAGCAGAGACTCTATTGTTAAAATGAACTCATTCCCAACCAACATCATTCTCATTCATTCAATTCGTTCGTTAAGTACGTTCATCATGCACTTTTTTTCATTGTTTTCTTTTTGTTTTTATATCTTTCATGATCACAATCACCGTTTCCATGTTTTGGGGCTCATTCATTATCATCATAACGTCTGTCTGGGTCATGCGTAACAAATTTTTGCTTCCCCAACTAAATTTCAAATTATTCTTTCTGTGTTTAGTTTGTTTTCTATTTGCTGATTGATGATGGATGGATGGATGATGATCTAAAAATTATTATTTTATTTTTCAGTTTTTTTTATATAATTTGGATAATTTTATTTATATACAGGAGAAAGAGAAGAAGAGTTTTTAAAACAAACAAAACACGCTCATTTTTGTACCACACCGGTATTTATTTGCTAATAAAAAAATTAACGAATAATGAATTAAATGAAAGAGTTAGTTTTAGTTAGATATACTTTAGGAATTCAAAATATGGAGCAGAAGAGTTGTTTCCCAACCACCTTCGTATTCGTCAGGCAATTATTTTTGTTTTTTAAGCTTCTCATCCTATTTTTGTTTTTGTTCTGCTGTTTTGTTTTAAATTTTTATTCATCTGTGAAATGTTAATTAACCACGGCTTATTTCCCTCGTTCTGTTTCATATCATGTGGACAATTTGTAATCGCAATAACAGGCCAGAGCATTAAAAGAATTTATTGTTCTAAACTCTATAATAATGTGTAAGTAATGCCAGCGAAACTTTGACAATCTGCTGTCAAGCAGCAACTATTGCTGAACTCATTAACACACTTTTGTTGTTATTGTATAACTTCAATGAAGAAGAAGGAAAGTCATCGTAGTTGTTACCGCTGCGTGTCAATCTACTGTCATCAACAAACTTTTTTTTGTTGTTGTGTAACTTCAATGACGAGAATGAAAACGTTCTTTTAAGACGCTGCTTAAAATGTTGGTAGTTTTCGTTTATTTTGCTTGTTCTTGTTGTCATTGTTACCACCGCTGCTGCCTGTCACCTTTTATTTTTACCGAATTTTTTTATCTTTTTCATTATTTTTGTGCTTGGCTTACTATTTTTGTTTTTGTAAATTTTGTTTTATTTTTTGGTCTTTCTTTCTTTCAGTTGTTATTTTCACTTTTTCTTTTCGTTAAGAATGTATGTATGTAGTATGTATGTTCTCTGCATGTAACTATGTATGCGTATTTGTTAGTACATATGGGTTCACAATGTTTATAATAATTTTAAATAAATTTAGCTTTGGGGAAAGTGTTTTTTCTGTTTGTAAGTAAACATTGCGTTTCTTTTTTTTTATTGTTATCGTTGTTGTTCTCTTATTATTATTATTGTTCAGTTTTTTGTCGTTGATTTCGTTGTCATTCTTCGTGCATTTCTTTTCTTTTTTTCACGCTTTTGTTTTGCACTTGTAGTTCATTTCTATATACATATAATACATATTATATGTGTGTGTGCCTATGTAATAATAAATAATGTGTTTTTTTTAATTACCTACCCATTCACATATTTCTTTTGTTGCTTTTTGTTTAAACGAAGGGGAATCCCTTTTTCCGTAATTTTTCTACTTTTGTTTTGCGTAGAAAAAAAATATCAACAAACCCTTTTTTCTCTGTTTCCCTTTAACCTTGAAATTAACAATTTTTATGAATGAGTTTATGAACCCCTCTCTCGCTCGCTATGTATTGTAGTTTTTTGCCTTTGTGGAAACTTGCATTATTATCTTACGCACATGCTTGTTGCCATTGTTCTGAAAAGAGGAAAGACAGGCAGACAGACACTTTGCTTTCTTTCTTACTTTTTTACTTTTGAAGTTTTAATTTTACACCCTAAGTGCAATTTTTGCTAAAAGATTCTTCCTTCCGGTTCCAGAATAAAATATATTTACTTTTTCCTCGCTTTTTTGTTTTTGCTACTACTTACTTAATTAATTTTAACCCTTAAATGCGCACGGGCTTGCCTTTTTTATATAGTCTTTATGAAAAAAATATATTTTTTGTAAGTTAAAAAAAAACTATTTTTTTTTGTAATTTTATTGGGGAAAAAAACTGGTTGGTTTCTTTCTTATATTCTTTTTTACAGACCACGGGTTCAGTGTTTGGGTACCCACCCATCTAATCTTTCGGAGACGGAATCTGTGAATTGACCCAAGCTCCGGATATCCACGTTTAATAACATCTCTTGATTGATTTTATTAGCTAAAAGAATCGAATCGGCGACTTCGAGATTTAATCGGCGAATCGTAGTACCAAAACTAACTTAACCCATACATACATGCAATGTTTGCAGATATGCTTGGAGGGGAGGTTCGTTCGGCTCCTTCCGTCGTCTCCTCTCTTGCATTAATTAGCCGTATAAATTTCAAATTTAAATTTTCAACGACCAAAAAAATAAAAAACACACACACAATAAAATAATTAAGTTTGTGTTGTTGTAATAATAAACAACCCAAACAGTCAGTCGCAAAGTGTAGGCAGGGCATAAAATTTGTTAATTAATTAAAATTAGTTTGTTTGTTGTGTTGTTCTTGTTTTTGCCATTTGTTTGGGCGCCAAATTTTCTTTTATAGTTTTTTTCGATGATTTTCTGATTTTGGTTGTTTGTTAGTTAATTTTTTTTTTTTTAAGAAGTTTTGGGGTTACAAAATTTTTTCTTATCTGGCATCACTGGCGTTAGAAAAATTCGTCGGTTTTGTTCATTCAAAAAAATAAACCGTTGTTGTAAAATTCACACTTTCTTTTTCCGTGTTCTGTTTGTTTAAATGAAAATTAAGCAACCGCCTGGTTTAAGAAGAATTTTTTCTCGAGCGTGTGTGTGTGTGTGTTTGTTGTTGGTTGGTTTCTGAGGTGGTTTCTGTGTGGGGGTGTTGGTTGGTGGTTGTTGTATTTGATTTGTGGAGTTTGTCCGGGGGTGGGTTCGAAGGTTGGGGGCGGGTTTTTGTTGCTGTGTGTGTGTGTGTGTGTATGTGGTGGTTGGTTGTGGTGTCCGATGGTGGTGGTGTGTGGTGGATTGAATTTGATGCTGACGGAAGGAAGACGGGGACTGCTTGCTCCCTTCTATGGAGGTGAGGAAAAACAGAGGTCCCGGAAACCGCCCCCAAAAAAATTTTTTGTATTTCTAACGTGGTGAATTTTTAACACTGTGGTGGGTTTCGAGGGTGGTGAGTTTTGCAAAATGTGGTGAGTTTTTCGGGTGTGGTGAGTTTTCGGGTGTGGTGAATAAAATAGAAATTCACCAAAGTGCCGTTATTCCAAATGGGTACTGTATTACCATAAATCATTGTACTGTATATGTGGTATTAACCGGTGTGTGTCTGGAATAAGTAATTTCCATCTCCCTTAATGGAGCCATCAACCCGTTTTTTACATTTTAATAGTGCCCATCTCTCTTACTAACATTTAATACATCCCAGTGTGGGCAAAAACAAATGTAAACATTCGAACAGCTGTTCCATGACAATTTTGACAGCTGGTCGTAAAGAAATACGTTTTTGCCTGGTGTTTTGTGTGCGTTTGTGCCAGTGGAGAAGGAAGATTTGTTTCTTTTTTCTACAAAAAGAAATAATTAAAAGAAGAATTTTGTTTAATTAAAAACACAAGAAAATGCTTGCAAATTGTGCAACAAAAACTCTGCAATATGTGGTAAGTGGAAAAGAAATTAATAAAAGTGGTTGTATCTGCTCAGTGCCTTTGCAAGGTTATGTAATTTTTTAGTTTTTCTAAAAAGATTTTAATTTTTATACATAAATTTGTAATTTATTAATTAATATTGGTATTATTTATTGCAGCGCGGCAGCTTGCGTGCTATTGCTACATCGGCTGTAAATCGCAGCGATAATTTGTTCGTTCACCGTGATACACCCGAAGACAACCCCGACATCCCATTCGAATTCACACCAGAGAATAAGAAGGTAAGTTAGCAAGCCAGAACTCCCTAATCGAATGGAAATTAAGAACAGATCAATGCTGATAGGATGTAGTAATGTTTTAATCACCGACAGCGATGTCAGATATCCAATGCAAGTAACAGTTTGGGAACAGGTTTTGCTGGGAATATACCCCTCAAATAATCCGTAAGATCTGGCAACAGCAATATCTCTAGCAACTGAAAAGTTAAGCTTAAAGCAATTGAGAAATTTTACAAGTGCCACTTCTAAAATCATTTTGGGCAACGCAGTTAATGATTGGTGTTCATACACACAAGAAATTGCTGCAGTGATCCAAGCAAATAAGCAAAACCTACATATTATTGCTCTAGATTTGAAGCAGTTTTTGTTACCAAGTTCTTAAAACCATGAAGCAACAATGGACAACAGTCGTTTAAATCAAAGGGTTATCCAACTTTTTCTTGATGTATTTTTGTGGTAAATTCCTCAAACTCGAAACCCTTCTTATTGGCGATTTTTTGAGATTAATTTGTCATTAATGGCTAATGATTCAGCTTTAATTGAAACCCCCTTTTAAATAAAACTTTGTCCCTTGTACTTTTGAAAACATCTCCTCTTTATTTTCAGCGTGTTGAAGCTATTTTAAGCATCTATCCCGAGGGTCATAAACGTGGTGCTATGATTCCTTTATTGGATTTGGCCCAACGTCAATACGGTTGGTTGCCCATTTCGGCTATGCACAAAGTTGCTGAAATCTTGGGCTTACCCAATATGCGTGTATACGAAGTTGCTACCTTCTATACCATGTTTATGCGTAAACCAACCGGCAAATATCATATACAAGTCTGCACTACTACACCCTGCTGGTTGAGAGGCTCTGATGAGATTTTGGAAACCTGCAAGGTATTACAAATTACAACAATTTTTATTTATTATTATTTATTTCAATGTTTTTTTCCTGTACTTTTAGAAAACCTTAAATATTGGTGTCGGTGAAACTACCAAGGACATGAAATTCACCATTTCAGAAGTTGAATGTTTGGGCGCCTGTGTAAATGCTCCCATGGTGGCTATTAACGATGATTATTATGTGAGTCATACATAATAACATATTTTGTTGAATTTTTTAATTATCATAGTGACGTTTTCAATTGTCATTGTTACAGGAAGATTTAACCGCTAAAGATATGCAAGCTATATTGGCTGACTGCAAGGCTGATCGTGTTTCTCCGCCTGGTCCTCGTAATGGCCGTTTTGCCAGTGAACCCAAGGGTGAGCCCACCTCCTTGACAGAGGAACCCAAAGGTCCTGGCTTCGGTATCCAACCCGGTCTTTAAATAATTTATAGTGATTTAACTAGAAATATTTGAATAAAAACAAGAAATTTTATTTGTTTTCGAGTTGTAAACTAAACTAAACTAATATAAAACAAGTGGCTTCTGTCTGTCTGTCCACTGAAATTTAAATCTTCCGGCATTAATACTTTTATTTTCTGCAACAGATTAATGAACATGAAGGATATTCCTTCCTACATTACGACTTGTTTGTTAATTACGAAAATATAACCAATAAAAAAAAGTATAACCAAATTGGATCGCTCCTATTCGAAAACAAATTATGTGGTCGAGTTATAATTTTCTGTAAGTTCTACAAAGTAACAAGACACTAAGAAATTCATTTTCCGTTATTTATCATCATACCCCTTGTAACTTTCTGGGTTCCCAAATGCTCAGTTTCTACATATTCATACTTTTTATGCATTTATCAAACCGTTGAAAACTCTTCCTTATTCGACAACAGAGAACTTGAATCAAGCGGCTTTAAATGTGAACATTGTCCTGTGCCATACTGTAATACATTCTAGTAATTTTTATGTCAACTGTTATCAGGAACGCTGAGTAAAAAAATGTTAAATTTATGAATCTCTCTATAAACTATACTTGAATGGCAATACGAATCCAATTTGTGTACAGGAATCTCTGCTGTATTGGAGCGAAAACATCAAGATAAACCGTTGGTAATACATTTTAGAGGGGCATTAGTACTACCGACGTCAGGAAGGTTTTAAGGTACGTTTGAAAGGGCTGACAAGGAATCAAGTGCTATGATCTGCGCCCACCACCCTTAATTCACACATACTGTCAGCAATTGGACTGTGTCTATTCAATAAGAAAGAAATTGTGTTAAACGAAGTATGTTGCTTGGGTTAGAAGATCCTTATAGTAGGCTTTTGATGCCTTTTGATAACCAACTGTTGCTTTGTACAGCAAATAATTCCTCTAAAATTTCTGAATATCGTTTTCTGTTTCTGTTTACAGGCACGAATGTTTGCATAAAACAAACGTAAAGAGATTTTCCATACATATATGCCTGGGTTGAAGTTAGTTCAACTAAGAAAACAAATCTTTCTATTTTATGCAAAAATGCTAATTTCTCGACTTCAGTTTACAAGTAAATTGGGAATTTCGTAGACCTAAAAGGTATGTATACTTAAGGAGACTACCTAACCATGCATGTTTCTTAGATAATCAATTTAATAAAGTAATCGTTTATCAATTTTTATTCAAAATTCAATTTTTATTTTTTCAGATATTCAATCGTTTCGATCTTTTTTCTTTTCTGTATGTTATGTACTTATAAACTAGTAAGAGAATGAGTTCTAAAACTCTATTTGTTATTTCAACTGTTTTGTTTTTATTGGATATTATTTGTAATTCATTATTATGTACCCTCAGGTAGGATACAACTAAAATGATAAGAAAACTACATTTTTAAAACAAAAGATAATTTTCAAATCATATTACAAATATAAAGTATACAATGGCGAGCGATAATCATGAAATGGCATCAATTAAAAAATATTTAAAATATACAGCAGCAAAAGAAGTTTTCATGATGATGTTAACAAATAAAAAAATATAAAGAATATACAAAAATTTAACATTTTTTGTTTCATATGTAAACTAAGAATTTCGAGATTTAAAAACTATGTCGTGATTTAAAATAAACAAAAAAAAAGTCTTATTCTAGTAGATATTGTCCACGAATTCGATAAATAGCTGCAAACATATCGGCCTGAAATTTATTTTTAACACTCGATGGTACATCCCTCATCAAAATTAACATCATTTTCAAAAATGATTCATCCAACGAGGAAGACATGTCCTTTGGAAGGGAATGACGTGAACGTTTACTTACGATGGCTAGAGCACTATCGTCCTGTGTATCAAAACCAGAATCCTCCGGTAGTATAAACTCATCGCCGCTGCAATAACAAAAACAAGAAACATCAATTACACATCATTCTTTAAGGGATACAATATAATTTGTGTGTATGTCAGAGATATTACTTAAAGGTCCTATAGTGTGTTAAATTTTTCAAATTCCTTGATAGAAAAACAATTGCTAGCAAAAGTCCTAAACTAGAATGTTTGTTACGCATATACTGCCCGCCCTTAGAAAATGTTATTCTAAAATTAAAAAATTTTCGAAATATTTAGAATATCTTGTATGCCATGTACGATTTTATTCAAATACGACAAAGAATTTTCAAATCCTTAATTCGAAACAATGGTAAATTTTTTCTAGTAAACAACTATCTGATCGGTACGGTTCGGGCAAATTTTGATAGTTCTATATATAGCATGAGAAGCTAGGTCATAATCCTGACTGAAGGGTTGTAATGACCAATTATGTATGTATGTACATTTGAATGAATTTGTTTCATTTCAATTTTAAAATAAAAACTAATGATTTCATATGTTATTCCAATTCGTAGGTGAGAAAAAAACATTTATTTTCGAAGAATTTTGAATTCCAGGTATAAAATTATTTTTCCAATTCGAATACCGTGTATACTTTTTAAATTTTGGTTACGAAATGATTTCTACAATACTATCATATATGGCAACATTAGGATCAATCGCCAGGCATAAAAAACCTAGTTTATGACTAATAATAATAATAATTTATTCTTTTCTTTTTTTTTTTTTTTAATTTGTTTTATTTGTTTCTTCTTTGAATATTTATTTTTATAAATCATTATTAAACTTTATGGAGGAGTTTCATTTGTTTTACACTCCGTTCAATTTTTATATATTTTTGTGTGTTTAAAAGAAAAAATCTTATCGCCCTACGTTATAATTTTTTTGTTTTTTTTTCTCTTTGTTTTCCTTTTAATTTTTGCAAAAATTCTATGCAAAAATATGTTATTTCAATATGTATCTTTATCTCTTCTGTTTTGTTAAATTAGATTTAAAATAATTTTTGTTTCTTTGTTTTTTGTTTTCTTTTTTTTCATTATTATTATTTTTTATGAATTTTTGTGATTTCTTTTTTTTAATTGTTTGATAAGTTTAAGTTTCTTAAATCTTTTGTAAACAAATTCTAAAATCATAGGGTTTGGAAAGAAGACATCGTAATGGTTATAATTAAATTAAAAAAAAAAATAAAATAAAAAAAACAAAAACAATAAATGATTGGATTGCTGCTTTCAATGGCTGTTAGGCTACCAATAAAAGAAATTTAGTTTCGAAAACACTATTTTCTTGGTAATTTTGTTGAAATTAAGCGTTAATTTGCATTATTTAACGTAAACAAATGCAAGTTTGCAATAAATTAATTAATTAAACAAACAGAAAAGGAAACCCCATTATAACAGAAGGGAATTGTAAAAACAAACACAAATAAAAACTAAAAACCGGCACTTAGTTATATAAATCCATATATATATATATATATACATATATGTACATATGTATATACATATATTAAAAGCAACACATAATAATACAGTAATTAAAATGTACGATTTGTTAAAAGGGAATGAATGGGTGTAGAATTCAAGAGGTGGAAGAGGAGGTTTGTAAATAGTTAGAGGAATCTTATTTATATTTATATACTCTATATATATATATATATATAAATGTATTTTTGTTTTTCTCTTCTCTTTTCCCTTATATGAAAAGAAAAAGATCTCCAATCTAGCTTGTATTTCTGTAATAATACACATTTAACCATCCATTTTATTCATCCATATCGCCATAGAAGACTCTGAAAGCGACAAAGAGATATAATTTAATAACATTGCCTCTCTATTATTGTGCGGGGGTCAGCCATTGGTAATATTTACCTTACCTTTTCTTAGTAATCGCTCTTTTCGATTTACGACCAATGGGATTGTGTATATTAGTACGCGGTGCAGTTTCGTTAACTAAACGTTTGGTTTTCTTCGGCTCCTCGCGTAGCTCTTTAAAGGAGACATTCTCTTGCGATTTCATTTTTGCTAAGAATTTCTGTATAATATCGTCACAATTTAGGTTTTCTTCTGGTTCCCAAGTGTCGTTTTTCGGCCCGAAACCCTTCCAACGTATACGAAATACGCGTCCCTTTTTCTCCTCAGCATAATCAATAATCTTTTCAACTTCCCATTCTTGTTCTTCGTCGACTGGTTTCTTATTACCACGACCGGCGGCTGCCTTTCCTCCTTTCTTTTTGACGGGCGTAGTACCTTTCTTCGGTGATTGTTTTTGCTGGAAGTTTAAAAACAAAAAATGTTAACTTTACAAACTAATACAAAATGCTTTTTTCGTAATATGAAGCATAATAAAAAGAAATCCCTGGGTACCCTAATGGTCTAGTGGGTAGAGTACTAGACTATTAACATGAGGGTCATGGGTTCAATTCCCACTAGAGACTCTGGTCTGTTACATTACACCGAGAATAAGGACTATGTTCGTTACTCAGCTCACAATAATTATAGCAGTCGAGATTTTGTTTTATCAAGAAATTATGACGACAGTTTAATGCAGAAAGTAACTTACGGCATGGATAACCGTGGTAGTATTTTTTTCGGCAATTATCAAGTCAAATCTTCTAAAAGCTTTATGTATTCAAAATTTCAGTCATTTTGTTGCCAATGAAACTTACTTAAAATGTTCACATGGCAACACATAGAGGCCTTTTATTTTCTATTTTACTTTTGGTTAGAATTTCAATTTAAGCAGCGATACAATAAAATGTCCAAAAGTATCGTAAAGATCTAAATGAGACTGCTCTTATCAGAAAACTCTTTATATTCCGTCTCTGACAACACTCTTAGTAAGTGAATATATTTAGCGGCAACTCTCCCTTTTGTTTTGTTACTTTAAATTGGTGTATGATAAAAGTTGGCAACCCTATTAAGAAACGGTACTGTACTTGTTTTGGAGGTTCGCTTGCATTTCTCACACATACTAGACTAGTAGTGCCACCTAGTCTCCCTTCACCCACACCACCCTTTCATAAAAAAAATTATGTACACATACATACACACACAAGGAGTTAACGTTGAAATGAAAACTTACTTTCTTCTTATATCTTTCAATGATTTCAGGACAACTAAGTGTGTCCTCCGGCTCCCAGGTATCGTCAGCCTTTGTATAGCCCTTCCATCTGATTAGAAAATACGACACACCACGTTCCGTCTTGTGACCAACAATATCCTTAACTTCATATTCCTCCTCTTCACCATCATCGCCATCATCTCCATCTTCACCATCATCGTCTTTATGAGAGGTTTTCTTGGCTTTAGCTTTTCCTTTGACAGCTCCCTTCGCTTTGCCGCCAGATTTACTTCTCTTCTTCTTTGGGCTGCCGCCATTTAATGGCTCATCGTCACTTTCTACGTCTGTGGTTTTCTTTGAGGCCTTGCGTTTCTTAGTTTTTTTACCTTCGTCTTCATCAGCTTCGGCGGCACTATTATAGTCGGTATCATAGTTGAGACCGGTCGGAACGTCATCACTGACGCCGGCGTCATCATTTGCATTAACCGAATCAGAACTTTTGTTATTTTCATTGTTGGCATTATCACCGTTTTCCGATTCACTGCCGCTGGGCACTGGTTCGACGTGATCTAAAATCATTTCGTCTGCTTCGTCACCTCTATCGCTTTGTTTATCGTCATTTTCAGCAGCTTCCGTATACTCCGATATTTTCTTTTTATGTATTTTACCCACCATTTTGCTTTCTATTTGACACCACTAATGCGTATAGCAGGCGAAGAGAAAAAAAATACACACAATTACCGATTCGATATTTTTGCGGGGGATTTCTTATTATTATGCACTGTTTAGTCTGGGATAAACTTTGGAGAAAATAATTTATTATTAATTTTTTTTTTAATTCCTCTTAATTTATTCTTTACTTAGCAAACTTATTTACTTTCAATGATTTTCTTGTAATACTTTTTCATAAATTATAAGAATTGAAGACGCCGATGTTGTTGGAAAAAATGGTGGATTATTCCTGTGCTTTTTTTTCTTATTTTATACGGAGTTGCATTTCATTTGAAGCTGCCACATTAGAGGATTTTCTTAAAACTTTAAGCGATTTTTTAAGCAGCTTTTTTCGTTAGTGGATTTGTGCAAAGCGATGTAAAGTGAACGCATGGTGACATTTGTTCAGTGTGAAGACTCTAATCTCTTTGCGATATCATATGTCATGGACAAATAAGTAGAAGTAGTTAGTTAATCTGAACCTTGTTTATTAAATTTTGAAAAATTAATTCTCTGCCTTCCTTCATCCTGATTGCGGCGGTAATTGGTAGTGAAAAGTGGATCTATTCTGACAATGTTAAGCTAAAACGGACGAGGTCAAATAAGAGCGAGTTGGCGCATACGGTGGCCAATAGAGGTGTTATGTTCAAAGAGATTTTGTTAAGTACTTGGTGTGACTGTAAGCCGCATCGATTAGGTTTATTTTACTTGTGATGAATAAAGCTACAAATTTCGATCTTAGTCTAGATAAACTGTTGTAAAATTTTTGGATTCCGCAGATAAAAATTAACTTGATCCAATTGTAGTAAGCAATGCTAGTCTATTATGTATTCTATTGATGCCTTCTGATTTAAGGTTACTTTCTTGTTCTTATTTGGTTATTCCTGCATGATAAACATCATAACCTGTTTGTGATAGGCCCTTAAGCTACTTTTTTTAATTTCTTTCATTTTAATTAAAACGCTAGTGTTTGTCAATGAAAAATCGCTACATTTGCAATAAGTACTTCAAACCAAACATTTATGTGTGCTGCCATACTATTTACTAACTTTTCTTTCTAGCCTTAAAACGTCTCTGTTTTTCCGATGACATTTCAAATAAAAACACTTTTTATTCTGTTTTTTTTTACAAATCGTAGCGCACGTGTTGGTTTAAAATTTAATTTTTTAAAGTTTTTATTACAAAATTTACAAGATGATAAAGAACAAAAAACGTGTCGCTGATAAAGCCGACAATTCTGAAGAACCTTTACAGAAAAAATCTAACAAAGGGGATAAAAACAATACGGATAAGGACAATAAAACACAAAAGTTTGGTAAATCCACTAAGGCAGCGGTTGGCAAAAAAGAAGACTCCAGATTCCCGAGAAAAGATAATAAATTGAAAGGCAAAGCGGATGGTAAATTTGCTGGTAAGCCGGGAAATAAATTTGCACACAGACCGGGTAACAAATTTGCTGGCAAACCTAAGTTTGATGAGAATAAGCCTGCTGAAGGGCAAAATGAAAAAACCGACTGGCGTAAGTTCAAGCAGGACAAGAAGGATTTAAAATTGAAAAGGAAACAAACCAAAAATACCTATGAACTATCCATAGAGGCTAAACAAATCTATGAAAAATTGAAATGTCGCAAAACCGAAAAGAAAGCCGAATTAGTGGAAAAACTGTATAATTTGTTCAGTGCTGGTGATACCATTCAAAAGGTGGTCATGGCTCACGATACTGCCAGAATAATACAATGTATGCTTAAGTTTGCTACACCCTCTCTAAGAGAACAGCTTTCCGAGCGTTTGATGCCCTACGCCGTTGAAATGTCCACATCGAAATATGCCCACTTCTGTGTATTGCGTATGTTTAAATATGGTTCGCCCACCACAAAGTCAAAACTTGTTGATGCGTTCTTCGGAAATATAGTCAAGTTGGCCTGCCATAACATATCCAGTAAAATATTAGATCATGTCTACTTGACAGTGGCAAATGCAAAGCAAAAATGCTATATGCGCCAGGAGTTTTACGGTGATTTATATAAGAAATCTAAAGACGATAATGTTAAATGTCTGGCCGATTGTTATAAAGAAACTTCGAATATGAAAGCCTCGATACTGAGTGCTGTAAAGGCGAATTTAGAACACGTTGCGAATAAGCAATTGGTGGATAACTCTTTGGTACATGCCGTTATGTTGGAATACGTTAAAGAAATGGAAGAAGATAAAGTGGAAGAAACAGTTACAATGTTTGCATCACTTATACCTCTGATGTTGACTACCAAGGATGGCTGTCAGGCAGCTATTATATGTTTTCATAAATCTACACCAAAGAACAGAAGAGTAAGTAGATGAATTCAATATTAAACACAAAAGCTTTCTGTAATAAAACCATGTGCAGCAGAACTGTATTTGCACATTAATTTTTCAGAATTACTAGCACTTGGCTAAATATTTAAATTGATTAACAAAACCTTTGCTTAACCGGTATATTAATTTTCGATTATGATTTATTTTCCTTTGTAGGCCATAATCAAAAACATCAAGGAACATTTGATTAAAATCTGCACTCATGAACATGGTCATATATTTGCTATAGCCGTTTTAAATGCTTTGGATGATACAAAGGCTACCAAAAAGGCCATTTACGATAACATACATCCTGAATTGCAAACACTTATGGTAAACCAATGGGGAAGACGTGTTATCGAATGGCTTATATTGCCCGCAGATACAAATTGTTTCCATCCAACGTTCATAGCAACAATCGAAGAAGGATTACAATACGGCAAAAAAGATAAAGATGTGAGACGTAAAGAAATATTCGAACAAATTGAAGAACCTATAGCCACAGCAATAGCAGAAAATCCAGAGTTTTGGTTATCAGACAAACATATCGGTTTGGTAACAGCAGAAATTGTTAAGAAATGTAAGAAAAAATTACGAAAAACAAACCAAAAACGTAAGAAACTATAAATTTATTTTATTTATTGCAGTAACCGGTGATAATTTCGTTAAAGCTGCAACCGCTTTAGCTAAAATCATAACCAAACCTGATTGGTATGTTAAAGTGGAGGAAGAACACAAGGGTAAAAAATCAAAGAAAACACAAGATGTGGAAGAAATTATAGCCGAGGCCACCAAACTGAAGACTAAACAAAGAAAGCAAATGCAGAAAGTAAAAATTGTTGAAAATACAGAAGATAACAATGAAGCTGCTGAGGAAGATGATGATGAGGAATCAGACAATGAGAAAAAGGAAGAGGAGGTAAAAGTTTTGTCCAAAGGTTTCTATAGTAAGTTTTTAATGTGTAATCTTTCGCGTTTCTTTCACAGGTATCCACTGTCAATGTTTTAGGTATTGAAGAAGCTGGCCTACATATTGTTCTAAAGAAAATCATTAAACATGATAAAGAACGTTTGCAACAGGACACTAATAGCGAAACATTTGGGCATATTTTATTACAAGAACTCACAGAAGAAACTTTGCTACGTTGGTTAGAAATAAACCGTGGCTGTTTTGTGCTGCTTAATATCGCGGAGAACAATAACGAAGAGATTGTTCAGCGAGTCAAGACACTGCTTAAACCACACGAGGCTGTGCTGAAAAAGCAAAAGCATAATGGCTCAAGTTTGATACGGAAAAAACTTTTTTAGTTTTTAAGATTAAAATTTTATTAATTCTTTTTTGTTTTTTTTCTTTTATAAATTGTAAAAATAGGCAAACAAAAAAATTAAAAACATTTACGAATAGTTTTTTTTTTTATAGTTCATTTATAAGGGAACACTTTTCATTCATTTATAACGACAAAGTCAAACGTTTGCAATTAAATATAGTATTGAATCGTGTTATAAATTCTATTCATTTTTTTTTTGTTCAATGCCTTTTAGAAATGCATTTTGACGTTTTCTTTAAGATTTATGGAAAATTTACTCTGTGCGTAAGATAATATGCAGACCAGACTCGGTATCTACTATTTTGGACAATTGACCGACTTTGAGACCGAAAGCAGCCTCTTCAAAAGGTTTTTGCATTTGACCTCGTCCAAACATACCCAAATCGCCACCTCTTTTGGCGGAGCTGCAGTCGCTATATTTCTGTGCCAATTCATCTAAAGTGGTTTCATTACTTTCGATTTGTTTGCGATACTCTTCCAATATCTGACGAGCTTCATCTTTGCTACGTGTTATATTCTCCTCCCGCCAAGACGAGGGACGACGACTACCCTTATGTTTAACCAGCAAATGGGAGGCTCTAACCTCACTGGGTCCCGTAGAGGTGATTTCTTTTTTAGCCGGTTCTGTTGGCAAATCCCATTGCGACTCCTTCGTGTATACATTCAAGTAATAGGTAAGACCTAGGACACACAAAATAACGGTAATAAAAATAATCAATAAACCACCGTAGGTATGGGTTACGACAACAACAAAAACAACACCAAAGGGTTGCAACTAATGCAAGTTGACTGAGGTCATAAGAAAGAGTATTTCTATTGCATTTTTATTGTCTTAACTTACCCGTTGAACGGCTTGTGCGTACCTCCCACCCTTCTGGTATATTCTTTTCGTTATCAGACATTTCCGGCTGCTTTTGTTTTTATGATAAATGCCAATTGGTTTAGTGATAATATTATTTATGAACGTAAATTGCAATGTCCTTGCACTTTTGATGTACAATTATGGCGCACGCATGCACAAACTACCGGTATTATAAGGGAAACAATAAGTGTTAGTCATGCACAGTGATTGCCTGGTAACCTTTATTGCTGTTGAAGAGTGTCAACACAAGAGCACTGTCAAAACTCTCAAACAATATGTTGTCAATGCGATTTTTTTAATTTCTCCAAAGACGTTTAAAAACGCTTAACTTTGTTATGTAGCAGAATCAATATTATTCTTTAGAGTCATCTTTTTTTTAGCCACTAAAGAAATTTTACAGTTAAAAATGAATAATCCTACCTCAGAATAGCATTTCAAGCAAACCCAACTTTTAGAACTTTAGCAGTCTCTTTGTCTTCAATATTGGAATGATCAACTGTATGGGCAAACTGTCTTCCTACAGTGATCAGTAAAAGAAAAATACAATCTATCAATTCAAATTTGGTTTTTTTTTGTTTTGGTGTTTTTCGGCGATGTGGTGAATTTCATTAATGTGGTCAGTTTTTTCAGTGTGTTAAAAATTCAATACCGTTATTACGGCATGTCGGTACTGCTATTTTGCGTTGTATTCTACCAACGGTGTGATTTGTGCCTGGATTAAGGATTAGTGGAGTCACAAACCTTTAATAATTTTTCCTGACGTTAAATTTATATCCGATATGCCTTTCGAACAAAGCACAAAAAATTATAAATATTTCTACAAAGAATTTCCAATTTGTAGCTTTTTCGCAAGCATTTTGGATAAAAAACAAAAGGAAGAAATTATTCTAAAATTCATTTAAAAATTAATTTCAATTTAATTATGTCTATTTTGAATTTTTGAGAATTTTAAATAGAATGACACAATAGCAGCACTTTATTCAGTGTTTCACTAATCGAGATTAATTACCCTTAATCCAAACACAAACCACACCTTTGGTAATGCAGTATATATTCTAACCGAGGTGAACATTACTTATTCTAGACACGGACCACCAAAATCAGGACATATAGTACATGAATATATGGTAGTACAGTACAATTTCGAATAACGATACTTTGGTGAGTTACGATTTTATTTATCGCACCGGATAAATTCACCACATTTTGTGAAAACTCACCATGCTGGAAATTTACCACAACAACAAAATTCACCATTCTTCAAAACAATAAAAAATAATATATTAAACATTTTTGCTCTTCGTCCGTCATATGGATGATATGGACCCAAACTCAAACAACAACGAAGAGCTTGTACAGCAACACAAAACCACATTCACACCCACACACATTAATTTCTTCCCCCCAGCACACAAACCAGTAGCAGAGCAACAAACAACGACAAACACATACACAAACATACACCAACAAACCACACACTCACGTTTTCGTTTTGTCTGACCTGAGGTTAAACCGTGTCTTAAGGGGGTTAAGTTTTACTTATTTAAACCCGGAAATAGAAAAAGAATGTGCGAATTAAGTTAAAGAACGTTTATTTTTTTGAACGAACAAAAACGAATTTTGAATAAAAAAAAGTACAAAAGTACTTAATTTTTCAACACTGTTGGAAATACAACCTTGTTGCATCCCAAAAAACGACACACACACAAAAGTAATCGATTACTTTCTCCCTTTTATAGCCAGTTTCCACCACACAATCAACGTACACAAGAAAATCAGTTGGAAAAAAGAAGTCAAACGAAGTTGACGTTTTTCGTGAGTGTATGGTTAGTGGAAGAGAGCAAAAACAACAAAGTCGATTACAAAAATAAAATTCAAGCAGATATTTGCCAATTGGAAAAATTTTAACCCTTAAACTAATTATGTATAATCAAATAGGCATTTAAAGTAATAAAAGAAAGGTGTTATAAACAAACGAAAACGCCTGTCTTTCTGTCTGTTTGTCTCTCAACAATATCTATTATCAGCCAGAGTTAAAACAGAAAAGTGTTTAACAAAATTGTCTCAAAAAATAAAAGAAAAAAAATCGTAGAGAAATCGTTCGTTTTGTGTGTCTACAACATTAGCAAATAAAAAAAAGAAAAGCTAAATAAAAAAATAGTTAAAAATATAGTGTGGCCAGTATAATAAAACCAAAATTTGTTCTGATTACAAAAAAAGTTTCTAAAATTAATAGCAAAAACCAACTTTTCTAAATACACACGCAAATACAAAAAAAGAAGAACCAGGCTCAAATAAATTTTAGTGTTTTTCGGTGTTTTTTTTCTTCTCGTTACAAGTGCCAAACACACCTCTTTATAACAACTACAACAACAACAACAGCAACGATAGAATCAGCAGCATTGTTTAATCTTTTTTTTTTTGAATTTGGTAAAAACAACAACAACCACAATAGCTTTTGTGAAACGTCATTATTAACAACATTTAGCAGCAGCAGCGATAAATTTTTGTTAAATTGCAAATTGTAAGTTTAACTGCCAGTCTTTAAATTTAAGAAAACAAAAGAAAAACTTTCATTTTTTCCAAAAAGACTTGAACGTCATTAATGAAGCCGAATGAAAAGAAAAAGAGAAAAATAATTAAAAAATGGTTTAATTTCTATAGACATTAAAATTGTTTCTTCTTTCTTTTTTATTTTTGTGGTCAGTTTTTAATAGTTAATCATCATTTATTTGTGTGTCTCTTTTTGTTTTTGTTTTATTTAAATTCTCATTGAGAGAAAACAGAAGAGTAATAATGAGCAAATGTATATGACAGTTTGACAGAGAGGGCGAGCAAAGGTGCAGTAGCAGCATCAGCAGCAGCCGTTGAGTTGTGTCATCTTTTCAGTGTGACAATTGTAGCAGTTTTACAACGGAATTAAGATTTCGATTGAGACTTTGTTATTTATTTAGAATTGTTTGGGATTTTGTAAAGCATTAATATAAATTCCATTATTTTGCCTGAACCAGTACCATAAATTATGTATTTTAAAGGTGTTTGCAGTGTGTAACTGTTCTTTTTTAGAATAATTATTATATATCACTATCTTGTGGACTTGGCCAAATATCTTTTGACAGAAATAGCATGTTATTTGAGTTGAACGTTTTTTTTTTAGAAAAAAAATTAATAATTAAAATGAACTCGGTTTACGCCTCTTTCATATAAATCACCTTTCCGCAACCGCCATAATCGATTATCACATGTTTCTAATGAAATGAATTTTTTAATTACACAAGCAGCTCTAAAGCAAGCATAATGTTGTTGAGAATTATATAACGTGACCAAGTCGGGAAATTGCTTCAAAGCACATGATCAAAGCGTACCTTCCAGGTGTATCTACGAAATACTGGGTACAGAAACGGGTCATATACATTCGAAGGTTTTAGCAGTTAGACTTTCACGTCCACTGCCTTACTGGGATGTTTTAAATCGCTCAACAATTTGAATATTTAGATATTTGTCTAAATCTACCTTTTTGCTTCAGTTGGTGTCTCTAGAAAGGAGAGATGCACAAATAACCAACATCCTTCTTCCGGAAATATTGGCGCTTTGACGCCAAGTATGAGGGTTCTGGCCCGCAAGAGGTCATCTTGCATCTAACTACATCTTAAATTTATTGCATTACAACAGGTTATACTGAGACAATTTTGAGCGAATGCTACCAAACAAACGGCCATCGCTTGCGAAAGTTTGAAGTGATTAGATCACTATAATGTTTTGAATACAGTTGTAGTGATTGACGTATTTTTCGTCACCAGTTACGGTCTGTTTCAGGTGTGGGTTTAATTTATTGTATGTGATATAGTGGATATTGAAGATATATGAAGTGGAAACGATCTACGAAAACTAAGGAATTTGTTTTACTGTAACTAATATACATACATACATAATTGGCCATTACAACCCTTCAGTCAGGATTACGGCTTAGCTTCTCGCGCCACACATGTTGTGTGCCTTAATTTTATACTTGAGTGGCGGGACCTACAGTTTAACGTCGACTCCGAACGACAGATTTTGAGAAACTTTTTCATGGCAGGTTTATTTACTCTCAGAGTTTTTGACAGAAATCTGCTGAGAGGAAGTCGCCGAAGAAATATTTCTTTTTTTGTATTTCGTTTTGATGTCTGGCCTGGGGTTCGAACCCGAGCTTTACGTCTAATAAGTGAACACACTACCTGCTAGACTACGGCGACTACAATGTAATATATATGTGTATAATATATTAAAATATCATTTTAAATTTTAATGACAATTTTTTATTATTTGAATCAGAAAAATAGGGGAATCACTGGAACACTTTTTTTTAAATTTTGACAATAATAAAACCTTCCCAAATTGCGACTATAATCTAATGAATCAATAGAGTTGAATACCCACTGTTATTAAAGATCAGTTTCGCTCCTCTTATATATTCCTATTCAAATATCAAATTCTTCGATAACTTAAATTTATATTTTTTTCTTTTGTGTCGGGCAATTTATCCCTTTGTACAATCTTCTTTTTGATTGATGTTTACTTGCTATTTAAATTAAAGTAGTTGGCATCACTATCAAAGAGAAAACTGCTGAAGCAACATCCTCGACTTTTTAGTTCATCGCTTTGTTGGTTAATTCTGTACAATTTTAATGGGGCTGCCAAGTTAGGAATAGAGTTGCGCTAAAGTATGAATGAAATTTAATATCGTACAACCTTGCAATCGGTTAAAAAAAATCGTATTTATTTTAATTAAACAATCTGTATTAAATTACGAAATAAATTTTGTAAATTCATTCTTCATTTAGACATGTAGAACAGTCAGTATTTATTTGACTGTTATTGAAGCAATGCAGTCATGAACGTTTAAAACTTTATTTAAAGAATATCGTTACGAAAGTCATCAAGTCTTTAAACATTATTAACGTTGTTTTCAAATCTCAGTTGGTTAATATAATACAGAGACCAGTAGCTATAAATGATATCTTTAATGTACATTTACAGTTTTTGTTACTCTACATTCTCTCTCTCTCTCGCTCTCGAAACTCTTTTACTAAATTTCCATCATTCCTATCCCAATATCTTACGGTTTATGGTCATAAACCCTTATAATTTATTGGATTTTCTTCCATGTGTTGTATTAATATTTTACCATGATAAAACATTAAAAGAAGCTTTTTACGTTTTTTACGATTTTCTTTTGATATCAAAGAATAATTTAAATATGCGTAGTTGTGGGGAAACAACCTTGTTACTGCTAAACTACTTCTTTTTTTTAATTCAAAAGCCTACAACTCACATTAAAGAAATTACCAACGACATTGAGCATACAGTCAATGGCAAAAAAACTTTTTAATATGCTACATTCAATCACACGTAGATAAATGCCATGCCCGTTTGATAGAATACGAAACTTTTATTGGAATCTTCGGGCGGTCGGGGAACTATTGTCACTTTTGGATGGAACATGCCCCTTTAAAGTAACGGCAAGTTGTCGTTACTGTTTTTGGTTATAAAAAATTATATCAGGCATGCCAAACATTTCTTTCGAATGATAATAAAATTAAGGCAGACGTTCACTTTTTAACCTGATGTAATGCTCTATTTTTTTTCAATTTATTTTAAATAAATTCAATTAATGCAAAAACTATAAACAAATTGAAGTGGCGTAATTTTCATGTCTGTTAATTTAATGACAGTTTTATTTGTCGTCCACTGTAAACAACGGATGATGATAACTGACGATGATTAAAGCTATTCGCAAGGCATACACAAGTTAACAGTTGTCTATCAGTGCCGCCGCTGTGTTAAACAACACACCTACACTTTGCATGTTTTTGACATTTAATTTTTTATGGTATTGTGTTTTTGTTTTTAGCATGTGTTGTTTTCATTTGTTTATTTACGTTTGTACCAAATTTTTGGTAAACGATACGTAAGTTTTTAAATTAAACTCTGGTATTTATGTTTTGCATTTTATAAATAAATAATCCAAGTTGAAAAATAAAAATGAATATACAAGTGCATTGTCAACCTTGAATTTCCTTTCCTAAATTTACTGTTGCTTTTTTGTTTTCCTTTCTTCTAACTCTCTCAATTGCAGTCTGAGAGAGAGAGAGATTGTGAAAGTTGTATGTAGTAGATGAGTGTTTATTAGCACCCTTTTCTTATAATGTACAACAATAACTTTAAGGTTTATCTGTATTGTATTGCTTGTTTTCTTCTTTTTTATTTTGGAGTTTTGTTGTCATTATTTTTGTCGTGTTTTTATTTGTTTTTATCATTTCTTTTCAATTCTTTTCAAATATCAAAACACTTGTCCTTTTGTCTACACTTGAGTTGTGTTTGTTTTTTCCCATATTTTATTTATTAAAAATTATTTATAACAACAGAAAGCAAAAAATGTAGTATTTTTTTGTTTGTTTTTTTAAACAAACACTTCATCTCGTATTTTATTTACATTATAAAAAAGAGGCTATTGTCTAAATTTAAAATATTTTTTTGTATTATGTTATAAAAATGGTAGAAAAGTTATTCATTTAATGGGAATGTCCGTCTCTTTCGTTAATTTATTTGCATGGGAAATTCTGCATAAAACCTTCGTTTTTTATGTTTTAAAAACGAAAGTGTTGCCATCAACTTGTGTCTTTAAGTACATAATTTGTGAGGAATTAAATATAAAATAGAGAAAAAAGTGAGTACATTAAACTCTTAAAACACAAATAAAATTCTTGTACGTAATTCCATCATTATCGCTGGAAAATGAAAAAGCTTTTTTAAGGGCAGAGTCTTTCAAGTGCGTGGTTAGTTTTTCATTATATAGAATGAAATGATTTCAATTAAAATCTTCTACCAAATGAGTGGAGCTGTAAAAAAAACCCCGCCGCACAAATTTTTATATTTTTTATCCAACTGAGGCGGAAATAGAAATGTAAATTTCGCCACTATAAGCAAAAATATTGACATAAAATGTATCCTTCTAACGTACATAGATTTGAATAAGGGTGAGAAATTTCCATCGAATGTGCATTTGAAAAAGAAACCCAAAATTGAAGGACAGTGTCTCCCTGAATAGACATTTTCCAGCATAAAATTCTAACATTATATAGCAAGGTTAAACATCTTTAAAACAAAAACATTAAAATATACACCGCGACTCTTTCAATTTAGCGTGATCACATTCATGTATTGCTGAAAATCATAGATGGGCACTTTGCAGTACCAGTAAAATTTCAGTAAAAATTGATTTTTACTGATTACTGAAAAAAATTTCAGTATTCAATAAAATTTTACTGGTAATGCAATCTAAATTTAAATGAAATTTAAATGAAAAAAAGTAAAATTTTACTGTTAATGCAATCTAAATTTCATTTAAATTTCATTTAAATTTAGATTGCATTAACAGTAAAATTTTATTGAATACTGAAATTTTTTTCAGTAATCAGTAAAAATCAATTTTTACTGAAATTTTACTGGTACTGCAAAGTGCCCATCTATGCTGAAAATAAATATAATTTTGAGTAAAAATTATCATGTAATCGTCGAAAACATTTGAAATGTTGACAGTTTAGAGTAATAAGAAATTCATTACTTTTGTATGAAAATTAAATCTTTATTTGGCACAATCATAACCTAGTCACCATGATATCGTTGAACTGACAATGGTAACACTGGCTTCATTTCTTAGATGTTACAATTTCTTCATTTCCTTGTTTTACATTTTCTTTATTGTTGTTATTTTGCTGTGCCCCTTTTGATTTGTGGCATTATCTGCCGTCAACGCTATTGTTGTAATTCGTATTAGATAACAGCACCAACAATTACAACAAATACAAGCATTTGCAATATAATATGCAACACAGTGCATATTTCCTGCTTTACAAGATAGGCCTTTAATTGAAACAAAACAAAAAAAAAAGAATAAAAACTAAAATGAAAAAAGTAAACAGTACATACATACATAATTTGTGCGCGAAATTTAATAATAAAAACAAAAGGAAAAAAGTGGTACTCATATTTGCTGCTATAATACATACATATGTAATGTATGGTCTCGTATATCACTTATTAATGTCCTCTCATATGCAAAACCACATAGTCTAACCATACATTCAAACAGAAGAAGACCCCCAGATAGGAAAATTTAATTTGTGAAATATTATGAGAGGGGAGGAATAAAAACAATAACAATAATAACTGCTTACAAATAAATTACTTCTATAAACAATAACAAATTTAAACCTGTAGTTGTTGTTTGTTTTGTATAACAGAGCCATTGTTTTCTGCATTTGCATGTGTGCATTTATTTTGCTTTTCTTTTTTTGTTTTTGTTTACATTTGCATATTTATGCCTGGTTTGTTTTGTTTATCTTAAAGCAGAGAAAAACAGAGAGGAAAAACACGTTCACATTCAATTCTTATCAAAAGTAAATTAGTGGGACAAATTCAAATTAATAAAGAAAAATAAATGCAAAGTATAATACAAAAAAAACCAATCAAACATAAACGCATTTGTTTTTGTTATTTCTTTTGATTTAATTTCTTGTTTATTTGAATAAAATAAACTAGGTTTTCTTAAATGTTGTGTGTGTATGCATGTGCATACATGCACATACATATATTGTATGCAGCTGTACGTAATCACTGTTATTGTTTATCATCCATGCTATTTACGTTTATTATCATTACCATCATCATTATTATCATTGTCGTCATTATTATTTTTTTTTGGAAGCATGTACTCACACACATAAGAGATAAAGTCGTTCAGACTTATGCATCAAACACAGTGGGCTTTTTAATATAAAAATACAATAAAATTATGTACATATTACCATGAGATTTTAATTGTGAAGAAATAAATAAATGGAAATCTTAAATGAAAACCGTTAGAAAAGGATATTGTACTGCTTGCCGATCTAAACTGTGTGTGCATTCGGCATCTTTCAAGAGGTTTGACCCCTCTAATCCTTATACCAATCAGAAGAAAACAAAAAGAGTGGGTGTTGTGGTTTAAATGTGCACCACAAAATGTATAATTTCTTTCTTTGAATCATGTGCCGATTTTCAGCACGTTTCATAATATTCAGGATATTTCATTAATTCATTTCTTAGATATAATTTAACAGATTTTGTAGACTCTACAAAACGTAGTATGTATATTAATAAACATGATAAGTTTCCATGTAATTTAAGGATTCTGTACAATTCAAAATTTTAAACATATTTTGCTGTACCTTTAAAAACTTTTGTAAACCAACATAGTTCCTCTGTAGTCTATTAATTAAACATACGAAACAAAAAAAAAACGCTTCCGATGCATGAATCGTTTTTAAAGATTTTTTAATTTATTCGTATGAATGATTCAATTCAATCATTACACTAGAACTGGGCCAAATTATACACATGTGTATGTATGTCCATATGTATGTACAGACATGTTTACGTGTTGTTGTCTTTTCTTTTTAATAACCGTGCAATAAATCCAGCTTAAATAGCCCACTGTATAACAATAAATCATCAATGATTTGTATGGGTATTGTTTTGATTGAAAAAAAAGGAAAAGAGAGCGAAATAAATCAACTGGTAAATTGAATTGCAACACCACAAAAATAATAACAAAAAAAAAAAGAAGTAATAACACGCACTTGTATTCTTGTTGTTGTTGGTTATACCAATACAGGTTTTATTAGATTTTGATTACTCATTTCCAATAACCACCACACACATAGGTTTTTGGTCTTCTTCTTCAAGAAAAATAAAAAGAAGAAGACAAGAGAGTATTATTAGAGAGGTACAATAAGAAAACAAAATTGAATACAATACAAAAACAAACCAGTTATATTTGTTATTACCTACATATAGAAGTTGTTATTGGTTTTATAGAACTTGTTTTGATTTATTTTTCTTTTTTTCTGTTTCGTTTACGTTTTGCCTTAGTTATTAGTGAGAAAACTCTCTCCTTTCATGGCTACTTTAACGGTTTTTCAATTAAAACTTTGCCAGACATATTGAACCGTGTACATACGTACATATGTAGTTGTTATTATTCTGTATGAGCATAAAATTATTATGGCGCTTTAAAATTGTGTTTTTTTTAGGTTACTTACATATTTATTATTGTTTTGTGTTATAGAGAAATGAAGAGGGCTCACTTATATTTGGTTGTTGTTGGTTTATTAACCGTATAAAGAGTACTTTTTAAAATGAAATCAAAAATAATTTGTGCTGAATTTGATAAACTCCTATGGCTAGCCACTTGATATTTGTGGCTGCTTCTGCTTACTGTTTCTTTTTTTTCTTCAGTTTTTAATTAATTTTGTATGAAAATCACGAACCATACCTTAATACTATACTTACGTATAGTCGTCGGTGTAATTTAATTTTATTTTACTCCCTTATTAAGTTTTATGCCACGTAAATAAAAGCTTTGTTTTTCTTTTTTGTTGAAAAAAATTACCAAAAAATGTACTTATACATTTTTCTTCCCTCTCATTATTGTATGTTTGTTGTTGTTTGTTTTAAATACAAACACACACACACATACATACATTATCATTTGTAATTTGTAATTTCAATTACATTAATTAACTTTCGTAATTTTGAAAATTTACACAAAAACACACACAGGAACACCAACCACCCACCCATACATGTTTAAATTATCATGTTCCTCGTATCGTAGAAGCAATGAGTGCGAGAGAAGATGGGAGGGGGATGTAATGTAAGCATTTGTGTGAATGTTTTTATTTTTATTGTTTGGTTTTGAACTTGTTTTTCCATTATTCTTGTTATTATTATTTACTAGTTGTTGTTGTTGTTCTTTGTTTTGTTCTTATTCTTATCCCACATACATAGTTATTTGTTTTGGGTCTAATAAACGCCCCCAATTTAATTGAATTTCCAAATATGTATGTATGTATGTACTCTCGCGTTATCAAATTCAATTCACAATTAAAACGAATTGTTTTGTAAGTTTACAAGTGCATTTTATGATTAATTTTCATTTCAATTTAAACATTTCAAACAACCAAAATATTTATTTTACAGTTACATATTTGCCCTGTTCTTGCTTGTTATCCATAACTCTGGCAATCAAATGTAATTCAATATTGAATTGGATTTATTTTCGACAATATTTGGACAATATTGGAGATTTCTGATAACAGCCTGTGCTTCCCAGCATGATTTTTAAAAAACGCTTAATGCTTTAAATTTGTACTTTAAATTGTATGCAGCACTTTGATTTCTTCTAATACTAGAGTTTGTTTAAATTACAGTAAGTGCTAAAAGTATGCTCATAGATATGTCTTTTATGTGAATTTAAAATGGGATAATAATTGTCTTCATCTTTTATTTATTTAGTAAAGATATTCACTAATTATTTGTTTTTTTTATTATTTTTCAGATAATGAATGGTGTAATGTAAGTATTTAAATATATGAAGTATTTAATATACAATTAAGTCTAGTAAGAACAAATAATTTAAATTTTGAATTGTGTAACACTGATATCGATATTCTATTTTTTTTTGTCAATAAAAACGAGTATTTTAGTGGTAAATTACCCACGAAACACCTACGAATGGAATTATTCCAACTGTTTCATGCAAAAATAATTAATTTTCTCCACCTTGTATTGAAATAAAATCGAATCTATTTCTTCTCTTAAATATTTAAAATGCTTTTAAAATTTTTTCTATAGGTATAGACAGACTGCCCAGTTAGTATAATTTAAAAACCATTACATTAGCTCATAAATTAAATAATTTTCCTCTTCTTTTTTTTAAATTTTTGCTATTATTTTACTATGTACAGGTACGGCAAAGACCTTAAATATCAGGTATTTACGTAAAGTTTGTATATGCATTTGTTTAAATAGAACAGTAAATAACAAAAAAAAGTTCAACTAAATAGTTTAACTCCACAAGAGTGCTCTGGAAAGAGTTGATATTGTGTTAAAAAAATAGTCTTGTAAGAAATGTGTACAAACGTTTGTGTATTGTATGTCAAATTTTTTAAAAGTCGTAGATTGAGTATATAAAATCTGTGGTTGTTTGCCCTTAGACGATACCGTTGGAAAGAGTATGCAATTTCCTTAGATTTAGATCCCAAAACTTGGCTTTAACAAAAAATATATCTTATCATTTCTCGTTCTATTCTCGATTTGTTTTTGATTATTTATGCCATATTCAATCACTTTACCAACCTGGCGCCAATTGACACTGGTATTAGATGCCACCATATTTCAACACTGAACATGTTTTTAATCTGTGACTGTATTTTTGTTTTAATTCCATTGTTTTGTTCAACACTGTACATTCGTATCCATATTGTATTTTTTATTTAAACAAATATCCTTCAGGGTGTGTTGTGGCTTGTAATATTGTATTATGGGCGAGTATATGTGCTTAGTCGGTTTCTATAATTTTTTTTTCCACTCAGCTGATGTTTGTCAGTGTCGCCGTAAACGTAATTAGTTTTGTAATTGCAAAATAAGTAAAAAAAAATCTACAAAAAAAAGGAAAATAAAAGAAATTTTCTTGTAGAAAAATTTAATTTTATTCCACAACAAACATTCGCTCGTACATGTGGTCACAAAACAGGAGTAGATGGATGGATGGCCACACGCTAGGGACAGAGTCGAATCGAAGACTAGCAAAGACTGTCTGTCAACTATGTAAAGACAGATGTCTCACATATAAAAAGCAACAATTTAATCAAATAAACGAAGAGGAGAAACTGATTACCAGGCTGCCTGTCACACTTTTAGTGAAATGATTTCACTCTCTGGTCTCACAGGCTGTCTGTTTGTCGCTTTTTATGTTATTTGAGGATGGTTTAATGGAATGAATGGCAGGTTCCTTGTCTCCTCGAATATGTGTATTTGGCTGGTTATAATTTCCAAATGAGTCACTCAATTTAATTTTTTTATTTTTGGGTTTGTCCGATTTTGGTGTTTTTTTTTTGTTTCTGTTTGTAATTGTAAAATTATTGTGTAAAGACAAGACTAATTGCAGTTAAAATAAAAATGTTTCTCGTTTCTTTTTTCTGGGCGCAATGATCACTAGGTGCCCCACTAATTGAAGAAGGAAGGCAAAAAGAATGCCAAAGAAAATAATTTAACATGTACCTTACAATACAAGTAATGTAATTTCATAATGATGTAATTGCTATTGAAACTTAATTCCCTGAATGAACACTTTTTAGGTAAAACGTGCGGGATATTGTTTCGATTTTTTGTTTTTTGAAAACTGAGCACAAATTTCAATTTGTTTTTTTTATTTTATTGGAGAGAACATAACTTTTCCTTTTATTATCGAATGACATGTGTTAATGGAGTCCATTTAATGCTTCAGAGTTTTTGTAAATTAAGAAAGTGGCTGACCATCTCACCGATTCATTTTAATAGATTTTTGAGCAATTGGCTGACAATAATGAAGCTGTGACGAGAAGCAATTCAAAACCTGTTTAACAGCATATTTAAATTCAACTCTCTTTGCCGATATTATCGTTAATACATTGGCATTAAATCTATCCATTAATTGAACGCATATCAGCGAACTTGTGGTACCCCCTAATGTTTCAATTGTCGCATAGTATTGTAAACATTGTTTTATTTTAGTTCACACCTTTGAATTGGTATAGCTTGTTTGAAATGTATCAAAACATTATTACCAACTTTTTCGCGCCACAAATAAAAATTAAACATCCAGAATAGGCGCGCCCTTCATTGGCATTTCTGTTGTTAATTTTTTAAAAATGAAAAGCTGTTTATTATCAGTATACCATACAAACATACATACATAAGTTCTATAAGTTCTTAGGATGTATCTTCTTTTTAGACCGATACGGGATATTAATCTTGGAAAGATTTGTTATTCTCGAATTTCTTGCATTTCTTAAATGTTTATGAATTATTAACGATTATATCTCTACACAGCGAGGACAATAAGAAAATTGGAACTACACGTTGCACAATTCTTATCTGCTTATTTTACTATTAAGGTGTTAAATGTCTTTTATGCCTGACCACGTACTTCATTTAATTTCGTTTCATTGTTTTGTCTCCAACAACGCAGTCATCTTTGCATGCCACTCTATTATGATTATGATGATGATCTTCATGATGATAATGTTTAGTCATCTGAAGTATTTCTGGTTTTAAATAAAGCGACAACAATTTATAACAATTAACCACAATTAAATGAAAAATTCTTTGTTTATTTAATGCAAAACAAAAAAGAAAGAAAGTAAACTCAATTGAAAAGGGAAGTCTTAAATGGCAATGCATTTTGCTTCACACCACACTGGGTGTACATGTACACAAGTTTTGCTGTCCTTTAATAAAAATGAAAATATCGGAATTAACAACTCAGCTCGAATTTATTGATGGTGTACAGAAAAAAAAATAAATTTCTACATTTTTAAATTCAAAGCAGAGAGAGAAATTAAAATCTCTTGTTACACATTTAATTTGTTCGTTTTTATTCCAGCAACACTGAATATTATTCCTGAATACATGGAGTTGGCAATTCGCATACCTGGGGCCTAATTCTCGCATTCGTGATCGAAATTGTGTTCGAATAGAAAATAATTTCGAAAGTGAGAAATTTTCTGATGATGTTACTCGATACGAAACGAATCGATTTGTTACTTAAGTGTTGTGAAACGAGTTAATTATTTCGTTTTAGAGCACTGACTAAAATTCAAAAATTGTAAATAAAAAACATATGTTTTCTTAAAAAAATAAAAGAAATTTAATTAATCCAAGGAAGAAAATTTTATTAAAGTTGTAATATTTCATATAATGGATAGTATATTTTGATTTTACTCGTTTTCTTCTGATTCTGAGGAAAAAGAAAGCGTATACTTAAAGACATACATATATTTATACATCTGTTATGTAAACTAAAACAAGAGTTTGTTAAACTACATTGCGCCACAATTTTGCATCTTTGATTGGTGCGCCGGAAGCATTGAGCTTAGTTGTGAGCTGTTCCCACAGCTGATTAGATCTCTTGTCTTTCCCTGAGGAGTATTTGGTAAAATACTCTTTGCCAATTCTGAATGCTTAACCACGAAATTAATTCGCCGTGGTCTAGTAGGTAGCGTGTTGTCTTATTAGACGAAAGGTCCGAGTTCAAATCCCAGGTCGGACATCAAAACGAAAATATGAAAAAAAAATTTCGGCAATTTCGTCTCAGCAGATTTCTGGCAAAAACTCTGAGAGTAAAAATTACCATGAAAAGCTTCTCAAAAATCTGAATTGGGAGTCGACCTTAAACTGTAGGTCCCGCTACTCATGTATAAAATTAACGCACACAACACGAGTGGTGTGAGAAGCTAGGACGTTGTACAATGGGTCAATTCGACCTCCGGGTACTGTACTTGTCACAGTTGGCAAGTACACGTCCTCTAACCTAACCTAACCATGAAATTTCCAAGAATTTTTTTCTGGGTGTAATTCATTTTTGAAAGTTTTGACCTACAAATATTGGAATTAATTTTTTATTCATAAATTATTATAAACTTGTTACTTTCGTTTTTTTATATTATCCTTTACAGCAAAAAAACGTTAATTCGAAAGCTTTAGTGCCTACGAGTAAAAACTCGCAAGGTTGCTTTCGAATAATCACACGTTATCGAATGCCATCATTAGAAATTTCGATACACTTTACTCGATAACGAGTAAGAGAATCCCAAAACTAAAAAAACTCGCACGTTCGAGTAAAAATTCGTTCGATCACGAATGCGAGAATTAGGCCCCTGCTTAAAATATCGCAAGATTTTCAGAATCCATTACACTTCATTACTTTGTTTTGGTATTTTGCCAATCATCTAAACGCATAAATAGCTATCGTCAGATTTTTACTCTCATTTCTAAAATACGGAAGGAATTCTATCATTTTTTCTCTTTGATTTTACGATTTTAAATCCTTATAGAACATAACGGAACATACGTTCGTTTCTAGCACGTGAAAGCAATGAGAACGATTACCCAACCGTATTGGTATTTTCATAAGCATTTGCATTATTTTCGTCCGGCGAACGTTCGGCTAATTGTAGTATTATCGTGTAGATTGGTCTTAAGTAGAAATCATGTTGGCAACGCAAATACTTGTGCAATCCGCAAAGGATTAATTAATTAAATTAAAAACAATATTTGCTCACAGCAATCGCAATTATTTTGTATATTTTCTTAATAATTTCTGTAATACAAATTATTCTGCATTGAAGTTTATTACAGAAATTATTAATTTTTGCATTTAAGAAGGCCACTGACATCATAATTAGTTATCGTAGAGAGAAAGAGAGCGAGGGAAGTAGGATGTTTGCATCATCAATTTGCATAAACAAACAAACGTAACTACAGTACAGAATAAAACTCTAGAGAACAGAAATTTGTTATAAAACCCACAAGATAATTACTCTCTCTCTCTCTCTCTTACACACAAACAAACACATACAGATGACCACAAAAGAATGGATCGTTTCTGTTGTTATTGTGTTGTTTTTTTGGTAATGAAATACTGTTAACATTAGGATTTAAGCCGAGAAAAAAGGAAAAATGTATCAGGTATAATTACAAAATTAAAACCAAAAATAACCTACAATTTCAGTTTACTATCTCCCTCTCTTTCTCCTTCTCTTTTGCTCTGTGGGGCATAAAATTCTAAAATAACAGCAACATATACATAGATAGTTTGGAAAAAAAACATGAAAATAACAACAACAAGAAAAAACGAAACAAATCTCTATACAAAGCAAATCGTAACGACAAAACAAAAACAAAATAAATAAATAAACAAACGGTATCAGAGATGGAGAATACGTTGGATGTTTAAACAGTTTGGAGGCAGAGTGCTTTTTTTACTAACCTAACCAGCGTATGAGTAACCCGATACTACATATATGAACAATTTTATGGCCAAGTTGTGTTGTTGTTTGTTGTTTCGCATGCCACATTTTTTAAGTTCTATTGTTCTTTTATTCTTATATTTCGTTTCTATTGGTTTTATTTATGGAATTTTGTTGTTATTGCCTTGTTTCTATTTTATTTTATTTTTTTGTGTGCAAATTTTAAAGTGTGTACACAAACAATTGTGAACAGGCTTTTTGAATAATTTGATATTACAAAAATTCCGTACAATTTTTTATTGTACATGCTATTTCGGCTGCATTGTCATCCTTCGACCACCTTATAAAGGTATGCTATGGAGCGGACGCTTTCGAAAACTTGAGATTTATGTTTTAGATTTATATTTTGTCCACTCTATTGTCCACGGGTATAATACAATAAATTTAATTTTGTGTACATTCTTTAACTGTATTTACTAGTATTGCCCCAAATGCAGAGTGTGGCCAATATAGAATGCACGTTACAATTAATGTGTCTGATGTCTAATGAACGATACCAAAGAATTTTATGTATTTTTAGCGTTTTTACCAAATATTTTCATTACAGAATATTATTTTCTCCTTTCTTTTCTTACCACAACACCCTGACATCAACATCAAACAACCAACAACAAGAGAAACAAGATTAAGCCAAGGAGGCAACCACTCAAAGCTCGCCAAAGAGTCAACACGTTGCAATATGAACATTTGTGTTTCTATTTCTATTATATTTTTTTTAATTTTTTTGTTACGTATGTACATATGGACGTACTCAAATGTGTATGACGTTTCATCTATAGAAGTACGTTTCGTTGGCTTTATTTTGAATTTTAAAAATTATTTTCATGCACTTTTATTCCGCTTTGCATGATGTTTTGGTATTAAAAAATGGCTGAATTGCTAGCTGGTTGGTTGGTTGTTTGGTTCGTATTCGATGGCTGGCGTTTTTTTCCATTTGTAACCGTAAATGTATTAAAAATAGCTGAAGAAAGAAAACCAACAGGTTTCTGACTAATCGTCGTTGCATTTTCTAATATTATGGCCAACGTCTAATTTTGGTTATACGCTGTTGAAAAAAAAAATTGTTTTCATATTTGTATAGGTAATAAAAAGTAAAGGGGAAGTAATGCAACACCGCAACAGAATGAAGTATTTGGGTTTGGAAATGAAAAGAAAATGTTGATCGAAAAGAAACAGAGCAAAATTTCCTCTTAGCAGAACAAAACATCTGAATAAGCCCACTTGTTTAGGAGCTAATTTTAGGACATACATATATGAGTACAATATCATACTCAAAGGAAGGTTCCAAGGTTTCTTAATAATTCAGAAATATAGTCACATATAACATGATATGGTATTGAGAAAATTGGCTTTGAAAATATCAATTTTTTGTTTGAAAATTTTCTAGAAGATCAGTGGCCATTTTGGAACATATAAAAAATAGTACACCATACAAACTTTAGGCAAATGGTAGACCAGAGGGCCCCCTTTCGAACCGTGGTAGTGGGATAGCTAGAATAATTTTGAGAGTTGAGAAACCACCAACCATCTTTTACATTTTAACACTTTTGTTTACAAATAAGAATGATCATAATGAGAATTATATTTTATGTCAATAGTCTGCAATTATTGCAAAGTAGAAGACTAATCTACTATTGCCACAGTTAACAGTGCTCTGTTAATAGCAACGTTTACCTTTTAGAGGCAAGAAGAGCAGCTGCTAAAAGTGTGGGTTTGCGTCTTTGATTTTTAAATTCGAATTTATCTTCACAAACTTTTATGGCTCACAGTTCTGAAGGTGTAAGCCAATCCATTTCGGTATATTTACTGCCAATAAAGAACTCCATAATAATTGAACTTAGAACTCTTTTCTAAATTTACTGCTGACGATACAAAAAAGATGCAAAAAAGGGCGAAGTTTTCAACAATTGAGAAGATAAAGATTGTATTGCCGAAATGCTTAAAATCCTCTCCGATAAATAAAAAAAAGTAATTACCGAGTTAGCTTATCATTTAAACAATAATTGTTACATATCTTACACAAGAAACCGATTCCTGAAACTGATTTATTGTGGTCTATTTTGTACTTTATAATCACCATTGACGTATAGGTAGCTCTTCGCTCTCTGCTGCATTAAATTCTGAAGGGTGAGCTCTCATAAAATGTAAAAATTTTGCTCATAAAAAACAAAATAATTTTAAGAGTGGATCTTTAGCACATATTTCCTCTCTTATTTCTGCCTTTGAGTTTACTTCTCTTGTATTAATGTAACCGTGTACGTTTTTGTGCTGTGTACGTGAGTGTGTGCTGTGGTACCAAGTACCTCTTCTCACATGAGTATCAAATACTCACTCTATGGTGCACACAAATTTGTATATTTTATGAATGAATCAGACTGGAAAATAACCTCTTACTACTGTTATTTGTTTTTGTTTTTTTCGTTATTGCTGTTTTTATTTTCGGTGCGCATATGTATCCGTATGTATGTATGTATATACATATGTATATGTGTGCGTTTGTATTAACTGTTGCTAAAATATTCACAATTTAACACTAAAATCTGCACATCAAGTGCAATAATGTTGCTGTCAAATACATTCTCTTCCCTTTCTTTTGTTGTTTGTTTCAATCTCATGCTATAATCACATTGGACGCGGCAAGTGTCGCGCAGCAACATGTTAAAATTAGATTATATAAAATATTAAAGACGCAAAGAAGAAAATCATTTTAGTGGCACCATTGATAAAGAAGTAATCAAATGTTCACTTTTAATTATGCTGCGCGGCCAAGATGACAATTGTAAAATTGATGCTCAACTCTTTTATTGGTATTGTTGCTGTTGTTTTGAATGTGGATAATATACTTATATGCATTTCTATATGAACAATGCTAATTTTACCGTTTATTTTTAACTGTAAATAAACGCTTGATCTATCAGTATTATTGTGGTATTTTGTGGTATTTTTTCAGAATTATTATTGAGAATTTGTTGGAAAGGGATCAGAATCACTAAAGTTCTATCTGTATATAACTTGAAAATAATAAAATAATTCTAAAATTAAAATACGTTGTACTTCCATGTGTGTACATATGTATGTACATATCTACATTTGCAGCCAATATTTTTATTGTTTTGGACAATAATATTAAAACACAAATATAGTCTAATGGATTCAGAACAGGCAGGCAGACACATGTTTGTGCTTAAATAAACAAAAATATTTTTAAACAAAAACAAGAAAAAAAAAAAAAAGAACAGAAAATATTCTGTATTTTGTATAATTATTTAGATTGTATACAAACTGATGAAATATTATACAACACCATATATAACACTGTTGTCAATTTAGAAAATATTTTTTAAATATTCGTAAAATGTTATCTCGTTTGATTGCAATGCGATAGAATTACATTGTATGTGATGTCTGAAATATCCAAGTATGTAATTCAACCTGAAATTTATTCCATATCACTCTTTACAGATCACTATTAATAGTTCAGAAGAAGATAACACACTACAATATCATCGTTTCAATAATATTCAGGCTAGAAGAATAAAATGTTGACCGAACACGCAATGCGTTAGTTAATAATCGATAATAATCGATTAATATATAATATATATAATATTAACACCATTTTCTATAGAAATTTATTTGAAATCAAAACTATCCTTAAAACGTTTAACAATAGTAACATTTTCTATAGAAAGCTTTTTGGGAAATATAACGATTTGAAAATGTATCGATATCTACAGCTTTCGTATTGAAGACTTACCAAGAACTATGATTTGCGTTGGCTATTCAAGAAAACGTCGTAGTATATTGGGCAGTGCGTTGGCTTATTAGACGTAAGATTGTGGTTCAAACCCCAGCCCAGACATCTCGAACAAAATGGAATACATATGTATAAAAAAATTTCTTCGGTTACTTTCCTGTCAGCAGGTTTTTGGCAATAAACTTTCAGATTAAACAAAATTTTCATGAAAAATTTTTTTAAAAAATTTGTCGTTCAGAGGCGACTTTAAACTCTCGGTCCCGCCACTAATGGATCAAAATAATACACGGGACACTGACTGAAGGTTTGTAATGATAGAATGTAAGAAAAATTTACGATATTATTAGAATAATTTAAACATATAGTGAATTTATCGATAACTGAAATTTAATTCTGTTAAAATGTGTCCATGTCAAGAATTTCCTCATGATTTTGTGTAAAAAATTTATTAAAATATGAACGAAATATTAGCCATTAACTAATCACTTGGTTAAATAGTTTTTAATTTTTAAAATATTTCCAAAATGTTGTCTTTAATTACATAGTTAGTAAATTAAAATCAGAGTTGTGAATTTGTGTAAAAAATGTTTGTTGGGTTACAACAAATACACTTAACCGTTAATAGAAATGTTGATAAAAATAAATAACAACATTAGTGTAATGCTGTTGTAGTAGTTCACAAAATATCGTTTAAATTCTCTTAAGAATCTGATAAAAGAAAAACAGAGCATATTTTAGGGAGCTGCTCTATTTTAGCGAATAGTAGAACACAGCAAGAATTCCATTGTGTCGACTGTTGACAACTCAATCATTCGTTTGCTCCCGCTAGTACATTCACCTGCATTTTTGTTTTCTATTGAAAAGTTATAATAAAAGCGAAAACCGTTAAGAAAAGTAAATAAAAATAATTAAATGCCAGCTGTGAGAATAAGTTAAGAAAACAAAACAAAAAAAAAAACCGGCAATAGAAACGAAAACAATTGTCGATTTTGTGTTTAGTTTCTCAATATCAAACGCTTTGTAATCTAATCACTGGAAATCGAAAATAAAAACCAAATTTTATTGTGAAGCAAATAATACCACTAAGTCGAGTCAATGAGGGGTTTGTGAATTTGTAAAGAAAAAACTGAAAATTGTGAAAATATTTCTCGGGTTAATTAAAAATTTTTCTTTGAAATCTTACTCAATGAGTTTGTGAAGTAGAAATTCACCTCCTTGGTCTCCATACTTCAATAATTAATTACCTAGATTAAATTATTTGACAAAATTTCAATGTTTTTTTTTTCATTCACTTTTCTTTATTAAAATAAAAAGTTATGTTTTCTGTCATGAGATATAAAACTTAATTATTTGCCTTAAAATATAGCACCTTGTCTCCTTAACTTATTGAAATTGTATATGATGTATTAGTATCACTTACATTCTAGGTGTATTGGGCACCATAACTTTAAGTAGACCTGGAATTACTTCCGCTTGTATAGTACCATAACCTACTCGCTCACCATCCACTGTTATAATGCCCTCTTCATCCTGCGGTTCTATGCGGAAAGCCGTAACCGGCACTACTTGTATGTGACTGGTGGGAGCATCTGCTAAATGGGTGCCAGAACTCATATTTAAAAGGAACTGCATTAACTGACCACGACTTATACCCGCTCTTATGATAACCAAGTAAATAATGCCATCGTTCAATTTCGAATCGGGAGCAAACAGGCAGTCGGTAGCCAAATGAGTTGTATAGGCAGCTTGGACCAGAACAAATTCACCCTCTTCGGTTATCCAATCCGAGGTAAGCGATTTATCCAGCGCGGGTATAGAAGATTGCAGAGCGAGAGTATTATATTCAGCATTGGCCTGTTCAATTTTACTTAAGATACTATTGGTAGTGCTGCGATTAGATCTGAGGCTTTGGCCAGCCAATGAATAATAGGCGGTACGACGTGATACAGCCGAGTGCCAACTGTCAACATTCGTTTTATAACTTATAATATCAGCAAATTCTTCGTTGTCACCCGCAGGCAATTCTTCATCGCCTACAGCATCATTGAATTCTTCATTATCATCGTCTTCAGCATCATGGAAACGTCTTAAAATGGAACAGGGTTTTGGTTCTTGTGTGCTGGGTAAAACTTCCGAAGAATTTTCCTTTTTTCGCCGTGGCAGATAAGAAACCTTACCTTTGTAGGTTCTTAGGCGCACTAAACGGTGTATGGACCATAACGTAAAACGTTGGGCTCCTATAGATCTCAGTTTTTCACTTTCTATGTCAATATCGGCTATAATACCCCAGCCCACCGAGAGAAACGAATACATTTCGGTTAAATTGCCTTTGGCTTTAAGTTCTACTCTTACCACATCCATTGGAGCACTACGACCCGATACACACGTCAAAGTGGCATTGACGATGGGTTTGGGTTCGTAAGGCTCATCGTAGACATAAGCTATGCTCTTGGCCAACCCATTGCCGGAACCACAAGGCACTATACCCATAGGCAATTTGCTTGTAATTGTACGCCAATCTGGCCTTTCTAATATGCCATTTATCACCTCGTAAAGTAAACCATCTCCTGAGGCCACTACTATGCCCGAATATTTTTGCACAAGATCTTTACGCTGTTTGACAAATTCTCGGGCAAAATTGGCATGTGTAGTAACCACCAACTCGTATTGAACCTCGGCTTCTTTGAGCACAGGAGCCATTTGTTTCTGAAACATTTCTCGCCCTTTGCCCTTCCCCGATTTGGGGTTTAGTAATATAAGCAACGGTTTAGAGTCCATGACTATTTCCTCCTCCAAGCTCTTATTGAATTTAATAGCGTCACGCCAACGTTCAGCGGATTTTAGATTCTCTTCGTATTTGAGGAATGAACGAAAACGTAAAATTCTCACAGTTCTCATGCGTCTCGGCGGCTTGTCTTTCTTAACATAGGCGTAGATGTAAAGGTAGGCCGAAATATCCTTTTGTTCGCGGTTCACGGCACTTTGTTGCTGCTCCTTGTCTTCATCACTCAAACGTTTGCAGGAACTTAAACCTCCTGGTGTGCGCTTCTTTAGTTTGGAACCACAAAAACTACCCACAATGTCCTCGAGTCTTATTAACTGTTCGGTTATTTGATCGTCTTCTGGTGTTTCACGCCTCAAAGAGATGCCAGTGCCATTCAGCTGGACTTGTATTTTTAGATTGTGTTTCTTTTTCGAGCTATGGTTGATGTAGAAGTTCTCTGTTAATTCTATAGCTTCTCCGGGATTTGATGAGCTGCGTAGTAATAGAGACGGCGACTGAATGGTATTGCCGCTACTGTCATTGCTAATATTCGAGTTGAAATTATTGTTTCCATATGTTTCGGCGGCAGTCATTGTTCTTTCTTCGTTGTAGCACTCTAGCTTTCTTGGTTGTCTATATGGACGGAGAGGGAATTTCAAAATTTGTCATTACAGAAAGAAAGAAAGAAATTTTCTTTGTTTAACCACTTACCTATGGTGTAAGAGTAAATAATTATTATTTGTTTTATTTAAAAACAGTCTACTTTACGTTCCCTCCCGTCCAAATGGTTGATATCAGTCGTTCCTCTACTGACAAATGTTCATATCGAACTAAATAATAAAATAGAAAATAATACATACACTCAATTTTTTTTTATTTTATATTTTTATCAAGTCTTCTTTTAAATATTGAAATAAAATGTTTTATCAGTTATTTTGTGTATGTTTTTGTTTTTATTTTCGCATTTTACCAATAACTGTTTAATAGGAGTAAAGATAGCCATTCCGCCCTTGCGACACGCTACAGGTGGTGAGTTAGTATCGATCGATCTAGGAGGTTCAGTTAATTATTTTTGGCAAATGTTCGCGTTTAAAAGCTTAAAAAATGTTTCAAAATAATTGAAACATTTTATATTTATTTATGAATAATAATTTTGTCAGTTGAGAGCTAATCAAAGTACTCATCCAATAACGTTGGTCGCTTAACGCTTGTGTTGTAATTACACATTGTCACCACCACATTGTTTCTTATGATAAAACTTATTTCCATGCAATTGTTGTTGTTGATGAGCAGTTACCAAAAACTCAGTCAGTCATTTTGATGGACAATTGAACATGGTTATGTGTTGGATGTGTCATAAATCTCTTTTGTTATTGTTGTGGAATGTGTAGACACTGTTATTGTTATTGCTTGTATTACACGTTTTCTCTCTACACATTTCTAAAGCGTATAGACATGTATGTACATACGAGTAGTCCTCTGAGAGCAAAACTTTTTGATTACAAGACGCACATAAGAAGAAGCAGACATAAAATCATTGAAATAAAGAATGACTTCATAAATTAAATGTCATTAATTTGTATTTTTAATTATAAAATTAAACCTGATTTTGTGGAATTTTTTTGATTTTATTTTTTTTTTGTTTTTTCGTTTTTTTAACTCTAATTAATAAAACAAATAAACTTTTATTTAAATATGTATTTTAATACGTTTAACGAAAAAAAAAAACAAAAAAAACAGCGCCATATTTAATCTTTGTAAGCATAAGTAGTGTCAGTTAAATGTCTTGTAAGCCATGATACAAACGGCAGTTTAATAATTCTTACCTTTTTTTGTTTTTCCTTAATCCGTGTGGATTTTTTCCAGTATTTGTGTATTCTTATCAGTGAAGTTAACAACTATTTTGTTTGAATTTTTAAATTTTTAAGTCGCTTTAAATAAATTGGCGATTTTAAGTTTTCTTTTTCTGATTATTTAGTCAAAAATTTTATCAATATTATGACATTTATTGTCGCAATCATTGTTTTTGTTTTTTCTCGCTTTCTCGTCACTTTGAACAGGTTTAGACCTTGTCCACCACCAACAATAGCGATCATAAACGATAACAGCGACGATCACAGCCAAAATAGCCAGCCAGCCAGTGGTACTGCAGAATTATTATGTTACCAATACGAGATTGCACAAGTTGTAGTTTTTTTTTCTTGATATTATGTAGTACATATGTATATGTATGTACGTATTTTATTCGATTTTATTATTTTATGTTTCCGTATTATAGTCGTAAACAGTAGTTGCACTTTCTAATCTGCTGTTGTGTGTTCGAACGTTCATGCGTTTTTACCACCTCTGCTCTGGACAGCTGATTACAAACTGAGTTCAAACTATAATAAAAAATAAAAAAATAAAATAAATGAATAAAAGCTTTTATTTTGTTTGTTTATTTATTTTTATATCATCATTATCTGTGTTTATTAAATAACAATTTGCTTTTGTTTACACTCTCCAAAAAAAATCTCTATCACTTTTACGCGTTTAAGCGCTTTTTATAAAAATTGTAGCGTTTTTAATGTCTAATTTATTGAAAATTGTAAAAAAAGATGCACATACACATACATAATTGGCCATTACAACCCTTCAGTCAGGATTACGGCCTAGCTTCTCAACACCACTCGTGTTGTGTGCATTAATTTTATACATGAGTGGCGTGACCTACAGTTTAAAGTCGACTCCGTACGACAGATTTTTTGAGAAGTTTTTCATGGCAATATTTACTCTCAGAGTTTTTGCCAGAAATCTGCTGAGAGGAAGTCGCCGAAGAAATATTTTTTCATATTTCATTTTGATGTCTGACCTGGGATTCGAACTCGGGCCTTTCGTCTAATAAGCCAACACACTACCTACTAGACCACGGCGACTTCAAAAGATAAAAAAAGATGCGTAGTTTCAAAACGTAACGGTTGATCATTTCGGAATTTTACTTTTTAACATTTTTTATGTTTATTAAATATAAACATAGAAGTCGCCGTGGTTTAGTAGGTAGTGTGTTGGCTTATTAGACGAAAGGCGAGAGTTCAAATCCCAGGTCAGACATCAAAACGAAAATATGGAAATATTTCTTCGGCGACTTCCTCTCAGCAGATATCAGGCAAAAACTCTGAGAGTAAATATTGTCATGAAAAACTTCTCAAAAAATCTGTCGTACGGAGTCGACTTTAAACTGTAGGTCCCGCTACTCATGTATAAAATTAATGCACACAACACGAGTGGTGTGAGAAGCTAGGACATTGTACAATGGGTCAATTCGACCTCCGGGTACTGTATTTGTCACAGTTGACAAGTACACGTCCTCTAACCTAACCAAACTTAATATAAACATGCCATGATCGCTTACCCAACCAAAATGGGCCTAAACAGTAAAACTCCAAGAAGGATTTGGAAAATAGGAAACAAGAAAAGTGTTTTTCTACGTTCTATTTGAAAGGAAACCCATATTTTTACCTACATAAATATAAAAAATATATATTTATTCAGCAAAAAAAAATCATTAAATTAATTAGTTGTCGACTACTCACCAAAGATTCTGCCAATGATAGCACAGCCGAAAAGCAAATGATAAACTGTATCCTCCTTTTCGTTATCACAGCTACAACTATGGTTAATTAATTCACTAGGTTAATATGTCGGGTATGACCTGTAATTGGCGAGTGCAAGCGCCACATACCGCATTCGCGCCAAACAAGTCTTGAAATATTCTACTGCTGATAACACTCTTCTGGTGTCGACTGAATTGACCTTAATCCGTAAGATGATGGAAGCATTCCTGTTAACGACAAGTGATGAGCTTCACTGATTTCCGTATGTCAATAGTATAAGAAGTCGTTTTTAGTTTAAATTTGTCGTCAACACTGCTTGTGTTTACGCTCATTTGATTTTTAAATGAATTCACTCTTCAAAACAATCTCTTGCTCGCTTGCTCTTTTGCTCTCTTCTCTTATTAAGTTCCTCTTAACGTTGTTAATTTGTTAAGTTTTAAATCTGCCTTCATTGTATAGTATACAGTGTATACTTAACCACTTGACAACATTTATTGTTGTTCATACATATATTAACAATAATTTTAAACCTTTGGACTTAATTGTTTTGATTCATCAAATTAAGATTTTATTGCTTTTGTTATTCTTCTTCATCTCCGTCATTTAAATATATATTCTAGAGATTGTCAACAATATGTCATACGTTTTAACTCCAGGGGGGGTTTATTTTAATGCGAGCTTTAACCTTTGTGTAAGAGATTGTCTTTGTATGTGTGTTCATAAGTCATTTGTTTGTTGCCAAAATATTCCGTTATTGACTCGCAATTGTTTTTGCAATTAGTTTTTTACTTTACTTATTAGCCTTCTTAAAAACGCATAAATTAAATACTTAAGTACTAGTTATTATTGTTATTTTGTTGCATTATTATTATTATTGTATTTATTTCCATACACTGTGATTTAACATTAATCATCTAGCTACTATTTAAACAAGAACAAAACGTCAAGCAATAATTATTGTCTTGAATGTTTTTGTTTTCTTTTCATTTTCAGTTGGGATTTGCATTTTCTTTGTTTATTTGTTTAAATATTGAAAATAGTATAACGTATCTAATCGTTAACGTTCGTCAATTAATTATTACGTTAATCTAATAAAATGCATTTGTTATTTGCATATGATACAGTGCGTAACGAAATTAAACTTCTGGTATTGAACGAAAATTTAACAAAATCGTTTGAAGCTACAATTAAATTTAAATCTTTGAATATATTCCATTACTACGTTATTTATTAAAAAGACCGCAGTCCCATTGAGCTAGAATTTAATCGAAAATATACCGAACTTGTTTGCTAATAAGGAGTAAAGTTAAATGATACTTCGGAAATGATACTTCGTTCAAGCAGGGAAAGATTTAATTCACATAAGCATCAGGTCAAGCATCTCCAGTTAAACGAAGTATGATAAATTATTTCTTCGGAGCAGATTTCTGGCAAAAACTCTGGGAGTAAATAAAATTCTCATGAATTGTTTCTCAAAAATCTGTCGTTCGGAGTCGACTTCAAACTGTAGGTCCCACCGCCCATGTATAAAAAAATTAACGCACACAACATAAGTGGTGTGAGAAACTAGTTCGTAATCCTGACTAAAAGGTTGTAATGTCCAATTAAAAAAAAAGCATGACCTTTTTAATTTATGATTTTATAGTCTACTTTTTAAATATAAATTGGACCATACGGACGTCGTTAAATATGACTTCAAAATGTTGTATGAAAATTTTTTTACACGAGCTGCTAGTTTCATCTTAATTACTTTGTAATTGTTATTGCAATTTTGTTCGCCACTGTTGTTAATTTGCATACTCATTTGTTGTTGTTTATTTTATAATGTCATAAAACTTCATTCATGATTTTTTTATTATCTGCATGTGTGTGTGCTTATTTTAACCCTCTAATGCACAAGATCGCTTTTAAGCGTTCATAAGTTTTTTGAATTGTCTCTTAAATTTTCTCATGATTCACATAAATACAGTGATTTCTTCCGGAACCGTACATTCCATAGATTTGTATTCTATTAAGTTTTATAATTGAGATAGAAATTTTCACCTAAACCGTTAATGCTTAGAACTACCGTTCGAAAACCATTTTGTCAACGTAGTTACCAGGAACTTTTCCAGATGCTTTGATCATAGTATATGTCTGCGAAATTTCTTTCAATGTTGCTTAATTTTGCATCACAAAATCATAATTATTGTCGTCTGTAAAAAAATGTTAGTGATGTTGACATCACATCTTTAACGTTTTTGTGACAGAAAGTGGTGAAAGACACTTAGACTGAAAGAATAATAGGAATTCGACAAAATGTCGGGGTGTTGTTAAATATTTTCTTCAATTACTTCAAATGTTATTTTAAAGGAGCTCTTAACACGTTATCGATTAAACGCAGTGTCTGATTTTTCAGTGAATTTTTTTTCAGATGGATGACTAACTTGCTAACATATTTTTTATACACTTTTAATATGTCATAAATTAATAGCACTATAGATACTTGTTTGAGATAACATTATGATTAATTATTAATTTAAAGCAAAACTTATCGAAAAATATCGATAAAAATATACAAATATAATAAAAAAAAAGTGTAACCAAATGTTTTTTTATTGCTTTATAGCCTCTAGAGTAAATATTATGAAATACAGGCTATAGGGTATACGGAAAACATTTAAGTCCCTGTGACTATAAAGCTCTGCATGTGAATTGCTCCTTTTGTTCAGGCACAATGCAAACAAAATTCTAGTTTAAGTTGGAAATATTTTTTGAATGCGTTCAGCATGCGATTCTAATCAAATCCATTTAGTAAAGAGTGAGAAGTGGGAATATTTTTTTTTACTATAATGCAATGCAATTCCGTAGTAATTTCGTTTGCGATAACATTTATTAAATATTGTAGAATAATTACGTACATGTTTAATTAATAAATTTAATTTTTTTATTGATTATTTCTTTCACTATTTTTTATTCGACACTTAATTTGTTTACATTATAGTTCAGTGCATTCAATTTCACACAATGCACAGTGTGTATGAAAAGTATTCGTACAAATAGTTGTTTTATAATATCAGTAGTGATATGTTTTTGTTTTTTCTTTAGTTTAAGTCTTATTTTAAGGTATTGTAGACCGTGGGGTCGCCTGTTTCGGAATCCTTGATATCGTGGATATATAGTGAGATATTTGGAGCAATTCCTATATACATATCCACAACATCGACTATCCTACCCAGACACTGTTGACAGGATGAATTTTTCTTGCCCGATTTCCCAAGTTCCAAAATTATTTGGTATATACTACTAATTGGATTCTATTAGGGACACTTTAAGCTACATTTTGTATATATTTGGACATCTGCAGCGAGTCTCATTTTGTCACAATGTCTATCATCCTACCCAGACACTATTAACACAGTGGATATTTCAAGCCCGTTTTCTCAAGTTCCAAAATTATTTGGGATATATTACTAATTGGGTTTTATAAGCAGACCACAATTTGTACCACAATTTGTATATAGTGGGACGGACATCTGCAGCAAGTCCCATTTTTTCACAAGAGCGATCATCCTACCCGGACACTTTTAAAACAAATATTTAAACTCTTAACATTGATCTGTTAACTTTAATGTTAACTTTGTTAATATTTTTAGTTTTTATCTTTTTTTGCTAGTTAAATTCGAATTTATGTTCACACACATAATTTACTTTTTAATGATTTAATAATATGGTGTATTCTATACGTGACAGAATAAAACATTTTTTTTTTTTAAATATGCAAATGTCATCATCATTTTAATGGTATAAAATGTACAATCAAAGTGACATTTTCTAAATGTTATCACGCATATGCCTTAACCTTTCTTTTTTTCCGGTATTTAAAAAACTATTTTAATGTTAATAATATTGATTTTTTTATTATTTTATTTCCGTTTAAGGATACACCTAATTCTCTTTTTACACGATAGATATGTTTTCAACAAATTTGTGTTAAAAGGGAATTAGGTGTACTCGTATATGGCGGGAGCATAATCTATGACATTAATTAAAAACTTCGTAAATCTCTCTCTCTCCCTCTCTATTTGTTCTATGAGAATCAAGGAATATTAAAAATCGTATTAAAACAAAACTTTTCGTGTAAAAAAATAATTTTTTCTTTTTAACACGTCTTAAATCAAATTCTTGAAATAAGAGAATTAGATGACTTAAAATTTCAAAATTCTTAAATAAATCAAAATTTTAAACTGGTTTATAAGTCTGAAATTAAAATATAGTCTTAAACCAGACCAGCCCAGTCCAGCTCGAAGAAAATATGAAAAATACTTCTTCAGCGACTTCTTCTCAGCAGATTTTTAACAAAAAACTCTGAGATTGAATAAAGAGATATGTCCTTCGCAGTCGACTTTTAACTGTAGGACTCCCCGAAAAAATTAACGCACACGACAAGGATGGCGTGAGAAACTAGGTCGTAACCCTGACCGAGAGGTTATAATGACCAAATACGTATGTAATATGTATATTTGGAAAAATACTTAATTTTTCAATTTTATTAATTTCAATAAGAATAATTTTTTTTTTAATTCAAAGGTTTAGGTTCGTCTCTCTTTCGTTTCTCGAATTTTTGTCTATTTTTGTAATTATTTAAGATTTTCTTTCCTCACTTTTCCCAATTTTTCAGTTATGTTAACTTAGCAGTGTCTGTTAACAGAACATTCACTGTAAAAAAAAAAGAATATAAGATTCGCAGCTAACTTCACACACATGAAAGGAACACCTATTTCTAACAAATTTTTCCTCTAATATGGATTTGTACAAATAGGGAGTAATGAAGCTTGGGGGAATTAATATTTTGAATAAAATTATGTTCGAAAACTCTAACATGTACATTGGGTTGTCTGGTTCCTAGTAACATTCCATAGGGACTGAAAACATTATAACTCGAATGTCTGTCATAGTCATTACATTGGAGTTGTGTGCTAAACAAATTTAAACTTTTTTAGAGAAAACGTACGTATATAAATCTGTTTTTCAAGCTTATACATATTTTTATTATTTTTTGTAAGTTGTTTAAGTTGTTAATTTCATAAAGTTAACCTGTTTACATGGTAGTTTTTATATGAAGATAACAGTATAACTTTTTAAAATATATTTCTCCATTGATAAGTGTTTTTCTTTTAAAGTGCAATAAATTTTACAAAAAATGAAAATAATTTAAATTTGTATTTAAATTTAGCGAAATAGATATTTATATTGCTTCACATTTCTGTTTTATCTAAACAATTACACTGAAAGAAATATTCAAAGGCAGTCATATTCAATTCCTCAATCGTTTATTTTACTAAATCGATGATTTACATTTTATCAGGCGATAGAGCAGCTTCCATTTCTTAGTTTCTTGCACTCTACCTTCATGACTAATTTTTGTTTTCTCAGTGTATTAACTATCATCATAATTTTCAATAGTTTTTGTTGTTTTTGTTTCAATTTATATAACATTTCGTTCGTGTCTATTTGTTTTTAATTTTTCTTTCTCTTTTAAAAGCATTTATTATTTAGTCAGCCATTAGAAAAATCAGACAATAACTAATACGTCGTCAAGAGTGTGGTGGAATAAAAAAACAAAAAAACATTACGATGGTAATGTTTTAAACTTTAAAGATTCGCCTTTTAAAAGTGATTTATTAAATATGAAAAAGATTTTCTGTAAACATTTCGATTAATTTTGAAGCATTAAAAATAATTTTTTTAAATGTTGGAAATTAAAATGTCGAAAAGCCAAATTGGCCAAAGTTAATAACGTTGGGAGAAAGTGATTCATGCATTCAGTGGTGGAGAATGACGTTCAATATACTAACGACATGATTTATTATCATTTTAATGATTTTTTTTTTCTGTAAAAAAAACTTTTTAATGCGATATGTTTATACAGATTATCTTTAATACAGTGCGGTATAAAAGATATTTAATGTACAATGCGGTTGTTAAACCGTTCTGCAATGAAACGAATTAGACTTACGAAACCTGATCACTCTATCCTGAATAAAGTTTAAAGACTATTGCCTCTTGCCACGCGGGGACCGTTGGTTAGTCTGAAGGCAATATGCTTTTAAAATATTTATTTTAAGAGGGTCTCATACAAATCGATGCTGAGAATTAATAGGGCGATGGGCAGCTGCTGTAAAAGGTTTTTCACAATTATTCAATGTTTTCAGCTCTGAACGTTGGGCGCTGTGACAAAAACGCCCGAAAATTTAAGATTCCAAAGGAATTGAACTATCCAAAGCTATTACATTGGTCCTAATAGTCACCTAGTGAATCTAATAATTTTAGATATTTCTGTGAATTTAGAATTAAATGGTTTATGTAAATTTTTTTCTACAACTATGTTCGTACAAGTGTTGTCAACCATTAGCATAGAGTTATCTACGCATTATTAATGGATTTATAAAAAGAAAACCTGACCTACATTTCCATTGGTTTTTCCTCACATTATTTTATTGAATTTTGCTTTTGGCCCAAAGGATATTTATCATGCTGTAAATCCTATATTTTTAACAATCCATTAAGTATTCATATCCCTATTTTCTTTTAGGCTTTTTGTCGGCCAAGGTTACTTACACACTAACATGTTTTTTTTTGTTTTTTGTTATTAACCAAAATTAAAATATTCATGCCATAGGCGTTTTTTGTTTACTATTTTATTTTATTTGTTATTGTATTTATTTGCTGTGGTTTTATTGTTTAAGCCACCACCAAAACCAGAAAAAAAAGACCAATTATTACCTAAAACAAGCCAACAATTGCTGGCACTGGCACAGCCACATCTCCTCTCTCTCTCTCTCTCTGTTAACCGGCGGCTTTAATTTGTTTTTAAGTGTTTTGTTGTTTTGTATTCTTCATACACACACACATATGTATATCGCCTTTAGAATTTGGGTCATTACCACCACAAATATTTCTTTGTTGTTGTTCTCTTTTTCTTTTCTTCTCACACTCACTGTACTCTTTAAGAGTATATGATGATTGTATGTACAGATTTAGATTTACATACATATATTGATACCACCGTTATATTATTGTTAATATTAAGGATTACACTTCACTTTCTATTTAAAGTGAGATAAGTTAACAAGTGTTGTTAATGCGGAAATTTATTGAAATGAAAACACACAAAAAAAAAAGAGACACAATTATTGTTATAAATAAAGATTTAAAATTAAATGAAAAAAAAACATTAAATTTCTTGCTATACAGTGAGTGTCAAACATTTACATGCTTTACTTCTAAAAATTATACTTCAATTAAAAATAGTCGTTGATGATTACTGTCTCTTCTTTGTCCTGTGAATGTATAAACAAATATCTCGTTGCATATCACTCATGATCTGTTATTGCGCGGACCCAAGCTCAGCAATTACTAAGAATTAAACGAGTTCAAACCACATTATCTTGACGGTCAGTTGACATTTAAAGGACGAAAAATGTTTTCGGAATTTAAATGTTGTCATAATTATTTCTTCCTATCTAATCTAAAACTTTAATTTATAATTTTCAATTTTGTCTTTTCAGATTCTCAATGAATTAATAATAATATGAAGTAAATTATTTCTTCAATAAACTAAAGAAACCAACGAACATAACAAGGGATCATGTTAAATATTTATTGAATTTCAAAAACAAAAAACTAGGAAATTATTTACAACGTTTCTGTTGTTGGAAATTATCCTAAAAACAAAAGTAAAGAAGCAGCAGAGTAACATTATACACAAATTTACACTTCCAAACAGTTCCATTATCCATATACTAGAGCATAGGCAAATCAAAACATTGGCCGACAATACTGCAAATAACATTTTAAGGTAATAAAAACATTTGGCAATGACCCTGACAACTGCCAGTGCTACAACAGCCAATAACACACAGGAACCCTTAAGCAGTGGTAAGAAAATGGAAGTCAAATGTACGCCAGTTACTGTTACTACTGAAGAAAATTTACCCACCTCCGAAATGGATTTATTAGCAAAATTGGAAGCAGCCAATAAATTAATTGAAAGCGATGCAAAATCTTTGAATTCGTTGCATTCCACACACAGTCGTAAAAATTCCGACACTAGCCAGATATCGATAACGTCAAGTGAGTATTAATACTTGTTGTTTGTTTGTCATTTTATTGTGCCTTTTTGACTTTTTCCTTGCTAGATGGCAATTCGGTGGCTGAGGAAGATGTTTGGAATACATGGGCAAACATATGTGCCGATTGGGAAGGCGCTTTAAAACGTAAAAATCCCTGTGTACGAGAATTTGTACGACGTGGTGTGCCACGTCATTTCAGGTATTTTAACTTTCACACACAAAAGAAAAAGAAGGAGCAGTTTACTTAAACCATAATGTTTATTTTATCCAGAATTATTGTTTGGCAACAATTGTGCGGTGCCAACGATGCCGACAAGAAACAATATGCCGAATATATTAAAGCCACTTCGGCTTGCGAGAGGGTTATAAGACGTGATATTGCCCGTACTTATCCGGAAGTGGATTTTTTCAAAGAAAAAGATGGTCCTGGCCAAGAGGCATTGTTTAATGTTATCAAAGCCTATTCTTTACATGATCGTGAAGTCGGCTATTGTCAGGGTTCTGGCTTTATTGTTGGCCTTTTACTGATGCATATGCCTGAGGAAGAGGCTTTTGCCGTTCTCGTACAAATAATGCAACAACATCGAATGCGTGACATGTTTAAGCCCTCCATGTCAGAATTGGGTTTGTGCATGTATCAATTGGAGAATTTGCTGCAGGAACAAATACCCGAAATGCATATACACTTCCAACAACAGGTGAGACCATAACTGATTTCAAATTGAAATGTTTGCATTATATCGAATGCTCTTTAACATCTCTCTAAAACTTGCTACTATACACTTTTATCTAAAAAGATGAAACAGTCATAAATGAAACAGCCGCGATAACCAAAACTATCACAACAAGAATCTCTCGAAATAATTGCAAGATAATCCAATTTCGATTGTTTGTTGTTCATTGGTTGTTTTACAAATGAAATTTAGTGTTGTATAGAATCTTTCGTTCCTCCAAAAGGAGACACCTTAAAGCGTATAGAGACTTAGATGTTGAATTCTAACCACTGTTTGAATGTGTTCGGATGTTGCCGATCATGTATTCTACAGAGCATATGTTCGGTATGAAAGCACGGTCAACACAATTATTCAATATCACCAATAATCTATTAAAATCTATAAATTTGAATTTCTTCTTCTTGTTTTGTTTTAAAATTAAAACCTTTTCTATTTTATTTATTCTCTCAGGCTTTCCAAACAACCATGTATGCTTCCAGTTGGTTCCTTACACTGTATACAACCTCTTTAAGTTTAAATATTTCATCACGCATAATGGATGTTTTCCTAAGCGAAGGTATGGAATTTATATTCAAAGTCGCTTTGGCACTACTACTTTTGGGTAAGGATACCATACTGTCTTTGGATATGGAGGCCATGTTAAAATTCTTCCAAAAAGAATTACCCAAGAAAGTAGATGCCGATCCAGAAGCTTTCTTCCAATTGGCGTATTCCATTAAAATCAATACGAAACGAATGAAGAAAATGGAAAAAGAATATCAAGATGTCAAAAAGAAAGAACAAGAAGAAATGGTTGAATTGAGACGTTTAAGAAGAGAGAATCGTTTGCTAAAGCAGCGTAACGAACTTTTAGAGGCTGAGTCAGCTGAATTGGCTGACCGTTTGGTTAGAGGTCAGGTGTCAAGAGCTGAAGAAGAGGAAACAAGGCAAGTAAACAAATTAATAAACATATTAATTTAATTTTATTTAAAAACTATTTTAGCTTTGCTATACAAACTGAACTCATGCAGTTGAGACGTTCCTATTTGGAAATTTCCCACCAACTAGAGAATGCCAATGAAGAAGTACGCGGTTTAAGTTTACGTTTACAGGAAAATGTGAGTTTCCCTGACAAAAGCATTCATATTTAATTTAAATTTACTTTTTATTTATTTATTTTTCTTTGAAATCCTTTAAATCCACTCCCTTAAAAAACCTTAAACGAAAAATGTCATCATCAATCCTATTAAGTTTTCTATTTTTCTTTTGTGCTCACACTCTCATCATGCTGTATCTAATCACTTACTCACTCACTTATATACTTACTTATACATATATGTATTATTTTAATATACAATATAATTCTCTGGATAATGGCTAAAATAATTTTCTGTTTTGTTTCTTCCCCCTTTTTTTGTGTGCATAAATTATTTCTTTTGTTTTTTTCGTTTTATATTTTAAAAAATAAAAAATAAATATTTTTAATGGTTGTGGTGATACAATTTACATTTTATACAAAAAACAAAACCAAAAACAACAAACTACATCTTACATATTTTTCTAAAACACTAAAACACAACAACAAATACAAAAACCCATAATAAATATGTATGTGTACTTAAAAAATACAAATGCGCAGAATGTACCCCTTGAAAGCGTAAGTAATTTTATTTAATGTTTTAAATTAAAAAAAATAAAATAAAATAAAATAAAATATGTATTTAAATTCATTTATACTCATAACTGTGTGTGTACATATACAATATCGATAACAAATGAAACAAGTGATAAATATGGAAAGAAAAAACTGCACAATTCAGAAATTCCATATCTAACGCTTTTCATTCATTCTATAAATTAATCAAATTAATCTTAGGTCATAGAATAGATCGCACTACTTAGAAAAATTGGAAGTTCTAGTCAGTAAGCATTGTATTACAAATTAAAGAAAACTACAATTTTGTGGCATAGTTTTCTATGTTTTTAACGTATTCGTTAATATTTATTTCTGTTTCTTTTTTTTCTTTGTACCATTAACTGATCGCTTTTAATCATCTAATAATCATGCTTATTTTATTATTTTTAAATCTATAAAAACTTAACTTAAAAAAAAAAAAACAAAAAGATAACATCTTTTGAATGACGCCTGCATGTCTTTAAATTGTTTGCATTTTTATTGGATTTAATACATTAACAGTGTTCATTTAAAACTTACTACTTTAGAACAATTCGAGGCAATCTTCCCTTGATGAATTGTGCATGAAAGAGGAGGCTTTAAAACAGCGCGATGAAATGGTCTCGTGTCTTTTGGAGGAATTGGTTAAGGTACGCCAAGGTCTGGCCGAAAGCGAAGATCAAATACGAAATCTAAAAACCAAAGTAGAAGAATTAGAGGAGGATAAAAAGACTTTGCGTGAAACAACGCCAGATAATTCAGTGGCCCATTTACAGGACGAACTAATAGCCAGTAAACTAAGGGAGGCTGAGGCCAGTCTCTCATTGAAAGATCTCAAACAACGTGTACAGGAACTAAGTACACAATGGCAAAGACAATTGCAGGAGCAGCGTAATGAGCAAAATTCACATCCTGTCGATTCCACGCCAAAGAAACTTTTAACAAATCTATTCGATTCCTCTAAATCAAATGAACACACACAAAAATTAGAAGAAGAGCTAATGACTACACGCATCAGAGAAATGGAAACGTTAACCGAATTGAAAGAGTTGCGTTTGAAAGTCATGGAATTGGAGACTCAAGTTCAAGTATCCACTAATCAGCTGAGACGTCAAGATGAGGAAAATAAAAAAATTAAAGAGGAGTTGGAAATGGCTTTGTTACGTGAAAAAGAATTGTCCAACAAGGCTAGAGAACAACAGCACAGGTACATTAATCATGTCTTTGGAAGTTATTTTCGTTAAATGCTTCAACTAATTAATTTAATTGCAGATATTCGGATTTGGAATCTCGCATGAAGGATGAACTAATGAATGTGAAAATCAAATTTACCGAACAGTCACAAACCGTAGCTGAATTAAAACAGGAAATATCCAGATTAGAAACTAAGGTAAGTGAAGATTTCTTTGCTAAAACATATTGTTTTGTTTACTAATCAATATATTTTTGTTTCCTAGAACTCCGAAATGTTAGCCGAAGGGGAATTACGTTCGAATTTGGATGAATCCGATAAAGTACGCGATCTGCAAGACCGAATCGCTGACCTAAAAGCTGAGGTATGTTCAAAATTTATTTTCTTTTCACTTGTTATTTGTTATTGACGAACCAAGTTCCCCTAATCCAAAAGCAATTTTGTTTTTATTTTATTTAAATTCGTTTAATTTTACTCATCGTAAATACTCGTGTATATAAACAATAATTTCACCTTTACACTTTATACTTTTAAATTGGTTTTGGTTACTTTTATTTTCTTTGTTATTATTAATAATTTCTAATCATATAAATTCCGTTTTTATTTAATTTTAATTGTGATATATTTTGTTGAAATCAATACAAAGCTTCATACACAATTTAACAAACAAAGTAACGACGCTAATATAATCACCACATTTTTCACTCATCACAAATCAAATCAACTACTCATTTCACTTTGAAAATTCACTTTTCTTTATAACAAAAAAGAGTTCCTATATCCCTTACTTTTCTTTGTATATGTTTTATATTTTCATTTTTGTTTGTTTAAAAGAAAATTTTTAAAATCTGAATTTTTTGTCTTAAAAAACCAAGAATTTTTCATCACCCTAAAACAAATTGTTTTTCATTTTGTATGTTTTTATGTATTTTATTGATATTCTTATTATAGTATACCACTACGCCTATAACAAGTCCCGATACTGAACCTTGGAAGTGGATAAGTTAAACGTAATTCGAATAAATCAAAAAAAACAAAACAAAAAAGTTTTACATAAGCAGGTCATTATTATTTTTATAATTTCTATAATTGACTACCTAGTAAAACAAGAACAACAATCATTCCTTCTTATTTATTTGTTTTGTTTTTCTCGTATATATTTCATATATTGAATGCCATATAAAAAACATGTTCGAATCTAAATCGTTGTTTCAAAAAGTTATAGTTTTTTCTTTAGTTTGGTTTTTAATTTCCATTACATACATATTTACCTTTGTCTGAATAATTTTGCATGATTGTTGTTGTAAAATAATTTTAAAAATTTTAAAAATCAATCCATGACATTAATCATGGTTGTCAAATTAGTTTTTTCTCATCTTTTATTTAAACTGCATTTCAAAGTTCATATAGAAGTTTTGTTTTCATTTTAAAAGAATTATATTCGAAAATCTAATTTTTAAAGGATTTCACTAGAATTGAGTTAGTTATTACTATTAATAGAATGAAATTTTATATTAACAGTTTAGTTTATATTAAAAGCAGTTTATAGTTGGATTAGATATTTTTGTTTTTAGAAACTTTAAATTCGAAATTATTTTGGTTTTTAGAGACTAGTCGTTCAGTCGTGGTTTTTGTAAATTCTGATTAAATATTAAATTTTTTTAATTAATTTAAAGAGGTTGTTTTCTGTACAAACGACATGTTTTTATTTGTTATATTAAATATTTTTTGTTAGTATGACTTTCACAAATTTCTCGTATACGCAAGCTTTGTTCTAGGTAAAGTTTAATTTACTTTCCGTAAATGTTAACTCAGAACCATAAGAATCTACTTTATTTCTTTGAAAGTAATTGCGCTCAGAATTTGATACACAGAGTCAACTTGTTTTTCTTTTGTCTCCAATAAAATTATGCACGAAACAATATTAGTTTTCAATTCCAAACTCTGTCGACAAGTAATTCTTCTCAAATTCTAGCCTCAAAGCACTTTTAGTTATAGAATTTCAATTTTTCATGTGTTTTCGAAACAAACAAAAAATAGTCGTAGTATTTCAAAGCAGGTGAACAAGGTAGCTAAGCAATTAAACGAGAACGAGCAACAGTCCAGGATTGTTTTCTACATTTTCGTTCAGTTTTGTTTTTGTATTGCAAGGTAACATTCGCTATTGCACTAAACGTTCAATCTAACTTACTACACCACGATAATGAAAGAAAGCATCTGGCAGCGGCAAAGGATAAGGGAGCAGATGCATTATCGTGTTGTGTCAGACTTGAATTAAATTTTTCTAAATTCCTTGTCATTTTGTGTGCTGCAATCGGAGTAAGAAATCTACTACAATGGTGTGGGTTTTTTCAATTTATATTCCTTGTTTCCGAAGTTATTACGAAGTACATATCCGTAACTCATTACCACCAAATCAGAATCATTCGACTTTTCCTTTACTGGTAAAATTGTATGGTTCAAAGCAACAGAATTTCATTAGCAAATTTGATTTACGTACCTATGTTGTTATGTCTCATTGGAATCATCGCGGATTTCTCTTAATAATTTATTAGTATCTGGTGTTATAGAAAACTCTTGCTTTTGGAACAAATCTCGTATGGAGTTTTCTAATCGAAATCCTTAGTTTTTGCAAAAATTATTTAGGCGTTATTGTGTTTAAAACGAATATTTACAAAACTCTGGTTATTTGTGTCTTATTTATTCATTCCCATGTCTTGTATTTGTTTTTAATTACGGTTTTGTACGATTTTATTTTATTTTGTATAGAATAATTAGTATATTTGTACATATATTGGAATATTTACTTACCGTGTACAATTGTTGTATATTTATTAAAGTCCATATTGTATATAAAATAATTACTAACACATAAAACTACATAAAAAAGCACATTTTATTAAATAAGAACAGATATTAACAAAACAAATATAACTCCTTAAAGCACTTTCATTAATTAACACTTTACGAAACGAGCATTTCAAATCTTAAACAACAATAAATACAAGCTTGCATTACATTATTTTTGTGCCATAAAAAGAAAATAAGCATGTTTAGCTTTTAAATGTAAATTTCTTTTAGAACCGTATTTAATAATTAATTTTTAATTTTGTTTCTTATTTCCAATCAAAAACTAAAAACAAATGTTTTTTAAAAATTGTGATACAAACAGTTAACCGCTTTAAAAAGTCGAGGTAAGTTTCTACCAGTTACGAAACTGCGTAGCTCCTCGATACAGTCAATCGAATCAGCTGAAAGTGATTTTAATGATTTAATGAGCATGCGTCGAGAAAGTACCGAATTATCGTCATAATATTTAGTGATGTTTTTATAAAAACAAAACATACAACCACAACAACAACAACTAAACTAAATATTTAATATATTTAAAAACAAGAAAATAAAATTAATTAATTATTTAATGTAAGAATTTAAAACAAAAAATCCCAAAAGAAATAAAACTTAATTCACAAGTATGAAAGAGAATGAAAGTTTTTAGAAAATAAAATGCAATTTTTTTATTATTATTATTATGAATTGAATTTATGCATACATACATATATATATATATTAATATAATTATATATTAATTTAACTTATATTAAATGTTTATTGATAAGTAAATACATATTTTATATTTAAAAAAACGGAACATTTTTATAAAAAAAAATTAAAAATTTAAAGAAAAAAATTATTATGATGTTGTATACATGCAAAGTTTACATTTCGTTTACCGTAAGACAGTTTTGCGAACGAATTTTTAGAAAAAAAATTATATTTTTTATGAAAATCTGTTTTTAATTTTAGCTAATGTTTACGGTAAAAGTAATAGCGGTATTTGGCAAAAATTCTTTTATTGCATTTATTTAGAAACAATTTTCAAAATAATTTTAATAGTTTTCAAAATTTTATTAATCAATTTCTGTTACTAATTTCTTTTTTATATAAGTTTTGTTTTTTATTTAATATTCGTAAGAAAATCATTGGCGGTTAAACACGAGTTGAGCTATCTCTATTCTGTCTTAGTAGCGAACAGCGTTTAAAAGTATTTCTCAACTATTTTGAAACTGCCTACTTCAAATCATACTATAGATTATCTATAGATTAAATTCTCGTAACTGCGTACTATATTTGAACCCATTCATAGCATTTAACTGTCTTTGTGTAACTAAATATTTAAATAGTAAACATATTATGACTGAATATTATTTTGACTTTAAATGAACCCTGAAATTAATTGCAATAGTGTTAAAAATATTTATTTTATTATTTTATTTATTTATAATGAGTAATTTAATGTCAACTTACTGCTATTATTTATACCGTAACTGTAAAAGCATTAATTAATCATTATTAAAAAAATTGCACATTATTTAACAAGTAAAGATTCTTTACATTTCATGCAACAGTAAAATTTAATGAAATTTGTTATCATTTTTTTTTTTTTAATAAAAATTCGACTATAACTGTTCTTTAATGACCTCAGTTTATTACAAATATCACTTATTTTTAATTCACACCCTTTATTAATTGCTCTCATTGCCAATTTTTGCTTCATTATTATTTATTTGCAAATTTTAATTTATTACAGTTTTTTTCAACTTTTTTTTTTAAATAATATTTTGTAAGAAAAAAAAAACTTAATTATTGAAAAGAATTTTACATGAATATGAAAAGAACAAAATAATGTTTACATTTTTACAATTAGAACTGTTTACAAAATTAAATAACATTAAAATTAAAATTGAAAAACTAAAAAAAATAAAATAATTTTATGGAATACAAAAATTAAAAGTTTTTATAACAATTTGGTCAAATAAGATTCTATATTGATAGTATAATTAATTTTTTTTATATGTAATGATTGTGACTTTTAATGATACTTAAGCAAAAAGATATGATATTGAAAGATTTTAGAAAAATTATTTGTTTTTATTGATATTCACAAAAAACAATTTTTTGTTTAAGTTGTATAAACAATTTGAAATGTTCAAAGACTCGATTTACATATGTTTTATAATGTTCCAAAATTGATGTTTAAAGTTTTTTATTACAACGAAATTTTAATTTCTTAATAGTTCTTAAATACTATCTTAATGGAAACTGAATTACGAAATTAATTGAATTCAAATTGCGTTCGAAAACTCAAAATATTCTATGTATACATTCTCACTATTCGGTTAATATATACATATACAGAACAGATTTGAAATAATATTTTGTTTATACAAATAAAAATCGATTCTAAATAATGGGTTTTCCTTTTTACAAATACCATCATTGGGCATTAATTTTTTAGAATACGATTTTATTTTGCATGTTTTAATTTATTTAAATTTTACGAATACGTTTCACAATACAATACGATATTACAAAGAATGATATGAAAAATAATTAAATTAAGTATACATTTATAAAGTAGAATTTAATATTTAGTCTCAAAATACAAAATACAAAAAAAAAAAAAACTTTTAAATTAAAATCTAACACAAGTCGAAAGAAAAATTATGAATTTGAAATACAGTGTTGCCAAATTATTTGCAAAATAATTATAGATGAATTAAACTAATACCAATTATATGAGTTATAATATAAACATACTAAAAAATTGAATAATACAATTAAACATTTAAAAAATAATTCAAATTGGCCGCTAAAAAAAATAATAAATAAAGTTTTATTATAGGGTTTGCAAAAGATTTTATTTTTATTTTATAAAACATTAAAATGTGATTTGTTATTATCTATTTGAACAATATTTTTAATTAGCATGAAATCCCTTAATTTAAAATTTTAAATAATATTGAAATGTAAATGTAAAATACGTTTAAATATTTGAAATTATTTGTTAGTCAATCACAAATATTGTACGGTCGACATTATGATATTATGCAGAGTGAATAACGCGAATATCGAATGTTGACAATTTTATTCTGTTGGTTAAAAACTAAATTTAAGGAAATTCCAATTCTATTGGCACTGTCTGTTAACCATGAACCTGAGCAACACTGCCTTATCACGGCGCTGCTAATTTGTAGTCGTCTAAAGTCAGCGATGAACATTTTTCTAATCCTAGACACAATGAAAGGACCCTCTATGTTTTACTGCTTCAGTACAGTAGTTATTACATAGAAGCATTACCCTTTTCGCATCATTCCCTATTAGAAGCTGATACCTGTAGCAACCATGTTTAGTTGACCATACTTGTGCTGTTAATCTCTGCATAAAGTCAAACATGCTTTAACGAGTAGGAATATCCTACAGACTTTTTCTAAAGTCTTTGCAACTACCTGATCTTTAGTAAGAACACAAATAACATGTACTCGGTAATAGGTAAATTGGAAGTTTAATAGATACAAGATAATTCAGTCTGAAGTAAACCACAACAGTCTCTTAACCTAAAGCATATACTGTTAAACATTCCGTTAAAAGAAAAATCTTCACCAACTTCACTTTCTTACTTTCCCCGAAAATATATCGATCCAATTCATGTCGTTTTAAGATATTGTATAGAACTCTCTGAAGAATATTTACTTCAACCTTTAACCTTTAAAAATATAATTACTTTCTCTATATAATTCAGAGGCTTGCATCTCTTTAATGAGGTGCGGTTATCAGTTAACTGTCACATTTAAGAATATTGTTGTAAACAATATACCAAACAGCCAAAAAGGACTGGGACGCTGGTCTTGTTGTTTAAGTTTCAGACTTAAGCACTTACATACATACATACATAATACATAATTAGCCATTACAACCCTTCAGTCAGGATTACGGCCTACGACCTAGTGGTGTGAGAAGCTAAACTTAAGCACTTGGTCTTATTAAATAGGTTCATTTGTTTTCTTATTGCATAATTTGCGTAATAAAAAAAGTAAATTGAAAATTTTATAAAGAGACTAAGTGAACTTCAAATATTTGAGAACAACTTTTTATTCAAACAGTGTTATAAAATGAAATGCTGATTTGAATATGGATTTTGTTGTGCGTGTATTATCGTAACAAGGCAAAATCGCGAGGGTTGAAAGACATGCCTTTATATCAGAATTGATTTTCTATTTCTATTGAATTTTTCCAACAACTCTGTCTATTATTCATGATTATTGTTTGCATGACTAAACGAAATAAAAAGTTCTTAAAAACGTACGTTATTTAGTGGGATTTTAAATTTGTTTATTATTTTATTTCCTTAAATTAAAGTGCAATATTTTATTATTTTTACTTGTAACTATTTTTATTTCATAAGAAAGAAAATCAAGCGCACAATGTTTTATTCAATTTTTATTTTTCGGTTATTCATGTTAATTATATAATGATTTTATTGTAAAATTTATTGTTTTTTTTTTTTATTTTGTTTCAAATAATGTGTTGTATTTTTAGTTTTTAAGTTTATAACGTCCATTATTATTTAGTTGTTATCAAATAAAAAAATGAAAGTATTTTTATTATTATTATTTAAATTAAATTAATTTGTAATTAAAAATATTAAATTTGTTTTTTATATTTTTAAGTTTTATACTTACAAGTAATTTTAGTTTTATTATCTTATGATTTTACTCTCTATACTTCCTATTATTTTTAAAATACCCTTAGAAAAAAACAGAAAATGACGAAATGATATTGAAATTACCATTTAAAAAGAAATATTTTTTTTAAAAACGATCGTTTAGATAAACATATCTCAAGTAAATAATACAAAATACAGTAACTTTCACAATTATTAAAATGAAAATTAAAACAAAATGAATTAAAAAATAAAATGAAATTAAATATTGAAAGTTGGCTTATGTGCCAATATCTCTCTCCCTTGATATCTATAAAATTAAAAAAAACCTACAAATTTAACGAAAAAAGAAATATAATTTTTATTGAGCCGAAAAAAGAAAGAAAATTAAAAAATAAAACAATTTTGTAATAGTAATGTTTATAAAAATAACAAATATTTTATAGTATTTTAAAAGATATTAAAAAAAAAATTTAATTTGAAAACAAAAAACTTATTCAAGAAAAATAATAATAATTACTAAATTAACCAATAGACATTTACCTTACAACCGATTAGTTTTTAGCTGATATTTTAGATATAGATTACATTCCAAAAAACAAAAACAAAAAATATATATAAAACAACAACATGATTATATATTATATATGAAACGACTTAAAAATTTATTAGAAAATAAAAACTCCTTTAAATAAAATAAAAATTTCACAAATAATGTAATTTTTAATTTTGTACCACTCTTAAAAATTATAAATGATTTATTAAACAGTTAGTATAGCCTAGATTTTAGTCTAGTGCCATTAGAACATATCGTTCGGAGTATTTGTTTGCAGATTTCCTCTTTTCTCTCAATTGCATGAAAGGAAATTAATTTTTTTTTTATTAAAATACAATACGTTTATACTATAATTTATGAATGATAAATTCTTCATGCCATTTTCTATAACATTTCGGCATAATTGCGATTCTATGTAACCCGAATGATATCTTTCAAAGCATTATGTATATGCTTTTGATTTCTTTTAATAATCTTTAGTTTTGAGAAAATTGTCAAAATTGCTTTTTTAGGTTTTTAAGATATTTACTTTACTTTATTTTAACTTCCTTCCAAAATTCTCAACATCATATTAACGTTTAACACAGGAAATGGTCTTGGGTTTTTTGTTAGAAACATCTGTAGGTCTTGTAAAAAAAACTTAGTTCCATACAAATCAAAATTGCTGACCTTCATGTCAGACAATAGACAACAAATAAATTCAATCTGTATATTAAATAGAATTGTTAACGAAGTTAAACGGCAATTCAATTATATTTCTATCAACTCGTATTGTATTTTAATGTTTTCAAGTTTGTTTTCCATTTTTCAAGTTTAATTTCAAAAATTATATCATTAGACAGACGTTGCGTTTTAGCGTTGTAATTGCTTTATTTTTAAATTTTATTATACCGTTAAAACGCATATAAATATGATAAACAATGATGCAGATGATGTGTCATTTTTAATGGGTTAATAGAGCACGCTATCACTAATTATAGTTCAATTACAATTACTATTTAAATTACAATATAATCTATTTATTCAATAATGAAATATTCATGTGAATTAACAAAGTAATGAAAACGAAAAATGAATTCTATTTTATTATACAAAATTAAGGGTGTAATAAAAATTAAGAAATTTCTATATATTATACAATATATTGTATATAAATAGTATACGTTACAACTTATAGAGAAAAAAAACAAGGTAATCTTATGATTGACATTTAGTAGACAGGATGGCAGATTGGCTTTCGGCAAGTGCTATCTGAAAAAATGCATTTCTTTCTATGCCGCTAGCACTTAGGGGATTACCCCTACTTTGCACTACGTTCTGTTCGAACTACAGTGAATATGAAGATGGAACTTTAATGTATTTACACTGTAAGTAATACAAAAGATCTATGTTTGTTATTGCGTGAGAGTATTTTACAAGACATTTTTCTCTGTAATGTCACGAGAAACACAAGTACAACAGAAACATGTTTCACTATCGGGAACATGTATTCCTGACCAATTTTGTTTACTTTTGTATGCGTTTGAATTAAATTAGAAATGAAAGAAAGAAGGTTATTGACAGATAAAATAAATACAACGAAATTTGGAACCTGAAACCCTTTATAGTATCAGATTTTAATTCGAACTTGTCTATTGGGCTCGATGTAAGTAACAAAAATAATACACTTATTTATCAACATCAAAAGTTATAAGTTTACCGTGCAACGCTATATAAAATGTTTTCAAAATGCCTAGAGCTATAACCTAACTTTCATTAAATTTTTGGTAGGCTTGGATGGAGGGTCCCCATTAAAGCAAAGCAAATGGTTTTGCCCAAAAATTTTTTAATTTTAATGAGGAAAAGATGGACAAGTGGCTACTATTTAATGTAGAAATTAATAAGTTTCCGTAAACATTTCGAAAAGTGTGCCAATCGCTTACTGAGAGCAAACCGAACAGCCCTAGCTACTATGCTGATAGTAGATTACGGTTTTAACAGGACACTAGTTTTATTATCTTCTACTTATTCGGGAATTTGCTATAATACATTAGTGACCTACCAGCACAAAGTGAAAATATTTTAATGATATTAGGCATTAAGAGTTTGTGCTGGTTTACCATTTGACCCAGAAAAACAACATTGAGGTCCTTAAAATTAATATTCATATCTTAAATACGGCTCAAAGTTAGTAGGACTTTGGCTGACTACCAACTTACTTTGTCAAATTCGCAAAATTCAAAAAGCAAATAAATATCAATTGACTTTTCGTTTCTTTTTTTTTTTAATACTTTTTATTTATTCATATAATTTGAATTATTAATATTTATCGATATATTTAGTAACTGAACTATGAGTAAATAATGTCATTACAGATGTCTTTATAAATAAAATTAACAAAAAAAAAAAAATAACAACAAAACAAAAAAATAAGGAAAACAAATACTATGACAAGTTTGAATTGAAATAAAATAAAAATCCCAATCAGAATTCATTATAAATCATAACATTTTAGACATAACAATGGGTCAAATACAAATCAACAATTTTTTTTTTTTGAGGGCGCTACTAGCCTATTCATTTAAACAGATTGTGCGTAAAATAGCCTCTACTACGGAATACGGATCACAGTTGGAACTGGGACGACGATCTTCAAAGTAGCCTTTACCCTCATCATTGACACCGCGAGGTATGCGTATGGAACAGCCACGATTGGCTACACCGGCACTAAAGTCATTAATGGAACTGGTCTCATGGGCGCCAGTTAAACGGCGAGCATTGTCTTGACCCTGTTTGGGATCATAGGCGCGTATGTGACGATCGTGACATTTAGACATTTTGGCGACGGCTTTTTCGATTTCTTTAATACCGCCCTCCTCACGCATGGCTTTGGTGGAGATATTGGTATGGGCGCCGGCGCCATTCCAATCACCTGGCACAGGTTTAGGATCTAAGGTAGCTACAATCTAAAAGTGATTGGAAAATTAAAAAGTGATCATCGCATTCATATTGCAACATTAAAACTTACGCCGAATTCCTCAGCTATGCGATGTAATAAAAATCTAGACATCCACAAATCATCACCCACCGAAATGCCGACACAGGGTCCCACTTGGTATTCCCATTGGGCAGGCATTACCTCAGCATTAGTGCCGGAGATTTTAATGCCAGCATATAAACAGGCTCTGTAATGAGCATCCACAACATCGCGAGCATAAACCTTTTTTGCGGAATGAATTTAAATAGGAATGAAATGTTTTGATATTTTTCTTTTTTATTATTTTAAAAGTACCTTATTGGCACCCACACCACAATAGTATGGTCCCTGGGGTCCAGGGAAGCCATTCTTGGGCCAACCCAATGGATGACCATCAAAGTCGAGGAATGTATATTCTTGTTCGATGCCAAACCAGGGTTCCTCATCCAAACATTTGTTGCATACTTCTAGACACGATTTGCGATGATTGGTTTCGGTGGGCGCGCCATCGAATCTATAGGTATCACACATGACCAAGATATTATTGCCACGACGGAAAGGATCCCGATAAATGGCTACGGGATGTAAATAGGTATCGGAATTTGAACCCTTTGCTTGGTAACAGGAACTGCCATCATAATTCCAAATGGGAAGATCTGAAAAAAGAAACGAATGTGCATAATGTGTTAGAAACGAGAATTGAACTTGAAACCCTTAATATAATGAAATACAAAGTCTTATTTAATAGTTTTAAATTCTTTTTAGAATACAAACAAAACCCGCAAGAACGTGCTTCAATTTCATTCAGTCTATTCACAGTAGCAAATCATTATAATCAGTTTCAATCTTTAAATCAACATCTATGGATTGAATAACAGTAAATATGTCAATCAAAATTCACTCACAAAATATATACACAATTCCAATCATTGCATTTAAAAAAATTCAAACACAGTAATTATACGTTTAAATGCGTTTTAAATTAAAAAAAGAAACGAAAAATGAAAAACTTAATTTCTGAAATTCGATATGAAAAATATATTTTAGGAATAGGAAACGTGTTTGGAAAGATCGATTACAACAACGATTGTTGTCAATTATTATAAATAATAACAATTATTCTATATATACATATGTACGTATGTATGCATGTTTAGAATTGCAAAATTTGTTTTCAATTAAAGTTCATGTTTATAATAAAAAAAATTTAAAAAAAATTTCGATAACCTCAGATCTCGAAAAAGAAAATTATTGGTTGACCCCTCAAATTATAGGCTTTATTTAGCACTGTGTAGAATAGCATGGTTAGCATGATCCCATTTAGGTGAAATGTGCACTTTTTTGCGATAAATTGTTACTCTTTAGAAAGAAGAGAATTTCATTAGGAGTCTTCCCTGTTTACCAACAAAATTCTTCTCATAGACAGCAACAGGTGGTAATCTTTTGATGTCAAGCGTAGTATATAAAACGAATGCATAACTCCTTCTCAATCATGTACTCAAAGTTCAGCTGAGTTCTTATCCAAGTTTGGAACCTCGCTAAATAGTAATACTGCCTAGCAGCAGTACATAGTGTTCACTGCGTATATGTCCTTTCTTCATTTCATCATAGTATACATGCTTACATAAACACTTCAAATAATTAATTCATAAGGAGTTAAATTTCTATATACTGAAGGTCCGATAATAGTGTTAGGGCCTCCAAAGTATAGTTAAGCCAGTGAACAGATAATAGTAATAATACAGTACAGTTACGGTGACTGGTTTTTATCAGCTGTCATTTAATCCCTAAGACGTTAGCATGCCACTCAATTTACCCAGTGAGTAAAGGCTTCTCACATTAAACTGTCTTCGGGTTAAACGATAGGAGTTGATTTATTCGCGTTTCTAACAGGCACCTATAAATTTATATGTAGTTGCCGAAATAAATTTTTTTTCAAGTAAAATTTTAAAGTGTTGCCTGTCAGTTGCCATCTGACAACAGAACCTTACCCACTAATTTTTTACCACTGTTGGATACAAATTCGAAACAATAGGAAACGTCCAGGTTCTCTGAACTCGACTGATTTAATGTGAAATACGAAGTAATCACAGTGCAAAGAACTTATACTCACTCGTTAGCGGGTGGCATTCTCATTACAACTGCTAAAATTTCTAGGAGAAGTGTGAGAAAATTATAAAGAGTATAAGTTTCGTGATTAGATTGTACAACATCGTGAAATTCGCGGGAACTCTGGATGATATTACAAAAAAAAGGAAAGAGGTTTGTTCCTGGATTAAGTTGTAGTTTTTTTCCCGATAGGATTCATATTGACAAGTTCAGGAAGGGTATACTAAAGTCGGGATCGATTACTAGGTTATGTAACAATAGCAGCTCTGTAAGTTGAAGATAACTTTTGAAAATATTTTGTGTGACTACCCTTTATGGGGTACTTGTCTTACGTTACTTTAGTGAGAATAAGAAACATGAACAGATGTCGGGTAAAAAATATATGCGTTCATCTCTTCTTAATTGGGCAACAGGTGATAATAATAAAGCATTTATGTTAAGTTGTTTTGTTTTAAATAAACTATTACACAAAAATAAATAAAATCAAATATATTCACCTTTTAAATTTTGTTCAAAGGAACTGCATATATTCTTATTATTTTTTTTCTTGTTTCGCAATGCTGATTTGCATTATTTTTGTTTCTTTTTTTTTCGTTAATTTGGCTGCATGCCATTGTGATCAGAGTCGCTAGTAATAATTGTTTTCATGTATTTGTGAATAAAAAATCAAGAAAAGAAAATTCAAAGAAAAATATAAAAACTTTTGTAAATATTACGTAGTTAAGCTATTTACGGAAATTTTCTTTTATTTACTGTGACAAAATTAGACGCAAAGAATGAATTGAAGAAGACAAATTATTTTGTGTTCATTGTTAGAAAATGTTTTATTTACAGTGAATTTCTTTAATTATACGTTTGTTCAATTAAACAAAATAATAATAACAACAACTATGGTATGTTGTCTAATCTTTAAACAAAATCATTTTATTTTTGTTGATTTAATACACACACACACACACACTTATTATTTGACAACAGGATATTTTGAACAATTAATCTGTGAAATTATTCCATAATATTGTTGTAATCAAAAGCACTCCATTAGGTTTTTAATAAATCTATTAAATTACCTATAGATTAAACTATTAAAATACTTTAGAAACGGATCCTAAGAAAAGACGGGACCAAAAGTGTAAAAGTGTTAATAGTCCTTATAACGTAACAAACAATCATACGACATCTTGGTTTCGTCATTACCGCTCGAATTGGAACATTAGATAAAGAAAACTCAACTGAAAATGAAAATTATAGAGTCCGTCCGATATGTTAACACTGTTTCAATTCTCCCGGTATATGTATGTGAGTCTGCATAGAGAACAAAATTCGAATAATATGAGTAACACCAAAAGCCTGTTACATTGAATTTCTATATTGAAATCGTTGCTAAATTTCTACGCTTTCTTACTTAATTGATCGTTACAACCTAGCTAGTCAGAATCATGACCTAGATTCTCAAACCACCCATGTTGTGTATGTTAATATTTATACATGAGTCGTGGGCCCTACAGTTTAAAGACGAACTCGAATGACAAATGTTTTTGAGAAACTTTTAATGGAAATTTTATTTACTCTCAGAGTTTTTGCCAGAATATTGCTGAGAGGAAGTCACCGAAGAAATATTTCTTTTATATTTCGTTATGTTCGAGGCAACTTCTTTCGGCAATATCACTTACATTTCAGAAGCTGATGAATGCTGTTGACATCATTAACTCGTGATGGAATAACGATAATATTATCAATAATAGCAACTTCTGGAGAAATCTTTGGAAAATAGAAGAGAAGCAGTTTCCTCGCGTAATAAAATTTCAAGAGCTTTGGAAGGTTGTCATGAATTAATCTTGGTGAATTGGTGATTGTCTCAGCTTTACAATGTTTGGATAACTGATAAGGAATATTTTCACAATATCGCTTAAACATCACACATTACATGGAGAATGTATTGTAATCCAAGGCGTAAGTTATAACGTAGTACTCTTGAAATAATATTAGAATTTGGAAGAAATCATTTTAAAAAGTTTATTCTACTTTACGTTGATGTTGTTAGCTTTATAAATTTTTAATTAATTCAATAAATTTTTGTAAGCCGCTACAAATGCTTATACTTTTAGCAATACTTTGATTATCCTTATGACTAAATATGTATGTATAGACGACAAGGCGCTAATATACAATAATGATTGTATAGAATGATGTCAATGGCATTATTTAACAGACAAAACATCTTTAGAAACTCTTTAACAATTAATGGCCATCATTTTGTTAATAAATATGTAACGTTTTGTCTATAACACTTTGAATTCATCAAAATGATCGATCACACACTCAGTAATTAACACAATAAATGCATTCATTTTTAATGCAGTTCAGCAGTAAAACAGCTGGCTGGCTGACTTGGTTCATTACAATTTTGGAATAAGTTTGTATTGAAATATGAAATATTTTCTATTTGTTTTTTTATAATTCCTAAACAAATGCCATTAATTAGAATGTGTTGTCAAATGAAATTAAATACTATTGTATTCAAAAACGAAATCCATTTTCCTTTCAATTGAATTTTGTCGGCATTTGGCTTTTTACAAATTAATTTTGTTTTTTTGTTTTTTTTTTGCTTTTAAGCATAAAAATAATATCAAATTTGGAAATGCATTCAAATATGCATCAGAGTTTATGTACAAAAAAAGTAGGGAACGGGTGTGAAAATATTTATTTTACGCTATGCATTACAATTAAGCTGCAATGAAATCTAACATTTAAAAATAATTTAAACACCCTGTATTGTTTTTTTGTATTCTTTGATAAAATAAAAAAACAAGTATACGATTACAAATGACTTGTTGCATCAAAACGTGAATATTTTTAAAACACTATTAGCTTTGCTTAGAGCTTAGCTTTATAAGGGTTCCATCGTACTTACTTCCACTTTTTAATACAATGAATGAAAAACAGATGCTTTTATTATTGTTTTGAACTAGTAGAACAACAACAGCAATTATTAAATAAGAAATTTTTATAATAAATTGAAATATTAAAATGTCAGCTGTATGATAAATGCATACTACCTGCACTCCTTAAAACGAAACTTATAAGGCAGCTATTTAAAGGAGTTTATTCTTAAATTTTTAAAAGGCCTTTGAAAAAAATAACTGCAAAAAGGAAAAGAACCGAAAATATTTAGTCGAATAAAATGGTTTACAAATACTAAGCCAAGGTCTCTATTACAACAAACCAACGTAGTTATATAACAAGGTTCGAAGCCATTATCTTTACACTCTTAGTCTATTGTATAGCCAAATACAATACAATACATACATCCAATGCATTTTGACAAAGGTAACAACGACCCACTTTTAGCACTCTTCTGGCAAAAGTACCAAAAGTAATTAATTGTCATGAAAATTTTTCTCAAATTTGTCGTACGGATTCTTATCATTCGTGGAACAATTTAACACACACAAAATGGATGATACGACAAATTACGCCGTAATTCTGGCTAAAGAGTTTGTAATGGCCACACTGTATGTCCGAAAACCAATCTGGAAAGATTCTTCATAGATTGGCAAAAGCCAAAATTTCTAAAAACTAATTCATTTATCGAAGAACATTTCATTATTTTAAACGCATATTTTCTTTCTTATTATTATCGTCTGATCTTAATGATCTGCTAACAAGTGTAAATGTTCTCCTTTTGAGACTTTTGTTATTAAAAGCCTTAAAAGAGAGTTATTACTCAGCTTGTTGGTGATTTAAGTTTTAAGAATAATTTATTATCCACTCATTTCAATAGATCCCAACAAGGTATAGATTTGTAATATTTTCAATAATATTGTTAACTTTTTTTTCCAGGGTAAGGTATTCCCCTGAAATGAATGGAATGAAAGATTATAATACTCAGGTATAAACTTTGAAAAGTTAATACTATAATGGATTATTCACTATATTATAATAATAATAAAATCTTTGTCACTTTGTCACTTTAATTATGACATTTAATGTAGTTTTGGATCGCTTTTATTTTAAATAAATTTTATTCGACTCATCTCAAGGAAAGTAAAAATGATTCAAAATTAAAAGAAGAGTTTTTTTTGTTGATAAAAAATATATTTTAGAAAAAAAAAATGCAAAATTATTTAACCCCATTGACCTTCAAATTACAAAATTGTAGCAAACATACAATGACAGTTGATTGTTTACTACGTCCACTGAAATATTTATCAGTTGTGTTTGTTGTTGTTGTTGTTAATGATGTTCTTGTTATTAAATTACAAGAGCACTAATACATTATTAAGTTAATTACTAGCATAAATGATTATCATTGACATGACAAATTCGTTTCAAGCATTCGAAATACAGTGCTAAACTAATATTTGGCGTTCCTGAATTCATTTTGAAATTATACTCGTATAAAATTCAAACATGAGATATTGTGTGAGAATTGTCAAATCCAGTGCTGATATAATAAATCTGAACATTTTTAGTAATTTTTGTAGAATTGAATTGAAATTATCATGCCAAAAACTTTTATGATTTACGAATGGATAATGTGTGTATATTACATTCATACATACATAATTGGCCATTACAACCCTTCAGTCAGGATTACGGCCTAGCTTCTCAACACCACTCATGTTGTGTGTGATAATTTTATACGTGAGTAGCGGGACCTACAGTTTAACATCGACTTCGAACGACAGATTTTGAGAAACTTTTTCATGGCAATTTTTATTTACTCTCAGAGTTTTGACAGCAATCTTCTGAGAGGAAGTCGCCGAAGAAATAATGTTTTTCATATTTCGTTTTGATGTCTAGCCCTAGGCTCGAACCCGGGCTTTACGTCTAATAAGCGAACACACTACCTACTAGACTACACTATTGTGTGTATATTACTTAATTGATATTTACCACCTAGCTTTTCACACCACCCAAGGTGTGTGTGTTAATTTTATCCGTGAGTAGCGAGACCACCAGGTTAAAGTCGGCTCAGAACAACAGATGTTTTTGACAAACTTTTCATGTCAATTTTATTTACTCAGAAATTTTGCAAAGAGGCTGCTGAGAGGAAGTCGTCGAGGAGATATTTTTTCATATTTAGCTTTGTTCGAAGGTATGGGCTGTGGTTTGAACAACGGGCTTGCATCTAACACACACAACACACTACCTTCTAGAGAAACGCGGGCGTACATACTTTCCATCTATCTTTACCTCGATTTTATGGGATGTTCATGAGCGATGTCACAATAGCTCCTTTCTATCTAATATTTTTATTATAAAACTGATCAGCCAACTATTTATTTATAAAATACGTTTAAATGTCGTTTCCGAAACTATTTCTTGTTGTATTCTTACACACACGGAAATATTTTTCGAACAATACTTTAAGCCATGCAAGTGTATAAAACTGCGATTTGAAATTCAAATCATAAATAAATAAAAAGTGGAGAAATAAGAAGGCAATGTGGGAGGCGTAAAATGGGGATGCGCTGCAAGTGAATTGTTATGCATAAAACGCGATCAACTGCAAAAAAAAACAAGAAAAAACAGAAACTTAAACGAGAAAAAATTGCAACTCATGCCAGGCCTGCCGCTAAAATGCACAACATTTTTTGAAAAAATATTTTTTTTTCGTTTGAAATAAAAATAAATCGTAAATTATAGTGTAAATTTGCACTTGAATTTTATTTCTATTTTTTTAAACAATCTAATTTAAAACAATAAAAAATAGTAAAATACTAGGAAAAAAGTAAAGTAAAAAGTCTTGCGGTTTTTTTTTGTTGCTTTTTTTACAGCGTGTTATAATTACCACAACTAAGTTTTTTACAAAAATAAAAATAAAAAAAATGAAAAACATAATTTCGTATTTTATTACAGATTTAATTGCAATTAAGTTAGAGAATCCATGGGGGGCATTTTTTCTCATATTGTCGTCAACAGTAACCAAGAAAAAAATTATTTTGCATTTTTTTGTCGCTTTTATTTTAAAACAATAATTTACATATTTTTAGTAAATAAATGTAGCATATGCAGGAAATAAAAGATATTCTCAAACAGGGTGTTATTTTATTTACACAATAATTTGCTGCCACACTCTTTAAATCGATCGTTCTGTAAGCACCAGACAGACATTGCTAAGTAGCAATGAAATAAAATTGTTACTGAAATCGCCATTGTATTCAAGGTAATGTTTTGGCTTAATAGGCCGCGGTTCAAACCCCAGCCCAGACTAAATATGAAAAAACATTTCTTTCGGCGACTTCCTATCAGCAGCGTTCTGGCAAAAATTTTGAGACTCAAATAAAATTAACATTAATAGTTTCTCACAAAAATCGGCGTTAGGAGTAGGTCCCGCCACGCCTGTTTAAAATATACACACACACAAGAGTGGTAGGAGAAGCAAGATTGTATTCCTGACTAAAAGGAGTTGTAATGAGGAATTAAATGAGTAAGTTAAGTAAGTCTTACTAAAACAAGTGCTAAAAACGTCAGGCGAAAAAAAGCGAATCGAAAGGTCGACAGTCTGGATGGTTTTGCTACGTGTTTGGTGGGTTTAACAAAGAAGTATAATTTGCTTTTCGATGTCCAAACTCTGATTTCTGACTTTTATTTAAGCAATCTCTTCCAGTCAATAGACATCGGAAGGATAACGTATTCCATTAAGACAACGTTAGGCCATATAGATTGTTATCTACTTGCCTAGAGCTGCATGTGTAGGATTAGGGTTAAGAGATTCACCTTACAGCTTAGAGCTTTTACCCAGTGTTACTGTTTACAGCCAATAAAGTTTAGTTACAGTTGAAGTTAGCGTAAACCCATGACGAAAAGTTCCAATAAAGCCTGCTATTTATTGCAACAGCACTGGATGTCTCTGGCTTGCACATTATATATATATATATGTATGTATATTATATGCCCGTATATCATATTCACTATGAATAATTTATTGGGTGTGTGTGTGTGTGTTTCTTTTAAGACGACATACACGTGACTCTAGTCTACTATCTAGCCCTTTTAAATCTTTACATATTAATGAGTTAAATTGCATTTGTATCTCCATTAATTATAAATTTTTTTTATTATTAAATAAGATTTATTGTTATTTTCTCTCAAAAACTGCTTTTCGAGACGGGGTTCTTACGAAAAACCCCGTATATAATTTGACAACATTTATACGATTTTTAATATTCACTTTTGTTAAGTGTAGTAAAACAGAAATAATTAGTTTTCAGAAAATTAGAAAATCCACCATAAATGAATAGAGAAGAAAATAGAATTAATAAAGGGGAATGTATACCAATAAGAAAATGTGGAAGAATAAACAAATTTATACTATTCGGTCATACTACAGTTCATAGTAATTAGAATCTCATCTATAATTGTATTGGAATATCTTGAAATATTTTTGGAAGTTGAATTATTCACATTCTAATCAAATTTTTCGAATTCAAACAGTAACGAAAGGGCCATATAGCAATGAAATTAATTAATTATTGATTTAATAGCAATTAAATAAAATATAAATCTTTTATTTGTTTTACCATTCAATTATCTGTGAATAAAGCCATGAATGAATTTTTATTTACTATAGATATTTACATACGAATACATATTCTGATAAGCAAAAAGTAAAACCATCTCTAGGTATTCGTGATAACAATACTCACAACACTCATACGCCACCACCACCAACAACTGTCGTTAACGTTAACAAAACACTTTGAATATTAAAGAAGCGAAACAAATCAAAAAACGAAAAATACTTTTTTTGGGGAAACTCAATTGAAGTGTTTATTATTAGAAACTCATTTAGTTAATTAGATGAGGGAATGGCATAAATGGCATAAAAGTACATATAGTACATGAAGTGTTAAAAAAGTGAGCTGTTACCTACAGTGAGAGTTTCCTTCTTTTATTTTATGTTGGCGGTTTTTGCCTCAATTTCGTTTTCCAGCTATGAAGAAAATTAGCTTAATGAGTATGCATAATATTTTCATTAAAAAAAGCGGAAGGAAAATGGAAAATTATTTAATAAGCAATGTAAGCTCAACCAGATGGTGAAGAAGTAGAAGAGAAACAATTAAATCTCATGGAAATAATGCATCTGTTCACACGTTTCCGCTTGTTGTTCATTTTAGAACAATTAAACATACATATAAAGGGCACTACGATCCTTCCTACGCCATGGTAGATAAACTCTGCGAAAAGTGCATTTGAATTGTGTAAGGGCAATAAAACTATTGACATCGAACAAATACGAATACAAATACAAATACATTATTTTAAAATCATTTTTAATCAATATTTTTTTTTCTATCTTGTTGTGGGGTAACCGTCCCCAAATGTTTGTTTTATTATTTTAACGCGCATTTATTCCATTTTTAAATTTATTTTTTTTATAATTTTTACACGTTTATTCACAATTTAAAAAAAAAAATTAATTCATATTGTATTTTCCCTCTTACTTACCACTTGGCTTCGATGGTATGAAATCCAAAGTGCGATCCTTGCAACGCAAATCCTCACCGGTACCATCGATCCAAACATAAGTGGCCTGGACAATGTTTTCTTTTAAGGGCAAACTTAAATAACGATCCAAAATCGTTTTGTTGATATGGGCGTTGGGTGAATCTTCCAAAATTCTATTCGACATTCTAAAAACACACACACACGATATAATAAATTAATAAATTAGGATATTTTTTCTTTCTAAATCAAAATTAACGTATTTTTATCAAGCAATAGTTTCAAAAAAGTTTAAAAAAAAAATATTTACTTGCACTTGTGATATTTTTTCTTTTTCTTTTTTATTAAAAATAAACAAAAGAAGGAATGCTTAAATTTCGGTTAAATTTTCAAATTTATTTCAAATAAAAATAGAAAATTTCACTTTTATTTTTCTACAGTGTTTTCTTTATTTTCTGTTGTTATTATTTATTTTTTCTCAAATTTAAATATTCTACTCGTTATACGCGCAAACGCTACTGGAACGTTACTGAGCTGGAATACGGCTTTCAATCAGAATTTATAACGAGAATTTCCTACTTCTTGCTTTCAAATTTTCAAGCACAATGAAACAAATAACAACTAAATTACACTCGTGTGTATTAGAAAAATAACTAAAAGTAAAGAAAAATAACATACAACAACATTCAGTAAAAACAATTGTAGAATTAAAAACAATAACAATAATAACGTAATATGTATGTATAATTTCTTTAAATGCAATTTTATTATTCTCACTACATGCTATAGTTGTTGTTGTTATATTGTTGTCATTGCCTTTATTTCTCTTTATAATGTGAGGAAACACACACAAGATAATCCCCGCTACTATTCAAAATTCAAAAGTAATACAGCAACAACAGCAATATCACTAACATTTAAAAGACAAAAAAATATAAAAAATAAATAAAACAAAAAAGTCGAAATGATTGAGCACAGGGTACTCGCATCATAATTGAATGAACGATAAAATAGCCAAAGCTTATCTATCACTCAAGTCAATTGGATAAACCATCATCATCATTATCATCAGACCACCTGTTTGTTCTATGAAGCCATTGTTTTTATTTGTGTTGTTGTCTATTTTGATGTTCATTCACCATTAAATTAAACACTTAATTCTCTTAATTTGTAATAAGCTGCTGCCACTCTCTCTCTTTCTCAATTTCTCTTTGTTTACAAACTGTGTGCTGTTGTTATATTTTTTAGTTTTTGTTATATAGCGACACCACTACCACTACACCCAAAGAAATGGAAACAAATCACAATAACACACATGTTAGGGGGTGAAATTCTTATTTTGCCAAGCCCTGTAGGAAATTAAGCACTTACGGCAACATTTTTTGAGTTTTTATTTAATTCCTTAAGTTTTAAGTGATTTTTCTTTTTTAGATGTTTAGTGTTTGCAGTTACAACTATAATTAAATGCAGGTATTATGAATTTCATATATTTATAGATTTTTACATGCAATAGCAATAGTATGTATGTGTTTTAAGATGGTGTTAATTTTTTCTTTATTTTCACCTTCACACCATGTTCTTAATAAATGATTTTACTTTTCATTTTTCTTTTTTTTTTTGCGTCATTTATCAGAATTTTATGCGGAAGTTTAAATTGAAAGAAATACTCGGTTGACGGGTAAAATCCTTATGTTGATTGGAATTACAAACTCCTTAAAAAACGTAACTAACAAAAAAATGTAAGGAATTTAATTCGAGGAAGAAAACAAAATTTATTTAATTTATTCAAACGACATCCTTCTTATGCACCACAATTCCAAATACTATCTGCTATTAATCAATCATTTTAAATTGACATTGGCCTACCATTTATTATTAAATTCCTTTTTAATTCAATGCATTAACATTCGTATGGCATTTTAAATTATCAAATGGTACTAGTTCCACAACAACTAACTACATTAAATTAATTTTGAGTACTAAAGGGTGAGTACGTTACGTGTATAATCAAGTAAAATAACTATTTCTATGCACATTCGCTAAAAAAATATAAGATGTGCGGTTGAATTATGCTACGTAGCATTAGAAAAAATAAGATTTTAACTTCTTTTACAAATTTTGGATTGCTTGATTCGAATGCGCTTCAAAAAGATTCACTTGAAAAGTGAAATGCACCATGTTTTGAAGACATAAAAGTGAATATCGTTTACGGCCGTAATACTGCTAATCATGCACTATTTTGATTCCGTTAATTCCTTTCGGGTAATTTTGATGTGAAAAATGTATTCATCAATGGAAGACCAATCTCGGCAATAGAAGCAGTTATGTTGAATCGTTATAAACTATGAACAACAAAAAGAAATACGTTGTGGAGGTTCACATGAGTTAACGCATAAAATCTGATGGATCGCTTCTGAATCAAAACAAAATCAAACCATTTCTGACTCCAATAGTGCTGAAAATGAAAAATGCGACGTTTTCACTACAAATTCAAGGGTCATAATCGGTCACAAGGACAGATATAATAGCAGCTGCTGAAAATGAAAAATGCGACGTTTTCGCTACAAATTCAAGGGTCATAATCGGTCACAAGGACAGATATAATAGCAGCTTCTATAAGCATTTCTTTGAATCGTGTAATATAGTTGATGTAATAATAACAAAAATTTCGTAATACATTGTAAAAATTGTTTTAGAAAATTCTGATTGAATAAAACTTTGACTAAATTATAATTTCTTATATACATATGTATTTATTAACGCAGTAATAAATTTAAAGGAATTTTGTCACAAAATGTTTATCTAAATGGTGTAATGGTTTAATCAAGGTTAAGCGTACATGCTTGCCACTCATTACAGATATTAAAACTTAAACAATCAAATCAAAGAAGTGGTCAAACAACCGAAAAATTTGGACACGATATTTTTCTATGCGAATCTATTACGTTTTCTGTTTGTTTTTGTTTATTTAATAGTAAAATTAAGTTTCTTTAAAAAACAAATTTAAAATATTCTTCTTTTTTTGTGTGTAAATTTTTCCATACATTTCAACAATTACGAGTACATGTGCAAATTGAATCAAATGAGTATAAAACAATGAAAAAATAGGGGAAAAAAGTCGTAATAATGATGTCCAATGATCATAACAACAATAATAATAATAATAAAAACAATATTTAGATGAGAGTGTATAACACCCCTTCTCCTTTAAAAAGGTGATGATGAGCTGCTTCCAATCAATGCGACATGGCAACGAAACCAAGCCCATTGCTTAGAACCAGCACTACGGGAATAACCTCATGTACCACTTAATTCAAATCAAATTCACCTCATGATACAATCAAAAATACTCATAGGCAACATGATTATTATGGCGATTACTTCAAATTAAACGATTATAGAATACATGGCAAGTATTTTATTTTAAAAATCTAAATGTCAACAACAACAACAGCGTCAGCAGCAGCAATAGCAACAAATAAAATTAAACAAATTGTTGAATAAATAATGATCGAAATTGAAATTATTTAAGCGAATGACTTTCACAAGATTTCATGCGATGGTAATGTATGTAGCATTATTGTCACATTGTTATTTAAGCAATGCGATCATCTCATCTGCGAAAGATAATATAATGGGCCACACAGTACAGTTTCATCATATGCGATCCACTTCGTTAATCGCTTTTTCTTGCTCTACCCTTGGAATAATTAGGATAACAAATGCAAACGTCAGTTCAAAGTAAATCATATCTTTAGAATTAACCAATATTCATGGCTGTAAAACACTCTTAAAAAGATCGTTTAGATATTTAAAACTGATGAACTGGAATTGCTTTATAATTCCGACAACACTCCTTAAAGACCAGAGGAATCCCTTGGAATCGATGGCAGTTCTTTTAGTTTTAGTCTTTGTACATGGTTCATTATTTTTTTATTCAGACGACCCTATTAATCCTTTAATTGGGATTCAATCACTAATTTTCTGGGTATTGTCAAAAATTCAAGGTTCTCCGTTCAGTCGCAAATCCATGATAGCTATTCTTGATGTATGGGTAATTTCTTAACATAATAGCGCCTAGAGGTCAATTACACACGTTGGCTTGATATTATTCGCTTATAATTGTGAAAAGTGAATATTGACTAAATATAACAGAACTACATGCAAAGATCCTATTGTTATACTGCTTTTAGAATCATTTCTGATTTATAAATTAAAGACCATAATTGTACCAATCAAACATAAATAAGTAACGGTCGCTAGTAACGGTTTTTTTTTAGTTCGAAGCAAATAAAATATGAAAATTAATGAATAAAAAACTATGGCATGTAGCAGGCGCCTTGAAATTGCGTATTACTTATCACCTTTAAAGTATGCTAACCATTTTATTTTCGATTTACCTAAATAGACCGAGTGATTCATATAAAATTTATACAAACACCTTAACAATTTGATTATCTACTTTGCGTCATAAATTCCATAATGGTTTGTTTATACATTCAAACTAAAAACAAATATTGAATATAGAAAAAAACCATTATTTTTGGTGGACGGATTCCATTCAATTTAAATATGCACCAGTGTTGGAAAATTGAAATTTTGAAATGTACTGAACTATAACTGAAAGAGTACCTTTTTTATCAAATGGTACTTTTATAAAAATATATTTATTTATATGTACTTAATACTGTATGGAATGGAATAGAAAATTAAATAGAATGGCACAATGGCAATGTGTAATGGTAACCAGACATATCGGTGAATGCCTCCACTAACAGATGTGTAAATTACTTATTCTAGATACGCACCGTCCAAATCACAATATATAGTACACGGATCTATGAGTGCCATTTCGAATAACGACACTTTGGTGAGTTTCGATTTTATTCACCACACCGGATAAGTTCACCACATTTTGCTAGAATTCACCACACTTCGATTTTATTCACCACATTTTGGTAGAATTTACCACACTTCGATTTTATTCACCACACTTCAAAAAAAATTAAAATTTTTTGCTTTTCCTCTTTCCTTTCCTCCAAACCATCATCTATCCATCCACACATACCGGCGCCCATTATGTTTTTGTTTTGTCCGAACCCTTTTTTACCTATTACCACCTACCAATCCTACATGTTCACACACATTACGCCGTTGTTACGGTTTGTCTGACCTGGGGTTGAACTGAACCGTAGCCTTAGCGCGTTCTAATAAGGCTACTAACTAACTACCTATTAGACAGACAAACCACATAGTACATTAAACAAGCGGGGTATTAATTTTTACTTAATTAACCCGGAAACGGAAAAAGAATTGGCGGATTATTTATTAAAATAAATATGTACATATTTATATTTTTGAACGAACAAAAACGATTTGATGAAAAAAGTACTGAAAGCTTGGCGGGGGTACTGAAATGAAAAGTACTGAATTTTTCAACACTGAATTAGAAATCCTGTAACTTTTTCAACAAATTTTGCACTACGACTGGTTTCGATTGACATTGTAACATTACTTTATTGATATTTTCGATGCACAAAAGAATGTAATCATCGTTTTACATCAAAATCGTAAATATGGTACATTTTATTTTTTATGCCATGTTGTTTGTATTTTTATTCGAATACCTTCTATATTCTTATTGTATATATTGTTTATTTAATTATTTTTTTTGTATATAAAGAATATCTTTATTATTCATTTATTTTTACTTTTTTTTCGTAATTTTGAATTGTATGACAGAATTAAGAAATGAAAAGAATTTATACTAAATGGGAAGGATCAAGTACTTTAATTGATATCAATAACATATAATTATAAATGTTAATTGCTCTTAAGTACAATAAAAGGAAAATCAAAATTAAAAATTTTCATAGAATTTTGCTACAATACCAACTAAAAAAGGGAGAAGATATCTTTTTTTTCTAAATTAATCCATTTATTGCGTTTCAAGCACATAAATTTAGGAACAAATAATTAAATGTTTTAGCACTGATATACATAAACTGTTTACTCAATATCGAACGAAATTCTTTTAAATTTAGAAATCATTTCAAACAAATATAAAGTATGTGTTAATAAATTTAAAACAAATGTTTCGTGGTTAATAAAATACAATTTGTTTTCGTTAAGGATAACGTAGAAGGAATTTAAAATTGACTTTTCATGTTAGTTAGCTTTACCTACAATCATTACTTAAAAACAAAATTAAAAAAAAAAACTCTGTAAACTAGTGCCGTCTGATTAAATGTCTATAAAGTGCAAAAACTAAATCGTATGCATAACATATTATTGAAATACGATTTAAAATGTTTTGTTTAGTTTAGTTAGGCCTTAAGTTTATATTTCTTAGATAATAACTTAAAATACAAATCAAAATATGTATTATGCTAAATTTTTAATTTTATGCTTTTCACATTCTTTTTTTTTCTTCTTCTTTCCTTCCTTATTTAAGCTTAAAAACGAATTTCAGAATAAATAAAATAATAATTGAGAGTTGCTTATTGTTGTTGATTTGATTGGTATGTGGTGTTTACATTTCATTTTATTTTTTATTGATTTTTCTTCTAATGTGATCGTGTTTCTTATACAAGAAATCATACTGGGATTTATCGCGGCAATACAAATTAAAATTGTCTACAACAAAAGAGAAAAGAAATTAATTTATTATTTAACATACATACAAAAAATAAGAACTGTCTTGTCTATAACCACCAACTTACCAAACGTTATATGGCCTTTATGCGTATGATCAATTTGAATAAATAATTTCTGAATCTTGTCTGGCGTCAATTTGCCAGCATGTTTTAAAAGTTTTACAAATTCTTCACGTATCATATTTTCCGAATCAGCATAAACCTATAAAAAGAAATAAAAATGGTGTTATAATTGTTTAAAATTGTATACGAAAGAAAATAAAAAACAAAACTTTATATCGAATATGCAACGTATTAACAGCTCTGTTCGTGTACAATTGTCAAACTGCATTTGTTCGCACCAATATTTGCTTAAGAGATCTTGGCTGAATCCAGAAAGCAAATTTAATAAATCATTTTCCACTTACTTTTCTAATGGATTTTAAAAATTTAATTGTTTCCACGCTACTATATTTGCAAAATAGGCAACATAAAAGGAAATTCTTTAAATTTACTGTGCCAACGTGACGCTGAAACGAAAGTGTCATCAATTAGAAACACAAAACAAAATAATAATCTTTAATGTATGTATACTTACATAATCTAAAATGGAAAATAAATGATGTAAATCGGTATTTTTCAAATCAACGTCTAAAAGCTCTGCAAATGTAATAATATCTAATTTGTCACTATTTGGTATACTTTTAAATTTATCAGTCAATTTGTTGACATGGTCTGATGTCAAAAGCCTAGAAAAATTCAAAATAAAAACTAGTTTTGAAAACATTTTAAAACTATATTAAGGAGACAACAACTTACCCTAATTTATGAAGAGTTCTTTCAATTTCTACAATATCACCCGATATTGGTATTTTTAAGTCACGAGCTCTGCTCATCATAATCACATCTTCAAAGGAATATTCTGAAGTAGGTACACCTAAAGAGCTAGAAAACAAATGAAATGAATTTCGTTTTATATTGTAATTAATTATTGTAAAAAAAAAAGAAAAACAATTTACCTAGCCATAACAGCCCTTACATTTCGGGCATATAAGTTTGGATCTGCTTTTTCTTCTTCCGATGGTACATATACTGGTAAAAATTCAATTTCACAGCGACTATAAAATGAAGCCATTGTTAGCCACAAAAGGCGTAATCTGAAAAGGATAACAAATAATTGGAATTATTTATTAATACTTATAACACACAGTTTTTATAACTTACACTCCTGGTCCATCCCAAGTCCAGGTAAATGTATCATGTTTATTGGGATATTTTAATATTACAGGCTGTACGGGTACTCCGGGATAGAAAGCACCTCCTTTAAATTTGATAAGGGCTTTACGGTTTGTACATGTTCCCTCAGCAAAAATTACAACTTGTGGCCAATCCTCTTCCGATCTGGCGCGATTAACGATTTCACGTATGGTTGTCTGTCGTGAATTCGGATCCTCTCTTTGTACATAAATGGGTTGAGCATAATTGATAATTTCTAGAAATATTAGAGAAAATAATATTTTAAAAATATATGAAATTCCTAAATGATCCTTTTTATTTTTGTTAATTTCTTAATTATTTCTCTTTAACATTAACTGATTTTATAAGATAATGGCAATGGTACGTGTAGTTATTTTTATTGTTTTCAAATAGTGAGGGTATAGTAAAGGAAATTAAAATCGGATCATAACTATGATAAGTGAGTATGGGGGTTACTCTTTAATTGCAAATATATTCTTACACACATGCATCTATTATTAAATTTGAATAAAACTATTCACTTACTTCCTAGCAAAGGTATTTCCGATGTTTCCTTTTTAGCCACTATAGCAGGTGGGTTGGATGGAACTGCAGCAACAATAATGGAATCGACATATGATGAATGTGGTGCCACCACTAAAATGGGAGCCTCCTTAGCCGATGCCCTTTCACCTTTGTAGGTTATATAATGAAACGAACCAGCCGCATACATCATACGCATGCAACCAGCTACCAAGTACTGTATATGTCTGAAATAATATTAAAGTAAACAAATTAGGAAATTAAAAACTTAATTGCAAATAAGCAAAGTGTACAACATACTTGCGCCAACCGGCTATGGGTTGTTTATTTATTCCATCAAGCGTAGTGCCATATAAACCAATGCAGGCAAACATCCAGGCAGATAATAAAGAGAGTACACAGCCTACAACACGTATAGGTACTAATAAAACTGTAAGTACATAAATCTGAAAATAATAAAAGGGAAAAAAGTACACACATTTAGTGATTAATAGAATATAAAACAAATAAATAAATAAATAAAGTGTGACAATTGATTTAATTTTAAATCTTTCATATTTTACAAATATTGTCATATTTTGACATAATTTACGATAATACGATCGTATGATTTTGCTGTAATAATTCCGATAATGATTGTGTTGTAATCTGTTTACTTAATAGAGTTTTTAATTTAAATTGGTCACGTAAATAAAAGGGTTTGTATGTAATATAGAACGACATGTTGTTAATAAAAACATTTTAAAAGCTTTTTTTTATTTTTTGATTTTTATTTCAGAAATTATTTTATTGATTTTTCTAATAACTACATACACCCATACACATATTGTAAAAGCCCATTTGTATTGCTTGAACTTTGAAAGGGTCTAGAGTACAAAACAACAATTTGCAGACAAATTTCAATATACAGAATTAAATTTAGGAAATTGTTTAAATATTAATACAAAAAAAAAATCATTACAATTAATGTGTAGCTTAGTATATACATGCATGTGTACATAGAAATTTTGCAAAAAAAATCTATATTTTATTTTTCTAATGACTGATTTACATAAAGCAATTATTTCATATGTGTATACGTTGATATACATTTAACTATGTCTGTATTGATGTCGATAATATCTGCTTTTTAGGTCGTGTCACACAAATCAATATTAGTAATAATTTATAAGCCGTACGTACTATTGGTATTTTAAATACAAAATTAAACATTTTTGAGACTTAAAATATTTGCAAATAACATACAATCTTTTAATTTTCTTTTTTTCTTTGCATATGGGACGTAAAAATTAAAATGAAAATGGATGTTTAAAATCCAATTCCAAATTTGACGATCAAAATTTATTAATTGAGAGGCTTATCAGTAGCTCCCGAATAGCGAATGTCAATTATTATTTGGTTTTACATGAATGGGAGACTAAGGACTATTGGAAATAAAAATATTTTTCATTTTCAATATCATCATACGTTGACTTCTTTCTTATTAACTTGTTCTTAAGGCAATGAATATTTACGATATATGATTACAACAAGATGGTGCAATATCCCGTATAGTACAGGTAATAATAAATTTATTCCTGGGAAGAATAACTGTTATGATCATGAAGGGCCGGGGTGACACAGTCAATTTTAATTCTAACCCAAAGTTAACCTTTATTTAAAAACAATAATTATAATATAATTAACAACAAAACAAATTAATTTTAACATAGTTACCGCGTATATGATTCTATGATGTTTAATAGACGACTTAACAATGTACAATAAACATATATAAAAGTAATAGCGGCAAACTATGTAGACAATATAAAATACATAAATAACAGACGACAGTTATAATTTTAGTACCCAAGAAAATAGATAATTATTTGGGATTGCCAACATCTCTCTTTTTTTTATTAGGAAGATGGTAGTCTGGAGTCCATACAGGAGAACGCTTTCTACGATTGGATCTTCGAAGAGCTGGAGCAGCTTCATCTGTTTGAATAACAGGATCCATTATTGAATTAGTCGGTGTATTTACTTCAACGTTAGGTGTAACACTTTCTAAAGTTGTTGGTGGATTGGGTACACTTGTTGAACTAGATGGCGAAGTAATTGAAAGTGGATCTCGAATTGTTTGTAATTCATCTGTAGACGTAGTTTGCCCATCAGTGAGTGGTACCAATTCAATTTCAGCATTAACGTTACTTTCCTCTGCGGGTGACGTATGTTGAGGTGTTAAATTGAAATAATCAAACAAAAGATTATTAGGCACATTTTGAGATTCGCAATAACGAGGCCTTAGTTGATTAGTATGAGACCTAACTGCACGAAATTCAGGAATGTTTTCAATTTCTACCTCGTAGTTAACATTTCCGAGCTTCCGCTTGATAATTCCAGGGAACCATTCAGATTTATTCCATTTATATAATTTTGCGTAAACTTTCTGACCAATATTGTATACCCGATTTTTAGCGCCATTACGTTTGTTAAATTGTTCTTCCATTTTCTCGTTTCGATGTTGTTGGAACTGTGTAGGTTTTTTAAGTAGATCAAGATTAATCCTTATTCTTCTCCCCACGAACAATTCAGAAGGCGATTTGCCACTAGAACTAGGATTTGGTGAAGAACGATAACATTTTAAAAACGTTTGTAAATTTTCACTAGAAGTGCCAGTTCCTTCGAGTTTTTTCAATGCGCGTTTTAAAGTATCAACAAATCTCTCTGCCTGCCCATTTGATTGAGGGTGGTAGGGAGCTGTAAATCTGTGTAAAATGCCGTTTTCTTGACAAAATTTGGAAAACGCGTTACTGGAAAACTGAGTTCCATTATCACTCACTATGAGTTCAGGGTTTCCAAATAATGAAGTAAAATCGCGCATGCAATTAATAATTATGTTTGAAGAAATTGATTTAATTTGGTAGATTTGCGGCCACTTAGAAAATGAGTCTACTATTACGAAATAATAAAAATTATCAACAGGACCAGCTATGTCTATGTGAACTCTTTCCATAGGGTGTTTTGTTAATGGCCATGAATAAAGCACTGTTTTTGGTAAAGATTTTGCTACTGAAGCGCATTTGGTACAATTTTGTACATACCTTTTTATTTCTTCATCTATATGCGGCCAATAAACATAGCTACGAGCCAATGCCTTTGTCCTCTCAATACCATGATGTCCTTTGTGTAATTCTTTTAGAATTCGTTTTCTAAAACAGCTTGGTATTATAATACGCTCCCCGTACATTACACAATCATCAACGATGCTTAAATTTTGTTTTCTTGAAAAATAACACTGCATATCAGAAGATTTTTCATTTGGCCACTTTCCAGTTTGTAGGAATTTTATAAGATCTTGGAGATTTAAATCCTTTTTAGTAGCGGCACAAATCATGTTGAATGTTATAGGCAACGCATTTGTGATATCACTAATAACCATTTTTATGTCATCTTCTAATTGAATACAAGCAATTATAGTGTCTTCGTTTTCTTTCGGTACGTTGGAAATTAGCCGTGATAAGATATCAGCAGCTCCGAATTCGTGAGTTGAAACGTATTGTAATTTAAAATCGTACGACATGAGTGTAAGAGCCCATCGCTGGAGACGGTTTGCAGAATGTGCTGGAATTCCCTTTTTATTTCCAAAAATTGCAAGGAGAGGTTTGTGATCCGTTTGAAGTATAAATTTTCGCCCGAATAAATATTTATGGAATTTAACCACCGCAAAAACTAATGCTAATCCTTCTTTCTCAATTTGAGAGTAATTTTTCTCCGCTGGGGTGAGAGACCTTGACGCATGATAAATTGCTTTTTCGCTGCCATCAGGGAAAATGTGACAGATGTATGCACCCAGTCCAACGGTTGAGGCATCAGCTGCTACTTTGATAGGAAGCTTTGGATCAAAGTGAGTAAGCAACAAATCGGATGACAGTAGCTGCTTAAAACGATCAAAACTGCGTTGACATGATGATGACCAATTCCATGCTGTATTTTTCTTAAGTAAATTATCTAAAGGATCTCTAAGCTTTCTCATTTCCTGTATAAATTTACCGTAGTAATTAATTGCTCCCAGAAAAGATCGCAATTCACTAATATTTTTGGGAACTGTAATTTGTAAAATTTTTTTAATTTTATTTTTGTCTGGATAAACGCCTTTTCTATCGAAATGGTAACCCAAGTATGTACACGAAGTTTTAAAAAATTTGCATTTTTCAAAGTTCACTGTAATGTTGTATTTTTTTAATCGTTCAAATACCTGTTTAACTGCTGTAATGTTTTCTTCGCGTGTTGGTGTGGCCACTATAAGATCGTCCAGATAAGGAAAAACGCCTTTTATACCAGAAACAATTGATTCCATACACTGTTGAAAAGCACCAGGAGCTGATCTCACACCTGGGGCAAGTCGATTAAAAGTATATAAGCCACGATGTGTGTTTATAACTAGAAGTTTTTTCGTGCTATCGTCGACTTCGATTTGCATGTAGGCATTATTTAAATCAATTGTTGAAAAGATAGAGCAGTTGTTAAAGTTTATAAATATTTCATCTGGAAGTGGCAATGGAAATGTATGAGGTTCCAGCTGATCATTTAGTCCCGTAGAGTAATCCCCACATATACGTAGATTGCCAGAAGCCTTTTTTATTACCACAATGGGTGCTGCCCATTCCGAAAAATTTATAGGAGAAATGATACCCTCACGTTCAAGTTTTTTAAGTTCACTGTCTAGATGATCTTTTGCTGCATACGCTACTTGCCTTTTAGGACGAAAAACAGGAACAGCTTGTGGTTTAAGTTGTAGGTGAACTTTAAAATGAGTGCAGTGTCCAATTTCATTCCTAAAAACTTCAGGGTATGATTGACGCAATTCCGATTCTGTGACTGTGTTGTTAACTTGAAGTTGGTTACACGACGTATAAGAATCAATGGGTTCGCTCCACAATTTAAATTGTTCCATTAAATCAGAACCGAAAAGATTTAAATCAAGTGAAGACACCAAAATGTTGCCGGTTTGACTTTGATTATGGATAACCACCGTACACCGAAATTGACCTAATATGCAAATTTCATTTGTAGAAGCATCTCGTGGTTTGTGCTGAGAATTTTCTAAAGTTGGTCTACCAATTTTAACCCAATTCCTCTTTGAGATGATCGTGACATCCGAACCAGTATCATGTTGAAGAGTAAGATTTACATTGTTAATTGCGATTGAAATAAAACGTCTATTTTTGCATGTTGCTGTTGAACCATATACGCTTTTAATGCTTTTGTGCGTTTTGTTGAATTTACTCTTTTTTCTTGAATTTTGATGTTGCTGAACATTTTTGTTTTGCTTTGGCTTTACCTCTGGAAAACAAGAACAATATCCTTCCTTATGCCCAACTTTACCACACTGTGAGCATTTGTGTGTAGAATAACTACAGTCCCGAACAAAATGCATGTTTCCACATTGCCAACAAGGTCGCTTTGGCTTTTGGTCTTTATTAGCATTCTGTGGTATACGCTGTTTCGAACTATGGATGGAGTTGACATTTGGATTTTCTTTTGTTGAAATGTCGCGCTTAAGACTATCGATACGTTCTACTTCAGCGACTAAATTATCCAAATTCAACTGATTTTGTTCTGTTTCAGACTCTAGTAGAGTCAGAAGTCTCGCTTTATACTCCTGATCCTTTTGCGATGACAACCCATTTACAAATATAAGGCATTTAAAATTACCAGCAGTACATTTATTTATTAAAAAATTTTCGCAGTAGCGATTTACTTTGGCGGCATAGCTGATTATATCTTCATCTTCTCTTTTGATGTTTGATATACATTTTACCCGAGTACTGAATAAACTCTCTTTTCTTCCAAAAAGTTTTTTTAAAATGTCTACCGTTTGTTGGAATGTGACGTCACGAGGTTGTTTTGGAAGTATATAGTCTTTGTATTTGTTAAAAACGCCGTTACTGACCTTTCTCAACAATAACCTCACTTTTGCAGCATCATCCAGTTGATCTGCATCAACCTTGAAAACATCCTCATAGCGCTCGTACCAAGTGCCAAAAATTTGGCTTTCGTCAGGTTCGTAGGTAAACTCACGTATATTTTTAGATAAAATGTCCATCAAGGTCTCCGGAGCTGTTGCACTTGTAGAAGCTGTCGATGACCCACTTCTGTTACTAGCCGTAGAGCCTTGTGTTGCATTAATCAGCCTTTCCATTAGTTGGTGTTGTTTTTCCATGGCTTCTTGCTGTCGTGCCAGGAGTTGTCCAACTACTTGTTCCAAAGCAGACATTGTGTAGAAATTCGCTTTAAAAAAAATAAACTTAGTTTATGTTTATTTTGTTGCACTTTTTCTTTTGTTTAAAATCCTCGTCGCCAATTGTTATGATCATGAAGGGCCGGGGTGACACAGTCAATTTTAATTCTAACCCAAAGTTAACCTTTATTTAAAAACAATAATTATAATATAATTAACAACAAAACAAATTAATTTTAACATAGTTACCGCGTATATGATTCTATGATGTTTAATAGACGACTTAACAATGTACAATAAACATATATAAAAGTAATAGCGGCAAACTATGTAGACAATATAAAATACATAAATAACAGACGACAGTTATAATTTTAGTACCCAAGAAAATAGATAATTATTTGGGATTGCCAACAATAACGTTACAAAAAAAACCAGAAACAATTGCAACTTCTACGTAAAATCATAACTTATGAAATTAAAAAATTACAGAAAATTCTAATATTTTAGTATAAGAATAATGTCAATTGCTTTTAAAATTGTTGTAAAATGTATTTATTTACATTATAACTGTGCTATTTATACGTATTTACTACATATAAATAATACTTTTTCTTTTTTTGTGACGCATTTTTATACTTTTAAAAATACTCTCTAAAAATGTAAGTCACTGTAATTGTCATGAATAAGTGTTTTCATTTTATAGAAGTAATTAACGTTTTTATTTATATGTATATACTTAAAAATAAAATCCATTATTCTACTCTAGAATTGGGCAATCCGTATAATGAATATGTGCATAAATTTCCAAGTGCCTTATTTTTTTGGCTTTAGCATTGACATTGAAACTTTTTGTATTTCTTAAAACAAAAATATATTCCAAGTATAATAAGAAAAAATTGATTATTTTTTATGTTTTAAGGTTGTTAGTTAAAAATATGGCATGAATATGAGTGGTATGCATGTAGTTTAAATATAAACTGGCAAACAACAACAACTATGAATAATAATTATACATACATTCATGTAAAACTAATGGAAAATATGAAAAATAAATAGAGATTATAAACAAATGCACGAACAAATGCATAAATATTTTTTTTTTACCAAAAGTGATATTTTGTTTTGTTTTCATTTACACTTACAGACTAATGTCTACATAGATAATATAAAAATGATATGTATGCATTTATGTTAGGTTAGGTTATGGTAGGGTAGTTTGGAAGATTGGGGAAAAAAGAAAAGAAACAGCGAAAGAAAAGAAAGAGAAAGAAAACAAGAAACATAAACTAACAACTAACTATTATGCCTAAGAGGAACATAATTTCCTGCAGGTATATTCAAAAGACTATTACACCACGTCTTGAAAACTTTCCCTAAACCTCCCTATTTTTAGTTACATTTTCATTATGAATAAAAATAATTTGTTTATTCTAGTATTTATAGTTATTAATTATAACCTTAAAAGAGGCATGAAAAATATATTTTTTGAATTGACTGCCGAATGAAATTCTAGGCTGTATGTTTCATTCGAAACGAAAAAAAATAATGTCTGAATAAGAACACCACTAATATAAAAATAATAAGCACATAAACACAATTATTTGAAAACATAAGACTAAATTAAGAACGAACTATTGAATAGATTTCATGTGTCTTTCATTGTCAAGTCCATTCTCAGCTGTAACATGTTTTAATTTAAATAAATTTAAGCACATAAACTAATAAATGTGGTCACAATTAATCAGTAACTAATTCAATTGAATAATTATATTTTTTTCTGTACTTTTATTTGTTTTTGTATATAAAAATTAAGCAATAATATTAGCCGAAATCATTCAACTTTAACAAATGAATGTCAAGTGTATGTGTATGATTATTTCTCACTGAAATAAACAAACATTAGCCGCTTTTTCAAAGTACAAATGTTTTTTTTTTTTTTTTAACGTGAAGAAAATAAAATCAAATAAATTAAAGGAAGGAAAAAACCAATAAATAAGTAAAAAAAACAAAAAAAATAAATAAAAACAAAACAATAACTAAAACAAGACTGTGTAGATATATTGTGTGTAGTGATTATCTCTACGGATGAAAAAATAGCATCCAACACCAAAGTAACCCAGCAATATTTTTCAAGAGTTTTTGTTATATGTATTTGATAGAGAAAGATTAGACACAAAGGAAACATGAAAATTAAATTCTTACTAGTAGAATTTATTTTTTGGTTAGTTTTGTGCTTATAAAACTTAATTTTTCTCAATTAATAATAAAAAAACAATAGAATAAGAAAATAAATTTGTATTTACCTTAGCTAAATCAACATTACGATCGATATTGACACGATGTGTGAATGGATTTATATAAGTGCTATCGAGATCATCCCAATTAACAGTGTCAGATTCTTGTGAGTCTGTTTTCGATAGAGACGTACTAAGTGGCGAACTCATATTAACGCCGTTAGTTGTTGTCTCAGCAGGCGGTGGTGTTTTTGGAGACGGTGAACGTCGGCGTTTTATTGTGGATGATGTAGTCATTTAAACGTATTGACTTAATAAAAATGCAAAATCAAGGTCGTTAGTATCTTTGAAAATTGGTTTTTCTTATGAAAGCATTTAACTATGCTTAAATTTGTATTTCTCAGGAAATCTATTTATTCACGAATGTTTTGTTTGCCAACAATGCAAAATCTTTTTCACTTTTTTTTTTATAAGCAGAATTGTTTTTTCTTTATAGATTTTGTCTGGATGTTGTTATAGGTTGACTCCACGTTTATTTTTTCTTTTGTTTGTATTTGTTTATTTAAAACTCTTTCTTTTCTTTTCTTGAATCATTTATTTACTCTCGCCTTTTGGCACTGTTGCAGAAACGAGTGTACCACCGTCAAATTCTCTGATTATTATTATAATGTGCACATATATGTATGTATGTATTTTCTTTTTATTTCACTTCATAAAAAAATGTATTCTTTTGATTTACTGATAACCAAATTTGACGGTGACGCATTTGATTTTCTATTCTATCTTTTAAAACATTTCTTCGAATAGATGAACAAAAAAACACCATAAACGAATAACTTTCGTTATAAATAAAAACAGAAAGAAATAAAGACCGTTTAAAAGTTCCGTGGTTGTAGCATTACTGAATTGGTAGAGACTTGAGATCGCACGCCCGGTGGTTTAGTTTTTATTCGAAGATTTCTATTTTATATGAAGAGATCCAAACTGGTCTACTTGTTGAACGATTGATCGTCAGTGAGAGACTATTTAAACGTGTCTGCAAATAGTAATACAATAGAGAGGGAGCTACGTCTCTATAATAGTTGTTCCTCTCGCCTCTATTGTATTATAAAAAGCATTTGTAGCTAGCTGTCTATGCTTTTATATCATATAAATACTCATTGCTTCATCAGCTGATTATTTTACTGGCCTTTTGCTTTCTTCTCCTGCGAAAGTTTGGCTCTTAGCAGTTTATAGTTGACATTGATTTAGCAACTGTTAACTTTATTGTTTTGTTTGGTTGATGACAGAATTCTGTTTATGATCAATTTTGTGCAAAAACGTATATTTATTGAAATTTTCTGTAATTAGAAGAGAGAAAAAGAAAGGAAATATATTTAGTAATAATTTATATTAAAAAAAAAATAACAATAATATTGTATAAACAACTAAATTAATAAATTTTAAAACTAGAACGTACATATATTTATACAAATTAAAATAGTTAATATTTCACATATTCTCTTTATTTATTCATTAAATAAATATTAAGATAAATCATGAAACTAAATTTAGAATTTTGTTCATTGACAATTAGTAATAGACAATGTTTTTTTGAGAATAAAAAGGTGCAAAGTTTAAGTTGAACTCAAGAATATTCATATCAGCAGATTGTTTACATAAGGAAAGAAGCATATACATACATACATATGTATGTATTTTCCTGGATTATCTCAGTGCTTTCAATTTATATTTATATTGGTACTTAAAATATAGTATGTACATATGTATATTGTAGTACATATTTTGATCTGAATATATTATATTAATATGTATATGTATCTCTCAAAAATAGGTAAGACCATCGGAAAAGATCTATACGCACTTAGTAAGAGCCTTGGAAATGATGAGTAAAGTCCAATCCACTGCTCAAGTAAAGTCACAATTTTGTTTTACTTTTCAATTTACTGATAAGGGTAAGGGCTCTTCTTAAACAAAAAAAAAATTATCAAGGTGATGTTTTGATCTTTGAGTTGTTCGAAAAGTTTACCTTTTATGTTTCTCAATAATTATTTTATTACTTATTATTAATATCTCAAGTAATACTACACAGATTACACGCACTTTAGCATACCATAATATTCTGTATGGTATAGGGCTATCCATTTCGTGATTTCAAAAGTATGGGACTGGAATTCGAACTAAGTTGTGAAACCAATTTTTTTCTTTTCAGTTGAAAGTCAGACATTGACGAAAATGGATCGCTTAACTATCACACAACGCATAAAAATTATCAAAACTTACTACAAAAATGGTGATTGACGATGGACGACAATTTTTCGAACAAAATTTTCTTCAGCGATGAAGCACATTTCACACTCGGTGGCTATGTTAATAAACAAAATTTTCGTATTTGGGGTTCTGAGTAATTGAAGAGAGACCATTACATCCAGAAAAATTCACTGTTTGGTGCGCTCTTTGGTCCGAAGGTGTGATTGGTGAATGTGAACTAAAGATTCTAAAAAAATAGTTCCATTGCATGAGCACGATTTATTAATAATTTAATGAAAACAAACTTTTTGAATAAATAAGTGTTAATTATTGTGTTTAAAACAAAGCGAATAATTAATATTTTTTATCTTAACAATATGAACTTTGTTTCCAATAGCGCGAGAATTTTATTAGACAAATTAATATTATATGATAACACGTAGGAAAACACAACTATTAACAACGATATCAATAGAATGAATTTTGCAAATAAAAATTGCAAAAACAAAAACTATAACGAAAATATTTCAAATGATAACGATAGTTAGAGAAATGGGCAGCATATGGGGAAGGTATTAAGCAGCACAGCCACGATCAAACTAGATTGATCAATCTGCCATTTTTGTGATTGTATTGGTAAAACTGTACTCACACGTACAGAAAACTGTCCTCACACGTACAGGCTGAGAAGAGATTGAAGAATATCAAAATACTTTTGATTTTCGCTACCTGCTCCGCAGAAATTGGAAGCAAATTTGATGTGTGTGCGGGCAATTACTTCAAATTTCATTTTTCTGCAGATTTCGTAGGAGAAACATCACCATCTGGTTCGCGGATGTTTTGAAAATGTGTATCAGAAAATGATAATAAAAATAATAAGAAGTGGATGTTTTGTTTTTGTATATGTATTTTTGTATTTATTTATGATTCGTTATGATCGTTCCTTTATTTGTACTAACTTTGTTTTGTAAAAAAGTAATAAAAATTATTTTATTTATAAAATTAAGTCCATTAATAATTTGTTTTAATTGCTTTTATATTATATTTTAAAATCTTGTTTATTTTTCCATAAGTCTCTATAACAATGCTACCAATTGCTCGTTCCGAAATAGCGCTGACAAATTTTAAATCAGAAAAGAAATTGCCTGTAGCAAGAAAACGCAATGTTATAGATAGACGTTGATTCGGAGAGATGGCGTCACACATTTGAGTATCTTGTTTTTGAATTTTCGGGCCAACCAAATTTGGAAGTTCCTCATATGTGCCTTCATCCATCCGTAAAAAGTTTTGAAAATCATTTGGAGGACTCAATTTGAGTTCATTGAGAACATTTTGGTGCGTAAATGCATCCCTTTTCTTCAACCACTCTTTCATCCAAAGACCCTTCGCAGTTTCCTTTTTTTGTTTTTTTAATTGCCTGCGCCAGTGCAATGACTATGAAACAATTATTTGTCATATTAAAAGAAAAAACTAAAAAACAAACAAAAACAAAACAATCTCCCAACCAAAAGCCCATATGTTCTTTCAGAAAACCTAAAAAAATGTTTGCAAAAAAAAAAAGAAAACCATAAAAGAATTTTTTCCGATGAAACCCATATGATGTTGTCTTCTCCACAACATTTTTATAATGAAATTTGAAGGCTGAAATTTGATGTGTTGCTGTGCTGAGTCAAACAAATATTACCAACACATATGCAAAATTTGAACACCAGAATTTGAACGTGGCCGAGGCACTTTAGAAAAATAATTATATCGTAGACACAACCCAGACCACAGATTAAATGATTGAACAGCAACACACAATGTCAACATTGGAGAGACTCACAACGAATGACAGCAACTATTTATATTGTCATTCTCCATGACTTCTCAACCAATGGGTTGGTGCTGTTGTTATTTAACTCGTGGATTTAAGCAACAAAATAAATGAAGGTTTTTAAAATTAATAAATTATTATACGATTATAACGCTCTTATTTTCCTTCACTAATAAAGAAAAACACACATCGAGCATTTAATGTAAAAACTCTTTTTAAATCAAGCAAACGTTCTTGTACATACATATGAGCGGCCGCGTGCACATATGTATGCATGTTCGTTACAGAAACGTTATTGAGAATGAATAAAAAAAGAACAATAGCAAGAAAAGGAAATTCTTTTAATTTCTGCATGTGTGAATTATATTTACAAACATACAAATCTATAGATTTGCATATGGGATTTGTTTATGAACGTTCATATATGTTTGTGTGCACGTACACTCGCTATTGTATTTATATGTTTACAGTAAATATATGCATGCAGCCATAAGACGAACATCAGGCGATTTTGTTGTCTCTACCCACAAAACCAAAGTGGTGAATCAAATTGTTTGTTGTTGTATTTTCTTCTCCCATTTATTTTTTGCTTTGCCTTTTTTCTCAATGTAATTTGAATTGTAGTTGTTGTTCCTACTTTTTTTCTAACAAAACGAAAAATGAATAAGAAAACAAAAACAATTATGGAGAAAAAGATCATAAGCATTTAAAAAAACGCAAAAGGGGGTGTGTATGAGTAATACAAATAAAACGTAACTTTTTTTATAATCTTTTAATAAAATTGTATAATAATTTGTTATTAAATTAACCTTTAAATTATTGATTTAACTTTTATTTTATGTTTGCGATTTTATTACTTTTGTTTTGAATTTTATTAAACTTTCGATTAGTTTTCACTCATTAAGCCTTTTGTTCTAACGTAAGAACGTGCTTTCGACAAGAATTTTATAAAACTTCTGTCAATATTCTATAATTTTTTGTAATTTAACTTTTCACTTTTAACTTCTTTAATACACACACCATTTAAAAATGTGTTTTTTATTTCAAAAAAGCTGCATCTATTACGTTTCTCAAATTTTACTCGCGGTATTTAGCAAAATAACTTTATTGATATCGGCCTTTTGCCGCTAAAGAAATACTGGAAGAGCAGTCACAACAAAATTTCTATTTATTTCTCTTTCTACTCGCGTTTTAATGCAATGCTATTCTGAATGGTTAAGTGAACAATTCACAATAGCATCATGTCGATAAGACAGTTCCCAAATTGTAGATAAATCTGAAGTCAAATATGATAAAGGAGAGAATGATTGACCAAATATTGTTTTTGACAGTGCCCTTATAATTTAAGTTATGACCAATGCTGCCAGGAATTAAAAATTTTGTAACCACCTTGTGAATAAGAAATCACCAATGAGGGGACAAATAACCAAATTTATTTAATTTCTGGTATTAAATTTAGATTAAAGTCGCTGAATTATATTCAACAAACGCAATTTGAATTTTAAAGTCACAGATTTTGTAAAGCAACCTAATTTTCTGGCGTAGTGCAATTAAGATAATTAGATTTATATATGGAGCTTTTTGAGAGCATTGCTCTTGCACTAAATCAAACGACGTGGTGCACACCTTTGACTCTCAATATAATCGCATAATATTCCTTCATTGGTCTTGAAGATTGTTATTAACAATTATGGCAACTATATTTGGTATTTTGTAAGGTACGGCAACTCTTTGTGGTTAAATCAAATTTTGAACTTTTCCATCAGTCAGCTGTGAAATATTGGGGAGACTACGCAATAGAAAAGCTAATGAAAATATACAAAAATACAAAATTTCGTGAGCCATTGAGAAAAGTGAAATAATATAGAAAATTTTAAATAATTACAAAATTATTTTTTAGAATTCATAATTACGAAAACGAAATATACTTTTATAAAACAAATAAATAAAAAAGAAATAATTAGCAAACGCAGCAGAGGAGACAACAAAATAAAATTTTGAAAAAAGCTCAGCAGAAAATATCAAAAGAAATAATAATAAATGTGAGTACAAAAAAAAACAAATGAAGAAATGAGGAAAATGAAATTTATCTTTCTCAATATATTCTATTGCAATTATAGCTATTACTATTATTGTTGTAATTTACTTTTCGTTTCATATTCCCCTCAATTTCGTTTATTGCGTATTTTTCTATACATCACGATCATTCCCTTCATGTCTCTTCTTTATTATTACCAATGTCTTGTTGCTGCAGAAATTTTATAATTTTCATATGTATTTTTTAACGGGTAAGAAATGCTTCAACGTTATATTGATTAAATTTGTTTTTATTTGCATTTGAATATCTACGCTAAAGGTGACCAACGTAAATTTAGAAACATTGTAAACATAATTGTTTGCATTTTGTTTCGTTTGAAACAAAGGCATGTTTGCTCTCCTGTGCTCTTTGTTTGCAAGTGTGTTGTTTGTTTAGGAAAGATTTTCATAATTTTCTATATAAATAGCAGCATATAGTTGCATACATTTTATTAGTGTTATATAGATATGTATATTTAGATATATATAATTATATAGAAGTATACATATAGACAAAATTTAAATTAATGTATTCATATTACATATGTATGCATATGAATTCCATTGTGTTGTATTTATTGTGATTTGTTTATTTCAAATGTTATTGGTCTTTATTGTTTTTGTCCCCTTATTCTTATAATTTCTATACAATAAAAAGCATAAATTATTCTACAACACTGTTGCCAACTTAGATGTTTTCAAATCAGAGGTAGCGTTTCTGTTTATCAACTGCAGAAGCAAAAATTGTCAGACAATCTAAGATAATTCCGAATAGCTAAAAATATGATCGGAACCCTCTTTCGAATTTTATTTAAGAATATTCATATATATATCCGTATATATTGCCATATATACAGAGCCGTCTTACACCTTCAAAGTTTTCTTCACAGTCTTAAGTTCTCAGGAAAAAAAATGGAACAAGGGTGATTGATGTACACGCAAAATTTCTTTGCTTGTCGTTCGTCGTTTAACGATTTTAGTATACGCAACAACAAAATATCAAGAGTTTGTCAAAGTAAACTTTGAAGATGTAAAACTAAAAGAAAGTTTAATAGAATTTATTAAAGTAAACATTTTTATGCGTAAAAGGGGTCTTGCATAGTTTCCTCATATTGCAATAAAGTTCTTGAATTCTAAACATTTTTGCACACGAAATTTGTAAACTATATTTTACACAATTAAAGGTAACAGAAATTCACGATTGTGGTTTTGATGCAAAAGGAAATCACATCAACAAAAATTTATTTTACTAGTTTGTAAAGTTTGTTCGGTTACATACAATTTATTGCTTATCTCCTCGGGAAACCATCATAGACATCAGTCTGTTGTTTCGGTCCCTATTTGTTGCTATTAGTTAGTCGTAGAACAACGTTTTCTTTACTCGTTTCCCTTTTTTAACCAAATTTACTTATTAATTGTTATTGTGGAATCGTATTTTTCGTCGGTTGATTGTAGATCAAAAAATATTAATTTTTATTTAACCAATGACCAACCAGCCATTCAACATAATAATTGTTTGTACTCAATTATAAAGTCGCAACGTGTAGGGGCCGCATAAAAACGTTGATTTTTTACGCGTTTTTTGCCTCGTTTTTTCTAAAAACATTTAAAAAAGAGTTGGCAACAGTGCTTGTAGGAGCATAGTAGCGAGCGTACAAGACAAATTCAATAAGGTAACCGCAACTCTACAACAAGTACAACAATGCAAAAACAACACGCATTTTGTTTTTGTTAAACCTCCATTTGGATGTCAAAATAGCAAGAAAAAAAATGGAAAAGGAAAAAAATGAACAACAACACGCACAACAAACACACAAAAACAACAAAATTTTGACAGCCCAGAAGAAGTCAGCTCAAAGCGAATTCATGTAACCGGTGGGACTATCTAAACAGCTGAGCTCTTTCTTAATGTCAAAATTTTGTTGTTTTTGTGTGTGTTTGTTGTGCGTGTGCGTGTTGTTGTTCATTTTTTTTTCCTTTTCCATTTTTTTTCTTCCTATTTTGACAACATTAAAGGTCTTTAACAAAAACAAAATGCCTGTTGTTTTTGCATTGTTGTATTTGTTGTAGACCTGCGGCTACCATCTATGAATTTGCCTTGAGTCAGCTGTTGACTCGGGGTCACTTGTTATGAATTCGCTTTGCGAGCGTATTTATATTCTCTCCTTTTTCCACTGTTACCACTTAGCTCCGCTGTTGTTGTTATTGTTTGTTACAAAAACAAATCTTTACCCACTCTATACTACGCAGTAAAATGTTGTATGTTTTGTGTTTACCAACAATGCATTCATTGCATGTATATATTTTGGATTTTATTTCTTTGTTCTGTACGATGGTAAAAATTTCAAAAAGACATCATTTGTATGTATACATAAAAATATACTTATTTAAATGTATGTATAAACATGCATGCATGGATACATAAACATAGAATAAATGTTTGACTCGATCAAATATAAGTCACGATTCACACTAGTCAAGTCTGACTCGTCAAGTTTTTGTAGATTTTCTTTTCAACCTGCATTCGCGTTCATGTAACGTCTCGTCATTTTTTGTTGTCTTTGCGTACAACTTTCGGTATTTTTTGACATTTCCTTTTATTTTATTTTAAAATTGACTACGGTCAAGTATTTACCCCTTTCAATTCTCTCTTCGTCGTTCACCTACAAACTTAAGACTTGACAAGACTTGACTTGACTAGTGTGAATTGTGACTAATTTTTCGACAGCATTGTTGTTATATAGAGTTGAACAAAGAAGTATTCAACATTTTGAAGATTTTTTATTACCATTATTAATCTGGAAATTCTTGTTTGGGTTGTTGCAGATGAAATTTTTAAAAATGTGAAGTAACAAAAAAATAAAACTAGGGCCACAATACAGTTGAAAAATCGAAAATTATTTTCATAGGAAAAATTTTCAAAACTTAAAGCTGAAAGTTGAAAATATGTTTGATTTTTTACGTATTAAATTGAACAAGTTCTAAAGTCGTAGCATATATGGAGCGCACATCATTTGATTTTTATTAATTATTTAGGAATTAATATTTTTTTTATTTCATTAATATATTTTAGTTTTTTCGTTTTTTGTTCCACTGTTCTAAGGAAGGGGAAATTTACTTTTGCTTTGAATTTCTTTTTTTTGACAAGTGTTGCCAAATATTTAAAATTTATGTGTTGTTGAAGTATTTATGTTTAAAGTAAGATATAGGAGTATTATTATGATAATAGTTTACCATGTGTTTTAATTTTTTATAAAACATAATTTATTTTAACTTGTTTCATCGACACAAATAATAACACATGCACGAAGCTCCATGTGATTATATTTGATTTGATTATATATAGATTTTGTTTTTCCCTTGTAATAATGCCATTTTTGTAGATATGGCAATCTTTTTTCGTTTTCTTTGTACAGGGTTTTGTGTATTTACTAAAACATTGTATTTGCTTTTGCTACACTTTTTGTCAGTACGTTTCTGTTATTCAAAGGTGCCAGTTGTTAAATATTAGAGAGAGAGAAGATTTCAATAAAAGCAAGACCCAGTGTGCGTGTGTGCATAAGTGTTAGTTAGTGAGTGAGTGAGCGAGCGAGCGTGTTTGAATGTGTAATTCTTTACACTTGCAGACAAAGAAAGAACGAAACAAATTATTTTTTCTTTACTTTTATCAAGTTTGATAACAATTTTCTTCTTCGCATACATTACATTGTGAAAAACAAAACAATAATCATCCTTAATAATTTATTACTTAATCAGAGGTTTTATTGTTACGTTTACAAAAAGAAAAAATAATTTTCGCCACATAAGTAATAAACAATGTAAGTCATGATATTTTATTGTTAATATTTATTTAAAACTATACATATTTATAGATTTTAATTATTTGTTAAACTTTTTCATAGTGCTAGTAGCGTCTTTGTAATTGTATTGATGTCGGATTTCTATTTGTTTGTTTGTTTTTTCCGCTTGGCTCATTTGTTTATTGAGAAGAAATATTTGGTCATGACTTTATTTTTATATACAAATGCCAAGCTATGCCAAACCATTTGAGGTGGCAGTGCATTTATTATTGTTGTTATAACTTGTCTGTTATTAAGTTTCTGTTTTGTGTTATTTTTTTGCTTTTATTAGTTTAATTTTACCTTTTGTGTTATCAATGCGCCATAAAAAATCGAATATTAATGATACTTTTTTGTATAATTAACTTGGCTTTGCATTGTGATTTTTGTTTAATTATTCTATTTTTCTGCTTCGGCATTTAATTCTATTGTTGTTATTATGGTTGTGTGGTGTAACTTAATTTTTTTTTTCTGTATGTATAATTTTTGCGTGGGCTGTATGTAGAAATCCATCTAAAAATGGCAGGCAGGAGTTTTCTAATCAGAAATTTAGATTCTTTGTCCCTTATTTTGTGTACACAGTATTACATATGTTTATAAGCGTATGCATACAAACTTACTTTAAGAATTTTTCTGTAAAGAATACAAAACAATTGCGTTTCTTTTTAGTTTTCAGTTTTTCCTTATTTCTGTTTATCATCATCTGTTTGTATGTTGAGTATTTATATCACACCAACAAAAGCCCAGGGGATTTTATTTGCTTTACGTTGAAGCACCTCCACTGTGTGGTGAGTTTTCCTATATTTCAATTTGATTTGTTTTGCTCTCTATCTCTGTTTTTCTCCCTCTCTCTCTCTCTTTGTGTGATTCAGTAAATTTTTGCTTTTGTTTCCCCCTTCAATTATTGTGTTTTGTAAATATCGAACAGCTGAGCTTGTTTATTAACACAAAATAAATAAAAAGAAGTAAAAAAATAAGAAAAATGTGTATTTAATTGATCACATTGAAAGCATTATCAAAATATCCTAAAAATTAAATTGTGTATAATTTTAATTTTCATCCAACTCTAATCTATATATCGCTACCTCAATAGAAACGCCCTTAATCATTTTGTCTACGCTCTTTTTGTTTTTGCATATTTCTAAAGGTGATCTCCTAATACGCCCTGGATTGATAAATTCTAGTGCTCAAATAAAGAAAAATAAAATGTTAAACTAATAATTAATTACACGGTATCTATTTGAAACTGCGTCAGACCATTATTTTGTTTTTTTTATCTTCTTATGAACTAGCATAATATGACATGTGGACAGTTTAATCTGTGTATGTAAAAGGGTAGAAGGATCAATATGAAGTCATTCTTTGTATGTATATGTGACGTGTAGTAGATATGTAGTGTGTTGATTTACTAGACGAGAGCACAAGAGTTCAAACCTTAGTACTGACGTGGCGTCACGTCTAATAAGCCAAAACACTAACTACTAGACTAGACGACGACTCTAACTAACTTTTCTAAATTATAGATCCTCTAGTGCATATATTGATAGGTATACATATACATACATATGTATTTATGCGCATAACGAATTTTCAAAAAGAATGTTTAATTTGAATTTGAAAATGATCTTGTGAGCGCTTGAAAAATTGGCTGAGATTTTATGGAAGTGGCGTTTGAAACCCAGAGTGAGTTTCAGTAAATGTTTAACTATTTGGATTAACTCTGATAAACCTTTAAATTGATTTTTTGTTAATATGTACCTAATTCGTTAACCTTAAATGTTTCTGTTGTATTTCATACGATAATTCTAACGTGTAGCATATTTAAATAAAAGTAATTATAATTCTGTTTATAATTAACATCATGACCTATTAAATATAAACAAATTAAGAGATAATGAAAAGAGAATGAACTAATTAAATTTGCAAATCTTAAAGATAGCTTTGAGTCGGTCATAAAACAGCATTAAATCGCGTTTTTCTTTCAATGAAGGCATTAAACTTTATACGTTGAAAATGATAATTGTTTGTATATTCATTTAATAAACGGCACACCTCACAATTTCGCAATTTCTCACTACACACAATATTTTCTGCTACAAAAATAAAGTATATCGTAAATATATAAGACACATAAGCCAACCCTGTATTATGTATTCGTTTAATTAGCCGATAGAATAGGAGAAGGTGTTATTCTATGTAATTTGATTTTGTTTCTTTATTTTTTGTTTCTATCATTTGCTAAAACTGACAGTTCAACTGCCAAAAACATCTGTTGTTTATTTGTGCCCGTTAGTGTAACAACAACATCATGTTATATTATTAGTTTGGGAATAATAAAGAAAATTACAATTGCAGTGCAATTTTAAATTGTATTTATAAGACAAAATGCTTTGCTTTGCATTACACTGAATGGCTTGAAAAGCAGTAACCATTGTCTGCTTGAATATTTGTATTTAGTTGTCATTGTAGGCAATGACAAGTTGCAGCTTATTGGCAAAGACGTTTATGTACAGAAAATTCCATGAAAAGAAATTTGGCGGGACCAATAAAAAATAATGATGTGAATTTCTTGACTAGAATAGAACAGTAAAGTATGGTTATACTCTAAATTTGTTTCGAATAGTTATTGTGCTTAAACTATTTGTAAACCATATTAATTTTGTTCAGGAAGTTATAATGATACTTTGAATCAATGATAATGTATCCTTTTCACCTGCTAGTCAATCGTTTATTTAATACAGTATTGTTAATTTATCGAAAAGAGAAAACTTGCATTCATTCCTCCATTCAATTTAAATTCACTGTGGCTTACATTTTGTAAGGAGTTAACTTTCTGGGGACAGTTTTTGTAGCTTTTTGCAAATTAGTTTCAAGTAAGCTTACATATATATACATACATGCATACGTACGTATATTGTGTATATAAACTTATATTTCATTTACATTACGATCTATTTTTACCAACCGTTTCTATATTTCAGTGTTTGTTTTACCTGTTGCCACAGAAATTTCCTATCAGTGGTAATCTTTTCAGTTGGATTGTTACACGTTTACTATTTGTTCGCCTAACCAGATCACCCATTTCTATCGTCCGATTTTATACAACTTTTACTGAATTTCAAACGTGGCTTTTTTACTCTTGTCTTTATTAAAGCAGTTCATTTTTTAGTATAAAAAAGAAACAATTTTCATACCTTAACTAGAATAAAAATCTATTTTAATGACGTATGTACGTATGTATGTATTTACGTAATATTTTTTAAACCAAATTATTATTATTAATATTAACTTTTCCAAAGTTATGTTTTACACTTTTAATGTATTCAAAAATTAAAATTATTGGAGTATTAAAGTTTACTACTTTATATGTATAATTCTCTACAACACTTCATAGTATTGTTGTTGTTATTCATTGACAAAAGACTGGTACTATTTGTAGTAAAAAGTGTTGCACAAATTATGCCCAAAAGTAGTGCTTACGAAAGGGAAACTTGGCCTTTATGTTTTATTCAATTAATAATGCTAGTGGTGGTAGTACGTTCTTTTTAAAAACAAAACAAAATTTTGCTTTTAAATATCATGAACTATTTTTGCGACATATTTTTTTCTTCTTTACATTTTATATAAAAAAAGAAATAGACCACGTTTTACACTTGCCTTTGGTCTATTTTATATTAAATGCCTACAAACGTATATATTATGTACATACAGACATACATGCTAACAATTAAACGACCTACTAACCTCAATTTTAACACATATACACACATACATACACATTTATACACATAGTGTTATCCCATACGTAACGTACACCTTCCTTAACTATAATCTGTGTTGATGCTCTATCTTCACCCCCTTTTTTACAATCCCACTCTCTTCACTTTGGCATGGCAAGATTGTATTTTTATACGCTGCAACTCAATGCAGCGAACAACAGAAAATATGCACATATTACAACAATAACAACAGCGACAAGAAAAACATTGACGTCAATCTGAATTTTTGAAAAGTGCATTTCTTCGGTGTTCTGTGAGAATTGTGTATAAAAAAGAAAAACCAAAATTTTGATGTTCCTTTTTATATTTTTATACGATATCTTGAAATCATTTTTGTTGATTTCTTTTTAACCAAATTAAGTTTGATTTTCGATTCATTTCTGTAATACATACATTAGTAGAAATTTCATTATTTTTTAAATAACTGTTTATTTAATTTATGATGATAATCATTGTTTTTTTTTTCTTTCTTATATTTACAGATTCATAAAAATTTCGGTAACAATTTGAAGAATTCTAAATAGAATTATACACGTGTCACATGATTATCCACGTTAAATTGTTGAAGTAAATATTGTGATAAGAAATACTCATCAGAATTTCAGATCCTTTCTAGTATCCTAGTAACACTCACACACCGACTAACAAAACACAAAGAAGTAAAAATAAAATGTCGTCACCAAGTGCTGGTAAACGTCGCATGGACAATGACGTTATTAAATTGATAGAATCAAAGCATGAGGTTACGATTATTGGTGGCCTTAATGAATTTCATGTAAAATTCTTTGGGCCGCATGGGACACCGTACGAAGGTGGCGTTTGGAAGGTTCGAGTCTACCTGCCCGATAATTATCCCTTCAAATCACCCAGTATAGGTTTTGTTAATAAAATCTATCATCCTAATATAGACGAATCATCTGGAACCGTCTGTCTCGATGTTATAAATCAAGCCTGGACAGCTCTGTATGATCTGTCAAATATTTTTGAATCATTTTTGCCACAGCTGCTCACATATCCAAATCCGGTTGATCCACTTAATCGTGATGCAGCGTCCCTGTATTTACATGAACCTGAAGAATATCATCGTAAAGTAGCTGATTATGTACAACGCTATGCCACTGAAGAGGCTTTGAGAGCCGCTCAAGTAGAACGCGAAAGTAGTGATAGTGAATCAAGTATGTCCGACTATAGTGAAGATGAGGCACGAGATATGGAGTTATAATACCGGTTTATTATTAAGTTAATATTATGAATTTGAAAATAATTGCAATAATTATTAGATTACAATTTTATTGAAAATAATGAACACACACTGAATTAATTCTGTAAAACGTAAACAAATTTAAGTAAAGGAAAGAAATGAAAACAAATGAAATGTGTAAACCAACCAAACCCTTAAAAAAAATAATAAAAAAAAAAATGTTACAACAAAACGAAACAAATACAAAACAAGACAAAATAAATACAATAACAACAAAACAAAACCTACACAGCTATCCCCTCTCCCCTACTAATACAAAAATAAAATGAAAAAAAAACAAATATTTATGAAATATATTAACAAATAATTATAATAGAAATTACCTTAGCCAATCCAATCCAACCCAATCCAACCTAATCAATCAATATATGTATGATGGGATGACATATACCAGAACCCAAACAGTTTTTAAATTTCGTTTTATCAACAACAAAATAGCAAAGAACAGACAGTACAGAATAGTAACACAATATATTTAATTCAAAACAAATAACACAAATTTATAAAACACACAACAACAACAACTACCGCCACCACCTCCTTGAACTACCTAAACGGAAAATTATATTTTACATATACATTTTGAACATACATACATACCTTACATACATACCTACAGACATACACTGTTACAATTACATAAAAAAAAAAACAAAACACAACGACCACCCTCTTCTCCCATTCTCTAAAACTAAATCAATAAGGAATAACAAAAACAAACAACAACAAAAATGCCTATTTGTGTTTTGATTGAATTTCTATTTCTATTAAAATTCATTCATTCGATTAAAATTATTTTCAAATTCTTAAGTTTTAATTTCCGTTTTTCCCTTTTTTTTTTTTTTGTTTTGATTTTGATTTTATTATTTTAGCTTTTATTTTATTGGTTTTAAACAACTATCTATCTCTCTCTTCCCCCCCGTAATTATAAATGATTATGTAATTTTAAGTCATCTTTTGTTATAGTAAACAATGGAAATATACAATTCATTAATTAAATATCTCCATTCGTTCTTGTAACATTTTTTTAATTTCTTTTATTTTTTAAAACTTATTTAGCCTTTAACTTTAGTGTGTAACTTAAAAAAAAACACAAAAAACAAAACAAAACATAATATAAAAATTACGTTTAATTAATATATAATAATAATAATATAATAAACATATTTTGAAATTAAAGTTTAAGAGTTAAGTAAATTATAATATATATATATATATATAAATAATAATATATATATATAAAAAAACAAAACTAAAGAAGAAAAACAAAAATACTTAAAACTACAGTCGGTGTTTTTATTTTTATTCCAGTGCAATGGATTTCTGGATCTGTTTTTAAAGCAATATATGCAATCTTCAACCAATCTCTAGGAATAGTAAACATATTTGGTTAGGATTTTAATAAATACATATTTTATTAGCTAACATTTCATGAGCTGTAACGAAAGATATTGTTACTTTAGTTTCAAAATGAAATTTGCATTAAACTTCTTGAAGAATCATACACTCTTACAGTAACTTTCCGTTTCATTAAGCCAGTTAGCTTGCATAATTTAACTTTTTATTTGTTTTATCAATAATACCATCTTCATCATCGTCATTACATGTTGTTTATTTTTCATTTAGATATCTCCTATACAGTAACATACTTATGTAGTAGATGAGTAGCAAATGAAAGGGTTCACTCTGTTCTGTTTATTCTTTGAAGCATTTATTAAAACGTTCCATGCCCACGTGCCATGGTTACTTTAAATTTTGTTGATTTCTCATAATCTGTTGAAATCAGTTTAAAACATTCAAGTGTCGTGTGTAAATCAATGGGTAAAAAGTAACACTTTTTTTAATTCTTTATCAGTTATACTACAAGTTATTCAATTATAATTAATCAAAAACAAAAAAAGGAAAGGAATTTTAAATTATAATGTTTAATATTTTCGCTTGTCAACAATGTTGTCACCATTGAAGTTTCTTTAGTTTTTGCAAAATTCTTGTAAAATTTTTTACTACAAATTGGCAATTACCGAAATAATAAAATGTCCACTTAGTATTTTGTTTAAAATAGTAATAATTCGTATAAAGTATATTCATATTAGTGATGATCAAATATTAATTACTATTACAAAGCAATAATAATAATAATACTTGTATTATTTTTACGTGTGTTGCGTTTTTGTTTTCCAAAAAGGTTACTACTTATTACGATTCAAATAAATTTTTATTAAAAATAAAAAAACTTTGCCCTTACTAGAGGAAAATAATTGTAATTTTTAACGTAAATTCACTGTAATGTTATTATTAATTGAAAGTGTACAGTGTTTTGTGACTGCATAATACAATATATTGTTTAACAGAACACGTACCGTATGCATACGTTACATATACATATCTAAATAATTAAGGACCCATATTCTGAGAATCACATTACGTTTCAAAAACGCTTTTGTATAGATTTTAAAAAGTGAGCTATTTGCTTGCATTTAGTTGCTGCAGTTATTGCATTAATCATTCGTAAACAATTGTCAATTAACATTATAAAGAACATTTCTTCATTAAATACTTCATAACTTTTTCTCTAAAATTAAATAGAATAGGTCAGATTGCCCGATCAAAAAATTTCAAAATTCCTTTTGTTTTGGAGAACGTAGTTAAATATTTATTTCGTATAGAAGATGGGTTAGGTTGGGTTGGGTTAGAGGACGTGTGCTTATCAACTGTGACAAGTACAGTACCCGGAGGTCGAGTTGACCCTTTGTACAACGTCCTAGATTCTCACACCACTCGTGCTCTGTGCGTTAATTTTATACATGAGTAGCGGGGCGGGCCTACAGTTTAAAGTCGACTCCGAACGACAGATTTTTGCGAAGCATTTCATGGCAATTTTTACTCTCAGAGTTTTTGCAAGAAATCTGCTGAGAGGAAGTCGCCGAAGAAATATTTTCATATTTCCGTTTTGATGTCTGACCTGGGATTTGAACTCTGGCCTTTCGTCTAATAAGCCAACACACTACCTACTAAACCACGGCGACTTCATAGAAGATGCTATGTCCATATTCCATATATTCAATATAGGCGATTTGCGATTCTCGGAACTTTAATTAAAGTATTTATCACTAAGATGCACATAATGTGGTGCGGCATAAATCTTACTTTCTCTTCCTGAAGACTTTAAGACCTACCTACTTACAATTTTATGAGGATTATACTTATATTAATATCATGCACAATAATAAAGTTTACCATGTTTAATTAAGTTTACAAAATCAGAAACAAAGGAAAATTCTTTGCCAGTTGTTTTAAAAGAATCTATTTCGTTTACCTTTTTTTTGGAGCCATGAGTTTTGACCTTTGTCATCTTTTACTCTGACATCTGTTATAAAACAGATGCGAAAGTATGGTATTTCTAATATGGAACAATTAACGATGTACCGCTTATCTTATTTTATAATTTTATGTTTATAAAAACTGAAAATTCCAGAATTATCAGAAATTTCTTTTATTTAAAAAAATAAATTCTGCGTCTTTAAAAACAATTTTTTGATCAGAGCTTTACGGTATAAAATAAATAATTACCCTTATTATTGTGTAAATAACACCTTTATGCTAAAATGCTTCTAAAACAAAAAAATCCTGCTAATAAACTAACTAAACTATGGAGGTGTTTAAGGTGTCCGTGTTAATGTTCTTGGTAACGCAATAATATAATAATTATTTAATAAATAACCACGGTTACGCCTACAATAGAAAATTAGAAAAGAAAATATTCCAAAATAAATAATAAACAATACATATGTACATATGTATGTATGTATATATTGTATACATATACATATATGCATTCTATTATATATAGTAATTGTTTTTAAATACAAATAAATTTATTTGTATATTGTTGATTCGTTTTCCTCCAATCATGACGTTGATTGTAAAAATGATAAACAGACAGTTAGAACCTTTTACCATACATATTTTTTAGAGAATTTTAGTTTTCATTCCGCTAAAATTTTGATTAATTTTTTTTAACCCAATTCTGAACTGAAAGCAGAGATTCACAATTTTTTTCTTACATTAGCCTCCAGTTGTTTAATATCTATATATCATTGGTCTCATGTAGAAAGGCCCTAACTCACACTTTTTTCGAAATTAATTTTTTTTGTGATTCCAATTCATTTAACACAAATACACATTGGAATCACAAAAAAATCAATTGCAAAAAAAAATGTGAGTTAGGGCCTTTCTACATGAGACCAACGATATGTATATACACATAGGCTATGTACATACATACATATGTATGTATGTTTCCAATACGCACGAATTTGATCGTAGAGTGATATTTCAAAATTCTGTATATAAATCTAGGTAAACAGGGAACAATAGCTGGGACCTTAACATTATTTTTGTAAGCAGAAAGTATGATTTAGTTTTTGACCAAAATTGATGAATAAAAAAGTACTCCTTATAATTAACAGGCATGCTAACACAAAAAGTCAACTTGCACTTCAAACGTTTCAAATAGTACACGACAAGGGCCATTATTATATTAATTATTATAAGTGGATAATAACGTAAGAAGATCAACTTAAGTTTACGTTTGAAGAGTAATAAACAAAGCATGCTAGTTATGGTTGAAGCCGTGGAAATCCTGGAAGGTTTAAAAAGTCTACATACTTAAAACATACATATTTAAAAATGATTGCTTGCATTTTAATTACAATGTTTATTGAGAATTTCTAATGTGATAGTTATTCAGTAAAACGTTAAAAAATTTTCGATTTCAAAACGTTAGTGAATACAATTTTGTAAGCACTGAACTTTAAAGAAGAAATAAAATTATGCACTCATAAAACGTAGTATGGCCATTGCCCTTTTCACTTTGCGGTATGAATTCATTTTAACTTCTTCTAGAGTATCTTAAATTCAATTTTTTCAAATTGAAAAATTGTGATTTAAGTTACATACGGTACCATTGTGTATAGGAGTCACGCATGAACAAATCAAATGCAATAAAAAAATCAAATTTCCTCTGTCATATGAGGCGTATGATGTTTATTATTTAAATAATAATCATACGCGTTAGTAGGAGTAGTAGTAGTAGCGACAGCAATAGAGCCCCTAAAATTGTTATCAAGAATGAAATGTAATCATCGGAGGGCATAGAATGGAGAACATATAATTGAAATAAAAAAAAAATGTAATTGTAAAGAAAAATGAAATTTAATAATACAAATAACAAAAATAAATTGATAAACAAGCAAACACACAAACTACTATTTTTAGTCTGAAACAGAATGAAATTCTTAGCGCTGCGATCAAAGATCTTTTCACCAAAGTTTCAGGCTTTCACTTTTGCGACTTGGCTTCTCACTTACACCAGCGACATGATCAAGACATCGCAGTCATTACACTTTAAACTACATTAACATCGCCATAAGGCCTATGATTCATTCGATGAGTGTGCTTACAAGCAGCTTGGCACCAAGACAGATATATTCTTCATTAATCTCGATGTTGTAGTTATCAATGTAAACACGTACATAAGCGTTCTATGTGCATATACTGTTATCATCATTTAAGGTAAAATAAATTCGTGTACAATATTATTACCTTGTCTATCTAACATAAACAATAATATTGTTATGCACTGTAAAGGTTTGAATATTTATTTATTATTTATTGTTTTCTTGTTGTTGTTGTTGTTGTGATTGTTATCACGATACAATACGTTATAAAGAAATTTTTTTTGAAAATAATTATATGAATAGGGTGTTTTAAAAAGATGTGAAAGCTTTTTTAAACATCAATTTATTGAAAGCTAAGGCTATGAAACAAATCAAAATCAATAATTTATCAACAGATATTCAATATTTTATTAACAACATGAAATGAAAACGAACATAACGCAGCTTTAGACAGTTTTTTTTTTAAATTTGAAAACCTTTAGTTAATGGAAGTTGTATTCTCCCAAGAGCAAAAGAATGAGTTGAGGATTTTTAAAATTGCTTCTCAAAACTATTTACTTGGTGTACTTATCAAGTCAGATTTTTTAGAATAAAGCAATAAACCTATAGTATAGTTGCCCCTTATGTTTAAATAATATGCCGTAGGATTATTCATGGGGAAATGGAAATGAAATGAATGAAAATTGTCGTTTAACCCTATGAACCGACATACAATAAAGTATATGACATATGCTTCATGTGTCTGAGCTACATACATACGTGTACACTTGTTTTGTTCTGTCTGTTCGTTTAAATATTCACTGACAGACAGGTTGTCAGTTGGATTCAGTTGTTCAATGAAAAGAATGTTGCATGTCTTTAACTAATTTCATTTCATTTTAGAATTTGTGTTTTTCATGTACCCGTTCCATGTTTTGTACTTTGTTTTATTTTTTTTTTTTTTTGGGCCGTATGTTAACGTTTTTATTGTCTAAATCACAAGTTTATTGTGTATTACACAAATTTATTTTGTATCTACTTTTCTAAATCTTATTCTTATTTATTCATCCATTCATTCATCCCTTCACCTTCTCGTTTTCGGTGTTGTGTTGACTAGTGGCAACGAAATCACATGCGGGTGTCAACAATGGCTCCACAGCTCAAGGTGTTGGTAGCAGCAATACAGCGGGAGCTGTTAGTGGTAGTGGTGGTGTTGCCGCTGCTGTAGCCGCTAAATTACATACCAATACGGTTTTATTGAAAACAGTTTCAGCATTTTTAGCGAGCAGTAAACGCAATTCAAGCACTCAATCGAAAGCATCGGAAGTTTCTTTAAAGACAAGACGTCGTTTGAAAAAAGAACGAATGGACGAATTAAGCGGAAAAATTAATCCCAAATTACTCGAACAGTTAAGAAAGAAGACCAGGTTTACTAAGTGAGTTTTATAACAAATTATTTAATTCTTATATACATACATACATCTTTTCAATACTTCATATTATTCAGTTGTATCGAAAATAGTATAAAAAAGTTGGACTTTCCTTTAAAGTGTTAAGGGATAGTGTTTTAAGTGGGAAAATAGGTTGTAGAAGAGATGAAAAATGAAATATGTAGTGCCTATGGATGCTATTTTTGAATTTGTTGTGTCAGGAAAAAAATTCCATAGGGAGAGTGCGACTGAAGAGCAAATTTCAAACTTCAGTAATAACATGCATTTTGTATTTCATTAAACATTTTTTGATTAAAAAACTTAGCAGAGCATTAATAATCGAATCTTAATTATTCGGATTTTCAATTCACTTTCAGGGATGAATTGGATGCCTTATGCCGTATCTATCGTAAGTTGGTATCAAATTGTCAATATGCTGCGAAATCGCTGGCATCTGGACCATCAGGAGCAGCTATAGTTAAACCACAAACCCAAGAGGTAATACAAAAACGTCAAATAAAAAATTTAACAAAAATTTTTAAACTTTGCTTAATCCAGGGCATAGATCGTATAGTATTCCGGGAGCTGTTGCATAGTACTTTTGATATTGTTACCGAAGAGATATTAATGGAGCGCATTTTTTGCAGTTGGGATAAGGCACACGAAGGTCTACCACTACGTTTAGAAGGCTGGTTAGTTGGCTTATCGGTATTCTTACGTGGTTCACCTAGCGAGAGAGCAGCATTTTGTTTTCGTGTCTACGATTTAAACGGCGACGGTTTTATAACGAAAGATGAAATGTTTACGTTGTTAAGAAATTGCCTAATAAAACAACCACAAGATGAAGATCCCGATGAGGGTGTTAAAGATTTAGTGGAGATCATATTGCGTAAATTTGACCTTGATAAAGATGGCAAGGTGAGAGCAATAATTAATTAAATTTTAAGCAGGATTTTTGTTTTATAAGTAATTTTTTATTTATTGATGTCGTTTATGTGATGTCGTTTCATTAGGTTTCATTAGAAGATTTTATGCAAACCGTGACAGCTCAGCCTTTGCTAATGGAAGCCTTCGGCCAATGTCTACCCACTGAAAGTGCTATTGTATCATTTTTCTCCACTTTACATTTATAATTTAGCAAAAAAAAAAAAAATTAAACTTGATTATATTAAACAACTTTCAGTAGAACTTATGACAACACAACTTAAGCCATAATAAAGTCAAACACTTTTCTAATACAATCTGTTGCATTCAACGTATTCCTAGAACACGTGTAAAAGCTTCCAGATTATATGAATCGTTTCAAAGTGCAAATTAATGAAAAATATTAATCTTTTTTCACGTGCATGTTTTCATTTATTTTGAATATTTATTACTAGTTAGCAGTAACGTAATAACGTAAAAGTAAACATTTAAATAAATAATTAATAATTTAATTACCGTCCTTAACTTGAAATGTTTATTTCAAATCCGTCTGCGACTGAATGAGATAGTAAAGTGCGAAAGAGTCGTTAAACAAAACATGATGTACCATCTATGTATGTATGTATGTATGTGAGATAAACCCAAATAATATAAAGTTCAGGTCTGGATAATTTAGTTTAAAAATCTTCCTAGGAATACAAAAGACCAGAGGTTATGGTGGAAATTGAATCCATAACCCCCAACTATTCTATTACAATATTGTTTCTTGTCTTGCAAAATATTGCTCGCCAATGGCTCAGATCGCGGTGATGTACATATATATGCCGCTACGTCCTACGAAAGAGGGTTTTGTTTGTTTGTTGCGGTTAGGTTGAATAAAACGTATAAAATAAATTTTAGATGACAAATTAGTCAAGTCGTTTATGGTACATACTGATCCAAATCAGAATTAATATCACATTTAATTTGTAGTCATACCCTACTATCCTACCTTATTACCAAATTAATAATTATAGATAATTATTTATTAAATATCGCAAATAAGAAATTAAATGCCTGGGATGGATAATTGTATTCTTCCTATAATTTTTATTCAATTTGTCGAACACGTAATTGTTAGAAGTAAAAAAAAAAAAGAAATAAACAAATCAGAATGATATGGCAGAATAAAAGTGAAAAATGATTATTAACTTGTTTTTTTTCTCACAAATTTTTTAAAGGAAGGTTGGAGTTATTAATAACAACTAGGTTGACTTGTATTTATTTACCCTACGATTATAAAGGCGGCACTTTTAGTTTCATTACGCTACAGATCTAATCTTTTGGTTTTGGAAATTAGATTTCCTCGAGGATTTTATTTTAGATTTCATATGAGAAATGGACATAAAGAAACTGGGGTGGCTATTAACTCTTCAGGGATATATCATTCCTATGTTTCCTTCATTTTACAATTTTGTAGTTATTTAGGCCACTGCGCTTATATTGACTGACATAAAACAGTCATGTCTCGAAAAGAGATTAAAAATTACAAAAATTTTTCTTAAACGCATTTTCAATGGCATTTGAAACAAAATTTTACAAATTTCAAGTTTAAACTAATGACTGACTGACTGACATAATATAATTGCAGTGGTGAAATAAATTTACTCAAACCTTATCTACCTTATCAAACAGACGTTTCTAGTATATTGATTTTGACTCATTAAAGAGTCATATTTATTTGGTTTAGTTTGCAGGTCTGAAAAACATAATTACTTGGAATTTTACTGTCGATCTAAACCGACTGACTGTAAGGTACCCTATACAACAAAAAGTTTTATATGTATATTTAGATTATAGTTTTATGAAATCTTACCAAGATGTCTGGTGAGAATCAAACTTGTAACCTCCTCCTTTACAGCTGGACCACTATGGATATACAAATTGGAACTTATTCTAAACCAAATTTAAGTCTAATAAATTCTCTTTCTCTGAGAATAAAATACATACATACTATACATACATAATTTGCCACTACAACCCTTCAGTCAGGATTACGGCCTAGATTCTCGACACCACTCATGTTGTGTGTGTTAATTTTATACGACTTGAGTGACGTGACCTACAGTTTAACGTCGACTCCGAACGACAGATTTTGAGAAACTTTTTCCTCGCAAGTTTTATTTACTCTCAGAGTTTTTGCCAGAAATCTGCTGGGTGGAAGTCGCCGAAGAAATAAATTTTTTTTTTCATATTTCGTTTTGATGTCTGGCTTGGGGCTCGAATCCAGGCTTTACGTCCAATAAGCGAACACACTACCTACTAGACTACGGCGACTACCTACTTTTGAAATTACTTTTGCTTTATCTGGTATTTATTTCTATATTGTGTAGAGTATTTAAAAATTGTTCAATTTCTAGAAATTGACTCTATAAAAGCGAATTTATTTCAATATATGTATGTATATAGTCTGTATGTGCAAGAAACTAAAAACCTTTATAGATAAGTAGAAAGCTTTTATTCATATATGTATATTATTATTATTATTATACAATTATTAATAAATAAAAACCAAATAAATAAATGAAACAATAAACAAATGAATTAAAATAGAAGACGAAACAGAAACTTTTGTTATGAGTACTGTATTGTTTGAGAGTAAATACTGACACCACACATGAATTGCATTGAATTTGATTATCAAGTACACATAATAAATTTTATTCATTATTTTGAAACGAATTGACCTCATTATGTTTTATTGTTCTAATCGAATCAAGTTGATTTAATCTAAATAAGAAGCTTTTTTTTCATACAATTAGATTATGATTATTGGCATTAGAAATAAATATTGACTAACTTTTGTTTTGTTTTTTATTGTCAAATAATGATGATTTGATAAAAAGTAGTACAAAATTATATTGAACTTTACTTCCGTTTAACTGTTTTGCTTAAAGGGGATTTTTCCGATATTGTAATTATAAATACATATACATAAATACAATGCAATGCCGAAGTCGATATTACACGATCAATGTTTTTTTTTACTGTTCAATATAGGTCAGACATTAAAACGAAATATGAAAAAAAAAATATATTTCTTCGGCGACTTCATCTCAGCAGATTTCTGGCAAAACCTGCCATGAAAAGTTTCTCAAAAAGTCTGTAGTTCGGAGTCGACGTTAAACTGTAGGTTCCGCCACTCAACTATAAAATTAAGGCACACAATATGAGTGGTGTGAGAAGCTAGGCCGTAATTCTGACTAAAAGGTTGTAATGGCCAATTATGTATGCATGTAAACTACATACAGATATGTATCCCCAAAAAGAACTCTGAATATATTAAAAATTCAAAGGCCTAAGGTATTAAAATGTTATACATAAGGCATGTCGCCGTAATCTAGTAGGTAGTATATTGGCTGATTAGACATGAGACCTCGGTTCAAACCCCAGGTCAGACATTAAAACGAAATATGAAATAATATTTCTTCGGCGACTTCATCTCAGCAGATTTCTGGCAAAACCTGCCATGAAAAGTTTCTCAAAAATCTGTCGTTCGGAGTCGACTTTAAACTGTGGGTCCCGCTAATCATGTATAAAATTAAGGCACACAAAATGAGTGGTGTGAGAAGCTATGCCGTAATTCTGTCTAAAGGGTTGTAATGGCCAATTATGTATATATGTATGTATATAATATTTAATAGAATATCTTTTCATGTCAAGTACTACATTTATCCTACTTGGAACTGAATGTACCAATTCCCTTCCCTTCTTCTAATACACATACCCGTTTAAAACCGCTTTATAAGAGAAAGATATTAAATAGTTTAAATTTACTGTTTACTATTTAAAAAGATTGCTTTCAAGTTCCCACTTAAAGGAGAATAAAATAAAATTATTGAAGCGTATTATTAATTCATCGTTTTAATCCCATAAACTATTTTTCACTATTGTTAGAGATCAGAAATACGTATTTTAGCTTAGTTTATGGCACGCAAGATTTACTTGTTAGTGTTTTCCTTTAGAATTATTTTTAATTTTTAAATTCAATTTTTTTTTTTAAGATTAATTTTTAATTTAAATTAAATTCAATTCACGCTTTCCCTATTACTACTGCAGGTTTAGAAATTAGACAATTATATGTTGTTATTAGCACAGACAATTATAGAAAAAAAAATTATTTGAATTTAAATAATAATTAAGTTGTAATTGAAATATATAACCATTTAATACTTTTTTTTCAAATGCAATATGTAAGTAATGATTTATAAGAATTTATTTATATTTATGCATACTTATACGATATAAGTACGTTTGCAAAAGTGAATGTTCGTTTGTTCGTATAACGATCGGTGTAACGATTTTTTTCAGATATTCAGAGTGGCTTCATATCATGTTGAAAGAAGCAATAGACAATTATTTTACTTTTTTGCAAGCATAGCACCAAGTCAAGTCTTTAAAGTTTAAACTAAACACGGCATTTTCATTTTAAAAATAGCGAAGCACATCGGTTTCTGACTAAGGGTATAAATATGTATTCTACTACTGTTACTACTGCTATTGTGAGAGAATTAATTATTATGCACTGATACCTGTTTTTCGTGTTTGTTGCATGTGTTTTTCATAATTATTTAATTAATTTAATGATGTGTAAAACGACAATTCCTTGATAATTAATGTCAACACTGTCAGACAACTTAAAATAACCGGCAAGTAACCCGTCGTCCGTCCATTATGTCTTAATATCAGTTATGAATTATTATATAAATAAAATATAAAAAAAACAATAAAAAATAAAAGTATGATATGATTAAATTTAATACAATAAAAAAGGGGGAATTAACAGCTCAAAGTTCATTTGTTTTTGTTGCTGTAAAAAAGTAAAACCAACAATAAAAAACAAACTTTAATAGTCATTAAAAGCAACAAAGTAAGTGAAATAAATTTCATATCGAATCACTTTCTTTCCAACTACAAACAATAATAAAACAGTGCAGTGTATATACTTGTGTATACAATATTATTTGAACTCCAGTAAAAAAAAAAATTATTTTTAAGATTAGATATGATAATAACAAATAAAAAAAGAAGAATATAAAACATTTTATTTTGAAACGTTTAAACAAATTGTTATTATTTCTGTACTTGTTGTACGAGTGCAATATATCACTTACTTAGAGGGCAGTTCAACAAAAAAACCGTTATGAATATGATCTCAACATTTAAAATGTTTGTTTGTAAAGCATTAAATATGAATGGCAAATAAGTTTGCCAGCAATTCACTTTCATATTTCACCCTTAACATTTTGGATTGTCAAAAAGATAATTTAAAAAGATACAAACAAAATAAGGAAATAACAATTTTTTGTTATATTTTGGCAATTTCTTTAGATCATTATCACCTACCTATGCTATAGCTGTTATTGCATTTGCAAATGTCATATGAATCAGTAGGTAGGTGGTAAAGAATGGTTAGATAGAAAAGGAGTTTTAAAATTTGTCGAGGATAGCTCTTCTTATTTAATGTAAGTCCATCTGATACTAAGTAGACATAAGTTTATGTTTTCCAGTGTTTTTATTTTACTTTGAGAGCGTGTTATAGTAACGCCACTGGACTTACCTTTCATTACATACATACATAATTGATCACTACAACCCTTCAGTCAGGATTACGGCCTAGCTTGCCAACATCACTCATGTTGTGTGTGTTAATTTTATACGTGAGTGTAGGGACCTACAGTTTAAAGTTTTCATGGCTATTTTATTTACTCTCAGAGTTTTTGCCAGAAATCTGCTAAGAGGAAGTCGCCGAAGAAATATTTTTTTTTTCATATTTCGTTTTGATGTCTGACCGGGGATTTCCCTTTCATTACCTTGCAAATAATCCGCACAGGATTCCGCTAACTGATCAATTTGAGAAGATGAGAATATTTTACGTTCCTTAAAGAATCAAAAAAGTCATATAAAAACTCCCTATTCAGACATAAAGTGACAAGAATTGGATTGTTTGAAGAAAGGAACTGGCCACAAGCTGTCAGTAGAGAAATTGAAATTTGTTCAGGCGAACTTCGGGCCATACATATATAAATGGTACCTCTGCTGTAAATCTAGAAGATTAATGAAGTGTAATGTACTCCTTTTATAGACCGAAAAGATTATCAACCGCTCATCTCTATAGCGAATAATGTTGTTGTTAATAAATTCGACTTAAGTTTTTTTATTTTCTTAAGAAGGGCACAACGACATTACCTTAGAAATCACAGTCTACGGAAGAAAGCACCGAAAGCGATAAGTAAAGCCTTTTACAAAAAATTTAGCTGCTTAAGAACCTTAGTGATGAGAATAAGTGCGATCGATGTATTGTAAAATCTTCCTTAAGTCAAGCAAATTGTAGCTCTGCCTGTTTTTAAAGTTACACTTCCATTCCAATATGTATTTAAAATCAAGCATTTACATTTTGTAATAATTTTTGGCGCCTTCAGTGTATACTGGTATGTATTATCTTTTAAAGATTAGGAACATGACATATTTGATTTCTAAGTTCAAATGCTTACGATGTTATTTTCGAAATGCCACATATTAGTATTAGTAGTTTCCCATGATGTTGTGACCCGTTTATTCTTTTAAGCATCTGCTCCATTATCATTACCCCCTTAATCAGAGATTATGTGATCTTTAAAGATCACCAAGATTGTCTTGGGGTGCCAAAAAAAAACATAAAAATAAAACACAAGCAAGAATAGCAAACGAATGACTACAAAAACATAAATTCATGTACAAATTCATATTCAAATTGAAAGCGTTTAAGTTTTATTGTTGTGACGTATGCACCACAATTCATCCATAAAGTGGTGGCAATTTTATTTTAAAAAATATTTTCTTATTTCTCTTTATTACTCAAAACAAAAAAACTACATTAAAAAATCTTAAAAACAACAAACAAAATAAGACAGACAAAAACAATAAGATGATAATGATAATGATCATCCTAAATAGGGTGGTAAGTGTCAACAGCGATGCAGCGCAGTAACTTAATTTTCCTGACATTTGTTGTGATCTTCTACAAAAAAAAACACACATGTTGTTGAATATAGAATATCGAGTAAAACACTCGTGTGTCGTATCGTATCGTATCGTGTAAATAGTATCGCTACAAAATCGTTATCAATATTTTTAAGCAACAACACGATGATGCACTGACAACAATAAATAAAATAAAAGCTTTACATACACGCACAACTTATTGCAGGAACTGTGGCTGTGACTGTGGCTGTGATTGTAGCAGTAGCAGCAGCAGCAGGCGATTGCGGCAAAATAAACAGCAACAGCAACAATGTTTATATTTCAAATGGCATGAACGACACGACAAAAATAAAAATAAAGAACGTATTTTATATAGTTCTGAATCAAATAGTGTTTTAGAATATCAGTTTATATTGAGAAACGGTAGTTGCCGGTACAATTTACGCTTTGAATTTATAAACTATTTACGAGGGGACTCCTTTTTCGAAACAGTAGATCTTTACCATGGCCGAAACACCAGGCAACAGGTATTGTATTGTGGATGAAATTTTGTAAATAATTTATGAAATTCTAAATACAACAACGTCAACATGTGTTAAATTACTCATACGTACAAGTGAAATATGCAACATACAAATGTACATACATACATACATACATATCTTGTGTGGTATGTGATTGTTTCCTAACGGTTGAACTGATTGAATTGTCTGGACGTGTTATTTTAGAAAAAAAAAAATTGTGTGTTTATTTCCCTTCAAAATGAAATTAATTGAAATGGTGGGGCAATGCTTCATAGTGGCAAATAATTCTTCTGTAAATATGTATGTATGTATGTATTTGCAAATTCCAAAATTTCTCGCTTATATAGAGAAATTTAATTTATTTTTTTGTTTTTTTTTTGCTGTCATCCCCTTGAATTTTTATGGCTTTATTTTAAACAAAACAACAAAGTTATTATCGATAAGTATGTATGTAGTATAAAATAATAAGTACTATATGGTATTGTATAATAACAAAAACAAAAAATACTAATAATAATAATAAAAGTATTTAACTACCTAAAATTACAGTTTTTGAAATAACAAGCCTGACTAGGAATTTTATAAACTTTTGTGAAAATATTTGTATGCCGAGTTAATAATTTTAGTGGTGATTTAAAAATTTTATTTTCGTGATTGTTTAAATTTCTGAATTCATTGCCTGAGATCTCTGTTAGAAATTATTTTCGGTCAGTAGATTTGTGATATTCTTCGCAAACAGCGGCATAATAAATATTCCCAGCGAGTGTATATTATTTGAAGCATAATTCCAGAATTTACCATTACGAAGAAGCAGAATGAAAAGTGATTTTCTATTTGCAAATGAAACAAAAACCATCACAAAAGGCATATTTTTTAACCACTAAATTATTCGTAATAGCAAAGGCATGAATAGTAATTATTTGCTGCTAGTTTTATACTACTATAAGGTGGATGGAAACATTAGAACCGCTCACAACCAATATTGTTGTTGTTTAGTGATTTAAAACTGCACTGTATTTATTGGAATTTTCAGCAACAATTAAATATAATGAAGATATGTTGAAGAAAAATTCACGATTGATACTCAACATACCGTGGGATTTTTAGTAAAAAATGTGTTTGGTTTCGTTTTTACAACACCCTAAAAATTTAAATTATTGCGAGATAACAAACAGCATTTGATAGCCGATAGCAGTGATAGTATAGCGACTTTACTTTCAATTTCTATTTACTACTGCGAAACTTGTTAAACACGAGCAAAATGCTAAGCGTTCATTGATGATTGCACTTAAGTGGATTAAAATTATTATCTTTTTATTATTGTTTTATTTTTTATTTAACTAAACTCTCTCACCTCAAAATGTTACAATTTAATAATTAATTGATATTAATTATATATGTACATGCAAGATATCCGTATCGCATTAAACATTTAATTAAAAAATAATTATTAAGAGCATGTGTACTCTTAATTAAAAACACATACATACATATTTTGAACAAATATACGATATTTAATTAAATATTTTTTCGTGTACATACATATGTATGTATATCGCTGCTCTTTAATATGCATCATATTTGAAAGCATTTTATATTTATAATTCATAATCATAATCCATAAGTGGTCTTAACAATACTTGAACCCAATAATAATAAAAACAAATTTTTATAAAATTCCGTGCGATAGTAAATCAGCATTAACAGCTTTCTTATCAATTTATTATAAAAAAAAAAAGAAAAACTCGCAGAAAGAAATAATTAGAAATCATTATAAAAGCAATACAGACGTTCCCATCGATGTTACAAGCAGTATAAATGTTTAACATACATAATTGGCCATTACAACACTTCAGTCAGACTTACGGCCTAATTGAGAGGAAGTCGCCGAAGAAATATTTTTTTTCATATTTCGTTTAGATGTCTGACTTGGGGTTTAAACCCGGCTTTTACGTCTAATAAGCGAACACACTACCTACTAGGCTACGGCGACTACGTGTTTAAACAGACTTTAATTCCCTCTAACTCTTGCTGTCGATTTGTATTTTCCTTACATGGAAAAGAAGCACTCTGGGTGTTGCTTATCAGCATTTCTAATGATGAGGTACTATCTAAGGTCATTTGCATCAGGGTCGTTTAGTTGTTTCTCCTTTATGCATGTGATTTAGAACAGTTCTTGTTAAAAAATGCTTGTGAAGGTAGCGAATAGCAGCTTTCGACAATTTTATATTTATATTCAAGGTTGTAAGTTTCGAATACAAAGATAGAGAGGGGCCTTCTCTATTCATTTTTATTTCTTGAAAATATTTCTCTCGAGATGTCAGACAAAATTGGTTAGAAAAGCCAAATATCGTCAGCGTAACAAGACCATTATCTATGACTCAACCAGGAATCGTGGCCAGAACTCTATTAAAAATAGTGCAAGAACCGGTCAGTTCGTACTATACCACCTTGCATCGCTATTTTTTTTTGACAGTATGGCAGGTTTTCCTACAAGCTTTTAATCAAACTTATGAGTGTTTCTACAAGCCTATCCATTTTTAATCGCACTAGTTTCCAGTTTAACGAAATGCTTTCTCTAAGCCTACGATGCCTAGATACATACAATAGTGAACTCCATTCCACAATTTATTCAATGTTTATTGGAAATTTGTGCCAAATTCAAAATCAGGAAAAAACATTTTTAATACAGAATAATGACTTGGAAGTTTATTTTTTGAATGTGAAAATAATTGTGAGTTTCGAAACCTTTGAACTGAGGTAATTTAAAACATGTGAGAGGAAATATTGTAATCTTAGGCGCATACAATTTAAATAAATTTAAAATTTTATTTATGACATTATAAATAATAAAACAAAAAAATATGGTTCACGGAAATATATGTCTACAAAAACAAGCACGTACTTACGCCTTTACGTACATCCATATGTATTTAACAGACCATTCATGAAAATTTTACAATGAAGGTGAATGGAATATAAATTTTAAATGTTTTATTTTCATTTGAAAAAAAAGAACAACATATGCCATGTCAAAGTTCATTGTTTTTGAATTTTGAAAACAAGTTTTAAATTTAAAAACACAACAAATGAAATGAGATGGGATGAGAAGCAACAAAAACAATAACAATAAAATTTTAAATATTTTATTTGCGATAAATGTTAAGAGATCATTGTTAAATAAGTCAACCCATTATTTAAAAACAAAAAAAACTAGACAACAGCCAGAGTCAGTCATGCAACACTGGGAAACACTTGAACAAATCGCGTATGTGTTTTTTTGCTTTTGTTTTTAAATATTAAAATAGTTTTTAATTGAAAATACTTCCATATATCGTATTACATCCGTAAGCACATATGTATGTAATTTGTTGCTTCATTACTCTAATAGCTAATGTGACAACATGCATGCGTGATATTTATTGGAAGTATTGGAGATTGGGATACAGAATACGTCCAGTTTAGAACAGAACTATTTAAGGCTTCTTTCGTACATCTTTATTAAATCTTGAAGAACATCATAAATATGTAGCATATAACGTTTTTAAGGAAAAAGTTCATAGGCGGTTCAGATATTCTAGGCAGACTCTACTGACCTAATGCCACATCAATAAATTTACCACACACAATCAATAAATTTATTATTGATATTATATATTAGGATGGTATCTGTAAACACTCGACTTTTAACTGCCTTTACATTGTAGGAGATAGGAAAAGAGATGTTATTTTAAAAATAATGTATTCTACCTCAAATGACATGCCTGCTCCAATCGAACATAAACGGATGTGCTCTTTGAGAAGAAGAACTATTAGTTGAACAATGAATTCCATTAATATTGCTTAAGTGTTCTAATGTATAAATAGACTATTGCAAGCGGCAACGAAACCTTAACATAGACTTCAGGAACTAATAAAGTGAAATACTTTATTCACACTTTTTCTAAAGCCAAAACAATTCAATACTTCATCCGGTACTTGACAAACATGATACGTCCAGAAAATCTCATTAAATTCTGATGTGCATAACTTCACTACTTAGCGGCTGACTTATCTATGCTTACACTACTAATAGCTACACTACTAATAGCTTTAAATGAGAGTAAAGTCAGTAATACCACGCTCGTAATATCAATGCTATTTACAATAATTTATTCGGAGAACGCTTTTAAGTTAGATTAGAGTCTGATTTCGCTCAAACCAGTAAAGGCTTGACCTATTGTCAAACGAATATATGTATACGAACGCAGACTCAAGTAATTATAGAAGGTTTGACAAATTAAAAACTGCTTAAGCCCGAACCCTTAAATACGATGCAAAATCGACTATCTACTGCCCACTTTAGCAGACTGCATCAAGCGATTCAAATATGCAAATTAATCCATAATTTTTTATAAATTTAATTTTTTATTAAGAAATTTTACTGAATTGTGAAATTGATTAATTGCTCACAACAAGAAGTAAACAATATTAATAAATAATCTCTTTTCGATATTTCTTTTACAGCTCAAATACAGACTATGTGGCCATTGTCCAAAATATCATTGAATTTATTGTCGTCCACATAAAATTCTGGTACATCATTGTAGAATCTTTCATTAAATCATTCCTGACCAAAGAACAGGCAAATGTCAGTGGCGAATTTGTTTTCATAACCGGTACCGGTCATGGTATTGGCAAAGAAATGGCTTTGCAATATGCCTCGTTGGGAGCAAAAATCATATGTGTTGACATCAATGAAAAGAACAACGAACAAACTGTTAAGGAAATCGTAAACAAGGGTGGCAAAGCCTTTGCTTATACGTAAGTATTTATGACATTTACATTGTAATGTTTCCCTAACAATAACTCCTGTGTTAAAACTATTCTTTATTGAATGCAGTTGTGATGTAACCAAACGTGAAAATATACTCGCTTTAGCCGAAAAAGTTCAAAGTGAACACGGTTTCATTGGTATTATAGTAAATAATGCCGGTATTATGCCTTGTCATCCCCTATTGGAACACACCGAACAAGAAATAAGACTGATGTATGACATTAATGTTTTAGCACACTTTTGGGTAAGTAATATAACAGATATTTTATATGTTTTCTTCTTTTTTAAATACACACACATACTCATACATGTAAATACAACCGAATTGTGAGAGCTTTCCATCATGACTCTCTCGTTTGGTAGTTTTCAACAATTTTTGATTATTAAACATTCATACCTCTTATCATTTTGGGGCATTAAATGGATTAGATTTGAATAATTTCAAAACAATTGTACTTACAGATATTCCAAGCTTTCTTGCCCGCTATGATTGAACGCAATCAGGGTCATATTGTTGCTCTTTCTTCCTGCGCCGGTTTGTTTGGTTTACCCAACTTGGTGCCTTATTGCGGTACTAAATTCGCTGTGCGTGGTGTTATGCAAGCCATGCAAGAAGAATTATACAAGCAAAATCCTTTGACACAAGTAAGTTTTGGTCTTTAACTTGTATTCCCTTCCTTTATTTAATTGTATATGTTTTTCTTTTTTAATTTTAAGATTAAATTCACTACCATTTATCCTTACATGGTGGATACTGGTTTGTGTAAGAACCCTAAATTCCGTTTCCCATGGATGAAACTTGTAAAGCCAGTTGAAGCTGCTGCATCCATTATTGAAGCTCAACGTACCGGTTTAATAGAGGCTAGTATACCACGCTATTACACAAGTATTGAAAAGATTGGTCGCTTTGTACCTCGCAATGCTATGCGTGTGGTCAATGATTATTTAGATTGCTATGTAGAGTCGGATAAAAAATAATTTATACAAGTATTTACACACAGCACACATACAGGTGTAACTAAAAAGAAAAATAGTAACATTTAATAATAACAAAGCCAAAAATGATATCTAAATCCATATCTATAAAAAAGAAGTAAATAAAATAGTATATTTTTACAACAATTTTTACAAAAAATAAAAGAAAATTTTTGTTTTTTTTATAGGAAGGTGTACATAAATAGTGTTTCTTTTTTTTATTTATTTATTTACAAAAGTATATATATATATATATTTGTTTCGTTCATTTACTTTGCAATATACTATACAAATTTTAACAATACAAGATTTACATTGTGACTTTGAGTACAATCGCTTTTTGTAGATATTGATTGATAGAACAATATATGTAAGTATGAATACACGATACACATCTAATCATTGAACATTTATAAAATCATATATTGTTTTATATCTAATCACCATATACATTTACAATATGCTATAAATTTAGGTTTTTATATATTTTTTCTTTTTTTTTGTTATAAAATAATTAAAATCGTACCAAAAGGTTTAATCGTTTTAATTGTTTTATTTTCCTTTCTTCACGTAATGGCTACTAATTTCAAACCCAAAAAATAAATATTTTATTAGGGACCTTAACATAATTTTTATTTTTGTTTTTGTTTTAACATACTACAATAATAAGAATTTATTAAATGTTTAAATTATAATTGCGTCTAATTAATTTTTCTAAAACAAATTCTTTGGAATGCTTTTGTAATTTGTATTTAATTTGTTACTTAAAGTTCTAAACTAATAATCTGTAATACTGTAATTTCAATTTGTGTTTGTCAAAAATGTTTACATTTTTGTTTGTGTCTATAATAAATATGTAGATTTCGAAACTTTACATTCATTTACCACAAAAGTCCCTCAATGCAAAATATTCAAGAAATATGAAATAAAATGTATTTAAAATTTGTAAATTTTTTTTTAAAATATAAACGTATAAACTATCATTTTTCTATTCAGAAGTAACAGAAGTAAACAGTTTGAAGTTTTTGTCAGCACAATGATTATTCCTTTCAATAATTAAATTAGACATGGGAAATTGTTTAATCTATTACAAAATCGTTTACAAACAAATGGAAATATTAGTTTTACAATTTAGAGTGATAAACACATAATTCAAAACTTTACTGACTGAACGGTACAAAGCCTGTTCAGAGTGAAGATAGCAAATGACTAAAACGTGGTACATTTATTCTGTCAGGTCATCTGCCGAATCCGACTAGAAACTCTGAACTCATGGTATGCTCATCTAAAAAGATCACTATTAATGAAATAAAGAGTTTTATATTTAAGAGTAGAAATGATAAATTATGTTTTACGCGAAATTGTATTCTAGTTTTGAATGTTCTTTTACTATACATTGTAGCATTAGGAATTGGACAGATAAAAGTTGTTCCCAGAATGTCAAAAAAGAATTATAATTTGTATAGAATGTTCTTCTCTAGTAATTTTAAAATAAAAAAAAAAAGAAATTATTCCACTATGGCTTAACTTCTTACTCTCCCCTAAAATCAAATATTCTTCTATAACTTTCATGTAATATTGTAATATGGACGTTAAAAAATATTCACTTTGTAAAACAAACTTAAAACAAAAAAATAAAAAATATACACACATAAAAAATATTGTTAAAAATATACACTTAAATGCATTGAAGGTAGAAAATATTTTCTTCGTAATTCGATCTTTGTTCGTCATTTTCTCTATATACAGCGTACATATATTTGGTATATAGTACCGGAAAATGGTGTATTTCTTTATTTTCCCGTATGATGATAATGGCTGCCATGAGGTTGTTGACCCGTGTTAAAGGAACCGCCACCACTACCGCTACCACTACTGTGCGTCGTATTGTGATGATGTTGTTGTTGTTGTTGTTGCTGATGATGATGTTTATCATTATGATGGTTATTGTTCTGAAGTTTGGTAGAAATGCCAGTAGTGCTGGCAGTAGTTAAGCTTGAATGAGTATGAACCTTTAATTGTTTGATTTCGGGAAAAAATTCAATCATTAAGATTTCTAGTAATTCCTGTAAATATAAAAATTAATTAGAAATACTACCACTCTAAAGTAAGTCCTTAAAGCTTACATAAAAAAGTTGTTTGTTGTAGATAGGATTTTGTAAAGCATCAAAAACTTTTATTATACCCCTTTTGGCAGCCTGTGCACCCACTAGATTACATAAAACTTCTGGTATATTATCCATAAGTAAGGCTTTAGCAGCATTTGTCGTCATTTCCTTCATATCATCCGAACGTATTGGATAGGCTGAAGCCAAAACACCACCAGGCCAAAATGATTTTAACATGGCCGAGAAATAGTAATGCAACATGGATTCTTCAAATAAGTACGATATCGATTCTCGTATTTGTCTTAAAATATTACGAAAAGAAAAATAAATTCATTTTCAATACATATCAAAAAACAAAACCTTACCTATTTATTGTACGACCATAAGTTATTTGTACAAATGATATAATACTTTTACGCAACCATTTAAAAACACCACCCATATCAAATATTTCACCCATTAGAGCGTACAGTGGCTCAGCGATTGAGTCTTTATTATCTAAGTCTGCTAGCAACTTATTATCGGACGCTGTATCGCCTTCCAAATAATTTGATATGTCTTCATCGTCTCTTTGTAAACCCCAAAATGGATCTGTTGATTTTCCCATAGACTCAGACGTTTTCACAGGTTCCGTTTTAAACAATGTAGCCAATGAGAATTTCGATTTTTTCGGCGAGGGTAAAATTTGTTTTAAATGATCAGAACTGGGGCTTAGAAACGTGTAAATTGCTTCACTACCATTTAAGTGATCGTCTTCTAAGATAATCTACAGATATTTTGGAATATTTGGAATTTTAATTGTAGTTTAAATTCTCTTTTGTTTTGTTTTTTAATTTAATATTATGTATTTAAATCACTTACATTTAAAAATCTTTGTATTTGTTGTTTAGCCTTCTCTAAAGCGTGTTTGTCGTTTTTTAAAAAGAAAAATTTAAAATTTGTTGGCAAATCAAAGGATTTTAAATTGGCACTAACATGTCTTAACTTTCTTTGCAATTCCTAAAAATAAAATTGAATTTGAATCTTATTTAAATGTTAAAAACAGTAATAACATGAGTTTTAATAACGTTTTCGAATGCACTCAAATTGCACGTGCCTCGGAAATTCCATAATCTTAAGGTCGTAAGTTCGAACCTCACCCGGGGCATGATTGCATTTTTTTAGTATTTATTTAAATTTGTATGTGTCCTACACATTTCAATAAAATTTGTCTTAATGAAATTCATATGGTATTCAAGCAACTATGAATGCAATGACCTTTAATAAAAATATATTTCTTTCTCTGAGATTTGTATAAAAATAGACAATATACTATATATGTATAATTAAATAAATGAGTTTATTATCCAATGCAATCTATAAATACATATAAATATTAACTTACATGTACTTGGTTTAAAGACCGCATTACAACCCAACCACTGGATATACTGCCAGGTCTAGCTTCTGGTTTACCACTTGAATTTTTATAAGATGATGGAGCGTTAATGTCTTCATCGACATGCACAAGTATCATAAATTGCAGTGATTCCTTTTCGTCTGAAATCTAAGGAATATGTACGATATAAATACAAATTCATAAACACGCAAATAAGTTGTTTATAATACCTCTACGCTTTGTAGAGTGGCTTTCCATTTGCCTAAATGTTCTGTCCACGCATCTGTACGCCTCAGATGAGCTTCTGTTTGCCGTTTTATATTCTTCAGCCATTCCATTTCTTTCTCTAAAATTTGCAATACTTTCGAATCCGACTTAACCGAATATTTCAAGGCATCTAAGGCTTGACTTTTCTTATCAATGCGCTCCTGTATTTGTTCAAGTTTTTTGCGAGCATATGAAGTATGAGCGGCCACATCTATAGTGGCAGTGGGTATACCTTCTACACCATCCAGTGTGCTAGAGGTTTCGTCGTGACCATCACTTAGAGAGCAGATTAATAAGGTGGGATCTTTATAGTCTTCGGCGTCTAAAGCCTCTTTTAGCAGACGGTATTGCTCGCTTAACACAAAGGGTGGATAATATTTTTCTTCGAGCGTTTTGAGTATTTGTTTTTGTAATTCATAAAAAATTTCGGGTCCCGAATCTCCCAGCAGAAATGTTTCAATTAATTTACGTTCATGTTTGTCAAATTGTAACTCAGACTTTGGTACCCGTATATAATTATAAAATATTTCGGTACCCAATTGATGTGCGGATGATTTTGGAGCATGTTTCATTTCTTCTACTGCCATATAGAATCCAACCAATGAGCTAGCTTTTAAAGGCTCTAAAAATAAAGTCAAATAACGCCTGCCTACAGCAGTATTGAGTATTTCTATCAAACTTAAATCGACATCATTTGAATAATTGCCATTCCAACCGTACTTCTCTAGATTCTTTTCACACTGGGCTTTCGCAAATGTCAACTGTTGGACATAACGTTTCAATCTGGTGGCAGCAGCAATATCCGACTTAGAGAGATTATGGTCGGGATCATTGTCTGGGTCAATGCCTTTGGCACGTTGCAAGTTCTGTACAGTGGTGGCATGCATTAAATCATTAACAATACTTTTCCGTATCAATGACAACTCTTCCAAGTTGCCACAATTATTAATTAATTTAAGAAAATCTTCAAAACTAGCTGCATACTCATAGCTTCTTTTACTAATGGCAGCAGCAGCCAAACGACTTTCAATATTTTGAACAATTTTTTGATTAATATAATCTGGAGAAGTTAACATTTTAATCAAGGGAAAAAATACTGCAAATAAAAACGACAAAACACAATGGATTAATAAAACATAATAAAATTAAATGGAATAATAAAAAAACACTAACTTTTATATGATAAAATTTCACTTAATAAAACTTTTAAAGGTGGTAATGAATAGCCCCTTGGCAGCAAAAGTATTATCATTATTTCACATAATTTACGTAAAAATTCCAATTCTTTCTCCTCATCGACTAAATACGAATTGGTTGAGAATACAGGCGGTGTATTTGTTTCAGCTCTATAAATAATAAACTTCTTATTCAGATAAATTATTAAAAGACATCAGTCTTCGAAAACGACTTACGCTCTGGCTTCTGCTATACGGATCTTCTCTAAATGCACTGTTACACGATTCACCATATCTACGGCTATTAATTTTGCAGCATCCATTTTCTTAGCTCGTTCATGCATTTTTTCAATAGCATTCCAAAAATCTTCCCTTACAATATCGTTTACTAATTTTGGTTTTGTAACTACATGACTGAAACGATGTATACGTTAGTGAATAAGGAATGGGTTATATGGATATGAAATAATATAGAATTTAATTAATTAACTTACCTTAACCAGGGTGTCATAAAATCTCTTAAAACATATTCTACTATTTGTTGTATTTGTAAGTCAACTGTTTTACCAAATATCAAAGGTAAATTGGAGGCATTCTTAATAGGATTTGATAAATCAAATAAAGTATTTCTAAAAAGAGAAAACGTTGTACCGTTTGATTAGATAGAACTTTGCACAATAGAATAAGAAATACATACATAGAAGTTATCGAATATTTATTTAATTTAAATGGACCTGTCAGACGTTAAAAAAAATACACCCGTTTCGTTTGCGAAAAAAAAATTATACAGTAAAGATTGTCTCTAGAGAACTTTAATGTGTGAATATTATACAAAAATTAGAATACTTGAAATAACTTTTAATATTAACGTTTATTTTTACGGTATTTGTCGCAATGAAATCAATTCTAAGTCTTATAGATTTGTGGGTAACTGTATTATTAGTCTGCTAATCGTAGCATTTTCGGAAACTGTGCCGAACGCATAATAAGATGCCAACGGAACATATTTTGGATTAAATATTACGAATAACTTTCTTGTCCTAAGCTTTTGTCCATGGGCTAGTCTGAAGTAATATAATGACAAATGGAAAAGGATTTTTTAAATTGTATCGCAGTGAGTGTAAAGACCGTCGAATGTACAAACTTAAAGTAATAACATTATAATGATATTAAAAAAATAGTCAAAAAATATACAAAAACTTATTCAATGAATTTCAGAATAAGCAGACCAATAGAAAAGAATAACTTTAATGCCTACTTAATATAAGCTTCCTGAGAGTAAATAATCTTTAATTTAATTAAGTGCAATGGTATAATTTTACATTGTATTTATACATATGCATATGGGAACATATAAATTTTAGTTATTAATCTTTAAATAGTATTAACCTTTGTGACTAATTATTTTAATTTTGAAATAATTAACATGAAACCGTTATCCACTTTTATTTGTATGAATGCCACTTATGTTCCATTATTCGAATAAATATATAAGGTGAAGAAATAAACGTTATAACGAAATTAATTTAAATTATACATACTTGGTAGCGTTATAAAGAACATTTAGAGGTTCACGACTTGGCTTTGGTGGTTCCTTAGTAGTAAATAGATAATGAATATAAACAGTACCAGCCACAGCTGCAATAAAATCAAAATAAATTTAATTAAACACAAAGCTAACGGAGAGAAATAAAAATATTTTTTAAGATAAAAGCAACAGTATAAAAATTAATTAATATACATACTGAGATGATAAAAAATTAATTTATTCTAAGATTAATACAATATAATATAAAAATAAATTGAATTAAAATGGAAAATGATTTAAATCCAATATTTTTTTTTTTTTTTTGTTAATATAATTTAATGATAAGAATTTAAGTGAATATATGTATACAGTGGTGTACAGAAATATAGAAATGAATACAATTTAAAGATAAAACAGCAAAATGTTCACTATAAAACGTAACCACAATGTCTCTGTCCAATGTATGTATTACACATTATTACACATTTAACTAAAAAATCATAGATTTTATGGCCCACGCCATGAGTCATTAATTTGTGTATAAATACATGACATTTTTAAACTACATAAATAAAATTTCATTAAGTTAACATTTAGATTTGAAACTCTATTATAAGTATTTAATAATACAGAATATAATTTGAAGAATAACTCTCGTCGATCCTGATGCGTAACACGAATCCGAAAAATGTATTTGGATTTGAAAAATTACGAATCGTTTGATTTGATCCTATTTCACTTTGAATATAGTATTTCTAGACAAATAAAATAATATTTTTCGGTTTCAAACATGTACCTATGTCTAATGATTTCATTTGTTGTATAGAAAGTCGAAGAATCTTATTGAAATAAAAACGAAATCTTTAAGACCGAGTTTATCCCTATTCCATATGTCAAATCGGACAAACGTGGTAAAGTTGTTTTAAATTACTTATAAATTATTCTTTCTAGAAATGAAAGTATTGTTTGGCAGGTTCTATTGCTTTCGTCAATTCATCAAAGATTAATGAGTTATCGTGAGAAGAATTCAAAATTATCTTTAAATCTTATCGGACTTCATTAAATTTAAGGGCTAAACTCTTACGTAAATCGTGGTGGTTATAGACAGACCGAACCGATGGGTTTTCATTCTACTGCGGCAGCAATATTTCCTTTCAAACAAGCAGGGCGGTTATGATAACCCAGTCACTTAAATTATTCGATTACCTTCTACAATACTAAAACCGTATGTGATTATACGAAAAATATTGATGAGGAATTAAATGATGTTTTGAAACGACTATAGAGTAATTTGAACACATTGTAGTAAATTGTATAAGTTTTGCTCGATTTTAAAAAATTAAAAACAAAGAAATTAAAATCTATTGAAAAGGATAGTAGTATGTAAAATATCCTATGGTAAACAATACTAATCAGTCCTTGATTAGGTAACTGATGAAAAACGATCGATTTAAAAGATATACCTTTTTTCAGATACAGATAATAGTAATAATGCAGATAATAAGTAATAAATAAGATGCAAAAATATTGCAGATTATTTAAAATTGAATTATGTATATTAAAAACATATATTATTTCATTATCTTATATTTTAAATATATGTATAGGAATGGTTTGCTCTTTCTGTGAGCACCAGTGTATTACATTAACTACTACTATAGTAAAAAAAGGGCGTCAATTTCATAAACAGAGGAAAATTTTAAAACAAATAAAAAATGATTCAAATGCGAAACTGTATTGGATAAAAGAAAATTTATACATTTGCAAGACTTACCGGCCACCACTAAAAGCAGTGAATATACTACGAACAGTAGGAATAGAAAGAAAACGGGATAATACCAAATGATGGCCAACAATGTCACGGCCAAGGCAGATGTAAAGATTTTCCAATTCACTTGTATAACACGCACACCCCTCGATGCATAAAGAAACACCCGCTTACCGGTGGATGTGGTGCCACTTCCAAATGCGGTCGAATTTGTCGAACCATTGTATACTGTGGTGCCATTAGTTCTTGCCCCACTACTGCTTTTGGGATCCAAGGGAAAAAGAGGACGTTTAGGAAAATCGAAACCACTTTTTGGCATATTTTTTATTTTGTAACTTGCACGAGTGTTTCCTTTGCCGCTCCCACGTAATTTTAGAGACACACCGTGTATTGTGTTTTATAACACTTTCTATCGTAATGAACGAATGTATGAATGAATTAATAATTATTACTTGTATTAACACATATTGTTGTTTTTGCCCAATGTTCCCACATTCTAATTTCACTTAAGCAGGTGGGTGCGGGTGGGTCTTGAAAATTTTTCGATTTTTTTTAAGATACTGTTATTCTCTAATTTATTTTTGTAATATTGATAAAAAAAATGTGTTTTTTTGTTTGTTTGTTTGTATAAATCAATAATTTTCTTATTATTTACTTGACTTGTTATTGTATGTCGAGCACACAGTTACACTTATCTGGTGAAGAGCAAAAGGGGTCAACAAGTTGTTACATGACATGTATATAAACTTTTTTTTAAGAATTCATTAATCAACTTCATAAAGCTTTTTTATGCATACACACTTTATCACTTGAATCTTATTAAAATATTTAAAATTCTTAATTTTATTTTAAATTCTAATGACCTCGGCAAGGATTTTACTTTTTTCCTGCTTAATGCAAATATACATATCTATAATAAGAACAACAACAATATACATATATGAAACAGTTAACACTTTCACTGATGACGACACTTTCTTTTTTTTAATTTTAGAGAATACTAAACATTTTCATAGCTTCGTAATTTAGTTTTCGTTTAACAAAAATTAACCAAACACTTGTCTTATTTTTATTTAATTTTTGTACTTATATTTGTTAGAATAGAAATGTTTATGTTATCAAATGCGTAATATGCATCTGCCGTTTATCCAATGTAATGTTCTCGCATCTTTGACGTTTTCTTTCCGACTGTATTTTTTTTTTTGTTTTCTTACTGTAAATTTTTGTTTTGAGAGAGAATTTTTGGTTTTGTTTTGATTACTTTATCGTGCTGCCAGATTACTAGACATTTAAATGTATACCTTTCCCGATTATGATGGTGAATGGGACTAGGCACAAAAATAAATACCTAGAGTCTAACGAAATTTTATATTAATATTATTGATAACTTTTAGCTTCTTTAAAAAGTAAATGTTTTCTTGATTTTATTGATTTGAATTTTAACTTCAGATTTCCAATAATTATATCAAATTACCATTAAACCGTGATAAAACTGTACATCTGGTAGCTCTATTTGATATCATCTTACAATTTCCACTAAGAAGAAGAACGTTTTGCATTAAAAAATATCGAGACGCTAATTTGTTGCCGGTAAATTTCGATTATAAGTTTTGTTATGTTTTTCAATTGAATTTTTGTACATAAGCTACGGATTTTTCGTGTGAAAGACATAGAGTCAGGAGCGAAAAACATTTTCCCACTGGCAATCATTTAATGCATTGGAAAAAATTTTTGCAAATCTGGATGAAACTAGTGAAGTGATGATCGCCGTATCAGAACCTCCATTGGAATATATTCCACGAGGTAGACCGGCGGTCGATGAGCATCCTGGTCCTACAGAGACTAAACAACATCCGCATTTACCCTCGGAGAATATATTATTGCAACGTCTTCAGAATGTCAACATTTCGGCCAAAGAGGAACACAATGAATTCTGGTGCGTTCGGGAAATCTATGAAGAATGTAAACGAAATGAAAAGTCAAACAAATCTGAGATTAAAAGAAAAGATCCTGCAACAAAATGTCATAAAAATACGACTGAAACGAAAAACAAATTTTATAATTCCAAACCGATGTCCTATACATCTCCCGATGATTATGTCAGCGAGTACTTAATTAATTCGGAAGAGGAATTGTATGTGAAAAAACACACCGCCGTGTGGACCAAAGGTATTTTTTAACTCTTAAACAAATTCGTGCTCATGTCCTTAATAATTTTTCATATTCAGCCACAATTTCGCATTCAAAATTATAATATTTCTCTCTTTATGTTAATGTATCTTATTTCAACAATTTCTGTTTAAAGAATGCTTTGTGAATTTAAAACTTATTTAAGTAAAATGAGAAGCTAGGCCGTAATCCTGACTAAAGGGTTATAGTGGTCAATTATGTATGTAAGTAAAATCTTTTTTATAATGACGGAGGAAGAGGCTTTTGTAGTGTTCAGATGACACAAAGTTTTGAAACAATTTGAACTAACCGTTCTGTTCTTGACGCAAGTGAACACTTTCTGACACCGGTAAGGTGCTCTTTTGGATAATAAAAATAATTTTAACAAAATTTCATTCATCGCATCTCATTTGGTGTCGTACAAATAATGTTGATAGAGTTAATGAAACTAACTTTGGAAAATTTATTTTAGGTCTAACAGATGAACGCAGTAATTTACCACGCCTTTGTTTTACTTGTGAGACTCCCATTAAATTTGCTTTCTTTTGCAAAAAATCTTTTACGCAATCTTCTTTGCAGTATGATAAAAAGAACGAAGACGAAGATGATGAAAAGCAAAATTCTATTTGTTTAATAGGTATGCTAAGATTCTATTTAATAACACTGCAACTAACCCGACAAAAATTTCTTTTTTAAGATCAAACATCACTGCGTGTCTATTGTAGTGACGGCGAGGATTTTTTGTCTAATTTAGAATTTCCCATATCTCATGTCTGGCCTACGTGTTTTGGTTTACTCTTGGAAAAAGTAGCCTCCAATACAATTATACAAAATCACACAATATCCATGCCGCGTCTATTTTCTTTAGCACATCCCTTAGATGAAATATGTCCAGTTTTAAATAAGTCAGCAACAAATGTTATTTCATATCTTATTGAATCTGATTACAATATCATATTTTCCGATGAAAATTCCGATCTTTTGCTCTTGTATGACACAAAGATTGGAAAGCATTTTATATCAAGACTTCGTAAAGCTACAGCCGATGAGATACAATATATTGGCGCACAAAATGAAACAGTATTGGGTAGCACATCTCATCAGTTTAGCATGAACAAGGGAAGTAATGTGGGAAATGTGCCAGCAACTACAACAGGTCAATGCAGTTTTACACAAAGTAGCATGAAGTTTGCAGGAGGTAAGTTATCAAATTTATTCAATAACAATTAAATCGTTCTGAATTTTTTCTTTATAGCACCTAAAAATAGTACCCAATTGGGTCGTACAAGTTTAGGTACTTCTAACTATTCCACACATATAAGCAAATTTTTAAATTGTGCTCATTCTTTAAGTGGAGCTTTTGGAAATTTTAAGTAATTATTAAAATTGAAATCCATTTTTAAGCTTTATTTAATAAAAGAGTTTATTTAGTCGTTCTGCTGCAGCTTCGCCTTTAAGCAACTTACAGTCAACAATAGGCCAGCATTCTATATCGGTACAGGACATACGCAAATGCGGACAATCACAACCCTCTAAGCCAATCGTACCGGAACTATGTTTGGAACATATATGGACAGAAAATACATACGGAAAGTAAGTAAAATTGCAGTAAATTTAATGAAACAAAATTATCTTTGAAATAAAATCTTTATTTAAACAGCAATCGTGAGTTTTGTGAGATATCCACAAAAGCTTTTATACATACAGATTTAGTGGGTCAAACTTTCCTTTGTTATCTGCTACAGCGTTCATGTAAATTGCAAATGGTGCGCTTAAATCATTGCGATAACAATGAACTCCAAATAACGTCAGTTCCTTTAACAGTAGTAGCTAAAGATGCTGTGGCCTTACAGGTATTTATTTAATAGCTAAGCATGTCTTCCTGTTTCACAAAATAAAAAGAAATGTAATTTTCTGTTTTTAGAGAATGAATATGATAGCCGTCTTAGATCCTTCGGGTACATTAATTCTTTATACGGGAAACATTTTAGTTTCAAAGGTACATATACCCAATACTCTGTCCAATAATACGCCTGTTACCAAAGTGGGTACTTCTAATAGGACTACAGTAACACAAAGTAATAATTCACCAAATACTTCATTTCCACGTCGTAGTAGCTTATTGCCAACAGCCCAAAAGCCTGGAGACACTACTTTCGAGGATGAATTACATTTGCTATCACCAGTGCATCCTTTACAGCCACAGTTTTCCAATAGATGCAATAATATTTGCTTGAGCCTACGTGATCCTGCAGTAAATCGCTTGACTTTGGCATATAGTTCAGGAAAAATGTTGCGCATCACATTACCTTTAATAAATGAAACAAAATTTGTTACACGTTGCATTAAAGCTTTAAAACAAGTCCTCAAAAAAGATCAGTACATACAATTAATTATAAAATGGTATGGCTCACGTAATCCGCCAGGCTCGAGAGATTATTCCGTGGAACAGGAATGGGAAATATTCTGTAATGTACTGCTGGATCTAATGGGCTTTTCAGCTGTATTACATGATGTCAGCAACAATACTACCGCTTCTTTCAACGCTGAAGAGCCCAAAAAAAGAAAGAAAAACGACGAAATACATTCGGGCACCGATCTAGATTGGCAGTTTATGTTATCCATTTTGGAAGGTGCAGATAGTAAATCATTCAAGGATGGCAATTCTCAATGCAATAATGTTGATACAACAGCTTGTCTGTTTAATACAATTCCAGCTATATTTTACTGTTTCCATTTATTATATGAAGATTTTAAATTGGACGACACTATGCATCAGCATTTGTTACCCTTGGCAAAGTTCCTTCATCAACTTGCGTATGATATGCAGTTGCAATCCTATACCTTTCATTATAGGTTAGATTTTCCTGTCCTAGTAAGAAATTGCACTAAAACTAGCATTTTAACGGAACAACATGGTGCTCAAATGTTATTTAAAGAACTTTTGCAAGTACAAGCCCCTAGTGTTTTTAATCAGCTAGAGTACATAATACACAACAAAGATGCTTTGCCTTATAATTATATTGATGGTATAAACGATTTAAGTCGTAATGTTTTGCAGGTATTTATTATTATTGTGTATATATGTACATACATACATGCATGCATATTTAAATAAACATTTATTGCAAATATGTACATACATCTACAGGTTATTTCCCTAATAATGCATGGCATTAGCAAGATAAAACATTGGATCAAACCTTTAGAGTTCTCTGAATCTGTACAATCTTATTTTCCCAAAAAACTAAAAAGGTTTATATCGACAAATGTTTCACGTTCTGAACAAGTTATACAAATGCTTATTAATATGAGTAAGTCCCAGAGCATATACACTCACATAGTTACGTAGAAAATATTATTTTTAATCTTTTTAATTTCTTAGGAATGACTCATAAAGACATCGAACGTTTGCCAGTAGCTATACATCTAATCATATCGGAGTGCTTGGAATACTGCAGATTACAACCTCCTATAGGTTGTTCACCAGAGACCTATGCATTAATACTGCGTTCGGATTTAGTGGCACATGCTAAACTGCAAAACTGTGACTTTGCAATGCAAAATAAAACTTCAAATTATTTGCAAAACATGAATATAGATACCGAGGATTCACTGTCAGCCCGTTGCCCACCCTCAAAGAGTGGCATATCACAAATGGAGGGAGCCTTGGATGATGGTATGGACAACATAGATACTAAACTGTTGAGTCTCCGTTATCCCGATGATATGCGTATAACCGAAGTCCGTAGACTTTTAACTTCCTCCGAACCGGTTATAATCGATATTACCCAATCACCAGGTACTTCAGATCATGAATTTATTGAGGAACAAGAAAAACAATTATTTGCCTTATGTACGCGCACCATGACTTTACCGTTGGGTAGAGGCATGTTTACATTGAGGACATCAATACCTACACCGACCGAATCTATGCCCATACCAAAATTGTGCCTAACAGGCAAAGAACCCATTAAAGGTGCGACTGTTGAAATGCAGCAAATCGAATTCCCCGCTAACATGAGTTTATGGCCGACATTTCATAATGGCGTTGCAGCCGGTCTGAAAATATCACCTCACGCTCGTGATGTAGACTCCACTTGGATAGTTTACAACAAGCCCAAAGGTCAAGCGGATATTTCTACCGAACATGCTGGCTTCCTAATGGCTTTGGGTTTGAATAATCATCTCAAGACATTATCCTTTATGAGTATTTACGAATATCTGGTCAAATGTGATGAAATGACTAGTGTCGGTATACTCTTGGGCATCTCGGCCACTCATAGGGGCACTATGAACAATACTACCACGAAGCTTTTAAGTGTTCACATTGAAGCCTTACTGCCAGCCACAGCTTTGGAACTAGACATTCCGCAAAACATACAAGTAGCTTCATTAATGGGTATAGGCCTGCTATACCAAGGTACCGCCAAAAGACATATAGCTGAAGTTCTACTACAAGAAGTTGGTAGACCACCCGGTCCGGAAATGGAAAATTGCGTTGAAAGAGAATCGTATGCCTTAACAGCTGGTCTGGCTTTGGGCTTAGTAACTCTGGGACAGGGAGAGTCTCCAGCTGGCCTAAGAGATTTACAGCTGCCCGATACGTTGCACTATTACATGGTGGGTGGCAATAAACGTTTGCTAACTGGATCGCAAAAAGAAAAATACAAGTTGCCATCATTTCAAGTACGTGAAGGTGAACAAGTTAATATCGATGTTACTGCACCGGGAGCTACCCTGGCTTTAGGTCTCATGTTCTATAATACTGATAACAAAGCTGTTGCCGAATGGATGAACCCTCCCAATACACGTTACCTTTTAGATCTGGTGAGACCTGACTTATTACTATTACGCACAATAGCTCACGGCTTAATAATGTGGAGTGCAATTGAGCCTAATGAAGAATGGTTGCACAATCAATTTCCCGTCAATTTAAGATTTGATATTGACAAAGGTGCTCAAGTTAATGAAAACGAAGATATTGATCACGAAGCTATAACGTAAGTACTTTAAGTTACAAATTCATATGCATAAATTGATGTACATTATATTTCTTCTGTTTCAATTGTAGTCAAGCTTATTGCAATATAATAGCCGGCGCATCATTCTGTATTGGTTTAAAATATGCTGGCACTGAAAATCCCATAGCTTTCAAGACGCTTAGAAGAGCCATTAAATTGTTTTTAGGATTTTCCGGAAAATATGTGGGAGAGTTTGCTGGACGCACAACTATAGAGAATAGTTTAATGATTATTTTATTAGCCATTTCACTAGTTTTCGCTGGCTCGGGAGATTTGGAAATTCTACGTATTATACGCTATCTACGGTCCAGAATAGGTACCCAGCATCCACATGTTACCTATGGCTCACACTTGGCTATACATATGTCTTTGGGTTTTATATTTTTGGGTGCTGGTCGTTTTACTTTAGCAAAAACTCCAGAAGCAGTGGCTGCCTTAGTATGTGCTTTATTTCCCAAATTTCCCACACATAGTAATGACAATAGGTTAGTTTGTATGCAAATTTAATGTGTATTATAATATTGTTTTATTATTTCTAAAGGTATCACTTACAAGCTTTTCGCCATTTATATGTTCTGGCGGTAGAACCGCGTTTGTTTTTACCACGCGATATAGACACCCGTAAGTTGTGCCTATGCAACATATCAGTATTGGAAGTGGGCTCCAAAGAGTTGAGGCGTTTACCGATGGCTCCCTGCATGTTACCCGAATTGAGCACTTTAAAGAAAGTTGTTGTTGACGATGCAAACTATTGGCCTGTTTCGTTTGAAAAGAATCGCAATTGGGATCAATTAGTGTAAGTTTAAATGCGAGTGTTTGTGTTACAAAATATGAAATTGTGTTTGTTTCTTCGACTAACAGAAAAGCTTTGGAAAATTCAGCCTGTATTGAGATTAAAAAACGATCTGGCTGTTTGTCGCATCTTGAGGATCCAGATCGTTTGAAGAGCCTTTTCTGTCAGACCTTAACTACGGAACAATCCGTATGCTGGGAAATTGATCCAAAGACTTTGGAACGATTCTCTAATGAGCCTTATGTTATAGGTTTTACCGATCGTCTATTGCATTTAGATGAACCAGAAACCTCAGTTGTGGAACAGGCATTGAAACAACATGTAACCATGCTCTTTTACAATGCCGTGGTCAAAGATAAAATGCACGTTTTACCCATCTATTTGGCAATCTATAATGTGAGTATTATTGCTTTAGACAGTGATTATAATAAATAATAAATAAAATTAAATATTTTCAGCATGTTTTACGTTTGACAAGCCAAAGACTTAATTTCAACGACATTTGGCAGTTGAAACTGATAAGCAGCTACTTACAACACTATCGAAAATCTCATATACTATTCTCTAAGGAATTAATAACGTCTTACATTGAACAATTTCACACATTTGTTGAGAACTGTCGCCAACAGTTAGCTGTACCCTTAAGGCAATTTATATCTTCACGAGATTTTGAGTCGCATGTTATTGCCAATCTTTCAATGCATGAAGTGTCCCGTATGATAGCCGTTGTTATATTTTACCAACTCACACCAAATTTATTGAATATAATATCTCAACATCCCACTAACTATCTGGGTTACATTAGAGAATTTCAAAAATTGCAACTGGATCCAGCTACCACGCAGTGTTTATTGAAAGTTTTACAAGCAACAAGTGTCTGAAAGGAAAGGTATTTGGAAAATGTTAATAAAAAAAACATGTTTAAATTATTTAATACTTGTGTTTTTTCATAATCAACAAAAGTTAGTATTTTAATTTTTATTGCACAATATTTTCAAGCCTTAGTTATGTCTTACAGTATACAGACTCAGTGCCTAATGTACTGATCTTCCTCAGGCACAATACCATTCTTTACGTTACGTCCCGTACATTTTTTGTATATATAAAGACCCAGTAAAGGAAACATGGTCATAATATCTACAGCAACTGGTATAACAATGGTTAAATCAGCCTGCGGCTGTGGTAATGTTTTCAGAAGAAAGATTGCTATGCCTGTGTTTTGTATACCCGTCTCGATTGCTATGGTTAAAGAATCGCTATCGTTTTGTTTTAAAACTTTTGATGCACACCATGATGTAATATAGCCTAGCCAAGGCAGTAATAGACCAGCTAAAATTATCTAAAAAAAGGCGAAATAAATCATTAATAGAATTCATTAATTATTTATTAAGAAACAAAGAGCTTACCTGCCAGGAAAATAATTTAAACAAATATAAATTTGTTACTATGGCAAAGATTACAATAAATAGAATCAAACAGGTGGATATGGGTTTTAAAAGTCGCACCAGTACACGACTCACGCGTGGAGCACATTTTTGTAAAGCTAAACCCACAGCTAAAGGCACTATTAAACCTATAGAATATGTTGCTATTTTCATATAAGGCACTTGTAAATTGCCACGCGTAAATATAACATGTCCCAAAGTGAAGATCCAAAAAGGCATCACGCCAAACGCTGCCAAATTACTAACAGTGGTCATCAAAACCGATAAATTAATATTGCCACCTAATATGACGGTCCAGATATTTGAAGCACCGCCTGTGGGTGAGACACCCGTAAAAAATAGACCCAATTGCATTTCAAGATTATTGGGAAATATTATGAAGCCCACAGCAAAACTTAGCAAAGGCATTAAAATGCATTGGCATACAAAACCTATACAGGGAGCCTATAAAATGTTAAAAGAAAAGTTATTATTTTTTGTTTTATTAGCAAAAATATTTAAAACATACCACTGGTCTTGTTATGAGTCCCTTCAACACTTGCATATCCAAAGCAGCTCCAAAATTAATGTACAACAGTGAGACCAACAGTATCACTGAGCCGGTAAATACATGATCAATGACTCGCTGTTTGCGTATGATAATCAATTTGAAATCTTCACTACTCAATTCGGATGTATTATCAAACTTGTTTCTCATTTCGACATTAATCCGTACAGAACCCAAAAATATAACTTTAATTGTTATATTGCCATGCCAACTGTTTGTAGAGCGATCGATTTGAGAGCCCATAACAATATCATCCACTTTAGCTAAATCCTCGTTATCCGATTTAAAACTAAAGTATACATCATTCAAACTGTCAACCTTAATATCTGAAATTAAATTCGAATATTTTCATATTTACAATATTAACAATTTTGAAGTGAGAATAGTAAAATAGGCGATCTGTCAGATATACTTGAGAAAATTATCAGGAAAATAAATTTGCTTTTTAGTGATTATGTACAATTTCTCTCGTATACATATAACTTAAGAAACATAAATAGAACTGATAACTAAAAAAGAATTTAAACAGAAGAATTCATTATTTTAGAGCAAGATTTAGTTCTTACATCGTAGTACTCTATGCCAATAACTTTGTTTTATCAACAAGGTAACAATAAATTTGAGAGATAATTTAAAGAGATCTCTTTAGACAAATAAATAATAACAAAATTCAGTTTCTGTTTTATTTTTGTTTGTTTTATTTTATTGTTTGCTCAAAATTTTCATATCACCACCATGTACTTATAGATTAAATGACTTACTTGTTATATTAACTTCTATCTGTAGCTCGGTATCCATATGAGCTGTAGCATTTTTTGGATTAAATTCTACATGCCACTGTGGTTTAGATTCTCGTATAATTCTCGTACCAGTCGTAGCTGTTACAAAGTGTTGCGTTGCTGGTGTAATTGCATGACACACCGTTACAATCGATAGAAACCCTATTACAATACATTTCAGAAAGTTCATTTTCACAAAGTAATTTTTCTTCTTATTTACTATTTTTCACAATTATTTAATTGTTTATTACGTTACAATTTTTGTTATTAATATCTATAGTTTACTCGTTTCAATCTACGAAGTGATGAAATCTTTTAAATGTCAGAATTCATATCACATTTTCCGTGAATACTTTATATTTTGTTTATTTGGATCGACAGATTCAACAGGTAAAGTGAAACTGTTTCTTTATTAAAGAGTATGTATTGCATTACTGTAGCTAATAATTTCTCTCTTACAGCACTATGTCAGTCTCTTGTACAGCGTTTTAAAAGTATCTGTGTTTGATCGGTTGATTTGCTTTTGCCTGGTTTAGTATTGGTTTTCAAAGATATATATACAAAGCGTTGCCACTTGGAAATGCTTTCTACTTGATCTTTGAAGAACAAAAAATTGCTGTTCGGATTTTGAAATAGTCAGTGACCGTTATAAATTAATGAATATCTTCATTGGTTTTAATGATGTAACAATATTTAGAATTGAAATTTTCATATGAAATAAGAAATTTTGAATACATTTCTTTCTTTTAACATAAAATCTCAGGGCATAGAAGAGAAGAAACAAAATTACAATGACGATCGTTTTTTGCAGCAGTTACCGGTAAATGTAATGGACATTATCATTAACAAATCCTGGTGCTCTTTCGGATTTTAAAAATATTGAAGCAAGAGTTCTAGAATTAAACAATAAGTAAACCAATGTATACCTCCTCCTCTTGTCCCAAATTCAGGAAATTTGTTATTCGTATACTACAAAAATATGCGTATAAAAATTGAAAGAGAAACAATAGAGTATAACGTTCTCAAATAAATTGGATCGATTTGCTTTGATGATCAAACAAGTGTTAATGCACAGTTAATGCTTTTTCGCCTCTCATAAGTCAAACATTTAAAAAGTACTCAAAACTTATACCTGCAGTTTTGAGGGAAATTTGAATGTATTTAAAACTTCTTTTTTTAAATCAATATGAGTTTAGTGGGGAAGGTGCAGATTATAACCAAAATTTCTAACATCACTTCTATTTATTAATAGAATTAACTCATCTCAACAACTGCGTAAATATTCCTCATACTTTAGTAAAAAAAAACATCAATTAAACTGAGTAGCCCAGGGTTCTTTTCAATAAGAAAAGTAGATCGCGCGTATATATAAATTTTGTTTTGATATCTGCTGGGAAAAGGTTGTTGAACACATTTCTTAATTGGAATGCACATACCCCGAGTAGCCATATTAAAATCGTTTGAATCGAATATATAAAATTTGTATAAACCCAGTATTTAAAATATAAATCAAATATTAGAAAAAATCTTTATTTATAAGTTTTAACATTATTTGTACACTGTAAATGTACTTAAATTTTTAATAATATTGAAATATTATTCTTAAAAAACATTTTACAAGATTCAGTGATAACTGAAATACATACAGAAAAAGGTTTAGCAAAACATATTGTTTATAAAAATTTAAAGAATATACATTGGAATTGTATACTTTTATTTACGTTTTTAGTGTTTTGTTTAGATATCTACTTAAATCTAATTTCTAGTTTATAGTGGTCATTCTCTCAAAATGCTTAACTAATGGTTTTCACCAGCGTGGACGACCGCCACCACCACCACGTCCGCCGCCACCACCACCACGACCAAAACCACCTCCGCCACCGCCTCCTCCACGACCAAAGCCGCCACCACCGCCTCCACGGCCACCACCACCGCGGCCAAAACCGCCACCACCACCTCCACGTCCACCGCCACCACGGCCGAATCCTCTACCGCCTCCACCTCTTTGATTACCAACACCACCAGCGGGTCCCTTCTTTTTGGCACCCTTTGGTTGGGGTGGCTTTGGTAAAAATCTCGATATGGGCAGCAATTTTGAAGGGTCAATATATAGCGTCTGATTCTGCTTAAAGCTGCCAGCGTTTATGTTATCGGATAATTTCACTGTAACTGAATAGTCTTTAACAGTACCGAAGATTTCATCAATTTTGCCAACTTGTTCTTTATTTTCCAAAAAAATGGGAGCATTGAAGTATGGTACATCATCAATTTCCACTTTGCACACCAAATCATCTTCACATTTATATGTGTAATGGCCTAATGGAATAACACGATCAGGAGGTCCTTGTTGGAAAGCTCCGCCACCTCCACGTCCACCAAATCCTCCACCGCGGCCACCACCACCACCACTGCGACCAAAACCACCGCCGCCTCCACGACCTCCACCGCCACCACCACCACCTCGACCACGTCCACCACCACCAAATCCGCGTCCACCGCCGCCGCCACCACCTCCACGACCACCAAAGCCCATATCAAATAATTTAATACACTTTTTTATTCAAATAAAAAGGAAAAATTTAATTTCCTTTTGTTTTACAACAGTATTGTTGACTTAACTTTTCAAACGACCACGATGTTTTGCCAGCTGTCAAATGAGACACGATAGAAATAAACACGTGTATGCGTTAACAGTGACCACCGAAAATTTTCGTACGGTTCAAAAAAATTATGACAATAGTTAAATTCAAAAACAGATCGCTTTGCGATCGAACACAGCGTCTTTATAAAAATAAAAACTAAATGTTTTTTAGCGTTTAAAATAAATACTACAGTGTAGTTTTAAATGCTTGAAAACTGTATAATATTTACAGTGAATAGTAATAATATGCGGGAAGATAGTTTTGTTTTGCACTGTAAACTGTAAATCAATGTACATTGATAGCATTGTTAAGAAAGCCGCCATAGTAATAATCAACAATGACAGCTGCCAAATGGCATTGCCATTACACCAAATGGCATTGCCATTCGTAATACACTGAAAAATATTTTAGCGATTGTTTAACAATTTTTGATCATCATAATCACAAAATAGAATTCCACATTGTACATGATCTTTCAAGTTTGATTTTTTTGCAATAATTATTCGTAGTCATAAAGTGAGTTCAATATCACTGGGACTGGTATATCACTATAATCGCCCAACTGAATATAAATAGGATAGACAAATGTAATGAAGACGATACAAAATTTATTGAAAAATATAAGCTTAATTTATTTTTTTTATAACCACGCACCAATACAGCGGATAAAAATATGAATGTTTAAATTAATTAAAAATAGTTATATTATCATTCATTCCCCCTCATTCTAAGCAATTTTAAGATAAAGGCTTAATTTCTACGTGGATAAATATGCATCAATAATAAAAAAGCGTGTGAAATTTAAAAACACATGTATTCCAATCCCAATATTGCTATGAAAAGCATACAATACATTTGAAAATGTAAAACAAAATAGTTTTAAAGTATGAAAACATTCCATAATCAATTTATTTTGATTTTTCATATCAATTCGTAACATGTATTGTAAATATTAATTGAAAACTAATTTCATTATGAAAGCAGCTTTAAAATTTTATGGAGCCGCACAAAGGCTACTCAAACCGCTTGTCAAAAATACCTTTTAATTTATACAAAAATTATTCATACGTAATTATTAATCTTTAATTTCTTACATGATGTCGGTTTACTGCACGAAATTTTTTTGTAAAAAAACAAAAAATATAAAATAAAGGTTCCACAAAGTCAATGCTAAACTTAAAATTACAAAAATGAAATTTAAATTAAATCTTAGTATCTGTAATGGTCGGGTTTGTATGGACCTTCGATAGGTACACCCAAGTATTCAGATTGTTTTGGTGTCAATTTAGTCAATTTAACACCCAATTTTTCCAAGTGCAAACTGGCAACTTCTTCATCCAAAATTTTTGGCAAAACATGAACACCAACAGCATATTTCTCCGATTTAGTCCACAATTCGATTTGAGCCAAAACTTGATTGGTGAAAGAGTTGGACATAACAAAACTAGGATGACCATGGGCACAACCCAAGTTGACTAAACGACCTTCAGCCAAAACAATAATATGACGACCATTAGCTAGGGTATAGCGATCAACTTGTGGTTTAACATTAATCTTTTCGACAGCGTTCGTATTCAACCAGTTAACATCAATTTCGCAATCAAAGTGACCAATATTACAGACGATAGCATCATCGTTCATGTTAAGGAAATGTTCGCCGGTAATAATGTCTACGCAACCAGTAGTGGTAACGAAAATGGTAGCTTCTTTGCTGGCTTCATCCATGGTGGTAACTTCGTAGCCTTCCATAGCAGCTTGCAAAGCATTGATGGGATCAATTTCGGTAATAATGACACGACCACCAAAGCCTTTAAGAGCTTGGGCACAGCCTTTGCCAACATCACCATAACCAGCAACAACGCATACTTTGCCGGCAATCATAACATCAGTGGCACGCTTAATGCCATCAATTAGGGACTCACGACAACCATACAAGTTGTCAAATTTGCTCTAAAACAATAATAATAATAACAATAATGAAAATTGTTAAAAACAAAAATCTTTGATAATTTGCATTTACCTTAGTCACGGAATCGTTGACATTGATGGCAGGTACGCCCAAACGTCCTTCTTTGAACATTTTGTAGAGATTGTGGACACCGGTGGTGGTTTCTTCAGACAAACCCTTAATGTCTTTTAGGTATTGGGGATATTTTTCATGGATCAAATTGGTCAAATCACCACCATCATCCAAAATCATATTCAATGGTTGGCCATCGGGGAATACCAAAGTCTGTTCAATACACCACTGATATTCTTCTTCGGTTTCCCCCTTCCAGGCATAAACGGGGACACCGGTAGCGGCAATGGCGGCAGCAGCATGATCTTGTGTACTGAAAATGTTACAGCTGGACCATTGTACCTATAAAAAAAAGAAACAAAAAATAAATAAATATATAAAAAACTAAATAAATAAAAAATATACATATAAAATTAGAATTCATAAAGAAAAGTCGGAAACAAAAGTGAAATTTCTTTGACCTCCTTGAACTATCAGCTAAGATTACAGTATGTGAAATATCTCACGTTTCTTTTTAGGTTTTGGCTTTGACAACAATAATTATGTTTTCGATAGAAATTTACTGATAAGCGAAAATTGTTTTGTTAATAACAAAAGATGACCTTTTCTTGATTCATATTATTATTGAAATATTTAGTAAAAGATAATTCTTTAGATTTTAATGTTAATTTATTTGCTATTTCCTACGGAAAGCAATTAAAATAGCAATGTAGTGTTAAAAGTTTGATAGATAAGGCATCGCCAATAACAATATAATAAACATAGCACTTCTGAAATAAATACGTCATTTGAAATTATGAATAGTTTACCAACAATGTGTTTATACCACGATGAGATGTGCTTACTTTTTTTGATTTTACCAATAACAGACAAACCTCATGTAACTATATTTTCCTATTAGCACTTTAGGTTTCCTTATTTACTTTCCTTTGTAAGCATAATGTACACCAAAATATGAAATAGAAATACGCTTCTCTAAAGCCTAATAGGAGGTGTTCTCAAAAAATCCAAATAAGTAGTCCTAGATAATCATGTAGTAGTATAGTTGCAGTTTAGTAAGACAGCTGAATATCTTTCAATACCAAGATTTACTTAAACCAGTCCCTGGCAGTCTCTTTTGTCTCCGATAAACAACAGTTGTAACAATTAAAAACAAAATGATGCTTGTGTACTTACTTGAGCACCCAATTCAACCAAAGTCTCGATAAGTACGGCAGTTTGTACTGTCATATGCAAACAGCCAGCAATGCGGGCACCTTTCAAAATTTTGGAAGGACCGTACTTCTTGCGGCAAGCCATAAGACCGGGCATTTCATTTTCGGCAATAATGATGGCCTTGCGACCCCAATCAGCCAATTTAATGTCAGCTGTTTAGTTTTATTTTAAACAATAACAGCATGCAGCAGCAATTAAATGAAACGAAATAGAAAAAACATTTGATAAGAAACGTGCCCATTTTTGACATTATGCTAAAATCAATTGTCTTTAAGAATTTCATCATGAAACAAAATTAACATAAAAATTTTTTTGAAATTTAGAAAAAATAAAATAAACTTACCAACTTTGTAGGCGGGTTTAGACATTTTGCGTTTTTTGGTAATTTTTGATGTTAATTAAAGAAACAATTTAAATAAGAAAGTAGTGCCCTGTAATGAAATAACAATCCAAAATTAATTACGTTTCCATTCAAAAAAAGTTCCACAAAGTTGAGGAATTTAGAATGTAACAAATAATATATAAAAATACGCACGCGGTCAATAAGCCGAACGAATCCAGATGAGACCTAAAATGTTACAAAAGTTGTCAGTAGCAAGCGCCAACTATTTATAACAATTCCGAAACAATATAAAACTTGGTAGCATTGGTTGACTTATATATAAACTATTATTGCTGTGACATGTTAAAAAATAAATGAAGCATCTTGTTTCCGCATTTCGCTATATGACTACATGCTATATTTTTTAATATAAACAAAATTTATTAACTAAGACATAAGACAAGTAGGATTGTGGATAGTAAATTTTTTTTTATTTACAGCTTTATGGTTGCCGTCGAAATAGTGATACATTTTTTAAAGGCATTCCATAAATCAAATTCCCTTTAATAAGCAACCGTTTTATTTTATCAACATTTTCGTCAAATACCTCTAGAACTTGGTTATTAGTTGGTATTGTGGGACAATAAATAAAACCACCTGAACGAGATTATTCTAATTGTATGAAAACGAGCATTTAATTTACGGAAATATTAAGGATTTCTTTTTAATAGATATTATATACTCTTTGGTTGTGGTATTTATATAAGGCAAAAAGGTGAAATATAAAAAAGTAAGCAAAAATCAATTAAATTTGTTTTTAACATAGAAATAATCGAATTTGATTTGATCTCAAAAATTCAATTTTTTGTAATTTTACATTCTATCAATTATATATATCTTATTTTAATTCAGTCATTATATTCCTGAGTAGAAATCTCTTATTTTGAACTATAATTGCTTGTATTAAATAGATACTAGGTTTATTTAATTGTAACGATATTTCTATCGTGTGTAACGACCTACATAACGCGAAGCTTTAATATATAACAAAAATTTTAAATTAATAATTATCATGAATCATCTTATGTTTGCTACAGCTGTTCTGTAGCTGCTACTATTTTTATTTATTCAGCATGTTTTTTTACTGTTTTGAAATACTGTGTGCTCATTGCAAATTATAATAAGAATAACAATTATGTGGAAATTAATAGAAATATCCCAGCAAACATATTTTATATATTGTGATGTAAATATAAGTAAGGAGGAGGTGACATTCATTTTATATGATTTGAAGGAGGCATGGACTCAAACTGTAGCATTCAAAGATGTAAAACTAAAAGTTAAGGTAACAACAGAGTTTTTGTTTTTTTTATCTTCTGTAATAACTATTGCGAATTTTTGAAGCGCCTTAACAAGCGTTTTGATTTTAGTGAGGATAATATAAAGGAGGCTTTATCGAGTGGAGAGTTGAAATTTGCTGCCATAGAAGAACAACCCCATGCAAGTGATATTAAGCAGGAGAGCCTTTTATTGAAACTGAAATATGGCATTCATAGTTGTGTGCTTAATTATGAATGGAATTTAAGGAAGCAAACATTGCTGGAGGTAAAAAAGTTGTATTTTTTATAAAATTGATTGCTATTAATGAGTGTTTGTTTTTTTTTTTATAAATTTCAGTTCCAAGAAAATTTTATTCAACCTCTACTAATGGGTCTGTTGGGTTGTTATCAGCAAGTGGAGATTTTAACAGAATGTATACGAAAAAAGGATGCCGAATTGAAACAGTACCGCATAGAACAAGCCGTATTAAGCCGGAGTAAGTTAAAGCGATGTTTAAAATTACGGTAAAGAATTTTTCATTTTTGGGAAATATTTTTGTTTCAATATACCAATAAAGGTTATTCTTTTAATCGATAGTTTTATAATTTTTCCAAATATAGTGGTAGCCAAAGTAATAAAAACCACTCCCATCAGTTCCGTCTTAAGGTTTTTTTTAATGATTTTAAGTATTTTTAATCTATTCGTATATTAAATGAGAGTGATACACGCACGATAGAATAGGAATAGTTCTTAAAAAATCACGTTGTATTAGTGAATTTAATTTATTTTGTTATGCATGTATGTATGTATGTATTTGGTGAACATAAAATCATATCGTTAGTATAATTCGCAAAGACGCTAAGTCCACTTTTTTCTAAAATTGAGATTTTAATGGAAAACGGTAAAACTATACAAAATACATATTTTACGACAACAAAAAATGTCATAATGTAGTTTAAAATTGTTGTAATTTTGTGGTTTGCAAAAATGCTAAGTCCACAAAACTACGAAAAATATTAAAAGCGCGTGCTAACTCCACGAATAGTAATTTGTTCAATTGAATTTGGTATTTTCTGTTCTATTTTTCTAAAGCCGTAAAAAGTGGAGATCTAAGAAGAAAACATAAATACTAAGCGTCTTTTCAAAGACGGCCTTAAATCCGAAGATTTCGCAAGTCTTCGGGCTTATTTAATAGAAAGAAAAGTTTTTTGTGGAAACGACAATCCAAAAAAATCTTTTATAACGATGGTTGCACGTATCAAATAGAAATTGTGGTATGAGCAATGCCCTGTTAAAAGTGGCTATCAAACATAGCATTGATATTAAGCAAAAAATTCTTGAAATTTGCCATACACAAATTTAGGCAGCTACCGTTCATTCCACTACAGAAAGAGCTATGAAACAAAGAGTAATTAACTTACCTTCAGAATACATAGATGTTTATAAAAATTCTCGAAACAACCCTAGACTCTATAGTGGTATGTATTTGGATCATAAATTTTTCAAAAGATTTGATAACGTTCAATTTCTTAAGAATATCAGACCTGGGCATAATAAAGGTGATAGTAAAGTTACAGACATTAGAGCTTTAAAGTATACCCCAAGCAAAGAAATATATTTTAAAATTCTTTTTTCTGATGAATGGACAATATTAACGCAGAAAATTGATGGTAAAATTGATCCTATAGACTTTGAAAATTTGCAGCAACTTTATCAAAAAAGAAGAAAAATTATTATAAGAAAGTATACATACATACAATTTTACGATGATTTACCTCACTTTTACATTTCTCGAAGTTAAAAATGTATATACATACATAGTTATATTTTTGTATCTTTTTAATAGAAATGAACTGAGTTAGTCTTAAGTTTCTGTTTTTTTTTAATAAAATTAATGTAGAAAATTAAATTATACTTATTTTTAAAATTAAAACTGATTGCAGGAAAATGTGCTAAATTCACACTAAAACGAATAAGTTTACGAAGCAAAAATGCTAAGTCCAAAAAGTGTGAATTTCCCGTCCAAGAATTTGTGGATATGGATTTTTGATCTAGGTCATGTAAAGAGAGTTATTTTGTGAAAATAATTGCGTTTAAAAAGTTTATAAATTTTAAAAACTGAAAAAGCTGCAATGTTTCATGTGTCTCCTGTAAAATTTGAAAAAACGGACTTAGCACATTTGAGAATTAGACTAACGATATATTATTTTAATTTTAGAGACACTTGCTACAAAACCCTTTGATTTCGACAGTTTCCAGCAACAGTATGAAAATAGTAAAAAAATTGCCATTAATTTTAAAGAATTGGCCGCATACGTACAAAAAACTAAAATGCAGAACGAAGTTGATAGTCTAAATAAAAATAAAACACTTGAACCAATTAAAGATGAAGAGAAATCAAACATCGTGCAGAAGAATTCAAACAACAGCATTACAACCCCAACGAGAAAGTAAGTGAATCGAGTGAAATAATTAAATAATTAAAATGAATAAAGTTGTTGTTTGTGTTTTATTTAGGAAACGTCGAAAAGAGCTCGAATTACTTTGCTTGGAAAGACACTTGAAGGCACGTAAAGAGGGTGGTCTAAAATATGAAAGTAGCCAAAGTCAATCTGCCTGCAGCGATAATAGTCAAACACATGATGATATAAAATCAAACGTTTTAGAGGAAAACGAACCATGTAAAGAAGATTGTAAAAATAAAACTATTTCTGATAAGCTAGAGAAAACGCCACAAAAGAAAAAAACGTCCTCACCTATTAAACAAAAACGTGATGCTGAAACTTTTTACGATACAGATTCTGATAGTGATGTAACTTTAAAATCTCATAAAACTCCTGATAAGCTAGAGAAAACGCCACAGAAGAAAAAAAGTACTTCTCCTATTAAACGAAAACGTGATGCTGAAACTTTTTACGATACAGATTCTGATAGTGATGTAACTTTAAAATCTCATAAAACGCCAGTTAATAGTTTAAAAACCCAAAAGAAAGATGCCAATCTAAGAAATCTAAATGGAAGAAAACTATCCTATTCACCTAAATGCAGCACTAAAACGGCCACCCATATAGACGATGACATTGTGGTGAAAAATTCTCCAATATGTTCTGAAACTTCGAGTGTTTTTGAATTTATTGAAGATAATAAAGGCACAAGCGAAAACAAGAGAACTTTACGAGAAAAGCAAACTAAATCACCTGCTGTTTTAGCTTCGCCTACCAGAAATAGAATCCTTAGTCATTCGCCTTTACCGCCGGTGGTTGATGACTTTTCATCACGATTGGATAACATTAAAAAGGAATTGCAATGTTTGGAAGCATTGCGCATAGCCGATTTAAAAAAACAAAACAAAGCATAAGTGTTTGTTTATAAGCAGTTAATTTGTTATCTTTTTGAAATTTTTAAAATATTTGCCACACATTATTTTATCACTTTGACTAAGTTTTATCTAGTAGTATAAATAATATGTACGATTGTATAATACAGAGTATTTTAAGTTCGAGATTTTTTTTTAAGAAATTTTATTAGTCGTGCTATCTAACTAAAGTCGATCCTCTTGCTGAAATTTTCGATTACATTTCTTCGTAACTCTTGATCGAGATAATTGTGAATCTTACAAAAATTTGCCTTTAAGGTTTCAATTGTGTTGTAACAATTCTCTAGTGAGATTGGGAATTTTAAATAAATTTTATACCACTGAAAAGGAAACTCGAACGTGAAAAGCTCTGCAGAAGTTTATCATTAAGTAAACATAAAAGGTGCAATGTCAATATACTTTTAGATTAAAAATATGTTTTTAAATTCAAATCAATTTTTTCTTCAATTTGTTTAAGCAATCTCTTTTCTGATTTAAACCTACTTGTGTAGCAATAAATCAATTAAATTAATCAATGTATGTATAGCATTATGAGTATAACTTTTTAACAATATTAAGTGTGGAGAACTCTGAGTTAAATATAAAACATTGTTTTAATTAATTGTAGTTATGTGCCGTTCAAAAAAAAAAAACAAGAAATTTTAAAATACATTGCCGAGTACATTGCAATACATTGCAGTACGTACATGTTACGTTTGTACATATATTATTTTAGATTTTTAATTGTAAAGTAACTAATTATCGAATGACAAAATTTGTAAATAATAAATTTATAAATTAAGGACACTACCAACAATATTCCTAGTAATTATTTATTTTTCCATTATGCTTTACAACACATTATTTGTGATTCAATAGACAAAAAATTCCCCTCAAAGTTGTGGTTTTATGTAGTTTTATTGAATTATTAATACTTTTAATCCTTACTTTACGATAACATAGAATGTTTGTATCGTAAAATTGATAAGATATAAGAAAATTTTATCATATGATAGGCAAATATTTCAATAAACTTTTAAAAGAATTATTCATTAACAATTTTATGGACTCTTGAAGAAGACCAAAGTTGTAGTAAATTAATGTTAAATTAAGAATTATTCATTGCCAAAATGTCTAATAAATTTAATGTGAAATATTTAATAACAATTTTAATTTCTTTGCAATTAATCACAAGTGTATTTGGAAATTGTGAGTGTCTCATTTAAGAAATTTCGATTCAAAAAATAAATGTGTAATCGTTAAAGAAATATGCAAAAAAAAAAATATATTATTTAGTGGACTGTTAAGCATAAAAAAAATTATAAAAAGAAAATAGAGAGAGCAATATGTGAAGTGAAGAAAATTGTTGAACAAAAATAAAATAGGATAGAGTCTGTATTGATGCAGACTTTCAAGTTTTAACACTGGCCTACTGGCTTAAAAAGTAATATTGTTTGAAAGGAAAATTTTAAATCCGGATAGAGCTTATTTTGGATGTCCATAAACTAAGATGGGGGAAAGCTCTACACGAATCACGCTATCTTTGAACGTAACCGTATCAGAAAGCCCTACACTAGCGGTGCTATCGCGCCTCAGAGAAATAAAAGACTCATATACATGGGTCATTTGCAAGTAATTCCCATTTGGCAAAAAAGGTAGCAATAACTATAGCTAGTATATGATTTTGTGAACGCAAAGAAAAGTATTCTGGCTTGGTTGGCATACTGTGTATACGAGCCTTCGTTCGTTCATTAGCTACCCTATTTTAGGCCTTGGAGCAGCTTGATTAAAAAGGTATGGTAAACGAGCATTTTGAGAAAAATATATGTATAGATCTTAGAGGCAATCAATAAGTTTTTCACAAAGCTCCATCTATTAGGGAACAGTTGGCATTGGTAGGCAATTCTACGTTCTTCAGACAGTCAGCATCAATTGAAGGCTAACAAACAGATGCATTTACAATGCGCGCTAAACATATTATTGAAAACATATATGTATGTATGTACATAAGAATCTAGTCGGTGTATATGTTACTGTGAAGTAAGCATATTTCTCAAGCGTTAATGAAGCCTATAAATGGCTTTTTTTAACACTGTGCCAGAATAGTTCACTTGAGCTCCCTACATATGCAATGAAATCATCATCATAACACTTATGAGCACCTATGAAAAATGGGCAGTGTTTCGATTTCTTGCCCAACTATTTGTTTATGGAACACTCGTCCTATATAAGTCTCACCTTCTTTTAATTGGCTAAAATCAAATGTCCATACTGACTGTTTATCCCAGCTATAGCTTTCCTGCTCTCCTGATTTAACACTACTCAGTTGGAGAAGGCCAAATCTGCGATCGCATATTAAAAATTTTTAACTACAATAGAGTCGAAATTAAAAAAACAAATTGAGTGTACTTATGTACATACGTACATATCATTATTCCATTGCATTGCACTGTTATTTCCTTTTAGCAAATAAATTATTTTCGAAATCTGAAGTTGATCCTAGAATAGTGGGTGGCACGCCAATATCAATTGTTTCGGCGCCATGGCAGGTCTCTGTACGACTTATAGCTTTGGAAAAACTAATGTATGGTTCAGGTCATATATGTGGCGGTTCAGTTATATCACAACGTGTTGTGCTTACAGCAGCACATTGTACTGCCAAGTAAGAAACTCATGGGATTTTAAAAGTCTTTTCAAAGTGCTAACTGACTTTCTATCTTTCCTTTATTTAGCGAACAAACTAATCCAATAACTTATCGCACGGCCAGTGAATACACTTTAGTCATGGGCTCAACATACTTAACGGAAGTAACTTCTTACACCCTGCAATATGATGTTTTGCAAATTATTACCAACATGAATTTCAATATTAATACACTGGTCAACGATGTGGCCTTATTCTTAATAAACGGTTATATACCATCGAATTGGCCAAATGTAATGGCAATACCTTTGAATACAGTAGCAGAGCCTAGTGGCACTATGTGTACTGTCACGGGTTGGGGTACAACGGGCAATGTAAGTTAATCCAGAAGACTATAATTAAAGTTCTTGTATAGAATAATGAAATTTCCTTTATCATTTCCTTTAAGGGTTACGTTTCCGATGTTCTTATGCAGGCTAGTGTGCCTATTGTGGGTTATGCCGCTTGTGATAGCAGTTATGGCAATCTTAGCATGGGCATGTTATGTGCTGGGTATATGCTAACAGGAGGCGTTGATGCTTGCCAAGGCGACTCTGGTGGTCCATTAGTTTGCAATGGCGTCTTAGTGGGTATTGTTTCCTTTGGCCAAGGCTGTGCCGAACCAGGCTATCCGGGAGTTTATACGAATGTTTCCTATTATAACACTTGGATTGTAACAAATAACAATTCATTCAATTACAGTTATTATGTTGATGATGGTTCCAGTATGCATTTAAAGAAATTTAATAGTCTTTTATTGCCCTTGATTATATTGGTATTTAGGAAATATTTTGGGTAGTAATATTAATAACAAATCATTTTTTAGAAGCATTTACTATTATTATTTTTTTTTTCAAAGAAATTGTGTAAAATATCTATTCAAATTTTTTTTACTAAAATATGTTATGCAAAAACACTCATAGCAGAATTCAAATCGCAATGTGTATTGTTAGTTATAAAGTCATATTTGAATTAATTTAAAATTGTATTAAATAAATAAAATAAATATTGATATGAATGATTTCAAATTCTAGTTGTATGGAAGGCATTTAAAAAAATTTTATTTTTGTTTTGGAGTAATTTTTTGCTTAAATTCTATCACAGTTTATAAAATCATAATCGGATACTTTGTGATGACATTTATTTGAAATAAAGAAAATTATCATCACGGAGTATCATAACATTAACTGTGAAATAATAATCTTACAGAGTTCCGTTGCGCTTTGTAAGAATAATTATTGAAAGTGCCGAATTAATAAAGAAAACTGTAAGATTGTAACGTCGTATAAGCAATATTTCAATACAGACTCGTCTGAAGATGCGGCAGTTTGATTGGGAAGTTTTAAGACTTTTAATTTATTTTTCAGATTTGGCAATAATTAAGTACTACCTGTCAATGGCTAAGAGTTTTGTTTAGAAAAAATTTTACGCAATAAAGGTCTTGTGAAAATTAATTACCTCTGTTTATGGTGAGACATCTGGAGATAAAGAATTTGCTTGGCGTCAGTCAAGTAACGGTGATCTTTTAACCACGATTACTCTCTTCAAACACACCACGTCTTCACACAAGACTGACTGAACTCCACAAACTCACTCGCCTGCTTTACATACATACATAATTGGAAATTACAACCCTTCAATAAGAATTACGGCCTAGCTTCTCAACACCACTCATGTTGTGTGTGCTAATTTTATGCATGAGTGGCGGGACCTACAGTTTAAAGTCGTCTCCGAAAGACAGTTTTTTGAGAAACTTTTACATGGCAGGTTTTATTTACTCTCCGAGTTTTTGTCAGAAATCTGTTGAGAGGAAGTCGCCGAAGAAATATTTTTTCATATTTCGTTTTGATGTCTGACCGGGGATTTGAATCGTGGTTTCGCGTCTAATAAGCCAACACACTACCTACTAGACTACGGCAACTTCGACTCGCTTGCTTTGCCTTGACCTTTTATAGGGCAGGGTAAACAGTCTGATGAATGTTCTTGAAAGCGAATGTTCGCGACTTCACCTTCTCGAAATCTCTGTAAATGTAAACATCGTTGTTTGTTGTTATACATATTAAGCAGTACAATAATTTGTAAACAGATTTGTTTACTGCATTGTTTTGTTTTTGTAGCTTTTGTTTATAATTTTAATATTAAGCGATGTAAAAGCAAAACACCAGTATCTAGACTTTTCATTTTCGTAACAATGTTGTTATGTTGTCATTATTATGTTATTAAATATTATAGTGCAACCTTTCAAGTCGTTTTAGTCCACTTAAACTTGTTCCTCAATTTTGTGTATTTTTTTTCATTTGCTGGTGATAAGATAAGGCGATAAGTCGCATCGTCACTTGTTTTTAGTCAATCGCGTTTTAGCTGATATTCTCTTCTTTTTTTTATTTTATTTTTTTTTATTTGATGTGGTTGTTGTTGTTGCGAATATTGCTTTTGAGTATACAAAAATATCGTGTCAGCGAAATCTGAAATGAATATGAATGTTATGTCTACGACAGTTATAATTTCGATTTTCGCAATTAATGGTGAAAAGAAAGTAAAACGTTTGCCAAATTCACAGAAATTTTTGGGATTTTCAATTTAAAAATAATATTATTAGCGGGAAAACGGGATAAACAAGTTAAGACTGTGATACAATAATTAAAAAAAAAAAAAAGGAAAATAAAGTAAAATAATCATGTGTAATAAATTAAAATCAATTAATATAATATTTCCTGCTATTATCGTAATAATATTATGTGTGACAGAAGGAAGTGAGTTGATAAAAAAAATAAAAAAAAAAACATGTATTAGAATTAAAATATGTATTAAATATTGTTTTTAAATCTTTTTTAATGAAAAACATCGTTGCAAATCTGTTCTGATGCTGAAAAGAAATGTAAGCCAAGTAAAGGCTTAAATAATAATCGTTACGTCTTAAATCAAGATCAATAACAGTTTGACAGAACATAACAGTTTTTTTCTTTCGTTAAAACTTCATGATCTTCTCTGTATCACGTTTCTATGGTCTCATGTTACCTATTTGTTGGCCATTAATTGTGGTTTCTTTTTGTGTACAAGTTTATCACCCGTAATATTATGCTGAATAGAGCCATTATTGCTGATAACGTATAAGTAATTAAGTTTTAATTGTTGTTACTTATACGCCTTGTGTGTGTGTGGCTGTGTTTAGTGATGCCTTTAAAAAAACACAAAAAAAATAAATGATTTAAAACCCTTAAATATTTTGGGTTTTTTTGTTTTCTCTTACACTCTACTCTATCATAGGTTTATTGGATTAGACCTAGTGATTGTAACCTCAAATCATTAGTAATATTTTTTAAATTTAATAGTCATTGTACGTCATCACACTTAAGCGTTTTGCCATTACATACAACTTCAATTAAAGAAATCTATTGAATGACTAATGTTTCCTGTAACTTTAATGGCAGTCATGGCATACTTGACGCATATCGTACATATGTTTGGCAATTAAAAAGTTAAAGCGATAAATTTGTTTACCTTACGTTGGCTTACGTTAGGTGAGGTTAGGTTAGATTAGATTACACGATTAGCAATTGCACAATAATTAAGTTAATGCTTGTAAATGTAATGTCTCCTTGTTAGATACAGTTCTAGCTAGTATCAGTAATGTTTCTAACAAGCATAATCAAAGGGATATTGCCATCAGCATTATTAATTTGGGCACTTCCAATATATCTGAGAACCTGAGACTTTTTAAAGCAAACAGTAGCAATAATGCAGATTCCAGTAATGTGTCGAATAAATATTTAATAAATAATAGTAGCTTAGGTTCCACTCTTCAACTCCTCGAAGAGATTTTGAAATCAATCTACGTCTGTAGAATATTTGGCGTAACTCTAGGATACTCTTCAGCTATTGTATTGACTTGAATCTATATTCCAACCTGATGAGTAGCTCCCATACAGCAATTTTCGTATTTCCGCATATACATACATAATTGGCCATTACAACCCTTCAGTCAAGACTACAGCCTAGCTTCTCACACCACTTATGTTGTGTGTTTTAATTTTATACATTAGTGACGGGACCCACAATTATTTCTTCGGCGATTTCCTTTCAGCAGATTTCTGGCAAAAATTCTGAGAATAAATAAAATTGCCATGAAAAGTTGTATTTCGGAGAATATTGTCTTAAATACAATATTTAAACTTGAATCTATACTGAATTTAAATTTGAACCATATTTCATATAATTCATATAATTTTTTGAAAAAAATTAAATCTTAGGTAGGGTATCACACAATTGGTTTGATTTGGTTTATCAAGCACTACGAAAACTGTTGTCATAGCAAAAATTTGACATATCGGCTGAAAAATGGTTTCCATACGAATTGATAATTGCTTATGAGGTGACGCAGTTTGACTTGCAATGTGTTGCTAAGCCAATGTACGACTAAGTCATTGTTATAGTTGTACTTAAATGGACAACATTTGTAACGAATAAGGTGCAAGATGAATACGAATGGCTTGTATATGACATATACTTAAAGCATGGCTGCTGGCAATTATTAGCCAATAGAAAAACAGTATCTGTGACATCACTTGTCCTACATGGGCAAGAAATTTACATTTTTCTTCAGTGGTGTTGTAATCTTCTTCATTTAAAGTAAAAGAAATCCCCGTGACATATGATTTTGTTTCAGACTGTTGAGATATTTGTAAGAGTTGAATAGATTCGTCATATCATGAGTATTATCATAATATTTCTTTTATGGAAAAGTGAAATTTCTAATTATTAAATTCAAAATAAAAAAGGAAATTAAAATTTGGCAATAAAACAATTTCATTTTATCGTAATTTAATGAGTAAACAACTTTTACTACATATTTGCCATTTAAACTTTTACTTTAACAACAACAACAATCAGAAATGATAACTGATTACTCAGTCTACAGTTTTATCTTTATTAATAACAAATACAATACAATACAATACAATAAAAAACAATAATTTATATAAAATGTCCGATAACTTATTTTTAATCAATATTTTCATATGAAATTATAGCATTTTAATGCGTTCATTGTTTTATTTGAAATAACTTAGAGGAATAATTAATAAATAGATACTCATGCAATATCATCTAGATAACTTAACATATTGTTTACCATAACATTTAACATTTGAACTTGAAATACAATTTTTCTCTTATCATTTCTCATGTTCTCGTCGTGGCTATACAGCCAGAAAGAAAGAAAGATTGTGTCATAAATGCATTGTATTGTGGTAAAATTTGAAGTGTTAGGTAAATTAGGTATATAATGTTGTATAATTATCTAATGTGTATATAAACATTTACTATCGCTTAATAAATTATTATTAAACATAATTATTGTTGTATTAATGCATACAAATATAGATAAAAACAAATATCTATTAGAACTTGAACTAGAAAGATATAAATTGTCATGGGTTATTATGATTGTTTATAAAATCTAATGTTCCGAAATTTTTACAGTAAAAGTATGTAAAAATAGACGTTTATACATCAAACCGCCTTTCTTTTTACCCAATGCTAGAGTCAATAGGTATGTCCCCTTATACCATAAAGTTATAGCAGTATTTACTCTATTTTTATACCATTCTGGCTATTATACTGCATATGAAGTATGAATTTTATCCACATGACATGTGGCAAAACAAATTCTGGTTAATTTAAAACACCAAGTGTCGGTTTATGTATTCGCTGTAGTCTAGTAGGTAGTGTTTTGGGTTATTAAACGTGAGGACTCGGTTCAAACCCCAGGTCGGACATCTCCAACAAAACCAAAAATGAAATGAAATATTTCTTCGGCGACTTCCTCTCAGCGGATTTCTGGCAAAAATTCTGAGAGAAATAAAAAACTGCCATGATGAGTTTCTCAAAAAATCTGTCGTTCGGAGTTGACTTTAAACTGTAGGTCCCGCCACTCATGCATAAAATTAACACACACAACATCAGTGTGTGAGAAGGTAGGTCGTAATCCTGACTGAAGGGTTGTAATGACCAATAGTGTGTGTAAGTGTCGGTCTATAATACAGGAGATGTTTGGCGGTACAAGAAGTCGTTGTATTGTATTCCCTATGATAACTCTAAAATTCCTTATGGAGGTTCTATACTTACAAATAACCAAAACGGTCTCTTACCAATGTTTTGAAGAAATTCACACCCAACCTAGGTGTGTGCTTTTGATCCGTTAACGAATACTATAGTGGTGCCATCCTAATATTTTATGGAATCAAGATCGAAAACAGATTAAGAAACTATGTAGTAAAACAGGTTAACCAAATCAAGAAAGTAGTTATCGACAGAAACAATTGGATAGATTACTTCCGAGTTATACGTCGAAATAATATATTAAAATGCTAATTGCTTGATTTGCAAGATCAAAACTATTTTAAGGCTTGTTTCTATTTGATTTCTGACTCGATTTACCAGGGCTTTCATTCATCGCTTTAGGCATCCGTAAGGCTTTGTCACCATTCTTAATAAAATAGCCTATGATCGCTAGCTGAAACATGTGTTAACCAAGTGTAATTAAAATACCTTTCAACTTAACGGAAAACACAGAGGTCATATATGTATGTTGGTATCGACTAAAAGCATCGAATAACAGTAGTTTCAGGCCGAATAGTTATATATCACTCGTTTAGCGAAATAAGTTTTCATTACAATTTTCTATCGTTTTCGTTCTAGACTCGGAACCAGCAAGAGAAACAAAAATTGTTGGTGGCTCATCAATAAGCATTTATGACGCCAATTATCAAGTTTCACTGAGAGTTAAAGCGAGAGAAAAGAAAGCTGGCTTCGGACGCGGACACATTTGTGGTGGTACGGTAATAAGTCAACGAGTGGTGTTGACAGCAGCCCATTGCGTACAAAAGTGAGTAAAAAATTTGAAATTATTTGAAAATAAATAAACATTGAAATATTCTTTTCATAATTTACAGTTATGGTGCGGACGATTTAACGGTGGTTATGGGTAATGACAATCGCCTTATACCAGATCCCTTGCAATTGCAATATAATGTTTTGGTGATTGTTAAGCACAAAGGCTATAATGCCACTATATTTACTAATGATCTCGCTTTGTTGTTAATTAATGGGTACATACCCTGGAATTGGCCCACGGTTAAAGCTATACGACTGAATACACAAGAAACCGCTGTGGGCTTGCTGTGTAAAATTAGCGGTTGGGGTAATATGGGCAATGTAAGTTGAAATTCATTAAAATGAAGTCTTGTGGAACATTTACGTCATATGTTTTATTTTTTATTCGTTATCTAGGGCCACTTATCAGTTACTCTGTGGGGTGCTAGTGTACCTATTGTGTCCTATCAGCAGTGCAGAAATAGCTATGGCCTAATACCACGTTCCATGATTTGTGCTGGCTATATGTCTACCGGTGGCATTGATGCCTGTCAGGGCGATTCGGGCGGGCCGCTTGTGTGCAATGGCCGTTTGACTGGTGTTGTGTCTTGGGGCGAGGGTTGTGCTTTAGCCAATAGGCCGGGAGTCTATACAAATGTCAGTTCATTCCATGAGTGGATTGACCATGCGAATAGTACTTTAAATTATACCTACTATAAGAATAATGCTAAAACTTTAAAATTAACAAATTACTTAATTACTGTTCTATCAGTTATTAGCCTCATGCATTTATTAACATAAGTTAAGACAATTATTGTGTATTCTTAAAAATTTTTAATTTATTGAAACTAAGATATCAAGCCAAAGACGAAAGCATTTACAATATACGATACTACGGCATAATATTTTAAGATTTTTTTGTAATCATTTAAAAAAGAAACAAATACAATATTATAGTTCAAGACAAGTTCAGAAGCCATTGGGTGAATAATCGGATTAAAAATATGGTGAGTGAATGATGACGAAAAAGCTCCTTTTCATATCTTTTTAAACTTTCGTATACTGCAGTAGAATTAAAGACCCCAACGCAAAAGTAATTAAAAACCATCTTTATTGGGTTAAACTCATAATAAATTCTTGATTATATGAAATAAAACAATAAATGCGATTAAGAGACTACAACAATTCAGATTAGTTTTAGAATTTCCTACAATAACAGTGTTATTAGTACTATTCCCTGGTAAATAATATGTTAAATTAATTTGCTTATCCGATAAACTTAAGTGGCTCAATAGCCAATTGTTATAATAGGCAACATTAGTGTAGACACCTGGAAAACCGGCAACGGCGCAGCCCAGACCGAATGAAGTGATACCAACTAATTGATCGTCACACACCAACGGTCCACCAGAGTCACCAGAACAGGCATCACGTTTACCATCCATATAACCCGCACACAACATACCATCCAGTATAGCGTCGGCACCATAATTAACAGAACATGTACTACGACTTATGATGGGCACCTCAGCGATCATTAGTTTCAAAGCATGGCTATCCTGAAAAGAAAAATAAAGCTCGGATTTACTAAGATAATTTAGGTGGGAGGTTAAGAGCTGAAAAGGGCTTTAAAATAGAGATAAACAATAAATTCGCCCATAATATAAGTGCTGTTTTGACGATCAGAAGCTGGACTTTGTACAAAAATTGATTTGGGGCCGCTTAAGTAATGAAAATTTCGTTGTGCAGGTCTATGGTACACATGATGTGGACCAGTTAAGACAAATTAATGCAGTCATGGTTGAGGATTGATTGATTACTGTCAATAACTCGAGCGTTTGCATTAGGCAACCTCCTATTGGTCAAGTCTTCTGCCGACATATTTAAGAGTTTGTATGTGTAGGGCTATTCTAACTAACACAAGGAGTGCAAATGTCCACTTCAGTGAGCATTTGTAAACTAAGCTTTCAGTACGTTGAATTAAAATACTTTCATTTTGTAATGGTATACATATATAATTTGGTCATTACAACCCTTCAGTCAGGAAAACGATCTAGCTTCTCACATCACTTATATTGTGTGCGTGTTAATTTTATACAGTGAGTGGCGGAGCCTACAGTTTAACGTCGTGTTCGAACGACAGATTTTTTGAGAAACTTTTCCTAGCAGTTTTATTTTACTCTCAGAGTTTTTGCCAGAAATCTGCTGAGAGGAGTCGCAAAGGAATACTTGTTCATATTTTGTTTAGTTCGAGATGTCTGACCTGGGGTTTGAATAGTGGTGTCACGTCTAACACTGCCTACTACACTATGACGACTACAACGATATTCTATTACTAAAATGTCCCTCAAAGCGGGATTATGGAGTATGGTGTGTGTCAATCAAATACTTTATTTAAAAGTATTCAAGACTCTCTTGAAATTAATAAACAAATCTATGCGATCATTGACATGGTCATCAATTTTTGGTAAACTTTTCCAAGTTCATTTTGGAATTATGCTGTTCAAACGATATTAAAACTTACATTTTCTGTTAAACCCCAACCAGAGACGTAGCATGTTAGGCCATCCTTTAGATTCACATTTGTATTGAGTTTTATGACTTCAGCTGATTTATAAGTTTCCGGAATGGATTGATTTAAAATAAGCAACGCCAAATCATCCCTGAATGTATTGTAGTTGAAATGATCGCCGGTGATAATATTACTCACTGACAATTTCAATGTATTTTGATTTCGTAATGAACGATCCACATTACCCATAACCACGCTAAATTCACTGGGCGAACGGAATTTGTGAATGTTATCACTAAAATAACAACAACAAAAACACAAATATAAAAGTTCAATAATCGTTTAAGGAAATCGAAAAACGATAACATTTAACACTCACTTCCATACACAGTGAGCAGCAGTTAAAACAACATTGCGAGCGATTACACTGCCTCCACATACATGTCCTGTACCGAAGTAATAACGATCAATTTGTTCCAAACGTATGGAAACTTGATAGCGCGTACTATTCCAATTGACTTGCTTGCCATTTATTATTCTCGAATCTAGGTTAGCAACGAGCAAAGTGTCATTCGGCTGTGTTTTCTCATCATAACTGTATCCTTGTGCGAGTAGACTTAATGACCACAGTAATATTAGTTTTACGATCATTATACCGAACTTAGGCGAACTGTATCTAATTGACTGACTGCTGCTTTAGTCTTAATTTAATTTTTAATTTATTTATACTCGTAACTCTTTTAGTTGCATTGTAATGCTACTTGAAAAGCAAAAAAAAAACAATTTTTTTCTCTCTGTTTATTTTTTAAGAGCAATTTTATTGATTCGATCTTCAATATTAATGAAAATTTATTTTATTGATAAGATAACGATGACGAATTAACGATTCACTTGAAATAATTGTGTTTTTGTTTTTCTAATGCAATTGAAAAGTCATTTATGTAAAGATTGCTCCCAGTGGAAAATGTTATGGTGGTTGTTAACGTAAGGAATTACGTTATCATATTTCGTACAGATATGATTCTGATTCATAATCGCCATAGTCTAGTAAGTAGTGTGTTGGTTTATTAGACGTAAGGCATCGGTTCAAACCCCAGGTCAGGCATTAAAACGAAAATATGAAAAAAAATATTTCCTCGGCGACTTCCTCTCAACAGATTTCTGGCAAAAACTTTGACAGTAAATAAAATTGCCATGAAAATTTTCTCCAAAAATCTGTCGTTCGGAGTCGACTTTAAACTGTAGGTCCCGCCATTCAGGTACATATACAATTAACATACATAACATAGGTGGTGTGAGAAACTAGGTCGTAATTCCGACTGAAGGTTTGTAATGACCTATTATGTTTGTTATGTATGACTCAGATTCAATATTAAATGATTAAAGTTGTCGTGGTCTAGTAGGTAGTATGTTGCCTTGTTAGACGTTAGAGCGTGATTCAAACCCCAGTCCCAAAAAAATATTTCTTTGGCAATTTCCAAAAGCGCTGACAGTAAATAAAATTGCCATGAACTTTTCATTTCTCAAAGATCTGTCGTTCGGAGGTTCTACTACTCATGGATAAAATTAACACACATACACATGGGTGATGTGAAAAGATAGGTTGTAATCCGGATTGAAGGGTTGTAATAGTCAATTAAGTAAGTAAGTAAGTAAGTAGGTTTTTATACCTTTACGATATATTTTGTTCAAATCCATATTGCGCATTGTATAAACCCTATTGTATCACAACAACTGGAACTGAGCCCACTTGAAGCTCTCAGCGTTTAGATATCAGGCATCAATGTCATACTTGACACCAGGTCCCTGAGGCATACAAAAATTTAATTTTTGGAAAATTTACTTCAACATAAGCTTGTGAAAATAAAAATTTCCCATCTTGTTTGTATAGAGACATGGCTTCTTATGAGGGAGAAGGAGGTATAATAACATTAATTTCAAAATAACTACAAAGTATTCATTCTTCTATTTATGCTAAATAAAGCTTTATCCAGACTCAACAGCCTATTTCAATTAAACATTGCCGTCTACTGAATGCCAGATTCGCTGCTGTAATACCAGAATTGTAAATGAATACAATCTTTTTCAATTTCTCTAAGAACTGCGGTATGATCTCTCTTTTTAAAAATTTTTTCAAAAAGATTAGCACGATTAATTAACCAGCCTGAGACGTATGTATTATTTAAATCAAATTCCAAATTCTACTTGAACTATTTAATTTCAGTTTTTTGCTTTTGTCAAAGTATAAAACGTTTAAATTAAAAAATGATTAATTGTCAAGTGGTGGAATTTCTCGACCCCTCCCTTATCAATGAGAAAAACCAAAGAGTAGGTTTTTTTTTAGTCAATATTGATAAGAAAGAAAGTATATTTGGACGTAACATATCAGACGGGTAATTCCAACTGGTGCAGAACTATTTAAAGTTGGCCATAAATTAATCTATTGAAGGATTTGTTAAAACACTACGTCTCACATCTCATATCTCTTTCACACCAATGGCCAATGGAAACGCATTTACGGACCGATTCTTCCGATTAGATTACATGGATGTTTAAATTAAAAAAAAGAAAAAAAAATGAAAAACAAAACGTGCAGATAATATTCTGCGTTATTTTTTTATTGTGGGCCACTTTGATTGGGAAATATTTGTTCAAGTGCAATACGATAGAAATGAAATTATCATTACGATTATTAAATATATATAGTATCTTACCTTTATATACCATACCATACATAGAATATTTAGTATTTAGTTATAATGTACGATTAAATTGTTTAACGATTCAGTAAAATATTGGTAGCATTTTAACAATTACTTTTAGCCAAACCTTTAAACAATAAACAACGTATTCTATTTTTGTTAGAAAAAAAACGAAAAAGTTTAAAGGATTGGTTCGTATTCTTTCGAAATCGAATAAAATGTTTAAAAACAATTCAATTGTGCTGCTGTTTATTGGTTTCGTGGCCTTACTGCAATTTACCAACATTTGTAAGTATTTTTGTTGTTAGTTTTGTTAAAATAAATCCATTGAAATTTATTTCAGTGGCTGGCATTTCACCATTCGGATTGGGTGTATTTGATAAACCTTATGATCCTAGAATTATAAATGGCACTGAGGCTAGTCCAAATGCAACCAGACATCAAGTGTCCATTAGAAAACGCCTGAATGATGGCTATTTCTTTGGCACCGGCCATATATGCGGTGGTTCGTTAATTTCCGAAAATGTTGTCCTGTGTGCTGCTCATTGTTTTGTCGAGTAAGTAGTCAATGTCCCTCTTTTTATTTTGTGGAACTTCAGTTCGAGTCTAAGGCTGTGATATTAAAATATTCGATTATTATATGTGAAATATAAATGTAGCTTGTACCTTATGTATCCTGACGTCTGTGATCTGTGTGATTAGGTTAGGTTGGGTTAAGTTAGGGTAAACACTTTAGTAGCCCAACATGGGAGACTACTAGACTAATAGCAAAAATCGTAGAAACTTTATATTTTTTGTAGGCAATATTTCAGAACAGTCTCTAGAAAGTTATTATAAAATCTGCCCTTCTCCTTTAAAAATAATTAAAGCAAAAGATATTTCCGGTCTTTCTGTGATCAAGCAGATCATGAAATACAACATACATAATTTGGTCATTACAACCCTTCAGTCAGGATTATGGACCTAGCTTCTCACACCACTTATGTTGTGTGCGTGTTAATTTTATACATGAGCGGTCGAATCTACAGTTTAAAGTCGATTGCGAATGACAGATTTTTTGAGAAACTTTTCATTGCAATTTTTTACTAACTCTCAGAGTGTTTGCCAGAAATCTGCTGAGAGGAAGTCGCCGAGGAAATATTTTTTCATATTTTCAATTTGATGTCTGACCTGGGATTTGGACCGCGGCCTTACGTCTGATAAGCCAACGCACTACCTCCTAGACCTCTTTTTGACTGAAGCCTATTTATGATACTATTTAGACTTTAGGCAGCTTCAGCTTACTGCGAGGAAAAGATTATCTCTTTCACTCTTGGCCAACTTATTAGGTGCATTTGAAAGTTCGATTGGGCAGAGAAAGGTGTAACTTTGTCCTCCGGTATATTCAGAGCCTATCTTGTAACAATTCTTCGAAAGCCTGTGGGTGCATATACATACATATATAGCTAATAGTCTTACCCTATGTCTAATTAGTCTCTCGAATGCAATCACTAAGTGCAAGATAAACATATGTATGCGAACCAGGATTTCTTCACAACACAGTTAGGCTGACCATAGACGTAGTCCTCCGCTTAAGAACGCTGTTAATCTTGAACAGTATAGAGGATCTACCAGATACTGTTTGGCAGATCTCTCTTGGACTATCGATTTCTGATGTAAAGAAACATGCCTGTGATATTATTAAGTCGTCCGAATTCTGGTAATGAATTGTGGAAGGCATTCATTTATTAATTTTAAGTGTGCTAGTAGACGTCATTACATTATTAATGGGTAGACAAATTATCAACACGATCATTTTTTTTTGGGTAATGCTATCATCACGTTTTTAAATTCAAAGAAATTTTACAAAAATGTTAGTTTTTGATAAAGATAAGCTCATATTTGACCTTAGCCTTAATTAGCTAAAACTAAATATTGATTAAAATTAGTCTGTTCAATTATTTTGATGCCGATGTCATATATCAAATCAAAATTTTAAACTTTAATTTACCTAGTTCAGTATGCACCTATTTAGTAAAAATTTATTGCGATTGAATATGCAGGGTTTGTTTAAGATAACACACATAGTTTTATATCCGAATCTATTATTTTTTTTATATTTTCTCTCTCAAGCTATAGAGAAGTCAAACCGAATGGCACATTTTTACCCGATAGAGATTTTATCGCCGTAATGGGAAATGTGGATCGTTTTGAATACAACAACAATACTCTGGTATTTGATATTGTAAAAATTATTAAACGCGTAAAAATATTTAATCTGACTACCTTTGATGATGACATCGTTATAATCATTTTAAATGGTACTGTACCAGCTAAGCATCCCACTGTAAGACCCATAATACTCAACGATGCTCCTCTGGCAAATAATACCATTTGTCAAGCTACCGGATGGGGAGAAACTGAAGAAGTAAGATCATCTAAGCGCTTTACAACTATAATTTGAATAATTTTTTGTAAATTTTATATTAATTCTCCGTAGGGTTATCCTCCAGATGTGCTAATGTCAGTGGATTTGCCAATTATCGATTACTATGATTGTCGTAATAAAACCGAATATGGAACTGCTATACACCCGGGTATGTTGTGTGCTGGTTACTTAGAGGGACAACGTGATGCTTGCCAAGGTGATTCTGGTGGTCCTTTAGTTTGTTTAGGTCTACAGGCTGGTATAATATCGTTTGGTTCGGGTTGTGCTGAACCATTATCGCCTGGTGTCTATACTGATGTCGCTTTTTATAAGCAATGGATTTTAGATACAGTCGCCGCCAATAATGGTACCTTACCGAAATTTGCTCCAGGCGGTGGCAATGATGGTGGCAACAATGGTGGCAATAATGGTGGCAATAATGGTTCTGGAGAAAATGGTAATGGAGGTGATGGTGTGGCTGGTTTAAGTTGTTCCCTAGCATTAGTTAGCATAATGTTAATATTTAGTTTTGTGTACGGTCAAATGAAATAATATGAATAGTAAATAAATAATAAAAATAAAATAAAATTAATTTAAAAAAATTGCAGAGCGTTAAAAAATGGTTAAAGCATGGATTAAATGGATAAACACAAGAAGGTAGTGTTTTGGATGATTAAGACGTAAAACTTCGGTTCAGACATCTCCAACTAAACGAAATATGAAAAATATTTTTTCGGCGACTTCCTCTCTGCAGATTTCTGGCAAAAGCTCTGAAAGTAAATAAAATGTGCCATGAAAAGTTTCACAAAAATCTGAAGTTCGGAGATTCTGATGGAAGGGTTGTAATGACCAATTAAGAATAGTTTTTAATAAGTGGGAGTTGTTTTTTGTAATTATTATGTGATTGTTTTGTTAACCTTGAAATAACAACAAAAAAAAAAAAAGGAAATAAGCTTCAGAATGATTTACCAAAATCTCCCCCTTTGTATTTATCCATGATATTTGGTTAATTATTTATTTCAAACATTTATTCAAACAGCTATTATAACTTGTTTAAAAGCTTTAAGAAAAAAAGCTTTTATCATAATCAACATTCACAATTTAACAGAATTAACGAAATGTTATGTTGAAGTCTAAAAGGTAATAAACAAAAACGTTATTTTTGAAATACGTGTACGAAACAGTTTATATGGAAATAGCAAATTCGATCTCGAAAAATGTGTGTTCCTTTCCAATACTCGTCTTTCTCAGTAAATGGTGTCAACAAACACTTCTTTTAAATATTTCACAATGTTTTAGCAGTACACATACAGTGAGCGTCAAAAGAAACTGTACATTAATAAATTACCGTTATTTTTATTTTAAAATTGTTTCATTGCCAGTTTTTAAAATTGAAAAAAAAATACAAAAAAATTTCAAAATATTGTCAAAATTTTTTCAGGCACTCTCCTTAAGTGGTAAAAGTTGAGTTTGGTGATTGTTCGAATTTTATCCATAGTGTAGTACAGTTTCTTTTGACGATCACTGTACATCAATACTATTCTAAAGGGTGATTTTTTAGCTATTATCTTTTTGGCAACATTGGTTTAAACAGCTCACGCACGTTTCGTGTTCTGTTTCACGGTCAAACATCTTCAGTTGCGTGCTCTGTTGAGCAAGTTCATCGCGCGCTTCTTCCATTTTATGGTCAGTTTAATCGACTCACTGTAGCGGCTATTCGGGATACGTAAGTAAGGAGAATTGTCGATTTTGGAGTTAAGATCAGCCAGAAGCATTGCAAAAGCTACCAATGCATCCAGAAAAAGTTACAGTTTGGTGCGGTTTATGGGCTGGTGGCATCATTGGACCGTACTTCTTCAAAGATGCTGCGAATCGTAACGTAACTATGAATGGTATCCAAGATGATATCCAACTTTTTTTTGCCCAAAATGCAAGAGCTTGACTTGCATGGCATGTGGTTTCAACAAGACGGTGCCACATGCCACACAGCACGGGTAACAATGGACTTATTGGGAGGCGAGTTCGGTGAACATTTTACTTTACGTTCGGGACCGGTCAATTGGCCGCCTAGATCGTGCGATTTAACGCCTTTAGACTATTTTTTGTGGGGCTATGTTAAAGCTCATATCTATACAGACAAGCCCGCTTCAATTGACGCATTGGAAGACAACATTGAAGCATTTATTCGTGAGATATCGGCCGAAATGTTGGAAAGAGTATGCCAAAATTGGACTAAGCGGATGGACCATTTGAGGCGCAGCCGCGGTCAACATTTGCATGAAATAATCTTCAAACATTAAAATTAATTTTTCTGAATTTTATGTGTTTTTTTTAAATTTTCCTATAGCTCTTAAAAAATCACCCCTTAATTGGCTCCTGAGTTCCCGATCCATGAAAGAAAATAACAAAAATTTTAAACATGAATAATGAACTTTGCATACATATACAATCCGTATAAATCTATATATAATGTCATGGAGTAGAAACCCATATTACAATATGTACCATTCAATATCTGTAAAGTCGTTACTAAAATATTACACGCCTTATCTGAACACCAAGAAAAGTGTTGAGTGTTTATTTATTCGTATTTTATTTTATGTTTGTAATTTTTTTACGCATTCCTTATCATTTTTAAAATATTTATAAACTTTGTAAGACGTCAACATTTGAGCAGATTTGTGTTTATCAAGCGTTCAACTGACAGACTGACTGACTCTGCACGCACTTTCATTCACTATTTCTACTTTTAAATGAAATAAAAAAATTCCAGCAATTGTGATAATCGTTATCGATAGAATCTACACAGGTTTTGAAGAAAACACAAACAAGTTTGCAATTAAAGTCTGCAGGGCACATGAATCAATGAAAATTTATCGATTTCAAGTGTTAATGAAATGTTTTCGATCAAATGCCATGAAAATGTTGGAAAAACAAAAAGAGTTACATTCATCCGTCCTTAAATTTGAAGTTAAGTTAGAGTAATTAGAGTAATTTTGTTGACGAAACATTTAACCCAAGTGAAAAGGGAAGACGATTTCTAGGAAAGGACATAAAGAAACTTCTTTCGAAAGATAACATAATTCGTCATTTAGCCAGGTTTACGACCTAGTTAATTTTATGTATGAGTGATGGGACCTACAGTTTAAAGTCGATTTCGAATGACAGAGTTTTGAGAAACTTTTCATGGCAATTTTGTTTATCCTCAGAGTTTTTGCTAGAAATCTAGTGAGAGGAAACCGCCGAAGAAATATTTCTTTCATATTTTCGTTTTGATTTATGACCTGGGGCTTGAACCGAGGCTTCACGCCTAATACGCAAACTCAGTTTACAAAAAACGATACATATGGTATTAACCTAAAAGAAAACATTTTAATGGCTTTGAATAAAGCAGTTAATTTGCATTAAATGTTAAAATGTTGATTCCTGTAATGGCAAAGACCTTTTAATAGTGAGGTTCATTTGCAAAATTTCAATGGGGTCGGGCACCTGCAGTCCAATGTATAAAACATTCGCTTACATACATACATACATCATTGGCCATTACAACCCTTCAGTCAGAATTACGACCTAGCTTCTCACACCACTCATGTTGTGTGCCTTAACTTTTATACTTGAGTGGCGGGACCTACAGTTTAAGGTCGACTCCGAACGACAGATTTTGAGAAACTTTTTTCATGGCAATTTTATTTTACTCTCAGAGTTTTTGCCAGAAATCTGCTGAGGGGAAGTCGCCGAAGAATTATTTTCTTTTTCTTATTTCGTTTTGTTGCCCGGCCTGGTTCTCGAACCCGGGCTTTACGTCTAATAAGCGAACACACTACCTGCTAGACTACGGCGACTACCTACTACATTCGCTTAAACTGGATAATTCCCAGTCCATAATTCATTATAACCGAACTCTACCGTAGTAAATTTATGATAACAGGGAATTTCCATTGTAAAAATATTATCTTCTAGACATTTGAGGTATAAATTTAAAAATTTATTGAACTAATGACACAGTATTTATGTCCTGTAGGAAAAATTACGTTGAGTTTGCTTACCGAATGCTTAAAGGCAATTCAATGCAAGTGTGAAAGCAATACGCATTTAAGAAAAACAAAAAAAAAATAATTATTTCATATGATTATGATGATTATTTGTAAATAGTTTTGTTTATGCACACTAATGAGACAGACAGACATCTGAGTAAACCAAACTCTAAAGTTCAAAATGCAGTATAATTTAGTGTGCGAGTATTATGAACTTGGGTTATCATCGACCTTTTGTTTAAAGGCACACTTTTGCAAGACGAAAAGGAGAAAGGAAATCTCTTTTAAATATACATATGTACATACGTACATAAATACATGCATTCATATGTATGTATGAATACATATACATGTACATATATATATGCAAAATTAAAACAAAACAAATCATAAAATATATGTGAATATAAATAAAATTTGAACAAAAAGAAGGTAAACACACACAATTTCTTATCAGTTTATTGAAGAAAAAGAAAAAGAAAAAATTGTCTGAAGTTTGTCGGCAATAAAACGGTCTACTTAAGTTAATGCAAGCCTATGAAACGATTAAAAATATGTATCGGCTGTTATTAAGACAGATTAAAAAAAATTCTACTATGCACAATGGAGCGAGTAACCTTACATCGTCGTCATCGTTCGCGAAAATGCATGTGTTCGGCGGAACATGGTCCCTAAGGTACTGGAGAAGTGAAGAGGGCCTGTTTGAAAAAAATAAAAGATTTTTCCTAATAAGTTAGGATAACTGTTTACTTAGAAAAGCGTTTTTTGATTTACGAAAAATATGCTCTCAATTGCTTAATAGTAGTGTAGTGTACATTTTATGTGTCTTATAATGACTGTGCGCATATATTGTTTTTCTTACCGTGATAACATTCTAACGCTTAAGTGTATTTGCCAGAGTGTTGTTTTATTTAAAATTTCTTTTAGTCTTTATCAATATCGCCTACAATTTATGAGCTCTGAGCTATAAATATGTACAATTAAATACCAACAACAACTAAAACATATTATTTCTGTTGCTAATATTTTTTTTGCAAATCCATCGAAGGTTTCTTTCAACAATAAATTTCCTTTAAATTCAATTACACAGTGACCTTAAATTAGTGCAGAGGGTGCCAAAGCATTGTGGATTGTTGTGGGATTATAATAAAAAAAAATATTCTTTTTTTTTTTAAATCCTTTCTTTTTAAATTTAATAATTAAAAAAAGGAAAATAAAAATTCAAAATGTATTCTAGTGATGATATACGGAAAATTTCAAAAATTTTTATTGTGATCTTTCTATGCAGTGAAATGCAATCGAGTAAGTGAAATGTATAAAGTTCAGTTCAAAGTTAATTTTTTGAAAAGTTTGACAAGATTTAAATTCGCTATTAAAACACAAATCCTTCTATTACCTCTTCGAAAATCTTATGAAATTTAAAGTCAACTAAATTTTGTAAAGAGTACAAAAACTGGAAGACTTTAAAATTTCAATTGTCATACACCTGTGGTAAATGAGAAAAATACTTAAATCGTTTTACATAAGAGATAGTGATATTAGCAAAAAAATTAATTAATATCTTGAAACAAATGAAAAGTGCAAAATTTAAGGATTGGAATAAAAAACAATAATTACGATACCAATAAATAATTTTTTAGATAATATCTTAATGCAATGAAATCTCGGTATATTTTTCACAAAATTTTGGAACATAATAAACCAATTAGAAATCATTTAAAATTCGGATACCTTGTTTTAAAGTAATACTATAAGCACAATGGACGCAACATAAAGCCTAGTTCAGTTACAACATATTGCATAGACAGTTAAAAGGGCTAGGCCTCAACTAAAAATAGTCTTTTTGTAAATAGTACTCAACTTGTACTGTGACCCAACGCTATTGTCATGAGATAGTCTGGGGCAATGCTCGCTTCAAACGAATATATTGCACCTGATACATATGTATCTCCTCTATGATCATCTGACCCTATTTCATCAGCTAATAATAGATGAGAATTAATGTGAAGCCATGTATTTTCGGGTTTCTTATTGATTTACATGAACAAAATGTGTGTGAATGTTTTTTCAAGAATCTTATTATATTCTGTAAGCAGAAATGGGATGGACATGCTAAACATATTTATTAACTTAAATTAAACTTTTAAAGACCACTAGTACTTGATCACGCATTGCACCTGCAATGTATCACGTTTACTGCACTTTGAAAAAAAAAAAAATCATTTTATGACTTCTTGAAATACATTATAAAGCAATGATAACAATCCCCGCTCAAGAGCCATAATTTTGGAAAAAACCACTCGAAACTTTTAATAGCTCGTGATAATACGGCAACTATTTTTATTATCAATCATAAATTAATTAAAAGATTTTGAAAAATGTATATATTTTTCCATTTACTAACCACTACGGATAATAGAATTTGCAAAATGATAAATTGTTGCCAATTGTTTTGAAATTTAAATAAATCGCTCAGATACGTTAACCAAGTCAATTGCTTTGAACCTAAGGGATATAAATTAAAAGAAGCTAATCAAAGTTGATTCTAACAATATGATATGGAATTTCCTTTGTTTTGCTTTTGCACATTCTAATGATCGTATGATTTTTGTTTTTTAATTGAAAAAGGAAGAAAAATTCTATCAAAAAAGTTATGGTTACCAACTCGCAGGGGGTCTCTTATCTGTTTATGGTACCAACTGAAAATAAAAAGAAAGCAAACACTGAACTTGATGACAGGTGCAAAATAAAATGAAAAAAGAAACTTTCCAAAAACAAAATAATATTGATAACGACGAATTTGGGTATTTTTATAAAAAATTTAATATGAGTACTATATCCACGAGTAATCGATTGTTTTTTAATTATTTTTTCTAATCATTTCAGGCATTACCCACAACAGTTCCTATGAAGAACGCATTATGGATTATAAAACAAGTATTAACACCACCTTGGCATCTTTTAGCACGGCCAGGCATCATGCCTCGATACGTTTAAAGGATCTCGATCAGCACTATGGTGAAGGTCATATATGCTCTGGGGCCGTAATAGCATCTTCAGTGGTCCTTACAACGGCCCAATGTGTTTACAAGTAATTGGACATTCTCCTTATTCCCAGCAACATCAAATAATCTTGAATTCTTTATACTTTTTTCTTTGCAAACAGTTATCACAAGAATAAACCCTATCATCCCTCTGAACTGAAGGTTGTCTTAAATTCTCTAAGTCGTTATCAACGCCTAGAAAATACTCTTGTTTACAGTGTGACCCATAGTTATCAGCCAAAAACGTTTAATGCTTTGAATCTCCATGATAATTTGGCCATATTAATGTTAGACAGTGATATTCCCATTGCGAATGAGTATGTACAACCGATTACTGCAGGCAACATTAATTGGTATGATAAGCCAAATAAAGAACATTTTAAGGTGACCGCCTGGTTAAAAACAAATGAAGTAAGTTTCACTTTCGATATATTTTTATACGATAAGATTAATTTCATATTCTTTGTTTTTTTAGGGTTTCCCATTAAATAATTTAATGCTTTTAAATGCCTCCCAATTAAGTGATTATATTTGTTCCAACTACTATGGCAACTCTCTATATACAACGGGCATGTTGTGCATCAATACTGAAGAAAGTTTTCATGAAGATTTTGGTTCTCCCCTGTTTGTGGATAACAAATTGGTGGGCTTAAGAAGTTTCGCTTCGAACCATTTATCACCCGCTATTTATACCGATATTTCACATCATGCCACATGGATTCGTGAAGTCATTGGCGATGGCACCAATCAGAATGGCTCATTTTGGGGTACCTTGGGTTTCTTGCTTTTGACCGCAATGGCTTTAAAGCGTACAAAATTTATGAAACTTTAAAGAATAATTTTTATTTTCATTTTATTTATTTGATTAGTTTGATAATTTAAAATAAGGAAGAATAGTTCTTAAGGGTTTCTTGTAAGAGTACAAATGAATCTAAAATCTGCTCAATTTTCAATGGCAGTATTTACTTTTAAGAAATAAAAAAATTTATACAAAAATAAACCTATCATAACAAAATGACTTGTTTTTTATAGTCTTGGCATCTAATTTGTCTTGTCGAAAACTCATCTCAACGTGTGGTAACAATATTGTATTGTAGGTCATGAAAAGCTTCTCAACAACCCGTCATTCGGAGTCGACTTTAAACTGTAGGTCCCACCACTCATGGATAAAAAGAACATGGACAAGATGTTCTTTTACAACATGCGAAGCTAGGTTGTAATCCTTGCTAAATCATTATATGACCAATTGTGACGTTTTTACCTTTTAAAAACGTTTAAAATATGAGCTCGTAGATTGCAAATAAAATAAAAATAAATTTGTGTGTTAGTTTTAATTAAAATTCTTTATTATTCGCACAATTCTGTATGCCACGTTCACAACTTGATGTAAACAACAACAATTGCTTTTCATTTGGTATTCCTCTGTTTATACCCTTTGCATTAACAATAACAATTGCTAGACAATTATTCGACAGATCTTTGCAACGGAGATCTTCAAACCACGATCAGCCTCTTCAAATGCACTGAGTTTTCACACAATACTGACTGAACTTAACTTCAAGTAAGTTTAAGTAAGAAATATTCTATTAAAATAACTCCCAGAATAAAACGCCTTAAAAGTTAATTGTGTGCAAGTTAATATTTGTATTTAGGTGTAGTGGTGGATTTGGAGCTTTGAATAGAATGAATAAAATAAAGTACTTCGTTACTTAGTACACCATTGTTAGCAGGTTGCGTGATATTAAAGGAAAGCGTTTTAAAACTGCTCTACTTTTTCCAAAATGGTTTAAGGGACATATTAATGCAGGGTGGTGGTTTCAAACGTTCCATGGCATCTTGTTTCTTAAATTCCTTTTGTAAATTATTCTATAAATGAAATAGAAATATGATGAAAAACATCACCAAGTATTGATAGTAATCGAGATTTACCCAATTAACATAATAGGAACAGCCATAACGCATAGATAGGCCATAAAATGCTTCGATGCATGTTAAAAAACTGGTGCCCAAAAACAGACTGGCTATACTTACCAGGGATACTAGAATAGAAAGAGAATCTTAAATTCTAAATTTAATATTTCGAAAGCGGAAATTACGTAAATATTCGATGGTACTGAAAATAATCACCGTACGAAACTGTAACAGTGGCCAATATTCCAAATCGATAGAGACCTCTTGCCAATTCTCCTTTATTGAGGAATTAATAAATTGAGCATCGCTAGGATAAATAATCAGTTATTGATTGTATGGACAACCAGAAGAATTACATACTTTTCGAGCTTTTGTGACGATATATAATCTGTATAATTGCAGTTATTAAGACATTGTGCACACTCGAGTTGCCTGATTTTTAAATAATGTTCCTCATAACATGGTAAATCATCGAAACCGCAGAACCGGGAGTCGTTGGATTTATTGTTAAAAACTATAGAATACTTGCTTCCATTAAAATTAATAAAACTTTAACAAGTATGAATATACGTACTTGGATAAAATATCTTATCAAAGGTGTGAGGCAAACACTGGCATCTCTTCACAAACTCTTTAGCCTGGCAATAGTGAAGGCAATAGTCCTGATTGTAAAAATTTGTTTTCGAAGCATTTCTCAACTCCTCAAAGGGAAATGATTCATCGTTAAATAGACATTTACGTTGACTAGAAAACAAGGAAGATATTTTTGTTTTTTTACAAAAGGAATCCTTTCAAAGGACATCTTTGTGGCTTACCTTCTTCTTAAATCCTTGACATTACTTTCAGCATAGTGGTGTACAATATTATAACGGTAACGGAAGTTTCTCTTATTATAACGCCACACGAAATTTGGAAAATCTTTTAAATTCAATACATTTCGTGGATGCTTTAGGTAGATCTTCGAGTAGGGCATACGAGATAAAGTGTAAATTATTATGTCTTGTAAGTTAAACCATTCTTGCTCTAAATGTTCTAATAAATAAATTAAAATCTTACCATAAAAGTTATGTTCTCATTAGTGGCTACTTTGAATTTTAGAGACCAATCCGTATCGAATAAAGACATTTTCTTAAAAGGAACAGCCATAGGATTTCTAAAAAGAAAAAAATTATTAATCGGGGTTTCATTGACCCACCTAGACATTGCCGGATTCACCATATTTTTGTTTAAAAAGATTTCTCTACTTACTCATGAAACTCCTGAGACTCGTAGATGCTGTTGAAAACAAAACAACGTCCCGGCAATATTAGCAGTGGCTGAAATATCTGATCACATGGAATATCTTCGTCTTGAAGTTTACAGTCCTTCAATACATCGGTTATGCTGTAGTAAAGCTGAAATTGAAGTAACACTTCATTTTAAATTCAATTAAAAACTCCAACAACATGACACACCATGGGTAAGTATTTTTCAGCTTTGTTCACATCGATGTTATCAAGCAGACCCTGTATGTTATAGGGCACACTGCAAGTAGTACGTTGAAAACGTACAGCATTTTGAAGGGCAAAATCAAATTCAGCCACTGTTATCGATAAATTGTTAGATTTTAAACTGAATTTAGAGAAAAAAATTATACATTTCGTAAGGGTTTCAATATGAATTCGTTACAATAATACTTACAGCTGCGAACGATATTTTTCGATATATTCGGGATTCAAAGGATAGCCCAAACACATGTATACCGCTGGAAATGGCATTTTTTCATTCTGTTCCACAACTTCATATACTTTAAAAATATACAAATTTAATAAAAAACAAAAAGTTAGTAGTAGCAGTCGTAAAAGGAGTAGTAGCAGTAGTAATCCTAGTACTGCAGTAGCACTAGTAATATGTGCGACAGTAGTAGTAGAAGTAGCAGTTGTAGCAGTCGTAAAAGTAGCAGTAGCAGTAGTAATACTAGTAGTAGTAGTAATAGTAGCAACAGTAGTAGTATAGTAGTAGTAGTAGCAATAGTGGTAGTAGTAGCATGTTGTAGTAGCATTTAAGTAGTAGTAAAAGTGGTAGTACCAATTGATCGTTTAGCTTACATGGTAGTGTTGCTTGATTTTCATATTGATTCCAAAATTTAAGACTCACTGCAATAACCACCATTAGATTCAAGTTTAGAACTGCATGCCAGAAGAATTGCTGCAGTTTGTTGTCATAGCAGTTGGTAAATTTATAGCCTGGTATTGAAGTATCCCTAGCGAATTGATTAAATTGTATTTTGAAATTTCTTTTGATGTAATAGAATATTTTCATTATTTTATGCACTTTTCCTTCGCAGATGTATTGTGTAAAAATCCTTTTAATCAACTCAATTACGATTATACAAACCATATCGGTTTTATACTCATCTGGCTCTCTATAATCTTGACATTAATGGGTGATCTTTCACCCACAAATGGATTAAAGTGCTCTTTAATTACACTTTCAAATTAAACATTAAACATTAAAATTTGTTTTTAACCATAATTATGGCGTTGTGGTAGTGGTGTTATGAAATCGATACTGTTGCACAAATAAAGTGGCAAGTAACGTGACTTATTGTAACGCTACTTCTGTCGAGTTCATATGTTGAGTTCGTTACACCGCATCACTTGAGTTTCGCTGATTCAAAACAAAATAAAAAATTAGTAAACCCTGCAAACATTTTGCATCGAGTTTATGAACGCCGCCGTATTCCAGTAGGTAATATATTAGCTTATTAGACGTAAGGCTCCGGTTCAAACCTCAGGTCAGACATCAAAACGAAAATATGAAAAAACTATTTCTTTGGCGACTTCCTCTCTCAGCAGATTTCTACCAAAAACTCTGACCAGAAATAAAATGTCCATGAAAAAGTTTCTCAAAAATCTGTCGTTCGGAGTCGACTTTAAAATGTAGGTCCTGTCGCTCATGAATAAAATTATGTAAGTATGTTACGAACGTCGCTTTAAATACAGTTGCTTTTTGAACATTTTTTGTTGTTTTTTTTTTACCATTCTAGTCATTATTTTTTTAGTTCACGGGGTGCCCTGGTAGTCCAGAGGGTTGTATACTATACTATCACGGTGAGATTCGTGGATTCGAATCTCACCAGAGACTGTGAAAGGGTGACAGAAAATATAAAAGTAGACGAATTAAGATTGTTGGTGTTGGCGTAGAAAGTTTTCAAAGTAAGTGATGTGTCCAGCTGTCATTATGGATTTGAAACTAACATGGAAAGAAACGTTGAAAAATTAACAAGTGGACTTTCAGTCTTGAACTCTTTGCTGAAAATTCGACCTCAAGGCTTTAATCCTGAATGGGTTGCGGACATAAGGAGCTGGGTAAAGCTCAAAGGTTAGTCTGTTATAATATAATTGGAATGCTCAGTTTGCTCTAGGGACAATGATTGTTGTGGCCTTGGGAACAAAGGAAACATAAAAAATGAGACTCAGAAAGCCTAGGGGACTATAGCGTCTGATTTATCTAATTGCGGTCTTTGACAAACCGCTCGATAAATATTAACTTTTCAAAGACAACTGGTATGCAGTCTCTGCCGTTAAGGATGATGTCGTATTCCTCGCAGATGGACAAATAAACCAGTGTTTATATCTCCCCCGAAAACATCTGGATTTCTAAACCGATCGGGTTAGCCGATATTAGTTTGTCTTCCGGAAGGAAATATACACTATAAATAAAGAGTTGTATTCTATAAACGAGTACACTTGATACACTTAATTGTAGCGATTAAGACTTTGGCCCTTTCACCTCAAAGGCAACACCTGTTTACAAATACAATCAGTTATTGAAGCCTCTAAATGGAAAGATATTTTTGTGACTGAGACGCCACAAGTCCTTCAGTTAGGTGAGCAATCATGCCTCGTCTTCATATTTTAATAAAGATAAGGCACTCCGCATTGCAGGTCCTGCAAAGGTACATGCCAATGGTATGTTCTACTCCTTTATACATTTAGGACATCTGGAAACGACTGTCATTTCTTAATATTAGAAAAAAAAAACACACACACACCTACTGTAGTAGGAGAATAAACGGAGTAGGGTAATCGGTTTTTATTGTAAAGGACAATATATATTAGTTTGTTAGAATACGTTTAAATAAATTTAAACATTCGATACAAAGAGTTCGGTTTGAACCGAATATAAAAATGATTCGTTTTTTTTTTCTGTAATTAAAAAACGCATTCAAATATGGTCAGTAACGAAAAAATATTCAATTCATTTGGTTTTTAGAACTAAAAGGTCAAAAAATTATCGATAAAAATCGAATGCAACAACAAAAATAAACAAAAACTACAGAAAAATTGCCATGACTGCCATGTCATGTAAAACAAGCCAACGTAAAGAAAAAAAAAACATGTTGCAAGCAATTGACCTGTTGCAAGCGCTGAGAAGCAAAGCAACAACAACAACGTGAGTTAGCACAGTGAAACAAGGTGATATCGTTCTTTAAAATCAAAACCAAATACAACAGAAGCGGTGTATGTTTTATCAAATGGAAACACATGTTGAACAGCAATAACAACAACAATAACAATATTGTCATCAAAAATGCATTTTTTTTGTGGGCATGTGTGTAATTTATCTCTTTGGAAAAAAGATGCCGCTTTATACACCAACACACACACATATTTTATTTTACAGTAAAGAATGGTAAGGCGGGTGGGTGTATGTATGATTTTGTTCTCATATAGAGGAGGTGGTGGCTGATTGAATTTGATTTCCAATTAAAAATATTTGATCGAATCAAATCCATTTGAATTGTTGCAATATTTTATGGCAGCAAAAAAAGACGAACGAAAAAAATTAATTGAATGACACACACAGCTTTAACGAACGTATGCTATGATAGATAAAAGGAACCCATGAATTTTATAAAATTCGATAACAATGAAATTGATCGATTACTTGTAAAGAGATGTGAAAACTCATACGTTTGTTAAGTGGTCTTAGCTTTATTTTATAAGAATGACAACAGATTTTAAAGTATTTTAAACCCTATTTATGCCTAAATATGATGCATTGGTCATAACATTGTGGCGCGATAACAGGCAATACACGGCCAGAAAATTAGATTTTCAAAAACGTTCATAAATAAATCTCAAAAATTGATGAAGTGCTGACAAACACCTTATGAGTCGTCCAAAACTCACCACTCATGCTGAAAAGTCAACACTTTTGTTTGAACAAGTTTATGAACTGCACCGATAACAATAAATTATGTCGCTAACAAATGATAGATTGCTTAACATCAAAATCACTGAACTCAAATAAGAAGACGTTTTTTTTTATAGAATTTCATTCTTTTCAACTTCATTTGGACAGAAATATCAAATACTAATGATATGACTAAAGCAACAAATTTTTTGTATGTCAACTGAAAATCGGAAATGAAAAACATTTTCAAATTTGTTAAGAAAAAAACATACATACATACATATCTGAAGAATACACAAGAAATTATTTTGTTTGTAATTTAATTGGACAGTTTTACGAAACCTCAACATTAAGTCCTCTTCAGTAAAATACAATTTATGCACAAATTGAACTTCTGACATACTCCTCCTATGTGAATGCATTGACACCCCGTGTGGAAGGGAAAACAAAAATTTTCATTGAAATTATATGTTGGTGGGATAAAGGGCCACTACGCCTACTACATTTATGAAGAGGAATACCACAAGAATTACAAAAACATCATACATATGAAGGAATTATAAACAGACGGTTGTAGACGAAATGTTAATAGGGGGTCAGATGTAAATTATATCGATTTGGTTGAACATTTCGGTTAACTCTTATGCTAAGGCATAAGAAAGACTATTTCTTGTAAGGAAGGGAGTATTGGCAAGCCGCTTCATTAAATTAAGTTTCTTTAAAAATACTTCAGAACTTAAAAAGACAGCCACGTTTAGTTAGATTAAGACTTACAAAATCTTACATTTTCATTGTGCTCTTACGATTCTGTCTAGACCATAAAGTCTTGCATATTCTGCAGATAGAGGTTGTTAATCATCATTATTCATTTCATTCATGTTGGGCTTTATTATCGGATATATTTTGGATTTTCAATATTTCAATAATTACCAGAGCCGTATATCGATTTCTTGAATATATTTTCAATTAGCTGCTCCATTGACAAATTAATTAACTTTGGCATGGGTAAAGCGCCTAACTATGGCTATCAATCTCTATTAATAGCAGATTGTGCATCAAAATTTGCAGGCTTTTAGAGAAGTTACCACCATTGTTTGTAGAGAAGGTACCACCACTTTATAGTGAATGATGATTTACAATGTATGGACCTAATAATAGGTCACGTCACCACTATGCCAAAGTTCGTAATTCGTAAATAACGCTTCTAGTTGGACTTGAAATTAATAAAGGTTGTTATTCTAGGGCATCATATAGTCGGTGTTAACCATATTTTTTCCAAATTTTTTTTTTATCGGTTTTATTATTTCCATTCCTAATTTCCTTTCTTTTAGTGTCTAATTACGCCCCTCTAGCTTTCCGTATAAGTGGGTGGCCCTTATCATTCTTTTCTTTTTTACCGTTTCGGTAAAATCCGTCTATTGCCAAATTTTCATAATTTTTTGGTTTTGGTTTTGGTTTCGGTTTTATTTTTAATCATACGCAGTGCATGTCATCGACAGTTTTCCGTTTTGCATCATCATGAAGGAAAAACTTCAATTTTGGACAAGTGCCATCATAATCATCCATCGGTTTTGGTCATAAAATCATAAATTTTCATATTTATTACAGACTTTTTGTTGTGTTCATCTTCATCTTTTTCATTTTCCTCTTCTGTTTCGTACTCTGTTTTACCATTCGAGTGATTTATTTAATTTCTGTTTTTCTTTTAAAATTTATTTTCTTTGATTTTATTTTTTATTTTAACAAATAAACTGCTCGCCGACATACGAGCACATACTTACATACATACGTACATATGAAGACAGAAGGTGTATGACAGGAGGAAGACACACAATTTGACTTGACACACAGTCTTTTGAAGTCACTTTATGGTTCAGGTGATTTGGTTTAAAAGTGTTTCAATTATTTTTCTTTTTCATTTAATTTGAAACTTAAAATGTCATTTAAAATGGGTCATTTTTGTTTTGATGAAAATTTTCCGTTTAAAAATAGAAAAAATCGAACACTTCCGATCAAAAGAACTACTACAGTGATGCAATAAAACTGACGATGACAGAAGAAAGACACAGAAGCACAATGCATAAGCAAAAGTTCGTAGCGATAAGTTATCGTTTCTCTAAACAGAAACAAATTGTCATAATTACGAACAAACGCTCCAATAATATGATGGTAGGTGGTCGGTTAATTCTGATACTTTTTCTACTAAATCGTTTGACGTTGTCATAAGAGACTGTGATATTAACTGCTGTAGTGAAAATGCAGTTAATCATTTTAGTTTTTTATCAAACAACATAATCATTTCAACTGCATTTTCCTTTAGAATCTGACTGACCATAGGATGCATTTTCTTTCAGTTTCGTTGTCAGTAAGAAGTGGGGTTATCTTGGTGAGCTGCCATCCTTTAAAATGGTGAAGACAATTACAATCAAGAACGGGATTATGTGGTAGTAAAGATTCCTGCGAAATCTTTCACATTCCATGCCATGTCTGTATTTTCTAGATCTCGCCCCCATACTGACAACCCAAAGAATACTCCTGAGGTTGATATCCTGGGGGTAAGAACATTGGCATTATTTTATCTTAGAAGTGTTTGCAATGCCTTTTCAAGCCATTAGCTTTCTCTCTCCTGCAGTGGCCTCAAAAGTACAGTTTTTGTGTTTGATTTGTGACAGTCCATTTTCAGTTTGTTTTTTTCATATTATATGCAATTAATCACACGCAACATAAAATGTTGAAGCAACATTGTTGCTACTACCAAATCTAGCCAAGGCGCACACCCTCCCCATTCATTCAAATAAAATCGAAACCAAACATATGTTCATTCGGTATATCCTGTTGTAAACAACAAGCACTTTCCAAAATGTAAACAACTACACAAGGAGAGAAGTGTATACAAATACTATGTGAATAATTAAAAACAAAATAACAGACGTACACACACTTTGTTAAATGTAAACAAATCGTGTAGCAACAACACTCCAAAAGAAAAATATCAACTAAATGAGCAACATTTGCAGCAACAAAACCGATGGGAATGACAACAAATAAGTGAGTAAGTAAACACAACATTCGTGTATGAAACGCGTACAAAGCAACAACGTGCTTGCGGAAAAACACACACTTTAATTTTTATTTTTATTGTTTTGATTTTTCACATCTCGCGGAAGAGAGAGAGAGGGTTTTAGATAAATTTTAAAGTATTAAAAATGTGCAATAAAACGGAGAGCAGCAATGAAATGAAAATCGTGCGTAAACCGCTAAAAACTAAAGAAAACGCTGAATTGAAAATCATTGTGAAATAACGAGTGCCAATGTACACAACAAATTTGAAAATAAAATGGAAAATTTTTTATTACGGGAATAAGAAAAATGTGAAAAAAAATAATTCAATTCAATTAGAATAGAGTGTAAATAAGAAAATAAAGTAATTATTTTTAAATAAAATGTGTTTAAATTAAACAAAAAATATAAGCAAAAGTTTAGTACGTGAAAATAGAACGAAAAATTAATTGAGCGTAACGGTATCGAATTATTATTGAAACAAATATTTCTTTACAATTTTTTTGTAGTTGTTGTTTTAAAGTGATTTCAGACTGTGGTATTTATTAAACGAATTTTTATTTCATTTTTAAAATTAAACAAAATTTAAAAGAAAGAAAGAATTAAAGAAGGAAGACACAAGAAAAACGGTGGAAACGTAGAAAATTGAAAATAAATTTTGTGTTCGTTCCTCTTCTATTTTATCTAAATTGCTAAAAGCGTGCGCCAAAGTGCCGTTAGTATAGCTTTGTTGTTTTTATAAATGACTGCGTAAGTGTGTTTCGTGTCGTTCAGTTGCTTTCTATACTTAACGGTTCTTTTCTAGGGGGAAATTCGGCCCCAATTCCCCCTTCATCATCATAGAAAACCAAAAACCCCACTAAAAAAAAAAACCTGCCAGACACTAAAATTTCTTCCTCTTGGTTTTGTCGTTAAAATTTTAATAAAATAAATACGAGAAAAGAAAATAAAAAATATCAAGAAGAAGCAGCTCTAGCAGAAGCAGAAGAAGAATGAAATTTTTAAAAATAAACTGCACATTTTTATAATACAAAAAAAGAAAAACAAAATATAAGATATTATAAGAAAAAGAGTCGAAAATAGTAAAAGAAAACAAAATAAATTAGTATTAAAAAAAAAAGAAAAATAAAAAAAATATATTTTTTAATAATAAGAGAAAAAAATTTAAGAATAGAAATATTATTGTATACAAATATGTGCCTTAAAAATGTTTGATATTCTGTATAATTAATTTTACGCGATTGGAAAAAAGAAGAAATTATCGGTTTCGATAATTTTTTTAAATTAAAATAAATAATTCAAAATAGATAAATCAATACAAAAAAAAAAAAAGAAAATGAAATTGTGGAAAACAAAAAAGCCCATCAGCTGCGTTTCGGGCAAAAGTGGCACCCTTAAAAATGAGGATAAACTCGATTCGAATGGTGGCACCAGCATACAAATGGCCCCAATGCTTTCGGGTAAGTTTTTTTTTAATTCTTTCTCTATTCTTTTTTGCTTTGAATAGCCTAAGTAGTAGTGAGTAGATTTATAAAAAAAACAGATTTTACACCATTTCCATGAAGTATTTTTTTTTCAAATATATTTTGAAACACAACTGCGTATGAAATTGTGATTTTATTTTTATTTTTGGTCGATAATTTATTCCATAATGCCTTTGCTATAAATACTCTTATCCTTGCTGGCATAAAGCTGGTACAATAGATTTTTAGAAAATTTAGTTTTATTTCTATTCGTTCTTCGAATTCGCCTGCTTGGCGGGCTATGTCGAACGAATATTGAGGTGTAATAGAATGCTGTGTAATTTGAAGCCGTGGTTGAACAGAATATTGTAAGAATACGTCTGAGGCATTAATTTTCAAAGACTAGTATGCAATTCATCCCTCGATAAGTTATGTTCCACGTTTCATGGTATAGTTTTCACGCCTGACCTTATTAGAATTAAGAGATATTTTGATCTCCTAAACATTATTGGAATTTTCATATGCTTTGCCTCCATACAGCACAGTTCCCATTCCCCTAACCGTTTTGTAAGTGATTATTTCCTTTACATGCTTAAACTGTTGACTGTATATATATTTATATCGGCTAAAAAAGATTCAATAACAAGTATTTTTGCAGACCGCTGTTGAAAGTTTATGATTTTGTATCAGCAGTTAACATTCGTTACAGGAATGGGTCAAATTGTGCGATTCAGTACTGCTTCGTAGATGAAAATATGAACAATTCCATTAATTGATTGCTTACAAAACGTATTTTTTAACCTTTCTTTTATATTGCCAGTCTGTTAGTCATGCAGTATCACATTTGACATAAACGAAAATAAAATTGTGCATTATTAGCATCAGGAGCATAATTGTTATTACCTTTTCCTTGAGATTGGCCTCTTCGATGTAAAACTGTAAAATATGTTGTCCATATTAAGTCAAGCAACTGTAAAAAACACTTTCCTTCTAAGGTACATACATATATACAACGGCTGACCCAAATAATCATTTACCATTGACATCATTGAGTATTAGGGTTTATTTCATAAACAACTTAATTTTTTTTTTTGGTGTGACACTGATTTAGTACTCGTTTTTATTTTTCTCTCAATCACACAGTTTTTGCGCTTTAATTTGGTAAAAAGTTGGTATTTAAATTGTGCAGCTCAGTTTATGATTTCGAAAGGATTTCCTTACAACAATTAAATTGCTTAGATTTGTATCAATGTCTTGTATATCGAAAAAGGAAAAACGTTTATCGTTTAAGAAAACTGCATTTTAAACTGTATTACCACCCCTCGAAATAAATTCCACACATTATTTGAAACCAGAAATACTTGGCCTGAGATTTCCTATCGCACAATTTCAATATGAATTCCACTTTTGATTAATAAATTATACACCCGGTCTGTTAATGTTCTTATATCTTCGCAACAATCAAACGCACATACTTATAAATATTCCTGCAGCATAAGCAAGGCACCGGCCAGGCACAATCGTAAGCTGAATGAGCAGCAGCAACAACAGAAGCTTTAGAAGATCGTTTCAATTGTTAAGATTTTAAGATTTCAAATGAAATGGAATTGCATCATAATTTTCAAACACTAAACAAACGCATTTCCATTAGACAGACTACGTACGTGTATGTATGTATGTATGTATGTACGTTGACTATACCACAAGCCTCTTCATTGAAAGTTTCATGTGTTTTTTTTGTCGTATTAAAGTTTATGCTCGCTAGCTCGCCACTATGTCATTCAAAAGTTTAATTTAAATTTATGGCCTGTTATTGCCAGTGTTTCTAATGTTTCGAAGGCTTTGTTCGTTCGGTATGTCGTCTCATGTCTCTTGTTCTATTACGATTCTATTAAATTGTGATTCTAAGTACATATAATAGCCAGTCAGTTTAATGGCCAGAGTTTAAAGACAATTTATGACTTGTAATGAATTATGCTCTCTCCTAGTACAATATATTTGATTTCATTTAAAATGATTCTTTCATTCAACAGTCATTTAATAGTCATTTGTATTTCAAATAAAAGAAAAAAAAAATACAAATCATTTTAAATCTGTTCGAAGCAAAGCTTTAAAAAATCATTAATTTTTCCATAAAAAAATAATTCTTTTTCTTTTTCTTCCAATTTTCATAAAATTTTATTCGTTATGCATGATGCTTATTGGATAATTTAATTACAAAAACATTTTCAAAAATTCATTTTAACCGACGATAAAAAGGAAATTTTGTCATCTCTTCATTGAAAACGTATTAAATTTTTATTATTTTGATTTAATGTCTTGGCACACTTTGTATTTCTTCAGAATATTTCTTCATTTCATTATTTTTTTTGTTGCTTTTTGCATTATTTTGTGGGTGTTTTTCTAAGATTTTAGAAATTAAAAATACACTCTGCCTGCATGTTGACTTGACGGCATATCCTCATTTATAATTTATTCGTACAAGTATTACTCACTCGGTCAACGAATTTTGTGTTTAATTTTCTTCATAAATTCTTTTTAATTTTATTTCGTAAAAGAAGACCTACTCCTTCATTCATTTATTTCCCTTTAATTAATTTGTCATCATTTTTCAATGAAACATAAGACGTTATTTCTAATTGGGGGGAAGAAAAAAACTTCCATATGTAAGACCCTAAAATTACATTATTGGTTTGGTTAAGTGGGTTTTACATCCATTGTACTTCCCTTAGAAACGATAACCATTTTCTGGATTCGATATTTAAGATCAGTTGGAACGCGCCAGTAGTATCTGAAGTATCGATATCAAACTCGAGGTTGTGAGTACTTCTACCTAAGTCATCTAGAAGAATCGAGATCACTACTTCATTAGCTCACACGTTGAATTGTGTATTGACATGTAATAACTTGGTAGGTAGGCTCTGTTAACGTACCAAAACCAACATAATCGCATCTACAAATATTTTCATACTGAGATAACATTATTTCTACTAACAGAACCTTTAATTGAGTAGGCGTGATGAGTGAAAAATTTCGATTATGAGTGCCCAAACCAAAGTTATATCCTATATAATAGAACAAATCTGACAATCGCACTTTACATCTAGTATATAATGAAAGGCTTGAGATTTTATTTATTTTTATTTCGTTCACTTTATTTTCGAAATAAGTTTTCCATGTGAGTTTTAACACGTAAGTATATTTATGAGTTATAAGGAGCACAACGTAATCTGCGTATGCTATCAGATCTTTAGTTTCCTAGGCTTGAGTCGAATTTATGATTTCTTTATACGTTGTGTGTAGTCGCCGTAGTCTAGTAGGTAGTGCCTAAGATTCTGGTTAAGATCGTAGTCCAGATATCTTGAACAAATGAAATATGAAAAAATATCTCGTTCGTCGACTTTCTCTCAGCTAACTTCTGGCAAAAACTCTGAGACTAATATTTCCCAGTTTTTCAAATCTGACGTTTCGAATCGACTTTTAACTTTAGATACCGTCAATCATGAATAAAATTAACACACACAACATGGGTGATGTGAAAGGCTACAACCCAGCCTTTACTTATTATCCTTACTAAAGTACTGTAATTACCAACTAAGTAAGTAAGTTATATGGTATGTCCACCTTTCATTCCTTTGTTACCTCACCTGTTCTATTGCCACATCGAGCTTTAATTATAGACGACATATTGATGTTGTGGAGTACATGGGCCTTTTTCCCATTACCATAGTCCTCAAGAGCACATTCAACTAAACTAATGTCTTTGGTAGATGTATTGCACAATATTAAAACGTATGAGCTTTTCCTAAACGTATAACTTCACTAGATATAGTAACAGGGTCTATTATGACTAGGGATAAGCATAATTATGCCAGAAGTCAATTTTATTAACTTCTTCGTTTCTTTGTAAAAGTCTTGCAATTAATTATTCTGAAAATTGTGATTAGCCTTAATAAATAACTCAGAATCCCTCTTACTTTCTGTCCCTTTCCATTTCTATTTCCATTTCGATTTGTCTTTCTATTTATTTAACCAATTTAAAATTTTGAGCTTTAAAATATTGCAAAACGGATTGAAAAGAGAGCAAGAGACAGGAATCAACAGGGTGGGAGAGGGAGAGATGCTTTTTAATTTAACAAATAAACAACAACAACAACAAATTGCACTGAATATGCACAAATTTGAACTTCCTACTCTTCAAAATGGAATGCCGATAAAAAACTTAACAGTAAACGCACACACATATGTATGTAGATGTGTATGGTATGTATGGCAAGCGCATATAAATTTCTTTAAGTACTATTTTTTGTTGCTGTTTTTTTCATATAAAAGTACTTTCCCTTCTTTAAAATATTGTAATGCCAAGCGTATCTCACATTAGAAAATAAAATGATTTTTAATCCATCAGACCCACCGACAGTCTGTCTGTCGTTTATTTTATGAGCAGTAGTAGTGAGTGGTGAGCACATATTCACCATCGTAGAACAACAATAATGATAATGTATGAGTGTGTAAGTGCGTGTGTGTGTGTGTTTGTCGTTGCTTTTAATGCTTGGTTTGTTTTAAGAGCATAAAAATTGTTTCAGAGTTTTCGGTTGAAAACAAAAACAAAAAGAGTACGAAGAAGAAAAAAAATCGCATTTCCTTAGATTTTATTTGCAAATGCGTGAGTGTGTGGCTGTGGAAATTGTGGTTGTTTATGAAAAACGAAGAGTGTGAGTGTGTGTGCGTATGTGTGAATTGCATTTAATGAATTTATGGCATTCGTACGCGTAATTAAGATTTTAATTAAATTTTCTTATAAATTTTTTTGCTCGTCCATACATGAATATGCTTCTTTCGTTTCCTATGTCTACAAAACAAAAAAATAAATAAAAAACAATATGGCAATATGGCGTGTTTGTGTGTGTAAATGCCTTTAAGGAATTTTTATCTTTTTTTTTTTGAAAAAAACGTTGATGAATAGAAAAGTTTAGAAACTGAGTGGAGCAATTTGTAAAAAAAATTATCTGATCATTGGCGTTTTATAGCGATGACAGTGAAAATTTGCTTTTCTTTTTTATCGGTAGTTTACAATCTCCGGAATTGTAATCAAATTCCAGATAAGAAGGGAGGACAGCCTGGTGTGGATAGTTGTTGCTTAAGGATATTGTATATAAAAGGTGTTGTAATACAAGAAATTGAGGAGGCAACTTACTTTGTGTTGCTGTAGTTAAAATAGTTCTTCTGATGAAAAACAAATGCTTTGTCAATAGGAAATGATTGAATGATTTTTTAAGTGGAAACTTTTACTGCAATTTTGTCTTATAATATCATTCCATAAAGGTGAATTAGTTGATCAGGACTAAGGATAATATTTTTAGAATGGAATCTTACGGCGTTAGGAGTATTTTTCACGGTTTGTTCACCTAGTTCCATTACTCCGGATTCTCGTAATGGATTTCGGTACATAAATGATTCCTTTATGACGTTAAAGCATCATCTTGGACATTCAAAATCGTCTTCAACGATTCTATTTTTCAACTTCACCTTCAATTTGACAACAATCTTCATAGAGTAATGTCAGAAATTCATCAAACTTTCCGTGGTGATGCTGTATTGGCTGTCAGTTTAATTTTAAATGATTTTCCCTGTATCGAACCAAAATAATGAAAACAATATTCGTTACAATGTTTAAGCAACCACACTTACGGATCATTAATTATAATTAAAATTTGAATCTTTCTGAAGAACAAAAACTTTTGCTCTTAAAAACCATTTCAAGAAATATTTATTTTTGCGCCAGAAAAGAAAATTAAAACATTACACACATACACACTCATACTCACACACAGGCAGACAGAAATATTCATGAAAATTACATTTTCGTACAGATATTTTATGAGTTTTTAACGACATTTCATCTTTACCTTTAAAGAGAAGAACACACTCATTAAGTTGACATGACATTGGGGCATTAAAAATCATCATCAATTAATACATTCACCAGCCATCCATCCATATACATACATAAGTAAACAAACAAAGGATATAAAATACTCCTCCTCCATAAAAAACAAAGATAAATGAATATTTTACAAAAAAGAGATAAAAAAAACTAAAAAAAGAAGAATATTTTACAGTTACAAAATGTATTCGGTTACAAAGATGAAAACAAATCTCTGAAGATACATATATATTTTTTGTTGAGCCTTCGTCAATATTATTTGCTTTTAAAAATTAATCACACATTGAAAATGACTTGTTAAAATATATACTCGTACATACCATTGTTGTACGAGTATTTTGAGATCCTAATTAAGAAAAGTGGATTTACAATCCGAACATAAATGTATCTGCAACCAGTGTCATAAAGTTTCGCTGCAATAATAAACAACAAATACTACAGCGCCATTTATAATTGTTGGCCCTGCATTAATTTATTTATTCTTTCATTCATTCATTCGTTCATTCATTTAAACAAATACCATCTGTTGTCTGTTGTGTTATTGTTGTATTCAAATCTTATTTTGTGTACACAAAACAACCTTTAATTTTTATTACACTTTACATGCGCATCCATAAGATACAATTGTAAGAAAAGTATCGAATAGATTTTTAAAGTGTTCCTTTGTAAGTACGAATGAGTGAGTAATAAATGCCACACATTGTACAATGGAATGTTCGCAACTCCTTGAAACCCTTATCTGTCATTTAAAAGTCGAAATTAAATGAAAGAACTGCACTTGAAACACGTTAATAGGGAGGTGTAAAGGAATGCTATTTTTGCTTCAGCGCAGTTCTTGACACATCAACAACTGGAAATCTACTCAAGTATATAGTTGGATATGATTGCTTTGAATAGGCGAATAGGACAGTTTTTTTTTTTTGATCAAACAAGTCAATTTCAAAGAGAAAAACGCAGCAGGTGGATAAGGATGACACTATCATTCACTTCATATGTTAGTGGTCTAGCTGTTGCTGTCAAAATGAAGAGGTTCTTGACGTCCCATTTTCAGTAATTTTCACTGAATTCTTTAAAAAAGGTAATAGGGACAGTTTAATTATCCTAAGGTGCATAACCTAAACTCTAGTCTCAGTGGGCCCTAACTCTTGTAGGAAGGTCTGTTATCTAACATAACCTAAGCCAAGCGTCACTATATTGTCAATGTAATTTCGAGTAAATATGCTTGTATTTTGGGCTGTTAGTATACTCTTCAATTATCGGACATTTTTTCCTTTCCATTCACATACAAGTTACGTTCTACCATCTAGATATTCCTCCTACCTTGTTTTTACAAGCATTTATCGGTAGATTTTGTTTAGGTCTTTTGGCCTTCAACAGTTTATCATTTTATTTCTGTTTCGAATGGTTTACATGGAACACAGCCATATACAGTGAGCGTCAAAAGTAATTGTACATTAAAAAAATTATACAATAATAAATTACCGTTATTTTTATTTTAAAATTGATGCATTGTCAGTTTTTAAATTTGAAACAAAAAGAAGAAAAATTTTCGAAATATTGTCAAATTTTTTCGAGCACTGTCCTTAAGTGATAAAAGTTGAGTTTAGTGATTGTTAGAATTTTATCTATAGTGTGCACTTTCTTTTAACGCTCACTGTAGATGTTCCACAAAGACACAAAATAAGGTGAATTTTACTAAATAAATTTGTTATTTTGTTTAATTTAATGTTTAATACTTCAAAAGAAATTCATTTTTCATGTTTTCTTCTTCTTCTTTAATTTGAACATCTTTAAAGAGTCTCTCCCACATAAAAGTGTCATCAACACTCGTAATAAATTGTTGTATTCGTAATAAAATTCCTTAAATAGTTTGCCTGGCAATGGAAATAATGCAACCAAAAAGCAAACATTCTTGTAAAAAAAAACTAAAAACAATAATTAAATAAAATATTTTCCCATAAAAATAAAATAAAATTCTATTCGAAAAAAAACCCATCAAAACTAAGACTTGTAAGCCGGCTTTAATTAAAGCTGGTTTGTTCTGTTCAGTTCTGTTACTTAAATTATGAGAACATCTTGAATGATTGAGTGCTGGTGGGCGTTGAGGTCTTTATTTTTCTCTTTTGTTGTTTGTCACAGAGTTTTAGAGCATGAAGTACAATAAATATTGAACTATTGATCATTTTAATAGATTGCTTCTAATATTTTAAGTGGCTTTTACTTCTCCAATTACGAGCATGTCGGAAAAAGTTTACGAAAAAAAAGAAAGGTTTGAAATGTAATAGAAATTTATCAAAATGAGAGTCAAGAACGACTATGTTTTACTGGCTACTACTATACACAGAATTAGAATTCAATGAATTATAAAATCTTGAAAATGAAAAAAAAACATGGAAATGGTTAGCGAATAGAAAATAAATTCCAATTCGATATTATTAGTAAGGTCGTTAGGGAAAATTAATGTGAGCAAGCATAGCATAAATAGGTACATATTTATTTTCTAGAAGTTTTCTTAGTAGTAGTGTGTTGACTTATTAGACGTGAGGCCTCGGTTCAAACCCCAGGTCAGACATCTCCAACTAAACGAAATATGAAAATATATTTCTTTGCTGAGAGGAAGTTGTCGAAGAAATATTTTTCCATATTTCGTTTTTTTCGACATGTTTGACCTGAGGTTTGAACTAGAGATCAGCAATACATCATAAGTACTCATGAAATTTTGAATATTAGTGAGTCAACAATATTGAAACTTAACCACTCTGATTCATTCATACTCATTACACCATTGATTTATAAGTACAGGTTGCTATGAGTATGAGTACAACATTGGCATCAAACTCCTAACATTCGAAATATGTTTGATTCATAAACCTACTCATTTAGACTCATAACTTTAAAAAAATACTTTGAATACTCATAAATGATTCGAGTGATTCGAATCATTCATCAAAATTTGCAGTTGTTGTTTCATTTACAAAAAAAGAAGAAAGAAAAAGACAAAGACAGCAAGCAAAGCAAACACACAACCTTCTAGTGAGTATTGTAGTGCTCGTAGTCGAAATCAACAACATCATGAGTACGATGAGTACTTCAAACTTTGAATATGAGTAGAGGTTCCGTGATATTAAAATAAGTATGAATGATAAGTATCAGAAATTATGAGTATGATTCAAATCTACTCATCTTTTTGAATACTTATTGCTGATCTCTGGTTTGAACCTTGATCTCGTGCCTTTACTGATCAAAGCCATTTCAGTGTTTACAACTAAAAAAAAAAACGTTCAAAATCGTGAAAAAGCAAATGCTAGGCTAACTAATACGTGTTCAGGTGTTCTAGAAATCATAATTTTTGAATATAATTATAATGAAGAATTCTTCTGCTGGTTAAATTCAACAGATAGGCGGTGAATCTGCCACAAAGTATATGCCTGATGTTGCAATATAAATGAGCAAACAGTGCTCATATACAATTACAATTAAAAACCATTCAAAATAAGAAGCAGGGAAATATATTTTAAAAGAAGAAAACCAAATTCAAATCCAAATAAAAAAGTAATTATTTTTGCACGTCTGTAATTTAGTCGTTGAAATTATCGCATTTCCCTTTTCGAATGAAATTTATTCGTTTGCAAAAAGTAATAGAGAGAGGGAGAGAGAGAGAGAAGTCAAGAGCAAAATAGAAGAAAGAATTCTAAATCAGGGTGCATTTTCACTTGCTGTTGTTGTTGGAATTTAACGCTGTTTAATATCATTCCTATTCTTGTGGCAAAAAAAAAAAATGAAAAGAGAAAAGAAGTCATGGATGTAAAAAGGAAAAATTAATAATTTTATGAAATGGAAAAATGTCTATGATTTTTCATTTATAATATCTGTTTTCGTTTTGGTGACTCGACTCAACTTGACTTTGAAGAGAAATTCCCAGTTGCAGGCATTAAATACAACGCAATCATCATCATTATCGTCAGCAATAAAGTGGGAATATACTCGCTCACGTTTGTTGGGATATCAAAGGCATCATTATAGACGTAGTTCAGGCAGTCCTTTAAATGTATTTATTGTTGGAAGTAAGAAACAAGTTCAAGAGCTGATATCATATCCTTTATTCCTTTGGCGAACGAACTGAATAATTTATAAGCTTTTTAAGAATACTTGTTAGCATAACCTGACAGGAGAACAATACCGTAGGCTGGAAATTCAAGGAAGAACTTTCTCTCGATACTTAAAACCTATTTTAGAGACAACACCGCTACAATTCATAGGCTGAACTGAAATGTTTTGTTTACCATTTACAAAGTAACACTAAGTGCTTTCTATATGGTTTTCATACTCCAAAAATAAAAATGAATTCAAATATTTTCATTCTAATCTTGTTAAATGCAATGCCAAAATGAAAAAAGTATGAAAATGTCAACGATTTTTAATTAATGAAAATTCAAAGAAAAAATTAAGTAATTGAAATTAAATTTCAATAAATTTTGAAAATTTTTAAAATTAAATTTTCGAGGCATGAACATTGAATTGCTTTAAATGCCTGCATTTCCCGTTTATTAACGTTATTTATCCAACACTAGACGATAGATTTTTTAGGCATAAATTTGTGGGATTCTCATTTCATTCGTCATTCAGTCAGTCATATGTATACTCATTCGTCTAGGGAGTCAACATCATCATCATCATTATCAGCAACAGACGAGACGACAACAGCATCATCAACAACACAACACAACACTTTACAGGCGGTATATGTATGTGACATTTTTTGTTTTGTTTTGTTTTATTTTAAATGTTTTGACATTTGAATTGATTTTTCTGGATTTGTTTCGTTTTTCTTTTTGTTGTTGTTACAATAATTGTTTGTGTTGTTGCTTTATACTCTCAAATATTCAGATTTATGGCGTTAATGAGGCTTCAGCTATTGCTGTAGTTGTTGCGTTGCTGTGCCTGGTGATATCATTACAAGCAATTATTGTTTGCTGTTGCCATTGCACTTGTAAATGTATTTGTACATGTACATGAAGTACATGAAAATTTAACGAAACCAACATTCGTTTTTGTCATCATCATTATCTTTGTTGTTGCGATTATTATTCGTTTTGTTTCACTCACTTATACGACCACAAAATATTTGTTTGTTTATTTGAAAAATCATGAAAATGTCTTAACTGCTCCGAGAGAAAGAGCTCAGAACAGTGTTTATTTGTATTTGTATACGATAATCATTATCATTATAATTATAAACACGAAGTCAGAGCCAAAAACAACAATAATATACATATGTGCTCTTACGAGTAGTAGTTTTGTTTATTAAATCTCTTTTACATGTTCGTTTTTATACGTGTATTTGTGTGTTCATTTGTTTCTCTCTCTGTGTGTTGTTGATACATGTCCCCCAAAGGATTTTCATTTTAAATGGGAGTAAATAAATGCAGTTTTAAATTGATTTTTGCCTTTTTTTCTCTTCACAGATTTAACAATTCGATATTTTTTTTATTTGTTGCTGTTGTTAAGTTTTTAATTTCTTCTACAATTTCTGAGTATCTGTATGATGGTGTGAATAAAATGTGTAACACACACTCACCCGTACACAGAAAATATTGGAAATTCATGTTCGAACATTTTCAGTTTATTTGTTTACTTTTCTTCATTGTTTGCTCTCGCGCAATATGGTTGCAAGAGGTTTTTCTTGTCAATTATTGTTTATTGTTGTTGTTAAATAATGCTGCTGTTGTTCGTTTTAATGCTTTTCTTATTTTTCATGAATATTATTGGAAAGAGATTGAATTTCTGTTGAGTTTTTCCCCCTTTTTATTTTTGGTAAAGAAACTTCATTTTGCTTTGATTCCCAAAGAAAATCTTTTTAAAATTACTTAAAACAGAAAGAAAAATTATATCCATTATGCATTGGAAACGTATATGTGATTAAAGAAATCGGTATAGAAGATATTGTATTTCCAATTGGGATTAAAAACGAAAATATGGTTGAAAATGTAGTTCTTTCTTTTAAAGGAAAACTTTTTCTATTGCTTTCTTAAAACATTTTAATTCTATGTATTCTTTGGAATTAAGCCTTCTACTCCTATATGCCTATTCCCTTAATTCATTTTAAATGAATTTACACATTAGCTGCAACATCACTTCAGAATTCCCTAGTCTGGTATCTTTAACAATTCAAAATATTGAATCCCTTTTACCGCAATAGTCTTGACTCTACTGTCGTTATTAGAATTCAATCAAAATTAACCAAAGACAGTGCACAGATTTTTTCAGTGCAAGTTATCGATAAATTTAAATATTAAAATCAAATGTTTATTTTTATTTATTTTTTTAATTTTTAAATTGTACCTTTGAATAGAAATTAATCGATGGCCTTAATTCTGCCTTATGGCACGGCGCACGTGTTTAAATCATGACACGTGCCAGCTGTCTATTTTTACGCAGTGCAGTTGCTGTTTGCCTATAATTTATAGCTGTCTCGGTGAAAATAATTTGTGATAACACATTAATTCATGCAGATTATACACATTTTTACGATAAAAATTATCCACAAAGGAATTATTGTTTAAAAGAAAGACAATTAAATTAGGAAAATATCTAAAGTGTAATACAATAACATGGTATACACTATTTAATTTAAAATTTGTTAATTATACAATATGTGCTACTCAATAATCTTTGATCTTTGATTTTTCATATATGTATGTACTGCCTATATGTGGTCTTTTATGTTCAGGACTGCATGGAAATGTCTAAAAGCGGGATCTACAGTTCAAAGTCGTCTCCAAACGATAGAGTTTTAAGAAACTTTTCTTGGCAATTTTTATTTACTCCTAGAGTTTCTGCCCGAAGGCTCTGTTGAGAGAAAGTCGTTGAAGAAATATTTTATCATATTTCGAAAAAATAGAAATGAAACTTATGCGTGTAAGACGCTGTAGTTTTGGATTTTTGTTAACAGGATTGTAAAATTAAAACTAATTATCATTGACTTTTTAATAACAATCTTGCAAAATTTTTAGAATGTGTCAAACAAAGTGTATCTGTATGAGTATCTATGATCTTTGACCTTGAAAATTTGAATACCGTAACCTCAACTTGTTAGAGAATAAAATCTACAAGTGGGAAAACTTCTGTCAAAGTAAGCAACAATAAGATTTAAGACTGCAGGAAATATAAAATTATATAAAGGAATGGAAACATTACAGAGTTAAAACTGATGCCATTTTCTAATTGTATTTTGTAGCATGTGTGGTAACGAAGAAGACATAAATTATCCCTGTAATCACTTCTCTTTGCCTTTTCAATTTATATTTGTCAACCGAAAGAGAGAAACCATCGCCCTAAGAGTTCTCATGATGTTTTTTTAAGGAAGTAACTTAGGCCTCCTATATAGGCTTAGAGTTCATTAAACCCCCATTTAACCCTTTACCAGTTTTGAAAGATAATTAAACGGACTCTTGTTTATGTTTTCTTGTTTTTATTAAAACATTAATAAAAATTTAATTTATTCCCAACTACTTTCATATCCTTTTCATTTCACTTATGTATGTATGTATATATGATTAACTAAAAACACACATTTTATGAATATTTAACATGATAATGAAAATGAAAATGGGAATGGAAATAAACACGAATACAAACTCCCTTATCTTATACGTACGTATGATATGAAATAATAATTAAGGGTGGTTTTCGTTTTTTCGCTGTTAATCTTTTAAAATTACTTTAGTTTAGGAGTCAATCATTAATTTGTTGTGCCGTTAAATATACGGGAGTCCCCTTTAAATGAAATTAAATTGGGCTTAACAAATCCATTGCACGCCTCTTAAAACACGACATGGCCAGCGAGGTCTTTAAAAGGGATTTCAATGTAACACAGATTCGTTTTCAATTGACAAATTATTCCTGGTAGTTGTTGTTTGTTGTTTTTGTACAAAAACTCTTCCATTCTCTACCAAATTGAGTGATTAAGTGGTTTAACGAAAAATCTATTTTCGAACCAAAGCTGATAAGCCGTGACACTCGTTCTAAATCAGAATAAAAAAGGAGGAGTTTTTACGACCATTAATATTTGTATTGACAGGGGATAAAATCGTTTGTTTGTTTAGGTGTTTCTAAATGCCTCAAATAAGTGATGATTTATGGATTAAAAATCCTTCTTTTTTTTTTTAAGTGAAACATTTATGTTTTCATTTAATTTTCTTTTTCGTTTTAGATTGCTTATGATGCCTTATCATGTTATTTTTATGCTTATTAAGGAAAAATCTTGTCTCATTTGAATTTTTTGAAATGCAATTAAAATTTCCCTAATTGGTGTTGTCATTTAAATTTCATTCGGATACACAATTTCATATATATTCCGCAATATTTTCACTTTTTTTTTTGTTGTTGTTGTTGTCTGGTTGTTGGTTCTATATTTCCTAGAATGCCATTTTTATTTTGGCTTAAACAACGTGACAATTACAACTGTGTTGAGAGATTTTCATACGGAGGAAAAAATTAAAGAAAAAATACAAATTTTTCTTAAGAAATACAATGGAAAACAAGAAATTTTCTTCCATTGTACTCTGTTGTTAACATCACAGCACCTGTTTTTTTCATTAAAAGACACAGGTAAACCACATGTAAAGGCTTTCAAGCATGAGCTTTTCTCCAAAAAGAAAAAATCAAAATAAATAAACATTTTGAATGTACCAAGTATTCCAGGAAAATATTGCCTAATTACTATCTGGAAGCGATATTTCTTCCGAAACAATTAATGAAAGATCGAATCTGGGCTTCTGTTCCCATTCCATAAATAATTGTTCTTTTTAGGGGGGCATTCCTTTGCCTTCATTCTTTTGCCATTCTTTTTGACATCAAAAGAAGAAGAAAAAAGAAGGAAAAATAACGCAGCAATGACTTTGTAATGAAATTCTTTTGAAAGCAATGTTAACGCACTTTTTGATCTCCTTTAAAAAAATAACAAAGAAAAAACAATATTTTCTGTATTTTTCTCCATTCGTTTTAAGTATTGCCAGAAACGAAAGAAAAAATTGTTTATCTCATCCGATTACAGATCATAAATAAAATAAAAAAATTTTCTTTTTGCACAAAAGACTGCCATTATTGTCTGGCCTTCTTGTCATTTTTCCCAAAGATAGGAAGGAAAGCAAAAGAAACAGAAACAGAAAAAAGAAATCACTTTTGGATGACGTCAATTTGAAAAGTCAAAAACATTATTTTTATTTAAATTTTGCCACCGTATTACCATTATCATCAGCATCATCACCATCAGCCAGGACAACCACAGAGATTTTGTTGGTTTTCTTTTTTTCTACAAATGAAAAGCGAAAATACAACGACCCATGGATGACTGGAAATTCTAGACATTCATGACCAAAACATTTAAAAGAAAAAAAGCATCGTCGTCTATTCCTTGCTTTTTTTTCCTCTTTAATGCTCTGAAAAAGAGGACAAAGAGATGGAAATAAAAAAAAAAATTGTACACTTTCAAATAAAATAAAATAAAAGGAAAGAAATTTAATAAATGATTAAAGAAATGTAATTTATGGAAAATGAGTGTCATATACAGGGTGAAGGAAAATTAAAGACACACACGGAAATCATTATCAGAAAAATTGTAAGAAATACTAGTTAATGAAGTTGAATGCTAAGAATTAAACTTTATTGCAAGATCAGTGTCTAACAGAGTAGTCGTTAAACCGACTGGTGCAGGATAGAGACAATACCGGAGAACTAAGATTTTTAAATAGGATGCAGTGCAATACACATAAGCTATCTATTTAATGATACCAATATTTTATGACAAAACCTGTAAAGTATCCCACATTTTTAAGTTAAAAAAAACTGTGGGTATTGTGTTGGCTTATTAGATGTAAGGCCACGGTTCAAACCCCAGTCCAGAAATCAAAATGAAATATGAAAAACATTTCTTTAGTGACTTACTCTCAGCAGATTTCTGGCAAAAACTCTCTGAGAGTAAATAAAATTGCCATGAAAAGTTTCTCAAAAATCTGTGGCTTGGAGTCGACTTTAAATTGTAGATCAGAGATCAGCAATAAATCGTATTTTCGCCACTCATAACAACTCATGAAATTTTGGATATAAGTGAGTCAACAATATTGAAATTTAACTACTCTGAGTCATTCGTACTCACTACAATATTGATTTATAAGTACAGGTTGCAATGAGTATGCGTACAACTTTGACATCAAACTCATACCATTCGAAATATGTTTGATTCATAAGATTACTCATTTAGATTCATGACTTTAGAAAATAATCGTATAATACTTATAAATGATTCCAGTCACTCGAAAACAGTCTTAGTTGTTATTGTATTTACAAAAAACAAAAAACAGACACATAAGCAAAAAAAGGCAGAGCAGCAAGCAAAGCAAACACACAACTTTCTAGTGAGTATTTAAGTGTTCGTACGCGAATCGTTCTTATTTTGTGATCTTTTAAATGTTGAGTATGGGGTGTCGAAATCAACAACATCATACGTGTATGAATATGATGAGTACTTCAAACTTTGAATATGAGCACAGGTTCCTTGATATTAAAATAAGTATGAATGCGTATAAGTATCAGAAATTATGAGTATGACTCGATTCTAATCATCATTTTGAGTACTCATTGCTGATGTCTGGTATGAATGGGGGCGCTATACCATATTTTTAAGTTAAAGTTAAAGAAACTGTGCGCACTATTTTGTTTGGAATTAAATTAAAAATTTTATTTTAACTTCAAATTTTAATTATTTTAATTACGAAAATTTGTTTTCAAAGTCTTTATCCTGTTAATTTAATTTTCATCATGAAATTTTTCTCTGTGTATTTGCATTTAATTTTTTGCTTTTGTGGTATTTAATATTCTTTTCTAAATTCCCTTCTAATATTCAACACATACAATGTATATTTTTTTGTTTAGCAAAATTTCCCCCCTATTTTTTGCAATATTTTACCAGATGACTTGTTGACTTTTGGCATTAAATGCTGCAGCCAGTAAAAGTGGCAAAGAAAAAAAAAAAGAATTTAAAAGAGAACGAGCACATGCAAGGGCACTTCTTAAAGGGATTAAAAGCAAAATTAATAAAAAACGATACAAAAAATATTTCAAATTTTGCAAAGAAACCAATATTCTTATAGACAATAAGACGCATACAAATGTTTTCATAAATCAATTTTTAAAAAATTGTAGAAACAAAAAAAAATATTAAAAGCGCTGAAACAAAATGAGCAACCATGAGAAATATGCCGGGCTACACAGAAGAAATGCCGCCACAAAAACCGTCATATTAAGTTGGGATTAATGGTTCTGTTCCGCACAAATGCTTGGAACTGTGCTTACGAATTAAGCAGGCAGGCTGGCAGGCAGGCAGCAGTTCAGAATAAAAACGTCATTTGTTTAAATGTTCTTCAAAATACCAGCAGCAGCAATAGCAACAACAATATTAACGAAAACAATGACACCAGAAAAGACAGAACAAGACCGACCATTAAACAATATGACATTACAAGACATTGTAGAGAAAAAAAGAAAAAATTCTACAGCAGTTTGTTTTTTTTGTTTGTTTTTCTTGACAAAAGTTTAATTTTTAAGGAGGACAATTGAGAATGTAAAATATTACAAGAGGGTTTAACTTTATCCTCTCTCTCTCTCTCCCTCTCACTCACTTACACTCTTTCAATACAGCCAAACACAAGTGTGGTTTAAAATATTGCCGTTTATTATGACTGATTTGGTTGCGTGTGCTAAAAAGTGCGTGCTGCAGTTGTCGTAGTAGTAGTCGTTCAAGTACTTGTTTTACATTCAATGTATTAGTCAGTAATAGGCGTATAAATTGTTGTTGTAACATTAACTTCACTCACTTGCTAATGTTCACTCTCTATTTAGTTTACATATATACGTATTTGTATGCGTATTTGCATGTGTGTGTGTATATATGCTTGTATTTAGTTTTTTTCTTTCTGCAATCATAAATTATCATTATTTGAGTTGATGTTCAGAATAAATTTCATTACTTTTGCAACAGTAAAGGCATGAAAAGTGGCATGCAGAGCACTAAAGTAATGAATTCATTATATTTGTGCTTGGGATGATTAGCGTTATCGTTCCTGTATATCTGGGCAAGTAAGCCTTTTATTGCAGATAAAAAATCGTATGAAGACAAAACTCTTGCAATTTATGCGAATTAAACACAAATATTTATTATATCGTGATAATTTTTTTAAATGTTTTTTATTTAACTCTTATCACTGTAATAGTTTTCATTCCTTTAAGGTTCGACTAAAAGCCTAAACCATAAAATGCCAACATTCCTTAGCATTTATTTGAGTCTTTTTTATTTTCCAAAACTGGCACTTGAAATAATTCCTGCTGAATATTCATTCATTCTCCCCCCATGCCCCAAAAGTCATGATGGGTGTATCATACATACATCCATCCATTCGCACTCGCATACGTTGTGGTACTTGTGTACTCGCACTAAAATGTGAATGATTTTATCGGGGATGACATTCTTGTTTAAGGAACTACACATCACTTGCGTTGAGTTAATTTAATTGGTTTTTTTGTTGTTGTTGTTTTTTGTTTCTTCTTGACTGTTGCGTGTGCTGAATGTAGTGTTGCATGCGAGTGAAGGAGTTCAACAGTTTTCTTTTACGCTCTCTTCTTTTAGTGTTTTAATACCAGAAAGTGCTAAATAGTGTTGCTTAAGAATGAAAGGGACTCTCTATGGGGATCAGTAAACAATTTTATTTGAAATAAACAAGAAAAAACATTTTCAAACTTTAAAGTGAACAATAAAAACGAATGAGAAACGAAGTGTTTTAGAGCGACAATAACATGAAATGTTATCAAGTCAAACAAAATTGTCGACATTTTTTCACACCCCATCAGAGTGGAGTACATATTTCAAACCAATAACAACAATAACAACAATGAATATAGTTTGAGGTCACATACAACATTTATCTGCATTTGGTTGTGTGATACAATTTGATTAGAGTATCAGAAAGAGGTATGATGGTAAGAGGTTTTTGATTAAAAATTAGTTTTAATTGTGTTGAAGAAACAGGTAAACGGGCATGAAGGGAAGTAACAGATGTTTAGAAGTTAAATATAATATATCACACACGGAAACCAATTGTTGAAGATACCCATGAACTACACATTGCTTAAACATGCCCGGACCCACTTGAATAGTAAGAAATAAAAGAGAAAAAAACTAAACAGAGATCGGCACATATCTTAACCGGGCCTTAAAACAATGATCACACAAGTGGCGTGAGGAGCTAGGTCTTAATCATGACTGAAGGGTTGTAATGACCAATTATGTGTGTAACCAAGCTATGATTGAAGGTTTTACTTAAGAAATGCATTTGAAATATTTAGATATCAAATAGGTGAAAAAATTGACATTGACAGCGTTCTTAAATACGCTCGTTTGACAACTTTTTATTCATTTATTTTTATGGAAAATTTTTTTTTTTATAACACTGCTCCCTCATGCATACATACATATGTACATACATACATATATCTGTGCCATCAAATTGGCCATTATAGAGTTATAAAACATGAACGAAAAACATCAAAAGCGATACCTTTTTCTTTTTGTTTTTGCTTTTGTTTTTATTACAGCATGTCTGGCTGCTTAGAGTGCTAATGGCTTAAGTGATCTATTAAATCTTTCTCTCTTCCAGAGTGCAGGATAAAAAGAAGGAGTTTCTAGTTTTTATTATTCATTTTCTAATATTAGAAATGATTATTATTGCCTCATACATAAAAATAAATAAATTTTTTGTCTTTTAAACAACAACAACAAAACAATTCATTTGTAAAAAAATAGCAAAATCAACTTGAAATACTAAAAATGCCTCTTCTACATATTCTGTCACTGTTATGATCATGATAATGATGTTGGATTAAGGGAATCATGATTATAATGTTAATGATGCAACTGTTGACAATAAATTCACATTTTGAATCTGAATTTCATTTCATTTCATTTTCTATTGCAATCATCCAAATGCAATGAAACGGAAATGCTAAATTTTTATATTCTGACTACAAAAGACGACATGCAGGAGCCAATACCTCCACTTATACTTGCTTTTGCTTTTTTTTGCATGGATTTGTTTAAGAGTAATTTTGTTGTTGTTGGTGTTGTTGTTGATGTGTACTATAATTGTGGTTAGAGGCTCATTGGCTGATAGTAATGAGACAATTATCTTATTAAGGCTCATTTAATATAACAGAGCGCACAAGTTTTTAGACAGAAATTGCAAGAATCTCTTATTAAAGTGCAGCAATTTAGCACATACTTTGTGAAAAAGAAGGCTATTTAGAGCGATCACAATACACCCTACAGCAATTATAAATGATCGCATTTTTTTCCTGGCAGAGAAAGCTATTTAAGGATTGCAATACTTGATTCAAAAAGTCTTTGGTTTGAAATTATTTTGAAAATAAATTGAGAATCTCTTCTGTGTAATTTAAAACAAACGATATGTTTTCTAATTGTAATAATTTAAATAGAATTTATAACATACTGTTACGTTTTTACCTTTCAAAAACGTTTTAAATAAAAGCTCATAGATTGTAAATAAAATAAATATAAATGTGTGTTTAGTTTTAATTAAAATTCTTTATTATTTGCACACTTCTGTGTGCCACTATTCACAACTGGATGTAAACAACAACAATTGCTCTTCTTTGTTATGCCTCTGTTTACACCCTTTGCATAAACAATAACAATTACTGGACAATTATTCGACAGATCTTTGTAACGGAGATCTTCAAATCACGATTACTCTCTTCAAACGCACCGCGTCTTCACACAGGACATATTGAACTTCACTAACTCACACGCCTGCTTTGCCTTGCCTTTTATATGGCAGAGTAAACAGTCTGATGAATGTTCTTGAAAGCGAATATTCGTGGCTTCGCCTTCTCGAAATCTCTATAAATGTAAACATCGTTGTTTCATTATTGTTCATTTTATACTGGTGTTTGTTGCTGTATTTTTGTTTACCATTTTAATGTTGAGTGATGTAAAAGCAAAACACCAGTATTTAGATTCTTCATTTTCGTAACAATACTTTGTTAGAACCGCATACAATCATCCAAAATATTTTAATTTGTATCCATTATTCTATGAACATTATAATGACGACTAATAAATGAAGCCCTAAATAATCAGTTACTGACAGAAAGGTTAACGATACTGTATTTATGTAGATGGATGGCTGATTAATCAATCCCCTTTCTTCTTTTGATATTTTCATTAATTCATAAATAAATCTTTTAATTTTGTTTCGGTTTTTTTTTTGATTTTTTAATTTAAACTCCCTATTAAAGTGTACATTTAGTCGTCATTAATTAATAAGAAATGAAACTTTAACTGCCACCATCATTCACTTTCAATTCGCATTCTTTACTTCATCATTTAACCCATAAATCCATCAAAAATTTTCAAACTTTTTAAATAAAAACAAAAGCGAGGGGAAAGAACTAAAAACTGACAGCAGCTACAAATTTCGTTGAAAGTAAAGAAACCGAAACCAATTTATCTATTATTCAATGAATATTTGTTCGAGTACAGGCTACGATACATATCTAATGGATACAAGGCAATCGTTCGGATCAATGGACTGAATGATAGACAGACAGACAGGCAGACAGACAGACATCTTGTAATTAATTTGATTGAATTTATAGGGCAATTCGTACATACGTACATACGTATGTACGTACATAGATAACTTGCTAAAGAACAAATAAAAAGCAAATGTACTCTCATATGCCAAAAACTTAAATGAAAAAAAGGAGGAAAATAAAACAAAAATTACAGGAAATTTAATTAATTTTTGCTCTTTAACAGATGAAGTTTGATGAATAAATGAATGAAGTTATTTAAGGAAAACACATACAAAGTAATCAATTAATTAACTTTGTTTGGTTTGGTTTTCTTCAAAGCCCTTTAAATAGATAGGTCTTCAACATGTGCCAATTCTTTATTGATGTTTTTAAATCTATGGCTTTAATGTAATCCGAAAGGTTTAAGCAGCAAAAGGGAGTAATTATGCCAAGCCTTTAAGTACACAATTAAATATGTATACTTAATCGATCATTTAATATGGAATATTTTGTCACCTTCTTAAACCAAATTATAATATTCCAAGCTTTAACTTTTGAAACGAGAAATTATAATATTTTTAACTTCTGTTCATCACAGTTTATCTTTTAAAAACTTTCTCAAAGGCATAATCGGGATATGGATCTCATCTAATGGAATCATTTGATCTTTCTAAGGATCCGTTACATTTCATGTGGTCTCCTTGAAAACCAATGCTCATTTTATCTAGATCGGAGCCGCAACCTCTAAAAAAACCGCTTAGAGGGCCATTTGTCAGCAAATTCTGAATACCTAACTGCCTTCGTATCCATATTACTTCGATCTTACTGTGCAGGCGTTGAGAGCATTGATCGATGTACAGTGCAGTGCACGTAGATATGAATAAGCGAGGTTTTGAAATTTCTTTTCCGAAGGCTTAGTCTTTAACATCTAATTAAAGTAATAATCCGCGTGGGAAACAGTGCAGTTATCGGACAGTCTGAAAGCGTCCAAAAAGGTCACGGTTATCAGTAGAATTACTCGAAAATGTAAATGTTAAGATCGTGTCTTTGGAAGTAACAGATTGCTCCGGTCAATATTTTCTGTAAGCTATTCTATTCCTCTTTTATTGAAGTTCACAATAGATATCTCAGCTCATTGATCGAATAACTCTAGAATCGAATACCGGCAAAGGACATTGAATTTATAATGGACAATATGCAATCGAACTGATTCTGCTCCCGCTAGGCGCATGGAACAAGGTCCATTTTAATAGTACATAAAGCACTCTGAACAATGGAACAAATTTCAAAAGGTTACCCTTGTACGTACTAGAAAAGCATTTACAAGACAGAACTAATACTCTTTAACAATTTCGGAGAGTTGCAGTTGGTAAAAAATCTACATTTCAAAACCTTAATGATCTGAGAAAGGTTTCCACCAGAGATCAGTAATGAATCGTTTTTTTGCTACTCATAAGTATCCATGAAGTTTTGGATGTAAATGACTCAACAATATTGAAATTTAACTATGTACTCTGATTCATTCGTACTCACTACAACGTTGATATATAAGTACAGGTTGTAATGAATATGCGTACAACGTTGACATCAAACTCATACCATTCGAAATATGTTTGATTTATAAGCCTACTCATTTAGATTCATAACTTTAGAAAAATACTTATAAATGATACGAGTGACGGGAATCATTCATCGTAATTTACAGTATTAGTTGTTGTTGCGTTTACAACAAAAGAACACAGACCCATAAGAAAAAAGAACAGAGCAGCAAGGAGAGCAAACACACAGTATGATAGTGTTCGTACGCGTACACTTATTTTATACATATTTTTAGGGTCGTGTAAATGTTGAGTTATGGAGAGTCGAAATCAGCAATATCATACGTGTTGTTAAGTATGATGTACGATGAGTACTTCAAACTTTGAATACGAGTAGAGGTGGTTCCATGATATTAAAATAAGTATGAATGGGTATAAGTATCAGAAATTATAAGTATGATTCGATTCAATTTATCTTTTTGAATACTAATTGCTGATCTCTGGTTTCCACCTTGGTTTCCCTGCATTAGAAGTATTGCTACAGCAATAGTCTCTTCACTGCTATTATTCTTGAATATCTTTCCCAAGTTTTTCTTATTCTTGCTCTGTTTCTGTTTCTTTCCCCCCTAAAATGTCCAGTAAGAATAACTAGTAAAAGAAAAATGATTTTGAGCGGATGTTTTAATGAAGCGTAACACCACATATGACTGAACAGTATGATTATAAACACATACAATGTCATGCCATAGCCTATCATATCATATCAAAAGATGATAATGACAATGCTAATGATGTTTAATGATAATGATGATTACATGATGATGAGTTTAAGTTAATAGTAATTTTGTTTCTTATTTAACTAAAACACATGCGTTATTTTCGTCTTTAATGGTTGGTTGGTTGGCTGGTGGTCGCTATAAAATTGGACATTTTTTGTTGGAAAACCTTTCATAATGTTTACATTAAAATATTTTCATGATAATTTTCCAATAATTTATATGCCTCTTATGCTTGTCGTAAAAACACAAAAAAAAAGCTTTTAAAAGTTCTCATACACATACTCGTACATGTTTTGTTTATGGCTTCTAATTTGCATTTTCCTATAAAATAATGAAAATTCGAAAATCTTAGGCATGAGAAGTTTTATAAGGTAACCTTCGCCCTTCGATTTTTATTCAAATTTTAAAAAATACCAGCCCTGACGATTTTACCTTGGTTGTTTTGTTGTTGTAGTTTTTGTATGTGATTCTTAAGCTTTTTCGCCTTGAGCGAGAACAGTCGTCGTGTGGTTTACACCCAAAAAAATGTTTTTTTTGATTCATTCAAGTGATGTGCGTAAGAAGAAAAAAAAAATAGATTTTCTTGTTCATGTTCAATTTTTATGACTTTTTTTGTTATTTTTGTATTAGAAATCTTTTTGGATTTGTTTGGCTTTTCATAGTGGTCGAAGTGTTGCCAAATACATCTAAACATTCGAGCAAAAGAGCAATAAAGGAATGCATTGTTTAGAAGAACACAATTTGTAATGAAATGAAACACGCCCAAATGGTATCCTGCACTGCAAAGAACTTAAAGAAACATTGGTTTTTGTATTTGAATGGCTTGGATTGATCAAATTTGGAATTTTCTTTTCATTAACTTTGTTGCCTTTAGAGGGTAGCTCAATAACGTCACAGAATTTTGTGCCATTGTTTCCTTGAAATTGTCAACTCTGCTATGTGAACTCGAAATGCTTCGTTTACTAAAAATACAGTGCGACACCAAATAAATATCAGATTTAGAAATCTGTTGAAAGGAAATCGCCGTAGAAATATTTTTAAAATTTTCGTTTTGATATCTGACCAGTGGTTTGTACCGTTTGAACCTTATAAGCCAACACACTACCTAATAGACTACGGAGACTTCAAAAGTTTTAATAAACGAAGTAAATTTAACTAAATTTGGTAGGCGACGACCTAGATCTAATAGTTATCCCACAAACAGTGCATTTTATATATTTTTGATTTTTATGATTTCATTCTTTTAAATAACTGTGATAATAGTACATTTTGTGTTTGCTTGTTTGTTTGATTTTCTAAATTATACACAAATATAGTTTTAGATTCATTTGTTTTTTGTTTTGTTTTTAAATCATAACTATTGAAAAACATGCCACTGACTACTGAATCTACGTATGAATAAAAATGTAAATGATTGTCTGACTGTCTGTTTGTCTATCTATCGACAACACCGATCCTCTATTGGCTCACAGTATGATGTACTGCCTGCTATAAATGTATGCCTAAGTATTCCACAATTATTTCGTTTTTGTTTCCAATTAGAAAATAAACCACATACTCTTATACGGACGGACGGTCGGTCGGTATAGTATTTTTATGTTAATTTTCTTTAATTTTATGGATTTTATGCGTTAAATTTGCATACGTTTGCTCTCTCTCTCTCTCTGCCTCTGTTTGTGATAATTTATTAAATAATTTTCCCATTCTGATCTGCTTTCTCCCTTCGTCTTACATGTTGTTGTTGTAAAATATTTCATAAATTTTGTTTCAATTAAAATATTTTCTGTAGTCTTGTGTTGGGATTTTGATTATCCAGTTTCTGTGTGAAGTATTTCAAATACTTTTGTTTTTTTTTAATACTTTTATTACTTGAATGTGTATTCATTTAGGAGGGGATTGTATGTATGAGTATTTCATTCAAATTGAAGGTCATGTGTAATACGTTCGGATATAAAACAGAGAAATTAGATTATAAATCAAAATCAAAAACCAAATAGTAATATAATTCATCTGAATCGTAATTATTGCTATTAAATAACAATACAGGGGCAATAAATGATAATGAAAGCATTTAGAAGAAATGAGAATTTTATTAGAAAAAGAAAAACAATATTTTTTGTTTTTAAAATTGTATCGACTGAAGAGGCACAAGTGGTCAATACTGCCGATATATAAACTGATTTACGTATACCATATAGATGAATGAATTGAAATTAAGTCGGATTATATGAACATCAAGTCGTCGTTGTCTAGTCTAGTAGGTAGTGTGTTGGCTTATTAGACGAGAACAATTATGTGAACAGTTAGCATTTATGAGACGAGTATGCACGTCATTTGTGTTGAGTGTGTCTCTTTCGATATTTCAGCAGCAACAACATTCGACCTGTGAAAAAATCTATGCCACAAGTAGTATTTCTTCCCACAAATAAATCAAATCAAAAGTGTTCCCTGAAATGATGGCTTTGATCTCTCTGCACGCATCTGCATCTGTCTGGAAATGGGTGAAAAGTTTATCACAACTTTTATACGAATACATTAAACTTAGTAAGTGTGAGCCCCTATCTGTTTTTCATCTGATATATTTCCTTCATTGTTTATTTGGTAAATTATCATTCAATTACGCCGACAATAGCATTCAATCAATTTGTTCAACACCTCAATTAATAATTTCTTGTTTGGTTGCTTCGCGTTTTTTTCTTTCTTCCTCTCGCATCCATTTAATGATGGATTTATTTCAATGGAAATGACCGATGCATAAACAATTAAAAAAAGCCGTGCTGTTGCTGCTGCTCTTTTGTTGTTGTTGTAAACTTTAAAAGCAATATTTTTTTTTTGTGCATCAAATGCAGCTGACAATAATTCGCCATGGACTGGTCCCCACCCGCGGTGCATGCGTGTGTATATTGCATATGAAGAGGATGTAAGCATTTCAATTGGATTTATTGTGGTGCTGCTGTTTCGTGGTTTTGTTTTTGCGTTTTTAGAAGATGTTCCTGTATACAATTTGGAAGTTGAGAAAAATATTAAAATTGGTCATGCATTGTGTGCAATACTTTATTTTTTTTTACCTCTCTAAAGTGTTTTTACTTTGTAAAAAATAAAATAAAAAATTATTGCAACGAAATATTGCAATTTTAAAAGTTCAATACGAAATTTAAAAGCGCTGCCTTGGATTATTGTTCGATATTTTAGAAATTTCTACATTCAACGACGAAAGTCGCCAATAAATGTGCTCACAGCACACTTTCTTTTAAGGAAAAAACAACCGTATGATGTAACCGTACTAAGTAACTTGACAGAATTTTTTTTTGCAACAAACTGAATAGCAAATCTCTCTTGTAACCTTAGGCCCATAGTGCATTATGGATTCAGATTTTGCCAAGTGTAGGGTACTATCTACACAATATTCCTTTTTTTTTGAAAATGTTATTAAAAAGCTTAAATGAAAAGAAGTATTATATGTGTATACCGCTGGCAAATTTGTCTTAATAGGATTACAAACAGACGCATGGCTGGACAGACGCTAAACATAATTGCACAAAAAAAAAAAAAAGAAAAGAAACTGCATAACGGATTAAATTGCTCTGGCGGTGGTGGTGATGATGGTTCTTGTTCTCGTTTTGGTTCTTTTTTAAAAAGGAATCTGGTGCATAAAAAATTCGTTTAACTTTGATGTTGTGTGTGCAACTTTTTTGTTTGTTCTTGTTTTCTTCTTTAAACCAGATAAACAGTAGAGGGTGTTAAAGAAATTTAGTTTAAAACAAATAAAATCTTTATTTTAAATGTAAATGAAATAAAAAACTGAAAAAAATATGTGAACAATTTTATTGCTGCGCCAGCATTTCTAGGCGTATAATGCGTTTAAATAGTCATGGCAAATTAAACACTTTGATAAAATGTTCTTAAGTTTTCTAATTTCATTTAGTGACACTAAACTGAATTTAGAAAAAAAAAACAACAATAAATATTACACCTTGACTAAGGTAAAAAAGTTGACAACGACTTTGACAGTTTTTGTTATAAAAATTTCCTTTTAGAGGTGCGAAGAAAGAAGGAAGACTAGTATTACAATATTGAACAAAGTTTCTTCGTAAAAATTCGTTAAAAATAATCACTTTAAATGAGAATCGAACATGAAATTCCCTGTATATCCTTATGAAATAGGAATCTTTGCTTTTCACACCATCTGAAGAGCTATGTACGGTAGTTGTTTCGTAAAACCACTTGTTTTTTTTTATGATATTCGCCATGAGATTGTTTTTAAATGTCAAAAAAAACCTAAATGAATGTCTAGAACAATAATGATTAGCATTTGCATGACGGTTATACACGTCACATGTGTTTAGTGAGTTTCTTTTTATATTCCAACTTTCAATATTCGTTGCAGTAGAGTCCCATCATATTTTTACAGAGTACAGAATTCCGTTCTACATTAAAACAAGACTAGAGCAGTAACGATTAGCATTTATATGACGGTTATATACGTCATATGTGTTTAGTGAGTTTCTTTTAATATTTCAAGTGCCGACATACATTACAATAGAGCCCTATCATATTTTACAGCAGATTACCCTACTAGTATTATTTTCTTGCTGTTTTTTTAAATTTAATTTTCATCCCTCATCACACGGTGTCTGGATGCAATTTTCTCATCAGTAAAAAAGTCATCGAAAATTGTTGTTTTGTTCTTAGTAAGAGAGATGTGGTGGTTATAACTATAAAAACAATATTTTCTTTGCCTTCTGCTCAAGAAACAAGATAAAAAATTATGGAAATCCTTTTGTTATCACCTCATAAAAATTTTGTTTTTTTTCCAAAGAATAAATAAACATCGATGGATAATATTTTTTCAATTTTTTTCTGCTTCGACTTAAACAAACATTAAAACGAAGGCAATAAAAGCAGACATTTAATGGCTTTATTTTCATAATGAAAAAAAATATCGAATAAAAATTTGTATTCCCTAAAGAAGGAGTTTAATAATGTGGGAGCTACAAGGAATTGAATGCTTTTTCGCACATTAATTTTCCAGAGAGTGGGAAAATAAAATGAAAATAAAATTTATGTAAACTGTTTTAAGACCACCAAGGGGTTTAAGCTAATTTAGTAGATAATTAAACCAAAAAAAAAGACAAAATGTTTCTTGAATTTTTTGTTTTTCTTTTGTTTTTCCCTCAAAATACATGTTTTATGGCAGATATGTTTAAAATTTTTAACGCTTTTTCGTTTGTAAATCGTTTTAATTTCTTTGCATTTTTTAATGAAAATGTTTGTTTTTTTGTTTTTGTTTATTTGAAAATGATTTCGTATTTTATGTTGAATGTTTTTGTTCTTTTCTTTTGTTGTTCTTTCTTGTAGTCGATCGCGCCATGAGTCCAGCACAATCAGAAGATTCTGGTTTGGCACCAGATCGTGGAACTACATACGCAACCATAACATTGCCACGAGATAACACCACAAATATGGGCATTACATTGGCAGGTGAGTTAAAGCATACCAAATTAGAATTCTTAATAATACGAGGAAAAATTTATTTTTTTTCCAATCACTTGAAGAAGAGTTAAGACGAGCTTTTGAGCAACATGTTTGAAGGTTTCAAAAGTCAGTGTCTTGTAATTGTTTGAGTGAAAATTGTGTTCAAAACGGTGTATTTATGAACACTGTATACGATAAAAATTTATTCTTGACAACTTACATACATACATTACATTATTACAACCCTTCAGTCAGGATTACGACCTAGCTTCTTACACCACTTATGTTGTGTGTGTTAAATTTATACATGCGCGGCGGGACCTACAGTTTAAAGTCGATTCCGAACGACAGATTTTTGAGAAACTTTTCATTTACTCTCAGAGTTTTTGCCAGAAATATGCTGAGAGGAAGTCGCCAAAGAAAGATTTCTTTCATATTTTCGTTTTGATGTTTGACCTGGGGTTTGAACCCGGGCCTTACGTCTAATAAACCAACATACTACCAACTAGACTAATGCGACTTCAACTTGACAACTGAACCGCAATTAATCTCCTATAAATTATTGTTGGTTCCTATACGCCCTAAATGTGTTAGTCAGAACATTGAATATGGATATGATAATTAAATCTTCCAATTGTACTAGGAGATCTAATATTACGCTATCTATTCTCCTTCATATCCAATTTAAGTCATACGGACATGAAATAAATAGCTAAACTGAAAACGGTTAAGTCTGAGTAGCTAGGATATAGAAATCCCTGGCGTGACATTTTGACTCCAAGTCTAAATGAAGTTATGCTGACGTGTAAGCCGTGAAATTTCTCATCCTAGTTATCTCTGACTACGGCTGAGGCTGGTTACGTAAACTTAATAGGAATAGGACCACACATTCTCAATTAAATGGACAAAGGAACTCATAGAAATCAGTTTTTTTTTTATTCGAACTGCTAAAACTATGTTATGAACTTGTCCGCAATTTCATTTCCAAATATTTTAGTACAGTGATCAACCATTCTAGATGTTCTTCGAACACCATATCTCGACGTTATCAATTTATAGCTGAATGTCTATGCTGAATATTCATTCCAGTTATTTTTGTTTTTGGATGCTATAATAAAGCTGAACAGCATCTGATGTAAACTTCAGTAGTGGTTAGAAGATCTACATTCTCAAATATTAAACATCGGCACCTATTTTTAAGCTTTTAATTGACTAGGTTATGTTGGATGTATAATCCCCTATTAACATGGAGGCTATTAATCGACCTAATAATCCAAAAAAGACAAATTCTTTTTAATAAATTTCTTATCCTCCAACACCTCGTATGATCTCCCAAGTATTTCAGAATATGCTGCAGTTTCCTCTTACATCTCAGGGTAAATCCTCCAAGTGTCGTTTCATGACCTACCTGTGCATTAAGGTATACAGTGTTTCCCACAGTGTTATAACTCAAATAAGCAGAGCCGTTACACGATTATCTTAATTTAAGTATTGCTGATCACAGAGAAGTTTTGTAGCCCTCGCTATATTGCGAACGATCAATACTTCATTGGCAATAAATATTAACATTACCACCCTCCCAGAAGAAAAAAAATATTCCTTTCGTCGACTTCCCCTCAGCAGATTTTTGGCCAAAAACTCTGAGACTAAATAAAATTTCCTTGAAATATTTCTCAGAAATCTCATGGACAAAATTAAGACACGCAACATGAGTGGTATGAGAAGCTACGTCGCAATTCTGAAGGGTTATAAGTAAGTAAATAGAGCCGTCTTCCATTTTATCTGTCTATTTCTTTACCTATTATCCCTTTCACAGTAAAGCCTATCAAACAAACTCTTCCTGAGATCGTTTAAAATAAACAACTATTAATCAGAGAAGTATGTATTTCTTCTCATCATTGTATCAAGGATAGTGTGTGTGTGTGTGTGTGAGAATATTAGTAGGTTAAGAGTGTCCTGTGCTACTTTTTTTATTTTATGATATATTTTTAGTTCCTAAGCTCCTAAAATTAGAAAAGAGTTTATTCGTATGTCTATATGGTTATAAAATTTTGTGATGCACTGTAATATAATTTAATTTGCTAATTAAACCATATTTCCTTCCTTTTGATTTCAAATTGGCGTAAAGAAAAATTTGAAAAATGAAAACATATTAAATCATCAACATTTGCATTCGAAATCACATTCACATTCACATGCGGGTTTTTTAATGCTTCATTAAGCAAAATTGTAACAAATTATGGCGCAAACAAAAGTGGCATTCAAGTTTTCATATGAAAAATTAAAAAACGAAAGAACAAAAACAAACACAAAAACCATTTAAAAGTGAAACTGAAACTGTTTCATGTTGAAGATTTATGAGCAGAAATTTACCTCTTTACACACGCTATCAAAACGCTCAAAAATAAATATTTATTTCGAAAACATTTGCTTTTAACACACACTCCTCTACAACACTACACAACACTTGTACTGGTAAGGGGGGGGAATCAAAGAGATGAAAGGAGTGGAGTGAGTAAAAGTTTATATTTTCCATCACTCAAACCAATACGATAAACAAATAAATAGACTGACTGACTGACTGACACACCGACTAACATACAGACGAGTACGTATACAAAAAAATAAACTCCAAAGAAAAATTCGTGAGTTTATCGTGAAGAAGATTGGGACGAAAAATCAGAAGCAACTGGGAACTGACAGCTGTCAAATCTTGTTTATCTCATACACATACACGAACACAAACACACTCTTCTTTTGAGCCACACATAAACAATTTCGTTGAAGTATTTCAATTTTCCTCAAATACTACTTACCGAACTGGCCATACTTTAACCTTCGGCGCACAAGCTGCCGTAACTTTATGAAATTTCAGAAATCTTAAGAGTTCAGTTGTCTATAATAAACCAACAATTTCATAAAGTGTGTTGATAACATTATTGCCAGTTTTTTTTTCTTTTTTGTTTATTTACAATTAAAATTTCTTCTTTCCGCATCCGATTATGTTTTCTGTCTTCGCTAACATTTGCTAACATTCAACCTACTTTCAGGCCCATATTTGGTTGGTTTTCCTGTAAAAACAAATTTACATTTTGGCACTTCCGTCAACGTTTTCTGTCAATATCTGTTTACATTATGGTTGTTTTTGTGGTTGTCTTTAATACAAAGTGGCATAAAAATAATATTGTAATTGCAATTTGGGTACAATCCTTTAAGAAATGAAGGAAATTGAACAAAGTTTATCCAAAGGTTTAGTTTCGAGATGTATCTGCAAAAGATATCAACTGAAACACGATCATAAGGCAGCAAAATAAAATGTTGAAATCGTGATGAAGTAATATTCAGAATAGTCTTGCTAACCGATTCTTATGCTACAAGTTCGATAATGGAAATGAATCAGACTTCGTTGCTGTTGGAGTTCTGTTCTCGAACCATTATTGAATAACGTTATGTATGACACTACATATGTTAGTTTTATAATACCTACTGATCGCCAGAATTAAAGGTCATGTGAACACATTTGTATGGCATTTTCCATCACACTTGTCAGAACTGCCGCCGATAGATCTCCATATTACTTATGGAGGACTTCAATAGTTGCAGGTTTGATAGCACAGACTTTTCAAACCCCTCAAAAAAAGAGCTATTAAATCGGGAGATCCCAACGGCCAGTCTCTATCTCCAAAATGATAAATGTTGTGTAGGTATTGCAGTATGTGCCATTTTCTTAGAACTACAATGTTTTACATTCTCAATTCATCCAGTTGAGGTAGGAGAAAGTTGTTTGATCGGCCATACAGATTCCCGATGGACAGTTGCCTTTGAATAGGTAGAGGATTAGTATGGCTTCAGCAAAATTCTCTCGTTCTCAATACTCTAGCCACAGCCTCGAAATTGTGACAACGACTGCTTCTGAACTGCCAAGATCAAACGGAATCTCGTGTTTTCTTATGGTCTTTTAAACCAGCATTGAAACGCTGTAGTGTTTAATGAGTTGTTATCGGACGACCGGATAATTTGCGCTGCACTATCACCACTCACACTAACCGTCATTTATAGATGCCTTTTACCCACCACTAGCAGTGGTCTCTGAATCTAAATCTGGTGAAGCTGATGTTGCCCACATAAACCGAGACCACAAGAGAGAAATTCTAATTATTGGAGATTGTAGGTTTGATTGAGTTCTTTTGGAGTTCATCGAATAGCTGTTCGTAGTGACGGATAAGTGTATAAACTTGCCAATGGCCTAAGCAGAATTATATCGAATTTGTGTTACAAACAAGTGTAACAAATTCAGTGTGATTGTATTGTGTATTGTGTATTGGTTATGTAAAGGAAGACACTTAAGGATTTACAGTGGGTATCAGAACAAAGGTTTATGAACATAAAAATATCAAATAAGACAAAAATTCAGATATTATGTGCACAAACCGAACGGAATGACCTTCGAGAGAATGAAAACGAAATCAGAAAATTATTCCTGAACACATGTTGGGTCCTATTAACTGATGTACGATATGTAGTCGGATGGATAAATCGAAATATAGTAGGCATCTCTCCACTGTCAATATCATTTGAAGATTTATAAGTACAGGTTGCAATGACTATACCTCATATATACCTCATGAATACTTATAAGCATTAGAAATTATTAGTATGATTCTATTCTACTCATCTTTTTGAATACTATATGCAATATGCTATTGCTGATCTATGGTATGAAATGACTTTTGACTCACTCGGTATGATGTTTTTAAGTCGTCCACATTATCAAATGATTTGATTGATTTTATTTCATTTTTTTCTTCCAAATTAATAACCACAATTAATATTTTTTAAGAACACTTGTTCGAATAATTGGAAATACATTTGTTTTCATTAATTTTTCGTTTTTTTAGAGTGGCATTAAAAAAATTTTAAGTACTTGAAAGTCGGCAAAATCTTTTTATTTTTTTTTTATTTTTTTTTTTTTGGAAGAGAGTCAGTTCTCGAAGACATACTTTTTTCAAGTGGTTTTTAGAATCAATAAAAAAACAACATATTTTAAATAAAACACAACACAAACAACATGTTAATTTATATTGCGTTATTTAGTATTGGTTTTCTCATTTCTTTTTTAAAAATATTTTTCTCATGTTTGAAGGAAGAAATGCTTAAATATGAAGAAAATGGTTTCAGAACAATAATTTGGAAATTTCTTCACTTATTTTTCTTGCCGTTTCAGAAATTTACTAAAACTTTTATTTATTATTAGTTGCATAATTATGATTGGTTAATCCTACTCGTTCTTGGCTATAGCTAGACTAGAGGAATGTTATTTTTAATTCGATTCATAGTTGACTGGTTGGGCGGCTTCGGACATGAACAGAATAACGTAGAAATTCTGGGCAAGGCTGGGTGGAAGACGTACGGTAACTCTGCTTAAACTCCTCAGAAGTAAGCCATGATTGTTAACGGGCATTGCATTATGGCGCATTGGTCTTGAACACCTCGCGAATGATTTATGTAGAATCTGCAGAGATTAGGTGGATGATGAGACTATTCCTCGCCTACTCTGTATCGTTTTTGTATTTTTGTTCATATTTCGTTTTGTTGGAGATATCTGGGCTGGGGTCTGAACCACGGTCTCACGTCCAATAAGCCAATACATTAGCGATTAATCTACGGCGACTTTGTTCTTGCAGTTACGAATTTGCGTCTTAGAAAGTTTTATAGAAATCACCGTGTAAACCTCTTTTTAAGCTATCCATTGCTTTTCAGTCATCATGTTCTTTGAAATAAGAAAATTAGGGCGCCCCCAAATGGCAAAATCAGGAACACAATCGTGTGAAGACTAAGCTTGAGACGCATTGGGGACATAGTGGGACTTAGTTGTGCACCTAATGCACTCCCCCTCCTTTCACATCATTCTTGCCACTTCATTTGCGAACTTTTGTTATCGTTTTGCATGATGTAAGGCAAACATAATAAAAGTAAAAGACGGTTAACTTAGATATGTAAGTCAGTTTGCAAAGGAACATCTCAATAAAATTATTATCCCATATGCTTCAGTTTACAGTCTTTTTAAGAAGTGAGAATAAAAAGGAGGAAATATCATAACAATGTTGCCAAAAAGTTGACACAGGATTGACTATCGCTATGCATCAAATAAGGCTGGCATTGGATGCCTTGCACAGTGTCTAGAATTAGACCTAAGTAAACAATAAAAATTGTTTCATTTAAAGGCATGAGGCTGCCAAAATAATTGAGCAATAAAATTCAAATTTAAAAACGGAACTGATGTCAATTCCTTTTTGTTTTATTATTTTTTTTTTGTTTTCTTAATTAATCCCATTTAGAATTGAAGCAGAAAGTAAAAATCTTTTTGTCAAATTTATTTGATTTACGATCAGAAAATTTATGGCCAAAAATATGGTCTCAGAAATGTAAGTAAAAATTTGATTTTTTTTTTCATTTTTTCTTTTAAAAATTAAAATCCAACCCACTTTTAAAAATATTGGTTCCTTTCTTTAATTAAAACATTAAATGTGTGTTCAATTTTACTTTCAAATTCAGAAATTTCAGATTTAATATAATTTTTTTCTTTTTTTGCTTTTATTGATGATTTATGTTTTTTAATACGAATAAAAAGAATAAAAAAATGAAGTGAATCTTTTAGTACGCCAGCGGGTGTAAATGAATTTTTCTGTTTTATTTTTCAGTTTCTGTTGCTGTTTTATTACTTGTCACAAATTTTAAGAGCCACTGTAATTTATATTTTTGAAAAACAAAAAAAAAATTGTTTATTTTATTATTGTTATTAAAAATTTAATGTTTTTGTATTTGTTTTTTTTAAGTAACTAAATTTCGTGTGTGCTTTGTTGTTAATTTCTTTTATTGGATCCATTAAATCCTACAAAGTAGTATGAGTGGCAGTGGGTGTTTTATTATCCCCCAGCCAGCACATCAGTGTACTTGTAAATCTTGTAAATAAAAAACAAACAAAAAAATTATTTAATTTGGATTTAATTTGGAATTGAAATTTTATTGGAGACATGTTAAGAGACTAATAGTGGTGCCATGAAATTTCTTTTTGACTACAGATTTTTTTATGCACGATATGACAACTGTCATACAGAGAACTCTGTTTGAAAACCTTTTTATCTGTAAATCATAAAATGATACATATTTTGTATTCTCTGCTTGAACATGAAAATGAATGCGTATGCATATACATAAGAAACTACTAATTGTCTACGCAACTTCATTTTCTTATGGCTACTTAGTCTTGTCATTATAAATCATTGGAGATCATCAGATAATATAGGCATTTGTCTTAATTTTTTATATTTTACTTCAGTGTTTGCTTTTGGTCGTTTTCAATATTCTTCTAAATTATTCAATCATAATATGTGTTCAATATGTTGTAAGGGAGTGTCAAGAGTTTCATGCAAAACCTAACATTAAGCCTGAACTTTATTAACGAATTGGCAATCAATCAATGTGTTGTAATAGAACAATTAGTTGCAACTCAGATTAAAGTCTAAACCTATAAAAACCCCTATCAGAAGAAGTAAGTGGCGATATATTTCAAGATAGTGGCCAGAGGAACAAAGATAGGAACGAAGATAGGAAGGAAGATAGGAAGGAAGATAGGAACATAATTCCCATTGTTCTAATAGGAAACATGGAGCCAAAACAAATAAATGCCGTTCGGATCTATGGAGAGCTAATACTGGAGATTGTTTGATATTGTTTCGCTTGAAATTTCATTTTTCAGATAAATACATACATTTACGTATTTATACATACATACATTATGTATTTACGTATGTACGTATATAATATTACTGATTATTACAACCCTTTACACAAAATTACGGCCCACCTTCTCACCCCACCTATGTTGTGTGTGTTAATTTTAATCTATGACCGGTGGAACCTACAGTTTTCTTGAAAAACTTTTCGTGGCAATTTTATTTGCTGAGATGAATCCGCCTTGAGAAATAACTTTTTTTTTTCTTGTTTCGTAATGTTCGAGATCTCTGGGTTGCATCACGGGGCTGTAGTCCAATAAGCCCACACTACCTGTTAGTCTACTGTCACTTTACATATTTAATTTTATATTTTCTCATAGTTAAGAGCTATAATGATAAAGGAATGCTGAGTATTATTGTGACAAAAAATTTCTAATATATTCGAAAACATTTCCGAGTATTTCTGTGTGTGTTTTGTTTCCATTAAAAAAAAGGAATTATTTTCCAAAATTGTGTTTTGGTCCTTTGCAAAAATATTTTATTGCAAATTTATTTAAATTTTTGCATTTTACAATACAATGTTGCCAGCTTATGAAAATTAAAAATTTCCCCCATTGTGGCAGAAGTCATTCAAGGAAGTATGTAAAACAATATTAAAATATTGTAAGTAAAGAAGTAGATCATTAAATTATAAAAATATTAAGAAAAATATTTTAAAATCATATTAAATATGACTGACCAAAATGTCTAGACGTTCAGCAAAAAAAATAAAAATAAAAAATATTATTATTATTTATTTTTATTTTTTGTTTTGTTTTTTTTTTAAATAATGTATGCACGGGTACTTACTGCCTGTATTCGACTGAAACAACAGAACAGAACAGTACAGAATAGAATTATGAATCTTGACGACACATTATCCATGCGTAACAGAAATTTTTAAATACAAATGTATCTGCAGAATTGTATCTTGTATCTAGACGATGAGCCATAACGAGAATACAAAACAAAATAAAAAAAAATTGGCACATGGCAGAGAAATATACACGAAACACATCTACGAAATAAAAACAAAAAATATCTAAATTTTGATACAAGAAAACCCCATTCAACAACAGTAGTCAAAAAGAAATCAAGACAAATTATTTTCTAAACAAAAAAGAATGAAATTTCTCAAATACCGGCAAATATTACCGGCGCATACATATGTCATCACTTGTCAAGAGGCGAATTTGGAATGACCTACACATGTACATAGGTATACTACTACTGGTATAACCATATAAAATCTAATAAAGGTTTCTTAACAAAATGATTTTTTGCTATAATTGACTTGTCACACATCCTACGTTGCAAATAATTTTGTTCATTATATCAAGTCAATTGAATTAAATCATCACAATAAATCTTATGAATCATCCACTCATTCATTCATTCATCCCCTAAGCATATGCAATGTTTATAAGCAAATGTTGACAAACAATAAATGTTTCGAAACATTCAAAGCAACATGTTAACTTTCGAAGTAAACAGAAAGTAAATAGAAATATTTTTTTTTCATCAAGATGTGTGGGCTTGGGTTTGAACCGTGGCCTCACGCGTAATAAGCAGGCACTATCTACTAGACTACGGGGAGATCGTTTTCCTAAATTCGGGGTTAAGCCAAAAATTGATTGAATGGCCTTTATTACGATGATTTTTTTTTCATAATTTTGTATAAAGATCTCCAGCCAGACCTGTGATTTGATCTTACTCCATAGTTTTGTTCACTAATTGATGTAAAAATCAAAAAGATGATCCTGAAGCTAAATTCTATCGACAAATTGTCACCTTTTCATGCTAGCAAAGCACCTGTTGCTTGTTATTATCCATTCATCCATTATAATCCACTATGGACATTTCCGAATCGATGAATACTGGGTTTTGATGGACCATGTAGTCACAAACAGCAGATCGATTATCAAATTTTCAAATCAGCAGTTTATGATCAATCAATGAGTGGAATACCGATCAGTCTGATCAGACCTGGCACTAGGGTTGCGGGCAATAATTTTGATGTTATCTTTGTCAAATCATGTTAGCCAACACTGATTGTATATTTGTTATACAACTAAGTTATGATTTCCTTCTTCTATCATCACTGACAACATGTCTCAATACTTGAACAGCTGATGTCTGTAATAATACATACATACAATGGATATTTTAATAAAAATTATTTACACAAAACGAAAATTAACATTTTCTCAGTATTTTTTATGTCCAGCTTTTTTTTGTTTTGTCCAGCTTTTTAAAACCCAATGTCCAGCTTTTTGCGAATCAGAATCTGGCAACCCTACCTGGCATCCATAAAAAGGTGGATTTTGCAGGCTTTCAAATTAGCCGAAAAAAGCTTCCTTACTTGATTTTTAACTTCGTAGTTGATTTGAGTGATCGTCTAGCATTTATCAGCAATACATATCGTATACATCTCGGGTCACTTTTTTAAATAATTGTGTGCGATCTGTGGTCAAATGACAAATGCGTTTTGGACGCCATTCAAACTGTTAAAAAAAATATGCAAAACTATACGTAGAATTTCTGTGATAATTTATTTAAAAACATTTCAAATTAACAACAGAAATGTACGGAAGTTGATTATTTTTCAAAGACAAAAAACAAGAAAGAAAGAAAACTTAATAAATATTGGCACCCCAATGAGGCAAAAAGAAAAGCGAGAAATTCATTGAAGAAAAAGTTGTGAAAATCTAAGCCAGACACACTAACAACTACAACAGGAAATATATTTCGAATTTTTGTTTTTAAAATTTAAGAAACTTTTTTTTATTTAAATAAATAAAAGAATAGAACAGAATAACGAAGAACATTTGCTTTTTATCAGACGCTGTGGCTTATTGCGATAGACATTCAAATCGATTGCAAGTGAAATTTATACTTCAGACACGACATTCAAACGAAACGAAATAAGAAAAACAAATAAAAGAGTATTTTTATTTCTTCTATTTTGTATGTTTAACACAATAATTTGTTTATTTTAAAATGAAAAACACATTAATTTTTAAATATTTTCTCTTGTTTAAATAGAACGCAACGACCTCTCGTATCCACCTGTTATTGCTTCTTTAAGTCCACTGGGTCATGCTGCTGATTTTCTAGCGCCCGGAGATCGTCTTCATCAAATTGGCGGCATTTCTACCATCGGCTTAACGAATCAACACATTATGAGCATGCTGTGCGGCGGTGGTTCAGCAGATGGTCCTGCCGTTGTTGAAATTGAATATTCCCTGCCCGAATACAGTGAGTTACAAAATTTTACATTTAAATTAAAAATTAAAAACAATTTCTTGGCAAATTTAACTTATCTCACATCCTACGTTGCAAATAATTTCGTATTTCAAGTTAATTGAATTAAATCATCACAATAAATCACATGAATCATCCACTCATTTATTCATTCATTCATCCCCTAAGCATATGCAATGTTTACAAGCAAATGTTTATAAACATATGTTTATACATACAATAAATGTTTCTAAACATTCAAAGCAACATGTTAACTTTCGAAGTAAACATTAATTTCTTAAAATATTGTCATGTATTGTTATTGTAACAGTTAAAATTATATGTTGAAATATTTTAATTATATTTTTCTAACACTTTGATTTGTTAGAAAATTCGTTCCTTTCCCCTTGTCGTACATTTTAATGCAGCAGCCCTTCAGGTTTATTTTAAAACTAAGCGTGTCTATTCTAATCTTTCAACACTTTTAATTGCATTCTCTTTCAATTTTTTTGTTTTCTGTTCTTTCCCTTATGAAATGTTTAGTTTCCCAAAATAGTTTGTGTGTAACATCGAAATTGGCTCAAATAACAGTGGAACGAGAAAGTGGTTGTCTAGGCCTAACACTACGCGGCGGTGGTGATTATCCCTTGATTGTAACACATGTGCGGCCTCATGGCCCTGTTTATAAAACGGGTCGAATAAAACCGGGTGATCGTTTGTTAAGAGTCGATAATGTAAGTATTTTCTGAATTGATTTTCTTGTAATTTTCTTAATTTTTTCGAAATTCATTGATTAAAAGGTCTCCTTAATTGGCAAAACATTGGCCGAAGCCCAGCAGATAATTAAATGCGGCGGCCATGTTTTGGGCTATACAAACCTAACCATTGAATATGATGTTTCTGTTGTGCAAAGTGTTGAATTTTCCATGGGTCCATTGCTGATAGAGATCGAGCGGCCCATGAACGATAAATTGGGTTTGGTTTTGTGTAATTATACATCAGCAGCTGGTCTGACTGATCACAACAAAATCGACGAAGTTAGTCAAGCGGGCGTGTATATAGCAAGTATTTTACCAGCCAGTATAGCAGATCGGTAAGCAGATTAAAATTTTTCTTTCTTTAAATTTGTTTTAAAATAATTTTTGTTTGTTTTTTTAATTAAAATTCCTTTTAAAATCATCTCTTTCTATACATATGTATAATAGATGTGGTGCTTTAACAGTTGGCGATCAAGTACTTTCCATAGATGATATAAATATAGAAAATTCTACCTACACTCCGGATGAAGTCATGACCATATTGGATACCAGCTCTGGCAGGGGTTACACACAAATGCAAATAATGCCAGCCCATGCCTTGGCTAGAAGGGGTAAGTAACACAGACACAGCATCTAATAAATTTCCCAAAGGTGGACAATTAAATACCCGAGAAACAAGACATTACAACATATCATCTAAAAGAAGGAAAAACAACAATAACAAAAACAAGAAAAATATAATAATAATTATGAAGAGTAAACAAGTAAAACTGAAACATAAAATAATACAGAGAAATCATCATGTTTTTCAAGAAGATGTAGCACAGAACTGAGGGAAGGACAGACTGAATAAAAAAAAAAAAGTGAAAAAGTGAAAGGGAAAAACAAATTTGTAGCGACACATAAATGAGTGAAAAATTGGTTTCTTGACAGGAACATACATGTCGACTTTCAAGTTAACATGGCGCCAAATATGTGGAAAATCACAAGCCACGAGACACTAGAAAAAAGCGAGTAACATGCCACAAACGAAGAAAAAAAAAATTAATTTTGAATTTTAATTTGAATGCAAAAAGAAAAACAAAAAAACAGAAAATTTAATGTTTTCTAGTTTTATTTCTTCAATAATTTGTATTTCATAATATTCTTGAAAAGTGTGAATGTGTGATCGCGAGTGTCCCCCTTCATTTGTGGCATGCATCTCATTAATGATTTTTGCGTACTGTTGGACATAAATTTTGCCAAGAACGTCCAGCATCAAGGCTGCTAAGCACACACGCACATTTAGTTCATCTAGAGACCAAAACAGAATCGAAATTATCAATAATCGACACAAAATATGACTGACAATCTCATTATCATTAAGCAACAGAGTGTGTGCGGTGTCATAGCGAGAACCACAAAAGCCAGTGACTGCCATCATTAGGCCATTGGTGGACCCAATTATCATTGAATATCAAGACAAAAATCTTTGCAATCCCTGAGGAAATAATTCGAAATATCGAACATAATTGTCGAAATAAAAATACACTGAAAAAAATTACAAAACATTACCTTCATGTTAAGATTGTTAAATTATAGTGGGCCTTTCTCAATTTCTGTTGGTGAGCCTTTTGGAATTTACTTTACATATCTCAATTTGATTTTTCAAAGTGCACGCTAATGATCGTTAACCACATTTGAATGTTTAGAAACATCTAAACACTCAAGCACACATATTACATATATTGACTTTGATGACTCAAAAGACAAAAGACAAAAAAAAAAAAACTAAGAGCGCATATGACTTGTGTCAATATGATTTCGGTGACATTTGTCGATCGTAAAAGAATAGTAAAAGGGGAGAAACCAATTTTCTTGTGTTTCCTATCGCATTAAAAGAAAAGAGTTGTCTTTAGACCAACAACAAAAAAAGGAGGAAAACATAAGGAAAACATATAGTCTTACGTGAAATCCATATACAGAGTTCGCATTGCTTGGATGGCATTATGAAGCGTAGCATAAATTCTTGTTGAAATCGGGTGTCATTCAGGCATAATAATACACGACAATTCTTTTGCTTTTCCGCTCTGCTTTTCTTAATTTATTTTTTCCATGGATTTTGGAAACTTCTTACACGATGATTTTTGTTTTTCATCTGCGTAATGTTTTCCTTCTTTCACGTTTCTTTCATAATTTTTTAAAAATTATTGAAACGAAGATTGTTTTGGCCTCTTTTCGATCTCTTTTTGGATTTTTCTCTGATTTTTTAAAATTGAAACAGATTGTCGTAATGACTTCGCCATGAATTTGGTTGATGGTGGAAAGTGCTGCGAGTGCTCGCCTGTTGAAAGAGAGGGTCGTGTTGGGGTTAAAAGTGTTGTGTTGCAACTGATTTAATGAAATTTTCTTTTAAAATGTTCAATTTTATTTCAAAATAAAATTAAATTGATTCGGTTTCGGTAATTAAAAGGTGATTTATAATAAAAACAGACTATTTGAACACAAACGGAAGAAGCAGGTGCTTTAAAAAAAAAATATCTTTATGTTAGAAAATGGTTTTGGGCATGGTATGGCAATAACAAGACATACGATTTGCTTAAAAAGTTATCAAGGCGTTTATTAACAGAATTGGAAGCTTGAACCTCCCACTGCATATCTGTTTTTACTACTAGGATAAGGTGGCTTCTTCAAATCGTCCACAATTATTTTGTTTTTCAAGCCTACTCTGCTGATTTCATTGTAAAGTCTTCTAAACCTGAGAAAGTAGGTTGTAATCCTGACTAAAGGGTTGTAATGACCAATTATGTATTATTATTATTATGTCTTCTAAGTTCATTCTATCCTATATGAACATCAGTCAAGGGAAATCCATGCTAAAAAATGCTTGACATTTTGCTTGTAAGAATTGTCAGAATCTGAATACGCAAAGGTTTTTTTTAACTATTTCCTATCATATATATACATAATTAGTCATTACAATCCTTTAGTCGGGATTACAACCTAGCTTCTCGCATCACTTATGTTGCCTGTGTTACTGTTATACATGAGTGGCGGGACCTGCAGTTTAAAGTTGACTCCGAAAGACAAATTTTTGAGAAACTTTTCACAGCAATTTTTCTCAAAAATTCTCACAGTTTTTGCCAGGAATCTGCTGAGATGAAGTCGCCGAAGAAATATTCAAATTTCGTTTCGTTGGAGATGCCTGAGCAGGGGTTTGAACCATGGCCTCACGTCTAATAAGCCAACACACTACCTACTAGACTACGGCGACTGCATATTTCCTATCGTGAGTACAAAAAAGGTTCATAAGTAGTCAATTACTGGGTTTTTGATAGGCAACGTTGTCATATCGTGTATCTTATCGAAATCGCAAATTTGAAAAAATAAAATTTTTTTATTTTGAATTTATTTTTTTTAAGTCTATGGGAGTTCGAGTGTTAAAAAAAATTAAACAGAAAATCTGTATTACAGATGTTAAATCGATTACAATTATAATCGATAAAAAAATATAATTTTCTTTTGTTTAAAAAAAATCGAAAATTCAAATAAAAATCATTTATCGCCGTCATAAAAATCGCTCAACAAGTTGGGCTGACAACAACAATTCAACTTCAATGACATGATCAATTCAAATCTGAATCTCAAAATAAATTGTCACTGAAAATAATGATCGAGATTGACAAACAGACAGACAGACATAAATTCAAATAATCGAATGACAATGACAACTATTTTTAACGGAAAACAACGACTGACTGTCAATGTCAAATTTACGAATAAAAAAAATGAAACTAAAAAAAAAGAACGATTTTTTTTTTTCTAAGGAATCGATAACAATAAAAGAAAAATTTGTGAAAATATTTTAAATGGAAAATGAAGTGACAACAGGAAAAATTAAGAAAAACGAAAAATTCCAATTCCATAACAACAATAACAATAACACAGCAATAAGTTTAGAATAGTATGTGTAGTTGTAATTATTTATTAGAGACTGACATCGAAATGCGAACAAATGTGAACAGCTTTACCAAAAATAAACAAAAAAATCGATTTTTTTTTCTTCTTTTTTTAAATTTAATTTTTCCTTTATAAGAGAGGGCATTCGTAGCGTTAGCATGTGTGTGTGTGTGTGAGGAAAAGCCCTTTTGGAAATTCATAAATTATGCAGACATGTAATGGAAAAACTATAATCGAGGGGGATTGGGCAAAGCTCTACACTTACATACGTATGAATGAGAGGAGGCGGTTTTATAAATAGATTTTCACTTCTAATTGATGTCTGTCTGTCTCTTCTTCTTCCGTTTTGTGCTCCAATCCTCTCTACATCTCTCTACAGATCTTTTAATATAAAATAAAAAAATATTCATTTTTCTTTTTTTGCTGTTGCCTTTTAGGTCACACCACTTTGAACAGCCCCAAATACGGTTTCAATACGTTGGAATCGCGCAAATCACGTCAGCGGCAACGTTTTGTGCGCAAAAGTTCTTTGCCTTTGGAAACGAGCAATGCGCCAGCCTCTACCAGTGCAGCAAGTGCCGCCGGCAGTAGTGGAAGTGTTAGTGGCCCCAGTGGCAGCAGCAGTGTAAGTGGCAGCAGCACTACATCCGGTTTACATCATTCAACCAGCATGGGAATATGTCGAGCTGAAACATTTCCGGTTCTATTGGATTGCAGCATGGGCAGTGGCCTGGTATTGGGACCACAAACACCCTGCGGTCGTGCTGTAACCATAGCGAAAATCATGCCCGATTCGGTAGCTGATCGTTGTGGTTGCCTTCAGAAGGGTGATCGTATAGTGGCCATAAACAAAATGTACAATCTGGACCAGCAAACGATGCGCCAATTGTTGGGCGATGTGACAACAAGACCGGCCCATGCTCCTGCCAATTGGCTGGAATTGGAAATAGAATTTGATATGCCCGATACAGTGGTGCCCTCAAGTGGTGTCTTTAACGTCAAAGTATTAGGAGCCGGCAAAGCTGGTCTGGGTTTGAGTGTTAGCGGCTCCAGTCTTGGTGGTTTTGTTATAGCCGATGTTAAACCCGGCAGTCCAGCCCATCGCACGGGCTCTTTACGTTCGGGAGATATACTCTTGGCCGTGGACAATCAACCCGTACAACACTTTAATATTGACACCCTTCTGAAGGACGGCTCTATGGGTGATTTTTCTACTTTAACGGTTAAGAGAGTCATGCTACCGGATTTCCTTTTCGATGCCCAGCAAAAGGTATCCAATCACATCTACAGTAATTGCCCAAATAGTCCCTCGACGGAACAAGATTTATACAGCAGTGCCTACATGGCCAAATATCACGATTGTTTATTTCCGAAATCCAATACACCCCAGCCAGAATACTATAGAGGTCCAACTCTTGATGACAGCACATTGAATTCGGTACAAATGCGACATCATCTGAATGCTAGCAATTGGGCCAACACAGGTACCATGGGCCGATCGTTTCATAACCAGAACACACAAAGCTTAACCACCGAATTGCCTGAGGATAATGTCAGCTATAATGAGTTTGTGGGCTATGATTTGGATCGACATGCCAGGTAAGTAAGAAGGAATGGCAACGAGAATTAATCGATTAAGATAACGAATTTTTCTTGTTCATGTTTTAGCGTTGATTGCACTACACTGCCACCCCCTATGGAGAATAAAGTTTATGGTTCGGCCGCCAGTTCGAGTAGCAAGAGTAGTGGCTCCAGTTTACATCAAATCATATTCACTGTACGTTTAGAACCCAAAGGAGGTCTTCTAGGCATTACCTTGGCTGGCAGTGAAGATACTTCGAAACCAATTTCTATTAGCGGCATAGTGGAAGGTAGGTTTCCAATGTAATTTTTGTTTTCTTTTCAACGAATTAGAAATCGTTTGTCTGTTTGTTTGTATTTTAAGGGGGCATAGCACATAAAAATGGCCAAATCCTAGTGGGTGATCAATTATTGGCCATAAACAGTGACTCTATACAGGGTATGCCACTCTCGCATGCCACGAATTTATTACAAAACTTGGGAGATATTGTGGACTTGAAGATACTCAGAGCCCATGATAGTCAGAATAATTTTAGTACAGCTACAGAGACTGCCAATATGCCACAACCCCAAGCTATTTATGCCAAAGTACAAAGGAGACCTCGCAGTCCCTCGGCAAACACGGAGAATGGTTCAGCCAGTGGTAAACCGGAAAAATCACGTGTATTCCACGTTACGCTGTATAAAGATAAGATCTACGATGACTATGGTTTCTCAGTATCGGACGGTCTCTACGAGAGGGGAGTATTTATAAATCGCATTAGAACAGGAGGGCCTGCTGATAAGTGTGGCCTTTTAAAGCCATTTGATAGGATAATGCAGGTAAGTAGGGAATACTTTCCAGTGCAATTATATTGGTTAGGTTAGAGGACGTGTACTTGTCAATTAAGACAAGTACAATACCCTGAGGTCGAATTGACCCATTGTACCATTGTATCATATTGGTTTTCTTAAATGATTTTCCCATTAAAGGTTAACGAAATGAAAACCCAGGACTTTGATTGCTGTCTAACGGTTCCCTTAATAGCAGCGGCAGGAGATAAGATCGAATTGATTATACAGCGTACAGAATAGGTGTCTAATCTGACATCTGTCATCTGCTGATACAGAAAGTGCCTTTTAGAAGTGAAAATGGTTTTTTTTTCAATGATAATAAAACAAAAGAGTTGTATTTTAAAAACTTAAATTTTAAATTATTTTTTAATGAAATTTATATGAAGAATACATATATTGTAGAATATCGATTAAAATTACGCACAGTAAATGCCAAAAAAAAAAATCCAATTTTTATTAAGAAAATTAAGAAAAACAAAATTAAAAGTATTTTCAATATTTTTTTTTTATTTTTTATAATTTAAGTTTGTTAACGAGATAACCAAATCATCAATTTGAGCCATAATAGTTCTTAGCCAAAGTTTTTTTTTTATTTGATATACAATTTGATGTTCATTAGATTGTAATTAAACAAGTTCTTCTAATTTAATGTCTTATTAATTATGTTCTTAACTACCATTTAAATTAATTTAAATTAAATTTGTGTATGACAATAACAAGAAAAAATATTCAATCAGTATATGTAAGTGAACGAAATGCAAGGAATTGTAATTTCGAGTTGAGAATTTCCTCTCTTGAATAATAATTTTTTTATTCTTTCATTTTCCTTTTTGTACATTTTTTTTTATTAACACACAAACACACACACTTAATTTGTAGTTATAAAATAAAACTAAATACAATACAATACAAATCATTAATAATAAAATGTAACGTCTTACTCTTAAGAAATCAATCTAAAATTATTTGAAAAAAATCTGTGTTTTTACCAACTGTCGCGATCGTCATTTTTGTAAAGACGACGAAAGGACAACGACTACAGTTGGCCGTAAATTTTGGAAATAAATCAAAAAAAAATTAATAATTGTTTACAAAACAATGTGTATGTTTTTATAATTATTTACACAGTTGAAAGTCAAAAGAAGAATTTTTTAAAAAAAATAATCGAGATAGGATATCATTAAAGTAGAAAAAGTCTATATTCTAGAGATATCAAGATTTGTACTTTTTTATTTCAATTTCAATCAATTGTTTATTTTATAGAAGACCAGCCGAAAGCCAAACAAATTTATTGATTCCACTTCTGTTATTTGTATTTAAAGTTTATGACATGCGAAGAAAGTCAATGTTGCTTAGATACAGGACAACGACTACTTATTTCGTAAAGAAGGTATTGCAGGCTTAATTCTAGTTTTATAAGATTTTCAACCAGCCGTGTGTTAACAATATTTTATGACTCTTAATACTTTTCTGGATATACGATTTTATATACAAATTTACTTTGCGTAGAAGGTGGTGGCGATACGGCCTTCAGGCCACCTAAACTCTCTGAAGTTCGATCACGCATATTAAGAACAGGAACTACGCGTATATTACATGACAGACAGCTTTTTTCTCACTCTCCTAGTTGCATTTTCTGCAGAAATCGAGAGAAGGATTCCTTGTCAACGTACAGTGAACGCAGTGACTAAGACCGTTGCCTGTAAGAGCAATGATCTAGTTGAGAGAGAAAAAAAAAGTTTCATCGTTTCCTGGTTAAGATTTTATCATCTCAAGCTAGCTTGTCTTCAAGAAGTGGAGTCTTGTACAAAATAATAAAATATGTACAGTGTACTCTCTCATAAGCGGACACCTACGGGACTGACAATTTTGTCCGCTTATTAGGAGTGTCCGTTGATGAGAGAAAATAAAAAAGAGCAATCAACAAACTATAAGTACATATATATTTCTTTATACACTTTTATTTTTAAAAAACATTCATATAATGACAAGAGAAAATAAACAGAAATTTCATTTATATTTTTTTGAATAAAAGAGAAGAAGGTTTGAAAGACCTGATATGTATTCAACTGTATTTAATATAGTCCGAAATTTTAGCTTGGCGAGTTTTACCTTTAATTTCAATATTTTGGCGATGCATTTGAGGATCAGTCAGCATTTTAACACTTTCAAGGTCGCTGTGATATAGAGAAAACGTTTTAGTTTTCTTATGGCTAAATAAGCCTTCTTGTATGAAGTGCACTTGTCTTCTTTTTATCTTTTCGGGATTCCCCTTTTTAAATGCACGTTTTATGGAATAATAAACTCAGCGAATAAGAAATGTATACAAGTGTTACCACGCTGTAAGTTTTAAACAAAAACAAAAAAAAAATTATGTTACCATTTTGCAAGTCGTCCGTTTATGGGGAACTAAAATGCCAATATGTCGTGGAATAAAGTGTCCGTGTCCTGTTATGAGAGGGTTGTCCGCATAAGAGAGAAATATTTTAAAAATCCCATACAATTTTTTTGGTACTGAAAAAAGTGTCCGTTTATTGAAGGTGTCCGTTTAAGAGGGGTGTCCCTTAGGAGAGAGTACACTGTACATGATATTCAATATGTTCGCCCATATATCCGATTTTATAATCGTGTATTGTGTGTATCGCACGTGTATATAGAAATTTGAATAAATGTAAGAAAAATACAGCATACTTTTAGGCCGTTTATATACAATTTGCGAAAGAAAATGAGACAAATCAGAGGCGTCCTACTTCAAAGTGGAGGCATTGTCTGACTGTTTGAATGTTGTACCTTATTTTATAAGGATTAAGTATTCTAATATTCTGTACGATTTTTCTAATATCTCTTCCAAATAAATTCTTGATAGAAGGTAGTTTTTTCAAATGATTTTTCAATATCTTACGAGCCGCACAAATTCTTTTTATATTGGAATCAGAATAAGTTGATAATTTACTGCGGATGCTGTACAAATATGAGTTCAAAAATGTTCGAAACGGAATAAAGATGAATTTTTCTTCTCATAAATTTTGGTTACAATTATCTCTTCTTGTCATTTACATCTTTAGCCAAAAAGCTAATGTGGAGCCATAAATTTTGTAGTAAGAAAATAGACGCTGGTTTTCTAAAATATTTACAATCGATAATATCGTATGAAACAATATTGACGGATGCTTTTTCCACAAAAGTTATCGATTTTTTTTATTACATTTTTAAATATTTGTAATGCCGAGTTAAATAAATGTTTTTAATCTATGCATTAAATCGCCCATTTTCAAAAGGAAAGAAAAGTTATTGAAATACATACATACATACGTGCAGCTGTTGGTCGAATATTTAAGTTCATTTCTACCTCATATTATGGCTGTTTTAATATTTCCGCTTTAAATACCAACAAATATATGATAAATCATGATTTATGGCTATTTAAACTTAAAATTCATTTCAAATTAAATACTGTGTTTTAATCGATTGTGTCTAGAGACGAAATAAGATAAGAGTGCACATCTAAAATTACTAAAGATTCCTCAGCAAATGATTATCATCATCATCATTATTAGGGTCAATATTAGTCTCAACATCAGTGCCAGCGTCATTTTTGTCTTTATCTTGCATTATTATTATTTTTTTTTTTAATTTTTGTCTTCGAACATAAAGTTCAAATCTTGTCTTGCCTTGTCTTGTCTATTGTTTAAAAATCTATTAAAATAAATTTAATTTTATTTTGATTTTTTTCCCAAATAGAGAGTCTAGTCTAAAGATCAAAATGACTGTTAGAAATATTAAAAATAAAAAAAAAATTAAATTTTTTATTGATGAGACCGACTACGGCCAAGAGAAGCTATACATTTGTGAAAATAATCTTTAATTTGAATCTAATGCGCACGACGAGTTTGTTTTCGTTTCGTATTTTCTAATTTTCACAAATTTTGGTTAAAAAAAATCGTTTTTTACGTTTTTTATTTTCTTTCTTTCTTTTTGCGTTTGAAAAGCACTTTCTTTCAAATATCAGTTGCAGTGTGGTAAATAACTATAAAGACACTAAATAAGGTAATTTTTAAGGATTTCACTGGTTCTGTGTATTTCTACGTTTTTAATACAATACAACTTAAGAGCAGAATAGTTTGTAATCTGTTGGAAAAATTATTGTGTCACTGATTTGTTGAGGTAACAGTCACTGTTGAGACATTGCCACAATAAATTCAATAGATTTTCCAAATATATCGTATCAAATTCAAAAATTTCCAACTTCTACAGATGACTTAGTCCAGAAGGTAATGTGATTGTGAATACAAATCTAGAGAGTGAGTCATCACTGTTCGAATTTCACTCCAGTTTTTTTTTTAATTTCTCGCTCTTTAATAAAATATTTGACGTCATCGTACCGTATGAACTTTGATACGTACATATTTTGATTTGTACTTCATGTTTGTTCAAAGCCGTTTCAATTACGGTTCATCACTCCTGAGAACATTTTTAAAGACAATCATTGGCTTCTTTAATTTCTCTTTAATTTATCTTTTGGTACGTGCTATTTACATGAGAAGCTAGGTCGTAATCATGACTGAAGGGTTGTAATGATCAATTATGTATGTATCAGTTAAATGAGTATGGATCCTAAAAGCATTTCGTTTTTGGTAGAAAACTTGGTATTGGCTAGAAAACTACTTTGTACTAGACAACGGGGTAAGTGCTAACGGTAACCAAAATTACTAATGTTTGGTAGGATGCCCTAAGACTTAACTTTAATTTTGTATCTGTGATGTATAATAAGAGAAGAATTTTATTCTATAGCTGAGGTTCTGGTGCTTGCATCTGACACCTGACACCTGGCATCGAGGTATCTTGATCTGTCCTTTCCTTTGCTTAGCTCCTTGCGTGTAACTTTAGCTATTTTCAGTGATTTAAACTGTTATGAAACAAAGTCCACGTTGTGTTTTGCTTGTCTTGTACAGGGAATTTAAATGACATTCCGTCTGACCTACAAAAAAATGATGCTGGCCCATGCCAAAGAAATGCTTTCACTAGTGCTAACTCTGTCTGTGTGTGTGTGTGTTCGAGTGTTTGTTGTTTAAATCAATTACTTTTTTAATGAAACAAGAACCAGGATTATATATTTTGTATGTCTATTGACGTCAATAGAGAAACATTGTGATGGCAGAGGTGAACGAGGATCAACACTAATTGAGTGTGTAAAAAAAAACAAACAATTCAAAAGCTTATCACAGCCAACTGCTAGGCTGGGTGTGGTAGGGAAGCGTACATGTATGAAGAGGTTAATCAGAGTAAAATTAATGGCGGTTTAATTGCGAAACTATTTCAACGCACATGTGTTAAGAAAACTTTTAAAATAGATTTGTATGATCAACCACAACACACAACACTACAGTTGCTAATAAGCAGCAGCAAAGCGGCTTTGTAATGGAACATCATCATCATCAGTGATGCTTGTTTATTATTTTTCCGAGATAATGCTTATCAATCGTTTCAATTCCTTTGTAAACACACACACCCAATAAATACTTGAGCTAATCGAAATGCAAAGTTCGTTTGGGGTATACAAAGTCCAAATGGCACGTTTTCGTTCTTTCACGTAAACGCCTTAAGAATTTAATTCAAACGCAATTCTAAACTGCAAACTGGAATCGAGAATCTTCAGAATTTTCGTCAATTAATGCGTTTTATTTTTCAATCTTTTTTTTATATAATTTTTGTTATTGTTGCTCTATTTTAGATTTCGTATACCTTTCTGACGTACACAGTTTGTGGTAATATTTTGTAAACAAGTTCAAGTGATAAGCCCGGCTTTTGGAAAAACAAAATTTATTTTTGTTTGTTTACCTCATCGTTTGTTGCGGTGTAAACAACTTGTTTTCAATGTAAAAGTCACGTAAGCAAACGCAAGAAACTATTTTTGAATGGAAAAGGGAATTTGAATTAAAAACTCCCTACTTTGAAGAAATTTTATTGAAATCCTACAGGTTTTGACAGGATTTTATTGGACTCTCCCTCTCTCTCTCTATAATACGAAATGTGGTCCAAAACCTTTCAAAGATACATACTTGAATGGCATCCTTTTATTACTGCTCGCAAGTAAAGAATTTTTGATGGCTTGATGATGAGGCATTGACAGCAAACAAATCTCATCGACTCCTGCTTTGGATTCTGCATCATATTAGCAACTTATGAAAATGAAAATTGTGATTAAGCATGATGCTGGCATCTAGTTGCCTTATGTATTCTATTCTATTTCTGAAATTTTAGACAACAAACATGAAGTCTTTACCAGAAATAGTTGGATGATGCCAATAAATAGCCTAATCGACGAAAGATAACTGCGATATCGAAACCTATGCCCAACCAACCTAATAAAGGAATTTTAGCTTTTCGTTTTCTTTGATCATCGTGGGTTATTTTATAATGAGCTCTTGCGAGGAAACATTTCATGATATATGTATGTATACTGACCCTCATAACTGCTAACTTTTCGTTGCTTGTGAGATTGCTGAAAAGGATGTAGTCAAACATGTATTCACTAGTGATGTATTAATTCTGATCGATCCAAAGGGCATTAAAAAGCCATTCATTCGGATATATCCAGCACAGTTCTCCACTCTCAGTAGCACAACTTTAACTTTATTCATGATAGCCTGACGATATGAGTTCGAATTCCCACAAGCATTCACCTCCACTTATGGAATGCCTTCACTTATTCAATAATAACCATCCCTCATGCGAATTGATATTTGATATTACACTCTACAGTCTCATAAACTAATTTAAGGATCTAAATATCATGTAAACATAAATGAAATAAACTGTCAGTATGAACATTTCCTACAAACAGTCGTACCTTAAACGCATTCTTAACAATTTCAATTTAATTTGTGTTCCTTTGAAATCCACTTTAGTTTTTTCCAAGTGCATCGAAAATATTTACAATTCGTTCTACATGAAGATGATCTTTAAAACAGGCTCCCCCTGCCCGACACTGTAAATGAAGTTTTTTTCCAATAACAATTGCTTGAGTAATATACAAAGGCAACAACAATAAAAACAATAATTTTGCAATTAAAAATAAACAGAAGAAGAACAATAACAACCAGACCAAGATCATAAGTATTCAATAGAAACTATTAAAACAATAATAAGTAAGAAAAAGAACAACAACAACAATAGATGCATCACTGTATGACTACCAGCTTAAAGCCGGCAAAACTATAGGTTTCCACATGAAAGAGCCGACCATTAATCGACCACTTACGAAGACAAACCCCATTGGGCACTCTCGTGCCAACAGCATAATAATTGATAATGAAGCACAAGTAAATACATACGCTGAGTTACACTCTTCGCAGACAGCAAAAGAGTACTTAGTATTTACACTTGTCTAGGGTTGCCAAGGCGATTTAGAGAAATTATTTATTATATTACTAGGAATTGATATTTGCTTTGGAAATGGGAAATATGAAGCTGACAGACTTCTATCAAAAATCAAATCGATGGAAAGAAAGGCTTACGATTCTCATTATGTTGATGGATTTTTGGAACTGTAAAGCCTAACACTAAAATGATCACAGAGGGCAGGAATTAATGGAAAAATTGTGTGCTTCCATATAAAGATTATGGGTTAACTTTCTAGCGCACTTACATTGAAAACTAACTTTATGCTCGGTAGGATTTCTGAAGTTTCAATAAAGGAATAGAGATCAATTTAAAGCAGATTTCTATCATACCCCATTGAAATCGCTTTCTATCTTTCTTCTATTCTACTCTACTATAAAACCACCACTCCTCTGAATTCGAAAGCTTAACAAGACTAACAGATGGCTTGGGTGTAGTTAATAAAAGAAAAATCAATTATGGCTTAAGAAGTAAGAATTGCTCCAGCATAGCTAGGAATGAAAAAGCAATTCTTAGCCTTATTCACACATTTTTGTCAGTTTAGAACGGAATTCACTTTATCACTAAATTTAGACAGGAGTCAGCTGTCAGGTGCCCTTTAATAGGGCGGGACATTTAAAAAGTCATCAACTTATAGGCTCAATCTGATAGCTAAACTTTTATTACAGGATTTGCTTCAACATGTAGACGGCAAGACTGATGGTGTTTAAAATCGAACCATACATTGCAGTTTAATATGAGATTTTTCCTCCGAAAATTCATTTAAAATAAAACTGATTTGGCAACCCTAATCAGATCAGATCAAACCAAATACTACCGGAGCAAAGAAGATCACAAACTTTAAAACACAACGGAATATGCAAGCCACTGGACAAAAGTGAGTAGCCATCATACGAAAACAATCACTGATGGAGAGAGGAAAGGAGAGAGATAGAAAGAGAGTGTGTGTATGTGTGTGTAAACAAGGCAAATGAGAGACGAGCCCCAATAAAGTATAAATAAATAAAAACGTTGATTGACCAAAGAATTAAACTCAGTATAGCGGTGAATTTTCAAAAGAAAACGTCTCAAGAAGACAAGTTAAATGAATTTAAATAAAAATTGAAAAAAACATACCAAGAAAACGTGAAAAATAAAAACAAAAGCAAGAAGAGTTTTTAAAAGAAAACTTTAAATACAAATTTAAATGAATTGTGTTAATTAAAACAAAAAACCCTTAACAAAATAAGATTACAAAGGAGAAATTAATTCAATTTAATTAAATTAAAATCATTAAACAGTGAACGGTTAAAGAATAATGTTTTTGATATTGAAAGTTTAACTTAAAAAAAAAAGAAAAACAAGAACTCAAGTGCATAAAAAATAATTGAATTTCAATTGTTTAACAAAAACAATAAAAAAAACATTTGAAAAGCATAGTTCATCAGAAAAATAAAAACATAGAATAAATCAGAATAAAATCGAACAGAACAGAGACAATAATAATGTATGTGTCCAATTCTACTGGCGGTCTGATGTTGCAGACCATGTTGTATTTGGCGAATCATACTAGTAGAGCGGCTGTTAATACTTTAATCGATCTACCTCCAGCTCCTAAAAGTGGTAAGTTCTAGTGTAACCAATGTATATAAATTTTATTTGTTTCTTTTTTGTTGTTGTAATTTGTTTTCATTAAACATTTGCAAAATGTTTTTGTACTTCTCGAAAATTCATCGATTACAGCTTTTTTGTTACCTTGTGTTTACCACACGCCATTCAATCAATCCAAATCTAAGCCAACAACTTGGTGTTGCGGCTGTTGCTGTTGCTGTTTGTGGTATTTTATGAGCCAACTTAACGTGATCCAATTTGGCCAGACTTTTATAATTATTTTGTGGTCTTTCTCTCATATAAAACAATTCAATTTTTGCAATCTGATTTGATTTATTGAATCTGATTTCGCTTTATTGGCTTTGGTTTTGCTTTCATACCATTTCAATCCATTCTTTTGATAGATAATGACGATTATAAATTTTAAAGATAATCTTTATTCGATTTTATTGCTTATTTATGAATGGGAAATCCTCTAATTTGCCATCGAAATAAAATCGTCAATTGATAAGAAAAAAGTCTGTTCTTTTCCTATGTTTTTGTTTTGTTTCTTTGTGGTGTTTTTGAATGACATCCATAAAATTATCTTCTAAGGAAATGACGGCAAAAGAACTGCAAGCCTAATTAAAATGTTAACCCATAACGTGTTATGGGGACCTTTGTAATTTGTAGCAGTAAAGCAATAAATAAAATTCAAGTTTAATTGTCAAAAATCGTTTGAAATATATATGTACGTCCGATTTTACAGATTCTACAAGAGTAATGATGGTCTTTCAAATATAGTCGAATGATTTAATTCTGTAAAAAGTAATATTGAAAATTGTGAAAAATTCAGATATTAATCGGGTTACATATGACTCTCCATCATAATGATGGGTTATCGCTAGAAAAGACCATAATGCCTCATCATTTGGGATCAGGAATAATATCAGATTTCAAAAAGGGTTTGAAAAAAATTATAAAGATTGCTTTGAAATTACCTTAAAAAGTACGTTCAAACAAAGACCAAAACACCGCTTGCATCTCTAGAATAGTATTAAAAGCGAAAGATTCTAAATTAGTCATATTTATGACTTGACTCTATGAAGTTTAAGTCTCACTCTATAGGGTAAACAACACACTTCATAAACTGACAACACCTCGGTATGTTATACAGATCTCAGGGTTAGTCAGGATTAATGTCGAGTTAAAAATTTTTCTTCTTTACTTCCTAAGTAAGTCACATTTCAGCACTACGGAAGTCGCTATAGTCTAGTAGGTAGTGTGCTGGCTTATTAGACGTAAGGCCACGGTTCAAACTCCAGGTTAGACATCAAAACGAAAATATGAAAAAAATATTTCTTCGGCGACTTCCTCTCAGCAGACGTCTGGCAAAAATTCTGAGATTAACTAAAATTGCCATGAAAAGTTTCTCAAAAATCTGTCGTTAGGAGTCGACTTTAAACTGTAGGTCTCGCCACTCATGTATAAAATCTACACATACAACTTAAGTGGTCTGAGAAGACAGGTAGTAATCCTAACTGAAGGGTTGTAATGACCAATTACGTATGTATGAATGTAAGTCACATTCATCCAGGCCGAATCTGATTTATTGCTTGACATTTGGCATTTTCCGCTGTACAAAGAATTTAAAAAATAAAAAATCATTTCGTGGAATCCTAATGATTGATTATGATTTATTTGATAACTCAACACGTATTAGTTTTAGTCTCCAACAAAATTTTTTAATCTGTTTTCTTCATTCATAGCAACGTAATCGTTCAAATCTCTGCTTAAATTATTTAACTTGACAACACAAATTTTTCCTTAATTACTACCCGTAGTAAATGAAACGATTAAAAATAAACTGAACGCTGAATAAAAAAAAAAAATTAACCCATCAAGTGAATTTCAGAAAAGAATTTTAAACCTATTGAACCATAGAAAATGCAAAAAAAAACGCAAGAACAAAATCATAACCGGGTTATCAGTGGCCCCAATAATAACGTACTTGAAGGGTTCAAGCATGAGAGATTATCTAGAAGACCGCTCACACTGCAACAACAGTAACCATTAATTAAATAAATATTATTGTTATTGTATATATAGACATACATACACACGTATTGTATTGAATTTAAATGATAACGAACAGTTTTCTAAAAATAATAACAAATTACACTGAAAGAAATAATTGATAAACGTTCTACTCTCTCTCTCTCTCTCTCCCTTTCATACAGATCCCAATGAAGTGAAATGTTATGGCGTTTATGGATGTTTCCCATTGAATGGTCCTTGGACGGCTAAGACTAGACAAATCAATGTTCATCCCATGAGACCCTCACAAATTGAGCCGCACTATACTCTGTATACATCGCGTGACTTTAATCAACCGAAATATATTGACTTAAACGATCCGGAAGCAGTACAGAATATGGGCATTAACCCCAAGGGCAAGATATTCTTTATATCACATGGATATCTAGAGTCTGGCAATATACCATGGGTAAGTTTAGTTTGTTTTGAATTCGAATTCTCTTTTCGTATTCTAATTTCGTTCCCATTTCTAATTGCTTTCCTTCTGTATTCCTTTTATTGCAGATGATGGAATTGGGCAAAACCATATTGGCGCATGAACCTGAAGGTGAGGCTGCTGTAGTGCTCATTGATTGGGGTGGCGGTTCCAGTCCTCCCTACGTTCAAGCCGTAGCCAATATACGTCTTGTGGGTGCTATTACCGCACATGTCATACACATGGTTTATGAAGAGTTGGGCCTTAAGAATTTACACAATTTTCATTTCATTGGCCATTCCTTGGGTTCCCATTTGGCTGGCTATGCTGGTTATCATTTACAAAAGGATTTTGGTTTGAAACTAGGACGCATCACTGGTTTGGATCCGGCAGCTCCTCTATTTGCTGAAACCGATCCGATAGTAAGATTGGACAGATCAGATGCCCATTTTGTGGACGTCATACATACAGATGCCAATATGTTGGGTGGTTTGGGTCTTTACCAGAGAATAGGCCATGTGGACTTTTATCCAAATGGTGGCATGGATAATCCAGGCTGTGATGGCAAATTGCAGGATTATATGCGCAAACGCCAGAACTCCTTATTTGCCAACATGCAAGAGTTTTTGGGCTGTAATCACATCAGAAGTTATCAATACTTTACCGAGAGCATCAAAAGCAAATGTCCGTTCATGGGTATAACCTGTGATTCGTTTGAGAGTTTCCAAGAGGGCAAATGTGCCCGCTGTGATGAGAATGGTCACCAGTGCATGCGCATGGGTTATCACAGTTTTCATGACTACAATCACCAAATGAAACAAAAGAAAGTGGATCCCAACAAGCCTCCAGTTTTCTATCTAATGACAGGCGATCATGCACCCTACTGCCGTAAGTGTTTTTAGGAAAATTTTTCTTGAAAGAAAGCCCTCTAATTTGTATCTGTTTGTTTTATAGGCCATCATTACAAAATAACGGTACGTGTTTCGGGCCATGATGAAAGCACTTTGCATGGCGGTGAAATTGGCACTTTGTCCGTGCGTTTGCATGGCAAGAATCATAAGAGAACAACCGAGAAAATGAGATTCTCCAGTAAGCCCATGTATTTTGAACCTGGTTTCGAGTATACATCCTTAGTGGCTGGCAAGGATATCAGGGATCCAATTTATGCCAGCGTATTCTGGGATTATCAGACAAGTCTCTTCAATCCACTCACGTGGCGTATTTTAGCATCACCCAGAATTTTCATATCACATGTACAAGTGGAATCATTAGAATCACCACGAACGCATCTTAAATTATGTCCCATCAGTGAAGAGTCCGCTGTAATAGCAGGCAGTGAAAATATAATGCAAGAAAAGTATTGTGGGCATAAGAAATTTTAAATTGGGCAACAAAACTACAACGATTAAAGGGAGGGATGGATGGTGGTAGTTTATTTTCGAAACAAAATTTCAAATCTCGAACAACCACAAGGTTGGGGTCTTATTTGAAATTGTAATAGAACGTGGTCGACATAGTAACGAAAAATTCAACAAAGTCACCATTCATCGAAGACATGAACCTGTTTACCGAAATATTCAACTCATTTGGAATTTTAGTGAAAACATATACCAGGAATAGAAATTTCCTGTCATAGCAAATATTACAACCACACCGTTTTGTTTCGGGTTTATTTATTGAATAAGTTTATGTCTGCACTAACAGTTATGTCGCTGCTTGCTTCACATCCTGTATAACGGTTAATAACGCAACATAGTTACCATACTTTCGGGTTTATTTTTAAATTTTACTTTTACAAACTTTTCTACAAATTGGGGAAATTAGATTTGCAAATTCGGCTTGCAGAGATACAAACAAACAAAGTATTTATTTATTGATTATTTTATTTAATTATTTAAGCAATTATCAATTATCCAATCAATGCATTTTACTTTTACTGTATATTAAATTTTTTTTATAACAATTGGTTTTAAGTTCATTTTGTAAATATAATTCGCATTTCATTTTCATTGTAATTTATTCATCATTTCTATTTAAACATTCAAATTCTAAGGCTATATATCTCTGTCCATAATAATTTAGATATTATAAAACAACAACAAATATATGTATTTATGAATTATATTTAAGAAAGAAATAAAAATGTATTAAATAAACAAATCAAAATTAATAATATTCGAATGCAGAAATCATTTGAAATACGTAATAAGAGAAATGGGAATTTGTTTGAAGATTCAGAACAATTCTATGATGAGTACAAAACAACTACTAGTTACTTCGGGCATAAACAGATAAATAGCGAGAAATATAAGTGGTTCGGATATATATACTAAGAGCTATAGTGGCATTTGCCTCGTAATTCTCAAACAGACTTCAAAAAGCAAAAGAATCTGTAAAATAATTGAGATTTATAGCAATAGACAGGGATAATGAGACATGCTAGGTTAGAGGACGTGTACCCGGAGGTCAAGTTGATCCATTGTACAGACATTCTATCTATACGGTCTATGTTTCTGAATGAATTTGTTGAATAATTTATTCCTATTTCTTTGCCTTCCGAAGTACTACACTTTTACCAAATACCCAGCATGTCACTGTTGGTCAAGGTCTTATCACACAGGAATTAATATTATCAAGGACTAACAAAATGTTATTGTACAATGGGTCAATTCGACCTCCGGGTACTGGACTTGTCACAGTTGACAAGTACACGTCCTCTAAACAAAATGTTAATGTGATTAAATAATTAATTTTTATTCAATTTCTAAGCCGGGTAACTAAGATTACAAGGTCGTTTTAAAGTAAGTAAACTATTGCTAGACTAGCATATAAGACACCACGCCCCTGGATATCCGAATCATTGAATGAAATATTGATTTATTTACAGCATTCGAAAGCATTTCGTATTGAGACGCAAAACAACTACTTGAGTGCTCTAATTGAAACGAAGCAAGTTGCACAAAATTGACAAAAATCAGTTCCTAAATGGCTGAAATAATGGCTATTACAATAGCCGCCACCCGAATTCAGTACAGAGTATATCGTATGGTGGAATAGACATGTTTACCGACAGTACACCACATCCAAGATTGTCCAAGAATCTCGGGTGTCTTTGGAAGAGATTAAGAGATATTTGACGGTTACATTCGGGGATTTAGAAGACAACAACATGGCCGAAGCACTTGCAAAAACTGGCACCGTGGAAAATTCAAATGAATTCTTACATAAGGTAGACTCTTCTCTACAGAGAGGCAATCAAATGGTCTCTCAAAAGCTCCATTCATTGGCAAAGGTTGAGTAGGTTGAGATATACTAACCACGAGCTATAATTACAATGCGGAATAGGTAATATCGGTGTTACAATGGGAACTTACAGAACCCAACTAAGCTGTGCCCGGTGATTTTTGTCTAATAGAACAATCCAGAATTTTAAATTATTTTCCAATAGATATATAACTATAAGTATTCAAACGAAATTGTGTGAATGTCGCACATAGTTTGGTATCATCAGGCACGGCGAGTAGTCTTGTTTTACTAAATGCAGCCTTTGAAAACGCTTGTCATTGTAATTTACCATCACCTTACGATCTATATTGCCCGTGTTTAATAAATTTCACCAAGAAAAATGCTTGAAAAAAACTTTCTTTTGAACAAAAACTTCAGAATATTTTGAAAATCTTTGGAATTTCTTATAATTTATTTGAAAGCGTAAAAGAGCATTTCGAAAAGGAAATATTTTCGTTTGAAACTTAAAATACTCGTACACATAAGGGTGGTTGCTAATGTTGCCATAAATAAAGAGAATGAATGAGTGAGTGAATGCGGATAAAGTCATCAAATGTGGCCTATTTAATGGGAAGACAAAAAGATACAAAATGTACAATAATAATGTGATTTAGAAACAACAACAACAACAACAACAACAAAAAAATCATTAAATCAACCAAGTGGAAACGGCTTAAAATTGCAAACGAAAAAAGGACAGCAAAACGAAATATTAAAGAAAAACGAGAGTCACATATCGTGTGCTGTGGAGCCTGAAATTGGATTTGCTACACAGCTCCACATATAAAAAACCAACACCAGTGGAAATTCAAATTCAAAAAAAAGGAAATGGGAAGCAGCTACAGCAGCTACGAACATAACTCAACATCCTCTACATCGTCATCATCATCAACACCGGGTACATCATTATCATTCATTTGAATTTGTTATGGCGGATAATTTTTGTCGATTAAAGACACGTGATTGTGATTTCCAAGGCATTAATAAATTAAAAAGGCATGCAAGGAATTAAATGAAATAATTTAAGGCTAGATTTGCTAGAAACGAAAATCCTTCGTTTTATTTTCTTTCTAATTAACAATGTGGCGCCTAATTTTAAACAAATTTTCCAAAAACTCCCTCGACAGCATACGAATGAAAAAAATTCCTTAAATTTTAAATGTCATTTCCCCCCTTTTACATTCAATACGGAAATACCTTGAATGCCTTGCTGGGAAAATGTGTGCCTGATTTATGATCTTCAACGTATGCAACTTGTTTGCCGTCAATTTCTTCTCTCAACTTAATGGTACACTTTCAAAGCAAAATAGAAATTCTATTTCCAATTTCAGTATTGTTTATGAGAGGGATTAAAGGCTTTAGTGTCATCTTTGAAGGGATTTAACAGATAATAATGAACTAAAGGAGAGAAAGTAAAAAAAGAAAACTGAATTTTAGATTTGCAAACCTTACCCCTTATGACTTCAATCGAAATTAGTTCAGTTAAACAAGTTTCCTTTTAATATTCTTTCTAAAATCAATAGAGGAGAACTACTGAAATAAGAAAAAATTCAAGGGAACGACTCGAGGTAAACAGTATAACAAGAGAGCATTGAGCTAAATATTGATACGCAGCTTTATAACGACATTTTTGCCCCTTATTGAAGATGACGACTCCGAAGGACAGATTTGAAAAGCTTTTGGTTACTCTCATAGAGCTCATTATTGGATCGAATGCGGAAGTCATCTCCAACTGCCACTAAACCGAAGATCTTACATAGGACTTTTTTTTAAATACTCTCAAGGTTGCTACATCAGTTCTTAATAGCGTCCATGATTCTGCGCCATAAAAAAAGCATGCCTGAAACCTCGCACGGTGTCAAAAGGTTCAGAGAGATCTATTCCTACCAGAAATTTTTTCGCTACTCAAAAAAGACAGAGCAGTAGGCAGAGTAAACACACAACTTTCTTGTGAGTATTTTAGTGTTCCTACGAGATTCATACTTATTTGTGCTTCGTGGATATGTCGAAATCAACAGCATCATGTGTATTGTTAAGTATGAATACTTGATGAGTACTTCAAACTTTAAATATGAGTAGAGGTTCCATGATATTAAAATAAGTAGTATAAGAAGTATCAGAAATTATCAGTATGATTCAAGTCTTCCCAACCTTTTAAATACTCATTGCTGATCTCTGATAGTGATATGGTTGGAATTACCTCGATGTCTTAGCATCGCATCTTAAATGTTTAATTTAGGAAAAGAAAAACCGGTGGAAAACTTGATTCATATCTTTCCTCTAGGTGAACTCTAATTCAAATAACTTTGTCTATAAAAAAGAAGAGGGCGTTTGTCTAATATTGACTACTTTCGTCATCAGCTTGATCTTTATTTTGATGATTGTCAACCACATTTTCTCCAATATTTTGACGGACATAAATCATGTCCGCCTTTATGTGAAAACTTTTTATAGTTTTCGTAATAAAAATTTGAAAACAATTTTTAAAATTATACTTTACAAGTTACATGAGCCTAAAATAGGTTGCTGATGCCTAAAATTTATATTTTGGTTCGCAATTAATGAAATCCACAAGCAGCGTTCAATTCCATTAGTGTGGCTGCTACTGCTGTCGTGGTGAACAACAGGCAACAAAAAGTACAAAAAGAATACAAAGTTAATTGTTTGTAAATGTGTTTTTAATTGAAACATGATGTTGCCACAACTGCCACACTCTGTTGAAAGAGAATATCAAATAAATATTTCACATACTAAACGTTTAAAAGAAGATCTATTTGACATCTGTCAACAAGACACTCTGGTTTAATGTCAACATAGTATAAACACACACACACACTGATACACACGTCTGTCTGTTTACACATACATACATATCGTTACACTCGATCATACCATGCATATACATTGCAAACTGACACCAAATGTAACGCAGAATACGAAGTTGAACGATTTGAGGCGCATAAATGAATTTCAAATGGAACAGCAGATCTAAAAGACTGTCCCCCCTTAATTGAAGAGGAAGGAGCATACGAGAGCGGATGCCTTTCTAAACAATTTATGCCTAATTTATGATTAACAATTTTCCCAATTTGAAACAAAAGTACTTAAAAGACAAACATTTTGTTCTCTTCTTCTTTTCTGTAACAATGTGATCAATTAGCAAACTATGAAATGATATGAAATTGTTTGTTAAATTGAATATTTAATAGATTCATTAAAGATCTAAAAATGAATCAAATATTTCATTGTTTCCACACAGAAGCAGAAGAAGAAGATGAAGAAAAAAACTAAAATTATATGCAACATCGGCAGCAGTATCAGAAACAACTTGTGCGGCTGTTTTCCCTCCGGGGGAATACATACATACATTGTCATTAATGTTGCATTTGTGGAAATTTCAAAAATTTTAAATTGTATCCATTACTGTCTCTATAGTATGAATGACTGCTTTTATGCCTCAGCTCCTCATCCCCCCACCATCTGGGCATATATAGAAGGAAGACGTTCATTTCGTTCGTCATTTCATTTTTATTTTCATTTAAATTTCTTATTATTTATAGGCCTGTCAACACTGTTCAGCTGTTTTATTAACTTTTAAAGAAATTCGCCTTTTGAGAAAACCAACACAAATATTTACAAAAACGAGAGAGGAGTTTTTTCAAAACTGATACACATTTTTTATGTACATCTCACATGTTGTCCCACAGCAAATAAATTTTTTTCGCTAAGCCAGATTAGGTTTTTTAATCCATTTTTAATGTGTAAACCCATCAGCAACACTCCCTATCTTAAAAACACAAAGCATCTGGAATGAGCAGAGATGATCATACTCTTCCAAAATTAGCAGGTATAACAACTGCAATAACCTCTAGGGACGACAGGTACATATACACATATATGTATGTGCACCAGAGATCAGCAATGTGTATTTAAAAAGATGAGTAGAATTGAATCATATTCATAATTTCTGATACTTACAAGCATTCATACTTATTTTAATACCATGGAACGTCTACTCATAATCAATGTTTGAAGTACTCATCATATTCATACCTAACAACACGTACGATGTTGTTGATTTCGACTCTCCATAACTCAACATATACACGAATCATAAAATAATCTAATTCGCGTACGAACACTCAAATACTCTCTCTACTATGTGTCTTTTTCTTTTTTTGTAAATGCAACAACAACTAAGACTGTAAATTTTGATAAACGATTCGAGTGTTTTTTCTAAAGTTATGAATCTAAATAAATAGGCTTATGAATCAAATGTATTTCGAATGGTATGAGTTTGATGTCAACGTTGTACGCATACTCATTGCAACCTGTACTTATAAAACAACGTTGTAGTGAGTGTGAATGGATCAGAATACATAGTTAAATTTCAATATTGTTGACTCACTTATATTCAAAATTTCATGAGTGCTTATGAGTATCGAAGAAACGATTCATTGTTGATCTCCGATTCGGATATTAACTTATTATGATAAGATAATAGTCTTAATGAACTAGTACCGGAAGAGCTTACTTTTCTCTTTATAAAGACAAGATTGTTTATGATCCTTTTAACCGAATCGTGGTGCTACGGCTCTGGTTTAAGGTTGGTTTATTTAAAGCAATCACATTCACAAAGTGGGTTATAGTCCTTAGAATCGAGGATATTGCTAAACAATAAGATATTATGGTGCTAAACGGTTACCACAACTGTAACATTAACTTTCGGTGTATAAACCGGTTTGCAACGACACCGGGACTGTAAGTGGTTAAAGAAACCCCAACTAAATCCCAAATTGTTCGATTCAATTTCCTAACACTTCAATACACTGATTGTTATTGTTCAACTTAAATTATTCTCTTGGATTCCATAGAGTCATGAAAGTCAATTGTTGGACACAATAATGGAACCATATGTTCACTTTGTAACAAATCAAGTTGATTATCACATTCTGAAATTGTTTTTCCACTAACAACTTGTACTAAGGAGATATGAGAACGAGAGGGAGAGAGAAACAGATACAAAATAATCCATCAAATCTAAAAGTAACGTCTTTATTAATTGAGATTTGCTCTTAAGTAATGTCCATTAACCAAAATGTTACAAGTACTTCAGTCTATACGATACGATACGATACTTGACACATAATGACTCAAATATGTGTTGCAACTTGCAAGTAACCCCTAATGTTTGGAAATTTTCAAAATAAATGTCGAAAATACAATTTAAAACAAATCATTTCACGTACACACATACACACATACATCTTGTCGTAATTATCCTTGAGTTGTGTTACATGCAACACCCTTGTTGAACCCAAAAAAATAAAAAGACGGGCGTCTTGAGTAGAAGTTGCAAGGCACACTACGCTTGATTTTAGAATGAAATCAAATATATTTCGTGCAGTGAATGTCACCAATTTAAAGTACAACAACATTATCTGCCTCAATGTGTAGCAAATGCCACTGAAACCAGTTGCAGAAATGACAAACAATATTTTGTCAATTATTATTGTTGTTCTGTTGTACATTAAAATAAAAACAAACACTAACAACAATAGCGTATAACAATAAAAGGACAATACAACAAGTGGTAGTGTATTGTTGCTATTGTTGTTATAAACAGTACAATAGAAAATACACGGTAAGAGGGGATGACACTGTTCAACGTTCCAAGGATATGCAGCACAGCAGGAAATAAAGTAATCAAGTTAACACACTCATACCAAATCATATGCCTCCCTCCCCTCCTCGATAATGTTCAAGTCCTTGCTAAACAAATCTATTTTGAATTGAAAATAATCGCTACAGAACAACAACAAAGAAAGGAAACATCAACAAAATCTTTTCCTTTTTCCCCCCGTACGATTTTTAAGAGGGTGTGGAGAAATTTATGACCTGCAAGAGCTTAATTCTCTCTTCCTCGTATGCCAATTTTTTTTTTGGAACTTTTGACTTTGGATTACAAATATTTGGCCATTAAACCATGTAGTGGTGGTGGTGGTGGTACACAGTGTTGATGCTTCACTGAATTTCACTTGCTAATGTGATTAAATTTTTATTCTTCAACAGAAGGGCGAAAGAGGATTGAAATAATCGATGTTCATTTGATCATCATGTTTGAAAAGGAAAATTGTTTCAAGATTTCTAAATTTTATTGGATTTTAAAAATAAAACCGAAAACCGAGGTATCGCTTACTTTTGGGACGCTCCTTCCGGTCATATCTTTTCCTATATAGGCCTCAATATTACCCGGATGAATAGGCAACCAATTGCTTTATAAGAGTTGGTACAATATTGTTGCTCGCTTTCAAAGAGTTACCGGAGATTACACCGTTTTCAATTTATCTTCTGACATTTTTATGCATTTGAATAGAATCTCAATTTGGAAGTCAAACAGACAGTTGGAATGATAATATGAATTAGTTTGGGTTATGGAAACTTAGGTTTAGGTTTAAGTTAGAGCACGTGTACTTGTCAATTGAGACAAGTACAGTATCCGAAGATATAGTTGACCCATTCTACAAATGTCCTAAAGGGGAGAAGATAATAGGGGAGAAAGGGAAAAAGGAAAGGAAGTAGGAAAGGGAGAATGAGGAAGCAGACGAGTTACACGGACTAACAAAACATACAAGAGAGCGTGACTACACTATTGAAGCCCTAGCACTTCTCAACCAGCTCAGACTAATAATGAATCTGTTCGTACACTGTCTATAGTGGGCCATAGACACCTAGAAACATAAGAACCCAATCCATTTCCCCAACGCCTCTGCTCTTCCCGCCTAACCCATCCGTTGATGAGGCCGTACAGGTGGCAGATTAGAGTATCAGGATCAAATATCACATCACCCTCAAAAAGTGAACCTAATTTAGCGCGAGTATTCCGCTATGCAACGGAATCCAGCATAGACGGATCCGGTCTGGTCCAAAAGTCCTTAACGACTTTAGCCTTAAGGGCAGCCTGAGTATCAACGAAAATCAAATAAGATGCCGAAGTAGGCCGACCAGCTATGACCTCGATAGCCAGATAGTCTCATGCAAATGTATTGTTAAGTTTTTTAAAAATATTATGAAGGACTGTCAACAAGTAAGTTGGTGAGTGAGTGAGAGTGCCAGATTCCCAAGCCGAGCAATCCCATAGTCAGACAATAGAGCAGGAGAAATACATTTTCAGCAGAATTTTCGTATTTTAAAAAAGTAGGAGGCTTAAGTCCGCGCTTAGTAAACCTTATACAAACCTCTCCTTTCCTTAGCGTATATAAATTGATTCCGTAAGATAGAGTAAGTTTTCCATTGCTCGGCAATATTCTTAATACTACGCATTCCTAACGGGGCAATATACCCTTTATATGGCCCCCACCAATAAATATGATTTCCTTGCAATGCACAGCGTAGGATGTATAAAAAATCAATTACTCCGCATAATTTCTTAATTTTCCCTTCTTCCTCCCGGCGACTTTCCTAGTGTAACCCTCAGTAAAAGTTATCACAATTCAAAAGACAATATAGACAACAACAACAACACCAAAAAGGAAAAACAACACTTAACCCATAAAATAAATGGCACTCCATATAAATAATCGAATAACTGGTACTCGAAACAAAAAACAACAACAACAACAACAGTAAATGCTTTTAAGAAATTACAGATGCCAGTGGGTGAGTGGTGAAAATGGTAAACAATTGCGTACTCACGAGTGCCACTCGAAAGTTAGTCATTTTAGTTGAGTTCAGTGCAGTTCAGTTCAGTTTGGTTTGGTTTGGAGATTAAATTAGAAAATGATTAATGGACTCAACCAAACGTTTGGAAACTGTTTTCCTTTCCCTTACAGTTTCAGTGGCATGGCAGGCACACTTTACATTCCAATGAAATACAAAATACATACGTAATGATACTCGGGAGGATAAACAGTTGAACAGTTGTTGTCTTCGTTTTCTCTTCTAACCAGACAGAAGAGTATGTATGTATATAGCAGAGAGAAAACCTCGAGTGTGGGTATTTCGTGTTTTGACAACCGCATACCATGCTGGGATCTGCCCTGTTGTATCCTGTATTCAAGGGGATCCGTAAGCAAGGAAGGGGGACTGCTGCAGTAAATTTACTCACACTCGCATAGCAATAAAAACACACACACACAAATTTAGTCTTCCGTTACGTTTACCCATACCGTATGTACTTATCCTTACAAAAACAACAACAAGATTTCAAATAAATGTTCAAACAAGAGGGGGTGTATGCTTGTTGTTGTTGTCATTACTCGTATTATGATGGCTGATTTAAAACAGTCTCTCTCTCTGTCTTAGCCTCAACGTATGAATTTTAACATGAAACAGTCGAAGCATCGTTTCGTTCCCTTTTTGTTATGCATCCTTCCGTTTCGCACCATAATTACCGGGTAACTGTTCAACTTTTGGTTTTTTTCCCGTACTTTATGGTTATTGTTATATGTATTGTTGTTGTAGAAAACATACTTAAATTATGAATCAAATTTCATTTCAAAAAAATATCCTTTTAGATTTTAATCTGAAGGGTTTCTTGACAAATGGATTTCCATGGTAATTTGTATAGAGACGCTGCTCTTTGAATTTAATTTTCACTTTTTTTGTTGTTTTTTTTTTTTTTTTTTTTTGGAAATATGTTGCAAACAGGGGATGCATTTGGGATTATGTGGTGTTGTGTGCTAGGCAATGTGTCATGAGTTCAAAATACTTTCTGACATAATCTTTGTTGTAAAATCTCTGATTAGAATTTCATTCTGCTGCAAATCGAAAAGACAACAACTAGCCTTTGTTTTGTTGTTGGTGTTTGTGTGTTTTGTTTTGAGAATTTTGACACTTTGGCGAAAAGATTTAAATTTTGAGATATTAAAACAAGGCAACTGACTGTCCCTGTCAGTCTCTTTTGACAAATTAAACCAACTGTGTTGATACGATACTGTAAAGAGATGTCACACCGATAATGGGAATTTTATTAAGAAAACAGACTCTTCTTTTTTTGTATTCTGACTTGTGATGTGTGTTGGAATCTGATAAGTTTCGATTTTTTTTTGTTTGAATCAAATACTGTTTCGGACTTTGTGTCTGAACTGAACAAGTCTGGCATGTATCTCTATTCAATGAATTTGGAAAATTAAAATTGAGTAAAAAGTCTGACATTTTCCCCGTGCTTCTTTATAGCACTGAAATATGGACGCTACTAAGCACCGTTTAGCAGCCTTAAGGAAATTCAAGAGAAAAATCCTATGTAAGATATTCGGTCTTGTGCGAGTTGGCTACGATTTCCGCATTTTATCCATTGTGCAGAGCATTAACATCCAGCAGATGTGCTGGCTAGGCCATATCATTCGGATGGAAAAGGGTGCTCCGGCGAGACGTATAATTGTTGCGGGGATAACCGAAAGTCGTTATAGAGAAAGACTTTGTCTGTGTTGGAAGGACCCAATCGAAGGGGCCCTGCCAAGTGGCGAAAGCGTACAAGTAGCAAAGTCGCTTGAAAGAATGTGTTAAGACAGGTCGAAATCCGTTAACCAAGTGTTTAATGGTTAATCAACAAGAATACTCCAAATATGGTGCTAATCAAACTGATTAAATTTTTTCTGTTGAAACAATTGTTTTTCTGGAGAACAGTTCATCACTGATACCAGTGTTAGACAGCGATATGATCCCAGAGAAGGTCTTTTTGAATTATTGTGTTGTTTTGTTAGCAACTCCTGCTTATCCTTTTTAGACTAGCTTATCTCACATTATAGAGCCTTTTTACGACTGTCATTATTTTTTGCCCAAATTTTCATGGCTTAAACAAAAACAAACAAAATAAAAATAAAGTGTCGCATAAACCACTACAAAAGCAATTTAAAAAACTTCATTGTGTGCGTATATATGTAGGAGCACATACATGTACGAGGGTACAAGGCAACTAATATGGTTGAATGGTTGGTTGGCTGGTTGGTTGGTTGTTTTGGTCGCATTGCGTGCCATATGACAATGTCATAAAAATTTATAACAACAATATTTCAATGTCACAGCAGGATATCATTGTTACCATGTTAACGCTTATTTTTTCAGACACAAAAATTGAAAAGAAGAACCAAAAATAAATACAAAAAAAAAGAAAAAAAGGGAAGGAGGCCTAAAAAACAAACAAACAAACAAATGCATGGCCCTGTTTTTATTTGTTTTTTTCCACTTTTTTTTTAAAGAGGTTCTCGTTATGGTAGTTAAACTCCAACAAAAAAGTGGTGAATCTTACGAATTGTTTTCCGTTTTTTATTTCATGCTGAAAATATTCTTAATTTTTTTTTTCTGTTTTGTGTATAATTTGTATAAAAATTCAAGATTTTCTTTCGTTTCTTTTGTTTTTGTTTAAATTCTACGTTTTGTTTTAAGCCCGAGATGAAGACGAAAACGACGACGACGTCAACGACGTATTAAGACGATGTTTAATAATGAAGACAATGAAACCCACAACAATGACTCTCGTAATGGCGATAAAGATGATGAGGATCACCATCAACATCGTCATCATGCGGTTGATTGTTAATACTGACGATGAGGATGTTATAAATGCTGTAGTTAAAGATAAAAAAACAAGGATTCCTGTGCTGATTTTTTTTTTGAAAACAGCGACAAAAAAAATTTGTATCCAGGAAAGATCATCGTCATCATCATCATATCATATGATACTTCTTTAGAAGCATACAGTCATGATGAAAATAATAAGGTCTGATTGGTGAATCCCACTACTCGTCTCTTTTGTTGTCCTCAGACGAAACACATCTTTCGATATGAATATGGGATGAATATATTCATGGCTATTAGGATCAAATAAGAGAGATTGCTGTCACTATGAAGAAATTTGACCTGCCATACACACATCATAACATAATTGGCATTACAACCGTTCAGTCAGGATTATGATCTAGCTTCTCACACCACTGATGTTGTGTGTGATAATTTTATATATGAGTGGTGGGACCTACAGTTTACAGTTTTTGACATTACGACGAGTTTAAATTGTCCACACTGATTGTGGTTCTTTTTTAATGATTTAGAAATGTTTCAGAACATTTTAAGATACTGTTGCGTACGTTAATGAATCAGTCAGTCTGTTAATCCGGCAATATAAACTATACTAGAGACTGCCACGCCCATTTCATCATGGTTTACGAAGATATTTTTCATATCGAATACAATATTTCCATGGCTGAATTCTTTATTAGCCACCACTGTACAGTTACTTAATATTTCCATAGTATAAGCCGAGATCTGTTAAGACACACACAGAAATGATAAAAAAGAAGTAAAACGTAGAGACAGAAATAAAAAACGCATTTCGCGGTATTTTTACGCATGGCATGATGTTTAACTAAAAATGGTTTTTTTTTTCTCCTCCTTTAAATTCCTTGGTATGTAAGCGATTCTTTTCATTTAATTCCCCAAAAGAGCAGAAGAAATTCTACCTTTTGAATAAGAAAAAGGAAACAATCTCGAGAATGGAAAGGAAAACGTTAAAATCGCTTAAATAACATGAAGCAAAATGGAAAAAAGAGATATGAAACGTGAATTACGTTAAAAAGGTTTTAAATTTCATTCACAAGAATTTCTGTGTGTTCCCGATCAAAATGATGTATACAGTGTTTGTGCTTGATTTTGTTTGCTTCTCTGTTTCGGTTTTCCGCGAAGGCAAAATTAACCCATTTATGGCAACAAGGGCTGTATTAAAGAAGGGCTCCTGCTAATATCAATGCCATAGGGCATACTATACCATCGTTAAATAAAACATTTGACCATTTGAATTGATGTACACCTCTTTTTAGGGTTGTTCCAAATTTCTAGACGTACCAGCATCTTTAGTTTAGTCTTCAGGCACTGATTTTTCACGGAATAGGGACCTCACGTGAGTTGAAATAACTTCTTAACGTCAATTACTGAGTTATGACCATGTGTTTAATCCCTAAAGTTAATAAAGTTGCTACATTGGATTTATCGTTCAAAAGAACGGTGCTAAATTGTGTAGAAAGTCTAGTACCTGAGCTGTTGTAGTCCTCTGAGAGGTATTAGGTTGAGCGTACATCAAGCACACAGCAAAACTTAGGCTCTCTTGGTCACTTTGCCCATTGAGACGATGTTGAAAAAAGAATTGCCACATCTCTGGCTTTTATATGTCTGTATCATCTCTGTCTACTTCCAACTGTTTACAGACCACTCAACAATCAGTGGAACACGCTCCTCAAGGGGTTAATAAAAACAAACTAAACAATCGTACAAATTCAAATTGTACGAGATAATGTTTAAATACGAAGTTAAGAAAAAAACAAAATCCAGCGTAATAACATGTTAAATAATTAATAATAAATTATATTTACAAAACAATAACAACAACAATAACAACGAATAAAACAAAACAACAATAAAAACAACGAATAAAAATGTTAATTGTTGTATGACACGAATCATCTCTCCAGCAGCAGCAGTCATTTAATGTCGATGGTTAATTATTTTCTAATTCATCAATACCACAGTCAAACAAACCAAGCCACAGCCAAACCAAACACGGCTTTAAATGGGTTTTTTAGAGAAATAAAAAATTACCAAACAATTAATTTTAAAAACACTACACTACACTGCTACACCAACAATAACAATACGAAACAAAACAGTAGAAATGAATAGTATTTTGAGAAAAAAAAAAAACAGAAAAAAAGGCAACAATTACGAGTATTATTGACGCCTGTTTGACTGCTTAAGCAACTACTGGACTTTTCATTTGTTCCCCCTGCATATGCAGTCAGTCATAAAGAGATGGCAAATGGAATTTGTTGTTTAATTGATGGCTGGCAATACATCAACCTCAACCTTAAAACTCAAACTCAAACATAACTTCAGCAAGAATGGAATACAAGTTCTGATGGTTGTTTATTCAATGTTCAAAAGGTGATTATCAGGAGCCGAAACTGAAGCGTAACAGTAACAGAAATGCATTAGCAGTTCTTAAAAAGCCATTTTTCTTTCGATCATCATCAGTCTTAAATGCTTATATTTTGGTTGGCATTTAAGCCAAAGAAATGCAACACAGGTAGCATTGTCAGTGTTCAAAGATCGCACCTTGAAGCATTTAGCTCTGTGGCTCTGTGTGGTCCTCCTTAGGCTTTGGATAATGCTTTGGCTTGCAGCACTTTTAAATTGTGGTTTTTCATGTTTGTCGTTGGAAGTGACCCATCTTAGTATGAATGTGTTAAAAAGATCACCGTTTTATGATCCCATAAACCTCTTAAGCCTTAATTTGACTAGAAACGCCCAAAAACAAATTCCAAAAATATTTTATGGATTGTCTTTTTCTCTACAGTTGTACATCAAATTGATGTGAGGTAAATAGGGTGACCAATTAGAAGAGTTCTTTTTACATTTTACAAATAAAACCGAAAAAGTAAAAAAAAAAAAAGCAATGTTAACATGGAAATTGAATATCGATAACATATTGTTACGAACATGAAAAATCTAGATACTGGTGTTTTGCTTTTACATCGCTTAACATTAAAACTATAAACAAAAGCTAGAGAAACAAAACAATGCATTAAACAAACCTGTTTACAAATGATCGTTTTGTTTAATATAACAACAAGCACCAGCATAAAAAACTGTAAACAAGTAAACAAAAATACAACAACAAACACTGCAAGAATAAATGTAAACAATGATGTTTAGAGATTTCAAGAAGGCGAAGTCATGAACATTCGCCTTCAAGAAGATTCATCAGACTGTTTACTTTGCCATATAAAAGGCAAAGCAAACGAGTGAGTTAGTGAAGTTCAATCAGTCTTGTGTGAAGTAATCGTGGTTTGAAGATCTCCGGTACAAAGACCGGTCGAATAATTGTCTAGTAATTGTTATTATTTATGCAAAGGGTATAAACAGAGGAATAACAAATAACAGCAATTGTTGTTGTTTACATAAAGTCGCACACAGAATTGTGTGAAAAATAAAACTAAACACAAATTTATTTTAATTTTATTTCCAATCAACGAGCTCATATTTTAAACGTTTTTAAAAGTCAAAAAACGTAACAGTATGTTGTGTGATATTTATGGTTTATGGTACTTAGAATCTCTTTTAAAGAGTCACAGTGGGTCAAGAAGTCTCTGGGTGCATGCGTAGAATTATTAAAATGAAGCGTGGTCAGCCTGCCCAACCTAACTTCAGAATGGTCCTTCGCATTTAATTTATAAAATTGCAAACTGTTTTATTCATTTTGAAACGATGAGATGACTCACTCTGTAATCGTCTCTTATTTATTTATTTGATTTAATTTTCAATTTCCATTTCGATTTGGATGGTGTTCATAATTTAGTTACAAAGTGGATCAAGACTTGTATTATGACCCGTATTTGATTTCATTTTTTTCATATCTTGAAACTACAATACATATTTTGATTATCGAATTTCGAATGTGAATTTCATTTAAAAACAGATTTCGTTGTGGTGGTCATCAATTTACAATCATTAGTTTTACGATTAATTTTATGGGATTTTAAAAAGAAAAGAAACAAAAACAAAAAACAAAAACTAAAAATATAAATCGATATCGTAAAAATTATCACCAAAATACAGAACAACAATGGCAGTTTAACGGCGATTTTAAATGATCGTAAAAAGGGGGCTTAAAACACTAAAAATTTGAACATAAAATTTGTGCATAATTTGGGTGACCAACATTTTTAATATGGTACAAACGAAGAAGAAGAAGAAGAAGACAATCTTGTTAAAACATAAAACGCCTTTTAATTTTTATTATAAATAATCAGTTTCAGTTTCAGTTTCATTTTTAAATTTTATTGTGTTTATCGATATCATTTTATCATGACATTTTAGAAAATTTAAATGAGTTTCACTTTTTTTTTAATGGACATAGTAAACGACGATCTCAAAACCGTTGATTATGTGGGTCTCCTCACCATAAAATAAATGTGACAACAAAAAGAGTGATTCAAAGTCATAAAATTTCTCATTTTTGGTAATTAAATACATTGTAAAACTAAGAGTCCAATAATGCTTAAAAGTAAAAATTTAAAAATTAAAAAGATTTCGCAACGTACACATTCCTACAGAATGATTTGCCACTTAAAATTAGCATTCGTTTGACATACAACAACTTAAATTGCAACAATTGTCAGAAATTTTTCAATGAATTTCCTTCCACTTTATGAATTAAACTGCCAGACAAACTGTCACATAATCATTCTGCCTATTATCGTACACGAGCAAAACTTAGCACACTGGCGGTGTGAAAACGGAAAAATAAAAATAAAACGAAATCCAGTGAGTGTAAATAATTCAGTTTTTCCTACACACTCATGCTAAATGTCACATTAAATGAAAATATACGACAACAGTAGAAAAACTTACGCAGGAAAATTGCACCACAAATTAAGAAACGCAGGAAAAAAAGGCATGAATTGCATGAGAGATAGGCATTCGAGTATGGCATCTACTTGCTTGCAATCAACAATCAGGCAACTAGCCAACTACCCAAGACAAACATTTACAGTGTGTTAGAAAATAATGTGTACAAACAATAAATGATTTGAACTTTTATAAGGAGTCTCTTGTATGTTTCGCAAATAGATAACAGAAGCTTTCTTATGAGTTGCCATAGTCTAGTACATAGTAGACGTAAGACCACGGTTCAAACCCCAGATCAGACATCAGAATGAAAATATGAAAATATTTCTTCGATTTCGATTTCTGGCAAAAACTCTGAGAGTAAATAAAATTGCAATGAAAAGTTTCTGAAAAATCTGTCGTCCGGAATCAACTTTAGACTGTAGGTCCCACCACTCATGTATAAAATTAACACACACAACACAAGTGGTGTGAGAAGCTAGGTCGTAATCCTGACTGAAGGATTGTAATGACCAATTATGTAGGTATGTATGTGTCTGTTCAATAAGGGCAGCATAGATGAGATGAGACTACTTAACACGATATCGTATCATAATGGATGTAAGTGTAGTGTTTCAAATACAATTTTATGTGCGTTTAATTCTTTGCTAGACTGTATAACGGGCTGATCACAGAAGGCATTACAAATTGTGAATTGTTTTGTTGTCGTGTGTGTTTCACTTAAAAAATCTTTTCATTTTCTTTTCGTCTTTCTTTTTTTGGCTTCATTTCTTTCAGAAGAGTTTTCAAATGAAATGGAATTTAGAAGCAATTGGTTGTCAGCAAATTACTGAAATAATTACGCACACATTTACAAATTGATCAATTGTTTCTTTTCGTTCTGCATTTTGAATCGCTTTTTCTCTCTGCTCTGCAGATTAATTTCTTGTTTTTTTTTTTCTTTCGAACTTTCGTTCATTAAAATTGGCTACGGACACATAAATCGATCTGTTCAAATATCTTCTTCTTCTTTTGTTTGTTTTTTTTTTTATTTCCTTATACGATGACAGATACTGTAAACAATTGTTTAAATGGCTGTCCATCGTCAGTCTGTCCATGTTTCGGTTTCTTTCCATCTGTCCCCCTGACTTCTCACAATTTCCTGTTGTTCACACAATTCGCGTTTTTGATATATTTTTTGCTTCTTCTTTCCACGACACAGAAACATCTTGAAATTGTTGAGTATTTTCCTTGGTTTGCCTTGGATTGGCATGAAACTGCCAACGATTGTCTGGAATTTATTGATGATCATTGATTAACGGCAAATTGTCAAGCAAATTGACTGGATTTCAACTATAATATGCGCACTAAGTACATACTCGTACATACATACGGAGTTAATTGCTAAAAATTGTTCAACAAAAAATTGATTTCCAAGGATAAACGGCTTGGCTTGAACGATTAAGAATTTTAATGTGATAGAAACGATGCAGAAGAATATTTGTAGCTGGTAATGCCAATGCCAGTAAATTCGATTACGATTAATTCAAGTATGTTTTCTTAATGAGAAAATTATCGTCGTATAATAAATACTTAAACTAATCCGATATTTACGGTGTATGTAAATGGATCTGCGCCCACGGCAGAAGTCGTCAGATGGGAGCTGCTTTCTTTCCGCATGTCTTCACATAACACAATGACCTGTAAGCATGGCCACTGTGATCGAGATAACGTTACAACCAAGTCCAAGTAACTAGTTGATGCGCCTTCTATTCATAGAGGGCCAAGTGAGCCTAGCGGTGGAGCGGGACTCCTCATTGACCCAGGATAAGTTGGCATCTCGAAAGAATTTTCACGCAATGGCCAACTTGATCGAGGTAAGTGGCATACCCAAGTCAATTGAAGAAGATTCCGGAAGTAGTGCACCAGCCCTTGCGAGATCGTCGGCTCTGCATTTTCCCGAAATATTACTATACCCGGAACCCAGATAAGTGTGTCACTGAAGCGCCGAGAAAGAAGGTTGAGATATTGAGGAGATATTCACAACGTTTGACAGAGATCTTATGCAGAATGACAATTAGAGAAGATCGAGATGCGGGTGAAAGGAACACTGTTGACGAGGATCCATTGAGCAGCCCGGTAGATGGTCATTACTTCCGCCTGAATACTACGCTACAATAATCCGACAGTCAGAGGGAAATGTTCAGGTCCAGTTTCCCAGAGTAGACTCCGCTATCAACCCATCGGTTCCGGGGGGACGATCATGTTGTGGTCGCTGCTCGGAATCAAAGCAATATTCCGCAGGGAGATAATCGATGTTCAATGCGGCTGCAGGATGATTTCGATGAGGCATCACTACCTTTTTGTAATTGTTTTTCCTTTTTGAAGATTAGAAATTAAAATTGTTCCAACTGCGTCTCAAAAAACTGAAGTAGGAACTGATTTCGTGGTCTTTATACTCAATTTTTCTCTGTACTGTAGACTGTTTTTCTGTTTCAGGTGTGAATTATTGAACTCAAATCCCACCCAGAGGTACGAAACAAAACAAAGAGCCGCATATACCCTATAATGAGCAAATGAGCCACAGTGACATCAACAACTCCAAATTGATCCTTTAAAGCTTTATTAAATCTACGTTTCCTTATTTTCTCGTTTACTTATTGAAATTACAACGACAGTTAACTGATATGCACTTTTTCAAGGTCACAATAAATTCAAATGAGCAAACATACTCTATAAATTTTATTCTAGAACTTGCTCTCCCTAAATACAGGTACAGCAACAAAGAGACAAGATGTTTTTGATTTAAAAATTTTATTTTATTTCGATTCGAAACTCTAAAAACTTGTTTTATATCTTTTGAAAGTGTAGGGTGTCAAGTTCATTGATTGGATGTGTGTGTGTAAAGCCCACCTAAATTTGTTTGTTTTCCTCGTTTTCGTAATCAAAACAATTTTCTTTATTTTCTTATGCAAATTTTTCCCCATCAATTATTGTATTTTGTTTTGTTTTGTTTGATTTTAATTAGTTATTATTGTTGTTGTTGTTATCGTTGTATTTTATTGTTTATTTAAATCAAACGAATCATCGTCGAATTCAGTTGTAACAATATTTGCTTACTTCTGGCCATAAAAAATAAACGTTAGAAATTTGTTAGAAGGAAACAACAACAACACAACGAAATGGTGTAAAACAGTAAGAAATTATGTGAAACACACATGCCAAACGATCATAAAATAAATTATTAAATGCCGTTTCATTGTATTTAACTTTTTATTACACAAGTTTACACACAGGAAAAAAACTACAACAACAACAACAACAAAGTATTTAAGACATAAACCTTAAATACATAAAATGAAATGAATATGAAAATACAACCTTAAAAATATTTGGTTTTTCTATTTGAATGCCGACGTGGATGTCGATGTTAATGTTGATGTTCACAATGAAATTAATTTCCAAATTGATTCATAAATGCGTGTTGTTAAGTTATAAAGAAATATACGATGTTTTTTTGTTATTGTTTTATATTTAAGGAATTTTTATTATGACCCCCCTTCCAGTAAAATAACCCATCAACTGTTATTAGGAAGGCAAATTATCGTAATGAAAGTGAATTTTTATTGGAATACAAATTTTTATTATAAAAAAGAACTTATAAAATAGTCGAAAATATTGTATAAAGAGAATTAATTACCTACACAGTGTCTATCAAAATAATAGCACAGATAAGAAGAATTGTATGTTTAAATCACAAAGAAATTAAGAAAAAAAAATCATAATAAAAATCACTTCGTATGTACACTGTGATATTCTAAAGCTAGGTAGGTAGCTAGCGGTGGCTGTCAGAGCGATCATCGATATAGTAATTACCAAGCTGTCTTTTTCCTTTGACTAATACTTTGCTACTCATAAGCACTCATGAAATTTTGTATATAAGTGAGTCAACAATATTGAAATTTAACTATGTATTCTGATTCATTCGTACTCACTACAACGTTGATACAGGTAGCAATATGTATGCGTGCAACGTCGAAATCAAACTCATACCATTCGATATATGTTTGATTCATAAGCCATGTCATTTAGATTCATAACTTTAGAAAAATAATACTTTTAATACTTATAAAAGGTTCCAGTGACTAGAATCATTTATCAAAAGTTACAGTCTTAGTTGTTGTTGCATTTACAAAAAAAGAAAAAGACACATAAGCAGAACAGATCGAGCAGCAAGCAGAGCAAACACACAACCTTTCAGTGAGTATTTTAGTGTTCGTACGCGAATTAGATTATTTTATGATTCGTGTATATGTTGAGTTGTGGAGAGTCGAAATCAACAACATCATACGTGTTGTTAAGTATCAATATGATGAGTACTTCAAACATTGAATATGAATAGAGGTTCCATGATATTAAAATAAATTGAATGCGTATTAGTAGCAGAAATTATGAGTATGATTCGATTCTAATAATCATTTTCTCTGATATGAGCAGAGTAGTTGATTGGACACACATTTAGCAGGCTATCAAAAGGCCAAAGCAATAGACGTGTGGCAAACTCTTTAGAACGGCCACTAATTATCAAAGAAAACAATGCATTTTATTCTCAAGTAATGGTTTGCAATTCACAACACCTAAGAGTTTTCGTATTTTTTTCCTCTTTATAAAGATTAATTTTAAAAATTTGTATGTACATGGCACCACAAAAGTAAAATATTTTCGATACATGCTGGTTCTGTCAAAAAAAAGGGTGTGGCAAACATATTGGCAACGCCAATTCATATTTTATTTTAAAGACTGCTAAACTGGTCGTATTACAACGAAACGATCATTATCAGTTAACTAATAACTGTTAAGCTGGTAATTTCAATGCCAGAGTCTTATTGTTCGTGGCATTATTGTTGTTTGTTTAATTTTTAAAGAACAAAAAAAAAACAAAAAGTATGAACAAATAAAAGAGCATTTTGAACAAAAATATCAATTCAAGCAGTTGCAACATGATTAGCAACTGACAATTGTAGCCACTTAATCTGCAAACAATTTGCTATTAAGGTAAGCAATGAATAGAGAAATGTGAGTCTAGTTTTGAAAACATTTTCGGGATTTCTGAATAGAAAAATTAATTTCACAGCATGTAGTTAAGTGGCGAAACAATGATGCCAACTAAAACGAAACATATGCCAATAATTTTGAATACAAAAACAAACACTGTTCGAAACACTGAATGAATGAATTTGTGCATGAATGAGTAAGAAAGACAGAAAAAAAGTCGTTTTTATTTCAATTACAGTAGAAATATTGGAAAGAAAACGTTATTGAAGAAGCCGATCGATTTACTTCTTAAAAATTCTACAACCCAAAATGGAACAAAAAGAACAGACAACATAAGAACAAATAAAAAACCTTTATTTTGCCACTTATTGTCTGTTAAACACGCCTGTCTTTACGTATTTTTTTCCTTTTTAGCTTAACAACAATACAATGGCCGTGTTGGCCGTTGAAATTGGCCCTCTGCGAGAAATGAAATAATAATTGTAGCAACAACACTACAACTACTATTGGAATACAATACTTTGCTAGACGTTGCTATACGACCGACACAGTACAATATCGCGTATTATCGCGTTTGTTAATCAATTTTTCGTTTCAGCCTCGTTGACTTCATACAATGGCTGTTGTACTAGGGTTTGTGTTGTCATTCAATCTGTATTCATGCAAACACCGTTTGCTTCTGGATTTCGTACAACATTTGTGCAGCAAATAATGTTGCTGTTGCAGCAACAATGGCGTTTCAAAGGCACCCTTATTTTAAGCAAACATTTTTTTTTTTTTTTGCTTTCCATTGTCTTTTGTCGTTTCGTCAAAATGTGTTCTCTTCTTATCAAATATTTTCGTTTTTCTTTTTTGCAAATGTTTCATTTGCCATTCTAGTTGAGGTTTTCTACTCGTATTTCCCATCATTATTATGTCAAAATCTATTTGAAACCAGATTTGACACGTGATTATTGCTGACACAACAGCCATACAATTGTAAAACATAATAGTAATGGCTGGCAACAACATCAATATGGCAAGTAAAACAGAAATTTGACATAAAGTGTCATCAATAAGTGGCTTTACCATGTAATTTGTTACGATGTTTTGTTTTTATTTTTCGCCAACGAAATATTTTCAAAATATTTCCTAACATGGCATAATGAAAACGCTTTAAATGAATTACAATTCTTAGGAATGTAAAGGCTCTAATAAGGCATATACATATATGTGCTATAAGCATATTGTTGTGAAAATGGAAAAATCTAGATACTAAAATTATAAACAAAAGCTACAAAAACGAAAACAATGAACTTGTTTACAAATTAGCGCACTGCGTAATATAACAACAAACACCAATAGCCGCCGTAGTCTAGTAGGTAGTGTGTTCGCTTATTAGACGTAAAGCCCGGGTTCGAGCCCCAAATAAATATTTCTTCGGCGACTACCTCTCAGCAGATTTCTGGCAAAAACTCTGAGAGTAAATAAACCTGCCATGAAAAAGTTTCTCAAAATCTGTCGTTCGGAGTCGACGTTAAACTGTAGGTCCCGCCACTCAAGTATAAAATTAAGGCTCACAACTTGAGTGGTGTGAAAAGCTAGGCCGTAATCCTGACTGAAGGGTTGTAATGGCCAGCATAAAAAATGGTAAACAAAAATACAACAATAAACACTACAAGAAGAAATGTAAACAAAATACACAAACAACAATAATGAAACAACGATGTTTATAAATATTTATAGAGATTTCGAGAAGGCGAAGTCACGAAAAGGCAAAGCAGACGACAGAGTTAGTTCAACAAGTCTTGTGTAAAGACGCGATTTGTTTGAAGAGAGTAATCGTGGTTTGAAGATCTCCATTACAAAAATCAGCCGAACAATTGTCTAGTAATTGTTATTGTTTATGCAAAGGGTGTAAATAGATTAATAAAAAACAAAGAAATTGTTGTTGTGTCGTAACAGTATATTTTAAACCTTTTTAAAAATAAAAAAGAACGTAACAATATATAAACATCAAGTCCTATTTACAAATTCCTTCTTAGGAATGTCTATACAAAGCGAATTGATAGCAACAGTGAAATCCAAATTTATAAAATTCAATGCATTTTTCTCCAAAAACAAAAAGTGTTTAAAATCCTTTTCACCAATTTTATTGCACAAATAGTCACTAAAAACGTTACGTTTAACGTTTGTTACAGTAGCATATTTTATATTAAAACCGTCTTCGCCTACCAAATCTCAGCTACTGTGTGCGGTGGATTAAAACAAAAGACTTAAGACACATGCACATGCACTACGTTATCGCATAGAAATTTACTTTTATTTCCCCATTATTATGAGGTTATGAACGAAGCAATTTAAGAAAGCAAAAAAACAATCCCATTATGACGGAAGTATGGCATTGGGCATCAAAATTTCATTCGCTATCTGTAAGTGTTTTAAAGTGTTTCGCACAAAAGCCAATTTAACGAAATAAAAGTATACTTAACGAGCCATTAACACAAGCTCAAAAGCTTTAAGTTTTAAACTCTTATCAAATTAATGTTCAATAACTTATTTTCCATCTGTCCGTCTGTCTGTATGTCTTTCTGTCATACCATTCTGCAACGGAGTATGTACATACATATGTGCTCGAGTATGTTATAAAGTTAAAAATGCATTATTTTTTTAATGGATTTAATGCAATAATTTAGTTTTGTTTCAAAGTCATTAATGTCTGATAACACCTGTTTTGTTGTTGCTATTGTTGTTGTTGCTGGATGTTAGTGGATGTTGTTAATGTTTAATTTACCTGTTCGACCTGAAATCCCTTCCTTGGCTTTACTGGTCTGACTGCTCGTCATTCTCTTACTTTATTTCGTTGAATTTTGCTTATGGTATATGGCGTGTAAGTTTTTGCACTTAAAAGCCTCATTTGAATTTAAACAAATTTATGTGTGTGTTACACATATATTTTCTTTTCTTTTCGTTTCTTTTATTTCTCTTTGCCTTTAGTATTGAATTCGTATGAATTCTTGTATTTAAAACTGCACACATTACTTTATTTCGAAATTATAGTCAAAGTTTTTGATTCATTAAAAAGTGATGCATTTTGTTTGGCGAAAATATTTAAATTCAGCAAAAACCAACACAAGAAAAAAAGTTAAATGGAAGGGAAACAATTAAATTCGCAGCATCCACTTGTAATAAGAAACTGAATAAGTCTGAAAAAACCTGCTGTTTAAGCCAATAAAATGAAATCCAATAAGAACGATAGTCATGCGTTTAATTTAATTGCCTGACTGACCAAGCCAAACAATGTCTCCGGTTTGGCAGTATGTCTGTCGCCCAATTCATTAGACGGCAGTGTGGTGTGCTGGTCACTATGCCTGTGTGGGAATAACGAAAAAAAATCACACTTTTTCTTGTTGTTGTTCTAGTTTTTCATGCAATTCCATTCCATTTCATTTCATTTCAAACAGCTTGACTTAATGAAAAAAATAAAAAAATATTTTCAAGACATTTAAAACAACCAAGCAAAAACACCAACACCAACAACAACAACTAACATACAATTTATTTACATACAATATATTTTCATTATATATTGTTTATAAATAACAACAGCAAAAAAAAATTTTAATAAAAAAATTATGAAAATTATACACACACGTTCGAAATCGACTAATTGATGCCCTACACATGGTGGCAATAAACTTATGAAGTATTAGAAGCTAACATGAAACCTTCATGGAGGTAAGAATAAAAATTTAAGTCAGAAACAATTTATTAATTTCAAGCGAAGTGTTGCAACTCAATGAAATGCACGAAAATGCCACCTTAATAATCAATCAGATAATGAATATTGTTACGGAAATTAAAAAGCAAGATACTTGTGTTTTGCTTTTACATCGCTTAACATTAAAATTATAAGCAAAAGTTACAAAAACAAAACAATGAGATAAACAAACCTGTTTACAAATTATCGTACTGCTTAATATAGCAACAAACACCAGCATAAAAAGAATGATAAACAAGTATACAAAAATCCAACAACAAACGCTACAAGAATAAACGTAAAGAATATGTTTACGTTTATAAAGATATCGAGAAGGCGAAGTCATGAACGTTCGCCTTCAAGAACATACATTAGACTGTTTACTCTGCGATATAAAAGGCAAGGCAAAGCAGGCGACAGAGTTAGGGAAGTTCAGTCAGTCTTATGTGAAGACACGGTGCGTTTGAAGAGAGTAATCGTGGTTTGAAGATCTCCATTACAAAGATCTGTCGCATAATTGTCTAGTAATTGTCATTGTTTATGCAAAGGGTATATCCATGTTTAGAACCAACCGTGTAGCAACTAGCCCCCACGGTCAGCTTAGGCATGAATCCGTTTGACCAATAATTGTGACATCACCACCTACGCCTAGTGTAGAGTATAAAAAGGCGACAGCAAACGAACTAAACTGAAATGAATTTAATATTACATGTTAAACTCATTAAAAGCCACACAACTCACAAATAACGATGTACCCTGGACGTTGAAACAAAAAACTTTGCTGGAAAATAAAAAAGAGCAACCAAAAACCAACAGGAAAAAAAAATATTTCAGCGCAGGCGTCGCGTCTGATACTCAACGGGTGTGTGTTTTAATTGCTCAAGTCGCCAAGTTGTGGTTAAATGCTTGCGTTTGGCCGCAGTTGTACCCCGTGTCCACGTTATTGTGGTCAGGTTGTCATACGTTTCTTTAATTTTATTTTTTTTTTTTTTTTTATTATTCACTTATTTTTGTTCATATTTTATTCACTTTTGTTGTTTTGTTTTTCTTTTCAGCAGAAAATTCAACTGCGTGTTGGTGTATGGTGGTGAATACGTACGTAATTAATTAAAGAAACAAAAAGAAATTGTTTTCACCACCTTAGCCGAATTTCTGCTGAAGCCGTAATTTAGATTCCTTTACAGGCTAGAGAGAAATTTCAGATTAGAGCTTGGAGTTTAAACGTCCACACAACTGACTCAGTTTTTAATTTCCATTGTAATTAAGAAACAGGTGACAATTTCTTTATTTTTTTAAGCGTTTGAAACTGGAAAAAGTTGCAAGAACTGATGACAGAACAGTTTATTCGTCGGAAATAATATTTAAAATGTTCTTCATTTGATTTAAAAATATTTTGTAATACTTTGAAATAAAATCGACTGGATTTATAGAAATTCTAGTCATCCGTTTAAGCTGGGTGTGATTGAAACACCTCTCGCTCTTCTTTTCCAGATTGTGGTTGGCCATTTAGTTGTTTGTATGAGTGGCTCAAGTATATGTTTTTGAAGGCGAATTAAGAACTACAACCTATTCAGGTGTTTTTTTCGTTGCATTTAATTGTTTGTTGTTTTTGTTTTTAATAAAAGAAAATATTTCCATAAAATTGCAATTGTTAAAATTAAAATTCCACAACTTAATTATTTTTTAATTCTAATAGAACAACGGGGGAATAAATATTTATTCTTGCAAGTGCTTTACAAATTAAATGGTTGGGAATTTTTATTGTCTTGCTTTTTGGTTGCCTTTTAATATTTGCTACTACCCAGCGAAACCTAATAAATTCATTCAATGAATTCAATAAATTAAAATTTATAATGGAAAAATTAAAAAGCCTACAATACGCAGAATCCCGCTGTTGTTGAACATGTTACTGGACACGGTAATAGCAAGTAATAGCAAATAGTAGGGTCACTACAAAGGGTCAGCGTAAGTGGTGTGAGAAGCTATGCCATAATCCTGACAGAAGCGTTGTAATGACCAATTATGTGTCAGGAAAGATCTTCTTATATACGAGAGGGAAATCCTACAATACTAGGAAACCATTTCGGGCCACACTTTATGTAAGGCAGCTCTCTATGGCATACATAAGGAGGCAGCGTAAACACTGTGGAAAGCTGGCTCCATTCAGATTAGGAAGGCGTCCTCGATTGAATTTAGGCTGATCTAAGATCCTACGATCTAAACTACTTATTCAAAAGCAAGACAAACCCAACTCAACTGGAACATGTTTCCATATAGACTCCTCGCAATTTGCTAAACTAAAAAAAGCTTGATCACCAATACAACTAATCGTCAATACGTCAGCTTTTAAAAAAAACCTAAACTTATATGGAGGATAGTTATTGAACAACATGATTTGAGTACTACAAAGTTAACAAAGCGTTATTAGCGGGGTGTTTGCTTTACAATTACAGGATAAGTTGAACTGAAATGATTCGATTGTTTACCAACAGACTATTTTGAATAAATTTCTCCAATTTCTTTATGCAAGAGGTAGTTTGTGTGATGATGAATTTGACACGGAAGAGAAAGACTACCTGGATGTATTAATTATGAAAACTTATTTCAAACTCATGAGTACTTAGCAAATATGTTTGCTTCTTTCATAAGTAAGGAAACCAGTACATGGAGAAGTTTTGGTAATTTATTTCATGGGTTTTAATAAGGCTTCACATAGAGTAGATCATGTAATCTTTAAGCACTTTACGCAGACATTAAATGCAGCACAGCCCAGTAGGCTGTTTGTTTGTTTTATGTTTTTTTTTCTTTTCTTTCTTCTCTGATAACTTTATTAATGAATTTTAAATTATTTTAAAATGTTAGTAATTTTAAAACGTCCTTTTACGCTTTAATTATAAACACACATCGAATCAAACAAGTCAAGTTGCGTGCTTAAGTAGGGCGTTTTTGTTTTAAAGTTCGTTTCTTAAGTCTTTTGTTTTTGCTTTAAACACATCACATTACGGTCTTTCGTTGCATTTCGTTCCAAACAACACAATTAACAATTCGAAAATGACATAATTCAAGATAACAAACAACCCTTATCTTCCTTATAAAATTGAAGAAGTTTTCTGCAATAAAAATTGAAGAAATTGAACATTTGCATGTGTCGGGAACAAGTGCAAAAAAACCCCCCTCTTTAGAATAAATGAACGACACACACAACATAAACAGTCACGCAACAAGATGGAGAAGATGGAAAATGAAATTTAATTGAATATTCAAATGTCTGTTTCAACTAAAACAAACTGTTAATTTATGGAGTTTTAAAAAGGCAGCCACAATACTAGCAGCAATCAAGCGAAAGGGCTAAGCGACGCGACGATGCCATTAAAATTGAATTCTTTATGAATTTGAAAAATTTATGACAAATTTTCCATGTATGCATGGAGACATTATGGGGAATTTATTCCCCAAATTAAAATGTTAATTTCAACACAACAGAAGAAGAAAGAAGTAGAAGAAACAGCAGAAGATAATAATAATTATTCAATTGGTTACTAGCGCTGTCAGTGTCAATGTGACTATCAGTGCCTCTCAGTTATTTGCAGTGTAATGTTGGCAATCATTTTGAATATTTTATAACGCATTTGATACATTTGGTAAGAAACATGACGGTAATGTGTTGTAATAGCAACTGATTTCAGTTCTTTTCTTTCTGTGCGTAAAATAATCATTTTAATGGTATTTTGTTGCCTACTTAATGGCATTTGGTAGTGGCCATTTACTTGTCTGTTGTACAAGACATCAAATGTCTGGTAATGGTTAGCGTTTCAGTTGCAGTTTATTCTTCGTTTTAATTTGAAACATTTAAAATTGATTGGTAAATGACAGCAGCAGCTATAGTTACAACAACAGCAGCAGCAGTAATGGCTGCCAACAGCCAACATGATTACAATTTTATGGTCAACAATCTGTAGATGATGGTTTTCCAAACCCAAAAACTAAACTGCCATGTCAAGTCTTCATCAACAACAGTCTCTTCGAGTGATCGCCACTGCCGTCACCATCACCATCACCATCATTCGCCTCAACGTAGTGGGTAATAATGAACCACGTGAGTGTATCGACTGTTTATGCTTAATGTTGTGTTTAATTAGCCTTTGTGGCAGTTGATGTTGATAACTGTTACGTTTTACAAGCCATACATTTTGTACACACCAGAACACAGGTACACTTTTCGTATTTGTTTTTCCCTTTTTTTCAGTTTTGTTTGCTTTCGTTGTAAACCTGTGCTCTGCTGCCCTTTTTCGATCTACATTCTCTTTGAATATCTTTTTAAACATATGATATCGTTTAGTTGGTTTGTTTTTCTGTTTCTTTGTCTGTTGTCTGCTGTCTTTATCTGTTTCTATTTGATTTTTATCACTTTTTTGTCATTTTGTGTCATTCTCAGCCTGTAATCTGTATGCAAATGACAACAAATTTTAATGCAAGTCTGTTTTCACTTCTTTTTTTTTTCTGTAATTGTTTGAATCTTAACGCAGTCGTTGTTTTGGCACAAACCAATAAACTGTCTTAAAATATGTTCATCGTGCAGATACATGTCCAGGAGAGTGTAAATGAATTTCAATCTTTGGCCGAAAAGAAAAAAAAAATGCAAAAATTTATTCATTTTCTTGATTTCTTTACTTGGCTATGAATGCAATGAAAAAAAAAATGACTGGACTGGAATGATTTCAAAATGTTCTCGCAAACCTAGAAATAGAAGGAGTCCGTTAAATGATCATAAGACAGCAACTGGATAATCAGAATTAAAACTAACGAAATTAAGCAATAAAATGAAAAAGTCTTAGATATTCTGTATGAGTACTTCTAACCAGGATTCGCTTACAGCAAATGACAGAATTTGGCTTGTGATACGTGCAATGAAATCTTGCTACAGTTTGAAGGAGACTACTGAGTTATAGTGATGAACATATTGTTACATTGTTACCTTTTAAAATCGTTTAAGATACGAGCTCGTAGATTGCAAATAAAATAAAAATAAATTTTGTGTTTAGTTTTAATTAAAATTATTTATTATTCGCACAGTTCTGTGTGCCACTGTTCACAACTTGATGTAAACAACAACAATTGCTTTATTTGTTGTTCCTCTGTTTACACCCTTTGCATAAACAATAAGAATTACTAGACAATTGTTCGACAGATCTTTGCAACGGAGATCTTCAAACTACAATTACTCTCTTCAAACGCACTGCGTCTTCACACAAGACTGGCTGAACTTAGCTAACTCACTCGCCTGCTTTGCCTTGACTTTTGTATGGCAAAGTAAAAAGTCTAATGATGAAATTTTAATGTTAAACGATGTAAAAGCAAAACACCGGTATCCAGATTTTTCCATTTTCGTAACAATTGTTCAGGTGCGGCACAAGCATCGAACTCTTCAATGAGTTCTCTACTTTGGTAATCCCTTTCAAAACCTGTGAACTTATAATTGACAATGCAGTCATGAATTTGGTCACCTTAAGATGAGCAGAACTGAGCAGAGAATCTAGCCAAAGATGAATGGAAAGTGCACAAAAAGACTGCACGAACTTTAAAGATACACGCTCGATGTGGTTGTTGGAGTCATTAATGGGCATTGCATTATGGATACTCATGCAAGGCTCATTGATCTTGGACACTTAGCAAATGATAGACATTAACAGTCTGAGACGCTTCATCAGAGGGTCCGAATAGTTTCGGGAACAGGGGAAAATGGAATCAAATGGGAAAACACTTGTTCTCCACTTGCTGCACATTGATTTAATCAATAGATCTTAAGAAAAAAACGTGGATTGTCAAGCTTAATAATTAAATTAGAACAAGAAACCAACATTATTCGTAAATTAATGAACGTATTTTGTTTGAATTTTATTCGGCAGAGAAAAACCTGAATTGTTGTTAAATGATTTGTTTAATGATTTTAAATTTAAAACGAATTGACTTAAACGCCTTTGGCATAATCATACGGGTACTGGCGCAACCTACACTCGTAATAAAATTGACGCTCGTTCATGAAAACGAGACACATGAACGAAAAGCGTGCTTTTCTTTCTTTCTTTCTCCAAGGAAAAACATGAAAAATTAAATTTAAAAAAAAGATTTGATTTCATAAAAAAACAAACAGAAAAAAACAATCGAACAAGAAATATTTAATTTCATACAACAAATATAAGAACAATTAATTAATTACAACAACAACAACAACTATTTATTAAAATGCAGTAGAAAGAAAAGATTTCCAAGAAATCAAACAATCTTGGGGGCAACATATTAAAACGCTTCGATGACAAACTTGAATTTCGATTTGTTTTGAGTTTTTTTAATTTTTTAAAATGTTGCATGTTTAAATACATTTTAACCTCAACCATAATTTATTAACAACACTATTGCGTGGTGAGCCAGTCAATGCCAGTCAGTAAATGATGATTGTTTACCGAATGAATAGTAAAATTTAAATTAACGCGCCAGCCATCGAATCAGCCGCCAATGATCTTTAAAACATCAGCAGCAACAACATCATCATTGTAAGAAATGTTTAGTGGACATTTAATACCAACCTAATAAAACAACAACAACACAACTGAGAATTTGTTGTCACGGATTGTATAACAACTTACTGCCACTTGCCTGTGTGCAAATGTTGCAGCCTCATTGTACATTGCATATCGCAACGTTCAGTTATGTTGGGTTGTGGCCATTTTAAGCTATTTAATGTTGCACATTAATTAACATGTTACATACCATATATACATATATACACATATGTATGCACATACACTGTTTAATTTTCACATTTAAAAAAATAAATTTAATGAAAAAAAAATAAAAATAGAAAAAAAAACAAAGAAGAAAAAAACGATTTCTTAGGTACCCTATCAAATAAAGTCGAACTGAAAGGTAGGTAGGTAGATAGAATGAAGGAATGGACACCAACTTTGGGACACTCCAGGACCGTCTTTAATCCCGTATTTCTGGAAGTTATTGCTGTAATTGCCATTTGTCTACCTATAAAGTTATTTGAATTCCTGTACGCTAAGCTTACATACACACATAATTGACCATTACAACCCTTGAGTCAGGATTAAGGCCTAGCTTCTCACCTACAGTTTAACGTCGACTCCGAGCGACAGATTTTTGAGAAACTTTTTCACGGCAGGTTTATTTACTTTCAGAGTTTTTGCCAGAAATCTGCTGAGAGGAAGTCGCCGTAGAAATATTTGTTTTTTTTATTTTTTTATTATTAGCCCAGATCATGCATTCCCGGATCGCACGTACCTAGACTTGAAAACCCGTGTCATGATCCGGTAGCTGAATGCAAAATTTAGTTCCTGGTTCTTCTATGTAGAGCCCTAGACCCATCCTATCTCCATGTTTAGAGCCATCCTTGTAGCAACTAGTTCCCACGGACTTCTGTGGCATGGCTATGTTTGATCAAGAAAGTTGATCCGGTACCGATTATCTTATGTGAATCATTCTTCATATGATTTTTTCTAAACTGCCCTCAAGAAGTTAATTTTGATTAACAAACTGTAGCGGAGTTTTACTCTTCAATGTCAACTCTGCAAACTCCAAGTGTGCAAATAGCATGACATGACTTTGGTAAATTAAATTTCGCCCAATTTACGAATTTAATGCTGTTGTTGTTCATGAATCAAATACACCATTTTGTCTAGAGTAAGGCACAAAGAAGTAGTCAACTGGGGAACCTGCTGATTTCATAATTAAAAAAAACATTTTTTAAAGACAAGCCAGAGAGAGAAATCAAAAGGTTGCAATTCTTGAAAATGTTCAACTCGAATCAGATTTCATTTCAATTGTCAGTCTGTTAATTATAATAAACGGATAAACGTACATAAACGATTAAATAATCTACAGAGATAAAAACCAGTTTAAAATTAAATCATAAATTAACAACAAAAAAACAGAAAAAGAAATCATTTTTTTCGAAATTGATTTAAATTCTTCATCTCATGTCCAATTAACATCACATGTTAAGCAGCTCTTTAACGAAACGCAAGAATTAAAGAAGAAAACTAAAAGGAAAGAAGTCATGTTTGACAGTTAAAACCTTCATTTTCATTTTAAATTCCAATAAATAAAAAAGAAAACCTAACAAAAACTAAAAAAATAAATGAAACGAATAATAAAATTAAATCAAATCAAATGTTATGGAATGGATATGAAGTGAAATGAATTGAAATGAAGTGAAATGCAGCAGAACAAATCTAAACAAACGAACAGAAACCAAAGACAACCGCAATCAAATGGACTTAAAAGTTTTTCAAAAACGAAACTTTAAACTCTGCAAAGTACCACCGTACCGATCTCAATGGTTTAACAAGCATTTCAATGTCTTGTTGACTTGATGGACAGTTTGTATTAAAAAATTTCTTTTACTTCGTCTTATTTTTTTAATCAAATGAACTGCACACACGCAACTTTTGCTTGTTAAGAAGTTTGAAACTCAAAGAATGCAGCCAACCAGAGTCTTAAAAATTGTAGAGGTTTTCATTAAGAACTTTTGCCCAGAGTTACCCGGTGCGCCTATAATTAGCCACGCATTGTGTGGCAGCAACATGTCAAGCCAGCAAACGTCAAACAAGTAGGCCAAGAAGACTTTACTTCTTCTGCTTGGTGCTTGTTTTTCTTTACTGGCGTTTTTTATTATCATTTTATGCGCATAAAATTTCAATTTAATTTCTTCTGTTCCTATTCAACCTGTCATGGCCAAAAAAAAAAAAAAAAACAAAACAAAAAAGAACTTTGGTCTCTCCTGCTACTCCTTCTGCACCAGTTGTGTTTCTGTATTTCGTTTTTGTTAATCAACCTGTATAAAGTACTCGAGTGGCTTTTCAACGTCTTAACCAGCGAAATTTCATTCATCAAATTTAATGATACGACGATCGTTTCAATATTTTTTTATTTGTTTTTATTTTTTTATAAGTTTCCCAAATGCTGCCAAAAAACATTAGGGGGTCCCAAAGTAGGTTTAATTCTTTTTAATTTTATTTTTTTTTGGTTTTTTTTTTGTATTTTGGGAGCGTTGAAATTATTAAAAAAGAGAACAAAGTTCTGCTCGATTAGGTTGGTCACACTATCACACAGTTGCAACACTGCACATAATAAACAATTTCGATTTGATATCCTTATGTCAATGATGTCATATTTCGATTTTGAAAAGAAAACAAAGAAACTGAACACAATTCTTTACCTTCTCATAACCAACATAACATGCACGGTGTTGAAAAAAACTCCTTTATTTCCCCTACCCAAAGACATGTTTGCTTCTAGGCAGTTTTTATACTCCTTCTGTCTACCATGGATCGAAATACAGTTGAGAACTAGGCGACGCTCTACTAGAGGGTAGACTTCAAAACCTTTCTGTATCATGGCCTTCTATTATTGAAACAAATCAGAAGGTAGATGCTAAGGAGCATCATTATTTTGGGGAAAATTTTCAAAAACTATTTAGGATTTATTACGACTTTTAACGGCGCTAGCATTAAAACACCAAAAATAGAGGTAGGTGTCTAATGTGGACAAATTCCCACAATATTTTTATTTATTCGTGAGCACCAGATCACCGCCTTTGCCTCGTGGGCTTATTAGACGTAAGACATCTCGAACTAAACGAAATATGTAAGAAATATTAGTTTCGGCGACTTCCGCTCAGCAGTATTCTGGCAAAAACTCTGAGAGTAAAATAAAACTGAAAAGTTTCTCATAAATATGTCATTCTGTAGCGACTTAAAACTGTAAGTCCAGCCACTCATGGATAGAATTAACACACACAACATGTGTGGTGTGTGAAGCTAGGTTGTAATCCTGACTAAATGACCACTTAAGTAAGCAAATGGAGGATCACAACAGGTTACACTTCACAACCTGTTTAGCCACAATTTAATGAGGTGGTGTGGATAACTTGTTGAAGTGCTTGTCCTGCATAGAATCAAGGATCCCTGTTTCAAATACAGTTGATGACAAAAAAGTTATTCCCAGGGTTTTTGGATTTTCGATTTAAAAAAACCAAATTATTCTTTAAAAAACCCTTTAATTCGAAAGATATGAAGGTCAAGCGGAGGCAACTTCTGGAAAAAGGGAGGACACAAAGAGGAAACAGCGGAATGAATGCAAATACAATAATCCAATACATTTTTACGGTGAGTGTTTTCTCTAGACAACCCTGCTGTACTAGGACCTGTTACAAAAGGCCAATCACATGCTTAGCTACAGGAATATTATGCTGTAGCGATGTTTGCAAAAAGCATTGATGCTCGTGTGGTTAATTTTTCCGCCAAAAACAATTCCACAATCATGATTCAGGTACTGAACTCATCGGATTTGATTTAAAAAGTGCTCATCAGAAGGATTCAGGGAAGATCATTGCTACAACTGATTTTAATCTGAGAGAGATGGCTTCAAAGCATAAATATGTATGTGTGAAAGCAGATGTAGATAGTCGACTTTCAATTCAGAGTTTACCAAAGGGATGAAAGCAGTTCTTAGTTTGATAAGAAATGCAAAAAAATCATTTAATTTTATCGAATTTACTAACAATTGAAATCATTTTTAGTTTTTAAATCGAAATTATTGCAAAGATTTTCTTTACAAAATATTAATAACACGCCAAACCCTAAGCAAATATTTTTAAATCATGTCCTCAGTTAAAACAAACGACAGAAAAAAAAGCGAAATGCATTACCGCAAGGCAAGTAGACTTTACAATTTCATTTCATTTCAATTGAATTTTTTGTTTTAAACACTTTTTTTCCTTCACAATTTCTTACGCTTAAAACACAACACAAGACAAGACAGACGGACAGACAGACTGTTTAGCGTAAAAAGTGAGCGTCAAAAAGATGCCGCCTCCATTAAATGGAAACGCCAAAGCAACTTATCAAATGCTAAAGTACATACCGCTTAACTTGAATACAAAAATTTTGGATGCTTCAAGTGAAAACCCAACTTAAGTACCGTTTTTGTTCTTTCTTAATAGAACACTTTGTTGAATACTTTTGTAAGTATTCATTCTTCTATAAAGGCTCTTAAGGCATTTTTCCTTTACTGATCCTCTAAACAACAACATTTAGTGTCTGTTTGTTTACGGGCCTCTAAAGATTCTCTGTTGAAAAGTTGAAAACAGAAAACAAAGAAAAAAAAGACGGAAAGTTTTCCAATTGATTTCATGCAACAACTGGCTTAAGACTTATTGCTTCGATAGGTTTTCAAGGCATATGATAGAAGACGCTAAACCTGCGAACTTATTTCTGTTCTTTTTCGTCTTTTTCCCCTTTTTTCTGAAAAGAAGAAGATACGCTAAAAGCAAATACATCTTGTTGTTGTTGCTGCTATTGTTGTAGTCTTATTTGAGAAATCAACCACCAGATATGATGACGTTGATCTCTTTCAATTGAATTATTTTCTACAATGAAAAGGGTTTCGATCTCCTTTTCCTCTTGCTTCACATTAAATGCAGTGCTGGAAATTTGATTAGAGGCATCGCTGTATTCTGTTCCATCATAGAGCATCAACATTTTATAGGCCACTATCTAACCATTCTAATAATCTCGCGCAAAATGGTAATTCATCTCTAAAGGGAAAGGGTCCAATAATACTGAAAACTACCGTTCAATAGTAATGGGTGCCACACTTTCCAACGTTATCGAGCTCATGCGAAATGTCTGGAGCCTTAGTATATATTCAGCAACAGATTGAATGGTTTCGTTCTCTCGTCTGCTGTGATCTACTCATTTTATTCTTCGATAAGTGGACCCGGTTTATTCAACGATTTGATGAATGTATGGTTGTGAAAGCCAGTTTGATGTTACGGATCCCAATTCAGATAAATTTGGGTACACTAGCCAGAGATCTGAAACTCTAATTCTTATTGTTTTGAAGATATGCACACTTTAACTAACTATATACCGTTTTGCAGATAACGGAACGGAGTTGTCATCATACACCAGTAACACAAAGCTGGTGGAATATAGGTCGGTGCTTCAACAAACATAAAATATTCAGACTCTATTGCATTTTTATAGATTATCAATCGATTTTGCTTTTACTTTTGCGAGCCTTAATGAAAAGAATTAATGCTCGGGTTAAAAATCTGACAAAGGGAAATGCTCTCAAATGCATTTCTTCTGACGACATGACTGACACGGTTGTGAATGTTTGCAAAGGAGCCCCTGTAATAATGCCCAGCAGTGTAGATTAAGCCGGATTAGGATTCCTTCTTACCATAATCTGTATTGTGTCTGCAGTTTTGTTGTTAACGTGAGGGGGATTTAAGCCGCACTTCTTCGCTTGATCAACTTCGTTTGTTGTTCCTCTCGTATATGTTTGAATTAATCGAAGTGATATTTTGCTTGTTTTGAATTCAATTTTCATTTTAAAGATACTTTTTCGCTTTATTTGTTATTCGTGAAGAATTATTTTTTTTTTCTTTTGCTTGTTAGCCGAGTTCAAAGAGAGTGTGTTTCACTTGATCGCACCGCTTTTAAACCCTTTTAAGTAAAGACGTTGTACTTCTTCTTTTTCTTTCTTCAGTCTTCTCCTTCCTTTTTTCTTGATCATTATTATTGTTGGTAAATTCTCTTATCTTTGGCTTCCCCCGCTTGGTCCTCTTCCTTCTTATCCTATGGCATTACACTGATCATGTTATTTGTTTAAATATCCCGCAGCGTTTGTTGGTTTTTCTCTTTGTTATTGTTGTTGTGTTTACTACTCATTTATTGATTCCATACGGATTCGGTTCCAATTGCAAATGCAAATGGCAATGGCACTGGCAATCGAAATGCATGCAAATCTTTGGTAGAAAATATAAATATTCTCCAAATGAATTTTTTGATGCGTAATGACATGAGTGATAGGCGAAATTCATTTGGTTTTGTTGTTGCTGTTGTTGTTTGTTTGTTTTTAAGGGAAATTATTTATTGATAATAATGATTGCGACTTGTAGTCGGTTGGAATATGTACATATTCACATATGTATGGAATGGCAATTGCCATATATTTTTGCCTTAATGTGTACCCGCATAATTTACATGTAAAAATTTTAAAAACGTTTTATTGCCGCTGCTGAAACAATGTTGTACAAAAATGTTCGGAATTGCTAAATAGTTAGCGAGTATTAAAGCAATTAATTTTTGTAGTTAATTTCCTTGGTCCCCCCAAGAAATTCGGGTGGACGCCCTTACACCACATGGAACCATTTAGAACTTCCAATGAAGGGATGTCAATGTTCGACATATCATCTAGATCATGTATGCAATAGGCACCCAGATGTCTCTTTCTCCTTTGACACAGTGCCGCACATGTTTCCAGTAGATGAAGAACAGTCCTCCTCATCTTTCCAGCTTCTACAGAAACCATTTGTGGGGTGTCCCAGACAAATGCGCCTCGGGTTGCTGCCCATAATGCAATGCCCGTCACGACTCCGACAACCGCACTGAGCATGCTCATTTGGAGCTTAAGCAGCCGTGCTATACGTCTTTTATCCAGCCTTGGCATTTTTCAGCTTTTCACAGGTAAGGAGATGATTGGTCATCTGTAGCATAATAGATAGGATAATAGATTGCTATTGCCTCAAAACAATGCCCTCTATGAAAATGTATTCGGTTAATGTATTGAGAAATTCCTAATCTAAGTGCAATTGTAAATTCAAACGAGGGCAAACTTTTAATTTTGATACATATTACATAGATTTTTTCTTACTTTAGTGGCGCACATCCACAGCTTCTAAATGATTACACCCGCAGATACATACATACATACATAATTGGCCATTACAACCCTTCAGTCAGGATTATGGCTTAGCTTCTCACACCACGCATGTTGTGTGCGTTAGTTTTATACGAGAGTGGTGGCACCCACAGTTTAACGTCAACTCCAGGTTTATTTATTCTCAGAGTTTTTGCCAGAAATCTGCTGAGAGGAAGTCGCCGAAGAAATATTTTTTTTTCATATTTAGTTTTTGACTTGGGATACGAACCCGGGTTTTACGTCTAATAAGCCAACACTCTACCTACTAGACTGCGGCGACTCCCGTAGATACAACTTTTGTAATTCGAAGGAAGTCATTCTATAAAATGAATTCGATTCTACTCTTTCACAAGAAATGGTGCTGCCTGACTTTCTTGAGGAGGAATTAAAGACTCTCAGCTGAGCTGTACAGTCACTGCTCAATGCCACTTTACAATCACAGATTACAGTTCATGGTAGACAACTGCGGGCTTCTTTAAAGAAGAAACTAAATACCAAGGGTAATAGCTACTGCGAAAAATCAGCTAAACAGCAACGCATATCTATAATTATATCGATATACATGTAGATAGAGAAGAATAATACCACATTCGTACCATATAGCTTTGACTAAAGTCTAGTTTAAGCTGTTAACACAACTTCAAATGCCGTAAGCACATCCTTTCCCTAACACATCATGCGCAACGTATACAAAACAACTCTTTCTATTTTTTTATATTTTACAATAGAATATAGAATTATTATAAATCTGGCTACACTCTATTATATGAAGTTTATTTCTTTATTTTTAAATTAATCACGTAAAACAAATAAACTTACCCTCAACAAGAAAAGCAGCAATTCATTTTAAGTCCTTGGTATTGACGTGGCTGCCTTAATTGACTTCTAGCAAATCGCTTCATTTTAACATTTTACAACACTGTACAATTATTTGCATAATTTCGCTCGCTTTCAATTGTCATTCATATATGCGCGGCCAAATAAGGCCCTTTAATAGAGAAAATGTCTCTCCTGTCACACAATACAACACATTTTTTCACACCTTTTTGGCAATAAACACACGAATTACACTCGTACTTGTAAATTAAAAACAATAAAAATCACAAAACATTATACACACAACACGTACACGAAATTAGTTTGTCAATAATACACTCCACGTACATATGTATATGCATTCTAACAACAACAGCAATTAATAAACGGACTTTGCGAAAATTGAGCATGACAAACAAAAGAGGCAGCAAATAACGCATGCGAATTATCTCATTGCCAATACAAATGGCTGAAATTATAGAAAACGAAAGAAAAACAATTTTAATGTTATTACACATACACATACGCGTAGTTGATGTCGAATTTAGACGCGGGAGAGAGGGAGAGACCGAGATAGAAAAGACAACGTTTATAATTTTTATTACCGTGCGTGTACTTTCATAATTACGGCGTTTAATTAATTTTGCAAATTATTGTGTATAAATTTAAAAAGACGCATTAATTTTTATTGTTATTTTATGCACTCTTATCTTATAAAGAATTACACTTTATTCGTATTTAATTAATTAATTTAGAAGAAAAGGAATCACCAGGTAATTTATTGGCACATTAAACGGTAACACGAGATAACACCTACTGAAGGAAAAATGAAAATGGAATGGAAAGTGGTAAAATAGAGCTGCCAGATGGATAACTTTAGTGAGGAACATATTTCAAATTTAAATAAATTTTGTATGAAAAAATTTAAAAATTAATTTGAATTGAAAAACATCTTATAACTGAATTGCAAATTCTAAATATTTTGCTAACAACCAAAAAATCGGTCTTAAAAAAACTATTTTTATGTGCATGTGCTTACATAATCTTCTGCAATCCTTTGATTAAATTTAAGTCGTTGTTCTCTAATGAAAATATAGGACTCCTATAGGTAATGATGGTTAACCGTATTCTAGTTTTCCAACAAATGATGTATTTTCCAGACCCGGTAGACTTTTACTATATTCATTAGTTACTTCATTACCTTTAATACCTTAGTTTCGTACTGTTGAAACTACTATCTTTAGGCGTTTAACTTTATCCACCGTCCTTTAACACACGTCACCAAACCTCAAGACTAGTTTACATACAACAGTGCTTTGCTTATAAGAAGACAAGAACTGAATTTAGTTAATTTTTTTTTTTATTAGTAATCGCCATATACAATATTCTTATTAGAATTTCGTTTTGTTTGTGATATTAACAAACAATTGTTAAGTAATTTATTAAAGTAAAACAAAATCTAATATAAATGAACATACGGGTTATAGGGTGGGGTTAGTATGTGGGTAAGAGGAGGTAGGGTATATAAATGCACAAACCTTTTCTATATTAATGTATATATGTAAATAATAAGTATTTGTATATGTTTGTGTATGTATTTTTAAATCGTTATAAAACGTATATTTGGTTGTATTTTGTAACACTAAATATTTTTGTTTATAATGTTTATAATGTTCTATTTAGTTCACGTTCACAAACTTTTAGTTTATTGATGTTCACAATGTTTATGATTTGTTAAATAGTTAATATGAATTCATTTATTGTTATAACCAAATCACTTATTTTCGCACACGCGTGGGGCTTGTTGGGTTGTTCTGTGTTGTTCAAGGATCGATAATCAACTGCACGGCAAGGATCAAAACAACCATGCAGGAGATATTGATGATATGTGTGTATGTTGATGTGTATAGTGAATGTTGATGTGTGTTGGTGATCTTATTGTTATTATTTGTCAGAGATGTTTGTGTAGTTTGAAGTCAGGGTTGGGAATGTGTATGTTTGTTCACTCGTGTGAACATCCTCCCGGGCCGGCAACCTGTGGATAAAAACAAATTATTTGTAGTTGTTCAAAAAGAAAGGGGTATGAGTATTAATTTTTCACTCAGGATGTCGGGGTCTTCCCATGGGTCCAAACATCTTCTTTCTGACCCCTAAATGGGGCATAACCTTCTGTCGGGTGGGATCTGTAATGGATCATTGGGTGAGTAATAATTGCGTGTGTTCTGTGTAAGAATCTGGGTGTGTAAGGAGTGTTTGGGTGAGTAGTGGGTGATTAATAAGGGTGTAAGGGTGAATAAATTTGATCTTTTCAGACTATAATATTCGCCATTGAAATATTGTGTCTGACAAAGTATCACTAGTCTATCACGGGTAGTTTTGATCCCATGCGCATCAAGTTTAGTACTCGGGTGGGTTAATAATCTATTGAGTCTTTCGTCAATAGATTGTGAGTTTTTCGATCCAGAACTATGCTGTCATTTCGAAATTCATTTCTTCGAGTAAATGATACGTGGTCACAAAATCGATAGACATACGACAATATTCTAAAAGCTTTGGACCATTCAGAAAATCTTTCTGAAATGTCCTGGGTAGGGTGGGTGAAGTTCATAGATGGTTTTGGGTTTACATTTTCAGATTCAGCTTGAGTTTCGGAGGGTAAATGTGTTGTTGGCCACTTTTTCGGATCTTCCTTCAACCAGATTGCTTGGTTCCATAACTCGTCATCTTTCGGTCTGTCTGAATTGCAACCACGATTGGCAACATCGGCTGGGTTGTCATGAGAGGCCACGTGACTCCAGTTCCCACCGCATCGGCTATTGCAGACACTCGGTTTGCCACAAAGGTGTTCCAGGTAGTCGGGGGTTTGTTGAGCCATGCCAAAACTATCCAAGATTCCGTCCAAAAATGCTTCGGGTATTGGGTTAATATTCGCTGGGTAATTAAATTGTGTGTAATTTTTGCCAACAACACTGCACCACAAAGTTTTAATTTCGGATAAGAAATGACTTTGATAGGTGCATCTCTCGTCTCAGAGAAGAGTAGGGTTACGGATATGGGTGTGTTTATGGGTACAACTCGTGCGGATATAATCGCAGAGTGCCTTTTCAGAAGAATCTGAAAAGTCATGAAACTCAATTCCTGCTGAAGGTGAAAAATGTATCCATCTAGGAACCCGAATATTGTCTTTATCATAAAACTCCGAAATGGGTGGGTGGTCAATTTCGGGTGCATACTGTTAGTGGGTTTGGGTAAGTAATTAGTTAAGTAACGAGGTTAGTATTCTGGGTGAGTAATGAGTTATGAGCAAGGGTGAAACATATAAGATTATCGGAAGGAGTTTAATCAATGTGTGGGTAGGACTACGACCTTGATTATGGGTCGAGTCAATGTTCCGGTTGATGTCTGCAATTCGACTATTCTGGGCAGTCCATCGGAACCTGGGTGAGTTTTGGTTACTCGTCCGAGTAACCCTTCATTTGAGGGTGGGTTGTCCTGTTTAATGACGACAATGTCATTGACTTCCACAGGACGCTTAGAGTTTCTCCATTTATAACACTTATGAAGCTCTTTAAAGTATTCATCCTTCCGTCTCTTGCAACACTGATGGTGTTGAATTTTCAACATTTGCCATCGGTTCGCTAGGGTAATATCCTCGTTACTAAAATAGGGTTCAGCGGGTTTATCAAGCTTGACAGAACTGTAGTAAGAGGCGATTCTTCGGGTAGGGTGAGAATCTTGTACTGGTCCGGTTAAAATCCAACCAAACTCAGTTTCTTGAGCTATTAATGTGCCAAGAATATCTTTCTTAACACCTGCTCTAAGAATTTGTGGGTAAAAATCGCTACCAATTATAATGTCAACTGGGCGGCTTTCATAAAATTCAGGATCCGCCAATGGGATTCTGTCTAACTCTTTTATGAAAGTAGGGTTTAAGTTTTGGGTGGGTAAATTGCGGGTGAGGGTTTTGACAACAATTGCTTGAATATTGAGTGAAAATTCCTTATTCGTATTAGAACCAAGATGTATATTACACATCTTGTTCGAACGTGCTGAAACAACCTCATTTAAACCTGAGATTTCAGCAACTATGGGTAGGGTGGGTAAGTGTAATTTGCGCCTTAGCTTATCAGAAATAAATGAAAAATCTGATGCTGGGTCAATGAGCGCTCTAGCAGGGAATTCTTCACCGTGTATTTTAATATTCAAGGCAGCTGTGCCTAATAGTTTAGCTCTGTCATCTAATTGGGTTTTGCTTGATTGGGTTTGGGTAGAGAAAGACTGTATTGCATGTGACGTAGAGGGTTTATCGTCAATTTGTGGGTTAGTGTTTGGGTTGGGTTTGTGTAAGAGGGTGTTATGTCTGCCGCCACAGTATCTGCACGTAAATACACTTCGACACTCCGATACTATATGGCTAATGGCCAGACAATTGTAGCAAATGCCATTCCTTTTTACAAATTCAATTCTTTCATTTACTCCCAGGGAAGTAAATGATGAGCATTCCCTCAATGTATGGGTATTTTTGCAAAGTTTGCACAATGAACCATCAAGTTTCTCTTGGGCTTTTGGGTAATTATGTGTATTTGGGTGGGTTTGGGTAGTATTTGAGGGTTTGGTCTGGAATTGAATTTTATTCGTAGATCGGGTATCTTTCTTATTGTCGTATGTTACATTGTGGAATGTTTTCACTCTTCTGTCGACTCGATTGTTGATGTTCTGGGGATATTTGGGTTCTGGGTGGGTGCTTGGGTTAGGGTTAGGGTTACTATCTGGAACATCATTGACAGAAATGAGTTCCTTGAATGTATTTGTTAAAAATACATCCAGATCTGTCCAGGAAGGCATTTCAGCACAATCTTTTAGGGTCTTCTCAAACTCTCTTCGGGTTTCTTTGGGTAATTTTGTTAGACAGAGATATACTATGATAGGATCCCAATTGTCCGTATCTATCTCCAATGTATTTAAATTTGCAATACAGCAATTAATCTTTCTTTGTAATTTTCTTATTGAAACACTACACATAGTGTTTACCGCTGGTAAATTAAAAAGGGTTTTTATTTGTGCATTAATTTGCATCCTTTTATTTTCATATTGATTTACCAGTTGGGTCCAAGCAATAAGAAAACCATCATTAGTTAAGGGTGCGTTGTCGACTATTTCTTTAGCCTCGCCGCTAGTCTTATTTTTGAGGTAGAAAAGTTTTTCTACTCCACTTAGGCGGGTATTGTTGCCATAAATAGCCTTGAAAAGGTCTCTGAAAGAGGCCCAGGACTTGAAATCCCCACTAAATGTTTGCATATCGCAAGGGGGTACGTTAAATCCAACAGAGTGGGTGGGTTGTGTGGGTTCGGGTGGGGTGGGGTTTGGATTTTTGGGTTGGGTTAATTCTTCTATAGATTCATCTATGGAAATCATATATGACCTATAGAATTTTTTGGCAGATCTCACATTCCTGGAGAGGCCATTAAAATTAATTGAATTCGATATTTCAGGGTCATTGAGTTGTGGCGACTCTCGGATTTGTTTGAATTTTCCATCAATATTCGACCACAACTCTTCCAATTCTTGCTTCATGAACCTCAATGCGGGTAGTGATTGAGAGTTCTCTGGACTAACCTTATAGTCCTCTTCAAAAGCACTCAAGTCCTCTTGGATATAACGTGTAATATCGGCGGCTAAAGTTTTTAAGTCCGACATATTCAATTCAAAATTTAACACACAGAGGATTGGAAAAAATTCAATAAATTTCGATATTAAGCCGATTTATTGCGTGTAAATTTGGTTTAAAAATATTTATTTCAGAATTGAAATAAATCTACTTAGCAGACAAAATTGCCTATTGGGTAGCCTTTGTGTTTTTATGACACTACACAAAGTGATAGGCAGTATTTGTTACTCACACAATTTGGGAAATATTATCAAAAAATGGGTAAGTATTGGGTGGGTGGGTTTAATGGGTTAATATTCCCTATTGTGAGTTTTTAACAAATTTTAAAATTAGGGATAAAATTATGTGATAATTTTGTAAAAATTGTAAATTGAAAATTTTCAACTTACCTTGTCTGCTGAGGGTAGGGTACAAACCAATTTATTTTTTCAATTCCTCTTTGTGTGATGTTTGTTGTGTTGTGTTTGTGTTTAATGTTAATAATGTTAATTTGTTAGTATTCACTTATATTTGTAATTGTTTTTGATTATTGTTAGTGAACAGTAATGGAATGTAATTGTTAGTGCACTTTATATTCTTCAATTTTTTAATTTTTGTGACTATGTATTTTGTTGCTATTTGTTTTGAACTTTCTTGAACTTTTTATTTTTGTGTTCTTCAATTTTGATATTGTTTATTTATTATTTTGGCAATGTATAATTTTTGTTTCTTTATGTGCTATGTATTTTGTTTCTATTTTTTGTGAACCTTTGTGAACTTTTGTACTTTCTTTTGATTTTAAATTTGTTTTTAACTTTTATTTTTACAGTTCTATGTAATTTGATTTTATTTTTGTACTTTCAATATGTGTAATAATTTTAAATATGTGATGTATTATTTGTGGTTTTGGAATGTTCTTATTTTTTTTATTGTTTTATATGTTAAATGTAATGTTTTTGTGATGCACTTTTTATTTAGTATATTTATGTCTTGTAATTATTGTTTGTGTTAATTGTTAATTTGTGTTCTTTGATTTATATGTTTAAATATTTTGTTGATTATCGTGTATGGATTTTTGTTTGTAGGAATATTGTTATGTTTTTTGCTTTGGGTGATTTACTGTTTTACAATGTTTTTGTTTGTGTTTATTTTCTATTTTATTTTTTTTGTTTCACTGCACTTATTTATTTAATGCACTGAACTATTATTGTTTTTGTTTTAAATTTCCAATTTTGGGGTTTTTTTTTTTGAGTTATATTTTTTGGGGTGGGGTAGAATATGCACAATGGGTTTTATGTGGACTGTATATAGGTGTGTCACTGGCTCTTCTTTTTCCTTGAAGGACCATGAACATACGGGTTATAGGGTGGGGTTAGTATGTGGGTAAGAGGAGGTAGGGTATATAAATGCACAAACCTTTTCTATATTAATGTATATATGTAAATAATAAGTATTTGTATATGTTTGTGTATGTATTTTTAAATCGTTATAAAACGTATATTTGGTTGTATTTTGTAACACTAAATATTTTTGTTTATAATGTTTATAATGTTCTATTTAGTTCACGTTCACAAACTTTTAGTTTATTGATGTTCACAATGTTTATGATTTGTTAAATAGTTAATATGAATTCATTTATTGTTATAACCAAATCACTTATTTTCGCACACGCGTGGGGCTTGTTGGGTTGTTCTGTGTTGTTCAAGGATCGATAATCAACTGCACGGCAAGGATCAAAACAACCATGCAGGAGATATTGATGATATGTGTGTATGTTGATGTGTATAGTGAATGTTGATGTGTGTTGGTGATCTTATTGTTATTATTTGTCAGAGATGTTTGTGTAGTTTGAAGTCAGGGTTGGGAATGTGTATGTTTGTTCACTCGTGTGAACAATAAAAATGTCGAAACAAAGTAGTCAAGGGTCCGGAGGTTCGTCGCAACAAACTCAAACCTATAAACCTATATGTAGTGGGAGGCGGCGGTGTTGGAAAATCTGCAATTACTATACAATTTATACAGAGCTATTTTGTTATCGATTATGATCCAACAATTGAAGATTCATATACCAAACAATGCGTTATCGATGATATAACAGCAAAATTAGACATTCTCGACACTGCCGGCCAAGAGGAGTTCAGTGCCATGCGAGAACAGTATATGCGCTCGGGTGAAGGATTCTTACTAGTCTTTGCACTAAATGATCATTCCAGTTTTGATGAAATTGCTAAATTTCAAAAACAAATTCTACGTGTGAAGGATCGTGATGAGTTTCCCATGTTGATGGTTGGCAATAAATGCGATTTGGAACCACAACGTCAAGTGTCATTGGAAGAGGCTCAAAATGCCAGCCGTAATATGATGATACCGTATATTGAATGTAGTGCCAAATCAAGAATCAACATTGATCAGGCGTTTTATGAGTTAGTGAGGCTTGTAAGAAAGTTTCAAATAGCCGAAAGACCCATTATTGAGGAAGGTTTTCGGAATAAAAGCAAACGAAAATGTCGTGTATTGTAAATTATCAAACAAAACAAAAAGAGTGAGCCTAAATACATTATTTTAGAGCGTGTGCCAAAAGTCGCTTTCGAATACTCGTAAATACTGGAAATTTGTTTTGAAATTCATAATTTAAATTTTTTTGAATGATTTCATTCATATTCATTTATTTTAATTTTATTTTTTGATAATAAAATCCATAAAAATCATTATGAATCGAAATTCTTTGATAATTTAATCAAAACACACATAATTTTCTCCTTAATTCTACCTGTTTTTTGTTTTTTTTTTTGTTTTAATGGCAGCAATTAAAATTTCTTATTTAAGCCCCGTTTAATATTGTCACTGTGAATTAAATTGAAATGATTTAAACAAAAATTAAAAAACCATAAAAATTTTGGTTCGTATTTTTTTCTTTTTTTGAATTTTTTTGTCAAAACATTAGGCGCCATGTGACAGTTGTCAGTTTTGTTTTCATTTACTTAATTCGTTCTTCTTCTACTTTTCAGATTAATTTTGTTTTGTCTTGTCAATGAGTCATATTTACGATCCCACGTTAAATTAAATCGAAGAGTTCTACGGCCCTCACTGCCATTGCTATCACTGATGTTCTGACAACCCGCTGAGTTTTTCTAATCACTTGGTATCGATAAACGATGACAATCTATGTTGCAATGATGATACAAACTTCAAAACAACAAGTGAAACAGAAAAGTAAACAAAAAACACACACGCACATCACCGTTGTGATAAGAACAACAATATGATTGAGTGTGAATACAACATTCACTGAAAAATGCATGACTCTTTTACCTACTTGCACACAAGTGCACACTCACACATAAACAAAATTATCGTAATCTTATGACTCTTGATTAGCTGTGATACAGGTTAACACAACAACAGCTTCTCAGCCAGCAACAAGAGTATAATACAGAACAATAATAGTTTCATTATCTCTATCTCAACCCCTCCCTTTCTCTCTCGTTGTGAACAAACAATAGGACTAACCGCTATGTAATGTCACCGTATTGGTAATTATTTTCTATAGACATACAAAATCCCGAATCATCATCATTATCGTGGTCATTATCAGTATGTTGTGCTCATGTCAATGTTATTTAAGATCCATAAATAATAATAATGAGTTGATTTGAATCTTTGTCTCTCTTTTTAATTCTGCCTCTTTGCATGCATACATACAAGTTAATATATGTGTATGTGCATGTATGCCTTGGTGGTTTATAAGAATATTTCCTTTGCTTTTCTTCGACTGTCAAGTCTACACACCTGCAAATTCAACACACAGCCTTTCAAAAACATTGTTGCATTCGGGGATATTTTTCGGTTGTGAAATAAAAAAAATTTAAAGTATTTCAGGAATCATTATTTGGGGAAAAGGGTTAATTAGCTACAAAACAAAAAACCCTTTAAATTAAGTTTATTTAATTAAGAATCAGATAAAGAACCAAAATAAATTAAAATGCGATTACATTCGTCTATTTTTTGTTTTCTATTTTTATTCCTCCTTTTTTCGTAATTTTGAATATTAAATGCCTGAAGGAAATACCTATCTTGGCTGTATAGTCTAGAATAACAAATTTTTTGTACAAATTTTCTTTCATTATTTAAATTTGTATTAAAATATTAGCGTAGGCTGCGATGGATCTCAAACAAATTGCATTAATTTACTTTGGACAGCACTTAGAGAAAATATTGCGTGGCATTATTGCGATATCAGCAGAAAAGCGAAGAGAAAAAAGAAACAAACGCTGAAAAATGTGTCCAACTGATATCATGTCCATTAAGGTTTTTAATTAATTTATGCAAGACATTCACATACAGTTCAACAATTTCAACAAATGCAAAGTAACACCATTTCCATAAGCAAATGGAGTCACTTTGAGTAAATAATTTTTAAGAAATTCTAAACAAAGATATAGCAATTCTTTGCGATTGTTACGTTTTTACCTTTTAAAAACGTTTAAAATATATGCTCGTAGATTGCAAATAAAATAGAAATAAATTTTGTGTTTAGTTTTAATTAAAATTCTTTATTATTCGCACAATTCTGTGCGTCACTGTTCACAACTTTATGTCAACAACAACAATAGCTTTTCTTTGTTGTTCCTTTGTTTATAGCCTTTGCATAAACAATGACAATTACTAGACAATTATGCGACAGATCTTTGTAACGGAGATCTTCAAACCACGATTACTCTCTTCAGACCCACCGCGTCTTCACACAAGACTGACTTCACTTCACTAACTCAGTCGCCTGCTTTGCCTTGTCTTCTATATGGCAAAGTAAACCGTCCGATGTATGTTCTTGAAGGTGAATATTCATGACATCGCCTTATCGTAACCTCTATAAATGTAAACATCGTTGTTTACAGTTATTATTGTAGTGTTGTTTGTGTATTTTTTGTTTACTTGTTTACCATTCTTTTTATGTTGGTGTTTGTTTTTATATTAAGCAGTACGATAATTTGTAAACAGGTTTGTTTACTGCCATGAATTGGTTACCATGGTGAATTGGTTCCCATATATCGGGCGTTCCACCCTTTACCACTTTACAGAGTACGCTGGTAGATCCCAGACAGACAAAAAGTCAAATTGTTTTCGCCTGATGTATTGGTATTGACGTTTGGGAGATGGAAAATAATTTCTGCATATTTTAGTAAAGAAATTAGGATCACGGAAACCATTCCATACATGACTCGTTTCGTGTAGAAATCTCTCCATTCTATTTTTTCTGCATTCACTTCCTATGTATCCATTGCCGCTGGGAATTATCATCTAATTCAAAATGTCATGTGTTGTATAGGAAAGCAAACAATTTAAAAACTTTTTCAATTTATTTTCCAGTTGGAAATGGTGTAGTTTTTGTTCGCCAATAAAATGCCAATGACATGCAAACAGCAGGGCTTATAAATGGCCCATGGAACAGCAGGTTTTCAAGCAAAAATACGTTAAAAAAAACACACAAAACAAAACTGAAATCAACTCCCCACTGTAGACAAGAGGCTTCAGTAACAAACGACTCCACCACAATAATTTCCATAAGGACTCGCCACTGTGAATCCATCCATTAGTTTGTGGTCAAGAAAGAAAAAAAAAAAATTAAAACGATACCAATTTGGTAGGGAAAAAACGAATTTCTTTCATTACATTGTGAGGAGGTCTTATCAATTTAATGGTTGTTAATTAGACAATGTTCCACTGTTCCGCTGTGTGTTCGATGGGCTACACTTAATAAGAATACTTATCACAACAACCACAACAACAACAACAACCTGTAGTAATAATATTTTATTTTTCCTGTTTAGTTTAGTTGTTGAGGTTGTAATAAATGACAACGAAGACCAGAGATGATGAGAATTTTTCTATTCTTGCCATGGAAATGAATGGAAAGCGATTCAATTCCATTAAACTGATACAGAATTTGTTTAACACACCATTACAGTCACCTGCTTTAGATTATTATAAGGGGCCTGCCTGCCTGCCTGCCTGCCTGCCATTCCCAAATGAAGAAGAATAATTTTTTAATTTTTCTTGTTTTTCCTTGAAAAGATTCTTATCAATTAATGGTTGTCACTGTGAGTTAAGAAAGGAGTAGATATCCTGTTCGAATCCAGTGTTGTTTCTTGTAATGAAAATGATTTATGATCGCTGTGGCCATGAATCGTGTTTGGCAACATATGACAGGTGTTATGGCAAGATGGTTTATCGATTATGAATTGAGAAATTGAAAAACTCATAAGAATACGAAAATAATTGTAATGAAATGAAAAACAATGGCAGGCTGCTTGGTTGATAATAAGATGGGATAAGTAAGGATTTGAAATTTAGTTCACGAAAATCTCTTATAAATCCTGTCATTTTTTAGTCTGTCCTTCCAAAGTCTCGTAAGCTTTAAGCCATGAGCTTGATAATTAATCTAAATTCAGAAACTTAAGGGGTTTTGTACACGTTACCAGAAGCGTAAGTCTTAAAAGCAAGTGTTTCCAACTGTTGTAATATCAAAAGCCATCATGGGCTAGTAAATTTTTTCTGAGGAATATTGGATGTTAACAAACATCTTTCAAAAATAATACTTTACAAGACGGTCATCCTCCCCGTGCTTCTTTATGATGCAGCAGTCTTGAGGGTATTCGAGAGAAAAGTCCTACTTAAAATCTTCGGTTCAGTGCGAGTTGGCGATAATTTCCGCATCCGATCCAACAGTGAGCTGTATGAGCTCCTGAACGAGATGGGCGTTGTGCAGCATATTATCATCCAGCGGCTGTGCAGGCTCAGCCATGTGGTTCGAACAGAGGAGAATGCTCCGGCGAGACGGTATTTGTTGCGCAGATTTGCGGAAGTCGGCGAAGAGGACGACCTTGGCCAGATCGAGTAAGCCCTGTCATCGATTGGTGAGACCAACTGGCGTAGGCGCGCATCAAACAGAGGCGCCTGGAAGGATGTGTTAAGGCAGGCCGAAATCCGTTAATCGGTCGCCTATTTTAGTTTTTTGAGACTTCTTATATGCCATGTATTGTTTCATTCATTTCTCTAAAATCGGCTCAGATTTCGTGCAAGATGACGGACGCTCAATTCTATTACCCATTGTCATAATAGCTTCCCATCTTACATACATACATATATATATACATAATAGGTCATTACAACCCTTCAGTCAGGATTGCGACCTAGTTCTCACACCACTTGTGTGCGTTATTTTTTATATATGAGTGGCGTGACCTACAGTTTAAAGTCGACTCGGAACGACAGATTTTTGAAAAACTTTTCATGGCAATTTTATTTACTCTCAGAGTCTTTGCCAGAAATCTGCTGAGAGGAAGTCGTCGAAGAATTATTTGTTCATATTTCGTTTTGATTTGATCTGACCTGAGGTTTGAACCGTTGCCTCATGTCTAATAAGCCAACACACTACCAACTAGACTACGGCGACTTCTTCTTTTCCCATCTTAGATTCACAAAATTTGCTCAACTGTTCGGACGCTACAATAGAATGTGAACTGATTTCCTGGTTTTCATTTATTTTTCATTGATTTGGAAGCAAAAAATTAAAAATTTTGTCTTATGTGTTTTCTTTTGTTAACTTGGCATTGAACGAACAAACGTGTGTTGTCTTAATCTCCTACTGGTCAGTAGCTTTCTTGATCGTTTGTTAAGTCCACCTAATTAAATCATTATTTTCTTGACTTGATTTTCGTGTGTTTTTGTTTTTGTATTTTTTTTTCTTTCTTTTCAACGTGCAATTTCCAATCTCCATTAAAAAATCTCTCTTCTTCTTTTTTTTTTCTTCCTTAAAGTTAAAGGACAACAAAAACTTTTACGACTTTATTTGACTTGCAACATGATCGTGTTGCATACACAGAGGCCATAATCACACTAACAAAGAAAATAAAAAAAAAACGAAATGAAAACAATTCCTTATCAATTTAAACTGATCAGAACAGTTAAGACGACTCTTTTATTATTTGTGGCTCCTTTGCTTCCCTACGTTGTTTTTTTTTTTTTGTTGCTTTTCGGAAATTTCCTTTAATTGGCAGAAAATACAGACGACACTGGGCACAATATTTAGTGGAAAAAGCCCACAATGAAACACAATTAAATGCCTCCTAATAAAGTCAAGTAAGAAGACCGAAAAACTGCAACCGCGTTTAAGATTGCGATCAATACGGCAGCAACAGCAACAAAAGCCGGAGGAACAAAAGCTGTGACATAAAAATTACTTGGAGTTCATGTCCTACAAAGAGAGAGAGAGAGAGCAGGAGAATGAAACAGGGAAAAAGGGAACGTTTCTACTGATTACAGCAATTGATGGTGTAGAAAAAAATTGACTTTCTTAAGGTGGGGCAAACAAATTCATTAAAAAACTTTCCGAAAACCAAAAAACAACCAAAGAAAGAAAAGGTGACATGAACTTGGAAATGAGGAGGTGATGTCAACAACTACATGGTCGGGCAATACGCTAACGTGGTAGCAACATTGACAAAGAATACGAAAGAAAACTGGTCGAGAGAAAATTTGTGTTTTAAACGCTTCCTGATACAAGCAGGAAGGACAATATCATAACTTCTTGTGTCCTTTAAAGCTTAGCATTGAGAGCTTCATTGGCAGTAACATCAGAAAGATGCCTAGAAAGAAGATTATCCCTGAGTAAGCAGTATCTTATTCCACATTCCAAGTTTCGATTAACGAAAGCAGTTTTCAGGATATCATTCCCTGTGGTTGTGATTTTCTACAACGGTTTTCTAGGGTTATAAGAGTCAGCAAAACTGAACTGAGTTCGAAGGAACATACAGAAGAGTAACGAGGGGAATTTAATAACGTTGCATATTTGGCCTGAATGTGATCATTCTGAACATGATCATTAAATAAACGTTTCATTTCAAGCAAAACATAAAAGACAGAAAGAAAACTTTCGATTTCAAATGATAAAACATAATATTACGAGTAGTTTTCCTTATGAATCTTTAGCCTCATCCGATTCTTGTATAACCATGCTTACATTCTTTCAAAGTTGAGTTGACAATTTCAATTAAAATTTTGATATTGAAGAAAAACAGAATTGCCTTCCACCTTCATATACTATTTGCCAGTGTAGTCCTCCATCCATGCATCCAGGCGTCCGTCTGTCCTTTTTTTACCCAATTGCTCTCTCATTGTGAAGATTGTATTTTAATTGTAGGCTTTAATGCCAAAACATGATGTTTTAAATTTAAAACAACATTTAACAGAACAAATACAGCCAACAACAATAACCCCCAAGGCAATACTTGGCAATATCTTCAGTCAGCAACATAGTGACGATGGATGCTCTGCATATTGTACTGACTTGTCTGTTGTTGACGTTGCTGTTGTAGTTGTTGTTGGCAATGGTGTTTAAGTGAATACATATGAGCGTCAATAGAGTAGAGTCTCGGTTTACTCGTCGTATGAAAATATGAAATTTGACTTAAAACAACGATTAAAATCAGAAAATCAATTTAACATTGTAAATTTGATGCTGGCAGGCGTGAAATTTTTACTTCAGACACACGTTCTTCTTCTTCTTCTTTTTCTTCATCTCTTCCTTTTTAGTTGTGTTGTTGTTGTCTCAAAGAAAAACAAATTCAAACATGTGATTAACAGCAACAACAACAATATTGTGAATATCACATTGTATGTGTCGCTTATGTGAGGTCTAAGCAGGCAACACTCGACGAAAAATGTTTGTAAACTTTCAAGAGATGGGTTCTTAAATAAGTAAGACGACGATACAAATGCGGGCCACAAGCAAGGATGAGTGGAGAAACAAATAATTTTTTTTCCCACAATTTTATGTTAGACTGCCTGTTAACCTGACTATCCCTACGGCCTAACGTTGTGCTGAACCAAAGGTAATCGTAGAAAGTATTACAACGAACTTGACTCTTTGGGCTCTTCTTTGTGGCGTTCATCAAAAATTATTCAACAGCTACAGCCCTTTACATGTGTTTCAAATGTTTCATATTATTAAGTTCTTGCCTTTCAGAAACGTTTAAAATGTGGGATCGTAAATTGCAAATAAAATACCAAACGACGATTACTCTCTTCAAACACACCGCGTCTTCATACAAGACTGACTGACCTTCACCAACTGAGTCGCCTGCTTTGCCTTACTTTTTATATGGCAAAGTGAACAGTCTGATGAATGTTCTTGAAGGCGAATGTTCATGACTTCGCCTAGCTTTTCGTTTTTGTAACAATATCAACGATTCAGCAGATAGGCGACGTCTTCAGGATCCCCTTAAATTTGATAATATCCTATCATTATCTTGATTTCTAATAAGTTCCCTCAGTGGTTGACGACGTAGAGTGTCTGAAGAGTGACTTGTCATATTACGTATCGTCATATCCATATCGTTACAAATTACCAACAATTTTCTTCGAGTATATCGTTAAATGCAGCCTCCCATTAGAGTCACCCCCTTAAGGATGAGAAGGCAGGTGAATAAACTTCTGCTAAACTGTCCGCCCAGCGTCTTCATTTTCAACCACGTTTCTCCTTTTCGTCTACCACCACGTTGTTCATAATTATGAAATGTTTTCTATTTGTTTAAAGAAAATTCGCATCATTATTTTTATCATGATATGGAATGGAATGGAAATTTAAGTGATCATTTCAACCAGCACATCGTCTACAGCAACAGCAACCAGCGAATCACCAGTGAAAGCCACCAACGTAAATACCGGGCACTTGGAATAGGAATTATTTGCGATATGAAGCCTTAAGTGATGTGTGATGCTTGCATAAAAGGCTTGTTATTTATGAGGCGTATATAGGGGCGTGTTCGGTTATGTTTGTGCAACAGATTGCTGCAGATCGATCAGTAATAAAACACACACACAACACAACACTACAGGCTCTGTGGCCTGAATTGGTTTTCTTAAATGCTTTGCCATGACAATGTTTTATGTAAACCAGCGTAGACATGTGTGGACCACCCTTTTAATGAACATCTAATTACAGCGTTTATAACAAGCTGTGATTATCGTTGAATGCAACTTGTTGCACTACACAATAACGCAATAAATTTGTGGTCATTTATATACAGGCTTTCATCACTGCCTTTATTTTCGCATTTGTTCTGTGCTTTTCTCCCTTTTCATATGGCCTTTAGCGTTTTCCATTGAGCAGGATTTCACTCTCGTGAAACTGGGTTGATTCAGCCACACAATAATAAAAATGATGATGATGATGATAATGATGACGACAACGACGATGATGGTGATGTTGATGGTGATGGTGATGAGTTGGAGTTGAAGTTCATAAAGAAGGCTGCAAAGAAATGCCTTAAGGGCTCTTTATTTTGTTTTTGTCTTGACCGTTTTTAAAAGTTAAAATTTATGTTTGTTTCACGTATAAATTTGTAATTTTTGGCGCATATTTATTTCGTTTCTTGTGCCCGTAATCGTTTATCGTTTATTTTATATCGACGATGATATTGATTTTAATCGAAATTGCCTTCAAGAATTCATGTTGATTTTAATTTTAGTGGTTGCTTGGTTTATTGCTTGTTAAGAGGGCAAGGAGGAGGAGGGTGGCTTAATGAAACTCCTTGTTAAATGGAATTTATGACACATTTGTTTTATAACGCTGCCCCTAATTAAACGTTTAGTATTTTAGATTTATCAAGGCGTTTGAACCAAAGCTTTACTACACTAAATAACCGAATGAGTATACTTTCGAAAAGTGATACGAAATGAATTACAATTCAGGATCAATAGAATAATTAGATTCTCAAATCTCTGAAGTTTAAATACATTACATATGATTGGCGACCTGATCTTGATTCTTTAGCTACTTTACACATCCTTTTCGGAACTAATAAATTTATCCCGTGGACTTAATAACTAAAGCTTCGCTTAGAAATTATAACGATAAACGTTCAGACAGTATTAGAATGTGAGAAAATGCCTTACTTGCACAAATCTTTTAGTCCCAGTTTTTTGGTCCAATTTGTATTTAAAAGCTTAGCCACAAAATGCCAGCTGCGACCATTCGAAGTAGGTACCAGAGATCAGCAATGAGTAGACTAGTAGAATCGAATCTACTCATAATTCCTGATACTTACACGTATTCATACTTATTTTAATATCATACTCATACAACTTATATTCAAAGTTTAAAATACTCATGCTTAACAACACATATGATGTTATTGATTTCTTCTCTCCATAACTCACTAATCGCGTACGAACACTAAATGGTTGTGTAGTCTGCTTGCTGCTCTGTCTTTTTTGCTTACGTGCCTTTTTGTCTTTTGTTGTAAATGCCTAACAATAACGAAGACTGTAAATTTTGGTGAATGATTCGAGTCACTAGAATGGTATGAGTTTGATGTCAAAGTTGTACACATACGCATTGCAACCTGTACTTTAAAATCGATGTTGTAGTGAGTATGAATGAATCAGAGTACATAGTTAAATTTCACTAATGTTGACTCACTTATATTCAAAATTTCATAAGTGCTTATGAGTAGCGAAAAAAGGATTCTTGCTGATCTCTGGTAGGTACCCCAAGTTCCCATTTTTCGCCTGCTTTAATCACAAACCTGAGTTCTGTAGGAATTTGAATATTTTTGTGTCAATTACGCAACGGTCTATGGATTGCTACTTAGAACCAATAACAATAGGATATCCAAATAAAGTTAGTGAGAACTACTCATCATTTTCCTGGAGAGGCATTCTCTGAAATATTTTCATTAAAACAACAAGTTGCACAAATGCAGTTTCCTGTCTCTGTTATCTTCGCTGTGGGTAATCCTTATTTTAAGTTTATTAAGTTATCAAAGCGAATATTAAATACGAAACATAAAAACTGATGCTCAAGCATTTAATGTGTTTTCCAAAATCCTCAATATTTTATGACAATCATTGACAGACAGTTGCAGTATGCATCCTCTGCATTAAAAAAAATCTTAATCCCCTCTTTTAAAAACGTCATCAATATCAGTTTCATCTTCTTTGTTTGCAGCATCATCAGTATTAGCATCATGATCATCATTATCATCATCGATCCACAGATGATTGATCATTTAAATATTCCGCTTAAATTTTTGTTTCGTATTTTTTATTCTTTCTGAAATAAAAACAGTGGCGGTAGCGGTGGCGTTTATTTGTGTCATCAGCCAGCCAGCCAGCGAAACACAAAAACAAACAAAAAACAGGAGGCAGGATGAATGTCTTGACATTTTAACCTTTTGCTGGTTTAAGGATCAGTGTCACACACATAAAATAAAGAAAGAAACAACAGAAGACAAGACGACAAGTGGCCACAAACAACAAAGTATGTAAACGACACAACAATTGTTAACAAAAGCAACAGAATAAGAAAAAATAAAAACAACAACAACCAAAAAAAGATTAAAAATTAAGAAAAAGAGAACAAAAAAGGTAAAAAGAGACAAGAATGAAGATCGAAAAACCCAAAATTCTAGTCCTACAAACACAACTGACATCTTGAAATTCTTAAAATGCGTGCACAGGTTATTTACCTGCTGACTGCTGGTGCTGTTGCTGCAGATGCAATACAGCCTGCCTGAGTTACAGCCTTTGTGGCTGCAATAACACAACACAACGCAACACTGAAACAACACAACAACAACAATCTCTTTAAATTCATTTATTTTCTTCTTATTGCTGTTGTTGTTGTTATTGTTGTGATATTTACTTTATCTGTACGTTTCAAAGTTCTAAAGAAACTGGCGCCTGTACCCCGTCGCGTTTTCGTCTGATAATTCAGAATATTCATGTCTGAATAACATTCAAATTAAGCGCTAAATTGGAACTGCACACACACACACAGACTCTTTTGGCCAACTTCCACTCCTCGGTTGGTTGCAGTTATTATTAAATGGGGGTGAAGAGAACTGCAAAGTTGCCCTGCAATCCAAGGTTTTTAATGAATCAGAGGCATAGTGGGGACAACAGCATAATTCTCTTGTGTTGCAACGAATGCTTTTGCAACATTATTTTTGAAACAATCTTGTTACATGCGTGAGATTCAAACAAGATATACAGGGTATTTATATAAAGGGTGTTATCCACAGACAAAACTCAAGATTATGATTTTTTGTGGTCCTTGGCATTAAGCTTAGAGTTTTTGATGCACAAGTCCCACCTTCGGAGATACTGCACGGATGGTTGTCAATTCCGATATCGTCTCCTTATAATTACCTACAAAATCTATAAATTTCTATAGCCAGACAAAATATCAGAGGAAAAAGTAATGAACAGAGCTTTGACACAAAACATGTCTCCTCCGTCACCTTATTAATTGGATTTGCCGGTAGGCTTTCTAGTTGTCGTTGCCTAACATCAACACCCTTCTTGAAAGATATTGTTTAGATCGTTTACTAGGGGTAGTGATGAGATATCTTTGCTTATTTAGGCCTACTTTTTCTTAAGGGCTGGCAACCTGTCTTTGATATTCCCTCTAGTGAGTCAGTGAACCTTTAAAATTATTCAAATTTGCAAACCCTGAGTTGTTTCGGTTTCTGTCGCATTCTACGGTAGATATCTGCAGTTCGTTTGCAGGCAGTGCATGGTTGGACGCATGTCTAAGTGCACGGGAATTTCCGGCATTGATTCATTCAATAGCTGCTTTGACGAAGTCTTGAAGAGGAAAAAGGGCGGAATTTACAATCATTCCATTTGAGATTTCGTACATTCACACACATACATACTTATATTGTAATCGTGAACTTGGATAGTATTTATGCCCTCTAGTCGTGAATAGTCCGAGTGAGTCCCTAATGACACGCTGTAGTTCTAACCATGTCCAAATTGAAAGCGCCAGCTGGAGAAACATGTATCCGATCATTGGTATGGCAGGATACTTTTCCACTGTGATCTTGTATCGAAAGGATTTGAAATCATTAGACATTTGGTTTTTACAAATATCAGGGCGCTACTGTAGACTTTAGGAAAGGAATTTGGCTCAAATTGCATTAAAAATTTCCACTACGATTGCAATGATAGTCGCCCGCGATTTAAACACACGTTCTGTAGAATTATAGGTAGAGTACATTTCATATTTTGTAGGACAGTGTAGCTCAAATTGTTTGTTGGTTGTTTCATTTTTGCTTTTAAATCCAATGGTTCAAGTGTCTTAATGCAGCATCTTCTCCTTCTCCCTGACATAACATAAGCGAACATTCAGTTTAAAGTTAATAAAATAGTTGGTAGTGTTTGGTGGTGGTGACTGTCTGCATGGCTGATACTTCATGTGGCGTAATTTATTTGTATGGACTTAAGAACCATCATCAGTTTGTGATAAATGCTCAATCCATTCATTTATTATCATTAGAAGAGCTTCTAACCGGTCGGTCAATGCGCCATTATGCGCCATGATGCGCCATTACCAACAACTGAGTCAACAACTGAGGCTTTTAACGAACAGGAAAATGCAAAATTAGCAAAAACAAAGAAAGAAAGAATGAAAAAAAACGGACGGAATAATTAGAAAATGGCAAAATAAATGAAAATTTGTGGCTCAGAGTAATGCAGGTGGTATCATTAATCCCTGACGGTAATGTTTTTCATTTTTTCGTTTTCTTTTTCGTTATATAAAGTGAAACTGTTGACCTTCATCAAATCTAATCTAATCTTTTTGAACTACGAGTTCTTTACTCTCCTCAGGCATTATGTTCAACAAATTTAAAAAACAAAAAAACATTCCGATTAAAAGAAAACAACAACAACAACAAAAATAGCAGAAGACGAAAAAGTGTCACCACCAGCAAACGATTCCCACCAAACGGGTCCTATTATTGGCCATTAAAGTCTTGCAACTGCCATTCTCATATGTGGCAACAATAATAAACAGAAAATAGAAAAAAAAAACAACAAAAGTACAGGTAATCAGTGATTATGATCAATGAATTTATGTTTTGCACACCGCATGTTGCAACATGAATGGAAGTGAGTGCGTGAACCTTGGAAAAAACGAATTCCCAACAAACGTCTGTACAATTGCGTCACTTGTCTGAGCAGTTTAAAGAAAATATAACGAACGCTGGAATTGTTTTCTGTTTACAATCGTACTCAACAGTTGTTGTAAAGCGATAACTGCAGCACTACGCAGACAGTGGCAAAAGCATTTGTTCACTTGTCAACTTACGAATGCAAATGTATGTTCCTGCTTGACATCACTTGCTGACGCAGCAGGTGAGAGAGCACTGAAATACCTGTGTTATCAGAGTTGCAAGAGAACAATTTGGATGATGAATGTGTTGTGTGTGTTTGACATTGCAGGAATATATGAGAGTCACCTTTGAACTACATCTCAACTTTTCCATGACTATAGTGATATTCGGTGATAAAAGTGCCTTCAAAAGTATTCAGTTACCTATGAATTGTTATTCCAAAAAAAAACCATCAATCCGAAATTTTCTTTTTTCGAAATATATTTAAGATTGAAAGTTTTGAGAAACTTTTCATAGAAGCTTTATTTTACTCACAGAGTTTTTGCCAGAAGACCACAGAGAGGAAGTCGCCGAGGACATATTTTGTTTAGAGATGTCTGATCTGGGGTTTGAACCAGAGATCAGCAATATATCGTTTTTTCGCTACCCATAAGCACTCATGAAATTTTGAATATAAGTAAGTCAACAATATTGAAATTTAACTATGTTCTGTGATTCATTCGTACTCACTACAACGTTAATTTATAAGTACAAGTTGCAATGAGCATGTGTACAACGTTGACATCAAACTCATACCATTCGAAATATGTTTGATTCATAAGCCAACTTATTTAGATTCATAACTTTAGAAAAATACTTATAAATGATTCGAATGAGTGATTCGGATCATTGATCAAAATTTACAGTCTTAGTTGTTGTTACATTTGAAAAAAAGAAAACAGACACATAAGCAATAAAGACAGAACAGAAGACTCTTGTGAGTATTTTAGTGTTCATACGCGATTCATACTTATTTTGTGATTCGTGTACATGTTGAGTTATGAAGAGTCGAAATCAACATCATACGTGTTGCTAAGTATGAATATGATGAGTACTTCAAACATTGAATAAAAGTAGAGGTTCCATGGCATTAAAAAAAAGTATGAATGCGTATCAGAAATTATGATTATGATTCGATTGAACTCATCGTTTTGAATACTCATTGCTGATCTCTGGCTTGAACCAAGACCTCACACTTAATCTACCTTCCAGACTACGGCGACTTCTTAAAAGTGATTTCGCTGACATGAATTGGTTGATTCCTTACAAAAATTGCAATTGCAAAATTGTTGCGTCAGAAATGCTGCGTCTATCATGTTTATAGCATGAACGAAAATATTGAAACGTTTCCCTCTGAAAATTCAAATTATTTTTGGCAATTTTTCTTTCTCCCTCTCGCTCTGTCTTATCCCATCCTTTTCTTCGTACATACATATGTAGCCTAGGAGTGGGATTATTTAATTTTTATTATTTTATCATCACAGTTGTTGTTGCCTCTGTAACTGTTCTTGATGGTGGTTGTAATGTTATTATGTTTTCATTGTGATTGTTGCTATGTTATCTACATGTCTCATAACAACAACAATAAGGATATTATTTATGTTTCCTTTTGATGATTTGAAAGCATAATTAATGACTATTTAACATGACATTGTGATACAACAGAGATGGGATGTTTAATTTCAATAATACGACCAGAGATTATATAGGAGAGTAGGAGAGTTGTTTATTATTTTATTTTATTGTGTACAACGAGAAGAAAAATTGTTTTTGATTAAGACTTTTAAGTTTTTATGATTAAAAAATAAAAATTTTCGAATTTTATTTTATTTTTAACTTATTCTGATCTGTTTTTAAAAAAATTTTAACTTTTTTTTAGAAATTATTTAATTTTAGCAGAAGATAAATGTTGTTGTTGTTTTTTTCTCATATATGTATAACTCATTATGCTGGTGTAATTTGTTAAAATTGTAGATAAAAACTTAAAAAATAAAACCCCGCCACTTTCGAAAGCAACTCAATCATGAAAACTCAACCAACCATTTGCTCTTTCACACTGTATTTCATTACTGCGTGGCTCCTTATCAAAGACTTCATAAATCCCGTATCAAAAGTCCATTTATTACCTCAGATAGTATGTTAGAAAAAACAATTTTCTTTTGAACAACAACTTCATTTTAGTAGAGGAGAGAAATTTTTCTTTTTTTTTTTTGCTTTTTGATAAATTGTTCAGTTAAGTGAAAAACATTTATTAGAAGACAAATTTTCTAAAAACCATAAACAACACCTCTCACGTGAAGGTGTGTAAGCATAGAGTGCGTTACTTTTAACAGCTACTTTGGCTATAAATTAGAAAATTATGCAATCGAACATCAAAACAAAAAAAAAGAAATTTTTGAACTGACTCAACAATACATCAAAAAAATTAAAATTAATCCCAAAAAACGATACAATAACTACAGTGCCGGACAAAAGTAACGAAATCAAATGTCTTTTTTGCTAGATGAGTCTATCAACCACAGCAGATAGTCAAGAAGAGCTGAAGAAACCCAAAGAATGTGGCTAGAATGGAGGTCGTGAGTAAGGAAAATTGTTGATGCATACGAGGAGAGAAATTTCTCACAGGAATACAAGGAATCGTCATGTAATAGCAAATCGATAAAGAATACGAAGCAACTACATCGGCACACTCAAAACCGTAAAGAATTAAATTAGCAGTCTATCTATTCAATAACCAGGAAAATATGTATGTATTGCAAACACAGCAGACATTAAAGCAGAGGAGCAACACTGGTTTTAAAGATAATTAGGATGCTGTTCGAGTGCCTAAATTTTCGTAAAAATGTTTGCAGAAAAAATACGAAAAAGGGAGATGATTGTCGAAATATTGTGTGGAAGTCTACGGCCAAATTGTAGCTATTGCACTAACGAAAGATCTCATGAAAAGAAAAAAGACTTCCCAACACTTCTTTTTTATTATAGTAGACCCGAACCTACATATGTGATCAATGTTGTGCTCAAATTTTGTTTATAAAAATATTATTTTTACCTATTAGTTTGGATTTTTTTTTATTATATATTTTCTATAGCAATTTTCTCAATTTTTATTTAATTATTCATACAGTCCTTACAGATCCTAATAAAATAATTCCTTAAATCTGGTTACACTGCATGCACACACACTCTCACTCTGTGTACATCTCTTAAACTATAAACAGAATAAGACTACAAGAACAAGCAGAAGTACAAAAGACAGCCGCTTAAAATACAAAAACAAATTTGAAAATATTTCCTCCCTTGTTTGTTAAATCATGTTATCGAACGAACGACTTCCTACTTTCACACCATTTACACGAAATACTGCTGTTCGTAGTTGGCTGTGCAAACGAAACGAATGGAAATAAACCCTTCTTGATTGTGTTCAGCTCTTTTGTTATTATTATTGTGTGTCTTCTACACCATTTACTTAATGAAGATTATTATGCCATTTTTACACCACTCCACACCACACCACACTCAACATTGTATTCAAACACACACACACATACCCCATAAAAACATATTTACTTACTCACAGCCGAATAATGAATTTATGATGCCGCATTATTTGTACAGAGTATTTGTTATACACACATACCTACGTATCGAGGAATGGTTGTTGGTTTGCAGAGCATTAAGCGCTACCGTAGTTTGATTTGGTGGTGGTTTTTGCTTTTGTTTGCCTCTTTATTTACTTTACTTGAAGAGTCTTATTGAGAGAGAGTGTGTACAAAATTTGTTTTTATTTTGGTCTTGTTTTCTTAGTGTTAGTGCTTATCTATGTGACATTATGTTTGTTTTTCTTGGTGCTTGAATTCTTTTGCTGCTTGTGTGCTTGCGAAAGAATTTGTTTTTGTTTATTTGTTTGTTTGCTTCTTAATGTTTTTTTTTCAACTCAATGTGTGTTGAAAAATAGGCGGAGACTTTGTGGTAAATTTATTTGGAAATGAATTCATTAAAGGTTTGCTTAATAGTTTCATAGTGATGCCAGATGTTTGAAATAATGATTAGAAGTTGTATAATTGAAGGAAAATTTCTTATCGCTCGTAGAAGTAAAGGACATGTTGGGTGTAAGACACGGCACTCGAAATATTTTCCAAGACAGAAAAAAATAGGGCAATTAATTTAAAACTTTTTATGATAGGATCCGCGTAGGGTCTTGTTCTTTCAATAGTACTAAACGTATATTTTGAATTAAAAGCAGTATGGATGCTCCAGCAGGACAAGATGTGAACACGAAACAGACGAATAAACCACTTTACGGAGTTTGGGACAACCAACAATTACTGTTAAAAGCTGGCTAAACGAAAGTTATTTGCAAAGGTCCACAACTGTGGAACGTTTACAAGAGCACCGAGACGACTGAAAAATTTTTACTGCCAAGGTATATAGTAAAATAGACACTTGGGATTGTAACAAGTCTTATGGCAAGTTGCAAATGTGCTAAACTTCAGTCAAAATGGTCTAAGGTCAGTTTTATCTGACCCAATCCAGATATTAAAAATAACACAAAATTGTTGTTAAATTCATCAGATCATAAAAATTAGTAGAATTCAGAACATTTCTTAATACAAAATTTAAAAATATTGAGGGATATTATTACGTTTGTTCGGTCTTCCATCTGGCAACATCAGCTATGCCACACTCTTCTATTTATGTGCAAAGAATTAACATGAAAAACAATGTAAGCGCCATCGCTAACTGTCGGCTTTACTATTAAAAAACCATAAAACCACACATAAAACCAAAGAGAAATAAACAAAAACAAACAAGTACAAACAGTAAAACATACTCATTCATATATACAGCGAAACACTATCAATGGCAATTTAACCAAAGAGAATAAGAGCGAGAGCGAGAGAATGACATGGAAATTTTCATAAGATTAAACCAGCCATTAAAATCAACACCAACAAAGTTAACTATTGTAGCCAACACAACGTCTCTTTCTAACTTATCTAAGTAGAGGACTTAACAAAACAATATGGCTACTGTGATTAACGAACGAAAGAGAGAGAGGAAGAGACAGAGAGACTGAAAAAACAAATAAAGGTGGTTTTGTGAGGAGAATTATTGTTAGTGTTGCAAAATAAGAAATTGTGTAGAGAGTGGTTTTAGAGTTGTTCAACCACTACTAATGAAGTTAAACAACACAAAGGAGTATTCAACGAACGCTGCCGTAGCCGTCGCCGTTATTGGCTTTGTCGCAGTTGTTTTCTTGCACTGCCTTGAACAAACGAAACTCAGTCAACATTTAGAACTTGACGACGCGTGAACGTACAACTTTGTTGCTGGATAGCAATTGTGTGTGACGTCGCGTCGTGTTTGTTAACGGAAAGAAAAGAAATTTTTTCGTTTCTCTGTGCAAAATACAAAAAAAAAATGGAAATTTAAAAGAAAAACCAAAAAAAAAAGAGTGAAAATTAAAGAAATTTTTTAAGAAAATTATTTAAGATTTTAATACACATCCAAAGAAATTTAAAAAATTCAAAAGAAAGAAGAAAAAAGAGCAAAAATTGGTTTTTGAAAACAAGTTACCAAAAAAACAAAAAAAAAACAAAGCTTAAGACGAGCTTTATTGTCAACGCTTTGAAAAAAATCATTGAAATGTTGGTGCCGTCGGATATGATAGCGGCCCAATCGAAAATGGTCTATCAAATGAACAAATACTGTGCAGATCGAGTGCAAACGCGCAAGGCTCAGATCCATAAACAAATTCAAGAAGTCTGTCGAATTGTGCAGGACGTTTTAAAAGAGGTCGAGGTGCAGGAACCACGATTTATATCATCTTTGAACGATTATAATGGTCGTTTCGAAGGTCTTGAGGTGATATCGCCCACCGAATTCGAAATCATTATTTATTTGAATCAAATGGGTGTGTTGAACTTCGTAGACGACGGCACTTTGCCCGGTTGTGCGGTATTGAAATTGAGTGATGGCCGCAAACGTTCCATGTCTCTATGGGTAGAATTTATAACAGCTTCTGGCTACTTGTCAGCCCGCAAAATACGCTCCCGCTTCCAGACACTGGTTGCCCAAGCCTGTGATAAATGTGCTTATCGAGATATTGTGAAAATGATTGCCGACACCACCGAAGTCAAGCTGCGTATACGCGAACGGATTATCGTACAAATAACGCCCGCCTTTAAATGCGCCGGCCTGTGGCCCCGTTCAGCCTCACATTGGCCCATACCGGGTATACCCTGGCCCCATCCCAACATTGTTGCAGAGGTCAAGACTGAAGGTTTCGATATGCTATCAAAGGAATGCATAGCACTGCAGGGTAAAAACTCAGCCATGGAGGGTGATGCATGGGTGTTGAGTTTTACCGATGCCGAAAATCGTCTACTGCAAGGTGAGTTCAAAGAGCTCTAAAGAAATGAAAAATAAATTAAAAAAGCCGTCGGCAGATGACTAAAACTTGTTGGGTTCAATTTGTGTCTTAGTAATAGTGTTGCCAACGCTGTATAATTCCGGTAAAAATATGTTCAAATGTAAAACGATTCTAATTTCTTATGCGAGATTTTTAAACGAAAAATAAGTTCAAAATCGACTCTATTTCACAGAATACAGCCAGTTATTTTGAAATTTATGCAAATTTTGGTCAATATATTGTTAAAAAATTCTCATTGACCTTATTCGACCGAAAAAGCTGTAAAAATTGTTGACCTTTTACCATCCGTTAAAAAAGTGGCCACTTTAAGGTTTTAAACCTGCGCTAGGGGACTTATGAAGCCATGGGATTTGCAATAACTGGACGGATTAAATTCACTTCATTGAATTTGCAGCACACAGTTAATCCAATTGAAATCATTTAAGCCGTTTGACAATATACCTGTGATATTGAAGTTTAAAGAATCGACCGCTGGTCGCAGTATATGAGTTGTAAAGATTCCTATTGAATGTGGTATCAACAGGAACTTCCAAGTTCAAGCTTTTTTAAGAATAATACGAATAATAGCTGAAGACGTGGTGAGAGCAAGGTTTTGTAGCATTTGACAGAGTGTGGCTTGGCGCTCTTTTATCGAAACTTATTCGTTTGGTTTTGGTAGTTATTCCATCTGATGAGTTGAGGCTGAATTCAGGGGTACCTGTTTTGTATTTTCTCCATCCCTGTATCTTATTTTTATTACTGATCTTCATTCTTATACTTCTAAACCTATTCACTCCATCCCTATCCACATAGTTGTGATTCATTTGCTTTTGATCGTAAGTCCTTTGGAGACGGAGGCGGACTGAATCGCTTACATCCGACCTACAGATAATCTCCCTATGGAGAAGTGTAAATAGGATCGATCTTAATGCCCGAAATATCCAATGTTGTTTAATAACTTTACGTCTTCAGTAAATATGGATGTTGTAAAGATTGAGGAGTTAGAAGCTCTTAAAGTATGATTCTCCAGTGAATTCGCACAGTGCATTAAGGACGTATGCATAATTCTCTTCCTTTGGATGAATGTTATTTCACTTATAAATTGAAATTCCTTTCCTTTCATCCACAACCATGTTACCTAATACGAGTACAATGCTCTGCATGAATAGGGGTTAGGTTAGGTTAGGTCGGAGTGGTAGCTCTGATATCACAAAGCTCACTTGAGCACGCATAGCGGCCCGTTGTGATGCCACGGGTGAACGCAGTCGCTGTACTAACCAAGTTCCACCAAAATCAGGGAAAAGGAGGAAGTTGGTCAGCGCAAGGGCTTCACAACAAAAGCACGACTACCCCGCACTGGAAAACCAGCCAGAAAGTTTGATGAACGAAGCTATATCCTTGATGTCAATAGATGATAGCTCCGTTAAGCATGAATAGGGGATTACCACAAAAAAGCATTCTTTTGTTAAATTCATCGGCGGTATTTTATTATATGTATATGCGGTTCCATTTCTCCACTTTCATTTCGTAATATTCTATTTTAAGACTCAAATTCTTTTTGTTTTACTTGAACCTAAACTACGTTAAAATACAAAACATATATGCTAAATTAGCAACCCAAGGATATGAAATACAGACAGACATACACACATAATTCGCCATTACAACCCGTTAGTCAGGATTAAGACCTAGCTTCTCATACCACTTATGTTGTATGTGTTTTAATTGTATACATGAGTGGCGGGACCTACAGTTTAAAGTCGACTCCAAGCGACACATTTTTGAGGAACTTTTCATGGCAATCTTATTTACTCTCAGATTATTTGCCAGAGATCTGCTGAGAGAAAGTCGCAGAAGAAATATTTTTTTATAATTCATTTTGTACGAGATATCTGACCTGGGGTTTGAACCGTGGCCTTACGTTCTAATAAGACAACACACTGCCTACTAGACTACGACGACTTCATTCCGAATGTAGAGCTTAAATTATATAACATGATATTGGATCCACTTTATCCACATCCGTATATGCCTAAAAATAACACCCGACGGCACGGCTATCTGATAAAAAGTTTACCTGTAGTGAATGATATAAAATTTGGTGTTTGACATCTTTCCAGCACTTTAAGAGGTTCTTTCCAAAATAAATTTTTAACGTTCATACGTCTTCAATATCGTACGTGGGGTATATTCCCGGTAAGGGATTCGGCAAATGGTATCCACTGTTTACCCCACTGTTTCCAGTTGCGATTTTCAAAATAGAAAATCATGCGCTCTGATCTGATCTCATTACAGTGTCGTTTTCAAATGTTAGCGTCGACCGAGACAGTCCCATAAACAGCCTTCAATAGCTTCTGAATCCATCAAGTATGTGTATTCTCAGCTTTGTTGGTAGTTTTGGTGGTTGGTCGGTATTTCACACGAGTCTAATGAGAATAAAGCCCACACTTCCTTGACTTCGAACTCTTTTCGCTAAACGTGGTGACTCTTTTCACGCGTTTTGAAGTCATTGCTTCTGAATTGTTTAAGCTATGCTTTCAACACAACATTGTATATATGTATATATTTTTCTGATTAAAATTGTTACATTCTATACATAATGAGCGAATGAAATTAATTTCATATGATACGGATGCAAAAATTAAGTATTAACCCTTTCGCGACGGCGCACCTGTCCACACTTAGCAACTTTTTAAGACGGCACGACTGATCATCTTGCGTCAGCATATGCGTAAGCACAAATGACTGCGTGTGTGGCATTAGCCTCTCAGTGAACCAATAAATGACCGCCTTATTTACGTGATGTTAGCCGTTGGGATGCTCCCATCGCGAAAGGGTTAAGGGAATTAAGGATAAAATGGTAAACGCGAGTGCAGGATGAACCTACTACAGTATGTAGGCCTTTAACCTTTACGGCTTTGCTGGATTTTACTTTTTAAAAACCCAGAGCCACCGGTGCTTTTACGCGTCTACAGTTGTGTTCAATAGATAGTCCATAATTCATAAGTTCACATCAAAAACAATCACCAAAAACTATGTAAAAAAATTATTTCTATTCGTTAGCTTCAATATAAAAAATTAAGACTGATATGAAGAATTAAAAAGTCCTTGTCTTGGTTTTTATGTCGTTCCTCGAAATCAAGCCGAAAAACAATAAATTAATGTTTTCAATTATATAATTTCCTCAAATTATTCTTCATTTACCGTATTGTGTACATACATTATCGACAATTACAATGCTTTAGTCAGACTTCTCGCAACACCCATGTGATATCCGTTAATTCATTGTATGAGTAATGGTGGCTTACAGTTTAATCTATGGAATCGAATCCGAATAACTAATTTGAGAAGCCTTTTCATGGCACTTACTTTGCTGTCAGAGTGATTGCAAAAGCACAGTACGAGCTCGATTATCGCAACTTGAAAAAAATCTAGCCGCTTGCAATTACCGAAAAGTTACACTAATCGACCAGGCTTCTGTGTAAAGGACACTCTTAGACTGTAAGAGAGAAAACATATGTATGACGGGACAGTAAAACGTTTTTGAGTAGCTGTGGACTATATTCCCACACAAGAGCGTAGTCATAGCGATACATTTTTAACTCAGTTTGTCGGCTGTCTTGATTAAAGCTTTCATACAATTATTTGCAAACCAAGGATGACAATTGAACATCACACTGAAGACTGGCTGCTCATAAGTCCTCAGGTTTTCAGAGATGATTTCAGCACCCATTTCTATTTGATTAATATTTCTCATTGATTAAGGCGGCATTATTTTCGACAGAGTCTGCAATTCAGAACAGTTTATGAGACACCATAATCGGAGATATGTAATCCGAATGTAGCTCGATTTACGTACCAGAGATCAGCAATGAGTATTCCAAAAGATGAGTAGAATCGAATCATACTCATAATTTCTAATACTTATACGCATTCGTACTTATTTTAATATCATGGAACCTCTACTCATATTCAATGTTTGAAGTACTCATCATATTGATACTTAACAACACGTATGATGTTGTCGTTGATTTCGACTCTCCATAACTCAACATAACACGCAGCACAATATAAGTATGATTAGCGTACGAACACTAGAATACTTACTAGAAAGTTGTGTGTTTGCCATGCTTGCTGCTCTGTCTCTTATGCTTATTCTTTTTTTCAAATGCAGCAATAAGCAAGACTGTAAATTTTGATGACTGATTCTAGTCACTCGAACCTTTTACAAGTATTATCTATACACATTCAAACATATTTCGAATGGTATGAGTTTGATGACAACGTTGTAAGCCTGAAACCTGTGCTTATAAATCAACGTTGTACTGACTACGAACGAATTTCAATATTGTTGACTCACTTATATTCAAAATTTCACGAGTGCTTATGAGTAGCGAAAAAACGATTCATTTCTTATCTCTGTTCCGTATCATTATTATCCTTTTAATGCGGGTCGACTGAGCACTAAACTATCAGCTGATTTACAGTATCGGTTGATTTGGCACATTTCTTGTCCTAAAAGTTAACATTTTAGGGACGATAATAACAAGAAGGACTAATTCTTGAAGTTTATTAAGAATGAAGACATAGGATTTCTTAACCCAAAACCACCTTAACTGTGCACAATATTTATACATAGTTTTGTTGCAAAAAGAAAAACAAGATTTCTGCATAAACTTTGTTTTAGCGTAGTCCAATCATAAATGGAAACCTTCATTAGGTTATCTTGTCTAAATTTACGTTATAAAACCGTCGTGTAATGGTTCATTATATTTTTCATTTGAAGAAGAGGAAAAGTCAACAACAAAACCCCCTTCTCTAGGTAACGTGATTTTTTTTTTCTTTTTAATCGATAATTGATAATAATCGTACAAGAACAACAATCGAATTTTAATAATACGATCACAAATTAAAATGTCAAAATAGATTTCAACAAAAACAACAACGCAGATAATAACAACATTAATAAAAAGAAGAAGAAGAAGAAAAAAGAAAACCCCCAACCGTATCACACTGCCAAGTCAACCCAACGTCATAATAAATATTTCGAAAAAGGTTTTAACCGATCATCATCATCATTGTGACACCGACCGACTAAATGACTGGCGTCTAAAATATGCCATTCAAACAAAAGAAAAGCCAGAAAACAGAAAACGGACAAAAAAGAATACAGAAAAAAGAAAAGAAACCATAATTAAACAACACAGTAGATTTTAATCGATAAAAACCCCGATATAATGGGAGAGAGAGAGAGGGAGAGAGATGGGAGAAAATGTCAAGTAAGATGAAAAACAGCAGGGGTATCTAGAATTGTTCTTGCATTCTAAAGTTTAAAGATTTTTTAAGGGTTTTTTTCCTGTTTTTGTTTGTTTTTCTTTTCAAATTGGCCAGCAGCAGCAAAAACGTCACTATTTGTTGTTTGCTTTAACGACCCGGTAATCAGTGACACACTTTGAAAGAAAAAAAAACTGAATTTCGTTACTGATTTATTTAAGGGATTTAAATGCCGATTGATTTAATGACTCTTAATAAATTAGAAACAAACAAACACATAAGCAAACAAACAAACCATTTGATAAGCTTTGAAATTAACTAATATACGAGTACTGTCTGAGAGTTGATTATTTATAATTAAAATTAATAAGAGACTCTAAGAAATAACAATTACAACAACAACAACATGATCTTTGACATGGTAATGATAGTGTCAGAATGAAAATTACTTAACTAACAGTAAACGTTTAACCATTAAAATGTCATTTTGATGTGTTAATTTCGTTCATATTACAAGAACGAAGTCTAATAATTGATAATCGACTTCAACGATATCTGTACTTACATACATACATACATTTGTATACATGTTTGTAACCGAGAAATTATTTTATGGAAATTCTATAAAAATTAAATGCAATTAAACACCTCGTGGTGCACAATCGCCAATTACAGTAATTAAGCAAAAAGGGTGTAGTAATGCAAGGTGTAGTCCAATATTACCACGTAGAAGTGACATGGAATTACATCAGGTGTCTTGGGAAATATTAAACTTCTGTAACAATTTTGTGGGATCTTAGGTTAGCTAGGCAATGAACAACGAGTTTCGCAATAAGCAGAGTGAATTATTTAATTTGGGAAATGTTTAACAGTCTACCAATGCCTCTTTGATCATCATTGCTCTGGTATACACGATCAACGGCCAGACGTTTGATCCAAGAGCTGTGGCGCATTGTGATAGAACTCTGCAAATATGTTAGAGGGGCATGTGGGAAATGATGGTGTAGTGCCAGTCAGGAGTAATTTATTTACGAACACAACGGCTAAGCTCACGAATAGATCATACATGAGACTTGAAATATATTTTCGAGTATAAATGATAAGAACTCTGCTGCAATGAAGTAGCTCTAGTTCTTAAGAATACCCATAGCGACAGATGGTACATCTTTAACTTCGCTCTTAATAGTCAAACAATACTCATAGCAAAGATCAGCAATGAATCGTTTTTTCGCTACTCATAAACACTCATGAAATTTTGAATATAAGTGAGTCAACAATATTGAAATTTAACCATGTACTCTGATTCATTCATACTCACTACAGCGTTGATTTATAAGTACCAGGTTGCAATGAGTATGCGTACAACGTTGACATCAAACTCATACCATTCGAAATATGTTTGATTCCTAAGCCAGCCTACTCATTTAGATTCATTTAGAAAATACTTATAATATTTACTTCATTAAAATTTACAGTCTTAGTTGTTGTTGCATTTACAAAAAAAGAAAAAAGACAGAGAAGCAAGCAGAGCAAACACACATCCTTCTAGTGAGTATTTTAGTGTTCGTACCCGAATCATACCAATTTTGTGATTCGTGTATATGTTGAGTTAAGGAGAGTCGAAATCAATAACAATCAATACCGTGTTGTTAAGTATGAATATGATGAGTATGTACTTCAGACATTGAATATGAGTAGAGGTTCCATGATATTAAAATAAGTATGAGTGCGTATAAGTAAAAGAAATTATGAGTATGATTCGATTCTACTCATCTTTTTAAATACTGATTGCTGATCTTTGGTACCGAACCCATGGATAATTTTACTGTCTTACATTGCTTACTGGCATTTTTAGTTTTTAAATTCGCTCGTTTCTAAGTCTTACTTCCTCTTAATTTTGTTCGCTCCTTTTTATTTTTATAAATAAATTCAGATTGTTTTTAACAAAAAAGAAAATCAAATCAAACAGATTAAAATCTTAAGATAAGCACAGACATTACATTTAAAAATCAAAAAAAAAATTAAAGAAAACAAAAGAAATTCCTGGTTTGTGATCATAAATCTGTGTGTGAAACATTGAAATTTAATCTAAACGACGACGATGACGACGTCGACGTCGACACGTTGTTGTAGTATTTTGTTTTTATTTTAAATTTATTATTTTTATTTTCTTTTTTTTTATAAAAAAATGTCATGAGTTGGAATTTCTTTCTTTTTAAAGTTCAAATTTATAACCAATTGAGGTGGAGGTGAAAGGAAATAAAATGTTTAAGTTGGATTAAGCATTGAGCTCCAAAGTGTGATTCAATTCAAAAACTTAGTTGTTAATAACAGTCGATTTATAAGTTATAACTGCCGTGATCAATTAAACAATTCAGCACTGTGATCTTTAACAAAATCAAGCAGAATTACATACAATCGCATGATATGATAAGTCAATGCGTTCCCAATTAATTTCGCGCTTCAAAAATTAATCGTCCGTTGCACTTTTTAATATAATTATAATTTATATTAATTAATTAATTATAATTGTATTTTTTTCCTGTTAAAAAATTGATAATCGATATGCCAATAAATGGGAACAGGGAGCCTTACTCATCTATACTAATTGACTACATGATCCTCTAAAATTATCTCAACAGACGTTAAGACAACGTCATTCCAAGCCGAGACTATAGGAACAAGAATACAATTGATTTTTCAGATTCTTTGAATGAACTTTAAATGCTCATATAGACTTCCGGATCATATAGAGTTCATGACGTAAGTTAGGGGAATATGCAAGGGGGTTAAATGTTTACTCAGTAACAGAATATCTTCTAGGAATATACACACCTACTCGAATAGCTCAACGGCCGAGTGCCATAAAGTCCTTTGTGGATATCGTTTCAACGTAAAAGTTCGTCTTTGAAAGTTGCCTATTTCTCCGAGAAATACAGATCTTCAGAGATCTCCATCACCCAGATCTTTGACGATAAAAACATACTTGAACATTAAACGAACATCAAACTGAGCAATACCGTACAATTCCATAGCTTCCAAGGTAAAAGAAAAGAGCAGTTCGGCCGTTAAGTTAAGTTGTTTACCTTGTCGAGACATTGCCTACGAGTTTCTATCCTTACAGAACACTGCCTAGTAGGAATGCATACCCGTTCGCTACGCCCCAATCATATAATACTAGATTTCACTTAACATTCCACTGCCAAACTGTATTTTGTTCACTTCTCTAACGGTACTGCTTGGTTCATAAGAGAGTTAAAATAGTTCTAACCAACTAACATTTGGTAGCATTCATTTGATGCCTACTCCGTGGGGAACCATGCAGTCAAAATTTCTGAGCTTTTAGACGAGACACATTGATTAACTTTGGCTGTTTGAGATCGACTGCTCCCTTTAGACGCTCCAATTATTGTCAATTTAGGTCAAAATAAAGAGAAGACCTAACATTTCGTTGTCTGTGATATATTCATCAAACTTTTTTTTGGCATCCAAACATTGTCAAATAATTGCAAACAGAATTGCACACAATTTCCCGTGTAATTAAAACAGATAACGTGACAATCGATCTGAGTTTACTAAAGTCAAAAAAGTGCAAAATGTGAATTCCTTTTCTCTACACCTGATATTTACCGTTATTAGAAATTTCTCTTAGAAATACACTGTTGCCAAGTACGTTTTCTTCTTCAATTAACCATATGATATGTTAATTTTTTTGTTGTTGTTGTTGTTATTACTACCAGTATAATATGGTAATAAAATTATTATCTGGTCGTGGTCATTTTAAAATGTTTCATAAATTTTGTTAAAAAAAAAAGAAAAGAAAAATAGTATGAAAGATTGTAAATTTTGTTTATATTCAGGCGATCATAAAAATGTATCGAATTTTATTTCGCTTGTCTTTCAAAAAAAAAAATTTCATTTTTTGTGATCATCGCTGATTTTATTTATCAAAAATCCGTTTTAATTTATTTTTATTAAAATAAAATAGAATTTTACTCATAAATTAATGTATAGTTTTCGTATTTTTATTTTCCCCTTTCCGCGCAAGGCTCTCAGAGAATGTTTTGTTGTAATTTATACGCCTCGTGAAAATGATTAGATTAGTCTCTGGAGATTTGTGTGGTGATGTGTGGCGGTGGTATGTCTGTTAATAATTTAAGGAAAAAAAAAATAAAAATAAATAACTAAACAAACTCCATTATCCAGAAATTAAAAAATAATAAGTATGATTAATAAATACTAAATACATCATGGTTAACTTATCGGTTTCTAGCGGAAATGAAAATTGTCAAATGAGAAGTAGTTTTATGAGCAACCGTGGAGCGAAGGCTATAAAATTCATTATGATGTCATTAATAGCATCAGATTATTGTAATTTATGATAGTAGTTCTGAATTTACAAACATCTCTGAAATGCGAAATAACTTCGAAGATATTCCTTGGAGCTTTGATACGGTACATAATTTCTATAACAGTGTTGTCAATATTTCGAAATTCGTTGTAGAAAATTTCTTCATTTACATCAATCAAAACGAGCTTTACGATCTGTTTCTGTAAGACAAGCAATTTCACTTGTTTCTCTGTTTATATGGGAAACACAAAAAAATTTAGTGTTTTTCGAAAAATTTAAAATAATTTTTTCGTTTCTACTTCTGCACACAAGTATGAATTTTCTTAAACAAAGAAAACTTTAACAGCTTTCAAAGAAAATCTATAAAACACACAGGTCGTATAGGTCTGTGAAATGTCAGAAATACCCAGAGTTTAAAGTCAGTATCACCTCAATTGCAATTGATATATATACATGTATACATATATACATACATGTTATACATGTATAACCCACTGTTCGCAAAGCAGAGCTACAATGCAATCATATGATAGAAGCATCATATTACTGTCTCACCGTATGGGAATACTAATTTAATGGCATGTGGTTGCTTATGATTTTTTCCTTGATTACGTATCGTATACTATTTAAACTACTACTCACAACACGTTCTCCCCTCGTAACTTCCTAAGACATCTCACTATAGTCTAGCAACAGCACAGTTTCTAAGGCCCCTGATAATCGTGTTACCAAAAATAACTCAATGACGGCTTATGCAGAATCTATACTCATAGACGGGTGACTATACTTCTGTCCATAAAAACAATTTTTTGTATTTAATGTGAAGGGCATTTTCAGTCCTTTGTTCCTGAGATCTATGGACGAACCTTCTAAGGCCCAATAAGGGACGCTATTAATGTCGGTTGTCAAACGCAACGCAACGCATTCACAGACTTATGTTCCACTTAAGTTGGAAGAAGTAATACATCTCGGTCTGCGTGAATCTTGGCCTGTTAAGAAACCATTTAAAGATAAGAAATTTATGATGAACATGACAATGTGAAGTTGTTCTATATTATTAGTAATGATTTTAACAACCCTTCACGATATTATTATGGTCAAGATTATGGTCCCAAAAATCTCATAACCGCGCTTTTCCTTACCAGTCCTTGAGCAGTGTCATTACCGGCAATACCCCTGCATGCAGAGACCTAACAAAGTAACATTCTATACAAAGAAATTAGTCTTTAATACTGCTCGCAAAAACTCTGAGAGTAAATGAAATTGTCATGAAAGGTTTCTCAAAAAAATCTGCAATTCGAAGTTGACTTTAAACATTTGATGGATAAAATTAACACACACAACATGAGTAAAGTGAGAAGCTAGGTTGTAATCCTGACTAAAGCGTTGGAATGATTAATTATGTAGATAAGTCCATATAGCTGTTGACCAGGAAACAGTACTTATATTTGGAAATTTCCCTTAGAAACTTCTTTAGAACTATGATAGCCAAACTCATGCTTTATGTTAATTTAAATTTCCACTCAATTCCATCAAATTTCATTTCACTTAAACAGAAGAGTCATTTAATTTGTTCTACTACTAGGCATAGCATTTGACGTCATATACGAGCACATGATTTTAGTCACAACTGCACGCGGATATACGTATTAAATAAAAAAATAATCAAATAAATAAACATTTTTATACGGGAAAGAATTATTTATTAATCAAGTTTGACTGAAAACATTAAAAATACAATAAATTTTTGGAATAATCAAAGCAAGTGTTTAAATTAATTTGTTTAATAATGACATCAATAGCGGGGTAGACGAAACGCCAATAAATTCAATATAAAAAACAAAAAAAAAAACAAAATTTTTAATTAAAAATTATTGAAAAAAAGAAAAGTGCTCTTTCAATTGACCCCGACGTGATTTGAACACGCAACCTTCTGATCTGGAGTCAGACGCGCTACCGTTGCGCCACGGAGTCTTCTAAACGAATTGAACGCAATCTTATACAAAAACGAAATTCTAATTAAAAACAGAAAAAGATCAGAATAGATTCTAAAAATAAAAACAAACTAAAAATATGCGAAATTTTATTGTATTTTTTTTAAGAATTTATTTTTAATTTATTTCGTATTGTTTTTAACAAAATTTCAATTCCATATACTTTTGCTAATTAATGCATGACACTGTTGTGAATTTTTGTTTTTTTTTTTCTTGTTTTCTGTAGGTGCCAGTCGTCGTCGATGTTTGAGTATTTTGAAAACCCTGCGTGATCGCCACTTGGACTTGCCTGGGAATCCAGTCACTTCGTATCATTTGAAGACGTTACTGCTGTACGAATGTGAAAAACATCCCCGGGAAATGGAATGGGAAGAGAATTGCATTGCCGATCGCATCAATGGAATATTTTTACAATTGATTTCATGCCTGCAGTGTCGACGCTGTCCTCACTACTTTTTACCCAACATGGATCTGTTTAAGGGTAAATCACCAGGTGCTTTAGAGAATGCTGCCAAACAGGTTTGGCGTCTCACGCGTATAATGTTAACAAATGCCCGCTGCTTAGAGGAGTTGTAATTAAAGCAACCACAAATGAAAGACACCCCCCCCCCCCCCCCCCCCTTTGAGGGGAGCAAAGCACTAAAATAAATATCACAACAATAACAATAAAAACAAAAAAATTAATAATTTAATTGTATTATAGTTAAAAACATACATACACGCATACATACAGACATACAGACATACAGACATACAGACATACATACATACATACGTACAGTAGTTGTAGTAATACATACATAGGTAGTAAGCGAAATTATTTAATTGATTAGTTGGTACTTATTTTCCTAAAATTTAGTTTTAGCCACAAAAGGGGGGATTTTTGCAAATGTTTGACTAAATTTTTTAGAAATCTCACAAGACATTTTGATAAAAAAATTTACTTTCTTTTAAACTGGAAAGTACCATATTTAATACTGTTACTTGGTACTTTTTAAGTCACACACGTTTGTCACAAAACTTCAGGTGCTTTTTTATGTTTTTTTTTATTTTTTATTTTTACAGTTACTCAATTCATGACAATGCAACAAATAAATTTGGTACTTTCTTTAAAAAAAGTACTTCTTAAAAAGTATTCAGTGAACAATATTAACTTGTACGCTCCATTGGTTGTAAATTTTTAGGGATTTAGTCAAACATTTCAGAATTTATTGCATGAGATGTGAAAAATATGTGAAACCAGTGAATTAAAAGAATGAAATGATTCAAGCATTTTTTATTAATTTGTTTTTTTTATAAGTTTTATGCCAAAACAACAACATTTTAATTTAAAAACAAGAAAAACAATGTAAATCCAAAAATTATTCTTTAGGAAATTTTGCTAAAAGTTAGTTTTAATTTAGACAAAAAAAAATTAATAACAAAAAATATTTAAATATTTAATTTAGGCTGCTTCTTCAAAAGTTATAAAAACATGAGAAAAATATTTTTAAAAAATAAAACTAAAGAATCAAAAAACAAAATGTATACGATTATCTTTTTTTTTGTTAAAAGAAAAAATTACAATAAAAAATTAAAAAAAATAAATTAAAAATTAAAATTACTTAACATTAAACAATGTATTCCTAATTAATATTTTAATTAATTATTTAATTGTATTTATTATTGTATTAGTTGAGTGTGAAGAAACAAAAAACAAGAAAATAATTGAAATTTAATTCTTTTTTTTATTTATAAAAATTCAAATTAATTACCGTTAAAGAAATGAAAATAAAAGAACAAAAAAATAAAAATATGTATACGTATTGAAAAAAAGCGATGAAATAATAATAAAAAAAAATTTAATTTATTAATAATGTTTTATTTAAAGAAAAACAACAACAACAACAATATCAATGCAATAATAACAATAATAATATAATAATGAAAAGAATTAAAAATAATGCGTGTTTATTGTCAGCGTTTTATTCAAAGTACGTGATTAATTTTTGAATTCGTCAGGTGGACAACGCCAAGACCAAAACCAAGAAGTTAAGCTAGACAGACGGTAAGTAAAATTTATGGAGTTTTATTAAAAAATACCCTACAGCCAGACAATTTGACTTAAAAAGTATACCAACAGAAATTAGGACATTAGCAATCATAATATAGCATGTGTTTTTAAGTTTTTCCTCGAATACAATCCAAGCTAATGAAAAAGTGAAAATAAGGTTTATGGTCCTCATGGAATCTAGTTAAGTTCTAAAAGGTAAGAGAGCTCTAATCCTTTCGCTAAATATTCTACAGGTTGCGAAAACAGACTACCTGCCTTCCATTTTCTCTTTACACTCACATGTCGCCAAAAGGAATGGTGCTCCATTACGACAACGTCCGATCATAGAATCCATAGCTAGGATAGCTTGGTTGGGAACTTCTTATGTTTGTAACTTAGAGAACAATCCTGACAATATGTAAATTTTAACTTTCGATGGGAACTTATACAATAGGATCTGGAAGATGTCTCTTTCTATGCATATGCGGTTAAAGGACAAACTGTTTCTGTAAAGCCTAGTCCTATGCACTGATTAAGCGAATGCGAACGTATTATTTAAAAATATTCCGACATAAGTAACAAGTCATGTCAATACTATAACGAGATTTTGAGATTATGTATGTATGCATATGTACATATATAATTGGTAGTTACAACCCTTTAGTCGGGATTACAACCTAGCTTCTCACTTTGCCCATGTTGAGTGCGTTAATTTTATACATGAGTGGTGGGATCTACAGTTTAAAATAGACTCCGAACGATAAATTTTGGAGAAACTTTTCATGGCAATTTTTTATTTACTCTCAGAGTTTTTGCTTGAAATCTGCTGAGAGGAAGTCGCCGAAGAAATATTATTTCAAATTTCGTCTAATAAGCCAACACACCACCTACTAGAGTACGGCGACAGATTCTATAAGAAAATGAAAATACTGGAAAATTGATTGGCATTAGTAACCTCTTTTGCGCTTTACTGTACGCAGTCGAGTAGTCTCGAACTGGAGCCCGAAACGAGTTCATGTAAATGGTCCATTGAGGTTCAGGTAAGAGTTAGATGCAGGAAAATATTTCTAGTACCGTTTTAAGGAAAATAACTGGATCCAGCGATGAACACCTGACCAATAACTAAAGATAACACGTCATAAACGCCTGCACACATTTGAGCCAAGATCGTATGCAATTCAGCATTAGCTAGAGTGCTGTGAGCTGCATATAAAAGGAATATGAATGACAAACGATGCTGTCATCTGCAAAAGACTAGATAGGAAGCTTTGTCGTAATCTAAAGGTGTACGGTGTCATTTATTCCACTTCGCCCAAAGAAAGTTATCACATGAGTACGTAAATAGTTTTTGTAAGTTTGCAGAATTTTTTTTGGATTTTTTTTTTGCTGTAGGAATATAATTTTGTCCAGTATGTCATCGATTTTATTGTGCGTTATCCCATGTCTGTCCATTGGATAATCAATGCGTCCATCTGTCCGTCTGTCCGTCCGTGTGTCTGTTTGTCTGTCATGTTTGGCATTTAAATGAGTCAATAACAAGCCATTTGAAAGACACTTAACAATGGTCATAAAGTAGTTTAAACAAATTTTGTACAACAACAATTGGAACATTTGTTGAAAATTAAATTTTTTATTGTTTTTATTGTTTTTTTGTTTTTGCTTTTCATCTCTTTTTGTATAAAAATTACATGTACAATTTATTTTTAAACATTTTATGGTGATTATTATTTGTATTTTTTATTTTTTATTTATTCATTCAATTCAGTTTTATTTTGTTTAAAAGCGTACAAAATGACTCAATTGTTGTTCACATATTTTTATTTTATTTTTATTTTGTTTTTGTTGTTATTGTAATAATTTGTTTACTTTTCTTGGGAAATTTATGTGGTTTCTCTTGCGGTGGATTGCGGTGGTAATAAATTTTAAAACAACAAAAAAAGAAAAAAAGTAAATAAATTAAAGAAAATGAAATATGTAATTTGTAAGTGAAGTAATAAAAAAAAGTCTTGTAAAAATGGGTCATATTAACGATTTTTTAGGCGCCATTAAAGAAACTTTTGAGCAAATATTGCTTTTGAATAAAAAAAATTGAATTTTATTGTACTCCTGACCATCTAAATTTGGCATTCTGGCGAAGAATATTGAAAATTATCACTCAAATAAATCATTCTATATTCCACTGATCCGAGTTAGAGAGTGCTCTATACTTCTACAAACTGAAATGAAATGAGCAGCATAGTGTGTCCGACTTTGTAGTTCTTCTTATGAATTGTTTGAAATTTTTTTGATAAACATCACAATCTAAAATCAATGTTGTCTTGATACTCAGTATACTCTGGTATAGGATTAGTCTCTCTGTTTAAAATTTCATTAAATGCCAAAGAACTAAATGGCATCGTTTTAAACCTCTTGTATTGCAGCTAGAATACAAGGCCGTAATGCAATCAGCCACAACCATTGAATTATTAAGTTTTCAAACCTTGTCTACTGCTGAAGTAAATTCGAAGTGTGTACTTCATCTTCTATGGAATAGTAAGGATATACTCCAAGGTTCCTATCGCTAACTATTTTAGGTTACGATCAATAACCACTAGATCTGTCAGGTCTGGAACTCTTCACAAGAGCCTTTGTGTTTCTTTTCACTTTAAATTAGTTTCAGGTATTAATTTAATTTGTGTTAATTTAACACAAAACGTGGTAAAGTAGCGATTAAATATTCATTTAAATTCCATTCAATACCAAGGGGTTTGACTTGGTTAACGGGTCTGAGGTCACTTGCTTGATTAGACAAACAGACTCCATAATTAAAACAATTTTTTTTCTTCTAAATTTTGCTTTCTTATCTTTAAAATCTTTTACTTTTTAATAAAAACAAAATTTCAAGATAAAAATCAGAAACCAGATTTTTTAAAATTCAAAAAAAATTAAGAAAAAAAAACAATTTTTTTTGGAAAAATTATAAAAACGACTCAATGCGACAACGAAAGTAAGTCTTGATGTTAAAATTTGAAATTTGTTTATAATCAAACAACAACAACAATAAAAAAATAAAAATTAAAAAACAACATGTCAAAACATGATAAAACATTGGATTTGAAATAAAATTTTATTAAAAAAACACCAGAATTAATGAAGTGAACAATGAAATGCAAATTAAAGAAAATAAATATTTTTGTTAATTCTTTAAACAACTGAATGTGTTCTGTTGCACATTTGTTTGTTGATATGGAAAGAGATTTCATATTTCAGATCTGAACGCAATCGCAAATGGACAACGACTGACAAGTGACTGACCTCGGGTAATAATTTCAAAATAACATGAAAATAAATTCTTTCGACAATAATTCATTCAATTATAGCCAAGTTTAGCGCATATTTTATGGCTTAACAATGTTTTTAAACAATTTTTTAAAACAAAACACGGTGATGGCGTAGGAGTAATCGGCAAAATACAAACAATATGCAGCTAAGCATTGACATTCGAAATTTGTAGGTTTAGGTTAGAGGACGTGTACTTACCAATTGAGACAAGTACAGTACCCGAAGGTCAAGTTGACCCACTGTACAAACGTCCTAAAGGACAGAAGGATAATAGTGGAGGTAGGGAGAAATGAGAGGAAGTAGGAAATGGAGAATAATGAAGCGGACACATAAGAGAGCGCGACTGCACTATTCTCAACCAGCTTAAACTAATAAGGAGAGTCTTGATGTCGGCTTTCGACACAGAATACAAACCCCCAAAGAAGCCCCCGCTAAGAGTCTTCAACCTCAACCTACTAAGGGCTGGACAGTTACAGAAGAGGTGTTCGATAGTCTTAAAGTCCTCTTGATCGAAACAAATCCTGCAATAATCCGGCTGGAATCTGTTTCAGATTCTTGTCAGCGATCTAATCTCGCAGTGTCCCGTAATAAGCCCCACAACTAACCTTAAACCGGCCTTATCCCAGCCCAGCAACCATGCTGTTCTTACATTCGACATTTGTAAAAATAAATAAATGAACGGTTTTAAACCGAAAAGAAGAAGTTTCTTCTGGTGCTGAATAGTAGATGGCCTACGACAATGTCCAGGGAAAACCATAAGGGTCTAGCTGCAGTGAAATGCCGCCAACGACAAGATTGACTGAAATATATAATGCGCTACTTTTGCTTGGTCTCTAAAACCATAAAATTTTATTGATGTTTCAAGGATATCAACAGCAGAATATAATCTAATCTAATCTGGCGGCAATACTGCAATACCACTCTGTGCCACGTTATTCATAGTGATCTGCACATACATACATACACATTTTGCATGTACTTGGGGCCAATATAGGGAAGGGGATGTAGGATCCTTACGATACCCGGAGGTTAAGGAATTAATTTAATTTTTAATTCCTAAAAGCCATGCCAAATAAATGGTCTCCTGCAGAACAAGTACTCCTTAACTCATTAATGTTTAGAATAGGAGGAGGGGGAGATTCATTACCTGTTCCTCTGCCACACAATAATAAAACAACGTTTCTATCCATAGATTGAAATTCAATTTAGTATTCCTTTATTCTGGCTCCAGTGTGTCGTATTCAGTGACCAAAGAGGTAATGCATTGGTTCTATACTGTCTGCAGTTTCCCGGAATATTACTGTGCCCAGGAACCCAGATAAGTGAGACACTGAAGCGCCCAGAAAGAAGTTGAGACAGCGGCGACATTCTCTAAAAATAGTGCAGTTATTCACTAACCTTGACAGATATCTTCTGGCAGCCTGACTATCAGAGAAGATTGACATGCGGGCAAAAGGAGAACCGCTGATGAGGATCCATTGAGCAGCACAATGAAGTTATTTTGAAGGCAAAGAAAAAGTGATGGAATGGATAGAAGCAAGAGTACAGGGTAAAGATACGAATTCAGAGACTAAAGTTTAATGAAGTTGCAGTGAATTAGCCATCCTTTTTTTTTCTGCTGCTATATTAGAGAGAAGCCCTCTTTAAGGGCTAACCTTGCCACCTAACTGTACCTGTACCGTTATAATAAAATTTGTTTGTGTTTTTTTATCCCTGTAGCCATTTGAAGAGCCATGTGAAATGAAATAGAAATCCATGGCTCAACTTTGTTTGTTTGTTTGTATTCTTAAACCCTGTAATTATGCCAGAAGTTTAAAAACAAAACGGAAAAGAGTTTTTTGTTTATTTTTTGGTTTACTTTTATAAACAGAATTAAATTCACGCTGAAAATGTAAAATATTTCCTCCTCTTCTTAAAAAAAAAACGAGACCCCGAGGCCATATTTAGCATCAAACGTTGTTTAAGATGCATTAAAAAACACACACACACGCACATACGTTCTCATACAGTCTGGCAACAAAATAACTAACCTGCTGTAATAATAACCTGTTAACTTGGCTCATTGCTGTTGTTGCAGTATGCAGTACTAACTGGAGGGTATTTGTTGAGCTCACTGCAGTGAATGGTGGATGGTGGTTTGAAAAAACAGAAAACAAAGTATGAAACGAAATGAATATTTACTTTATACTTGACAACAATAACAACAATATAATATATAAAGTACCCTATAATCAAGTACGCTAGTGATGACAGCCTAAAGAGGCCCCTAATTACACGCTGTACCTTTAAAGTCATCATAAAACGCGGCCACACAGGATGAGATACACTTTTTATTCATTCAGTCATTGAGTTATTCATTCATTCAATCATTCATTCATTCAGTCATTCATTCATTGTTGATTTTTGTTGCTTTTCATTATTTCGTCGTGTTATTCGTGTGCAGTTTTTCATTTTCAATAGGAAATTATACGAATGAAGAAGAAGAAGACGGTGGCGAAGACTTATAGACTATACGTGGTCATGATGGCTAAAACAAATAAAGTTAAAATGTTAACAAAAAAAAAATAAGAATGTGAAGAGCGAATTAATGCCATGATTTAAGCGCCATTTACAAACTGATGTTTAAGGACAGGAAAATTATTTAAGTCGAGCTCAAATAGTTACAAATTGTTTGGCGCTACAATTATAATTGAAATGAAAATTGCTTGTGGGCGATCAAATGAAGGAGCAGTTTCTGTATCAATGTATTCGTTATATGCTACACCCTAACAGACGACTGGATTTCTTATTTAAAATGTATGAATTCGAGGTCAGGGTAAGAGGTGTCTTAAAGCAATTGATAGAATCTACGGAAATAGAAAAAAAAAAAAACAGACGACATCATTCAACTTAAGCAACCCAATCATCCACACTTAATGACATCAGTAGTCTTGGGCCAACCAGGTTTTTTAACATTTATGGAGACAAAAGCATTCCCAGTCCTCAGGGCTGATGTATGCATGGAACTCTGCAATGGTTTCACAATCATTATTTTGGTGAAAAGTGGCAACAGCCTATAAGCAATACATTTTGAGTTCTATCGATCCACGAAGAAAACTTTTCAGGACCAGTCAAACATAAACGATCAGCGTGAATTTATTGGTCGAGCCAAATTTTATTGTAGAGAAATATATCCACAAAAATTTGGAGATGACGCGACTGACCATCGTCGCCACTGTTCGCGAAAGCGCAAGTGACCTAATAAATGTCTGCCGTGTATATGTATGTCATCAGCCTCTGTGGACCAAATAGTAACTGACGTATTTTCACGATGTCAGCCGCTGTGACGCACCAAGTGATATTGCCGCAAGTGCCGTATACATAAGGCACCCTTCGCGAAAGGGTTAATGCACTATTGCGGTAGCCAAAAAGGGAAATCTAATGTTTTTGGGGAATGAGCAGGGTTATGAAAAATAATCATTCCCCTTAACGTTAGAGAAAATATTGCTTTCCTTCTCAAGTTTTCCAACTATTTATCATTAGCAGTTAAAGTTAACATTCTGATATTGTATGTGTGTTTGTATATCCCATATGGTCTAGTGGCTAGGATATCTGGCTTTCACCCAGAAGGCCCGGGTTCGATTCCCGGTATGGGAAACTTTTTTCCTCATTGATAATTACGAATAATATTCTATTAAATAAAAGAAAAGTACCTCCATCAAAAGCCTTTTTCATTAATTTGGGTTTGTTTTGGGTCATTTACTTGTTGTCGGATAACATTCACGAAATTTTTTTTTAACTTATAACTAATTCCCAAGCGTTAGTTTGTCTTCATTATCATAGAAGAATTCAAATTGGAACAAGTATATTTATATCCCATATGGTCTAGTGGCTAGGATATCTGGCTTTCACCCAGAAGGCCCGGGTTCGATTCCCGGTATGGGAAGTTTTTTTTCCCATTGATGATTACTAACAATATTCTATTAAATAAGAAAAAAAAAACCCTCAACCGTTCTTTTTCATTCATTTGGGTTTGTTTTGAGTCATTTGCCTGTTGTAGGATAATATTCATGAAATGAATTATAATTCCCAAGTGTTAATATTTATTCATTATCATAGAAGAATGCAAATTGGAGAAACTATTTTTATATCCCATATGGTCTAGTGGCTAGGATATCTGGCTTTCACCCAGAAGGCCCGGGTTCGATTCCCGGTATGGGAAGCTTTTTTTTCCCATTGAACATTACGAATAATATTCTATTAAATAAGAACAATTCATTAATTGCAGTTTGTTTTGGGTCATCTCGAAATGTTTTTTTTTAACTGATAATTCCCAAGTATTCGTTTTTCTTCATTATCATAGAAGAATTCGAATTGGAGAAACTATTTTTATATCCCATATGGTCTAGTGGCTAGGATATCTGGCTTTCACCCAGAAGGCCCGGGTTCGATTCCCGGTATGGGAAGTACTTTCTTTTATAATTTCTTTTTTAATTTCAATTAATTTTTATGTGTTTCCATAAATTTTTAATAAATTTCATTAACATTACGGTTAAAAATCTTCTTTTTTTTCTTTGAACTGCTGCACAACGATGTTGTTTTCGTTGATAAAATGTTGGTTTTAAATTCAAGACACACTCTGAAGCCCACCACACCTATAAACAATGTCAACCGAAAATTATAATGACGATAAAAATGATTTCGGTTTTCATTTCGTTAAATGGACCTACAGTTTGGCTGAATTTCATTTTATTCTGAACAGAAACTTTTTAAACTGAAATCATCAATTTCAATTAACATGAGACTTCAATATAGAAAAAAAAGACTTCGGCGGCTTGTTATAAAAGGCCATTCATGCAACCGAGAGACACAAGCCCAAATTGCAACTGCTTGCTTAAAACAATGCCATCTTCATCATTGAACGTGGCGTGGCGGTGGTGGTTGTTGGTTGAATGAATAAATGGACAAACGAAACGACCAAAAATTAAATCAATCACATACGAAACAAGAAACCTCCTGTCATCATCATCAACGAGAGAGGGCCAGCTTTGGAACGTCAGTAAAACAAAAACGAACAAAATCAAAAGACAGTCACAGCCAACCTGATGTTTTGATGTGATGCCAAGCAAACAGTCACAGAAAGAACTCTTCTTCTAAGGAGGCCAAAACCATAAATACATTAAAATGGTAGCCAACAACAAACGAATTTAAATTAAAAAACAAAAACAAACTTTATTTAGATGGCAGGCAGACATAAAGAAAAATGTCAACGTAAAAGGTATGATAAAGGCCTAAAACCCAAATAGCCGACGACAACTGCTCACCAAAGGAGTTCAACAGCAACAGCAGAGGAAGCTCTCTAAACGAGTTTCTTTTTTATTTTTTTAATTTTAACAACAAACAAAAAATTAATCAAGATAATAAACTTTTGTTTTCTTTTTGTTTTCCTTTCCTGAACATCACCCCATCAATAGGCCCGTTGAACGAAAAATTGCAATTTTTTTTGCTGCGTAAAATCAATTAGACATGATCATTGATCACTCACTTATTTTAAGTGTCCTCACGTTGTGTGTGTAAAACCTTGAGTTTGTTTTTCCAATAACGTATGTATGTATGTATGTACTATACGGTTCAGTAGTCACTCTAGTCAAAAACACATTGTAAGTAACACTTGCAAGCGGCTATTATTGAGCCCTTGACTTGGCTTGGCTTTGATGATTCCAAATCATTCCATGCCATACGTGGTTCAACCAACCACACATCCCAACTATTCCAATATTCGTTCGTACTTATGTTGCACAACAATTGTCTGTCTGTCTGTCTGTCTGCCAGCCTGCCTGCATATCTTTCTTTGATAGTTTTTATTTTAATTTTAATGTTGATGTTGTTGTGATTGTTGTTGGTGCTGCTTTTCATTATAGATCTTCAATGATCGATACGTGTAAGTCTCTCAGCCTGTCTGTCTTACTTTACCTTCTCTTCGTTTTAGTTTCGTTGTTCAAACGTGTCGAAAATGTTTAATTAGTAATTGAGTGCGTGTTCATATAATGGGTTGCATTCTTGCCTGTTGCATTAGCACAACTTGCACCCTACATTGAGTATAAGGAAATTTAATTGTAAATATTTCCTATTTATAGTAAGACAGACAATAACTTGAACAACAAAATGTCCACGCTTAAACTTATGTGCTACGGATGGTTCCAGAATTTTGGGGGCAGATTGATTATGATATCACACCTTATGGGTATGGGAGTAAGACCTGAAAGCAGGTCCAGTTTAAGCTCCTGCTCATTCATAATATTGTTACATTTCTACCTTTTAAAAATGTTTAAAATATATGGTCGTAGATTGCAAATAAAATATAAATACATTTTTGTTTGGTTTTAATTAAAATTCTTTATTATTCGCACAATTCTGTGTGCCACTGTTCACAACTTTATGTAAACAACAACAATTGCCTTTTTTGTTAATTCCTGTTTATACCCTTTGCATAAACAATATGTATTACTAGACAATTATTCGACAGATTATTCGGAGATCTTCAAACCAGTATTACTGTCTTCCAACACAACGCGTTTTCACACAAGACTGACTGAACTTCACTAACTCAGTCGCCTGCTTTGCCTTGCCTTTTATATGGCAGATTAAACAGTCTGATTAATGTTCTTGAAAGCGAATGTTCATGACTTCGCTGCCTCGAAACCTATAAATGTAAATATCGTTGTTTACATTTATTCTTGTGGTGTTGTTTGTATATTTTTGTTTACTTGTTTACCATTTTTTTATGCTGGTGTATGTTGTTATATTAAGCAGAACGATAATTTGTAAAAAGGGTTGTTTACTGCATTGTTTTGTTTTTGTAGCTTTTGTTTATAATTTTAATGTTAAGCAATGTAAAAGCATAACACCAGTATCTAGATTTTTCAGCTCCAGTCCTGCATGTACTGCACTTCAAATTCGCCTATTACCCACCAAGTGAGTGAGGTATGTCATGGGTGTTTTCTTCTTCTTCAAAAAAAAAACAGAATTTCATGTCAATTACATTCAATAAAATATCATTTGGAAATTAAAACATGCGTGTAAAATGATCGTTTTATTAAAATTATAATGATAGAATTGAATTTTATTACATTTTCAACAAGACAGGGATTTCCATTCTAGAAAACCTAAACGTGTGACCATTTACTGTGATTTATGCGTTTAAAACCGGAGGAGAAGAAACAACAGAATAGAAGACCCCATAGTGTAACACTGCAATGCACTGCACTGCACAGCCGTGCACAGCTCATATAAATGCAAACGTATTCCAGGGAAGGTGTAAAATTCTTGGAATAGAATACCTTTTGTTCTACTATTTCTATCCTATATTTATTGTGTTTGGTTTTTGTTTTTCTTGAGTAAAAAAAAGGGTATTTAAGCTAAATTATGTAGTTTGACAGTTTTCTTAAGTATTTTGATTTCATTTCGATTAGAAAAGAAATATTTGTGGTTTTGATTTTCCTTTATACTTTACTAGACAGAATCGAAATTGGAATTCGTTAAAGAAAATTCATGTGAAAACGTGATGTAAGTTTGGAAAAACGAAATTTAAATTTAAATATTTATTAGAAGAAGTAGAATAACCATGAAATTAAATGAATATTTCTTTCTTCGTCTGTTCTTTGGAATTCCATATTTTAATTTGAAATGTTTCCAGAATTTATAAGAGTTTGTTCTCATAGCCTAAAAAAAACGAAAAAAATACTCGGCCTGTCCAACCATAAGATTAAGACATTTTGATAAGAAAGTATCAGACATGCTTAGAAATTTAAAATAAAAACAAACGAAATAAAAATCATTTTTAATTTGAAATTAAATACTTGAACAGCACGAATTGAGGTGATATGATATGATATCAGGTGCAAATGTGTTTAATATGCTCGTAAAAATGTTAAAATTTAAGTTTAAAATGGTAGATAGGGCCGCTTACATACATACATAAATGGCCATTACAACCCTTCAGTCAGGATTACGGCCCAACTTCTCAACACCACTCATGTTGTGTGTGTTAATTTTACACGTGAGTGGCGGGACCCACAGTTTAAAGTCGAGTCCGAACGACAGATTTTTTGAGAATCTTTTAATGGCAGGTTTATTTACCTCTGCTGAGAATAAGTCGCCGAAGAAATATTTTTTTTCTCATGTTTCATTTCGATGTCTGAACTGGGGTTTGAACCGTGGCCTTACGTCTAATAAGCCGACACACTACATACTAGACTACGGCGACTATAGGGCGGCGAGATAGGGCCGCTTACCATACAGATTTGGAACGAAGTTGGCCTCAATTACAAATATCACACATGGCTCTTCAAATAGCCCAAACAGGATGACTGATGTTTCAATATGACATGATATTACTCATACGTTTGTACGTCAAATCATTAGTACAATAAGCCCATACTCTCCGTTTACGATTAAAGCTTTGCAATAAAAACATATTTTCAAATGCCTTTGTTACCCACATCGTTTGGCTACTAAACTCTCACTCCCTCTTACTTACTTAATCGGTCATTACTATGCTTCAGTCGGGATTACAATATATTTTTCCACACCACCCATATTATGTGTCTTAATTTTATTCAGAAATGGCGGAACCGAAAGTTTAAAGTCGACTCCGAACGACAAATTTTGGAGAAACTTTCATGGCTGCAGAAGATTGGTGAGAGGAAGTCGCCGAAACGAATATTTTTTTCATACTTCATTAAGTTCGAGATTTCAGAGCCAAGGGCTCTCGTCTAATAAGCCAACACACTATCTACTAGACTACTGCGACATCAAGACATCACTTTTACGAAGTGCTATACAACACTTAAAATTCCTTCGAAATTGTTTTTAAAGTGGGCCACAAAACTTTAAAAGGAATCGAGACTTAAGACCGTTTTTCTTGCTACTTAGTGGAGAAAACTCCAGAGTACATATATTTGTCGATTTGCAATGGCCATAGTTTCAGTTACTTATTTAAGGGCCTTTTTTAATATTCAATATTCATGGATCAGGACAGATTAAGCTTTTTGGCAGAGTCTGGTTTTGCATTCAGAGCTCTTTAGAATTAAAAAATAGCTCTCATGTATGTATGTTCAATGTCAATGAAAATATTTCAAATCTTTCTGAATACTCCTGTTGTGACTATATGTCCCCCTTTTTATGGCACGATGTCATAAATACGCCAATTATTCGAACATTATAATAATGTTGACACTCAACGCTAATATGATGATTATTACGGGGATAATTTGAGTCAATTACCAACAACAGAAAACCCAAAAAAAAAAAGAAACATGAACCCCTTGATGGATTTTAAACTGCAACAATTATACTCCTGGAAACCAAAAACAAAAAAAATAAACAAACGAGTGAAATATTAAGACGAAACAAATTGTACATAATTCGACAAGAGAAATGCACCAAAAAGGGAGTGAAAAGAAAAGAGAAAAAAAAAACATTTAAAAATTTAAAAACCACACGCAAACTATAAAAATTAACAGTCATTTAAATTATGGATCATCATCATACCTGAGGAGCTTTTCATCACATAAAAACAAGACAGCAACGAAAAAAAAAAGAAATTAAATTTAATAATAAGGGCATACATATGTACAATATACATACATACATACAGATGAGAGTACATAGTTGAATTTGAGTAGTTCGTAAATGTTTAAATATTTCAAGGAGGGCTCCTAAATGGCGTTATGGTACAATAACCCAGACCATCATGTGTTTGGCATAATAAAATAATTTTTAATCATGCCCATGTCATTCCCTACTATTTCGAAAATACAAAAAAAAAATATTGGCAACCATTGGCTGGTTGGGTCGGGCTGCCATAGAAAATTAAATGATCATAATTGAGGCAAATATTTCTTCTTCTTCTTCTTCTTTTTCATGTTTTTCTTTTTTTCCTTTGTAAGTCCGATCAAGTCTTTTGAATCCTCCCGTATACCAGAGAAGCATATCAATGAGTGCAAACGAGTAACATTCTGTTGTTGTTGTTGCCTTTAAATGTCAATGTTGGTTAAAAACTTTATTGAATTATGACAGAAGACAAATTTTTGCAACAATTTTTTCTTCTTCTTCTCGCATTTTTTTTAAATACTTTTTTGTTTTGTTTTGCATTCCATACATACGATGCACTGCGATGCGCCTGAAGAAAACTGAGTACAAAAGAAAGAAAAAAAAAACATGTTTTCGTTGTCAGTAGTTTTTTGTTTCTGTTTTCCTTCTTATTATTATCAGATCTACACCGATATTCTTGTTGATGTCTTTCAAAGTGAGCCTTGTTTTAATTCAAAATGTTTTATTTTAAATTCGTTTTTTGTTTTTGTTTTTGTTTTCCTTCATTGCAAATATGCGTGATGATTGTAAAAATTAGTCGACTTTCAACTGTGTTTGCTGTAAATGCGATTTTTTCTTCTTCTTCTCCTCTTCTCCCACTATCGTACATGCATGCATACACGAGTGAAGTCAATGTGATGACAACAACGATAATAACGATGATGATGATGACGATGGGGCTGATGATGAAAACAACAATGAACGACGATGAAGACGCTGGTGATGGCTGCCACAAATAATCACGTTCGAATTGTGCTCAAATCCGTCAAGTGTCTGTCGTTAACAAAAACAACAAAAAAAAAAAAATTAAAACTTTTCAAGTCGTTCTTTATAGATCGTTCGTTAGTCACTCTTCGGTTTTTGCCGCTGTAGTCAATTTTCATGCATAAGATCTCTAAATAAAAACAATAACATTAAAAACAAAAACAATAAGAAAAAAAGTGGAGTTTGAAACATAAAATATCATGTCGCTTTCAACACTGTTTTGCTACCATTTTTTGAGTTCTACGCCTTCCAACCAGTTGCAACCATTTTTAGGAGAATTTGTAATATGAACTGTATGTTGAATTTATTACAGCATTTGCTACACACCTCCTCCTCACCTTTTGCTTGAAACGTTTTTGATGGAATCACTGGATATACTGAATAAATGATGGAGTTTTATGTCTCACCTCAACAGTTCAATTGTAATCAAATGTTTGCATATTCTCAGTCACATCAGTATTTAACTTAAAACCGGTATTAAAACATAGATTAAGTCATTAAATGGTAGATGAACTTATCAATCTTTAGATCCACAACATTTCCACTAACGTTAATGCTAAGAATGACAAGCAGTGCAACTTTACAAGTCTTCTGTGAAGTCTTACTGTGAATATAAATACCCTACAGTTGCAATGTTAGGAACTGCACTAATCAAGCTAGAACTGAGTTAACATACTTCCTTATAGAAGAAGACATTAGCTGCCAAAACTCAAAGGATTGTAATTGCCGTTCGTTGAGAATATCTTGTACTTCAGATCTGATCTGACATGAGGTATGAATATCGAAGAGGGGATGTGTAGGGATTTTCGCGTTATCTCTTAAACAAATTAGGAGAGTTGTACGAATTACTCTGAATAGAAAGTAGATAGGGGTTAGAAATGACAATTGCTTAGAGAAATACTTCAGGGTGGATGTTGGTTACAGTGTCGCACAGAGTTGCAAAATGGCCAAAGCATTACGGAGTTAAATAGTCAAGCAGGATGAAGCGTATATGACATCTATCCTGATCAATGAATATCTTTCCTGAATACGTGGTAGATTAACAAAATTTGACAACGCATTGTCCATTTCGACTTGATATTTTTATGTTAATGCGGGGTCTTTAGCGTTGTTTTTTTCTTTTTTTTAACGGTTAATTCTGGAAAGAACTTGCAATGGCGTACAAGAGAAAGCCTCCTTCCTTACTTCTTATATCATTCCACTGGGCCGTTCACTACTAGGAAGATTCTCCTGCATAGAAGAGCGTTCTGAAGGAAACTCTTCAATAGAGAGTGAGAATTTTTTTTTTGAGATTTTGATGAATAGAATTTAATGTTTAATGTTAATGATGTCAGGACAGCTTTATGAAATATGTAATCATCGTTTCTCAAGACAAATTTCAAGACGTTTTTGCTACAAATTTATCGCATACACGAATTGTATGTATGAATACGAAACTTATCCCCTAACGTCTAAGAAAAACTAAGCCCCTATTGGGGCATTTTAAGATCTTTGTTTGAAGTAATAAGCAGCTAAGAAACGTATGTTTTTAACTATAAAAGCTAAAAGCTGACATTTCCAGTCAATTGTTCGGGAGTCCATATACTCTTTAATCAATTCCTGCTGCTGCTCACCAAAATGTCGGTGATCACGATGATGAGTTTTGCAAACGTTTTTAAAAGCAACAGAACCGAACGAGAATGAAAAAAAAGAAAGAATTCATCAATATATACCTTTAATGTTATTATTTTTGTTGCACGTAAATGAATGCGAATCGTTTTGTATGTGAAGGCATCAAAGTGTATTTTTTTATGTCAATTTATGCCTCACGATGGCTGATCACAACCAAAAGAACAACTCTGCAATACGATAGCTCATCAATTCATGGTGAAGTAAAAATCTTTGAACATGTGTTTCTTCGTGATCTGTGCAGAATATTAATTGTCTTGTCATTTATAAGAAGTATGTATGTACGGTACATACATACATATTACGGTACATACCATCATACATACATCATATTGTTGTTATTGGGCTTAAGTTTTTTATTTATTTATCGGGGTTTACATGATTATTTTAAATTTCAAAAGAAATGCTTTTTCAAATGCCGTATCATCTGAAACCAATTCTAGGATACACAAAGTGACAGATCTATTTCAGAAGAAATGATGTGAAAATTCTTAAGATGCTTTAAATAGGCATTCAAGCACCAGCTGAAAAGGACATTAAATTTTCGTCTTGGCCTCTTGTAATATTTTTAGCTTTTAGCCGCCAATTTAGATAAATATTCCTTATGGGCCTAAGTAGCTGCTGCTGTCATAGAACTTTGGTAAAATCTAACAAACATTTTAAATTAGGAAGCTGCCAGACTTTAATCAGTTTCCCATTAAACTAGAGACTATTAACAGACAATAATCATGTCTCGGTAGGGAATTATTGTCTTCTCCTTCTTCAAATCTTAAATTTTATTCACATACCCCACGCGTATACATACCTATATACGTATACGTATGCCTTCATGCGGTCATTTAATGTCTTATCAAAGATCGTTTATGTATTTAAATTTATGCCAAATTAAAGTATTGTTTTGTTAAATTGTCTATTTAGGCGTCTCATTCAAATAAATAATTTTTTTTTAATCGAATTCCATAATTCTACCCGTATTTTGCATTTTAAAAATCATAATTTTTCTATGAGCAACAAATATACAAAAAATATGTATTTTGTGTGTATGTATGTATGTATGTATTTATAAACACGCGTATTTAATGAATGTTTATCGTTAGAAAATGAAATAATTTTTGTGGTTTTGCATCCACCAACATCCCATCCATCTACTCACTTGTATCTCTCTATTCAAATTAACACAAAAATATATTCTTTTCTTAATAAATGATGTTTAAACAATAAAAATTAACAAAGCAATATACACACAAACATGCATTAATACCTACAGTAGGTGAAATCCGACCATATTAGGCCATACACCACTACTAAGAAATAAATTTGATACCCATAGGCCCAAGCGATTCGTATCATATTGCAATTGAATTGAGCTCTTTTTCACACACTTTTCCTATCAATTACGATGTGGTTATACGGTCAGTCAGCCTGTTTCTCAGAATATAATTTAGGCTATTTGCCAAAATCTTGACAAATCCTTTGATCATTAGATCGGGAGAAAACATATCCAGTAGTCCAACTATGGCTATTAAAGAAGGGGAGATGGGAGCGTTGAATAAGTACAATAAATGCAAGTAGCAAATTTCTCGTCATCGAAACCTTTATTCATTTTTTCTTATAATGAGTTGCTGCTACATATTGCAGCACGGATTTCTCATGTTGTAGGATGTGCTGGACTTTTCACCACGTTTCTAATGTTCTCGCCCAGTAGAGACAATACTTACTAACTTAATTGATCATTACAAGCCTTTAATGAGGATTATGGACCTAGTTTCTCACACCACTGGTGTGTGTGTGTTATTTTTATGCATGAGTGGAGAAACCTAAAGTTCAAAGTTGACTCCAAAGGACAGACTTTTTGAGAAACTTTTCATGTGGCAATTTTTTGTTTGCTCTCAGAGTTTTTGCCAGAAATCTTCTGTGAGGAAGTTCCCGAAGAAATATCACTCTTCAATGACCACTAGCCGGTATTCATAAATAGTGATAAATGAATCGTAAACTTTTCCGTCGTTTCTGAATGTTGTATAGGGACCGGAGATAAGTAATGAATCATTTTTTCGCTACTCATAAGCTCTCATGAAATTCTGAATATATGTAAGTGAGACAACAATACTGAAATTTAACTACTCTGATTCATTCATTTTATTCACTACAATGTCGATTTATAAGTACAAGTTGCAATGAGTATGCGTGCAACGTTGACATCAAACTCATACCATTCGAAATACATATGTTTGCCTACTACTACTCTCATTTAGATTCATAACTTTAGAAAAATACTTATAAATGATTCGAGTGACTCGACGAATGATTCATCAAAATTTACAGTCTTAGTTGTTGTTGCATTTACAAAAAATGGAGAAAGACACATAATCAAGAAGACAGAGCAACTAGCAGAGCAAACTCATAACCATTTAGAGAGTATTTAGAGGATGAGGAATTATGAGCATGATTCGATTCTACTCATGTTTTTGAATACTCGTTGCTGATCTCTGATATGTACTGTATACGTTAGTCCAATTTACTTCTGTAAGGGTCATAGAGTCACATTTATGCCGTAGGGTAAATAAATTGCTACTCATATTCTAGTAGGTTTTATTTATATCTACGAAATCGCCAGAGAGAAAACGTTTTATTTTTGAATTTTATAAAATTATAATCAAATATAAAAAATCAACAAACCATACTACAACTTAAAAATATGTTACCAATGGCAGTATTTATGCAAATTACGAATATTTTATTTTTTTTTTCTTTTTGTACACGAATTTCTAAAAATATGATAATTTTTATTCTCTTGTTTATTTTTTTATTTATTTTTTGTTTTTTTTGCTTTAAAATGCCGAAAATTTTAATTTCACACATCCAATCACTGTGAGAGATTGTCTGTGGTCTGATGTGAAAGATTATTTATGAAAATTTTAAAACCGAAAGAATAAAAAACATCAAAAGGAAACAATTGTTTTTGGCAATAAAAATAAATCAAGTGACTTAAATGCTAACGACAACAATAGCAACAACAACAATACAACAAATGTTTATTAACAAAATATGTATTTAAATTAAAATATTACGATAAACAAAACAAAATAAGATTGAAACAATTAATTTCATTTAAATTTTCATGAATTTTTTTTTCTTTTTTTTTTGCAGAAATATTGAATTTTAAGCGCCAATTGATCGTAACTACATGGGTGATACTCAATTCAAAGGTTTGTAAAAGAAAAATATCAAAATAGTAAAAGCAATTAAATTATTTCTTTTATTCATATTTCCCTTTAATTGATCACTCATAACTTTGATGTGAATATGCCCTTATTGACTTTGTAGAAATCAGTTAATTTTTTCTGGTACCTCCAATGCTCCAAAGCTTCCAAGTGATTCTAATGTCTTTGCCTGATGAATGATATTGGGGGATCTTTTTGATTAATGCAGAGATTTTTGATTCAATGTTTTTCTACATAAATCCAGCTCTCGTCTGTTTCTCGTGACATTTTTTTTCAAAACAAAAAAACTTTTTCAAACCCTCAAGACTTCCAGTATAGCTGTTCAATATCAATTTATATGTGATTGTAACTGTCATGGCTACCCAAACATTAATACCTCCTGCGTTATGTCATAAAGTCACCATAGTCTAGTTACCTATGCGTTGGTTTATTAGATGTGAGGCAAAAGTTCAAATCCCAGGTCAAACAGCTCCAACAAAAACTCTGAGGGCAAATAAAAAATTGCCATTAAAAGTTTCTATAAAATCTGTCGTTCGGAGTCGACTTTAAACTGTAGATCATGTATTAAATTAACGCACACAACATCAGTGGTGTGAGAAACAATGTCGTAATACTGACTGAAGACTTGTAATGACCAAATGATGTATGTTGGGTCTTAATTTGATCGAATAAAGCTAAAATTGATTTAACTCTTGCTCAAGCTTTTATTCTTGTTGCAAATTTGGTAACAGTTCGTCCCTATTAAGCTAGGTTGTATCGTTTCACTGCCTCAGAGTATCATCACCAAATTATCCATTAACACGTTACGTCTTTTGGAAGAATTGCCATATACCTTCAACACAATCAGAAATGAAGCTGCTGTTACAATTTAAAAAATACAATATTTATCGCTTTCCTTTCGTTACAAAGGAATCGTAGCTTTACGATCTCTATAACTGGACTATAGTAGGGCATTACCAAAAAAGTTTCTTATTATCTATTCTCTTGGTATCTTTAATTAGAAATCTTCTTCATTTTTTATCTGTTTAATATGACGTTTATATCCTCGGGCATTACGATTTTTTTCAGTTTTTTTGTTTTTTTTTTTTTTGTTTAGAATTTTATGTTTGTTTTAAACACTCATTGTTTTAATATTTTTTGATTTGTTTGTTTGTTTTGTTTTCTTGTATTATTATGATTATAATTAAAAAAAAATAAATTAAAACTGTTAACATGTCCAATGGCTAAGCATTCATTATTCACTGTCATTTTCAAAAGATATTTTCTTTGACAATTTCTGTTTTAATTTTTAGTGTCTATTTAATGTACATATGCATGTATTTATGCATGTATGTATGTATGAATAAGTTAATATATTTATATATTTTATTGTATTTAAATTGTTATATTTCAGTTTTAATTTTAAATAACCAAGAATAGAAATAAAACTTAAAACAAAACCGTAATGGGTTGAATTATTTGTTCTTTTTTAATTAATTGGACTGCGTTAAAGATAACTAAAACTTCATTATGGAACACTAAAAAGCATTATGAAGAGTTCGTAAAAAATAAAGGAAATCGTTCGAAATGACTTTCCATTTAACCCGTGCTAAAGATCAGCAATGAATCGTTTATTCGCTATTCATAAGCAGTCATGAAATTTTGAATATATTGAAATTTAACTATGTATGTACTCTGATTCATTCATACTCACTACAACGTTGATTTATAAGTACAGGTTGCAATGAGTATGCGTACAACGTTGAAATCAAACTCATACTATTCGAAATATATTTGATTCATAAGCCTTCGCACTAAGATTGATAACTTTAGAAAAATACTTATAATACTTAAAAATGATACGAGTCACTCGAATCATTCATCAAAATTCTAGTGAGTATTTTGGTGTACGCACGCTAATCATACTACTTTTGTGAGTGATTCGTGTATATGTTGAGTTATGGAGAGTCGAAATCAACAACATCATACGTGTTGTTAAGTATGAATATGTTGAGTACTTCAAACTTTGAATATGAGTAGAGGAGGTTCCATGATATTAAAATAAGTACGAATGCGTATAAGTATCAGAAATTATGAGTATGATTCGATTCTACTCATCTTTTTGTATACTCATTGCCGACCTCTTATGTTTTAAACTGAGTGTAGAAACTGGAGTCACAGTAGTTGAAAGACAGAAAGAGTATCTTAGTATTTGTTAAGGACGTTAGTGTAAGTTTATTTTACAGTCCAAAATTTGATTCCTGACGGATTTTACTAGAAAAATTCTCATAAACACTTAAACAACGGTTAAGCTGAAGTTAGGATGAGGATTTTAGAAGAGGATTGGTTTTTTTTTTAAGAAATTAGCCACTGAGATGAGCTGGAACAAAAGATTCCTTATTTATTTGCCATTTTGATTTTGAATTAAAGTTAATGCCTGAGTTCGCTACTTTAGAAACCAAATATCACACAGAATTTATGTGTTTATCTGTGCATACGTATATATTTTTTGTTTTGTTTTTGGTTTGGTAATAAACACCCGTTAATAAATTTAATTTTTAATGGAACTGTATTCCAATAGTAATAATTTATAACAGAAAGGATACTTAATCATTCATTCATTATGTTTCGGCCCATAATATGATATTTTAATTTAATAACACGTAACACTGACTGGCACTCTGACACAGGCCTCGGAATGTACATTTCGAACAAACATTCGAATTCAAATTCAAATTTTGTGGAAAGAAAAGGATACTCAAAATGCTAAAACTGAAATGAACTGAGATGGAAAGGAAAGGTAAGGTAAGGAAAAGAAAAAAAAAACAAACTGCAGACACTAAAATATTTCCACCATAGAAAACTGTCAAAAAATAGCAACAACAGCATTAATTCATTCATTCATTCGCTCAAAAAAACATTCTTTTTTAACCAAAAAAAGCAACAAAAACAACTGAAAAAAATATCTAAAAATACTATGAAGGTATTGTACATATATATGTATGAGATACAAAATATATATGAAAAGAAGGATGGTTGGACGGACAGGAGGGAAAGATACGTATACAAAATAGGTAATGGAGTGAAATATAAAACTTTATTTGGTTTTCTTCTTCTTCTTCTACCCAAAAGAGGGATGATGATGATGTTTGTTAAGATACTTCACAACAAACACACGCAGCAAAAGTTTGTCAGTATTTTTACATAAAAAAAGAAACATTAAGGAACATAAAGAAGTAGAAGAAGCAGAAACAAAAAAAAAAAAAAACATAAAATAAATGTTTAAATGGAAACAAATAAACATGTGAAGATAAATTATGGCCAACAAATTGTGAATTTCGTATCCCCAGTTGTAGCTGTTGTTGGTTGCAGCAATGCTTCAATGCTTCATTGTAGACGCTGTAGACAAAATGGGGGTTACATGAACACATTTCAGGGGAAAGAAAACCACTGGAGCCCAACATGGAAAGTTCAAGAAGACATAAGAGTTGGAGCAGATATAGGTATACCTACTCCCTGGGATTAACAATAAATTTAATTTAAAGGTTCAAAAAAACCAACAAAATTCATGATTATTAAATCATTTTGATAAACTGTGTTGCCAGATACGATATACTTTTAATAAGTTCACCATTTTGTTATTTAAGGATCTCTAGAAATGGAGTTATAAGGTGTTGGTAAATGATGGCTCAGTTTAGAACGATTTTGCTCTGACAAACATAACCTGAAAACAATTTAAAACGAAAGTTTGCAAAAAAATCTTAATTTATGTTGTAAAATACTGACGAAGGCATTTTTAGCGTTTGTTGAAACAAAGTTTTCACAACTACGGTGATTTAAACTCGCGTTCCTCCTTATAAAGTGGAAGTGAAAAACGTCCTTTAATAAAGCAATAAAGAAATGGAGATTCTGCGCGTATATACATACATACATATATAGTCACACATCTTAGCTTTGATCTTCAAAGGTCAATTTTATTTACTTTCAGAGTTTTTGCCACAAATCTGCTGAGAGGCAGTCATCAAAGGCATATTTTTTATATTTTCGTTTAATTGGAGATGTTTGACCCCGAGTTTAAACCGTGACCTCACGTCTAGTAGGCCAACACACTACCAACTAGACTACGGAGACATATATGCTGTATACTTATATCGTGCGTTTGTTGGTTATTTCCTCGAACATCTACATTAGTATCCTAGTACCTACTGTGCTCTTATTCAACGTTCAAGTAGTTAGTACAGTAACCAAAACGTCTGTATTCTACCAAGAAAAATATCAACCGATACTGCGTCCATGATAAGACATGACATAACATTTGTAGACTTGTACAGAACGAACATTTTCTCAAAGACTACAATCACTGAGCATTCTAAACGTATCGCGTCCTAAATGATTCAGCAAAAGTTCATGTGCATTTTTTGAAATCTGAACGTGTTTGCGGTTTAGATTTCCGCGCTCGTTACGTTAGATGTTGAAAGCTTATCCCCAGGTCAGACATCTAAACGAAATATTTCTTTGGCGACTTCCTCCCAGTAGATTTCTGGCAAAAACTCTGAGCGCCAAATAAAATTTCCATGAAAAGTTTCTCAAAAAGTAGGAGTCGATATCAAACTGTAAGCCCTGCCACTCATATATGAAATTAGCACACACAACATAAGTAGTGTGAGAGGCTAGATCTTAAACCCGGCTGATGGGTTGTAATGACGAATTATGTATGTATGTATGTACATATGTTGGAAACTTGGAAATAATGAAAGCACTTGTTGCAGACTGTCTTTTGCTACATTAGTACGCCTTGTGGAATCAATAAAGGATAAGGAATCATCGACTATGTTTGTTCCTTCGCTCCAAAGCCAAATACTTGATTCGGATCTATATTGTCAGCAAATGTTAAATGTGACTGAATTAATTGCTCTTAAGCGATCAGCTTTGGGCAACGCCAGGCAGGTTTTGAACCTATTCACCTTTCAGTTCGACTATCGCTGAGATTGACTTGCCAACACAATTTTTAATCTGGCAACCTTATATTGTAGCCACAATCACTACTACATACGCATTATAGGAGAGTATAAAAAACAACACACATATAAAATACGTTTGAAATACATATAAAAATACATGAAAACAAACTGAAAGATACATTGTATTTGTCTCTCTTGTTTGCTAAAAAGGGGAGGAGTCTATGGTTTTGCAAACACCAACAAATAAATAAATAAATAAATAGATGTATAAGCTCTCTATTGCTCTCTCTCTCTCTCTATCTATCTCTGTATCTAGCTCTCTTTTGAATTTATAAAAGTATCTGAGAGTTTAAAGTGTTTGTATAAATGAAATGATTTTTGAGATAATTATTTAAGGGATACAATCAATCTATGAGATACACAAGAGAGTGTACCATTAAGCGTTTAACAAAACAAACCGCCGGTAATTTATGGGATACAGAATTTTGATTTGTTTAAATTAAACACACACACACATAGAGACGGAAAACAGTGTGAGAAAATACCAATGTATGTGTACATACATAAAAAGAGTATCTAAACGGAGATGCATTCACCGTTTATGTGCAGTTCAGCTTTGCTCACATATTACATACACGCCTACTACTTGTGTACAATGCTGCTGCAGCTTGCTCTGTGTGCATTGAATGGCTTGTCTTGGGTGCACTTTCATAAACTTTCTGTGTGATTATGTTGTTTCATGGTGTTGGTTCAATTGTATCTGATTTGTTTTAGCTTTTATTGTTACTGTTGTTGTTGCTGTTGTTGTCTTTTTTTTATTCGTTTGTCGTCTCATTTCAAAGGTATTAAACTTCTTTATCTGAGGATAAAGCTGTAAATATCCGCGAGATTTACTACACGACGCGTGTCATTTCGTACCAAAGAAAAAAAGTATTCGAAGAATACAACACTAAAAACAGCATACAACGAAACGTTTTCACCAAAAAAAAAACAAAAAAATATGCCGTTTATGGCAATAACAGAGGCCCTTAAATTCAAGTGAATCTTACAAATCAACTGGAAAATCGTTTGAAAATAAAAAAAAAAACAAAACAAAAATCAATAAAAAAAAAAGATACGTCCTGAATTTCGTTTGTTTGTCTTTTCAAATCCTGCCGCATTGCAATTGTGTTTGATTGTAATAGCGTCTAAGCATACCCAGTGGGGCATATTTTCCCAGCCTTCGTAGCTGGCTGGTATGTTGGCATTTGAAACGATGGCCAACATTTGGACCAAACTGCAATTGCTGCTGCATTGATTTGATTTTGTCATTGATATTGCAAAAGCCTCTAGAGAAGTGAATTCGTTTTTTTATTTTCATTTTCGGTTTGTAGTGCGTTGCATTGCATTGCATTGCATTGCGTTACGTATCGTTGACCAAAAGGAAGCATCCGTTTTAATATTTACCACAACAATAACAATAACAATTTAACAGCCGGCTGGTTTGTTTTTTATTGCCATTACCATTGCCATTACCGACATCATTGTATCTGCAGCAGCAGTTTCGGCATCAGCACTAGTATCAGCACCAGCACCAGCAAATACAATATCAGTGATTGAAAATCTTTTGAATTTTAAATTTTAAAATACATTCGTTCGTTCGTTGGTTCGTTTGTTCATATTCTCATTCAGTGCAAATATTCTGTTGCTGCTACCATAAGTGCATAAGTGTATCTAAAAGTGTTGTGTGTGTTGTGTATTCAAAAGGCGGCTTTTCTAAAAAACCAAAAAAAAAAGAAAACTTTAAACCTTTTTGAAGACACAAAAAAAAAAGAAACGAGAAAATGAACGCAAAACAATAACAATTTCGTGGCGTGAAAATAACAAAGAAAACAACAAACAATTGTTTATTGTCTTTAAAATACTAAACAAATACTACATACATACATACGCGGGGCAAATTTTCTTTTGTTAAAGCCAAAGTACAAGACACACGTACATCTATAAACAGAACAGAAAAAATATCTTTTCTTTTGTAACGTTTTTCTGTTTTTGTTCTTGTTTTTGCCGTCCCAGTTTCCTTTGTAGACTTCCTGTCGCCGACGCTGCTGCCACTGTTAAAGTCAACGCTGCCGCCGCCATGTTGGTTCCACCCGATATGATGGCCGCTCAAACGCGCATGATCTATCAGATGAATCGTTATTGTGCCGAACGTGTTCAAGCCCGCATGTTTAAAACCGCCACAGCCATACGCGAAATATGCAAAATCGTTCAGGACATTCTCAAGGAGGTCGAATTGCAAGAGCCACGTTTTATATCCAGTTTAGTTGAATGCAATGGCAGGTAAGACGTGAACCGTTGACCGTTACTATCCTATATCGTTTAAATATTTTAAGCCAATAGCTCTGTAGAGAGGGTTTCTTTAAATATTTTTTCCAAACTTTAATACATACTTTGTCTTGAATCAAATCACTGCTTTACATGGATCAGTTCTTGAAAGACAATGGTTTTAATAGCTACCCTTCAGGAATGTGTTTTATTATGGCACAATAATACGAAACTGAGAGCCTTAACTCAGCTAATCAATGAAACTAATCTACTAACAGATGCACTTTAAAATACAGCCAATCTCTATAGGAGATGACAACGTCATCGGAAACTATTCTTTTATAATAATTCAACGGTTTTGATACGATTATTTGATCATTGGACGTTGCTGAAATAAGTTTTGCGGTTATGGGCTAGACAGTAAGTCATAGGAAATCTATTGTGAAATCAGGTAGGCTACGTTAGCTTCAACTGACAATGCCCCAATGGTGTAGCTTACTTGGGTCCCATTGTAACACTGATATTACATATTCCGTTCTGTAATTATAGCTTTTAGTTGGCATCTCACAACCATGCCGAGAGCCTTATAAAGGTGGGCATATTTTTATCAAATCACCTTTAGCTAGACACGTTTTGTCACTAAATTCTAGGCATCCCAAGTGCCAGGCAGTGATAGAGGAAATGCTTCCAGTGGTCTCCACTTCTTCCTCGTCTTTGCAACGAGCCAGTCGAAATCGTTATGAGGTATTTATTCACAGTCTCCTGGCGTAAACACCTAGAGTTCACTGTCGTGTGATAATTGCTATGAGGTTGCTTAGATGGAAACTTGATAGGTTGAATGCAAATTCTATTCCCCTTATAACCATATAGGGTTATATCCGTCGGGTGCTACTACGAGTGGATCCATTAATCCATCTTACCTTACCTTCAATAAATGGAGTTTTTGTGAAAGCATTTGTTTGCCTCTCTGAGGGAGAGTGCCGATCTCATATAGAAATTCAATTGAATTTTCTATGGTGCCTGCTTTAGCAAGAGTGTTGGCTTTGTTCTTACAGTCGAAATTAGGAAATGGGGATGAGTTAGGTTTAGCTTAGAGGACGTTTACTTGCCAATTGAGACAAGTATAGTACCCGGAGGTCAAGTTGACCCATTGTACTACGTCTTACAGGGGAGAGGATAATAGGGCAGATAGGGGAAAAAGAGAGCAAGTAGGAAAGGGAGAATAAGGAAGTGGAGGAATTACCGGCCCAACCTGCTCAAACTAATAATGAACCTATGGAGAGTCTTGGTATCGGCTCTCGACACAGAATTCAAACCCTCAAAGAAACCCCTGCCAAGGTTCTTAAACCGCAACCTACTAAGGGCAGTTACAGAGGACGTTTTCGATAGTCTCCAACTTCAATAGTCCGACTGTGAACTGTTCCAGATCGTTGTCAGCGATCTAATCTCACCAGTGCCCCGTAATAAACCCAATAACTAATCTTAAACCGGCCTTGTCCAAGCCCATCACTGCCTATAGCAGGCCATAGATATATAGAAACATAACAACCCGATCTATTCCCCCAACGGATCTGCTATTCCCTCCTAACCCATCCATTGATGAGGCCGTAGAGGTGGGAATTAGGAGTTGTTTTATTTTCAAATTTTCTTTTTTTAAAAAAGATCTGAGTTTCGATTTGCATATAGAGAAGTACATAACGAGTAGAAAAGAGAGTTCAAAGGTTTCAAAAAGAAATGAACACATCAACAGATTCATGAATTGCTTACAAAACTGTTTTTATGAATGATTCATTCCAACCCGAGAAATAAAGTCAATGAATTCAATTGTAATTATTTATCAACCAATTAAACTTTCAGAAAAAATCCAAATAAATCCTGAGATAATAAATTTCATTTATTTACAATTTAAAAAGCAACAACAACAACAGCAAAAGAAGAATATCCCCACAAACTAAAAACAATTAAAAAAATGTCAAAAACCCAAAAAGCGATATTTTAGGCGGTATTCTCAAGGTACATACATACATACATTCACAAGTATTCACACGTCACCTGAAATCAAAACTGTCAAAAAACAATTCACACCAATTAAGTGGCATAAATATACGGCCGAATAAAATAAAAAACAAAACAAAAAAAAGAAGATTTGTTGAAATGACAGGACATTTGGAAACAAAACAAAACAAACAACTGAGAAACCATAATTATTGAAAGAGAGAAAAAAAAAAACAATGAAGTGATCCTCACAAAAACCAAAAACAGACTTTTTTAAATTAAGACTGGAAGAAATGGTAGAAAAAGACCAGTAAAACAGATTTCTTTTACAGGCATTGTAGATAGGCGTTGAAATGTTGAAAGAATTTTTCTTCTCCCCTGTCACTCCTGCCACATTTTTAATTTACAAAGGAAGCCAGTAAGAAACGATCAGAACGTTTACAATTGATGCCAATAAAATGGTGATAATGATGACGATGATGACTTAACAATAAATTGGAATTGGAGGTGAATACAAACACATCAACGGTAGAAAAAGTGCATACTTCTCGTATGGAAGTTACAAATAATGATCAATGAACCTGTAAGAAATTTCAGAGGATAGACAAGCCTTGCTTTACGGCAGGCCTAACAGCACTCTTAAGAAAATATAATAAAAAAAAAATGAAGTACCTTCTGTCACTGAAGAAGGCCGAAACACGTGATATTGTGACTTTTTCACATTTCGTGCTGTGGAGCATATCGCCTAGGAAAGGATTGTGGAGGTTTCTGCTGTTCCTATATTTTTTGTTGAATTCACTACGTTTATCAGGATTCTGTGATGTCTTCTAAAATCGTACTGGTTTGATTACTTTTGAATAAGCACTTTACAACACATTTATAAACAAATTAATAAACTTGAGTACTTGATCGATGATCGCGTCTTTACACAAGACTGACTGAACTTCACTAACTTACTCGCCTGCTTCGTTGTTTACATTTATTCTTGTAGCGTTTGTTGTTGCACCAATTACATTTCAAAAGCCTGAAAATATTTGTATTTTTTTTTCTTTGTTATTGATGAAACTGAAATATCTCATTCCATTGATTGTGTTTACCCTATACTGCCCCATCCGATTACTACTACGTCATTACTACACCACAGATCACTTGGGCATGTTTGGCTATTAGGTTCACTTTCGGTCGATGTACCGCTTAAAGAATCGTTTTCAACATTAAATTTCACAAAGATCTTTAGATATCTATGACGTCAATCTTCACCTGTACAAAATTAATAGCTTAATTAGCTTAGTAGACGACTATTTAATTAATTTAATGGCTAATGAAGTCATATTGCCGGAAGTAAAATTCTATAAATTCGCATATGATGTGCAACTCTGTAGGTACTTGATGGATATGTACTGGTAGTCGCCTCAATTAATCGACATGAATTGAAAAACGAATGATGTGAGCATTATTATAAAAAAATTATTTTTTGCGCCAATGATTTCAAAAGCGCTGATCATGCAATTTAAGCCTTCCATATCCTTTTTGAAACGAGGTCGCCGACGAAGTAGTGTGTTGGCGTATTAGACGCAAGGCCGCAGTTCAAACTCTAGGTCAGACATCAAAACGAAAATATGGCTCAAAACGGCGACTTCCCCTCAACAGAATCCTGGCAAAAACTCTGAGAGAAAATAAAAGTACCACGAAAAAGTTTCTCAAAAATCTATCGTTCGGAGTCGACTATAAACTGTAGGTCCCGCCACTTATGTATGAAATTAACGCACACAACACAAGTGGTGTGAGAAACAATATATCACAACTTGCTTTAAAACTCCTCTGCTTGTTTTTTCCAATCTCTCTTGAGATATCCCTTATGATTTTTATGAATCGTAGTGCGTACAATGTGACACTTTACTAATCGTTATAAACATAGTCGAGTGTTGAACTGTTTCTAAAGGCTTGTAAGTGCAACACTTATGGTGATGCAAGGTTCAAAAAAGCATAGAAACCTATTTATGAGACCAAATAATATTTTTAAGGCATAAAAGGTTAAAAGCTCCTTTACAATACTTTACTAGTTATTACTGATTCTATTTTCACTACAGTATACCTGATAACTACACAACGTTTTCGTAAGTAATCGTACAAAATTGTTCTTTAGAAATTGAAAAAATCGTAGCTGTAAGAACTCACAAATTGTTGCTTTTCAGTCGCATCAGCCATTTGATAACCAGAATACCATAAATGGAGACTATCAATGACAAATCAAATCATTGCTCTGTGTAGTTAAAATGATTCAAAAAATCTCACACTCAATATTGGAATTTTGTAAACATACATACATATGTTGGCTCTTTATTTACAATTTATACAGCCCAGAACTTTTCTATCAACCCTCTTTATTTCCAATACTACTCAGATGTGGTTTTAAAAATATTTTGTTGCAGCCTCTTAGAAAAACACTCCCTACAATTATTCAGACAAACAATTCTAAAACACACTCTGACAACGTTGCATATGCCACAAACGCATCGTATCGATGATGATACTCAAATGGCAACAACAAATTGTTAATGATGTATTGAAATGCGCCTCAAGATCTGTCAAAATCTGTTCTTTTAAAAGTGATCCTCAGTGTGTGTGTGGTTGTTGGTTGCTAAAAGAAACAACAATAATAAAACCAACAACAACAACAATTGCAACAAGAACTACTCGTTTTACGTGAGTGTATTTATGTAAGTGTTAATTGTTTGCATGGTTGACTGAGGTTCCCATATTATTTGTGCCTCACTTTACAACCATCACAGTCATGATTATGCCACAATAATAAACACGTGGGCTGTGAGTATTGATTGAATGGCTGGTTGACAAATGATCATTTAATGTGGGTTTCTGGAAAGCAGGCTGTAAAGTGTCAGTTTGTATTTGTAAATCGTAATCAGAAAGAGATAAAGAAATGTCATCTAAATGTTAATTTGAATTGGAAACGTTCTGAAGGAAAAACAAAAGTTTTTAAAAAGAAAAATTAATTTTCTTATGAAGGGTCTCAGAATTTTGTGTAAAACAACAGACTTGGTAAGACAACACAGAGAGTGGTAGATTAAGCTCCCGAAGAAATTCCACACTGATAGATCGGCTGTCCCATCTCGAGATTATTTCTTAATGAATACATATGCACATAATTGGCCATTACAAACCTTCAACTTCAAAAATTGCTTCAAATAAAAACATTTCAGGGATTATATTTTAAATGTTGTATGTATCTGTAGTGATGACGTTTTTTCCTCTCAATTCTTATACATTTCAGATATGAAGGAGTTGAAGTCATTTCACCCACAGAATTCGAAATCGTCTTGTATCTCAATCAAATGGGAGTCTTTAATTTTGTCGATGATGGTACTCTACCCGGTTGTGCAGTGCTTAAATTAAGTGATGGTCGCAAACGATCCATGTCGCTATGGGTTGAATTTATAACCGCTTCGGGTTATCTCTCATCTCGTAAAATACGAGCACGTTTCCAGACTTTAGTAGCACAAGCATGCGATAAAAGCATTTATCGTGACATGGTGAAGATGATTGGCGATACCACAGAAGTAAAGCTAAGGATACGTGAGAGATTTATTGTGCAAATAACGCCAGCATTTAAATGTTCGGGCATATGGCCCAGATCGGCAGCCCATTGGCCTTTGCCGCACATACCCTGGCCACATCCAAATATTGTGGCTGAAGTTAAGACCGAAGGCTTCGATTTACTTTCTAAGGAGAGTGTCATATTTCAAAATAAAACCAACAATGCTGCCAGCATGGAGGGAGATGCCTGGGTTTTAAGTTTTTTTGAAGCCGAAAATCGTTTGTTACAGGGTAAGTAGCGCTTAAATAGATAAGATTTCTTTTAATTTTTATTTGATTTACTTTAAAGGAGGCTGCCGCCGCCGTCTGTTGAGCATTTTGAAAACTCTGCGTGACCGGCATTTGGACTTGCCAGGCAATCCTATTACCGCTTATCATTTGAAAAACTTGCTGCTGTATGAATGTGAGAAACATCCCCGCGACTTCGAATGGGATGAACCCTGTATTGCCGATCGCATTAATGGAATATTTCTACAATTGATATCCTGTCTACAGTATCGTCGTTGTCCTCACTATTTTCTGCCCAGCTTGGATCTTTTTAAAGGTAAATCGCCCAGTGCTTTGGAACAGGCTGCCAAACAGGTTTGGCGCTTGACACGTGAAATGCTAACAAATGCCAATGCTTTTGAAAAATTGTAAAAACCAGGTCGTCAAAGTCGTCTGCTGACCCTAAACAATTCACTTTCTATCTCTCTCTCTCCCTCTCTCTATATCTTTATCTTTTATCTCTTTTAAACGTCAATGTATAATTACAAACAGAAATTTCTGCACAAATTTTCTTTAAAAAAATAAATAAAAAAATTGTTTTCCTTAACAAAAATACACAACAAAAGAAATGGAAAAAATAATTCCAAATATACCGCCATAATCTATAGATTTTAGATTAAAAAAAAAACTCATTCACAAACATAACGATGAGAGTTAACGATCATCATATGAAACTGAATGAATGAAATGATGTACCATACGCGTATGAGTATAATTATCCCCAGGATTATCTCAACTTTTTTTTTAATATTTTTCGTCCTCTTTTGTTTCATGAAAAAAAGAAGAAAAACAATTTTCATACTCAATCACTAGATCTACTGATATCCACTTTATTGTTTTTTTGTTTTTCATTTATTAGAGTAGCATTTCACTAATCCTTCGATAACACAATAATATCGTCCACTTTTCAATCTATCTGGATATGTAGTATGTAACAATGTATACGATGTACGATTAGATTTCTATTGCAATGTAAAATAAAGTGATAATTTTTATACATGTATTTTTTTTTAAATCGAAAAATGTTCTGTATGTGTGTGTATTGTTAAAAAGAAAGAAAACAGGACCAGGACCAGGGATCAGCAATGAATTGTTTTTTTTCGCTACTCATAAGCATTCATAAAATTTTGAGTGTTCGTATGAGATTCATATTTATTTTGTGATTTATGTATGTGTTGAGTCGCGTGTATGTGTTGAGTTTTAGTAGGTAGTGTGTTCGCTTATTAGACGTAAAGCCCGGGTTCGAGCCCCAGGTCAGACATCAAAACTGAGAGTAAATAAACCTGCCATGAAAAGTTTCTCAAAAATCTGTCGTTCGAAGTCGACGTTAAACTGTAGGCCCCGCCACTCAAGTGTAAAATTAAGGCACACAACATTAGTAGTATGAGAAGCTAGCTCGTAATCCTGACTGAAGGGTTCTAATGACCAATTATATATGTATGTATATGTTGAGTTATGGAGAGTCGAAATCAATAACAACATCATACGTGTTGTTAAATCTGAATATGATGAGTAATTCAAACTTTGAATATGAGTAGAGGAGGTTCCATGATATTAAAATAAGTATGAATGCGTATAAGTATTAGAACTGATGAGTATGATTCTGTTCTACTCATCTTTTTGAATACTCATTGCAGGGTATTATACAGTACAGAAAGTTGCTTTTAATGATACACATTGCAGTACACTTTCGATTTATTTTTTTATGTTAAAAAATTTATAATATTTATAAATTCTGTTAAAAAGGAAAAAAAGGAAAAAAAACAAAATAAGGAAATTAAAGAAATTAATTTAAATTAATGACGTCTTAATATTTTTCTAAAAAAGGTTTAAAACTTTAAAAAATAATTTTAAAAAGCAATCAAAATAACATTAAATGTGCAATTACAAGTGAAGCAGTTTCTTTTTTGTAATTATAAGACCTTAAAAACGTAATAATTTTGTAAAAATTTTAATAAAAAAAATTGTCCTTTTTTATGAAAAAATAAAACGAAAAAAAAAAATAAAAAAAAAATAAAAAAAATTTGTTACATTTTATTATTGTATTGTATTTACATAGCCTATGTACACTATATTAAGTTCATTAATTATTTTATGAAACAAAAAAAAAAGAACGAATAAACTAATGTTATTAATACTATTCAAATATTATAAAATAAAAATTAAAAACTTAATTAAATAAATTTATGAAATTGACATTATTTACGGCTTTAATATTGCAAAATGCAATTTAAAGTCCGAAAGGAGAAAATTCTATACAAGAATCAGCGATAGAAATAGTTCCAAAAAAAATATAACCTTATCATATCATCATGTCCTGTAAAAAGCACTCTTCCAAATTAAAATGAAAAAGAAACTGGGTCGAATGACTTTTGCTCACTTAAATATATTTCTCAACTTCGCAGTCATTTGCGATTGATTATTCATGAATTGATGAATTGGAACATGTGCACCATGACGGGAGCAGACGTTCCAATCGTTGACAAAAGTAGATCAGCTTATAATTGATGGTTATCTGCTTTATTCAAAAATGCATCATAATCCATGAAATGAACCAGACTCTATGATTAACAGTATTTAACGCAATTTTCTATAATTGAGATCGAGGCTCATCATTCATACAAAAATGAAAATTCTATAAGATTGGCTGCAACAATTTTTTTATATTCATAGAAATTACCTGCACACCACTCCAACAAGTTAATCCTCTGACTACCCTTTAACGGTGTCAATTGATTTTTTTTTAATTTTAAATTTAAAGTCGTAGTAAATTTGTGTTTAGTTTTGATTAAAATTCTTTATTGTTCGCACAATTCTGTGTGCCACTCTTCACAACTTAATGTAAACAACAACAATTGTCCTTTTTTTGTTATTCCTCTGTTTATACCCGTTGCATAAGCAATAACAATTACTAGACAATTATTCTACAGACTTTGGTAACGGAGATCTTCAAACCACGATGACTCTGTTCAAACACACCGCGTCTTCACACAAGACTGACTAAACTATAGCAGAATAGTAGTGTATTTACTTTTGACTTGTACTGTTTGAGTACGAAAGCCTTTCAAAGACACGTTTGTACTGAAATCATTACAATTATTAATGAGTTGAATTGGGAATTTCGGATTCTCAAGCATTATTTATTAGATCATCCTGTCACAAGAAGGCACACACACGCACACACACACAGAGAGAGAGGAATACAATTGGACATTGAATTTAAATTTCTGGTGGATAAAGACCAGGTTAACATAATCTGTATGGCTATGTATGTATGCATGTACGTCTGTGGAATATGGTTCTGCTGTTCTGATATCAATTCCAAGAAGGAATAAATACATGAATTTGAAGGCAACTAAATATTGTTGACATTTCTGATATTTTTTGGTTGTTGTTGTTGTTATTTGTTGTGATCTTTTTCTTTTTTTGTTCACAAATTCTTCCTTAAAACAAAAAAAAAAGACGAGCATAACAGAAACACTTTTTTTTTGGTTTGTATCTTATGGGGATGGATATCATCGCTGATTATAGAAACAGAATCAGTTTTTTCTTATTTTGTTGTGTCTGTATGCCTGGTTATGGCTTTAGGCCAGTAGAGTAGAGGAGTTTGGTATTGATAACATTTGTATGTATTTTGATTATATTTATGACCTTCAACAGACATACCTATGCACACGTATTGTCCAGAAACAAATGTTCTCATACATATATGTCTCCGATCATTTTCTGTCTTCAAATCTAAATTAACCTTCTACACACACGATAATATCAATTATGTAAAGAGATATTTTCTTCTCTTCCCTTTTTGTTTTTGTTTTTTGTATTCTTTTAAACAAGATTTACGATAAAACAAACAACAATTCCTTCAATCATGTTTCTTAAATTTTTTTTCCTCCATTTTTTTCTCCTTTTTCGCGTCTGTCATTTGAGAAGAAATATGAAGAAAATTGACACGAATACGAAAAAATTCTAATGATGGTAATGACACAATGAAACAATAACAACAAAAGATTTGTTAAGAAACATATATTTAAAATCAATTCGAATATTACGTAGTGCTTTATATGATAAAAGTTAAGGCCAATTTTCTTTTGAGTTTTTATTTTAAAATACAATGCGAAGAGAGAAGCACTCAAAAAGATGAGTAGAATCGAATCATACTCATAATTTCTGATACTTATACGCATTCATACTTATTTTAATATCATGAAACCTCTACTCATATTCAAAGTTTGAAGTACTCATCATATTCATACTTAGCAACACGTATGAAGCTGTTGTTGATTTCTACTCTCCATAACTCAACATATACACAAAATACAAAATAAGTATGATTCGCATACGAACACTAAAATACTCACTAAAAGGTTGTGTGTTTTGCTCTGCTCTCTCTTTTAATTTTGTTGTAAATGCAACAATAGCTAAGACTATGTATGAATTTTAATGAATGATTCGAGTCACTTGAACCATTTATAAGTATCTTTCTAAAGTTATAAATATAAATGTATGTATGTGTAGGCTTATGAATCATATTTCGAATGGTATGCTGGAGCTTCAACAACTGGAGTAAATACTCAATCTGGGACATGAGCTTTAATTTCTAATCAAATAATTCGAACTGAGCTGTTTTTCAGTTAATTCAAGCAGCTGCTTACATATGGGAGGAAGACGTCCGACACGCATACTATGATGTGGCTGTCTAATAGGATCACTGGATTTCTCGATGTATCTGTTGTTGACAAAGTCCTAATTACAAAGAGATGTTTAATGAAGGCTTGTTGATACCTATTAAATCACACGATGTTTAGCTTTCCGAATGCCTGTTGGACTCTGTTTATTCGATTGCTTCGCTTTATAATAACTTGTGTTTAATGCTGCGGCATTGTCTTATCCAATTAAGAGGCGAAAAAAAACTGATAAAGCTTCAAACTATACTAGCAGATGCTTAACAAACATGCTTTGAGAAACGCTTTTGAGAGGCTTTGTTTCGAGAGTATTATTCCATACCAATGTGAGGGCGATAATTCGATTCGACGAATAAATAGTTATTTTCCGAGAAAAATGTCACAAAAGCATTGCTTTTCCTCCTTTACTAACATGGGATGGATGGAATGAGAATTTTACATACATATACAAACTGGTAATATTTTGAAAGTGGAGAGTGCTAATTAAACCTTAAAAACTCAGCTGAAGTGTAAATCAGGATCATTTCAGTACCACAATGGAGGAATAAGTGTCACTCACATACAACCCTTTAAGGGCATTCAAAACAAAACAAAAGAAGTGAATAAAAGAGGAATAAGTATTCGCATTTCAGATAAATGCCGTGTGAGTGAAGTGCTCAATGAAATGACAAAATATTTTCAAAAACAATACAACTCCTATCCTTAAAAATGGAAAAAAAACGAAAGGAAAATCCAAATAATAATGGGACATGTGATGTGGTGACATATTTTTTTGTTTAATTTTTCCTCGTTTTTGTTTTAATTTTAACCTCAGGTCGTTTGTTTTGTTGTTTTGTTTAATTGAAATTAAATTGAAAGGGTTTGTCAAGTTATTTGTACTCAACGAATACTATGGTACACGGTGGTACTGAATTATTTCCTATATATGTAAGAGCAGTTTAGGATGTAATTTGTCAAACGCTTTTCAAGTTAATCGTTAAGCTCCCTTTTTTCGTTTAGCAGGCATAAAATTATATTTTCTATTGTATGCTGAAGCTGGTGGCAGGCCAAAAAAATTTTCAAAAAATTGGCGTGAGTAACTGAACAGTAAAAAGGCAACAGCAACAGCAGAAGCAGCAGCAGCAGCTTTTAAAGAAAACGTGTCATATCAGTTTGTAAGTTACACCAGCCAACCAGTTAGCTGCTGTCTGTCGTCTTGTGGTCACGTGCAGCAATAATGTTATGTGATCCCAACAGCACACGTTCCATGTTTTCTGGTTCATTTTCTTTTTTTTTATTTCATTTTTGTTTTTGGTTGTTGTTTTTGGGTGCTTCGTAATGCCATCAGCATACAAAAGAAATACAAGTGAGTCATGCCCTCCCAAAAAAAAAAACAAAAAAAGGCTCATAAAGAAGGAACGAAAACAACAACAACAGCATGAGAAGAAAATATTTCGTTCACCTGATGTTTCTCTCATTGTAACACTGGTTGCTTCTGTTTGCGTTCATGTTATGTTTCTGATGCTGCAGTTGCTGTTGCTCCTTTATGTTTTCACTTTCGTAGGCTGGGAAATGACACACTTGCAGCAGGACCATAGTTGTTGCTTTTCCGGTTTGCTATCGTTTAAGGACAATAAGCATCAGAAGATGACGATTATTATGATAACTATGTGGTGTTGAATGATCCAGGAGGAGGAGGTGGACAAGGGGGTGGGTGTGGAGGTTTAAGTTTTTATCAATTTATACGCCTTCATAATCAGCTGGTAAAAAAAAAAAATATCAATGCTTTCGATGCTAAGAAGAAGAAAAAAAAACGATTTATTCGAGAGACAATTGTTTGTCTGCACGAATGTAAAAATGTTGCTTAAAATTAAAAGTTGGTACAATATTTGGTACTTTTTAAAACCAATAAGTACCAAAAGTACAAATTGTTATGACTGCGGAATAAAGATCATTCTTTATGACAGACTAGATTTAATCTCTTCCCAGCTTGTCACTCTATTGAGCGAAGAAGAATCCAAAACCTTAGAAAACCCTGAGATACTATTTCTCTTGCATCCAAGAGCGGATTATGCTTCAATAACGCTGACCATTTTATAGGGTATTCGGACTTAGAGGGGTTACAACAATTGTGTAGTCTATTGTACTGCAAATCAGTTGCCCTTAGGGGGACAGATGCACTAAACGGTCTATCAACGACCATAGCTGGATAGTTTGAAACCCTGAATATTCGTTCAACTCACTTCACCAATTTGTTCACTTAGTACTAATGACTGAGACGTTCCTATTGTTAGTATTCGAGGGTCCCAAAGAGCTGGTGGATAGAATATGTTAAGACCACTTAGTCTTTGAAATTTATTTATGAAGGCGAAATATGAGTTTTTGTCTACCGCCTCCGTCAAACCAGTTCTCCATCCTCAGAATGGATCTAACAAGCCTAGTATATGTCATGGCATATTAAAGTAATTGACATAAATCCCTTTGGCATATAATCAAACGTTCAAAATTTATTCAATCAGACTGGGAGGCTTTCACAACAGAGCTGATGCGATTCCGCTTAATCTATTATCAGTTGATTTTTAAATGAAAACATCGTCAATTTTTTGAGACGATCGTACGCGGGAGAAGATTTATTTAGAATTACCCACAATGTATAGAGAAGAACTGCCGGTACTTTTTTCTTCGGTACTTTAGCATCTTAGATGGGCCTAATCAATTTCTTAAATAATGTCATCTCCAATAGGAGTCGCTTTGTGAGTCTGCAAATGTTGCTGGAGCTGGGTAATGTGATATGTTTTGTGATTATTAATGCCATCCATTGTCGTTATTTTGGTCGTTTTTTTCTCATCTTCTTAAAGCAACGCAACACAATACAATACAACAATAACAGCAACAGGAATTCCAACCCTGCTTCAATGCTTGCCTTGTGTAGATTGTGTAGGTTGTACAATACTGTTTCAGGAATTGTTTTTTATCTTCGGAATTCTTTTTTGCCCATTTTGGTATTCGCTAAATTCGAGTATGTGTTGTTGTTGTTGTTGTTTATGTTTCGTGTTAAAACATAATTTGTTATATTTTCCTTCTTGCCATTATTTTTCTTTTTTCTTTACTTGTTTTCTATCTGTCTCTTTCACTCTCATTTTGTCTAATGCGGTATGAGTGTGTATGTGGCATGGTAGAGTACCCTCGCATTATCCTATTTGGGCTTGAGTGTGATTGTTTTCTCGGACATTATTTGCGTTTTATTTCAATTTTATTAACTATTCACGGTGATAAGGCAGAACGTAATGGATTACATACATATTAATGATGGAAAATGATGAAATATTTGTTAAAAGCATACGACGAGAGCAGATAAAATTTTAATGTTTCTACAATACTGCATCGAATATGCCATCATTTTAAATTATAAAAAAAAAATTGTTTAAAAATATTAGCGAAAGATTAGCAGCCTACGAAAATGTTGTATGGTTTTCTGCAGAGATTTCTGGTATTAACACGCTTTCGAGCTTTCATTCGATCACACAGTGTCTTCCAAAAACTGTTTTACAAATTATCAGACCTCGATATGTGGGAGGATATAGTCAAAGCCAACACACTTCTATCATATTCGACGGTCATATAATTACGACGAATGGAGTCAGAGGTGTGCATTGACACGCTTCAGTGATTAAATAATACTTAACATAGTTTCCTCAATAATGTACCTCATCGGGACACAACTCACCAATGAGAGTAGATATCAATTTGGTGTAGAAGCTTCAAATGTAGACATCCAAGGACGACAGAAGAGACTAGCCTTTCATGCCATTCCGCCACAACTTTATTTAAGTTGGAAGGAAAGGACATTTGCAGTTCCCGTAGTCGAGTAGTAGATAGTGCGTTGATTTATTACATGTTAGGCCGCGGTTCAAACCCCAGGTCACACCCTCCAACTTAACAAAAAATAAAGAAAATATATCTTCGGCGACTTCCTCTTAGCGGATTACTGGCAAAAACTCTGAGAGCAAATAAAAAATTGCCATGAAAAGTTTCTCAAAAATCTGTCGTCCGGAATAGACTTTAAACCGTAGGTCCCATCACCCACGTATAAAATTAACACACACAGCATAAGTGGTATGGGAAACTAGGTTGTAATCCTGACTGTGTGGCTGTAATGGCTAACTATGTTTGTATGAAAAGGACATTTTACGTCCCAAATGGTAAGTACGTCATGATAAGTTAACCGCAGTATACGACGCGTGAGTGATGAAAGGCTGCAGGACCAAATTTTTTTTTAACCAAAAATTATATACGGCAAGCCTTGTATGAAATCCTGTAATTCCAGTTCCGGTGATTTGCGACTTTGGATTGGCCGGATGAAGATGATCTTAAAACAGAATTATTAGCCATTTGTTGTTTTACTTTATTGTAAGGTATTCCACTTATGTAATAATAATATTCGTTTTCTTATAGTCAACCATATTTTAGGAAGTGAAGAAGGGATGTACGGCTCTCGAGTTGTGATACATACATATGTAGGTTTGTAAGCACAGAAGGTAGTCCAATACAAGATAGACTCTATCACCCCGCGAAATCTGCATATTTGAAACTAATAGATATTTTAGTCTATAAATTTATTAAAGAAAGATTGAAGGATCTCAAGCAACACTTTTCTTTTCTTCACATGTTTAATGTCGAGCAATCCTACTTCAATTTGTATAAAAAAAATTTTCAAAATTTTACAAATTTTATCGGCATTTTTCTTAAGTCTAGAAGAAAGTTATTCGAATTTATTTGAAAGGGTCACACGGCATGTAATCCAAAGCCATTTATCTTCTCTTTACATTTTCCAAAACAAATTATCTTGTCAAAGTAAAGAATGCCATTTTAATGTAATGACAACTAATTTATATGCCCACCTCCGTAAAAGAGTAGACAAATAGAGAAAAATGGACTGAAAAAAAGCTTTAAAAGCCAATTTATGTTCGAGATGACACAGACTAATCCTTTCCATACAAACGGATTTGACAACAAACATCTGTTTGAGGGAAAATGGAAATAAAAACACACACAAACACACACACGGCGTTTATTGAAACCAAAAATTATTGTTTTTTTTTAAATTCAATTTTTATAATAAATTAACGACAACCGCCCCCTTTTTAATTAGTTTTTGAAGAAAAAAAACCCGAACAAAGGGAAAAAGGGGGAAAAATGCCGACGTACACCTTTTGTTTTATTTTCCTTCATCGAGTAACTCTTTCGAGGAGAAGCGAAAAAGAAAAAAAAATTAAAACTCTTGCTCGTACACACTTTAAAATAAATCACAACAAAAACATCAAATAAAACTGTCATAATTTTTAAATGCAACACTGCTGACATGAATGACAATATGTCAATTTGACAGTGAGACACACCGAGACATTGAAGGGAAGCCGCTGCATAAAAAATTAAACGAACGAAATGAAATAAAAATGAACAACGAAATGTTGCGATAGAGGAGTTGCAGGCAATCAGTGACAGTGATTTCAATGATACACGTTCCCTCATTTAATTAGTCGCCACCACCACCACATATACTCCTCATAATTGTTATAAATAGTGCTCTTGTCTCTTCCCCCTTTAACACCTATAAATACTTTGCCCCGTTGTTTTTTTTTTTGCTTGTGATTATCTTGCCTTTTTGAGTGCTTGCCTGCCTGTCTGTATGTCTGTCTGTATGTCTGTCTGTCTGTCTGTGTGATAAAAAATGATTCCGTATATTCGTTTTCATTTAGCTGCTCCATTGAGGCATTCAAAATAAATCTTTGCATTGCATTGCATTACATACGGACACCGACATCGACACCGATACCGGCACAGCTGACATTCAAATTTTCATTTCATAATTGAATGCAAATGTTTTTCCTTCTGTTTTCATAATTTTTATAATGTCCTCATCATTATGACATCGTCATCACTATTACGATAACATTTCGTTATGATATCTGTTCTGCAGCCAGCAAAAAGAAGTTCTAAATAATCGCACGTGTAGGTGACTACAGCAGATTCCCTTACACAATTGTAAGCGATAACTGCAGTCGTTTTAACACTCTCGTATACGCTACCAACTGAGTTTCAGTATTTTTAGCTTGCAACTTTTATTGTGTTTGAATCAGTGATCAGCAATGAGTATTCAAAAAGATGAGTAGAATCGAATCATACTCATAATATCTGATACTTATACACATTCATACTTATTTTAATATCATGGAACCTCTACTCATATTTAATGTTTGAAGTACTCATCACATTCAGATTTAACAACACGTATGATGTTGTTATTGATTTCAACTCTCCATAACTCAACATACATATACACGAATCACAAAATAAGTATGATTCGCGACGAACACCAAAATACTCACTAGAAGGTTGTGTGTTTGCTCTGCTTGCTGATCTGTCTCTTTTGCTTGCGTGTCTTTTGTTGTATGATTCGAGTCACTCGGATCGTTTAGAAGTATGTATTCAAAGTATTATGAATCTAAATGAGTAAGCTGGCTCCTGAATCAAACATATTTGCAACCTGTACTTATAAATGAAGTCGCCGTGGTCTAGTAGGTAGTGTGTTGGCTTATTAGACGAAAGGCCCGAGTTCAAATCCCAGGTCAGACATCAAAACGAAAATATGAAAATATTTCTTCGGCGACTTCCTCTCAGCAGATTCCTGGCAAAAACTCTGAGAGTAAAAATTGCCATGAAAAAGCTTCGCAAAAAATCTGTCGTTCGGAGTCGACTTTAAACTGTAGGTCCCGCCACTCATGTATAAAATTAACGCACACAACATGAGTGGTGTTGAGGAGCTAGGCCGTAATCCTGACTGAAGGGTTGTAATGGCCAATTATGTATGTATGTATTTATAAATTAAAGTTTTAGTGAGTACGAGTACATAGAGTACATAGTTAAATTTCAATATTGTTGACTCACTTATATTCGAAACTTCATGAGTGCTTATGAGTAGCGAAAAAACGATTCATTGCTGATCTCTGGTTTGAATCCCAAAGGCTTTTATATGAACCGCATGATTTTCATATATTCGGACACAACACTCGTAGGAAAGACCAACCGTTTATAGGTGCTACAGACCTTTTGTCGTTTTTGATTGAAACCCTGAAGAGACTGAAGGATCTACACATTCGAGACAACTTCTCATTTAAATTGTCTGCTTAGCGCTATACATACACAATTGGTCATTACAACCATTCAATCAGGATTACGACCTTGCTTCTCATACCACTCATGTTGTGTGTGTTAATTTTATACTTACATGAGTGGCGAGACATACAGTTTAAATTCAAATCCGAACGACAGATTTTTGATAAACTTTTCATGGCAATTTTATTTACACTCAGAGTTTTTGCCAAAAGTCTGTCGAGAGGAAGTTGACGAAGAAAATATTTTTCATACTTCGTATTGATCGAGATGTTTAAATATTTAAAAAATAAAATAGATAATCTTAATCTTAATCTGTGGAACTGAACTGAAAGAGATTGTCAAGCCTAAATTATTGCAATTATTTTCAATTGCCCAGTAATCAAGTGCCCTAACTAAGGAGTTTCAATATTTTCTTCCTTCCTTATGAACACTTCAATTCTTGTAATATTTATTAACCTTACCGTCCGATCGATATGATTTCATTCAACTGTAGGGTATTGATCTCATTACAGCTTCTTGCATCGTTGCAAGAAGTGTTTCTTAATCCGATCTGTGTATGTGAGTATGTTTTCCCTTCATGGCCAATTGTATGTGCAACTGAGGCGTGGAAAACTAATTTTAATTCTCTCTGTCATAATACGTGTACCTCCTCTGCTCTCCTGCACTAAATTGGGAATTTATTTTTAAAAACGAACGCGTATCTTTAACGAACCACATGTTTTTGGTTTACAACTCAATTAAAGGGACGTGCAACTCTAAATGCAGAGCACATTCTTTAAATAAGCGATTGTAGGCAACAAATTATGAAAATTTTAACAAAAACCACAAAAAAAAGTTATGGCAAGTGACACTTTGACGCCAGACGCAAAGGAGTTGTGCTACGAACGACGAAATTTTCCAACAGGATAAGGAATTTGAAATTTTGTTTTGCCTTGAAGGAAACTGTGTGACATTTAAGGGAAATACTTTTTAATTAAACCAATTAAGTCAATAATTGTTATGACAATGGCTGGGCGCCATAGATCCGCTTTTTCTACGCTCGCTTTGGTGACTAAAATAGTTGCAGGGATTCAAAATGAGAAATAATATCCCAGAAGATAATTGTTGTCTTAGTGGTATTTCCTAAAGAACTTTTTTTTTGTCATTTTAAACGACAAAAATGCTTCTATTCAAAACTACGCATCGCCTGGTACCGGAGGATAATTTCCCTCCAACAGCAATTTACAGCAGATGGAATCCCCACAAGAGTAGAAAATACATACAGGATGTGGTATTGTAATCTTTAAAATATTGTTTAAGTAAGTAGCAGAGATCAAAAGCGCCCGTTAGAACTGAACACGGTAGCAGGACCTGAATTATTAAGAAAATCCACAAAATAATATTGGATGATCGTTGGATGAAAGTGTTTGGAAGAACTGTAAAAATGTTTAAGAGGTACGATACAGATATCAGCAATGAGTATTCAAAAAGATGAGTAGAATCGATTCATACTCATAATTTCTGATACTTATACGCATTCATACTTATTTTAATATTATGGAACATGGTACGACAACACGTATGATGTTATTGATTTCGACTCTCCATAACTCAACATACATATAAATGAATCACAAAATAAGTATGAATCGCGTAAGAGCACTATAATACTTACTAGAAGGTTGTGTGTTTGCTCTGCTTGTTACTCTCTCCTTTTTGCTTATGTGTCTGTTTCCTTTTGTTGCAAATGCAACAACAATTAAGCCTAAGATTGTAAATTTTGATGAATGATTCGAGTCATTCGAATCATTTCTAAGTATTATAAGTATTTTTCTAAAGTTATGAATCTAAATGAGTAGGCTGGCTGGCTTATGAATCAAACATATTTCGAATCGAATGAGTTTGATGTCAACGTTGTACGCATACTCATTGCAACCTGTACTTATTAAATAATGTTGTACTGAGTATGAATGAATCAGAGTACATAGTTAAATTTTAATATTGTTGACTCCCTTGTATTCAAAATTTCATGAGTGCTTATGAGTAGAGAAAAAACGATTCATTGCTTATCTGTGGTACATATGTATGTATGCAGTAGGTTAACAATTAAATACATCGCTTAAGTAAAGAAAACTGAAATATTTTTTGTTTTTATTATGATTTGTATTTATTTATTTATTAAACGGTTTATTATTTTCATTTTTAATTAAAATTCTAAATTAATAATTACTGGATTTTTGTTTACTGTTTACTGTTTACTGTTCTTTTTGCTCACTTGTTTTTTATTTTTAAATTTTATTTCCTTTGTTTTATTTTATGTTTCATTGCATGGTTTTCATTATTTTTTTCAATTTTTATTTATTTATTAAGAGGATAGAGAAGAAGGAGCGTAATTATAATAATAATAATAAATAATTTATTAATTTTTGTTGTTGTTAAATATATTATTTTTTCATGTTGTTGTTCTTGGTTTATATTATATTGACTATAAATTGTTTATTATTTTTTTTTTTGCTTGATTTTTTTTAGGGAAATTTCAGAAAGTTTTGAATAAAAATTTTCATTTAATTTTCAACAAAACTTTATATATACTTTTTGTATGTTTAAATAAAATTAAATTTTTGTTTAAATTGCTATTGTTGTTATTGTGTTTTAATATATATTGTTTTCAATTTGGTTTTCATTTTGGTTTTTTCTGGGATTGATTTGCTTGTTAGTATAAATATTTTCATTAGATAATTAATTATTTAATTTGTTTATTTTGTTTGTATATTTGCATTTTAATTCATGTTTTTTTTAATTTAATTTGAAAATTTATTTTAAAAATCTAAAATAAGCAACAGTTCTAGAGTAAGAGTGTTACAACAGATTTTTTTCTTCACTATTTTTGTTTTTTTTTCTTTACTTTAAATATAATTTGTTTTATTTGTTTTAATTTTTTAACTTTAATTTGTTTCTTATTAATTTAATAAATAGAAATTTAATTCAGTTTTTTTATTTGTATTAAAAAATGACTAGGATGTATGGAAATAGCGAACGAGATATAGAAAGAGAGATAAAGGGAAGGAATAGATTTTAAAAAGAAATTATAAATGACATGCGGTTTCTCTACAAGTACATATAACGAGTATTGATTACATTTTCTTTTTTTTTTAAGTTTCTTTTAATTAATTTTAATTGTGTTTGTTTTTATAAATTTAAATTTTTTATTATAAAAATTATTTTAAAACAATGTAAATAAATAATGGGGTACAGACAGCTCTACGTCAAAAGAATGAAGAAAGACGGAAAGAATTCAACAAGGACTTTAAATAAAGACGTTTTTAAATATTTAAAATATATTTTGTGTTTAATAGAAAGAATTCAGAAAAACATGCTGTTTTTAAAAGCAATTGTAAGACATTTTATTGAAAATTTAAAATTAATTTCTCACCCTATGGCATCAATACACCATGAATGATCATTTATTATAAGGTGTGTTAAGGATTGTGATATTAAACTTCAGGCTGCAATCAAGTCCCTAACGAACGTAATATCAACGTCCGTCTTTGCCTATAAATGCCGAGGATTTCTCTGAATGGTACGTGCAATATGGACAGGAAGAGGACCGACCCACTTCTGTCCTTATGTTGCATGGCCATCCATCGCGCAATGGCAATTCTTACGGGAGACTGCCCGTAGGCTTTTGCAGGAGCTGTAGGTCTGAGGAGGAGGAAGAGACTGCCTTCACCTCAGAGACCTCACGGCAAGAGAGGTTTTTAACTTTTCATTTTCTGATACCTTTGACCGAGATCTGCGATATAAAGATGGCTGCAATAGCAAGATTTATTTTAGACTTGTGATGGTTTTCTACAGGAATTGTTTGCTCCTCGGGTAAAATTTATTGTGGTATCAATAAATGCTGACCTACATACAAACATACATAATTTGGTCATTACAACCCTTTAGTCAGGATTATGATCTAGTTTCTCACACCACTTATGTTAGGTGCGTTAATTTTTATACATGAGTGGTGGGACCTACAGTTTAAAGTTGACTCCGAACGACAGATTTTTGAGAAACCTTTAGTGGAGTATTTTACAGAAATCTGGAGAGAGAAAGTGGCCGAAGAAATATTTTTCATATTTCGTTTAGTTGGAGATGTCTGACCTGGCGTTTGATAAGCCAACACACTACCTACTAGACCACGTTGGCCAATGCTGACCTAAGTAATATCATCAGTTATAGAGCTCTAGCGTGGAATTTGCCGATTTATTAAAGAATTTTGTAAAAAGTATTCTCGATGCCCTGGTGTGAACCTAAGTCCAGACGGATTCTAGCACGACAAGGCTAATTACAAAATTCTCGCATGATTTATTCAGATTTTTTTTATTTATAAAAAATAATAACGATAGTTCTTTGCAACTATTTAAACACGATTTATTATAATGAAATGGAAAACTATTTTGGAATACTATGGTTTGGAAAAGAGACAAAAAATATGGAAAAGAAAGAATATTTTGAGTAGAGTTTGAGTAGAAGAAGGAGGAGAAAGTTTTCGTTTTCTATATTTTTAATTGTTTATTTATTATTAAGTTTTTATTTCTTTTTATTTTATTTATTTTTTTTTTTTAATTAATTTTACGTTGTAATCTTCATTGACTGTGTTGATCTGAGTATGAGTCTTACGTACTTGGTTTGGTTTTATTTGTTTTTTTGTTTGTTTTATTCTTTATAAATATTTAAATATTTATTGTTATAATAATAAATAGTTGTTTTTTGCTTTTATAATAGAAGTATTTTGTTTGTTTTTTTTTTTTGTTTATTTGCAAAGCTTTTTATTTATTTACTTAATTTATTAAATAATTTTTCTTTTCCTTTGGTTATTGTGTATGTGTGTGTGTGTGTCTAGAGGGGGTAGAGGGGGTGTTGTAACATTTTGCTGTAATTTTTTTTTCGTGTTTAATTTAATTTTATTTGCTTGTTTTATTTTAATAATAATACATAATTTAAATTGAATTAATTTAGTTTCTTATTATTAATTTTTAAATTTTCTCATTTGTTTTTCGAAATTAAGAAGAAGAAGAAATATAGTATATGTATATTGCTTGCATTAATTCTTTATTATTTTCAATCTAAAAGAAACCAAACATAGTTGTTCTTGTTATTAATTGCTATTATTTTTTAATTTAGTTTTTGTTTGTTTTTATTTTAAATTTAAATTAATTAATTTATAATTATTGCATTAATTAATAAATAATTCATATTTCATTTAAATGTTTAAATGTTTTGTTTGTCTTTCTATAAATTAATATTAATTAAGTTTTGTTTTTATAAATATTTTTTTTATTTTATTGTTAAATACATAATATTTTTAAATATGTTTTTGGTTTTTTTTGTTTTAATTTTTCTCAAAAAATTTCTAATAACTAAACTAATCTATTGTATTGGTTTGGTTGTAATTAGTTTCATATTTAAACTTGATTTTAATAACGTTACTTTAAATAATTTTTATTTTTTGTTTTTTGCTTTGTAATTTTTGCATTTTGTTGTTGTTTGTTGTTGCTGTTAATTTAATTAATTAAACATTTTTCTTTTTAGCATTTTCAGAATATTTTAGAATGGATAAAATGCAGCTATGCTGGAAGTACTAGTAAAATTTAGTATCACAGTATTTTATAATAAGATCAAATTTATAATTTTCCTTTTTTATTTTGTTTTTGTTTATTTATCTTCAGTTATTATTTTTTGTTTTTTAATCATTTTTTTATTTAAATTTTAAATTTTTTTTTGTTATAAATTTGTTTGGAGATGTTGAATTTGTTGTTATGTTGGTTCGTTTTGTTGTTGTTCTTGTTGTTGTCCATATGAAAAAGTCCAAAATCTTAGATCAAATTTATCAGTTTCCTTATTGTTTGCTTTGTTTTTGTGTTTTTTTTTAATTAATTAAGAAATAAAAATAATTTCAAATCAATACAAATTTCGTTTGTTGTTTTTAGTAATTAATGGTGCTCCATAAAGTATGCTTTCATTTCTCTGCTTATTATTCCATATTTGATCTAAGAAGTGTGCTGTGAAAAAAGTGTTTTTATTTGTTTATTGGCTGAGAGTGTGTGTGTGAGTTGAGTGTTTCCTATTGAGTTTTATTTTTCTAAAGAGTGTGTTTAGCTGAAATTGAGTGATTCTGTGTGTGTGTGTAGGAGTGTATATTTATTGAGTTGGTCGTGATATTTTTGTTTAAATTTATTTAAATTTTTTGTTTTGTTTTTTTTATTAATTATTGAGAAGACATGTTTTTTATATAAAATTGTTTTTTTTTTTGTTTTTGTTAAAAAGCTACTATTATTATATTAATAATTATTATTTGTTTGTTCGTTTGTTTTTTGTTCAATTATTATTAGATTTAATTTTGTTTTTTAAATTGTTTTTATTTGTGAAATTTTGTTGGTATTTTAAAGTCTACTTATATATTTCGTTAATAAATGTTTCATTTTAAAGCCTTGTTTTTATTATTTTGTTATTGTTGTTGTTATAAATATGTTACGGATAATTGTTGGGGTCTTGTATTCGAAAAAAAAACTATAAACAGAACCGAATCATTTAAAACGTACAGAAAATAAAAATAAGGCAAAAAAGCATTCAAAATTATCAATCCAAAGGCAATATCTTCCTTCCTCTTTGTGCTACTTTTTTATTAAAAAAAATTCAATCATTTTTAAATCTGGATTTATAATACACAGGGCCTTTGTAAAAAGTGGAGTTTTCCCTTGCGATTCGATAATATAAATCCATCGAATCCATCTATATTTCACAAAACTAGATCAACGTTAGAAACAGCTTTGTTAGAAGGATGATGTTACATACCCATTTGCGTTCAGTTAAGAGCACCACTGTGATACCCGTTACCCGTTGGTTCGATTGAAGGTGCAGGAAAGAGTATTATTTAAAAAAAAAAAATACAGCAAAAATCGTAAAGTCAGTCGCCCAGTTAGGAACTTATGTTTAAGAAATCGACCAGTCATCATTCCAAGTGTTATGCCTACGTGGCCGATGTGAATACTTGTCAAAGCGAATGATCTCTGATCATAAACTGATCAAAAGCTAAACGATATTAAATATAAAAACATGCATTGCTGTTTGATTTCTCCGGAACAACATGGTTTAGTTTATGGAAACATTGCAGTTAAATGTTCATCAGCAACCAACCAATATTTGCTTTTTAACAGATAGGCAAACAAATTTTGTCAGAATTTTACAAAATTATTTAATAAAATGCAACAACAACACAATCACTTGTGATTGACCCCACTCGTGCTGGGTAGAGATTTTGTATTTGGATTCGGAATTAAAATTTTCGAAACATAATTTTATTTCGAATCGAAATACACAGCAAACCGCCTTAATAAAATTTATCATTCAATAAATTAGACAAATTTCTGAAGCAATGGTTCCCTACAAATATTAGCAAACGATTGTTATTTTGTGAGCAGTATTTAGAGCCCAATGTGGACCAGAAAAATTGCAATATCAGTCACCACAATGGGCTAGAGCTGTACAAATTTTATACATGTCCTGCACTAACGCATCGGAAACTCAAAAACAACAACATAACATATGTGAATTCAGTATAGAGTTACATTTTTCCAGAACCCAAGTCAGTATATTAAATTGTAATACAAAAATACCCTTTTAAGCTGTTTTATATAGCATTTGACATAACTTTAATGGTACAATAAATAAGAAGAAGTTTTCATTAATTTATTGCCAAAGCTTTCAGTTGAGGAAAAATCTGGAAATTCTAGTTTAGCTGAGGTACTCTACGATATGTTTCCTGAATACCTCTGTGAAATTGTATCTTCCTGAAATCGATACTTGGACATGAGCCAGAATTCGATGTTCTTTCGATTGTTCACCAACACAAAAAAAAAACAAAAAAGGCAGACTTGCACGGAACACATGTTTTTAATTTTTAGTAAACATACGAAATATGAAAAATATTTGTAGAAAAAACCAAACAAAACATTTCTTTATTAATTAAATGAAATTATAAATGATACAAACCCATTCATTAGATAAAGTAACACAAGGAAAATAAGAAATAAAAATACAAAAAAAACCAAAAAAAAATTAATTCAATTCAAAAAAAAAACTTATAAATTAAGACACAATATTGTTTTAAAAACTTAATAAAATAAAATAAATAATACATACATATGTATGGTATGTAAATTAATATGTATATATGTGACAGTTGTTTTTAACATTTTTTAACATGTTTTTTTTAATACATATACTAAAATTTAATAATACATCATATCATTTAGGGATTGTAAAATTGAAATTTAGAACATAAGAAAGATACACGTTTAGCCTTGTTAATTGTAAAAACATTTAAAATAACAATTTAGAAAATAAATTCATAAAATAAAATAAAATAAAAACAATATCTCATATATAACTTATGACTTAAATTATATATACACTATCTATCTATCTATTACGTTAATGACTAAAAAATAAATTGGTTCTCTAAGTGACTAAAACAATTTGATTTTCAATATGAAAATTATTCGCTTTTGAAGAAAACAACCATTATTCCTCTACAACATATACGTGTATGAATAATAATTATCAATTAAATATATGTGAAATGAAAAAATTAATTAGAAAAAAAAAACAAAAAAAAAATATAAATTAAAAGTTTGTTTCATAAAAATGAAGAAAAAAAATTCGAGTCTTACGTTTTTAAAAATTTTTTTAATTAAAAATAAATCGTAATTTATTATTATTATAAAATATGGTCATTTATATATTTTAGTCCAATAAAAATAATAAAAAAATAAAAAAAAAAAATATATTCGGAAAAAGTTTTGAACATTTTCATTTATTTTAAAAGAAAATATATGCACGGCTAATATTCTATCCTACTTGATTGGCTTCCGAGTCAATTGCTCAGGAAATAAAAAAATACAACCATTGGGGACACTAACTTCCTTTTAGTGTAGAACTTTATTGATGAATTCCATCATGTAAATTTCCACAGAGAGCAAAATATTGCACCCATTACGGAATAAGCTTCATAACAGCTTTGCCTATTTCAAAGAATATACAGTTTGTAGCTTAGTATGTTATGTGTGTTACTATGAGCGACCAAGTCACCAACTAACAAAGATCAAAGTAACTTCTATCATATTTGTATTAAAATATAATTCGATTTTGATAAAACATTAAAATAGGCACAGTTTTTACCAGCAAAACTTTTTTAAAGGATACAGAAAATTCAAAAGCAGAAACAGTGCGAGTTTAATTCACGTAAAAATAATTACAAATTTCATAAAATCATGCACGATTTATGTGTTTCCGTTATTCATTAGGCCACTGTATATATTAAAAGGAATTTTATCAGTAATTGAGCGCGTTTTACTTCGAAATTATATAAGAAGGTTTGTTCTTGTGTCTTGTGACTCTTAAAATAAAGTATAAAAGTTATTAAAATTATGTTAAGTGTAGTACGTAATAACCTAACGATTCTTTTTAGAAAATGAAATCCACATTAAATCTTTTCGGAGACCGAAAAACTTTTGGGGTACCTGCCTGCTCGTACAACGAATTTGAAGTAATCTTAAACACAAAAACGAATTCGAAATCAAATCAGTTTCTCAAGTGTTTTTGTTTTTCATATTTTAAAACTACAAGTTCAATGAAATTGATTTCTCAACTCAAATGAGCACTTAAGAGGTATGTTGGTGCAGATAGTTGACATACATAATTTGGAAAGCAATTATTACAGAACTTTTATTGTATGTTTAACAACACAACTGTGTAAAACTTTTTTGAAAGATTATTCTTAAAACAAAGAATATAAAAATATTCGAATTAAAGTTAAAAAAAAATAATTAAAATTTGCATGAACTATGAACTTACAGAAAAAGCTAAATATATGGTAAGGAGTTGAAAACATACTCTCAAAAGCAAACTTTACAACCTTGATGATTACTATGATTACTATAATAATACATATACATATGATATAATACAAACTATTATATGCTATACGTTATAAATGAAACTTTCAAATCTCGAGTTTAAAAGTACTTTCTTTGCTTAAAATAAATGTAAACAAAAGTAGAAAAATTAAAATGAAATTGTTGTAGAGTTAGGTTCTGTTAAAAACTTGTTGCTTCATAAATAAATGAATGAATAATACAAGGAATAATATTAGAAAATAAAAGAAGAAAACAAAAAGGCAAACATGCGAGATTTACAAGTGTAGAAATGAATGGGATTTGTAAACGTTTTGCTATTCGATAAGTAAATAACGCACGTATGAATGTACTATGTATTTGTTTATGTAATAGATATATACTATATAGGAGTAGTATATAGTAATGATTATGTTAAGATTTTGTAAATGGCTATGTGTATGAGTATGTAGGTCTGTGTGTATGTGTGTGTGTGTGTCTGTAAGCTTATGTAATTGTTATTAATTAATTTGTTATTATTATTTTAGAATTGATTTGATTTTAATGGTTTAAATAGATTTGTTTTATTTTTTTTTGGACTAAAACGCCATAATACTTGCTTTACTTAGTTCCAGCATCTTAGCTACATTCTATTCTAGAAATATTCTAGAGTTTAATTTATTTAATGCCATCACATGGGCAGCTGATTTATCCAAACGTTGACGACAGACAACATGGTGATGAAAACCTTTTAAAATTTTTTTCATAATTTCATTAAATTTCTGTTCAATGCCGAGAAAAATTAACAATTGATTTTTGGTTTTATTGTTATTATAACAGTTATTGTTATTTTTGTTGTTGTTCAAATTTAAATGGGGAATTTTAATTGTATCAAGAGTTTGTTCTTGTACAATACGATCATCATTTTCATCAACTGCCTTAAGGGTATCTCCTTTAAGGGGAGATGGTTGTTTGAAATAAACTCGAAAGGATTTTAAATATTGAGTTTGAGGAGTTACAGAATAATAATTAGGATTAGGATCAGTAGCATCAATGTATTGTACTACAAAAGCCAGTTGTAGTTGTTGTAATAATAATTGTTGTTGTTTTTGTAATATATAATTTACAATTAAATTTACTACTAAATTATGTTCTTGTTTTAAGTTTAATAATAATAAAGTTATTATTCGAAATACTAATTGAATTATTAATAATAATAATAATAGTAATAGATATTGTTTTTCTTTTTCTTGTTGTTGCTGTTGTTGTTGTTGTTGTTGCATTGATAATAGCATATATTGTTTGTTGTTATAATATACGAAGAAAAGAAATTCAATCATTATCATTTGCCTGATAACAATTGTCATCATCATTATCATCATTATCATCAATATTATTGAATTAAACATTTTTAAAGATGTTTTTAAGCTGATGATCTGTTCATTAATTTTTTGTTGTTGCATCATCTGCTGATATTGTTCTTCTAGTTGTTGTTGTTTTTGCTGCTGCTGCTGTTGTTTTTGTTGTTGTAATTTAAATTGTATTATTATTATTATTAGATATTGGAAAACATAAATTATTTGTAATAATGCTGCTTGAATTGTAAAACATTCGAATTTAAGCAGTCATTCCGGAAGCGCAAATTCATCTTGTTCCTGTGGTTTTTTCAACCAATTGCCCAAATCCTCACGGCGAAATGCGGCAAATAGTTCACGTTTGGCAATCTATACAAAACAGCATCAATGAAAAACAAAAAAAAAAATAAATAAAATAAAAACTTATTTAAAATTGTATTTCAAATTGATTTAAATTACGACTTCACCTGATAGTCTTTAACTTTAGACTTTGTCTGTCCATAGTCCGTATTTAAGGATTTCTCCGGTAAGCCAGGTAGATTTTTCACCAGTCCACCATATTTACGGAAAAACATTTGTTTTGTTATGCGTGATATTTGATTATTGACCGTTTTGCCGGTCAAAGAGTTCACCACTTCCACCTCGGTATCGCCTATTGTCCAATTGATACCGAAATTTGGTGCCTTGGCTTGATTGCGCGGCTCCGATGAGGTTAGTTGAGCCAAACGCGGCTTATTCAGATGATAGGGTGGTGGAAGACCTTGTATGGATTTTTCAATACGTCCGCAAACAGCACGATACATATGTTCAGGATGTAATAAACTGCCCAATACTATGGAATGCAAATATATGGGTTCTATAATAGAGGACAGCAGAGATCCTTGTATGCCGACTATATTCCATCGTGCTATTTTATCCGAACATGACATGGTGAGTAAACGGTGACCCTGTCAAAGTGCACAGAAAGCAAACAAAAAAAAAAATTGTTTTTCTTCATAGAAATGTTTACCAAAATTTGTTTACAAGTTCAAGATAATTTACGACGATACTTGAATATCAGTTTTATTTTCTAATAAACTAAACGTATTATTACAATAGTTGTTACCGGATGTATGATGTCTTATAAATGTTTTAACAGAACATTGGAATATCTGGCTATCTTGGAATTGGAAATACTTTCTATTTGCATATTGAACTTGATATTCCATTAGCATTAAGTTCGATTTCCCTTTTTTTCACTATCAGCGAAATTATTTATAATTCCCATGTGTTATAATTTCTATAATAAAATAAAAACTTAGTGTGGAACGAAGACAACTTCATATCCCATATGGTCTAGTGGCTAGGATATCTGGCTTTCACCCAGAAGGCCCGGGTTCGATTCCCGGTATGGGAAGTACTTTTTTCCTATTAATTACGAATAATATCCTATTCAATAAGGGGAATACCCGGTTTCCGGTTTTTTTTTTTAAATTAATTTTGTTATTTTTCTAGTCAATATTTGCAGGATAATATTCACAAAAATTCTTTTTTAAACTTATAATTCTCATGTGTTAGTTTTTTTTTTATTAGTGAATGAAAATGCTCTATGTAACGGTCTTGTATTTATATCCCATATGGTCTAGTGGCTAGGATATCTGGCTTTCACCCAGAAGGCCCGGGTTCGATTCCCGGTATGGGAAGTTTCTTTTTCCTATTAATTACGAATAATATCGTATTAAATAAGGGGAATACCCGGTTTTATTAAATAATTTTTTTTCTAGCTAGTACTTGCAGGATAATAATGACAGAAACTCTTTCCCATATGGTCTAGTGGCTAGGATATCTGGCTTTCACCCAGAAGGCCCGGGTTCGATTCCCGGTATGGGAAGGTTAATATTTTTGGAAACATTTTTCTTAAAACAGTCACTGGAGTTCTAATCAAGTTCCACTATGAAACCTGTTTATTAATTGTAAAATACATCAATTGTTGCTAAACAAAAATGCCTGTACAAATAAGATTTTAAAACACATTTCTTTATGCTTTGCCGTCGTATTTAAATTTGATCAACATGACTTCAATTTTTTTTATATAAATAGACACTGTCTGAACATTAATTTTATATCCCATATGGTCTAGTGGCTAGGATATCTGGCTTTCACCCAGAAGGCCCGGGTTCGATTCCCGGTATGGGAAAGTTTTTTTATTTTGATTTTGTTTGGTATTAAAAGAAAATAAAATTGATATTCAATATTGAGGATTAAAGTTTGTTTATAAATTTTTTTGTTTTGTTTTTGTCAACTTACCTCCAGCACACCATCCCAGGTTTGTATACCATCACTACTCTTAACGGGTATAGTGCCCTCGCCAGATTCAATCTTTGTACGCAATTGACCACGAGCTTTTCTACATTGGCCACGATCAGTTGGTAGTCATAGTAGTAGTGGTAGTGGTAATTGGTTTAGAGTTTGGTTTTGATTTTTTTTATTTATTGTTTTAATTTTTTGTTTTTCAAAATGTTTATTTTTTGTCAACACACATAAAAATTATTGGGTTAAAAGAAGTAGTTTGTGTTAGAAAAAAATAAATAAAAAAAAACGAAAAAAACATTTTTACAGCAACAATAATTAAGTATGAATTGTAGTAGAGTAGAGTAAAAGAGTATTTAAAAGAATTTTAAATGATTTATAACAAAAAAAAAAAAATTATAATAAAAACCGTTGCAAAAGAAAACAACTCAAATAATTTGATACTCAAAGAGAGAGACCGAACACCGAAGAACACAATGTTTTTATATTGAACGTGGACAACAAAAACGAAAATAAAAAGAGAAGTAGAGAGAGAGAGAGAGAAAGAAAACACGATTAATAATCGACAAACAAATTAAAATTTAAAAACAGAATTAAAGAACGATTTCCAATTATTGTTTTACTTTTGTTACCACAAAGTATGATAACAAGAAAATGACAAAATCTTAAAATAAAAAAAAAAATCTCTCCCACACGCATACTCACATACAGTGTCGAATTAAATAATGGGACTGATTTGAATTTTTGTTTGTTCATGCTTTGATGCTTTTTTTTACGTTTTAGCTTCTCATTGCATCACATTAATGCATATGTACATATATTTTTTCAAATGGTAATTAATCACGTAGATTTTTTCATCCCTATTATTCTTTTCAACGCTGTATGTGACGAGAAGTTTATGTAAATCGTTGTTAATTTATTATTTTTTCTTGAATTTTGATTTTTTTTTAACTGCTTTCATAAACATTGTGCGCGAATAATTAAATAAAAAAAAAAAAAAACGAATAAAAAAAAACGAATAAAAATAAAATAAAATCGTAATTAAAATAAATTTTTGAGAATTTTCAAAAATTTAAGTATTTAAAAATAAATCACATCCGGGTGGTTAAAATGGTTGGTGTATGTGTTTTATTTCAGCCAAGAGACCGTCAACATCCCATATGGTCTAGTGGCTAGGATATCTGGCTTTCACCCAGAAGGCCCGGGTTCGATTCCCGGTATGGGAAGATTTTTTCATCTTTTTTTTTTTTTGTTTGTTTAATTGATTTTTAAATACTTTAATTTTTGAAAACATCATTACCAAAAATTATTTTTCTATGGCTGTTTTTTCTTTACTCTACTTGTTCTACAAAAGAAATCATTATTAAAAAAATATTTAAAAATTTTCTTTTTGTATGTAAAAATAGATTTTTTTTTGGTAAATATTTTACGAAACAAGGAAAATTGTTTGAATAAAAAAAAAAACAAAAAAAATATAAATAATATATTAAAGTTATATTTTTTACCTATTTGGGTGTTTATCAACACTCGAGTCATTTTCGTGGGGACTAAAAATGCGAGCATCCCCACAAGGCGCTGTGTTAATGTACAGATGAAAATGTACACCGGTTTTCAATTTGTACGGGTATTGCGCATTTTCTTGGTTCCTCACGAAAATTGACTGATTTGCTGTTGCTATAAAAATAAATATAAAAATAAATTTTTGTTTTTATTAATGTCTTGGTTTCTTAACTTAATTTTTTTTTGTTTTTTTGTTTTTTTAGCTTCATTTATAAAAATGTTTTAAGAAAACAAATGAAAAATATTTATTTATTGAAATTTAAGATTAAAAAATTAAAAATAAAAATTAAATATTGTTGGGTGGTGGGTGTTAAAAATAATTGAAAACTTTCATTTACTTTCCAAAATCAAAATAAAATAACTAGGTATAGTAATTATTTTTCTGTTTCTTATAAAGTAAAGGTGTCGTAAATTTTTATCAAGTTATACTCAAAAAAATATTCCTTTTAATTTGCTACTAAACGGAATGAAAAAAATCTAAAATATAAGAATTTCTGTTATTAAAATTAAAAAATATTTAAAAATGAAATAAAATTTAAATTTTTTTAAAATAAAAAATGAAACTGGATTAATAACAAAATGAACAATTTTTTAATTAAATGAAATAAAAACATGAGAAAATAGAAATAAATATATGCTTTAAACTCTAAGCGTTGTTTATATCCCATATGGTCTAGTGGCTAGGATATCTGGCTTTCACCCAGAAGGCCCGGGTTCGATTCCCGGTATGGGAAGCATAACTTTTTAAATGTTTAAGAATCGAGAAGAAAAACATTACCTTAAATCTTTAGAATTTTTTTTCACACTTGTATTCTTCTTATGAATGATAAACAGATTATTTCATCAATATGTTTTAAGCCAGGTTTACACATGTTGATTCTTAATGAATTTATCTTATTTACACACACACAAATACACGCACAACATATATTAAACAATCATGCAGTCTGATATACATACATTGTATTATTTCTTTTATTAAAAACAACAAAAAAATTAAAAAAAGAAATGAAAAGAACATCGAGGTAAAAAATTCAAAATGTTTGTATTCCAAATGCTCTAGTGGCTAGGATATCTGGCTTTCACCCGGTGTGGGAACACTTTTCTTTTATTAATGACGATCAAAGCATACAAGTAATTATTTACAATTAAATATTTTAGTTCACATTTCTACGTGGTCACTGTATAATATATAAGCTTTCGCCATTCATAGCACTCCTCTGATTAACTTATAATTTGCAAGTGTTATTTTTTTCATTAGTGAATGAAAATGCTCTTTGTAACGGTGTTGTATTATATCCCATATGGTCTAGTGGCTAGGATATCTGGCTTTCACCCAGAAGGCCCGGGTTCGATTCCCGGTATGGGAAGTTTCTTTTTCCTATTAATTACGAATAATATTATATTAAATGAGGGGAATACCCGGTTTTTTCATTAATTTTCTTTTTTCTGGTCAATTACTTGCAGGATAATATTCACAAAAAAATCTTTTTTAAACTTATAATTCTCATTTGTTAGTTTTTCTTATTAGTGGATGAAAATTCCAATTGAAAACAATATCTACATATCCCATATGGTCTAGTGGCTAGGATATCTGGCTTTCACCCAGAAGGCCCGGGTTCGATTCCCGGTATGGGAAGAATTGTTTTTTTTTATCACCCAAAACTAAATAAATTGAAAAAGCAAGTAATTTTTTAACGCGTGAGGAAGTAGGAAGTAGATAGTTTTTATTGAAATTAATTTCATAATTTGTTCTGTATTCCTTGAAAAAGAAATTTGATATTACTTTGAGTTTTGTTCTTTAATAATTCACTGATATTATTTCACTTTACTGGCATATAAAAATGTGTAATATACTGTAATGAAATTTGTATCCCATATGGTCTAGTGGCTAGGATATCTGGCTTTCACCCAGAAGGCCCGGGTTCGATTCCCGGTATGGGAAGATAGTTTTTTTTACCACACTGTTTTCATTAAATTTCATTCAAAGAATGGTTTTTAAAATTCAAATGTATGTAATTGTGAAATTTTAAATATTTTAAAAATTTGGAATTAGCAAATTATTCTCAAATCAGCGGATGCTGTTTAATTCACAGTTCTTCAACATAAATTGTACGGTATGAGACCATTTATTTTATATCCCATATGGTCTAGTGGCTAGGATATCTGGCTTTCACCCAGAAGGCCCGGGTTCGATTCCCGGTATGGGAAGATAGTTTTTTTACCACACTGTTTTCATTAAATTTCATTCAAAGAATGGTTTTTAAAATTCAAAATGTATGTAATTGTGAAATTTTAAAAATTTGGAATTAGCAAATTATTCTCAAATCAGTGGATGCTGTTTAATTCACAGTTTTTCAACATAAATTGTACGGTATGAGATAATTTATTTTATATCCCATATGGTCTAGTGGCTAGGATATCTGGCTTTCACCCAGAAGGCCCGGGTTCGATTCCCGGTATGGGAATAATTTTCTTTTGCCTTATAATTTAATTAATTTTTTAATATGAAAAATGTTCAAAATATCTACTCTAGTAAGAATCAATCTATTAATGATGGCTGATCCATATCTTGCATTGCATGAGTGTGATTAGTGAAACATAAGAATTTCGTATTGATTCTTTTATCATTTTCAGATAATTTGAGTGTTTGTTATTTAATCACGCGTTAAAAATTAAGGCACCTGAAACCACAAATGGCACCCATAGTTCTAAATATTTTTTAATATCGAAATATTTGTGAATTATAAGGATCATGGATATAATTATGTCTGTTTCTGAAGCTCATGCATTTACTGTTAGAAGTAGCGAGTTTCGAATAGACATCTCTCCTAGGTAGCTGCAAAAGCAATCTCCTTTATATGATAGAATTTAAGGAACACATTCCTTAATGCAAATGATTTTTGAATTAAAATTTATTCGCTTTTGTCAATATTCTTGTATACTTTTGTAATTCGTAATAAAGTGAGACTTTAAACACGATTATCTCAAAGTTTCTTTTCGAACTGATTGACATGATACTTTAAAATCTAATTAATAAATGTTTCTTGTATCGTATTAACGTCTGAAATTTAGATAAAAATGGCGAAATATCATTAAATATTATCACAGAAAGTATACAGGTCTGTGCCAAATATCTTTGAGACTTGTTTGAAAAGTTTTAAATTTGTTTTAATCCCAGTATTGGACCTTGAAATTTAGAAGCATAATTTCTAAACTAATTTGAATTGATTTGATATTGAACTGATCAAAAATATATACACACATACATACATACATGTACTCTATATACGATATTAAACGATTATTTTGAGAACGACATCGATAAAATCAAATGATAATGATTGTGTGATGAAATAAAATAATATTGAGAAAAACAAAAGAAAGAAACAACAACATTCAGATTCCTTTTCAAGTGACAAACTAAAGCCAATACAAAAATAATTATTAAAATACAATAAGAAAACAAAAACAAAAACAAAAAAATAGAATTAAAAAATTAAAATCTTATCCATAAAAGCAGTCACAATATTTAAAAGAAATACAAACTAAATTAAAACACACATTATTTTATAAGAAATACTTTCGGGTTTTTGTTTAAGGATTTTTACAAAATAGTACAAATAGAGGGGAAAACATGCAGGCAGCATAACAAAAACAAATTTTAATTTCAATTTTAGCTTTTTTTTTGTGATTAATTACTAATTAATTACTAATTACTACTAAAATAGTTCTTTTTTATTAATTACTTTCTGTTTCAAGGCAAATTAGTTTTTTTTTCTTTCTTTAGTTTTATTCTAAAGCATACATTTAGGCCAACTTACCCTGATTAAAGTGTAGTTCCAATTGTGCATACAAATATTTCATAAAACAACGACGTGATACTATTTCAGCGTGTGAATCGTTAAGAACAGTACCATGAATGCTCATGTGCTCGCCACTCACGCATTTCGTACCAGTCGAAACTGAAATGACCTACAAAATAGGAGGGGGAAGGAGGATAATTATAATAGAGATCGATTATATGATAATTTGTTTCCTTTCTTTATATAGTATTTAATAAGGTATAGTATAATAATATTTAAAACTAAGAATTTTTCTTTCATACAAGTCTCAAATATACAAATTGCGAAGCAAGCATTTATCACACGTGGAGAGTTTAAAATGAAGCGAACATACATATTTTAGGAACAAAGGATTATCACAAGAATTCTTCTCACATATCGTACAATATTGTCATTTCTTGCTGAAACTAAATATGTAATTTGTCTACTAAGGCAGGTTCTAGAATGATAGGACTGCCATCGAACTATTTATCTAGAATATCACAATGATCCTAAAGTTTTGTTCTTTGATGGTTACTCGCCAAGTAGTTCTTCATGACACATATCGTACAATACTGTAGTTTATGGCTGAAAAGTTTCGAATGTAATGTCAAATTCGCAAAATGTCAAGATTGAAAATGTAAAAACTGTCATGCAATAGCAATATGTGTGAAATATATGATTCAAATATTTATAAATTGCATAGCGAAAGGTATACTCTACTGCCTGACATTATGGCATTATTCTTAAAATTAAGAATTAATTCCTCGAAATGTATACATAGCATAAGATTTTGGTCTTTTTTACTTTTGAAGTCAATAGTAGCTTCACTCGTTTATGGCAGAAGATGTATTTTCATCAATAGAGTTTAGGTTAAATTCGTTGGTAATTGAAGACGAAGTTTCAATTTCATTAAAAGAAGCGTTCAAATCGTTCTCTTACGTACCATTTACACCCCCTGGTATATACGGCCGAAAATAGGACTTAAATCCAATGTACGTCTATTATTTAGTCTGTTTCGACAGTGAATAGGAGAGGACAAAAAGTGTTCCTTAATGACAGAAGGACATCAAACTCTATTGATTCATTATAGTTACATTATAATGTTAACTTTGATTTACTGTTTTATCGACCCGGACAACTGAAAGTTATCTACAAAATTTAAAGGACTTGCCCCTAAGGAACAATACACATTTTGTTTTCGATTGTATTTATCCTTTAGCCACTTAAAAAGTATATTTAATTTTATTTAAAATTAAAGAATTTAATTTACTTTGTAAATGTATATAAATATGGTATTAATAGAGTGAGGGAGAGAGAGAGGAAATGTTATTGTAAATCTCTCAAAACAGAAATGGACTCGAAAACAATTTTTTAAATAAAAGCGGTTTGGATTTTATTTTTTTTATTTATCAGCAAATGCAAAAAATATCCCCATATGACCATGACATTTTGTTATTATCCTTGGTAAAGTAGTATAGAAAGGACAAAAAAGAAGGCCAAAACAAATAAGCAATAAAACTATTAACCCATAAAAGTACACGGAACCTGGTGTGTCAACACACTTGCTTATACAGTTGCAGTAACGGACTGTTTCGTCTTTAATTATGTTCTACAGTTACAATTTTACATTCGAAAATTAAAATTTGTGTCAACACGTCCGTCTCAATTTCTATTCTATGTTTGATATTCCATAAGAACGTGTACTTAATGAATAATAAAACCGAAAGGAAGGCAAAGGACTAGATTTCAGATAAAAGAGTCACAATTTTTCGTCTCAAGTTGTATTTAATTTAAACGAAATTAATAGTGGCCTACAACACCGTCTTATAGAGAATTTCCAGAAATCTTTTTTTCACGAATTTGCTGTCTATTGTTAAGGGTTAAATAGAAATTTATCACGATAATATGTACTAAATTTCCTTATTTTCAGCTCTCTTGTATACAACAAAGTACAGTGAAAAATAAAAATACTTTACGGATATGACAACAGAATGCAAATATTGTATGCGGAACAGCATTGAATATGTAAAACGTTTCCGCTAGCAGTTTTCAACTTACTTGAGCCTCATTAAAATTCATATTTTCCGTCATTACAATGCCGGCAAGAACTTTACGCCGCGAATATGACTCTTGACCTTTGATGACTTCCATAAATTTTTCCAAGACGAGGCGTCCAATGGTGTCGGCATGTATCTGGGGTAGTTCCATTGAGGCCGACTTGTCGTCCATGGGCAGAGGCAAACTTTTCTGAGGATGCATCATAGGACTGTAGGAGATGTTGCAGAGTGATGCTAATGCAGCTTTGGCCGCAGCATTTTTGGCTAATTTTTTTGAAGGACCTAAAAAACAAAACAAGACAAATTTAATACAAACACATATATTTATAAAATAAATAAATAAATAAAATAGAAAAGGAATTGTTTTTACGTTAATACAGTTAAAATTTGGTTTCCATGAATATACTCATTAAAGAGATCTAAAGACGGGGCTATACCCACTTAGTTAAACGCTTTTCTTTTTAAAAAAATTTCACCTCTCTGGTAAATTAAACCACAGAGTTAATTAAATTGACAGGCACAAGATGTTTCTGTCATCCAAAAAACGTGAATCAAGCTTATTTTTTTGTTTTTTAATTTGTGAAGAAATTAAATTGTTTGATTCAAACTACTCGGTATAGTGGCAGCAGTATACTTTAAATAAATTTTAAGAGGGCCAAAAAGATACGTACGGGCTCATGCATATCACAACTGAGAAAAACGTTGATAGTAAGAAGAAAAAAGGGCTTGATAGCAACCGCCACATATCAATTAATGATTTTGATGCGGGTACAGGCACTTTTTTAAAACTTTTTGGACCTGAAATCTGTATCAGTGAGGTAACTAACAGAGCTCTTGACTGCGCAGTATTGAACTCTTAAGATTAGTTTATCGATAAAATGCGAAAAAAAAATTTCACAAAAATTTTTAGAAATTTTCCTTCAAACTTCAAACTATACTCAGGACAGCATAAGCTAAGTGTCTACGACCTATGTTGTAATATCAGGACTACATAATGATTTTCTCGAAACGGTATCTTAAAGGTTAAAGTTTAAAATGTGAAAATTCTGATGGCAATCACGCTTTAAATCTCACCACACACGCCATTTTGAAATAGACACTTGAATCAACGAAATTCAATTGCAATCGAATGCAATTGAGTCTAATAGGGAGAGTAACTTTGAAGGTATGGAGGCCTGTTTATGATAAATCAGATGAGAAAACACTTCCAATTTATTTAATACCACAAAACGCATGATCGCATTCGTTCTCATTTGACGTTGTGGCAAGTCAACCACACTAGAATTTGGGTTAATTAAAGAGTTTTCTTGTATTTCTCTTTTTGCTTTCAAACGTGTTATATCCAGCTTTATTCATTTCAAGTTATTTCAAAGCGATTCCCCATAATTTTGTACAAATTTTAGATGATTTTGATACTGGTCAATAAACTACCGAAAGGAAAATGAGAATCAAGACACTGTATTTGATTATTAGAAAATATTTTATTACATAATAAATGTGGCCCTTAATGAGACCCTTCCGAATTCCAAAACATTTCCAGACACAATTTCTATTTGAAAACAAATTTTGTTTTTGCTTTAATAAAACATTTCCTGCTTGTATAATATTCTTCATTTTATTGGCGTATTTTGTTGTTACTTTTTCAATATTAAATCGTTTTTTCTTATTTCACAATTGCGTTTCATATGATTGGCATTGCCACAGTAGTAGCAACGAAATGCACTCTTACGCTCTTTATGCTCCTCTAATCGCACAGACAGTTGAAATGCTTCGTTAAAATCTTGCACTACGAAATCCCTTATTATGGTATCCCTGAGAGCAGAATTCCTTAATCCACTGAGAAATTGCAGCAAAACGATGCGATCATCTAAATTTCTTAATTTCCCCAAAGCTTTTAAGGATTTTCCAAATTGTTCAACAGTTTCATAAGGTTTTTGTCTACGTTGCATGAATTCCAAGTCCCTATAAAGTTGTTGTTTGGGGGAGTTTAAGAGCTGCGTTTGTAGCTTTTCAATGAGTGCAGCGTAGGAAAAATCCTTTTCTGTTTTCGGTGACAAGATACTTAACATGATCTCATAGAATTTCGGTGTGGATAAGCTAATCAAAATGGAAATCTTTTTGTCATCCTCCGTAATATTGTTGACTATGAAGAGATGATTTAAACGTTGCACATACAATTGTAAATTATTTTCATACGGATCAAATAATTCCATCGAGTTTAGATAATTCAATAACGGATTTTGATTCATTTTCTCCCTTTTTTTTGTTCTGAAAGATTTCTTTCAACACAATAATAATGTAGCGTTTGCAAGCGCGTCTGTTCGTTTTAAAATATTTTCATCAACTACTGGCTTGAAATTTAAAAGTGAACGCATTGATGTTGCATAGAGAATCGATTCGAGTCACAATAACAAAGTGGAAAGAAAAATAAACACAATTTATGGTTCTTGAGAAATTAAAAGATCGACAGTTTCTTATGTTTGTGGAAGTGGAAGCGTAACCCAGCAAACGTTTTAGAAATACTTAAAACGCAAAGAAACTGATTGATAGAATCTCTGAACAAATCGATTAGTAGTTTCTGATCTACATATGCAGACCATATTTTTTTCTTTTTATTTTGTTTTCAATTACTTACCAGTTCCATCAAATTTACTATTGTTAACGGTAACTGTCATCTTAAAGCGACAATTATTTTGGGCCCCATCTATGGTTGAGCATTCGAAATGGACATCCGTGAATAGTTCATACAATAGCATAACAGGTCCCTTGTCCGGTACTTTCTTTTGGCCATCGACACTTAACGAGCTTTTATTAGAATCTAAAGTTAATAAAAGCGAAAAAGCATTAGTTTTACTCACTCTCTCTCTCTCTCTCTCTATTTATCTATCTGTTTAACTCATACAATACATATCTTTATTATATATGTATTTACAGAATTTATTATTTTTCATTTTATGTTTTATTAATATGTAAATAAATAAATAGCAAAACATTGAATTTATTTATTCGTAATAATTTCAATGTGTAAAACACTTTGGAAATTATTGGGGAAGGGAAATGAAAGTGATTAGTGGGTGGTGGTTGTCGTAATTGCTGTGGTTGCTGTTAATTGGGATACAAGAATATTCTTGGGGTATACATTTCAAAAGTGACTGATTGGAGGGAGAAGGGGAGTGGGGGGAAGAGGAGAAATTTTGAATTTGAGCATGAATACAAATAAAGGAAATAAACAAAGGAAAATTATAATAATAAGGGAAGAAGAATAATAAAAAATAAAAAAAATTAAAACAAGAAAAAAACTTGAAAATAACAAAATCGGGGAAAAACTCGTATAAAATTGAAAATTTTATTTAAACACAGCACTCAAGCAAAAACACAAAAACTTAAATTAATTGAAAAACTTTATAAATACCTGTACCCCTGTGTAGCTATTGTAAATTGTGCAGAAACAAAATAAAAATTTACTGACACTATGTGACACCCACCCTATAATTAAAGGTGAAAACATTGTACCCGCAAACACGATTTCAATATATTTGCCGAACATTGTCCAAACAGTAGAAAACAGATTTAAATCCAAACGAACAAAACTACGTAGTTCCTCTTTCATTCCCAATGCCTATAATCTAATTAATGTACGCATCCACCGATTCAAATCTGTCCTTTCCGTTATGCTTATACCACCAAACACATCGCTAAACATTATTTTTCTCAATAGCGGTCGAAGAATATAAAACTTATGTTATGACTCCTGTCATAATGATGTAACCAGGCGGTTTCGATGTTCAGCAATGTCTCTACAATATGTGATGAAATATATTTTGGCTTTATTTTGTATGCGTGGTTCTCTATTAGACATCACTCTAGGTGTGGCCTAAAAGAAGTTAAGGAAGGCAGAAGATGTTTGGTTGGTGTCTTCTCCCTCTACCTAGCTACCTACACTGCATGATTTAGGACTGACTCATACCCGAAATATGTAAAAAAAGCATCAATTCATCAAAGTGGTCCCCCACTGCCGTGACACTTTTTCATTTAAAACTTACCCTGAAAATGTGTATTCAAATAATTGCCAATTATTTTGTAATTTTTTACGCTAAAAATCTTAACATGTTCCAAGGAAGCAACCAATAAAATATCCTTCATTAACAAGTTTAAATGTCGTACATCTCGGCTTATACTAGAGATCAGATGTGCTAAATTCTCATTGATATTCAAGCAATTGTTGCAGAGAAAAACTATATTTTTGCTTAAAGCCAGCACATTGCCGACGATCACGTCATCTCTAATATCGCTGCAAACGCGATGATATTTGCTTTGGCATACACTACACTTTACGACATTTTTGCGAATATTTTGCAAACACTTGGCACAAACGCCTTTAAGAGCGGGTTTCATAGTAACTGAACGAACGAACGGACGATCTCCGTGTTGAATGGAGTGTAAAATGATACTGAATTGCATTGAAAAACCACAAATAATTGCAGGCCAGTGCTTGAAGCATTATTACTTGTGGCTCTTAATATATGTATATGTACGTTAGTTGGAAAGAACTGATAACGATACAGAGCAGTTTTTCGTTACGTAGTATTTATGCATATACTGGGAAGTCCCAATTTCATTGAAAAATCAATCTGCTTAGCAGACAATAGTACTGTGCAGATTTCAATACAAAGCAAAAAATTCTAAAGATAAGCTCTCACACAGTAAACAAAGTGCAATCGATACTGGGAAATAATTCAAGCATTAGATTGAACTTTTAAGAATTTAAGAATCAAGTAGCATGAGATAATATTTAACTAAACTCTCTGAGTGTCTACACGAACAGAAAAATCTACTCGACATAGGAATATTCAATATACTAGTTAATAGACGTTCCGAATGGGTTTTTTATTATGCCTGAACGAAACGATATTCGATTCGAATATTACCCTTAAATACCCGGTATTACCAATGTAATGTATAGTATATAGTACGATCTATGTACAATTTTAGTCTCAGACTTAAGGCAACAATATCTGTTTGTTAACCTCTAGATAATATTCTATCGTCGCATTGTTCACTATAGAATAGCCTACGTTTATTTTTTTTCACGTTGTGATCGTTACTCCTATCCAGCTAGCGCACCCTCATGCCCAAGAGAGTTACATGCAGATCATTTTGAAGAATTGGTTTATTTATTTAGTCAGCATTATTCCATCCCATCCCATATGGGCTAGGATATCTGGCTTTCACCCAGAAGGGCCGGGATCGATTCCCGGTATGGGAAATAATTTTCTATTGATCTTAAACATTTAAACTTTCATGGCTTGAACTGTTCTAGTGAAAGGTATTGGATCCGTTTTATAGGGTGTTTTTTTTATAGAGGTATAGAACTTTAAGTTGGCATTACTTTTCAAGATGGCGACCGATTTAACAGCTGTCAAGTGATTTATTCTCAGTTTGGTTTGGCAATTCATCATGAATAGACTCACGCCTGAACAACGCTTGCAAATAGTTCAATTTTATTTCGATTTATTGAAAGACACGTTTGGTGACCGCCTAATTTCACGTTTTGGACCTGTGAATTGGCCTCCGAGATCTTGTGATTTAACACCGCTAGACTACTTTCTGTGGGGCTATGTAAAGTCATTGGTCTATGCGGTAAAGCCAGAAACGCTTGACCATTTGGAAGACAACATTCGCCGTGTTATTGACGATATACGGCCACAAATGTTGGAAATAGTCATCGAAAATTGGACGTCCAGATTGGACTACATCCGCGCCAGCCGTGGCGGTCATATGCCAGAAATCATATTTAAAATGTAATGCCACAAGATTATCTTTCGGATAAATAAAATTCATGTCAATCGAATAATCCATCGTTGTTTTATTGCAAGTTAAAGTTCTATACCTCTATAAAAAACACCCTATATAACAGAGATACACAAAAGTTTTATTGACATTGGCGTACGCCATCCACAGAGTAGTATGTGAAATATTTACGGATTACGGATCAATTGAATCTGGTACAATAACTAAATTCAAGAAGTTAAGATGGAATGTTGGACGTTCTCTCATGAGGATAAAAATGCAATGTAATAAGACTAGGTAAATACAGCCTACCCTAGTTATTCAAAGAACATGAGCGGCGTTAAATCTTTATATAATTCATCTTAGAAGCCTCAAGCTTCTCCGTGTATACACGCTCAGAAGCGAAAATATTCTACAACAAATCTTGCAAATGACAGAACAACTTCTGTAATGATGAGAAGATCGGGAACATATTTTCTGTTTCGTATACTTATGAATCTGTGGCAAAAGATTATAGCGGAGGTTGTCGGAAATAATTGCTAAATTTGGATAAAATCTATGGCTTCATACAATGGTACTGCAATTATCAAATCAGCTGCTAATATAACTTCCGCTAACTTTCTAATTCTCAGTTAAGGTTTTCCGAATGGACAAGGCTTACTATATTATAACAATGTGGTGGGTGGTTTTCCTTTGGAAATCCAGAGATTGCTATTCAAGTAAAGCAGTTTTTGATCAACTCGGAACAGACATTCAAATAATTGAACTCTTTACACTTCAAGTCTCCATAGGAGAGTAGTTGCAAGTCAAAATTTAAAATTTTAGAAAATTTCAACTTATAAATTTGTTGAAGTAATTTGAACTTAAAAAAACCAATTTCGTTTCAAATCATTAAGAAAATTAATTAAAAAAAATTAAAACAAAATCAAAGAAAAATAAACAAAAAGAAAATTAAAACAAAACAAAACAAAACAAATACTTGCTTGACTTCATGCTCAATACAATTTTCTCAAACAATAAATCTTTGGTGTTGGTGTTGTTGTTGTCGTTGTTATTATTATTGTTGTTGTTGTTATTGTTGTTGGAAGTAATAAAAATAGCATTTTTAGATGCAATCTGTTTGGCGATCTTAGCAGCACGCTTAGAGTGCTTCAACCAATTATCAACAATTTCAACCAATTCAGTCTTTGTTAACGACTCAACATCCAACGCATGTTGAGATGCATTCGGTGGTGATTGGATTTGATGGTTTGATGGTTGTGTTGTAATGATATTGCAACAAGCAGTAGTACTAGCAATAGTGGTAGCAGTAATATTAGGGGAAGTGGTAGTGATAATAGAGGATGCACATGTAGTTGCACTAGGTATAGTAGTGGTAGTAGTAGTAGTAGTAGTAGTACTATTGGTAGTATTTGTTGTAGTACCATTATCCAAATGTTCGTCACTGGTAAAATCCAAATTACAGGCCGGTTTTAATGGAGTCAAGACAGCACCGTCCTTGAATTGTATAAAACTGCGTAAAGCTGTAGCAGCCGCTTCAATACGAGCAATTTTTTTACTACGTCCCTGTCCCAAGTATTTCTGGCCATCGACCTAAAAATGAAAATAAAAGACGAATACAAATTGATGAATATTATGATGGATCTTTCAAATATAGAAGAAATTAAATAACAAAACAAAAATGAAGAAAAACAAAAAGAAATAAACTTTCAAGAGTTTGATATTTGATTTCAGTGTTAAAGCAACAGCAGTGGCTAAGTAAATAGTAATACTTATTAGAAAAAGAAAAAAGAAACATTGAAATGAATTACTTATTCCCTATACTGCTTACAAAAGAATAATACAATCAACGAAATGTTTAACATTATTGACTAGAGGACGTGTATTTAGCATTGAGACAAGTATAGTATGTGGAGGTTAAGTTGAACAATTGTAATACGTCCGAAAGGAGAGAGGATAATAGAGGAGATAGAGAAAGGAAGAATAAGGAAGAATAAGGAAGCAGAGGAATGACACAGACCACAAACACACAAGAGAGCACGACTAGCACTTTTCAACCAGGTGAAACTAATAAAAATGAATATGTAGAGCCTTAATGTTGGCTCTCGACAAAGAATTTAAACCCACGCAGAAACCCTTGCCAAGGGACCTCAACATAAATCTACTAAGGGCTGGATAGTTACAGAGAAGGTCTTCCATAGTTGCTAACCCCTCCTCGTCGCAACATACCATGCAATAGTCCGGCTGGGATATGTTCCAGATTCTTGTCAGCGAAAATAATCCCGCAGTAGTAGGCCACAGACAGCTAGAAACATAACAACCCGATCCATTCCCTCAACACCTCTGCTCTTTCCCCTTGAAAAAAATAATATGTACTTGGGAAGGATTGATTACTCGATTAAACGGGATGATATTTTCTAGATTCCCTCGAAAAGACTTACAGACACTCGCCTTACTAGAGTTCGAACCCCGTCAAGCAATCATTGGCGTAATTATTTTTTATAAGACCAGGCTTAATATGAATACCATACATATGGACATACATACATAATGCGATCGTCAGATATTTCGCTATTCTCCTTGCGGAGGCTGTCGTTTAGCAGCACAATTATAATTTTGTATACGTATGTATGTATGTATGTATGTATGTATAGACATACTATATGTATTGCTGATACAGGCAAATCTTGAATTTGATACTTTTTATGCATTTCAAGAAGAAAAATAAATCTTAGTTGCCAGCAATTGTGTGTGCTCATAAAACTTAGACCATAAAAATATTCCATAATTATGATATCAATCAAGCGTTAAAAATGCACCACACTCTTCCAAAGAGAAACTATAAAGCGTAAGCACGCATATGTATATGCACGTAGCAGTACTTAAATGAATTCTGTACACTTTAAAGTGTACTCTTCATATTTACATAATTATAGGCATTCATACTCTTCTAATGAATGAAATTTAAAAATGATTTCAAAATCTTTTCTTATGCAGAACATTATTCATACATATATGCATATAGACAACATACACACAAACATTAAAATGTTCGTCTACTGTTTAAGAGGAACAATTACAATTCGAAGCCCACTGCAGCATAGCATTACCCATACCCATAGCAGTAGCAGCATTAGCAGTTGTTATTGTAAAATAAGAGTCAGTAGAAACTGCAGAGAAAACACTTTTACTGCAGGACTATTAATTAACGACCATAACTAATGCATTTGCTGCACAAGTACATGGATTGTTTACAATTGTTTCTCTGGGTCATCTGATGTCACAAACAAAAATAGAGGCCAAAACTGACCGACAACAGCACGTTGAATTTGATTAGCATCCCAAGATTTGCTGATCAGCTTTTTTTTTATTTGTTTCCGTAACGACATCACAGAAAATTCTTGCCTTGGTATTATGACAAAAGGCCTCTCAGTATTATATTCTTTAAAGAGGCCCAAATGGGTACTCACTGGGTAATATATGTATGTGGGAAAAAATTTTTATGGACAAACGCTTGATGATTAAATAAGAAATTCATTACTACCACATGAAATTATAAGGGACCTCCAGCCAACTTTCCGGTGCTATTTCTTCAAATTTTTAAATTCTTTGGCCTTAGGGATCTAGCTGACCTTACCGTGTTTTAACATGCTCATTCATTTTGAAACTTATTTCTATTACCAGTTGTTGTTTTTAAAATTTGTTGATGACTTTTTGGTTATTTGCAAAAGCAACCAATTATAAAATTGAAAAATTAAAAATGACTGGGTTTCTTTTTTATAATTAATATTCTTTATTTTGCGTCTTCTCTATACGGTTGTAACAGAACGAATGATCTAGAAAGTTCTCGTCATTTTATTAACGCGCGTTTTCGATTTTTCCTTTACTCGCCGGAGTTGCCATACCTATTGCCATTTGCCAGGCTTACCAGATGTTTTCGTGGGGATAACCCCCACATTACTCCCCCTTAAATAAGGTTGTTATGCAACAATCTGGACGTACCTTCTGGGTTTATTTAACTCTCTTCCTGATCGTGACGTTTTGGGCAGAGTAGCTGAATTCTCCGTTGAATGTTGTTCTCTAGGCTTGTTGGTTGGTTGGTAGGTTTGTTGTTGACCTGTAGTGCTTAATTTTGGAATCTCTGGTCGGTTTTCGTTGGACATAAACGCAGCTTTAACTCTGTCTATGCTCACCTTGACGTTCTTGCCTCTCACTTTTATTTCAAACACCTTGTCTGTTCGATTTATGACCTCATATGGTCCATCATAGGGCGCTTTTAACGGAGGTCGTACTGAATCATCTCTCAAGAAAACATGTGTGCACTTGGCCAATTCTTTTTGTATAAAAACATTTTGGTGTGAATGATTCGACGTTGGGACTGGCTTCAGCTTATTCATTACGGCGCGCAGCTTTTGTACGTACTCACTTTCCACGTATTCATTTGTCTGTGCCTCAAAGAATTCACCCGGTAATTTAATTGTGGAACCGTATACCATTTCTGCTGGCGAAGCATTTAGGTCTGGTTTGAAGGCAGTCCTTAGACCCAATAATACTATTGGCAAGCTATCGGTCCAATTTGACGATGTATGGCACTTGATGGCCGACTTCAGGGTGCGGTGCATGCGCTCTACCAGGCCATTCGCCTGTGGGTGGTAGGCTGTTGTATGAAGGTGTTTTGAACCCGTCAGGTGAGTAAGTTCCTTGAATAGTTTCGATTCGAATTGTCTGCCCTGGTCAGTAGTTACAACAGCTGGCATACCATAATGAGAAATCCAACCGCTTACGAACGCCCGTGCCACTACTTCTGCTGTTATATCTTTTATTGGAATCGCGACTGGCCAACGACTAAATCGGTCTACACAGGTTAAGCAGTATCGAAAGTCATCACATAACGGTAATGGACCCACTATGTCAATATTGACATGTCGAAATCGTTGATCTGTAACATTAAATTGTTGTAATACACTTCGGTTATATTTACCTATTTTTGTCCTCTGACACTCATGGCAGGCTTTTGTCATTCTACTGATATCACTCTTCATGTTCTTCCAGACAAACCGTTCGGTGATCATCTTAACTGTTGAACGTTTTCCGGGATGAGAAATGTTATGAATTGAGTTGAACACTTGTGACCTGAAAGGTGGAGAAACATACGGACGAACTGTGGTTGTTGACACGTCACACCATAACGATATTGATGATTCCGGTAATCTGATGAGCTTTAATTGTAACGTGGAGCTTTTCTTCAATTCTTGCAGCTCACTATCTTCTTCTTGGCTTAGAGCCAGTTGCTGAAAGTTTATCTGGTCTGCATTGAACATGGCCTCAACCCTCGATAGTGTATCGGCGACAATGTTGTCTTTCCCCGAAACGTGTTGGATGTCCGTCGTGTATTCACTGATAAAACTGAGTTGGCGTATTTGCCTTGGTGTAGCCTTTTCGGGATTTTGTTGAAAAGCAAATGTAAGTGGTTTGTGGTCGGTTTGTATAGTACACTCCCGACCGTCGATGAAGTGTTTGAAGTACTTGACTGATTGGTATATTGCTAGTAATTCTCTGTCGAAAGTACTATACCTCTTTTGAGTCTCCGACATTCGTTTTGAGAAAAAACCAAGCGGACGAAGTTCTCCTTTTTGCACCTCGTTGATTACAGCGCCTACACAAAAGTTGCTTGCGTCCACCTGGAGAACCAATTTCGCGTTTGGAGAAGGGTGCACCAATAATGCTGCTTTGGCAAGGCTATTTCTGCATTCCTCAAAGGCTGATATAGCTTCTTCATTCCATTCTATTGGCGTTCTGTCATTCTTTTTATTAGTTTTGATTAGTTTTTGTAATTGGCCTTGTTTATACGCGGCATGTGGAAGAAAACGTCTGTAGAAATTAAGCAGGGCTATAAATCGTCTTAAATCACAGGTAAGCATCGGTTTTTTAAAATTCAGAATCGCTGAAACTTTTTCTTGAGTAGGTAAAATGCCATCTTTTGTTATTCGATGTCCTAAAAACGTTATTTCACTTTGTCCGAAGACACATTTCGAAACTTTTAATTTTAACCCTTGCTGCTGTAGACGGTCGAAGACGATACTCAAATGTTGGACATGTTCCTCTATACTTGTGGACGCAACACAAATGTCGTCAATGTACACCGTTACGAACTCTAGGTCACGAAAAATTTGGTCCATATACCTCTGAAAGGTTTGACTAGCATTCCGTAGACCAAATGTCATAACATTGAATTGGAATAACCCAAACGGTGTAGTTATAGCGGTCTTTTCGCGATCCTCTGGTGCAATTGGTACTTGATGATAGGCCCTCTCCAGATCAAGGGTGGTAAATACCGACTTGTTATGCATTCTGTGTGATATGTCATGTACGTGGGGTATAGGGTACCGATCAGGTTTAGTTACTGCGTTCAGACGCCTGTAGTCACCGCATGGCCGCCATTCTCCCGCGGTTCTCTTTTGAGCCATATGGAGTGGGCTGGCCCATTGTGAGTTACTGAGACTGCATATACCTTGTTTTAGCATATATTCGAACTCCTTTTTTGCCAGAGCGAGTTTTTCTGGATTCAACCTTCTAGGCCTTGCAAAGATTGGCGGTCCCTCAGTAACGATGTGATGGCAGACAGCATTTGGATTCTCCGAATTTTTGATGTATTTGAAAGGCTGTGTTAAATCCTTGTACTTCTCCAGAAGTTGTTTTATCCAACCTGTTTCTGCTGGCGAAATTGTATGTATTTGTTCCTGCTGACTTTCCCCCAGCTTAACGTTGGCCATGAGATTGGTTTTGCTGTCGATTAATTTTCTTCTTCGTACATCAACGATTAGGCCGTACTCATGCAAAAAATCGACGCCTATGATCGGTTTGGTGACGTCAGCAATAAGAAACTCCCAGTCCATTTTTCTTCGTAATCCGAAGTCGACCGTAATAATTTTTGTTCCGTACGTCTTTATAGGTGTGCCGTTTGCTGCATATAGGTTGTAAGAGAGTGGTACGTTTCGTTTTGTGGGTGGTACAACTGAAAAATCGGCGCCGGTGTCAATTAAATATTTAATTTTTGATTTCTGGTCTGTAATAAAGAGACGACGGCTTTCTGCAGCCCCTACTCTGTCCGCCGCCGGTGACAGAGTGGCCGTTAGTTTTCCGGCTTCAAATTTTTGAATTGGCAAGGTTCTTCACATTTTCTTGCCTTATGACCAAACCTGTAATGAAATTTACAAAAAGGAAAACGAACTTTCGGCCTTGACTTACTTCTTCTTTGTTGTCGACTACGTTCCATTGAGCGGCCTCTATCACTTTCGCCAATACGCAAATTTTTAATTTCTCTTCGGAGTTCTTCTATTTCGGCTTTAAGACTTGCATTGTGTTGAATAGATGATATTGAAGAATAGTTTTGCACTTCCATTAGCTTGTCAGCCTGTAACGCCATTTGCGCAGAATTACCGTCTACGATTGCTACCACCGACCGAACTGTTTCTGGTAATCTTTCCATCCATAAGGATTTTAGTGCATCATCTGATATTTTGTTGCCTGCTAAGTCCTTCATCCTTTTTAACAGCTGTGACGGCTTAAGGTCTCCAAGCTCGATTTCCTGAATAAGTTTTCGTAGTTTTCGGTGATCAGAGTCTGTGTACTCAGCAATAAGGGAACTCTTTATGGCCTTGTATTTGTCTGTGGATGGAGGGTTGCGTATAATGTCAGCAACTTGCATCAAAAACTGTGGTTCCAGTGATGAGATTATGTGGTGGTACATTGTATCGTCTGACCTAATGCCGGCAACTGCAAATTGTGACTCCATTTGAATAAAGAAAATGTCCGGCTGTTCCTTGCAAAATACTGGCGGCTTGACGCCCACTCTAAATATCTCGCGGCCACTTTCGCCGTTTTGTCCACCCGTGTCCTCAACGGAATCTAATGGCATGGAGCCCTCGTCGCTGTTATGTGCTGCAGTTGTTTTTCTTTCCATGTTCATTTTATTTTTCGGGGTCACCACTTTGGTTATTTGCAAAAGCAACCAATTATAAAATTGAAAAATTAAAAATGACTGGGTTTCTTTTTTATAATTAATATTCTTTATTTTGCGTCTTCTCTATACGGTTGTAACAGAACGAATGATCTAGAAAGTTCTCGTCATTTTATTAACGCGCGTTTTCGATTTTTCCTTTACTCGCCGGAGTTGCCATACCTATTGCCATTTGCCAGGCTTACCAGATGTTTTCGTGGGGATAACCCCCACAACTTGTTTAGCCTGATGCCAGTGTTACCAAATGGATTTTTTTTCTTTAGTGTCTAACAGCCCCTAGACTGATACTAAAACTATCTATTAAATGCATCTTAGTTGTCCCTTAGTAACAAAATTGTAATGGGCCTCCTGGAAAACACTTTATTCTGTGTTAGATTCGCAAGTCCAGTTATTGAATATAAGAACATACGCTTTGAATTCGAAAACTTTTTAAATGTTTAAATAAATTAAAATGTATTTTAAACAACACTGCACTAGTCTGAGAGTCCGTCTCCCTTTAACATTTCCTTCAGATAAAAGTGTTCAAAATGAAAAAAATCTCTTTCTGTTTGGCATTTAGGGCTTGTAAATTGTGTGTGTGTGTGCATAAATTTGGCTTCAATTAAGTGTTCTTTGAAGTATGGAAATAGTTTTTAAAAACTGCCAGTCAGTCGTTGTTAGTGACAGTGACAGATATTTTGTATTTTTATTATTATTTTTTTTATTGTTTTTTAATTTTAAATGTGAATTTAAATTAAAACAACGCACACTTACACAGTTACAAATAAGATTTTACGCTGCTATTGTCCATTATACATACAGCAAACGAGGCAACAAAATTTTTAAAGGAAATGTTAAATGCCTACACATGTAAATGTGGCCAAAGGCAAGGACTTTAAACGGTCATAACTTGAGATTTAAATACTCGTTTATTTTCCCGCAAACACTACAAACTATCTATCGTCAGTCCAAAATCGAATAAAAAAAGAGAAATTTTTTAAGTAAACATAGCACATGAGAGCCACCCACACACAGTACAGCTTAAATAAAAATTACAATGAAAAATACACATACACACACACCCACAAGCGCATACAGACGAATATAGGAAGTAAAAAATGTTTTAATGTTATTTGTATGTTTGATGATGCATTAAGAGCGCATAAAAAAGGGAAACAACAGAAGAAAAAATATTTTCAATATAAAAAAATAAAAGCCACCCTCCAGAAAAAAAGAAACAACAACAAATCACTTCATATGTAACTTTCCAACATTGCAGCAACACTAAATGCAGAGAAATTGTAACAAAATTGCATTAAACACACATACGCGCAAACATACATACATATGTATGTACGTACACTCGCGTACATTTAAATATAAATTTTGTATGAGTATAACGAGTACCAACAACAACAATAAAATGAATGGCTTACAAAATAACAAACAAACACACTCACAATCTCATTTCATGTAAACGAGAGAGTTCAAAGAGTAAAGAAAGCGTGTGTTTAGTTTGGAAACTGAAAATAGGTACACAGTGTTGCCATTTACTAAATATTAACGCAACAATAACAGGACATTCTAAAGCATTTTTCTTTTTATCAAATTGTCATTACATGTACGAGAAAAAAGAAATTCATGGTTTTCTCATCAAAGGAGAACTTTAAGAATTTGTAGTTGGCGTTGGTAGGATAGTGTTGGAGAGGTCGGATAGTGTTGTAGAGCTACAATTTTCTATAAAAGAAATTATCTCATCTTTTATAGAATATCCTATAGAATTTAAAAGCCGAAAATAAAAACCGTATACAGTGAGCGTCAAAAGAAGCTGTACATTAAAAAAAAAAATGGGCACTCTCCTTAAGCGCTAAAAGTTGAGTTTGCTGATTGTTAGAATTTTATCCGTATTGTGCCGTTTCTTTTGACGCTCACTGTATGTATAGTATGTAATTAAGTCAAGAAAGAAAACTGCATAAGTTCTCACGGTTTTAATTACTTTAGAGCCATAGAATTAAGGTAGAAAACTTTATTTCCCTCAAACGGTACGAAAAGAAGGACAGAACTGCAAAATGTTCTCAACATTCATTGGTTTAAGCAAATTCATCATTTTTAAGATGAAAAAATACCGTTAGAGAGTGTATTAACCACTTAAGACAGCGATAGGTTTGTTTACGGTCTGTAATCTTATCACACTATCATAATATTCTATTCAAGACAGAAAAGCTTCGTCAGTATCCACCTAAATATTGGCTAAATATTCACTTTCCCAGCAATTTGCATCACTAAAATTTAATAACAAATCCAGTAAAGTATCAACAGAAGAAACAAAACAGTCCAATGGCAACACCAACATGCATAAATGCGATGTTTGTTGTGTAAATAAATCTAATGTTTATTGTTGTTGTTGATACACTGATAGTTGTTGTATGACTTTATTTAAAGTTTTCTGTGTGGGTTTTTTTTTCTTCTGCAAAACAAAAAAACTATCAAATATTTATGCAATGCAATAACACAACATTTCAGTTACATACTCTTACACTTCCCCTCTCACTTGTGCTCTTCAATACATTACAGTTACATTCTATTATTATTCATGAAAAACTCTCTCTCTCTCTCTCTTCTTTCTCTCTCCATCTTGGTAGTTATTTATGCTCATGTAGTGGAACAACAGCAAAAATAGCGGACAATACAAGCAAAAAAAGAAAGAATATATGATGGTGGAATCGAAACCGGAAATAAAGTTTTTGTTAGCATTTTGGGTGTATTAGTCAGTGAGTATGTATGCGTGAGTGAGAGAGAGAGAGGGAAAGAATATAAGTGTGCATGTGTTGTATTTAAAAACAGACATTAAAATCCCAACGTTATTTTGTTGTGTATGTTTTTTGGTGGTATGCCAGGCCAAATTTATTTTTTGTTAATTTTTTTTTCTTTGCTTTTATAACATGAGAAGGACTTCAGCTAAGGATTAAATATTTACGAGGGCTGTTAAAAGTAACAAATTTTGTTAAAGACATAAAAGCTATTTAATTTGGCAATATGAGAGCATATACTTGGTAAGTTTAATACAGAATTTTATATTCCATAATTCCTTTTATGGCCAAGAGTACGTATAAACACAATTTTAATATTTGTTATTATTTTTACTTTTTGTAATTATTTATGTAACAAAAATATCGTATACTGCTAAAATGCGTTACTTGTAGAAAAGAGATGCCAAGTTTGGCGCTGTTAGGATTCTTTAGTGATAAACAATCTTTAATTTGTAAAACATTCACGATGAATTCAAGAATTCCAATATAAAATATGCCGTATTGAGCCGAGCTTTGTTGTTTGTTTGGTTAACGTGGCCAGCTAGATATATCAGGTAAGATCCTGTAGAAAAAAAAACTACAACAATGGCTTTCAAATGCTAGAAAGGTCTCTTACATCGGCACAGCTACGACAGTTATTGCGACTGTAGTCTAGTTCGTATAGCTTGATCTTTCGACAAATACAGCCGAGATATGTACGTGCCTATTACTGCTATTATCCACTTTACTTTTTCAAGAATTTAAGAAATGATTACCAACCTTTATGCCTTTAAATGTTACTACAGATTTAAGGAATCTTGGCTAACACCGCGTAATATTATACTCTTCGAATTGTAGAAACTACAGAATTCATCTAATCGATATAGTTTTTATTTCATACTGTACTAAAACAGCTCCACAATTAAGTGAGCGAAAAGTTCAAGCTTTCGTTGCATCATTACTTATGATCTCCTGTCTCTTACGCTTAGAATTTATTTCCTAAAGGAAAAATATATTTTTTATTGCAAATCGCAAGTTTTTAATGTAAAAAATTATTTACACACAAACACTACTAATACCCCTTAAGATATGCTTTGTTTTTAGTAAATCTTAAAATAATGGAAAATAAATGCGGTTGGTCCCTCTCTCTCTCTCTCTGTCACATAGAATTGCTCTGTCACATATGTAACTTATACGAGAGAATTGTTTGTTTTACAATTAAATCAGGAGATATGATATGCTACCAGTCAAATTTGTTAATATGTACCACCATAGAGAAGCCCTGAATTAGGCAACGTTTTTTGCAGACAATTTCGATTTATAATTACAATACACATTTGTGTAAAAAGACGGAAATTAAAACTGAAAAAATAAGCACCGAAGTCTATGGAAGTGAGCGCTACAAAGGCACTTAAAATTTTAACAGTCGTATACGGTGAATCTGCTCAGAATATATTATCTGGTATTATTTAATGGTATAGGACTCTCGAACAAAGACAGTCATCATATCTACTTCGTTCTGAACACGGCACTATGTGCTTAACAAGGCTGAAGAAATAAAAAAATCTTCAAATTACCGTAAAGTGGCTAAGACATTTTCCTAAAACTATATTACAATCACACATTTTCTCCAGTTTTAGTTTAGTTTTGGTCTGATAAAAATATTCTAGTCCATCGAATTGGATCGAACCCAAGCCATTTCTGAATCGGATGGCAAGTGGGTTACTAACGACAATGTTAGCAAAAAAAACAAAACATCCTTTTATACATCCTGTGTATAAATTTTTCGAAAATTAATTCCAATTCGAATTATTTTCCATTTTTAATTTTTTTTTTTTTTTTAATTTTCGATTTAATTTTACATTCGCATTAAAATAAACACTCAATTAGTGTCATGTGTGTTATCAATAAAAATAAAACATTTCGTTTTTAAATACACAACCGTACGTACATATAGGGTACATACATACATGCGTATGTACATCCGTATATACAGTTCCATTCAAATACAGATAAACTGGCATATCAACAGACATTCGCATGTATTCCCACATGGCCAATATTTATTGGCAAATAGACATAAACATGGTAGGGAAACAAGTGCCAAAAATAAAACGAAGAAGAGAAAAAAGTGCCACAATTTCACAGCAGAGCGAGAGTCACTAAACCAATAATAACAACAACGATAACAACAGCGATAACTGCAAACAAGACAACAAAATCACACACTTATCTGTCGCTCCCTCTCACACACACACACTTTGTCTCTGTGATGCAAACAAAACACACACACACATGTTAAACCAAAAAGAGAAAAAAAAGAACAAGGAACAAAAGCAACATTAAATGATAACAACAAATACAACGAATGGCCTAAAAATAACAACTGGCAGTCATGCCATAAGGCAAACTATAGTCAACCGTAAAGTATGCAACAGAAAACGAATATGAGAATCGACTAAATGGTTAGTCAGAGTATTGGTTGGTTGGAAACGACAAAGCAATCGTTTGGATTGAATGAGTTTATATTCAATAATTAATTTTTAAATGAAATGAAGAGAGCTCGGCCATAAAAAAAAACACTCAAAATACTCTTTTTCTTTGGTTATTTTCCTAAGCTTTACTTCCCAATTCTTAGTTGGCCTTGTCTTACATTTTTCCCTTTTCATTTTATTAATATTTGCTAGAAAAGAAGATTGTTTTTGAAGGCTTTTGGGTTTCTTTTCTTCCTAAAACCACAGTTGCATCATTTTCAAAGAATCTTTACGATTACATATATAAACACAAGATATTGTAGCCTGCCCTAAGGGCTTAAACAGTGTTTTTTACGATTTCTTTATAATATCTTTCATATTCCATTTGTAACAATACAATATAAGGATAAAAACAAAAGATTGTTTCTCAAAAAAGCAAAAAGAAAATGTGAAGAAGAAAATAAAATTTTATTTGAAATTTATTATGATTGATCAAAGCCAATTCGAAATCTTGGATGTGCTGGCACTTTTTCAATCTATGTATTGCCACGTGATATTATTCAAGGGTAAGTATACGAATTTTTCGCTTGCATTTCATGATGTTACCAGGGAACAATTTACTGTGAAACGTTTTTAAACTCTTATCTATTCCAGCTCCGATATGTTTCATTAAGACAACGCCAATGTCACATTCAAAATTACATTTTCCTCTAGAGCTCCAGGAACATGGGTGAAAGTTTTTTTTTAAATCCTCCTCCTGTCTATTTTGAATAATTTTGTTGGTAAAAAATTTTTCAGATGTGTTTGACCATAGAATTGAGGGTTTTGCAGTAGAAATAAAGTTTTATAAGAGAGGGCCTTTGTGAAAAAGCTAATTTTATTTAAAATTCTATTAAGACTTTATTTTATTGTCGTTTTTTTGTATTTTCCTTATTAATTCAATGCCAATGCGATACACTTTTAAGGTAATCAGGAGAAAAAAAAGAAAGAAAATCGTGCGTTTAAATAAATTATTTAAACACAAATTAAATGTAATCAATTTCGGTTTTCCGTATAACTCCTTTGAAGTTGTTTTATTACCACAAAATTACTTTTTATCTCTTAAAACCCTTGACAATAAAAGGAAAGAAACGAAAAGAAAAGAAGAAAAAACTTGTCAAAATGCAATAAAACTTTGTTTCTTTTTCTTTCTCCACTTGGCTATGAAATACAACCACTTTAATGGCAATAAATTACACACACAATCTTATTTTTTACTTTTTTTTTTGTTCAGATTGTCTTATTGAAAGAACAAAAAAAAAATTGGATCTCCTGTACTACGAGGATGAATGCTTTAAGAAGCATAGAAGAAAAACTGAATGGAGGATATTATTTGCACTTCAAAAAACAAATACTACCAGTAGAGATGTGACACTCTATGTTCGCTCACTGTACGTTCTTATAATTTTTTTTTTTTTAACAAACTCAAAAGAGAGAGAGGCAGAGAGAAGAAGAAAAAACTAAAATCTCCAACAATATTAAAAAGAGATGAAGAGAAAAACTTTTTCAATTTCTTCTTATTTTTATTCATTGTTTAGCGTTTAAAATTTCGCATCCTGCAGTTACACTGCAGTGTCACACAAGAACACTTGCACTCAGTCATACAAACATACACATACAACCCACACACACTGAGGAAATTCTCTTGTTCAACATAATAAAAGTGTGTGTGAAACAGGAAAGTGTATATAAAATAATAGACACAGTGAAAGAGAGAGTGAGAGAGAAAAGAAACTCCAACTAAGTCTTCTAGAGTTTCTTGTTGTGTGGTTTTCTATTGTTCTTCTTCTTCTGATAAAGAAAGAAATACTGTACAAGCGTATGTGTATCAGTGTATCAATTCAATTTTGTAAAATCTCTTCCATAAACAAAAAATAAATATAACTTAAATTGCAACAATAACAATAACAATTTAAATTGAAATAATAAACACAATTATTTTATTAGAACAACAAAACTAGGAAAAGAGATAGAAAGAGAGAGAGAGAGAGAGAGAGAGAAAGCAAAATACATACTAAACAATGTCTGTCTCATGTTAGTTCTTAAAAGAGAAAAACTTTGTTAGTGTTTGTACCTGAGTGTGTGTATGATTTTGATTTTTATTTATTTTATTAAACTATTTACCACAGTTTAATATTAAACAAACGAAAAAACAAGAAAGAGGAAACAAAAACAAATAATAACCAAAAATAAAATTTATTTTTCCCCAAGAAACAGCATGTTGTTGTGCTCTATTGGTCAGGTTATAAATTTTAAAATGCTATTCAATGAAAATGTGGAGAGAGAGAGAAGTACTGAAAAAATATTCGAAACAAGAATTTCTTTTAAATGTTGCAAAATATAAAAGAAGAAATAACTCCAAAACAGGAAATTTTCGTAGAAAGAATAAAACGATACCTTTGTTCACATATTTAGCAATTTTAATTTCGATCTTAAAAACTCTACTCTTTTCATTACAAACCAACAGTAAGGTTTCTGGACCTAGTTTCTCGCACCACTTACGTTGTATGTATTAATTATATACACTAGTGTCGGGACCTACAGTTTAAAGTCGATTCCGAACGATAGATTTTTGAGAAATTTTTTTGAGAAACTTTGGCAATTTAATCTACTCTCAGAGTTTATGCTAGAAATCTGCTGAGATGGAGTCACCAATGGAATATTTTCGTTTTGAATGCTCCTGTACAATGTTGATGTCCTTTACAATGTTGGGCTTTAACAGTCTTCATAGTTTCCTTTCAAATTTCGAAAAATATTCCGAAATCAAATTCTTAAAAGCATTTCTAAAAGTTCCACAAATATTTTCAAACTGTACCATCATTTATTTGGTCTGACTGACCATTGCATATGTATTTTCGATTACCATTTCATTCAAATACTAACAGCCTTTGCTATGTTCGTGAAAGTTCGTTTCTTTGAAAATGACCAACATTTTGTTGCACTTTACTTGCAACTCTTTGCCCTGTGTGGCGTACCTTATCCTCTTATTCCTTTCTCTGCATCTCATGCTTTTTTTTCTAAGGAATATTGTTTAAATGTGGTCAACAGGTATAACACTGTTGTGGTTGTTGTTTTTGTTACCCAATAGCAAAAGGGATAGAGTGGATGAGACAGAGAGAGAGAGAGAGAGAGAGAGAGAGAGAGAGAGAGAGAGAGAGTGAGAGAGAGTGTGTTTGTAGTAGTATGTTTCATTTACCAGGAGATTATGTTTTTAAGCCACAAAATGAACAGTAGTCCAGCAGATCCAAAATACAACAAAAACAGCATTCATGGCACATGCACATTACAAAATATCTCATTGTCGGCTTTTACCTCTTTGCCGTGTGTTGTCTTATCCCTATGGCTTTCAAATGATGTGAAAACGATGTGTTGTTTTTCAAAATTGTAACTGACACTGGGAGTTTCCAAGAGTCCAAGAGCTTTAGGAAATGTTTTCATAAAATTTGCCATGCTTAAGTCAATGTTTTAATCTACGGAACATGTGTGTTCGTGGTCGAGTGTGTGTAAGAAATCGCCCGGCACGTTTATAAGAGAAAATTACATTGAATGGATGGAATTAATGCGGTTGCAACAACAAAAATCAGAAATTTAAAATGAATTTTAAGGAGACTTTTTGAAAATTTAAAAATATTTATAAGGCATAAGGTCACTATCTGTCCCCTTCCTTATATTTCTTAAGAGGCATTCGAAGCCACTTACACTGAAAATTCGTCCTTTTGTCATGACTTGCTCATGTGTATTCAATAGTCTATTTGAACTTAGCTCTCTCCACAAGATCTACATTTTTTGGAATATGAGATGACTGGATAAATGGCAACATGGCTTTCCCATACTCTAAGTTTACTGTCGCATTTGTCCTGCATATCTTTGTTTTGTATTTACGCACTCACTAAAGAAGGATTTACTTAAGAATCTAGGGAAACCTGGTACTACTCAACAAGATGAAATGTTCTCAAGATATCCAATAGGAATCATATTGTGATGTTCCTCTTAGTTTGTCTCCAAACGACCATTCTTCTTCTTCAGATTGAATCATTTGAAGGATTTCAGAAGCCTTGTTTCTGTTATTTGATCAGTTTCTGATATTAAAAACCGTAACCTTTTGTCGAGTTAGAATGGGAAGGCAAGAAATTTACATTGTCGAATGGAGATTCCAAAAGATTGCTTCATTCCCTGCCCATAAAAAAATTCAAATATCACACATCTGCTGCATTTTAATACAATAAGAGAAAAAATACTTTCTTATGAAACTCATGGCCTCATTTTGGTGGCAGCCTGAAACGTTTTTCTAAAGAATACATGTCAATGCCTCCCCTGAAACGAGGATACCCCCATAAAATTAATATTTTAATGCAAAATTAACTTTTAGAACACTTTTATGTCCATAAGTTTTGTGTGATTTTGTTTTCTGTTTTTGTTCTTTTCTAAACATAGTATATACGTGTTTATACATATACAAAATAATTAGGATGCATAATTTGTTTTTTTTTTGTAATTAAATTCATAACCTTAATTACTGATGAGCAAAAGAGGAAAAGAGTGTGGCCAACAAACAAAAGCCATAGCAGTGGTGTGAGTGAATGGAAAGAAAACAGGTGAAGGATACTTTATGGTGATAATGAAACTCACGGCTTTTTGTTTGGCTTAATGGTGTATACAATAAACGGTGCAACAATAATAACAGCTTGTGTATGTATATTGAAAGAAAAGTCAGTGCCTTAAAGGTATGAAACGATTTTCTATTACAATACAAAGTTTAGTAAAACAAACTCATTGTTTTTCCTTGCAGCGAAAGGGTTTACCAAAGAGATTCATTTTTTCAAATTAAATCTCGCACGATTATATTCGCTATCATGCTGTCGATTAGAAGGTAGATCTTTTATAGAAATCCGTTGACAAGGTCAGAAACAGATGATAAACATGTGATACACTTCCGTAGTATAAGGTAAGGCTTAAGAACACCGAATAAAGCTACTGGAGAATCAAACGAGTCGCTTTAAATGTGCATGTGGCCTGATGATATACAGTGTCTACCCAAGGGAACATCCTATTGTACAGATACCAATTCTATAACAATATTCTGACCGTTAATCATAGCCTGGCTTCTGCTCCACCAATCTACTAAACAGATGTTAAGCGAAATTTGGTTTATAATTCAAATAAAATATCTTTATATCTGTATGTATCGTTAGCACCCAAGGCTCTAGGAGACATAACCATGTACCCAAATGTACCATTCAAGCAAGCAAAACGAGACAAATCTGTGAGCATCTATCATTCCTTACAAATTCTCATTCGATTGGCAGTTAAATATGATTTGAAATTCGAAATTTTTGCTGGTATTGTGGGTAGCGCAGATGTGCACTCGAAAACTCTTTGGGCAAGTGAGTTTACGATACAGCTTCAAAAAGAGTCCTTGGAGACCCCTCGTGGTTCGTGTAAAGGTCTGTGTACGAAGCAACGGCTTTTGAGATCAACACTGAGAATAGAGATTGACCACCAGAAAGGGAGTTACAACAGAAGGAATCCAAAATACAATAACTAATCACACCATTTTCTTTCAACTGAAATTTCGATGCGCGTTTGGGTAACAAGGCAAAGTCGAAAGTTGAAAGAATATTCTGTAATTAGAGTATCAGCTATTCCAAGTGGGGAACAGAAGTAGTTTGCGACTTGATTATACGATGTTATCAGAATAATTTGTTCCTCATTCCATCAAAAAGAAGGAATTTTTTAAACTCTATATTCATTTCAGCTAATTTGAATGGTTTTACTGAATGGTGATACTGAATTAAAGCTGAAGGTCATTACGAGGGCTACTTTTGGTTTCTCTTCAATTCAATCTCTACAATGAAAACAAAATTTAATTGGACTTGTGATTGGCCGATCAGATCTGACAACTTCAGACAAGTCGAGATAAAGGCAACTGCAGTTGGTGTAAGAGTGGATTAAGTCCTACTTTTCCATTTTTAATTTGGAAGAAGACAATTTTATAAGATTCGTCAAATAATTCTTTTACACACCTGATTACACCCCTAAACACTAAAATATGCTGTGAAAATATATATATTTCGTAACATATAAATTTGCTGCGAGAGTGAGAGTAAGAGGAGAGTGTCTCTGCATTAAAAATAACTGAAACCAAAATGTATGCAGATGCAGACTAAAAAATGAGAACAAAGTTTTCAACGAACGATACCTCAAAAACCTCAACATTATCATCTCATTGCATGTGTATGTTTGTGTGTTTTTGAACGAGAGCATGTGCATATGATTGCATGCAAGAGAACGAGAGGGTTTCATTGCATATGTATGTGTATGAGGTTTTCGGGTGGTAGAACAAAAAGAAGCCTTATGTAATAAGAAAAGTAGATAAAGAGAGAGAGAGAGAGAGAGCGAAAGTGATGGCAGAGCAAAGGATGGTGGAATTATTGATGTCAACATTGCTAAGTAGAGTAAAAGCATCAACACGAACAGCAACAACAAAACCAGCAGAAAAAGCAACAACAATAACTACAACAACAGTAACAATAATTATTATACTCGTAATAATAATTGCAAACTAAGTGCAGTAAAATTTTAAGATTTTCTCTTAAATCTGCATACAAATCTAAACGTGTTAGTAGTGTTGGTATAATTTTTATATTTTGTAACAAAAACAAGCATCTACCCACACACACGTACACCTACACTTGCACCCTGGCACACATGTTTATGGGAACCCATTCTTTTGAATACGAGTGTCAAGTGGAGAATGGCGTGACATGAAGAAGAGTTATTTTAGTGAGTGAGTGAATGGTTGTTACAAAGTGTTGGTTGATTCGATGGGTGGGTTAAATTAGTTTTAAAAGATTTACACTCAAATCGTATAAGACTTACTCATAAGAAAGAACGAGAAATAAATGAAAATGTATTCATACATATTTGTATGCATCTAATTAGAGAGACGCAATTAATTTTCTTTAGATTTTCATTAATACTGGGTATTAATACGGCTTATTAGACGTGAGGTTACAGTTCAAACCCCTGGCCAGACATCACCACTAAACGAAATATGAAAAAAAAATATTTCTTCGGCGACTTCCTCTCAGCAGATTTCTGGCAAAAACTCTGAGAGTAAATAAAATTGCCATGAAAAGTTTCTCAAGAAATTAGTCGAATTAAAACTGTAGGTCCTGCCACTGCAATGTATTTAATTTTAGCATTCAAGTTATAGTAAGACAGAATAGACTTTGAGTCTTCCAAGTTTTCGCTTACGACAGGATTCCAAATACAAATACATGACATGTGTGGAGCGAAAATTTTCCAATCCATTTTCTGATAAATCTTTCTGAAGTTTACCAAGTAAGCTATTAAGACCGTTCGCAGTACAGACGTCTCCTGTAAATTATACTCACAGAACACAGTGTGTAAATATTCTTTCAAATGAACAACGTTGGTCGCATGCTTTCTCTAACAGAAAATTCAATTTTGTTTCATAAAAAATGTTGTCTATCCACTCCTCGTATGTTTAGTTACTTGAAATGTGACAAATTTTAAAAGCTTTTAAAAGTAACATTTGAATTGCCATAAAAATGGCTTTTATTACCTCGTTATTGTAATGGCTTACTACTGTACGTATGTGGAATATTTATTTCAATTGAATGTAAATCATACGCCAGAAGAGTATCACTGTGGCAATTAATATGAATCATACGCTCAGAAATTTATGACGGGATTTCGAAATGTAATAAAATATTCAATTGTTTTTTTTTTATCTCTCTTCTCTGTTTTCTGTTATTCTTTGTTTGGTTTGTTTAATGGCATATTAACGACAATAAATAATGAGGTTTTTAGTTAAACGAAAAATAAAATTCAATTGAATCGATTGAATGCTGCAACAATAATCATTGAATTTATTTACAAACTCCAGATGTCGTAACAGTAACAAAACTAAGATGTTTCTTTTTATGGAGTATAAAGAAAAACCATGTGATTTTATAATGCGTGGTGGCATCATCACCATCAGCTGAATAAAGAACCAGTGCGGGTTTTTTGTTTCATGCTCTTTTCCTTTCTTTCCGTTACATACCAAAAAAAGGGTGTCAGGGAATGGGGTGTGAAATAAACCATTCGGTGTTTATTTTAAATGTCATTTATTGTGTCGCCTGTCTTTTGAAAGAAAATGTTGCACCCAAAACGAAATCGTTAAAAAATAATTTAATATTCAAGGGCTTTTGTTTTTTGGACCAGCACTTTTGTAACTGTTTCCTCCCCTCCCCATCAATTTGAATTTGGTTTGTTAGCTGCCAGAAGGGAGGTTATGTTACAATTTACTGGCTTAATGGCTTCATACACATTTTCCTTCAAACCCTTTAACATCGCAACGTCATACCACCAATATATAATGATGAGGGAGGGGAATGAAAAAATTTTGACATTTTTATTGACAGCCAGACAACGTTTAACAAAAATGGGGGTGAACAAAAGAGAAAAAGGAAATTTTTCTTTTAAATAAATGAAAACATTTTCGAAAAGTTTCAAAAAGGTGTTGACTTAAAGTGATGATATTGTTTTCATAAACATATGTTTCGATAAAAGTTCTCATTTCTTCATGACTGTCAAGGTCTTAATATGACAATGAAAGTTTTGAAATTCAAAATAAAAATCAAAATTCTAAATTATATACTTATCCTTGACTTATTGCCAGTGAAATATTAGAGAGCTTACCTGAAAATAGAAAAACAGAGACAAAGTGTTCAATTAGAATCATTTTTAAATAGAAGAAGATGTATGTAAATGAAAATGAAAAATTGGAAAGAGTGTAGAGCAAGAGTAAACAGTGCGGAACACATTGGAAGACAATATAAACAGGTTCAATCATATCATCACTAGGATGAAATCTTCTCGATGATTTGAATTGTATTCATATGTAATAAGAAGAAAGTTATATTATACTGGTTGTGGACTCAGTCTTAAAAAGTTACCACAGATGCCAGAGAATCGATTTCAGCATTAGTTTGCCTTATATGGAGCTTTTATATTGCAACAGTGATATATTTCATGTTTAACGGTATTGTTATGTTTTCACCTTTTAAAAATGTCTTAAATATGAGCTCGTAGATTGCAAATATAATAAAAATAAATTTTGTGTTTAGTTTTAATTGAAATTCTTTATTATTCGCATAATTCGGTGTGCCATTGTTCACAACTTGATGTAAACAACAACAATTGCTTTTCTTTGTTATTCCTCTGCATAAACAATAACAATTACTAGGCAATTATTCGAAAGATCTTTGTAACGGAGATCTTCAAGCCACCACGATTACTCTCTTCAAACACACCACAAGACTGACTAAACTTCACTAACTCAGTCGCCTGCTTTGCCTTGCCTTTTATATGGCAAAGTAACCAGTTCGATGAATGTTCTTGAAGGCAAAAGTTCATAACTTCGCCTTCTCGAAATCTCTATAAATGTAAACATCGTTGTTTACATTCATTATCGTTGTTGGTGTATTTTGTTTACATTTATTCTTAAAGTGTTGTTTGTGGATCTTTGTTTACTTGGTTACCATTTTTTGTTCTGCTGGTGTTTGTTGTTATATTAAGCAGTACGATAGTTTGTAAACAGGTTTGTTTACTACATTGTTTTGTTTTTGCAGCTTTTGCTTATAATTTTAATGTTAAGCGATGTAAAAGCAAAACGCCAGTATCTAAATTTTTCATTGTCGTAACAGTATTATACTGGAATTTGTAAACTACGCAACATATTTGGGAGTCATTCTAAGCATTTCTACTTCCAGATGTCAGAAAATTTCTATTTTTTAAAACAACTGCAAACATATTGAATACGAAGACGTCACTGGCACTTTTTACATGGTGGTTCAAAATTTTACTCCAAAGGAAACCCTGTTGACAAAAAGATTGCTTTACAGATAAATATCAGAATCAGTACCACAAAGGTTCGCTGCACTTTTTCTCGTGCAAATTGAATGTATGCCACTGCTTTTAGAATAAATCTTAAATTTATCCAAGAACGTTGAAATCTATTCCATTGAATAGTTTGGAAAAAAAATACGTTTCTTCTGTTCTTTTGTAAAAACTCTTCCATTTTCTTAGATTACTTATTGAAATTTTGAAAAAAATGTCATCCTGACGTGTCCTCTTCTATCATTTCATTTAAGCAACAAAATTCTAAGCTCTTGCCTGGCTTGTCTCCGGAAGAAAAACTTTTTTCTATTACAAGAAGAAGAAGAAAATAAAACGCATGTTGTTCTTAATAAAGTTACTAGTTTTTCTTATTGATTTAATATTTCCATTTGAAACTTTATTATTCCAGTCTCTATCTCTCTCTTTCTCTCTCTCTAATCCACTTCAAAAGTTATTTTATTTTGTCGTACAACGTTCGAGAATAGATAAATAAGCTGTATAGAATGGCAACACAGCCACAGGCAACTTTAGTGATGACAACAGCGTTGATGATGATGACAATGACGTTTTTTCAATATGAAAAAAAACACTAAATGTCAACTAAGCTTCTGAACACCTTTAAAATCGTATTATTGAGGTCATCACGGCGGAAGAAGAGGAAAGAATACAAGAAGTTTCAATTTAATTTTGTAAATACGAATACAAGCGAACAAACGAACTCAATTTTGTGTTGTTTTTCGATTCGATGTCGATTTCTCTTATTTGAATTTCCCACTGTGTTTTCACTTCCAATGATTGTTATAAATAGCTTCCGTTTCCTGTTGTAATTTGTTTTACAAAATTTCACTCGCTCTCTCTGTCTCTCTCGTTGCCTCTACTCTACTCTAGCCTTCTCTTATTTACTGTGTGTTATTACTGGCAGTATTTGAAATTCTCCTTTCAACTTCCGTTTTCTTTGTCTTTATTTAAGTTTCTTTTCAAGTACCATTCAAGTGCTTCGATTCAATGATACTCTAGAGCTTGTGTTTGTCATTTACTTTCTATCCCATTTCTTTTTCTCTCTTTTCTTCCCCTTCATTTGTCTCTTTGTAAATCATTTTCCATGGAAATGCATTGGATTTCTATCTGTCCTTTGATTAGAATTTAAAAGTTGACCATTAAAAGAGTATCGCTTGAACTAACATGGAATTGAAAGCAAATATATGGTAAAACAATGTCATTGGATAGTGTGTCATAGAAAGTGGATCGAAACTTATTTTTAAAGTTATTAACAGCGTCCATCAAATGATCAGACATCCGAAAGTCTGAATATCACGGTATTCAAACTCTCAGTATTATTCCATTGCCGGAAATCCGCTTTCAGATTAAATACTTCCAGTAGCAGTTAGTACCTCAAGTCGTTTGAAACACTGAACAATAGTCGAATAAACTAACAGAGTATCACTCATACATACATAACATAATTGGTCATTACAACCAGTCAGGATTACGACTTAGCTTCTCACTGCACTGATGTTGTGTGCATTAATTTTATCTACAGCTTAAAGTGGACTCCGAACGATAGATTTTTTTAGAAACTTTTCATGGTAATTTTTTATTTACTCTCAGAGATTTTGATATCGGGCCTGGGGTTTGAACCGAGCCCTTACGTCTAATAAGCCAACACACTACCTACTAGACTACGGTGACTATAACTGAGAATCGGACAACATTATACCTAATAACGGATTCGGCAATTTTAATCCTGTCTAGAGATTTCTTGCCCATGGAAAATATGTATATGTAAGGCCTACGGGCACTCGGTTTTCCAGATTCATTTGAGTCGCATAGGTGTGGCGAATAGTGCTTATAGGAAATTTGGAGAGAACATCGAAGCGGTGGAAAACTTTTTGTAAATAATCTTCACCAGTCGTTAATCATCTGAGAAAAGTGGATTAGAAAATATTGAAAAAAAAAAATTACATACACAGCCCGGATGGATTTCCTTTAATTGTTACGTGGTTGGTATCTCTCTTGGGTAAACGCACAAGAAGCCGATGAAATAGCTTAGGTGTATGCCAGCAAGAAGCAAGCTTTTTTCCCTCCCCAGGTCTTTTCAGTAAAATCACAAGAAGCCGATGAAATAGCTTAGGTGTATGCCAGCAAGCAAGAGGCAAGTTTATTTCCCTCCCCAGGTCTTTTCAGTAAACTCTCAGATTTTTAGAAAACTTTCCAGACACGCTTTTAGTCTTCGTTGCAGTGGCGTGTTTTGTCTCCGGGACTACCATTTTTAAACAATTTTTTTTATAGTACGAGTACTTTGCTAAACATTTCGTGACTGAAAATTCCGAATAAATTTATGGAAATATGATTTGTCGAAAAGTTAAGTTTTATTTTCATGAAATTTAGTTTTTCTTTCAAATCAAAAAACAAAAAGAGAATGATTTTTCGTTTCTCTTTTTCTTCCCCATAATAAAAAAGGGAATGTCTGTCTGTATTGGCCTTATTAAAAAGAAAGGGAAAGAAAAAATGTGTTCCCTTCTAACGGTAGGCTTACAAATGGGACAACCAAGCAAAAAATTTCGTTTTTTTTATTTTTGCATAGAAAGGGAATTGTTAAGAATGTTACAACAACAACAAAACATAGACAATTCATTTGCTTTTCTATTAGTATTGTGTTATTGTAGTATAGCGTGACAATGTTAACTTAGGAATCCTTGATTATAATTTTTTTCTGCTTTTGTTCTCCCCTCACATACGAAACGACAATTTCATGCTCATTTCACTGTCAGAATAAAATCCCACGGTAATGGGGGGATGGGTGTCAAACAAAAAACAACCTGAACGTGATTCTTCACAAATAAATTCTTCTTTACCTGTCTGTCACAATTTCATAACTTTGCAAATATGGGCCCTTACTTACATACATACTTACACAGGATAGTGGTGAAGAAGAAGGCTTTCGCTCTTTTGTATTTTAGGGTTTAGAAGGAATACTTCAAGTTTGTTTGGTTTTTTTGTCTTTTATTTAAACATTATATTGTTGTTGCTGCTTCTTTTTTTATTCTATTGATGTTACTAAATTGCTCATTTGATTATTATTTTTCGTTTTGTTTCGTTTCTCGTTTTTTTTTTATAGTTTTCTCATGACATTTCAAGTAAACAAATAACAAAAAATGGATTGAAAAAAAAGACACCAAAAGACAGAAAAAAATCTAATTTATAATCTAAATATTGTCGTAATAATAATAATAATTTTGTTGTTGTTTTTTTTGCGGTTTAGTTTATTAGAACAAAATTTTGTGAAGAGTAAATTAGAACAAGTTTGTTTAACTTTAATAAAGAAGCACCAACAATACATTACTGAAAATAATTAAAAGGTGAAAGAAAAATAATTTCAAATGCCAACATATTCTGGCAATCCACCAGGAATCAGGCAAAGAAGAAGGGTTAATTGCTGTCAAGTCCCAAGAGGCGACTATTATTATCAAAAGTAATGTGTTCCCATAAAAGCTACACTTTTTAAAGCATTGCCAATATGTACCTACATATACAGATAAGTTCCTTCTTCAATCGATCGAAAGATTTATTTAAATAACGAATAAAAAACCCAGCAGATCAGGAGCAGAACTTGAATCAGAACTTTGAAAACCAACTATTTACCAATTAACATTTGAGTTATGCTAATATTGATTGCTCCTATGCCCCTTAAAACGAGATGTTTTTGAAGATAAATTTGAATTTAAAAACCCAAGACGCATACCAAAAGTAGGGCCGTACGGGTTTGCGTCTTTGGTTTTCAAAATGGGAACTTATTTTCAAGCACATAAAAAGAGACTCGTCTAAGACAATAAACTCCTATACATCTGGATCAATCTAATAAAGTCGACTGTCCTATTGTTTCTACTAGTCTTGATATAAGCACAACTTGTCATTTCTGTATTCAAAAATGACTTTGATTTAACTGTGAACTATTTCCAAACCCTCATCGTTGCGAGACTATCTATCAAAATCTCAATATTCACTGCATTGTACAATGTGTTGATGAAAAAACCTGGAAAACATTAGATAAGCAATCTTACTGATACAGAAATGCATACACGTTTAGAGGAATCGAGCAATCGTTGAAAGCAGAGTTAGTATTTTGCCTTTAAGGATGACAATATTTATTGGACCAGAAAATGGCAATAGAACAGTAACAACGAATTCTTTTTGCAACGCAAGCAAACAAATTTTTTAAATCGACATTCTGCACAAGATGTTTAAATGTCTACAATTATTGCTAATTTATTTAAATCAATACAATCGATGAAATGCTTAAAAAAAACACAATTTTTTTAAGTCTTTCAGTAGAAATTCCAAATCGGTGTTCTTTGAATTATTACTCACAGTGTCGCATCTTCTAATATCATTTCATTTAATAGCACCGATTTCATTATTTGCTTCTAATATTTCATTATGCATTGAAAACAAATCACTTTCAAACAATATTTTTCGTTTTTTTTTGGATGTTGGCATTGGTGTTGTTGCTGTTCTAATTTAGTTGTTATTTTTTTTGCTTTTCTGTTCTGTAAACAATTATTATTTTATTTTGACAAGACTAACAACAATCAATTTAATGTTTATGATACAATTTTATCATTTTAGTAGTAATCAGTGTCATACAAAAACTCATCACAAATCGAAATTGATTTCGAAACCGTAATAATTACAGCGATTAACTTAACTTGAATATTAAAAACGAAACGAATTTCAAGTTGAAAGTGAATTCATTTTGTAAGCCACTCTCTTACTCTCACTCTACAGTACATTGAAGTAGAATTTATTGAAACATTTACTGTCTGAGTTATAAAATTTATTATACGATTAGAATATACCCATGTATTCAATGAAACTGTAACAATATTGTTATGAAATAACATTTAACGATAGCTCCTGAAGGTACATTTTATATACGACGACTACAATAATTAAAAGATGAACTCCATTAAAACTTTTTCATTCCAAACGAATCAATTCTCCCAAAAGTAACATTTAGTATGTATTTGAAAAGAGAAATTATATTAAAATTTAGGATTTACAGTAGTAAACAATGGATTACCTTTTAAAGATACTCTTTCCTTTAATTTTTTAAGTACTTAAATGAGCTGTATTGGTACTTTTTAATTGCAAAAGCTGTCAAAAAAAATTTTATGCGTTCCTGTTTGATCATATTTTAAGAAATATTACTAGTACATATGTTTTGTGAAAATAAAATTACCTGCCATTCCTAAAATGCGCAATATTTCTAGTTTATGTTTCTAAAATCTTTGTTATGTAGAAGGGTTACCTAATAATCTCACATAAATCTCAAAACTTTGGTACTTTATGCTTATTTTTAAATTTAATTTAATTTTATTACAATTATTGGTACTTTATTCTTAAATCTTAATTGTTAAAGCTCTTTAGGCATAGGACAAGCCTGGTTACTTCGAAAAGTCGCTTTTTTATTGCGTGAAAGAGTACTGATTTAAGTATGAAAAAGTACTTCTTTTTTCTTTCTAGAACGAGCCTGCTTGCATCGAAAAGTCGTTTGAAAAAAGTACGGATTTATGTACGATAAATCCTTTTTTCCCAGAATGCATTTTTTTTTTATGAAAAATTAATTTTGATTACAAAATATTTCTTTAATGATGTCCAACACAACTGCATGCAATAAATAATACGGGCTAAAAATAATAACGACAACGATAACAAGAATTTTTAAACCACTTTGGCCCCCCTTTTGTTTTATTGCATTTGTAAACACTCTAGTTGTCGTTGTAATGCATTTATCTGTCCAAAAAAAAAGGAAAGGAAAGCCACAAAAAAAAAATCAATAGACAGACAATTATAATTAACGTTGATTTGGCACGCAAATATACAATATTAGACCAACGTTGCAACCGCAATTTTGCGCAAAAAAAACTCTCTCTATCTCACACACACATACACATTTTCTCGATCCAAAATAATAGCCAGAGTTTGGCAGTCAGGAAAACAAATGGATTGACAGATACACTCAATCACTGTATTATGTGCAAAGGGACATAGAGAGACAGACACACGAAATGACCGCCACTCTACCTCAATCACACAATGTTATGCAGTCAAATTTGTATGGCAGAGAAGAGTAGCGGGAGAGAGAAAAGAGTTGCATACATGCATACAACAGAGAGAAAGAGAGAGAGAGCAAGAGATGGATGAAACCATCAATTGATGTCTAAATGTCCTTCAAAGACAATTGGCAACAAGAAAATAATGACACAGAATTGAAAAATAAAAAAAAAAAACGAACGATACGCATTTAAGCACGAACAGTTTGGCGTCAAATAATAGAACACCTGGTATATTATTCTTCAAGAATGAAGAACTTTTAATTCGTAAAATTCGCGGTGTAGAATTTGTTTAAATATGATTATTCATGGACCCCACTGTCAAGACAATTTTTTTTCCTAATGAAGGAAAATATTCTACGGACGTGTAGTAAAAGTCTAACATGTTTCACGTGAGTAGAACCTTATTAGCAAGACTCTCATTCTCCCGTGCTTCTTTATGGCACAGAGGCATGGACCCTATTAAGCACTGATGCAGCAGTCTTGAGAGTATTTGAGAGAAAAGTACTACATAAGATAGGTCCAGTGCGAGTTAACGATGATTTCCATATCCGCTCCAACAGTGAGCTGTATGAGCTTCTCAACGACATACATCTTGTGTAGCGTATTAACATCCAGCGGCTGCGCTGGCTCGGCCATGTCGTTCGAATGGAGGAGGATATTCCGGCGAGACGGGTATATGATGCGGGGATCTGCGAAAGTCGGCGAAGGGGATGACCTTGTTTGCGTTGGAAGGACCAAATCGTAGAAGACCTGTCATCTATTGGTGTGACAAGTTGGCTTAGGCGCGCAACAAGCAGAGTCGCCTGGAAGGAAATCTGTTAATCGGCTTGTGAATGGCCAATTAGGTAAGTAAGTAAGCCCTACAAGTATGCTTCAGAGAGATAGAAAGGATATTCTGACCCAACACTGTCATCAACAGAAACTTATGGGCCTTAAATGACGAAGTATCCACTCCCAAGTAAACTAAATGTAGAGGATGGTGGCTGGTCATCCAAGCATACAGTCAGGAAGAAGTTTGATAGTTTCATCGGTATGTCACCAAAGTGTCTCAAGTCCCAAGGAGGTAAGGTTATCACCTGCAGTTTAATAAGCCAATGCCCTGTATGAATTGATACTCATTTGCTGTTTTTGTATGCTATAAACAAATGTACGTTCCGTGAACGGTCGTTTAATTCTACAATTAGTCACGTACGATGAATCTATTGCCCTTCTAAAGGCATACACAGTAACGTCAGCTTTAAACTTTCTTGGCCCATCTTTATTCTAAGTAAGCTTTAGCAAGAGAGGTTCTTAACTCATATGTACAATGGTAACTATCAACACACGTTTTCAAAAAGCCATAGAATGGACTTAATATTTAACCACCAAATAAAACATGTCATCCTTCCGTAGCTTTTATTAGATTTAATAGCATCGGGATATCGCGCTTTAAATTTTGAATTCAAAAGTAGGCTCTGATACTTGATCGTAATGACTAGCGGGGCTGTATTCCACTTAGTCAGCAATGCTGGAATTTCATATTAAAGAGTCTAGCCTGTCTACAAAATATACTTAATTTCTGCTCATATCTGTAATAATCACTAATTCTTTTGCCCTCTCTCTCTCTTTTTTGTTTGTTTGTTTAACATAAAGGAGACAGAGAATGTCTTTCTCTCTCTCTCTTGTGCGGTTGATTAAATCTCAAATAAAAAAGAAAAAGAAAAACTTAAACTTATCAGGTCAAATATCTTGTAAATGGACCTGACAAATGAAAAATTATAAACTTTTGTAATGCCACCACCACCACCAGTGGTAGCAACTACAGCAACAATAATAACAATAGCAGTTGCAACAATTAACTTGAGCGACATCATGAAGAAGTCGGAATACGAAGAGCAATAATAAAAATAACAAGTGTAGTGAAAATAGGACTACTACGACAACCATTTGGACTTGGCCTCTTGGCCACCAAGAACATGGCCACCACTGAATATGGGACTAGAAAAAATAAAAGAAACGAAGAAGAAGAGAAAGAAAAAATTTTTTTTTTAGTTTTTTTCTTCTTTTTTTATTTAAACTAAAGTCAACAATAACAACAACAATAAGAACAACTATAAATGACAACAAAAATGATGTTGGAGGAAAAGCTTCTGACCAAGTGTTTGGTCAGGTCAGCGTGGTAGGTAACACCCTGTCCCTCCAATCCATCTATTATCTTGGTAGCCACCATCACTTATTCAAGAATTATTTGACTGTAGAATTTGATTTGTGTGTTCAAGTATCTCCCTGGGTGCATGACAACGAAACTCGTACAGTGTACAGTGGGGGTGGTGGTGATGGTGGTTTATTTTCAATGTTGCTTGCCCTTAAGTTGCCAGTTGCATGGTTGCAAGGATCTCGTAAAGGACATACACACACTCTCAGATTCATTATTATCGTCAGTGTTTTGCTATTTGTGTTGTTGTTGTTGTTGTTTAGAATTGACGAAGAAATTGTGAATAATCACAAGACGAATTACTTCCGTAGGGAGAAAGTTCTTGTTTTTATTTTCGTATTCGGTCTCACTCTCGTATTCCTTTTGCTTTTCGCAAATTTCCATTGTTCTATAATTGTAGGTGCCATTGTATGTTGCAAGTATTTCAAGTTTTGTTTTTTTTTTGGTAGGCGATGCGGGCACAGTGTGAAGTGAGAAGGTAAATTAATGTTTGTCTGATTGTATATATATAATAGATTTACGTGTGTGTGTGTATGTGTGTCTATTCATGTCACCATTGCCATAGAGATATGCCACATTGTAATGATGTGTGTGTATGTGTGTCTCTCTCTAAATTTGTCGTAAGTACTTATTAATTGGTGCTACAGTTTTCTAGAGGTTTTAATACACTGACATGGCAAAAGACCTTTGATTTGTAATTGTAGTCTACTGGTATAGGGTGTAACAACAACAGTTTTCATTCCAAATACTAATTTTTAATATAAATAGAAATATAATCGACTGTGGCAGATGACTATGCGTTTCAAATGTAACGTTTTACACTACAATTTGGCTAAAGACAGTTTTGCTTGCTTCGTTGTTTGTACAAAAAGTTGTAATAATTTGCAAATCAGTTAAATGTCATAATAAATCTGCAATGTCATGTTTATTTTTTTTACTTTATCCCCGTTTAGTAAGAAATATCTTATAGCAAAGACACAACCCAAATTATGAATCTCACACTTTTATGTTGCCAATAATTTTATTAATTTAACGAACAAATATTGTATTCAATTTGAAGAAATTCTAACTTTTTTTATTTTATACATACATATGTATGTATATTATTATACTTTAGACAGGAGATTACGGCATAGTTTCTCACACCATCCTTGTTATATGTGTTAACTTTATCCATGAATGGTGAGGAATCCGAACGACAGATGCTTAAGAAAGATTTCATGGCAATTTTATTTTACTTTGAGCCTTACGTTTAATAAGCGAACACACTACCTACTGAACCAGGGTAAGTTCTTGAAATCCTCCGTGAACTTTGTGGCGAAATTAATTGAAAATTAATGTAAAATTTTTGGTACGCATTAAAATTACACGAAACTTAGATTGTGTACTCAATTACTAAGTAAATAATCAATTATTCAATTCAATGAAACATTTAATCAAATATGGATGCAAAATTGGAATGCAAGTACAACGTTTGAAAGAAATTTTCATAAGAAAACCTTCAAAACTTGATATACTTTCGTTACGCAAAGAGAAATAAAATTTTGTTGTATTTTATTTTTTATTAAAAAATAGCTTGCAAGTGTGAACACATAAAAAAATATTGAAAAAAAACAACTTCTGTTTGATTAAAAGATAATGCCGTTAGAAAGAAGAGAATCGTATAAATAAACTTTTCTTATTACAAATGTCTTCCGTTCGTAATTCTTCCTATTTTTGCACTTTACCTTTCTCTCTCTCTCTCCCTCTCTCGCTCAGTTTTTTGTGACACTAGAGAAAAGGAAGAAACACGACATTTTCCTGACACATAAATTCTAGGAAAACTCTAAGCGACCTTGAGTTGTACATCATTTTCTGTTTTTTTTTTCCCCTGCTTTTATATCATGGCATACAACAACGGTACACAAAATAAGTTTTTCCTTCTTGTTTTTCTATCGGCTTTAGTTATTTTCATACTTTAGTTTTTCTACGAATACAACAATAAATAAATAAGTTCTCAGAGGGCAGAAAGAAGGGTGTGTGGCAGAAATAAACGTACGTATTTTGTCATAATTTACCAGCAAACACAGGAATTTGCTCTTTTTTTTTTATTATTTTTCCATCATTGCGGTGAAAATATTCAGTGCCACTAACAGTTTTAGCACCGTCATCAAAACATGACTAGGCAGGACAGGCAGGCAGGCTGGCAGGAAATGCTCGACTCTCTCTACGATGAACACTTCCACCAAAATTAAAAGAGGAGACAACATGATGATGATGATGAATATTGTAAAAGGTATTCCTTCATAATCGTCTTTTATTTTTCTCTATTGTTGTTGAAGTAAAAACGTGATGCTGAGAACATGTGCCAGCTTATGAATGTTCTATGAGTAAATATTGTTACTTGAAGAGCGTTATTTGCATAGTTAGTTGACTTTCTTAGTTGAAAAGGTTCACCTGTTCGGCGAATTTAAAAGGGTTTCTAAAAATGCAACGCAAAACTATGTATTCCCGAAACTTTTGTGATTACACTGACTATCAAATTTATTCTACTCCTTACACAGCAACTCTTAAGCCTACAACTAACACTGAACTGCTTCTAAACGAATACTCACCTCGTGAGGGAACCCCCTTCAGTGAGGTTTCTGGACCTAGTTTCTCGAACCACTTACATTGTGTGGGTTAATTTTATACAGGAGTGGTGGGACCTACTGTTCAAGGTCGATTCCGAAAGACAAATTTTTGAGAAACTTTTCATGGCAATTTTTTATTTACTCTCAGAGAGTTTTCGCCTGAAATCTGCTGAGAGGAAGTTGCCGAATATTTTTCATTTTGATGTCAAACCTGGTGTTTGAATCGTGGCCTTACGTCTAATAAGCCATCACACAACCTACTAGACTACGGCGATTGGGGAAGTTTAGTGTTTAGTTTAATCTTGATAATCTCGTTCTCTCTTGGTAGACTCAGACATAGCAATGTTTCTATGATGTTTAAAGCTACTACACATACATTTCATGTGCTTCATGGTGAATACCGGTGAATACTATAGGCAGGAATACAGGTTTTGTCTCGATTGTAAAATTGAATAGCACAGCTGTATGGTCTGACAGGTGCTATAAATCACTTTAAGCGTCAGACGAAACTGTACACCAAGGATAAATTTCTAATAATCACCAAAATACCACTTAAGGAGAGTGCCCGAAAAAATGTAACAATATTTTGAAATTTGAAAAATTGGCAATGAAACAATTTTAAAATAACGGTAATTTACTAATGTATGTTTTTGGAAACGTACAGTTTCTTTTGACGCTCACTGTATACGCTGCCAACAGTGACAACAGCAGACCATATTACAGAGACGTTGCATGAGTGCATATATGATGTTGGGAGAGACAACAGGGGGGCAGAACATATTCAAATAACTGCTGCAGGAGTTATTGACTCATTGCCTTTAAAATATTATTTTTGAATAGCAGATCAACTTTTAAAATAAAGAAAAAAAAAAAACAAAAGAAAAATGCAGTAGACTGTTAATAAATTGTCTAAAAAAAGAAAGAAAGAAATCAATCCACTTAGAAGGGCTCTCAGTACACACACATTATCTCTTAAAAAAAAAAACAATCAAAAAAGTATAATGAAACACATCCTCGCTCGAGTCCATGTCCATGTCTACTTATGAAATAATTGAAGAGCTTCTCATAAAATTCATTATTTAACCGTGTTATTAAAGCACCGTAGGAATCGCATTGCAATGTGAAAAAAACGACAAAAAAATCCTTATGACTGCAGTAAATAAAAAGGGAAAAAAAAGATTGAAAGAAAAACTTAAAATACCTTCTATTTAATGACAAAAAAAACGAAAAGAAATGAAAATAAGAAAGACTTGAAGAATAAATAAAATTAGAAGAAAAACTACATGAGAACGAGAAGTTGGAAATCTACTTTAGGAATACAAGCAGAATAAAAAATTTATTTGGAAAAAATCTGGAAAAAGAAAAAAACGAAGTCCATTTGCATTGAGAAAGAGTGAGAGAGAGAGAGTGAGAAAGATAAGAAAAAAGTGCAAAATTTTGACTCTAAGGCCCTCAGCAATAGTGAAGAAAAAGGGTAGAAAAAAGAGCGAAAAATTGAAGACAAAAGTACTTCTAATGGAAGACAAACACAAGAACTCCTTAAGGAAGACAGAAAGGACAATTTGAGAGAGAAAAATACAGAGAAAAATATTTATTCAGTCCAACAAAGGGGAAAAAAATACAAAAGCGATGTTACAAAGGAGTAGTTACATGCACAAAAAGTGAAAAAACTAATGCCCAAACAAACAAACCAAATAGGGGAGGAAAGGAGCGAACTGAATAAAACAAACATTAAGTACTTTACTCCCTAGAAAGTACTCATGTAAACGACATGATACAAATTACAAAACTTTTATGGAAACAGCCAATAAGAACAAAAGGCTTCAAATGGAACCAAGTTATAATGGAGATTTAGTAATAGCAAGAGGAAGAAGAAGAAAATATTTTGAAAAGTTTCAGTCTTACACTGGAGCATGTGCACCAAAGGTGGATGTAATTTAAATCAACTATAAATGCATTACTAACAACAGAGAAGTGGAAACACGACTTTTGCAAAAAAAAAAAATAAAAAATATATTCTTACAGGATGCGATGATTATCCAAAGACAAAGGTTCGAAAATTATTCATGACATCGAAAAAAAACCCGCTTTTATAGTTGTATGATGTTGCTATGAAACGAAACCGAAATTTGAAGGTAACTCTAACAGCTATCCTTCTAGGATCAGTAGATAACAAATCTAAAATGAAAACTCATCGAGAGTTTGACTTGATCACTCCAAAAACGGATGAAACGCATGTCAAAAGCCAGTTCTTAATTTTGCTATATTTTGTCGCTTCACTGTAACTGAACCAGGTAAAAATTACACTTTTTTTGTGTACACAAAATGAAAATCGTTAGAAGGACTCTTTCAGAGTTCTAAAATAAAAACTACGAATCATAATAAAAACAATTCTCTCTTTCTCTGTTCCATTTTGCTTTTCAGTTATGACGTTGCCCTGTGGAAAAATGTTTGATACAGTTGTGTTGTTGTTGTTATTGGTGCTGCTGTTGCTAAAGTCATTTTTGCACTTCATAAACATGCATTTATATGCGATTGTGTCAAGCAGCTTAAGGTAGAGAGTCAGGACAAGTAGTCAGTTAGTCAGTCTGTCAGTGATTGCATCATAGAGCAGCATGTCAGTCAGCATCATCCCTGCGAGGCATTGCCTAGGGACTATAAAAACTCATTTTCTAGTCAAAAGTTAATAATGGGAACAACAACATGAAAACTTTCTTTCTCTCTCTTCTTCTCTCTCTCTCTCTCTCTACCTCTCTGTCTCTTTAATTTTGCTTCCAGCAAACATGCATTTGTTGTCGTTTTTTCGTGTTTTTTTTTCCAGTATAAATCAATTGAAAATGCACGTGTAGAAAGCTTGTCACATAGCATTAACGCTTCAATAGAAAATTTTGCAATAGAATAGCAAAAATTACTTGACGAAATCACAGATAAAAAGCAGCAGCAACAACATTAAACATTTTACACTTGAATAAAAAATTTTCCAAAAAAGCACTTCTAAAAGGAAAAGAGGTAAAAACGAGAGGATTTAAGAAGAGCTAGGGAAGTGTGTAAGTGCAATAAAAGGCCAAAGATTAATTACAATTAAAATTGCGAGGCTAGGTATGTATTCAATATAATAAAATAAGTAGGATAGTATTCAATATAATTTTATTATCCTTCCTTTTTTACTCTCGAAACAGAGTTTTACTTCGCCTGCATTTAAAGGCGGTATAGGTATACTATGATAAGCGTATCCGAGCTTTTTTTCAATGAGCTGAGAACAAATCTATTTAGATGGCCTAGACAAATCTGATTTACGAAAGGGCTAACACAAATTCCAGGAGGCCATCAATTTGTATTATACTCAGCTTGTTTTAAAGGTTTTTGCATATAATACTTGCCACGCCCACTTAAACAATAGTTTTTTAAAAATATTGCAAGGCTCTCGGACAAATCGATTCTCTAATCAAATCGATTCTGTTAAGATTAAGGTCCTTCGTCCTATTGCGTATTTATAATTCACTTACGAAAGTATTTCCGTCGATATACATCCTGAGCAGATAAGGCGTTTTGCTTGTAGAAATCCAATATTTTTGCAGTTTTTCAATTTTTATTCAAATTTGCTTGCCTTTTAATTTAATACCCGCACTGCAATAACCTTCTACTAACAAGATTAATTGACACATGTGTACCGGAAATTCGTCTTTAACTATTTTAAATGCAGCAGTTTACTCTCGACAATTTGGTGGCGGATGAGCGTAAAATTCAACTTGAAGCGAATAGTTTTGATTTTCGGGAAATTGCCACGAAATGGATTACAAGTGGAATCAGAGAGAGAGAGAGACACACACACAGAAAAAAGCGGAAAGAAAAAGTTAGACAAACAAAATTTCATTAATTCAACCAAAAAAAGGCAACAACTGGAACGGTAGCAACAAAAACAGCAAAAACGTAAATATTAGCAACAAAATTTTGTTCAACAACTTTGAAAAACTAACCAAAAAAGAAAATCTCGAACTCTTTTCTTCTTCAATTTCGTTGATAAAGAGAGAAAAAACTTACTCGGAGAGCCGTTAGGAATTGGTTGAATAAAATTTCACTGTTTATCAAAGTGTAATTGATTACGTGCCAAGTTCATTAAAACTTACCTAAAAAGAGAGAGAGAGAGAGCAAAAGATAAAAAAGTTAGTAAAATGATATGTTATATTTATAAAAGAGAAAGAAAAAAAAAATATGCCAAAAAACATGCAATTTAATTAAGATGTTTATCACAGACAAGCAGTCGAAAAGTAAAGCATATCTTAAGGCAAAAGCTATAATAAAAATTCTGTTTTTATGCGCCTAATGGTATGCTTAACTTTATTAATGATTTAACACAATCTAACAAATGACCAAATCTGATAATCGATACTGATTTATTTCATCCCCCCATAACATACAAGATTACTCAATGTGGTTAATATTGCCTTACTCCCTCCCACCCTCCTCAGTTTATGGTATTCCCACACATTAATTTATTTCTCATGATTTTCTTGATTTCTGTTTATTACATGAGCAAAGCATATTTAATTAAAAACATCGTATTTATTGGCACTCTCTAAATACTTTGATGGATTATTAAAAGATTTGTTTACTGTGACACACAGAGAGATTAGTTGATTAAATCCCTAAGGTATGCAACTGTTTTGAAGTATTAAAGCTTAACAGCTTAAAGTATGCTTTAATACTTATGCACAAATGGCAACAAACAAAAGAAAGTGTATTCGATTACAGAAACGACTTCTGCATAATTATGTCGTAATTAAATTTGAAGAGAAAGACAGAAATTAAACGAAATAATATTTTTCAAGTAATTGTGGTCGAAATAATAATTAAAGAACAAGAAAAGCTATAAGGGAAAATTTTTAATCACAAATTTCCTTATGCATCCAAGATGTATGTATAAGGGAATAAAACTGTTTTTATGAAAAGTATTCAGCTAAGTACACACTTAGTACAAGAAAATAATTGATTGATGGTCTAATGGATAGATGGCACAACAAGATTGAGAAGAATTTAGAGGCATTTAGTAAGGCAGATACTAAAAACTTTGGAAAATGTACGACAATTGCAAAGAATCAGACATAGATATGCATGCAAGAGACTGTTTTAAAGGCTTGGAAATTATCTCTTAGATATTGCACGATAAAGTCGCAGTAGTCTAGTAGATAGTGTGCTGGCTTATTGGAAGCAAGCCCATTAGAAACCTCATTTTAAATATAATCTCACACATCTTAAACAAAACGAAACCTGAAACCTGTGAGAGCAAATAAAATTACCATCAAAAATTTATGTAGCGTTCGGAATCGAATCAAAATTATAAAACCGTTTGCAATCAAACAAAACATCAGAAAATTACATATTGCATAATTCCAGACATACACAAATACAAATTAATAACAATGTATCGAAGAAATGGAAACAACAAAAGCTTTCATTGCCCCTCTGCTGTATTGATTCAAATTCTAAATGAAGCATTTTGCCCATTCTTTTGCAATCAATGAAATCCCTATTCTCTCTCTCTCTCTGTCAATTGCCACATAATTATGCAAAAATTTTGTTATTGTTGTTCTCTCAACCGTCATTGCTACCTTCCTTCACCCTCCATCCCCCCTCATGAATTATTTTAATTAACAACAAATGTTGGTTCATTTGTTGGTCGGTCGGTCGGTTGGTTGGCTGGTTGGCATACTTGGTTGAGGGCAAGCCTAACCGTTCGTTTGGTTGCATATTCAATATAAGTATATACACACATATGTATGTATGTATTCATGGTACACATGTTTTAAATTGTGTAGCCTACTTTCAGAGGTTGGCAACATCACGTACATACATGCATACGTACATACATATTTATAAAGAGAACACACTTTAGTAAACTTGTAAAATTTATTGCTTTTAATTTAAATTAATTTCCTTTGGTGGATGGAATCAATAACCCAAAAAACTAACACCCAAGCACTATTCTCCCCCTTCTATTATTACTAGAACGCCTGTCACAGTCTTTTACACCTTGCGGTAGAACACATTTAAAGACCCCAAAAAAAGGAACGTGATTTATTGGAAATTATCCTCTGATAAATAGCATGAAAATATAGGAGGTAAATATTTCTATTTGCATAATAAAAGGATATGAGGGTTGAAAGGTTTCCTTTAGATTTCATATGTGAGAGCATATGTAAGCGTTTTCCATACTCGCAACACTTTATAAAATGAGATCAAAATATTAGTTTACCGCTTACACACGTACGACGGCACCCATACATCATTATGTACATACATACATGCACATGTAAACAAACACACTTATGCACATATGTATTAATGAACAATACCATTGATTTTCTCTCGTCTATGTTTTATTTGGCAACAGCAGGTCCGACCTTATGAGAGGAACAGGCCGTATATTACACTCAACAAAATATTGTGCTGGAAATTGTTTTAAGTAATATTGTAACGTGAATATTGTGTTGAACTTTTTGCTATCGGTAGCTATGGTCCCTATGGACGAGCTTGTCTACGTTGGAAGGATCAAATTCAGGAAGCCCTGTCATCGATTGACGATTTAGCAAGGATGCACAAGGAGCAGAGACGCCTGGATAGATATGTTAAAGTACGTCGAAATCCGACAAACGGGTAGTTTACGGCCAATTAAGTACGGTCTCTTGTTGTATGGCTTTATATAGATTTCGAAATAATAGACCTCCAATACAAATAATGAATTAAAACAAATTTCGAATGCACTGTCCTGAAGCGTACTCCAAAGAAAGCGAAGTGGCAAGGTTAGGTCCTTTAGGCAGTTGAGACAAGACTTCACAACTGCTGGTTTCTAAACAGTGTTTAATAATTAATTTAATCCGTCTCAAGCGAACAAACATGGCACCATGATCGACAGCCATAATCGAAGTTGTGCAACCTCTGTCTCTGTTTTTGAAACAGAAAATTCATTTTCTCTAAAACACTGTCCTCCTTTTGTGGGGACGTTTTCAAACCCCTCATCTAATTTATGTAACAAGTTTCTGGCTGGTACTGTTTGTTGTTTTGATATTGTTGTAATCACATCATAATCAAAAATTTGGAATAAAATAAACACACAAAACGTGTCATCTACAGTGGCGAGCAAAAATGGAAGCATCCTGCCACATTTTTAATAAAACTACTATAAAATCCGAAATAAATAAGCAAATTAAATAAAATAAATTGGTATATATTACATTTTTTGATATATTTTTTGAAGATATAAAAACAAATATAAAAAAATTAAATGTACTTCATTTATATGCTAAAAACTTAAAAAACTCGATTATTCCACTTTTGCACGTATTCGGAATTTTTACATATTTATTAATTTTTAATATTTTATTCACAGTCCTTTATTTTTTTACGCTTTTAATGCGCTTGGGAATATTTTCTACTAAATTGTCCATGTTTATTTTTTGGTATTTCTCTCCGTTCATCCTAGTCCAAAGTTCGTCTAAATTGGTTGGAGCTCTTCCATATGCTGTCAGTCTTCTCTTAATAATTGCCCATAAATTTTCTATTGGATTTAAATCCGGGCTTTGTGGTGGCCATTTAATCAATTGAAAATGTTGATGGGACAACCAATTTTGAACAATTTTGGCGGTGTGTTTTGGATCGCCATCCTGCTGGAAAAACAGTTCTTATTCAGTGCACGCACTTTCTGGCAATGTTGTTTGAAGCATACTGAGATAGTTTTCCTTTCTCATTATACCCTCTATTTTCACCAACGGACCAACACTCCACCAAGTAAAACATCCCCAAACCATCAAAGTTCCACCTCCATGTTTGATTGTTTGTTTTACCTGATGCCTTTGAAGTTTTTCATGCAGCCGGTGCCAATAATACTATTTTCCATCTGATTGAAATCGGTTAATTTTTGTTTTAGCCGACAATATCTCGCGTTTCCATTCCTCAACTGTCCATTTAGCATAGGTTTTGCAAAATTCTAAACGGGCCCTGACTTTTTTTATGCGGCTTTTTTTGCTTAATGGCGGATACCAACCCGATTCTGCGAAGTGCCCTTCGGGCTGTCCACTCGCTGACATTTTATTTATGGCCTTTGCAGCTAGCTTTGGTGTTTTTGTGTCTTTATTATTCATAAGACGTTCCATAAGACGAGCATTGCCATCGGTGAGCAATCTTGATCGACTTCTAGTTGTAGAAACTGGCCGCACATTTCGTCCTTTTCGAACACTTAAGACCACATAGTGTGATATTTGAAGTGCTTTTGCTATTTTTCTTGCAGATTCACCTTTTTCTGTTAGAAACACAACTCTATTTTCAATTTCAACACTTATTTTTTCATTTTATTCATATAAGAGGACCAATTCTTAACAGCGAGGATAATTAAGTTCAAATCACTACTGACAGCTTCTAATTATTAAAATAATGCATAGAATGGTAAATAAAAGAAAACAAAAAATTATATAATGGCACATTGCAGTAATTTGTATTGTTTTTTGCTTTTATGCAAAAAAATAGCATAACGTGCAAAAGTGGAAGAATCGACATCAAACACATTTATTTAAATTATATTCTTTTTGCTAAAATTTTCTGAAATTTTACTTTGAATATACTAATGTAATGAAAATTAGAAGAAAAAACCGCAGAAGGAATAATCATATTCCACACTATTGAAATTTTATAAGATAATAAACTCGAAAATTAAAAATATGCATCCATTTTTGCTCGCCACTGTATGTATGCCCATTTATACAGGCAGACAGCTTGTCATACAGTTTAGAATCATGGTTGATAATTGCAGCAGAGAGAAAACTTAAAAAGTAACCCATACCCATACAAATCGCTTGTCAAATTTATGACAGATATTCTAAGTTCATATAAGTTCATTCATTGTTCGCTTTGGACCATAAATGAAATCATGCAGTTAAAAGCCTAAAAATAGGCAATTAAATATAGCCCACACAAAAATTTATGCAACAAATAAAACAAAAACAAAAAACAAAAGGAAAGCAAACATAAATTATTTTCGCAATTGTTTTGTTGTTTCACTGCCCTCCTCCCACAATCCATTTGAATAAACAAATATTTGTTATCAAAATAATGTCTCCTATACCCTCTTCCATTCCACTGTATTTATGCTTGAGCTAGTTCTGCTATGAAAAATCAACTTCCGGGTGGCTGGTGGAAGATGGACAAGCAAGCAAGCTTTTAAATAAGAAAACATTTTGAAAAATAAAGAGAGAAAACATTTGACATAATTAGACTCAGTTAGTTGAGAGTCAATTGTGCAACAAAATCGTATAAAAGGATCTTTACTAAATACCTTTACAATGCTACAAACACACACACACATTCATAGATACACTCTCTTTGGCATACCTATTGTGCATTGCATGTAAAGCATACCTTTAGGCTTCACTAGGTTTCTGTTACAATACAATCAAAACCAAACTGAGAGAGAAAATAAAAGAGAAGGAGAGGTTTCTGTTACAATACAATCAAAACCAAACTGAGAGAGAAAATGAAAGAGAAGGAGAGACAGTTATTTCTACTGTTGTTATGCGTAAGCATTAGAGGCATTCACTCATTTAAAATAATATGTATGTGTATGCTTGTGTGTGTGTATTGGTACCGTGTTTTGTTATTTATTATCATTGTTTTTAGAATAAAACATTTACAACAAATATACACGCACTTTAAACACATACAACGTTAAAATACTACAATACTTACAACTTCCTCAAATGAATTGTTTTATTTCCCAACGAAATACAAACAAATCAACACAAAAGGGAAAATACCATGCCTACTACAAGCAATATAAACAATATAGTGATGGCCAGTTAATTAAGTACAGGGAAAAAAAATACTTGCAATTAATAACAGAAAAATCTCGTTTTTTTCTCTCCTTTATTCATTAAATCAACTAAAGAGAGAAGTGAGTACGAGAACGTAGTGTATGGAATGCAACAAAACAGATTGGTTTTATGAGAAACACTACATTTTAGTTCTGCTTCGGATTTTGACTAACTGTGTATTCCATTAGGTAACAGGAATACTTTTATTATTAGAAATAAAAATGTAAACAGTAATACTTAATTCATTAAAAAAAAATTAGAATCTGATAGAGAAAATTATCGAGTAAGATCAGAAATAATGTAGGAGACAGAGCAAACACAAACTTATAGTATTCGCCTGAATTTAATCTAGATTCGACAGATATGATGCCGTCTATAACTACTGCCTGTATGATATGATCCATATCGAAAGGAAGTATTCGCCGACTTTAAAAGCAAAAAAATTTCAAATTACACATCACAGCATAATTTCAAATGTCAATTTAAAATCCCTTGAAATTTAAACAAATATTGAAAAAAAAAAGATTTGTTCAATTTATATTTTAATTATTAATTTCAACATAAATCTTATGCAATGAATGTTACGCTTCAATAGTCATTGCATCTATTCGATATAATTTGACATAAAAATTTACAAAAACAAAAAAAAACAATTATTAATCAACAACGATTTAATTCCATTTAAATCGCCAGTAAGCCGAATATCAAATGTCGATAAAAACTCAATTCAAACAATCACAAAAAAACGAATTGAAATTGCTATTGAAAATGGAATGAACTTAGCCGAAATTCAATTTGAATTCATAACCTCACATAACATCCTTATACACACGCAATAGTTGTTTGAAAAAAAAAAACAATGTTTTTCGCTGATATAAACTCAAAACCAAACAAAGTTTATAAAAATATATTGAAAGTTTTATTTTAAGCACTGAAAAACAAATAAAAAAACATTCCGAATGTTAAAAACAAAATTCGATAAAAATTTTTTGTAATTTTGTAAAAACGTGTTTCAAGGGTCAGTGAAATTGAAATCAAATGTTGGCTTAGGAATTTAAGCATTACAACACTTGAGATTACGTTAAACCCGCCATTAGTGGAAATTTTGAAAAAGACGAAATATGCCGAAAATCTCACAAATAAATATTCTTTAGACGTTCCAAATTGCATGAAAGTAGGAAATATTAACATATTTGCATCGTATACAAACAAATTATGTATTGCAGTAGCTTTGTATGCTAAGGGCATGTAGTCAAAGATTCTCTGAATGAGAAAAAATGGCTCCGAAACACTTACAATGTTTTCAGAAGGAAACATAGTGCATGAAATTCAAGAGGATCACTCTTAGTGCTCCAAGTAGTACAATAACTGTTGAAAATATAAAATTATTGAAGCACATAAAACGCTAAGAAGTACTCTAATTCTGTAGCCTGATATCCCATGCAGAGATGGCCTGGATCTGACTAACTTACGACTTTGCCATGTTAAGGGTTTGTTTTTGAAAAAATGTATGCCGTCCTTATTTAATTCAAATAATCTTTAATACGATACGAGCTAATATTTCAATAAAAATAAATTCATTCGTGGTTTGAGATTTATCAGCCATTGTTTAATCCATATTTTTTTTGATAAACTCGTTTCATTTCTATTGTATTTCCATTTTTGAATACAAATTAGTTTCTATGATTTATGTTCTATGTGGGAAATACTTTCTATCTCTCTAGCTATCCCTTCCTCTTTCCTTTTCAATATTGAACCAGTGGTCATTACAACAAAATAAAATAAAAAACTCTTTCAATTTTGGGGACTAATACCCAACAACATGTTTTACTAGAAACCTACCAGTGAAAATAAATATGTGATGCTTATTATACAACTTTTGGTTTTTAATCCTGAGATTGAGATTGAAGAAATAAAAAAATAACGGGAGGCTACAATATGCTTTAAACTCTCGGAAGAGACAAAAATGTACGAATTGACTTCCATTTGTACTACAAAGTGTCGATTGTCTCTCAAACAGCCATTTTTCGTTAATCGGTGTAATGTAGAATTGGAATAGATGGGATTCTTTGTCTTCTGTGATGTCACTGTTAATTTGAGTGTAATTTTTGTTGAACATGTGGGTTTCTCTTCATATTTCCAAAATAATACTAAAAACTAAAACGTGAAGAGCATGCAAAGAATTAGAAAAAAAAACTGAAAATATTTCCAACATTTTATTGGCAAATATTATGTTACACATTTTCAGAGTTTATTTACCAACAAAAATGCACACACAAACACACAGATAAACAGCTATACAAAGGAATTCACACGTGCATACTTTTAGGAGCTTAAAACAAAACAAACATTTTCTTTTATTTGTTGAGGGGAGAGAAAAAAAATAAAAGAAACCAGTTATACAGGTTCATCTACCCGGTACAATTTTTGTTTTATTACCATTTCGATCTAGAGGATTGAAAATTTAGTCGAGCTTTATCAAAAGGAAATGAAGGCTACTGTGGTGTGTCTTTGGAAAAAAGTTCAACAAAAATAAAAAAATAAACATAAATCATGTGAAAACAGGCATGAAGGAAACAAGAGTATTGAAAAAAAAAAATAATAAACACGTATGTAAGTTGAGACTGAAAACTAAAACACAGACGATTCATTTGGCGCCTAAAAATATGTTACACTACTTTTAATATACGGTTGCAAGCTTTGTAAACCCTTGTCGCAACTTAGTATTGCCTAACTGACAACTCGATGTATTGAAAAAAGGCTGCAGTTCAGCTCCAAAGAGTACATTAAACATTATTTTATCTTATTCTTTCTATTCCAAATTTTATAAATTCTTAATACGGTTAGCTGCGCCCAATTAAATACTAAAATAATGATAATATACTTTCGCTCCTAAAGGTATGTTAAACAATTTGGGAAAAACAACTATTTTTCTACCACTTATTTCAATTGCCATAATTGTGGTTTTTTTTCATTTTAATTTAATTTCAGTTTAAAGCTTTTGACATTCTGAAATCATAATTACGACCTGGTTATTATTTAAAACAAATTCTTTTTTTACTTTTGCTTTTTTCCTTATTTATAATACATAACGAGAAATTATTGATGCATAAACTTCTATATACGATATGTTTTACAAAAGCATTACTACAACACTGTATTTCTGCTATCTCTCTCGTTTAGCTCTTGTTGCCAAGTATTTTTTTTAATTTAACTTTTGCTCTCATGCACTATTTAAAGCATATTTTTAGGATGAATATTTTTTTATTTCAACAAAATAAAAAGAAACTCCTTTTGATATTTATGCTTTTGCTACAATTAAAACTCGTAAATCATAAATAAATTGTGAAAAAAATATTCTATCTTTTAAACTCCTTTATCGTTCATTTTTGTTTCGTCTTGACAAGCCAAGATTATAATGGTTTTGAAAATGACTGGGGCCATAAATTTTACTTCCATTCATTGCCTGACTTTGGAGGAATATGCCAAAAGGAGAGAGAAAAAAAATTTATTATTTTAATGAAATTTTAAAAGTCTCTTGTAAGGAAAGAAGGTATTCCCCAAATAATACAAAAAACAAAGAAGAAGTGGAAATGGTAAGACTTTAATATGGCTTCTTTTAAACTTATGGCGTTGGGGCTGCCATAAGGAATTGTAGTGTGAATGTTTGTGGACTTTATTACCATCAGCATTGCACAATGGTCAGAAGGTGTAAAAACAAAGTTTCATAATTTACCGTAAGGTACTATTTAGAAGAGATCCTTTGAGTTTTATTTTCAACGTTTTTTCAATTTAAATCCCAAGGCATTTTTCATATTAAGTCTCTTTGTATTTGACTCCAGGGAGTTGATATTTTATAAACGTTTTACACCACAATTCTCAAGACAGTGCAATTCTGTCGATAGAATGCCATTTCAAAATGCTTTTTATTCGTATAATTTTGTAGTTACTTTGTAGGAAGGTTGCTTCTCATATTAATTCTATCTTTGCATTCAACAAATCACGTTTTCTTTCAAATTCTAAAAGAACCTAAGAGGCTGTGATTAGAAATTAATTTGTTTTAATTTAAGTTCCAAAAGAAACATGGAGAATGGGTCGAATCGACGTCCGGGTACTGTACTTGTCTCAGGCACAGGACAGGTACACGTCCTCTAACCTAACCTAACAAGGCAAAACATCCATATTGTTTTATATAAAAGAAAGGATTTAAATTAAAGAAGAAATAACAACGTCCGAAGGTCTATAATGCAAAGCATTGGCTAAACTTACAGACTTTAAATTCCGAGATATTGTAACCACGTGATCAATTTATTGCTGTAACGAGAATCAGGTATGCGAGGATTGGTTTAACATCTATTACAAATCAATTGAACTGAAATCTCTTTTTTATATTTGACAACAAGGACCGAGAAAATGCATTTCTCTTCGTATACAGTATCTCAAATGGTACGGACTTAAATGAATGTTGTGGCAGCATATTACAAAGGAACAAAACTGACAATGAGAATTATAAGAGAGGTACGTCTTTTTTTTTTTCTAAAAGTAAACTATTCGGGGCTTTAATACTTTTTTTCAGATTAAATTTTATTTATGTGTAGTTTTCTCTTTTTTCTTTTTGGCATTCATGCCACTGTTAGTTTGACAGTAAATAACCTTCATGCCTGGTTTAATTTTGTTCAGTTGCCGTATTTTCTATGAAAACTTCATTTCCATGAAGTTGGTGTCCTCCATTTATTTTGGCCTTTTCAACTCGAGTTACTATATTAAAACCAAAACACGGTATTTTATTTCGAATATTTTATCACAAGGGCCAACAAAAAGAAAAAAAACAGAAGAAGAGCCTAGAGAGAGAGAGAGAGAGCAAAACAGCGAGTGAAGAAAAGAAGGCAAAGTGCAAAGAGATAAAAGAAATGCAGTAAAACTTTAATTAAACATGTGTATGTATGTAATATTTATTAAGTGTCAATTTCCATGAATAAAAAAAACCACAAGAGAAACGAAAAACAGACATATTTTGGGGTCATACCGTAGTACCATATGCCGCTACGTAGTACCATATTCCTACACGTGGTAATGGTTCAAAATTAAAAAAAAACAAAACCAAAAAACACAGGAAAATACTACAGCATCATGCGATTAACAATGCTGCAGCACAGAATCTGTATAGAAAAAACGAAAAGAAGAATAATTTACCATAAAAGTGCTGCATTCATCAGGCCAGTAAAACGACACACAAACACACACACACATTCACAGAGAACTATTACTATTCATGCCCCGTTATTGTATGGGGAAATAATGGCGGTTGTGTGCTCGTGTTTGTGTATAACCTTATCTGCCATTGATGTTGTTGTTGTTGTTGCTGTTGTTGCCATATAGTATTTGTATTCTTTTCCTGTTATTTTATAAAGAAGAGCCCAAACGGGAACATAAACAAGCGAAACTAACTACGGCATTATAGAATAATTTACAGTACTGATCATCTAAGTAGGGCATAAGCTAACTAGGAAAGTTCGTAATACAGAGTATTTCTAAAATTGAAAAGATGGAAAAAAATCTTCAACTTGAGAATTCTTTCTAAAACTATTATTATAGTTATCTTGGCAGAGATAAAACACTACACTACTACGTGTAATTTTAATCGTTACGAGAGCGTAATTTGAATCTCTGATGTCGGTAGAGATCCTAATCTACAATACAAACTTCTTGAACTTTAATGCGGCCTTCTAAAAGCACTATTTTGCAATCACAGAGGTACTCCTAATTTATCTTTTTCCAAAAGGTATTCATTTTTAAATCAAAACTTTGCAAATCTTGTATTTTTTATATATTAAACTCGAGAATTTTGATTGATAAGGACTACTTTAAGCCGTTTATAAGCCAGCTTTTATACAAACTGGCAGGTGTTGAAGAAGCCTCCTAAGAATTTTAAATAAGACTCTCAAGTGCTATTTTCATTATAAAAACTTATAAGCTAAATTTGAAGTGGCCGTAGTCTAGTAGGTAGTGTGTGGGCTTATTAGACGTAAAGGCCATGGTTCAAAGCCCAGGTCAGACATTAAAATGAAAATATGAAAAATATTTATTCGGCGACTCCCTCTCAGCAGATTTCTGGCAAAAACTCTGAGAGTAATTAAAATTGCCATGAAAAGATTCTAAAAAAAAATCTGTCGTTCGGAGTCGACTTTAAACTGACATAAGTGATATGAGAAGCTAGGTCGTAATCCTGACTGAAGGGTTCTAATGACCATTACGTAAGTTAAGTTTGATTAATTTTTAATTTTTAGAGTATATTTCATACAAATTCAATGAATTTCAAATTTATTAGAATTCAAGATGATTTCAGCGAAGCCTCAGTGTGTTAAATTTTTGTTTAAACTTCAAAAGTTTTCACTAAATTTAGTTTTAATGGAAAGAGTTAAGAGCTTATTTTCTTGTATTATAATTTAAAATATTTTTTGCGTATTTAAATGATAAAGAAATTTTTCCTAACCATCCTCGTTTAAAGCCTTAAGGCTTATCCCTCATTATTATGCTATGAACTTAATAGCTGCGCTAATGGCTATTATAACTCGCTCTCTTTTTCTCTCTCCTCTTCATAATTAAGTGCTTATGCTTATTGCCAGAGCATAAAACGCCTGGCAAAAGTTAAAAAAAAAATATATTTTTCGTTCGCTTTTAATAAATGCAAAAACAAATTATTTTAATAGAGTGTTAATTTAACGATTGAAAAGGCAGTAAAAACAGAAATTACAACAACACTTTACAATAACAACGACCGAAATATTTATATTTTATTATATAATTTTAAATACCAAATATTCCAAATTTAAAATATAAATAAAAATGGAACAGCAAACGCCAAGGGTTATACTATGTACATATGTATGTACATAAGAGTCGACCCTCTTTTATTACAAATAAATAAATAGTATGAAGTAGAGATGGAAGGGGTAGACGATTGGCAAAACTACAAGTAATATTTGATTAATTAATGGCGTGTCATTTACAATGTGATCACATAAACAAACAAAAATAAATAAAATTTATTTCGAATTATTTCTATACGGGCATAATAATTTAATTTTATTGCCTCTACTGTCTATTGCTCTATTAACAGTGTAAAATTAATGGGGATAGACACCCAACTAACGAACACGCTAGCGAGATTTTGCGAAATCGGTCAAGTAATTTTTGCTAAGTCATTATATACATAATCGGTTATTACAACACTTCAGTCAGGATTATGGACCTAGTTTCTCACAGCACTTATGTTGTATGTATTAATCTTATGCATGAGTGGCGGGATCCGAGCAACAGATTTTAGAGAAACTTTTCATGCCAAATTTATTTCACTCTCAGAGTTTTTGCCAGAAATCTGCTGAGAGAAAGAAATATTTCTTTCATATTTTCGGTTTAATGTCTGACCTGGGGTTTGAACTGAGGCCTCACGTCTAATAAGCCATCACACAACCTACAAGACTACGGGAACTTAGGAAGATCACTTATCCTTTAAAAAAGTAAGAATTCAATACGACAAAAAAAAAACTTCAAAATTAACTTGATTTTGTCTTCTCAACAAGAGTGTTGACTACTGGTAGATAGGGTATACATTCCCACCTACACAGCTGATGAAATAATTTGTTTACGGGTGGTTAAGTGTGTGTGGCTAAATGTAAGTGAATTTGTTCACAGTATTCACATGCATTTGTGCATACAGAGAGAGAGAGAGAGAATGAGTGATAATAAATTATAATTGTATGTGGCATACATTTACGGCGTTCATATAATATTGATAAATATTAATTCATTATTATGTTATGGTTTATAAATTTATTCATTTATTTAATATTTTTTTCTTTTTTGCGGTTTCTCTTTAAGGTAATAAAAATCTCTTTATTTGCAACAAAATTAATGAATAATTCATCGCACAATATTACATTTAAATCCTTCAAGGATTCATTTCCTTGCTCTCTTTGTTTAATTTTCTTTTAATATTTAATTTTATTCTTACACTTTCTTTTAACATTTGCTGTGCTATTTATTTAACAACCAATAGTCCGACACTTATCAGCCAGTCGTTTTTGTATTTTTAGCCTCTTTTAAAGGAAAATCCTCCCTCCCTTAAGATATGACATTGATTTCTAGATTGAGTAAAAAAACATGAAGAGTCAAGGCAAAAAGGAGAAAAAGACGTTGGTTGTATAGCCTCGTTTAACGAATTGGTGTGAAGGTGTTAAGGAAACATTGTGAATAGAACTCTTTAAAATATTTCCATTTCGACATAAAAACATGATAGTAAGCTACAGATACAGATGCAAATGCAGCAGAGGACGAAACTGTGTTTATTTTTTGTAGCATTTTTTTATAATTTTCGTTTTTATCAAATTCGTTGCATGAGAAAAGGGAGAAAACCATTTTTTTTTTTTATTTTTCTACATGAAAATGCAATTAGTCTGTGCACCAATACTAGCTTCGCATGATGCTGCTGCCTGGTACAATTGCCTTTGTGGTATATAAGCAATTAAATGCTGTGTGTTATTGCGTTTGTCAAAATAAAAAACCGAGCGTTTAAAATTGAATTTTTGCGTTTGATTTGAAATAGATTTGAAACTTTTTTTTTTATTCCATCATTAGGGCAAAAGGCATTTTTTTAAAGAAATTTAAAACTGGCATTCGATAAAGAACAAGTTTTTCATACAGGCATAAATATTTAAAAAATTTGAGAATTTAAACATTTGGAAAAGAAATTCTAGTTTAAGAATATATTGCATACTTGTAGGATATAGTTCCTTACAAACATTTCATACATAATACCAGTACTTTGAAATTAATTGACATTTTATTTACAAAACTGCAGGAAAACTTAGACTAGCTTTTAAAATTTAATTTTTTATTTTCGTAAGGAAAGAGTCCTGTAAAACAATAATTCCTTGGCCATTTAAAGCATACTTTTGGGGGTGTACTACTATTTCTTGCCACAATTATTGTCATTGGCTTCCTTATTTGCAAAAACGGAATGGAAAATCATTTCTCAGCATTGAATTTAAAAGTTTCTTTAATTCTGTTCGTTAATAATAATGCATAAAAAGAGTTCAGGAGACAGCCGCCCAGGGGAGGGAAGAAAAATCTATTGAAGGTGGAATCTGTTAATTATTATCACTATTTAATTTTTGTTTTCTATAGAATACTTTTTTTTTTTTTTAATAATTTAACCACAATAATTGCCAGATTAACAGACAGAATAAAGGTTTTTTTCATATAAACATTCGTTGATTTACATACATTCTATGTATGTATGTATGTAGTTATGGATGGAGATTAATGTTAATAATGCCTGACATTCAACGTATTCTGTCTGTTCGACAATTTGTTCATTTGAGGTGTACGATGTACAGGTACATGTCAGATTTCTACCCCGCAATGAACAGTTAGTAGAAGATTCCCTACTTCAACAGTTGATATACAAAAACAACTGGTATTAACAAATTAGCAAACCTTTTGAGAAACAAGTATTTACTCGCACTGAGTAAGAGTTTGATATGGTAGTCACAGCTAAGTGTTCTTGCGATTTTAGACTGCTAACCTATTGACTTGATGAAGGAAAGTGTAATGAAAACTTCCTTTTAAGAATTCGTTTTTAAATTCATTGCCTAAATAGATCTGCACAAATCGAAGTGTAGATCGGCTAGAGCCCTAATATGATTATGAAGTGGAATACACTTTAGACTGGGATAAGGCAGTATCGAAGTATGCATTATTTATAGAATTTTCTCGTTGAAAAACCGCCTCGTTGTAATACTATTTAATTGCTCGCTGCTGTTCTCTTCACCCATCTACGACTCCGTACTAAAACATTATGGACCACACATATGCGACAAGACAGATATGCGGTACATTTTGGCATAAAAAAACACGAACACACACACACAAAATGACAGCTGCAGACAAGTAGCAATGATGACAGCAATAACAACAATACTGACAACAAATGCAACAACTTTAACAATTTTTTTTTATACGTTTTGTTGTTGTAACGATGTCATACAGATTTTTTTTTTGTAATGTTCTTTATTTTTGTTGTAGTAAATGAAACAACAACAAAAAATTTCTCGTTTTACATGATTAATTGCCATGATGACAATATGACTGATTCCCTCTGTCTCTTTAATTTTTTTCTTTCAATCCCCTTTATTTAAATGTTGCTGTCATTGTTTTAGCTGTTGCTGCTGTTGCTGTTGCTTGTTGCCGCTTCGTTGTGTAGTATTGTATGGCAACAAGCAATTTAAGCACTCCATAAACCATTATAAGGCAACAGCAGCAAGCAACCTGCTGCATTTTATAGCTGCTAATTACAACGAACAGTTTTAGCTTTAATAGCTTTGAAATCCTTTGGCCTAAAAACGTCCAGATTGAACATATGAAGCGTGGCACAAATGTTGTTCGTTTTAAAACAAATTAAAGCGATTAAGGGAGTTTAAATCATGGGTTTGTTGTCATCTTATTTAATCCTAGGAAGCAAAACCAAGTGAAATGAAATACATATGTCATCTTTAAAGGATTAAACGAATGGCGATTTAACCAGAGGCGTAGCCAAAATCCAGTTCATATGTTCATTACAAGGTCTCTCCTTTAATCCTACTAGAAAGAAAGAAATCTGTATATAAACGCCTATAGAATTAGTCGCCGTAGTCTAGTAGGTAGTGTGTTGGCTTATTAGACATGACGACCCGATTCAAACCCCAGGTCAGACATCATCACCAAACGAAATATATTTCCGGCAAAAACTCTGAGAGTAAATAAAAAAAAAATGCAATGAAAAGTTTCTCGAAAAATCTGTCGTTCGGAGTCGATTTTAAACTGTAGATCCTGCCACACTCATGTATAAAATTATCGCACACAATAAAAGTGGAGTGAGAAGCTGCGGCGTAATCCTGACTAAAGGGTTGCAATGACCAATTACGTTACGTATGTATATAAAAGCCTAAGCTATTAACACTGTTGACCGATCGCCCTCATTGGTTTCAACTCAATTATACTCAACAATTTTACTGTACTATCTCTGTGTAAATGTTCTTAAAACTGACTTGGTAAGCAATTTGTTTTTATTTAACCTTGTGCACTGACCATTAAAATAAAGCAGCATTAAATTTGTGTTTTTTTTTATATCCGCTCTCCCTTCCTCCTTTCGAATTTTCAGCTTTTTAACTTTAATTTGCCACTAATTAAGGATAAAAATGAGTAAAAAATTGTGATAATTTTTCAAAACCAATTCACAGACGGTAATGACAGTAATGGACAGTAAAAAAAATAGAGCAGAGAGAAGAAAGAAGAGGAATAGAGGGAAGAGATGAAAACTTTAATTGCATTTTTCTTAACAACTCATTAAATGAGTAAAAAGTCAGCAACAGCAGAGAATAGAAGAGTTAACGATTCCAGTAGAAAAATCATAAAAAAAATAAGTCAAACAAACATATCTCACACTCCCACTACTACTATGTACTTAGTTCCCGCTGTGTAAGCAGTTTAAAGATAAAAATCCTTTCAGGAATGTGTCCTTATTTTTTGTCTTTCATCAGATGACAAACAAAGAGAAACAAAAATGAAATAAAATTACAAACATTTGCCTTTTGGCAAACACAAGAAACTGTAGAAGTTGCATGTGGAACGGCATAAAGGAATAAAAAAAAGAAAAATGAAAAAAGGAGCAGCGTGCCACTTGCAAGTGTTTCCTTAAAAAAATATTGTAAAAATTAAAAAACAAAAAAAGTAGAGCCAAACTTTTGCTCCATTTTTAAACGAAATCCTATTGCCATAAATTTTCATTAAATTTTTAGCTTCGTTTTCCTTTTTTTAATGGAAAATTGTTTCCATCGAGTTTAAGCAGGCAGTAATAGTACTATTCAGTTAATATTTCAGTTTTATGTGTGTTTAATAAAGTATAAAAATTATTTCAAATATTGTGTTTCATAATGATACAAAGAGTCGAAGAGAGAAGGAGTAAAAGAGGGTCAAACAGGAAATGAGGATTTTTTCTTCTGTTTTTTTTTTTTTTTGTGGGCCACATTTTCTCTCACATATGCACACATTTTAATTAAAATATGTCAACTTAACACTTTGAAATTGTCAGTTATTCGTCACCACATAAAAAGACAGACGAACGACAGGCATGAAGGAAAAAACAACAAACGGACGAGTAGACAAAAAGTCAACCAACCATGTCAGCGCCAATGAAAACAAACTAACCATCCAACTAAACCCAACAAGCAATATGGCAAACGATTAAAAATGAATTTTTAACGTGGCACGCGTCGTGTGTAAAGTCAATGAGAAATGAGGTTTCTATGTTTACATTAAAGTTATTCAAAATCAAGACGTAGAAAAGCCTATCCGATCCACATATAATACCCTTTAATTGACTTTAATTTTGTATAGAAAATATTTTTCAATTGAATAGAATGTTTCATTTCAGTGTTAATACGTAACTCTAGAAGCCATTCATAACATGTGAACTCTAGTTCAAATGCATTAATAAACATGATAAATTTCCATTCAAAATGTTTGTTTCGTTTGAAATTACAAAGAAATCAACATGAACTGAAGTACGTTATAATAAAGTGCTCTCTTTTAAAATAATAATAACAGCTATTATTGGAAAACCCTATAGCAAATAGCTGTGAAATAACTGCTAAAAGTATTCAACTATCCCCACTAGTCGACTTTCACTCAACTATTGCTCATAAATTCCTTTACAGCCTAGAAATATGCCACATGTACAAATAATTACAACCAGATTGTAACAGTAAATAACGGATAGCAGAACTTGCCTTAGTCGTATACCACAATGACAATAACTAAACAAATAGAAAATAGAAAAAAATACACAACAACTATTAAGACAACAAACAACAGCAATAACAATGACACTTCATCAGTGTCACTCAATCTTGAGAGTAGTTTTGTTTTTATTCATGTAATAATTTTACTACAGCCTACATTTAGGAGCACCAGCAACAACAACGATAGCGACAACACTGAACAATCAAATCTAAAATAGAAATTTGTTGAGAAGTGTAGAGATGTTTGAGAAAAACAAAATGGTGGAAAAATCATATACAAAAAGAGGAATAGAAGAAGAATAAAAAACGATGATTATTAAAAAAGATAAAGATACGAAAGAGTAAAAAACCAAACAACAACAAAATGGGTACTCAAAGTCAACAACAATTTTATTTTATTTTTCATTTTCTACTCTTAAATGACTGAATGAACAACAACTAAATGACTGAACGAGTAAATATGAATGTGTGGGAGTGTGTTTAAAGAATATTTTATCAGGCTTGATTTGGTTTGCTGATGTGCCATAACAGCAACAATAAAAATAATAATACTAGTATGTGTACTACATAGTATGTGTGTGCGCATCACCTAAAAGTATGCAATAATATTTAAACAATGAATAATATTAAAACGCAACATGACATACAATATATAGTCAACTACACGTACATACTGAATGCACAAGTTATAAATGCTTGTAGCCTGTATACGCATCAGAGAGAGCTTGTCTACGTTTAGGCTGCATTCCTGTCTTTTTTCTTTTTCTTTTTCTGGGTAAAATTGAAAAAATATATTGCATAAGTATAAGCTGTGTTTAGTTTAAAAGAGGTGGCAGGTTGGTTGGTTGGTTACATAGCTACGGTGGGTGTTCATTGAAATAGAAATAAAACGCTTGCAGGTGAAACACAAAAAGTTGAATAAGAAGAAAAAAAATTATATGCACTAACCTTGATTTAAAGTGATTTTTTTTGTTGTTGTTGTTTTTTTTTCTATTTTTTTATATACTTTTTCATCTTCAAATTCTTTTTTTCAGTCTTTTTGCTCTACAACGGATGTTAATATTTGCATATGCAAGCGAAAAAAAAGAAACCCAAAAAAAATTAAATCGTACAAGAAAAATGAAATAAAATCTAAAGAGCTTTAGAACAGTGCAGAAAAACAACAACAACAAATCATTTTCAGTTGCTTCAGAAGGAAACCCCTCTCTTTTAAATACATACATATGTAGCTACGTGTATGCGACCATATTATATAGGAATTGTATACATATGCATGAACAATCATAACCTCAATCTCATCGCAAATCTCTTTTTGCACTATTCTATTATATTACAGTTGACAAGTATATTCATTTAAGTAAAAGGGTGATAACAGTGGGCGTTGAAAGTAAAATTTGCCATAAAAATATTTAAAAACTTTAAATCAAACTGAGTTTACTGAAGACACCTTAAAGTAGGCAGTAATTTATTGTTCATAACCACAAATTTAGCCACATTCGGAGGGCTAAATATAGAATACGGTGAGCTCTCATATTTAAAATTAAATTTTATATACATAATACACTTGGTTTATCTTTTATTTCATTATCCAACGCCCTCTTGATTAGCTTTATTTAGTAGAGCACAGAGTTCCTTCCGTAATGCCGACTTTTTCTTATCAAAATTTGGTCGAAACAACAACTAAAAATTCAACTTCTAAGCATCCAAAAGTATGCAACATTTTATTGAGAAAAGTTTTTTACTACATCTATCATATTCACAAACCCACTGTAACTTGATAGACTTATTAAACAAGTTGAGCGAAAGTATGTAGAAGAGCAGAAAAGAAGGTAAGTGTTTGAACTGTGTTATGTATATGAATTGCCACGTTTCCATGCGTATTCAACACATCCTTTATGCACAAAAAGTGTTTAAGCCAAAATAAGCGAGACATTATGACTAACTTTACAACAATATGACCAAATACAACAACATCATGCTGAAAGATATGTATGAAGAAAAAAAGTCCTGGTTCAGAGGCAATACAGCAAAATGTATGACAACAGACCGACGTCTACAAGTTTCAACATCTTCATCATTGAAATCTGTGCAGAGACAAAATACAGTTGCTACGTGTTTATCTCTTTAAGAGCATGAAAACAGATTAGAAAACAAGAAAACAAAAAGAGAGGAAAAAACACGAAATGAAACCAAGCCAAGCTATAGAAAAAAAAGGTTTAAAAACAGTGCCAGGATATGATTATGTAAAGCAAATAGAAAAGGAAAAATAGGGGGAGGAAAAAACAGATCCTAGATTTTCTTTTTAACCATGTTTTATACTTAATTGCCGACAGTGTTCCCAATTCGAAAGAAAATATAAAAAATATAAAGCATACAAAAAGGGGACAAACGAGACAAATCTTAAGTTTTGTTGCCTGAATTTTATTTTCGAGGGTGTTTCAACCAAACATCTCAAGTGCAACAATGTTCGTTGCATCTGCCATAAAAGATACACTTAATAAAATTGGATTTTATTCTCTTTGGAGAAACAATGCCTTGTAACTAATGCCAGAATGTTTCACAATAAATTTTTTTAGTCCAAATAAATTTCTTTTGAAAATTAAAACGTTTTCAAAAATTAGGTTGCCAATAACATCATGGTAAACATCAACAACAAACAAAAACAAATTTTATCTTAATACCCTCTACGCTCTTATAGTAAATCAGCAATCATTACAGCGCCAAACATCTCAGTCGAGCAAATCGACCAGCCACTTGACACAACATGTTTTTTTTTCACGTCACATGGTTCTGAGAAAGAAAAAAAACATTTCACTTTTGCATTCAAATCAATTTGATTCGTTTCATTTAATTTGTAAAAAATTTATTTCAAATATTTTAATTTTCCTGAAAAATCAATGGCCGTAGAGAAAAAAAACAAAAACAACAACAAACCATATACTCTTTAAATGGTGCCTTAATTGGGTCCGAATGTTGATCGTCATTATTTACAAGAAAATTTTTAATTTCTTTTCAAAACTCATAATTATAAAATTGAAAATTGATTTTCAATAAAATTTTGGCAACAACATACCATACGTTTGCAAAGCAAATAGTAAATATGGTACATATACATATATGTGTGTACAGGGGGAGGTCAACAAAATGATGACCATACAGAAAAAAGACCGGAAACAGTTGAGTCAGGTGAAGTAATTTGTAAAGTGATTAAGGTTTTTAATTTAATTGAGATATGAAATCATTGAAAGCGTGGCGATATGGCGTTAACTAACTGTATGGACGATTTTATGTTTCATTTCGCAACCATGACTGCAACTAAGATCGACCACAATAAATCATACAACAAAGAGTAGTCAAAACAACGTACTCCTTACAGCTAATCGATGTCAAAGAACTTCAAGGTGGGTTTGTCGGCCAATAAAGTTATTGGCCAATATACTTGTAAGGGCCAATGACAGGATTACGCTTTAGCCTCTTCCTATCCATGTTGTGCGTTTTAATTTCAAAAATGAGTGGCGGCAGTTCGACCGTTTAACATCGAACGACAGAATTTATAAGCGCCTGCCAGAAGAATGTTAAGGGAAGATCTCCAAAAGAAGTACTATTTCAATATTTCATTCTTTGGAAAATGTTAGTGCTGAAATTTGACCCCTTGAACTCTTATTTCATTACAGTACCTACTAGACCAAGACGGCAATGAATCAACGGTTAATATTATTGATCGCTCTAAAGAGAATAAAAAAAAGATTATTTGCATCTGCGCAATGCCAGGGTGAGAGCGACATTTGCAGTTCGCATGATAAAAATCCATGAATAAGGCTACCAATTTCTTAGAATGTGTAGACATCCGGAATGAAAACCAACGACGACAATATCTCATAAATAACTCCATTTGGATAATCTCGACAAATCTTGATTACTCGAAAAGGATAAGAAGGAGCTCAGGGGAGATATGTTTGAATTTTGATCCAAAAGCAATTGAAAGAAAATTTTTTAAGGAGCCAAAGTGTTATTAAATTCTTATACGTTCGTTTAAGGTTTTATCCTCAAGGATCTTTTACACTCTCGAGCTTTAATTAATTATTGTATCTGCTTAATGAGGGTTTTTAAATTATATGTATGTGATTTCATAACGAATTCTTCATATTATGTGACTCCAGGTCACATTAGAGAGAGAGGGAGAGAGAGAGAGAGACAAGGAAACTCCCAAAGGTTTTTCTTTTCCTATATAGGAAATGAACTCTGCAGCAGATAAACATTTTGTTTATGGGGCTTGTCAAATTGCCAGCAAAGTACAGAAATATTTTGAAATGTTAAATGTTTATAATAGACTGATGAGGTGCAGGGAAAACGAACACAAAAAGAACAAACTTTCAAAGTAGATACACACACATATACATATGTACACACATATATTACATGTAAAGGTCATAAACAATATTCTCTTATATGCCACAATACGTGGCAAACAATACAATACATTTATGAAATATGCTTATAAAACAACATATTATTCTTGTCATTATTGTCACCAAACTTCCTTGATTTCCATTATTCACTCTATGGCAAGCAGTCAGGCAAATAGACAGGGTATGGAATGGAAATTACAAGGAGAGAATATGTCTAGTATTTTTAACAATAAAAACCATGTACACACACACACACACACACACATTTTGTTTACTTTTGTGACAAAAGTCATGACCTCAAAAACAATACAAAATTTAGCTGACGTTTCGTCTGTCTGTCTGCCTGTGGTATGTATGTATATGTGTTCTGAATTGTGTTCTTGATGTTGCAACATCATAATGTTTTTTGTTTTGTATTCATTTATGTGTGTTTGCGGTTTGCAATGGTATTTAGGGATTCTTCCTGAAAGTAGGCAAGTATTTGGTAAACCATAATACGGTAGCAGAAAACTTTTGTGTTTTTACTTGCAGCATATTGTGGGACTGAAACACACGCACACACTCACACTCACACCGAATTTCATTTCATTCGTGCAGTTATTTTTTATTTTTTTTTTTTTACTTTTCTAGGGTAGTTCGTCTTCTATTTTTCCATTTTTTTATAGCCACACGGATGTTCGTTATCTATCAACATTTATATCAGAAGGAAACGCAAAGCAAATAAAAAAAAGCAAGAGAAAGGAGACTTTTTTTTCAAAAAACTTGTTTTTTCCCGCTTTTTTGTTGGAAAAATAACGATTTTTTTAACCAATAATGTGGAAAAAATACTGCCATAAATAACAGTAGGAAACAAAAGAAATAAAAACTCCACTGGGAGAGGCAAACCATATTTGAAGTATTTTTTATTACCGAAACCTTGTCTTTACAGTTCAAAGAAAATTATTGAAATTTAAAATGCTTCTGAAAATCCTATTTCTGGGCCATCTGTGAAGCTCTTATTCGACAAATTGAAAGAGTAAAACTCGTATCCCTTTTCGTATGCGTCAAACCATACCATTAAGGCAACGTGCTAAAAGAAAACCTTTAAAAGAAAAACAATAAAAAAAAGGAATATGCTGAAATAAATGTATGGGCCTGTGTTACCATAAGGAAAAGTCATTGAATTCCGGTTGAAATGTAGACATAAAACCCAAATGCTTTTCAAATTTATTTCATTTCTTCGCTTACAAATGCAGTCAGTGTATGCCCCTTAAGGTATGCTACATAATGGATAACACATGTTTTTAATAGGGGCCAAGCCAACGTACATGGTTTTTATTTTTTAGGATAAAAACATACTGCAGTAGAAGTAAAGAGAAAGGAGCAAATTAAATTATAATTGACTCAATTGGTTGGTTAGTTATTTAATTGTTTGGTGACCAATTACATCGATGGTTTTAATTCTGCAGTCAATTGATTAATTATTTGACTTATTGTAGGATTTAGTTGTTATATCATATGTTAATAGACTAATTGATGTGTAATTAATCTAACGATTAATTAAAGACTTAATAAATTGAATTAAATAATTGATTAATTTTTAGTATTTAACTGATTGATTAAATATTTTATAAGCTAATCATGTAATGGATAAACTAATTGTAGTTATTTGATAATAATTATTTGAATAAAGTGAACTGAGTGAATAGTTGGTAGTGTGTAGGCTTAGTAGGCGTAAAGCCATGACTAAAACCCCAGCCTAGATATCTCAGACAAAACAAAATATGAAAAAATATTTCTTCGGCAACTTCCTCTCAGCAGTCGTCTGGAAAAAAAACTGATAGTACCGACCAGTTATGGAAGTAACTTACATACTAAGTAAGAGTTAAAAGATAAGTTTAAAAGAAATTGCCCTCTTCATAATATATAATTTGCATTTGATAAATGCCAAACGAAAGTCTGTACAATAAATCTTGTCCTCTTACTGTAAAAGTCAATCACTCGAAATTTCCTTTTCTTACGGAAGGCCAACAGCAGTTGAAAATGTTGGACATAATTATGAAAATCATGTCAGACTATGCAAATATTTACCGAAACAGAGCGTACAACAGCAAATGTTCAGCTAGTAAATGTTTCAAAAACTAGAGCTTAAGTTTTTCCTGGAAAATATTTTGTATTGTTTGACCGCCTAATTTTTATCTCACTTTTTTTATTCGAATATTTTTTACAAATTCTTTAAATTTTTTGCTCCCTTCTGCAACTCGTTTCAAATTTTTATTCTTACATTTAATCTATTAAGTTAAAGCGCCATAAAAAAATACTTTTCATCATAAGCAAATAATGGCGCGGCAATAAAAACAGTCAAAAATATTTCGCAAACGTATAATAAGTATGCAACGGCACTACACTTACTACCGTAGTTTATCTCCCCCCTTGCACTACCAAATTGCATACACATGCCACTATTATTGCATACATGCCACGTATATAAATCACGTTCAAGAAAACAAATATACGAACAAGAGCAAAACCACCCACCCAAAAATAAAAACCCAAAATATCTTACAAAAGAAGGAGGAAATCAAATAAAAATGTTTGTGAATGTGTTGGATATGGGGGTTGGGGGCACTTACCTCAACTGAAATTGTAAATAATGGTGCATGCACCGGTCCACTCTGTGATTCCAATTTATAAACAAGACCATGTCGCAGCTCATTTAACATGGCCACTGTATTTTTGGGTTGGGGTACACGTTCCTTACTCGTTCGTGTTTTCTTTTTTGGTGTTCCTGTGCACAAAGAAGAGGAAACGTAGAGAGAGAAAGAGAGAACATAAAGCAAAAACAACAAGAAAATATTATTAAAGGATAATCATGTTAAATTTAAATACAATAACAAACGAACAAAAACAAAAAAAAACGGAATAAAATGATGAATTGTTTTATAAGTAAGGTGGAGCAAAGTGAAATGAAGTGAAGCGTAGTAAGGCGAAGTGAAGGTAAGAATGCTGGTGATAATAAAATATTTTCTTTCTTTCTTTTTTTAAGGTCGTTATTGTTGCTGCCATGATAGGATAGCATGAAAGTAACTGTAAGTGAAATGATACAAGAGTGAGAAAGCAAGAGAAAGAAACACACAGACAGAGATAGCCAGCCATAGACTATTAATTGCGTGCAATTTAAAATGCATTCGACAACAAGTGAAATCTCCTGCCATTTGTCAGCGATAATTTTTATTAAAAAAAAAACCTCTTTCATGCACTTTTTCGTTCATAAATCGTTAAGACGGAAAAGAAATCAATTCAACAACAACAGTTTAGTGCTATAAACCGGACACGAACTATAACGAACGAAAATTTTAATGTACCAAAATCCTAATGTTGTAACAACAGATTACGAAGCTTAACTTAAAATGCTTGAAAATTTTTTAAAATTAAAATCGAAAGGAGATCGTGCATGATATTCTCCCCTAAAGATTCGAGTAAAATTTTGATCGAAATTTACAAAACTTTATGGTGCTATGGACGCTAATAATGTAAAACCATGTTATGTGGCGAAATAGAGGGGGGAATTAAAACGAATATTATTCAAGAATTTAACAAAAGAGGAGGTTTTGAATTGAAGTGGATAACACATTCGAATCCTTAGGCACAATTTGTAGGAATTAAATATTTAAGTCCATAAATAGTAGGTGATCCAGTAATGTCATGGATATGATATTAAAGCTTATAATTTTTCGTAGTCTAACAGTTAGCTTAAGTAATGCAAGAATTAGACAAACGTTCACGGAAAGTACGATGCGTCCACATTTAGCTAATTCTAGCTTAAAAGATTAATAGTATTGTCTGTATATATACATATGTATATGCATTATTGTACTAAATGTTGTGTATCTGATACCGGTATGTGACAACAGATTTAGTTGTGAAGACGGCACCGACCAACCTAACTTTTATGCACGATCGGAATCATATCATATTAATAGGAAAAAATACTCTTGTACAAACAGTGGTATATACTTTCCACGGCCTTATACATTTCAACAGAACAGATGCAATTCGTTAAGAATGCCTGAATATACGAAATAAACTCAGATTAAAGCCGAGCTCAATTTTAAATTATCAGCGGACTGATGATTAACGCCTGCATTGCAAAGATTTGATGAAAACTGAAAATCAGAAAGAAAATTTAGATGCAACTAGATGGAGAGAGTTGCTATAACGTTGTTTTTTAGGATGTTCATTCGATCAAAAGGGCGATATGGAGCTATAAAAATACTTATGCTCTCAAGTCTAATGTTGTTATGATCGCGTCCAATTGGACTATTTTATAAAGACTAAAACGCCATTTTTAAAATGATTCAAACAAAATGGCTTTTACAAATGATTACAGACTTTAAAAGCTTTACTTTTCGAATGATTTAAAAAAAAAAAAAAAAAAAAAAACTACAGAAGCAAATTTCGTTTAAAATTTTTCAAGCAATTTTATATGGAAAACAATTTTTCTACATTTCACATTTTGAACAGAAACAAACAAAATTTTTGATTTTTTACTTTTTCTTAAACACTTTCATCACAAACAATAAATAAATCGAATGCTTATCGTTACAGTATTTGTTGTTGTGTTGGACATACCTGAGTATTTTGAACCCTCGTAACGACGCTTTGAGGGTGATTTACGACTGTAACCATTCATATCGCCCGATGAGGAGATTTTCATATTCTGAGGACTTTTATCCTCAGATTCAGATGAATTTCTTACTGTTTTTTCGTATTTTTTTTTTAAATTTTTTTTTTTGTGGAGTGAAAGATAGAAAAAGTTATTGTAGAAAAGTAATTTTGTATTGTAGATTTGATTAGTAAGTAGGTAAATGGAAAGTAAATATTTATAGATCTTGTAAGTGACTAATCAAAGTATTTAATAAGAGAAGATATGAAGAAGAATAAGAATCGAATTTTATAAAAAAAATATTTCTTTGAATTTTTGTTCAACAGAAAAAAAGAAACAATTCTTATTAAATAAGTGATTAGTTAAGGGTTTTCTTTTTTTTTTAATAAAAATATATAGAGACTCATTTAAACTCACCAGAATACTTGGAGCCTTCATAGCGGCGTTTTGATGGTGATTTACGACTGTAGCCATTCATACCGACCGTTGGTGTTAGAACGTTCTAAGGGAAAAAGAAGAGATATTCCTTGTTAATGAAAAACAATTCGATTCGATTGTAATGCGTTAATAATAGACACCGAAATATTCTCAAAGTCAACAACTAAATAAAAAACAAACAAACAAAAAAAAAAACAAAAAAAAATATTTTCTAAACATTTAAATACTTGTTAATTGTTAGTGAGATTACAACAACACACAGGTGAATTAAACAATAATACATAATAATGAAAAAAAAATATTAATTTAAACTGTCAATTTGTAATCGTTAAGAGAGTGTACTTTAAAGGATACTATAAATACAATGCAGATAGCGATTGTTACACTGTGTGAAATCCCATGTCCTTGCTAAATCCCAATGATTTCATATATTTACTCTCATAGTACTGAGAGGAAGACGCCGAAAAAAGTATTTTGTCTGATCCCCACATTAATGGGTGATGAGGGATGAGCATTTTCTAAAGGTATCATCATCAAACGAAAATATGAAAAAAAATATTCCTTCTGCGACTTCCACTCGGCAGATTTCTGGCAAAAACTCTCTGAGAGTAAATAAAAATTGCCATGAAAAAGTTTCTCAAAAATCTGTCGTTCGGAGTCCACTTTAAACTGTAGGTTCCGTCACTCATGTATAAAATTAATACATACAACATAATAAGCTTGGTCGTAATTCTGACTAAAGGGTTGTAATGACCAGTTATGTATGTATGTATGTATCTGACGGACAAAGCAAGAGTTTAGAATTTTAAATAGCCTGCAACAATCCTTCGATAACGCGAAAGAAGAGAACTTTGAAGTTTTTGAAGCAGTTTTTCTAAGCAGTGTGTAGTATTGTGATGTGAAACCATTTCTAATCGTATGTGAACCTACCATCATTCTGACCATAACTGCTCACATGAAAACCTCCAATTAATCAATGAAATAAAATTAAGGTGAGAATTAGAAATCTTTGTAAACCACATGATCGCTAATATAGTACAACCGGAATGAAAAAGATTCCAAAAATGGTATTTCAGTGCCCGTACATGATTTAAGTCAACGTTCCCCGCCTAACTAAAAAGAACAATGCTTTGAGGCGGTCGATTAAGTGTCATTAAAATTCTCTTCATTTTTTTAATAATCTCATCTTAAGAAATATTATACTGCAAGAATACACTGCGATATGTGATATCATCGTGTTAGTATTAGCCGACCACAACTGTATTTACTTGTTTAATTATAGGTTTAGTTAATTAAGCAAAAATTAATTACGACACTTTATTAATTTATCATTTTCATTGCATTTAATTTTATTAATAATACTTTACGAGCAAAATAATTAATTAATTTTTCATAAAAGTTGTTATTTTACTTGATAAAAGACACGTACATACATACATCCATATATGTATATGTCTGTATGAGCTTCAATATCCATCCACACACTAACACACATACACACTCAGACATAATTGTTAATTGCATACTTTTTAATTATTAGAATTTGGTCGCCTGCTTTTAGGACGCAATTAAAAATGTATGCATGTGTACATACATATGTACACATATTTATATCATATATGTATTGATATTCAAATTCTCATTAAAAAAATAATAATAAAAAGATAACCTGATAAAAAAAAATATGATGCAAAGTTAATGAAAAATAAGAGAAGCGCTAATAAAACCAGGTTAAGAGAGAGAACGTTGCATAATTGCCTACTTTATGGCATTAGCAAAATACTTTGTTGTAAATTACATAAAAAAGGAAATTGCTGACAATTTAGCAATAATGGCAGATGAATATTAAGTGGACATAATTTAAATAAAAATTAAATCAATTTTAATTAATTTAAACTACGTAGTCTTTATTAAATTTAAATCACTTTGATCCAAAAAAAAATCACAAACGATAATGATGTTTTGCTAAGTATAGTTAAAAGGGAAGTGTGACTTTTATTTCGTTTTTATAAACGACTCTCATAACAACTACAAATACGCAGTATTTGGTTGTGTAAAATAAACCCCCAAAAATATGCCATTTGGTTTCCATTCAAAAGCCATTCCATTCCATTCTTGTAACCCAAAATACATACATATATGCAACAATACCATTAAAAAAATATTTTCATTTACATTTCCATGTTATGTTCCTTAAAGCATTTTACAACTAAAACAATATTGTAAAACAAAAAAAATATCTCCCTCTCTCTCTCTCTTTATATTCCCTCTTTTGTAGTGCTTTGCTGTTTTGTTTAATACATCCTTAGGTTATGCAATAATTTTTGGCAGCATTTGTGGCAAGTGTCACACAAAGAACGAAAAATTGCCAACAAAGAGTTCGAGTTTTTAAATTCAAAATTTTTGGAATACATAGTATATGGTTGTGTTGTAATTAAAGGAGCAGAGGAGTTGTAAAACCAAAGGATATTTACAAAAAAATTGCGATTGTTAAGAGAATTACTTATCAAATATAGAAATTCCAAAGAAAGTCGTCGAACTGTTTTTTATATATGTAGAAGCATGCGGGTTAATAGCTTTTTAAACTAGTTCCGTGCCAAAGAAAGCGTCATTTTTTTTGTTTGTTCTTTCCAATAACGATTCTATTTTTAGGTTTGGCGTCGTAATAATGGCAAACGCTCTAACCACATCACGCAGCCACAATCTGCCAATAAATATGGTTTTCTCCTTCTTTATAAATGCGTAATTATGGGTTTTTATTTTTATGTATAGATTAAAGTAATTTTGGAGCTTATTACATCCTGCTCTCATAGGCTGGTAATTTTTTTACAAGCAGTTAACCACTGCATCCAACCCAAAGAGTTTTAATTAAAGGATTTTAATTTATCGTATGGATTTATTTAACTACCAAATTTCAAACATACTTTCAGGTGCTTTATTTTAAATGTATTAACATGCCTTTAGATATGTACTATATGAACTCTGTTGTTATGTCCACGCATACATAACAACATAAATAATTTTAAATTTTCTTATTTATTTGGAACATAAATTTTGCCCCTAAAAGTATACACTACTTAAGGTAACTGAGGTTAAAGTTTTGACATCTGGCAGTTCATTGTTAGCCTGCTGCTAGGGAAGCCGGTAACACAATAACAATCGTTTAAAGTTCTTTAGTGGCATGCAAATACCTTTAAATTAAATGTGAATGTGTTTGCAACATTATATAAAAATGTCGGGTTAAATACCGTTAGCAACGGTAAGTATTGGGGGGGAGGGGGGGAGATGGTGCAAACCCATTATTATGAATGAACTCGTTTAAACACTGTTTATGTTGCAGATGGTGGAGGCGTTGGGTTGGGAAGACACGAGGGTTGTTTAGCAATGTTTTAACAATGTTTAGCAATGGGTTTCGATGTTGAGTCCGAACCACAGAACGGTGCTATAGCTAATGGTAAATTTACACAAACTTTTGCAAAACCTCTCTTGCCTTCTGACTCTCCCTCTCCTACACTTTCCTTTCTTTCTTTCGTTCTCTATAGTCTACTGAAACTAAGAAATTTATGTTTTCCGCTGGTAGCGCTTTTATGCCGTTTGTTTTATATTCCAATTTACAACTTGTATTAGTTCGGGCTAAGCACGTCACTGTAGTGGTAGCAGAAAACTTGCTTGTATGTATGTTCCTTGGGTTTATGTGGAAATAGAGCTTAAAACGGTTTTTACACTTGAACAACAAAAATTATGCAAACGGCTTCAAATAGAACAGAAAAAAAACAAAAATACTTCAACACAAAACAACAAAAGCAAAAAAGTTTTACAAATGAGCAGAAAGAGAAAGAAAAAAACAACAGACGAGAATGAAAAAGTACAATTGTGGTGTAATAGCGGCAACGTTTAATTTAGACCAGCATAAATTTTTATTTCGAAATACAAAGAAAAGTAGAAAAAAAGAACAAAAAATATAGAAAAACCAGAAACTAAAACTACATCAACTACAACTACAACAAACAGCAATAGCAATAGCAACAACAAACAAAACTAATAACACAATAAATATGAAACAAATGAATAAATTGTTTGTTTAGCAGCAACAACGAAACAGAAATTAAAATAATTTATAGCCTACTTTAAGGGTTCTTTCGCAAAGAGAAAGAGAGAGCGAAAACAAACGAACTAAACAAGTGAGCCAACAACATTCGTTTAAGAAAAAAAAGAAAAAAGAAAACAAAACCTTAAAATTATTATTTTATTTAAATTTATGCGTTTGTCTAATTAATAAGAACGTTTTGTATTGTGTTGTTTTGCTTTCAACAAGAGGTTTCCTTTGTTAGCGTTACAATTTTTTTCAGCATAACTTTAGGCGCTTTAACGTATCTGTTTAATTCTGTACAAACTCGTTGAGTGTTTTCTTAGAGTATTTCTTTGGACATAACGTGTAAGCCATCGATTTTAGTTAGAAAAGAATATTTCAATAAATTTTAAATAAATATTTCAAAGATTAAGAGCAGTTAATCAAGATACGAAAAGCTAATCTGTTCTATCCATACATACACCGCTTACATCACCTCTGCTGTGAGTGTTAATTTTATCAATAAGTTGCGGCGCTTCTTCAAATTTGAGAGAACCTTTTTCAATGCAATTAGTTTCCTTTACAGTTTTTGGCAGAAGATTGCTGAGAGAGGGTCACCCAAAAAGATTTTTTGGTTTACCATTAGTAATCTGGCTTTAAGACGTACAGATTTATTTACTCAAATTATACAAAAAATTAGATAAAATAAATAAAAAAATAGGCAGCAAATTATATAATTTTAAATAGCATACATTTAGGTGTCGCAATTATTATTATTTTCAAATTTAAGTTGAAAACATGATTTTCAAAAAGCCATTTTAGAGATTTGCTTTTAACTTCGAGATCTACTGGAAATGACGACACTTTATTTAACTTTATTGCCTACCTTAAGGGATTTGTTTTTATACGTTAAACTTTAACTTGGCAAATAATTTACGAATTGAATTGCATAACCTAAGGAGGCCTCCAAAAGGCAAAAAGAGATTAAGAAGCCAAGCATATTTCTTATAAATTACGAAAACGGAAGGGAAGGGAAAGGAAACTATTTTTATTTTTTAGTTTTATTAACTAATTTATCAAATTAAATTTCTATACACGTTCACAACCAAAAGCAAAACTCATGCTCTATATTCGAACCAAATATTTTTCTTATATTGGCTAACAAATCTTTTATCTGCTTTTTTTTTGCTTTCTCAAATCCCTTGGCTCTTGACTCCAAGTATATTCTGTAGTAGAATAACGACGTGTGTCAATACAAGGAGAAGACAACAAATCCTGCACTGCTCACTACCACCGCAGTCGAGTAGAGTTTAAAGAACTGTAAGAAGAGCAAGAATTGAAAAAAAATAAAAAATAAAACTGAAAACAGAAAATGTTGAGAGCTTTAAATACAATTTGAAATTGTGCCAAAATGTACCGGAATTTTTTCTTTCGTTTTTTTTTTTTGAAGGTTTTACTGTAAGTAAAACGTGCAATCGGAAAACTGTTCAGTTTTTACATTGCAAATGACAATTATTTGAAGAAATAAAGGTAGGTGGTGTGGTAAGGGTTGGGGTAGCTATAACCATTAGAATAATTGTTATATTTGGGCATTTATTATCATCATTTGTAGGGGGTTTGTTTATATTTCTTTTCTTTTATTATTTCATAAGCCCAGTTAGGCTTTTATTTATTAAAATTTATCATCTAGCATATCTATGAGCTAAATTAAAATCATTTTCTCCTCTCTCTTCCTCTCCTTCACAGTCTCTTTTCTCTCTGTTTCTTGAAGTTTCAATTGAAATTTAAATTTCTATGTTTTTATTTTAGTATGAAATATTAATTGCTGCCTGTTGTTAGAAAATGTAATTTTGAGGTTATGTCTCCTTGGCTTAAGGCCATTCCACAGTTTGGTATTTTGTATAATCAAATAAAATTTCATTTTTTTTATCATTAAAAAAGGCAAATGCACCATATTTTTCTTGTTGCAAAAAAATATTCTCCAACCTAAAAGTACATATACTTTACATTTTATCTACTTTCTATGATTTTTTTTTTATTTGAGCATTGATTCTGTTAAATATTTATAAAGTTTCTTAAATATTTATAAAGATTAAATTCAAAAACAAGTAGCAGCATTTGTTACATAGTTTTTTCGTTCTCTTCCTTAAGGTTAAGATTACAGGAAAACATAAGAAAAGTAAAGTATACTTATAGGGGTGGCATATCGCTATTGCAGAGATTAAAAATTAAAGCAACAAATACTGTAAAGCTGTTTTATATTTGAAAAAAATATCGGAAAAGATATCATTAGCATAACACCGTACTGCTTCATGCATATTTGATTTAAAAGAAATAAAAATAAATAAACAAAATCCATGTAAAAAATGTTGCAGAAAATTAACTGAAAATTTAAAGAATTTAAATTATACCAATTTACTTTGCGGACAGCACTCCACCGTCGACACAGAACAGGTTGGCTGGTGTATACTCTATCGTAGTGAATTTTTTTCTTAATAAAGAACGCATATTTTTAGAAACTAAAACCTATGAAATAATATTGCCTACTTTTAGGAAATATTTCCAATTGCAACATTTTTTAGGGGTTGGGTTGAAGGTTTCATAAACCAATCGGGGTACCTAAACATTACATGTATTACAAGTTAATTTATAAAAGTTTATTCGTTATTTTCTATGCTGCTGTTAAATTCAAGAAACTCGAAATTGTATTCAAGAAAATCAAATTAAAAATTATAAAAATGTTGCCCATTATGAATTGCTTTTTTTTTCTTACAAAATTGTATATACTTTTAGGAGCTGCATTTTCTTAAATTTAATTTCTAAAATTATTTCGCATGCCATTATATACTTATTCTCCCAAAGAGAGAAGGAGAATATGAATTTAAAGGGAACATTAAGAAAAGTTTGTTCAAGATTTCTTTTCCTATAATTTCTGCTTAACGAGAAATAAAACTTTCGACAATTGTATTGTGAAGGGAAAAAAATGTATAAATTTCGTGGTTCTATTGCATACTCTAGCAGGGAGTAGAGAGTTTCACGTACGTTTGCCTTGATTTATAGTGCAAATATGGAAAGTTGTTCGCAGTTGAAGAGGGGCAAAAGGGTCTTATAAAATTGAAAAACTCGAAAAAAAAATAAAAAATTAAAAGAAAAAGGAAGAAAAGAAATAAATAATGGCACTCATTATTAAACACTAAAAACTTATTAAAAATAAATGTTGATTCTAGATTAAATGTTATATTACTCTATAAGCATGAAATGAAATTAAGGACGTTTTACAATTCGAGAAGAAAAATTGGAATAAAAATTTAAATGGCATTTCAAATGGGATTTTTTACAAAAGACAAAGAAAACTATTGCATGAAGCATGGCATCTATTTTTCATATTGTATCAGTATTAAAGGGGATGTGACAAACAAATACGTACTACTACGTATTAAATAAAAACAAACTATGCTTCTAGGCTAAGAGATAACTACCTAGAGTAGGCTTTAAAAAGTGAACATTCATATTAATCCCTAAAGTAGACTTTATTTTGTGAAGTAACTAACCACTCTAACAAGTAGGTAATACTTTTTAATTATGAAAAACAGTTTTTCTTCAAAATTTTAATTAGAATTTCATTTTTTTCCTTTCCCTTCCACACACCGGCTCTTCACTTGTCTTAAAATTACACTTTTTTCCTCACCGACATGATTTTTCTTAAACATTCTGTTACACAAGTGCAGATGACATATTGCAAATGAGAGATTTCGAACTCTTGCATGTGAATTACATCAAATTTAAATCAAAAGAGGGAAAGAGAGAGAGAGAAAAAAATGTTTTAAAATACTGTTCTTTAATGACACACATATACGTCACTCACACAGAGACGCACTAAAACTCATACATACTTAAACAAAATAATTTAGAATATGTAGATGAAGAGAGAGAGAGAGAGAGAAATTATAAAAAATGCAAATTAAAAAATATACTTGTACATACATACGTATGAGAATCTGGTGCATAAAAATAGGGGAGAAAGACAAAAAAATCAATAAAATAGTCGCAAAGCAAAGCTTTTAAAACTGGAATTCTATACAAATTTCTTGTTCAAAAACTCATTATGCAGCGAAAACATTTCACTAAACAGACTCGAATACTTATTTGAAATATTTCTGTAGAAAATTAAATCGTTTGGCAAAAATTTATAGGCGATCGATTCGTTTGAATTCGATCAATTTCTTTATGGATTCTAAATATTAATGATAAGACAGTTTCCTTTTTAGCCGTAATCTGACATTTTTAAAACCGTTTTTCTCCTTATTTATCAAATTTTCATAAAAATTTCTGAAGACAAGTGACAAAATTTCCTAGAGAAACTAGTTGATCTGGAAAATTTCTTACAAATAGTTCCTAGGTCCGACAAATCTTATATTTCCTACAAATTTTGTATAAAAGAAAGTCTGATAGATTGATAATCGTAAAAAATCTGTTAATCCTTCAACCTTGTAAAAATCTGATTATTGGAGAAATTAAAAAAGCACTTTTAGAAAGAAGAAAAAAATGTGCTCATACGAAAATCTCCCTAGAAAATCTAAACATGAGGCGAAGTACCATAATTTGTACTCCTCTAAGTATTTTGATTCAAAAAATTTAGCCACATCCGAGTAATTTGTTCACCAAAATTTATCATGGAAATATAAAGTCCATTACAAAAAAAAATTTACATGGTCCACATAACTGTGTTGTTAGAAAATCAAATCATTCGAAACAATTTGCACATCCTTTGGACAAAAAATTTTAGCGAATAAATCGTCAGGCCTTCGAAAAAAGAAACGCTTCAGTCTGTAGGATCTTCAGACATCCTGCAAAATCTTGCTCTTAAAAAATCTAGACATTCGACAAAAAATTTCATTGAAAAATATCTGTAATCTATAAATCATATGCAGAGAGAATAAAAGAATTGTATGTATTTGTTTATGTTTTTCTTTTTTCAATCTTGTACTGCCTTCTATAAGGCGTATGATGATTTTAATATTTTATTGTTCCAAAAACTTCATTCAATTCCGCCGCTCATTGCTTTATTTCTCCTTAGCTTAGCTTGTGTTTGTTATTTATTGTTCCTCAACAAAAGAAATTTTTTTTAATTCTTTATGCTTAAAAAGTCGCCTATTTATTGTCGTTGTTGTTGTTGTTTTTGTTTGTTGAAATTTAAAAATGCAAACAAAACTTTATTTGTGTACATACAGGCTGCGAATACCAAACACAAATTGTTGTTGCAAAATTTCTTTGAGATTACAAACAAAGAGAGAGAGAGGCTGATATTTATCTTGTGTGAATGTGAGTGTATGGGTGTTTGTTTGCGTGTATGTATTTGATGTATGGCAATTTTCTTTCAAAACAAAAAATTGAAAAAACATTTCCAAAAAGGAGAAGAATGAAAAGCAGATATGAATAGAAAACAAAAACTACAATAAATTAAAAGAAAAAAATTACGAAGAAAGGGAGAGAGAGAGAGTAATCGACAAGAAAGAGGGGGACATAAATTAAGATGCATGCCTACACAAACTCGCAACGAACGAACATACAGAAAAACATACAGAAATCCCATTATTTATGTTGATTTTTAAATCAAAAAGAATTAGAACTACATTTTACTCTCACTCTCTCTCTCTCTCCAGCTATCTTTCTCTTGTTCATGTGTTACACAATTTATTTGCATGAGAGATGGTATTTTTAAAACACTTAAACACACTCTTCAACAATTTAAGACTCAGAAAAAGAGTTCAATTGAAACTGAGTTTCATTTAAAAAACATACTTATAGACATTGGAAACGAGCGAAAAAGACAAGGATAGAGAAATGGAGAAAAAAGGGAATCGTTTTGAAATATTTTGCTTTTTGGAAAATTGTTTACAATATTTGAGATAGCCAGCTTAAACGTGAATGAGTGTGTGTGTGTGTGCGTTTAGAATTACATTGTTTATCAGCAGGATCTATGAATACCATGCAAATCCAAAAGATATGTTCAAGTTTTTAATATTCCTGAAAGCGAAGGAAGCCTTTATTTTGAATGGAAATAAATTTGAACGCCAAGCTTAGTTTCAGGCTTCTTATTCGGTGTTGACTTAATTTCGGTTGGATGTTCCAGGATTTAACATGAGTTAAGGGAATATTAGCAAAAATTTAAAGCATGAAATATTAAAAAAAACATTACGAAATAAAACAATCATTTGAAAATGTTCATAATGGGTCTCTCAATTTCAGTTGCTTGGCAGAGAGTAAAATAAAACTATTTACATACATAACATAATTGGCCATTACAACCCTTCAGATAGGATTACGGCCTAGCTTCTCACACCACCCATATTGTGTATATTAATTTTATGCATGAGTGGCGGAATCTACAGTTTAAAGTCGCTTCCGAATGACAGATTTTTGAGAAACTTTTCATGACAATTTTTTATTTACTCTCAGAGAGTTTTTGCCAGAAATCTGCTGAGAGGAAGCCGAAGAAGAAATATTTTTTCAAATTTCGTTTTGATGTCTGGCCTGGGATTTGAACCATGGCCTTACGTCTAATAAACCAACACTCTACCTACTTAAAAGTATTTACACGAAAAAAAGTATTTACACGAATAAACTACAAATAAGTGATTACTTTATAATAAGTTTAACGATACATCAATTTTCTTTTAGAAAGAAATACGACATATTTTCTGAAAAAAAGAGAAAAAAAAACACGTGAAGGTCCGGCAAAATTTTTGTACACTATTGTAGCAGGAACAGCTTGAGTCCTCTAGGTTAAAAATTATTACGATTATGAAATCCCCACTACAAATCGTTAAGATATAATCCGACAAAATATGTCAGATTAATACTTATTTTCAATTGATTGATGAATAAAGTCTATGACCTTTTTCAAAAGAGCTTACGTTGGTAAAACAAAACCACACACAGTAATGTCGGACATTATGACTTCCGACAAAAAATTTTATACAAATAGAAAAATAGAATTCTGATGCATTGTAAGTAAGTTTTGAAATAACTCTTTAAATCGATTTAAACTTTTAATATATTAACGCGCGACGATAAATTATCACGACTGATTAGATTTTAAGTGAAAATAAGCACAATTTTTGATCGATTCACCAAAATGAAAATAAAATAACATGTGTTTACAGGTATTCAGGGGTCGGTCGATTAGGTAAACAAGTCATATAAGATGATAGATTAATTGCTGTCTCATTGACAAGATTACCGGCGGACATTTTCCTTTTCATCAATTATTTTCAATAATTTTTTTTGGTTTAAATTCTTAAATTCTTTATTAATTTCTTTTAAAGCAATCAGCCCGTAGTAGTAGAAACTCACTCTGATACGCGCAGGAAACATGGAACGATGATAGTGATGTTTTTGATTTTTGTGACCGAACCATTGTTCCATAAAGAAATCTTTGTGAACATAAAAATCCGGAAACATGTTTAAATTAAAATTTCAAGTGTTTTTTATATAATTTGTGATTGATTTAAATTAAAACGAATTGCCCGTTATATGAAAATAAAAAATAATAAGATTTCGCATCCGTATTAAAAGTACAAAACGATCGACGAAGACTTTTTACAACAAACTGAAGCGATCTCATCATAAATTGCATAGAAAAGGTTTACGATTGAAAAAGTCAAGCAACAAAGAAAAAAATTAAGTTTTCCTTCCAACTAAAATGGACTGGCGCAGCTGATTGCTTGCCATCAAGCGTCTATAAACTGCTGCAACAATTGTCTAATAAAATTGTAATCATTTTAAGAAATTATGTGAATTCAATTAAAACACACACGAGAGAAAAAAGAAAGCAGAAAAGAAATCTATTTTCTAAATTAAATTTAGAAAGGAAAAAAGGAATACAACAACACACCTCTTTGAACATGATTATGAACATAAATCATGGCATTTCTAATAATTTTCACAGATTGATGTGCTCAGAATAGCACGGACGAAGAAGAAGATCCGAAGGGTAAGGGTTTCAGCGATTTTTTCTTCTTGAATTTGATTAATAAACAAATTTACATATTAATTAACGAAACAAAACGCTCAACTGACAATTTTTAACACGCTCGTTGATGGTGGAATGCGAGGGGAAGGAACCCCAAGAAAAAAACAGAGAAAACAGAAGGTAAAATCGCTCAAAAATAGCAAAAAGAAAAATCCTCAGCCTTAAAAAAGAGATTACACTGATAAGAAAACAAACAAACAGAAAAAATGTCGCCAGCAACAACAACCATAAACATACATTTGAATATCTTTTGGTAACAAATAAGAATGCTATCAGTCTTCTCAATTCATCAGGCATTTTGCTACATTTAGAGAGAAGAAACAATCTTTCACAATGAAAATATTTATCCACTGTCTTAAACATCACAAAAAAAAGACTATTTTAGTTAAAATAACAGTTAAATAACAAAGCCTCTTTCGTTATGAATGATTCGAGAATGATACCAAGTTATGGCAATGAATAAAACTAGCTGTTATTACTTCAAAATTAATTCACACCATATAAATGTTGTCGGTCGACATTACATGTTGTCAAACATTTAGTCACCATTAATAAAAAAAAAATATTTTTTAAATTAAAAAAAATCAAGGAATTTCAGAATAAATTTGAAAAAATTTCTCGGCCGACTTTTGTCAATCAGACATCTACTCTTTAGAAAAGCAAACAAAACAAAAATAGTCGGGTAGCCCTTTTCAAATCATCAGACATTTTGTTGCCTCTGCATTTCTTAAAGAAAAATATTATCGTTTCAAAGACAGATTAACCGACATTGCGCATACAAAACACGCCCTAAAATATCTCATATTTTTGAGAACTAACTGTAAAGTTTATCGGTTTTAACGGGAATAGAAATATTCGCATATTCATAATTAAATTATATTTTCTTAATATAATAATAGAAACCTTTAGGGATGTATATTAAAAACAAAATGTGTTTGAAACAATTGTCGGGGCTTATCTACTACACTCCGACGAAATTAATTCAAATACGTGAAAATACAAAACGTGTAATTAATTGAAATTAAAATTATTTGAGCCATTTGTTGTGTTATAGTAAACTGTCACATTCGTTTTAATTCACCTGACATTTAAGAAAACAAAAAGCAAAACATAAACTTACGAATGCATTCCCGTTTTACCCCCACCATTTACACGATCCACTAATTTGTTTGCATTTTTACGAAAATAATTATGATTATAAATCACTTGCGTTGCTTTTCTCTTCAAACACATGCACACCGACATTATGGCCACTCGCTAAAAGCATAAGAGCGTGCAACGCCGCCTCACCTCACAATTCTAATATGTTGCATATCATTTCAAAACGGTATCAACAACAGCACAGCACAACACAACACAACAAAACACAACGTAGAGCATCATAATATCTCCGTCATCATTGTCATCATCACCAACGATTGTCGTCGTTGTTGTTCTTGTTGTCATTGTCGTTGTCGTTGTCATTCGCATAGCACATACAAAAAGCAAGTGTTTGCCGCATACACGTTGTATGAAGACTCTACGTGTGTCTCTCTGTCGGTCGTTGCAAGTCCGTCCAACCGTTTAGTCGTCCGTTTTGCTTCATGTTCACAGCTGTTGTAAACATTTCAAAAATCATCATGCAAATGCAAGAGATGCACTTTGCTTTGCATTTCGTACAATAGGGTCTTACAAGTGCGAGTCTTTTGCCACTGTAATTTCACTTTATTTGCACTCAAAATGTGGGTTTTAACATTGCATTTGGTATAAAAAACTTGAATTTTAAAGACCCTGTTCTAAGACAAAGTATAAATCCCGAAGAAAATTTCATTTTGATATTCGTATTTGTACTGCTGTGAGAAACAGAGCAACAATTTTAATGCCTCTGAAAGAAGTTCATTGAATTTTTTTTGCTTTTAATACAATCACACATCCACACACACAATTACAAAAAAACATTCTCTTATTAGCTAAATCCATACGTAAAATTTTGAGGAAGAGAGAGAGAGATATAATGAGAGATAAAAATAACAGCCTAAAAGTAGGCAATATTATTATATAAGCTTTCAAAGCATAGTGAACGAGCAAGAGTAGTGTGAGATATTTATATTCTTGGATTTGTTTTTCTAATTTGAAAGAACCCATAGTGCATTGCAATTAACAAAACACACCTAATCTCATCTCATTTACATCTGGCTGGATGTGTATTTTACTGGTATTTGTATCCTTTTTATTATGAAACGGATTCCAATTATAAAATTTAAATAAATTTCTGTTTCTCTGTTTTTCTATGTACATTTTAAAAATAAATACAAAATATATGCGTTTGTTAATTATAATTTTTTAATTAAAATGTGCAAAGAAGAAATGAAAAACATGAAACATGTTTTTTATCCTGTTCGCACAGTGGTGAACAAGACACAACAAAAAGTAAAAAATTTCTTAGAAAATTCAAACAATTTTATTTCAAGGAGTAAAAAGTTATCGAAAGTAACGCAAAGACTGACAAAAATGAAGAGAAATGAAAAAAATACTCTTCAGAGTTTGCGTAACTAGTGTTACTACTTACATGACATGCTTAGAAATATCTAATAATTGATCTTCTCTAATAAAATCAGTAAATAATTCACATTCAGGCCTACATATAACATTCACAAAACTTCGCTGTACCTTCCTCTATGGATGTACGAAAATTTAAACAAATACAAACAGTAAATCACGAAAAAAGCAACTCAATTACGAAATAATCATCAAATATTTATTAGACTGATGGTACCACTGTGTAGCCTTTTGCCTTACACATGTACACGCATACTCAGGCACATACTGTTACACTGCTATACTAAAAGAGCGGAAGTCACGTAAATACTGTTACAAATTAAACTGAAAAAATGTTTCCGAATTAAATTTTTTCCTTTTGTTTCGTTTTTTTTTTGTGTAAACTCAACAAAAAATTAAAACAACATCAACATGTTTGTATGCGTGTATGTGTACAGTAATACACACAAAACAACAAACAACAATAACATATATTCTAGTATAAAAACCATAACAAAATACTACACACCATACGTGAATGTTAGTAACCCTTTCTTTTTCCATTTTTTTTTGTTTTATTTACAAATAAACCTTTTTCCTATTATAATCTCTACCACTACTCTCACTCTCTCTCTCTCTATTTCTTATTATTATTCCACACAACACATTCATTTTGTTCTTGTGGTTTTCTCCTTTGATGTCTATTCGTTTGACTCTCTCTATGTTTCTAATTTTTAACGTGATGATAATGACTGGCGAAACGTCGTCAAGAGTAAACGTACGAGTATGTTGTATTCGTATTGTTTTACTCACGTACAAAAATAGACGCATTATAACACAGTCAAGGAGAATGATATGAAGCCACTTGCACAATAAAAAATTATAGCTTAAGTGTTAGAGTATAACGAAGCCAACTTAAAAATCTTATAAGTTTTGAAGTACTGCTCCGATTTATTTAAAATTTGTAACATACATCGAACTGATATGAGGCATTTTAATTGCATTACAACCAATCGTATACGATAGTTGAGCAAATAATAAAAAAGTTTTAAGATTTTAAAAATTTTAAAGCATTTGAAGACATGAAACAAATCCTTGGAAATTTTCTTATAAAATTTTTTTCAATAATTTTTTTTTCAACATCCATGGAAAATATTTCATTGCATTGCATTTACGGCTCCAAAGTACCCAAGATGCCATAAAATGCCAATAGAAAACATCGGAAATGATTTTAAACGTATAAGTTTTCATCACAAAAAATATTCCTAAATTCCTTATAAAATCTTCTTTGATTTTAAAAGCAAAGAAAGTTGTTCTTGCTGATTAGCACAACAACATTTCGCAATGCTTGCAACTACTTTATGAAAAAATCTTTGCAATAAAAATTAATCTCTTCATTTCTGTTAATCTCTAACGTTATACTCTCTCCATATAAATTCATAATTGTACATCAAAATTGTTGTATTTTTAACTGTAAAAAATAAAGACGGAAAGAGAGTATATTAAAGTTATTATTACGCTGCCTGCCTTACTCTCTTGTACTTCGTTTATGTTATATTTCTTGTTGTTGTTTTTATAACAGCATTTTGCTTACAAAGCATAATAATGTATGTATGTATGTATGCACGTGTGGAAGTAGGTGTTAAACAGCAAAGCCTTATTTACAATTCAGGTCAATAGTCCGACTGAGATTAAATAATAAGGAAAAAAATCAAAAACAGCGAGCAAGAGTGGCTGAAAGGAGAGAAAAGGAGTAGAGCAGAGCAGAGGATTATCTCATTTGACTGAAGAATAATTTCATACATTATTTATTTAGTGTGTATGATATTACAAAAAAGAAAAAAAAAAAAGAGAGAAATGACTTCCGTGTATCTGTTATCATAATAATATTTATTTGTTGTTTCTTCGTATTCTTCTTTTCATATTTTTTTTTTTGTTGTCGTTAATGTTGTTGCTGTATTGTTGTTTGTACACTCTCATACACTTTCAGGACCCATGCTTATTACACAAACACACTTCCATAAGTCGTAAAAAAGAAAAGATAAGAAGAAAGTAGGAAAAGAAACAAAATTTTAAAAGTTTAACTTAACTATGGCAGGGAAAAGTTGGAGAGTAGTGTGAGAAAAGGTTTGTTAAAGCAATACCAACACACATGCACATACACACACAGGCATATTCGTATTCTCATATGCAATATTATTCTCAGAAATATGTTTTGTTTTCTTAGATAATCATACATAAATAGCTAGAAAGAGAAAGCTAAAGACATAGAAAGGAGTGATGGGAGAATATGTGATGATTATCTATGTAAACCATCATTATGAAGAGAGTAGCCAAGCACATGTAAACAGTCGGTCATAAATTCGAAGAGAATACTTTTTATTTGAAAGGATATTCCATTTTAACCGTTATATTTAGTATTAAAAGAAGGGTTACTATACTGTCGAAAATACAAATGAAATGATTTCTACGTCTTATTAATTTTGATTTTTTACATTCTACAGGATTTCAGCTTTTTTTTTGCTTATCTGTCATGGACACAAAATTGGAAATAAAAAATATTTTTTAACTCAGCGGAGGGTGGGTAAATATCCTTCCATTTCGAAAAGGCACAATGAAACCTTAAAAGAACTCACAGGATTCTTCAGACAAACGAATAAGCAGCTTAAGTAAGTGGTAAAAAGACACATAAAACGGATTGCATTTACCCTCTTGCCATCCATCTTACGCATGTCTTCCTACAAATGGGCACTTTAAAAAGGAAATACGCGCGTCGTCTTAAGAAAAAAGGTCATCTTACCCAAAAAGGGGGCAAGAAAGGTGCCCTCCTTTGTATGCTAACCAGGCTTAAAGGGTAATATGTCTTAAATGGAGCACAACATTTGTAGCAGTTTATACTGACGTACGTTTTTAAGTAATAAAACTTATTAGGAAAAGATTTTAAAGAGGAATTCCTAAGACATACGCCTTAGGATTAAAAAAAAAATATTGAAAGAAACTTGGCAACGGCGCTCTTATTGAATCGATAAGTATTATACACGTTACTGTCATTAGCTGTCACTGTGGGGTCTTCTGTGTTTATATAAAAATTGCATACCACTTTCGATCGAATGTGGATGATGTGGTAAGGAAGCCAGAAACAAAAATGAAATCGACTGAGGAGCATTGTGGAACTTGTGACTCAGATTACACTTTTCTGAAACGCAACGAATGCTGAGCATGACAATGAAAATTTCGTTTCATTGGAGCGCTTACCAGCCTTAAATCTTTTCTATCACGTTCTATTGGGGTTTCGTGATATCAAAATTAATCAATTGTGTTGAATTGGATCGGTAACCTCTCTCATCTAATACAACTTGCTGGTAATATTGGATCGCACAAGGAAAGTGGTTAACAATAGACAGGAAAAGCTATTGAATGTTCAAAACATGACAGTAGCTTTACTTTTTCTTATGGCATCTCGTTTATTTGAGAAGTTTATAACAAAACCCCTTCCTCATTATTTAAATTATTTGTATATACGCAGGTGATGGATCTGTAGCAGGTCCTAAAAAGATAGGGCAGCAATGGGACATTACCTAGAACGTACGTTTATTCTCCATGAGTGAGAGATAAGGTAGTTTCTGGATGGATTATATGGAAGTAAAATAAAATTCAACTAAACAGCCTCTATGATACTCTGTAGTTGACTATAATACTTGACATGGATGTTGTTACATTTTTTTGTCTTGAAACTATTTATTCAAAATGTTTAATTTTGTAATTGATTAATTGTATACTTTTTTCTACTTCTTTTTAATAATATTTCTGCTTCATTTAACCTAGAGTTTATTTAAAGCCATATTATTGCGTTTTTTCTCTGCAGTTATGGAAAAAAAACACTCTGTTCTATTTCTATTTCTTTTTGTAATAATTAAAAACACGTTCAAGTTTTTTTTAAATAAATTTATATCCGTTCTGTATGCTAAAACAAATAATTTAAAATATTCGCCTTAATAAATTCGAAACCAGGTTTATCCCCTTTTTTTTTGGGATTTTTATTTATTTTTTAGTTTTTTAACCCTAAGCGTACATTTTCTCTCGGTATCCCCAAGATATTTTTGTTTAAAAAATTAAATTCCACATGAAAACGAGTTTTTTTATGGTACGATTCGTATGTATGTACTAGGGTGATCGATTCTTCGACATTTTTTAGAAACCGGTTTTCGGTTTCTTCGAAAAATTGCAGATTAATATAAACCGGTTTCGCTTTCGGTTTTTTAATAATAACCGGTTAACCGGTTTTTTTTGCAAAATATTAAAACGCCTAGAAGTAATAAGAAAAAAAATTTTATTTATTAAAAACAGTTCATTGAAAAACATAACAAAACAAAACATAAATGAGATCATATAATTGTGATAATGAATATACATGTAGTCTAATAAAAACGCTTAAATACTTTTTAATTATAATTTTGATTATTTCTTTTAAAATATTCTCTTAGAAATAAAACGCAGTTTAAATGCTTTGGAGTATATCGATTTTTTTCCTTTGCTTTTATAAAACTAGACATTGAAAATGTTCTTTCACTCAGTGTACTTGTAGGACTTATAGTTAACAAAGCATTGAGTAAAATTTCAAGCTTTCCAGATCGCTTATGACATTTGTCTAAATATAAAAAGTCTTCTAAAATAGTATTTGTTTTAAATAAGTTTTTTGGATATTTTGAATATAATTATTTAATTCATGTTCCAAATCATATTCAGAATTGTCAGTGTTTACATCTTCAGATTCAGATCCAGTATCTTCCACATCGTTAAATAAACGATAATATAATTGAGAAGCAAATTCTTTTGTCTCAGTTTTGTTGGAATAATTAATGAATGCATCACCCACAGGAAAATTTCCAGTGCTTAAGTATAGTACCAAAGTGTTTAAAACTTAAAGAAAATATTTTTAAAGTTTTTAATACACTAAAATTCATAAAAACACACTTTTAGAAAAAACCGGCTATTCGAGGAGAAAAACCCGGTTTCTTCGATATTCGAAAAGTGAGCTTTTCAGAAAAACCGAAACCGACTTAACCAAAAAAACCGGTTATAACCGGTTATTAAAAACCGGATCGATCACCCTAGTATGTACGTATGCACGAGGTAGGCTTAGGGTTAAACTGTGGACTTGTTATCGTTTTTATTGTGTTATTTGTGGCGTCAAACAAAAAATTAACTTTTCATTGCTTGTTATCATGGCTTCAGTTTTAATTTTAAATTTTTTTTCAAACACTCACTCAAATGTGGTTTTTTAAAGAATTTTTATTAAAAAAATTGAAAAAAGGCAATAATGTGTTGCAGTATAAGCAAACACACACAAAATAATACCTTTGAACGAGGGTTGTACGATAAGTAGAAAGTCTGAAATGATGTTGACGATAGCTGCTGTCACTGTCAATCCCCTTTCAATCACAAACTTAGTTCACCAAGAAAACAAACCATTTCTGTAACAACTACTCCATTAACACCTCATCATTGCGTCCTTTTCCTCAAACTAGAATCTGTGGATACTAATACTAGATTTGTTGATCCTGTGCAAGCATAGTGGTGTGAAAGCGCATCCTGAAATTGTTCTCAGGGTTTTTCTGTTCAGTTTTAGAATAAAGTACGCTCTAAAAGCGTCGATGCGCTTGGAATGTTGAACATTTCATCATCTCTCCCTTCAGAAAATTTATCATGTTAAAGCAAAAATATGTAGTGGGTTCAGTGAAGTTCCCTCAGCCGTCGTATGGGCCATTCTCCGGAAGTATATTTCCATCGAGTACTGGAGAATATGCCTAATAATGTTACTAGCATGGAACTTCAGCTCTATTAACACATATGGGCACCGTAACAATGGGGTTTGTGGTTAGAGAACAAGTTCCTTCAATCCGATATTCTTCCGTGCTTATCATTAGGACCACATGTATTTATACGTATGTAATCAATTGATTCCTTTTGCACGAGTAATGGTCATTTCTTGAGTCCAAAACAGAACAAAAAACAGAATTGTTTCCACATCATTCAATTTCGAGTTTATTTATGGATTGAAACGAAACCTTAGTTCTTATTTAGTATCACAACGAAAAGAAAATTAATGGAGTGGATATGTACTTTAGCTATACTTTCGAATTTAAAATTTCTAAAAATTCTTCAATAAATTTTGATGTACTTTTTTTTTCTTTTCTTTATACATATCTCTATCATAAAATATTTTATTGAAACAAAATAATCATGATTTGCAAAAAAAAACAGTAGAAATTAAAAAAATTACAAAAAAAAAAGAATTTTTTTTCTAAAATTTCAAGGCAACTTTGTATGTGGATACGATATTTCGAATACAAAACGGTCAACGTTGCATAAAATATTACATATTTTTAAAGAGAATTTTTTTCTTTTTCTTTCTCATTTTTTTAAAAAAAAATTTTATATTTAATTTATAAACCTTTGGCTATTGTCAATTAACTTTTTTAAATATGAAAACATTAGCCAAAACAGCAAATATATATGTATACATACAACACACACATGAGAAAACAAAAAAAAAATAAATATAAATTAAAATATTATTAAATCGATGAAAAAAGAAAAATATTGTATAAACGAGGGTGGCAATTACGAGAGAGAAATATCTGAATGAACGATTTTAGAAGCTCCACAAGGTAGTATTAGTCATCAATCATTTCTAAGACAATAGTTTTTTGTACTTTAAAAGGTACTTTTTTAAAGATTTTTGTCTCAAAAAGTTTTTTCATAAAACGAATTTTGTTGATACATACCTAAAAACTTTGTGGTTTGTTTTTAAACCAGCATTATTATTGTATGTACTACAGAAATAAACGTATTTTTTCTACATATAAGCATCAAAGTACTTTTCTTATAAAGTACCAAGATTTTTCAAAAATACTTAAATTTCTAAACAAAACCACATGCATTCTTCAAATGCCAAACAACATTTTGCGGTTTTTGCTTTTGCCAAAAATCGAATTTTATTTCATTATTGTTATGTATTATTGTTGCCGATGTTGTTATTGTTGTTGCCGGTGCTGCTGTTTATCTAAAACATTTCGAATAAATTACGCACAATTTTTTTAATTATTTCACGCAATTATTTACAGTCATAGCTGAGCAGAACTATTTTGCATGTACAAATAATACAGAAAGGATCTGCCAGCAGAGGTGATGGCAAAACGTCAAAAACAAACAACAAGAACAACAACAATTAATTCATTGAATCATGACTTTAATTAGTTCACACACGATTTAATTATTAGTCGAACGTATTTTTAAATGACACGCCATGAAGAGAGCGAGAGAGAGGAACGAGACGGTGAAGTATGATATTTTCAAAATTAAAATTGATGTCTTTTTGTAGTGCTAATTTTGGCTATTTCTCTTGTTTGGGTGATTTTTTTTGGTTTGCAATTGATTCGTTTTGCTAAATTTGCAAATAATTTATTTCACTTTTCTCACAGAAGTGAGATTTCATAGAAAGAAAAAATAAAACGTTTATAAAACGTATGAAAAATATTTTTTATTTAATACGGAAGAGGGCATCTTGCTTAAATAAAATAAAGTTTCTCATTTGCTATCATTAATGTCAAATTTCTATTTAAAAATCTAGTAAATTATAAACTTCTCAAAAACTGTACTCCACTGTAAAATATTGACCCCCTAATATATGCTTTCATATTTGAAATTCTCACTCCAAGTAATTCCTTTTTAATAGCAATGCATGTGTGCGCGTGGATGTTTGCGTATGTATGTGTATGAAATATTTATTACCTCTCAAAAATGTCTCCTTTAATTTTGTTTTTCTTCTTAAGCACTTGCAAATAAAATATGTAAACAGAGAGCAAAAAAGAAAAAACGACTCTCCAACACAAAAGAAAGTAATAAATTCAAGAGATCAAAAGCAGACAACAGCTTGAGTTCTTAATATTAAAAATACACACACACACAAACACAGTAAACTCACAATCAGTTTAACTTGCTGTGTACTCTTTTTTATTTAAATATTCTTTTACTCTCTTTTGTTATGTTCTGTTATGCTCTTTACTTCATTATAGTTATTGCTGAGTTTAAAATAAAAAACAGTCTTCTTCTATTGGCTTTTACTGTTATTTGTTTTATAATTTTTTCATAGCATTGTAAGTGTCATTGCAGTTGTTGTTGTTGTTATTATTGTACGAGTATAAATACCACTCAGGACTTTGTCATTTCTAAAACCAAACTCATGCTGAGTTATAGAGACTTACTCACTTAAAATATCGTAGAATGAGCATAATAGCCCAATAACAAACACCATTTCATTTTGAATATCTTTTGCAGAAGATTCATCTTATGGCATTAGTAAAAAATAAAAAAGAATAAACAATCCAAAAAAGGAAATATTAATTTAAAAAAGCAGTTATTTTAGAGGAGAAATCGCAACAACAAAAAAATTAATTTTCTGCGTACATACATATGTACGTATGTATACATGTGTATCTTTCTCTATAATTTCTTGAATTTCTAATTACAATCTTAGGCAGTATAAACAGGAATACATTCCTTTGCTTACTTTATGCTGCATTTATTTATTTACATACACCAATACCCCGATTTGCGTTGCTTCAGTTTGCGTCGCTTCGAAGTTGCGTCTTTTTTTAAGTTTCTGGAATTTGAATGTTGCGTCGTTTTTGTTTCAGTTTGCGTCGCATGGCTTCGAAGTTGCGTCGTAAATGCTTCGATTTGCGTCGTTGATATGAAAATGTTTTTACAAAGCTAGAGCAGAAAAAGGGATTTCCCGTTTAGTAGAAAGCAAATTTGCAGGTGTGCGTTGTTTACATGTTAAGCGTAGTTATTAGTTTCGAATTATATGTCGTGGAGTGAAGTTCAGTCTGAAAGTTGAAATTGAAAATTCTGCTTCAGTTTGCGTTGTTTCGGTTTGCGTCTCATTTTTTCAGTCCCAATTAGCGACGCAAACCGGGGTATTGGTGTATATGTATTATGTGTGTTATAAACAGTTAAACTGTCTCTATTGTCTCTTGATACTCCATAATCTTATTGTTCTACTCCAACTCTACAACAAACTGTTATATTCCCTACAGTACTTTTAGTGCTCTACACCAGAGCCCGGCAACGATTGCTATTGGTCAATTGTTGCGAGAGCGAAAAATAAGAAAAGAGAAAAATTTATACTCTTACATTCACTACAATGCAGGCATGGAAAATTTAAATTTTTAAATGGTGGTATTTTAATTAAAAATATTAGTTTATTAAATTAAAATTTGTAAAATTCGTTTAGACTTCTTTGATTATATTGATTGAAGAAAGCATTTTAGATTAAAATTCGTTTTTTTTTGGAAATATACATATTTAATAGAAAACTTTCTGGGATATTCATACTGTACATCCCTGCATTAGCAGATTTTCATGTACAAAAGCAAGAAGCATGCGACAACACAACCTCCTTCAATGAATGCTCAAACGAAACTGAGTGTATTTTAGATCGTGAGAGTAATTTAGTAATGGCTGACATGCACGCGTGCATAGGAATTGCCGGGCTCTGCTCTACACCAATACTACCAGTTCAAACAATAAAAACAATAAAAAGTAACAAAAACAATCAAAGATCCTCCCCATGTTGGTGATTTTGTTGCTATTTTTACTTTTTTTTTATTTTAATTAACTAAAGAGAAATTGTAAAGAAAGTTAAGAGAGCTTGTTATGAGAGACAAAGTGTGTGTGACAGAAATATGTATGTAACTGTGTGTTCAATGAACTGTAAATTTTTAATTGAATCATCTATCAAAGCATTAATGAAAATAAAAGGAAAGGAGTAAAAGCCAGTGTGCGAGCGAGAGTGAGTGGTGTTGTTACGAGCGTAATCGCAAGCGTAACGAAGTTGCTTTGATTGCTTAACAAAAAGCCGATTCACATACACACACGCGTGTATAGAAGCAATAAAAAAAGCTACTTGTAGTTATTGTAATTGTCTGCAAAAAACAATATCGTTTGCTCTGTTTTTTTTTTTTAATTTCTAGCACCCATCTTGTCACTTCGTGACAAAGCAAGTTAGAAAATCCTTTAATAGTTGCACAACTATGTATATATGATGAGAGTATGACTTATTTTTCTCTCTCTAGTTTTTGTTGCTTTTTTTAACTGACACCTTATTTTGCTTTCCTTACATTATTGTTGTTGTTGTTGTGCGTGTCATTGTGAAAAAGTGCAGGATGGCGTGTTTTGTCTTGATTTTCTTTGTATTGCATGCAGAAAGAAAAGTTTTCGTTGATAAAAATATTTTTGGAATCTTTTTAAATTTTTACACTGATTTTATTCCTATTATGGAGAAAGCTACAGTTGCTAGTATTAACAATAGTAGCTCTCCTCATAATGTGTCATATGCCTGCTTTTAAGTTCTTGCAGTCTGTTATTTTGCAATACATTTAGAACTCGAATAATGAAAATGTGAAATACACACACACACACACACACATACAGATATTGTATGTGAATGAAGAAAGACAAAGTTTTCCTTTTTTTTTTGAACTCAAATCAGTAAAAATTAATCAAGACACAGATACAACAACCATCATTACAATAACAAACGCAGAAGAGACGAACGAACATAATGAACAGGTGCAAACGAAAGAGAAAAAATTGTTTTTTAATATTTTTTTATTTTATTTTTTAATTTTCTTCACTTGATTTACAACAAGATAAATAATTGTTGAATTTCATTTTTTATTTTTTATTGTTGTACTTAAGATGCAAATGGTTTTCACATACATACATGAGGTATGTATTTGTAAGTATTTGTATAACGTAAATTACAGCACTTGTTATACGATTTCAAAGCCAAAAAATATGAAATATTTGTTAAAGGGAATTTACAATTTGAAATTTAAATAATTTCTGAGAATAATTTCACGTAATTTCAAAACAATTTGGCCGTTTTGTATCACCAGATTTATGAAACATTTTATTTTTTCTTGAAAACAAAAGTTTAATTAAATAGACGTCAAGCTATGAAACTTGTGGATGGCAAAATTCGCTTTGAATTTGAGCAGATAAAGAAGTCACAATTATGCCGAAATCCCTTCTAAGATTTTAGTAGCCTGATATTCGTAAGCTCTCGACAAAGCAATGCAATAAAAATGATAAATTTTCATTAAAAATGTATGATAACTCAAAGGACTCCATATAAAATACATACATACATTCATATTTACAAATTACATACACCCATACAATGTACCAAGAGAATTTTTAGAAACCACAATACATGCAGTTTCCGCACTCAAAACATTTCTAATGACCAATGCAGGCAGATGGTCTCATATGGAATGGAAAAACGCAACCATCTAAAAGCATTTGGAAATAAAATGTCCACTTACTATGGGCATTAGAGGAGAGCAGTTTAATTGAGATGCTTTTAAGCAAAATTGAAAAACTTTTCTCGTACATGTTACCATTAAAAAGGAAAATGTTTTATTTTATTGAGGTTTTTATCATTTAAGACTTAAAAATTTGGTCAAAATAGCCATTTTGTTTTGCCCTCATTTCATTTCTTTATTAAAAAATACTTGGTTCTTTTTTTCTATATTTTTCTGTTTCTTTCTCTATTTCTTTTTATTAATAGTTCTCCCTCCGAAAAACAAAACAGTTACTTTTTACAATTTCCCATTAAGATTTTAATGGTTTCCTTTGAAAACCAACAGCCTGCACTTACAGTGACATAAAGAAACAAATTCTACCACCTCCATACCACTTCAAAATTGAATTGCAGCACCTACAATTTTACTCAAGGAAAACAAGAATAACAACTCGTATACATACATGTCTTCACAAACACAACCAGTAAATGTTTTTTTTTTTTTCTTTTAAAAACAAAAAATAAGCAACCATTTCCCTATTTTACTCAAAGTAAAACACAACCAGAGAGTGAATGCACAACAGCAACTAACGCAGCAATGACCCGCCATATACCAGTTTAAAAGCTGCTCTTAAAATAAAGTTATTGAGAGCATCCCTTAACATTCTGTGTTCTTATGCATGTGTGTGTATGGATAAGCACACATTGTCTATATGTGGGTGTTAAACATAATCTACGATTTTATTACAGAAAAAAAAAAAACCAAAAACATTTTGTTGCTTTATGCTGCCATATTATCCTTTAATAGGCTTTTTGACTTTTCGTCGCTATGTGCATGTGTGTGTATGTGTTTGTTATTGGTGTTATTTGCCTTGAGTTATTCCAATTGGATTGATTAAATTAAAAAAAATACTCAATTCCTTTTGCATTATGACTCTGCTTTTGTTGTTCTTGTAAATGTAGTTGTTATTATTGTTGTTGTTTTTTTTTTTATATGCAGATAATATTCTCATTAAAATTGTTTTATCGTGCAGAAATAAATGCTTTTATCGCAATAATAATTTTGTTCATACTCTCAATCCACTCAATTCCACTTGAAATTTTATTGATTTTATAGCCAGTTATCGCAGAGAGAAATAATAATAATAACAGTACACAAAAGAAGAGAAAGAGAGAGTGTGTGTGTTAAGTAGACAAGACATACAAATTTCTCTTTAATATGAGTGCCGCTCTTTAAAATGCATTCAAACAATCTCTTTTGCATGTTCGAAAGTATCGAACTTACGGAATTTGTTTACGAACCCAAGAAAAATGTATGTTACGGGGAATGCGAGATTCGTCCAAGCGAAAGTTTACACCAGAGCAAGATCTTGTCCATTCAACTTGGATCGGAAGTGCAAAGAACAGGACATAGTGATACCATTTGACATTCAGGTTGACGTCGTAGGTTAACACAATATTAGAATGAAAAACTTAAACAGATAGGCAGGGAAAATAGGATCATTCTGCGATTGATTCCAGTTCATGTGGGAACTTGTCATTGAAGAGGCTAGAAATTTTTTGTGAAGTAGGAAGGGGGGTTTTGAAAGCGGATACTCAACAAAAGAAAACAGGTTTTAGATAATTGAAATTTTTGTTGGATAATTGCAATGGAAATGGAGGATCGATTCAAGCCAACCAAATAGGCTCCGTGATGAGGACAACACCAAATACTAGGAATCCGTTCCATATTAATACATCATCAATATATGGTTTTCTATCAAGTAAGAGTTACTGAGATGAAAAGATTACACGGGCACCCTATATAGGATAGCTTTATGTTTTTTACTTCAATTTTGAAAACATCGATGTATTTTCTGAAAAATCTATACACATAACATCGCTACTTATTGGCGATGCATCTCGTATGGTTTTGCCTTTCAATTCTTTTCTTTTCTTTCATTACTTTTTGGGTTGCAATTCAAAGTGACATTGATTGCACTGCCGTTGTTATTTTGACAATTTCAAGCGTTTTTTTTTCTATTTCTGTTTCTATTGTTCAGTTTTCTTTCTTTTTTCATTTTTTTTTTGCATTTTTAAAAATAAAATCGAAATAATAGACGAATTGTTTAAATGATTCATTGAATTCAATTGTGATTTTCATTTGTAAAAACATTTCATTCTGACAGTGTTTCCACTGACTGTTTTATATCAAAAGTCTTAAGAGAACAAATAATCGATTACAAACGATTACATTCCAATCGAATGCTAAACACTGAGGAGGAATTCTTTTGAATGAATGAATGAATGAATTTGCGTTTGAACAAGAAATTCTTTATTTAGCAAGAAACTTTGTTGCAAAAATTTGGGTTATGAAATGACCTTTAGGGGCGAGTGGTTTATCAGCTCAATAGAGCAAGAATTGTTTGTCTGCCTACAAAAAGTTTATATTTTTATTTTATTTTTTTTTTTATTATAAATGGCGATTCGAAGAATTTCAACAAGAAAAAAATAACTCTTTTAGAAAAAATTATGAAAATCTCAGAGATTTTCAATAAGAGCGGATCAATATTAAAAGTCTAACAGTGTTCCGTTTTTTATTTTATTTTTTCTATGATGTGTTTTCAGTATCGTTATTCAAGTTTTTGCTAGATAGGCAGATGATTGCCCTACTATAACAGGTTCTAGAAGAATAGAGTTGCCATTCATTATTGCCTATAAACAAACGCAAATGTAGAGAGTTGTTGCATGGAGTATAGTAATAAGGAAACCTCGCTCGCTTTACTTCTCCTTGGAATAAGATTGCATTGTCTTACTTTCTCATTTTGAGATATTTTTTCATTCGTGTATTCGGAGTCATTGGATTCATCTTAGACTTGTAGTCAAGAAGTTTTCCCACTTCTTCACAAGTCAATTTGTATATAAGGTGTAATAAAAAGAAATATTTTGTTGCCCCCAAGAAATTACAAAAAAAAAAACTTCTTGATCAGTTTTTTGATTCTTGGACTCTGTTTTGTTCGATTGAGCGTTGAAAATAAATACCAGTATGTAGAGAAAAGGCGTTATTTAAAGGCCTGGTAAGCCTGACCTGACTGCTAACAACCTCAATTTTAATTCTATCCACTTCGTCTAGGTAACTTTGATATGAATGAGACAGCATCTCTCGGTTTTTATGTTTCTTTGCTTTGTTTCACTTTCATTAATCAAGTTTTCTCAGCTAAGCAGGTGATTAGTTTACTGTACCGTATCTGTAAAAATGCATTATTTTGTTGTTTTTGGGGAATTTTGCCCCAAAGTCAACCTTTTTAATTTCATCTCATACTGTGGCCAACAGCAGCAGCTCTACTAAGTAGTTCTTTTCTGAAGGTGGCACTCTCAAAATTTCTTACAACACTGGACAAATCTTTCCAAGAGATCGTTTTTTTCGTTTTTGCCCCTTGCAATCGCTTCCTATTGACTATGCCAAGAAAATGTTTTAAACAAAAACAATACAACTACAACAACAAAACATAAGAGCCAATAAACCTTCTTATAGGAGGCATATTTATAATAATTTTCCCCACTCTTCCTCTGCCTCCCTCTCTCTCTCTCTCTCTCTCTCTCTCTTTCACTCACTCACATTTTCTTTTGTGTCCCCGTTTTTCTTTTGCTTGGATTTTATTGTGTTCGTAAGTTGTTCAACCATTTTTTTTCTATAAAAGCATTTGTTGTTGTGAGTATGTATTGTTATGTTGTTGTTTAACTGAAACTACAACAATTCTATTGATTTAGGCATTGTGCCAAAAATGCAACAACAATTGTTTTATTGTGTTCCTTTTTCTCAACTAAACTGAAAAAGACGAAAAAAATGGAAAAACAAAAGGAATGACAATGAGAATACCAACAACAAGAGTTTTAGTCGATCAAAGATAATAAATACCGTAAACACCCACCAACCGTTGTGCTACAAAATTAGTTGGCAACGTTAGATCAGTAACTCCGTTATACCGATAATGAAGTGATGGAGAGATATCTTAAGAAATCTACCGTCAAAGTTTATGCAGAAATGCGATCTATCATACCTTTAAAGGCTTGTAAAGGTGTATATACACAACCATCACTACCCACTGTGGTGGTGTAGAGTATAATAATGGACAGAAAATACAATAAACTGTTCAGGTATGTATTGCGGTAACAATTTGCATTAGAATGTAAACAATAAAACGACAACAACAACAAATAACAATAAATGCCGTAACAAATAACAAAAAATGAACATAGTAAGCAAAATCGAAAACCAAACGCCGCACTGCGAAACTGAAAACTTTTTAGACAGCCAGGCAGACAGACAAACACCACCTTTAATCAAGATGAAGAAACATTTTTTGTTTGTATTGTAATACACGTTTATTCTATTAAACTAAAACAACAACAATAACAATAACAAACAAAAAAAAATATGCAATGAAACCGTAATAACAGTAGTGTCCTTTACAACAAAATAAAAATACAAAAACAAAAACAGAGCAAAAGGGAGACAGCAAAAGAGTATTATGAGCAAAAAAATATATTAATTTCCGTTTCCTTTAGACAGGAAATTAAAAATTTCATTAAAATATTATACTGTCCAACAAAAACAAAAAAAAAGTAAGTTAAAAGAGAGAGAGAGAGAGAGAGTGAAAGAAAGAGAACCTTTTATCCTTTAATTAGTTATGCCAACATTTGGAAATCAAAAACTGTATGATTCTGCAAAAAAAGGTACATACGTAATCAAGAAAAAACACTGACTTTAAAGAAGCAAGAAAACAGAATGTGCCTTAAACGATTATTTTTATTTCTTCCTAAGGCTTCCTGAAAAAGAAAAAACTGTAAAACAGTTGAAAATAAAAAAAATTACTGAGCTGTCATGATGTTTAAAATCGAAAATAAAGTAATTTTTCCCAAAAAAAAAAAAAATAAAAAACAGTAAACGGCACTCGGCTATTAAAAATTAATTAATTAAACAAAAGTAAAGATTCTCACACACTTGCACAAAATTCTCATCCTATTCATCATCATCATACGCCAGCAGCCACTTATGTACATCAAACATGTCATCCTAGACGTGTTGACGTGAAATTACAACCGAAACAAATTTACTTTTGCTACAATTACTCACTAAATGAAATGAACTTTTGAGTAATTGTTTGTAAAAAAATAAAATAAAAAAAACAAATATTAAATTTATTTTCTAAAACAATATTAAATTCATTACATTTTTTTTCGTTTCTGAAAAAATTTCTGGTAAATTATCACACAATTAAAGATAAACAAACCCCATCATCATCATCACCATCATCCTCACAAATAAAATTTGATGTGCCAATTACATACATATGTATTGTGTACACACGTGCTCACTATGTGTGCGACAATATAATTAACTGTATTACTCTTTGGCACTCTATAAAACGACAAAGGAAACAATATTAATTACACTCTCATTCTTGGCTGCAATGCAATGAGCAAAACAAAAGGAAAATAAGAGACGCCATGTTAAAAATAAACCGTTTTTTTGTTTTTTGTTTTTTTTTTCTTTCATTTTTAAGAAAACAAATAATAATGATGTTAATCCTGATTATCACTATTATCATTAACATCTAGTGTCATTCGAAAATACCTTCAACATTAATGACAACTGCAATTGCTACAACAACAACAACAACAACAGCAACAACTTGACGCAAAGACAAAACAGAAATACGAAGACAAATTCGTAACAAGAAAATGCCACAATACGGCATTAAATCGAGCCAATTAAAAGCAGAAACAAGTACACACACAAAATGTCAACCAAATGAATGCTTTTGCTTAAGCAGTGTGAAAAACCACCACACATAGAGAAACCTTTGGTACCCAATGCTATAAATTAATTCAAGCATCGTTAGCGATGGCTCAGCTCTGCAAAATAACGACAACAACAACAAATCAAATGTATTTGCATTTATTTGTACACATGTCTTATTGATTTAAAAATAAAGTTTGTCTGTCTATTTCGATGTCTATTAACAAAAACAACAATTTTCATTCACTCTCATCTCATTTCTAATTATTTTATGCGTTTGTTGATGTTGTTGTTGTTGTTGTTATTACAGATTTTGCAATATTTTAAGATCTCGTAGCAGAAAATAATGTTGATTACCAAACACACACACAATCCGAAGAATAAAAACAAAAACAATATGTAATTTACAGTTAGTTTATATTGCTCTATTCTACATTACACACGGTAATTGAAAGGGAGAGTACAGGAATACGTATCTACATTTGTATGTGGATGTATGTATGTATGCATATTCCTGTTACATTTACTTATGCATTGAACTTTGCAGTTGTTGTTGTTATAGGTGTTTAAAAATGCATTTGCATGATGGTTGCGTGTTCATATACATATGTACGTGTGTGTATGTATTCTCTGCACTTTTCTTGTCGAATCATGTTCAATTAAAGACGCATAAAAATAAGCAACAACACGAGTTTTATGTGATAAATGTAAACACGATAACACAAGAAATCTCACAAAAACTAAGTCGCACAATTGAAAAGTAATTTAAAACATAAATTACATACAGAAACTATAGTGAAAGCAAGCAAATCTAATTAGCAGTGACACTATCTATTTAGTCCTGACAGCGTGTGACTACAAAAAGGAAAGATTTCCATTCTGGTTTATAGGAGCCCCTCTACACACTTCAAATGTTAAGTTTAATAAGATTATTGTTGGCACTGATAAAAGCTTTTCAGAGATATCCAAAGTGATGGAAAGCACTTGTACATATATTTCACTTGACCTTCTTATGTAGCCCTCGCATGTTTTAAAATTTAATAAAACCTTTTTTTTTGTTTTTTGCAGATTACAAAATCATGTTGATGCTGTTGTTGCTGACAAACTAAAAATTCTGTGCTGCAAAGAAATGACAAAAAAAAACGCAAGATGATGTACACGTTCGTTCAAATATTTTGACACACATTTTCATAAAAAAAAAATGTTTTTTTTTTCTACTTTTTCGTTAACAAACACCTGAGGGCATGTAAATCATTTTTTTCTGTTTTTATTTTTAAAGGTAAAACAAAAAAGAAAAAAAAAACAAAATTTTAAACTAAAAAATGCCATCAAAAAGATAAAAAATGTCCGAGAAAAAAGATGAAATAGAGATGAAGATGACTTTAATATGAAATTGAATTTTCTTTTAAAAGGACACTCAAGGATAATAAAAATAAATTCTGGAAACAGCGAATAAACGAAAAAATAACTCCATTTTGTAATATCAAGAAGTAAAACTGTGATATACATAAGAGCGAATAACAAGTGAATTAAAAGAATAAAATACAATGTCTCTATTGATCAGTTCTAGCCTTTTTAATTGATTTGCCTGCCTTAATCTCATTAATTGTTCATAGTAGCTCATAGCAAACAATTACTATCTATCTGCTACCGATATTTCTAGTTATTTACTACGGTAAGGGTTCGATTTTGTTCAAACAGGAACCGAAAAAAATGTGTTTGATCTCATTACAAATCATACATATATTGTAATAAAACTTTCAATATAAACAATTAATAATGCGTATTTATTTTTCTAATAGAATATTGTGTGATTATATTTATGATGACATATGATTATTAAACATTAGACAGATGAGTTTGCGTAAGTTACTCAAACTGAAAGCAAAAGTAAAACACAAATTCAATACAAAATATTTTAAAACACAGCCAGTTGGATGTGGTTAAATAAACTATTTTATAAACTATGCGAGTATTAATATTTGAAAATAATCATAAAAATGCAAACAAAGAAAAAAACAATAAAAACAAATCATTGATTGTTTTCTAAATAAACAATTCATTTTAATCGTAAATATTGTTTTAGAAAATAAATGTATATCACATCTATATGCATGAATGTACATAGATGTATGTATGTATGTATGTATGTACGTATAGTATAATTAAAATCTAATAAAAATGGCCAAATTTTAAAAATTAATTTAAAAACAATTAAAAAATTTTCTTTCTTTCTTGCGGTTTTCGGAACGTAAATAAGATTTCAATTTTTAAATTAATTCATTTCCAACAAAATAAGTACTTTTAATAGAAAAGTATTCTACTTTTTAATGTTATTTCTAAAATATTAAACTACATGCCATACATTAGTAACATGACAAGGACCGGACCTTTAATGAGCTAAAACGTGAAAGCGTATTTTGAATTTTCTTAAGTTGGCACAGAACATGCTTATATACATACATACATAGCTCTTGTACCTATCCATAAAATTGGAAAATTCACTGGCTATATAAACATACATACATATGTACATACATAATTGGTCATTACAACCCTTTAGTCAGGATTAAGACCTTGTTTCTCACAAAGGTTTGTAAATAATAGAGTATGAGGTATGACGTGTTTTGAATAGCGAAATTCAGTATTCCATTATCAAAGATTATATATGAATATATTTCCTAAAATATTTATTTCCTCTTTCTATTTTATTCATCATGTCTAGAATGATGTTCAAAGAGACTCTAAACATGTGGATGGATTTTATGAAATGTTCACTGTATCCTTAAAAAAAAAACTTTGTATGGATAAGGCGTCTGCGAAACAAAGTAAATAGTAATTTTCAGTTCTTTCTTTGTATTATTTAAATATGTGTTACACTCTGAGCTTTTTAATCTGGTGGGAATCGTTAACGTTCAGCATTTCAGAAGTCTGCTAGAACCGAGTCGAATAACTACAGATATTATAGGGCCATAGGGAGTATACTTAATATATAGTATAATAGATTATACTATAATATTGGAATAATAAAATTTATATAAAAAAATTAATCATTCTACATATGGATATATGTACGTATGTCTGTATGTATGTATATACAGTGGTGGCCACGAATTTAAGACACGACATATGATGGACTTATTTGTGATAATTTTGTGATAATTGAGAAATCTCAAGAAACCCATGATATTTTGGAAAAATATACTTTGGAGTTTTGCCGCAGTACGTCTGGCGCCCTCCAAACCTAGAGCATCATCCAAAGTACACCCTAAAAACAACATGGTGGTGGAAATGTGACGGTGTGGGCAGCATTTTCCTGGCATGGTGTAGGTCCCATTTACAATATAAATTCTAAAATGGACCACCATGTTTACAATAATATTATAACAGACACAATGATACCATTCGCTGAAGACAACATGCCTCCAATATAGAAATTTATGCATGATAATGACCCTAAGCACATTTCACGTCTAGTGAAGAGTTGCTTAGAAGAAAACGATATCATTGTTCTTAAGTGGCCAGCTCAATCCCCGGACCTCAATCCAATTGAGAACTTGTGGAATGATGTTGAGGAATATGTACGAACAGTTAAACCAAAAAATTCAAGCGATTTGTGGGAAGAAATCCAAAAGGCTTGGTATGCGATTCCAAAGCAACATTGTGTGGCATTAGTCGAAAGTTTACCCAGGAGATGTGCTGCTGTGATCAAAAATTAAAGATTTCCCACTAAATACTATGATTTTTTTATGAAGCTGAGCTTAATTTAGAGAATAGTGTTATATTATGCCTATGTCTTAAATTCGTGACCAGGTAAAATTTGTGTTTATGTATATAATATGTAAATAAAAATTCTTAACCGAATATAGGTAAGAAAATATTATTAATTTTTCTTCATAACATTACTAAAATCCTAAAAAAATATCATGGACCCATAATTTTTTCGATAAAATGTAAAAATTATCTCAAATAACTCAGTCATATGTCGTGTCTTAAATTCGTGGCCACCACTGTATGTATGTAAATACAGTTCCTAGTGGAAGTAGTGGGGCACACCGAGTAATCGCTAAAAGTATTTTAGTTTAATACCTCTTTTTCCCCCCTATTGTCGTGTTTGTTTATTTGAATGTGTAAAAAAAACAATACTTTTATAATTCTAAGGCCTATCATAATAAATCATTTTTCGAATTAAACTGTTGACATTATAAGTAGCGACAGTTTAAAAATTCCCATCCATTTTAATACCAGAAGTAGGTGGTATTTTAAGGGAGTGAGTAATAGAAGAGAAAGAGAATTCATTTCATTTAATGTTCAATTATAAAACACATGCAAAAGAGAGTATTGCTGTGAAAATAAGATAACAGTAAGTAAACAAACATGCTAGTTAATAAACAAAACAATGACATTAAAATATATGTATGTATGCAAGAAGTAAATATATACATATTTACGTACATATGCATGTGTGCATATAAACAATTAAAGAAATTTGAGGAAGAAACAAAACAAGAGTAACAAAATACTCGGCCAGCAAATAAATGTAAACACAGCGCAAACAAAACAACAGTAAGTTAACAAGCCAAACATTTGTTTTCTCTTCTGCTGCGTAGAGATGAGTGAACAATTGAGTGGACTTATAGTTAAGCAAAGAGAAACAACAAAAGTGTAAAATATAAACAAAGCATACGAAATTAATAACAAAAAAATAATAAGCGAACACTAAGCATAAAATTTGCTTTTGTAAATAAGTAAGTAAATAAATAAATAAAATAAAGTAAATAATACGTTTCAAAAATAAATTATAAAAGAACAAATATCCCGTACACGTACACACACATTCAGAGAGGACGGTTGGTAATTATTTGTTTATAATTTCAGCAAAGAACAATGACACCTCTGTTGGAAAGGCCGTCGCCATCTCTTTCACTCTCACGCCATTTAAACAGTGGTGGGTTCATTAAAAATAAAGCACCCATGAACATATTTATCAAAATATATATTTGGAGGGAAACTTTATAATTTTGTTCATTTATTTACATAATGATAATTGGAAAATTATTTAAAAAATATATATGTAGGTATATGTTTTTATTCTAATATGATTAATTAAGCATTAAATTTATAGAAGTTTAGTTGCAACTACAGCTACTTTTACTACGGAACTGTTCAACTTCATTCGTATTGCATAAATAAAATATTAAATATAAATTATTCTCAAAATTTAAGTTTATTAAGTCAAAAGAGCAAAAAGAGTTGTAATAATGAAGGCGAGAAAAGTAGAAATAAATTAAAACTACTTACATGCGGCGAAAAATTTGTAGCGTTGTTTAACATGTTTTAAGTTTGGAATTGAAGCAATTGAATTGATTTTTTTATTCTTTTTTTTTTATTCTAAAGTTGATTTGGATTTTTCTTTTTTACGTAAAACAAAACTTAAAAATTGCGATTTCAAAACAAATGCTTGGGTTTTCAACTATGTATTCATTAAAAAATCAAATTTTTATACAAATTTTGTAAACAAATCAGATTTTTTGTATGTACGGTGGGGTAGTGGTTGGTGGTGGTAGTGATGGTGGTGATGATGGTGGTGTTGTTGTTGGATATGTTGAGATGATTTATTTGATGGTTGCCAGATTTTGGAGATGTATTTTTTTTTTGCAAAATAAAAAAAGAAGGAAAGAAAAAAAAAATTAATAATAATCTTGGCATAATAAAAAAAAAAAATGTTTTTCTTTTTCATAAAATCATATAAAATTTAATGTGTTTATTTAAAGAAAATTTACTTTAATAAAAACTGTCATAGGAAAAGTTATACAAAAAGCAAAAATTTTCTATTAAAATGTAAAATGATACGTCCATTACTTTAATTTATATACAAATAGATTAATATGCTAGGTATACGTATGATATAACTTTCAATTTCACCAAAAACTATAAAAACTTAAAACTTATACAATATCAAGTGTGATGTGGATAATCTGGATATACAGTACTGTCAAAATAATAGCACCACTATAGAGATCGACTTTCATTATTCGATTCTGTTGCTATGCTTCTATATTATTTCCATAACTTTACAATCTCATTATGAGAATATTTCTCAAAAGGGCAGCGCAACTAAATATTTAAAATAGCACAATATTAATACATTTGAAATATTAATTTGGATTTCAATGAAATTGTTTTTTTTTTGTTATTGTTTTTCACACATATTGTTTGCTCTGCAAATAAAATTGCAAAATATTTTTCCAAATAGTAAGATTTTATTACCTGTTTAAAATCAGGTATACTAGTGGCGCTATTATTTTGACAGCAGCTGTATCTATCACATTTTCATTTTAGACGAGAAAAGTCACCACCATATCTACTCAATGCAGATATTTTATTTTTTATTAAAAAGTACAATTTTTCTTTTTTTAAAACTTATAAACAAAAAATCTAAATTTCGAGTTGATTCGCTTTAGAGGAGCCAGAATAACTACATATATATGCATTTCGCATTCCGCATTCCGCAATAATACATATGCACATAAAATATCGAATTTAAAATGAACAGACTAGAACGACGAATGCAAAAGAAATTAATTTATTTGACAGTTAGACTACAGCAACAGCCCCCGAATGAAATCTGCAAGATAGATGGCTCGTAAGAAGCAAAGTAAAATACCTGTGAGAGAATTAATTTTTCTTATCACTGTGTTTTACCCAGGAACCGCGGGAAATTTTACATCGGTGCAAATACAGAATAAACTCTAAATGTTTATTCTCGAAATATGAAGAAATAACGAGAAAAACGAACGATACCGGACATAGGAATTAATAGATATGAAATTACAATGACAAAACTACAGAGACAAACCAAGGAATATGGAGAAAATAATAACAAGAGAAAATCAACAAGAAGTTTCATAAGTTGCCCAATTGAAAAATGAATGAAACGTAAACAGAGTGAAAGCTATCTGTTGCCGCTGTGCTTGTAATAAATGGATCGTGAAATGAAGTTGATAGGGCGATGATATCAATTAAAAGTTTAAATAAGAAAAAGATTTATTTAAATCAAGAAATAACAACGGAAAAAATTAGATAACTTATTTTTTTTTTAAACTGTAGCTCTCTAAAATACTCGTAAGAATGTAACAATAACAAGAAGGTTTTACTAAGTATTATATGGTAATCATATCTCATGTTGTGCAAAAGGTCCAATGTATCTACTTTAGAGATCGTGCTTGGCACTGTTCCCGTCTATATAGAATTCTAATGAAAAATGATTTACGTTTGGGGATTTTCGTTTGAGGATCCGTTAGCACCGGCTGAAACCGGCCAGTCCACTTAGTGGCACCTTCGCCACCATACCCTGATCATCAAACGTTCTGTCACGCAAACACCGTTGACATCTGTTTTGAAGTACAGGTCACGCACAGGAATCTCAACCCGGCTTAAATCATATATAAGTTCGGATATTTCATTTTCTAAGGCTTTCTTACATTTTCTATGTACATATTATTTTATATTTTAATTAAAGATGACCTACTGCATTTCAACGATTTATCACAAAATACGCTTCAGCCATTTCCAAGTGAATCACACTGGGAATTTATCATATTATTTAACTGTAATACAGTAAGTAATCTTAACCAAAAAGGAAAGAAATTACAAAAATAAATGAAAATTATGTCCAATCAGCAAAAATCAGAAACCTCTCCCTCCACCCATTGCAAAATGTGATTTTTTTTTTCTTCAACATCATGAAAATACGCAAAAACACGAAAAAATACAATTTGACACCACCAGAGTGTGGCATCTCTACACTGTACGCAAAGTGACAGCCTAAAAGAAAAATAGCTTTGATGAGAACACAAGAAAACGAAGCAAAAAAATCAATAAAATGACAACCGGGGTAAAGCATTACAAAAGAACACACAAGAGGAATAAAACAAAAACAACGAGAAAAGATATGAGAGTCTGCTCAGCTACCGCGCCGAACTACTGCATGCAATTTTGATGTGTTTAATAAACGAAAGAGAAGATTAAAAGAAATGTAGAAAAAACGCAATAGGGAATAACAACAACTTAAAAAAAACACCGGAGGTTGAAGTGTTGCCATATGACGAAAAAGTTTCTGTTTTTCGTTCAATCTATTTTGGTGACATTTATTTAGAAAATCTTTCATTTTTTTTATTAAAAAAATAAGCTTGTAATGGATTTTAAAAATTTGGGTTACTTTTACAGCAGAGTTTTGGTTTTATGAAAGATCGAAGTGGACAGGTGACAAAACTTATCAATTGAGCTGCAAGCACAGAACGTCTTATGTTCTTGATAAATAAACTATGAAAACTATAAAACAGCCTTATAAGCTAGCTTCATACACAGTTTTTTTACTTGACCCCGAACGACAGATTTTTAAGAAACCCTAAATCGATCACGATGAAAATACGTATCTGACATAGAATATTTTATATAGATTGGAAAAACGGTGGGTAATATCTCGATCATTGCTACTAATGTTATAAACAAAATTTACCATTTTATATTACATTTAATACTCAACAGAATGTCATAAGTGGACTAAAAAATACTTAACAATAGATTTGAAGACTTATTACAGAGATACTGTTCAAATGAGAAATAAATTTAACAAAGTGTGATATTAAGTGACCAAAATTTAATAAACATACACGTCTATCTCGATTTTGATGGTTACAGAACAACATCCAAATAATAGGTATTGATAAAATTATTTATGAATCTTAAGGGGGATTATTTCTGCATCATTTTACATTCATTAACAATATCCACTATCTGGCAACGCAACCAAATTAATGTTCCAAAAAAGAATTGGAAAAAAAACATGAAAAATGTTTAAATTGAGCACAGAAAATCTTTTTCTTTTTGCATAAATGTACACAAAGAATAAAAGTTTTTGCTTTTTGTATAAGAAATTTATAATTTTGGTTTCTTCCTATTGCATAAAATAAAAACAAAAAACGAAACATTCCTACCTTTTTTTTACACTTTAAACAAGGGCTTTTGCAAAAGTTCTCTAGTTGGGAATTTTGACTCTTTCTCTCTTAGCTGTAGCAAAAACAACAAACACTTAAACACTCAGAAGCTTAGTGGGGACAGCGAAAGAGACAGAATTTTTAATATAAATGACACTAATTCAATTAGTTAAACAGCCAATAATAACAATAATCAAAAGGAGAAAATTCAGAGTTCTTTTTAATAAATTTCCACAATGTTTTCTTTCTTGCCTTCTGATTTATTTTGTTAATATTTCTTTTTTTCTTTAGTAGTTTAGCACTGTATGTATTTCCTTGAAAGCGTCACAAGCACACCAAAACAACAATGAAATATAGAATTTTGAGCAAAAGAAATCTATATAGAACTAAACAAAACACACGCACATACGCTTAAAACACCACTCAAATCGCTTTTTCATTCGACTGTGTTTGTGTGTGTAATATAATAAAACACTGAAGAAACCAACAACAAAAAAGGGTGCAAGTTTTTCTTTTACTTTTTTTTCTATTTTTTGCTTGCTATGAACGTAATGAAAATTTAACACATATTTTTACTTTTTTCTCAATGTTGTTTTTGTTGTCCTTTTCCGTTGCTGCTTGCTATTCCTTTTTGCAGAAGACTTTTTAACTTTTTCTCGTTTCTCTTTGTTATATAAATAATAAATGTTTAAAAATGCACACTTTTCTTCAATTAATTGAACCTTTTCTCGAGCTGTAGTTATTTTTTAAGTATTATTATCAGCACTTTAATTTATCCAAATTGGATTTTTCAGCCATTTGCATGGACACACACACCAAGAATGGGGAAAAACAACAAATTCTATGCACGCGCGTTACATTTAAACATGACCGCACCGTTTAAAAGCTGATTTCAGAATGAATGCAAACTGGTACTCTCAAAATGCAGTGAATTTTTTTTCCTGCTCTCTTCTTTAAATCAATTCTGATTTGCAAATGTCAAACAAAAATAAAACAGACTCAACCAAGGCAAATTCAATAAGGTAACCGTAACTCTACAACAAGTACAACAATGCAAAAACAACACGCATTTTGTTTTTGTTAAACCTCCATTCGGATGTCAAAATAGGAAGAAAAAAAATGGAAAAGAAAAAAAAATTAACAACAACACACAAATGCACAACAAACACACACAAATTTTGACAGCCCAAGACCAGTCAGCTGTTTCCTCACGGGCACTTGTTATGAATTCGCTTTGGACTCAACAGAAATAGCAATAAACAATAAATGCAAAAGCAAAAAGAGTTCTGAAAAATGTACTAAAAAACCAAGCTTGCCAAGCCTAGCCAAAACAAGTTATACTGTGTTGCCGATTTCAAGCATTTTTTAACCAATTTGGTTATATTTTTATAATCACGAGAAACCTTAATAATTAGACATAATTTATAATTGTATTTTAATTAGTAAATAAACAAATAATTGCAAAATTAATATCAGTTGTTTTTGGCCTTATGTAATACTCTCTTAAATTTCCTTAAGTTCTAGAAATACTTTTACAAGGCTTTTAATGTACTGGCAACGTTGCTTGCAAAACATAACAAACACTAAACGGAATTTATAACGACCCTGTTGTAAACGAAACAGCTTAGGCAGCTGTTGATGAGTGTAAACATTTCATTTTTGACACCACCTTCTCGTAAATTGCGTGGACAATTTTAAAAAATCGTCGAATTAATTTAAATTTTATTATAAAATAAACAAAATGAAAGACTTACCTTTGCCAGAAGTCCAGCAATTAATTCATGATATCAAATTGAAGTGAGTTAAAAGCCAATGAATTTGCAAATTTCATCATTATTTATGTGATTTTCTCATTATTGCAGAAAGGTTGAGGGCTCATTTAATATAACCACAAAATCAGTGGAATTGTTTAAACAATTGATATTGAATACAAAATGGCAACATGCAGAGTAAGTTTTCGTTTAGCTTGCTATGGATATATTTATCAAACGTTGTTTCTTTTAATCCTTCAGAGAACTGATGAAACTGATACGCACTCAAGGCCATATTATACAATCTGCTCTGCCCCAGGAAACGGTAGCGGCCAATGTGACCCGAAGATTGTTGAAAATTATCAGAGAGGAATTCGATGTTTTACAAGCAAAGGTAGGTAGAAGCAAAGGTTGCTGTATCGAGACAAAACTTTTCATATGGAGAAAGAAAATCTAATCCTCAAGATAAAAAAGTAACTTAAATGCACATTTAGAATGACTCTTTCATATATGAAAGATTTTGTGTGAATGCTGATAAATATACACCAAGTGCAAGAGTACCACTCGTATCTTCGTCAAAGGTTCAATGTACACTAACTTTCTTACACCGAAATGCTTCAGAATTCCATGAGATGTTTTTCGTAATAATTGTATTCCATAGAGTGCTTGGCACATGACGCTATCTTCTTTAGGAAATGAATTTTTATCGTATAGATTCAGTAGTTGTTCATTGAAATTAACTAAATATCAACGTATCATTTGAATTAAATTATTGTTCGAATGTAAGGTTATAAAGATTTAGGAACCATTTAACGAAGGATTAAAAATGCACATTATATTCCCTTTTAAAACAAATAATTGAAGCAGATTTTATATCCAAAATAATAAAAATATTTACGCCCTTCGTACGACAGGTACATCATTTTGCTGACGATTCTCAAGCGACTTTATCTCTACACAAATTGGTAACGCAAACCAGTGAATGTGATATTTGCGTTGATTATGCCAAACCCACAACTGGACTCAAGGATGCCTTATTGGACCATTTGCAAGAAATCGAAACGGAATTAGAAACAAGTTGTGAAAGCATATGCTCTCAGGCGGAGCAGCACATACACTCTACAGAAGTTATATTGACATTGGGACACTCAAGAAGCGTAGAGCATTTTCTTAAAAGAGCCACCAAGAAGAGACAATCGTTAACCATTATTATAGCAGAATGTGCCCCCGCTTGTAGAGTAAGTAACAAGAAAATAAATACAAGGAAGAATATTATTAAATAAAATCTCTTCAACAGGGTCACAATTTAGCTGCTAGTTTGGCTAGCAATAGTGTAGAAATTATCGTTATACCCGACTCGGCAATATTTGCCATGATGTCCAGAGTAAATAAAGTAATTATTGGTACACACAGTGTTTTGGCTAATGGTGGCTTAAGAGCAGCCTGTGGCTCTTATACTGTAGCACTAGCTGCGAAATATTATTCAGTTCCTGTTATAGTTTTGGCTCCCATGTACAAATTGGCTCCCGTACATTTGTGTTCTTACGAGCAAGATGCATTCAATTCTTTAGGTTGCGCTGAAGGCGTTTTGCCCTACGATTCATCAGCAGCACGTTGTGCTAAAATCTACAGCCCGATATTTGATTATGTACCTCCCGAGTTGGTTACTTTATTCATATCGAACACGTGAGTAATTTTAAGTCATTGCAAAGGTTTGAATGAAAGAAAAATAAAACTTTTTTCTGTTTGTTGCAGTGGTGGACATGCTCCCTCTTATGTTTATCGTTTGCTGACTGAACTTTACCATCCCGACGATTATGACATTTAAGGTCGTTTTGGAAATTATTCATATTTTTTTTTGTTTTTTCGCGTATTTTTTTTTTTTAATAAAATAAAACAATTCGTGTAGAAACAAAGTGTTAAGTTGTGATTAAGATTTTCAAATAATTATTCATGGAGCGACAATTGGCAATGTATTATTATTACAATGCAGAGATAATATCAGTTTTGTAATGCCATTGAAAAAATAGACTACTACTTATGCGTCATATGGAACAATGCAATTAATTAAGCCATCCTTTGGAGTTTTGTACCAGAACTAAAAATTAAGTACTTCATGAACGCCCAATTACTAAAAGAACTGACGTTGGATTGTGCTGTATTTTTTTATTACCACAGTCATTCTACATCAATAAACTACATGTATTCGAATTCCTAATCCTATCGGCTAATAACTCGACCACTCGAAAACTTTAGAAATCACCACAATTCCATGTTAAACTTAAGCAACGCCTTGCCTGCTCAAATATGCAAGATTATCTCTATACGATTGTAACTCCTGGAAGCGATACATGCAGGTATTTATAAACTGTCGTTTGAGAAAGACATTTGTTTTGGATGAATGATGTTTCTTGTCTGACTAAAAACAGTCTAAATACTAAGGAGCAACTAAATTGCAAAAAGAAAGTGCAGTTGGATACGAGGAAAGCCTATTTTTCCCAAAGCATGGTTAATAGAACTCGAGGTAGAATGGAAATTGATGAAATTCTCAAACGATTTTTGTTTAAGACTCTTTGCATTTATTTTTGTTTAGGTTAACACTTTTCCTCTTTTACTTTGTTTTCTTGTGGTATTTCGTTTCAGTTTGTTAAATAATTACTTGGTTGTATTACATGCTCTTTTCTTAATCCAATTAGTCACAGTTTTCATTTGGTGCCCCTTTTTATTTGGAATTTCTTTCGAACTACACGTTAATTGTTTACCAATATTACAATTTTTTTTAATTTTCAGTCAGTATTTTCGCGACATTTAATCAATCAAACATAAATTGTATGTTTACATACAAAAAAGAAAACATTCTGAAATTTAGGAAATTAATATCGTGTTAAGAATAATTATTTATTAAAAGTATGTGAATAATATTTTACTAATTATAGAATGTTTTAAATCGAAGCAATACTACCTCCTTTTTTTAATCGAAATATTATGTATCTTTTAACATAAAAGTGTATAGAAAATTTAAATTTAATATTGATCTCAACGACAATATTTAATACATTAAGAGTTTAATTTAATTTTATTTTAACACTACCAAGGGAAATACAAATTCCTTTACGTTATTAAGTTCGAAGACAAAAAAAAACTTATTAAAGGGCTTCACATCCCATTCGATTTAATCTTTCTGGCAGAAGTGAGTGTGTCATTTAAATAATTACTGTTAAATAGTTTTACTTTCATATCCTTTGGATTATTATTATGTACATATGTATGTCCGTCCCAAAAAAAAATTGAAAATTTCATTCTTTTTCACAATCGATTAAATATTGTGCAGTAGGAAGCTTGTGAATACAACCAAAGTGATGTCGGCATAAAGAGCATATTTTTCAAATGTAGAAAAAAGTATTAAAATGTCTTACATTCCGTGAATTTATTAAGTTCCTGCCTCTTAAGTAAAAAAAAATGACCGACATTTGAAAAAGTTGCATAATTTTGTTTAGTTTGCATTTGGTTTGAAGAGTACTGCAAATAACTATTTCTTGTTTCCAAAATTAAAGAAATTAAATTTCAATGGAACGACAAACAAATCTGTTTTGATGACTCTGACAAAAGGTAGAATTCAAAGCTACATTGTGGACCTGCATTCGTACATGATGGGAGTTCAACATGGACATCATCCATCACCTTTACTAATCCTCACTGTTGTAGATGCAGATTCCAGAATCATAAATGGCAACTAAGCACTAGTTATTGCTTGAAATCCCTTTCAAACTTATATTGCACTTGCATTGCTGAACTATGCAGATGCCAAGGCTTTTTAAATGCCAACCAAGGTCTGGACTAAAAGTCTCAAAAACAAACGAGATATGCATTAATTTCAAATCGTCTGATTCTTCATGTATATCTGCCAGTGCAACAAGGAAAATTTAAGGTATCTGTGTAGCATTATAATAGAGGACAATGGAATTGTAAAACATACACTCGCATACAGCGCTATATGAGAAAACGTTGTCCTCTACAAATGTCAGGATATTGTGAGAAAGTTAGTCACTAATAGATAGCCATGGGCAGATTAGTACCGAAGTTGGCAGACGAATATTTAATATGATCGCTTATACACTACGTTAAGCATATAGAAAGTATATAATCAGGCAACCAGAACGGCCATAAATCGTAACGTATTGAAGTCAATAGCGTAGTTCGAAAATATTGTTGCATGCACCTAGGCAATGATTGAGAAACATTATAAACAATCAGTCTATGTCCAGCATGTAATCTTAGGAAAGCAAAGCATTATTATAATCATTATTTACTTTGGCAATCAGTTGCATGGCTTGAATTTTCACAAAACTGTTCGTGTTTCTAACGCAATGCGAGCTACAGATTGTTAAAGACATTTGTAGAAAAAATAAAATCTTTTTGCTTTTATTTAAAGAATTTAAATTCTCTCATGCTAATGTAACAACAGGATAATATTATCAGATATTATTTAACATTTAAATAATTGAAGACACCTTACAAGAGATTTTCCGGAACTACAAGCATTTTATTTCATTTTTTTTCGAAATTATTTCCCTTCTTAAACAAAGAGTACGAAAATTATTCTTTCTTTTTTATTTTAATTATTTATAATTAATATAACATTTAAACAGCGTAAAGTAACAACAACAACAAATAAACATTTCCTTGTTACAACATGGACTCACTGTATATATTGTATGCCAGTCATGTTTGTAAACCATGTCAGGTCCTTGACTTTGAATGAATTGTAATAATTTTGCTCGTTCTTTCATTTTGTATGTACACACATACCTTATGTACATGTATGTATGTATATACATATACGAACATATAGATGTATTGGTTTAGATATTGTAGCCGTTACAAATGTGAAACATCGAGCAGCAAGGAAGAATGAATTGTATTTTTTTTTTTAATAAATGCTGTCATTTCCGTTTTATATCGTATGGAAGAATTTCCCCACTTGCCACCTAAACTGGGGCTCGATATAGCCTTTAAGAAAGAGGTGCGCCACCACAACCAAATAATAAAAGGGACGATTTTTATTATATTTTATTCTATTCTATTTGGCTTTATTTTCTGATTTTTTTTCATGTTAAGAAAGCAATTACAAAGAAATGCACAAAAATTTAACTACTACTCCCCCCTCCATTCATTCTCGTAGTATAATAGTGTTTTCGAATTTTCGCAATGGCTAGTAATTATGATGTCTAGTGAAACACTCTAAACAATAGAAAACTGAGAAAAAACAAACCAACAAAATAAATATGCATGTCGGTACAGTGGAAACTTACAATCGTGGATAAATGAATCCATAATGATAACTGAAGGCGATTTTGTTTTTTCAAAAACCCTTAAACGTCTCTGTATAATCTGTCTCATATTGTTTTATTTTTCAACATGATCTCCCCTTAAGTAACGTACTTTCTGATGAAAATGTAATAGTTGGTCCCAATCTTCTCAACTGCTACCACTACGGACTTATCGGATCTCTCTATACAGTTGTTGTTGTTGTAGCAGTTCGGCTGTTGCTTCCAGAAGCTTCTCCCTATATATAAGATATAAAAGGTTATTGTTATTCATGCCTTCAGTTGGTTGTATGCCATGTGATTTGGTGAGGATGAGGTGGGTAAGAGATGGGGTTGATTGTAGTAGGTTATGTAGGTGTGTTGTCAACGTCATGTAGTCGGCAGTCCTAGGAAGTCCGCAGTTGTCCTTGGGTTCAGCCATAGGTCTATGGGTCGCAGAGTTGTCGGTTTTACTGGGCAGCTAAAGATATGCACCGTATCGTGTGGTGCCAGGTTGCATAAGGGGCAGGTATCCTGGGTTCCCGGGATGATTCTGGCCCTGTAGCTGTTCAGGATGTTTGACCATCCTGATCTCAGTTGTGCCAGAATGGTTCTCGTTGACCTTGGTAGCTGCCTTTCAGAATCCGATATAGGTGGTGGGTGTTGATTAATGACCCTGTTAAGGCTGAGCTCGTCCCTGGCCGTCGTAACAGCCGTTTGGTGTAAGGCGCTTTGCGCCTCTCTCACAGATAGTGGGTCCGCTATTGTGGGTATAAGGTGTGTAATGTCGGGTTTGTAAACGGTGAAGTCTTGTCTTATTCGGCGAGGAGGGGGATCGTCCATAACTAGGTGGTGGTTTGGATGGGTAGGAAGATAGCAGGCTATTAGATACTGTTTTGTTAGTAGCACCTTGTGCGTCCTAACAGTCAGCATTTTGGACTCATCGTGGAGGTGATCGATACTGGACATCTTTACACATCCGGTGGCTATACGCAGGGCGTTGTTTTGTGTCGTCTGTAGTGCCCGCCATTGGGTCTCACTCAAGAAAGATGTCCAAATTGGAGCAGCATAATTGAGGAGTGACCGTCCAATAGCCTTGTAAGTCGTGATGATGGTTTCCTTGTCCATGCCCCACTTGGTGCCTGCCAGAGCCTTGAGGACTTTGTTTCTCTTCTTCACTTTTGCGTTGATGTTGGTTGCGTGTGCCGCGAAGTGAAGTAAGCTGTCGAAGGTTACCCCGAGAATCTTTGGGTACCGAACCGTGGGAATGTTATTGCCTTCCACTTCGACGTTTAACGTTCTTCTTACTTCCTTCGTCCAAGTAGTGAAGAGAGAAACCGTTGACTTGGGCGCAGATATGCGCAGTCTCCTGCTTCGGAAGAATTCCGCTACGGACGAAAGGTAATTCGTTATTCCGGTACAGATTCCCTCAATGTTCACACCCGAGGAAAATACTGTACAATCGTCCGCGTAAGAGACCAAGGAGATGTTTGAAGGTGGTTCTGGGAGTGGAGTGAGATAGATGTTAAAAAGTATAGGCGACAGAACTCCCCCCTGAGGTACACCCATCTTTATCCTCCTGTGAGGAGATTTCTGCCCTCTGAACTCAACGAAGGCCTGCCTACCTCCAAGGTAGTTGGAGGTCCAGCGCTTAAGGTCGTTGGGCAAGGTTGAGTTCATAATGTCTCCTAGGAGTATGGAGTGGTCGACCGTGTCAAAGGCCTTTGAAAGGTCAAGGGCCGCCACAACAGTACGTTGACATGGTCGTTGTTGGTTGAGTCCGTTCGCTATACTTGATGTAATTTCGGTGAGGGCCGTGGTGGTACTACGACCTTCCCTGAAGCCATGCTGGTGGTCAGCCAATGGGAAATGTCTTTTGAAGGCAGGGAGCAGAAGGGTTTCCAGGATCTTTACCACTGGTGATAGTAGGGAGATCGGGCGATATGACTCTCCTTTGGTCGCTGGTTTGTTGGGTTTTAGGATCGGAATGATCCTTGCGACCTTCCAGATGTCGGGTATCACCAGGCTGTGCATTGAAAGGTTTATTAGTCTGGAAAGGAACCTTAATGCCTTTATGCCTAGTTTCTTAAGCATAAGCATGGACAGTCCGTCGGGTCCCAAGGCTTTTGATGGTTTGGCATTGGAGATGGTGTAAGCTACCTCGGACTGTTCGAAGGATTGTTGCTGTTGGTCCCTGCGCAGGTTCCTTAGTACCCTCAAAGTTGCTCTTTTGCCTTTGTTCTGCTCAGTTGGGTGTTCTACGAACTGTTTGCAGAATTCTTTGGCGCATTTTTTGCCTTCTATCTGTTGCCTGCCATCAAATTCGATAGCTGTGAGGTTAGTATTGGTTTTAGAGCCGGATAGGTTTTTTATGGTCCTCCTCAACTCTTAGGTTGAGGACACTGAGCAGAGGTTTCTTTGATGGGTTGAGTTTCTTGTCGCGAGCCGTGGCCTCTACGCAGATTAGTAATGGAATTGGGCTGGTTGAAATGTGTTCAGACATCACAGCGTTAGCTATTTAGTGCTCGTATGTTTTGGATGTGTCTTTCTTAATTTTTCCTCCGACTTACATATAAATAAAAATATATATTTTTAGAAGTCGCCGTGGTCTAGTAGGTGGTGTGTCGGCTTATTAGACGAAAGGCCCGAGTTCGAATCCCAGGTCAGACATCAAAACGAAAATATGAAAATATTTCTTCGGCGACTTCCTCTCAGCAGATTTCTGGTAAAAACTCTGAGAGTAAAAATTGCCATGAAAAGCTTCTCAAAAATCTGTCGTTCGGAGTCGACTTTAAACTGTAGGTCCCGCTACTCATGTATAAAATTAACGCACACAACACGAGTGGTGTGAGAAGCTAAGACGTTGTACAATGGGTCAATTCGACCTCCGGGTACTGTACTTGTCACAGTTGACAAATACACGTCCTCTAACCTAACCTACATACATATATCTCTCTTTCGCTGTTTTTCTAGTTTGTTTCTCTTTCTCCCTTCTTTTCAATTATTGCCTCCTATTAGGGCGAATGCTGTGGGTCAGATGACCTTTGGGTATGGTACTTGTCTTAATGGCAAGTACCCAACGTCTAACCTAACCTAGCTTTATCTAACGTTGATCCCATTGGCAAATAGATTTGATTGTTTTTTAGGCTTAGAAACAAGAAATAGTCATGCGTGACTAAATGCGGTGAACAGGACGGATAAGGAAGTAATCCGTCCTAATTCGCACATATATTTGCTGACTTGAATTTATTTCAGGCGCAATTGTGTTTTTTATTCAACGACCTATTAATATAGATTTTTTGATGCCTCAGTTCAATGCAACCATTACTTGTTTCCAACTGTCCGTCGTTCCTAACCCTATATCTAAAGTGACCTTTGAAAGGATACAAGTTGATTCCAAATCTTTTTGATCGTTTTGCAGTAGTGTTTACTGTTGAAGTTTGTTTGAAGGCATTTTCAATGTCTAAAGGGGTTTTCCAATACGCGAATTGCGCGCCCCCTCTCCGTGATTTATAAGGTGTTTTGTTTTCATTTTCATTTAAATTTTATTTCTCCTTTTGTAGTGTACAAAGAAACCCGCTAAACTATCGTTTTAGTTTACGGTTGGCAGTCATTGGCTTAAGGCTGGATTGGTCATTAGAATTGCTTGTAGATTTGTAACTGAAAAAAACAAAAAATAACAACAAAAACAAAACAACAACTTTAAACTGGGCAATCAAATTCAAATAAATAAATATTTTATTTATAAAATCAATTGCAAATATGTAGAGAAATATTATTTTCGGTAAGTTTTTCATAGAACTCCAGTGCTCACCAAAAAAACATGGCAAGTGGCAAGAATGAAAGGAACTACAGAATATAAATTCATTTGAAATCATTACAATGAAATTCAATTTCAATCCCAATTATTCCATTGTATTGCATTGTATGTACGGAATACAATAATACAATGCGAAATAACGATTTGTGTTAAAAGATAAAAATCCACTTCAAATGATATTTGTTTGTCAGTTTCGATAATAGAATAGATTTCCAGTGAGTGATAAAAAAAACCATTGAAAATAATTAGAATACACGATACGATATCCGCCAATATGCGATTACAGTCTAAATTGTTTATTATACCGATAAATTATGATAAAAAAAGGCTTGTTGTTTAAACTGAAAATGGCATTTGAGGCTCGTAGAGGTTTCGTTTTGCTAACAATGTTGAGCAATAACATTATAATGGAATCTGGTTTAAATTTTAATAAATATTTAATAAAGACCAACAGTTTAGTCTTCAAAGGCCCTTAGAAATCTCAAAATGATTGTATACAAGGATAGCATATTTGTGTAGTTTCTCATAAACGCTTCCTCAGTGATGTAGGACGCACATACATAGATCGTATAATACGTCATTTATCACAATTTTCAAGTACTAAATATTTCATAGGCTCTACAATAACTAAACATATAAAGTCATATTAGCTGTAAGAGTTCGATTTCTATGTATTTACGCAAGGTTGCATCCATAGATCCGTAGATCTCTGAAGTACGTGAAAGCCATTTTAAATACGTTTTATTTCGTTCTATATACAGCCAAATAATTTATTTCACACCATATATAGTCAGCTTATCGGGCCTCTGCTTTCCCGTACTTGCTGGTCTTCCAGCATCTGCATGTATCCTGTGAGTTCATCATCAATGCTGGGAGTTTAATATCTTAATAGCGTGTGTTCAAATTCACAATCACTTGTGGCGTTTGATTTCCAGGATAATTGGTTGTTGTCGTGTGACCTTAAGCATCCATTGATAAATTCTTGAACAGCCTGCCTGCTTTGTCATCATCCTACACTGGCATTAAATATTGGAAGAATGGTGTTTCGGGAAATAATCGCTTATAAGCATCTTAGTATTCCTGAAATCACATTCTAGTCGAACATATAACACCCACTTGACGTGGTCATTAAATCACTCTGTTTGTTTGATTTGGAGGAACACGAGAGGGATCTACAGTTGAAACACTCATTAAAATCCTCAACAACGAAACTTTTCTCACAGTTTTCCCCAGAAGACTGCTGAGCGAATGTTCGACATGTCAAAACAAACTTTTGAATTCACGAGTTCTTGTCTACTAAGCCAACAAACTGCCTACTAGACTATCATGACGTCTTCAGATCTGCATAATATATATATAATCTGCATTCTTAGCTTTGTAAGATGTCTCGCTGTAGCTTTTCCTATTTTTATAGTCGATGCTATTATGCACTTTAGTTTTGCGCTCCAACTTTAATAATCGGAATAATTATAGACGTCAACTATTAAACAACATTGTTATTACTTGCCTTGGCTTAGCTTGATATCGATTAGAGTGCTTCTACTGTAGTCATAGCTTTTCGTTTCCCTTTTTTTGCATTTAATAATTATCTAAATTAATGCTAATGAATTAAGCTGTACGAAAATATGTATAAATTTGTTTGTACAAAAATTCTTATCGAATCAAATTATTATTAAAAAAAAGAAAAAAAAATCCACAAATGACACACTAGAATATCGCTTTTATTTTTCTTGCTCTTCCCATCCAAAAATCCGATTTAAACGAGATGTATACGTTACTTCTTGAATGTATCATGACTTAATCTATCTTTAAAACAAAGTTTTGTATTTATTGTTGTGGTTGTTGTTGTTGTTGTTTTGCGTAATTTTTGTTTAACACCGTGCAAATTCATTTATTTACTATACTGAGAGTAAATAATTTACGTTAACGTAGACGTAGAGAGCTTGGAGATTGAGGCTCTTCCTCTCCGCCCTGTTTAATGATGAAAGGTTGAATGTGACTCTTGTGATTAGGTGCTGATGAAATGCATACAAACTTGTTTCTCTCTTTCCGAATTTCAAAGTGAGTAAGAAGGAGGAATACCTGATTGAGCGGAAAATACAGAAAAAAAATAGAGCCCACGATCTTACTGCTAAACTGCATTCATTCTCAATTAATAGCTCTTTACGTTTGCAACCGTAGAACTTGGATCATAAGATTCTTGTGAAAAAAAAAAAATAAAAACAAAAACAAAATAAAATTACATTGAAATACAAACAAATTCAATTTTGAAAATTCCGGCTAATTTACAGGCCATTATTCATTATTCGAAACAATAGTGGATAGAGTCTAACAAATGTTAATTGAAAGTCTACGTCTTCTTCGGAAGTATATATACACACACACACACATAGTAATTTAACTATTTATACGTATGTTGCTATTGCTAGACAATACTTTTTTATTGTTTTTTTTTTACATTTTTTTTGTCGGTTATAAGTATACGTTCTGGAGTGTGTTTTTATTGATAAGATATAAAGAAATTATTAACAACAGATATCAGCAACAATCACAATCATAATAAAAACAGCAACAACAACAAAAATAATAAAAAATAATATTAACAAAATAAATAAAATAAAACAAAATAAAGTCAAGAAAAGTAAAGAGGGTCTCTCACTCTGCCAGTCGATACCACACATCATCATCATCATCATCAGTATTGGCATAGTCGAACAGGTTCAAATTGCCGGCGAATAGAATAGTTTTTCGAAAAATTAACACTCATAACGTTTAATCACACGTTACGGTTAACAACGTGCAACGGTTAACGGTTTATAAATTAATACATTTGCAATATAGTAGGCCCTCGTTACCACCCTTGCATATCATTAATAAATTAATTTAAAAGAACAAAAAAAAGAAAAAATTAAAAAAAAAAAACACAAAAACAAAACACATCCAAATAGCACTTCCAAATTTTTTTTTAAGCATGAATACAATTGAAGAAAGCACTGAGATCTCCTGCCAAACACAGGCAGATCAAGTTAACGGTAAATCTTCAACGATAACAACTAAAACAATTACCAATAGTTCTTCCAGTTCATATAATACTACGAGTTCATCGTCCGCAACACCAGCTAATGCGAACGGTAATGCTAACGGTAACAATACACCCACGCCAAATGGTTCGCCTAGCTCTCCAGTTAACGGTGTAAGTACTTCTTCGTCAGAGGATTATTTGGAAGACTTGAAAATCATTGGCCATCTCAAGAACATTGAGAAAGTCAATGAGAAACGACGAGTCTTCTTATCCAATTCCTTAACGTCTGAATTTCAAAGTGATGAAAAATCCGAAATTAAAAACGAAAAGAAAACCGAAAAACTTAACGGTAATGGTAACGACGTTGGTGATGTACAGCAGCAGCAACAACAGTTTACAGCCTATAACGAGAAAAGAACTTTGGTGCGAGAACAACAAATCGATCAAAGTCTTAGTGCTGACGTTGACTCACCTGTTTTGCAAAAGTATGCAACACTACCTATAAAATCACCGCCTCGTTCGCCGTTGTCGCCTCCACCTAAACCTCCCATGCTAAGTCGTACACGTAGTATTGGTGTAGGTGATAATCTAACGCATAACACAACGCCGGTTTCTTCTCCTCTAGCCGTACCAAAGTTTGCGCCACCTCCGACGCCTACAAATAACGTTCCTACTTATATGACTACCGATCCTACCACTACCATCCAGATCCAGCCCACTGAAAGTGCTATAATAACGAAAACAAAACTAGCCGAACCTGTTAAGGTTACCTGTATTCAATTAAACGATACAGTGCCAGATACAGACACCATGAATATTGAGGGTGATCAAGTGGTTTTAAGGACAAGCAAAACTCCCGAACAGGCAACCAATGGACCATCATCGGATATGGCGTCACCTGGTTTTCGAGAAATTTCAGCGAAACATTATGAACGTCTTATCGAAGAGTTAAAGTGTCCCGGCTGTGCCTATCCCATGAAGTCACCAGTATATTTATGTAAAACTGGTCACAGTGTTTGTGAGCAGTGTACGCGCATTTTGATGCTTTGTCCACTTTGTAAGGTAAGTCGAAATTTTAATATGTAGTAATCTTAGTTCTATCTTTGATAAAGCAAAATATTAGGTGTAGTTGAAATGAAACCATTATTTTAACATAAAATTGAACATTTAATCAAGCATAGTTTGAATGGTCATCTTAGGGTCAAATATGAGTCGTTTTGTTAGATAATCCTATCAACTTTTACAAGCTCTTATTGAAGCTAATTGCTTATCAACAAAATTATAGGCCCTCGGTACATGTGGTCTATAGGGTAAATCTTTAAATTAAAATGATTGATTTTATCGTTTAGAGCCTCGTCAATCCCTCCAGCAAAATCTTCACGATCATCAAATCAGGTTTACCGTTATTTCCAAAACGAATATCTTTGACGATATTTGTCATCACCAGTTCCCATTGCTTCACAGATGGCATTTTAGTCTATGAGGGTTTTCCCTCAATCGTATGAGATCAATACAAACAAAATTGTGGCGGAATTTTATTTTTGATTGGATTCGACCAGCGTAAAACAAAATTTTGAGTTACTGGTTAAAGTAAGGCTTGCGATTTTACTGGCTTAAACGAATTAAAAAGAGAGAAGTTGCCAGCAGTTGCCTCGAAAAAGTTATTCCATGACATTTAATACATCAGCCAATACCAATGGAAAAAAGTCTGGACGTAGAACATCCAATGCTCACATACGATAATTTTGCTTGTGATATTTTGTCTTCTATTCTTGGTCTAAATGAATCTTATGAGGTTTTAGAATGGAATTCTTATGTAAAATTCATCATTTGCTGGTCCCAGATAGGCTGATTTGCTTTGAACGGCGACCTTTTGCAAAATTTTGAACTTCTCAAATGCTTTCCCTTACAGCGGCAATATTTGGTTAAAATTAATAGCTATGTGGCTAGACGATTAACTCGTTATGCTTCGCACCAGAATATCTTTAACTTTCTTTGAGTGCTCATGCATTCTAGCAAATACATGAACCAGATTGACTGTCTCTGTTTCAAACATGGTCTCATTAGCATTACAAAAGATCACCTAGTCAGCATTTAAAGAGGTTACCCATGCACGTTGTTGATAACGGAAGATTTCCTTGAAGGTTTTCAAAACAGAACTTGTGATTTCTGTATAAAGTGAACGAATTAAAAGAGAGCGAAACCATCACCATCAAGATTACACTTGTCATGTCTAATCATTACAGCGAATATGGCATATGGTTTGTTCTTGTAATACAACAAATCAAATGTCGTACATTTTATTACAGATTAGGATTTTATTGAAATCAAAAATTAATTTGAACACAATTTTCGTATTTCAAGTGGGACAGATACTTCACATGCCTGGCTCTTAATTTGTTGCTTGCCTTTCGATAATTCTTAGATAAACACACTGTGTCTGTGTGTGTGTGCATATATCAAAATTTTTTGTTTTGATTAACTAGTAAATCCTGGTTATTTTATTGACGTCAATATCAATTTTCTAAAGTCATCGATTTTAATAACAAAACTTTACGGTTTCTACGCGTCAATACCACAAACCAAAATCTAACATCGTGTTGTCACAGAGATAGGCAACATCAACGGGGACATCGATTGTAAACAACATGGCCTTCTTGCGATAACTGAATGGCGTATAACGTCATTGATATGATAGCTAATCTTGATCTTGATGGGACTTGGTAGCTATTTATAACGCTATATAGCTTCTAAATTTATTACCAAATACCTATTAAGCAAGTTAATTGAAAAATAAGGAAGAGTGTTAAACGACGGAATGATTATATAAAAAGATTTCGAATTTTAATTTCAAATTGAAAAAAATTAAAAAGTTTTGCAATAATATTATCTCAAAACGATATCAATTATCAATTGTATCAAAGGTGTATTTATAGTAGCGACTGTAAAGGTATTGGTAGTGCTAACCAATGTCGGATAGATAACATTATTTAACTAAAAGTTAGTCAGTGATTAAAAATTAAATATTGATAATGAAATTGAAATTGAAAAATTTACAAGTGCTTCCATAATACACATGTACACTACAATTTATATTGCTTATCTTATAGGAGGGCTTTACCAACATCAGATCGCTGACAGTTGAGGCTTTATGTTCCAAGGCCCATTTCAAGTGTCAAAATGCTTCTGGCGGGTGTACGGTACGTTTGCAAATTGACCTGTTGGCTTGGCATGAGAAACAATGCATTTACAAGCCCATGAAATGTTTTATGGGCCGAGTGTGGGGAGATTGCCAATGGAATGGTCGAGAAGCATTCTGGAAAGAACATTTAGATGCTGAACACACGAGTAAAGTTTTCAATACCAATTCAGTGGATCTAGTATGGGATATGGCTGGCAAACAGAAACCCTTATCCGGCTACTATGTTTTTCAAGTTTACCAAGAAATGTTCAATTTCTATGAGGTGTACGACAAGGAGAGAATACTTTTCACCATGACTTGTACTTCCACGCAAAAGGAGAAGAAACATCAATTTGCCTATGAAGTAACGCTCGTCAGTGATGACAATGAAGCCTTGGCTTCCACACAGAAATTTCCGGTGCACAGTGAATATGACAAGGATATCTTGGCAGAAGGTACCTGTGTCAGTTTTCCCTTAAGCGATTTAGCCAAATTCTTGGATGAAGATCGGGTAAGTGTTCGTTAAAAAAAAAACACAAATTGAGTGCAAATCATTTAATAAATTTTATTTTCATTTTAGATGCTCCACTATCGTGTCAGCGTTTTAGAAGTTAAATCACCCAGAAGGTCTCGTGCTTTACGTGCCGTTAGCCCCGAAAATAATAGCCATCCCATAGACTTTCAGCTTACCCAAATACAGGGTGTTAATTTAAAGAATGTTCCCTCAGATGTTATTGTAACCCGGCGTCTAGATGATATACCGTTTGCCGATAATGCATCTACTGTGGCCAGTACTATTGACGGCACGTCCGAAGATGAATTGGATAAAATGAAACGTGAATATTACCAGTCTTTGGAAGCCAAAAAGAAACGTGATAGTGGATCTGATACTGATCCAGAATTTGAAGCTTTCATTGCCAAAAAATGGGGTACACCCCAGCTACACTTTAATCGTAAATATTTAAAACCCAATACCACTTCCAGCGATGGTTCGTCTAGCGATGAACGACCTCTATCGCCGAGAAGTCCAAATGATGATAAGATCTCTATAACCAGTGTCAGTTATAAGAAGAGGGTCTCAAATACGCTGCGTAAAAGTTTTCGCAACTTAAAGACGGATTTAATAGAAATGAAACCATTTGGTAAAAAGGGTTCACCCGAAAAGAAAATTAATGAGTGAAGCCCCTTCACTTTAGTTGTTAATTGTTAATAATAATTTTATTATTTAATTTGTTGTTATTATTATTATTATTATTATTGTATGATATAATGCAATATGTATTTATGTACGTACGTATATTATAATTTAAGACTCCCCTTGTATTTATAAAGTTATTTAAAATTGTCCAACAATATTTTTCAACTGATCTTTCATCATTAATAAATGGTTGTTATTTTATGTTGTAGAAAAATTTTAAAACTTTTAACAGAATGATATTAGTGAGAAGCTAGGCCGTAATCCTGACTGAAGGGTTGTAATGGCCAATTATGTATGTGTGTGTTATATACAAGCCCTTTCCTTTCCTTTCTTTTTTTTTTTTGAATCGAATGTTCTATATACGTACGAATATAGTCGTTAAAGTTAGAGGATAATAGTCTTATTGATGCGCCCTGCTTTACCTTCTAGTATCATTCGAATACACGAGAGATTACGTTGACGCATCAATAGAGTTGTATACTTTAGGTGTTTTATTAGCATTGCCTTCCGGAACCATACGCAGTTGGAATGCCTTAAAGTACACTTAGAGGCATCGGGTCAGAGATGACTTTAGGATACTAAGACGTTTAAATGTTTCTCATTTTGCAAATAATGATGATCACCCCACCAGATTCAGAAGCTTCTGACCCACTTCGATCATAGCTATAGATGATGCTCACATAGATCTTGTTGGCCTATGGTCAAAGGACTGTAAACAAAATGCGATCTTACCTAATGAACAATTATAATAACAGTTCGTATAGTCCAAGCTCTGAGAAAATCGATACAAACCGGGGAAAATTGGTCATTCCATATGCTATTGCATGTCTCGGAAATCTTTAAAGTCACAACCTATTTCTTGACAAATCGTTAGAAGGACTGATTCTGCCTTTCGAAAAGATAAAATAGTGGCTAACTAAACTTCGCGTAATCTTGGGGAATGAAGATTGATTGGTATTGATTATGAGGTAATTTTGTGGATTTTTAGTTGACGAGCTACTGTAAAAGAATACTATTCCAAAGTTATTGCAGGTTTAAGACGGTCCCTAACCCTATTAATTGCATTATCCTTTAGATTTCAGATAATAATGCTTTTAATGTTTTCTAGAAATTAAGAATGACTTGCAAGAGCTTTAGCCTAAAGAATAGTCTTACCGACTGGCTTAATGTATATGATACTATCTTTTATAACTGTTAAATTCGATTTAAAATACAACTCTGACATTTTTTCCCTCGGAAAAGAGAATAATGTATCAATAAGACGTTCTACGCAAGCATTCACTCTGCTCGCTTAATGAACAATTAAGATTTATTTTTAAACATACAAACATATTCCTTCAGTAGCTTATTCGATTTAAGTACTGTATAAAGAAAATCGCTTTTTTAATTAAAAGCATTGTTAAAAGTATCTGGCAACTTTCCATGTGTTTATTTTATATTACAACTCTGTCTTAAGCACTGAACAGCTGATCCGTCTTTCATTTGTTTACGATTAATTTTCTTCTCGCTTTGATAAAATTTACTCAAGTTAAATTAAATTAATAAAATTATTTCAATAAATTAAGATGGGAGTTACTGTTTTGCAACCGTATCAAATACCTGATGGTAAAACTGGTGCGCAGGCCATTGATTATCTATCGAAACGATTACTTGCTTTGGGAGCTGTTCACACCGGACAATTTCTGGTAGATTGTGAAACGTACATATCAGCTCCTCAACATGGTCCCTCGAAAGCAGTACATGTACTACACGATTCCGAGTATCCCGTGACAACATTTTCCATTTTGGATACTGGAACTGGCAAACAAATTTCTCTTGTGGCTGATAATCTATTCGATTTGCTGATGCTTAAAATGACATCGGTTTACATCTCAAAGAAACAAACAAAAGTTGAATCGAAGGGAGCCCGATTTGAATATGGTGACTTTCTCATCAAGTTGGGTTCAGTGACTATGATGGAAAACTTCAAAGGGATTTTAATTGAAATCGAATACCGTCCGTGTGTGGTGCTGTCCTTCTGTTGGGAAATGATACGCGAAGTGTTGCAGAGTTTTCTTGGTGTTACAGTGGCCAAAGAGTATCCAGCCTATTTTACACCTGTCGTTAATACTATGGGCCAACAACAGTTGCATCCAAAACAGAATGATATTTATGAGCCTATCGATACCATCAATCAATATTTGGAACATTTTATCAACTATCGCAAGCAGAACATAATGCCTCAGTCTCAGATATCAAGTCAGCAAGCAAATATGGCCATGAGCTCGGGAATGAGAGTAGGTTAAGTGTAAGGTCAAGCAGTATAATTATTATAAATTAAGTTATTTTAATAAAACATTTTTTAAGTATTTTTTGTAAAATCATGCATAACAATTGAATTATTTTTAGTTCTAAAAATTGCTGGGAATCGAGCGACATCTTTGAACAAAGTCTATTTCGTTAACATTGAATATTATTCAATTGTTTAGTACCTGCCAGCAGCCACGAAGCCGTTAATTAAATTATTTTCTGTGAAAATTTTTAAATTGAAAGTTACTTTAGCTATCATTCATTTCTTAATTCATGTTCGAAATAGCATCGATAGGCTACATGTGTATAGCTAAAATGTAACATCCACACTATAAATATCATAATTTTATTAATTCCGTTTTAATTATTGCTTACCTTTTACATTCATACCGCTTATCCTGAAGTATTTAAATTTTGATTCAATTATATTTCCAAACTTTACTATTGATGCACCCATTTCCGATCATTTTATGGCAAATGACGATTGAATTTAAAATGTGTTTATTTATTTCTTTTAAAATGTGAAGTATTAATAGCATTTTAAGATATAATATTGTCAAATGTTTGATATGATTTTTCTAGATTTGAATTTAGATTGTCAAAGTCAAAGAGTTGTTACCAGATTGATATTTTAATTGTGTACATGTCGCCCGAAAAGAATAAAAATCCGTGAGTACGCTGCATGATATGATTTTTAAATGTAACTGAAACAGAGTAGATGGAAGAACGGTAAACAATTCAAAACTCACAAATAATCAGTGAAACACAACGGCCTAGAGTGGACGTTGATGGTTTCACAAATGAGCTTATTAAGTGTCTCTATTGGTATTCACGCAACACGCAGTGGAACTAAGAAACCTGTAATAAAAAGTGTCTCTTCGTCTGAACAAGTCAACAGTGAACCAAAGAATTGTTATTAACATTTTGTTGCATAGAATGTATTCGAAATTAGCACATACATAAAGAGTAAATGCTGTTTCCATCTGGGAATGGAATGAGTTTTGATTCGAAACGAAATACATAACGACATCTAGATTTCTAGTCTCAGTATTTGTTTTTAGTTCGAGATCAATCTGTGCCATGATGACATAGTGAGCTTTTTTCTTGTAACTTTGTAGGTTCTATTCCAAAGCAGATTGGGTGACACCATACACGTTCTTTCGTACTGTATGGCTCAATCATCTATATTTTCTACGCCGTATTACAGTTTCAATTTGTTATTTACCATAAACGTTTTTAATGACCCGATTCACTATGTGTAATGAATGAATGTAATTCAAAACTATATAGATAGCATAGCAATATGGCTTAAAAAATGGAATATTTGTGTTAATCCTGATAAATCGGTGCATACAACTTTTGCATTAAGAAAAGGCGATTGTCCATCAATTTTTCTAAATGGCGAACAAATACCAAACTCTAACTGTGTGAAATATCTTGGAATGCATTTTGATAGAAGATTAACTTGAAAAGACCATATAAAAAGTAAAAAAGAACAGCTCAATATAAAAACAAAACGCATGTATTGGTTACTTGGCAAAAAATCTGATCTAAGTTTGCATAATAAGCTGTTGCTCTACAAAACTATCCTCGAACCCATATGGACATATGGAATACAGTTGTGGGGAACTGCGAGCAATTCGAATATTGAAATTCTGCAGCGTTATCAGTCTAAAACTCTAAGAATGATATTAGATGCTCCTTGGTTTATTACTAAAGATAATATTCATAAAGATTTAGGAATATCTAAAGTTAAAAATGAGATCAACAAATTGAGTAAGAAATATATTGACAGACTTAGTAACCATAGTAACACTCTAGCGATTACTTTACTAGATGAAAGTGAGGAAATTGTGAGGCATAAAAGGTTTCATGTTTTAGACCTGCTATTTAGAACATAAAAATGTAAATATGTAAATATTTCTTTTTTTTTAGTCTCATTGGAGATTAATACTAATGTCATTTCTTTTTATTATTGTTACTCAATTTGCTTATTATTGTATTAAAATAGATTGCAAATAGGGAAAAAAAAGTTTAGATATTTGGCACTAAAATAGAAGCATCCTTCTAGATATCTGCTACAGTCAGCAGTTAAACATTGTAAAGGCTTTAGTATGGTTTAAGCACAAGACAAACCTTTTTATATACTTGTAGTTACGCTATTTTCCGTAAAGGAGACTGGCTCAATGACTAACATCGAAAATTTGTACTACAAAATGTTTCTCCCTTTCCTATCTCCTCTCCTTTATATCCTATTCCCTCTCTTATCGTTTCTCTTTAAGGACGTTGTACAATGGGTCAATTCGACCTCCGGGTACTGTACTTGTCTTAATTGACAAGTACACGTCCTCTAACCTAACCTAAATGTTAAAAAAATTCACTCACTTTTATGACAATAAAGGCTTTCTGGGTAGTACATGCTCTAATATCGAATCGCTTATTTTTTTTTCATTTATATTGTGTCCATATTTAAATAAAACTTAATTTTTATTATATATCTTTTTTTTTTTTTTTGTAATAATAGTATTTTTATTTTATTTTGGATGTTTTTTTTATAATTTTTTTCATTATTTTTTTTTTCTTCATCGAATATATAATAAATTGTTCAATCAAGTTTTTCAAACTTATTTCTTTACGATTTCTGTGTCTTCTTATTATTTATTATATGTACATACGTATTTATGTATGTACATACATATATTATTAATGGTTAGAGAGAGAGAGGAAGTGTAGCAATTTTCCTCCTTTATTATGATTAAAAATATGGATTTTTTTCTTTTCTCAATTAAGAACTACAAATATTTAGTTTTTTTTTTATAAATCGTGGGAATTTCTTGTGTATTTCTGTTTTTTTAATGTTGTTGTTTTTTTTAGCATTATTAAGTAATATATTTTATGTATAAAAAAGTGCAGATTTCTGTGTTTTGAAAGCATAAATAAAAAAAATTCTGAATTTCTGTGTGTGTACCTTAGTTCGAAAGGAAACTTTTTTGAAAATCGTAATTTATTATAATTGTTAATATAGATAATATTATTGTAATTAAGAAAAGGACGAACGGTAATACAATTATTATAAGTTCTTAAAGTTGTTGTAATAGCGGTTCGAATATTTAAAACGATTTGAATTTTTAAACAGAAGTTTTCAAAATGAGTATGTATTTCTAATTAGAATCGTAATAAATTGTACTCAAATAAATAGAAATCATTTGTATGATTCCACATTCAATTCCTGAAGTTTTAGTTTTGTAAGAACATCGCAACTATTTGGCGATTTGAAATCAAAGTTTCAAATGCTAAACCAGAAGACAATATTTTTGTATTACGAATAATTAAAAATTTTAAATGCTTATTGCCAGAATTGGGCGCCTTTACATTTTAAAACAGGCAAGCTACAGAAACCTTTTGCAAATTGTAAATACAAACACTCGATAAAGAAAAGTATGTAAATATTAAAAGAGAAATAAATAAATAAAACAAAAATTGGAAAATTATGCAAAATTTATGAAATTTATATATTTTCCATTACTTGTTTGATATAATTATGATTTTATAAAAAAAAAGAAGACATACTTAAAATTACAAATGAAATGTGTAGTCGAAACGTATTTAAATATTGTAAAAAAAAAATAAAAATGGTGGAAGAAATAAAAAAATCAAAATTACGTACGAATAATACAAATTTTAAGATTTTTGTTTCTTTTACAAACAAATACATTGTTTCTCATTTCTTGTTTCATATTTTTTCTTGTTGTTGTTATAATTAATCAATTAATTAATGTGAAACAAAGTGATTACAAATTTTAATGATGAATTGTTAAATTTAGATGGGGAGGGGGGGTGTTTGGGTTGATTAATCCTTTTATTTTTATAACGTATGTAGTAAAGTGTTGGTGGTGGTGGTAGTGGATTTCTCAAGTTTTTTTTTATGAACTATTGATAGTATTACAATAAGAATTTGTTTTGTTTTTAAACTTTTCTTGATGCAGCAAATTGTTACATACATACAAACATTCATACATTCGTTAATTTTAAAAAGTATGTATAATGAGTGTAATAGTTATAGTAATAATAATAATGATTACAAAAAAATTTGTTTTCTTTTTGTTTATGTGTGTGTTTGTGTGTTAAGTGTTAGATATTTATATTTATATATCGTATGTGTATAGTTTAAAATATTTAAACCATTTTTTTTAAAGGGGTCTGCTATTTAGTTTTTTATTTTTAATATTATTCTCTGGCATTTCAATGGTAAAACATTGAAATGTTTTAAATTAAAAAAAAAAATGTTTTTCTTTCTTTGCTCTTAAAATTTCTTCTTTTCTTCTTCTCCACATTTCTACTAGAACAATATTATGCTGGCTGTTATTTAAGGTAGGAATTAAAGTGTTAAAAAATTATTGTTTCTTAGTAATTTATGTTCATTATTATTGTTAAATGTTGCAAAGAGTTATTTTGCTTTTGTTTTTTTTTCTAATGTTAATCTTCTTTCTATTGTTGCTTTACGTACAGAAGAAGCAAAATAAAAAGGTTATTGAAATTACAGAAACTTTTCCATAGAGATCAATTTTCTTCTTCAATTTTAATTTAAATTTTTTTTTTTAATGAATTTTGGTTTAATTTTCTTCTTTTTCTATCAATTTCTTTCTGATAATTTATTTTAATTTTTTTTTGTTAAATGTTTAAAAAGTAAGTCTATGTTATATAAAAAAGTCTAATAATTTTTGTTTCTTTCTTTCAAATTTTTGTTTGGTTTTCTTTTCCAAAAGTTTCGCGTATTTTGTTTCAATTCATACAACCAAACAATTAATACATTGTTTGAAATTGTTATATCCTCTGTTGTTGTCCATATGAAGTTGTTGTTGGTTTTAAGAAAAAATTGTTTCCAAGCGTAGTCAATTAAAATGTTTCACGTTGATTTAAATTTCTTTTTTAAATGATTGATTTTGTGGTTAAAAAATGTTTTTTCTTGTTGTGGTTGTTGTGTGTAAATTTTAATTAAATTTGTGTTGTTTGTTGTTGTGTCACATATAAACATCAAATGATCAGTGTACGCACATAGGGAAACTGAAAAAATTTAGTCACGAATTGGAATAGTTGGTGGTTTAATATGGCCACCGTCTCCTTCGGAGACAAAACGTTTACGTCCTCTGCAAAGATAAGAACATACAAATTCCGAATTAGTATCAAATACAATCATAATCATTAGCAATTAATTAAACTAAGCTAAGGTACAACTTAATTATTAATAAATAGATGGATTTCACTGTTTGATTAACTGAAAACAGGTTCGCCCAAGTCAGCTTAAACGATTTTTTAGACAGATCTTAGCAAAACAATATTCTATCAATCTTTCTAAAATGGAGTGGCACATTCCATACATACATACATACATAATTGGCCATTACAACCCTTTAGTCAGGATTACGGCCTAGCTTCTCACACCACTCAAGTTGTGTGCCTTAATTTTATACTTGAGTGACGGGACCTACAGTTTAACGTCGACTCCGAACGACAGATTTTTGAGTTTTTTGCAAGAAATCTGCTGAGGGGTAGTCGCCGAAGAAATATTTTTTTTTTTCATATTTCTTTTTGATGTCTGACCTGGGATACGAACCCTGGCTTTTACGTCTAATAAGCGAACACACTACCTACTAGACTACGGCACATTCCATACAAAGTCAAAGCTATAATTATGTACGAATAATCTCTGTAATTAACTATAAAAGCTGATTAAAAATGTACTACAAACTTACAAGAGCTGGAATGGAGCTAAGCCTATAAAAAATTGTCTTAAAAATACGACACTGTGGAATCTAAAATATATGCGTGCCCTAACATATCCATGTGATGCTGTGTTCGACCGACGCGAAGAATACCAAAGCAAATCCCATAGGAAATCTTACAATACCTGTGCCTCCATCTTATCTGTGATTGTGGTTCTCTCAAAGGATGATTAATTCATTTCTATTATTCTTTATGTTTCACCTTTGAATCTAGGTGGAATTAGTTCACTCGCGATGATGTTCCTGGGAAGCTAGCTATCAGAATGTTGTAGTTGGAACAGCATCAGTCGTTACTATATAATAGGGTGATCTGTCAGATTGGATAGTGGTACTGACGGGTAACACTGTGTACCTAGGCTACTGTTTGATGCGCATTTTCGTCCGATACTGTAATTGAGCAGTTTTTTTCCGTTATAAAAAAATACGTGATATGATGGGTAACATGCCCCAGAGTCTATAAAACAATAAATCCGAAAGTTTCGATAGGCAGCATTCGGTAAGATAGAGACAGAGCTCTAATTCAGACGATTTGTCTTCGAAAGTTCCAACTAAAGATTCGGATTTCAAGCTAAAATACGTAAATTCGAAAATAAAAATTATAAATTTCTTTTAAAAATTAGCGTCTAGTTGGCATAATATTTTATTTTAGATCTGTTAGACGCATTAGATATGAAAGCAAGAAAAATGGTAACACTGCTACTTTAAGGATTTAATATCCTTTATATCTCTCTCGTCCTCTCTTCCTCTCTCTCTCGCTTATTTAACGTTTGACCCTCTCTTTAACGAAAAATCAATAATGCCTACTACTACCACTACATACTCTATTAAAAATTTCACTTTCTTTTGGAGCCTTAAAAAAGTGAAAGTAGCTTTTATTTTTGGACTGAAAATTGATTTGTAATCAAAATACATACATACATAAACAGACATACACACACAACCTAAAAAGATTATACATTACAAAAAAAATATAAAAACAACTACATTTGCAACAAAACAAAACGGTAACTAAAACTTAACAAATAAAAAGAAAACTAGGTTATGTTTTAAAATAAATATTCACAAAGAGGAGGCACATGAGAATGAATGACATAAGATTTGTTATTTTTAAATGCAACCCATCCAGTACACAATAAAGGAAGAGAGCGGAGGATAACTATGTGAAAATAAATAAGAGCAGTGTTGTATGCGTGGTTTGTCCATTATTAACGACCGACCGGTTTCAAGCTGAGCTTTTCTTGTAACAGAGCAAACATTTTCTAGAAAAAAATAAAAAAATCTTGTTTACGGTGATACGCTCGCTACCAAATGAAGCTTTTCCTTCCTAAACTCTAGAGTTCAATGTATGGTCGACGATTCTGCTTTCCAGCTGTAGCAGCAGTAGCTAAAAAATAAAGCTTTTCTGCAACTCTTTAGGTCAGTGTAGTTTATTGAACCCATGTTTCGTTTTGGTTTGCGATTTTTTTTGTTTGCGATTCTAGTGAAACTATAAAAATTGAGCACGGTTGGTAGAGAGAGGCGAGGATTTATTATAAAAGAGAATCAAGGATATAATTTTCGGTTTGCTGATGATGATGGTGACATGCACAGCAGAGCAGAGCAGAGCAATGCAAACGAAAGTGAAAGTGCATGTGAAAAACAAATTACAATTGCAAGCGGCGATGGTTTCCTCCCTCAAGCACTTTTGAAGGATTATCCAAAAGAGAAAAAAAAAAAATAAAACCAAGAAAAATAAGTAAAGAAAGCCTTCATCAGATTATGAGAACTTTAATTACTCCAAATAAGCATAAAATATAAGGTGTAGAGAAATATTTTATTTTAAATTATTAATAAATTCTTGAGGATAATCTCATTCAATTTAATTCTCTATGTTTTGCTCAATAAAATAATATCTTTCCTCGATCTCGATCAGGATAAACACGGCCCGCCTTTCAAAGCCCTTAAAGTTGTCTAATTGTATGCACCGTTTACATGGCATAGGATACAACGAAAAAAATCAAGGAAAACATTTTCTTTTGTCGAATTTGAAAAGCATTTGTTGCTTGTCATGTTTTGTCCTCCAATTATTCTAGACATCTGTGCATTTCTTTATCATGAATAGTTGTTTGTAAGAATTCATTTATTTTAATTGAATGACATGTTGTCTGCGTGTAAAGAACTAAATAATGATACAGTGACGGTAAAAATAATAGCATTAAGATTCTACAATTCCAACTATTTAACTCAGGTGTCTTCTCAGACAAAAAAAGTACGAGTTCAGATTGATGAAAAACATATTTCGGAAGATTATGTATAGCATTTACAGTGCCATTATATTGAATTCAGTTGGTATTAGAATAGAAATCAAACTTGTCAGCAAACTCAACAATTTATAATTTCCTTTGAGGAAAAAATCAAATCTATGTATACAATTTATAAAATTCTGAAATAATTTCATCATCAAGATCATTAGAAAGATTGGAGTTTAAAGTGATCTTTTGCCATTCATTTAGTTATTGACTTGCATTGTCTCCAGCACTGTTCAACGATATAAAGTTTTTTTTTCTACTGCAACTAACAGAGTGTCACATTTGTCGTACACAAATGGGGAAAATGGAAAAAAAGAAATGAGAACATCTAATAATTGAAATGTACTTAAGTAGAGCAAAAAAAAAAAAATTACATTAATTAGAAGAGAAGAGATTTTTTTCATTTATGCGTGCTTTGTCTTACAAGAGTCCATGTAATAGTATTGGTGTTGCCGAGTTATGAAAAGAAAAAATTGTTACTGAGGTTTTTTTTTAATTTAATAATATTAGAAAAAAAAAATTATTTTGTTTTTCTGCCAAACAATACTACAAAAGTGAAGGCAAACTGAAGAGTGTATACAGTTTGTAAATGTTACAAATGCCAAGAAATTAAAACAAAAATAAAATCAAACAAAAAATAAATTGTTGTAATGGTTTAGGTTGTTTATTTTTTTTTTGTTTTTTCTTTAGAAAAGTTCATTCACCCGTTAACCTTTTTTTCTTGCAATAATGAAACGAAAAAGACGTTGTTTGAATGCAAAGAACGAGCGGTGTGCAGTTAAAGTATTTATTGTTTGCTTTTGTATTGGCGCTACGATTCCCCTCCCTATCCATCTTACCCCCCCCACATTCCTCTTATTGCTTTATAATGCAGTTTTGTTTAAACAAGTTTTTGTTGCTGCAATTTATGTGCACATTTTTTTTCTTATGCGTTTTTAAGTGTATTAATAAAACAAAAACAAGTTTTTTTCTCTTTTATTTTCTCAAGAAATTAAGACGGGTAGTGCAGTGCGGTGAACTAGTGGTGGGAGTGATTATAAAATGTTATCATTCATCTGGCATGATTGGTTTTGTTTATTTATTTATTTAATGTTGGTTTAATTATTGGTATTTTAAACCGCAACGATATTCAGAGACATTTCAAAATATACATTTTAAAATTTCTCCTAGACCAACATTTTTTTAATTTTAAATCTTTCTTTGTTTTATTGAAGGTTGAATTTGTTTTTGAGTACCTGTGTTGTTTCAAAATACAGTTAAAATAATATCTTTTATTTTATATTTCAAAAATAAATTCCATTCTATTGCTCAAATAGCTGGCCTTAAAGCCTTATTAAATATATCTAAATTGTTAAATGTACATACATACATATTTCTCGTTTAAGATAAAAAAAAAAACATTTTATATGTTTGAATTTTCATTTGTATATTTACTTGAAGGCATATTTTTCAATATTTATTTATAAGAAATGCATTGAGAATGTTTAAAATAAATTGTATGTACAGATCTTTAGAAATCTTCCAATAGATCAAATTAAATCCTTTGTACCTTCACGACACGCATAAAAATAACTTCTTGGATCATATTAAAATAATTCGATCCAATCTTGTTTACTATTGTCTACACCAAACTAATTTGTTGCATGAATAATGAATGTATCTTTTTACTACAAGCATAAGAAAAAAAATGTAAAAATTGCTTAAAATTGCAATTTAATTTTAAGTTTATTCTTTGTAACGATGACTGACGCTCGACATGGGAATTATGCAATTTTGCAAACTTTGAAATAAAAAATGTGGAGTATTGTTAAAAAAAAAATAATAATAAATAAACGAATGCATGTATAAAAGTATGCAAAAACGTACTAAGTACTATGAATGTACATATATATCAAATTTATTTGCTTTTAAAAGTTTAAGCTCAACAAAGAGGCCCATTCTTCAAGGTTAATTTTCTACTGTTTTCTTTGACATAAATTTTAAATTCTTAAAAAGGCTAAAACCCAGTAAAACATTTATTCAAAATGTGCAAGCGAAAGAAAGATCTTGTACTAAAGAAAACTTTTCTGAAAGTTTAGTAATTAATTACTTGACCCAGTGTAGAAAAATGGAAGAGAAAAGTCAAAAGAAACACTACTTTTTTAATTTTAAATTAATTTTAATTTAATATTTAAAATTTTTATTTATAATTTGTTGTCGGTAAAAGCGAAATCTCAAGCTTGGATCCTAAGTAAAAATGGTAATATAGAATCACCGAGTAAATTGTTTACTGGGTTTTACTATTGCCAACCTACATATACATAATACTAAAAAATGTAGCCTACCCCTAAGGGATAAATTATGTGAGGATTTTCAAACTAAAACCATGTCTTTAATAAAAAACAAAAACAAAAAAACCTTTCATAGCAAAAAAAAAATAATAAATAAATAAATTTAAATAAAAACAAAGTCTATGAACAAAAGATAACAACAAAAACGGTATAGAAATTTCTAGTCAAATAGAAGAAATATAAGCATAAAATATAAATGAAAATAACATTCTGTTGTATTGTTTGCTAAATTAATGTCAAATGAAAAAAAAAACTTCTAGAAGAAACTGAGAGCAGAGATAGAGACATAGCAACAATAAAAACAAGCAAAACATTGTCAAACGTAAACAACAGAAGCAGCAAGAACTGGTTTAGCTTTTCAAACTAAATAACAACAGCGAACTATTTATGTATGTATGTATGTATTGTAAATTATTAAAATTATTAGGCACTAATGTTTATTTACCTATTTATTATTATTATTGTTGTGTGTGTGTGTGTTTTTTAAACTAAATATATGTATGTAAGTACATATATGTATGTGTGTTTATTTTTAAGTGCAAAGTGCATTAGCCTGCAAAGCTCAAGGCAATAATAATTGCGGTGAGTATGGTTATAGCCGTTACAATGATGTTGGCGATGATGACGACGTCGACGTCAACTAGTTTTAGTAGTTCAGTGCATAAAAATAATATCAGAAAAGCTTTTGAAAAGCTTAAGTATTTCTATTTTCTTTGTTTGTTTACAAACAACAAAAGGGGGAGTGTTGCACAAATCAAACCTAAAACTGCAGTTATGCCTCATACAATTGGTTAACAACAAAAACAAATACATAGAAAAGTAGCTGTTTTTATGTTTATGCTACTACGTAGTACTTTTTCAAACGATCTTGAACCACATGCAGGTTGTTGCACTTACATGGGTAAAAAAAACATACACACACACAAAATAAATAGAAAAAGCTTCACAGAGCTTTTTAATTTTGAATACTTTTTTGTCAGTGATATGAGTGCGTGTAGTTTTTGTCAATTACAATGAATGGCTACAAAAAAAAAAAAAAAAAAAAAAAAAAAAAAACTATACAATAAAAAGGCAGGTAAAATTACAAGAAATTTTATTAAAAACAAATAAAAAATAAAAAATATTTTAAAATTTCACTAATCTTTTTTTTTATAAAAGTTTCTCACATAGTAATATCTACTTTTTATACCAAATAAACAGGGTGTGACGCTCCCTCCCTAATATAGAGCATATGCATGCATTTATTAGCAAGAAATTTAAATTAAATTAAGACTTAAATTATTTATAGAAAATTATTAACAGTCTTACAATACAGTAAAGTCTACCGATAGCCCATATGTTAAAAAATCATCGATAACAAACATTTTATACAGAAACTTTTTCGATAACATCTGTTTTTTAAAACAATTGTTTCGATTTCATGCATATTGGTGTTGAAATTTATGGCTAATATTTTATTTCGGTATAATATTAATCGATGACATCAATACTCTGCAGAAATTATTTCCATAAAATGAATTCTCTGAACAAAACTATATTTTGTAGTAATTTCAATTGGTAATTATACCTGCATCGTTTAGATTTTCTATAGAAAACATATATACAAACAACCTTGTAGAAACTTTATCAGATATATTAATTGACCAGAAAATCGCCATTAGTAACGTTTATCATTAATTTAAATGTTCTATAGAAAATTAACATATAAATATAATAATAATATAATAAAATAACCCAAATGAAACAGTTTTTATTAAATTGACAACATTTTTATTAAATGATCAAAATTGCATTCTTATGCAGTAAATATAAATATATGTATATTATGTATACATATAATAAACGGAGTAAATTTCCACACATTCTGAATTAAAAGAAAATTAAAACTTAAAAGACCCTGTAGAAGATTAGCTACTACACTCGTATAACTAAATATAAATAAATTCATTTTTTTTATTTTAATTTATTCAAAATATGCATGCTTTTAAAATTTCCATGAAAATAAAAAAAGTTTGTATATAAAAAAAAAAACAGATTTCTTTAAATTTGAATAAATTTTTTTTTTTTTACATACAATAGCAAAACAGAAACCGATGTAAATATTTTATTTATTTGTGTATTTAGCCTTCAATAAGTATTTAAAATAAATACTACATATTTATAATGTAAATGACCATATAGGTACATATAAGAAGAATTTTATTTGCTCTGTTAATGTAAAAACAAAATTTCGTTTTAGATTTTGCTGTCATGTAAACTAAATTTTACCGGTTGTCTGCTTAAATATAAAAGGAAAAAGAAACGAACATTTTTTATTGTGTAATATTGAAAAAATAAAGATAAATAAAATACATGTGAACAGCAACAAAATCAAAATACATAATGTAATATTTGTAATTTTCTAAGCATGTATGTATTTGTATTTGCGCAATATTTAACAATATGGTTAATGGTAGAGTTGCCCACGAATACCAACAGTTCGGGATTGTAATTTTCACGATTATACTTTACAAAAAAAAAATATGAAAAAGCACTACATTTTTGAAATATTGTTACGATTTGTTTAAATTCTCTTGCCGCTAAATGATAAAGTTGGAAACAATTTATAGAAAGCCTACATCCCGTATAGAGACAGCTTGTAGGCATTGGCTGATACTATATCTTCAGATTGAATTAAACGATCTGTAAAAATTCTGGACCTAGCACCTGATATTAACATTTTTTTCCATGACATGACTCTCTTTTTGGTCTCCAATATAATTTGTTTAAATTTAATTTCAAACATAGATAATGTTTAACTAAATATAGAAGCTAGACTGGCTGTAATCTTTGAATAAGAGTTTGTAATTAAACACATACATACATAAATAAATAAAACAATTTTTGTAATATTTCAACATTTAACATTTTCCTGCCAAAGGCAGTACTTTCTATTGATAACTACAATTACAAACACAACTGTACACAACAGTGTATTAAATTATAAATAGACTGTGGAAAAAATACAACAATTACTACGACAACAACAACAAAATGGCAATTAATTTTCAAAATGTTTGAGCAAATTTTTTTTTTTATAAAATTAAAAAATAAAAACAATTTCAAAACCATATTAGAAATCCTAACATACAAAAATAAAATAAAAGGAATGAAATAATAGTCAGAAGTTAAATAATTTGCCGGTTTCAAAGAAAAAAGAGAGAGAAAAAATCTCACAAAATAAACAATAACAATAAAAAAGAAATAATAATAATTAAATACAATACACCGGCGTGGGTAGGGGGAAGGTGGTAAGCAGTAGAAAAATACAATAACAAATGATTTGTCTAAAAATACAAACAATAACAATAACAGATATAATAGAAATAAATAAAGGTTATGTAATATTTATCTGAATTAATTTTTGCCGGTATATGAAATGAACGTTTAATATAAACGAAGAGGAATGAATGCATGCCTCACGATATATTTTTCGACATTTGAGCACGTTCCCGAAATTTTATTTTATGAAATGTATTGTAAGGGGTAGCAATACAGACGTATTTCGAAATTAAATAACTTTTTAGGACCGTCAAATGATTTGATTCAGCAAATCGTTGTGCGTTAATAACTACGAACATGGGATTTGAGAAACTTTTTCAACGCAATTAGTTAGTCTCAGAAATGTTTCTTTTTACTATTCTTTTTGGATGATAACAGTGCACATTACGCCAAATAGAGCCCAAAAACGAGATTTCCATTTTCAATAACCTTTACCAATTCATTTTTTTAGGCTTACATAATTCCATATTCTCTTTTCTATTTGACTTGGTTCCTAAGCAGCCAAGGTTAAAGTGACATGCACCACTCATTTACATTTTTTTTTCGCAATTTCAATACCAAAATAAAAAAAAGATCAGATTGCACTATAGTCTTAATAATAAGAATACAAAAAGTTATCTCCGTTTAAGGGTTAATGGGATCTTTAAAAACAAAATTTTAAACAAATGACTCGTTTTCTTAACATTTAGAAGGTGAATTTATGGCCAGTAATATTCTACGACGCAATATTTTGTTTATTTTCTTATAATAAATACACTCATACATATATTCATACATACATACATACATACTCGTACATACAAATTGTTTTTATTTACTTTATCTACAAAATTTCTTGTTTGTATTTTTTGTTTTGTTTTTACTTTCAAACACAAAAAACTGAAGCACATTATTGTGCCGGTTTTTAATCAGGTGCTGTTATTTTTTTTCATAAATATTAACCACACTATATATGTGTACGTACATACATACATAAATATTACGTTTAATATTTTTATTAAACGATTATAAAAAAAATTGGCAAAAGTTTCACAGAAAAATAAATTTGTATGAACGTGTAAGATAAATGTTCCTTTAAAGGACGGAAAATATGTTTTATTTTTAAAGAATCAAAGAAAAAAAATAAGAAAAAAAAATCTAGGTCATTCTAATTAGAAATAAGAATTATTTTTAAAAAACAAACAAAATAGTAAAATGTTGTTTATAATTCAAAGCTATCTATACTAAATACTAAGAGACGCGTGTGTGTTTTCGTTTCTGACTTATTTTTTGACATTTTTTTAAATAAATTATTCAAATCTGTATGCATATGTGTATGTATATGGAGGAGAACAATATTTGGGCAATTCACACAACTTTGTATGCTGTATGTTGTATTGACTACATGTCTGTATTGTGTATTTCGTGGCATTCAAACAATTTGATAGCCCGAAACCAACACAACATATGAAAACATATACACATTTTTTTCATTCACACAATTTGATAGCACGAAACCAATACAACTTCCAAAAACATAGGAAAAAAATGTGTATGAGTGTATCGTATTTTTATATGAAAATTATCAACAACAATCATACACTGTTGTATGTTCTTCCAACAATACAATGAATACAACGATACAAAGGCTTGTGTGAATTGACCAATTGTCTTAATTAAATATCACTTCATGTGATTGTTTTTTTTTATTATTATTATAATTATTTTAATGCCTTTAATTGAAAAATTTTCCAACTACAAAAGTCAATTGTAATTGAGAACATAAAGACAAAAAAAATTTGTAATTTTTCCTATGAATATATTTTAATTAAAACTAGAGCTGTGTAAACGTTAAAAATTTTAAGGAATAAAAACTGCATGACGGTACGGTCCAGGTACGGACATCTTATCTCATAGTCAACGTTAAATATTGAAACATTGAAATATGGCCCAATGATCACTAGTGGATCGTAACGGCAATTAGTATCGTATATTACATTTTGGTGAGACATGCTTTCTACTTCAGAAAATAATACATACTAAAGACATGATTAATATTTTTAAGAAATGTGAATAACAATAGCAACAATATCTTTCCGTGTATGTAACTATGTAAATACATATGTACATACTAATCTAAATTTAAGGTGAATGAAATCGCAAGTGTTTTTATCGTTATATTTTTATTTTTACTTTATCACTAATTATTACGATCAATTATCTAGAGGAGAGAGATTATTTACTTTACCATTAAATTATTTTAACATACGCAAAACAAGTACTTGGGCAAATAGTAATAGCAAACGAAATGGGACATCGTTTTTATTTTTCTCACATACATTTAGTATGTACATACATACATATGTAGAAATAAATACGAGTAAATAAATAATAAGTTTACTACATTGTATATAAAATACCGTTCATATCATATATGTACAAACTTTGTAATGCAATTTGTTTAGTGTTTAGCGATAATGTTGTAAAAAAAAAAATTAAATTATCAAATTAAACCAACACCCCAAGGTGATAACAGAAATATGAAAGAAGATTAGAGGCAAAATTGCAAACAGATGTTAAACTGTTTGATTTTATTTAATTTTTTTTTATTATACCCTTAACGAAATGCATTTATAATTAGTACGAAATAATACCCCACAAGCTTCTTAATGAAGGCCATTAAATCTAATATAATTACGTAGTCAAAAACAAAAAGGCAGACTATAGAGAGCCAGAGCAGCTCTACTTGGATATTCAAAACTTTTTGATTTTCATTTGAAAAACTTGATGAAAAATAAAAACGAAAATGGTTCTCTGTTTCATAATGGGTAAAACAGAATATTATTCATTACATTAAAATAAATAATATATGTATGTATGTATGTACGTAATAACGTAGTTGATAAGAAATTGTTGTAGGTTTGTACAAATTAAAAATAAATTCTTTCAATATAAAAAATATACATTTTCAAACACAGCCTTATCTTTTTTTTTTTTTTTTAAATCTATTTGTAAATGCTTTCATGAATAACTAGACTGTTTTGTAATAAAAAATGTTTATATTTATATGGTTCCTATATTAAAAGTCTAAAAGTTACAGACGTGTAACAAGGGGGACTAGTAATAATAAAATAGGCTTATTCACTTCATATTTATTGTAGAAAGCAGAAATGGGTGTGTAATTTACAAGTTATCAGTTAATTGTTTTAAATGAAAAGAGATTGCAAGGTATACCAGTTATTGCATTTCTCATATTCCATGTTTTAAATACGAGCTGTATGGAAAACAAACAACTTTTCGAAAGTGGCAAAATTAAAAAAGTTATTAAATGTAGAAACTACCCACTATTTTTCGATAATAGAATATTCGCTGGAGCTGAAATCTTTCAAAACTCGAGCAGTTATGAATTGAAATCTAGAAGGTGTATTCAGTTCTTGAAAAGTGACGCATTCTACCACTAAGCTTTACTAGCCACAGTCGATAATAAAACCTTCCCAACAATGTTTGAAATACGATTATTATTACATATACATATAAATTCGAATTTGATTGTTTTTTATGTCTTTAGTAAAATACATGTTTTAAACTTACCTAGAGGGCATGTTACTTAGAATCTTATCGGTAATAAAACCTGCACGATTACAACGTTCGACAAAACGATCCAATATAATGTAAGCAAGTGGCACATCCAAAACAATATCGGCCATGTCTTCAAAAACACGAGTGAAACCCTAAAAAAACCGCAAAAAGACGGAAAGAAAAACAAAATAAAATTAATGTTAAAAATTATTGTCATAAATGTTTACGATGTTTTTTTTTTTTTAAATATTATTGGTACTCTTTTTATGTATTTTTCTACTGACTTCAATTCTTTTTTTCCTTCTTACATTTACAGGTATACGCGGACATATGTATGTATGCAATTTGATAATATATAATCTTACCTGTTCCATACCAGCTGGAAGTACCAAACAGGCTTTATCCAATGATGCCAACAGATCACACATGGCCTCTTCCGTAGTTTGAGACAATGATTCCAGGGTCATGACCACTGCCTCATACACCAATTCGTGGTGGAAATGAGGAACTTCGAGTGCTCTTAGGCAACGATGAGCCTCTTGTATATCACGTGATGATAAATACTCCTTAAGTAGCAAGGTCATCTGTTTAGTAATTGTCTTGACTGGTCTCAACGGACCACCCATGCCCCAGACATTGTCCAAATGGGCCCAACCCTGTTTCATGTGCAATAATGTATCGGCACGACGTATGGCATTCATGGCGTGCTCATTTAGTTCACCATGTTCAGATGGTTTGGTTATGAATTTCGGTGGAATACAATCATCAGCAACGGCTCGAGCTAAAAAGTTGCCTAAAGGAGTGAAGGAGATGATTAAAAACAATAGACCAATTAGATTTAACGGTATAAGACAGCTACAGTGAAAATATATATGTATTTATTTACTAATAAATAAATTAATCAGCATATCGTTGAATTGTTGCTTTTAAATCGATATTCGAGAGAATTTTTTAATAAAAAACGGTCCTATCGATATCGTTATCGCATAAAGTATGTATATTTTAAAGTAATTTCTTTCTCTACAATTTTCAATTTCAACTAATTAAAGTCTCCTACTGGTCTTTTTAATGTTCTCTTGGAGTTTCAACTTCAAAATTATAAGACAAATTGGTGTGAAAAAAAGCGTTTATAAAATTTAATAGAAACTTACCCAATATGGTTGCTGCATCAGGAGTGTCCAATGTCAGATCGGGCAAGTTTTGTAGTAATATTTCGAAACCTTTTTCAATATCCTTGCCAGTTATGACACGGCCATACAGATCGGATATCAAAACCGATGTCATTTCGCGCTGTGAATCCTTATGATCCATGGCAATTTCGACAATGACACTGGTCACATATGGACGCAGGAATCCGGTAAGTATTTCGTCTAAATTAACGGCCACCTCATGAGTATCACCATGTTCGTAGTATTCCAAAATAATGGGTTCGGCCAATTTGAAAAATTCTTCAGGTGTTAGTTCAGGAATGACTTCACTTAAGACAATGTTCTGATCGTTTGTCTCACTGTCATAGTTGGGATCATTTTCATCCTCATACAGTTCCTCTAAAGCTTCGGAGCCGGGCAGACCCCAGACTCCTTTGCGGCCAGCACCGCCCTTTTTCGGCAACCCGCGACCGTAGCCACTGCGTGATCTACGGCTATTCTTCCAACGACGTTGTGGTACTACATAATCTTTGGCATGACCATTCACAGAAGCGGGCAGCCCAGCGGCGCCATTGCTCTCACGACTATTTTGTCGTTGTATAAGACGTTTGGCTTTGCGCTTTATACGTCCGTCATGGCCATCAGCTACACTATGGGGTTTCTTCATAAGACCATTATGGCCTTTGGGCGAGCCGGAGCTGCCATTCAATTCAACTGCTTTAATCTCGCCGTTAAGCTCACGCTCAACAGAGCTTTCGCGTGAAGCTTCGTTACTGTCATCGTAACCGTTTTGTCGGGTAGTTTCAACCTCCATTTTCCAAGAAATGCTGTGAAGGGGGTTTTAAAACTCGGCGCTTTTAAGGCTCTTTATTTTCTTTTGTCCTTAAGGATGACAAGTTGTACTTGACGGCAAGTAGCGATTTTATTTACAAAAGGTTAACTCCAAGTTTAAGTAAATTCAAAACTTGAACTTTGTTAAACCTTTTCTTGTTAACTGATGTTGTTATTTATTTAAAATGATTAATAATCCAGCTTTAAAAACTGCAATTAAAAAAAATATAAGAGTGTGCTTAAAGTTAGTTTACATACATGTACATATATTTCAAAATTTAATTTTTTTAACAATGAATTGTTGCTGGTATTTCGATATTTGATTTAAATGAATGAATTAAATGAATGAATGAACTAAACTTGAGGATAGTGGAGATTTTAGGCAAAAGCCTAGACAAAAATTAATCGAGTTACTAGGTCAGGTATTTGTTTATGTTTCATACAACTTATTCATTTAATTCTAACGATATTCTGTGATACGCTATTTAAATTCTAAACGAACTCATTTGTGTTATCTAAAATGCTTAAAGTTTGTTCTATTTTTTATACACACACACACTTTACAAACGAAGTATTCAGACATTATTATTGTCTATATTTAGAAGAAAAATAAATTATTTTTACCACACATTACAAAATAAACAAATAAATAGAGAAAGAAACAAACAAAACTAGATAAAATACAAGAGAACTAAATAAATTTCATTGCACCACCACCACCACCACTACAACATCTTTTTTAACAAAAATAATGTAAAGAAAATGAAAAAACTTAAATATTTCAAGAAAAAACGTGAAAAGTTAAATAAAAATCGAGCAAAAAGGTAATTCAACTTTATCTTGAAAAGTAATATCGACTATCGACAAAGTAGTCGCATTGATGGTGGCGACATCGCACTGCACAGAAGATAAAAACAACTCTCGATACAATAGCGACACAACAATAGTAAATGCATGGAGGCGATAGGTTCCTCTAACACTTGCAACTCGTATAACGGCATTAAGAGAAATTCTTATCCTATACACGGACAAATATTCTTTTGAAAAAAGTTGATCTAACAATGGCACTATTACTGCCTAGGAAAACTATAGGATTAAAAAAAAAAATAACGTTAATACAAAACGAGTCTTAGGTGTGTCTTTATACACTCCCCGAAATATTTAAAAGACCAAACGTATTTCTCGAAAAACTTAAAATCTTTTAGACCAATTCGTACCATTTTTGGGTTAAATATAACTAACTATAATATAAATCTTTTTATGTAAAAAAAAAATTTTTTTCTTTGTTTAATAAAAGGATAGCACAAAATGAATTTCATTTTCAAACGAAAAAATTATAAGACCAAAATTAAATAATATTCACCTAAAGCTAAAATAACAATGATGAAAAGCAACTACTGAGTAATTTTTGTATTTATTAGTAATTAGTGTGTCCACCGTGATTAATAATGACTTCCTGTGGTCGACGGGGCATAGAATTTATTAAATTTTCAATGCAATTTTGACCAACCCTACTCCATTCTCTTATGATGGCACTTTTTAAACATTTTACATCCTTATACTGAGTGTTATTATTGAAAACTTGGTCTGATAGTATTGCCCATAAATTTTTTATCGGATTTAGATCTGGACTACATGCCGGCCAATTCAAAACTGGTATGTTTCTGGAGGACAGAAATGATTTTGTTGCTTTTGATTTATGGATTGCGGCGTTATCCTGCTGAAATATCCAATTCTTGCCTAACGAATCATCCCCAAAATTAATTAAAACGTCATCTAATAATTCAATATACTTCTCGCTATGCATTTTAGAAGATATAAAACAATTAGGAGTCCTTCCCATAGTTGAAATCCCAGCCCAAACCATTACGGTGCCTCCACCGAAATTTCGCGACATTCGTTGATTTTTTTTTTACGTGAATCCATCCAATATTTTTGGGAACCATCTGGACCATCTAAATCAACTTTTTTTTCATCAGAAAAAATAACTGATAACGTTGAATAACTTCAACAAATGTCGCGAAATTTCGGTGGAGGCACCGTAATGGTTTGGGCTGGGATTTCAACTATGGGAAGGACTCCTATTTGTTTTATATCAACTAAAATGCATAGCGAGAAGTATATTGAATTATTAGATGGCGTTTTAATTAAGTTTGGGGATGATTCGTTGGGCAACAATTGGATATTTCAGCAGGATAACGCCGCAATCCATAAATCAAAAGCAACAAAATCATTTCCGTCCTCCAGAAACATACCAGTTTTGAATTGGCCGGCATGTAGTCCAGATCTAAATCCGATAAAAAATTTATGGGCAATACTATCAGACCAAGTTTTCAATAATAACACTCAGTATAAGGATGTAAAATGTTTAAAAAGTGCCATCATAAGAGAATGGAGTAGGATTGGTCAAAATTGCATTGAAAATTTAATAAATTCTATGCCCCGTCGACCTCAGGAAGTCATTATTAATCACGGTGGACACACTAATTACTAATAAATACAAAAATTACTCAGTAGTTGCTTTTCATCATTGTTATTTTAGCTTTAGGTGAATATTATTTAATTTTGGTCTTATAATTTTTTCGTTTGAAAATGAAATTCATTTTGTGCTATCCTTTTATTAAACAAAGAAAAAAATTTTTTTTTTACATAAAAAGATTTATATTATAGTTAGTTATATTTAACCCAAAAATGATACGAATTGGTCTAAACGATTTTAAGTTTTTCGAGAAATACGTTTGGTCTTATAAATATTTCGGGGAGTGTATTGTATTACTTTTATTCCGTGTTGTTGTTGTTTTTGTTTTTAATTCTAATAAGAATTGCAAAATAAAATACAATACTTGGTCTTTAACTTATTTCTACTTTTATTTTTTTAATGTCTTGACTATAAAATGTCTAACAAGTTGATAGCCTCAGTAAAATTCTATACTATTACGATGCTTGTTACACAAGCATTCACATTCAATTTAAACGTTATTTTATACATATACATACATAACATGTCGTCGTCGGTTGCTTTTTAGATATTCATTATGGAAAAACTCGTGAGCCATGTCAATAATTAAATGTTATTCTCGTGAAAAAATGAAAATATGTTGTAAAAACAAATTCTAAATAGTTTAAAATTTATTTATAAACAAACAAAAAAATAAATAAATAAATACATTCAAGGCTTACATTCCAATAGTCGATGAAGGATTTACATGTCGATCGACTGACTTTGGCATACAATAAATTCTTGAATATTTAAAATTACAACGAACGATAGGAGTTTGCAAAAAAAGTGTAGGTAGTGATCACAAACCGAAGCAATTGAAAAGCAAAGTTACTTTACTTTGAAAAATAAAGATAAAAACAGAACAGAAAGAACAGAAGCTTGGTGGCTGGCTTCCCAAACGAAAGTTGCAAAGATTCACACGCAATTTTCCAAATTATGCTTTGCAACATGCGTTAAGGAAGCGGCCGCTCTTTTAGATCACTCACCATACTCTTTGTGGATTCGAGATGTGTCAAAGACGATTTTAGTTTTGTAAGTCCTTTTAATAGTTTTTCCATAAAATACTCTTTAGAATCTTTAAATCCCAATTTGAATAATTTACAAGAGTTTCCTGTTCATGTTAGGCATGGTTTGTACGTTTTGTTTTCACTCGAACCTGTACGCACCACGTGTTAATATAATTAAATGTAGGTATCACACATCGAATCAAACATCAAAATTATTCATACTTGTCCTCTTAATTGGTGATAAAATAATCCACTTGTTTTAGGAATAGCACGATTAATTAATGAAATACTTTCTTTCTCAAAAGCCTCAAAAACATTGGCGATGAAGAAGAAGAACTATTAAATAATTTCCATTCAAACACGACAGCATTTTGTCTTGTTTATACCAAAAGAAAATAAAAAAAATCAAAACAAACAATAACAAGCCACTATGACAGCACCATGTTTGTTATTATTTCGACTGCGCAATTTATTTTCTGAGGTCTACACACACATGCAAACGTATACGCTTACATTCTCATAAAAAAAAGCCGGTGGCGTTACTTTGCATGTATTCCTTTATATACTTGATATTTTCTTATATGTCTTCTGTACATATGTATCTATGTATGTATCTATGTATGTATATAAGAATGTATATTTTTAAACCGTGGTAGTATATAAAATCAATTCTAAAATGTAGACAATAGTATATAACAGGCTATTAAAGAAATATGTATAAAAAGTAAAATCAGAATGAAAACATTAACAGGGAGAAGGAGAAAAAAGCGTTGAACATTCAAAAAGCAATACCGTAATGCTTACAACAACAATAATAAATGAAAGGAAACTCCCTTTTCGAAATATAATTTCAAGGTCATGCGCCATGATTCGTATATGTATTAGAGAGTGTGACCTCTATATTCAGTAATACCGTATTATGGGACAAGCTGTCGTTTTCAAACGGTTTTCTGTGGTGTGTTTATAACCTACACCACCAAAGATATGTTTGTGCTGTTATTTGCAACAAATTAAAATATTAAAACGATGTCCAATTAGTATAACCATTCAATCAATACCTCCTTTGAAGTCGAAGACAAATTTTAAAAACAATTCACTGAAATCTTTAGATATCCTCTTATACATATTACAAGGTATACGCACGTAAAAACAGATCTTTTTTTTCAATAAACAGTTTGCTGGCCTGTATGCGGCGCTTTATCTGCATACATATGTATGTATGTAAGTGTGATATTGAAATAGAAAGTTGCACAATAGATTTTTTCAGTTCCAATTGGAAACTATAATTTCCAATTCTAAAATAATGTCCAACATTTTATGGAAATAAATTGATATTTTCTTATATGCATATATATATACATATAAATGCATATAGAAATAGAGTCGATTTTTATAAAGCCGGATTACTAATTAGTATGGCATGCATACAATAATTAAACAATTTGAGTGCTTTTTGACACACATATTAATTAATTTTTTCTATAGAATTTAAAATTAAGATCAAAAATTTATGATATAAAATTGTTTTTAAAGTAAATCAATCTTAAAAAGATTTCGTCCAGAGGTAATGAAAATTAACAATAGACTGTAAAAGAGATTTCCCAAAACAAATGAATAAAAAAGTGCTACGAGGGAATTCGAAAAGGAGTAAATTTCCCGTGCAATTTCTATGCATGTGTGAGAGTTTAATTGAGAATGGAAAACGGAGAGGCAAAAAATATTACAAAAGATGTAAAGAATAGTACAGATAACTTTGAACAGTGTTGATCAGTGTTCTCTTTTTTAATGGTACATTGTCAGAAATATGTATGTATGTATGCATGAACATACGTGTGAACATTTTATTTTATATATAAGAACTTTAATGTTATTATTGTTGCTTTCTTATATTATTCTACTTCTTCATATTTATGTCTTGTATGCTAGATAGGTACATATGTAGCTATTTGTAACCGGTTTTATTTTCTTATACACTTTGTTGTTTTGTTTGTTTCTTTTGCATTCATGTGTATTTTTATTATTCCGTTTTACTCTCTAGATATTTTGGTTGTGTTTCTTTTTTAGCTTTTTTTGCCTCTCTGTTTTTAGTGTTTATTTTGCCCGGTTTAACCTTGAAATTAGTATGAAAACAAAATGCGTTGTACGAAATTCTTCTGTACATAATAAATACACATTCTACATCGTATTACAACTACATACTTATTTAATTATACATATATGTACATCAATACAAAATATATATGTATGTGTGTTATTATTTGTTTAAGAATTTTAGCTTTACGATATCATAAAGTAGGGTTTTTATTTAACGGTTCTTTTTTATTATTAATTTATTAAATAATTATTAAATCATATTTTTACATTTAATATTTTCTTTTATTTCATTAAACAAAACAAAAAGTACTTGATTTTAGTTTCTGTATGTACATAAATATGTATGTACCTACATCCACACACGTAAGATTATATTTTATGCTTCATCTTGTAGGTATTGTTTTTTGTTTTGTTTTGAACAGAAAAATTGCGTCGCAATTTTTGAATTTATACACACAAGCAATATTTATTTACTTTTTTTTTATCAAAAATTCGGGGAGGCCAAAAAATAAATAAATAGAAAAGCAAAACAATAACAAATGCCGCTTGTTTTTCTTTAGCACAGGCGTATGGCCATACATACATACATACTATAAACGTCAGAAACAAAATTTTAAAACCAGATCAAACAGACATACAGACTCACAAAAATTAATGCCTGATAAATTGAAAACACTAACAAAACGATACACACACATAGTATAAATTCAATTACATTCTCTCTCTCTCTCACTGCCACAATTTCTCCCTAAAAAAACAGCAACTTTAATAGAAAACAAAAACAAATTATAGCTTCTTCACCGAAACATGTATGTAAGCGCCCATACATAAATATGTAAATAACAGAAAACCATCCTTATATGTGTATGCATACTTTTTCTATATGTATACACATACATATGTAAGTATATGCGCGTCCAACCGGTCCCTCAAAGTATCACGTACGCCAAAATAAAAAAATAATAAAAACAACAGAAATATTAACAAGAGCTGAGCAAGAGTTTCTCTCGAAAACCCAAATAAAATACAACAAATATTAAAATTTAAAGAAAGAATTAAAAAGAGTAAAAAATTAGCAAAAAGAAAAAACAAACAAATTTATTATCGTATGATAATTTGTTTTGTGTATTTATAAAACAAGATCTTGTACTTCTTTTTCTGTAAACAACCAGAATTTTCTGGATAAATTTTTATTATATATTTTAATTATCTTCCGTGTAAATTGTTGACAGTATTCACTCATATCTTTTTTATATTAAAATAATATTAAAAATGTTTAATTGAAACTTAATTACAAATAAGGTGTAGTTGAAAGAAATACTCCAATAAATTACAATAAGCGGCTCTAGTAATAAAATATTCCATGAGGCTACAAGAACGGCAGTTTTCTTAATTCATAACACACTATAAATTAATCGGTTGTAGAAGAATGATGATGATCACATAGAAACCAACTATGATATTTGTAATATAGTTTAAGATTGAAGAATTCTGACTGCGATCATCGATATAAGAAGATTCTGAAGTCGTTTTCCAAAGAAATTCTCATTAAACGTTTCTCTATGCTTTGCCATCTGTCAATTTCAAAACCATTCTCATTTACTAAATGGCTAATTAATGTTGCCGTCATTTAAAAAGTAATCTGACTCCTCGTATAAAATTTAATATTATGGAAAATAAAATAAAAATGCAAACAAGAAAGTATAGAACAATCACAAAAGTTAATAGCAATTGCATTGAAATCGTTCATTTACGTAAAAAAAACGAATGAATGGGGAAAAGTGTCTGGCTGCCATACCATTACAAATGCATCAGCAAGTACAGCAAATCAACCAGACGACAATTTCCGCTGCGTTGAATGGATAAATAAAAAAATATCCGTACATATACACAAACTTAAAAAAAGCCTGAAGTTATTATTAAATAAAATCAAAACCAACAGGTAAAAGAACTTTAACTAAAAGACAAAAAATAAAAAAATAGTAATTTTTACAAGGAAAATCAATAATCCTTAGTGTTCTTTTCCCCACTCTTTCAAACGTAATTTAATATTTATTGATTGATTGTTTTGAACTTGAATAAACAAACAAACCACCTTTTGTTTTATGGCATTTGTTAAGAATTCATACTAGATTTATTTGCATTCGCATTCGATTATTTATTTTACGAATCCTATGTGACCTTTTCAAAATAAAAAATCAGTTCCTTTAAAAAAGAGTGTTAAAGAGAGAAAGTTTTTCACAATTGCTGTGTATGAGAGTAAATAAATCGATTTAATTTGAATTAAGAAGGTAATGTAGACATATCCCAGCAGATATTCAGTTTTGTTCACATCATACTGTATTTTTTATGTATGTAATTTAGTTTTTATTAATGAAAAGTATTAAGAATAAAAAACTTTTCATATGAAATTTAATATCTTCAATGGGGACAGTTAGTAAGATCCTCATTTGAACAACAACAGGCGGTGAATGTTGGATAAAGTAAAACATTTCTCTTTTATTGGCCGAACCGATTGTTTATGGAGCGATCGCTTTCTTCTGACGCCTTTATTATTTAGAGGATAGATTCAAAGAGAGGTTTTAAAAGTAGAGTGCAACTCATAGCAAGTGGTACCATTGAGAACACCAATAAACAAACAGCGAAAACTTTTCAATACAAAGTAGTAACTTTCCATCTATAGGTAATAATAGCTTTAATAAAGCTAAAAAGTGAGATAAGGATATAAAATAGATAGCTAATTTACTACATCTTATAGGTAGCTAGTTTTCAGCGCAGAGAACAGTAGGAAGGGAAAAGAATGCCCGGAATAATATTAATTTAAATCCATAACATTCAAACACTATGAACTTTTTTACATCAATTTCAAAAATATTTCGAAATTGAATAACAAACACCAGGAATTAACATAGAATATATTTACACAAACGTCATAGAAGAAACAATTTAAGCTATCATTCTAAGGAACCTCTTTGAATTCAATAAGAAGGAAATTTTGTTCCACTGCTACTTCGGAAATTTAAAGCTCTTTTACGACACCCTCATCCCAGAAAAAAATCTTCAATTATTAGAATTATTCCCAATACCTCTTATGTTTACTACTCATTTACCGGAACATCTGGCATCTCCTTCTCTATTGGGCATATTCATAAATGCAGCCAACAAACACACACAACCATTCTTATAACAGCTGATTCAATGCGAGAGAAAAATCCTTTTGGAATATTTCCAGCAATTTCTATAAAATTCTTATTTCCTCTTATTTTTCATCTTTCGAAATAAAGTAAATAGGAATTAAATGAAAACTTATTTGAAACTCACCTTTTTTTATTATATTTGCCACACACGAGCAATTTTTTGTGCCAAGAGTAGTTTTTTTTTATTGATTTTTGTGTTGAAACAATTTTAATGTGAATAAAAAGAAATTCGTTTTTCCATCAACCGGTTTGTCAAAAACAAAAAAAAATGACAATAAAGCTTAAAACAAAACGAGAAGTATAACAACAAAAATTAACACAATTCCTTTGTGATTTATTGTATTTATTTTTTTGTTTGTTTAATAATTTAAGAATGCACTTTAAAGTCTTTTTCTTTTAATGAAAAAGTGCATTCGTTTGTTAATCTTCCTTCTTCTTTTCTCTGAAAGGAAGAATATCTGTCTGTCAATGTATGCGTGCGTCTATAAAAAGAAAAATGGTCTTTTTGAATTGTTGTTGGAAATTGCACTGTCTTCTATAGAATACAAATTTTCTTTTTTTTTTGTAGTAGGAAAATTAACAGTTAATTGGAAACATACAAGTAAATGCAAATAATTTTCAGTTTTTATGATGCGTTGCAATTTTTTTTAAATATGTTTTCTTAAGACTTTTTCTCTAATTACTTCAGTTTTTTTAAGAAGAGTTTGTTAAAAACCCTTTTTCCCAATACGGCTCTTAAAGAAATTATTAATATTTTTAATAATCTTCACTTGTTTTGATCTTTAAAATTTTTCTTTAGGAGAAAACTGCTGTTCCTTTTTTTTTTGGTAAAAAAAAAATACCAAAAAATTTTCCACTTCTTTTTTTTTATCACTGTTGCACTTCACTTGTTTTTTTTTATTCAATAGTTTTTCAAAATGTATTTATTCATTAAACTTTTTTCCGTTCCAGTGCGGTTTCCCAAACTTTTCTTGTTGAAGTTTACGATGCTTCTGTTCGCTGAATGAAATTACAAATGGACATGAACAAAATTGCATTCGTTTTGTTTGGTGCTTCCCGCGAAAAAACGCTTTGGGAGATGATCGGCTAAGCAAAGCCGTTTGTTTGTTAACAACGGACTACAATATAGTTTAAGAACAATTGCTTAAAGATTAAAAAAGCCAAAATTTTATGTAAAATAAAAAGTAATTATTTTACATAAATTTTACAATAAGTTAAAAAATTTCTAAATTCCAACCAAAGACCAAATAGAGTTTGTCTTGAGTTTTATTTATAATAAAGAAGAAATAATTGTAAAATAAAGAAAAAATTAAGTAGTCAATGTTTTTATCTATCTCAACGCCGACCGTTTCGCATTCTAATAAGTACTAAAATACACAACTCTAAAATGAAGTGCTGTTGCCATAACAACGTATGGAAAAACTGTTGCCATAACAACGTTAATATTTATTATGAAAAACTGTTTATTTTTCGAACGATTTCGTTACAAAATGATTTAAATTTTCATGCACAATATTTTTATTATTATTTTAATTTTTTAAAGTTTAAAATAAATTTACTAACATAAATAGCAACACTACCACGTTCGTTGAGTGAGTGTTTTTACTTATTCAGTCGAGATTAATTTATACTTAATCGAAACACAAACCACACAATAAATAATGCAGTGCATACTGTTATTACCACCTTGTCGGTACTCACTTAATGGCTCCGCTAAGGAGAATGAAAATTACTTATTCTAGACCCGCACCGGTCAATTCGCCACGGACAGTACATTGATTTATGTTTATACAGTACCTATTTGGAATAACGGCAGTTTGGTGAATTTCAATTTTATTCACCACACCGAAGAAATTCACCACATTTTCAAAAACTCACCACCCGGAAACTCACCACACACTCCCAAAAAATTAAATAAAAAAATAAAATTTTTTATATTTGTGGGAGAGAGTGGACCTCCCCAGTTCCACCATCCGTCCGTCCGTCCGTCCATCATCATCCAACCAAATCCAACAACACACACACACAAACAACAACAACAACATGGACCAACACGCAAACCAATAGATAGAGAGATAGGAAGATAGACAGACAGACAGACACACACACACACACAACACACACCCACAGAAAGAACAAATCTAACAAAACCCAAGCCACCAACCAAGCAACAAACCACACCACAACACACACACAAACGAACAACCACGACACCAGCAGCAAAGGCCACAACCAAACAAATCACACACAACGACGACACCACAATCCAGCCGCTTAAAAACGGACATGGTTTTTGTTTTATATATAGCAACCGGATACGGAAAAAGAACGTGTGAATTATTTACAAAGTTTATATTTATAAACGAACGAACGAATTTTTCCAGTGTTGCTAAGAAGGAAAAAATAAACAACCAAAACAGTTTTGGCAAGAAAATAACCAGAAACGGCAATACTGAACAACACACAACCACATGCTTGCGTTCAACTAAGTAAAAAATAAAAAAAATCATAAAAAAAAGTAAAATTTCGTTATTTTTGGTGTGGGGGGAGGAAGGAAGGAAGGTAAGTACGTAATTTGTATGTGTATGTTATGTTTACAGCCATGGACATTAAATTAGCACAAAATTTGTCATGAAAAGAAATTCATATTTTTTATAGTATTTTTTAATTACATAATTTTTGATTTACAAAAAAATTTAAACGTAGAAATTTATTTCATTTGTTTTTTCTTAAAAAAAAACAAACAAAAAACAAACAAAGAAAGCAGAGGAGTTAATTTCATTCGTAATATCGCGTGACGAGATGATAAGGACTTTCGAGCAATAAGACGGGTCCGTGACTTCGGTAGTTTTGTTTGACACGTGGCTTCCAGTGAACACTTAGAAATTTCGGCAATTTCTGCCACCTCCTCCTTGCCATCATTTTTCACAAGTTTACGGTGGTAAGTAGAGTACGCTTCTCTTCTGGCGTGTAATCATTTTTTTCCACGTCCAATGCAGGTCGGTCCGTCCGTCAATAATGTGGAAAACTGACGGAAATGCGATGAAGGAGATGACAGAAAGAATCCTTGGTATGACAAAACCAAGGAAGGGAGGGACTTTCTCTAGAATGAATCACCTTATTAGTGTGTAAGAATTTGGAGAGCGGACTTCTTTCATTATAACTCGATTAGCTCCTGTCTGAATTTGGTGATACAAAGAAAAACTACGGTGATCCTAGTCGGGCCGTCAAAGAGAAACGTGAGGAGGTTTGAAGGTGACAGAATCCTTAATGGGACAAAAAAAACCAAGTGACTTTTTTTTATCTAGAATGGCCGACTTAGTGGAAGACTGGAGAGTGAGTGGATTTTCTTCATCCTACTCGATTATCAATTTGGGACTTTATAGTGATATAAAAAGAGTACCTACCCATTTAGGAATCTCAGGTACCAAGAGAAATGCAAGTGTCATCGACCAAGAAAAATGTAAGTAAGTCATCGACTAAAAAGTTTAAGTCATCATCCAAAAAAGCAGCAAGTCGTTGTCCAACAACAACCAAAAACTGCAAGTATTGTTCAAAAAATGCAAGTCATCTACCAAAATAATACAAGCCATCCATCAACCAAAAAAATGCAAGTCATCAATCAAAATATACAAGTTGTTAGTTTGAGGTACCCCCTCGTCCTAACAAATAACTTTTTTAAATAAAAATTGTCAAAAGGACTAAATTTCAAAGCTTCTTGCTTTATTGACTTCCAAACTTAGTCTGATCTTATTAACTTAAATATATGCATATTTACTTGTACATAAAAATTCAAATTAAATTATATACATGTACATAAATAAAGAAAAAGAAACTGTTAGTTCAGCAAAATATATGTATCGTCCCATTAAAGGAGAGAAAAAGAGGGTTTTCAGTTATTGCTTATAATTAAATGAAATTAAGAGAAAAAAAGTATATACTAATAAAAAAAAAAGTAAAAACAAAAGATAAAAAAAGAGATTTGTTGAACACAGTTCAACACAAGTCATCGACCAAAAAATGCAAGTCATCGGACAAAAAGTGCAGGTCATCATCCAAAAAATACAAGTCATCGACCAAAAAAGCTGCAAGAAGACATTGTCCAAAAAAATGCAAGTCATTGACCAAAAAAGTCAAGTCAACAACCAAAAACTGCAAGTCATCATCCAAAAAATGCAAGTCATCGACCAAAAAAGCTGCAAGTCATTGTTCAAAAAAATGCAAGTCATATCAATCAAAATATACAAGTAAGTCATTGGCCAAAAAATGCAAGTTATCGACTAAAAAGTTGCAAGTTCATCATCCAAAAAAGTGCAAGTCATCGACCAAAATGCTCAAGTGTCATTGTCCAAAAAAATGCAAGTCATAAGCCTAAAAAAACGCAAGTCATTGACCAAAAATGCAAGTCATCGACCAAAAAATGCAAGTCATCGACCAAAAAACTGCAAGTCATTGTCAAAAAAAAAAATGCAAGTCATTGACCGACCAAAAATGCAAGTCATCGACCAAAAACTGCAAGTCATCGACCTAAAAAATGCAAGTCATTGACCATAAAAATTAAAGTCAACAACCAAAAACTGCAAGTCATCATCCAAAAAATGCAAGTCATCGACCAAAAAAGCTGCAAGTCATTGTTCAAAAAAATGCAAGTCATATCAATCAAAATATACAAGTAAGTCATTGGCCAAAAAATGCAAGTTATCGACTAAAAAGTTGCAAGTTCATCATCCAAAAAAGTGCAAGTCATCGACCAAAATGCTCAAGTGACATTGTCCAAAAAAATGCAAGTCATAAGCCTAAAAAAACGCAAGTCATTGACCAAAAATGCAAGTCATCGAGCAAAAAATGCAAGTCATCGACCAAAAAACTGCAAGTCATTGTCAAAAAAAAAAATGCAAGTCATTGACCGACCAAAAATGCAAGTCATCGACCAAAAACTGCAAGTCATCGACCTAAAAAATGCAAGTCATTGACCATAAAAATTAAAGTCAACAACCAAAAACTGCAAGTCATCATCCAAAAAATGCAAGTCATCGACCAAAAAAGCTGCAAGTCATTGTTCAAAAAAATGCAAGTCATATCAATCAAAATATACAAGTAAGTCATTGGCCAAAAAATGCAAGTTATCGACTAAAAAGTTGCAAGTTCATCATCCAAAAAAGTGCAAGTCATCGACCAAAATGCTCAAGTGACATTGTCCAAAAAAATGCAAGTCATAAGCCTAAAAAAACGCAAGTCATTGACCAAAAATGCAAGTCATCGACCAAAAAATGCAAGTCATCGACCAAAAAACTGCAAGTCATTGTCAAAAAAAAAATGCAAGTCATTGACCGACCAAAAATGCAAGTCATCGACCAAAAAATGCAAGTCATCGACATAAAAAAATCAAAGTCATCTACCAAAGAAATGTGACTAGCGAAAAATACGACATTTTGTTTTATATATACATATAAAAAATGCATATTAACTCAATGAGAATTATTAAAATTTTTAAGTTCGTTTCCCCAAAATGTCATTTTATATAAAAAGAGTTAGTTTCGTTGCCTATATTTCTGATTCCAAGTAAAGCTGGACCCTAAGGAAAACTGTTTTGGAATCCTTGGTAGCATGTCTATCCGGCCACTAGGTCCATTTTCCCCACAAGTCCATTTTTTATCCGATTGAGCCTCATTTTACTCATTTAAAGAAAACATTTAGCTTCGTCGCGTATATCTCCGGTCCCAAGTAACGCCCGGCAGAAACAAGAACTGTTATGGAATTCTTGATCCCACGGCTATCCAGTCCACTAGGTCCATTTCCCCCTCAAGTCCATTTTTTATCCGATTTAGTCTCATTTGTACAGGAGAAGGGTAGTCGCCGAACTTTGTATGTAGATGAGATGAAATAAACTTGCAATGGCCCCTTTCTTTAGTTATTCTAGTAATTCTGTGTAAATGTAGATTTGCTGAATCAGAAATCTCAATATGATGATAAAGGTAGAAAGTTGGCGAGTGTCAACCTTCATTGTTTTCTTGGATTACACGAATGACCTTAATGAACTCTCTTGATGCGTCATGAGGAGAATCTACCTATATTTTATTTAACGTTTACTTATAACTCTTTAAACGCCGATGACCCTATAAAGAGTCTTTCTTCTCTCTAAAAGCAAAAATTTAACATTTTAATTTCATCGAATTGGGGATATGAATGAAAGAATCTGTTGTCGAAGAACTAATATCGGTTTGTAGTTTGATTGTCGGGAAAACATAGGGCTGGCTACCTGCAGTTTTTTAATTACGCCATGAGAGGTGGATGGGAAAAATATCGCAGGAAAACATTTAATTTTTCCATTCAAAATAAAACAAAAATAAATAAAGAGATAGACCACAGGGGATGTGGGCCGGTAAAATTAGAATATTTTATTTTTAAATATTCGAAATGGTCTTGTTTAAAAAAACACCATAGCTTTAGTGCTTATCTCTTAATTATTACATACCCTTTTTTGAATGTAATTAAAAATCCATTAACTTTTTTTAAAAACGAAGAACAAAGAAAAGAAAAAGAGTTTCATTAACAGACCTATCTATCTATAAATACCTATCGCACCGGAAAAGTATGCCATAAAACGTTTTCAGGTTCAAGGAAAGGATATTTTAATGTTTAAATTTTTAATTTATTTTGCCTTTGTGGCACTTGCTTTTGGCCGTCGCCCATTAATCAATCGTCCCTTCCATCGACCTCGTACGACTACTACGCCGCCACCTAATCGCGCACAGTACTTGAAATTATGCACGTACAGCGATATTTCTTATGAAAAGTGTATGCACACCGCGATTGTGGGTCAAAACGATTCGGAGAAATTAAACTTGGATTGTGTTCGTGAAAGTGATCGTAACAATTGTATCCAATCGGTACAAGCTGGCGCCGCAGACATGGTAGTCATGACGGGTCACGGTTACAAGGAAGCAAGAAGGGCTGGTCTAAAACCTTTCATTTTTGCCAAAGAAGATGACAGTAGCCTATATATCGCTGTGGCTCCAAGAAACTTAACCCTGATTGGCTTACAGGAAGCACCCATGTAAGTTGGCATTGGAAAATGCGACAACAAGGAATTTTTTATTAACAGTGAGAAGGGTCAAACTTTTTTCATATATCCGTAATTCAGGAGGAGTGCTGAGAAACTGTTATGATTTCCTTGTAAATATCAGTTCCAAGTGAGATTTTGGCTATGAAGGTCGCATCTCTGTTATCGTGTTGATTGATGACAGTCCAAACTGTAGACCACAGCAATGCGTGGGGGATTAGGGGTATGTTTAATATTGTAATAGTTCGCCAAGTTAGCCTTGATAGTCGTTGACACTCCTCCCAACAACAAACCAGATAGTAGAGTTGTTTGGTTGGTCCTGCATTTTGGAAGAGAGTTTGACCCCTACGTTTGGATAGGTTTATTATCTAACTAACCGAAAACTACAATTAGGACCAGAGTGGCGTATTGAAACTTAAATCAAGACAACATAGATTAGAAATTACACAAATACAAAAGAAGGAGGAAAGATTATAACTACTCTGTGAACTTTTTTTGTTGGAACCGATTGTCCACCCATATTTGCTTCTGCTCCTCAGAGACCAGAAAGTGGAACGCCATTCGTGGGTAAAATCTGCGGATTTATTCATCTCTTGTCCGAGGTGTCAAATTCTATATCCAGCGATGCAGGGAAATGGATCACGCTAGGTTTGCAACCACGGCATTCAATTTCAAAGCGGATTTCAAACGATTATTCAATGGCTTCTGGTTGGAACCAAAAAAAAATTTTGGTTTTTGAAACAACGTCATATTATATTACAAACTTAAACTAGATTTTGAACCATTTTTCATTTAATTTGTGATATTTATTTCAGTTATGTTGATCAATCCGATCATCGTGCCTTCCATGCAGCCACTTTCTTCAATTTGGCAATGGGCCATGATATCTGTGCCTTCATGTCGAAGGTCTCTTTAGAACCCTACATAAGCATTGTGAATTCGGCCGATTATGAAGCGAATGATGATGAAATTCTTGTGTGTCCCAATCGTTTACCTGGTGAATTTTCAAATTATAAAACCTGCAATGTAGACGCTGGCCTACAGAGGGCCGTATTTATTAATACCAATTTAAGCGATATTCAAGAACAGAAAATACGCAAAGTATTTGATACGATTATGCAGAAATACGGAAATCAAAATGGTGATGATAAGCCTGGCGTATATAATTTCTTTGGTCAATTCAAGGGTCAAGATGATGTGATTTTTAAGGTGAGTTTCGAAGAGGCCCTCTTTCTGAAGGGGATTTCTTTTTATCAATTTCGGTATTCCGGTTTGCAATCAAATCGTGTTTATCAACAATTCGGGGGGAAATTTTTATGTTTCTATGTTTCTGAAATTGTTTGTGTGTGTGTTTTTTATGTTTCAGAAAAATACCATTTCGTTTGACTTAGAGCCGACCTATCGCAATGGTGTTAACGAGTCCATCTATAATCAATTGCACTGCGACAGTGATGATCAGTCCCATGATCTACGTTATTTGTTGTAATTGAAAACATTTTAATTGTTTTTTGGTTTTGTTTTTTATTTAAATAAATTTTCTTAATTACAATTATTTGAAAAATCTAAAACAAAAACAAACAAATAATGACAATAAACTCTCACCTGGCAATAATTATCAGCTGCTTCTTTCTTTCTCTATTCACATGAATTTTATTTATTATTTTTAATGCAATTAATTAATTTATTTATTTAAATTATTTATAAAATGATACATTTTTCGCTTGGCTTTGCATAAATCTTATCAATTTTGTTTGTTTTGAACAATTTCAAATAATTCGTCATCTAAAAGATCTTTTCTTTCTTTATTTCTTTCTTTCAGTCTTTTTTTTTTATAAATAATTTCTAAACTTTGACCTGACTGAATTGATTATAATTTCTCATTTTTTTTTTTTTTTTTTGTTCAGATTCTATGAATTTGAATTTCTTTTTTATTTTTTAATTACAAAATTAATTAAATTATTAAAATTTAATTTTCTAGAGAATTGATTACAAAATTTGTTTACCGTTGGGAATTTCCAATGCTTAGAAAACGATTTATTGAGAGATAATTGATGAAAACATCTGTTTAGATTTTTCCACCTTCCTGCCTGTTATAATTATACGAGGTTTGTTCAAAGAATAAAGTTAAATTTGTGTCACCTGGGGCTTATTTCAAGCCTTAACGTGCTTATGACAGGCACTTCTTAAGCCTTAAAGTCGCAAGCATATTAGGTAGGTAGGTAGAGGTGGCTGCCCATCCAAGCGAATCGGATGGACACACTTAGGCCACATAGGACCCATTGTGTTACCACAGTTTTCCGCTATCCCCTAGTCCCGAAACCACTCAAAGCTCTTAATGAAGCGACTTAAACTGCCAACGTCAATCCTTGACAGTTCCTCTAGACCATCTATATAGTAAGCACCTAAGTACTTCTTTCTCCGCTTACAAAGAGCCGGGATCTACCAAGCAGGTGAAATACAGTCTTCTCCTCTTCCTCATCTCTGCAGCTTCTGCAAGGTGTTCAAGAATAATGCACCTCGCATGCGTACCTATAATGCAATGTCCCGTAATGACCCCGACAACCACACTGAGCGCGCCTCTGTAGAGCCTAAAGGTTCTCATAGGGATGCCCAGAGTCGAGAATTCATCGGAGAATTCGATGGTTGTGCCCCGCCTAGCCAGTTCATCAGCGCTGCAATTACCCTGAGTAGCACTGTGTCCTGGTACCCGTTCGATATGGACATTATATCTTTCCGCTATCTCGTTGAGACATCTGCGACAACCGTACGCCGCTTTTGAGTTCTTAACGTTGGAATTTAGAAAGTATGGTAATGTTCCGAAAGCAAGTAAAGTGATGTGCATAGTTCTTATTACCACGTTTAATGCATATATTTTTGACTTCCCTTCAGTATGGCTTATTTATTAGTGAAGGAAAAGTCCCATGGCTCTTGCACAGATGCTTTGAAACACATCTTTTGTGAGTCATGGCGAAGCATGAGACTTTTTGCCGCAGATCCGATGTTGTTAATGAATCTATGGCGTCTGTTCGTCTTGTTTGGCATGTGTAGCAACTGTATTTCCTGGAGCTAACTCCGTTCTGCAGTGGTCTTACCTAAACTTGTGGTAGTTACAAGCTTAGGCAGAAGAAGAACGCGAAGATGGTTTTTAAGAACGTTATAAAAGAGGTTGTTGTTTCTCTTAGAGTCTGTGTTCTAGAATGGCGAACATTATTTGATAGTCGGATGCTAAGTCCCATTCGGTTTGGTCAATGACTTGCATTTTTTGTCAATGGCTTGCATTTTTTTAGTCAATGAGTTGCATTTTTCCGGTTGACGACTTGCATTTTTTTGGTCGATGACCTGCATTTTTTGGTTGAAGATTTGTTTTTTTTGTCGATGATTTGCATTTTTTTGGTCGATGACTTGTATTTCTGATCAATCAGTTGCATTTTTTCAGCCGATAACTTGCATTTTTTGTGTAAATGACTTGCACTTTTTGGTCGATGATAAAGATATTAGTTTCAGCGCCTATGTTAGCTTAGTCACCGATATCTCCGGTCCTAAATAATACATGACCATAATAAAAACTTTTTTGAAATCCTTTATATTAGAGCTATTCAACTCACTAGATTAATTTTTTACCTACAATTTCATTCAACAATATGGCGTAATCCTAATTAAAGGGTTGTAATAAACAATTAAGTAAGTGACTTCAGTTCTTTAATGGTGTACAGCTTTCTAAGATACTTGCTTATTGCATCGCTCTGCTTGCAATGTTAATAAGAAGGGTACATGATACAAGTATATGATCCTGCAAGAAGGTGGATCTGAACGCAACTGCTAATGCAGAACTGTGTAGGGTATAATTAAAAAAACATTTAAAATTCTTTCGGGAGTTAAATATTTATTTTTGTTTTTAAAACTGCTAAAATTTATACACCGCATCGGTACAGGGTTCTACACACATTCATCGCATCACCCTCTCGATGATCAAGTTTTTTTTTTTATTTGTTTTGTTTATTATTATGATTTTTGTTGTTGTTGTTATTGTTTATTATTTTGTTTAACAATTCTGATTTAATTATTTATTAAGTAATCGTCGTTAACTTGTTAGCCAGAAAACGAGAACAAATTCTCACTCATTTTGTTTTTATTGTTGTTGTTATTGGTTTTGTTGTTATTTTTTTTTACTGAATTTAAATGGAAAACCAGTGGTGGCGGCGGTTGGTAGTGGTTTTATTTTGTTTTCTTATGATCACGACAATCATAAATTATATGTGAGATCCCATCAGCTGCTGCTGCTGTAGAATAATGAACTAGAGACGACGGACTGATTGGGGGACGGGTGGGACGGTACATACACAATAATTGTCATTAATTTAATATTCTCTTGGCATTTCTTTGGAACAACTTGCTTCGAAATTATAGAAAAATTGCACGTTTTATTGTTCAACATTTTTTGTTCTCTTTATTTTCTTGTTGTCCATTTCAATTGAATCGAAACTGTAGTCGTCAATAGGTATCAATTAAATGGGGAAACACCGGTGGTTATCATAGCGATCAGAGTATATGTATCTAAGCGTAGGTGGTGGAAAACTGTTTATTTGTAACGTTTGAGAAAATCTTGAGTTTTAATTTTACCTACTACAACAACTGTTATACGGAGTCACTAATTGGGTTGTAATGACCTCCCACAAATAATTTGGACTTATTTTTTTAAATTGCCTCAAATAGCTTCTTTAAGGTTAGATTAGCTGTTATCAGTAGGTCTACACTGAAGCTATAATTGTCATTGTAATACTTCTAGGGTGATCAACCAACGCACACTGTCGCGAGCGTGGCCAAAAATGGTTAAAATCAATGTGGGAAATTCAATATTTTTTTAACTTTATCTTATAGAAAACACTTCAATTAGTTGATATGTAAAATTTTTTTATAAACTTTTGCGTAGTTTTTTAGTTATTGTATCTCAAAGTTAAGAATTCTCATGCAATATAGAAAATTTGTGCGAAAACTTGAAATTTGACATATTTTTGTCATAGTCAAAATTCAAAAATTCTTTTGGTAATGACTAAATTATTTGTAATAGAATTGTAATCCAGGTATGTAATTGTAATTACAACGCTATAATTGTTTACAAATATTAATCATATGTGAAATATCCTTAGCCAAAGTACAGGTCTTCAAAAAATTAAGATTTTCATACATTTATTAACTTCAGTAGTGAATTAAAAAAAAACACCCAATATCACTTTTGAAATTTTTTGATATTTTATTGCCACAAGTATGTACTTTAACATATATAAATTTCAGCTGCTTCTGACTGCTTTTGTGGGCGTTATAAATGTTTTTAGTGTCAGCATCATTGCAGATTCGTGATATTTTTGAGCAATGGGTGCAGCTTAAGAAAAATAATACAACAAATGTGTTGCATCATATTGTACAATTTGTGGAAAGTCGTCTTCAAAGATTTCTAGCAGATATAGAGAAGGACTAACTAAAATTCATTCTTTTAAAAATTAGTAATAATTCGACAAAATATAGACGTGGAAAAAGTAGGTTTGAAACTGAGTTGAGGAAGTGATGTAAATTTGTCTAGATCATCGATTTTTTTATTTAAACATAAATAAATTCAATTACGAACCAAGTATAAGTGTCTTTTCACTTATATGTATAAATTTAAGTATTTTAATATATATTAACAAATTTTAAATTGTTTAATAAAATATTGTTTAATTAGTATTTCAGCTATGGTAAAAATTTATCCTTATAATTTTCTAAGGATATACGGAATGTGAGAAAATTAAATTTTAATGAGTTAGTAAAACATTTAAATCATAATTTCCGATTCGAAAAAAGTATATATTCAACTTTTTTATGTCTTTTTGATACTTTTTTGAAAAAGGACATTTTTAAGGTGGGCGTATCCTTGCTCCAAATTGAACGAAATTTGGAGGAAGTATTAAGCATGTTAAAACTAATAAGTGTACCAAATTTTATTAACATATCTTTTTTTTTCCTCCAAGTTATAGCAATTTTTAATTTCAGGATATATGGGAAGGACACGAATCCTTCGAGTTTAAATGACCAAATTTTAAGTATGATTATGTTGTACCAATTAATATAGGTGTGCCAAATTTCATTACTCTACTATTACTCCTTCTATTTTTGGCCACTCGTTATATGAAATCGCGACAGTGTGCAACGCCTCACACTATATTTGTAATCCATGATAAGGATGAAACTAACTAGTTGTTCTAAAATATCGGACGTGGCATTTTAACATGCCATTTGTAATATATTTCAAATCCTATTAGTAGTAGTGATCTTCCAATAATTTCTGTCCCAGTTATCTTAGTACTTATAGCGTTGCTCATAAGCCACAATAAAAGGGAAATAACCCGATTAGTGAAACACTGGCCGATTAGTGATCATGCCTTCCGATTTAACATTGTAATGATGCACAAGAGGAGGAGATAGTTGAGCATTTTCCGTATCTATGCTCGGCATGCTAATTTCGTGTATTTCATACATAATATAAGCCAGTCAGTTAAAGTCAGGCATTTTCAAGAAGATTGAATGACATTTTAGGAAGACATTGATGTGATTACCAACCAGTCCACAATGATAGAACGGAAAACAAAAGAGACCGGTCTTACGTACTTACAACCTAATGTTGATGTTCTCATTGAAGTTTTTTAGATCGCATGTAAAGCTCAGATGAAGATAAGGATCAAATTGTTGGTTGAACCTATAAGTAATGCTACTGGAACATGATGTGCAGCAGGCCAGAGTCTCTGGCTGGTGTCTGACAGAATGGCACTCTCTATATAATATACCTTCGATCCTTCATTCCACAGAAATCTGTATTTAATTGAGCGTAGTTTCTTAGAAAATTTTACTCAAAATATCTGTTGAAAACTAGAAGGGTATCATATAATCCAACTTGACTGTCTCTAGTTGGCTTTAAGTTGTTTAGAAAATTTTCATTATGATACATTGTTGGTGGGCGTTAATTAGCTGTTGAAAACTTGTAAGAACTGGTATGAAATTATTGCAATTGTTTTGCACAACGATGATTTTAATTGTTATTCTAGTTACGAGTCATTTACGCTCATATACGTATCTATGATTGTATGTCATTATATAGTACAGAGGCATTATAATGAAATAATTCCATGAACATTTTTTTTTACATTTTTTTAATTCCGAAGTCATATTCTCGAAAAATCGTTGACCTGCATCAAGTTCATGCGCATTAATACATAGATGTATGTACTAATTCACAGTATGCAGTACTAATTGATGTGAGGATAATATATAAAAGTATGGTATGCCTGCTGATCAGTACAGCTCAGAAGAACAGCATTTAAACAGCGTTCGCATTTAGCTGCTCCAGTTTATAGGTAGTAAAGTCCACAGACTACCTTGAAATAAATTCTACGAAGTAAGTTTTATAAAGCCTATGTTGGCAAACCTTGTTTTCTTCCTAGATTGTCATGGACGGACATCGGTTTAAATTTCGAATGTACCGGATTTTCTTCTTACGTCCCATTTGATAACTCGGATTACCACCTAGTGATCTTTACCTTACCCTGCTTCTAAAATTAATTTTAATTTTTATTATTTTTCGTTTTAATGCTTGAAATGCCTTCAGATTTTTTGTTTTGAATTTTTGTTTGCCGGCCGGTAAATGCAAATTAGAAAAATAAATAAAAAAAAATTTAAAAAAGGAACGAAATGATGAATGATGAATGCTATTTTGTAAATAAAAAAATTGTAAAGAATTCATTAAAAATAATTAAAGAATAATAAGAATAATGAAAAAACAACAACAATTTAATTTAAATGCCATATGAATACACAAAGTAAGGCTGACTGACAGCGGTGCAAACAAATTTGTTTTCAAAACACTTGAAATGTAAGTTTGCGAATTCTTGATGCGGTGTGAATAGAAGAGGGGAAGGAGATAGAGATGAAAATAAAGATTGGCCCATGGTACAGAAACTCGAAAGAGATGATCTAATTTATAATTCTAAGTTACGATATGGCGATGTTTATCATATCGCAGACATGGAGGGATTAGTATGAGCAAGAGAGATGAAGTCTCATCTCTCAATAGTAATTTGCAACCAGACCATTTAGAGCCTTGCTAATCGAACTAATTATACACTCTTCGACTTATAAATACTGTCCATAAAGGCTATAGCAGTTGGGAGCTACTCCAGACCAATGCTAAACACTTAATTATGAGATATACAGTCTTTAAATTTGTTAGAATATATTTTGAACACCAATAAGCTCTGTCCCGCTTTCTTCTTTTTTGTGTTTTTTCACGCACGAACTTCATTATTAATATCATAAAAATCATATGGACTGGACTGTTTAAGAAGCAAACAGAGTGCAGTAATGGGCAGTACAAATATACTAGAGTTAGAATATTTTGATGTTCTGGACTTTTGATGTCCTTTGCGACCTACATACATACATACAGTTATGGACAAATAAATAGGGTCACTCAAAATTATTAAGAATAAAGCGAAAAAAAAACAAAAAATTTGAAATGCATTGGGGGTTTATTTATTTCATATTATTGCTATGTTTATATGTCTTTGCCATTTATATTAAAAAAAAGAAATCACAAAAGACCTAGAATGTGACAAATTGTCACGAACAGGCAGTTAGTCCTGGTCCTCATGCCCGCCTCATTTTTCGGTTTATTGGTGGTGTGAGGAGCTAGGTCATAATCCTGACTGAAGAGTTGTAATGACCAATTATGTATGTATGTATGTAAGTAACTAAAGAAGATTGATTGCTCTACTATCTTGACTCTGTGGAGGTTTTCATTTTAAAGATTACACTCACGATTTCACTTCAGAAGAAATATTCCAAATAAATATTTGCACAATCTTTACATAGTCAAACTAAAATTTGTTCAAGCATTTGCCATTATTTGATGATTATTTGTTCTTAATTTGTTTTTTCCATGAAATTAAATTAAAAGTGGTATTCTTAACGATTTCTGATATATTTTACGAGTCTCTCGATTTCTATTATTTTCTTTATAATTAACGTTGCGCACTAAAATTGTATCACATCGTGGATACTAAAGTTATTAAAATCCATAAATTTAAATTTCTTTTTTTTTCATTAAAAAAACGTGAAGTTCTTATTATCTGTGGAATATTTTTGTCATTAGTTTTTCTCAATTTCTTTTATTTTATTTTTTATTATAATTTTAGTAGTAATTCACCATTAACGGTAAATCTTCGATCTGCGTCACATTTTACACTTGGTTTTTATGCCTCCTTTAATTTTATTCACAAAATTTTCGTATTTATTTAACTATTCAAAAAAGTATTTTCAGGAATTTTCAAAAATGTTTCAGAATTTGTTAATATGTATGTTTATACTTTTTTCGGCACATAATTTTATCTTTCTCAAAATTTATTTTTCTTAATTTGGTAGCACACTTAAAACTGTTCGTTTATTTATTATTATAATGTCTCTGGCTGTTTATATATGATAATCAGGTGTACAACTCGATTATAATTCATTGGAGATATCGACACTAAATACTAAAGAAATACTCTATTTAAAAAGAGGAGTATTAGCTGAGAGGGTCTGGAGTATACGGAAATTGCTTTTTAACGTAAAATTTCCTTTAAAGGTTTCCAAGACGATGTATTTCGAAGGAAGTTAAAAAACTTAGCCACTGCTAAGATGCCATAATATCATTCATTGGTTACACATACATAATTGATCATTACAACCCTTCAGTTAGGATTACGACCACCTATGTATGTTGTGTGTGTTAATTTTATACATGAGTGTTGGGATCTAGACATTAAAGTCGGCTCCGAATGACAGATATTGGAGAAACTTTTCATGGTAATTTTATTTGCTCTTAGAGTTAAAGTTAGAGTAGAGAAAAGAACAATATGAGCCTGCATACATGAATAATATGAATCCTTTTCTTCCCTTCTTTTGTTGTACATTTTTTTTTTCGAAGATATTTATTTTTTGATAAGCTTTGCAAGCAAGCCTGTTCAAAATAAATTCAATAATTTATTGGAGATGGAGTATCGAATGAATGAAAGAAAAGAAAAAAAAAATATTCGAATTAAACTGACAAGAACAAAAAAAAAAAAAGAGAACAATAAGAAAAAGAATATTGAAAATGCATTTCAGGAATTAATAAATCAGGTCTATTCATTATGACTGTATACGAAAGTGTTACCCCATGAAATGGCTAAGAGGAATAAATTAACAAATAAACAAAAAACAAACAAAAAAAAAAAAAATTAATTAAAACAACTATAGTTGATGCATTGGCATGCATATCAATACTCACATATACATATATACATAGTACATACATACGTATGCACGGAAATATACTTGAATGTGAACAGTGATTAGAATACAAAAAAAAGAAAAAATAAAATTCAGATAAAAAATAGTGAAATATTGATATTAAACGTTAGAGATTAATTATAGAAATCAAAAGGATTCCAAGCAATATCTACAACCATTGTTAATTGCCATTAGAGGCATACAATTCCATAGAAATGTTATGTAATCTTGTAATAACCCACTAGCATTACTCTACTATGTTTGTCTCAGCTAAACAAGCCGAACCTATCCGTTTTTGCAGTCATGTGATGGTAGAAAGTCGCCATAGTACAGTTGTTAGTGTTTTGGCTTATTAGCTGCGAGCCTGTGATTCAAATCCCAGCTCAGACATCTCGAACGAAATGAAATATGGGAAATATTTTTTCGGCGACTGTCTCCCAGCAGTCTTCTGACAAAATCTGTGCGAGTGAGAAAAAATTTGCTATGAAAAGTTTCTTGAAAATCCATCGTCCGGAGTCAACTGTAGACTGTTATTCATGGATGAAATTAACATATGCACATCGTGGGTGGCGTAAAAAGGAAGCCAGGCTGTAATCCTGACTGAAGGATTGGAATGACCAAATAAGTAAGTTAGTGCCTAAACAGATTATCAAGTACAAGATTCAAGGAGAAATCTAATAAATGGTTTAAGATCTTTAACGAACCAGTGCAGTGACTTCTATTAATCTTAATATTGGCTTATCTTGTCTCAAAATATTATTCTTTTACAAACCGGAAAAGAAAATAAAAGTTTCTTTCACTTAAAACACTGTACATCGAACACTTGCACAATTAAATGGAAATGAAACGAATTGAAATGAAATTATAAATTCAAATTTCCTGTACCGGTTTAACAATACTCGTATATGTAACTAAAATTCAAGTTCATGCCCTTCAAACTACACTCTAGAAGTGATCCTTAAATGGGCATTTATTATCTTTCCATTACTAGACATATTTACGGCCTATTCCATAGGCTGTTATAATTTCAATTTTTTAGAATTGTAATAGAAAACAAACAACTCGGGTTTTGGGTTAAATTTTGAATTCAATTTTAAGAGTCACGTTGTTGGTTGGTTGGTTGGCAAACCAAAAGTCTGAATTCATTTCAAATTGCTTTTAAAGCTGAGGATTTGGATTGACACAACAATGGCACGATAACCACAACAACAATATTGACTATAAAATGCATTAAACAATTCTCTCATTCTCTCTCTCTATCTGTCACTCTAAAGAACAATTGTTAATGGTCGTTTTAAACTTGGATGGATGGATGCAATAAAAAAGCGATCTTTAAAGTCTTTCTGATGTTGTGGTTGTTTTTTGTTTTTTTTTTTTTTGATATTTTCTGTTTGTATTTACGAAAAAATATAATAAAAAACAAAAAAATCAAAAATAAAATAAAAACAAATTGATTTCAGACTTTTAAACACGTACTACATACATACATGCATACAACAGAGAGGTGAATCCCAGACCACAAACAAAACGAACAGATGATGATTTGTTTTCTTTGTATAGAAGTCAAGCAGTTTCAATCATAGAGATACACTATATTTATTGCAAACAATACATACATACATACATGCATAAATGCGAGTACAAATATACATATATGCTGACATTCACATTTACATGCTTAATTTGTAGATACTTGTAGAACGACAACACAAAACAACACAAACTAAGACAAGTTGTAGACCCCCGGCATTTTCTTGGGGTATATAAAGAAACTGGCTACACTCAAACCGCAAGCAGTTTAACAAGTGATCTCAGTTAAAGCACAGAGAGAGCGAGGATCTACACAAAACAAGCAGCTTTTCAAAATGACCATAAAAAATTTCCTAAAATTGGCCGCATTACTGGGCGTTTTAGCTTTAGTAAAAGCCGAGGAACAAACATGTAAGAATTACAAAAATAATTATAAAATTTATTATAAATTTAAAAAGATTATTATTTTTTTTTAATTGAAAGAAATAATAATTTTTTTAATAAAATATTAAATTTTAAAAATAATAAGAACACAAAATATAGTTCAATATTTTTTCCTTAAATATAAAAGCAATTTTATTTATTTTCTTTTTATTTAAATTCTTTTTTAATATTTAAAATACTTTTAAAAATTTTTTTGTCAAATTAAACATTTAAATTTAGCTAAAAAGTATATTTCAGAATTTAATTTTTATTTTAAAATTATATTTTATTTAAACCTAGATTTTTGTTTATTTTTTATTTAAATTAAAATTTAAAACAAAAAAAAATACAATTTTTTTTTAAATTTTAAATACATATTTTAAATCAAAATTCAACTTTTTTTTTATTATATTTTAAATCAAATAATTAATTTTATTATATTTTATTTATTTTGAAAATTTTTGTGTCTTTCTTTTACAGATCGCATGTGCGTACCTCAGAAATACTATGAGGATTGTTTAAATTTGCTTAAGGATCCTTCGGAGGCTGGTATACGCATGGAATGTGTTGCCGGCAGAGATCGTATCGATTGTTTAGACAAAATCAATCAACGTAAAGCTGATGTTTTGGCCTCCGAACCAGAAGATATGTATGTAGCCTATCATACCAAAAATTCCGACTATAAGGTTATTTCCGAGATAAGAACCCAGGAAGATAAGGACGGTAAGTACAACAGAAGTGAAAGTGAAAATTAGAAAAAAAACCTCTTAAATATATAAAAAGCCAGAGACATTATAATAAATAAACGAACAGTTTTAAGTGTGCTACCAAATTAAGAAAAATAAATTTTGAGAAAGATAAAATTATGTGCATATAGACTGGCCGACAAAAGTGTACATACGACAAATTCTGAAACATTTTTGAAAATTCCTGAAAATACTTTTTTGAATAGTGAAATAAATACGAAAATTTTGTGAATAAAATTAAAGGAGGCATAAAAAACCAAGTGTAAAATGTGTTGCAGATCGAAGATTTACCAGTAATGTTGCATTACTACTAAAATTATAATAAAAAAAAAATAAAATTAAAGAAATTGAGAAAAACTAATGACAAAAATATTCCACAGATAATAAGAACTTCACGTTTTTTTAATGAAAAAAAAGAAATTTAAATTTATGGATTTTAATAACTTTAGTATCCACGATGTGATACAATTTTAGTGCGCAACGTTAATTATAAAGAAAATAATAGAAATCGAGAGATTCGTAAAATATATCAGAAATCGTTAAGAATACCACTCACTTTTAATTTAATTTCATGGAAAAAACAAATTAAGAACAAATAATCATCAAATACTGGCAAATGCTTGAAAAAAAGTTTAGTTTGACGATGTAAAGATTGTGAAAATATTTGATTGGAATATTTCTTCTGAAGTGAAAACCGATAAATGAGGCGGGCATGAGATAACCAGGACTAACTGCCTGTTCGTGACAATTTGTCACATTCTAGGTCTTTTGTGATTTCTTTTATGTAAACAATTGGAACGGAAATTTTAATCGACTTTAAGATGGTATATCTGTTGATTTTCTCCTCAAAATTTTAATACGACAATCGAGTTTTTAGATTAGGACATATCGCTTTAAGTTTGAATTAAATATTATAGGGACTGTTTTTTTCAACTTTAAAGATTTCAATTCGTTTAGAAATCAGGCCACGCCTACTTTATGCTTTTATTAAAACAAATTGTGTATCCTTCCAGTATTTCTGAGTAATTCTTGAATTTAATTTAATTTTCTAGCTGCTTTCCGTTACGAGGGTATTATTTTGGTTAAAAAGAACTCCAACATTCACTCACTAAAGGAATTGCGTGGTGCCAAATCTTGCCACACCGGTTTCGGTCGTAATGTTGGCTTCAAAATCCCTGTTACCAAATTGAAGAATTCCCATATCTTGAAGGTATCCATGGATCCTGAATTGACTGCCACCGAACGTGAACTGAAAGCCTTGTCTGAATTCTTTTCACAATCCTGTTTGGTTGGCACTTACTCGCCATATCCCGAAACTGATCGTTTGTTGAGTAAGTAGAACTTTTTCAGTCCAGATTTTTTGGAGTAAGCATGTAACGGTTTTTTATTTCACAGAAAAGAAATATCCCAACTTGTGTGCCTTGTGTGAGAAACCCGAAGAGTGTAACTATCCCGATAAATTCTCTGGCTATGATGGCGCTATACGCTGTTTGGATAAGGGCAAAGGTGAAGTGGCCTTTACTAAAGTGCAATTCATTAAGAAATACTTTGGCGTATGTATTCAAACATTAGAATTCAAATTTAAGGCTCAAATTTTAATTTCTGCATACGAAAAAAAAAACATCTCTTTTCAGATGATACCCGGTATTACAGCTGAAGGTGATCCTTCTGAATTCGAATACCTTTGCGAAGATGGCTCCAGACGTCCTCTTAACGGCCCCGCCTGCTCTTGGGCTCAACGTCCCTGGACTGGTTACATTTCCAATGTTGATGCTGTTAGTGGCGATGAGAAGTTACACAATTTGCAACATCGTTTAGAGAAGTTCTTTGAAAATGGCTTACACGCCGAGAACAAAGAAGCCGCCTCTCACTTGTTGATCAATCCAAATGCTGTCTACCATAGCAAACCCCAGGCTGTTGACCCTAAGGAATATTTGGAAAAGGCTGGCTACAAAGATGTTATTGAACGCGATGGTTCTGCTATTAGAAAAATGAAGTGAGTACAAAAGTGCAAGCAACAAACAATTTCAATTAACGATTGTTGCAATTGCAGATAGATAACGCAAACATTTTAATTGCCTCCATAATAATTATAATATGAATGAGACAATGAAAACATTTTATTTTTAATTGAATTTTTTTTTTTTTTTGCTTTCCTCTTTGTAGAATGTGTGTCCAAACCGATGTTGAAATGCAAAAATGTGATACCATGCGTCGTGCTGCCTATTCCCGTGACATTCGCCCCGAAATTGAATGTGTACAAGAGAAGGATTGCGTACTTGCCGTTAAAGATAACAAAGCTGATATGGTAGCTGTACCAGCTCAAAATTATAAGGAAGCTCGCGCTGAAAAACTTAAACCCATCATATATGAAAGTTATGGCCCCAACAATGTCTATGTAGCCGTTGTAGACGCAGCCTTAACCAAGGAGAACTTACAAAGCATGCCCATGTAAGTGAAGTCATTAAATTAAAAAAAAAAAGAATTTCGTTTTTTAATTTTTCCCAATTAATTATCTTTATAGCCACTATAATGGCCAAGATCAACGTGCTGTAAAAGCCGCCGCTTATCTTAACAAATTGAGAGGCATTAACACCTGCCAGACCACTCCCTCTTCGGAGAAGAACATTATGATTGTCAATGCCCAACAATTGGAACAATACAAGAACAAGCAACTGTTGTGCAGCAGCTTGGATAAGAAACCAGTTACCGAATGGCAGTCTTGCAATTTGGAGGCCAATCTTCCCGTAGGCGTTTTCATCAGAGAAACCATGACTCCCGTGGAACAGGAAACCATGAAACATTTGTTCATTTCGTTGTCGGATAAATTCGGTACCAAAGGCAAATTACCCGATGTATTCACTCTCTTCGGCCAATACAAGGATAACGAACACAATGTTCTGTTTGCCGATGATGCTGTTGAATTCGTTACCGAATTGAAGAATCCCAATACCAACGAACAGACCTACAATGGCTTGAAATGTGATACAAATACGATTAAGAAAAATTAATTTAATTAAGACCGCTGTCGTGTAATCTAAAAGACACTCACGCTCAAAACATATGAAACGATTTTATTTTAATGCACTTTTATAAAAAGTTTAAGAATAAAAACTAAAAATTATTCATTAACTAAAATTCATTGTTTTATTTGAAATTCAATAATACCGCCTAACGGATGTTATTATGATCATCTAACCTTTGAAATTATTCAAAAGCCTTTAGTGGTACAACTTTGACTAGAACACTACAATGCACTTCAATTCTTACAGAACTTTTAATCAAAGTCCACCTCTTACAATGGACATTTCAATTATTTATAGTTCTCGTTCTCCTAGGTAGTGTGTCGGCATATTAGTCGTTAGGTCGTGTAGCAACCCCTGGCTCAAACAACTCGAACAAAAAGAAGTATAAAAAATATTTCTTCGGCAACATCCTCTCCAGCAAAAACTCTAATGTAAATGAAATTGCCATGAACAGTTTTAAAAAAAATCTATCGTTCGGAGCCGAAATTAACCCACACAAAATGGATCGTGTTAGAATCTAGGTCGTTATCCTCCGTAAAGGGTTGTAATGACCAGTCAAGTAAGTAAGTATAGTTCTCGTTGTTCAAATTGTATTATGATCCTTTTTGTGTTGCGAATGGTTGCATGTATTAAAATATGCTTGATGTATGAGCCTACAGCCCCGCTCCTTAACGCCGTTTTTATATGTGTTGGTAATATCTGTTTTGTTTAGCACAGCAACACATCAAACTTGAACCTTTAAACTGCATTTTATTGTTGTTGCGAACAGGAGTATTTTAATATTCTTCAACCTCTTCTCAGTCTATACGTGTGAGTATAGTTTTACCAACACATTAACAAAAAAGGCGAGTTTGATCCATTATTCGGCGCGTGGCCGGGCAACTTAAGCAAAATATTTCTCTGCAACGCAGGTTTGCTGCTAAAGCTTGCTTTGTATTACGTACACAATATTTGCAATAATGCGTTTAGTAAGTCGACAATTCTTTAGGGAAAAGATCTGCGATGGAAAAAGTTCTGGTATTGACTAATACACTTGAAAATCATCTTCAAGATCTCTATGGATACATTCCATTTATTTATTTATTATTCCAATCACTTGGATATGTAATTGAAGCTTAATGACTTAAGTGATCCACTCAGCTAATATCGGTTTGGAGATCACCTACTGATAGCACATGATTAAGAATTTTGATGATACGTATGGGAAGAATCTCTGCTCATTTAAAAACAAAAAAACAGGATTAATAATGTAAACAAATTTTGTTAATTTCCTAAGATCTTTTCTTTTTTCTTAATGTGATTTAAAATAAAACAATTTTTAATTATAATGATTATATAATATGTAATAATAATATTAAATATACCTTTTTTATTTCATTTTATTTTATTTGTTATTAAATGTCAAGCTCTACATGTGTAAAAATTTATCAACGATTTTAATTTTAATATTAATTTTAATGGAAACATAAAAAGTGTTTATAAATTTCAGAGAAAAAAAAATAAAAATAATAACAGAAGAAATAAGAAAATATAATTAAACTCTAATAGAAATAAAAATATTATAATAATAAGAGTAATAATTCATACAAAACATACATAACATACATATAAGATAATATAAAATCGTTAATTGAACATTAAAATCTTTTCAGTTTCAAGAAAAATTCCTAATAAACGTGGTTACATATAGTATAACATTAGCAATTCATTAATTAATTATTGTTTTCATTTATTATATATTTAGATTTGTTTTCTTTTTTTTTGGAAAATAAAACAGCCGGGTAACACGGCCTATATATCTTAAAACTCTTTGCAATTTGCAAAAGTTCTCTTAAAGAAATGAATTACATTTTGGCTGACCCTGCTGCACCTTCTGGGCCATTCTCACCATCACTTTTATTATTGGGATCGGATTCCTCCTCCGAGTAATCCTCATCATGAGTGTGGGTTACAGTGCGCGGTGTACTCGGGCGGGTGTGAAGAACAGTGGATGTCTAAAAAATTAAAATTAAAAGTCATGAGTTTTTTATAATCAAATCGATATTATTTCTTCCGAATGTACCCTTTCTTCAGGTTCTTTCTTGCTTGTTTCGGGTGTTTGAACCGCTTTAGCTGCCGCCACAAATTCGCCAATTTTACCGTCTGTTAATGGTACGTTACTGCCTGCAGCCGCTGTATTGCTATCAGTTTTAGCTCGGACCCTTTGTATCATGGGTGTTTCAATTTGGAATCTCTGTTCATGGGCAACCGTGGATTCGTGTGGCAAAAGCATGGCTGGGGCACGGAACATATAGGAGAAGGGATAATAAATGAAATTCAAGAAGGTGGCTGCATACAAATCAGCATATCTGACCACTTGACTGGAAAAGAAGGTCTGTCGAGAGCCAGAACGGAATAGAGAACCCATCATGCCATATGCCATATCCATTTTATGGGTAACATCACGTATGGAAGCGCGTAATTTCGATATATCGGGTTTTTCTTTGGTGCTTGAATCAAGATTTCTAAAGGAAACAAAAGACAAAAACAAATTTTCAGTTAAAAAGATTCTTTTTTGTCATTTTAACAAAAGACAACCCCTTAACTTACTTATACATCTCGCCTAATTGACAATCCAATTGTTGTAGTTCGGCGAAAAATTGACATTTATCAGTCCATACATGCAGCTCTTGTACTAGTTCAGGCACTACCAAAAATGTACGCCAACCGCGTATTTTTTTCGATTTCAAAATATCACCGAATATATGATCACCAATGTACAATACATCCTTGCCCTTGGCATTAATAAAATTGGTAAAGACCTCACAAGAACCACCCGAATAAACTTGGCCCGGCTGTAGGGGACCAATGTGTGTACCAATTTTCAAAGCTCCCGTTTCTGTATCGACTTGTCGTAAAATGGTTCCCTCACCAAAGAACAAAGGTTTACGGGCATCCACTACAATGACATCGAAATAGGTTTTCCAATCACGGTGTGGTTCTTCGGGTTTGGCACCATGGGGAAAATCGAAAATGTACGTCATTATTCTGTTAGTGAAATTGTAATCACTGTTGGTGAGTAAAAATACTTTGGCACCTGATTCACGTATGCGCGCTAAGACCATGGGTAGACGAGGATCTTTTTTCACATAGTAGTCGAGGTTCTGAAAATGGGAAATTCAGTATTTCATCGAAAACAATAAAGAGAGTAAAACTACTTACCTCTACAGTACGTTTCTTTAAATCACCCTGTATGTGAACCCAATCAACGGCACGACGCACATCTTGGAATATGGAATTGAAAGACATAAACAACTCGCCTGCCTTAACGCCAGTGCGATCCCTAAAAAAAATATATCCAACAATAAATATCAGGTTTTTAGAAACAATGTCATTATTTTAGACCCTATAAATAAAAGGAATAAAACGCTAGCAGTTGGAACCTTGAAAGTCAATATTCCGATTGAAATGCAAGAGGTAATTAGCTCTTGCATTAATAATTCGAAATTAAAATACTCTCTATAAGGAAGAATTGTTCTAGGCAAAATAATTGCTTGTGATATTTGTTGCAACAAGTTGAAGTCGCCGTGGTCTAGTAGGTAGTGTGTTGGCTTATTAGACGAAAGGCCCGAGTTCGAATCCCAGGCCAGACATCAAAAACAAAATACAAAAAGTATTTCTTCGGCGACTTCCTCTCAGCAGATTTCTGGCAAAAACTCTGAGAGTAAAAATTGACATGAAAAGCTTCTCAAAAAATCTGTCGTTCGGAGTCGACTTTAAACTGTAGGTCCCGCCACTCATGTATAAAATTAACGCACACAACATGAGTGGTGTTGAGAAGCTAGGCCTTAATCCTGACGAAGGGTTGTAATGGCCAATTATGTATGTATGTATTTGTTGGAACATAATCTCCTCTTTCTTATGGTATTAAATTTTATTTTAAAAACAACAACAAATCGTGATTGTACTTACTCAGTATATTCCGAACTATTTGTAAAGAAGTCCACTAAACAAGCCAATAAATAAGTTTCTGGCAAATTGAAAAGAGTGTTCAAAACATAAACACGACACTCGTCTAATTTTAAAAATTTATTCGGATACAATTCATAAACTTGAGAACTGAAATTAAAATTGAAAGAAAAAAGAGAAACAGAAAATTAATGAAGAAGTCCATTATAGTGGGTGGGCAAAAATTAAAACTTACTGTTTTAAAAATTCAAAACCATGGCAACAAACTAAAATATTGCCATAGGCATCAACTTTCAAGAGATTGCCGTAGAGAGTATCAAACCATAGGCCACGTATGGGAAATGAGGGATCATATTCGAATTGCATAATTTCTTTGGGATAACCCATGCTAACCAAACGTTCTTTGACCAAATCGAAGCCCAATTGTTCATATTGTGGAGATTTGTATTCTGCAAAAAAATAAAAAGATGGCATTTAGAAATTATTCGTCTAAAGGCTCTAACATTTAGCGATTGAAAACTTACCAGCCAAAGTGTAATCCATATCAAAGCCATAGAATTTAATGTTCTCCAAATGTAATGAGCGATTAACGAAAATTCTGTAAAATAAAAACAAAACGGATTTATTAAAAATAACAGCATACTTTTAGGGTAATAATAATAATATTTCCAACAATATTAAAAAGATCAACTCAGTTCTTTTGGCACTGTTTTCAGAGGTTTTTAAGATTAAAGGTTCATATTGTGAAAGAGAGTAGACTTTTATTTGTTTCGCTTTTGCGAACTTTTTTTTTTAAATACTTCATATGTTTTATGCAAGAATAGAATATAGATTTTAATTTTGAGAGGAACTATATTGAATCCTTTTAAGGACCACAGCTTTATTAAGTTATTCAATAAAAAAAAAAGATCGACAACTCTTTGCTGGCATCACTTTTGGTGAATTTAAAAATTTGCAAATTCTCAACACTGTTAAATACAAATATTAGTTGTTAATTTTTCGATTGTTTTAAATTATCATTTAAATTATTAAGACGTCAATTAATTGTCTAGTGGTAATGAATTTCTTAAATTCATTGCGTGCGTATGTATAAGTTTTACTTATTTTTTTTTTCTTTGTAATCAGTTGTGATGTTTTGCCTTAAAAAGGTTATCGGATTATCAAACACAACAAAACAAACAAAAACAAATTATTTAAAAGCAAAATATTTTGATTTTTAAAAAATTGCAATGTTTTGTAATTAAATTTTAGAAAAATTAAAAATTTCGTTTTCTTTATAAAATCTATAAATTAAGGATTTTAAATGGTATTTTCATTATTCTTACATTTGCGGTTAGGTAGAGATTAGTTAGTCAAAGATGCAAAATTTCCAATAAAATTTTAATGAGTTTAAGGTTTGCGGTTAATTTTATTGTTGTTTTCAAAGTACATCACGGAAAGGTTGTTTACAGTCACAGAAAATTTTTAATAAAAAAGTTAAGTTTACTGTATATTGTCCTCTTTAAATAGTTCAAGAACTAAGATACTAGATAAACAGTAATGAAGTGATCTTATTTGAAATCATCGTAACCAAAACAAACAAACGTTTTTGATAAAAAGAATAATGCGCCTTTTTAAATGACCACAACTGTTAGCTCTCTCTCTCTCTCTCTCTTAAAGGTCGCAGTTTAAATTGAATGAGGCAGGCTGTACATAAAAAAGGAAAATGATTTTGACTTGAATTATGTTGAATCGTTGTAATTACGTAGGATTAACACCAATTCCACTTTCTTTTTTGATTTCAGTTTAATATTAATAACGATGATGATGATGATGACAATAAAGCTGCTTGTTTGCTGATCGCGATTAGACAATAGCCTGGCTGGATATTTTTATTTTTGTAATTCTGCTCTCATCACATACATACATGTTGTGTTTTGCTTAAGGCCTAACAAAACAATTGCAAATGAATTCAGATTCTCTCATTGGGCTGATGAAATAAGCAACAACATATTATTGTATACATAATAAGGTCAACCACAAAATTGCCTTCCTTTCTTCTGCCGTTGCTCTTTGGAATACCACAGAGATAGGACGAAGAAGAAAGAAACCGAAAACAAAACCTCACATAGCAAACAACAGCATTTTTATGTTGACAATAAAATAATATTTAAAATATTAAATCTTGATAGCTTTGCAACCCTAAATAATATTATTAAGATGGTGGATTCCAAATATGAATGTGACACAAACATAGGCGGAGCTGCTGGATAGAGGCACATGATTGTATTTATACAAAAGAATAGGAGTCAGTAAAAAAATAAATGATTAGCCTAGATACTTTACAGCTATAAAAAGAATAATTCTTTGGCTTCACTTTTTGATTCGATATTATAATAGGTACCTCAATCAGCAATAGAAAGCTTGTGGAATAAAGCTTTTGTTAAGGGGACCAAGGATTCTAAAACAGTTTTCGTTACGATCGGGCCTTACTTGGAACCGGAGATATAGGCGACGGAAAATAAGTAAGCGTGAGATTTTGCCATTAAAAGACTTATGGACAGTCTAAGATAGCACCGCATATTTAGAAGCTTTTCTTTTTACCTATGTCGATATGCTCCTTAAAATCGAATTTCGATCATTCCTGTAGATTCCAGATTTTGTGCAAATCTCTAGAATGAAAGGTACTGTTCCTGGCAGAAAACATAACTTTAACGGTTGTAATAGAAATAGATTGGGAGCGAAAAACAATATAGTGAACTGGGCAACAATCATTTTAGGAACAAATATGGATAAGGATTAATTTTTCTTATCCGGCTGTATTTAAGGCAAGCAATACAGACTTTTGCGACTGCCAAATTAGAATTAACAACGACAACATGAAGCATTTTAAAGTCAATGATAGTGTGACAGGTATGAAAGATATGAGTTTCAGTGTTTTTAATTCAAATATGTAGGAGAATCTGGAGCCTACTTTCATTGTTTAACTTTTATAAATTGCTCATTAAATTTTATTTAACACTGACCTTTTAGGTCATTCTTTTCATAGCATTTTTTACCCTTTAGTATATTTTTTTTATTTAAATTAATTCCATTTAAAAATATATGTACAAGCTAGAAAAAAATTGAGTTATTTAGAAGGAATACAAAAACAAAAAAAAGGCTTTATTGAACACAAAATATTAGTCGAACAGCCTTAAGGATTATTTTTTAACTGACAAGACAAATTGTAATTTAAGGCCTATGTGGTCTAAAGTGCCCTTTGTGTTTTATTATTAGGCTTGACAATAAAATAATAAGTATGTAGTGTGGTGTACATACTTCACTTTTATAAGTCACATTTAAACGAGTATTGTGACACAAACAATTGGCTTAAATATTAAAAAATAACACAGTTTTAAATGGAATTAAAATAAATTTGTTTTAAATATTTTTTAAAATCTTTTATTAACTGGAGAATAAATAAATTAAAGAAGAATAAATAAATAAATATATATGTACATATAAAAAAAAAAAAGAAAAATCTGACAAGATTGTAGAAAATATTGGATGTATTGCAGAATGGTAGTGAGAGAAAAGTACAATGAATTTGAATTTTCACGATAATATTTACAACTACATAAAAACAAATTAAAAACTTAATCAAATGCTTCAAGATTTAATAAATAATAATTATAGGTTATAATGAAAATGTTTTCATTGAAGAAACTAGAAACGCTATCGAAATTAAATTGATGTAATCAGCCCTCCTCTGATTGGTTAGTGCCAAAAATTAGTTACGAATCATGGTTTATTTTATTGTGATGATAAAACTTTGGTCTAACCTCGGAGAATCAAACTGCAAAAGACGACAACAAATTCAATAAACTGCCAAAGTTGTATAAGAGGTGCGGACGCATACAAATTTAGGCAAAAAATGTACGGTGTGCTACTGGATCATGAAGTCGCCGTGGTCTAGTAGCTACTGTGTTGGTTACTTTCAATTTATTATTGCTTTATTGCTGAATTTGCCTTAAGAAAATGATTCATTTAATAGCTTAGTAAAGTTCTTTATCTTATTCAAGAATGTATGTACATATGTATGTTAAACAAACAGGTGGTTTCCCAGAATTCAATCGTGTTCAAAGTAAAGTCGATTCGAACTATAGATAGTCATTGCGTAAACGAAAATAAATATTGCCAACTTTAATTCAATTGAAATCAAATGGATGTGAAATAAAAATAAAACTGAATTTAATTTTTTATCTTTAAGTGGCTTCTTATAAAAAGGTTACGCACAAATTAAATCAACTACCTATAATGACATTTCATTAGCAGACATTCAACCAATACATTAATTCTCATTACATTAATTATCAGACACTTTTCCCAATTGCAAAAACTTGTAAACGGCAAAAAACAGTGGCAGTAAATAAAACAGCAGACTGACTGATTGGCTTATCATCATCGACAGAAATCTATAAAAAAAAAAAATGAAAATCAAATTGTATTTAAATTCACTAATCTTGCTGATAAGAATCCGCTTACCGGCCATTTCATGGGGAACATGTATAAAATCAAGCGAATAATTTCAATCAAATTTAGTTCGTTTTCAAGCAGAGAAGCGGAAATTAAAACGTAATTTAAAAACGGGACAAAGTAGAACGCGATACAATATGAATAAATTTTTAGTTTTGATTATGGCCTCTTTGGCTATTTTGTGTTTGAGTCATGAACTTGAAGCGGCCAATGTGCCTTTGGCTTCCATGACACAGCAGCCACAAGAACTACAACAACCAAAGCAAGAGGTTGAATCGAGAAGTATTCAAATCATACAAGACATCAAAGCCTACATCAAGCAACATCCTCATTTGCAGTTGCCGCGTTTGAATAAAAAAACGCCCATCAATCGTACGCAGTCTATCAAATACACTTTGGGCAATAGAGTATCAGGTAAGAAAAGACAAGGGCGTGAGCAAATAAATGTGAATAAAATGGAGTACAGAATACCATTGGCTTAAAATATGAAAAAATAAAATTGTTATATTTGTAGTGAAATGCAGAGTATTACTATGATTCCAAATTTTCTATTTTGAAAATTTAAATTTCAGTATTTCTACGAGACTAATTAAGGCTTTCTAGGAAAATTCCTTTAATAAAACTTTCAAACATAAAGAATTTGGGGTCAAGAACTGAATTAGCAAAAATTTGGAATATACTTTGAAAATCTAGTAAAACAATCACAAAAAAATATTCCAAAATAATATTCTAGAAATCATACTATGTATTTATTAAAAAAAATATGTAAACAAATTAAAATCACTTATCAGTTTAAGAAAATGAAAAACAAAAAAATAAAAAATATTTAATGTTAATAAAAGAATATATAAACATTGCCAAAAAAAATTCTTATCACATTTCATGTTCCCCAACACCCGTGTTGAAAGAAATTTGTTGCCAAAAATCAGAAAAAGAACTCCAACCTTTCATGTTAATTTCAATTTTAACTAAACGCCTTAAAGTATATTACAAAAAATGTTACTAAAAATATATTCTATTATTTTTTCCGTTATTTTTTTCGATATTTTTAAGGTGACCGTTTGGTGGCCCAATTTGCCGATACATACTTTTATCCAGCCAAAAAAGATGCTTCCATACAAGTAACTTATCCTGAAAATGGTACGGGTAAAATTATCACTTCCGTCGATATCAACTGCTTACAGGATAATCATGATGGCAATGCTTATATTGTGGCCGGTGGTATTGGCCAACGTTTCATTTCCATAGCCATGGAAGCACCACAAACGGAACGTTTCACTTATAATATCCACATTTATGGTACCGATTAAGAGACAAGAGTACCATGAAGAACAAATAGATTTTAAGTGAAAAAACACAATAGTGCCTGGTTGTTTTTATTAATAAAAATTACAAAAAACAAAACAAGTTTTTATAAAAGTTTTTAATTTTTCTAACAGCAAATTATAAAAACTCCTATATACGCATTGTATGAGTGCTAGTCAAAATGGAGTGATTGGAAATAAGGAACCCAATATTCTGGCTAATAAAGTCTGAGTATTATATACTATAAGCTTGGATATTCCATTACTTTACAGTGGCTTAAGAGAGAAAGTGGGCGAAAATATCATATCGTCAGTAGAAAGAAAATACTTTGTTGCGATCCTATGAGGGGAGAACTCTGGATATTTTAAAACAAAATAAGGGCGTCCTGAGCAAGTTAATGAGCGTACTAACATGACACTCAGCCTTACATGTACACCTGAACCGTATTGACGTGGTGAAAAATGATGAATGCAGGGCATGCGGTGAAAACAACGAAACGATGAAGCACTTTTTATATTTCTCTTTAGTTTTCGTAAGCTTGAGATCCCAATAGTTAGGTAATGATACTATACCAGACATAACTCGTCTCAGAGGAATGAACTGAAAGAAGTTAAGTAAGTTTGTACAAGATAAAGACTTCCAAAGTAAAGTGGTATTCCTAATGGTGAGCACACAACAAGCCTACATGATAGCTAGGTTGGTTGCCTCTCCTACTTACCTATCTAACATAAGGACTTCGAAATGTTAATTGGCCGACAGATATTCGCTGTAATAAATCGATTATTTAAAGCAAGGACTTTGAGTATTTAAAGGGTTCACTGCTTGTATGAAACATTCTTATTTTTTATGTATAGAATTGTTATATAGTCAAAAAAAGTACCATACATGACTTAATTTTCATAAATAATTCAACGAATTTAAACGAGGTAACTTAACGAGTACTGAACCAATATTTTCATTTGAAATTTTTTTGCTGAAAATATCTCGTCTTTTTTTATACTTCGATTTGTTGCAAATGTATTCCTCCCTTTTCTTCTTGTTTATTTAAAGCAAATAAAATCATCAATTAAACAACACCTGAATCATTAAATAAAGACATTTTCATTTGACGTGTAAATAGTTTTATTTTCCTTCTTTTTGTTGTTAATTTTTAAGCCTCGTAAATTATAAAAATTTGAAAAGAGATGATGAAACAAATTATTATAAATATATGTACATAAAAACCTTGACCATGGCCGAAAGCAAGCATTAATTGCCATAAATTATGAAAAAAACAACAATAAATAGATTAAAATTAGAAATGAAAAGAAAAATAAAAATATAAACAAATCCCCAACATTTCAACATTTCATTTCATTTAATTTGTATTTGTTTTTATTTTTGTTTCATTTCTTCTTCATTCAAATGTTGTAATTCATGATGTTCATGAGATTTCTTGTGTCCGCACTATTTTTTAAACAAAATTTGTCTAAAATTATAATATTTAAACGCCATTAGGTTAAAATTGGCGAGTGCCGGCAAGGGGCCAATAATTTGAAACAAAAAAAAAAAAAATAATTCTCTGACGTTGTGCATGCATATACGAGACGTTTGAAAAATAGGGGAAGAAATTTTAACAAAATTATTTACATTTTAAATTGGGACAATTAGTTTGGGATGAGGGAAAAAAAAACTAAAAAGATATTCTGTATGATTTGCGTGTGTTACATTTAAATAGAATATTAAATTTAAATGCTATTTTAAGAAAAATTTTTATTACACATACAAAAATATAAATAATTATGTGACTAATAATATAAATTATTTGTATAATTAAACCATAAAATATTTTCTTAATTAAACGTTTTAATGCAACATATTAAATAAGGCAACGGCCTTCCATATACATAGGTATCTCAACAATATATGTAATCGGCTACTTTGTAAGCAGACGTTTACTCTTCGCTACTTACATTGCATGTATACAAAGGCCATTATTTACAAGATTCGGTATAGTAAACGTTTTAATTATATTAAAAAGATTGGGATTGAGAAGAATCATTGATTTTCTTTATCTGCCCGAAATTAATTAATTAACTAAATTACCGAAGATATATTCTAACGGAGAGTTTTGATGTTTAGAGATGTAGGAGTCTGATAATCGTCTATTAACACTCAACTCGATCTGAAGCTTTCGATATAAGAAGAAGATGAACTCCTTAGTACCGCAACAACGCAATACAATTTCCTTAAAGTTCTTTAATTCTTATTTCCAGAATACAGAGAAGTAGTAGAAAATAAATTGAAGTCACCATAGTCTAGTTGGTAGGTATTTTCCAATATTCAGTCCCACTTCATGCAGGGTTCTAGGTAGGTTCAGCGACGTGGAGACTGCCCTCCACGTCTGCTTGCTATTTGACGAGAATTCCCACAGGACCAATTTTCCCTTTCTGTCTGATTCAGCTTCCTCAACAGTCACATACTATCTTCGGTTTAACCTCATAAGAATAGAGTGCTTTGGTGGCGGTTAGACTGTGAGATATTATTGTTATGTCCTGTCTTTTACACCTCCTATCCAGGTTGAATTGGTCACATCTTTCGATATATAGACTTTTTGCTTTTGGAAGACTATTCTGGGACTAAAAGAATTCTGTTTGTCTCCCAAGATCTGTTCTTGAACCATCTGTATACCACAAAATATTCCCTACTTTAAAACATTATGTAGCTTCCAGATTACTTTACATTTGGAAAGGGAAAATATTGTCAAATTATTCTCACTTAACGATTGAACAAACGCTTGTAAATAAATCATTTTTTTTTCTTGATGTGAAAATCAAAATTCAGTTGCCATCAAAGTTTTGTTAAATTTACTTCTTCAATTTGACAAAAAGGGTGACTGCAGAACGCAAATCTTCAACACACCGCAGCGTATACTGAATTATTCGATTGAGATAGCTCATGCGATTCAAAAGTCATGATTTTAACACAGAAAACAAGTCTTGCTTTAGAATTTTATTTTTCGATACATTTTCTTTTTTGATTTTCTTTGAAAGCAATTTATAATCTATTTAGAGAAATTAATATGAAAAATTCATGCCATTTGTTAATTGTTTGTGTGACATTTAAAAAAAAAAACAATTTTTTGGCAATAAAATTTTGCTCAATCTGACCATCAATAGAAGATGAGAAATGCGCGAAAATCACATGCCCACTAAGGTATAATTGGTAACAGAATTATAGTGGCGGAAACATTAATTGAGCCTAAATTATGGTTAATTATTTAGAAAAACAAAAAAATAAATCATTTTAAACATAGAAAATAAGATAAAAAAAATATCAACAGTGAACGACATAAGTTATGGGACATAAGAAAACTAATAACTGTAACTGAAATTTTTCTTTAATAATATTGTATAATTGAATCGTGAATATATTTAATAATAATAATTAATTTAATATTTTCAATTAATTTACCAATTTATTTTTCGGTGGTGATAAAGATAAAAACCGTAGAATGGAAATATATTTTCAATAATTTATTTCAATACAAGTTTAGACCACAGTCTTCAGCAACCAATTTAATTGAGTAATTGTGTGTTGAATATCGCCGTGGTCTAGTAGGTAGTGTGTTGGCTTATTAGACGAAAGGCCCGAGTTCGAATCCCAGGTCAGACATCAAAACGAAAATATGAAAATATTTCTTCGGCGACTTCCTCTCAGCAGATTTCTGGCAAAAACTCTGAGAGTAAAAAATTGCCATGAAAAGCTTCTCAAAAAATCTGTCGTTCGGAGTCGACTTTAAACTGTAGGTCCCGCCACTCATGTATAAAATTAACGCACACAATATGAGTGGTGTTGAGGAGCTAGGCCGTAATCCTGACTGAAGGATTGTAATGGCCAATACATACATACAATACATGGATGTTATGTATGTGTTGAATGTCAGTCAAATTGTTTTCATTATAATAATTATTATTTTGTTTTCAATTAAATTTCAATTCAATTTTATTTCTGTTTTTTTTTTCTTAGAAATCAAGTTATAACGTGATTTAAGCGATCGACCAACATTCTTTGAAATCTTTACTTCCTCGGAAAAATATCCTTTTCTTTTAAAATTATTAATGAAAAATTATTGATTTATATACATATGTACATAATTCCCCCCTCTACCATCCACAGTTAGACCTTTTCTTTTATTTGAAAATTTTAATTAAAAAATCATTTTTTTTTGGTTACTTTTCGCCATTTTCTTACTCACTCTTTACGCATTGAACTGTCGGCCGCATCGAAGATGTAACAGTCATCATCGAAACTGGAAACCTGTGTTAAATCGCCATCATCATCGTCTGGTAATTCAATATTTTTACCATCACCATTATTATCATCATTGTTGCCTGCGTCCTCATCCTCAGCTGCATAGGCATCGTTGAAGTCCTCATCGTCATCATCATCATTATTAAAGTTACTGTGGCTATTGTTATTGTTGTTGTAATCATCTTGTGAAAACGTGTATTCGGCTATCAACGAATCTATAAATTCCTCCTCATTTAAATCCTCTTTTAAATTTTCCTCACTTTTAAAGGATTGCCGGCTATCGCTTAAACTGGAGGGGGATTTCACCAAACTGGTATGAATATTGTATTGAGCAGATTGACTACGTTGGCGTAGTTCCTGTTTTCTAGCGGCAATTGTGACCAAAGATGGTGTTGCTGTTGCCGGTTGCAGTTGTTGCATTTGTGGAAATTGAAATTTAATCGTATCGACCGAATAACTACGTTTACTATTGTTTGTGTGCCTTTTGTCAAGACCACTGCCACCACCAACACCACCACAGCCACTACTGCCTGCAGCCATATGCAGATCTGTAGCCGAAGTGGTTGTTATGATGCCACCTTTGATTAATGAAATATCTGTGGCAAATGTGGCAAATTCATCTGGACCATCGCCTGTTACATAAATATCGGCGATTATATCATGGGCAATATTTTGTTGCGACGTAAATGAGTTTCGTCGTGCTGCAGCATTTGCGGATAAATCCATGTTGCATGAAATTTTTATTTGTTGAGTAGTTGCAATATTATAAATGTCTTTGTGGTTGTGTTCTTTTTTCTTCTTCTCCTCTGTTTTGCTTGTGTTGTAGTAGTAGTAAGTGTAGGAGTTGATTTTTAATTATAGATTTCTTTTATCGTGTGGTTTCTCTTATTGCTATATTTGTTTAATTATTATTATTTTATTTTCTTTTTTTTTTTCTTTGTGGAAAACTATTAAAAGCAGCGTAAGAGAGAGAGAGAGAGAGAGAGAGAGAGAGAGAGAAAGAGAAATATTCCCCTACAAAACCACTTGATGATTATATTTACAATTCAGGACCCCCGAACCCAACTATAAATTCTAGAAAAGTCTGTCAGTATCAAAATATAAGTCAAGGGGCTTTCTGAAAAAGTTTTCTTTTAAAAACCTTATAAAATGAAACTTAAAATCGAAAACTTTGTTTTGAAATTGCCACTTGATAAGCATGAATGAAGTTTTCCAAACGTCATGCAGTATAAGGCTTAAACCGAATAAAGTAGTTAAAGCTTACGACGTATTGTGTAGCGTTGCAAGAACAAATGCAAACAAAATATTGAAGCTCTCTTATAATGTTGCTAAATAACCTTTTCAAGAACTTACCGAATAATTCAAGAATATTATGGAAATTTTCTTATAAAATACATATCAAATTATAAAATAAATGCCTATTCAACTACAAACTTCTCTCTAGCAAAATTAAATTTTATGCTTCACATATTTAGTGTTGAATGTATTGAAAAGCAGGCAAAACCTTCTTTTTAATTATGTATATTTGTCGAGCGACAAATTCTAAAAATGCGAATTTTTCTCTTCACTTCAACTACAGCGACTACTACAGCTACTTATTCCGGTGACACCAATTCGAATAGCCGAGTTTAAATTTTGACAGTTTGTAGCGCTACTAAGAAAGGTCATACGTAAGGAAGTTGTACTATACCGACCATTCTGTTCCCTACTTTAGACATACAATAGGCGCCCTAGTCACCCCCTTATACGTATAATTTAAAAACACAAATATTAGGATTTCCATACGCGATCTTAAAATATCGTTTAACGATTTTAATTTCAAGTGCTTACAGTTAATTTCTTTTGGCCTTTGACCTTTACAGCTGTAGGCTAATTTTAAATTAACTATTTTATCTGTCAATTTAAGAATCTCATTGAAGTTTGATTTTAATTAAAACGAAATCAAAAACAAAATAAAAGAAGAAATAAAGTTAAATAAGAATTTAAAGTTTTACTTTGATTTTGATTTTTTCTTTACAAATAATGGCTGCTGGACAGATAAATGAGTTTAAAAACAAATAATTGGTGTCCCTCTTACACTTTTAATTCTTACATTTTCATTTCATTTGATTTTTTCTTGTTTTAATTAAGAATTTTCAAATTGTCATTAAGTTTTCCTTTGTTCGGAAATATGTACGTATGTATGTATGTACGTGGGAATGTATGTATATTCTATATACATAATTAAGGGGTCATTTAACTTTGTATTGTTTATATTGACAAAAACAAAAAAAAAATAAAAAACTTTTCATAAAACAATTGAAATCTTTGATTGTAATTAAATGAGATTTCAAGTTGTTTTTTTTTGGCTTTTATTTCATTTTTAAATTATTATTAAACATTTGGGCCGAAGGCATTTTTCATTCGACACAATGTCATCATGGGCATTTTTTATTTTATTTATTTATTTTTTTTAAATAAATTCATATTGCTTATGTTTATCTTTAAAAACAATTGCTTATTAAACAAAACAACAAAAAAACTACGAAAAAAGATTCAAAAGAATACAATTCTAAGAACAGATTTTTATCTTCATTTCATTACATAGCGAACACGATTCTTTACAGACAATAAAACATGATTGTAAAACAACTGCTGCATTGTAAATATTGCAAACAAAACAAAGAAAAAAAGGATCGTTTTTGGCAAGTGTTGAAAGATCAGAAAAATTATTAAATTTTTTAATTTTTATTTCCTCATTTCCTTTCAATTATATTGAGAAATATTGTTAATAACACCCTTAAGGCAGTGATTAAACTTAATTATCATTCATTTAAAAATTACGTTACATAATATGGTATTCCATAACCGCTAAAAAATTTACTTCTTCAATTAACCAGACTTAGGGCTGACTGGATAGTCAGGATTTATTTGCTTAACTTGGTAGTTACAAACCTTCAGTCAGGATTACAACCTAGCTTCTCACACAACCAGTGTTTTGTGTGTTGTACAGTTTCAAGTCAGTTCTGAACAATAGATTTTTGAGTAACTTTTTGCCAGAATAGAGCTGAGATGAAGTCACGGAATAATTATTTTTTCATATTTCCTTTTGCACAGAAAGGTTTTGCGTTCAGTGAGATTTGAATTTCGGTGCCTAATATCGAAACGACTAAAGTAAACAATTGTTTACAATCGCCCAGCTTTTGCTAACAGAATTCGATACATATATAGTGGCTCCCCTAGAATTAGGAATCCAGGTTAGTAGATTCTAATGAATAGTTTAAGCCTAGCGCTAAGAGGCATGTGAAAATGGATATGCATTATGAAAATTTGATCGAAATACAACATACACGACATCATATTGACTACATTAAAGAAAAAATAAAATTTTTTTAAAATATTTCCTGAATAACCTTAACAGCCAACAATAATCAACAAGGATGACTGTTTTTAAACCAATTTCCACGGCTGCAATAACTTCACTTTGCTTATTTACACATTATTTATTTGAAAGCTTACTTTAAGTATTAAATGTCAATGGCAATGCCAATGTCAATGTCAAAGATTAATTAGAATCTTTGGTTATCTGTTCGCCTTTTACTTTCAAAAAAATTTCTAAGAAGTTCTCAATGAAAATTCTTCTCTAAACGTCAGTCTGAAAGAAGACTATATATGTATGTAGAGAGAGTAGAAATGTTTGAATTCCCCTATTGAATTTTAAATTTCCAATTTATCGTATGGCTTTTATAAAAAGTGTCAACAATCACCGTCAATATCAACATCAATGTGGCTGTCATTGTTAGCAGTTTCATTAACAATAGCGCGCCAATACAATTAAGCCATTTGTATACAATCAGCTTAACTTGTTTATGGGCCATTTAAACGGCTTTAAATGGCCAACACACAATCAACATCTGTTTGTTAGGTAGGGAGGGAGTGCGTAATTTTATTAAAATGCAAACGAAATGAAAATACAGTGGGGTTTGTACAATTCTACATGAATAAAAAAAAAAAAAAAAAAGATAAAAACTTTTTAAATAATTTTGCAAACACTCTCTTGAATACATATGTGTTGACAAAGAGTTATTTAAAGAGAAAGAGAATCGTTTGTAAGTTGTTTCGTCATGCAGTATGCCTTATTTTTAAGACAAATTTAAAAATTTTTCAAAATCAATTGTTATTCAATGATGATCTTTAGATCTGCTTAACCTTCGCTGTAAGATTTGGAAATGGTAGCTAGGTAAATCCTTAATTCGGCTGTGTTTCCAGACATAAAAATGACTGAGTGTAGCCGTCATTTGGAAGTACAAATTCCATGCTTTATTGCAAGTTTAGAATTTAAACAGTCGTAAAGACCAGCTTGTTCTAGCAAAAAGCACATTTGAAATCGAGAGTCCAGCAAGATCACTACACCTAAATTTCATAGAACTCTACTACATTTTTGATATTTCCTATCTATACATTCATACATACATATATGTATGGTATATAAATATAATTGATTATCATAAAGTGGATTATTAATGGCCACTTTAGCAAACATGTTTAAAATTTCTGATAAAATAAATTTTAATTTTCCTTTCAAAAGATTTTCTACTTGTCATGGAAAAATTTTGTGTTTTCAACTATGTTTACGGAATTGTTTGCTTTAAAATGAAAACTACAATGTATACAAGTAATTCACAGCACAATTGTTGAATGTGATATAAAATTAATTTCTAAATAATACGCGATAATAATAATAATAACAATGAAATAATAATAAAAATTAAACTGTTTGGTGTTAGTGACAGTGATGTTCTTTTATTTTCTTCGTATTCAAATACAATGAATTCGAAATGCAAATGACTTTTTGTTGTACAATTTTTAGGGAAGCAGACAAGAGTAGCTGGGCAAGAATGTGGAGGCATCATCACTGAATTTGTATCATTTGTAGATGACGTTATTCGAAATTGGTATCAGTCAGTCAGTCTGTCAGTAACAACAAAAAATATGAGGAAGAAAAACCTAAGGCAATAAATGTAGAAGCACAACAAATTTAAAAGAGTAAATCTATGAAATGAAAAAAGTTGAATAAGTAGTCAGAAAATCTCATAAACTCCCAAAAGCTCGTAGTTAGTCCACAAAAGCATGAACTTCATCATAAAGTTGCTGATTGTATGTAGTTTGTGTATGTCTAAGTAAATCTTAAAAATCTGCAATTTTGACATGCTCAGTATACGAGTGTGATGCAATTCTTGGCTAAGCAGAATATGCTAGTATAAACAACAAGCAATTTATTTACATTACAATTAAAAAAAGAAATTTTTATATTTTACAAAATGAATTCATTCCTTTAACGCTATGCTTTACAGTAATGGAAATTTTAATGAATGTCAAGGTTGACGTTTCTTTCTCAATTTCTCATATAATTTCGTGTTTCTATTGGTACTTTAGAAGGTGTTGTATTTTAATTGCATACAAATTAACACAATGAATTACGAAATTTGCGAAAATGAAATATGAAACGTGATTTAAAAGTCACGCAATTTAACTTGTCACTATTATTATAAAAAAAAAGAAAAACTAAATGAACTCAAACACGTCAAAGAATTAATCTGAGACATTTTGAAATGGTCTTTCAAGTTGGAGTTTTTTGGATTTTTGTTGTTAATTGGTGCCGATATGGATATCCGCGATATGTGATTTTAACTGGAATATGTAGCATGCTACGTACCCTACGAAATGATGAATTTATTGGAAATTGAATAGAAATACCCGTAGAGAATAATAACATACACATAACGAGACAATAATAGGTAATAAAACTATCCCTTCCGAAATAGCCTGTTTAGTTTACAATTTCCAAACTTTGCAGTGGCTACAGTGTAATTGCTCTAGAGAGCATGTATGTATAAATTTCTGTCTGTCATTTGTTTTTGTTTCTATTTTTAATGTTTTTAATCTCAAATGTTGGTATATATGTATGTATGTAGTTGGTTCTTGTTATTATTACAAGCAATCGATATTTGTAAATCGATAATTATAATAATAACAATACTTGTATGTAAACAGATAATCCTTTGCACTCACATCTACACACATAGTATATATTGAATTAGTTTTCTGAGTATGTGCGTTTAAATATACATACATACATGTATACGAGTGTGTATGTGTAAATTTTATTGAGTTTATTTACTTTCTCTTTTTCTTTTACTGTCTCTTTTTTGTTAGTCGCCTTTAGCTACTTTGATTAATCTCACTCAATTCAAATTGACCGCAATAAAATCAAATACTTTGGCAAAACAATAAAAATAAATCTCTTTACACTTGTAAATATTGTTTGTATTTAGAAAATTAAAGATGACACTCCCTTTCTTCCTCTTTCTCTCTATCTATCACTCTCTCATGCTTACTACTGTCTTAGAGATTTGTGTTGTGTTGTTTTCTTAATTCTTCAAAGCAAAGTGTGAAGTTTCTTTTTTGTATCTTTATTTTTTTTATTTCTTTCTTTTTTTTGGTAATTAAAAGGACTTAAAATATTCTTTTAATTGTTTAATTATTTCTTAAGCTGTTGTTTTTTCACTTCATGTTTTTTTATTTCCAGTCGAGCTTACTTGAGTTAAATAAAACACACTTAATGCCACACGCGTTTATTTGTAGTTGGTTTACGTTTTACTGTTGTATAGTTTAACAAATTTTGCTGATTGTAGCTGTGAACATTTCTTTCTTTAATAAATAATTTTCAAGGTTGTTTAGTATATTTTTTTTTTTCTTATATTCATGTGTTTATGCATATTTTTTTTCTTTTTTTATTCTCTTAGATGTTATTGTAATGACAGGCAGCAGAGAAGTATAGCCACAGAACATAAATCATTATGGTAACTTGTGTATCTTTAGATTAGAATCCTTAAATTATAACATGGAAGTAAAACAGTAACGACCTAGCTTCTCACATCACTTATGTTGTGTCTGTTTATTTTATCCATAAGTGAAGGGACCTACAGTTTTAAGTCGATTCAGAACGACAGATTTTTGAGAAATTTTTCATGGCAATTTTATTCTACGCTCAGAATTTTAGGACAGCAGCCTCACATCTAATAAGCCACCACACTACCTACTAGACTTAAAGTTGTCGTAGTCTAGTTGTAGACTAGTAGTAGTCTATTTAACAAAATTTGTTTATTTAACAAACTTCGTAGTTTGTGAAAAAAGTGTTTTGCATGAAAAAAATATCTTCGGCGACGAAATACATTTTAGACTCAATGGGTGCCCAAAATGGAAAAAATTCCAAAAAAAAAATGGTGCCCCATTTCACACTAGCTTTATGAACTTATTGAAGGTCAGATTCTGATGAGCAATTAATCTAATTGGAATCGTTCATTCGCCGTGAAGGTCATATGATATTATTCAACATTGGTTCTTTGCGTAGATTTTTGCTGCTAACGTTGAACAAAAGATTCTTCCCACATTTCAGCTTTAATTTTTTATTTTTTATTCAAATAAGCTTGGTCACACATGATATTTATTTTTAATTTAATTTTATTATTTGAATTAAGCCTACCCGACCAGCACATTTGACCAACAAACAAATTTCTCTAGTGATAAGAATAAATGTCTGCGTTTGTTGATTAAAAAGAAAGTATTTCTACAGGGTCATTAAATTCTGCTGAATTAACTACCCAAAACGGCAGTAGCTTTTAGAACAACGAATCGCTTAAGTAATGACTCGATTAAGCTGTGGATTTAAAAAACATGTATGTACGTACATTAAATACTATGTGGTTCAATATATTGTAACGAAAACATATTAGATTTTTTTTAAACGTATGTTCTTTGGCTATACATCCCCTTTTAAATCTCTGTTCTTACGCGTTTATAATATTTTTTTGCATGTTCATGACGACGTCATCATATCAGTTACATTTTAACTGGTAGTATTTATACACTTTGCTTTCCAACCAAAAAGAAAAACAAAAACCGAAAGCTATAATTCATGTAATCAATATTTTACAGTCTACCTCATACTATAAAAGAAGCGCCAAAAAGAAAAATAATTTCCTTTTCTTCTGTGCAAAAATAAACATACACAAAGTATCACACACTAACAATGCAAACAATTTAATTAAGTTTTCACCAAAACAACAAACGTTTGAAAATTTCAAATTTTAATTTTTTGTTTTTCTTCTTCTTTGATTTTCTTTTTATTATTAATAAAATTTTCGTGATTTTGTTCGGGTTTTCAACACAATTTGTTACACATTTTCAATATAATTTTAACAACAACAACAAATTTTTTTTATTCACAGTGTTTTTCTTTTTTGGGCACTGTTTGCTGTAGAGTCTTACGATAAACTGAACAGACAGACATTCACAGCCGGCTTGTAAAACCTGCAAATACTTATGTTAGAGGAGACCCCTCTCTCTCTATCCCTCTCTTGCATCATTTCAAACCCTCCGCCTGAGCTAATAAAACCCCCAAAGAAAATTGAAAAGAAAGGCACAAATACTGTGATACCGGTACGGTGAATGTGTGCCTTTAATACTGGCATTTGCGAAAAACTAAATACATTCTAGCTTTCTAAGCGAGAGAATAAATTTTTTTTAATAAAAATTTGACGACATGTACGTTGGCAGGCAGGCAAGCAGGCATTTTAAATAGCTGTGGGCATGTTACACCCTTTCCAAAGAAAATTAACAAAAAATTATAATTTCTTTGGTCAAAATTGTATTTGTTTTAGTACGATTAAATCAAATTAGGATTAGTTTACAATTTTTTCGGCGAAAACTCAGGCTAGGCACTTGAGAATTTAAATATTGTGGAAAATCTCAGTGTATTTCAGACAGATGGGTAGAATGGCAGTATATTTCTCGCCAAAATGCCACATGTTAACGAGCAAAATGATGCCTTGAATATTATAATGACAACTATTGGAAATAATGCCTTTACTTTGATGTAAAAACATCGGATCTATTCTTCATATTCCTTTATTATACGATTTATTTATTTTCGTGACAGCTCTTCACACGGAAGAAAGGCAGAATTGCACTTTTTTATTGCAACTAACTCTAACACTCAAGCAATGTTGGAGTTACGAAAATAGTTTACGGAAAAAAAGGAAATACGTAGTAGTGTTCATAGTCGTTAGGTTTGAATCTTATTATGACGTATGTAAGTGAAAGGAAATTTTTTTAGCAGGAATTTTTTCGTTTGAAAACAAAATTTATAACATTTGGAAACGTTGTTTTATAATAACTTGACGACCATGCCACACCGAACTCCATGTTTAGAATTTAGACCAGAATCTGTGTTTTTTTTTTAATACTCGTGGCACTTGATATTCAATAGTGGGCGCTCTACTAGACAGCCTGACGTCTACAAGGTATTTTACTATGTATACAGCAACTGGCACACAATGATAACAGTAACGATAATATTTCGCCGATCACAAAGATACCGATATGGCACCATGGTAATTTTGTTGTTTTTCGGTTGTCATATTATTTTGATTGGAATTTTGTTTCTTTTAATTTTTATTAAAACAAAATGTTTCGAATGTTTTTGTTATTTTTGTTGTTGTTGTCATATCCAGTATAATGTTCGTTAAATTCGTTACTTTTTTTTTATTTGCTTTTCACTACTTTGTCAAATAAACAGCGCAACCATTAAATATAATGCCACTTAAAATGTTTGCTTTTAATTGAATGATTGAATTTCAGGCATGCGATTAGGTTGTGATCTCTTTCTCTGTGTGGTGTTCAAATAAGTAAACAGTGACGAGCGAGGGTGAGGCGTTTTATTGAATTAAATGGATTTAATCGCGAGCAATATAAATTTGTCATTTCTGGAATAAATTCTTATTGGTACTGGATAGTGTTTGTTTTACTTTCGCATCAAGAGCGATGAAATGAAAAGGTAATGCTTGTAATGCTACCCTTTAAAGGCTAAATGATGAGTTGATACGGTCAATGACTTTACAACTATTTCTGGTTTCTGCAAGAGAATTTCAACTGAATTGAATTTAATGTGGAAAAAATAAAATGCTTTCGAGAAATTTAAGTTTTGCTGGATTTATTTAAAATTTTCACACACAAATAGTTCCAGAGCATAACAAATTTGTATTGATGGAAAACAATTTCCAGCGAAGTTTTTTTTTTTTATCGAAACATAGCTACAGTCGAGCACAAAAATTAATTTACATTTTCGTAAAGAAGTTAAACATTCGGAAAAAATCGAAAAATAATTATAAAGGATAGCAAATTATAATCCTTCTTTTAATGTCACACACCTACACATACTAAGGTCTTATATTTCTATTCCAGTCATAGCGCATTTATCGGTCTTCATTACATTATAGCTGCTACAAAGCATTTCCCTTTTATTTTTTATCTGTTCCTCTTTTTCTTTGATTTTGTTTCAGTTTCAATAATCAATACTTTTCTAACCTAAGTAGGTCCTATAATAATATAGTTGCCATTTGCCAATGCTTAGAAAGGCAAGGTGTATATGATTTATAGTCGTTTGTAGGCTGATCACAAGGTAAACATTACAAAAAAAATCTTTAGGAAACATATACATAATTGGTCATTACAACCCTTTAGTCAGGATTACGACATAGCTTCTCACACCACTGATGCTGTGTGTGTTAATTTTATATGTACATGAGTGGCGGGACCTACAGTTTAAAGTCGATTCCGAACGACAGATGTTTGAGAAAGTTTTCATGGCAATTTTATTTGCTTTTTTGCCAGAAATCTGCTGAGAGGAAGTCGCCGAAGAAATATTTGTTCATATCTCATTTTGTTCGTGATGTGTGGGCAGGGGTTTAAACTGTGGCTTTACGTCTAATAAGCCAACACTCTACCTATTAGACTACTTTCTTTAAGAAAGCCTAATTGAAAAACAACACTCATATTTAAAGCGGATTTTGTCTGTGATACGAATATGTTAGTAGTCATCGGCTCACGATGAGCCGCTGAATCGGTGGCCACTTCGCCAACAATAGTTGGAAGGACTTTAATTAATTTGGATTAATAGTGGTGTAAGCTAATATAACTTCCTGTCCATATGCCTAATTCTGAAATGCACAAATTCTGCATACGTATCAAAATTTCCCATTTACATAATCTCCATATGGGAATTGAAGCAAGCCTATTCAGCATTTTAAGAGACGAGCCTATCCATTTAATAACTCTAAAAATAATTCTTTAATTTTCGAGTTACCACATCCACTGGAATCTAACGATTAATTAGAACAGAGAATTAATAGGTAGGCATGGCCGCGTGTTATTGTAATTTTTTGGGTAAAACTTTACATTTTTTTGTTCCTAATTTTTTTGATTTTTGTCCCTTTACTTTTGCGTTTAACTGTATATGCATGTATGTTTGAAATACCATTTAAATATGCATATGAAACCAGAACATTTATATGTATGCATCGTTTAACTATATTTTGAACATTTATTTGCTTGACAGATTACAACAAAAACAAAAAAAACCTAGTAAAATGATTTTACAACAATCAATTAATGTTACACTGTAACAGCCAGCTATTGTTGCTGTAAATGCTGCTACTGGAACCATAAAGTCTTACACGCTTTTAACTGTCATTGTAATCTGTCATACTCGCAGTACATACACGTTTTAAATTTCATGACGAGAATTTAATGGTTGGGGGAGCTAGTTTGGGAATTCTAGAACATCGTTTCACTTTTTGTGTGTGACATGACAACAACAAATAAAATTCACTTTTAATGTAATAAATGAACATGTGACTGACTGTGCTTCCATTGTTGAGCTGATGCTATTCCCATACAAACTTGTATACTGTGATTGTTGCTGGAAAATTAAAGACGATAACGGCGATGATGATGATGATGATCACAATGACGGCGGTGATGAAAACTACGTGTGTGTGTGTATGAGATGTGCATGATGACTAGTGATGTATAAGTAACCAGAGAAGACTTATACTTGGTCTCATACATTAGCTCACAGTATGTAGAATGTTATGGAAAAACAGTGAGCAATCAAAATTATAATGGCTGCTCTTGTTTTATAAGCCAATAGAAAATATTTAAATGTTATACTTTTATTTTGATACAAATATTTCTTTTTCTTTTTATACCAATATTTTGTTAAGATCTGAATATGAAGTTCAGGGAAGCAGACATTTTTTTGCAGGAAGCTTTTTCGAGCTTTGGATTTAGAAATTTATTACGATTCGTTTCTTACCTAAAAATTAAAATGGTTTTGAAATGGATATCAAGCCCTACATAATCACAGTCACGTGGTGATGGATAAACTTTTTGTAAAATACTTTGTGTGCTTAAATGATAAATAAATTAATTTAAAAGGATTACTAAAGTGATGACGCATTATAGAACTTAGAGTTTAGCTGTTTTGACTTTTGTGACAACCACATTGATTGAAGTTTAGAGAGCGTGTTAATAGGCAAAACAGTTCCTGTTACCCCATAAAAACAAATTAATTTCTCTGCTAAATTTTTGCCCTTAACTGTAGTGTATAACTAAACTTACCAACTGTTGAAAACTCAATTTTAATTAAAACAAAACGTACCTGTAAAGAAAAGAAAAGAAAAATCAAAAATTAATACGAATTTCACAGACAAAGAATTGTTTGCAGTGTAATGTGGTTGAAGATTTTGTTAAAATAATATCAAATGAATGAATCACTTCCATAGTAATGAAAACATAATCGTTATCATCTCAAATTTCTACAAGACTACTCTGATGACATTTATAATCTTGTGGTGCATTCGTATGCGTTTGTGGAAAACCAAATCAAGTTGGTTTTGGTTTAGCTGTCTGTAGTTGGTGCATGCGGTTGGTTGGTTTCTATCCTGATGACAACCGATGTCATGTTACGTGTTGAAAACATTTTTCAACATCCCACACAGCATCTAATGATTCAAATTCAAAAACGTCGGTAATGCAGTGAAGCGTACGTGCATCAGCGTCTCAAAACATTTAACCACAGTTAAAGCATGCTTGCTTGCGAATTACTTTGCAATGCAATTGCATTTGTAAGAAACACGCGTTAATTTTACGTGATAGTTTACCGTTAATTTTCCTTCTTATTCTGTGGAATTTTCCGCAAATGTTTGTGTTGTTTTAGTATGTGCACAGCATTTGTTGGGGAACGGAAAGCAAATTTTGTGGGGCGAAATAAAACTTTCATTTCATTACACGAATACCTTTAGTTTAATTAAAAATGTTGGCATTGTTGTTAGCATACAATACGAGAAGGCATTTGTTTTTAAAGAAGTGATGGTTTAATCAATAAAATAGTGACGATCGTAAAAGCCTTAACTAAGCTTCTAACAATGCAGTTTTATTCATTAGATTTCCAATTAAAGAGCAATAAACTGGTTGTAACCTTTTTCAAATTAATTGCCTACAATGTATTAAAACTCGTTTGAATGGACATTTTTAAACTTTTTCATTGATTTGTTTTTACTATCACTTGTCTGCAAAGTTTGAACAACTTTATAAAGTTTTTATAAAAGAAATTTCAGAAATTATTTTTAAAATAAAGTCAGAAAATTTTCATGTGTAAAATAGAAAATAATTTGGAGAATTTATGAGGGCGGTAGCAAAACTACATGTAACTTTAATGTCCTAGTGAAAACAACAATGGAACAATCGGTTCACTATATGGAACCTATCTTTACAATACAGTTTTCGAACAAATGAATTAAATAACACATAACTAAACATTTCTAAAACTGTTGCTGATCGAAAAATAACGACTTGTTGTCCTACATATGTGATTAGTTGAAGCCATTTACGATTTCTTTTAAAATGTTCATAATTCAATTCAATTCTATTCCTTACTGAAAACATTTTAATTTTGATTTTTTTCTTTTTGATTTGATTCATCAGACACTCTTTTGTGTTTTAATTGGCATGCTCTTGTTATTATGCCGCCTTTGAACAAATTTTTATTTTGGAATTTTATTTTTTATTGTTGTTCACATAGATTGACTGCATTATCTACAATTTAAATTGAACAATTTATTTTTGCATTGATTTTTTTTTTTGCCTGTTAAAGAGCGATTATGATGATTATCGCCTTTTTAATAAAAAATATCAAATAACGCCGGCGACGACGACGACACCATTCAAGCACAAGCTTAAAAATAGACATTCACAGAGTATTCATCAAAATGATTAAATTAACATTCATCGTTATCGATATCAATTTAATGGTGATTATAATCTTTATTTGCTTTTTTTTCGTTTGGATTTATTAAATCGTTAAGTGCAGCACAACAAAAATACAGAGAAATACAGAGAAAAAATTGAAAAAATTAAAAAATATTGGCACGTAGAAATTGTAAATGAATGAATCTGTCAACCAGACATTTTAAATAAAAACCAACGCTTGGTTGCTAACTGAGTGTATCAGTTACACAGTGTTTGGCTAAGCGATTACAAAATTTAGTCTCTATCTCTGTCAATATAAAATTAAAAAAATATCAAATACATGCACGATATCTCTCTTTTTTTTTGTAATTTTTTCATTTTTTTCTTGCCCTTACTTTCTAATTTATTTCCTTTTGGAAAAATTTTTATTAAAAATTTAATATCACTTGGAGAAGACAAATCTCCTTTAAAGTAATGTTTTTCAAATTTATTTTCATCCTTTTTTATTTGCCTTGACATTGACTTGTTGTTGTCGTAATGGTCAGTGTATTAAAGTTTTTCTTGAATCTCTCGCATTATTTTTAATTTATAACATCAATTACTTTCTAAAATTGGCCTTGATGAACAACATCTATCAAATGTCGCCATCAATACAGTGGGATAAAAGCAATAAATTTCTATTAAAATTAAAACAAAGAGAAAGTATTTCATTCATAATTTTTAATTTAATTATTAATTGTCTTTCTTTTTTTTTTTGACAAAATCTATTTAAAATAAAACACTATGAGAGGAGAGAATGAGATTCTGAAGCAAGGGAAAATAGATCACAATACCATACGGTGCCATAAAGCAAAGCTACGCACAATATTTGGTTGAATGAAAAGCTGTTTGGAAAATGTTAAACGAGCCAAGCTTTTGTTAATTATTTTTTCTTTCATTACCATTGATACACCTTTTCCCTGAAGACAACATATTTAAAGTATGGATTTTTGCGCGAGATTGAACGCTTGTAGAGCTTATTGCAATGTTTGCGGTGACCATATTTTTCACGTTTCTATAAATTATTTTAATCATAATTTTTGTTTATTTATCCCACTGTTACTTCCATTTTTTTTTAGTTTATTTTTCTTCTAATCTTCTCTCTTTCTTTAGACTTTGTAGCCAGAAAAGCGTGTCATTAAAATAAAAAATGTCAAATGAAAATTTATTGCTAAACAAACAAGTGCCAGTTAATGCAAAAGAAAATACAAAAGAAAAACCAGAACTTTTTAAACATTATTTTAAAAAATATGTATGTAAATGGCAATTTGAAGGCGTCATAATAGAGTAAATGAAAACCTGATAAAACTCCCCAAAGTCTGGTCAACATATAAATGTAACAATTTAATAAAATTTATAAAAAAAATTTAAAAATCTCTGTGAAAAGTGTTAAAATGCAGAAAAAATTATACTTTTCCTTTGCTTTTTAAAGAAGTCGAAAGAAGAAGAAAAAAAACAAAATTCAAGGTCAGACAGTAAATAAACCCAATTAAAGAGTTTTTACATGCTCGAGTAAGTATTTGATACCGTATTTACACCATCTAATACCCGATACATTACTTGTACAAATTTCCATGATGGCTTAATTTGTGTCAACATTTGCTGCACGACAAATGTTAAGTGCTTAAGCTTTTGTGGGCATAATCTTGGAGTGAATGTCTGTCTTCAGAAGTGGTAAATATGGAATTCCAAAAAGAAAACGTGAGAAAGGAAAATTGCTTATTTGCAAAATCTAGCTGGAAATTAAATTGATTATTTAAATAACAAGTAACGCAGAGGAAGTAATAGAAGGAATTTTCATAAATTAAAGTGGTTTTAGGGCTTTATTAAAGCTACAGAAAGCTTGGGCTGTAATTGAGGTCTATGGCAACTTAATTTCCTTTCATATGGCCACCTCAGGAGAATCATGTTCTTGGACTGAAATAACCAAATATTGCGGCATTATCAGTTTATACACGTGGGACTTTAGTTCACCTTATAACATAGATTTTAATTAAAATTGGGCTTTTTTAATTGGAATGCGTCGTTGATTAGCCTTTTGTGTAAATTCAGTACGAACTTATGAACGGAAATAATGTATACGTCAGTCAGCATGATGCTAAGCAATAGCATCAGCATATTGAAATGATCAATGTCATAAAATCAATGTTAATAGAGAATTTCCATTTTAAAAATACTTTTCCTCCATTAATCTCTTACGAATTATATTTTTTTAAATACAATACTGTTGAATATAATATTAGCGGTACCTTGAATTATACTCGGCACTGTAATATGCAAACTTATGTTTACCTTGATAAAGAATTTTCTTTTTTTAGATTTTGGCTCTATTACTAGGCCATTCAAAATCAAGTGTATGGTTGGCCATAAATTGTTATCGATTATAATGTTTTTTTTTTTCATTAATTTATGCCTCCTCCTTTTCTACTATATTTTATAATTTTCTTTTTATTATCTTGGGTATTCAAAAATGTTTTGATGTCAGAAAACAGAAAAACAGCAAGAAAAATAAGATTAATTTATTTTTCTTTTAATAACAAAAACGATAACAAAAAAAAAAAAAAACAAAAAATAAATTTTAATGCCTATGAACCCGAATAATGAGTCAAAAAAATAAAAACATGATTATTGATTAATTTGATATCAAGTGCAACAAAATGTTCATTTAACAATCAAGAACCCGAAAGCATAATGAATTCATCTTGACGACATTCATCCATTCAGACTTATTCAACTCATAAATTTTGAATGAAATTTATTTTTGACGTTGTTCTCAGCACTTTTCTTTATTTAATATTTTTATAGAAATTCTTTCGTTTTTTTGTGTGCTTTTAAACAGGTTTTTCACCCCTAAGCTTAGTATGGGGTCGTGGCTATCATAACAAGATGGCATAGCCAAGATACCAAATGTATCTAAGGTTCAAAGGCTACTTTTTATTTCATTTAAAATAAACAATTTTTTTATGCCTTTATTCACGAAATAATTTATTAAAACAAGGTATTGTTTTACCACATTAAGGGACATTATTACAACTTGCCGTTAAAGTTGGGTTTAGTTAAAGCTAAAGTGAACTTTTTGTAGTCGCCGTAGTGTGTTCGCTTATTAGACGTAAAAGCCAGGGTTCGTATCACAGGTCAGGCATCAAAAAGAAATATGAAAACAAATATTTCTTCGGCAACTACCTCTCAGCAGATTTCTGGCAAAAATTCTGAGAGTAAATAAACCTGCCATGAAAAAGTTTCTCAAAAATCTGTCGTTCGGAGTCGACGTTAAACTGTAGGTCCGGCCACTCAAGTATAAAATTAAGGCACACAACTTGAGTGGTGTGAGAAGCTAGGCCGTAATCCTGACTGAAGGGTTGTAATGGTCAATTATGTATGTATGTATGTAAAGTGAACTTTAAAGGCACCTTTAACTTCTTTTCGTTATTATAACCTAATGATAAAATAAAGTTAACTTTTTCAAAAATATGGCAGTGCCGGAGCAATGTCGATAACACTGCTCAATTAAACAAGTTTTTTTTAAACGCAATGGCAACGACGGGCTTCTGTTTTTTCTTGTCTTTGCTCATTTTGTTAATATTTGAAGTTGCCATATTGAAAATAATATATAATATGGCAAGTTCTAACATAAACTTAACTTTAAAAGTTAGAGGTAGAATGATCCTCCCTTTAGCTTAACGCTCACATTGGGTACTCATAATAATGAAATATAATTTATCTGCCTGTTAAAATCCTCCCTTTAGTTAATTGTAATAATGGCCCTATATGTTACAAATTCTTGTCTTGTCCTCTATTCTAAATTATCTATTCATTCCTATCATCTTCAGCTTGTAGCTTTAAATTGAATTTTAATCTGGCTTAAGTGCGAATTTAATTAGATTTCGATTGCATGTCTATTTCAATATTTATAACCTTCCAGACACCAACTGTAAACTTTACTTTTACTTCAAAGAGACTGAAAATCACATGACTTTTTAATTACAATAGCATTTGTCCTTCTAAACATTTGTGTGACTTAAAGATATTAATCGATTGCAGCAACAGTCACATTCGTATTTCCATACAATTTAATTAACCCTTAAAGCTGAACAAAATTTTATTCAGCAATCTGTGGGCGGCAAGGGATAAGATGTAGTTGCACTACTGTTCTGTTTGTATTTGTATATGTGTGTAAATTAACAGCAATAATTGAGCTTTGCATGCCTACAAGAGTGGGAGTGGGGAGTTTAACGGAATTTTGTTATTTTAAAGAAATTCTCAGTTCAAGGTTTCCCTCTGAGCAATTGTGTGAACTGGCATTAATTAAAATGGATTTCTATTTAAGTTTGGATTTACCAATACAAGGAATGGACATTAATTTAAGCAACAATTTAAACAATTCAAGCAATTTTTCTTTTGTTAATAAATAATACAGTTAAACTATCCTTAAGTTAAATTTGTAAATAATGTCTGCAAGAGATTTTGAAAGGGTGAAACGTATTTAATTTTGCACTGAATCTAATACGATTGACGGATTACTAAACTATTAGGAATAATATAGTAATTATGGAGTTGTTGACTTTATATTCTCCTAGTTTAAAGTCTAATTTGAAGTTGTATTGAAAACAGGGTAAATTTTTTCGCCTGAGAGATTACCTCGTCATATGTGGCCTCTACATGATACACATACAGTCGCCGTGGTCTAATACTACCTATTAGACCACTGTGTTGGCTTCTTAGACGTAAGGCCATGGTACAAACCCTGGTCAAACGTCAAAACGATGTATGAAAAATATTTCTTCGGCGACTTCCTCTCAGCAGATTTCTGGCAGTCTCTGAGAGTAAATAAAATTGCCATGAAAACTTTCTCAAAAAATCTGTCGTTCGGAGTCGACTTTAAACTGTAGGTCCCATCACTCATGTATAAAAATTAACGCACACAACATAAGTGGTGTGAGAAACTAGGTCGTAATCCTGACTAAAGGGTTGTAATGACCAATTATGTATGTTTGTATATGACACACAAGAGTTTCCACTTTTTTCTCCCATATAAAGATTTTTACGGAAGTTTTCAAAAGTCTCGACAGACAGAACTCACACAAATCCACAAAATTTAGTGTTAATGACTACAAAATGTTTCTACGTTTTGCTCTTATGCTCTATTAAGCTTGTTAACAAAGTAAATTTAATTACTGGGGCACAAAATTTAGAAAGAAATATTTTTTCAATAGTAATATTCGTTTATTCCTTAAATAAGCTTCTTTGAATGTTAATATGATTAAAGACTCAGGTTCTATTGCAATAAAATGTTTCACTTGTGTCTTAAGCAAATATTTATCCAGTAATTGATTATTAATTGACATATAATTTATCAATCGAGGGAATATCTTGTGAAAGATTTCACAATATTAGAAAATTATAACAAATGATAGCCAGTCAGCGGCATGACATGACTCACATATGTATGTATAACAGATGGATTTGGAAAATTTTATTTGAAATCATAAATAATTCGGGACAAGAGAATTTGAAAATTAATTGGAAATTCATATTTACCTGTGATCTAAAGCTCTTTTGTAGCTGTGTGAAATGGTATCGAGTGCCGATAGGCCAGTAATCATGGATTGAGATTGTTGTTGTTGTTGCTGTTGTTGTTGTAGTTGATGATCCATGGTGCTATTAACACTTGCAACACTTTTAATATTTCGATTATTTACTGCGGTACCAGCAGCAGCAGTTATTAAACAGTTTGTATTTGAATTGTTTTTTAAATTGTTAAAATTGTTTATAGGTTTTGTTATTGTTGTTGTCGTTGTTGTTGTTGTTGTATTTTCTTGAATAGAATTTTTCTTATAGATACCTAAGGAATTGGAACGAGAACGTAATTCAGAGGATGAGATATGTGGTATACCGGGATTTAGAATTTCGAAAGCGTCTTGAGATATTTCCGGCATAATTATATTTTATTTTTGTTAAAGTTTTCTTAAAATTATTTTAAATTCTTAACAAAATAATTTTCCTAAACTATTACGTCACTATTCTTAAAAAAAAAAAAATTAAGAGATCTTTTACTCTTTGAATTAAACACTCGTTTAGTTAGACTACTGTGTGTGCTCAACAAGTACGCGTTTGATAAGCCGGAGTGTCAATTTACAACTGCCAGTGGTTGTAAAAAAATTATTATTTTTTTAATAATGAATTATGGGTCCAAACTTATCGAACAACAACAACAACAACAACAACACATAGAAAAGCAACAAATTAAAATAAAAATACTTTCAAGAGACGTTTCAATAATGCGGTAGAATTTGTTGTTGTTTTCTATTTTGTTGTTACCGCGCTGTTAAGGTTGTTTATTTGCAAAAAAAAAATTGTGTTCGGGCCAATGTTAAGTGTTGTTGTTGTAGCTTTTCCTATCTTATCTACAGTAAAATTTAAAAAAAGACACATTCACACACGTACTGACTTACTATCAGCCTCACACTGAGTAGCAACAATTTTGCTGGCCTTATCATAAATTTTTCACAGTGATGCCAATCTAGTGATTTTAACCCTTAAGCGAATTTTAACGTTAAATAGGCTCTTCCAACAGGAACTTTCGAAGTTTGACGAATTGACAACGGACGTCTTGCTGAACCGACATCTGTCAATTAATTGCCATTTTTCAATCCTTTTTGCTAAATCACCATATACCACCGTAAACAAATGACGTGTTGGCAATGGAGCAGTTGAGAACCGGCCCTAATTTTCATTTCATCTTTATGAGGGTTATTTCTGGTTTCTGGTAAACAAATTGTCAATTTTAGGGCGATAGCAAGTTACTGGCTGATGGCGTTATTTGTCCACATTTCTTTGAGAACAACGTTTACCAACTTCTTTTGGTCTGAATTGAATGATCTGGACACTAACAACATGTGGTTTTCACAGAACGTCGTAACGCGCCGCACAACTCAGAGATATTCTATGTGAACTGGCCACCTAGAGTGCGATTTGACCCCGTTAGACTTTTTCTTGTAGGGTTTTCTTAAATCCCAGGTGCATACGAATAAGCTAACGAATTTGGGAACGATACATTGACAGCACTCATTTTAAGCTTAAAGTTAATCTGTTTTCTATCCCACTCTCTCTCCTATTTAAACTCTTCTGTTCTCTTTAAGTGTTCAAAATTCTCTATGTTGGGATGATTATTTTTTAATTTCATATTCATTTAAGAGAATGATAATGTTTGTCTATTCTAGTCTCTCTTAAATAAACAAATCAAATGCTAACAGCACTCTTTGTGTTAAATATCGTCAATGAATTTTAATAAATTTTTTGTTGCTGTTGTTTTTATAATTCAAATTGTCTGCCAGCCAGTCATTCACTTTCAATAACATACGTATGTACGCCGATATGTATGTATGTAGATATACTATATATTTGTTTTATTTCAATGTTGTTGTCACTTTGTTTTCTGTTTTCATAATTTGTTGTTGTTATTGTCTTGTTTTGATTTTCCTCCAGTTTTTTTTTTTTTTTGCAACGCATTTGTTTATTATGCGTCGCAGCTTTTATAGATTTTTCGTTGTTGTTATTCGTTCAAGTCGAGATGAATTTATTAGAATAAAAATAGAATCGCAATAGTTGTGTCCTAATGTCTGTTGTGTCATAATAACTTGTAGCTTAAGAGGGTTGTTCCATAAGACGCATCTTTCTTAAAAATCAATATTTCCTATTGCACTTAAAGTACTTAAAGTAGGGCGTGTGATATGATAGAATTTAATATGTATTCGTTGATTACTTAGCGATTTGCTTGTGGTCGGTGGTTAGGTGGGAAGCGAATGTAGAATAATCTTCCTATGAAAGTGCCGTAATGTTCTGAATATTTCTTGCACACAAAAAATGGTAATTCATGTTGCAGACTTTTATATAATTAGACATGACTGTCGGATATTTCACTTCCTGGTTCCTTATTGAAATTAATATTCAATCTACGTATGTACGTAGTTGTATATACATAAATTATACTTTTCATTTCAAAATTTTGTTTTTTCAAAACTAATTAAACGACCTGTCAATACACGGATCGCATTGTTTTGTATTTTAAATGCTCAACAAGAACTTTTGAAACATACTACGTACAGTGCTATGCAATAATTACATGCACAGCAGAATACAGTGGAATACAAAGTATGTGACGGAATGTTAATATTGAAAAGACACACAAATACACACACATTCCTATTTGTTGTTCGGTCTTCCGCTCCCTCCCCTTCCAACACTTGTTATTTCAAAAACAAAAACACTACATATTATGATAGAGTATGAAAATTGCATTTCAAATATTATTTCTGATGACAAATTTAGAAAAAAAATAAAAACTTTGTCTTCTGCTGCCATGTTTTCTATGTTTTTTTTTTACTTCTTTTAGTGGCGGTGGACATTCCAGTAAATAAAAATAAAGAAACATTTCCAAATGCGTTATTCGTACCAATTTTTATTATCATTCAGTGTTCATTATTTATTTTTAAAAGGCCCACTGTAAGCGAGTGTAGAATAAAAAAGCAGAAAACAAAAAAAGAAAAATCTGAAATTATCTTCAAGGAACTAAAGAGTCAGACAAAGAGATCCAACAGTTTGCTTTTCTTTCTTCTTTAAAGTGAGTGGCATTTGAAATTAAAACAGAAAAGAAAAAAAAAAAGAATAAATAAAGAAATTGACTTAAAAACGGGTTCATTTTATTTTTTTTGCAAAAGTGGCAATGGAAATAAAAATAAAATTTATTTGAAATAAACGGAAGCCAAAACTGCTGTCATTGGTGGTATGTATTGACCGGAGAATTTTGCTTAAATTTGAAATTTTTAAATATTGTCAGTAAAAATAAAAATGTTTGCCTTTATCTGTGTCTCATTGTTCAGCGTTATCATTTTTAAATAAATATTCATAATTTTAGTCGTGGAAAGATAAAAATCCATTTTAAACTTTAATTAGTCACACATTTATTGCCATTGACTATGTATTCATGCCACCACTATGTATTCATTAGTTAACAAATGGAAAATTTTTCAAAAACTTTATAAGACAGGGTGGGTAATTAACATATTCCAAGGTATTCAAACATACATGTGTATGTACACACATACGCACACTATGTATGTGTATGTATGAATAATACGTATGTATGTCATATTAAAAGTTGACACACATTTTTAATTAATATTGTCTCTGTAAAACATTAAATAAAATTAATTAATTATGCCGGCAAAAATACAAAACATGTACGTATTAATACACTTACAACACTACTTTTAGGAAATAATAAATCTCCGTGATTTGTCAAATTTAAAGCAAATTAAGCATAAAAAATCACAGATCAATTAAGAAACATCTTTAAGGCTTTAAAGAGAATATGATAACGTCTTAGAGAAATACGACAGTATTTATCCAAAGAAGTATGAAGATAGTACACGTACGTACGCACTTACTATAAGTGATCTAAAGGAGTTGACGTTAGGGAACTAATAAATTAGATTACAGGCAATCTGGCCTATCGACCAATAGTAGTACGTGGCATACATCTACTCTTCTTATTTTATTTTTGAAAAATATTGGTTCACGCTGGTCGTGAACTACGGACAAACGAAATGGGCTTGATATTTTTCTTTCACATTAAAAGCATTTCGGGATACCTAGGCAGGCTAAGGAACGAATTCCTTAAGTCTATAATACAAAAAGGATCCATCGACATTGAACAGTTGTTATCTACGAGAGAAACAAGGACATAAAGTAAAAGTTTACTACATAAGATCACATTGCGTAATTATTGTTACGTTATTGGATACCCTAAGAACTTTCGTTATCGCCTGCCTTATGTCGAGAATCCTATAAAAAAATAATCAGATGGATTGAAGTACTTCTTCAACGTGGAGCCTCATAATATTACGACGTTTTCAGTCGAATGTTTCATTCAAATTGAAGAAAATGCAAAGAGATGAAGAACTTATAACGTGCAGAACCACCTTTAAAAACTGGTCGCATTAATTTTTGTTTGAGTATGAAATAAAAACAACAACAAAATTGTACTCAATAACAAGAATTTATGAAAAAAATCCCTAGAATACCATAGAGATTCGATATAATTTTAAACAAGAGAAGTTCTTAAAGAAAAAACAATTCAAACTTACAGTTTTTACCACAAACTTTCAAAGGAAAAGTGATTTTAGAAGCACAATAAAATTTTCAATTTTTTTTATTTAATTGGAAGACCGCAAAAAGTTTTTAAAATGAAGATTTAATATTTAAGCAAATTTGGTTTTGTGAATTCATTTATTTGATATACCTACACTTTAAGATTATTTTAGAAAACTTTCCACTTTTGAAATGTTAAAAATAAAGCACCGGTTCTGATAAAAAAATAAAAAAAGTTTGTTTAAAAAGCAGAATTTTATCTGAATAGCTATTAAAACTGCTTTTAAATGATTTGTAGAATCAAAAAATTTAATTGCATTTCAATTTTTATACTCCCTACAAAACAAATGGTTCATGGGGATACGTACACTGCTGTTCAAAAAAATAGATTCACGTGCTCTCCGAAAAGTTTACTAGACACCTCTTATGCAATGGAGTATATGTAAAAAAGTAACTGCACTTTGTTTACTGGCCTCTTATGAATATAATTCCGATACATTTCAAAAATTTGAAGCGTGACTCTTCTTTAATTAATTGCAAGATGTTGATCATGGTGAATCTATTTTATTGAACAGCAGTGTACATACTTAGTTTGTCATCCTTTACAATTCTTTTATTATACTAACATTATCTATTTGGTAACACTGTTTTAACAGTATCTTTCTAATAAAGTTAGAAAGGTCATAGAGATCGTATGATATTAAAAGCAAACACGTATCCAAAAGGTTCTGCATGGTATCTCGTAGGTGGGGACTTGACCGACTTTTAATTTTAGAAATGTTTTCAGACTTCGTATTCATTTTTTTCCAGCAATTTTTATTTCTGTTGAATTTTTAATTGCTATTAGATAAACATGCTCACTAATACACATCAATGCACACACTAGTGATTAATTTATGAGACTAGCAGTAATACCTACACAACAACACTTTAGGCACACACACACACACACTCAATATTCAACACAAATTGAAAGCAATTAAACAACCTTGTTTTTGTTTTTTTTGCTGTTATTTTTGGAATAATTATTCTAAAAATATTGTAGAATATTTTCGCAATTTCTTTTTCACGCCTTTTAATTTATCCACGTTAAAGCAACAACAATAATTTTAACGGAATTATTACACGTTAAAAACAAACAAACAAGTAAAGAAAAGAAAGTAAGCAGCACCTTTATTATGATCAATACCGGTCAACGTACTCAGTACAACTGATCGTGAGCATTTATTTCGAAAAAATTTAAAAAAAGAGTTAAAAAATACTCATGCATGTGGTTAATGCATAGGTAAAGAAGAAGCAGAATATAAAACAGCAACAATAAAACAGCTGAAATTGCCTACAAACAAAAACAATTATAACAACAACACTTTAGATAAAATTAAAAAAAAACACATAAAAACAAAAACAAAAACAAGATAAACAAACAAAAACTTGTACTTTTTTGGCATAAAAAAAGAAAAGAAAAAAAAAACTGGCAAAAATGAAACAAAGAAGAGCACAACGGTTTTGTTTCCTCATTTCTCTTTGAGTAAGTGAGCTAGTGATGCCAACTTTTGCGAATATTTTAAATTTAACATTGGAAAGGAAGGACTGAATAACAGAAAACTGAAATACATATAAACGAATTACAATTAAGGAAAGGATTAAAGAATTTGTTTCTTAAGTTCAAAGTATATGTACATACATTGTACTTATGTATCTACATATACTCTGAGAGTGTAGTAATAACAAAATAATTATCGCGATAAATTAAAAAAAAGCTATACTTGACATAGATTTAATTTTAATAATTCCCTTTGGGTCAAGTGTTATGGCTTTAAAGATCCTATTAGCAGTCCCTTTTCGTATTTATTTTTACTAACAAATAATTCGCTCGATTTTGTCTGTATAGTGTAAAGAAACTTTTTAAATAAGTTTCTTGGTGCGCGATATTATCCTTGAACAGTTTGATAATTGACAGTGACCGTCATCCGCCTAAGGTTTTGATCCGTAGTAGATGATTTCGTGTCGATATTATCAAACAGTTAACAAAACATTCCAAAGGAGTGAATGCTGGCAAGACCTTCATATGTGATACATTTATTATTGTTTCACTTGGCAAATCCCCCAATTAATTGGACCGCAACACTGCCGTCATATGCGAGACTACCTTTAACGCGAAGCATAAGTTTTATGCTAAAGTAGGTTTAAGAGGTAGAATATTTCAATGTTGCTGTTGTTTTAACTCATTGTTTTTGCTTCTTTTGCTTTTGTTATAGTGATGATGGATCCAAAACATCAGCCATCTAATCAACAATATAAGACAACAAACCAAACCATGAAATATTATTTTTACGAAGTTGTTGTTATTTTAACTAAAAAAACAGACAACTAAAACATTTAAAGATAAAGAAAATATATTCCACTCTATTAATACAAACGATGTCTTGTTTGATGTCGATGTTTGATCTTTCGATTTTGCCTAGAAGCTAAAAATTGATTGCAAACACTTCAATAAGTCTGGATATAAATATAGTCAGATGTAAAGGTTCATTGGGTTACCTTCAACGAAGTTAAGACTTCAAACTTATGGCCTAATTTGTAACTTTCGATTTGATACTGACCTTAAGGGTATGGGTAATTGTAAATTAGGCTTTACTGGAAAAACATTTCGATTAATTTTATCGTTCAACCTATAAAAGATATTGGCAGATATTTTAATTTTAATTTAGAATGGTTCCGAAATGTAGGGCTTAGTTTAAACAAGGCGTGGCAAAGCGATTAAAGCATTAAGATTTTTAAAATACTTATCTATGCATTCAAGTAGTAAAAATGTCATCATTATGCAGAATATGCTTACATACATTTTAAAATAAAAATGTCGGTATATAGATATAGTTCTGCTGCGCAAGCAAAATGATTGACTGATGAAGCTAGAAACCAACCACAAACAACAATAAATCTTTTAAACTCACATGGAAATTAAAAGATAGATGCTTGGTATTTTCATTTCAGGTGGCAAAAAAGATGTAACAAAAAGGTTTTTGTATTTTTTAAATTAAAAAATTAAAAATTAGAAATTCACTTAAATGAAGACTTTGGTTATTTGTGCAGGGTGTAGTGAAAACCCACAAATAAAAAATATTCTACAATAAAACAGACGACCTAAATTATCACACTCTATAAACACAATAATTATCTTAGAACGAACCAATATTTTTTTTAATATTTACTTCAAATATTTACAATAGACTTCATCTCCAGTTTCTAATGATTGATAATCATCTTTTTTTCTCTTCTTAAGAAATAAAAATATTTAAAATTATTTACCATTCGCTGTCAAAATACCATGTGAAAGTGATAATTTTTTATAAAAATATTTATTCAAAGCGTGACAACAAACCGCGGTTGATGGTCGGCATACTCGTACGAATGTACGTGCTTGAATAATAAAGAAATTAAACAATAAATATTCCATTATTATGCCGATAATAATAAATGAAATTATACAGTTTTTTTTTGGCGGGAATCTATAGAAAGACAAATTATTTGTTTATTTTTTGTTGTTGTTGTGGAACATTTCAAATGCCAGTATATGTATTTTATTATCAACAATTAACAATAGAAAATAATAAATTATTTTCCTCTTTTATTTATTTTTTCTTTATTTGCAATGTGTCATCAATTATTAGCAGAGTAGCAGAGTATATGACAATAACAGCCGCAATTGTCGTCGAAATTTAAGCAATTGAATGTGCCGATAACAAGTACTTGTACTTTAAAAAGTAACTGACAACTAATGCGAGTGAGAAACTTCAAATCTTCTCATTGGAGTACTTAATACATGTTACTCTACACTAAACATAAACCAGTATTTTTTGAAACTAGCAATGAAAGATAAGAGATTGCTTATTTTAGATATCGACCTTGGTGTAGTTGCTCAACGAGATTAACTCGTCGCCGTGGTCTAGTAGGTAGTGTGTTGGCTTATTAGACGAAAGGCCGGAGTTCGAATCCCAGGTCAGACATCAAAACGAAAATATGAAAATATTTCTTCGGCGACTTCCTCTCAGCAGATTTCTGGCAAAAACTCTGAGAGTAAAAATTGCCATGAAAAGCTTCTCAAAAAATCTGTCGTTCGGAGTCGACTTTAAACTGTAGGTCCCGCCACTCATGTATAAAATTAACGCACACAACATGAGTGGTGTTGAGAAGCTAGGCCGTAATCCTGACTGAAGGGGTGTAATGGCCAATTATGTATGTATGTATGTTTAGTAGTTTTATGGATTCCTGAGCAGTTTAAATTGAATTCTTTTGTCCTACACACGAAAATCATTTCTTGGACCTAACCCTACTAAAATCTAAAAATGCTGCCAATAACATAAAGAACCTTTACAACAGCTAAGTTTTATAAGAAGTTACTTTTAAAAGAAACCAAAAAGTATAGGGTTCTTGAAAGACGTTTCAAAATTTCGATCTGTAGTCACTATATTTTCATGGTGTTACAAATATCAACACAAACATAATACACCAAAGGCGTTGTAGGGTATAAAAGAAACACATGGTTGTGATTGATTAACGTTCATTTGTTTACTTTAAAATAAGAGAACAATTTATTTAATTTTGGATAAATACAGAGAGAGAGAGAGAGAGAGAGAGAGAGAGAGTAACATAAAATATGGAGCAGAAATTTATGTATCCAAGGTAAAAACGAATGAAAAAGTACAGTGGGTTAGTGGAACACATCTGATATACTAGATTGTAGTGGTAGTTAATCTATTCATATTCGTATCTTTATTGAAACGACAATATTAGAGATAATTTTTATCCAACTTCTTTATACTTACGACCAACACTCAGGCGATGACACCTAGTCGTGGAGTGTACTGTTTTGCTTCTAGGAAAGTAGTTTGTAGGAGGAATTATATTGTAAATGAAAAAAGTAAACACCATCTGTAGAGTGTTCAAGAGTGTGGCTAAAGGACGAGGTCTCATAAAACTAGAACAAATGTCATTTTGAAATTATTCATCCAAAACAGAAGTAAATATTATAATTAAAATGCAGTAGCAAGGACATTAAAAATTTTCGAAATAATTTAGTAAAGTTTGTTACAAAGTTAAACCAAAAGTGAAAGAATTGCGCAGCTTTAGAATTTGCAGTTTCCTTAATTTTCTTAAATTTTGTGTAAATAACCTTCTTACTATATCTATATGGTATACGAACTTAAAAAGTATATATTCGATTAAGTTTTAAATTCATTTATTTACAAAGAGAACTTTTAGTTGTTAAAAGAAAACATTATTAACCACAAAACAAAGAAAATAAATTACTATGTTACTGAGGTTAAACGTGAACTGTTTATCAGTTCCTAATATTGTTTGTGTATTAAAAAAAAAAGAAAGAAATTATAAATAAAATCCTGCGTTATACAATTTGATCAATAAACGTCTCAAGTCTAACAAATAACACAATAAATTCAATAATTCAAATCGAATTGATAACGAAAAACCTTAAATGTGGACTGATTAGGAATTAAAACGTTTTCCCAATAAACAATTTAAATTTGCAAATCAAATGAATTCATTCAACCGCAAAGAAAAATATAAAGAATTAATAAAAATAACAATATTATTATTAATAAACAATTTAAAGCACAAAGGAAAACTGCTATTTATTTATAAACATAAGCACAAAACATAGGAAAACAAAAAGAAAAAACACATAACAAGTCGACTGAATGATAAGAAAACGAAATTGACGCAATATTTGTGTTTTCGTACTCATGTCATAAATACCCTACACTTTGGCAATTAAATAGCACAATATGGCTTATGGAAGTGTTCGTATTTTAAATACAAAAATACTGATGGGTTATTTGCAAAGTTAGGTCTCTTCGAAATTTGACAATCGATAACGAATGCAACAAAACTTTTGAAGAGGGGTGCTATTTGCCACCCGTTTAAACTTTATTATTCAAGTATTTAAGGTAATTAATTGCCAAAAAAAGGTTCAGTTAGTGAATTAATTGAATTTCGTTTGCATCCCCATAATACTCCCATAATTCATATCAAAGGTTTCGAAACCGTACAAAAAAGATCAATCGAGAAAATATTGTGTTGCCCTACTTTGTCGATTTTAAAAAATAGGTTTTCCTGTACATTTACGATTTCGCATGTTTCAAATTGTTTTGTCACAAGGCACATTTTTATAGGTGGAATACTTCTAAAAAGTATTGAAAATATGTAGGGTGATCTCATACCTTTCTTGTTGCCCTCCTATTTAAGACAGTTGTTTACAAAATTGAAATTCTTTTGAATTACATATTTGAGAAAAATAATAAAAAAAACAGAGTTAATCGGACGAGGTGCACATGCAAATACCACCCATTGAGCAGCAGGCAGATCGTTGAACTTGATAAGAATTATTTTGATAAGGATGTACATACATATGTAATGTAAGTAAATATGTAAAGATTCCATTTAAAATAAATTCGAAAACAAAATAAATTACAAACCTATAAAAATTAAATATTATTTGAAATCCCTGCCTTTAAGTACAATAAAATAATATGCAATGAAAGGAATCGTTAAAAAATGTTAGAAAATAAGAGGGTGGCAGAACTAAATAATAGAAGAAAATGTCTGTCAAAGTCTAATGCAAATACACACTTTAAGGCAAACGAACGAAATCGTATCGCGTAAAATTTTATAGAATCGATATCAGCGTATTGAAAATTTATTTGGTCTGAAAAGTGCTTCGTTCATTTAAGATCGCAAGAGTCTGTCATCCTGTAGGATAACGTGTGTTGGTGGGACGCTTACTTAGAAAATCAATTGATGTCACAACTGTGATACGACTTAAACTTGGTAATGGATCCGGCAACACACGTTAACACAGCTATTTCTACATATCCGCCAAATCTACGAAATACATCAAATAATGGCCGATAGCTTCATACAAACTAACGTCATCACTATAAAAGAATACTTCGTTTCGTTTTTGCTCCTAAAGAGTAAATTCTGGAATTATAATTCAAATAATAATTATAATTCAATAATTATCTACACACATACGTACAATTCATCGCAAGCATCTATTAAATTAAGTTTCCAATAGAGCCTCTGAAAAAAACTGTTGTAACTCAATATTCAAAGAAATTGTGGACTATGTATGCAAAGTGTCAGTTGGCTGCAAACCTGAAGGCAGCACTAGAAAAAATAGATCTGTCTGAAGAAGTGAACAGTGAAGACATGATAAAACAAATCCTTCAGCAAAGGGATCATAGGTATCAACATACGCTTTAATTGCTTAGATCTAACCAGTGCTATAGAGAATCGATTCCCATATTTAGTAAAAATTTTTAATTTTAAAAACTAGACGTTGTTTTCTCTCTTTTAGAGCTTTTTGAAAATTAAAAGTTGACACTACCTAGCAGCATAAGCTAAAAGAGAGATACAAATGAAAATAAACTTATAAAGCACTCTTACATTTAAGAGTGCGTTAATGACTAAGAGGCACGATCATTATTTCAATTGTGACGACCACATCTGGTTCTGTGACGTAAAATAAAGTGGTGGTGATATACTTATCCCCCCCCAAGTTTTTTTTATTATTGTTCTCTCTGTGAATGCCTACAATATTGAGAAGTATTTAAATATTTTCTCTTTTCTTTTAATCTACAATTGCGTACTATGTACGCCATCATATAGTGATGACGACAATTGAATTGAAACGTAATTATTAACAGATATATTAGCTACACTGAAAGAAATTTAATGTCTATGCATATACTTAAATTGAAACAATTTAGAAAATTATGGGTTTTGAGAAAAGGAAACAACTTACCTATGAGCTGCTTTGCGGTAATATTTTTTCACCGGCATATTGGTGCCATTGGGTGAAGTTGGGGTAAGGCATTCGAAGGATTGTTCTTGCATTGAGTAATTGAACTGGAAACAATAAAATAATAAAAGTAATTAACATGGAACGCTTTTAATACAAAATTTGAATAACAAAATGAAATATTTACAAATTAATTTACAATTCCACTTGAAGTACATAATATGTACTTATGTACGTTAGTTACAGTGTATTTTTTTAACATTCTATTATTGATTTATTTTTATTTGCTGTCATTTGAATTCTACGTCGTATATATGTATGTATAAGTGTATAATACTTACAATGTTAGCATCATGGAAAAAACGTTTTTGTGACATGATGATGAATTCGTTACTTGTAAGATTTATGCTGATGCTGCTGATGCCTGTTTGGATGCTGTTGATAGAACTGCTGTTGTTACTGTTACTGTTACTACTGGCCGTTCTAAAGTAAAGCTTGTGTTTTTTTACATTTTTTGTAGCATACAAGTCAGTGCATAATTTTAGAGAAAATTTTTGAAAAACAGTTTTTTGATTATGATTATTTAAACGATTTTTACAATTATTCGAGAGCACATTACGTAAAGCATACAGATGTAAAGCCATTTTTGCAATACAATTTTAAAGAAGCATTTAAATACAGGATAAAAAAAAACTTATTTATATTTTGGTGTGGCAATGGGTGGAAACAATTAGGTTCATGAGTGTTTATGGTGCAGTTGTTGGTGGGTGCATGGAAATAAATTTGTTGGAAAAATAAAAGAAAAATAAAACAAACTAAACTGGTTTTAGAAAAATTATTTAAGAAATAATAAAATAATAAAGAAATACTAAGAGATCAAAAAGATTTAAGCACAGCTTGATATACTAAAACAACGAATATGTAAACTCTAAATATTTGCCAAGAAATTATTTGCTAATAAAGTGGACCAAATAACGGTATAATGCACTGGATGGAATCTACTATCTTAAAGCAAGAGTACCGTTGTTGGACTCACACAAAATAAGAGAGCAATTTTAGACAATACTTAGGAAGTTATAGAAAAAGAAAGGCGATTCAAATTTAGCTTGGACAAGAGTATCAAAATATTGTGAAAAATATAAAACGACTTTTGGAACGCAGACTGTTGTAATACACAGAACAGATTTGTACAAAATACCGAATTGACCCCATACCAACTGAAAACCCCAGAAGCTTGTGACCTCTGTGCCGACATACTATCAATTCCACAACCTAGAATACCGAACGTTCTTAAATACAGACGGGAACCGACATTGTTTTCATAATTGAAGACTTTGATTATTTCTATCTCTACCGTTCTAACCACGAAGTAACAGCTGTAGTTTTGTGTTCAAAACTATCTTAAGAAGGTATGAGTAATATTTTTTATTCATGGATTAACGATATTTTTGTTCAAAGATTTTTATTTTTCTTTGTTATTTAACTAAAGCCTAAAATTATGCCGTATATTTTACAAACTGGTTGTCTACATTTACAATTTTAATTTTTATTAATTTTAAAAGTAATCGTGAAACTAAACGAAAACCAACAAAAACTATAATTCAAATAAACAAACAATAACAAATTAAATAAAATATTTAAGCAAACAAAAATTAATAACTTATTATCGTCTTAACGTAAAAAATTGATTTTTTTTTTGGTAAAAAGCAATACAAATAAACAAATAAAGAAGAACGCATTTGTTGACTACAAATAAAAATGTTTTTAAAATTAAAGGAAAAAAAAGAAACTAAATTTCAGACGTCAAAACAAATTATTAAAAATAGAGATCATCAATCCAATCAATTCCGATTTATGAAATTATTTTTGTATACTTCTGAAAACAAGAACGAACACACCTCAACAGATCTTTGCTTTATTTTGATTTAAAAAAATTAAATAATTTAAATTTAAAATCTATTTAGAATTAGAAACAAAGAAACAAAATTAATATGTTTAATGGAAAACAAAAACAATATGAAGTAGAAGAAGACAGTAACAAATAATTTATAGCAGCATGATTGGGGGAATTCGTAAAACGAAAATTTTGGAAATCGGCCAAAAACTCTTTAACACAAAAATATGTACCAGGCACATGACCTCAAACAAACAAAAGAAACAACTCAACGACAAAGTAGTGTGTGCCGACGACACACTATTTAAAAAAGACATGACACCACCGGTGCTAGAATCGATGGAAATTTTATTTGTTTTTTGGGGGTGTTTCGAAAACAAAATACCTGCGATTCACAAACGACCGAAATATGAGTTCAATACATGCCAGTCCCACTGTCATCGCGGCATAGGCGATACTTTGGTAGAAACGTTTGGAGCACGAAAAGACAAATTAATAAAAAAAAAACAATAAAAAACCATCAATGATCCATCAATCATCACATGACTAAAGGAAAAAGAGAGGACTGTTTCAAAGCAAAATAAAAGCAACAACCAAAGAATGAATATCAAAACAGACAGTAAAAAAGCAACAATTCAAAAGCAAATGATAAAAATAACAGATACACACACACACTCAGGAGTATTTAATTAAGTTACATTGTATATTCACTTTTTATAGTTTTGAGTCACGAAAGTGATGGGCAAGAGTTTCTAAAAGAGCGATCTGGAAGAAATGTGAGGGTAAGGAGGTTGAAGTGGTAGCTTTGACTATCAAAGCTAACTTCTGCAAACACACAACAAAACTCGCACGTCTACTCATAACACAATGCCCTGTACAGTGATCGAGATGACATTGCGGCACAGTTTAAGTAGTCGGTTGGTACGCCTTCCTTCTACCCATTGTGAGCCTGGCAGCTGAGCAAGATTCCTCAATAACTCAGGATAGTTAGGCTTCCTGGAAGAATTTTCGCCTAATTGCTAATTGAGGCGATTGTCGAGGGTTCCGGAAGAAGTGCACCTGCTCGGGCGAGCTCATTGGCCCTAGAATGTCCGTGTGTCAAGGAACCCTGACAAGTGAAGCACTGAGGCGCCCTGACAGAACAATGGCGATACTCTTTAACAAGTTTTAGACTCGATCATAATGCTCCAGAGGGATGTAATAACATCTTGACTATCAGAAAAAAATGATACGGGTGCAGCACAGTTAATGAAGATCCATTCAGCGGCCTGGTACCACCTCTGTAAACCAGAATGAAAGCAACACCAATAGGAGGTGAATAAAACCTATACTAAGTAATGATAAAAATCATTCACTTTAAATGCAATATGATGTGAATGTCGGTTGAATTGCTTTCACTTTAAAAAAAAAGCAATGTCTTCTGAAGGACAATGAAAGAAAACTTCGTGGGGGGAGAAACTCTCTGAACTGCTTAGCTGATATGGGTGGTCTACTATAGTCGTTGAAAGGCTATAAGGTCTCCATAGGCTGCTTTGGTTATAATATTATTATTATATTGCATATAATAAATGTGATTGTTCTAGGGGTGGAAATCTCCTTGGAAATATTATGTATTTTTTTTTTACTAAATTGGTTGATTGCTTTCCTACTGCGTCATGCTGATTGAGATAACATGGATCTTTTTCAAACTTTTCCTGCTCCCCGCGGCTAATCTAATAAACTTATATACCACAAATTTCTATGGTGTCCTTAAGACCCTAACTATTCAAACAAAATTTAAAATATGTTGTTGTTGTTGTTGTGTGTTTAAGTAAGTCACCCTGAGTTGTTGAATGGGTGTAAATGGAAAAAGATTTGTTGTTGCTTGCTGCCATGTTGTCGTGTTATAAAAGAAAGAAAGAAAATTTACAACACCAATAACAACAAAAGAAAACATGGAACAAACATGGTTGACTTAATACCTGCGTATCTATGTGAGACTCACTTGGTATTATTTATTGTATATGTATGACTTCACTTCACGTTAAACGCACTTTTTTTGCTGAGATTTTCTATCGAAAATCAATTCCGGGCGTGTTTTTTTATAACAAAGAAATGCCAGGAGCTTCACTTTCTGTTGCTTTAAAACGGTCACTTGCGTAATTAATTTATTAACTAAATAAAGAATCTGCTTTTTTTATTTATTATATTTCCTTGTTTTTTTATTCAAAAGATATCCCGATTTTATTGACACACACACTTTGTTGAAATATTGGAAAATTAAATTTTTTTCTCAATTTTTTCTTTCTAATTTTCTTTGGTTCACTAATTAATAAAATGGAACAAACAACAAACACACACGGCGTAACCAGGGAATTGATTGAATACCGACGTTGGTTTTTAATTGTTTTAATAAATTTTCGTTATTGTGAAATTCCAGAAGTAATTCTTAACAATTTTTCTTGTTTAAATTTTTCACTTTTAGAAAAATTTTCTTTCTTTTTCCTTTTGCGTCCACTGCCTCAATTTAAACTCGTCACAATGTTTCTTTTTTTTACGGAGAAAATGAAAGAAAATCTGACAATTTTGGCGCAGACGCTTCTTATTAGAACGTCTTCTTCTTGTTGTTTTTCTATTTGTTTTCGTTTTCCCTTCGCTTTAAGTTGTGGCTGGCTGACGTTAGGTTTTGTTTTGATTATGAAAAAGCCGCTTTTGTTATTGGTTTTCCTATTGCAGTTGAATATCAAAGTAATAAAAAGCCGGCACACAACGTAAAGCTTTTTAATTTGTTTGTAAACAAACCATATACGACCAGGCAGGCAAGGCAGTCAGTCACATGAACGACCAAAACGAAATAGGAAAGAAGGAAAATTAAAGATAAAAAAGCTTTTTGCAAATGTTGGTTGCCTGGTTGCCGACTTCTGAAAAAGAAATTAACAAAGAGGGATGGATAACCCAATTTAATAGTTATCTTTTATTTATTCTTTATTTTTTTTATTAATTCTTCCTGAATGCTGAAATTGCGTTTATAAATTTTGTCGGCAAATTTGTACCTTTTTTGCAAAGCAGATTTGCAGATTGCAGACAGATTTAGTTAGTTTAAAAGGGTCAAAAAAATTAGTCTAAATTTAATTAAACATTTTATAAATTTTATTTTTTATGCACAATATTCTTTAATTTAAATTTAATTTAATTTTTTAATTAACATTTTTTATTATACACTACGTGACCCATTTCTGTTTAGCAACTCAATTGATGGGTATGTGGCTCCGCTAATGGAGGATAAAAATACTTATCCGAGGTACATACCACTGATCGTATAGGGATATATGGTAATACAGTACCTATTTCGAATAACGGCACTTTCATGATTTTCAATTTTATTCACCACACCGGGCAAATTCACCACACTTTGAAAACTCACCACATCGAATAAATTCACCACTTCAGAAGCAAAAAAAAATTAATTTTGAATCAATCAATCTGGCTTAAGCAAACAAACGCGACAGAGAAGCAACACACACACGTTTTCTTCTTCTTCTCCTCACCCGATGACGCACATATAAAAACGAAAAATGATCAAATACAACAACAAACAACGCACACACACATCATCATTTCTTCTGGGCATTCCTATATTTTATAGGTTAATCCTCAATCAAGCTCCATCTAACTAACATCGATTATCTTCCTATAAGAATATTATTTGGACAGGAGTTTTAATTTTCATGATCATGATCATGATAATTTTTAGGCGATTTAAACTTTTACGCGGAATTACAACAGAAGTGGATTTATTAAGACGTACATGAAATTAGTTCAGGAACGAGTCTTTTGACAAGCTACTGAAAATTTAAGTAAAGTACAGCTATTTAAAAGGGGGTCGTCGAGTCGAACCCAATAATGTAGGCTTGAAACATGCCAGGGATTAACGCATCCTAGAAGGAAGGAAACACCCGAGTGCATAAACAGCGGCCAGGGTTGTCCTTGCTGCTGCCGAGCAGTATTTTGAAGTTTATCTGGGCAACATTATAGGGGTCAATACATATGAATCAAATTGATTTACTGTTTTGATTTTTGTGTTAAAGGTATAAATAACTATGTATGTGCCTGCCTGCTGGCCTTCGCGTCGATCAATTTTTGAAGGATTGGAAAAGATCTCTGTGGGCAGAAAGAAACTTAGTTAGATCAGAGGGGGCTTAATTTGAGGTGACATTAACTTTCAAGTTTACTTCTATTTGTGCTATGTATAACCGCCTTTCCGTATTAAATTATGCGTCTATTTATTTGTTCATAATATTGTTATGGAAATCCATTCTCTTAAATTGCATTTTACCTGCCTATTAAAATAACTGGCCATACGCGATGGAACAACTAAAAATGTTGCCCTTCAAAATTGATTTCATTGTTAATCCACATGGCTTTCCAATAAGGAGCGTTGACTCCAACTGTACAGCCAAATTGAGGTGAATGTTACATTTCCGCTGATGAAAATTTCCTCCATAATGGGGAATTTCCGCTGCCAAATGACTACATATTTTCGTTGGAATTTGAAATGCTATTAAAAAAATACTGCAAATAAATGGAAAGAGAGACAGACAAACAAACAAACATAAATAGACAAATCATTTGTTAATGAAATCTTGTTTAACTTTAAATGACATCGAACGTTAAAAAGAAGAAGAAGAAGAAAGAGAAAAACAAAAGCAATAAAAACAAATAGAAATTATGAGGACCAGTGCCCCCGAAAAAGGGAGCATAAACGGAACCAGTTTATTATTGTCAACCATCGCAGAGTCAGCGTCAGCAAAATAATACACAAGCAAGACATGAAAGACATTTTTGAACATGAAATGGGGTTGAAAGCACTTTAAATGAGCTTAACACGGCTCATAAAATAGAGTGGCACTCACTCAGTCTCTCATTTTGGTTGTCTTGTAATTACAAATTATTTGTGTTGCTATTGTTGTTGTTGCTGTTTGTTATTTGAATGAGGTGGAACATGATGAAATGCTCTAAAATGGTTATTTTCTTTGATTGTCAACTATTGTTATGATTTTTTTTTATTGTTCTTGTTGTTGCTGTTTTTGTGCCGTTTTAAAAAAATGTCTTGTTGTTGTTACTTGAATTACAACTGATTTCCTGTTGATCATAAATTTACGCACTACAACTGGTGGATTGAATATGATGTGTGCTGGTGGAAATTTGCGATACTCTAATTGTGCTGTAGTTTTTTTGGCCTTTTATACAGTAAATGACGCTATTTTAAGTCCTCTTTATTGACCTTTGTTTTCAATTTTCAATTATAAGTGTTGTTCTGGAGTTACAGGTCACTTGTAAAATAATAGGAAGGGCAGTTGAGTGGGGTTTCCTAAAAAGTCTTCAGTATAGAAAGTATCCTCTCCTATTTCGGTATCTCTTGCGGTAAAGTGCAAAGTGTTTAGGGCATTTATAGTAACGCTTTTGACCATTTCCTTATCAGTTACTGTCATCATTTAATGGCAACAATTGTAGGCACATGCCATCACAAAAAAAAAAACTTGTGGTGCAACGTTGTCCATTCATTCATTCATTTACCAATAATTGCTACAGTTTCGAATAGGGAAACAATTGAAATATTTCATCAGTCGATAAAATCATTCATTCCTTCATTTATTCCGTTCATTAATTTTATCCACTACACCATTCGGCGAACCAGTTGTTTGTCAGTCAGTTAGTGAGTCAACAGTCATTCATTAATTGTGTTCCTCGCACATTAATCGCTCGCAAACAAAAACTGTTGAATGGAATGCAAACGAAAACACTAGCCATTCATGTGGCATGTATGCCCAACCAAGTCAAGTGGAAGGAAAATGGCAACAAAACAATCAACATCTGAAATATAATATCGAAACGTCGTGGATACATGCAACATACCAACACACAACAGCAGTCAAATCATAATTGTTGTTAATTAAGATCCGAAAATTGTTTTGCTGTGATGCGATTAAAAATATTGGAAAATGGGGTTTAAACTATTCACAAGGAAGGAAGCCCTCCAAATAATGGAAAATTGATGTTAGAAAGACTGAATAGACTTTCGAAAAATTTGTCTTTAGGACGGACGTTGTACATTGTTATCAGTTTTCTGTGTTGGCAGTGACAGAACAGGACACTTTTTTAGTTCGTTTTATAAATTATGCCAACCATATTCGTTTAATATTCAATATTTTATTGCTTATTAATAATTATCATAAAATATATATACGACAATTTAATTTTCGTTTTTTTTTTAGATATACGAGGGTCGACTTAAAAGAAAATTCAAAGGCATTTACCACATTTCAGTAAACTTGCAAACTTTTATTCTTGCTAGATAGATGCGCATTTCGACATTATGTGGCTGGTATTAGTTTAAATATTGTTTAGAACTGTGCAACTGTTGAATCTTATTGAACTCATAAGGATGAAGGATAGCATAACAGCTTAACTTTACAGTTCTTTTTAGAGGATCAATAGACAATTTCGTGATCATTGTAAAAGAAAACTTTACATTTGGTCAATTCAAAGCCAAAAAGTATTTAGTGTTGCATACGATTATCAAATCGCAGTATTCTTAGGGATTAGTAGTTCTTATAGTGGCATAACCTCACTTTCAGGAATTTCATATGACCATTTTAAAATTACTTCCATATTAAAATTATAGTAGTATGTGTGATTACCACCAGTGTATAACATCACCGATGTTTAAAACATATTATTGTAGAGTGATGGGTTAGTTACCCTATATTCTAGTATATGTATCATACAACAAAATCTGCTTTTGATGACCTTTAACACACCCTCACAAATCATATAACTTTTTTTTGGTACATGTCTGGGAAGAGTTAATAGTAGCTGTAAAAGGAACTGAAAGTTCTTTATGAGAATATATTATGCTTCTAGTTAGTGCTGTCAGTGGCTAACAGGCCAAAATATGTGAGGGAACAAGAATGCCAGGCCTCATATTTGATTGCATGGTAGGCATATTTAAAGATCAATATATACATACATATGTACATACATACATAATTGATCATTACAACCCTTTAGTCAGGATTACGTCCTAGTTTCTCACACCACTGATGTTGTGTTTGTTAATTTTATACATGAGTGGCGGGACCTACAGTCGACTAAGAGCGACAGATTTTTGAGAAACTTTCCATGGCAATTTTATTTACTCTCAGAGAGTTTTTGACAGAAATCTACTCGGAGGAAGTCTCCGGAGAAATATTTTCATATTTTCGTTTTGATGTCTGATCTGGGGCTTGGGCAGAGGCCTCACGTCTAATAAGCCAACACACTATCTACTAAACCACGGCGACCACTTAAAGATCAATTGAAACTGAAAAGTCATTAAGAAGATATTGATGAAGAAATATATGATATTTTCGATGAGGAGATAAATATCTCAGGCATATAAACAGGCAGATATTTAGTACATAGCTTTAAAATTATGATTTTCAAGAAACCTGAATACAGTACTGATAACCACCCCAAGCACTGATCGGTGAATTGTATTTTTTTGACCATTGAACAGGATTGTTCGTTCTACATTAATGACAGGCCTATTGAGGTCGCATTACTTACTCTGTTGCGATGTAAAGAGCGTTCATTCGATTTTAAAATTCCGAGTCTTGTTTATAATAACTTCTGATGGAAGTAGTAATTATTCAGTAAAAAAAGAAATGGTTGTACATAACTCAGCAAAGTGGGCTAATCTATCGCAAGTGTTGTGAATTGTTTTAAGTGAAATTAAGTTTGAAGGTCTTACCAGATCAGATATCATAGTGAATATCTGCAAATTAATAGTGGGTTTATAAATTAGATCCCACTCTACTTCGCATATGTTAGTAGTTTATTGTGTATACTTTGATAAGTTCAAGATTTTAGCTTTCCCTAATTTAATATCAAACCCTCGTATAAAAATGCTTTGCGATTTAATCTGCATTTAAGATAAATTAACTCTGCTTACATAAGGATATAAAAAAATATTACGTTTTATTTGTTTTGATTTAATTTTCCGTCTGTTTTTCTAAAAAAATTTTGACTTGTTTTAGCTGTCTGTCTGTCTGTCTGTCTGACTGACTGTTTGCTTGCCTGCTCCTCCATAGGCAAGCTGCTCGAAAAAGAATGTTGTTTCATACATGCACTTTGTTGTTGTCTGCCACAGATTTTTTTTCTTCATTTTAAGTATCCGTCAACAAAGCGGCTGTTAAAATTTGTTGCCTTAAAAGTAAAACGCTCGTGCGTTATTCATTATTAATGCGCGTTTTTTAATCATAAATTCAGACGCACATTTTTTTGCCGCACCACACCGCTCCCCTTTATTATTATAAAAGCTAAAGAGTGAAATAATATTTACCAGCTGGTAAGATACTCATTTGGATTTGGTTCAAAGCTAACAAAATAGACAGAATAGACAAACAGACAGACAGACATATAGACAGACAGTTACTGTGTATATTAAATAATTATAACAACTGAACTGGTTTTAATGTCTCTTGGCTGCATTGAATGCCATTAAAAATATGGGCTGGACTGGCAACAGTTTTGTATCCCTGTGTAGCAAACAACACAGAGTATTCGTAGCAATTCTTTATTTTTCCACTCTTTTTTTTTCTTTTGTTTGCCTCCTTCCTTTGCAAACAAAAAATACAATTGACAATAGATAGACGCATTTTGGTTTCAGTTATAGTCGTCGTTATTGTTGTTGTTGTTCCTATTATTATTTTTTCTTGGCTCTGGCAGTTGCAATCTAATCAATGATTTTCATTTGAAAGTATCGATTTGCTGTCAATTCTCTTGCCCATGCGGTGGTCCTGTTTGTTTCCATGCCAGAGCCGTTTTGGATTTGCGGTCATTGGCTTTTCGTAACACATTTTTTGCCTTGATTTTATTGTCATTTGTGCTACAAACAAACACTTGCCACACTTCTGTTTTAAAATAGCGTTCGCAGTGACTTATGAATGAAATACATACAATAGAATGGAATGAGTATTATGGAATGAGTATTATGTGCCATTAACCCAAAATTATTATTTTTTGAGTACCCTATAGTAACGTACTTCCGAGTCCATTATATATATGTTTCTTTTACTCCTTTGAAGTCGCCGTGGTCTAGTAGGTAGTGTGTTGGCTTATTAGACGAAAGACCCGAGTTCGAATCCCAGGCCAGGCCCCGCCACTCATGTATAAAATTAACGCACACAACATGAGTGGTGTTGAGAAGCTAGGCCGTAATCCTGACGAAGGGTTGTAATGGCCAACTATGTATGTATGTATGTTACTCTTTTAGGGAGCACAGAGCCGCCGAGTCCATGATCACTTGCAATTTAAGCAGTGTCCTTAACCTGTAGAAAAGCCTTGGAAAGACAAAATATTTTTAATCGTTTAAGATCCACTTAATATTTAATTGGTCATTACAACTCTTTAGTAAGGATTACAACCTATCTTCTCACACCATCTATATTGTTTTGCCCATGAGTGGCGGGACTTTGAATGACAGGTTTGAGAATCTCTTCGTGAGAATTTTCAGAGTTTTTGCCAAAAATCTGCTAAGACGAAGGAAGTCGCGGGAGTCGGAAATATGTCTGAGATGTCGAGATGCCTGAGCTGGGCGTTGAAGCATGGGCTCTCGTCAAACACACTACGTAGTAGATTACGGCGAAGGGCTATTTAGGAACAGATTAAAGCACTATTTTTTATCGTTTTTAAACACTTTTATACTTTCACGCCTGTGCTTTAATCCATGCTTGTCGCCTGTGGGCGGCTGCGCTTAATATTTTTCGCTCTATCGTGACGTGACTCTCAGGTTTTTTTTTTCGGCAGTCGAAGTATTAAAGATCAACATATATAATATTACGTATCGTCTAATAGCGTAATCAATTGCGCATCACCGGTGTTACACGCCGCCCGATGAGACAGATTTGTGCAAACCACCGTTGGTACGCTCTGCCCGATAAGGGGTCTAGTGCGGGCCACCAGTGGTACGGGTCGGCATGAACGTGTTAATAATGAAAAATAATTGCTAAAATTATGTGCTACTATTAAAGACACACAATAATCGCTTCATTATTCTGTTCAAACTTAAACTGGAGCAATATTTAAAAAATTTAACAAATAAAGGAAAGAAATAAATGGTGTGTGTATCCATCCTATAACCCAACGAATAGCAAAGTGAATGCAAAAACCAGTTGTTTGTTGGTCATATCAGTTGGCCAGAGGTTCTCATTGTGCGTATCGGTTAGGTTTTGAATACATCGTGTGTTTGACTAAGTGTTTGCGTTCCTTTGACGGTACTTGCCATGGCAATGTTATGGAATTTTTTTGGTGTGTCGTGGCGTGGCGTGGTCATGTTTTGGATTTCGTAATAAACATTTGAAATTTACGTACAATAACAACAAAAACAATAACAATAACATTCTCATTTATGAGAATGAAAATTTATAGCATTTTTCTTGTTGTTTCTGCCAATTTGTGTGTTGTGCGTTGGCAAATATTTAAACTTAAAATTCGTTGATTTTGGTTTTCCAAATCGTGTGTATCGGCGGAACAAAATCAACAAAAATAAAATCAGATTTAAATCGCATTTATATCTACACTACTCATATAGAATACATACATATGTACATATGGACATGTAGTATTTTGGCCAACGTTATTGGCCATTTAATATTGACCATGTGATTTCTTAAATTTTGTCATTTCAAACATTCAACGTTTGTTGTTGATATTTTGGACAAGAATTTATTGATGGCGTGGCTGAAAATGAAATCGAAAAAACGCAAAAATTAATTGATTTTCAAATAAAAATATGTTTCGGCTATAGATAACAATTAAAATAAATTAAATTCTTAATCAAAATGTAAACTACACTGAACAAAATGTTGTGGTAAACAACAATAAAAAAATGAACAATAAAGGGGGTAATCCTCGCTCAATAATTTGTTAAAATATTTACTTACCGAAGTCGTCGGAGTCTAGTAGGCAGTGTGTTGGTTTATTAGGCGAAAGTCCACTGTTCAAGCCCCAGGTCAGACATCAAAACAAAAATATGAAAAAATATTTCTTCGGCGAAAACTCTGAAAAAACTCTGAGAGTAAATAAAAAATTGCCATGAAAAGTTTCTCAAAAAATCTGTCGTTCGGAGTTTAAAGTCGTTAAACTGTAGGTCCCGCCACTCATGTATAAATTTAACACACACAACATAAGTGGTGTGAGAAACTAGGTCGTAATCCTGACTGAAGGGTTATAATACCAATTATGTATGTATGTATATGTTTACTTATCGCTCTATTTGGCTACGATAGTTTTCCCCTTGACATTATCTTAAGTGATTCAATTTTCTGCACTTACTTGTCACTACTATATTGCCCACACTCATTAAAGTGGTGTTCTTTCTAAGCCTTGTTTAGTTTTAATTGCGTAAATCAATGCACATTTTCACTAACCCCAATTTAAAATGAAAATGTCCACCATTTCTGCCAATTTTCGTTTCTTTTCCTACCGCTATCGTGTACCCCCTGTCATAGAAATTGTTTACGTCTGAATCACATGCGTTTCTTTCACTGTGTGTGACAAGAGAGGAAGAGAAAGAAAAAAAAACAATTGCCTACAGACTCATAAAACACAAAAATTTACCGTTAATTTTATTACCGCACACACTCACACATAGCCACATGCGTGCACACACGCTTGCATTATTAGTTGATTATTTATGGTGCATAAAACTGTTTTTGGTCAAATATCCATATCATGGTCATGTTTAAACAGTTAATACTAACGGTTTAAATATTATATCTGCAACTAACGGTATTTTTTTTTGTTATATTTGTTGCTGTTATTGGTTTCGTTCGTTTTAAAATGAATTTTCATTTTTAATGCGAATATTTTTGACGGACACATGGTATTTGGAGGCGATTTTTCTTAATAAATTGGTTACAATTTTTAGTTTTTTTTTCTTCGTTTTAGATTCTACTTTAAAAAGCTGTATTGAGAAAAAAATTGTAGAAATCATAATAATTATCAAATGAAATTAAAAATTATAAATTATGAGTTCGCAACTGTTTTAAACTTCATATTGGTATTGAGGGCAATTTGGTATTGCATTTAAGGTCAGTTTTAATGGAAAATATTGGCAAAAAAAATTAAATTACAAACAAAAATAATTAAAATTAAAGTTTAAATTGAAAAAAATAACAAATATTGGGCGTATAATTAAAAATGAATGAGAAATTAATAACATTAACTTTGAGTATTAAAACAATAAAAATACTTACATTTAAAGTATTGACCATCGTCACTGATGATCTCTTCTCATATTTACGGCAAAATATGGTCATTTTCTGTGGCCAATAATGAATTAAGAAATCCCCTGCGCTATTTGGAATATTCTTTTCTGAAGCGTATGCCTGCAAGAAGCGTGTTTCTGTGAGCGAACGTTGCCATTCTCAGTTGCCAGCAGTTTTTCTTTCAATATTTGCTTCAAACGTAAAATTTGTATACCATACAGGTTCCCTGTGATGGCCACCAAAGATTCATAATTTTGCGGAATAGTTTTTACGTCGATAGATATTTCTGCACTGAAAACTGTCATTTTAAACAAATCCTACTTGAAAAACTTTTTTACTAATTCAGTTCTCTACTCATTATTTAATACGTGGAACGGCCAATGTATGTGATATGGGTTAGGGCTCAACTTTGTTGGCTCTGAAATATCTTGTTATAGACCCTTACCCTTGTTATTCGTTTCCCATTAGTGACATACAGTTGGATTTAAAAGTATGTTACCGCTATTAACTAAGGCCTGTAGTTTATGACTGCCCACACTCAGTAATCTGATTATTCAAACACAAATCGAAATTTTGAAGGTAAATTGGAATTCGCGGTAATTTCAGAAAAAATATGATGACTCAACAAACTCTTGCTTTCATGGGGGAATTGGGCAACGTAGTTTAAAATAGAAGAACAATAATTCTCAAATAAGTTTATTCAGTGCTGGTAATAACTTCCGGGAATAGAAGAGAAGTAGCTTAAACGCCTCCACACTAATGCCTTTTGAATTATACGAGTGTACGAATACTAGATTAAGCATGAATCCCTTGGAAACAACGAAGAATATTAACCTGATGGGCTACAAAGTGAACAGATGTTTTTGCTAATGATGTTTGTTTCAGGCACGAAGTATTGCAAGTATTGCTCTTAAGAGAACCAAGCTATCCATTGAACCTGATCCTTGTTTTTATAAATTACTTCAATAAATCTGATAAAGGTTGATTCATAGCTGGACGAATGTTTTTTGTGCCCTTTCAAAGAAAAAAAATTGAAAAACAAAAGACTCATAAATTTTGTGAAGCGTTTTCTGTTAATGTGCACATTTTGTGTAGAGTTGTGTAGAGCTTAACTGTATAATATAGCAAGTGGTGGACATTTTCTTATGCGACTCGCTGTCATTATTTATTCGCTACACTTTTCCTTTTACGAATTTCGTTTATTTTTTTTACCAAGAAATAAAAACTTTACTTTAGGCAAAGAAAAGAAACTTTTTAATCCTTTTAGACCAATTTCGGCATGGCATTGTGGGTGGTATTAAAAAGAACCCTTGAAATGGAATATTTTCTTAAAAAAAATGTTCAAAGCCTTCAAAGATAATCGGCACGTAATTTTGCTTGTAAATAACCAGAATAAAAGCAAAAGATTTAAGGACAAGGATAACAAAGTGTATGTCAAGTATTTAATGCTGGGACCCGATGGAAATGAACATTTTTATGGTTTCCCATCACAAAAAGGGTTTTGTTGTTGTCTACATACCCTAATAAAAATTGTAGAATTAAATGGCATTAACTGGGCGTGGGTGGTGGTGTTAACTCATATTGTTAACTAATTTGGTGATTTGGCAAGCGGTTAATTAAAAAAGTATCCAATTAATAAAAGGGACGAGAAATATATGAAAAATAATGACCATAGAAAACCATAGAAATTCATTGTCCTCTCATCACTTTTGTTTCTTTTTTGTCTGTCTCTACATCAATAATGGTTGGCTTTTCAATTTCAATATTATTTTTGTATTGAAATCTGAACAAGAAAATTAATGACGATGTTAATGGCAATGAAGATGAAGACGATTTCAATGGAAATGTACGATAATTTAATTGCATTAAAAATAGATTCCATTGTATGGATACGGCAGTTATCCAGTGTGTTTTTTTTTGGGAGGAGTTTTCATTCGATTATCAAGATACGAGTAATATGGGCAGTAAAATAAAAGAAAATAATCGAAAAGTGTGTACAGAGAGCGAGAGAGAACTGAAAATAATAATTTTGAAAATTATTTTCCACTCAAGTGATTTATAAACAAAGCATGGCAGGCAATGAATGGCACGAAATACTGATGAAAAATTCATTTCATCTCCAGTGGCCAGCACTAACGTTTCACATGAATTGCCTTTCAATTGGGTTCCTCAGTGCTCTAATTTGGAAGGATAAACAGCAATAATGGCTGGATACAATTGAAACAATTGCTGTGACGTGCGAGCAAAAATTTGTTTTTATTTTTCGAAATTCAACACGGGGGGTGGTGATTATAAAGGCAACCTGCTAGGATTATAGGAAGAAAATATAATTTTTCTTTGAAAAGGAATCAAATAGATTTTGAATAGAATTAGGAAAGTGTGTCTATTTATTGCCTACAAAATAGAATAAGAAAACTTAAAAATTTTGGCGAAAGTACCACATTTAGTACCACATTCAAATGAAAAGGTACTAAACTGAAAAAGTAGTTACAGGATATTATTTCGAATATGATACTTTAAATTCAAATTTGTTACGTTCGTTGTTTATTCAAAAATAATTTTTTATTTTAAATGAAGTCAGAATGTTGCCGTAAAATAAGCAAAAATTGCGTAATAAAAATTAATGAACCATGAAAATAGGTCACCATTAAGTCAAGCAGTAATTTACAACAACAACAACAAAATAAAACAAAAATTTAAATACGAAATCCAAAAGCAAATCCAAAATAAAATTTATCGTTAACGATAAAATTTTTGAATAAAATTTTTAAACAGGAAATGCAGGCAAATTAGACAAAAATTCCAAAAGAAGAAAAAAAAATTCAAAATTTTTTTAAATTGAAAAAATGAACAACAAACAAACGTTTCGAAATTTGTGACAATATCCTGTTGCACGAAAACAGAAAAAAACAAGAAAAACGAAAAATGTTTAAGGAAAACTGTGATTAATTTTTGTCTTTCGTTTTATATGATTTTTATTGTTTAAATGAGCAATTCTTGAGACAATTTATTTGAGGCTTGATATGGTTAGACAAACAAAATTGTCTTGTCTTACCAAATTAGTGGGCCAAAGTAACGCCTTTTTCTTGCTCTGCCATACTAACGTACAACAACGCATTTCCAATGAATTGAAAGCCAGCCACATAGAATGTTTAAAATCATGGCATAACAAAATTGTTGGCGATTATTGTGTTGTTTTTTAATTTTTTTTTTCCTTAAATTTTGTATAAAAAAATACTTGAATTGTAATCAAAAGAATTAAAAGCGCCTATTCACGCATATATGGGTGAAACACAATGAAAGCGTCTATGCGACAGAAACATTTTTTACTTGAAATCTGAATTGATTTAATGAAGTGACTTCTTATTGTTTAGAAAAGATCATGAATTTATGGATTTTCGTTTGAATACATTATATTTTAAAAAAATACATTATTTTGGTTAGTACGCTGGCAGCAAAGGGCAAAAATATAATGTTAGCATTATAGGTGAATCAGGAACTGCGCTATACTATATATGTTCTAGTAGACATAACTCCATTAATTTTCAAAAGTTGTTTTTAATTGCCTGCAATTCGCTAGTCAATCCGAAATTGATGATCAGAAATATTATGCTCTCTGTTGGGAGGATTGGTTATTAGCTGATATCACTCTATACTTTAAGCCCTCATTGTAACAACATATATTTCTGTTTACTAAACCTGTTTAGTTACTGTCTTGTTGCAGAAAATTATGTTTTAAAGTCTGTTAAAGAATTTTGTAAATAAAAAAAGAAAAAAACGTCTGTCGCTTCTATTATACTCCACATAATAAGATTAAGATCTGCGATAAACTGCATAAACAATGAGTTGCTTTAAAGCCTTTTAACAAATCCACAGTATTTGTGTGTTCAGCTCAAAAAGTAAAATTTTAATGGCTTTCAGACACTAACGAGTACAAGATTTTCTTTGAAAGGTTTTTACGATTAAAACGCCAGTTGACGCCTTAAATTTTTCAAATTTTCGCTGCAATTTAAATGCAAAAAACCAACACGCATTAGAAAAAAAAACCCCCAACAACAAGAAACATAAAATCTTAATTGTAACAAATAATAAAAAAATGAAGAAAAAAAAACATATCAGAAAACAAAAACAAGGCTAGAAAAGAAATAACTTGTTATTCTCCTCAAATGAAGGCTAAAAACACAGAAACACAGAACTTTGGCTTAAATTTCGATTTCATTTTCGTTTTTAAAGGCACAACCAAACAAAAGTAAAAGGCCGTTTGCCAGCGTAACGCAGAGCAGGCCTATGCATACGAAAACAACAATAAAAAATATGTATGTATGTTATAGAGTAGAAATCAATAGAAAAAATAGAAAAAATTTATATTTCTTAGAACTTTAAGAAAATCAAATCAAGTGGCTATACTGCGTATAGATTTTATAATAAATTTTTGCAGAAAAAATAAACTTTTTTCGTACTGAATGAACACTCTTGTTTGTTTGTGTTTGTCTAGCTTTAATATCAGTTCACAATTTCTGACATTTTCTATTGATTTATTGGGAAACTTTAAAACATTAATTCTGTATCAATAAAAAAACAAAAAATTCAGTTTTATTTGCATATACAAACATTTTAGTTTTTCGTTTTTAAAAAGGCATGTGGAATTGCTTTAACTATGATGAGAACTACGGGTAATAAGAAGAATTTGGGTCCTGGACATATGGAAGAAAAATCAAGAGACAATTCGAATTTGAAGAGACAATTTCACAGCAACCACACTTATCGGTTACAGCATTGAGCCATGTCCTCTCAGAGCGAACAGATTCGATCATCTACATTAAGATACGAAGACAACATTACGATCATAATCAAGATGACAATACAAACTATCTTCTGCTTTCCAATTTGTAGGCATTTCTTTCTTATGAGCAAAACTGCATGATGAAGTCGGCGTTGTCTAGTGTTGTGTTGTTAGGCGTGACACTGTGGCCCTTGCCCAGACCAATCGAACAAAACGAGTCTAGTAGACAGTGTGTCGGCTTAGTAGACGTAAGGCCAGGGTTCAAACCGCCAGGTCAAACGAAAAAAAAAGAAATGAAAAAAATATTTCTTCGGCGACTTCCTCTGAGCAGATTTCTGGCAAAAACTCTGAGAGCAAATAAAATTGCCATGAAAAAGTTTCTCAATATCTGTCGATCTGAGTCGGCGTTAAACTGTAGGTCCCACCACTCATATATAAAATAAACGCACACAACATAAGAAACTAGGTCGTAATCCTGACTAAAGGGTTGTAATGACCAATTATGTATGTATGTATGGCGTCATCCTACCAACAGTCTTCTGACAACAACTCTGAGTGTAAATAAATTTGCTATGAAAAGTTTCTTGTCTTTAAACTAAAGGTCCCGCCACTCATGTGTAAAATTAATACACACAACATGGAAGGTTGTGAAAATCTAGGTCGTAATCCTGATTAAAATTGTTGTAATGACCAATTAAGTAAGTCAAGCACGATGTCGTAGAGGTAAATATAGCATTTTGACCGAAAAATTTGATGATGAGAAACACATGCGTAAGATATATGCTATTGAACTGAGAGGAGATTTTTTCATATTTCTGAAATAATTTGGAAACTTTCTTCGAATTATCAGTTTAATTTTTAGTATAGAGGTTTAAAAGCACTTCATATATGCGTCCTTTAGTCATAATAATAATTTAAAAATATTCACTAATAATTAATCAGACATTCTCGTATATGTTGGTGGATTTGCAATATTGAAGGTGTGCTAAAGTGCGTTCAACTACAGGTTGCATTTGACGTGTGTAATACAGTGAACGGTAATGGGGTAAGTATAACCAATTGAGTACACCATTATTGCTACCAATTTCAAGAGATTATTTAAACTGATTTTGTTGTTTTTGTTTTATTTATTATATTCCAATCGCAGACAGTGTAGGATGTTTTGTCTAAAAATCGAATGGAAAAACTCATGTTAAATTGTTTATCATTGTTTGTAAATTTTTATTTTAAAAAGGAGTGTGTTTAGAAGCAAATTAACAATAATAAATCTTATTTTTTTAATGTTTTTGTTTTTTTCGTTTTTTTTCGGTTTTTCTTTGTCTGAGTTAAGGTTACACGTTGCCATTGTTTTTTAAAAGTCAAGTATGAAACGTCTACAAGAAGACAAACAACAATTTATGAAAAATTATTTTCTCATAATCATTGCAAAACAAAAAAAAAAAAAAAACAAAATAACAAAACATTAAACGAAAAAAGCAAAAGAAATATATATGTAAGTTCTAAAGCAACAGGACCTCAACAATTTATTATAAAGCAATCAATTTGCAATTTATCATTTTGACGGCTTTAGGCTCCGTTTTCGGCTTTGCCTGTCCAACACTTTGTTTGTGAGTGTTTGACAGGGGGCATGTGTAAGAGTTTTTAGGCCATTTGTAGTAAATGCTTGCAGGCATTTGGCAATTGTTTGTCTGTTTTTTGTTTTTCATCAAAATCTTTTCATTTGCCAGATTTGTGATGCAAAAGTGATATCATAATGTGAATCTAGTACCTACATATATCGTGTAATTTTATATGAATTTCAGTTTGAGATTTTACGGCTTAATTTTTTAAATCTTTTACTAACCAAAATGTGAGAATCCCAGTTCTTGAAATCACTATACATATACAACGTCATTCACTTTGTCTAGGAAATATCAAATGAGATACGACGAACAGTTAAATGATAAAGGTCAGACTGAATAGGAAGTCGACATGGTCTAGTAGCGGTATTGTGTTGGCTTATTAGACATGAGGCCTATGTTCAAACCCCAGGTCTGGCATCTCCAACTAAACGAAATATGAACCTTCGGCGACTTCCTCTCAGCAGATTTCGGGCAAAAACTCCAAGCGACAAATAAAGTTGCCATAAAAAGTTTCTCAAAAATCTGTCGTTCGGAGTCGACTTTAAACTGTAGCTCCCACAACTGTAGTATAAAAATTAACGAACACAACATAAATGATGTGATGTACTAGGTCTTAATCCTGACTAAAGGGTTGTTATGACCAATTATGTATGTGTGTTATGTATACTTCCCCTTATGGAAATTTTAACTGGCCTTCTGGATTTAATGAACTCAGAGTGTCTTTGAAATCTAAATTTGCCTCCATAATTCTCCAAGCTTGGCAACTAACATTTCAAAAGTAATCGTCATAGTTTTGTCATGTTCAAGATTCTGAAAAAATAAAGAGAAATTGTTCAGAAGCTCAAGGATAGGTACGATTGTGAACTGCCTTAATTCGGACAAGCAGAGAAAAAACCCACTTAAAGTCCCTGAAGTTTAAGCCTATGGTGATGTTTAATCACCAGCAGTAGTTTTCATTTTCACCAGGAATGCAGTTTTGTTTGTCTCTATTTGCCACTGGAGGTTCACTGCTAGCATAGATATTGAGGGTTCTGTTATCTAGAATTGCGATTTGACCCCTGCAATGCTTTGAAACGTTCATTAATCAAAGAAGGGGTTGATCATTTGATCATTTATATGTTCTTGCAATTTAATGTTTTCATTTTACTTGTAAACTTCATATCTCTTTTTGTGAAAATAGGGCCTCACTTTTGCCTTACTCTGTACAGATAAAGTGCTTAAATTGTTTTTCTTCTTTCATAAATTTGTAAACCGCAACCGATAACAGCTCCCCCTCCACCATTACCCACGTTTCCAGAGGAAAGTATAAAAAAATTAAGCAATAAAAATAGGCTGCCATTCCAAAAAAATAACGTAGAAAAAAATTTATGGATCAACATACATACGAGTATAAAAAGCCTTAAAAAGAATGAAACAAAAACACAATTTAAATATGTTTAAACAAATTATACTTAAATACTGTAATTAAATAAAGAAACAAACCAAAAAAAAAAACAACAAATTTCCATAGCAAATTATTTCATTTTAGAACAGAAACGAACAGAAAGTTGCTTCACATGAACGTTTTATAGCCAAACGCATAAAACAAACACTGCTTATGCGTTGCGCAGCATTAAATGGAGGGGGGATGAAAAGATTTTTTTTGCAATTTTTATGGTTTTCTTTTTAGGCCGAAAGCTAAAATCAAATTAAGTTTTACGTAAAACACATAATTGTAGCCGTAAGTGGTGTTTAATTTAATTTTTAAAGCAATTCTTAAAAGGAAAAATTTATTGAAAAATAAAACATAAAACATGTTGCGGAGACAAACATACAAATAATGGATTTTAATTGTTGTTCGACTTTTTTGATGCACAGTAAATGAAATGTACAGAATACAGCAGTTAGTAAGGATATGTAAATAAACTACGGTTGTAGAGATTTTCTAGGACCCAATCCTAGCTTACTTAATTGATCATTACAACCCTTTAGGCAATATTACGACCTGGCCTCTCACACCACACATGTTATGTGATTCCGACAGACGGATTTTTCAGAAATTTTTCATGTGGCAATATTATTTACTCAAGAGTTGATGCCAGTAGATCGCTCATAAGTCAACGGCTAATAAGCCACTACCCACTAGACTATGTGCACTTTACATGCATATGCATCCATCCTCGTACTATCCGGTAAGACTTTGACAGTTATATTGATAATATGATATATGTATATGACTCCTTTTCATAAGATAGATAGACATTGAAGGGTTTATCCAAAGCTGTAACAGTTGGAATATGTAAGCATCTCGATATATGCGCAGCACTGTTACAGTTATGTATCCAAGTAGCAGCCCACTAGGGTCTTCGATTTTTATTCCTAGACAAGCCTTCTCTCTTTATGTCAAGGCAGATCAAAATTTGAATATTTTTGGAGATTTTGGAGGCACGTGGTATGTATATCTTACAGTACTACTTTAGGCACGTAGTATGTAAACTGAATTTATTAAGCCTCACATACCATGTTGATAGGTACCAGAAATCAGCAATACGTATTCAAAAAGATGAATAGGATCGAATCGTGCTCATATCTTCTGATATCATGGAATCTGAATTCATATTCAAAGTTTGGCGTACTCATCGTGTTCATACTTAACAACACGTATGCTGTAGTTGATTTCGACTCTCCATAACTCAACATATTCACGAATCAGAAAATAAGTATGAACCGCGTACGAACACTAAAATACTTACTAGAAGGTTGGGTGTTTCCTCTGTCTTTTTTGCTTATGTGTCTTTATTCTTTTGTTTTGATGATTGATTCGAGTCACTCGAATCGTTTGTAAATATTACAAGTATTTTTCTAATGTTATGAAGCTAAATGAGTAGGATTATGAATCAAACATATTTTGAATGGTATGAGTTTGTTGTCAACATTGTGCGCATACTCATTGCAACCTGTACTTATAAATCAACGTTGTAGTGAGTACGAATGAATCATAGTGTGTTAAATTTCAATATTGTTGACTTACTTATATTCAGAATTTCATGAGTGGTTATGAGTAGCGAAAAAACGATTCATTCCTGATCTCTGGTAGGTACCCCTTATATGAAAAATATACGTATTATTCCATAACAGCTGTGATATGACACAATTCTGAAAGTTCACCTTATTGTTTCCAACGTATGGATTGAAATGATATATTTAGTTCATCTGAAAATGAATCATTATGGAACAACCCTCGTATATTGAAAAGTATATCACATTAGTTAGAATACAATTGAACAACAAAAATGTATGTTGAATGCAACATATTTGAATAATTTACGTGTCTACAGGGAATTTATTATTGTTGCAGAAACTCTTTTATCATCTACAAAGTGTGTTACACACAGTTACTGCTACTAATGCTACTGCCACACTGCTACTGCCACTGCTACTGTTGCTACTGGTACAACTGGCACTGCTATTACTGCCACAGGCTTTCGTATTTCATTTTAGCCTAAATAACAACTTCATTTCATATTTGCCTCCTCACACACAATATCTTCTAAATAAGTGGAAGAACCATAAAGAAAAACAGAAAAAAAGTGCTAAAAAATCTCTGTAATCAAAAGAAGAAAAGGATGAGCATGAAGAGACAGACAGCAGAGAGGCAGAGAGGGTGGTAAAAGAGCATTCTAAAGTGGCGTTTAGTAATGCGTTCACATTATATTTTAAAAGACACAAACACTCATACACGCAAATAGAACGCAAAATTCTATTTCAACTTCCATGTAGATGAAGTTGATTATGAGGATAATCCAGATGATGATGATGTTGATGATTATGTTGGTGTTCGTGTTGGTTTGCTACTGTAATGCTGAGTTCTTTTTTGGATACTGAATTTAGAGGAGATAATTTATGATGAGATTTTGTATATGAAGATGACGATGTTCTGTTCTGTGGCAAACAGTGTAAGTGTGTTGAAAAAGGAATCTTGTATTGGATTTTATATGACAAAGTCACAAAGGAGTACATGGGGAATATGGAGTAATTAGATCACGATTATGGCACAATTTAAAGTTAATGGAATAAAAGCACTACCATCACCACTAATGCTACTGTCACTTTTATTCGATTACAAATATGTAACCATTAACTAAAAATGTTGCATTTTATTATGGTATTTGCTTCATTATTATTTGCGTAAAATTGTTTTAAAATTTGATTAAAGTAATGAAAAACCAATAAGAGAGTAACAGCAGAGTAAGATTGACAGCAATTTATTCAAATAATTTTGGGGGCACCCAAACAAAACCTCTTATGAATGGCGGATAAACGAGAGAGAACGAATTGAAGTTATGGGCGGGTTAGCGACATTCTAATCCAGTTTGATGGTTGGATTTGATAACTAAAAGAGTTTGGCATTACAGATATACCAATAAAGATGAATGTATGACATGCGTTAGAATACTCGGATTTCAAATTACATCAGATGGAACTGTACATCGTAACAGTTGAAAATTCAATAGAAAAGAAAAAGTTGTCGCACAAGATGTTGAAGGCAATTCACGAAATACTGCACTGGGATCCTCATTTGCGAAAAGTTAGAAAGCTTATGAGGTACCATAATCCCCAAACAAAGGAGGCCCAAACTCAAGGCAGTGGTTTAAGTTTAAATAAGGATAAGGTGCTACTCCACATTCCATGATGCTTAGATGCTATTGATGTTAGGTAAAGCTTAAGAATGTGTCTTTAAATTCGAAGCTGAAAGTGGATTTCCATTAAATAGTAGGGTTTGCGGACCTACGCTATGCATACTTGGCGTACTCACAGACTGGATTGCAATAACGTGCATTTGTATAGTGAAACGGATCTGGTTGTCCAGAGTTTTATGATAAGAAAATGACGTAATAGGTCGCTAATATACACAAAATCAAAATCTCTCAGATTAGACTTGAAGGAGTGGCTAACAGGTGTGTCAATAAAGGCCAACGGTGGTCTACTGTCATGATATGAACTTTCGGTAGCTTTATGTACAAGACCGATGTAACAGCACCCTTTCTGTAAAAGCAATCTTCAGATCCGTTTCGTTGCGATGCGATTAAAACTCCCTAAAAATCTCAACGAATGAATTCCAGCTCAAAACATGGAGAAGCAAGGTTAGGGTTCATATTGGCATTAGAATTCTGCTAGTGCCCAAATGAACTGCAGATTCTAATGACAGTAATATTCACGAGAGAAACGAGGTACTCTTTTTTATCCGCAATTATGTTGTTGGAATTTCCAGTGTAGTATATAATGGGTCACAACAACCCTTTAGTTAGGATTGCGGACTAGCATGTCACACCACTGATTCTGTGTGTGTTAATTTTATACATGAGTGGCGGGACCTACAGTTTAAAGTCGATTCCGAACGACAGATCTTTGAGAAACTTTTCATGTCAATTTTTTATTTACTCTCAGAGGTTTTGCCAGAAATCTGCTGAGAGGAAGTCGCAGAAGAAATATTTTTTTCATATTTGACCTGGGGTTTGAACCAATGCCTCAAGTCTACTAAGTCAACACACTACCTACTAGACCACGGCAACTTCCCGTGTAGTTTCACATCTAATTTGTGTTTAACTAAACGCAGAAATATTTTTGTTGTTTTTTGCTTTTAATTTGAATAAAACTTTAATTCTTTGAAAATTATTTGAATTTCTCTTTCTCTCTCCAGTGTTAGTTTTCTTAATGTACAGCATATGCTTGAGATTTTTGTGAAAACTTTAACTTTTAAATGAAATTTTCTTTAACAAGTTGGAGACACAAACATTTTATTTCTCATTCTCATTCTCATTGTCTCTTTCTCTTGCTGTTTTTCCACTCCAAATGTCTTGTTGCATTGCAGTCATTTGAGTTTATTCCTTTTTCTTTTCTTTTTGTTGTTGCCGAATTTTAAAAAGTTGCAACAGAGACATATTTTTGGCCAAAACAATATCCCTTTTGCAGACAGACAGAAGCAGCAGCAGCAGAAGTTTTCAAAGGCATAGTTTTCAAACAAACGCTTTGCATACGTACGACTGCATATGGATAATGAGAGACAAGATTTTTCGTTGTTCAACACGAACATACAGTGGAGGATAAATGTATAATTTGTAAAATGTAATTGTAAATTAAATTTTTTTTTGTTATAAAGAATTGTTTACAGTAAAACAATTGAGAAAAGTAGGATTTACATTTAAATTTTATTTTATTTTGTTAATAGTGTATGCATACTTTTATCCCTTACTGTTGTTTACTTTTATAACTCTGTGTATCACATAAATTTTTTTTAGTAGAAAAACAACATGAAATGCTATATAATGCTAATGTCTCTTTACTTTGAAGTGGTTGTAGGCAGCAGTTTTATTATCAAATTGTCTCCATCAAATGCAGAGCCGCAAATAAATGCACTCATGAAGGAAGTTGTTTTAAGTTAATTAAAATGTTTTTAAATATTTGAATTTAAATCTATCCGAATAGGTTACTTAAAAAATGTCAACAATTTGTTATAGAAATCGTACAATTTGGAACTGTTCGGAACTGTTGTTGTTGGATATTGTGAACCAATAAACTTCCTAAGGATTAAGATGAGACCACGATTAAATCGAATTATTTGGGGATAGTTTATTATATTATTGTTGTTGTATTTTATTGGTATACTCATCTTGAATGTGGATATAAACTGGGTTAGCAAGTGGGCTGCTCGATCTGAACATAACACAATATGGGTAAACCTGACTTGGGTGGATCCAATTCTGAGAATTTTTTTTAAATGGTTACACTACTTTCTTCCGGAGGTCGAATGTATTTCAAAGGTAAACTTTCATGCCTTCATCAGTTATGTCAGAAATACTGGCAGCTGATGCCATGCTCTCGCGGATTATGAATGTATACATAGATTTTGTGTTTGATCGGAGTCGAAGGGGCTCATAGCCTCCAATTCAAGAGCATTCATCTAATCAAATCTAACCTAAACTTGATTCCCAGAAAATGAAGTGAATCTCAGAATTATTTGCCTTGCAAACATTTTTTGTATTTTAATTGGTAGTTTAATTTGTCGACTTCCTTATGTAATACATCACCACGAATGCATTCTTTTACATCTCTGTTTGTCGTAAAGTTTTGTAAATTATTATGGCGCACCTAGAGACATTCAAGTACATCCAATCTAAACTGCAGAGTCTAAAGGAAAATAATGAAATTCAAACACACATCATGTCCGTCTGAACAATCCTGATTCAGCTCCAGATTCACATAATTGCCAAAGCTAGATGCCAACCACCCTTCACTTTATCAATAGAACCGTATGTGTATATATGTGTAAGTATGCGTGTGTATGAGGGTGTTCATGTGGAAACAACATAAAGTGTGTATAATGGCAACATGTTGTTTACAATCTACGGATATTACTCCATCACATGTTTATTGCTTCTGTTGTTGTTGCTGTTGTTGTTGTTCATGTTGTTTTGTCGCAGTATAATATATGTTTGTTTTCTGCTGGGATTGCAGTAAATGTTGTTGATTCTTAGGCTGCTGCAACTGCAGTTGCTGTTGTTATTGCTTTTGTGTTTGTGCTTGCAGGAACTGTTTGGAAACTCTTTAAAAATTATGACCCTTAAGGAAACAACTGCATTAGGTTGGCTTATGCGGAAGTCTTAAAAAGAATTCCTTAATAAGGGAGGTGTAGGTAAATAACGTTACAAACTATTCGAAATCATTTCAACAGAAAACTTTGGTTATTTCAAAAAGGAAAAACTATCAAGAGAATTTATGTTGGTTCTCTTAGTTCTCTCTCTCCCTCTCTCACTCTCTCCATAATAATGAAGAGACAATTTAAATGTAATTTTTTCAATTAAAATTCATATGAAAACTTTTCCTAACTTTGTGCCTCTCTTTGTCTGTCTGTATGCTTAAGTGTCTGTTGCCTTTTGAACTTGTATTGAAGGCATATGCGTGTGTGTGTGTGTGTGTGTGAATTTTTTATGAGTAAATATTTTAATGAAGAAAGTTTTCAAATAGATTGTCTACTTTTGCACATATTTTGTATGAATTTCTATTATCGAGGTTCTATTATACGAGGTTCGATGGCTTTGATTAATTCTCCAAACTAACTAGAGGTGAAGTCTTGCTTTGGCTTCTTGTTATTCTATGGAGTTCCACGAGCATATCTCGATTAGTCTTTAAACTCTCTTTTGAGAATTGTACAAATTTCTTACAACACCCTCGTACATATACATAAAAACTAATTATATCGTTTGAAAAAATTCCTTTTTACACGAAATAAAACCGCAAATAGTTGCCGCACTTGAATTTTTATATGAGTTTGTTACAATTTTTATACACTACATTACCAAGCGTGTATATGACATACACTGTGTTGATGGTAATGATTGTATAAACGGAGAAATAGCCTTCAAACATTTCTAAGTTAATGATATGGAGTCACGTTCTAATGGACAATCTTAGAATGATGCTGTTATTGTTATTGGTTTTAATGTTGCAACATTTTTATAGCTGAGAGAGGAATTTTGCTCAATGAATACTACTGAACGAACGCTAAAGTTGAGATGACGTACGCGAAAGTCATGTTGACTGCAGTCTAGTGGTCGTAGTACAAACAGTATACAGCTACACATGCCAGGCAACCTATACAAATCTATCCAGTATTTTGGAGTTGTTAAGAGCATTAACAAAACCAAGCATCATTTTGTGATAAGTTTTTATAAGTTTTTTAAAGTTTGCATTCTAAGGAAAGTGTTTGCAAAATAAAGTTTGATACAACATTAGCCAGAACCCTATGATCAAAGACCTTCAAATTAATTTATTACAAGTCCTGCAGCAGTTCGCCCATATTGATATTCCGTGACAGGAGAGAGAGAGAGTAAGCTCCGGTTCGATGACTTAAGCGCAATTAGTATCCATAGGGTATCTTACTGTCAGTTTTGCGCGACTGAAACTTTCTTACAAACTTTAATTGTCTTATAAAATTATATGTATTGCCAAACATCAGATGGTTCTCACCGTTAATTTATTGATCTTTTATTACAACAACAACAAAAAATAAATCCCAACTAAAACAGAAACTAAATGCTGATTATATTTGTATTGTGAACATTTGTTTGACATTTAACGATATTTTCTCAGTTTTGTTTCTGATTTCTTCTTTTACGTTGGCATGCATGTCTTAAAAGATTTATTTAAAATAGAATACGAAAGAAACATAAAAAACTTATAGAAAAGAAATAAAAGAAAAAGAAAAATAAAATTTAAAACAAAAAATATTGGTCAAGAAAACAAAAGAGCCATTGTGTTGCGAGTGTAGACCACAAAAATCCATAAAAGAAGCATACAAATCAGCACAAATCAGCAGAAAATAATCGGCATCAACTTTAGCTTTAAAGGAACCACACCCAAGAATGAAAAGCTAAATCGTATCAATGAAGGTCCTCATTGACGATAAATTACACAAATGAGCTGAAAAAAATGGTGCACAAAATAGATGAAAAGACTGTCTTACATAACCGCTCTCAACTTCAATTCAATGCAGTTGCATACAACGTCTTAAAATGCAACCTACTGGCACAGTAATGGCAACAAATTTTATTTATTTTTTGATTTTTTTTTTGAATGCAAAAATAAAAAAAATATTTATGACACATTTTTCTTTGCTATTGTGATCGCGCAATAGCTTGACAATCATTATTGGAAGCGATGCAATAACTACGTATGCTGCAAGCAATAGTTTGAGGCAAATAACCGTGTAGGATTTGTGTAAGTGACACACAGGCACAGGTCGTAGATTCAATTTGAATATTGAATGTAAACGAACATAAATTTGACACAAAAACAAAACAACACATTTAATGGGGAAAATTGTATACAATTTGGGTGGAAGATTTAAACATCTGGAGCAGGTGATTAGAGAGAATGAGGCTAGTAAGTCAGACACTTCTGAAAGTACATTATTAATCGGCATTACAGACACAAACAATTTCAATGAACCTTAATTTATTGCGCATAGTTTAAGTCTTTGATGTACCGAGTTTGATTTTGTTCTGCCAGAATATTTGGTTTCTGAGATCTAAGCTTTCGCACTTTCGCCATCTACTTTGAGTGCTACAGTACAAACGGACTCGGTGTAAACTCGGAGGAGACACAGATGAGCAGTATGTAATGTAATATCTGAAAACATTAATATTCAACTTATGCCTTACGTATTCTGCATACACTAATGTGCGCCTAACTTTTATAAAGTCTTAACTTTAGAAATGACTGAATTGAGGATGAAGAAACCTTGACGATACCGGGTACATATCACAGATCAGCAATGAATCGATTTTTCGATTACAACATTGAAATTCACCTATGTACTCTGATTCATTCGTACTCACTACAACGTTGATTTATAAGTACAGGTTGCAATGAGTATGCGTACAACGTTAACATCAAACTCATACCATTCGAAATATGTTTGATCCATAAGATTACTCATTTAGATTCATAACTTTAGAAAAATTCTTATAATGCTTATAAATGATTCGTGGGACTCGAATCATCATCAATTTTTGTTGCATTTTCAAAAAAAGACACGTAAGCAAAAAAGACAGAGCAGCAAGCAGAGCAAACACACAACCTTCTTGGAGGTATTTTAGTGTTCGTACGTGAATCATACTTATTTTGTGATTCATATACTATATGTTGAGTTATGGAGAGGAGAAATCAACAACATCATACGTGTTGTTAAGTATGAATGTGATAAGTACTTCAAACTTTTACTCATATTCAAAGTTCCATGATATTAAAATGAGTATGAATGCGTATATGTATCAAAAATTATGAGTATGATTCGATTATACTCACCTTTTTGAATACTCATTGCTAATCTCTGGTACATATCCTTTGAAAACGGTGACTGGTCGGATTCAAACCAGCTTTAATCAAGCTCCAGTTAATTATGAACTTTGAGTTTCAGCTAAAACAGCCCAAATTCCAGATAAGCTTGTACTTAATCAAGTTGCCATACATGATTATGATTCCGACATAAGGAAGGCGTAAATCTGTTAAACGAGTTTTATTTTCTGGTCGTAATACTATAGAGTTATTTAGTTTAGATTTTACTTTCAATCCAAGAGAAATTTTGAAAATTAAATGCACAAGAAATAAATGAAATAAGAAATGCTTTTAAAATATTCTCTTAAAATTACATGAAAAAGGAAAGTATATCTGCCACACTGATTCCAATTGCTTTCGTTGTTATTCTTGTGTTTTCTGGTGTATTTTTTTTTTTTTTTGCTGAATTATTTATTGTGTTAATGGCTGAGTCTAAGAATTTTAATTCTTGCCTTATTTTTAAGGCCATAAAATGCACAACAAAAATAAAAAAATATTAAAGAAAAGAAAAGAACACACGATAAAAGTTTCCCTTTAAAAAGGAAAACAAATGAAAACAGCCATTTAGCACTGGCTGAGATGAATACAAAAACAAAAAATTGTTTCTGTTCTTCCGTATGTGCAACTGCAACTCAATGCTTTAAGGCAATCATGCGAATATTTAAAATGTATTTCGAGGTACTCTGCTACTCTTGTACTCTTTCTTGTATGTATTGGCAAAGTGCCTATAAAATTACTTATGTATACCATACATATAGGCATTCATACATTCATTCCTACATTCATTGTACTCTACTTGTATTGCATATGGACAATTACAATGATTCACATTATCCAGCTCTGCTTGACACAGTGACAGTAAAATTTTTCATTCTAAAGTTACTTCTTAATGTAAACGCACACACACACAAACACACACTTTGCAAATGTAATAAAAAACAGGACAAAAGTTCATTTCAATCTGAATCTAAATCTGCATTGAAATGATTTTTTATCTGCCATTTTTACTTTTTTTTTCTTTTTGTTGTCAGATTAAATTGGCCAGATTTGTATTCTGGTCTGTTGTTGGTCAGGCTTAAAGCAATCGATATTGAGAATTAAAAAAAAATTCTTTTAATTTCCTATTCCTATATGTGGCATGCAACCAATACATACATATGACGAGTATTCTCGTCTCAATTGTAACATTAGATAAGTGACCGTAATGACCTAAAATTTCAATTTCTATTTTTAGAAAGAGAGGTAGAGAGAGCAGAAGAAGGAGGCTGGGAGAGAGTAGAAATCTAATGACATCATTTTGTCTGTTTTTAGTTTCTTTTTGTAAATCACCCGGTCTATTTGGCCTAATGGAAGCGTAGAAAAAATTTTTGCAAATTATTCTCTTTAGGAATAAAGACTTTAATTTTGATTTTGTTAGAGTTTAACGAAATATACAGTGCATTATAAAATTCTGATAACTATTAAGCACCGCAAGGCTTTCCTAACTGCAGATTGCTTAATAGTTAAGGTTTAAATGGCGCTATGCTATATCGTTATATGTTCGTGGATATCCAAGTTCATAGATTTTGAGACTTTAAGAGTGTTTTCGACTAAGGCGGGCAGAGTATAATTGTTATTCTCAGGAGCGATTTTATGAATAAGAATATAACGGTGCCAACGGCTGGAATCACGTGCATTTTGACGTTTCGGGTATTTATTCAAATTCTTCACTTGGTTTGGTGAAATGAAAATCACAGAAGAATTTTTTCGTTACCATCATGTTCGTTATCGTTGTAGTCGCCGTGGTGTAGTAGGTAGTGTGTTGGCTTATTAGACGAAAGGCCCGAGTTCGAATCCCAGGTCAGACATCAAAACGAAAATATGAAAATATTTTTTCGGCGACTTCCTCTCAGCAGATTTCTGGCAAAAACTCTGAGAGTAAAAATTGCCATGAAAAGCTTCTCAAAAAATCTGTCGTTCGGAGTCGACTTTAAACTGTAGGTCCCGCCACTCATATATAAAATTAACGCACACAACATGAGTGGTGTTGAGAAGCTAGGCCGTAATCCTGACTGAAGGGTTGTAATGGCCAATTATGTATGTATGTATGTTCGTTATCTTATTAAAAATTCGTGTGAACAATTGAAATTGTTTTTAATTTTTAATCGAAATTTTAATTCTTTTCCTTCCTTTATTACTATCTATCTTATTATAATTTATTTATAATTTCATGTGCCATTACTTTTAGTACCCACTATAAATTTAATTTTCTGTTCGGTAGTCTAATAATCAATTCTAAAAAACCGCTTAAAGCTGGAAGAGAATTGCCACATGTGCAGTCTGTAAAGGTGATTAGTTTCCTTCTCCGTTATTCACCAAAATGTAATTCAGCCACTGCAATAGTGGAAAACCCCAATTGCGGCATTAATTACCGAATGCATTACCGGTAATGGAGATACTACTCTACGAAAAATACACTTTTAGTGGTGTTGGGAGAAATAAAATTGTCTCTAAGACTTTAAATTAACAATAAATGGTACCCTACAGCAGGCAAAAACCGTATTATTTGCCAACAAATTTATGAGTATATCTTTGGTAGAATTTAAACTTTGGGGGTCCCCTTTCAAGAACTGAGAAAATGGAATTTTTTATTTTATATGTGAGTGCATTCATACTCATTCTGTATAGAAAGTGTGCTTAAAAGCCATCCTATTTTTTGTGTTGTCGTAGTCAAAGACTTCCAGCTGCTATAAGTGAATGTGGTGATGCTTTGGTGGTTACAATATGAGTCTCAATTTTCGATTAGTTTGTCAGAAACGTGTAGAGGATTTCAACAAAAGCAACAACAACAACAACAGAAAACAAAATGTGTTGTCCTTATCCTGATATGGGTTTCTTGCTGTGCACATGACTTTTAATTGTTTAACACAATACAGGGTTTTCTGTTTTTTGTTTCATAGTTTAAGTAAAACTTTTTTGCATAAATCCTTTAAATATTCAAACTGTATGAATATGTTTCCATATCAATAGCAACAACAACAAAATTTAATTAAAACTTTTAACACAATAATTAATTAAAATGCAAATAATAATTAATCATTACAATAGAGAAATATTGAAAATTTATGTACATACAGTGGGTAATAAAAAACAATCCTTATTGATAGGCACCGAAAAGTACATGAATAAATTAATCGAAATGGATTAGGGGACCATACAACTGCATTTATCATTACAAAATACTGTCACGTTTTACCTTAAAAAAAAACGTTTAAAATATCAGCTCGTAGATTGCAAATAAAATAAAAATAAATCTGTGTTTAGTTTTAATTAAAATTCTTTATTATTCGTAAAATTCTGTGTCACACTGTTCTCAACTTTATTTATACAACAACAATTGCTTTGTTTGTTATTCCTCTGTTTACAACGTTTGCATAAACAATAAGAATTAGTACACAATTGCTTTGTCATGGAGATCTTCAAACCACGATTACTCTCTTCAAGCACACCGCGTCTTCACACAAGACTGACTGAACTTTTACTCACTCACTCGCCTGCTTTGCCTTGCCTTTTATATGGCAGAGTAAACAGTCTGATGAATGTTCTTGAAGGCGAATGTTCGTGGCTTTGCCTTCTCGAGATCTCTATAAATGTGAACATCGTTGTTTCATTATGGTTGTTTGTACATTTTGTTTACATTTATTCTTGTAGTGTTTTTAGTTGTATTTTTGTTTACTTGTTTACCATTTTTTTGCTAGTGTTTGTTGTTATATTATGCAGTGCGATAATTTGTAAACAAGTTTAATGTTTTGTTTTTGTAGTTTTTGTTTATAATTTTAAGGTTAAACGATGTAAAAGCAAATCTAGATTTTTTTATTTTCGTAACAGTACAAACTGCATCTTCTGAGAGTGGCAATTAAACTGACACCTCTGAAGCAAACTGTCAAAAATGATGTGTAAGCCAAATTCTTAGGGCACTAGGCAGAGCTATGCAATGTTTTCCAAGCTTTTAAACAATGTTCTGTACATTGTCATGCGAAATGATCTTATGGTATAATTCATATTGGCTGAAAAGAATTGATTATATTTGTTACTCACTGTAGTTTAATATAATTATCATATCCGTTGATTTCATTTAAATATTTTTCATTAAATTTACTCACAAATTAAAAAATAAAAAACGATCTGCAAATTAACTTGTTAAAATACTTATAATCACGGCAATTAACTGGCAGAGGCAAGTCAAATAAATCATAAAAAAATGCTCAGAATCACGTCATTTGAGAACTATTTAGACAAGCTTTTAATTTTTTGTCTAAAAAAAAGAGCAGATAAAACACACGTTAATAAAACTTTTTATAAGAGTTTGAAAAAAAATATTTATTTATGCTCGACGATATAATTTGTCTTTAAGATATGAAATGAACTCAAAAAAAAAAAAAAACGAAAAAACGAAATAATAAAACACTTCAGATACAGTCACTGAGTGCGTACAAGTGACTGTCTGCTGCTGCAGCCTCTTTCGTGGCTGAACACTTTGCAACCATAAATCCGCAGAGCAATGAAAGCAAAAAAATGCAAAGAACATAGGAAACCTTGAAACGCTTTGCTTTTTATATCATCAGCTGCTGGTTTATGGATTTTATACGCTTCGTATGTGATCAGAATGTCCTGCTTATTTAGAGCATAACGCAACGATTAAAGGATGCGGTTGTTGAGTATGGTATATTGCCACCAGCAATAACAGTGGAAGCAATGGTACTTGCCACACACTAATGCCAGCATGGTCATCGATAAAAGGATTTTTGCGTTCAACCTTGTCGTTGGCATGAAAAGAAAAAGTGTGGAAATTTTTGCTTTCTTTCGTTTTAATTTTATCAGAAATTTCTTTGGGGTGATATAAAGTAGAGATTAAATTTAAAAAATAACAAAAACAATATTTTTTGACTGCGAACATCGGTGTTTTGCCGCATTTTACGATTCTCACCTATTGAGCAGGATGCATATGACATTGCAATGTGCTCCACATAAAATTGTGTTTAGGAAATTCATTCCCAGATTCTATAGAAGTCAGGTAAAGAAGATCTCGTTGCATTATTATGTTTAAGCTGATTATACGTTCTGGAGTCGCCGTAGTGTAGTAGGTAGTGCAATGGCTTGTTATACATAAAACCACGGTTCGAACTCCATTTCAGACATCAAAACGAAAACATAACAAAAATATTTCTTCGGCGACTTCCTCTCAACAGATTTCTGGCGAAAACTCTCTAAGAGCAAATATAATTGCCATGAAAAGTTTCTCAAAAATCAGTCGTTCGGAGTCGACTTTAAACTGTAAGTCCCGCCACGCATATATAAAAATTAACACACACAACATAAGTGCTGTGAGAAACTATGTCGTAATCCTGACTGAAGGCTTGTAATGACCATTTATATAATACGTGTGATTCAGCATGCGTACGGTCATAAGTCTTGTTACTGTAACCCGGGAGAATGCTGCTCCTGCTCTGTAATTTAATTCTGATGAAAACATACTTTCAGAGTAAGGTTACCAGTTAAATTTTTTATTGATAATTTTGTAAAAATTTTTATGTTTAATAGGCCTGGTATAACTGATTCATTTTGCCAGTCATATTGTTACCAAATTGTGCAATTTTTAATAAAATTTTGTTAATTTTTTTTTTTCTGGTTTTTTATTTGCACTTTTGCTTTCAAAATTCTGAAAGTTGCAATTGTGTCCATTGGAACATGTCACATGTATGTTACGGTTGCAGTTGTTGTTTCCGTTAATAAAATTCATTCATTCACTCATTCATTTTATGCATTCATTTATTATAAGAATTTTATTTTATGTCTCAGTTGTGCTGCGACATGAAAATTTTTAAGAGTCTTAAATCAATCAAACGTTTTGGTTTTGGTTTTGGATTTTTAAAAAAGGGGTTGTCTGAAGTGTTCAAGCTTTAAAAGTTATTGTTTTTTGTTTTTGTTTTTGTTAATACACCTTGTCTAGTAGTTTTTTTTTTTTGGTTTTTTATATTTGTTTTGTTGAATTTGTAACACAGTTTTAGGAATTTAAATTGTTCAAACACAAAAGTAGTCTATTGTAGGCCCAATGAAATTGATACGCATTCGCTATGGAAATATCTGCATATGTGGTAACGCATATGATTCTCGTTGAGGTGTTGCATTCGGTTGTTTGATTGTAATTTAGTATCTAGTGATGCCAGAAATATATACAGTGCATTCGAAAATTTTTGTATCACTTCATCTTATAAACAAAACAATTAAATCCATACAGAAACTTGAACGAGAATTGCATGTTTACTTTATAATCTCACTGTTTTTATTGCCATTTTTTTATGTCTTTTTCAATAAAAAAGAATATATTTTTTCTTCTTAATAAAATTGTTCGCAATATTTTAAGGTGTGTATTGTCAAATTTTTTTATATTTGAATATGATTTTTTCATATTTATTTTATAACTTACGACACCAACAGAGGGCTGTAATTAAAGATCATAAATTTTAAATCGATTTCATTATGAACTTAGAAAAGAAAAAGAAAAACATTCTTATAAAAACATTAATGGGGCGTAAGTTTATAGCGTCTACAGACGTAAATAATTATTAAAATTTATAAAAAATTTTTGTAAAATTTTAAATTAAACTTCTTTTTAACATTTATTTTTATGACTCGCACTTTAAAGTAAAATTCAATTAAATTCTCATAATGCACAAAAATACCACACCCAAATCTATATATCATGGTACTGAAAAGTAGACATACTTTGTAGCATTTTTTTAAAGCGTTTGAATTTTTCTAAACCGTTCATTACGTTTAAATTTTTCATAAATACCTGGAAAATATTGAAGAAAAATGTAATTCTATTGATTAATTGATTAATATTAATGGTTTTAAAATATTATTCCCTTGAGAAAGAGAAAAGAACCCAATTGTTAGCAACTTGAGGACAACAACTGACATGGTGCAATTCCAGGGAGCTTCTTTCAAATCCTTCCTGATTTTTCATGGCTTGTATTATAGCCTACACAATTGTTTCGTTTGACACTATGGTTATAATTACAGAAAGTGTACGATATTGCATGGATTTAGCTGAGTTTTATAGAAGAAACTGCAGTGAGAGATTTTTGCTGTTAGGGATTCAGAACAGAGATCAGCAATGAATCGTTTTTCACTACTCATAAGCACTCATGAAATTTTGGCATACATGTGAGTCAACAATATTGAAATTTAGCTATGTACCCTGATTCATTCGCACTCACTACAACGTTGATTTATAAGTACAGGTTGCAATGTGTATGCGTACAACGTTGACGTCCAACTCATACCATTCGAAATATGTTTGATTCATAAGCCTACTCATTTAGATTCATAAAAATTTACAGTCTTAGTTATTGTTGCCTTTACAAAAAAAGACATAAGCAAAAAAAACAGTGCAGCAAACAGAGCAAACACACAACCTTTAAGTAAGTATTTTAGTGTTGATACCCGAATCATACTTATTTTGTGCTTCGTGTATATGTTGAGATATGGAGAGTCGAAATCAACAACATCATACGTGTTGTTAAGTATGAATATGATGAGTACTTCAAACTTTGAATATGAGTCGAGGTTCCATGACATTAAAATAAGTATGAATGCGTATAAGTATTAGAAATTATGAGTATGATACTATTCTATACTCATCCGTTTGAATACTCATTGCTCTGATTCAGATATCGAACGCCTTTTTGTATTCATCCATTTTCGGTTTGCTTTTTTTTTTTTTTTTTTGAAGAATGTTGTATTTCTAAAAATTATCCAAGTGGCCGGAAAGACTCTAATTAATCTACTTTTAAGTCGTCTATCACCTAAAGCATCATGTTCTAGACTACTGCAAACATGATTGCCTGCTTTGGTAGCAAAAAATAATAAGAAACACATTAGAACTATTCCCGTTCTGTTATTTTTCCCCTCTGCAATAGAAAGAATTCTGTATTCAACCAGTGTGCCATTCCTTTGAGTAACTCAGTTGCAAGAATTAATCGTTTGTAGAATTCATTGTTTATTACGACACTGGGGTGTTGCACACGATGTCCAATTATGAATATGCCTCATAAACATAGAAATATTTTAATTTTAATTTAAGTTTGTTAAGTCGAAAATAAAAAGTATTTCAAGCCATACAACTTCAGACGAGAGTCTGTTAAAATCATGCTAAGTTTTCATAATAAATTATTTCGAACCATCTCAATTGGGTTCTTTCTAAGAAATGTCTTCTAGTGCACTTGAGCGTATGAGTATTTTAATTAAATGAATAACAAGTATACGAAGCAGTATGTTAGGAATCCTTTTGTTAAAGGAAACCGTAATGAAATAAAATTTTTTTCTAGCAACTTTCACTCGTAAATTACTCAAACAAAAATAAAATTTTAAACTTCTGTTACAAATTAAAACATAAAAAAAGAAACGTTTGTTTTTAATAGTACGAGGTGTGTACAAAAAAGTGTGGTAAAGTTGTTGACAGTTTCAAAATAACTTTTTCATTTATTTCTGAATGATATGTATAATGTTTGGAAGAATTGGTTAAAATTATAAACTGAGGGTCTACAACATATTAAAATATTTATAAGGCTTTATTAAGCCTGCCTGGTTTTTAAAGAAGACGTCAATGAATCAGTTCAAATGCAGAAACTATTAAAACCTTGAAGAAGTGAAAGAAATGGCAGCGTTCTAGTAGAGAAATTGCTTATGTCTGCAAAAATTTCAAGATTGTCTGTTATTGCTATATGGCCTGTATGTTTGAAGTCTCCGTAGTCTCGTAGATAGTGTGTTGGCTTACAAGACGCGAGGCCTCAGCGACCACCTCTCAGCAGATTACTGGCAAAAACTCTGAGAGTAAATAAAATTTTCTCAAGCAAAATCTGTTGTTCGGAAGTATAAGTCCCGTCACTGATGCATAAAATTAACACACACAACATAAGTGGTGTGAGAAGCTAGGTCGTCATCCTGACTAAAGGATTGTAATGACAAATTATGTATGTATGTAAGTGTGACTGAATAAAATCGTAGTAAAAAATTTCCCAAAATTCTGTTGTTCGGTGTTGAGTTTTAAATGCAGATGGTGTGAGGAACTAGGTCATAATCTTTACTCAAAGCTTGTAATGCCGTTTAAGTAAGTAAGTAACATGATCTATATACAATGCAGATTTATTGTTTAAGAACTCCAACAATTTTTTTTTGAGTAGAGCAGTGCTATTAACTGTAGAATAACAAACAAAATATTTTCACTTATGCGTTGAAAACTCTGTAAGATTTTTAATATCGTGGATATTAAATAGAGAGTAGTTTGAGATTAATTTTTGTATGCAGAAGAATTCTTTTTAAAGCTTTATTAAAAAGTTGTTTTTTTCTATAGGAATGATATGTTAAACGTAGTTTTATTTTAAACAAGACAAAAACAATACGAACTTCAGTGCAAAGATCAAATTTTTTATGTTGTTAGTAAAGTTACACTTTTTAACCCCAATTTGATTAATTATCACAATAATTAGTGAACGTTGGCTGAAAATTATTCTAAAATTTATAATAAAAAAACAGAGGAAAATATTGTCATTAAATTCGCTTTCAAAATTATTAACGACAGCAAGACACCAATAAATTAAAAACGTTTTAAAGTGTTTTTTTAAATTTAGTTTTAATCTCTTAATTATGGCATTCAATTATGGGAAATTAAAAAAAATCTGGAATTATTTTTTTGTCTTTGGTCAGCAACTAATTCAGTAACAATGGAAAGCCATTGTGGCCATAATGCAACTGAAAACAGCAACACAAACGAAATGTATCATGTGCTCATAAGAGTTAAATTCGAAATGAATTGTTGAAGAAAAAATAAAGAAAACATTTTCAAAAATCCGAAAAAAATTCATTCACAATAACACAATAGTGTTAAAAACTCTAGGCTGGTATAAGAGATTTGAAAAAAAAATAAGAAACGAAGAAAATTACGTGAATTTGAAATTTTTCTTCGTGTAAAAATCGAAATAAACTGAAAGAAAAATTAAATCATGTTACAGACTCGACTCAAATAAAAACTAGTTTTTCTTAAACAGCCAACATGATCTTTAAAATATGAATTTTTATTTTTTTCATTGTTGTTGGAATTGTGGCAAATACATACATGTGTGCAGCATTCGATTTGAATTGTATGTGTAAGCATTTAAGCTGTTGTTTAAGCGACTAAAAGTATAAATAAAGAGCCAGAATTTCATTAAAAGTCAGTCTATTTAACGAACTCCAAATAAAACGGTACCAATTGATTTCTTACGAAAGAAAACTTTCAAGAAAAAAGAAAATTTTAATTTTTTATTATTACAACAACTAAACTAAACAACAACCACAAAATAAAAATGGCTTTCAAGGTGCGTAAAAAAATTTAAAAAGGAAAAACCAAAAAAGAAAAATAAACTAAAGAAACTGTGTTAAAAAGGATATTCAAGCAAAAGCTATAAATTTTATACAAAAAGGACATTTTTATGTGCAGCGAAAGAAACAAAAAAAAACCGCCAAAACCAATTGTTTTTAAAGTTTTATTTATAGGCGAGTGAGTGTACATATGCACATATGTATGTAAGCTAAGAAGAGTGTTTTTATGTATGTATGTATGGCATTCAAAAGGATTTCTTATGTTCTATTTCTACTGTGTTAGTTTTAATTAAGTTTGATTTTCATCTGCAAGAAAATCGAAAATAAAAACAAACAAAATTTTTTAAAATTTATTTTCTAACGGTTTTCGATTTAATTTATTTTTATTTATTTCATTAAGAAACAATTTTTAATTAAAAAGGAAATAAAAAATAAATTTTTTTCTTTAAGAGATGTTTGATTAGAAGACGTATTAATGTTCTCCAATTGCTTAAATATTAAAAAAGGTTGTAGTTCAAGACCACTTTAATTTAAAAAGAAAGAAGAAGGAAACCCCGTATAATTAAGCTAAATTATGCTAGAGTTCTTTTTTTTTGTGAACTGAGCATATGGTTTTACATTAAAGTTTTTCCCCTATTTAAGTCAAAGGTCAGTTTGAGAAAAAAGAAAAAACTTACTTTTGCTTACTGTTTCCCTGCGAACAGCAGAAGTATTTAAATAGTGAAGTAATTGCAAATCAACACTAATAAATATAACGCAAGGAAAACAAATGCAAATGAAAATAGTGGGGAAATGTGGATGTAATTTAGTAATTGGAGCAGAAATAGACGCTATATTTAATAGAAACTTTTACAAACTCAAAAAAAAGCGAACAAAATTCTTTATATTTTCATTATAAATGCGTCCCACACTTAGGGGTTTGCCCCTATTAAATCTATGCTTTCAGTGTGGCAGTGTGGTTACGTTAATAATAAAGCCTTTAACCTACTTTCATAATTACTTTTTAGTTCTTAAATTGCTGCAACAAACGTTGTGTGAATTCTAAAAATTTAAAAAGAATTTCTCTCTCACCATTACTCTATTCGCTCTTTAAAGAAAAAGGGGAAAGAGGCAAAGGAATAAAAAGTTTTCTTAAACATAAAACACAACAACAAGTTGCATCAAAGAAAAGTCCGTTTCCTTTTTTAGTTCTTAAAGTTTAGTACTCCATTATTTTCTTACGAGTATTTGTTTATTATGTGTTGCTGCAGTTATTTTTATATTCACCCAGTCCTAGCAAATGCTGCATTATTGCATTGCTGTTTAGGGAGAGTCAAAGCCAATGCAGCTGCTTTTCAATCATAAGACCTGAGCGGCTATAGCCTGTTACTTCTAGAGAATGTTAGCATTTTTTATTCCTTTTTTTTCTTTTTTTCTAACACGTTGATGTGCTACTTTTTAGCAAATTTTCTCATGTTTTTTTCTCTGTTTTTTGAGTTCAACATCAAAAGAAGTTGATTTGGACAGAGTGATCTAAAAAGTTGCAGATTTTTTTCTTATTTTGTTTTTGTTTTTCTTGTTGTATTTGTTTTACGTGTTTGTTTTTTGTTTGTTATTAAAGTCACAGCTTGTCTTTGAGCAGAGGGCAATGAGTATTTATGCTGCTTAAGGGAGTTGGGTTTATATAAAAAAATTGTTTCAAATGTTTTGTATTATTTTCTGTGTTTATTTCTTATGAAAGTGTTACAATGTTTAGGAAAAATGAAAGAACAAGGAAAAAGTGCATTATGAAAAGTGGAACAAGACAAATGTACCCTTTTCCAGCAGTAGATACAAAGAAGTACAGCACGAAAGTACTCTACATTTTAAAGCAAATTAATATCTGCTGCTAATAAGGTTTGAATTCAAATTAAATTCTAATCGTACATATCTAGACATTCTAAGGAAGTAGCCAAATAATTTATTTATTACAAGCAACTTAAATATATGTATATAACTAAGATCTTATACCGGAAATTGAACCTACAATCCTTGCACTCACATACTAACATACTTTGCAGTAGACTGTCAGGGCAGTACTTTGATGCCGTAAACATTTAAATGGATTTCGTATCTTTCTGAACTGTAGGGAAATGAGTCCTATTAATTTTCGTGCCTAATAAAGCCATCCACTTGATGATGAACTACAAAATTCTACTACCCCCTACTGTAGCGTATTTACAGCAGTTTGCAATTTAGGGGAGTACAATGTTCATTTTTCTTCATTTGCAGCTGTACTCAGTTTAGTTTCATTAACATTTAAACAAATAAGGTCAGCGTAAATATATTGCGAATCATTTTTCCTTTTGTTTTCTGCATTTCATATTTAGTTGCAACAACTAAAAAAAAACTAATCTTGATTGACATTGTAAAAGAGCTTTTAATGTTTGCAACACAAGCAGCAACATCATCATCATCATCATCATCATCATCATCACTGTCAGCATGATGAAGCACAGTAAAGTTATTTAAAGTTTTGCCATGATTTTAATACGATTTGTAATTGAGTCAACATAGCATACATACAATAAAACATTGAGTTCCTATCTCTCTTACTCTCTCTCTCTCTCTTCCTCTTTGTATTAAAATAACTGTTAATATACAGGCTGATGATGATGATGCTAAAGTGAAACAATTTGAAATTATTTTAATTGTGTTGACATTTGAAAAAACATATTGACAAAAAAAATTGTTTAAAAAGAACAACAGAAAATAATTATAATCTGGTTATTGTTATTAAAACATTTTATGTTTGCGAAAAGGTTAATAAAATGAAAAATTTAAAATTTAAATGAGCAGACTTGACTGGCCAGGTAGCAGAGATCAGCAATGAGTATTAAAAAAATAAGTAGAATCAAATCATACTCATAATTTCTGATACTTATACGCATTCATGCTTATTTTAATATCATAGAACCACCTCTACTCATATTCAAAGTTTGAAGTACTCATCATATTCATACTTAACACGTATGATGTTATTGATGTCGACTCTTCATAACTCAACATATACAACAAAATAAGTATAATACTTACTAGAAGGTTGTGTATTTGCTCTGCTTGCTGCTCTGTCTTTTTGGTTTGCGTCTTTTTTCTTTTTTTGTAAATGCAACAACAACTAAGACTGTAAATTATGATAAATGTTTTGAGTCCCACGAATCATCTATAAGTACTATAAGTATTTTTCTAAAGTTATGAATCTAAATGAGTAAACTTATGAGTCAAACATATTTCGAATGGTATGAGTTTAACGTCAACGATGTACGCATACTCATTGCAACCTGCACTTATGGATCAGCGTTGTAGTGAGTACGAATAAATCAGAGTACATAGTTATATTATAATATTGTTGACTCAAAATTTCATGAGTGCTTATGAGCAGCGAAAAAACGATTCATTGCTGATCTCTGCCAGGTAGTGTGCCCAGAACAATTGCAATAGAAGTTAAGAGAAACTGAGAATTTGATTTCAATACACAAGTTATCGATGAGTTAAACCGACTTTGGAATATTTTAGTGAAAAGTAATGAGATGTAGTTCTGGTTTGAAAATTGTTATTAGGAAGCTATCCTATCCGGTACTTTTCTTTGTAACGTATTGTGTAACTGGCCACCTTAAACTCATTATGGAGAATCATTTGTTTGCAGTGCTTATTTCCTGTTTTTCTTGCATATTTTATGTAAAAATGTTCGTACTTGAATAATGTGAACATTTTAACCCGAACAGTATGATTTTTTTCTTTTCATATTAAAATAGAAATTAAATTGAATTGAATTCATTATTAAACAAATAATATTATTATGTGCTATATTTAATGTTTCATTAATTCTTTAACGATTTATTCGTATTTATTTTTTTATTGAATCAACTTTAATGGAAATTTTGTTTTTTCATTTGGATTTTAAATTAATTTCGATGTTTGAATTTGTTAAATACCGTATAAAATAAAAGTAAATTTTCCTATTTCTTCTCAAAATTTCAAAGTCTTTTGCTATCATATTGATAGAAGAAAAAAACTTTGAGAGTGAATAAAATTGCCATAAAAAGTGTATCAAATATCTGACGTTCGAAGTTGACTTTAAACTGTACGCCCCGCCTCACACAACATAAGTGGTGTGAGAAACTAGGTCGTAATCCTGACTAAAGGTTTGTAATGTTTAATTATTTTGTGGTTAATTTCGCGTTTAATTTCCCATCACCCGTTATTTCAAAGGTCAACTGTTGAGTTAGCATTTTAGCATTTAACATTTTAGAGAACTTTCTGTTTTTGTTGTCAATATATTGAATACAACATTTTCTCGAATTAATTACATTGTAAGACAAGGCAAATGCCAACAAAGAAAATATTCATTCATTGAGACCTGTTGTTACCATCATTTGATTTAAACAAGACACGATTAAACCTTTGTTTTCTGTTTTAATAGTTTTTTAATTTCAATTCAGTTTCCATTAAAGTTTTCATTGTCTTGTCGTTTTTTAAACGAAACTAATATTTTGACATTACAATTCTTCCGATTGGATATTCATTCTCCGCGTTATATATTTTCTGCTTTTCGTTGGTCTTCTCACAGTTTCAACAAAAATCCACTTGAAACAAGTGGCATTTAAGTTTGTGTTTCTTTAGCACACATAAAACCCACTTTTACCCGCCTCCACCGTTTGCGGCATGAAAAGGAAAAACATTTATTCCAACGTGAACGAGATGTAGATAGCGATGGCGTAGAGAAGAAGATGAGATTCAAGCAACAGTATTTGCAAGTGTTTGAAGACAATTCTGTGCAGGATATCAACTGGTGGTGGGTGTCGGTGTTAGTGTTTGCCCAACACAAGAGAACATTGAAGCCAAATACTTGGGCTAGTTTCACTAATGCCAACATCTTTTGTATCTCCTTCACATGTATTTGTTGTTGTTCTTGCAATATCTTTAAATATTTTTCTTATTCTCAACGCTCTCTACCTTTTGTGTCAATTGCAGGTCATCATTATTTTAAGTGTTTGAAGAAATTAGTTCTGTCAATAGAACTGTAGTAAACGAAGAACGAGAAGCACAAGACCTATCACCTAAAGACTTGGCAAATATATTTAAAAATTTTTGTTTTTCTGTTTTGAATTGGAATTATTTCTAACTTTTATATAAAACTCTTGAAATGACAGAAATTATTTTTCAAAATATTTGCCTAGTTTCAGGCGTTTAATATTTTTTTTTAATTTTTCTATTCAGCTCTTTAAGACAACAAAATTTTATGAAAATTTTAAGTTTGTGTTTGAATATTTTTTAATACTTTTGTAAGTAAATATTTTGGTGTAAATATTGTTGCCTATTTTTAGGTTTTCATGCTTGTTTTTCTTTCAAATATGTGAATAGCAAACATATTTTGTTTACTTTCCAACAAATGCATTAAGTGTTGGCCCAAACGCATCAGCCATATGGTGTTGGCCATATTAAATTCAATGTTTTTCTACGTTGTACATACATATATACATATGGCATGCTCTCACTCGTACAGAGAGATAAATTTTTATTGATTTCATTTCGTTTTGCCCTTTAATTTTAACAAATGCTTCTGAACTGACACTGAGTTTGTATCGTTGGGCTTTAAATGGGGTTCCATATTATATTAAGTGGGTCATCAAGAAAATTACTATTTTTGTAATACCCTACACTAAACACAAAATGTAGGCGGTTCATAGAAGTGTTTGACATTTAGAAGCAGAGCATTTTAATCTTAAACTTACATGCCTAGACGTGTACTAAACAAAGTGTATCGTCAAGGTACACAGTAATATAATCAGATTTACCTTCGGTTAAAACAATTAAAGTTTGATTTCTTAAGGCTACGCTTGCGCTAAGCCAAATGTGTAGGAGTAATATGTCATCAGTGTCAACTTACAGAAAAAATCTCCATGGATTTCTTTAGGTGGCAGCTGCATTTAATGAATGTACATAAATATGATATGATAAAAATAGACTCTGATATAAAGAATAAATATTGACATGTTTTAATAGGAACAGACAGAAAAAAATATTAGGATGGTATGCTATTATAGAACATTTTTTCCACACTCAATATTTCATTGCATATTTTAAATAGAAAATTAATCAAATGCGGCCCTGGTTGAGGTAATTAGCGAATGTTATCTCTTCATCTTCGATATGCTATCGACATTATAAGTTTCTCTATAAATTTCTTGGGATTTTAGTTTTGGACAAAAATAACATCACAATACTCACGTTATATTTAATCTCTGACGTAGTTTCTACATCTGAAGGAAGCCATTTATTCTCACTGTGCTTTTTGAAATAAAACCGGAACTATATGTACCCCCTTAATAAAGCGGTCTGCCTGCATGAAGTTATTTTAAACAATATTTCTCTGTTTTCTTTAATGTTATTGCCACTCATAATAATATAGACTTGAAATGGAATTGCGATATAACATTTAAACATTTTTCTGTCACAAATTAAATCAAATCAAATAAAACAATCAATAAATTTGTTTTAACATTTAACATGTTTTAACGAGGTTACAATCACTGTCTATCTACAGGCGTTATTAATTTTGCCACATACTTCATGGTTTGCAGTTTGCAGTTAATATTTGTATATAAACACCGAGGCCTTCGAAAACCTGTTTTATAAAAGGTGTATAGAAATTAAAAGCTTAAATAAAATTCCATGTAGAAATAGGCTCCATTGTTATGGAAATTAAATTCTATTCATTTGAATTTTCTCTTCAAGCCTAATTGGAATTAATTAATTGAATCAATTACGTTGTAGGGCTTCTGAAGTTGCTTTAACTGTTCATTCAGTTTTTTTTTCATTTCTTTAGGTTTCTTTTCTGTACTAAAATATGTTTTCAATTTGTTGAAGCATCAATTAATTTATTGGCCATTTCAATTAATTATGACCCTTAAAAAACAAAACCAAAAAAAAAAGGTTTTTAATGCTCTCAGATGTTTGACAATGGTTAGATTTAACCTTTGGCTATACAATATGCCACATTTTAATCTATTTGCCTTTAAGTGTGCTTTAACATTTCATGTCATTTAACAGACAAAGTGTGTTGGTTTAATCTTTGAGATAAAAACTGTACTGTAGGGTTCCGTATTAAAATTGAATTTAAAATGAAATTCTACTCAAAACCGCATAGAAAGAAAACAAAAACATTTTGTAAAGCGTGTTTTAGTTTTTAAGCTCCTAAAACTATACTACAATACAAAAAAGTTTTGGCACAATGGGTTGTCTTAATACCCTTGTTGCTGTCTCGATTTACAATCCCATGCATTGCTTGTTTCTCACGTTTCTTTAGATATTAAACGGAAATTAAGCATTTCATTTGTTGCATTTTAATGCCTAAAACTATGCTTCAGTTTTCTCTAAAGATTTCACACCAGCCAGTTTACTTCATGACTGGCAGTCATTGCTTATGACATAAACTTTCTGTAACTATTTCTTCGATATGATGAGGAGGAGAAATATTTTCAGCAGAGAAATATTTATTTTTGTGGTAATTATTATTGAAGAACCTTTAGAGCAGACAGAATAAATACAGTCTGTATTTGAAATCTTAAACGGATTGAAATGAAAACAAAAAAGAAGAAATATAGAAATTAGTGTGTCATAAATATCTGTTTTTTTTTGCTTAAGTTTTAAGCCATAAACAGTAAAATAAATCGTGTTTTTTACAGTCAATTCTCTTATTATAGCCATTATACGTTTATTTATTGTTATTATTTATTCATCTCTCAGTTAATAAACCCTCATTTAATATAAATCACAAGCCATTTAGAATAGAATGACCAGAAGGCAAATTGGTTTTAAAATTTTAAAGAAAATCTTTTAAAAACAAATCATAATTTTTATGTCTCTGGTATTAAAGACAATTTCATAAATCTTTTCCAATCCTCATAACGATAATTGATAGCATTAAAATAAAATTTAGTGAAGCTTTAGTAAACAGAAAACATTTTATAAACCCTCAAATTGTCTGCAGTATTTATGAATACAGCTTTTATATAATAGCTGCCTGTACATATCGATGATTCTATACAAAACTATGAACATTAAATGTGTTGAATTATTAAATTTTCCGTAGGTAAATATAAATTCGTCCTAAAATTATGCTTTCATATGTTTAACACTTCCAATTTTAAATCGATTTAAGGAAACCCCTTGAAATAGACTTCAGTCTTTAATGATGAAATAATGCAACAAAGTTGTAGGACCTTAATTTATGCTCTGCTATAAAATCAATTCAGATATTGGGTACATGCATTCATTTTGCAAAGCACTGCTTCAATATGACTAGTTTTGATTGAGAGTTTCCAACAGCATTAGCATTACTTTTAAATCTGCTTCATGGATGCAATCTTGCATTAAACAAGTGAAATCAATGCCAATACCTAATACATTTTTATTGCATAAATTAAAATTACTTTCAATGTCTACGTGTGGCTTTAATCAATGCATATAATACTAGCAGTAATATTTCAACACCTTATATTATGCACTAAATTTCGATAAATGTTGCATATGTATATTGCCATACATATATATTTCACCTTAATTAAAGCAGTTTATTTACGTGAAAATAATAAATTCATAATTCTATGTATGATTTATGTATCTATCATATTTTAGTTTGCATATTCTATTAAATATTTAATCGAAATTCAATTGAAATAAATAAATTTAAAAAATTTTTTCAACCTTAAAATATGCTACAAATATTACGATAATCTTTTGTGGTCACTTTGAAATACTTAAACAGGCTTCAGGCTTTAATAATTAAATATTTAATCCAATTTGAATTTATAAGTTGTAAGCAAATTCCATAGAAATATGCTAAAGTTTATTTTTATTATCGTTATGGTTTTCAGATTGTCTTTGTTTTGGCTGCTTTAGTCGCCTGTGCTTATGCTAGACCTGGTGGCCCTGCTGCCTACTCCATTTCGGCTCCCAGTGCTGATCACGCTTCGGTAGGCCAGTCACAGGAGCATACTGTCAAGGGTCATTATGGCCAATCCTCACAGTCAGACTATTCGAGTGCAGTACAAACAGCCCATTCACAATCGCATGTCCAACGTTCCAGCACTAGCAATGATGCCGGTTATGCTGCTCCCGGTAAGTATAAGAAATAAATAAAAAAGAAACGAAACAAAACAAATACATTTAAAACATAAAACATAACAAAAGTAACTGAAACAAAATCAAATCGAATGAAAAACCAAATATTTTTTTTAAAATGCATAAAAATTTATTCAAATACAATATATTCGAATACATATACAAGCACAATTTCATTTAATTTCCAAAATGCACAGTAAATTTGTTCAGCTCCCTTAAAAACGTCCTTGTAATACTCCTATATCACCATATACTTTATACTTTAACCCACTAAACTCGTAATCATTGTCACAGTATCTGTTCATGTTTAATATGTATTAAGAACGGGTAAAAATATCTAACCAATATGAGTATGAATATGTCAAAACTAACCGTTTGTGTGTATAAAATTCATAAAAAAAAATCAAGCTCATGTAGTAGCTGCTGCTCCTGTAGCTCATGCTGTAGCTGCACCAGCCATTGTAGCGCATGCAGCTCCAGCTATAGCCCATGGCTTATCTTATGGCCATGCCGCTCCCGCCTACTCCTACGCTCACGCTGCTCCATCTCTATCGCATGGTTATTCGTATGCTACTGCTCCTGCTCTCTCACATGGTATATCAATTGGTCATACGGCTCCTGCTATTTCCCATGGTATCTCTTATGCTGCTCCAGCCATCTCACATGGTATTTCTTATTCCGCTCCTGCCTTCAAATATGCTGCTGCTCCTGCTTACGGTAGGTTTTAACCAAATTAAACCAAAAGAAAAATGCTTTTAACGCTTTTTGTACTATATGCACTGATTTATATCATTTACTATATATCTTGCACCGATTTCTTAAATAGTTTAACAACTATAGTATCTATAGTATATAATATAAAAAATATCTTATACGTATGCGTAGTAGTATGTTTTAATGTAAATATGTATGTATGATGAATATATTAATTGTATTTATTATTTATTTAGTTATTGAAATTGATTAGTTTGATATAATTGTTTGATGATTTGATTTGTTATACATATTTATTAAAAATTCATTTGAGAATTTCATCGTCTTAATAGTTATTAGTTTGATTAATTTATTTGTTATATCAATTAAATTTGTTTAATTGAACAAATCAAATTGATTGATTTGAAATTGATTGAATTCAATTAATTTGATCAAATTACAATGTTATAATCTAGGTCCAAATACCGTAGGTAATAAGATGACAAAAGATTTACTTTGCATGTCATCATTTAAGTTAATGATTCTCAATAATTTTTACACTCTCTAAACTGCACATTAAATTAATTTCAATTTCCCCATGTTTTACGTATTTTTCTAAAACTAATTTCCGTTTATTTCAAATGCGTTGCACACAACAATAGACCACTTCTGACAATATGAAACGAATTCAACGAAATGCTGCATGTGCCACAAATTATAGATCAACTCAATCAAACGTAAAATAACATCAGACCGCAATGCTGTGATATCACAATAAACTACACCAGTCCACCCTCAAATTAGGTCTGCATGTGTATGCTAAAACCAATAATTTCCTCAAGAATAAGAATGTCAGTCGGAGAAGGTCATCATATTGTAGGGGCCTTTATGGCAAACTGCTAATATTGTTGCTATAGTTGTTGTTGTTATTATTTATTGGTTGCATTAATGTCATTTCGCAGTCAATATTCTTATTGAAAGTAGTTGCTGTCATATAAAAGTGTGTTTATGATTGATGTCGTATTCTCTTTTTGTTGCAGCAGCAATTGCTGTCAAAATCGTTGCTAGTACGGCTTAAGTATTCTCTTAATTGTTTTACAATAATGACTTGAGTGCAATTCATAGGCAAAATATATGCACACATGCATACACTTTACAACTGTATTGTATTGTATTGTATTGTGGCTGTAAACATGTCAAAATGAAATGTCATTGTGCTCAACTAAAGATTGATTAATTTATGGTAGGCATAGGATGGAGAATACTTGCAAGTAGTACTTCATCTACTTCATATTTTATGGGGTTTAGGTGGATTGATGGAGAAAATAAAAGTAAATTTGGATTTCACAGAGATAACCAAACTCTTTTACTGGAGTTACTTGCAGAACTTGTGAAGGATTCATAGGTTCAAAACACTTTTTTCCTATAAACGAGTTTAAATTTATTGAAATTTTTAATTTCATGAGAATTGGATTGTTTATTCAGGATGTTTCTAATTTATTATCTCTTCGTATAAGCCCTACTTAAAATTCAATAAAATTTATTATTGGCAATAAAGTTCCCTGGGGGAATTTCAACAAATTTCTCTAAAAATTGTATAAACATTGTATGGATCACAATTTGTGCGCTGAGTTCCAATACTTACTTAGCTTACATAATCGATCATTACAATCCTTTAGTCAGGATAACGACCTAGCTTCACGCACCACCCATGTTGTGTGTGTTAATTTTGTTCATTAATAGCGGGACCTACAGGTTAAAGTCGATTCTTAACGTTTTTGCCAGAAGACTGCTGAGAGGATGTCGCCAAAGAAATATTTTTCATTTTAATCGAAATGCCTGGGATTTGAACCACGGTCTTGCGTTTAATAAGCTAACACACTAATAACTAGACTATGACGACTTTCAGTTGAAATACTTTGTTTAACTACTGCTTTCATTTATTTTTGAAATGGAAAAGAAAGTGATGGTCCTGCGATTACTTTAGGTTACCTGAGGAAAGGCTTTTCGTTTGGCAGTTGTCGCTACCTAAGTCTGTGCTATGTATAGATATTAAGAAACAGTCTGATCGTCAGATGCGATTCGAAAGATGTGTCTTTAAATGTATGCCACTTCCACTATTAATCATACAAATTAAAATTATTCTTCAGTTGGTACAATGTATCATATCGATTTAAAATATTTTCCACATTTGATGACCCAATTCAGTCAGTATCGGCATTTCGCATTGTTGTGTTGCTATGTTTTCACGCTCTGGCTTTTCCAAACGTGATTGAACAAACTGCAGATAATTATCGCCAATCAATATGAAAAATTGAGAAGAAAATGTCACTTACACAAAAGCTCCCATATATACATACTTGAATTGAATATGCCAATATGTCAATATATTCTATGAGCATACAGACAGACAACCACATACAACCAAACAAACAAGTCGTTGTTAAATTTTTGATTGATGATTAAACTTTTACCCGGCAATCGTTCTGTGAAATTGAAATCAATTTGAAACTGATAACCGTAGAGGTGGGAGGTGATGAGTCGAGACTGCAATGAATTGGAAACCAGAAACAAAACTTGCATGACAGAGTATTTAAGAGGAATATAATCACAGTTGAGTTGACACTTGCAATGTGTGAGTGAGTGAGTGGTAGCATTGTGAGTGTATGTGTGTGTATGTGTGCCAAATAATAATTGATAAAGTCGAATGAACACTTATGATGTGTACGCCTATTATTGGCCTCTTACTGATATTCGTTACAGCACGCTGTTCACACACATACACATATGAAATGGGTTTAAAGTAAACAGGATAATTGATCCTGTGTTATTTTAAGCACCACTTCATAACGCAAGAATTTTTATTCACTTGCACAAATTTAATTGATGGTGGAAGAGAATAATAAGGAAAGAAATTGAAACTAAAATTAACTTAACTGTAGTTAAGGGGGCGTATTGTGTTTGTAGTGACGTTTGTTTATGGTAAATAAAATAAAATCCCAGCAAATGTAAAGTCACTTTCGAAGGACCATAGTCAATTACATTGGTTTTTGAATAGAGAACAGGGCTGGCCGAAATCATTGTAAAATACAACATATTGACAACATATTGAATCGAAAAAATTAAATCAGACCCCAGGTAACGCAATATTTTTTTGTTTTGATATTTTAATGTAAAATTTTTTTACTGTTTTTGTTAGGAATTGATGGCCTTCGATACGCGGGCCAAGCTCAGATCCAATAATTTTTGTTGTTTTCCTTTTTGGGTAGAAATTTAGATAAATAGTCCTCCATTACTGAAAACAAAAGAAATCTGAAACATTTAAATTAACATTTTATTTGTGGTTATGTGGTCTTTATAAGTATGTAGTTATTAAAAGTCCGTTTTGAGTGAAAGCCCTTTGGGGTTTCATTGACGGTTCATGAGAAAACTAAACTCTTGAGTCAAATCTCTGAAAGAACATTTAATTAAAAAAAACACCTTTTAAGTTTTATTAAATGAAAACAAGAAAAACAAAATAAAACATAATTTTAATTGGAAGCAACATATTTAAATATTCTCTTTGTCATTAAAACCTCGTCAAATAATTTTGGTATAATTACGGTCTTCAAAAGAACAGTAAAATTTATTACAAGAGATTCCCCTTTTGTTTTAAATATTTAACACATAATTACAGTTAAAAATGGAAAAACACATTTCTCCCAGTTATAGATAACTGTTTTTATTATTACTGTTAGTTTTTTTCTTTGTTTTTTTTAACTAAAGGATGTATAAAGTTTTAGTTGCGTTTGAAAGTTTAGCATTTTTGAAATACCAAAAACAAAAATTATGACGTAGTTAAAGGACAAATTTTTAGGTTTTACTTTTTTTGAATCCTTGAATTATTACATGTACTTACTTTGTTTATTTATTCATTAATATGTGTTTATAGCCCACGGTGCTATTTTAGCTGGTCATGGTTATGGTTTGGCTGGTCCTGCATTGGGTCACTATGCTGCTCCCGCCCTGGTCAAGTAAGTACAGCAGAATTCGTTTTCTTTCCAGTTTTTGTTTTTCAATATTTTACCTGTATTGTTAAACATTAAAGAGTAATTAAAAAAAAAGAAAAATTTTCTCTTGTTTCCGGCATATTTTTTTTAATGCATTTCTATCTTTTATGTAAACCCCCGCAGAGCTGCTGTAGCTGCACCAGCTTTAGTGCATACATCCGTTGCCGGTCATGGTGTCCATTACGGTTACTAAGCACATCACAGAGGGGAAATAAGATGAAAAAACAAAGTAAAAACTCTGATGATATAGAAGAACTTCCGTATATTTTGTACATTCTTTCAACCTGCACGTCCCCCACATCCGCCCCCCTGAACATCTAAACACTACCACCACCAGCCACCTTTAAATGTTTTCTTTTTTGTTTTTTATGTATTGAATGATTTTTTTTTATTTCCAACAAATTTTTGCTTATCCTTCAAATATGGACTCCAGATAAAGAGAAGAAAAGTTTAAAGTTAAAGAAGAAGAAGAAGAAGAGGAAGAACAGAAATACTTGTTTGTATTTGTAAATAATTTTACTTTTTGTTGCTTTAATGTGAAGAGAATAATGTAAAGGAAACAGAAATTAATGTGGATAAGAAAAATGAAATGAAAAAAAACCATAAAAATGCATAAAAATTTTATAATAATTTATAAACGAATTTAATGAAACATAGAGGGGAGAAGAGAGCAAAAAATTAGTATTAAAAACACTCAAATACACTTTTATGATTCCTTTTTTCCATTTAATAACTTGATGGTACCTTTTTATTTCTCAAAAACAAAAAGGTACCATTTGTTGAAACATGTGTAAATAATCAATTTTTTTTAAATCAATTTATCGCGGTTAAATTTTACTATGTAAAAAAAACAACAAAAACAAAAACATTAAAAAAAAATATTAATTCTTAATGATGTATTGAAATAAAGAAATAAAAAAAATAATAAAAAAATAAAAAAAAAGAAATTTCAATTTATTTTCCAGGGATACCAAGCAAATCAATTGTTAAAATCAAGGCAATAAATTATTATAATGACAGCAGATGGCTTTGAAATCTCCTAACAATAAGTAATTAAATAAATAATTGTTCTTAACCCATAGGGAGACCTACCTTAAAACCGTAGACTGCTTAAATATTCGAAAATACTGAAAACGAAATTTTCAAAAACCTTCAGCGGCAGGAAATTGCAACAAAAATGGATACATTGTTGTATGCTAATGCTCTCTTGACAGTATTAAAAAATGTTCGAATGCACACAGAATCTGTTTTTATAAATTTTTAAGCTAATATGCAATGCTAAACATTATCTTAATGATGTTTAACTAGTATAACTTAAAATATAAGGTTTCACAATACGTGGCGCATACTTTTAATACTGTTTGCACTTTAATAATTTATATGACATATTTGGGGGCTAATAGAACATAATTTACGAAGAATTTTTCAGCAGCTGAGCCACTACTATTGTTAACCGAAACTTATCCTAAATATTTCTATCGATTTCAACACTAAGACTTTGAAGGCGGCCATCACAAGATAAATTTCGAAAATGAAGCCACTCTACCATTAATTTTAAATTGTTTGCAAGTACTTAGTAGAACTCATTTAAAAACAAATGAGCTGAGTACACGCGAGTTGGGGAGAGAGAGAGGGAGAGATGTTGAAAGACAATGCCATAAAACTGTAAAACTGCAGTAAAGCTGTGAAGACTGACTAACCATGCAAATCGATGTGAGCATATCCATGGCGCCTAGGTAATTCTCTGTATTTGTCAGAATAAGAATGACCCATTCATTATGAGGTGCAGATACTCGTCGCCGTAGTCTAGTTAGCAGTGTGTTGGCTTATTATACATAAGGCGACGGTTCAAACCTCAGGTCAGACTTCTCCAACAAAATGAAATACCAAAAAAGTATTTCTTAGGCGACTTCCTCTCAGCAGATGTCGGACAAAAGCTCTCTGAGAGTAAATAAATTTGCCATGAAAAAGTTTCTCAAACATCTGTCGTTTGCAGTCGGCTTTAAATTGTAGGTCCTGCCATTTATGTATAAAAATTTACGCACACAACATATGTAAGTGATGTGAAAAACTAGGTCGTAATCATGACTACATGTATGCATGTATGTAATATTGCTCTACAACAGCTCTAGACTGTCCCATGGTCATTTAAAAACGTTTCAGAAAATAGTTCTGTGGACTATCACAATACCGACTATCACTTTCATGACTGATAAAGAAAAAGTTCCCAAGGGGATGTGTTTCACTTTACAAACAAGTATTCGTTTTTGTTTTTAAAAGCTGAGCAACAACGCTCTAAATCCCATACATCTGTGTTTTATTGTATATGAAAAGAACATGATCTTCGAGGTTATAATTAATTTCATTGAGATCCTTATAGGGATAACAATTGTGACCGTGAGAGCATTTTCAATTTATGTAAATTGTGATTGACTTCTTTTATGTTTGCGGAAATGATTTTTGCTTCAAAATCAAATATGTTGGCATTTGATTGTTTTAAACCTTCAATTAATTTTAATCCTCATTTATTTTAAATATTAAAAAAATATGTCATAAGGTTGTAAATTTTGTTATTTTTTAATATAAAACGTCATTCAATTATTCATTGTTTATCATCGAAATGCAGGTAAATTGAAATGTTTTCCAATACTACGGACACGATTAAACTCATAACTCTAGGTCACAGTATATTGAACAGAATAAGTCCGAAACTCTCTTATAAACTTGGTGTATTGTTCTGTTACTCTTCTTAGAATTGATTTCTTTAAAAACCCATGCCTTTTTTACGTTATAAAATACGAGTATTATGGCGATGACATTTTTTTGCATTAAAAACATAATTTGTTAAAAAAAATCCGGATTACTGGGAAAAAAGTCTTTATTATTTATTTATTGTGGAAAATTGAAAAATAACAAAGAAAATAAGATTTTATTCTATATTTTTGTTAGTCATTGCCAGCGATTTTTAACAACTTCCTGGTGAATGTAATGGAATTTATTCGCTATTTTATGCAGCCCTAAAAGAAATTGCCAATAATAAATAAAAGTTTTTCCACGAAAGCAGTTTGTAAAGAGGGGCCCCATTACATACATATACACTTGCTGAGAATTTCAATAGAAATCAGAAGAATCAGTTTCGTTTTTAAGAAAATTTTATTTGATTTGGTAAAATTGATGACAGCCAGCCAACCAGCAACTATAAAATGATCGACTACCGAATTTAGATCTTTTATGTCAAGGCGTACTCTCTTTCTTAATATTACCATCAGATCATTTAAGGTGTTCGATAGTATGTATCGTCTGATCTAACGACCGGAATGGTTAGTTTGCATCTCTGAACCGAAAATCATCTTAAAATTGGTGTGTCAAAATTTGTATCATTGCTAGGATTTCGTAAATGCTTATTAGTATCACTGGAATCAGAAATGTTGGATGTTCGAATGTCGCTTTAAAAGAAAACATAGAAAGAACTCAGAAGGGCAGATGGTTAGTTTCAAAAAACGATGTGAGCTGTTGATGTCTCCTTTCATAACTTTAACTCAAATGCCACACTTAGTTGCCACTTTTTGAAGATGTAGTTACTCATTTTGGACTCTGTACCACTAGTTAGCACTAGCTATCTCCAGCTGCATTGACTTTCCTTGTTAATCAGATCCTTTCCTGATTACAGATACATGCATACAAATTTGGTAATTAGAACAGTATTACGACCAGTAATCTTCGCTGATTTCTGTAACAATTTCTAGGTTACTGGGATTGTCATTGAATGTTGGTAAATCTATATAAAAGGCCTGTGAAATTGTGGCCCTAAGTATTCTTTCGCTTTCATAGCAACATTCTGTTGCCTTTAGCCGGATGGCTTTATTTTTTTGTTGTTGCTGCTCAACACTTCCGTTTTGCAAGCCACTCTTCCGTTGGTTGTTGTTTAACAATTTAACAGCAGAATACAAAATAATTTCCATTAAAAAAAAAAAAAGTGAAAAACAACTGCATTTTTATTTTTATTTTTATTTTGGATATTCTTTTTAAGTTTTTTTTTGTGTTCGTAAAATCGCTGTAAGCGTTTTAAATCAAAACAGGATTGCATTATGGTTGCAAAAATTTAACGCCAAACGCCATTTAATGTTTTTCTGTGTGTGTGTGTGTGTGTGTGGTGAAGCGTGTGACACTATTTATGGCGATAAAAAAGTTGTTGCACTGAAAAGTCAGCTGGATTACCATGTTAAGGGCTACGATGCCGAATTTGGTTCCGAAGAAAAAATTGGCTTAAACAGTTGAAATTTAAAACAATTTGTCCACCATAAGAAAAACAGTATTTTTTGTGATTTTAAGTTTACTTGTTGGCGACATTAAATAATACAATTGTGGTTTTAAAGGCCATCAAAATCCATTTCTTTTTTGCAAAGCAATTGTTATCGTTTTTGTTTAAATCTTTGAATCTGTTGTGATTATTGTCTATAACTCTTGAAGCATAATCCAATAGCTGTTGATTTTTTCAGTCGAAAATTATTTCCATATGAGCAATTCCAATGTGGAATAGGTTTTGGTTGAATGGTGTTCCTAGCGAATTTTGTGTTGATAAATGGATTGCTGAGGCAAGATTCTTTTAGTACAGGTAAGAGTGATTGCATTCATTTCTTTCATTATAGCGATTAAGCTAGGTTTTCAACTTCAACTTGTTTGGAATCAGATTCCTCAACTATTCCTCAGTACGACATACGTAAAACTGCAAAGTTGTTTTTACATTTACAGTAGTTTTCGTCAATCTTATAGCCTCTGCTTTTTTCTTAACACGTGTGCCACTGCTAACATAAAAATCTGTACACAGCGTTTGATATAAACATTGAATTCGCTTTTCGAGTTTCGAGTATAAGAAGTGTTATCTGAAAAAATATATGCAATTGAAATATGTATGTAGAGAGTGTCGTGATCCTATAATTTCTGAGCATACCTCGGAAATGATATACATATTTTTATTTTTAGTGTAAACAAAATACAAAACGTATGCATTCTGCCGTTTCTAGATACGAATTTATAGCCACCACCTGACATCACCTGACATAGAACTTTGTTAAGAAAATTACTTGTTTAGACCTGAGATCAGCAATGAGTATTCAAAAAAAAAAAAAATGAGTAGAATCTAATCATACTCATAATTTCTGATACTTATACGCATTCATACTTATTTTACTATCGTGGAACTTCTACTCATACTCAAAGTTTGAAGTACTCATCATATTCATACTTAACAACACGTATGATGTTGTTGATTTCGACTCTCCACGACTCAACATATACAAGAAGCACTAAAATACTTACTGGAAGGTTGTGTGTTTGCTCTGCCTGCTGCTCTATCTTTTTTGCTTATGTGTTTTTTTTCTTTTTTTTTTTTTTTTGACAACTAAGACTCTAAATTTTTATGAATGATTCGAGTCACTAAAGTTATGAATTTAAATGCCTACACATTTGTGAATCAATCATATTTCGAATGGTATGAGTTTGATGTCAACGTTGTACGCATACTCATTGCAACCTGTATTTATAAATCAACGTTGACTCACTTATATTCAACATTTCATTAGTGCTTATGAGTAGCGAAAAAACGATTCAATGCTGATCTCTGGTTTAGACCTCTTTAAGAGTAAATCTCTTCTAGTTTCGCAAAAGGTGTTTCACAATCTGAGCAATTTTGAAAGCCTTTTTGCTTTTAACTACTACGCAAAGACTTCAACTCTTGAATTTTGGAAATCTCGTATGTGCTTCAACACTTGCTACTCTCTTGCTTTTAATACAACTGGAAAGACTTAATTTTGAGCAGAAATTTGCGAGAATTTGTTTCTTATTAATCTGCGCCACCCTAATGTTAGTTTAATCTTAAATAACTTACCACATACGATGTTATTGCATCCAGTTTTATTTTTAAATTTTTTTATTTTTGTTTTATTGTATATTAGTTTTGACATTCCCAATTCGGTTTTGCTGTCATGTTTACAAAAAAAAATTTCACTTCACATAAATTAGAAAACAAGTCGCTGGTCAGAAAACAACATCAACTTGTCATATCGAAAGGATGAGAGGACTGCTACATCCATGTCGATGGTATGGTATGACCTTAATCAGTGCATATGATCACAGTGGTGACCACAATATATCATACATACATACATGATTAAGTATGCATGTAAAATACAGGGTTTATTCATTCATATTCAGAAAAAACTGACATTCGAGGAAGGCAGTAGTAGAAGTTGTAGTTATGTATAGTGACAAAATTTGTAATGAACTTGTACGTATTTTATGTATCTTTCCATTTGAAACGAAGTGTCAAATTGTTTGTTTGTTTGAATATCAAAGATGAGCAAATTTTACTGATATTTGGAAATTATCATTTTGTCATACATAACATACATAATTGGTCAATACAACCCTTTTAGTCAGGATTACGACCTAGTTTCTCACACCACTTATGTTGTGTGCGTTAATTTTTATACACGAGTGGCTCGAGCTACAGTTTAAAGTCGACTCCGAACGATAGATATTTGAGAAACTTTTCATGGCAATTTTCTTTACTCTCAGAGAATTTTCGTCAGAAATGTGTTGAGTGGAAGTTGTCGAAGAAATATTTTTTCATGTTTTTGTTTTGATGTCTGACCTTTTGTACGAAGGCCTCACGTCTAATAAGCCAACATTACTACCTACTAGACTATGGTGACTTAGTTTTCTCCATGTACTTAAATAACACATAAAGTGAATTTTAATCATAGTACTTCTGGTCTGCCACAGGGAGGCATATAATTTTATTTTTCAGTGAGTAACTCAACAATTTAGCCGCATATTTCATTGAAATTTTGCCCATATGTGCTCATCGCCCCATTTTTAAAACGATAAGATAGTGATCAGCTGTGTGGTATACCATATAGATTCCAATAAATACAAAAAATCCATGTTTTTACGAGAAAAAAATTGGGTACATATGGGTTAACTGAAAGCATTCAAATTTCGAGTTTAAAATAGAACTGTTTTCTTTAATTGAGGCCCACAGCTAGGGGATGACCTTTACTCATGCAGCACATTGGAAAGGAGTTAAAAAAGTATGTTGGTATAGAACTTCCTTTCTTGTCCCATGTTGTCATATCTTCGGTATTATTTTTATATTTTTTAAACAATTCAACTGCAAGAAATTATTATAGGAGTAGTGAAGCACATCTGGTCTTGGTTTGTATTCCTCGATTTATGGCAGAGTAAAAATTATTATGATTTTTGTTTCAACAAACAAATATGCATTCCAGTGGGTGATTTAATTTACCACGAAAAAATGACAAAAAAAAAGCCACCAATATGATGTAGTAAACATGGAGAATGTCGATGTGTTTTTATGAATTGATTCATAAAACCAATGATTTATACAGCAGATTTGATTTACACGATTTGATTGAGAGAAATAAAGGAAAAGATAGATGCGTGTTATAGAAATTCCGGCCATAAATAATGCACAGTGTAATGTCGGGTGAAAGAAAAAAAGCTTATATGGTATATAAGGATTATTTCTGTGTCAACTTTTCTGGTTGTGAATTTTTCGCTACATTGTGCGTGCATGCCATAAATAATGTCAGAAAAAATATTTCTCCTTCCCTTTTAGTTTTTTGTTTTGATTAAATAATTCCACAAAAATATTTTGCAAAATAAATGAAATTTTATTGTATTTGAGCGCATATTTGTTTTTTTTCAAAACAAATTTAAAATTTAATTGAAATGAATTCTAAAACTATTTACAGTGTGCCGTGGTATAGTATTGTATACAAAAAGTATTCTAATTGATTTTCAATCAAAGCAGTATTAGAAGATGAGGCAAATCTAAGGAAGGAGTAGCATTTAATAAGCAAGACTTCCAAATGCGACACCAAATAACAGGGTTTTTATGCAATGGCAGTAGGCCGTTCTGATCTCAGGTGAAAAACTTCTGTTAATAAAACTGAAACAAAGCAAAAAAATAAAACACGAACACCGAGTTAAATTGTAGTCATCTATATGAGGCTACAATAGAAACATACATACATAACATAATTGGTCATTACAGCCCTTTAGTCAGGATTACGACCTAGCTGCTCACACAACTGTTATTGTGTGTGTTAATTTTATACATGAGTGGCGGTATCTACAGTTTAAAGTCGATTCCGAATGGCAGATTTTTTTCCATGGCAATTTTATTTACCCTCAGAGTCGAGAGTAATATCGAAGAAATATTTTTTCATATTTTCGTTTCGATGTCTGACCTGGGGTTTGAACCGAGGCCTCACGTCTAATAAGCCAACACACTACCTACTAGACTACAGCGATTTCCTACAATAGGAAAGGCAATCGGAATATTTCAGTCTACTGACTGAGACATTTTAAAGAAAATAAGCATTATTAGATGGGCTTACCAGAAATTGTTCTTCTCGATGAATTTTATATGGGGATTTGGCCCTTAAAATTGCCAAGTTTCAATTGATAAGAGATTCAAAAATAAGTTTTCGTCTATTTTTCTGTTTTCTAAACCAAATTCCTATAATTAGTAATTTCAGGAAATTAGAAATCAATTTGAACCCCTAATTAGACATCTATTCGCTATGATATTTGAAGCTATTTCAAGAACTCTGTCCTTTATTCAAATGAAGTAGAAACTTATAAAGCCTTAAGAGACAACCTACTATCTTATGTTCCTAAAAATAAAACCACAATTATGGCCACGTGTGTGAATTGTTCTGTCAAGTGTATGTCAAATCACCTGTTAGTTGCGAAGCCATACAAAAAGAAACTCACCAGCACAATTGAATACATTTATGTAGTACATTGCCAAGGTCTCTTTATAATTCCATTGAATTTATTTTTGGCTCGGCTCACCCTTCACTATCATATGTGTGATGAGACATATAAGCTGAAAGTATTGCAAATAATTACGATGTGATTTACGAGAACAAAAAAGAGTATTTTAAATAGAAATTCTTTATTATTGTTGAAGTTGTAATGTGATGTGATGTGATAAATGAATGAATGACTAAATGAATGAATGACTGAAATTTTAAAATTATTCATGAAACATATGCAACAAATTTTCCATTTCATTCATGGTGAGTATGAATAATGTCATCATAATTATGTTAATGCGCTTATACAGTGACTGAAGATAATTGAAACAAATGCTTATCAGTGTGAGAAAGAATTCTAAAGAAATTTTAGCAGAATTATTAAGAAATGGCTCGTGATAAAACGACTGCTTTCAAGCTTTAAGGATTCACACAGCATGTGAGGCCGTGGTTTAAACCCTAGGTTAGACATCTCAAACAAAACGAAATATGAACAAATATTTCATGGGCGACTTCCTCTCAGCAATCTTCGGTCAAAACCTCTGGGAGTAAATAAATTTACTACTATGGACAGGCATTATTTTATATACAAGGTTTTCAGCTAAATATGATAGGATCTTCAAACAGATGGAACCACATAAATGAGAAGTGTAAGTATTGGATTTCATATTATGAAGTCTGTTCTTGGTAGGCAGAGGTAAGCAGTGTCTTGTATTTGATATACCGTACTTTGAAAGGATAGTAGGATAATTTCCAATGGTTGTGTGTTTCACATTTTACTGCATTAAAGAATATATCGACGACATCTTCTTTACCGAATATGAATTGAGTAATAAACGTATTTGATATGGAGATTGAAATTCTAAATTTATCTGTAGTGTCAACCGAAAGTGACTCACAGCCATACACGCAAATTTGCTTAGTCACAACGATAATCACTAATGCTGGAGCTTAATAAATAGAAAAATATTTCGTCATACAAACTACTTTATTGACAGAAGTTCACTTATGTTTCGCTACCTCAAATTGGTATACAATATCAGGACAAATCCTTTTGGAACGGTTTTAGCAATTGTTTCATCGCTTGTCACGCTGTAAATCATGTATTATGCGCACAGAACACATTTCATTGTCACCATGAATGAAATGTTGTTGGCATAAAAATAATAGAAAATTGACTGAATGATGAAATGATTCATTCATAAACATGCAACACTTGTGTATCATACCACCAGCACATACATATGTATATACACTCATACACATATGTTCCAAGTTATTATAACCTCTGCTATCATATTTGGAAGTATGTTGTGTTGGTGATGTAGTTTGTTACTCATCGATTTATTGAAATTATCGAACGAATATCATTTTCTAAATTTAGTGGAGTACGTGTAACTATGTACGCGACTGAGTTAATGAAGTTCAGTCAGTGTTGTGTGAAGACGTGGTGTGTTTGAAAAGAGTAATCGTAGCTTGAAGATCTCCTTTACAAAGATATGTCGAATAATTGTCTAGTAATTGTTATTGTTTATGCAAAGAGTATAAACAAAATAACACAAACAAAGCAATTGTGGTTGTTTACATCAAGTTGTGAACAGTGGCACATAGTATTTTGCGAATAATTAAGAATTTTAATTAAAACTAAACGCAATATTTATTTTTATTTTATTTGCAATCTAGGAGCTCATATTTTAAACGTTTTTAAAAGGTAAAAACGTAACAATATGTCTTCTCTCTAAGCCAATGCATCATGGTTGAACAATAAATGTTTTGTAGTGTAGCGAATCAAGTTGTCTGTCATTAACTGCATCGTACTTTATTAGTTTCATTTATTTTTATTTTTGCATTTTGCACATGCACGTGTGTTTGTATAAGGATTGCTAGAACCTGTACACACACCCTCACTCACTTAAACACTCACACACCCATTTTATAATTCAATGTCAGATTTGTGCAAGCAATCACAGATGTATGTATAGTACAACCAAGGCGAAGGACCAAATTTAAATTGGAAACAGCAGGTGGATTACTGTTAGAAAATATGATTTGGAAACTTAATTCTGATTGTAGTTGTTAAAGGTTTACCAGTATTTCCGTGAGAGAAAAATTAGAATTTCAAAGTCACTTGCTATGTTATCTGAGCAATAAAGAGTTCTAAATTAAAAAAAAAAATACGTTTGCTTGTGTTTGTTTAAAAATAAAACTTTGGAGTTTAGAAATTTGAAACAATTTATTGTATGTATCTGATAAATTCTATTCTGTTTTAAATTTGTATCACTTGATCGGGGGGATGACGCAAACAATTTGTTTCACAATTCATGACAGTATTTATCAGAACCAACAATAGATTTGAGTTCGAGTAACAATAACGACCGATGCTCCACCTAACATTTCATAATTTCAATGTGAATGTGAAATTGAACCCAGAACACCCACAGTAGTAGATATCCATTGCAAACACTTGTTGTGATAAAAATAAAATAAATTCTAGAAAGGAATGCAACAGTTTCTACATGAATATGCCGAAACACAAACCCCGCCAGGTAGTTTAATACAAATGTTTCTTTTTTTTAAGTTCGGTGAAGTAAATTTCAAAGAAAATACATTGAATTGCACATGAATCGAGTACAGTGGGCATTAAGATTATTAAAAACAATTCTTATATACCAAGGCGAGGACATTGCCGGAATGCGGTAACTTATGAAAATCTTTTCACAATACGACTACTGTTGCAGGCCCTATGATGATCGGTTTCTCAAATGTTGTCGACTAGATGGAACGCCTATTCAGAGATCAGCAATAAGTACTCAAAAATATGAGTAGAATCGAATCATACTCATAATTTCAGATACTTATACGCATTCATACTAATTTTAATGTCATGGAACCTCTACTCATATTCAAAGTTTGAAGTACTCATCATGTATTCATACTTAACAACACGTATGATGTTGTTGATTTCGGCTCTCCATAACTAACATACACACGAATTACAAAATAAGTATGATTCGCGTACTTATTTGCTTATGGCTGACTTATGAATCAAACATATTTGGAATGGTATTAGTTTGATTACAACGTTGTATGCATAGTCATTGCAACCTGTGCTTATACATCAACGTTGTGGTGAATACGAATGGATCAGTGTGTGTTAAATTTCAATATTGTTGACTCACTTATATTCAAAATTTCAGGAGTACCTTTAAGTAGCGAAAAAACGATTCATTGTTGATCTCTGCGCCTACTGTAAACAAAGATGTAATGGTAATTGAGTCCTACTTTTCTCAAGCTCTTCCTGTCCATCAAGGTCTTTTACCTGTAAGCTTCGTCACGGGCACCAGAGATAACGGATTGCATAAATATATGGGATATATTGTTTAACTTCCTTTCATGACAATTTCTCTTAGACATTTAGCCAGACTACCGCTAAGCTTTGAACTCAGATCCCTCATGTCGTACAACAGCACACTACCCATGCCAAGACTACAGTAACTCTGCAAAGCTCTGTGATATCTTTTAATTCAAATGGAGAGTTTTAATGTTCAGACCTAATTTAGCATTTTAACATAAGGCTTACGGCTCAAGATGCCCTCGCTTTACGTTAATATTCCTGAATAAAACTGATCAGTATTACGATCCTCTCTTTTACTCATTGGTAGGTCAGTTGTAAGTCAAGTGTTTAAATGAATCAATAATGCTTTAAGAAAAGTAGATCCATAATATAACTTTTCTTTAGAAAAAGTTTCATTAAAGTTTTCCTTGTCCTTTTTTGCATTGCATTAAACGTTTTCTATTTCAAAGAAACAACATAAAATGTACAAAAACAACAAAAACAAAAGCAAAAAAAGAAAGAATGGAAAACAAAAATTATTTTAACGTAATCAGGACATTCACATTTTTCATGCACAATTTGAAAAGTGTCATCCCAAGTGAAATTTTCCAAAAAGAAAATGCTTTTCACAGCAACAGAATGTCATAAAGGGAACGACATACCGAAGCCAAATTATCGTCTTTTTGTTCTGGTTTTTTGGGTTCTTTTTTCGTTCCTTGTCGTTTTGGGGCCAAAAAGCAGCAAAGATGGCTTCATTTTTCATTTTTGAAATGTTGCCAAAAAATATTTTTAGTTGACCTCTCGGTGCCCTCATCTGGTACGACTGGTAAAACGCTTAAAGCAAAATTGTACAAACTATGTGTGGCCAAAACTGTAAAGATATGAGCTTTTAAATATGATTTCATAACGGCGTAGTTTGGTAATGTTTAAACGGAAATTTATACGAAATTTAAATAAATTTTTCCAATGGAGACGTGTAGGGCGTAGGAAGCTTAAAGAAATCGCTTCTTTTTATCGATATCGTAACATTTCTTTGGTTGAGGATAGTTTTTTCATACGATAACGGAACAATTATTGAATTGATGAAAATATAGAAATAAATATTGTGTGGACATCAAATGTCTGCTGAGCATAGTGCAATAAAAGATATTCTGGTACTGGATTCAAATTGGAATTGCAATTCGGTTCAAATATTTTTCTAAAATATGTAGAATAAAATCTCCTACGCATGCTTAACCTGATCTTCACTTACTTAACTGTTCATTACAACCCTATAGTCAGGATAACAACCTAGCTTCTCACACCACCCATGTTGTCAGTGTTAATTTTGTCTATGAGTGGCGAAGCCTACAGTTTTAAATTGGCTCTAAGGCAGCTAAGATGAGATGGTAGACTAATTCAGAAAATCGTATATTGAAGGTGCCAGCTGAGAACAATACTGGAGGGATATGCCAAAGTAGGATATAAGAAAAGCTAATGATGACAAAGTGTTTTAAGTATTTCAATCGGCAACTAAATGTTCTTATACATTTCTGAAACGACCTTCTGCGTGTACAATAAATTACAATAAATTGAAATGAAATAAAAATTCTTTCATGTTTTAGTTAAAAATTTACAACAATTTGTTGATCAAAATTTATTTTTCAATAAAATTCTACAATTTTCTTTTTGTCTTGAGAACATAAATTTTGTTTTCTTGTGAGAAACTTAAAATAAAATAAAACAATTCATAAATAATTTAGAAAAAACCGAAAATAAAAACGTAAAATTGAAAACGAAAATTCCAAGCAAGCACTACTGGTTACAGTTAACATGACCCCGACTGTATTGTTACACTTAGAAATTATAGGCCAAATTGCCACTCTGGAACTTAACGTGGGATACCTTATCGGCAGCAGAGTATTGTAAACCATTACGAGGGCCAACAGTTGTGGTGGCGGGGGTTGTTGGAGAAGCTGTGGATCCGAATGGGGTGGCATAGGTAGCGGGAGTAGGAGAGGTGTAGTATTGATGAGCTTGGGGTTGTTTATTCAAATAGTTGGCATACTGTTCGGCGGTTAAGTATTGATTGGCCTGTTGGGATTGAGGATCCGCAGAGCCGGTAACAGAGGCAGCAGTGCTTTCTAGATTTACGGGTGGTTGATTGGAGTAGAGTTGCTTTAAGAGTTGTTGTTGGGCATAAGCTTGTTGTTGCTGTTGCTGTTGTTGTTGCTGCTGCTGTGCATAATAGGCTCTCAATTGTTCAGCATATTGTTGTTGGGCAGTCTCGGCCTGAGCACGTTGTTGCTGCAGAGCTTGATATTGTTGTTGGATATTTTGAGAGTAATCAGTGGCTGGTGATTGATAATCAGCTACTGGAGGAGCAGCAGCAGCTGGGGTATATGGAGATTGGGCATAAGCGCTCGATAATTGCTGCTGCTGAGGCTGATATTGTTGATATTGTGATGTACCGCCAGCGGAAGCCGGGGAGTACTAGAAATACAGACGAAAAATGTTTTGCAAATTAATAAACAATAATTGGAAATTGGGAAAAAATTCTTTTATTAATAAATAACCAATGACAATAAACGGAGAAGGAAAAAACTGTTTTTTCGGATGGGAATTTCTTCCACTCACCTGTCCATACGAATAATTTTGTGCATAGCTTGCTGCTGATGAAGGCATATCGTTTAACATTCTTTTCGATTTAACAAATAATTTTTAAAAAATTTTTTTATTTTTTTATTTTTATTTTTAATTTAATTTATTCCCAATGAATTTTTGCTTTCAAGTTATTTAGAAAAAATTTTTTATTTCAATTTTTTAATTTTTATATTCTGTCAACAAAAAAAATATGATTGAAAAGGCAATGAAGATTAAAAAGAGTGGAAAAATTTGTTTTGAAAAAAGCAAATTTTTTTCTCACACAAACAGTGTAGTTGCCGGTTTCTGATTTACATGAGTGATAAGGGGGATTGGCCATTTTTGAAGTTTTCTTAGAAACTGGCATCGATACCAGTTTTTTTAGCTCTGCTAGACAAAAAGTCAGTGAAACCATACTCTACCCTGTGTCATAGGATTACATTAACAAGACTTCTTCCTTTTAGTTACATACATAATGGGCGTGGCATTTTCAATTATAATTCTTCATATCGTCTTTAGCTAGCCTTGGTTATTTTTCAAGCGTTAGGACATCAGAGATCAGCAATCAATCGTTTTTTCGCTACTCATAAGCACTTATGAAATTTTGATTATAAGTTAGTCAACAATATTGAAATGTAATTATGTATTCTGATTCATTTGTACTCACTACAACGTTGATTTATAAGTACAGGTTGCAATGAGTATGCGTACAACGTTCCAATCAAACTCATACCATTCGACATATGTTTGATTCATAAGCCAGCCTACTCATTTAGATTCATAACTTTAGAAAAATACTTTGAATACTTATAAATGATTCGAGTGACTCAAATCATTTATCAAAATTTACGGCCTTAGTTGTTGTTGTTGCATTTACAACAAAAAGGAAAACGATACATAAGCAAAAAACACGCAAAACAGCAAGCAGAGCAAACAGTAGTATTTTAGTGTTAGTACGCGTGATTCGTGCATATGTTAAGTTATGGAGAGTAGAAATCAACAACATCATACGTGTTGTTAAGCATGAATATATGATGAGTACTTCAAACTTTGAATATAAGTAGAGGTGCCATGACATTAAAATAAGTATGAATGCGTATAAATATCAGAAATTATGAGTATGATACTATTCTCTACTCATCTTTTTTAATACTCATTGCTGACCTCTGTAGGACATATCATGTGAAGTTTTTGTAATTCTTTTTAAATTTGTTCAACGTCACAAATCGTCACTCAATTTTTAGTTAGTGAGTTCTACATATTGCGCTGCAATTTTAAATGAACGGCAAGTATTTGAAGATTTTGTTTTATAAAATTTTTGATGTTGATATTAATTTTTATCTAATTATAGGCCTCATATACGTAGATTGTTAATAAAACAAAATAAAAATCGTGTGTGTAGTGTGTATTGAAACAAATAATAAGGCCCATAACCCCCAAAATGGCCATGATAAACGAACGTGCAGCTAATGTTCAAATAAACAATTGCAACAATTGTTGTTTGTTTTGCATGAAATTTTAAATATTTTTTTTTTAATTATTAACATTTCAGAATATAAAAAAAACTTCATAGAAAATAAAAACAAATATTTTTTATGATGATTTTATCAAATGAAAAACAAAGAAAAATTTGTTTTCTAAAGCACAGCTGCATGCATATTTAGAATTAAAAAATAATTCATTTTGTATTCAATTTAAAAAAGAAAAACAATTATAAGCCCACGATATAGAAAAAAAGGTGAAAAATATAAATAAAAAATGTTCAACAAATAAATTTTACTGCAGTTGGAAAGTAAATTGAAAAGAATTAATCCAGCTGCTGAACGGTATGGTGTAAACGGTGTATTGAAAAAATAAAAAAAAAATAAAATTATAAATTACTATGTGCGTCTACCTCTCAGCTCTTTTGGGAGCTTTACTTGTCCTATTTTCTTCGAATGTTAATGCCAAACCCCAGGTAAGTTGCAAACAAATTATTTTGAAATGAAAAAAGAAAAATAAGCGCGATATTCTGTTTTTATGTCAGGATGCCAGCATATTTGAGAATATGGCCAAGACTGGTTTAGAGACAATGGGCAATATGGTTGAAGCGGTTGGTAACGGTGCTCTGTTGAGTAAGCAAATGGGTTTTGCTTCACCGTTCGGCCAGGCTAGTTCGGATACCCAAATTGGAACTGGTGGAGCCATGAGGAATAACAATGATGATGAAGATGACTCTTCCGAAGAGGTAAGGCGTAAAAGAGCTTTAGATTTGGATACCAATGCTCCTTGCCATACAGGACAAGGTGGCTATGGTACAGGAGGTGGTGGTACAGGTGCTGGCACAGGTACCGGTACTGGTACTGGCACTGGTACTGGCACCGGCATAGATGGTGGTGATATCGATATCGAAGAAGCCCGAAGACGCCGGGCACAACGCCGGGCAGCTGCAAAACGTGCCAAAAATGCACGAAAAACTAACGGCAAGAGAAGAAACAAATATTTTACCTCAACAGATGACGAGGAAGTACAACAAGCCTTGACGCGACGTAAGCGTCAAACAGAAGTGGATGACTTAAATGCCAACATGACAAATGCCGGTAGTGATTTTACACAAGCGGCTCAACAGTTTGGCGAAAAGTTACGCAATGTATTTGAGGGTTTCATGAATTCCATGAACGAAATGGCACAGAAATTAAAGCAACATTTTACCGGAGGATCAAATTCAACAACTACTGACGATATCTAAAAGGCAAATCTCTTTGGTTATCACTTTGCATATGGGAATAACAAAAATTAACCATAATTACTAAAAGTACTTATTTTTATGCTAAAAGGTACGAGAAAAAAATGTAAAATTAAATAAAAATGATTCCAAATCGATAATTACTTACAAATTTGAAGTAGTGCAGGGTATAGTGTGTAGTTTTCTATATTCTGATAGAAGTTTGGATGCTTAAATATATTATTGTAATAAAACTTATTGTAGAAAACTTGAATGCCGCTGGTACTTTTTGCATTTTAAAAGATTTTATAAAATCCCCGACTGGATTTGTAATTTTTACATTTGATAAATTCTCATGACTAAATTAGTAAATGGAAATTTGTTTCAAACACAATACATTCTGCATTTTATGAAATCGGATACTGTTGAGCGAAAGTTAAAGGCCTAAATCTGGCAAATATGACTTTTTTTTCTTAAAATTATGCTTCACAATATATGGAATTGCAAATCAATTGTTGGTTGTCTAGATATTAGAAGTAATGCAAGAAACAACAGGGTTTGACTTTAACAAGTCCTCACAAAGAAAAAAGTATTTAAATGAACTTGAAGTACTATTTTTTTTCTTACAATAAAAATGAACGAAATAATAGAAATAAAGGTACATTAGTACTTTAATCAAGCAAAACTCTTAAGAGAGTATCTAAAAAAGTATTCATATATTCATAAACAAATGTTTGCTTACTTCTAAACGTACGGTTGGCTGCACTATCCTAATTACAATATGTGTACCTTTAAGTTTTTATAAAAAAGTACTTTATTCATTAACACTCAAAGGTATCTTTTAAATATGATGTTTCTTTTTTATTGATTTAAAGAAAAATGTAAATAAAATTAAAACAAATAAATTTTAATTGAACGAAATTAATCAGGGTATAAACATTTTAATGACAAAGTCCTTTAGAACCCATAAATGCTCTCTAAAAAATTAATTCATCTTTTACGACCTTTTCATGAAATAAAATGTTTGTAATTTGAAATTTGTTTTATAAAGTTATACGTATGTATGTATGTTTGTATTGTTGATATAAAATGGCTATGTATTCTACGTTTGGCTAGCGGAAATGTATAGTTGTTGTATGTAAAAACAACAACGACAATTACAATGCTTATGCAATACATTTGATAGACAAATAACGATAACGGTAATAAGCATTTCCGTTACGGATACAAACGTAACGTAATCAAGTACAGCATCTTTATTGTAAAGAACTACACACAGTTACTCAGTATAACAGTAATTGCAATGAAATAAAATGGGGAAAAACCCGTTACGAAATAATGTAAGTGTAAATCTAACTGTAAATACAATAATTATTTAAAATAGAAAATTATTGACAATTGAACATGTCATCAAAATGAAATACTGAAACTTTAATGTTAAGCAATTAAACCCTTCTCGGTCCCTCGCAACGGAATCCCACACCTAAACTTAATAAAATGGTCAGCAAACAAAGAAATCTAATCCAGTTGGAATCAGTAAAATCTTTGCCGTTGTTGTGGATGTTGTTGTGCTGCTACCTTTAATTAAACATAATAACGACGACTTGCGATAATAAAACTAAATTGTTAGTGTGCAGTTTTCATTTGCAAGCAATAAAACGTTCCACCGAGAATTAAGGAATTGCCGGAGAAAGTCAAGAGAACGAAAAAAGGTTCGCAAATATTTTAATAAAATTAAACAAGAATTTTAAACGCCAATTAATCTCTTAAATATTCATCTTCTGTAAGCATAAAGATAATGAATCATAAATACCAAAATTCTTCCATGGTCGTAAAGGCTATTTATGGCAGAGATAAAGTCAGGCTACGATTACGCGGTGGTGGTTTTGGTGTTCTTTGTTTAATGTTAACTTTAATGATTCTAATACAAAGTTTTTGTGTTAGCACAGAGGGTAAAGCTATACAACAGAATAAGGTAAGTCAAAATTAAGTTATTTTAATTGCCAATAATACACCAATTCCGAAAAGAATTGAAAAAAATACTATTAATAGCAAAAATCAAAAAGTTCCTTTTGCAATAAGTCTTTTATGTTAAATTAAAGTCAATGAAACATTTAATTTCTTTAAACTTTAAAAGTTTTAAAGGAATGAAATTGCAATAGACAAGTTCTCTTAAAAAAATTGTACCAGAAATACGACAATTTAGTTTTTCTAAATGCTTGAAATTTCATACACCAAAAGTACCCTACCACACTACCGCACTATAGAAATTCTAAATTGTACCAATTCCTTAAATTATTGTAATAAAACAGAAAGCCTCTATAATGTGTTTTTTTTTTATAAAAATTTTAACTTGCTCTAGGAAATGGTGTATCCATTAATTTTTCCAATTACCAATTTTTGAACCCTTTACTTATTTCTTTGTTTTTATTTGCTCATCCTATCTACCCTTCTGTAATTGTAAATCTAAACCCTTTACAGAAATCCCTGAAACTTTTCAAAAGTTCTTCTTCGTCGGCATCTTTAATAGAATTGCGTCATAAACGTGATACATTTGCTAATGAACACCAGCCACAGCAATCCACCCTTGTTCGGGACACTAATGTCTACCAGGAACAACTTGGTTCTGAGGATAATTACGATTATTACGAAAATGATGATAATTATGATGTTATACCTGTCATGAAGACGGCAGATGGTGGTTATCCACCCACTGTGGAAGATCAAATTTCCGAAAAGGCTAAAGAAGTGGCAGAAAGTTTTACGCAAATGTGGCAATCATTAACCGATTCTATACGGCACTGTCTTAACGCTGTGCGTAGACTATTCGGCGACGACAATGAGGAATACGATGGCGAATCTGGCACAGAGGAACAAGAGGAGGAATTGCGTATTGCCATGGAGGAATATTATCGTGCCAAAAATATGCACGATAATGAAGTTTTAATGAATGCTTAGGTACATAATTAAGAAATAAAAAAAGTTTTTTGTTTCTCTTTTTTGATTTGCATTGAAATGTAACAGGAGTAATTGTATTGTGTTGTATTAATTAAACAAATAAGAAACATTGGCAGTAAACAACTTTGTTGTGGACTTTTTTCTTTTTTATAAAACAAGGGCGAAAAATGGGAAACTCGTCGAAATATGTTATCTTACGTCCAAGCAACTGTCAAGGGACAAGCATAGGACACAATAATGAATCGATTTTAGATTATGTACAATCTAAACTATGAACTTGTAAGCGATTGTTTCCTTCAAACTATTGGTTCTAGTAAGGAGTTTGACTCGAGGAAAGCAGATTATTTTTTTTACAAATTAAGAGCTTTACGGTAGGAGAACTAATTGGGTTCCTGCCAATTAAGAGTTTGGCTTCAAGGGCAGAAACTTTTTATGCCGGATCGCATTTTTTGCCGATACGATTACACAATAAATTTTCAAATAGAAATTACGTTTATAAAGGAACTTAAGCATTGAATATCTTACAATATATACATACATACGTAATTGGGCATTACAACCACATTGTCAGGATTACGATCTAATTTCTCACACCACTTATATTACGTGTGTTAATTTCATACATGAGTGGCGGAACCTACAGTTTAAAGTCGACTGGGATTGACAGATTTTTGAGAAACTTTTCATGGCAAACTTATTTACTCTCAGAGCGTTTTTGTCAGAAATCTGCTGAGAGGAAGCGAAGAAATATTTTCGATTTGATGTCTGACCTGGGGTTTGAACCGTGGTCTTACGGTTTTATGTCGTTCGGAATCGACTTTAAAATGTAAAGTCCGCCACTCTTTGTAAAATTATCACACATAACATCAGTGGTGTTAGAAGCTAGGTCGTAATTCTGACCAAAAAGTTGTAATAACCAATTATGTATTGTTACGAAAATGAAAAATCTAGATATTGGTGTTTTACTTTTACATCGTTTAACATTAAAACTAAATATAAACAAAAGCTACAAAAACAAAACAATGCAGTAAACAAATCTGTTTACAAATTATCGTACTGCTTAATATAACAACAAACACAAGCATAAAAAAATGGTAAACAAGTAAACAAAAATACAACAAGAAACGCTACAATCATAAACGTAAAAACCTAACAGTATATGTATATATTTTTATGCGTATTATTTAGACATGCCACGCCCCATTCCATGCACGAAAATGTGTATACTAAAGACAATTAAAAAGGAGGTGTGATGTATTTGGGTGCGATTTATATGATGTAAGCAGATTAAAGGAATTTAAAGCATTTTTACATGTGTATGAAAGCAATGTTGTGAATCACGCCTACTTTCCAATGCGTAGAGAATTATTTGCAATAGAATTTTACTGTAAATGAGATGAAGTTTCAAGAGTTTTTAATCATATAGATGTATGACTTTAATATTAAATCTCCCTATCTATTTAATTTATCATTCTTTTTTATATTTAAATTTTAATAAATTTGAAAAGAAATGTTCAAAAGTTTTTCAACTTCAATCAGTGAATACCCTTAATACTCATGCATGTGATAAACAGGAAATGTGTGATGAATTTCGTGTTGAAATGAAAACTTTGCATGCTTTTAGAACATTAAGAGATGAAAATCTTTAAAAATAATATTTTATTATGTAAATTAATTTAATAATAAATATTTATAATTGTATCCCTCACTAGATTCTAAATTTATTGTAAAATGCATAACAAACTACCAACTAAAAAAGTCATTTGTTTTTAATGATAAAAAATATAAAAATTTCATATAAATTTTCTGTCATAAAATAAAAACATTTTAAATTCCCTAAAAAGAGCGTAAAGTAAAGTTTAAACAATTTTTATAAAAAAAAAAGGAAAATGTTAAAATATTTAATAATTGTATTACTGCTTGTCTATTACCAAGAATGTAAAGCAAAACCTCAGGTATTTTATGGAGAATCAAGTGCAAAAACAAATTGAAAATAAAAATTTCATCTGCAGGACATTGAAACTGCTGCCTTAATGGCTGCGGGTCAAGTAAAGGACGTTATCGAAAATGGAGCAGCGGCTAAAGACAAAAAAGAATTTGAATTTATGGGCTTCAAAGCCAAAAATGATATGGGAATTGGCTTTGGTGATGCCATGCGTACTAAACGTAGTATTGATGACGACTCATCTTCATCGTCATCCTCATCCTCTTCTGAATCTGAAGAGTCTTATAGACGCAAACGTTCTCCTAACAGCACTTATCCGGATGATATAAAACGCTTGCAACGTTCAGTTAATGCTGATGACTTTCTATTTTCTATACAAAATTCCGAGGAAACAAAGAAATCCAAACGTTCCATTGAATTTGGATTCATGGATTTACATGAAATGAACTAAAAATTGTTTATATTTCATGTATTGTATGAAAGCGTTATTATATGAGGGCATTAGATTATTTTAGACAAATTGTAGACATTAAATAAAAACAAATTATAGTTTAGAGTGATATCCTCTATAACTACTTAATGAACACAATTTTAACGAAAGGTTTGAAAAAGTAGTATCAGGTATTACTGCTAAAAATAGCATTCAGGATCATACTTTCAATGAATAAGAGATTCCAATTGCTGTTTGCTTGAATGCTATTTTGCCTTTTTGTCTGTAAATTCATATAAAAAGACACTATTAACGTCTTCCAAGCAATTGATATCGACATTCACATCAGAGATCAACAATGAATCGTTTTTTCGCTACTCATAAACACTCATGAAATTTTGAATATAAGTGAGTCAACAACATTGAAGTTAAACTACGTACTCTGATTCATTCGTGCTCACTACAACGTTTATTTATAAGTACAGGTTGCAATGAGTATGCGTACAACGTTGACATCTAACTCATACCATTCGAAATATGTTTGATTCATAAGCCTACTCATTTAGATTCATAACTTTAGAAAAATGCTTATAATACCTAGAAATGATTCGAGTGACTCGAATCATTCCTTAAAATTTACATTTTTAGTTATTGTTGCATTTGCAAAAAACGAAAAAGGACGCATAAGCAAAAAAGATAGAGCAGCAAGCAGAGCCAACACACAACTTTCGAGTAACTTTCGGACGAGCACTAAGCGCGATTCATGCTTATTTTGTGATTCGTGTATGCGTTGAGTTATGGAGAGTCGAAATCAATAACATCATATGTGTTGTTAAGAATGAATATGATGAGTACTCCATACTTTGGATATGAGTAACGGTTCCACCATATTAAAATGAGTATGAATGCGTATAAGTATCAGAAATTATGAGTATGATTCGATTCTACACATCTTTTTAAATACTCATTACTGATCTCTGATGCATATTACTTACTTACTTACTTAATTGATCATTACAACGCTTCAGTCACAATGAACACACGCTTCAGTATGTTCTACAAGTTGCTTAAACTAACGGGCAATTTGCTTACTCTATAACAGGTTGGAATGGGCTCTCTATTGGTTGATGAACGTGGAGCTTATGTTCCAATAATTGCGCAAAATTATTGCTAATTGGCTCAATCGAAAACAAATGGTATGTCAGAGCAAAGAATGACTTCAGTATTGAATGCTCTTTGCTGAATGGATTCTACTTGAACTAAAACACGACATGAATGTATTTTTTTTAACATCCCTACAGTTTTTAAACGAAAAACTCTCTATTGAGTTGTTGCTGTTGTTTATGCAATAAATCGAATTGTGTTTCGTTTTCAGTGAAGCTTCCTTTTTTTGTGTGTGTGATCTTTAAAAATCTCTTTTTTCACTTTTATTACTCACAGAGAGAACTACTCGAGTGACGCACTTTTCAATCATTTTATTGATGCAGAAGTACATCAATAAAGAAATCCAAAGAGGACACAAAAAATCCATGCAAAAACATGGTGTTAATTCGTTTAACAGGCCTAAAAGGCCTTAAAACGTTATGGACCCCATTGATTCCATTCAATTTATAAATGAAAGAGACACGATTTTTTGCTTGCAGCTTATAAGCTCACTGTAGTATCACAGGAAGAAAAGCAGAAGAAAAAGTTACTTTTTTTGTGTTTTTACTAATTCAGGGACATAAATTGATGGCGTTTTTGTTTCCTCCAACGTAGCCTTCAGCATGTCATTTTTGCTCGTTTGTTTCATGTTTTCGTTAGAGAAACAATTTCCCTTAAGCGTTGCATGGACACTTACCTGGACTTGTTGAGGAGTTGCTTGTTGTTGCTGTTGCTGGAATTGTGGTTGTTGCTGCAGCTGCTGCTGTTGTGCTTGTTGTCGTTGTGCTGCACCACCATAAAACCGTGAAAAACTCTGTTGCAGGCCGGGTGTTTTTAAAGTAAAGGAATTCGAATTGGCATCAGTATGATAAGCAAACTGGGCCACACATGTATTAATCACACAGGCAACGGCCAATAAACCGAGGACAGACTTTTTAGCTTCACTTCTATGCATGATTAGTTTGGATTTTTTTTTTAAGTTTTCACGAAATTGAATCCTTTTTGGAACTTAATTTACGCGGTAAAATGCAAGTGTTTATCACACGGTGTTTAGAGTTTAAATTGATTTTGGCAACTGTTTGGCATTTATATTGTGTTTAAAGATTTTATTGTTTTTAACTTTGAAGCGATAACAAGTGGTTTCGTTTTTTTGTTTTTCTTTCATTTGTTTTATAAATAAATTGTTTAACGATACAACAACAATAACATCACTAACAACAACTATATTAAAATGTTTATGCTCTTTTTTGAAAAACTACCAAGTAATTGTTCATCGTTTTATTGGTTAGTATGCCCGGGCAGGCCATACTTAAAACTCATACTGCACAGCTTAATTTAATTAAATATTCCGCTCATAGTTGTTTTTTTTGCTTCTTTTCTTTTCAAATTCACAAATTAACACTCGAAATATTTAAACAAAAAGGTTTTCATTTCATTTATTTGGTAATTTTTGGTTTTTAAATACCCGCCATACATTTCAATCGTTCAATGCAATTCCTCTTCAAACTAAATTTTTGAAGTTTCTTATAGCCGCGCTAATTTAATGATTAATTTATTTAAAATTCAAGTATTTTTTTATTTAAATGTTTAAATAACTTTGTTTAAGTAGCAGACACTTTCATTTTTACTTAATTTTGTGTGTTGTTTTCGAATTAAAATGTCTTGATATCATACGAGGTGTGTACAAAAAGTCAATTGTGTTATGGAAATTGCATTACTTAGGCGTTATCGCAAAATAGTCAAACTGTGGAAAAGATATCCGTCGCCGTGGTTTAGTAGATAGTGTGTTGGATTATTAAATGTAAGGCAAACCCCAGGTCAGATATCAAAACGAAATATGAAAAAAAAATATTTATTTGGCGACTTCCCCTCAGCAGATTTCTGGCAAAAACTCTGAGATTCAATAAAATTGCCAATAAAAGTTTCTCGATAATCTCTTCCTGAAAATCGTTGTTCCAAGTAATGGACTGTAGGAAATGCCATCATTATAGTATCGTATTTGCCACATTTAATTCCAATGGTTTATCTTCTATTTCCTGAGTTGAAAAAAATGGTTTAGAAAGAAGCATGGAAGTTGGGTCTGAGGTTAAAGGCTATTTTAAGAAGCTAGACAAACAGTTATTGCCATAAAGATGATTTCGGTATGATAGAATATCGCAGGAAGAGTGTTTTGAAACGAAAGGAGTTTCTTTTAAGGGACAAGAAACATTTTTTCGAAATTTGTAGATTTTCTCTGTTAGCTGAACTTATTATAGTAACGCTCTCGTACCGTTAAACTAAATATAAATTTCTTTTTGTTGTTTGCTACTCTTACCAACTCATAGTGAGTTAGATGTACAATTATAGGCATAATTGTGTTAAACCAATTTTTTTTATAGACTTTGGAAAAATTTAAATAAAAAGGTTTGAATAAAGAAAGGCCTAGACTATATAGGAGGTCTTTATTTTACAATATAATAATAATAATAATGACGGTATTGCTGAATTTAGGGGTTTGATACAGAGAATTTTCCTTCTGCTATAATTTCATTATGGTCATTATAAACCTTTAGTCAGTATCAGATATTAGCAATGAATAGTTATTTCGCTACTCATAAGCACTCATGAAATTTTCAATATAAGTGAGACGCATTCCTACGAACTTTTTTCAGTTGATATGCCGAATGAAAGAAAAATAATGGATTTGTTAGCAAATTAAGATTCTGGTTTTACTTGAATTATAGATTTTAAATAGAAATTCTTACCAATTTTTTGTAGTATTCCTGGTATTCGAATTTAAGTTTTGTTACCAACTTACGATAGGGTTTTCAAAGAATATCAAATATTTTCCAACTTAATGTTGTTCAATTTAAATTCAATGGCGAGTATAATTTACATGCAAATGAACTAAAAACTGATTAAATGAAGAATATCAAATTTTATTTTAGAAATTAAACAAATAAATAAAAACAATACAAAAATTGAAATTGTTTTCCCATTCAATTGAGTTCATAAGCACATACATACATACATACATACATACATGTGTACATAACAAATGTTATATAATTTTCGAAATAAATTTTCGAATTATAAAATTCACTTCAGTATGCATATAGGGCGGCCAATATATGAATGTGTTTCCCATTTCCTTTTTTAAGCAAATTTTATAATGGCTGACTGGCTGACTGACGGACTGACTGTTAGAATGATAGGTCGAGTGAATGTGTTTAAATATCAAATTCCTTAATTTGCGAATAATTGCTATGTGGATATGTAAACCACACTGCATTTAAATTAAAAATCATTTTAACATCATCGACTATAAACAAACAAACAAACGTACAAACAAATAAACCAACAAATTAAATAATTTTTTTAGCCATTAATGGATAACAAGTAATAACAAAATTACTCCATACTTGGTTAGTATGTATAACCATTGTTATTGTTTTCGTGTGTGTGTGTGTGCTTTTGACCATAATATTGCAACATATTCATTTGCATACGAAATAACGTTTTGCGTGTAACGCACTGGTCGAATATTCAGATCATGTAGTCAGCTATAGTCCGTGGTTATTCAGTGGTCTTCATCATGTTGGTTTGAAAAGTGAATTGAACGATACAGGCACGTACAAGTACAGCATAAGTGGGTAAATTGAATGGAAATAAATTTTTACCCTAAAACCCAGAGACACAAATATGTTGAGAGTTTAAACAACATAAAGGGTTTATCATCGAGAGGTGGTAATCACTTTTGTTTTCTTCTTATACTAACTTCCTCTGATTCTGAACTTCCTGTGGGAAAATGTTCTCGGAAATTTTGATTTTTCATAAGAATGCCTTGTGCTTAGTAGCTTTTTTCTTCGTCTGAAGTGCCATTCACGAATATGGATCGTATGTACCTAAATCGCCCTAAATGTTCCAAAAAGTAGCAGAACCTTACCTCAAAAGAATCGACAGAGTTGATCTGTTAAAAGTTATTGCCCTTCGTATTGGTTGGGTCCAAGTATTACAATTAAATAAAATTTTCTTGAAAATCATTTATGTATGTGAGTTTTATTTAAAGTCACTTTTGCAACCGAACAATGGATAATTTTTTATTCATATATATTATAAAGTTCTATTCTCAATAATTGAATAATTATCACATGATTGATTATCTTCGTTACAATATTTGTATATAAAAACAAGGGAATTCAAAACATCTTCTGTCGTAAGCACCCTGTTTTTAAAACCTTTACATACATAAACTATTAAACACAATTAAAAATATTTTATAATTGTTATACGAGTAATATAAATAACAATAACGACAACAACAACAACAACCATAACAACAAATAATAATTATAATAATAATTATTATTCATATAATTTATTATGAAACCTTTTTAAACGCATTCATTTCTTGTGTATAATTTATGACTTTCATTACATTTCACTTTTAACAAAAACAACAAACACAACTACAACTACAACTACAATATCATTCAAAGACTATGAAATAACACGTGCCTCTAACAAAGACTTTGCTTAACAACTTTTCGAAGAAAACAAAACAAAACAACACTTCTCTCGCACACATATACGCACCGGTGCGTAATTAAAATTCTAACAAACAGTTTGGTGTGCCATTAAAACATTGTGTACCGGTCTGGTAAACCGAGCTTATCGTCAGAAACGAAACAACGACAAAAAATACAGCCACGTATGTACGTGAATAGAAAAATCTAAGAAACATAATAACAAAAGGACATGACTTTAAAGCATCTTTCATCTTCTTATGTTTTGACGAAAGCTTACTTAAAATGCGTCCATTCTACACATTGTTGCACTACGGTATATAAACTATTTGCATGGACTATACTGGAAACTGTATATTTTCGACAAACCGATGGTCAGCCGTTTACATTTCATTGTATCCCAAAATAAAATAAACAACCGTCTACCATTCGAAATTCGAAATAGTAGTGGTAAGTACTTCGCTGTTGTTTAAAGTATATTACAAACATCAGATCAAAAACATTACATACATATGTACTCGTATGTACATATGTACATATATCCTCTAATTCGTATAGTGGTATGAGTTAGGTAATAATATTTAATCCATAATAATTATAACGATGGATTTCAGATGTGAGCAACGATTCTAGTTAAAGTAATAAAAGCAGCAGGAGGAAGAAAGCCTCCTCCTCTACCCATGCATCAACATAAGATATGTGTATGTGTATGGGTTGGATAGTGTAAATGAAATTATTATTGTTATTGATGCTCAACTAAAGTAAGCAACAAATTATGTGTGTTTTTAATATAAAAGCAAATGTATGAGTAGTTACTTGTTGTTATTATTATTTATACTCTCTCCCTCCATTATTTCTCTTGCTATAAATTTATAACACACTATGTATGAAAACATTGCTAATAATGTAGCTATCTACACACTCGCACACATACTAATAAAAATGTATCATATGGTTTTGTTTTGTTTCTCTCTCGTTATTATTGTTGTCGATGTTATGTGAGCACACAGTATAAAACGTATGCCAGTTATTGCATGAGCATACAAAAGAGCTAGTGTGAGTGGGTGGTGGTTGGAGTCAGTGCAAGTGTGTTGTTTTTGTTTTTTTTTCTTACGTTTTTCGCCATTCTTATTCACAACACGTCGTCTACTTAAGCCAATAAACTTAACATTTAACTTTGATACGATTACTACACTCTCTCTCTCTCTCTTACTCTTTTCCTCTCCCTCCCTTACTCAAAAACAATTGCACACTGTACGCATATATGTACATGCGTGCTTATGTTAACATTCATGCTCACATATAAAGGAATTATTATTACTATTCTGTACACATAAACGCATGATTATCATAAACTACGCTAGACACAGTGTTGGCAATAAGAATAGAAACATTTTTATATGGAACTTTTAAGTGTTCATAACAATATTAACTACTTACTACAGATTAATTAGCAATAATTATTTAATGATTTATTAATTATTTACACACTTAAATTATGACAATTAAACAAAAGCTTGTATGGCAGATTTTTGCACGTTTAACTCACAAGGTGCTCAAGAGGGATTGTAAGAGAAAAGATTGCTAAGCCTATTTGCAGCAAGCAAAACTGTCTTTATAATATATATTCTGTTATAATTAATTTTGAATAAAAATCTAAGAATGTTTCTAATTTGTTAGGGAACGTTTCGTCAATTTCTAATCGATTGCATTAAATTTATTACAAACAAGATTTTAAAAAAGCATTTTGAATTATTTTTTAGTTTAATTAATCTAGTTTTTAACCACCACTGTGAATTTGTTATCAACAGTTGAATGCATTAAATCCTTGTATTACAGTTTTTAGGGTTTCTTACAAGAATGGATATGGATATGGAAGAATTTAAATGTTGAACGATATTCATAATAAGACTCTCACTTCGGGAACAAGACGGGGAATATTCGCCAACCATTTCCAAACTGATTGCCAGAGTATTTACATGTTTGTGATGAATAAAGGAAATCTGTCTTAAAATCTTTGGTAATATAATCATGTGACTGCAGGCAGTAGCAGATGAAAAGAAAAAAGGAATTTTTCGTTATTAATATGACTTCTGAAAACTATTCGATTAAAATCAATGAGACAATCGACTAAAATTTTTTTATTTTTATTTTTTATTTTTTTTTTTTATTTTTTTTTTAATTTAAGATAATAAGGACATAATATGCAGTCTTTCAGCTTGGAATTGTCGGGAATTCAAACCATTTAAGTTAGTAAGTATATTCTGAGTACAATTGAAAAAATTTCTTCGACACGTTACAAACATCGGAACGAACAGAATATATCTGATAATTGACAGTGGTACAGATCATAAAAACCAGACGACTTAAGCAGTAAACGTTTTCTTATTTAATAACCTAATGACACTACTGAATTACATACCCATTACCACACATGAAAGTTTTTATGGATTTTCTTATTACCGGCGTATGTCATTAAGAGACGCTTGTCAACACTCTTACCAACATTTAACGTAATGACATACTCACTGACTTCACAGTTGTCATTCTGTCTGAATTACGTATACATATGTATTGTATATACATATGTATTGTATATACATATGTATGTATTTATCTGTGTATGAGTATATGTAAATACATACACTATAAATATTTTTTAACACATGTCTAACTGACATTACAATCAGTAAGTTTTTTTTTGATATAATATTACGACGTGTCTTATGGAAACAATTTCTTTTCGTTTTCGTTTTTGTTTTTTTTTTCTTTTTCTTTTTATTTTTCGTTGGTGGTAACAATTGCAATTTTAGTGAATGTGAACAGAGTTATAAAAAATAATTTTTATTATAATTTTTTAATATTTTAATCGTATTTTTTTATGTTGTCATGATGATGGCAAATAATTAAGTAGACAGACACATCGCAATAACATAATGTTACAATACAGAGCTGACCCACATGAGGGCCTAGTAATTACAATTGTGCCTAACGAAATATATATATTTTCTCTATAGAAATTTGCAGGTGATTCATTTGTAGTATGTGCTAGGAGTTTGGCCCTCTACCTTTGTTATATTAGCCCATACCAGTCTTTAAAGATTAAATTTGAAATTTTACTTGTTTTTCGCTGATATATTTCTCGCACATGTTTTTATTATTATTTTTATATTTCTGTGTTGTGTTGTTTTTGTTTTATATTTCAATTGAACAAATATTTCCAAATAAAAGGCATAAACAAACCAAGCAGGAAATGTTTTTATTTTTTATTCATGGAAATATTTTTCAAAATTGAATACAAAATATTGTATTGGAATATAAATTTCAAGTGTATGCCTCGTGCATGGAGATTTTATTTCAATATATTCAATAAGCACTACTTGCGTGGAACTCGTGCCAACTCTGTCTGCGGTGGCCATGGTGGTATTGTAGACTATAGGTTGCAAAGGACTAAGGTCTCAAGTTTCCTATGGAATCTCGAGCTTTACCTGTCCTGAATATCGGCAATTCGCTCACAATTCACAGTAGAGGTCTCCACAGTCTTTACGTTCGAATGGGACAGAAGAAAAGCATGCATTCATGCTTTTTAAAAAAATTTACAAATTCTTGTATTAACTTAACCTTTTAAAGGTTACAACCCAGTGATCTTCGAAAAATAGTGGCTCCTAGTAGTATATACCAGAGATCAGCAATGAATCGTTTTTTCGCTACTCATAAGCATTCATGAATTATTGAATATATGTGAGTCAACAATATTGAAATTTAACTACTCTGATTCATTCACTTACATTCACTACAACGTTGATGTATAAGTATATGGAGAGTCGAAATCAACAACATCATATGTGTTGTTAAGTATGAATATGCTAAATACTTCGAACTTTGAATATGAGTAGAGGTTCCATGATATTAAAATAAGAATGAATGAGTGAGTATATGTATCAGAAATTATGAGTATGATTCGATTCTAGTCATTTTTTTGAATACTCATTGCTGATCTCTGGCATATACCAACGCAATAATAATATCAATCCCTGAATTCGAAGTGCTGTTTAAGTGAACATTATAATCTCAATAATATGAGAACAGTAATAATTTTTTACAGTTTATTGGCATTAAAAAAGTTTCCTTTTAAGTATTGGAATATTTTATGAATTCACATCATGTTTTGAAGGCAATTTCTTACCATTACCTACGACAAATAATTTTTTTCTGTTAAATGATGGCACAATATTCGTTTATTTCAATGTCAATATCGACATCAACATCATGGTGACATATTCAAATATGAACGCATGCAAAAACCAATATTTTCTCATGAAGATTGCCACTTTTTGTTTGTCTAAACATTACGTTATATTTTTTTTTTTTGTTGCTTTCATAGGTAAACATATGAAAAAGTCCTTAATTTCCGTGTCAACTTTCACAAAAAATAAAAAAAAAATTGGAAAAACTGAAATGGTTTCAGAAAAGGAAATATATTTTGCAAAATATCGTTAAAAGCAAAAAAGAAAACAAAATTCAGTGCAGTTTCGATTGTCTTATCAGGCGCTACAATTACAATATCCCGCTGCTTACTTGGCATTATACAAGCATGATGATGGGAAAATTAATTAAATTTTCTTTTTTTGGATTCTGTTAATAAGGATTTTATTTTATTTTATTTTTTTAAATTAAATTTCAAGCGAAAGTCGAAACTATTTCGTGGCCCAAAGAGATATGCTGTAGGGTGAATTTTGTTTCAAGAATAATGAATGAAAAACAAATGTGAGAATAACATGGTAAAGGAAATGTAAAGTTTAGAATTTAAAGCCATTAGGAGTAGAGTTTCGCTATGATAGACAAAATACAATGAGTGTATATACGCAATTAATAATTAAATCCTTTTATTTTAAAGAATATTAAGAAATATGGCGTAACCAACTACACGAATGCATCAAAACATGATAAAGATTGAGGAGGGAGACACGATCTGCTGTTAAAATGCTTCTTTGCAAAGCCAAGAATTTAAAATATAAGATATAATGTCTTCCAACAGCGATTTCAGTACTTTCATAGTCGATAACGGCCGTCTTTCTCAAGCCAAATTAGTTGCCATTTATACAGTCTGATATGCCAAATCACCATGGACGGCCAAAGACAACGTTGAAGAGCAACTGACCTTAGTTTATCATCATCAGAGATGAGGCTAATTTTTTAATGAATATGTACGTGAACAAACCAAATTCTCAACGATACCAATCCACATGAGATCCAATGCATCTCGCAAAGCAAAGGCTAGCTCTATAGGTCCATAATTACCAATTTCTTTTACACTCAATTGGATGATCTGGCTGTCAACGACATGTGGTGTCGACAGAATAGCGCTACACGCCACAATGCATAAACGAGCATAAACGATTTGAGGGCACGGTCATCTCACGTGAAGGTAATGCGAACTAGCCATCGAAATCGGGCGATTGAACCATTAGAACTTTTCTTGTAAGGATGTCATAAGCTACGTTTTTATTCCAATAACAACAACAACAAGCAACTGCGGTCCTAAAAGCCAGTGTAACCTAGAGAAACCGTGACGGTTTCTACGTCAATAGGCGTCCTTATAAATGAATAAAAAATGTTGATGGAATCTCGTATGTACTTTCTTTTATTTAAATTAAATATGTACTGCTCACATTCTACTGTAAACGCGAAATTCCGATCAAATGGAAGAAAAACTTTATCATTCCTACACATATTTACACATGTTATCAGTAGAGGACTGAAATTTTACCACGAGCTAACAACAGAAAAAGTTGCATATGAATAGCAAAAAAAAAAATGATCAACAGCAAGGAGCAACTAAGTAGCCTTAAACAAAATAAAAAAAAAAAATTAGAATTGGTGCCTTTAAGGTTAGTAAAAATATCATTTCTAATTACTTAATATCTGCTGTAATTGAACAATTTTTTGCTCTTTCCAAAAAGTAGTTTGTGTTGTTATTTATGTGCTGATGCATGAATGCGGACTCTTATACATACACTATTGCCGTGGTGACAGGAATACCATCAGGCATACATACATATGTATGTGCATGTATGCAACATTTTTTTGTTTGTTTCTTGCAACGCCATGTAGATAGAATGTTTGTGCCACATTTATGGCAATAGAATAGAGAACAGGTTTCTGGTTGTCTTCTTTTTTTCCGATTTCCACTGGTGGTGGTTAGCAGGTATGAAACAATTTTTTCTTCATTTGGTGACAATGAAAACAACAGAAAGTCAGCGATGTAAAGGATGTACAAACAACACTCGTGTACAATACTTTGCCAAAGGATTTCAAAGGATTGAACATGTAAAGTCGAAGGCAAAATATTGATTGCAAATCTTTGTTTGTTTGATTCATAACAGCCAAGGGGTAAATTGTTTAACTTGTCTTTGATTTTTTTTGTTTTGTTTACAGTCTGAATTAATTATTTATGGTGTGAAGTGTTTCTTTTCATCATTTCATTGGTCTAATACGAGTATTTGAACGCAAATTGAACAGACGTGTTTGGCATTAAAACGTATACAAATTTGAAATGTGATTCAAATGTAAAGTGTTTCTTTAATATGGTTTTTAAAGACAGATAACGATTGCTATTCAATTTAGAAAGGCACTTGTGAACACTTGTCAGACTGTTTGATTAATTGCACAAAAGAAATAAACCGATTCAGTTTGTTTATTTGTTTCTTTTTAAGCCTTTCCAACATTAACCATAGCAACCGAAATAATTTCCTAATTTGCAAAGTTGCACATCTTGCAAGTGTTTCTTGCACAACACTTGCGATATTTCATATCAAGTGCACGACAACAGTGATCCAAAGAAAAATATCTGAAGGTTATCTGCCGTACTGAAATATTGTCCACAATTTATAAAACAGAACCCTGTTTGAGGATTACTTTCTTACAGATTGCCATAAGGATGTTGCGATCTTCTCCAGGTTCCTCTTATCATATTCAAGAAAATTATTTACAGCATCAAGAAAGCAAATAGGCTTCTCTGTAATTTCTCATGGTACTTTTGCACGACTTTCAGTCTGCATTGCTCTTATAAATGGTTTTTTGACAAAATTTCTCATCAAATGGTAGGACAGGCCAAGACATCTGCTTCCTGTGGTATTTTCTACATTTCTACAGAAATTTCTTTCCCAGTTTCGATATATGCATGCTGATTCAATCAGTTGTCATACCTTCTACTTTCGATTTTGATCTTCTACTTCGAATTCGAATTGGCAGCACATCCTTAACATCTAAATCAATAAACTTTTATGCCTGGTGTCACGCATTTGTGTCTCGCGTACTTCCCCCGTTTGGAAGAAGTGTTCAAAGTATTTCCATTGAATTCTCTGCTGTCAACGCTTAACTATTCCCAACACAATTTGTTCGAACAACAAATTAATGAAAATTTCATTATTCTGCAGCCAATTCATGTCATTGTGATCAGCGAGTCACCCTGAATCGCTTTCGCATACACATGCACATCTTCGACTCAACATACAAGCAAATATTTAATCACTCATACTATCACTTGTCTACGTTAATTGTTAAATGCACCGTTAAATGACACACTTTGCATTAAAGTGTCAATAAAGAAGTGAGTGCGTGCTAATGTCGATGTGTAGCAAAGTCACTTGTATAGCCGTTCACATAAAAACAAAAACTCTGGAACATACTGTCAGTATTAGAGAGAGAGATAGAGAGAGAGAGAGAGAGTAAGAGGAACTGAAAGTGAGTAAAAAGTTAAATAAACTCGTACAATATGGCATTTGTAGTTGTTGCTTAAATGGGCAGAAGTCTATGTGTGTATGTAATCGTGTGTTTCACTAGTGTGGACGGGGAAATGTACGCAATTTTCTTTAATAATTTTTATCGATTTTACAATTAATCACACATGTTTACCTGACTAAAATTGTATTCGTGGAATTGCTTTGAAATGTGTGTCACTGCAATTCACCTTACATGCAACATAACCTAATCATGGAAGAGTATCACTCGCATATCACTCACTGTCCTGTTGAGTAACGTAACAAGCGGCTACTCTTCGGACAAGGAGTATCTAGTGTATGTACTATGAAATGATGAAGCAACCGTAAGTTGGACGGTGCTTGTAAGTCGACTTTTGCCGCTTGCATTTGATATACTAATTGCTTTCAATTGCAATAATTTCATTCGGCAATATGTTGCAAACTCTTAATACGTGCTGTACAGTCATTGAAAATGCGAAAAAAAATTAAAAATCCATGGAAAATAACATTAATGGGGCATGTATGTATGTGCATATTGATGCAAAGGTGTGTGTTAAGAGTTTCTTGTTTATCAATTAAAAATGCCCACACACATACGCATAATTATTCAAACACGTGTTTGTGTTTGTATAGACATATTAATGATGTGTTTACACATGGAAATTATGACGACAATTGCATGTTTCTTTATCTCCTTTTATCACATGCGCAAAATTTCATTTTAAAAACTGATACAGTCAGAGGACTGATACTGTCAGAGGAGTGATACAGTCACAGGACTGACACAGTCATAGAAGGACAAGGACAGAATTAATAAATTATCATCGTAAACGGTTGGAAAATTTTTGCTACAATTGTCTGTATTTGTTTCTTTTCAAATCGAATAAGGGTGAGGAAAAGTCTACCTGCTAATAGGCATAGAAAAGGCTTTCAAAAGGCAAAGTATTGTACCAATTAAGTACCAGGATGTAAAACGTAGGATGGAGAACGTAGAAGATCCTAAACAGATTAAGAGGTTATCACAGTCTTGGTCTCGAGGTCAATACCTTCTACAGGAGGGAACCGTGGATAATGTAGCTAAGATGGACATTACATTCTCTTTTGAGCTAGCAATTAAAGTCAACAATTCTTTAATACTTTAAAAAGACAAATCTGCTAACAACGTTCTGCTTAAACACTTGCAAAATTCGAAATCTGTGAGACCACAACATCAAAAACGCAATGAAAATAATGCTGCCGCCTGAGAAGAACAAGAATATATTCAGGAAATACATTAAAGAAGTTGAAGCTTTGTAAGTGGACTAAGCGTTGGAGAATCGTTAGAAAATATGAAAAAGATGGTTTCTTAAAGAGGATAATATTACGAAATAAAACTGAATGGAGCTAAAGGAACGGATGTAGGCTCAGCAAAGATTAGAAGAAATAAACGAAAGTAACATGTGTGGATCAGTAGAATAGATTATAAATTATTGACACGCTTTATTTATGTGATCAAATACATTTAAATTCCTATCTTAACTTTATCACCGAATGTCCAATTGCCTTGAACTACCAAAGTGTAGTTTTCGGAAGTAATCATTAATTTTAGTTCATCACCCCATCTCTTAGGATTATACTAAAATCTCTGAATGCAATCAAAACGTTAAAAAACTTTCGATAACTGCTTATAACAATTACCGAAATTGTGCGAACTAATAAAAACACAATAACTTAATTGCCATTAAAAGATTCTGGTTGCCTTGCAAGTATTCTGTTAAGTTACTAACTTAACTTGTACAATAAATTTCTTCCTTCTTTCTTATAACTTTTAACTGAAAGGTAAAAACTGATTTTTTTTTTTATTATTGATAATTAATTTTTTTCTACAAATTTCAACTAAAAACATTTAAAAAGTGTTAGTTTTTAAGCGACATTAATTGTTTTCTTTTGTCATACTATCACTGCACTTGTCAACATACTTGTGGGTGTAGTTTTATTGTCTTTCTGCTGATTTTTCACGGTCTATTTCTGTTTTAATGTTTCAACATTTTAAGAACGTCTGACGTTGTGCAAGTGGAGATAAAAAAAATAATTCGAGTGATAAAATCCGATGAAAACCATAAAAAAGTACTTTACCTCTTTAATAAGAAACAGTAGAACAATAAAAATGTATCACAGTTTATCAATAAATTTCTAAGTGTAGTGTGATGTAGAAAAAAGGCAATAAGTTTACTGTTTTCCTGTCTCCTCATGAGATGGATTGTAATAGAAATCCATGCTTACATTTATTAAGTGAGGCTGATTTAGTGTTCAGAAGCTAATAGAGTATGTCAATAGGAGCATTAACATATATGTACATCCATATATAATTGGTCATTATAACTCTTCAGTCAGTTGTAGTGAGTATGAATGAATCAGAGTACATAGTTAAACTCACTTATATTCAAAATTTCATGAGTGCTTATGAATAGTGAAAAACGATTCATTGCTGGTCCAAAGAAAGATTTAGCTCTACATACGCTGCAATTTTCATGAGCTTTTTCAAGAAATTTATATGCTTGTTCAGTGGTGGTTATATTTCCCATTATTTAAATAATAGGCTTTCTTCTTTCATTTGCTACTAATAGGAAGACGGATGTAAATGCAGGTAGGCGGAGTTACCATTCTTTGCATTGAAAATAATCACGGGATCAATCACGGAATCATAATAATAGTACATATGTAATACCTACCTTTTATGTGTTTTTATTCATGCCAACTAAAAAAATATTTCAAATATTCGTTTGTTTCTTAAATAATAATTTTTAATAAATTTTTCTTAAATATTTCATAATACCACCACATAATTATCATGATCATTATCATTATCATCAACATCATTAGAATTTGTAAATCCAATTAAATTTTATTTTTTTTTATTTATTTATTTAATTTTTTTTTGTTTTGTTTTGATTTCGTTTCATTATTTTTTTATGAATTTATTTAAAATTGTTTTTTATTTTAAATTTTTTTTAATTTTTTATATGTATCTTTTGTAATAAAGCAACTGTGTTGTATTTTATTTTATTTCGTATTTGTTTTTGTATTTGTGTTCTTTAAATCTTATATTTCCTTTTTTTTTTAATATTTAATAAGAGAGTAACAACAAGATTTCATTTGATTTTCAGTTTAACTACATATGTAAGTATGTATGTATGTATGTATTTTAATATAATATTGTAGAGAAGTATGTATGTATAGGTTTAGCTTTAGCTTTAGATTTATTCTCTTAATTGCTATAATTACGAAGTAATTCTGAAAAAAGTGTTCCATGGTTTTTCTTTTATTCTTTTAGAGAGAGAGAGAGGTTCCTGTTCATAAAAAAGCTGTTCATTATTTAATTTCGTTAATATATCATCTGTTTTAGATGACGTTAGTTTAAGGTAAATATGTTTTCTGATATATTTGTTGTTGTTAGTTTTACTATATATTTCTTATTTAATTTTCTTTTTGTTTAATACGTATTATTTTTATTTTAATTACTGTTATTATTATTATAATTATGATGAGTTTTTAATTATTTAAGCTTGTATCATTTTTCTTGGGGCTCATTTGAAGAAAAAAGGAAACAAGCTTAACTTTTTTGTTTGTTTGTTTTTGTTATTGTTATCCTTTAAGAATACTTTAGTTATTATTTTTTTATTTATTTTGAAATAATTTCAATACATTCCTTATAGAAAAGTCTTACTTTAGTATGTTATGTTCCATACAAAAATCTGAGTTTAAAAACTTTGTTTTTCTTTTCTATTTTATAAAAATTTCCTTAAGGAAAATTAAAAGTTATTGGCACATTTTTAATCTGTTTTTTTTCATTCTGTTTTTAATTTCTTATATGATAAAGAGTAAAATTTTTTTTTAAAAAAAAAGTATTTAATATATAGAAATTAGTATCCATAGTAGTAAAGTTCTATCCTTAGATTTTAAACAAACACTTACAAAAAAACATTTACACAATATTCACACACATACAAACGAATTGTTTATTCAAAGTTTTTTTAATTTTTATTTAAAATTATTTTTAAATTTATTTTTTTGTTTTTAATTTTATTAAATTTAAAAAAACAAGCACGGTAGGTAGAGCCGCTCGCATTAACGTTGAAAGAGAAAAATTACAAATTGGATCGTCATAAAACAAGACAACATGAGAATCAAATAATTCAACGTCTTTCGATATTGAAACAGAGTCTATAGAATGATTGCATTAATTATTGGTTCTTTTGCCATTATGATACCTATTATGTCTGTCTGAAGTAAACATTCATTTACACTATATTCCCAACAACTTAGGGTAAGAACTAAACTAAAATGTACATGCATAGGCAACTACCTATTAAGCTTCCGGTGGTGCACTAGATTTTTGCTAGACACAGCTCTTCGTTTCCAAACAATTACTTCTAGTTAGACTACAACACAAGAACGAATTCGAAATTTGGCTCTATGTGCGCTAATCACAGTAGATAACTCACTGTCTATAAAACCATCAATGCTTTAAAATCCTTTTCATCATCCAATCAGTTACAAGCTGCTTAACAATAGAAACATTGCTTAGAGTAACTGTCAGTCAATAGTGAGATAGCCATGACGAGAAAGTGGTACCCGAGTAACACCAACAACCCCACTTGTGTCTTTTCTTAAAGAGTGCTGTGGATATTTTGCATGTTTATTGCTCTCAAGCCTTAACGTACTCCACCCCCAGTACTGCTACTCATGTAGCCTTTGTCATTTAAAATCCTGCCTAGAACTGGGCCTTTGGCCATCACTGCCATTATTGCTATTAATGCCTAGATGTCTCAGAGTCTTCTCCTACCGTATTTTTTTTTAAATTTAATTTTAATACATTTTAAATTTAAACTATACTTAACGTAAAACATTAAAAATTTGTCTTTATTTTAATTACAAAAAATAAAAACAAATCTCAAGATCTTACAGGTAATAGTTTTAAAAATACTTTTTTAAATTTATTCATTTTTTTTTTTTAAATTTAATTTATACAAACCACATACTTATTAAATACATCATATAACTTATTTATGCTTTAATCTATAAAATAAATAATAAAACTATTATAGTGGCAGACATTAATTTCAACTCGCCCACTGTGCCTTGAGTTCTCTCCTTTAAAAAATATATAAAAGTAAAAAAAAAAAAAAAAAACTATCTCAACTGTATACGTACATCTATTGTAACTAGCATTGGAGATTTTCCAATCATTTCCCTTTTAAGTTAGATTTGATTTTTCATTTTGAATACAGGGTCTATTCATTGTGTACCTCTTTACATTTATTATATAGTATGTACTGTTATCTTTTTTAACCCAAATAATTATTTTGAAAAAGCGAAGCGAACGAAAAAATTTGGGACAACGAAATTTGAGTTAATGAAGCTCTAAAAAAACAGTTACTATTTCTAAGAATCTGTAAAATGTTCTCATTTCCTAGCGGCCTCTCGACGCTTACCACTATGGCAAAAAAGCAATTGAGTTGTACCAGATCAATAATATTGTACATAATCACTGACAAGTAAATCCGCAGAAATTACTCCAAAGTATCAGTCAACACAAAACATTAAATATTTTGGAACTTAAACAACTTACCAATTAGGTAAGGTCACAACCTATGTTCTCACACCACACATGCTGAATGTGTTAATTTTATTCATGAATCATGACGCACGACAGAGTTTTGAGAAACTTTTCGTGGTAATTTTATTTACTATCAGAGTTTTTGCTGGGAGAAAGTTGACGAAGAATATTTTTTCATATTTCACAGCTTCGCATCTAAAAAGCCAATAAACTATTTACTTACACAGCGACTCAACAACATTGTCTTTTATTTATTATTGGAATCTATTCACTATTTGTTATTAAAGTAAGTTTTCTTTTTTAATGTCCAAATTTTTTTGTGCGCGTTCCACAATATAAAAAAACTTTCATGAAAATAATTATAAAAATAATAAAAAAGAAAATTGTTTTAATTAATTTAAAATAAAATTTGTCCTGCAGAAATCTTCAGGGAAGTGGTATGGGTAAACATGTATGTCTACCACTGTCTATGATTAGTTTGTAATATCTTTAGAACCATTTAATAAGTTTATCGTTTGGTTTTGTTTTAATTTTGTTTTTCTCTTGTTTTATATTTTATTTTAGTGAAACGTACAAAAATATATGCATTTTATTTTCTATAATTATTGTAGGTTTCTGTTTATTTTTTTTTTGTATTTTATAAATTTAATTTATAAATTTTATTTATTTTGTGGTTAATTTTATAGTAAAAAAATTAAATTTATTTTTTATTTGTTTGTTTTTTTTACTTTGAATTATTTCTTATCATTATTATCCATTATGTATAGTTTGTTTGTGTATGTATATGTATATATTATTTAATAATATTTTATTTCTATTTTTACTTATTTAACACAAAATAACAATTTTTCCCTTTATCTTGCACTTTAATCGTTGATAATACCCACTGTAGCATATTTTTTTCCTCCCATTATAGTCGTCCTTTCATTTCCTGTTTATTAAACTACCAAACGGTTTTACTTTGTTTATGTATGGGAGTGTGTTTATGTATGTATATAGTATATATGTATGTGTTAATTTTTAAAGCTTTTGAAGTTTATTTTTGTTTTTGTAATTTCTATGTTTGTTTCCTTTAAGTTTGTTTTGTTTTATTGAAGCTTTTCGTTGCGTTTTTTAAAAATTGAACTCTTGTTTGCGAACAAAGCCACTTTCATTTGCATTTAAATCCTTATAGATTTTGTTTATTTTTTATTTGTTTTCTTATTGTTTAAACTTATTGATTTAAAGTTTCTTCTTTTAAAATTTATTTAATTTAATTCTATTTATGGTATATCTTACAGTCCCATTTAAATTCTTTCATACAAACCCGTTTATGTCAATTTTCTATTCTGAATAAAAGAAAAACTAAATAAATTTCAAATAAAATGATATGGTATACGAGGATAAATTGATAATTAAGAAAAAAAAAATAACATTTTATAATATTTAGATTTTGTCAGAGTCCATAACTGCTACGACTATAACATGCCCATTGTGCGTGTAAGTAAATCAATGAGGTTGTATTTTTGAAGGTAACAATGTATCCCATTACTACACTTACCCTTTGTAAAGTCAGAACTCTTACTTTCAGGTGGCTTAAATTAGTATGGCAGCCATTTTATGTTCGCAATTTTCTGAAATTCTAACGTTTATCACAGGTGGCATGCAAATTTTTGCACGCTAAACTTTATTTTTATAATCCAAGGATATTTTCTTAGCATCCTTGGCCTTTACAATAAATAATTTCGCACGATAAGAGGTCAAAAATTAGGCCCTTTATTTGGTTCCAATATCATTAGGCCTTTATACGATGTTCAGATATGCACCTTTATTGCGTAAAATTGAGCTGAATATTTCATATTAAGTTTCAATTAATTATTGCGCAATAAATACGCAAATTGTTATAATATTGAGTAAAACTTAAAATGTAGCACTGCAACATAAGTATGTTCAGTGAGCATATTACAATTATCCGAAAACTTTCTGTTGATATTTGACAACTCAAATGTCAACAACGAAAAACAAAAAAATAAAACAAAACAAAACTGTTTACCAGCTGTCAAATGAATATTGATTAAGAAACTGAACTGCGTATATTGTTATGTCTGAACACTTAAAATATTGTGCTCAATAAACCTAATATTTACTCAAAAAAAGGGCATATCTGAACATAGCATTAGAAAAGTCATCAAATTGTGATCATGGCAAATGCCTTTGTAAGGCAGGTGCACACCAAATTGTTGTTAAAATTACCAACATTCTTAACAAATCTTGATATATGGCCACATCATTCTAGAATTCCGTATATTAATCAATTCTAGTTAAAATTATTTTTATTCTCAATCTTTTTAGTTTTGTTTGTAATCAAATTATCAATAAGCCCTCGTTATTTAATAAAAAAAAAACATGAAATAAAATGTAATTTTAAAATTGTTTCCTCTTTATCATTCATCAACATTTGCATTACCTAACCTACTTGTTATTCCTAGTATTTCTCTTAAAGTCTTACAGAACTAGTGGTATTTATAAGAGTATAAACGTATAAAAAAATCTCTTTCTAACTACTACAGATGTGTCTAATGACGACTCACTGCAAAATGGCGAGCACCCTTGTTATTGAGAAACTGTAACACTTACTTGCTAGTGTAGCTGCAAACGGTTGGAACGGTTTACAGTTCAGCCAAGAAATTTTCCCTGAAATCCAAATCCGGGTGAGCTGAGTGAGCTGAACTGTGGCCATAATCTCGCGATTTCATTGAGCTGCGGCCGGAGGAAGAGAATGAAGAGGTACGACCACTGCCGCTTCGTCTCACCACACGATTCTCAATCACAGACATTTTTGTTAAGGGTTGCGTTGGATCCAATTCACCAAAGGCGCCTGCTATTAAATCGTTGCTATTCAATGAGTTGAAACTGTCGCGCTTGGACATGCGATGGCTATTGTGATGATGATGAGATGCTGCAGATCCGGGATTGTGATGAGAAGATGGTTTGCGACTGAGGCGACGTGAATATTGATATTGTACAGCATTGCCAACAGCTGGAGCCGAGGAAGGTAATATAGCGGTAGTATCGCCGGGTGTATAGCCGTCATAGAAATCCGAGGGTACCTCTTCATCTATGCTGCTGCGTTGTGGAGACTTGGAAGAGCGTATATCTCCCTTATCGTACGGTAAACTATGTGTAGAATCGTCTTCATTAAGATGTGACGTTAAACTATAATTATCCGAAGACCTTAAAGGATCTGTGGAGGTGGGCACTTTGGCCGACAGCGAGGTGATGGAAGTATTATTAGAAATCTCATAGGAATACGGATCCATTTTAGGTTTCGGAGATCTTTGACAAAGTTTCTCTATGTCCGGCAATTTGCGTCGTTCACCTTCACGACGCTTAATAGATTCGTTGTTCTTATCCCTTTGCAATAGTTCCTGCATATCAACATTGGATCTTTCACGCTCTAGCAAATCCATAATTTCCATTTCTCGGGCCAAAGTACTGGAGGAATCCATGCGTGAAAACGAGCTGCTGCAGTCATCAAAAGACATATCACGAGTACGCAATCCACTACCATTTCCAATACTGGAATACAAAACCATGCCATTTGATTTCTTCTCGTAATAGGGAGGTAAACCAGTACTGCTGCCATTGCTGGAACCTTGGACAATCATGCCGCTAACTATAGAGGAATCCTCACCATCACCAAAATTACTTACATCACCATCATCCAAGAGACTACTGTTGCCATTACAATATGTGGATGAGGTTAAATTTGAGTACGAGCGATTATCCAAAGATTCCAAAGTCATTTTACGTTGTCCACCGCCCAAGCAGGAAGGCCTGCCCAAACCACCATCAATGGAGTTAAAACGTCTTTGGTTTGTTGAAGATTTTGTCTTTCCGTCGGAAATAATATTAATTCTGACATCACTCTGCTGTCCAGCACCAACAGCACCTCCACCTCTACCGCCATCTATGCCTCCAGCTAAAGAATCTTTATTACGCTTGTAGTTCTTGCCACTATAAACGCCGTCATTTGTCAGAGTGGCCACACCACTACCGCTACTGGCAATAGAATCATTACGTTTGGCTGTTTTTCCATCTTTATTGATGGCATGACGAGGAGGTGGTACCCGAGTAACACCAACAACTCCGGTAGTGTCTTTAGTTAAAGAGTGCTGTGGATATTTTGAATGTTTATTGCCGTCAATTCTTAACGGCAGTGTATCAGTGCCACCGCCAACTCCACCACCCGCAGTACTGGTACTCATATAGCCTTCGCCATTTAAAATGATGGATGTGCCTTGTGTTGTATTGGTATTCTCATCTTTCTCAATTGAATCTTCCCTAGAGCTGGGCGTTTGGCCATCACTGCCATTATTGCCACGACGTCCAGCACTCTCTTGGCAACCTTTTGTCTTTTTCGGATTCGTTTTATTTGACAAACCTTTCGAGGACAAACGAAAGTAACCGCGAAGACGTTTTTGCTCTTCTCTATTGTTCCGAAATGTTTTTTTGTGGTTTTTGAGACGATTTCCAGCCGGAGAAGCATGAAACGAATAAAAGAGAAAAGAGAAAGAATGAAAAACAAATAAATTCATGAATAAAACTGTGTAGTAGTGTAGTAGCTGAAGGCTCTTTGTTTTGCAAAAGAGTATCGAAATTCCACTCACTCACTTGAGATGAATGCAACACTTTGTGTATAAAAGTGTGGAAAAGAAAAACTACAGCGAACTTAGCCTAGAGGTGCTCTACAGTCAATGGATTAATACAGCATAGAAGTTGCAGCATCATTGAAATGATTATTAGAAGTGAATTATCGGAAATATTTGTTTGCTTTTAGCGATACTCCACTCAAAAAATAAAAAAATAAAATTAATAAATGAAAGATAATATTAATAGAAGACAATTGATGATGACAAATAAGTTTCTTTAACATGACCGGCTGTGGCATACAAAATGACTGCCCCTAAGCTTTGTTAGCATACAGAGAGAGAAATTGCGTTACCAGTATATTACAACGGACATGCAACAAAATTTCTAAATCGGAATTCTTTAATCTTCATCAGAGATATTGCTGATGGCGTAGCTTCCTCGATTGGCTCATGGAGTGCAAATCTTTTGCAAGTTTTAAGCCTTAATTGTTCGTTATTGGAGTCTATTTCAGAACTGCTTGAGTTTGATGGCATCATGGAAGCACAAGTTCAATAGTCCCTAGGGAAACTGTTCCACACATAATGTTGTAATGAGTTGCAGACACCAGATTTCTTTTTATCTAAGGAGGATTACTTTCAAAGCCATCAAATATACGATGATGCTAAAACTAACATTTGCTGAGCGGAATAGAAATTAATTTTCATTTCTTTTCTGCCATACCTGTGATATTTAAACCACTGTAAGCAAAACAAATTAAAAATCATGACTTAACAGATCTCACGTCTCCTAACATTTAATAACAAACAAAAAAAATGTTTCTTCAACAATCACAACTAATTTGCATATTTTAATACAGGGTGGATAAGTTTACTTCTTCTCCACATCCGACAATCATAATTCATTTTGGCTTTGAAGTAAAAAAAAAAGAGAAAGTAGAGAACAGACAACAACACTAAAATATTTTTGATTTCTTTCGAAGAGAACTTTAATTCATTTAAACACACTTTTAGTTGCCGCAATATGCCTACAAATTCAATAGCAGTGCTCTTCATTTGATAACCGGAGATGTCAGAACTACAGATTAAAAAAGTTTTCAACTTTATTTATGCTCCTGATATTTATCTGGGAAATCCTTTTTTTCTGTGTGTGCGGTTGTTCTATGTGGCAATCTGAAGTAACGTTAACGGTGGTGGCTGTGACCGTTAGCAAATAAATTGAAAATGTTTTATTCGTTTTATTAAGGGTGTGTGTGTGTGATTTATTTTAAACAGAGCTGAACTCCTGAACTGGTTATACTTTGCGAAAGTGTTGAAAGCTTAATATGGTCAGGAATTGATATGAAAGTGTTGAGAAACTTTTACTTTAAAAATGGCATTTTTTAGGAATTAAGCATAGGGGTGACTTATGTAGTATAAACAATTAAATGAGAGAAAGTTTCTCTTGGGAAAGGAGCACTAAGCGGCGCTATAATCAGCAAAATTAATTTACAAAGAACAGACCGGAAGACGAATCTGGAGTAGGACAACAGCAAGAGTAAATATGTTGATGGGGAAATATCAAAAAACTTAAAGGAACTTCGGAACTTCTTGATGGCATCATCAACGATGCGGATACATACATACATAATTGGTCATTACAACCCTTCAGACAGGATTATGGACCTAGTTTCTCACACCTCCAGGATCAATGGAGTATGGTACTCTGTAGAAATCTTCTTGATTTCCCAGCACCGATCTATTTTAGACATATCGCTTCGAGCACAACATCTCACGAAGTTTCTCCATAAAACCTCTGAAGATATAGCTATTTGTTCAAATATCGCAGATTTATGTATGCATAGATAAAAAATGCCATATGAAATCCATGACAATGCAAATCCTAATTGTGGTGATGGAGGTAGTGCCTGAGAAGAACATTAGATTGGACCATTAATATGGTACTACAAATAAAAAAGGAAGTATTTAGTGTGGCTATGGTTACATAGCGCGCGTGGGAGAGAATACTAGCCAGCAATTCTAAATGACTATTCCGTGGTACTTATATAATGCTAGCGATGAGGGCGTTCTTAGTTTGAATACGATTGTTTTCTGTATTTCTCAAAAAAAATCTGACTCCAATTGCTTTAAGCATTAGTATTTAGCATCAGTTTGCCAAAAAGCTCAACATATAATTCAACAAATTGGATTCAGAAATCAATGTAAATCCTTTAATGAAATTATAATGCATTTTAAAGAACCATAATAAATTAAAATTTCAAATCAAAAAAGGAATTACGTATGTACATATGTTGGATTCACATGTAGAATTTATTCCTGATGTTTTGGTTTCCCAGAATTATCTGCTCAATTTAATATTTGTATGTGACATATCTTATGTATGCGTATGAGGTATTACGAGTGGTTGTTATTTGTTTAATTGTACAAATAAGACAAATTAAATTTCCATTAAAATAATTAAATTTCATAATAAACATTTTATTTTCCATTTTATTTGTTTTCCTCGGAGGCATATTTTATGGCTCCTTCAGTCAAAAGAAGACACATTTTCAATGTGAACAAGTTTTTTTCTTGGAAGCTTTTTTCCCACACGAACACTTAACAGGATAAACAATTTCTACAACAATACCACGTAATAAAGAGCCATTTGTTAAGGAAGGAAAGTTTATTTATTTTTAATTTTTATTTGAATTGGAATTTCTCTTAAAATTAATTTCCCATTCAAGCAAATGCTTTATAATTCATAATTTATCCCGTCCTTAACAAGTCAGTGGCAACGGCAAAAAGAGCAAAAGACACACATAGACACAAACTTACCGTGGCAAAATCTGTGAAGCATAAATACAGGGGAAGATAACGGTGGGCAAGAAGGCAATCCATACAAACATTAAGTAGGTGAAATCGAAATTCTTCTGGTTCTCGTAGGTTTCCTCAATGGAGAGACGGGCAAAGCGCAAAATCATCAAGGGACACAGGCAAACAACTTGAGCAGCAGCCATGCTGCCAAAATTACGTTGATTACGCTTTTCACGATTGACATCCCATTCAGCACTGTACAGGTCATATGACCTTGTAGCAGTACCCGTAGAATACGGTGCCATACCATTGCCACCTCCACCTATGGTGGCTGTTGTCGCACCACTATACGAACGGTCTACTGAAGAGGCCGATGAGTTGCTACAAAAAGAAAGAAAAAGAAAAATAAAAATGAAAAGAGAATAAATTTTATTTCATTTTCTCGTTCATTATTCGTTTGTGTGTTAATTTATGTTAGTATTATGGCTGTTAACGGTTCTATTATGACCGTTTTAAACCAATTGAATTAAGTTATCAACAGGCGTTAAGACATTTTGCCTACAATTGCAAATGCAAATCAACTTTAATCCTCAAAGCTACTAAATCAACTATTGGACACAAAAGTATTCTAATGAAAATATGATGTTTTTTTTTGCTTTAATTCTACCATAATCGAAATCAATTCAAATTGATTTGATCGCATTTTAAAAATAATTATCAATGAATGCTACATTTTTGGAATTTATTATCTGCCTACAAGTATGCTGTAAAATTTGATAAATGTTCATATTTGTTAATGAAAGTCTGGTATTAATGATAGGAGTGGGACTTCTATTTCGCATAAGTATATTCTACATTAATTTTCTTAATTTAATTTAATTAAGGGAAAGCCGACAGGTATTCTAACAATAAAAAAATAAAAAAACATAGTAAAGGATTTGTAAAAATGACAATGTAAAAGAGAAAAACTGCTTTTGAGAGAGCTATGTCTTAAAAAATAATAATTACTCCAACACTACCTTAAAACTTTCTAATCTGACAGTTCACTAAGATATTTACAGGGCTTTAGTTTACGATGAAAAGAAAGCTCAACAGTCTTTTACGTGTCCAATATATAGCAATTTCTTGATTACCTCATTCCAGACATCAGGTTGTAATGTACAATACTTTTTCAATCCTAGCATATATGCCACAAAAGCTTAGTTGATATCAATTCAGCCTTCAAAATCTTTTATATACAGACACATTTTATATAATCTAATATATGAATTTACCTTGTAGTGAAATTAAATATTTTATAATACTTTGTTTTTGATGCAATTATTTAAACATAACACTAATCACTTTAATTAAGAATTGATTAATCTCAATGCCTAAAGTATGCTATGGAAAATATTTCAAAATGTTGGTTTCGAATTTACGTTGGTTTTCTTAATTAATCTTAAATTGGCATATTTGCATGTATGTATACGCTCTAATTGTTGTAATAAATAAAATATTGCTTTGCAAATAGTCTTTGTATTTCGATTAACCATCCTTAGGATATGCAATATGTTTTAAATGATCTACACATCCATACGATATGCTCTAAGGTTGTGTATTTTCGTAATAATTTTCTTGTTTATTTTGTTTGGAATTTTTATTCAGACAGAGAATGGAATCCTTAATTGCTTCCTGTAAATTCAGGCAGGTGTATGTACATATGTAAGCATATATCCTTTCTGTTTGTTATTTGTTTATGTTACGAATAACAGCAGAATACCTTTAATAAAATTTACAATGCATAGTCCATAAATGATTTTAAATTGGTTTCCTGCATTTGTACAAATTTCGAAATTTATTGTTTGGCAAACAAAAATTCTGTTAATATTATGAGAGAAGAGATTGCATTATCAGGATATCCTGTATGGTATGTACAGAGGGTAGATTTTGTATAGCAATTGTTAGGAGTTGCTATTTAGGAGAGGAATATTATTTTTAAATTCAACCCATTTTATCTTCAAATAATAAAATATTTGTCTTGATAAATACCAAGGAACGTCTATTCTATGATAAATATGATGTATGTTTTATATTAAATTTTATTGAATGAAATTAATTTGATTCCTTTAATTTATTCAATGATTAGTTTGGAATGCTTTTTACAGGTGCTTTGTAAAACACTTGTGATATGAAGTAAACAAACTTAATTGATTGTTAATGTCAGTTAAAGACTCTTGAGACTTTGGTAATCCCTTCCTACGCTTGTTGAATCAATCGAAATATTGCTTTAAGCCTTCTTAAGAGCCTGTTAATATACTCAATTAATTATTGGCTAATTATGGTCATTTATTATAATCAGTAATTGGCAGTAATTGAAATGAAAATGATGAATCATATAAAGGTGTGACGCAGTTTTTTTTATAAACCACTAGTTCGAGTTTTTGAAAACACTTAATTAGTTGCTCCTGTCAAATTTACTTAAAAACTAGTGGACTATCTAAGCTGATATACCGGGATCTATTCGACTAGTCGTTTAAAAATTTGATAAAAATATGTATGTAAGTGGTGCAGAGATCTACACTGCTGTTCAAAAAAATAGATTCACCTGCTCTCCAAAAAGTTTACTAGACATCTCTTACGCAAAGGAATATATGTAAACAAGTAACTGCACTTTGTTTACTGGCCTCTTATGTATATAATTCCGACACCTTTCAAAAATTTGAAGCGTAACTCTTCTTTAATTAATTGCAAGATGTTGATCATGGTGAATCTATTTTATTGAACAGCAGTGTATTTTCGAAAGAATTCTAAAAACAAGATTTTTATCAACAAACATCAAGTAGAGTAATGATTGGTCATTATAACCCTTCAGTCAGGGTTATCCACCTAACTTCTCACACTATTGATGTTGTGTATTTTAATTTTTATACATGGATCACCGTAGTCTAGTAGGTAGTGTGTTACCTTATTAGACGCGAAGCCACGGTTCAAATTACCGGTCAGACATCAAAACGAAACATGATATAATAATAAATAAATAATAAAGTACTATATCTTCGGTGAATTCCTCTCAGCGGATTGCTGGCAAAAACTCTGAGAGTAAATAAAATTGCCATTAAAAAGTTTCTCAAAAATCTGTCGTTCACAGTCGACTTTAAACTGTAGATCCCGCTACTCATGTATAAAATTAACACACACAACATGAGTGGTGTTGAGAAGTAGGCCGTAATCCTGACTGAAGGGTTGTAATGGCCAATTATGTATGTACATAGATGGCGGAATCTACAGTTTAAACTCGATTCCGAACGACGGATTTTTGACGTTCAGAGTTTTTGCCAGAAATCTGCTGAGAGGAATTCACCGAAGATATATTACTTTACATTTTCGTTTTAATGTCTGACCTGGGGTTTGAATCGTGGCCTTACGTCTAATAATCCAACACACTACCTACTAGAACACGGCAATTAGGATTACTGTACATAATACATAGCTAACGATAACTAAACAAGTTCCTTGCCTATAAGCCACGTACGTATCTCCTGCAGAGTTGATGTTATGAAGCTACCAGAATATATGTACATATGTATATACTTTTTATATGACCCAATATTATTTAAAATTATTACAGATTAAACATGAAGTATTATTTAATAAGTATAAGTAGTACGTATTCGTGAATTAATTTCAAGTTTCTTTGTGGTTTGGTCAGCAAAATTATCATGTCCAGCAAGGAAGTGAAAGTTCTGTGTTTATGACAATAAAGGGTCTGCCAAATAACTTTTTTTTTTAAAATGCTTAAAAAAAAACTACTGAATATTTTCTCAAATTTCTTTTTTTATTTGAAAGTATAATCCTTCCGGTTAATAATGGAAAATAATTTCATTCAAATGGCTGCCACGGCTGGCCATGCAGTAGCCTACACGAGTAGCCTACAGAAGATGCCGATTTTGGCAAAAAAATCATCTTTTCAGATAAATTTTTTTTCGAAAGAGAAGAAAATATATACAGAAATAGTGCAGGAAAATTTAAGAAAACTTAATAATTTGCTAGACATGCATAGCTTCAAAGAATAAAAAGATAAATCGAAACGCCAGAAAGTTACAGCAATCAGCAGGATCAGCGAAGACCAGACCGGCCCTCGTTCAATGGGGAATAAAAGTATACAGTAAAAATATTAACATTTTAACTCAACGCATAAGCAATCGACAAATAAATAAAATAAAATGGGATGCCCTGAAGGAAAATGAAATATTTTAATTCCAGTGACGACACCAGTGATTTTTGCAAGAATTTTAAAAATTCCTTTTGCATTTAACAGAATAAATAAAGGGCTTTTAATGTACATTAAATTTCCCTAATTTCATTTGACTTTTTAACAAGAATTCTTTGCCATTCAATTTGGAAATTAAATTCATAAAATAAATGGCAGATGTTCTACAAATTCCAATGAATTTCATCTCCATGGCATACAAATTAATTTCCCAGGTTTTTCGTTTCTTAGTCTTCATCGCCTTTGTTTTGTAGAGAATTTGTCAGCAGCGGTGATGGTCGTGGTAGTGGGATATAATGACAATGATACTTCAATTCACTTTTGAAATGAATCTTAAAGAGGAAGAGAGTCAATGTACAATTTTAGTTTCTTTTATTTCATTACTTCATTAATTTCTTTTCTATCACGATCCACCCGCCTGAGATGAAGTTTCTGCCGTTTGTTTCCATTGTTTTGTCCTTATTATTGCATTTTATTGTTTTTGTTTTGTTTTGTTTTGTTAACAAAGTTTTCATTTCTTTGTTTCTTTTCTAATGGAAAAATACCAAAAAAAAGACGAAAGAAATGAAAATGTAAAGCAAACTCACCGTTGCCTCATTCTGATGTCCACGCGATGTTCGTACAGCATAACGGCTAGAGGCTCCTCTGGTGGCCGTAATTCCTGGGATGTGCGTATATATAAGTACGCTAATAACACGGTGGGAGCACAATACCTGCAAGTCAATTGAGAAAATGTATTTTCATTTATAATTTAAACAAAAATATTTCGTGTGACAAGTACTTGAATTAATTTACTAAAAAAAAAAAAAATGGAAAACTTACATGAGTAGAAAAAGTCCACGTACATATTCGTGCATGTCATCCATTAAATTCACCACACATAGGCCCATGCCGCTGAGGCGTGGTATAAAGTCCTGTTAAAAAATTAATAAAATATTGACAATAGAGACAGACCATCGTTATTATTATTTTTCAAGTAATTATTGTTAAAACAGGTAATCAAACCTCAAACAAATTAAACAAAAAAACTTTCTCTTCAGGGAAATTTTGGCTTATAGAACACCTGTGACAAACACAAATATCGAAAGATAAATTAATACACAATATACATAGCATTACGGCTGTACAAAAACTGTTTGTTTTAGGTTTCGTACAAAAAAATCATGTGGTTGTGGACCATAGTCTGCTGTTGATAATTATTTTAGGAATTTAAGAAAGAGCTCTTATTATTAATAGAGTATCGAAGCTATTCTGTCAATGTCGATTTTATATTGAGAAATAAGAAAAATATTTTCCACATTAGTTGTTGGGTAAAGTTTGGTTTCAGAACCCCAGATCCTATTAAGGCCAGAGTTTAAGTTGATTGTGATGCCACAAGCAAACATACAATTCAAGTATCGAACCATCAGAATTCTAAGATAAATATTGATATTGCAGTAATTTGCCGTAGTCTAGTAGGTAGTGTGTTGTAGACGTGAGGCCTCGGTTTAAACACCAGGTCAGACATCTCTAACTAAACGACGTATGAAAAAATATTTCTTCGATGACTTTCTCTCAGCAGATTTCTGGCAAAAACTCTCTGAGAGTAAATAAAAATTGCCATGAAAAGTTTCTCAAAAATCTGTTGTTCGAAAACGACTTTATACCAGCCACTCATGTACAAAATTAAAGCACACAACATAATTGGTGTGAGAACCTAGGTCGTAATCCTGACCGAGGGATTATAATGACTAAGTATGTATGTATGTTTAGCAGTACCTTTGTTTTTGAGGGTGCAATCGCAAAAGACGGGATATGAGAAATTAGGAATTTTCGCAGAATGATTGCATGTGCTGGACATTGGCTCATAATGTGGACAAGCCACAAACTCCTGTAGAATTCATGCGAATAATTTTCTTTTTATTCACTTAGGTGCAGCAGGGCCTAGCAACACTACATGTAACTCCTTGGTCATCTTTCGGATGATACCCAGTTGAATTGGTTATTAAAACCTTTTAGTCAAGATTATGACTTAGTCTCTCATACCAACCATGTTGTGTGTGCCAGGGATTGAACCACGGCCTCACTAGAGTACGACTATTTTCTTGTTAGATCGGCCAATCTGAGAATTCTCTCATGAGAGTTGAAGTAATAAAGAGTTTTTGTGCCGCAGCGTAGATTCCGATTATGGATCCTATTATTATACCGAAGCTGAAATGGTATTCAAAGAATTAAGGTCGACGTGATAGAAATACATTTTCTATAAATTAACCTGCTTGGTACCGCAGATCGCATTGTTTACTGCATCCGAAAGCAATCATAATTCATTAATGAATTGATTTTTCATTAATTTTATGAAAATGTATTTGTAAAAGGAAATATTTGTAGTTTGGATTATTTGTTAAACATTTACTAGACATGTGTTATCGATCGTCTGGTTCCGATAAATAAATCTCCTATGAAAGTAACGGCTATTAAGTCATGTTTTCAATTGCTAATGAAAGACTGCTAAAGCACTGTGTTTTAAATTTGAAATTTAAAGTCTTTTTCTGTATTTATTTGACGTTGTATAATACGTTGTATAAAATGATTCTCATTTCATATTGTATTCTAGTATTTTACTTTCCAATTCCAATTTTTGAAATATCAACTTGTGTGTGTGTAAAATACATGTTGAAAGTAATTGAACAAATTTCCTATAATGACATATTGACTGACTGACTGACAGTATTATTTGCTCTTACTCATTTCACTTTTGCTTCTTCTTTCCAATTATCAAATAGATAGAAATTTGCTTTCATTCATTCAGAACTCTTCACATGCATTTTACAGTTTGGAATTGCCACCAAAAGGAGGAAGTTCATGTACGAATGTTTGTGTTGTCCTAACAATTTCCTTGAAATGCAGCAAATTATTCCAAAATGATAACAAAAAAATGCTATCGAATGTAATTTCAGTTTAATTTCTAAAAATAATTGTTTTCCAGTTCAAGTTATCGATTTTTTTTCCTGGCGTTCGATTTTAAAGTGTAATGAGGCGTACCCTATAATCGAAAAGTCTTGTGAAAACATTCTTCAATTCGATGTTAAAAAGAAAAACAGAAAATTTTGTATAACTCTGACAACAATTTTAAGAAAAAAAAATCGTTTAATTGTGGCCTTGATTTAGTAAACTAAACTAAAGCAATAGAAATCTTACGAAACAATTCCTCGTATTATCTGTACCTCAGGGAATTCTTTTATAGTTTGAAAATGGAATGGAAGAAATTTTCAAAATAAGTGATTCGTTTAAACCAAAAACAAAAAAAAAACGAAATTAATTTTTGAATATAAAAATAATATTTGCCACAGTTGTGGCAGCCCCCTGCATGGAATACTGACGTCCATTTCTGCGTAATTCAAATATAATTTGCACTCAACTTTATGTTCTGTGAAACGTTCATGTAGAATGTGTAGAAAACACCACATTCTGGAAATAAAAGAAAAAGAAGTTTTAAATAAAATACCATTCATGGTAAAACCAAAGCAAGTAACGTATTACCAAGCCTGTGTTAGAATAAGTTTTTAAATTATGACACTTCCAAGAATATTTCAATTAAAATTTCAATTTAAAATTATATTCTCACTATTACCCTACGTACCGGAGATCATCGTTTTTTCGCTACTCATAAGCATTCATGAAATATTGGCATATAAGTGAGTCAACAATATTGAAATTTAGCTATGTACCCTGATTCATTCATACTCACTACAACGTTGATTTATAAGTACAGGTTGCAATGAGTATGCGTACAACGTAGACATCAAACTCATACCATTCGAAATATGTTTGATTCATAAGTCTATTCATTTAGATTCATAACTTTAGAAAAATCCTTATCGACTGACTCGAATTATTCATCAAAATTCATAATCTTAGTTGTTGTTGCATTTACAACAAAAGAAAACAGACACATAAGCGAAAAGGAAAGAGCAGCAAGCAGAGCAAACGCAAAACCTTCTAGTTAGTATTTTAGTGTTCGTACGCCAATCGTACATATTTTGTGATACGTGTATACATATGTTGAGTTATAGAGAACATCATACGGGTTGTTTAGTATGAATATGATGAGTACTTCAAACTTTGAACATGAGTCGAACTTCCATGATATTAAAATAACTATGAATGCATATAAGAATCAGAAATTATGAGCATGATTCGATTCTACTCATCTTTTTGAATGCTACTGGCATATAACATATTTATATAATATATATAAAAGCATATAACAGGCATATATAACTGGCATATAACAATTAATTTGAAGCAGGAGTGGAATAAATTATTTTCAGTCACTTAATTCATTAAACAATACAAAATTCATTAATTTATCCATTCATTCATAACACAATTGCTGTTAAGCTTCAACCAATTCTAGTGAATTAAATAAAAATTGTTTAAAATTTATTAAATTGGCGACAGAATTCTTTACAGTTTACACCCAGCATTTGATATTTTATTTAAGAGAAAGGTTTTGTGTGGAATATCTAACGAATGTTATTAGAATGATCAAACGATATCCATCAATCACAAGCAAAATTGATACAAATTTTTTTCACAATTATTGTTCATTTTTATTTCATGTTTATGAGCACTTAAACACATGATTTGTTTGTTACATATATCATATGGATGTGTTAACATTTATTTTGTTTGGGAAACAAAAAAGGTGGATGATTTTTTTAATTTCTTTTCTTAGAAAGATTTTAAATTTCCTTGAATTTAAAATATTTTCCGTGATTTATTGATTCATTCTCTTGGGCATACATTTATTTGTGTTGTCGGTTAGAGACGATAAGTTTCAAAGTGAAACTGACATTGGCATCCACAATAATTTCTTTATTTTGGTCAAATACGAGGTGTGTTGAATAATGATTTGAAAAATATAACTGTTGTCGATAATTGTAATGTACGGTTCTTTTTCGAAAAGAAGAATTTCGTGTAATATACTGACAACAAATGGTTTCAAGTTTTACAATCTCTTTCCACGAAAGAAAGGTGATGGAATAGTCGATTCGTCATTAAGAAGTTATTAACAATGATCTACGGTGTTATCTAAGAACGTAGGGAACTATAGCATCAGCCTTAGATGTGGGTTCTTACTTGTTGGCGTGATTACTTGTTATTGAAGGATATTCCTTCAACGACTATTAATGGAGCTGTAATGAAGGAGATTGGAAAGTGGAGAAGTGCGTAATTCACTTCGCTCGTTATTGCTCTGCATTACCAGATAAAGGTTCATTAACAATTACATCCACTGTATTTTGGGAGATTTTTTTCCACTTGGAAAAGACCCATGCAACAGTATGTGTCCCTCTCGCTTAAAGAGAAGAAATTTCACTCACTAAATACCCTCAAGACTAAGTGTTAAGTGCTAAGCTATGTGTATCACAACTGTTTAGAGCATTGAAAGAAGTGTTGGCGTAATGTTCACAAACGAATGTGTTATGTTTTTTCATGGCACCTCTGGATTCTTATTCACAGTCTTTTTTTGTCCTCATGTGTTTTTTTGCACTCCTGTTATTGGCTTAAAGAGTATCTATTATTTTGCCAGCCCCAAAAAATATCCTTCCAGATAACAATTAATCAAAGTCAGAACCGAAACATGCACATCATTGACTTGAATCACTCAACTTTGGGGCACAAAGAGGAGGCACAAAGGCAATAAAAAGGATAAGAAGAAAAAAATGCGAAGAATATCATCAACGGCAATAGCAACAGTAATAGCAAATTGCCAGCTACAACTGTTGTTTAGAAAAATTACTCCAAGAACAACTTAAAATGATAAAATAACATGAAATACAACACAAAAGTAATGGGCGAAGAATGAACAAAAAAACGAAAGAAAAAAGTAAAATGAACAACTCAAATGAACGTTGGGTATGTCTTAGAGGTGCACTGAAAGAAATTTTGGAAGATATGTCTTACCGCTGGATGAAACACCTCAGGGTCAAATATGGAGCTTCAACGGAAGATATCCCACTGCGGAAGGGAAAAGTAACTGGCGGTCGGAAGTGGATTATTTATGACAACATTAATCAAAAGCGTCATGTGCGAATCGTAAGCCAGCTAGGTAAGCGGTAAGCAAGCTAGTATTAAGGAACGTATTTCTGGCAGGTATCTATCGTATCCTCAAGGTCTTGTACGATCCTCTATTATTAGAAGTATGAATTAAGGTTTTACCGGCTATCCAATGACCCGTGTACACCTCTTTGAGTTTGCAGGTAGAAGATGTTTTCTTACCCTGCACAAACAAACAGAAGACAGAACATCCTTGAAATATCATAAAAGGAGACGGATCTTGCCTTTTTCTGTATCCTCCCAGAAATGACAATCATAGGATAGTTAATGCATAAGTGGCGGTGAAAATCGCGATGGAGTTTGTCGATCTCCAGGCTCTTCAGGTAACTTCACTTCCTCTTTTATTTCCATTGATATTGTTACGAAAATGAAAAATTTAGATACTGGTGTTTTGCTTTTACATCGCTTAACATTAAAATTATAAACAAAAGCTACAAAAACAAAACAATGCATTAAACAAACCTGTTTACAAATTATGATACTGTTTAATATAACAACAAACGCCAGCATAAAAAAATTGTAAACAAGGCGAAGTCACGAACATTCGCATTCAAGAGCATTCACCAGACTGTTTACCCTGCCATATAAAAGGCAAGGCAAAGCAGGCGAGTGAGTTAGTGGAGTTCAGTCAGTCCTGTGTGAAACCGCAGAGAGTTTGAAGAGAGTAATCATGGTTGGAAGATCTCCGCTACAAAGATCTGTCGAATAATTGTCTAGTAATCGTTATTGTTTACGCAAAGGTTATAAACAGAGGAATAACAAAAAAGGCAATTGTTGTTTTTTACATAAAGTTGCGAATAATAAAGAATTTTAATTGAAACTAAACACAAATTTATTTTTATTTTATTTGCAATCTACGAGCTCATATTTTAAACGCTTTAAAAGGTATAAGCATAACAAAATGAAAGCATGCCGGAATCCACGTGGGCATTCAATGCGACATCAGGCAACTTAATAACAGCTTGACTATCAGAGAAAGTTTTAATTCTACAAGCAGATTCTGCACCCAAAATATTAAAATTTACTTCTGCTTTTAAATTATTAAGCGATCCAGCTTTAGAACAGAATGTTCAATAAATTCCTAAGGAGAAGTAGTCTAGTATAATTATCAAGAGGGTTATAAGAATAGGTCGGATAACCTCGAAAAAATATTCAAAGTGTAAAGCATACAAGCTCTTATAAACGTCTGCCATATTTACAAAAAGAATACAAAATTCTTTCCTTTTTATTTATTTTTTTTCTTCTTCTTCTCAGTTTTTCTTTCTTTCTTTGCTTTATTTTAAATGAAAAAAAAAAAACTTCCTAGAAATTGCATTTCTTTTCTGTTATAACAAGAGAAACTTTATTTAAAAAGTCAGTGCAAAAATAATAGAAAACAATGTAAGACTACAAGTTTTTAACTTCCTGTGAATTTCTATGGAAAAAATAAGAATAGAAAAATAGGTGTTCATTTAGGAATTTTTTATGTTTTCGTAAGGGACTAGTAAGTCAATAGAAGTTACCAGGCCATAACGTGCTTAAATGCCATTAATATTCATCTATACACTCCCTGTTGGCCCATATATACGTTTTATTCTTTAGATAAACTAAATGTTGTTCTGAATTCCAAGAATTTTAAAATCATTTCATTCAAATACATTTAATTTTTTATTAAAATGAATTTTTTTTATTATTTTAGTTTCATTTTAAATTTAAATTGTTGTTTATCTTATGAACTCATATTTTATTTTATGTTTAATAGTTTCTTTCATTTTTAAATGCAAAGTATTTTTTCGTTTTTATTTTTTGTGGAATTTTTAATTCTCATTTGCTTTAGAAATTCTTGTAATAAAATAAATCCTCCTCCCATTCTGCCATTTTTTTTAACCAAAACCACAATATTCATGTTGTTTTTCCTTTCATTTTGTTTTTGTTGGTTTTTTTTATTTATTTTTTTTATTTTAAGAGAATATTTTTACAATTGCTCAAGAGAATTGTAATATTTTCAAGTCCATAAATGGGCAAAACGGACTAAGTTTCGTTTTGTTAAATTTTCCGGAATTTAAAAATTTAATTAAATTTCTTAAATTCTTATACAATATGAAATTATTTGACTACATTTAGCAATAATCTGCGATAATTTTATGAGAACAAGAACGAATAACTTCAGCCTTGAACAGCCTGTTCTAAAATCAAGTGGTTCGCAAAGGCCGATCACATGACTTGATTAAAAAATTTCAAAAAATATTAGAAAACCTCATCTTCTAAGGTTTGGAGACAATCTCGTGGGAAGACAAATAATTTTTCATCATGACTTCGAAATGATTTTGTAAGAATTAAGAGTTTTGTCAGTGTCAGACATCAAAACGAAAACAAGAAGAAAATATTTCTTCGGCGACTTCCTCTCAGCAGGTAAAAACTCTGATAGTAAATATAAAATTGCCATGAAAAGTTCGTTCGGAATCGTCCTTAAACTATAGATCCCAGCACTCATGTATAAAATTAACATACAGAACATAAGTAGTGTGAGAAACTAGGTCCATAATCCTAACTGAAGGGTTGTAATGACGAATTATGTTATGTATGTTGTACTTTCAAACAATCCATACAGAGAACACCTGATCAACTAGAGCTGATAACGTCTACGATGTGAGAGGCATAGAAAAAGTTTATTTTTGATAAAACGTAGTAATTGTCAGAGTACCCCACTACTACATCTTACAATATCTTTCGGCTTTAGCTCGTGTGTTACTTTATTTTCATGGTTCATGGCGTTTTCAAATATCTGTTTGAATGCCTCCGAATGAGTTTGCATATTTGCCTTTAAGGGCCGTTATTACAACTTGCCGTTAACTAAAGGGAGGATATTATAGACATTGCTCCGGCTCTGCCATATTTTTCAAAATGTTAACTTTATTTATCGTTAGGTTATAATAACGCAAGGAAGTTAAAGCTGACTTTAAAGTTCACTTTAGCTAAAGTTACCTTTAACTAAACCCAACTTTAACAACAAGTTGTAATAATGTAAAGATTTTATATGAGATATTTTTTTTCTTTTGTACTGACCAGTTTATGCTTCAAAATCACCATTTCTATCGTAAATTGGTTCAACTATCTATCGCACATTGCATCACATTCAATTTAACCTTGAATTGGTAATCGAAGTGTTTCAATTATGGTGGACATTATTGAGAAAAAAAGAAAGACTTTATTTAGCATGCAACTCTATATCGCTTAGTGACTAGGCCCGTAATGAGAAAGGCACATTATTGTACAAATAAATTTGAAATAATTCCTCAAATTGCATGTAAAATAGTTTCGAAATATTCGAATCAATTTAGTCACCACCATTGCTAGAATTTAATCTAAAAAATGAACTTTTTTTTATTTTTTTTTTTTTCGAAAACAATAGAACATAAATAGAAGAAGAAAGAATTGTATCCCTTGTTTGTTTCTAACATGTATTCAAAGTGACTTTTTAGTTTTATTCTTCTTCTACCGTAGTGTCCTTTCCAAATAAGCATTTGCTTACACAGACTCAATATGTAAATTCAATGAAAACAATAACCTGACTTGGCAAACAGAGCGTTGGGATACAGTATGAGCAGTATTCCCATATCGATATCCCACTACCACCACCACCGCCACCACCACCATATGTATTGATAACAGTTTCCATGAAATCGTTTTCTTTTGCCTTCATTTTCCTACAATTTTTATCGCTTTTTATGTTCAATTTGTTGTTGTTAGTGAAACAAAATATTTTTTCAATAAAATTTTATTATTTTGTTTATATGTTTTTCATTGTTGTTGTTGTTTTTATTTGTTTCATATTTGTTTTCCAATAACATTTTTATAACACTTGTTGGGATTGGGATTTTTCCAATGATTTTATTGTGCAGCACCTTTCTAGGAATTTTATGGGGATGGTATTACTAAATTGAAAAGGTTTAAAAAAATTTTTAAAAAATTCGTAAAGGACACCTACATGTATGAGTGATATTAATTACAGTGTGATTCAAAAGTCACATAAAATAATCGATTAGAGTTATTTGTTTATATTTTTGGTATTAAAAGAAAGACATTTGTTATCTTCGTACTGAAATTATTCCTTACAGTTCCTGGTACTTTGGAAGGACACAAGAATCCATTGCTTATTACTTAGTATGGGTCAGAGATCAACAATGAGTATTCAAAAAGATGAGTAGAATTGAATCATGCTCATAATGTCTGATACTTGTACGCATTCATACTTATTTTAATATCATGGAACCTCCACTCATATTCAAAGTTTGAAGTACTCATCATATATTTATACTTAACAACACATATGATGTTGTTGATTTCGACTGTCCATAACTAAACATATGTATACAAGAGTCACAAAATAAGTATGAATCGCGTACGAAAACTAAAATACTTACTAGAAAGTTGTGTGTTTGCCCTGAATGATTCGAGTCACTCGAGTCACTCGAATCATTTATAAGTATTATAAGTATTTTTCTAAAGTTGGGAATCTAAATGAGTAGGAAAGTACACCGCAGCATTTGTGATTTTCAAGAACGGTTTTGGTTTTTGTATCAGATCAGTTCACACTTAATTACAGATAATTTGTTGGAAACCGCATAATTTTTTCTATCCTATGTAAGTAGCTTGAATTCGAGGAGACCAAGCTAGGATCTAATGCTAATTGACACACAACTAAGCCATCATGTAGTCTTCTTAAGCGCTCACAATTACGAATACCATCTTACTTGCTATAGAAAGTCTGTATCCTTTATTCCAATTCCTTCGAGATGAATTATGTGCGGTATAGTTCCATTTCCGAAATATTGGGATATCAAGCTTACGAAAGCTGGGGAATGACACAGAAAGTTCTCCATCGTTTCCATGCCTTCACTGCTTACCCTGTATTCGTCATTTTCCACCACACCAATATGGTTCAGGTGTATATGTAAAGCGGAGTGTCCCGTGAGTACATTCATTAGCATAATCAGGTCGCTCTTATTCAGTTTTGAATACTCATGGTTCTATTATTGCTATTACTCTACAATAGTCGATGTGACGTTTCCGCCCACTTCCGCGGCTTGGTCTTTAATGCACTGAAAGGCATTGGGTTATCCAAACTTATGGTATGTAATACACTGACTGTATTAGCCAGAATATTTGCTTCCTGATTTGCAATCACTTCATGCTGACTAGGAACCCATAAAATGCGTATTGTTCCAGATCTAGAGTAATTGTTAATCACATCAAAAGGGCACTCATTCCTTGATGTTACGGATTTGATTGTGATTTGGCGATCCGTGATGATAATTAGATCCCTGCACGTTAAGCCTATCAAATGATGATGAACTAGGCCAGATCAGAGATTCCTTGATCAGACCCCCTGAAAAACAGAAATATGATACGATAGCCGTAGGCAAATTTTAGTTTTCTGGTTCCTCTGTATAGGTCCGGTCCCCAGGCTAAGAAAAAGTCGCCGAAAAAACATTTTTTCGTAGTGCTCGAAATGTCTGTGTTGGGGTTTGAACACACTACCTACTAGACTAGCGATCAGCATCCATGAACTCAAAAATAATCGCTTAGTTAGATAAAAGAAAGTGAGGCTAACGTGCCACCATTTTAATGTCAAATATTTTTAACTTTTTAAACTTGCTTTTCGTTACATATTTACATTTGCTTTAAGTCATCATAACTTTCATGCACACATGTTTGTGTAGCTGGAAAATGTTCCATTTCTTGTTCTTCAACAAATATTTTCTTTAGAAACTTGAAAAACATTTCCAAGTAACAATTTTTTAAACGAAAGGCAATTTCTAAAAAAAATATCGACATATACGAGTATGTATGCATATGTACGTACGCCTGTACACGGAAGTAAAAATTTTAAAAATGCAAGAAGGGAAGGAAATAAAAGTAAATAAAAGTGTTGGGAAAATAAATTGTTTTATAATTTAAGCACAAATAAAAATAAAAATCTACAAAGTTTCCATTAAACACACATACACACGCACATTACATTACATTACTTTAACAGAGTAATACTGAGCTGTTTAGGCAAGTTTTTAATGCTTGTATCCAGGAGAGAACGTTCCCTAGGATATGGAAAAGGCAGAGGCTGGTTCTCATTCCGAAGGGTAACAACGCACAGGATGCCTCGGGATACCGCCCGCTCTGTATGATAGACACAGCCGGGAAACTTTTGGAGAGGATAATCTGTAGGAGACTAGAAGCATTTCTAGGGGGAGAAGGTCTGTCGGATCGCCAATTTGGCTTCCGGAAAGCACGTTCCACCTTGGATGCAATAGAAACAGTAGTGACAGTGGCAAAGGACGCCATCAGCGGTGAGCGTTGGCTGGAGGGCGATAAGGAGTATTGCGCTATCATCACCTTGGACGTCAAGAATGCATTCAACTCTGCGGATTGGGATGCCACGTTAGCTGCCCTGGATGAAAAGGGCGTACCGAACTACTTAGTGGAACTAATTAAGGACTATTTTAAGGATAGAGTACTCATATACGACACGAACGACGGCAGAAAGTCATACGCGGTGACTGCGGGCGTCCCACAGGGTTCCGTCCTGGGCCCTATATTGTGGAACGTCATGTATGACGGTGTACTGAGGCTTAGACTCCCTAGAGGTGCACAGATCATTGGATTTGCGGACGATATTGCCCTGGTGATAAGAGGAAAACATCTAGACGAATTGGTGAGAACGTGTAACACTGCGGTGGGCACGGTCAGAAGCTGGATAACAGAAAAAGGTCTCAAACTTGCTGACCACAAAACAGATGTCCTACTTGTAAGCAGTAGAAAGAGGATTGAATTTATTACCATAACGGTGGGTGACCTGCGCATAACATCAAAGCAGGCGATTAAATACTTGGGAGTGATGATTGATAACAGGCTCACGTTTAAGGAACACTTGACGTACATCGGTGAGAAATGTGCGGCGACGACATGTGCACTTGCCCGATTAATGCCTAACCTAGGAGGCCCGAAACAGGAGAGAAGACGGCTACTGATGAAGGTAGTGACATCGGTCGCCATATATGCAGCCCCTATATGGGCCGAGGCTATGGATAGGAGGACCTATAGAGCAGGAATTGAAACGGCCCACAGGAGGTCAGCTCTCAGGGTAATCTCCGCCTTCCGGACGGTGTCTACTGATGCAGCACTAGTGATAGCGGGGATGATGCCCCTGAAACTAGTAGTAGACGTAGAGAAGAGGAAACAGGATGCAAGGAGGGGGACGAATCTTTTAAACCCCGTGCAAATAGTTGACGATGCCATGGATAGATGGCAACAAGACTGGTCCAATTCCAGCAAAGGAAGATGGACCTACAGACTCATCCCAAGTATAGGCGAATGGACCAAAAGGAAACTCGGCCAGGTGAACTTCCACCTGACACAGTTGCTAACGGGCCACGGATGTTATAGAGCATATCTCTATAAGTATGGACACGACGTAGATGAAGCATGCCCAGAATGCCGTAATGAGAAGGAGACGGCGGAGCATGTTTTCTTTACCTGCCCGCGGTACGACGATCAACGAATTTGCCTGGTGAGGACATTAGGATCCCAGGTAACACCCGATAATGTGGTTAGGCTAATGCTAACCTCAAGTGATAACTGGAACGCAGTATGTGTTTTCGCGAGGAGGGTTTTGATGCGGCAAAGATTGGCTGAGAGAGCAAGATCAGCAGAATCAGAAGGCAGCACTCGCTGAATCTCCACCCCCCCGAAGTAATACTTGATTGTGGTCCCGGGGGGGGGGCAAATGGTTGAAAGTGTGACGAACGAGGTTGGGTTTAGTACGCAGGCGCTTAGCAAGCCGAGAGTAAGTCTTGCGGCGAATCGTGCACATTGGTAGGCCGGGCTACCAATGTCTTTTGAAGATTCCCAACCTTTAGCTCGTAAAGCTATAAAAAAAAAAAAAAAAATTACTTTAACAGAATACTTTAAATACCTTAAGGACACATAATGGAATGTGATCCTTTTTTTTTGTTTTTCTTTTTTTTTTCTTTTTTTTTTGTTTGGCCATGTTCGGTAATTTGTTTCTAAAATTATGCTCCCCTATCGTCCTTTATGTTTAAGGCTACTATGCTACTCTATATGTTACTCTATTTCCTTTTAATAAAAAAACGAAACAAAATATTGCAAAATATTTAAGCAGGAAAAAGAAAAAAAGAAAGACGGAAAGGTCTTCTAACTTTAATTGTGTTCGTTCTTATGCTTCTTTCGTTTTGCGGAGTAGCAAAGCAAACAAATCCCGGATGCGTTTTTTTTCCTTCACTTCCGTTATTACATGGCTACTCTTTTGGAAATATTTCTCTTCTCAATTGTAACTTTTTGCCAGGATAATACTTTAAATACTTTTTATGGAAATTTTTATTAACAAACTAATCCAGAAAAGGGTTCTTCTTCTATTGCGTTCTGACTATAAAAGATTCTTTTCATACGGTTTTCTATATACTCTTGAATTATTTTCCTTATTTTCTTTTCATTTTCTTTTTTTTTTATTAAAAATCTAATAGCAGAGCAGAGGTGTAAAAAGCAAACAATTTCACAGTACATACATATCTCTATAAGACAAGGTTCACAGGGTTAAAGGGTCAAAAAGGGACAAATATTATTGAAAAGTGGTCAAAGTCTTTAAAATCAATTCAAATGAAATAAAATCATTTGGCATGATGGAGTGTAGATTTTACTGCTTTCATACATACATTCATACTTAACTGGTCGTTACAACCCTTCAATCAGGATTATGGAATTAGTTTTTCACACCACTTATACATGTGTGGTGGGACCTACAGTTTAAAGTCGATTCCGAGCGACAGATTTTTGACAAACTTTACATGGCAATTTTATTTACTATCAGCGCTCACGTCTAAAAAGCCAACACCTACCAGACTACGGCGACTTACACTTCACCTTGATTTGGTTTTATTTAATTCAACTGATAAATTAAAACTTCTGGTCAGAAATCCAAGTGATTCAAGCAAAAATAAATGAAAATTATTACTCTTGAATATTTGCGTTTAATGGCTTAATTGTTATTTGTTAACTGTAATATGGGTATAGTATTGTTTGTTTTTTATTTTTTTTTTTAAAATTATAAAAAAATAATAAAAAGTTTTGCTAGAAAGTTAATGTTTAATCACAGTAAACTTTTTTCATGAATATTCAAAAGTAGGAAGAAGCGTCCTTTAAATTTGCTGGGAATGATTTTAGTTAGTCAAACACGATATAATTTTTGTTTTTGACATTTCCTCTGGCCATTACGGAATATTATCTTTCTCTGTTTCTCTCTCTCTCTCTCTCTCTGTTTAAATATTTAAAAAGTTTTCTACTATTTTGTTAACGACAAATACTCGGTTTGTTTACTTTAAAACGGTCTCTCTCTCTCTCTCTCTCTCTCTCTTGTTAATGAGAGAGATGCAAAAAGGGAAAATTTGTGTTAAAAGCATACATAAACAAAAAAGAGAAAAAAAAAACACAAAATGTCCTTGACAGTAAATTGAGAGCTGAAGGATAATCTTGCAAAAGGATACATGATTTTGGAGAAGGAATTTGTAAAAACAAACGAAATTACATTAAAAACATCCTTCAATACTATTTCGCTCATTTAAATAGATTTACTCCACAAAGATCAAAGTTTTTTTTGGGGGAATGTTTAAGGGAAATGAGGAAATTGTTTTCAATGTCAGATGCACAGATTAAATGTAATAATCACAAGTACACCTGAGTGTCTTATTCGGATAGTTAGGAAGCTTTTTTTCTATTTTAAACTGTATCCTGTATTATAAGATTCGAAAGTGGTCATGAAACTTATCTAATATGCTAAAGTTCCACAAGGAATATAGTGGAATATTATATATGACGCATAATTTGTATATGACATGGCATTTATTGTGCCATAAGACATAAAACTTTATGCAACTGAAACTAATACTACGACTGAAATATGACAAGTGTCTTTTATTTGCAATCTACGAGCTCATATTTTAAACGATTTCAAAAGGTAAAAACGTAACAATATTAACACACTTGACACTCGCCTAACCCCCTTAGCTTCCTCTATGTTGTAGCATTCTTTAATTTGCATAAATTTAATAATTATTTGTATAACAAATACGCTTACAATACGCAAACAGTTCATGTTCTCTTAATATTTGGCTTTTTTCAATATCTTGTAATATTTGTTATTGTTATTGTTGTTGTCATTATTACTGCTGTCAAATTAAATAAAATCATAATGAAATGCCAAAGCAAAAAACCACTTGTTTAATATCGGTTACAGCTGACAGACACTTTAATAACTCCCGCGGGTGGCAAGGGGTCTTCTCTCTCTCTCTCTTTATTGTTACGGGTTTTTTTAGGACCAATAATGCGGTTGGTTATTGAGTTTTAGTTTAACAAGGGACTGATGCCAGAGCTCAGGTGGCAAAAGGCATTTCCATTACAAATAAAACAACAAGAAATATAAAATTCCCAAAGGATTTCGTAGGGAAGGATTTATTCTTCATTCTCTTTCCCTCCTCTTCTTTGTCATTTTGTGACAGGATGGTTGGCAAAATGAAATGAAATCTTAATAAAACGTGTTAGAAACCGACGACGGCTTTATTTAAATGTTGTTCGTTGGTTGGTTGATGTAAACAGAGTGAAAAAAAGTGGAAAAAAGAAGAGAGAAAGGCAAAGTGACAGATTCACTGGTACGGAAAATGGAATAATTTTGTGAAATAGACCACAACCAAATATTGGAAACGAATAAAGAAAACCAACAACAACAACAATTCGTTGAAAAACTCATGTTTTTGTTTTTTTTTTATTTGTCCTCAGCAAAGATTTCCCTTCTTTGATGTCGAACCTTTCTTTCAAGTTTTTGACGTAAAATTTTCGGAAAAATAGCAGCCAAATTATACAACAACAACAATAACAAAATCAAAATAGGCGTTTATTTATCGCTTCAATAGCGTTGGTAAATAATAACAAATTGCGGTTTTTTTCAATTAGAAAGAAAGATTTTCTGTGTATTGAAGTCTTAATTTGTGTGAAATTTCTGATAACAATTTAGCGAGTTAAATTACAGCTTAAAACACTTAAAAATTTTATGAGATTTTGAAATCGTTTGCGACACACACACACATAATTGGTCTTTATAGCCCTTTAGTCAGGATTATGGACTTAGTTTCACACACCACTCATGTTATGTGTGTTAATTTTAGACAAGAGAGGCGGGACCTACAGTTTAAAGTCGATTCCGAACGACAGATTTTTGAGTATCTTTTTTGCCAGAAATCTGCTGAGGGGAAGTCGACGAAAATATATTTCTTTCATACGTCGCTTTGTTCGAGATGTCTGACCTAGGGTTTCAACCGTGGCCTCACATCTAATATGTCAACACACTATCTACTAGACTTCGGCGACACACTTAATCATATTTTATTATTTGATTTGTTTGACAAAAAAAAACTCATATAATTCTCATCCCCACAGTGTAGTAAAAGAAGTCGCCGTAGTCAAGTAGGTTGTGTGATGGCGTATTAGACCTGAGGCCGTTGTTCAACCCCTGGCGATCTTCGGCAATTTTCGACGATTTCCTTTTAGTAGTCTAGTGACAGAAACAGCAATGAAAACTTTTTCAAATCTTTTGTTCGGATTCGACATTAAACTGTGGGTCCCACTATTCTTGGGTAAGATTAACACCACCTAACTGTACACCGATAAATTCCGAGGGAAGAACCTCTGTAGTCTATTAAAATGAAATAAAAAAGAATTTTAGTTTTAAATAGCCACTGGTATTGCTTTGTTAGGATTCAATGGCAATATTCCACGCCCTTGAAAATGGTATAACAACACATTTGAATAGAAAAAACATAAGAGTCCTTTATAGCTCCTTAAAGAGTAACTGACTGGAGTAGATTTGGGTCAGATAGCATGATTTATTATTAGTATAAATATTTGGAAAATTGAATAAGAAATTCCAATGATTGTGAACGGCATTCTGAACAAGAACTTGGCAAAGCAAATTGTATGTTCTCCACTGAATTTCAGCGATAATAACTCCCCTACCTTACACTTAGGGTGTCGATTCAAGCTTTAAATTCTTTTGAAATGAAAAGAATCTTGTATTAATTTCTTCACAAAGAGAGAGAGAGAGAAGTAACTACGTCCACATGCTCGTCGTAAAATATTTCAATTTTTTTTTTTCATCTTTCAGTCTTATTTAACCTCATTTTCATGTGAATTGCCTTAACTTTGTTATCCAAAGACTCTTTTTATTAACTTGTTCAACTTTATTTCACAAATTGTTTGACAAAAACAACAACAACAAGAAAATAATAACAACAAATACAAATTATTATAAGCAGTTATTGCTTTTTTTTCTATGGGTTTCTCTTTGTGGCTTTCTTAATATAATTTTTTGTTTTTGTTTTTTTTTATTACAAATTACCATGAAGAGTTTGTGGTTTGTTTGTGGTCGAATGGCTTTTGTTTTTGTTTTTGGTTTGTTTTTTTTCGCAAATTTTAACAGCAGGCAAGTGACACGCACAGAAAAAATGCCCTTAAGACTAAACAAACAGACTGTCTAAATGGCTAAAAACAATAACTTGGCTTGTATAGTAAGTGTACTCTATGAGTCGAAGGGAATTTCCAGGAAAACGAAAAGAAAAGCAAATGCAACAGTCAATATCCGTTTTTTGTTTTCCTAAGAAACATATTTAGGGATTCATGCTAACATTTATGGTCAGCAGGCCTGAATCATAAATTCATCGTTCAGCCAGACAGACTGGTTTGAGTTCAAAGACATTGAGAAAAATGAATTGAAACTGTGACCATATTTGATTTGATTTTTTTTAATTTAAAATTTCTCCTTCCCTATAAAAATTTCTTCATAAAAGTACAACAATGGGAGTGTTTAATCCATATTACAAATTTAATTTTGCTCTTCACTGTCTTTTCCTTCAGCATTTTCGAAAATTTCATTCGTTTCTGTTTAATATATGCCTTCTCAATAAACTGCCAAATTCTATAATCTCTTCTTCTGAATGTAAGTATGTGTATGGTATGTATGTATGGGTACATTTTTATATGTTCATTAATGCTTGAATGTAGTAAAATATATTGTCCTTATATTGTATGTATGTGTGTTTGAATATATTTGAAATCCTTTTGGGATTTCATGTTTAATACTGCATACAGCAATTTGTAAGCAAATTTGTGTTTTGGGTCAATTGTGAAGGTGTTTCAATTCCCAAATGATAATAAAATAATCCTTCCCCTATTGACATTGTAAATTCAACTTTAGTGGGACAATAATAAGGCGACAAACAATACCTTATTAATTTGAAATGAGTTTTATGGCTTCTATTATATCTCTGTATAAATAAAAAGCTAACCTCAAGGTCTTAAATAATAACACATACATAATTGGTCATTACAAGCCTTCAGTTAGGATTACGACATAGCTTCTCACACCACTTATGTTGTGTGTATTAATTTTATACAAGAATGGTGGGATCTAGAGTTTAAAGTCGACTCAGAACGACAGATTTTTGAGGAACTTTTCATAGAAATTTTTTATTTACTTTCAGAGTTTTTGCCAGAAATCTGCTGAGAGGAAGTCGCCGAAGAAATATTTGTTCATGTTTTCGTTTTGATGTCTGACCTGGAGTTTGAACCGCGGCCTTTCGCCTGATAAGCCAACACACTACCTACTAGACTACGGCGACTTCTAAATAAGTAAGTAATAACTCTCATGCTTATTCATGTTTTCTTTTGAAACTTTTTTTTAGTCTAAAACACAACACCACTATCTAGCTGCGGCCATTAAACTTTGCAGACTTACCACGGATTTATTTTTACCTGCTTCTAAAAATGAAAACTTCTCATCTAAGAGCAGACATTTATTAAAGTGCTTAACTTTCCTTCAGTGCTCATCATAAATGTTAACAAATTTTGAACAAACCTTGCTGCAAACCTTTACTGTAACAGCCAATTAGCGTAGACTTTGTCATGAACGTATAAGCATCATGAATGACTATTGAATTCTTTGCATAAATGTGTCTCATTACAAAGGCCATCCATGGGTATATCTCACACGAACATACACATATGAACTGAATCAATGATCATTTTGACGGTGCTGAATGAAACCTTCAGTTCAGTTTGAATTTAATTTAACTGCTCCCTGTAGTTTTCTGTAAAATACTACATGCTGTGCTTTAAATTCAAAATACAGATTCCGTAGTATTTGCATGATAAACTCTTTATTCAATTGAAACTATTTGAATACAACAAAATATCTGTTTTTTCTATTAGCTTCCTGCTGTCAATTTCGTTTAAGTTCCCTTCTTCTAAAAAAAAAAACTCGAAAGAAAATCAAAAATCAACACCATTATCGTCTTATCAAAGTGGATTATCAATAGATTTTGGCCATCAATTTCTGAGAATTTTTATTAAAATAATAGGAAAAGAGTACAAAATAATCTTTGCACGACAATAAAATGACAAGAAGAAATCTTCCTTTATGTCTCATACAACATGTAGAATCCTTTTTGGTATTAAATCTGTATGTCCAATGTCAATACATGTACCAAATAAAGAAAAAAAGAATAAGAAATATAAACTTTCATTTGGAAAATGCTGATATTGGTTTTCATTAAATAAAAAAAACAAACAGAATTTAATTTCGATACATGAATCTTGAAAACTTACATCAACTTGGCATTATGGCAACTGGTTTACTAATGTATGAGTATTTTTTAATTTAATTTACAATTTTATTCTAATGTTATCGACTAATTGTATATTTACTGCTGCAAAAAACTTCTTTGTTAACAGAAACTGGCTTTGAAATCAAATACATGCTTCCATAGCTATGCACTTCAGAAATCAATGCCACTAGAAAAGTAGAATTTTTAAAAACTTTATTAAAATGAAATGAAACAAAATTAATGGCATGCCATGAAGCAACTTCAGTGCAGTAAAGTGTCTACATGACATCACTATGAAAGCAATTGATTTTTAGTTGACCACTTAAATGAATTAATGAATAATTAATAATTACTTGTTAATTTGTTTCTCTTTCCGATAATTTTTGTAGATATGTTTATAGGTATAGCAGATGTCTAGCAAACATGATCAAATTGAATTTATTGTAAATCCATGAGTATTTCAATCAAAAATTTCAAACCCCAATATTTAGTGTATAAGTGACGTTTAATCAGTACTCTGAGAAGATTCTTGACTGACTTTAGAATATCTTGCAAACGGTCAAGTGAGAGGTGTAGGATACAATATGAAGCTAATTGTAACTGTCAGTAGAATATTTGATTTAAGTATCCTTCCACCGTTTAGATTTTCCCGTTAATGTGATTATGATCTTGCAACTCGACAACGGCAATTATTGAATATGTAAACTCTATACAAGGGCTGTAAATAAGTCTACCGCCTTTTAATGGATCGCTGAACAAACGTCTAGATGTTGCCGTAGTCTAGTAGGTAGTGTGTCGTCTTATTAGGCGTAAGGTCACGGCTCAAACCCCAGCTCAGACATCAAAACTAAAATATGAATTAAATATTTCTTCGTTGACTTCCTGGCAAAAACTCTCTGAGAGTAAATAAATAATTGCCACGAAAATTTTCTCAAAAATTTGTCGTTCGGAGTCGACTTTAAACCGAAGGTCCCGCCACTCATGTATTATAAAGTAACGCACACAACGTTAGTGATGTGAGAAACTAGGTCCATAATCCTGACTGAAGGGTTATAATGAACAATTATGTATGTATGTATGTCAACAAACAACTAAATTTTCTAAAAAAATTTACTTCGTTTCGTGCGATAAAATAATTTGCCGACAAGTGAGTAATTTTGAGTGAACTAAACATGCTTGCACTGGACAACGTATACGACAAATTTGAATACTATTACTTGGATATGAAGAATTTTATGAAATAAAATAGATTTGTATCGTATGGAAGGTGGACAAAGGGCGTGGCCAATTATAAAGATATTAAAGATTTTTTCTTAACTTATTCAATAGAAAGCCTAGTGCCAACTTACAATGTATTTTTGATTCACAACTAAATGAAGACATACCTCTGTGCAGTAGCGTTCTGCATGAGAAGTAAGAGAGTTAAGCATACGCTCCTTAAATTTAATGAATAATATTCATTCGTATTGAATTAAATAATAATCATTCGCCCTCAATTGTCGATTATTAAAAGCGTATGAAATGATGTTATACGATAAGAAGTAATAAATTTTATTACAAAAATATTTTATTCATTTATTTCTTATTAATTATCTTTTTGTATTATTTTATTTCATATTAATTTGGGTTTTTTTTGTTTTTTTTTTTTACTAAAATATTTATATTTGTATGTCTATGTTGTATCTCGTTTAATTATCCTGTAATTAAATTGAGTAGAAGGCAGGCTTTTTCCATTTGTATTGTATTGTATTGTACATGACCTATAAATACAATCAAAGGAAATATTCTAGTCTAATAAACACGTACCGACAAATAAAATGAATTGTCGAGTCATTAATGAAATTTTATTTGATTGTCCGCCATTTAAACGAAGTCTTTTTGGATTCCCTATTTACGAAAGGCATTTTTATTTGAAAAATTTTATTTCAAGTCACAATCCAACATACATATGTACCTTTTTGGAAGTGAAACTGATGAAAAGAAAAAAGAGTTGCTAACAACAATAGAAAATAATTATTAAGGAATAAATAAATTTTATTTAACTGTAATCCAAAATTATTATCATACAGTTCCTTATGCTTTCGTTTTCATTTTAATTCAATTGTATGTGGCAGAGTAAATAATCAAGAATTTCATTTGATGTTTAAATTCAAGAAAGCAATCAAATTATTCATATTTTTAACATACGACAGCTTTGATTTCAAATGAAATTCGTTTATCAAAAGAAGAAATCTTGTTAGCCAAAGTAATTTCATTATCCTTTAATCCTTTAAACCATTCACACACTTACACCTGACAACATGATAAGGCAAGAAATTATAATGTAAAGAAGAAGAAATTTACGCCTTAACTTGTGCTCGAATAAAAATATATTTATTACATACATACAAAAATTAAAACACGTACACATACACATGCTTATTCAACAACCACATATATGTACATATGAGCGTGTGTAAATGATTTACTTGTTTTGCCATGATTGAAGAGCTAAATAAGTGTTTAATTCTATCGGGTCTTTCATCAAGCGCTTCCATCCTTAAAATTAAAAGTACAATACTATCGAAAATGTTTGTTTGTTTGTTTGTTTGAAATAAAACATGGTCCAAATGGCCGCCACATGTGGAGTGCATCTAAAGTCGCCATAGTCTAGTAGGTAGTGTGTTGGCTTATAAGATGTAATGGTTTCAACAAGATGGCCATTGTCAGCTGTCAAAGTTTACAATTTCCTGTAGTAAGACCCGATATATGAGGGTGAGTGTTTTGTTTTTACTTGCAATGAGTAGAAGAAGAATTATTTTCTTAACTTTCTTTTCTTTATTTTTCCTCCTTTTTGTTTTTTTGCTTCTCATCTTATCTTATAAAAAATTTATTATAAAATATGAAAAAATATGGGCATTTGTCTAAGTGTCTGCTCTTAGCTATTCCCCGTGAGTGTTTGTGTGTGTATGTGTTGATGTTTTTGTATGAAACATCTGCTAAAATATGTTTGTAATCATATTTTCAATCTGTTGAAGAAGAACAAGTTACATGTTGTTCAAGGCCTTCTTGCTGGTGCCCTACACCATACAGCAGATTGGAAATGGTGTATTCAATATACTATGAACCGCCTGCAGACTATGCAGTCGATATTATTGTCGATAAATTCATCAACTCTTTTTCATTTCTACTAATTGTTTTATGGGGTTGCAAGTGTGTTTTCAATTCAAACAATTCTTGTTTAGAATTTGTTAACAATTAAACGCCAAGTTTTGCCATAATTGGTATGCTAAGGAGACAGTTTACCGAGAACTTATTGAACACAGATTTCTTTATAGATTTGTGTCTTAATTAAAACGCTTCTACGGTTCTATGGATATTCGTGGGTATATTCCCCTTTGTTCGAAAGAGGGTTTGAATTGAACGATATAATTAGAGGAGATTTAAATAATTACAAATAACATCACAAACCTAATTCACCTCAATACCAATGGTAGTATATTAAAAAAAAAAGTCTGTAAAGACTTGTTGTCTTTATGTATGTATGCATGAATATCGTATATGTTAAGAGTTTATGAGGATATGAGGTTTTTTGTTTACAACAATTTTTAACTTGTTGACAACGTTAAGAACTTTTTTGTCTTTATTTAAGAAATTTCTCATTCTTCTATTTAAATTTGACTTCTTTTTACTTCCACTTTGATGCTTTTCTAAAGCGAACCGTATACCTTAAAAAATTTAAAAAATCTTAACGATAAACAAACAACATTAATGCAGAGAGAATACTTTGAATATAAAATTGTATGAATTGAAGATCATTTGTTTTTATAATATTGACAGAGAGAGATTCGTAAAGTTAATGGCACACTTAAAAACGTTGTAGTGGAAGACACCAGCTCTACATTAATTCGAGGCACAGGCAGGTGGATAAATTCAAGTCACAGAGTGGTTAGACGGAATAGAACAGATGGTAGAATAATGGTGACCAAAGCGCGGTCATCAGTGTGTCAATGACAATCACAACGGCATAATACCAATGGGAGAATGATTTTGCGGCCTTTAAATTGGATATACAGTGAGCTTTAAAAGAAACTGTACATTAAGAAAAAAATTTACCACTTAAGGAGAGTGCCCAAAAAAATATGACAATATTTCGAAATTTTTTCTATTTTTTATTTGTTTTAAAAACTAGCAATGAAATACTTTTAAAATAAAAATAACGGTAATTTATTAAAGTACATATATTCTTTTTTTAATAAACAGTTTCTTTTCATGGTCACTGTACGTACGTAAATTATATGACTGACCATCAGCTCTAATAGAGCAACAACCGTTAACGACAGCTTAAGAACTAATTCAAGAACGATTTTCTAGTGGATAGTATGTTGGCTTATTAGACGAAACCCCTTGGTTAAATTCCAAGCTCAGACTCGCACAAAATGAAATACGAAAGAATTTTTTCTCAGCAGTCTTCTGCAAAAACTATGAGAGAAAAATAAAATTGCCATCAAACGTTTCTCAAATCTCCCTCGTAAATACTTTTAGAATAATGAATACCCAACAATTCCAGATAGTATTTCCCTGTTTCAAAATCATAACAAGTTTTCATAATTTAACAGTGCATAGGCGTTATTGTTTGTTGAACAACAATTTGATTAAATTTGTCCAACACGTTTACATGAATTTGCTACGAAGTTCATTTGCATGTAAATTTTATGTTTTTTTTTAACATACACGTGTAAACAAAACGTAATTCAATTAAAAAATCAAAAAAAAAACGAAACAAAAGAGAGAAATTTCTATTAAAAATATTTACAAACCTGTAAAAAGTACTAAAACAAGTAAAAAAAATGTGCTCATAATTGGTACAGCAAACAATTTGTTTAAAGTTTTGCAATTCAAATTAGAATACCACAAATAGCCCAGCGAACGATATTAAAAAAACAAAATTTTTATAATGAATACTTCTAAGCAGGGCCATGGATTCGATAAAGAAACGAATCAAAGTTATTATTCGGAATGAACAAATAATGTTAGATAATCTACATAGAACAATACCTATATAGAATGCCATATAGAATGTCAAGTTTAGATTTCCGACTATATTTTCAAATTTATTGTCGATGCAGAAAGCATTGCACAAAATAAGTGGTGTGAGAAGTTAGGTCATAATCCTGATTGAAGGTTTAAAATGACCAATATGTATGTATGTATGTATGTATTTTTTACAAAACTATCATTTGATGCAGAAAAGTACTCTTTCAGTTATAGTTCAGTACCATTCCAAAATTTCAGTTTTGGAACACTGATTCAAAATCCTTAACCGACTATAATACTAGCGAACTTTGCTTGCCAACACTACCTGTATCAGTATCAGAATTAGTACGAGTACACTAAGGTTGGATTTCACACATCATTGGGAATTAACGGATTGTAAATTCTTTGGTTTACAGTACAATATGTGAACAAAATTGATCATTTTTTTATATTTTCTGAATTTAATTTACAAGAGAACGCTCAAATACCGAATGCGTTAATCTAAATACTTTATTGCATTGAAATTTAAAGAAGCCACTAATTACAGTCAAATATTAACTGGGTCATCATCATCATTTTGTTAGCAGTCTTGGTGTACATATGTATTTCTATATGTATGGTATGTTATGTGTGTAACATACATTTCCAACTATAGAATACGTATGTATATACGTCTGTTTGTCAGTTACTTCATACACACAATAAGCCGTTCATCCTGCATCCTACATACTACACGAGTAGTTGGTGTTATTCTAACCCACATTTATGAACATTAACAGCAATAAAAAATTAAACGAAAGGAAAAAAAAACATGAAATAAAAAGTAGGATCCTTTGGTTACACCTGTAGAAGTATGTACACCATATTTTAAAATGTGTGTGTTTTTTTTAGTTCTATTTTTATAAATTTTTTTACGTTTTAATGTTTTATGTCATCATTCATAATTCATTCCCTTTGTCCTGCTGATTATTATGATTTTCAAAAAAGCAAAAAAAGCAAATTTGTTGAGTTGTAAAGTTTTGTTGAGCTCTTTGGTTTTCTATTTTAGTTTTAACTGGTTTTGTGTGCAAGTATTTATTTAGACACCGGGTGAAGGCTGATATAAAAATTTTTTTTACTTCCGCTTGCAATGCTCCCACTCACATAGAAAGTGTTTTCCAGAGAATAAATTTTTCTAAATACATATCTAGAAAAATGGAATTTTTTTATGAAATTACCCTCTCATACACAGCACAGCCCACAGGAAGTATAATAAAATTGAGTAAAATTGTTTGCTTTGAGTTTGAGAAGTGACCTCAGGCATTCTAAGCAAGTGACTTTCAGGTGAACTAATCAGTCATGTTAGTGTTTTGAGTTGGAACCCAACAAATAGAGTATTACATAGCAACACTATAAATTAAAGACTGGGGTAAAATATACTGGCGTCGGATATCAGAAGGGCCATCATGTGGATTGTTAATGATCGACTAGAAGACCTTGACTATACTGAGGCTAGTTGTCTACTCGGAGTGTAAAATATGAACTGTTGCTGACATACACAGTAGTAGAGATTTGTAAAAAACTGGTAAAAAGGACTTCAATCGCATTTCACTATTGCACTGCCAACAATATTTGTTTGGTTATACCGTTTCTCCTCATATGAAGCAAAAATGCCAAATGTAAGGCATTATCGATTAATTGTAATATTAAAGGGAGTCGAAGGTACTAAAGATTTGTATGCATCTGAAGAAGATACAATGACGGCAAAACCGAATTAACCTTGTACCAAATAAAGCTAAGGTTACAAGTTAACTGAAGTGGAAATAATGTTACAACGAGCCTATTACTTATAGGCATAATTATCGTGCAACATAACATTGATAACAAATTTAAAAAGATAAATATTAATCGTTTAATTTGCAATTTGCGGTATTACTCCATGATTATAAAGTAAATTTCATTACATAATGGCACTCGCTACTACCCCTGCCATTGTAAATAAGACTTTAGTGCCATATAGCTCATCACTTAGTCGACCGAAATTCATTCTGACTGTATTACTAATTTTGCTTTTAATATTCAGGCATTCATTTTAAAAAACTTACCCCAATTTCAACATAAAACGTATAAATTGGATATGGCAGAGCAATAACCATGCCAGTCAACCAAGTGGCACAACAACAAACAAAAGCAGGAAAACGTCCTTTTAAGGGATCACCCAACCAACGCATACGATCCCAGGCTATTAAAATGTGTGTAATCATGGCCACATGCAATGGTATGTCCTGTGAATGAAAAAAAAAGGATACAGATTATGTTAAACAAATATGAAAACTTTTGAAAAAAAAACCAACAGAAATATTTAAATAAACTTTACTCTCGGTCCTCGTACACATTTTAAATATTAACTAAACAAATGCCTAGACAAAGTCAACAAATGCATACATGTAAGCAAATTGAAACTTCCTATACTGAAAACTCCATTTATCCACATGCATACATACATACATTTACTGGTCAACATATTTATGAAAAATTTAATGCTTCAGTCCTAAACCAAATTTCAGGGGACATTGCCTTTTAAATTTTAGTGTATTTTTGTTCTCTCTGCTTAGAACGGGTTTTAGTTAAAAACATTGAATAAAAGTGTTCATTTTTACATCGCTTAACATTAAAATTATAAACAAAAACTAAAAAACATAACAATGCAGTCCTAGTTTACAAATTATCAAATTGCTTAATATAACAACAAACACCAGTATAAAAAAACGGTAAACAAGTAAACAAAAATATACCAACAACACTACACTAATACACATAAACAACGATGTGTACATTTATAGAGATTTCGAGAAGGCGAAGTCATGAACGTTTACATTCAAGAACATTCATCAGACTGTTTACGTTGCCATATAAAAGGCAAGACAAAGCAGGCGACTGAGTTAGTGAAGTGCAGTCAGTATTGTGTGAAGACGCGGCGCGTTTGAAGAGAGTAATCGTGGTTTGAAGATCTCCGTAAGAAGATCTAGTAGTTGTTATTGTTAATACAAAAGGTATAAACAGAGGAATAACAAAGAAAAGCAATTGTTGTCGTTTACATCAAGTTGTGAACAGTGGCACACAGAATTGTGCGAATAATAAAGAATTTTATTTAAACCAAAACACAAATTTATTTTTATTTCATTTGCAATCTACGAGCTCATATTTTTAACGTAATAATTGTTTTAAAATGTGTCGAATAGCACAATAGAATCTATTAAGTTGCAAAATTAGTTGGTTTATATGTCATAAACTTCCTACAAGACAACAAATCTCCTAGAAATCGTTTAAATGGCATGAACTTGAAGGATGTAATACACTTTAAATGCCTTGTCCTTGTAGAAAAGCGTTTTTTTTACTGTCATTCATCAAATCCGCTTGTACAATTGTCTCTCATTTTCAAATTTATCAAAAATTTTCGGCCATAATTCAAGATGATTTGGGCTTAAAGTCGACAACTTTTTATGCCTTTAAATCCTCTGTTATTGTGTGGGAATTTAATTTTTATTTCATACACTTTTACGTTATCATTTCGTGCACCTGTTACCAAATATTTACCCGCCAATATTGTTGTTGTTCTTGGTGGCGGTGGTTGAAAAATTGTTTGCAAATGTTGTTGCCCAAAAACAGACAAAAAACAACTGCAAATAAACCAACGTTTTCCAACACATTCTGTCTGGCATTTTAATTAATGGTTTTCATGTTAAATTCCCTTCTAAAAAAAAATATTTAAATTTTTTTATTTTTTCTGTTGTTGCCTGTTTTTGTTCAAAAGCAATTAAAAATAATTTTAAATTAAAATTATTTGACGTTGGTAGTGGTAGAGAAGTGAAAGGGCTTTTCGGCAGGCGATAATGAGAAAGTTACTGACACTTTAGAATTCCATTTAAAGGCGATTTCAACTGGTACAGGTGTATAGCAAAAGATATTTGATAGGAAATAGATTTTAGCCGGAAACACTGTTAAACCCGTACTCTTCTCTAGAATACATAGATTATAAGATGAGTAATGAATAAAACAAAGAAGCTTCGCAAGGGGATAGTATTGCAATGGAAACCACAGCTTATATAAAACTGCGATAGTAGTTATGAGAATATGTCATCTGGTGAAGGAATTTTATCTGGTGTAAATCCGAACACAGACTATACTCTTAGATGAATGCATAATATCATTGATCATAATATCAGTCCTATTTCTATATGGATCACCGTAATTAGGTTGATGAAGGCGAAACTGTAGAACATTATATCAGTCAGCAGACTCACTGATGATTAACAAAGCAGAGGCAATTCTCCACAGTATGAGACTCACAACCACTCGAATTAATTAAGCATGCTCCAGTTACGCTATGATGTCGATGAAAGATGTGATCCGATACCCCATATCCAAGGTTTCCATATCCTAGTCCATAGTGACTGCAGGCGACTGCGGCATATCAGATTTACCGTAAAAAATACTCTTCACAAACCAATATTTAATGCCTCAGGTGAGATAATTATTACTCATTGACGAATACCGAAGAAATTTTTCTTCATGTTTCGTTTTATTTGAGAAGTTCGGCCTGTCGTTTGCACCACGGCCTCTTTAACTAGACTACGGCGGCAACCATATTTCGATCCACTAACTTTTTGGATTATTTTAAACATAAACTTGTTGCTAGTTTTTCTCATTTTATTTAAGCTTTCCAGTCTCATCAATCAAGTGGAAGTGGGACATCCTAAATGGCACTCTGCCTCGTCTATAAACCCAATACACATTTACAACCAACATTTCAGAAACACACTAAGTACAGTGTACAACATAAAGAAATATACACACATTTGCATAAATTACCGTAAATCAAATAAAGCGACAAAATCTGTTTTTTTCTTTCTTTCCATCATATTTTAAAGCCCACATTTGAATGTTTGTCCTAAAAAATGTCATGTCTTGTTGGCATTTGAAAAAGTTACAACCATAGATTTATGTTATGTTTTGCATTACGCAGGAATTTAGAAATTCAGTTTTATTGGATTACATTTTTATATACGTTTACGCATAATGCAGAAATGAATATAAAAATTGAGAATACTTTGTGCTTTAAACATTTCAAAATTTCTTATCCTGCCGCCAAAAAGTAGTAAATTTTATTAGTTTTGCAAAGAAAGCCTTAAAATATGTCGTCCTTCTATGTTATTGTTGTCATTTGAAAATGTATGAAAGATTTTTTATGGACTGCTTCTCCCTATGCCAGCTGCTTTGTTTGTTTTTATCTATCTTAGGCTTATTTGCCTTTCTGGTTCAAATTTGTCCTTTTGTTGTTGCAACATTTGATTTGTCCTGCTTTGTGAATAAAATTGTTTATTATTGAAGATGTTTCTGCGCCTAAAGTCATGCTGCATAATTTATAACGAGTCGTTTATGTTTCTCTTTAGTTCTGAGAATAACGGTCCTTAAAAAAAGAAAACAAAATCTCTTCTATTTTAACTTGCAACAGGAGGTTATAATCTTTGAGAGGAAAAGCTTGAAGCATTAAACTGTAAGGAGAACTTTTTTCTGTTTTTAATGAAATGTTGCTCTCAGAAGAAGATTTTAAATGGATTCAAATGAAATATTCAAAATCAAATGAAATATTGATTTTCCTTTGAAAAAGTTAAATTAAAAACCGAAAAATTTCTACACAGTTAAATCTTGACAGAATCTTGATGTATTTTTAATATTTTCATAGAAGAAATCTACAACACATTGGAACAAAAGTAGTCGTGGAAGTTTGTACCTTTCGTTTTATGATCTTAACTAAATGACGAATGTCTGAGATGCATAAGGAAAACTACGCCAACAGTGATTCTTTCGAATGTGTTCCAGTAACACTTCCTGAGCTTAAAACGAATTCAAAAATCTTTACAATATAGAGAGCTTCCTAAACGCTTAACTGAAGATTTTAGTCCATACAGCTTGTTGCCTAACTCGAGAATAACTTGTGAAATTATAGAGATTTACTTTGAAGCAATTTTCATCCTAAAATGCTTGCATACAAATGGTACTTCTCCACATATGTTTGTAAGCTGTTTAGTTTCCATTGCATGTAGTTTCCTTTCATGAAAATCATCGTATAATCAAGTTCAAATACTCGTTCAAATTACCTCATCGGTTACTACATTAAATATGAATGGATAAAAGTATCCATTGGTCCTTGTCGGACGCCTGAAGCATTATCAATAGGTACGCACAACACTCTCCACTGAAACGTTGTACACTGGTCATGTATGAGATGAACTACCTTGTCCCGGACCCAATTTCTCTCAAAGTTCCTACAGATACTACTTTGTTCACTTTTATGCTTCATAAGGAAAAAGTTAGTTTTGTGTGTTATGAATTTTATTATAAACTAGCTGTACCCTGCGCGCTTTGCTGCACTACAAACTAAAATAAATTTGAAGGAAAGACATTAGACAAATATCCAATTAAGTTTGAATCATTTTATTGATTTTGTTTCCCGTTGTCCAGATGATTCAGACGAACGGGCCTGAGTAGTACGCATTCGATCAAGTGATTCATTGTTCAAGTGATTCATGCGAACGGATCTTTGCAGCATGTACTCGAAGATTTTTCAGTCTCAATGCTGATTCTGAGGCTAGTAATGCTCTTTTCTTTTCTTTTCAACACAGGATCAAATGCACAGTTTACGATTTAATTAATTTCGAAGAATTTTCAGTGGCGCCACCTGTCGGAAATTGGTTATACCAACTTAGAAACCTTCGTCGGCTCATGCGCAACAACTTTGCTAAAGATTAAATGCATAGTTTACGATTCCATAAAGTACATTCATTTTTATATATATAGATAATTTAAACTTGAAGAAAAAATAAATAAAACAAAAGTCTACGAATTTAATTTTGTTTATATTTTTTCTTATTTGGTGAATTTTTTCACAAATGTTGGTTACAAAATTTTTTTCTTTCCCTTCTATCTTTCCCCCCGCGTCGTTTTTAACACTTTATTTTCTTTGGTTTTATACATCAAGAATCACAGATAGCATACTTGTAGGGGTAACTACTATGCGTATGAGTAATATATTTCAAATGCAATTAAATATTAAGTATGTAGTATGTAGCATACGTGGGCATGGCCCCTCGCTAATTTTTAATATCAACATAAAAAGTAGCCTATAACTCCTTCCAGACATACAGGAAGATACTGTGAAAATTTCAAGAAAATCGGTTCAGCCGTTTAATCGTCTATAAACTTCAAACATACAAACATACAATCAAACACACATTCATTTTTATATATAAGATTTGAACAATTCCAGTATCAGTAAAAAAGTTAATTTGAAATAATTATTAAGATTTATTGCTAAAGTTTCAAACCCTTTGAAAGGAAATTTTAAGTAGAAATGTGAAAAAAAGTTGTTCAAGAATAAATTACTTTACCCTTATTTCTTATAATATTTGCAGCTTTTGACCCTGTCATTGTGCTACAAACACACTAGACGCAACACAGCAAGCATTCTGTGCATTCGCATTAATTTTAATAAAGGCAGCAGCGTCAAAGTATGTATAAGTAAAAAATAAATTATTTATTTATTCGCCACTAAAAAATTTTGTTCGTTATATTTCATGCATTGCGTTTTTAAAACCTCTATTTCATGCATTTTACAATATTGACAGCACTAATCCAGCAGCATCGTCGCTTGCTGTCGCGTTGCCATTAAAATAATCATTTCCATATACAGCCATGTATTCTATCTGTGAGAGATTGTTATGCTTGCTGCGTTGCGTCTATTGTGTTTGTAGCATTATTTTTTACACACTAACACACCTCATCTCTTTCTTGTACTCTGTCAAAGACTCTCCCTCATATATGAAAATGTCTGTTTTATGTAAATGAGCTCGTATGAGGTTGTATTTATTGGCCATAAATACAACAATAAATGCAAGTGTTTGTGTCTCTTAATACAAGTATCGATGCATTACTAAGGATTTATGTACCCACACAAACACAAACACACTTATGCTTGTGCTTGTACTTGTGCTGGGTATTAATTTATTTATTCCATTGACACTGCTGTTGCAACAAAATGTAAACAATGCAGTAAAACACAAACAAGGGAGAGAGAGAAGAGAGTGATGGAGAGAGAGAGGATAACGATTGTACAATAAAAATCTCTGATGCATTTCATACGACCATCAGGCCCTAAGGTTCGTCAGGTGTGTACGTGAAGAGAGTGTTTGTGTGTTTCTTTGTTTTTTTTTTTGCTTGTATGTGTATGCGACTGCCTTAAATCCATAATAAATGTAGTTTTCAAGCAAAAATTCTTTTCTCCATTAAAATCCCCACACAAAAAAGTATTTGAAAATGTTGTTGTTGTAGTTGTATTGCTTTTATTTTTCTTTCCCCATGTACACGTATGCGTGCGTATGTGTTTTTGCATGGCTTTGTAAATGTAAATCTAAGAGATAATCATGAATAAAACATTAAACTTTTTTCATTTACTTTACTACTGCCATCATCCTAAGCTGCCTGAGACATTTTTCTTTTCTCTCCTCTTTTCTAAATTTATTCCGTCCAAGTAAAAATAATTCCGGTGACAACAACAAACTGGCTTTAGACATCCCAGCTATATATCCAATAAAAGACAAATAGCCATCGGGTCAAAGAGTAGGTAGTGCAGATAAAATGAACTAAAAGAGGACAACAACTAATGGAAAATTAAGAAATAAATGAATAGAAAAGTGATATTAAAACAGCTGCTAGTAAATACGAGTGACAGTTGTATAATGCGTACACTATGCTAGAGGTCAACGAAACTTGTTGGTATTTTAGGGCAATGACCTAATTATAGGTTGAACAAGGGATTCTTTAATAGGAAGACTAAATTTATCCTGGATTATCTTACATCCAGGGTTACTTAGCAACCATAAGTGGGGGAGACTGCTTGGTAGCTGAAAGGTACTGGTCATCCCTTTCACAGTCGATATACATATGTTCTATCGTTTTACAAGGCCCCCATTGCTGGCTGTAGGGCATTTATGTATATAAATTGTTGCCATAAATAACTTTACCAAGATTAATTGCAAATTGTAAAGAAAAGAAAATAAAATAAAATAAAATAAAGACAGTTCCCTGAAGTTAGAAAAATATTGTACGTCAAGAGATTAAATAGTACTTCCGGAAATAATTTTAATGCACAGCATTTTAAACATTTTAAACGTAAAGAAATAAGAAAGAAAAATTAATTTTTCATTCACTTCGTACTCACCTGCAGCATGGGCAAAAAGAAACACAAAAACTGTCCGAAAATCCAATTCTGTATGAGCATCACCATCAACGATATCGGCAACACGACGGCACACTGTATAAAATGGCAGAAAGCCAAGTTAACAATGAAAGCATGCGTCACATCCTTGTACAGACGATGATACATGATATATGCGATTATGGTGACATTCATAACGATACCCATCATGGCCAATATCGTATATTGTATGAGGAATATCCAGTAGAAATTCTTAATGCTTGCTATCAGCACAGGTCCATTGTAGCGATCGATGGCATTGGTGTCATTTATGTAGCCTCCCAGAAATTGTGCTATAATTAGGAAATATTTATCGGGCCCGTCTTTATCAACCGCATTTGACTTTTGATTATTATGATCCGCACTGGTACTGGCAGCCATATGGTACTCCACGGTTTCGTTGTGATTCGGTTGTAGGGACGGTAAACTTAAGGGTAAGGGCGGTGTTAAATTTACGGGTGACGTCATGGTTGCCAACTTGCCAGCTTGTAGAGGATGGAAATGTGCTGAAAAAGAAAAAGAAGAGAAATTACAATTCATGTTCAATGTTTTCGAATTTTTTTGAAGACTTCCAAGTACACAAGTGAACTTATACAAATGTGTGCAATTCTGTACAATTGATTGTAAATTTTAATAATTTAAATCTTGTCATATACATACTTATGTATGTAATCATTTAATTGATGCATATAATTATTGATTATTTATGGATTTTAATTGAATTGTCAATTAAGTTTCATTGTCAGTTTAACTAACGACTTATTTATTATTGAAACAATTAAACTATGACATCTCGTACACAAGTATTGTACATAAATTGTTATTTAGTTCGTTTATAACAATTGTTTTCAATGTTTTGTTTATAATTATTTAAATTAACTTTTAGAATTACAATAAAAAAGATTGTATATTAATTAATTACTACAGGATTGTATGCTAATGTATGATTGGACAAATTGTTTTACAGTGCCTGTTGGTTAGTTAGAGGCAAATGTTATTGATGATGGCATAAAATCATTCAGTTTCAGACTTAATTATATCTGTTAGTAAAAGATTATGACCACAATTCTAGCATAAATCAAAATTATTCGAAAACTAACATTTACAAGGAGATACAAACTTCCAGTAGCTGGTTTATAAGCGTACTGGTTTATAAGCGTTGGCTTCAAAGCATGGCAATAGCTTTAAGGGCATTCGACTGGGCCTTATTTAAACCAACTTATGATTGCAATTAATGTAATGTTTGCTATTAATTTATATTTGCATCGAAATCATATCAAACGAACTGAAAAATGTAATCTTTCTCAAGTGGCATTTACGCATAATATTTGTAGTCTTTGTAATCTTTCTAAAAATAAATTATATAAATAAATTTTCAACCTACAACACTTCCTGACTTGTGCAGCACAACTAATGTAAGTGGGCCTCTGTGTAAGCACCCTTTTTTCTTTCGATCATTCAAGGAATTTTTTTATGTTTCTTTTTTTTGGTGTTAAATAAAGCAAAGAAACTTCTTTCATTCATTAGATGCCATTCATACACATCATCAATGTATGTACGTACACATGCATGCCTGCATTTGTAGCAACCATTTGAGGCATTCCAAATGGACGACAACACTTCACTATGTATTCATGTACAATTTCATTCTGGAATTTGATTTAATGAATGATATATTGCTGCAGAAGAGAAAAATTATTGCCATACATAACATTCATTACTGTGTGTGTGTGTGTGTGGGGTTTTTTTTACCACACACATACATAAATATTTTCAGATGCCATAGAAAGTAGAGTATAGCAAAATGATTATGTTCATTATTATTATGTATCATATCATATCATATGATATCATATCATGGCACTGCATTATCATTGTTGTTATTGTTTTATGAGTTTTATGAGCATAATTATCATTGTCATTGCAATTATTATCACCATTATGTACAATGAATGCATGAATGAATCCACACACAACATATTTTCTAATTTCACAAAACCCCAACTCTGGTTAGTTTCCTTTATTTTGCTTTCGTTTTTTTTTCTTTCTTTTTTCTTACCACAGTGCAATTACTAACATGCAACAGAGTACATAGAAGTAGAACGAGAAGTTGATAATAACACTGTGCTGCTTGTAACAACACATCACCATCACCATCACCAGCCATGAGTAGCAATTGCATTAGACTTGATGGCATCGGTTTCAATTTGTGTTTCGTTTTTTTTGCGGACAATTTTTCTTTTGACTGCGTTTACTGGCTTCCTTTGAGGTCCATCGAAATCCTTTCCCGTTACCATCCCTTTGGTTGATTATTTTTCCACTGTCGCTTCCATATGTCTTCTGCATGTGTTATGCGTTACTGTGCGCAAGAATGCGTGCGTTTGATGTTTCAGTTTTTAGTTCCCCTAACTTAGTTTTTCTCAATAATTTTTCATTAAAGTCATCGCTTAGCAAGATAACCCAGCATACAACACTGCTTTCATTAGAGATTATGAAAACCATTCGATTCTAATATTTATTTTTTATTAATGAAATCTTATTCGTATTTTTTATATTCTTATTGAAAATTACCAAATAATTTCCTTTCTTCATTAGTTTTAATTAAAAAAAATTAAGAATAATTTATTGTACCAATAAATATACGATAGTTTTCGATTGAAAAGAGTTTTCTTTCAGTGTATATTCAACGTAATTTTTTAGTGCAAAATATGCTTTTGTTTTCTGCTTACAAGGGCGGCAACACTGCGTTTCTCCAAATGATTCTGTCACAATATTTTTTCTGCTGTCAAGCTGCTAATCATTGTGATGATGTCCGTAACATTTTTCCTACATTCTAATGGCACTGACAAGCATTAATGCAATACAAAAACATTTCTTCACAATGGAAGACATTCATGTTGAATGTAAAATAAAAATTAATTAAAAAAAAGCAACGAATAATAATACTCTCTATAGTTTCTTTTGTAATATTTCTTTTTCATATAAAAGTTTTTTTTTTATTTTTTGTAAATTTATTTTAAAGTAACATTCGAATGCAGTGGCAAATTCATTTGGCAATTATTTTTGGTGCTTCAAAAAAGTCTTTTACAGAGAAATGAAAATGAACAGAAAATAAAAACTCGTCGAAATAATCACAACATCAAATGATGGAGAAATGTTATTCGAAATTCTTTTGTTCATTCTCATTCTAGTTTACGCTCGTTTTCTTAATCTCTTATTTTTATTTTTTTAATATATTATTAACTTTTTTTTTTATAATGATTTTGGTTTTTAAATAATTTTCTTTTGTACACAATTATTTTTTATTACAGGAGAAAGGAAAGAGACACACATACTCGAAGTTTACTTATGAAACTGAATAGAGTAACTCCAATAGACGACCACTTGTCTACTCGGATAAGAATCATATCCTTATTATAGCAAGACCCTTAGTATCTTTCTGAACTCTTACCTGAATTCTACTTATGTCTTACCCTAACATATTCTTCGAAGATATTTATGACGAGTAATACAGAGAAAAGTAAAGATAGAAGACCAGAAATGGCCCATTTTAACAATAAACGCACAAACTTCAAAATGGGTCTGAATTAAAGAGATATATGTAGCTCCTTACGGAGCTCCGGACATGCTTAGTAATTGGTTTCTCACACCAATTATGTTATGTGTGTTCATTTTATCCACAAGTTTAAAGTCGACTCCGAACGACAGATTTTTGAGAAACTTTTCATGGCAATTTTATTTGACGCTCAGAGTGTTTGCCAGAAATCTGTTGAGAGGAAGTCGTCGAAGAAATATTTTTTCGTATTTCATTAGGTTGGAGAAGTCTGAGCTGAGATTTGAATCCTGGCCTCATGTCTAATACGCCAACACACTACCGAATACACTACGGCGACTTCTGTGGTGTAAGTGTGCCGATTTGGTCCGACTACAATTCTTTCGTAACCTAACTTTAATCCAAATTATTTCTGATTTAAAAACCATACTTTAGAAAGAAATTCGAAAGAAAATTCGCATTGAAAAATAAAATATCCTGGATAACTAAATTACATATGAACCTTTCCCATGTGGAGGATCATAGCTTGCAAATATTCGTAGAAAAACAGAAAAAAGAGAAGAGAAGTAAAGAAAATATTTAAAAAAAAAACTAAAGAAAACAAGTAAAAGTAATCTCATTTGATACAATTTCTGTATCATCATCTACTGTCAGACATTTATAAATCGCAGGTTTAGTTTCTATTTCTAACGGTAGCAATAACAGTAACAAAAATATATTCGATTCGAAGGAAAGCATTTGAAAGGGATACAGAACGAGAATATAAAACAAAAGTGAATAAAAAATTAATTTCTTAGAATAAAAAAGATAGTATTTTGCTTTAAGTAGCTTATATTCGCAGAATTTATTTTTTTCTTTCGTGTAAAAGAGTAATTCAAAGAGTACTTCATAGAAAACACAACCGCAACATATGTTTATTGCATTACGCAACACATTTACAGCACAGCACAAGACAGCACCAGATGCAACATGAGTTTAATTCTGTAAAACATTTCGAACAAAGAAAAACAGAAGGTTTTCTAAAATAAAATATAAAAACACACACACAACCTGTTTAGAATCCACAACTTGTCAGTGAATTATCTTTTTTTTTTTGGTTTTCATTTGCCCATCATTTTTATTTCTTTAAAAAAGAAACAACAACAACAACTACAGAGAAAAATACTTTAAAAGAAGCCACATCATATCCCAAACCAAGAGGTTCATTAAACTCCATCCAAAACTACTGGCATTTTGAGCCAACTCGAAAGAAAAAGCGAAAAAAAGAGAGAATTCTCACATGCACACCCAACACAAACTCTCTTTGGATATGAAGATATGCATTTGTATGAGTAGAACTGTTTGTTTCCGTTTCCCTTAAGCTAGACAGACATGTGAGTACATGACTGCTGAGAGATTTCTCTCCTTCTCCTTCCCCTTCTCCTTCTACTTCTCCTTCTTATTTTTTTTTGTTTTGTTACAATGTATTTAAGGCGAGAATGAATGTATGCATGAATGTGCAGTTATATGTATGTATGTATGTATGTATGTAAATGAATAAATTACATTTCACTAATACACAGTCCATGTATAAGCACACATATACAGCGTTTGTTAAATATTCACGAGAGTAATAAGAATATAAGAAGAGAAAGGAAACTTTTTAAGTTTACAGCGTTCTGGCTACAAATATAGTGTAAGGGGAAAAATATTTTCATAAATAAAATTTCATTGTATGAAATAAAAAAGGTAAGATGTAAAAAAATTCATAGACTTTGGAATGTATTACGATCCGCAGATCTGTTCCTTTGTAAATAATGTTAAGAAATCTGTATTAGCCTATGCAAAGTATACTACAACTGAGAACCCACTGAAATGTACAAAATAGTTCCTGTTTACTGCATCTGATGCGTAAGACATTTCTACTGGTTTCTGCTACATAGTTTACTCTTATTGATTCACATACATAATTGGCCTTTACAACCCTTCAGTCAGGAATACGACCTAGCTTCTCACACCACTCAGGTTGTGTGCGTTAATTTTATACATGAGTGGCGGGACCTACAGTTTTAAAGTCGACTCCGAACGACAGATTTTTTGAGAAGCTTTTTCATGGCAATTTTTACTCTCAGAGTTTTTGCCAGAAATCTGTTGAGAAGAAGTCGCCGAAGAAATATTTTCATATTTTCGTTTTGATGTCTGACCTGGGATTCGAACTCGGGCCTTTCGTCTAATAAGCCAACACACTACCTACTAGACCACGGCGACTTCTTCGACTTAGCTGTCGAAATCAGTGTGAAAAGTGAGTAAATATCCTTCAAAATCTTCATAACTCTAGGTAGAAATCATAATTTCAATTTATTGGGGGGCGTAAAGCTAGGAAAAACTTCTTCTTAACCGGGCGAAGACAAGGTGAACCTTGACTCATAAACCTTTTCATGGTGGTCTTTGGACTGTAGTCCTCATATCAGTTAAGCATCATGTAGAAGCCACAGGCATTGATACTTTGAATACCAGTAGCCACAACAGACTAAATGGTAAAATAATTTTTCGTCAGTATTTCCACTACTGGTAAGAACATAATGAACAAATTTTTTACAAAGCAGCCTGGCAGATTTTACTCTTTACAAAACTTATAAAAAAAATTTGCACCAAATCCTTAAAACGGAAACAAAAGTACAAGGAAAGCCTTTATATTACCAAAATAGAGGTAAGATTTAATATTGCTAGAGATCAACAAGAGCATTGTTTTGATATATCAGGGAAAAATTGTATAGTAAAACCATTCCGGGTAGATGTGATCGCTTTTGTAGAGAACCTAAGATCGACCGTCCGAAGAACCACATAAAGCTAGGAATTGTAACTTGAAGCAGACATCAGATACTATAGCTTCCATCACCTACTGATCGCAATCATACTGAGAGCAAACAACACAATAGATCGCTTCTGTTGGAAGAGAACATTTTACGATGACTAATTAAGTAAATTGTACGCTGTGAGGATATATCCTGCACTAGTTCCACATTGTTTAGTTTTTTAAGAGCTTCACATTAGCTTATTTTGAAACCTGAACCCACTTCAAAAGTTGAAATATCCATCTTTAAACCAAGTTCCTTCCCAGGCGACGATATATATATATTTTTTAATTTCTTTCTATTCAAAGCCGACATTTTTAACAATCTTTTCCCCCAACCTATACATTAAGCCACGATAAAAATAATAGTTGTAGTAGTACACAGGCCGCATAATAAAACAAAAACAAATTAAAGATCGTAAATTTGACGGAAATGGGCGCTTAAGGCAAATCTAAATCATCATCATCACCATCAACATCTGAACACATTTGGACCTGAACTAAAAGCCATGTGTAACTACCACAGGACTATAAAAAAAATGTGGCAAACGACTATAAAAAAACAAAAACAACATCAACTATTTTGGACACAAACCGAAACATAAAAAACAGGAAAACATGGCAAAACATGATTGTCTCGAGCCTTATTTCGTATGATAAATGATGTGGCATGTTTTTTTTTTTTGTTGGTCTGTCTTGGCTTGTCTGTACGTGTCCATTTTGGTTGCATTATACACATACATACATGTCTGTGGCAAGATAATCATGTACCACTTACATTTACATTCACATTTACATGCACATGAGGAGAGAGGGATAAGATAAATTTGGCTCTGTGGCCAAGAAGTCTTTGTGGACATGAATTTCGGTTTTTAATTTTTTACATTTTTTGGCATGTGTGATAAATGTTTTCATCTGAAATTTATATTTAAAACTTAATTTAAGTCAATGGGCCATGTCCTTCCATTTACATATATACATGCATATATACAGACATACATACGTATGTCAACAATAAATTATAAGAATTTATTTTAAATTATTATCGTGTATTCATTTATTTATATGTACATACTTACATACATATATGGAATGTGATAAGTACATACTATTCTGTTGCTTAGGTTTCCAATTGATCTCGTTTGGACATTGAACCTGGTATACTAGAAATGTTGTGTCATTAATGAAGAGTCAAGCAATGGTCAAAAGCAAGAGCGTTCGTTAGTTTATGTGATAAATACGTCGTTAATTAAAAATAGTAGTGATTATTAGTCTAAATTTTTTTACATGTGCGTTGTATTATTACCTTAGGATCTGCTACAGATGCTTAAAAAACTTTTCTGTTCTTGGAACATTAAATTTTTAAACAAAAGCTACAAAAACAAAACAGTGCAGTAAACAAACCTGTTTACAAATTATCGTACTACTCAATATAAACACCAGCATAAAAATGGTAAACAAGTAAACAAAACACACAAACAACAACAATGAATGTAAACAACGATGTTTACATTTATAGAGATTTCGAGAAGGTGAAGTCATGAACATTCGCCTTCAAGAACATTCATCAGACTGTTTACGCTGCTGTATAAAAGGCAAGACAAAGCATGCGACTGAGTTAGTGAAGTTCAGTCAGTCTTGTGTGCGGTGCGTTTGAAGAGAGGAATCGTGGTTTAAAGTTCTCCGTTACAAAAATCTGTATAATAATTGTCTAGTAAGTGTTATTATTTATGCAAACGTATGAACAGAGGAATAACAAAAGAAAGCAATTATTGTTGTTTACATAAAATAGTGAACAGTGGCGCACAGAATTGTGCGAATAATAAAGAATTCTAACTAAAAGTAAACACAAATCTGTTTTTATTTTATTTACAGTCTATGAGCTCATATTTTAAACGTTTTTAAAAGTAAAGACGTAACAATATATATTCCTGCTGTCGCTTAATGCAATACAACCACGTTTTATTAGTTGATACTGAAACCTTATTTAATGGCTACAGTTTATTGTAATTGCTCGTATTGAAGTGCGTCTGTAAAAGCATTGAATAAAAATTTATTTTTTATCTTACGCTTCAAAAAATCGCCATAAAGATTTATCAAATTAAAGTAAGAGAGTCGCAGCGCAGCAACACAATGACAGTAATAAACCAACCTAACGTTGATTTTTATGATGGCTGGCACAATATTGTATGACAGTTGAAGACAATTGACAAGACAATAAAGACAATGGGCACAGAGACAGCGACAGAGTACAAGAAAAGAAAGAAATCCAAAATATTTGGTTCCGAAATAACTTGTTAACAACGGAATAACAAAACAATTGAAAATTCCAAGAATTTCTTATCAACAACCACGAATACAGTAAACGAGAAACAGAAACTGCGTCTTATGAACTTGAAAAAAGAAAATAAGAATTCGTTTGAAACGCATATTTCTCGTGACCCCTCTAATCCACCAGCACTGTCATATTGAAAATTCAGAAGGTAAAGAAATATTTTTGAAATGTATTTGAGCAGCAACAATAAAAGCAACATTTATACAGGAATACTTGGATAGGCACACATACAAACGCCACGACGATATTACACACCCACGTGTGCACACATACATACATACATGGATAGCCAGTTTGATTTATAAGTCTTGACATCGATTGCATCGGTTTATTGTCATTTTCCGATTTCCTTTTTTATTACTTTCTCTCTCCCACTCTGTCTCTACATATTTCTCTCTCGCAAGAGTAAATATAATGTAATGTGATGTAAAGTTGTAGAAGTTTGAAGTGTCGTCCTAAGGTAAAATCTACAGTACATCTATGGATTATCGCTGTACATTAAGCAGACTCGAAAGCTTATATTCGTCGTATGATGGACATTTTTGAAATGGATTTTCTATTGTCGAGAAAAATTAATTCAAAAGATTCTATCGAATTTTGTACGTAAAGGGAAGTTATGTGAAAAACACTTCAAACATTGACAGTGATGACTGTCAAGTTCTCCTACAAGACGGAAGAAGGTGGTTATTATTATTGAGGAAACTCATTGTGGATGTGCCAAACCATACACAATTGATGAAAATGTGCGAGTTGCCTTAAACGAGCTTAAAAATATTTATGGAGTCGCGATTAGAAGAAATTATCTTTATATTGTCACATGTCATCTACTTATGAACTTAATTCGAACAGAAATAACTTTTTTTCGAGTATGAATAGCTGAGATTGAATGTTTTTTTCTACATACATGCATACATAATTGGCCATTACAACCCTTTAGTCAGGATTACGACCTAGCTTCTCACACCACTCATGTTGTGTGCCTTAAGTTTAGACATGAGTGGCGTGACCTACAGTATAACGTCGACTTCGGACGACAGATTTTTGAGAAACTTTTTCATGGAAATTTTATTTACTCTGAGAGTTTTTGCCAGAAATCTGCTGAGAGGAAATTGCCGAAGAAATATTTTTTTTCATATTTCGTTTTGATGTCTGATCTGGGGTTTGAACCCGGGCTTTACGTCTAACAACCGAAGTAGAAGTAGGTAGACTACGGCGACTAGGTGTGATTGAATGTTTTTTTCTATACCTGAGACTTAGCTCTCTCTCATAGAAATCGAAGCGATTATAATGACTTTTGTAAAGAGACGTGCCTAAATTGTTGCAAGCCTATGAAGAAAGTTGGAAACAAGCTTGGACATCGAACAAAGTCTTGTGACACCTTCGAGTTAAGTCTCGTTTGATCGGAAATTCCGATTCGGAATACATCTTGAACAACTCAGTTATCAAGATCGCTAGGAGAGATTCATGTAAACAGAGCCAATATTTTTCAACAAAGCAGCACTGTGTTAAAACTTTTTGATTTCAGATCTTAAAAAACTGGAAAAGGGTTTTTTGATAGTTTTCAAGGTTAGTTAGTCCGTTATTTGAAACCTTATAGCATGAAATTAGTAGCATTGCTGGTACATAATCTGGGCCGCGATAAATTTTGTGTACACAGACTTTCGTTGGTGATGTTACAATTGCGCAAAGTCCGTTGAACAGAAAAATTCAAGTTTACCACAGAAGTCGAATAAACAATTTCATTCAAAAGCCCGAACATGCCGATACTGATTTAATTGAAAATCTATCATACTCCTAATAGGGACCCCCACCTACTTACATACATACAGCCTGCTGTGTCTACTGAATATTTTAAGATTTAAATTATTTACACACAAAAATTACTTAAAATGGTCGTATGTAATTGAAACTGAGCAATTGTGTTCATGTTTTATGTAAATTTTACTCATGTAATATGTTAATGTAAAATGTAAATAAAGTCCCCTGCAGGGATGTGATGTACATACGATGTAGATATGGGTAAAAAATAGAAAATAAAAGTATTTTGGATTGGCAAAATTGATTGCCTGTTTTGAATAATTTGGCAAAGGGAAGCATGAACAAAATTGCAGACACATGTTTTCTAAATTTAAAAAGCAGACACCCATTGAACTTTCTCTTGGAAATGCTATTGAACGTATGCACGTGTAGTTGAATCATTACTAATGATGGTGAATCTAATCTCCAAGGGATTGCTAACGATGCTAATGATTGGCTAAGCATATGGAATCCTTAAAACAAAAACAAACAAAAAATAAAACGAAATCACCTTCAAAATACATTTCTTTTGCAAATTCTTGGACCACTCCTTAACTCACTCTCAGCCTGTCAGTCATAGTTTTTCTGTGTGAAACAATCAACTTTTTATGAACTTTATCTCTTTTGATTCGTGATGAATTTTCCAAGTAATGCGGTTTCCAATTTCCAGGAACAAACCAAATTGGTTTGATGTTGCTCGTTCAGTTGCCAGCATTGACTGGTTAAAAGTTAATTTCATTTACAATTTCTAAATGCAAACGGCAAGGCAAGTAAGTTTCTCTTTTCAAACAAATTTTCAACTTAATTAAGCCTGTTCATTTCGCAGCTACCATCATCATCATCATCTACTCATCATTTATTCTCTTTGCCGTACAACCATTATCAGTCAAGTTGTGTTGTCTCAAGTGCCGTATTTTGCATATTTTGATGATTCAAGGGAAGAAACTAAAAACTTTTCAGCATTTCTAATCACTGCGATTAAAAAGGGGGCGATCTGTGTCCCCTTTTACGTAGATTTCCATTTGATGCTATAGTTTCAAGGAATTTTAATTGTGACAGGATGAAATCAATTTTTATTTCTCCTCTCATATATCTCTGCCATCAATCATCCATCCCTCCATACCACTTGACTCTTGTACTCATCTGTATTTAACTTGTGGAAGTTGGTTTGTTTCTGCGTGTTTCTAAAACTTTTTAACAAACCCACGTGTGGTTTTATTGGTTTCTTGTTAAAGGATCTCAAAAAGTAAAGTTTTAGTTTTTAAAACTTAATACACACACACACACAAAACAGCAGCAGCAGCAGTTTGATTGAATTAACTTTTGTAGACCATCTTCGTTACTGTTGGCGATGCTTTGCTAATTGAATTGAATTCGTTTGCATGTTTGAATGAATGTATGAGTACTTTGAGTTTGATTGAGTTCAATATTTGAAAAGGTTTTCCATTTAATTTTTTTGAAAACGCCTTTGGGTTATGTATTAAATAATAGTTTAATATCAAATAAAAGGAAACTTCTATCCGAATTCGTTCAAGTCTTAAAACTTTCATTGAGAAAGATTTGGACTGTGAAAAAAGGAAAAAAATATACAGTAAAAGAATATCGTAACAATGTCCGTGAGTAATAATGCATTATACTCAAAACAGGGGAAAGGAACGGTAAACTAATACGAGTAACTTTCGTCGCTCAATTTCCTTTACAAAACTTGTAATCAATAACCTTTGTGTAAAATTTTAAAGCCTTTTGAAAATTTTATCAATCAATTGATTTAAAATGCAACAAGAGCTGCTCAGTACAACCGATTACCGTATTCATGACAAAATGATTCTCAATCATCAATTGGTATTTAAGATATTGACTCTGTTTTAAACAAATATTTACACTCGTACGAGAACATGTAAGAAAAGCAAGAAGATTTCAATAAATCATTACCGTATGCATATAAATTACGGATCATGTTTATAAATTAATTTCTATTACCACTTTCTTAAAAGTAAAGTTCATTCACCTAGAATATCAATCATTTTTGCTTGAAAGTCTCTGCTGTATGCCGCTTCAAAGAAAGAAAGAAAGAAAAAAACACTTCTTTGGTTTTGGTTTGAAAGATTTTTTTCCCTTGCCAAACAGTATCAATTTTCTTGTCCTTCTAAGAAAAGAATCCTTAAAAATATTTTTTAAAGAAGAGAAACAATCCTTTCATTACACAATAAACGAATAAATCGGAAAAGAGAAGAGAAGCGAATAGAAACCCGAAATCATGTTGTTTGTTAAATACAAAACCGGTATAAATTTTAACGGTTGAATAATTTTTTGATTGCATTTTAACCCCAAAGATTTTCAAGGATATCAAAATCACATCTTGTTTTGAACATTTTTTTTTCTTTTTTTCTTTTTTTGTTTTCCAAGAATATTTTCATGTTTTGCTTAAGACGTTTGATATCAAAAAATGTAAACAAAATCCCACACAATCTGAACTCAAAACAAAAACTTTGAAGTGAAACTTGGAAACAAATTTGCATCTTTGCCAGACGTAGAGGGTCAATGCAAACCAAAGTGTGGGATATGGTTTCATTAGCTAAGATATGGATAAGTTCTCTTAGACATTTTAAAGCCTGTCATCTGTAATCTCACAGATTGAAGAGACACATTTCGTTCATATGCAGGACAATAAACTCAAGAGATTTAGGCATCTAACAATTAGTTATAAATACAATAAAATTTCCAGTTAATTCACATTATTAATGTGATTTTAAATTAAAAAATGGGTATAACTGTAGAAAGCGGAATCCATAACACTGTATACTGTACCCTAGACCATGCACTGTTAGTACACAGATCGCCATATAAGATCGTAAGGTATACATCTGGCCTACAGTTAGTTTAGTAGCTCTTATGATAGCATACAGCCCCAATAATTACTGTTACCGGATCATAGTGAAATTGTACCGAACAGAATTCGTTTGAAACTAGCATTAGTGCGGTCATATGATCAAACTTGATGACTTAATATTCATGGTGGCTTGGTATTTGTTCATGTACTTACAATATGCGTTTAAAACTATTTGTCTAACAATGACTTGTATATTTCCATTCACAGGCATTACAGTTCAGACTGTGCCAAGTCCAATTACCATTCCTTTCGATTGATAGACAAAATTGTCATCAGTACAGCAAACGACTTTCTCGAGAAATGAGCACTTTTTTCCATATGTTTCCAGAAAGTGGTTCTTTCGCTAATAATTGAAGACGTTCACATGAATATGGTCGTATACGAGACATAACTACACAGGTACAAACATAATTCGTCATTACTATCCTTCAGTTAGGATTACGACCTGGCTTCTCACACCACTTACATATGTTGCGTGTGATAATTTTATACATGAGTGGCGGGACCTACAGTTTAAACGCGATTCCGAACGACAGATTTTTGAGAAACTTTTCATGGCAACTTTATTGAATCTTAGAGTTTTTGCTAGAAATCTACTGAGAGGTAGACGTCGAAGAAAAAAAATTGGGGTCGGGGGAATATCACCCGCAGAATCACAAGAAAACCCCCTCTTGAGAAAAAAGTTCTACTCAATGAGGAACATGGGGCCTTGACATCATACTCTTCAACTCATTCTATGACTTTCTTCTCGCAGTTGCCTTACGGTCAACCCAGTGTTTTTATTTGAGAAATAGTTGCCATTTATTCTTTAGTTTCTGGTAATATCACCTTGTGTCCTTTGGAGTATACGTGATGTGACAAGTTCACCTCATCAATATTAGGCTTGTGTTTAATTTTACTTCCCCAACTGCCCTCGTATATTTCATAGTGAATTTATAAAAAGAGCTAATTGGGTTTTTATCTCTTCAGTGACTGTTTTATCTTAATTACACATTTTCGCAAAACAAAAATACTTGAATGTGTAGCATCCCAAGGGTTAAATTAAAATGTTATTTTATTACGAACAGTTTTAAAGCTTTTAATATCCTGCACTAACTTTATATTATTTTTAGGCATTTTCCGGGTTAAATTAAAAACAAATTTAACGAATTTAATTTGATAACAAAAATAAAACAGTTTTCAAGCCTTTGAAGAATATTAACAAACACACGTTATGAAAACAAATTTGTTTTGTAAACAATCTATCAACTAAAGCTATCGAATAAATTTTAATTTTTATTATTCCACAGGCTAAAAAATATATATTCAATTCGGAAAGTGTACAAATATTAAGAGAAGAGATGATGTCTGAAAGGCTGCTACAAGTGTTTTTTGGCAAATTGAAGTGAATTCTGCAAATTCAAAATGAATTGCCGACAAACACAATTGCGTCTAATCAATCAAAGGAAGTACAAAAAAAAAAAAACAAAAAAACAGTAATAAGAGAACAAATTAAAATCAATTAAGTGTGTGTCTGTGTGTCTATTATTTAATTAAAATTTATTGTTTAATCATCACTCCAGATCAAGTACAAGAATATTAATGCGTTACGCATAATTAATATTGATTTCATAGCACACATACACCAAATGCCATTAATTTCAATAATGGACACAAGAATTTTTGGTCCGATTAAGTAATTTGGGTAAACGTCTGCAATACGTAATCGAAATATAAGCATGAAAATGCCATCCGCTTACTTCATGGTGCTGTTGAACGGTGGAAAAAGTTATTTTCTTCGATAAAATTTTATTGGTTTCCAAAATGTTAATATAGCGACAGCATCGGCATCGTTGGCAACAAGTTTTTTTTTATGTCTTCAATGCAACTTCATCTGAAGCACAACATATGTCCGCCGAAGATTATCCTGATCATTTAATATTTGATCTACTGATTGGAACATATTCTAGTTTAAAGTGTTTCAGTTCAGCCAAAGAAGTTCAATGCTCATTTGAATGCAAACAAATTGACCACGATGCTGATTGAGGCGTTAAACGTTACTGGCGGTAAAAAATGGATTCACTATGTCAACTCAAAATGCAAAAAATTGTGAGACGCGAATCAGTGATGAAATCAAATACCCAGATTGCCAAGCAAATTATCAGTGTTTGAACAGATCCTCTAAGTAGCATACTGACAAAAACTCGGGGAGTTTGACCCATTGCACATAACGTCCTTAAGAAGAAAGGATACAAGAGGGCATAGGAAAAAGGAGAGGAAGTAGAAAGGGAGAATGGCAAGCGAAGGACTTACATAGACCAAACAAAACAAAAAGGGGAGAACGCGGCTACTCTGATGAAGTCTTACAATTGGTACCATTCAATGTATGAGTGCAGTAATGAAGTTCACTTTCGATGGCCTAGCACATCAACAGTTAATAACAACGTCGGGCAGCATTGAACCTGAAAGGAAGAAATGCAGGGTTGATGTTATATTGTGTTTGCGAAGACAAAAAAAAACATTTCAAGCAAAACATTGCAAAACAAATACCAAACTAATGTCTTAGTCATCATATTTAAAAGGGTTGGCTGCTGTAGCTGTACTCCATATTGAAAAGAAATATTAATGAGACCCAAAGACTGCCTTTACATACAGCCTAAGTGGACAACCTCCCATGTAAGTGGAAAAATTTAATTCCACTTTGGGCTATATACATACTTATACCCTTCTGCAAGTTTATTATTATTTTTCATTATACGATACATTCTTATTTCCGCCTTTTTAAATAAATTTCTTTATCAAAAATTATGAATTTTTAATCGTTGTTTAATATCGTTCTCATGCACTCAATCACACATCCGTACGAAAAGCAAACAATGCAAATTGCCTTGATACACGTGTTCGCCAGCCATGCTACTTTTGATTCCTGGAGAAACTGACCATAAAGCATTATTTAAGCATGATAAAATGCCTTCCACTTGTTTAAGTTTAATTAAAAATTTTCCCAACACATGGCACCGTCAAACTGTATGCTGGCTTTTGTTTTAAACTCAAAGACGACATACAATTTTGACCCCCGCCCCCCTGGTCCATACTATTGGTAAGCTTATCGTATATGACATGGAGGGAGGACAAAAAGACGGATGATACGTTTAAAGAACAATTTCATAATGGTTTCCCTTATCAGTTCAATTAAATATTTTACGGCATTAATCTCTGCCAATAATTTATTCAGGCCATGGAAATTATTGTGTTTTTCTTCGACAGGAATTTTTAAAATTAAAAAAATTTTAAAAAGACTTTAATAATCGCTTTAATGTGTCAGCACGTTTTTGTCCGTGTGAGTAATCAAATTTTAATATGAATTTAAATTCATATGTTTTGTTTCACATACTTCCGGCTGTAAATACGAAACTTCTATGAGAATGGTAGAATGAAATATATTTTCTTACAAAAATTAAAAGAAAATATTTAAACAGTAAGGACCTTAAAATATTTTAAGGCACTTTCGTTTTGGCTGAAAGAGAAATTCAATTATAAATTCCTCTGAAGATGTTGTTGTTGGCGAAAAGATTTTGGACCAACCAAATGCCTTTTCAGGCTGTAAACTTCATAGTTGGTATTCGTATTATTTTAATCAACAATGCAACGATAAATATTATACATGCTCAGTTATCGAAGCAGGGATAGGATACGGATATTATAGTATTCTCTAGGAATCTTAATATATTTTCAGAATATGGTGCAACTTTATTTAAGGTCTTCGTCAACATCCTGACTGTGATCAAGGCTCTGGATTAATTCCTTTAGTTGCTTTATTTCCTATAGGAAGAGTTAAGTTCTTACTAACCATCTTCATCTAAATCGGTTTCCATTTTTTTATTTTATTTTTCCTGTTCTATTCTTTGTTTAGTTTCGCTTCTGTTAATTAAGTTTTATTGTAGTAAAGCACATACAATCTGCCTTTTTATATGAAAATTGATTGGATTCTTGCAGTTTGTGTAAGATGAGGAACTTTACTAATAGAATTCTACTCTTTCTCCAGCAATGTAATAGCAATGCCGTTCTTTCGTATAAAGTTCGTTGCCATTATTTTATCGGTTAGCTCAATTATATCGCACGACCGCTATGACAATGTGGTTATTATTGTAACTAAAGTCGGACAGTAGAATATTAATGCACTGATAACACTTAGAAGAAGCACTATACATACATACATACATAATTGGCCATTACAACCCTTCGTCAGGATTACGGCCTAGCTTCTCAACACCACTCATGTTGTGTGCGTTAATTTTATACATGAGTGGCGGGACCTACAGTTTAAAGTCGACTCCGAACAACAGATTTTTTGAGATGCTTTTCATGGCAATTTTTACTCTCAGAGTTTTTGCCAGAAATCTGCTGAGAGGAAGTCGCCGAAGAAATACTTTTTGTATTTTGTTTTTGATGTCTGGCCTGGGATTCGAACTCGGGCCTTTCGTCTAATAAGCCAACACACTACCTACTAGACCACGGCGACTTCAGAAGAAGCACTATAGTCTCTTAAAAGTCTGTTAAACATCTGGATATCATAATTGATGATTAAACTGTAAGAGTTTCTCACACCACTCATGTTGTGTGTGTTAATTTTATGCATAAATGGCGGGACCTACAGTTTAAAGTCAACTCCGAACGACAGATTTTTTGAAAAAGTTTCCATGGTAATTTGATTTACTCTTAGACAGTTTTTGTCTGAAATCTGCTGAGAGGAAGTCGCCGAATACATATATATTTTTTTCATATTTCGTTTTGTTCGAGATGTATCGCCTGGGGTTTGAACAGTGGCCTCCGACTAATATGCTAACACGCTACCTACTAGACTACTGCGACTTTAATACTAGCAATGAATATTCTAACGTGTAAATAACTGCAAAACACACCACATCATCCGTGGACCATTAAATCAATCCGGTAAATCTGTCCATCTTTAAGGTTTGAATCCATTGCCACATTAACGAAAATAAACTGCATTTTATGCTTTAACACGTTTAAATCTTTAAGTTGAACTTCTTTTGGTTTTCTTTCATTTCCTTCACATGACACGTAAACCCAACTGCTGTTTCACTTTATTAAACTCAAACAGCGTTACTGTCGCGTATGACATACATACATCCACTGCCTACTGCAGCAGTTGCTTCGTTGCCTGCAGTTCAGTTTACTTTTCATTCTCTTTCAGTTCACTTCCAACAGTTTGTTTGTCATTTTTTTGTTTTTTACATTTTCTTTGTACTTTGGAGTCTATTGGCGAAGAATACCAAAAAAAAAGTGGAGTGAATGACCCGGCTGCTCGATGTTCTAAGAAGTGTAAAGCGAACGAGTTGATCAGTCATACGTTTAGTATTGGAAAGCTGAAATGAAAATAAAGAGTTCTGCAGTACATAAAAGCCACTTGCTTTACACTTTTCAACACTTGAATTGAATTTTATTGATTTTTAAACTTCTTCTTCAAGTCTTCTATTTTTTTTTTCAAAAATATGTTCAGCTATTGACTCGAAAAGAGAGAAAAAAAAGCTAAGCAAACGAAAAAACTTAAAAGGAAATAACATAGTAAGACAGAAGAAAAAAAACAGCGCCAGTTAAGGAAATCGAAGACAAACGGCCATAAAATATGTTTAACACTCACGAACGCATACAAATGCACACACAACACAAACATATACAAATGAACACATTCCTTTACAACCCATAAATCAATAAAAAGGCGTTCGTTCACGTCGAGTAAAAAACAAAATTGTGAGGAAGCAAAATGTAAAATTTTAAATGAAAATGTAGAAGAGAGAAACGAGAAAAGAGGGCCAACGATTGTCAGCCAATATTATTAGTGTTTGGCCGTAGGGAATTTAAGCACATTGAAATATTTTATAAAAACAAGAGGGAGAAACTGAAAAAGAAAACTAGAAAACAAAACTGCTCCCTAATGTGAGGAATAATAATGGGATGATTTCCTATCAGCAATTTATACATAAAGAAAGGGGGAGAACCTCTTCTCTTTAAAGGCACACTAGCTAGCTAGCAATGGCTTTAAGTGGCTCTATTAAATATTTATCCAAACCCATGTATTTAAAGCTATTAATCTAATACAACATGTAATAACACATGTGCTGCATTAAAACACAAAAAAAAAAAAAAGACACAAAGAAAGAGAATAACAAACGGGTGTTTGGGGGGTGGTAAAATAAATAGACGACAATAAATAATAATGGTAACGACCTCGACCCATTTGTAGTACAAGCAATTATTTTCTTTTTCCAGTTAAAAAAGAGAAAAAAACAAAAGTTCTATAAGAATTTAATGTCAGCAACTAAGGTAAGGTTAGATTATGGAGGATATTAGATCCGTATTAAAATCCATGTGATACACAACAATCCATTTTCTGGATTTAACAAGGTAAAATTGACGATATTGTATGTATAGTATAGCACAGGTTTCCATATGGAGCGTATGATTGATGTAAAATAAAGAAAAATTTTCCATACTCTCTGAACTCACTCCGTATATAGTTCATCTAATTTTCAATTATATGACCAGTAAGCATTGCCGCTGTGATCGAGATGACGTTACGATCAAGTTCGAGTAGCTGGTTGGTGCGCCTTCTATCCATCGAGGGCCAAGTGAGTCTAACAGTGGAGCAGGATTCTTCACTGCTCTCACAATTGAAGGAGTAGATCAAGGCTATGCAGTGGCATTAATATTCAATTAAATAGATTGAATTAAAAAGCTTTTTAAACAAAATTCTTAAAAATATCGTACGTTTAATCATGCGTTTTAACAACGAAACCAATTGTTTCATTTTTTTTTTCTCAAGTGAAGCATACATACATGCAAACAATTGTAATTGAAACCCTTTTATATCGTGTTCAATTTTATTATTTTCTTGATAAAAACAAAAGAAAAGCAAATATCGGTGGCTTTGTTTATTATTTTTTTAACACACCACTATTGACCATCCTACCAATCGAACAATCGAACAATTGAACAAGTCAACAAATGAAATATTAAATGGCATTTTAATGTATTAACATGAGCTTCAATACTTGTATTGTATTACATGGAATACAGCAAATACACAACGAAATAATAAAAAAAAACATTGAAAATGAAAGAAAAAATAAAAATCCTCTCGTAAATAATGAAGGAAAATAACATTGAATGTCGTGGCATGACAAGACGTCAACGTGAGGTCATGTAATAATGACTGTAACGATTGCATTACTTAATCCAACATTCAACGCTCAATTTTAACTAAAAATTATCGATAAAATTAAAACAAATGTTCGTTGCGTAATGTAGCCTTGCACTTCTAACGTCATAAAAAAAGGATGACAATACCAATACACACATGCATACATAATTGGCCATTACAACCCTTCAGGTCAGGATAACGACCAAGCTTCTCACACCACTTATGTTGTATGCGTTGATTTTATACATGAGTGGCGGGACCGACAGTTTAAAGTCGACTCCAAACGACAGATTTTTGAAAAACTTTTCATGGCAATACGTACAACACTACGGCGACTACAAATGGAAATTACCGACGAGTTTAATTAAACTTTAACGTTTTAGAAAGTTTTCAACCTACTGAAAAATCCTTAATTTCGGATTCATCATTATTACTACAATTGGGTAATTTTCATTCTTACAGAACTTAGTATACAAAACAGAGAATTTCCGGCTAGAGTTGTTGTACTAATTGAGTGACCTGGCGAATGACTGTGTAAATTATCAAAAGCGTCAATGCATCTGATGAAATATCGGAATGACTACTTAATTAATTGAATTCAGAGTCATGGGTCAATTAGTAGAAGAAGTTTAAATTAAATAAAAATGAAAATAAAAGTATCCTCTAATAAGAAATCATTTGAGCATAAAATTATAATTTTTTGCATGACAAACTTAAATAAATATGTTCTACTTTGTATATAAAAATTTTGAATACATTTTATTTGTATTCACATATTATTTCATTATTTTTATTTCAATTGCTAGTCTTAAATGTTGTTGTTTTTGTAACGTTCAGCTTCCCCGCTGTGGCATGTGAAACTAGAGATGGGTTTACACCTGGGTATTTACCCAACGCTGGGTATTTACCCATTTATACCCACTTTCATACCCGGGTATTTACCTAATTTCGGGTAAATACTTATTTGAATAACGAATACTCGTTGTGGGAGCGACGGCAACAACAATGCTGAAGCAACTAGAAACTTTACCGTTCCGAAACCTATGCTTGAGCCTCAGGTGCATAAAAAGAATTTGGTCCTTTTTTTCACAAATATTTTTTCCAAGCGATTAGTTAGTGAAATAAAGTGCGCGTATTGATAATTATATGTATTTCAAATGATGGGAAGACCAAAAAATGAAAATCTTTGGAAACATTTTCATAGAAGCGGAAGTAGCACTGAAGTTTCATGCTCACATTGCAAAAAGCATACAAATAAAATGGAAAAACATTTAATAATGTGTATCAACTGTCCACTATTAATAAAGCACCGAGTTCAAGAGATGCTTGCAACCAATGTGGCAATGAACAAGATACAGACAGCAAATGATTCTCCGCCTTTATCTGATGTACATATGCATCTTCCTTAAAACTCAGAACAATATAACTTAGCTAGATGGTGGAGCATCCATTATGGAGGGCTTCTTAAGGACCTTAATCCACATTTCAAGGCTCCAACCAGAAAAGCAATTTCATCCACATATTTGAATAAAATTTATAACGAGATGAGTATGGACATTACTTTACAACCAAAAGCAGAAAATTTTTTACATATTCAATGTGATGGATAGAGTAACATTTGTAATAAAGGTGTTGTAAACTTTCTCATATCAAAGCCAGAAACTGTATTTGTGAAAAGTCTGCCAACACGGGCCAATTTGCCAATTACAAGGCCAAAAATGGTTTCTATGCAAAATCTTTTGCCTGGAACTGTTTGGATGAGATTTCTCCAGTAAGTTGGTGGAAAGAAATTAGTGGAATTACGCAATTAAGCAAATTAGCTGTTCGAATTTTAACAGCCCCCTGTACTTCAGCTGCTACTGAACGTTCCTTTAGCACCCACAGCTTCATTCACTCAAAAAAAAGGGAACCGTTTAACAACACAAAAAGCAGAAAAAATAACATATATATCGTGCAACTGGGACTTGTTTTTTAAAAATAGTTTACCACCTTCAGCAGAAAGCACGCCCTCCACTCAATTTGAAAATAACATAAATTCTTCACTAGAATGTACTCGAAGCGATATCCCTTCAACTTCAACAGGAATCACGCACTCTACTCGATGTGAATTTTTATCAGATACGGACAGCGACAGCGATTATGACTAAATTTATGAATTATTTCGTTTGTTATTAAGAAGTTAATTCATAATAAAAAACTAAATTCTTTTAATTTATTTAAATTTTACTTTAATTTGATTTATACCCACATTTTGGGTAAATACACGGGTGCTTGGGTAAATACCTGGGTATTTACCTTTAAATACCCAATTTACCATTTGGGTATTTACCCATGTCCCATCTCTATGTGAAACCCATCAAAAGCTTCACAAAAAAATATCCCCGAAATTGAAAAGAGAACAAAAAAAATATTTTTTTTTCATTTTGATAACAAAAATCAGTTGGAAAATTAAATGTTATAATAGAGTTAAAGACCGTTATGTTTGTAGGCTTATATGTATCTGTATGTGTATGTATGTATGTGTGGATAATACTCATATAAAAAGAGAAGAATAAAGAAAACGCCATAAATAAATATATTTTTACACACATGCTTAAATCCTAATCCACCTCTAACAAACACAAATAAATGTCATGTCAAATGTTATGTATGAAAAGTTTATTTAAGCGGACGGAATTCAAATGGGAATGGGAAATTGTCAAATATTCCAAAGCAAACAAAAGGATCAACAGACATGTATGTTACAAGGAACGGTATTTAAATAAGAGCAACCATGTAAAAGTAACATTACTAATACCTAAAAATACTCTATATATGTATGTATGTATATGTACAGGGTTTTGTTATCAAATTAATAAAGAATTGGCCACTACAACCCTTCAGTCAGGATTACGGCCTAGATTCTTACACCACTCAGTTTAAAGTAGACTCCGAACGACAGATTTTGAGAAACTTTTTTCATGGCAGGTTTATTTACTCTCAGAGTTTTTGCCAGAAATCTGCTGAGAGGAAGTCGCCGAAGAAATATTTTTTATATTTCGTGTTTGAACCGTGGCCTCCCGACTAATAAGCCAACACACTACCTACTAGACTACAATGTAACATAATCATCAAAATATCGTAAGCACTTCATACAATCATTGAAACAAAATTAATCATCGTTTTATAGGAACAATCTGTTCAGCAATTGTCAGCATGATTTCTGTTGAATTCATTCAAATGCTGCAAATGTAACATTCTTTGTTTTTTCAACTGTTTGGACCATGATTTCAACATTAAATATTCTCTGATTATGTCCGCTCTATTGGGTTAACAATAAATTGGGGTTTAAATAATAAATAATAATTTAATAAAAAAAACAGAAACACTTTTAAAATCAATTATCTGTTAACTGAATTAAAGTGCCATTACCATTTACATACATACATACTATATTTAGTTAACCAAATAAGTACTAAAGTGCTATAATTGATATGAACTGTAAAATTATCGAGTTAACAGCACAAATGCATTAAAAGCAGTCCCTTAAAGAATATTTAATTTCAACAAATTTTATTAAAGAAAATAACTTTGAAATCTTGTTTGCTTTTACTCTCGTAGATGGAAACAAAAAAAAAAATAGTGACACAGACAAAGCGACAGACACAGAGTCAGCTAATTAGAAGACATGTATGCCTTGGCATTAAAGGCTTATAGTTCGTTTTCGTGACTGTAACATAAAAACCATAAAAAAGTATTCCCAATTCAATTTTGCTTACAAGACACTGAGCAACAATAGTTAAGACACATAGAAAATTAAGAATGTTCATCAATGTTTTACTGAAAGATATTATTTTTGCTTTTTCTAACATTTATTAAACAGTGTTTTATTCAGGATTTATTTAAATTGTGTTTGTATGTTTTTATTACTTTAATTAAATTCACTCCATTCTTGTCTATTACTTTTGAAAAAAAAAACTCTTTTATTCTCTTTCTTTCTCTCTGTGTCTCTCGTTCTCGCTCTATTTATTTTTTTATGCTTTTAAATAAGTGCCTCTTATTCCTGTATTGACGTTGGTAGATTTACTTATTATAAGAGAAAGACAGCCATTATGGGAAATTTTCATTTTAAACAGACATGTCAAGATTCGATAAGACAAGCAAAGGTTACGGAGGGTAGGAGTATTCCTTCTTTTCTTTTGTAACACTTGAAGGCAAATGTAAGATTTATTCATTATGCTGACAGGGAACGAAAAGGACTTTTTACAAAGGACAAGGACTTGCTTAGTCAGAATTGCACAGGAATATTTTTAATTTTGCTCTTCTTCGTTTAAGCAAAGGTTGTTAAGCAAAATTTCAAATTTTTATTCCATTTTCTTACTTTAAATTCTATTTAATACGCTTATTACGAGCCAATTGTGAGTTAAGAAATGTTTTTCCCTCATTTGCAGTGGGATTTCTTTGTTACAGAACCCCTATATTTGAAGACTTAGGACCTGCTAATACTAAACCGTTTTGAATAGATAACTATGGTTAAAGTAAATTCTTCGATACGATCTGAAATCGGAATATACATACATACATAACTGGTCATTACAACCCTTCAGTCAGGATTACGTCCTAGCTTCTCACACCACTTATGTTGTGTGCGTTAATTTTTTACATGAGTGGCGGAATCTACAGTTTAAAGTTGATTCCGAAAGACAGATTTTTGAAAAACTTTTCATGGCAATTTTTTATTTACCCTCAGAGTTTTTGCAGAAATCAGCTGAGAGGAAGTCGCCGATAAAATATTTTTTCATATTTCGTTTTGATGTCTCATCTGGGGTTTGAACCGGGGCCTTAGGATGGCCTTAAGAACCGCTGTGGTTTGTGAAATTCCACTAGAAAAAGTCTGACGGAGTCAAATCGCATGTCCAATTCATATCTCCTCCACATGTTATGTGCGTGCCCTTAAATATCTCGTTCAATGTAGAATGCACTGTATGGGCAGATCATGCAATTCAAACTATGCTCGCCGTTGACTGTGATGGCCTTGCCAAAGGAAAATCCACACCCGGCATGTCGGCATTCGTTGGACGTTCTTGGATCCCATTTGGATTGGAATAGACCCAAATTCTATAATTTTGATATTCACGATTCCATTCATCCAGAAATGGCTCTCATTCCTGAAGATGACTTTTCAATCAAAATTAATCTCAGTTGCCTATTGCTCCAAAGCCCATTCAGTGAAGATATCTTGCTGTCTATGGTCGTTCATGGTGATTTGACAAAGGAGACTGAAATAGTCTTTGATGAAAGACCTCATATAATCCAGCACCCATTTAGATATCGTCAAATATAACGTTCTCAATCAGTTCACTGCTCCAATATACGGATAGAACTTAAACAGCTCATCTGAAATTCTTCAATTCCAGAAATTTTATCTCGCTTAAGATCGCTGCCGTTTTTATTTTCTCTGATTTTGTTTATTATTCATGTACAATATGCTCTCCGACCAAGGCTTTAATTTCAAAAACAAAAAAGTTCCGCTGATGAAAAGTTTTCTGTTCTTATATTTTGTAAATCAATTTTAATCTCGAGCTACGCTATTAAATTGCAAATTCTTACGTCAGCTGTCAACTGTTTCACCAACAAAATTCGATACGATTTAATATTTTGTAGCGTAGCATATTTTTATATTAGTAAAATATTATTATTATACCGATTACTATTAGATTGTACGTCACTAGCATGTGTGACTTTCTTAAAATACAACCCTGTAAGTAGTTTAATACAACGCTGCAATAGAGGAATACTGTTTCGTTGAATTTGAAACTGGATTTGAAATGGCAGCGCTTGCTGTGATTAATATTAGGAAAAGCCCATATTGAAAAGGGTATAAAAGCAGTGCAATCAACGGAATCAGTCTTTTCTATTGTTGCAGGTTGGTGAGAGTGGTCGCACAACCAATTGCAAGTGCATGATAAGCTTCGTGGCAGCGATGGTTGCCGTTGCTTATTTTGTAGATGCAATTGGTTGACAAATTCTAAGTAGATGTTGGTCGCGATGGTGGCCGCAAATACTTGGAATTTATGTGACTCTTTCCTCACTTTTTTTCTATTGTTGCAGATATATTTTGTAAATAAAGAAACGTTATAATTTCGAATTCAGTCGAATGCTTTTCTTTTGTTTTTCCTTAATCTAATGAGAAAAAGAAGAGTAGAATTAGAATTAAAACTAAAGAAAATGACAAATTTCTTAAGAAATTATCTTAATGCCAGAAAATCTTTGAAACAAATTTAAGGGATTTAATAAAATATGCCGAGTACAGCATAATTTTAGGCAAAACAAATTTAAACATGTTTTTTGTTTAACTATAGTGTGATTATATTCTATATTTAAACTAAATTCTGTCATTATTCTAGAATGGAAGAGAGCTTATGGTAAATGCATCTGAGCATAATTAATTCAATAACAATGGAATATAATTCAACATTTAATCTCTCTCGGGTGTTTTTACAAAGCAAACAATGGGAGATTTTTAATTTAAAGCCCTAAAGTATGCTACAAATGTAGATGTAGTATTTAGAAAAAGTGTTTGTAATTAAGTTTCGTACAATATTTAGTAAAATTGTTTAAATAAATATGAATGTACATATGTGTCGTATTGTTTAACTAAAAGACATTCAATGCCAGCTTTTAGGCGCAATTATTTCTAAAACTAATGAATGAATGAATTTCTCTATAAAAACTAATGAATGGCATTCTCAAATAATAATTTGATACACAATTTCAATATGTATTGTATAATCGTACCCAGGTTTTATGGTCTGGTAGCTGATTATAAAGGAAACTAATAAAAGAACTGCAAGGAAAGAGATTATGGTTTTCTCAGAAATGAATCTCGTCCTTAACTTTACATTATTAAAAGTATAAAGTATCTCTAGAGGAAAATTCCTAGCCGCCCTTATACTTCCTCTTGATTAATTTCATATTTTTATAACAAGTACACAAAATTTAAATTTAATTAACAAATTTCTAAAACGCTCTTAAATATTACTTTAGAAATTCCGTTTACAATTAAGCTAACAGACTAAGGATAGTAATTAAATTATTAAACCCACTTAGGACGAAATTTTAAAAAATTAAAAATTTATGTTTTATAGAAAAGCATAAGTATACTCTCAGGCTGTATTATAGGCTTAAAGTATCATATGAAAGTGTTTTGCTCATGATTGAAAATATGTTTATTTGCCTATTACATATTTCACATTTCAAATGTATCAGAAGCAGAACATAAGGATACTTCATTAAAATATTATTTGATTAAGGCAAAATTAGTTATGCAATTAGGCTATAAGGTCAATGAAATTTCTAAATTTAAGATCTTCAGAGAGAAAAATTTCAGAGAGATATTAATTTTTGTGTCTCCCCCTCTCTCCTGAGACTATATTTTAAAAGCGTTTATTATTTAAAATTTAATTTATTTAAAAACTTAGAAAAAATAAATAAAAATTATTCATTTAAAAAAAAAATTCATACATACACTGTGGCTGCATTTAGTTGCTGTAAACAAGAGTCTGCTTTAAGGCTCAACATTAAAAAAAATTTGTGGTTGACCTTTTTCATAGCATATCGTAAAAAACAATATTAAATACGGGAACTTAATTGCATTTATTTAATTTATATTTTTTCTATTTAATTTTTTTTTCTTTTATAGCAGGCATTTTACCTAAGGCTTTGGCACATGATTACCACTCCATAGCATTTAGAATTGCGAACTTAGAAAACATATAAAAATGGAAAATTTCAATAGAAAATACATAAATAAATTTTATGACATTTAAAAAAGACTACAGCATCGAAGAAAATAGTTTCTGACAATTAAAATGGAAAATTTTTTAAGTATAAATGGATTCAATCAACTGCCATCGAATTAAAATGATAATTTTAATTTACAATACAAGCGAACAAAGATGAGTTACTGACTGATTCGTGTGAATATTTAGTAAATAGTGGAACAATGCTATCACAAGTTCATCAAACGCACATGGTTTACATGTTGCTTTGGTTTGTTACAGAACGAATATAAGAAATTAGATTGAAATCTGTTGACATTGTTACAAACCATTTGTTAGATCCTACAGCTGGAAATGTCTATGGATGTTAGATGACAAAAACTTTAATGGACGTGGCCCATGAAGGGGTTTAAGCTACTTAATAAACCATTAATTTTAACCAGCTTACGACCTTATATTCGCCGTTTAAGAATAGGAACCTTCTTTCTAGGCATTTCAAAACTTGAGTGGCTTGCTTTATTGCATTATATTCATGCCTAAAAATATATCTTATCAAGGGAATGCATATTGTTCTATGATATTAAATTATAAAAGAAAAATGTACTAAAAAATTTCAATTAAATATTTCGTTTATTTCTTGAAAATATTTTAAATATTTTCTTTATGCAAAAATTTACTCTTTTTCTACTTAAGATGCCCCCCAAATTATGCTACAAAATATTATATATTGATTCAACCCCTAAAGTATGCTACATAATATTACTCTTAAAAAGATGCATAAATATGTACACATTATAATCAATATCGTATATATTTTTATTTTCTTATATTTTTTTTTCTCAAGAAACATTTCATATTTCAAATCTGTCATTATTCACCCGAAAAGGAAAACAAAAGAAGTCTCTTAAGAAATGAACAAAAACAAACAAACAAAACAAAAATGAACATTTTTTACAACATTATCTCCATTGGCACTCATAAATATTCTATGAAAACAACAACAAAATCATACAAATGGCATGAAATAAAAATTGTAGCATATTTTTTGGCTCATAGACTATATATAAACTATAAATATATGATGGGTTTCTTTCTTCGGTGAATGTGATTGTGATAGTGATTTATACGATAGGTGTCAACAACTTGTGTTTTAAACAATAATTTCGTTGACATTTTTTTTTTTATTTCTTCTTTCCACTTCTGACTGCCGGAGCAGATTAAAAATCCATTAGCCGTTTTAGGCGACTGTGGAATATTTATTGAGTCAAAGGCATCTACAATACAAATAAAGCTTTAAGTAAGGATATAATGTTTTTGGTGTTAGCGATTTGAAGCAGGGTTATTGAACCTGCGTTTGTGGATAAACTAAATCGGTAAGGCCATGATCGCATTGCAGTTCAATGTTCCTTAAAATATTTTCAAAAATTATAATTTATGTTTGAAATAACCCACCATGAACAGGTTAAATTGGAGGTCATTTAGCCAACAGCGAAATCTTTAGTAAAATCAAACCCTTTTGCTATGTTCGTAATTGACGTTGCGAAGGGCATCAGGCGTTAGTTCTGTGATAACTGAAAGATCACATTTATAAGATATTTGGGAGTGCTGAAAGGAGAATGGATTCCCACGTATTCCAAATAACACATCTGCCCTCTGTTTTTATTCATTGTGGTTTCATTTATCATTTATAATGGAACTTTGTCTACTTTTTAATAGTCTTAGAATCTATACACAATGGGACTCTTAAAATAGAGACTTTACGATGTCGAGACCTTACAGAAACCAGACTATCTGTTTCGGTATTGAAAAACAGTTTTCAGCTCTGTCGTAATGATATTATTTGGTACACAATTTAAAATCAAAGTAATTACCTTAAAAATTCTTTGTATGTGCCAGTAGCACATTTTCTATTAAAAAAAAAATCTATTAAATGTGGTATACTTTAAAGGTTACTTCATTATTAACATTAATTTTAAACCGTTTAAAAATATCTCGTTACTGGAAATCATGTTATGAAATTCCTACAAAGAATACACAACTCAGTTAGAAATTTTGTTGCTGGTTTCTCTTAGAGTTGCGCTAAATTAAGGTTTATTGTGTGTTTAAATGTCAATTAAAGGGCTTTAGCAGCTTTTAACCTTATTCCCATGTTTAAAACTATGCTGTGGATACATTTAATTTAGATGCCTTAAAATAGGTTGTGGTTATATTTTCATTTTCACAAAGCAAAGGTAATTGATAACAGATGGAACAGTCAAGTTAGCGTTATTTTTGAAAACAAAAAAAATTAGCCTACCAATAGGCTTTAAAACTCATTACGAAAAATGGCATTTCAATATAATCTTTTTATTTCTTTTACACATTTTATGAACGAATTTGTAAAAATAATTTATATTTCATTACACTCTACTTTATACGAAGAGTAATTATTCCATTCTCCGCCAACCCTAATACCATGCTAATAAATTATCAATGAAATATTTTTGAGATAAAATTTCTGGTTTGTTGTGTAAGTAACTTGCCAGCTACTCTTTACAAAATGACTTAAATACAGTTATTTTTTTTGTTTTTAAATTCTTTGTTTATATTTGTTATTGCATATTTTAGGCGGCTAAAATTTGTTTAATCATAATTACTCTTTGGTATATACATATATATTTACATTGTTAATGAGCCACCACCACCGGATTTGTTGACATATTGTTGTATTCTGTTTAACGCCTAATGTTATGCTTACTAAATTGCTTATGTGTTTAATTAAGCGTAAAATAAGAAATAAACTTGGCATACATTAAGGCAAATTAATATTTAAAATATGTTTTATGCTGAAATAAAAATTCTTTTAATTGCATACACTTTTCTTGCTTGAGTTTCCAGAAAAGAAGCCATGAAAGTCATCAATTTAAATTTCTTTTTATTTTCCAGTGCCCGGAGAATTAATTTCTGTTTTTTGTTCTTTTTTTTTTTTTTGCTGTTTAAAGGAGTTGGTTGGGTTAATTGTTATTGCTTTTGAACATTTTAACTCTCTTAGAGACTACGTGAAAATGGGAAAACTGTTGGAATTAATTACGTACTTAAAAGGGAGAATTATGAACAAAGCAAGCACCCTACTCTATGTTATAATAACAAGTGAAAATGGAAGTGCAATGAAAGCTGTAAAAAATTCAAAGATTTATTGGATGGTGTAGTGTAGTAAACCTTTGATGAGAATCTCGATTCCTCAACCCATTGCATTACTGAATCCAAGTTATTTCGATTAAATTCTTTATTTAAACTTGTGATGAAACTCGAAATTGAATTGAAATTTTTTATTGTTAATAACAATTGCGAATGTTAATTGCATTTTATTTGTTTTCATTGTTATCTTAATTTACATCATTTTGTGAACATCCCTTAAGTCTTAAATCATAACATTTAAGACAATTAGTGGATTGGTGGCTGGTAATTGTAGCCGAAGGAATTGCAAAGCAATTAAATGTAAACAAAATAAGTTTCATTCCCATGTTAAAGTTATTTGTTCTCGTTTTGTTTTTCCTTTCCACTTTCCACTTTCTTTGCAACAACTAATTAACCAAGGACAGAGACAGGCAGACATACTATCTTTCTCTGCTTTTTTCTTTCTGAATTTTTTTCTTTTTCGTTTTTCTTTGCATACCGGACATGACAAATTTGCGATCATGTTGTAACTGTCGCTACACAAGAATTCTCTGCTAAGGACCCTGTTTGCTAATTAACAATTCTGTTTTGAGTTTCCTCTGCCTTCAGTCCTCCTTGTGCTTTTGAAAAAATGTTATTGATTACTGCCCAGCTTAAAATATGCAAATACACGGAAGGAACACAAAAGAAAGTTGGCAGCGATTTTGCCACAATTTAAGGGAACACTGGTGGTATATCATCTGAAATCGATTAGAAGAGAATAAGAGAATAACAACTCAAAATCAGTCACAAACATACACAGGGACAATGTGTTACAAAAACTGCAGGGATTAAATAATGACAATAACTTGTTACACAACAGCTGTAGACCTCCAAAATGTTAACTAAAAAATCTTAGCTACACTGAAAGAAACTTAATAACTACGAAGATTTGAAAAGCAAAATAGAAATTGGCGAAATTGTTTAATCTTTTAAGTCTTAATGAATATTTTATATATGTATGTTAACTATTATTATCAGAGTCCTTGCAGCTCAAGTACTATTGCGGAGAGTATTTTAAAAGGATTTACTTTAGTGAGAGAAAAAATGTACTATTCTGCGATTGTCATATGAAATTGCAATCGTATTGACCTAAATATTAAATACTGGGCCTTTTCGCACTAAAACAAACAACAAAGTTATAAAATGACAGGTTATAAAAGGACAAGTCACAAGGTCAAGAAGTTATCTCCCAAATATTTCTATTAGCGTACCACCAGAGGACGACAGTTACAAAGAAAATGCTGAATACTCTTCTCTAATATAATGCATTCAAACACTATTAACTTGTATTCTATTGACATGTCAGAAGTAAAAAAATTTTGTTAATTTTGAATTTTTCTCCGTGTAGGTAATATTTTTCAATTTCTTTGTTTTTATTCATTTCAAGTGGGATTGTGTGTTAATGAGGATTTCCCTATCTCATCGAAATAATTAGTGTAACGCATAAAAGTAAAACTCTTTAACTATGCACCCATATGCTCTTATAAAATTAAAATAATAAAAGCTTAAAAGAAAACGTAGAGGGAGAGACAGAATGGAAAGAAGAGAAAAAAACGAGAAACCTTAACTCATGACACTTAAATAAAGAACTCTTGACCCTTGCCACTGTTACGAGTATTGTAGCTGTTTGAGTGCATACATATACACGCATATGTGTGTGAGAAAAACAAATACATACGGATTTTCTAAGAATGTGAATGTGATACGAATATTAACAGATTCTATAAATATTTGCACACATCCATAAGCATACATTATTATGGTATGTACATACTCATATTCACAAGAATTGTACTAGTTAAACTGGTTTTGAAAGAAATCTGTGCAAAAGGTTACGTACAAGTCATAATTCGTATGCAAAATATGCAAAACAATAGCAACAATAACAATATGTATGAATGTATGGTAGTCGTGTATTGTTTTCTTTTTTTTTTTAACAATAACAATAAAAACCCTCCAATAATAAAAGAGAAAATAAAACATCAAGAGGAAAATAAAAACGAGTAAAACAATCGAAAGAACTGTAACGTTAAGTACATACACTCAGTGAATGAAAACAACCTTGAACCTCTTTTTTGCGCTCTCTCTCTCTCACTCTGTTTGACTTTGTTAAGCTGCGTTTTTGTTACACTTTCTGTTCGGCTTATGCTAAGAATCATTCATTATGCATGTGCGTGTGTGTGTATCGGGGTATGATTGTTTATGTGGGTATGTAAATGACTTGTATTTGTTTTAACAAGAATTAGGAAAACCGTTTCATTTTTGTTTTTTTTTGGTTTTTGTTTTTGCTTTTGTTAATTAATGATTTTGAATGCAGCGGTGGAAAGAGGGATAAAAAGAAAAAGTGAATGCAATAATAAATATCAACCTAAAAGCAGGCTTTGTATTTATTTTTTTTTTGTGTGTTTTATGCAAAGCTAAACAAAGCTAAAATTTAATTTAATTTAAACAGAAACTCCTTGAATTTATAGGGATTTTATTGTGTTAAAAATTTTTAATTGTTTTAAAAGGAAAAACCTTTCAACATTGCTTGACATCAGTGTACAGATGTATAGTAATAGCCATTCATGATTTCATAATTTTGTATTAATACTATTAATGGTTTTTACTATTTCAGTATCCAGTTTCTTCATCATATTGATTACCAAGTCATAAAATACCTGTCATTTAATACCTGTCTTGTTATCCTTTTTAGCGTCTGCAAGACGGCACAATGAATGGCACTTATTTTGAAATTCGGATAAACATACAAAAGCCCAACGGTTCAAAAGAAAGCAGGACGTAAGTAATAACGTTATTAATATTTAAACTCGAAAAAAGGTAACATTTTCTTTATTTAGTAAACACAAAAAAGCAAAAAACACGTAATACGCCTAAGTATATGCTATGAATTTTAAATCTTATTTATTTTTAGGATGTATTGCAATATTTTATGCCATGGATTTAAAGAAACTTTGACATGTAATTGATTAATAAGTGAAATACGATATTTTGCAAACATTTGCCTGTCGAACACATTTAATAATGATAAATTACAAAAGGAAACACATCATTTAGCTAGAAAAACATCATGATGTTTAATAAATTATGCAATGTACATATATGTACATACATACATATGTACATAGGTAGATACAATAGTATTCATATGTTATGTATGCATAGGCTAAACAAAATGTTTGTTTTCAGTTCAAAAAGGGATTACCAAAATAAAGTTCTTCAATCTATGTTAACTTCAAGGACCCATGCAACCAATTCTCTTATTAATTACAATCTTATTGAAATAATAGACTGCACGGCATATTTTACTGGGTAACATGGGTAATACGTAATATATACAAAGAAATTTTTAGATTCACAGAAATTCCTTAGACCATCTGGAATATTTCAAAATTTAGAAATATTGACCTGCAATTTCGATTTCTCTCTTATTCTAATTTTACATTTTATTTCAATCCCATTTACTGTTGACCTTTCATTTGACATTTTAATAAACCATTTTCAAACTTATTCAAATTTTCATTTCAATTTTACAAACGATAACCGAATATTTCCTCTTCTATTAGCAATTCATTTTGTGTACACACACAGTTTTTGATATTTTCATTCATTTGAAACTCATAAAAGCCTTTAAAACACTCATAGAAAGGCAATATGAGAGTGAAAAGTGAAAGTCAATACAGTTTACAGTTCATTTAACATTTGTAAAACAATATGGTTTTAAACACGTAATGTGAACTGACCATTGGCCATAGACAGACATTCAAATATATTCACAATATTTCATGCAAAATAAATATTAACCTTGAAGAGGTCTCCTCAAAAAATACATTATTTTCTCTTCTCTCTGTATCTGTCTCTGTCTCTGTCTGTGTCTCTGTCTGTGTCTCTATCACTGCCTCCTGTTCCTAGTGGTACGTTAATAAATAAACAAAGACGAGAAGACGCATGCAGGCTATTATTAGTAGTAAACAAAACTACATTTTTATTATAGGCATCAATGCACACTCCTTTTACTCACTCTCTCCCACACACATGTGTATAAACACGTATTTCTTTATTTCTTTATACTGTAGTTGATCTGACAAAGTATCAAAACATAGATACTTTAAGAGAAAAGGCACTGGGAAAAATCAGATCAAATATTAGAAAATTAAGAAACAGTATGTCTATTTACGTTTTGTCTCTTATTGACTCAACTAATATTAAAACTCAGTCACCCTCAGAGTTTTTTCCCTTTCGGAGAAGAGTAATTGAAGATATGCGTCATACTCTGACTTCTGATCGAAGCAAAAATTTACGGCGGTCAATATAGGAAAACGGTTAAAAAATTTCAATAAACAGATTTTAAAAATTTTAACAAATCCAGGACCTAATCTTGATTTCAATTAATTGATGAAATTTGTATTTTTCCCTCTACACTTTCCGAACTCTTGAGCTAAACCACAAAATTACTTCAACTTGCCGTCCATTTCGTTGCTGTTACTTTATTTTATGACCACAAAACAAATCATAAAACATTGATATGAAACACTTGGTTAAATATCATCTCTTAAAATATTACAAGAAACATTAATAGATTTAATGGCTTTGGATTAAAATTTTAAAAAAATACATGTATTCCAAGCATAAAACAACACTTTGAAACACGCAAGCACATAAAAACGTAGAAAGGAAGTTTTCTTCAGCTTGAATTGGGTAATTCCCTTTAATTTGATACCTAGTTTTTTTTACATTTTCAATATGCATCTCAAATTCTTAGTATACTTACCATTCTATTTTGTCGAGTAGGGTGTAGGGTATCATATTATTTCATGCCTAAACAGAAAAAATTTTAAGTATTATAAGTGATAATAAATATCAATGAGGGTCAATCATTCATTTCATTTAATTCAATTTGTATTTAATTTGGCAGTTCATTTATTGTTAATTTGAATTTATCAAATCGAATTATCAATCAACTTAACCATGACCGGCTGACTGACTTAAATGAGAAAAAGGGAGAAGTAATTAAAACTTAATAAATACATACATACATACACATACATACATACATACATAATTGGTCATTACAACCCTACAGTCAGAATTACGACCTATCTCCTCACACCACTTCACAAAAAAACGCAGTAAATACAGCTGTTTACAAATTATCTTTCTGCTTAATATAACAACAAACACCAGCATAAAAAATGCTAAACAAGTAAACAAAAATATACCAACAACACTACAAGAATAAATGTAAACAACGATGTTTATATTTATAGAGATTTCGAGAGAGCTAAGTTATGAACATTTACCTTCAAGAACACTCATCAGACTGCTTACTCTGCCATATAAAAGGCAACGCAAAGCAGGCGACTGAGTTAGTGAAGTACAGTCAGTCTTGTGTAAAGACGCAGTGTGTCTGAAGAGAGTGTGTCGTGGTTTGAAGATCTCAATTACAAAGATCTGTCGAATAATTGTCTAGTAATTGTTATTGTTTATGCAAAGAGTATAAACAGAAGAATAACAATAAAGTAAAAAGGGAGTTGTTTTTGTTTACATCAAGTTGTGAACAGTGGCACACAGAAATGTGCGAATGAAAAGAATTTTAATTAAAACTAAACATAAATTTATTTTTATTTTATTTGCAATCTATGAACTTATATTTTAAACGTTTTTAAAAGGTAAAAACGTAACAATATTTTTGAGTTTCTGTTTTCTTTCGCTTGTCTTGATTCTCTTAAAACGCCATTTATCTTTAACGTTTAATGCAAATTGTACTTTTTTTTTTGCTTTCCAATAATCTCTACAAGGATATTGTCTATGAAATTTCTGAATTCCTTTCTCAACAAAAACGTTTGCACCGAATCTACTGTAAATCGCATTTTTCTCTTATCGCCTGTTTATTAAACACAATAAATTTTATGCTTACAGTGTGAGACAGGAAATATGTAGGTACTCACACAGATAACCATTGGCAATAGCCTCCAAAAATCTCTCTTGCAAAATAAAAATAAATAAAAAACCATAGGAAACCATAACAACAAGTCCAAATTATGTCAGAACCTATTTATTAAAACAAAAAGATTGTCAGGGACAGAGTGAAGTAAAGAGAGTGTAGAGAATGTTGAAGATGAAATAATCTGTAATAATAATACATACAATACATACACAACAATAAAAATAATAATAATGGGGAACGTGACACTGGAACAAAGTAGCAATTCCGTCAAAAATTCTGTTTGTTTTTTTTTGAATTGATGCGAATGTGTGAGTGAGAGTGTACGTGTACATCCAGAAATAAATTTATAACAATAAAGAGAAGTAAATGAAATAAAAACTGTTTAGAAAGTTCATATTGAAGGAACGTATACATAGATCATAATAGAATGCTAGAGAGAGAGATAAAGAGAGAGTGTGAGATGGTGAGGATTTATAAAATATATTGGCTTAAATTAAATAAAGTGCCAATAAAATAGAATAAAATGAATTGTTGAATTTTTTTTTCATCATTACTTAAAATGTTATTCTGTTACTATGGCATTGTATTTTAGATATTAAATACCTTTCTATTTTTATTGTAGAAATATACGCACGTACATATACACCGCATAGATGCTTTGATTCTATAATATTTAGATTTTTATCGGAAATAAACGTTTTTGTGTGTGTGTAATTTAATGTATGAACTTTTCCTTTAAATATCAAATGAATTTTGCCATACAAAATCTGATCAATTCACACACAATTCATGTACGACTCATGTCGCGTGTTTTTTAAAAAGTTTTCTCTACAATTGCTTTAGAAAAGAAAATACTTCCGATAAAGACCTTAAAAACTTGCTTAAAAAGTGCAGAACAATGACAAAATCAACAAATAAAAATACATTCATTAAGAAAAACAATTTTATGTGAAACAAAAGTTTGACTACCTAAAAATATACTTTAAAAATTATTAAAAAACACAAATTCTGAAAAAATTATACAATATAATAAACCACAGCAGAAATTTTAAGAAATAATTAAATGACAGAAAATAATAAGCAATTTTAAAAATGTTTCAGTAATGTTCTACTTTATTGTAATTACCCACTCTTGGAGCCTTAAGTCGTTTGTATTTGTGTTGACACTTAAAGCACATACGAAACGGCAGTTCTAAAGTCGCGTTTGCTTTAATTCGAAATATTTAAACACTTGTCCACTTAATATAACCGTATTTTTAACAACTAATTGCATTTTAGGGGGTATTTACTGTTCTACTTACAATTAAATGCAATAAATCAGGGATAGTTGAAATTTCCAAAGAATTTTAGATATCTTTAAACCACAAATTTCACAAGTGCATACAAACTTTAGTCTCTGACTGTATATGACCAAAATAGCAATGAATGTTTCACCAATGGTTTATTGCTGAATTTTTCTTTTATTTTCACATGAATTTTGTTTCATGTGAAAATCTTATCAACTCACATAATATAGAAATTATTTCGAATAGTATTATCATTTTTCTCCATTTTTCCACTTGTATTGTTTCACCAAAACGAAAGCTCAATGCCTATATTAATGTCACTTTAATTCTTCTATTCTCTGGCCATGTTACAGACACCAAAAAATGTTTTTTTTTTAAGTATTTCATACGAAGAACAATAAAGTCAAACAAAAGCTTAACTGCCTAAAAATATACTTTAGTAAATGATAATAAAAAAATATGTTTTATATGATAAATTCCTGGAAAAAAAATTATTTCATTATATAAATCACAGGCAGAATTCAAGAGAATGAAAATTTGAATATGAAAATGAATGCCAATAAACTCTTCAATAAAACACTCTCATTCTGCTTTAAAACATTTGTTGAGATTTTGTTCTAATAAAGAGGGATATTTTCTATTATTAACAAGAAACTGGAGATACTATAAATGTACGCCGAAGCATAATCCGCATATTACTGCACTAACAATTTTATTCACAATCCTTTTCAACTAAACTCAGATTAAACGTTCGCTATTTCAAACCATCGTGCTCAATATGCCTTTTTCAATACAACTCTTGGTTACAGACTCACTTCTTAGTACTGACCGAGTGATAGCACACCATATCTGTTCACATCGCAATCTTATTTTACTTGTTATTGTTGCCTTTTTGGTCCTTTCTTTTTATGTTTTCTTTATCATATTACATGCGAAATTTGTTATTATCTGTTAAACTTGTCTCCTCTTTTTTCTTTGTCCGCGTAACAATATAAATACATATTTCATGTTTTACGACGGATTTTTAAAACCAAATCGGGAATATTGCATACTTTTATGAGGTAATAATATTCAAAATGCATATTTTATTGCATAATTTCAGGAATGCTGTTAAAAACTCGACATATACTACAGAATTTACAATACATAATAGATTCTATTATAAAATTATGACAATGCAAACAGCTGTTATAAAATTTGTAACAAAATAAATTAAAATTTCATTGTAACAGTTTTATTCATTTACTTGGCAAAACATTGTAAATACAAAATTATAATTTATCATATTGAATTCTATCGCAATGGATTTATCACAATTAATTCTAAATGAAATAAATACTTTTAAGGTTTTAAGTATCATTAGAGAAAAAACATGATTATCTTTCCATGGTAGTTTATTTGCCCATGTAAAATACTCCAAATGGATTTTAAATTACAGAACGGAGTGTCTTGCGCATTTACCTTTTCTCTTTTGTTTATAAAATTAATTACAATAATATTTCAGATAATTGTTAGTTGCTGATAAACAATATCTTGTAATAATTATATTCTATATTATATCTAGTGTTATTATTATTATTATTATTTCAATAAATCTATTAAATAACTAAATATCATTTTATTTATTTGATAACCAAAAATCTAAGACCAGTAATTAATGTTTTATACGTTCTTAGCTTATATTCATAAATATTTTGTTTTTATCTTAAATTTGTTCTATTTATGGAAATAATCCCTCATTTGGCTTATTTTTCTATTTTCGCTTTTGTAGCATGTGTTTAATTGAAAAAAGTTTCTCATCGTAATCTAATAAAATGTGCATATATTTAGGCGCTATAAATATGAATATTTTCTTTGCCTATATAAATGTATGTACATATATATACCTACATATCTATATATGTGTGTACATGTGTTCGATTTTATTTGGCATTTAATTACGTCTACCAGCCGCTACAATGCCAGTTATTTTGAGCATTTGTTGGAGGCGTACTCTGGTAGAATATGAAATATGATGACTATTTTCGCCACAGCAATACAATCAAAGAAATGCGGTGGTCAGCCAAATATACTCATAACATAGTAGCATGGACCTATTTTTATATCTCTACATATGATAGGTTATATTTTAGACAAGTTATTTATAAATTCATTCAATTAACCGGGTAGTTTTCCTTAGCAGATCTCACTGACTGAATAATCACGTCACAATAAAAATGTTTTCTGATTTCCGCTGATAAGTGTTTTAAAATATGATCTTCATATTCAGTGCAAACATATTTTTATGTTTCGTGAAAAATTTCATTGTTTCAGTGACGAAATATATGTACTACAGCATACTTATAGGCGTAAATAAATTTAAATCCCCTCAGCTTTACCGAAATTCTATCAAAAGGAATTTTTTCAATATTAAAATTAGTTCGAATAAACCTCCAAAAATTTATTTTGTTGATATTTCAAAATATTTTCAATGCAAAATGTAACGAAAAATTTAGTGCATATCTTTAGAAGCATACAATAAATTCCACATACGTGCGGGCATATGCGGGTTACATTTTGCTCCTAGTAAAGAGAGCAAATTTCGATGACATTCTAGAAGAAAAGACTATTCCTCGAAAGAGTAACACAAAATTACGTTGTTTGCTAGAAACTAGCGGAAGGTAACAATGAGAATCGTTTTCGCATTTTTTTTAAAAACAATAAAATATTGTGTTGCATAGTAGATCGAAATTCACACTAAACGGCTATAACAGCAATACATATATTCATATACATATATGCAGTAATATGTCTTACATAGCACAATTTCAGGCTTGAAAAGAGTAATTCCCATAAAACTTTGTTTCAAAACCCTGTAAAATAATTCTAAAATATTTAAATTTTAATTTTCATACGTAATAATTCATCTAAGAATTGAATTGTTTTAATTGAAATAATAATTGCTGTCACTTTCGTGAGTGTAAATCTATGTTGAAACTAATTAAATTATTTGTTCATCGCCTAAAGCTATACACCCTTTACATTCAATTATCGTGTTATATTTGCAAGCACAGATATATAACAGAATTTTAATTAATTCGTTTTAGCAATTATACATGATGAACCTCCAATACCAAGACGTATTGGTGGAAAAAGTTTTTAAGTATGTAATTTAAATTATCCTCAATTTTCTGAACCAACACCCTAAACCATATTAAAAATTGTGATTTAAATGCGTATTTTAAAATTTAGAAAATGCCTTAATTTGCAAGTCTTTTGAATCATGTTTACGAGGTCTTATACGTATAGATATTTCAAAATTAAGGTTATTGAAACATAAATGAATTTCTATTATTATACGAAATTTGTTTCCCTTCTTTAGATTTATGGACATAAATTTTGTTGAAAAACTCAAAAATGATTCCCAAGGACATGCGACAAATTGGCATTTTAAAGGCTAAAAAACTTTTTTGTATGGTAAAAGCGAATATATGTTCATATCCGTTTAGCCTTTGCCGACAGCCAAACTTTGTAGAAATTTTTATTTTATCTGTATTTTTTTATGAAAAACGGAAATTAAACATTATTAAACTCAGTTAGTTCAACACATGACTATTAACTGCTTATAAAATACTGTCGACATACAATTTTCCGAATAACAACCCCCAAAAGTAGGCTATTAAACTACAGAATGCAAAATGATATAAAAAGAATTTAACAATTGATACAACCAGCAATTGTGGTAAATTGAAAAGTTTTTTAATGAAGTATGGTATGAACATTTTAAGTATGGTATAAACATTAGCTGCTTAATTTAAGAAATTAATATTTTTGTTTTACCTCCCTCAAGCATGCTTTATTGTTATTATTATTTCATTGCAAAGTGTTAAAAAATTGTTTTATTTGAAATGTATACGTTTTCTGTTTCTTTTAAAACATATTTCAAAGTATTAAACAAAGTTTTTGTTACCAAATAACACGAAATTAACAACGGCAATAAACGAACATCAAGTTAAATAATCAAGCACAGCTGCAGCATACGCTTAAGGAATATCAAAAAATAATATTAAAAATATGTATACACGCACACCTCCACAGCTTCAACAAACCGTAATACATCATAATTTGAAGTATTGAATATACTTTCCAAAGAGGAAAGCTGCTCGGGACATTATGTTGAAATTTGAAAAATGTTGTTAACTTTTGTTTTAAATTTTAATAACAATACGATACAACTTCCCAAATGGCATGTGAGAAAGGGAATCTAATGAAGTATAAATGATAAGAAGCTTTCAAAACTACCACATTTTGTAAAGATTAACTAATATTAGAGTGATAAAAACTCAGTTATCAGAGTCGCTGATGGTGAGAGAATACCAAAGCATGGACGCTGTCTGAAGTAAACTACGTTCGTCGCGATTTACGAATTGTAATTGTTGTTTCAATTTTTAATTTCTCTTCTTGCATTCGAGGTCCCGTTACAGTTAAGTAGGAAATGATTTCTAAAATACATGAAAAAGGATAAAAAAAAACCATTGCATAGAGGAAGTCAAAAGTACTCTCTAATTTGCCATAACCACTTAAAATCATTAGAGGACTGAATTCATATACAGGTCGATCCAATCGGGCTTCAGTATTGATGTTTAGCGTTAATAAGCTGAGATTGTATAAAATTTAAGTTGAAATGTCATCGACAATTTCATTGATAATTACTATAAATTTTAAAACTTCTGGCATATGCATGAATATGAGAGACTGTTGTAATATTGTTTAATTAAACTATTGTTTGAACACAAATTTGGAATGGCGTTATAATCATGCATTCCCCTATAAACTGTTCAACGACTCTAATCTGTTATGAATTGAAATGGAAGTAAACACTCAACAAACTGTTGCTGATTTACTTAAACACAAAAGCAATAAAGAGATCAACGAAAAAACAAGATACAATGAAAGACCAATTAAAAACGGTCAAGTAATGAGGCAAACTCTCCCATCAATACTTACTCTTGCCATTGAAAACATAACAATGTTAAATTTACATGTGATATATATGTATATCCAGGTGTTGTTAATTAACGGTTCTAGTAACGCTGACTAAGATACACAGGAATTGAAAATATATCCGCACAAAGGTCAACTATTTATAATACAACACAAATACATACATACGTACATACTCGTACATGAACTTGTAAATACAATAAGAAAAGAAAGTCATGTAAATATTTCAGTTTTTTTTTCTAATTGTTGACTAGTTTGTGTGTTACTGTATAACATTATCTAAAAAGGAGGATGTGTAGGAGAGTATTTTTTGTTACAAGAAATGTTTGTCAGTGAAGCCCCACAACACATACATACATACATACTCTCTTTTGTCCACATTAACAAGTTGTTTGTTACTATTTTACCAGTACACTTGACATCTTTGTTAGAATGCTTATGCGTTTGTGTTATTTATATGACACTCACTAACACTAACAAACTGTGTGTAAAAACAATATGTAAAGCATGCTTTTAGGCAGTAAACTTTTAAATATTTACATAAGAGTAGTATTTATAGGTGTTTCCTTCTCTTTGACCACATTTTTAATGTAATTTTTGCCTCCAATATGTAAAAATATAGATTCTGGCATTTTATTTATTTATAAAAAAAAGAACATAAACTCAGTGTATGTGTGTTAGAAGTGTCATTAGTTAATAAACAAATAGTCCTGTTTATTAAACACATATTCTAATATGTAATGTAACAAAACTAAAAAAAAAGATAAAAATAAGTGATACTAAGTGCTTCTGTTTAGTTACTTTTCTTAGTAATTAATTTCAAGGTTACACAAACTGAACGCCAGTTAGAGAATGTTTTGAATGAAGCAAGGGGACCAAATAACCACATTAAGAGAAAAGGCAGGAAATTCTTTGGCATTTTCATCTTCACTAAATTAATTTATTTTATATTTTATTGCATTCAGTCTATTACTCAGACAATTACCAAAGAAAACAAAATTAATATAAAATCCTAATAATCTAAAGCCATTTTGGAAAGTAAAAATAATTTAATTCCATCCACTTCTTTTAACATTTCTCTTCAGAGTACTTCTGCCTATCATATCGAAATCAAAATAATAAATTATGAACGTGTTTCACTCTTCTTTCATTAGAAATAATTATTATTTTATCAGGTTCTTTATTAACCATAATTTAACACAAATTATAGGTGAGCATATGACTGCGTGGATGGTTATCTTTCTTTAGAATTTTCTTTATTAATAAGGTGAGGTTTATTAAAAATGGAAAAAAAAACAAAAGAAGAAAGGTAGAAATTAGTATTGAAAGGGATATCGAAATAATAGAACAAACCTTGAATCATTTACATATTTTGCAACAATGTAAAGAGAATTAAACAAACAAATTTTGCCACACCAAATATGAGACAAAAATTTTTAAAAAAAATATTTTCCTAGCTAAACTGCAATAGCTGATGAAATTCATTTCCATATAATACCACAGTAGCCTTTATTGTAATTCATTTTAAGTATTTCGATATAAATATAGGATTTCTGACGACTGACATTTTATCTGTTCTTAATTACGCAAATAAGAAATATGTATATTGATGGATTTCACAAAGTAAAATTCAACATACTTTTAGAGTTCATAAGCTTGTTACGATAGTGAAAGGAACAAATATTCTGAAGAAAATATTCTGAAGAAAAAAATGTATGAATACATATTTTCTTTTCAATTAATTTAATTAAATCTACATGTTCATATCATTGCATATTTCCAGGCGTAAACAAAATATTTAAAACAATTTTTTACCAAAAATAAAAGAAAATTATTTTTACACAAACCAATGATCTTTTTTAAATAAAACAAAAAGCTATTGAGTTTAGTTTTAAGTCTATACAAATTTTACATAAATCCTAATTTTAGATAAAATGGAAAGGGTAAACATTTTCAAGGAAATTTAAAAAAAAAAACAACAAAAATTTCTGTAAGGAATATTTTAGAAATTTAAAAATAAATTTCCATTCGATATGCATATGTATTTAATATATTCGGTATACCTTTCAATATGTTATTTTAGTCTTAAATGGTTTTGTTTGTGAACAAATGTAGCATACTTTTAGGCTTAAATAGCAATACAATCACTTGGGTAATATCTAATGGATAAATATACCAACCATGTGTTGTTCTATATTGAATGAATTGGAAATTTTTGTTGTTTTTTTCATATTAAATAAATACAAAATAAAATGTTGCATATTTTAGGGCTAAAAGAGGCATTGTTCTATTCATTCGTACCAAAAACTCATAAGGATAAGCTTTAAGTCACAAAGAGTGTTATTTTTAAAGTTTATTTTAAAAAAGTTACGTAGTGGAATTGTAGCATAAGGCTTGTAAACCTTAAAAAGTAAAAATTTTATGCATGCCGCCAAAGGCCTAATTACATTGCTGATATAAAACAAACGTTTAATAGTCTAGTTGGTAGTGTGTTATTAGACGTACGGCCCGGCTTCAAACCCCCAGGTCAGACATCAAAACGAAAATATGAAGAAAATATTTCTTCGGCGACTTCCTCTCAGCAGATTTCTGGCAAAAACGGTGAGAGTAAATGAAACTTTTTATTTTGAAGGCAGTAAATAATTTTTCCGTCCTCAGCTCTAGAACATGGAAGTTGCTTAAAAGTAATTCATGTCGATAGTTCAGATCAATAGCTACAGAAAGTCTAATTTTAATTGTATCCTGTTGATTGTTTTGAACTGACATTCATTTTTGCTGTATTTTATTAAGGCTTAATAAATGTAGAGCACATGACCACTGGGAGACCATCCAGCTTCCTCAGGCGTTTTCTAGTAATGAAAAGGACAGAAATTATTTCAATGAAGAGTTAGAGGATGAATCGCTACAACACCTACTTTGTAGTTGTCACGCACCGCGAAAAATTTTTATTTATACACCACGATACTTGCTACCATGATCACTAGTCGAGAAGGCTTTTTTCGCTAATCAACATTATATTTGGCATTTCATATGGCTTTATGGCGTGTTAAGTTAAAGAATAACACAACAGCCACTAGAGCCCAAGTATAAAAAGCATATTTAATGTGCACCACCCAATAAACTATTATTATTCCTTGTAAAAAAGGCATAAAGTATGCCAGTACATCACACAATTGCACAAAGTTTTTCTTCCAACAACGAAAATAGAAAGAAGAGGAATTGTTGCATATTTTTAGGTGGCTTAATGAAACTGTTCGCATTCTTTAATTTATTATTTTAATATTTGTTTAATAAACTTACTGGAACTTTAATTTAAAAAAGTTATGGTAGATATTCCTTTAATATTTAATTGTACGTAATGGGTAATCCAAATTGCAGATTTTTCAATTTAAATAATTCATTCTTAATTCATATAATATTTTTAAAATTTAAAACATTTAACACTGATTTAAATATTTGTTTTTATTATTTTTAAGAAAATTTTTATATACTTTTATTTTGTTTTTTTTTTAATTTATTTATGTACACATAACTACTTATTCATTTATTTATTAATTTTTTTTCTTTTGCAACAGTTAGTATTTTTATTTAAAATCTACAATATTTCTCATAAGTTTTTTGTTTTAATTAAATATTAAATACTTGTGCATTTTTTTCTTACTATTAATATATATTTCTTTTTTTTATTTATTTGAATTAATCTCTCTTTTATTTAAATTTTACTCTTCAAATTATTTCTTTTGGTAATGTAAGTCAAAAAAAAAAATTAAATAAATTCTAATTATTTAACTGCCATTATTTTGTAACGTTTTTCCTTAAACCATTTTTTATTTTCGATCATTTATTATGCCATGAATTTTCGCGTACAACTAAAGGTAAATTAAGGCGTGCAGTGTATTTAAAACTGAAAATATTTCAAAGCTTTCTCTTCAAACAGCTGTTTCTCAAGCAATACGAAACCTCATACATGGTCACCCTGCAAAACAAAACAAAAACACGATAGCTTTTGTGAGAGCCAAAACGAAAGAGAAATACTTAAAAATAAAATTAAAAAGTGAAGCATGCGTTAAGGCTTTGTATACATTTAATATAGTATCCGGTTTATAATGTTTACAAATTCTACACAGCAATTTAGTTTGCAAGCGTTTGAGTATATGTGTGTATATCAGAGAGTAATGTATTCTGAACATGTTTATATTTTTAAAGCATACTTTAAATGGAAACAAAGCTGTAATCCTGTTCAAAACAAACACTTGATGCTTCTCTAGTAGATGCTTTCAAATCTTGTTTGTTGTTAGACGAAGTCTGTTGGCTTTAAGAAGCTAAAGTGTAAGAGTCGACAATTTTACAATAAAGAGACTGATAATGTTAAGTAAAAAAATACAAATAATAATATTAATTAAAATGTATGTACATAATTAAATTGAATACATTGATCAACATGAAATACTAACCCACACAAAACATTTTAAATTTTCGATCTCTATACAGGGTTTCAGTTTTCACTCTTGTGTCTAGGAGACAATGATCTAGATCTGGGTACGCATCTAGTCGGAGGAAAAAATTATTAAAGTAGCGATTTTCGATTTATAAAAATTATGCCTCTTCTTGAGATAGAACTCAAAGGGCAATCGATAAGCAGCTGCAGATGGTGTGATTAGACTGATCCTTAATTCCTTCATACAAGAATTTTCAGAAATAAACATAAAACAGAAGCATCAAGTGCTTCTTATGAGCATGTATGCATTTAGTTTGGTCTCCCCTTAAAGTAGGTTTCAAAAATAAGCATTCTCATATTCACTCTTACACTCTAAAACGTTCTCTTACTCGAACACAATTAACGCTACAGCTGCAACAGTAAGCCTTTGCTAGAGATTTTGTAAATAACAAAAACCGGATGTTATTTTAAAATTTAAAAATTTTTTACGCATGCTTAGTTTTCGCTCTCTACTGGTTTTCTTTTGAATGTGACCATTTTTTGTTTGTTTTGTAAACAGCTGTTGAGCGAAAAAGCTTTCGAAATGAAATACTTTCATCTTTTAAATCAAATGCACGCCTCAATTTACTTTCAGTTGTACGCGTAAATTCATGGCATAATGAGATGCCGATTACAGTAACACCGTGTATATGAGTACGTGTACATTTCTAAGCGATGGGATTTTAATGAGGGCAACGGTTACGTTTTAATTTAAAGTGAGCAAATGAAAACGACAATTTCAAATTCATTTTTATTTTTATTTTATTAAATAAATACTCATTTGAAACCTATGCAAACGCCTCTTGTAAGAAGGAAAAGTGATTAAAATTTTTTTATATTAAAATATTGAAATAAAATTACGAGTACTTTAAAATGTATGTGTCTACACAAAACTACTTTAAATTTAAGGCTTCAAAAAAAAAAAATATTAAATACGTTTCACCAATTCCCTAAAGGAATATCAGCTATTACGTTTGACTAAAATTCTCATTCCTCAGCAACAATGAGTTTTGTTTCCACTCCAAAGCTTTTTTCCCCAAGAATATGAAGCATATCATTTGGCAAAAGAGAAAAGAAATACAAAGTGTCACATCAAATCGAAATAGAGGTTACCCCACTATGTGTAAATATTGTGTGAAAATAACCTTAAAATATGCAACAGTTTTTTGTTTTCCTATTTTTATGCTTTGTTATACTGTGACAAAATATGTGTACAATTCAACTAAATACAACTTGTTGGTATATGTACATTAGAAACGTCGTCAAAAAAATGATTGGTAAAGGAATGGCGTTTGAGAGATGTTTAATAATTAATTGATGGAATTATACTTAATATTGTTTATACAATAGGACGTAATCCTGACTGAAGGGTTGTAATGGCCAAATATATATGTATGTATGTATGTATTGTTTATACAATGTGACAATGTTATGTATTACGGGCTTGTATGTCCGTATGATTAAAGTTTTCTATTGAAAGTAAGTAAGTAAAGCCAAAAAAAAATATTTCTTTATTTCTTGTTTTTATTAGACGACTCCATGTTTTACGACAAGTTATTCGAAAATAACATCGATTAGTAAAGATCATTGAAAGATAATTCAAACATTGTGTTCAGTTTGTCCGCAAATAAAATAATTTACATTTCTTCGAAGCAACGAGAATGTAACTCCAATCTTTTTTACTGTATTTCAGTTGTTTGAATTAGTTTGTTGTATATGACGTAGAGATATGGAAATTTGTTCATTTGTCTTTCTCAAACGGCAGCTTTTCCTAACCTGTTCGCAAGCAATATTAACCTCTTTCAGAGGTCAGTAACTCTTAAATTTTTAAAATTCGAAAACCTTCTAACGAAAGAAAAGTGAAACACGTTATTATTTTGATTTCGATATGATTGGCAGAAGTACACTGAAAAGAAATGTGAAAAGAAGTGGATGGAATTAAATTATTTTTACTTTCCAAAATGACTTTAGATTATTAGGATTTTATATTTCTTTAGTAATTGTCTGAGCAATAGACTGAATACAATAAAATATAAAATAAATTAATTTACTGAAGATAAAAATGTGAAAGAATAATTTCCAGTCTTATCTCTTAATGCGGTTATTTGTTTCCCTTGCTTCATTCCAAACATTCTCTAACTGGCGTTCAGTTTGTGTAACCTAGAAATTAATTACTAAGAAAAGTAACTAAACAGAAGCACTTAGTATCACTTATTTTTTTTTTTTTTGATACATTACTTATGAACAGGGCAGAACAAAAACTATGTGACTATTTGTTTATTAACTAATGACACTTCTAACACACATACACTGAGTTTATGTTCTTTTTTTATAAATAAATAGAATGCCAGAATCTATATTTTTACATATTGGAGGCAAAAATTACATTAAAAATGAGGTGAAAGAGAAGGAAACACCTATAAATACTACTCTTATGTAAATATTTAAAAGTTTACTGCCTAAAAGCATGCTTTACATATTGTTTTTACACACAACTTGTTAGTGTTAGTGAGTGTCATATAAATAACACAAACGCATAAACATTCTAACAAAGATGTCAAGTGTACTGGTAAAATAGTAACAAACAACTTGTTAATGTGGACAAAAGAGAGTATGTATGTGTGTATGTGTTGTGGGGCTTCACTGACAAACATTTCTTGTAATAACAAATACTCTCCTACACACCCATACAAAACAAATTGTTTTTTAGATAATGTTATACAGTAACACACAAACTAGTCAACAATGAGAAAAAAACTGTAATATTTACATGACTTTCTTTTCTTATTTTATTTACAAGTTCATGTACGAGTATGTACGTATGTATGTATATTCCTCTGCATGTATTTGTGTTGTATTATAAATAGTTGACCCTTGTGCGGATATATTTTCAATTTTTCTCTCTCTCTCTCTCTCTCTAATTAACAACACCTGGATGTATACATCACATGTAAATTTAACGTTGTTATGTTTTCAATGGCAAGCGTAAATATTGATGGGAGAGTGTGCCACATTATTAGATTGCTATTAATTGATCTTTCTTTGTACTTTGCTTGTTCGTTGATCATGTGTTTGAGCAATTCAGCAATAGTCTGTTGAGTGTTTTCTTTCATATGAACTTATAAAAACTCTGAAGAGTTTATTTTTTATTTTTTATATTCCTTAAGCTTATGCTGCAAGTGTCTTTGATTATTTAACTTGATGCTCGTTTATTGTCGTTGTTAGTTTCGTGTTATAAACTTTAACACTTTGCAACGAAATAATAATATAAAGCATACTTGAGGGAAGTAAAATAAAAATGTCAATTTTTTAAATTAGTTGCTTAATATTCAAATTATACTTGAAAATTTCTCAGGTTTTCAATTTACCACAATTGTTGGTTGTATCAATTGCTGAATAATTTTTACATTATTTTGCATTCTGCAGTTTTATTGCCTACTTTTGGGGCATTTTATAAGCAGCTAATAGTCATGTGTTGAACTAAATGAGTTAAATAATGTTTAATTTCCGTTTTTCATAAAAAAAATACAGATTCAATATGAATGTCTGGCAAATAAAATAAAAATGTGTATACAGTTTGGCTGTCGGCAAAGGCTAAATGTATTTGAACATATATTCGCTTTGACCATACAAAAAAACTTTTTAGTCTTTGAAATGCCAATTTGTCGCACGTCCTTGGTAATAATTTTCGAGTTTTTTAGCTAAATTTACGTCCATAAAATCTAAAGAAGGGAAAAATTTGCGTCTAATATATAAAAATTCATATTCGTATTTCAATAACCTTAATTTTGAGATGTTTATATGTACGTATAAAGATAAATTTTTTGAATTTCAACATATTTTATTATATATCACTCTTTCGAGAAATAGTCTTTTTTTTACTAAAATATCGTCGAAATTTTCTCTCTTTACTGGGACCAAAAAGTACCACGTATATGCTCGGGCGTATGTGAAATTTATTTTATGCTCCTGAAGTTATGCACTAAATTTTTCGTTACATTTGGGATTAGCAACAAAATAAGTTATTGAAGATTTATTCAAAATAATTTTAATATTGATAAAATTCCTTTTGATAGTCTTTCGATAAAGCAGAGTGGATTTAAATTTATTTACGCCTATAAGTATGGTGTGGTATACATATATTTCTCTACGGAAGCAATGAAATTCTCCACAAAACATAAAAATATGTTGGCACTGAATATGAAGAGCAGATCTTAAAACACTTATCAGCGGAAATCAGAAAACATTTTTATTGCAACGTGATTATTCACTCAGTGAGATCTTCATAAATAATTTGTCTAAAATATACAAAACTTGGAACAAAATTTGTAATCGAGTATATTTAATAAATGTATAGAGAAGAATATTACGTCCCTGTTTCTATATCATGAATATATCTGACTGACAACCGCGTCTCTTTGTTTGTATGACTGTGATGTAAACAGTCATCATATTTCATATTGAACCAGATTACACCTCCAACAAATGCACAAAATAACTAGCAATGTAGAGGCTGGTATTGTAGATGTAATTAAATTCTTTACCAAATACATGCACACACCGTACGTATATATACGTACATATATATAGGCAAGGAAAATATTCATATTTATAGCGCCTAAATATATACACATTTTATTAGATTACGATGAGAAACTTTTTCCAATTAAACACATGCTACAAAAGCGAAAATGAAAAAACAAGGCAAACGAGGAATTATTTCCGTAAATATAATAAATTTATGATAAAAACTAAATATTAATGAATGTATATAAGAACACATGAAATATTTTGTTTTGATATTTGATTTTTAGTTATCAATTGAATAAAGTGATGAGGTTTAGTTATTGTAATTATTTAATAGACATACAATAAACAAGTTTATTGCAATCATTATAACACTCGATATAATATAGAGTATAATTAGTACAAGATATTGGTTATCAGCAAGTAACAATTATCTGAAATATTATTGTAATTCATTTTATAAAGAAAAGAGAAAAAGTAGATACGCAAAACATTTCATTTGCAGTACTTTACAAGGACAAATAAACTACCATGGAAACATAATCATGTTCTTCCTTTAATGTCATATAGTCTGCGTTAAATATAAATTACAGTTGCCTACCTTAAGGCGACAGGGAGTAAATGTAGACTTAAAACCAAAAGATTAATTGTGATAAATTCATTGCGATAAAATTTAATGTGAAAAAATATAATTTTTATTTACAATTTTTTGTCAATTAAATGAACAAAACTTTTACAAGAAATTTTTAATTTATTTGAAATACAGTCGGGCCTCAATTATCCGATCGATTTTCACTCTTAATCGAATAACAATTTTGATTAAACAGTTTTTTAATATTTTTATTATTTAACAAGTGTACATGGGTACATACAGTTTTACATTAAAAAACTTAATTCAAGAAGTTTATGTACATTTTTAAATTAAATAAATGTATACATTAAATTTTCTACTGAAAACATGAGGACATTAAGCAAAAAAGGAATACAACTTCTTAAAAAAAAGTCGTGTAATGTTGTTTGTCTAATATTTTTCAACTTATAATTTTCTTTTATACATAATTTTATAAATTACAAAATTAAACTAATCACTTGTACTGGGAATTTCCAGTTTTCATTATTATATTGTATGTATAAATTTGAAGTTAATAAAAAAAATTCTGCCATCACGGTTAATCGAAGCAAACAATTTGAAAACATTGTAAACAAAAAACAATAAACTGATCCTTGGCCATCATGGTTAATCGGGGTTACCGGTTAACCGGATCGCGGATAATCGAGGTCCGACTCTATTAACAAAAAAATTCTAAATTTTACTACAAATTTTATAACTGCTGTTTGCATTGTGATATTTTTATAATAGAATCTATTATTGTAAATTCTGTTGTATTCGTAAGAAAACCTCTTTCAACAATATTCCTGAAATTATGCAGTAAAATATGCATTATTATCTTCTAAAAGTATGCAACATTTTTTGTTCTATAATAAATCTCTTATAATATTTATAGAGTATTTACACCGTTCCCTCCTCAGCATATTCAGTCTGTTTTATGATCAAATAAACAGAAAGTAATTTGACCGCCTCCATAGCCTTAAACAAATATTATCAAAATAAACACCAAAAGCATAACTTTGGACGCGCTGCCAAAAGTTTTAATAAATTACTTCTTTTTTAAAACAATATTTTAGTGGGTTTTATCTAAGCAATATGTTTGATACAAAGGTTCTGATCTAATCTATATATTATCGCTGTTTAGTAGAGCATAATTTCAGTCGACTTCAAAAAACACAGTAAAAAAGTGTAAAAATTTATAACTTTTGTAGCAATTTTAATGTTTTTAAATGTCATTTTTAATAACATTTTCATTTCCTAATATTTCTCCAGTGATTTATAACATGAAATAAAGTTTACCTCGAAATTTTTAATATAAAATCAAAATTGTCTTGTCGCAGAAAGTATTTTTTTGTAAATTAAACTTGTGTTCCGCTTTATTGTTTTTATATAGAAAATACTTAAAGAAAATATTTTCCGGTTTCTATTTGTTATGCATCATGTGCAAAGAATTTAACATGAAGATAAAAAATTCTTTGATAAAATTTATGTGCAAACATGGAAGGAATTCTCAAGTAAACTTTTGATAAAATATTTATTTTCAATAAACATGTATGTAATCCATTTTAGGATCCATGTATCTAAGTAGGGTATTATATTTTTAAAGTTTAGGGTTCTTTTTCAAATAGAAATTAATCTCCGTTTCAAGTAGAAATTCATCATAAACATAACATTCTTTTATTTACTATTACTATTAATACGTTATGACTTGCATTTATCAAAAATTGTCAACGAAATTTTGACCATATTCATGAAGTGATTTATTATAAAAATTTTTTTTTTCCAAGTACCCTTTTGAAACAGTATTAAATACTTAAAAAGAAACTTCTTCTCATAGTTATTGCTATTAAGGTCCTTACCGAAAGAAAAGTAATAAAACGCACACTCGAGTACATAAATTGTTCAGATTTTATATGACAAAATTCATTTGATATTTAAAGGAAAAATTCACACATTAAATCACACACACTCAACATTTATTTCCAATAAAAATCTAATCATTATAGAATCACAGCATCAATGCGGTGTATGTGTAAGTAAGTGTATATTTAATATCAAACACATAAAAAAGAAATCAAGGAAAGAAACTAAAATCTAATGCCATAGTAACGTAACATAACATTTTAAGTAATGGCGCTGTAAAGAAAGATAGAGAGACATACAAGATAAAACATTTCATTTTGTTTTTCATTTATTTTGGACACTTCATTCCATTCTATGATGTACACGTTCCTTTAATATGAATTTTGTCAATATTTTTTATTTCATTTACTTTTCAAGTTATTCGCGTTTATATTGTAATAAAATCGTGTGTAAATGTAAAAGTACTCTCTCACTCACCCACAAACACATTCAAATTAAAATCAACAAAAATAACGGAATTGCTACTCTATGACAGTGTCATGTTTCACATTATTATGCCGCATGTATGTATGTATGTATTATTGTTACAGATTATTTCATCTGCAACAGTTTCATCTTTGAACTCCCTTCTCTGTGGTCTTTTCTACACTGTCTTACTCTCTCCGATACTCTCTTCTGGTTTTAATCAGTACGGCCTAGCTCACATAATTTGGTCTTGTTGTTATGGTTTTCAGTGATTCTTTTATTTTTTCAATGGCTTGTATTTGTTTATATGTGTGTGGGAGTACCTACATACTTCCTGTCTCATACTTACACACACGAAAACACAATGTCTACGGATGTAAAAAATAAAATTTATTGTGTTTAATAAACAACAGGCGATAAGAGAAAAATTGCGATTTATGGCAGACCATGATTCGATTTGTCTTTGTTGTATTTGTTGTATTGGAAAATAAATCAGAAATTTCGTTGGCAGGTAAAATATTAATTAAACGTAAACGATAAACTGTATTATGTGGAAAACATGCACAAAGGCAGACATTTGTAGATGTTGTGTAGAAACAATCAAAATTGTAAACAGAAAATGATACAAACTGAAAGCGTACTTCAAGAGAATGAATTACGAGTTCATCGTAATAACATTTCATAGAGTCCATTATGAAAGCGATTATTTTCTTTAAAATTTTTCATTTCAAAAACATTAACCATCCAAATATGCTGCAACAATAAAAAATAATATATCGGGTCTTTCATTAGGCGCCGTTCAAATCTCCGCCAAGACTTGAAATATTCAAATTTCTATCGCCCTGGCTCATAAATCAGCCTGAATTTGACCGATGCCATTGGATATGTATGTTTGCTTTGACTACTGCTGCGAATTGGAATTCATTCATATACTGTACACCTTCAACTTAAGAAAACTTCACAAGAAAAACTCTAATGGGGTCAAATCGCACCATCTCGGTGGCAAGTCCTCAAAAGCATGAGCTGAGTGACATGGTAAGTGCAGACAAATTTTCGGGTTCGAGATGATAACCCAAGCTTAGATTCAATGACGGATTGTCGAGTAAAAGATCATTATTAAGGAATCAAAGAAAAGTCAGACCTCGTGACGAAGAGTATAACTTATTTAGCAAAGTTACTAACCACTGCTCATAATGTGTGTCATACGAGGCGTTATTCCTAAACAAATTCCCAGTATTTGAAAGAAAAGCTGGCTGAACTTAGTTGGCAGTATTGAAGGCCTCTGCCTTTGTATAAGATAGCGAGATATCTATATTGACTAGTGATTCCAGTATGAAGTAGTACACAGACATTAAAGACAATATCTAAGATCATTGCTAAGGCAGCTACTACATTGCATCTCTCGGAATTGTTACAAATAACTCACCAATGAATGGTGGTCCGGTAGTAATGCGTTACGCGGATTTCGCACAATGGCTTTGAATAATTTCTAATGATAAAAGAAAAGAGGTCGCCGTGGTCTAGTAGGTAGTGTGTTAGTATATTAGAGGTAAGGCCACGGTTCAAACCTCAGGACAGACATCAAAAACAAAAATATGAAAATTATTTCTTCGGCGACTTCCTCGCAGCAGATTTCTGGCGAAAACTCTGAGAGTAAATAAAATTGCTATGAAAAGTTTCTCAAAAATCTGTCATTCGGAGTCGACTTTAAAATATTAACGTACACAACATAAGTGGTGTGAGAAATTAGGTCATAATCCTGACTAAAGGGTTGTAATGACGAATTATGTATGTATGCTGTCCTGTGTTGACTAAGATTTAATTTAGAGGAGATTATATTGAAGATTTCTTCATCAACTGTTTGAACGTGTTAGAGTTTTGATGATTGACTGATTCGCCCTTGGACCGTTTGTGTTGGTGCCTGATGTGCAGAAATATGTTTTAAATCTGTATTGGTGTAATGGATTTTAAAGATCGGCCAACTAAAGCAGAAAAAATATTATTTTTGTAATTTATATAATAGCATGTGTGCTTCCAAATATGATACACATAAGTACATATGTACATATGTATGTACATACTCGCATATGGGGGTATTAACCATTACAATTTTTACGTGTTTCAAATTAATAAATGAAGTGATGTATTCCGTCTGAATTTGTTTCTTATTTTATTTGTTTTGGAATCATTTTACATCTTAAATTTTAATCCAAAGCCATTAAATCTAATTGATGTTTCTTGTAATAAATTGAAGAGATGATATTTAACCAAGTGTTTCATATCCATGTTTTATGGCTTGATTTTTTTTGTTTTTGTCATAAAATAAAGCAACAAAAGAGAAATAAACAGACAATGAAACCCCTGCAGAAAGTTAGGCAAAGAAATAAAATTTATTTTGAATTCAAGAGAAGGCTTTAAATGGAATTCTGTATTTTCACTAAGGTGTACGAAGCTCTATTCGTTGTTAGCATTTTAAAATAAAAACAATAACAATAAAATAAAGTTGAATTTCTTTTGTAAAATTACATTTATTTTCATAATTCAAAAATTTTCAAATCAAAATGATTCCAAATTGAATGAATAAATGGCGGCCACAAGCAATACATGTACGCACAAATTCAATTATCTTCAATTACTCTGTTATGTGTGTGAGTGTGTTTGTATTATCATGTGCGTAAAATGTATTCTCAATTTCAGTTTACTTTGAGTCAAAGGAATGAAAGATAAAATCATAGAAACTGTTGCTTAATTCTCTACATGTTGTTCTGATGTTTACCTCCTTACTTTTTTCTTTTTTTATCTTGAATTTTTTAGAATCAAATGTACCGTTTAGCCATTTTATATCTGTAAGTGTGTTAAAAAGCCTATTTGATACGTATAAAATATGTCGTAGGGCTTATTGCTAATAGCCTGCATGCTCGTCTTTGTTTATTTATTAACGGTTTTATTACAGCACCACCAAGTACAGTACCAGAAGGCAGTGACAGCGACAGATACAGAGAGAAGAGAAAAGAACGTATTTTTTGAGGAGACCTTTTCAAGGTTAATATTTATTTTGCATTAAGTATTGCAAATATATTTGAATGTCTGTCTATGGCCAATGGTCAGTTCACTTTACGTGTTTTAAACCATATTGTTTTACAAATGTTAAATGAACTGTAAACTGTATTGACTTTCACTTTTCACTCTCCTATTGCCTTTCTATGAGTGTTTTAAAAGCTTTCGTGAGTTTCAAAATGAATGAAAATATCAAAAACTGTGTGTGTACACAGAATGAATTGCTAATTGAAGAGGAAATATTCGGTTATCGTTTGCAGAATTGAAATAAAAATTTGAAAAAATTTAAAATTTTAAAAATTCTTTACAAAAATGTCAAATAAAAGCTCAGCAACAAATCGATGGCTTAATATAGAAAGGTCGTATCTCGTTTTTTTTCAAAATCGATTTTTTTACATATTCTGGTAGACAAAACCCCCATACACATCCTCTGAAAAATTCAGGTTCCTATGTTGACGAATAGTTGATTTACAGTAATTAAAAGAAACATAACATAGCATATTTGTTTTAGATTTTATTAAGTTTTTTCCTTCTCCTGTAAAGTACTGAAAATGTAAGATACGACCTTTCTATATTAAGCCATCGAAATGGGATTAAGGGTTTAAATGAAATTAAAATGTAAGATTAGAAGAAAAAAAATAAACGTAATATTGTGGATGCCTGCTAGTCATTATTTCTAATTTTTGAAATGCTCAATTAAGTTTAAGGAATGTTTCCTATTTAATAAAAATCTCGTGTATTATTTATACGCATTTGCAGACATATTTACTTGTGCAGCTTCTGTATTCATTCGCATATATTCCATATATTTTATTGCTCATAAAGTCCAGTATGGATACGCTACCAATTCATATTCTTGTTAAAGCTTTCTTAACAGAATAATTCTCAATATCTATGCGTATAGTCTGTAATTAGTATTCACGCCAGCAGTCTAAAAGTGTATACGGTCAATATTAACAATAGAAAACTTTCTTCTCCTGGAATAGATGACACGGATATTCAATTTTATCGATGTGTATTCATTAAACTTGAGTGGCTGATGGATGTAACACCCTGTAATATGCAGTGCGTTCAATTATTTCATTCCCTCATGTAAAACTATGAGAGAAGTAAATTTGATAACTTAGCTTGACTTAGCGGCTTTGAGGTTCATTTGGAATATTATTTCAATCTTTTTAATTGAAAATAAAATTTTCTTCTATACATGCATATCAATAGTGTTTGTATATAATTTATAACATTTTATGACACTTTTTTCGCAAAATGCTCATGATTTCCTTTCGCAATTTCTCTGTAATTTTTCATCATTAAGCGTGTTCGACTGTCAAATATTTAACAAATATCGTATTTCACTTATTAATCAATTACATGTCAATGGTTCTGTTTCTTTTTAAATCCATGGGATGATAAAAACTTGCTAAAAAAAATAAACAATATTAAGAATTCACAGCATATATCAAGGCGTATTACGTGTTTTGTACGTGTGTGTGTTTGCAAAATAAAGACAATATTTTAGTCTACCTAAGGGATTTCTACGAATAATAGAAACCTTTTTTAACAAAAAGTGTTTTTCATTTCATTTTTAAAATTTCAATTCAATTCTCAAAATATACAACGTCTTCTAGGCATTTAATGGTTAACACGACAGGTGTTAAGTGAATTTTTTAAAGAATTATTAATCAGTATTACGGTTAAAATCCAATCCGCGTAGTGTGCGCAAGCAACAGGATTTATACAGCACAAGTGCTTGAATGGCATAAAAATAAGTCGCTTTTGAAATTGATTAATTACTGGTAATAAGTAAGTGGTCCATTACGATAACGGCGAACAAGCAATCCGATGTGAAGTCTTAAAGTCCACGGTGGCAAGATAATGATTTGTATTCGTAATTAAACGTCATATTTTGTAAATTTCTGCAACCGCCCTCGTAAATATTTAATATAACAAATGTATGCGAACTAATTTTACACAATGTATGGTAATTAATTCCTTCTTTCCTTTATCTACACAGTGGCTCATGTTATCTTAATTAAACTATTTGATGTAAAACAAACATTTGATTGTGAAACATCTCTGGGGTAAAATCGGGGAGGCATTTTATTATTGTGAAATTGTTTTTTTTTTTCTTCTTACTTATTTCATTTTAGGGGATTTATTTTATATGTGCACTGTTTCCGGCTATTAAATATATAATACGGATATTAAATGTGTGATTATTTACTGTAATTATACACACCCATACACCACAACAAGATTGAACAGATTGTTTGGGAATACAAAGCTTAAATATTCAAACAAAACCTTAACAATTAAACTTCTTAAATTCAATTAAATTTTCATAATAAGTTTAACTAATGAATTCTTGATTCAAAATTTAAATTCTTTGCCAAAATTAGAAACGATTAACTAACGACTACAGAGACTAGGCAGATGATGCTTTAAATGGATAGCCGATGAATAGGAGAAATTAAAACAGAAAAAATTAAAAACAATTTAACTCAGTTTAATCACTTTGATCAGATGAGGTAGAGAATATTCATGGGTAACGTATGGTATACATATTTAATACTTCTTTTTATAGCTCATACCACCCGATGTCCAAACGTTTGTACCAAAATTTCAGCAAAATTAGATAAGTAGTTTTTGCTAAATCGTATTCGACAGTTCGGAGAATGTAATTTCGTGTGGACGTGTACTATTTTGTGTTTATATTCTTCTTTTTGTATCGTTTGAGGAAACGTTCTTAGTTCTATGGCTCTAAAGTAACTAAAACTGTGAAAATATTTTTTTTCTTTAATTAGGAAGTAAGTTGGGGCATACTTTTATTTTCTTTTCTCATCTCTAGTGAACGTATTTTATTTTTTACAAACATACTACAGCGGCTTTTGTTCTTTACTTTTCATTCTCTACTGCTTTCCATTCATTTTAATTCACTTTAACCACACTTTTCTCTTATTTTTTTTTTCTTTTTTCTTTACTTTCTATTTCTTATTTCAGTTTATTAATGTTACTTTTCCAAAAATGGAAAGTCAATGACCCGTCTGCTTTAATTTCCTTTCTCTCTAAGAAGTGCAAGAGACAAACGAGTGAGTCCGATTGTTTGCTATTGAAAGTCTTGCAAAAATATTGCATTTTGTAGCACATAAAAGCCACTTACATACATTCATTATACTATACAAGGTATTGATTTTTATTGATTTTTAAACTTGTTCACTTCTTTTGTATGCTCCAGCTATTCAGACGGACTTTATTTTAATATTCTCAGTCACTGAGTTGACAATAAAGCCGGCAAAGGAAAAGACTTTAAAGCAGAGAGTAACGGATAAAAGAAAGCACAAGTGAAGGAAATCGAAGACAAACGGTCATAAAATACTTTTTACTTAAACATACACTGACACACATTCCTTCAAATTCTCCTTACAATTCATAAGTCAAAAAAATCCTTTAACATCACACCACAAAAAAAGTAACATTTCAGTTGAAAATGTGGAAAAAAATAAAAGTACCAACGACTTTCAGCAAATATTAGAACATAATTTGCACACAATAAAGGGGATACCTTCCCGCTTTATTCAACCTCTTAGTAATGACTTTAGGTGACTCTGCAACATATTTAACGATGCACACAACATCGATATGCCATTATATTTAAAGTCATTAATTTAATACATGCATTAGAAGTACTAACAGTACAAACATATATTTTTAACCTTCAAAAGAAACGGGCGGTAATAAATAATAACAGAAACTACCTCGACCCATTTGTAATGCTGCGAATTATTTCATTTGATTTACAAATAAAAAAAACAATAAAAAAAACAAAACTTCTGGAAGCATATAATACTAGGTTGCCCGGTACAGGGCAATAAATATTTAAAAGGATTTCCTTTTTTCGGACATTTCCAAATTGTGATTGAATTAATGAATCGGGTTGGAATATTAGAACCTACGGAGAAAATTTTATGGATGTTAGACAAGGAAAAAAAATATTTGTTAAGTTCACATGTAGCTGAAGAGAAATAATTTTAATTTGAATAATTTGGATCCAATGGATATCGGAACAACGATAGTCTACTACCCGCTAGCAAGCCATGACCAATTAGTCGTTTTTATATTTAAAACAGTGGTTTACCGACGGAACGATACTCAAACCTATTGAAACTGAGGGGAATGCAGCGGACATTTTCAAATCATTCCTCGATTGATCCCGTGACTGCATGACTGTTGCCACCTGGGAAAACAGTTCGATGGTTGACTTAATCAATCACGTTTCGCTAACATCCAAAACATACCTCATGATGGATTTGAATTCAAATGAAATTTGTTCCAAATAAAACATAGAACAGTTCCAAAGTTCATAAAACTGTGCTTAAAACGTCGTGTGTTTTCTTGAAACAAACTTTACTCTACGCCGCCCATAATTTGGAAATTTCCAAGATTTCCAAAAACATGGTTTGATTAATAGAAAACACTGGTGTTTTAAAGAATTGATTTGATTTGTGATTTGATTTTTATTATGTTTTGTTAATAAAATTTTAATAAATGAAAGTGTCATATGTTTTTTGTTTACATACATACATAGATTTATTTACCACCATTCATAGATAATAAGAACGTTTTTCATATTTATTAAATATTCAAATTCCATTCAAATAATTTCAATCGCCACCATTCGGCCAAACGATACTTTCAATAAAATCTATAAATGTTGCCACTTTCGTATATAAACCCGGAGTATTGCCCGCACAAGATATACCGGAATTAACAATTCCCACCACACGGTAATTTTTTAAGTCTTCTAATAAAAAAAAAAAAACAAACAAAAAAACAAAAAATTCATTTTCGTATCCTAAAAAATATATTTTTTTACGTCTTACTATTCACTAGCAAATTCAATGGACCACCCGAATCTCCTTGACAGGCATCGATTCTTTCTTTCATATTTTCAGCACAAATAATACCGTGTGTAATACCTTGGGGTATAGGTTTAGTACATCCATGCTCTATGAATCTTTTACTACAAATATCCATGGGTGTGATATATAAACGACCTTTCATCAGGCTATCAGAATGGGTAGCTTCATCTATAATATGGAGGAATAGAATTTCAATTGAAAACATCCATTTATTATATTTATTTTATTATGTATGTAAACATACTCAATTTTTTAGGTCCCCAACCGGTAACCCATAATTCTGTTTCTGAATCAGGTTCAGTTTCATTCATGTACAGACACACTGGATAAATAAGTTCACTTGTTTCGACATCTCGCTCCAGCTCTACTATCGCAATATCGTTGTATTTATATCTGATGTTGTATTCTGGGTGCTCGTATATGTTCTAAAATAGAAATAAAGAATACGAATAATTTCAGTTCGGCTATCAATTCTACGACTATATACCATTTATAAGTCTGCTTAGCGGTCTATGGTTTTAAGTTCATTGTTCATTTCTGAGTTTTATTGGCATCTTTCATTGGATTTTATTTAATTCCCAAGAGTGGGGAATTTAAAAGATGTGGGATCACTACACGCCCAAGCTAAGTGCGTTACAAGGCTCAATTATGACCGAATTAATTAATGATTCTGCGAAATGTATGGGTTTGTTATTGTTATACTTCTTTAAAGTACACTCTCCCTCTTGTTCTTTCCTTTTAGATAGAAGTAATGCTCAGTCAGTCGAAAATGCAACCAGTTGATCCATCATGTTATAAGGTGTGCCCAATAAATTGGAATCTTTATGGACCTGGCCCATCTTACCATCTATGGTATGATTCTAAGGCGGCCTCTGTTATAACTTCCTTAAAATATTATTTCATTTGTACAATTAAAAAAATTCAGACTTACTTTTATTCTTATTTCCACAGCTTTACTCATTTGAACGGGATCAGTGAAATTTACCACACCCAAACGAACTATAATCGGTTCATAATCACGTATCTCAAAGCAATGAGCTGCCGTCATGACAAAACGTTTATCGATTAAAGAACCACCGCAAAGAATTTTGTACGGCTCTGTATTGTTACCACCGGTAGGACTAAAGCCAATGGCAGCCATATGAGGAAATTCTCCGATTACAGCCGCTGTATCATTCGTAATATGCAATCTATCTGTGGGAATAAGACCATCTTCAATACGACGGCAAGCTGAAAATATATACATACGTAGAATGGTATTGATAAGAAATGTTTGAAATGATATTTAAATTTAACAATTTATTAAAGCATTACAACTGCATGGAGCGAGAAGGTGTGTCAATCCGATCAATATCAATCAATCAATAATTAAAATATTAGACTTGAGTATGAGTACTGCCACTATTCTGAGTATCATTCAGCAAAATATTCCGAGCTGCCCCACAATAAAAATTAACAATCAATCATGGAGGGTTCCGGATTATCCACTCTGCAAAGGAGAAAATTCCATTGCTCCCTTGAGCAGCTTCAGAAAACCTTATTTCTTAGACGTTATCGAGTTAGTTTGGAATAATTTTGGTGTAGATGGATAAATGAATGTCAGTGAAAGGTCAGTAATAAACTGAACCAATTACTGGTGTTATACAGCTATTATAAGAGGTAAGCAAACCGTTCAAGGAATTGCAACTTACGAAGATGGCCGCAGTTTTCAACGGAGTTGAAACTGGGAAATTTGTTGTGTTCAAATGTTCATGTAATTCAAAGTTGATGAGATTACAACAGTAAAAAAAAAATCAAATTGAGAAGAGTTCAACATACCGTCCCCAAATTCAAATATAAAATGGTCTTATCAATACAAAATCGAATCTTTCCAATAACAGCAGTAAATGGAAGTCATACTAACCTCTTGCAGCTGGTCTCTCTCCGTTGTTATTGGCCCTTGCAGTTGTAGTTGAACTGAAAAGAAAAGAAATAAAGCAATAAAAACCAATTTTCCCCAGACTTAAACGTACTATAATGTGTCTGAGAATGAGATTTAGTGTGAAATAAGATGGAAGATTAATATGTTAGGGACAGTATTGATAAGTATGACCACACCTTAAAGAGTTATTGTCATTGGAAAATATAATTTCATTTTCTGGCGGTGGTCGAAATTCGAAAGGTTTAAATGGATCCAATGCATTGGCAGGTGGTGATTGTATGTTTGGCATTAAACCGTTATTATCGTTCGGTTGTTGCACAAGTTTCTGCAGGGTAGTTGAGGTAGAGCGCGTCTCTTTCATTAGAGATTCACTTTGTTGCGGTTGATCAATCAGTTGCTGCGAGGGTTGCTGTATAAAAGGTGGGTGTTGTTGAAAAAAAACCTGAGCCTGTTGGGGTTGTTGCTGTTGTAGTTGCATTTCATTTGATTTAACGATACCCATACCAGAATTAAGTAGATTCTCGTATACAACTTGCACAGGACTGAAGGCCTGTGGTTGGGATACAGAAGGAGTATTCGACCATGTTTCTACGACTACTGGTTGTTGTATGAAATTTGTAGAGGGCTCTGCTTCCAAATCATTGCCATTCATTTGATGTTCCACAACAGGAATTATGTCTAGGTGGCCGGCCATGTGCGGATTTTGAAATGCTACTTGCTGTTGCAGTTGATTTGTAAGTATTTGTGCGTATTCCTGTTTTTTGTGTCGTTTCCGAGATCGTAGAGATGGGGGCAGTGGTGGTTGTGGTATTCTTTATTAAATCCAACCAGAAATCTCCTACTGGTACTGGGGTTGTTGTTGTTATTGCTCTAAATAATAATTTAAATTGATTTTGTTGGTTATCGGAAGAAGAGAGAGGTGGAAAGAGATTAGAAAAGAAAAATAATAGTTATTTACAAGGAGATGCCTCAATACCAATAGGAATAATCACAAAAGGATAGAGAAAGAATAGAAGAAAGAAATTTTAAAATGAATGTTTACAAATGAAATCTAAAATTGCTATAACAACATAAACGACAATATGAATAATTTAAGTTTTTTCTGTCGATGTCAGTGTCTCATGTAACACTACAACTATTTATAGGGAAATTCTTTTAAGGGAACTTACACTACAAAACCATCTTTATCCGTAGTTGTACCAGGAGTATTATCAGTATTGATGTTTGTATTTACGATTGGACAACATATCAGTTCCTCTCGTACACCAAAACCACAATTTACAACTTCTCGATTGGTATACTGGCCACTTTCGATCAGAGATTTAATGACGGGACATTCGCTCCGTTCTCTACAAATGCCAGGCTGATTTTTAGTCGTACAGGATTCGCCTGGAATATAATCACAACTTGTCAATTGATTAAATTTGGCTGCATCGGTTATTTTAATTTGTTGTAATACGATTGCCATTGTGACCAGAAGAGTCCAGCGAATTATCGCCATTGCGTTTGGCATTGAACTGTTGAAATCATTTCTCAATTTAAAGTTTCGTTGCATTTTTCTTTGGCTTTTTCTTTCTTTCAAGTGTAGATCTTTTCGCTTAAATTCTTAAAAGTTTAATTTGTCTTCCACTATACTTGGCAATTATTATTTATTTATTGGAGTAAAATCAGTCATTGGCTCATTTATGCTGAAAAGAAAACATTTCCATTAAAAACCCGTATGTTGTTGTACGAACACGTTTAAATAAGTCCATGATTCTTGAAGTGAAACACAGATTTTTTGATAAAATTGTAGACTTTGTCCAACATTTATTCAAATTTTCTTTTCCTTCAAACAACTGAGGTTTGTAAAGGTCTTCGCAATGAATTTGCTTGTAAGACAACTCATCGATGATGCGAAGTCACAAAAGCAAATCTATATTACGGTTGAATGACTCAAACGTCTGGAAGTTGTGATTCAATTTCAATCAACATACGAATGTGGACATAACTACTGGGCCTCCACAGTGTAAAAAATTAAAATCTGAATATTTATAAGAGCTATTTCGTCGGACATTTAATAATTTCTTATTTTATTGTCAGTTTATTGCATTACTAAAGTAGATGTTATTAATTCCAGTAACTTTGCTTCACGTAAAGTTCACTCTGTAACCGGAGGCATTGCATAATACTTCACGACCATGTGCACATAACTTTTCAATGCCCAAAGCCTCTTACTGGCCCTTCGACTTAAATCACAATTTTTAATGCACAAACAAAACCCAAGTGATGGCCCCTACTCATCCAATTTATTGGGTTGGAACGAGATAGAGCGAGAGAAAACCAATCTATATCCTGTGCGAAAATACACTTACAATAATGTATGTATATAAGCACTAGTATTTTAATGGTATACAGATCCTCTCAAACTCTAGGGTATTCCTACTGTATCCATAGTCTGTTTCTAAATAAATGCCGAAATAATTTTTAAAAAAGAATAAATTTTTGTTTTTATTGCCAACACATTTTTGAAGGACAGTGTAACAGAAGATGGTTTTAATTTTATTATATTTTATTTCCATCCTAATACCCCAACGTTAAGCTAGTAAGCTAGTAAACCGAAAACATGTTTAATTGTAATTAGCACTAAAATGCCGTTTGACACCACAACAGAAGGAGGAATTCCTCTGCTAAAGATAATGGAGCTTATGTAGCTTTCTTTTTAATTATTTACGATTTATTTATTTACAACTTAATTTTGAATTTTTTTTTTAATTTATTTTTTTATTTTTGTTTGTTTGTTTTTTTTTTTTTTTTTTTTTTTGTATGTCCTTATCACTCCCACTTGATGGCCAGTCGATGAAACGATTCTTTTAATATTTTTACCGATCCATTTAGAAGACAACCGTTTTATTCTGCTTCTCAACGATAACTGTAACTCACTAGAGGATCATGTCTTATATATATATATAACTGGTAATGTTTGCATAATCGTTGAGAAACAACAACAATAAACAGAATATAAACTTTCCATTTAATAATAATTAAAGAATATTGAAAGTCATAAATCTCATGTTACATGAGAGATTCAGTTGATGTAAAAATTAGTTTATTCGTGCATGTGTTCTTAAACCATTCCAATGTAAACACTTGATTAAATCTGTTTTACGGAATTTAACTTCTTACCGTTGCTGGAGTTCGACAGGCTAAACAAAACATCGCAAACAAAAATATAGAAAACCAGGATACCTACAAATCATAACACCGTGACATATTCTATCTATTTGCCTCTGTCCAAAAATAGTGCTTTTATAAGATTCCCTATGATTTTGTGGCAAACAATCTCCTTATATGTCTATCTAATCCAAATATGTATAGGCAGGGATTATTATTCTTCAACTTCCTTCAGAGTTCCTCTCTATGCCGACTATCGCAATGTCATCATTGAGTTTTCTCAAAATGTAACCAATCCATCATAAACTTGAGATAATTTCTGCCATTAGGAAAGGATGAATATAATTTTTGTCTAGAATAATATAAGAATGTATTGTAAACATTGGTTAGTAAATGCCTCAATGCAGTTGGCATGGCTGGCCGCTTTTCGTATTTGGAGAGATATGTAGAGATCAGCATGTAATAATCAATCGTCAAAAAGATTGTCTACAAAAATTCATTCTTTAATCGATATAAGAACTTAGACCGCCGTTCTGTTGTACCCTTCCAGTACTAAATCAAGCTCTCACTGCATTGGGAAAGGAGTCTAATAATATCTACGCAGTCGAGGTCTTTCAGACTTGAATTAAATCTCGTGGATATTCCTTTTGGTTGGGTTAAGACACTTTGTAACACACAGTCAGAAACAACGTTGTTCAGCATATTAGAGAGAAGGCAACCTTGTGGAATATTAGCTTTAATAGCGATAGCATATCAATACTTTTCCCAAGAGTACCTATTTAGTCTAATGCAGGAACTGCATAGCTTAGTGAGCGATAGTTTCAAAAAAAAAAGCGATGATTCGTAACTATTTTCAAATGTAAACGAAATGTGCCATGGTACGATGTTCTTGGCAATTTTAACGCTCTAGACATTACACATGAGGTATCACAGCTAATGAATGCCGCTGAAAAAATTTTACCAAGATAAAGGGTGATTATGTTAAGAACTAAAGAAAATAAGAGATTTTTAATCAAAATTTATTGAGTTTTCTTTGTGAGATCGGTTTATTTAGGGACCGCCGTATTCATCGATCATAGTTAAACAAAGGAATTTCCACGTATTCCGTATATTTTTTCTCTTATTCATAATTTTTCTTTCTTTTGTTCTCTTTTGCATTAAAATAATTCATTTTTTTTAATTACTTTAGCACTGTTATCATTAGTGTGTTACACTTTAACAGTTTTTGTTTTGTTTTTAATTTTAATTTTTATTTAAATTTATAAAAAATAAAAAAAAGGAAACAACTGTAATGAGAAGTTTTTATTGTTAAATTTATTTTTATTTTATAAATTAATTAATAAATTAAAATGTTTTACAACTGTTTTCTTACTTTCTTACTGGTAATCTGTAGACGAATGTTTTGTTCGTTTATTTCATTCAATGTGTTAAAACATATTTTCATTCAATTTAGCAATCTTTCTCTGGCTTATTACATATAAGGTATCCCGACAATGTCTTTCCCAACTCAATTGTCCTAGCGAACGTTAGGGCAGGGCATCTAAGGGTGCCAGTTTATCAATAATCCGAATATTGAAGCAATTTCTATTCTGAACAAGTATTCTTTGAGAGTGCGCTAGACGGTTAGAAGACCACTTACTATCCACAGGCTACTTCTTGATGTTATCCAGTAAAAAATTGTATTGCCTAAAAAATGTTTGGATAGAAAATAATTTCATTTCAGTATAGTCTCCGTCCGTTTAAGCGTCCTATGCAGTTTGTTTAACGTATATCCCATTCCGAAAATAAAATTTTGTGGTGGTCATCAAAATAGATTTTTTGGTGAAAATATTTTATCGTTGAAGTCAAATTCCCTTGAGACGTGCCATTACTTCAGACTAGAAAATTATTTAAAATCTGCTATAAATGGCTAATAAACAGGAAACATCAGTTGACAGATGCCTGTTGACGGCAATAGTATGATCCTTTCAGTTAAGAGCCAAGAAATTCAATTATTAACACATAATTATGACACATAATCTCTTTATATGTACATATACGTAGGTACGTGTGTATAAAAGTACATCAAGCCTAATGCAGGCTTGATGCTTTGTGTATTCTTATTCAATATCCCCTTCAATCATTTTGAAATGAATAAGAAGTTGTTAGAATTATTTTTTGTATTGTATTTAAGTAAGCAAGTAAATATCTTAGAAAATAAATTTAAATTATTGTACAACAGATCTGGGAAAGTGTGGGATAGAGAGACAAACCCCGTACAAAGTATGAATGTATTCTCGAGCTAGACTTTATAACTTAGCTACATATACATATATGTACGTAGATATACATAATTGCAACGCAGAGTGCAAATTTAAATAGTGAATGATGCTTAAAATATTTTTATATTCGCATACGAACGACTTATAGTTACAATCTTTAACACAAAGTTGGATAAGTAGGATTAAAGCTAATAATTAACGGACTATACTTAGGAAACAAAAACGATATTCTTGTGAATTAAATAAATTTGATTCAAATAATTTTAATCGCCACCATTGGGCCAAACAATTCTTTCTATAAAATCTAAATATGCCGCCACTCTTGTATATAAGCCGGGCGTTGAGGATGCACAACCAAATCCGGTAGAAACTATACCCACCAAACGGTAATTTCTTAAGGATTCTGTAAGAAGAATTAAAGGGAAAATAAATTTATTTTCAAAAAAAATGGAAAACTTTTTCTTTTTCTCTTACCATCCACAACCAAATTCAATGGACCACCTGAATCTCCCTGACAGGCATCTTTTACTTGATCCTTATCTTCGGCACAGAATTGGGAGCGTATAATACCTTCGGGTATTTTTCTAGTCAGTCCATATTCAACAATTCTACTGTTGCAATTCTCCAAAGGCGTGGTATGTAGAGGGGCTTTCAATAGGATATTGGAAACGCTGCGTGCTACAATATGGAAGAGTTGGCGTTGAAGTTATCGAAATGAAATGAATGAATTGTTTCGTAAATGTATGTGAACTTACTTGTCGTATTTATAGTACCCCAGCCGGTAACCCATAATTTTACTTTTGGATCTGGATCAGCCTCATTCATGTACAAGCACGTCGGATAAATGTATTCATTTGTTTCGACTTCTCGCTCCAGTTCCAGAATGGCAATGTCATTATAGCTTAACCTACTGGTGTAATTGTCGTGAATGTATGTTTCCTAAAACAAAAATAAAGAAAAAGAAAGATTTCAATTCAACTTTCAGTTCAATGACTATCAATCTATACGCAGCCATAGCGTTCCATAACTTTAAGTTCAATTTTATTTTGTGAAAGCTTTACTAACACCTCTGATTAGATTTGGATTTAGGATAGGATTATCAACAGCTCAAGAAAATATTCTTATCATATTGAAAACCTAAGCTGTTAGGGGAATTTAAACACACTTTAAACAAATTTATGTTCTCAAGGACAAGAGTGAATATGGCATACCTTCCGTTCTGGGCGTTAAGCTGTACATTATATAGTTTTAAGCAGTAGCCATATAACTCGGCTTAAAGAATACTATGTAACCATCATTTTTATTATTCCTTTAGTTGATTTAGGCAGCTTACGGCATCTTCTTTTTTCGTTTCCGATGTTATTCTTGGCTTTGTTTGCAGCTCCCATGATGATAGAGTTGCCAACTCTGCTTGCCAAAGCTTGGTGCCTAAAACTAACGCTCTTTGTGAAATGTATGAACTTCTTATACTGGGTGCAGAAATGTATTCTGCTTTGTCCCAATCAAATCTCTTTGTCAAACTCCTCCCTTTGCTTGTTCCTCTAACATAAAAGCCATGCCTTATTTGCATGGACTTCGACATGGAATCCATTATTATATCATTTTAACATCTATATCACTCCTTACATAACTTCACTCCTTATCATACCTTCCATAAGTCTATTTGTCTAATTAAAGAAAAATTCTCCGACTTACCTTTATTTTTAATTCAACAGCGCGACTCATTTGGTCGGCATCGTTGAAATCTACCACACCCAAACGAACTATAGAAGGAATATTATCACGTTCAGAAACGCAATGAGCTGCCGTCAGAACAAAACGTTTATCAATTAAAGTACCACCGCAACGAATGTCGTACTGTGCTCTACTGTCACCACCAATAGGACTATAGCCAAGACCAACCATATGGGGAAATTCTCCCGGATCAGCAGGGGTACCACCCAAAATATGTACTGTCAGAGAGGCGATAAGGCCCTGTTCAATACGACGACAAGCTGAAAATATATAAAACGGTATTGATAAGAAATGATAGAACTGCTAAGAGTTTTAGTATTTATTAAAGCATTGCAGATGTTCGAATTGCCAGGGTATCAATACCCTTAATTATTCATATCTAATGAGGAGCCATATTAATCAATCAATAATTATGAATACGAATACGAATTCCAGAATAGTAAGATTCCTAATACATTTAAAAACTAAAGCCGGAAGATAAATGGATTTGGCTTATTTAAAGTCCATCAAAGCGCTCGGCTTGGTTGATGATCACATAAAATTTCAGAGTCATATGGATTATGTTAGCAAAAAGCTTTGATCAGATTGCTGCCAGATGTAGAAAGATAGGCAATGTAATCACTGTTCTTTAATTGTTTGCTACTATGCGACATTTGAAAAATTCCGTCATGAGAGACATGGAATCCATTTCCAGAATAAGCTGTTGTAGATTGCTTAGTGAATATTTCACCACATTCCCGCAACTATAGGCTTAAACTTAAAATATTTATGTATTTACGCTAATGGTAGATCACATAGATGATCTGTCTCAATGACTCAATGAACAGTATTTCTCGCAATCCGTAATCTGTAACATTCTAATAGTCAAGAATGCGGTGGAACTGTGAAGAGGCGAACTTCATTGACTAACTACTTCAAATAGTCACACGGAAAACCGATAATACAGTACATGTATGAAAGAGTGAATGTACTCTGCCCTAGAAGTCCTATGGCCACAACATCAAACTTTTGTACGGACAGCAGTAGAATAGAACTTGTACTAACCTCTTGCAGCTGGTCTCTCTCCGTTGTTATTGGCCCTTGCAGTTGTAGTTGAACTGAAAAGAAAAGAAATAAACCAATAAAAACCAAATTTCCCCAGACTTAAACGTACTATAATGTGTCTGAGAATGAGGTTTAGTGTGAAATAAAATGGAAGATTAATATGTTAGGGACAGTATTGATAAGTATGACCACACCTTAAAGAGTTATTGTCATCGGAAAATATAATTTCATTTTCTGGCGGTGGTCGAAATTCGAAAGGTTTAAATGGATCCAATGCATTGGCAGGTGGTGATTGTATGTTTGGCATTAAACCGTTATTATCGTTCGGTTGTTGCACAAGTTTCTGCAGGGTAGTTGAGGTAGAGCGCGTCTCTTTCATTAGAGATTCACTTTGTTGCGGTTGATCAATCAGTTGCTGCGAGGGTTGCTGTATAAAAGGTGGGTGTTGAGATAAAGGTTGTTGAAAAAAAACCTGAGCCTGTTGGGGTTGTTGTACAAAATGCTGATGGTTTTGTATGGGTGCAGTATGAAATACAACAACTTGAGGTTGTGGTAGAAAATGTTGCTGTTGTAGTTGCATTTCATTTGATTTAACGATATCCATACCAGAATTAAGTAGATTCTCGTATACAACTTGCACAGGACTGAAGGCCTGTGGTTGGGATACAGAAGGAGTATTCGACCATGTTTCTACGACTACTGGTTGTTGTATGAAATTTGTAGAGGGCTCTGCTTCCAAATCATTGCCATTCATTTGATGTTCCACAACAGGAATTATGTCTAGGTGGCCGGCCATGTGCGGATTTTGAAATGCTACTTGCTGTTGCAGTTGATTTGTAGGTATTTGTGCGTATTCCGTCGAAAGTGTTGTAGTATCCTGAGGTGATAACCAAGCCGTAGTGGGATTATGATTAGCTGGCATCGCTTGTCGCCCATTATTCTCGAAATGTATTTGCTGAGTTTGAGTATTTGTTTTCTCCGGGCTTAGATTGAAAACGTTTGCTATAGATTTTTCTATATTCGTTTCAGAAGGATTTTCTAACGCCTTATTGCTTTGGCTCGATGTATCGAAGACATCTTTAATCAGATTTTCAATGTGTTTTTGCTCGTTGTGTTCATCATTATTTGATTGATTGATGTTGGAGTCTAAATTGATTGTGGGATTAGAATTAAAATTTTGGGGTTTTGTATTTTGTTCCATAAAAGTAAAACCCCGGTTTTGGTTTCCTAAGCCGGGTCGGCCTCTACCATTATTATGATGACCTCTACCCCAACCATTGCCTTGACCTCGTCCATTATTTTGACCTCTACCACTATTGCCATTTCCTCTAAAATTATTATTGCCCGGCTCTTCAAATATCCATTGATTTAAATTGTTGCCCGCGCTATTTAAATTTCCTCGGCCGTTACCATTGCCATTACCAGCATTACCATTAGACAAACCCACAAAACCCACATTATTTAAAGGTGGACTTGGCAAAGTCGTTGTTACCTGCCGTTCTGATTTGCGGCCGCCGCTATGCTTGCCACTCAGCAAAGCGTTCAGGTCAAAAAATTCGGAACTTTCGTTTAAACGCTGATTCCCCAGTATCAACGGTTTAATTGTAGTTGTAGTTGTGGGCTTTGGAGTTGTAGTCGTCGTAAGTAAATCCAACCAAAAATCTGGTTTTTGTGTGGTTTCCGAGATCGTAGAGATGGGGGTAGTGGTGGTTGTGGTATTCTTTATTAAATCCAACCAGAAATCTCCTACTGGTGCTGGGATTGTTGTTGTTGTTATTGCTCTAAATAGGGATTTAAAGTGATTTTGTTGGTTATCGGAAGAAGAGAGAGGTGGAAAGAGATTAGAAAAGAAAAATAATAGTTATTTACAAGGAGATGCCTCAATACCAATAGGAATAATCACAAAAGGATAGAGAAAGAATAGAAGAAAGAAATTTGAAAATGAATGTTCACAAACTAAAATATGAATAATTTAAGTTTTTTTCTGTCGATGTCAGTGTCTCATGTAACACTACAACTATTTACATATATGGAAATTTTTATAAGGGGACTTACACTACAAAACCATCTTTATCCGTATTCGTACCGGGAGTGTTATCAGTATTTATGTTTGTATTTACGATTGGACAACATATCAGTTCCTCTCGTACACCAAAACCACAATTTACAACTTCTCGATTGGTATACTGGCCACTTTCGATCAGAGATTTAATGACTGGACATTCGCTCCATTCTCTACATACGCCAGGCTGATTTTTAGTCGTACAGGATTCGCCTTCTGGAACAAAGAAATGTAAGCATAATCACAACTCGGCAATTGAATAAAATAAATCGTGTATTTATTTCAAACAGACTTACTAAATTTGGCTGCATCGGTTATTTTAATTTGTTGTAATACCATTGCCATTGTGACCAGCAGAGTCCAGCGAATTATCGCCATTGCGTTTGGCATTGAACTGTTGAAATCAGTTCTCAATTTAAAGTTTCGTTGCATTTTTCTTTGGCTTTTTCTTTCTTTCAAGTGTAGATCTTTTCGCTTATATTCTTAAAAGTTTAACTTGTCTTCCACTATACTTGGCAATTATTATTTATTTATTGGAGTAAAATCAGTCATTGGCTCATTTATGCTGAAAAGAAAACATTTCCATTAAAAACACGCATGTTGTTGTACGAGTGCTTTTAAATAAGTTCGTGATTCTTGAAGAGAAACACAGATTTTTTGATACAATTGTAGACTTTGTCCAACATTTATTCAATTTTTCTTTTCCTTCAAACAACTGAGGTTTGTAAAGGTCTTCACAATGAATTTGCTTGTAAGACAATACATCGATGATGCAAAGTCACAAAAGCAAATCTATATTACGGTTGAATGACTCAAACGTCTGGAAGTTGTGATTCAATTTCAATCAACATACGAATGTGGACATAACTACTGGGCCTCCACAGTGTAAAAAATTAAAATCTGAATATTTATAAGAGCTATTTCGTCGGACATTTAATAATTTCTTATTTTATTGTCAGTTTATTGCATTACTAAAGTAGATGTTATTAATTCCAGCAACTTTGCTTCACGTAAAGTTCACTCTGTAACCGCAGGCATTGCATAATACTTCACGACAATGTGCACATAACTTTTCAATACCCTTACTGGCCCTTCGACTTAAGTCACAATTTTTAATGCACGCACAAAACCCAAGTGATGGCCTCTACTCATCCAATATATTGGGTTGGAAGTAGATAGAGCGAGAGAAAACCAATCTATATCCTGTGCGAAAATACACTTACAATAATGTATGTATATAAGCACTAGTATTTTAATGGTATACAGATACAGATCCTCTCAAACTCTAGGATGTTCCTACATACAATCACTGTATCCGTTCAGTTTCTAAATAAATGCCGAAATAAATTTAAAAAAAAAAATAAAAGTTTTGTTTTTATTGCCAAAAAAATTTTTTATTTTTTGTTCTAGTGTAGACCCTGTATTGAAGGGAAGCGTAAAAGAAGTTGCTTTTAATTTTATTATATTTTATTTTCTTCTTAAGACCCCAATGTTAAGCTAGTAAGCAAGTGAACCGAAAATATGTTTAACTGCAAAAGTACCCTAATGAACTATAATCGGTTGATTGTTGTATCTGCACATTCATAGAGAAAATTATAATCATTAGTGGCGGAACTAGATTCTTGTAGATTTTTTATGGTAATCAATAATTGCAGAGCTTCTTCATAAAGAGTAAGAAAATTGTCATTTGAATTTCTTTCATCATTATTCAAGAGATTAGCATTCTAAAGTACCCGAATAGAGTTATGTCTCTTAATAACTATGTATGTATATAAGAAGAATTATTATCAATAAATTGTCTTAAAATCTATCCTAAACTCAATTATACAGCTTCTTTATGAGATTGTCTAAATAATTAAATAAATAAAGAGAAATCAAATACAATTTGAAAAAAAATCCCATCTTGAAAGTTCCTCTATACTCGATAAACGATATCAATATAATTAATATATCTATTATATTAAAACCAGAACTGATTTAATTAATAAAAAAAGAAAAAATAAAAATTTTTGTTTTTGTCTATCGTTTTAGAGTTCAATGTCATATAACTGCCAAGAGATATGTAAATTGATTTAGAACGTATGTCTTCAACAAAAAAGTAAAAAAAAATTATTTCAATTATTTTCATGCATACACTCGAATATATATACATACATACAGATGTACTTAAATACAAAATATATACAAATGAGAAGATGCAAGTTAGCGTATTCCAAGAAATTTGCAAAATTGAAAAATAAAAAAATTTCAATTCTTCAATTGGATACAATACAATAATCAATACTTAACATAATATAAAAATTTATAAATTCTTAAAATTCTCATTTAATTCAGCAGCAAATGTTATAAATTATTTACAAAAAAAAAAAAAAAACAAAACAAAAATTCTTTGAAATAACAATGAAAAAAGTTTAAAAGCCAGTCTTAATATATTTTTTTGAAAGCAACCAGTCTACAGTCCCTTTAAATTACTGATTTCATAATTAGTTATCTTAGCCGTCTGCATATAGTACAACAATGCAACAAAAAAAAAAAACTGGCCTACACTTGAACAAAATCAAATCAAATATGAAATTTAAAAAAGTTGGGTAAATCACCAATGGAAAGCACATGGGATTTTTATTTTCATTTCTAATTATTAGATTTTCTTTATGAAATAAAAAAATCAATTTCAAATATAATACACAATATTTATTTAATTTTTTTTTATTATTATTTCTTTTCTGCTAATGTTCCACGTACTGTTTTTATATTATTTTTTTGTCTTTTCTGTTCAGTTTTAAATTTTATATTTTATTAATAATAAAACTAATATTTATATGCAGTTTTTTTTTATTATTGTTATCATACAAAGTATTGTTTTAATATATTTTAATTATGCATTTAAAATTTTTATTTTAAATCTAGTAGTTGTGATAACAAATGATTTGAAAACAAAAACAGAAACAAAAACAAAAACAAATGTTTTATAGAAGCTTGTAAAATTCATCTGCCCTGTTCTATACCAGACAATAAATCATTTGTTAGAAACGCTCAAAACAATGCATTTTATCGATATCTGTTTGTAAATGATTTTCTTAAATTCTTCTATAAATTCTAGTTAAAGAAATTTTCTAATAGACTATGTAAGACGCATTATTTGAGTGCAATTGATTCACACCTAACAGGTAGTGCTGGTATGAGAGACAAGATTTTGTTCAAATAAAACTTCCCATATTTCAAAGTTCATCTTCGTTTAAGGTGATAACGAAAGCCAAGTGCTTAAAAATTTAATTGTTTCTGCTTAGCTCTTTTAGGCAAATGATCACAATAGTCGATAAGACTAATGAAAAACGTAAAATTCGACCATGAGATGAATTGAATATGAAAAGAACATCACACGTGTTGTGTCTGCAAATCGATACTGAACTTAACAAAGTCGAATATTTTCTGAAACTCACAACAAAATCAGAATAATACGATCATGATTAAATAGTAAAACATCGACGCAAATGGTTTCCAAGCCAGCATTAATGCTCAAATCAGCTTTGTTGTTGTTGTATATTTGTCATGATTGGGAGAGCGCTGCTCCCTATGGTAAAGGTTAATTGAGAGCGCACCTTTTTCAGTGTAAAGTGAACTAGAGCTTAATTTTCTCATATACCATTATTTCTACTAACAATGCATAGGTAGATAGGTAAAGGGGACTGGCTATCAACACCAAGCCTATGATAAAACCATTAAGGTTTCTAATGTCTGGCAATGTAATGGCAATAAGGCATTGTATAAATGGTGTGAACAATTTGACTATGATAAATAAAATCTTCAATATGTTCAGATATAGCGGCAGTCGTTTGAATAAAATTAGTTGAAAAGTGGCCAAACTAGAGGGAAACAATCCCGTAAAGAGGATCTTACTATAGCTTATAACTATAAAATGCTACATGGCCAAAACGCATACTTTTATGAAATTTCACATACTCATATTAAATGTTTGCGACTAAATTTGCTTCGAAATAGATAATAACTGGCGAAAAGGAACATTTTTCCATTAACACAAGGCACCAATTAATGCGTCCATTATTGCAACCGCCAAAATCAGTAAATGTAAGTCATCACTGTTGACTTGAATGGTGATTTTGTAATTGAATAGTGTTAGCTTATTAGACGTAAGGGGGCACGGTTCAAATCCCAGGTCAGACATTAAAACGAAATATGAAAAAATATTTCTTCGGTGACTTCCTCTCAGCAGATTGCAAGCAAAAACTCTGACAGTAAATAAAATTGCCATGAAAAGTTTCTCAAAAATCTGTCGTTCGGAGTCGACTTTAAACTGTAGATCCCGCCACTCATGTATAAAATTTACACATACAACATAGTAAGTGGTGTGAGAAGCTAGGTTGTAATCCTGACTGAATGATTGTAATGAACAATTATGTGATTGAAGGCAAATTAATAGAACAGAGCCATAGTTAAGTAAATAATTCTTTAAACACTTTGCAAATGATATGCTTATACTCATGCTCATACGATCATTACTTTATTAATTTTTTTTTTTTGTTGTAATTATTCATTAATTGTGTTTTTAATTTATTTAATTATTTCTTTTTTTAATTATTTATTTATAAAATTATATTCGTGTTGTTTTTTAGTGTTCTTTTGTTTATCTCATTTAGTTTACAATGTTTATTATTGTTTTCATTTTTATTTTTATTTTATTTTTAATTTAGAAAATTCTTTTAAACTACTCTTTTAAACTATTCGCTCAATAACATACACACACACACACACCTGCTGGCCTATTCATAAGCATTTGAGCAGAGGTTTAGAATTTTTTGTTTTCGTTTTCGTTTCCGTTTTTTTTTTCTTCTGTCTTTCTATGAAACAGAAGATTAAACCAGTCGCTCTGCAACCATTTTGTTTCTCTTGATTGCTTTTAAACAGAGTTTATTTGATTTTTTGTATGTTTGTTAGAAGAAATTATCAATAATTTTTTGTTCTTTTTTTAATTACAATAACAAATAAAAGGTACTTTTTTAATTTGGTTGTTGTTTTTGTTATTTTAATAAAATTTCTTTGTTCTTACTGATGCACACTCATTACACTCACTTGATTATCAATTAAAATTTTGATTTGCCTAAACGGCCAGTCGATAAACCGCTTTTTTAGAAATCTTGACCGGACCAGTATGCTTAAATAACAACCGTTTTGTAACGCTTCTCATCAATAACTAAAACTCATTAGAGATCATTACTCATATAAAACAGATGATGTTGGTATAATCGCTAAACAAAAACAACAAAACAAAAAATATCAATTCATTCAATAAAAATTAAAGCGAATTGAAAATAAATTCTCTTAACATTCAAGTCAGAGACTCAGTAGAGCATTGAACAACGAATTGCTGAATGCTGGTGAGGGACGGAGTTCATTTGCAAGTGTGTTGCTAATCCACTTCACTCTACACACTTGGCTAAAACGTTTAGTTGGTTGGAGTTCGAGTGGCTAAACACAATCTTGTTGGCAAATTTATAGAATTTCAACTCTTCTGCCATTTGATTTTTTTTCTTGTTTTTTTTCTGGTATTTCATTACGTTGTTGTTGTAAAAACCGGCCAATGAATCACTTACATACGTATTCGTTCTTATATTCATTTATGAAATTATGGAATAAATAAACACTGAATTGAAAAACTTCAACTCAAGTACAACTGAACACCCAAACGAACATAACAACGAACAATAATGTTTTGTTTATTGTTTATAAATTCTTATTTATTTTAGTTTTTGCTTTTGTTGATGATATACGAACAAATAAAAAAAATGTTTTAAAAATGCTCAAAGTAATGTTTACAAATTCAAAAATGTAACGGTCATCTATGTGTACGAGGAAGGTGTATTAAGTGAAGAGAAATTCAATTTTTATTTGTTATAAAAGCAAATTTCAGCACGTGTCTGCAATTTTCAAATATTATCTATTATTTAATTTACCCTCTATGAGTAATAATGTTTTATTTAATGTTTTTATTTACATACATACACATACATATATAAATCAGCTGATACCAGCTTTCTGAATCAAATGTAACACTAGTAATATGTATGATATTTTTAACGTTTTGTTAATTTTAATTAATTTATCCTTGTGCATAAGAATGTGTGGTGGGAATCCAACAAACTATCATCAACCACGACTCTCCTAATATATGAATATACAATCTATTAGATTACCAGGACATCCTATCGTACAAATAAATTTTAAATTCAATGTAGTTTAAGTGTCAGATATTTATTGTTGCATTGTGCATTATAAGTCTAAAGCATTTGCTTATGAAAACAATAATTTATTGGGACATGAAACGAGTTATTTTTAAAGAACGCATATATCGTATAAAGTTGAATTGTATAAATTCAAGTCTACTCTGGAACCTGATCACTTGTTAAAGCGTAACAATGAAATCTCTTCAATTTTTTTTAATTCGGCGAATTGTTTTTAAATAATTAGAAACGCTTTCCCAAAATCAAATAAATAAAAAAGTTTTTAAATACTTTCTCATTTCATTACAGATTTTCGCGACATTCAATCCGTTATATGTTTGAATTTTCTTAATTTTTCTAAATTTTCTTTGAATAGAAATTCAATAAAAAACGATATTCTTTTCAAATGTGTATCTTCTATCCAAGTATATGCAAATACTTAAACATCTACACGCATACGAGTAGTATATGCATGAAAACAGACGTTTTTAATCAATTTGTCTCTTGACAATTAAGTAATTGATGACATTGAACTCTAAAATAATTGAAAAAAAAAATTAATAAAAAAATCTAATGATCATAATATTTCAGATAATAAAGAACAATCTGGTTTTCATATGACCATACAATAATAAATATGTATATCGATAATAATCATGTGGTAGTAGCCGTAGTCTAGTAGGTAGTGTGTTCGCTTATTAGACGAAAAGCCCGGGTTCGAGCCCCAGGCCAGACATCAAAATGAAATATGAAACAGAAAAAAAGTTTTCTTCGGCGACTTCCTCTCAGCAGATTTCTGGCAAAAGCTCTGAGAGTAAATAAACCTGCCATGAAAAAGTTTCTCAAAAATCTGTAGTTCGGAGTTGACATTAAACTGTAGGTCCCGCCACTCAAGTATAAAATTAAGGCACTTAACATGAGTGGTGAGAGAAGCTAGGCCGTAATCCTGACTGAAGGGTTGTAATGGCCAATATATTACGTATATATGTATGTAGATCCATATTAGATCTGGGAATCCAACATCTGTTGCACACATCACATTCTTTGGTATTGTCTTGCAATCGGCAGACAAAGATTTCAACAAAAGCTCCGGCTATTGTTTGAATTAGTTAAGGACCTTAGATTAGGGGGCTAATAAATAGGATATGTACAATAGATCTTCTTTATGGAATAGTACAGTGCTATACCCGGTTGACTTCATTCCATCAGGCAACTTGCTCAACATATGAAACTGAATCGGTATTTTTTCAATCGGGTTGTAATGCCAGATAACAAAACGGGCACAGCTTATAACTCTCAAACCTACAGTCTTATAGTAATACCTTCAGTGCTTTCCAGCCATTAAACAAAACATCAATAGAACACGCTTTACTAGTGATGCATTAGCATTAGTGCACACAAAGCGAAATCAACTCCAAAAGATTATTAAGAAAAAAAATATCAAAACTCCTAGGATACTTCATTTAACTACAGTTATTGTGATATTTCTCTTTCCTTCCTCCCAATGGCTGCTTTCGTCGCTTCAACACTATGATCTGGTCAATCATGCTTGTTAGTTAGTATTTCAATTTTATTTGCTGATATCAGCCCATATCCCACAAGGCTGTTTTCAATAACATTGATCAATTGAAGGCAAATTTACAGCGCGGGATTACTCTGTCAAATTGATTTGTAGACATGTTGCAAATACGCTCCCCTCTTTATTTTATTTTGGTTCTCATTTGTTTTGTTTTGTTTTGTTTGAATTTGTTTATATTTTATTTTGCAATATTTGTTACTCTTTTTTTAATTTTTTTTTTTTTTTGTAAATTATTTTGTTTTTTTGCTTTAGTTCTAACTATACATGCGTTCAAATATGCTCATTATAGAATACATACACATTCAAACACATTCAACGTTTCGGAGGAGAGATTTAGAATTTTTTTGTTTCTGTTTTTTATTTCTATAACTTATAATCGCAGACTAAACCAGTCGTTTTGTCACCGTTTTATCTCCCTTGATTCTTCTTTTTTTAATTTATTAATTTTTAATTAATTTTTTATTGTATTTTTATAAGAAGTAATCATCAATAATTTCTCGTTTTTCAATTACAATTCTAAATAACATTTATTTTTTATTGGGTTGTTTTTGTTTCTTAATAAAATTGTTTTGATCTTACTGATGCACTTTATCACACTCACTTGATAATCAAACAACCAGTCGATAGATTGCTTGTTTTTTAGAAATGTCGATCGCTCCGTTCAAATATGGTAAAAACCGCTTTATAACACGTCTCAACACTAACTGACTCTGATTACAGATCACTTCTCTGTCAAAAAAAAATGATGTTTGCTGGTACATATAATCGTTCACAAAAAAAAAGACAAAAAAAGCAATCCGAAATCAATAAAAAATTAAAGAGAAATTAAAAACAAACTCTCATTATACACAAGAGTCTCACACGGTGAATGGTGAGTGGTGGTCAATCAGTGTTTCCGTATGAAAGAGAGTGAGAGAGAGAGAGAAAGTTTATTTATGCATAACAATGTTAATTTACTTGACTCGAAACATTTAATTACAAACGTACTATTGAAGTTCCTTGGGGTTTTGAGTGGCTAAACTTTAGTTTGTTAGCAAATTTATAGAATTTTAACATTTTTTTCGTTTAGTTTTTTTATTTTTTCTTTTAATCATACATACATACATATGTAAATACTTATTAATGTGAATCACTTTTACGTTCATTCATTCAAATAGGAAATATTGGAAAACAAACCGCAAAAAAAACGTCATTTACTCTTCAACTTAAATTCTACGGTGCTTCTTGACATTGATGGACAATTAAACAACATCATATTCATAATGATTGATTTATGTATAGTTGGTTAATTATTGTTTATTCAAGTTTTTATTATTTTTGATATTTTTCCCGATAAAAAAAAAACAAAAACAAAAAGAAATCAATCAGAAATGTTCCATGTATTGGAAGAATAACTTGTAACGGGCGTTTTCGGTATACAACATAGGTTTACTAAGTGAAGTGAAATTAATTTTAATTTAAATAAATGCTCGAAGCACATTTCTAATTTTATTTTTTAAATAATTCGCCTATGCAATAGAATTATTCTCTAAATCAACACTCAACGGCTATAAAATCAAAGGTTTATTATTTTTAAAATAATTCGATTAATTCTATATCATTATGTCCTTATAATATTTGAAAAAATATTAAAGTCAACAATTTAATGTAATTCACGACAGTTAGCTAACACTTACAAAATAGCAACTTATAGATTTTAATTACACATACATAACATACATAATTTGCCATTACAACCCTACAGTCAGGATTAAGGCCTAGCTTCTCAACACCACTCATGTTGTGTGCGTTAATTTTATACATGAGTGGCGGGACCTACAGTTTAAAGTCGACTCCAAACGATTTTAATTATGTTCCTTTAATGATCCTAGCGAATCTTTTCAAGCTGTCAGTTTCTCCGAATGTGTCCAATCCATCTCAATTCAATTTGCATAATTTCCTTTGCAATAGGAACATAATAATAATCTTAGCCTTTATTGGTTCTGTCTGGAAACAATTCCATTTAAAGGTTTTGATTCGTATAATTCTAGCCTTAAGCCAGGTCTGTTGGCCTCTGGCTGTACAGAATCCAACTTTCGCTACACTTACGATGTGTGTTAATCAGGACACAGATGTCCTTATTCAAAACCTTATTTGCACATTGCAACGCATAACAGAGGACAACACTGAACAGTAGCGGGAAAAGAACACAATATTGTTAAACACATCTTTAATGTCACTCTTAATCTTAATCTTAGTCGTATATCGTAAAACTCTTTCGATAATTTAATTCCAAATTCCAAAAGAGGAAAAGTGTAGCCTTTTGAAAATCAATAGAAAATGATAAAGAGCGTATCAGCAGATTTCTGTTAATATGATTAAACGAGGTAAACCTTGTTTGCTCATTTCTTAACAACGATTGAATTATTTTCGGTTGAGTACGCTATTTTTGGAAAGATATTTATCACATCCTCTTGTAGTTCCACTGGATGTTTTTAGATGCTCATAATGTCATGGCAGATCCTTAATTTGTGATACTGTTATTTGAATTGTATTTTACGCGAGCGCATAGTGACTGTTGTGCGCTAGACGTCAGTGATATTACGTTAGATTTAGCTTCACCAAGTTATTTTTTATTTCCAAGCTTGCAAACAAATTGTAAAAGATGGTAAAATATATTCCAACATTGAAAAGGTGAGAAGTGTTTCCAACAAAAAGAATATTATTGTGAGATTTGTTGTCTGTCTTTACCGAGTAAGATCGGCTTAATCGCTCAAAGCATCAAAAATATGTCCAATTTTTTTAAAATATTTTTTTTTTTGTATTTATATTTAGTTATTTGTATGTATGCAGAGATTAATTTTAATTTTCACTTAATTTATAGATTTTTAGGTCGCTTGATGCAAAACAAAACTAAAACAACAAAAAAAACGTTCTTTAAATGAATTAATTAATCTACTCCTGTTATCAGTTTATGCGTATGTACATACATATATTTAAATTTAATTTTTATTTAAATTCATAAATAAAAATTACGTTTCATCTGGGCTTGAAGAGCGTTTTGTTTTTGCTTTTTAACTGAAATTATTAAAACAAATCGAAGCAATGAAAATCGTAACGTATGAGTGTATTGACAGACTACACTTTCATTTTTTTAGGTCAAGTTCTTAAACAATTTAATGAAATCTTTCAATTGTTCTCTTATTGTTTATTTATAAGCGAATTAAAGAAAACTTTTTTGCAAAATATAAAACATGATGTAGAATTTAGTAAAGAATTAAAAAAAAAAATTGTAAACGGAATTCCCAGAAATTATTGAATATTTTTCTTTGAATAATATTTGGCCTTCTGAAATGGTAAAACCAATATTTTGAACAATCTGTATCTGCATCTGTATGTATGTTGGATGTGAATGCTAATGTATGAAATAATTTAAAAGGAAGTAAATGTTCGACCATAAGATAATTAGCTCGTCATTTTTCTTTTGGTTAAAAGCGATCTACATACATACATACATGTATACATACATGTATACGTACGTATGTGAGTATAGTCGTAACAAATATTCTAACTGCGAAGTGGGTAATTTAAGACGATATAATCAGATCAAATTAAATCTAAAAGAAGTTTGACAAAAACTTTGTCCGTTTTACCACGTTTTACAAACTGAAGTTTATTTTTGTTTGTTTAAGAGGATATCGCAAAGCAACTTTCTGTCATTTTCTTATAATTTCCGTGAGAAACCAAGCCGTAATCCTCACTAAATGTTTGTAATGGCCATTAACACTTGCATGTATGATAAATTCGCTTTAATATTTGTAGTATATAATACCAATTTTATTAAGAATATAAAAGTTATAATTGAGTAACAAGAAGTTAAGAACAAAATTGTACACACTTCAATTAAATGGAATGATTGGTAATACACTGTTAAGCTACAGAACGTAGAGAAATGTTGTAGATAGGAGTAGGCACCACATGTAATCCTATACTGTTAGCTGAATATATTCCAGGTCCAGATCAATCAACAATCTTAGTTAAACAGCTGAAATCAAAAACACTAAAGATAGAATTTCATAAACGTTATTGGGCCCACAGTTCCTATCGTTAGATTGTAATGTTATCAGTCTATTTGGAACAAGAAAGAGTAGAAATTGCGAATTTAATAATACAATATCGGTTTAAATATATAAGTTTTAATTCGAATTTTTTTTAATCAACTATGTGTTTAATTTCACCACTGTGCGTCATATATGTATGTATGTGCATCATATACATATGTATGTATGTACATGTATTTACCTCCGCACACAGTAGGAGTGTAAACCCTATAATATCTTATCATTTAATGAGTCAGTACATGAATACAATAATTTTATAGAAGTTTCGTTAGTAATCAATTAATACATTTTTAGAACTTATTCAAACACTTCAGAATATATGTATGTATGTATGTATCTACTCATAGACAACAATTCGGATGTCAGTTTGCAACAAGTGACTTGATTAAACATTTACCGATAAAGAAATCAAAAATCAAAGAAAAATCAAACTTTTCTGCATTCTATATAAAGGCATATGCCGTCAAAGGCCTTTCATTACACAGTTTCGACGTTAAACAGTTAACAAGGCGACTCTATCGATATGAGACAAATTTCTAAATTCATATTGTTGTGTGTATTCTTACAGATCACAACGGCCGCAGTTATCGATCATGGAAATTATACATTTAGATCGATACAAGTTTGGCGTGAATCGACCGTAGATGAAAACTCATATGAGCAATATACGTTGGGTCAAGTGGAACAAGGTGAGTTTTGCTTTTCAAACACAAATATTTAAATTTTCTATTAATTTGTCTAATTTAAGGCGCTCAAATAATATTCATGTACGATTTCACCCAAACGTTTGATGACAAACAACCAGAAATATCTCTCGACTTCAATTATCCTGCTGAGGGCAGTTACGATGTTGATGAGACACAAAATCTTGCCATAATCACTCAAATTCAATTGTATGTTAAAACCGATGCTGGAGCCACCACACAGGCGTATGTTATTGCTGGCGGTATTAATGAAAACAATATAGGCTTGAGAATCGTTTCCGATAATGCCAATTTATTAAACTATATGGTAGTGATTTATGGCAAAAAGCCTACTGATGAGAATAATTAAAGAAATTCAAATTTATGAAAACAGTATTGAGTTAAGTACATAATTTCACATACATATGGATGATGAATAAAATGAACTTTTAAAAGAGAGCAGAAAAATACAAGAGTCTTATTAATTAAATGAAAACGTAAACGTAATTAAATGGAAACGTTTACATGAAAACGTAAACGATCAACTAGTTTAAATCTTAGGTTGCTATTGAAAAAGTTACGTACAATTTTTTTCTAAACAATTTTTTTAATTGTAAACTAATCAGTTATTAAATACCATTTAAAGTCACTTTTTCAAAATCTGATTAAACGAAACGAATTACTCAAATTAATCAGTTTTAAATAAATAAAAATGGTTGCTAGGTTTTCGTTTTTTGAACACTCTATCCTAAACTAAAATGTCACGAAAAGCAAAATAATAATAATTGTGCCCTAGTACGCTAGGGGATAGAATGTAAGACTATTAGCGTGAGGGTCATGGGTTCGATTCTCACCAGAGGCTCTGGTCTGCTACACTATTACCGAGCATAAGGTAAGAAATTTAGGTTTGCAGTTTGATTGCAGTAACCAATGCTTAACTCCATTAATGTGGAGTAAACTTAACAGTTTATGTAGAAATAAAAATTATTAATAATTCAGAAAATGTATTTTTTGAAGTGTGGGAAATTAAATAAGCTATGATTTGAGATAGTTGTGGTTTTCACTGTACATGAAAAAAGACGTACTGCCTAAAAGTAGGCCACACTTTTTAAATTAGTATTACGAAATAATTTCCGAATTAATTTTCAATAACTGATGTCGTATGGTGGGGTCTCTTCACCGCATTTCTAAGCAATACGCTGCTATTCTTTATATATTTAGATTTTATATCTATCTTTCCTAACTATTCTTTAATTTCAAGTAGAAAATTTGACTGTAAAACCAAGCAACTGTTTTCCACAGTTATTTCGATTTACGAAGCTAAGTCTCTTCATATCCATCTTCATTTATCATTCGGATAAGAGAACGTCAACAACGATCTTCGATTTGATTAGAACTGTATAAGCAAGGCTCTTCACTAATATGCCTTGTATAGTAAACCAATATATTTCTACAGAGAGGGTTTTTCCTAAACACAGTGCCTACTACAGTAATCATTCTACGACCCGGAAAAACTTGCTTAAGGAAATTGAAAAAAAAACAACAACAAAATTTAAGAAACTGATTAAGAAGATATGGATATGCTTTGTGGGAAGCTAGGTTGTAATCCTGACTGAAGGCTTGTAATAACCAATTAAGTTATGTATGTAATATGCTTTGTGATAGCCCTTTGCTTTCTGAAAGAATGAAAAGCATAATAATTTTAATAAATTTGAATATAATAACGAAAAATAAGAACTAAAAATAATTTCACTTTTACTATCGGCTCCCATTGTTTAGCAATTAATCAATTTTATTTATAAATTATAATATTAAAAATAAACTGAAAAATGAAAAAAGAAAATGAAAAAGAATATTCCAGTATCAACAAAAGATAATAAATTAAAAATTTTAATTTGTTGCAGTTATTGCGAATTATTGAAATTTAATTAAACGCAACCGTTCCTATCATTATTGACAATACGAGTATCACGAAAATAAAGTATTATTGACCGTAATCAAATTTTAATTACCGGTTTTTTTCTCATTTTCATTTTTATTGTTTAAGGAATTAAAATTTTTACTTATCAGTATTATCTTATTTATAGCATAAAGCAAAACAATTTCTTATTTGCAAATGAATAAATGACGACAATAAATAGAATTCTTAAGCTGCTAAAATAAAAAAAATAAAAAAATTAATGAAAAACTTCCAACTCTGGCGTGCCGCTCTTTTATGGCTGGCCCATAAAGCTATTATTGAATTCAAACAGAAATGATATTCCAAAGGCCATAAAAAGACTATAAAATTAGAAAACATTTAGGCAAATTTACGCCATTAAACACACATACGCGATACATTTTTTAATCTTGTATTAAAAAAGAAAAAATATGGACAAAAAAACTTTTATTGGAACAAAGGGCTTTAATATACAAGTGTGATCTACGATCTTGAGAGGCAGATTCCCGATTTGAAGGACTACAATAAAGTTAAGTTTCCGATCACTATTTCGGAAACAAACTTTCACTTTCAATTCTAAAATTCGGCATTATGCAATCTGCGTAAAAAAGATAATTTCACGATACTACAAATTTTAAAAGAAAAGCTTTCCATAACAGAAATATGTGTGGTAAATTTCTCTATAGAAAGCTAAAAAAATAACTTTAGATAACACGAATTTTCTATGTGAAATTTTTCAATAACAGTGATATTCTATAGAAAATTTCTAGATAACAAGATCTATCGATGATAGAATTTATATAAAAATATTTATCGATAACAATAAAAATTTTTTTTATAGAAAAATTCCCGAAAAAAATTTTAATTGTAACCACTAGATTATTAACAGCAACCTGTTTTTAATAAAAAATTTACAAGAAACAAATTTTTTTAGAATAAAATTGTATTCTATCCGTTATTTTCGATAACTGTAATTTTATGAAAAATTTCTTGAGCACATTAATTTTTACATTTTAAGGAAAACTACTGGTTAATAATAGATTTTTAAAAATAATTTCAGAAAGGTGCAATTTCTTGCAATTTCTCGATAACAAGTTAGTTTTATACTCAACTTTTTGATTACCCAATTTTTAACAATAAATTCTGTTATACAGTATTATTCACGGATAACAATTTCAATAACAGGGAATTATTGTCGAATAATTTTCGATAGCAGAAACTCTTTGTTGATATTTGCCTAATAATACGATTTAATAAGACTCGATTTTAATAGAAAATATCTCAACAACTGTAATTTAATCAAGGAAATTACTCACTAACAACAATATTTTGTGGAAAAAATTCTCAATAACTTCAACTTTTAATGGAAAAACTCTTAGACCTTAAAAATCAATCTCAATAACAGAGCTGTTCTTCAAAAAATCGTTAAATTAATACCATAAAGTAGTGATAGTGTCTCAGAGCGGTTTCACATGTATTTTTACGCTTTTTTATTTTTAAAGTCCATCTCTCAATTTTTAAATTTCAATTAAAAACTGTTACATACGAGTATTTGCCAATTTATATATTATTTTTTAGATCTGCAGCATTAATTATTAATTTTTTTAAATTATAAATTTTGCCATCAAACTCACCGCAACTGTTGGAACTTAATTCAATTCCTACGGTCACCTAATCAATCCACCTAATCAATGGAAGGTCAATAGCCAAGATAATAGTAAATTTTGGAAAAGCTTTTGCAGTGACAATAGTATCCATAAATAATTTATGCATGTTATTTAAGTTACTTTATAAATCACTTAATATAAGCAAAGGACCCATTTCTACAAAATTTTAACCTAAAAAAAACCCATCAAAATATTAAACTACTCGATGTCTGTAATTCGGTATGAGTCAATTAAAATTTCAAAGTTTTCTGTTAAAAATTTTAAATCATTTGCTTCTAAACAAAAAAAAATTCTTTTCTTTTCAAAATATATTTTTAAACTTAAAACAAAGAGAGAGAGAGAGAGAGAGAGAGAGAGATAGAGTGATAGAGTGATAGAGATATGCTTAAAAATTAACAATACTTAAAACAATACTTAAACAATATTAAATAAATAAATGACTATTTGTGGCAATTTCATCTTATTGAAGATTTTCTGTTAGAATTTAATTTCTTTTGCTATAATGATACAGAAAATTTAATCACAGAATTGGCTGTTTTCTTTCTTCTTCACAACGAGCACAACATTTGTTTTCTTTCTTTTTTTTTTTTGTTTCTATTCTTTTAATGGTTCTTTCTTTTGGAGGGGTATCGTATAAAATAATACTTCTTACTACTTAATAACCATAAAGATAAATTTGATAACCATAATTGTTGGTCTTATTGGCGACAAACAGCATTTCAGCAAACGTTTCCCCTATGCCACCCTCATTGACAAAGTAGACATCAGCAAGCAATGTTGACAAATCGGCATAGATTTGAATACAGCTAAGGATCAGACCATTGTGTCCCTCAGCAGGATACCACATAGAAACTTCAATATCGGTTTGACGACTATAAGAGGTCTCATCCATAAAAGTAGTAATCAGTTGGTCACCTAAAAGTGTAAAAATAGAAAATTTATTAAATATTTTCTGTAAATTTTTATTTCATTGCAAGTTAATCACTTGATCTATTTTTAAAAGTTCATACACTTGCTATCATTGAACTTCCCGGAAAGTTATTTCGATAATCGTGCGTTCATTTATTAATTTGAATTGTTTATAATTTATGGAATCACTATAAATTTGGATTTTGCTGTAATGTTTACACAAAAGATAAGCGATATTAATAAATGCACAATGGGTCGATACATCTTATGTTGAATATTTTCGCACATGTAGTTAAATATTTTGCACAAGTGTCACAATCTTCAACTTCGACAAAGAAACAAAACAATATCAACCTCTATCGGATCTAAAAACCGATCTGCCGCTCTCTTTGTGAATCATTTTTCCAAATTGTATCCACCAAAATCTATAACAACATATTCTAATCGTAAAACAAAATTCATATAGACGAGGGAGCTGGGTTGGGGTTAAGACAGTTACAGCAATAACATAAGAGTTCTGAAAAAAATTTGGAGCTATTTCAAACGAAGCCTAACATATCAGATATTAGTTAAAGGTTAGCACAGCCCGATATCCATGTTCTAAAACTAAGTCACCATCAGAATTAAAGTAAAAATTAACTGATCTGAGAGTTCCGGTTAGTTATGCGTTCTGTTTCCACTAAATTTTCTCTTCTGTCGCACTCCACCGACAATGGGTATTTTTCTGGCCTCTGGCTGGATATTATCTCACTTGCTTTTATAACTTAACCTTTACTAAACTGAGCGCTTTATTCATGCTGCTAGTATAAATTACATATGATCTGCAGTTATTGTGAATACATACAGTAAAGCAACATCTTTGGGCGGAATTCTATGTATTCACGCCATTTGATATATTGGAACTGCCTATGGGCTGCATACATGTTTTGTGAGGTTTTTTTTCATAAAATGTGTGTGGAAATTTATGAAAATCGTTGTGGATTTTATTGGGAAATTTTTAGAAAGTTCTGGTCGTCGATGAGGCACTATTTGGATAAGAAACGAATTTATGACATTAAGTCACAAATACGATTATACTTTTTGTATAATTTATGAAAAAAATATCAACGATAACACCGGTTGCGATATTTTGAGAAGAACTTTTATTTTCAATACTTTCCACTGTTAAACAATTTTTTAAAGTTTTCAAAAGTTTTTTTACAATTTTTACCATGCTAGCGACATTGTCTTGTAATTAGAATATTTTGCAGCCTATTAAATAGTAAATAAACAAATTATTTCTTTCGTTTTATTTGATTAACGGCGCCTTGCCACTACAAAATTTTATAGCAAAAATATTTCAGTTTCATTTCATGGCTTTTTTTTTTTTAATACTGACGACGGTTTATAATGTCGTTATCAAAAACACTCCACCACTATTATTAATCAATTTAACATGTTCTATGCTTTTTTTGTAAGTTAAACAATAACAATGAAAATAAAGTATTCATCTTTGTGACAAAATTCATGTTAAAAATAAATTATTGTTAAACTCAAGGATTTGCACTCAAGTACTAATTGTTGTTACACTTGTAGAAAAAAAAACAAACAACAAAATAACAGCAACTGGTCTGTAAAAATGTACACTCTCTCCCTCTGTGACAATAAGAACTACAATATCATTAATAACACTGGCAATAAAGATAACAAAAATTGTACAAAAGTAGATGTCAATGTCTTATAATTGTTTATTTATTTATTTGTTTATTCAAAAATAAATGTATGGTCCCGTTGTGAGATTCATTATATGCCCACATTTTTAATGTGCCACGCCCACTTACCAATAATACGTTCACCAATACTAAAGATAATATTTCCCTTAACATGATTCACTTTATCAAACGGCCTTAGAGTAACGCCCGGATTTAAAGTCGTATAACGTGTACTGTCATTAACCATTTTTATTTCCGTTTTTTTTAAATCGACACATAGAGCCAGATTCGCCACGCTCACGATTGCGAATACCGTTAATCGGAAATGCATTTGAATATTCATTTTTTTTTTTTTAATTTAAAAAACTGTTTTTGTGTCTTGGTTTATGCTGCCAAAGCGTTTCTTCTTTAAATGTTTTCTCTTGTAGGAGCTCTAAACAATTGAACTATTTGTTTATAATCATTAACATTTTTATAAATTTTCTTATCACAACAACACGAGAAAAAAAACGAAAACAAAAATTTCGTGAAATGTTAGGAAAGAGCTTTAATGCAACAATAAAGAAATGGAATTAATTTTTTAATTATGGAGTAAAAAAGTTAAAAATTCGATATCTCCAACAAGAAATCATTCTGTCATATTTTTCTATTGGGGATTTTATTGCTACTCAGCGAAAGATAAGATTGCCCACGGTGTCTCTCACACGCAACTCGCTCTCCTGCTCTTGCTATTATTTTACTCTATTTTTTTTAAAGGGGGTAGAACAGGTATGGAAATTTTTATTGTTTACTGAAAGACCTTAACAGTCGTTGCCTTTAATATCTCTTTAACTTCTAAGTCGATTACAATTATATATAGTTTTTAAAGTTTGAATTTACATCTGTGCTATCGCCTTCAGTTCTACCCAGCTCTCGTAAATGCTAGCATATACGGATTTAAGTCTTTGGCAATCGTAAAGAATTCGTTTAATTATCTTCATACATTCAATTTTCCTTTATTTCAATCCATAAAGGATGTTAACCTGATCGTCTGCGTAGCGTTTGGTTAATCAATTAATCTGACAATTCTAGTAATCTAATTCGGAAGGCAGGGCCAACTCAACCCATCCTTATCATAATCCATAGAAACTCTTGATCTGTTCGACTTCAAAGCATGTGTTCCGTCAAAACACTCTACTGGAATATGCTTAGGAGCTTATGAAAGCAACGGTTTTTGAATACTTACTTCTTCTGCATATCGCAAGAAACCTCAGACCATGCCTCGAATCTGTATAACATAAAGGATTCAAGATTTTTCAATTTAATTCAGCATTCCCATCTACGGGCACTGATAAGTATTAGCATAGTAATTATTTGGACATGACTTATTCGCTCTTTTTTGGCTAAAAAAAACTTTTACTTTTTATTTTAATCTGCCAATTCTATAATTATTTCGGCAATAAATTAATTAATCACAAAATATTTCGCACACTTGTTGGTTAAATCGAAATTATAATAACGCTTACAAGTAAGTGCCTCTTAAATGATATTGACTTTGTTTTTTTTTTTGTTTTTTTTTTTTTTTTTTTGTTTATTGGCCACTAACGGTTTATCTCGATTGGTTGACGACATTTCGATTAATTTTCGAATATGTTTGGCAATAGTAACTGTATTAACTTTTAAATATGGTAGACACTTATTATATATACATAGGTGATTTTAGTAAATTCGATTGAATCAGTCAAGGTATTAGTAGAAAAACAACATTATTTACTGAAAAAATGTTATGGTTCTGTCATCGTTAGAGAGACCGTTAATCAACATTAGATCGGATTAGATTTCTTTTGTAACTAACTATTCACGAGCTTTGTAGCGCCATTCTGATTACTAACTCAACTCTTTCATTATTTTCTTTCATTTTTTCAAGAGGTCCACAAAACCCCTCAATATTTTCAGAGGATCCACAAAAATCCTCAACAGTAGCCGGTATCTCATTGCGAATAAAACAAAACCAGTCAAGGATCTGAAATAGCGCAAAAATTCGAATTCAGTCGATAAAGTCTTTCGCCTGATATATGCAGCTCAAGAAATATCTGTTGGTTAAGATATGGTAAACTCGCTAATTGCTAATATTCTAAGCCTGTTGTCAGTTTCAATTTCATTCATAGTTATTTTATAAACCATTCGCCCGATACAACCTAAGTGAATCCACTAACCCATCATATTAAAACACAAATATTTAATCTTCCTCCACAAAGTCCAAACACCCCGACATTGTTTGTATTCCTTTTCCTTTTTTCTTTTCCATTTAGGGAACATTAAATTGCCTGACAACATCTCCCGCGCACTCTCATTATTGTTTTGCTTTGTTTCAGTGTCTTTAATGAAGATCTATTAGCAGGTCCTATGATAATAAGGTTCTAATCTGTTAAGTTTTTCAGCTCAGTAGACGTAAACATTTTTATTTTTAAATTTTAAAAATAAAATCATTAAAAGCCTGCGTGAAATCGTTTTATTTATGTAGGTTTATCTGGAGTCCATTAACCTATATTTTTCCACATCTACATTCCATATCATGACCACCCTGATCGAACGATCGATCGTATGGTCGTTAAGCAGTTATTCTTAATGGTCATATTAATTTCGATTACAAATTTCTATTTCAAAAACTTATAAATCTCAATAATTTCTAAATTATCAACTACAAAAATAGATTATAAATCGTTTCTTAGAAACTTATTGGCACACCTTATGAGGCAATCAATAATCGTTAGACAGTTTAAAAATAAATATTATATTTAGGATTATATGCCTGCAAATATTATTCGGTTTAAATAAGCACATGCTAATGATCATTTCAACTAATTAATCATTATTATGAAACTAATATTTAAAAAAAACAAAAACAAAAACAGTCATTAGAATTTTCAAAATATTTTTAACACTTAATAGGTGCTTCTGTAATTGGGTTATAATAAGGAATAAATACAGAAATTTAAATTTTTTTTTGTTTCTTTTTCGTGATGTTTCAGACAGAAATTAGTATTTAAGACTACTCCATAAAAATTTAACAATTTTTTTTTATGTTATTGAGCGACACTCTCTATTTCAGTGATAACAAAATCGTATAAATTTATTTTCAATCATGCTTTTATTTCCAATCGAAATGTGTATTAAAATATTGTATTTTTTTTTAAATGCCGCCAACTCCTATCATTTATTGCCTATGTACGTCATTCGGCAATTAGTTGTGATATTTTTTTTATGAAATTAATTCAATAACTTTATTATTTGCTTCAGAATGCCATGTTCGAGGGTGGATTTAAGTAATTTCTTACCTTCCGTATACTCGATTCGTATGAATGTGTTTACCTACTTCCTTGCCACGAATTTATGAACTGCATGTAAAGTAACCATTCCCTAAAGAGCAAATCATAATATCATATATCATAAAAAGATCTACGGAATACAGCGGTTCGGATAGTTCATCAGCGAGGTTCAACTCACTGTATATCTTCGCTATGGTAACAAAAAATGTTATTTCAACTACTCTTTTGAGTGAAGCATACCGCAAATATATAAGGACTAACGTTTATTGAGATTGGTCTATACTAAGGACAGAGGTCTGACACAACCGACAGGTCAAAAATGTAATGTTTCAGAATTAGAACTATTGGCGTACGATTTAGACAAGACAAGTTTATATAATTTGGCTATTATTATGCAATGTCCACCATCTGTCTAGTGGCTATATAACTTAAAAACAAAAACAGAAAAATAACGAAATCATCTAAAGACACAGCCCTCGTTTATTGAAATTTTATGGACTATTTACTAAAACCAATATAAATTATGTTTATTTAATTTCAATTTAAGTAAAAAGCGCCACCGGATGCTCGCGTCCATGTTAGAATCACTGAATTTCAGTTACGCAAATTTGCTTATCTCTAATTTATTTGTGCAAATGTTTATAAATATTATTTTGAATAAATAAAATTAAATTAATTTAGAAAAGCTTTCCATTCGAATGGATTTTAATTAAATTTTTTAATAACTCTTTTACATACTATGTATACATATTTCAAGCCCATGGGAAATATTTATCAAAGCAAAGATTTGCGATAATATATATGATAAAGAATAGGAAATTTAATTTGTCAAAAATTAATATAAATAATCTTTGATTTGAAAATTTGTCTGTTGGAATACGTTTGTATAAAAAGTCTTAAAAAAATTTCTTTTAATATTTATTAAACTTTCTATCGATAAATTTTCAAAATAATATTCATTGGAACATTTTCTGTTATCATTCATAACAAACGTACTCTCACTCCTACATGATAATATACATATTAATATTTTGTTTTCGTCGTTTTCTTTTTCCTCTTTTTTTTGCAATCTTCACTAAGATCATAAATTTAAAATCGCAATGTGTTTGTACCACTCACAGTTTCTTGAGCTGTTGTAAATTTTTGGCATAAAAGTATTATTTATTATTTATTATATCAACATTTTGAATTGTGTGCTTTTTATAAGAAATCAAAAAAAAAAATAATCTTGTCTTCCTTTTTACGCAGTTTTGTTTATAATAATTGTCGTAGCATTATTTCACAATTTTAATTCATTTGAAAATTGAAACGTTTTACTATCACTTTGTCTCACTGAAGGGATTTTATTAAGCACCTAACAATCCGGATAGCCAAACGTCCACGGAACGTAACGGAATGTACGTCCGTTTTTCAAATATGAAAAGTAATGAGAGCGACTACCGTATCGTAATGTAATTTCATAGTAGGTAGTATATTAGCTTATTAGATGTGAGGCAACGGTTCAAAGTACATATGAAAACGAAATATGAAAAAATGTTTCTTCGACGACTTTCTATCAGCAGCTTTTTGGCAAAAAATCTGAGAGAAAAAAATTGCCATGAAAAGTTTCCCAAGAGTCGACTTAAAACTATAGGTCCAACCACTTATGAATAAAATTAACATGCACAACAAAAGTGGTATGAGAAGCTAGGTCGTAGTCCTGAGTGATAAGTTGTAATGACCAGTTATGTATGTATGTATGGATGTATGCATGTACAACCAAGCAAGTGCATGAAACAAGTCTCATTATTCTATTATAAAGTCTGTAGTAGTAGTATGATTAAAACAGTACGACAAAGAGACAGAAATAGAAACACAGTGAGATTTACGAGTAATAATAATTAGAAGTTGATATCCTTTTATCACTCGTCCTCTTCTATAGTCTGCTATCGAGCGTCTTCAACATGGGAATGAAATGCAACTTTCAATCAAAATTAGATGGCAGAAAGTACAAGAATCGGATGATAGTTGCAGATGACATATCTTTACTCCTCGCTTAAAAGTCATCAAACTACATGGAACATTACGAACATTAAAATCACCCTATTTGGAGATTGTCAGCAACTGAAATGCAATACAATTTTTTTTATTCTAAGCTTAGAACATATTCCTTTAAGGAACATTGGACTGTGACAAAGCATCCTTTAACTTGTTATTCGATTAATTTATTTTCTGTTTTGTCCGATTATTGCCCAGGTAACCACTTGATTAGTTTAGGGCGAGTTCGTAAATGCGCTGCGCTGCTTAAAATGATTATTTTGCTGTATTCTACAACTATTACAGTATTTTTCTATAATTAAAGAGAATCAGGAAGCATTTCTATCATTACATTTATACTCCATAATGATTTTTATTTATTAATTTCCATTTAAGATCCTTCTGTTGATTATTGAAGAACTTATTTATTGCCCTTCTTTTTTTAGAACAGGAAAACCATAGAAAGGGGTCATAGTTAAGTCATTTCTTCCTATACTTCTATGCTTAACTTTTTATATCTTGTTCTTAGATTTAGAAAAACCCTTTTGAATAGTCAAACGCACAGAAAACACTTTCCTCTCTCTTTGCTGAAAAATCACTTTCATGATGAAAACATATTTCAAAAGTACAATAATTACAAATAATTAACACAAAAATCTCAAATTTTTTTACTTACTCATCCATCTGAGAAATTTTATTTAGTTCTTGTATTCGAACTTGGGATGCACTTCATGCACTACACCATGTTATGATTTAAATCGTCAAATGGAAGATGTTATCTAACTGCAAAGAGATCCAGACACCACCATTAGTACTATATGCTGAGATTTGCTTTTTCCTACCAATAAACATTTTATGTTAATATAACAACTCCCTCTATAAATTTAAAATTTATTTTTAATACTAATAAAAAAATGTATACATAGGATTCGAAATTCATTTTTAAATTAATTTTTTATTTATTAAATATATTTTTTACTTTATTTGTGTTTTGTTCTTTTTTTTTTGTTTTTGTTTTTTTGTTTTTTGTTTTGCTTTTTAATGTTCAGACTTTTAAAAGTAGCATTTAAAAAATAATTTTTGTTTTGCCAGTAATTTCTTTAAAAAAAAAAACAAATGATAAAAAAAGAACTAAATTAAGAGAATTAATTATGTAATGCTTATTTAAGTAGATGTTAAAAGAAATTAAACTTTAAAGATTTGCTTCTAGTTTTAAAAATTTTATCACAAATTAAAAATTGGCCAATTAGTAAAAACAAATAAACAAAACGTTAACAAGTGTTGAAAATAAAGTGTATAAACAAAAATTCTTTTGTTTTAAATGGAAGCAAACTAAAAGTATATTTTTATAAGTATGTAATAAGTATTGTTTAAATATAAATACGTTTAAAATTTCTTATAAAGAAGTTGGCAATGTTGTCGAAAAAATATCAATTGAATTAATAATTATAAAAGATAATTAAATACAAACAAATTAAAATTATAACTTATAAATAGATATTTTGATTGAGTCATTTACAAAAATGTATAAAAAAAAGAAAACAAAATTTTGTTCCTATAACCACAAATTAATAAGAAAATCTTAGAATTTTAATACTTATCAATCTAAAAATTTGTTTTAAGAAACAATAGATTATCTTCTCACATTTATATATTTTTGTTGTTTTGTTTTGTTTTGTTTAGTTTTTGAAACCCACTTAGTTCGTTACATACCATATCATGTAGCCATTATTTCTTATGTCTTTCCTTCTATGCTAGATTCATGTATAGTTCTAATTAATTTTCTAATAAATATATTTATGTTTATATATTGCTTATAATTCCTTTTGTGTTTTTGTTTTCATAGTTCAGTTTCTTCTTTTAATAAATCATCATTCGCTCACTCATTCATTCGTTTATATTGTGTTAGGTTTTCGTGTGTTCTTATTAAAAACTTTTCAAAAAAAAATTTCATTTTAGATTGTCTAATATCTGGGTTTAATAGGCTTAAAATACCACTGTTGGTAGCCATCGTTGACATCACAGTGAGCCAAAAATAGTTGTTGAGTGGTGGGATGTAATGCCATGCACTTTTTATGAGCACGATGTAGTAAATGCTTAGTCTGTTCGTTGTAATTCCATGGACCATCAACAGTTCCCAAGCGGCATACAGCCAATTTAATACCTTGACGATCAGCTTCAACGCAACGTTCGCCTACACCCAATTGACCAGCGGCATTAAGTCTTATTAATTGATTATTGCCACCACCATGACAATGGGATAAACCCATTATAGCGGGCGGTTGATTGCCCATAGAATCCAGGCAATTATCCGAAGCCACAGAACGTAACTCACCCCAGTGTAAGTTAGCAGGCAAGGCAGGAAATTTATCATAAACATCATAGGCTATATTATCCATATACCATTGGAAAGACTTGCAGTTCAAACGCTTTTTCAACGCCAATTGCTGTGATATATCGCCCATATCTAAATATCTGGCCAACGGTTCTCTAGTGTAGAAATATTCCTTATGGGTATCATCAAACCAAGTCTCAATAACACGTTTGTAGTTAATGGTTATCAAAGGACCCTTCTTTTTCTGTGCTAGTTTACCAAAGTTATACGGCATAAAACCACGGTAAACATGACCGACATGAGAGCAAGGCACCCATTCAATACTACCACCACATTGCCAAATTTTAAAACTTAACTCGAAATTCTCACCACCCCAAACGAGAAGACCGGGATCGTAGGCTCCCAGTTCCAAGAAATATTCACGATTAATGGCAAATAGGCCACCAGCATGTGTAGGACTGCGATAAGGTTCGGAATTATGCTGTCTGCGGCGTTGTTCACGTTTGGGCACTTCGTTCTCTTTGTATAACATACCCCATTCAAAAATGCCACGGAAATGATTTTCACTGCCATAAACCGAACGATATTCGAATGTTTTATAATCAATACCATCGATAATTGGTACAGTCATAACAGTACGATCGCGATATATAGGCGCCAACAGAGGAGGTAACCAATTAATATTCACTTCGCAGTGGGCATCTAAGAAAACAATAACCTCACCTGAAAGAAAATTTTTTATTTCAATTAAAGATGTTTTTAATATTGAAGTAGTACAACAGGACAGTAATAAGAAAATGAAATTGTAAAAAATGTTTTCCAATGAAAAGAAATTTAAAACAACTCTTCTAGATGTTAAAATATATTCAAATAATTATTTGTTTTAATCTGTTACTCCTTTTTTTTTAATTCTTACATTACACATAAAAACAAAATAAGATAGCTGAAGAACTTTCGTTCGATACAATTCAAAGCGAACAAATGCCAGCATTTTCAGATAATTACCAGCACTAATGCCATTAAAAATGTTTGTCAAATTCATAAACAAACCACTTTAAAAAATGTATTCAAGGGATTGCCATACTTTCATATGTATATGGAAAGTTCTACGAAATACTGTATAGGATCAGTTTACATTTCTTAAGACGAGGACATGTGATTGAAATCTCTGTAGTGTTTTGTACGATTCACAGCAAGAAAGTATGTATGTGCTGTATAGGAACGAGAACTAAGAAATTGTCGCGAAGTCTGGACAATTACTTCTTGAGTGTAAAAGTTTAGTCGTATTTTGTTAATGTCATCAGGGAAATTATGACGGTGCTTCATTGGCTACTTCATCAAGTCAAAAATTACTGCAAGTTCCTATTAAAAACTAAATCTATAGTTTAGTTCTAGATATGAATGAAATTGCGCAAAAGTAACAAAAAATAATAATAAAATTCTATTTCTAGATACAATGTCTGCTGACAACGTGGGAGTTAATATTGTGGCACAAAGTTTATCAGTATGTTATAAGAAAAAAAAATAATTTGTGCTCAGCTAAATCAATTGTGATTAAATTTGTTCAAACTACACTTCAAATTGTGTAATAATTAACATGGGGTTTTTGATAAGATAAGAAATAAATCATTTCACTTCATAAACACAAAACTTTCGATTTCGAATTTCTTTTTCGAAAGAGTTTTAATTGTTTTGAAATAATGGACAAAAATCTAAAAAACCAGATCGAGAAATACATGGCTATATGTATTCACAAATCGAACCAAGAATCACCATTTATTGGATCTCATTAATTATTTACACTATCTCTAGTATATACATTAATTTACTCGTCATTAGAAAAAGGAACTCAATCTTGAAAGTCTCTGTCTTTGTGACAAAGTCTTAAATCATTTAATTTAACCTATTTAAATTTTTATACAATGTTGCATACTATTTCTATTATGTATTTCAATACGTTTTAATTAAATCCTCCTTGATTTTAAATTTGTTTCTAATTTCAGTTCAAAAAAAACCATGTACACATGATATACCATGCGGGTACACTTTTATAATATATCAAATGTGAAATAAGTAACTTACCTGTGGCCACCTGGGCACCTCTTGATCTGGTACGTATTAGACCTTCTCTCTCTTTATTACGTACAAGTTTAACTACGCCATTGAATTGTTCAATATATTCATCCAACTGTTCTTTGAGATTCTTTTTATCTGAGTAATCATCGACTAAAACGATTTCTTGTAAAATATGTTTGGGTGTTCGATCTATAACCGAATGGACGGTACGCATTAGTACGGAAAAGCCTTCGTTATGGAAAACAATTATAACACTAGTCTTGGGCAAGTCATAAGGATAATTCCAATGGCGACACTCCTCTAAACGTGTATCGCGCACACTGCGATGCATTGAAATTTCATCCGAACAGGCAATATTCATTCCATACTCCATTTCAGATTCATCGGCTTCATTCTTTTTATTGGCGGGCATATGATAAGCTTCGCCATTTTCCCCAGGTCCTTCACGCGCTTCCAAATTCTTCGGTTCAAAGTTTCCCAAACCTATAAATAATTTAACAATGAATTTAGAACCCTATTGGTAATGAATGTAAATGCAAAGCAAACACAAGTGTTCTCGTTTATTTCTATGCACATTTCTTTGTTTGCTATAGCAAAAAACACACATTCGTGTTGTACCACTACTAACCTTCGATTAAGAGTGGCACTTCCTTTGGTCTGCCTTCTAGGCGCTGATAACTACGTCGGCCGGAACCAAATTTCGCTTGATACGCTTCTTGCACACGTTTGTGGCTGTCACTCCAGGTGGTTAGCAAGTACAACAGAGGCAAGATGACCAAACAAACCAAGGCTAAACGGCACATGCGTCCGCTGCGTATATTGCTGATGCGCATTTTTTACACAATTTGTTAAATGAAGACGGAGAAATTCTGCTGACAGCTCTGCCTTGGAAGACTTATACCTTAGCGAAGAAAGTGTCATTTACTTTCATACAGAATCTTGTCGACGTGTCTCCGTCTATATATTTTGCCTTAGCCAACCGCCTTCTATATCAACAAACAGCAGCAGAAGCAGTAACAATAAGCAACGGCAGTAATTCCGCTCGTAAAATATTGAAATTCTGTTTCTATTCTTCACACACGCAGTAATAGACACAATAGCAAATACCAGGTTAAAAAAGAAATAAGATATAAAGAACCCACAATATGCCAAGCTACTAAGCCAGGTTGTTTGTTTGTAGTAATGGTCTCAATAGCAAATGAATGAACCAACGATTAAGAGCAACAACAACAACAGAAATGCCGCACAATAAACCAATAAAAACTAAACTGAGTTAAAATGTAGCAAAAACACGAAATGTTAAATGTCATAATGACGTTCATCTGAGAGAATGCATATTTAAAAGCTGGATATTGTGAAAACACGAAATCTGAGAAATTTGTTGTAAAAAAGAGTTGCCAAGAGCAAAACAACAGAAGCATATATGAAATCTTACTAGATGTTCGAAAGAGAGGTTTTTTTGATGTAGCTTTGATTGAAGACAAGATATTACTGCAAATGTTCGTAATCAAATAAAAAAATTAACGAAAAACTGAAGTTTTCTAGAGTTATAAATTGTAATAATAATGGTTAATCCAGCCTCCACTATACTATTATTCTCGCTTACAACGAATAGAAGCGGGACACGTAACCAGTTTGGAATCAGTTTTCTTTTATGTTTCACTTTGATCAACTTCGCCAAAGAACACTCTTCCATAAAAGGGAAATTTCAGACGAAATAATAAAAATATATTATAGATTGCCGTCAAAAACGTAACAAATAAGTGCGAAATCTCCGCTCTCATCCAGTTGTAAGTTTTTGAATTGTTTTGCAGTTGTTGTATATTATGTTTTCCCACAGAGACCTCCGGCAAGGAACAGAAGAAACACATATCCACAACGAAATTAGAATTGAGATCTCAGGAAAAGTAACAAAAATAAAGAAATAAATTATTTGGCTCTGGAGTAATTGAAGTTCACAAAATTTAAATAATTATGTACTTAAAAACTTTTTTTATAAAATTACTACTTATTCATGAATATCGTTAACATATCTATTTTTATTTTCTAACTGAAAAAACAATATTTTCGGAATAAAAGCTTGAACATATTATTTTTATGTCAATTTTAAGCTGGCAATACTACAAATAATTTTGTTTACAATAAGAACAAGCATGCACAGGAATTTCAGTTTTTATTTCTTTCTTTAAATGTGTTGAATTTTTGTTATTTTGTCAAGGGTTGTTTTCAATTTAGAATTTCCTGCCTCTTATCAGTGATAAAACAATGGAATTTTGAATAGATTTTGTGGCGTTAAAGGAGAAACATACATCTACATAGATTGTCAAAGGGAAGAATATAAAATATGGACAGTCAGTCATCATCAAAGCGTACGCTGCCAAATACCCCGCGCGTTAGTGATAAAATTATGGATTATTATGCTAAATACGGGCATGGCCGTGATTTAGAAAAATTTATGCGTCTTTATTCTCCATCCAGTAGTCAAGAGAGTCAAAATACACAGGATGGCATCAGCAGCGCTGTAAATAAAGAAGCTCTCTGTACACATGCCAGAAGTCAAGAGACCTTATGTTCGGACTGCGGTTGTACGTGTTCCATACGACCGCTGAGTAAATGTTGTAAGAAAAGCAGTAAAAGCCTGCCAAACATTGGCGTTCAACGACAGAATGATGATGGGGCATATTTTCCCGCCAAAGATATGATAGTTGATATAAATGTTGAAGCTGAAGCCGATAAAAAAAAGGTATGTAATTTTATTTTAATAATTTGTTTTGTATTCTAAATCCTTACAGAAATTTCCTAACCGAAATTAAATATTTGTAATTTAGAATCAGACTAAACGAAGTGATATTTTCCCTTTACAGATTATAAGCATTTCAACTGAAAGTTTAGAGACTCCTAAGAAGAATTTTAATGGCACTAAAACACGAACTCCAGATTCTATAGCTAAATCACACCGACGTTTAGAATGGGATTCTCTAGGTGATATAGGCTACCAGAAATCAATGTCTACTAGCAATATAAGTGTATTGGAAAAATCATTACTTAAGGAATTTTTTAAGGAAGATGGTGTTGCCTTAGAACCTGCTACGTCAACTCAAGCCAAAAGCGAAAGGATTGAACAACACCAAATCGTAAAACAAACAAAAACTGAAGAAATAGAGCACAATACTCCACCCCTGGCTAGCAGCACTTTAGTTAATCCCAACAATAGAGGTGCCAAACCAAAAAAATTAACGAAATCAACATCCTCTACTTCATTACAAGAGAAATTTGAAAAATTCGCCCAAACATCCCTCAGAAAACTACCGACTGTTAGTACTAAGGAAGTACAATGTAGCATGTCCTGCTCTTCTAATTCTTTATTAGAGGGTACAGTCACACCCTCTAGTTTTGAATATGTTTCTTCAAGATCCTCAAGATCTCATTCATCTAAATCATCAAACGCCTTATCCCATACTACTCACAATAACATCTGTGAACATCCCTTTATTACTAGTATAACAGAATTACTAATAAAAAGAAAAGTTTTAACTGAGAAAAATCAACAAACGCAAACACAGTCTAATAATATACAGCAACTAAAAACAAATTTCAAATCTGCTTTAGATGAAAATAAAGAAAATCAAACACACTCTTCCACCAGCGTATGCTCGTCGACTGCCTCTTCTTTCTCGCTAGCAAAAAAAGCACCTGAATTGGATTTAGGTATACAATTGATATGTTCACTTATAGATGCTAAAAGTGTTAATGGCAAACAGAAAAAAAGATTAATTCGTGATATTGTTAAACGTTTATCAAGATTAGAAATTAACGAGAGCTTAAGTCACACGTCTACCGACAATAGTAGTGCAGTTCTTTATGATTCAGTACGTTCAAGTATCAATAACAAACAGGAACCCTTCAAGATGGCTAAAGAAAAAGTCGGCACTAAATCGAATGATGTAATACCCATACCCATTGTAGAGGAACAGATTAATGTAAAGGAATCTACTACATCTAATAGCAATACCACCAAAAGTTCGAAAGATTCTTACGGTAATTCTTTAACTGTTCTCATATTCAGCTACAAAAAATAATTTTTTTTTATATGTTTTGCAGTTTTTAAAGCTGATACAGGGGACACTAATAAATCAAAATCTCCGGACGGCAAAACGTCACATCTCCATCGAAAGAAACATGAGGAAGGTCATTCCAATAAACATTTTCCAAGTAAAACAAAACATCAAAAATGTGAAAATATTTTAAATGAAAATAACACCAATGTGCCAAGGTTAACATCAAGGCAAATTAAACAGATTAAAGCTGTACAAGAAAGAGAAACCTGTGATCAACCATCTAAAACTACAAGTGAAACTAAAACAAAGCGTTCTACACTTACAAAAACCGTTTTAAAATCTGAACAAGTACCTGTAACTTCTTCGAATACATCATCTTCCTCAGCTAGCCGGGATTTAACTACACAAAAATTTATGGGTCCTCCCAAAAGTGATCTTAACAATTCCAATACTGATGCAGAGCAGGCAAGTATGCGTGAATGGCTAAATCCTTTGACACAGTCCGAAATTGAATACGAAGAGAAAAAACGTAACGAAAATAAAAATAAAGCGGCCACTATACAAAAGCAAAAGTTACTTAAGAAGACCAAGCACGACTGTGGTCGGGTGCAACAATTAAACTGGATAGAAAATGAAATAAGAAGATTGGAATGTTTAAAACATCTGTTATTAAAGGATGTAACAACAGATCAAAGTTCATGTAATCTATCAAGTGTCGGATTAACATCCCCATCTGACAAAAACTCGGCTAAAGACTCTTCAAAAACCTATAAGTTATACGATACAGTTTACTCTGATAAATCGTCAGTGTTAAGTGAAAATGCTGAACGTTTAGTGCAAGAAATTGAAATTATTTTAGAAGAATCCCATGAGGATGTAATTAACTTCAAGGACAATTTAAAAAAATCAAAAAATAGGACAAAGGAAACACAAATTTTGTTTGAAAAAAATAATTCCTCTGATGGTATTAGCATTGAAAGAAAGGTTAAACCTACATTTCGTTCTGTAAAAGAGACAATTAATATAAACGAAGAGCAAGTGTTGAACGGCCAAGCCTCAGATACGGAAAATAAACAAAAATGTCAGAGAGAAAAAATCGACACACCAAGTACTGAGGAGAGCCAGAATTCGGAAAGTTTAAAAGAAATGGTACAACAAAGAAAAAAAGACTTTATAGAGGCATATAAAACAAAAAAACAACATCATTATGAGGCACTAAAACAACAGCAAAAAGAACATTTTAAATACCTAAACATACAACGTAAAATCAAAGAAAGACCAAAACCTTCGACTAGTACCACTACTGATACCGATCATTATTCAGTACCACTTACCGAAGGTAGAAAATTCAATGCTAACAATTTGTCTTACGCCTACACGCAAAACCCTTTACCTCTGACACCATCCGAGAGCGAGAATCTTAAATCAAAAAATCTGGATATAATTTATAGTACAACTGCTAATCCGCCTGTGCAAAAAAGAACTATTTTTGGAAATCAATCTACTGTTACTAATCCAATCACAGCGACTGCCTCTTCGTCGTCGACTTCAATGTTTTGTATATCCTCAGACGTTTCAGTGCCAATGGGTTCTGGCAATAGTTCTTCAACTCGCACTACGACACATCAATACGATGATGTTGCTGCAGCTGCAGCCATGCCAGGCATTGCTATACAAACTTCCGATTCCATGTTGTGCACCAAACCCATTTACGGCTCTAAGCAAACAGCTTCCTTCTTTACGCCCTATAACATCGCCCCTGCCACCACCACCACCACCACGACCTCGAATTCAACAACAGCGTGCATTCAAGTGAAACCTAAAGGCATTGCGTATGTTATTGAATTTGAAAATGATAAGAAGCATTCAAATTCCAACTCAACTTCAAATCGCGATATTAATACAAAATCTAAAGCAAAAACCTCTGTTTCAAATCATACCGATGATGCAAATAATGTAAAAGCTTCCTCGTCTATCAATGAACCTCAATTGACTTTACAGGAACATTTAGAAAAGAGAAGGCCGTTATTTTTACAACATTCAAAAGAACGTAAAGCTATTCTCAATCAATTACAACGTATGCGCCAGGAACGTGGCCGTCAGATAAGAGAAATCATCAGTAACTCCAGTTTTAATTCATTAGATAAACGTTTAAAGCATTTACCGCCACCACCAATACGTAAGTTCGTTTTCTAATTACTTCGTTGTAACATAATTAATGTTGTATGTGTATCACTTCGTTTTTTATATTTATAGAAAAAGTACGCATTATGAAAACCAAAGAAATGAAGGCTCTAACCAATAAACGTTTTTCGAATCTGCCCGAAGTGGTGGCTAAGCAAGAACATGAAATTGAGCAGAAGAAACGAAAAAGCAATCGAATTTTAAGGGACGTCTTTAATCGAGTAAGTAAAATAAGGGAAATTGAATTAGAATTGCTGATTAGCTTATGTTGGTTATTCCCTATTATATGATTTTATTTTCTTTTTAGTAACATTCTGTTTTATTCCTCGTTATTCTTTTCAGCGTCTTCAAAAACGAATGCGAAGCGGTAAATTATCATTAAATCACAGCAAAACTGTAATTTAAATACAAAATAATTGACCTAATTGAAGACATAAATCTTTTTTAATCGTTACATATTTTATGATAGAAATGTTTTCTTCAATATATTTTTATATGTAGTTGTTATATCCCACTTACTAAACAAAATTAAATAAAAAAATAATTGATAATATTACTGAAATAATAAATTATGTACTTACATGTAAACCATACGGAAAGCTTTCCTGAATAATTTACACATGCATTTATTAGATTCAGTGTTCATTGATTATAAGGTGTTGATAACATTAGTAATGGAAATATCCACAATACTGAGGTAAGTAATAAACATGGACCTATACAGACAGGGCAGCATAGTAAGTTCAATATACCATTGCTAATATCAAATTGACTAAGTCTTCATCTGGTTGTAAAGGTCTGATTTTAGGCTCGTAACAGATTTGGGTTCTAAACAACAAAATGAAAATATATAAGGCTTTTAGTACAATTTATGACTGTAGAAGACCGATAGCCACAACCTGACATCAGACCCAATGTTCTTCGTGACTGTCTGATATGAAAGTTCGTTCTGTATTATTGTATTACTGCAGTATGGTTAACAACTATTGATAACTTTGTAAATTGCAGAATCCTCAAGAAACTACCAAGATTTTAACATGGGTGTGCTGCAGTTAAGTCTTACAAAAACACTTTTGATAACTTTAAACTCTCTACCTAACGACTGATGGTCAAAAAGTTGTTATAGTGATCGATTACAAATCGCAATCCACCTCTATGTCTAAATTGGTACTACAGATTGTAACTCACAACTAACATTTTAAAGCTTCACTTCAAATTTTTTTCAAGTTATTATTGCAAGCCGGTGACGCAGCTGAATCTGGAAGATCACACAATAATATTTCTAAACTGACATAATTATATTTTTAGATATTCATTTTTCCCCATTTGATAACATATAAGTAATGCCCACATACATAACGATCTTTGGCTACTCAGATAGAGCTTATAATGAGACGAATCCGATAGACGTTTACACGGATGGATTGTGGCTTGTACATGCTATGAATTCACTAGTAAGTACGCTTTTGTACTGCAGTCAGGCCAAGATTCGATTGTTGGCCATGTCTATTGGTTTTAATCTAAGTTATTCACTTCCTCTATCATAGTCCGATGGCCTAGTAACAGCCGTTATTAATATTATACTTACAACACAGCTATACTGTGTCGTTCGTATCTGTCCTACGAGTCTAACTAAAGATATTTTAAAAATTAAGTAGCTGATCAATTAGAGTTGTCAGCTGATAATTAAATTTATTTTTAAAATCCATAATTCATATACACATTTAAACACTCAAATATTTTCGTATGTTTTAAATATTTCGGTTTTATTATTTTAATTGCAATAGAAAGTAATTGCTCTTTAAATTTTTAATTTATTTATTTTAATTAATTTTAATCAGAGTATATGGAATAAAATATTTTATATTAAACACATACATATACATATATAAAGACTTTTCTAATAACACTATGCGAAAACAAATCTTTTGGAAATATATTAAATTTTTATTTTTATTTATTTTTGCTAAAGGAGATTATTTTTTATGTTATTTATTTAACTATTTAACAATATATTTTATATTTTGTTTTTCTATTCAGTGTAACTTTTAACAATGCTATACAATTCCGAAGTGTATAAGGGATTGGTTGCTAAGCCATTTGTAGTAAAGGAAAAAGGGAATACGAAAAAGCATAGCAGTTTTTATTCGTTGAAATATTTATGGAACTGATCTATTTCATCCGTTTTGGAAAATGTAATAATTTAGTTTGACTTAAATACTAGAAATTGAATAGTTAAGCATACCATGTAAAAAAACGTGCAGACACAATATTTAACAATAGGATATATGTAAGCTTTCGGAATGTTTTATAGGCTAGGTTGGATGGGCGTTATTAAAGGAGTTCAAAAGTAATGTGGCTAACGTGAATGCTAATTGTAATATTAGCAATGAGATCATATCGATACAAATGGCATATTTTTTATAAAAGCACAAACAAAACATCGTGCACATCATCCCGTCATTACTAATGTTATTTCATCATCTTTCTAACATATTATTATTCATGAAATTAAAATACCAATTGTTTTTCTCTTTCTAACCATTTTTGTTTTTTGTAACAAGTTGTGAAATTAAGCTCAAGAGATACTGAATAAACATTTGAAACATATCCTCTTAATATTTTCTTACTCTCTCTTAAATATATATACGCTCAACTTATTAAACAAAAATTTCTTTATTCTGCTTATTGCTCTATTATAATTTTATATTGTGTCAATTTAATTCTTTTTATTGTGAAAGCTATTGGTGTTTTAATAGTTTGGTTAGATTGTTGCAATAAATAAAATGTTTTTTTTTTTTGTGTTTAATTAATTTGTGTTTAATAATAATTACGGTTAAATATTATTTTTTTTTTCTTCTTAAATTTGCATTAATTTATGTATATATTCTTTGAACTTACAATAAAGCATTTAATATTTTTGTTTATTTTTTATATTTTAAAAAACAACGTTGAGCTCAACAACGGACATGTTCAAACTGTTACGAAGTAGTTAGTGCTTGCCAACCATATCTAGACCACCTTCTTCTTCCATTTTCGAAAGGAATTTGATAGCGCGATGTTGAGGCTCAGTTTGACGTGCCATATCAATGAGAGCCAATAATTTTTTAATACCGATAAAAACGCTAAAAAAAAAAATAATTAAAAATATATCATCATTTTAAACGAGTATTATTAAATTTTAAAATTGTTATTGGAAATCAGAAACCATAATAAACCGACTTCTGTGATTCTGCCACTTAATTCCCAGTATAACATCAGGCGTATTTTATTTTCATTCAGTATATCTATCAAGAAAGGTGTGCTACTGACCTTCGTGAAAACTTTTCAGCTTTGAGGAAACAATGTCTGGTAGGATTTTTTAAAACTCTGAGAATCTATTAAGCCATAAAAATACATAAAGGCACTCATAACAGACAATTCTTACAAGGAGTTTCTTATGCTAAGATATTTCCTGCTCAGACCCCCACAGTTATAAATTTAACCCCCAGTATCGTAAGAAACATGCTGCAACAAATGATAAACAATAATTATATCACTATAAACAGAGATTTACGGACCAATGCACAGTAGGCAACTGGATATCCTACATGTCCATGTCTAACCTAATATCCTACAACTGTCCACGTCACATAAATAATTAATGTATTCAGACGAATTTACATTAACATCGATATTAAGGCACTAGACACACGTGTACGCATTTACCATATATCAAAAACCAACTTTGAATCAGAAAGTGAAATTCGAACTTGAACGATCCGGTATTAATGTGATGTTCGGCAAACATTTGAATTTTTGCTTCGACAGTAAGTACTATTATTTTATTCCAATCTCTCCAGACTTTGTGCAACATCTAACTAAACCAATTAACTTACCGTTTTCCTGACATTTTCTTGCCAATAGCTTGTAATTCACCCTTGCTAAAGATATCGCAATCTTCTAACACAGCCAAAACATGATCAGGTTGAGAAAGATTAGGTACATGTAAAACAGAAGTAAAAGCGGATAACATTTCCATCTCTTCCAAGACCTCACTGCAATTATTGTTACATATTAAAAATTAAAATTACATAAAATCTCAATCATATTATTTAATATACCGTCTGCTTGAGGTAACCAATATTAACAATTTGCGACCCTTAGGAGGTTGTTTCTTAAGGAGCACCAACAAAGCTTGTAAAGTTAAATTTGAATAACGTGGACCAATAGGACCATAGTCAAGTAAACGTTCAACATTATCAACTACAATGCAACTTAACATGGAGCGATAAGCATCGTCAAAAATCTTTAAGAAATTAATAGAAAAGAAACATATTTTAACTCATCATACAATTGAATAAGACCTTAAAAACTCACCTTACGTATGTGTAGGCACTTGGCCGATTCAGTATAACCTACCATATCCTCGGGTGAGCAAACTTTTACAAATGGAAAATCGGACATTTTAGCCAACTTGGCAGCTAAGGCAGTTTTTCCCGAATTTGGAGAACCCTCAATTAATACTGATACCAAGCCAGAGCTTTCAGTGGCACGAGCCTGTTGCACATATAACATGCCATCTTCCAAGATGTTTGCAACCGGTTGACCCCAATTGATAATGCCTCTTGAAAGCATATTTTCCAAAAGTTCCAAAGCTGTGCCAAAAGCTGGTTTAATATCATTCTCTAAGGCATGCAAGAAATCTGATCGTGTAACCTTTAACTTTTCCATAGCTTCCGGATCAACGGTTACCTTAGCATCAGCTTTAATTAATCTATTCATTGCAGTAGATTGAGCAGCACGAACCAACCCTTCTATCTCAGCTCCGCTGAAATTTTTAGTAAGAGCTGCAATTTCTTTGCAGTCTACATCTGGGGCAATTTTATTGAATTCACGCATGCGCTTAGTATGGATATTTAAGATTTGCACACGACCCTGTTCATTGGGTAAACTAATTTCCATTTGTACTTCTAAACGACCGGGACGCAATAGAGCATCATCGATCATGTCACGACGATTTGTCATGCCAATAACTAAAATGTTATTCAATTGTTCAACACCATCGATTTTAGCAAGCAACTGATTTACCACTGTGTCATGGACACCACTATTGCCAGCTACTGAGCCACGTTGTTTGCAAATGGCATCGATTTCATCGAAGATAATGATATGTAAACCACTGTTGGGGCCCAACTAGAAAACATAATAAAAAATTAAATTTAAATTTAAACTGTTTTAAATCCACATCCACTCACTCTCTTCTCTTCTTCTTCAGCTTCGGCAAACAAACGTCTTATATTGGCTTCTGATTCACCCACATATTTATCCAAGATTTGAGGGCCATTAACAATTTTAGGTTCCCGAGCATTTAACATATTGCCAATTTGTCGTGCCATTAAAGTTTTACCAGTACCAGGTGGACCATACAATAATATACCTTTAACGTGTTTACAACCTAATTGTTCCACCAACTCTGGAGGAAAGACTCGAGAAGCAAAAGCTCTTCTAAAAATGGCATTAAACTCCTTATCCAAGCCACCAATACCCATTTTACCGAAATCCCAATCAGGATTTATAATCGATTGACGCACTATTTTACCCTTTGATTTTCCTTGCAAATTCAAAGATGAATTTTCGGCCTTCTCAAATTGAACAATCGTATTGCCTGTAATGCGTCCAAACCGAACATTTCTAGTGGCAGCGTCCTTGCCTTCACTAAGAGCTTTCGGGTCGACAGCTTAAAATATTATTGGAAATGAATTTTGAAAAGTGTTTTTTAAGTATAGTTTTCTGCGCTTACCCTCTAAGGTTTTAACGGCCAATCCCAATAGTTTCTTATCCTGGAAACTAAAGACCAATGTTTGACCCACAGTCAAGGCCATTCCAGCGAACTGCATCAAAAATTCCTTAGCCATTTGGTCAGAATCATACGGTTCTTGAGAAGTGCTGAAAAGTAAAATCACAATAAAATGTATGCATTAACATAGCTGTGAAAGGAGGATGGGTTTGGATTTATTTCAGTATATGAATGTGGATGGAATGGAATTAAATGGTAATTTAAAAATTAAATAAATAAATAAATTGATCGTCATAAACAACATCAGTTGCCATTAAGTATTTTTTTTTATAAAAATAATAAATTTATTTATCTATTTATTAAAAATACATATCTATTTTATTATAAATATCTATTATCTATATTATTAAAAAAAAACTATTTTCTGAATTTTCAAATAAAAAATAAATCGTTGAAATAAAAAAAATGATCTTGAAGTTTAAATAATAAAATTGTTTTGTTATAACTTTTACTACCAATTAATTTATATGAAAAGTCACTCAACAGTTTAATGCTGCAATCTCAATGCTATTAAGAAATGAAATCATAATAGGTTGTCGGTATATTTATGTCTATAATTTTGCAAAAAATTGAATATTCCCTATTCAGTAAAGCAAAATAGACTTAGTTATGAAATACTTTTACGTTAGAAAACCTTTATCTTTAAACTGAGAGTCCTTAACTTTCATGATCATTTTCAATTTTAAAGCACTCACTTGATTTTTATTATAAAACTTTGGAATATTATTTACTGTTTCTATTCTTTAATTTAATTTAATTTAATTTCTTTATTTCATTTAATATATTATACTGTTTTACAAATGTCTTATATATATTAAAGAGTTTAGAAACGTTGTTTCTTTTCTACTTAGTAGTTAAATTTGAATTTTGTGAGCTTTTAAATAATTGTTAATATACAAAAGGAAGGGAAAAAATACACAAAAACCTTTATGAAACAATAGTTAAAGTGTAAAAATTTGTACCCGAGTAAATTGGATATAGTTTTACAGATGGAATTCATTTATATGTAGATATTGAGAAAATTGACATCTTCTGTAGAAATTTAGAGTTAACCTATTTATTTTATCCTGAACGAGTTCAATGCCAGATAATGTGTGGAGTCGTTGTGTAGAATAATGCCAAGGAAGATTATATAACATCTTAAGGAGCTTGTTTTGGGCTATTTGAAGTTTTTTAAGATGACATTTAGAAGAAGTAGTCCAAACCGGGGCACAGTAAAATATTAAAGGGTGAAATATGGACTTGAGTATCAATTTCTTGTTATCAATATTAAGAAAACTTTTCCTGTTAATAAGTGGGTACATTATATGGATTAATTTGTTAAACTTATCTAATAAATAAGGTATATGGTTGTTAAAGTTTAGTTTTGGATCAAGTATTATTCCCAAGTATTTAACGTTGTTTTCCCAACTAATATCATGATCCATGAAACGAAGAGGGTTTTGTGGTAAGAAACATGACTTCCTTTTCCTGGTGAAATATATTGCCTTTGTTTTTTCCGGATTTATCATAATATTCCACTTATTGAAGTATGAATTTAAATTTTCCAGAGCCAATTTTAAATTGGCAATGATGTTTACTGCATATTCATCGGAGCTAAGTATAGCTGTGTCATCTGCAAAAATTGAGGTTACACAGTGAGGAAAAATAGGAATGTCCGCTGTAAAAATATTATAAAGGACTGGAGAAAGGCAAGATCCTTGAGGACATCCTGCTGTTATGTTGATTTTTTGAGATGTCGTTGTAGATATATGTACAGAGAAATATCTGTCGTATAAAAAATTTTGAATAATTTTGATGAGCTCATGTGGAAAATTTAGTCTCTTCAACTTGTAAATGAGACCGTTGTGCCAGACCGAATCAAATGCTGATTTTATATCTAAGAGAACCATACCCGTAGATTTAGCATTTTGGAAGTTTTCCTTTACCAGTTTTCTTATTTTTATTAAAGGTTGTGAACTGTTATGTTCTTTACGAAAACCAAACTGTTGCGGAGGGAGAATATTATGCACATCAATAAAATTGTTTAATTTTTCTTTTAGAATTTTTTCCAGAATTTTACTTGTGGATGACAATAGACTAATTGGCCTATATGAATGTGGTGAATCAGGAGGTTTACCCGGCTTTATAATTGGTATTGTTTTAGATATTTTCCAGTATTTCGGAAAGTAACACAATTTAAGGCAACTATTAAACAGATTAGTGAGATATTTTATACCGTTATTTGAAAGATTTTTTAAACATTGGTTATTTATTCTGTCAATTCCAGGCGACTTTTTATTTTTTAGTGTTTTAATAATTTGTATTATTTGTGGACTATTTACATAGTAGTTGTCCTGTGGATTTACATTGCAACTTCGAATTTGGTTTGCTACATTATCAACCTCAAATATTGTGTTTGTATCACTTAACCGGGATGAAATGTTGTGATTTGACATAAAACATTTAGCTAACGTATTTGCTTTCTCTTGTTGTGTAAAGCTTACTTGGCTATTATCTTTCAAAATAGGAATATTACATGTTTTCCGTTTTAAAACTTTAGAAACCTTCCAAAACGGTGCCGAAGACTTTTCCAAAGTAGTTAGCATATTATTCCAATTTAAATTTCTAAACTTATTGGTTTCAATACAGATTTTTTTGTTTAGCCGTGACATTTGCCGATGATCATTTATATCTCTATACCTTTTCCAATTTCGTCGATATATATTCCTAAATTGGATCATTATTTTTATGTTATTTGGTAAATTTTTAACAGCTGGCTTTATTCTACGCTTTGGTGTACTTTCATCAAATCCTTTTTTAACAGTATCGTTAAAAGTTTCTAACATTTCGTCAATTTGAATTGTATTTGTTATTTGCTCCATATCAATAGGGCTAGGTAGGTTTCTATTTATTGATGTTTGAAATCGATTCCAATTTGTTTTTTTTAAAACGTATTGTAAATTATTTACAACATTAGCTCCAAGATTAACAGTAGTAGATATTGGAAGATGATCTGAACTGAGATCATTTATAACTTTTACCGCTGCTAAGTTATGTGCCGTATTTGTTAAGAAAAAATCTAATGTTGATGGTTGCCTTGACGGATCAGAAGGAATATAGGTGTTTTCGTGGGGAAAAACTATTTGGGTTTGATTTAGTTGTAATTGATTAAAAAGGATGTTGCCCCAACAATTGCTTCTTTGACATCCCCAATGATTATGTCTGGAATTAAAATCGCCTCCTAAAATGTATTTGTTGCTTATTGATGTTAGTTTTCGAACGTCAGATGAGAATGATTGTTTACGCAAAGAATCCCTTCCTGCAGTTCCACCAGGAAAGTAGCATGAGAAAATGTCAATAAAATCTATTCTTTAAAATCTATAAATATAATAAATATATTTTCTTATTTTAAACAATAGAAACTTTACAATCAATATTCTTTACTTCAAAGAAACGTGTCAATAAACATGGCCAAGTGTTCGCCTTAAGTGAATAATGTGTTAATGATTGTCATAGTTGGCAAACGAATGTCCGCAGCAAAATTGCAATGCACAATGTAGTCGGCAAAATCGATTTAAATGGGGAGGGAGACGTAATGTGTTCCCCCTAATAAATATTAAACACATGTACATAAGAATGTCCCCTTAGATTAACCTTGATAAAATTGTTTCATAATATACACCCTTCTCATGAACAAGGAGGCAAAATTCCAATTATCCAACTAAATGAACCTCAGCGATTATACTGATTGACGTGTGTATTTTATTTTGTGTATTATAAATATGTATGCCACATTTTGTTTTATATAGCATATAGCATAGTACTTACGTTTTCTTTTGCAAGAAGTCCGTCTCAAAGGAGACCATTGTAATAATATCGGAATTTCCATCGAATCGATAAGGGCGTATATCGATATCTTGATTAATGGACAGTGTAGCCCATTTGCGTTGCACTAACGAAAATCCAATATGACCGCGTGGCACTTCTGCGGTACGTTCCAAAGCAAATATATAATGTTGGCCAGGGCCAGGGGAAATATCTGCATATCTGCAAGAGAAAAATTGTTATTAGATGTATTAAGATTTTTTTATCTTCAATTATGTTGCCCTTTACTTTATATCTTCCGGAAAATCATTAATATTCACAATGGCCTTGTTGGTCAATGACAGTTCGTCTGTGGGACATTTTGTTGCTTTCATACGCTATAGAAAAGAAGTCACGTTACATTCAATTCAAGTTTTAAGAAATTTATTAAAATATCACAAATTTTTGCTCGCAAACTTACATAGGACATATTGAAATGTTTTAAAGAAGCTTCTCTTGAAAGGTTTCTACTTCTTAATCAAAAATTATTTCCTTTTTAACACATAAACAAAAACACTAAACAGCTGTTGGTATTTCTCTTTTCTCTCTGAATTTCTCTCTCTTGCGGTTTACAAAATCTCTGTTTACAACTTTTTTAGTATTGGTATCCGTGTCTCTTTTCCCTTTACAAAAAAAAGGGTAAGTTTTTATTAGTTTTTTTTTTACAGTGGGGAGGCTGTAAAATTATGAATAATATCGATCCAATTTTTTTCAGAAAATTTTTTCTTTTTCCTTGTGTACATATAAATTAGAAATTAAATTTTGTAACTTTCTGTAAGTTAAAATAAACATTTTTTTAATATTAATTACTTTTTTCATAATAATACCTTTTAACAAAGAGTTTCCGAAAGTTTATATTATTCTTTTATATTACTCACTTTTAAATCTTTATATTAATTACTAATTTATGGAAGATAATGACACAGCTTTACATTTGGAAAGCCAGCTCAGTAATGAATTTATTTTTGGGGAACTACTTTTAGTTGCTGAGAAAATGGAGCAAATCTCTTAAATTATGAAAATTGGCTTTACTTTTTCGCAGATGACAACCCTGTGTTTGGTATATGATAAAAGTGCTGCCTAGTTTGGTTTTGTCTATAAAACAGTACGCTTAGTTTAAATAAGTACGTACATTGGTTAACGGATAGATATGATAGAAGAGGAAAATAATATCAACTTTCGTTTTTAATTGAATTTAAAACAATTTTATTTATAAATAAAAATAATTCATCATAAAAACTTAGCAAGAAATATTTTGATATAGTAAAAACCTGAATAAATAACTCTAGTTAATTTGAACAGTACGTACTGAACAAGCGTGAATTTAAATGCAAAATCAGTTTACTACCAATATCAAGGGTTTCTACGTGAATGACATAATGATAGTTAAAACAATACAGCCCAGTGCTTAGTAAAACATATATTATTGTATCAACTTTATCTCCATACTGGCCCTTTGGTCCGAGTTATGTATATGAAAAAGTTTAAAACTTTGATAGAGCTTATGTTTAACAGCTGGAAATGTCAATGTCAGACATTTAAGTCCGGTCTAAGGAATATTTAATTTTATTCAGATTATACCAAATACCAAAAAAAAAAAACAGCAAGCACCTACTGTATGTAATAAATGGTAAAATACTATTTTTTATAATACTTTTTATGCTTGTGACAATTCAATATTGGAGGCATTATCTCTGGACTTACAGGTACCAGTAATTAAAATATCTGAAATCCTTATAAGAAGCAACATTCTAACACGCAAAAGGATTTAACTAAAACTTTTCTGAGCTAATCTACAGCGTTTAAGAATTTACCAACGCTTTAAACACCTCTTGCCAAACTGTTATGCAATTTCAATTAATTGAATTTGTACGTTTTAATATGAGAAATGTTGAGCAAAACTTCCCATAATGTACAAATTCAGCTGATTTAAATTTGAATTTTTCTTTTTGAAGGACACTTCCGTTGTACAAACAAATTTTACTGATTTGTTATTGGTATATGGTACACAGTAAGAAATTATGCCATTTTATTATTGCACGTAACATAATTCTGAGTAATTCCATCGCTTCCCATTCTCCCTTTCCTACTTCCTCACCTTTTTCCTATCCCCTCTACTATCCTTACATTTTAAGGACGTTCCGTACAATGGGTCATTTCGAACCACAATATTATATTGTGTTTCATACTACGGATACTGTACTTGTCTCAATTGACAAGTACTCGTCCTCTAACCTAACCTATCATAATTAAGGTTCCTAAAAAATCAACAAATCCAAAAATACTATAGACAGTTCAAAGCTTCTTATTTACCATTTTATTAATATTTTTGTTTATTTTATTTTCATTTTATTGATACGCATTTACCATTTTATTGCAAAATATTTTATATTATGGAATCTAATAAAATTGTAAACATGTATGATATATGGTAAGTTTATCTTATTATATTATTAAGAAATCTACAAGGGAGATTCACATTCTTTTTATAATTTTTTATAATAATAATTAATATTCCAATGTAGCATAATATTTTTTCTGTTTTTTCCTTTTCTTTGCAACTTTTATTTTAAACAGTTTGTTTGTCTATTGTTGTGGTGATGTCTGTAATAACACCATGTATAATTCGTATTTTTAATAACATTTATTTTTTCTTCTTCTAAGACCTTTTGTCTTAATATTTTGCTTATTATAACATGTCTATGTAAGTTAAATTCGATAAAATGTTTTATTTATTTTTTAATGATGTATATTCTTTACTTATATTTAAAAAAGTAGTGCCTTAATGTAAATCTTTATAATAATTGTTCTTAAGTTGTGTTTTTCGTTTGGCCAATGTCTGGTTAAGTAATGAAATAATAAAAAAACCATAAAATATTTCAAAAAGTAATTTATAATACCATACCAACATAAAGAGAAAAAATTGTTTTAAATGCGGCGAGAGAAACGTCATTTCCGTTATGCAGTTGAATCTCGCAATTTAAAATTGTCTACAATTAAAAGGTCCGATCAAAGTTTATTAAACTTTCTGTATTTAACAGCATTGTTTCTAATATCTGAATATTTTTTTTTTTGTAAAATCATAGTTTGCGTCTTTAACTAAAAAACACTGAAGAATGTAAGAGCAGTAGTTCAGCTTGAAGATCAAAATCTTCTAAAATTGACCAAATTAATTTATAGACATAACTATTGGTGATGGTAGATAATTTGATACATAATTGTATCAGACAATCTTGGTATGATATACTGAAAACTGCGTAAATAATTTAATGGACATTTTTAGACTGGGGCTATAACCAATTCGATAACAATGATGATAAATGATCCTTTATTAGTATTGACTTTGATGTAATGGATTTTAGACCTTTTTATCGCATTCTGTCAATGAAAGTGACTATTGTTGTAAAATCATGCAACAAAATGACAATACATATATTTTAATAAATACATGTCCAATCTTTTGAAGGTAATAATAATGTTAATCTTATATAAAATTAAAAAAATAAAACAAGCAAATATTACTATTTGTTTAGAATATCTGGTTCTAATATGCAAGAATCTACTGTACTCTTTTTGGCTACAAAAAATATCCAATATTCTTGAAAAATTATGGTGTCATCTTTGATCATAATCATATTTTATGCGGTAATGCGAATAACTAAATATAATAAAAAATTAAAATAAAAAACAAAATAAAAAGTGTTATCGTTTCCGTAATAAAAATAAAATGCATACGGAGTTTTATTATTATTTTCTTAATACTAAATGGTAATTTTAGATGGTAATTTTTTGTTGTTTGTTTGTTTGGTGCTTGTTTCTCAACAATCAGTATCGTACCAAGCAGCCAGATTATTGTTATCATTGGGTGGTGTTGGCATAGCATCCAAATCAAAATTCAATGCACCAGCATCAATTTCACCAACATCCATATCCATGGAATAAGGTGAAGTTGGTGCTGCACTTGGTGGAGCACCACCACCGCCACCTCCTCCTACGGGACTGCTGATTTCAAGACCTTGCATAGAGTCTATTGGTAAAGTATCATATCCTGCTTGAGTAATAAACAAAGATAGAAAAAAAAGAAATTCGCAAGTTAATATGCTTTATCAATACCAATAAATGTAAATTTATTTTCATTAAATATTTTCTTAAATCATTTTTTTTGTTATATTAACAAATTAATGCATAATAACAATATTGATATTTAAAATAATAATATAAAACAAAAGAGACAAACATGCTTCAAATCTAATAATTCAAATACATGCGCGTAATATAATCAATGTTAATGCAGTATATGCATGGCAAAGACAGTTTAGACACCTTAAATAATTTAAGCTATTCATGGCAATCACTTTTCAAATTCTTCTCCTATTACGAGTACGACAGTAGCCATCGTGGCGGCGCTCTGCCTATCGGAAATGTAGTAAAATTATTTATTTCGTAAACATTTCTTCAACAGATGCGTTTACCAATCTGTATCACGTATTGTAGGGTAAGAAAAATATTGTAGATTAAAAAAAAATAGTTTTACGATTGAATAACCCCGTATTTTTGAGGGCTTGTTTAACACCGTACAAGAAATTCGCCAAATTTTTTAGTATTACTTAGAGCAATACGAAAATTCAAATCAGACAGTTGACAGCTTAATAAGTGCCAATGGTGAACAAATTTGGTTAAATTTCTAGTCCTGGAAGTACAGTGTCGTAAGAGCCAGTAAAATAATGCAAATAGTCGTATGCAACCACCTTGTCGATTGTCAGGAGCAAAACATTGTACAAAGAAACCTTTTGAAATCAGTTTTGCAAGGTTGAATTTCATCTATGAAACGGTAGTAAATCTCAATGAAAACGATACATTGCTGAAATGAATGTTAGTCTGGTAAACGCTAAATAAAATCTATCATTTCAGGGAGAGAGCCTAAGAAGTTGTAAGGACGGTTTGATGTATCTTCTACGAATTTATTCCATTTCTCATCGGACGGTGGAAGAGAATGAAAAGCGAGGCATTTGCGGTAGCGTCTTTTAAAAACTGTCATATTCTAATTATGATGAGTCATCGGAAACTCCAGTCAAGCCAGTATTAATAGGTAGAAAAGTTTTGCTGTGTTGTAACGAAATATCCGTAATAAACTGCCTGTTTACTTGCGGCCGAACTGTCAATAGGAGCCTATTTTTTCAACAATTGGGTCGTGTACCATCAAACCAACTGCTTTGATGAATTGGAGAGAATTATGTTTTATCAGAATAACGCGAGGAGGTAAATCAAATCGATAGTGACTTGCCTGATGCTACATGAGTTTTGTTTTCGAGGTTTAAAATTTTAGGGTATAATTCGGCTTAATTCAAGATTTGCATATTTAAATTTGAAAATATAAAAGAAATGTAAACGATAATAAATTTATGAAATTCAGGCGCATATGAATTGAATAAAAACAACTACCAGTTGGACTGGAAAAACATTCAGAATTCGACTTGTGCTAATTCAAGTATGCAAAAATTCGGCTGCCCCTTTTTTGTCACTTGTGGTAATGATTTGAAGTGAGAGCGTTAGAAAACATCAGCATAAAACCAACAATTTTTATTTCATTTATTTATTTTAGTTTAAAAATGAAAAATTATAAGAAATATTTAAACTTAAGATTTTAGTTAGTTTTATTCTTGATTATTTTAATAACATTTTATATTATGGTAGTCATTCCTCATGCAGAAGCTTTTTGAAAATTAACAAAATGTGCTTAAAAAAGAAAATTAATTTAACATGCACAACAAAACAAAAAAGAATTATAAAAGAATTGTAATGCAATTTAATGAAAACAATATTTTCCTCAATAAAAGAAAAAAAACATGAACTACTATTTTGAAAATGTAATATAATTTGTTGAAACAACATTTAAAATAAATTCTAAATAAAAAACATTAATAAAAATTTTAGATAATAACGAAACGCAAAAAAAAAACGCTTTATAAAAATTTCAATATCGAAATATTTCATATACAGTATGAGACGACGACAAATCACATTAAACATTTTATATGAAATTATTTCAGATTACAGCATTCGTGGGTAGTCGCAACTTGAGTTCTAATTCCTAAAAATAAAAACTATTTTCGGAGGTTTTCATCCATATGCTGTGCTATCATGTCTACATAAAATTATCGAATAAGTATTAAAAGATATTAATCCATCGATCTCGAAAATATTATGGGAGAATTGGACATGGCTTAACTCTACCCACAGTCTTTAATTTTTTAAAAGTATTATTATTATTACATATTTTATTCTGTAATGTTATTATAGTCATTACTTCACGCACTTCAGTTCTAATAGTTGTTAATGTAATAAGTGAATATTCAATATCATAAAACTTAAAAAAGGTTATCTTTAGTTATAAATAAAAGTATATAAGATATATTGAAAAAAGTCAGTATTTAGAAATATTCCTGACATTGCAAATACGAGTGTAACTGAAACTTTATCAAACTGTATATTCAAATAATTCGACATTCATATACATATATTTCGATATTGCTTTTTATTAATTAAAAGAAAAAAGAACTAAAAAAATTATTTAAATTATTTTGTAATATATATATAGGTATATATTTTTTTCTGTTAAAAAATAAATTGAAAATCACCTACAAATGTTAATTAGGATTTTTTTGTTTCAGGATAAATGGTTCCTATGAGCAGAAAATAGTTGAAAGCAAAGTAGTGTATATATACATACATATATATGTATTATTGTAAGTTGCGATTATTATTTATTATTGCAGTGAATATTTCGTTTGAATATTTATTTTAATTGTATTTCGTATTGTGTTGTATATTTCATAGAGTTGGTTTATAACATTGACTGGCCATTTTGTAAAACATTTTCGAATTTGAGTACTAATGTCGTTGGCATATTACTTGAAGAAGAATATTTCGTTACTTTAATTACGAGTTGTTAAATTCAAATTTTCAATTTCTTGCGATACTCTTGTGCACGTTTCGATTTTAAATAAATTCGGAGTTTAAATTTAGATTCAATGATGATATATGTTAGGCTGGCTCAACTGTTATTTTTTTATTTATTAATTAGTGTTTTTGTTATTTTATTCCAAAATAGCACATACAGGAGCATTTAAACAGTTCATATCAGAGAGAAAGAGCATTTGGTTAAGGTAAAAAAAGAAGTAAAAATATGTTCATTATTAGTCTTTTTGAACAAGTCTTTAGTGACTTAAACTATTATGAATTTTTTTTTAGTTTTGATAAGCTATTAAGTGAAATTAATTTGTGTTCTCTATATTATGGCTGACGTTTGTGAGTTAAATATACAGTATATTTGTAATTTTAATATTGTTGCAAGTATGTTATTTTGTATATACACAAAATTTAACGTTGTAATAAATTATAATTTTAATATGAAAAGAAAAAAATATAAATGAGTGAAATGAACAAAAATAAAACATTTTTAAATATTTCAGTGAAACAATGATTAAAAAAATGAGTGCAATCATTAAGGTGTCAAACAGTAATTTTTACTTGGAAATATTTTTGTTACTAATTACGCATTTTGAAATATTTTTTTAAAATTTTAATACTTATTTTTATAAAAGTATTATCCAATTGAAATTAAAGGAAGTCATATTTCGTCTATAAATTGTGGACTTAAATTTTGATTTGATATCGAATATTTTCTTTATTACGAAAAAATACTAATAAAAATGATGATAAGAAATAATATAAAAAATTAGATTCTCACATCATATTAGGATGAGTTTGAATACCAATTTCCATATTAATACAACTTCTTAGAAAATTGTGTGATAACCTAAGTGTGACAGCGCATAGAAAATGGCATTAGTATAATGAAAATACTCAAACCTTCCATAGTAGATTAAATACAACACGCAATTTATTATTTAACCTATCAACAGAATGTAAAAATACGAGTATAATTGGATTGCGACAACCATAGTAATGCAAAGTTGTCGAAAATATCGCAAGACGATTACCAATATAAAGGAAAACAGTTTTATTTTTTAATTTAAGGAAAAAAAGACTCTTCTTTAAACTAAATTTAAATCTGAAAAACATTTTTTTCTTGAAACAAATATTTGTAAATGTATCAGAATGAAAATTAAATTGAAAAAAATTCCTACATTTTAAAGAACGTTTTATAATAACAAAATACTAAATAATGAAGAAAAATTAAAATAAAAATTTATTAGATTGAAAAATAAAGGGAAGGGTAAAAAAACATAAGGAAAGAATATCTGCACAAACGTATGGATTAGGGAAATAAATAGTTGTGGGACAGTGGAGGTAGAATTATTTACTATACGATATAAAGAAGTATAACGAACAAAGATTTGAACCAGAAAACTTTTTATGATGCTTTTGATTTGTGGACGTATATTGTATCACTTGTGGCAAGAATTTGTTTTGTCTTTTATTAGATTTTTTTAGTTGACGATTACAATGTTATTCTTTTTGTCATGTTTGAATGTGAATAACTTTCTACATGCTTGCTTTTTAAATGTAATTTTTTTTTTTATAATGGTGGTTTCGATCAGGTGGTCATGGGGGTATGGGGTATTAAAAACGATTATTATTTAAAAAGAAACACACAAAATTATAGGAGTCATCATACGTACCTTGTTGGAATGCGCGACCGCCATGGGAGCTGTGTACGCTCGGTGGCCCCTGACCATAGAGGCCTTCATATGCTTGCTCGGGACCAAGCATATCCTGTGTAACACATATCGAGGTTTGATTTATGGTTTACAAAACGTTTAACATTGGGATGATTTTCAACAAAATGATTCGATTTCGAAATTCGGTATTTTTGGTATAAATTTTATATGTTGTTGTTAAAAATGGTAACAGAAAAATGTCACATTGTAAATAGTAGGTTGATAGGTGATTTTTTGTTTTTGTTTTTATGTAATTTGATCACATTAACCATTAACATTTATTAATTTTTTTGAGGGGGAAAACGGGGTTTCTCAATACGAGGGGGCCACCAAAAACACATTTTTTTGTTATAAGTTCAAACAAAGTTTAGCCAAATTTGAAGTATTTTTTTCGTAACAGGTGCATGGGTATCAATTTTACGTGATGGTTGTGGGTGGGGTGGTAGAATTTACATTTGGTGTTGGTAGTAGTTGTGAAATTTGCACAAAAAAAAAACGAAAAAAAATCATAAAAATAAAGAGAATAAACAAAAAGGAAATTAAAAATTTTAAATTAATAAATAAAAACTAAATGAAATTTATAAATGTTGATAATATAATAAAAAATAATACAACATTAAAAGCTAACAAATAAATATAAATAAAGTTTAAAGAAAAACTAACAATTTTGCTCACTAATATTTGATATAGAAAACAACAATAATTTATTTTTGCTTTTTCACTAATTTCAACTACAACATTGCGTAAAATAAAATGTTGCCAAAAAGGAAGAGATATAATAATTCAAATAAATTTGCTTTAAAGCAGTTTTTTGTAAAAATAAAATGCAAAATATAAAGTATTTCAATAGAAATATGAATATAATAATTAACTATTCTTACAATGAACCAAAAATTAGAACAAAAAAAATTTTATTCCTGGTTTCGTTTTATATACAATACGCTATATATTTAATAATTTATCTTATTTATATCTTCATATTTTTACAAATGTTTAGCATATAAATTTCAATATTATAATGTTTTTATTATTGTTATTATTTTTGAAGTAACATTAAACATAACGAACCTGTAAATCTGGACCCATGCCGAGATCAGCATTGCCCCATATATTATTATCCTCACGCAGAAGTGAATTGGTTAACTCGATGGATAGACGTTTCTTATAGTCTTGAGGTTTGTCTTCACTCATACGGAATAAGACAGCAGCTGCATAAGTCGCAACTCCTTCGTTGCGTGAGTGTAATAGATCTGTTAAAGGCCCAGTGGCCCCTTCTTGTTCAATTATTTCAGCTCCTTCTTTGTCTGCGGCTAATTCACAGAGAACGCCAGCAGCAACACGCTTAATACATAACATAATGATTAATATTTTTGAAAATAAAAGAAAAATCAACTCACCTGTATATTTTCAATTTCATTAAATAGCAAACGTACAAATATCGGTATAACCGACTGTTGGCGAATCAAAGCCCTGTTATGAGACTCACGAGCTAATATGTGTAATGCTCCAACAGTACCTTCAACAATTTCCTCCATACGAACACCGTCTGCATAAGCCGAAGGCTGTTGAGAACCAGTTGTAGCGACAGACGATCGTTGCTAAAAATGGTTTAAAAAGTAATAAGCCTCCTAATCACTTTCCTTAAATTTTAAAATGTATCTACTCTACTTACACGTTCTGTGTCTTGGAAAGCACGCATTAGCAAACGTACTAAATGGTGGATGGCGCCATGTTCACGCAATGGTGCTGCATTAGCTGGGCACAAGGCTAAATTACGTACCAAACCAATAGCAGCCTTTATCAATGGCCAACGAGATGGTGGATGTAAAAGTTTTACAATAACCGAAAGTCCATAATTTAGACGCACGGCGTTTTGAGCCATTTCGGAATCAGCATGACGTGTGGTCAAATGACGAAGAGCACATACGGCTGGCTCAGTAATTTCCTCACGATCACCAGCATTAATAATGGTACGCACTAAAGCATCGACACCACCAACTTGGCAAACTGTTGCCTTATTACGTTGATTATTACAAGTCAAATTCGAGAGTATACCGGCAGCACAAGTAACAACATTAACATCTGTTGAAGCCAATACTTGGACTAAAGACTGCAAAAGGGCCTCCATACCATCAACTTTTGTAGCCGCATCGGACAAATTACGTAAAGTCCACAAACAATTCTGAACTAAACGAGGTGAAGGATTACCTAAATGCATGGCCAAAGCCTGCATACCACCAGCATCTACAATTGCTGGTTTATTGCTCGAACATACCGAGAGCACTTTTAAAACACGAGATGTGGTCCACAACAACTTCTCATAATCGTAGGAACGCATAATGCGCACCAACTCATTTGGCCCTCCAGAGGCTAAAATTATTAGTTTACTCTCTTGATTGCCGTAGGCAAGAATCTGTAAACAATCTGTGACAATGGCCAAAAATTTCACATTATTACGCTGCAACAAGGTAACCATTTTTTGGAGACCACCAGCTAAACGAACTGCCATTTTAGAACCATCTTGATGCAATAATAAATTGTGCAAGGTGGTGATGGCATAGAATAAAACACTCTCAACCGGAGAAGACAATAGTTTCACCAAAGCTGGTATACCACCGCTCTTGAATATAGCCAAGAGACCTTGTCGATGATGTGACAAATTATGAAGAGTGCCAACAGCAGCTTTAGTACTCTCCAAATCGTTACTGTTCGAAATGGCGCGTACGAGAGCTGCCACCATTTGTGGACTATTCATAATAGCATGGCGCGAAGCCTCTTTTTTCGACAATTGGTGTACCATCATGGCTGCTTGGGAAACAACAACTTGATCTTCATCATTGAGCAATTTTATTAATTCCGGTATAGCGCGTGTTGCCAATTCGGCGTCATCTTGATAGTTTATAAGATTTACAACAGCATGTTTTAACATTTGTGATGGTTCGGCCAAACGTTGTACAGCTGTTGGTTGTTGTGGATCGAACTGGGTGGAAGGTATCTCTATACCTTCTTCTAATGTTTCGGGAAACATGGCCGCACGTACCCGTTGTGAACGTGTCTGGCTCAACTGACTATTCATATCGTCCACCTGATCTTGGGTAAAATTTTGTGGAAACCCAGTATCCAAATCAAACATAAGTGGATCTCCGTCCATTTCTTCATCCTCTTTACCCGAAAGCGAAGGTGCTTGTGTAACAGCACCCGAATGAATACCAGAATCTACTAAATACGAATTTTGTTGCCACATTAAAGTCTGCTCCTTGGATGAAACCATCGGTGGCAAATCCGGTGGATTGTATTGATTGTTATGAGACACTAAAAATAGTAAAAAAAAAATTAAAATATTATATTATTTATTTATTTTATATTAATTTTTTAAATTTATTTTTACATTTTAACACTTAGCTTCATACATTATTGAATACATTTCAAACCACGTAATAATTTTGTACTTGATATCGTCGTTTATATTCCTCTATAATAAATATAAAAAATTCTACCCCATGGAAATATTTAATGTGGTCCCACCAGAAAAGGGGATGAAAAACAATGTATTTAATGTAATTGAAAATGAAATCAATTTTAGCTGGAATATCCGTATTTTCTTCTAAAAACAGAATCTAACTACAAAGAGAATGCATTAAAGTTATTGAAAAGTAAAAAATCTCAATATCAACATTGTCTGTGCTGACAAACGCAAGAAGATATTGGATTCAACTCTTACTCTGTCTACTTTTCTAAAGAAATCGATAGAAATTGAAATATTTCTGTGTAAGCACTTGCAAGGATGACTTAACATATAACGAAAATATTTTAACATTAAAATACATAAATTTTAGAAAAAATAGGCAGTAAAAATAGTGGGATGATATTTTTAATATAAAATGAATGGCAAGAAATGATTAAAGCATATTGCTAAAGGGCAAGTAAATTTAAAGACTCGGACCGGACATATTTAAGCTACCAAAAGTCAATGCCTATATACATATGTATGTACGTATAATGTTTTTGAATATTCTAATGTATACTACCTACCAATCTAAATGAAACACAAAATGAACATTCAGCAATAAAACGAGCAAAAGGAATACTCAGACAAGTATTAGTGAATGAAAAATGAGACGATACAAAAAAAGAAAGAATAAAACTAATTGCATGGTGGAATGAAATCAGCAGGATTAAAAATTACACAGAGTGAAATATAAGACACCATACAATCAGCCAGTGTACGATAATAAATATGGTCCAACATGGAACAACATGAATACAATAATATGCATCTTTATTAGGCGACGAATTTTAAGTAATTATAACATTTATTTGAGTAGACATTTTAAACATGAGTGACGGTCATCTATTAACATATCAAGGATGTACTATAATTTATATAATCTTTTATCGTCAACTATAATACAAAAAAAAAAAAAACTAGGATTTTATCTGTAAATAAAATTGTAGGCGTAGAGGATATTTTAAATCTAGACATCTAGATGTTTCATTTTTTTAGACACTAGGACTTTGTTGTTGAAGGGAAGATATTGTATTATGATTTACTATAAAAGTACTTTGTCAGTGACTCTTCAAGCCTTGTAGGCTATTTATGTACATACATTTATGCAACAAACATTCCCATTATGATAAATTAAACAGAAATAAACCATAGAATCGCTGACGTCGCGTGTACAAATATTTATTTATTGTAAAAACGTTTTTAAAATGTGCTGCTCCTTAGCCATGAGTTGTAAATGGAATCGTATGTATGTAATGTTAGACATACAATAAAGAGATTCATATTACATGGTCTAATACTAAGAGACAATTTGTTGATGTATTAAAATATACAGAGAATTCGTAACATCTTAATTTCAAAGGATAAAACTAAATAATAATGTAATAAAAAATAGTAACTACATTTAAGAAAATATTTCCTAAAACTTAAAAAAACAAAAACCAATAAAGAACTTTTCTTAATATTTTTCTTGTTCAATATTCTAAAACCAGATATACAACTACATATATATATGTATGCATGTATGTATATGTATATAAATTACTGTAATATATATTGTTGTTGTAAATATGTAGTAAAAGAAATGGTGATGATTACAACAATATTAAATATCAACAAATCATCCACAGGGTTTGTGTTCAAACATAAATTAAGACATAAAGTAGAAGTCTGCATATTCTCCACCAAGAACAATCATCCCCCTTCATTACCAAGTCTTTCGCAGTAAAATAAACATTGTTCGATGAAAAACGTGTTGAAAAAACAAAGTCTTAATATATGTATGTACATGCATATGTACAGTGTATTTGTATCAAATAAATAATCAAATTGAGAACTGACGTTGACGTTTCTCATAACAACTGAAAACAATCCTGCTGTGAAGAAAAAAATCAAGTAGCAAATACAAAGAAATATTTATAAACAATAACAGCATCAATGTTTCGCCAATTTAAGAAAATTTAAAAAAATAGTAGTTTTTTAATTTCATAAAAGTAATTATTATCATTATAAATTAGAATTGTTGCATTTGCTACAATTTTAATTTACGATTACAAAAATAGAATTTTGATATATTTTAATTTATTTATAAAAGTTATATAAAAGTAACATTATTAAAGTTTTTGCTTTTCTTTGTAATTCTATGACTTTCTAGATTCTTTTCTTTAAAACCCTTTAATACATAAATATTAATATTCCAATTGTTCAATATTTCTTTTGTCATCAGATATTACTTTTATGTTTTAAATGCATTAATTTTATTTGAAGTGGCAAAAATATATGTATGTCGGAATAAAAAAAAAAAAATTAATGCTAAAACAGCAATATTTAAATATTTCCTTCTTTTTCTATGAAAAATTCAGTTTTTTCTCCAACAACAACATTAATATGCATTTCAGAATACACGCGCCAAATGATGCTCTTTCAAATGAAGGAATATTAAATCAATATGTAAAGGGTGTTTTTCAATAATAGGTAAAAGATTTGCTTTTGTACTGATAACATTCTTAGATGCGAAACATCTAACTAACTGTGGAAAAACCCTGTAGTTTCTAAAGTAAATTTTTTTTTTTTAATTTCGTAAGGACGTTTCTTTGTCTTTTAATTTCTTTCGGTTTTATAAAAAAAGGCTTACAACATATTGTTCAAATGTATATTAGTATTGTTCGTAACTGTATAAACGAGACCAACTACTAAAACAAGTAAAAATAATTTTAATCTTTTGAGATCATTTGATTTCATTTAAATTCAGATTTCCAAATTTTGTAGGAGCAACCATAAACATATGTACATATGTATGTATGTAAATAGAAAAAATATCACGAAACATTGGCCGCCAAGATCGCCTACATTTTAATTATATTCCTTTGTACTATTTCAAACAGCAAAAATTTAAGATTGAAAAAGAATAACGCCACAATATGTCTCTAAAATGCAAATACGGAAGTTGATAAAATTTTCATATTTAAATTTATTGAAGAAAATATTAGTTGGTCACATTGTTTTCAATTTTATCAATTCCACCACCAATTTTTGAAATTCAATCTAAAAATACTTATGTTAAAATGTGTAATGTATGTGTATCTATGAATATGTAGATTATTTAAAAAGAAATGGTATGCTTCGAATTAATCTCCTTCTCTCACTTTTTCTGCAATGGTGGTGATGGTAACAGCGGCAGTGGTTTCAAGTGGTGGGTGGCTGTAAAAAGTATTGGCCATATGGTTGCGCGTGTTAAATCTCAACAAAAAAAAAAAGCAAGCACAACATTATTATTACATTTGAAAACCATTCTCTTTCATTCGTTTTCAACTTATTATTTTTCATACTTCTTTAATTTTTTTGTTTCATTTTCGTAATGGGCATACATATGTTTGTCCCAATGTTGCAGCAGCAGCTCTACTATGTCTACGAGTGCACCACTTCACTCTAGTTTCAATCCTCGCCATTAAGAAGAAAATATGCTTTTTTGCACATTTCTTTTTTCTGAATTTTAAGTAGTTCAAACATTTTTATTATACGACTTTTGTTGGCAAAAAAAAAATAATAAAAAAAAATAAATTAGTTTGAAATATGCAATCAAGCGTTGGATGAGTATGATTACAGAAAAATCGAGCGGAGAAAAAAAGAACGACTTTATTGGAAAAGTTGTTCATACTGACTACGTACATATGTAAAATGAAATATATTCAGTTAGAATTCTGTAATTTAGTACATGATAAAAAGACTTTGAAAACTTTTTTTCTTTTGCCACCAGTTTTTAACATACATACATACATATATTTTCTTGAACGTTAGAGAAGGAGATAATAGTAATTTTTTGTGATGTTTATTATCACTAGTCGAATGAAATGTAAGTTATTATGAATATTATACGCTTTGAAATATACTTACTAGTACGATTTTGTGCTGGCATGTAACTCATTTTGGTGATTTAGGCGTTGTACACCACACCTGTAAGTAAAAGAAATAATGATTAATTTTAATTTAATTATTATTCATATTACGTAATAAAAAAAACTATTAATTATTGTGTGCATGATCATTTATAGTATTCGTTGTAAAAAGAAGGGATTTCAATAAAATTTTTAATTAATAAATAAACCTTTCATGAACTAGATAAAGGATCTAATATTATTTTTATTAGTAATATTCTTGCATTGCTATTCATATTAAAAACTAAGTCGTAATCCTAGATAAAGGGATGTAATGGAAATTAAAGTAAATAATGTAGTCATTATGTAAGAATATTTATTACTTAAATGTAGACATTAAAAATGTTCCCTCGTTTTGTTTAAATATAAAGTCAGTTGTTTGTTAATATATCCAGCATATATCTAGTAAAACCATTTAAAATATTTGTGTAAAAATAAACTACAAAAGAAAGCTAAAGCATCCAGTCATTCTAGTTTTCATTATCAATATGGGTGGACTGTTATCTTTGTCCTAATGAAATAAAATTCTTCTTCTATAAGTTGGCAATTTGTTGGTGGTTGCTTTCTGCGAACGGCACAAATTAAAAGATTGACCGAAGGGAAAGAGCTCATTGAAAATCATTCTAATTAGCTTTTAGTGTAGTAGACGCTTTCCGATAGAAATAAAGACATCTCTATGTCAAATGAAAACACGTGTACATTTTGCCTCTATTTTCATTTCATTTAAATTTACCTAATATTCATTATTCCGTCGCCGTGGTCTAGTAGGTAGTGTGTTGGCTTATTAGACGAAAGGCCCGAGTTCGAATCCCAGGCCAGACATCAAAAAAATACGAAAAGTATTTCTTCGGCGACTTCCTCTCAGCAGATTTCTGGCAAAAACTCTGAGAGTAAAAAAAATTGCCATGAAAAGTTTCTCAAAAAATCTGTCGTTCGGAGTCGACTTTAAACTGTAGGTCCCACCACTCATGTATAAAATTAACGCACACAACATGAGTGGTGTTGAGAAGCTAGGCCGTAATCCTGACGAAGGGTTGTAATGGCCAATTATGTATGTAATATTCATTAATTGTAAAATATGAGAGCCTTTGATTCTTTATTAGTATATTTTTCCATATCCCTACAGGCATAACCTAAATTCTTGGCGGTTTTACATGAATTTAATTTGCAGAATTTTAATATTTTACTATATACCCAACAGCGAACAGAAAGTTGAAGGAGAAAGAAGAGGCGGCAAAGTTTCCTTTAATTAAAAATATAATATCGTTATACAGTTCATATTTTATAAAAAATTTTGAAATAAATGAATTTTTTCAATTTATTTAGGCATGTACACCGACTCATACGATAGCCCGTACACCAAACGGAGAATACTTTATGGATATTTCAAAAACTGCTTACCAGATTTAAATAAATTAAAATTGTTTTAGATGTTCATTTTGTGCGTACTATTACAATTAGATAAAAAATTTGGGTAAAGAGTTATATTTGCATATATTTTATACTAAAAGAAACGTCGAAAACAATTCAAAATATGTCCACACAGCAATAAACATTTAAATTGATTTATTCGAAATTTATTTTTAATATCAGGTTTGATGACCTTTGGCTGCAAAAGCTTCTTTTAAACAATTTTTCATAAAAAGCCAGCTTTTGTCCAAGTATTTCACCCATCTGTAACAATAGTATCTTCATGTCATTTGCTTATTAATATTGGGTGCTGTAAATTTATTTTTTACAGTGTCCAAAATGCAGTTTCTCCCAAAAATGCTTTATGGAAAATGAATCTGTGGTCTTGGTGTTGAGACATTACTTTTTTACCATTGTTGGAAATCATTATAAGGCAAGAATCGAAAATCGTATTGTATGGACAAATTTACATTGCTCATTTTTAAATTTTCTTTTAAAATTAAAAAAAAAAAATTAACTTACTTTGCCACTAAGCCACCATCGTGTCTGATAGTTGCTTTTAAGTTCTTTAATTGAAGCACAATTTCTATTTACCAGAAGAAGACTTGCTAAAATATTTTGTAGCATAATCTAAATAGATTTTATTATCCTTGTCTGATTTAAAAGGCTTCTTATGTGAAAACCTGTCTTCATTTTTGTTCATAACTAGAAAATTCGGTAATATTTGTGCACTTCCAAAAACGTTCTCATAAATTCGAATAGTTTGTTTTTCATCGTTTCACAAAATTATTTTTTTAATCAAGCTATCCGCTCAATTGTCTTCTCCCAACATTTTTCATTTTTGCTCGACCTATTCCTGGGGAAACTAAAAGTGAACAACTACTCTTGCGCTACCTTTCTGTCTAATGACATAGATCCAATATTTTCAGCAATTTCCCGCCAAACTTTTCTCATCAGTATGCACTTTCAAGTCTTTTACGATTTCTTTTTTTTTTTTAATTTTTGTTATTTGCGCTCACTTTGATGTTAATATATAGTTCGCATTAAATCAAATAATTATTAAAATTTTATAATTCTTAAATTTCAAAAAAATCATTATTTTAGAGAGAGGATTTATTTATATTTGTTATACTTTTTCAGTTAATTATAGCTTTTTTCACCACTCGAAAAAACTAGTTGACTCAAATTGAGCTGATAGTTTATAAAATACAATGTTATATACATATTTTCAATAGCATGGTGTACGGACAATTGTTTGAGTCAGTGTACTTATGTACATTCATTCACATGTAAATACATATCTGATCAATTACAAAAAATATGCGTACGTCCATGTGAATAAAAGTCAACATTTAAACAATTCTACAAACGCAAGCAAACAAGTAAACAAATAAACAAAAATAAATAAACACAAGCATGTCCATTACTCATCCACGAAATATTTCCGTCTAAACACGAGAAGAAATTAACGATGAAAATTAAGAAAAAAGAAACAAAAAATTGAATATTGTCCAAAGAAAGAAACGAAAACCACAAATAATAAAAAATATATATGTATAGAAAAGTTTGTTAATATACAACAAATGTTGTATATTTGAATGCAGAGATAAACTTGCTTTTGGGGGCTATATACATACATATAACACTTCTAAATACAAAATACATATGACTGCCTCTTGAAAACAAATAATAAGCACATAACCAACAACGATAACAACAACTTTTAACAAGACCCGATTAAAAATCTATTAAAACTAAACTATGAGAACAGACTAATTTATTTATTTCCAATTTGTTAGCGTAATCACATAAAAATTCTCCTTCCGTTTAGAAATTATCACCTTTTTACTGACTTTCAACACAAAAATTTAACTCGTCTTATGAAATTATTTACTTCTTTAAAACAAGATTTTAAATATTTCCGTAGGTATGTGATTATTCTCCCTCTAAATTATATTTCTTTTTTTTCCAATAAAATATATTTTAACAGAAATATATAGTCATTACACGATGAGAGATAAAACGTAACAGTGAACAGAATACAAAAATTAAAATACATAAGGTTAAAGCGAAAATCAAGAGTTCTCAGACGACAGCAACAGCAGCAGAATTTAGTCGTGCAGACATTTCCAGTAAAAAGAATCGTATTACTCTACATTGTTATTGCTGATATCGTTGTCTTGCTGCTGTTCTTAGAGCGCATAGTTGTTGTTATTATTGAAACGTTCTCGTTTTTGTTGAATTTGTCAATTTTCTCAATGTTTTTATTTCGATTGTCGCTGTTTTTAATTTAGTAGATTTGGTAGCAGACGCCAGTAGCGCTAACGGTGAAGTTTGTTTATTTTTTAATTTTTCGATATATGTATCTTCCTTCTGTGTATGTAAACTTTAAGGCCAAGGCACATAGATTCCGTCATACTTTGTCTTTTTCAACTTAAAGCAAAGTTAAAATACATATGCTTTGTTTTTATCCGGCTGGGCAACTTTTGACATACGTTAAGTACTTTGCCAAGTCTCAGCTGGAATGTTTTATTTTTTCTTCAGATTTTTTTGATGTACAGAGGCAACTTTAATGTACGTCAAAGTTCAACGTATTAGATTTTCTTTTGCTTTGTAAAGAATGAACAAAAATGATGTAAGTGCAAAAATGAAGTTATACATAGTTATATACATAGTTGTATTTGGATTCATTTTCAACTCTTTTAGTTCTGAGCTAATTCTCGCATATTTTGCATAACGATTTAAAGGGTTAATTAATTAAAATCGATCCAATAAAAATTCTTCTATACCATACTGTGCTATACTTCTAACTATAAAAGTGCAACTAAAAAATTTTAAATTTCAATATCGTAGAAAATAATGATGTTTACGCTGATAAAGTGATAAATAGAATAAAAATAAAAACGGTAAAAAACCTAATGACATACTTCTAAACTGAATGGAACATTACCAAGTAATAAATCTTCAGCAAATTTTATCGGGAACGTATTCTGAGGATGTAGAATTCCCATCTATAGCAGTTAATATCGATTTTAAAGGAATTCCTATAGGATAGATTGGATTTACGTTATCTTCCGTCTTCTTTTTGTTGGTTTTAGTGTTTCGTCTGGTTTTAGTGTATCGAGACAGTTTTCATTGTAACTAAAATAACGCTAGTTAGTCTCTAACACGGGTGAGGACAACTACGGGCCAATGATAAATATATCGATGGCTTAATATAGAAAGGTCGTATCTTACATTTTCAGTACTTTACAGGAGAAGAAAAAAACTTAATAAAATCTAAAACAAATTTGTTATGTTATGTTTCTTTTAATTACTGTAAATCAACTATTCAACATAGGAACCTGAATTTTTCAGAGGATGTGTATGGGGGTTTTGTCTACCAGAATATGTAAAAACCCAACAGAATTTTGAAAAAAACGAGATACGACCTTTCTATATTAAGCCATCGACATTCTGAATATTGTTTGCAACGTAGTACTCTTCTTCTGAGTAGAGAACTTCCATTTGATATTATTCGCCCACAATAAAAAAAAGTAAAATATTATTCGCCCACAGTTGAAAAGTTCGATTCGTACTTAAAACTTTGAAAATAGTCAAAAGATTTATTGGATCGTAAAGTAATTCTTTAAAATATAATAGAATTTACTGCTTAGAACTTAATATTTTTTACATAAACTGCACTTCCTGCTTAACCTCTTTAAGAGTTGATATTTTTTTAATTATTTGTTATTTCTGTATCTGTATATTTATCTTTTTACCTACTTGCTTATCTTTTGTTTATTTCCCCTTTTCGATTTTCACTTCTGCTTTTCCTTTGATTAACGTTGTAGTTATATATCAGTAGACTTGTTAGCAGACATCAGTAGTGTTGGTGAAATTCGTTTTTTGTTTTCTTCAGACGCTTTATGTTTTGTGCATTTACTTGTGTAAAGAAGACAAAATACAATTTATACCAATCTAATGAACATTGGAAAAAGGCTTTTTGGCCAGTTTCTACATCTTTGCGAGCAGGTACTTTAACGACAAAATGGACTACATAGGTATCACCATGAAAATATTAAATATTACACGTGTGCAACCAAATTGAATGCATGCACATATAATAAAATTTACTTAGTTGAAGACATCGAGAAAATTACATTTTTGTAGTACAAAACATAAAAACATCGATTTTTCGTTGGCTCAACAGCTTTTTATTCTTAGCTAGAAACATATATACTGTTACACTATAACTGATGTATATAATTTAATATTTTTATAGTCTATTTATCTGAACAATTCATTCTTATTAAAAAAAACCTTTCTACGCTAAATGATCTTTCAGGTCCTCAACAGCTCTTCATAATAAGAAATGAAAGAGAAATATACACTACCTAAAAAAGACTTTATCATAAAAAAAATATAAACAAAACAAAAAATTTAATTATTTTTAATTCGAAAATTTATATTTCCTTAATTGGGAACGTAACGATTTTGTTAATAAATTATTTGTGTAATGAATTGGTGTAATAGGCGAAAATAAAAAACAAAACATTTTAAAGAAACACAACTTATACACACTTTACATCAACAATTCACCACACCCCTACAATACAATACAATAATCGTTTCGACAAAAGAAATATACACATTCACTCACACACACGCATTTACTTAAGCGAAGAAACCCCATTTTCAATTTGATTTTAGGCTTAAATTTCATCAATTCCTTTATTACTTACCACTTAGAAAAGTTCAATTAACAATTTTATATAAACAATTTGATTTTTACACAACTTTTTACTTTAAAAAATTAAAATTTTCCTTAGACATAAAACGAATACACAACGAACGAGTCGAGACGAACACAGTAAATCACAGTCGAGCAAACAAAAATATCGCAGTTCATTTGTAAACGCCGTTTCTACTATTATCAGTTTGGCGGCTAAATAAAGCCGTAGTTCGATAAAATTCTACTAAATACTGTACATATTTAAAAAGTTGATTTTAATTTTTTATTGTCGCAGAAATAAAATTTTTTTTACTCAATATGACTGCATCACAGATTTTTCTTTTTAAAAATATTGTTACGAAAATATAAATTGTGTTAATATAGAACAATTTAAATGTATTGCCATAAATTTAACATAACTCATAATATTTATAATTTGATTTTAAAGATTTATTTTTGGTTAAATCTTTCACAAGTAATTTTTATTTTCCGAAAAACCGTAAGGTTCTAAAGAGCTGGTTGTTTCGTTTTTCAAGGTCACAACATTTTAAAATATCAGGTTAACCATCGTTTAAACAGTAGAGAATACAGGTAATAGACTAAATCATACAATAAATGAGAAATACAAATGTCACAGGAATTTCCAAAACATTTGGTGAGGCACGATGCGTTTTTAATAAAACTTAAATTTGTATTTTTGGTAATCATTTTGTAGATTTATGAGGAACTTTCTTACAATACAGCTGTTACAAATGTCAGACGAGAACAGATAAAATTTAAAGGTTCCTTTCTATTTCCAACCACAAGATCGATAATTGTTTGTTGTTATGAATAAATAATGTATAATAATAATTTAAAAACGTCTAAATTAATTCAATATATTTCATAATGGGAAAAAAAACTATTTACAAGTGCATGTAACATATGTACAGACTTTTTACCTAGTATATTTCATAATAATTAAATACATATAAAAAAAAAACCATTTGCAAGACAATATTAAATAATTCGATGAGATTTTCTATTTCGAATATAGGAAAAATTATAAAAAAAAATAATCATTTTCCTGAAGCGGAGTGCAAAAAGAAAAAAAATAATAATAAAATGAGAATAGTGTAAATATTAATTACATAGTATTTAAAATTCAATTTCAAATTGTAAGCTAAATTAAGCTTAATTAACGTTTTGATGCCGGGGTCTGTTTGTGTTTCGATCATCTCTTTGCATAAAACTTCTTAGTGCGGTTCTTTGTAATTCCGTACAGCCATACATGTCATATACTCGTGATACACCAAGATACGTTGCTACGCCAATTAGAACAAGAAAGATTAAAAACACCGCCAAGGCTCCCAACAGTCCACACATAATCATTGTTAATATGGTCAATAGAGTTCCTAAAAAAATATAATCATTGTTATATAATCCATGTTTCGGACGAATACTGGGTATTTCAATTCGAAAAAATATGTATACTTTCGAATTTGTTCAGCAAATGCTCTTAAATATAGAAAATATTTTGTGATTTCTCAAAAACGTTGGACTAAATGGACGCATATCAACTTTCATATCAAATGCAAGTCGTTAAGTCTCTTTTTGGATTAAATTAGAATATTTCTGTCTATGCATAATAATGGCTAAAATAACCAACGTTTTCATAGGAAAAAATTTGAATTTGAATACACATTCAACTTTTTCACTAAAAAATCGATTTTTTCAGTAACATTAATTCATTTGATTTGAATAAAATCGAACAAAAATATTCTACAATCAGTCAAACAGTTGTATTACTTAATAAATTTCATAGGAATTACCTTCCAATACCAAAAATCCAGTAAAGGTCATAAAAATTGTTGATAAAGCGAATGTAGCGAAAAGGAATAAGGGCAAGAATGCTACAAAACACGCTGCCAAAACACAAATAGCCATTTGGGGATGTTGAACACACCACTGGGCCATACGGTCAAGTAGCTGATAACCTCCCAAATCTTCCATAGCAAATAAACAGACTCTTTTTATTTGCTGCCCTAAGGATAAATACTTTTCGTTATTTTCTCTTGAATTTAAGATACACCGTGCCATCTCTTACACAAATTTTTCGAGGCGTTTATTAACGTGTTAAATAAAACTTCTGTGGTATCTTCACTATTGAAATTTCTGCTTTGACCAGTTGTGTTGCTTCGATGATTTCGTTCCTCATCCTTCTCTTGGTGTATGTTACTGCTTTGCATTTCTGGATTGGAGCATCCTTTTGGGCGATGTTCATCCCCTCTATCTTCGTTTTCACAGGAGTTTTTTCTCTCACCCTTTAGCATTACCTGTTGTTAAATTGAAATAAAAATTATAAATACTTGCCTTAGGAAATTTAAAACTTACCATTAAGATTTTCTTTTATTCAAAATTTATAATCACAAATTACTTTACAATAAGAAGCAAAGAAATAAAATCTTCATATCAGTTTAAATTACAAAAATAAGTTGTTGTTGTGTTATTCTACCACTGTTTCTCATCCAAAGCGATGCCATATTCCAAAATTTAATGTGTTGCCAAGCTACTGAATAAATGTTTTAGTAAGCCGGGGGTTTCTCTTTCAATTATTGCATTTCATTTATTTACACATTGACAGCTTTCACTAAATATTCACAAATTCAAATATTTGAACGAATTGGTAAGACTGAGGTTTAAAGTTCAATGTTTCATACTCATTCAATTTTTTCGTACATACAATCTGTCAAAATTCCAAGTAATTGAAATATGTCACATAGGCTGCACACAATTTTTCAAACCCTATTCACATCAGCTATTTGTTGTTGTTTGTTCGACTGTATTGCATAACACATTGTCTATAAGTTGCATAAAAACAATTGATCACATTCGAAGGAATTAATAACTATTTCCCTAACAGATTATATTTTAGGAATATCGGTTCCTAGACGATATGGCAAAGCTTTGTTTTTAATCAAAAATGTAATGAAAGAAACAAAGCGAATTCATAACAAGTGACCTCAAGTCAACAGCTGACGAGTTTGGGACTGTCAAAATTTTGTTGTTTTTTTAGTGTTTTGTGTGTGTTTGTTGTGCGTGGGTGTGTTGTTGTTCATTTTTTTTTCCTTTCCATTTTTTTCTTCCGATTTTGACATCCCAAAGGCGGTTTAACAAAAACAAAATGCCTGTTGTTTTTGCATTGTTGTATTTGTTGTAGAGATAAGGCTACCTTATTGAATTTGCCTTGGAAAGAAATAAGAGAATATGACGACCGGCTTATTTTCACACAGAAATAAAATATTCTACTGGTAAGATGTATAAAGTTAGGGGGAGCAAAGTAAATTTAAAAAATAATTAATTATTTTACATAATTTCATTCCCTCTCTCACTCTTAAAAGTTTTAAATATTTTACTTAAGCTGCTAATAAAGCAATGACAAAAAAAAATTTTTTTAAAGAGAGGGAGTGGCTTTAACAAGTGGTGTGACGCCTAAACATAATACAACAGACGAGTTTTCCTTAGGTATCTACACCGTTGGAAAACTTTAATATTTAATGAAAGGCTTTTCGACAAAAGTGATTATAGATTATTTCTTTTATCAATTGCAGATTAATCACGCACAAGTAAGGAATTAAAATAATCAGCTCAAAAATGGCCACACAAGAGGTAATGCGAAAAAAATAAAATTTTTTAAATTTGTGTATATATTCATACTATATATGTATATATAGATATATAATTTTTTTCTTATCATAATGAACTTTGTCCTATCAGAGTTCTTTAAAGTTTCTTAAAATTACACGTGTTAATTGCCCTATCGTTGTTTACGCTTTCCAATAGGAATTCAACAAAGCTGCAGAAGATGTAAAAAATTTAAACACTACTCCCTCCGATAATGACTTGTTGGAATTGTATAGTCTTTACAAGCAAGCTACTGTAGGCGATTGTAATACAGGTAAATAAACATACACATATTGTATTGTGTAATACATACCTATTAATGGAATCGCTTAATTCTATTCCCTAATTGTTAAACATAAATTATTGTTAGACGCTAATAGCTGTTATTATTATTAAATTTATGATAAACTGATAACAAGCTCGAAAGTTATCATTATATTGTGTATAATTATTTTATGCCGAAAAGGTATAATATGTAAATAGTAGAGTCCGACCGAACGTTCGGGTACGGGTTCGGTGTACGGTAAAAAGTGACGTTCGGCCAAAGTTCGGTGTTCGGCAAAACTTTTATTTAATTTATTTTAAATCACCAAAAAATAGAACTATGATTAATGTGATTACCAAACAAATATATATGATTATTGGGACTCCTGTTCATTTGCAAACCTTAAGGCTGCAGCCAGGAAATATCTATCAGCACCGCCAACGAGCGTTTCTAGTGAGCAACTATTTAGTGCTGCTGGCCAACTCTATTCAGATAGACGAAGTAACCTTAAAGGCATTAATGCAGAAAAGTTACTATTTTGCCATTACAATATAAAAACAATGAATTTTGAGTACTGGAGTACAAACTACATAGACTTAACCTGGGGTTTAGAGTTCTTCCTAAGTGAACTATAAAACCCGATCTTTATATTTTTCTCAAAAAAAAGAAGCACAAAGCATTTCTTTTCTAAATAACTAAAAAGTACAAATTTTTTCTTTATTTTTTAATACTACTTTTTAAAAGTACATATATTTTTCTTAAATGTTATGAATTCGTTATTTTTTGCTTTTATCAATAAATTCCAAAAATGTATTTCTGATTTAATATTTAATAACAAAAAGTTCGGGTTCGCCGAACTTTGAAACCCGAACTAAGTACGTGTTCGGCCGAACTTCAAAATTGGCCGAAGTTCGGGTTCGGTGTTCGGTACCGAACGAAATTTTGAGTTCGGTCGGACTCTAATAAATAGTAAGCTTGTATAAAAGTTTTATTATGACTTCAACCCAGAGCCGTAGAAATAAATATATTTGTATACATACATCACTACTTTTTCAGCTTTTTATTAAAATTATAAGGACAACTTCATTTCAAATAATTTTAATGAACAGTTTAAAAAGTAGTGATCTATGTATTTATACAACTATATTTCTATGATTTCGGGTTGAAGTTATAATAAAAGTTTTCCATCTTGATAAAGTTTTTCGTCGTTCCACTACTATTTTGATATTTCCATACTACGGCCCTTCTTCGACTTCTGCAAGATTGACAAATTCATTTAATCGCTATCTGGGGTCGCCTCGATACGTGTCAAATCTAGTTCCATTTTGTCTTTATAACTTCTATGAATACGGTGTGCACTATATTCGATGTTTGAAATATCGAACACATATTTCAATTTACAATTTATTTATTTATTTATTAATTACAATACAATTACAAATACGAGCTGAGTAACTTTGATCATATGCTCACAGACCAGAGTACCTGGTGGGAATTGAACCCACGACCCTTACGCTAATAATCAAGAACACTACCCACTAGACTACCAGGACACTCAAAAGAAAAATTACAATAATTTCTTATTTACGACAAATATTTCCAAAGAAAGGAATTTAAAAAAATATTATTTGGCGCTTAAAAAATAGTGTTCCAAATATGGAAATTTTATGAAGAATGAAATGCAGGAACAATAGGATTAATTTATATAAATAATGAAAGTTCTATGACGTTTTCGTCGTAATTAAACTAAAATAAACTCCATTTTGTGTGACGTTAAGGCAATATTGTTTCATCGCTTTCGGTGGCATAAATCTAAAATCTAAGCATTAATTTTTGAAGTTTTAAGTCGTACTTTCGACAACAAATAAATTTATATTTAGTTTGCAATAAATTGAGCGCACAATAATTTCCTAATACATATTTCGTTTTCACGACTTTTCATATTTTTTCAATGAACATTGTTTCTCTATTTATGGTTATTTATTCTTAATTTGTTTTATCTGTAGATTTTAATAATGTATGCTTATATGTTCGAATATTTTAGATAAACCTGGTTTCTTGGACTTCAAAGGAAAAGCTAAATGGGAGGCCTGGAACAATCGTAAGGGTATGTCAACTACTGATGCTACTAATGCTTATGTAGAGAAAGTTAAAGGCTTAATTTCCTCCCATGGGCTTAAAGCCTAAAAAATGAGAAGAATTTTCAACGAACATTGAAACAAAAGTCTAACTCTTTTTATTGGAATCAAATTATATTTATACTTCTTGCATTCGTTGTGAAAATTAATGTTTACTCAAAAAGTACTACACGACTCGTAAATTAAAAAATAAATATGTATACAATGTAATCTTGCACATTTATATTAAGTATAAAATAAAGCAAATATAACTTTTTTCATGTCTAACAAAAGAAAAATATTACTTTCTATGTATGTATGAATGCATATAAATATAAAACAATATAATAAATATAATTATTCATAGGCATTCCTAACTTAATTTTTCACTTATGTATATGCATAAATAATACATTTATTTAAATGTATATTAAAAAAAGATTTGTGACATAGGAGCTCAGGGAATGTGCCAAATTTATGTGAGTGAATAAAATTTAATTATTCACCCTTTAGCTTATTAATTTGACGTTTGATTTTCTTCTCCATCAGTTTGTTGTTGTGTAACACTTAAAGATCTTTGGCGTTCGTAAAATTCTTTTTGTAATTCTCTTAAATTCATTTCTAGCGTTTCTACAACATCAAAATTCATGTCTTGTCGTGCTTGCTTTATATAACCTTTAATAATATTAATTTGTTCCACTAAAGGATCATCGCTCTGTATGGCTGGTCTAGTACTTATTTGATGTGCAGTCCAATTATCCAGGGAACGTAAATCAGACTAAAAGAAATGAGTGATTGAAGCATATTTATAAAATAAAATAAAAACTTACCCCTTGAGCGTAATCGCCACTTCTCAAATTTTGTTCGACATTTGATGCTTGCGCTAAACCATAACGTTCATAAGCTTCCATAGCCTGTCTTCGTTCAGTTGCTATACGCAATTCGGTTTCCATGCGTTTGCGTTCTTGTATTTTACGGATCTCCTCTTCCTTAGGTAAAGGTGGCAGTGAAAGCATTTTTTCTTTAATTAACTGTATGCAAGAGAGACGTATAGCTTTTTTAAGACTTTCTTCACGGGTTCCTGATTCACATGCAATGGCCAATATACGTTTGCTTAGAATGTCAATGGCTTCAGCCACTTGACCTATTTTACCACGTAAAGCACTGGCATCATTTAATGTGAAAATTGATTCCCCTTCATACAGACTGTTAATGATTTTTAAATAAGTTTCAATGTCTGGCATAACATTTTTACTCAATTTTTGTATGTCCCCATAGATTTGGGTAATAGGAGGACGACACGTACGGCTCTCATGCATCTCCTGACGTGTTTCTAACAACCATAGACAATGATCACAGGAACGTATACCACTTTGTTGAGGATTAGAAGAACCTGGTGTATTTTTTACATCAGTCAGCTGTTTGAGAGGATCGCTGTGTGTCATTGCAAGACTGGCTAGTTCCACTATAAATAAATAAAATTGAATGTTGTTAAATTTCTTTTCGTTTCTTATTAAACTAAAGCACACTCACATTGAATTTACATATTGACTAAGTACGATATTAACAATTTAAAAGTAAAGGAAAGGGACAGCCTAGGACATTAGTCATGAATACATATGTATAAACAGTAACAAATGACATTATCTTTTTATACATACAAAGAAGTTAGGTTTTTCGAATCTTTTATGCATAGATAAGCTTAAATAGGACGGAATAATATTGTTCCAGTTCGGATAATACTTTGCTGAGTAAATAGAATTATTGATGAAAAACCGAAGAGTGGAAAGAAAATCTGTCTCATCTTTTAATTAACCCCAAAAGATTCAGCCTAAACCTGAGTTATAGGGATCAGTGTGACGATTTCCAAAATTGATTAATTGTTTCCGTTTTTTATGCCTATTATACTTTTTTTTTTAAACTGTGGCTACTGCTGGACTTTAGGACAAGGCTGATGACGTCTATTTTCTATCCACAAAACGTTTGGATGTTAATTCAAAACTCGATGATTTATTTTTCCATTTGACAAATGCTTGTCTAAAACATAGCAAACTAAACGTTTAATGCAAGCCCGTTATTTCCCCGCTTATATTATAAAAAAATAATTCTTTCTTTTTTTAATAAATTAATATTAAATTTATTCAAATATACATACATACATACATATATGTTTTGATTATCGTTTATTTTATAACATTGAATTTCATGTTTTTAATAAAGAATTTGAAAACTTTAGGAATATAGAGAAAATTGGTCAAAAATTAAAACAAATATTCAAAATATAAGGGAGCATTTAAAAAGCATGTCATTTTAAATACTTTAAGAATTTGAGATATGTAGTTTTCAAGAGCTGCTTAATATAAAATTAAATATATAATTAAAACAATAATAGGTAGTCTAAAATGCTTTTTTATAAATTAAGCTTTTCTGCAAACATACAGTTTCTTTAGAAAAATCACTGTTTTGCGTTTCGATTTTAATGTCGTCTTTTCACCTTTAATATTCTATGTTTTTAAATAAGTTTATGGTTTACATACATATAATATATATTTACAATAATTCTCGAGTGAACACTATCTAATGGCTGTGACCGAATGTTATTATCAAAGGTAATAAGGCTCCACATATCATTATAGCAAGTTCAATGCAGCTCAGTCCACTGGAGGATGCAATTGTATCCGTACTGGAGTTTTCTTCCAGCAGATGGTACTGATGTCCTGCATGAGAATGACCACCTTGGGTTAATTCGGGTAATACATGAACCGTAGCTACATACAAAAATGTGCCCGCAGAAAACAGCATTGCAAAGCCTGTTGCGTTTACCGAGTTCAAGGTTTCCTTTTGTTCTTGTCCAATACCGAAGTAGGTAAGTAGTGTAAGTAAAGGAGCAGACAATGAAAATATAGCTAAATGCTTCCGTATCTGCTGACGTTCGATTTTTTCATGTAATAGAAAGCTGACTAGTCCAAATGCTGCCGGGGCCTTATGTAACATTATTGCAAGAAATACAATCATTTCTACATCCTTATGACTAGTGGTGGCGGCAGCTCCTAAGGCTACTCCATCTGCGGCTGCATGGACAACTAGACCTAAAGTAGCTGTTATATTTTTTTCATTAGGTTTCGAACTCCGTTGGCTTTTTTGTGATACTTGATCCACTAACATCATAAATACGAAACCTAACACCAATGACAAACCAATTGTGCGCGAATGATCCTCCTTAGCATCATTATGAGCATGCAGCGTAGGAACTTCAGCAGTATTGGCAGTTGATTTAGGCACCTCTGGGGTTTCGTCACTATCATAAAGAGAGCGTATACCTTCAGGTATGATGACAGTCAAGGCAGTGCCCACTAATAATCCGGCTCCAAGTACCGTAACCAATTTAAGTTTTTTTTCACTCAATTTCATTACCAATGGGATGCTGCCCGCCATATAGGAGCCCACCAACATCACTAGTGCCAACATGACCAGCATAACCGTTTCCTCCGTCATATTTTGTTCTTTAAAATTTTTCGCTCAGTCTTCTATTCCTTACAAACGAAATCCGTAAACTCCTACTCGGAGTTGTTTACTTTACTATCCAGAGCAGGTTTGATTTTCTCTCATTTAAGTTTCTTTTTACTGATATCAATTTTTATTGTTTTTACTTTTTGCCACGTTATCTATTGTTTTTTTCTGTTTGTTTTGACTAATGAATCTTTTATTTTGCGAATAAGTTTTTTTATGTATTCGAAATAAAATTTAATCCACTTTTATTAATTTTATCTAATTTTATTCATGTTTTTCGATTTATTTATTTTAAACAAATTGCTTTATTATTTTCCCTTTTTATTTTCGTTTGCTTTTTAACAAAATTTTCTACTACTAATTATGAAGAGTTGCTATTTAGTGCATTAAAAGTTAATACCGTCATAATAATGCAAATAAATACAACAATGTATACGATTAACGACTTAAAATGTTTTTTTCTAATTCAACTATATTTTATAAAAAAATCATACACAGCGATTTATATACTATTTCCATTAGAGCACATTATAAAACTGTGTATTTTTGTTTTAAGTAATCTAATTACGAAACACTTAATATTAGGGCCTGTGAAGTAAATTATTTTGTCTGTCAGAATACAAGTTACCTTTATTCGTGAATTGAACTGAACACCTTTTACTATATGATTATATCGAGCCATAACCGCAAAAAAGCTCAAGCGACAAAAACGAAATTGTACAGGGGAAGGTTTTTATTATTTATTTCTTATGCAAATTAAGTTAGAAAATGAAACTTTTTTCTATTATAAATTCATAACGGTACAGAGTGTGACTCTGAAATTTTTGTAGATGATGCAAATGATGACAATGAATTTATTTATTACAAAAAACGATATTTGAAAAATATGTCGCTTGAGATATTTTTGCGGTTATGGCTCGATATTATAAATTGCACTAAAAATTCAGATTTGCTAGGCACACTTATACAAATGTATTAAAAAATTTACGGAATTTCATACAAAACCCAAGGGAGTACATCGAGAGTAAAGTTTATTAAGCGTATTATCGGAGAAAAAAAAACTTAAACAACGCCTACAAAATTTGGTTTTTTGAGGTACTGAAGTCGTCGTAGTCTGGTAGGTAGTGAGGTGTTAGACCCCAGGTCTGACATCTCGAAAAAATAAAATGTGCAAAAATATTTCTTCGGCGACTTTCTTTACGCAGATTTCTGCCATTCGGATTCGACTTTAAACTGTAGGTCCCGCCACTTAAGGATAAATTATCACGCACACAAAAGTGGTGTGAGAAGCTAGGCCGTAATCATGGCTGAAGAGTTGTAATGACAAATTAAGTGAGTAATATAAGTACTATTTAAAGATTGTTACGATTAAATTATTTTTATAATTAATGACGTAATCAAAAAGCCGTGTTTTTCATTTTATATAAATACATACATAATTGGCCATTACAACCCTTAAGTCAGGATTACGGCCTAGCTTATCACACCACTCATGTTGTGTGCCTTAATTTCATATTTGAGTGGCGGGACCTACAGTTTAACGTCGACTCCGAACGACAGATTTTTGACAAACTTTTTCATGGCAGGTTTATTTACTCTCAGAGCTTTTGCCAGAAATCTGCTGAAAGGAAGTCGCCGAAGAAAACTTTTTTTCTGTTTCATATTTCGTTTTGATGTCTGGCCTGGGGATCGAACCCGGACTTTATACCTAATAAGCGAACACACTACCTACTAGACCACGGCGACTTTCATTGCATAGGAAACGAAAATTATTATTGTGCTAGTATCTTACAAGAAAATTACTTACATGCAGTTTGCAATGGTAAAAATTTCGAACAGTCATGGCACATTATACAACCACACAAGCGGCAGTGATGTTGACGTCGAGCAATATGAAAACTTTTGGCACAATTGGGACACAATTTAACAGAACTGCCATCCAACCAAGGTACAATCTATAATGTTAGTAAAGTTTTGCACAATTTTTTTTTTGTTTTTAGATGTAAAAGAATTGTTTATGTACCAACATTTTGTTCATGCTGTTTTCTTAATACGGCATCTGTAGGCATATCCTTCAAAAGTTTGTGTAACCTTATGATCAATTTATTTGTTTCGTTAGCGTAACGTTCCAAACGAGGATTTCGAATCGAGTTGAAACATTCCGTAAGAGATCTTTCAATACCCACTTCTTGATGATCCATAAAATTAAAAACGTTCATTTGAGATCGAGCATTGCTAGTGTTCTTCACCTGCTGCTGTTCTCCATTACGAGAAGTTGAAATTGTGGCATTCTTTTCCAGACTACGTGACAAATCAAAATTGATTTTCTTCTTGGCTTTACTAAAAATCTCCTTAAACAATGTCTTAAGATCGTCATCCTCGGCATGAGACTTGTCAAAATGGTCGGTCAAGAACTCTAAGGATTTTAAGTCCTCACGACATATGGGACAAATAAATCCTTCGAGTATTTCACCATCTGTTTCACTATCATCCGGATCTCCAAAAGGATTTGACATTTTGTATTTTTAATTTAATTGTTTTAATAAATGAACTAATTTAAATAGTACACCCTCTTTTCTAATTAATTTCTCAAAATTTTTGGCTTCCAACAATTTATAAACAGCTGCTTTTTGACATTATATTTTGTTATGAGTCATTTCTAACTACTCAACGGTAGAGGGCCTTTATCAAAACATGAAATAAAAACAAGACACTTGTTAAAGTATTGACATCCCTGCTTTATTTTTTACGAAATGTCATATAACTGTCACTGTATATATTGTGAATTTATTTCATATCGTCATTACTTTCTTTTCTGTGTGTGTTCTCTGTTATAATTTTTGCAAATCAAGTTTTATTGAAATAAATTGCGTTATGATTGTAATATTATAAAAAAAGTAGTACTTAATTGTTATATATTCAATGTATTATGAAATTGTCAAAATTGTTATTATTTAAATGGAGAAAAATTCCGTGTTTATTTTGTATTTTGTGGGCTGCGGAAGTATAAGTACTACTACAACGACAATAGCGTAAACGCATACATGAAGACTCTATTTTGTTGTTGTTGGCTTTGTTATTAAAACTAAATTGTGTATTTTAAAGAGTAGCAAATAAAAGAAAAGCAATAAAAGTGAAAAAAAATTACGAGGGGTGGTGAAGTGCCTATAAATAATTAACGAATAAAATATAAAAAATTAATACTATTTTTATTTCTTAAATAAATGTATTGCTTTTTTTGATTGCAAATTTACCTCCAACAACAAGTATGTATTGTTTATAATCGAATGTTTTATTTAAAATCCTATTTGAAATGTTTATCAAATAAACAACTAGAAAGACTGGAGGATTAAAATGGGAATGGTGATAGTGTGTTGTAACGTTGCTTCTAAACGAAATTGGTGACAAATACTTATTTTGTTCGTTTTTTTATTAATACAAATACAAAATTAATTTGTCACAAGGCCATCGATGTTAAAATAGTTTTTTTACATTTATTTATAGTTTTCGTTCATTGCAAACGCTTTACATTTCGAAAATGTGTGTATGTTTTTATTATGGTTTTTCTTTTTATGTTAAAATGCTTCGATTTTGGTCTATCAGAACAACTCGTCAAGAAGATCATAAATGCACAGGTGCCATACATTTTTTAAAGTGGAGCACAATGAGGAATATAAACGACAGAATCAGTTTATTTAAAGTTGCGAACTTTGTGGCATAGTTTACTTGTTCAATTTGTAAAGTAGTGAAGCATCGACGTCCAACCACTAACTTTTGTTACACATCTCGTTTATTAGTTTGCAAACCAGAGCCACTATGCTATTAAAAGTTGAGAGTTGCAACATAATGCAGTGTTTCACAAACAAGTATGAGCGGTAAAAAGGCAGCAATGTTTTCTCCGGAATATGAGCGTTACAATTGCAATAATCTACAATTAATTAAATAAATAATTATTTTTCTTTTTAAAGCAGTTAATAATTTGTTTAAACTATTCACTAAACTTTGTGTGTGCAGTTTTAACCTAAAATAACAATTGCATATATTAAAATCCTTAATCCTTGCATCCAGCCTTTCAAAATTATGAACACATGCATGAAGATATATATGTATATGTACGTGTGCAATTTGAAATTGTTTCGGTTTATAAATTGTTTTAGAAAACTGCAGTCCTTATTTAGCATGAATTTCTTCTTTAACACACAGTAGCGCTTGGTCGTCAATTGAGCAGTTTAAACGCAATAGGACTGCGGCTGTTTTATCCGCTTTATCATCAGTCGCCATTGCCTACAGAAAGGTATCGACTTGAAAACTCAATATGTACATGTATTTCCTGCTAAGTTGATGGAGAATTGTTCATAAATTTTTTCTTTTCTCCTTTGTCTAACCTTAATCCAGTGGTTCTAAACCCTTTTTTTAATACTAAGCTCCTAAGGAAACGTTACAAAACACACATCAAACTTTATCTTTTTAAAACGAAGATCAAAATAAAAACTGCAGATTTTTCATAGTTTTTATAGCCAAAACTCTGGAATAATTTCTAGTTGATGTCTAGTTGAAGTATGCTAGTTTATCAATGTGAGGGTTATGAGTTTGATTGGTCTGTTTTAATAGGGCTATAATATGTAAGTTAATTAATTAAATAAATAAACAAAATACAATACAGTTTTAACCATTATTCAAGTAATATCTAAAACCAAGTTGAACGTAAAATACTAAGATTTAAAACAACTTTAAAAAGTAATAATACAATAATTCAAACTTTAAATTTGCTGCGACAGAAGTCTGTTTGTGAGTCAGTTAACATTTTTTTCTTGAAATACTAAAGTGCACATGGCTATCTTCATTGAAAACAAATACTTAATTTATTATCAGTACTTATTTCAGTTTATTTAAGTAAATGCTGAATAATATTTATATAATGTACAATTTTTAATATAAATAAATTACAAAAAACTTTTATTATTATTATTATTCAGCTCTTCTTATAATCAAAATATCAAAAAAAATGTAATAAAAAACTTTATAATTTGCTGAAGTAAATAAAAAAAATTAATTTTAAAGCATCCGAAGACTTACCAATAATATTTGCTGAGATTTAAAATTTTATTTTTGATTTTTTTTTTTTTTGATTTGTAAACAAAAATGTTTAAAATTTTTTAGTGTTCAGCTGTAAGTCTCCTTGAGAATTTTCTTTAATGTGCGCCTCATATTACTAGAATACTTGTTAGAATTATATTCCTCGTCTTTCACCATAACCGTATGCTCATGAAATACATTATTGATGAGGATTCCATAAAACAAATTTTATGACCAAACTTTTTATTTGGGAATATCTGCCTTTTTGTGTTAATTCATATGGTATAGCAATAGTATTGTATACGGACTGCCTATCTCTTTAGTGTATATATTTCCATTTGTTTCAGATATGTATTTTCTAGCAGATAATTTTTTAATTTAATGTTGATTCCAATTTTTTGTTGTCTTTTTTTTGTACACTATACGTTTGTAAATAAATTTCCTTTTCATACTTGTTCATAGTTGTGTCTATTGTTAACTCTGTTGTGAATAAAATGAGAAGAATATTGCAACACCATAAACAAACACTATAAATTATAACCTGTATTATATACATACAATAATAATAATGGTATTGCATTAAAATGTTGAATAAAGAGTAGAGTGGAATAGTATTTTAAATGTAAATGAAATAAGATTCCAATCTCACAGTTCTATGTGTAAATTAAATTCTATAAAAAAATAAAATAAAATAATTAAAATTAAAAAAATTCCTTATCAATTTTTTATTTTAGATCTGTTTAAAATTTTAATCACGTCATCATTATCATTGTTTACAAAAAGACTTTATGCAAAAAAGAAGAAACAAAACATCGAATAAAAATTTAAATAAAAATACAACACCAACCAACACAGTCAATTAAATATTACGTCCCCCCCCCAATTCACAATGAAACGACGCCTAAAACTTTTAATGATAAACTAAAATAAATGGATACAACATAATTGTATATAGTCAATGTATATATGAATATCATAAAATAAGAATCAAAACACCCAATTCTATATATGAATCTACTGAAAAACACTTTGATTTGTGTTTTACTATTGTATACATACATAAGTATCTATTTGTGGATATAAAACAATTCGTATTATTGTTGTTTAGAGTTTAAAATATTAAAAAAAACCTGAAAAAGAAAATAGCAATAGTATCTAACTAGCCAAAAGGTAGAATAATAAGAAGTACTTGAACGCACAAACGTAGAAAACGTAATAAAACATGAGTTGGTTACGTTCAAGTCCTTTAAGACAAAGTCTAACACGCAGTCAGAGCAACGGCTCTAGTACGGGTAACTCATTTTTCACCACATCCAGTAGTTCGGGTACAACACAACATCCTGTTTTAAGACAACGTCCAATTGATACAGCCACTGATTGTGATCCCAGAGCCTGTTACGATAGTTTTTGTAAACATTGGCAACAAGCGTACGAAATTATCCAAAGAGGCAGTGAGGGTCCTAATAGAATACCTACACATGATGATGTTTTGGCAGTTGTATCACATTTAGATTTTATGGTAACACTTTTGCTAGTGGAACTGCATCATTGCAATAAAATTTCTTTACCTGATTCATCGAATACGCCACCTGCGCCATGTTTGGAATATATGTTAAGTGAAAATCTATTGGACAAATTATACGAGTGGGGTTGTACAACGGGACGCTATTCCAATGCTGTACGCTTGGAACAGTTGAAACTGTATGAATTGTTAGTAAGCCATTCAAGACATCAATTACTATGTCATGAGCCGTTTTTGAGACCACTGCTTAAGATATTAGCATCCAGCCAAGGTGAAATATTTCCTCCAGACTTAGAGAAACGTTTAGTTATATTGTTAAATCAACTCTGTGTGGTTCTTATGCAAAATGTACATCTTCTGGATTTATTTTTCTTTTCGTCGGCACAAGAAACTCAAAGTCCCAGCAAGTAAGTAAAATTTCATTTCCCACACATACTTATAAACTTTAAAGGTAATAAAAACAAATCTAGTAATACGCCTGGAACTGGAGGCTGTATTATTTAGCATAGCATTAATGCTAACGCCTAAGTTAACTGGGATCACTTAACAGAAATGCCCCAGCCATGCGGCTGGAATATCAAATTAATCACCATCGATGCGTCCGATTAAACGTTCTATTCTGCTGATTAATACTGAACGGTAAAGGGCGATGGTTTCCTGTAGACGTCCATATTGCTAATATCATAACTTCGAATTAAAGGTTTTAATAGGTAATTCTCTACCAATCTGACATATATAGTAAAGCCTACCTGTGCTTCCATTTGCTTAGGCTAACAGCGATTCGATCATTTTCGTATAACTTTATCGTGAAAGACTTTGTTTGACAATGAGGCAACATCGGCTTCAATAATTGTTCGATGTTGTTATTATTCAGCAACTATTCACGGATGGAATCTGTGTATGGGATTTTTACCTTTAGTTTGTGTTAGATCTACATAGATCTACACTTACCAAACATAGCGTATTTTTGACATGAAAACTAACAACGGAATCGATTATATCACAATTGATCGAACTTAAGCCGCGTATTGAAAAAATAATGTATTTCTATACAATATTTCTGACATGATAATACAACATTTTCTGATTGCATATTTCATTTAAAAATTTTTTTACAGTTTTATAATATTTTCCCTGCTAATACCGTATGTTCATCGTGAAGGAAGTTTGGGCCATCAGGCTAGAGATGCTTTATTGCTATGCATGGCTTTATCGCAAAAAAATTCAAATATAGGCACATATATAGCACAATATTCATCCATGTGTCCTTTACTGGTAACGGGTCTCGGTGGCCTTTACTCTCGTCTGCCGAATTCTATTGAAATTAATTCTATTGATTGGCATCGAATCACTCCTGATGACGTTACAGAAATACCAGAATTAACGCTTTTCATGAATGCCTTGGAATTTTGTAATGCTGTTGTTCAAGTGGCACATGAAATGATCAAAACTCAATTGTTGGATTTCATGTATCAGGGATTCATTGTACCTGTTCTAGGACCAGCGTTATTGCAGGTAAGTTAAGGGACTTTCTAAAAGAGAGCGTTACATACATGCACTTTAGAAACACCAATTTGTTTCTTGTTTGCTTTGTACGTTATTCTAAATTGTCCCTTTAAATTCTATATGTATAAATGTTCAAAAAAATTGTCTTCGATTTTTATGTGGTGTTGGTTATTTGCAAGCTTTATTGCTATCTAAATGTAATTATAATATGATAAATTATTAAGATCAGCTAAATATTTGGGTGTAGTCAAATCATCATCCTTTATTCTTATCGAGGACTAATTGAAAATTTATTGACGTCAATTGAAAAGCCAAGGCAGATAGATATATATATATAATTTTGTCAATATGAATATGAAATAATCATTATCTCTTTTTTATCAAATGTTTGTAATTCGGAAAAATTAGTGGATTTAAATCCCAGATATAAATAGAATTTTTTATTACATTGAGGACTTATATGATAAAATTGCTGTTTCGTTTTCAACTTAAATTATTACTATTCGAGTTACTAAGATTATATTTGTATCTGTAGGTTGTAGTTTTTTTTTGAATATTTTTATTCGTCATAACCATAAGCGTGTGATGTTTACAATATCATTTTTTTTTCGAATTTTAAAATAACAACTTCAAGTTTTTCTTGGAACTATGCGATTTTATATTTCAATCCCACATCAAACTTAATAGTTTCGCAAAAATTTCATGACACGAGTCAACGAAGATGATGTGATTCTACTGGTTATTCGATCATATCCTGTTAGTTGTCGACACCTCATATAGAGTTTTATGCTCAAAATGTTTCTAACAAAATTGTCTAAAATGATCAGCGCCTTAGAACTTGAACACTTGAATACTTAGAATATACTTCGCACTTCGTCCTTTGTTCACTTTATTACTGTTTGCATGTTATCTATTCCTGTCTAATAATTATTGTGTTACAAAAATATAAAAACACGTTTTAAAACCACACCAATGGTAAAAAATCGAAACAATTTTTTTTTGGCAATTTTCACAGACATTGAAAGGTAAACATTTCCAGACAAATGTTGATTCACAAATTTCTGCGATGTCCTATTTGGATTTAATATTGCGCTCCGTAACTGAACCAGAACTTATGAAACTATTTATTAAATTTCTTTTGGATATGGAAAAATTTGATGGTGAACGTATATTGGATACATTAGTTGAACGTTTAGGTTCCACGGATCCAAATTTATGTATGGTTACAATGGCATTATTTGATACTTTATTGGGTTTACATTGTGAAGATATAATGTTGGAATTATTGTTGAAATATTTACTGCCGGGTAAACATATACCCATATCATATCGTCACAAAATCAATAAAATCGACCCCTATACAAACGCAGCCGAATACTTTTTGGACTTGACGCCAGATGTTATGAAAAGAGCCAGAGAATTGACTAAACATAAACATGTGGGCGATACGGCCCATCATACACATCCCACCATGCCGTCCCCTACTTCAACATTAAGTAAAACCATTGGGGCCAATTGGAATTATTATGGTTTACATACGGGAGAAAGCCTTTACGCAAACTATCATGCTTACTTATTTGAAGCCCATTGCCGTATAAAACAATGTTTGATGGCTGTTTCATCTTGGTCCCATGATTACAAATACCACAAATGGCCTCGAAAGTCTGGCAAAGCAAATAATCAAACTATCGAAATGGTTAAGCAATTTTTCAATGAGTTCGGCAGCAGTCCTTTGGCTGAACAATCAAATTTAATAAGTTCATCTACCGGATATTATGATGATAAAAAGCAATTGGATAGTTTACAATCCATAGGTGAGTCCAGTGGTTACGAATCATTTAAATGGAGGCCTGCAGATGATGAAGGACCTTCTGAAGATATGAACTCCGGTCATGTTTCTGCTAACATAGGAGATGTAGAGTTGGATTTAAGTAATAACAGTAACAAACTAACAGCAGTTGGCACAAAAAAAGAAAATTGGAGAATGTCAAAGAATCGAAATGATTTATATCTAACCGATTTGGATTTTTCAGAAGATTTATTTGCTCAAGGCACCGTCTCTTTGGGTATGTGTAATAATTTAAATGAAAATATTAAAAAAAAATTGTTAATTTCTTATCATTTTTAAAGGTCCCTTTTTAAACGCTGTTTGTGACAAATTGCAAACTTTTACCAGCAATACTCTCTACGTAAATTTACATTTAACTGGTCTTATAACACGTTTGGCCTGGTATCCTTTACCGCTTATACACTCCATACTTTTGCGTCCAGACATTGTAGTCACTTCGGACACTCCCTCTTTTCATCAAGTTTTACGTATACTCAAACAACAAATTGATGCAGAATTGCCTGTGGTTGAAGACTCTTTAGAAATAATCGATGTCGCCCGATCTTATCTCATCGACCGAGAATTCCGTTTGATTAACGCTCGCAAAGCATCTGAGAATTCTCCCTTACATGTAGCCAAAGTTATTACGTCTCAACATTCTACTTATGCTCCCTTATCAGCAGCTTCTCCCGTACAAGTTACTCCCTCCTCTTCCTATGATCCTTTCAAACGTACTGATACGAAAAGGATGAGCATTAGTAAATCAATAACAAGCATGTTTAGCCGCAAACCCAATGGTAAGTTACATGTTTCTTTTCATATTACTCTTTTTTTAATTTCTCAAATATATTGAAATACAACTTTATTATATTTTCCTTATATTATTGTGGGAAAAAGTAAAGGCGTGGTTTAACAGGGGTTTTTGTTTTATTTTAACATTTTCATTACAACTATTAATCACATATAATTTTATACAATACGAACAAACATAGTAAAAAATATTATATTAAAATATAATAAGAAATAACTTCCATTCCGTCATATTATTAATATATTTTGATTTTTGTTTTCGTTTTTTTATTTTTTCTTATGATATTTCCTTAGCTACATCTGGCTTATCACAAATTTATGCATTCTTCACCGGTAAATATTTCACTTTACTTGGTATCATTTGTTTGTTTGCTTTAATTTTTATTGCTTATTACTTCATTAGTTTATAAATTGAAGTCGTTGTATTTAAGTAACGTAGTATTTGTTTTATAAATGTTTTGCTTGTTTTTTCTATGCTTTCAGTAGAGTAGAGCTTTTGTTAATTCAATATTTATAATATATTTTTAACGAATCTATCTATAGGAAACGATTAATACATTAACTAAGTATATGCACAGTTATTTATTACACAATTCAGTTTTATTGCTTCAATTCATGGGTGTATTACGACGAACAACCGAACTCCAGTTACGCTGCCAGCTGGCAACTTTAAATTTGTAGTTGTCGAAAAAAGATTATTTTTATACGTACAATTTTTAAATATGGCTGCCAGTTACCGTTTGTAAAATAATTTTTGGTAACTGGCAGTGCAACCGGCGTCCCTAACCGAGCCATAAGAGTTTTCCCAATTGGGCTTTTAGATAATTGAATAAAATAAATTAAATCGTTTTTGTAGTAGTGTACATGAAGCACCTCCACCTATACTGCCTAAAAAACTCTAGAAGTACCAAGTCGTACGAATGTTCTGGACAATATGATATCCCTTAAAAATGTTAAGGCGAAGTTAATAATAACCTGAAACTGATTTGATATGGTCAAATTCAGCAGTTGTGGTATTTCCCAAATGAAATGTTTAAAATAAGCCACTGTATCATTGGTTCTATTTACCTTTGGTGATATTACTGAGAAATATCTTATATATAGCTAGGATTAATTTCTATGTATCAAATATTCATTTAGTCCTTATTTACAGAATGTGTTCAGTAAATTTTAATTTAATTAAATATTTTATCACTTTATATTACGATTAATAGCATGCAAATTACATTTTGTATTAAAACTAATTTTATTATGTACAATATTTAACTGTATATGGTAATTAAAGCTATTTTATTTTTGTTATATTTGGTGCACATTTTTTACTTTTACTACTGAAATATATTTAATTAGTTAACTTAATTATAGGTTCAACATCACCATTCGCTAATAATTCTGCAACTTCAGCCACGACGTCGACAACAACTTCCTTGAATAATAATCAAAATCTGCCAACTATCACAGTTAATACCTCTGCAACAAGAGAGACTAGTTTAACAAATTTTCCGCCTTCTGGAACAAAATCAACACCATCTTCCTCATCTAACGTTAACACAAGTGAACGCACAAATGAACGTAGTGGCAGTGTAAGTAGTACGAGTACTTTACAATCCAACAGTTCTGCAACGCAACACAATCTATCAGCCACGACACTATCATCTTTGGGTGAAAGACAAAGTTCAACATCAACTTTAACGTCCTCTACCACAATAGGCAACGCGTATAATCCTACTAATAGTTTAGTTGGTGGAAATAGCTCTGAACCAGCTTCATTAGATTCAATCTCATCAACAATGGGAGCCATTACCAGCGGTGGTACTGAACGCACACGAGATTTGGCTTTATGTGCTGTGTTATTAGATGAATGGCTTAAAGAATTAGCCGCTATAGCTCAAGAACAAAGTGTTGTTATGCTTGACAAGGATTACTGACACTATTATCAGTGTTATCATCACCATCATCAACGTTGTGTTTGTAATGGTCATGGTATTGATATTTTAAATTCTAACTTTATGCCAATTAATTGTAAATGTTTTTGATATCCTCCAAGGCGTAAAAGCCAAACATGTATGTAAAAGATATAATAAATATAGAGAAACAATCCGATCAATTAGTAGCGTTTAAGCAGTTTGCATATAATTAACTGTGTATTTAAAAAAGAAAATCCAAAAGAGCAATAATTATTTATTTAGGTATCATTGGCAAATATATTCTAAAACAAATCTTATAATATATTTTTTTACGTATGTATGTACTTCTTATACGCAATTTGCTTTCATTTTTGTTATTTTGTGTTATTAAAAAATATATGTTTTATTATTGTTTTCAATTATTTTTTAGCAATAATGTACATCTAAAATTTTTTTTAAAATATTTAGTAGAATATGTTTTTATTTTAAGATTATATAATTGCTACATGCTATCCAATTATAATTAAGAAATAACATAATTTTTTTTCAAACAGGAATAAACACTAAAAAATTTGTGAAATGTAATGTATTCGTGAAATGTGAAGTGTAATATTGCTGGTGTAATAGGAGCGGAAGTCACTGATGTCGAGTGAGAATCTGAATTATTGGGAATTTGATGTCATACAATTTGTTTATATACTCGTATATATATTATATATATAAATTATATATACTATATACATATATATAGTATATGTTATAATCTTTCAACCTTATGCTAAACATTTGAGTTCAGCAGCTCAATTGCACGATACGTTCTTAACGGAGACAAGTATACTTTAACTATGTCCGACATTATTTAAAAAGCCGTTTGAATTAAGTGCTGACAACTTTGTGCCCTTTAAAAATATTAAAAATGTACAAAACCAAAACGGGCGATTTATTTCGAAATAAGGCAAACAACTTTGATTTCATGACATCAACTTGTATCAGAATAAGTCTGCATTTCTGATAAGAATAGGATTTTGCAATAATCCATTAAGAAAAAATTATCTATAGTGCTTTAACTAAGTAAAATTTTAAACAAAGCAGTTTCAAAATTTCAAACCTTTCAAATCAAAAATTTTATAAATAAATTAATATAAAAAAAGTATTTTGCGGGTTTAAATTAGTGAAATATTTTTTTATTTGTATATCAATTGTGATCTTGTATTGTATTTTGAAAGAAAGAAAAAGATTAAAAAATATTGCCTAAAAACTAAAACTAATGCTGTTGGTAGATACATCAAAAAACTAATAAGCTTTTTATATATGTATATACACGAATTTTTTATTGAGAATTAATATGACTAAATAATTTCATACAAAAATTCCTTAGAAATATGATCTTCTGAAGGAGGGATACAAAAATTAGTAGTGCACATCACCCCATCTCTTGCAGTTCAAAACTAAGTATCTATTTTGGGCTCAAAAATATAAAACCTGTAAAAATATTTAGTCCGATAAGTTTAACTCAATTGACATTCTATCTGAACTTCCGTTGCTATTTGTAATCGAACAAAAATTGAAAAAAATATACATATGTATTTATTGAAATATTTTTAATACGAAAAATGTAATTTTTAATGCCGATAATTTTTTCCATTTTCTAAAAAAAGCTGTTGTAGTGTAAAATCAATATATGTACACTTATTCAATTTATTCAACTATATATTTATTGCTTAAATTCCAAATTTTCTTTAAAAAGAAATTTACATAAACTCTTACTTCATATTTTTAATGTAATTAAAATAATCTTAGTCGTACATTATTGTTCAATTTTTTTAAGTATTTGTTTCATTTTTCTTAATGTATGTATATAATCAAAATTACTGTTAAAAGTGCCTCTAGTTTACACTTTTTCGATTTTTTAATAATGTGTAATAAAAACTATATTTGATCATTTTGTAAAAGTTATTGACAAAAATATATTGGAAAATTCATGTCACGATATTAAAAAGTGTGTTCTCGGTTAATTTATAAAAAGTACATTGCTCTTTAAAATCAAATTTTACAAATTTGATATTGCACCTCTAGATATCTTTTTCCGAATATTTGTATTTGCTCCCAACCTTCACAATTAAAATTAACCCCTCCATTCATTTATACACAAATGATTTGAATGACATTTCGACTGTGAGAAAAACACTTCGAATAATGGAACATAGAGTACGAGGTAAAAATAAAAAAGTCAAAGGCTAGGTACATCCTCTTTTAAGCGATTATCAAAATCTTGGATCTTAGTAACTAGACGATATGGCAACAACAGTTAAAATTTATTGTACATATTTAAAATGTAAAGAAAGAATATTTCAAGAGTTTAATCCTTCTAGGAGACCCATTGCTTCCCCAGAGAGAATAACGTTAGCACATGAGGCCAGTACAAGTTATCTCTTGAGAAAGGGAAAACGTTCTGAGCTATTACTCCTAATACGTGCCTACAGAAGACATTGTTTCTAGGCAGCGTCTGGTAGATATTCTACGAATGGTTTTACTAGATCATATAATGTCCAAGTTATTTCGATAAGTTATTTGGATGTAGTGTAAGAAAATCAGGATGGGCATCAATTTAAATTATTTTATTAATTGGGACTTTTAGCGCGTTGCGATATTACTTTGACTAAAGTTTATTAAGTGTGTTAAGGCTTGCATTGATTAACTATTCTACTAGGTATTGTGAAACATTCAACTAACTACCCTAGTATATTAATTTTGTTTTCCCAAACTGACATTTTTTATTGCGACTACCACTGAAAACGAATTATGAACCTGGTTAAATAAAACAACCGGAATTTGTACAAAGAACATTCACATACATACATAATTGGCCATTACAACCCTTCAGTCAGGATTACGGCCTAGCTTCTCAACACCACTCATGTTGTGCGCGTTAATTTTGTACATGAGTGGCGGAACCTACAGTTTAAAGTCGACTCCGAACGACAGATTTTTTGAGAAGCTTTTTCATGGCAGGTTTATTTACTCTCAGAGTTTTTGCCAGAAATCTGCTGAGAGGAAGTCGCCGAAGAAATATTTTTTGTTTTTATATTTCGTTTTGATGTCTGACCTGGGATTCGAACTCGGGCCTTTCGTCTAATAAGCCAACACACTACCTACTAGACCACGGCGACTTCAAAGAACATTCAGTTCATTCAAATTTTCTAGAAACATTTACATTGTTTGCCATATCAAACAAAACGAATAATAATTATTATGTTGAACTATTTTCCGTTATTAAGATCAGTAGTTAGCGTTAAAAATGAAAAACAGTATTTTGTTTTCTTTTTTATAATAAAAAATCACTCTCATAACTTTGCTTCATTCTTTATTTAAAAGGATGCATTAAATGCCTTTAAATTTATGAAATGTGTGAAATATTTTCTAATTGCGTGGTCTTTTTGGTATAGCACCAGTGGATGGACTTAAAGCTTTAGGTTTCTGTTGACCAACATCTTCATTATTGTCATAATCACGGCGTTGTTGCTTCCTAAACGTTATAAAATATTGTTTAAATAAATTTTGAAGACTTCCTATTTAACCAACATACCGTAGTTTACTGGCTGCAAAAAAAGCTCCTTCTACAGAAGTCAGTTTATTTAGAAATTCTTCTTTAATAAAGGTGTTGCTGTCATCCTTTTCGTCTGTGAGGGCGAAATGTACTAAGGCATTTGGAACAAAGTCCAGTTCTAATAGGGTTTTATTTACATCTAATATTGTTTTAGGTGGTATGGTAACTTTAAATACAAAAATATATATTTAATTTTTAAATTTTGTAATTATTGTTTAACTTACACAAATAAAAAGGATTGTTAGGTTTTTCCAAGTACTTTTTAATAAACTCGTTTACATCAGATATTTTATCGATAGGCTTGAACATGCCTTGCAGAACATAACGATTAGGAAATTGTATGCGAATTACACAATTTTTATACTGGGCAATTTTTCTTAGCATTGTGTTATTATCCTCTATTTCTCGCAATTTCTCAGTAAGTAAAGGAGCATCTGCGTTGCCAGCAGCTACTTTTTTAAGATCACGTAGAACTAATTTTAAATCGTTTACTGTTAAATCATAAAATGAGTCGGGTAAATCCTCCATTAGACTTTGAGCCGAGTCTAAGGAATATATTAAAGCATTACGATCTCCAATCTATAACATAAATAAATTATAATACATGTTTTTAGTATTTTGTTAGCTTCCTACTCACTATATGATATTCGGGTTCAACTTCATTTTCATCGTTTTCGTTTTCCTCTGCTTCCATATGCACGTCAGAAGAGTACATTGAACGCCCGGGTGCAGAACCCCAATCATATTTTGGTTTCTCTGCTTCTGCATATATTTCCTCATTGGGGACGTTGCTTGATGAAGGTTTTTCATTATCAACGTTGCTGGTATCGTTTGACTCCTTTGTTGTTGATTTCTTGAGCGATTGTACTAAATCTTTTGTAAGAGCAAACCCAATGCCGCCTGGCACTATACTTTTTGAAGTTTTTGTCCTACTATCGTCGTTTTCGGTAGGTACAGTCCTTGGTGTAGGTGGCTTGTATACCATAGCTTGTCTATAAAAGATGTTTGTTAACAAATTTTTAATTTAAAATCCGTAAATTAAAATCAAAGGTTAGAAAAAATCAATATACAATGTATTTTTTTTTAAGAAACGTTTAAATTTTTTTAGATAATTTATGGGTAAAATTGATGGTTTCATTACAAAATCAAGAAAATTGAAAAGAACTTAAACTATAGTATATATAGTGAGAATATTTGAAATGTAATTCAAATCAAATGTACTATGTGTATTGAAAACTTATCTAAAATGTTCAAATATGCAGCATTATTATGAATTAATAAGTTTTCAAACTGTGCTTTTAAAAATCGATAAAATATTGTCTGTCTGATCATCAGCAGATTTAAATATTTTGAATAAACTGGAGAAACTAATACTTATATCATTACTACTTCCATAAATCCAATAAGGCTTTTAATAAGGCCAAACATATCACTTACGTTTTCAATTCCTCCGGTTGTTTGTCCAACAATCGCAATAATGCTCTGCCTTCCAAAATGCCTAACGACTTTAAAGTCGTGTTCGACAACTGTTCTTTACCCAAAATTTCTTGACGCATATAAAGTACTACAGGGCTCTCGAATTTTTGCAGGCATGCACCACCTTGCAATTGTTCAAGGACGTGCCATAGATTGTCATCCGGAGTAAATTTGGCTTGTTTGCGAGAGCCATCTTCGGTTTGAACACATATGTCGACGGGCATTGCGACACGTTTCTTATCAGTAGGATGCATTTCTAACAAACAGTTATTGGGTAAACCACTAAAGCGATATATTTGTGATAAGGAAACTTCCTTATTATGATGTCTGAGACAGTATTCTTCGCTGACGAAACCATGTTTCATACAAGCCTCTTCGAGTATTTGCAAAATTGTGGTATTTGGCGAAACTCTAACATTTTGCCTTCGACCATTTGGTGTTAAAACCGTAACCTTTGATTCCATATTAAGGGTTGGAGTTCTTGTAATATGGAAACGTTCTTAAATATATAATTTTCCTTTAAATGTCGGCAGAAAATATCACTTCAAAATAAAAACAAAACAAAACAATAAGAAAAAACAATTGTCATTCCAGACAGGGATGTAAAAGAGTAAATTGTTTTTAATGGTACTTTTTTGTTACTTCTTTTTTACAACTGAGTTTTTATTTGTAAACAAACCACCAGCTGACGGATTAATTTTTTTAGTTTTATTTTTTCTAAGTAGCAATGAATTACGGCAAATATTTGTTTTTCCATGGCAGAACTCCTACATATTTTAAGTTTTTTTATAGATATTCAAAAATGGCTTGGCGTTCAGTTGGTTCCAATAATAAACAATTAATTACACAACTAAAAGGTAAACGATTTATCAATTATTATGATTATATAAAACATGGAAGTGTAAATGCAATGTATGTATTTTTTTTATACAGAATATGGAGCAATTGTATCAGAACCGGTAGCCGCTGCTATGATGGCTACAGATCGTAAATTCTATTCACCCTTTAACCCTTATGTAGATGCCCCGCAGGGTATAGGTTGTGGTGTAACGATTAGTGCTCCCCATATGGTAATTTTTTAAACAGTTAATTTGTAGACAAAAGGAATTGATATGAATATTAGTAGTGATGCTAGCATGCCTTTGCGTTAGAATATTTACGGAATCATTTAAAACCAGGTGCTCATGTCTTAGATGTGGGTTCGGGTTCTGGTTATTTGACAGCTTGTTTCTATCGCTATATACAAGCTAAGGGAAAGAATAATAATACTATAGTTGTGGGAATTGAACATCAGCCCGAACTGGTAAAACTAAGCGAAAGAAATCTTAACAACGATGATCCAGAAATGTTAAAATCGGGTAAACTACTAATTGTAGGTGGGTTTCAAATACATGACAAGTAGAAGTAAATAAAACTAAATTCAAATATTTTTAACAATCGTTAGAGGGCGATGGGCGTAAAGGTTATCCTGAATATTGCCCCTACGATGCCATACACGTTGGAGCAGCCTCTCCTGAGAAGCCAACAGAATTAATAAAACAACTAGCTAAAGGGGGTCGTTTAATTGTACCAGTGGGCCCTGTACATGGCCAACAATATATGATGAAGGTAAATTTAAATAATTTTGTGAATAAAAAATCAATTATAAGGAATGTTTCCTATTCTTTTAGTATGATAAAGATAAGAATGGCCAAGTAAGCGAAACCCGTCTGTTAAGTGTAATATATGTGCCTCTAACGGATTTACCAGTTTAATCAATTCTATCTGTACAACGAAATTGAATTATTAAAGAAATATTATTATTTAAAAATGCATACGGAAATAAAAACTAAAAATTTAAATAATTCTTTATTTATTGTATATATTAACAATTATTGTGCTTATACTGAAAGCAATAAATGTAGTGATGTATAAATAAATAAGTAAAATACATTACATACAAGTTTAAAAAATATTGTCGATATAATTGCACAATGACAATTTTGTTATACTTTTATCGAAGCACTTTTGTTTGTCACTGTAGTTATACTAGACGTAAACAAAAGACAGGAGAATGAAATTCTCGAAAAAACAAACAATATTTTTGCGTCTGTCAAATTTGTTGTGTGTTTGATGAGCAAAAAAATTGTTGGTGTTTTAGAGAGTAGAAGCAGCTGCAAAACGGGTAAACTAAAGTTAATAAAAAGTTTGTTGGTAACATTTATTATATTCGCTAATGCAATGGCCTGGCGTTCTGTAGGAGCTAATAATGCAGACCTCATAAGACAGTTAAGAGGTATTGTAATCATGTAACGTATATATTATAATCAATTAGTCTATTTTTCTTTATGTAAAAGACTATCGAGTTATTGCGTCTGATGCTGTGGCTGAGGCCATGATAGCTACTGATCGAAAATTCTATTCGCCACGTAATCCTTATATGGATGCACCACAAAGTATCGGGCATGGCGTTACTATTAGTGCTCCTCATATGGTAATTTTTATAATCGTAAGATATACCATATAATAAAGTTTACGTCCTTTGTATTGCTAGCATGCCTTTGCATTGGAATACTTAAGGGATCATATGAAACCAGGTGCCCATGTTTTAGACGTGGGTTCTGGTTCGGGTTATTTAACAGCTTGTTTTTATCGATACATACTAGCTCAAGGAGAAAATCCAAGTACTAAAATAGTTGGCATCGAGCATCAACCGGAGTTGGTAACCATAAGTCATGAGAACTTAAACAATGATGATCCAGAAATGTTACAATCTGGAAAGATTTTAATCATTGGTTAGTATTTCCTTTTAGTGTTTGTCTACGTCTACATCCTACTAGCACTTTTTTTATTTATCATGTAGAGGGCGATGGTCGTAAAGGGTACCCACAACATGCTCCCTATAACGCTATTCATGTGGGTGCTGCTGCCCCAGACACACCAAAAGTTTTAATAGAACAGTTGGCTAATGGTGGGAGATTAATAGTGCCAGTAGGCCCCGAAGGAGGAGAACAATATATGATGCAGGTTAGTACAATTTTAAATGTATAGAGGTTGACTGGGGAGATGATATTGTCTACAATACCATCCGTTTGTTTTTCTTTGAAATTAATCATTTAGCGACGTAGTTCAACTCAATTTTATGAGATGTCTGTGGATTTTAATTATATTTATGCGATATGCGAGCATATTTATAAATTTTGCACATTAATAAGCAAAACAGATATATAAAAAGAAATAAATACCTAAAAAGTACTTGAAAAAAAATTAATTGGAAGATCTAGTAGGATAACTTAAACTTTGACTTAAGATTTAAAATTAAAAAGTTTATATTGTAATAAAATAATGTTAATTAACATATTTCTTTTGCAGTATGACAAAGATGAAAATGGAAAAGTCAGAGGCACACAATTAATGGGTGTAATGTACGTCCCTTTAACGGACTTGGGACGTTCTTGACTTGTTTTGGCTTTCAAGGCGTTTATTGCCTTTATATTGCTTGGTTTTGTAACTTATCGTATTTGGATTTGGCTACGATAAACATCAATGAAATATAACCCTTTGGACGCTTTTTAATGCTATGAACATGGATTTTATTTATTAACAATATCCTCTTTTAATTATGATAAATAAATACATTTAAAAGTATAAATAAATAAATTGCAAACATTTCAAGTTCTCTTAAAACACTCTCAAAAGTTATACACTTTTTACAAAAAAATCAAAAAAATGTTTTTAAAGAAATATTTTCTCAAAGGTAGGTTGTTTTAAATGTTAATAAAACAATGATGGTCTGATCAAATCACGTAGGCACTGTGTTAATTCCCAGAAGCCAACTTTGGAACTAAACTCTTTGGAACCACTTGTATTAGGAATGGTGCAAAACTTTTATCTGTGAACCTGACTCTGGCAAAAATTAAACCACAAAAGTTATGTCTACATTTGAATTAAAATTGAACCTAAAATAAAAAGAAACAGATATATGACAATAGAATTAATAAATTTCCGGAAGTGGTCGCTGTATAATGTAATGTACGTCTCTAATAGTATGTGTCCATAGGGGAAATGCTATCTGCAAGAGTTATCTTTAAGTCCAAAACGTTAAGACTATACATACATAATTGGCCATTACAGCCCTTCAGTCAGGATTACGGCTTAGCTTCTCAACACCACTAAGGTGGTGTGTGTTAATTTTTATACATGAGTGGTGGTACCTATAGTTTAAAATCGACTCCGAACGACAGATTTTTATTTACTCTGAGTTTTTGCCAGAAATCTGCTGAGAGGAAGTCGCCGAAGAAATATTTTTCATATTTCGTTTTGATGTCTGACCGCGGATTTGAACCGTGGCTTTGAGACTATAGATCTTTATATTTTTCGGATATATCCCAAACGTGACTTAGATTTATTTCGCGCTGGTTCGCTCGGGAGCTGTTACAATCCCATATAACCTAACGAATCTATAAAAGAATCCTGCTAGCTTCCATTAGGTAGTTTATTCCAATTCAACAAGTTGCCATTAATTTTTAATAATTAGGGTTTTTAGTTAAATCAGTATACGCTTATTCAACAAAAACTGATTATTTTACAACGGTGGTCCAAATGTTTTTGCTACTGTCAAATACAACCATGAGCGTTCAATGAAGTAGAAGCAGAAGGAAAAACTTGCAAAAAAGAAAAAATTTACACAGAAGAGTGGCATTTTTCTGCATTTTAAATTTATTACAATAAGTTTTAATTGTTTCAAGTGTTATTTGCATAGGAAAAATGTTCAATTAATGTGCACTTTGCAATTGCCAACGTTTAAAATACTTTCGTAAATGGAAAACACACTAAAATTCACAAAATAAATATTTCCTTATTTTTTTGTTGTTGGTTTATAACAGTGTATTGTGAGTGCGTTGGTCGTGGTCGAGAAGCCAAGTTTTTGTTTTTTTTTATCACAGTAAAACAAACAAGAGTAAAAAAAAAATTAAGATCCCTATAAATAAAACAATAGAATTAGAATTTTTTGTTTTAAAAAAATATATATATTTGTCTCAATATGACCACAGTTAATATCAATACACGCAAAAGTCCAAATTTTTTAAAAAAACAGGGTACAGACCAGTGGGTTAAGTTGAATGTGGGTGGTCAATATTTCCTAACAACAAAAACAACGTTATCTCGTGATCCAAATTCATTTCTATCACGTTTAATTCAGGAGGACTGTGATTTAATATCGGATAGGGTAAGTTAAAAACATTACCACAAATTTATTTAATCTCCCTCTTAGCACTTTGTCATCTTCCACCTTCACCAAAGTTACTGGCAAATCGAAACAACAGCAATAGCAATAATATTATCACTACGGCCTAATGAAATTAAATCAAAGTTAATTATAATAACAATAAAATGGTAATTATTGCTGTGCATACACGTTGTGGGGCATGTGTACAAGCACACATATATATATATATGTATATATATCTTCCTCATTAAATGTCCATTGATGGGGGCCAGCGATAACACTATTGATGACGATGAGGATGGTGATGATAAAATTGTTTAATGATAAAGCTACAGCCAGTTAATTGTCAATTGTAATCTATTCAATTTTTTTATTACTTGTTTCTGTATATATTTCGATATAGCTTTTATGAAGTTAATAACCATATCTTTATAACACTTTTTTACTTTGCTTTATTCTATTAGTATTGAATCATTATTTTATTATCATTGACGCGGTCACTGTGCCCAAACCTACATTATGTGTTTACACTTTTAGATGTTTAACTATATGCAGGTAAAGTATTGTACAAGAAATGTACAATAAACGATGTTCCAATTCTTAATATAAAATCATAGAAGTAAAGATCAGTTTTCTTTTCGAATATGTATTTTTAAATACTAAGCTAAACTTAGTTTAAACAATTAATAAATGAAAAAAGCCTTTGCATTCATAACTCAACGAATTCCATTTGAAGCTAATCGGAAATATTGTACTTGTTTCGTATGACATGACTCAATTACATAGGCATGTCATTTACTCTGAATTGGTATTGATAACAATTAAATTTCATATATTTTTATCGATTAATAGTTTCTCAAAAAATAAGAGCGTACTCGTGACTTCGTTTTTAAAAATAATTAAATTTCTTTGTTATAACTGCATGTCGCTTATTTCAAATAAAAATAATTGTAGGTCTCTAGTTCACCGAATATACATATTATTGCGATCTTAGTTATGAAGAGGCGATCAATGGTTAACTCTATTATGTTAGAATGAAAAATATGTCAAGTATTTAAAAGGAAATTATTTATTATAATTTATGTCTTTAATAATCTTCAGGTGGCTTAAGATATATATTTTTTTCTACATTGTTACATGTTACATTGAAAAATTTACTAGGATTATTCTTTCGGTTCGATTATTATTTCGACGTATTTTATAACAAACCAGGTAAATTTTATAGGTAAAGTTCGGGGAGGAACAACTTATGGTGCCAGATGTACTACGGTAAATTCAAATATGTTGAAAAAATGAGGTTGCTGGATTTTATCCAAGTTATTATATTTTCAGATTTACTTTAGACTGTTTTGTCATAAAGTGTTGGATCTACATTCCATACATATTGTTTAAAAAAGACTCATTCATCAACATTATTGTTTAAGCGTATGGCCAATATTAAACGCATGTGGTTATATTAACACATTAAGAAAGTAAAAAATACAATTGATATATAACTAAATGCATTTAGTTTTGTTGACCACTTAGATATTTCTCTTCTTTTACATCGATGTGATAGCCATATACCAGAAGAGTTTTCCAAAAAGGTTGGGACGACATTAATTGCTTTTGGCGGCAAAATAGGCTTACCTTTAGAAAATAAATCAAGAAAACTCAATATAATAGAAGCCTAAGTAAAACAGTATTTGAATGAAAATTAAAGATATCTAATATAAATTTTATTTAATTTATTGATTTAATTTGTTATACTACCTTATGAAATGTAAAGCAAATCAACGTATCTATGTACATAGAAATAATGGAGGCATACATAACTTACAAAGAGAGGTGCATATCCAACTACAATGAATATGTAGATGAACATGCATATGAATGTACATATATATGTATGTTTGTAGGTGACCTGTTTAAATTCTGGCTGTACAAAAAAAGTTATTAAAAAATAAGGCATTTTTTTGTATTTTTCTTGTTCCAATTCCCATGAATATGAATGAAAGTGTATTTGTGGTGAAGGTGGATGAAATGGAGGTAAGAGATATAGAAATAGCGACTACTATCTAACTACTACTACTGACATACAAGAAGTGGTACTTATTTGAGGTGAAGGTTGCAATTTATTTTCTTATTGTTGTTGTTTTCGTTGCAAAAGAAAATCTCACCTAAAATGCACTCACTGATAATTAGAATTTATTTTGTGAGAAAAAAAGGAATGTTTTATGGATGTTCATTTGTATTTTTTGTTTCTTTTGCTATATGTTTCCAAGGACGAAACTGGTGCCTACTTAATAGACAGAGATCCAAAGTATTTTGCACCAGTTTTAAATTATCTACGTCACGGTAAATTAGTACTGGATGGCGTATCAGAGGAGGGAGTACTTGAAGAGGCTGAATTTTATAATGTTACACAGCTTATAACATTGCTCAAAGAATGCATTCATCACAGAGATCAAGTAAGTGAAAACATAGAGTTATTGTTATTGATTTTTGTCCAGTTGGTAGTCAAAAATAATTTGTTGATCAATGTTCCTCTTTATCACTAATGAAAAATTAACAGATTATTTCCTCAGAATTTTTCATTTTCTTTTGAAAAACTATATACACAAATAGAAATAAAAGGAAAAAAATGAAGGGAAGATGCCTTCACAATAAAATAGATGATTTTGTACCAATGAACTTAAAACATTATACATAAACTTATTCATTTTTCTTTTATAGAGACCTCAAACAGACAAAAAGCGTGTATATCGTGTTCTGCAATGCCGTGAACAAGAGTTGACACAGGTAAGTTGATTGTAGATAATTTAGCTTTAATACGAGGACTATTATTCCTTTGAACCTTAAATAACATCGTGAAGAATTTATTGTTATTCTGCATTAAGCATCTGCAAATCGAAAGAGTACATTCTTATAGTACTACTTATATAATTGAATATTCGCAACAGTTGCTTTAAAAATCCTTAGTAATCATGTCTAAATTTATATTCGACATAAATAATTATTGCCTTTTATCTAAGAATGTATAATTTGCAAGAATAATTCTAATGTCATGCTACAAGATTTAATAAAAAAAATAAATACAGAATTAAAAAATTGTGCTTAGCATTTTTCTCACAAAATTAGACATTACACGCCTAATATAAAGAAAAGTGCAACTAGTAAATATTTCTAGTTTTTTACAAAAGTAATTTTAGTACTCTACGAAAGACACTGATAGTAGCCGTCGTATAAAGCTTATTTATTACTTGTAGATTATTACCGAATTTTTATATATTTTTAAAGGTGATCTCAACGCTCTCTGATGGTTGGAGATTTGAACAAGTTATCAGCGTTGGCACACAATATCATTCAAACTATGGTGCATTTGATAATAATGAATTCCTTTGTGTCGTTTCTAAGGAATGTGGCACATCCAGTGGTCGTGAACTTGAACTAAATGATAGAGCTAAAGTACTGCAACAAAAAGGATCTCGCATGTAAGATATTATAAAATTAATGTATTTTTATTCTTTTATATCTTTCATAAGTAAATATTCATCGAGATTATTAGTTTTTCTTTGTTATAAGCATTTTTTTTCAATCTCTTGTACGTAAACTTTTATAACCTTTTGCTTCTTTGAAAGTCAAATGTAATAAATTTTGTAAAACATTAAATAAACTAAATTCTACTAAGTAGATATGTATACGAAAATAATATATGAAATGAATTTATCATTATATTGCATGATTGCTTTACATTTTGTTAAAAAAAAACACCTACTTAGTACATTCATTCATGTGCAATACATAAAATAAGAAATCATATCACAATTAATAGTTATGCTAAAAATAAAACGTGTATTTTTTCTTTCTGTTTTCTTTTTTATTGCAGTCTTGGAATTTAAACAGAATCAAACAAAAGTTTTTAAAACGTAAATAAATAAAACTTACGCTATGAGTAGAAAGCAAAAACAAGAAACAAAAGAAACCCAACAGAACTCAATATCTCACATTTAACAAATGTTGTATTAACAATCATCAAATTTCACAACACAATCTCTCTCTATTTCAAATCTTTCTGAAATAGGAAACTAAATGAACTATGTAACTTATTGTTAAAAAATTAAATGCAATCGACACACATATATATTTTAAAAACACATAAAGAAATGTTAATCACATAATTAACACATTTTATATACATATATACACATACATATGCATATTATATACATATGTACATACACGACAAATTTGTTTTAGACTTTGTAATTCATCATGTCGTTGTCGTCATATTATTAATTCCCTGTTTTAAGTATTTTTAAAAGCTATTTATTATTATTTTTCATAATAACCTTTACCAAATACATAAGTAATGAATTTCAAATTAAGTTTTATTTTAAAACTTAAACAAAACACACATTGTTAATAGCTTTTAAACTGATTTCTTAAAGAATTTCAACAAATATACATGCCGATTTTTTTACTTTACTTAATGATAATTACTCCCATACCTATGTATTATGCTAATTTAATTAAATTTGTCAAATAAATTTTGATATTAATACTTGCTAAATCACTTTAAATTAACATACCTATTTTTGTAATTCGATGTTTAATTATTAATATCCATAATGCTTAAGGATTAAGCAATATTCTGTATCAGAATTTTCAATATTAAAAAATGCGTATCTATTCAACAATTATTTACAAGATCGATAAAATAATTGTGCAGCAACAATTTGATTACAAATTTTATGATTGTGTATAATGACTGTCAGATTTTTTCAACGGGTTTGGGTTATGAGTATTTCATCAAAAACTCCAGATCGCATAAGGCATTTTTCACGCTGCTATGCTTATAATCATCTTTTATTTTAGTTTCTTGAGTTTAAAGGTTAGTACGAGCGATATTCAAACAATAACTTGCTAATTTTATCTAAAAAGGTTCATATATTTTGCAAAAATTCGACAAATATTATGCGCACAGAAAAATTCATATTGAAACTTCTTCCTACACCCTTTTTAAAATTCTCTCCAGGTTAACCTTCATATAATAGTATATTGAATCCTAGATAACTTTGAAGAATGTGTGTTAGTGTTTGTTGGCCTTTAGAGGAATGTAAAGAACAACGATGGAACATGCCAATGATGAGGTATTTTTATCTTCGAACAACACAGCTCTAAGGCGGAATTCTTAGAGACAACAATCATTACAAACGAATTATTGGTATTATTTATGATAAGCACAGCCGTAAATCCAGAAAATGATTAAGAATGAAAATGCCACATATTGTATAGGGACCAAAGTCTTCTGAAGGATCTAAGTGCACCCGGTTCAAGACAAATACAAGAGATCGATCTAAATTATATTCTGAGAATGTTTTCCACTGTTATGGTAAGAATCATTTCTTTGAATGAGTTAAAGTTCCCTGGGATGGCTGATTTATAACTGTCAAAATCATTCATTAAAGTGGATTTTATTTAATGCAGGCAATTCTAATTCCATCAAGAGTCTGCTATGGGTTAGCGCTCCAATGACGAGTAATATACAACATGAACGTTCAATAATAACCTTTATTAGTGACAATGACGGGTTGAAATCAAACCACATGTCGTTAAAATTATTTTAATTTTCTCTTAAATATTAAGTTCTTGCACTTCTTGTTTTTCACCAATTATAATACATACATACATATTTGTTTCGAAAATATTATGAAGTATATTAAATGAATTGTATTTGGCTGCATATTTCCATGATGTTAATGGTACATTTTAAATATAAATGTAAAATGCATATTAACGAATATACAGTTTAAGCTTCTGATACATTTATTAAAAATTCAAGCTAAATATATGTATATATATTGGCTTTGAACGGAATTTGCATAATCAATAAGAAAATTGGTATATTAAAATAAAGTGATTAAAATTAAATTTAATATATTTTTTCTTACGTTACATAACAAACTCAAACTTAAATCTAAGCACAAAACTACAAATACATATGTAAATTTTAAAGAAATAAAAATTTTTACGTAAACAAAAAGAAAAAACAGAAATATAAGGAAAATTAAGGTAGAATATTATTCCAAAATGAATGAAACTACAAATCAATACAATGTTTTAAGGCCAACATAAAAGTTTATGAATACAATACGTTTATAAATTATACTACGAAAGAATGTAAAAAATTATGTTATACCAGAAAAATAATGAATATGTCTCAAATAAAATTTAATAATCCCAAATACATAAATATAATAAAGTCTAGGAAAGCAAATAGTCAGAGTCTATATATATTTAATCATGATATTATTCATAAAAAATATAATTTCAACTATCGACTGACTTTATTAATTCTTTGATAAATCACGTGATTTTCTTTTTATAATTGATAACAATTTTTAAGCAAAATAATTACATACCATACATACTACAAACAAATATATAAAGTGTTCAATTTTTTTAAAACTAATATGCAATTTTTTGTAAGTTAAAAATTGTAATTAATTATAATAAATATTTTATTTTGTCTTTCCCTTAACAGTTTAAAAAAGAAATATACATAGTTCTTTATCCTTCATAGCAATGTTACAACAAACTACACATATTTTAATAAATATGGAAAATACACATTTCGTGGAATGATTTTGGGAATTAAAAAAAGATGAATTAAACAATTTAATTTTTTAACAATTATAAGTGGATACTTTATGTGAATCTCAAATGAAAGTCGTAAGAATTTTAAAAAACTAACAAAATGTATGTAATAGTTTGTAATATTAATATATATATAATAATATTAATAAAAAAGAAATGAAAACATAGTAAGTGCTTGTAAAAAATTGTTCAAATAACATAATATATAATAAATATGATGAATAATGTAAACAATTTTAATTAAAATAAAAATCGATCCTTTTCTAGAAAGCAAATTGCAATTTTCTTTAACGTAAACGTTAAGTTTAAGAGTGTTTTAAAAAAGTAGTAGGCAACTCTTTAGTGGCTTACCATATGCAAGCTGAAATTTGTATAACCGTAATCAAAATATGATTGAACCAGATGTCAAAAATGTTTATATTTGTGCATAAGTGAACATAGCTACCAGATGTTGTCGTTCTCTGAGCATTTTAGCGGTTTTCATCTTATACTGCGGTGTCATGTTCGATATTCTTTTGTAATTTTTTAACATATACCGCCTGTCGAAATTCCAAGATATTGATAGCTGTGACGTAGACCGCACGCAATCTTGTATTCAATGTTACATCAATTTTCGTTTTTAAGATGTATTCGACAAGAAATAACAACAAATTACTGACGTAGCTACGCGTAGAGTTTTTCAGAAAATCGGTTTACATACTTCAGCTGTTTTGTTGAATAAAAAATTAAACAACCATTGAAAGCAAATTGATTATCAGTTTCTTCTCTTAAATATATAAATAAATAAAATAAAAAACCTTTTATCCCGGGCAATGACAATCGAGTTCTGTTTATATCAATTTTCACAAGCTCCTAAATCTTTTCTAAGTGATTTAATTCAAGAAAATATATGTATATATGTTATCGCGAAATTGGCTATTGTTTCCTTCAATTCATCTGGCACCCTCATTTATGAAAGATATGTAAACATGTGTGTGTGTAGGTGATAAATAGTGCAATAAGAATATACAGTTTGTTTATTTTGGAAACAATAACATTTAATGATATTTTATATAAAATAATCATTGTTTACCGCCACAACGATAGAAACGGAGAAAAATGCAAAATTATGATATGAATATGGATTTTTTATTTGCTCTTTTACCACCTTCCAATTGTAAGTTACTGAAGTTCTTATTTTTATTTTCTAGCACCCAGTCAATGTCAATGCACAATTTTTTTTTAACTTTTTGCTTGCACTAATTAGATTATATTTCGATTTAATTTACAATTTACACATTATTCCAGTCCAAATGACCGACGAACAATTAGTATTGTGGCAGCATAACGCAATTTTTGAATGTGAATGTGATAACTTTATAAATCGACGCATAGAAGCTGATCGCCAGGAGCGAGCGGAGTATTTAAGTAACTATGCTATAAACGCGGCCATACAACAGCATGGTCTACAGAGAAGACGTCGTCTTAGCGAAGGAAATGACAATGAACCCAATAATGTTTACATTGCCCATCCGCCGACTAGGCGACAACGTTTAAGGCCTCTGTATTATGAGGTTTATGAAGATGCATTGGCAGAAGCGATTCGTGAAAGGGGGTTGGTATTAAGAGGAAGACCTTAAAAATCACCGCAATCGATTTTTTACAGATTTATACAAATAACTTTACAACTTACTAAAAACTGTGCAATATACTATGGAATTATAACAGACTTAAACGAATCCCATGGTGTCCAATTGAATGATAAAAATTATATATCGTATACATATAATGTAATATAATAGTTCCATATTATGTTGGTATTCTAAATATCGTATGCCTTTAAAATGTTTTGAAAATACAAGGAATTTGAAAATACATACATATTGGTTTTTGCATAGTATTTCTTCTGTTATATTTTAATGGAATTAGAAATTGACCCTTGTTTTTGTAAAGCTTTAAGTTTTTAATTTCTAACATTAAAGTATATAAAATTTGTAATGATAATTTAAGTTTTTTAGTAATAAGAATATATACATAATTTTAAATAAATAATAAATGCGGCAAACTTTTATAACTTAATATTTTTGGTCAAATGCAAACCGACACTAAACTATTTCCGTATGCTACCAAAGTAATTTTTTTTTTAATATAAAATTCCTCTTTTACTGGCTTTCCTGAGCTAGTTTTAATTCGCAGTTATAGGTAGTATATTAAGAGGCCTCTTTTAAATAATAGTTTATTTTATGTATAACTGTATTCAGCTTCATAATTTCTACTATTGCTTTAAAAAATACATTTTGTAAAATGAAAGCGAAATTTACAATTCAAGTACATACTTTAAAAATAATTTGAATCAAATTAGCTCAATTGCACTGAAATAAATTTGTAGCTAAAGAAAGAACTTACTTTTTTGGCTTTTCTCCCACAAACTCAAGACCTTTCAAAGTACTTTGCAAAGTGCAAAAGGCGTCACTGTACGATATTGTGATTTCAACTTCTCTTGCTCTTCCTTACGACCATTGTGAAAGACAAAAATGTAGCCATATTTGTTAAATATTATTGTATAAACCTCTGATTCTTATGAATATTCTTATTTTATATCCATATGAATTTTAAGTTTAATGCCTTTATAATATTTTACTGTTTAAAAATAAAAAAATACAAAAAGTGTTCCCATTGAACACCTCCGTTGAATTGACCAATTTTTGTCGAAAATTAGTGAATTGGTAACCCTAGCGGTAAGTAAAAGTACAAAAAGAAGAGAATGATAGATAGATTTGACAGCCGGAAAATTTTTTGTGTTACTCTTGTAATTTTTTTGTTCTAACAACCCTACATGTGGCAGTTTGTATAATTTATTTGCTGATGAAATAAGTAAAAAAAAATTGTACAAACAATGTCTAACTTAAAACGTGAAATAGATACATTGCATGAACTGGTAAGTGATCTACATAATGCCCAACAAAATAACAATAAAATGCATCGCGATTACTTTAGGAGCAACTGACTGCCGAGCTGCGTGCGCAAATTGAAGATACCAAAAATTGTGTGGGCCTAGAAGAACATGACGAAGATTTGCTAAAATTACAGTTGGAAAATACAAAACTCAAACATCGTTTAGCTGTTTTGCAAAATGTAAGTACCACGGTGTTCATTTGGAATGATTTCCTAAAGTATGTAATATGGGTGTACCACATAGAGTCCGTATTTAAATAGATTAACCAGAAATTGGGTATACAGTGAATTGTGTTGTGTGACAGGACAGTTGACTAGAATTTGTTTAAGCTATAAGTGAAGAAGAAGCAGTGCTCTATTAAATTCGTCCAGTAATACATTGGGTGCGAGACCCTTTTTTTAAAGCCCAGAGCTGAAAAAATATGTTTAAACTGTATGAAATGCTTGGTTTCTTCACTGAATGAAATCCGTATTTCCATATGCGATTTACAATAATTTCAGAGAAGGAAATAAGAAATTAAATTGGAAGCTAGTGTAATTGATAGTTCTAGTTGGTGGAAAATGGGATCTGCATAAATATAATAAATAAAACTTACCGATTTAATAAAAAAGTAGTATCATCCAATAGAACATCTTTTGCAAGGGCATATAGGAAATGAAGCATTAATTGTGCAAATGTGTTTCTGTTCGATTTTGTTCTTATTTTAGTTTTGACCACAAAGGCGTCAAAATAAAGCAAAATATTTCATTGGAAATAGGGTACGTGAATTTTAATAGTTATCTGCGAATTAATGTAAAAGCAAATACAAATTTTAAAAATGCCTTTTAGTTCTAATAAATATATACAATTTTCTCTTAGGCTCTTGAAGTTGAAAAACAAGCTCAAGGAGTTGGAAGTATCAAACCTTTCGTTGCTTCCACAATACCTCAAGAAATTAAAGAAATGGTTTCTATAAGTGATCATTTATTAGATTTATTTACGAATGCCATTGCAAAGGCTTATCCACAATTGGCAGGTACACCAGCCATTATTTCAACTGTTAATGCAAACGCTGCCAAGTTCGGTGATTATCAGTGCAATAGTGCCATGTCTTTGGCAAAAACTCTTAAGGCCAATGGCATCAATAAATCACCGCGAGATATTGCCCAAGAGGTATTAAAGCAATGTCAAACATCACCATTAGTAGAAAAAATGGAAGTGGCAGGCGCTGGCTTTATTAATGTTTTTGTTAAGAAGTAAGTTTTATTTTAAATTTTCATTTATTTTGTTTTTAATATTCAAATATTTACCATGTTTTTTTAGGAATTATGCCATCGAAGCTTTAACCAACATGTTACGAGTTGGAGTTAAAGCTCCTCATGTTAAACGTCAACGGGTTTTAGTTGACTTTTCGTCGCCTAATATTGCCAAAGAAATGCATGTTGGCCACTTACGTTCTACAATTATTGGAGAGTCGATTTGTCGTTTTTTAGAATTTATGGGACACGATGTATTGCGAGTTAACCATTTGGGAGATTGGGGCACTCAGTTTGGTATGTTAATTGCTCATTTGGAAGATAGATTTCCAAATTTCCTTAATGAAAGTCCACCAATAAGTGATTTGCAGGCGTTTTATAAGGAGTCTAAAAAGAGGTAAAAATGTTGTCTTTACATATGTTTGCTCATGAGGGTATATTAAAGTGTTTGTCTTACAAAAGATTCGATGAAGATGAAGATTTCAAGAAACGTGCCTACAACCGCGTGGTACAATTGCAAAGTGGCGAACCAAATTCTACAAAAGCCTGGAATTTAATATGCGATGTTTCACGGAAAGAATTCAAAAAAATTTATGATCGGTTAGATGTCCACATAACCGAAAAAGGAGAATCGTTTTACCAATCACGTATGGTAGATGTGGTAAAATTTTTAGAAGCAAAAAATCTCTTGGAGCTAGATGAAGGACGTAAAATTATGTGGGCTACAGAAGAAAAGGATAGCATACCACTAACAATTGTAAAATCGGATGGTGGTTACACCTATGACACCTCCGATATGGCGGCCATTCGCTATCGACTTGAAGAAGAGAAAGCCGAATGGTTAATTTATGTAGTAGACGCTGGTCAAAATACTCATTTAAAAAATATATTTTTGGCTGCCGAAAGATGTGGCATTTTTCATCCTGAAAAACATCGTGCTGATCACGTACAATTTGGTGTTGTATTAGGCGAAGATGGTAAAAAGTTCAAGACCCGTTCTGGTGAGACTGTCAAGTTAACTGATCTCTTAGATGAGGGTCTTAAACGAGCTTTAGATAAGCTTATCGAAAAAGAACGTGATAAGGTATTGACTCCAGAGGAACTTAAAGCTGCTCAGGAGTCTGTTGCATACGGTTGTATCAAATATGCCGATTTAAGTCACAATCGCACAAATGAATATGTGTTTTCATTTGATAAAATGTTGGAAGACCGTGGCAATACAGCCGTGTATTTACTTTATGCATTTACACGTATTTGTTCTATATCACGCAACAGTGGCGAAGATTTCTCCGACTTGGCCAAAGTCTTAGAATCAACAAAAATAGAATTAAACCACGAAAAAGAATGGAAATTGGCAAAAACTTTGCTTAAATTTCCTGACATTTTAATGAAAATATCGAAAGACTTACTACTACACATACTTTGTGAATATTGTTACGAAGTGTGCACAGTCTTTTCGGAATTCTATGACAACTGTTACTGCATCGAAAAGAACAAAGAAGGTAAAATTGTTAAAGTCAATCACAGTCGCATTTTATTGTGTGAAGCTACAGCTGCTATATTAAAAAGCTGCTTCAATATTTTGGGTTTGAAACCAGTCGCTAAAATTTAAGATAATTGATTACCTACGAAATAATCACACTGTCTCATAGTTTCACATTTCTAACTTTCAAAAATAAAACAGTTCTTTAATATGAAATATTAAAAATCAAAAAATAATATATTTTTACTTTTTTGTTATAGAAATAAGCACACATTATATTATCTTTTTTTTTATTAAGTATGCCGGAAACCTAAAATTAAAATCTGCCAAACATTTTATTTGTTCAATACATTTTTTGCTTCTTTATCTCTCATATGCAAATTAAACTTTTTCAATATATAATTAATTACCTTATGGTCGCCCGTATATTTCCCAATTCTTTATATTCAATTTTTATTTAGAAAAGCCGTTAAGGACGGGAATGTGTGTGCTTTTGATAAGATAAAGATTTTCCTAATTATAGAGAAATAATAATTTTACACAGCTTCTATGCTACTGGTATTTCCCTTGGCTCAGTTTTCGTTATTACGTGTTACTGAGAAGTACTGATAAGTTTCTCTCTAAAAGTGAGTGGCTACATTTAATTACGTGTAAAGGATATATATTTAGTAAGGAAAAAAAAAATGTTGAGGTTTTTTCTTTAATATGAAGGATATTATCTAAAGTTAATGTTGGGATGTTTTTCTAATATTTAAATTTCGTAACCAATTTAGATTATATATTAAAAATATACATATATTCGTAAACATTAAGTGTATGTGTTAACATTCGTTGTATATCAATAAATTATTACACACCGCATGTTGGCGCTCAAACATTAAATACCAATAAAAATTCACTCTGAATTTGCGTCTATATGAACAGGCTCCAAGTTGGAGGAAAGGGTCGCTTCCTGTGAGGGAATACAGATGCAGTGGTATGACAATTATTTGTAGATTACAGTAATTACATTACAGTGATAACATTTCTTTAAGAATTTCAAATTTGTGTTATTGTATTGTAGAAGCAGTTTTACACAGCAAGCTTATGTTTTCTTATTCTTTTGTGTCCATTAAGTCATAATATGTCAATGGATCTAGAGAGTCCTCTTATATCTCCCAGTCAGCATATATTGATGTAGTTCGTAAGGTGGATGTATAAGGTCACACAAAACGTACGTCATGTCAAGTTTTTGTGTAGTAGAGAGCGTAAATAAATAGCGTAATAAGAGTATTCGATATTTATCGATCGAAAATTTTTGAAAGTTTTCAAAAACAATCACACTCCATTAAATCACAGATGTATTTTAATGCAAACTGATATGAATACCTGTTTTCATTTTAAATTTTACTCCCATTTTCTGTAATACTTTAACATTACACAAATTAAAAGTACTTTCTAAGATTATGTGAATGATGACTCTTTTCAGTGTATTATTACTATTTTATAATTGTCTGAAGGACCCTGTTGTTTTTGTTTACATTTATAAGCAGCTTTGACTGACAACTTATTACTTAACAAAAGTTATTAATGTTTGCCAGCTGTTTCTTTGTTTAGTTCCTTTTAAATTCTTTTCATAAACGTTTGTGTTAAATTATCTTGAGTTTAGTTAGAGCTAAGAAAAAAGTAGAGTTAAGATTTACGGAAAATTGGTCAATTTTCGTATCTAAAAATGCGTGCCTTCAGTTAATGCATGAAAATAATTTTGTCTAATAAGAAGTGATATTTTTATGACAACAACTACGATTTAAGCTAAATAGTGTGTACTTAAAATAAAGTCTGAAACAAGTTTAAACCAATAATAAAAAAACAAAAACGACATTTATAAGATAAAACATGATTCTAAGAATGAATACGTTGGAGAATATTCACAAACAACGATTAATGTAAAATACAAAAGAAAAATACACAGTTTTTGTTTATGCTTTTGTAACGACAACAACAGCAACAACAATTACGGCAGTAATAAAAGCTCTTATTGTTATCAAAGGATTAAATAAATGTTTACGCAGCGTATTTATATTTAGAATATAAAACAAGAAAAACAAAACTAAAAATATATGTATTGCGATTCTTATCGATACTAAGGTAACCGTAATAATAAATTAATTAGTTTGGTGTTTACTATTATTAAATATTAATTTTTATCTTTGCCAAAAGAGCCACAATTGTAAGAGGCAGCTGTCAAGACTGTAGTCGTCGTTAAGTCTTGTGATTTTCATTAAATTATTGAAGCATTTGATGACACTGAGTTTAATTTTTTTGTCGGTCTTTCCACGACTGTTGATCGAATCTAATACTTTTTATAATAAATGACAAACATTTATAATTTGCTACCCTACATATCAACTGTCTTACAAAAAAAAAAAGGCAAACGTCAGCAACCAATAGATATAGAAGATACAGAAGACTAGAGACAGACCTATCAGTTTCTTGTGAGGAATGTAAAAAAATGTCTGTATGTTGATCTTAATTTTTCGATATTAATAATCTTTTAATTAATCTTCAAAGAAATTAATTAAGTTCTGATGCAGTAGTTGGCATTTCAAATTCAAGTCTTGTGAGACCAAATCCTTACATATATCAAATTCCTCTTCATCTTCTCAGTACTTTATTAATATTCATAATTGAACGAAATATGTAAATAAAATACTATGTATGTATGCATGTAATAATGTGAAGTTCAACAGATGTGCAGATATTTAAAATAATCATAAACTAAATATTGACTGTTTATTCTTCTTATGTTTGTAATAAAATAAGAAAAATTAGTTTATCAAATACTGAACAATATTTTGTTTGTTATGTCTCCCAATGTTGATTTAAAGAATTAGGAATGTTATACAAATTAAATTTTTAAAGAAAAATAGCATAATTGAAAAATATATACCATTGATGATCAATTAACCATTATAAATGACCACAAGATTTATTTAGAATATTCAAATTGAAAACTATTACACACATACATAATTGGCCATTACATACATACATACATACATAATTGGCTGCATAAAATTATAAAAAGTAAAATCTTTTCTTGAAAAACAATTTTGACACATCTATTATTTACTGCTACTTTCAGTTTTAACCGCTTTTTTAATTTTTGTTATTATTTTTTTATTTTTGAAAAATCACAAATGTTTTAGTTATATGTATTTGTAAACATACGTACGTACGCCATATGAATATTGTCAAGGGAATGAAGCTTAATTATCTTCAAATTAGTAAATAAGATAAGATATAATAAACATACCTTTGACAAATTCTGTTTAACTACATCATTTGTCAAAGAAGAATATATGTATGTATGTACATATATATGTATATATTTTAATCGAACTAATAAATATAAATAATTTAAGTAGAATTTGGTGAAAAATCTCCCACCAAATTTACACTATAATGTCACTACCTCACACCTAAGTGCTAAAAATGTGATAAGAAAGATTTAAATAAGTTCCATTGTAATTAATTTCAGATAAAATTCATTATCAATGGATAATAATTTTTAATTTTAGTGTTGGATGTATGCATGCAGAAGTATGTATAATATACATTGTATATATGTACAAAGGGAGTTCCAATGTGGAACGTAGCGCCATAATAAATAAATGTCATTATCATCTATTATTACATACTTAATTGCTTATTACAATCCGTCAGCCAGGCTTACGACCTAGTTTCTAACACCCCCATGTTCTGTGTATTAATTTCATATATGTACATATAAGTTTAAAGTCGACTTCCAACGACAGTTTTTGAGAAACTTTTCATGTTAGAAAGTGTTAATAATTTTCTATGTATGTATGTATGTAAACTGTATATACAGGGGTGTCATAGAATCCAAGTCGGTTTTGCCTTTCGTCGCTTTTGAAAACCAATATTGGATTCATTTGGTGTCACAAAACCAAGTCGGTTTTGTTATTTTCGAATTGAAATAAAAACGATGTTCGAAACAGCTGTTGTTTACATTTGTGTATTTATTCCCAATTTTTATTATTTTTTTTTTCACAAAATATATATTTTTTTAAAATGCGTATTTTTCAAAAATAAATTTGTAAAATACAATTCCAAAATAGTGTGGACTACATGGTCATTACACTATATGTGTTGAATCTAGATTTCATGTAAAACATTTGCAGATTGAAGAATACTCTTAATTTTTCTTGCTGAGTGTATGTTGCTGCAATTTAGGATTTCTTCTAGCGGTTCATTTGTTGAGCTTATCGGGCAAACTTTAAAGATATGACTTCTTCTGCGCACAATACACATTCCCTAGGTTGGGTTCTTCCGTAGAGATGTTGTGTACTAAAGCTTGTTGTTCCCACTCTTGTTCTGGCTACTATAATACAGTCTTTCCTGGATAGAAGTAAAGCTGTTTTGCAGATTTATAGCATACTGCCGGTTGAACAAAGACGCTGTTTGTATGGTAAAAGAACATCTTTCCCATTAGAAGATCCCACCATTGCTACAACTTGCAACTACGTTGCGATTTTTAGCTGAAGGGTCATTCCAAGTATCTTTTGGAAATGACTCTAGCATAGACGGGACTCATATAAATATAATAAAGCCCAGCTTTAACGAGCATTTGTACTTTAATCGAAAAAGAATATGAATAGGAGTGTTGAATATGGAATATGTTGAGTGCTTAATGAGCACGTTACACTACCATCCGGAAGAGGCAGTAGGAATTATAAATTCCTGCTGCGCTCTGCACAACATTTGCAGGAGCTATAATGTGCAAACCAGTGAGGATGAGCTGATTTTATCATTACTTGAAAGTGAAGCAAATATTATTTTGTCATCAAGCACGACTCTGCAAAGTGAAGGCCAGAGAATCAGAGACGAAATAGCCACAACCTTATAAAAGATTGGTAAAATAAAAGCTATTTATAAAGTAAAATTAAGTTGTTTTTAATTCATATAACAAACAGACAGCTGTTAGCTGCTTGGTTTATTTCCAATAACAAAACCAATAACAAGACATTCTGTGACACCTAAAACCGATACTTATTCAAGTTCGAAAACAAAACCGATACTCTTGGATTGTATGACACCAAATTGATTTTTGTGTCGTTTTCAAATCCAATTCCGACATTATTGGATTCCATGACATCCCTGATAATCAGGTTCTTATCCATACCTTTACGTACATAATTACATACAAATTTTGTTTATATTACCATACAAATCTTATAATTCTTTTATTTTTTGCAATTTATTTATTGTGTAAATATTGCTTTTTGTTTAAAAAAATCTTTTAGATTTTTCTTATCTTTTTTTGTTTGTTTTTAATTTGTAATTACAAAACGATTTGGTCGCCTATTATATAGCGTGAGATTGTTATCAAATACCCAAACTGTTTGTAGTTTTGCTCTTTTTATTTTATTATGTATGTACGTAGACCTTAAAATGTGTTGATAGCACTCGTAGTGGCTATTAAATAAAGATCAGCAGAATACAGTGCAGAGTGAAACTACAAGAAATTTCAAATTGAATTAGCAGATGTAGATGAACATACAAAGAACATGCAAAGGCAGCTACTTGTATATTGCGAACTGCAATTAAGCATAAATAACGGTATAGGAATTGTAAACTTTAACGAACCTATTGCTTCACCTATTGTAAAGTAAACCGTGCTCTAATGGCAAAGTTTTGTATTGTGTTGACAGTAAGCAAAACTTGCCAACTAATGTTTGTCTACATAGTGTTAACTGGCCTTAATGGAACATGTTAAATGTTAGCTTCATACGGGTCACGTCCGGCCCGATTGCTGTAACTCGTAACAGATAAGACGTACTTGTTGTCTCACTAGTTACAGTTCATTACCTTGACTCAATGCATAATCGTTTGATTGTTTGGACTTCACATACTACTTCTGAGACTTCGGGTAGTCGTAATACTCAATTTTTAATCGCCAGTGATGATCCGATGTTAAAATGACTTATTTTTTTGATACGGTCTTATGAACGTTCTTTTGAAGTTTGACGAAAATCATATTTCTTCTGGATCTCGCATTTTTAGGAGACAGCCCAAATAAAATGAAATGTTTAGGAACGGCACAGATCCATAGTAAGAACAATAAATTTATTGCCTAAAGTGAATCCCATATACGCTAGACTATTTACTTTGATGTTATCAAATGAAACATTAGAATTTATTCGCTTTTTGTTGTAGGAAATTTTAAATTTTTTTAATTTTAATTAATCAAAAATGTGTCAAATTGACGTTTGTAGTGCAGGGGTATAAGTGTATAAAATTTCCTTAATTAATTATTAATGATTAATGTTTGATCAATATAGACTTAAGCAATTACCACTACAAAATGTCATTCATAACTTTTCGCATATGTTATGTTATTGATAAATGAATGCAAAATAATATATACGCGTATATACTATTATCGATATAAATATTTATTGCGTAATAGTCATTAAAAATATTCACAAATTTATCAATTAAAATCATGAGGGTCGCAAAACTTATAGAAGGCAGCACATTGATTTATTTTTTTTTTTTTTTTTTTTTTAGTTTTTTTATTTTTATTTATTTATTTATTTATTTATATAATTAACATAACACAACAAGATGTTAATCTTATAAGTTATAGTGTTATGCATAAGAACACTAAGATATAAAATTTAAAAAAAAACTAATATTAATTAAGTATTGGAAATTAAAAATAAAGAAGTAAAAAAGTAAATTTTAAATATAAAAAAGAATTTAAATATAAGTGAAAATATAACAGGACAATAACAATACTGCAGAAGTAAATAAAAAATTAAAAAAATTGAGAATTATAGAAATATAAAGATGACATATTTTAAAAATCGGTTTAAGAAAGTAAAATATATTAAACGATATAAAATCAACCTAATATCATAAAAATCTATTATTAAGAGAATAATTTAAATAACTCCTTTTTGAACGCACTTGCATTGCCTAACTTTTGAATTTGGTTTGGTAGGGAATTCCAAAGACTTGTGGTGTGTATAAAGAACTGTCGCTGTGACAGAAGGGTTCTGTACCGTTGTTGAATAACCTTCAAGCCCCGGAAAGATCTTGCAAATCTAATTCGGTTCAACAAATATTCTGGCTGCCTCGAGTTAATAATTCTATGGAATAGAATGAGGCATTTAATTTTCAAAAGATTATCAAAGCTCACACTAAATATCTGGTAGGCCAAATGAGAAATATGATCCCGGCGACCTCTAAGGAATACATATCTCGCTATATTATTATATGCCAAGTTGAGTTTCCGCTTGTCATTACTATCGCAGTTTGAAAAGATTTCACACCCATATAAAAGCACAGGAATTAGATATGTTTTAGCAAGTTGCATACGAATGGCGAAAGGAGTTGAATCTATGACAGCCCATAAATTCCGAAGCATGCTGTAAATTCTGCCAACAACAACACTTATATGGCTAGACCACGATAATCTGTCATTAAAGACAATGCCCAGATTGGTTGCAGACTCGACAAAGTCAATTCTATTACCCCTGATACTCAATTCCGGTATGACAAGCGACCTATTGGTTTTTGAAAGCATAATACATTTGGACTTTGAGGGATTGATACATAGTCCATTTGCCGAGGCCCAACTAGCAATTCGCTCCAAATCACAGTTAATGGAGTGTAAACAGGAATCAATATTCTCCTTACGTGTACTGGTATAAAGCTGCACATCATCAGCATACATATGAACATGACAATCAACCAAAACATCTGGTAGATCATTAATGTACATGCAGAACAGCAGAGGCCCCAGTATTGATCCCTGGGGGACACCTCTACTTATATTAAGCGGATCCGAAATTTTTCCATTCAAATGAACCTTTTGACATCTGCCCAACAGATAAGATGAAATTAAATTACCGGCAGAATTAGAAAAATTAAACAGTTTCCGGAGCTTATTCAATAATACTTTGTGATCAACCGTATCGAAAGCCTTGGTGTGATCGAGAAGAACTAAAAACGCTACATTATTCTCATCTAGCTCCAACCTTAGATCCTCAACTACATTCAATAGAGCGGTAGTACAACTCCTACCTTTTATGAAACCCGACTGACTAACAGTTAAGAAATCGTGACTCGCCAGATAACTGTTGATTTGTCTAGCTATAATGTTTTCCATTACCTTTGACAAAAAAGGAAGTATAGCAATTGGCCTGAACTCATTGTTCGTTTTGGGAATGGGAAGGATTTTGGCCAGCTTCCATTCATCTGGGAAGGTAGATTTAGTCAGCACTGTATTGAATAAGTAGGTATAATATGGCAAAAGTCTAGGTGTCAAAACTTTTAAAAACAGAGGATCTAAATCATCAGAACCAATTGCATTCGATCCTACCGCTGAAATACATTTCAAAACTTCGAACTGATCTACGCAACGAAAACTAAATGAGTATTGTGGAGGGACATAACAAAGGTCATCATACAGATTACCGATAGACGTGGGAACCCTAAGGTGTACAAACTGTTCATTAAGTTCATTCACATCTACGTCAGAGTCTGTTTTAGGACATTTTCCACCAATTCCTATTTCACGAATCACATTCCATTTAGACTTATTGTCCATTGCGTTGGAAAATTTCCTACCATAGTACAGTGTTTTTGCAACCCTAATGTTCCTGGTAACCTCCGACCGTGCGGATTTATGAAGAGCTTTCAAGTCATCAGTCCTGAACCTCTTCCACCGCTTGTAGGCACTATCTCTCTTCTCAATTAGTGCTTTTATCTCAGTAGTAAACCACGGTTGTTGTTTAGATTTAACGAGCCTGGTTTTGACAGGAACGCATCTGTCATAAAGCCAACGCACATTTTCCTGAATAAACGATAATTGGTCGTCAACATCACCCAGTGTATAAACCTGGTCCCAATATATGTTACCCAATTCAATATCCAAAGTCACATAATCTATATTCCTGAAATCAGGATAGGTGATTTGTTTGTCCTCGGTACAAGTTACAGACATGTTATAATTAAGGAAGAGAAGATCATGGTTAGAGAAACCTGAAGCAGAAAGTTGGTCATATAATAGTACCCTTTCAATGTGATTTACAAATACCAGGTCAATAAGGCTACTGGACGTTGAATGGAAGTGAGTAGGTGTCGAAACATTCACAGGATTGAGATGAAGTGACTGCATTGGCCCAATTAGCGGATTATCAAATAGAAGATTATTATTGAAGTCACCTACGATAACTATGTCGTCGTATTGAATGGTAATATCCTCAAGAATGGAAATAAAAGGTTCAAGATTCAAACTACAATTCGGTCTATAAACACTACCTAGAAGAAGCTTCTGCCTATCGCCAGTTGAAATATCTAGAAATAAGTATTCAATTTCACTCCCTATGTGGGTTGATAATTTTTCCCTACATTGTATACCGTTACGAACATAGATCGCAACTCCACCTCCTCTAGCCCTGATTTCAGTTCCGTTCGTTATGATTCTTCTATCCGACCGAAAAAGCTTAAAACCCCTTAAATTAAAAACTGAATCCTGAACGTCTACAGGAAACCAAGTCTCGGAAACGCAAATAACATCAATACCCGCGGACATAAATAAATACCTGAATTCATCAATCTTATTATTCAAGCTCTGAGCATTTATGTGGACAATATTGAGACCTACTCTTTGCCTTGCAAGAATTCTTATCATGTTATACACACTGTCCCTGGAATTACAACCACTAGAAGTCATCAAATCGTAAGAAAGTTTTGGCAATGCTTTCAAGAATTAGGTGTAAATTAGAGATTATAATAATTAAGCGTTCTAACACAAAGGAGTTATACATACGTGTTAAAAAGGTATAGTATGAGTACATATCGTTTAAATTGATGATAAAGATGGTGAGGTTTGTAAAAATCAGCAGATATCTCCGATGTTTAACCAACATGGCTAGGAAATAAATTATATAGGCTGTCCATTTCATCTATTTGAATAAGGTCATCATTTACATCTTTTTTTATGTATACACAACCCCTCATAGTAAACGCCGAACATAGCGCCTTTTTCTTTTTGAGGCGAATTGCTGCACTCAGTATCTTAAAATTGGTCTGAGTTAAGTTCTCGTTAACATAGAACTTTTCATCTGAGGTCAGACCAATATTCCTCAGGCGGAAGGCGAAACCATTATTAAGTTTCCTGTGGTTTGCCAAGGACTTCATAAAAAAGTTCTTGTCATATGCAGACCACAGTTTCACGATAATGGCAGCATCCTTAGAGTTCTCACTACGTTTGTTGTTATGATTCCTAAGGCGGTATATAGTTTGAATATTCGGCACAGGGGTTTTTATGGTGTCACATATTTTCAGGAATATTTCCTGTAGGTTTTCATCTTGGGAATAAGGAATGTCGTTGATCCTAAGTTCAGATGAGACCGGGTAATTCTCCTGTTGCCTTAATTTTATTTTTAGGTCGCTTATTTCCTCGCGCATCTTATCAGCTTCTCCAGATTTCTTCTCAAGAATGGTTATTCTCTCATTAATATTATTCAATTTATTTTCCATTATATTGTATTTTTCGCGTAGATCGCTGAATAGCTCTTCCTTAAATTCCCTAAATTTGATATCAATGGTGCGCAGAATTTGCTCCGTAAATTTTTCAAACCGGCTGTCCATACAGTTTAACAGTTTGAACGGTGAATCTAATAAAGAAGACCGAGAGGAACTTGCCCTATGCATTTGGGAAATGTCTTTTAGGTGTTTATTGACGGGGGTGTTGGGCAATTCAGGCCTGGGTGATGCTCGTTCTTCAAAATTTTCAACTGCTTGCATTTTGATTTTATTACTGTTATTTTTGGTTGTTGATTAGTTATTATTGTTTTTTCCGATTATTTTTTTGTCTTTTCTCAAGTTGTACATCGGAACGATAATGTCAATTTGAAAGTCGTATTTAAAATTAACGGCCAATTGATATCAATCAATTTATTTTGTTGTAAATCATCATAATTTTTCTGATATTAAATGAGTAAGAGTAACAACCAATTTCTTTTATTTTTAGATTGATTTTAATTAATTAAGCATCATGAAATTCGCCGAGCATTTAACGGCTCACATAACGCCGGAATGGCGAAAGCAATATATTAATTATGAGGTAATTTGAAATTACATGTGTACATATGTATTTAACAGCAAATTGAAAAGTTCTCTACTAAAGTTGTAAATGCTTAATTACAGGAAATGAAAGCTATGTTATACATGGCTGTTGAAGAGGCTCCATCAGTTGATAGTGTTGAAGATGAAGTTTTGAAAAGGCATTTTGCAAATTTTGATGAGAATTTCTTTCATTATTGCGATAAAGAATTGAAAAAAATCAATACGTTTTATTCGGAAAAATTGGCAGAAGCAACACGTAAATTTGCCACTTTAAAAGCTGAGTTAAAAACATGTATCGAAGAGTCTGAACGGAGTGCAAAAAAATCAAAAGGCTTAAAAAAAGCTGGCTTGCCACATCGTAAAGCCCAAGAACTTAAATTGGCTTTTAGTGAATTTTACCTAAGTTTAATTTTATTGCAAAACTATCAAAATCTTAATCATACTGGGTTTCGAAAGATTCTTAAGAAACATGATAAACTGTTACGCGTGGATACCGGTGCTAAATGGCGTCAAGAACATGTTGAATCTTCGCATTTCTTTCTTAACAAGGATATTGATAATATAATAAATGAAACCGAAACGACCGTAACGACTGAGTTGGAGGGTGGCGATCGTCAACGTGCTATGAAACGTTTGCGTGTACCACCCTTGGGTGAACAACAGAGTCCCTGGACCACATTTAAAGTCGGTTTATTCTCAGGCTCATTCATTGTCTTGGGCATTGTGGTGGTACTATCTGGTAAGTAATAACAGAAGTATAATGTAATACACTACAAAACAAATCTGAAAGGGAATAGAAGGTTCAAAGCATTTCATATTTTTATTGTTTTTATTTTTGAACTAAAAATTATTATTTTCAATAAATACTTCTAATCGAGGTCCATTAGAACATAATTTCTTTACTTTTAATTACAAATTTCCCGCAAGATCTTAAGATGATCCTGTGGTATAGGATTATTTTCTGTAGCATTAGTATCAAACTCTCTATCTTGTCTAAAAGAAAGTAAAGATATATTTATACATCTCATCATTTCCATAAATTTAAATAAATCTTTGTGATTAAAATTCAGAACGCACTCATATCACTGTTAACTCGATTTATCTTCAAACACATGTAATTTTAAAAATATTAAATTCACTCTAAATTGCAATTAATTCTTTTCTTTTAATCCTTTCTAATTTTACAATAGCAATTTTCCATGATATAAGCGGAGAAAATTTAAAAGTCACTTTCCGTCTCTATCGTGGTCCCCTCTTAATAATTGAGTTTATATTTCTCATCGGCGTTAATATATACGGATGGCGTTCGTCGGGTGTAAATCATGTACTTATATTCGAATTAGATCCGCGTAATCATTTATCAGAACAGCATCTTATGGAATTGGCAGCTATATTCGGCGTCATTTGGACCTTAAGCATGTTAAGTTTTCTATATTCTACCAGTTTAAGTATACCGGCTTTTATAAATCCCTTAACACTAACGATTATAATGGTGGTATTTTTAATAAATCCTTTGCATGTGTTACATCATGACGCCAGATTTTGGTTGTTAAGAATATCGGTGAGTTGTCTCAAATTAAATTGAAAGTGTAATTTTGTTTTGTTAATTTTTCTGTTTTGTTTTTTTCTTCGCTTTTTATTTGATATGTAAAAGGGTCGTATGATAGCAGCACCTTTTTTCCATGTGGGTTTTGCTGATTTCTGGCTGGGTGATCAGTTGAATTCTTTGGTTACGGCTCTATTGGATTTTGAATATCTGATATGTTTCTATTTTACCAATGGCAATTGGTTTGAGGCTCGTGATGCTTCTATTTGCATGGAAAAAGATTTTATCATAAGGCCCATATTTAATTGTCTGCCTGCCTGGTTCCGTTTTGCCCAATGTCTTAGGCGTTATCGTGATACACGTGAAGCTTTTCCTCACTTAGTAAATGCGGGCAAATATTCGACCACATTTATGGTTGTTATATTTGCCACCTTGAAAAGTTTCAATAGCCGTAAGTAATGGTAAAATGGTAGTTTTGCAAGTGACGTCCTTAATACGTTTTAAATTTCCAGGTTATTATTCGAATACCTTTGATAATCCGTACACCTGGCTATGGATTGTGGCTTCTATAACATCTTCGTGCTACTCTTATACATGGGACATAAAAATGGATTGGGGCTTGTTTGATAAGAATGCCGGAGAAAATACTTTCCTAAGAGAAGAAATTGTATATTCCTCTACTGTAAGCGAACGATATTCAATTATTTTAAATTCTGTTGTCGTATCGAAAATAAGTCAAATTTTTATTTAGGGTTTCTATTACTTCGCCATCGTTGAAGATCTACTATTACGTTTTAGTTGGGCTTTATCGTTTTATGTTACAGAAATGAAATATTTAAGTGGAGATATTATGACGTCTATAACTGGTATTTTAGAAGTTTTTCGGTATGATTGATGATTTGTTATTTGTATTTATTGTAATTGAAATTAAAAATATTGTACACTTACAGCCGTTTTGTTTGGAATTTCTTCCGTTTGGAGAACGAGCACTTAAATAACTGCGGTAAGTTCCGTGCTGTGCGCGATATTTCTATCGCCCCTATAGATTCGTCAGATCAAACTCAAATATTACGTATGATGGACGAACCGGATGGCGTTATTAATCGTTATACAAAAACCAATCGCCCGAAGCCTAAAAAATCAAAAGATCCCGAAAAGCGCAGTCTTTTACAAACTCGGGGAGGTTCTTTACAAGATCTTACTATCGATATAGATGGCACTAAAAAACTATAAAACGAACAACTTCATGGTGTTTAAGTAATTAACAAATTAATTATAATTTATTTTAGTTCAAAACAAATAATTTACGACTTTAATTTAATTTTAATATTTCTAGTTTAATTGCAATATGATTCTTCCTATATTTCCATTAACATAAATATTGTGCAGTACTTAAGAAAAGACACAACAAAAACCTTTAAAATGCCATAAACTTAAATGTACATTTTAAGGCAGTATTACTTAAAACCTAATCTAAACAGTGATCCTCATGTTTTCAAATCCAATTGATATCACCACTAAACATTCCTAAATTTCATACAAAATGTGAAAACTAACTGAAAATTAACCTGTATTTTTTGTTTGTTTTGTTCCTTCCTCCTAAAAAATGTATTTTGTATGTTTTTTTTTTTTTTTTTTTTTTTGGTATTTGTAATCTAATTTCGATTTTGAGTTCTAAATATAAGTGATAAAGTCAATGTTTATATTACAAGTTTTGTTACAAAACTTGGCTCATTTTATTGATGAGCTCTAAAAATTAATTATACAATACATATTACAATTATTGATACAAATAAAACAACAAACTTTAATTTACATTTACAATAAAACTAATACTAGTGTAATATTAAGTAAGAAAAATTAAAAGAAATAAAAATAACTAAAATATGTATGAAACCTATTAAAATCAAAAATGTAATGAAAGCAGTTTTTGCAAAATGTAATCGTTATACCGAAAGATAAGGTATCGTAAAATCTGTTAAAACATTATTTTTTGTGTTATGTCCTAACGCGGTCTATAGCTTATAAATGAAAAATAACTCTTGGCAAATGTCTCACGCGAGTGGTCTTATACGTTTAGAACGTTCGTAAAATTCTACCTTTTTTCACGTGTCCAAGATCACGGCTAAGGTAAAATTGTATCGGGCCCATAACAATTTCCGTATTTTCAGCAACCTGACTTGTATTATGCTTTTATTGAATTAGAATTGTGATCTTATTTCTACATGTGTATTCGAATATTACCGATTGAAGCCACACCTTAATATTCAAAGTCAATTTTCTTGTATGATTTGAATACCCTGGATATATTTTTTAATACATTTTATAAATTAATTTTATAAAACAGAAATAAAAATAAAAATAAGATTTGTATAAATATTACTTTTTTAAAAGCTTAACTCGTATATTTTCTAATATGAAATTTACCGAAAAACTGAACGCTCATCTGACACCAGAATGGCGCCAACAATATATTTCTTATGCAGTGAGTATAGCGTTGATGATACTTTTAAACATCACTAGAAATTCTTTTGTAATTAACTATTGAAGGAACTTAAAGAAATGATTTTATTATCTCTGGAGAATGCACCAACTGTAGCAACGTCTTCCAGTCGATTTGTGCAAAATTATTTTGCGAAATTCGAAGAAGATTTTATGTACGAATGCGAGAAAGAATTACGAAAAGTTAATACGTTCTATGCTGAAAAATTGGCCGAAGCTTCAAGACGTTATGATGTATTGAATACAGCTTTGGACGATGTAATCGGTGAGTTTCGTTTAAGAGTACGTACCGAATCACGCTTAACTTTACATCAGAATGAGGGAAAAATAAAACCCAAGCAGAAAAAGGCTACGACTAGAGATTTAAAAAATGCCTTTAGCGAATTGTATTTAAGTTTGGTGCTGTTGCAGAACTATAAAATGCTAAACCACACGGGTTTCCAAAAGATTTTAAAAAAACATGATAAGGTATTAAGTTTGAATTAAAAGTTGACATTTGAAATGTTTCTTTAGCTGAGGTGCACTGTTCTAGCTATTGAGTAATAATAAAGGCAAGAAATGGTTTGAGGAGTACGTGGAAGAGGCATATTTCTATAAAAATAAAGACTTGGAAAATCTAATGCGAGAGGTTGAAAATAATTTCACAGAGTACTTGGAAAGCGGTGATCGGGCCCAGGCTATGAAACGTTTGAGAGTGCCTCCGCTGGAGGAAGCTCAAGATGTAGCAACCGTATTTCGAGTGGGTCTTTTCCTAGGAGCATTTATTATAATGCTGTGCTTTATCTTAATAATAGGTATGCTCTAGCTTTTATCTCCTTTTGAGGTTTATAATTTCTCTCTATAAACCTTTTATTACCATTAGCTCTTTTCGGGGACGCTGAACGAATGGATATTCATATACATGATCTTATTTTATTTCGCGGCCCATTTTATGTGGTCATGTACTTATTTTTAATAGGCATTAATGTGTACAATTGGCGTCGATTTGGTGTGAACCATATATTGATATTCGAAATAAATCCGCGCCAACATTTAACATATTCGCACATATTGGAATTACATGCTGTTTTTGGCGTCATATGGTGCTTATGCTTGCTTGGCTATGTTTATGCCGATTATCTAAACTTGCCACATTTAGTGTTTCCACTAATATTCGTAACTATATTGGTTGTTTTCCTTTTGAATCCTTTACCGATATTTCATCGAAATGCCCGTTCATGGTTTTTGAGACTATTGGTGAGTGTTTTTTTTAGGCTTTTATAAAGAGTGGCTTCTCTTAAATATGGGCACAATCAGATGAATTAAAAACTCAAGATTCCGATTTTGGAAGAATTATAATTTAAGGAACCAGTAGTGCGTAGTGCTTTGTTAGTGGCAGGACGACCATCTAGAATTTAAGGGGGGCCATTCTTTACTAATTGAAACTTGTATTCATTTTTATGTATGTTTTATATCTTAAAAGGGTCGTGTTGTAGCCGCTCCATTTTATCCAGTAGGTTTTGCAGATTTTTGGTTTGGTGATCAACTCAATTCTATGGTTTCCTGCATTTTAGACTTCAAATATTTCCTGTGTTTTTATGTACATAACCATAGCTGGAGTCAAAACTATGAAGCTAGTAAATGTTTGGAAAGTGATCATATTTGGAATGCTGTAGTGCGGTGTTTACCATCTTGGTTTCGTTTTGCCCAGTGTTTAAAACGGTATAGTGTTACAGGTCAGGCATATCCCTTTCTAGTTAATGCTGGCAAATATGCTTCATCATTTCCAATGGTTGTGTGCTTAACGCTATTCAAACTATACAAAGGTAAGAGAAGCTAAGATCTGAAGACATATTCTATTCAATACCTTTAATTCTAAATATTTCCAATTGAAAACTGGCTGAAATTAATTTCTATTACTTTTACAGGAAACTACGAACATACTTTTCAAAGTCCTTTCGTTTGGCTATATATCGTAACAGCTTTTATACAAACTTTTTACTGTTGTTGTTGGGATATTTTAGTCGATTTTGGTTTGTGTCAAACATTGGGCAAGAATGTGTTTCTTCGAACGCAGATCATATACCCTGCGGGATTCTATTATTTTGTTATTGTTGAAAATATTTTATTACGATTTTCTTGGGCTGTATCCCTGTACTTAGTCAACGCTAATTATCTTAGCTCCTATCTAATGGATACTATGACAGGTTGCTTGGAAATCATAAGGTAATTTGTTAAAAATAATAAAAACACTATCGCGGTTGTTATGGAATCTAATTGATTTCAGAATCAGATATGAAATCTTCAAAAAAAAAAAAAAAAAAAAGAAGAATAATGAATTTGATATTATAAAAAGCGTTCGAATCAGAATTATAATTAGAATTTGGTGTTATGGAATGCAATGTTATCCTTATTTTTAACTGAAGTTGTATCAACAAAAAGAGGACTATTAAAATGTATGTATATTGACATATGTATGCATACGTGTTTAGCTATTGCTATTTATTATCATTGATTCTATAAATTCAAAATGGAAACATTTTATATTGGCTTTGCAATTTCATTTTATATTCTTTGGCGCTCATAAAATAGTGGTGTGCACACCAATCACTGAAATCTGCCTTTTAGCATCAATATTCCGAGCTGAAGTGCGCCCAGTATAAAACTAAAACTCCCCTGTACGGTTTAAATTCCATGCTCGCAATCTTCTAATTAAATCTTCTTGTTGAACGATCGCTAGGAATTCCTTTATATTATACTGACTAGCCCTGTTTATACTTTACAAGAGTGTATCGTGACTTGATCAGGGAACCGGGAATCTAGGGTTCGTATTATCGTATCAATGATACAAAAAATTACAAATTAAAGTATCCTTTTCTGTTAAAAAATAAACAAGTTTTCGTCTACAGCCAATCAATCTAATTTTTTTCGCATAATTTAAATCAAGTGTTTTATTTTTTTGAATGAAAGTGCCAAACAGATAATTCGTCTATGATTTTTGTTTTTTTTTAACTAATCACGATCCGAGACGGTTTTATGACATCAATTCAAATCAGAATCGATTTTCAATTCAGATAAAGAACAATTTTTACCTGGTTTCCATAACAACGCTGAATATATCACCAATAATCTGCGAACTTAATAGAAAAAAAAAAAATGTTATAATTTCTAATGCGGTAGGTAAAGTTTAAAATATGTGGCAGGTGAATCATGATCCGTCGCCAAAAACTTTAGCGGTCTGATACCGCTCAGCCCTACTTTTCCACACACAGTTCTTAATATAGTACATATTACTCGTATAGATCAGTATGAAAATGTATACAAAATATTAATTGTAGATAATACTTATACACATAAAGTCAAATATAATTGACTCATAACCACATTTCTTGATTTTTACATTCTTCATGAAAAAAATAGGCGCTACATTTGGAACTACATACGCTTGGAGAACGAACACTTATTCAATGTGGGCCAATTTCGTGCTGTACGTGATATATACATAAAGCCTATTAGGAAAGGTAAAACTACTGTAGAAATAGAGAAAATGATGGATAAACAAGATGGTGTCTTAAATCGCTTCCCTAAGGAATTGACTGGCATTTCCACAATGGATGGTGATGACGATGATGCAGACGATTATGACTGAATAAAGTAAAGAAGTAAAACTTGGATTTATTTAAGGCATATTTAACATAGAATAAGGAATAGATTTAAGAAATATTTTCAGCAACACCGGATACTAAAGCTGTGCCTCTAAGAATCCAAAAATCGGGTGGCAACGAGCTCTCCAAAAGTATTGACAAAATAAAATTAGAGGAGTGACCGGTTGTGGATAGAACACCAGATCTTGCTTGAGTTTTGTATAAAGGCGCTTCATAGCGTATAATGTTTGCTACTTTGAGGCAGGGTATAAAACGTATTGTTGGTAATCTTGAATATAAAACACCAAGTCTAGCATCACACAAGCCACCCTTTTCAAGTATCCATTCGGCTGCCTCTACAAATATTCCATGAACATTTATTGATGACTCCGTCGTCTTGGGCATAAGCCCATACAAATCTTGGACCTTTTAATAAATGAAATATTATTGTATAGTGAGTAATTGATGTAAAATAAAAAATAGTAAAATAAAGTTACCCCTTCGTTGTTAAGTCTCCTTTCAAAGAAATCCTGTTGTACTAGAACATTATCCAAAACCTTGAAATCTATTTTTAGTTCATCTATGGGTAGAACCTTTTTTCGGGCATAAGTTTGTAATATGCCCGTTAAAAAGGATTGGGGAAAATAAAAACCGCTTATCCAGAAAGATCTCGGATTTCCTTCGTTAACCCAGTTTTGTATAAAATCGATGCGCCTTTGAAAATCTGCTATGTAACTAGGCAAAGGTTTAATGGAGAGAAAACTTTTCTTTTCCCATAGTTTTGGTACCAAATTAGCCAATAAAGATTGGAAAACCTCTTCGAGCTCCTCTGACATTACCACTAAACCCTTAATTGCTTTTCTCAAGTTTACTAGACTGCTGTGGATTAAGCGCAGAGAATTGTTATAACGATCAACCTCTTGTACCAACACTGTGGTAAGAGAGGGCAGTTGACCTTTGGCATCAATCTATTGTGTTAAAAATAAAGAATGCATGGATATCACACAACTTTGTTTTTTTTTTACATAAAAATCATGAACATTACCGTAACCAGGGTAGGATTTAGAACTTCTCTAGTAATGTTCTCGGCCAAGGTTTCTTGGATTTTGGTTATGACTTCTAAACATAAATCATTTTCTTGAGCCTGACCCTCATCAGCTGATGACCTGGGTTGTCCGACTAACAGAGTACTGATGAAGAAATTTGTTTCTTTAGTTTGAAATACTAAATTGGCGTTTTCGTTCATGCCAAATATTTCAGGATCCTCTATGGTAGGAAAAAGTTGTACATATTCTCTGTATTCCTGTAGGGTTGGCTTGCGCGGATCACGATAATAGGGATCGCCACGACAATATTTATAATCGGGATCCAAGATCTTCTCAAAAGTAAACATTTTCAATACGGTTCTCAGGCAACGTTGATCCCAAGAATCTGTTACGCGGCCACCCCAAGTGATTTCACCATTTATGTAGTAAATAGCATCCCAAGGTATTTTGCGTTCTTGTATGCGATTTATAAAGAAATCTAGAGTTTTGAGACCACATTCTCGATCGCTCTCATTGAACTCATAGGTAATGTTCCAACCCAAAGGACCGAATTTACGTCTTTCCAAGAGCACTGCATGGAACACACATAAACCAAATACTATAGCCCGCCACTTGCTCTCCAAAACGTGTTCTTCAAAATACTTTACATTAATATCGGCCAAGGCTCCCAAAATATTGGCTTTAATGCCTTTTGGCGGCTCGTTGGTAACTTTTACGGAGTTTTGTAAGACACTTATGGGAAAACTTTTTTGTGGCATGGATGACAGGAATAAACGAAAGCTTTCATGGGCTTTAGTAATGCCCAATGTAATGTTGCGTACAATGTCCTCCATTTGACCCATCCAAGATGTAGCCAAATGGCAATTTTGTAGAAATACCCAGTGGCCTAAGCGTAGACTTTTATCTATTAAGCTTTCTGCAAGGGGCCCTTGACCTTGACCCAAGGATATCGAATAGAACTTGTCCATATATTGCATTTCCTCGGCAAATCTTAGGAAATTTGCCATAGGATCTGAGCCACTTGAGAGTACAAATATTAAAGGTGTTACATTTGAGGTGTCCAGGTACCTAAAAACCGAATGGGATCAAGTAATTAAAAATAATTTTTAATATTTGGATTCAATGCCAAACTTACACGACTTTTAGTTGACTGCCTTGAGCCGAAACTTCAGTGAAATAAGGACCTATGGTCGCTCTTAAATAGACGACAACGTTAAGCAAAAATCGATCTCTTCTAAAGACGCTGACAAGCATTAATTTTTGGAAATTCGTTAGTCTGAGGTTCCAATAATCTGTAGCATTACCCGTTGCATTCGCAAAACGGAATTCCTAGAATAATTTTTTAAATTAATTTCCTTTCATATGCGCGTATTCCGTGTTTACATTGCCTCAATTCAATTTTAATTACCTCTTTATTGCTTTCAATTTGCACAAAGAAGGGTGTTTGCACTTTATCGGAGAAGCCCTTAAACGTGGGGAAATTATCCTCCAAATATAAGCAGGCGTCCCATTCAGCGTCACTTAATTTAACATTTGCCGGCTTGGCTTTCTCTTTTACAGAACCAACTACTCCTCGCGTAAGGAAACTGAATTCTTGTTGACTTACACGTCCCTCTTGTTTCTCTATAGCTAAGGAGAGTAGAAAGCTGAAAATCATTTTATGATTTTCAAATAGGCCTCTAGAAACATTATCGTATATGGCCTTTAGTTCATCCAATTTCAGTTGAGCTATACGTTCTTCGGTATCCATTTTGGGATGATCGACTCTTATAACAGCGCAAAAGATTTGTGAGAAATATTTTAAACTATACTGATACATCGGATCTATGTCCGCTAAACTGGCAACAACAAAATAAAGTATGGCTCCGCGTGATGCCAAATTGCGATATTTCTCTCTGGTAGCCGTTATAACCTTTTCAGTTTCTTCCGTATCAATTAAACGTGTGGCAATAATCAAAGAGGTTTCCTTAAAGAGAAGACAAACGGAAATAACTTTGTGTGCCTTTAAAAGGTTTATACGCTTACCTTTGCATCATTTAGAGTTTCAACCAGTTCCTCATCATCCAGAATATTACCCTTGGAATGGAATAAAAGTTTTAAAACTTTATCTTCTAAAGCCAAAAGTTGTTGTTTATCGCTGTTGATTTTAACAACCAAATCATTTCGTTGCTTCTCTAATGCAGGTAATTCAATGGCCACAACATCTCTGAAAATATATGAGAAACAAAATGTAAAATTTTGTTTCGGATCCGACCAAAAATTATATAAAACGATAGGAAAATCGATCGAAAGATCCACTTCAGGATGTTGGCTTGTCTGCAAATACTCGCCACACTCGTATATCACATATGTATGTGTAGTTAAGGAGCGAGCGCACATCCAAAAGTCAGAGAAAGGTTGTTGAACATTCTCTGATTAAATCTCCGATTCTCTCATCCTTCGTAAGGATAACGCTGCCGCAGTCAGTGTGGCTATATATAGAGGAACTTTTCTATAGTCTGCGGACTGGACAATTTCCAATCGATAATACTTTTAATTTTCTTTTCTTTTTACGAAATTGTATAAATTATTATTAAAACATTACATCCTATTAATACTTACGACAAGAGTTGATCTTCCAAACCACTTTCGGTAACCAAAAAATTGACTAACGTTACGTTGATACAGATTTCGGGTAAATAATGGGGATTGGCCAGTTTGGTAGTCATGTACAATTTGAAATTGTCATCGTAGTCTATAATGACATCACCCAATTTAAGATAAGTGCGACCTTCAAAAACATAAGTTTCTCTTTGCAACACTGGCCTAATCGAAGGATCAATATTTTCACTTATGTCTTCTAAGAGGACAGGATATCCCTGTCTTATGCAGTTCTCTATAACTCTCAGTAAGCTACCATCGGTCATTTTAAGAATGTGCAAATTATTGTTCTTTTCCATATTACGAATCCAACGGTTTGCCTGTTCCTGAGGGTCTATCATAAGAGGCCATCTTAAGGCTCTGGTAGCATAGAGGCCATTCTCCACGGATATATCATCTTTGGGAAGACCATCCATAGTCCATTGGCGTATTTCATATGGATCACCCAGAACCTTTAGTAAATGAAATTCACCACTAGAGGGGATTTTCTGTTCTCTACATTTGATCACCCATTGTGAAGTAAGTTCATTGCGGTATTCGGTTGAAAAAGCGCCCAAATAGGCAACACAAGCGGTTGCAACCAAAACATCGCCGGGTACGCAAGCCAGTTCTTCTGTTAACATCTTAAATGATACATTTCATAGTAAAATGATATGTACTATTATTGGTATTTAGATGGTTAAATCGATAGTTATACCTGAACCGTTTCTTTCCAACGAACTTCTTCATCGGATAAGGCCGATGTTAAACGACCTGCCCGATTTATGCGTCCATAAGTGAGATCTACTGCATCCTGTACAACTTTAAATTCACGACTTTTCTGATCAAGATTATCTTTAAGGGCTTGAATTTTAGCCTCAACCGCTGCCAACTCTTGTTGTTTGGTTCTTAAAACGGCCATTACGCCTTTCAGTTCTGCCTCAGCCATCTCTTTACGTCGAATTTTTGGTTCCACAACTTTATAGACTTTGGCAAATTTGTCCATGGCTATAACCCATAAGCTGACAGATTTGGCCACTTTAGAAACTTTTTCGAATTTCTAACAAAAAAAAACAAAAAGGTAGTTTTAGAATGGTTTTTTGAAATTGGTAATCGTATTGGTCACTGAATATTTCTTAAATATGTTTTCAACTTACAGCCGGCACAAAATCTTTATGGGTAATATATTTGTTTACTTTCTTCAGGGTTTCGTCTTTAATGTGCTCCTTGTCGAATTCAAACAGACGCTTTATGAAATTCACATCTGCCATTATACCCTTAGCCGAAGCCCAGGTGGGCCTTAAAAGAATAAAAAAAAACGTCAATTCTGTTTATAAAGAAGTATTCCATATGTAAGCGTACTTGGCACCCAGTAATATGCAGACAGCTTCCATAACAAATTGAACTAAAGCGGGTGGTGTGGTAAACGATTTTAATTCATTGATATCAGCCTTGGTGAGACCTTTAAGAGCATCTTCAGCCTCTTTTAGAGCCGGCATGGCAATTTCTAAATCTTTATTGGCATCCTCGGCCATGGCCTCACATACAGCTGCTTTTTCTTTAGCATTGGCTTCGTCACGCATAACACCCTCTTTAACCTGATCAGCCATTTTGGTATCCACCGCTAGCCTATCCAATAGAGACTTCATAGTCGCTGATTTTTCATCCAATTCAGGCACCATAACCTCCAGTTCTTTTTGCATAACCGTTATCTATCGGATTAAACGACAAGAAAGAAATAATTTTATTTATTTGGAATATCTGTAGAGCTATGGTTAGGCTAACATACTATATCATTAGTCTGCAATATCTTATTTAAGCCATTCGCAATTCTTTTGCGTTTATTTTTAATGTCCTCTTCTTTATTTTTCAACAGGCTTTGGTAGAGTTTCAACAGCTCCAAATAACTGCTGGGCGTTGTGTAATAATGACGTTTCATTTCCTTGTAAAACTTTTCTGAAGCATCTTCCACGGTCTGCAATGATTATGAAAATTAAATCATCATAGGCGCACAAAACAATAACGTTCGCTAACGCTTTAATAAGTCTTTTACCTTATGCATGAAGACGGTAGTTGTGGCCATAGCTTTACATTCTTCTGGTGTGGAGGTAATTTTCGCCAGTAAGCCTAAGGCTACTGAGTATAAGGCCTCAGTAGGCCAGTTACTAAACCAATCTATTGTTGTACAATTTACCAAAGAAGGAAACATGCGGCATCTACGACGGAACGCATCACCCACTGGAGACATCGAAAGTACCACATGTAAATTATTACGCACACGATTTATAAAGAACTTGTAGATGGCATCACGATTACAACCCTTTCAATTTGGAAATAAAGAAAATTTTTTGTGTAAAAAGAAAAACATCCACACAATATTTATTTCAACTCGATTACTTCTTTCATGGCAGTATTGCAGGGTTCTCGAGCATCCAGTATAACCTTTTCGTATTCATCACCTTCGAATAGGTTCGGTACTTCTCCCGAGTTTAATAGGTTATTGATATCTTCTAGAAATTCCTCTTCAACAATTTGGGTATCAATCATTAGAAAAACAAGAGGAGTATTATCAATCTAAAAAATATACAACAGAAATAACGATAAATAGGTTACACTGCGATCAATGGTAATTATATTTCAGATTTATTCGTCCTTATCACAGATATCTGGCATAAGATCTTTTAGTAAAACTTAAAACAATAGAGATACACTAGATTAGGTACATATGTAACCCTCTAATCCCATGGCTCTAGGTAGTATCAAAAGGTTATCTTTTGAACTGTGGTGGATAAGTGGGTTGCAACATATTAAGCACTTAATACAGGACATTTATTAAACGGGTGTGGAGACTGCAGTGAATAAATATGACAGGTAACTGCGAATAAAATAAGCTATTGAGAATGTCTGTGTGCCAATTATTTTCTGAGTTATAAGGAACAATATTCTTGACACAAGTAATCGAAATCACAGATCGATTTTTAATTATCAATCAGATTTTTGTTTCAGTGAAAAAAGCAAAATATTTTTATTTTAGTTGTGGATATCAATAACAAATACTTACACCCGCTTGACGATAAATATTTCTGAGATCTTCGTGAAAACCATTGAGATCATAATTTCGTTTCAGTTCTATTTGCGCACATTTATATTCATTGACATGGGCTGCCAATTTTGTTAACGACTGTTTGCCCATACCAGCTACACCCACTAATAAGCCATTGCCACGATCGCTTCTTAACAGACGAGCCAAACGTACGGTATGTTCTAAAGCATCTTGAAATAAGATCAGGTTCATTCTTTTGCCCGTCATTGAATTGTAATCCTCCACATAATCCATTAAAATACTTTCCAACTTAACGGGATCTTTAATTTCTTCATATACCCGCTCGGCTTTAGGTTTACCAAAAACCATAAAATCTCCGTAAAGTATGGGAGGCTCTTCAGTGCGGTAGACATGCTTTTTGAAATGCTTAAGACACACTTCTTCCATAATTTTGTTAAATGCTGTTTTATCCTGATCATTTATTAGACGATCGTGAAATACTCGAGTGGTTTCGTGGTAAAACAAACGTAACACTTGCATTTCCATATTGTAATGCAGACTGCTGGCCTGTAAAATACCCTGAATGCACTTCGACAAGTCTCGCAGATTAAAGATATAATGGGACTTATCGGGAGTGGGTAGCATTTCTTTGGCAATGCGCATATAAACATCAACACAGGCATTAACAATGGGTGTGGATAGAGGTCTTATAACAGAGGAGAAATCACCTAAAAATCTATTCAAAAATAAAATACAATTAAATGTATATGTATGTAGGTGAAGGAACTCTATGGTTTACCCAGTTAAAATACCATCAAAAATTGCAGTTAAAATCTCATCATTTGGTTTGGGTAGAGTCAATAGAGCAAAATGTCGAACAAAGCGTGGCGTTAAGGGATTTCTACCACCACCAGGTGGTGCACAAGCGCAACCCAATACCACATCTATAATTTCTTTCCAGAATAATTTTTCACGATCATAAAAGCCTTTAAAGTCCAAAAATTGCCTAAAAATTACAAACATAAATACAATTTCTGATTCGTATCCTACCCCCTTCGTTGGCGGGCAATGTTATAAGGTTACCTCAATAATTCAATAGCTGGCTGGCTGCCATATGTATCCAATTTGGGCATATTGACATCATCGATAAATACAATAACCGTTTTACCAATAGGTGCTCCTAATTGAGTACGTTTACGTTTTTCCAAAGGACCTTCAATCATTTCTTGTGTCCGTATACTGCTAGTTTGAGCTGAAAAATTTATTTGTACCGGTACAACGGAACCCTGCATAAGTTTTTTCAATGTGGATACGGCTAAAACTGTTTTACCCACTCCCGTATCACCGGTAAACATAACTGGGTAACTACGTTTAAATAATAATTCCGTAATATAACTGAAATAAAAGAAAAGAAAAGAAAACAAAACAAAACATGACAATATAATAAAGTTAACGTGGCTTATGGGCTTTAGCCCAATGCAACAGCATACATTTTTGGTTCGATAAACCCATTAAATGATTTGTTTACTGAAAATCTTACCCATATTTGGTAGTGTCGACTGTTGGAACCTGCATATCGAAATATTTATCTTCTGGATTAAAAATGAACGTATCCACTATAGTGGACCAGGACTCCCATTTGCGTGTTGTCATATTAATTCTATAGTCCCAAAGGGAACCCTCCTTTGGAAAGCTTTTAAAAATAAAAATTAAATGAAATATTCCTCTTTGGATTTGTTGAAATGTAAGCACTCACCTAACGTGGGGTTTTGTTGACATATGCTCTTTTAAAAATTGTTCGAATTTAATCTTATCATTGTCCCGGAAATTCGAGGATTGAGACCAAAGGGCACACCATATAAACATTTTGTTCAACAGTGATTTGTATTCCTTTTCATTAAAGTCATGCCAGGTGATTTGTTCAATCAATGATAATAACAATTCCAAGCATAAGAATACTTTGGAACTGGTTACTTGGCTTATTACGGCATTACCATATTTTTTTGCCAGATCCAATAGAGATTGAAAGTTTTGTTCAAATAATTCGTAAAGATAGTTCAGTTGGGCTGGTTGCATTTTCTTAGTTACAGTTCCAGCTGCCCAGGAATCTAGCAAGGGTAACCAACCCAGATCATCGGGATCTACATAAACCATGCCACATCGAGAGACTGTGGCCGGAGAGGCCTGTACCAGATCTTGTACCTCAAATACCATATGAACCCAAGCAGTCAGTTTAATACGTTCCGAATTGGCTAAGCAAAGCATTTTATTATCATCCAGTACGGTATTCAAATTTTCTATCCAAACGGCATCAACGGGACCATCGTTAACAATCCATTGGTGTATTTCATCTAGAAATGTAATCAAACAACATTTTTATGTGGCTCTTGAAACGAATTTCATCAGCGACCAAAAAATAAGAAAACTATTTGGCCATTAATTATGGTCTTTATTACCTTCGACATTTACCGCAGTTCTTACTGCCAGGCCTAGCAGTCCATCTTGCCATTCTAAAGTTTTCGGATTAACATAACCGTATAATTCATTCATGGAGACCGCCTTTGGATTCATGCACTGTATGACTACGGGTCTAAAATGGGGCCCAGCAACTCCATTGTCAAATAAATTTCCCAAAGCAAATTCTAATGCATGTAAAACAGTAGACTTGCCACCTCCGGTGGGTCCCACCAACATAACACCCCATCTCACACACATGGTCTCATACAGTTGTATACATTTGCGCAAAGTAGCGGTGACCGGCTGTAAATTCTTCTGGGTCAAGCCCAAGACTATACTTTCTTCTAACTCAACGTGGGAAGAATCTGGTAACTCGACACCGGGGAACAAATCACCCAAAATGCCTAAGAATAGCATGGCATCATCTACTAAAAATTTTGGTATATTTGAATCTTTAAGAGCTGCTATTAAAGTTATGTCTTCCCTCTGATCGGGTGAGGCTCGCTTCAAGGCTCCAGCCATGACCAACACAGACTTGACGGCTCGCATACCAAAATCATAGTGGTTTTGCTGGCTTAATTGTTCGGAGCAAAGTTTATACATTTGTACCATTTTTTGGGCCAAATTTTTGGGATCTTCAAAACCCTCAGAGTATAAAATAACTTCAGCAATGAGAGCATAGTCGGGTACCATCATGGATATAGGACGGAATAGAGCCTTCAAATTGTCGGGAAGTTCGGTACGGCCGGCATAACCGGGATTCATCGTTATAAAAACAGCACAGGATTTATTGAGTTTTATTTCACGACCCTCGAAATTAAATCTGAAAAAGGGAGTTACAAAGTTAAGTTTTCATTCCATACACTGATTGCCATTGTCCAGTTCCGTGAATTTAGTCAATTATTTTCATTCTTGTTCAACTTACCTCTTGGCATTTATAACCTTAGCATTTCGTATTGTTATCAATTGTTGAGCAATTACCGATAACACCTCGATGTCGATGCGATTGAACTCATCAAAACAACACCAAGCGCCACACTGGGCTAAGCCCGAGAAAAATCTACCCATCATTTTATAATCCAAACCGTCTGAGCAATTAAATACGACACATTGTTTAGCTACCGATTTGGCCAAATCTTTGGTTGTCTCTGTTTTGCCAGTACCAGCAGGACCGGCCGGAGCACCACCCAAATCCATTTGCACAGCACCCAAAAGACATAAATAACAGCGATCTGTTAACGGAGTCAATACCAATACACCACCGGCTCCTAAATATTCATAATAATAGGGCACCGTTGCCGATGTCATACGGGCATAAACTGTATCAGTATCATTACACCAATAAAAACGTAACATTTTCAGCCAATCGAAATCAGTACTAAAAATACATATAAAATACAAGCGAATATCATATCGATTTCCATAACGTTTAAAAATAGGAAACCATAATGAGTATAGTCGTTTAAGGTTTAGGATAAGATACATACCATACATACATATGTAGATAACAACGGTAACGAAATGTAGTAAAAGTGGTGAAGTATTAGTATTGTTTAATGTATGGATGCATCCATTATGGACGCTATAAAAGGTAATAGCGATCAGATACGCCATTAATGTAATAAATATTTGAATGCACGGAAAAAATATTTTTTTTTAAACAACTGTTCCTGCTTAGGCAGGGTATTTTGAATAAATTTGCAAAGTTAGTTGAACGAAGAGAAGAAGGAGAATTAGTATGTATAATAATTACGAATACTGGTCACTTATTACCCGGAAATTTGTATGATTGTAGGGATCAATGCAAGCGATAAGAATGTGTAGTTACGTAACGACAAGTATACTCATCATAAATAACAAAAAAAAGAAATTTTTCAAAAACGCTCAAGACATACGATTTGTAAACATTTTTATCGATTAGCAATCGCACCGAGTCTTTGGCATGTACATCGATAGTTATGAGGGCAGATAAAACTTTTCTAACCAAGCTGGTAATATTTTGCCTACTTAACGCTGCCAGGGCAGCTAAATTCTTCAAGCACTTGACTTCGAATTGTTTCATGAGGCCTGCAATTTTATTATCATCGTAGCGTGGATTATCAAATATCGCATGAATATCACTGGCCCACTGTTGTTGGGATATGGTTAATGCCACCTGATTGGGATGGTCTTGGAACCATACATCTCTTTCTTTATTGGGATAGCACTGGTAGCCAAAGCGCATAGCACGTTTAACTGAGGCAAACATGCCATCTTCCACTTTGCTAAGCCACTCTTCGACGGCACCTCGTGCTTTGAGACCTTTTTGGAAAAACAACTTTTCACCCTCGGGCGAAATAAAGGCCAATATATCGTTAGTGGATATCATACGACCGGTGCCATCATCTTTTTGGCCAAATTCTAAACGGTGTATGGCATCAAAACATTTACGCAAATGTGGTTGAACAGCTTGTGGTACACGCGTTTGAGCCAAAATCTCCAGCAGTTCACCATTAGAAAGAAAGTAAAACCTGTAAAAATCAACAGATCAAGAAATCATATTCCGAAATCCAAAATTTGATTTTTTTTACCTGGGAAAAACTACTCTCTTCACTTCGAGATAGGCTTCTAAGCCTCGTGTTATTAAATCTAGCAAACCATTGTTTTCAACTAGAAGATCGTAATTGTCCTTTGAAGACATGACTGGCAAAGCCAATGAAATCTTTTTCGATGTACGTAATAATTCCTTGAAGCTTTTATCGACGGCAAAAAACATTTTAGCTTCCTTGGGCAACTGCCTCTGAATATCCGGTGAGGCAAAGATGGCCTCTAAATACATCCAAGACGTTTGACAATCCATCCAAACCTCTAAAATGAAATAAATTTCGAATAAAATGATAATTTCCTAAAGTTTTAAGGAGATCTCAGCACCCGGAACCAACCTAATGTTTTTCCAAACTGTTCCAATAGTGAAATCCATTCATCGACTTTATTCTTAATGGGTGCCACATATTTTGAAGCTGCAATGGTATTTATATTTACATTGGCATCGTCTAAAACGGTTTGCAATTCTTCAGTGCCGGCCAGTATGAAAACATCCTTTTGATCATGATAAACAACAATTGCGAGTTCTTGTTCTTTCCACACTGCATCAATGGCTTTAAGCATATTCTCTAGTTGAGCTTCTCCCGTAGCCTGAGAAGATATTTCCATAAGAGAATTGGCGATTTCTTCGTCAAATGCGTTTTGCTCAGCATAGGTGGATAAAAAGATGTTTTCCTCTTGATAGAATTTTCTACCCAGTAGGCTTTCAATTTCAGTCCAGTGACGCTAAGAAGGAAGTTATTGTTCTGTTGTTATGGTTTTCTGATCTTAAGCAATTGCAAAATATATTACCGCTCTAAAGTTGTTATTCCTTAGATAACCGATAACCGGTAGTTTAAGTTTGAAGTCCTCGGCCGCTTGTTTCAGTTCCGGTACTATATTATTGGGTGGTAAATATTTTTCAAATTGCATACAATTCTTAATTGTCTTTATCGTTAGATCGGTTAGCTCATTGACCACCAACGTATTAAACTCTGAGGTAGTCCAACGCTTGTAGGCATCCTCCCATTCCTCAACGGAACTATGCAGATGTTGTCTCATACGTATTTCCGTAAATGTTTGATCCATTTCGGTATACATGGTTATATCGATCTGATAAATAATGTGATAGAATGTTAAGAAATATAACTCGACTGGTTAAAAAAAAAAACTATTTCAATAACGAATTACAGCAAAGACAAGCTATGGCATCTTGAAAAAAAAAATATGAAATGTGAGAATACATTTCATTCGCTGTCTTCATCAGCAGTCTTCTGGCAAAAGTAAATAAAATTGCTATAAAAAGCTTCCTATATTTGCCGTTCGAAAACAGCGTTATAATGTAGTTTCCACCACTCATGGATAACTTAAATACACTCCACATGGGTGGTGTAATTCTAAAGGGCATAAAAGGTATGCAAAGAAATATGTTTTTTTTTTATGAAAAATATGTTTTTTTAATTTTTTTGCATTGGATAATGCATTGGATACACACCACATGGGTGGTGTAAGAAGCTAGACTGTAATTCTAAAGGGCAAGTAAGTATGCATAATAAAGACATCTTTTTGCATTAAATAAGAAATTGCAGAGCTTATTCGTTTCAGGCCATCAAATTAACCAAAAAAATGCATTACACGAATTCTAGATCCAAGATTACTTAAATAGAATTTACAATATCAACTCTGAAAACCATAAAGTTACCTTAAACTCCTTCTGATAACTGATAAATTCCGCCGCCTGTTCATGCAAATGTTGCAGGCGAGTGTAGAGTGAATTTAACTTTGATTTAACAAATTCACGACTGGAATTTTTCTAAATTGACGAGAAAACAGAAAGAAATTAATGAGGAAATATTACAATTTCTAGTGAATAAAATGGATGGCTTACATCCAACAGTGATGGATCTTGAGTTTCCAAAAATATTTCATGTGTATCCTTAAATATAACTTCAATATCCTTGTTCATGCACTCTTCCAGTGTGGCAATAAATTCATTTCGTTTAGCTTGTACTTCTTTCAGTTTGTCATTGGTACGATTGACCAAATCTTCACAGTCCATATAATCTTCTTTGCGTTCATCATCGATGGGTATGGCATAGTCCTTAATAATAATAAAGACATCATGGGCATAGTCGATGTCATCGAAAAGTTTTTCCATTTCTTTATCCACCACAGCCAAGAAACGTATATGGGCTACAATGTCCAAAGTGGTTTCGGGCTGAGCTAAAATACGTCCTTCCAGTTCACGAGTATCATCAGCTATTCGTTCAACTTGTTCGACAGCCAATCTATATTAAAAGAAAAAAAAAACACATGTAACAACAATACAATCCTAATAGAAGATAATTTCATTTGTATTTAAATTATTACTTGGGCAAGTAGGTGGCCAAAACATTTTGCAATTTAACACAGACCGGTGTTACGGTATCTTTAAAGCTGCCTTGGGTCAATTTTAACATGCCCAAAAACACCACCGATAATATGCCATCCAATGCCTTAACATTGTTGCAATAACGTTCACAATAGGCTCTTAATTTTGTAAGATCTTCAACGGAAAATATAAATTAGAAAAGAAGGAATTCAAAATAAATATAAAAAGTTGATTCCATTGAAAGATTTCCGTTCGTTGCATACCCTTTTCATTTTTAATGGTATTTGGATCAGTGCGTGTATCCACTTCATAATTAGTACGTATGGTTTCAAATCTCAGGGTATACACTCTAGCCTTTTCATAGGCCAATCTTACGAATATATTGATTATTTTACTGTAATACATTATAAGTATGCATGAATATATTTATTTAATTATTTATATATTAATTGTATGTACGTACATAGATAGATACATATCGATTTTATATATACATACCGATTAAATTGAAATTCGGCATCTGTTCTGAGTAAGAAACTTAAATCTGGTGCAACACCAGCTAATCGTTCTTCTTTTCGCCCCATTATTGATGGCCTATAAACATGAAGGACTTATTAACGTGATTGTAATTCTAAAATAATATTTAATAATTCAACTCACTCGGTAAATTGATCATATGCGCTATCATTAGTGAAATTTTTAATTTCCGTTACGGTTTCCAGTATTTGCGTTGAAATACGATTGAAAATATGTTTTATAATCTCCCTTAAATAGAAAATTTATTGTATATTAAAATTTATTCGTTATAATATTGTTATGATAGCCTATAATAAACTGGTGGGGAAATTAGTTGCCTATGAATAATGAGTCATGTTATGACCGCCGTTTCTTATGTGTATGAACATACTTATAAATGATTAGAGGTATGTAATCGGCGAGTAAAAGTTTGTTTTAACAATTGTTGGTGAAATGATTAAAGCTGTACAAGGACTTAAAGGTGTAGTAAAAATTAATCGATAATTTTGTTCTGTTTTGTTTGATAACTTGTTTTATAAGAACCCTTGTTTGCGTCAGTTCCCTATGAGTATACTATGACAGTTTGTGCTTGATTTTAATGTAAGTAATCTTTAAGAGTTTTTGAAGAGTAGTATAGATAGAGTCTACTCCAAACGCTTAAAAGTCTAAATAGTACCACATGAGAAAATGGAATTGAATTTTTTCTAGTGGTCTTCCGAACTTAGGCTAAGAAACACATTTATTGTCAGACAAACCCGAAAAGCTTGAGTTAGCAATTAAAAATTGAAACTTAAGTTTTTTCAGTAATTTAACGCTAATTTGTATTTTAAGCTTTGAGAAAATTCCAAGTCGGAGCACGTGGTCGCAAGGTAGTTATTAAATAAATAATTCATCTGCTTAAAGTGTATATACTTACTCTGATGGTTCTATTTCAATACGATCCGGCAGTAAACGAAAATCGGCCACAAAAAATGGACTCTGAAAGGTAGTAAGACATTATATTAAAAATATTAAATAAATCATATTAATACGTATGTAAGTATATACAGAGATAACAGGTGTTTTTCAGAAGTTCACATCTTTGAAATAATTCGGTATTCAGGCTAAGCTTAATGGACCGGAAAGTTCATATGGTTAGAAAGTCAAAATATTACAGAGCAAATGGCGAATAGTAAGTGTGGGAAAATATCATTTACCGAAATCAGATTCTCACGTTAACGGTACGAAGCTGCTACACGAAAATATTTTTCTTTGTTTTACTTCAATTCCAAGTTGTGAACCTCTAAAAAGCATACCTGCTCTAGAAAAGAAAATCACAAAATTTTTTCAAACCTGTGGACCATTTTCGGGTCGAACTAACTCTAGTTGTTCATGAAGAGTTAAATTTTTTTTCAATAAATCCAAGCTGGGTCCTAAAGAGTCATGAATTCTCATGGCTTCTACTAAATCCCGAAAACTATTGGCAGTGATTTGATGAAACAAATGAAACATCATGTGGTCACAATAGCTAAGGAAACTGAAAAAAGAAATAATTATTAATTAATTATGTATGTATGCATGTATGTTGGTTATATTTGGACCGTATAAACTTCTTTCAGTCAATGACTTACTTAGATAGGATTTTACAAAAGTTACGTTTTTTAGCACGATCCATAAAGCTCATGGCATCGCGCATTTTCTTAATTGAGGGATAATGATTCACTTCATCATCGGGAAAGAAGCCGCGATCTATTATAGCCTTATAGCAGGCATCATCTTGCAAAAGAAAAAGAAATGAAAATAAAACTGATTAAGCATGTCAAATAAAACTTTCTTAAATCTTAATCATGACTTACAAAGTAGTTTTTTTGATTTTTCACGAAAATCTCCTAAGGTAGCCTTTAGTTTTTCGTAGATTTTCATTTGTATTTCTAAAAAATAAAATGGATGCCATTCCTCGATAACTAAAATATTAAAATTGTAGAATTATTATTTGAAATTTGTTGAGAAGTAAAAAAAAAAAACAATTTCTTACCGCTGACATTAATAAAGTTGCTCTTTTCCAAAAACACTATATCACTGCGCAACTTGAGAATGGCTCTGGCCAAATGGGGTATGGCTATGAATAGATGGTCCTGCAGATGCGCAAGAGCCTCACTTTGTTTCTTCCATTTTACGGTTTTCTCCCATACTTTAAAGCCCTTCCATATACGGAATACGGCGAATGTACGTATTTTGATGATGCTTAAAAATTGTTGAAATTCCTGTTGCCACTGTAGCAGAGGCGTAAAGAAATTTTCCGACAAATGCCAATAGGTTACACCATGGCGGCTCATAGTAAAATATAGCAAACGATTGGGTAGGCTTTCCCAAGTGTACTCCTTGAGGCTGTAGGGTGTAAAATACTCACTAGTTTTGGGCAGCATATAGGTCAAGTATATAAAACGATCATCGGGCATATTGCGCATACGTTCGACGATTACATTCAGATCTGGTATTAGAGACGCGCCAGTTTTCATGCTGCCCGAACTACCTGTAGATCTGGCGTGACGTGACGTTGCTGGAATCACAACATTTTTATCGATTGTAATAGTGGCACTTCGAAACGATTTATTTCGACCATTTGAATTCGTTATATCCAATACTTTAGAACGATTGTTTAGGTTTTCATCAGAAAAACGACGTGACATATTTTTTTAATTTAAATTTATTTAAATTTTCTCCGATTTCTATTCCTGTTGTGAAAAATTTTCTTTCGTTTGATGTTTTTGTGTTTTTTTTTCTGACAAAATGATTGAAATTTATAATTTGCCTTGGCAACGACGTTTGAAACATGGCGTATTAGAATGCCAAGGTTTTGAAACCAAATATGGTTTATCGATTAAAATATTTAGAAAACCGTTGGAAACAGTTTTGTTTTTTAATTTTAAATTCTATTTCGGACAGATGTTTACTTGACCCACCTGTTTCTATAAGATGAAGAATTGAAACCAGTGGCTGCTTTTCGAAAGTAAATGAAACGGCCTTTCCGTATTTCCAGGGATTCACTCTTCCCATATGGATAAACATTGTGTGCACACACCACGCTGTATACACTGTCGGACAAAATAAAGTATACAAATTGTGTTTTATAATTATTTTTTCACTATGGCCCGTTTAAAAACGAAAATACATAAAAATTTTTAAATCCCAGTTAAAATCAACATTGATTTTCTTATATAATTTAATTTTATTTTTATTTACCATTTCACTTCCAAAAGACAGATTAATATTCGTCTGTAATTATATTTAATTCTCATGAAATGCAATGAAAGAAAATGAAAACGTAAATAAATAAATTGTGCAACATAGTGAGAGAGACAGAATTCGTTCTTATCAAAAATTCTTTTGATAAAGAGGCTTTAAAAACTGTTTCTGTTTGCGTGGACAATTACCTTGCACTGCATTATTATTTACAAATAAAATAGAAATATTCCAATTTATAATCTTCTTTATTTATTTATTTTATTTATTTATTTATTTACGAACCTTGCCCCTTCAGTCTAATGGTTCTTAAACAAATCTTGGCTCTTTCAAATATTCTGAAGGTAGTAAAAACATTAAAGAAATAAATTAATTAATAAATTGAATAAATTGATTAGAATTTATTTACAAATAAAATTAAAAAAAATGTGTCAGTAAATAAATTGTATGGCAATTTTCCGTTTGATGAAGAGTTCTTTAATACATATTCTAAGTATGGCAAACATCTTATTGACTAAAGGGATCTTCGTCTCTGGTAGTTCGAGTGATAACCTTAATTCATTTCAGTGCTTCTAATTCTAGCTTAATATATTGGATAAGTATTGGCCATCTACTGGGTGTACATTTTATAAAGAAAAAAACTTAATTTTGTTGGAGGAGTGTAATTGGTGCGGTGATGGCATAATCTCGTGCTACAAACCTTTTGCTGATTTTCCTAAAAATCAGATCACAAGGTATTTTAATTAAGAAATCATTAAAAATTTTATGCGGAACATAGTGTAAGATAATGCTCAAATTATATAAGTAAGCATTTTTCTAAAATCTCAACAAGTGAATAAAAAAAAAAACAAATGAAAGATAAACCATCGTCGTTTATTAATGTTTTTTTTTTTGTTTGTTTTTAATATTTATATAAGCAAGAGAGTTTTATTTTACGTCCACTTTTGTTTTTAACAATGTCTTGCAATAAAATTTAAGAGAAAAATTAAAAAAATATTCATTTTAATGAAATATTCTTCTTAAAACAAGTTTTTAATCGGTCGGATACTTTTATTTTTAGCTTAAGTCTTATTAATTCCATGTTTAAATTTTATTCTACAGATTTTTATTAAGGATCTGTAATGTTCTGTCTTGTTACATACTTAAATGTATGCATTCTTTAGGGGAATTAAATTTCTTGTCAAAATATTTTATTTATTTGGATTTTCCCAAGCATTTTTGCTATTTAATCTTTAATTTTTCAATTCAATTATAAAGATAAAACCATTTACTAAGTTCTTACATCTTAATGTCAAACGAGATCAAAATTTTTTTTGATAGTCTTTTTACATTCTTTCTTATTTCTATTTCTATTTTAATTTCCAGAGTGTCTTGAAAATGTTTCAAAACAGAAAGTTCTGTGTACTATGTTGTAGACAATAATTATTGTATTAGGATTTTAAGGGAATTTTCATAAATAATTTTGGTTAGAATTCCGCAGACAGAAGTTATTGGCCTCAAATTATTAAAGGTCGGTAAACCTATTTCAACAGCCAGCAAGTCATAAACAAACTACATACTTAAAATTTTATTGAATAGTAAAGCCTCTTTTGTCGTGGTTAATAAAAATAATTTAAAACATTCCAAATTCTCTCTTGAATTGCGTTTATTTTATTATTCTTGATGAAATGTGAAAATATTATTTGTTTGTAAAAGATTTATGGGATGAAAATAAAATGGAAAGGGTTCACTGTACTTTAAGTAATGTGTGGTACGCACATTAAATGCATATAAATAATATGTACTTAATAAAATTATACAAATAAAAAAATTAAAATATTAGAAATTGTACCTCTCGCTTGAAGAGAATCTATAAAAGTGATATTGACGACAGATATTTATATCGATCAGCAGCAATGGCAGAATAATAATGAAATTGTAAATTTCGGAATGTTGTCTCACCTCGTGCAGATCTTGCGCTGACCGACCTTCCCCTCCAAGGTTCGGGGGAACTTGGTCAGTACAGGAACTGCGTTCAACTGTGGCGTCACAACGGGCCGCTATGCGTGCTCAAGTGAGCTTTTGGTATGAAGCTACCACACTAACCTAATCCTAATCCTAAGTCACACCTCAAAGATGTAACAGGTGATTTTTTAGCTATTATCTTTTTGGCAACACTGGTTTAAACAGCTCACGCACGTTTCGTGTTTTGTTTCACTGTCAAACATCTTCAGTTTGGTCTATAATTTAACCATGAATTTTATTATCAAAATTCGTGCTCTGTTAAGAAAGTTCATCGCGCGCTTCTTCCATTTTATGGTCAGTTTAATCGACCCACTGAAGTGGCTATTCGGGCTATTGTGACTAAATTTCGCACCAAATTTAAATTGTTGGACATTAAACCACCAACGCGCTTACGTAGAGTGCGAACTGAAGAAAATATCGCAGCTGTATCGGCCAGTGTTAATGATGACCATCAATTATCGATTCGTCGCCGTTCGCAGCAATTGGGCCTCTGTTACTCAACAACGTGGAAAATTTTGTGGAAGGATTTAGGTGTGAAGCCTTTCAAAATACAGGTGGTGCAAGAATTGAAGCCGAACGACCTACCGCAACGCAGAATTTTTGGTGAATGGGCTCCGAAGATCCACTTCTTTATCGAAAAATTGTGTTCAGCGACGAAGCTCATTTTTGGCTCAATGGATGCGTAAATAAGCAGAATTGTCGATTTTGAAGTGAAGATCAGCCAGAAGCATTGCAAAAGCTACCAATGCATCCAGAAAAAGTCACAGTTTGGTGCGGTTTATTGGCTGGTGGCATCACTGGACCGTACTTCTTCAAAGATGCTGCGAATCGTAACGTAACTGTGAATGGTGAGAGCTACTGTGAGATGATATCCAACTTTTTTTTGCCCAAAATGCAAGAGCTTGACTTGCATGACATGTGGTTTCAACGAGACGGTGCTTATTGAGAGGCGAGTTCGGTGAACATTTTATTTCACGTTCGGGACCGGCCAATTGGCCGCCTAGATCGTGAGATTTAACGCCTTTAGAATATTTTTTGTGGGGTCTATGTTAAAGCTCATGTCTATACAGACAAGCCCGCTTCAATTGACGTATTGGAAGACAACATTAAAGCATTTATTCGTGAGATACCGGCCGAAATGTTGGAAAGAGTATGCCAAAATTGGACTAAGTGGATGGACCATTTGAGGCGCAGTCGTGGTCAACATTTGCATGAAATAATCTTCAAACATTAAATTATATGGACCGTACTATCGATTTAAATAAAGATTCCATGAATTTTTCTGAATTTTATGTTTTTTTTTTTAAATTTTCCTATAGCTCTTAAAAAATCACCCTTTATAATTTCAAAGACTGAGTAACATTGGTAAGACTAAGAAGAATGTGCTTTCATGATATATCTAGAATAACGATTGACGGTGGTCAAACTCTTCGAGCTTTCTGGATAAGGATGCTATATAGGAAGCGTTAAGGCAAAAGCCGTTGTAATTATTGAAATGCGTGCTATGATGTCATTATGTGGTACAGAATGACTTTGAATGTCTTAGAGTCTGTATAAAAAAACCCTACTACAACCCAAAATTAACTTTTTGTTAAAGCACTACAAGTCCATTATTATTATAATTATCATTAATGTTTAATATTTGGCGTAATTAAATATATTTGTGAATGCAAATTTTCCTTGTAATTAATTAATTAAATTAATTGAACTATTAATTAAAGCACCTAGAAAAGGTTAGTGGGTTAAACATTGCATAAGTGATTGACTAGTAAATGGAATTGATAATAAAATGAATTTAATTACTTGGCGTATTTCATTTGCATTTGTAATTATATTTTTTTGTTTTCGATAATTAGAAACACTATAAAATATTTACAGCTTATTGCCCTGAATACTGTAAATATTTTAAATGCTTGAAGTGACAAAGGAAGGTTCCTGTGGCATAAATCAATGAAAAGTATACATAGGTTGTTAGGGAAGGTTAAAGAAGACACAAAAATAAATTTTTAAAAATTAAAAACTAGAAGGAAATTAAGAAATTTTTGTTGAATTGTAAAATTCTTTACAAATAGGTTTCAATGAAAAGAAATCATATTTTTTTCTTCTCCAGGCGACAAAATCATATTAAATATAAAAAACATAAATGTTTATTTCATATTAAAAACCTACATTTGAGTTATTAAATTCAATAATTTGAAGAAAGTGTCATAAAATTAATTCAAAAGAGTTTTAATGAAATCGATTCCATAGTCCCATTATTCAATCACATTTTGTTGACCATAAACCAATACATCTTTCTGATATGGTTCCATGTTTCATTAAAAGCCTTATGAAGGAATACATATCAAATGTCAAGATTATGTACTTGATTCTTGTTTTAGTTTTCCGATAATAAATAGCTGGCGCCATATCACAAATACTTGCGAAATACTTATTATAAGAAAGTGACTGTATATTATGGATTTATGATAAATGAAATGAAATACTTTATTACCAACAATTTTACCCAGCAAATTATCGCTTCGCCTATAGAAAACAGAATGACAAACATTTTTTATGGTATTTCTTACTTCCTCAAAAAAAAGAATCCTTATTTAATCTTTCATTTCTATGTGATAAATTGGCATCAGGGGGTATTCTTTTTTAAGTTTGTTATAGAAAATAAAAAAATACACATTCTCTCGTGACGCACATAGTTACATTTCATGTTAATAAATCTTTGATAATATTCCAGTATTTCTTTAACATAAAGAAGAATATGGTGAATGGTTAGAATAATTTTTGTACTCTTCTCTGTGGTTTAACTCAACATAAGAACTTAACGCAGTTTTCGTAGTAATAAATTTCCTCTATTCTGCTAGTAGAATATTTTTATTTCATTTTTTATTTCATTTCACAACAATAAACTACAATGCTTAATTAAATATTACACATACAACCAACAGTTACTACTACTAACAAATAATACTCTTTTCGGCTACATCAGTTTTAAAAATAACCTGGATATTTTCTAAAACAAAAGTCGTAAAGTTGCAGAAACAAGTTCTACAAATTGTTTTTTGAGATTTTCAATAAGTTGTGACGATTTTAGTCTGTAATTTTCTAAACAATAGTTAAAAAGACTCAAAAAAACATTTATAGTACGATAGCAATGTAATCCATTAGCATACTCCTTCGTTGACTTTAAGATGAGCAATAATGTATGATTATTCGAAAACTATTGATTCCTTTAGGTTTACGAAAAAATTTACTTGAAATTGTTTATATAAAATTATTAATAAGTTATTATTTACTCAAGTTTATCAACAATATGCAAGCAAATATGCAGAAAACCGTCATCCCAGAAGTATAAAAGATTAAATTCTCTAAAAAGGTTTTTCAAAGTGCGAAAACTTATGTTTTATTATGGAAATTAATTTTAACGAATATTTCATTCCTTTGAAAGCAGCATATTCAATGCGTTTATTTCCAATCATAAAATATTTAAGATGTTGCATACGACGTTTTGTGTTTCAGTTGTCCACATATTTGTGTACACGACGGAAAAGGTCGGATGAACAAAATGGCATGTGCAGACTAAAGGCAGTTCATATAAATTCTGATTTTCAAGGTCAACCAAAATTGAATTGAATATAAAATTAAAATACACGTTTTTAACTACTATGAATACATTTCTGTTAAGCAATAATTAACTTAACTTCCTCTGTCGCAGAATTCAGGCGATATAACCTATCATGAAAGACATTCACTCTATGGAATCACGATTACATTTCACAGCACACGTTCATTTATTTCGATAACCCAAGTTTACATTTTGTGATAAAAAAAACACTGATTCACTGATTTTTCTTCACTCTTTTGTTCATCTAACTGAATTCCTTACGGGCAGAAAAAAACTTACTGCAGACAAAAAGTAGAAGTAATAAAAGTGAAGCAGATATCATTTATGTCAACCCTTATCACAAAACTTTAAATATTTATAACAATCATCAAATTATTTTTATGGATTCCTACCATTCATCCATTCATCATACATCCATGAAAATATTTAGTCTGGTATTTCTGGAAAACAAAAGTTAATGCAATAATCGAAAATCAGACAAAGTTGTATAACTTTTGTCATTAAATTATGAAAGCATAGAATTTATATACATATTTTTAAATTTATATATTATTGTTTATATTTAGTCTTGGACATTTTATGCTTTCTAGAAATATTTCAATTAAATGTTTTTAGTCCAAAGAATGATTTTCAAAACATTTCTTATTCCGTTTGTTATTATGGAATACGTACATGCTCTAAGCTTATGATTGCTATTCACATAATTCCAATTTAGTTGAATGAACTTTACATACATACCTAATTGGTCTTTCAGTCAGGATTATGGACCTAATTTCTCACACCACTTAAGTCGTTTGTGTTAATTTTATACATTAATGGCGGGAGCTACGGTTCTAAGTCGACTCCGAACAACAGATTTTTGAGAATTTTTTCATGGCAATTTTATTTGCTCTCAGCGTTTTTCCAAGAAATCTGCTGAGTGGAAGTCGTCGAAGAAATATTTTCATATTTTCGTTTTGGTGTCTGACCTAGAGTATGGCGTTACATACTCATATGCCAAATCATTTTTATGGATTAATGGATTTCATAATGAGAAGCACACAAGTAACATATGCAGATGATGTAATGCCCCAAAAAAGGAATAAAAGGGAAAGGGGAGGGAAATATGAAATGATTTTTTCATATTTTAGTTTTGATGTCTGACCTGAGGTTTGAACTGTGGCCTTACAACTAATAAGCCACCAACCAAACCAACACTTCGGACCTTTCTATTTTAAAATTGCCTATGGCAACGCTGATCAATTTGACTCCAATGCTTTTCAATTCTGTGATGAGTGTTCCCATGAGAACAAACGCTATATGTTTGTATTTTTGTTTTTAACATCAACGGTACTCTTTCTTTTTTCTTTTAACAAAAAACGTAAATAAATAAATTGTGCTACATAGTGAGAGAGACAGAATTCGTTCTTATCAAAAATTCTTTTGATAAAGAGGCTTTAAAAACTGTTTCTGTTTATGGGGACAATTACGTAACACTGCATTATTACTTACAAATAGAATAGATAATATCGTCCATTAAATAAGAAGAAAATAAGAATTAGTTTTCATGGTTATTCCACATTTTTAACGCGGGAACATAGCCACTCAAGTAGCAATAAGAAGTAATTAAGGAAAGGTGAGGAGCTAAATTTTATGCTCGAAGTTGTAGTTGATAAATTTTTCATTGTGGTTTTTTAAATTTGCATTTGAATTTTCAGGCCAGAAAGAAGTTTTTTTTTTATAGCGAACAACACATAAAGATCAGACATCACGACCTCTGTGTTAATGAAGCATCAATAAGGCAACGATGACCAAATACGTTGCATATTAAAAATTTTTCTTCTTTGTTAAATTGTCTTTAAAATTTCTTGCCCGATTTAAAATTCCTGCACTGTACTTCAATGCTGCAACACAGTTTAATTGCTTTATTATTTGGTAATATTGTCTACAATAAATAATTGCCAATTATTTAAACATTTCATGCCGTCATGTTGCCTTTTTCAAGGACAAATGTCTGCTCTTTTATTTAAAACTCTTTCGTCGTTCTTACTACTGAAGGCCGTAAGTAACAGCCGGTAAGAGTAATAGTCATTAATGGTAACGGTAAAATAAATTTGGTAACATTTGGCAGAAAATTTATTAAAAAGCGAATATCTGTGTACAGTTTAATTTCAATTTTATTTTATTTTCAATTCTCCGTTTTCGCCCTCTTTTAGGATTATTGGTGCTACAAGTGGGAGTGGGGAAGTATCGAATAGTTAGTAGAAGCTCCTTCAAGGTAGGAGTGGACCTCTCCGAACTTTTCCGTTCGAGGTTTCAGACAAGGCGATCATTTATCATATGATCACTTCAACTTCGTCATGGAAAGTGTTCTGCGGAAGGCGGAAGTGCATCGTAATGACAATATATTACAAAAAAAGCGCCAATTGCTTGCTTACGCTTACGATATTGACATCATATTGACATCATATAGTGCTATTGAGCGGGAGTCTACTAAGATGGGTCTGGCAATAAATGAGGGCAAAGTATAGTAGAGACATGCGGCGTATTGGATCTCAGATTACGGCCTCTAACTATATTTTCGTTGTAGTCAATTAATTTATTTATCTTGGCTTCACCGTTACCACCAAAAATGATGCCAGTCTGGAGATCAAACGCAGGGTCACTCTTGCCAACAGGAGCTACTGTGGTCTCAATAGACAATTGAGTAGCAGAGACCTCTCTCGTACGACAAAACTAGTACTCTACAAGACGCTCATCCTCTCCCTGCTTCTTTATGGCGCAGAGGCATGGACACTATTAAGCACTGATGCAGCAGCATTGTGAGTATTAGAGAGAAAAGTCCTACTTAAGATCTTCGGTGCAGTGCGAGTTGGCGATGATTTCGAGCTGTGAGCTGTATGAGCTCCTCAACGACATAGACGTTGTGCTGCGCTGGCTCGTCCATTGCGTTGGAATGGAGGAGGATGCTCCGGCGAGACGGGTGTTTGATGTGGGATCTGTGGAAGTTGACGAAGAGGACCATCTTGTTTACGATGGAAGGACCAAATCGAGGAAACCTTGTCATCGATTGGTGTGACCAACTAGCGTAAACTTTATTTATTTTATTTTGGTTTTGTACTTCGTTTAATTTTTTTTTGCTAAATTCTCTTCACTTCATTTGTAATTTCGCATACAAATTACAAAATTTTGTATTTGAAATTCTTTTTGTTTTTAACATCATTGTTGTTGTTTACTTATATTCTCGCTGTTTATTTCCGTTCAACTTTGAATTGGTGCCAATACAAAACTAAGCATAGCTGACAGTTTTAGTGTCCTTAGCTGCTTTTTACACTAAATAGTGAACGAAACAGAAAAATTTATTTTAAAAACGGACAAACAAAAAAAAAAAAGAATCAAGAATTTAAAACATTTCTTTACAGAATTCATTCCATCTGTTATCATATCATGCTATTCTAGTCATTTTCGTTATGATTGAATGAAAATTCAGTAGTTGCTCTTTCATTAAGAAATACTTGTTGAAGAATTAGTGTTTATCATGAAATTAATTTAATTGAACAATATCTACAGCAATTCTAAAACTGTGAAACCTAACTCCAGGCTGTTAAAGCCTGTAGAGTATGGTAACGCTTTGTATTTTGTTCAATTTTATATTTATTTACTAGTATTTGTGAAATTTTTAAAGTTCTTTGATTCGCTTTTTTATTCCTCATTTTAGTTGAAAACGAAACAAAAAAAAAATCTTATAGGATAGGAATCTATAGGATTCATTTGCTATGTCTTCATAGGCTGGCAATAAAAAAAAGTTTGTACAAGAAAAGTGTCACATAAAAATCCAAAATTGAATTTATACATTAAAAATATTCTTGACATTGATTTCACTCTCGTTCCTTTTCATAAAATTATTCGAAAAAATATTCAACACAAATCTCTATATTTTTCGCAAACAAAAATTTATGCACAACTCTTCATCAGTGTTTTGACAGTAGAAAATGCAAAAAAAAAAAAAAAAATAACAAAAGATGTTTTAAAGATACTTGAATTTAATTTATGAAAAAAGTTTACAGAATACGGTATATACCAGTGACATTATTGTCGAGTTTTTTAGATTTTATTTTGCCAAACATGTAACAAAGTGGCACAAAATGCTAACGAAGTTATAAGTAAATAATACCATAAATATCAATTATAATTCTTTTTTATAAGTTTTTTAATTAAAAACTAATTTAATAAATAATTTCGTTAAAGAAACAAACAAACAAATGCAGAAAATAATTCATATTGAACATTATTAGCGGATCATAGGTATGGAATCAGTAAACATTTTTTAATTTAAAATCTCTAGTTTCGTTCGAGTCAAGCTTAAGAAATGTTTTTATTACAAACAAAGATTTGAAGAACTTTGAATCTCATGCAGTAGATGTATAATTACGATTTCAAAAGAATATAAGTTAGATCAAGTCATATAGTATATTACATTAACCACAAAGATTTCTTGTTTGCCCATATTACACTGAAAAGCTTATTCACCGCACAACCGAGCCTGGTTGATATGAATGAGAATAATATTGCCTAACAGACTTGTTCTATACATTCAATTTTGTATTGAATGTGTTTGGAATAGTCATTCTTTTAAATTCTTAACGAAATCATAAATTTTCTTGCAATATTAGCCAAACTTTTGGAAGTTTTAAACATTCACACAACGTTGTAATTTGTTATACTTTGTAAAATGTATGTTTCACTTAAAACAGTAGTCCAAACGATATCCATGTGTAGATAGAATATTATTCACGATTAGTATGATATCATAAAACCCTGGTTGCGTATGATTAATATTTAAATAGAGGAAGAGTAAATATTACTCATACTGTACATAAACCGAAATAAAAGAACTCCAACAAGTTTTTTGTTTAATTTAAAATTTCTTTACACATATTCCTAATTCCTGTTCGAAATCTGTGATTTAACTTTTGAACTTAAACTTTTTATATATTTTGATGATGGCACTCACGTATGTATGTTTTGAACTTCTTATTTATGTTTTCCTGAAACTTTACATCGTTTATCATTTCTGCGGAATGTTACAAATCTTAAATCCAATTGTAAGCTGCTGACTCTTAATTTAGCTCTTTTGAAACAAAAAAAAAGTTGAAATTTTTAGAGCATGTCTCTTCGGTTTTACTTTGTTGAGGAAAATATTTGTTATTCATTTTGTTTGCAATTCTTTAATCTGAAATATTGAACATCATCGCGGAAGAAACAATTTTTCATTTCTGTTTAACTAAAAATCTTTTTTTTATTTCAACTTTGCGAAAGAGCAAAAAATTGTTCTATTTTGAGTGAATAAAATTAAAAGTTACAAACCGTTAAAATGTTACGACATTGTTTAAGAATTTAATATTTTAAGGATATTTTTTATTGTAAGATTTTATAACGTATACTTGCCTTTTAGATATTCTCCATAAAAATGAAAAAAATAAAATATTTTGGGAATAAATTTTATTTAAATCGATTAAGCAGTTTAGGTTGGAGTATGTTTGGCAGACTATTATGACAAAGTCTACATGTAATCCTTCTCGTAGGCCTGTGAAAATGGTAAAGATTTAGATATTATGCGGATGTAAATGGAGAATCATCTTTATTTTTATTCTCTTGGTGCATTTTATGTAAACGTAATTTTCTACACTGCTAACATACAATGTTTCTAGAACACATGAGTGTCTCCGTAACTTTACTGGTCCATTCTGACATGCAGAGAAAAAGTGTTTTCATCCATTGGAATACAATTTATAAATAATTTGCTTTGTGTTTGGTTATATTAAATTTAATCAAGATTTTATAACTTCTGTCGTAATATTCATCATGACATTGACATCAAGAAAATGACTACATTCCAAGGTTGGTATTGTATGGAAATATGAAATGGATTAGAGAGGAATTTCAAAGACAGCAGGGCATGCATTAAAAAAATTCAAACATACATTATTTAAGGCTTTAATACAGGAAAATTTCAAACTACAGTGCTATGCTAACAACCCTTATGATTACAAAGTTATATTCATGAGGATTATCATTTTTAACCTATTCTGTTACAGAAAAAAGAATTCTTCTGAATTACATACATACATACATACATAATTGTTCATTACAACCCTTTAGTCAGGATTACAACCTAGTTTCACACACTACTTACATTGTGTATGTTAATTTTATCCACAAGCGAAGGGATCTGCAGTTTAAAATCGACTTTGAAAGACAGGGTTTTTGAGAAACTGTTCATGGCAATTTCATCAGAAATTTGCTGAGAGGAAATCGCCGAAGAAATATTGATTTATATTTCGTTTTGTTATAGTTGTCTGACCCTGGGATTTAAACCGTGGCCTCACGTCTAATAAGCCGACACACTACGTACTAGACTACGGCGACTTCACCAATTCCACCAATGTTCTGAATTATTGTATGTAAAAATGTTTGCCCTAAGGCAGGTAAGTGATGATTTATAAAGGCAGATCAAAAAGTAATACTACACGTTTCTTATATATTATTGCATGCCATCACAACGAAAATAATTTGAAATTTTTCTTAATTCTCCAATTTAATTTCATACCAGCATATTTGATTTACATACAATTACAACTTTCGTAAATCATTCTTGCTTTCCTGCAATTATTTTGTGTCCTCGACTAGATTTTTTAAGCTGCAGGCTTCTTTTGATGTCATTTAATAAATTTTTTTTCCTGGTTTTCGTTTGGCTTGTAATCACATGTTAAATTTTGTTAATTTTTCTTTCAAAATGAAAAGTAAAAAATGGAAAATATAATGAAAAACTGGGATGAATATGATGACATGTATCATTGTGAAAAGGCTGTTGTCACTTCCTTACTGTCAGTCATTATGTTTTCATTGTATTGGCTTTGTGGGCGAAAAGAATTTTCTGGCTAACGGTATGGATGACGTGGGCACTTGATTTTTTAAATAAACGGCAATTTCCTTTTCCTAAACTTGATGTGGGTTATAAGTTTGTTGTTAATTTGCTCTTTTAATTTTTTTCTTCTTTAATTTATATTCATGAAAGAAATATTTTTTATATTTCTGATTCCTGATACATTGCCTAATTAGCTAATTTGAGATATAATAAGTGATTTGAGTAGAAGCCTGAATAATTATTTGTGAAATTTGGTAAAATAAACCTGTAACAATGTTACATTTTTATATGTACGTGTATATTAATACATTTCCCGAAATGAAATGAATTTGTACTCTTAAAACGCATTAGAATCGTTTTGAATTGTTATACTAGAACGTATAAATACTCTAAACATATTGGATTAAAAGCATTCTGTCATTTATCATTTATTAGCTTTGTTACCCCAATGGAGGAACTAATTGCCTAACACATACATGTACGCAATAAACCGATAAATACGTTTGGATTGTTGTATAATGTAACATTAAATGTTTTCACAATGATAAACATTTCTTTTCCGAGTAGTGACAGCATAAGACAACATTGTGTCACGTATGTATGTGACATGCAACATTCTCCCAAAATGTCTGTCGTATTAAAGTTTTGTAGGACAAGTCTGTCACTCACTCTCCATTCAAAAAAATTTTTTATTTATTTGAATAGTTCCAAATAATTTCCTTAGGCTCATTTGCTATCTTACTTTTATAATGCTAATCACAAGAAAAGGACAAAATTTCAATGTATAAAATTAGGAAGAACCAGGAACATCACATTCATTATTTTGTTTTTTGCCAAAAGTATTCAATTAATGAAAAACACATCAGACACATGTCTACCATAGAATGGGAAGATGAGAAAGATTAATTTTCTAATTATAAAACAATTACTTACAATGAATATTTTACATGCCATACACATACAGTGAGCGTCAAAAGAAACTGTACATTAAAAAAAATTATTTATATTAATAAATTGCCGTTATTTTTATTATAAAACTGTTTCATTCCCATTTTAATTATTATCAAATTTTTTTGGGCACTCTCCTTAAGTGGTAAAAGTTGAGTTTGGTGATTGTTAGAATTTTATCCAAAGTGTACAGTGTCTTTTAACGTCTACTGTATATACTTCTGTATACAATTCTTAATGAAACTTAACATAATTTTCTATTCCTTTTGAGAATCACGTGATTTTTCTTGTTTGTTTTCTTACTGTTCTTCATTCTCTTTTTGTTGTTGTTTTGTTATTTTTAAACGAGTTACGCTTTAAACATATTTTTTTCATCACTTTGAACACAAATTGTTTGCATGTGTACGAGAACTTTATGCATAAAGGATTTACACGTTTTTGTAGAACAAAATTGTGATTTTTCCGCATGAATCTGCGGATACAATTTCTAGTCTAAATGCTAATTTCCATTGTGAAGGAAATCATTTTGAGCACACCACAGAGGAAAACTAAAATTGGTTGCATAAATTCCCATAAAAATATGTGCGCAATGGGTCTTTCTTTGGGTAGTTGTTAGTTTTATTTCTGTATGCTTTGTGTGCCTTTTTTTCTTCGAGATGTCAGTAACCTTAGCACACTTTATCTGTGTACATATATATTTTCTGTGGTTTATTGAAAAGTAATTTTTTATTTTGTGGTTTCTACGTAAAACTTTAACAATACGATCAGTATTATGGCACAGAAAAAGTTTTCTCTTATTATTTTTTAGTGTCATTGAACTTTGATGCAATTGATTAAGTGGATAAAAATAAGTGTTATAGGTTGTCATAGAAATCAGGGAGGCGTTTATGTTTTTAAATACATACGGTCCGTATGTATGTTTCTAAGAAACCTTTGTCTCTAAGAAAGAAACTGGATTGACAAACCTGTGAATATTCGTTTTAATTAGCCATCGCATCAAAATCCCTATCCCTATCCCATTTTAATTCCCGTTTCTTTCTGATCTACAGTAGCTATTACCAGTATGATATTAGGTTCAACTATCGTTTCCAAGAAGCAATGCATCAGCATCAAGAACTGCTCGCATAGGGCATATTGATTGACAGCTTAATGTCTAATGACTTAATGACTAAAGTCTAAAGGCTCTATTGAGTGACAATGAGTAAAAGGTTGTGATGATAAAACATTTATTATTTTTATTTAAACTTCATTCAGGCAATTAGTTCTTTCATATTTATTCACATTCTACAAATTTTACGAGTAAAAAACTTGAAATTAAAATTGATACAACTTGATGATGTTAATTTTAAAAGTACCTTTGTGGTGATGATAGCTTCCTGCCATTCTACCTTAAATTGTGTTAATAGAGTTTCGGCGTTGCATAAGAAAATTTCCATTTCATGTAACAAGTCTAAAAATTGTTACAAAACACCCGGATTGTTAAGAAATACAAAGCTTTGCTCCTTGTTTTTTCTATTCAGTTAATTTTGTTTTCTTTAATCATTTCAAATTAATGTTTGTTTAACAAAATTAATTTATAGAAGTTACCAGAAATTTCTAAGTTGTTTTTCCATGACAATGAGACTCTTTCTGACGGCTGAATGAACACAAATTTGGAAATACATAATCATTAATTAACGATTCACCAAGGGAGCCTATAAATGTCAAGTAAAGTTTGATGAGGATGTCAGGAGCTTTTTGTTCAATAAAATAAAAATCTATTCAAATAATTAATTTTATGCCAATGATAATTATTATATTTCTTGTTAGGTTTCAAAAAGTAATTAAAAAAACCCTTTGAAACTGCAACAACCTCACGGTAGCCAGTGCTTTCGTTTAAAAACATTCAGTAATTAATTGTTTTAACTTATTTAAGTCTCTGCTCCTCTAACTTCTACTTGCGTTTTATTTATTTTTTGGTTTTAAAGAAAATGAATGAAAACTTGCAAACGTGTGCTTGCTGTGAATAAATTAAAAAAGTTAAAATACCATGACCTCTTTCTATATTTATTATTTCAGTTTTTATATTTAATGTTTCGAATAATAAATTTCCTTTGGTAAGAAGAAATTAAAATTAAAAATGAATTGAAATCTTATGCAGTGAAAAGAAATCTTTTCAATAATAAAGTGAAACAGAAAACTAAACTTTTTTGTGTGAATGTTTTACAATTCTTTTTTCCAATATTTCATATGTATTGCTCAATTGACCATAAATATGCATACAAAAGCGAACTTGACAAGAATAAATATTTATAGCAGCGAAATTACTCGTTTGCTTTAAAACTAAACTTGCATTTTAAATTAAGCCGGGGAAAATAAAATTAAAATTTCACAACGTATATTGCACATTGCATAATGAATTCATGTGTAAATTTAAACCAAATGTTTATTTTAAATGTGAGCGTGGCGCGTTCGATAAGGATATGACATAAACGATTTTTTTTATTTATTTTCATTTAAATGTTTTAAAAAAGCACCAAAACTGTTTTTATCCTTTATAATTTTCGTTTTTGAATTTAATTTAATTTTTGAATTTAATTTTTATTATTTAAATAATTTAAAAATTTTAATGCTTTTTAAACATGGACTTTTTCATGGTAAATTCAAATGGGTATATAAAATTAATCTGAATCCTAAAAATGAATAAGTTTTTTACTTTAACATCGCTTGAATTCTCGTAAATTTAGGTTATAATAATTAAGCTAGGCGTTAGTAAAAAGGATGATTCAAACTAAATAATATTGAAGATGAGTTAGGTAATATAACCCCTCATTCTCATTCTCGCTCATGTATAGATTAAGTATGACCTTCGTTTACATGACTAGTGCCATACACTTGACTTTAACTGTGATGATCCTGAACTAGAATTACTTTTTTACACTTTTTATATGCTTTTAAATTTAAAGTCTAAATTTTTTTAATTAAATATTTTGTTTTTTATGCCATTATCCTACTCTAATCACCCATAACGCACTCACTGTACACTTCTCGTTTTACATTAAACGTAAAGTACTGATTGATTGTTCATTTAAGTACTTTTGAAACAATTCTGCTACTTGTTTATCACACATTTGAATTTTTAATTCTTGTAATTGAACATTTTCTATGAAACCACACATTTTACTTGAATGCACTTCATGTTCTTTACTATTCTTTTACTTTATGTTAACAAAAGAGCTTAAGACTTCAAGTGCTGGTAAGTCCTAACAGAAAGTAATACCATTTGTGGCATTTTTGAAAGTCTAATTAAATTAGTTATAATAAAAATGTAAATTGAGAATTTAAGAAAATTTGTAGAGGTTTCGAAATATTGCTGTTTTATTAACAAGAATTTTGTTGAAATCTGTAAAAACTACTCTAATCTTAGCATATTTTTGGTTACTTATTATTTTGAATCTCCCTCTAATGTATTGTTTTCAAAATTTCTCTTGATTGGTATATTTTTCTTTTTTTTAATGGACGTACATACTAATATTGTTTATAATGTAATGTTTATATTATGATCTCAAACACGTAAAGTTTTGTACAAAAATAACGTCATATACTACGAACATGCTGTTGAATATACGTATTTGATGTGAGTATAAATCATAAAAGAATTCAATTTGAGCAAGAGAAACTCGTTATAATAAATTCCCACATGTGTCATACCTCTGCCTATAATAGTTATGGCACTGAATATGCTACACTTGGCTCCATCTTTCTCCTCTGTTTAAAAATAAAAAATGACACAAACCACCTAAACAAGTTATACCATATAGTCATTAATTTATTTTGTTTTCTTAGAATTCCGTTGAGGATTAATTTAAAGAAAATGGCTTCCGATCCGAGCCCCGTTTAAATCCTATGATTAGTGAGTGGATTGCAAATTATACATAATTGTAGATACATACATACGTTTTTCAATATTCTATAAAGAATTCATTTCTAAAATATTAGTATTTAACATGCCAGTACAAAACCTAATATTTGTTAAAAAAATTACGATCTCTTAAGAGTCTATGCTACTGTGCCTAAGCCTTTAAAATGAATATTGAATGTAATTTATTACAACTAAAAATCGCATTCCTATCACCCCATACCATACATGTATGACTATTTTCTCTCTACACAATGCCATTTTTAAATGTATGTACTGAACAGTGATATTCTCATCAACTACAATAAAGGAAAGTAAACAGCAATATAAAATTGCTGTTATTGCTGTAAAGAGTACAAAAATGTTGTATATTGTTTACATTCTTTATATGTTACAGGAATGCATAAGAGTATATGTGTTATAAAAACAATTACATTCTCAATAAAAATAAAACTTTTGTTGGTCTCTCTTCTGTTAGCTGTTTTATTATTATTGTTATTTATATTATTGACGGAATATTATTTGTTTGTTTGTTTGTTTTTATTCATCCTAATCTGCTCATCCCACTCTCTCTCTCTCTCTGAATGTGCTTTGCTTTTGCAATAAACAATTTGTTTAGTAAGCTCTTATGTTTATTAGCAGCAATAGAGTGTTTGTTTGAGCCGATTTAATTTACTTACTTGTTCAATGGACAATTTTTGTTATCGTCACAATGTGTTCACTTCTAATTAATAATGGCACTAGACGGTATGGTAGTAGATTGCATGATTGTAATTACTTATTCAACATTTTTAAAATTTAAAATTAATAGACATCCGATTATTTTACGTAATTTTATGCTTCTGAGCTGAGCTTTCGAGAAAAAGTTTTTTTTTAAGAAAATTTTAATACATAAACTTTTAATTAACCAACCACATTATTGAAATGGACGTGTGTTGTTATAAAAAAAAGAAATTTTAAATATTTATCGGACCCTAATCAAATAAAGAAAGAGTTAAAATTTTATTTAAAAATTTAAATTAATTTAATACTGTTAACGTAGTTTCAGCTATTAAGGATGTAATACATAAACCGAAGTACTCAGCCAGATTGTCTACTTTGATATGAGTATGCATTATGAATTGTCTCAAGTGTTTATGCCTTACCCTTAAATTATCACAATAATTTATCAATATATGTGTTCTCATCATCATTTTCATAATTGTCACCTCTTTTATGAGTATGAAAATGTCAAGCATCACAATTTTATTCTCCATGCATGTTTGATTTTGCCTTCTGCACTTGCCACATAAACCAGACACATAAATATATCCTTTAAGGTCGTTCTGCCATTAGAAAGACAACTGCTGATTGTGACAAAAACAATAAATAAGTACTTAAAGTAAATAATAGTCATGACATTAAATGAAACAATTTTATGTGTTTTCGTTCGTTTAAATTAATTGATGGATAATTAATATCCAACTCGGCATTCTTGATGAGCAGGATATTCATTTAGTACAAATAAGTGAAATGCCATTATTATTGAACACTCTATTAAAGAGAATGGTAGTAAAAATATGTTTCTTTTGGACGCTTATTAAGAAACACCAAAAATTTAAGCTGCACACTACTCAGGAGCATATGGTTGCAATTTGTAGCATCGTTGATAGAATAATAAAAGGGGAAACCTTTTCATATTTAGGACGTAGAAGTTGTTGCTGTAATGTTATTACTAGATGCCAGTGCATTGCACAGTAAAGTTTAAAACAAGGTCTTAAACACCAAACATTTTTTATTGAACAAAACGTTGTCAGCGAATACAAAATAGTAGACGAATGCCAATGCAGTTAATGTTCTTGCTTCTTGTCGAAACGTTAATAAATCCAACATGTATAATAATAGCGTCCCGGTTTTTGAAATGGCATACGATTTTTTTGTTTGTTTTATTCTAAAGATAATTTAAAATATTTCGAAAATGTCTTTTATTAAAACTTTGTTACTCTTATGGCCGTTCTTATTTTTTATTTTTCTTCTGTTTTCTTCTATAATTTTTAGCATTTTGTATTGATTTTAAAAGTGCAGATTTTGAGTATTCTTTGCTTCCTTAATTGTATGTTGTGTTTGTCTCATAATTGCCGACTAACATTTGTATCTTGTACTGCAACACGCAATATTAGAAAGTCACTCAAAAATCAAACAACCCTTTTAAATTCACCACTTATTGCAAATATACTCAATTAAGTGTGACACTTTTTTAAGCAACAATTGTATAAACATGATATATTGTTTGTATACAATTGTGTGTAAACAATATTGTATATAAACATAACATGCATAAAAAGATGTTGATATCTAGTATGTATATTGTATGCGACAACATGCTGCATATTCAAAAACGTGTTAAAATTAATATGTATGTAATAAACACAGATATATATTTTTTAGATTCCTTAAGTCCTATAAGTAATTAAAATATTAAAAATTTTGATTGCAAGATATTTAAGGTTCTACCAGACGATATACATATATTCGATGATTAAAATTGAAGTTGATATTAAAGTTTAAAAGACTGTTCTAAAGCATCACACAAGAGTCATTGTAAACTATTCATAATTTTTATTTTTTTTAGAAGAGCAAATCCATTCTTAATTGCTTTATTTCAACTTTAAATTGCGTTCTCTTCTTTTCAAATTTCTAAACCTTTAAGATTTCAATTACAAAAGTATATACCACCAACTGTTTCTAAGCTCTTCAAATTGTATAGTGGGAGATAAAAAAGCGCATAGAAAAACAATGAAAAACACTTTCTGTTAACCTAATTAAGTGCCCTAAAAGGATAAAGTTAATGGTAAAGGGTTTAGATTCACAACTAATCACAATAAATATTAAGTCCCAAAGTGTATAAAAGCAAAAACATTTACCACTTTCTCTGACCCTCAATTAATTAATTTCCCTTTTTTTTTCTTTCCATTAAGATTTTACGATAAAAAGAGATCAAAAGGTATTTTTATTTCACAGGCTTATGCCTCTCTTAAATTGCTGAATGGCTTTAAGTGCGTTAAGATTATAAGATTTCTTATTCGAAGATACCTTTGTATCCTTCTGTGCTTAAATAGCAGAAAATTAAGAGCAAAGAGTATGAGAAACTTGCGAGACTTTTCAAGTTTTCTTGCAAATGAATAAAAATTACTGTATACATACACACATACATACGAATTTGGTTTTTGTTTTTGGAAACTAATGGCATGGAAGAGAAGATTTTTCTTTAAAAAATTATAAATAAAGTAAAAGAAAATAATATATAATTGCAAATTAAGACTGGCATTAAGCACACACATAAGTGTTGTGAGAAGCTAGGTCGTAATCGTAACTAAAGGGTTGTAATGAGCAATAATGAATGTATGTATGTATGTACCCTTTAATGAGAGCATGCTATAAACATACTCCTGATAGATCAATTTGATAGATCAATTGTATTCTTTAAAGACAACTCCTGCCAACTGTTATCGATAACAACTTACATGAAACTCCAAGAACTTTATTAACAGGTCGATATGCATTTGTGTTTAACTCCGTATCTGGCATCAAATTCTTATTACCACTCATTTGTTAGATTTAATCTACGTCTAACGAGGGCGTAAATCTGGAATTTCCCGTTTTTTGTTTGTTTGTGGTACTATCATGGACTATGTAATGAGGCGTTATGACAATTTAAAAAAAAAAAAAACATTTTATATCGCAAGCATAATAATAGCAAATATGCTTTAAAATTTAATTTTTTTTTATTAAAGCATTTAAACACTTTTGTTAAACTTACTACTTACATATGTATATATATTTCTGATTATTATTTAATTAAATCGTATTTAAATGTTTTAATATTGACTTTAGTTAATTAACCTGATTTATTCAGTTTATTTTCATAAATTGAAAAATGACATAAAAAAAGTTAATCATAATAAAATATGTTAATGACTGGCATTAAATGAGTTTTTGTTTATGTTGACAACAGTTTAAATATATTATATTAAGAATGCATAAAAAAATGGAAATTAAAATAACACTGTTTCTCGCATTAATGCTATTTGCGGTTGTTATGTAAGAAGACATGTTATCGCGGCAAATTTAATTGCACTGAACTAGCTAAGATCACATATTTACTATTTTATTTGTTTATTTATTAACTACAATACAATTATAAATTGTATTTAATTATTTACAAGCTGAGTGATTTCGACCTTATGCTCGGTGTTGTGTAACAGAGCAGAGTCTCTGGTGGGACTCGGACCTACAACCCTTATACTAATAGACGTCAAGTGGTCATTCCAGTAAGTTGGCCTCAATCCAGCTTTTAAATAAAATCTTACAGAATAATATGAATTGAATTGCAAACTGCCTATTGAACATGCCTGCAAACATTTTTAGATATCCCTTTCATCAAAATTTTTAAGCACTTGACCCAGGACTAAAAATACGAATGACTATATTTGTAGCAATAGTTCAAGTTATCTTTTTTTTTTGTTAGATTTTCAATTAATTTATGGTTCATATATTTGTATTAAAATTAATTGAATTTTTCTGTTGTTCGCCTACGCTTTCCTTAACTGAGCATCATGACTTAATTACGGCTTGTTGTTCCTGTTGTTTATCTTTGATGGGAAATTGTTTCAGTTAGTATCTGTAATTATGTGTGTGGCCTTTAACGATTCAAGTAAAAATTATTCATAATTTATGGAAACATTACATGTTAGAGTCTTTAATATTTCATGGTAGTTGGCTTATCATTCTGGCTGTTTGTTGCCACTCCTTGAATACATTGCGACAGTTTAATAGTTGAATCGTGTCACATGGAAATGGACCATTTAGTTATTTTCCTTTTAATTATTCAAGTTCCATGGTATTTAATGAAAGCAACAAAATAAAGGAATAACATTTTGTTAAATAAAAATTGGAGAATCTCTATAAAAAAGATTGCCAAAAGTATTGATTACCTAGATGTGTTCAAAGTTCATTACCATATAATCTGCAGAAATTAGGAACGCTTGTACCCCACAAATTAAAGTTTGAATTCATCAGGTATTGCCGCTTCCAACCACAATTCCACTTACGTAGAATAGTTGCACAGAAATTAAATTGCATTTACAACAGGGAGGTCGAAATTGTTTTTATTTCTTTCTGGTTTAATTTCTAACTGCATAAGAATATTGTACTTTAAAAATATATTTACTTTATTTGTTCATATATAATGGGGGTTTCATGCTTTTTAAAAACAACTGAATGAAATCTTTATCTTAATAAATCAATCATATCTTATGAGTCCTTAAGAGCTTACACGTTATTGAATAGGCAGTAAATAGCAAGTGCTCAAGTGCTCAAGAAGTGGTTTTAACAGTTGTGGTCTAAAATATGTTTATAAATATCGTTTTAATACCGTAAAACGTCTAAAACCAACGATATACAAAGTTTCTATACATGTTATAAAACAAATATTATTCATTAAATCATCGTCATCATCATCATAAATGTTTCTATACATATGTAGCTGTTTTCAAGAGCTTTTGTTCCTTTAAATATTCGGTGTATAATTATAGCAACATGTTTATACACATTTGTACTAAAAAATGTATTTTAAACGTTTATGTACAACTTTAAGAAACCTTTGTCTGTTAAAATACTACAAATATTTTCTGTTATGCTAGTCCACTGCAAGAAGCATAACAACATGCAAGTAATTATGAAGGGCATTGTGTTTGAAAATTGAAGTACTTTATATATTAAGGAAATAAATTCTTAAAATATTGTATAAGATTTCAATTTATTGTACATGAAAATACTCTTTTTGGAATTTAAAATTTCAATTTGATTGTCATGTTTTCTTGAACTATTTTAACATGTACGGTCAATGCGGCTTTGCATTTCCTTGACAGTTTAACAGTGATTACCTTAAACTTACCCCAGAAGCCACCTTTTTCCTACATCTTTTGTTTACTAAGGAAAATCGTAATTCAGCGGAATGTTTGGGTAATGCTCTGTTCTTATGAACAAAAGGAAAAGTATATACATTAACTTTTGTACTCTGGAGCAGTGTTACAATATTCGTTGAGTAAGTGCGGCAGTTGATAGGATAACATTGTTGCAATTTTGAAATATCCACAGAAGGTGGGCAAATTTTTGTACGCCTTAAATGATATTACACGCGTGATGTTTAAGGTTTTTAGGTGCAGCAAAAGTGTTGTTCATAATTTTATGTAAATAAGTAAAACTTTAAAATTATATTTTGTGTTTTGGTGTGGGTTTTAATCCAGAGAAGTTCAAAAATTGTTTTTTTTTACTGTGATATTCTTTTATGCACATTAAACATCTAACAATAATGTTTTTGTGCCTTCTTTTCTTGGCTGAATGCCCACTCATGCCAATTTAATCAATCATTGGTCATGGTAAAATAAACACAAAGTGTCTGACGCAAACATGACCACAGATGTGGTATTAAGTACACACAATATTTAAAAATTATTTACACTTCACTACTCTTTGAATAATAAGGAATAAACTAAGAAAACACAAGAAAAAGGTCTGAAAATATTGAATTAAAAAAAGAAAACAACACACCAAAAATTGGCAAAGTACATATGTAAGTGGGTAGAGTAAAAATCCCTCAAACCATATATGATGCTACATTGACTTTTGAACCCTTATGTGTAATGCACACACATATATACATACAGAAAATACAGTTTGATTAAATTTTTTTGGAGGAAAAATTAATTTATTCGATTAATATTTTATTAAAATTCGTATTTATTATGAATAGGTTTTCAGAAATACTAATTGGCGCTTGAAAATCATTAATATTTCATGTATTTATTCATATATTCTTTGTGTTGCAAAATTGAAACGTCAATAAGAAAAACCTTGCCATACTATAAGTATACAAGAAACCCGCAACGCCTTTTCTTTACAAAAACATGTACGACTTATTCATATACCACTGAGGGCACTACAACATTGAATTGTTCATTCAATAGCTTAAAGGGCAATTGAACACAATATATGTAAATGGCAGGAGAATATTTGAGAAAGAATAAAACTGAGAGTATTCTTTATAAAGTACGGTTTGAGAAGGTATGTACTGCAACGCTGACCTCATGAACTTTGGACACACCGAGGTGTAGTGCTGAAAAGCTTACATAGACTAATAAGGACTTAGAAAAGTTAATTTTTGTGTTGCTTAAATAAAACTACAAACCTTAAATTCATTTCGATTTCTTTTTTTCTTTTGTTTTTGTTGTGGTTTAATTCAGAGAAACAAACACCAAACGAAACAATTTCTATAAATATTGTTTTTGGTTTTCTTAAAGAAAATTTTAAATTTTAAATATGAACACCATGACCAAGACAAGGAAAATGATGAAAAAGATGAAAAAAAAGGAAAGCATTCTTAGAAAAACAAGAAAAAATTACAATGAAAATAATAAAATACCGGAGAATTCTTTACATAAAAAATAAAAATATTTATGAGAGATATAAATGAGGGCAATTTATGTAACAAAACAAAAGAAAAAAATAAAAACAAAATTATTCCTAGAAAATTTAGGTTTTGCCTTCCCAGATCGCTCATTTTTGTACTTGTCATGAGGTTTTCATTGCTTAGGGTAATGCGTTACACTTTTTTTATTTGCTTGTTTAGTGTCCAAGGTTATTAGATTGTATATAATTTAACAGAAAACAAAATTATATATTTTTTTAATTGTCAGCCTCCAGTAAATTGTGAGGTTTTCTAAACAAAAAAAAAAAAAATCAAAAATGTTTTCAAATTCTTTCTAAACAATAGACAATAGGTTTTGTATATCCTGAGGTAATAATATTAACGTAGAAATTAATGAAATATACAAAATAACAAAGGAATGTTCATTAAATAAATGTGGTTTAAGTGAATTTAGAAATTAAATACAGGATTTTTTCTTTCTAAGAAAACACAATGAGAGACAGACAAAATAAAATTTAAAAACATTTCTTAAATATAAATAAAAATATAAAATGTTTTGATTGAAATTAAATTATTTTTTGTTGTACAAGAATCAAGGGATTACTTTTAATATAATAATTACGATGAAATTAGTGATGTTTTTAGCCACTACATATCGAATTTGTCTTGATTCAATAAAGGAAAATGCATTACAATATTAGTAATTGGTTTAACCAAGGATTCATTATAATAAATCGGATTTGTATCGCCAGTTGTTTGGTGTCTATTATCAGATAAATTGTAAACTTCTAGAAAAACGCAAACTTAAGTAAACTGAAATTAGAATAAACAACAATAAGAAAGAAGTCGTCATAGTCTAGTAGGTAGTTCAAACCTCAGTTCAGACATGAAAACGAAAGTATGAAAAAAATTCCTCCCAGCAGATTTAAGGCAAAAACTCTCAGAGTAAATAAAGTTTCTCAAAAATCTGTCGTTTGAAGTCGACTTTAAACTGTAGGTCCCGCCGAACATGTATAAAATTTACACACACAACGTAAGTAGTGTGAGAAGCAAGGTTGTAATGAATCATTGTTACATGAGAAAACCATCGTTTTCACTTATTGTCTTTTTAAAAGAATGTGATTTATTTATTTTTAATTTGTGTTTCCCTGTCACAATCACATCTTCCAGTCTCCATTAGCAAATAAGAGTGAAAATAAAAGAAAAATAATTTATTATAATTATAACTTTATGGCTTACCAGTCTCTGTTAATGCAGTATGTGTACATAATGAAGTGTTGAAATATCCAATTCTTTTCCATATCTCTTCTCCTTTTAATGTGATAAAAAAAAATTCAATCAGAATTCATTATGAATGCAAGTGTTAAGTGTGGTCAGTAGAAACGCAGAAGAAAATTGAAGAAAATGGATAGAAATCTGCATTAAAACTTAATGACCGTCAATATAAACTCTTGCTCACAGTGTAATACCCATGACACTACCATAAGGATTACAGATAAGTTTACACAGAAATGCGACTTAAAAAAGTATAGAACACTTTGAAGAATATATCGATTCTTTAAGATGACATGACATTGGAAGCAGCACACATACATTTTTTTATATTAATTTTTATAATCCAACTCGAGTTTCAATCATATCTTAAGGGGAAAATGAATGCAAAAAACATTTTAATTTAAGCTTTAAAAATACGAAATAGGCAGGAAACAGTGAAGAAGAATTTTTAAAGTTATTATCATTAAAAGATAAACAAATAATTATTTGGTTTTATTGCATTTAATTGTCTTTTATTTTGTAAACCTTAAAAGAAATTCGAGGTAAACGATTAGAATAAATCGTTGAAGAAGTATGTATGCTGTGAAACAAACCAACAAGCCAAGAACAATTGAAAGAGTATTAAAAAAATAGTGAGATTCGTTTGGTCTACCATTTCACGAATATCCACAATATATCCATCTCATCTCCATTTCCAAAGATTTCTTTGTAGTTGTTGACTGCGTTAAGGAACTTTTGCAAAAGAAAAACCTTTTCTTTCAATAATATTGTCATGTTAATATAAACTACTGCAGAATATACTCAGCATAAGACACTCCAGATAGGAATTTAAAGAGTAGTTACTATAGATTTTATCAAAGTTAATTCAATTTCTTTCGACAAAAATAGGTTTTTAACATGTTTCTGGTATTCAAATTTAACCTTCACAAAAACCAAGATATTTTCCTTTTCTTTTGTATGTTTTTGTTATTCAAAACTATTTTTCATTCTGCAAATCAACTGGCATTTAGAAATTTTAAACAAAATTAAATATTTAGTACAACAATTTGCACATGTGATATTTGCTTTAAATATACAGACATTTACTCCATTGAAAGAAAAATTTAGTCGATTTTGTTACCAATAATGTTAGGAATAAATTTTTTATGAGCAGATTTTGAGCATTTTATAAAACATGGGAAACTTAAACTCCGTGAATGACCTCTGTTTGCTTGAACGCAGTCCCGTAAATATGCTTGCAGTACTCTCAGGCTATGCATGGTAATTACTAGATTACTTTATAGCTGGGTACTCTTGTAGACTCGTAGGAAGTAAGGGTCGAGAGTTTGGTTTCCATCTGAGAGTCTGGTCTGTTGCACTATTTTAAATAAATATATACATTTTGAACTGGCCTGTTGTATTTGAATATCAGTAATAGAATTTTAAACTTTTATTGTAACATATGAGAGCTTGAATACTTGAACCGAACTCCAAATACTTATAGTTTAAATGCAGTTACAACCAATAATGAATTGAAATCAAATAAAACATTCTGAGAACATTTTCGCTATAAATACATTATGTCTGAGGGCAATTATTACAACTAGGCGTTAAAGTTGGGTTTAGTTAAAGGTAACTTTAGCTAAAGTGAACTTTAAAGTCACCTTTAACTAATTTTCGTTATTATAACCTACAGATACAATAGACTAACTTTTTCAAAAATATGGCAGTGGCGGAGTAATGTCGGTAACACTGCTTAGTTAAACAAGTTTTTTTTTAAACACTGTTCATTTTTAAACAATGCTCATTTTGTTTATATTTGAAGTTGTCATATTGAAAATAACATATAATATGGCAGGTTGAAACATAAACTTTACTTTAAAAGTTAGAGGTAGGATGATCATCCCTTTAGCTTAACGCTCACTTCTACCTTATTGTCCACTTGTAATAATGAAAAAAAATTTTTCTGCCTCCCTTTAGTTAACGGTAAGTTGTAATAATGGCCCTTAGTCAACTAGACAGATACAGAAAGTCAAAGAAGGGCAGTAAATCCTACATATACTTATATGCCAAGTATACTTGATATGCCACTTAATCTAATCTGTATGAAGTCATAAGATAAATCTGATTATTCGTTTGAAATTCTCATTTATGAGAATGCGTACGTACGTACGTATGAGTGTTGTAATCAATTTAATATAAATCATACGCCTGCATGAACATTGATTTAAACATCATATCATTAGAATGTTAACATGGATTAAAATGAAGATGAATTTGTTATACGCAACAGATAAACAAATTTTAATGAGTAATTTATATGCAAATATTACTAATTGGAAATAATTATTTGCATTCAACCAAAATTATATTTATTTTCATAATTGAAATCTTAGTGTTTTGTTTCGTTTTGTTTTGTTTAAATTGCTACAGCCGTAGTAATAATAATTGATGCTAAAAGTTAATTTAAAATATGAGAATTTAATTTAAATTTCGGACATTGGAAAATAATTCTTATAAATCGATGTTAGTACAACGTACAAGTGCTTCTATAATGTTGCCATTTGATAACTGAGGTAAATATTCCTTGTATTTTCTTTATTTTTTCACGTTTTATTAGCCAAAGTTTGCAGCAGTATCAGGTTTTCAGCAATAGGGTTGCAATGTATTGAGCTGTCATAGTGGTGATTAGTCCCTTATCAAAAGTTGTGGTTCTTTCCTTTGGGAGGTTTGGTGGAGGGTAGGAAAATGAATGAGTGATTGGAAAGTGCTGATGTGTCATATCATGGCAGCTAACTTTTTTAGAAAGTAGAGTTTATTACAAATCCGTCACCTTGAATATAAAATTTGTATTTTTAAACAACAAACCAAATTTTATAAAAGAGCCAAAATATAAAACTTAACAAATCCGAGAAGCGTTGCACACAACTGATGTGAGATTAAATGAAAGCAAGAAAAGTGTTCGTATTGTTTTCATTGCCATTTTCTATCCTTCCCTCCTTCCGATTCTCTTTGCTCTGTGAAATAAGTGTGCACGTTTAACGTTTAAACTATTAAAATAACAAAAACAAGACGTTCTCTTCTCTTCTTCTGCTTTACATTTTCTGTTTCGAGATGCACGCTTCATGGTAAAGTTCTCTTTAAGAATATGGAACAGACTTAATATATTCTTAAGCTTTAAATTATCATTGTTTATGATACAATTTAGTCAATTGTAAAACGAGCGGGTAGCAGGTTGTATAAAAATAGAAGCATGTGGAAGCATGAATTTATAATATTAAATAATAATAAATAATAAACATAATGGTTTTTAATTAAATGAGAAGCCAGATGTAAATCTTTTTCATCGAATGTATAATTAATTCGTAAATAACAAATGATAGAGTCGAGTAATAATAAGTATCAACTATTTATAAATAAATCTGCGGAAGGCTCAGGCCATCAAATTTAAAACAATGGGGTTACTTTAAAGCCCACAATGCTTATGGAATATTCAACATGAATAACTACAGCAATTCTGTTAAATAAAACTATTGTAATGACAAAAAACAAGGGCGAAATACGCATTCAATTTCAACAGAAGACAATGGAAAGAGATCGGAATGTAAAAAAATTAAAACCTAAAATTTTCGTTTCTCTTTGAACATATTTCATACTAAAATATCTTCTAGGGTGTTGTGAAGGAAGCTAAATGAATTGTAATATCGAATTTATACAAATTTTACATTTGCCATATAGCCTTATAGAGAGCATTGGTAGAACGTCTTGTCTATATGGAAATTTTTAGTGGTAAGACTGGTCTAAGAAGTCACTAACTGTGGTTATGTCTTTTATTACTTATTACAATATGGAAATTAGGAACAACTCTTTTGCATCGAATTATAGTGGATTTAGCTTTATACAGTTTCTCCTATTGGATACTGTTAGCTAAGTTCAGTGTGTTATACATTTTTCAACCTATGCTGTCAACCCTTCAGTAAGGATTACGTCTTAGCTTCTGATGTTGTATGTGTTTATAGATATATTATAAGTATCGGGACCTACAGTTATTATCGCCTCCAAATGATAAATTTTTTGAGAAACTTTGTGTAGCAATTTTATTTGCTCTAGAGTTTTTGCCAGAAATCTATAGAAATTCCTGACCTGCGGTTTGTACAGTGGCCTCATGTCTAATAAGCCAACACACCACCTGCTAGATTAAAGCTGTCAATAATTAGACAATCGCCTATAGGATACCACATTGCCAGAAGGAAATAAAAATTTATTAAAGCTCTAAAACCTTCATTGGAATTATTGAGGAAAAAAGTTTTTCATCACAAAAGAGAGAATATCAATTGTTCTAGCGTTTTGTCAACAGACAGACAATGCTGTATACATGTTTTCATTTCGCATTAAATTATTGTTCCTTCAAATTTTTCCTTTTTATATTTTGTGGTATCTTCCTACAAAATTACTTTTCTTTGCTTCAAAACAAACTTTGATTTCCTAAATGTTCCAGAACTAAAGTTGCCTGAGAGTTTATTACAAAGTTTTAAATGGAATATTCATGTGGTGGAAAGATTTTTGTTTTAATTTCATTTCATGGGTTCTTGTAAAAGTTTTACGCTAGACCAACGCCAGACATGTCCCAGGGTTAAATAGAAAGTATTTTTTGTCTTCTTTTTTAATGGAAACTAAAGAAAGTGCAACTTTTGTTTCCGTTAAAAATATTTAAACTAATGGGATTACAGTAAACAAATTGTGAAAGCTTTTAGCAGCACGAATAGCACAGTTGCGTTAATTTGTTTATTTTTATAACAAACTTCAACGCTTTTAGCTCCGTGTTCTGCAAATCGAAATCGATTGAATTTGAAATGGAGACTGAATTTGTCTTCTACGATATTTATCGAGTGTTGCTTGAATTTAATTCTAAAAAATGTTTGTAAATTTGTATGTGAGTTTTATTTGCATGACATGGTAATGTTTTCAATTTCTTTTCATATATTTAAATATGTATGTATATACTCTTCGTAGATAGATGTTATCCAGGCTTAACAGTGTTACGTAATTTATTTACATTTATTGGCAGCATTAGGAAATTGTAATACTCCGTATAAATAAACACGAATCGTAATATCTGAAAGCAAATGATTTGTAAATTATTTACCATGACAGGTTTTATGTGAATCTTTATTTATCATTTGGTAGTATTCGAAGAATTGAAGATGACGTTGAAGTATCTTATAAATGTTAACATAATGTAAGAATCTTGTATCATTAAATTCTCGTATTAAGAAGTAACCAAACATGGAATTGACAAAATAATTTTAATTTAAATTATCCTTAAGAATGCTGTGAATTTTTAAATCCTGTTTGATATTTTTATTCATGTTAATAAAAATGAAAGAAAATAAGAAATTATTTGAATTTAATTTTAATATCTTTTTATATCACGCTCTCTTCTTAATATTTAAAAAAAATATTTCATGCTGTTTCATGTCATACGAAATGAAATGAAATTTTACTTTTACTAGCACCTCATATATATGAGAATTTAATTTTAGAAACATTACAATAAACATGACTAGATTTTTAAGACATTTTTATAATCAGCTTGCGAAGTTCGAATACAAATAACAATGAATGAATGCGTTTGTTGATGTTGATTTAGCTTAAAATATAATTATTTATGTAATCATTCGGATCTGAATTTTTCATAAACCTATTTATTTGGAATTTTTAAAAATTTTTATCCTTGTGGATGCTGTATATAGTAATAGTATAGTAAGTCGATACAAGTAACTTTTTGGGAACCTTGATATTTTGGGTAAAATAAAAGCAAGTTTTCGCTGTGCTCTATACTGAGTTGCATTTCTAAGTAAAGTTAAGTTGCTCTACTCCGATTGCTTTTTCGTTGTACCATAAACTACAAACATTCGCAATGTAGCCACTCCAAATGATGTATTTCCTTCTCTTGATATAAAAAAGCATAAGACATTGCAATAAAGTTCAAGAGTTCTTAAACCTCTGTGAATTTGTTAATAAAATTCAATAGGCATACATACATATATAATTGGTCATTACAACTCTTCAGTCGCGATTACGACCTAGTTTCTCACACCACTTATGTTGTGTGAGTGGAGGGACCTAAAAAAAATCGACTCCAAACGACAGATTTCTGAGAAACCTTTTCATGGCAATTTTATTTACTCTCAGACTTTTTGCCAAAAATCTGCTGAGTGGAAATAGCCGAATAAATATTTTTTCACATTCGTTTTGTTGGTGATGTCTGACCTGGAATTTGAACCGAGGCCTTCTGGACTACTAGGTTCCAACTGTATAGTTTTTATCATTCATGAGGACAATTTGCGCAAGTTATTAATTACTTCCTAATAAAACCATTTTTATTCTAAAAGTAATTAAAAAGCATCATTTGAATATCTAATCACTGCAGTCGAATACAGTGACTACTATTGCATGCTTATAGAGGTTTTGAATTTTGTCTACAGTTAAACGTATTTAATTTCTATTCTCATTTGTTAGTTAATTTAGAATTTTTTACCTTAAAATAAACCAATAAATTATCGGTCGTGTTTATATTTACCTATATGTATTGTATAATAAATTCTAATATAGTATAACATATGATAGTATAATAAACAATTGAAACGAAAAATATGTGGTTATTTGAATTTATTCGGTTATTTTTAAAATTTTTTTTTCTTTAAAACCAAAAATACTTCAAGTTAAAAAGAAGAAACAGAATCCATATCAGTCAAGGTCAAGACTTTACTTGACCAAAAGACACCATTGCTTTATTTGAAAGAAAACATTCAGCAGAATTGAAACCTCGGAAGAATGAAAAATATATTTTTTAATTTCATTTTATTGATTGTTTATTCTGTTATTTATTTTTCTCTTTAACGTAATATTGCCAAAGAAACCAAACCTCTCTCTCATTCTTTTATAGAATTTTAAAGCAGCATGTGTTAATTTTCATTTTCATGGTTTGTTGGAATGGTGGGCTCTTCTTTCTCTTAAAAGTTTAAATTAAAATTAAATTTCAATACAAAAATAAACCAGTCAGTTTGATAATTAATGAAGCATTGACACAAATAAACACTACTTTTGCTAAATTTCGAATTTTTGGAATGTTGATAATGGTGCAGATGTACATGAGAGAGAGAGAGAGAGAGAGCAAATGTAATGAAATTTATTGATTTATTTATAAAATTTAAAAGCTTGAATGATTTATTAACGCACAATTTATACTCTTCAGAATTAGATTTTTTGTGTTGTAATCCAAAGTCGATAGCAGTATGTTAAGTGTGCAAGTGCTTGATGCAATGCATACCATAAGTGATTGGACACATAGTAAAAAGTTAAAAAGATTACTGAGAACGTTTTCGATGGTTCTAATAATAAAAAAGAAGTAAAAAGCAATAATTAAGATATCAATTTCTGTTGCCTATGCACAAATTGGATTTTGATGATCTTGTTAGTCTCCTAATAATCTCTTGTAATTGGTTTGGTAAGGTGTTGTTTATTTATCCCAAGCCGATTTACGATTCTGCTCTTCAGTTTCCTGAAAAGTAAGTATCTTTGTGTTCTTTTTATTTAGGATTATTTTCCTTTTTGTTGTTTGTTTTGTATGAATTTCTTAATTTCCCAGCCCATGTTCTTAATCTTCACATGGCAGTAATTGTAAATAATGGTTGTAAATCCGAGTAAATTTTTCCTTGAAAAAGATTCTTGGAATTATTATTCCTTTATATACGTAACTAGCATTAACGCTTAACGTACTTGTAATCTTGGATTTCAAGGGTAACAAGAAATTTGTTGTATCTTGCGTCATGCAGTTTAAATAAAGAAACATAAGCTTCAAAAATTATTAATGATTTTATATGTTTAAGCCTGTTGTGAGCCTACAAACTCTACCAGTTTCCAGGAAACGCTTGGATTTTATGGAATAAAGAAAGAAAGAAAGAAAACTATGTTTAGAATTATTTCCAACAAATAGGATAATTAAATAAAATTAATTCCATAGAGAGTTTTTCCAATTGTTTATAAATTTGAAGAAAAAACTCTACGCAGCCAACATACACAATTCTAAGGTGTTCTTCCACATCACACAATTGCAATAAGAATTTCCCTACATGTTTGGTTTCAAAAATTATAATTTAATCACAACGAAATTGCTTTGAATATATTTATAGAGATGGCGTGATGAAATATGTAGTCGTTTTAATACAACGTCTCGATGTAATTCACTGGCACACACAATAACTATTTTTAATTCCAAGTAATTCTATAAGATTTCGTTTGTTTTTGCATGAAGAGACCACATCTATCAGGCCTCTAAAATCTACCAATAAATAATACCAACTTTTTTTATCGTTGAATTCTTGGATACATATTGCTTTACAGAAAATAAAATTTCTCCAGAGATTTGGCGCGACTGTAAAACAATTTATTTTTTATTTACGTATTGAAAAAAATTTAAATGTTAACAGTTAGGCGGCAGCTAGTAGTGGTTGAGCATTAAAGATTCAGAGAAACTCATGTTTTAGGCCGTCTAGACTATTAGCATGAGAATCGTGGGTTCGATTCCCAAAAGAGAATATTGTCTGTAATACTACATAGATCATAATGTGTTGCCTATCAGCTTTTTGCAACGCTGAATAAATGACAATTTTTTTGTTTTCTAATTAGGATACGTACCACCTCTTTGGATTGACGACAACAGCGTATGTTGGTCAGTAGAAAAGCGGTATCGCATGCTCCTTACGAAAAACAATGAAACAGAAATTAACTACGAAGGGTATTCCAAAAACTTTGGATATATTTGTGCAGCAAAAATTTTGAGGGGACAAATTAAATTTAAATATGATACGTAACTATTTATCAGGGCAAATGACGTCATCAAATATTGTAATCCTCAATCGGAAGAAGCTCAACAATATTGGTTAATAGTTTTCGATAGAGTATTTTAAATAAAAACAAATAGAAACGATATAACTGAAATATAATATGAACGGATGACAAAAATTATAATAAGAATGTAGAAATTTAAAATGTAGTGAAAATGATATGACAAAGATGTCCAATAAAATTCTGCTAACAGCAAAAGAGTTCACTTCTTGATAAACAATATTGCAAAAATTCTTCCATAGAAATCTTTTAAAGCAAATAAAATTTTTTCTGAATTGAAATCAAGTTTGGGTTGAGTTTTATCCACTGAAACTCTAATGTTTGTTTTACGTTTATAGCACTTTTATTCACTACTTCTTACAAAATTGACCATTAAACAAAACATTTCATTGCATTTTATCTTTATGGTAGACCATAGAACATATATTTTGTTGTTTTATTGTTTCGATCATAAAATGTACATCAATTTTATGTACAATAACAGCATAGCAATAGTTTGTCAAGAGCTGTGTACTGAACAAGTGCACCAAAAAAAATTCATCAACATTTTGTGAATATTTGTAGAGCAACTATATGAAAGCAATTTCTGAAATAAAATTTGTTGAGGAAACTAAACAAAAATAGAAAATAAAAGATAAACATTTACTTGATGCTGAGAATTTCAAAAGGCAAATAGAAAAGTTCTTTCAGAAAAAATTTCAATAGTTTTGCCTACGTATTTAAATTTTATGCAAAATGTGAAATCTTAGAAACCACAAGAAACAGAAAAAGATAAAGAAAATAAAACGAAATATTATTTGGGAACACGTATAAAACTTTTTCTCTACTTAAATAAAACTTTTTTAATTCAATTAAGTGCAAACACATACATAGACGTATATGGTATATAAGAAGACATTTAAATAAAAGAGTTAACTAAGAACACTCATATTCTGCAATACTCATCTTTTTAAACATTTTCTCATTTCATATTTAAGATTTTAATCTTAAAAATTTTTAAAACTTTGTTCTCATCTACTCTTATTGTAATTAATTACATTTTTCATTTGATTGCAATTGATAAATATTTTTCGCAGACTTTGACTTTGAATAACATTTTCTCCTTGTCAGAACTTTCTTACCAGGTATGAAGCTCATCAAAGAAATTTATCCTCAAATGAAATACCACTTTATCTGAACATTTGATGATTGTTTGACATTCTTTTAAACTTTTGATTGATTGAAAATATTTATGATAAATTTAATTGGTTTTCATAAAAATGAAAACAAAAGATTTTCAAAAGATTTGTTTAATTATTTCCAAACGACCCTTTTTCGCCTGCAGAAGCAGTTAATCAACCCAGGACAATATTCCTTTTATTTAAATTTTATCATTCTAATATCCAATTGTGGTTTTTATGTATATGTCGAAATAAAATAAAATTCTATTTTAAGTTTTGTGTTTCTAATTAATTTTTAATCTTAATCTTCAAAAGTTATGACAATTAAATTGATAAACATTTTGTAAGAAACAGTAATTTCCTAAGGAATATTTTTTGTTAAATTATTTACAGTCCTTTTAACTTTACAAGATTTCACAACAAAAGACAAAAGCTTTATTGGTGGTCATTTGTTGACGCATTGATCCCTTTTCACAATATGATTTTGCACATTTTTCATTTGAGCATTTTCAATTAATTTATGTCTGAAGCATGTCTGTTGAATTTTAAAAGATTATTGTTAATTAAATTACGCTTAAACCATTTTAAACTTTTCGATTTGGGTGGTATAATGTTGCCTGACAGAGATCTTTTGGCCTTTGATATAAATTCCATTACAGTCTTTGCAAGTGTTAATACTGCGCTATATAAAAGGATATACGTCATACCATACAATCTATTACATTACGACTATTGTACTTATGTGTTGCTTGAATGAAGTTGAAAAAGAATCTTTGTAGCATTTGCTATTGTAAACCAGATTAGGGAACTTTACAGCCTAGTTTCTCACACCACCCATGTTGTGTGCGTCAATTTACATCCATGAGTGGCGGGACCTGCAGTTTAAAGTCAACTCCGAATGACAGATTTTTGAGAAACTTTTCATTGGAATTTTATTTACTCTCAGAGTATTTGCTTGAAGACTGCTGAGAGGATGTCGCCGAAGGAATATTCTTATATATATCATTTTGTTTGAAATATCTAAGCTGGGGCTTAATCTAGAGCACACGCTTTACAAGTCAGCACATTACCCACTAGACTATGGTGATTATAAAGTGTTCAAATGTTGTGAATTAAATCTCCCTCTGTTTTAAAAAAAAAAAAAAAAAACTTGTATTCAATTATATAATGATTTATCCACACATTGGTGCACACTTTTAATATTGAACCTAAAACACAATAAAAATGAGAACGTAATTAAAATTCTTAAAAGAAATAAATTATAATAGACGATTATTTCAGTAATAGAAAAATATAAAATTTATTTATTTCTAGTATGATACGCATCATTTGATTTAATACCGAGTAATAAGAATGAATTTAATTTGAATTTATTCATAAATATTTGTCTCGAATACATACATACGTATGTAAATAAAAAGCTTTCTTCACTCAATTTCCCTCTATAAATTTTTTTTGTTTGTTTTTGAAAGTATTCCATAAAGAAGAAATAATTTATTATGAATTTAATATCCCCGTTTATAGTACGCTGAGCAATAACAAATACAAACAAATGTATTTAAATAAAAAATATAAAAATATTAATAAAAATATTAAATATGCAAGAGCCGAAAATATATTGAAAATAGATGCGAATACATTGAATTTTTTATTCAATATTTCATTTAATTTCGTACTTCAAAGGAAAATTCTAACGGCCTTGAATTTTAGATTTTAAAATAAAAAGATTTTTATGTTACGTATTTGATCTATTAACTGATTAATTGCACACTCATTACATTGTATATTTTTCCTGAACAAATTTAAATTGAAAGAATTACATGTGTAGATGCTTTGTTTTTATATTTCTAATGAAATCGCATACATATTTATGTATGTGGGAACAGGGCGTACCACCAGGAGTGGCAACACTTACTGACTTAAATACGACAGAATGCAACACTAATACGATTAAATGCGACTCTACGAACACAGACGCTATTTTAGGATTAACGAATAGTTTTAAGTTAGATCTTACACTTGTAGTTTGATCGCCAAGAGAGCAACATCTCTCGTTATACTTTTAAATAAACATTATTAATTACTCCAATAATTAATAAGTGTTTTATTTGGAAAAAGCAAAAACTACATGTATAATGGAATACATAGTTAAAATATAAGCACTCCTAAATATATTTATTAATTTTAATGTATCATATTTAGCATTTCATAAAACGAGGACAACAGTTAATCCGATTTTTCTTTGCTACATGTCAGCCACTGTCGTATTTAGTCTTGTTTTAGTTGACTTTTTTTAATTTTTAATTTTTAATTGTCCCCTTTCTTGCCAGCTATAGGAAGAAATATGTTCAAAAAAGCAAATAAAAAATGTAAAAAAAAAAATTAAAATCTTCAGCTTTATTTTTTCATGCCCTTGAGTTTTTTTTTATGAATTTCTTGAAATTGAAATTTCTTGTAATACACTCTAAAATGTTCATATTTGTTTCTTTCATTTCATTCTTGTGTTTTTTTCATTTGTTGGTCTTTGCAAAAACTTTGAATCAGATTAAGATTAAGATTTTAAGAAACAATAAGGAGTACAAAAATTTGGATTAGTTTCAAAAGTTGTAATGAAAACATAATTATTTTAGCATTACTCTTGAATCTTAAGATTTTTATTCCATTTTATCTGCATTCATTTAACAAAGATGCAGTCAATAATTTCATTTGTTTACTACTAAGCAAATAATTCCTTCTATAGAGTGGATAAGCAATATTTATCACTTAATTAATATTAATTATACGTACCGATGTCCTATTATGATATACACAACAGATTTCCTGAAAACAATCCATACAAGCAACGATTGACCGATTCAATTTAACTAATCGCTAATTATTGATATAATTAATTAATTCATTAAAAATCAAAATATTTGAATATGTATGTCTATAATTAAAGCAACTAAATAAGTCTAGTTATTGCAGATTCACACAATGTTTAGCTAAATTTACTTCCATATGCACCAGCTAAGGGAATGTTAGCTGTTCTATGAAATTGATATAAAATAAATAATAAACTATGTTAACTGGATTTGAAAATAATAATTAATTTACAAAAGTTTACAAAACTCAATAATGCTTTATGAAATTTGCTCTGAACATTTTCAATAGTATAAACTTAAATGAATTTAAAAATAATATTTGCTTGTTTGAAAAGCCTTTGTCAATATAGCAATCACTAGATAGAACCTACCCAAGAAGCTAACGATTTTTAAATTTTCCGTGACAATTTTTTTTTGTTCATATTTTTGTACTCGTATTTGAATTTGAATTGAAACTGATTTTAAACAAAAATTTAATACAGCCAGCAACTAAACTCTCTAACTATTCATAGAAATCTAGAATAGATTCATTAAAATATTGCCACAATACGCTCATAACTATGGCTGTTGATGGAAATATAATTCTGTTTAATTAGTATAAAAAAATTAAGGAACCGTTAACAGTAAATCAATTGAAATCAGGACTTCATCGAAACTCTTAATATTATTATGAGTAAATACCATGACGTAAAGATTGCATCAGTATTTTTAACTCTTCAGTAAGGCGGACAAAAGAGGAGGTATGTGCACATATCAAAAATTTTATGGTCAGAAGATTAATGCTGAATTTTATGACTAAGGATAGCATAAACATTTTTATTATCCTTATTTATGTCCATAATTGTGTCTTTGTCTGAATGGGAGTTTTTTTGTTTTTAATTTCGGTAATGTAGACCCTGTTATATTATTATCATAAAATTATACCTAAGAAATATTCGCATATTATAGGAAGAGATTATAACATAAAAAAGAAACTGGTAAGAGAAATTATTATTATTATATTCAAAGGGAAAATTCCTATGGTTTGGAAAAAGAAAATTTCATTACAATAACTTTTATTGTACTGAATCAACCTTAGCAAAAACTACTGGCTAAGTGGCGACAAGACAACATTAATTGGACTTGCTATGTGCCTGTGTTGTTCTATAACCATAAGTAAATTCCTAAACAATCTTTATTACTTTTTTTACGCATATTTCTTATCCAAATTTTAATTATAATTGTTGTTTATACAACGTTATTTGTTTCGAAATATGTACATTCAAATTAATTATTCACTTATACCAGAGCTAAAAGCAATTAAATTTACTACACTACGTGCAAGCTATATTCATTGGATTAATAATAAAAAAACCATTACAATTAAAATTATTTTATGAGGTAAAGTTGCATAAATATTCACTTTTGTGTATATGTATAGATTTCAATAAGAAGTTGCTAAATTAATTTTTCCTCCTTCATTCATTCATTTGAAACCTCTTTTCTTCGCTACACAACGTATTAGTACGTCATAATTGTGATTTTCATGATATGATATGAACTCCCTTTGTGTTCTTGGTGTTTCTTATATTGAAAACATGAATCTGTAGAGTTAATTCACCCGGAACGTATCGATTTTGAGACATATCCATATATGCCCACTGATGTAATAATACTTTTATTTAAAGAATTATTTCGTATCTGATTAAAAAAGATCAAAATTTTGTTAAATCATGCAGCATAATTTATTATTTACTCGAAAAGATTTTATAAATCAAAATCATTTTTTTTTAATATCCCTAAGCATTTTCTGTCAGCGAGTCTTATTCTACGCCTACATTTCATTGCAACATCAATCAAACTTTTGATGGCTTTATGCTTGAAGGCATCTACTACTAGTGTTGTAGACAAATGGTTATAAATGACTTTGCCAGCCGTTTGTAGAATTTTATTTTACAGCGGCTATAAAAATTGAAAACAAACATAATATTTTGCGGTATGCGGCACACACTCACAATCTTATAAACATTGCTTTCTATTAAATGCTTTTATAATATTGTTAATAAAAATACAAATTCTACAATCCGATGAAATTAAATAAAAATAGCCCAGGCACCTGGCAATTATTCTGGAGATTTTTGTTGCGCTAAATTTGAGAAAAAATTCATTCCTCAATAACACAAATTAATTTGTGACACCTTTATCAAACTGTTGATGTAAAGGCAGAGAATCTCAAATGGAATTAATCTAGAGTCTATACACATACATAATTGGCCATTACAACCCTTCAGTCAGGATTACGGCCTAGCTTCTCAACACCACTAATGTTGTGTGCCTTAATTTTATACTTTAGTGGCGGGACCTACAGTTTAATGTCAACTCCGTACGACAGATTTTTCAGAAACTTTCTCATGGCAGTTTTATTTACTCTCAGAGTTTTCGCCAGAAATCTCCTGGGAGGAAGTCGCCGAAGAAAAATTTTTTTTTTCATATTTCGTTTTTGGTGTCTGGCCTGAGGCTCGAACCCGGGCTTTACGTCTTATAAGCGAACACACTACCTACTAGACTACGGCGACTGCAGAGTCTATAGTACAAACATACTTACATAATTGCCGATTACAACCCTTCAGTCAGGATTACGGCCTAGCTTCTCAAAACTCTTATGTTGTGTGCGTTAGTCTCATACATGAGTGGTGGGACATACAGCTTAGAGTCGATTCCGAACGACATATTTTTAAGGAACTTTTTATAGAAATTTTTAAATTAAAGAAAATCGCCGAAGAAATATTTTTTTCATATTTTCGTTTTGATGTCTGAAGTGGGGTTTGAACCGTGGCCTTACGTCTAAATAAGACAACACACTGCCTACTAGACTACGGCGACAGAAATAAGTTTTCTAAATATAAATGGAAGAAATAATTTTTAATTATGATAATAATAATTTATACAAGCCGTAATTTTTTATTTTAACAAATTTTGTTAAGTGTTTCATATCATTTATCTCTATTTTGTGTCAATTTCTTTTTATTTAAATAACTTTCGTTTGTTTCACTAAAAATAAAGCAGAAAAAAAACGCATTGTCTACGAAAATAAAAGTAAAAAAGTTCCACAAGAAAATAATAGGCTGCCGATGAACAATAATAACTTCAAAGATAAGAATACCAAAAAAAAATAAAGAATTTGGCTAACTTCATAAAAGTTTATTGAGAGAAAACTTTTGTTAAATTGAATTTTAGATTAACTTTGAGACTATCATTGGGTATATTATGGTTAAGCAAATAGAGTATCTATAGTATAAATAAAGAATATGTAGATAAATTAATATATTTACGGAGGGCGTCTCTATTGATCAAAGTAACTGAAACAAATCAATGCAAACCTAATGACACGGTTGGAGATGCTTTGTGGCGCCTTATGTTTAAATTTAATATAATTTTACAGACAAAATTATGACAAATAAAAATATTATGATGATGATGACGATAGTTTTCTAAAGAATGTTTTTCAATAAAACATTTCAAAAGTGTTACATCAATTGCTTTCTTCATTTCCTCCTTTTCTTTTTCAGAACTTCCTTAATTTTCTCCTTTCTCTTTCTCCAATCCAATTATGAGTATATTTATAAACATACACAGAACGGAATTATATTTCACCAAAATCTACAAACAATCGAAATTCTTGTTTGTTTTGGAATTTTGAAATGATTTGCATTTAAATTGCTTATTTTGGCTTAGAAACGAACAAATCAAGAAACGAAGAAATCTCTAGACAAGCGTTATAGTGAGATGAAGAAAAGTGAAAAACAAAAGCCATGACAACAAATAGGTGCAAATCAATTTATTTTAATATTTTAACAACATATGTATGCTTTTAAAATAATAAACATATGAGAAATTCAATATGTTGTCTTGCTGATAAGGTATGCGCCTTAATAAAGTTTTTTCATACAACTTTCCGTCTGTACTAAATATAATGAATATCATATCCTTTCTATCCTTTAATAGAGTCATTAAAATAAAGAGATCAAATATAATGTAAATCATGCAGCACTTTAATATCCATTAAAAAGGACCACATACGGTGATACAGAACTCATCAATGAAATTTTCAAATTTATAATTCATGAACAGATATTGCTATCAATGTCTATATAGGATCAGGTCTGCTATTATTGGCCACTTCGACCCATAGTAAGCTCCTAATATTGTTGTTTACATCAAGTAGTGAACAGCGGCACACAGAATTGTGTGAATAATAAAGAATTTCTATTAAAACTAAACACAAAATTTATTTTTATTTTATTCGCAATCTACAAGCTCATATTCTAAACATTTTTAAAAGGTAAAAACGTACAATATTTACAACTCCTTTACCTTACTCATTGGGGCTATTTCTTCAAAGTTTATTTTGAAAGCGTATTTCTGAGTGCTGTTTCTCTCTTGTCGCCGTTGTCTAATAGGTAGTGTGTTCGCTTATTAGACGTAAAGCCCGGGTTCGAGCCTCAGGCCAGACACCAAAAACGAAATATGAAAAAAAAATATTTCTTCGGCGACTACCTGTCAGCAGATTTCTGGCAAAAACTCGGAGAGTAAATAAACCTGCCATGAAAAAGTTTCTCAAAATCTGTCGTTCGGAGTCGACGTTAAACTGTAGGTCCCGCCACTCAAGTACAAAGTTAAGGCACACAACTTGAGTGGTGTGAGAAGCTAGGCCGTAATCCTGACTGAAGGGTTGTAATGGCCAATTATGTATGAATGTATGTACATATGTTTCTCTCATATAGGGAGAAAGTGCTTAACAAAAGTAGGGTCCGCTCTGCTTTTTATTGTCGTACAGAGAGTTCAAACTTAAGCTCCACTCTTCATACGTAAACAATTGTCTTGCAGTTATCTTCTCGATGTATTGCAATGTAAATGGAATTTAACTGTGATAATAATGAATTTGTACACTTGAAGACCAATATGTACTAGTATATGGAAATAAATACAATGAATGACCATTCCATTTAAGTGAATAAATTTATTTTCATTAATTAACCGATTATTTAAATATTGAATAATTAAATATTGACTTTTGTAAGCCATTTATTATTTAAATGATATGAATTTAATTTCAAAATTTCTGAAAATTGCTGGAATATTATTCGAATTTATTTCTCACTTGCTTACAGTGATTTTTTTCATTGTTAGTTTTCGATATGAAATGCAAATAAGATTTGAACAGAAATACCTTGATTATAGAGAATGTTCAAAGGAAATTCATATTTTATGTTGACTTGTTTGTTTAAATACAAAAATAATTAGAAAATTTCTTCAAATATTTGTGGCATTTTACAAAGATTTGTAAATCAGATTTGAGGTACGAATATTCAGAGACCGCAGGAGCATTATTTTATTTTTTTTATGAAATAATTTTATAAATTAAATAAATTCTCCTTAATGGATGATAATTTCCATTTTTTCTTGTTGCTTTCAAATTTGTTTACACTTAAACTAATGAATTATTATGTCAGGGTCAGTATGATTATTGTTATCATGATTATAATTAATCCCTGCTGGATACAGAATTATTATGTTCTTGTTACATTAAATTATTCTTTTTGTATTGAATATATTTCATTAATTTCAACCCAGCATGTCTTTTGTGTGAATCAACAAGAAAATCTTAATACAACTTTACTTAAACTTTACTAAACGTGAGCAACAATATTTAAGAGTGAAATGAACTGAGTTTGACGTGTTTATGTACATATGTATGTATGCTTAAATTCATGTTAAACAAATTAATAGAAATAAATAAATGTAATATAAAATCAATTAGAAGTACAATAAAATACATTCATATTTTTCACTCGTTATTTAATTCATGATACAAGTGAATGTAAAATTTCGTATTATTTGGTTAAAAAAAAAAAAAAGAGTCGATCTTCATTAGTATGTTAGGACCTAGAAATCATTACCTAAAAATCAAGCCATCTGTGAACTCGTATTGGATTGTTGTATTGTATTGGGTGCAGAGTGGTATGGAAATTTTATTTATTGAGACCTACACTTGAGAAGTAACACATACATATAACCTTCTTATGATGTTCGTTGTAGATGATATCCTCTCTGGGAGAGTATGGTTTGATTTATATTCAAGCACCTTAACCCCTCCAGCATGCCATCTTATTCAAATTAAATCCGCTTTATTGACTTTATGTTCAAAGATAATTTTTTATTGCCATTCTCATAGGTTTTTAATTAACTGAAGCAGATTATTATAAATTTATTTCACGTTTAAGAACATGTTAATCAAGATTCCTTTTAATATCACTGAGTAATTATTTTTGTATTCATTCGCTATTTTTTTTATGAAGTCATAAAATTTTATTGAAAAACGTGATCGAAAGAAAATGAAGAATTTGTATGTATGTAAATATTGCAATAATAGAAATACTATAGAAGCACAAGTATTGTAAAGAAATGTTTTCAATGATTCATTGATGATTTTAGTTTATAAATTAATTAATTTATAATATGTTACAATATATTTCGAAATTTTATGTACTTAACCACGTCAATTGTAAGACTATTTTTAACCACAAGCAATAATTTTCAATGGCATAGCCTCTATTTTTGATATCTACAGCTTAGGGTTTTAAATAACAATTAAAATTTCTTTTGTTTCACTTTAATTGTTTGATAAAGGTTATAAAACTTTTCATTTATTCTTCTTTGTCTTAAAAGAAAAAAAAATCAAATAATAATGCCAGTAAAAGTAGCCATCAATCATAATTATTGGATGAAAACAAATCATCGTTAATCAGCGTTTTTGTCAATGACAAACATTTTTCAATTGCTTAAAAGGATTTATGAAAGATATTTTTATTTTCTACTAGCTGTACCCTGCGCGCTTTGCTGCACTACAAACTAAAATAAATTTGAAGGAAAGACATTAGACATAATATCCAATTAAGTTTGAATCATTTTATTGATTTTGTTTCCCGTTGTCCAGATGATTCAGACGAACGGGCCTGAGTAGTACGCATTCGATCAAGTGATTCATTGTTCAAGTGATTCATGCGAACGGATCTGTGCGGCATGTACTCGAAGATTTTTCAGTCTCAATGCTGATTCTGAGGCTAGTAATGCTCTTTTCTTTTCTTTTCAACACAGGATCAAATGCACAGTTTACGATTTAATTAATTTCGAAGAATTTTCAGTGGCGCCACCTGTCGGAAATTGGTTATACCAACTTAGAAACCTTCGTCGGCTCATGCGCAACAACTTTGCTAAAGATTAAATGCATAGTTTACGATTCCATAAAGTACATTCATTTTTATATATATAGATAATTTAAACTTGAAAAAAAAATAAATAAAACAAAAGTCTACGAATTTAATTTTGGTTATATTTTTTCTTATTTGGTGAATTTTTTCACAAATGTTGGTTACAAAATTTTTTTCTTTCCCTTCTATCTTTCCCCCCGCGTCGTTCTTTACACTTTATTTTCTTTGGTTTTATACATCAAGAATCACAGATAGCATACTTGTAGGGGTAACTACTATGCGAATGAGTAATATATTTCAAATGCAATTAAATATTAAGTATGTAGTATGTAGCATACGTGGGCATGTCCCCTCGCTCATTTGGAATATCAACATAACATGGAATAGCCTATAACTCCTTCCAGACATACAGGAAGATACTGTGAAAATTTCAAGAAAATCGGTTCAGCCGTTTAATCGTCTATAAACTTCAAACATACAAACATACAAACATACAAACAAACGCACATTCATTTTTTTTATATATAAGATAAAAAATTTACAAATAAAGTGAGTATGAGGTGACCAATTTAATTTTGGTGCCACAAATCTTGTCTTATGATCAGATCATAGTTCCGCTGCATTTGCTGGTACATTGTTAATGTTTTGATTCGGCTCTTTTTTTCCTTTTAATCACTTTTTGGGGCATTACATCCATCATCTGCATATGTTACTTGTGTGCTTCTTATTATGAAATCCATTAATCCATAAAAATGATTTGGCATATGAGTATGTTACGCCATACTCTAGGTCAGACACCAAAACGAAAATATGAAAATATTTCTTCGACGACTTCCTCTCTTGATGAAATAGTTCTTTGGATATAACCATAGAAAAATACAACACAATCAGAGATAGCGGCTGACGTATCTTGTAAACTGAATTTTTCTTCAAATTTCACTCACAGCTATCTTAGTTCTGTAACGACCGACAGTTTTTTGAACGAAAATATGTATCCTTACAAAATTTCTAGATTTTAACTAAATTTGGAAAGAATTAACGTCTTTAGTGTCTACATTCTTTCCGAAGGTAATTTAGTATGTTTGTCATGTTTGGCATTTTATTTAAATTTGTCTGGATTTTTTTTTCTAGCATTTTTTTTTATTAGAAAATAAAATCTGTCTACAGAATGGTGTGATTTTTAAGTTTATTTTGTCGCCGTATCTTTATTCGCCTTCAATTCTGTTGCATATTTATGGCAGCACGTGATGTTATTTTTCTTTTGATTAAATAAATGGGGTCTCTTAATGGACAAATAAAGTAATTTTCGGTGCAAATACTTTGAATTAAAATTTTTAAAATTTTACGTTTCTAGAACTCCAATCAAAAATTATTTTTTTCGTTCATATTTTTAAATCAATTTTGATATTTGAAAACTTACCTCTCACCGCACATGATAAATTGATAGGATGTACGTGGCAATTAAGCTCAAAGTTTAATTTTGTTTGCAATGGAATTCGAAAGAAATGAAATGGCTTTAAATCAAGTTGTTTTTGACCAAATAAGGTAACAAAGACATTTTTTTGAAAAAAAAAAAACCGTAAAGTTTGTAAATTGTTGAAGCAATATTTTACGTGAGCATTATGAATACGGGAAACATAAATTTAAATTTTCCATTAAGTTTTGTTTAAATTAATTACGAACGTTTCATACATTTCAATCACCATAAACTTTCAACCAAAACGATTTAATTTTATTACAGTTTTATTAAGAGACATTAATTTTTTGTGCACAAAATTTTTCTCTTTAATTATCGCATTTCTTTGTGCCAGGTAAAGGGGTTAGCAAAACAATTCTCTAAACCACAGAAGACCACTTTTTAGCTACAATTTGAAAAGAGGGCACCTTTTTTATTTATTTATCGTTTCCTTTTTAGTGCACAGGTCAGGAAGAGCCCCAGTAGAAAAGATAAATAATTGAATAATTTTTCTTTCAGTTACGGTAACTAATGATTTGAAAAGAGTTTTAATTGTTTTTATAAATGTTTTCTTACAAAATTAAAATATTAAATAAAAATTTAATTTCAAACACTCTTCTCATTGAAGTATTTTATTTGTTTTGATGATCTAAAGCAGAAGTAACTTGAAATACTTAGTTTTACTATAATTTTAATAAATTTATTAGTTTATTTGCTTTGCTATTTTTATATACTTGTATTATTTATTTATAATTTTTTTCAATTTACACAGTACAGTGCATGAGTCAGACTTATTTATTGGTTGTTAAATTTAGTACATTTCGAAATTAAGTTTAGAAATTTCGTATATTTTTTCATTTCCGTTTTCCATTTGTGTCAGACCAAATGAAAAATATATTTTTTATGAATTATTTATCTTGTTTTATTTCTATGGTTATTTTAATGGTTGAGGGTACATCAAAAATTGACTATTAAATTCATAATCAAATATTTATTTCTTAAAATGGGTTTCTCAAGCGTTTCTTATTGTAAGATATGTACTCCCAGCGTGTTTAAAAGCAAAAAAGATTTAAAATCTTATTGAAAGTTTAAAAAAGAATTTGAGAGGAAAAAGTAATAAAATGACATTTATGACGGCAAAAACAGGGGGACTTTAAAGTAAATTTTTGTTCAATTTCTTTTATTCTATTTAAGATAAGTTTTTATTTTCTTTAGAAGTTTTTTAAGAGTTGTTTTCTATTATATTTTAAAATAATTATGAAATAAATTAATATGCTCAGTATTTTAATTTAATAATTGAAAATACTAAATGTTTTTAAAAAAGAAAATTTTCTATTTCAAGAACATCATTAAAAGCTTTGATTTGATGGATTGATTATTTATTTTACTGTGTTGCTTTTTTGTTTTATTTGATTTAATTTTATGGGATTGCCAAAACTACACCATAATCGTCTGATAATTTTCTTTAAATGTACCACACACTTGAATTAGAATACAAATGCTATCATTTGATATTTGTAAACATTTAACCGTTACTGCCTTGAGGTTTTACCCCGTCCATAGAGTGTTCAATACAAATAGAATCCTACTTCTCTTCTGTCTGTTTATTAATTGTTCATTTAACATTGTATTGAATATACATGTATAAATTTAAATATAATTTCAACAGAAGTTATTTTGAATAATTCCAGACGCAAAATAAGTCTGAAGGTTCCTTTTATTGTAATGAAATGTCAATAAATAAACATTTGTCATCGTTTATACATCGATTGAGAGGAATTTAATTGAACAAAAATATACGCCTTTACACGATACTATGTTTATTTATTTAAACAGATTGTAAAAAACTCGATATTTTCATTCATACTTTAGTACTGGAAAGGCTTTTCAATTAAAGTCTGTGTTCCATGGATGCGGTTTTTATACCCAAGGAGTATTTTTTTCTAAGACAAATAATTTTAAAATTTTAACTGGATTAGTAATGTATGTATGTATGTTTTTATGTCCTTTTATTATTATAGTGTTGTTCATACTCAAGAAGTCTTATAGTATTGTCCATACTGAAAGTTTCTTTAAAAGGTTTCAGAATTTTGTACTATCATATTATGATGCTTATGATGCATAGTTCTAGTAAAGAAAATAGTTGAAATAGTTTTGAAACCTCACATATCGACGCCTCCTAAGTGGTACTGAGTGTACTTAGAACGTTTTTAATGTTCTTGCATTTTTAAATTCTACGTTCTCTAACTTAAATACTGTCAAAATTTGGTTAAGATGCGCCGATCCGTTCCGAAGTTATAAGGACAAATCTACTTAAAATACACATATAGTCAAATGTAGCGTGAAAACTTTGAGAGCTCATAACTCAAAACACACTTTTTCGACTTAGAACGTTATAGAACGGAGGCGTCGATATATACATACTGCAAATATAAGCATACAAATGGTATAAAATATTTTTGTTTATTTCGATTCAAATAAATGAAATAAATATTGGGAGGTGTTCGATAAGTTGACATTAATTTAGATTCTAACCTAAGAAAATAAAATCTATTGGATTGAAGTGCTCATAATTAAACTGTAATATTTAAATTTATATGTGTATATTTATGTATATCATATAAATCAATTTAATTGTTCAAATACATTTGTCATTACATCCCTTCAGTCAGGATTACGATATAACTTCTCACTCCACTTATGCTGTGTGCGTTAATTTTATACATGATTGGTGGGACCTACAGTTAAAAGTCGACTCCGTACGACAGATTTTTGAGAAACTTTCCATGGCAATTTTATTTGCTCTCAAAGGAAGTCGCCAAAGAAATATTTTTTTATATTTCCTTTTGTTGGAGATGTCTGACCTGTGGTTTGAACCGTGGCCTTACGTAACCAACACACTACATACCAGACTCCGGCGACTTCTAAATTGTTTTGAATATTTAGCAAAATTGTTCGGAAAGAGTCATGACTTTAATCAATCAGATTTTAAAAGAAATTAAAAAAAATCAATATTTGGTTTTTTTTAATTGAAATAAAGTATACATTTATAGGATGATGTATTACATTTACAGATGGTATGTATTTAATAAAGACAAAAAGGAAAATAAATACGGTTTTATTATTAGAAATCCTTGAATGGGATTTCTCTATCTTATCTTAAGCCAGAAATGTTTACGACCCCGCAGTTGTGTTTGGTATAACTTCTGTGTGTATCTTTAAGTTTTTAATTTATTTTTCAACAATTTTGTTAAAGCAAAAATTCCAACATGTACAAATATAGACTCATCTGTACTGTATGAATACGATAGAAACCACAAAGAAGAAAATACATGTACGGAAAACAAGAGAATTTTGTTCTTTTTATTCAAACAAATGAAAAAATGTTTGAGTTGCAAAATAAAATTTTGTATTTAATTTTTTGGAATTTAGTTTCGTAGATTTTTTGTTTGTCTGTTTACAAATTATTATACTGCATAATATAACAACAAACACCAGCATAAAAAAATGGTAAACAAGTAAACAAAAATCCACAAACAACACTACAAGAATAAATGTAAACAAAATACACAAACAACAATTATGAATGTAAACACTGGTGTTTACAGTTTATTGAGATACCGAGGAGGCGAAGCCACGAACATCCGTCTTCAAGAATATTTATCAGACTGTTTACCCTGCCATATAGAAGGCAAGGCAAAGCATGTGAGTGAATCAGTGAAGTTCAGTCAGTCTTGTGTGAAAACAAGGTAAGTTTGAAGAGGGTAATCGTGGTTTGAAGATCTCCGTTATAATGATCTGTCTAATAATTGTCTAGTAATTGGTATTGCTAATGTAAATGGTATAAATAGAGGAATTACCAAGAAAAACAATTGTTGTTGTTTACATCAAGTTGTTAACAGTGACGTACAGAAATGTGTGAATAATAAAGAATCTTAATTAAAACTAAATACAAATTTATTTTTATTTTATTTCAAACGTTTTTAAAAGGCAAAAACGTTGAAAGCACTATTTTATGAAGTGCAAATAAAATTTGCATACTTGATACACTTACTTTGAAATATTTTCATCCTGTTCTAAAGACAATTAATTTATTCATTATTCATATAATTGTACTTTAGAAATTTGCATGTTTTGGCATCTCTTTTAGCCAGGCATTTAAACATTAAAATATCAACTGAATAGTAGAGCAAGCAATTTAAAAAGAATTTTCATTATTTTTGTTTATTTAAAGATTCTAAAAATGTCTTTCAGAAATTACGTTTGGTATCAAATATGCTTACGGCATACTTTTCAGTTTATTTAATGACATTAAATACTTCTAACAGTTTATATTAAGCTCGTTTATTTTCCTTAAGCAATTCTTAGGAAGAATTTATTTCAATTTACTTTCTATTTTAGGCCTATTTACTTGATTATTTAGTTCACTTTGGCAACAAGATGTTGGCTAAATCGCTGACATTAAATATTCAATTGATTTGCTTATTTTGGAAGAAACAAAGACAAGAAGCAAAAAAGAATTAATGAATGAAAGGTGTACGAAAAGCCAGCTCATAATCCAAAAGAGTACGCTTAGCATAGTTGTGCAAGCGTATGTCTTGGTCATATAGAGCAAGCTATCTAGAGAAATCTTTAATCTCTCTTGAGCTCTGCTTTAATTACAATATGTACGTGAATCATTATGCTAAGAAAACGTTCCAGTTATTTAGATCGGTGGTGGCCTTACTTGGAATATAATTCTCTTTTTTGCTTTTGTTGAAATTTCATACTTTGTTCTAAGTCGGGTTATGCTTCTATCGGGTCTTTCATTGTGCGTTTCCGATCTTTAAATACTAATAAAAGAAAGGAAACGTATGTGCGAGATATCATCGAAATTTTTTATTCGCTTGAACAAACTTTTGATAGCATTAAGTGTGGAATACAACGGCTTCTCTGGGTGGAGCGCAAAAGAAATGTAAAATGTTCCAATGCTCTGGTGCATAATTCAGGTCGAATTAGATCGATGGCATGGGCTATGTTTGTTTTGAGAGCCGTTGTGGTTTGTGGCTTATTCACATACTCTTGCGACATAGAAAAACTTCACAGGAAAAAGTCTAACATTGTGATGGAATCTTTCCTGCAGAATATGCAATGTGGGATGAGTTGCGAGACATATAGCGCCGTCCTGTGTTTTGATCATCCACATCAGGCGAAAAGAAATTCATCGCCGCTGACTGTGGTGGTCTGACCACCGTCGTTCTCAAATAAATATGGCTGATATTGCCGCCAGCTCAAACAGCACAACCCATATAAACTTTATTATTTGCATGTATTGTATTGTGATTTGGCACAATAGACTGATGAAATAACAAGTAATTTGACAGATATAGCTTCAACAAGATGATCGTTATCAACTGTTAAAGAACGGAAGCCTCTTTTTGCACACCCGATATTTATTGCTGGCTACAAATAAATCGATGGCTTAATATAGAAAGGTCGTATCTCGTTTTTTTCAAAATCGGGTTTTTTACATATTCTGGTAGACAAAACCCCCATACACATCCTTTGAATTCAGGTTCGTATGTTGACGAATAGTTGAATTACAGTAATTAAAGGAAACATAACATAACATTTTTGTTTTAGATTTTATTAAGTTTTTTCCTTCTCCTGTAAAGTACAGAAAATGTAAGATACGACCTTTCTATATTAAGCCATCGAAATACTCTTCTCGTCAGCTGTTGCTTCATTTTATAATTTAATTTAAACTTTTTCATTTGAAAAGTTTTGCTTAAAATAATGATTCAAGGACTAATGCCTCTTAAATACTAACCTTGTTGTTTTGGCAGATGAATTAAAGGGAATAATTTAGCTTTTCCTGCTAAAGCTCCACTTGCTTTTGTGCCTGTTGAGCTTCTTTCTTTTTACTTTCTGTCGCACGCCAGAGGAAGAAAGGAAGCTTTTATTGAGTTTGCTTAACTTAATAAAGAAAGAAATAAACTGGATGGCATTAAACATTGAGACAAGTAGGAAAATCCTTGTTTTTATGGTTTGTCAAATTGCTACCATTGAAAAAAAGAATTAATAAATTTGAGTAACCAATTATTTATATTGATTGTACTTCAATGGGAGAGAATTTTTCGAATTTTGGCCTGGGCTTTTAGGCCACACAAATACAAAAAAAAATAATTCTTGACTTCAAGTGTTTTTCTGTTGTATTTATGCGAAATGTTTTTTATTACTACAGCGTGTTGGCTTATTTCAAAATCAAATATCCGCGACAATTTCAAAGCGAAATAACAGTCAACAGCCTAACCAATACCTTAATAAATTTCAAAATTTGAAATTCAAACATCCTGCTGAGCATCAAGGCGCCATTCAATGTTACAGTATCGAATTCAATAAACCAGACAGTTGCTGTTGATTTTTACACCATCGTGATGGCTTCTCTGACAATGAAGTTATTTATGCAAATTATGTTAAAGAGGAAAACAAATTATGAACACAAAGACCAATCAAGTGGTATTAAAATGAAGATTTTTTGTATTTGCGCGCGGTTTCACTTACACACTCTAAATTTGATTTCATTCAAGGATACTTTGGTCAGGGAGTGTACAGTGTCCTTGAGTTTGGCGACATTCGATTCCTTTTTTGCTCGTGGTTTATTTTTGAGGACGAAGACAAAAAAGAAGCCGCAGACTGAAAGTGAATAAATATTTTGCATTTAAATTGTTTCCATGTTTTCCATCGAGACATCGAGTGTCATTCCAAATAAAAACAATATAAAGTGGCCAATACGTTCAACTTAATAATGAAAAATCTTAGGCGCATATTGCTTTCAATTAGAAATTCAAGAAATTCAAAAATTTAGTTTTAAGTTATACAGTGAATACAGTAAATGGGAAAATTATTGTTACCCTTAGTATATTTAGATATGACCAAAAATACCTGTGTAGTTAAGTTAAAAATGGTTGAACATATTTGTAAAATTTCGCCATAGTCTAGTAGGTTGCCTGTTGGCTGCAGGTAGGACGTCAAAACGAAATACAAAAAAATAATATTTCTTCGGCGACTTATCCTCAGCAGAGAATAAATAAAATTGCCATGAAAAGTTTCTCAAATATGTGTCGTTCGGAGTCGACTTTAAACTGTAGGTCCCGCCACTCATGTATACAATTAACAAACACAACATAAATGATGTGAGAAACTATATAGTACATATATATGTTATGACTCAATTTAACTCCTTCATTCCTATGCTTTATTTTGTACCATGCTACATACACACAATGCCATTTGATTATCTTTTGATTTCATGCTCTTAAAGAATTTTGGCAGTCCATAATAAGCAATTTAAATGCAAATTATGCCCAAATTGTCGGACACAAAACAGTCATAAATTTGACATTAACCATAGGCGAAAATAAAAAAAAATTGCTGAAACATCTTAACTGGTTTTTAAAAACAAATCTGTAAATGACTTTTTCTTTTGAAGGAGATTTCTCATGTTTTAAGTGTCCCTTTAGATTACTGTCCCTTTTTTTAAGTGTAAAACGATTTGAAAAGTTTCAAATTTAAAAGGAATGCAATTGAAATCATTTTTATATGCAAAAAAAAGCGTAGATTTCTAAAATATATAGTGGTTTGCATTAAAGTGAAACAGATGTTGCATTCTTTGGATTCTCTTTTCGAAGTAATATAGTTTGGTTTTCTGTCAAAAATTCAAAGTTTTTATTTTGTTTCTTGAGAATTGTAGTTCATTGGAATTTAATATGAATTTTCTTTTAAAACAAATAATATTCCCTTGGACGTTTCCATTTGTTTAAGAGCACTACAGTGAGCAATTAACAGAAACGAATAAGACTTATTTAGTACACCCATACCTCGCTTTGCGTTGTTTCGTTTTGCGGTTTATTAAAGTTGCGCCATGCTATCAAAACTAGGGGATTCACTTTCTAACTTAAAATAATACATACAAGTTTATTTTCACCTTGTTTTTCTAATTTTAGAGCTCAGTTTCAATTAATGTGTTATAAGTTAAGTGAATTTTTATTTTAATTTTAATTGAATTTGTTTTTTTGTTGTTGTTTGTATGTGTGTAATAAAATTTTATATTATTTTTATTTTTTAAATGTTTACTCTGTTCAATTTTCTTTTTAAAGAGTAGCATTTTTGTAACCCTGAAACTTATCTTTGATGTTTACATAGTTTGTTATAGAAAATCACAATTCACTTTGCGTCGTGTTTTTTTTGGAACGTAACCACGATGCAAAGTGAGGTATGGGTGTATATGTTTGATAGAATATTACCCAAAGCATACAATTATGGTACTCCTGTTGCTGTGCTCTTCAAGATTTCAGTGAAAAAATAAAATGTTAATCCATCAATAATTACTTTTTATAACTGAAATTAAAGTTGTATAAAGTAGTGGGTTTGCATTATTCTTGGTAAAAAAACCAAAAAAAATTAAATGTTAAACTTTTTAGAATTTAGTCCTGTTTCATTTATTTATTTATTCCATTCAGCGTGAGGCAAGAAACTTTTTTGATTTGCAATTAATAATACCACATTTGAAGTTGGCAAGAATATACAATTTTTTTTTGTAATATTAAAAGCTCAGCATTTATTATAGCCTTTAAAGAACATGCTTTAAAAAAGTAGTAAATTTCAGTTAAATATTCACTCTCCTCATACTAGTAACATCAATCTGAAAGAAAACTTTTATAATTTTAACAGAAGAAACACAAATTTTATTGCCTGTGTATGGATTTATTTATGTTTTTATTTGTTCAAAAAAGATATCAACGATGTGACTGAAAATATGGTTGAGGATTAAGAAACTTTTAAAATTTATCACGTCGTCAACAAAATAGAATGCGGATGTCATTCTTAGAAAATGTCAAATTATGGTAGTTTACACAGCAATGCCAGAATAAAGCACAAAACAGTGCTAATATGCCTTACCAGTTTACCCCAAATAATGATTTTCGTAGTGAGTCTTTTATTTAAACGAAATCCTACAATTTTTCTTATTTTTTCAATACCTTTCTCTTCAAGTACGTAATAATAACACGGTTCTCTGAGTAATGTAATAGGTGGGAGCAACTAAACAGCTGATACTATTTCAATTGTCAAAATTTGTATGTGTTTGTTGTGCGTTTGTGTTTTGTTGTTAATTTTTTTTCCTTCTCCATTTTTTTTTTCCTATTTTGACAACCGAAATAGTTTTTTACAAAAACAAAATGCCTGTTGTTTTTGCATTGTTGTACTTGTTCTAGAGTTGCGGCTACCTTATATGAATTTGCCTTGCTCTGTCACTTTGGTTTTATTAATTTTTTTTCATGGAAACCACAGAAAGTGCAAAAACCACATTATCGCACATGGTAGACAGAGTTTTTTATTTTTATGCTCGTCTATGACAGTGCATTTACGAGATTATTTAACTGCAAAGCGTAACAGACTACTTCTGAGAAATTAGTGAATTTTGACTTGGAAGGTATGTATATAAGGCACAACGAAATACAATAATCTGATGAAATGTATTTTTATCTCCAAATATGGTGTATTTTATGAAGTTTTTACTTCATAAGATTAATATAAGCCATATGGAGGATTCTATGAAAACCGATGGCCTTAAGAGAGTCACCTGAGGATTCCAAAGAGTATTTAGTTTGTTTACCAACAAGGCTGGCTAATGACTGAGAAACTTATTCAGGTTATTATTTCGTACAAGTAACGATTGTACTGCGCATCTTAGTTTTCCTTAAGGAGAAGGAGACATCGAACAGCAGCTTAGTGTCCGCTTTACTGTACCAAACAATTACTACGCTTATCTTATTCAAGAGTAATTTTGGAATGCTCACACTATCTCTAAAAGAATTGCGACATCTAATTAATAGGATGAACGTGCAATAGACACCATTTAAGGTCTTTAGGTAAACTCGGCCGTCCGTAAGAATCCGAAAACCTTTTCATTATATCTTTTTTAATATTTTAATTAACTTTTTCCATTTGTCTGAAACTAATTCTGTTGTTCATTATCCATATGTAGGAACATCTGACGACTCACGACTATGATTTAGATTCGAGTGTGAAGCTCTTAATCCGGTTACATTGAAAATGGAAAAAGTTATTATCGACACAGGCAAACGGGTTGCAGGAGTGTGTAAATAGTGGTTTAATATTCAAATATTTGCCCAGTTCTTTGAAGTTGAATTTAAGATCAACTAAAACAACTTTATCAGTTGAATACTTCACATAATGCAGTTAATAAACAACCAATGATTTCTAGCAACAATATTCATTTTACTTTCTGCCAAATTACATTTCTATTATTAGATTCTTACCAGAATTTTCTGCTTACCGTATAAAAAGTCACCTTCAGTCCGAAATAAATTCTTCTTCATTCTTCTTTTTATTATTTAGTTAATATCCATTAAAGGTAATTTTTGTATACTCCCACTGTATTCTACCGTTTTTATCGTAAATTAATGACAAAAAAAAAAGAATCATAATAATATTATAATGCTGATGCTGCCTGTCTGTCTGTCGGTCTCTTTATTAAAACGGCAATATGGCTTATGAAAATTGTAACAAATTATGCCAAAATATGTTACAAAATTGTTTAATAATCGCTAAAACTGTTAAAAAGCCATAATAATCGCAATAGATAGACAGACAGACAACAATATGTGACTGATTTTGTTTTTCATTTACATTTTCATTCTTAATATGGGAAAATTAGGTTGTAATGACATAAAATTTATAAGTTATGAGTGAAAACACGAATTATTCTCTTAATAATGGCTACATATGAAAATGCTTTTGTTATTGAAAATGATTCCATTCGATAGAATAGATGTTTTTGTTGTTTTTAAATCTTAAACAGCAGTTAAACGTTATTTTTACTTTTAGGATTCTGATTAAAGTTCAGAGAGTAGAACATATCCTATGCGAATGGTCAAAAATCCTAATGCAAGAGTAGTCCATTTCAATAACAAGGTTTGACATCTACTACACACAGGAATACGGAGTTAGCTGCAGAAATATACAGTTAGCTTACCTTGAAATAAATAAATGTTACTCTGCTTTATAATTTAAACTTTTTCTAGCGAATAAATGTGTTAATACTTGAGATTAACCACTTACTTACTTACTTACTTAAGTGGTCGTTTTACAACCACATCGTCAGGATTGCAACCCATCCTTACAATGCGAACATGTTGTGTGTGGCAATTTTATCCATGAGTGACCTATAAATTAATATTGTCTCTCAAAGTTTTTGGCAGGAGACTGCTGAGTGGGAACCGTAGTCATAATTCGTTTTGTTCAAGTTGCCTTAGCTGAGGGTTAAACCTTAGGCTCTCGTTTGATAGGCCAACACACTTCCTACTAGAATATGGCAATTACACTACAAAGAATGAATACATACAACATAATTGATAATTACAGCCCCTCAGGTCAGGATTACGACCTAGCTTCGCACACCACTTATGTTGTGAGTGTTAATTTTATACATGAGTGGTGGGAGCTAAAGTTTAAAATCGACTCCGAACGACAGATTTTTGAGAAAATTTTCGTGGCAATTTTATTTACTCTCAGAGTTTTTGCCAGAAATCTGCTGAGAGAAAGTCGCCGAAGAAATATTTTTTCATATTTCATTTTGATGTCTGACCTGGGGTTTGAACTTCACTTCAAAAAAACACATTTGCCATATAACAACTTTACAAATTAAATAATTGTCATATGATTTCTTATAAAACATTTCATTAAAAGGACTTCAATTTTTTCAAGCAAATGTTTGTGGGAATAGTTCGCAGATACCCCTCTCATACATCTAGTTTTACCACACTCTTTTCATTGTAATGTCGCAACATAAACAACCTCAATTTAAATAATTAAATACAAAAGATACATTCACACACACATACACACACAAGTCTATAAAATCTGCTTCCTTCTTTTGTAAACACTTGCGCAATATGACGTCTAGAGAGGATTTAAAAAAATAAGGAAACGTGTGTCTGGAATGCCATAAAGAAAATGTAGAGCACGATAGGAAGACATGATTTCATTTTAATTATTTATGTAAAGCATTGTAAAGTTTTCTTATTTAAGAAACGAGAGAGATGGAGTGAGACAGTATTAAAACAAGAATAGGCAACACCACGAGACGAAAGCAAAACAAACATGCTGTTGGATTTTAGTAAATCTCCGTGACATAGTTGTTATTAGCGGTACATGGTAACAGTGGAAATAAGATCATTATTTGCATTAAGAAAAGTATTACGATTGGAGACAAAAGAAACAATTTCATTAAGAAAAACAAAAAAAAAAAAAAAAAAAATTTCAATTATAATCATCAGTGGAAAATTTTCATTTCCAGGTTTCCTTAAGGACTTTATTTGTTTTTCTGTTAAACAGTCGTAATGTATTTCCAAGTATATAGTTGTGAAGTAAATACTCTTTTAAATAAAAGCATCTCTCTGTTAGTCTAGTCAATCTGTTCAACTTTTTTTTTCGTACTTTTACTCTGGCATTTTGCCGACTCTTATACATATAGTAGATGCCACAATTAAATGTTAATTGAATTGCACATTGTGACTGTATATATAAAACAGATTTTAAATTCACACAAAATGGCAATTTAAACACAGTGTGACTAAATTACATAATCCTTTAAGCAGAGTAGAATTCTTTAATGCACGAAAATAAGGCAATTTAGTGAATTGACGTAGGACTGGTAATTCTTGTGTAACTTGAGTTTATCATTAGTTTTAGTTTTTGCCAGGCTTTGCGAAGAACTTATTCTAGACTGTAAGTTCAAAATGATGATTTCTCTTTTTATTCAACGATTTCTTTTCAGCTGAATGCAAACTTGAGTATGTTTACTTACTTACCTGTGCAATGGGTCAACTTGACTTCCGGGTACTGTACTTGTGCCAAGTACACGTTCTCTAACCTAACTTACTTACTTACTTAATCGATCATTAAAGCCATTTAATCATTGTATCGACCTAGTTTCTCACACCACCTATGTTGAGTATGTTAATTTCATACATGAGTGGCGGGACCTGTAGTTTAAAGTCGACTCAGGACGACAAATTATTGAGAAACTTTTCATGGCAATTTTATTTACTCTAAGAGTTTTTGCCAGAAATCTGCTGAGAGGAAGTCACCGAAGAAATACTTTTTTCATAGATTTCTAAAGAAAAAAATCTATTTTAAATTAAATATATGTATGAGCCAGATTTGTTAGTTTGCTTTAATTTATCATCAACAGTGTGCCCCATACGTGTCCAACAATCATAAAAATATGAAAAATATTCGTACCCATTTAATGTTTACATACTCAACAAAACAAAATTCTAATAATCATACACGTGCTAATTTAAATGCTGATTACAAACAACAAGTACCCAGGTGGGGTTGGGAAAGTGTAAAACCACTGAAAAATAATTGAAAGCAAAAGGAAAAAAAAACGTTTCGATTTTGAAATGAAATTATTCTGCATCATATGAACATAATTTTTATTATTTTACAAGTGAGAGTGCAATTATTGAATGGTTGTATAAAATAATCCTATTGATTAGCATTTCTCTTCACATGCCATGACCTAATTTCCCTTTAGAGCAACGTAGTGTGCAATAATTTAATACACTACAGTTATGGTACACATCAGATATCAGCAATGATAATTTCTAATACTTGTACGCATTCATACTTATTTTAATATCATGGAACCTCTACTCATATTCAAAGTTTGAAGTACTCATCATATTCATACTTAACAACACGTATGATGCTATTGATTTCGACTCTCCATAACTTAACATATACGCGAATCACAAAATAAGTATCATTTGCGTACGAACACTAAAATACTCACTAGAAGGTTGTGTGTTTGCTCTGCTTGCTGGTCTGTCTTTTTTGCTTGATTCAAGTCACTCGAATCATTTATAAGTATTATATGTAAGCACTTTTCTAAAGTTATGAATCTGAATAAGTAGGCTTATGAATCAGACATATTACCAATGGTGTGAGTTTAATGTCAACATTGTGCTCATACTCATTGCAACCTGTACTTAAAAATCAACGTTGTAGTGAGTACGAATGAATCAGAGTACATAGTTAAATTTCAATATTGTCGACTCACTTATATTCAAAATTTCATGTGTTTATGTGTAGTGAAAAAATGATTCATTGCTGATCTCTGGTGTACATTATAATGTTCTACACAACTTTAAAAATAAAATCAGTTCATATTCTTTTAAGAAGTTCACTACCCAGAGGAGCTGTGGCGGATATTTGAACGATGTTATATGCCATATAAAATGGCGCCAAAAGATGTAATACACGAATAAAAAATTCTATAATATCTCACACATCCTTTGTTGTTGCACTATAGTAGCAGCTGAAATTTTTACATTCATATTTAAATTTATAACCACCCAGCACTTAGCAAAACCGTACTGATCAGTATCGTTAAGATGCTAATCTAGTATATGCCACTGAGCGAATTTTATTCCTAACTTTAAAACATTTTTTTTTGTGCTCTTTTATAAAAACATGTCATGAGCACAATTTGGCATATGTAGGCACGTGTACGATAGGACGTTTTTAATACATATTTTAGACATTTTGTATGCCTAAAGAATTGATTTCTTAACATTCTCATAATTTTTGAAACTGAAATATCAATCGAAAATCTTTTTGTTTTAGTAATAAAAAATATAATAAAAAAATAATAAAATATAATAATTTTAGTAATAAAAGTGGCAATGTTTTGTCGGCTACTGTATAATAATTCAAATAAAGAATAATACAACGCTTTTATTTAAGTTTTTAGAATTTTGATTTTAAAATTTCAGTTTTTATTTTTATTTTTATTTTAGTTTTCTTTTTTCTTTTAAATTTTTAAATACATTTCAATTATTTGGTAATATTGATGTTTAGAAAATTGTTTTATGCTTTATTTTGTTTTTATTTATAACAGATTAAGAATGAAATATGATTTGATTTAAATTGAGTTTGTTTTTATTAACAAAATCGATACAAATATACGGCATATACGGTAAAAAAAAGTTTCGATAAAGTTTCATTCTATTTTTTTTGGTTTAAATAAAATGATTTTGATCTTTGGAATTTCTTTTATTTGTTTTATTATTTTCGTTTATAAGAATTCTTGTTATGAAAACTATAATACTACACTTATATATATGTACGTATGTATGTATGATGCAACTATAAAAACTACAAGAATTTATTCGTTTCTACATCGAAAGTAAAGAAATTTAATTTATTTTTAAATTATTTCATTGGCTTTAATTTTTGCTTTTTGCTTTAATGCTTCTGCTTCTAAGTTGCTTGTAATTCCTTTTTATTTTAAAATTCAGGCTTTCGATGATTGCCAATTTCAATAGAAATATATTTTTTTGGCCAAAATCGTTTGTTAAACATTTTTTAAAATTTTTATTTTTGCCAAAATGTTTCTTTTAAAGACTCTCAGGAAATTTGTATGAAAATCATTGTTTGATAAAAAAAAATAAAGATTTTGCTGCAGATGACACAGTGATTGTTTAAAGATTTTTTTTTATAAAATAATTCTTTTATTCATATTTTCTTTATTTTTCATGCACTCATACATGTTATATATGAGCAGAAGAATAAATATAGGAGATATATTTTGTAAAAATTCGAACAACTAGTATTCATGAAACCGCGTTGTACAAAGAGTTCATACATATCTGCAAAGAAAATATAGAAATTCAGATTTTAGTCATTTAATTTCTTAAATAATTTATTAAATTAAAATTTTAATTTATTTTAAAATATTGGTCTGAATAGATAAAAAATTAAATTGTTTAAGTTTAAAAGATATTTGTTAACATATACGGCTGAAAGCAATTCATCTGCATTCATAAGAATCTCTAAAACTATACGTGATACTTTTAATAAACAAGAAAATCAAATTTTCTTTTGCGTTCTGCTTCGATCTAAAATCAAATCTTTTCAATGACTTTTGATTGCAGGTGAGACATAAACATTCAATCACTTAGCAAACAGAAACAAAACTCATCAACTACAGTACTATACATTAAGATAACCACCCAACTATTACTCCCACCCTCGTTTAAACAAAACACTTTAAATGAAAAACTGAAGCTTCTGTGAAAAGCAGAAATGTGTGAGTGGCATGCATTAAAGCAATTTACTTATGAGTTACTGTACAATCTGCATATAAAATCTAATATTTTGTGAATCTAAATGATGAATATGAATGAACTGCTAGTTTCACTCGTCAACATAATGATAAAAATTAGATTTTTAACAAGTTTTACTTATTATTATCGATTTGAATTTTATTTTAAATTTAATTATCCACACGTAAGAGAGCAGTCGTTGGAATACATACATACATGCCACAGATTTACAGTAAAGTCGAATATTGAAAATACATGGTATAAACACTTGGGCATTTGAGGGTTAAATATAGAGAAGTTCTTTGTGCAATATCTTCTAACAAGTTCAGTTGAAAATTCATATGTAATATAATGGATATATAGTTGGTATTGATTTATTGTTCAAAATATTCTCTTGTTGAAGTGTAAAGTAAATTTATGTCACCGTTTATTTGACTTTCAAATGCTATTTTGTTTTTGGTAAAAAAAAACATTTTCATGCACACGTTACTACACTGAAATGCATACTCTGTGATCCATAAACTGGCAATAAAAGTAAATTTCTCATATGTCTCTAAGCCAGATGATGATGGCACAATTTGTGCTGTTATTGAATGTTTTTTTTTTTTGTTAGAAATGTCTTCAAATTACTTTATAGATGAACATGCATCAACATCAACATCCCATCATCTCCCAATGTACTGTCACTACGATCATTAGTGGATGATTTCAGAATTTTAGAATTATAACACTACGAGACTTCGTGCCGCTATAACACTTTACGAAACCATTTTAAATTGCAAATAAAGCGTGATAGAAATTATATGATTATGAAAGCACTTAGATTTACATAAATTTATGCTTTTTGAAATCTCTTAAATTGAAAAAAAGGGGAATGATTTTTTTGTTGTATATATGTTCAGTAAAAATTATTTGAATTTCCTATATAGGATTCACATAAAATGGTTTATCTGTCGTTCAGAGAAGCTAGATTGTAATCCTAACTGAAGAGTTGTAATGACCTGTTATGTACGTATGTAATTTTATGATTATTGAGATATATTATTGACACCGTTTAAATTAATTTTAAATGCGATTAATATTTCTGAAAGTTTCATCACTATGTTGACAATATTCTTCTTTCATTATGAACAAACACTTTTTATCTCATATTTTTATCCCGCATTGTCATTGTGTGATTGCAATGACATGATAAAAGAAATGTGGAAATTAATTGATACAACAATCCTTCATTACATTGATGAATAATGGTAAGCCGCATAATAACAAAGAGAATATCAGATGCATCCTTTAACGGCAACAAAAATAATCGAAGGTTAAAAGCGAAAACAAATTAAAAATTGTCGAATGAGAAAAGATCTGATGTCTGAAAACTTAATGACTGAATACAGTATAATACTGGTAGTAAACAATAAGGTTTAAAGCCTATAGAGTTTTCAAAAAGTGAATAAAAATTTCATACACATGTAGAATACTACATACATATATGTATTGTACACATACACAATATTTTATGTCAATAAAAAGTTGTACAGATTGTGCTATTTTTGTCGTACATTGCAACCAAAAAATTTTATTCTGTATTCCTTTAGGAATTACGTAAATCGCAACGTTACAGTTACTAAAACAAAATGCCGTGGAATAAATTCTTTATTTTTTTTTTTTAAATGCAGATTTCGACAAGGCGCTGAGTATACATTCCACGTTTTGGAGCAGACTATGGAGCCCCAAGAACATGCGACTACACCCATACCTCGCTTTGCTTCGTTTCGTAATGCGTTTTTTCGAAGTTGCATCGAAATACCGACTGAGTATGATGAATTGGATCCCACTGATGGATCACCTATTTGAAATAATCTTTAAAAACTAAATGCCAGTCACTCATTCACTAGTACACATTTTCGGAGATAAAAATTTCTTTCAATTTTCACAAAATCAATCTGTTTTTTTATAATCCTATGAATATTAAATATTTCTAAACTAAATGAAACTAAAACAAAAAATTAATACAATAATGTGGCCTTAGATTAAGGCAAAGTGAAACGAATTGTTATTTTTTTATTGTTTAAATAGATATACGAGAGCAATGTATGTATATCCTAAGGAAAATGTAAAGAGACATACATACATAATTGGCCATTACAACCCCTCAGTCAGGATTACGGCCTAGCTTCTCAACAACACTCATGTTGTGTGCGTTAATTTTATACATGAGTGGCGGGACCTACAGTTTAAAGTCGACTCCGAATGACTGATTTTTTGAGAAGCTTTTCATGGCAATTTTTTACTCTCAGAGTTTTTGCCAGAAATCTACTGAGAGGAATTCGCCGAAGAAATATTTTTTGTATTTTGTTTTCGATGTCTGGCCTGGGATTCGAACTCGGGCCTTTCGTCTAATAAGCCAACACACTACCTACTAGACCACGGCGAATGTAAAGAGAACAATACTTATAAAATTATCTTTCACTTGTTTAAATTTGTTAATCTACTTCATACATTTTCATTTAATGAACAGTCTTTTGTTCGTTTAAAATCTTAATTAATTGTTGCGACATTTTCAAAGCCTAAGGATACATGTATGGTATGTATGTTATATTTATAACACTCTCTATTGTTTGCAAAATTTTTGAAAATAATCTCTTGTTTTGGCTAATATTGAAAAGAAGAAACAAAAAAAAAATTACACAATTCATCAGAGGCTTGCAGTTAAAGAATAAAAATTTCTTTTTCTAATTAAATAAAAAGAATTCTTTTTTATTTTTTTTAAGAGTAAAACTTCTATTTAAGGAATACGAATACAATATGAAAAGTTAATGAAGACAATAATTTTCCTTATGTTTTATTAATCAAATTTCTGTTACAGAAGTTAAACAGACAATGTCAGATTTAAAATTCAATTCATACGTATTTTTGTTAAGCAATGTAAATTACACTGAAAAGAGCGAATGAATACTTATCTAAAATAGAAATCAGTATCTGTCCACAAGTATTATTTCGCAACAATACCTGGAAAGCAGTAATCCTTAAGATTATGTTTACTCTTACACTTGTCCCTGTTGTATTGTATGAGATTTCATATATGTATGTAATCTTATAAGTTTTAATTGTATAATCAAATTTCGAATCATGTGTGTATAGTGATTGTGGAAGAGACACATGTAATATTTATTAATTATTATTCGGAAATACCACAACCACTCATTACAAATACTGACTGATTCAGCTTGAACTATTTTTTCAATACTAATGTACATAATTATTTTGGCGTTATAACATCATTCCATTGTACTATCATGCATTAAATTTAATCCATTTAATGATTATATTATATCGACCAGAATGTGAAAGAATATATACGTTAACAATAACAATTTTAAAACTAAATACATTTACACTGGGAATCATAAGAAAACTGATGCACAGAGTGTGTGTTTGAGGAGATCTTAAACGAAATTTTTCTTTTCCACAATTTATTGGAAAGAACGACAGCTTATAATAACAGAGAAGTATTTATTTTTTATTTTTCTAAAAAGTCCTTATTAGTTCCAAACCAAAATTACGAAGTAGAAATTAGGAAAGATTAAAAGTGTGTAATTTTAATTTTAAATGAAATTTTAAAAACGAAATTAGAAATTTTAAGGCAAAATACAAGTTATTTATCGAGTCAAATAATATTTGTTATGAATAGTAAGAAAGTTTTCCTTTTATTAGAATATATTCTACTATACATGCAATGGTACAGTCTCTAACAAAACGAATTGAACAAACACTTTTTTACAACATTCTAAGGACCATTATTACAACTTGCCGTTACCTAAAGGCTGGATTTTTACGGGCAGATAACTTGACTTTCATTATTATGAGTACACAATAAGATAAAAATAAGCGTTAAGCTAAAGGGAAGATCATCCTACATTTAACTTTTAAAGTTTATATTGTTGTTGAACTTGTTTAAAAACTGCGCTTAAAAAACTTGTTTAATTGAGCAGTGTTATAGACATTGCACCACCACTGCAATATTTTTGAAAAAGGCAACTTTACTTTATTTGTACGTTGTAATAACGAAAAGAAATTAAAGGTAACTTTAAAGTTTACTTTAGCTAAAGTTACCTTTAATTAAACCCAACTTTAACAGCAACTTGTAATAATGGTCCTAACTCGCATTCGTTTGTTGTCGATTGGCCAATGTATCGCATAATACATTATAGATGGAATTCGTTCCTTAGCCGAACTATCCATATATGAAACTCTTTTACCACAGTTGTCAACATATCAAACTGTAGTGGATAATACAAGAATTTATATGAAGTCAATCTATGATTACATACTTACATCTATTTTAACAGTTCACAATCGCTTTCCAACATGTATTTAACACACAGTTAAGATATCGATTTGTAGACATTTTCGAACATACTTTCCAGAAAAACATCTTTATTATCTTTCTCTTATTGCCTTTTGTTAAAACGAATTTCATGAATAAAGTTAAAAGTATTCTTCTGCAATGAAATGATTAACTTCTGTGGTTTATGTTTCCTTAGCTAGTAAATCAATAAATAAGCCGTTACTTTTATTAACAATTTATTTTGTATTGAGAAATGTAATGAATATTTAATTCACTTCATAAAAACTGCGAGAAGAATACACTGAAATTTATAAATTTCTAAAAAAAAAGAAACTGAGAAACTGAAACTTTTATGGGAACTACGAGCATATTTTTTTTATTGTGTTTATTTTATATATGTATCGTGAAATATTATGACATTCAGGCATAGTATTTATGTTAAATTACAGGTCAATCATGTATTGCTTGTTGACAATAAATAAGAAAAATTAAATGAATAAAAAAAAAATGCGAATCAAATTCATTTCTCCAACAGCCAGAATACCAAAAACAAATTGAAAAATATATTAAGAATGTTGTTTAACACAAAATCTTTGTATTTTACGCTGAAAGGAAATAAAAATATTTGTTTTTCATTTCAAATAAATAACAGAACGATATTGTTAAACAAACAATACTGAAGCATGTGATAAACATCATAAAGTTATACTTTACGTTTAAATTCTAAAAAAAAAAAAAAATTGTATGAAATGGAGGTAAGAATAATAATAAAACCAAAATAATGTGTAAACAATATTTTGATACCAATGTATGTATATATGTATATACAGTAGTATTTATAATTTATTTTTAGCCCTCAACAGAATGAAACGAGCTTTTGCAAGGCTGGACGAATATGTTCTGTTTAGACCTAAAAGTGATTCTAAGTTTGTTGGAATTCTTTTTTACACTAAATATAGGTATACAACTTATTCCACCTTTCGTTCTACTGTCACATTGTTGTGCTGTTTTTGTTAAGGACCAATATTTTTAATGATTCGTAAAAAAATTCATTTTCTTATTAAAAAGCTGTCAATGTTTACAATTACATTTTGTTGCTCAATCATTCATGTATTTGGTTTTTCTTTTGTGATACTGTTTTAAGCTCTTCGAAAAAAAAAACCTTAAAAATTAATATTTGACTTCTCCATTCTTACGAAATACAATAATTTTTAAAATTTTTTTTTAACAAAAAATACCAGCCAGGAAAAGAAAAGTCATTCAGAGAAACACATTAAATAACAATAAATATTAGAAAACTACAAAAAAAAATAAATACATGTGCAAGAAATCAGGGAAAAAATACAAAAGATATTACAATTGAATAATATCGTCGCATACACAGTCACAGTCTCGAAAGAAAGTGTTTCTACCATTTTAAGATAATTTTTAATTTTTAAAGTAGTTTGAATCATTTTTGTTAATGAAAGTTCTGGTTTCAGACACCATTACGCGAAAATAAATTCAATCAACTGGATGATCAATTCAATACCGAAAATACTAAATCGCAAGAGTCCAAAACACTGATTGAACATTATCAGTGCGGCATCAGACCAGGCAAATCCACCTTTGCACCACCAGCTGAAGCTGCCCCTCCCGCTCCACCTGCCGAAGCCAAACCAACCTAAATTCGAATCATATATTGTTTTTTTTTCTCTCGTCAGACAAAGCTGTATGTTAAAGCTGTGATTTTTTTAGTTGTCATATTTTGCATCCAAAATAATGGGCAATCCATTTCGTGGTTTCAAAAGTATGGGACTGGAATTCGACATCTGTTAAACTAAGTTGTGAAACCAATTTTTTTCTTTTCAGTTGAAAGTCTGACATTGACGAAAATGGATCGCTTAACAATCACACAACGCATAAAAATTATCAAAACCTACTACAAAAATGGTAATTGGCGGTGGACGGCAATTTTTCGAACAAAATTTTCTTCAGCGATGAAGCACATTTCACACTCGGTGGGTATATTAATAAACAAAATTGTCGTATTTGGGGTTCTGAGAATCCTATAGTAATTGAAGAGAGGCCATTACTTCCAGAAAAAGTCACTGTTTGGTGCGCTCTTTGGTCCGAAGGTGTGATTGGACCTTACTGGCTGAGATACCGCCCAATATGTGTCAAAAAGTGGTCGAAAATTACCTCAAAATGATCAATGCATGCAACACTTCGCGTGGAATTCATTTAAATGATGTAGTGTTTCACACATAATGTCAACGTTCAAACTTTACAATAAAAGAGAAATATCATGAACAAATATTTTACATGTGTTTTATTTACGTTTACTTTTGAAACCACGAAATGGATAACCCTATAAAATGTGATCTTCACATTACATCGAATCCTAGAGAAAGCCCATGAAAAACAAGTCAACATACACCATCTTTTTGTCGACTATAAGGCAGTCTTTGATAACCACATATGGAATCGTGTTTATGTCGCTTGGTATTCTTGCAAAGCTGATAAGGCTATGAAGAATGAGGTTGAGTAACCTCTACAGCTCCGTTATGGTAGGGATAGACCTCTACGAACCATTTGATATCAAGCGAGGTTTTAGACAAGTCGATCCATTATTAACCGACCTCTTCAACTTGATTATGCATAGTGTTTTGCAAAAAACGGGAGTGCATCGCAATGGCAATATTTTTGACAAAGGGTGTGCAGAGCATACCAAACGAGATGTTTTTGCTGTCTTTATCGTTATTGATCATAATCTTGATTGATCCAGATGGGTCTGGCAGTCTATGAGGGCAAAATGAAGTACATGTTGTCAACAAGTAGGGACATGGACATAGATCACGGACGAAGACAATACTTTCGATGTTGTCAGTGAATGACATTCACAGTCAGGATTGGTTTGTGTTGGATACTGTTATGCTTATGTTATGTCGCTGCTTCATATGTAGAGTGGATGACAAAATAATAATCTTTTGGAAACAATGAAATCATTCAAATGTCATGTGTATGTTATTCTGATTGAAACGATAATTTTGTTGAATTCTTCATCTCTTTTACATTTAATATTCTGTTGGCGTATAAAGATTTTTTTCGAATTTAATCTTCAAAAAAAATTGTTTGCAATTTACTACCCAACGCGTATTAATACTTATTCCCTTTCTTCGTTTTCAAATTTTCTTTTGGCAAAAAGAAAATTCAAACATAATCAACACAAGCAACGTTCCATCAAATGTTTGATTAATCTTACAAAGCCATATACTATTAACTCAAACATAATATACGGGGTTTTTTGGAGGGTGTATGAAAAAATTGATGTTCTTTAGATTCAACATTGCCAACTCTCAATAACAAAATGAAACAATTTCCAAGAATGTTCAATACTTTGAGTCTGTTTTGTGGTCTCCACAAAACTAGTGTTTTTTTTTGAAATGTAGCAAAACAAGATGAATTTTAAAAATGCATATTCGACATATTTTAGCACATCATGCATCAAACACATAAGAAAACTTCATTAATCTGCGTATGTTTTTTAACTCAGCGATACATCACTTGCAGACGAAAAAAAAAGAGAAGAAATAAAAAAGAATATATATTTCAAGTTGAATTTAAAGAAATATATGCTGCTAACAAATGTATTCATTTCTAAGAATTAACAAAATTTACCAATTTTATCAATTGTATGCGAAATTACGAATTGTCGTCGAAATTACCGATTATGCGATATCGCTTTACATAAAATTTGAACAAACTTTATTTTGTGATTCTTAATATCGAACTGTTGTTGTTGAAATGTGTTTGTATAACCTTGCTTTTACCGCAAACTGTATTTTCTTTTTAATTTTTCATTTTAAATTATCTTCAAATACAATCGATTTTTTGTAATCCTCATGTAATATATAACACACACTGCGAAATACTTTTGAAATTAATTTATTTGAAAATGAAATAAAAGCAATAAAACGAATGAAATGTTTTATATTTTCACTTCATGTGTTTTGGTTTGATGCCAATCAAACTGTGATTGAATACTTAATCCCTAAACAAATGGTTATAATGGGAGAAAAAATCCAATTAGTTTTATGAAACTGGTTTACAATACCACAGCACTGCTAAAATTTTAAATTCATTCAATTCACACATTTTATTTAAATTTTTTATTGTTATTTTGTAAGAGAAATAGCTGCAAAAAGCTGCATGAAACTTTAATTTTATTTTTAAATTAGTTTTGTAGAGCATTACAGTTTAGAAATGTATCGCATAAACAATGTAACAATAAAAAAAAAAAGAAAAAAGAAAAAGTGATAAAATTTTGTTTTGAAGAAATTTTCCTCGAGTTGTATTTATAAACAAATAAAGCTTTGCGTTTCTCACTCACATTAATTGTATGAGTCCCTCTCCTTTAGAGTATCGTCAACAAATAATCATTGCCATTGTTTGGAATATGGCCTGTTGCCACATTTTTCGTGGATTACTATTTTGGGACAATATTTCTCTATCACTTGTTAATGATATTGATATTCACGATCCGCAGATGGTTTGTATGCTGCACAACCAGCGTAAATTGCCTACAAACTTTCTGGGATTAATTATTTCATCAAATTTTGAAATAAGCTTTGTAAGATCTAAACAAACCGTAAATACGAAGGAATTCAAAAGAATATTTTCCTCGTGAAATATACAATATATCATATCGAAATATAAAAAGCCGTTTATTGTTAGAGATTCAGCGGGCAGTAGCATGTGCGCTAGCATATTCGCCAGATCCCTTAGTGCATAGAATATGTGTTAATAAATATTAAAGATTTTAATTTAAAACATGAGCTTAATTTGTATTTTAAAGTAAAACGGAAGGAATAAAAGTTTAACTTGAAGTTGTACTTGAAGTTAACTTGGAAGACAAATTTAAAACTCTTCCGAAGACATGAAAGTGAAAATAAAAAGAAATAAATAGCAAATAAAACAAAATAATTTCGTTCAAATACGACATATAATTATCTTTGGAAAAAAGTTTTAGGAGAAAAAAGAAAATAAGTCGATCGATAGAACATTTAATGTTAAAACAAATAATCCATGACAGAAAACCTTTTGAAGTTAAAAAAAAAAGTTTACAAGAAAGAATTTTTAAAATGTTTGAACATTGTTTATTTGTTGATGAGGCACATATTGTCTGACTTTTTACGACTTCCTGGAGAATTCATGGCAAACAAATCAAAGTATTCTCAAACATTTTTAGCATAACAACACAGATATTTATGTTATTAAGTGCCTGTAAAAATACTGTCTCAAATCTTATCCTTTTACTCGCCACATCCTACCATTTGCTGATACAGCATAAGAAGACAATACAGGCAGTCATTCATCAGTCACACATCAGTAAAAAATGTTGAACATCAGTCTGCAGTTCTATAAAACTTTCAACGTGAAGATGGGAATGTTTAAAACGAAGATAAAAAAGGAAAATACTTAAAGAAAATTCAATTTCATTGAATCACATGTATTTCTTACATGACGTACATACATATGTGTAAATAAGGAAATAATCAAAAACGTGTGATACCCTTTAAATATATTGAAAATGAAAATTAAAAATCATGGAATATTTTGAAAACTTCTCTTTTATTAACTCCTCTAGACTGCCTTCAAAGTTTTTTAAAAAAATATTGAATCTGCAGGTTAATGTTCTCTTGCTATTGGAAGAACTAAACTACTCATCAACTAAACAATGATCAATTACATCATCATGTGATTATTATGATAAATAAAATTTAAACATCAGATAGACCATCGGAATAAAATTTCAGTTAAATATCGCCTTAGTTGAGTTATTTATTAAATCCTTGTTTACACTTAGTTGAAGTCGCAGTAGTCTGATAGGTAGTGTATTAACTTATAAGAGGTAAGGCCACTGTTCAAACCCCATAATATTTCTTCCACGGCAAAAATTCTGAGAGTAAATAAAATTGCTATGAAAAGTTTTTCAAAAATCTGTAGTTCATGGTCGACTTTAAACTGTAGGTCCCGCTACTTATGGATAAAATCAACACACAACATAAGTGTTGTAAAGAACTAGGTCGTAATACTGACTGAAGAAGATAGAAGAAGATAGAGAGACTGTAACGATTTCACTTGTGGTTTTTGGCTCTGTTTAAATAAAACAAAAAAAAAAAAACGCATCAATTGTCACTATGTCAGCAAGGTCAAGTGATATCTTATTTTTGTAAAAAAAAATTTCAAATTGCTCACTTACCTACACTGCAATGTGTTGTAATTGAATATCTATTCTTGCAGAGTAACACAATAGCATCCTCATGATTGTGGTGAACACACAATTGCATTTCAGTATAACTGCTGCTAAAGTATGTGGGTTACATGGTCGGTTAAGATTTTAGTGTAATTGTAGACTGCGCAGGAAAGTTACAGCAGTTCAAGTTCATGTAAACATTGTCACAATGTCAAGAACAGCAACAATTCGTTGCCGGCAAATGTTGTAACAGATGATTGTTATCAGTTACGATGTTGTATTGTTTGTATGTAAAAATTAAAAATTCGTATATATTTTTACAATATCTTGAACATTTTCAATTAATTTTTGTTTCTTTTTTATCTTTAAATAAAGGGAATTGTTTTAAATTAGACATATATATGTATGTATATACATTTAAAATAGACTCATTTCTATTCTTATAATTCAGTTCACCTGCCGTATGAACTGACAACAATTCGATACATTATTGAAAAATATTTTCTAGTCCTTGCGTTTTATTACGTTTCCCGTTAAGGACTGACGCCTGTGTTTGATAACACCTTAAGAATTATTATAAATTTGAAGCGTATTCATTTATTCAAAAACCAACCCTTAATTATACATACATATGTATGTATGTGTGCAAAGGCTTAAGTTCTATATGCCATTTAAACATGTATATACACATGTTTACAAATATTCGGAAGGCAACATGAAATAAAATATTCAACATTTTCGTAAATTTTAAACTCTTGAGTAAATATTAAAGAAACAATTATTATATACATGTATCTGTTGAAATATTATGTTCCTTCATATTATATGTTTAGAAACATTGTGTAAATATTATTAGCTGTTTGTAAACATTTGTTACATAGTATAACAGTTATGAAATGTTTTAAGCTTAGGGGACCAACGAACAAAATGTATCAAAAATAGTAAAATCTAATATTCAACTTCATGCTCGGAACCAGAAAAATAAACTATAATTGAGATTTAGTTGATTACCAGTTTTATTCCAAATTCTTCCGTCAAAGAAAATGTGGAATGTACATATATTATAAATATGCCCTAGACCTTTGCTGCCAAACCATCTCTACCTGAAGTCAATAGGTTAGTTTACGCTAATAATTTATAAGGCAATATATCCAAATACTACTTCCTTCCACTACTGCTCGTTTTCTTTCAATTAAATCAAATCATCAAGTCAATTTTAGATTCGTAGAATTATTCAATTATTCAAATTCAAGGTATGGCATTGAAGCATACATACCTTACATAACTTCAAGCTTACATTATTAGTTTATAACATGTTACTTCCTTTTTTCTTCTTAATTGAACAAACATTTCCATAGACAAAGTTTGGGTACACAATTTCGGTCGAAAGGTAAAATGACAAGAAAATAGGAAAATATGTTAATCAGTGTCAAGCAAAATGTGTTAATCATTCTAAAAATATTTTACTTAGGGTTATTTAGGTCCTCAGAATTATTTGTGGTTTCGGATACAAAATACCTCAATTGAAAAGCAAATTTTCTTGTAGTTATACTGTTTGTATTTGTCGTCTTTATTTTAAAGAAAATCGGTAAATGAATATTAAAATGGAATAAATAAATTTACTTTCGTCATAAACACGATAACGGAATGGTTTTTAATGAAAATTATTATTGTTTTTTGAATTTTATTTCACCAAAAACTAGAACTTTAAAGTTATCCTTGAATAGTCTTAAATTATAATGGACTGTGGTGTTTAATTTTTTGTCGCTGTTTGCGGATTCTTACAAAACCGCCTCAAGTAGAAGAATAAACAAATTTACAAGATATTGAACACAAAACACACACACTTATCCCAAGCAAACTTTGGAAATTTATTTCAACTGCAAATCTTTGTTAAGACTTTATCTTTTTGTTTCTTTTGGTTTATTTTGTCTTCAACGAAACACAAAAACAAAAACAAAAATAAATAATTTTCGCATCATCACCATTGAAACAGAACTTTTGGAAATTTGTTAATTGAAATTTGAAATTTCAGAAATCCTTGCGGTTAGGTGGGCGTCCAGAACAGAGTCTGCTAAAGTTTGTTGTTTTTTTATTTGACCAATAATAAAGGATATTAAAATATATATAAAGTATGTATTTGTGGTGCAATATTTAATTTTTTTTTTATAAATTTGTTTGAACCATTAAGGATACTGAATACTCTGGCAAGCAATTGCAAGTGATTTTCCAGAATATTTTCACTGATGTTTTGCTTTCACATCGTTTAGCATTATAAAACAAAGCTACAAAAGCAAAAACAATGAACATGTTTACGAATTATCGCACTGCGTAATATCCCAACAAATACCAACATAAAAAAATGTTAAACAAGTAAACAGTAATATACAAACAACAATAATGAAATAATGATGTTTACTATTCGCTTTCAAGAACATTTGTCAGATTGTTTACGTTGCCCTATAAAAGGTAAGGCAAAGCAGGCAACGGAGCTAGTAAAAGTTCATTCAGTCTTGTGTGAAGACACGGTGTATTTGAAGAGAATAAGAATTACAAAAATCTGTTTAACAATTGACTAGTAGTTGTTATTGTTTATGCAAAAGAGTGTAAAGAAGAATAACAAATACAGCAACTGTTGTTGTTTACATCAAGTTGTGAACAGTAGCACACAGAATTGTGGAAACAATAAAGAATTTTAATTAAAACTAAACACAAATTTATTTTGAATTTAATGTGCAATCTATGAACTCATATCTTAAACGTTTTTAAAAGGTAAAAACGTAACAGTATAATAAAGTATGTATGTATACGTTATAAATCATTGATAAATTGTTTTTAATAATTTCAGTTATAAAATGTCTTATCACTTCAAGACACCTTAAGTAAAAAATTCAAAACGTATACTCACTTGAGTTCGCCAATGTAATATGGCCTATTTATATTAACATCTCTCAATAGTAAATACTTAAATGTGTTGGCATTCAGAAAGTTTATAATCTACACCTTTATTTGAATATATTTGTGATAATTTCATCAACATATTCGATGTCTTAATCAAATAATTTCTTATGCGAATCTAAAGGCCTTTCCTAACAGCACTCTGTAGAAAATTGAACAAAAAATCTAGTAATTCATCGTTAAATACATTTCTAAAAATGTTTACAGGCTCTTTAAAATTTTTCTGTGAGTCAATGTTAATTAAAGAAAAATTTTTGCATAATATTTCGCAAAATTTCTCACAGCCAAGTTTCTCGAATAAACAGCATAACTTTACTTTACTTCTTTGCAACATTACCATGTTCTCTACTGAGAAAGGATTTCATTTGCATTTTCGCATTACATTTGTTACAAATTACAGACTTCTAAGATAACTTACAAAAGAAATTAATGACCTTAAAGGATAATTACAGTTCTTTAAAGAACAAAAAAACAAGGCATAATACAGTATAAAGGACAGAATCCTTTAATTTTAAAATTCCAAGAATCTCATTTCCATTCACTTGAGTGTACAATTTTTTATCAAGTACTGCAGACAGAGCAGAATAAATAAAATATAAGGTGTAACAAAAGGAATCCATTATTTTTCGCAAACTGTATTACGTGAAAATAGGGCAGGAAAGTAAAATTTTGTGCAGAAATTTGTTTGTGATTGCTTGACTTGGCGTTGGTTATGCAGGCATCAGTAATGGTAACTAGAATTCGTTTAAAAAGAATTCAAAACTGAAATTATCTCAGTACTGACTCAGGTAGAGTCCGAGCAGAAACTCAAAGACGCAAACACAAAAACACATCAAAAGGATTCAACTGTCTGTTGGCAAATAAACGTGAATAATTTTTGAAAAGGTTGACGGCCACTTACGTCAATAGCTGTCAAATCGAAATTCACGATGTGGCATGAAGGCAATAGCCAGCCCGGCCAAAGAAAATGTTCGTTTTTAGCACAACGGCTACCGCGGTACAAATGTGAATTTACTAGCGTACAAGTACAAGCCTGGAGTCTTAGCTTTTAGTTGAATTTCTTTATGCGTCTGTTAAACACGTTGCAGCTTCATTAAAAAAAAAAACAAAAACAAAATAAAAATTAAAGAACTACAAAAACATGTAATGAAATAAGCTCTATTTATGTAGAGCGTTGTGTTAGAATTCAGAGCACTATATGCTCCTTATACTCCGGATCTAGTACTAACGTTTGCCAGATTAACTAGAGAGAGAATAATCTTGTTGGTAAAACTTTTGCTGGTGAAGGTTCCTTACGTTGTTATGGAAAACATTCTACTTATCTTTTTGAAGACCGAATTAAAACATATACATAATTTTGTAGTTGTAGTCGCCGTAGTATAGTTTAGCAAATAAGATTGTCATGAAAAGTTTCTCAAAAATCTGTCGTTCGTCAAGCCACTCATGTATGAAATAAACGCACACAACATAAGTGCTGTGAGAAGCTAGGTCGTAATCCTGTGTGAAGGATTGTAATGATCAATTATGTATTGTATGTCGATCCGATTTACTGAATTAAAATATCAACTACATGGTTATCGATCTTTTAAGTACAACGAATATACTCTGTAGAAAAATTATAAATAGAGACTGTGACAATTGTAGTACGTAAAGTGTAACTAACTAGCGTATATGGTGTAAGTAGAGCTAAGAAATGAAGAAATTTATAAAAGAAAAATTTTAAAAATATAAAGAGAAGCATGAATAAAAATATGGGTGTAGTAACATTACATTTCTAGAACAATTTAAAATCAAATTTGGTCATTAAACGTGTTTATACGATATCCTACTAACTCCATTATTATATGCAATTCAAGGCAATGTGTTGCAAGTATAATGGATTTAAACATATTTGCGTTACCATTCTGTATTATTTTTAAATTTATTTCTGCATGTTAAAATTAATATATTTCCGTTTGCTAAAATACAATCGTTACAAATTACGTTTTCCTATGTAATGTTCGTGTCAATCTCATAATTTTGCAACTTAAATTATAATTCATATGAATTCCATATCATATGATAAATAATAAGTCCTTTTGAAATTTACTTTGGTGTTTTCTTTTTAATTAAGAGAATTTCAGAAGACCAAACGTGTTTATTAAAATTATAGTCCGGAAGACATAGTTAACATTGTTACGTTTTTACGTTTTAAAAACGTTTAAAACATGAGCTCGTAGATTGCAAATGAAATAAAAATAAATTTGTATTTAGTTTTAATTAAAATTCTTTATTACTCGCACAATTCTGTATGCCACTGTTCACAACTTAATGTAAACAACAACAATTGCTTTTCTTTGTTTTTCCTCTGTTTACACCCTTTGCAGATATAATAACAATTACTAGGCAATTATTCGACAAGTCTTTGTAACGGAGATCTTCCCACCACGATCACTCTCTTCAAACACACCGCGTCTTCACACAAGACTGACTGAACTTCACTAAACCCAGTCGCCTGCCTTGCCTTGTCTTTTATATGGCAGGGTAAACAGTCTCATGAATGTTCTTGAAAGAGAATGTTCGTGACTTCGGTTTCACGAAAGCTCTATAAATGTAAACATCGTTGTTTACATTCATTATTGTTGTTTATGTATTTTGTTTACATTTATTCTTCTAGTGTTTGTTGTTGTATTTTTATTTACTTATTTTGCATTTTTTATGCTGGTGTTTGTTGTTATGCATATTAAGCAGTACGATAATTTGTAAACATGTTTGTTTACTGCATTGTTTTGTTTTTGTAGCTTTTATTTATAATTTTAATTTTAAGCAATGTAAAAGCAAAACACCAATGCCTGGATTTTTCATTTTCATAACAATATTAATATATTTATTGAAATACAATAATAAAAAATTGAATTTCAATAGCACATCAATATTTAAAAAAATGCTTTTTTGTTCTTAAATTAAACCACTAAAGGCTTGCTGTTGAACAAAATTTATTATTTTTTTGTATTCGAAATTTAAAAACTGCCATCAAATGAAACAATAAGCCATGCTATTGACCTCGTTAACAAATGAAACTAAACGGAATGAAAATAATGGAAATGGACACCATTTCCGTTTCACACCATACAACTATTACGCCATAGTACCATATACATCCATTTTAAATGAATGAAGACAAACAGTCGGAGTGATAAACCAAACAATGAAATGCGAAAAAAGACTTGAATTTTTTTGGTTTTGGCCAATGTAATATAATTGGAAGCGAACATGAAGTGCGTTTGTTACACACTTAATTAAAGATTCTATTATAATTCAAATAAAAAAACAAAAAAGGAAAGAAAAATGTGAAGAAAACAGTCAGAATAAAGTCAGGGTCACTTGGGTAATGCGTTGGCGTAGACCAAGAATCCAATTAATTTTAGTGTAAAGAAGACGCGCCATAAATTAGGTGATGAAATTTTCATATGAAAAGTCAATAATAAAAACAAACTGGATTATAGCTAGACTCGTACAAATGTATATACGTTTATAATAATGCCTTCTAATTGTGCTTAAAAATATTGAAGTCCATTACGTTTTAATGAAAAGAAAACATATCCACAAAGAATCAAGTAAACCAGAAGCATGTTACGAGACTTTCACCCTCTAAACATATCTGACAAGTACTTTATGGCTTAACCTTGAGTTTTTCATTGTCCGTTGGGTAAATTTTAATACCTATTCATGCAGGTGTCTCGTCAGTTTTAAGGAAGGGTGAAGTTTGGCGAATAAAGCATGACTGTAGTGATAATTATTTTTTCTGCTTCACATAGCAAAAATTTGAATTTGTTCGAACTGAGAAACGAATTTGTTCGAACTGAGAAACACAGTACGCTGCTACTATTATCGTTTTTAGTATTATTAATCGATATTATGACATCCATTTAAATTTTATGATTTCCTAAATATCCTAGCTAGCGAATTGTGAGCAACAACAACAATTTTTCTTGTTTTGACGCTTCGATGATTTTGTTTTTTAATTACTCTCTTGTAAATGAATTCTTTTTTCTATTTAAGTCATGTATTCATGCAGACATGTCGATGTCATTAATCCCCTAAAAGGTTACATGCGTGAAAAAGAAGAAAAAAAGTTAAACATATTACTTGGAAGGTCGAAATAATAATAAATCAAGAGTGAGTGTTTTAATTGCAGACAAAAATCATTATTAACACTAGCAGTACCAGTCAAAAGTAGTTTCTTTTGTGTCAACGCAAATGTTATCGCTTTCGTTGCCAACTGCAATCAATGAAATTTCAGTCTTATAAACTAAATTATGTTTTTATTATGAAAATTTTTTAAATATATCGTGATGCACTAACTTTTTTCATTCACTCGCATTCTACAGGCCTATGGTGTACTGCTTAAAATCAAATTAAAGGTGAAATTAAATAAAAATTTCTTGCTTGCAGGCTTAAGCTCAACATAAAGAAAACAGTATTAATCGCGCCAAGCTGTATACTCTTTGTAAAGAAATTAATTACTTCATAATTTAATTTAAAATCTTTACTTCATCGTAGACAGTCACGTGTTACACGCATCATTTTGACACTTTTTCATACTCAAGTTTAGTTCATGCATGCATGCAGTATCTCCGCTGGGAAAATGGCAGAGTAAATAATTTCATTTCAAGAAATTATGGTTGAGATATAAGCGTATGAGTAAATGCATATACATACTTTATTTGTACGTGGCTGACAAAGCTCATACATGCTTGTGCATATATTAAATTCGAGGAAAATTAAATGCAGGAAAAAGTGCAATAAAATATTAAAAAAACCCGTAAAAATTTACAAAAATTGCTTAATAGTTGAGGTATTCATAAATCTAGAGCCTGTTTATTCTTTAATGGAATTTAAAGTAATTAGAAGCAATTTTTTGCGAAGTAAACAAATCCCAGAATATTGTTAAATGAAATTCTAAGAAGACAAAAATTTTTTTATTAACTTTGATTCAAATGCTTTGCCTCATCCTTTAGATTACCGTTCAAGGCTCAAGAACATTTAAAACTTATTTGAACAAAAAATTGAGAAAAAAAAACAATTTATTGTCGTAATGAATTTTATTCTTAAAAGACAGCTGCTGAAATTTTAGCAAATACAACTAAACGACATTAAGACAATTGAACACTTGCAAAAAAATTTGTTTAAAACAATAGCCTTCATTAAAATATCTTGTCTTTGCTCACCCAAAACTTTATTCAAATTTCAACCAAATTTGTAATATTTTTTCTTTTTTAAATCCAACCAAAAATAAATTTCTATTGAGTTTAACTTGAATACTTATCGTTATTCTGATAGTGTTCCAAATATTATTCTTTCTTTGGTGGTCTTTTATTCCTTAAGGAATACTTTGGGAAATATTACAATTTATTTCTCATTTTATTTTTCAAATCAAACATTCATATTTAGTACGTGCAGATATTAAAAATAAAGAATTTCTGCCTTCTTTTATGTTCCTTTTATGGTAAAAGGGATGAAAGTATAAGAAATTAATATTAAAGACATACACTGACAAAAATAAGAGTTGGGTGGAATGTTGCTACAAGTATGTTTGCAATTCTTAAGAGGATAATCGATTGATGGCTTAAAGTAAAGTTGCCATTGGCAGCTCTTCATTTAGGAAATGGGAACCTGTCATAGGCCTTCGATGTTGTTGACTGATTATGTCGTTTTATTCCCGAACCATCATTATTATCATTACTTTCTATTGTCCTCTCTTTCCGCTCTTCCTCATCTCATTTTCCCGTTAGCTGATATTGGCAATCATTATTCACTCCTTCTCGAATCGACAGTTCGTTTCGATAGCGAATTTCTTTCCTTATGGAGTTGTTCTCATGGTCAAAACAATGTACATTACTTCAGTAAACGAATTTATTGTAGTCCTGATCTATAAACGGTTTAGCTTCAGAATATTTTTTCATCCTAATCTAGATTTATAAGCATTTCCCTTTATTCGTTGCAGTGTATTCTGTCCATAGTAAATTTCTTTAAACGTATTTCTATTAGTAGGGCAAATATCGTAAGATATGTTTGCCACAAAGCCTCATATTAATTATCCCGATTAAAAGCAGACAAGCCAAAAAGATTTATAAAAATTTAAATAACAATTGCACATACATAATTTCCAATGAAATTTTTAAACTCTTATAGGGTTTCCAACATTGCTTATATTATTCCTAGTTGTTCTTACAAATATTTATTCTCATACGAGTATTTATATTCAAATTATTTTTGATTTATGAAGAGCTTATGAAACGGATTTTCACACAAATTATGCTTTATAAACCTTTGATAAATTAATTTTAATAATTTCTACGTATATTTATTGTCATTCATTGTCTAAAATAAAATGAAAAAAAAAACATCGAAAATAAAATTCAGTAGATGTGCATTTTCATTTCTTTTTCTTTGTTTTGTTTTTCAAAAGTGATTTATTTAATAAATACAAAAGCATTTTAATGACGACAGCATAGTACAATATGCATTAAAATAAACAATTGCAATCAAAAAGCTTCGATCAATAATGCCATTGTATATCATTAAGTTCATATGGATTTCCATGTCTTTAAAAAGCAAATGCCATCGTATTAATTTTCCATTGAATTGTTATTTTGAATCGTCATCAGAACTTATGTACATTATACGATATAAGAAGGTTTAATATTCGTATTCAATCTCTTAAACTTTAATAATAATACAGTAATTAAAGCCAAAGCAGCATAAGAATATTTTTTTAATATGTTTCTATAAAAACGTCTTTAATACAACTTAAATTAAATAAAATATCACAAGATATTGCTTTAAATTTAGTTTTTTTTTTTGGTACTAAAGACAGAATATTAAAGAGGATTAAAGTGGCGCAGGCTAAAGGCTTACAAAAATATTTTAAACATACAGATTTTATAAGAAAAGCAAAGAATCAGTTGGTACGGGTATGCTTCGTTTATGCTCTTGATTGAAAATTGAACATTTTTATGATGTTTCGTTTTCTTTCATCTTCAATCATGAGGAAAATATAAGCAACTGAATTACTAATAACGCATTACAGAATCCATACTTACTATACTTAAAACAATTGAAGCATAAAATTGTCATTTGTTAAGTAGCAAATTTGAATCCATTTTGAATTGTAGCACAACTTCATAAGATGATAGTGGTAAATCTTATATACATTCATACATACATACATAATTGGCCATTACAACCCTTCAGTCAGGATTACGACCTAGCTTCTCACATCACTCATGTTGTGTGCCTTAATTTTATACTTGAGTGGCGGGACCTATTGTTTAACGTCGACTCCAAACGACAGATTTTGAGAAACTTTTTCATGGCAGGTTTATTTACTCTCAGAGTTTTTGCCAGAAATCTGCCGAGAGGAAGTCACCGAAGAAATGTTTTCTTTTCATATTTCGTTTTGATTTCTGGCCTGGTGATCGATCCAGGGCTTTACGTCTAATAAGCGAATACACTACCTACTTGACTACGGCAACTACATGGTAAATATTAAGTATATTCATATCTACATGCATCATATTAAACTTTTATCACAAGGTTTTAATAAGAAATTAAATCGGATATACACTCCTTTAAAACAAACTTGAAACCTTCCTAACGACTTTTAATTAAAATATTTAATAGGACTAGAGCGCCTAAGTTGTCTAGTGGGTAGTGCGCTAGACTATTAGCTTGTGGGTCTTGAGTTCGATTGCACGAGCATAAGATTTTAGTTTCTCAGCGCGTAATAATTAAATAGAATTTATAATTCTTCTTCTTGCAACTAAATTTAACCAATAAATTGAGCATAAATTGTACTTTCTTTTATGCTTGGACTCGAACTCCTTTTATTACACAAACTTATTTTAATTAATTTTTATTAACTTTTAAATGCTGTTATTAATTCAGTTTATTTACAATTGCAATTTTTTTAAATGATTTTCTCAATTAAATTAATATTAAAAACAGCCGTAAAGACTTTTTAATAAGTTTCATTTCAAGGACGTTGGTATTTCAGTCTATTTTCAAATGCAGACATAATAGAGAGTCTGTTAAGGAAACTAAATTGTAACACAAAAACACAATCAATAAATAGTCTGGCTTGTTATGTGACTAAAATACTAAAAAAGGTTTTTATTACCATCAGGCATAGGGAAAATCCCTATTTAATCAGTGTTATTGCCAATGTTTGAGACTTTAGTTAACTGTTCTCTTTGACAAGACGAAGTTTTAACGTTTATTTGAGAAGAATGAAATGGATATATACATACATATGTAAATATGTACAATATACATATACTTTATATACATATGTATGTGTACGTATACATTATTAAAGATAAGATAAAATATTAAAGATAAGATTTCAAAATTTTTTGTTTCGATTAATTTAATTGTTCAAGTTTTAATATAACTTTACTTAAGACTAAACAAATGAACAAAAATAAATTAGAGATGCTCATCTGCATGTAAATACAAACAGAGTTTTGTAAAATTTAGCTCTCTGATTGCCTATAAATTATTAATTGCATTGAGGCCATACTGGATTCATTTTCAGTATCCTAAACGGAAAAATTCATGGGTTAATCCGGGACACAACTGGTGGGGCCAGAAATTATATTGTATCATGAGCTCATAAAACCTGGTCAGACCGATTATACAAATCGATACTGAAAACAAAGGATCAATTTGCGCAAGGCATTGAGCAAAAAGCTGCTAGAAAGGGCCACAGGAAACGACAAAATAATAATAAAATTCAAAATTTATTAAGAAATATTCATGAGTAAATAACACTAAAATATGACACATAGATGCTGTAAATAAAAATAATTTTATAAATTTTTTTATTGCATTCTATTGTGTTTATTTTCTCCTGAATCATAAAATTTTCTAAATATAACTTTTATCGGGGCCGGTATAATAATTCTACGCAGACAATCGTAAAAAAAATTTGGAAAGGAAATAAATAAACTTTTTTAAGCAAAACGCAAATAGAACCTTATCGCTCAAATGTATATAAAAAAGTCCAAGTTAAAACATAAATGCGACCTCTACAACATGGCCAAATTTGTAATAAATTTCATAAAATTTTTCTCAAAAACAAATTATTGTCATGAAACATGAATTCAATGAATTCAATTCAATACAAAAGTGAGAGTTTTATTTGTATTCAATTTGATTACCAGTTGCTGGTTTACATTTACTAACATTCAATATCATTTGAAAGTAAAGTTAGAAATTGAAATATTTGCCACTGACAGAATGCTAGAATAAATAATGATCATCTGATGATATAAATTAACTGATGATATAAAGTAACTGTTTCATTATTAAACCATCAATAAACATCATGTTGCAGCATATTTAATATGTATACTTATGTAAAAACGCAAGTAAACGGCAGTTACACACCGTAACTGTTGAAGAATTAAGCAATTGAAATATTTCTCTGTTAATTAAAGCCACAATGATTGATTAATTACGTAGAAGTAATTATCCGCAGTTAATTATCCACTTAAATTGTTTGACATGTAAACATTCGCTACGTATACTTCTGCGTATAAACTTTTATTTGTATTAAGACTTTAATTAATATTTCATTATTTACATGAAACAAAGAAATTATTTTATTATTTATTTATTTAATTTAAATTATAAACGCATTAGCTTAAAACGTAATATGCTGAAGTCTTTAAATCCCTATCAAGACTACACAGAAACTTAACACATAAAAAAAATTACGTTTTCATATACGTTTCAATTACGTTTTTTTTTATAAATTTTATAAAAGAATTTCATAGATCTACGGAATGTAAATCGAAAGCCTTTTAAATTTCTGGCTATTCATCTTAGACGTTAATAAAATGTGAACTCATGTGAAATATTTTAGGAAAACATCTGCGTATTAAAAATGTCTGTATGTTTGAGGATATTAAATCAATGCCATTGGCTGATGTCATTAATAAAATATTCGTTTTTATTTTTATTGTTGCCATCAACTCCTTTCAAACATTTGTATTCAATTTGTTAAAGATAAAATCCTTGTAAAATATATATTTAATAAGACAGCCGGTTATTCTATTAAAATCTATTCTACATACATACATATGTACATACACATACCACAACAAAGTGTTTTTAAGTGTATTGTTCTAATGAAGCAGGTCATTAAACATTGTTTGTTAGAAAAAAAATTAAAAGAAAACAACAATTGTAGACGGAAATAGAAGGGAAATATAATACAAACATATTTCAAAATAAATTTCAATTCTAATTTCTAAAATAGATTTATTTTTGTTTGTTTAAAGGGAGAACAAATAAAACAAATTATTTTCGAATAATTATCTGTAAATAATAAATCATGCCGATGGCAAATAACCATAATGTGATACAAGGAGATTATTTCATTTTTTTTTCATGTAAAATAAAATTTATTGTAATTTCGGATATAAATAATTAATTGGGCAATTTAATGGCAATTGTCCTGTACTATTAAACATTAGTAATTTTTTTTCATGTTTACATAAATGTAAACATCGTTGTTTACATTTATTAATGTAGTGTTGTTTGTGTATTTTGTTAACATTTACTCTTGTTGTTTGTGAATTTTTGTTTACTTGTTTACCATTTTTTAGTAGTCGCCGTAGCCTAGCAGGTTCAAATCCCCGGTCAGATATCAAAACGAAATATGTAAAAATAATTCTTCGGCGACTTCCTCTCACCAGATTTCTGGCAAAAACTCTAAGAGTAAATAAAATTGCCATGAAAAGTTTCTCAAAAATCTGTCGTTCAGAGTCGACTTTAAACTGTAGGTCCCGTTGAGGAGCTAGGCCGTAATCCTGACTGAAGGGTTGTAATGGCCAATTATGTATGTGTATGCTTACCATTTTTTATGCTGGTGTTTGTTGTTATGTTAAGCAGTACGATAATTCATAAACAGGTTTGTTTGCTGCATTGTTTTGTTTTTGTAGCTTTTAGCGATGTAAAAGCAAAACGGCAGTATCTAGATTCTTCATTATCGTAACAATATTATATGTTATTGTATTTGTCCTAAAATAGAATTAATAGAATAGAATAGAATTAAAAGGAAAATAATACAGAATACATTTTTGTATATAAATGTGACTTAAATATTGACGGAATTGTATCCGGAAAGATTAAAGTGTAGTTGCTCCAAAAATGGCTTCTTCTGCATTGGTTTTTGAAATCAATAGGGACGTTCTTAATAATAGTGAGTGCATGCTTAATTTCTACTTCATTTCTCATAACGTATGATTGCTTGTGAATATTTTGAATTACCACAACCATCCCCCACATTGTCAGTGGGCTGTCAGTACAAGTTAAACTTGACGTGCACCACATGCATCATATAGAATTTTTCTGCCCTTTGTTGCAGTAAGAATTGATAAGAGTTTCTTAACTTTCGTAAGTGGATTGATAACGCACTCTAAAGTTGAATTTGGTGTCACAATTGTAACAATGTGGCCTGTAATAATCTGTTAAACAATGCGACTACTTTCACTAAACTATCACTTGGCATTAGTCTTCTTCTTCTGATTTACAGGAGGAATAGATGTTGCGGAAGGAAACATAACGTATGGCAATGTATCATGATAATTTATTCTATAGATATTCTTTATTGACAGTTACTCAAATACGTGCTTTTCGTGTTTCATAAAGTCATTCACATTTATGGGATTCAATGTTTGCACAAATATTGCAAATAAATGTTAAAACTGATAAATAATTTCACTTCTAACAGTACAAAATTTCTCTTACATATCAGCAATAGAATTCAATGGTTGTAGCATGAATTCTCTTTAAAATGTTATCGTTTTTCATTTAATTTTCAATTTACTATCGCTTTGAATTCTTAATTCTCCAAAGTTCTTTGGGCAACAAGCAAGAAAAAGTTTTCAGCCTTAAATTCGACGATGTTTTTTCGAAACCCGAGATTAATTTTTTGTTTCTTTCATTCTTTATTGAAATAAATGTACATCAATTTATTTTATTTATTTTGTGCATGTGAGTCATTCCATATATCAACAGCGGAATAAACCACCAACATTCGCTCCTTTGCGGACTTAGATGGATCAAGTGATTGATTGCACTCTTACTTTTAAATGAAAAATAATGAATTCTAAAAATTGCAAGCGGAATTCAATGATCGAAAAATTCATCCGATTGCCCGATAGTTTAAAAGTATTTCATTACAATGATATCCTCCGTCTTAAAGTCCATTCCTTGAAGAGGAGAAAGGCTTTATTAATCTTAACCATAAAAGTTACGGCTTATCCACTAGTCGTACATGCGTTACTAGACTTAGGCTTACAGTGTAGTTGTTTAAGTGCTCGACTACATACTCTTAAACCTCGGAGAAATCGAAAAATTCTCAATCGCTTTAAGAAATTCAGCTCTAACGAGGAAACACATTTAAAATCTTACGGAAAATCTTACTTTCGACTATTGTTGGTACTGGTTTACTGTCCATCTTTCTGCACTATGTAGTATGACAAAGGGAAAGAAAGGGGAAAAAATCAATGACTTTCCAAATACCAAAGAACATACATATATGAGCCATGCCTAGGGTAATATTTAAGTTGTCAACACTGTTAATTTTAACATTAACATCTAGATTGACGAAATCTTTAATTACAGATTGATATTCATTGTTCAATATTCACATCATTATGTTGCTTTTCTGATGTGAAACTCCACAAATGTTTTGAACGAAGAATTGTTGAAGTTCTATTGTGATAAAATAGTTTGAAAACAATTTTCGCTGTGGCATAAAAAATAATGGAAAGTATCACGCGCTTAGAAAAACAAAAAGTTTAAATAGAAGACAACATGATGGTTTGACAGCAAATGACAAAAATTATTCGATAAGAAAACTGCAAAACATTACTTCAAATAGGTATACATACATATATAAGTATATATGATGACAATGAAAAATTATGTTCTTATCGAAAAGAAAACGATTCAAAATGTAAGGTAACTTAATATGTTTTGCTAAACTCTTACTTTCTACTTTTGACCTCATACCCCAAATGTTTGCAATTCATACTATTAAGGACACTTTGTTTGGGTCATGCAGGAATGGTAAAAATAAAAAGCCATACAAATTAGACTACAACGACGAACTTTTCACTGGAATATGTCTCAATACTTCAATAACCAATAACAACGTCGAAATAATAAAAAGAAACTAAGGATTTGCATAAAGATTATTTAGGAAGAGTTTCCAATGAAATTTCCATTTGCAATAAATTATTTAACGAAAACACTGTCCAGTTTCATATTTATCGAATATTACTTTTCAGTAATTATGTTATATTCTTCGCAATAATTGAATATTTTCTATAATCATAATAATAATAACAATAACAATAATAATAACAATAATAATAATAATAACAATAGAAGATTAAAGCGTTTGGTTGGAAAATGTTTTAATTGAATGGACAATTTGCGATAAAATACTCATATGCGAAATAAGCAATTATTGCATTTAAATTTATTATCAATAATTATTGCAAAATAATGACAAACGATTATTCAGTATTTATTATATCAACAAATTTCAAACAAATATTAACAATATGGGACAAATTACATAGAAAATGTGGACAACAAGAAAATGTGACACGCAAAACAAGCGACTGCTTGGCAAAAATTCAATTGTTTTAAGATCCATCAAAATTTTTGAAAATTTTAAACTTAAAGTTCATTTGATAATACAACATACTTATATAGAAAACATGACTCAATTATTATACTCTTTAAATAATAAGTACGATAATTTTTGTCCGATTTTATCAAACGTATTGTCAATCTCTTCACAAGAGAATAAACTTTAAGAATCACTTGTTTTATAGTTTCCAATTAAATTTTGCAACTAAGAGAGACCAAACTTGAAAAAATAAGAACAAAAACCATATTTTCGAAGTTTACCCCATCTAAGCTCATAACATATAAGTTTGATCAAAATGTTTATGTATACCATTTGAAAGGCTAATCTCACTCCTTTCTAAAAATTTTGGATTTTCAAAATAGGTTCAAACATATTTGGGTAATCAATAATTTTGGATGAAAAGATAAAACAACAGTTTTGGTCAAATAAAACAAGTTTTAAGGGTTCGAGAAAAATATAAAAATTGTATTTTTGAGTTCTTCCCAACCTAGTGAACAACTTAGACTATGTAGTAACTCGGGTGTATTTTTATTGTCGCACCGTGTTATTTAACGGACATAATTTATTATGAAATTAAAAATGTTATGTCAGCTAATTTCACTATTTAAGCAAACATTTCAGGAACGAAATTATTTGCATGGCCCCCACTAAATAATAAAAAAAATCTTTGTTTTCTGAAAATATAATTTTTTTTATTGTAATTTTTTTTTTGTTTAAATTTTTTCGCAATTTTTTCTCAAACACTTGTAAATGTAAACATAACGAAAGAGAACCAAAAAGGGTGCATAAATTACGCTTTAGTGTAAAAACAGAATACCGACCATAACTGCAGGAGAAAACGTGCTGTCACTACAAATATGATCCATAATTATAGCGGTACATTTAATTGTTTACATTGGTACACAAGCAACTACAATTGCACAAGATGGATTGAATGAATGGAATCTTTCTCTCGACCACATCCACCGACATCTGCCAATTTGTATTTTAAATAATATTTTGTAGTTGTAGTTGCGGTTGCATTCTATTTTTACTCACATACATACACAATTAAACAATAAAAATATATTCAAGATAAACAATGGAAATAAAATGAAAAAAATAAATTGAAATACTTATGGTTTCACTATTATTACCGAGTTATGGGTGCTATTTTCTACATGCACAATATGTTTTGCTTGGTTAGTGGTTAGTTCCTGAGTTCAATAATAATAAAAATAATAATAAAAGAATTAAAAAAAACTACACGTTTAATGGCATCAGCTTTATAGTTCTTCCATGCTAATGCAAGAGTAAGAGTTTTGAAAAGCTCTTGAACTATATGGAACGATTATTATTATTTTTTCTGTATTAAAACTAGTGGCTGCTTTTTAGTATTTCTCAATTGACTACTTTTTTCTGCAAAGAATATTAATTTTCAAAGTATTCTTATATCAACTGAAGCAATTTATTCTTCAGGAATTCGTTAAGGCATAGAAAGTTTCCAATTGGTTTTATAAGCGCTACTTTCTTTTGTCTAGAAATGGAACTTGGAATTTCTCCTGCCATTTCAGGTGTATATAATTAAAGTCATAGAAACTAAATTTAATCTTATAAAATAAAAGAAACCATTTACTATTTTCAAAATAAGTAAGTGATTATGCAGTCGTCATAGTTGGCTTATTAGACCGTAAGGCCACAGTTAAAACCAAACAATTCAGACATCAAAACGAAAATATAAAAAAATATTTCCTCAGCGATTTCCTCTCAGCATATTTCGGCCAAAAACTCTGAGAGAAAATAAGATTGTCATGAAAAATGTCTCAAAAAATCTGTCGTTCGGAGTCGACTGTAGGCCCCACCACTCATGTTTAAAATTAACGCACATAACATATGTGGTGTGAGAAACTAGGACGATAATCCTGACTGAAGGATTGGAATGATCAATTATATATGTATGTATGTAACTACACCACTTCTGAGTAAACCAATCGCAATCATTTAAGTTAACGTGATTATGCTTCATATTCGTATTCGAATTTTTAAATGTCACCTTTATTGTTTAAACAAATAGAATTGGAATTTCCAAAAATATTTTCTTTACAATCTTTGCTTTATTATTCTTGTATTTACTTTAAGAACGTCTGCCTTGAACGGATCTATTCTACTGGGATTCTTTATTAATTTTTTTAGTGCGTTTGAGGCTTGGAGTTAATCTGCAAAATAAATTCAGAAAACTTTGCAAAAACTCACGAATTTTTTGTTTTAATTTTAATTCGAGTAATTTTAGTAAGTTTATGTTTGTCTGTTGTCAACATCAAAACTTTTACATAAAATTGACAAACTCTTTCAAATTTCCTTTGTGCTTGTCGTCTACATTGTTTTTTTTTTTTGCTGTTTTTGTATTCATTTAACTTTGGCGCCACTAAAGCGCAATCTGAAAATGTCAAGTCTAATGACCTGCGCTCAGTTGTGAAATGAAATTTGAAAATTGTGTCCAAATAAACACAAAATTATCATTCCTTGAATTGTAAAAACATTCTTTCAATTTCAGTTGTTTTCGCTTTGTTTCGAGTGTGAAAATAAGAATAGTTTTAGCTTCTTGGGATAGCATAATGATTTCAAAGCAAATGAATTCAGCGCAAAACAAAATCAAAGTTTTAAAATGTTTCCAAATTAATATCTCTTCGATCATTTTTCCAAAACAAACCTAACTTCATTTAGCCTTAGCCTTTACACAGCTCGCATAAAGGAGTTAAATAGCAATAATTAAGAGATGGCTAGTGATGGCTACTGATTACAACTGAATAACTTTCGAGAATATCAAGCAAAAGCTTGAGCCAAAACATACTGTATGCTTGAGGGTGTGGTACGATATTATTTACAATTACCAGCTTCCGCTCTTTCTCGCCGAGGAGAAATAAGTTCCAAGATATTCCTAAGATACATACATTGGTGGTAACTTAAATGAAGCTACGGCTATTGAATTGGGCGATGCTCTTGTACATAGAAGAATACGCAGCGTATAGCTATGAGATTTAGAAATTAAAATAAGTTAAACTTGAAAAATTGAACACTTACGGAGAAGGGAAAGCCGAATTGACTAAAATGTCGTTTAGGAACGTAGAATGCAAGGCAACTGGCTCTCGTATATGTAGGTGTGGTCAATAACTACAAAATCGAGAGTACAGAGAGAGATTGTCGGGTCGATGGAACAGTTTCTATATAATTCTCTAGCTTTTTGAGGCTTGATATCCTAATATTGTTTGAATAACAAGTTACCAGACTCTGTCAGGATTTGGATAAATACGCAATAGTTTATGTGTAAGTCAGCCTACCTATCCACATACATACATACATATGTATCTCTATTATTTCAATCAGGGTGACCTGGTACTGTTCTTGTGGGCAGTGTGCTAGATTATCAGAATGGGGGTTGTGAATTCGATTTTCATCCGAGACTGGACTTTACTGAGCATAAGATCTAAGTTACTTAGCTCATAACAATTCAATTGTAATTCTACAACTATGTTTTCGTTTCCTCTTTAAAAAGAATAATTATTGAATAAATGGACTTTATACGTAATAATTGCTCATGAATATTTTTAGAATTTAAATAAAAGAATTCAGACAAAATAATCCCATTGTGGTATGTATGTTGCTATGATTTTAATATTTCCTTTCCCTGTTTCTTCATAATTCTCCTAAAGAAATCACTTTTATATCGTCCTCCTCTACATTCGTTAAATAAATATCCTGTCATGTTGCTACATGTTGCTACTGGCATAACTATAACCATAGTAGCCATGCTCAACTTTAACTTTCTTGGCACTGGCACTGGCACTATCACTGTCACTCGCAATGGCATCGTAGTTATTGTTACTTGTCATTTAGGTATCTTGGATACAACATATCAGTTCTTATTAACTCTTGCTGTTGTTGTTGTTCATACTGAAAAAAGTACTTATTTTTAATATCCGTTTGTTGTGGCCTCTGTTACCATACAGACATACATACATACAATGTGAACACATTTTACCCAGAAGTCACATTCTATTACCACAAACTGCTTAAAGCAAATTGCATTTGTGTATTGTCTGAGATACTAAAGCGTTGAAGTTAAACATGTAAGAAACTGAAACATGAAGAAAGTGTAAATTTTTATTAAGAAAACATTACAACATATTTAAACTGACACGAACAAAGACAACTATTTTCTTAATTTCCTGAAGGCTTAGTAATAATGAAAATTAAATAACTTAATATGATGTACATATGTAAGTATGTATGTGTCTATTTCATTATATGACATTTAAAAAATGACATTCAAAATCACAAAACACATGCATTTTAGTCAATCACAACTTTATAGGGGAATTGGCGTATAGAACAAGAGAAAAAGAAGTATGTGATGGAAAATAACAAGAAGAAATTGATAGAAATTAGGACATACACTACGAAAACCGCAGATTAAACTTAGCACAGCAAAGTTAGGCGCGTTCCTTATTGTATAATATGTTGCCCATGTGGTATTCCATTTTCAGTTCGTCAGTATTGTTTCATGAATACATAAAATACAGGTTTTATGTGGAATATCTGTGGGTATCCATTTTGTAGTTTCCACTTTTTTCTGTTCGGCTGGCGGGAAAATTTCAAATTAAAAAGCCATAGAATAATTAAATAAAATTTATTTCTAATAAACTTAAATTAACCCATTTTGCAATTATTGAAGCAACCTTTGCACTTCATCTACTCATAACCCTTCGATACTACTCTCAAAATTCTCAAAATTCATGCCAATGATTTAGAGAATTCTGGCAAAATTACTTCCGTAAGTCTAATGTTTAAGGGCCTGCTGAAAGAACATGCCAATGTGCCTATAAAAGTTGGACAATGACCGCCAAAAAGGCACTTCACGGATAGAAAATATGAAACAATCTTGCAAAGAAATTCGTATTTGTTTTACTCCCTTTACTTAAGATTGAAGAATTTTATACTCGTATAAAGCATGTACAATTGTTCAGATTAAATACCAAAGAAGTAATTCAATGTTAAGCATTCAAAATTTTACTTTCATTTAGGACTTTTTTCTATCGATACAAAGACAAAAGTGATAGTCTATGATGGTTGTTTAGGGTGCAAATGTTTTAAACAAATTTCTTGCCCCTCGAGCTGTCACTTTGTAATTATAAAATGCTGTTCCTTTAGATTACGCCTAAGGCGGTAAGTAAAACAATTAATTTTTTTTTGTTTGTCACAAAGCGTCTTTTAATGACTCTCTTCATATTTTATTATATTTTATTTGCAACTCTTATATTCAATTTCAACAGAAGCAACAAGATATTCGTATTTAGTTAAACAAGCCCTTAGAGAGGCAAGTGCTTTATTTCCTTTGCAACATCCTGCAACCCACAAACATAGTATTTCATTAAGTATTTTCACTTTCTAAATACAAAAGCAAAGAGGGGGTACTATTGTTTCAAACACACACCCACAAACATCTGCAGTTTTATTTGCATACACAACGTCAATAAGGAAACTATTTGACCAAAAGCTAAAAGTTGCACTCATTTGAAATTTATTCTTATCAAATAATCCACGAGGGAAAAATTTCTTTTTGTTCCTTCGAATGACTTTATCAAGCACACTTAATACATACATAAATGTAGTGTATAGCTACAATTGTCAACAAAAAAAAGAAATGAAAATAATTTGTAATTGAACTTTGCATTCATAATTCTGTACAAAGCAATAAACTTATTAAAATTAATAAAAGTACAGTAGAACAAGCAACTCTTACAACAAAAGAAAGTTACACTGCTCGGAGTTAGTATGTCTACCGAGATAAATGAAATATCTTGCAGAAGCTATATGAAACACAAGGACCTGTGGTCAATGAATAAAAATATTATAGAAGTCTTTCTGAGGATTATATTTGGTCCCAACGGAAAAAAAACAATCGATCCCAGTTCTGGACATGAAAATTCAGTCTGATGTTTGCTGGAATCGACACATTTTTGTTCTTAAGACGGTGCAAGAAATATTTCACTTCATCTGGTCTTTGTCCTATTTACACCACTTATATCCGACCGAGAATGGAATACAACTCTCATGTATGGGCCGGTGCCTCGACATCTATTTTGAGACTTGTCGATAGCGTACAGGAGAGGTCTTGTTAATGACGGTAGGGTGTCCAATTCCATTGATTCAGTAGAGCATCGTTGCAATGTGGCTTGTGTTTCAACGTTCTATTGGTACTACAAAGGATTTTGGGACTTGTTCCCGAAAATCAGTGGATTGATCAGTGGATCGCAGACTGCATTACAGACAAAATTCGTTCTTAAGTTGGTCTATTCGCCTGTATAGCTCCCATCCTGCAGAGGTCTTTCCTGTCACTTATGGTATAAAAGGTTTCTAAGCTACACTATTCCCTCTTTCCTCCTTTCCATAACATATGTTTTTAGTTCCAGCACAATGCACTGCATGAGTGGTGGTCATCCCGTGAGCTTTGGTCGTGCCTTTGGTCTTCCTAGGGTAATATTAGCAGCTACATATATTCGAATATTCAAAAGTGGTCTGCAACGGCAAATGGTAAATTATGCATATTATTATGGATAATCTTAAGGGATTTACAGATAATGGCAAGACTTATATTTTTTTTTTAATTAATTAATTTTTTTTAATTAATTTAAAATAAGGTGGATATTGTCGATATGATATTTTTGTTTACCACATACAATTAGTTATAACTTAACATACATACATATGTAAGTACTAAGAAAGATCTCATAAGTAATAAACACCCTACACAACAGCAGAATAATTATTGACTTGTTGGCTTGATCCCACTTTTCTTTAACTTGAGCATGCCATAGATAGTTTGAACTTACAGTCGTTGTATAAACTTAGAATACGATTAGTAGCGCTCGTATGAGAAATATAAATACATGCCCTGCGTAAGACCTCAATAAACAGAGTGAAAGAAGAATAATAAATAAAGGTTTATAAATATTTTTTTTTTTATTTTTCATTTGTGGTTAATTTGTATGTATATCAACAACGAATACGTTACAGAATATGTTTTAAAATGTTCCACAGTACTGCGTAGACTTGAAATCGAACTGGTTTATCATCACACAATGAAATTTATTGGAATTTATTTCTTAATTTTCACATCCATATTGTGTTATAAAATGGCATTCTGTGACAATAGTGAGGCCAAAAAATGGCATATTGTTAATGAAACTTTATATTACATTGAAGTGGAAGAACAGGTGAATATATGCGATTTAACTACTTATGGACATAAATAACGTGATGCTAAGTATATGTACATATATCGAGAAACGAAGTTGATTTGATTTCGATTTGAAGCTTATGTCTTATAAGCAAATATTAAATGCCCTAAATTGTACAGTTATTCTTCAATAAAAGCAAAGGCAATCGAATATGTGTGAAGCGTTTATGGTCCTGTTACTGTATTACTTAACCACCTACGTTCAGTGATAAATTTTAATTATCCGCAGTCTTAATGTGAAAACTATACTACGCTCTGGAACGTCAATTCCTGAATACATCGAAGAAACTAACGAGTAAGCCTTAAACGTAAGAACTTTTCAAATGCACAGAAGCGAATTATTGCAGTACAATCCATTTGAATCATTTTGAATAGGAAGTAGTTTCTATTGTGAATGCTTATGTTAATGAGCGGAGATTTCTTTTACGAAACTCAAATGAAGCGAATTGATCAAACTCTTTAAGAATTACACCTAAAAGCCTTAAGTCGACTGACTCACTTGCATTTGACGTGCAGACAATCTCTTTATGGAGCCATGGAAATACATAGATTCTATATTAATGTGCGAAAGATCCAAAATATTGTTTATTAAATGATAATCTCGTCATTAAAAATGCATCATCTAGTGGTGATAATATTACAGAATCAGTACCTTGATGATGTTATACCGTATTCACCAAGTATCGAAGAAAGCATTCAACATGCTTATGATTCGTTAAGATTTCACTCTATCTGGTACACTTACCATTTACATACGTCGTCAACTAGTATCTGAACGAAAATGGAAGATAATTTTCATATATACATACGAGAGTCCTCATTAGGGACAGTAGGATATTCGTCGTAAATGTTATGCAAAAAAAATATGGAGTTCTCTCCTGCCTACTTTGAAGACAATACATATATTTTAATAGTTTTGCATCGGCACGGAATCTTTATATTTTTTTGTTTTTGTTGTTTTGTTTTTTGAAATGTTTTTCTTCTTAATTTTATCAAAAATCTTCAATAAATTTCCTTTATTTTAGTATAGAGTTAGTGAAGCCTATGAGGTCTGTGAAGGTATGGGAATGATTAATTACATTGGACATGATTATATAGTCGGATTTAAAGAATACATTGCTTCTTTCTATGGTGAGTTAACAAAATTTAGACGTTTTCAAAGTGTACCTAGCTAGATGCAAAAAATGTCGAAAGTAAAACCTAAAGAACATTTAACATGACATTTCTTTCAAGGATATATGCCAACTCTTTGGTCAGCAAACCAAAGATATTGTGATTTTTTGCTGTCTGAACAAGTACACAAGAAGTACTGTTTCGATAGTGCGGGATTTATTTGTGCAACAAACATTTTGCATGGCGAGATTAAATTTAAAAATGGCACTGAATTGCTGATCAATAAAAATGATGTCATTAAATATTGTGATCCCCAAGCGGAACATTCATTTAATCAACAGCATTGTTTGATCGTTTTCGATAGAATTTTATTATAAACTCGATTTATAGTGGAATTAGAATATAATAATCTCATTAAAATATATAAAATACAAGCAATATTTCAATGCAATTAAAGGTCATTCGTAATTTTAATTAAATAAAATATAAATGTGCATATAAAACTTATACAAGAATATAAAATAAAAGCGTTTCAATATTTATTAAATTTTTATAACAATATGTACTCGTAATGATACTATAAGGTAGGTACAAATGTTCAGATAGAGGCCTTTAGGGTATAAACAGTTTAAAGGGAGACATTAACTGACAGAATGTGTGGCTTGTTTTCTACCACCAGACATCAAATGATGGCTTGGACTTGTCTAATTCCAAAAATACTGCCAATAGTAGACTGTCTTCTCTAACTCAAATGCTCATAATATTAGGAAATCACAACAATCATTATGAACAATTACGTATGTATGTATGTACGTAGAGATGCATTATTGCTGATCTACTGTATATATTTATTTCAATATTTGGCAATAATTAAAATTAATTTATATCCCATAAAGTGGTTCAAATGAGTGTCGTATATAATTTCCAATAAAATTTAATTGCATTTCAATAATATTATTGTATGTTCCTTGTTATTTTTCAATCAATTAAGGATAATTGTTTATCATTATATTGTTCTATAATAAATATAATTTGGAAAATAATATAAAAATTTTCTATCGCTCCTCCTCCATTTAATAAGTTGTGTAGCTGTTATTCGAATTAAAACTTTGATTATTTGTCGTATAGTTTTATAACACAAATGAAAATAATAAAATAAAATAATTAAATTGACAAAAAATGAATTATTTCTAATGTCTAAATTGCCCATTGGGCATGCGGCTGCTATTGGCAAACTTACGTCAATCTATGGATGAAGAGGTGGAAGAGAATTTTTTAAGCAATAATACGCCATTTTTCGTACTTAATACGGACTGTAGGAAAAGGATAATCATGTTTTTATTTTCTGACAAAAACAAATTAATGTACAATATTCAATTTTAATAAATTTTACTTAAGGCAACATCAGCTGGAAACCTAAACTCAAAAACTTAAGCGTACTGACCAAAGATCAGCAGTGAATCACTTTTTCGCATCTCATAAGCACTCATGAAATTTTGAATATACAGTGAGTGAGTCAACAATATTGAAATTTAACTATGTACTCTGATTAATTCGTACTCACTACAACGTTGATTTACAAGTACAACGTTGACATCAAACTCACACCATTCGAAATATGTTTGATTCATAATCCTACTCATTCAGATTCATAATTTTAGAAAAGTGCTTTAATACTTATAAATGATTCAAGTAACTTGAATCGAGCAAAAAAAACAGAACAGCAAGCAGAGCAAACACACAACCTTCTAGTAAGTATTTTAGTGTTCGTACGCGAATCGTACTTAGTTTGTGACTCTTGTATACATATATTGCATTATGGGGAGTCAAAATCAACTATATTATACGCGTTGTTAAGTATAAATATGATGAGTACTTCAAAGTTTGAATATGAGTAGAGGTTCCATGATATTAAAACAAGTATGAGCGCGTATAAGTATCAGACATTATGAGTATGATTCGATTCTACTCATCTTTTTGAATACTCATTGCTGATCTCTTGTGCTGACCTTAAACTTACAAATGAGTAAAACTTAATAAATTCTACAGTTTTTTATCCTCATATCCTCAGTTCTTATTCCCCCTAGTTATGTTGGCATTGACACATTGTTCTTTAACTTGTTCCCTCCCCTGTTGCTTAGGATTTAATTGTAAAAAAAATGTTTGGTTTGTTAGTTTTCCATAGATTAAGCGCAACATCTTACACTTAGATTCCGGCGTTACATGAAACTCACCTTCGGCAAGGATATGGTAGATGCCCATAAACAAAAAAAACAGGAGAAGCATTAAAATTTCTAATTAAAGACCAGTAAAATGGATGGATTTATTGGAGTGTATAGCCTTGTATTTGGTTAAATTGGTGTGTATTTGTGATATCGACTTTTGTTTTTTAAATATCGGACTGTTACTATGATCGAACTTTAGTGAAATCAGTTAACCGTCAGTGTAAGAAAGCTCTCGAAGTGAATGTTTCCATAGGCAATTAATGGAATATATTGTCACCGCTACTGTTTTCTGTAAATGTTTGGAGTCTTCAACTCAGACCTGAAATTTGTGAGAAAAATTTTAAGATTTTTGAATTTCAATTATTTAATTAAATTGTTCTTCAAACAAAACATGTTAAAATTCTAATTGTATGAAAATATTTCCTTTTTTTTACTCCCTTTTCTGACACATTTAAAGTTTTAAATTAAGATACATAAAAATTTATTTATTTTTATATCAGGATTTCTTTTAAAATAAAAATCGTTTTCATTAAAAATATAATTGTTCAACCGAAAAGAAGAAAATTTCTTTATCATTCACCTAAAAATAAATTTATGACTGTTGGAAAACAAAAAAATAACCTTTTTGTGATTATTTTATATCCAATGAAATTTACACGAAAAGTTTTAAACATTTCTTAAAAGTGTGAAAGCCAAATCTTCTGAAAGTACTAAGAAAAATATGCTGAAGGCACTTTAATGCAATTTATGGGCGAATGTTTATGGCATATATGGAGTACAATATTTGCGAAACTTTGTAAGTTACTTGTCAAACCCACAAAGAACTGTTGAAGAATTTTAACAACATAATAATAACAATAATAACAACAATTCTAAGTTTAATAAATGTTCCCAATTTCTGTTCTGATTCATGTTAACAACATTTCCAAATGCGTTGAAAAAGCCTTCACTTTCACTACTTTGAAATAATATTGGCCGGTTTGTGTTCACATTGAAATTATATTTTGGCGTTTAGAATTCTAAACAGAAATTTCAATGCTTGTTTACACATAGCATTTATAATCATTTGGCCGAACTGTGCATAGTGAATACTTTTAACAACAGCTATTACGTTTGAGTTTACAATTGCATTCCTCACATCGCAACAATTAAGATTCACTTTCAAAAACTTGAAATTTTTTCAAACATATAATTTTTATTGAATATTTATGTATTTATTTATCTTGTTGTTGTTGTAGTTGTTAATAATGCTAATAATATTTGAAGAATTTGTGTAAGTTGAACAATTGTAAAACAATTTTACAGTTTTTTTTTAATTTCGTCTGTTACAGAAAGAAAACACAATGACAATTAAATAAAATATTCCATTTGTCTTTGTGATTTATGGCATTGTAATCAGAGTGTTGTGTATAACAGTTTCTGAAGTAAATATTACGTTCTGCTACGCATTTTTTACACTGTCACGTATGAGCAATTATTTTCTCTCTATCATTTGTCTTATATTACTTATTACTCATACGCCATAGCTTACGAAATTATTTTGCTTACACTGACAAAATACTTGTGTTTCTTCAAACTATGTACATATGTACGTATATCTTCCATACGTATTCTTGTTTCATACCAGATTTTACTACAAAAAATTAAAGCAAATCTTTTTCATTTTAAGTTTTTTTTTTTTCAAACCGTTTCGATAGGAACCGATGGTGGCAATGACTTGTTATAATTTGATATTCATGTTAAATTAGATCTCCATCAAAATATTCTTGACAAACGGCATGACCAATTTCTTTAATTATTTAAATTTGATGTCTCTTGTTCTGCAGTTTTTAATGTGAAATAATCTCTATACTTCTGCTCTATACTTATTAGAGACGATTTTAAAGGCATTCAAAATTTTTGTTTTTAAAACGTTGCCTCGTATTCAAATGACAAGATAGCAAAAATTCTAATAGCACTGGCATACTAGACCAGACCTTCTAGTTCAAATCTTAGATCTGGGAACTTAAAAAGAAAGAAATGTGGAAAAAACCTTTCTACAACACCCTCTCAGTAGTCTACAGCAAAAGGTCTGAGAGTGTCATGAAAAGCGGAGTTGATGGGTACAGTTACACCACACAACATTGATATTGTGAGAAGATCGAACTTAATTCTACATTGTCCATACAACAAAGACTACATTTCAAAAATATTCTCAACAATACAAATAATTTGCAGAGACATAGTAATATATAGCACGAGTATTTCATTTTAAACAAATCCATTAACCTTAAAGGATATAAATTCTCTCTTAAACGGAGTTTCTTTTTATATTCAAAACATATCGAAGTGTTTTATAAAATTTAATTTATAATAAAGTATTAAATCGGTATTCGTTTTTGTATTCGAATTTTGTTTCCTTACCTTCATTTGAACAACTGCAAATGAGAAATGTGTGGCCATCAAACAAATAGTTTGCGGCTGTTATTGAATTATTGATTTTGATTTAAAATTATAAACAAAAATAAACATAAAAATGGTAAACAAGTAAACAAAAATACAATAACAAACACTACAAGAATAAATGCAAACATAATACACAAACAATAATAATGACACAACGATTTTTACATTTATAGAGATTTCGAGAAGGCGAAGCCAAAAACCTTCGCCCTCAAGAACATTTATCACTTAAGAAACAAATTCTATGAAAATATGAGTATGTATGTATGTATTTTCGTATATATTTCGTTTGTATCACTTTATTACAATGATTTCATAATGACAACTCAAGGAACATGTTCTCATATGCAATATTTATTTGCTGATGTGTCTTCATTTTCTTTATGAAAAGGTTCAACTTTTAAAATTAATCTCTTTAGCATAAAGGAATTTAAATCAAAGCGCAATACTTGTTAATGAGACGGTGGATGCTTTCGCTAGATTAGATTCACTTTCTGAAGGCGATGTGATAGTTGAAACCTCAATCTGTCACCTCTATGGACTCATGTCAGGGGAGAAGAGCAGAGGCGTTGGGGGAATGGATCGGGTTGTTATGTTTCTAGGTGTCTAGGGCCTGCTATAGACAGTGTAAAAACAGGTTGGCCGTTGGGCTTGGATAAGGCCAGCTTAAGGTTAGTTATTGGATTTATTACAAGAGCACCGCGAGATTATATCGCTGACAAGGATCTGGAACAAATCCCAGCCAGACTATTGCTGGGTTTGTTGCGATAAGGAAGAATTGGAGACTATCGAACACCTCCTCTGCAACTGTCCAGTCCTTGGAATGTTGAGGTTGAAGACCCTTGACAAGGGCTTCTTTGAGGGTTTGAATTCTGTGTCGAGAGCCGACATAAAGACTCTCTCTGGTTGCGATCTCCACTATTATCCTCTCCCCTTTATGAAGTTGCACAATGGGTCAACTGGACCTCCGGGTACTGTACCTGTCTCAATTCGCATGTACACGTCCTACAACCAAACTAAGCATACAGAGTACTACAAACATTATTCGTAGTAACCGAAAATGAAGTGAATATCTAAATAATATACGAAAAATCCATTTTTTTTTTCTATTTTTATTATTTATTCATTAAGCATTCTTCCCTTATTTCTTGCATCATTAAATTTTTTAATTAAATATGTTGGGCAAAAATAATTTATGTCTGGCAAATTAACTTATTTTTTTTTTTTCTATAAAACACAATCTAAAATGGACACTGATAACAACAGACAAAATGTCTGTCATAAAATTTAATTCATTCTTTATTCAGAATATTTTTTTTTATTTCACTTTTTACAAAATTAGAAGAATCTTTTGCTTGTAAATGTTTTATACTTTGAGCACCCAATAGTAACACATTCAAGTCAGAACTAGTTCGGCGCAGTTACTAAAAACGCGTGATAAATATTTGCTAATTAACATATTGACGCATTTATTTAAGACAAAATGAAATTCCCATTTGAAAAACGATACACTTCCAGCTCTCATCCCATTAGGTGGCAATGAAACAACAAAATCTAATCATCAGCTTAAAGGATCTCTTAAATATTGCGAGTACAAGTTTAATGAACCATGAATTTGCAGTAAAATTTTACGCTGCCATGATGGTTTCTTTCGGTAGTAAAATTGTTTATGCAAACTGCGTTCAAAGGAAACATGCGATAAATGGAATCAAATAAAATGAAATTAGAAAAAAGGAAGACGGTTTATTTTTGGATTTCATTTGCACCAAATATTAGCACAAGTTCAGAGGCAAAGTTTCGGTGGTGTTGATGTATCCCAAATGTGATTTGAATAAATCTGAAAATATTTTCGTAAATTTGTTGTATGGTATAGTATTTTGGTTTCAAATTCAAATTTTGTTCAAATTATAAACTTTAAATGAATAAATATTATCGATTACATGGTAACGAAAAAGAGAAACTTCTTATGTCGTCCATGTAGGGACCAGAGGTCAGAGATCAGAAATGAGTATTCAAAATGAAGAGTTGAATCGAATCATACTCATAATTTCTGACACTTATACGTATTCATATTTATTTTAATATTATGGAACGTCTACTCATATTCAAAAATTGAAGTACTCATCATATTCATACTTAACAATACGTATGATGTTGTTGATTTTGACTCTATATTACTCAACAGGTGACTCACTAGTACTTACTCTTGTCTAGTTTCATACTATCGGAATGTGCCTGGGAACTGGTCTGCTGCCACAAACTTTTATCAGGCATAACTTCATAGTTTCTCTATACCTCTTTATGATTAAGCAAAAAAAATACTCAATATCCATTTAAAAAGTCTCATTATCTCAGAGATATTGTCATCGTAGACCTATTTTTCTCAAATGCTTCACAATATATATTCTGGAAACGTCAGTTAAAAATTCTATGTCCTTCTCCAAAGCTATCTTTATATCCTGTTTGTATTCTATAAGCTTTGCCCCTATATACCACTATATGTCGAAGTGCAGAAATCATCTTCCAGCTAATATTGATTTCAGGCACGTTTTCGCTATGAAATGCCTTATATGAGATACACTCACTCTCACTGTAACAAGCAAAATCTATGATAGAAGAATACTTTTATTTATAGTCGCAATGATTTATTGGAAATAAAAATATTGATTGTCAGTCTTTTCTCTAACTTTCTTATTCCAGACTCTTGTCGTCTGCTGTTTAAAATGTTTTTTTTCGTTTTACCACAATTCCTTAATTAATACCGTATGATTTTCAATTTTTCTCTTTCTTTTTTTTTTTTGTAAGGAAATCAGAAATATTTTCAAACAAAAGGAAAAATTTTATTTGGACACAATTTTGTGATGTAATGGAGCAGAATGCACACAGTTAGGTAAGCTAATGGAGTAGAATATGAAAAGAAAAAAAAAAAGATTGTAAAGGATTCAGCAAAAAAATATTGGAATTTCCATAACAAAATTATGTTATGTCTTGTGAATGGAAGGAAACATGGCAAAGACAAATCGGATTTTGTATTTGAAAATGTATATCTTCTATACGTAATGCAGGCAACAAAAAATACAAACAAATTCGAAACTTCATAAGGTAGAAAAATTCGGAATATCAGTTCTGATTCATTTACATAAACTGCATCTGTTAGATATACGCTTGCCAATGATACGAGTACGCAAAAGAACTTTCATCAAATGGTACGTACCTGCGTACGTACGTATCTACAATTTTGCAAAATATAGTTCTGATAGCTTCAGCTCCTTAAAATTTTTTGTTATTCTGTCAACATTCCCATACCAAAAAGATATTTTTTTTTATTATTTCCATTTTTCTCATTTTATCCCTCCCTACTGCCCTAATTATTTATTTATTATTATACTTCCTCATCATCGTCGTCTTTTTTTTGTTTTTTTTTTTGTCATTCCGAAATAAAAATAGAAAATTATCATAAATACGCTGTTGGAATACGATTTGCGAATGATTTGTTTCATGGTATGTCTGATTACATTAAATTTAATCAAAAGCTCATGATTACTGTCATAATATTCATATTCACACCACACAAATATGATATGTCAGCGCTGACAATGAGAGTGAAAAAAGTGATGTACCATAGCAGGTACATTTTAATAGCGAAGTTTATTTATTACAATATTATTCAGCAACAAAAAATTTAAGATTCAAAAACCTATAATGATATTTACCTTGCTTTAGTATTGCTGCGTGGTGGTATGGTTCCAATGCATGACTGTAAAAATTCGTACCGTCAACGGATTACGATATCGTGACATGTTAACAATCCTTAGCTTTCCAAATAATTTCAACTAAATGTTAAAGTCGCCGTAGTCTAGAAGGTATTGTGTTGGCTTATTAGAGGCAAGGCCACGGTTCAAACCTCAGGTCAGACATCAAAATGAAAATATATAAAACAAAATATTTCTTCGGTGACTTCCTCTCAGCAGATTACAGGCTAAAATTCTGAAAGTAGATAAAGTTGCCATGAAGAGTTTCTCAAAAATCTGTCGTTAGGAGTCGACTTTAAGCTGTAGGTCTCGCCGCTCATGTATAAAATAAACACACACAACATACGTGGTGTGAGAAACTAGGTCCATAATCCTGACTGAAGGGTTGTAATGATCAAATATGTATGTATGTATGGAAATGTTAAAGTTCGTCACATGTTGTAAAACATTAATGATCCCAACTAAAAGAGTTTCATTCTGCATTTATTTTAATTTTCTTTAAAAAGACTTAAACATTTCCAACCTGCCTTTAATTCCTCATTTAATGTAAATGTGAACCAATGTTTATTTATGTCGTAACTGTCTTTTTACATTCCAATTGTTCAAACACACAAACAAATTATTATTATTGCCTTAAATGTACCTCTCTCTCAGCATTTATATTTTTAGAACATAAGAAGCAATTTAAATGCAAAATATTTTCAACTTTCCATACAATTCCATAAACCTTCGGTTATCGAAGATTCGTAACAAACATTAGACAACAACAAAAAAAAAAAGGAAGTTTAAAATAAAAGTGTTGGTGATAAATATGGTGTGGTGTTTAAAGACTTGTTTCCTCAAAACAAAATTAAGTTTTATTAAAACTTATATAATTTTTTAAAGTTACATATTTTGTTCCCGCAATACATACATACTTACATACATAATTGGTCATTATAACCCTTTAGTCAGGATTACGATCTAGCTTCTCACATCACTTATGTTGTATGTATTAATTTTATACATGAGCGTAAGACCTACAGTTTACAGTCGACTCCGAACGATAGATCTTTGAGAAACTTTTCATTTTATTTACTCTCAGAATTTTTGCAATCTGCTGAGAGGAAGTCACCGAAGAAGTACTTTTTTCATATTTTCGTTTTGATATCTGACCTTGGGTTTGAACCGAGGTCTCTTGTCTAATAAGTGAACACACTACCTACTAGACTACAGCTACTTCCATCCATTCTTAAACAGTTTCGAAATAAATTTTGCTAATACTCGCTTTATGCTTAAAGCATTCAAATGAATTTGGTAACATAAACCGAAAAAATTGTCCATGACATTTGGGCAATTCACACAACTTTGTATCGTGTATGTTGTATTGAATACATTTGTTTGTTTGTGAACGCTCAATGCTATGCTGTATTGCGTATTTCGTGGCATTCAAACAATTTGATAGCCCGAAACCAACACAACATATGAAAACATATACACATTTTTTCATTCACACAATTTGATAGCACGAAACCAATACAACTTCCAAAAACATAGGAAAAAAATGTGTATAAGTGTATCAGATTTTTATATGAAAATTATCAACAACAATCATACACTGGTGTATGTTCTTCCAACAATACAATGAATACAACGATACAACGGCTTGTGTGAATTGACCAATTATCATCACAATTTCCTTAATTTTTTCATCGGAAACTTAAGCACCTCATCCAGCTCATTGAGTGATTGTTAAACGGAGGGAGGGTTTTTAATTTAGAACTTCTAAGCAATTGTTGTAAATTCGTACAACAACGGAGTATATCCTCTTAAGCTATAGTAACAACAGAGAAACATCTTCCAAGAACTCATTGTATTTATAAAAATGTTTCTTATTTTTAGAATTTTTTTTTCCAAATAATAAAATTTTTAAGCAAATTCCTTGTTTTCGGGTATTTATGGTAGTTAATGTAGTATTTTACTCGCTAACATCCAATAGGCTACACTGAAATCAAAAATTAGAAACTCATGATGGTTCTATATCTTTGCATGGTTATTAAAAGAATTTATCGTATGTTAATATTTTGACGTACTGTATTATTTTTTTTACACTGTAGGTTTTCATTCTAAAAATGTAACTTTTTATGAGACCCATAAATACTTTTAAAGCTTTAACCACCTTTATAAGAGTTTGCGTTGAGTTCTTTTGGGTTGAGTTATGTTGCTGCCTTTTGTTAACGAGGTAATAAAATTATAATGTTTAAAGTTTTTCGCATTTAATTTGTTAACATCGTTTTGTTTAACTCATTTGCATACGCATCATACCACCATGTACATGGGAACCATATACAGGAAGAAAACCAATGATGGCAGGCAGTAATAAATTTAATGACTGTTTAAAAGGAAAGAAAAGAATTCATTATTTTTCAGTAGTTAAGCAAGACTTTCATTTGTATTTGGCTACATTGAGGACTTTAGGTACTACCAAAAATAACAAGGCTTTAATTACTCATGCCAGTCCATTAATTAAATAATTATGATCACTTAAATGTCATACATTATTTCGATAATGAGTATTAAAAAATGTAAACAGGCACTTGGACTTTCAGCAAATAGAAAATGTTAATAAATTAAATGCAATTGTCTATGAAAAGCTAAGGCTATTAACTTCTTAGCTCCAACATAATGCACTGAATTAGTAGGGATCTTACCCTGCAAGTGGGTAGTACATAAAAAAAACTCAAAAATTCAGTCAATCATTCAGCCGAATATACGTAATTATATGAAATTCATTGGATTCATTAATTCCAAAAAATGTTCATTGCTTGATGCAAAAAAAGCTAAGGAATAACTTTGAATGCAGGACACACAAATATTTTAAAGTATTCTATTAACGCCCCTGATAAACATTTAAGTCTTGAATAAATTTGACAAAATCTTTTAGTAAGAATTTAAGTAAAAACTCATATATTAGCTTTCATTTTAAGGAAAGTAAGCAAACTAAAATGAAAATGAAATACAAGCAAATGTTTTATAAAATTTTTAACACCTGCATTATATCCTTGACTATGATTAGAAGTTTTTATAGCAGAGGGTTTCACATGTGACAACAAAAAAATATTTTAATTTTATTATATTCGTGTTATTTTCAAATATTTGCATAAAACAAAAATTATGAAATCACATTAGTACACATCGTTGACAGATAATAACATCATTCAGGTTATATTCACATATTAAACAGGCCAGACTATATTAGCACAGAAATATTACAAATTATTTCGTTGAAAAGGTAGACATATCAGCGGTATGCTTTTAAGAGTGTAATAATAATTAACTTATCTGTGTCCTAATTATCCACCTGTGAACTAAGCTGGAGAAATTTAGAGGAAAACAATTATTCAGAGGCATACGATAAATGCCATTAGAAAATAAAGTTAGAAAAAAATTTTAATTTGAAAAAAATAAAATAAAAAAACAAAAAATGTGTTGATAGAGCAACGTGTGACAAACTAAATGGAAAATTAATTAAATTAATTAAAATTAATCATGAACGGAATACTCATAAGCGAATAGCTTACAAACATTAATACAATCGATCCATTTCTTTAGATGATGATGACTTTGGAAAATGTTAACCAGATCAATAGGTTATGTTACTTTAAATTAGTGGCCACGTTAAGTCTAACATGCTTTAGTTCTAGCATAAATTTCGTTATGCTTGTACTGTACTGTACTCTATATCAATAATTCTGCTATAAGTCTACTATGTTAGGATCTCACATTATAGTCCAGATCTAATGCCATTTATACCGGTTATTTAAGAAAACAATCTAACTTTTATAAAAAATGTGGCGAATATTTGTATTCAAATGATTTTTAGTGTAGAAAATTTCAATTTAAGTGAACCAATTATTATTTCTTAGTTTACGGACGATGTTGAAGCACGATATTCGATTATATTTTATTCGTAAAGATTGTTTGTATTTGTATTTGCATATGTTGGAATAAAAACTTTTGCATACAATCAAGAATTTTAAGTTAATTGAGAAACTGTCTTATCGTCATCAAGGCAGCTGCTGATGCCTTGTCATTAAAACATGACAAAACGCAATATTCAAACCGACAAAGTTTTCTTGTCAGGCAGTCACAATAAGAGACTTAATTTTCTTCTCAAGTATACCATGCGATATTTTCAATTTCCATTACGAATAATGTTGCAATATACTTCATATGTATTGAGTACCATACACACACATGTATATCATGCGAGTTGGCATTCAGGAGTGTTCTTCATTAATTTCATTTATTTCAACTGCTTTCTTGTAATTACCTTTTGCTCTTGTATCTGTACATTAAAATGAATGCAAAATGAGGATAATAAAAGGAAAATAAAACTCTGATCCTTTTTCCCCATTAGTCGGAAACTTTCAAGTCACGTCAACCTAATAAGATGAAATACAATTGTCCCACAGGAGAACGGAGGATAGAAATTGCTTTCAACGTTTGACGATCAAGAGACTAAAGGAGGAAGAAAACTAATTTCAAAGGTAATGAATCATTGCATTCTAAACTCCTGTATGTAACTTGACAGGTTTTTTTTTTCTTTGATTAAAATGAAGTTTGTCAGCTACAATAAAGAATTTTAGGATGGAAAATTCTTAATAAAAATCTTTACACAGATACAGAAATTAATAAAATATTTCAGGGTGTTTATATAAGGATTCAATTTAAAATCTATGATTTAAATAAATTTCATTTAATTTTAATTACTCATGTTTTCAAACAATGTTTATTGAACATATAGTTTCTTGGAAACTCCATAGTCTTCATAATTAATGTTTCTACCTCGAAATTACTTACTTAAGTGCGCCACTATTATAATCAAAAATTTTATGCCTAAAACTGTCATAATGGCTTTCTTATACAATATTGCTATCTGCCACGTTTTCATGGTGCCAATGTGGCAAGAATTGTAACAAAATGTGGAACAAAAATTGCCTTTATATAGCACAATCTTTTAATAAACATTTAAGCTGATATAAATAAAATATAAACAGTTTGCGAAATTTGCTTTTCATTACATTATAATAATTTTTTATGAAAAATGTTTCTGGGATATATTATTAACTTCCTATCACTTTCAAGCCACCTGTCTAATTCTACATAAAATAAGTGGTGTGACAAGCTAGGTCGTAAATCTAACTAAACTTACTAACTTGCAGTTACCAATTAAGTAAATTAAGTAAGTAAACTCAAATTGCAATTAATTACCATGACAAAGTCACTCAAGGCATTCATCCTGACTAAATATTTGAAATAATCAATAACGTATGCATATAGTCATACTATTACTTTCAATTTAAATAGAATTTTAAAAAAGTAGTTTAATCTTTGAAAATACAACAATTACACGACATATATTTTACATTCGACAAGTGTCAATATAGTTCCAGGGAACGTAACAATTTCTTAGGACCACGACTTTAGCTTTAACTGCTTAAAGCTTCAAATGTTTTCTTAAATAAAGAAAGCAAACAATGAAAATAATTTTAAACGGCATACTCGCAGAAATACAAACCCGCTAAGATGACAATTATCACAGGCAAAAGAAAAAGGGAAAATTGTGTAATCATTACTTACCACTGAAAACACTTCCATTCTAGACTCTCTCTGTGTCTCCTTTTCACTTTCCATCGCTCTTTATCATTTACTCGTACTACATTGTAATACAAACACCGTAAACGTTAAGACACACAAACACAAAATCTTAAAATTTCTTTTACAAACACAGTTACGCTAGTCGATACAGGGAGTGTTTATGGGAAGCGAAGCAGATAAACGAGTGCTTGCCAAAGAAACATGAGAAAGTGGCGAAGAGAAATCATTGCTGAGCACGGAACGATACGTTCGCTGTTAATCGTTTACTAATGGTGGAGTGAGAAAAGTGAGAGGAAAAGGATACGAATCAATGAGCACTGCACATATACCATCTTAAGTTTTTTTTTCTTTTTTTCTCTCAATCTTTAAAATATAATTACTGCTTATGTGCTATTGCAGTCATTTGAACATGACGGTATAGTGGGTGGCATTTGCGTAAGTTACAGTGGAGGCAATAACAATGTGGAATTTTACCACGTTAAAATAAAAATACTTATTTAATTACTTTTCATTAATTTATTTACATTGCAAATATTCTAGCAAGTGTACCACAATATTATTGTATTTGTGTGTGTATGCGTCTTCTTTGTGGGGTTTTAATTAAATATGCTAATTTGCATGTGTATGCTGTGACATTGTATACACTTTTAAATCAACGTATTCAACAAATATATTTTAGTCTCATTACATAACACCTACACACGTACATACTTACCACTCTCTGTCTCTCTCTTCTCTTTCATTCTGCTATTCGAGAGTGTCACTAGAATGAATGAAGGTGCTCCTTAAGCTTTAATAAATAAAGTGTCAATTTAATTGCATTGGAAAGCTGTTGATATTTAAATTGATTTAAAGTGGCAATTAAATGATGAATAAAATCAAAGATATAAATCGATAAGTGTTGAGAGAAGTGATAAGAACTTTCAAAGCCATACACATAACGCGAAATAATTCAAAATAAACGTCAGATTTCAAGGTAATCAATGGGCCATATAGAGTTTACATGTACCTGCTAAAAATGACTGGCAAGCATGAACATTTGTTAACCAACTCTGTAGTTAAACTTTCTCAATCTTTTAATGTCATACACGATATAATTATTCTTATTTTTAATATACAAACTGAAAAAAAAAGAATTTTTGAGTTTTTATTTTAATCGGGTCTTTCTCCCTTTGTATCCGTTCGATCTTTTTGTCCTTCAAAGGTGGTAGTTATACAATACTACACGTCTAAACTATAAATGTGTATCGATACGTATACATAAGCACTACTAGCACCTAGAAAAATTAAATAAAACTTTATAACACAAATACATTTACTCAACAGTGTACACAAATACAAATACTCATTAAATTTGTATGAAAAACTTTTCAAATCAACGAACAAAAGCAGCTCGAAACCAATATTTGCTACAAAAAAAGGAGAGTGCTCTCATTGTCAATATGAAAACGTACGTATACACTTTAAAGTTGCTAACTATCATCACCCGTTTATCGATTGCTATGCAACAATTTTGCTTAGCTACGGAAAATAATTGCAGTTTAATTCTGTATAAAAATTTAATCTGATTTTTTGTTTTTCTCCCCAATAGATTTCATTGCAGTCGGTGGCTAAGTGACTAAAAGTGATTTATATAAAATGGTTTTTATAATCATAATTTTCTTTAAATTTCGCTGTAGTGTTTATCCATTGCAGTAAACTTAAACTCTCTTAAAACGGACATTAAAATAATTAAATAGTTAAAATACGGTATGCCCACAATGTTACCGCACACACATGTCTGACTAAACTGACGTCTGCCAGCCTGACCTTGACATTTTCATTAAGGCATAAACAAACAAACAAACAAAGAATACACAATATTACAAAATAAAAAACCTATGTTATGAAATTTTTTTTCCATTGTCCTTTACATAAACACGCTCATTCACTTGTTAATCTCAGTGTCTAAGAACTGCAGATGTGGCACCTGTTTTATTTGTTATATTTTTTGTTTGTCACATATCACTTCAATATACTTTTTCTCTGTCTGTTCCATTTTCCACAACAATAGCAAAATTATTTCTATTTTACATAAAGGCAGCAACAACAACAAAAATTGACAATTAAGGAGAAATTAGGACACGTAATAATTTTAATGATTTTTGTATTGTTAATAAAATATTTAGATCTCTTACATGGAAATATAAAAAATTGTTTTAAAAGATCGTATTTTTATTTAGAAAACCTTACAAAAATAATTATTTGGAAATTTCTAGATATTCTAATGTTCGTGCTGCATAAAACTATCGAAACTGTTTGTTCGGACAACATCAGCGAAATCACCTTTACTTTCTCAACAAAGAACTTTACGTTGCAGCAACTTATACGATGAAATCTGATGTTATAAATAAATATTTACAAAAAATTTTAATTACGTAGCGATCAAACTATATTTCAAGTCTTAAAATTGGAAAGATCAACAAGAGGAAGAACATTAATGCAGAATTACGACATAATAGAGCCTTCTCCCAGCGCCAGTTCTTTATTCACACAATTTGTCTTTGGAACCCATTACCAAAGCACATCAAGAGGTTTAAAAGCGAACTTGCGAACTATTATTGCCACATCAATGCAATAACCTCGGAAGGAAGCCAACCTACAGCGAGGCGTATGCGCTCCTAATGTTAGTAGCCTGCAAACGGTAAGATTATCCAGATTATCATGAAGGAGACTAATTATTCATTTCAATTTCAGTTACGCTGTTATTCGTCGAAGATGGTCATCTCAAAAAAAGTGATTTCAAGAAAAACGCATTTAAGTTGCGCGCACCTGGACGTGTTGTACTATTTTCCGTTTTTCTCTTTTCTTTTTTGGGGGAACTCTAAAGCTGTGATAAAAATTATTATTATTTTTTTTTTAATTGGAAATCTACAGATTAACAACCTTGACTAATACGAGCATTACAATTACAAAGAAATTCACTTTAGTTGTATCTTTTAGATATTTTATTGTTTTATTATTCTTTAATTAATTTATTTTTTTTTTTTGTTAATCTTTTTTAATTATATTTCTCATTGACACAAAATATGTATATAAATGTACATTTAAATTGGTTTTGCTCTGCCATTGAAATTTTTACATCATTTATTTACATACATACAATATTTATTTTAAAAGAAATTGGTTTTTTGTTTGTTTTTTTTGTTGTCAACCGCGTTCTATATTCAAATTTAAATGATTTAATTTTTGTAATTATTTTTGTTTTGTTTTTGTTTTCCTTTTTATAAAATAAAATTAAAATTTATTATCATCAGTTTGTGTTTTACTATTATTTCACATTAAAATAATTTATTTTAAATTTTATTCAGTGAATAAACTGTACAAAGCGGAACATTTTTTTTTAAGATAGAATTTAATAAATTTTTATTATTATAAAAAAAATTTCGATTATTTTTATGGTTGTAGAGTTTTACCTTAACATACATTTGTAACTTTCAAAAGAAAAGAGTATTTTATGTTGATTTAAATATTTTTGTATTGTAATATAATTTATTTATTTATATGTTTGTTTTTATATGTACATACTTCTGTAAAATTTAAATATTTTATTAATGAAGTTTTAAATTTAAGTTTAAGAGTTTGTCTGTTATTTAATTTTAATTTTAATTGTTTTCTTTTTTTATAAAAAATCACAACATTTTCAATTTTAATTCTGCATTTTAAGAAGTTTGACTTCTTTCTAATTGTACAGCAGAAGATAACATCATCTCAATCCAATGAAAATAATAAAAAAAACCTTTAGTAACAAAGAACAAAAATAAACATAACTAAGAAATTTTAAAAACGCTACTAAACAACTGCACAATGTCTACCGTTGATAGCTAGGATAGCATCTGGGCCATCAAATAATCCCATTTTTCTGCAATAATTTTCCGAATTCTGAATAATTTAAACTAAAATCACAAGCACGGAAGAGACCTTTTTCAAATTATATTTTTAACAGTTCTAGTATTAAGTGTAAAAAGATAGGACAAAAGCATTTCCACTCGAATATTAAATATTCTTTAAACTTTTTCTTTTACCTTCTTCAGATTTATATTCTGTGTGATTTATTATTTACTATACACTTAAAAAAATACTTCTTTTCATTTAACTACAGTGTATTTAATTTATTATTCAACAAAAACAATTAAAATGTTGTTATTCGTTTAGTTTCAAAAAAATGTTTTTCTTCGTTGTCTTGTTGCTAATTTTCACAAAATTGTTCGTACCACTTCAAAGCCTCGGACTATCCAGCACTGTATTCGCTGTCATTACTGTACAGCTATTGGCCAAAGCAATTGAATTACCTGTCATTGATAGATTTGTTGCAGTTTTGGTCCTTTTATGCCAGAAACTGCCTCCATTTAAATGCATGCCCTTGAAAGTATCTACAAAAGCTCGACGAAAACTGGCATTCATGAAGCAGTATGTAATGGGATTACAACAGCTCGATGAGTAGGCCAGTAACTGGAAGAAACTTATAGTTGTATAGTCAACATACTCGTAAATCGCCGGACCAATAAACATTGCCACCGTATTGATGACATAGAGCGGAGTCCAGCATATGAAGAATTCCAAAACCAAAACAAAAAGCATTTTAACTACACGTTTTTTGCTCTCCAAATTCTTTTCCAGATTTGATCTGAAACGGATGAAATAAATACAAAATATTTCTTTTTTTCATTTAAAACAAAACAAGATTAATCCTTTAAGATTTAATATTAAAACAAATCTTTCTTAATAAAGAAATGTTCCCCTAAATTATTATCCTTTTTTTATAAGGATAATGAAAAATAAACAAAAGAATCCTAGGAATGTCAGCCTGAGTTTTAAATAAATTTCATTTTATTCACTTCAATGCTGTGTTTACAGCATGAATTCTCATTGGAAAAGTTTTAAAGAAAATATTAATTCAGCTGTTAACAGCACTGAATCCATACTCATTGATTTGATTTAATTTTTAAATGAACAGCAGCCGTATTTGCCATCCTGTTCAGTGTTAATCCAGAGAATAGAATTTGAAAATTCTTTTATTTTCTTACAGCAGACCATGCTTTAGTGGTTCTTTATTAAACATTTTCCAGAGAAAACTTTTCCTTCATGCTTCCACTCACCTTCTTAGTGCAGATTCTGTGATGCGTAAACTGGGTGTTGAATTCAATTTATTCTTCTGTTCCAGTACATCTGTTGCTTGCAAATGATGCTGGTATTGTTGATGTTGTTGCTGCTGTTGCTGTTGTTGCTGCTGCTGCTGTAATTGATTGAGTTGATACTGGTGTTGACAGTGTTTCTGATTGAAACTGTGCCTCTGTTGAAGTCTCGGCATCGCATTCAATGAGTAACAGGATGACGAGGCTGTTGTTTCATCGTCTTCACCACCACCATTAACAGATTTACTGCCGCTACTACGATTCAATGATTTTACAGACCCTGAACGCATACAATACAAATGCGGTCGACGACCATCAACCCCAATTGATTTGGACGTCAATTTGCGACGATTAGCCGCTGATGTCGTCATCACTATGGCCGTTTCAGCAGTGCAACCAACCGTCTGGTTGCAATCATCTGCAAACGTAAGCATTTCAATAAATTTCATTAGAATTCTGGAATGAAACACTCATGTCTACTGAAGTGAAAGAAAATGTTACTGGGAAATAACTTTTTGAAGGAACTTAAAAGGAACACAAAGGGATAGTTAGGGCAAGATGGTTGTAAGCATCATTTATTTACATGATGAGTATCAAATCCGAGCCCGATTGTCGTAATTAAACACACAATCACACACAAAATCATTAAAAGTCCAGAATTGAAAGAAAGACAAATGAAAAGCAAACCATCAAAGGAAACCAATTGTGCATAGCGATGGTACTTACTATAGACTTTCTTCTCTACACAATTGTTCCCAGTTTTTCATGTGTTACAATGAATCACATTTAACTTGTTATTGAAGATTTGTTTGAGCCTATTTTAATTAAAAAAAAAAACTGATTTTGTGATTCAATTTCGAATGTGTTTTTTCATTTTCATTTTCATTTCATGATATCCTCATGGCCATTTAAAATTGAAATTCCATTTGTTCTTTAATTCAGCCAAAAGAAAAGAAAACGAAACAAAAAATACAACAAGCTTATGGCAGAAAACAATAAGAGTTAGAGAAATCAAACGAGATAAGCAAGACAATATTACACCCTATTGTTTAACTCTACACTACTAATACCGTGTTATCATTTTACCAAATGCTTAGTGTAGCGTATACCAATATAGTCGTTATCAGAAATTATTAAAGTATTTAGAATTTCTTTTTCAGCACACAGTTCTGTTCTTTTTCACCATCAGCTGCAGTAATTATTTGATGGGAATACAAAATTTGAAAACTTTCATATCCCCTGCAACATGACATTTTTTTTTCGTCTTCCAAAAAGTTTAAAGTGAACAAGGTAAAGTTTATATTTATTGTAAAAGTTTTTGCTTCAAAAGGGAGACACTAATTGAAAACAAAATTTCGAAGAGAACATGTATTTTTATTTTATTTTATTTTCTTTTATTTTATGTTGTTGATTTTATTGTTAAGAATTTGTTAAGAATTCCATTTAAGGCAAGCCATTATTATGAACTATTTGAGACGTTTATTATTTAAATATTTCAGAAAATTTTATATTTAAACCAATTTGGTTTCAAATGAACAGGGCAAATACAAAATAAAAGAATTGCAATCGAAAAGAATTGAAATTTTTATTTGTTTCCAAAGTTTCAAAACGGATTTAAAAAATGTTGCTGGAACCATACCAATATGTAAGAGTAACTATATCGTATACTTTATATTTGTAGCTTACAATCCATATTCTTTCAACTGGTGCTACAGCTTCAATCATAGATATTATGGCGGAAATAAAATTTCTTTGCCAATGCAACGTGACAAGAAAACAAAAATGTTTTCAAGAAACTGACATTTTCTAGCATTTTTAATTTTCTTTACGAAATTTCATGGGAAACCACAAAGAGAGAGAACATAACTTTTGTGTTAAGTAAACTCTGGTAGTATAATTTTTTAATTTAAGTAATAAGAAAATAAGTTTCCTTAAAAGTAATGCTTCCTCCTAACATGACAGAATAAATAAATAGATTCTACTCACTCTACCTCATTTGCTAACAGAAACAATAACAAAGTTATATCACTACATCATATCTATGTACGTATGTATGTATATTGTGTACCTGTACTTTGCAGTTGTGGTTGTTGTTGTTGCAGCTGTGTTGTCTGCAGCTTATGAGTTTGGTCTTTTGTGTCCTTGAAAGACATTTCCGTTTCCGCTTGAGTATTTTGCAATGTATTAAAGCACAAACTTTTTCTACTGCCATAAACTATTGGCACAGACACCGAACCCATTGCTAAATATTTACTATTTCCTGCACTGCCACCACCACCAACATAATATTTGCTTTTGCAATTGCCATTGTCTCTGCCATTGTTATTTGCTGCTGCCGATGGCATACATCCTTCTGCAGTCGAACTGCTGTTGCTGTTCTTACGGGTTTGATAACGAAACGACATGTTCAAATTAAAAACAGTTGGCGTTTTCATCTCGGTGTTCACCTGTGTGTAGATTTTTGCCTCATTTGCTGTGCCATTGCCGCTGTTATTCTTGTTGCCGAATATAAGAGCCTTCTCATCCTTAATACCCATGTAGAGGGTGCGTGTTATCAAGATGTATGCCACACACAAAATGACCAGAGGCAATACCAACAAGGCCAAATCCAAAAAAATATTGTAGAAGCGGCCAACCGCTTCTTCAGGCCATTGTTCACGACATTTTCGAAGACCTTCAACGGAAGAGGAAAAGAAAAATGAAAATAGAGCGCCATAAGAAATACGATAAAAACAAAAAAAAAAAAAACCTATAACTATAAGGAAACCGAAAATAAAAATACACTGTACACTTTATGAGTTCAGATTATAAACGAAAAATGTAAGTGAAGAAAAATTCAAAAAATAATAAAGAAATCTTGGTTGTTTATTAAAGACGTAACTCAAACCAAAGTGTTGTTCGTGTTGTAATGCATGTAATCGGGCAAAGCAATTACGACCAATTTTAGTACTCGCCCAGTGTTGCCTATTTACTCTTTGGGTGTAACATTCACAAAGTCATGCAGCTCTTTCAGTTGCGTTCAATCGAATCTAGAGCATTGGCAGCACTTATTTCTTCAAGCGAACAAACTTTAGAACTCTTAGTTGCAGAGTGTTGCATACAAGTTGGGACAAATATTGTCCTCTAAAACATTGTTGTATTGATCAGAGAATAGGAGGGAGAGAAAGTTTGTTCCTCAGCTGTAGTGATACAAGTCCAAAAAATGCACAGCCTGAAAGTTCTTGGCTTTTAGATTTTTACCTATGTATGTATGTATGCAACGAAAACTATACATTTTCTGGCATTAATACTGTGTAACACTTCTCTGCTTTGTGGCATGTCACAAGACAAACAAGCCTGTCGTTATTAATTGATGCCAAAAGAAAATATTGATGAGCTTTTCTTTGTGAATATATTCGATCGTCCATTAATATGTTTGTCATTAAAATGTTTTCTTTTTCATTTCATTTTATTTCAATTTTTTTTAATCTTCTTTGATACTGAAACTGACAGACATTAAAAATATTATCGATAATGGACTCTGGTTTGTCATTCAATGTCATATCGTTATAATGAGGCAAAGGATAAAAAAGTTTACTGTTGATATCCCCATGATGCATTATGTTAATGGATGGCAGCATTAAAATAATGATAATGGACTTTTGGAGAACTTTCTTTTGCCTTTGAAATGGAACAGCAATTAAAGAATTAATATTTATAAATACATAAATATGTCAACTGCAAATGAAATATTTTTTTTAAGAGAGTCAAACATTATGAGTACAAAGAGACTTAAGATGTCAAAGAAAAATAATGCGAATACATAATCTGTCGAAGAGGGTTAAAATATTTTAAATTGGATTTATGCTGATAAAAGCGTATCCTTTTTATGTAACAACACCTCCATGGAAGTTTTTAGTAATGAAAGACTAAATTCAATACTTTTTTAACTTATTGTGCCTTAAGTAAATATTTATTGTGTTATCTTATGGCAGTAGTTACATTATTAAAATAAAAACATCGAAAATCTATTTAAAAAAAGTTTAGTTATGGGGGTTTTAGTAGTGTTATATATGGTTTTTGTTTTGTTTTCGATTAATTTACTTACCCTGTCGACTAGTGGGTATCAGTTGACTGAATATGGCTATTGGTGCCATACAAATGATGCTGCCAAACCAAATGCAACCAATTATTTTATATGCATGATTTATGGTCTGCCAAGTCCTTGAACGCAAAGGATGACAAATGGCATAATAGCGTTCGCATGATATGGCCACCAAAGTCCAAGATGAAACAGCTACAGAGGCAGCTGAAAATAAAAATGTTTTAATGAAAACCTATTAAAAAACAAAAAGAAACTATCATGATGGAGCAGAATACAAATATTATTAATGGTTATAAAATGCAATTTTCACATGCTTCTTTATAACATACATATGTATGTATGTATATATTCTAGCCAAAGTCATGTCAATAAATTAAACCAAATATCATTCCAAAACCTTTTTTCTCTCTCACTCTATCTCTCTTTTTTTCTGGTTTCATATCACAAACCTCAAAACAAATGTCAAATATTTCATTTATCATGTTAAATCCAATAAATTTGTATTTTTATAAAGGAAATATAAAAAAATTTACTTTTTTTGCACTTTGATTCTTAATTTGTTTAAAAAAATTTGAGTCTATAATGATTGATTGCGTTTTTTTTCTAATTTTATAAATTAATAATTATAATTTAAACTCGACACCGAATGACAGATTTATCGAGAAACTTTTCAAGACAATTTTATTTACTCTCAGAGTTTTTGTTAGAAATCTGCTGACAGAAAGGCGCCGAAGAAATATTTTTTTATATTTCTAATCTCCTTCAGTGGCTAAGTAAAATTAAGTTAAACATGTTTACCAAACAAACCAAAACCCAACATATCCTCCTTACGTGCGAAATAGCCAAGTATTTCGATTTTCCTTGAGAACGTATTGACAAAGTCTACCTCAAATCAATGAAGATTTTTTGACCAGTATTTCCCTGCTATTTATAGTCTACACACGTGCAGATTTTTACTCAACCGATACCGTTGAAAACGAATTATTTAAAATACAGAACTGAACATCATTGAGACAACATATGAAGAATGAAATGGAAACGAATATCGCAACATATACGAGCTTGTCCGTACTGCTACCTGTCTGAAATCGTATTCCATTATTATTTCTATTTTTTTTTTATTAATTTTGTAAATCTCTACTGCTCTGTCAGCACACTCAAAGATTGTTTTTTCTATTTCTGTTTCTATTTGAATCATTTTAAATTAAAAACAACGACCCTGTAAGAGTTTTCCGTTGGATTATAACGGATAAAAAAAAGAAACAACATGAGTGCTGTATGTATTATTTTTAATTCATTCCTTGTGGTATTCATTGTACAATTTACGAGTTGTTATTCCGTTAAGAATGAATGAATTTTGTAAAATACAAGACAGCAGTACTTATACAGAGGTATGAAATATTATAAACAAAAATACTTTTAAAGTATGTGTGTATGTGTGTTAAAAAACAAACTGCGGTCAAGATAAAGAACTGAATTGTCAGAATTCTATGTGGTTGCACTGTAAAGGATACAAATTGAGGCGAGAAGCACACACACAGACCTACGTATGTATGTATGTTGGGACATACAAAACATAAAAACCTATTGTAAGAACAAATTTCTAGCATCTCTCATAAACAAAATTCACAATAAAATTCTAAGGAATGAATATACTATGTACTCAAGTCGTATATTCGTATAGCAACATCAACAAACAAATAGCTCTGTTTTAGGTCATGTATTCGAGTGAATTTGTTTAAATAATTCTAGTTTCTCTCAATTTTGTACTAAAAATGATTTCTTTCGTACAGGAAGTAAACATTTAAATAAAGTTCGTGTGAAAAACATTATCAAATAGAAACTGGGAGTGTTACTAAAAATTATTTGTTATTAAAAATTCAATTTCGCATGTTTATATGACGAAAGAAATTTTTGCAATTAATTTGAAATTAAAACTTGTGATTTCAAAATTAATTTTTAAAATTTTTTTATTTGAAATTTAGATGATTCTCGAACCAAATGGAAATTTAAATAAAGAGTAGAGTAAGATAGAAATGATTTAATTTTCGATCTTCGAATGCTTCCTCGTCTATTAGATAATAGTGCTCGAGAGTTTATCGATGGCTTAATATAGAAAGGTCGTATCTCGTTTTTTTTCAAAATCGGGGTTTTTACATATTCTGGTAGACAAAACCCCCATACACATCCTCTGAAAAATTCAGGTTCCTATGTTGACGAATGGTTGATTTACAGTAATTAAAAGAAACATAACATAACATTTTTGTTTTAGATTTTATTAAGTTTTTTCCTTCTCCTGTAAAGTACTGAAAATGTAAGATACGACCTTTCTATATTAAGCCATCGTTATGTTATATACTGGCCTAACAAACTGAATAGATTGTACGATATCTTGCGAATGACTTACTTACATATGTATTGAGACCGGATTCTGGAGACTGGAAAAGTGCTGTGAGTTTATTATAAAACTGTAAACTTTTTTTGCATTTTTAAACTCTACATTGTGGCCAGAAGAGGACAAATGCTGTATAAAATATTTAAAATGAACTTGAAAATAAATTAGCAAGCAAAATACGGCCGCTTTATAAATGTTCAAAAAAAACTTTATTATTATTTTAATAAATGCTACTTAAGAGCTTTAAATGAAAGTTCTCCTCTTGAATCAAACACAGCATATCTATGCGTCTGTATACATGTAAGTGATGATTTTTAAATTTTCCTTAAATTTTCCTTAATTTCTTTAGTACGTAACAAAAATACTTAAAAAAAAAATAAATTTCAATTCAAGTACTTTTCACATTTCAAATACGTAAAATATGATAAATTAACAACTTTTCCATTCGATTCGAAAATAATTGATAAGAAAAGCTGTCATTTCCTTATGATAATAATTTTCATTGTGAAACACTTAACTTTAATGGAATATTTAAATTCTAATAAACGTACATACAATCCCTATCTATTATAGGCCTCAATAACAATTCACTTAAATTTTATTACAACAACAATTTTTAAGAGGGTCTAATAACAACAACAAGAGGCAAGAGTTTTACGTTCACATACATACATATGAGCATTCAAATTATTACAATAAATTCTCGTTTTACAGTGAAAATCCCAGATGAAAAGTTGATTTCCTATTAAAATCACACACAGAAGAAAATATGAAAAACAGTCTCTAAAATACAACAGTTTGCATAATTTTATTTTTCTTTATAGTTTCTGGATGTTTCTTTCTGTAAACGCAACGGGAAATGAAAATTTTGTAAGTGAATTACAATAAAAAAGGAAATCCTCTTTAAAGTTTTGTTTACCCCCGATTCCAGGCTGCCTACACTTCTACCTTCGGTGACAGCCCATGTAAATAATAAGGATAAGCACGTTGTTGTTGTTGATATTTGTTATTGTAACTGTTCGTTTCGCTTTATTAACAGAATGTCATCATCATTTAATAGTGTTATAAAGTGATAAATCCCAGTATTTGCATAAGGAAAGTAGGGAAATATTAAATAAAAACAACACAAAGTTATTTATTGGCATTAAGAGAGAAGAATAAGAATAACAAGATTATGATTTTATTATCCATGTTGTAGTACAATACACTCTGTGTGTGTGTGGCGAATGCTGAACATTTGAAATTGATATGAAATTCTATTCTGGCACCAAATGCAATACATTTTAAATTTAATTTACAGTCGATACGATATTTAAACTTCTCCACAAAGTTTATGAAGTTTATTTATATAACAGCATAGCAAGTATAAACCTAATCAACCCTATATACTTGATTTTAAATAATTTAAAGATTATTTACGTCCATGAAAATATTATTATTGGCAATTACTGATTATGATAGTCTATGACTATATTATTACTATTACTTCTGTTCCTAACTTATTGCGTAAAATATGTACAGACTAACAACAATTTCGAACTGAACATCTTTAGTGTTACGAATTCTATTTCTTGCCTCTTGCACTTCTGCCAGTCTGTTAAAAGCCAATTGTCTGTCTATGTAAGTAAATACCGACATGTTTAAATGACTGAAAAACCAAATGTATGAAACAATATTTTTCATTCATTTCTTCCTTCTCGGTATTTGCTTTACACATACAGTATAAATATGTATTCCAAGCAAAAAACCCAATAAAGCTTTGGGGTATGGAGGTTTCGTTGTTCGTTGCTTGTGCTGTTGCTTCTGATATGGTTACACTCTTAGTGATAACAAGAGTACGTAACGCACAACGTAATATTGTGTTGTACATGATACGATATATGTATATGATATTGTGTTGTATACGTCTACATATACCCAGCAAACATTTGCTTTCTTTGAATTCTAAAAATTTTATTAAAAATATTAAATCATTGGATCATGCACTCAGATAATGGAAATAATTGAACAACTCTTAGGGAAAAATAGAAACTTTTTGTATTTCATATCTCATAGAAACAATATTTGTTGGTTTATTTTCTTGGTTCTTGGTTCTTGTGATTTGCAAGAGAAGAGCAAATATTTAATAAAGGAAGCAAATCCCTTTGTCAAATAAGATTATGACTAATTAGACAATGTGACAGGCAAAATGAAAATGTACACGAAAAACAGATAAATTTCCACATTTCTAAACAAAATTTTCTTCACCAAGTAAAGAGTGTCAGATAAAACAAAAAATGGTATTAAATGGTGAGTGTAGCATAAATTATGGTCCCATATTAGGCTTTAATTGCATTATCATAAGGCCATTAATTACAATTTAATGCCGTACAGATTTCAAAAATAAAAGTACAAAAGCAGCGATATGGGGAGCTTGATGTTCTTTTACAATTTTTTAATTTAAATTCTTTGTTAACAAATTCATAAAGAAATGAGAAATTAAAATAAAACAAAAAATATCCACAACATTAAGTGTTAGGATGAAATTCTGTTTGCAGTTACAACCTCAATTATGAACTGCCTTCCACGAAAGTTTTTTTTGGTTTCTGTCAACATTTTTAAAACAAATTGTTATAAAGGGGAGCTTCAGTTTATATTAAGCGAGATAGGGACTTTTGTTGTCTGTTCGCAAATATTCATGAAAATAAAAATAAAAAAATATAAGGTGATCTCCTTTTTCTTATTTTACTTCATTTATGAACTTCATTATGAACTTGGAACAAAACCGAAGTAAAAGAAATTTTAAATTATTCTTCTTCCTTGCCTTCTGCTACCTTAGAGGTTCCAGTCAGTGGCCCTCTTTGGTATATTGGCTCCTTGATTTAAAAACGCAGGGTAACATCAGTTTTGGAATTGGTTGAACTCAAAAGATGATGTTCATATTCGTATCCTTTGTAAAGATGGTCGATTAAAATTTCAAACATACTCTTATAACAACTGTATGTTGTTGAATGATAATAGTAACCCGCCATATTGTTTTAAAATTCACAATCAACATGAGTTGATTCCATGAAACCCTGCTAATGTCTACGACTGCTTGGTTTTTCTTTGTTGCCCACCATATAGCTCGTTGAAACTTTTGATGGACGTGAGCATTGCTTCCTTAGCTACTAAGTTTTCTGAATTATGGGTTAAATTTTTAAAATTAAAAAATTATATGAAACCCAGTAAATTTTTAAGATTTTCCAAGCATCTACTCATATTTATTATTACTTTTATTGTTGCAATTAGCATATGTAATCAAAATTTTCAGTTTTAAAGGATTTTTTTTAAATTTTCCTTTGAATTTTTCATTCAACATTCAACAACCAACCTCTGACCAGAATCTATGATTGCTTTTATGGTTTCAAACAAAACCTTTGCAATTGCATTTTAAAAAATATTCTCTGAATTATTTACGAAAACATATTTTCACAAGAAAAAAACTTCAATTCAATCAAACTGAAGAACGAAAAGCTGTATGAAAAATAATAAAAAATTTAAAATTCTTATTCCGTAAATAAACGAACATCTTCATTTCAGATTGCATTTCAGATTTCATTTACGTTTACGTTTTCCACAGTCATTGTTGGACGGTTGGACGATTGGAGCAATTTAAAATTCAATACAATTTATGCGAGCATGAATACACATCCTTACATACATTAGTTTTTATTAAGACTGAAGAAGAATTGAAATGTATTCCAGTATATTTTTGTATTTTAAGAACCAACAAACATACAATATATTCAAGCTTATATCCGGATCTGTACTCTGTAGTGTGATATTCTAATATTTTTTTTTCGTAAAGAAAAAATATTATTTTATTCGCACATATGGTAATCCCTGGCATATCAGTAAATGCTCTCAACCACAGCCATTATTATTCATTGCACAGACACACATTGACTCATACATTTTTGCCACTAATGGATGGAACAATATAACAATAAGAGGTTTAGTATTACTTGTGTATCCACATACGTATGTATTCTATAGGAGAAGGAACGTATCCTTTACTATTCCTTGCTACTCGAGTCCTTTTATTTTTTCATTCCTACTCAAGTACTTTTAAAAATGATGAAGAAATGAAAGAACTATTTTTTTAAATATACGGTATAATACAAAACGATATTAAATAAAAAGTTAATATTTCAACTGTGCTGAGATAGATACTCTAAACAAGGATCACCATCAGATACAAGCTCAACTTAGTGATGGATAAATTTATTAAAAATTCTTAAACCATCTAAGCATTTATTATTTATTGGCCAGTCGTGAGTTTAATAGACTATCAACCATAGCTAGATATGAAAAAGAAATATTTTTAAATTCAACAAACGCTTCATAGTTATTGAATATTCTTATAGGCATTGAAGTAAATACATTCATTAGTATTTAAATCAAATCAAAAAGTTAATCTCATCTACTGAGGTTAATTAAAAGCACATCATTTGGCGCACCAATGACTGCTCTGTAGTACATTTGTTTAGCAGCAGTAGATAGTACAACATAAAAGTAGTCGCCATAGTCTAGTGTGTGTTTGCTTATTAGACGCAAGGCAGTTGATCAAGCCCCAGCTCAGACATCAACAAATCTAAATATTAAAAAAAGTCTTTATTTTGTGAGAAGTCCTAGTGGTCTAGTAGGTAGTGTGATGGCTTATTAGACATAAGGCCACGTCAGACATTAAAAAACGAAAATATGAAAAAATTTTCTTAGGCGAATTCCTCTAAGCAGAGGAATAATAGAGAGTAAATAAAATTGCCATGAAAAGTTTCTCAAAAATTTGTTGTTCGGAGTCGACTTTAAATTGTGAGAAGCTAGATCGTAATCCTGACTGAAGGGTTATAATGACCGAAGATAATTTTTTTTCATATATGTCTGAACTGAGGTTTGAATCGCAGTCTTACGTCTAATAAACCAACACACTCCCTATTAGACTGCGGCGACTTCAACAAAATCTTTAAGCGCTTTCACTTGCCAAATGCAGATAAATTTTTGTAAATTGTAAGCATTTTCCCCTGGAAGAAAGAGGTCGTATCACTTGTAAAATTTCAAATTTATGTCGTCACTTCTACGCCTATTATTGAATAGTAGATAAAATTAACTAATAAGATTTAAATATTGTTTAATAATGGAAATTCCTTTTTATTTCTATTTGCCTTCCTCTATGAAAATAGTATTTGAAAGTATAAATTATTCGTTATAGAAAAAAATTATTATTTTATTTGCAAAAGAAAAGTTTTGATTGATTTTCCATATAAACCAATAATAAACAATAAAACCATAAATAAATAAAACTTATTAAAGTAAACAGTATAAATTAATTAAAATTTAAATTTATTTCAAATGTCAGCCCAGTATTAAACTTTAAACTTTAAATTTATCATGTTCGATTATAAATTTAATACGATGACTATGAATCAATAATCAATATTGTATGTTCTAGAGAAAGTGGTTTGTTTAAACTCGAAAACAATGAATATTGTTTTTATGAACAAAACTATTATTATTAAATTCATGAGATATTTATTTATTAAACTCTTTCCAATCTGTTCACTCGGACACCCAGACATATTTAAATTTCATATGAACAGTGGTATGGTATGTTTGCCCTCCTGGTATTCAAAACATACGTTTATACGTATGCCGTTGCCTTTGATTTCTTTATATTGCTTCTAGGCGATATAATAAGCTTTTAAAAACTCAAATAGGCGTTGAATATAAGAACCAAATAAAATCAACAACTAAATCTGGTCATAAATAAAAATCACCAACCTCCATGTTGGAGGCAACGAAATAAATGGAAAACAAAATCAAAATTATTATATTTTTCAAGTTTGATGCATACTTTTAGGCTATTAAGCCGCTTAATATATAAAAGACAAAAATGAAAATGAATACAAAGGCATTTTATTTACTTATATCGATATTATTTGGCTACTCACAAACAACCAACTGCAAAGGTAAAAATTTAATGGCGAAGGCATTGTATTTGTCACTAGAGAGAATGAATAACATAGCACAACAATAACAAATTTTAATACTCGCCTCTTTTTTCAAATGTATACGTGTAATCCTTTGTGAGAATAATAAATATGGCAACAGCAAATCAATTATAAGATGATTTCTAATAAAATTATAAAACAAGCTTGAAGCAGTGAAAACAAAATCTATTTCCTAGCCAAGGTAACTAACTAATTGCCATGAAAATACATCTTAAATCGGTCGTTATCATGGCTAAAATTGCACACTCAACATGGATGATTGGTATGAGAAACCAGCCCGTAAGTGATTGACCTGCTTAAGGACGTGTAAAATTCAATAATGTATGTGTATGTATGTACTTACGCAATTTAGTGCAATGTATCGGAAATAAGAAAATAGGTTTTAAGAGGTAGAATTAAGTGGGTACTGGCTATGGCTTATTAAAGTTGGCTCAAGTTGTAAGGGAAGAGTGTTTTACACATGACATGTTTCCCCATTAGCATGGGCAGGGAATGAATTCCGTGTGTAACAAGATTACATATTTTGAAACTTCATTCATGCGTATGAAAGAAATTAATATTTCATACACTCTTGTCTATAAGACTATGTATTATTAATTCTTACAGTGGTTCGAATTACTATGTAATGTTGTAGAATTTTTATCAAATATTGGTGTTATCGTCTCTCTGACGATCACTATACTAAGTGAATTATTTGGAAAGGATATCAACTTACTTAATTTTCAAAAATCGAAGACCATGAAGAAATGCTTTGGCTTTTTATCATATTCGATCCGATGGCTAGATTCGATTTGTAGTTAAGCGTTTTATCCACAGCAGGGTCATAATTGGCGTCTTTAAACAATTTTAAAACAAACATTAATTGGTCCGATATATATGTACGTATATTATTCAAACAATTAAATTCTATTCCGGACAATAGCCACACGTTCAGCTGAATTAAATATTTATGGACATCATGATTCCATTCGAATCACAAATTATGGACTATCAGTTAATTAGATCATTAAAAGGACAATCGATTAATTATCAACCCGCTTACATAGACAAACAAACGTAAAAACGTAAGAAAAATTATATCAATTCTTATAATTTCCAATACTCTTTAAATATCCTCAGAGCTTAACTTAACCAACAACGACATTTTTATGTTTAATGGTATGAGTAAATTGTGTTGTTGGCCAATAATTGCAATCAATATCTAAAGCTTTACAGGTCATTTATTTTATTTTATTGCTAATAATTTTCTTCTTTTCTTTCTACCATTCCCTCCCCTCTTTATTTTCACAAATTCCAGTGAAACTCAAATTTCCTAATGGCCTCAAGGAAAATTAGGGTGATGTAACTGAAACAAACTTATGATGGTATATTGAAAACGAACCTTTTTTTTTGCCACTCTAGCTATTTATGTAGTTTACGTGACCAATACTGCTGCGATTAATTGCCTTGAATAAAAAGAAAATAAAGGGCTGTGTTGGACAATTCAAAAAAAATAAAAAATATTAAAAAGAAGGTAGGCTGAGTAAAAAGCCTTAGGAAATCATTAAATAGAAAAACCTGTCAAACCATGAAAACAATATTGAATCCTTGAAAAAACATATATTAAAACATGATTCCTGTTGTAACAGTATGCTTTTTAAAACAACAATAAAGAAAAAATAATAAACACAAGAATTCCAAATATGACGCCACAATTTTACCGCAAATATAATATTTGTAATGGCAAATATAGATGACCATCAAAATAGTTAAGTACAGAATAAATAAATGCGAAATAAATATAATGTTTCCCTGTTAAAGGCATATTTATGTAATATTTGGTATGTCTCCTAGAGGAAATATTTCCAAAATTTAATAAAATTTAATGACAGATTGTTAGAAATGAAATGGACTCTCGTGAAGTATTCGAAATGTGGGAAAATTCAACGAAATAAATGCAAAGCAATTATGAGCAGAAAAAAATCTGTATTTTGATCATAAACAATATAAAAAGTTTAGATCGGGTTCGACTACATGGAAATGGAATCATTAGACTTTGGATTATTCAAGAAGCCCAATTTGTAATTGGATGCCCCGATGGCCTGGTAGGTAGTGTGCTAAATTTCAAGTTCAGATGCCGTAAACTTTCTGTCAACGATATTTTCAAAGAAAAATAAACTACACAACATATTCAGTGCGACTATTTCGGAAACGAATAGTTGATGTATGGATAGAAAGCGTTTTTTTAAGGTGTATGGAAGCCTCCTTGTTCTTAATATCGAAAAACATAATGAAAATTTGTTCACATTCTCCGCGATAGCTAGAATTAATGGTCAAGCACTTTAACCATAATATCACCCCACCACTTTATGCGCAATAATATTTATTGGAAACTGTATCACATTTCTTCATTTTCTTCAGTCCTTCAATCTTTCCATAATATGTAGTAAATACCACTTACTTACAAGTACGTTGGTGTTACAACCTCATCTCATAAATAAAGCTGATGTTTTTATTTACTTGTTAACGATTCCCTTAACGAAAATAAAGAGAAAAGAAAAGCTTTGAGCAGACCATTAGTACAGGATACAGCATGTGAAAGTGTTTTAAGCCTTTTTATGGTCTCTCCTTTAACGGATTTATTGGTTTACATACCCAAGATGAAGTTGTAATTATTCTTGTGCTTTTCGTTATCGAAACGGAGAATAATAAAACAGATAAAGGAATGGAAAAGATACACCGAGTAAATGCTAAGAAATACAGGCATTGTCTGTAGAAAATGTAGCATCATCAGCCACAATAACTACAAGAACAAATAACAGAAGAATTTACACTTAAACAAGGACTTTAACATGTTACCAGCTAGGTTATCGACACGAAATAATAAAAAACGTTTATTTTGTATTACGAGAGTAATAATCCCATAACCGTCCGGTTCGTTTTCAACAATTCATGATTAAATATTTATTAAATCAACATAAATAAATAAAAATGTATCGTAACAAAAACGATATCTCAAGAATTTCAGCAGTTAAAAGAACAATAATGATGTTCAACAATATAAAGAAGAAAGAAAAAAATATATGTACGTATTATTTATCAAAATACCATTATTTTCCATCCCATCAAACAATAGCAGAACATCGTTTTACAAATCATTCTTTGATTTGACGATGATATTTTACCAGTTGTCGCCAAGTTGACCCTTTTGTTTGGGGGTTAGGATTGTGTGTGAAGGGAAAGCTATAAAAATAATCTTTTTATTCTTATACAGCCATGGACATTAAATTAGCACAAAATCCATATATACATTGATTGTGATTTTTTTCTCATTTGTATCGTAATTAGTCCAATTGTTTTGGTCTGCAATGTTGCATGATGACATCTAACTGTTGTTTAACAAAAAATATTACCATTATCGTATATATTTTTTGTTCTGACTGCTAATTTGTATCGGTACCTAAATTCGAGCTGGACAGTAAATTAGCACAACGTGCCTAAAAGTGTTTTAGGTACAAGTTTTGTTTGAGTATTTTTATTCTTACGGTATATTATTTTAATTTTGTGGCATTTGAAGTAATTTTTGAATAAAATGGTATGTGGAAAAGATTGCTCACCAGAGAAGAAGCGCATTATCGTTAACTTGTGGCATGATGGGAAAAAGCTGGCTGAAATTCTTGAAATTTCGAATTGCTAGCGAAAACTTATTTATAACGTCATCATTTCCTTCAAACCAAACATAATAATATCGCTAAAAACAAAAATTGGAGGCCACGTGTCAAGAAAACAAACAGAAATCCTTGACCATGCTATTGTCCGGAAGTCAAAGAAGGAGCCTTTCATGTCGTAACGCGATATTTTGAACGAAATTAACTCCCAATTCAGGTTAAATTTATCGGACAGGTTCCTATAACGACGTTTTAATCACAAAAATCTCTTTGGCCGCTCTTACCGAAAGAAGCCACTTCTACGAAAAGAAAAATATACTCAAGCGTTTAACGTTTGCTAGCATCCACAATGCTCAAGACCTCCCATTCTGGAAAAAAATATTTTGGAGTGATGAAACAAAGGTAAATCGTATGGGACCGGATTGTAGAGTGGTTATTCATTGGCCAAAATGTCAGACATTCAATCCACACTATGCTCAAAGGACCAAAGCACATATTCGAGGAAACACAATGGTGCGGGGAGCGTTTTCAAGGCACGGTGTAAGTCCCATTGTAAAAATTAATGAAAAAATGGACTGTTATCAGTATTTGGACAATATAAAGAACAAAATGGAACCATAACCTTTTAAATATATGCCAGTTTTATTCATATTTATGCAAGATAGTGACCCCAAACACACATCTGAGCAGGCAAAGGATTGGTTTTATGAAGAGCACATTCCCGTTTTAGACTGGCCGGCGCAAAGTTCTGACTTAAACTCGATTGAAAACCCCCTAGAACGATGTGAAATGTACAATTTCTCAACAAAAGTACAAAAATTTGGACGATTTGTGCATTGGAATACGGGACACTTGGTACTCGATTCCCAAAGAACTTTCCAGAAGAACATTGTCCCGTAGATGCCTCGCGGCGCTTGAAAATAGGGGCTACTCTACTAAATATTAATTAAATAAGCTGAAAATATTAATATTTTTACTATTTATTAAAGCACCTCATTTTTATTCCAGAAATTTTAATTTGTGCTATTTTACTGTCCAGCTAAAATCTGGCGTTTGATATGTTGAAGGTCTTAATGAGCAGACGACTGGCAATATCGTAAAAATTTTTGTTTCTTTTTAAAGAAGAATATGTATTTTAAGTTTCTATGTTTACATTTTTTATGAGTAGACCTAAAATACTATAAAAAATATGATTGTTTTTATGACGAAGTTTTGTGCTAATTTAATGTCCATGGCTGTATATAGTTTTTCATTTTTCATTGTTTATTTATTATTTTGTATTCGATAATAAAATTGTTGCTGATTGGTTATGAAATACGTTCAACAAATTCAGTCCTTTTCAACATCATGACACAAAATAAAAACAAACCACAGGTGTTATGCCGGACTAAAGATGTTTACAAGGAATGACTTTGCATTCATTGTCTACAGGATTATTTGAAACTTACGGATTAAATGTCCGATAAAAAATGTGTAAAATTTGAAAACACATTTGAGCTATTCGTTTAGCTATGGCAACAGTAGAGACAGTAAATTATTAAATAGAAAATGAATGCTTGTAAATTATTCCAGTGAAATCTATTCTGTATACAGAAGACATCAAGAATAATATAAAGCCATAGACAGGAACGCATCAGAGGAATTGAGGCTAAATTCACGAGTATCACAAGGTTATGTTTTATTTCTTAACTTTCTTCATAATCTTCTCTCTTTAACCTTCAAACCTATAACTCTACTCTTCTGTAGATTGTATTTCCCATTTATATTCCTTTCATTTTAAAAGTTGCCGTAGTCTAGTAAGTAGTGTGTTGGCTTATTAAGCATGAACCCCACGTCAAACATCAAAACGAAAATATGAAAAAAAGATTTCTTCGGCGACTTCCTCTCAGCAGATTTCTAGCAAAAACTCTGACAGTTAATAAAATTGCCATGAAAAGTTTCTAAAAAATGTCGTTCGCAGTCAAATTTAAACTGTAGGTCCAGCCCGATAAAATTAACACAATGAACGTAAGTGAAGTGAGCTAGGTCGTAATCCTAACAAAAGGGTTGTAATGACCAATTATGGGTGTATGTATGTATGTATTCCTTTCATTTTAAACCAAGCTTTTTGGAGTTTGGAGCTAACAAATTCAAATGAATGACTGGCTCGCGTCCGAAGCAATCTTCAAACAGAGCCTTTCGAAAAAGGTTGATTTCAATGCACGAAAGCCTTAGTATTGCTTACTATAACTATGAGTAAATGTTGTTCGGGATATGAACATACAATGTAAGAACTATTCAACTACCTTGGTTTCTACAACGATTTCTTTTTCATTTACACTCACTCATATAATGTGATACGGAATTTAATATTTAGCCCACAATGCACAAAATGTTTTGAAATATTTATTTGGAAATTTCATTGGATAAACTCGATAAAATAATAATAAAATCTAAAGGAAAATAAAATGTTATCGAAAATAAATTTCATTTGATTATTTAACCCTTCTGCACTCCTTGGGTCAATTTGACCCAATTTTGATTTTCAAACGCAAAATTTTTCCCTTTAATTATAAGATATGATCGTGAAACTTTAATTTATCCATCATAGGCACCAAAACTATGATTTTAAAAGAAAACAATAAAATTTAAATTTTTCCTTCCCCCTCCACATATCAAAACACGATTTACACACATTTAATATCCTTTGGGTCAATATGACCCAACATGCGATATAACAAGTTTACCATTCAGAATCATCAATCAATAATTTTTTCAGTCAAATAATCAATAAAATCGCTTTCAACTAATATTTTTTCATTCACAATTTTATTATACTCAAAGTGTGGATTTGGAGAATCTCGCAAAGGTATCTCTTGAAATTTGTTTTATTTATATGCCAACGCATTGACATTTGAACTGTGTACACAAAAGAGTACACAAAACTGTGTACACAAAAGAGTTCATGCAATTCGATGATTGCACGTTTAGTATATGAAATAAAAATATTTCGGTTTGATGATGCTCGAACTTTTGTCTCATTAGAATATTTTCTTTCAATGAGTTCAGCTTAATTTTTGGTGATCAGAGTGCATACATATATTTTTTTTGTAATTCATCATAATTGAATATTTTTATATACATAATGTCACAAAGAAGAGAAGTAAGTATTGTAAAATAAAATTTCTAATACATGATTGTTCCGTAATGAAATTGCGTGGAGGTGGAAGATGCGGTAGAAATACATAACAGCACTTCAGTTACATATTTATCAAAGGACAAAAGTGTAGTTTGGAAAGAACTACCACCATTTCAAACAGGCAGGTTACCGACGAATCAAATTTTATTGAATAAGCCTGGTCCTACCAAGAGAGCAATATCTGTGGTAACATATGTATATAAAATCTTCGTTTGATTTGTTTATATCACCAAATTTAAAAAATATTGTGATTCAAATGACAAATCAAAGAGGTGTAGAATTAATTATATGGAAATAATTGGGTAAATATTGATATGATAGAGCTTGATGCATATATTGGATCACAAATAATGGTAGGGGTTTATAAATCTCATAGAGAACATCTCACTAGCTTGTCGTATGAAAAAAACGGAAGACCAGTTTTTCGAGTAACAATGAGTCTCAAGCGATTTGCGAGCATATCAAAGTGTCTACGGTTTGACAGCCCAGAAGATAGAGAAGAAGGAAGACTTCGTGGCAAACTAGCACCGATAAGAAACGTTTGGGATAAGTGGAGTAATCATCTCAAAGTTTTTTACAATCCTCATGAAAATGTTACTGTAGATGAACTATTGGTTCCATTTCGAGGTCGGTGCAGTCTTAAGCAATAATTGATAATTGCTCAGGAAGGGCTTATTTATTTTAGTTATCATTATTTTTTATTATACTAAATAAAAAAAAACAAGAAAACAAATGAATTTCATTTATTAAATATGAAATTTTGTTTACATTTTAATGTTGGGTCATATTGACCCAAAGGGTCATAGGAAGGGCACATATCCAAGGGATGCAGAAGGGTTAAACAATTCGATTACGATATACATTTATTGGCGGTATTTATTTAAAGCTTCTGAAAGGATACAGCATTTTCTGGAAATAATTTTCAATGAAATTATTTTCAATTGCATGGATGGAATTCGATTTAATTATTGACTTGAAAAAATTCACACAATTTTTGTTGGCCTTTAAAATATAAAATCAGAGAAGAAAAATTTTGTAGAAATTCAATGAAATGCTGTGTTATACTCATTAAAGGTTACTATCTAATGACTGTTGCTTGCTCAGAAATATATAAATTTGAATTTGAAATAAATGTTAACACACCACTCAGGCAATTAACTTTTATACCCGTTCATGGTTGCTACTAATGGCGCATGGCGACACATCAAATTTAACTGATCAAATTTGCATATGCGTTGGTAATATTTGTTTTGCTTAGAACATCAAAATTTAATCTTCAAATTGCATTGTATTGTTGTTGTGAAGAAGAAAAGAACATATGATTTATGAAACGCATGTAGCGAAAATCAAAAGTACTTTGAAATTCTTCAAACTCTTCTCAGTCTATACGTGTGAATATATTTTTACCACCACATTACCAAAAGAGGCGAGCTTGATCCATTATTTGATGCGTGGTCGGGCAACTGAAGTTGTGCTAAAATAAGGCTTTGGTTGCGTTTATTTTTTCATGCTGTTGTCCTAAAACGCACAGAAAGAAAATGTTTTTCTAAAAGTAAAACTTTTTTCCTTTAATTTAATAAAAAAAAATAAATAATGCCCGAAACCTAAAATAACAAAAACTCTATTAAAATTAAATTAAACATGGAATGATAACAAACACAAGCACATAAACCCATATACATTCTTTAGATATAATATATGTATATACATATGTGTATATGCATATATTGTGTGCTGAATAGAATGAAAAAATATTTGTTTTTGATTTCTATTCAAAATTTTTCTAATAAAACTTTTTCTGGCTACACATTAACGAGTTTGAAAATTGTTTCGAAATTGAATTAAATAATAAAAGGATGCCAAAAAAATACATACACACACAATATGTCCTCAGCATAGAAGAGTGTGGCAAAAGCAGTTTTTTTCGGTAATTTTAATCCAAAGAACTTTTTAACGAGTTCAAAATGAGTCAATTTGCTGTTTTTTTTTAAGTACAAAACAGACAATAGCATTTTATGTTTATTGTACATTTAAAGAATCATTAAATTTTAATTATAAAAACGGCATTAACTTACATAAAATGTTACTAAAACATCGCCTGCAATTAAATGTTTGCCACAAAAAAGTTTGGTAAAAGTTTTCATGTCATTTTGTGTCATTTTATTCAAACTGTTCCTGAAATGATTCATAATTTCAAAATAATTATTGACCACACGCTTTTTTCTATTTTTTCATTTAAGATTATGTTATCTTTCTGTTTAGAATGGTTCTCTCTAAACGAATATGAATAATAATCTGATCACTCTGACACGAGATAGATTGATAGATTACCCTCATCATGTTCCAATAGTTCCAATATCCACAGTCTCAATGTACAATAGACACATAAATTATATTGTAACTCGGGCGTCTTTTGTATTTCTGAAGCAAAATTTTATTCGCCACAAACCATGCTTTCAGCCTTAAAATATCACGTACAGTGGTTTAGAATTTTTTAAACTCTAATATTAGCAGCAGCTATTGTAATTATGATAAATAGGAATCTGCCGGAAACCGATACCAATGAAATGTATAAAAATAATGAAAAAGTTTCACTGGAGATGTCTCTGAGATGATTGAAATTTTTCCAATCAATCCTTTACAGCTCAGAGATAAAACGATCATAATTTGTAATTGGTTTGTTATTTAAATCCACAGTGGCATCCAGATAGACGAATAAAGTTCAAACCCCCAGGTTAGACATAAAAAACGATAATATGAAAATATTTTTTCGCCGACTTCCTCTCAGCAGGTTTCTGGCAAAAACTCTGAGGGCAAATACAATTGCCATGAAAATTTTCTCAAAAATCTGTCGTTCGGAGTCGACTTTAAGTCCCGCAACTCATGTATAAAATTAACGTACACAACATTAGTAGTGTGAGAAGCTATATCGTAATCCTGAGTGAAGTGTTGTAATGATCAATTATGTATGTATGTATGGCACATTCACACCGTTTCACTGACTTGTTTAATAAACTTTTAGGTTTTTTTACGCCACTTCCTACCACAACCGAAAATGTTAAATGGCCGTCACTTAATCTCCAGTGATTTATAAAATTTTGAGGGAGGAACGAAAAAATGGTAATAAAACGGAAAACGATTTAACAATTTGTCGCTCATTTCATTTTCTATTTCAAAACTTTCATTTCAAGTTTTTTTTTTGCTCTATCTCCTTCCCACCCTTTTTCATTTAAAATAAATTCGTATTTTTAATGGAAGCCACAGTCCCAGCATCATCAATTCCCCCTGAAGAGTGCAAATGAAAATGGAAATTTACATTCACGCTGCAAATGAACTCAAAATGCAAATTCTGTCAAATAAATCAGGAAAGAAAAAAATTCTCACAATTAAGAGACTCAGAGATTAATGGAAAATACATTTTTATGCAGAAACAATTAGAATAAAAAGTTCCGCAAAGAATGCACATAATAAAACGTAACGCAATTCTATGTATTTCAAGTAATTTTTATAGTTTTTTTTTTTTCTTTTTTGTCATCATTTATAAGTTTATTTTACAAGTTTTTCCCCTCTAGAAATACACTTGGTTATAGAATAAAAATCAATTCTTTATTAAAACAGTTGGCGCATGTTTTATTAAAGTTTTTTGCCTTCGGTTGTATTTTTAATTTGAAATTAAATTTGAAATTAAGGGATTCTGGTCAATAGTTTAAAAGGAAGTTGGGGACATAGGTATACATCGTTTATATAATGGCCTGTGAGAAGGAATGGGAGCGACATAAGGCCTAGTTGTCTTTGGTTATTCCAGAAAAATTTTATAAAATTCTAACCACATATGACGTCGTATGCATTCAAATTATCATCGAACTTCAATCGTGTGCACATGCATACATACATAATTGGTTATTACAACCCTTCAGTCAGGATTACGATCTAGCTGATCACACCACTTATATTGTGTGTGTTGATTTTATACATGAGAGGCAAAAAGTCGACTCCAAACGCCAGATTTTGAGAAACTTTTCATGGCAAGTCACCGAAGAAATACTTCGTACTTATGAATTTCGTTTTGATGTCTGACTTGGGGTTTATACCCGAGCCCTACATCCAATAAGCCAACACACTACCAACTAAACTACGACGACTTCAATTGTGTTCACGACTTTAAAATGAAAAAGTCATCTTTATAGCAACGAAATTAAATTTAAAATTTAATGCAAAAGGAAAATTCGACCTGCTTACACTAGAAGTTTCCGTGGTCTAGAAAGTAGTGGCTTTTTAGACGTGAGGCCTCAGTTCAAACCCCAGATCAGGCATCTCCAAATGTAATATGAAAAAATATTTCTTCGGCGACTTCCTCTCAGCAGATTTCTGGCAAAAACTCTGAGCGTAAATAAAATTGACATGAAAAAATTCTCAAAAAATCTGTTGTTCGGATTCGACTTTAAACTGTAGGTCCCACCATTTATGATAAAAATTTAAAGCACACAGCATAAGTGGTGTGAGAAACTAGGTCGTAATACTGATTAAAATGTTTTAATGACCAATTATGAATGCATGTTATGCAGATAATTACAGTCACCGACTGTGATTTTTATCTCCACTGGGCGACTTTTTTAGTACAATAGCATCACACTATCCTAACGGTTACTTTATATGTTCGTACCTTTTTATCGCATCTTTATAGTGAACCATCTTCTCCTTGCTGACTTTTCCTCTTTTTTTACATCTAATTTTGTTGAAATTGAATCGAATTAATTTCTACTTCTCGTGAAAATTTTAATAAAATTTAAATTTTCTTCACATTCAGAATTTTATGTATATTGTTTACCCACATCGGCAAGTATTTTACGCCTTACAAACATCACATTTGCCCCTATAAAAATCAAATCAATTATTGATGAAATTTATTTTCATGCCTTTGCATGAAGGCTTCATTTTTTCTGGGAAAACTTCTTTTCGCAAGGCCATCGATAAAAATCATAATTTTTATATTTTTCCACATTAAAATTATATTGGATTACTTTGTTTTCTCTTTTTCATTCTCCTTTCTTTTTTGTTCTTCTTTTTGATTTTTTTAATATTCTGTTGTGAGTTGTTTTTATGATGATTTTGATAAATCTCTGGTGGTTTAATTTTTGTTGTTTTTGCAATTGAAATCTGTACATCTCAAGTAAGTGTTAAAGAAAAATGATGAACAATTTTCCTGTGTACACCACAGAGTTTCCTCTACTTTTCTTACGGTTTTCTTTTCAGTTTGCTGGTGTATCGTTGTGAAAATACAAGACTATGCGATACAATATACAATATACAACCCAAAGAAAATATTTCATTGATGTGCCACAATGTTCTTATACCCGCAAACACTAATTTTTACAAAACTTATGCCCAATCATTCATTTTTTCGTTCATTCATTCAATCAAAATGCGTGTGTGTATGTATAGATGAAATAAAATTTAATACGTGTTGTATTTGAATGTGTTAAACATCTCTTTGATGTGTATGCATATACACGTGTGTTAATTCGCGTGTTTTTTATATTGAGTATCGATTGAATAAAACACAAAAAAGTTTCATTTTCCCCAAATGAAAAAAAAAAATTGTGGAATAAAAATACTGTTGCTTTGGCTTCTATCTACAGATATCCATGGCAAAATAAAAGTGGATTTCGGGAAAATTGTTTTAAAAATTGAACATGTTTTCATACATTCACGAAAACACCGTAGAAACGGAAAAAGTATTTTCTCCCTTGTTTTTTTTTAGCAAAGTCCTATTTATTTACGCCGAATATATAAAACGATTATTGAATACATTTCGGTACAGGAATCGAAAAAATATTGATACGAACATTGCCTTAAGGGCAGAAAATACTCTGTTCTTTTTAATAAACAGAGGGAGACCGTTTTCTTCATGTATATAACAGGAACTGTTGTGATGTAATTAACGTAACTTATTGACTTTTTCAATTTTAGCTGATGGAGTTATTATAGAATATTTCGAAAAATGTACAGTCAAGGAAAAAAGTCTGCATACACCGCTGTATGTAGACTTTTTACCGGCGATTTTTTTTAATGACTTATTTAATTTTTATAGCGTTTTATAAGGCAGTCACAATTAAGATTGTTTGAAGACAAAATCGAATAAAAAATTATAACCTAGAAATTAATAGAAAAAAAGCAACAACAAAAAAGCCAATGTATGTAGACTTTTTTTTGTGACTGTATGCACTGATGTAAAAAATCTGTGAGAGATGATGGACCAGCTTATTTCACAATGTGTTTTGAGGGAGTGACAGAGGCAAACTTTGTTAAATAGGAGAGACACTTTTGTTTGGAAGGCTTACATGAATTCGCTTTATAATAAAGATTGCCAACAAGTGGATAAAATCTATTTCCGTGTATTTTATTTACAATTCTTCACAATAAATGGCAATGGCATTGAGGCTTTCATAATTAAATTAGTAGTCATCAAAATCATTTAATCACATTTTAAGCAGACGAATTTGTAATTGTTATCAGAGATGATCATCTACACCAAGGCGAAAGACAGAAACTTGCCTATCAATCAAGTGAAAATAATAGAATGTCTAAAACAAAGATCCATTAGAACTTTCTAAACTCAATCACTTTCTTGAATGTAATAAAATAAAGAATATTACTGTCGCATGAAATAATAACCAAAATATCCGCCTTCATTTTCATTGATGCATAAAGAACAAAATGAATCATTCAACACCAATTTGCTAAATGCTATCCTCTCTACTATTTATATACATACATATGTATGTATATCAAAACATCGAAACATACACGATTTATAAGGTTAGATAAAATAATGTGCATACATTTCAAATATTTTCATAATTAATTTATTTAACCACAATAGAATACACACTACGTATGTATGTATGTATGTATATTTCATGTAGCAATTCGTTTATTTCGATTTGTTACACAAGTATTTATCATCGATTGCATTGTTTTTGATTCCATTTTCGAATTCCTTCAACAATATGTAATTTCAAATTGTTGTAACGTTATTTACGGTTTTATTTCGTTGTTATTTATAGCAAATGACAATGTGACAGGCATTGCATGAAAACAATGCATTAGAATGCATACGATAAACGGTGTAGTGTTTGAGCATGAATGCCAATAAAGGTTCATGCGTGTAAATGTAAATTTTAATGATTGTACGAATGACGAAAACTACAAAACGTACTTTAATGTATGTGTCATAAATGCATTAAATTGTGCAAGAGTATGTGTACATAGATATGTATGTGTACAAATACCATTGCAAATAACCGATAGTGCAAACACTTTACAAGCGCACACACCTTAATCTGTTTGTGGGACGCATTCTCATGTTTGCTTTTATTGAGCTTTACAATGAGCTCATGCTACAATGCAAACGTAAACTACAGTATCCATTGCATTTTGTATATGTGTATGTGTGTAAGTAAAACTGACCATAATTCTGAAACATTTTTGAACGTTATCTGACTAACTTAAACCTTGCCCTATACACACACACTCACGCAAATGCATTTTGTACCACGCAGAGTATTACATGGTGGCAGCGATGTCTTAATACGATTTCTTTATTCAGACAAGGAAAGTGTTGATTATGATTACGAATTATTATTCAAATCGATTTATACCTTCATAGGGAAGAGAAATTTTCTAAGTAAAATCATAACTCGTTGTACAGCATAAAATGTTTGAATGACCTAAACACCAACGCCGTGTGATGATAACAGAACGGCGTTACAGCAGATTTTTGGCAAAAGGTCCGAGAGTAAATAAAATTGCCATGAAAAGCTTCTCAAAAATTTGTCATTCGGAATCGACTTTAAACTGCAAGTTCCGCCGCTCATATATAAAATTAACACACACAACATACGTGGTGTGAGAAGCTGGATCCATAATCCTAACTGAAGGGTTGTAATGATCAATTACGTATGTTATCTAAAGCCCACAGCTGTAGATAAATAAGTCGCTAACAGCTGTCCTTAAAACCGAAACCATATCATCGGTAAATTTAAGCCTGATTTATGTGCTATATTATATCCTACACACTATGGCATCAATATGCCTTTCAAACAAATAAAAAATTTCGTTGATATCACGGATACACTTTGTTTTATTTCTTGTTAAAGCGCAATAATGAAAATAAATTAAGTAAGCTTTCTTGCCTTTCTCAAAAATTGGAGATGGAATGTAGGCTTTGGATGATAACTCCTCTTTTCCAAAGAGGTCAAGTAATCAAAACAACCGCGTCCGCTTTGTGATAGTCACTGTCTATTAGAGGGTAATAACTGAATATTGGGTCTTGCGCATAACGACCTGAGGAGAGCAGGGGCCTTTTGTACACTTGCTATGACATTGAGGTGTGGTATTCTGAAGTAGATAAACTCAACAATCGAGCATTAATGATGTTAGAAGGGGATTAAATCTAATTACTCAATCGGCTTAGTATCTTAGTAATGTTCTGGCGTTGTCATATAAGTTTCCATTGGCTCTTGAGAACTTGAATATGTTTTCGTTTTATGCATCTTGTCTTTAGCGAAGTTTATGTTATTTTTACTAGACCTTAAATAACCAAAAAGTAAGTTTGCACTTGATCAGTTGTAACATTTTTCATTACACTTGTAAGTAATAACGTATCAAACAGTTATTCTGTGCATAAAACAAACGCTTTGACAATTTACAAGAATTGTTTGTACAATAGTTTTCAGTCTCAGTAAGTCATTAGATTTCTGTTTTCTATAGAATTCATAGGCATTCTTCAAACAAGAGATGGGTTTGGGTATTAAATTTACCCATGAATTGCAGTTATTCTAGCGTTGTTTGCTTTTTGCCCGAATAAATCTTCATTACAATAAAGGCTCTGACTCATGATTTCTAATCAACGTTGATAACACTGGACCATCTGTCTTGTAAAAATGGCCTGTTTTTTATGGCATTTTTATGCAGCAACTCAGCCAGTGAGTGGTGGAATAGTGGATAAACGGCAACAGGATTTAGTTTGATAAGATAAATTCCATTTCATAAAAAAGGATTTCGTTTTTGAAGGCATTCTTTGCTTATTACATGCCATAAAACCGAATTTATGTAGATTTATGGGGCAGACATTATTCTTTTGCGAAAAGTAGTTTTCGTTAACACACTGAAAGAAAACAGTAGTAAAGTTTACATACATATGTATTCGTTTACTTACCCTGGGCAAATTGTATAAATTTACACACCAATTCACCGAATATGAAATGCCTTAAGTATGTGCCCACCAGAGTGATGGGCATGCAGAGGACGCCCAACAGCATATCGGAAATTGCTAAATTGGCTAAAAATACATTGGTTATCGTACGCATACGACGATTCTGGAACAATGTAGAGGCCACTAATAAATTACCCACAATCGCAAATATCAAGATGATGCTGTAGCAGGGTATTAACCATATGGGTATTTCCGTACTAATCCTGGGCTTAGCATTGTGTTTTGTATAGTTGGCGAACGTATCATTGCTGGCGTACTGTAATGTGACAGAGGTGGTAGATGATACATTGGGAAAATTGTCAATGTATTGATGAAATAGTGAGGCTGTTGAAGAATTTTCAACATCGAGTAAATCCCAGGGTTGGTAATCCAAAGTAACCGCCTGTTGTTTGAAACCCACAATAACGGTATCATTGGCTGTTAATGCCAATGAAACAATGTGGTTTGTGGAATTTTGTTCGGTAAAATATTGCAGCAAATCATTTAATTCTTTTGATGTTATGGTCATAATTGCAAATATTATTTAATTTTCTTTTTCTTTTTTTATCAAATTTAAAAGCAATATTTTTTATTTTTTCTTTATTCTCTTTCTTTTAATTTTCAATATTTTTTAACACTTTTTAGCAAAGAAACTTTAATTTATTATAATTTTTATATCATGTTTTTTTTTATTTTAATTTTGTCTTACTTCCTTCCTTTTGATTTATTTTTAATTTTTTTTATTTCCTGTACATATCATATTTTTTTCTCTTTGGTGTGATATTTTTTAAATACCGCTCAACGCTTGTTCACAATATGATGCACTGCTTGTAACTGCCTTTTTTAGTTGGTTACGGAACAATTGTTTCCTTTAGTCGCCATATAATGATGGCAACATTCATTAGCCTTTAAGGACATGCTCCAAATACTGTTTTTCGGAGTATTTCTTTGAATGAAATTTTAATTCACCACCGACATTTGAAAAATTTTCAATGAATCAACCCTTTCTTCCATTAACTATGCGGAAGAACATTCAAAACGTTAAACAACATTTAGAAAGCTTAGCAACATTTTGAATGTTTATCAACATTTAGAATATTTACCAACATTTGATAAGTTATATCATATATTTGAGTCATGTCCCTTAAACAATCAACATGTTTATATAAAGTATATAAGCAATGTATATTCAAATGAATACAAACATAATCAACATGCCTCAATATTTACTGTGTATAAACATTGTTTATGAAACAAGTCAAGTTTAGATTTCGACAACACTCATGCCAAACACATTTTGTTATTAAGTTTTATAACATATCGGCATGCATTATACGAAAATTATTTAAAAACAATGTGGTACACTTCAGTTTTCACTCTTTCCAACCCTTAAAACACTTAATTTTTTATATTTAATTTGTCAATCTCCGCTCCCTCAAGAGAATTCAAATATTTTTGGCACAGAAAAACGGAGAAGGATGTCAAAACCTATAGATATGAGAGTCGACTTAAGATTTTAGTATTGTGTTCAACCAAAAATTAGCAATAATTGCGAGCCTTCTCTGGATTCATTTCGTCAAACGTTCAATAACTGTGTTAATTTTTATTGGCCGCAATACTTTGTGGTAGTAAACAAATCCTTTGCGTTGGATATTTATATGTTTTCGTAGGCCATCAGGGCTCTTCCCCTATCTGTAAACTAACCGAATGGAATTTAAGTTCAAAGTCCAAAGTTCAAAGCAAAGTTGGAGTATCATTGATTGACAAAATTAATGATATTCTCCTGAGTTGGAATCATATGAATACGCTTCAGACAGAAACTATTAATTTGAGATATGGAAGGTTTTGTAGTTGCCATAGTCTAGTAAGTTGTGTATTGGCTCAGTGAGCTCGTGAGTTCAAACCTCAGCTCTGACAAGTCGATAAAAAACGAAACGAACGAAAATATAATTCTGCCGACGATTTTCTCTCAAATGTTTTCCAGCAAAAATCCTTACAGTAAATTAAATTGCCATGAAAAGCTTCTCGAATCTATCGTTCAGAGTGGACGTTAAACTATAGGACCCACGACTACTGGTTACAGTTCACACACACACACACTATGGACGGTGATCTCTTGCAACTTCCACTAGTTTCACATCACTTTTTCTGCAAAATTCTATACTTTTTCTAAGTAAATCCATTTCCTATTACCTTTGCTTTAAGTACTCTTGAAATATAGTCAAATATGTCCACAAAGAACTTTCATTGCTTTCCCTTTCAATATCTAAACAGGATTTATAATTACAGTCTCTGGCTGATCCCTTAATATATCTGCCTCGTCCTTTTTTATTGACTTACGCCGAGTGGATTCACACACAAGAATGTATTTTGTTTGTTAAAAGCTCCCGTTTCTTAAAAGAAATTAAACATGGAATTCGATCACTCTTTGGTATACAATTTTTACACAATTCCTTACATTTGCAGTCTTTATTTTCGAATTTTCTTAGCAGAAATAATACTTCCAATTTTTGTACAACATTGCTCGCCTTGATCGATTTACACTTCCTAAACTCGTGAACATTGCCTTGTCTTCTTTACTTGTAGCAATTTTGAATTAATTCTGGTCAATGTGTTTTCTGCATCCATGTGCCAGTAAAAAAACTTTGTATTTACGTACGTAAAATAAAAGAGAAAATATTACTGAATTCCATCAGTATTTGAAAAAATGAGTGTAAAAATCTTATGCCAGTTTTTTTGCGTTTACACGACTGGCAAAACACCAAATAACTAAAAATTAAAACATCCCTGTTCTAATTAACCTGTTAACAGTTTTTAAAATATTAAAAAAAAAAAAAACGAAACCACTTTCAAAAGTAACAGTAAATAACGATTACGTAGCTTATCCTTTGAACTTTCGTATAACACCACTGTAATGTAACAGACATATTCAAAGCTTTTTTACCACTGTACCGTTATAATTGTTATAAATGAAAAAGAAAAACAAATATTGCCATATTTGAATTTTACTTTTAGAACAAGACATCCGTTACAAATCATAAGAGTATAAACAGCCTGTTCAAATTGATGTCTTTTCGTTGCATTGCATCCCAAAAAAAAAATGTTCTTAAACGTACTTATTGCCGCGTAATGTGAGAGAGTGATCAGTGATTTTATCGGCTATTGCCATGATTTGTCAATTGCCCTGGTAAATTTCATGTACTCTCTCACACGTTCTAAGTATATATGTATTCTGATTTGTTCTCCTAATCATGGAGTCTACATATTGGGCTTCAGTCCATTCCTTTTCTAAAACAAATGTTCTTTGCGCCTACAACATCGGTTACTATCCTTAGGCTACTTCTCGATATCCAAATGCATAGCTCAAATGACTTTCCATTATATTACTCAACAAAGATTTAGATTGTCCCAAACTCGTTTGACCATGATCAAAACTCTGGTAATGGACGCATTCAAATTAGCATGAGTGAATCACTAATATTGATTGCGTTTACGATTGAAGACTAAAAATTTATTGTTAACGCATGTAACGTTCAGCTGTAATCCCTAATCGACATTTAAATCTTTTAGACCCAATCTCCAGATACATATATGGTTGATGGAATATGGATAACAAGGAAATATAAAAGATAAGCGGTAGATAGTTAAAAACAAGAAGAGTAGATAGAACAGAATGGTACAGAGTGGTACTTTGAATGAATGGCAAATCCGTCAATTGAGTTCTTATTTATAAAGTTCTTGTTTAGATTAGCTAAGGTAAAGGGATATAGGTTAAGGGAAATAGCTATCGACATGATAAGCAATAAACCTGCTATTAAAATATCCTGTGGTCAACAAAGATGAGTAGAATCGAATCATAGTCATAATTTCTGATACTTATACTCATTCATACTTATTTTAATATCATATCTACTCATATTCAAAGTTTGAAGAACTCCTCATATTCATACTTAACAACACGTATGACGTTGTTGATTTCGACTATCCATGACTCAACATATATACGAATCATAAAATAAGTATGATTCGCGTACGAACTCTAAAATACTCACTAAAAGGTTGTATTTTTGCTCTTTTTTGCTTATGTGTCACTCGAATCATTTATAAGTATTAGAAGTATTTTTCTAAAGTTATGAATCTTAACGAGTAGACTTATGAATCAAACATAGTTCGAATGGTATAAGTTTGATGTCAAAGTTGTACGCATACTCATTGCAACCTGTACTTATAAATCAACGTTGTAGTGAGTACGAATGAATCAGAGTACATACATAATTAAATTTTAATATTATTGACTCACTTATATTCAAAATTTCATGAGTGCTTATGAGTAGTCAAAAACGATTCATTGCTGATCTCTAACCGCTATCAATATAATCGCGTTGAATCGAATTGAATTGAATTGAATTGAATTGAATTGAATTGAATTGAATTGAAAGGCAAATTAAATTTTAGTTTTTGTGTTTGCTTTATTTATTTAAAAATTTTACTAAAAGTTAGGTAGTAACTGTTGTTTTTTTTATAATTTAAATTTTATTTTTAAATTAATTATTCAAAATAAATTTGTATTTATGAAAAAATAAACGCTGTTGCTATAATCAATCAATTGTTGTGTTGTTAAAAACTCACATTGAAGAGATTGTTTTTATTTTTATTTTCATTCGAATATATTTTGTATGTTTATAAATAAAATCAGATAGAAATTATTTGTATATATATTTGAAATAATTTAATTTACAACAACAACTACTTTCAATTAGGAGCAGGAGGAAAGTGTGGGGTATAAAAGGAAGAATTTTCTTGTTTTTTTTTTCTTTTCAATTTTAATTGTTTTGCTCTTATAAGGTACACAAGGACACATTTAGTTTTACATTTTTTGTTTGTTTTTTTTTTTTTTATTATTCTTTAAATAAATTTGTTTTGTTTTTTTTTCATTTAAATATACTATATATTCTGAGTTTAATAAAAAATAATTCATTAATCATTATAAAGTTAAACAGAGTAGACAGTACACTGATATCGTATATAATATTATGTGTATATTTAGAATTAAAAAAAAAGAAGGAATTTCGTTAACAGTCTCTTACGGATATTTGATTTTCTTTTTTGGTTTTCATGTTTTTCACTTTCATAAAGGAAATGAACGTGAAATTGAATTTTAAATTTTTTTTTTGTTTTAAAAATATTGTATCGTTAAATCGTGTTACTTTTTCTAGATATATTTGTATATAATAGAGTTACTATTCCTGTAGTAAAATTTACATATGTATTGTACGTGTATATAGAGATATTGTTGATATTTTATTTTTTTGATTGATTTCGGTATTGATATTTTGAGTTTTAATTTTTAGTTTTAATTTTATTTTATTTAATTAATTCGAGTTGAAATTGTAAAAAGTTTCTCTGTTTAAAGTGATATTTCTTGTTAGTTTCTTATTTTCTTTGTTTTAATTTTTATTTTGAAAAATAAATTCTTTGTAATTTTTGTTAATAAATCTTGATTTTCTCTTGTCTCATTGTGATATGAAAAGCTACCTTAATTATAAATGAAGTTAAATGTCTTCAATTATCTTTTCTTTTATTTGTTTTCTTTTCATTTAATTTTTTCATTTAAATTGAGCAAAATCGTTTCAAATGCCAATATCAACAGGGATATAGTTTTGTTATGTCTTGTTCATTATTTTAGACCTTAAAGTTAATTAAAAGGAAAACAGACATTTAGTTTTTGGCTTAAAAACATTTATAAAAAAAAAGAAAAATTAATCGTTTAAAGTGGAAGTTTAAGAAAATCGTTTCTTTAATCATCAACTACAACTACGGGAAGAATTTAATTTAATTTTTGGCCTCTACTTACAAACAAAATAAATTTGAAATTTATTTTCAATATTTTATTATTTATTTTGTTCTTTTATTATTTACTTATTCTCAATTATCATTTGCAGCTGCAACACCAAACTGCGTGCCAATTGCAAAATCGCCTGGGCATTGTGACGTTCGGCCATTTCTGTGAAAATCATCATCGTAATCATCAATTTCCTTTTAACTTCTTTCCTTACTTACCATTAAAAAACTTGATAACATCTGTGAAATCCATGCTATTCGATAAGATTATATCACGATAAGTCTCCAGTAGCGCCAATGCCAAAAATAAAACAAAATGTCCTGAGGCCACATGTTTAGCTGCCCATATTACTTCCCAGGTGGCAAAAACATCATCGTATACCAGTTCACGTTTAAAATCCAATAAAAACCAGCGATAACAGAAATAAAAGTGAGTATAATCACCATTCGAATCCATTAAATCATACATTTCCGAATCCAAAATTTGTATAAGTGATCTATATATGTATGTATGTATGTTGAGAACATTGAAATATTCGCATTTTACTATTTAGAAGAAGGAAATCTTTTTTCTTTCTTGTGATCTCTTACCTCATATTGGCAAAATGCATATCCATGGCTCCGCCATTGGGAAAATTCTCAATCATACGCTCCATTAGTTTGCAAAAGCAACTGTAGGTGAGAGACTCATCATCAAATATAACGAGCAGAGGAGCCACTAAATCGCACATGCCTTGCATATATCCAATGTCCAAATGCTCCCAAACGTAACTGAAAAAGAGAGTAACATAGTTAATTATGGTTTTATAAGTCAAGTCTAGTTGTGAAACATGCATAACTTGAGTTCAATAAGTCAATAATTTTGATGTGTGCTTTCCTACTGACAATCAAGCGACTATCGGGGCTTTATGGCCAATCTAAAAATATTCTCATATGTTAAGAATGGGTAGAAAACAGCATAGGAGTGTAGTGTAGTCTGGTGGGTAGAAAATTTTAAATTTTGCTTCACTTATGATAAATCAGGAGTTGAACATCTATTGAAGGTAGCTGACTACACAAAATGCTCAGATTCCGCAACAAGATCATGAGAGGCTCATAACTCTGAATAGTTGTGATCCTATATTAGAATAAAGTCTCATTGACAAACCTAATCTGAGTGAACTTTCCAACATGCTAGTGTTGGACTGCAGTAGGTAGCAATTCCGTTCAGTTCTATTTCACAAAGGTGAAATCATGTTTCTTGATTTGAAGTGAAGCATACATTGTGATCACGCCAGTTTCCTATCCGTTCTTCCAAACCCTACCTAACCTACGCCTTTGGAAATCTATTTCTTCGAACGACGCAAAAATAAATGTTCGTAGTTTCTTAGCTTTGAATTTCTATGATGATGAAATGATGAAAATATTAATTTATTTGCCCATCGATATCTAAGACTAATTTTCAGTTAGGCAGGGATTAACCGTCTCTAGGTTAAGTCCTCCATATGGGAAGATTACTGCAATTACAGTTTCGATATACAAAACTTCATTATTAGATTGCGTTCCGTTACTGGCTTCTTGGCGATAGTATCTGCCAACTGTTTTCACTGCAAATAATCGTGAACTTCTCGAACATGGTGCTCCGGAATCTACCCCTAATTCGTCTCATAACATTCGAAATATTAAGTTCAGATTTGAGCGACATGGTTATCAGATATCATATGATATTGAAGACTTACGTTGATATAACATTCCGCAGCTTATCCAAGTTTTCATTGGCAAAGTAAGCATAATTACGATCACATCGCTGAACGTCCTTTTCAATGCGATGCAAATTTAAACCGAATTGTTCCAGTAATTCGCTCTACAATAAAGACATCCAAACGTCAGTCAATTAATAATAAGTCGTTATGAAAGGATGTACTTACACTGTAGACTCCACCATTCGAACTCGCTGGTGATACACAGGCCGACTTGGGTTCCTGCAAAGCATCAAACACCATCTGATTGCTGAGCTCTTCTACGGGCGACATACGCCTACTACACGCTTTGGCACTAATTTCCCAATTGGCAATATCCACCGATGCATTGGTGATGATCACCGCTGTTTTTGTCTCATCCTCATTTAAATGCTCCTGAAAATCATCGGCACTCAGGTATTCGGGACTTAAAATCGATTTAGTTTCCGTTTCCTCGACGGGAAAGGATTGTATGGATTGTTCGGCTTTGAGTTCGGTGTAACCGTTTCCTACAGTATCGTAAGACGAAGTTGAAGGCGTACTCTTATTACTGATATTGGCGCAACTAACGTGGACTGAAGTAGTTGTTTCTTCCTTTAGTGAAGGATCATCTTTGGAGCTGTGAATCATTTTCAAATCGTCCTCTTCAACATTCAGGTCATCAATATTATCATCAACATTGCCAGAATCTGTGCTGGTTTTCATTGCCCGAGGTATTGGTTTAACCATTAAATGACCCGAACAGCTTGTGGTTGTTGAGGCCATTGGAATTGGTTCCTTTTGTTGCTCATCCTCAAATTCCAAATCACCGGGATCCGATATATCAGATATGTCTTCGAATACCTCATTATCCAAGTCACCGGCATCGATATCTGCTGCTCTGACGGTTTTCTCTTGACCACTGGTATTGCTGCCTGAGCTTAATTTCGCCACAGCTCTTGCCGTTTTCTCTTTTTCCCTCTGTTGCACTATGGCATCCACTGCTAACCATTCGCTCATGGTCGTTTCATAGTAGTGTTTACATGTCTCATCTAATTTTTGTCGATCTTCCGCAGTACTGCCGAAACTATAATGTCCCAACAGATATGGCCACACCTGTTTGCGTAATCCAGAAGCAACACCACCGAAATACACCAAACGAAAGAATTCATTTGCGTTTGTGACTGTACCATTATTATTCAGTTCCTGCCATTTTTCAACCGTCAAGCCATCTTCATCTGCTTTCACTAAAGGAAACAAACGTGATTCTTATTTCGTTAGATCCAAATAAACTGAGAAAAATATAGAAAAACTTACTTTCAGGTGTAATGCGCCCATTAACCAAACCCGATAAGTGGGTACGCACTGTAGATAAATGCCTGCAATAGGCCAACCAACCATAAAAGGCTCTCGAGATTATTTGACGCTTCATGGTTGAACACACCATTTCAATGCTGGCGTTTTGATTAGTTTGTGGCAAAGACGACTCCAAAGGATACTGATCAATAGAAAGACTTTTACTGGAACAATCGCTGCTGCCGGTTGTAGAACAACTGCTTAACTGGGCACGTCTAGGAGTGCTTCTAACAAAATCCAAAATAGAGTGGGCTGCCGCTAAGGGAATAGAAAATATAATAATTTGCTGTGCAGTCTTCGAAGAACGTTGGCTTACCAAACTCCTCGTGTTTGCTTTTACTAACAATACGAAACACATAATCAATGGGTGTCTCATCGAAGGACTCCATAACAGAGGGTAATATGCGCCTGCGCACACTTTTCGGCCAGGGAAATATTTTTCCTATACCCCTTTGGGACCACAAGGGAGGATCCAGTTGACCATGTGGCAAGAGACCGGTTTCCAAACAACTCAAAAACTGTTGCATGTGACCTCCTTCTGGAAATATAATGGGAGGTCGCTGCAAACCATCCTGGCTCACCAGAATGATAGTGCCACCACTATCTTCTCCTTTATTCTGATGACAGTGGACATAGACTATGTCATCAACATTAATGTTTAAGGCATACGCCCAATAATGTTCCTTATCGACCTCTTCCTCTGACTCTTGATAGCCATTCATCAGCTGATTGGGAGTCCATTTGATGGTCAATGTCTGTATGTGCTGGTGTAGGCTCAAGTAACCCATTAGTGGTTCACTGCAATCTTTCGGCAATACTTGCACATTATTTTTCCCATATAACAGAGTAGCTCTGGAATTCTGATGCAATGATTCCACGTAATCTTTGGCCGCTGTACAGGATGCCATAGATTTAAATGTTCCCGTATTGGCCTCATCGGTGCTGGTGTTCAAACTTCTTTTAAAATTTATTATCGGATTTCTAGACGACACAGATGATGATCTGCGTCCGGAACTAATACGATGCCTTTGTACCAGCTCATCGGCATGAGGATCTGTCCAATAATGATCTGCAGTCTTGGCCTTGGTAAAGTCCAAAGCACAAGGACCCACCAGCAAAGAACCTAAAATGCAACCATAATCTGAATCAGCCACCAAGGAATCCCTGTCATAATACGACGAAGCATTTTCCACTAAATACTCGATGATTTTCACTAAACGTTTCTCATATAAAGCCAAGCGTATCCACAAGTATCTGCAAACAGGAATTGAAATTAATTCGTTTCATGTAACATTAAAAAAACATTAAAACGCACTTCATTGAAGCCAACGAAGGTGAAGAACCACTTGTGCTCATGACACTTGTGACCGAATTGCTGCTCCCCTTTTTCATCATGGGCGGACGATTGAAGCTGTCACTGCTGGAGGAGGAACGTTTATTGGGATCGTTGGCCTCTATATCCTGCACCATTTTACTAATGTGCTCAGCATCTGGACAAAGTTTGGCAATTTTATGCAACAAAGCAGTAGTTGAAGAGGTTTTAAACAGACCCAAAGCTCGACGGCGCAAACCTTGACTCAAACACGCCTCCACGGCGGCACACAACTGCGTAACAGTTGTACTGTCTTCATGAACATATTTTCTAGTGACTGCTTCCTCCATCAACTGTTTGACCTCCTTCTTAACAGACGATATGAGACGCTCTTTGAAATCTGTTTCTGAAAATTAAACGAAAAATTCATGTCAATAATTAATTGAATAGAACTTGCAAGGAAAGGAAAATAATTCTTATTCTTAAAGCCTATTTATCTTACAGACCCAAAAGAACATGAAGAAAAAATTGATGACGATGTGACTGGGGATGCTGTTGTTGTTGTTGCTTTTGTTGCTGACGAATTCATCATCATTTTCAATCAATTACACGATGTTGTCATTAAAATTGATGGCCATATGAAAGCTTCATTAGCCATAATTACAGTATGAGCGGAAGCAAGAAAACCAAACGTGGTTGAATATTTATATGTACCTGCTAAACCACTCACACACACACACACACTATACTCGCATAGTGGCTAGTACTTTAATAATATCCAACAATATTATTTCGAGAAGCGAGAAACCCATCAAAAACATGGTTAAAGTTCAGCATAATTTTCATTTATGAGTGGCTGCCGTCGTATATTACAAAATAAATGAGTCTGCACTCTCAACTCAACATCACAAAAAAAATAACGGCATCTTTAAGAGCAAATATAACTCACTTACTTTCAAGTGAGTAATATAATCAAGTACAAAAACAAAAAAGAAAACAAAAATAAAAACAATAACAATAACAATCACATAAATTTTATAATGGCATAATGGCGTCTAAACCCCTATAGAGCATAAAATTACAGTCATACACATGAACATACCTACATCGACAACCACTCATTGTACATTGTACATTGTACATTGTACATGTGTATATTTATACAAAAACAAAATAAAAATAAAAAATAAACATCGTTTATTAATGTTGGCAACATTTTTTGCAACACTGTATTAAATTATTAAAGACGTACAGAAACAAAAAACCAAGAATAAACCGTTAGGAGAACTTTAAATACTCACTTTCCCTCTCGTTTATGGATTTCTTTCGTTTACAACACACACGCACACATTTTACTTTAAGCAAAGGAAATTTCTGTTTACATTGAGTGTATATGTATGTGCGTGTAAGCAAATATTTTTTCAAAAAAAGAGTACAAGAGTCCCCTCTATGAATGAATGAATAAAGTTGGATATTTACAGCATGTGTTATCCAATTAAAAATGATTCTTTCCAAAAGGAAATTTAATTGAAATTATGTTGCCATACCCCAGTCAGTATATCTACAAATTTGATGTACTTTTTGACGCTTCAATTGAAGAAATAATTGCTTTAACAAAACTATTCAGTGATTTTGTAATGAAGATTAATGGGAATACGTGGTTGATGAACAATTGATTTGAATTATTAAACCAACGAAAGCCTGTGAGGCTTAATACACAAATCATTACAAAAAATTCTCCATTTTGTCTTCACAGCAAATCCTTCCCAATTACTGAATATTTATTTATTTTGTTCAATGTTTTCTACTCTAAAGGCTATTCAGGCATTATAGACGAATTGTGCAACCCTTGCGCTCACCAATTTCTTCCTCTTCCCTGATGTTGGTGGAACTTGGTCAGTACAGGCACTGCGTTAACCCGTGGCATCACAACGGGCCGCTATGCGAGCTCAAGTGAGCTTTGTGATATCACAGCTACCACTCCGACCTAACCTAACCTATTAGAGACGAATTTTTATGCCTTGTATCCAAGCAAACGACTTTAATTTTTCATTTAAATTTCCTATGTCAGCCACAATAAAGCCTAGAAAATTAAAAATTTTATAAATAAATTGCAATTGAAGTCATTTAAGTAAAACGTTGTCGAGAATGAAAACTAAATCTATGGCTTTTATAATGAAAATCAATACAAAAATGATTTCCTTACCAAATTAACCAGGAGTCTTATAATGCTATTCGGTTCCAAAAGTGGACGCCAAAAAATAAATCGATCATAATCACTAACTGTACGCGATTAGAAAGCTAAGAAGTCTCATAGCTATCGAATACCAACATAAAATCCTCTTGTGCTCTACATCCGGCTAAAATTATTTGATAAAGATTGAACCTCTATTGGAATTTAAAAAATTTAGAGGCTTCAACCCTTTCTAATTAACTTTACTAATCTCTTGTCCTCAACTGTGATACAAAACTATAAATTCAACATAAGAAATACATTTCATACAACAAGTTCACTTATCCACTTCTCTTTACAAATGAATGCCTCTATTCCCATAGCTATTGTTATAAAATGAAATTTCCCTCTTCATCTCTAACACCCTCTCTAACAAAGCAGCAGATGATGTAGATTCCAATGATTGTACGTGTTTGTTGTATCTTTCGCATATGAGTTGGCAGAGACAAGCCACAATAACGGATGTCTCTATACATTATTGAGTTTAACTCTGACGTCCATTAAATGGAAATGAGTCTGGCAGTTAAAGTGATTGTAATAATCGGGTCGGCTACAAAAATATCGACCAGCAGAGATTTCCAACACATTTACATCCGGTTAATCTTAATCTCATTTTGTGGCTAACATTGTTATCACTATCGTTTACATTATTATCAGCTGGAATACATCCTCATCAGCATTTTCTACAACACTGAGATGAAATTAACGTTCGGAAGGTTAGTGCCCCTACATTACAGCGTAAGTGTTGTTAGGGGCAAATGAATTTTGTGCTGATGTTTTCAAAATTATAAGAATGGAAATGACAAATATTAGCTTCAATAATATTTTTATTCAATTTATTCTTCTCAGTTACAATACAATTACAAATTATGTTTGATTTTTTACGCACTGAGTAACTTAGACCTTCTGCTCGGACTCCTGCCGAAATCGAACCCACAACACTCACACTAATAGTCTAGCGCACTTCCCACTAGTCTACCAGGGCACCCTGACAAATATTAAAAATTTTAAATAATTTTATTATTATTTATCATTAAACATTACGTTAGTAAGTTAAGTAGAATGTTTCATTAGTCAATAAAGCACTTGTTGGGTACAGAATGTCCTGCATAGTTGTATTGTGTTTTTATTAGAAACGGTTAGACGTCTTTAATCACATTAAATTGACGCCAAGTATGCCTTACATTATTACATTTTGTATTTTTTAATTTGACTACATGTTTACGTTACACAATAAATTAAAATTTTCAATTATTTTTCTTTTGTAACCTTCACTGTATCCCCACAGTATGTGTAGAAATTCCTGGACTCAAATGCATTTCATTTAAAGTGAGAACACTGTCTTAAACTATAAAACGAGTCTACTTTTGTCTCTCTGCTCTTCTCTTAACTTTCTAGCAATCGTAGTATTTTGTATAAGTTTTCCATGTGTGTGCCTGCGTATGAGTGAGAGATACATATTATTTGTAGAACTTGTTGTTTCTGTTTATTTTTAATTACTAACTACAATAGCGTTTAACTGTTTGTTAAGTTTTTACTTTTTTTAGTATTTATCTCCCTCGGCTTTTTATTTCCTCAGCACATCTGTGGCCAGTCAAAGCATACTATCCTACTGTTGTCGTCTAAATGTCTCTTCTCGGTTACGATAATTCCAATATATTTGTTAAAATGTAGACAGAAAATGTTTATTGGGTGATCTCAGATATGTGTATGTATGGGTGTGAGTATTAGTAATTGGATGTGTGTGCTAATAATGTACTAACAAATGTAAATGTTGTACGTGTTTTGTTCTCTTGTTTCCATTACAAGATATTCATTACTTTTCTAAAAATTCTTCTCCACGAGCTGAGCTGAGCAGAGATTTGAGTAAATTGGTCGATGTTACATACATAATTGGTCATTACAACCTTCTAGTCAGGATTACGACCTATCTTCTCACACCACTGATGTGTGTGTTAATTTTATACATGAGTGACAAGCCTTACAGTTTAAAGTCGATTCCGAACGATAGATTTTCGAGAAACAATTTTATTTACCCTCAGGGTTTCCGCCGAAGAAATATTTTTTTCATATTTTCGTTTTGATGTCTGACCTGGGGTTTGAACCGATTCCTCACTTCAAATAGGCTAAAACGAAGCCTACTAGACACAGCGATACTAGCAAAAGTCAAATATATAAAACGAAACGCAGCAAATTCGCTCCCTGGCAACATTCGTCACTTGTGGACTATTTTCAGCTTCAGATTTTCTAAATTTCGTTAGTTTGGAATGAGATCAGCTCTTATTAGATGAAGTCTCATTATGTTACCGTCACAATATTCTTATGTGTTAAACACAAACGCTCCTTCCCTCTAAAAATTACTAGATTTCCAAATGAAATCCTATACAATGTAGAGAATTTAATATCGACCCCTTTCAAAATTTCTTTCAACTGGTTTGAATTTTCATTTTCACCCCAGGGAAAACTGTGACTAGCACTGAGATATAAAACTAAATTTTTCCTCCACAAAATCATTTTGTTTTCATTGTCATCAATCACGATCCCATCAAACTTTCTCCAATGTCTTATGGTTACATGAGGTCCAATGTAAAATTAAAAAGTATTTTTTACATTTAAAATGTAACACTTCTTTACATTTTTTAAACACTTCAGAGTACTTTAAGGTCTTTAGAATTTTATGAATTTTTTCTAATGAAATCATTTAAAAACGTTTTTCTTCCATCAAATATGTACCTTAAAGTGGGCCGTAAGCATTAATATTATGTGTGCTTAAATAATTTATACAAGAATAATACAAAAATATGCGCCCGACTAAACTTGAACACTGCTCCCTTTCACACTCCTCATAAGCCTTAAAATAATTTTAAATACAAACCATGGGTTTATTTTTGTTAATAAAAAAGGGTTCAATAAGTCATTTGCCAAACAAAAAAAAGGTTATTTGCCCGAACTTGTCTGGTGATTGAAATGAGAAAATAAATCAAAAGATTTGTTTCAATTGTTGCTGCCTTAAATGCTCTTTCGATTGCGAGCGATAACGTCTCTACAACTCCCCCGTATACTTTTCATTCATCATTTTTTAAAAAGCCATAAAATAGGAAATTGTTTTCCATTTATTTCTTTTAAGCAGTGTGCGTGCCTGTGTGTATGTGTGTCTCTATGCATTAAGTAGGGGTTGGTCTTTTATAACAATATTCCTACCTTTCCTTTCTTGCGTTTCTCTCACATTTTGAGAGACTTGTTTTCAGTTTAATTAAATGACCTTGAAAAGTTTTTCGAAACAGTTTTCACACTTAAATCCATAAGTGATGTTCAGTTGTACCTGAAACTCATATTTGTTTTCAAAATAGTCCACTTTATGGTGTTTTTTGTTTTTTCTTCTGTTACCTTTTAACCTAAAATAAATTCTTTGTTGTTGTTGTTGTTGTTCGTTTAGTCAGTATTGATTCAAAAATGAGATAATTTTCCACAGAATCTCATCAGCCAAATTGTCAAATATTTTTAGCCAAATTCCAAAGGAAACCTTTATGTGGTCTATCTATTAATAGGCGTTAGCTTTTATTTTCATTTCATTTATTTTCTAATGAGAACTTTTGTGAAAAATTTAATTTTTATAGAATTTTGGACATGAACACGAGTTAGCTCATCAACCACAATCTTGTGGTGAAGGCTTTGGCCGCATTACATTATTTAAGGAATTCCAGCTTAATTAAAATGAAATCTTTTATGAAAAAGTCCTTGAATTTGAAGCTTGTAAACAAATTTGCAGGAGTACTTTTGCAAAGAAGAAAGCGTTAAACAAAATTATAACACAAATGTGGCTGTAATTCACCGAAGAAACATTCTAATTTAAATTCATTCAACCGAAACAACAGAAAGTATCGGAATTATTTAATCAACAACACATTCATACAAAAAAAAAAACGTTTTCCCCTGATAATTTCAACAATTAGTGACGTTAACTGCAAAATTTTTCATGTTTTTTTTTTTACAGTGAATGTTAAATTAACAGAGACTATTAGCTTAACAATTTTTTTTTGTTATTTGGAAAAAAAAACTTTGTTTTGTCGACTATATCTCCAGAATGAGAACTGTTTTAAGTTTTCAGCGTCCTTGATGCAATGGGTATCCGTCCCACTATTCTATTTTTATTATATTTTGCCTTATTTATGAAAATGTGTGTGAAGATAAATTCGAATTTAACTAACAAAGACCAAAACCAAAAATGTTAACATAGCTAATGTTACAGTTAACAGAGCAATGTTAAATTTTTAAAAGCAGATACAAAAAATGGTCATGAAAGGAGTCACAAGTCGGGTAAATATTATACCCGACGTGTTCCTAAGTGGAACTGCTTCTCTACTAATCCTCAAATTTAGTGAAAATTGAAATATTTAATCACAAAAAATATGTATTTGTTTTTACAGTGTCTAGGCAGGATGACCGATATTGTGGAAAAATGGAACTTGCTGCAGGTATCCGACTATATATCCATGGTATCAAGAATTTCAAAACAGGTTTTCTTATAGTTGAGCGTTACTTGGGACTAAAGACAAAGGCGTCGAAGCTAATTGTTTTCTTGAGACAAGCAAGAAAAGGGCTCTGTATAAATGGGGATAAATCAACTCAAACAAGTCAATTCAAACTAAAGGTTAGGTTAAGTTAGGTTAGAGGACGTGTACTTGTCACTGTTACAAGTACTGTACCCGGAGGTCGAATTGACCCATTGTACAACGTCCTAGCTTCTCACACCACTCGTGTTGTGTGCGTTAATTTCATACATGAGTGGCGGAACCTACAGTTTAAAGTCGACTCCGAACGACAGATTTTTTTGAGAAGCTTTTCATGGCAATTTTTACTCTCAGAGGTTTTTCCAGAAATCTGCTGAGAGGAAGTCGCCGATGTCGTTTTGATGTCTGACCTGGGATTCGAACTCGGGCCTTTCGTCTAATAAGCCAACACACTACCTACTAGACCACGGCGACTTCATTCAAACTGAAATAATCGAAAGATTTCGTTTAACAAGCCACAGTTTGGAATGTACCAGGAGATTGTGGAAACTTCGAGGTAAAAACACTACAGAGACTAAAATGTTTTCCAGTCCTTGGTTTTCCAGACTGTTTTTCACTCTAACGTGAGTAGCAAAATAAAACAAAAGGGTTGAGATTTTATTAAACCAACAATTTATTTTTTTTTAAGCCGATTCTACAACAATTCCACTGTATTGAGGTATTACTATGCAATGTGTAAGAAGTAAACGTGGCATGACAGGTTTTAAAACCCTGCACTTGCAATAAAAGGCTTTCATTTTTCATTATCCTTTAGCTGTGATTTTAACTGAAATTTTATGTTTTTGTTGTCATTCCTGTTGACCAATTAACAGCAAATAAAAACGTTGTTGACTATGAGCAGCTGTTGAAGGTGACAAGGTCACAACTTAAAATGTTCCTGCATTTGATTTGTGTTGCATTTTACGACACGACCGGATACAAAACTGTTGCATAAAGTAAATTAAAGGATCAGGCAAAAATGTCAAACAATTTAAATTTAAAACTGCCACAAACTTTAAAAACTGAAATCTTCTTGCTTTAAATTAATAAAACTGGTAGTACAAACGAAGGAAATGAACAGTTCGTCAGGTCTGGCTACAGAATGCCCTATCTTGCCTCGTTAAAATGGCTTATTTGGGAATGTATTGACTTTAAATACCAACTTAGAATTATTTACGACACACTTTTTACTCGGCCATTGAGTCATCCATAAAAGTGTGATATTAGTGTGGAATTAATCCCAGACTAGTTACTGCCGTAGCATTTAAGCGCCGAAGAAATGCATTACGCCTGTAGTTCCTTCTTTGCACTACCATATGTGGCAAATTCTCTGTTAGGATATTATTTGTTGTTGGAAACGTCTACTAAGGGACTGTACATATGCAGCAACAGCGTAAAGTTTGGCAGAAATTACGAACATGCATTAAATATCCCTAAATTCTTTTCAGAATAATATCGATAGGCTGGTAAAAGAGTTGAAATAGACCGTTTTTAGATTTATGCGAAGATAAATTCGAATTTAACTAGCAAAGACTTTTTATCCATCATACTACCTAGACATTGTTAACAGAGTGAATTTTTCAGGCCCGATATCTCAAGTTCCAAAATTATTTGGGATATACCACTAATTGGGTTTTATTAGGGACACCTTAGGCTAAAATAGTATATAGTGGGATACCTGCAGCAGGTTCCAGTTTTCCACAATATCATCCTATCCATACATACATACATAATTGGACATTACAACCCTTCAGTCAGGATTACGGCCTAGCTTCTCACAATACTCATGTTGTGTGCCTTAATTTTATACTTTAGTGGCGACTTCTTCTCAGGAGATTTCTGCCAAAAACTCTGAGAGCAAATAAAATTGCCATGAAAAGTTTCTCAAAAATCTGTCGTTCGGAGCCCATTTTAAACTGTAGGTTCCACCACTCATGTAAAAAATTAACACACACAACATGAGTGGTGTGAGAAGCTAGGCCGTAATCCTGACTGAAGTGTTGTAATGGTCAATTATGTATGTATGTATGAATGCAATATCTAAACCATTAGAGAATGCTGGACAAGATCTTCTCAAAGCTGTGGAATTGCATAAATTCTTTAAATTTTCCATCAATTTTCAATCCAAATTTTCTTTATGCCTCTCATTGCACTGCAGAGGGTTGGATGCGTTGTATACATGTTAGAGTGTAATAATATGTTTTATGATATCGATTTTTTTTTGTATTACTTTTTACAATAAAAATGCAAATTCTGCAGTTAAAAAATTTTACGACATGAGATTTACATGTCATTTTATAAATATTTAATAAAAAGCAATTCTTATCTACCACCTGGGTACTGAATGCTGAGTAATCTACTCCGTTCTCCGTTCGTTTATGTATGTATTCTACTTGAAGTTTTCTTTAAATCATAAGTAGGATGAGAAACTTTTCATGTTTAAACTTTGGTTTGCTTTTAAATCCCTGATGTAATTGTCCTTGTCCAGCATAACAATTGCAGTTAGCTTAACTTGTAATGGGGTTTCTTAGTGATGGCCATTGTTGGCGGAAAAAACCGTAGAGCATTATCATCATAAGTATAAAAGGTTAAAGTTCAATTTTTATGCACCCATATACAGTTTTTATTTGCATCTTAATTTCACACTTTAATTTGCTTTATGTTGCTTTTTATTGGAATTACTTGTTGAACTAACAGCAAAGAGAGGAGAGAGAGATTGTGCTTCATAAATGGTAAAAGTATACGGATTTGATATCAAATGCTAATGGGGGCAAATGCTTCTTTTCATTGAAACACATACTAAAGTACTTTATTGGTTGTAACACATTGTGGTAGGGAAGGAAAGTATTAGCAGACAACTATTTTGTTGCTAAAAGCCAAGTTCATTTCAAACATCTATAAATGGTAGGAGTAGATATTTCACAATAATGTGAATGGACCGTTGGACTTGACATTACCTTAAAATGATAGAAGAGAAAGTACTTATTCATAGTGTTTTACCCTGTACAATTAAAAATTTCAAAAGGTACCAAATATGAGGTCAGTATTTCATAACTAAAAATTATGTTTGTGAAGATAGATTTTGAAATCAATTACCGTGGACGCAAACCAATTCAGTTGACAAAGCTATGTTATGTTACTTACAGAACTCTGTTAAACGAATAAATTAGGGGTTAAAAATAAAAACAGGAAAAAATATTAAATTCCTGTATAAAATTAGGAAAAAAGCCAAATTTGGTAAAATAAGTCCTATAGTTGATCATTCGACACCACATGGGTGCACAAAATGAATTGTTTTTAATGCACATTTAAGTCCCGTTAACTAAATTAATTTACAAACTCGAATTAATTCATGTCAGATCAAAAGATTGCTACTGTTGTTGTTGGGCCACAAGCCAATTTATTTTTAATTTCAAACGTAATTCATTATAAACATGTAGCGTGGTTCTTCGATTTCGTATAAAACACTCATAGGACCCATCTTTGCTATAGCTATAAACTTGTTCTTCTTCGTTTTATGAATTTAAAAGCGTATTGAAAGAGCTAATCACAGTACTGCACAGCAGTTTAAAATTGAATTTTATCGCCTAATTCTGCAGACGCGTGAATATCTAAGTATTTAATGAAATTGTACAAAAAAGTTATTGGGTTGCCCAGTTGGGTTTCTAATGTTTCTGGCTTTTCTTTGTTCTTAAAACTTAATAATTAGATTTCTCTCCTTTTGCTTTGTCCTGGTCCTTTTATTTTCTTCTTCTTCTATGCTTTGCGTAACAAACCTAATGGAAAATGTGAGTATAAAACAGAGAGAGAGAGAGAGAGAGAGAGAGAGAAGGGAACAGATTGAACGCAATGCGAACACGACTCCAAGAAATGAAATTTTATTGAAATAACTTGAAAGCATTAATTATGGCATTTGATTGACAATTTTTGTTAAATCCATTGCCAACGATTTTCATATCATTGAAATATTCTATGTATGTTTATCATAAACTGATACATATATTATGAACCTTTTGAAATGTTTTTGAACTTGTAATCAAATGGGTTGCAATACGATTTGATTATACAGTATTGTTCAACATCGAACGAACAATATTTGGGGTAGGCTTTTGTGAATAACATTCTAAAAAGTTACATTCAATTTCTGATTGGGGGTTTTCCAGATTAACACTTGCAACCGCAGTATAGTAGATAGTGTGTTGGCTTATTAGACGTAGGGCCACGGTTCAAGCCCCAGGTCAGACATCAAACAGAAATATGAAAAAATATTTATTCGGCGAAAATTTGTCGTTCGGAATCGACTTTAAACTGTAGGTCCCGCCACGCATGTATGAAATTAACGCACACAACATAAGTGTTGTGAGAAGCTATGTAGGTATGTACATAAGTATGTGTAATGTCTGGAACCATTTTGGCAATCGTTGGCATTTTATTTTTTTCTTTTTTATAAAAAAAATTTTAAATTGCGAACAACTAACTGCCTTCCAAATCATGCGGAACTGCTAGTAATACAGTACAATTTTGTCTTCAATTTCTTTTGATTCTGTCGCATCTTCTTTTCTTCCTGCGGAAACCTATCTCTTCTTCTTTTATCGGTGTATATAACTCGGTTTACGTAATCCACAATCGAATACCTTTCCTTAATAAGATTCTTTAGATAATGAACAGCATGATGTGTGTGAAGTTAGCTGCAATAGTTAAATTTTATTGCGGTGAATGTTATATTAACAGAGACTGTTAAGTTAACATAATTGATAAATTTGGAAAAGCGAAGAAAAAAACCTTGAATAATCACGAAAATTGAGATAAATTAGAGAAAAAGTGTAAGAAAGTCGAAGCTAAACCTTTGAATTTAGTCACAGACTACTCAAATAATAACATTCTGCTGTTAAGACACTTAAGAGTATATGGGAAAAAGAACTATGTATATATGTAAGGACTATAAATATGTGAAAATATTTTCGATATCACTACAACATTCTTGAACTCAAATTATCCTTCCGGATTCCTGATTATCCTTCTCAAAAAAAGTTTTCCTTATAAGAGTGACAGACTCGACGTAGAAGAATAAAAAAGAAAACTATAAGTACAGAAAATAATTCCAAACTAATTAAACTCTAATTTAAATTAATATCGTTAAAAAGACAAACTTCTTTTCAAAGAAGAAATAAAGAAATTGAAATCAAAAAATAGGAGAGACAAGTTAATCCTTAATTAGCTGAAACCGTAGCTATGCAGCGCCTAATAAAATAAACGAACAAAAAAAAAGTATTAAATTTTTATGACTTTGAAACATTTTCTTTTGAGCAAAAAAATAGGAATTCAAATTATAACATTCACTTGTTTGGGTTAATTTTACTTTTTTTCAGACAAAATATTCAAAAAAGAAAAAAATACCTCAATTTGCCTTACAATGAATAAAAGGCTCATTTTACAGGACTTCAGAATTATTGTTTTCTGTTTTATGTCTCTTTCTGATTTCAATTTCTTTTATTTTTCCATGAAATTTTGCGGCAGTTTTGTTTTCATTGTAATCTAAATGGAATTTTATTGCGTTGAATGTTGATTTTCCTGAAAAGATTTGCACAAACGTTGTGCCTTTAAATTCCTAAAAGAGCAGAGAAGTGAAAAGGGAAAACGGATACGAATTGAAACAATGGAATTGGGTGGTTAAATGGAAATATTCTTTATTTCTGGTAAAAAAAAAAAGATTCATATTTAGATAACCGTCATGGAAAAGTCTTTTCGAAACAGAATTTAAGCCAGAAATAATTCATTTTTCAACATGATTTGTTTTATGAAAGGATATCTTGAATGATATACGATTGTTAGTTAATTTTCCTTTTCCTACAACTTGATAGATTTTGGTTTTGCAAGTGACATAGTAACACAAATTGTAGGCATAAATGTAATCCGGGAATGACTAAGCCATAAACCATGACTAACCATATTCTGCAGACGCTGTTACTTAATGCGGTGGTTAAACTTGAAGCTGTTTCTCTTTTACTCATCCGTTCTCATATTCTAACGGTAATACCTGCTGTGTAAACTTCTATAATGCAGTTGTTCTTCTCAGTTCATTACCTCATTCCAGATCCTGCCTCTCCAAAAAAAAATTTTCTCCATATTCGTCCTGTTCGGAGGAAATTCCGTGCCTAAACCAATATTGTAACTCTTCTAACTGACACGCCCTATCCGGTTAGATTATCGTTCACTTCTATTTATCCAGGTGTAGCAGTGATTCATTTGTGGGTCTCCTTCTAAACATTTTCTCAGAAATATTTTTCTTCGTGAAACTTATCTACAGTAACATTGGAAACTCTAATCTATACTACCTTCCTTTCTTTCTGTTTAACTTTCTTTGTCTAAGAAATGTCTTTCTAAGAAAAGTGCCTCTACGAATTAAAATTCAGTTTGATTTTGTTATCGTATAATTATTTTCCACAGTATTTCCTTCAAATGTAATGGTAGTGTAGGAAGAAGAGGACAGTGGCATTAGACAACATATTGGATTGTGAATGAATTACTTAATATTCGGCATATGTTTTGTGAAAGCGAAATAAAAAGAGAAAAACGCTACAAAAATGTTATCAAATATCTTTGTGATATAAAAATATGTTTGTTTTTTACGATTAAAATACCAAAAAGAAATGCCTCTCAACACATAGAAATTTTTGGGTGACACTAAATTATTGTGAATTTTTAATATGCAGCATACGTTTACTGTTATAGAAAATGAAATCACGATAATAGCAGAATATATATGCACAGTATAAATTAACATCAACGATTGGGTGCGTTGATTTCCAAATGAATAACCGAATCTGCATAGAGTAGTCCCTTTATCAGTCTGTGAAACATACGTTCGACCTTCTTTAATAAGCGTTTAGTCAGCTGTCTCTTACGAATATGGTTTAATCTGTTTCTGTTACAACTTCTTTTTTTTTCCTCCACATTTTATTTTCATGTTGTCGTCATGCTTCTTTATGGGCATTGTTTTATATGAGTTTTGTTTTTGTTTTCTCACGCATATGTCTGTCATAGATGAGCAATATTTGTTTGCTTATTTATCCACGTTTTAATTTCAACTATTCAAACATACTCTCACATTTGCTCACACATACGCACGCCCTTTTGCGTATGTGTGTATGGGTGAGTATGTTGTGCTTCAGTATTTCTCATCTGCTACCATATGCTTGATCTGAGTACAAATGTTTGCGTTATACCCCCTGTCTTTTCTCTCTTATTTTTGCTTTCGTTTCATTTATTTGGTTTTTATTTCTTTTAAAACAAACAAATTGTGGAAGTAGAACTAACCACCTTCCACCACTTTTTTTGGGCTTGCTGTTGACATTCGAACTATGCTTCCTATTCATGCCTATTTAACGTGATATTCTTAATGCATTATTTTTTCTGCCCTTCCGAGCACCCTTAAAGTCAATATGTAATTATTCATCGTTATTTAATTTCTTTCTTCTTTTCTAATTTTCTTGTTGTCTGTTCCATTAATTTCATTTTCCAACAGGTTTATTTAGGCAGAAAAAATTTAATTTAAACTTCTTTCCTTTTTCCCTTTAAAAGTTTCATGTTTTCTAATTAATATTCATTAGACGCGTGTACATACATACATACTTGTCAGCATGAGAACACTGAAGAAAAAATAAGTCAAAAGACTTGACATAAACTTTACAAAAGAGCTGAAAATCAATAATGGAAAAATTTAATATAAAGAAATTTAATATAACAGTTAAGTTAAAGAGTGACTCCATATTGCTCTCAACAAACTGTCATTTAGCCCTTTAAGCCGAGTAACAGCAAACAAACGATCAAAGTATTTCTTTAAAATTCCGTGTAATGAAATGATTCTAGTGATCTAAAACACTTCAGATATGTATGGAGACTGTGTTCAAAAACAATGCAAGAAGAAAGTGTTGAATGCGCTAAGCTTATAGACACAGGGAAATAATGTTGTCTCTCTCGATTAATAATATTTTCTGGTCACCTTCTACCTGAACTTTATGCCCAAACTGATTGATTACAAAACCAAATAAACTCTGTCAGTCCATTCATTCGTCATCGACATGTGATACGAAATATTTAATTTTATGTACTTCATTGAATGAAACAAACACTGGACACCTATGCGTATAAGTAGTAGAAATGGAATAAAAAAAAGTCTACAAAAACATGAAAATTAATCATACGCCTTCAATGTCATAAAGATTCGCAATTATTAAGTCATAGACGTGAAACTGAAGCAACAATTTTCATTAAATCAATGCAAGACAATAAAAAATGTTTTTCCTAAATTCATATTATGAAATATGAATGAATAGACATTCATTCAGGAGATTATTGCTAAAGGAAGGAGAAAGGAAGAGAGTATCGCACATTAATGGCATAACACACATGATAAGGCACGTGATGATAATGCCATTGAACTTTAATGGCATTTCAGCAATGAAACAGAAATAAAAAATATTAATAACAAGGTTATCTTGTTGCAAACACAAAATACAAAATACAACAACAAAAACAATACAAATACTAATAATTCTGAATACTTAAAATCCATCGAACTTAAGAAATGTCATTAACTTGTGTTTTTCCTCTTTTTTTTTAATTTGCACCCAAACAAAAAACAACAACAACACTTTAATCTAACTTTAATCAACGTTCTGTTAATTTGTTGTTAAAATATACAAATTGCGACAAAATACGACGCATTTTAAAAAGTTTGTCTCTTTCAATTTCTAATTGAAACATTTTCGCATCTGTTTACCTTCAAACGTAATTGTTTTATTCTTTATTTCTCTTTCTCTTTTTGGGACGTAAATCATTATGAAAATTAATAAGAACTTCATTATGCTGTGTAACGAATGGAAAAAACATCTGGAAAAATTAAATCCTATGGAATATATCGTTGTTATCGTTGTTGTAGCTACGTTACGTCTCCTTTCACTAAATGCGCAATTATGCTCAAAAATATTGTACAGAACGTATTTTGATTTCATTATTTTCATATCATCACGTAGATACTTTCCCAAATAAACAAAAAAAAATAGAATTTTTTTTTTCAGTGTCATGTGAAATACACAAGGAAAATTAGTTTGTAAGTCATAGCTTTGAGGAACACTGATAGTTTTCATTGCCAATCTACTCCTACAAGAGAACTTTATTGGCACCGTATGCGATTGCGGTTATTCTTCTATGTGGCTTTTGTGTGATGGCTGGTTATGGAAATAGACATACAGAAAGCTTGTTCAGATTAGTGAGACTATCAATGTACTGAGCACTGCTTGTTAACAAACATTACTCTCTACTCTATTCTGAATATTATCTACATGGAATGACGTTCCTCGTTGCGATATCTAATTTGCCTGGCTGCTCTTTAAGCCACTACACGTCTGTGATAAACTGCTATGATAGTTATCTGAAAGAAAATCTTAAAACGGTTTCAATACAAGCTTATTGATGTGGTAAAAATATCTCAATAACAGTCAAATGGTTAAGAAAATTGTAAAGTTTATAAAAATGTTTGCAAAATATCTAATTTCGCACATTAAGCTTTGAATAATACAGCGGAACTCGATTATGGGTCCAACTCTTAATCTTACAAAATTTTATCGAACGATAATGAGCAAATCTTTAACACTTTACTTACTTACTTAATTGATTATTCCAGCACCTTATTCAGCATTACGATTTAATTTCTCATGTTAACTTTTTTCTAATTAAATGGCGGGCCTACAGTCGGCTCCAACTGATAGATTTTTGAGAAACTTTCTAAAAAACTACCCTTTTTATATACCTCTCTCTGTAGTTAAGTGAGATCTAACGCAACAATATGGCAGGAGTTCTCAATCACATCATGGCAACAAGGACACAAAGGCGTATCAACAGAACAAACGGAATCTTGGTTTAGTCCCGCATAGAGCGATGTCACACTTTTTAGGGTGACCACTGACCTATACTACTAACATAACATACATACACACATACATAATTGGCCATTACAACCCTTCAGTCAGGATTACGGCCTAGCTTCTCAACACCACTCATATTGTGTGCGTTAATTGTATACCTGAGTGGCGGGAGCTACAGTTTAAAGTCGACTCCGAACGACAGATTTTTTGAGAAACTTTTCATGGCAATTTTTACTCTCAGAGTTTTTGCCAGAAATCTGCTAAGAGGAAGTCGCCGAAGAAATATTTTCATATTTTCTTTTTGATGTCTGACCTAACTTAATCCAACTTAAGCCAAAAAAAATTATTTTGAAACTTTTTGTTGTTTAAGTTTATTAAATCTACAAAATTTTTCGTGTGTACAATTACATACACAATCCTTAGTAACAAAGAATTATTTTCTGACCTGCTTTATCTGTTTATTTCCGTATTAGAAAAACTCACGAAAAATAACGTTTTTGATGATGCTTTATTTCAAACAGTGCAAAGCGGAGCAGGAAATTATTCAACATTTTCAATCAGTGCCAGTCATTGATTTGCTGTTAATAGTGCGGGAATATTATTTTTAAATATTTATTTGTGGATTTACTATAAATTTTATTATAATATCTGTTTGAGTTATTGCTGTTGTTGTTATTTTTTCTGGGTTGTTGTATATTTTATGTATGTGCCTGTAAATGTATGCATGTGTTTGTGTTATTTAGCTTTTATTCTATCATTTCCTTCATGTCTTTGCTATCTTATCTATTGATTTTCATAAAAATCTGTTTTATTTTCCCAATATCTCGTCGCATTTACAAATTTGCTACCAAACTAAGAAGAATAGAAATAAGCTGAATTTTTTAATAAATAAAATAGCCGAAGCCGGGTAATGGATTTTATTATTTAATACTTTCTATAGCTGGTGTGAAAATTTTAATTAAATACAATCGATAACTCTATAACTGAACCTATTTTCTTACATCAAATCCATCACAATGCACTGTTTTAATAGGGGATTTCCCCTTAATGTTGGTTGCTATTAAGCAAGTACAATACTTCGTAACCACAAGTGGCGGGACCTACAGTTTATAGTCGACTCCGGAGGACAAATCTTTTGAGAATCTTTTCAATTTACTCTGAGACTAAGTTTTTGCGATAAATCTTGCTTTATCAGCACAACACCAGTGTGTTTTTTAGTGTTTCGACTGAAGCACCGAACATTTTATTGAAAGGCTTTCCTCCATGGTGTATCGTTTTGGGGCAAATGATTCTATATGAAGTGGCCGTAGTCTAGTAGGTAGTGTGTTGGCTTATTAGGCGTAAGGCCAGGGTTCAAAGCCAAAACGAAAATATAAAAAAATATTTCTTTGGCGACTTTCTTTCAGCAGATTTCTGGAAAAAACTCTAAAGTTTCTTAAAAATCTGTCGTTCGGAGTCGACTTTAAACTGTAGGTCCCACCGATCATGCGAACACATACAATATAAGCGATGTCAGAAGCTAGGTCGTAATCTCCTAACCGGGGGGTCGTAATGACCAATTACGTATGTGTGATTCTAAATGAAAAAAAAATTTTTTTTGTATTTTATGTGAAAATAATTGGATTTCTTTTAATTATTATTTTTTTACATTTTGAATTTATTAAAAAATTAAAGTCCTTTCAATAACAAGAAAAAATAATTTTAAAACATATTCCAAAACAATTTCTTAAAGTCTTAAAGTGTTCTAAAAATAGAGGAAAAATAAAATAAAGTACAATTTAATGTATAAATATAATTCATTAAAAATATAAAATACCCACGTATTTAAAGTAATAAAAAGTGTGTCAAAATATAATTCTGAACTGAATTCCAAGGAATTCTTTCAAAAGAAGAAAGTAAGAATTATTCATAAAGACATGAAAAAAAATAAACTGAAATAAATCTAAAAGTCGATTACAACCGACCATATGTCACGCTATACGAATGTACTGTACTTTTGAAAGCTCTGAAATACAGCAGTTGATCTGTGGCACTTTTTTATCACAGAAACGTTCAATTATGATTGAGTAAAACTTGTACTTGTAGCCAATCGGTTACATACATAATTGGTCATTATAAACCTTCAGTCAGGATTACGACCTAGCTTCTCACACCACTCATGTTACAGTTTAAAGTCGATTCCGAACGACAGATTTTTAAGAAACTTTTTATGGCAATTTTAGTTATTCTCAGAGTTTTTGCCAGAAATCCGCTGAGAGAAAGCAAAACTGATCACCATCACAATATTTTTGTCTATCAATTACAATAGTGTAGAGTATAAACAAGTTGTACTGAAGTCAACAACTTTAAATTCTTGTCTACAGCAGCAAATCCATCCCCATATGTCCCCCTAAGTAACTTGTCTGACTAACTGACTTATTTAAACACTAAAATTCGCTTTAAAGTGTACACAAACGCCCACATAATTTGATACGCGAATTTCATGTTTTCATGTAAACAATTTTTATTTCGAAGCTAATGCAGGAGGTCTTAATATTCTATATTTTATGCACATTTTGTTATAATCATGTGCCCCATAATTATGTGTGAACAAAATGGTTGGGAGTAAAACATATTTAATTTTTGTTGTAATTAAATTTAAATTATTTTCATTTCCTAAAAGTAAACTAGTGTTACAATAAACCCTAGGGCTAGAGAGTGCATGGGAATGTGTCTTTTGTTGCGAGAAAATAAATACAAGTGTTCTAATACTCCCAGTTTAAATACACATTCCCCTAATTCCACTTCTCTTAAACACACACACATATATGTATGTATATTTACTGTTATCAAAAAAAAATGGTGTCAACAGATATTACAGCCTTATGTTTATGGCAAATTGTAAAATAAATAAAATAGAATTGAAGACGGACACAAAAAAATAGTCACGCTTTAGCATGTCTAGGTAAAACGATGTCAGCAACAGCAATAACGACAGCAAAACTTTCAATTTCAATGTTATAATCTACACACAGAGAGTGTGGACGCCAACCAACCAAGCAACCAACCAACCGAATTGAACCTTTAACAATGAGAATGTGGCTAAAATACTATGTGTTAACTTTATTTACCTGGATTATTCGTTTGTACCATTTTCATGTTGAAAAATGAAAACGTTTCTCTTGTTTAAATTTGTTTAAAAATTTTATTTTATTTTTTTTTTTCAATTTATTTATTTGCCTGTTAAATTATTTCATTTAATAACTTTTTTAGCTCTTAAAAATATTTGTATACTATACACATGCACACACACAAACACTTTTAAACACTTTTTAACTTCTACAGTATTTATAATATATAAGGTTATACTCTCCTTTCGAGAGAGAGAAAGTGACGTGTTAACGGTTTCAATACTCGCCAGCAACTGTTTAAAGTGATTGTAAAGTTACCGTATTGTTGGCTCTGTATTTTTTTTTTCTACTCCTTTTCCTTTCATTAGGACATGCTCAGTTGTATTATTCTCTCTCTCTCTGTATCGTTTTCTCATTGTTTTGCTAAAACTAGGTTGTTTATGTTGTTCTTTCTTACTTTCATTTTTTCTCATTCGGGTAGGTTATGTGTGCTATTGATGTACCTATGCATATGGGTGTGTATGTATGATGGTATTCGTTATGGTTTCGCCATATTTGTTTACATTGTCCACGTCACTCCTGATGTTTAACATTGTGTGTATGTGTTTATGGGTTTTTTCTCTCTCTCCATAGTTTTTTTTCTTGATGGGATTGTAATGACCGCACAAATATTTGTTGCTTTTGTTATGGTTTTCTCAGCTCTGTGAACAACCGTTACAAATCATTTTATACAGTATTAAACAGCAATAGAGAGACTTGTTTACAATTGTTTCTTTTTTTTTTTTTTTTTTTTTACGAATAATTCGTGAAAACAGTGGAACAGAAGTAATACTTAAAAGCTAAAATAAATGCAATCCTTTAAAGTGGTAGAAATTTAACAAAATAAATCAGTTTTGTGCCATATTTTAAGGTAAAAGGATAAATAACCAAGATTGGCGAACCTTTCCTCCTTACATAGTAAGGGCACACTTACCCCAGATTTCTACCCATTGTGATGGCACAAACCCATATCCAATCTGAGGACCAAACAGTCCAAATGGGAAACTAATCCGATATCTAAATAAGTCGCGAATTAAGTAAAATTTATTTTACATATTTCTGTCACATACATATTTCTGAAACACAGCTGCTGCATGACAAGAGTACGGCACGCCTCTTCAGATACATCGCTCTTCAAGAAATCATTCCGTAGAATCGCAATGTGCGGTGGGTAGATGGCTACGCTTTTTAAGGAATCCTCCATGCATAAGAACTGGAGACTACTATTCCTGGTTATATGGTTTGGGACCAGTATGAGAATTACCTTTGAATACTCCGACATATCTCTTGAAAATCACCTGTTCAAATAAATCAATCGATCATCACAATCATTGCAGTGTGCAGTGTGGCAGCAGGATACAAAAGTCTAATATCAGAACTCTGGGTAGAAAAACCACAGCTTACTCCGTCTAACATTTCCAAAGTATATATCAGTAGTCCCTAGTTGGAGTTCTAAAGTCAAATCTCCATAATAAGAAGGTATAAATAGAGCGATGGGCAAAGTGTCAAAATGTTACCCATCGGTATTAGGCTAAAAGTTTTAAAAAAAGTGAGCGTTTATAGACACCTTCTTTTATTTATTTAAATATTATCCCTCCAGGTGAATTTGAGGACAAAAATAACATGCAAATACTTTACCCTCATTAATAGTTGGACGCCATTGAGGACCGACATTTACTAATTCCAGATATCCTGTATCATCTGGTTTGGCACCCCAAGGAAAGGATGTGGGAATCCAAACTTAATACCAAATAAAACCGACATCTTCAATTATTCCACAACGATATTACGTAGAAGAGGCGAGAGACTTCCACCCACTAATAGAGGAAGTGTGGAAGCGTTGCTAGAGCCTTTTTTTTTTGTTGAAGACACCTTCTACATCGATGGAGGCTATTAGTGAGAAACGTCTATTCGAGAAATTCTCAAGTAACTTAGTGTAATCTCAGTGAACCTTCGGAGTAGGCATATCGAGTGCTGCTAACGAGAGTAGAAAGGTAGTTTGAGGCATGAAGCACACTAAGATTCTTTGCAGTGGTTGCCATATCTCTTTCCGTTTAACAGAACTTAAGGATACTTTTAAAACAGGCACAAACGATGATCTACAGCTAACAAATAATGCAGATGTATTGTAGTCAGTGTAAAAGAGCTGATAGCCCAAAATAAGGATGCCCTTGCACAAATTAAAAGTGACTTACTGAACAGACGGCTCCATACTAGTGCGTTCACAACTACTCGGAAAATTTGCATCGAAAAAGTACGATGGTACCAAAAAAAAAAGGGTTTATAAGGCAAATTAAGTGTTCTGACTGAAGCTTGCAAAAAGAACTTATAGATGTTTAAGCATATTTTCTAATATTGAATTTTTTTAATAAAACAGCATAAATAATTTATTTTTTATAAACAATAACATATATTTTCCATTTATTTCGTTCTTTTTTGTTTTTTTTTTTTTTATTTATACATTTAAGTAATCATATATGTTGTATATATATTTAATATATTTCTTGTTCTAATTTTTTTTTACAATATCTGTGAATTCTTTTTATTGTATTTTTATTAAGTATCTTTCATTTTAATTTTAATTCTTTTAAATAATTTGTGTATAACAATATATGCTTTCTATATTTATCTATTTGTATATATATGAATTTATATAAATATGTGTATATTGTATATGTATGTATATAATAATTATAATTGTATAAATAATTTATTTGTTTATTTTTCTTCTTTCATTTTTTACTTAAACGTAGAATATGCACATATTTTTCTGAGTGTAAAAGTAACGGTAAACGTCTATGTTGTTGTATTGTTTATTGCATTTAAAATGTACTTTGTTTGTATGTGTGTGTGTATAATGATTCGTTTTCTATTTCATTTCTACTGCGTTCATTTCATTTAATACTCCTTTAATTGTTTCCCTTTTCTGGTAATTTTTCGTTTGTGTTGAATTTCTATTCTCCTCTTTTTTAATTTTTTTTTGTTTAATTTATAATTTTTAATAAATATTGCAACTCATATAAATATACAATATATATGTATAATATTTTTTATTTGTTTTGTTTTTGTAACACATGACAAAGTTTATTTAAACCATAACAATTTTAGAAACTCTTTTTTGTTTTCATTTACTGAAACTCTCATTTTTTTTTTGTGGTTCGTTTAGTTTTTTTTATTTTTCGATTAAATTTTGATGAAATGATACAAAAGAAAATAAATAATAAGTCTGACTTTAGAAGACAGCAAGAGCTTAGAACTTCAGACATGAGTTTCAACCCATCAACCAATATGTATTAAATAGTATACTTCGTTTTCTTTTCTGGCTTAAATAATGCCTTTACTCTGCCTTTATTCCGCCTTTCGCCTTTATTTGCGTTCTTTTGTGGAAAAAATTTAATTCGGATAGGATATATCTTGTTCTTTTCTAATAATGTTGCCCTAAAAGTGTGAAAAAATGCAAAATATTTGACCCTCAATTTTATTAGAGGCTTATTAAGTGCAACATTTCCAAAATTAAATTAAAAAATAAAAAATATCTAAAAATAATTAACAAAATAAAAACAAAACCTAAAAAAGAAAATTTTAAATAAATCGATTGAAAAGTATAAGCAAAAATATATGAAACTTGTAATAATTTTAAATAATACGATATTTTATTATAAGATTCACACAAAATAATATAAATTGTTCCTCTTATAAATTATATACACCTGTATGTATGTATATACTGTATTTTAATAGTAGTGGTGATAATAAAATTTTCTTTGAAAATTCTTTTTCAACATTTCTTTTATAAAAAAGTTTTTAAAAATAAACTTTTTGAAATAAAAAATTTTAAACCAAATACAAAAACGTTATTATACAATAACTATTATAACTGTTCTTATATAATTTTATTATATATTAAGCGTCGGTATATGTAAACATGTATTCCATTTAATTTTTTTATATAATTTCTACTTTAATTTGCGTCTATGTATGTATGGATATAAGATTATTAACTTTTTATTCACATACATATATACTATATGTACGGTGTATAAATATTTTATGCATTTATGTATGTATATATATGTTATATGTAATAATATTTTTGTTTGTTTATCTACATTAATAAATAATTTAGTTTTCTTTTCTCTTTGTTTTTATTTTATTTTATTTACTAATAAATTTTCTATTTATGTATGTATGTATATAGGTTTTCCCTTTTTATTATACATATATGTTTATTGTATTTATAAGTATTATGTATATATCAACTTTATATATGTATGTATACATATAATTAACGTACATATATTTTGTTTTTAGTTTTACTTTTCATAGATATTTGCTTGTCATGGTAAAAAAGCAATAAATTTTACATTGATTTGTAGTTCTTAAATATTTTTTTGAGTTTCTTTTTAAAGTATTTCAAACATTTTATATAGAAAATTTCAATCTTAGTTTTCTTTACTTTAAAGCTGAGTTCTAAAATGAAACATAAAAAATTAAAAAAAAAAATCCTTTTATAATAGACTTCTCTGCTTCTATTTGATTTGTGTATTGTTGATAATTATTTATGTATTTAACAATAATCTATAAAGAGGTAATACAATACATTGTTATGTATACTTTTTAAGTTTTCATTTTAATATTGTATTTTGAAACGTCTATATGTATGTATGTTTGTATTTCTGAATATTTCTATGTTCTTATATAAATATGTATGTATTTTTTATGTTATTTTTATATTTATGTATATATTTATGTATAAATATATATGTATGTAAATGTAGGTACACAATTAATTAACAAACGTTAACAATAAAATATATTGTAATTCTTTTTTTTTTTTCAATTTCTATTCATAATTTATTTCGTATTTATTTCTTACTTTATTTTCATTTGCATTGTTTTGACATACTTTGCCTTTAGAATTTTAATTAAAGTTTTTTGTTTCTTTCTTAATGAGAGAATTTATTATTGCAGCATAAATTTTGTACTATATTCTGCACAGAATTTGAAAGCTCCATTAACCAATAGATTCTCTTCGAAACGTCAGTATCAGTCTATATTACCGTAATACCGGAACTCAATTCACCTTTCCATGCCTAGCTAGTGAGCCTTTTGCCAAATATAGTTGTGTTTGGACTTTGTTTTAAATTAAAATGAGTTCAATGCGAGACAATCTCCAATAGGCACCAAATCAACGGAGCATTAGAAAATTATAAATTTCAGTTACTGACTTCATTTTATTGGCCTTTATATGCATTTAGGTAATATTACGGTTATGGTTTTCGCATCACCCGTGTTGTGTCTATTACCTTACACGGCAATAAGTTTACTGCCAGAGCTTTTGTTAAAAGGTTGCTGAGAGATGGTGATACTTTTCATATATTTTGTGCCGTTAATGCTACATTAGGAAAAAGGAAAGATTTTTCTATCATAGCTGGAAATATTCAAGTGCATAGGTGTATTAACTTGAAGATTTTACACTAGTTTTACTGGGAGGCTTAGTCTCATTGGCAACAGAAAGGTACGTGCAATATTACTAGACTATGCAGGACACGTATGAACAAGAAGAAGACTGACTCACTCCTGTTCCTCAATCATATTGCCATCCACAATAGCGATTCTTACGTGCTGCTGTGCTTTTGATAGGCATACCCAAAAAGAGTCGGCATTACGACTAATGACTTCTGCAGGAACTATAGGCCTAAGGAAAAAAAACAGACTGTCTTTCACCTCATGGGTCAGTTACCTGCTCTTGGCATAAAGAGATGGATGGTTTCTGACCTTGAAATTTCTAATACCTTTGACCGAGCTCTCTAATATAAAGATTGCTGCAATAGCAAGATTTATTTTGAACTCGGGACAGCTTTCTCTAGGGAATGGTTGACCACTGGGTGGAATTAATTGTAGTATCACAATGACCCCAAGTGCTGGCCTAAGTAGGGCCTCTTTCTTCAAGGGGTAGTCTGCCACCTTAGCTCACCTAACCTAAACTATTCGATCCAACTATTATAGTTCCATACTAAAAATTAAACGATTATTTAGTACTTATATTCATATTGGAGCTGATGGTGATTGTATCCAAACTCACATATGTACATATATAATTTATGTGTTAACGAAAGCAGTAGAGCACAATTTAAATCTCAATTTAATGCAACAAAGATAAGGATCTAAGGCCAAATGGAATTTATGACAAAGTTAACTTGCTTCTAAAATCAGCAAATGCAAGTCTTAATCAGGCACTCCCCATTCTACCTAAATCTAGCAGACATGTTAAGACGTGGTATTCGGTTCCATGAAATGTCAAAAAAATAAAATTAATGTCACGGCATTGCCTGGAAGATCATGATGCCTCATATCTCATATTTTAATGATTTACCTGTAAAGTCATTATCTAACAGGGCATTCTGTCGAGGGAGTCATAAGCTCTGGACCATTGATGCATGAAGTAATTTAAAAAATATAAAAATAAATTTGATTGTATTCTTCGGAATATCAGAAATTATCTGTAGGAAGATTTTCTATGACGACAGTGCTTTTTACAGTATGTTCCCATCATCTTGGCTAAATAACCTGTTGACATGCCGAATTTTGTACGATAAGAGCATAACAGCAACAATACAGTATGATCTGTATTTTCACCCTTCCAAATTGATGTGTTGACAAATACGTAGCTGTGAAGTTCTGTGCAAATATTCTACAAAAGATTGAAGAATTATTTTTGTTTTCTTGAAAAGCAGAAGGTGGGAACCAATATCTGCAGTTAATTATATTTTTCTTCTTTTGTTTTTTTATACATATTTAGAATGGTTTGTTTCATGTTTTCTTTTTTTTTGTTGTTGTTTTTTTTTGTTTTGTTATTTAAAATGTGAATTTAACAGATAAAAAAATCAATCCCAGCCGTTTTCTATACTTTTTGTTGTTGTTGTTGTTGTTGTTGTTGTTATTAAGAAACTGTAATTACTATGCAGATATTACAGATATTTGTTATTGTTGTTATTGTTAAAGTTATTTGTAAAACATTACATTTCCTCAATACAAAATGCGAGTCAAATCTAATACGACGTGCGATGATATGCATTCTTCTACAAGTGAGTGAGAGAATCTTCACTAAATTGTGGTAATTATTGACACTTATTGATGCATGATACTCCTACATGGGTTGAGTTGAATTTTCTACTTAGTTTTGTTGCAAAATGTATCTACGCTTTTGAGAGAGTGTTGCTTCAAAATATTACTTTTTGTGTTGATTTTTAATTTTCTAATTTTTTGGTTTTGTCAATGAGTATTAACGCTGTTATTGTTGTTGTCTTGTTAACAAATTAAATGTATATGTATGTATGTATGTGTAGATTTATAACATTTCTAAATTTATTTATTTTCAATTATTGTCTGCAATTGCAACACCAAACTACGCGACAATTGCAATATCGATTGGGCGTTATGACGCTCAGCCATTTCTGAAAATTTTTAATTTTGAACGTGAAATTAATTTTTAATTAAATTGAATTTGAATTAAAGCACAGTTTTATGCTTACCATTAAAAAACTTGATGACATCTGTAAAATCCATGCTATTCGATAAGATTATATCACGATAAGTTTCCAGTAGCGCCAATGCCAAGAATAAAACAAAATGTCCTGAGGCCACATGTTTAGCTGCCCATATTACTTCCCAGGTGGCAAAAACATCATCGTATACCAGTTCACGTTTAAAGTCCAATAAAAACCAGCGATAACAGAAATAAAAGTGAGTATAATCACCATTCGAATCCATTAAATCATACATTTCCGAATCCAAAATTTGTATAAGTGATCTATGTATGCAAGCATGTTGAGAACATTGAAATGTTCACATTTTACTATTTAGAAGAAAGGAATCTTTCTGTCTCTTACCTCATATTGGCAAAATGCATATCCATGGCTCCGCCATTGGGAAAGTTTTCAATCATGCGCTCCATTAATTTACAAAAACAGCCATAAGTTAGGGCTTCATCATCGAAAATTACCAACAAGGGGGCAACCAAATCGCACATGCCCTGCATATAACCCACTTCCAAGTGTTCCCAAACGTAACTAAAAATACAACAGGAGAACACTTAATGAACACACTGAATAGCTTTTCCATTGTACATCGATTTTTACTGAACACTGTTCACTTGTTCACTGTACAAAACTGAACAGATATGGCTGAGTCAATTAGCTATAAACGCTTCCTCAGATATTGATCTGACCCTAACATTGAACCCATATTGGGTACAGTTACAGTTACAGTGAGACGTTGAACACTATTTTAAACATTTTTAGTGAGTTTAATCACACAATCTAGAAACAATCTTCAATCATAATTTTTAATTTTCATGCACTTACGTGGTTATAACGTTTCTTAACTTGTCCAAATTCTCATTGGCAAAATACCAATAATTACGATCACAGCGCTGGACATCCTTTTCGATTCGGTGTAAATTTAAAGCGAAATTCTCCAAGAATTCACACTGAAAGCAAAATTTCTAAATTAATTTCTCAACCTACGTAACAATTCAGGAAGCACACGCGACTTACGCTATAGACACCGCCATTGGAACTTGCCGGTGAAACACAAGCCGATTTGGGTTCTTGTAGAGCATCTAACGATGCCACAACCGTGATGTCCTCATTCATGGGTGAAATGAGACTCGTCTTACGGGAAGTATCTTCGGTGGGTTCATCGGCTGTGCACTCCAAAGCATCATTGGATGCTGCTTCGGTGATAATAACTGCATGAGTCATTTTACTCATTTCGCGAACGTCCTCAACGCTATGATATTTACGTACAGATCCATCCTCTTTTGTATTTCCATTGGTCTGTTCAATTTCGTTCATTTCCAAAGCCTCCATGGCTTCTTCCTCTTCTTCTTCTTCTTCGGGCTTTTGTTCAAAGTGCTGTTCCTCTACAGTGTTCGGTTCACTGAAAATCTCAACAACACTTTCCTCTACAGGTACACCATTGTCGTGGGCCATCTCTAGCATTTCGGTAAATTCATTACCTACCGTTTCGTAAGAGGACGTAGAAGGAGAACTTTTTATGCTCAGCAGTAGTAGGCCACCCTGTTCAGGTGTTAAACCTGCCTCTGGCTCTGATTCGGCAAAACAGTGTTCTTGCAAAGAAAGGGGTTCGTTTTCCTCAACATCACAAACAACATGAGCAGGTTCATCGATAGCCATTTCCAGATAATTGTCTTTAAATGCCTTTTGTGACTCTACAACTGAGTCTGGATCTTCAGTTTCCAAGCAGTCCTTACTACTTTCGTTTACCTCTAGGGCTTCTTCTTCTTCTCCCTCTTGATCATTTTGTTCATCCTGCTCTTTAACTTCGTTGTCTTCTTCTTCTTTTATTGAGTTGGTAATATTTTCCTTTTTCAAAAACTCTTCCTCCTCTTGTTCCATTAGATCTTCTTCATCTTCGCAATTGCCTGAATCTTTTTCTTCCTGAATGCCCATCATTATGTCATCATCGAAGTCCATGCCAGGATCAGAAATATCAGAGAAATCATGTTCGTCAAAAACGTCATTATCCATATCGCCATTATCCAATTCGGTTTGACGCAATACATGTTTACCCGTCACCTGGTTACCATTGCGTTTATTTTCAGCCGAAATTTTGGCCAAAGCCTTGTCATTTTTCTCTTTCTCTCTTTGACGAACAATAGCCTCCACTGCCAACCATTCACTCATGGTGGTTTCGTAATAATGCTTGTTGGTGTCATCCAACTTTTGGCGCTCCTCAATGGTGGAACCGAAACTAGAAAGAAGAAAAAAAACTTTTGTTAAAAAGTACCATTGCAAATAGGTACCTAATTCTAATATCATACCTGTAATGGCCCAATAAATATGGCCAAACTTCTTGACGAATATCATGAACAATGCCACCGAAATAGACCAAACGAAACAGCTCTTCTTGGCTAGATATGATACCATTTGCATGTAAGGCCTCCCATTTTTCTTTCGTCAAACCGGATTCATTGGCAGCCACTGAAAGAATTTTTTCTTTTTTTTAATTTGAAAAATTTAAGAAAAATTGTTATGAACTTACAATCGGGAGTTATACGCCCATTTACCAATCCCGACAAATGCGTTCTTACGGTTGATAGGTGTCGACAATAGGCCAGCCATCCATAAAATGCTCGTGATATAATTTGACGTCTCATGGTTGAACAAACCAATTCTATACTCGCCGTTTGACTTGCCTGGATCTATAACAGTAAAGAGGGAAATTCTTACAATTAAAGTACCATATTCGAAAAGGTACAAAAAGGTACTTATGTAGTAAAAAGTAGTTATGTATTTAGATCATTTTGTTTAACTCCTCCACATAGAAATTATGGGAAGCCACCAGAACACAGAACTGATGAGCTTCGTCATAATGAAGTTGATTTAATCAAACTTTTAAAGGGGAACAAAACTACATACTGAAGTACTTACCAGTGGTGGCTCAGTAGTAGTACTTTGATCCATGGATAGACTTTTGCTCGAACAATCGCTACTTCCGGTGGTGGAACAGCTTCCCAGATGTTTGCGCCTAGGGCTAGTGCGTCCCAGTTCCAAAATAGGATGAGTAGCCACTTTACCAAAAAGAAAAAAAACAACCAAAATTATTACTTATTTAGGTCTTAGGCTGTGATATCGTATTCAAACTTACAAAATTCTTCATGTTGACTTTTGCTAACAACTCGGAAGACATAATCGATGGGTGTTTCATCAGCCGATTCCATAACCGACGGTAATATACGACGTCTAACGCTCTTGGGCCAAGGAAACATTTTTCCTATGCCTCTCTGAGACCACAAAGGTGGATCTAGTTGACCGTGAGGCAAAAGACCCGTTTCCAAACAACTTAGAAACGATTGCAAATGGCCACCCTCGGGAAAATGTATCGGTGGCCTTTGAACGCCATCTTGTCCCACAAGTATTATAGTGCCGCCCGTATCTTCGCCACGATTCTGATGACAATGCACGTAAACAATTTCATCGACATTGATATTGAGAGCAAACGTCCAATACGAACTCATGTCACTGCCATCGGCATCCGTATAGCCGTTCATCAATTGATTCGGTGTCCATTTAATAGTCAATGATTGCACAGTTTGATGAAGACTCAAATAGCCAGGCATTGGCTCGGCAACATCTTTCTGTTAGAGTGTAAGAACAATGTTGTTAAGAAAGTATGGAAGCGCATAAATCCCTTGCTATACGTACCGGTAATACGAGTACATTATTTTTGCCATAAAGTAGTGTGGTACGCGAATTCTGATGAAGAGATTCTACATAATCTTTGGCCACACTGGCCGGTGAACTGGCCTTAAAAGAACCGCTACTTGTATCCTCCGAACTGGTGTGTAGACTACGTTTAAAATTAATTATGGGACGATGACAGGTGGGCGGAGTACGATTGCCCGAACTTATGCGGTGTCTTTGGACCTGAAAATAAACCCAAACAGTCCTAAACACACCGCAGGCATAAATGATTTACTCTTCTAGCACTTACCAATTCATCTGCTGGCGGATCGGACCAATAGTGATCAGCCGTTTTGGCTCTGGTGAACTCTAAAGCACATGGTCCCACCAATAGTGAGCTCAGTATGGAACCATAATCCGGATCTGCGACCAGCGCATCTCGATCATAGTAATTATTTGCATTGCTCACCAAATGCTCGATGATTTTCGCCAAACGTTTCTCGTACAGAGCCACACGTATCCACAGGTACCTTGTGAGTAAAACGAGCTTTGTTAGAGCATTTTTCTGTCGTGAGAAAAATCAGTCGTTAAGCTGGCAATACTCACTTGACAACCGGACTTCCCGACGATGAACTAATGGACACTGTATTAATCGTTGTCACCGAACTACTGCTGCCTTTGCTCAACAGTTTAGGCTTAATAATACTATCGCTGCTCGAAGAGGAACGTTTACCCGCCACCGTCGTACTCTCATTGGCAATTTCGATTTCTAACAAACGACGGCTCACATAATCGGCCTCTGGACAGGTCTTGGCTATTTTCTGTATTAGAGCGGTCGTTGATGATGTTTTGAACAGACCCAAGGCTCTGCGACGCAGACCATGACTGAGACAAGCTTCCACTGCACCGCACAACGATGTAATGGAACTACTTTCCTCGTGTATGTACTTTTTGGTAACAGCTTCTTCCATCAGCTGCTTCACTTCTTTTTTAACGCAGGCTATAAGTCTTTCCTTAAGTTCAACATCTAAAACAAACAAAAATTCCAGTCTTTACTCATATTTTCTAGGCCACTTTAGCTTAGCGTTGACATTTCAAGCGTGTAACGGAAATCGAATTTAATTCCCATTTAATGACATTTCCTTCTACACTAATTGATCCTCCTACCTACCTGCCGGACAATGGCAATTACTAGCAGTAGCAGTACATAGTGTGTCATTTAAATGTATACATGTATGAATGTATGAATGTATGTGTTGGTATTAGTAATTTCTATTTTTAAAACTGCACATTTCCTTTATTTAATATGACGTTAGCTGAAAGGAAAAGGTGTTCTCATAAGTATTACCTTTCAGTTCCATTGCGGTGAAGGGTTAAGCCAAAATGACTATCAAGTAATCCAGCTCGAAATAAAATGTTGTTTGTGTTTCCATTTGTATTCGTGGGCCTTGAAAAACTGGAAAAAAGCTAGACCTTCAAGAGTCAAGTCCCCATTTGAGAAGTTCATATTCTGACATTATTGTGTGAAGCATAAAGCCTTATTTTATTTCCATGATTCTATAAGAAATTGAACGTCTCGGCTATATTCAGAAGCTTAGAAATATCCTCTTTCTAAAACATCAACTCGATCCTGTGATTTATGAATTTACGAATGAAAGTATTCTCGAATTGTCACTCTACAAAATTCCCAGAAGCAGACAATTTAACTGACACAACATTCGCCTATCGCCAAGACTATACAAAGCGTTACAAGTTTAATCCGACGGACATATTGGAACTGTAAACTAAATCGTATTAGTACCAAATTAAGTGTAGAGACATGATGTTCAAAAACACAAACAGCCTTCCACTGAACTGAAAAGCTTTCTAAAACGATGAAACTCCCAAGCTGCAGAAAACTATTTGTGATACAAGTTAAAATTTCACAAACGATGTACGTATACATTCTGTAATGTAAACTGTAAAGTAGCAGTAAAAGAAAATTAAACTTCCAACGAATGTAAGTACGTCACTACCGCCCTATAAAAGGCAAACAAAGATATACAAGCTACGCAACAGAGTCGTTTACATTTGCTAAAGAAGCGCAAGCTGTCAAGTTGACGTTTTTGGCGAGACTATATGATTCGGTATACCCTTTAGAAGTTTTGTAGGCAATACGTACGTACATATATATCGTAAGTCATAAAATACGACATATTTACCGTTATGTGGGTGGATATGAATTGTAGACATACGTTATGCATGAAAACGTATGCGTGTGTCGGTCTACACATGCACATACATTTAAAGTATGCATGTACATATATGCATGTGAAGTAAATAGTCTGGGTATTAACCCATGTCAATCATTGTCAGTGTCATCAGGAAGCTTATGTATTCAGCACGTACGGTATGACATTGAGATTTTCAAACTCCTACCTAGTCATTGATGTTGATGTTGAAGATGATGATGATGATGATGATGATGATGATGATGATGATGATGATGATGATGATGATGATTACGTTGATGTTGATGATAAACCCATAAAAAAATAGAAATATTAACAATAACTGTAACAACTATGATGAGCAGACACCAAAGAATAAGTTGCATTCGACGTTTTAATAAAGCTCGCTGAACTGTGCTTGCGTAATTTCAACGTTTGATAGCAAATGCTTCAGCGTTAGGGTTCTCTGCCTCTAGGGCAGTTGTTAATCATGCGAGATTCCACTGTATTCGTTTTGAATATGCGTACATGTGTAATTAAATTAAATGTCATCCTGGAAAATGTTCGTATTGGGTTTGAAAATTTCAAATTAAACTCTTAATATGCCTATGTAAGTATATAGGTGTACATAGTTCGTTCTTCGCATTCTTAGCAATAGAAAAAGAAATTGGAAAAAACATCTTTAAAATGGAAAATCAATCGATTTTCACAGTAAGAAAGAAAACAATAGTAAAATGGTTCTATTTCAGTATTTCCGTAATGGAAATGTCAAGTTATACTTCAAAAAAAAAGAGCCAGAGAGAGACAAATGTGTAATGAATTAATGTAAATGAACTGATTCGAGAAAAAGAGAAACAAATTCAATTCATGATTTCAATGAAGCCCACAGATAATTATCGCACATTAGTGTTAACCTCTGGCATTTTTTCTAAATATTTATCAAATAATTGCCGTGATGATGTATGTATGTATGTATGTATGTACGTACTATGTATCCTCAAAGGATGATTTGATTGAAGAACTTTAAAAATTTATTGTACATACCATTAGGAAATAAGCGTTGATATAAAAAGTTTTGTTTGTTACAAATTGGCATTTCAGATGAATTCGATAATTTCTTAATAAATAGAAAAAAGAAATACAAACAAAATTGTGTATTATTTTCAAACGTATGTACTTATGTACATTATATGACAGTGGGTCAATAAGTTCGTAACCTTTTTTGTTTTCAGTCTAGCCGTCACAGTCAATACAGTACACTATTTAGCAAAACTCAGATTTGCCGTAGTCAACCAAGTAAATAGTCATTTGTATAATGATTTTATAGCCTTTTCGGCGGTCTTTTCACTCAACCACTTTTTCAACTTTGAAAACAAGAATAACTCACTGTGGACTAATTCTGGAAAATACCATTCCTACTCTAATTCATGTCTTTTTTCATACGATTTTAAACGAAAATCACTTTTTTCTATTTTCTACTCCCAAAAAAACCAAATGATTCAATTTATTCAAATTTTGACAAAACGCCATTGACAGCAGTATTGTCCTCTCAGTTAAGAAATTTAAGGAGTCACGCATTCATTGACACACCACCGTTCACTACATTTTGTTGCGTAAATATTAGGTAATACGGCGTTATACAAAACAATCAAAATAATATGATGAGTTTTAAGAATGTTTCCAAAAAATAAGAATTTTAAACATCAAACATCAGTCAAGATTAGATTTTAACGTGTGTAGAAAATATGTGTCTATATCTACATCAAACGACTTTGTGTCGAGAGTTCCTAAAAAGATTCCAAAAGTTTCTTCTGGTCATGTTGTCCTTCCGCACCAGTGTTATGCCTGTATTTGGCTATGGTGTATTGAGTATATTGTAGCGGTGAAAAACTTTGCTAATAAAAGCCCTATTCATTGTCAAATATCTCTGACTTGCACGGTCAGAAGACGATAAACTCCATCAATATTTTTTAACTCTAGATTGCATTTCTGTCTTTATGGAAAACAAATCGCTGAACTAAGTGCTTGTGTCCATTTGTGATGAATTACAAACTAAATTTTATCAAACAGTCACCTAAAATCTTTGCAGATTACTAAAGTTATCAAATGGAATAGATTTTGTTGTCTTAAAAGGTTAAATTTTAAAGATGAACAGAATGTGCGATTCCAAAAATACAAACGAAAAATTATTTCTAAAATCTATTTTGCTTGTCATAAATTGAATTGTTCACAATTGATTGGGAACAAGGGATTGGGACCTTTTAAACGTCAATAAGGTGTAATGAACTGTTCGTTTTTGGTCATAAAAATCGAAGGAAAAAAGTTGTCCAATTTTAATTGAAATAATCAATGACTATATATAGAGAGCCTGATCATCCCAAATGTTCGTTCGTTTTCAAACAAATCAATTTGTTATCCTCTAAAAGGTCATTTGTTATCTTAAGGTTAAATTTTTAATCATAAAGAAACTGGCACAAATATAGAGACTGAAAATAAATAATAATGCCGCAGGCTAAGTTGAGAGGATGTAATCACATTTTGATATAAAAAAACAAAGTCACATTAAAGGCTCATTTATTATCCTTAAACTACTCTCATTTGCCTTTCCTTATTGTATTGTATTCACTATGCTAGCATATGCATACATCCCCCCACACAAATCTATGCACATATATGTACATGCATTTACTTCTTCACTAAATCAAACTTTCTCTTTAAAGGAAAAAACTCTCAGTATGTCATCGGTCGTCTAAAATATAAGAAAAAAAACAAAAACTTCTCATTTCAGTTCTTCGATTTCTTTTGACGTTTTGCCGAAAAAGAAAATTTTGTTTTCAATATTTGTTTCGCGTTAGAAAAATGATGGCCACCCTCTTTGCAATCACACTCTTACAGGTTATATATTGAAAATATTCGTAAACAAAAACAAAGAAAATAAAACGCAAATAAATCACTACAAAAATCATTAGAAAAACAAAAAAAGAAGAGAAACAAATAGAAAAACCTTGACTTTCACATCGTCTTAACACAAGTACAAGTAGTATATGTATATGTATGTATGTATGTTGATAAACTCCCTTAAAACATAACCAAACAAAAAAAAAAAAAAGAATATAAAATATACCACAACTTTTAATAAACCGTTATATCGAAAGAGGAGAAAAAGAGAGTAAAGGAATGGGAGAAAAAACATTTGAAATAAATCTCAACAATAACATGCTTGGATTGTAGAGGGTTGTTACCTGGGCTGCCATACTTCTACAAAATATTACTTCATCTAAGTGCAGAGTATTTTAATTTGGAAAATCTCCTTTTGAACACTTAAGTTTTTATTTGTTTGGAAAATTTGTTTGCCTTTGATGATCTCATAAAAAAATTTGGAAATATTCATATTGAAATTTAGATAATCCTTTAAATTATTACCAATACAATATGTTTGTAACCAATTAACATGCACAATACGCTGTCACTGCGAATATTAAGTCACTTTATAGAAAAGAACATTCAACATCGTGAAAATTGTCTACGAAAATTATCGACCTTTGTGCTTTAGGTGATCGGTCCGGTATAATAGGCACAAAATTGTGAGAAATGTATTCAATACAACAGACTTTCTGAATTTTATTATGTGCAAGAGATTGTATGAATGAAAGTCCGTGTTCTTTAGAGAATTTTTAATGTTTCCAAAAGTCTAGTGCTTATTCCGATTACTATTTCATTTTTATCAACAAAGTTGGATAGAAGCATGGACAGTCTCTCATACAATCCAACAATGAGCTGTATGAGCTCTTCAATGACATGGACGTTATGCACCTTATTAGCATCTAGCGGCTGCGCTATCTCGCCCATGTCGTTTGGACACGATTATTTGATGCGGAAGTTACCGGAAGTCTACGTAAAGGACGACCTTGTCTGCGTTAAAAGGAAATGTGTGAAATTGCCTACTTTACATTTAAAATTTATGCTGCTTAGATTTTCAATGTGATGTTTATATGCGCATTCCTAGAAGTACAGCAATACATTGAAATCTTTTAATTAATCTTTTAATAGCTTTCAACCGAAATTTTTAAAAAATAATTTGAATTGGTAACCCTATCTGTTATAGTAAAAAACAAAACAAATTAAAACAAGTCTCAAAAATGCGGGTTAAAACCAGCTGATTCCGTTTATTTGCAAGTGTGTGGGTAAGTAAGTTCGTTTGTTTTGGTTTTTTCATTTGTTTTCATACGTTTTCGTTAAGCATCATCCTCTTAGCCGCACTTGGTTTCGTAAACCGTTATTTTTGTTTTGTAATGTTTATTTATTTTCTTTCTTTTCTTTTATCTCTTTTGTTTTTATTTTTTTATGACAGTTGACCATATGCTTGACATTAAAAACCGTTACGTAGTAAAATCGTAAGTGTTGTTATACACACACGATATGCAAAGAAAAAACAATGTATATAGAACACACTCGCACATACACATACATATACACTCTTTTAAAGAGTAAAAGTGTTACTGTCATTGAGTTCCTTCTTTTTCTTTTTTTAATGTAATTAAACTTTTTTGTTTGTAAATAAAAATACAATCATACATACATATATGTATATGTATGCAGAAACGTAACGTATGTAATAAGTTTTAATTTATGTATACATTCAAATATATGTATATATGGATATACATACATAAGTGTTTATTATGTGTGTGTGTGTGTGTGTGGGTGTAATTAATATTTAAAGAAACTTACCACCGTCACCACCGCCAAACGAATTCATTATATTCATATTGAAATATGTTTTTATTTTTATTGTTTTATTTATCTTTTCTTCTTCTTTGTTTTAACACACAAAAAACGTATTTGAAATATAATTAAATAGTTTTATCAACAATTTTTATTTATGGTTTTTTTTTTACTTAATTTAAAAACATCTGTATATAATGATTTTCACTTATTGAATATAATAATTGATATCAAAAACGGAATATAATAATTCGTTGTAGAAATTCCCTTTAGCTTTTCTTGAACAAAACTACTACAGCAACAACAAAATGGATTGTAGTCACCTTCAAATTATACACATTTTCACTTTAATTCTTCTTACACACAAACACACAATTTTCTCTTTTGTCATTAACATTTCATTTTGGCCATAATATGTTTACAATATGTACAACAAAATATGTTTTAAAATTTAAACAAACTTATAAAGATTCTTTCTCTCTCTCTCTCTTCTATTCCCTTATAACGTAACATTTTTCATTGTTTTGTTGAACGAAAAAAACCCGAAATTTTTTTTTTTATTTTTATTTTTAATTCACTTAATTTATTTTATTTTAATGCTTAGAAGAATAAAACAGGAATCACTTGTTCGCAAACTAGAAAAAAATTTCTTTCATTTATTAACAACACTCTAAATCCCTTTTTTCGTCACTTTCTCTCTCTCTGTTTCACTCGCTTTAGTTTGCAATTGTCGCCCGTATTTTTTCTGTATTCTGTGCTAAATGTGCATTTATTTGTACATGTGTGTGCTTGTATGTGTCATATCCTTTCTCAACTGAAAATCAAAAAGAAAATTCAACTTGAGCAACAGCAAAAGAAGCACTGGCAGCAGTAGTAATAAAAATAATAACAACAAGAACTTTTAATTTTACATCTGTTTTGTTTATTCGTTGTTGTAGCGCACACGATGAAAACACCAAAAACCGTTACTCTGTTGCTCCGTTTTTATGACCGTTATCTTTGAGTTTTTCTTCGTTACTAAACATTCCATTCAATCCATTCAAATGCTTGAAATGTGTCCACAAGTTTATAAGAATGTGTGCGTGTGTGTGTGTGTGTGTTAGAATCTATTAAATATGGCTGCCAGCTGGTTTTGGCGTTTATCAAGATTACCGTTATTTATTATACACTACATCATCTACTACATACATACATATACATATCATTTCCCCTTTTTTTAATTTGTTCATGTACTTGACATTTGTTTTGATTATGGCAGGATGGATGTCAATTCGAATAAGTTTTATTTTGTTTGGTTTTGTATTTATCTCTCTTGACTTTGAATATAATATTGTAACAATTACAGAAAAATAAAAAACAATCATTTAACTGAAATTTAAAATTTGAGATTTAAAAAAAGAAGGTCAAATAAAAGAAGTTGTTTCCAAACTGTTTCGTTAATAAAAGAGACCTGTGACCTGATCAGTGGAACTGAAAAATATATATAGTACGTAAAATAAGTCAATAAATTAACAACATTGATTGAAATTTAACATTTTTAATTGTGGAAAGAATATTAAACTTATTTCACAAATACATTTTTGTGCGACAAAAAACCGAAGGGCAAAATCTACCCACATAAATAAAAAATGTCCAATTTTGAAATAATATGTAATTTAGAAATAATCAAAAACAACACCACACTACTACTGTAATTAATGTATTTTTCAGTTTCCTCCTTTTGAGTTTCCGCCAATGTTTTAAAAGTGGGCTTTTCAATACAGTGTTGCCAAGTTACCGATAATAAACATCTTGAAGACTGTTTGTTGGTTTGTTGTGAGTCTCCATGTACATGCATATGAGATGTGGTTGAAGGAGAGTGTCTAAGATAGATGTATGTATATATGTAGAGTAAATGTTGATTGGGTGTGTGTCTAAGATGTATGTGAGTAATGGGCGTCTGAAGTGAGTGTGTTCCTTGTGCGGTTTGTTTCTTCGAATGTGGTGATTTTTATAGGAAGTGTGGTGAATTTGCCCAGTTTGGTGTGTCGCTAGCGTGGTGAGTTCTGAAAAGTGCGGTGATAATATTGAAATACACCAAAGTGTCGTTATTCCATAAAAGTACTGCATTACGATAGTTCACTATTCTATCAGTGATGAATAAAACGGTTTATTTCTGGAATAAGTAATTCTCCCCTACAGTATCGGAGCCATTGGGTTAAAAACTCACCATACAGAAATTGTAATAGAAGCGGTGGGTATTATTTATCTGGGGTGCAAAACAGGGATGATTTCGTATTCCGGTTTAGAGAGCGATTTTTTCCGCGAAATAGTAGGAGAGTTGTAAACACTATTCATATTTGATTTTATTTGTATATCAGGCACCCTATTGTTGAACTAACTGACAGATAAACTTTCGTTGATAAATGCCGTTTTTGAAAAATATATTCTTCTCCCTTGCACTTCTTAAAACATAGAAAGTTTACTGTTGTAGGAAAAGCTTTTCTTTTTGCAACAGCAACAATAAACATACGGTATTTTTGCCGGCTGTGAGCCATTTCTGACAGCAAAAAGCAGTTGCTGTTGTCACGAAAGCATTCTTAAAAATCTTTTGCGCCAGACGGAACGAGAGAACCGGAGTCGCGTAATAATCGAATAAATTGAAAAGTGCATACAATTTTCCCTTTAAAATAGTTTTTAACTTGACAATAATAAAGGTGAGTGTTTGTGTGTTAATGATTATAATCGAACAATAGGAAACAAATATCGCAATTGTTTAGAGTAGAATAATAGAAAGTCAGAGGAATGTAACTGCAAAAGTTTTTTTTTTTAAATAATTAACATTTTCAGTAAATTAGTCAACTTAATGAATTTCATAATCATCTTTAAAGTTACAACAGATTGTAGGGAATTTTTTCAATTTGTTTTAGACAAAGTGTTGTTGTAGAATTTCGTAGAAGTCTATAGAAAGAAAGAACGTGATGTTTAAAATATGTAGTTGCTGTTTAGTTTGGTTGTGTATGTGCCCTTTTCTGTGTCTTTCTGTATGCTGTAAAATAAAAATTAAAAAAAGAAAAAACATAGTTTTTGCATAGTCATGATAACACCGAAATAACGGATGAATTGATTGGCCAACCAAAATGGCTTCTCTTGAATCAATTCCCAGATGTACTGTTACTTCTGCTATATTATATTTTTAATTCCCTTTTAACTGATTTTCTATTTTTTTTTTTTTTTTTTTGTTCCCCAAAAGATATAATCGTGACCCTAAAAACTAAAACTGGTTTTCTTCTTTTTTTTTTTTTGTCTTGTCTTGTCTTGTCTTGTATACTCTTTCTTTCAACATCATGCCACCATGTCCATAAAAAGAAATTAATCTTATAGTGGTTCATGTTCTGTATGTCGTTTGTTGTTTTTCTTCCATAATTGAATAGAAAGGGATGAAGTGATTCGTTATCAAATGAAATCTATTCAGACTCTAAAATGGAAAATTTATTATGACACTGAATGTCGCGCCTAATAAAATAGAAAAATTCCAGAATTAACGATTTCGATAGATAAGATTTATAATCACAGCAACAAAAACATTTATTGCGGTAAGAAGAAAGGGGTATTAAGTAAGCCTAATTATCTGCAAATTAAATGTAAAGTCACCTAGACGAGCAAATAGAGGTCAATTTCAAAGAAAGTAGATTGCCCTGAACTTGGACTCAAAACAACTATTGTTAGCTTTCATTAAACTCATATTTTATATCAAGATGTATAGGGGGCTGGCTATACAGTTCTCTTGTGAGTTTTTGTATGCATTTATGTGTTAGAAAGCAGCCTAATATCCAAGGGTTAAAATCTTCAATGTCTTAAACATTGTGTAATTTTCTTATTTTGACGGTCAGAATAATATCTTCGAGGCCTTGATACATATGTTTGAATAGTTATTACATTAGGCATTATCAATATTATAAACAATTATCATAAAAGGTTGAACGACAGCCTAAAAAATTTTTTCCGAGTTTTTATCCAGCTGTCTCTGAGTACATGATGTAAAAAACCCGTTATTCTGTTCAAAATGGTTTCATATGCCTTTAAATTGATCTTTTGTTTTTCGAAATTTGTTTCATATACTTGCCTACTTATACAATTTTTTTTTCTTTTTTTTCACTTTTAGATGCCCCAATTGCAAAAACCCGCACCCGCTTTCAAAGGTCCCGCCGTTGTAAACGGTGTCTTCAAGGACATTTCATTGGCTGACTACAAAGGCAAATATGTCGTTTTGTTCTTCTATCCTTTGGACTTTACTTTTGTTTGCCCCACTGAGATTATTGCTTTCTCCGATCGTGCTGCTGAATTCCGTAACATTGGCTGCGAAGTGATCGCCTGCTCAACTGACAGTCAATACACTCACTTGGCCTGGATCAATACTCCACGCAAACAAGGTGGTTTGGGTGAGATGGACATTCCCTTGTTGGCTGACAAGTCAATGAAAATCGCTCGCGATTACGGTGTATTGGATGAAGACACCGGCATACCCTTCCGTGGTCTTTTCATCATCGACAGAAACCAAAACTTGCGCCAAGTGACAATCAACGATTTGCCCGTTGGCCGTAACGTTGATGAAACTCTACGCTTGGTTCAGGCCTTTCAATTCACAGACGAACACGGTGAAGTCTGCCCAGCAAATTGGAAGCCCGGACAAAAAACCATGGTCGCCGATCCCAAGAAGTCTAAGGAATATTTTGCTGCCGCTTCATAAATGCTGTTGCAATAATCGCGTTTATGATGAACAACATTTGCATTAACCAATCAGTCGAAGCAAAAATATCCACATTTACATAGCGTAGTATTTTCATTGGAAGAATATCGAAACATTTTGAACTCTGGCAGTTGTTTATGTTTCCTATTTATCAAACATCTTTTTTTACACTACTTCACATAATCAGACTTATTAGAGGCCCTTAACAAAGTTACCAACCATTGTGCTACTTTGTTAAGGTTTAGTAATTAATAACACTTCAACACCCGAGAAAAAATATTAAATTATTTATAAACCGAATAAAAATGTTCATGTTGTTCCCATTCCTAAATATCAACCACAATAACATGTAGTAGTAGAGTTGCTTAAATATAAATGTCGTGTACAACATGAAATAATGATAGTAATTAGAATTGTATTTGTGCGTTTCATTCAAAAGTGTTGCAAAGCATATACACAACAAATAAAGTATTTAAAAATAATAAGAAAAACAATCTAAACATGTGTTTCCTTCTAATCAACATATACATATGTTTGTATTTAAATTTGATATATTTTCTTTGATTGACTTTAAATTGGTTAGACTAACTGAATTCGATTGTAGTTGCCTTTACTGATAAGATATTCCGACCGATGTATGGTCCCCCTATTATTGATAAAATATTTTTTTTTATTTGTTATTATATTAATTACTATGTATGTACATATGTATATCAAATATCGGCAAAGTGCACACGCTTCCTTATGTGACAAAAATGACTGCTAAAAAGTAAGTCTCTTAAATCTAAAATACTGAGTAATAAACAAACTTTGTCTCATTGTCGTAAATTATTTTCTCATGTTTTAAGTCAACTGCAGAACTCTTGTCGGCAGCTTAAATTTGGTTACTGATATCTATATACGTGATAACAGAAAAGAAAACCCGTGTAGCAATATAAGTGAGTCGACTTTAAGATACTTAAGTGAATGCTTCTATGTCTATACACCTTGCTTGTTTGGTTTAGTCATCTAACGCAGTTCTATGAGATGAAATGTAATCACTCGGTTTATTCTGTACGTAACAGGTTTATGACCTATCTTCTTTCTGAATCGTAACGTTTCATATATGTAGGTATTTGAATTGTTCTAGGCCTGATAATTTAAATGCTAAAAGGCAAATTAAAACAACGTGCAATTTATATCGTTTAGATTATAATTTATCGTTCAGAGACTACAGAGTATTATTTAAATACGTCATCACATGTGAAACTGTTCCGTGTTATTAACTCATTGTTAACAATTATGACTAGACTTTTAGATATATATATATATATATATTTAGATACGTAATGAAAACGATTTTTCAACTGTTACTTTTCTCTTGGATTATTGGTATTCACACGATCAACTGCATTTCAATATTTTCATTCACTCTTATTTTCAATTGTTTTAAAAATAAAATGCATACAACGACGACTGACATACAAACCCACAAAACTATTACAACGAATAACGAGTATATACTATATATATCTATGCTGTTGTGATATTAATTTCCTTATTCCATATCAAAAATATAAAAAAAAAAATTGCAAATTAATTTCAATGTTAAGTGCGCAGTGCGAAAAAATGTTTGTGCACTCATGTAGGAAAAGCAAAAAATAATTTCAACTAAGAAAACTTGTTCACAATTTCTCATTCTCAGTTGCGTGACAATTCATATAGAATCGCCATAAAGAGAACTTGTGAGTGTCTTTCGAAGCCATAAGAGGAAAATATAAATGAATGTTGATTTTCCATTAGTCAGCCGTAGAAGAACTGGTTTTAATACAATACGAACAGACCTTTATTATATAACAAAGCAAAACGTTCTTTCATAATTACTCTTCAGAGAATTCAGCTGCTAGTCTGGTCTGTATATTTTTAGTGTCTTTCAAGTTTGAATTTATTTTTGAAACATTTGCTTCCTTGATCGGAGAATATATTGATATAGGAGAATGATATTGACCTCTACCCGCACTCATGCATGTGTGTATAGTACATACAGTGGTGGCCACGAATTTAAGACATGACATATGACTGAGTTATTTGAGATAATTTTTACATTTTATTGAAAAAATTATGGGTCCATGATATTTTTTTAGGATTTTAGTAATGTTATGAAGAAAAATTAATAATATTTTCTTACCTATATTCGGTTAAGAATTTTTATTTACATATTATATACATAAACACAAATTTTACCTGGTCACGAATTTAAGACATAGGCATAATATAACACTATTCTCTAAATTAAGCTCAGCTTCATAAAAAAACCTATTATTTAGTGGGAAATCCTTTATTTTTCATCACAGCAGCACATCTCCCGGGTAAACTTTCGACTAATGCCACATAACGTTGCTTTGGAATTGCATACCAAACCCTTTGGATTTCTTCCCACAAATCGCTTGAATTTTTTGGTTTAACTGTTGGTAAATATTCCTCAACATCATTCCACAAGTTCTCAATTGAATTGAGGTCCGGGGATTGAGCTGGCCACTTAAGAACAATGATATCGTTTTCTTCTAAGCAACTCTTCACTAGACGTGAAATGTGCTTAGGGTCATTATCATGCATAAATTTCTATATTGGAGGCATGTTGTCTTCAGCGAATGGTATCATTGTGTCTGTTATAATATTTTTGTAAATATATATAATATATATATATATATTGTAAATGGGACCTACACCATGCCAGGAAAATGCTGCCCACACCGTCACATTTCCACCACCATGTTGTTTTTAGGGTGTACTTTGGATGATGCTCTAGGTTTGGAGGCCGCCAGACGTACTGCTTTCCATCAGAGCCTAAGCGGCAAAACTCCAAAGTATATTTTTCCAAAATATCATGGGTTTCTTGAGATTTCTCAATTATCACAAAATTATCACAAATAAGTCCATCATATGTCGTGTCTTAAATTCGTGGCCACTACTGTATATGCTAGAATATCATTCGCAAATTCTAAAAAAAGAAAAAATGGATTTGTGTGATATTATTACATCGTTATTGATATATTGGACATAATAAGAGCTTAATTCACAGTCCAATGCCCTGGTTAATATAGGTAGCGTTAGGGTCGTGGGTACGATTTGCATCAGAGACTCTGGTCTTTTACACTATACCGAGCAAAAGATCTACATATGTAACCCAGCTCGTAATAATTTGTAATTGTATTCTGATATATAATTAAATTTGCAGTTGAAAAAGAAACATTCTGTATATTAATGTATGTTTTTAGAGAGCCACAGCTGCTCTAGAGATTTTGTTGAAAGCTTTATAGTCTCTTACTTTCATATTAAGTTAGTACACAGCAGAGCGAATAACGGAATTGAATATTCTCTTCAAGCACTCAATTAATTATAGTACATATAACTTATAAGTTCCAACACTAGAAAAAATTTAGATTTTAACATGGTATAATTTTAATTGTGCAATTGTAATTTATTAAATTTGAATCTCTTTTAATATATTTTATTTCTTTCAATTTCTATCAATGCAATTGACGGTTTCGCACATTCCTTTTATTTATGAATTAATTATAAGTATGAAATGTAGGCATATGTTTACCAAGGATAGGAGAAATTAAATAAATATTCAGCTAAATACAAGCACAACTAAATAACAATCGAAACATATGGCTGTCCTGCAATTTATTAATAGATTAATCCTCAATTAATATTCAATTAATCAAAAAATCAATTGTATATTAAGCACATATAGATAAGATGTAGAATATTGTGTCCATGTAAAGTTTTTAACTAAACGAAATTGATATAATGAAAGATCGATTTTATTTCAGCATTTTCATTATGTGAAATACAAAATCAGGCTATTGTATAGAAGCCAGTCACTGTTTTGTTGATGTACATTAGATACAGTCTTGATAGAAACCCCATTTCTGAAATAGAAAGTTTACATTTACACATTCACTCCACTGTACATCAACTATCCCTATATCCAGAACATCATATTTAAGGCTTTCTTTGAATGAAATGGAAATGACATTCGCTCACTCCACTGTGCAAGAACCATTCCTATACCACGAATATCGTGATGAAGACATTTTTGAATGGATATTAATAGTGTCATGAGTTTATTTTATTCTCAGTGATTCCTATCAAATTGTTTAATTATTATATTGCCTGCACGTAAATTAACAATTTAATTCTTTAGTTACAAAAGGTGACGAATTTAATAATTATTTGTTATAATAGACAAGTTATTTTAAAACCAATTAATGATTACTGTGCCAAACAAATAAAATTCTAAAGTAGTAAAGCATACCCTTAGGCCGTCGAAATATTTGTATCTTTAAATTTATATTATTTATCTTTGTTAAAAATGCATGAGGGCGATTAAATTCTTAGATATCACCCCTAAAAATATGCCTTATATTTCCATACTTTTAATGCTACTTTGCTCGAAAGGATTGAATTTAAAACAAAATTCATTTCTAATCTATTCGATGGATAACTAATCCGTTGCACTTCAATTACATTATTTAAGAACATCTTCGATTTACTTTTGTAATTCATCTCCGTACTGTCAGTCCACAATCAAAATTTATGAAAAGACCTCGCCAACAAAATGGAAAATTAGTTTATCACTTATCTACGATAGCAATCACCACCAGTACACCAAATCACATCAACACAATTTTCGATTTTTGTTTTTCTAGATCTTTGTTTTTATTCTCCTCTGCTTAAAATTAAGCAAAAAAAATCACTTTCTTTTATAATTTTTATAAAAATTTTGTTTTTTTTTAAATAAAAAAAACACACACACGCGTCATACAAACACATGTTGTTGTTGTTTGTTAATGCCGCCTTGTAAACAGTATGTTAATGAATGCATTAAATTTGTTTTTAAGAGTTTAATTTAGAAGAAGAAACCTAAAATCTTGCCTCCCAAATGTTTTCTTCTGGCTTCTTCGTGATCCATAATACCGCCGGAGGTAGTCAAAACTACATAGCCGAACTGACGTGAGGGCAACAAGTTGTTGGTCCACTTTTCAATGTCGTTGATGGGTACATCGAAGCGGGGGGAGATGACACCGCACTTGTTCAAACGACCGGTGAGATTAACAACAATCTTGCCGGAACGATGGTCATCGACGATTTCGAATTCACCAATGTAACCATGTTTCATCATTACAGTCAAGAACTTGATGATGACTTTGGAGCAAGGACGAAGGAGGACTTGACGCTTGCCACGCTTTTCAGCGTTGTTAATGCATTTCAAGGCATCGGCCAATACGTTCATACGCACCATGGCTGCAATAAAAATTTAAAAGAATTTCATTATCATCACACTTTCAAACATATCTGATATTCAACAATATTTAAAGAATGTAAACAATTTGCAATTTTCACTAAATTGTGGCCATTAACAACCATTCGTTCATTAATAATTAACAATTGTTCTCATGTATTCAATTTGACATTTGCTCCATTGGTAGCGGCGGCATGTATGTAAACAATTAAAAGGCAGTAATTTTAAAAATTAATATGTATTTAAACATTTTAACTATTTTCTTGTCTAACATTTAAATAATATTAGAGATTATAGACACTAGAACAGCACATTTGAATATTTTCTACAACATTTAATTAAAAATTTTGGAACAAAACACACACGAACCACTAACGAAATTTCAATTTTGTTACTCTTAGAAATTTGCAAATTGTATATGTATTTGTGGAACAGTTTAACGAAATTATTGTTTTATATTGTATTAAACATTTAAGTGAGGATTTTCCACATTATTTTTCTTAAATTATAGAATATTTTCACAAAGATTACCTAAGATTTATTTTGTGAAAATTTTTGACAATTTTACACGAACGCGAACGTATCGAAAAAGAGGAAGTTCATCTTGTTGCAGTTGTCAGTACTGATTTTTGACATTTCGTAGATGTCAAAAACAGCTGGCAGCTAGTGCGCCACCTACATGTTAGATGCCAAAATGTTCTTAAGCAGAGTCGTATTTCTAAATGCTAAACATGCGGCATTAGAGGCAATGTTACCAGGAAATAAACATATTTTGTAACCAATTTCTGAAAAAGAAATCAAAATTTATTCGGTTCCATAGTTTTTTTCTTTTATTAATTTTCCTGATGGTTAATTTACCGATATACCTTTGGAACAAAGCACAAACAATAATAAATTATTGCGACAAAAAAATTGTGTGATTCTTCTAATCAGGTGCAGAAGAACAAGATAATAATTATACTTGTTTGTTTGTTTGTTTTCATTCTCTTTTATATTTAGTTTAGTTAGTCAAAAAGAAAATTTTCTATTTAAAAATAAAAAAAATTATTGAAAAATGTAATTACAAAATAATATGAATTTTATTTTTTGATTACACAAATTTTTAATTTTAATTATTTAGTTTTAAATAGAATTTACTGACCAATGTGGCAACACTACTTTCGTTGAGTGTACTCACTCTCAGTTATTACAGTTTAATACAGATTAATAAAAATAAATTATACTACTATTTAATCGAAACACAAACCACACAGTTTATTAGTAATGCAGAGCATACTGGAGTACATCCATGTGGGTAACCCGCAAAATGGCTCCGCTAGTGAAGGTGAAAATGTCTTAGTCTAGACACACACCGGTTAATTCGTCACATACAGTACATTGATTTATGGTAACACAGCACATATTTCGAATAACGGCAGTTTGGTGAATTCAATTTTATTCACCACTCCGGACAACTTCACCACACTTTAAAAACTCACCACATTTGAAACTCATCACCCGAAATAAACTCACCACACTTCCAAAAAATACAAATTGAAAAAAATTATTTTTTTAGTTTTGGAACCCGCCCCAGTCGTCCGTCCACCAATCAAATCCGAACAAATTCCAACAACACATAAGACAGGCGACTGCAATCACGACGTACGCACTCACACACACATACACACGCGCCAACTTCAAACCACGCACACACACGACGGCGACAGAGAGAAACAAATTAACCAAACCCAACCCAAGCCACCAACCAATCTACTTACCAACCACACACTCAAACAACACCCACGACACCAACAGCAAAGACCACAACCAAACTAACACATACACGACGATATACAAACAAAATCAACCATCTTAAACGGACATGGGTTTTTGTGTTATATATGCAAACCGGATACGGAAAAAGAATGTGTGAATTATTTACAAAACGTTTATTTTTTGAATTAACAAACGAATTTTTCCAGTGTTGCCAGGAGGGAAAAATAACATGGAGTTTTTGATGTGAAGGAAGAAGGAAGGGAAGAGATGAAAAAATGTGTTTTCAAACTTGAATGTGTTGTATATGTTAGTTATTTTATGCATTCGACAAATTTGCATATTTTTCACAAAGGTTTTTAAATCAGGACTCTTTGCGCCGGCCAATCTTTAACGGGAATGTTATCGTGCAATATATGAATGAAACTGGCCTTGAATACACATGGCCATATATGGTTGTTCCATTTTGTTATTTAGAATGACGAATTGGACCTCCAAAATGCCATGATGCTTCCCCTTCCACCATGCCTTTCTTTGTTTACCTTGGTTTCATAACTCCAAAGCATTTTTTCCAAAACGAAAGGTCATTCTTTATCCTTGTGGGCGTGGGCACGTTAAACGCTTGGATATTTAAATTTTTTTGTTTGGTGGAAGTGGCTTCTTTCGGGTAGAGCCGTCTAAAAAAGAGCCTTAGTTAGTTATTAAGACGTCGTTGTATGAGCCTGTCCAATAAATAAATAAAAAAATTAAAATTTAACCCAAATTGGGAATTAGATTTATTCGCCATGTTGCGTGACGACATGAAGAGGTCTTTTTTTGACTTCCAGATAATAGTAGCACGGTCCACGATTTCGTTGTTTTTTTGACACGTGACTTCTGTTTTTTGTTGTCTGCGACATTATTTTTGTTTGCTTTGAAGGAAATGAATGGATCATGTTACAAATCATTTTTTGCCAGCTATTCAAAATTTCGACAAATTTCAGCCACCTTTTTCCCATCATTCATTCCTTAATTAATTTATTTAATCATTAATTTAATTTCAAATTGAGAGAAATTTTAAGAGAAGGAAAAAATCTACAACAAGACTTTTGTACCTTACTCTTACCTACCTAAAACACTTTATATGCATGTTCTCTTTCTAATAATGAATGAAACAATAAGCATGATAACGGTAATATTTTTTGTTAAACGACAGTTAGATGATAATGAAATAAAAATCTGGCTGTATAACCAAAGTCACCACAAATAAATATTGATCATAGTTTTGGATCAATCCCCACTAACCCATACATACACTGCTGTTCAATAAAATAGATTCACCTGCTCTCCGAAAGGTTTACTAGATATCTCTTATGCAAAGGAGTATATGTAAGAAAGTAACTGACTGCACTTTGTTTACTGGCCTCTTATGAATATAATTCCGATAAATTTCAAAAATTTGAAACGTACTCTTCTTTAATTAATTTCAAGATGTTGATCATGGTGAATCTATTTTATTGAACATAAATATTGTACATAAATAAATTTGTTTTTTTTTTTTAATAAAACGTAGTAGTAATTAATTCTTATTGACTTTTTATTTTATTATTTATTAATTACAAAAAGTAAAAAATATAATTACAATTGCGATTGTAAAAAAACATTTAATTATTACTCAAATTGTAAAGTTATTTTGGTAAATAAATAATAACAAAAAAGGATTTTATTTATATTCATGTATATTGATTGTTTCAAGAAAAAAAGAAAGAAAAAAGGAAAACAATTTAAAACATGCCTTCTTTCTCTCTCTCTCTCTACATATAGAAAAAGAAAATTAGAAGAAAAGGCATAAAATATAAAACAATTCATACATAATATTAATTAAATTAAATTTAAAACTAAACAGAAATATTTTTGTTAACAAAAAAGAAACGTTAAAAAAAGAAAAAATATAAAAAAAAATCGAATCGTCAAATCAAATTTTAAATCCCACAATTAAGTTCAAGAATTTTTTATACAAAATTGTAAGTGTAGGCGTGTGTAAGTAAGTGATGATTTTTTGTTTGTTTGTGTATGATGTGTTGTTGTTGTATACATAATTATGTACTATTTATTTGTTTTTCATTTTGTAATTATTTTAACTTAAAAATATAATTGTTTCAATGACTAATATTTCTTTATTTGATTAACGACGGCTTAAAACTTAATACAACAATTTGTTTATTCAATAATTAGCTATTTTTATACAATGAATATTTTTTGCATTTATTTCTCAATTTTAGTTTAAAAGGGGGGTTGGGGGTAACGTTTTTTATTTCCCTGTTGACTGGGGATTTCAGAAGTTGGCCAAATGAAGAAGTGCATGTTGTTGGTTTTAAATAACGGCTACTTGTCGTAATTTTGTTTGCATTCTTTTTGGGAGTACTTTGGGAATTTCGTTTCAATTTTAACTGAATAATAAATAAATAAATAACGTTGGTTTTTTAATTCAAATCAGATTTAAAAAATGCCTGCCTGCCAACAAAACTTACTATACTTAGTAGTGAATGTTGGTTGTTTTGGTTTTTTTTTCTTAATTTTTTTCTTTTTATTTTATTTTGAACTTTTTTTTTTTACTGTGTTATAAATAAATAATTTTTATTGAACAAAATGGCAGCTTTCTTTGTTTCAGATTTAAATGGTAGAGCCACTCTTGTGTTCCAGATATAGAAAATATGTACCAGCAGCGTAGGCTAAGAAGTTGAATAAACCAAATACACCACCGGCAATATTTGAACCGTAACCATAGGAATGGGGATACGATGACCATTTAGCTAACTGCACAACAAACGCAATGAAGTATAGAACAGCTGCAATGCCAGTATTAAGCAGTTCCTAGAATTAAAAAAAAGAACATTTAAATAAGTAATAAAATTCACAACCATTAATTTCTAATATTAATTTGTATTTTTTTTATTGTTATTGAGCAAACTTGTAAGTTTCTATTTATTTTCTTGCTTTAAAAATTATTGATATGGGTGGGCTGTAATTTAACATGTTCCAGTTGGCTAAGTAAGCATTACATTGTAACGTAGGTAAGCTGGCTATACGTCGGTCTCGAGGCACTGTGTATGTATGTAATATGTTGGCCAAAAATGAGAAGTTTATCTTTTCAAATCGAATACAAAAGGTAGAGAGAGAGAAAGAAAAATAAAATTATAATAATAGACCTACTCTAATAAGATAGGTTAAGATCAGCACCTATTAATTATATATGTACATATTAGCTATGTAGTATATATACATATAGTATAGAAGTATAGTAAGTAGTAAATAGAGTATATAACAACTATACATGTGTAGGTTTCAACGACAGATTTTCAAACTTTCACAATTAAAAGAAGAAAGAATAGAAAGAAATACTGTTAATTAACACTTCTAATTTTCTCTGAATTTTTTTCTACTAGTTGATCTAATCTGATTTCAAGCATTATCTTCATACTCCTTCCTTTTCATTCTCATTGCGAAAAGTATAAATATTCAAAATTTTTTTTTCACAAGCTGTAGTTTAGGTATGGAAAGAAACACACCTTTATTGACATAATCTGGAATACGTCTGGTCCAGGTCTTTTTAATTAAGGAATGTCTTTCTTTTTTAATGAATTTTATCGACTGATCCATTTCAAATAACACATGTTTTATATATCAATTCATAGCTGAAATAACACATCCTATTGTAAAACCTTGTAGGCCAATAGAGGTGGTGGTAGAATTCAAGATTTATTTTTATATTTCTTTCTGTTCAAGTGCAATTTATTAAATAATAACTAACCGTTGTTCAAAGTAAACCAGTTTAAAAATCGGACAAAATAAGAAATATTTATACTATATGCACACGTACATACATACATACATATATATGTATAGTGTAGTAGTTAATGAACGTTCTTGTCTGTGGTCAACTTGTTAATAAAATTACACTTGCTGTGGTGCAGTCTAAACAAAAAACAAACAAACAAAAAAAATATTGACCAACATTTTTCATTAAACCTGTTAAAACAATTCTGTAATGAAAACTATTATTACATGCATAAGTAATCATGCGAATATGAATTAATGTAGTTATGTATGTATGTATGCCAAATATTTTCAATCTTGCTAGCCAATGTTACCCACTTACAACGACATGCATACAGAAGGTTTATTAAAGAAGAAGAAAAATACATGAAAACTTACTGTGAATATCCAATTGATGGCGACATTAAGAGCTTCTCTAATACCCAAAAGATAGGCGAAAATCCATAATATTGTGGCTATAAATGAGACGACCACAACAAACAGGAAGAATGATGTGGCTGCGATGTAGGCAGGAGAGGCACAGGCCATACAAATAATACCCAAGATCTGCAAATAGAAATATGAAATTATAGAAGAGAAATCATAATTATCAAAATGAATGAAATAATTAAGACAGCACAAGAAATCACTAGAAAATCCATTCCATTTCTTTATTAAATACACATATGTATGTATGTATGTATATATAATATAGAATTATTTATTGTGAAATAAATTTGCATTTACAACACTGTGACGTCATTTAAATTATTTTAATACGTTTAACAATCGCTAAGCATTTAAAAGCAATAGCTTTTAATTGATGAAATAAACAATAAAAAATATACGTACGTAAGTACGTTCAAGCTATATTACAAAGTGTATCGTGATTCAAATTAATTCGAAACAATTTCTTTAAATTGTTTCAAAATTTGCAAGTTAGTCACTCAATTGCACATACAGTGTGTATACACTTATAGGATGTTGTAGGTGTTTTAATATTTAAATATTAAAAATATTGAAAGCGAGATAAATAACTGTGGGCGTTCCTAAATAATAACAAATCTTCAAATTGAACTCCTTTGTTTGTACATACTTAGTATTTTAAATTCAAATTAAACTTGACATTTCATTTTACAAGCAACCGAAACAAACGAATTCTTCAGGCATTAACAAACAGTATTACGTTTAAAAAGGCGCTAAATTCTTAACACATTATATAGTGACGGATATTGTCATCACTGTTGCTGAGCTCATCCGTCAGATATACACATACAAACTCTAGCTTTAGAAAATTCTCATTGAGAAACCTAATTTTTGTTGTTGATGCTTTAAGACTTGAAAATAAAAACCAGTTAAAGTTTCGTTGTTGTTGTTTTTGTTGTTTTATTTTTAGTATTTATTAGCAAAAATAATAAAAAAACATGTTGATTTGTTGTTATGTGTAGACGAATGTAGTTGTAGTTCGTAAATAATTGTTTACATTTCTTAATACTTTTCAGTTATTACGAGTATTGTATTGTATTGTGTTTTTTGTTCGTAGTATTTTATATTTTTTTCTTCTGTATACTGCACTACTGCAAAGTGTGTTTACGTCACACCACCTGTTGCATTATAAACTAAATTAATAGAAAATCTTACTACGTGTACTTAGAGTACTTAGATTGCATACAAAATTTACTTTTGTTTCCTCTAATATTTTACTTAAGGAATGTACTTTTGTGTGGAAACGTTCAAAAATCCCATTAAAATTTGTGAGAAACAATTTCCAAGCAATTCTGTGACCTTATTTGAATCAAGTTTATCGCCATATTTGTTTATTAAATAAATTAGGGTTTTACTTACGTACTTTAGGGTGTGTTTAAAACATGTTTTTAAAATTTCTTTCTAATTTTTATACGAGTACATAAAGTATGTGTCATGTCAACATGGGTAAATCTTATTTTGCTTTGATAAAAAAAAGTAAAAAAGGTGTAGTAAAAAATTTTCAGTATTTGCGTAACGTGGTTTTCGTAGATATACCAGTATAAAGCGAAATTGAGAGTGGAAAAAAACTAAATATGTTAATAGGAATAAATCCTTAACTTTAAAATTTCAAGTTTGCCTACTAAGTTTTAATTATTAAGTTGTTTAAAAATCCAATGGATGAAATTAGCACCATCGTCTAAATTAAATACGTTTCAAATTTTTCATTATTCTAAAAAACTTAGTATCGGCGTTGGGAATTTTTTTTTGTGCAAAACCACTAGTAACCAGTTTCTTTTTGTAACTTTTATTATTAATATTGTAAAAAAAAAACGATTTTATAAATTTTTTACATATTTAGCTACGGATATTATTACGACAATATACAAATATTTACGCTTTTTATTTCTTGTATAATTTTTTTGTTCGTTATATTTATGATTATGATGTTCAAAATTCTAATTCTAAATGTACATTTATCCCCTTTTATAACACTTGGAATATCAAATTCTTGTGATATTATGAGACTCTTAAAGATAATTATAAACACAATTATGTAAGTATGCCATTTCAATAAGTATACATATTTCAATTTAGGTTATAAGTCATGATTTTCGAAATTAACCCATGCTTCTCAAAACTTCTTAGAACAACAAATATTTTAAGAAATGTGATATAAAAATTATGAAAAATACAAACGAAATAACCAAAAACGTTTGAAATATTTACACATTTTGGATTTTTTTAAGAATTTTTACTTATTTTATATTCTATTTGTTTAACATTAATTTTATGCAAATATTTCAATTCTATTCTAATAACAGACACCAAAAAACAAAAATATTTATATATATTACATATATATGTACATACAAACATATATACATATGTTGACATTATATTTTGAAGTAAACAAAACAATCATAAGCCAGTTTCAAACTTCAAAAACTTTATTGCTACGAGTTTAACGTCTATAAATATGTACGAGTATATGCTGAAGTATTTTTCTAAACAAAAAACTGGTTATTAAAGAATGTTCTTTTTTCACCACTTTTAAAAATTTTAAATATTTTAATAATTTTTTTAGACACAATAATGAATCAAGAGCTTGTTCTATAACATAATAACTGACTTTGGGTTTAAGCTCAAAATTTAGATTTAAAACACCTGTTTAGCGCCTTAAGTGTATTGAAATTGTCCGTACTTTAAAAAAATATTCGATATGAAGAAAACGCTTTCTATATTTAGAAACAACATCATAATATTATTGTATTCCATTCAGGGTATCTTCCATACATACTCATAGATTATCTTTGGACTAACACCTTACTACGGTTAGTAATTCTTTTCGTATATAAATCGTACTTTACAGTCGAATTTAGAAAAAGGAAACGGTCATATATATACATTGTCCAATCTTTAATGGTTTGTTTATTTTATTCTCTATTAAAATATCATCTGCACTAAAAGCTTATGTGTGCGATGGAAAATAGATGGATGATCTGTTGATATGTACATATGTACCTATGTATATATAGTCATATATACTATATGTACATGCGTATGCAGGTAACAAACTTATTGATATATTATTAATACATAAATATATAAAGATAATTGTACTATCGGTCAATTTATAACCTTATTTATATTTTATCAAAATATTTTTATTCTATAAAGATAAACATTTATTATCGTTACAAAATATTTGCCGACTCATCGTTTGGTTTCACTTTCATCTCTTTATTCTGATTTCGTTTGCAAAAATATTATATGCGTTGCTACAGCTTTAGTCTTATCAGTTTGTATAAGTATGTATAAAAGACTGAATAAGTGTATTGATTTACAATCACAACCGTATTTAAATATTCATTTTGTTCAAGGAACTCTATATATTTCCTTTGTATTTTAAAATATTTGACGATATTTTTGCACAGAACCCTTTCTGTTAAAAAAAAACCATAAATTATTTCGATTTGAAACATATCTACCTATATAACGAGTATTATAACACAAACATAGCCACCAAATGGACTACAAAATGATTCACAAAAGATTAACGCGATAACATTATTAGTTTTCCAATGATTTGAAGAGGGGTTTACTTTTTGTTTTTGATTATAATTCTGTATAAATGGAGCACGAAAAAGTGCAAAGATAACAACCGTAGGGAAGGGAAATCACAAAAAATGGTTAAATATTATTTCACGACTGATAATTATAGTTTTTTTTTTTACGGTACGCTAATTCCGATAAAACTAATCGTCATGTTATATGGAAAAGTGAGTCATATTCAATAAACAACGTCAAATAAAAAAATATTTGAAAAGAAATACTAGAATTAAAGCTTAAGTATTTACAATTTGTATATTAAAAATCATTAACTAATTAAAAATGTGCATTTTATTTTAATATATAGTTTACTGTTGTTTTTATTTAACATCAATAAGTTCCTATGACATTTTGCCTCATCCTCAGCGAAGAACAATCGGGATGTCTAAATTTGTAAGCATCCAGAATGCTTTATATTGTGGTTAAATCTACAGAAAATGGTGTAAAGAAACTAAGTTGAGAGCTTTTATCCTTCTGCAATGGCTTTTATAAATTTCCAGCGAACTTTTTACGGACCTAAAGGAGAGAGGTGCACTTATTGTATCAGTTGCTGAAGTTCAAATAATCAGTAAGATGTGCACTTGCTTTAACATATCGATTCGATGGTAGAAATTGTCCTTAGAATTGCTTTCTAACTAGAAAAAACTCTTCATCAGAAAATATCAATTTTACTTGACTGCTCTTAGTGGTTTAAGCGTATTTAGTGTGTAGGATTTTAAATGCAGCACATTTTGGATTTTGTTGAGTTTCAATTGTAGTTGATTTTTTTTTAAATACGCCACCCATCATGAACCATAAACAGACACATCATTAGACGCTTTACATATCGAACTATTTATCATAATGTAGCTATTTTTGCTGCCGATCTTAAACGACAACATGTTCGTTGCGGAATTGTTTTGTTCACACGTAAATATTGTAAAAAGAAATTTATATACGGGCTGGTAGAATTTCAATGTAGACAATATTTTACGCACGATTAGCTAATTTATAAATAAATACAACATATTTTTATATGAAAATATACTGTTCAAGGCTAGTATATATGTATATGTATAAGCGTCTACAAAGTATCAAGGTTTAGCATTTGACTTATTGAGAAAGACAATAAATTTGATGTAAATCTGAGTGTAAGTACGATGTCGCCTTGATATCTATAAAAAAAACAATAAAAACAAGAAAATATAATATCAGAGGCTGACCGCAAAATCTTCTACTCATGACATGTTCATTTTTCTCTGGGAAGGAAAATACAAATCTATTGTGATCAATTTTCTTATAAATCTTAACATCTATCCCACAATACATTTTTAAAGTTGCCATGTTTTCCTACGACTTTTATGATATTTCCTTTCTTGGAATTGGATGTGATTGACTTTGACAATGAGTTAATAAAGTGAGCTTAGCTTTCAAGTTATTTAACAGAAACATAAAAGCTAATTATTTACAGCTTACGAATAAAGAAAATGAGGGAATTTAAATTGTACAAGTGGTAGTATATTCACAATAATAAGTTACGGTCTACTACTCATGCAAGTTTCGTTAAATAATAAACAAGAAAACACAACAACTAAAACAGTTTTATAACAAGTAAAACATTTTCCAACCATCTCCCCCAAGTCGTAATTTGACACGATGTCGAGGCTTGCATTTTCCAAATTTGTTAAATACGGTACATACATATGTACGTAAGTATACACGCCATATGTATGAATCGAATGGACTTTATAAGGCATCTTTAACTTTTATTTTGAAGTTCAGTTCAGTTTTAATGAACTATTCATGCATAGTATTTAAGTGAATTAAATTTATAGTTTTTTTCTTTATAAAACAAAGAAAAGAAAACAATATACTGACGTAATTTTGAAATGATTGTTGCTGTACAGGCCACCGAAGACTGTTTTGAAGACAACGAAAATAAACTGACATATAAATACATAATAATATTAAGGCATTAGCTTCTGAGGCCTTCGTCCTGTTTCTAAATAATTTTTTATTTAAAAATGTTAAAAAAAAGCAGAAAAAAATCTTGAAAAAACTTAAAATATTGAAATAAATCTAAAATCGTCCAAAAGTAAATACGAAAACCAAAAAGAAAAAAATCGGAAAACTTGTCACTGTTTGGCATTAGGCCAGATCAGATGGTCCACAAAATAAAAACATTACCAACCAAATAACATAAAATTATACATATACTTTATATATAAAAAAAAGGAAAATATATATGTACATATGTATATGCATACATATATACATACATACATATTTATATATTCTATCTAAACATATTACAATCTCACAATGAAAATAAAAAAGAAAACCCGAAAACAAGTGTTTGTTTTTTAATTTTTTTAATGAAATGAAAAGAAAGAAAACAAAAACATATTCAACTGAAGAAAAAAAAAACAGAATAGGAATTTTTTTATGAAAAATACATACATACGTATGTATATGTAGCTAATGGTGAATATTAGTCATATCCCAGCTAGCATTTGGAAGATTGTTTTTAAAAAAATCACCTTGCTGAGTCTTTTTAGAGTACTTTTGGTGATCAAAAACTTATTAGTCAGTTATACGATTAAAAAAGGACTCAAAAATGATTCGCGCCAATGAGTAAAATGAGTTCGATTTAAAATACAATAAAAAAATGTATAGCAAACGGAAATTAATCATCCAGACGTTTAAAATGTGACTATTATTTCCGTTATTTATTATTATATTCTACTTATACGGAAGATTGAAAAACGCTTAATCAAAAACAGATCAGGCAGGTGTTTGAAAAGTGATTGTAATTACGTATTTTATTATCATATTTTAAGCAGATAGATGATTAAACACTGCTTTTTTACACCCTCTCTGTATAAATTTTCATTTGTGTAAAAGATGGCTATGAAATAAAATACAATTTGTTTTTAAATATAAATATAATATTCTTTCTTTGGTAGACGCCGACTTCCTTTCAGCAGATTTCTGGCAAGAATTCCAAATATCTCAAAAATCTGTCGTTCGGAGTCAACGTTAACTCTAGATCCCGCCACTCACGTATAAAATTAACGTACACAATATGAGTGGTGTGTGAAGCTAGGCCGTAACCTGACTGAAAGGTTGTAATGGCCAATTATGTATGTATGCATGTATGCTTCGTCTGTTACTCGATGTTCATACGAACGTGATTTTTGTAATCGCTGCAGAGTAAACGTAGGCCTTAGAAAACCGATTAAAAACACATTCTGAAATACGAGTAATAAATCACTCAAATTATAATCATAAATGACCCAAAAATGAATCCAAATAAATACAAACATGACTGATAAATGACAATAAAAGGACTCCTAAACATACTGATAAATTACTCATAAAAGACTCGTATCCGATTAAACGATGACTGAAAGACGACTCGAAAAAGAATCACAAATGACGATAAATAAGACTAATAAATGATCAGAAAGCGATTCGAAAATGATTATAAGACTACTAGAAAAAGAGTCGAAAATTACTCTACACTAATATAGAAAAAGACTCATAAATGACTTTTTTAGAAGAGTCGCCCGTAGTCACTTTTTTCTCCCGACAAAAGAGTCTTTTATGATTAGAAAATGAGCGCATATTCTAGCTTTTCAATCGCTCAGAAGAATCAAAAAAGACTCGAATTTGATTAAAAATTTCCAAAAATGCTGGCTGGGATTAATTTATTTATAATAGAATCTTGAAATATAAACATTATATCATATGCTACTGTCGTATAAATTATGAGTCCAGTGCTAAAAGCCTGCGAAATGTCTGAATAAAAATGAAAAACCAATTATTGTCAGATTACTAATACCGTAAATAAAGGGCGCTTTTTTAGAGGGGTTTATCTTTCGTTTCACAAATGGCTTCTAAGATAACAACTTCCTCAGTTTACCATTATTAACTCAGGGCAAAGCTTGGGAATTAATATAAAAATGAGTGACATTTTGTCGAATACCGAGTTTGTCACGCTTTTTAGATTTTTTTTTAGATTCTAAAAAAGTAAAATGATGTAACCTGACAAATAAATTAAGTCAGGAGAAAATTAGAGAACAGAGTGAAATAAAGAGATTTTGAAGAAAATTGAGTCGATTTCAATTGTATTTTAAAATTCCTAAAATCTCTGTTTGTCCTTAAAGCATTTACTCTCTTTTTCTCATGCTACAGAAAAAAAATATAATTTTCCTTTTTAGTTCAATGTACCACCCTGTACGCATGAGCATTGGATTATTAAATATGAATGATAATAATGATGACGGCATTTATTATGTATGTATCTGAGCGAGTTATGTTCATTGTCTTATTATCATTATTGTTTTAAGTTGTTATTGTTGTTGTTGTAGTCGTTGTTTTTATTACACATAATTTGTTACTTTCCCATTTCACCTATTGTTAGTTACCGCTTTTGCGTCTTGCCTTTTGTTTAAATCATTCGTTGTTTCTTTCGTTGTTATTGTTTTTCCAACTAATTATTCACAATGGAAAGTTGTCAACTGCAGTTCACTAGTCTACACATACATACATATTTTATCGTCCAAAACAACCGGTCTTCATAGAAATGGGGCCAAAGTATTTATGAATTTTTCTTTCTTCTTCTTTTAACGATTAGGAACTTTAAATTGTTGTTGTTTTTTGTTTTTATTAATATTTAAACGTTTACACGTAAAAAAAATTATAGTTATTGGAAGTAATAGTTCGTTATTAAAGAAATGTGTTTTTTGGGCAACATTTCTTAATAATATATCACTAGGGAAGATAATTAAAGTGGAATGTAGTAGACAATTGATTATTCCGACAATCCTTAGTCTATATTGGGTGTTGAATAATTAGTCTTACCAAAGTTGAAGCAATACTGACGACGAGGAAATTAAAATTCGGTGTAAGTATGTGTTACAACCTGCATTGATTTCCACTTGGATCAGATCTGCTGATGGTGTCTGTCCATTTGTGACGCATTCTCCAAAAAATACTGAGCCAAGTAGGAAACTGTCAAAGATTAGTACAGGATCTTATAGTTTTATGGTCATCAGTGTGCCATACATTGGAAGAATAATAATTTCTCTTTTTACTACACCTTATGGGCTGTTAATATTGTACTATAATAACATAATTGTTATAATAAATTTACATTTTAATTTTTATTAAGCATTTGCCTTGAAGTAGTTAACGATTGAATAATTTCTTTCCAACTGCTAGAGTTCCATAGATTAAATGCGTTTTGTGATGTTTTTCATGTCATTAAAGTTAAGGTCAATAGTTCAATTAATTGTAATTGCATGTACATATGTACATATAAATATGTTAATATCATACGTAAATATGTAATATATGTATGGTATGTATGATAAATGGCTTCAGTTCTTTTAAAATTAGAGGAATTTTTTTTTTGCTTTTACTTTTCTCGTAGTTAAATAAACACAAAAACACACAATAATAATTAATTTCACTTCTTTGCTTTTGTTTTTGTTTATACAAAAATCAAATAAAATCTAATAAAAATATATTCATTTTTAGACTAAACATTGCATACGAAATGATATTTAATGGCTGTTTGACTGACTGGCCGCCCATATTTGGCAAGAACTTATTAAAAAAAAACAAACAAAAAACTTTAATCCGTACGTAAATATGTAATATATGTATGGTATGTATGATAAATGGCTTCAGTTCTTTTAAAATTAGAGGAATTTTTTTTTTTGCTTTTACTTTTCTCGTAGTTAAATAAACACAAAAACACACAATAATAATTAATTTCACTTCTTTGCTTTTGTTTTTGTTTATACAAAAATCAAATAAAATCTAATAAAAATATATTCATTTTTAGACTAAACATTGCATACGAAATGATATTTAATGGCTGTTTGACTGACTGGCCGCCCATATTTGGCAAGAACTTATTAAAAAAAAACAAACAAAAAACTTTAATCCAATAAATAATTAAACTTTGCATATAGAAATTAAAATTTTTTTTTAAAGAATGTGGGCATGGAACCTGTTTCAAAAGCTTTTCAATAAAAGTTTTTTTTTTAAAAAATTTTTTTTTAATAAAACGCTCTTACTATTATTATTTTTCATCAAATCATAATTGTTCATTAATTCCATTTGTTACCTACAAATGAATGATGCATTCAAATAGGAATTTATTTCAAAATATTTGATCATCGGAACATAAAGTATTTTTTTGTTTTAACATACATACATAATAAGAAAAAGATATTATTTATGTGAGTAACAGTATTTTTATTTTTATTTTTAACTTATATTGTGGAATTAAAAACAAACAAACAAATAAAATAGCAAAAATAAATTAAAAATGACATAATAATTGATAATCATCTTGAAAATAAAAAAAAACATATTAAAACTTTTGCATCATCTTTTAATTTGGATATTAAAAATATGTTGACGTATATTCATATGTACATATGTATGTATATACATATGTATATATATGTACGTATGTATTCATATATTTTGATTATGTTATAAACGTGATGTTTTTCTCTATTACAGTCAAAATCATTGTTTTATTTTTTTTAATAAAAACAATCGAAAAAAAAAAATAGAAATTTACAATTTAAAAGATTCTATGAACACATAAAAATTGTTATTTTATTTCATATGCTTTTATACCGCAGACGATTATTATTTTAATATTGTAGTCAAAAGTAAATGTGGCACAATTTAATCTTTAAGTGGGTGTCTGTAAAGGAAAAAAAACACCAACGTTGGCATGAAAAATATTCAAAACATTTTGCTTTACGTACCAAATAAAAAATACACGGCAAAAAAACAGTTGTACGAAAATATCGACCGACATTAAGCGAATATTTGCTGCGGTCATGCCCAATGAGCCTATTTATTAATGCATATCAGAATCCCTGCCAGAAATGAAGTTTACTGGATCAAAGAGAGCACCAACCAATTTAGTTTTTGGTTAAATAGCTATCTAACTATCGAATAAAAGAGTTAGAAGTAATAACAGTAGTATATACTTCGGATATACATACATACTTCTTATACTCAGTGATAAAATTCCGATTATAAATCCTATGACATTAAAATTGAGCTGCGGAAAGATATTGTGATACTGGAAATCTGTTGCAATTGTCGAATATGTTTCTTAGCTAGGGGTAGTGAATCCTAAATATCAATTAAGCTACAGCTTGTATAAAAAGGAAATAATAAAAGTATGCCAGACAGCCGTCGAATGTTGTCGCCCTAGTCTATTAGATATTTGTGTGGACTTATTAGTCGTGAAGCCATGGCTCAAATCCTGGATTAGACATCTCGAACAAAACGAAATTTAAGAAACTATTTCTTCAGGGACTTCTTCTCACCAGATTTGTGGCAAAAACTCTGAGAATAAATAAAATTGCAGTGAAAAGTTTCTCAAAAATCTGTTGTCGGGAGTCGCCGTTAAACACTAGGTCCCGCAACTTATGAATGAAATTAACACACACAAAATAAGTGGTGTGAGACGATATATCGTAACCCTGACTGAAGAGGTGCGAAGAACAATTATGTGTGCATGTATGTATGTCAGATAGCGCATCATTTCCAAAAAATTATATTTCATTAAACATTATTATGCAGGAAATTTACTCAAAACAACTCTTAGATTCAAAATACATATATAGTTTCGTTGTAAGTTTAAATTGCTTGTATCCGTATTCAGTGAATGCTGGGTGGCATAATATAATGTGAATATCGGTTTTTACAATAAAATTATCATGTGATCATGTCAGTATATTATACGTCTTGTGTAATCTAAATAAACTTACTCGCAATATTCCCTTCTACAGCCACGATTGCGCTCGATATATTGCGACATTTCAAAACCTATTTCTACAAATCGAAAAGCGATTATTCAAGCCGATTGTGATAGTTGAGTAAAACATTATTTTTCACTGTGTATAAATTATAAAAATCGTGCAATTATTTAGTTTTCTTTTACTCCTATTTGAATGAATTGTAATGTATTTTAATAGAAAAAATGAATAAAAATTGTTATGTTTGTGTGAGGATATGATCTAATAGTAGAATGTACGTCTCAAATAATTCTCAATGAATTGCTAAAAGAAAAATTTTGCATTACAAAACAATACAAAAAAAGAGTTTTCAACGAAATGATGACACAACTATAGAAAATAACTGGCGAATATATGTAATTTTAATACAAATGTATGGGTGGTGTATTGATGATTAATAGAATAAAATTTACAAATCGGTCATTACAAAAATTCAAGCGAAAAATATTTTTTCCTTTTGGTTTTTTTTTTTAGAGCAATAAATTCCAATACGAAGTAATGAAAATTCAAATGCTTTAAACAAAATTTATTAAAATTGAAAATAATTTTCTTATATTAGTGGTTAACTGTCCGATCATAAATATTTGCTTATATTTGTGTGTTCACGCAGTTTAAATGATTTAAAACTTGTGCACATTTGATTTAAAATTTAAGAAAAAATAAGAAATAAACAGCTGGTTCTTTTCATAATTATTTTTAATTTTGATGAAATATGTATCGTGTCTATTTTGTTTTCATTTTTACTTTTGGAATCTTTTTTTATAAATTATAAAAGATATCGGTGTCAAAAAATTCTAAATTAGCCAAAAACTAGAATGTGAGCCAAAGACTTTAAGTATTTTTGAAATTATTATCACATAATGATCATTATGAATTAAATGCCATAAGTAAATATGTATAGCCTTAGGAAATAATGGCGGTAAAAGACTGGTGGTGTTAATACGAGTAACGTGATGTGTTAAAAATTTAGAATAAAATTTAAGTAAAACAAATACATATTTTTATATCACAATATTAACAAATCTATTAATTTTATTAAAAAAAAGATAAAAGAAATAAATAAACGAAAAATAGAAAAATTTACTTTAGATACACTAAACTCAACAAATCAATGAAAACACAAACGAACATTTGACAGTGAGCTCACAGAAAATAGAAATAAAAAATTGCTATTTTTTAGTTGTTGTTAAACTAAAAACCCTGAAAAAAATAACATAATAGTCAAATTAATACATACAAGTATATTGCCTGAGTTTTTTTATATTTAATTAAAGTTTTGTTTTTTTTTTTAATACGAATACATATTTAAATATACGTATTTATTACATTGTCAAGGTGTTGCAAAAAAATTTCGGTATTTTTGCATTCAAATTTAAATCATAGCTTAGCACAGTCAGAATATTGCTCCTACAACTTGTTGTCATTAAAAAAAAAAATTATGACAATGACTATTGCCCAATGGATACAAGCAGGTCAACAACAAAACTGTTGAATACAAAAAGGCTTATATGGTAAACTTTCTCGCGCCCATCTGAATTTCTTTTTACTACACCCTACATGAAGGACATGTTCTTTTTATTATGAACTTTAATAGTTTATTGACGTTACAGGACAATATAATTTATTGCCATGTGTTGTGGGTGGTGGAAATTTACTTTATTGCGTTGAAAACAACTGTTAAGTTTTTTTTTTTTTTTTTTTTTTTTTTTTTTTTTTTTTATTAAATATTAATGGAAAAGTAATTATTTTCCAATATACAGCAAATAAACAATATAAAAACTAACATTTACATACGTTAACGTATATATTTCTTTTAAAAATCTATACTAGACAGATAATTGATTTCAGTTAAATATTTCAGAGACCAAATAACAATTTACTCTTTCAAGCAATTTAGGATTTCAATTAGAAAATTATCGGTATTTGAGAAAGATTAGGAAAAAGACAACGTTTTTCATATAAAACAAGAAACTTTAATTGATAGTTAACGATTAAATTATTCAATAAATTGTATTATTTTCAAAAGTAATTGAAAACTGATATAATAACAATAACTGAATTAAACAACCTATGCATCTAATGCTCTTTTTTATTAATTATCTCATTTTTAATTAAAAAATACAGTATTTCTTTAATTAAGACGATATTCGAAATTGGGTCAACTGATATACGAATATTTGTGAACGTATGTTGAGTGACAAAATCGAAATAAATGAAGAAACTTTTGGTTTTAGATAGGCAGATAGGTCTTCTGATATGTTTTATTTGAATAAAAAAGTCTTAAAAATATTCAATACTACTGCCGTTTAATTTATTTAATACATTATTCTATATATAGAATTCGTCTTTTTCATACAAAAAACAAAAAAACATAAATATTTAAAATGTTTTAAAAATTACTTTTAATTTCACTTAGAAATTAAATAATAGAAAAAGTATTAGAATAACCAAATAAAAAGGAATATACAACGTTTATATTATAAATTATACTGCGATACGAACGCTATTTTTTATCTTGCGAAATTATAAATGTTTCAAATTAAAACAACCAGGTGTTTTTAATCTCAAAATTCAATAATCGATTTTATTATCATAGCATTGGCCTTAATTTGAAAATGTTTTTTCTTTTTTGTGAACTTCGACCAACCTATCCTCTAGTCCTCTCGCAATATAGTATTAATTAAATTTGAAATATTTTAAGGCTAGGAAATGAACATTGGACAATATTTAAACTACAAATTCCAGTTCGGGTATAAAACGCAAACTTGAAATGAAAATTTAAATTTTTTATATTCATTTAAAACTTAGTTCATTGGAAGGATAGGAATGCGAATATACATAATATTTGTGTAATATTACAAAAAGCCACTCGCTCATCAGAAAGGATATAAAAAACTTCTTTTATGTGTGCTATATAGTGCTAAACTGTAATGTATTCTAATAACAAAAAAGATTCAGTCGAAAAGGCTCCATAAAAAAGTTCTTTTTGTTTTGAAAAAAATATTTGTATTGAGATGTAAACAGTTCTTATGGTAGTATTCAAAATCCATAAAATTCGCTATTATGAGGAGATAATGTCTTGGGAATGTGAACAGTTCTAAGGCCAGTATTTAAAATCCATAAAATTCGCTGTTATGAGGGGAACATATCTTGGGAGTTGTAGTTTGGCCAAATATGTATATAAACAGCGTTTAATTCACAGTTAATTGTTATAAAAAACAGAATATGTTGAATGGAATACAATATGCAATGTATGTATATAATCGGCTGAAACAATCAAATCTAATCTACTTTATTCCTAATAATGGAATTTTTAATTTTGTTGCTACAGAACACTTCAGAAAAAGGTAAATAATATTTTATTGCTCTCTTTTTAAAGTAGTCAAAAAGTAGCATTTATTCACAAATATTTCTTACAAAATTATTAGAAACACATTTTTACGAAAAACGAATAAAACTCAAATTGTTTTCACACTTTTTTTTAAACATGTGATAAAATATTGAATATTGTATTTAAATAATAACAATATCGCTCACCTAAGCATTAAATGCATTAAAATTTTGATAAAATTAATATAATAATATTATTTTTCAAAATATTCATTCATATATATGTATGTATGTCTGTATGTCTGTACTCCATTGTATATAACGTTTATCAGCAAGCTGATAAGATCTAAGAAGAAGTTTTCATTTAAAACTATACAATAAATTAGTCGAATAATTAAGCCAAGTGCAATGACAAGAGTTAAGTTTTTTTTATCGTACTTATATTTGTAGTTTGCTTTTCTTTCAATTTAAAACTTTTATTCGTATTCACCGTTAAGTGATTAGAGAGAAAAAAACATCAAATCGCCCATTTACATCAGTAGTATTATACTTTCCAATTGCAAGGGCTAGTGGGGATCCAAAACGATAAATCTTCCAAACACAAACCAGACCAGACATCTCAAACAAAACAAAATATGAGAAAATATTTCTTCGATGACTTCTCATTTTATTGAATGAAAAGTTTATCGAAAATCTGTCATTCGGAGTCGGCATAAAACTGTAGGTCGCCACTCAAGTATAAAGTTAAGGCACACAACGTGAGGGGTGTGAGAAGCTAGGCTGTAATCCTGACTGAAGGGTTGTAATGGCCAATTATGTATGTAATTCGATATTTTATTAATGATATGTAAAAAAAAGAAACACCAAATGTTTCAAAGTTTTTACTCTTTTCATACTCTGATGTTATATACAATGGGCAATCTTCGTTTATGATAACAAATGATAATAGATGCTAAGATTTTTATAATCTGGTAGTATCATCTATGCACAAGTAAGTGCCTTACATTACGTATAAAGATAAACCAGTAAATTGAATTTTTGTTGATTCACTGTTTTTTTTTTCTTTTTTTGTTCAACACAATATTTGTTTAAAACGTAAATGGAATAGACCTTTGCTTTCAACTTACAAATTGTACAAGTTTTATTATGCCAGGAACCGTTTGAAAATATCCAACATTTATCCTTAATGCACTTAGGCCACCACCTGTGGGTGCTGAGGTTTGTGTGGTTGTTGTACGTTCAACGGTAACTACGGTTTCAACCATTTTGTTTTGATATCAATTAACTGTTTATTTTGTTATTTATTTAAATGAGTTGCAATCTGTTTCGTTTTTTCTTTATTTTGTATTTTATTTTCTTTTTTTTTGTTTTTTCTATATCTATATATGTATGTTAACAGTAGTGAATTTATAAATAATATATTTCACTTGTTTATACCGCCAATTACAATTAAATGATTATATACTATATGTACATATGTATGTATGTATGTATTTATATGCAGTAGGTGTTTTATATGAAAAGTAATTTTTCGAATGCACGACTTCGTTTAAAGGTATTTCACCGTTTATTTTATCTAATGGACGTCTAAAGCGAGCGAGACACGTTAAGTTACTACCGTTGCGTATAAAACCATTGAAAGTCTAAACTTGACTATTTAAACGTCGGCTGCGCACGCAGTAATACAAAGTACGATTGACTCTCCAAACTCTCTCACATCTAATGTTAATTTAGTGTTTTTATTATTGTTTTTAATACCATTTACAATTCATTTTAGCGTTTTTATAAAATCTATCGTTATAAAACTTATGCACAGTGTTTTTCAAGTTTAAATACTGTTTCTCTGATTGTGTTTCTTCTCTTGCAAGATTTTACGTGGATTGAAAGTATACAATTTATTACAATGAGTGTAAGCACATGTGGGGAGAATCGTTATAATGTTCTAAATGAGACTAGAGTATAAACTTCAGACCAAAATTAACTTTTTTAAGTGAGAGAATATTGCTACAGTTAGGCTATATACCTCTTTGGATTCTTTTCTCGTCATACTTATGTTAACATCAACTGAATATTTAATTGTTAAGTTTTCAGGAATTGCTTTTGGATCTGCATAACATTACGTTATTCTCACACAGCTTTAGTTACAACACCGTCTTATAACAGTATTTGTGATTCGAGCTATCAGTTTATATCAGTATCAAATATCGATAGTTTAACACTTTTATTATAGATCTATCCAAGATATATAAATTGACAACACTGTCATCGCATACGACAGCAGTTAAAGCTCTATTTCTCTCTGCACAAACTTAATTTCTCATAATTTTTGAACTGAACATTAATTATCAGTCTGTGCGCTCTTCTAAGCAGTTTTTTTACGAGATTTATTTTGATCGTTGACAATTTTTAACTTGGCTAAAGAGAATATATATACATTGTACAATATATGTACATCTACATATACAGATGTCCATACATACATAACGTATTTAAACGCTCATGTTATATTAAAAGTTGTTTCATTCGATTTCCTCCTGTATTTTTATCTGTCTATTTTGTTAAATGTTTTGTTTAATATTTCAATTGTTTTATTTTCATATTTTATTGTATTTGTTGAGCAATAAAAAACAAGTATCTTAATACCAAACCATGCAAAATTCCGTGGGTAAAATATATTAACCTTTTGTAGAACAACTTTTAATAAAACATCTTTAAATTCCACAAAACCTAAAGCTGTGGCATAATTTTAAAATATAAGTATTGTAGAATCAGCGTTTAGAAATTAAAAAAAATATGTATAGGAGTTATGGCAATTTTTACTCTCAGAGTTTTTGCCAGAAATCTGCTGAGAGGAAGTCGCCGAAGAAATACTTTTTGTATCTTGTTTTTGATGTCTGGCCTGGGATTCGAACTCGGGCCTTTCGTCTAATAAGCCAACACACTACCTACTAGACCACGGCAAGCTTCTCAAAAAATCTGTCGTTCGGAGTCGACTTTAAACTGTAGGTCCCGCTACTCATGTATAAAATTAACGCACACAACATGAGTGGTGTTGAGAAGCTAGGCCGTAATCCTGACTGAAGGGTTGTAATGGCCAATTATGTATGTATGTATGTATAGGAGTTATTCTTAAATAATTTTTTGCACTTTGTGAAATAGACGTATAAAACATTGGAAAGGAAACGAGAACTTAAAGGAAACATTACTTTATGGATAGTGCTCTATCTCTCTCGGATTTATAAGAAAGTAAAATTACTAAATATTTGTCTCTTTTATGTTCGTTAAATTATAAGGCGAAAAGCAAGTACCTTAACTGTTGCCCATTTGCCTAGTTTTTTTAACAATTTATCAATACATAACTTTGATTTTAATAGTCTTTGTAAAAATATGTGTAGCTATTTTTGTTATTACAACATCAATTAAATTTGTTCTGTATTAACTTTATCATACTTTATTTTCGATAAAATTTAATTGCGTTTATGTTTTGTAAGGGTGTCATTCGTCATTAAGTACATACATACATACATTGTTTTCATATACCCACCCGAGTTTCAAATGTAGTAAATATTTAGAAAGAATTAATATGAGTGTTTTATGAACTTGTCATAAATTCTTTAAATTTTATTATTTTATTTTAATCTGTTTTTACATTTACATTCATTCATCTTTTTTATATTCTTTAAGAAACGAGCATTATATTTTCTCTTTTTGTGTTTTATTATGTGTTTTATTATTAACAATTTCTTAAAAATGAACTGGCATTTAAATATAAAAATACAAGTAAATTTCTCTGAAATTGTTAATGAATTAGTTTAAGTTAATATTTTAATTTCTTAATTTTATATAAATAATTATTTATGTGATTAGCTTTATTTTAAACACACAAAAGTTGTTACTTAAAGCGAATAGTTAAGCAAATTGTTGTTTATTATTAATGAAATTGTTAAATAAAATATAAAAATAAATTAGAAAGATTTTTTTTTTTACATTAAATATTAAGTGCTTCTCCTATTGCATACACTTTAAAGTAAAATATATATGTATGTATATATTAAGGCCCTGGTCTCATTTATAAAGTAATATTAACACAAATTTCGAAAAAGTATTAAAAGCAAAGTTAATAAAAAAAAATAAACAAAAATACTTTATTACTATAAAAAATAAATTATATGTTGCGTTTTATATACGATTTTGATGCGAAACACATTTCAAGTTTGTTTTCCGATTTACAATAAAAATACAATGCAATGCGAGTATTTGCTGTTTTAATGAAATCAACGCCATAACTGTTGTGGTAAAACAAAATAAAACAGTTAAAATGTTCTTTTATTTTATTTTATAATTATTGGTTGGTTAAGGAATATTATTTTATTTTATTTTTTAATATTTTACAGATTATGGAGTGTCTTTTGTATATTAACGGATAATTCTATGATCATAACATTACATTTCTTCATGTTTCTTCATTAGCTAAACATATAAATCTTTGAGCAACTAAATCAAACTAAAACAGATAACTGAATGCCTATTTTAAATACTTTTTATTAATCGTTAAGCCATATTATTAACAAAAGTTGTTATTTTTTTTTTTGTTTTTTTTTTTTAGGTATGCCAAGTTGTGTACAATGCCTGCTTTGATTTTTTACTATTAAAAAAAATTAAAAAAAAAAGAAAAGAATAATAATAAAATATATAATGTATTTAAAAAGTGAGCACAACTTTAAAATCGTATTATTGTTTAATAAAGCGAAGATATATTTTAATATGGAGGGCAGGTAAAGAAAATAATGTTTTCATATAAAAACAATATCCTTCTCTTAACACTTGTTTATAATTATAATTTCTCTAGTGTTTACCAAAGGCTTATTAATAATATAAGGATGAAATAGAAAGATCTCATGATATTTTTATTAATTTCTTTTGCCTTTCTACTTTCAATCATAAAAAGTATGTTTTTTTTGTAAATTCAATTATCATTTCACAGTTTTTTTTATTGTTGTTCACTATCTTGAATTTAACGGTTTTAAGGATTATTTGAAATTAGTGCCTCTAGTGTGCTGTGGTTTTTAACACTCGCTTTGCGAGAAATCCACATCCTTCTTTACACTCCTCGCTAAACGATCTAACTCTGCTGCAGCATCTGTACGCACAGATAATTTGTCGGGAGTTAACAAACTATCTGAACCATTAGTTCTTGGAGTACTCATGGCGCCTGGCGGTGTTGCAGGTGAACCTGATTTTTTGTGCAACAAAGAATTAAAGAAATTCGCCAAAACTCCTTCACCTCCGGGTGTTGCTGGATTCATTTTACCACCATCGAGCTATATTGAAAAAAAAAATTACAAAATTATAATTTTTGTTTTTTAATAATCATCATTATAATTTCATTAGTACTCGTATGAACTGGGAATATAATTTAAGTTTCTATAGGAGTATTTAGTACTTATTTAACAGTTTTAAATATTTTCTTTTACGTCAATTCGAAATATGAGGATTATTGTCATATGTCGTGTGTTATAGCGATTATATTACTTTGCAATGTAATTAATAAAATAAAGAGCGGTACAAAACATTCCAGTACTCAGAAATATTAGAGAATACAATTTTAAATTCAAACATTAATAAACTGGAAATAAGTATGGGTGATATAAGCGCTACTGAAGCAAAACAGTGTACTTAAATATATTTTAATTAATTTTTTTTTTTTAATTTATAAACACTTCTTTTTTGTCGGAGCTCTTTTTGTAATTTTAGAAGAATAAAAAAATATTAATAAAAATCGACAATGTCTTTTTGGATATCAGAAATAATTAATCAAATAATAATTTATGGTGTTAAACCAATCAAAAGTAATATGATTGAATGTTGATTTCACCTTTCTGGTTGGTGAGTTCTGGTTACCAGAACCTGGGGTTCGAGGCAGAGCCTTACTAGCCTGGGAACGTAAAGGTGATTCACTACGTACTTGACCGCCAGCCTTAAGAACTTCTTGTTGTCGCGCCAAAAACGTTTGTTCGTCTTCTGTTTGCATCTCTATTTCACGATTTGAAACAGCCTATAACGGTAACAATTTTTTTTAGTAGAATTTTTGAAAATATGTAAATTGTACTCGATTAAAATTACTTTTCTAGAAGGTGGAGCAGTAATAATGTCTGTATAGTAGTCTTCAGCTTTACAAGAATGCATATTCTCATATAAAATACTTATTTTCTTCAAGCTATCCCAACCGGCAGGTCTGTAATTTGATAAAAAATATGTATTTATGTACGTTATTCAAAATTTATATTAATGGTAGCTTAATATGTACATTAAAACTGCGTCTTTTTCAACGACTAGGGCAGGGGTTCGGAATGGTAGGCCATAGATTCGATGTGTTAAATACTTGTAAAGGAGATCACAGTTTTTGTCTTCTTTGACACTTGTGTAAAAAAGTGATGTGCCATGCTGCAAACAGAAACGTCTAATCCATTGTTGAATGAAATCAAAATGTTCATCTCGATAGTCGTATTCTTTTTCCAAAGTTGTCATGTAGTCGGTCTACAAAATAGGTTGAATTGAATTAAATTAAATTTTATTTTTTTTTTTAATGTTTCAATTTTTTACCTTTGTTACGACAACTACAATATCTAAACCAAGATTAGTTAGTAAGGCTCCTTCTGTGAGCGGTAATAAATCGTCATCATCTATGGAATTATTTCTCATCGTGCGTTTAACCGGTGAACCCGGATCTAAATCATCTCCAACTTCGCAATAACTTTGCCAAGAAGTTATTAAACGCTGGCGGGCTTCTTGTTTCTCTTCAGGTTCCAGTTTCAGAGTTTCAATATGATCGGATAAAACTTTTATCCAATGATTGAGTTGTTCTAACCAAAACCATGGTTGAGTCATGGATACTGTGAGTATAACCAGTGTATGTGCATAATTTGTTTCATTTAAAGCAAAATGCAATAAATTTTTATGGCCTGGATCACCATCTAATACCCAGACGCTCAAACGCGTCATATCTAAGAATAGTAATATAATAACAGAGATATTTTTACAACTACTTGTAGACCAATAAAAAAAATAACTCACCATCTCTATATTCATCTTTAACATCAATGTAAGCGTATTCTAAACCGGATCCTTTTTTTGGATTTTCAACGCCCTGTAATTTTGCCACCAACGTAGTTTTACCAGTAGCATTATCGCCAAGTACTAATACAGATTTATTCGATGGAAGTTTTGTGCTGCCCTGTTTTTGTACTTCACTCAAAATTGAAGACCTAAAAATTTCAACAAAGGAATGAAAAAATAAACAAATAAATACGTTTTTTTCATGAATATTAAATTAACGTTAAAACTGCTTATTGAGCTCATTCGAATGCATTTTAACGTGACCATAATTATGGATAAAACCACATTATGGTATACAAAAATATTTGCATGTCTTTTACATAAATTACAGTCCGCAAAAAAATTCATAGAGTACAACACATTTGAACTGTACCTTACATTTCGGTATTGTTTTCTATTTGATTAATGAGCTTAAATATGTATGTATATATATATCTCTAACCTCCTAAGTTATAAATGTTTAAAAATTCAACTTACGAATGAAAATGAAAAAGGCGGTTATGTTGTGAAAATTGCAATTTCATTATTTCTGTACGCAATAATTGGAAAACATTTAATTCCTCAAAATGAGTACCACTATCTCTTTCAATACTATCCTTACAAAATTGGTTATTTAGAGTTATCATTATTGAACAGGATTAAACACGAATAGGCTTAACTTCGACACATGCACACACAATAGGTATCTTATTTACGAAACAGCATGTGAGAAAACGAAACAATAAAATTATTTAAATTGATTAAATTTCAAATTTTATTTTCAATTAAAGTAAATTGCTTGACCACTAATTGTCCTTGTTAGATGAATTGTGTTGGCACTACTACAACACTGACTGCCTAGTCAGGAAAACATAGTAAATAAATTAAAACTGTATATAAAAAATAACCAATTCGCGTGTGTCCGTTCGTGTTTATTTATATTGAAATAAGACAATCTGAATGCAACTGTCTGTTGTATTTTCGAGTGTTTCACAAAAATATTTGTTGCTCACGGGATATAATAGAATGTTATTGTATTTAAATTCAAATCTATTGATTTTTCTAAATTGTTAGGGCAATTGAGTAAAATTGTAACGAAAAATGACTAAGAAGCAAATAACAGTGGTTGATACATACTCGTATATGGAATTAAGAACAACAATTTGGTTAATTTTTAGAAGTTACTTCAGTTCCAGTTAATTTATTACAGCACAAAAATACATATCGCTGTTATGATTATTTCTTTATTAAGTTAAATGAATATATTTAATTCTTATAATTATCTTATATTATTTCTTTTTTAACATTACTTACTAGTACTAAGGAGAAAATGGATTCTACAGAAACTAAAAATCGAAAAGCTGTCAAAACCACTGTTCTTCAGCGAGCCATTTACCAAATAACTTTATTCATTTGTGTACAATATTATGGATACATAAAGTGTTATTATCCTGCCGACCATATGAGTGAGTTTTTTTTTCTTCTAGTATCCGTTAACAGAAAGGACGGTTGTTATGGTGTCGATATAAGCCAAACTAAAGTCTTCTATGTAAATTTCCAATGTTGCGTTAGAATATTTTAAACCACCATAGTGAAAAGATCTCAAAAAGTTAATAAAGTTAAACTTATTTAAAAAAATTTTCAATATAATATAATACAATACATATAGAATATAATTTCGCTAAATTAAATACTAAAACCTTCTCTTAACGCATAAAAATGGAATTTGAAAATGATTTTCAAAATTTGGGAAAAATGCGTTTTACCCATAAAAATCCAAAAAATATTCAACTACCACAATTAGAACAATCGTTGGTGGGTTTAAGTAGGCGTAGAACCTCTGCTGAAATGATTAGTGAAGCAAAAAGTTTTCTAAGTGATGTAGGTGGTGCTACGACAAATATGAAAAATTCTTGTCAATCATCAAATGGTATATTTTTTCCTTCCTATAATGACAAAATTAAATTTATAAATGTACAAAACCGTGATTTTTATTTTTTTTTTGTTATGTTCAAGGTGTTGGTGGCGTTCGAGTTGTTAGTACAAGACGTCCAATTACGCCCCGAGAGCCTGGTAGAGTGTTATATGGCAAGGTGACACTACCTGGAAGACCTCCCAGTTCTTTTTCGTATGAATTTTAAAGTCAACGTTTGATTTTATTCCTTTAATATATTCTTTATCAAAACAGATTGCGTTATTTGCAAAATGTGGATACACGTGGCTCTACACCTCGAACTCCGTCATTAGAACCATTGCCAGCTGCAGAAGCAAGTGAAAGGAAGCTGTCCATTCCAAAGCAATTATCACTTAATAGAGAAATTATTGGCAAATATGACGAGGACAAAACTAATCTTAACAATTCGCGTCGCTCTCAATCGCTTGAATCGCATTTCGAATGTTACGAAAATAAAAACAATAACAAAAATTCACTGGACGGCAGTAAATCAAATAATCCACTACAAATACAAACAAAATCACAACTGGTACGTAAATTACCAGCTTTAGAAGTCAAAGGCGTATCAATGGAAGTTAAAGGTAATGAACAAACTAACAAAAAACTTAAAATCAGTTTTAGTTTTAATTATTAATTTAAATTTAGAAAGTCTACCAAATATTAAGGAAAGGGCAAAGACGGCTTATAATGATGCGACATATATGAAAACTAATGAACCAGGACATTTAATGGGTCGTAATTTGAAGGATAATTGTGCAATTAACCTTTTGACAACTCGAAAAATATTAACACGTAGCAATGATTTATTAGGACAATCATCCACTGAAAAACTTATTGAAATGCTGAAAGAGCATGCCGGACTTAAAGAGTGTACGGAAGAAACCGCCTGTCATATTAATTCTGTAAATATTCAAAAGTATTTTGCAATTAACATTCTAACAATTCTAAACTTATTATCATAGATTTTAACAGAGTTATACAACAGAGTTCGAAAAAATGAAAAACAATTTAAAAAGGGTTTTATACTAGGAGGACTCTATGGCTTGGTTGAGTCATCATCACCCAAAATTTTGTTAGCAGTTGCAAGAGTTGTTTTGGCGGTGAGTTTATTTTTATGATTTTTTATAAAATCTATCTTAGCAATATTAAAACGACTTTCTAGTTACGAGTATCTGGCAGCAATTTAACGGGGGCGTGCAAATTAATTTTCAAAGTTGCCCGCAATGAACAGAATGATTATTTGTTTTACGATGGTGATCTCTTGGAATTACTAATTGATGGCCTGGGAAGGGCTAGTCCTCTGGAAGATCCCGAGGCTTGCATCTACGGTTACGGTTCCATACGATTTCTAACTTGCAGTACAGTACAGGAAAGAGCGGAACTTACCAATATTAGGGATTTCAATCGTAATTGGTCCGAACAATTTGAATTGCCACGTAAGCCTAGTACAGCTCCCAATTTGGGGGAGGCTCAAAACATACAAAATGAAAGGCAACAAAGAGAATTTGTAGAAAAGTTATCGAAACAAGATGCTCTGGTGGTACGTTTATCACATCACGGAGCAGTACAATTGATGATATTGCATTTACAAATGCTAAACGAAGCAGGAGCTGTACAAAAGTTAACTGGACCACCGCTTCACTCGTTATATCAACTGTCAGCAGCTTTGAGAGCTTTAGCGGACATTAGGCAAACATCTTCTTCATTTGAGCAATTGGAAAATTCAAATCAAACTTTTACAACCACAAGTATTCAACTTGAATTAGCTTGTCCACACTTAGTAAGAGCAGCCGAAGTGGCTATTGGCGAAGTAGAAGTCCAGGCTAACATTGTTAGAACATTAAGGTAAGCCAATACGCAACAAATTTTTCTCAATAAAACTATATTTTCTTTGCAGTGTTCTATCGGAAGACGCTGATTGCCTTCATATTTTGACAAACTTCGCCAGTCGAATTGGTATGCTTTTGGGTCCGTGTTGTGCAAATTATAAAAGTAACCAAGCTGAGAAATTGCTTTCTCTAATTAGTCGGTTAGGCTATATATTAGGCAATATTATGGCTAAATATGACAATGCCAGAGTACAAGTGAGTTTATCTTTCATCTAAAAGGTTTTAAAATAAACCGTTTATATTTTGTTTAAGTTTTATCATAATGATGTGGCCATGGAGTATTTATTAAATATACTAGAAATATATTCCAAAGAACCTTTAACTCTACACAATTCTATGGGCGATACAGTGATTGATGTCTTAATTAAAATGATAAGAGTTTTAGCCAATATGAGCGTCAATTCTGAGGTTGGTTTTGGCTTAGGCAGCACTCAATCGTTAGGTAACACACTATTATTGTTACTAAAGGCATCGCAACAAATCAAAAGTATTAAGATGGTAAATACTTGTATTAAAGCCAATGGGAGTCACATATTTATAATTTGTATTTTGTATCTTCTAGAAACAAGAATTACAAGAACTTACACATGCAACCTTGGGAGCTTTACACAATCTCTGTTTCTATCAGGATAAACAATCCTCGACACCAGCCCAAGTTATCGAGTCTAAAGGAAGCTTGCATTCCATATTGCCTGAATTATCAACATATTTATGTTCAGTACTTAGAACAAATCGTGATGAAACTACCCAGACAGAGATTACAAGAGTATTAGGCAATTTAACAAGAAACGAAAAAGCAAGGAAATCTTTTTGTAAATCTAAAGGACTTAAACTTGTTGTTGAAATACTAAAGAATAACGCTACTGATCACTTATATGATCTAAAAGCTTGCACGATTGGCATACTGGTTAATTTGTTGGGTGATATGGAAAACCGTTTGCCGCTCATAAAACTCAAAGGAACAGAAGTTTTACTAAATTTATTGCGAGATGCTTTACAGCATCATGGAGATTGGTTTCTGGCTACTATAATATCTCAAGCTTTTTGGAATCTTTTCATAGACACTCCTCATATTGAAGATGTATGTTCAGAAGCCACTTTAGATGAATTGAGCGATATTTTAGCTGAGTATTTAGATGAAGAAAAAGTTCTAAAAAACAATTGCAATGAATTTTTACCGCAAATGTGGGAAGATTTTGCAATTGTATCAACTGATTTGTTGGAGCGTTTACAATCAAATTACGATCAACAAAGCGATGGTGTGACATCGTTAGAGGCGAGCGACATGGAAAATGATGAAGACGACGTTTACATTGAGGGAATGTAAAACTCAATTGTCATAAATCTAATAACAAATCAATATTTTAATAAAAATTATTACATTCTAAATTAATTTTTTTAGATTCTTGTGTTTCTATTAAAATGATGTCAACCATAAGTTAATAATTCATCAGGTGCTAAGGCATACAAACACCATCAACTGAAAGTAGTAGTACAAAATTGACAATATTAACGTGTTCCGTTTCTCTTTTGACTTTATGTACGTCGTTATTATCGTTATTGTTATTATTTGAATGAAATATTTTTGTTCAAAATCGTTTATTGAATATTAATGAACAATTATTGAAAAGATATTAGCCGTCTTCGTCTTTCACATCTCTCGCGAGAGTTTCAGTCTTTCTCAATTATTTGTTTCTAATGAGTCACTAACTGCCAAGCTATACTCAACACTTTAAATTGAACGAAATAATACATTGCAAATATAAAACTCATACATTTTGATTTTATCTTCTAAAAAATAATTGAATTGAATTTTATATCAGTAAGCTATCTGACTATATACATAAATATACGGTTACAATAAGTTATTATTTTTACAAACATAACCATTATTTTTTATACAATTTTAGACAAAGTTTACTTTTATTGCAGTTAGAAAGCTAAGAGAGGATTTAAAATAAATAAGATAGCACATAAAAAAGGAAAACTGACTTCAAGTACTCTTAGAGCTGTACTCAGCAATGAAAGTGAGTTTCTATAAAAGAATTTTGAAATTAAAAGGCAATAATGAACGGCTGCAATTCATTAATCTCATTGAAAAACATTCGGATGACTGTACAGAAGCATTATTAGTTGTCAATAGGACACAATTTTCCGAGTATTACAGTCCAAAATATAGATTTTATTCAAATAGGCCAGTAACAACTGAAGCTTATTTATAATCATTACTAATTGAATTATTTGTGATATAAATTGATCTCAGCTCAAAGAGCTAACCAAGATGTAATATATGTATATTTACTTAAAACTTACATTTGTATGCATACTAGTTATTTAATATATATTTATTTTTATTTTTTATTCTTGTTAATTAAATCATAAGTACTTGATATATATAATATTGCCAACTTCCCCTTTTTATGTCCTAGGGACGCAGGGGCGGGGCACTTATACTTTTTGCTAATGAATTTCTTTGAAATAAATGGATGAATAAAAAAAAAAAGATCCTCTAGAGAATAGTAATCAAACTTAAATTGTATAAAATTATTACTGAAGATACCTTTAGTTATGTCAAATATAAAGACTTTTAGTTTATTCGATTATGTACATTTTTAAGTCTTATTAGGTATAAAGTACACTCATTTTTCTAATCTTGAAGCCTTTCAGTGAAAATTAACACATTTTCGGTAGCATTAATTGGCAAACATATTGTTATCAACAGATGATTATAATAAACAACATCGAAATCAAAAATCTCACTTAAAAATCAAAATACCTTTCAAATAGTATTTCATGAATATGCGATATATGTACATACATGCAGTATGTGCATATGCATGTATATGCAAATGTCATTGTTGCAATATGGTATATTTTGCTATGAAATAATTAAAATTTCTATTCAAATTGAAAAATGCAAAAGACTATTCTTCCCATGGCCAAAATAGAAGAAAAAGTAAAATAATAAATTCGGAAATAAAGAAAATAAGAGAGAAATTATTAGCAAAAGTAAAAAAAAGTATAAACGTCAGCCATCTCTTCGCGGTGATATGATGACACATCGTAACGAACCCCACTACAACTACGGATAAAGTAAGAGCAAAGCAGTTAAAACTATGTATATTGTGAGTGGTATTAACCAAATAGAAAAAATAAAAACAACAACAATACTTTTTATGGGCGAGAAGGAGGGAGAATGTCAAAAATAAATAAATGTGTAAAGAAGCAAAAAATAGAAAAAGTTGAATGAAAGGTTTCTTTTTTTGGGTTAGAAAATTACTATTTTTTGCCAGAGGCTGTCTTTATGGGTCTTCTATAAATATACACCCACATAAAGTATTTCATCTCTCATAATGCAAATGTTGCAGAATTAAATGTAGGACGGACAATGTAAAGAATGCAAGTAGACTGAGGGAAAAACAGGTATGTCGTCTATTCTTGTAATGATGAGTAATATTGTTTTTAGGTTTTTTAACTTATTTTTGACTATCACTTACCAGAGATTTTCTTTTTCAGCATTTCCAGCATCCTTTTTCTTGGCAGTAAAGGATGATGTCAGCGCATTGCTGCCATTCACTTGAATGCCCATGTCCAACGCCATCTTCAATCTTTAAAGACGACGAAAATGGATGCAGCAAATTGTTGTTGTTTAATTATTCCAAAACTTTTGTGCTAGTTCAAATTATTTTGGCCAACTATATTTCTTTTTTATATAAATGGGACAAGTTAATCACTATCGTCGGGTCTTTAGGGATTCTCTTTTTAAAGAGGCAGCAAAGCAGATAGATTTACGCTGAGTTAATTACGTTTACTATTTTTATTATACCTTCTTAGCAGTGTTCAAATATATGAAAAAGATTTCTTAAATATATATATTTTTTTATTTTTAGCCGCTACGTTAGCTGTTGTAATAAATTGGTTATATTATGGCGATTACTGGCTTTTTTTGTGCTTCTACTGCTTTTTTCTATTTTCTACTCTGGCTGCCTCTTTTCGGATATTTTCAAGTCCAATTGGGAGTATTCGACTTTTTTTCTTTTCTTTATTTCTTTCTTTATTCTCTTTGTGGTTTTATTTTTGTTAAACTGTTTTATCACAATAGCTTTTTGTTGCATTCGTTTGCAATATCCTTTGTTTATATAATTTTTTTATTATTTTGGCATTAAAAATTATTCGATAGCAATGAGTTTTAAATGTTTTTTTAATTGAAATTGTTTAAAATTTTAATTAAATTTCACACACGATGAGAAATTTCGTTCCTCTTGTTGCAGTTCGTTTGAAGAAGTTGTTGGTAAAGAAAAATTGGCAAGTTAGTGGACAAAGATAAAGAAATGTTTATCTCTTTCATTTCCACTGATTTGTAATAGGAAATCAAAGTATTTTCATCTTTATTCAACTATACAGCTGGTAAGAAACAGGGATGTTAAAACAAAACATTTCTGCTTTTGCGTAGAATGTAATGCCAAGTTTAATTTAATGGGCTGCCAAGACCATAGAAAATTCATAGTTTATCTACGATTTTAAAACGATAGGACAATACAATATTTTAAACATTCTAATATACGAATATAAATCCTTAAAATACGAATAAAGGTTGGATTTTTCTTTGAAAGTGGAGTGTTAAGCAATATGGTACAACACTCACTAATTATTTTTGCAACTACATTCAAGAAATACTGCAGAAGCTTTTTTAATATATAAACCAATAATTGCATTTAAGATGTATTTTAGAAGTTTTGAAAATGTTAAATTTTGCGAAATATGAACTTGTTTCTAATGCTACCTATTCTTTTTACGATCTAGCGCTTTTGACAATCAAAAGTAGGCTACATTGATAAAAGTCCCCATATAAACATTAGCTCCAAACTTGGAATCACTCTGTACCTTATTGTGAATTCAAAAATAAAGAATAAGCATATCAGTCATATGACAGGTCGATAAAGGAAAAGAAATAGAGAAAAAGTTCTTTTTTCTTCCCCATCAGTTCGTTTTGGAGAAAAAAATTATTTTTCGTTCCTCAAAACAACACAATAAACTACCATAGATATAAAAATTACTGAAAGTATTATCTACCATCTTCATTAAATAAATTTTCTTAATTTGTTTTCAAATAAACTTAAGCGAAAATGACTGGATCAGGTTTTATGTTCAACATTGATGGTGGTTATTTGGAAGGTTTGTGCCGTGGCTTCAAGTGTGGAATTTTAAAACAATCTGATTACTTGAATTTGGTACAATGCGAAACTTTGGAAGGTAAGTAATGAAGGAAACAATTTGAATCATTGGTATAAAATAAGTCTGGGAGTATTTTCATCAAAAAGTTACAGGGGCAAGTCATGTGACACATACACTTTGTTAATACAAGTGTGAGAGCGTAAGTCTCTGGGGTACGTAACCTAATAAGAGTGAGAGAGATAGCGATATGGGAATAGTAAACAGAATTAGAAATACCAGTGAACAAAATTAATTGTCTTGTGATTGGTTTTCAATGCTAAAATTTTTAATTTTCCAGATTTGAAATTACATCTACAAGGTACGGATTATGGTAGTTTTTTGGCTAATGAGCCCTCACCCTTGTCTGTCTCTGTTATTGATGACAAGTTGCGCGAAAAGTTGGTCATTGAATTCCAACATTTGCGTAATCATGCTGTCGAGCCTTTGGCCAGTTTCTTGGACTTCATCACCTATGGTTATATGATTGACAACATAATCTTGTTGATTACTGGCACTCTGCATCAACGTCCCATCTCGGAGCTTATTCCAAAATGCCATCCCTTGGGTAGTTTCGAGCAAATGGAAGCTATCCATGTTGCTGCTACACCAGCTGAATTGTACAATGCTGTTTTGGTTGATACTCCGTTGGCTCCATTCTTTGTTGATTGTATATCTGAACAAGATTTGGATGAAATGAACATTGAAATTATTCGTAACACTTTGTACAAGGCTTATTTGGAAGCTTTTTACGAATTCTGTCAAAAAATGGGTGGTTCTACCGCTGATGTGATGTGCGAAATTTTAGCTGTAAGTAATTTATCATATTGTTATACGATCAAAGTTATTGATTAATTTCTATATGGATATGAACAGTTTGAAGCTGATCGTCGTGCCATTATTATAACTATTAACTCTTTCGGTACGGAATTGTCAAAGGACGATCGCGCAAAATTATATCCACGTTGCGGCAAAATGAATCCCGATGGTTTGGCTGCATTAGCTCGTGCTGATGACTATGAACAAGTAAAAACTGTTGCCGAATATTATGCTGAATATGCTGCCCTTTTCGATGGTTGTGGCACCAATCCCGGTGACAAGACTTTGGAAGACAAATTCTTTGAACATGAGGTCAAGTTGAACGTTTATGCTTTCTTGCAACAATTCCACTTTGGAGTCTTCTATGCTTATCTAAAATTAAAGGAACAAGAGTGCCGTAATATTGTTTGGATTGCTGAGTGTGTCGCACAAAAACACCGTGCGAAAATCGACAACTACATACCAATTTTCTAAATTCGAAAAATACCATATTGAAACACAAGGAAAAACGAGGGAGAGAGGTTTAAAATCCCCTTTTATTTTTCATTTTATTAAGTATTTTTTTTGTTGTTGTTTACGTATTAACTGATGGATGCAACCATTATGATGGCATCAATGTGCTTTTTGTTTTGTTAACGGTACATTAATTTGTAATAATCTACGTTAATTTAATTCACCATATTCTATAAATTTATAAAATGTATACATATTGTTAGCAAATTCTATTGTAATTATGTAAAAATCTAAAATATTGTGCAAATAATATATATTATAATATAAAAAAGTTTCCAAACATTCCTTTACAAAAAATATCCTCATGTGTTTACAATGCTTACTTACTTTTGTCTTGCACATACATTTATTAATCTTCATATGCAATTATCAGCGAATTTCTATAAATAAAATATTCATAAATTTATTTTTTTTTCTCGATTTAAGTATTTGAAAGACGAAAATCAGTAGATTTGAAGTCGGCAAATGTAGCGGGAGGATATATATAAATTACAATTTTAATTATAATATCTCGATATTTTTACTTTCGAAGAAATATGGTTTTGATACATCAAATCTCCAAACCATCACTACTATTTGCGAACGTATTTATTATCGACAATATAAGTGATTTTTTCTGTAATATTGCAAAGCCTGGTTTAGGAGCGACACTTATGAAGTCAACGAAAACATTTTTATGCCTTAAAGATTGAAAAACTTATTTATTCATTAAATTTTAGCCTTATTTTTTTAGTGGAACACAGTTTTAGAAATACTCTGTAGTAGCATAACATAACATTTAAAACTTCCGTTTTGTAAAGAAAAAACGCAAATGAAGTTCGGTTGCAGCTCATAAAAGAACCACTAATTATATAACTGCAAATCAATTTAGAATTTCGCCTAAAAGACCTATAAATTTAAATTATTAATAAGAACAGTTAATAACTAAAAATTGTGCACAAATATTATAACCACGTCGCTATATATTTTTCAAAAAGTACCTTTTCGTTATATAGCCAGCAGTTTATAATATTAAATTGAATAATCTTATTACAAATTTCTTAGTTCTAGTTGATTTATTGCTCATTGGCTCATATGCAAGTGATTAAAAAAGTACTTAAAATAATCTAACGTCTAATGGCGTAACCATTATTGTTTTCAGTTGATGCGTAATTCTCTTCGATTTACAATCTGCGACTGCATTGACATTGATTTTATTTTCAACGAACCAATCTTACATACATATAGATGGGGCCGTTAAAGCGCAAGAAAACATCTCCGACACTATTACATCTGTATTTTACTGTACCTGTGCTATATATTAGATTACGTCATTGTTCTTTAGTCTTCGAACTAGCCGTATTCCATCAGAATATTTGATGAAAAGCTCAGTTATCAATAGGGGTTCGTATAGTTCAGGGATGGCGAACCTATGGCACGCGTGCCCAAAGTGGCACGCAGATACATTTTCGCTGGCACGTATAATATTTTTCATTTGTACTGACTAATCCAAATGCATTTTTGATATTGAAAAAATTGTGAACTCAATTTTGATATTTAAATTTGATATTTAAAAACAAACTTCCAGATGTCTGGCGCCTTTATTCATAACGTTAAAATATAATTATATTATTTGCGTATGTAGGTATAGGTATGTACAAGTATGAACATGTGATTTTAAATATAAAAAAAAATATTAAAATGAACATAGTATGCTTTGGATTTTCAAATACATACATATGATAATGACGGGATCAACAAATTAATGTTTTAACGGATATTTCCAACCATTTAAATGAATTAAATATTAAATTGCAAGGTCCCGGAAAATCAATTGATGTAATGTTCGATATTATTGAAGGTTTTGAGTCCAAATTAGTATTATTTAAACGCGATATTGACAACAATAATTTTAAGTATTTTCCTTTGTTGAAAGATCACCTTCAAAAATTTTCTATTCATGGAGTCTATGAAATCAATATAAATTTTTATAGCCAAGTTATAAGTGACATACAAGACAATTTTGTTAAGAGATTTCAAGATTTCAAAACATTTCAACCATTAATAACTCTAAAATGGATCAATTAGAATAGTTAAAGTTGGTGAATTTAGAAATGCAGTTGGCAGAGTTTCAATCAAGTTCTATTTGGAAGCAGAAATTTATAGAGTTGAGACAAGAAATAGAAAATAATGCAAAAAAAAAGATTAAATGAAGAAGAATACGAAAACATGAACAATATGTTGTTGAAGACATGGTGTTCGCTCCTAGAAACATTTAATGCGATGAAGAAATTGTCTTTAGCTATTCTAACAATATTTTCATCAACATAGCTGTGAAAATCTATTTTCGATTATGAATAATAAAATCTGATGTGGGGAGGCTTGTATTTAATTAAAATTGTCAAACTATGATCGAGATATTGATGCGTTATCGAGAAATATTCAGGAACAAAAATCCCATTAAAAAATATGTCAGCATATTATAGAAATGAATCTATATATAATTTTTAAAATGCATGTACACATTTTCATTTAATAAAAATAATTTTCGTTGGCACGCATGTATTTTCATTCGATAAAAATAATATTTCTTGGCACGCAGTCAAAAAAAGGTTCGCCATCCCTGGTATAGTTAATATGCGCTTTTCTGAATTTTAGCATGGCACTTGTATATTTTTATAAAATAGGTTTTTTGAGCTTCATATCGAGCCATAACCGCAAAAATATCTCAAGCGACATATTTTTCAAATATCGTTTTTTGTAATAAATAAATTCATTGGCATCATTTGCATCATCTATAAAAATTTCAGGGTCACACTCTGTACCCTTATGAATTTATAACAGGAAAAAGTTTCATTTTCTAACCTAATTTGCATAAGAAATAAATAATAAAAACCTTCCCCTGTAAAATTTTGTTTTTGTCGCTTGAGATATTTTTGCGGTTATGGCTCGATATGTTATGGCGTGAAAAGTGAGATTATAGTGAATGCTAATTACAAAAAAAAAAAAAAAACGCATTAACTATTCCTTTATTGAGCACCACTGAATATTTCGTTAAATTTTGTCTTTAAATAATTAAAAATAACAAACACCAAAAGAAGCTGATTTGTTGATTTCTAGCAATTATTTGACCCAGCTGTTTTACGTTCAGAAATATTAAAATACAACAATACATGTATGTATGTTCTCCTTACTGTTAAAAATAAAATGAATCGTTATGGCAATTAGCAATCCTGTCTGTACCCTCCCATGTTCTTTGTAGAGTTTAAAACCATACAATCGCTATGGCTCAAACAGGTTTCATTGGAGAAATGTCAACATGAAATTTGTTTGATAGAGAATGGCTTCTGAAGATGTGAGAGGAATGGATGAAAAGTTAAAAGTCAATAAGAGGTCAATTGCTTAACTTAACCAAGATGCCTCTAAAAATCTGCTAACTTAATGGGGAATAAATGTGGGCAGAGGAGCAAAGCGAAGTGCGACTACTATGAAATACAAACACATTTACAACATGTATGTATATATATATATTTAGTTTTTATTTATTAGAATATATGCTGTTATTTATTTTTGCATACAAATAAATGTCAATCACTATAATTCATACACATTTTTTACAAATTACAATTTATGATTTTTAATTCATACTTTGGTTTTTTTTTCTTTCTTTTAATTCATGTTAAAATATTTTTTGTTATTTATTAAATAAAAAACACTATTTTGTATTATGCAATCTGTCTGTCGTGTTGTTAGGTTTTAATATTGTATTTAAATTCAGCATACATACATTCATATATTATTATTATTATTGATACTTTAACAAATAAACATTACATTAGGGGGAAAAGGAATTTAGTTCGGTTATCAATTAGAAAAGTTACACGTATATATAAATGAATTATTTTCTTTTGCACGGATTGAATTTATAAATTGGATTATTGTGGAGTAATTAACTGCTCGATCAAATGTATTCCTTATAGTTATAGCATGTCTTAACAATAAATAAATGTTTCTTTTTGCATGTTCGTATTATCAACTGAAATTAATTGTTTAATTCCCTAAAAATCATGTGAAGAATATTTAATAGTGGCAGTGAAAATTATGGAATCTATTTAATTATAAACATTGTCAAGACATGTCCAGAATTGTGTATATTTTCTCATATTTTTCTTTTTAATATTAAAATTGATTTAAAATTGTTTAAGTTTAGATTTGTTGCTAAAATGTTCACCATTTTCCATTGACTAGTTTTAACAAATCACATATTCATATTCATTTTAGAAATTTCTTGCATTCATTTTTATTTTTGTTTGTGTTTCATATTAATTTCACATTTATATCGTTGTTTTTATACATTTTTAATTGTTTAATTTTTCAAAAATTCATTTAAATTTATTATGTATGTATAGGTGCGGTTCAGGAATACGACAGGATGATACATCTTCTTTGGATCATCAACATTCTTATTTTGATTTATTACATTTTGTAATTCTTATAAATTGTACTGTTTTTGTTTTTTTGTTGTTGTTGTTGTTGTCGTGTTAGCCTTTGTTAATGTATATTTAATATATTAAAAAAAAAATCAAAAATATTGATTTCTTTCCTTATTTCTTTTGTTTTCTATGGTAATGGTAAATTTTGACTTTTTTGATACGTCCCTTTGTGATAAATTTCACTTTATATATTCATTCGTTGGGATATGCGTGCGGATTTTTGTGTGTGTATGTGTGCCAGAATTGGAGGGAAAGGGTGAGTGAGTTGTTTGTTGTGAAATGATGTTCTTATTATTGAGTTTGAATAAAATTTTTAGCAAAATAGTTTATTTTCATTTGTTTTACAATTTATTTTCAATTATTATTCAACAGAATATTTAGCAAAATTGATCAAATGAAAATTAAACAATTTATTTTTAATTTAATATTGTATTACATAAGTATTTAAAAAAGCCTACATAAATTTTTACTAAGCAACCCTGTAATTAATTTCAATTATTTATAAGCAAACTCGTTTAAAGGGATTAATTTTAATGCAATTCAAAAACAAATAATAAATTAATTAAGCAAAAAGCCACAAAAATTAAAATGTTTATTATTATTATTTTTTTTTTTCGTAAATTTATTTGTGTTCTTTAATTAATATTATTAATAAGGTTTATACTTTAACTTTTGTCGAAGTAACATTAAAAACAAATGCATTATTGGTTCAAAACTTAATTATATTATTGGACGAATTCAAAATTATTACAAATAAATTTAAAGTAAACGTTATTTGTTAAATCATTAAATTATATCGTAAACTATTAATGGCGTAATAAAAATGGTGAACTTTAGTTGTTTCCGAAAACATTACAAAAAGTGTCAATTGCTTGCAAAATATCTTTGTACCAAAGTCCATCATATCATATCCATTAAATGAACTTTATATTCAAAATAGCGTACATCAGTTTCATATATTTTCCTTCAAATAAATTTCTATCCTTTTTAAGGGGGGTAATGCTGTTTAAAATATAAGAAAAAAATTATATCTTTCGGAATTTAAAAAAAATATATTTTATGAATGAATGAATGGATATTGGATGATTTTTTTATTTTTTCTAGTACAAAATCGTAAATTGTTTTTTTATTATCCAACACAGAATACCAGAATACCCCCACCTCAATGTCTTATTTTTGATTTTTGAAAGAAACTATTAAAACAATTTAAGCTTAAATTAAGTCACACAGCTTTAATTGCTACAAAATATGCGCTACTAGTTAGAAAATATAATTTTATTTATAAATTAATCGATTTCATTTATATTTTGTATTGATTTGCAGTGTAATTATATGTAATGATTATGTTGTTTTATTTTTAATTTGTATTTAACTAAATTCTGTTTTCTACATACGTACAAAAATTTGTTATTTAATTGCAAAATTTAGTAATATAATCCTTAATGTTGTAAGTAGTAGGTGAATAGGTTGTTTCTTGCTATTCTACTCACCATGCTTACTTGGTCGGATCCTGGTTTGATTGTATACTTGGAAATAAAATAAGTCTTTTAATAAAATGAACACAAGGTGTATAGAAGAAGTAGTGCTTTTAAGTATAAAATAAATTATAAAAGAAAAGCAATTGAACGCTATCAGTGTTTCAGATTTTCTTTCTTTTGTTCGTTACATCCAACCAACGTATTATGTTAAAAACATGTCATGTATTTTATACATTATGTTAATAATTATCTTTTAATTTGTTTAATTAATTAATATACATTCATTTAAATACTCCTATTACACTTTTAAAACGTAAAAATAAAATAAACATAAAAATAAATACATTTAAAATTAGATAAGATAACATTGCAAACAAAGTCAAATTGAGATTTTTAGTTTCCTTTTTACTAATTAATAAAACGAAATTTCAAACATATTTTGTTTTTATGTTATATTATAATACGTATGTACGTACATATATACTATAAAACTAATTTCAATAATTTTCTTTTTTTTACTTTGAATTAATACATACATACAAACATATGACATTTGCATTTATTATTATTAATAATTTCGTCAAAGGCGTTTACAAAGATTTAAGTATTAAAAAATTTAGAATATTTAATTTTTTTTGTTTTTGTTTTTTCTTTTGTAATATGGTTTAATACGTAAATAAAATAAAATAAAATTATACATATTAATGTATGTATATGTTTAATTGTTTTAATTTTTATAAGCAGTTTTGTAACAAAAAAAAAAAAAAAAAAAAAAAGAGGAAAAAACATTTTAGTTTTTGTGTAAATAAAATCTTAATTTTTAATTCATCATGTTGAAATTGCGCTCTGTTTGTTATAGGTTCGCTGCTTCTTATATGAAGCATTTTTAGGAATTAATCAATACATTTAAACGTAAGTAGCAACGGCAGCTGTATTATTGGGATTGGTATTATTAGGCGTAGTATTTTGTTGCGTTGGTGCTGTAGGCGCTGAGGGTGTATGAGCAGCTGGGGTATTATTCACTGGTTGTGGACTAACAGGTGGCTGCAATTTACCTGGCACATACTGTCCAATAAATGAACCATCTTCAGTGAATTGACCTTCAGAGAAAAACAACAGTTTATGTGATTATTATTATTAAATATTTTCGATTATGTATTGTAAATCACTTTTAACAAGTGATCCAAGTGCTTTAAGTGATCATTAGAAAATTATACAATTTACAAAACTAAAGTATAATTTTATGTTAATAAACAATAATATAGTAATAATAATTGAAACATACATACATATATACATATGTATCTATGTATCTATTCTTGACATTTCAATTTATTTTTCCCAAAACAAAGATATCTGCTTTAAATATTCTTAAGTTACGATGTTTTGCTTAAAAATAAATATAATTGAGCTTGTTATTCTGTATAAATCAAAATCTGACAATATTAAGACAGCAAATAATTTCAGACGAACTCGGCTTTAGGGTTATTGCGAAATACTTTCGAGTTTGTAAAATATATGTGAAAAGTTTTACGGTCTACTTTAACTATTCATTTGAATACATGTTAAAAACAAACCAGAAATGTACGTTTTGTTTTAAATCTAATAATGAAGAATCGTTACAATGAAATATTTTAAAATTATCTAATATGTACTGTCACTTTTGAGAACACTTGCAATAATATAATTACAAAAACAAATATCTATTAAAACCAAAAGACAATAAATTAAATGAAAAAAGAAATTTTTTTTTTTTTCAATATTTTTTAATTGTATATTTTGTGTGTATTTTTTTTTTAATATTTAATACGAAAAAGAGGTACAAATTTAACTTAACTAAGTTAAATTTACATAAAAAACATTACAAAATATTTCATTCATTTTTTAATTATATTTTTTTTTTTTTCATTTAATATTTAATAACTAAAAAATATGTTTAATGTTAAGCATTATTATATAAAAAACTATATTCATTACATAAAAAATAAAATAGAAAAGAGAGCATCATTACACAAGGAAATTAAATTCAATTTATGGAGGGAAGATAAGAATAAAACGAATATTATGTAGTTACACTAAATACTTATACAAAAACAATATAAAAGAAAAACTAAACAAATAAAATTACATAATTAAAAATAAAATGCAAAACTTAAAGTTCAATTACATACGCCAAATAGTTTGTAGAAAAAAAAAATTAAAAATAAAATAAAAAATCCAATGATTATTCGTTTCTTCTTAAAATACATATTTCGAGTTTTCCTTTTTAGTTTGTTTTTCAAATTACAATTAAACATAATCATAGAACTTATGTAGCTGCTGGCAGTAGTTTCAATTCAATAATTTAAACTTCCGACTGATGATGGATTGAGATTAATCGTATAAAATTTGGAATTTTTCTTCAACGCATTATTTATTTTGTGTATTGAAATGTTGGATGTATAAGGTGGTTTTTCTTTTAAATTAATTTCTTTTTAGTTTTTTTTTTTATTTTATATTTTCAACTAAATCAAAGTCCTTTACGTCCATATTGACCTATAAAGGAACCATCTTCATTCATGCCTATATTCGAATTGTTAATGAAATACGCGTGGTATTATAATTGCATTGAATTTTAACAAAACACGCATAATTTGTTGATATTGTTGATGGTGGTTGAGGTGAAATCATAACATAAAACATAAATAAAATAAAAAAAAAGAAAAACAATAAATAATAATTAAATTAAAGAAAACAGATATAAATTGAATTAAAAAAAAATTTGACACATAAAAAAAAGTAACAAAAACAAACAAATATTGCTTTAGCGCTTGCATGATGATGAAAATGAGCCGTTTAACACAATGTGGTATTTGTCGATTGAACGATTGGTGGTGGAAAAATTTGAATGTACATGACAGTTGATGTTGCTTTAAAGCTCAAGGAAAAAACAAAAAAAAAAAAAAGAAAGCCAGAACATAATGTGCAGATGTTTCAAAAACTCTTATGTTCAGTATTATTTTTGAATAAACAAATGCAATTTAAAGTTATTTAAAAATCATTTAAAATATTGCAGTGCCAGTCCGTGATGTAAACTATATATACCATATGTAGTTCTATTAATATCGGAATTTTTTCTTTCAAACAATATACATATTTCAAATACATACATACATGTAATTATTAAACTCTGGTACATTTTGTTAGTTTTGAATTCATTTGTATTTAAAACAAAATTTGTTAGAAATAAATTTAAATAAGCCTTATTAGGTTTTTGGTCGTAGTATATTGTCATGCAAAAACGATTTGTTTAACCAATATTTTACCTTCGAATTTTTACAAATAAATGTGCATGACATACACAAAAATTTCAATTATTTTTTAACACCTACAGATGATGATGCCTCATCTATGTGTTCTGATAAAGTCGGTAAAGTCTGTATAACTTTACGTGCACCTGCTGAGCTCATTTTCAACATAAATGCAAATAAACAAAAATTCAAAATTAAAAAAAAGAAAAATGTTGTATATATGTACATCGTATGTAAATATGTAAGAGACATCCATCTGGTATAGAATATATATATATATATATATATTGATATTCACGTACCTGTATCACCGTCACCGTATTCGGCCATTGAATCGGTATCACTTTCCAAACCTGGCTTTGCCGAACTAACGGATTGACGACCAGCGCTTTTATTGTCCAAACTGGAGAACAAGAGTTTTTCCACATTACTAAATCAAAATAGTTCTTTTTTTTTTGGTTTACTTACGGTTGTGAGTATTCGTGGAAACCACCCTCATCTGGATAGTCTCGTCTCCCATTGGCCAATTCACGATCGTGAACATCATATTTACCGCCTCGATTACGTCTTATAATACATATAATGATAAACAGTATGATAATAATGGCTAGAGCCAACATCATGCCGATGAACCAGCCGGCATTTGCAAGATTTTCGTTGGGCACCTTGATGGGACCGTCTACACCATTTGTATCAACTTCCTGGGTGACACTTTCCGTCATAAAATGCCCATCGACAGCTACAACACGGAATTCATAGACGGTATCAGGATTTAGGCCAGCAACTTCTTGATAGTCGCGATTTTTCTCCTCAGGTGCTTTATTCCACTCAGTTTCACCCTTAATTCTGTTAAAGTAGAAGTGAAGTTTTTAAGTCTAATCTTGTATTTGTGGGTACTTTTACAAACCTGTACTCTGTGAAGAAATGTGTACCGGCATGTCCTTCAGTATTTGGTTTTAAGTTGACACGGAACTTGGCCAAGCCATTGTCGGAAGGCAATTGTTGATATTCGAAGTAGGGTACCGCGGGAGGTTGTGAATCTTGAGCCAATGTACGTTTTTCAATAAAATGTCTATAATGTGAAGAACAATAAGGAGATCAATGACGAATATCTAAATGTTGGTATATTAAAAACTTACTCTGCACCTTCTCCAACTTTGGTAAAAGCAGCAATCGAGATTCTGTATTTCGTATTTGGACTTAAGCCAGCCATTTTCATACTAGTCACATTAGGATCGTTTATATGGGGATCGTATTCACGTCTTTCACCTAATTGACTGCCATTGACTTGTTCGTAATAGATTTTGTAACCGGCCAGTTTGCCATTGGGATTGAGGGGTTTCTTCCATACTAACCAGAAAGCCGACGAACCCATGGGATAAGCTTCCAAGGATTCGACGGGGGACGGAACTCCCTCAGGAGTATCAAAATCAATAACTGCACTAGGAGGACCGTTAAAACGTCCATTATATGCCAAAACACGTGCAAAGTTCTTGGAATCTGGTTTGAATTGTGTAACCAAAGCCTGGTTTGAATCGCCCTTGACATGGATTTCGCGGAGACCTTCTTCACCTTCTTTTTCAGTCCATGTTTGGATCTTATAGCCTTTGAAATGGCCACGTACTGATTCTGGACTAACTGGATTCCAGCTTAAATAGGCAGATGTGGCGGCTGTTACTTGGTTCATACTGAAGTTCGTGGGAGCTTCCAAAGGACCTGTACATAAACGACAAATGATTGTCAAACGAATGTAATTTAATTGTTTTCATTTCTACTTACGGTCTTCTCCTGAAAAACCATGAACTTCTACTGGAGCTACGTTTGCTTCACCGCGTTCATTAATGGCTACAACTTTAATGACGTATTCAACAAATGTGGGTTGATCTGTAATAACAGAACGACTTTGTTTCCAATCATAAATATCTTTGCTTTCCCAAGTTGCTGCAGGAATAGCACGTTTCCATGATACACGGTATTGGAAGTTTGGAGCATTATGCTCCAACTCTGGCATGGGGGTCCATGTTATTACCAAATTATCGGGTTCAGTTCCCTGGCCAGCCACATTATCGGGATTTTTGTAGGGGACGTCTGGTTGCGTTGTACATGTTTCACTATGTCCAGATGGAGGTGATGCACCAATTTTGTTGAAGGCAATGACACGGAATGTGTAGTTAGTCCAAGGCGACATATCAACTGTGAATGAGAAATCTGTGGAAGGCACCTTTTCGAACGCCACATCCCAAGAAGCGGGCGTAAAAGATGTATTGTATTGAATTGTGTAGTGAAGTATAGGGGAACGATTATCACCCTGGGGTTCCCAATTTACTTCAGCGTGCCGTTCCATGCAGCGCACGCTCGACAATAAGGGAGCGTTCGGTACGTCTTGTACAATAAGATTGGCCTTGGCAGCGGCTTCATCCAATTGTGTTTTAGCCACACAAGTATATTCGCCAGAATCCAATTCAATAGTTTTAGCAATTGTTAGCGAATTATCGTTGGTTTTTACAAAACGAGCTTCAGATTCAAAGTCGATTTGTTCCGAATCTTTCCACCATTCGATCGTTAAATTAAGAGTATCGTCGTGAGCTTCGTTACAACGAAATGTTGCCGACTGACCGGCAGCAACTTCGTAATTTTGTGGTTCTTGAGTAATACGTGTACGTTCCTTGACAATCAAAGATCCGCTGGCAGTTTTCTCACCGAATTTGTTCTTGGCGAAGCAGGTATATTCGCCGGCATCATTGAAACTGACTTGTTGAATTTGAAGATCGCCTGAGTTCAATACTGTGTAACGGCCACCCGTCAATTCAAGGCCGTTACGAATCCATTTAACTTGAGGCTTGGGTGCACCGAATACACGACAACGCATTGTAACATTTTTGCCATCAACAGTAGCTTCTTTGCGAGGAGGTTCTTCAATCTCTGGTGGCAAAGCCAAGACGTTCAAGTAGACGTCCTTGTAAACATAACCCAAAGAGTTGGTAGCGTTACAACCGTAATTTCCAGTATCCGACTTAAGCAAGTCTCGAATGATAATACGATTGGTTTCCACTATACGTCTTGGATTGGGAGGAGTTTGTCCAATGGGTTTGCCATTGTGAATCCAATGAATAGTGGGTTCCGGCGAACCGGCGGCTTCACAACGAAACTCAACAGTCTCATCTTCGGCAGCATTTTGTATTTCAGGTTCCACAGTAAAATATGGAATGGCATTGATTTGCAAATTTATCGAATAAGACTGAGCATTGCCCACACCATTGGAGACATCACAAGTGTATGTGCCGTTATCATCAAAGTTCACATGACGTATTATCAACGATTTGCCATAATGACCCTGACTTATACGATCGCCCCACTCTATCGGTCCACCATTCTTTTTCCACACCGTCTGCGGCAAAGGTGTACCGCCAAATATACAGAATAACTCCGCACGTTTACCTCTTAACGCCACTTCATTTTTACGTGTTACATATTGTCTCTTGGGTGCATACTTATTCTGTGAAGCACTGATGCCAGTTTGCTTAACATCCAAAAGTACACGGTTACCAATCTTGTACTCACTGCGGAATACCGAAGTAGCCGAACACGCATAGAAGAAATCTTCACTTGCATCTTCACGTGTTACATTCGAGAACCACAAAGTACCTTCAGGATCCAAAGTCATGCGAGAATTATTTATTGACTTGATGTTGCCATCAATCGATTGTTGTATCAGCCAGTTGACAGTGGGCTTTGGCCAGCCATCGGGCGCTTCACATTGCAGCGAGAAGGGTTCACCCTCATTGGCTTCTACTGTTTTGGGAGATTCATCTTTAAATGCATTTAACTCAGCTTTACGCACAAATATAGAATTTGATGTGGCTGTGCCGAACTCATTCTCGGCAAAACATTGATATTGACCCATGTCTTCATCTTTCGGTGAAGTAATAACCAGAGTACCGCGGCCGGGCTGCTGCAACATACGATTATCATATGCTTGCCAATCGAAATTTTTGCCGTTTTTCACCCATCGATAACTGGAAAGAAAATTAAGAAAAACAAAAAAAATTCCAACCAATTAATAAAACTAATAAGAACTAATAAGAACTAAGTATGTTTCTGCATCTGACAACAGTTCCTCTTTTAGGAAACCCTAATAAAAGGGTAGACACATATTTTATTTGGCAGAACTTGAACTCCATTTCTACCGGTCAATGTATAAAAAGTACTTGGCACGAACTCTATTATAATGACGGTGACTACACACAACTTCACAACAATGGCAATATTAGCGTAGTTCTTTACGCCACAAAGCCGTGTCGACCCCAATTTAGCCTTGAGCATTCAAAAAAAAAAAAAAAAATAAAAAAAATAAAAAGCTATGTACCCATTTTAAATATCCATCTATCTACAATATATACATAATACCTATTTACATAAGTACATAAGCATGTATATTTTCTACGTATGCAATATTAAAAGTTTGAATGTCTGCCTATCTGTTCATCGCACATTCATTCGAATCAAACATCAAAAACAGAATGAAGCCCGGTCGTATGTAGTGTGTTTCTGTATTGTACACAAAGTCCATACACACATACATATATACATTGCTGTTGCTGCTATTTGCGTTTAATTTGAAGCTTTCCAACAATAAACATGGGTTTAAGTAAGTAGGTCAAGAGGAGGAGGAGAAGGGAATCCAATATTCACAATACCATTGCCAGAGTTAGTAAGAATGAAAAAAAAAAAGATTTATTTACGTTGACAGAAAATAAACGCAAATGGAAATTGTAATTCTGAAAATGTGAGTGTTTTTCAGCGAGTATGTGTTTTGTTTTCGATTTGATAAATTCTAAAAACAAAAACAATTTCAAAAAGGTATGGATGAATGCATTCATTTCAGTCGTCTCATATGGAATTAGTCATCGTTAACGTTTCGACAATAATCGTAGTTAATTAATCAGGCTCCGAAAGAAACAAAAGATTTGTTTCACTTAGAAAAAAAATGGAAGCCTTTATCATAATTTTCATACATTTTTCAAATTTCTTTACACTATTACATGTTGTTCTGAGTAGTACCTTGTTTGCTAGAAATTTCCCGTATTCAAATGGAAGCAAAGTTTATTTTAATTTAAAATTAATTGAGAAGTTGATAGTTAACTGATTTCAATTACAATTTCTTAAAGTATGAGTTCGGTTGATTTTAAATAATTTGCATGAATAACAAATATTTCAAAACTTAAGAAACAACAATTATTATTGGATGTAATTTTCAAATTGAGACACAGCTACGCATGTACATTTGTCGCTGGCTAAGTCGCGAATAAATGCAAGTGGGTGGTCACTACTTTCCTAAATTCCATTCAAGAATAATGTTAAAAAGTGCTGAAAATTTCCCATTGCCTGCTACGGAAATAAAAACTATATTATCAGAATACGTAACCATGGCTGTATTAGCGCTTTTACTGGTACATCAGTTTTGAAACAGAGGAAATACTGGTAAGATGCCTTCAAGTACAGAACAGCCGCTTTGTCTTTTTATTTAAAGTCGATTTAAAAAGAATAAGTAGCATGCAACAAGAACTATTGACCCCTTAGCGAGGGTTCGTTATAAAATTTTCAAACTGCTTTGAGGAAATTATTGATTAAACAATACTTGCACGTTAGGCATAGAAAGAGGAGGAGGAGGAATATTTTTAACTAGTTCGGCCCCCCAATTTTAAATATTTAATTTGATTTTTTTTAGATTGCATAAATGCTCCAAACGTTTCATTGAAAAGTCCTGTAATAATAAACGGAAGATTGCAATCTATATAATCTAAATTTTAAATATTTTTCAGTATGAATGCACAAACATAAAAGATAAAGTATTTCTTTTATTGCAGTAGAACAAAATTAATACTTAAATTTAATTACGTTTGAACTTTAATTTAAATTCGAATTTTGAAGTGTGTCGTTTGGTTTGATAAAAAAAAAGCATACATACATATATTGAATTACCATGAATTCAAAATGGTATGGAAACAATCAATATAATTTCAACACTTTCATTTTGTGACAAAATAAAAATGAGAGTTTCAAACCGCATTTCAAAGCAACTCTAGACATTGTTCCCCACAAAAAGATATCGACACTTTTGGTATAATTACATTAAACATAAATATGTACAACATATAGACATACATATACTACATTCATGAGTTCATTTACATACATATTTTCAAGTATTTTTACACACTGATGGTACTGCGTTACATCGCTACATTATTTACATTTAGTACATGAACCGTTACAGAAGAGCAGTTTAATTTGATTTATTGTATTGTATTTTATTTTGTTGTTGTACAAAAATTTTATTTTTTTTTATTTGAAATTAAAACCATGAATGTAAAATGCAAATAAAATAGAAACCACTTCCCCTTTTCCACAGTCAGTAAGTCAGAAGCAAAGGGTCCAAAAGGGTGTATTATTATGTATGTATGTATGTACATATGTATATAGATCGGTCAACCATAATGTCGCGTGTCTTTTCAGTGTTTATGGAAATTTGGTCAAAACGCACCAACACAAAATCAGCAATCGTAATTTTGTGATGGTAATTATGATACTGATGACGATGATGATGTTGACTATCGTTGTACATAAAAACAAATCATTAAAAAAAATATTATAGAGAGTAGTTTATTTTTTTTTCTCCTTTTTCCAATACATAGAACTCTAAACAATATTGAAATATTAAACACTTGATTTATTTGATACATATCATTATCGAAATATAGTACACAATTATGCCCTGTAATATAAAAATAAATTTAATGGCCGCCCTTATTAATGTTCCCTCAAATAATCAAATTTCATTTATAGTTTCAGTTTATTTTTCTCTTAAGGATATTGCAAAAAAAAAACAACAAATAAATTGAAATGCGTTTGATTTTCTTATTTAACCACAGAATGCGGTTTTAATTATCATATTTCACATAAAATATACATGTACATGTATGTATGTACATACATATGTCTGCATTATAAGTATAAACATAATAAGATTTTATAAAATCGAAAAAAAAAGGTTTTTTGCGGTTAAATGGTTCGTTGATAATTAAGTTAATATCGATTGAAATGTACTAGACTAGACGCCTATGTATGTATGAAATCTAAGTTTTCTTATTCAAGTTTAGCTTTTTTCTTCCTTTGCAACAATACATCAATAATTGAGTAAAAAAAACTTGTTCGCAAGTCGCCCGTAAACAGCGCATTCTAAAAAAAATCAAAATGGCTTAATGACGAACCTAACTAAAATACAGTATTATGAAAAGAATGTACAGGTTCCCACTTCATATGTATGTTGTTATGAATTTTCATAGGTTTTCAAATCCGTTATAAAATTCATTATGTGGTCATACTGTTCGTACAGAATCAATACATATGTACATACATAATTAGTCATTAAAAACCTTCAGTCCGGATTAGCTTCTGACACCACCCACATGTTGTGTGTGTTAATTTTAAAGTCAGCTCTGAACAACAGATTTTACAGAAATTTTTAATGGCTATTTTATATTACTCTCATTGTTCTTGTCAGAAATCTGTTGAGGGGAACTTATCATAGAAATATATACATATTCATATTTGGTTTCTTTCAAGATGTCTGGGCTGGGGTTTGAACCTCGGGCTCAAGTCTAATAAGCCAATACAGTACCTGCGATACTACGGTTCATAATTTCACATTACTATACAACACACACGCTATTTCTGTGAATAACTTTATCATATCAGTCTCACTAGGATCAGTACAGCCCTAAATATGATAGTTTTTCAGGGGACCTTATTTGTTCATATACGTCGACCAAATGAAGAATCTGTTAAACGTAATAAAACAAGGATTGAAAAATGAACTCGGGCTGTTCGTGTATTGATCACATAAAATGCAAACTAATAAGACACATTCCTCTACATTTCTAAAATGAAATGCAATACATTAATATAAATTTAAAATAAACAATAGTTTTTTTTTTTGTTATTTTTTAATTTTTGTTATTAAAGAACAAGGGCGATCCATCGCAGCAACATTATTTTCTGTTCTGTTGATGTCTGTGACCATTTGGTGTGGGAAAATCTGATTTGTTGCTTCAAAAACCATTCGATATGAAATGCATCATCACTGCTGTGTTTATAATAAGAAAACAAATTGAATAAAAAAAAATTAAACAAATTACTACAATAACAATACTTTTACTTTGATATCTGTTTTCAGTGTGATTTTTTTTTCAATTCAATTTTAAATATTCACAGCCATTGTATTATATTGAATGGTTGCTGTCTTGAAAATTGTTTATAAAATATTTTGGCTGGTGGCTAATGTGTTTGGAATTTTAAACACTTTTTTCATCAACGCTTACGTACCGGAGAGCAAAGTTTCTAATAAAAAATATAATTAAATGGGCGGGAAGCTATTGTACATATTTAGTCTCTTGCTTGTATTCGGAATTCAATTTATTTCTTATAAGTCGGTCTTGAAGCTTCATTATCGGAACTTGAACAAACAAACATTATATTGATCATTGCAAAACTTTTTGTCATGATTACGATCTAACTACACACACCATTCAGGTTGTGTGAGTATTCGTTCTTTATTTTATTTACAGGACCTACAGTTTCAAGGCGACTAGTGAACGCGAAACTTTTTTCTTGTAAGTCAACATACTACAGTAACTCTCGTAATCATACACTTGAATCGAAAATAAAATAAAGGATGGTCCATATCCTGCGAATTGTGAATTAAAAAGAAAATAAGATTTTTGGGCGTGTATACAATTTCTATTTGAATTCATGTTTATGTTTAAAAATTCAAAAACCGTACAAAATGCCATTCCTCCACCCCAATACTGATGATTCAATCAATACGTGTATAATTCAAACAATAGCTTTCAATGCATTATTGCACGGATTAGTACATTTAAGAATTTCAATAATAAAATAAAATTATTGTGTACAATAATAAACAATTTTGTTGTTTTTTTTTTTTAATTCCTCTATCACCTATTTTGTGTATTAAATAATTAATTCATATTGTTTTTAAATACATATTTGATGATGAATCAATGTATGAATGATCTCAATTCAATATATCGTTCGATTAAGAATTCTATTCACGGAGCAGTTGATCAAGATTAAGATCTTCATTATTCATGTGGTACAACAATTTTGAAGAACCTTAATTGTTATATAATTTTTAATTTCTTTAAAGAATGTTTTTTTTTTTTTTTTTTTATTATTTTTGAATTATATTTAAACAAACAAAAAATTAGAATTTTATTTTGAGAAATTTGTGGCCCCACATTCTTTGTAATGGGAAATTTTACACTCAATCCTTGGCAATACAATTATTTGCCTACTTGAGGAGGTGAAAATAAAAGATTCATGAAATAATTCCAAAAAAAAAAAAGCAAAAGAAGTTGTTGCGTAAATTTATTTGTCTATCCATTTCAAATTTTGACACGTTTAACACGACCCCCAATCTAAACGGCACGTGTCTCGACGCTGTTCAATAAATAACACAATTCATGTACACCATATCGCCGTAACAGCAGAAGAAAGGGCGGTAATGCATATTATCCTTAAAAGATTTCGCCTTAAAAGCAAAATCAAAATTGAACTTGAAATGTTATTCAACTGAAAGAACAATACAATGAAAATGTTATCAAAACAAGACACTTGTATTTGTATTGTATTGTATGCTAAACATTCTTACAAACATCCTTTATTATAATTATGTATAAACGAAGAGAAATGGAAAATTATACTAATTTCGAATAACAAATCGTTTTATACAAAACGTTCTACATACGATTGTGTGTGTGTCTAGTTAGCTACGAGAGTTATATTCTTTTTATCAGTATATGTTAAGTTAACAGAGACTATTAAGTAAACAAAATCAAAACTGAAAAGTTTGGAAAAGTATAAAAAGAAAATCGATTAAAAATCATAAAAAAGGAAAAAAAGTTGAAGAAAAATTAAAAGAAAGATGAAGGAAAATCTTGAATTTTATAACAAAATAAATAAATATGTATGAAAAAAAAAATCCTGTTTCATCCTCAGAGATAATCAAGTTGAAAGATCAATATTATTTCACCAAATTTACCCATCATAAGTCAGTGAAAATCTGATAAAAAAATTGAATTGTTGGGGAATCGGACCTAGTGAGCTGGATAGAAAAGGTAATTTGGAATCAGAGATATAAACGATGAAGACATCGACGAAAAGTTTGGAGTCAACGACAAAAGTCAACAGGTCACCGTCATAAAAGGCTTTGAATTAAATTTTCGATAATTTTTTTTGTATTGACAATTGTACCAAACAGGATACACTTTATTTATTAATTGCAATACAATTACAAATTATATTATAATTATATATATACCAACTCATTTATTTCGACCCTATTATCGGTGTAGTGTAACAGACCAGAGCCTCTGGTCGGAATTGAAGCCATGACTCTCACACTAATAGCACTCTACCCACTAGACTACCAGAGCGTCCTAAAATTCTTAATATACTCTTTTCTCACACCATGTAACATTTTTCTAACAATTCTTATATACTAAAATAAAGAATTCAAAATAAGATTTATGACGAAAATAGTTTACATTTAATACAATACAATACAATACATAATAAATTACACATTTTCTAATTTTATATTATTTGTTTAAAAGCATATTTCATTATGTAATATGATTATTTTAAGGATATATGTAAGCTGCGACCCAGTGGAATAGATATTATTTTCATTATTCTGCATATATACATAATACATACATGCATACATAAATAATATTAATCACTTTCTAATGTAATAAATAATTCCTTTGTTTGCCTTCTTTCTTGTTCTTCTTTTCTTTGGTTACAATATTAACGAAGAGCCATTAGAGTAGCTAGAGTTCCTAGCCAATGAATGAATGAATTAATGATTCATAGTTAATAACTTTTGTAAAAAAAAAAAAAAATAAAGGAACGCTCATATTACAAGAAGACAAATAAGGGAATAATGGGGAGAATGGGATAATGTTCTACATATACACATACTATATATGTATGTAGGTATATTTACACTCTTATATGTGTATTGTTTATATATTGTATTTTATACCACTTTTTATTAAAAGCCACAATCCTGAGCCATTCATTGTTGAACCAACCAATGCTGAAGTATGCGTCATACTGACGTAGTTTCCTTCCACTTCCATTCCAGCTGTCAGCAGTTCGAGTAAGAGTGAGCAAATTTTGCGCAACCATAATGGAAAATGTTTTAAATTTCAGTTAACAACTGCAACAAACAGCCATCGAAAACTGTTATAATACAACAACAATAACTTTTATTATTATATCAAGTACATATTATACATATGAATTGTATTGTATTGTAAAATAATAAAGGAAAAAGGGATAATGCTTGTATGTAAGTAAGTATCGTATTGTCTATTACAAAAAAAAAATACATTTTCGAAGAATTGTTAACAAGTGGCAAGTTAAAGCTTAAGAGTCAAGTAGGCCGGGATAAGGTGGGAAAACCACCCAGAAAGAAAACTGGCAAGACAATATATGACAACAATAGACCCTTCTTTGTTCGATAAGAGTTTTTATTACAAAGTAGTTGCATAAAAAATGCCGTCGTCTTATAGATTCAAACAAAGTATCACTTTATAAGGATCAAACTTTTAAAGAAAGTTTTGTATTTTGTTGTTGTTGTTAGGAAGCAAAATGCACAGCGATGTGCTTCGCGGTGTTGTCCCAGACATGTTTATGTCCGTACAACTGTCTTTATAACAGGAAGTTTCAAGTCAGACATGTTTCTATTGAATTTTTTATTGTTACAGATGTCGCTCAATTGTTTTGTGAAGAATTTTGGTTAAAGAATATTAAATACAATAAAAGAAAGTACATACATGAATATGTAAGAAAAAATCTTCAACAGTTTATAGAATCGGTGAATAACAACCAAAATCCGCTTTAAATTCTAATGACGACTTTAATGTAGAATATCTGAGAAATGTTTTTAAATTATAAAACAAATTTAGAGAAATCGTATACAAGTCTCAGTTGTTCTTTTCTGACGGCCAATTCTGATAGAGAAAATTGTAATTCAAAACAGTTAAAGACAAGGTGTCTCAAAAGTCAGTTTTTACACTGTTTAGTACTGTAAGATTTTTACTTCTTATTGGAGTCCGCCCGAACTCTTAATTTCGTTCGGTACCGAACACCGAACCCGAATTTCGGCCAATTTTGAATTTCGGCCGAACCCGTACATAGTTCGGGTTTCAAAGTTCGGCGAACCCGAACTTTTTGTTATTAAGTATATAAGAAATACATTTTTGGAATTTATTGATAAAAACAAAAAAACAACGAATTCATAACATTTAAGAAAAATATATGTACTTTTAAAAAGTAGTATTAAAAAATAAAGAAAAAATTTATACTTTTTAGTTTATTTTTTTTTTAGAAAAGAAATGCTTTGTGCTCTTTTTTTTTTTTTGAGAAAAATATAAAAATCGGGTTTTATAGCTCACTTAGGAAGAACTGTGAAACACAGATTAAGTATATGTAGTTTGTACTCAAAATTCGTTGTTTTTATATTATAATGGCAAAATAGTAACTTTTCTGCATTAATGCCTTTAAGGTTACTTCGTCTATCTTAATAAAGTTGGCCAGCAGCACTAAATAGTTGCTCACAAGAAACTCTCGTTGGCGGTGCTGATATATATTTCCTGGCTGCAGCCTTAAGGTTTGCAAATGAACAGGATTTCCAATATTCATATATGCTTGTTTTGCGATCACTTAATGGTTCAGATATATAGATTTTGATTTCTTTCTCGAAAATATTTTCGTCTTGAGGTTGATGTGAAGCAGAATCATGCTTTTCCCATAAAGATGAACCTCTTTTCTGTTTTTTTTTAATTTAAAATAAATTAAATAAAAAGTTCGGTGTTCGGCAAAATTTTGACCGAACGCCGAACTTTGGCCGAACGTCACTTTTTACCCTACACCGAACCCGTACCCGAACGTTCGGTCGGACTCTACTTCTTATAGAATGCGCCTCAAGCATATCTTCGAAAGTTTACTTTAATAAATTGGCAACCATAATGGAATTTGTAAAACGTTTACCTAGACTTGGCGGTCTATAAATAATTTCTTTTTAGAATAATTGTTGAATTTATCTCCACAAATTTTTTTTATCGATCCATACCTACATTATCCTCAACCACATTATTTTTATAAGTTTTAACGCTTTATTATATTCAAGTTGTCCAAGGTCTAAAATAATTCTTTAGTACATGGGAATGGCTTTAGAAATTCTATTCACAATAAAAAAAATGAAATAATTGTACTGAAATTAAAATATCATTAAGAGCATTAATAATAAACGGTTGACGACAAGTTAAGGGGGAAATTTTCTTTCAAACATGAAATTGAAAATTTTTAAAATATTTTCATAAATAGAACGAACAACGACTGTCACCAAAGGAATGCCTCTGACATCAACACGTACTACTTTAGTCAAGAACAACATACAGGCGACTTTTATATTAGAATTCTTATGCGATAGCATGTTCTCATATTTTTTTTTTTAATTTATAAGCTTATTTCATAAAAAACGGTCAAATTTTATAATAAATTTAAAACATTTTCATGTCATTTCATGAAACCAGCAAAAAAAAGGAGTAAAGAGGGGGGAAAACGTAGAAAATAAACACACAACTCGGCAGGGTAATGACACAATAACATGTGCTTTCTTCCTTCCTTAGTAGTAAAAAAAGAACATTAAAGAGCGGAAGGATGGTGGCAGAAACTTAGTCATTTTCTTTATTTCCTTATAACCAAAGTAAACTGTAACCGCCTTTTGCTAAACTGGGTTATTATATGGATAAACATGACTTTACGATGACGATGAATGAGGACGGACGTTGACGTTGTCTGCACTCAAGTCACCTGGCTGCATTAGTTTGATTTTAGTGTGTCTTTCCTTTCTCTATTACTCGTACTTCAAAAAGAGAGGGGGAAAATGAAATCGTAACAGTCTCATGTTACACCGAATTCTGAAAAGCACATCCTTTCCTTCCAAAGCCGTCGTTCGTGCCTTTGCTTTTTTTCTGGTCTTGCTGTTATCATTAGAAAATATCGCACAAGCTTCTGTAGCGTTTGCGTAAAGCCTTGTCTTGAGAATTTTCGTTTGACTATGAATTCATACATACAATTCATTCATTTAATTCGTGAACGTTGTTGCATGATTCCATTTCTATGAGTGAAAATGATATGTATGTATGTACATATATACATGCTATATACGACACGCAACCGGAAAATTATTTCACTTTAATAAATTCGTAAAATTATGACATTATTTTTGAATTTTAATGCTTTACTGCTGTTTTTCTGGTTCATTTTACTTGCCAATGAGGAGCTTGAGGTAGGAAAATGAAAATTCTTGTGCAGAGGTTAAAACCCTTTTTAATTTTATTTCATAAAATATAAGGTTGGGCCTTTTTATTTTTAGCAGTTTTTATTTTATTTAATTTAACCTTTCGCTTTTGTCATTTCTGGGTTGAATATTCTTTGGGTGGATCCCAAAGAATATTGCCTTGGAAGGAAAATTGCATTTTAACATGTCATAGTTCGACTGCTTTTAAAATTTCGAAAGCCAATAAAAAATTGTTTAAAAACCATTTGGAATTTTTTTATTCATCTTATATGGTGGATTGTTGAAAAAAACCCCTTTGTTAAATAGAATTTTATGCTAATCTTGTGTAAAAGAATAGCAATAGTACTTAACACCTTTAGACACGGTTAACGTATGCATGAGCTGTAGTAAAAATAAATGTGATTTTTCTAATACATACATACATAATTGGCCATTACAACTCTTCAGTCAGGATTGCGGCCTAGATTCTCACACCACTCATGTTGTGTGCCTTAATTTTATACATGAGTGGCGGGACCTACAGTTTAAAGTCGACTCCGAACGACAGATTTTTTAGAAACTTTTCCATGGCAATTTTATTTACTCTCAGACTTTTTGCCAGAAATCTGCTGAGAGGAAGTCACCGAAGAAATATTTTTTTATATTTCGTTTTTGATGTCTCGCCTGGGGCTCGAACCCGGGATTTTACGTCTAATAAGCGAACACACTACCCTTCCTAATAGATAACATTAATAGTCTGTATTTCGTAATGCTTAACCTAAATATTATCGAATCGCACTAGGTGAAGCTAGAAATATAAATTGTGTGTCAACTTGAATAGGACTGAAATCAATGAATTCTTTTTTTCGAAAGCCACAAAGCTCGACAAATCACTGGAGATGATGGCCACTCATAGCAAAAAAAAAAAAAAAAAAAAAGTGAACAATTTGAGGTTAGCAATTGTTATTAACTTTAGCTAAAGTGAACTTTAAAGTTACCTTTAATTTCTTATTGTTATTACAACCTGCAGATAAAATGTAAAAATAAAGTTCTTCTTTTTTTGTTATGACTTTATTTATATTTGAAGTTGCCATATTGAAAATAATATATAATATGGCGGTTTCTAACATAAACTTAACTTTAAAAGTTACAGGTAGGATGCTCTTCCCTTTAGCTTAACACTCACTTCTACATTATTGTCCACTTATAATAATGAAAAACAATTTATCTGTCTGTTAAAATCCTCCCTTTAGTTAATGGCAAGTTGCAATAATGGCCCTAAATAGTTTTAATTTTGGCCTATGCTATTGCACACCACATTGTGACTTGTACCTGAAAGGGAGCGTGATTTGAAGATACTTATGTATGTAACTACCTCTTTGTCCATAACGGGGACAGAATGAATTCTTATTGTTTTGAGGTGATAGTAAAAAAATAAATAAAATTTTTTTCAAGAGTATATCGTAGTAGAGAAATTACACTAATTATGTGGTGAAGGGAATGTGTTCTTAAAAAACTACTCAATATTCCTACATATTTTGCCTAGGTTGGACATGATTTTTAACCCAGAAACCAGAATTGAATTTCAAGATCTAGATATCCCAACTTAAGAGTGAAAAAAACCCTGTCTTTCGCTATATAAAGTATGGTCTGGTTTCAGAGTTATTGATTTTTTTGTTTGTAATTTTGTCGCCCTGTGTTATTTTACACCATCCAAGTCGGTAAATTATCCATAGTCAGTCACTGATTTCATATGTTTATAAAAAATGTAAACGTAACTTGTGAAAAGGTTATAATGCATCTTTTAACGCATAACAATATAACTCACATCCACACAATTAAACAAATACTTGAGTAAACAAAAACAAACAATAATTATAACAACAACAATGAATACAATGAATTATAAAAACAATAAATAGAACCCAATACCAAGGAACGGAATAAAATACAAATCCAAGCATATCAAGTCATTAAAACATTTTATGTCTGCAGCTTTGTTGTGTTTCTACTATTGGCCTGGGAATTGCTAAATATATTGCTAAATAACTTGGTAAGCATTTCATTTGAGTAATTGAAAAAACAAAAATAAAGCAATTCAAATTCAAAAAATACTGAATTAATTATGAATGGATCTTGGGGATTTGTCTGGAAAAAGAATGAATGAAGGGTATTATTTCTAAATGGTAATATTGTATTACACAGTATATTTATACTTTATGCTGCAATTGTTAAATAATAAATGATTGAATAAAGTTGACTGGCATTATTGTATGTCAAATAATGAGGCATAGAGTATCCTTAATTAATTTATAGTCTTAATTAAGGAAAACTGTGCAAAGTAATCGATTTTGTATCATTCTTAAGAGGATATTAAAGAAATTATTTCAAATTTCTTCAAACTAGACTAGCATTTTAATAGTAATAATTAATGATAATGGTGATAATGATTCTGTTTACAAAACAAAGCTACTTCAGCAGTTCAGCCTCTAGCTATTGGACAAATATTGAAAGAACATACAAAGCTTCTAGGCAGATTAGACGTAATACAAGAAGCAAGAAGACGAAGGTTTTTTGAATCTGAATTTCTAGGGATAAGGATTTCCATTTACATACATACATTGTAATCTTTATGCATTGTTAGTTGCCTTGAATTGTATGGAAGACAATTCTCGTTTTTAAATTACCAGCTTAGTTCCCCTTATTTCAGAACAGTTGAGAATTTGTTGAACGAAATTGAGAATACTTTAAACAAAATGCGGGAAACCCATTTTGAAAGTACATCAAGCTATACCCAACCACAATTTGCACAAAATTTAATCATACAAAATATTAATAGTACATACAAAGTTATTAATTTTCAAAAGTTCTAACCTTTATTACATAATATTCGAATACTTTTAAACTCAAAATCAATTTTAGTTTTAATAAAATATCTAAGAAAAGTAATAAAACGTTTACGTTACGTTAAAGTTTATTGCTTTAGTTACATAACATTTGAACTTTGTCGTGTCGTCATACATTAAAATATGTACAGTGAAAGCTCCACTGGCGGACAGCTCTAATAGGCGGACATCTCCGCTAGACGGACGATTTTCTAAGTCCCGTCAATTAAGTCGTATTTTTAGAGCAAATTCATCTCCCCTGGACGGACGCTCTCTTGGACGGACGCGGACACCTGTTTTTCCAAAAACATCTCCCATAGGCGGACAAATAAATATTGCAAAAGGCAAAGCTGAGCAATTTTATTGTTTGTTTTCGGTTTATCTCCCTTTTATACTATGCGCAATGTGTAGAGTTTACATAAATTTTTCTTTGTTGAGTGTGTATTTTTCAACTTAATCAGATTATGTAGCATTGCGTAGTGCGGTGATTCCCCGGTTTATTATTTTATGTAATGTTATGTTCATAGACAAAATCTAAATTGTGATTCCCCTTTTTATTTTGGTTTATGTGATAACTGATGGATGGTCAGTTAATTAGCTACTCTGAATATAAATACATATCTACGTATGTACAATGTATATGAATATGAGAAAAATAAAAGTTAATGAAAATATTTTTAAAGATTATTTTTTATAGCAGTTATCGTTGGCAACAAATAATACACAGGTAGATATGTACATATTTATTAAATTTTTCCCGAAATATTTTAACAAAATATCCCTTGGACGGACATCTCCCCTAGGCGGACAAAAATGCCTCGACGGTCGGTGTCCGCCTATGGGAGCTTTCACTGTATGTGTATTATTTGTTAAACATCCGTTGCTAATGAAATGAAATAGTAAAACGTTGACTCGTTCTGTTCTAGTCAAAAAATATTAAATTTCATATTAAATTTCTTAAGTTGACGGTTTTGGAAATTATTACAAGTTTTTATTTCTTCTTTTTTTCTTCACTTTATTTGGATCGTTTTTCGGTACCTTTTATGTATACAAGTAATAAGTACCAAAAACAAAAAACAAAACAAGAATTCTACAAAAACGCAATAAATTTCTCAAAACGGAAGTGTCGTACACTCACTAAATTAGCTGCCAGTATATGTATGAATGTATTGTACGTTTATTACGAAATATTTACGTTCTTTTTTGAACCACCGACACTATTTCGTGCAATTAAGGTCTTACGCATTACGAATTTACAAGTACCCAGGTACATATGTGGTTGGTTGGGGTATTTGATTAAAGATAAAATGGAATGGAATTGGTTACCTGTTTTATTGTTTAATAGGTTTTTAGAACTTGTCTGTTTTTTTGGCTTTTCGTAGAGTTTTTGCAATTGTACATATAAAAATACTTACCTGTAAAGAGAAAAGAACAAAGAAAATGGAAATTAATTAATTTATTATATATTTGATTAATTTCTTATGATTATTATTTATGTACATAAATACTATATACATACGAGTACATACATACATATGTAAATAAGCAGTGGCTATTTAATTTATTTATGACATTAAAGTCATAAAGTTCAAAGAGCTTACAGTCAAATGGTTTTCATTAGAAACTCCACCGAAAGATGCAATAAATTCGTTTTGATTCCTTATTGGAATAAGGGTAACTTTTCTGTGTGTATTGTATGCTGGTTGAGGATTGCGTAAAGGTATAAAAAGAGGGATAAGGGTTTACAGAGCCATGGAGCTAATAAAATCATTAGTTTGTTTTTATCTAATATACGGGATAATATCAAACATAAAATCTGTAATTAAATGCTGGTGGTGATGAAAAGGGAATTTTGTTTGTTTGGAACATTAATTAACCACAAAGTTATTGATGCCATCCTCAGAGAATCTATTCAGTTAATTGTTATAGTTATGTTAGGGTTTAAAAATATAGATTAATTACAATTCAACAATTTGAGGAACACATATCATTTTTATTATAAATATCACCTGAAAAAAACCTATAATAATACATCGAATGAAATGGTTTTAAATTATAACTAGGGTGCCCTGGTAGTCTAGTGGGTAGTGTGCTAGACTATTAGCGTGAGGGTCGTGGGTTCGATTCCCATCAGAGACTCTGGTCTGTGACACTGCACCGAGCACATGGTCTTGTTACTCCGCTCGTATAAAAAATTAGAATATAATTTGTAATTGTATTGTAACTAATAAATAAATAAATTATAACTAACTTCTCTTGTATTATAGTGACGAGTTAGGTAGGTGGGAGTGGTAGCTTTGATACCAAAAGCTCACTTGAGCAGGCATAGCGGCCCGTAGTAACAACACGGGTCTACCAAACTAGGCAAGAAGTTGGTCAGCGCAAGGAATGTACTATATAGTGACTACGAATTGAGAAACTATTATATAAAAGCAAAAAAAAAAAAAACTACTCGACAATTTCTTTTCATTATTCATACAAATAATAGAAAATGTTGTTTACATAAATACATTCATGCTTTTATTGATTATTTGAAAAACTCAACAACTGGTCTTGTGAGGCAATGTAGACATAAAATCCATACTCCTTCTTTGCCGTGTACATTAAACTCAACTGAATATGTATTAGAAGTTTACATTTGTTGTCATTTTAAAGTGTAAAAAATAAAATGCCTACGCAGACAATTTTAATTCTTTCATTTGGCTTGTATTCACCGTATGGAGATATGGTAGTTATTCTCTCTTATACGCACGCCATAAAATTATTCCTCCAAAGAAATTATGAATAACATGAACAGTAAAAGTCGAAAAAAACAAGAGAGAGAGAGCGAAAGAGAGAGAAAATATCGCATGTTTAAGCATTAAAAAAAGACTTTCATTTCCAGTCCTATATTAAAATTCTCTTTTGAACATTGGTCTTGTTAAGGAATTTCCAAGCAAGAAGGAAAAGCAAAAAATGGAAAACAAGTGAAAAAAATGAAATAAAATGCAATAAAGAAACATACAGCCTCCTCCAACATCATTAAAAAATAATTTAAAGGCCAGACTGTAAACAACAACAACAACGTGTAACAATATACATACATACATCAAACAACGAATTGCTCAACGATTTTGTCAATAAAACACAAAATACTGTAGAAATATTTCAGTTCTCTTGGTTTTATTATTTCTGCTCCATTCAGCAAAAATTCTAACGTCCTTGTCCTTTGAGCATGACGAACATAAAAAATCCTCAACATGACTCATACGTTTTTTGTGTTTGTGTGGAAAATGTGTATGTATGTATGAGTGAGTACATCGCGAACGAATATTGAGATTTTAATACTAAAACCAAATCTAACCGTACTTTGCTTTGTTTACGCTTTATTTAGCTTTCGTTTATTTTGCTTGCTTTTTTTTTAAATAATTTTCAAGTTGTTGTTGTTACGTTGTTGTTGTTACGTTTTACTTTTTCTTACTCACAATTGCATACATTTAATGACAGGTGAATGTGTGTGTGTGAGTAAATGGATAAGCTGACATTAAGCTTTCTTTACAACAACAACATTCACGACGTACACATAAAACTAATTTCAATGACCTTAAATGGCTTTTTCTCTTACTCTTTTAGTCGAAAGAAAGGTTGCTGGAAACAATAAAGAGAAATAAAATAGCACACTGTAGAAATTTTTTACCGTTTGGAAAAAAAAGCTTTAATTCGCTATTGTGTATCGTAAAGCATTTTCACTCCATAGCAAAGTATTTTTAGCTCTTGATATTTGGATAGAAAGTGGTATTAGTACAACTGCTTAGTATTTAAAGTTAAAATTTAAGTTTGGAACACCAATTGCACTGTACTTCATGGAATACATAAAAATCTTCATTTTGCCCGTATTCTATTTTCTATCTTTTCAATTTGAATGGAGTTTTCACTTTGCCATTATTCGGAACAGGACTCATATGCGTTCACTCTCTTGTTCATTTGTCTATCATACGTGTATATTTACAATGCAGAAAGAGATGAAAAGAGTAAAGAAAAGTAAAAATACATACAGGTAAATTTTATAAGGAATAGAGAGTAAATGTTGTTATTACTACTGCATATACACATACGTAAGTGTAGAGTAACACATATAAACATTTTATTTTCTCAAGTGTAGTAAGTACTTCATGTTGTAGTAGTTATTGCTTTGTGGCAAAGAGCTGTTGCTTGACTGATTTGACCCTGCACTTAACCCTTTATTTAAGTATTATGGATTATAGCCATTTTGCACAGGTTGTGTCTTCTCTTCAAATGTTTTCCACCCTCCCTGTTTACTTGCATTCTTATTTAGGAATATTTAAAGTTTTTTTATAATCCTATATTTTCATTAATTTAATGTTATTTTCCTGTAGTTCATCTCTAAATAAAGACTGAAGTGGTAGACAAGATTTTTTTCATCTTTCAAGAGCTTTTAACAAAAAATATTAGAAAGTTGAGTGGGGGTATTATGATGGGTTTTAATTGAATAGTCTTGTAAACAAAAATTATTTCAAATATACTTTAAGATAAGTTTTATAAAAACTTAAAAACAATTTACAAGTTTAACACAAAAAGTTATTTGTCATTAATTGTTGCTTTTATAAAATTTGGATTAATTTTGAAAGGACTACCCATGATTTCATAGAACCAACGAACAATAAATTAAACTACTAACCATAATACAAGGTTTTAGTCAGAGTTACGACCTGAATTCATTCTTTCTGTGCTTTAATTTTTATCTATAAGTTAGGGCGCCGACTCCGAACGATAGGTTTGATAGCCGGAAGACTGCTGGGGGCAAATTTCTTTTGGAATTCTCGATATCTCGTCTAGTAATCCAACAAACTACTCACTAGATTAGGACGATTATAATAGCATCATCATATACATCATATAGCATCATTATATAGGATCATACTAAAACATTTAAAAAGAAAAAGTACTTCGAAAATTGTCACCATAATCTTAAAAAACTCTAACTCACAACAACGTTGATCAAAGCTAATGGTGGGTGCCAACATGATAGATCACTTACAGCAATCTCATGCGCTAGTGCTTATGGTCAAAAGTATTGAGCAATCGCAAACTGACTTTTTTTATTCCTGACATTAGCAATGATTTCTCTGACAAAACGAAGCATATTTTGCTAAATTGGTGGCATTATTTAAATCATCCTGCATAAAGTATTTAATTCCCACAATAAAAAAATTTTTTTTTTGCGAACTACTTCTTATAGTTCTCGACAAAGGCAAAGTTAAACCCATTTTTTGAATGAACCTTCTTTATATGTGTATAAAAAACGTATGTATATATATAATTCAATTAAAAATTTAAAAACAAATTTTGTATGCTTGTTTCTAGCACCCGACAGTGAGTGCATTTAGTACTTATGCACCCGTAATTACATGAGATATACAGACATATTCTCTTCTAGTAACCAAAAAAATAAAAAATTATAACGATATTGATTACAACAACCAACTATCTAAATACACGCAATATTTACAATTTAAATTAGTATCCAAAGTAACAGAGGAAACTTTTACTTGTGAAAAGCTTGGCAACAAGTAAGTGATAAAAAGCCAAAAATTAAAAAAAAAAAATAAAAAAAAAAAAAACAATTGCAAGAAACTAAAATTTACCACACAATAAAAGTTAAAAAAAAAGAATATCTTAACATATTAACGGTTTCTTTGAAAATAAAGGTTAAAAATAAAAAAAAACGTGTAAATTGAATGTAAATACAGGTGAATGTTAAATATAATGTGTGTGTGCCTGAGAAAATAAGAAAAATTTTAAAGATTTCAAAACTTTACAAAGACACTTGCTCCATTGATATGAAAAGTTAACAAAAGTAACACAGTTGGATACTACATGAACCAGCAAAGTAATGGCGGAAAAAGCTTCACTCACACATTCACATACAAAGCATGTATGTATGGCTGTACGTGTTAGGTCAGTCACTTTGTCACACACTTTTATATCACAAAAAAGAAAAAAGGGTAGAGAATAAGTGATTTCTACAACATTTGGAAAAAAATAACCGCAAACACAGACAAGTATAAATAATTTAACATGAAATAAATTTTTAAAGCATACAAAGAGACAATTACTAGCAAACAGTTATAGTTAGTGAGTTAGAAACGATATTGGAAAGAATTAAAGTTGAGCTGCTGTTTAAGCCCTAGAAGATAGCAGCAGTTTGTGAATTTAGAGTTTGACGTTCTTGTTTGATAACTACAAATTGTCATCACTGTTTCACGGATTCAAACAATACTGGGGAATAGTTACACATGCGAAAGGATTGGGTCTTCCTTATGGTGAATTGTTTAGAAGCTTTAATGGCCTTACTTGTTACCACGCATTATCGAGAAATAGAAAAGTTTTCATTACGATATGATAAGCATTCAATCTGTTTACTCACATCACTTATGTCGTGTGTGTTGGTTTTATTCATAAGTGGCACAAAGACATATATTTAAGAAACTTTTCATAGCAATTTTATTTTATTGTCAGAGTTTTTGACGGAAAACTGCTGAGGAAGTAGCCGAAGAAGTAATTTTTAATATTTCTTTTTATTCTAAATGCCTGGGCTGGGATTTGAACCACGGCCTCATGTCTAATAAGCCAAAAAAACTGTATAATAGACCAAGGCGACTAACATTCTATACGGCGATCACAATTAAACCGTTACATGATACCCAAGAGGAGAGACTAGGATTTCTAACATATCTCAGCGATTAATTTGCTTAACGGGTTCTGTCTTACACTTCATCCAATGTAATAATATTGAATTGTCTGTTAGAGTCTTTGTACATCATTGATAATGTTTATAAACATTTCTAATTACCTACAATTAGCTGCATTTGTCAGCGTATGCATGATTTTGTTTCCACATATTAAAATATCGATTTTTGTAATATCGAGAATAAATACAGAAAAAACAAATGAAAAAAAAAATCAATTGACATGGATTTTCATTGTTGTTTTATTTTCCACTTCGTATAAAAATATTGTAACTCTAGACAGGTGTTCGTTCGTTCGTTCATTGATACTTAAACACGTTCACTTTACGTAGGGCCCCAAAAACACAATAACAACGAAAAAACGAAATAAATGAGAAGTTTAATAAAAACAACATCTAGAATACATAGCTTATTGCAAATATGATTACTTTATTAAAGGAGCTAGCTACACAGCAGGGATGTTTGTTTTGTTTGTTTTCCCCAAGAAAAACGTGTTTTCATTTCCTAACGGATGTCAAAGCAGCAAATTGATTTGTCACTAAAAAATCGATTTTTGCCTCTCTCAGTCTCAGTCCCAATGGTCGTGACTGAGTGAGTCACCAGTGAAAAACTGATATGATAAAAGCAAAAAGGAATGAAACACAACAAAAGCAGTCATTCTTAAGGAATATTTTACATAAACACTATGAATTTGTTTCCTTTTTATGTAAGAATAAAATCAAAAAATATATGTACATACATATGTATACAATGTGTATTAAAGTTATCTTAAATTATTTATACTTTGGTAAAGGTATACCATGCTTTAGTCACCCTTAACGTTAACGAAATTACACAAAATATGTGAGGGGGAAAGAAGAAGTCGTACTACAAATACCGAAGGCGTGTTTGGCAAAAACTAGAAATTTGCTTATCATCATCACTTTCATAAATTATTTATCCCAGTTGAATATCCCTCTCCTCCCTCCTTTATTTGATTGCGTTTTAATGAGAAATTAAGCTTAAGGCGACATTGTTTTTTTCCACTTCTTGTTCAGAACGGAACACAGGGTGAAATGTTCTGATCCAATAAAAAAAGTACAGTAGCAGACAAATTAAACACTAAATAAGAATGCTTGTTGGCATGTTTGCTTTAGAATTTATTCTCTGTGCATTTTTCTATTTATTCATTATTCTGCTATAAACTTTCCATTGCATTATTTTATACTCTGATTTCGGGATCTTTTGTCTATAACAACAAATGGTAAGAATATTATTATATATGTACATATTGGTGTTAGTCGCCGTAGGCTAGTAGATAGTATGTTGGCTTATTAGACGTAAAGGCCACGGTTCAAACCCCAGGTCAGACATCAAAACGAAAATATGAAAAAATATTTCTTTGGCTGCTCCCTCTCAACAGATTTCTGGCAAAAACTCTGAGAGCAATAAAATTAAATTTAATTAAAATTAAATTAAAATTTAATTCAATTTTTATTTAGTTCAAGAACTAAAGCCAGTGAAATGGTTTTGCTAAAATAACTCATTAAACCATATATTCCCTTCCTTAGGACGAATAATGTCATAAAATTCTGATACGATTTACCGCCTACTATTTCCTTTATCTGCAGTATTCTATATTATATAAGGATTTTAAATAAATAAACCATAATTCTTGAAATTGCAAAGTTATAGATAGTCTCGATTATAAACTTGTTAGAGCGTACGCATAAGATATCATTTTGCAGATATCATTTATAAATTCTTGATCGTGTGGTACACATAATGTGACTATAGTATTTAGAAAATACATACATATTTAATTTGCTTTCGGAAAAGAAATTCGAACCGTTTTAGGTTATGTCGCCTTTATCATTATGCCGTCTCCCGCACGTAAAAGTTTGAAAATATTTTTGGAAAATATTTGACAAATTTTTCTTAGCTTTGCTGTCGCTCTAAATTAATTTCATATATTGAAAATAATTGCTTTTCTTTTGAACAATTTAAATGCTTTTCAGACATTTACTCCATAATCAATCAAACACACATAGCACACCCACCCTAATACTATTTACATATATGCCAGCCTTAAGTCCTATGTGGGAGAGAAAAGCACAAGCAGTACGGATGGGAAAGGATTTTGTTTTCACTATCAAAATTGTCTGCCATAAATTGAAAGTCATCCTGTTGACGCCAGACCGAAGAGTCATCATTAAGTTACAGCAACAACAACAACGAAATAAAACTAAAATAAATAAATCAAACGAGGAAAACAACGTAAAAGGATAAAGAGAAATTTGAAATGCAAAAATATAACGATTAACAAACATATGGTGGTTGGTCATGCTACACGAATAACAAACAATTCGTATTGTTTTGTGCATGAAAATAAATACAGTTTTCTCTATAACAAGTTCATAGGAACCTATAAAATGAGCGACAGACGTTTATTATTTGGTTTTTTTGGGAAAATCAAACAACTACAAATAAACATTATGTTGTATGTGTTTTAATGTGTATATCATTATTTATATTGTGTAGCATAGCTTGAGGAGCATTAACGTATTGTTTAATGTGAAACTCTTGTAAATAAAAACAGCTGTTTCGTATACATTAATCTCACACGCATACCAACACAACTGAAAAGAGAGCAAAACATGGTTAGTATACAGCCAATGAAAACACTTACACGCCGCATATGTATAGAAGGAGTAAGTAAAAGAAAATCAATAACTTGTACAGAAAAATTTAAAGAAAATATTGGTCTTTAGCGAAGAAATCATGGCAGAATGAAACTAAATTTTGAAGAATATTTTCACGACACCTTTCATCAATAAGACGTATAATTTTTTATTCAAAATTATTATAAACTCCTAATGATATTATTTATTTTTTATTTATTAATTATTATTAAATAACTAGCTAATACCCGGTGTGCTTCGCTACCGCCATCGAAATTAAATACATAATAATTAAAAAAAAATTTTATTAAGTAATTAAACTATGCAATTTTTCTTAAAGGTTTATTCTAATTTCATTTGATGACAATATATTTCATTTAAATTCTAAAATAATACATTAATGGGCTACAAAAACCCATAGACAAAAGTCTATGAATTTAATTTTGGTTATATTTTTTCTTATTTGGTGATTTTTTTCACAAATGTTGTTTACAAAATTTTTTTCTTTCCCTTCTATCTTTCCCCCCGCGTCGTTCTTTACACTTTATTTTCTTTGGTTTTATACATCAAGAATCACAGAGAGCATACTTGTAGGGGTAACTACTATGCGTATGAGTAATATATTTCAAATGCAATTAAATATTAAGTATGTAGTATACGTGGGCATGGCACCTCGCTCACTTGGAATATCAACATAAAAAGTAGCCTATAACTCCTTCCAGACATACAGGAAGATATTGTGAAAATTTCAAGAAAATCGGTTCAGCCGTTTAATCGTCTATAAACTTCAAACATACAAACATACAATCAAACACACATTCATTTTTATATATAAGATCAATCGAACTTATTTATGTACACAATAGAACGCATGTTCTCAGTTTTTTTTCTTTTTACGCTGATAAACGACTGAAAAACAGCTGACAGTTCCACTTTTCCTACATGCAATTTTAAGCATCAGAAAAGCAAAAAATGTCTCTACTAAAATAGAAAGATCACTTGAAAGAAAAACAAAAAAAAAATAGCATGTAGGCTCTTAAATGAATATACTTTTGTTCGTTAAAATGTGTGTCATGATGTCAATTGACATTTATTTTTAAAACACAATCTAATATTTGTTATTATTGTTGCTCATTTCACATTTAATTAAAATTCTAATTACCGAATAGCAGAAACATCAACAACAAAAGCAAAATATACAAGGAGGAGTACATATTGCAATAAATACCTTATAAAGACCTCAACTGTACATTGTACAGGCATTTTTTTACAGACACAGTTTTCCTGTATTCAATCAAAAAAAAATTCTTTTAAATATTTTTTATAATAGAAAATTCTTACGTCAAGTTATTTACAATTTTAAATTTTCTTTTCTATTTCCCAACTATTTTTCCAAGTTATAGGGTAAAATTCTTCTTGCCTTTCTCTACTTTTTTTTATTAACTCATACACTCTCGTTTGAAGCAAACTTTATAAAATCAAATACAATTAAAGAATAATAAAAAAACAAAACAAAAATAAAAATAATTGTGCCATTCGTATTACATACAATAATAACAACAACAGAACCGTGGCAGCAGTGGAATGCCGGCTTGGCATTCACGGCTGAAATCATTTCCATTTCAATTACAAATCGTAATTGCGACATACGACGCAATGTCGGTTGTCTTTGCAAATTTTTCAGTGGCTAAATAATTTACGATTAAAAACAAATACAAGAGATAGATAGGAAGAGAGAGAGGCAGAAGGTGAGGCGGGGCAGGTTAATATTATTTCAAGTAAAATAGAATTCCACTTAATATGCTTATTTATGTACATACAACTATACATATGTATGTACATAAATATATGCAAAATAAATTACTTTTTCAAATTCCATAATGATATCATATGTTAAATATTTAATGGAAACAATTTCAAGGGATTGCCATTATGATGAGCTACGGTTATAGCTCTTTCCAAAGAATGCGAATGTGAAATATTAAATGCCATATAGGGCCAAGTATTTTTCATGAATTTCGAATCGAAGGCATTATCAAAATTAGTAAACAAATTAATTCACTTCAATACAGATTGACCAGATCTGACTTTCTTATATATTTTTTGGCAGTTTGATCAATAGGTTCATTTAAAAAAAGGTGTTTGCTCTTTTAAATTTTCATTGTATTTTATTACCATACCTCTTGAAATTTTTTATTACAATTGCATTTCAAACTATATTTCAATGCAAGCAGCAACAATTTGTTTTCATAGTATGTTGCAGCCTAAAGCATGGAGATTTTGCGCTCCCATTGTATATTCGCGAGACATAATTAAATTATAAGGTTTCCCTCGTATAATGAAGAAATGCATATTTAATAACACTTTCCATACACTCCCCGAAATATTTATAAGACCAAACGTATTTCTCGAAAAACTTAAAATCTTTTAGACCAATTCGTACCATTTTTGGGTTAAATATAACTAACTATAATATAAATCTTTTTATGTAAAAAAAATATTTTTTTCTTTGTTTAATAAAAGGATAGCACAAAATGAATTTCATTTTCAAACGAAAAAATTATAAGACCAAAATTAAATAATATTCACCTAAAGCTAAAATAACAATGATAAAAAACAACTACTGAGTAATTTTTGTATTTATTAGTAATTAGTGTGTCCACCGTGATTAATAATGACTTCCTGAAGTCGACGGGGCATAGAATTTATTAAATTTTCAATGCAATTTTGACCAATCCTACTCCATTCTCTTATGATGGCACTTTTTAAGCATTTTACATGCTTATACTGAGTGTTATTATTGAAAACTTTGTCCGATAGTATTGGCCATAAATTTTTTATCGGATTTAGATCTGGACTACATGCCGGCCAATTCAAAACTGGTATGTTTCTGGAGGACAGAAATGATTTTGTTGCTTTTGATTTATGGATTGCGGCGTTATCCTGCTGAAATATCCATTTGTTGCCTAACGAATCATCCCCAAAATTAATTAAAACGTTATCTAATAATTCAATATACTTCTCGCTATTCATTTTAGTTGATATAAAACAAATAGGAGTCCTTCCCGTAGTCGAAATCCCAGCCCAAACCAACCATTACGGTGCCTCCACCGAAATTTCGCGACATTCGTTGAAGTTTTTCAACGTTATCAGTTATTTTTCCTGATGAAAAAAAGTTGATTTAGATGGTCCAGATGGTTCCCAAAAATATTGGATGGATTCACTTAAAAAAACTTCAAGGAATGTCGCGAAATTTCGGTGGAGGCACCGTAATGGTAAATATTTCGGGGAGTGTATAATTAGCAAATAACATAAAAACATATATTCGTACAATATTTACAGTATCTTGTAATAAAAATTCTTATCTGATTAATTGGAAAATTATAAAAAAAAAAAAAAAAACTGTGGCCGACTCTGCTCTATTGCACTCAGTGCTCTCTGCGCTGCTATTTAACTTTTGCATTTTTGATTTGTAGGCAACAATTTGTTGCACGTTGATGCTGCCTCCACAATTATTGGCAGTAAAACTAGCAATTTTATGCGGTGTGGTATGTATGTCTGTATGTTGCAATATTTAAATATAAACAGTTTCGTTTCGTTTGTGTTTTTCTGCTGTAAACAGATACTGAAAATTGTAATTCATTCGTCGTACCACAAATCATTCGTTTGACTTTTGATTTAGATTTATGAAAAAAGTTTTTGCTCATTTTATTAATTTTTTTTTACTTTTTGCACTGCAGTGCATGCAGCATGCCACAGATAGGCAGAGAGGTAAAACTATAAAAAAATTTAAAACCTAGTACAGAAAAAGGTTCAAAAAATTTTTATTTGGAAGCGAAAATATAAAATGTTTCTTTAGTTGTAAATCAACCACATTACTTATATAAATTGCAAAATCTTATAGAATAAAAAAGAGTGAATTTACTCCTTTATGCCGTATGTTTTCCACTATTTATTGCCGATTTCGTTCAGTGTATAATTTCAAATCGTAACGCTGCTGATGATAATTTTTGTGTACGTTTGTTTATTAGAACGTTGACCCAATTTTTCATTGTTAGTGTGTGAAAATGTATTTTTTTTCTTTCGATTTTACATAAAATCGTGCAAAACACAATTTTCTTTTTAATTTTAGAAAAAAATATATAATTTATATAGAGAAAAAAAAAAAAAAACGATCATAATGACGATGTTGATGAAGTCCATGAAAAGTAGGCAGAACTGTAGTGGGTCAAAATGGATGCTAAATTTACTAAAAACTAGATTGTGAAATTAACGATAAAACTTTCTTTTAAGCATTTGATATTGATGTAATAAAGAAATAGTTTTTTAATTAAGAGTTAAAATGCCATATTCAAATCCAAAATATAAATAGGAGTGCAGTATATAAGTGTTAAACTCAATTGTATGTTAGTAGTAGCTTTTTGTGATATCGGTGGATAACTTATAAATTGGAAATGAGAATTATTGAGTTCTTTAAATGGGTACTTTTAGGCACTAGTAGTGTAGTGCCTAGTGTAGTGGTAGTGTGTTTTTTATAATAAAATGGATATTTTAAATTGAACAGATCTGTCAGAGATCTATAATATGAGAATGAGAGAGAATCAATGCAAATTTGCTTAACCTTACGTAGTAAATGTTAAACCCAAGCTAAACTAAAGCAAATTGGGTAAAGAAACCGTAATAGTAGAATACGAGATTTGTTATAAACCTTTTACGGTCATGGTTAGTAAAAGCAAGTCTAAAAATTCTCCATTTTTTGTTAAAGAAATGATTTTTAAAATTAATTTTTATTAACTTGCTGCCGAGTTTTGTTGTACTTTACAATACAATTGTTTTTTTTTTTGGAGAGTTACTTAAACATTACGACATTGGAATGAGTAAAGTCGTTAAAATTTTCACGGAGAACTCCTTTTTAAAACTTAATACAAATTTCCAAATATAACTCGTTAAAGTTTCAATTAATTTTGAAATATTCAAATAAAATTCTTCTCCGAGACCAACAATAAATGTTTGTAACATTTGAATTGTTAATTTAATTTTAATTAGGTTACGATCATTTAAATTAAAACTAAAAGCATCAACCGGTTACATTGTCGATTTATTTAATTTTGTAGATGAAGCAACTTGAGCTGCTGATCATGATCCCGAAAATGACAACAAAACTCAAGTGACGCTTGAATGACAAGCATACAAAAAAAAAAAAATAATAAAATAGGCCTGCTAAATAAATTTGTTTTCTCAATGAATTAATGACTGAAGCAGACAATATAAGACATAAAGAAAAATATACAGGCTGGCTGAGAAGATAGAGAGAGAGAGAGAGAGTGAAATACTAAACAAATAAGTTTTGTACAAGTCCCTGACTACATATGTATTGAGCATTTTTATATCGAAAACTAAAATTGAAGGCCAAACAAATCAAATGAAAATTTAACATAAGTAAACTAAGTATATATACTTATAGACATGTATTGTATGTACAAACATACATATGAGTAAATAGAAAAATACAAACAAACAAAAAATAGAGAAAAAATTGAAAATCATTTCAAAATTTAAAATTAATACTTAATACTTAAAAATATAAGCAGACAAAGTTTTTAATAGTCTATAAATTTTCAAAACGCAATAATAAAACCATGAATAATAATAAAACCATGTTTAATAGAAATTCAGACTCCATTAAATAGCGAAACCAAAAACAATGAAAAAAAAAAATAAACATTGAAACAAATACAAGCGCCCACTATTCAAAATCGAATAACAAGTATTGAAATTTCAATTTATTCTAAAGGCAGACTGATTGCTGACCTCTGCTGTGTATTATGTTGGAAGAATATAGAGGTATTTTTAAAGTTTAAAGGTGTTGTTAAGAGAATAAAAACGTATTCGTGAATGTTAAAAACCGAAATTGATTTCTTACATTGTAAAAGTGCTCGTTGTAAATTAAATTAAACAGAAATATTTCTTTTTTAACAAAAGCACATCAAAAGCTCATTCATTTTCTAACAAATTTTATTAAATTTTTAATTTTTAAAAACAGCAAATAAAAGATTTCTTTTGTATTTCATTTCGATCGCAATCAATTTTTGACGATTTCGGTTTTTTTTTCTCAGTAGAAACTTATGATGTCATTAAATTCGAATTTTTCATGATCGTATGACGACGGGCAGTTCTAAAAGGAACACATTTTTGGCGTGAAATATTGTTTTTGTATTTTAAAAGCTCACTGTATTTGGCGTCTGTCTATTTTGCTGATAGAATGACTGACTACTGCTCAGCCAATCAATTTATTTCTCATTTGCAAACGCCGGCATACAATTGTTGGCGTTTAATTTGTTTTTTGTTTTATATTTTCGCAAATATAATATGTTTAATACAATTTTAATTATAGTTTCCTTTGCTTTGCTTACCTATTCTAGTCGATTGTTTTCAATTTGTTTATAAATTCAAATAAATCATTTATAAATGTTAGGTTAATAACTTTTCATTTCCCTTTTCGTACAGCGCCGCCATATGGGCCAAAAACAAATATTTTTTATTTTATTTTATTTTTTTCAGACAGATTTGGCAACGTACTTATGGTATAAAATTCGTACGTTTAATAATATTGGCTAGAGACTTAAATTTAAATAAACAGGTGTCCAACTTTTTAACTTCTAAAACTTTATGTTTAAAACAATTTTGTTTAAGTTCCGTTTAAATATGTACACATACATATATACAGTGCTGTCCGATAAAATTAAGCTACCGAATTTTTAACTCTTTACATTTCATTCTTTGCGTATCGTATCGTCTACAGACAGTACGTGGATGCCGATCAATCAGAGCCATTAATCGCATCAACCAGAGTATAATAGAAACGTTGGGTAAATTCTCGATTGATGCAAAGTTATCTGATAGGATGCCTAACAATAGCCATGTGAAGACATCGAAACGATGGCGCTCTCTTTATGACATTGACCAGCTTTCGTAAGTCCGAACTCTCAGACATAACTCGTATCAGGTTTTGACATAAAACAATATGACATATTTTACACGCTTATTGTTTTCTTTCTTATTTTTTTTTTCAAAAAAGTCAAAACAAATCGCTAAGAACATGGCGAAGTGGAATCAATATTTACATAGAAATATAAAAATTCAAAAAGGAGTCAATTGTTAAGGGTCCTATTCAAAAATGTTGTCTTTAAAATTCATCGATTTCAATCTAAGATTTTCAAATCTGATTTAACAATTATTGGTATTGTTATGTAGAGTCCGACCGAACGTTTGGGTACGGGTTCGGTGCACGGTAAAAAGTGACGTTCGGCCAAAGTTCGGCGTTCGGTCAAAATTTTGCCGAACACCGAACTTTTTATTTAATTTATTTTTAATCAGCAAAAAATAGAACATGATTAATGTGATTACAAAACAAATATATATGAATATTGGAACTCCTGTTCATTTGCAAACCTTAAGGCTGCAGCCAGGAAATATCTATCAGCACCGCCAACGAGCGTTTCTAGTGAGCAACTATTTAGTGCTGCTGGTCAACTTTATTCAGATAGACGAAGTAACCTTAAAGGCATTAATGTAGAAAAGTTACTATTTTGCCATTATAATATAGGGTCCGCCAAATAACTTTTTTTTTGAAAATGCTGTAAAAAAAACTACTGAATATTTTCTCAAATTTATTTTTTTATTTGAAAGTACAATCCTTCCGGTTAATAATGGAAAATAATCTAATTCAGATGGCTGCCTCGGCTGGCCATGCAGTAGCCTACACAATCGGTCCAAGTTTTAAGCATATTATCGATTGTGTGCAGCTGTATTTCACCAATGGCTTCACGAATATTGTCATTAAAAGCGTCAATTGTCTCTGGCTTGTCGGCGTAACACTTATCTTTGACTGTACCCCACCAATAATAGTCCAACGGTGTCAAATCGCAGCTCCGAGGTGGCCAAACGACATCAGCTCTGCGGCTGATAATGCGATCTTTAAAAACAGGGCGCAAAACATCGAGTGTAGCTTCGGCTGTGTGGCACGTAGCGCCGTCCTGTTGAAACCAAATGTTGCCAATATCCTCCTCTTCAATTTTTGTGAACAAAAATTCGTTCAAGATGGCTCTGGACCAAAATCCGCATCAAACAGTGACTCGTTTTGGTTGCGTCGGCTTTTCAATGTATGCGTGCCCCAAATGCAACAATTTTGCTTGTTTACATACCCGCCAAATCAAAATGAGCTTGATCTGAAAAGATGATTTTTTGGCCAAAATCGGCATCTTCTGTAGGCTACTCATGTAGGCTACTGCATGGCCAGCCGAGGCAGCCATTTGAATGAAATTATTTTCCATTATTAACCGGAAGGATTGTACTTTCAAATAAAAAAAGAAATTTGAGAAAATGTTCAGTAGTTTTTTTTAAGCATTTTCAAAAAAAAAAATTATTTGGTGGACCCTTTATAAAAGCAATGAATTTGGAGTACTAGAGTACAAACTACATTTAGAGTTCTTCCTAAGTGAACTATAAAACCCGATCTTTATATTTTTCTCAAAAAAAAAGGAAGCACAAAGCATTTCTTTTCTAAATAACTAAAAAGTACAAATTTTTTCTTTATTTTTGAATACTACTTTTTAAAAGTACATATATTTTTCTTAAATGTTATGAATTCGTTATTTTTTGTTTTTATCAATAAATTCCAAAAATGTATTCCTGATTTAATATTTAATAACAAAAAGTTCGGGTTCGCCGAACTTCAAAATTGGCCGAAGTTCGGGTTCGGTGTTCGGTACCGAACGAAATTTTGAGTTCGGTCGGACTCTATTGTTATGTCTTGTTTTGTTTCTTATAAGACCAATTTAAAACTACGCAATAAAAGTAAAGTTTGTTAAAAACAATTTCAAAGATCCACTTTGTTACTATTCACCTATCATATCCGAATCAAATTCACTCCTGTAGTTTATTTTGCAAATAATTGTGTGGATATGCTGTTGACTGCGACTATGCAGGGACAAGAGCTAAACGGTTTAGAATTTCATTCAACGAAATCATAAGGCAACCGCAAAATAGAAACTCCCATATTCGGATTAGATTAGAAATGAAAAAAAAGAAGAAGAAAACAAAAACGAATAGATAAAGACGATGACAATTTCAGTTGCACAGAATTCCATTTACAACGTAACGAAATGTAGTAGATGGCAACATAATATGAATAAAACACAGATACTTTTCTAGTCTGTGTTGTATTTGGTGCATTTTTAATATTTTTAGTTATCCTGGCTACTGTTGCCTGTTGTGTGTGTAATCTGTGTATCAAAACAGAATACAAATACTATGACTGGAATTGAAGCAGTTTATTGCTCTTGGGAGTCTTGGTTTGGTTGCATCACTAGACAGACAATGCAAATGAAAAGCATTCATTCACCTTTTTGCAACATTCAACAACACCCACCGAGATTCCGGCGAGGGAAGCTGAAAAAGGAAAACGAATAATACCCAGAGAACAACAACCGCCATTCATTACGGTTCGACTACAAGAATGAGTCGAGCAGGGAGTTGTTGCAACTCCGATTGGGATGTTTTGTTAAACGTTTCCTTTTACTGCGTGGTTTTACGTAAAGTAATGACAGTTTCTGTTTTCTTTCTTTCTTATTTCGTTACACAACAGCGTAATTATTTTTTTCATTTTCTTCTCTCTTTTTATTTTTTCGCTCATGTTTTTAAACTATTCAACTTGATTTCAATGTAAATGCTATTCCAGCAAACAAGACAAACAATTTAATGCACTTTAGCGAAAACAATTTAATTCGAACAAATAAATTTCCATATTTACGATCTTTTAATGGATATATAGAACGCACTATATTAAGATCTTTGAGAATTTTGAACAGAGCGCCTATCAATAACAAATTCTGAACCCAAAATGTACTCAAGAACCACAATTATTTATTCTCTACAGGTAAATCAGAAGATATAAAAGTAACTATGGCCACGAAATAATGCATTATTATTATGCGGCTCTTAGATTAGACAAATTGCCAAAGAACAATAAAATCGTTTACATTTTTAAAACTATTTTGTTGTACATACATACTTTTCTTTAAAAACTATTTTAAATAAAACACTTAAAAAACTTTAGACTTCAAATGAACATTAAAGGATGAAAATTAATGCCTCCTATAAACCAATAAAGAAAATTAATTTCATTTATTTCATAAGTAAGCATTAAGAACACAGTTATTATTAAAGCATTGTACTATTTTATTGGATTTAGAGAATTTAAAATAACAACTTAAATTATTTATTATTAAATAATAATATTTTTAATTAATATTTCTTTATTTGTATAAAATTTACTGAAGTAAGAAATATTGTTGTTATCACCACCAACAATCGAATCGTTGATTGTTGGCTGTAAAAAAAATTAGAATTATATTTACAATTATTTTTTCTTTTTTTTTTAATTATTTTAAATTCTATCATTTATCATCATCATCATCTTTTTAATTGATGTCAAGTTCTTTTTCACAAAAAAAAAGCAAAAATATGATTCACAATACGAATATTTCCTTTTAAAGAGGCTCCACATGTACTATGTATGTACATATGTATATATTTTCGTTGTCTATATAATTTATTATTATTTTCTTGTTTCTATTTTTCTTTTAAATTTTGTTTGTGATTCATATAAGAAGTCTATAATATATATATTTACTACACGTTCATATATGTATGTATGTATGTATGTATATTTTGTAATTTTGTTTATAAAAACAATAATAAATTATTTATTGAAATAACATACAAGAATATTTCTAACTCAGAGTGAGAATATTAACAGACAGACTTGGCATTTTTATTTCTGTGTAGGAAAAAACAAAAAAAAGAAAAATAATTAAAAATAAAATTAATAAAAATAGACGATTGAAATGAAAACGAAACCTTGTTTTAGTTTCTTGTTTCTCTATTTATTTTATTTTTTATTATTCATTATAAAGCATTTGATTTAATTAAAATTTTTCATTTTTAATTTAATAACAACAAATCAAATACTTTTACTACTTATGGTGTGCGCCTAAATGAAATAATGCACACGGCAGGTTTCCATTTTCATTTTGGGACTACCATAACAATTTCATATTGAGCTTTTAGGAAAAACTAGTGTTATTTAATTTTTAAAATTCAAACAAAAACAAACAAAAAAATAACAATGAAAATAAAAAGTATTTTAATTCAATGTAAAAAAAGAATAACAAAATATTTTACAAAAATTTGGGTTAAACGTATTGTTATATATACTAACATACGTAGACTATATGTATAGACTATATGTACAGATGTATGTACTACAGATATCGCCTTTCAAAGAATAAAAAACCCATAAGAATCCAATAGACAAAGAATATAAGCTCAACTATTACCAAATCAGCTTGAAAACTTGGTCTGTCATGAGAACTTTTTAAGGTTAAGGAAAACGTAAACAAATAAAATTATCATTAGAAAGAAAATACCTCCGTGCATATAATTAAAGTTTTTAACAAGACTCGGAGACTTATGACATTAACGGCCATTATTACAACTAGCCGTTAAAGTTGGGCTTAGTTAAAGATAACTTTAGCAAAAGTGAACTTTAAAGTCATTATCTACAGATAAAATGAAGTTAACATTTTCAAAAATATGGCAGTGCCGGAGCAATGTCGATAACACTGTTCAGCTAAACATATTGAAAATAATACATAATAGTTACCGGTAGGATGATCCTCCATTCAGCTTAACGCTTACTTCTACCTTATTCTCTGTCCACTTATACTAATGAATAACAATTTATCTGCCCGTTAAAATCCTCCCTTTAGTTAACGGCAAGTTGTAATAATGGCAATAAACAAACTTCACTGTTTTATATTCTGGCCACAGAGTTTACAGAAACTTTGTTCCATAAACTCTTTATAAAGTTTATACTGGAGGTCAAAAATATGCTTAAGTTTTTGAATAAAATGATGTAATAACTTAAAATTTTAATGAATAAAGCAAATACAATTCATCATATGCTGCAAAGATATTTGATTTTAGAATTTAAATTTCACCATCTGATGACTAATCAGACAAAGTATGATACCAGCATATGTACGTATAGAGTATATTCTTCTTTGCAATTTGCCTAAACACATAAATTTTAATTAAAATCCTCTTCTTATTATGAAAAATATGAAGACGGGAGCCAGCCCACTACATAAACATTAAGACCGAAAACAATTAAAATTAATGTTAATTTAGCTGAAAGAACAGCAAAAAAAATTATTTATGCTAATAAAACTTATAATATGACTTTAAAAAATTAATTAAAAATAACATTTATTGTATGCTTAACACATCCGTTTTACTTAAAAAAAAGCCGAAGATCCAGCTCCAACAAGAAACTTCAATGATTTATGAGCCTGAGTAGTGTGGAAAAAACGAAGCATAAATTAGGAAATTGAGTTTATTAAGCCATTGCCATCGCCACATCATACAGTATTTACTCATGTTGTTTAAACATGATTTTAAGAAAACTAAACGCTCAACTAGAGAAAAATAGAAAACGTTGGCATTAGATAACTGTTATACAGTCTACAAAATACAGCTTTCCGATTCGTATGTTACTGATATATTGCCGAATTTAATTTCTATGGTTATCAACGTAGAGCTCTGATGCACTATGTAAGCCATCCAACATCAATGAAAAATTTATATGAATTTATTTCATCAAGTTTTTTGGCCGAATACTCCGGCGATTTTTTCGACTTTACCTTTCTTTAAAAAAAATTTTTTTTAGGTTGGTAGGTCGGAGTGGTAATTTTGATACCAAAGCTCACTTGAGTACATATAGTGACCCGGTGTGACGCCACGGGTAAGCGCAGTACCCATATTGAACAAATTGAGCCGAACTCAGGGGCTGCACAACTTTTCCCGTCTTAGGAACATTGTTCCAAAATATCAGTGAAATCGATCAAGGAAAAAGAAAAAAATGACTTCGAGAAAAACACGTTTAAGTTGCGCGTACCTGGAAGCGTTGTACTATTTTCCGTTTTTCTCCTCCTTTCCGTATCAAAATTTAGGGAAAAGAAGATTTCTACCTTATTTCTAAGGCTCTAAAGTAAACGTAAAAAAATTTGATTTTTTTTAAATTAGGAAGTATAATATACTAACCCCGTATGTAAGAGTTATCCTTAAATGTTGACCATTTTAGAACAAAAAAAAACAGTGACAAATGGAATTGGAACACATTTGTTAAAAACAATTAAAACCAAGACGAATTGAATGTAAATAAAATACAAAAATATGAAACACAACAACAGCAGAAGTAGTGAAAAGAGCGAAATAAACCCATTTTTATTCTGAACATAACAACAGAATTTATGGCATAATTTATAAAAACTTTAAAACCACTCGAGCATTACGTCATATGACTGACTTTATTATTCTTATGTTTTCTTTGTAGTTTTTTTTTTATTTGTCATTTATTTTTATTTTTATTTTGTATTTCATTTTTATTTCACATAAAACATGCGATTATATTTAAATAAAAAATAATTTTATATTCGTACGTTTAGTAGAAACTTTAAAGTACGCTTTTTCCCTTTCTTCCGCTTCCTTGGATACAGGTATAAACATGTAATAGTTGTGTTGTATTGTGCTTTATTACGGTTGTTGTTTAGTCATACTGTCTGTCGGGCGGTAAATGTAGTCATCGTTAACAAATAAATTGAATTTAAATCCAGTTTAACTCGTTCTTTGTATCTCTTTTATAAATTTCAAACAAATATTGGCCATACATACATGTTAGAGAGAATAGAAAAGCAAAGAAGAAAAAAAAAACCGATTTTCAATATAAAACTTGATTTAGTGTGTATTGGGCAGGCTGCTGGTTCGTTGAAGGGTTTTTTTCTTTCAAATAAGATTATTGATCATGACCATGAATTGTTTTAAATCGGATAAAATTTTCGTATCTTTTTTAAAAGGAATATAAACAATATTATAGAGAATAAATACAAAGTAAAAGAGTAAAAAATAGTACCATGAAATGAAATGAATTGTTTACTTGGAACCAACGTACCACAATTTATTCTCACATAAATTTATTTTCATTTCGTTTCATTTCATTTTCATTTCTTTCATATCTTTTACAAGACATTCATTCGTGGCATGTTATTAAGGAGTGCCAGCCGTGGAGTGTGTTGTATGCAGAATTATGGTATGTGGTATAAATAATAAATACACTTAATTTTTTAAGTACTTGAGAATCGTACGTATGTTAGACATGTTGCTTTACAAGACACTGATGTAGTACTTTAGCGTGAAATACATTTTGAAGGTCTGCTTTGACTCCCTCTCTCTTGCTTAGGCAGCATGTCTATCGAAATGCCACTTGTTTTATATTTTTAGCAGACGTTTATTGTACACTTCCTTTCGTAAGTGGTACACATGCATATATATACACACACACACACGGCTTTTAACTTGTAATGAAATAATAATCATCTAAAAAAAAAGAGACTAGACACCGGCACCACTTGTTTTGCCATTTTCTGCAAATTACTTTCTTAACGAGGAAATTTCAGAAGCACTGCCACTAAACCTTAGTCAATTTGAAGATTCTGTAAATAAAAATTAAATCTTGCTTCAATAATGGTATTCTACTACTGCCATATGGTAAGAGAGCCTGTTCTGATTAGAAACAAATGTATTTTAAGTGGTCCAAGGAAGTTCAAAGTAAACAACATGAAAACCAGCGACGTATATATGTGTCTCAGCACAATTGATCAAAAACATTGAAAAAGGTAAAAAAGTAAATAGAAAAGTTACGGATGAATAGAATATCCAAATCCAAAAACAGTTTATATGTTAGCGTTATTGCTCACATATCCTTGGAATTATCAGCGATCGCGAGAATCTATACGACTAACAACCCAAATATTCTCAATTAAAGTTTTTCCGTAAGACTGAAAACAAAACCATGAAAGAACCAATTAACCCTCTAATGCACAAAACTTAAGTGTTTTACATTTTCGAATTCGACAAAAATATTTCAGAAACATTTAATACAGGCTAAAACCTAGACCAAAACTGTTTATCAGAAGTTTTTTGAGGACTGAAAAGAATATTTTTTTATACTTAAAAAGGATTAATTAAATGAAAAATATGAAGACATTGAAATAATAATTTACATATGAATTATAAAATTAAAAATTAGATCAAACTAATGAAAATAACTGTAGCCAGTGTTTATCCTAAAGCTGACTAGATATTTTCAGTGTACCTGAGAGAGAGAAAATTGCATTCGTCATGCCACTAGAGAGCACAATATTGCAATAAACCATAATGTGATACTAAATGCAACATCAACAGCATCAGCAGAGAAATGTTATAATATTAACACTTACTACAACGGCTACACAACAACCAGACTCGAATTGAGAACAGAAGCCAGACGACTGTAAAACACCAGAAGAACTCAAGAGAAAACTGTAAATGTTGCATCACAGGGCAGACATAAAACAAAAAAAAACGTACAAAATTAATACTTTTGCTTATGATGCAGCTGATGTGCCTTTTTGCCTCATAAAGATTCACAAAAAAATCAAAATATTCACAAAAAAAACTCGATAAAATGTGCTGAGGAGAACTTTTCAAAGAAATAATTTCATTTTTATAATTGTTATGACTCATTGGCAAGCAAGGCAATATGTATTTTGGTTAAATATTGTTTAATTATACGAAAAATAAAAATATTTTCTAATGATCTCATTATTATTGGAACAAATATAAAGAAATTATTTCAATAAAATCTTAATAATAAACAGTCAATATTGAAAAAGAACGTGTGTGCAATGCAATGCAAATTTGTTAAAGGCGTTGAAACGAAAAAAAGTACATTCAACACGATTTATTACAATTTTATGCGTCATTATATTTTGTTTTTTTTTAATATTTCAACATTTGTTTGTTTTTTTTTGTTTGTAGACTAAATAAACAATTTTAAATTGTTTCATTTCATTTTTAGTTCAGCAAGAATTTATTTATAAATTTCACAAACAACAAAAAAAAAAGACACAAAAAAGAGAAATAGCAGGGCAGCACACACATGCTCTTTTGGCTAGTTTTGTCATATTTTAACACAATTTAGTGAATGAAATTTTTTTAAATATTTTCTTTCTTTCCTTTTTTTTTTTTTTGTATAAGTTGCAACACAATTTTCAATTTTTATTGGCTCTTCGTATATACTTGTATTGCATTTAATGACTTTATTTTTTATAAACAAAAACAGAATAAAAATGTTGTAATTTTTTACTTACGATGGGTCCGGTTGTCCTTCAGCTTCACATTCTATGATGAAGGGTTTGTCACTTTCTTTGTTTTGTTGAGCAACTTTAAATAGAAGTTCATCTGTGGGCGGTTGTTTAATAATGCGAGGCGGTGAGTTAACTGTAATTAAAATATAAAGATATAATTTCGATTATAGACATTTAAGAAATTTAATAAAATAAATTGGGTGTCCTGGTAGTCTAGTGGGTAGTGTGCTAGACTATTAGCGTGAGGGTCGTTGGTTCGATCCCCACCAGAGACTCTGGTCTGTGACACTACACCGAGCATATGGTCTTGTTACTCCGCTCGTATAAAATTAGAATATAATTTGTAATTGTATTGTAATTAATAAATAAATAAAATCAATTAAAAATCAATAAACCTATTATGTCACCTGAAGGGCAAAACCGGCCAAAGGCAATATTATTATAATCAAGATGCGACTAGTATGACTAACTAAACAAATGTGTACTTCGTGTATGACGAAATATTTCGGCATACCCGTGGTTAAGTGGTTAAAAATGTCAATTTAATATTTCCCATATGTATATATGTATGTGAATCTAAAGCAGAGAAATCTTTCATACTATTTTTACATCAACCCAATATTTTTTGAATTTTCATATGCCATTGTTTGTTTGTTTTTGTTGTTATACAAATACCAATAAACAGAGAAAAATCAGTAACAATAGATACCAATTTAAGTACTCGTGTTAATTATTTTCAAAACAATTCTGAGAAGAAAAGTTTTAGGCCAACAAATCAAAAAAAAAAAAAAAAAAACAAAAGAAAATAGATTTTGTAAATAAATTTGAAATCATTTTTAAAATTTTCTCTCTACGGAAAGTACAGATTTACACATGCATGCACGCATACGAAAGAGGCTGGGGGTGGGCGACAGACGTCTGCAATTCATTCATTCATTCAATATTGAAAAGGTAGACAGACAGACAGACAAATACTCCACACACCATCAACATAAACTCCCAATAATAATAATAGAATAATTTTATTAAGTGCACCAAAATCTATAACATGATGGGAAACTAACAATTATTTGAATGGATGGACAGGCAGGCAGACGGACAGACAGATAGACGTATTAATGATGTCTGTTTGGACTGACAGAGAACCGAACCTACCAAAAGTATTTATTCCATTGCCAAAACACGGAAATACTGAATACATAGATGCTGTCAGTCAATGATGATGTTGCTGATATTGATGATGATGATGAATTCGTTGTAAATCATTTTTACCCAACATTTGCTGGCTATCACAATAAAAGCAGCAGCAGCAGAATTAGCAGATGCCATGGCTATAAATCTAATTTGAAAAATCATGTTGCACAAGTCAAATGCTTTAACGAGTTGCCGTTTACTGCAAGTGCCACACACACACACATAATAGTAAGTGGAGCAGAGAGGGAAAATCTGTATGATTGTGCGCATCTGACTGCCTATGAGTGAGTGAATGAATGATATATTTAGATGATCCAATTCCACTGACATCTGTAGGTTAGACAAATAATTTTATATTTTTATTCAGATCCCTCACTCAATGCAAATACATTGGATTTCATCAGCGTTAAAAGTTGCCGTAAAAATTACAAAAGAATTCCCTGAATTGTTATGATTTTTTTTTATTTATTTGTTTTTAATTTTATTTTGGGCTGTGGGCGAAAATGTGAGTTATTAACGTTTTGTTCCAAAAGTTGGAAAGACCAACAAATGCAGCTACGTTCGCATTTTGAAATGGCCAAATTGTCCATTTGAGCCAAATATCAAGTAAATTGTCTATCCAGGAATTCATTTAATTGATTACATACTCGATTGATGGAAACATACATCAATAAAATTCTTTGGTCGTAGTAAATATCAAAATTAAACAATTTTTCTTTTCTTGCTTGCTCCTTTAAATATATATATTACAAATAAAAAGAAAGAAAATTAGAGGACATGTCCTATTATATTTGAAAAAAAATGTCCCTAACCTAGAGTATAGCATTCGAATCCTTAAATAGTATAAAACAAAGTGTTTTTAGATATGAAAGAAACGTCGGATTTTGGATTTACTAGCTCAAGAATTTAAATCGCAGCTACGAGATCGTAAACAAATTTTTTTGGTGACCTCTACCCAGTTATCTTCTGGCATAAGCTTTGAGAGTGACTGATAATTGCTATAAGAAATATTCTCATCAGGAACAAGACAATCCGGTATATTCTCTGAAGAAACGGCTTTAAATGCCATTCAGAGTAGTGTGTTGTCAGACGTCAAAACAAAATTATGGAAAAAAAATTTCGGCGACTTCCTCTCAGCAGATTTCTGGAAAAAAAACTCTGAGAGCAAATAAAATTGCCATGAAAATGTTCTCAGAAAGGTGTCGTTCGGAGTCGACTTTACACTGTATGTATGTTTGTGACAAGACGCCGATATGAAATTGTTAAGGGAGTTCTCTTTGAATTTCTGTCAAAGTTTTAAAGAGGTCCTCGTAGCTCTGTATTTACATAAATTAATATCATCAAGAAGTCGAGTCTAATATATATAAGTGCAATTTTTAAGTCTAGCACTCTGTAACTAATAACTTGTCAAATTCGCTCAAATTAATTCCCTATTTAGATCGATGCAGCTCTTTCATGCATCCCTTTGAAAACATATGTTCTGTCCGACTAATTTCGATTGATTTTTTTTTTGTGAATATGATTTCACCCATCTATTCTAAAAGGTATTTCTTCATTTATTCAATGTCGGATTGCATAAATCTTTAATGCCTTAATAAAAATGAAGTCATCAAAATATTTCAAATCGATATTTTGTTGCTTTCACAACAGTTCTAATAAAAATAAATAAAATTTTTCAAAAGTTGCCTTTTAAAAACAAAACCGAGACACTTTGAAATTCTATTCGATAAACAAAACTGCAGCAGATTTGAACGTGACAGGCATTTCTATTCAACACAAATATTCACTTTGTTTTTATTTTTAAGCAAAAACAATAATAAAAGGAGAATAAAAAAAATAAAAATATTTCAGTCTGGACTATATAAAAATATTAACAATAAAGAGATCAAAATTAAGAAATACTTACTTGTGGCTGTTGTGGTGCCTAAAACGGCCACCAGCAGGACGACGGCCAGCGTTCTGGACGACTGCCGCCCCATTTTGATGAGTTTTGTCTTTGTGTAGGGGAGGGGGGATTAGTATCCTTTTAACTATTTCGTAAGATGTTGTGCTCCTTGGACAGGGACTGCTGGAGAGACGGTTGTTGTTTTTAAAACTTTACCCCTTCCTTAAGAGAGAGGGGTGTTTTCAAATCGTTCTTAATGGAATAATGTTATTTTTTTTTTCTTTTGTAACTTTTAAATCCAATAGATGCTTGCTTTATTGAAACTGTTCACTTTTTGAAAAACGAAAAAAAAATTTTTTTTGTTGAAAACCTGAAAAATAATGAAAAAAAGAAAGAGAAACACACACGTTGCTGGTTATGAGACAATTCTGAAAAGAAAATCGAAATAGAAATGTAAATGAAATTATTATTTGTATAAAATCAAAGAAAAGAAAAAGAGAAGAGAAAGGAAGTGACGAATAAAAAGTATTTGAAATACAAATAAGAACTGTTTTTTTTTATACGAGTAGTTAGTTTTTTGCTTTTAACCATTCCACGAAACTGTTACTGGCTGAGAAGAGAGAAGAGGCTTGGTTTAGTTGTCGAATCATAAGAAGGCTTATTAACTACGGCGTTGAATGTTTAAATAACTGGGGCTTATGGGGGTTTAAATCTTCAATGAGGGAAAAACTAGAAAAAAACGAAACATTTGCTCCTCCAGACTTATATGTGCAAAAATTTCCAACTAAATTCCATATCGTCGGTCGCAATAAGTAGGTGCGTCTACTTTTAAGAAGTAATCGTCACTCTACGGATTGTTCTATAATCAGACTTACAAAATTTAACCCGATTTGACCGCATCTTTAAAGTATGGTTGCTCTCCAACTTTTGCAATTCTGCTTTAAGGGGTTAGTATACTACTTACTTTTACAACATCGATTTTTTCACTGTTTTAGTAACTTTAGAGCCATTAAATTAAGGCAGAAATCTACTTTTCCCTCAACCAATACGAAAACACGCGTCCAGGTGCGCGCAACTTATGCTATAAACACAATAGACGCAACGCAGCAAACACATGAATCTCTCAAATATATAATACATACATATGTACATGGGTGTGTATGGAAATGATTACTTTAAAGACAGTGCGACAAACAAGCAACGATTCTGCTGCTTTGCATTCAGGCAAATTGCTATTTTTATTCGCAGCAATGGGAGAATTACAGCTAACAGTGAGAGGATTAGTGCTGTCAATACAATAACATTCACAAAATAAAGATTTTTAAAACGTGATGTATGAGATATAACGCGAAAAAATGTTTCTGTGGCACCAAAGTTTAATAAAATGTTTATTTTTTATTTGTTTTGATTGAGCTTTGCCGCTGCTGCTGCCTTTATTACATTGAATGCGGATGCAGCTTACCTGATCCTGCAATTACATTTATTGTGTTTATAGCATTGAACGAATATTTTAATGATATTACCACCTATTGAAAAAATATATGTGCGATGCGGTATGCGGTTTTTCGATATGTTTTATTCGGACATTTATTCATTAAACGTTATTCACAGATACATAACATCCGCTGTAAGGTAGAAGACACGATATATTTTCACGAAAAATACGAACTTAATATCTCGCATGGCAAAACAGAGTATATTGATCCGATTCCGAGATTTAACTTTTTTAAAATAAAACTTAATTGCGATTCTAGGAAGAGTCCCTACACGGTTTATACGGCCATTGTACAGAATAAAAATAAGATAGCGGCGGCGGTCGTAATAATGCATATAGAAGTTCATCATTCAACCCCATATTCCCAAATGTTCTTCACACATTCATGTGAAAATTGAAAAAAAAATTTAAAAGGAAAATGAAAATGCTCTAGAAACCAAGAAAAACAAAGTAAAATTGTAAGAGAAATGTATTGCAAAAGGGTAGAAGAAACAACAAATACGTTAATTGAATTAGTATTAGAAAATGAAAACAGAAACCGAGTTAAATTTGAATGTGAATGCAACAAGAGACAAAACTAAGAAGGGGCACACACGACTGTCTGTGCTGTGTTGGTCCGGTTAGTAAAATGTTTTTGGATACGTTACAGAACGGTAGCAGTAATACAATCGGCATCATTTTGGCATTATTAATTATTTTAAATATACTAAAACTAATTAAAACATTAACTAAACATCAGCAGCAGCGTAAAATGAATTAAAAGTTATTATTATTATTCAATAAAACAACAAAACATCTCGTTAATTAATAAATACCCTCCCTCCACTATCGTATATACGATAAATTAATTGAAAGAAAAAAAAAGAAAAAATAAATGGATTTGCGTAATTTGTGTTCAAAACTCGATGTGGATGCAATACGAGGTTAGTGGTTAGCAAAAACAATAAATAATAATAATCGATATCGGTTTTCTTTCTTGCTGCTGCCTAAAAAACAACGTTGAATTTGCATTTTTTCTTAATGTCACGTTTAATAGAGAGGAAGGAAGGAGGAAAGAAACCCTTTAAATAAATTCATTTGAAATTCAATTGATATTAATTAATTAATCAATGGAAATACTCTTTTGCCATTTCAGCTAAAATTCCACCTTTGCCACCGTTACCGCAAATCAAATTACCAAAGTCAATAACAAAACTTAAATCGCGTAAAATTTTTCGCAGTTCGCGTGAAGATGTCAATGCGATATCACGACGCGCTTCCTCGAAACGTATACCACCAGCTAAACCGGATAGTTTATCACTACCGTTAGGTCCGCCGCCCTCCGAATTTATAAATCGCACGCCTACACGCATTTCGACCATATCTTCGCTTATGAGGAAACGCGGCGGTGAAACTGGCGAAATAGCACCAAAATGGAGGTCCACCAAAGTCACGGAAGAGGAAAACTCTTATCAAAATGCAGGTGGCATTGATGACTATTACCCATCGCCTTTGAGTCAACGTTTTGACCCGCGCTTGTCAAGGCCTATTAGTCCGGTGAAGGCGCCGCCTTTAGCCCGCGAATTTCATGTACAGTCAGAGCAAAATATTAAAATGTCGTTGACCGAAAAGCTGCATAAAGGCTACAAGGATGTCAGCGAGTTCAAATTGAAGCATTTATTTGCTAAAAGAACTGTGGTCCGTAAGGATAACATTGAGATTAATGAGTATGTGCATCGCTACGATGAAGACAGACGTCGGGAACAGACGATCCAGGAAAAGCTTGATCAAGATATAGCCGACAACTATAGGTTCCAGTTTAAAGCATCCAAACAAAACTCGCAAGAATCTTACGGCAATAGCCCCATAAATTCGCCTAAAAATCCAGAAGTTAATAAACCACCCAGAAATTTAAGTGAATTAAGCGGTGATGAGAGTGGCATGGAATCGTCGCCGCCACAAAGAAAACCAGGCATTGCTTCTACTCGGTTCGCCAAGGTGAGCAAAACACCTCTACGCATGTCGCTAGAGCAAGACAATCAAAATAGTGAAAACGAAAACATGGAAAATATTGAATTGGATGAACAGGAGGTATCAGATACACCGCAACGCAAACCCAACAAAAGTGCTCTCTACTCCATTAAGAAACGTAGTTCCCCCTCTAAATCAACTGAGAAATTGCAAAGTCCTCAGAAATCGAAAAGCTTTAAGGAACGCATGGGACGACTAACGAAACACAAGTCAGAAGGTGATGTTTCGAAAGTTGCTTCCGAGAAGAAACGTAAAGCCCCCTTAAGCCCTCAGCAGTCACTGGACGAGACTAAGGACCAAGACGAAACTGCTCAAGGCAAATCTGAAAAACCTTTGGATGCCATCAAATCTAATTTCAAACGTTTCCAAAAGTCTATCAAATTACCGCACTCTATGCATGCAACAGCCGATTCAGAGAATGAAACAAATCCAGAAAACAAAGGAAAATTTTCAAAAGCGCAGCAGTTCACCGAACGTCTGAAGCGTTTCCGTTCCACCGATCACGTGGATAAAAATCCCGAAAATGACGAAAACAATGAGTCCCCCATGCATAAGATTACCAATAAACTACAGGAATGGAAGAAAAGCTTTAAGAGGCGGCCTGATACTCACAACACCGACATTGATGAGGATGATGAAGCAACTTCTCCTCAGAAGAGAGACAAACCGGTGGGTTCCCTGATGAAGAAACTCAAACACATAAGGTCCCGACGACATGAGAGTACTGATGATCCCGACGAGGATGAAGAGGGCGGTGATACTTACAAGGAAGGTTTGGCCGCCCGAGCTAAACTTCAATTAGAAAAAGGTGTGGTTGCAGCCAGTCAAATGCCACAGCGGACCATCAAAAAGATTTCGGATACCAAAAAGTACTTTAAGAAGAAATCTGAAAATGATACCAAAAGCAAATCAGACAAATCAAAATCTGATGATGAAGACGATGATGCACATCCAACCACCTCTAAGCCGCCCACAAGAACTATACCTAGACCTCCTCCGCCCATTCCCAGACCTTTCTATCATTACAGTTCCGATGAGGAAGGCACTGATGCCAGAGAGCAATTCATCAAAAAGTCTATAGTAGAAGCTAAACAAATAGCAGTGCCTTCAGCTAGAACAGCTTGGACAACCAAACCCATACTCTCGGATGATACCACCGACTATGACGACGAACTACCCAGGGTTCTCATACACCAAGACAATTCCGATATCTTTGAGTCCACTTTAATAATAGCGGTAACACGTCCTAGATCACATACTATTACACCTATTATAACCGAAATACCACCCGATTCGGCTGAGGAATCAACACCAGATACAAAACCAGACAACTGGATACCTAACCAGGACTTGGCGGCTACATATTTGGAGATGACACCACCATCACAGCGAAAACTATCCAAAGACTCAAACGCCTCTTCCACTTCAAAAGGTAATTTACGAAAGCAATCTGTCGACTCCAGTTCTGATGACTCATGGATTAAAGACGTACCTCGAGGTCCATCAATTGCGGTTCTGAATAGTGTCAACGAAAATGAAGAACCCTGGAAAATTAAGAAGGGCAATAAAGAAGAGAAAATTTATAAAACCAAAAGTATTGATCTCTTTGAAATGCAAAAGCAACATGGAGGTGTCCTAACCGCCTTTGAAGACTTTGATGATGAGCTCAAGAACACGCCAGTGGTGAAGATAGAAGAACAAGAGCTCAAAATTGTGGAAATCACTACAAGTAAGGAATCAAATGAGCGAGAAAGCAGTGAAGAACTGTATAATCCAAATGATGATAATTCATCAAGAGTAACAAAAGTAGCTAAAATCGATGTTAAGGACAGTGACGAGGCTACAAAATTAAAATCCAAAGCTTATGGCAATAGCCAGGAAAGTCTCAACGCAAATTTAGATGATAATAGGGAAGCACTCGACAGTGGAAGTGATCGAGATGATGAAGATAATTACGATGAAGATGACGAAAATGACGATGATGATGATGACGAAATTAATCAACCACCTTCGAAAGCACCTTCGCCACCACCATCGATATCGCCACCACCACCTCCATTACCGCAAAGACAACCATCAATAAGACTGACCAAATTGTCTAATCTCAGCCAGTCATCGGATGAGGTGACGTGTCCATCTGAGCCACCGCCGCCATTACCCCAAACAAAACCACCTTTGCCACCTAACCGCCCAGCACTACCGCCACCTCCGAAAATACCTGAGCGTAGTACAACCTCTGCACGCACGTCTAAGCCTTTAGTAAAAACAGCTTCACTACGACTTGCATACGACGAACAAGTGAATCCCGAAGATATAGGCAAAGTCAACAAACTCATTTCCCGCTTTGAAGCGGAGAGACCCAAGCAAAGACCGCGTATTATACCACGCAAGCCACTCGTAAGCAACGACTCTGAAGATTACAGTGAGGAGGAAGAAGACGATTCTATGGAAAGTGCTGCAAACACAATCACATCAGACACGTTTAGAGACATTACACCCACTAATCATCCGATCAGGCAAAAATCACTCTCTGTAGATTCAGTCGACTTGTCGTGTAATAACAATAACAACAAAGAGCTACCGATACCCGAAATGACAAACGTGCAACCACGTAAAGCCACATCACAAATTATACTCGACAACCGAGGTAGCAACATGTCAATACCCAGTATATCCATCTCAACCAGTTGTCAGGATGTCAATTCGAATTTTTCGCAACCCAGTTCTGTCTATGGGTCACCTTTACCCTATCCCTCTAGCCTAGAGGGTTCGACTGAAGTTACACCTCTAACGAATCGCAAAGATGCCGAACAATTTAAAACACGACGTAATCGCCGCAGTTTAGTACGTGACGATGAAAATTTCTACTCTTTCGATAGTGATGAAGGTGAGCACAATTCCAAATTAAATCACACTCTCTAACGTTATAATCCATTCATTTATCATGTCTTGCAGAGAATAGCTACTATTCATTAAGTTCGAATAGCAGTAATCGTTACGTAGTGGAATTATAAAATCGTACGAACATTTAAAGTGAAAAGTCTTAAATTGAACTACAACTCAACAATTGGAGAGAAATGGAATTGAATTCGAGAGGAAAGCTACATAAATTTTATAGTACTCGTTGGACTAGTTTTATTGTAGTTTTCGTAATTTTAATATGAAATTGTAAATGTACGAGTGTATTATTAAAATTAAGAACAGTCCACAAGTGAAACGTCTTGAAACGATTATAATAAATTGTTATGGATCTTGTTGCATGTATTTGTATAAAGAATATTTTATTTCCAATTGTAATTCTAACAATATAACGCTACAGACTATCGATCAAACCGAAAGGAGAATTTGATAAAACCATAATCATTTAGCATTGAACGATTCTGTCTCCATAATGTGAAGTGTTCTGAAGAGCCGACAGAAATAATAGCTCAACTGGTCTTAAATTGATCCTACAATATTTCTAAAAAAAATTTCTCATATTTTGTCTTTTAAACTGACCATCATAACAGCTTTTATCATCAATTTTATAAGACAAGAAAAAATAAAGAATATTTAAACATTTTTCTATTTTCAAGTTTTTGAAGTGGCCAACCACTCACTCCTCCTGCTGGTTAAAAAAGATTTCATTAAAGTTGGAAGCTTCAAATAAGCTTTATGCACAGTTCAGTTTATCAAAGCAAACGCAAATCTGTCAAACCGCCATAGAATTGTGGTGATTTTGGTGGGGTAGGCTTTTTCTATCTCTTGGTCTTCTGGCTGGTGACTTTATTGTTGTTGAAAATTGGCAACATGGCAAATAATAAATAAATATTTGTATTGCATTCAAAATTCCCATAAGTTAAAATACCAAAAATTCCATGTCAATTTTGAACACAACAGTTGCATGGAGACTTACTTACGTTGCTCTCTGCTCTTCAATCGTTTTGGTTGTGTGTGGAAAATATGAGTAATATTATAGGGAGATGAAAGCAGTGTTGCCACCTTGTGTGTAATTACACATATTGTGTGTAATTTTTAATTGTGTGTGTAGCATGTGTGTAATTAGCTTCGTGTGTAATTTGTGTGTAATTTTACTTTTTGTCCTACCTTTTTCTTTAATCGCTAATTTTTAACTGTCAATTTATTAACACCGATTTGTTTTGTAAATTTATTGCAATTTCCAACATTAGTTTGCAAAAACAAGCACCTAAATCCTTCTCTTTTGTGTGATTTTTCTTCTTAAAATAGAAAAATATTTTGTTTCGTTTGTGTTTTAAATAAAAGTTAGTCCCAGGTCAGACATTAAAACGAAAATTTAAAAATATTTCTTCGGGGACTTCCTCTCAGCAGATTTCTGGCAAAAACTCTGAGAGTAAAAATTGCCATGAAAAGCTTCTCAAAAATCTGTCGTTCGGAGTCGACTTTAAACTGTAGGTCCCGCTACATATGTATAAAATTAACGCACACAACATGAGTGGTGTGAGAAGCTAGGACGTTGTACAATGGGTCCATTCGACCTCCGGGTACTGTACTTGTCACAGTTGACAAATACACGTCCTCTAACCTAACCTAACCGAACCTAAAAGTTAGAAATGTTATATGTATATTATTTTAAGTACATATAGGTAGTAGGTAGTGTGTAGGCTTATTAGACGTTAGGCCCGAGTTCAACCTCAGGTCAGACATCAAAACGAAAAATATGAAAAAATATTTCTTCTGCGTCTTCCTCTCAGTAGATTTCTGGCAAAAACTCTGAGGGTTAATAAAATTGCCATGAATAGTTTCTCAAAAATCTGTCGTTCGGAGTCGACTTTAAACTGTAGGTCCCGCCACTCACGCACACAACATAAGTGGTGTGAGAAGCTAGGTCGAAATCCTGACTGAAGGGTTGTAATGAACAATTATGTTTGTATGTATGCAATATTTACAAAAACAGAATTTTGTGTGTAATTTTTTTTCATATGTGTAATTTCAATGCCAGTTGTGTGTAATTCATAAAGCTGTTGGTGGTAACACTGGATGAAAGGCACTCATGTTTATGGATTAAATGAGAATGAAACAGCAAAGATATGAAATGAAAAGCAGAGAGCAGAGATTATACAAATAACGGTTCTTTTAAATGAGTAAATGTGCATGTGATTGAGTGCAATTGTAAAACTTCATATCATCACATGGCCTTTTATTTTCAACCCCTATGTCAGATGAACAAACAGCACAGACAAACTCTCTTCTCTACGATTAAAACAGCTGCAGGACCAACTGAGTACTCTTTTTAAAGTATCTCTCATTTTTGGGTTATGGAGAAGGCAGGAGTCATCATTACTCAAATTCATGCATGCATGAATGTATGTATGGATGAGTGTTTATTTGTAAAAACTGAAGTAAACAAATATTTACCGACTTATACAGAGATTGGATTGTGTACACATTTTATAATACTTATTTACATGTACGCCGCCATCATAGCATAATAATACCAGATTGTTTGTGCACATGCATGCACGAGTTTTTGATGCAAGCAAGAAGGAAGATACTATCAAAGTGTCTGCAGTTATCCAAATTATAAGCGTAAAGTTTACATTTTAAAATTGGCAACAGTTTCTTTATTTACCTTCATTTGTAATTCTGGTACTAAAACTCTTTCCCTTTTTATTTCCAAGCTCAATCATTTTACGTTGTGGCCATTTCAAATTTTAAGCCTAACTTCATTACGAAATCTTGTAAATTCGTCTCGGTGCGCATATTTAAAGTATGAACATGCTTCTCAGTATAAAAATAAATGTTATTTATTTAGGAAGTTAGCTCTGGTAATACCAGGCTGTACTATCAGAATATATGTCCTTATCTCTTCTAGTAAGATTCAATATACCTTTTAAAATCAGATATAGAAAAACTTTGAATATGGATCGTGAGCGGTTTAATGAGCGGTTTCTGAAATTTTAAAGCAGAACGAATTTAAAAAGTGTAGTTTACGTAGCTCTTAGGACTATTGAATAAAGACTTACAAAAGTAGCGTGTCCCTAATGGTAGTTTTAAGGCTTTAGGTTCATATAGAAATACATACAAAAACGTTACTCTTCTAAATAATTTGCAGCAGCTGTATAGGTGCGTATAGATGCGTAAACAAAATCCCTAGAGAAAAACCACAACTACTCACTACAATGGCTTCTTCCGTATTTAGTTGAGGAAAAATAAATTCAAAAGAAACAGAAGACAACGACGTGATTTTAACAATCAATTGATATTTTATAATAGAAAAAAAAATTAATAAAGAAGAAAAACAAATTATAATAATATAATCGGTTAAGACCACATAACAATTGGCAATTGAAAAGACAAAATTAGACATCTGATGTGGTCACCTTTCAAATGTTTCGCTTGACGACTACAATATTTTGGCTGTAATAAATTAAAAAAATAAAAAACCAAAAATCTATTAAATAAACGTGTTTCAAGGAGTGTTAGTTTAATTTGTCTCGCTAGTGTGCGTACATACGGGGTATGCCGATAAATTTTTACACGATCTCTACTATAAAATAAGGAAACGGATATGACACCCTTTAAAAGCAGGCACATGTTTCGTTTTAATTATGTATGTATTTCGATTTCGTATCGAAGTATCTAGTCGGTAATGCACCGCTCTCTCTATGATATGAAATTTTAATTTTTAATTGTGAATGGAAAAAATAAAAATATCAACCCCCTCCTCGTCGATACATATGTACATATACGAACGATTATAACACAAGAGCAAGAGTAAAAGCATATGGCTTGGGTGCCTGCTTAAATGATTGATTGTGTTGAAACTGGGCAAATGCAAAATATAATCAGGGTGGTTAGTTTACGCCGGCGCAAATTGTTTATTTTTTCATTTTAACTTCTGAATATTGTTGTGATATCATAAGGAACCACATTAAACGTTAAATGTAACGTGCTGCTTGCCACCAGCTGACGGCATACATTCTTTCTAGAGTTCCTGTTCCAGTTGTGTGCATGTCAAATAAGGGTGTGTACGCATTTGATTACATCACATATGAGACATTTAGAGTATCAGTATCTATACGATATAAAATGTGTAATTCATTAATATACCCTCCTGTTTTGGTGTGCAATATACAGAGGGAAATGGCCTGCTGCTGTTTATTTAACTTGAAATTCACAGCTCCATAGGGAGTAGGAAAGAGGCATTTATTTAAGTATTTAGTTTTCGGTTGGCCATAATTCATTATGGGTTCCATTATGTTAATTAATAAACGTACACTTTTCATTTCAATTAATTAAGAGAACATTTTCATATGAAAACAAATACAAAACAGAAGGGAATTTAAATTAATTTTAAAGAATTATTTTAAACCCAACCATTGCTGTTACAAAAATATTTCGGTAATCAGTAACACATTATTGACCTAATCGATTAGACTGATTTGAATACTTGAATTGGAACATAATAATTCGATCTGTTAATTAAACTAAGGATATTTTAATATCTTTAAATAGTTTAGTAGGTAGTGTGTCGTCTTATTACACGTAAGACCACGGTTGAAAACCCAAGTCGGACATCAAACACCAAAATATGAAAAAAATATTTCTTCGGCGACTTCCTCTCAGCAGGTTTCTGGTTTATTCCATTTATTTGGGAGATACTTTAGCCTAAGAATTGTCATTATTTGATTTGTCATTCAAGATGAATACAAGAATTTATTCCATTTGCTCTTAAGACGGACATGGAAAATTTTGTAAAGTTCCTGTCATGAACCCTAACATTTCTTGAATTGTTTTTTAAATTGGAATCGCTCCTTAATCTAATTTTTCTAATTTCTCCTTAATCTAATTTAAAAAAATACAAAATAATGCGGATGTAAAATATTTTAGTACGGGCCTACTCGTATTATTAACAATGTCCCAAAATTGCAGAGAAATCTGGACGCGTTGTGCTATTTGTCGTATTCCTCCTTCTTTTCGTATCGGTTGACAGGAAAGGAGATTTACCTTAATGCTATGATTCTAAAGCAATTAAAATCGTGAAAAAATTGATTTTTGAAAATTATGAAGTACAGTAAACTTTTAAGACCAGATTTTTTTTTTTTGGTTTTTATAAAGTAAAGCCCCAAGAAGAATTCGTTTATAATTTCCAATGAGAATTTTAGTTCTTGTGAAGACAAAGAAATACGCCCTTAGAATGAAAAACATAAAAATATTGTAATTGTTCCATGAAACATTGGTCACACTGTCAAGTAGTAAGTGAAACAACAAACATTAATTTGTCATAATCGAATAATATAAGGAGCGTATTTATCATCAAACTATTGCATCAATTATGAGTACAACAACAAAAATTATTATAAAACTGAATGAAAGCGAATTGAGAATCGAGAAAAAAGTTGCTGAATTATTGTGTGGCAATGATGTGTAACAAATCATTAAGAATGAGGGCTACTGCTACTATTGACATGATTCACACAACAACCATCATCAACCATTTCTTGATTTTAATTAGTATAATAAAATTTAATTATTTCATGAGGGTCAATAAAGTAACCAGAAGAATAAATGAATGATCAAATAATCATAATGATTCCCGCACCACAGCACGCCACACATCACCATAAAGTTCAAGAAAAGTCATTGCAAACTTTCCCATGGAAATGAGTGAAAAGGCAAAATAGCACAGGAAGGAATGTACAAGAAACTTGACTCTAAAGGAACGCAAAAACTACAATCCATTGATTTCTTGATACCCTGATGAAGTGATATTGATGACGACGGTGGCGATGGCGATGGTTTAGATGATAAAACCTAAAGAACAGCAAAATTACAATACAACTGCATTCTGCTACTACGTATCCATGGCCGTTATGGTGGTTGAGTTTGGCTCATATGGGATAAAAAAAAACATTCAAAAAGAAATACAATGTGGTTCTTTTGTTGTTGTCGTTGCTTAAAATGAACACAAAAAGACAAAAGAATGCCAACCATTCAACCAGGCAGCCAGCCACTCGTGCCAAAACACACAAAAGGTCGTACATGGTAAATAGGCTTTGATTTACAATTGGATAGAGGAACCGTCAGCCTATTGTAGACAAGGATAGAGTGTTGGTTGCTGCAGCCAATGCGTCCACAACCCAATACAATACAACAAATGCAGTAGCAGGAGTAGCAGCAACAACAGCAGTGGCAATGGCAGCATCAATATCAGCATTTTAATGATTTCCTTTTTAGGTCAAGGATTTAAATCTGGTATATTTAAACTTGAGTATGCAGTAGAAAGCAATGAGTTTTCAATGAGGAAAAATATTTTACATAAAATTATTACCACCACTTCAATCGTATTTAAATGCTTGTCAAAATTTAAACGAAAACCGCAGACAAAAATTTCGTTACATCTGTAATTAAAAATTGCTTTTCTCCGTCTGTATTTTTTGTGATTTGTTTATGGCCAGAGTTCTGCGATGAATTTCTTTTGAATTTTTAAGGCAGGAGTTTAAAGGACTTGCGCGAATGAGGTATTCAATCTGTTGCGGCATTAATATTGAACAGCAAAAGTAAGCTGAATCCATAATAACTCGGATTTGAGATACCTAAGAAAGCCTAAATAAAGCCCGAAATTACCCAAGAATAATTGTCTAGCGACACCAAAACTAATAAGTTTCGATAAAAAAAAGAAAAAGGCAAAATAATACAACGCCTCCAGGTGTGCCCAACTTAAACGCGTTTTTCTCGAAGTAATATTTTTTTTTTTTTGACCAGAGACTATTAGCAAAAACTGCTTAATCGATTTCGCTCAAATTTTGTAACAATATTCCCAAGACGAGTAGTTTTAGTCCGTGCTAGAATACAATTTTTAACCCATCTATCACGTAGAAAAAATAGGCGAAAACAAAAAAATATTCAAGACACCCCATTTTGATTTTGTCCTTTACAAAATATTCTAATAGTTCAGGCTGGAGCCAGCAACATAAGAATCTATTTCGTTTTTTGCTTTCAGACATTCCTAACTCTTCAAATCATGGTCGCCAGATTTTGAGATAACCCTCTTCAGGCTGCGTACCACAGCCGGACAAACGTCCTATTTAGCACATAAAAAGATTCATAGGAAACCCCTTAACGTTCATTTAATACAAAAAGTATCCATTGAAGAAATCGAAAGTATCCACTAAAGAAATCATTCTTTTATTTCCTCTAGTGCAGCAGTGTAGTTAAAAATTACAAAAAAAAAACAAAAAATATATGACTACGTCAGCAGTTAACCACTTGCCGATCTATGTATGTATGTGGTCCGTCGTCAGAATGACTGTTCCTGTAATAAAGAGACCGAATTAAAAATAACCAAAAAAAAAACAAGCAGATGGACGAGTGAGTGAGTCAGTCAGTTGTGGATGGGTGAGGGTTGTGTGGGTGTTGTAGTATAGAATGTATAGAATAAATGAAGGAAGCACTTGATGTTATAGTTGTCATTGGCATTGTTGTAATATTTATTTATAAAATGATGTTGCATTGTGTAAAGAAAAACAAGGAAAAAAAACACAAATAAATAAAGGCAAGGCAAAGTGCAACAAAATAATAAACATCACAAGGATTACTGGGAAAAAAAAATTAACAAATTGCTGACAAATGACTTTGTTAACTGAAACATGCGAATTATCACCACCCCCTTATCGGCCACAAATATAAGGTGGTTTTTCAAGGCGGTTACCATCGTTATGGTTTGGTTTTGAGTATTAAATTACTACCCCAAAAATTTAAAATGTTTTCCTATCCTTTTAGTCGTGTTAAATTCAGTTGGCTTTTTTAATCATATGATCTCTTATATTTCTGTTACAAAATTACGTCATAATTATTTACTTACGATTCACTTTATATTTGCTTTTATAACTCTTTAGTTGGAAAAACAACAGGAACAGCAACAACATTTGTAAGTACAATACTAAAAATGAAAAAAATCCTCCTGCTGAGCTCTGAGTTCTATGACTCTGCATCTGCTTCCATTATAATTGTACAATACAAAGAGAGTATCCATCATTATACAATTATAAGTGGATTAGAGATGAATTACTGAATAAGACTTATAAATTTGAAAATGTGTCAAGCAGAAGCAAAAGAAAAAGAGGAGGAGCTGCTCCTTAAGAAAGTAACCACCCAACGCTACTAACTACGTACATAACTAATCAACTGACTATGGCTGCTAATAACGTCTTGTCTTTCATGAAAAAGAAAGAAGAATTTGCTTCAAATGATGCTTGTATAACGCAATTTTCTTTTTTAATTTTCTCATTACAATTTTCTTTCTTGGCCTACTGCAAATAGACCACTTGTGGCAAAGATAAGTAGCCCTCGTGATTGTGAGTAGTTGTACTAGGTGGTGCATGTATGCATGCTTCACTTGAGTTAAGTTGACTAACTGCCTCTGCCAATATGAGTATTATTTCTAATTAGCATTCATTGTTTAGCATTTAGCATGGAGTAGAAAGCAAAATGGAAAAGGAAAACTACTTAAAATATTTACAAGAGAGCTAGCCACTCACTCACTCATATAATAGAAGAATAATTTTTTTAATTTTACTTGTAAATGCTCAACATGCTGCATAAAAATTGAAAGGATTTCTTCGTTCGTAAATCACAATTGGCATCACTTGACTACTGGCACCAGCCATAACATCTTAATTAGCTTAGATTGAGTTCCTTGACTTTTCGTGCCAATTTTCTTTATATTATGTATGTATTACCATGGCAAAAATAAGAAACTCTCATACAACAATAACGAGTTAATTGGACCAAGAAAACTTTTACTTACGGTTATGAACTCATGAAAGGATTCAAGTCTACTAACCTGTAAGAAAAGTAAAAGAAAAAAATATTATTATACTATATACATACATATACATATATAATGTATAGGAATTAAATTAGTAATTTAAAAATACTTCAATTTGTTTGCAATGCTTTAAAGAAAATGCATGCACTCATCCAAGGCTTTGGGGACATTCGAATAGATATCCACTTTGTCAAGGAATGTCAGTCATTTCCAAATACAATGGCGAGCCTTTACGTAGACCCTGGAGGTCTGCATAACTTATTCATTGACAAAAAGGATTTGAAGGTAAACACTCGGCTCAAAAGAACCTCAAAATCTAATTTTTTAATTTCGGCTAGGCAATATCGATATCAATACGTGTATGTGACCTGAGATTCTGGCTGTTGGAATACAAATCCACTTTTACTCATATTTTAGGCCTCAACTAAAAGTTGGTTGACGATTCTCTTTGATTTCCTAACACAAATGTGTGATTTTTAATCCGTTGTGAGAATCAAGCGAGATCTATAAAAAAAGCAGGATTCGTATTACATTTTAGTTTTATTAGCAAAAGTACCTTTTATATTAAGCACTACTTGTCAATTTTCTCATAAAGAACGGATCTTGACTGATCTTTAATCATAATGCAAAAAAGACATCATCGTTTAGGAACACATACAAATTGTCTACATATTCCGTATTGTCTGTCTTCTAAGCACAATTTAAATGAAAACTCTTAAAGACACAAATATAGAGACACAGTATACTATACATAAATAACGCTTAATAGATCTTAAAATTTCTTTTATATTCTATACGTACGTAAATTGTCGTCTTAAATTCAGTCACTCTGACAGGTAATTACCGAAGGAACGTTCTGTCGTCTATCATCTGTGATTAGAAATGATTGTAAATTTTTTTGGATCATTTCCCTTTCACCGCCAGCTGTTGCTAACCATAATCAAGACATAAATAATGATGACTTTTAAGAGATACTTACTGAAAGCAAATAACTATTAAATACTCTGTATACATACAGTGAATAGCAAAACTAAGCAAGAAAATATAATAGAAAAAAAAATTGAATAGAAAATAAGCCAATAGGCCACTACAGCTGACAGACAGAGATAAATGGCGTTAAAGTGCCTCGTTGAACATTGCCTGATCAAACGCGCTGTAAATACCACAACCTGGAAAGTTTTACTTGATACCGTTCGAAGATTTTTAGTTGATCTAGGATTCAGGGTATGTAACAGATGCAAATGCATAGGTTTTGCAAAAACGTTATTAAATAAACCTCAAGTGCCGTGGCTTATTTTCACAGACGAATCTACATAAGTATGATTAAAACAGATAAACATAGGGGAGGATGAGGCTCGGAATCTTGTATTTATTGAGAATATAATGACCCAATGAGTTTATTTAGATATTTGAAAAAATAATCGACAGGAAAATGTTGCCAAATTTGATTTAAGAAATGACTACTACCTTCTATAGGACAATGAATCCAAACACACAGCACAAATTGAATCAAACTAAACGTTGAAGCAATGGTTCCATGAAACGAAGATGATGAACGTTGTCACACGCAACAAAGGCTTAAGTATTAATTCCAACAAAATGAAATTGAGTTCCTTGTTTTTTTTTCAATTAGATTGCCATTAATAATCACTGCACTTCTTGATAGTTTGCTTTGGGTTTTTTTGTATTAAAGAAAACAAAATTTTTTACTGTGTCTTTAGTTCTGCTGTTCACTGTACGTAGTATGTTCATACAAAGGCTTTGAGTTCGGTTGAATAATAATTTTTTTATTTTTTTTTGTAATTAATTGTTAAACAATTATGACATTCATAATAAGAAATATTGGAGTGTATTGTTATACAGCTAGAGTCTTGTAATTAGAAATAAATTTGAATTACGTTTAACCGTAGTAAAACCAAAATAGACACACGCGTCATGGATGATGGGTGCGAGGAGTGAGACCGTAATCCTAACTAAAGAGTTATAATTGATGAATAATGAGTGCTAATATTGCGGGTTTTCATTCTATTTATTGAGTTAGTAGTCTTTTTATCATTGTGTCTCCTTTCTGTTTGTATTTCTAATTAGCTGGCAATGCGAATTCTATGAAGCTCTATATGTATATTTACTTGGGTTGTCATTTCAAATACATATGTACATATATATTATATTCAAAATAATAACAAAACAAATTCTTTTCCCATTTCAAAAATGTTTTTGCCTAGATTGTAAAGCGAATTAACCAACCAACCAACCATTTACGCAAATGGAACATTTTGTGAGCGATGAGAGTGTATGTTAGTTGTGTACGACTGAAAAAGCGGACAACACTTGTTGTAATAATAACTTGTTGACCTTTTAAGAGGTTGTCTTCTTATTTTTCTCTATAGTATCGCATAATATTGCTGTTATTTGTATCTCTAAGATACATTCATCATCTATAACCACATTCTCTGCACCACAATTGTGAATTGGTTTCTTTAGATTGAGCAGAAGAATTTGAAAAAAAAACTGAAATTGAACATAAAATACATTGAAATGTTCTCATATTACAGACAATTCTTTCGTTTTTTTAATTCTTTGTTATTCTTGTTTTATTATTGAAAACAAAGTTCAAGACTTTTTAGTCTGTTTTAGTTGTTTTTTTTTTAATTTTTTTGTTTTCTTTCATTTTTCTTATAAATAAAATTTCATTTCATTTGTTCTAAAAAGTGCGCTGGTGTTGCAGTGCGTTAAAGGGGTCTTATATTCATTGAATGGCTAGACCTATCCATAAACGGTTGGCATTGTTGTTGCAGGGGGGGACTTCGAAAGAGGTTTTTGTTTTTTGTTTAAATTAATGACAAATTGACAGAAAATGTTGTTGAGATTGTAATAAACATTCGATTAATGTTGGTGTAGTAACACTTGGAAACTCGTGACATAATTCTGTTATTAAAGATTTCATAAAACTGGAATCTTTTTGATTAAAGTTGTCTTTTTTTAGTAATTAGAGATTATATTATAATGAGTCTTTAAGGGCATTTAATAATATGACATCTACAATCAACAGGTGAAGGAAGTAATTAATCAAAGTAACCATAGGAAATGGATTGCATTTTATCAGCACAGCTGGAAAATTGCAATGCACCCCACCCCTTAGTACACGGTCGTAGCATCGAGTAAGAAAAATTATCGTGATAAATTCTTTGAGTAAAAAATTCGAACGAGAATTTAGCTGAAAGAGGTTTAATGGAATCACGGTAATGCATTTGATCTAAGTGGCATTTATCTAACTTCTCTATTCAAACTTAAATTATGATTGCTTACTACACCTCATATCAAATGAGTCAACTAAATCGATGTACATTGAAAAAATGCTTCTTTAGTTTGCCATTAAAGACTGACAAAGGTTTAAAATTCCGCACCCAATAAAAGTATTTCTTCTCAATTGTTAAAACTACTAAAAAGTCAAAAACCAAAAATAATAAAAACATTAAACTTTCTTTTAAATTCGAACGAAAACCCAACATAAAATGCAACATTTCAAAAGTTTACTTTTTAATGCCAAATATGAAAAATTAGAAAGAAAAGAAAGAAAAAAAAACGAAAATTCGCAGCAGTTTGTGGCAAAAAAAAAAACAAAATCTTGTAGATTTCATAAACAACGTAGAAACAACTTTACTTAACTGTATCTTACAAGCCAAGCCTTTTTTTAGTTTAATGTAGCAAAAATAAATAAATAAATAAAAAGCTTGAAAGCAGAAATTGAATGTGAAATTCTGCAATATTTTCTTCATTTCGTTTGTTTTTTTTTTGCTTTTTTTTCAATTTGTGCATACGAATGTGATTTTACGCACACATTGTTTTCAGTTTTGTAATAGGAAAAGTGCGATCAAGTGCGGTGATCTGTGGGAAAGTTATTAATATTGTACAATAATTAATAAACTTTTTAATCAAATAAAATTAATTGTCTGTCAGTGTATTAGAAATTCATTGATACGTATAAAATAATATTGTGTTGAATTAAATTTTATCGTTTTCATTTTCATAACATGACTCAATAGGAATTTAATTATCACTTTATAGTTTTGCAATATGCATACATATATAATTTACTTTTCAAGTTATTCTCCTTTTGTGCTCCTTTGTGATTCATTTTCGAGTTACAATAGCAATAACATCAGAATTCATTTTCAAAAATACATTAAAGCAAGCAAGTCGTACTCGTACTTCAATAATAGGTTCGTATTTCGAAACATTTAATTTTCAAATGACATCGAATGTAAATGGCAGATACTATTACAGGAAATAATCTGTAGGATAATTTATTGCTTTATGAATTTTATCATAATGCCACTTCAGTTTGTCTATACAGTGAAGTAAATTTTGCAAGGCCTGTTCACAGAATCCAGGTTGTCCACTATATTAAGCTTGACATTTTAGTTTATCTGACATATGCTCTTTCAGGAAACATTTTCCAAAGGAAACTGGTCCCGTCTGAGCAAAGCTTCAACTCGAAAATAATTCTTTTCTGAGTTTATGATGATAGTGTATCGCCTCACAATCCTACAATTTCGGATTTTTACTTTAACGAAAGAAATTTCCTGGTAGGCATGATAACACTAAACTTATTAGCACAGAAACGCTTTAAAAATTATTTAAAACAGCACAACACATTCATTCAGAAGCGGTTTGTACCCGACAAGAAACAAATAAATTCTGGCTTCAAATAGCAACAGTTTTCCCTTTAATTCAAGATAAATTGAGTAATTTCGAGGAATACATACATAATTGGCCATTACAACCCTTCAGTCAGGATGTGTTAATTCTTACACATGACTGGCGGCGGGACCTACAATTTAAAGTTGACTCCGAACGACAGATTTTTGAAAAACTTTACATTGCAATTTTATTTACATTCAGAGTGTTTGCCAGAAATCTGTTGAGAGGACGTTGCCGAAGAAATATTTTTAAAATTTTCGTTTTTGATGTCTGACCTGTGGTTTGAACCGTGGCCTACTAGACTACGGCGACTTTGGGGAATACCCGATTTTATTTATGTTTATTTTTGTTTTATTTTTTGTTTCATTTTATGCTTGCTGTTGCGTTTAAAATATTTTGTTCACTATTCAGAGGCTTTCGATAGTTCACTATTTAAAGTACTGCAGTGGTCAACTGGACCTCCGCGTACTGTACTTGTCTCATTTCGCAAGTATTGCACGAAAATATTTCGGTGTTCACTATATCGGGGCTCCCTATATCCAGACATCAAAAATTGAAACAAAAAAAACTGTTTAAATATGCTGATATCCTAATCCAAATATACATATGTATGTATTTGCAAGGAAAAAATTAAGCAATTCGCCCCTAACAGCGTTAAAAGAGAAACATAAGGGCTGTCACTGATTTTTAAATTCACAAATACAAGAATATGAATTATTTTTCTGTGTAGTGAAATTTGATTCCGTTGTACTTTACGTATCTTTTATAATATCTTTTTCGAATTTGCTTCGTGGTGGTTCATTAATTGTTCTTATTATGGGTCAAGACATATTTATTTCGAAGCCTGTCATTTCATTTCCTTTCTGCAAAATACAAAGCAAAAACGTGAAAAGGCAATAAAAACCAATGAAAAAAAAACCTCCTCTAAATTATAGTTAATGTTTGTTTATTTCCATTTTCACTTGTTTTTCTTTCTTTTTTTTTTTTCTTTACTAAAATAGGCAAACATTTACTAAATAAACAGTTATTGGCAACAACAGCAAAAATCTAAACATTGCATTTGCCAGGTAAGTGTGCAAAGCAATTAACCTGATTTTTTTCCTCAGATTATTTGCCGTTTTTTAATAAATTTTTTTCTAAAAGCCAGAAAGTGTCTTTGGCCTCACATTACTTTTTAGCCATTCATACCATTGATTTTCTTTTTTATTTTTCATTCAGTTTTTTTTCTTTCCTTTATGGTTTTGCATATTCAAACAGTGTTTCTCGAAAATCTAAATAAAATGCATAAATTTTATGAAACTATGTATGGATGTATCGTTGAATGAATGTAACGTTTATAGTAAGATAGTAAGTACATACGTACAGATTTTTGAAAAAACGTGTCTATTTTTTTTTCTTTTCTTTTCTTTTTTATGTGAACAAAAAAATACATGTACGTGTGTATAGAAATAATAATAATAATAATAAAAAAAAAATCAGACGGTAAACTAAGAAAAGTAGAAAAAAAGCGTAAATATTTCATAATAAAAAGGCTCAAGCTTTAGCCAACTACATAAATAACAACAGCAACAACACAGCATAATACTTAGAAAATCAACAACATACATAGATAAATAGACATACTAAGAGAGATACTTTTTAGTGCAATAACCTCACACAAAAGCAAAACCAACAGCGGCAATAGCAACAGCAACAGAAATTGTTGTATTTGTAGCAACAATAATACCCCAGTACAGAGCCAGCTCCAAAACAGAGCCAGCAACAGTCTCAAAGAGAAAAAAGTACTCAAAGTGTATTAATGCTTGTAAATACGTATGTATGTAAGTATATATTTATGTATACTTGTGTAAACAGACCACTTATTATGAATGAATTCGAAGAAGAAGAAGAGAAGGAGAAGCAAAACAAAACATAAAAACTAGTGCAAAAATATCTAAAAAAAAAAGCAAATTAGTTGCCACAATACATACAAAGGAAAACAACCTGCTGTTGTTATTGTTATTGTGTTGGAAAATAAAGTTAAACAAACAAAAAGTATTTGTTTTGCTTTGTATATTAAAAACCAAACAACAACCAACTCTCCCACCACCACCGATCAATTAAGCGCTTCTTCTTTTTACTTTCTTGTTGGTGTTGAAAAGAATTTTAAAAATTTCACAGCCTTTTAAAATAGTAGCGCAATTGGAATTAAAATGGAAAATGTAACAATAATTGGTTCGTTTTGAAAACGTAATGAAAAGAAAGTTTTCTGTAGAATCAGTTCGTTGCTAACAATTTTTCTTTAACAGATCACTGATCGAATTATTTTATAAAATACGACAAATTTTTCAAGACACAACTACTTGGTGGCAGGCCGTTGTGACCTGGCCTTTGTAAAAGGCAAATCCATACAATAAAATAAATTAAACAAATTGAATTGATAAATAAAACCACAGTTAATGTTTACATTAAAAATTTTGTTTTTTTGTTTTAAATTTTTTTTATTAATTTGTATGGAAATTCAAATGATAATTTAATTTGATTAAGAATATAAGGCATAAATATAAATTGGAAATTAACAATTTGTTGTATTCGTCGTTTCGATTTTATTTGTTTTTATTTAAATAATCATTTTAAAACTTTTCTTCCTTTTTATTTAACTTTTTTCCGAAATTACAATTTCAAAATGTTTTTTTTTTGCAAATAAACATTTATTTCTGCAATATTGTTGTTGTTAAAAAAAAAACAAAAGAAAAAACGTAAATATTTACATTTCATTTTCCTTTTTTTTTTTTGTTAGCAATAAAATAGAAAAAAGAGGGCCAACAAAACAAATAATGAAAGCGGACTATTGCCAAAAGTTAAATACCACAACCTCCAGACAATGTGATGTATTTTAGCCAAACGCGGTTGCTAAATTAATTCCTCCCTCATTTAAAGTGACGAAATAGGAAAAATCTCTTCAGACAACACACAAGTTCTATGATAATAGAAAATAGAGACAAAACTACCAAATAAAAATTAAAACCAACTCCACGAAAGTAGAGACGACCACATTGTTGCTCATATTCAACACTGTTTTTCTTTATAGAAAATCAAAGTCAGAAAAGAAAAACTTGATAAAACAATAGAAATGAAATTCATTAACTCAATACTAGAGGCCGGCAGCAATAGTCCCCGGGGGCCGAACATCTTCGGTTTTTTACACACATAGGACACGAAAATCAACAAAGTTCGTAAAAAAAAGTTCTAAAGAAGAAGGTTCATGCCGCTTTTTTGCTGGTTTCAATTATACACTCAAAGTTACGGTAGGATTCACTAACAACAATGAGAAGTGATCTCGATTTTTGGAAAAATATGTATCAAGTTACATACATATATGTATGTAAGTACAAAATATTACTAACAATTTTCCACTGGGCTATACACATGCTTCTCACAACTACAGTTACATTTTACCCAAAACACTCTGTTTACTCTACTCTATCCTTTCGTTCTCTCTCGTTCTCCATCCTTCTCCAGAAATGAATTCAGACTTTTATTTATTGTATGAATGTAAGGAAAACATACCAAACGTCTCAACCAAAAGACAGTGGGAAATGAAAATTCAAATTGAAAACGAAAAACGAAGAATTAATAAATACTTAAGAAGAGAAACTGAAACAAATCAAACGATTAAACCATCATCGCAAGCTGTCGCAAGAACTAAGGATCTGTTTTTGCAAGACAAACATTTTCAGACGTACGACGCAAACAAAATTGAATGTTTTTGTTTGCCATACAAATAGACATTCGTCTGAAATCGTTTTTCTTACAAACACAGGCAATAAAACTCATTAAGTATGGCTGTGTGTACATAATAAACTATGTAATTTCTTATCCGCAAATACAGTTAATAAAGCTGCTAGCGGCACGACGTTCAAGTGTATGTTTGCTAAACGAAAAAAAAACAAAAAATGACGTCAACATTTTCGCTTTAGGAAAGTTTTCTCCGTACACAGTAAAAATTGTGTGGAAAAGGATAATTTTCTTCATCGATTTTTCCTTTTTCACTTTTTTTTCGTTTGTTTTTAAACCCTCGCCAAAAGCAACAGTAAGAAGGCCTTTTCTTACAATATTTTACTTTTAACGGAACTTTTTTTTGGTTTGATTTCACTCATAAGAACCCGAGAGATTATCACACATTGTTTCACACACACACACATACTAGAGAAAGGATTTTTCTTTTGAGGCATTTGTGTCAACACTCGCTTATTCAACACTCATTTTCATATCCATGCATACATACACACATGTACATGCATATGTACACACATATGTATATGACCGCAATACAATAAAATAAAATGTTCGTTTTTGTTTTCTGATATTTTCGTTGAGAATAAATTTTTGATTTTGCTTTTTCATTTCTTGTTACTACACAACAAGACAAGCAAATGACATCATTTTTTATGTTTTTGAATAAATTGGAAGTGTTTCTTCGCTAAAAACATTTCAATGTTGTGCTAATAATTTTTTTTAATTTTTTCATTCAAAATAATTCTTTTTTTTTTTAACATAATCTTATACCGACTAACGTTAAAACCGACATTAAGAAATTCTATCCTACAGAGATCGGCGTTCGAAAAAGCATTACCAATTAAAAACAAGAAATTATTTTTAATGGAAAAATTTATTGGTGTCAGTCTGGAGAATATGGTAGCTATTGTTGTTAAAGAAATACGGGCGAGCTTTTACTGTGAATAGATTAAATTGTAAATTGTTTCTGAATGATAGTTTGTATGGTCCATTTATATAGATACCACCACATTGAATTAATTTCAATGTAGACTAGTAAATTTATCCACACTTTTTATGTCACTGATTGATACAACCATTTGTTTTCTTAGTCATTTTTATATTTTATGGGGTTTCAATAATTGTTTGTCAAGTTTTGCGTTCATCTTGTTTTTCTTACGATTTTGAATGTTAAAGTGTATTTTATTGTTGATTTTGTCTGTCTAGGCTGGAGTCTCTCACTATCTAAAATGTAAGGTGGATGGCAATCATTCATGATATCCATAACTGACTGTTGGTGTAAATTTCTATAGGCATCCGTGGGATATACTCGGTCTCCGATGGATGGTGTAATGTCGCTGATATCATTGAGGAATCTCTTGAAATATGATCTGATTCTTCGAAGTAAGGGATTATCACTAATCATATCATAGAATGATTTGATAGCTACCACTGTGTTAGGCTCTGTTAAAGCAATATTGTGGTTTTTGACAAAGTATTTTTATTTTTTCATGAAGATGACCCAATCTAGTCTTCTTGACACAGCTGGACGCGATTATTATTCTACACAGTTTGGAGTCCCTTCTAAATTTATTAATTATTTTTAGTTATGTACGTCGTAAAACAAAATGCATATGTATGTCAGTTATAGGTTTTTAAATAATATAACAGAATGTCAATTGTTAAAAAATATGGGCTTTAAATTATTAACACTTTTAGCCCTACCTAAGTGGTTTAAATATGCCGGTTGTAGTGTAACAGAAAGTTTACAAAGAAAGTTCACATCTCTATACACAGTGAAAATAAATTCACAATCATATCTTAAGAAAATGCAACAAAAAAATAAAAAATAAAGCAAATCTTGTGATGAATTAAGAAATGACAGGATGATTGGCTCTTTAAAAGCCATTGAAACAATCAACCCAACCAACAACGGATAAATAAAATTGGGTAAAAATCGTGATGCAGCAATAATAACAATTGCGGAAATAAAATGAAAAAGTGGAAAGAATTAAACTTTAATTGATAAAAGTGGAGACAAAAAAAATTGAAAGTCACAGAATTACTATATACAATTTTGAATATGTACATCTGTACATCAATGTATGTATGTATGTACATCAATTAAAAATGCCATGAAAATACGTTGAAATGCACATGCAGATGCATGTTGGTGGTAAAGTTAAATTAAGCACCAGAGTGAACACCAAAATCAATAATAACGTCATATGTATGTACATATGTATTTCCAAGAAAATATGATATAATTTCACTGTGCAACATTTTTTTGGTCATTGTCTGGTTGGATGAAAAATTTCAAATCATAGTGAAAGTACTATACTAGGCCAGAGGGTGTATAAAATCTGTTATCGAATGGATTTTTTCTTTGGAGTAGTGATATTTTTTCAGTCTTGAAATTTACCACCTTCCAGGATAACTGTAAAACTTCTGTTTTAACTATGTTCATTTAATATACATACATAAGTTCATTTATTTGTTAGAACAGATATATTTTCGACAATGGACAAACTGCCAACAAATTATAGAACAAAGTGTGTCTTTCTATAATGACAGCCAGCAAAATGGATTTCTTTTTTCCAACAGCTTCAATTTATTTTATTTTTAATTTTATCTATCTATCTATCTATATACATACATACATATGTATATGAAAATTAATGTTTGTTTGTATGTAACTTAAAGAATCGTAAACTATGCATTAGATCATATCGACGCCTCCATTCTATAACGGTCTAAGTGTACTTAGAACGTTTTTAATGTTCTTGCATTTTTAAATTCTACGTTCTCTAACTTAAATACTGTCAAAGTTTGGTTAAGATGTGCCGATCCGTTCCGCAGTTATAGGGGAAAATTTACTTAGAATACACATATAGTCATATGTCGCGTGAAAACTTTGAGAGCTCATAACTCAAAACACACTTTTTCGACTTAGAATGTTATAGAACGGAGGCGTCGATATTATGATCTTCAGCAAAGTTGTTGCGCATGAGCCGGGGAAGGTTTTTAAGTTGGTATGACCTATTTCCGACAGGTGGCGCTACAGAAAATTGCTCAAAATGAAGTAAATCAAAATCTAAAATGTGATTCAAAATTAATTGGATATTTGTGTAATATCTTTCCTTCAAATTTATTTTAGTTGGTAGCGCAGCAAACACGCACAGGCTACAGCTAGTTTTAAATAAAAATATTAAGCATTATTCTCCAAAATATTTTTGGTTTTCTTCTTAATAAATTAACAACTCATTTCTACAACATATGTATGTACATTAGGGTGGGTCGAAAAAAAAAGTTGAGCCAGTCACCCCCTAGGATTAAAGGTATATTAATAACGTTTCCAAAAATATAAAAATTATTTTTTTGCCACGCCTAGAAATACCGCCATTTTTATTTTTTATATACTACGTCGCCATTTTAGGTCCGATCATAACATATCATATATCAGTGTTTGTGGCTTGACGGCAGCTACATCTCACTCTAAGACGATTTTTTAATTCGACATCATATTCTATGCTCTACTTCTGGTATTTCGGATCCTTCCCCAAAATTAGTAATTGTGGCTATGCAGGCATAAAGAGCATTTAATTATATAAAATATTCGCTTTTAAAATGCTCACTTTTATGCATTAACAGCTATTTTACAGATATTTTAAAATGTTCAAATATTCATTCACAACCGTTCAAAAATTTACTTCAAAATTATTTATATTTTTAATGCCACATATTTAAGAAATTTTATTTTAATTCTGTTAAGTAATAATGTTTTAATGGAACATTTATTATTTATATTAAATGTCTGTATTATTATACTATACTATTTGAAACATTGTTTTCAAAAAATATGTTTTTACCATATTTTCAAGACCTAATTGATGGGACTTAGAAAACCGTCCGTCTAGCGGAGATGTCCGCCTATTAGAACTGTCCGCCAGTGGAGCTTTCACTGTATTTGTAATTTCTTTATAACTGTATTATTTTTAAGTATTTATTAATAAAATTTTTCTTACTTATCAACAACTACTACTGAATAAAATGGCCTTTCTTGTTTTTGATAATGAGACTTAAGAATCCGAAAATCCAATTTGCTTTGTAACGGAAAAATAAATACATATATTTTTTTAGAAATTTATTTAATGATGTTTTCGACACATTTTAATGCATTTTTTGTTTGTTGCGAGAAAGGTTGTGAATGAATATTTGAACATTTTAAAATATCTGTAAAATAGCTGTTAATGCATAAAAGTGAGCATTTTAAAAGCGAATATTTTATACAATTAAATGCTCTTTATGCCTGCATAGCCACAATTACTAATTTTGGGGAAGGATCCGATATACCAGAAGTCGAGCATAGAATATGATGCCGAATTAAAAATTCGTCTTAAAGTGAAATGTAGCTGCCATTAAGCCACAAACACTGATATATGATATGTTATGATCGGACCTAAAATGGCGACGTAGTATATAAAAAACAAAAAGGGCGGTATTTCTAGGCGTGGCAAAAAAATAATTTTTATATTTTTGGAAACGTTATTAATATACCTTTAATCCTAGGGGGTGACTGACACAACTTTTTTTTTGTCCATAGAGAGCGACCCGCTCTAATGTACATACATAAATAAATTTGGTATTAACGGGTTATGACAGAAGGAATAAAATGTATAAATGACGCAATAAGAATTTTTTTGCGGTTTTAGTGCAACAACAACATGGAAACTCGGCATAAAACCGACAAAAAACAATCCAAAAGAAAAATAGCAAGAAACATCGTCCAAAAAAATTATCAAAATTCGTAGAAATGTATATGAAGAAATAATTAGAAAAATACGAAATAAAAAATACTGTAAATTAAAAATTAAAATCCACAAATAACAACTACAATAAAAGATGGGGCAATATACATAGTATAAATACCAAAAACAATTGAAATTCTGAAAACTAATAAGAACGCGAAAAAAATCAAACTTAAACATGCCAAATTTTATTCAAAATTATTTGTTGAACATTTTTCAAGTCTGAAAAGAAATACAAAATAGGGACAAGAACAAAGAGAGCAATAAAAAACATGTGAGCGGGCGACACGAAAATACAAAAACAACAAACCTATTATAATAGAAGGATCAAGTACCACAAAACATAGCAAAATATTGATCAACGTCACGAAACCAATAACACAGAAGTGGAAAATAAGAAAAACAACACACAAAGAAAGAAGGAATACTACAAACAATTTTAAAAGTTTGCTTGAAAACAAAAATACAATTAAAAGTGATCGACCAATCGATAAATTTTAATTTTCATATTTTCCAATAAATTCAATGATAATAACATGAAATAGGTATTTAGATTTTGAATAAAAAATTGGGCAAAGGTAGTAAAGAAACGCAAACAGAGGTAGTAAACACAGACACCGGCCTCCTGAACCCTAAAATGTTTACGAATAAATAATTTGAGTTTCTTTTTTTCCTCCAATTATACGCTTATACTTCATCTAATTCATACCACGTTCTTATTTAATTTAATTTCCCATTAACAAACACAGCAAACAAATGAAATGGAGATCAGCTCTGACAGGTGGTGGTATGAGCAAAATTAAACTCAAGACAAGTGGTTCTTAATTTATTTGTTCTTTGTTTTCTTTTTTTGTTGGCAAATAAATAAATTACATATGTACATATGTATGTACATACCATATATTCCTGAATTACGCGCACACATACATATGTATATACATACGTGCATCTGTGACAGCTTCCTTCCTTTTGCAATTAATTTGTTTAAACGCGATTTTTCTGAGTGTAAAAACAAACAAAAACGGGTTTGTTTTCTTTTCTAACACACACACGCACACCATTGTTTTGAGACGAATTTTTTAAGAGCGTAAAAATAAAGCCAAAGCTAATAAAAACTGAGAAACTAAACTAGCAGTGAGAGCGATAGAGAGAGAGAGAGAGAGAAGACAAAATAATATTTCACACTCAATTTGACCTAAGGTGGGGCAGGCAGTCGGTCATATTAGTGAGAGAAGCTTAACAAACATTCTAAAATTTTTAACTGACGAATAAAATAAAGATACTAAACATACCGGTAATGAGACTAATGTTAACACGACAAAAACCCAAGAGCATCATAATGAAGTTTGAGTGGGCAAAGCATAAAAAAACAAACGTTTTTTTTTTTTAACAATTTAACAATTAAATTTTTAAATATTGCATTGAATGTGTTCATACATATGTATGTATGCATATACACATAAACATTCTTATGTGTTTATACGCATGTATCTATGCATGTAGTTGTATTACAAATTTTGGCTAAAATAGCTTTAATTTAACCGCATGAAATTGTTTGAATTTGTGTGTTGACAACCGACTGGCCTCTAAACTTCTCTCATCATCATTATCGTAATCATCAGCACAACATCATTATTTAAAATGACGTCAGCTTCTCAAAACTACAAACAACAAACAGTGCGCGGCATACAAAATCAAATATCAAGTAGAAAATAACGCAAACGCAAAATATTTTTGGCATTTAAACAAATTATAAGAGAGCGTGAATGAATATTTTTTTTTAATTTTAAGTATTTGTTGTTACGCTACGGTCCATTATTGTCCGTTTTTTTTTTATTTGGTGGAGAATTAAATATATTTGTTGATTTATATTTTATTAACTAAAAAATCTAGAGCATAAATAAATCTGATCCGCTCAAGATCTAAAGTTTCAGTTTCGTTTTCAATATTTGTTTTATTTTTACTGACAAATTTCTGACTGGTGATTGGTACAAAATATAGAATTTATTGAAATCAGTTCAATGACACTTGGAACTTCACTAAAAACTCTATTTTCCAAATCTGTGAAATTCACATTTTGTAGAATTAGCGAAATTTTTAGGGACATAAAACTCACATGTATACTTGCAGTATTCGTTACAGTAAAATTGTGACCGCTTTAAAGATCATAATTTGAGATTTGGGTGGTCTGTGTGTGGTCTATTTCGTCTAATCTGAAATTACATACCGAACCTAGGAATAGTTCTAGCTCTAAAGTTGTACGAAGTTCTGTTAAACAAAAAGCTAGTCAAAACACCTCATTAGTTTCATTAATAACACGACGGTGTTGCTGAAGATACAATTTGACAGACGATCTAAACCACTCTGAAACCATTCGTCTTACAGAAACAGGCCCATATTTATAATCTGTCCTTGCCCAGCTCTGATTATAAAAGGCGTATTTGGAGTTTTGTATTTCGGTTGAAGGTTTATTTTAGTTTTATCCCATTAAGTGTGCACCAACGATAAAAACAGGTGGATAGAATAGTTTAATTATTTTGGCCAATTTTAATTTTCGAAAATTATTATTTATTACCCATCGACAAACAACACTCTAATTTCGAATATTTATACATTTTAATTTTATAGAATACATTTTTATCAAAAAAGAAAACAAATAATTTTTACTTACCTTTTTTAAAATATAAAAATTAAAGGCTTTCGTTCGTTTGAAGGCAGTAAGTAGTAATAGGATTTCTTATGAAAAATTCCTTTAATGTTTATCGATATGGCAATGCCTTCGTGTAAAAGTGAGTGACATCACACAATTTAATCATCACACGCATACAGATGATTTCTCTCTTGCACTCTTTCTCTCAATACAACACAACTCGTTTAACGAAACACTTGAAAAATTTAACAAGAAAAAACCAACAACAAATAACACAACATTAAGTCATCGCCTCGTTCGTAGATTTTTTGTTGCCATTAAACAAACACAGAAGAACAACATCAAAGAGGAGAGACGAATTGAAAAATTACTGTTATTTTGTAAATTAATAAATAAAAGGTTATTTACTAATAAAAATTGTGAATATTTTTGTTTAAATCAATTCAAAAGCAACGATAAATAAAATATTTAAAAAAGTTTCATATTTTAATAGAATAATAAAAAGAACACACACACATCTTCATTCAAGCAGCTGCCTTACTCGTTTTCTTTTTGTATTTTTCTTTCTTGTTTTCGTTCGTATTTGTTTTCCCTTCTCTGTATAACAACAAAACAATGTGCAGAGTTTGGAGCAAATAAAAAAGCCACGCTCAGGTGAGCGTGAGAAATTGTCTTTTTATTCGAAAGAGAGTAATTTTGCTTTGTTTATAGCTGTATTTTGTTTTTCTCGAGTTGATTTTTGCATACAACAACAACAAAGCAAGCCAATAGGAATAACTATCTACATACGGAGATAGATGTGTGTATATACAGTTTTTGCTGCTCTGTTTTGTATAAGATTTTTTATTCTCTTTAATATGAATTTTGGTTTATTGTTTTTATAATAATTTTAGTTGTTGTTGCTGTTGTTGAGTTTCGTTAGGTGAAGTGTAAGATGATAATGATGACAATCATTAAATTAGAAGAGATAATTATTTCGATAATAATTATGTTATTGTGATGTTTTTGTTGTAGTTATATAGTTAGTTGTTGTTGTATTGTGAAGTTGTAGTCAAAAGCAAATGCTGGCAGTAGTAGTAGTTTTTATTGTTATTGTTGTAGAGTACAGCCACTTGGCAAGTTAGATTTTCATTTTACAGAGAGTACCACCACAAAAATAAAAAAATGTTGTTTTCTCAAATAACTTTTTTAAGCACAACACAAATTTTCATTGGATGTACAATTATTTTTTTTTATTTTATGTACGTAATACATACACACATACGTAGTATATAATATGAACGAATTCATTTATAATTTTTTTACACTATTTTTGGGTGCGGTGGTCACTTAAAATTCTTAAATTTATTATTTTCTTTTTTCGTTATTTTATTAATTAATGCCATTTAATTATATATGAATTCACACGCACGCACACCACACACACACAAATTACGAATATTCTATATAAATTTAACTCACTTTAGTTTAATCAAGACGACTGAGACAATTTAATTTCTTTTTGAGATGTGCACACACCAAATAGGAAGAATATTTGCTTCTTTTTTTTTTAACAAACAGACAGACACTTTTCTGCTACAATGGCAAACGCGCACACGTTTTCACCGAAAAATTATCCGTTAAACAGAACTAACGCGTCTCACGAACATAAACGTAATGACTACAAAGAGGCATTATTCAATTCAACTCAAATTGTGGTGCTCTCCCAAAATTACTCAGTGTTTAGAAAATAAAGAGCACTAGTTACTTTTTTACTCATTTATTAGTACTCATTTTCTGTTGAGTACTTTTTGAGTGAGTACTTACTTTTTTTTAATACAATTTTATTTATATATATTTAAATTTTTAAAATTCGCACATTCTTTTTCAAGTTTCTGGTTTATTTAAGTAAAAATTACACCCTGCCTGCTTGATGAACGTTCATGGTCTCTCTGTCTAGCGGTAGCAAGCAGCAGAGTTTTGGCCGGTTGGTCAGATGATCGCGGTTCAACTCCCCAGGTAAGACAAAAACGAAAAATAAAGAAGAAAATCTGTTATGTGAAAAAAAGTGGGCGCGGAGGTTGTTTGTGCACAGCCCCGGCTACCCGCCCCTGTGGACCTTGTTGCTGCTATGTGGTGGGTGCGGTGTATGTGGGGGTGTGTGTGTGTGTGGGGGCCGGCCCGCGCCTCTGGCCTTGGAATTTGGAAGGGAAATTTGTTTTTGCGAAGTGTGGATTTTATCGTTGTGGTGAGTTTCCAGTGTGGTGAGTTTTTGCAAAGGATGGTGAATTTCTTCAATGTGGTGAATAAAATCTAAACTCACCAAAGTGCCGTTATTCGAAATGGTACTGTATTACTATAAACCAATTGTACGGTATGCCATGATTTATGGGGTGTGTATCTAGAATATCACCCTGATAGCGGAGGCATTCACCGACGTGTCCGATTACCACATGAACTGCATCATGTGGTTTGTGTTTGGATTAAGGATATAAAATTATCTCGATTATTAATTGTCAAAAAAAATTCATTGTATAAAATTCTAGAAATTAAAATTAGAAAACTAAATTTAAACACATTACATTTTCTATTTTATGATTTGCGATTTTCAAACTATTAATTAATTATTTTACTTTTCAAAATAATGCGAAAGGTTTTATTAGTAGAATACGAAAAGCAAAGTTGCCGTTACGTTGAGAAACATTAAATTTCATTCCATTCCGTACGTGTAAATATTTTTATAATTTGATGCAAAACTTCTTCAATTTTGCAACACTGCTGAGTAAAATTATTTCGTGCTGGCAAGAACGTCATTAGAACGAATGGCAAGGTTCTACAAAAATTAAATTAACCACATTCGCATGCTATTTTTCCGTGTCCGGTTTGTACAAATAAAAATTAATTAAATCTCCGACAAGTACCTAAAAGAAAATACGTGTGGTTTGTGTCTGAAATGTTGTGTGCGTGTGTGTGTGTTCAGAGTGCTGAGCGCGCGGTTGTTGTTGTTCTGTCTATCCATCCATCTCTCTCACACAAAAAAATTGTGGCTAACGTATCCATGCGGGTGGGAATGGTAAGAGCCGGAAAACCCTTCCTATTGGGTGCATGTGGAATGTGCTGAGTTTTCCTGGGAGGTAGTCGTTGGGTTTTTGAACCAAACATTTTTAACGGTATGGCAACAATAATTGTTAATTAACAAAAATATAGACACTTTTAATTAGAAGTGAGCAACGTAAACAACACGAGTGAAAAAAATACATTTTTATGAAGATTTTAACGGGCAGATAAATTGTTTTTTATTATTATAAGTAAACAATAAGATGAAGTGCGCGTTAAGCTAAAGATCATTCAACTTTTAAAATTAAATTTATGTTTGAACTTGCCATATTATTGGGAACTTCAAATATAGACAAAATGAGCAGACAAAAACACAGAAGCCCGTCGTTTCCACTGCTTTTAAAAAAAGCTTGTTTAATTGAGCAGTGTTATCGACATTGCTCCGGCACTGCCATATTTTTGAAAAAGTTATAATAACGAATAGAAAAGGTGGCTTTAAAGTTCACATTAGTTAAAGTTACCTTTAACTAAATCCAACTGTAACGGCAAGTTGACCCTTAGACAATAAAAGAAACAAAATTCTAATAAAATAATATTTTGCATATACATATACATATATGTATTGCAGGTACATGGTAAAAAAATAAAAAATAAACTTACCTACACTCGTATCATTTATAGTAAATTAATCAATTGCTTTTGTGGAAAAATGGAAGAAGGAAAGAACTGAGGGTAACAAACACAAATACAACTATTCCTGCTATTCTCCTACTTATATCGTAAGCTTAAATTTTTTTTCTCCTTTTTTTGTATTTTCCACGAGATAATTGAAATTTATTACATGGTGTACAAAAAAATGTATCACAATTATTTAAAATTATTCAAAAATTTTGTTTTACACACAATTTTAAACAATTTCTTTTATAGTTTAAATTTGTAAATGAAAATGAGTATAAATACATAAATAAACACAATAAACTTGACAATTAATACAGGGTATTTCAAATTCATGTTTAATTGTTAATATTTTTTATTAATGCCAAGAGTTTTGTAGTTAATTCATTAATTTTTTTTTTTTTTGGGGAAAGTGAGTGCAATTTACTAAAATGAGTTGATAAACTTCCATTGAAAATGTGTTAATTTTCCAATATAAAAAAAAAGAAATTGAAGGGCAGTTGTTTAATTCAAGAGTATTTAGTTCTGTGTTAGGACTAAATATTCTGTGTACTGAAAGCATTATACGGCAGATATATCTTACATATCTTTCAGGAAGGGGGAGAGACATCATAAAATCAAAAATACATTTTGATTTAATACTTTAGATTTCATTATAATTTATTATTTACTTCAAATATAATTTCTTATGTAATTAGAACAATCAGTTTGTTAAGTAAAGTATAATTAAATTTATCTTATGAATTATGTTTTTTTTTGTTTTTCTTCTTCATTCTATTTACCTTGTAATAGTTGTATGATGATTATATTAAGTATTAATTAATTATGACATTTATTTATGACAAATACACACGTGAAATAAAAACATACTAAATACAATATTTTAAAACTGTTAAATTATACAATAAAAACGCTATTTATCCTTTTCAATACTTATAATATATACACACGTAAAAAATATATTTATAAAACAATATTCATTATTCATATTAAACAATGTAAATATTAGTTTATTATTAAAAAAACATTTAATAACATATGTATGTATGCAAAAGGAATATGAAGAAAGGAAAATACTTAAAACCTAGCCTCAGACTAAATTAGTATGTAAGTATATGCAAATATTTGTATGTATGTATGTCTTTTATATGTGTTTTCTTAATTATACTTTTTCCTTTGATATCTATGAATAAATGATTCCTTAAAAGAATTATTCTAATTGAAAAGATTTTCCATTAATTCACCAAAACCAAGTTTTCTAACCAATGAACTGTAATAAAAAAAACTAGCTGTAGTTAAAGTAAAAGTTAGTGTGAAATGTATTTTTGGTTTTAGAAAATTTTTTAAAAAATTTTTGTTTTTTCAATACTTGTCTCGGTTTAAATTGTGAAAAATCTTCAAATGAAAACTTTGTGGACATCAATATACTATATCCGTTAACTAGTTGTTGTAGAGAGTTAGGAGGAGTTTTTTTTTATTAAATAACATTTGAAATACTTGCTTACAATGATTTGTTTTACTTAAAGCTAGATGAAGTTCAAGTTATTTACAAAAATAATACACAAAAAGGGCGATAATTAATAATTAATTAATATTTATTTTTTATTTTTGCATGCCCAGCAGCAGCAGCTGCAACAGCAGCAGCAGCAGCAGCATAGGGAAGTAAAAATTTCTTTCATATTTGCGGTCTTGTCCAAAGTTCGCTTAGGTCTTTCGGTCGCAGTTTCCCGATGTCTAAAAGTGTATGCAAAGATAATCAATTTAGCAACATATCCCTTATAACAGTTTAAATGCATATGCAAAATCTTACCCAGTTGACCAGGTTTCGGTGATGGCCATACAATATCGAATCTAGGCTGCACACTTAATGCACTACTTTGAGATGGTCTTAATGAGGTACTACTGTGGTATTGAAAATGATTACTGTTAAATATAACTGTTTAATTTAAATGTATAGAGAGTTTCTCTGACCTATAGGGATGTTTAAGGCAACCGTAGACCTCACGATAACGTCCATATAGCGTGCCATATGACACACCTAAGATACGGGCTGCCTTTTTCATTTCAAGTCTTTTGTTTTTAATGGCATCGAGAACCTAAAATCAATTTAATTAATCATTGTTTAATTAACATTTTAGATTTCTATGCATGCATGTATGTAGTTGTCAAACGAAGTTATCACTTACCCTTCGCGTGAATGGCTCTTCCCAAAATTGTGGACGTCTTCCCTTAGCTAAGTAGTCATCCATTTTAATGACATCCTGCCACTGAGTCATTTCCTCGCTGGTCAAACGCAATTCGGCTTCGCTAAATTCCTCCATTTTTATGTCGACATAGTCATCGGGATGGTGACCATTGGATGCACTTGACGATGAAGTCGGTATGGAAGCCGTGGGGGCGTGTATAAAATCGTGAGTCATTAAGATGCCATGTTCATTGATTAGATATCCTTCGGGCACATATTTGCCAAAATGATGGGTATGAGGATGTAGAGGTGGCACAGTGTGATGGGAATGTGTGAGATGGCCGTGATGCGAGTGATGATGATGCAGTGATGCCGCGTGCGATGACGAAGGGGTCGTAGATGACGATGTCTTATGAGCTGCACTCGTAGAGGGTGGAGAGACCGCAGAAGATGAAGTAGTCGAAGATGAACAATTTGTTGTAGCCGAGGTTGATGTTGAGCTATTGTGTCCATTCGTTGACGACTTCTCTTTTGATGACTGTTGTACTGTCGTTTCAATTTCCTCCACAGTCTGTGGTACATTAGCCAAATCGGTTGATTCGGCTTCATCTTCGTCGTCGTGGTTGTCGTGCTTGTGATGTTGCAACGACTCCTCTTTTGAGTTTTTACGTTTTAGGGCTTTCATTTTGGGATGTTCAGACGTTAACGATTCCTTTGAACGTTTCTCGGTAGAACGTCTTATTGCGGTTTCTTCCTGTTCCTCTTTGACAACTTGTGGTGGCTCCTTGTCATCCTCCTCCTTTTCCCGAGCGTTTTGCACCAAGGTATTTTTTGTCTCATTATCATGTTCTAATGTACTGGTTATCCATTCCGGCTCATTGGCCGTTTCGTCATCGATTTGGTCATCGTGTGCTACTGAACGTGACGATCGATAGCGCAAACGTTGTTTCTGTTGCTGGATATGTTGCTGATAAGCAGAAGTTGCAGCCGAAGGGGAATTTGGCCTGGAATGTTGTGCAGATACTTGATTGTTGGTATCCTCAGTAGTATATTGCGAGCCTTCCAAGTAAGCACCATCGTTTGTATCTGAATAATGACCCAATTTGCGTCTGCAATAAATATCAAAATTCAAATCAAAATAATTCTCAAGCATTTGATGCTAAAAACACTTACACGTTAAACACATCATAGGCATCATCGAGTGGTGGCCGACCCCTTTTACGTTTTGGTCCCAAATAAGAATCGATAGGTGAATTAGCAGCTGCTACTATGGATACCGCCGATGTGGGTATGGGCGTTAAGGTTGGCAAGCGTGCCGATATGGCTGAATGTTTTGGTGAGGGCGTTTTCTGTTCCCTTTCAGTGTCTTGGTTTGGAGATTGAGATCTGTGCTGGGCTTCATGACTGTAGTTATCATAATTATGAGAGTCACGCCTACGTATTTGCGAAGGTGAATGAAATTCCGTCTGTGGCGTGGGTGGGGGTGGCGGAATATCGTCATCATCACGCCATGTGACTTCAGCAAGTCCTTTGATTTTGAGATCATCGGCAGTTTTCAATAAAGATGCTAAATTGCTCTAAAATTTATCGAAAGCAAAACTAACACTTTAAAACATTTATTTGAATTGTTTAACACTTGTACGACTCACATGTTCCACATTTATTTCGCCTTTGTACATGAATTCTATTAAGCATTTGATATCGGCAAACGTAACATCCTTCATTATTATAATGGGATCCCGTTCGCTGGCATAATTTGTTAAGACCGTATCGAAAAATGTACTACAAGCACACAGTACCACACGGTGGGCTCTGATCAGCTGTCCCTCACAGGCTAGAGTCACATCACAAAAACAGCCTCGATCTAACAGCTGAGAGAACATTGTCTGTAAATTACTATGATGGTATTTCCATCGCAAACAGTACTGTTGCGGCAACATGATTGGCGATTAATGTTTGTTTTTTTTTTCTTGAGTTGACAACTGAAAAAAACATGATTGGCGAAATTAATTAAACGAAATCTTAAATACATAATAATTTAATTTAACAACAATAAAAATATTTTTAACTTTGTGCTGGGCTAAGATGGTGGTGAAAAGTGTTTAAAGAACTGTATGAGAAAATTCTATGAAAATCCAAATGGAAAATTTTAAAACATACACCTTCAAATGAAGATATCGATGAAGATAATTTTAATTAAAACCAAATATGTATTCCTTTTGAAAGAAAAATCATATGCAATTCAATTTTCTGTAGTTTTTTCAATTTATTATTTAGAAAAAAAAAAGAATATTATTTATACGTATATGTATGTATAAAACACAATAAGTTTGGATTTTTTTTTTTGAAATCCTTTTTCATCGTATACAAAATAAAGAATTTTTCAATATAAATTTAAAACTACTCACTGCAAACAAATATTTGTTAATATACGAATATTTCATTTTATTTTCTTATAAAATAATATAAAATTTAAATGAAATTAAAAATAAAATAAATTTTTATATTTTAATCCCAGCCTGGCCTGTTCAATTTCAACTCTACGCTCTATATTTTATAGGAAGAAGAAGAAGAACAAGGAAAAAAATTATATAAAAATATACAATAAATAATGGCCAGGACAAAAAAGCAAAAAAAAAAAAACCCAACTATCCTCTTTCGAAAAAAAGAAGCAGAAACCCATAAAAGATGGAAAAAAAGTCCATCAAAAAAATTTCAATATAATTTTTGTTTTTTTTTTCATGCAGGAAGTTTTCATCCTTTATTTTCTTTAACATTTTCTCTGTTGTTGTTGTTATGTTTTTTGTTCTCTCTCTCTCTCTCTCTTTTAGTTTTTCATTTTAATTTTAAAGCAAAAAAAATCTTCTCGTTAAAAATATAAAATACGACATAAAAAAGTTTCATAAAACCAGTAAACGTATATAAAAAAAGCGAAAAGAAAAATCTGAAACATATATAAAAACTTGTGAGAAATATACAATATACGACGAGTATAATATTAAAAAACAAAACAAAAAAATAGGAATCTTGATATAAAATATAACCCAACTGATGCTGAGGAATGTGGAGGGTATGCTCCACCAAGCTCGGTACCTTGCCACCAGTCATTCAAACCAAGTGAAAGAAATAGCCTCACCCAACCAACCAACCAACCACCCATCCACCCACTCATCTTGAAAAAAGCTCGTATATGACAATGGGTTAAATAAAATAAAATAAAAAAAACACGAAATAAAAAGGTTATAGTAGTTGTTCAGAGCAACACATATGATATCCCCTACATTACAAGAAATCTCAGAATAAGTATGTATCTGTAGCTGCAGTATATGAAGGTAATAATCCTTTCAATTTAAACTACATTATGTTGTGTGAACAACTCGGTGATTCCGGTATTATTCGTAACCCATTAGATTCATTGTGGCAAACATTGTAACATAATTCTGTAACAGTTGATAAGGACCAGAGATCAGCAATGAGTATTCAAAGAGATAAGTAGATTCGAATAAAACTCATAATTTCTGATACTTATGTCCTCTACTCATACTCACAGTTTGAAGTACTCATCATATTCATACGTAACAACACGTATGATGTTATTGATTTCTCCATAACTCAACATTTACACGAATCACAAAATGAGTATGAATGCAACAACAACTATAAAGCGTTATAAAGCGACTTTTGCAAATTCCACACAATGACGATCTATAGTCTACCTCTAGAATTTCCAAGCTTTTAGAGATTTTAACATACATCTATTATGTGAGATGAACGCTGAGCATAGAACTTTTCAAAGTGCATCGAATGCCATCACAAATACAAACAGACTCGTTACCTGTGGTAGGGTATGTTTAGTTATTTTTTGTTGTTGTTGTTGCTGTTGGGGCCTTAAAAAAATCACATAATTTTTATGTTTCATTTCGTTTTGGTTTTTTGAAATCCTTCGCAAAAAAAGAAAACAATTTAAATACAGAAGGGGTGGTTGGTTGCCTGTTAAAAACTACGATGTTGAATTTGCTTAAAAACAAAAATTAAAAAAAGATCTTAAATAACGAGGAGATACTATAACAAATATAGGAGGCCAAAGAAAACTACTAAAATATTTAATATGTTGCATAAATTTTCATCGTTTTTCTTTTGTCTAAATTTGTCTGTGGTGATAAATACTTAATATTCGTAGAGGTACTGACTGACTGACTGACTGATGACTGATTTTTCAATATTTTTGCAATTCAAAATATTTACACAAACAGCTTCCTTATATCCTTTAAGGAACAGTATTTATTTCCCGCTACTTATTTTTTTTTTGTTTGCCAGTTAACCACATCCATGTGTCAAGGGTCAAACGATTTACAGGGATCTTTCATTCTTGAAAATTTTCGAAATGTTTAGACTGTGACCATGGTCTCTGCTATGCTATGGTCTCAATAGGCAATTGAGTAGCAGAGACCTCTCAGGTACGACAAAACTAATAATCTACAAGACGTTCATTCTCCTCGTGCTTCTTTATGGCGCAGAGGGGTGGACCCTATTAAGCACTGATGCAGCTGAGTTGGGAGTATTCGCGAGAAAAGTCCTACGTAAGATCTTCGGCCCAATGCGAGTTAGCGATGTCTTCCGCATCCGATCCAACAGTGAGCTGTATGAGCTATTCGATGACATAGACGTTGTGCAGCGTATTAACGTTCAGTGGCCGCGCTGGCTCGACCATGTCGTTCGAATGGAGGAGGATGCTCCGGTGAGATGGGTATTTGATGCGGGAATCTGTGGAAGTCGGCGAAGAGGACGATCTTGTTTGCATTTAAAGGACCAAATCGAGGAAGCCCTGTCATCGATTGGTGTCACAACTGGCGTAGGCGCGCAAGAAGCAGAGGCAGGCCGAAATCCGTTAATCGGGTTGTTAGTGGCCAATTAAGTAAGCAAGTTAGACTAAAATATAAAATTCCCAAAAAAAAATTATTTTTCAAGCAAAGCTCAGTCTTATTTGAATGAGCGCATGAGGAAACAAAATACGATGAATTTGTTCAGGACTGCAAACCCGAAACACTTGAAACGCGTCAAACGTAAAAGATATATGTGCTGTTATATAATGGGATTTGTAGGATTTTATAAAGTCACATCAATTTCAACGCTGAAACAAGCTTTAATCTAAGTTTCCATTAAAATTAATACGGATACGGATTCAACAATAATCGTATTTTGTTTACCTATTTCGCGGTTAAAGCCAAAGGAGGAGACCTTCCCCTAATAGAATTTAATATTACAAAAAAAAAATTTAAATATTCTGTGCTCTTAATGTTTTTAATTTAATTTAAATATTCTGTGTTATTAATGTTTTTAATGGCATTTAAAAAAATAATTTAAAGATTATTATTTTTTTAATTAAATTCAACTACAAATATTAAAAACGTTTTGAATAATTTTTAACAAAAAAAAAAACCCAATAACTGACCAACCGGTAGTGCGAAACCTTTTATAGGACTGTGTAAAATTTTAATATTTTTTATTTAAAAACTAAATAAAGAAAATAAATTTTTGCAAATAATTCATTTTTATTGAACCTTTATTTAATAGATTTTTGTTTGTTTGTTTTTTTATTTTTTCATTGTGTTTTAATAACACAAAAGTAAAGTTTAAAAACTGTAATATCCTTCAACCTGTCCTTCTTTCGCTATACCGACTGCTTCACCTAACAATTGTGAGGAGTAATTAATAAAAAGGGGAAAATAACCACGTCCCTCATTTATCCAAATTTATGGGGAGTTTCCAGCGTAGAAAGATATTAAAAAACATTATGAAAGAGTGTTTTTTTTTTTGTTTTTTGTGTCCTTTTAGTTTTTATTTTTAATTTTTGCTGTAAATTATTTTGAATTTATTTTAATGACTCTCTGCTTTTCCCCCATTTGTTTCTGTAATTTTTTTTAATAATTTTTTTTATTTCATTTTAATGTGAAGGACCTGAAAGCAATGACATTATTTAAAATATAGTAGAGAGAGAGAGAAAGAGGAAAAAGGAACATAAAATTTAACATTTTTATAGAGATTTTTTATGGCATAGAAAAATATACAATATACAATGGCATATAAAAGTAATTCTGACTTTAAAAAAAGGGTATTTTTTCATATAATTTTTCTCTCTCCATCTCTCTTCCTCTTTCTTTCTTTCTTTCTCTTTCTGCCTTTAATTATGCTACACCTGCAGAAACAAACAGAAACAGAAAATAAAATAACAAGAACGGCAGCTAAAAAATAGTAAAAAATATACTCATAGATATGTTGCATTGTAATGAAAAGGTATGTAAAAAAAGCGCATAAAAAATTGCAGTCAGTTACAGGTGTTTGCGTAAAAGTTTCCAAATTTAGAAAACAATTTTTGTCGAGGAATTGACTTACTTAATTAGCCATTAACAACCCCTTAACGCATCCTTCCAGGCGCCTCTGCTCCTTCCACTCCTTCCCCAGTTGATCACACCAATCGATGACAGGGCTTCCTCGAGGAATATGAGCAACTTCTCGAGTATGAGTTTTGCTGGTAAAGGCGGAACCAAGAGAAACAAATTCTCTGCTCACATCGAAAATGTTTGGTTGTCGGACGTGATCTGGTATCCTATACGCCGCATGTAGGCACTTGTCGACAACATCTGTATACATACATCGTTTTGGCCTCATTAACTGCCAGGCCCATCTTAAAAGACTACCGTTCAATAGCGCTAAAAGTAGCAATAACATCTCGCTTGGTACACCCTATTATATAAATGTCGTCAGCGTACGCAAGCAACTGGACACTTTTGTGGAAGAAACACTCCCGCATTGCGTAGACCACTCTCCATGACGAAATTGAAGAGGACGCATGATAAGGGATCGCGTTGTTTGAAACCTCGAACGGTATCCAAAGGTTTGGAGAGATCCATTCCTACCTTGATAGATCTACAGGAGTTGCTCAACGTCATTCTGCATAACCATTATCAGCCGTCGCCGAAATACCGAGCTCAGAAATTGTGGCAAATACGCTATTTCTTATGGGGTTGTAGAAGGCGACCTTGTTGGTAACAAAAAGATGGCGTATGTCGACTTGTTTTTTTTTGGGGTTGGTAGTGCAGATTATCCAGTATTGCATTAGATCCTATTATCTGTGGTCCCAAACAATAACAGGCTAAGTCCAAAACTATACTTTCGAGAAAAATTACTTTTTCTATGAATGTAATGGAACTTTATAACGACGTACATAGGTCAACACGTTTTCATTAATAAATTTTTAAAAAAACATTGCTTGAGAAATGCTGATTTCACGCAAATTTAAAGTGTTGTTAGTCAAATACGACAACATACATAACTCCAATTGATTAAGTCGACTTAGGCTGTTGCTTGAGACCACAGATGTAATCAACTTACAAAAAGTGTTCAAGTTCCTAAAGAAGTATACAAAAAAAGATAAACAAGTGCTTTTGGCCTCTAAGATGCGGGTTTTACAAAGATAAAGCATTAGATTTTAACCTGTAACTGTCGTGATCTATTCCCTAGGGTCACTTAATTTACTCTATACTTTTACGACTCCACCTTTTTTACGGTTTCCTCTTACTGACCCTGTAATAAAATATTATCTTCTCTGTTTTTTTTTTTTTATTAAAGCAACTTTTTATATAATCCCGTAAATAAATGAACATTTTTTAAATATAAATTTCTTCTTCTACTTCCTCGGGTTTATTTTTTTTCACATACTTTTTTCATTTTCATTTTATGTCAGAATTTTTTCATTTTATCACATTGAAACATCCTTTTATCCTTTACACTATTAAAAAAAAAAAAGGAAAAAAAAGATTAAAAAAAGAACGTAAAAAAGAAGAGAAACTCGGTAGGAAAAATTTTACAAAATGAAATTTTTTTGTTGGATTTTTTCATTTTTAGTTCGAAATTCTTCTTAAAAAAATTTTTGTTTTTTCTGTTGATATTATATGGCATTTTTGAAAAGCTGCCAAGGCAAAATTACGGAAAAAGGCTACAACAACAATAACAACAGCAACAAATAAAACAAAATTCTTTAAACTAAAAAAAACTGGAAGAAAAATACTGAAAAAAAGAAAGAAATACAGCAAAAGGATATTTCTCTCTGCTTTGCCAAAAAATATTCATAAAAAAACACACAAAATAAAGAACCAAATAAAAATGAAGGCAAAAATATATTTTCAAGCCATAAAAAAACAAGAAATTGTCCTGTTCTGGTCCCTTTTTATTTTTTGCTTTTTTGTAATCCAAAAATTTTAAAAAAGAAAAGAAAACCACCCACAATATTTAGCCCAATTTTATGGTAACCCCGTTATTGTTCATGTTGTTGTTGTTATAATAAACCAATATACATATATATTTGAATACTTGGACATGTGTGTATGTGTACATATTCCTAGATTGGCAAAGGGGGATTGATGATTTAAAATTGAAGGTCTTCTGTAGACATACATACATACATACATTTACAATATTTTTTAACACAATTTCCTCATCAAAATTAATCTGTAATCCCTTAAAAATTCCAAAAAAAAAAAAAGTAACAAAATACACACACTAGGGTTATGTCCTCTAAAAAATATTTTCATAGAAGAATTCTCTTTAACAAAATGCACATGTATGTATGTACACATATAAATAATATACAGTCATGGACGAAATTGTTCAACAACAAGAACTGTTATAAGCGGATTCCATAATAAGGAAATGTTCTTTCTTTCTTCGATATGTATAAATAAGTTTGAGATGATAAAGTCGAAAACAAAATTGTTTATAGAACTTTCATATGTGCACCCAAATAGGAAATGCCATAATGTGTAAAACATTTTCATACATACATAATCCCTTCAGTCTGGATTATGGACCTAGTTGCTCACACCACTTATGTTGTGTGTGTTAATTTTATACATGAGTGGCGGGATCTACAGTTTAAAGTCGACTCCGAACGCCAGACTTTTTAAGAAACTCTTTCAAAATTCAAAATTTGCCAACAAAAAACAAACAAAAATCTGTAAAAAGAATTTTCTTGTTGATTTTATTTTGTTGGTCAAATTGAATTCAAAAATTCTAAAATCAAATCGATCATAGCCCACAGCCAGTGAATCAATTTATAATCAAAAAAACATTCGAAATACAAAATATATTGAAAATATTGTATTATTTTCATCGCCACTGTAAACACATACACATACATACATATAGAGAATCAAAAAATAATAGGAAAACCCTTAGTCATAAACTTTAGATTTTTGCAAGAAAAAAAAAAAACATCGCAGATATTCCTACAAATGCCACTCAACTGTTGGACTTTTTTTCCATCATTCTAAAGCTTTTGATTTTTTTCCTGTATTTTTTGTGTGCCGCTTTTTTATTTATTTTTTTTTTTTTGAATCGCGTGGAAAAAAATTTTCTTTTTATATTTTTCCATCACAGCTTTTCGTTGGATAGATGGATGGATGGATGGTTGGGTTCGTTCTTTCGTTGGTCTGGTTGGGAATGGTTTGTTTGGGCTTTTGTGTTCATTTCTCGTTAAGAAAAAATAATAATGAAAAGCAACAACAACAATAATAATAACAAGAAAAAACATACTGAGAATGTTGACGACGTCGAAAAAGAAAACGAAGAAGTAGCAGAAGGTGGGGGTTTAAAAAAAAGGTTTTTCGAAAAAAAAAAATGCCATTACAACATACAAAAATAAAAATAAAAGAAAAAAAAACAATAACAAAAAAATTTATATATAAAAATGACAGCTCCAACAACAACAACGACGGCAACAACAATTATTACAAGAAATTCCATAAAAAGGAAAAATATATGGAAGAGAGGAAAAAACCAACAAGAAAAAAAAACAAACAACGTGAAAAGCAACAACAGCAATGAAAACATAACGACCGTATTTTTCGCTTTAATTTTTATATTTTTCACTGTGTGCTTTTTTTTTGTTTTTTTTTATTCGCTTTCTCGATCCTTCTTTTTTTCAAGCTTCAAGATATTTGTTGAATTCCATTTTTTCTTTGCAATTTTTAATAAAAAAAATTCATTTTTACCATGTTTTTTTTTGTTATTATTTTTGCAATTTTATCCTTTTTATTTTTTCTCAAAATATCGATTTTTATGTCATGATAATAATAATGAAAAAAGGTGCTCCTGTTCTCTTTTTATTCATTTTTTTTTTGTTATAAAATTTTGCCATACAAAAAATATACACTGAAATAAAAATTAATTTGATTTTCAATATACGTACATACATATGTACATATATACATAGGTCGATAATTAAATATAAACGCAATAGGCGCCGCATTTGCAGCACAGCAATCTGTCAAAATTGAAGAATATATATGGAAATGGTTGTTTTAAAGGCAGCGTGACAACAAACGACGATGCTGAGGCTTCGTATTAAAGCTAATTTCTATTTTTACTAGCAGAAATGATAGAATTAGTGATTGCAGTGAGAAGGTGTGTAGTGGCAATGAGAGAATTACTGCTGTCAATATAATAGAGGTTTTTAAAACGTAATACATAAAATATAACTGAAAACATGCAAATACATTTCAGTGGCACCATTGATAAACAAATAAATGTTGTCTTTATTGTTGTAATTAAAGTGCTTGCAGATTGCCTGAGGCGGCAATTACAAAAATGGTGTGCCACTAATGTTGCGTATATTGTGTTTATAGCAGAAGTTTAGAACTTGAGACATTAAATTTTTTTTGCAAATATAGTTCATGTTTTAAAGAAAAAAAAAAAATGAGAAAGAAATTAATTCAAGCAATTTCACGCTCATGATTCTTAGAAAGAAGTGAATGTAAAATAAAATGAAGAATTTTAGTGATACAATAGGGATGAAGTCGCCGTAGTCTTACAGAAGATCAGAAATCTGTGATATTTCTTTCAGTTTCGCTAGAATCCACCCTTTGGATTCGACTTTAAACTATAGGCCCCGCAACTCATATTCAAAATTATCACACACAAAATGGGTGATGTGAGAAGATAGATAGTAATCCTGACTGAAAGGTTGTAATGACCAATTAAGTAAGTATCAGCGGCATTAGAATGCCCCAATCGCACTACGTACCTCAATTAAACGAAATTTTTTGTACAGTGTACCAAAGAATAATTTTTTCTCACAATTTTTTTTTTCTGTTTTTAATATTGAAAAAAAACGTGGAATTTTTTCATTAAATAGAATAAAAAAAAATGAAATAAAACTGTTGGTGATGGGTTTTTTCTTTTTATTCTTTCTTTTTATACATATATACGCGATATTTACTAGAATGTATTAAAACGAACACCTATTTATACATATACAATATACAGTACGTACGTATGTATGTATGTATGTATGTACATGTATAAAATGGAAAATTGCTTCTTTTTTTAATTTTATTTTTATAAAATCAGTTTCTTTATACACTTCACCGTAGATTAATACTATAATAGAAGGAAGGCGGCCTTTTTAATTCAATTTAATGTTGGTAACGTAAACAAATTTAAAGTTGACGTTCCTTAAGAGTAGTAAGATTTGTACTGGAGTCTTGTCGAAATTTGGAACAATATAACACGTTTTATGCGCAACTATTGGTTTTGTTTGTTGTCGTGGTCTTGAGAGTAATGGGTTGGTATACTACACGAAGTCTCGAGTATTCAAGCTTCAGGATATAAGCAGTTTTCAGGCAAAAGCTCTGAAAGTAAAGTACTTAAACTGAAAAAGCTAACGCTGCTTATTCAGGGTCGATTTTAAGCTGTAGTTCCCGCAAGTAATAGATAAAGTGAAGTCACACAACATGGGTGATATAGGAAGCCATTCCCAATTCCTGCCTAAAGATATTGATTAAGTGATGCTTACAGTTTGCTTCAAGCCGCATTATCTGTCCGTTTGGAGCTATAAACAGGGCAAGATATTACCGAGTATACGGCAAGTATTAGCAACAGATAATCAAGGATCCGTGGAAACCCCCGTGACTACATTCTGACCATAGTAACTAGTATGCGTAACGCCAACCTAAGCATAGAGCTGATTAGTACCAGCGGAATTACGACTTCCGTTTAAACAGCTAATTTCTTCTGTCGCTGTTCAAAATGACAGCTCTAGCTTCAATTGATGTTTTACAGTTCAACCATAATGATTTATAATTCGCGTGAGAAGTTCCTGTTTAGAAGCTTTATGCATAGATGTTTGGTATAGTCACCCTATTGTAACCATCGTTTTATACAGATATCGCACTGTGATCATTACTTAGATTCAAGTGGGCTAGGTTATGATTACTACTCTTCCGCTATCTAAAAAATTTTGAAGCAGTTGACTTAAACAATTATTTTTAACTCACTGTTATGCCAAAATATCATCAAAATTCGCAATATTGGACGCAATACTCGAAAGATATCAATTATGATTTAAGAATTGAAAGAAGGGGAGAAAAGATCGTGTACTCAGGCTTTAAGTTCAAAAGTCTATCATCTTAGATTAAATTAAATGAAGTTTAAATCGTTAAATTGAAATTGATATAACAAAGTGGAAGAAATGCATATCTGGAGTTAATCTAATATGTATGTATGTATTATAGAAAACAATTTCGAATATTTAACCGGTCACTTTAATGAGGTCCCTACACTTTACGACAAAGTTGAGTGAGCAAGTTATTCGTTCGCTTCAAACCCTTCGATTTTTTAACCAACTTACTTATAGCTTTTGTAGCATCATGTTTGTCGTCGGTTGAATGGAAATCAGAATTTTTTCAATATTCAACTGATCGACGACCAACCTTTGACCAGCCAGCCCTCCAATGTTGCGATTAGTTGCTGAAGTTGCATAACCAATTGCAACGTGCAGGGGCCGCATGATAGCAAAACAGGTCGGTGCAGAATCGGCCACACGTCTGACTGCTTGTGGATACCGGGAAATGCCATTTTCAACAACTGCTTTTACGTGGTAGAAGAGGAAAAGAAAGCGAACAATTGATAAATTGCCTTTACCAGAATCTTGAAATTCAATATTCCAAGCTTGATATTGGATTGCCTTATTGCCCATACTATATCGCAGAAATATTGTCTGATGTCATGTTAGACATGGGCGTAATGGGCCATATCTCTAAGTAAACTTTGGAGTTTAAATAAATTAAACACTCTTATCCTTTAAAAGGAAACATTCGCTCAAAATTTCTGTGGCCTTCTTATCAACCTCTATGGCTCTAACGCCGTGTTGAAATTTTGGTGAGCTCCTATTCACTGCAGTACTTAAAGTTTTTTATATATGGTTTGTAGTTTTCTTTTTTACCTTATTTTTACAGTGTTTCTTTTAATGTGAATTTTCAGAGGAAAAATTTTTCTTTTTTTGTTACAAAAGTGTACGTACATACATACAATACAATTTAATCATTTGTTTTTTTTTTCATTCAGTATCTTACATAAAACGTATGAGTAGTATATAAAATGTATGTAGTACATATATAAAACGTACATACGTACATATGTCATATACATATGTATAAATATCTATGCATGTATGTATTGTAATACATTTGTTTAACCCACAAAAAACTCCAAAATATTTTTATGTATTATATTAATACATACATACATACACACATTTATGGCTATTGAAACAAAAAAAAAATGTTAAAAAAATAACCCTTTTTTGTTGCTCTCGTAGTTGGCAATTTTTAATTTTTTTGTTTGTTTGTATCTATGTATGTACATATGTATATGTTTTGTTTTTATGTGTCATTTGTGTAAATTACAAAGTAGACACAAACATACAGAAAAGGAAAACAAAAAACAACAACAAAATTAATGTCAACATAATGAAAATGCAGACAAAAAAAACAGCAAAATAAAACAAAAAAACCCTAAAAGTAGAAGTAAGGAAACACAAAAACTACAACAAGTGGTGCTTTTTGTGTTATTATTATTATTATTTTATCTGTTTGTTATATGAAACACAATAACAAAACAACTCTCTCCCTCTCTCGCATACACACACACAATTTATTGGCAAACACGAAGGAAACAAAAAGAAAAAAATGGTCTACAAAGTTGTTAACCACATACTCACTGCAAAGCAACCGTACAATACATACTTGCGCACACACATACATACATATACAAATATAATCGCCTAGTCGCCTTTGCTTCCCTTATTGTAGTTTTTATTTGTTTACAAATTAAACATAAACAACGAACGAAATCAAAAAAAAAAAAAAAATCAGCAACAGCAACAATTTTACATGTCGTCTTAGATTTTTTTTTGGGGGGATTTAATACAGAGAGCGTGTTAATCCCTAAAGCACTTAAATTATATTTTTTTTTCCTTCTTCTTATTTTATACTTTATGTGTATATATGTATGCGTGTGTTGTAAATTTAAAGAAAAACAAATTGTGGCTCATAATGACTCTTTTTTTTCTTGTATGAAAAAAAATCGAATAAGAAAACAAAATTAATTTAAAAAAAAGTATCCAGGAAGAAATCGTATTTATGTACATATGATTTTTCTTTAATACGGATATCGTTTTTTAAGTTTTCAATAGAAAAAGTTTGCAAGAGGAGAAAAATGGCGCAGTTTTTTTTTGTTATTTTTGGGGTTGAAAAATGTATTTGAAAATATGATTTTAAAAAAATATTGAAAATCGAAATTTTTTTCAATATTCCAATAATCTGTATGCACACATACTCAGTGTACTCATTCGTACATACGTACATACATACATAATTGGCCATTACCATTCCTTCAGTCAGGATTACGGTCTAGTAGTCGCCGTAGTCTAGTAGGTAGTGTGTTCTCTTATAAGACGTAAAGCCCGGATACGAGCCCCAGGCCAGACATCAAAACGAAATATGAAAAACAAAATATATCTTCGGTGACTTCCTCTCAGCAGATTTCTGACAAAAACTCTGAGAGCAAATAAACCTGCCATGAAAAAGTTTCTCAAAATCTGTCGTTCGGAGTCGACGTTAAACTGTAGGTCCCGCCACTTAAGTATAAAATTAAAAAACTCATGCGTACACTGAGGTGAAAATAATAAGGACACCAATGTAAAACGCAGAGATTTGATAAGAAATTAAATAAAATGAGAAAATTGTTGAATTTAAATTAGATTTCACAGTGAATTTATTGTTTTTATTTTAAAATTTCTATTAAATTAGCCTAGTTCGTTAAGGTTTTGGCATTATACCATGTAGCCTGCAATTTATACCCAAGTCTTGTCACAATTTGTGGGACACTTACGTTTGATGACTGTTTTTACGATGTTTTACTAACAAATTCGGATGAGTTTATATGTATTACACTTCCTAATTTTCAAAAAATTGATATTTTTCACGGTTTAAATTACTTTAAAGCAGAATTAAAAGATAACAAAAAATTTTAAACAATCAAATGTCTTATTTAACATATAAAATGATTCATTTGTTTAAATAATTTTATTTTAAAAAGGTCAAAAAAGCCATAAAACATACGAGGTACTAAATTTTAAGAAAATATCAAAGAGATCGATAATTGAATACCATGTAGTTTGATTGCATGAATGTTTATTTATAGGAGTAATTTTTACAAACAAATATTCGACATACATATAAATTTAGCAAAAAAAAACGTTATTCTTTAACCTTGAAAAATATTTTTCAGTTTTATCAATAGAATACGTAAAAAAAATTATTATTTTTAAGAATTTTTAATTAAAAAAGAAAATTACTGTTTTCCAATTTCTATTTTGGTTAAATTTTATATCATTTTCAGAGAATAAATTTCATTAAAAAAGGAAATTTCATTTTTCTTGGGAAAAGTATTAAAACCAAAAGAAAAAATTAAAGAGTCATTAATTTAATAAAAAAAATAAAAAATGTGCGTAATGAGCTAAATTTTAAAGTTTTTATTCCATTGAAATAGAAAACATTTTGAATACATTTTGTTAGTTTTCGATTTTAATTTCACTAGAAAAATACCAAATGATAGTGTGCATATACATACATATATGTATGAAGATGAAGAATCGAATTGTTTAAAAAAATTTATGCAAAATGATAAATTCTCTAAAATTTTCAGCGAAATTTATTTTTAATTGCAATTGTAAACAAAATTAATGAAACATTTACAAAATACCTACAAAGGTTATACAAACAATGAAACAAATCAGGAAAAATGTTTAAAACTTCAGATTATTACATAATTTTACTAAGTTTATTTAAAATTAATTAATAATTTTCATAACATAGGATGAATAACTAACTAACTATGCACCTTGTGATGTTGGTGTCTATCTTAGATTTTTTTCTTTAAAAAATTTCTCATTTCTTGCATGCATATCAGGGCGTTCAGTAAAAAGTGATGATAAAGGTTTGAATAAACTTGAGGAAATATTTTCAATATCAACATCGGTGATACAAAATATCACATATGTATATGCATGCCATGATATTTTCAAAAAAATTATGTATTTTTTTCAAAATTGTTGATTTTAATTTTCACATTTTAATGAAAAAATGTTGTGTGTCTGTCTTTTTGACTGACTTTCCGGCTGACTGCCAATCTGCAAATAAAAAATGTTCATTTTTCTTTCTAAAAACAAAATATACAATAAACAAATTTGTATTTGAAAAATTCTAAATAACACATAAAGAAAATTCTTTCGAAAACATTCCGTTTTTAATCAAAATTTTTGTATTCTTTTTTGAAATGTTTTTTAAGATTTTTTCAAAATTTCACTCAAATGCATTTCAAAAATGTATTTTTTTTCCTGTTTTTTTTCTGTTTACAAATGGCGAAAGTATTTTTCGGTTTTAAATATTTGAAAACGTAAATAAAATCAAGAAATTAATTTTTATTTGAAAGAGAAATTTCTTAGCAACATACATATTTAAACAAACATAAATCATAACACATATGTAAGTTTACTATTTACCAGAGCAGTAAACATTTTGATAGTTTTTTTGATATATTAAATTGGTATCTTTATGTATGAGGTTTCAGAACAATTTCTTTAAGGAACAGCTACTTGCGCAAACAAATGTATGTTCAGGGACATTAAAAAGTACCTGAAGGGGAGAAATAGGCGTAGACATTGTAAATCTTGAATTCTTTTATTAATTTATGCACACAAAAAGTATTGGAACTTTATTTAAAAAGAGTATTTACTTAGCAAATGAAGAGTTATTTAATTACGAGTGCATGAAATTAACATATTAAACGAAACAAATTGTTCAAAACACTAATTCTGAATAGCGATTCTAAGCGAAATAGTAAAACTATTTTTTCTCAGCAATGAGAGAATTAATACCGACAAAGAGACTCTGCTGCCTTGGTTATAATTAGTAATGGCTCCTGTGACTACTTTCCCTATCGATTCATCACTTACATAGATTAGAATTGATTGATCTGTTAAGTAGCACCTACAATGAATAAAAATTACACAGCGTTGTAAAATTAAGCGACAAACTGCACCAACGACAGTCAGTCAGCTGATGTTCAGTCGTACGGTTCTCTCGTTTAGGACTAAAACTTTATTAAAAGATCATGAAATCTATCTACAAAATTGTGCAGATCCATTATGCAAACGTCTCTGTCTGCTTTGCCATGCACTAAAACCGTCACAATCTCTCTTTGAAAGAAACAATTTACAAATTGAACTGATTTATTAAGGAACTTGTGTTTTATCATTCGTTCGTCATTATTACATAAAAATTACGTGTGAAAAAATATAAAATTGTTTGTCAACTCTGGGGTGCTACAGTTTTGGTCACAGTTGTGTCTGATTTTTGAAAAATATTCGTCTAAACACTGAATTGGAAACAAAATAATAAAAAAAGTACATGCCAACATCGAAAATCAAAAGTAAATTGAGCAAAAAATGTAAAACTGATAAGACAGAAGAAACCTCTTAAAAATATTATAAGTTTTTGCTTCAATGCCTCTACAATAATTAAAAATTATATATTTTTTTTAATTGAAAGAATTTTCAACTTTAATTTTAAATGTTTATTTTGAAATTATTAAAAAAAAAAATAGAAAAAAGTTAAAATAAATAAAATAAAACGAGAAAAACTTTTTGTTTTTCGGTTCACATATTTTGATGAATTTTTTCGGTTTTGTTTGGAGCGTTAAAAAACTAAAAAAGAATTCCAGACAAAATTCAAAAGCCCAAAATTTTAGGAAGAAAAAATTTTGTGTGAATAAGAAATAACAACGTCAACGGCAACGCAAAAATTCTCAGCAAAATTTTATAAGAGGAGCACCAAAGCAACAACAACTTCAAAAACAAAAATTCTTTTGGAAAAAAAGAAAAGAAAAAAAGAACACAAATTAAAAAAAAAATTTGTTGCCACTCTTTCATAATTTAAAATTAAAAACAACAGAACAACAACAAAAAAACAAACAAACAAACAAAATCAATAAATTACTTGTTTACGGTATTTCAAGAATTTGTGATTTTTTTGTACTTTTTTTTTTATTAAACTTAAAAAACGTTTCTGTAAAAATATAAAAAGAATAATATTTATAGAAATTTTGGAGAATAATTTTTAAATATATTTAATATTTTAGTTTCTTTTCTTTTTTTTTCTATATTCATCAAATAGTATAATTTATGATTGAAATAAAACAAAAGAACATCTTTTCATTTTTTCTTTCTCTTAAGTAACCGTTAAAATAATAAATAATTGTTCTTTTTTGTTTGTTTATATTTTTTGACAAATTGCTTATTAATAATTTTATTCAAATTATAATATTTAAATATACATACTTATGTATATACATACATATTCTTTAAAATTCTTTTGTAAAAAATAGTGGCTTTTGCAAAATTTATTCAATATTTACCAATTGACAGATACTAATTTTATAATGATTAATGAAGAGGACCATTTATTTTAAAAATTTAATGACATTAGAAGAGCCATAAATAAGTTCAACCGAACGACTCATCTTATTATTCGAATAATACATTCATTTAGGCATAATGAAAAAAGTCATACAAACAGAGTACAAAATAAAATCATTATAAAACTTCAAACACTTTTAAAATTTTCTAAATATTTTTAATTACTTGCAGCTTAATGCTTTAAACACAATACACGCAGCACAGCAAGCACAACAATTTTGCAATTTCATCCTTATGTAAGCTGTATGATTATTAATTATAATAAAGGAAACAGCGGCAAGGTATATGCAAATAAAACAAATAAAAAATTTACTTTTCATTAAATCTTTATCAATGGTGACATTAAAACGATTTTCGCGTTACATTTCATACATCGCGCATGTTATTGTATTGCCAGCCTTAATCCTCTCAGCGCAAGCGTTAATTCGCTCATTGCGAAGCAGCAGCGTTGCCTTTAAAATAATAATTTTCATACACACTCAAATATTCAATTTTTGAGTAATTGCTGTGGTTGCAATGCTGCGTCTATTGTGTGTATATAAAACTACATTTCGCCACAATTCACTCCGCAGGTCAAAAGTCTTCGTGCAGCATTGATCTTCATAAACAGATTTTTTCTCCCTCTCGTCCGACCGGATGCCACGCAAGGACCCTTTTTTGCGATATCACCGCAATGTCTTCTCAATTCAACGCCATTTTCACAATCTTACCTCCAGTGCAATGGGTGTTTATCTATATCATCTGTAGATCTCCACCATATGCAAAGAATACTTCTCAGACAAAGACAGATGAAAGCTTGCTTTCACTGACATGTTACGCTTTCATGAAGAAGTACAGATGTCACACTCGCATGAAATATCCATATATTGATGATACTTTATAATTCGATTCAAAATAAAATAAAATAAAAAGAATTCGTTGCGATATTCAATATATTTAAGGCTTTTCAAAATTTCTTTCAGTGTACATTTATAATTCGTATAAAAATAATTATAATTTTTATTGTATTTTCTTTTCACAAGAATTCTATTAAAAAAACTTGTTTGTGGTTTAAACGTTATTTTTTTTTTTCAATCTTTCGTCACTGCATAAAAAAAACACACTTATTTTGAAAAACCCCAACTTAGAAATACAAAAAAAAAAAAAGAAAAAAAATTCATTCAAAAAATGTTAATAAAATCAAATGAGAACGAGTGTTTAGGGGAATGGGGGAAGGACATGCAATATAATTTTGTTTCCAAAAACACCTGTTTCTACAGAAAAATATTTTTTTTTTTAATTTTCATTGTTTTTTTATTTTTCTTATTTTGAGCTTATTTATGGCCATAACAGACGTTTATGGAGAAAAAAAATTGTTTTTTTTTTGCTAAAAAAAATTAATTGAAATTTTTGTTCTTTTAAAACAGCGAATATTGTTTGTTATTTAAGCATTTGTTTTGCAAACTCATTAAAAAGGCGAAGAGTTTAGAGTTTAAAGGTCAGATTATTTTATAATTATTTATAAATAAAATAAAATAATTGAAATTACTTAATGAGCAGCCCTAAAAATCAATTCTATATATGTACGTCAACTTCAAACACTAGCATGTAACTCCTCCGTCTACTACCCCATCTTGTTAATAATTTTTGATTTTCCCTCAACATTTCGATTATGATTTGACTATTATACGCCTGTTGGTAGTCGGACACATGAAACGATATCAATAGCATCAGAAAGCGCGCCTGCATTTAAATGCTGCTCTCGAAATCGGTTATTCGACCATAATTTATGCAACTAATTTCATATATCAAGAGAATTAAAGCGTATCACTTTAAGCAAAAAGTTCAACTTTCCAAATACGCATCGAAGCACTTCTAAGAAGAAGAATAGGATAAGAATATAGGTTTCGATATGCACTCTACACCTCATTCCAGCAGCTTAGAAAATCACTCGAATATTATTAAAAAATCTTAAAAGAGCTCATAATTTATTTTCATCTCAAATTTTAATTAAGTTTAGTTTAGTTTTCCATGTCGCTTCAATCTAGCTCGCTGGGCGGCTACTCCAAATTCAAATTTCACGTCCAACATTTCGAAAGAAAAAAAATATTTAAGAATATATTTTTGACATAAGAAAATCTTCTCAAATTTGTGGTTTGGACTCGTTTGGTGTGAGAGGCCAACACGTAATTCTAATTAAAGGTTCATGGTAAGGGCTAATAATGTATGCATATATGTATCTAATTCATTAAATTATACTCAATTTGTCTATTTTATTTACTAAAATTTCGAAAAGTCCATTTTTATTACATTTTAATCCTTTAAGTACTGTTTGTTGTACCTATTTAAGGCATAAAAACGAATTCGTCGGAATTGTTTGTCAATTTGTAGTTAAAAAAATCAACCAAAAAATATGCATAAGAATTTTCCCCTTCCCCTTCCTATGTCCTTAGGATACACATTTAGCGGATATTTCAAATGGCGATATGTATCCTAAGGAAAGATCTGTGGAGAAAGTAAATGTTCCACTTCGTTTTTATAATTGAATTCAATAGACTTTCTATGTGTTCACTTGGAATCACTGGTATTAACTCAGAAAAATATATGTATGTAACCCTCCAGTTTATTTCAAAATTGTTTTTTGTTCAAAAAATTTAATCAAATTAAATTGAAAAATTACCAAAGCAGTATTTAAGAGAAGGAAAATAATAATAAATTGCAAAAGAAAAAATAAGAAAAGAAAGAATCAAAAGAAAAAAGTTGAATTTTTGTAAAATAAATTTTTTTAAAAGAATTTTTCTTTTGCAGCAACGAATTGCGAACACACACACACAGATTCAAGCACTGCAAACACACATGAATATTTTCTACTTTTACGAGTTCTTTAAGACATTTTTCTACGGGTTTTTTCTATTTTTATAATTTGTTATGTTTTTTTTTTCTTGCCTTTTTTAATTTTGCAAGAATTTTTTATCAAAATGCAATAAAAAAAAAGAAACAAAATAATTCCAACTTTGGATTCTATGAAAAGGAAATAAAAAAGGGAAGATGAAGAAAAATCCAAATAGAAATAAATTGTTTGAAAAAAAGCGTAAACTGGTCAATATATTGGACAACAATAACAACAACAACAGCAACAACGAAATCAACAATTACTGGGATTTTTAAACCTCCCGCCACCACAAAACCTCAACACAATGTTCGTTCGCATATAAACCCAAACAACAACACAGTCACACTCACACAAACAAACAGAACAGAATCGACCAATTTCCTTTCATTTCCTTGAAGCAACATTATTTTTCACTACTCTCTTCACTCTCAAACAATTTATATGTTTTATTTTTTTTTTCTCTCTTTTCTGGTGTTTTTTTTTTCTAAATGGTTAGAATTGTTTTCTATTTTGGAAAAGGCAGCAAGAAAAGCAGACAGAAAAAAGACGCATTTATAAAAAGGAAACAACAAAAACAACAAACAACAGAAAAGAATAAAAAGTAGTTTAGCAACATATGTACGTTTTGTTGCCATAACGATCAAGGGGAATGGACTTAAGATGATGACGATGAAGATGATGATGTTGTAGATGCAAAAAACAAAATATTTTTTTTTAACAGCAAAATAATTTGTATTTTATTCTTTATTTTATTTTTTTTTTTATTGGGATAGGTTTTATTATTATTATTGTTTCTCTTTTTCTTTTCTACTTGATGTTGTTGCTGATGATGATGCATGAGCATTTGAGAAAATTATTGTAAATATGTATTGTTTTTGTGTTTTTTATTTTGACTTTTTTGAAAACATGGGCTTAGTGTTTCTGTGCGTGTGTGTGTGATATTTAATGTGCGTTTATACAGTGGCGCACAAAAGCTCTACAGTGTCATCTACAAGTTATTCCTCCTTTTAGATTTTGTTAAGTCGTAATGAGCCAAAAGCATTTAATGTAAGCATATTCTGGCATATTAAAAATTTTTTTAAATTGTATTATGTTACGTTGGTAATCTTTTTACATTTTATCGTTTTTATTTTTAAATAATTTTCAAAATCCAAACCACCAACTAGCGAAAAAAACCGTTTCCGATTATGCTTTATACCGACTGGTTAAAGCGATGTTAAGTTAGAGAAAAACGAGAAAAATTTCTTAAAGTTTTCTTTTTTAATTCTGCCTTTCTTCTTTGGCAGGTCGAAAACTAATTTATGACAGATTTTACAGAAAAAAATTCACATTTGATGGAAAAACTAGTAAGAGACAGGCAAAAAGGAGGAAAGCAGAAAAAACAGAATATGCAACTGCTGCACAAATGCAGAAACAATTAAAATTCTTGGGTTTTTTTTTAGTTTTTACTGCCGATAGACTTTTCTTTGCAAGAGTGAAGTGAATACAAACAACAGCAACACAAAAAAAAACAAATTAAAATCAGATACAGCAACAACAAAACCGAAGAGCGCCAAGAACAGTAGTTTTTTTCTTTTTAGTCCCAACAGCAATCATTAGCAACATCATCATCTTTATCAGCACGATGATGACGATGATAGTAAAGCTTGAACTTCCATCAAACCTCTCAAACGCCCCCTGTTATTTTAGTGTTTTTTGTCTCTCTCTTTCTCTCTTTTTTTTTTTTGTTGCTCTTTTTACTAAGAAGAATACGTTTGTACATTAAGAAAACTGTCGTTGCTTTTTAACTTTTTTTTTGTTTTCAACATACACCAACAAACACATACATAAGTACATATGCTATGATACGAGAGTACGTTTAATTTTCAGCCCCAGCACGTGTGTAATCGAAGTTAGTACGGCTGTGTTTGTGTGCATGTGAGTGGGGTTATTTGTTTTTTTTTGTTGTGTTTTTTTAGCTGTTGTTGTAATAAAAATTATCTAGAAAATCAAATGATAAAGAAAAATGATGAGAATTTTGAAAATTGCAAAGAAAAAAAGGCCCAAACGGAATTTTTTTTTATTTTTCTTCTAAAGAAACGTGAATTGTTATGGGATTTATGCAAGTGTTTCGTATTGAAAAGAATAATTATTTTGAAACCTCGTAATAAGCCAGTGAAGATCATATAAGTTTTCGAATTATTTTTAAAGTTTCAGGACCCAATTCATTTCTAGAAAGTAGAAATAGGAATTCAGAATTAAAATAACTTTCAAAATCAAGTCCGGGCTATATAAAGAATATGTTTTTTGAGCCCTTTGTTCTTTAACTATGTTTTAGATAGCCAAGAAGGATCTTGTGGATATTACAAGACAGAATAGGAGACCATAATTCTGCCCACTTACTTATCGTTATTCAGATATGGAAACGAAACTATCGTTAAGTTGGGAAACCGCGCTCTAACCACAGATTGTAACATAAAATAAATGTGTAAAGCAAATGCTATGCACATTAGCGATGTGAGAATTGAAGACGATTTTTGTTCTTTTGCAAGCAGGTGCATTAATAAGGCCCAATAAAAATTTGATCAGCCGATTAAGCCAGTGCAACATTTTCAAATCGAATTTAAATTCAATTTCGCTGTCTGTTTATAAATCCAGGAGTGCTGCTAAAATAGTCATACAAACTGTTCAAGCTTTTGCACATAACCAACAATATTTAATATGTAATATCTTTTAAATTAAATTTTTTGCTAAAATTATTATTTTTAGTGAGAATATAAGAGAAACCATATCTCCCACAAATAATAAAAATTCGAATTCGATACCACATGTGAAATTTTAAATCGTGGCCAATAAATAATAGTAATAACGCACTTTTGCATGGCTATTAAACATTTTTATACTAACGAACCATTAGGAACACTTGGGAAAAAGTTTCCTTTCATAGGGCCGAGGTGAGTTTGAAGGACATCAATAAACTTTTGGTTTTTACTGCCATCTCTGGAGAGATCACATGTTCTCTTCTTCTTCACAACAACAATAAAATGAAGTCTGAAGGTATAAGTTTGATATGTGTAACTCTAAAGTGTAAATTTGATCAGTTAAATTTGATGTGTTGCTATGCAGCATATTGAAAAAAAAAATTATTTTTGAAATCAATTATTTTTTTTTTTCTTTCCTTTACAGAGATTTTATTATTTGAAAACACAGCGCGTAGTCAAGTCTTGATTGCACTTTTTATTCCCTCAATCTCAAAGACTTTTTCGTATTTCTTTTTTTTTAATTTTACTACAAACAACAGATATTTTTTCCAACTGTGTTTGTATTATGCACTCTCACACACGCACGCTATTCATACACTATTTTGTTTTTATTTATTATTTTTTGTTTTTGCCAAGAATCTTGACGTCAAATGCTAACAATTTTTTTATTTAAAAAAATTTTTTTTATTTTTTTTTTTCTACAGCATTTAGCAAACTACAATAGCGGCAATATTTCTGCAAAACCAAATCACACTCTTTTACACACTCACACACCCGTACACATGCTCGAGCATACATCTTTTAACATAGAAAAGAGAGTAGGAAAATACCAAAGAGAAAAAAAAGAAAATATAAAAAATTAACTACTACTACTGGCTTCAGTTTTTGCCTTTTGCTCTGCTCTTACCACTTACACTTAAACGCATACACACATACGTATGTATATATATGCTACTCCTTTCGTTGTAAGAAACCCAAAGTCTTTTTTTCCTTTCCTACTCTTCAGCTTTAGACTGTTTGTGGCTGTTCTTTATCTTCAATTTAGAAAACGAAAAGAAAGCAAAAACGGTTGTAATATTTTATTTTTCTGTTTTGCTGGTTTTTTTTTTACTTTTTTCTTTTTGTTTTTCTTTTGTTTTTGCTGTTGTTAGTTTTTTCTCACCTTTTTCACATTTTTCAAAAGCAAGTTTTTCTTTTTGTCGTTGTTTTTCTGAATTTTTTTTACAATTTTATGGCGTTTTTTACTCTTTTTTTTTCTTGAGGTTTTTTATTATAGGATTTCAGCCTCTGAGTGTTTTTTACTTTTTTTTAGTTCTAAAAGCTGCGGCGATGTTAGTTTTTTTCAGATTTTAGTTGCTGTTTGTAACATAACGATTATTTTATTTTTCTAAATAAAAAAAAATTCTACGAGAGATTCGGCCGGCCGCAACACTAATGGCGACGTCAGCCTTTCCTTGAAATCTTTTTTTGTGTTAATTTTTTCTGTCGTTTTTTGTCTTTAAGCTTACAGAACTGCAATTTATTTATGTTTGTATGAGTGTGTGAGTACATGGATGTGTATTTTATTTATTTTATTTTTTTTTTGTTTTGAAAAATTAGTTTTTAGTAAAGAAAAAAAAGCAGAACAATTTTAGTTATTTCTCAGACTACAAAATGTACCCCGGTATATAAATCTATACACGGCGAGATGAAAAATGGAATCTTTGATTCCCTTCGTAAAACAGACAGACTAAATTCAAGCGCGTAACTGAATAGTAAAGGCGAAAAATAAATGAATTAAAAACAACCGCTATCTACTAGGAGTTTTTAAAGCCCGATTTCTCTTAAAGGCGTCGGTGACGAAGTTCGCACTCATCAGTAACTGCATTTAAGAAGCAGTTAAATTAAGCGATCATGTTTATTCGTTTGTTACAAGAGCGTCTTGTTAATCAAATTTCAAAGTCTCGCGCCGAAATGGAATACCGGTGTGAAGGAACTGTTGCTAAAGCTGAAACTATAGGAGAAGAAGGATATTACCTTCTTCTAAAGCTATAACTATTCTAGAATTATGTTTTGAACCGCACATCCTTCCCTTAAACTGCAATCAGACCTTAGGGGTCATAAAAAGTGATAATCGACGTGAGCTTTAGACGGCAAATAATACAATATACATATATTTAACATGTCAACATAACAGTGTTGTACTATCTTTATTTACGAGAGAATAATATAATAGAGGACACTGGATAAGATTTGGGGACAAATACCTGTCATCACTAACTTGTTGTTTCAGGTAATGGAGGAGCCTACCGCGCTTTGCGGTATTCACAACTATCGTGACTGTCAACGTACTTTGTTCCACTTCAACTAAACCATTGTGTTCTATGCTCAATTGGAAGTATTGATGTAGTGGATTATGATGGTGGTACTAAGGTCCAAACCAGATCTAGTTAGACAAACCAGATTTTGTTAGCTGTCAGAGGGCATGTGCATTGTTCCTATACTCTGCTTGACTGATCAGGATAAGAAGAGAGTGATCGTGGATCTAAAGAAGAGGAGGAAGATATCATTTCCTACCTCATGTATTAGTGCCCGAATCTGGCTATAAATTGTATACCCACTCCGTCATCATTTAGAAAACTCTTAATAAATGAAATAAATTCAGCATTTCACTTCTACTACACGGATGTTTCACTCGTAACCGTTAAAATTTTGTACAGTGTAATTTCAGCATATTGTAAATCGTTATATGCAAAGTGTACAACCACCAGCCAGCAAAATGGAATTTTTCTTTTTCTATTGATTGTTTTTTTCGTTTTTACAGTCTTTGCCATATTTTTAATAAAGAACAACAACAACAACAGAAAAACGAAATAATAAAGGAAGCAGCAACAAAAAATTACCTTCATTAAAAAAAATTAAAAAAAAACTGAAATAAAAAACATTTAATTTTTTTTTTTATAAAACGACCTGAAAGAAAGAAAAAATGCGATCGAAACAGAACGACTACCACAACTGGTGCTGCTATGCCATAGAAAATAAAATTAAAATTAAAAAAAACTATAAAGTAATAAAAAAACAAAGAATTTTTTTGAGTGTCTCTAGATTATAAATTGCAATAAAATAAAAGAAAAAATAGGTTTTTTTAATAAAAATTATAGAATGAAACTGCCCTTCGCTATGGATGTGTTAGTAAAAAAAAAAAAGTAAAATTCCTATGACTGACTGTGAATGACTCTGAACAAAGTGTATGATGGTGAGTGATATCATCAAAACTGAAAAGAAAAAAATTATCAAAACTAAGAAGAAAAAAAATAAATAAAAATTTATTTAATAAAAACGAAACTAATTAAGCAATAGGAAATTTTAAAAATAAAGGCCGATCGGCAAGCAAACAAATTGTTTAAATTTTTGAACAAAATAAATATAAAAGTTATCAAAATAGAAAAATGATTAATTGTTTGTTAAGAACGAAAAATATCAATCGCGTTTATTATCTTCAGTGTTTTCCGTTTCTTTTTCTTTTTTAATTGGTTTTTAATAAATCTTATCAATAAAATGAATTTTTTCTTCAAAATTTCTTAAGGTAGGTTTGCCTTGGTTGTTTTAATGTGTTTGTTTTTAAATAAATTTTGCTTTAAACTTTTGAAAATGCTGTGTGCTTACGCCCTTCACACTGAAAGTATTCCCGAACATATCAAATCCTGTCCTGTTCCTACATCCTCTTACCTACATTGTGCTTCAGGTGGTTGTTCAGATGGAAATGAAGGAAGCCCAATCATAGAGGTATCAAGAACCCTTATCAAATATCTTAGACCAAATTACGTCGTACGAATAGTAAATGAACTGCAACTATATTGAGTAATTTCTGAAGACGGTGATGAAAATGGTTCACGAATTACAAGACCCATGGTCGAATGGCAGAGAATAATGATTCGGCTCGATGAAGCTACTGCTCTACAGCAAAAACTCTGAGAATAAATAAAATTGTCATGAAAAGTTTCCCAAACATCTGTCGTTCGGACTGAACTTTAAACTGTAGGTCCCACCACTCATGTATAAAATTAACACACACAACACAATTGGTGTGAGAAACTGACTGAATGGTTGTAATGACCAATTATGTATGAACATGGGTGGTGTGTGAAGCTAGGTCGTAATCCTGACTAAAATATTGTAATGACCAATTAAGTAAGTAAATATACACAAGAATGCATACACAATATTTGTTTATGTTTTATTTTTAAAACGATTCAGAAATTTAAGATCAATATTTTTATTTTGCCTATTATTACTGCCATTTGTTTCTAAATATTTCAGTAAAAAAAAAATAGTTTTTAATACACTTCAAAAATTATTAAAAAAAAAGAAAAAACCCTGAGTCTTTTAAGTTGGTGGGTACCAACCGCAAAACTACGATGACAACAATAACTAATAAAAGCAAAAAAGCGTTAAGATATATGGAGCTCATAGGCCGTATGACAGTTAGACAAGACGACTGGTTGTCTAAATGCCTAAACGGCTAAAAGTCATACGACTCGTGTCTCTCGTCTCGAGTACAAAATTTTACTGCGATTTAATACTTCTTCTGCGCGTATCCATGAATCATATGGTAGAGTACGTACGTATGGGTTTTTTGTTTTTTTGGTTTTTTTATTTATAATTTCAACAATTCTTCTTATCTCGTTGCTTATTTTGTTTGTTTTTTTATAAAAAAAAAATTGTTATTTTTTTAGGGGTTTCTAAATTTAATTATAATTTTTTTTTATTAAAAATATGCGCAACCACCACAAGGTAACAAAAATAAAACAAAAGAAATAATCGTAGAAACAACACACTTTTCAAAAAAATTACTTTTTTTTATAACAAAAAACCGAAAAAATATTATAAAACTTTAAATGGAATGCAAAAATAAAATAAATAAAAATAACAACACATGCAAGGAAATGATAATGGAAATAAAAAGTTAAAAATAAAACGACTTCTTTTCTTTATAGGTATGTACATATGTATGTACCAGAGATCAGCACTGAGTATTCAAAAAGATGAGTTGATCCGAATTATACCCATAATTTCTGATACTTATATGAAGTACTCATTATATTCATACTAACCAACACGTATGTATGATGTTACGAGTATTGATTTCGACTCTCCATAACTCAACATTTACGAGAATCATAAAATCTGCTTGCTGCTCTGTCATTTTTGTTTATGTGTATTTTTTACTTTCTTTGTAAATGCAACAACTACTAAGACTGTAAATTTTGATGGATGATTCGAGTGACTCGAATCATTTATAAGTATTATATGTATTTTTCTAAAGTTATGAATCTATATGAATAGGCCTATGAGTCGAAAATATTTCGAATGGTATGAGTTTGATGTCAACGTTGTACGCATACTCATTGCAACCTGTACTCATATATCAACGTTGTAGTGAGTATGAATGAATCAGAGTAGTTAAATTTCAATACTGCTGACTCACTTACATATATTCAAAATATCATGAGTGCTTATGAGTAGCGAAAAAAAGGGTCATTGCTGATCTCTGTTTCAGATATCTGTTCCAGGTCAGACATCTCCAACAAAACAAAATATGAAAAAATATTTCTTCGGCGGTTTTCCTCTCAACAGATTTCTGGCAAAAACTCTGAGAGCAAATTAAATTGCCATGTAAAGTTTCTCAAAAAAGTCTGGCGTTCGGAATTGACTTTAAACTGTAGGTCTCGCCACTCATGTACAAAATTAACACACACAACATAAGTGGTGTGAGAAACTAGGTCGTAATCCTGACTAAAGGGTTGTAATGACAGATTATGTATGTATGTGCATATAAGGACATTAATTAAACATTAAAAATGTAATATTTTATGTTTTATTTTCAGTTTTATGACATTTCAGTATAAAAATAATATAAAAACAACAAAAATCTTTTGAAAAACATATTTGTTATGTGAATAGTTCTTTCAATTCTTTTTTTTTTCTTCTTATAAAATATACTACTTGTGCAAAAAAGGTTTTTTTATTTCGAAAAAAAAAAATTCAATTAAAATATTATTTATCTGTTGGATGTTGTAGCAGCAGTTTTTGTTGTTGCTGCGAATATTTGTTTTTTTCTTAATTTTTTATGGTTGAAAAAAGTAGTATTAAAATAATTGCCTTGTGATTTTTTTCTACATTTTTATTTTATTTCAGTTTTTTTTTTTATTATATTTTTTGAAAAATAATAATAAAATGAAAATAAAAATAATATAAAAAAAATGTGAATTTCTATGACATACTCAAGGGGATTTTGTTTATTTTTTCTTTTTTTATTATTAATTTCTGTATGTTGTTTGAATGTGTTTCTTTATTTTGTTTTTTGTTTTTTTAATAAATAAAAATAAATTTGTTTAATTTATTCTGTACTTTTTTGTTGCTTCTACTCCACTGCTTGCTAGGCAGGCAGGCTGCTATTGTAGTTGTAGTTGCCTGTTTATTCATAAAAAATTTGTATTTTTTTTTTAATAATTTAAAAGAGTACAATACAACAACAACAGAAAATATTAACAAAAAGAACCATTGAAGAAACAACAACGTACAATGCTTATAAAAAATAATAAAAGAATTGAGAGCGTGCGTGTTATTGTTTATATACATACATATGTATGTATGTACGTATGTATAAAGGTTTTTTTAAATACTTTTTCTTAAATAATAACAATAATAATAATTTCAATAAAATTAAGGTGAATTTTTTTCTTATTTTTTTTTTTGTATTGTTTCACTTTTTTTGTTGTTATCTTGTTATTATTGTTGCTATTGTAAAAATTTAATTAAAAATTTAATAATATTTTTGCTGTCGTTTTTTATTTATTTTGTTTTATTGTCTTCTCTTTTCATTAAAGGGGTGATAAAACTTTTTATACGTTAATCAATATTATTCATATTTTTTGTTATTTTTTTTTTGTTTTTTTTTTAAATAGCCAATCATTATTATTATGTACTATTAATTTTTTTGTTTTTCTTTTCATATTTTTAATAAACTTTTTCAAGGAAAATTTGTTTTTTTTAAAGCGAAAAAAATTTAATTTATAATATTATTATATCAATAATATTTATTTCATTATAAAAAGTTCTTTTTTTGTTTTTATTCGAGCTAATAAAATACATATTTCCTGTACATAAAATGGAAATTGTTTTGATGTAATTTATTTTATTTTTTCAGCAAATATTTTTTTTTGTCTTTTTGTTTTATTTTTTCATTCTAAATATTAAGTAAAATTATTAATTTAAAATGTAAAAAAAAAAATGTTCACTTTTTTATTACAAATAATAAATTTTACAATAATTATTTACAAACACGCAAAACGTAATTTGTTTAGTAGGTAAAGAAGCAAAAAAGAAAGAAAAAAAAATGATTTTAATTGAATAAATTTCATAGAAATTCAATAAAAATAACAATTTCACTAACACTTGTATATTATCTACATCATATGGCTTGAATAGCTCCAGACATGGTCAAGTAATAAGTGTTAATGAAGTTGTTTTCTCATTCCTTCATAATCCCCTATTTTTTAAATCAAATGGAAGACTAAATCCTACTCATTCGATACTATACTTAGTAACTATTCCCTGCTAACTCTATAATCAGGATTACAACCTAGTTTCCTATACCATCCATATTGTGTGTGTTAATTTTATCCATGAGTGGCTGGACATACGGCTTAAAGTCAACTCCGACCGTCAGACTTTTTTGACAATCTTTTCATTTTATTTACAGTCAAAGTTTTTGCCAGCACACTGCTGAGAGGAAGTCGCTGTAAAAATATTTTCTTTATATTTCGTTTTGTCCGAGATGTCTCGCCTTAGATTTGAACTACGGCCTCACGTCTAATAAGCCAACACACTACCCACTAGACTACGGCGACAACACCTCGTGACTATTGCCACAAAACTAAGGCAATCGATTTTCATAAACTTCGCCAACTTGGTTAGCATGGAGAGAAACAGTTGATAAATCATTAACGCGGTGAATGATTAGTCAGAATGGAACAGAAATTAACAAAGCTAGTTGCCCACAAACATATTGGGGCCTAATTAAGAATTACAGAGAATGGCAAACACTCAACAGTCTCTTACTTGCTCTATCTTACTTGCGTAAGTGATAAAATTTTCTTTAACGAAAAAAAAATGTTGAATTCATGCAATTTAGCATCTGCAGTACAGTACATATGTGGAAATTTCCACTGAAGATTTGCAAACAAAGTTTTTGTGTGGAGTGTTTAGCTGATGAAATGTCAAAACAATGATAACGAGACGATTGAATTCGTAGAATTTAGTTTTTAATAGATAATTTTGGTCATGTACTTTAGTTAAACATGTCCTCCGATTGTACCGATTGTCTACTGAAGCCTATTATGATATTCCAATCGATTACAATGCGTAAGAAATGTGGTTTATACACTACGAAGTAGAGATTTCGATACAGACGACAAAGACCGACCAGCCAAAAATTTCGAAGGAAATGAATTTCGTGGCAATATACTCCATGAATATTATTGTAAAACTCTAGGCGATATACTGCTTGAACGCCGTAAAAATCTCATGACCAGTGTAATCAACACTAAAGTCATAATGCCAATGCTTAATATATTAGTGAAAACAGAAGGTGATGAAATACGGCCAGACGACTTTTGGTCGTCTGTTACGAATACAATTGATACATTTGTTAAGCGATTAATACCGTCGACAAAACACTTGCAATGTGTAAACGGCGTGGAAGCAATTATATTCCATCATTATAATACCGGCTTACATGTTACAAAACCTGCTAAGACCTGCTGTATAAAAAATAATGTTTTGAGACCGTGTCCGATCACTTGTATCAATTGGTGCAGAATGCTACCACTGAAATACGTTATAATAGTTGTGTACACTTTCGAGTCAAAAATTTAATTTTTAGATTCGTTTTGAGGACAAATCGAAAGTGGGTACTTTATGCTTAAAGTTGGTACTTTTTCATTCCTCAAATTACAAAAACCCAATACCCATTTTTTCTATTTTTGGTACTTTCTTATCCCTCTTCTTTAATCGTGGTGTAAAAGAACAGAATATGAAATCGAATTTCTGTGGCAAACACTTTTCTTGCAATTTATGTGTAAGAAATTTTAGCAATTTAAATTAACCGTCAACCCATTCATTAATATATGTACATATAAAAATTTTTGTATATACAAATGCATGAATGAATTGCAAGAGTATTAGAAACAGTATTAGAAACAACAACAATGGATGGATGAATGATACATAAACTTATTCGCACGTGCATACGAACAGCAACAACATCAACAACAACATTTCACACAAAATCAAATGAATGAAATAAATGTGTATGTGCGTGTAAACATCCAAACAAATATGTATTGATAGAGACTAGAATACTAGCAGAGTAGAATAAAACGAATAATAATAATAACAACAACAAAAGCAAAACAAAATTAGAGCAAAATACAAATAAGGATAGAGACACGAAACAAAACAAAAAACACTTGTTGGTTGTATCGCTAAATATACTGCATACTTACTTACATACAAACATATGTATGTATAAATGTATGTAAAAACCAAAGAGAAATGATAAATATAAACAAATATCCAAACACACTCTCGCTCGCTAGCCTGCTCGCTCATACTCAGCACACCGAACAACTACGATTAGAAGTAACAGTTGTATTTGAATATGTATTTGTTGGTATTTTTTTTCTTTTTGTTTATGTTTCTCTTTTTTTTGGGGGGAGGCAGGCGAGGTCGTTTGATGTTTGTTTTTGGACAATGAACTTGACACTTTTGTTTTTATTGCTTTTATTATCGTTACCATTATTGTTGTTGCTTTTCTTTCTAGCACGCTTCGAAATTTACATATTTTTATACACATATGCACCACTACTACGTAAAGCGAAAATAGTGTAAATTTGATTAAAATGTAGAAAAGGAAAATTGTGTGCCAACAGTTTGCATTTAAAAATTGCAGCTGAGAGACATTTATTTATTGACCGACACAATAATGAAACTCTAGCGTTTTTTTGTAAATATAGTAAAAATGTGATAGGCATTAAGAAATGGTATAAAGGCTGATTTTTTAATTCAATAAAAAGAAGTATAATATGTGTATCAATAAATAATACAGCGAATAAAACTAAAATTAAAAAAAAAACTGCTTATTAGAATAAGGAAACAATTTTAGGAGAAACTAATAAAATGCGATATTTGCCCAAAAATGTTTCAACGGAAGTAAAACAAAATACGATAAAATCGAATTACTCAAAAGGTTAATATTTATGAAGCTTTAGTACTCTGTATCTAGTGTTACAATTGGACCAAGTTACATGATATTAAAAGGAATCGATTTTGGTTGATGGACACAAAACGGATGAAGTGAAAACTCAACCCAGATGGTTTGTATAGTGTTTGTAGTAGCATTACATTGTTGTTAAACCAAGAACTCAAACTTTGAATATTGTTAAGGTAGATAGGTTAAGATATGAAGGGTTCATGGAAAACCAAATTCATAAGCAAACAATTTTAACTACAACCAAAAAAGACTTTACACTGGTACGGATTTTAAAATTTTAATCATTACATTTAGGTTTAATATGAGTTTAACTGTCTACATTTCCAAACTTGTTTTGATTGTAGTATTACTTTAGTGCAGTTGGTACAGGCGTTGCATATTTAGAATTCGTAAAATGCTTTTCCTGGTTCTAATACAGATTCGCCACCATATTTTATGGTATCAAACATGACCTTTTCCTACTGTCTACGTTCAATATATTGAAAACAATAATAACATTATTTATTATCAAGAAGTTTATCTATGTTGTTAGAGAACAAAATTTGTTTCTATTTTCTTTATTTTATCAACTAAAACTGACTATTAAATTCTCATAATATTGGCGATATTTTTAAAACTGAGATGTAGACGACTCTGTCCTAAGCACGCTACATATGAATGTATGTATGTAGTATGTGTGTACGTAGTGAGAGGAATAGTATTTTTTGTACATAAACAGTTTCTGTTGCAGTTGTTGTTGTGTCAATGGATGCACGTTGTTTTTGATTTTCATGTTATTGGCGCTACACAAACACATACAGAAAACTCATTCATTCATCCATATGCGTGTTTGCTAGATTTAAATGTTTTTTACTTTTCTATTTTGCTCTTTTTTTTTTTTAACCGGCATAAACAAATCGCAACGAATTGAGATGTAAAAACAAAAACAAGAATAACGCCAATGGGTTGATTTGATAGGAAACCCATTTACTAGAAATGTTAATTAATTTAAAACAATTCTCAGAGACATTGATAAAAATATATGTTTGAAATTATGAAATATGAACTTTAAATATATTTTTTCCATTCGTTATTTTTTTTTTTTTTTTGCATTTCAATTAAGATTTAATTCAATAAGGAAGTCAATTGTGACGAAAAAAAAATTAAATTGCATTTTTTATTAACAATTTATTACTCACCTGCCTGCCTTGTGGTGTGTTGCTGTTGTTGTATATATTTTTATAACAATTAATATGCTTTCAATTAAAAATATTTAAACAAAAAAATTTGTTTAACAAAAATTTTTTTTTGTTCAGCAGCTGTTCATACACTCACTCACTGTTCGTTTATAATAAGCAAAATTTAAATTAACAATAATCAAAACGATTCTTTTTATTTTATTTTTGTTTGTTTTTGTTTTTTTTTTTTTTTTGTTATTTAATAATTGCAAAATGAATGAAATGATATGAATTTTTATTTTTGTTTTATTTTCGGTAGGGTTTTAAATTTAAAATTCGAAAATATTTATTTACAAAACAAATCATTGCTGGTCAGAGTCATTAAACCCGGAAATGTTAAAAAAACGGTTATTTTCTTATAAGATGCGTTTTTTTATAATACGTAATATTGTTGTTGTTGCAGGGTAATTAAATATTTTGTTTTGTAAATTATTTTTAGCCATTTATGTAAATTTTTTGTTTCATATTTTCTTAATTTATTATCTATTCTGCTGTTTTTATTTTTATTTTCGTTTTTTTTTATAATATTTCCTCTTTAATTTTTTTCGATCTTTTTGGAGCTTTAATATGCTCAGTTGTAATTTTTTTTCTTTTTATTATTGTCACTCGTAATTTTTATGTTTTTCATATTTCCGTTTTAACTTAAAACACACAAAAAACACGGTAATTTTTTTACTTCTTTCACATCCATTTCTTTTTTCTACTGTAATTTATTTCTTGTTTTTTTTACTTCTGCATACGTTTTTTTAACTCGTAACAAGTGTTTTTGTTTATGTTTCTCTGTAGAGATTGTGCGGAAGTGCTGGATCCGTTTTAAGCAACCGTTACAAACCACCGCAAATAATCAACTGATTTTAAGTATCCAATTGGAGTTGTGTTAATGTTTGTGTTTAAGAATTTTTGTTAGTGCAAAGATGGCGTTAAATTTGACAGAGAAAAGAATTACATATATATACATACAAGTGTGTGTGTGTTTGTGAGAGAGAGAGAGGAAGAGTGAGTAAACAAAAGTAGATAATGCAGTGGCAAATAATAACAGAGAACAGCTGATTGGAAAAAGTTGCCAGATTAACAAAATTCGATTTCGGCTTTTAGCGATTCTTCTGCTGCACCAAAAAAATTACTCGTAGCAATAAATATATTCATTTAATAAATGTAGTAAAACAAATTCATTAATTTTGCATATAATTGAAATTGAATTAGTTAGAATGATGGCACTTGATTCCAATACGTAACGTTTAGACGGTAACATATTGAAATTACGTCTCGTCGAACATATTGATTAAAATAAAACATGTGGAATCATTTTCCCTAATTGTCAAGTTTAAAATTTGTGATCCCGTTGTCAATAGAATTGAATGCACAGTGAGGAATATGACAGACGAAAGGCAAACCTCTGAGTTGCAATTAGGAAAATAATGTAGCTTTATGTTTTCAGGGCTCTTTTTATTGTATTTTATGAGTAGGAACTACAATATGTACACTTTTCAATTTAGATTATTCAACAAAAAGAATCACAAATAAATTGTTTGAATATTAAACCGAGATATTCTTTAAAATGAAATTCATGGTCAAAATCACACATTATATCGCAATTATCAAGAACCTTTCAAATTTAATTCTGTTATTGTTAGCCAAAATCGCTTACTACTTACAAATACTCTATTGTCCACATACCTTTTATATAAATTTCCATTTCATTATATAAAAAAAATCATTGTGGCAGGAGTTTTACTAATTGGTTTGCATTTCCGAAATCTTCTCTTCCAAAATACTTACAATATTGACATTTATGTATTCGGTAATCTGCAAACATAGATATTAATTATAGTTTTATTAAGAATTTTAATCATTTAAATAATTTTTTCCTGACTTACAGTCATTTTTAGTTCAAAGTTATTATCACCAGAAATATTTACTTTCAGTAGACCGGTTAACTTTTCCGAGAATTTTTTTAACTTTTCCAATTCTCTTTTGGTGTACGAAAAATAATTACGATAACCAGCCTTTTTTAAATCATCGTTTCTGCCAAAGACCACAGAATTTATAAGAAAACCCAGGCATTGTACAAGTATATAAACAATGCCTATATTACCTTCCGTTTGCAGCATTTCATCATCTAGTTCGTTGAGCATTTTCATAAGTTCACCAAATTCATGGAAACAACACATTTCTGTTTCCGTTTCGGTGATCTCGCAAAGCACTGTCCACACCAGACAAATAGCAATGGCCCGACCAGTTTCGCTTGCCAACGAGATAAGATGGCTTAATGTTAAAATGTTAAACACAAAATCAATAGAATCCTTTTGGAAGGTGTTCCAAAGGCTCTTTGTAGCCATATGAATCTGTTTATATAGCAAAGAAAATACATTTAATTGGCAATTGATGTGTTTTCGTTAAACACTTACATGCATGGGACTTAAGGTGTCCACATATTGAAAACTTTTTTGCAAAAACTGTGAGCGCCATTCTAGGTTTTCTGGCGTTGCATTCACATAATAACACATGCAGGCGGCGACAAAAATATTGGTAATTTCATCAAGGTTCAAATCATTGTTTTTTAAAAGTGCAATGAATGTTTTGCAAATCTGTTCAAGTGTTAAAGTAATATTAAAATTCGATTGGCGATAATTAAAAACTTAAACATGTACTACATACCTCCTCAATATCTTCAGATCCCTCTAGAAAGTCGCACCTTTCGGCTAGGCAAGTTTGTGCTATAAATCCCTTTAAGTTATCCAAGCTAAAAGGGATCTCGATGATCAGGTACATGCCATCGTTTTTTACCTTAAATTCGTTAGACTCAAGCGCCAAATTTTCCATCTTTTGCAATATCCCTGCAAATATTAACAAACAAAACAACAAAATTGTTTATTTTTGCGCTATTCACGTAACAGTGCTGCCTGATTTTTGAGTTTTGTTTATTTTTGAGGTAAACATTTTAACGTTACCATATGAAAACACATGGGTTGTCACTTTCATTACTTTTGTGTTTATGGGATTTCATGCCATTAATATACTGGAGCAAAAAAAAATAATTCTTCTAATATAACATAAAATTAAATAAAAGTGCATAAAATTACAAAGATTCTAAAATAAATACGTCATTCAAATGGATTAGAAAAATCTATTCTTAGAATTAAAATATTCACTTGCCACATATTAAAATAATAATCTAATTAGTTATATTATTCTTTAGTTTAAAACTTGGTAGCTCTGTTTTTCAAAGATTGCTTTACGTTCCATGTACTTTCATATTGTAAATAATTTTACCGTCTAATGCCATAAGTACAACATTAAAATTTAACGGTATATTCCGAAATATGAAAAATATTAAGAAAATGTTCTAAGTTTAAAGAATAATAACAACGCTTAAGCTCCAATCAAATTAAAGATCAAAAGTTTATCAATGGCTGGATGGTTGGGACCACTAGCGAACACCATTTGATTATACAAATCAGCCCCGCATCAATCAGTAAGAAGAGTACAAACTAAAAAGTAGCAGCAGTGAAATTGTTGTAAGTAAAAAATTAAATTAAATAACGAAAAATTAAGTAAAGAATTACGTTTTTTATTTTCAGTAGTAATTATGATGCATTTATCGTTTCGGCAATTAATACCAACCACTGTTGGTAACAGAGCAGCTGTTCAAACTCTATATCAGTCTAGATATTATAACAGTGTTGAGCGCAAAACAAAAAATACTGGAATTACAAGCAGCAATCGTTTATCGAACGTCGCAGATACTGGTCTATCGTTAGCGCGTGGTTTACATCAAGGAATATTTGCTGCCCAATATTCTACAGTAAGTTTTCGATCTACATACATTCAAATGCTACAGTATTTTTATTAAATGTTTATTAATTAAAGTAATGAGTGTAAAAAAATATTTATGGTATGAATGTGTAAACTTGTTCAGTGAAAAAACACTCAGACTAGTCTCAAGGGAGTGACTTTTTTTTTAATATTTCCATATATATCTGATATCAAAATCTAGTGCAATAAGTATAACTATCGTGGTTATTAAAAAGTAGTCACGTTTATTAATTTGTTTATTTAAAAAGAGCATAAAATATTAAGTTTAATTGAAGATCGTTTAAACTGTCGCATCTGTATGTGCGTTTTTATGTAGAAAAACATGTGCGTGCCTACGTTAAAAGTGATGCCATATGCTTGTGTATTGTCTTATTAAAAAAAAGAACGAAACGAAAAACGAATTATTTCAAGTTAAAAGTGTTTGTACCAAATTTAATGAAAATTATAGTCTGAATTCCAAGTGGATTAACGTTTGATTAATGCTGAATTTACTCTTGTACTAGGACACTGTTACATAAATTTTTTACATGCTTATGTACGTAAATATGTATATAAAATGTGATACAAATTTTGTCTCGATACAGAAGTACTGAAAATATGGTATATGCAGACGGTATTTTCATTTCGAGTTCTTTTTTCCAAATACAAATTAAATCCAATTTGGCATGGAAATATATTACGTATGTTGCACACATTTATATTCATTGGATTGTATAGGATTTATGGATGAGGAACTTACATATGTACACCAGGAAAATATCCCTTCGAGCACGTTGATGTGATTCGATTTTGTTTCGTGGAATGTTCATTGAAGCACAACGTGGGTAATTCCACTTCGAAATTTATCTTTTGAAGTTTCTAAAATACTAAAAGTCTATGCAATGTTAAAACGGAATTACATTTTCGCGTCAGATTGTAGTATGACTACCTCTTCGCTATTCCTGTGGTCCCAAGAAAGTTGAAAATGATACATGCGAGGAAAATCTCGTTTTATATATAGAAGTGTATCTGAAAAAAATTGAGAAAGTGCGTTAAAATATTTATTGCAAAATTAAAGATACTTATTCGGACGAGCCTAAGATCGTTTGTTATATGTATGCAGGCGCTTATTGATTATTGATAACTATTTAAAATATATTTATTGGAGAAATGGGATTTCACTTAAATATCGTTTCGTTAGTAGAGTGTGATAGAATCATAACTTAAATTGGAATAAGTCGACTTAGGCTATTATTGCTTGGGACCACAGATATATTCAACCTAAGTCAATGAACGTAAGGTTCAATTTACCTAACAATTTTAACAATAGTTAACTAATATCAATGACTTGCAATCTTCTTACACATCGAGGTATTACTGTAATTTAAAATATCAATAAAACAGAATATTGTATAAATAAATTATTGACAACGATATATTCAAGATGTCTATTCAATTCAAGAAGTCAATAACATTCCTTGGTAACAAAAAATTAAAAATCATATGTATGTTGTACAATATACATGCATATATGCATGTATGTATGTATGTAAGGAAATGTATGCATTGGCAATATCATGCATCATTTGTTTACTCAAGTTGCATGCGTAAGAATAAAAAATGGTTTACGATAAAGAATATTCCTCATAAACAAATAAAGGAAATAAATTAAAGCATTTTTAACTACATATTAATTTTTAAATACAGTTTGGATTTTTTAATAACAATTTTTTATCTAATTTTTATTTTAATTTTTATTTGAGTTTATTTAATACTTTAAAGGACATAGGACTATCTCTAATAAATAATTAGTTTACTTTAGCAAGACTTAGGATGATTTTTTCATCTATCGTGGTCCATATGTTTATGTACCTATTCTCTGATTATTTTCAATACGTAACGTATATTTCGTATCGTACTATAGTCGCGACTCTTAAATAATAGATAAGAGTTTTCTTCAAAATCATAACCGATATTGTAGTAGTATAATGTTTAAGAAAATAGTTACTTAGATGTTAAAGTATTATGTTAAAAAATTATTTTTAGTAATACATAATTAATTTTAAAATAATTAAATTTTTTTTAGTAATTTTCAGCTAAAGACGTAACGAAAAACTATAAAATATAAATAAAATTTAGTGATGAATAGGAATTAACTTATTTGCCTTTGCTAGATTATTTCTTCATTGCTGTTTTCATATCGAAAATGCATTTGTATTGTCATTTTGTGGCGGGCCAATATCTAGGTGCATTCAATAGGGTTTCGATCCGATGTTCGATTATCTGAATATTTTTAGGGCACATCCCTTCTCTTAAAATGTTTTTGTAATTGAACAAATTTATTAGCGAAAAAGGACAAGTCAACTCAAGTACGCCACTGCAGCACACTTTTTCTCAAGACATTAATTTCGTATGATTGTTCCATTTTACCAATAGTTTTTGGCATCACCTATCGTATAAAGGTTAAACTTTTAGTGCTCTTGTTACCAAGCCGAGAAAGTCTTAATTAAGTTGCTTTTGGCACCGGCAATTCTGCACTTGTCTCTCTCAGAAAACTTGTTTGGAGAAGAAAGTCCTCATTTGCTTTTACCATGTTTTCATAATTTAACCAAATTCTTAACAAAATGAGGATTCGGTTAAAAATTAGAAAAAACAGCGCTACTTGTTCACATTTTTAAATTTAAAAGTACTCAATAATCGTTTCAAAAATATTGATTTTAAACGTACTAATGTTACATTGTCGCTAAAGGGAAAAATAAAGATATACGTAACGTAATACATCATTCAATGATAATGTAATCAGCTTCTTGCTAATTTCAAAACCTGAATCATAAAATTTTTTAATAATTTTTGAAACTGCTGATTTTTTAAGTTTATATTTATCACAAATTGATTTTTATTTTATTAAATCCCGCGTTAAAATCGTTTATTATTCCAATTTTTAATCGCTTTTATTCTAATTTTTAAGTCTGCACTTATCTTCACGTTCGCAATTTTTAGTAATTGTATGTGCAAAAAAAACTGAAAAATTATTGATAAAAAAAAGTAAAAAACAATAAATTATGTTAATCATAAATTAATTTTATTAATTGTTTTATGTAGATATTTTTTCTTAGTCTCTTTTCGTGCAGAATCATAAAAGTTTCCATTTTTTTAACACCGAAAAAGTGAATAGTTTTAATATATATATTTTTTTTTAATTTCTGAATTATAAAGTTTTTTAATATTTTTAAATTACACTAAATGATAATAACAGTGCATATTAATAAAATGCACAAATATTTTGCCAATTCCTTAAGAAGGTTTTTAAATTTTCTTCAGATTAGAATACTCAAATGAAATTTCAAAAAAAGTTTTCATTGTTTTGTCAAACACTGTATGTATGTATGTATGTATTTTAAATGTTGATGAGTTTTTTTTTATAAATAAATGGTTTAAATAAAAAAGAACCACTGAAATATTTGAAATATGTATATTCCTTTAGAGATTAAAAATTAAAAAAGAAAATAAATCTGGTTTTCAGGTGGCGCGATTGTATGTTTTGAGAGATTATACATATTTAATTAATTAATATTTGTACTAAGATTATTGCATAATTTTTCTTTTTTATTGCTAATTGACCCGACCTCCCATTGAAATTTGATTATTGGATACTGGATGTTTTTTAACTTTTAATCGTATTTGTTTGTGAAATATGGCATGGAAACGTTCTGCATAGCATTGATAAGACGGTTTTTTTCTTTTATATTTCTAATCAAACATAAAATAAATTCTTATCAAATTTATAAAAATAAAATTAAAGAAACGAAAAAGTAAAAGTATTTTCTAAACTGTATTCAGTTCCACTTTGCACTGAATACTAATTGCAAAAACACATACAAATAGATACAAACAAGTTTATATTAAAAAAAAGACGACTTTTAAGGTATAAAAGAAATTGTAAAAAAAGATTTAAAAACATATAAATAAAATATAAATAAATTACCATAATGAATTAAATAAATCACTGTCAGTGTAAATATGAAATAAGAAAATATGTATTTTATATTCATGCTGTTTCCAGCCTACTTACTATTTATTGACGTCGTCGTTATCTGTCTGAAAATTATCAAGGACTGAAAATGAATGTAACCTCTGATCTTAGATAGAGGACTTGTTATTTATGGTTCCCTTCCTTTGCTTTATTATTGTTGTAATTATTATTTTTATTTTTGCAAATTGTAATTGTTTACAATAATACAAATTTGTAAAAACTTGTAAAAGCAATAAATATTATTTAACATGATGGAAAAATTGCATTGACATTCATAAACTGGTATTTGCATAGTAAAGAACTGCAAATTAATAAGTGCTCCAAGCAACAAAAAGAAAAACTCTGCTTTTAATAATCAAGAATAATTTTTTTTTTTTTCATAAAATCATTAAAGAATGGCTACTAAAGTACTTGAATTCTTTTCTTCTTATAATTTAAAATAAAAGTTTTTTAATTTGAAATTTTTAATTTTAGAAAATGTCTGGAAATTCGAAACTGTTGAAGGCGTCCATTACGGAACTCGATCCCGAATTGTTGGACATGATCAAGGATGAGAAACAACGTCAAACTAAGAGTTTGGAAATGATTGCCAGTGAAAATTTCACTTCACTGGCCGTTTTAGAATGTTTGGGCTCATGCTTGCATAATAAATATTCCGAAGGTTTACCTGGAAAAAGGTAAGTTTTAAAAATTAAAATTGCCTCTTTTAATGTCAAAAGTTTATCTCACTTGAAACCTGTGGACAAGAGATAATCGATTTCTTAGATAATTTTCAAATTTAGTAGACACTTTCAATATACTTATCAATAAATTTTTCATATAATTTACTTTTAGATACTATGGTGGCAATCAATTTATTGATAAAGTTGAATTGTTGGCCCAAAAACGTGCCTTAGAAACCTTTAATCTCAACCCCGAGGAATGGGGTGTTAATGTACAGCCCTACTCCGGTTCTCCAGCAAATTTCGCTGTCTATACTGGTCTTTTGCAACCTCATGATCGTATCATGGGTTTAGACTTACCCGATGGTGGTCATTTAACTCATGGCTTTATGACTGCTACCAAACGTATTTCTGCCACTTCCATATTCTTCGAATCAATGCCTTATAAAGTTGACGCTAAAACTGGTCTCATCGATTATGACGGCTTAGAAGCCAATGCTAGATTGTTTAAACCTAAAGTTATTATAGCTGGTGTATCCTGCTATTCGAGATGTTTAGATTACGCACGTTTCCGTAAGGTATGCAATGACAATGATGCCTACTTGTTCGCTGATATGGCTCATGTTGCTGGTCTTGTGGCAGCTGGTCTTATTCCTTCTCCCTTTGAGTATGCTGATGTTGTGAGCACTACGACCCACAAGACCTTGAGAGGTCCTCGTGCTGGTGTTGTATTCTTCCGCAAGGGTGTGCGCAAAGTTAAACCCAATGGCGATAAAGTCATGTACGATTTAGAAGATCGTATCAATAATGCCATTTTCCCTGGTCTACAAGGTAATTTGTAAAGATTTTTATAACCATGATAACTTATTTATTATCAAATCATTATTATGTTAATAGGTGGACCACACAACAATACAATTGCCGCTATTGCTACAGCTTTCAGACAAGCTAAATCTCCTGAATTCAAAGAATATCAAACACAAGTCATTGCCAATGCCCGCCGTTTGTGTGATGGTTTAATTAAGAGAGGTTATAGCATTGCAACTGGTGGTACTGATGTGCATTTGGTATTAGTCGATTTGCGTAATGTTGGCTTATCCGGCTCTCGTGCTGAATACATTTTGGAAGAAGTTAATATTGCTTGTAACAAAAACACTGTACCTGGTGACAAATCCGCCATGAATCCTTCAGGTATTCGTTTGGGAACCCCAGCTTTAACTACACGTGGGTTGGTTGAAAGTGATATTGACGTTGTGGCCGAATACATTGATGCTGCTCTTAAGATTTGCGCCGAAGCAGTAAAGCTTTCCGGACCAAAATTGGTTGATTTCCAACAGACTGTTCATAACAATCCAGATATTCAAGCTAAAGTACAAGCTTTACGTGCTCAAGTCGAAAAGTTCAGTGAAAAATTCCCCCTTCCTGGTTTCGAAGAATATTAGTAGACTCTTTTTAGTTGTAAGAAAAAAAATCTTTTTTTAAATAAAATCCAACAGTTGTAAAAACTATTTCCTTTTATTTATAATATATGGTATATACAAATTATTTATTATTTTTCGTTCCTTTAAGGAACATAGGGTTGTCATCTAGAATTTCCACGTATGCTATTTATTTGTTTTTCTTCAGTTTCATTCAAGTTTTTCTCCATCTACTGTAGTAGGTCCATTTGTCGTTGCCTAGGAACAACGCTATCAGTGAACATTTATTGGATGTAGTGATAAGGAACTTTTTTGCTGAATAATTCCTATTTTGTCTAAAGAGTTTGGGCTGACTAACCTTTCTATGATAATCGCTGTTGATATCATTCCATTGGGGCGGAGAAGCAAGGGCCAAGGGGCTTCCAAAAAGTTTTACTTGGGAAAGGTTTCAGCCTAATAATTTTATAAATTCGAAAATTGTGATGGCAATTTGTTCACCTTCTCCTGGGTTTACTTTTATTGGCTTTTATTAGAATATAATTAAATACTCTATAATCTACTCCATAAATTCCATTTTAATGCACTCCTTAGTGGGTTTCATGTCACGATGAAATCTTGAATTATGCGTCGATAATGACCATTTCGTTTTGAAACTTTTATGGCACACCGAGCAGTCGAATTCCTTGCCCATTATTTTCGAATGCTTCGAAGCAATATGACGACGCAGAGCATTGGGCGAATTTAATTTTCTTTTGCAGATTTTACACAATAAATATTTGCCTAAAATGAAAGAATGAAATTTCGTAAAATAATCAGAACCATGTACAATAGTTTTGTTACAAAATCTTTAAGATATTTCATCATTGTTTTTCTTCATTTTACTTTTATATTTCCAAGACATTATTTTTAATGAATAATAAAAAATATTCAAAATTTTAGAGGATCATTGCTCAAAGTACCTATCATTTTCACATAATTTACGACTGGATAACGTCCGTCAGTACTAGAACATTTTCCTTGTTCCACCTACAACCCTTCGGTAATCGGATAATCCCTAATTAACATCTGGGACCCTTGGTTCAGTCCTTGATTGGATCTTGAAGCATAGTAGAGGATATTGTAAACCATAGAGGATAACGTAAACCATAGTATACATTGCGTTTCTTAGGATAGCCGTTTGCCTTTTGAATATCTGACGGTGTTTAGTTAAAGTTTATAATGAACTTTTTGATGATTTTATTTTAATTCTTTGGAATTTATTTTCTTTGTTTCATAAAACATTCATTTTTATAAAATCAGTAATAAATATTATACATATATATTGATATATATATATTCAATTCTAGATTATAGTGGTTATCCCCACATAAAGATCTATTATCCAACGTAGTTGGTAGAAAGAGAAAATATTATATTAAACAATAATAATATATTAATTTATCTTCAAATATTTCACTGAACTAACTAACTATTATCAATACTTTATAATACTTAAATAGAAGAATTCATTTTTGTTTTTCTTTAAAATTTATAATCAATTTGTATTTTTCGTTTGAAATGGCATGTTTATATATGTACATACACTGCTGTTCAATAAAATAGATTCACCGTTATCAACATCTTGCAATTAATTAACGAAGAGTCACGCTTCAAATTTTTGAAATGTATCGGAATTATATTCATAAGAGGCCAGTAAACAAAGTGCAATTACTTATTTACATTTACTCCCTTGCATAAGAGATGTCTAGTAAACTTTTCGGAGAGCAGGTGAATCTATTTTTTTGAACAGCAGTGTATGTATAAAAAAAAGAAGAAACAAATTCTTAACACGTTTACCACAAAATATGTACTCAATCTACTTCAAAATTCTTAAGGATATTTTATGTGAATTATAAAAATAAAATTTTAAACAAATTTATAATAAATGAATAAAAAACCTAAAATTTTCATATTCCGATAATAGATTATCTTTAATAGATTACATTATGTATTTTTATATTTCTATACGTATACGTATTATGCTACAATGATATACATAATATGTATATGTATGCTATATATATGTATATAGTATTTATTTACAATAAACTACTTAAAACTTATTTGTAATATTTGTTGTGGTTTATTTCACAATTTTATCATTTTGTAAAAAATGTGTGAGTGAGGTTTTTTAAATATTTTGTAAAACAATATACATATGTGTAGAAAAAGTGCGTGCTTTTTCCAATTTAAAAGAAAAAAGACACAAATTTTAAATACACATCGATTAAAGTTCTATTCATTCATTGCGATCGTTTGTTAATTGTATGGCAACTAGCTTCTTAGGATGAAATATTTACATTCTTTAACTATTGATCAGTTTTCCGTCCTAAGGGCCAACTTTTGTTCATGTGAAATGCGTATATGCTCGCGTAGACTGTATTTGTTTTTGAAATTCTTATTACACAATTCACATTTACGCGGTGGTTGAGGTGTGTGCTGAGTACGAATATGTCTCCAAAGATTAACTGTTGTTATAACCATTTTGCAAAATTGACATTCTGTCCATTTATTATTGGGCAAATCTAAAAATATACAGAAAGGAAAAATGAAGAAACAACCAACAACAACAAAATAATTGATTTAAAAAAAAATTTTTTTTTGGTTAAACTTTTTTCCCAATTAAATTCTTTCAGATGAATTGTATTCAGTTGTAAAAAGGTATAAAACTTTGAAATTGTCTAACACACAAACATACTAATAAAACAAAAGCAAAATTATTGTCAAAAAAAAAAAGAGAAAAACAAATAACATAAATTGGCAAGCTTCTTTACTTTGGAGACATATTCGTTGTTAAACACAAAGATAGTATTCATTTAAGATTTCTATGCATATATACATACATATATAGATGTATGTATGTCTACAACTACTATGTGAATTAACAAAAAAAAAAATAGTTACGCACCTACAGAAATAATGTCTGTCTTGAATATGTATGCACATGTATAAACCAATAAATAATTAAAATAAAGCAAAGAAATAAAAATAGAATTAAGACTAAATATTGTATAATAAAAGTACACTCAATACAAAATGAAAGAAAGAAAAACAAACAATTTGATTACTGACCTGTTGAACTGACTTTATTTTCCGTCTTAATTGTAGTCAAAACATTTGAACTTGAGGTTGTTGTATCATCTAATTGTGTTTGGGAAGTATTCGTCGATGTTGTGGTAGGATTTAATAGGCGGCCTAAGGGTTAATTTCATAGAAATAATTACTTTATGGAATTTGCAATCATATTTTCGTTAAAATTACCCATTTCGAGTGTTATTTCAGAGTTATCTCCCTGATGAAATTTTTCCTCTATTTCGGATTCTGTTAATATTTCGTATTCGGATGGGTATTGTGTAACATTTTGACCACTATTTGCCGAGTCTTGATTATTTCCTGTTGTGCCCTCCGTATCCGAAAGACGGTCATCAACTTCGCTTACAATATATTCGGGTATGTCCATTTTTATGGTTCCTCTTAAAAGTGTCATATCTGCAGCTGGAAATGGAAATATTATACACATCACTAAATGCATGATATTTATAAAATTAATGATTTTTGTTTTTTAACGGCTATTATTTTCGGAAAGTAATTTCTTAGTAATTGTTTTACTAAGAGCTGATTCAAATAAAGGAGGAGGGCTTTGAAACTTTTTAGTCTTTCGTCTGATCAAAATGCCGTTAAGAACTAAAATTATTTCTTACTCTTTACAATGGTCTGTTCATCCACCGCTTCAGTTGTATAAATGTTGTCATCATCATCGGAGAAAGTAATTTTACGTTTTTTCATTGAGTTGGTAGTAGCTGCCGGCAGTGTTACAATATTTGCACTCAATTGTGTGGGTTGTGTAGTGACTTGCACTTGCTGGGTCTGTGATGATTGTTGCTGTTGTGTTGTGTGATGCTGTACTTGATGCTGCACCTGGATCTGCTGATGTTGCTGGTGCTGTGTATGATGTGTTGAGGCCGTAGTCACTTGATGTTGTGTAGTTGTGGCAGGTGAAGTGTTTTGATGAACTTGAATGTGCTGAATTTGTGTTTGAACATGATGTTGCTGCTGATGTTGTTGCTGCTGTGGAACGGATCCGGTCTGAGTTTGGGTTTGCAATTGGGGTATTTGTATTTGTTGCGTGGTAGTGGTCGTATGCAGCAGGGGAATATCAATCGTCTGAGTAGCTGTGGAATCATTTACAGCACGTATTGTACTGGGTATGGATTTCATTAGTTTATGTTCTTCTATAATGGGTGTAGGCGGCTTTGGTTTCTCCTTTTCTTCGGCTGTCAAACCTTGGACAGCTAGCAGTTCAGCCGTTTGCAAAAACGATTGTAGAGCTTCTTGTTGCACATTTACTTCACCCTAAAACAATAATTTTAGAATACAAGCAATTAGCCTGTTCAACATTTTGCACTAACCTGATACATAAACTCTATAATGGAATTGAGATCTTCATATTTAATGAATTTAAATATAATCACAGGATGAGGATGGGGATTTTCGGTAAATATTTCCTTGAAATATGAACTACATGCCGACAAAACCACTTTGTGGGCCCTAATTTTACGGCCGTCGCATAGTAAACTGACATCGACAAAATCATCGTTCACCCGATGATTGTCCAGGGCATATGTTAAATGGCGAAAATAGTTATTCCAACGTAAAGAATACTGTTGAGGTGCTGACATTTTTGTAGTATTTGATGTTTTCCCAACTTGAAATATAAGCAATGCTCATCTACTTGATTACCATTGATATTTAATCGAATTTCTTTCTCTAAATCCAATTAAAACACTAGATTTGCACACAAAAACAAATTCGTTTTTTTCTTTATTTTCAGAGTGAGACTCCGTTGGACTGGCTTGAATTACACAGCCTTAAATATAACCACAATTATGTTATAAATTTGCAATAACGTTGTGTTGTAATATATTCTATTTCACATCTTATAACGGAAGAAAAATCTTTTAATCGCAAATTCTTAATTAATTTTGTTTATTTTGGTTTTTTTTTACTGCAAGAAGTTTTTCTGACTGAAAAATTCTCTATGTACGCTTTAAGCTAAAGTGATGCCAAGTTCATGTCAAAGTTCTTAATATCTGTCATAATATAAAATTAAATCGCTACTGTCCGCAGTAAATACACGCCATATTCTCATTGAATTGATTTTAAGGCACACAGTGTTGTATTTGATATAAGAATTAGGTTTAAAGATATTTATTATGTTTTATTCTGCCTTTTATTAACAGTTGAGAATAAAAAATTTTAAAATGAAAACATTTTATGCATTATATTTTACATATAAAAATATATTTATGAATTTTGGATTTTTAAATCAATTATTAACCACTTTATAAAGATTTAATGCAGCTCCCACCGGTTGCCAATCGTGATATCATTTCTTCCTGTCGTTATAGTTTCTACTACTACGAGGGTGGTTAAAAAATGTCTTATTTAATAAGTTAAATATTCTTAAATTTACTTGTACTTTTTTTTATAACTTTTATTAAAGAAAATCTTAAATGTTTTTTATTTAACAATTTTTTGATTGCATTGAGTACAATGGACTGAGTACAATGTTAACCTTTTTTCCAATTAGAATATTAGCGTTTTTTTTTCTCTTGAATATTTTAATATTGAATTCAAAGTCCCTTAATTTCAAATAATTAAGCTTTTTATATAATTTTCAAAAAATTTTAGCTTTTTTTTATTAGTTTTGTACAATTTGGATGTTGTTGCCATATACAGTGCTGTTCAAAAAAATAGATTGACCTGCTCTCCGAAAGGTTTACTAGACATCTCGTATGTAAAGGAGTATGTATATGTAAAAAAGTAACTGTATTTTGTTTACTGACCTCATATGAATATAATTCCGATACATTTCAAAAATTTTATGCGTGACTGCATTAATTAATTGCAAGATGTTGATCATGGTGAAGCTATTTTATTGAACAGCAGTTTATAATATAATTGAAATTTTATTTACTTAATTATTAAACAGGGAAATATTCTTGAATATAACGAAACAAAAACTTTCCAATTAAAATTACGCCAATTATTTGTATAAGATAATGAAGAATCAGAAAAACTTTGAGACGTAACTTTGCCTGGCTGCTTGCCTCTCGTGGTTCATTAAAAAGGAACTGTTTTGCTCCACGTATCCCATTTATTAAAAATTCACGATGTTCTAAATTCGAATAGCATAAAAAGCTTAATTTCTTGCTGAAATCATGAAACAGAAAAATTAGTCGAAATATTAAAATTTATTTCTATATTGCCTCACAGGTCCTCAGATGGTATAATATTTTCCAAAGCCATGAAGTTATCATTGCTAAATTTCCATTCAGTTGTCATGAATACGTAAAGAGCCATATTGGCGGCGTGGATACGTCGTTGCAATTTAAGAAGGCTTAAATATTGAGAGCCAATGAAAGCATTTATGGACATTAACATTTAGAATATATAATAAAAATATAAAATACTTACAATGGTTTTTGCTTCATTAAACGTAAAAGAGTATCAACTATTATGGAAAGTCCAATTTGCAAAGTGAAAAACTAAATTATAAAATGATTACATCAAAAAAAAATCCCATTAAATTATTTGTTAATAATATACCCTTATAAGATGCCATACGGCACATCTGGTTATACTGCCGCCTGGTAGCCATAAACATTTTTCTATAGGATTGTTACGTATTTCCTTTTTACCCAATTCTATAACTTGTCCAATTGATATGCTATTGATAGATGAATTTGCACAATTAATAACTTCCACTTCGTCTTTACTTTGGTTATTGTGGATTCGATTAGATAGTTTATAAGCGGCAATTAGCAGACTTCTAGCGGTTACATCAACCGGTATAAGATCGTTTATCACATCAGGATCGCCATGGTTTGTGCGTAGAATACCAACACCACATGCCATCAGCATACCTATTGGCCCATTGAAATTATCAACCCAACCGGGTGTAGGCTCTTCAATACTCGACACAACTGAAAATTGGAAACATTTTTACGCCTCTCTTTACTATTGATCTAAATATGTACTGTAATGTTAAAATACCTATAGATGGTCTAAAGACCATTACTGGCAATTGATGACGATAGTCATTTATTATATGCTCAGCCATACTTTTCGTAAAGGTATATGTGTTTGGTTGATCGGAACTATATTTTGAAAAGAAAATATTTAAAGTTTCAACATCGTATGTTTCAGCCAATTTAATTGAGGTACGCCAATCAGCATACGCCGGATATATCTGTAATTTGAATTAAATATGTAGTATATTTATCAGATTATAATACAAATTCTTATAAACAAGACATTCGATATTTTAATCAGATAATCCGAATATCTGAATACATATAAAATATGTACATATATTATGTACTAAAAAACTATTGAAAATGTCTTTCTACCCTCTCCAATAATTGATTACATTTTAAAACACGAATATTTTATATTCAAGATATAGTCTGTTCTAATTGTATGGGGTATATTTTGTCTTTTATTCTTTCTCAGCAGTTCAACGGTTAATCTATTATTTAAATAACACACTTTAAGTAGAACATTAATATATTTTTTCAATGAATATTTATAGAGAATTAAAAATCAAATTCATTTATACATTCTAGACATTCTATACACTCTAGTAAATTGATTTCGCTGCTTTAGTAATTATTTCGTCGACAAAATTTAAAATTTTTAAGTTTTTAAGTTTGGTATTAAATTTCAAACGCAAAAAATATTTAAAATTGTAATTAATTATGACGTCGTACATAAGTATGTAATTCAACTTACCTTTTCCTCTACATATTTTCTATCCGGATTTGAGTATGTTGTTGATATATGCACAAATGCTTTTAAATGTTTTAAATTCATTGCAATTTTTATTAATTCATGAGTACCGCGCGTGTTCAACAAGATGGCCGATCTTAAATGATCATCGAAACGAACACTAGCAGCTGAATGAAAAACCAATTTAACATTCTTCAGTTTTTCCAGATCTTCATTACTGATGGCCAAACCCAATTCTTGGCAATCTCCAGCTATAGCCACAATTTTTGAGAAGGCTTGGGGTTGTTCATCACGGGCCCGTTGGAAGACGGCTGAATTTAAAAGCTCTTGTAAACGTTCATCTGCATTTTTACCACTTTTACTGCGCATCAAAACGTATATTTTTCCAAAATCCGGAAAGGATCTTACCAATTTGTCGATTAAAGCTTTACCAATAAAACCTTAAAATATTTCAATTCAATTACTTCGTCATTATACGATGATAACAAGCATAAACATACCGGAACCACCCGTTAAAAAGATTTCTTGATTGGTATAAAAATTCGAAATAGACATTTTAAGTTGGTATTTTTTCCTTTTGTTTGTAATTACTAAAATAATATATTTACTTTAAAGTAATTTTCTTAGATTTGAAACACTCAAAAGCTGAATAAAGACTGACTTTGAGATTGAAATACTTTTCGTCATGCTAGTAACACTTAGTTAATGTTTAATTAAAATGTCTTTTGTTTTCTCATTATTTATGCAATTAGCAAATTTAAAGTAAATTTATTTTCCATTAAAGGTTTATCCAATTTTATAAATGCCCAAGAATTAATTTACGTAGACATTATTTTCTATTGAATATTTTTAAGTAAACAAATTAAAATACAGAACAATATGATAATTGTTGTTTAAAATTCTCAAGTTCTTTACTTTATGTGCATTGTCCCATTTGTATCACAAATCGTCACAGAAAAATATTATATTTCAGGAGAACAACGTATCAGATCATAAGAATTTTTACTCAAAGCAACGGTTTATATAAAAAATCAGTAACCAGATCGAATGACAGATATATGTATTAGGAATATCGAGGATATTCATCGAAAACCACAATGACTTGCGTTCACTAAAAACGAAAATTTTAGAAGAATATGTAGAGGAAAATTGATAAAATTACTATTAAAAATTGTTTTTGTGCGTATTATTTTAATTCTATCATAAGCTCTTACAGCATAATTATCCAAATAGATCCTCTTAACATTTCTTAAAAATCAATTTTCAATATTTTTAAACTGAAAATAACTTTAAAGTTTGGGATTATTTTTGTAGATGATGATTTCGAACTAATTCACTACAAAACGAGTATGCATATTAGTTTAGAGTAAAACATATTCAATTGTTATTATGACTCTATAGAAGCAAGAGTCTGAGTACAAGTGGTGTTCGAAAACATAAACCGTTACTCCCAATCGATTATCATGTTAAACAAAAGAAACTGTTACAAACGAATATGAGATGATGATGAGAGCTTTACGAAGAAACCCATAAACCCAAATTATTTCTTTAGTGGGCTAACGGTAAAAGAGAAAGAATATATGCATTGTTCTTTGCACAAACGCTAAAGAATTTCCAAATATAAATGACCTGAAAAAAGTATGAACTATAATGGTAACTTACAGCAAATAGCACGCACATACATACATACATAAATATTGTTTTCTTAAGATTAATAAACATGAGCTTTTGAAGATTTTATTTTAAGTTTTTGTTTTTTATTGACAAATTATTACAATTTCATTGATGTTTTATTTTTAATCTCTTTAATTATGATTGATGTTGAATTTAAAACACGATATTCTTTTCTTCGCTTATGCTGTGATCATTAAAATTATTATATAGAGAGTTCGTGTATTAATTACTTATTAGATTTTCAAAATAAGATGTTTTTAAAACACTCTTTGTTTTCTTTTATTAGACGACAATTTTGGCATTTATCTTTTGTTTTTTTTTTTGTTTATTCTTGTGTGCGATTGTTATTTAGTTTTTATTTTTTAATATAAAAGAGTGCTTCTGTTAAAAGCTGGAGAATATCTCTTCCTGCTTACTTTTCTTTTTTCCTTATAGTGATACAATTAATTCTGTTTTTAAGTCTTTTAGTTGTTGTTTTTTTCAAACTGAATTTAATTAACATTTTTAGGCGTAAATTATTAAAACACATACGCATGTAATTAAACAAAACAAAAAGTCAAATAATTATATGAAATAGAACAAAACAATAAAAGGAGATGAAAAAAACGTGCAATTGTAGAACAAACATATCCCTTGTTAAATACGAGAGGTAATACAGATGGAATGATTGAGGGGGATAATGGGTTTCGCTATCTTTCCTCTTTTGAAAACAACTCTTAAATGTTATGCGAAAGCAACCCACAAATAGACAAAATATCTATTGAGATTTCAATTCAATGTTCATTTAGGGAATCGCATCCCTATGACATCTTAAACCATTTCAAAACAGACAAAACATTTGAAGTATAGCCCATATATGTACATATGTGTAATATGATGGAAGTTTAGTACTGGATGGATAGTGGGTGTTTGAATGAATTATGAATGATTAAGTAAGTTGTTGTCATGATATTTGGGTTTAGAAAAGGAAAAAGACAAGTTGTTTAAGGGTTTTTCATCTTTTTTTATATAATTATATAATAATAATAATTAAGAAATAATAATACATTTGCGAGTTGTTTTCAAAAAAATTAAAATAAAATAAAAAAATAATAAAAATTATTACAATTTGAAAATCATTTTTTGGGATGTTCTTTTTTGTAAATGTATGTTTGTTTTTGTTGTTGTTCTTGTGTGTAATATATAGTTTTTTTTTTTCTTCTTTCTTTTTAATGTGGTGTGGAACGCATCGTTTTCATTCTTTTTGGAATTTCATAAACACTAAACCAAAGTAAAATTTTCAATAAAAATGAAAATCACTTTAGAAAAGCGCATCTCTCCTTACATTACATTGCTACGGCAGCTACTAATAAAAAAAAATTGGGTTTCTATGTTTGTTTGTTATTGTTGTTATATTAGTAAGACTACACCAGGCTCGAGATGCTCCGTAAACACCTTACAAAAAGGTGCTAAAAGAACACTGAGGAAGGTGACAGTAATACATAAAACGTAAACATTTTGGTAGTGGAGTGTATGAAAAATATAAAATAGAAACCGCTTAGAAGCACTTTCTGTGGACAATTGAGGGGCCGGATTCGTCGTATTCCTGTTTGGAGATCCACATCTGTTGGAAGGTGGAGAGGGAAGCCAAGATGGAACCACCGATCCATACGGAGTATTTACGTTCTGGGGGTGCAATAATCTTGATCTTCATGGTGGATGGAGCCAAGGCAGTAATTTCCTTCTGCATACGGTCGGCAATACCAGGGTACATGGTGGTACCACCGGACAAGACAGTGTTGGCGTACAAGTCCTTACGGATATCAACATCGCACTTCATGATGGAGTTGTAAGTGGTTTCGTGAATACCGCAGGCTTCCATACCCAAGAAGGAAGGTTGGAACAAAGCTTCAGGGCAACGGAAACGCTCATTGCCAATGGTGATCACTTGACCATCGGGCAATTCGTAGCTCTTCTCCAAGCTGGAGCTGGAGGCGGCGGTGGCCATTTCTTGCTCAAAGTCTAAGGCGACATAGCACAATTTTTCTTTGATGTCACGGACGATTTCACGTTCAGCGGTGGTGGTGAAAGAATAACCACGTTCTGTCAAGATCTTCATCAAGTAGTCGGTCAAATCGCGACCGGCCAAATCCAAACGCAAGATGGCGTGTGGTAAGGCATAACCTTCGTAGATGGGTACAGTGTGTGATACACCATCACCAGAATCCAAGACAATACCAGTGGTACGACCAGAGGCATACAAGGACAATACAGCTTGGATAGCCACATACATAGCGGGTGTGTTGAAGGTTTCAAACATGATTTGTGTCATTTTCTCACGGTTAGCTTTAGGATTCAAGGGAGCTTCAGTCAACAAAACGGGATGTTCTTCGGGGGCTACACGCAATTCATTGTAGAAGGTATGATGCCAGATCTTTTCCATATCATCCCAGTTGGTGACGATACCGTGTTCAATGGGGTATTTCAATGTGAGGATACCACGTTTGCTTTGGGCTTCATCACCGACATATGAATCCTTTTGACCCATACCAACCATGACGCCTTGATGACGTGGGCGACCCACAATCGAGGGGAAGACAGCACGGGGAGCATCGTCACCAGCGAAACCGGCTTTGCACATACCGGAACCGTTATCAACAACTAAGGCAGCAACTTCTTCGTCGCACATTTTGTTTGCTGAAATGGAAATAAAACAAAGAAAAAATAAAGATCTTTATAAGTAACGGTAACAACTCTAATAATGACGTATGAAACAGAAGAAGAAAAAACAATTATAGAATCCAATAAAAGGAAAATTTTGTGTGAATTCTGATTCGCTTATTTCTTATACCGTTAGTTCCTGCTATTATGACAGATCCCTGAGCACTTCTTATATTCACGACAATGTTTTTTAAAAAACCAAAAATTTTGAAAGATTATCTCACTTCAATTCGAAATATATCACAATAAATTTATATAAAAAGTACTATTTTTTTCAAATAAATCGTATAAAAATACAATAAAAAAAAATATTGGCAGACTTAAAATTCAAAGATTTGTCATGCACATTTTGAAGAACATAAACAGAGCATTTCAAACTATACACATAAAAACGAAGTTACAAAACTACTATTAGAAGCAAAATATTAAAACTGAGTCGCATGAAAAGGGCAACGCCCTTGAAATTCTATAAAGCCGGCTTCTTCATATACAATTTTAAAATGGCGTAATTACATATATTTCCAGTTTACGTTTCACACACTCACCTTTCTCAAAGAAAATTTACACACACAAGTTAAAAATATTTTCCAAGTAATGGATTTTTGTTATAAGGAAACTGTTTTATTTCCACTGGTATTTTCTTTTTAATAATTGAAAAGCTCGCAACTTTGAAAGAAGAAAACTGCACCGAATCACCGTTCAAAAACAACCTTAGCGTTTGACAGACGAACTACGAATGACTTGATAAAGAAAAAGCCAGTTATAATTTTTAATATTGAACGACGTTTACGTCTATATATCTATCTATATATATATATATATAAATAAAATATAAATACGTGTGTGTGCGTGTTTTGGAGAGTGTAATTTCTAGATAAGCTAAGAGAGTTTTTATGATTGACATTTATAGCAAAAACCACAAAACCCACTCTCTTAAACAGTCCAGATAACTTTAAATTTAAGTCTACATACAGTTGTCTCTTTCTTTCTTTTGCATTTCAATATGCATTACATGTTGCTGTTTACTCTTTTAAGCATTTTCAGATATTTTAACCAATTTTTGTGACCATATATGGTCATGTTTTTGTGTTTCAAAGCTTAAGGTGAGTGAATCAACTACAGAAGCGAAAAAAATCGTTATTTCTATTTTGAGAATATCATTTCCCCTCTTCTCTTGCACCTTTTCTAAAAAAGGCTTTTATAAAATGCTGTCAACAAAACACATGCTAGAGATATAAACAATCGTTTACAGAGAGAATGTGAATGAATGTGTGCATATATGGAAAAAAAACACAGGCTTTAAACTAAACACACCCATACCCATACATAGCTAGCTATCTCATGACTATGTATTTTATTCTCATTTTTCATTTTGTTTTGTGGTTTTAACCGGCATTTTTTTGTTGGTATAATTAATATATTGAAAAAAGTGTACGGAAGCGTAAAAAAGAAGTCAAGTTCAAATAGTTTTTGTGCGCTTATTTCCCCTCAGTAAGAGAGGTATGCAAAATATAAAAGAATTACGTGGCCTTTACATTAACAAAAAAGATCTCTTGACACATTACTAATCAATTAATGACGTAATTTAGTGGAATTTAAACAATTCAATTTAAACATATTATAATAATAACGACAGCATAGAGGAAAATATAAATAACATCTGAAGGTAAGTGTAAAATTGATTGACACACTAAAATACATAATACCAAGAATCTTAATTGTTGGCAATTCGTGTGACGTGCTCTACAGCAAATTTAAACAATTACACGGTTTATGGTGGCTTAATTGTAGACGATTGCACAAAATCAAATAAGAAACCTACGCAATCTGCTAGTTGCTAAAAATATAATACTATGTACATATTTACAAGAATTAAGAAGATTTTTCTTTGAATTGTACATATGTATGTATGTAGAACGAGTTGTTGATGTACACACATTTTTTGTGTTTATGTTTAATACATCAAAGCAAATGTCAGTTAAAATAATATGTACCGATTGCACAAAATCAAATAAGAAACCTACGCAATCTGCTAGTTGCTAAAAATATAATACTATGTACATATTTACAAGAATTAAGAAGATTTTTCTTTGAATTGTACATATGTATGTATGTAGAACGAGTTGTTGATGTACACACATTTTTTGTGTTTATGTTTAATACATCAAATGTCAGTTAAAATAATATGTACCGTATCTGTAAATATGTATGTACGTACAATTGCCTCCAAATAGAAAGAAATGTGAAAGTTTTAAATTGAAAATATTTCTTTGCTTTGTTTTTATTTCTTCTCAAATAGAAAGTACGTGAATTTTGCACTTCATTGAATTGTAAAACTATTTTTTCAGCAACAGCAATAAAAACTATTTTTTCGATTTCCAAGGAAAACAAAAACGAAAGTGCATTAATTAATTAAGCACACACTTGTTCGTGGACGAAGTAATGGTTTATATTTAAGACTTTACAGACTGTATGTAAATACATATTCAAATATTGTTTCTACACTTATGTATTAACAGCACTATTTTAAGATCTGACTTTAATTGTTACACTTTCATTTTTTTTTTTTTTAAGAATTTTTCTGTTCTATCAGTTCGAAAACATTTCATAATATCAGTTATATAACGTTAAAAAACACGCACTTTATTGGAATTCACTTTTTAATTAGGGTCTTGGTTCGTTAAAATAATCCACAAATTCTGTTTTTAAGCTCTTTTAGCCAATGCTCGCTTGCTTTCCTTTATTTGATTTCTTTTGTAGTTTCGTATTTATTTAAAATGCACAAAATTTTCTTTTTATTGTTCATCATCATATTTTGACACTTTCATTTAGTTGTTATTTTGATGGGTAGGTGGTTCGATTTGTTCGAAAAATTTAATAATACTTACTTTGTTGTGTTTTAATAAATTACTAAAATAAATAAATTAAGTCTTTTGTTTGTTGGTTTGAGAGGTCTCGCGTCGGTATCCACACAGCACAAGAACGCAAACTTTAATGATAGTAAAACTCGTTGTTACAGGCGTTTATAAAGGCGTCTACCCCTATTAAAACGCGTTTCGTATGGGTTCTCTAGTGATTTTCAGACATTTTACCATATATGGGTATGGATGCACAAAACGTGCAGCATTGTTGCCATATTTCTGGAGAATTTCGTATTTTTTGAGATATGAACACTGAGAAATGAGTAAACCAGCGTTGCGATGGCACACACTCATACAAAATTAAACACAATGAAACGAGAAATACACAACCCGACAAGTTGAATTGCTACATAAATGTGAGTCTCTTTTTTTGTTATTTACTTGACTCTCTTTTATGGAATCAAACACAACAACAATAACAACGTCGACTTGTGAACGAAATATAGGCGAGTCATTCAAGTTAACATGCGGGCTTGTTCGCTCTGTTACACACACACACAGCTACAGATGCGAATACAAATACAATTCCAGTCTTTAATTTTTTTTCAACGTTTCATAGTTTTACTGAACAATGTGTTTAGTTATTTTCTCTCTCTCGTAAAAGTGTTTGAAATTGGAAAACTTCTCCTCAACTATAGTTCGATTACTTGAAATTTTATTTCGTTTTTTTTTTGTGTTTCGAAAGTCTGTGACTCAGTTGGTTTACTGATAAAAATTCGTTAGGGTACAAAATTCTTTTTTTTAATTTTGTTTTGGCTTATCAAATTATTAAGAAATTTTTTTACTTAAAATAAAATACATATGTAATTTTGCATATAATTTCCCAAATAAATTAATTCTTATTACTTCAAAAAAATTGTTATAAAAAAGAATAAAAATAATGAAACTGATAAATAACTATGATTCACTTTAAATGTATTTCAAGACATTAAATTAAGAAATAAAAATGTTACTAATTAAAGAATTATAACTGAAAATAATTTCAACTTTTATAAGCATATCATAATAAATATCTACATCTACATATACATACATACATACATACATCTGTATGTACAAAAATGATCCAAACTTTTCACTCCAAAAACCTCATAACAATTAGTTTTTGTTCTTTTGTATTCAAGAATAATTTTGTTGGATTTTCTTGGATGAAGATGTTTAAAATGTGTATAATTTATGGTCAAAATATTCTTATTGTACGCAATTAACGGGATATGTTGTCAATCCTTTAACTGAGAGGGACTTGACCTCCTTAAAAAAAATTATTTTCACATAAAAAGAAGAATTAAAATTAAATAAATAATGATAAAACTAAATTATATCTACGTCCTATTTTGAGGTATTCCTTAAAACATAATAAAATACTGTTTAAAATAAAATAATTTTCTTTAATTATGCATTATTTGCATAGTAGGTACCTATTTATCATCTGAATATCATCAAGATAAGGCTTTAGCCTTTGGTCCACACATTTTTCACAAGCTTCTGACTAAATTCTGCCCACATTAGGTTCATAATTCATAGCTGTAAATTTTTATTTAATTTCCAAAATATTCTCTGGCGTCTGTGCAGATAAGCTTAGCATAATCTCGATATTCTTATTTTTAAACTAAGCCTGAATCTATTTGCTTTCTTCTTAAAGAAAATTCATTACTAAAGAGTCGTTTATCGAAAAACATCCACATAGGCATACATACATATTATGGGGACATACATATGTAAGTTTGAGTGAAAATTGTAAAATTTTTGGGGAATGTAAAGTTTCTTTTTGAAGCAAATTAAGGCGGGATGCCTTACTGATAAATTATCTTTACATACACACATACGTACATATCGCAAATGTGCAAAAATAGAAATGCATACATACATTTTACAAAGCGTAAAGTTTAATCAAGCCTTACAGGAATCTTTTTCTTTGCCAAATAACATTTTTGTTTTATTCCGAAGACTAAAATTACTTGGATTTTTTAGATAAGGAAACAAGTTGTTTAAATACATACATATGTACAAACATATACTACACGTATGTACATACATATTTGTGAATATTAACTACTGTTGAAAGACCAGGAGGAAAAAATTAATTTTCAATTTTTTTTTTTGCTAATATTTCTATTAAAATGCAATTCAATTCAATTCAATTTTAAATGAATAAGTTAGTTGTGCATACAACATTGAAGTGTTTTAGTCATCAAAAATAAAAGTATTTTGATCTGCTACAAGGAAAGTTTCAATTTCTTAACAATTAATGTGTGTACATTAATAGTAAATAAATAAACCATAATTGTTTTTAAGTTTAAATAAATTTGATTCCTTATATGCATTTTTTTTCAACAACATTTATGCGTTTATAGAAACATAATAAACAACGACAAATGAAGTTGACAACTTGCCTTATGGAAAATAAAAACCAGCAACAGTCAATAAAATTTGCCAAAAATAAACATCAGAAAAAAAAAACAAAAAAAAAATGGAATTATACACACATCCCCATATGTACTCGTATGTATGTAGTAAGCATTCTACATACAGTATTCTTTCTAAAGGAAAATAAAAATTTCTAAAAAAGCCGGTTTTAAATGTGGAAATACGTAAGAGATGGAAGGGGGGGGGTTTCAATGAATACATTCAATATCGTGCATTTGCTCATATACAATACATACTCTCTCAACAGCAAGTAAAGCCAAGAGAAGTCAACAACAGCTTTAAATTATAGATGTTAAAAAGGGGTAAAGGCGCAGAGAACAAGATTGGAAGAAGAGAGAAAAAAGCCGGCTTAAAAATTACTCTTTTTATTCTTCTTCTTCCTTCTGTTTAATATTAAACTTTTCTTGCGTTTATCTGCCGTGAGTCATGGGTAGCTTCTGATGGTGTTTTGTAAATAAAAACATATTTTTTTCTTGTATATACATACATATGTATACAGTCATAGATATTAATATACATACACATATGTATGTATACGCAAATATGAATGTAGGTACCTATAAAGTTTATTTTTTTAAATATGTATGTATGTACATAAGTCCAGCTATGAAAACAAAAATATTTGACTTGTGTTTTTAATAAAACGAATTTAATAGAAATATTATGACGTGTAAACTATTTTAAGGGACTTTTTTTGTATATTGTTTATGATAAGATAACATACTTATTCTGTATACATACTATGTATGTACATATATGGCTCAAAATATATTGATTAGAAGAACAATCGTATTTATTGTTGTTTCAGTTTTAGTTTCAGGATGAAATTTACAATTTTGCACGCGCATTGTGTAGCACTCTTTCATATGAAATGTTCGGCTAACAGTGAACAGATTAGTGCTATCAATACAGTAACATCCATGATATAAAAAATGCAAACTCTGAAGTATGACTATCAAAAATGCGAACATTTTTTTTAGTGGCACCACTGATAACGAAGTAATCAGCTGCTCAACTTTTGTATTCCTATTGATGGAAGTTGGAAAATATTTTATATGCATTGAAAAACCCGTTTAAGAATATTAAATTGTTCCATTTTTTTATAAAATAATAATCCATTGAGAGTATATTTGGCTGAAAGCTTGCTAACATTTAATAGTAATATAAATATTTTCGCTAACTTTTGCTAACTCATTGTTTAACGTCAAAATAGTTATTTTTTACATGTGATCTATCTTTAAAACTGAAGTCACATAAAGTTTTTATCTTATCAATATGATAATCATACTTATTTCTACTTCATATACATATAAAAAGTATATAAAGTGTGATTGTGCCAAAATAATGAATATTCCTGACTAATCTCTACAATAATAAAACTTATTATTGATTATGTTCTCCTCAATTACTCGGTTATATGTTTTAATATCTGCTCTTTAAAAGCATGTTCATAAATACATAATCGTTTTATTAGATTTCTCTATCCCTCAGTTTCAATATCACGTGCACTGCACAATGGGCGTGTTTTTATTCGATCGATTTTGCTTTTTGAACTCAGAAAGTATTCGTTTCACTCTCAAACGTCCTGGAGACTATCAAATACACAAATTATCAAATAATGCGTATGCGTGAATACCGTTTCGATCAAATAAATCCGTCAATCATTATTTGATTTATTTTAATTTCGTAATGTTTGGATGTCAACAAGTCTCCATCGGTAAAAACTCTTCCACACTTGTATTTTAAAGTTTTTATTATTATTCTCAATTTAAAGATTGTTTCGTATAATTTCGACAAAGATCAAAAAGTCTAAAGCCTAAACACACAAAAAAAAGTCAAAATGGCCAATATTGATTATCTATGAAACTCTTTCTTGGGGAAAAATTTTGTTTCCATTAAATTTCTTCTATATGTCCCATTGCCCATTGCTCATTGCCCATTGCTCATTGTGCAATTTTTAGTATATTATCTATCATTTATTGTGGTTTTCATTCATTTAAAAGGCAATGTTGTCAAATTTCCTATCAAATATTCCGAAATGCTAAAAAAAACTGTAATAAATCTCTGCGTTCAGTTAAAAGAAAGTAAAAAACCTTGATTTCTTTTAAAAATAAAACAATGATAGTGTTCACCTGTAATGCTGTTAATAATTGTGATAAAACACACAGAAGAAACTGCTTGGCGAACAATATAAAACTTATGACATATATTTAGTAGTCTCGTATTGTATTCTATTTAAAGCAGACACATATTTTGCGATACATTCTTGATGTATCGTCAAATACATTTAAAATTTCAAATTTTTCTGTGTATTAATTTAAAGGATTTAATTTTACCGTTATTTGTCTTTTTTCTCCCTTGAAATTGGATTTGTCAGCTATCAATCTCAGAAAGGTCAGCTGTAATGCTGTCATCGAATACTAGAATTGTTTTTGGCTTTTCCCTGTACACAGGAGCCTAACGTACCTGCACAAAAATAGTCTAGTGGGGAACTTGTTGAAATCAAGTCCAGTTCTTATATTTTGGACAAAAAATGGCAATATTCGGAATCCTTTAAAAAATAACTTGCAAAGATGACGCCAACCCTATAACCGCACTGAACAGTGCGTCTTTTACAGCCCTTGATTGATTGTACCTAATCATTGAGCTAAAAATGCGCTTCGTCATTGAATACAATTTTTCGATAGAAACATTTTTCTCACACAACATGAATTAGTAATTTGCAATCGTTATATGTTGGCCTAATGATGGTGAAATGGCAAGCATTAGTGAGCATTTTTGGCATTGTCACACCCTTTTTTTTTTTTAAATCAAATGATTGAAAAATCACCCGTTATGTGGATTGAAATAACCCAATGGGACTACATACTTAGCTATTGTATGTATTATGGAAACACGTATTTATTTTATTTTAGAATTTTATCTACCTGCCAACACTTTAATGCCTATGATCATTTGTAACAGTCATGGTCAAGCTATTGCTGTTGTTGTTACTTTAGAAGCTTTATTTAAGAATCATGTTTAATGGGATATCGTTTTGTAAATTATTATTAAGTTTATGAAAATACATACACACACATTCCATTTGCATTTTCTTTTGAAACTACTTTAATTTCCTTTTTATTTCCCACACAAGCACAGACACAGATGCAAAGACAGCGATTCTTGTCTATATTTCTACTCTCTTCTCAAGTGCAAAATGAATATCATGTTCTATGTGTAGGTATGTATATATGTATTTCTATAGGTGTATACAGTTGCAAAGTAAATAGAAGTTACATACACTGACGATAACACAATTTTCTCTCATGTAAATACATATAACAGATGTAGACACTTTTATTCTCTTTACGAACATTTGTTTGTTTGCTGGCAAACATTATTATGCATGGCTTTAATATCATGTCTACCATTTATTACATATGAGCCTACGTTTGCATGTGTGTACATACATATGCCTCTATATACATACAAACATATGTATATCGATTTCCCTTTTCATTGAAGTTGGTCTCTTCTCTAGTGCCTATTTAAATATTCTGCACCTCACTTTAGTATGTTTTGTAACTCTTTCTTAAAGCGTCTGTCTTTTCAACTGACGCCTAAACATTTAATTTTCATTGAATTTTATATTTCGCTTTCCTACAATATTGTTGCTCGTGTGCTGATCGCATTACGGTTGATAGAAGTGAATTTTTAATGACTTTTGAGTGGTCAGTTTTTTAAGCGTTTTTAAATTTAACATTTGTATACTTTTTAATATACATACATACGTACATTGATTTAGATTAAAATTTTTCGTTCTAAACGAACAAGCCTTTTTGTGGGGGTTTAGATTTACTTAAATGATGCAGGGATCCAGCGAGTGTACATAAATTCATTATACTGTCTGATTAATCTATACTATGCAGTTGGAAAGTATTTTCTGCTTACCTATAAGTGACCGATATCGGCCTGCATATTAACATTGGCAACAGAACAATTCTATTCATTAATACTAGCAACGTTTCAAAACATAGAGTGGGCTACATGATATGAAAGCTGTTTTAGCTATCTAGAGGGTATAACATTACGAACATTAAATTGACTCTAGTTTATAGGGTTGTGAGACCTGGAATAACGCCTCTGCTTTTAATCAGTTTTTAGACAAAAAAAAAAAAGGGCCAAACAAAGAACCGCAATAGCATCACATTTCTGCAGATGTTTTCTTTCAATCCTAATATGTAAGTTATCTTTGGAGATGATATCTATGCTGGCAAGTTAATACATTTGTATACAAACATACATCCATACATATGGGTGTGCATCTGTAATAATTTGGATAAAATCTTAATCATACAATACGAATCGTGACTTGCTTTCGAAACAGAGAAACACACAAAATATTTTAACCATTAAAAACTAACGAGTTATCTGAATTTCAATGAATGATCACCATCAGCGAGTTAGGAAAATGCAGTGATGGATGGAAATGCTGAAGATGATTTGAAATCAATTGTTAATCGCAAGTGAAACTTGCGTTAAAGGCTGGTTTTACAATTTAAGTATGTATGTTTGTATGTCTGTGCGGATGCAACACGTGTGAAGATTCAACATTATTAACAATTTATTTTTCTTTGGAAATGTTTAACTATTTATTTTTATTTATTAGCAAAGAAATCACATTATTTTGCGTCAGCCACACATTTCACATGACTCTACAGAGTAATAAAAATCTTTTCAAACTAAATTGTTGGAAATTTCTTTTAATAAATATTTTTTTCTTCAAATATCTCTGCTTCATTTTTCATAACACAAAAAAAAAAACAAAAAAAAAAAAACCTTAAATAACAGTACAAACTATAACTATAGTGCTTTAATTGCACATACTCAGGGGATGGTTGCTACACCTGCAGTTTTACGATTCCAGTTGATTTACATTGCAAAAGAACAACAAAAAGGTCTGTGGTTCTTGGGCTAATTGTTTAGGAACTGATGTGCTCTAGATGAAGGATAAAAACATGCGTTTTACGATGACAATTGCCCATCTTTCGTTTCGTCATCATATTCTTCGTATGTCTTCTCTATTCTATATCATCTTCAAGAAATAAAAAACAAGAAAAATAAAACTTAAATTGAATTATGATCGGTTACTCTGTTACTACAAATACTTATGTACACATTTTTCTAGACATTCGTTAACACACAGACACACACACACTTTTTCACTTCAGTCAACTGTTGCATGGCTTATGCAGTTAGTTTAAGGCTTTAATTAACGAAGACAAACAAAACAACAACAATTGCAATTTAATGCTTTTTATGCGCTACTTGCACTTTGGTGAAATTATTTTTTCTTTTTCTCTTTGCCATTTACATCAATACTTACAATTTTAACATTTTCATTAAATAGCGAAAAGAAAAAATCCTACAAAAACAATAATAAAAAACAAAAACAAAAGATTAAAACCAGTTTCAGACACTCTCTCAGCGTGTATGGAATTCATTGTTGTAACTGTTTTCTTTTTCGTGGAGAGCACCTCTAGCAAAAAAAAAAGTCGGTAAACATTTGTTTTAATGACTATTAAAAAATCCACAATAATAACAACAACAATAATAGTAAAAGCTACATGATTCCACAGCAATAAAAAACAATTAATAAACAAACATGATGTATGTATATGTAACTGTTGTTGTTATTACAATAATTGTTAGCATACAATGACCTTGACGATTATTAAATTGGCAATGCATACAATGTTGTTACAGTTGCTTTAGCGCACTTGAAATTGCTTACATACATATGTACATACATGCATACATATACGATATATTGTACTGTATAGACAAGTCTCAATTCGCAAAGTCTCAAAATTGATTGATTTAGTACCGTTTTTATCATCATATATGTATATATGTATGTAACACACAAAAAAAAAATGATGTTTGAGAAGGATAATTGTGCAATTTACACCAGTCCTTTCAAGGAAAATTTATTTGAACTGAATTAAAAGTCTTGACGCAGTGGATTGGCCAGCATGTTCCGCACATTTTAATCGAACCACAAACATACGACCAAGTTAATGACTTGGTTTCACTAAAAAACTGAAATTTGTTTGTGTATAGAGTTTACTTATAAGTAAATGTACGTATAATTAAATCGATTGCTCCAAACAGAATACAGCATCTGAATAAGGGTACCATGGTCGCTCATAACTATGTATCACAAGTTGCAAGTAATGTCCTGTGACACTATTATGAGAATCATCCATCTTTGAATTCTAAATGCATATGTATGAGTATAAAATGATGTTGTCGCTGTTCTGATTTTATTCTTTTACTAGCTGTACCCTGCGCGTGTTGCTGCGCCACCATCTAAAATAAATTTGAAGGAAAGACGTTACACAAATTAATCCAATTAGTTTTGAATGATTTTGTTTCCCGTTGTCCAGATGATTCTGACAAACGGACCTGAGTAGCACGAATTCGATCAGTTTCTAACCTCACTTCTCGTTGTTCCAGTAATTCATACCAACGGGTCTCAGCGGCATGTACTCGAAGATTTTCCAGTCACAATGCTCGTTGCCCGTAATGCTCTATTCTTTCGTGCTTGAGGTGTACATACAAACTAACATTCATTTTTGTATATCGTTGGTCTCATGTAGAAAGGCTCTGACTCACATTTTTTTCGAAATTGATTTTTTTTTGTGATTTCAATGCATTTAATACAAATTTTTCTTATTTGGTGAATTTTTTCACAAATGTTGGTTAAAAAATTTTTTTCTTTCCCTTCTATCTTTCCCCCTGCGTCGTTCTTTACACTTTATTTTCTTTGGTTTTATTCATCAAGAATCACAGATAGCATACTTGTAGGGGTAACTACTATGCGTATGAGTAATATATTTCAAATGCAATTAAATATTAAGTATGTAGTATGTAGCATACGTGGGCATGGCCCCTCGCTCATTTGGAATATCAACATAAAAAGTAGCCTATAACTCCTTCCAGACATACAGGAAGATACTGTGAAAATTTCAAGAAAATCGGTTCAGCCGTTTAATCGTCTATAAACTTCAAACATACAAACATACAATCAAACACACATTCATTTTTATATATAAGAAGATTCCTTTAATAGACCGTATGCACTTAACAACAACAACAACAATTGTTAACGAAATACTCGGTTAGTTTATGTAAAACTTGAATGCTTGTGCTATCTTTACAAACTAGTTCATTGTAATATTGTTAAAGAAATTCATTCTATTGTATCTTTAACGTATACAGCCGTCTACATAAATTTATGTGTGTGTATGCGTGTATGCATGGGCCTGTGAAAGAGAAAATTTTTATAGCAAGAGGAGATCTCTTTCATTCCATTCACAAGCAACGGTTTCTTCGTTTTCTTGGTTTATTATAAAGCATTATATGTATGTGTAGTTGTTTATTTTATGTCTATTACGTGTTATCTATTAATAACAGTTACATTATTTAAAAACAAAAATAAAAACAAGAAAACGACTAATTTCTGCTCTCACTGTCTTTCTAAATAACTCTTCTTTTTCAGTTTTTAAGTATGCAATACTAAGCAATAAAGCCGCATAGAATGTGTTTGTGTGGTCGTGTGTATGCATGTGCGTGCATGAATTTATTTGGTTCTTTATACTCATTATGCACTTCCGTTATAACGGAAGCATAATAAATACACATGTACATGTGTACATGCATATGTATGTACAGTAATAGAAAGAAAAATGTTTTTATTTTTCTTCTTTCTTTCTTTATTGTCAAAACAGCAGCAACAGCATACTAGAGCGTTGCATGCATTTTAATATAATAGAGAGTGCGTGTAAAATGCATTTTTTTTCTATTCTGTTTTTGTTATACTGTTACTATGCTGCCATACCATATATGGATAAATGTTTAATGTTGTTATTATTGAGTGTTTTATATCTTTTTAACAATAAAAATTAAAAATTTTCGAAAGTGTCAAACAGATTTGAAAATGTATTTACCGTTGATTTATACGATTTTTTTTTTACCAAAATTGGTATTGTAAGTAAAAGCTTTTCTAATAAACATCGATATAAAAAATCCTTTTTCGAAGTAAAATAAAAATTCGTAAAATTTATGGGATTTATTTAGTGTTGGTTATTATACATACATATGTAAATATTTTATAAAACGAAATACGGTTAAAGATTCACGTACATACATAATATGTACATTTAACAACAGTGGTCTCAAATTGTCAAGAAGTAAAGCTATTGAGTAGGTATTTGAGAAAATTATCAAAAAGAAAGTGCATAACTTTTTTTTTTTCTTTTTAATTTTATTTATTTACAACAACAAATAATTTATTGCATTATTATAATTAAGTTCATGTACAATGATGTCTCATATTGTCATATATGTATGTAAATATTCGGTAAACCGAGAGGCGTGGTGACTAAAAGATTTTCAATATGCTTATACTTACAGAGAAATAATTCCTTTTAGCAATCAAAAACTAAAAAAACATAGACTAGTACACAACTTATCAAAATTAAACAGTTATACAATTTTAAAGTTCAGATATTTTTTAAGGTACTTTTATATGTACACTTGTATTCCTGTGTGTATAAGCAACAATTCGGTAATTTTTTTTAAAAACTTTTTATTTCTGAAAAAAAACCTTGTTTTTAGCAAGAAAAACTTTTTTTCTACTAAAGTACCAAAATTTTAAAAAGAAAGTACCGGAGTCCGTTGACTCTGTTACTTTCCCTGTTGGTGTTTCTTTGATATCTTGCCCTGGAGCAAATATTTTGAGGTATTATTAAATTTATTGAAAAAAGTGGAATTTGAAATTTTATGAAAACTCTTGTTTTGTTAGAAAATTAATTTAATGAAAACTTTATTTGAACTCAAAAAACTTGGAAAAAGGGAAAACTTGGCACCTGGCAACGCTGGTTAGAAATAAAAAAACTCCATATAAAATAATAAAAATTAATGAATTTTTGCAAAATAACAACATGACATAATTAGTAAGAAATCTAGACAAATATCAAAGCAATAAACATGCCAGAAATGTAGACAGACGGAAATAAAAAAAATTTTTTTTTCCTAAATATTGCAAAATATAAAAAAATAAAAATAAATGAAAAATAGAAAAAAGTAAGAAAATACCTGGCAACATGCTGTTGAAATTTTAAACTCAAACCCACTAACGTATGAGTATCTGTAGCTGGATATTTCTATGTTTGTACATATGTATGTATGTATGTGTGAATTTATCTTACCAATTAAAATTACTGATGCAAAAATGTACCTACACTGGGTCTAATAACATAGTCTACACTTAAAATGAAAAAAAAAATCGACATTAAGAAACCGGTTTAATTTTCTCAAGACTTTTTTCCTTCGTATATACATACATACATACAAGTGTAACCGTAAACCTACACGAATGTTTTTTATTTTTTCTTACCATTTTAATAAATTTAGATTATAAAACCATATTCAACTCATGGTGTCAATTGTATGATTATTTCTGTGTGTGTATGTATGTATGTATGTGATATATACATACCTTGAAATTTTTTAAGTACTCGTACGGTTTTATACATTTAAAAGTCAACAAACAAACACAAGTACGTATTGAGAGAGGGTGAGAGTGAGAGGTAAAATAAAAAAATTCAAATATAGTCAAAACATATGGTCAGTCAAACAGCAGTTTACATTCAACGTTTTTTCGAACACATTTGAAAAACTTTTTTTTTTTTTTTTTTGAAAAATCACAGCTAAAAGTTGACAATGACAGATGAAAACATAAACAAACAACGACGACGTCTTCAGTTAGAAGTGAGCATTTCGCTTCTCATTTGACTGCTGCTGTTCACGTGAAATCATTGATCCATCCATTCATTTGGTGTTTTTATTGTCTTCTTTTTATTAACAAAAATTAAAGTGAAGGTTTTACAAAAAACAATATTATTATTATGTATTTTCTTTTCTTTTGTTTTTTTTTTCTTTTAGCATTCTACAATTCCTTTTGACACAATTTTTATTTTATTTGCTTTATAGTAAAACATTTATAATCGATTTATCGATTCATTTTTGTGGATTAATTTGCATACCCATTGAAATCGAAATTAAATAAAATGATTTTTAAACTTAATTTCTCTTAAGAAATCAAACAATGTTTTATTTATTTATTTTTTTTTTTTTTTATTATGACTTTCATTTAGTGATAGTTAATAATAAAACACACGAAGTTATAGACGACCAAGTCCAATTATATTCCAAATATTAGAAACAATGTGTGTTAAATAGATCTATTTGTGCCATCAGTTTTATTTCTAACTAAATCATCAATAAATAATTCATCAACAAATAGTTGAACAAAAATATGTCAAATTAAACTACATATAATTTTTATTTTTTATATTTATTCTTTCATGTTGAAACTTGTTGTCATAAAAAAAGTTTCAAGTTTTTTTTTTTATTTTGCAAAACTCAATAACAACATTTATAAACTGCCGTTTTTTTCAAAAATTTTCAATGTCTTGGTCAATGACTTTTTAGCGTGAAAACGTGTTAAAAACGACATTCGTTTTTTTATTATTAAATTTCATAATTCATTTGCAGAACATTTTAAGACTATGAAAAAATGAAATTCTTAATTCTTGAAAAAAGTTTTTCTGTTGTAAATTTGGAGAACGTTAAATTTATTACTTTTTTTTAATCAAAATATGTGAATATTTAAAATTTAATTTTTAGTTTATAATTTAAAACCAATTTATTAATTTACACAAATAAAATCTTTAAGTTGTGTTTGATTTTCAAAGTTACTTTTAGTCATTTAAGATTTCTTGTTTTAAACATTTTGATAAAATTTACAAACTGGCCGATTAATTTTTTTGCTGTTTTTGAATTTCATTTCATTTTAGATAAATATCTATTTTCTTTTGTTTTGAGTTTTACAAACACCACTTTAATCTAAATTAGGCAGCACTTAACTTTAAATTTTTAAAACTTTAAATATTTGAATTTAATTGTAGTAAATAAGCAGAAATAGAAATTGTACAATTTTGAATTTGTTTTTTTTTGCTTATTTTTTAAGAACCAGAATTAGCTTCTCTGTCATATCTTGATTTTGTTGAAAAATTCTAAAATTAAAAAAAAAAAAAAAATATCCTTAGAGTAGAATAAATCTGTAAATATTTCTCTGGTAGTGTTTATTTTATAAAACGATATAATTTTAAATAATATCTAGTTGTGTTTACAGATCATATGTGTATACATATATACTGTAAAAGCATGTTGTAAAAAAATATTGTTTTCTAGTCGAAAATGAACAATAAATTTTAAAAATTTATTAAACTATGAAGTATTTCGGTCAGTTACACATACATACATCTGGTACTGAAAGCAACTTTTTCCAATCTTTTCGTGGGTAGCTTCTGTTTTGGCTGTAGGATAATAAGGTGGTTTGAGCTCAAGTCTTGATTGCTTCTTACAAAGGTGCATACGAAATTACACTTATCACCGCAATTCTTGATTAACACTTGATTTTCCGCACAATTCTCTTTCAATACTGTTTCCTAGTCATTATGCTTTAAAGATGTCATCGTTGACATTGCCCAACCGTTCCATAACGATAGTTTTTGAGTAATCATCAGCTGACGTCGTTATAAACACTTCAGTGTGCACTAATTTGCATAATTGTCGTCCCCTTAAATAATGTAAGACAGATACAGCTTGGATTGTTTTCACATTGTGCTGAGTCGAACGAAGACATTCGAGTTCGAATTATTTGTCCTATATTCTTTTGAAATTGCAAAATGTTTCCATTTCAGCTAGTTTTTGTCCTCGTATTGTTCACTTTTATTGTTGTTTTCATTATTTTGGCTTTGCCGACACTGATTTGCTCCTGTAGTTTAATAGCATTTCGTGTAAGACAGAGTATGTGGCATTCTAAGATCGACCGCTTAATCCATATTATATTCTCAAATACATCTTGGCATTTAAAAACATTCCATATGATTGAGTGATTTAGGATGTCAAAAGTCTTTTCGAAATCCTCGTCGGAACATTGTGTCAGTTTAAAGAGAACACACGTTAATAGTGTAGTTTTAGAAAATTCTTCCCCATTGCAGTAGTTTGGACAAAATTAAACGTTCTTCGCCGTTTTTGAAATTATGAGAATGATTCAAATCCACTCATCTTTTTAAATACTCATTGCTGATCTCTGATACATACCATATTGTACTGTAATGCGTGTTCCTTTTAACAAATTTGAGAATATTATTCTCATGATTTTCTCAGATTGACAAAAATAGAAATACAATAAATTGAAATTAAAAAAACAACAACAACAACAAAAACAAATATTTGAGATGGAAGACTAATTAGACCGTTTATCTTTAAATTTATTAACAAAATGCAAAAAACAAAAAAAAAACCTGCAACTGTAAATACGAAATTTAAATGATTTTACTTTTATTTGAATAATATTTTCTCCTCTAATTTTCGTTTTGCTCTTCTTCCATACAGTCTGAATGTTTTTTATTTGTTTAAACAATAAAAGTTATTTTAAAATACTTTTTTCACTTTTGCTGCTTTGGTTTTGGCATTCGTTAAGTCTCGTTTAGTAGACAAAAAAAAAAAAAAAGTAACGGATCACATTTCATTTCTGGCAGCAAAAATCTAAATTTGCAATTCTTATGATTTCGCAACAACAATACTTTATTTATAGTGTATAGGGTCTATTGTTAGTGTGTATTATTATATTTTTTATTATTATTTTTTGTTGTGGATTTAAATATACCGTACCGTACCACCGTTTGTAAAAATTCGAACATATTCAGTTTCGATGCGCTGAGCCTTTAAAGTTTAAACATTTGTTTGCTGATTTGAATACAACGATGATTATCATGATGATGATGACCTGCATTTAAATTAGTCCATCTATTGTTGCGCTACAGTATTTCTTTGTTTTCTTTTCATTTCTTTAAATTTTTGCTTTATTTTTTCTTTCAAACAACATATGTTTAGTTGTATAGAAAGTTGTTTTTCGTACTTTTCATTGCTTTTGTTTATATTTTTATTTTATTATTTAAAACACTAAATTGCATTGTTTTAAAAATTTATAAGAAGCAAAAGAGAAATAAATTAATCGTTATTAAAATCTTTAGAAAAGCTAGAGAGAGCGAGAGAGAGAATGAGAGAGGCAAATGAAATCTACAATTTTGAATAGATCAACAAACGGATTTAAATTGGCAAAATCAAATTCATTTTTACTTGATACAGAAACGCATTCTCAAACATATTGTATGAAATATATAGTAACTGATATTATTTTTTTATTATTGACAACTATATGTAATTATTAATATGCTCTCTGACCTATTGTGTGTCGTTTTGTGAAGTGGGAGCTAAACTGCCAAAAACTTTAAAGTTCTCGTTAAATTCTTTTAGCAAAAATTACAATGTGATGCAGAAAATATCAATCATAGTTTTGGTTCATATTTAATTTCATTAATTTTATTTGAAATAAAAAAGTCTATCGCATCAGTTCTGTGATCGCTATCTTATATGTATGTGATTGTAAATAGAAAATATGTATGTACATATTTATGTAACCGTAGTTTTGTAACTATTCTTTTGAATTTGTTGAATTTTTTTTCAAAGTTTTTTTTACATCTCTTAATAAAGATTGTGAAAAACGTTCCACAATAATATACTGTTTAATAAAAATTTCCTTGAGAAACTTAAACAATTTATTATTCATTTATTGTTATACATTCGAGCAGATGCAAACATATGTATGTATGTATGTATGTATGTATTCTTAAATTAAATTGTTGTTAAAATTAATATGCAACTTTATACATAAATCTCCGTTAATATGCTGGGAAACTAAACAACAAGTTTTCAGAGGAGTTTACATTTTAAATTTAGGGACTTATTTTTTCTTCAGGAGTAATTATGTCCAGATAAAGTACCCACATACATACATACATCAAATTTCGATTAATTTAAAGTGTGCAATCAAGTTTGAAAAAAATTGAAACTACAAAAAGTTTGGGTCTCTCTCACATACGTTAAATTAACTGTTTTGGATATAGTAATAGAAATTAAATGAATTTCGACTGGATAAGTTTTAGCTCGGCTCCTAACCACAGATTTTTGAGAAACTTTTCATCACAATTTTATATACTCCCAGAGGTTTTGCCAGAAGACTGCTGAGAGGACGCTGCCAAAGATATATTTTCTTCATACTTCGCCGCCTCACGTGCAATAAGCCCCACACTACCTACTAGTCTACGGCTACTTTATTTTTGTTAACAAATGTTTTCAAAATATGAACACAACCATGCAAATCCTACTGTCAAGCGTAAATCTTCAAAATTTTGTTCTAATTACAATAACACTCCAACTTTCTGTGTCTCTAAGCGTTCCATTATACCCTTTTATAATTTTTTAGTAATAAAACGGATAATAGATGGGAAAACGAATCTTAAAGTTCAAATTTCTGTAACCCTCCATCAACTTAAAGAGTAGGAAGAATAGAGTTGAATAGACTAAAATTTTGTTTATGAATTGTGGGTGATTTAAGCCACTCAACTCCCCAACTCTTAGAACATATTCGTCTCACGAATGTCGCGACATTGAAAATACATATGTATGTGTATGCATATACTAAGTATGTATTAATATATGTATTGTCTGGGGTTGTCTTATAAACAGATTTAAAACGCAGTATGATTATATGATACATACGAATACAATATTACTTGGGCACCAACAAGACCGACCTCTGGTGTTTTTAAGTAAATATTTTTGTAGACTGTTTCTTTTATCGCGTCTTCTCATGTTCAGTTATGAAAAGAAGGGTGTGGTTCCATTTGGTTTCCATTCAGTTGGTGATTGTTTGTCATCGGATGACAAAAACATATTCACGCAGTTAAATAATGAAAATATGAAATACGTATGTATGTATGTAGGTATGCATGTGTATATATGATATAAATAAATCCGTCTTATATGTATATGGCAGTCATATACATACATATGTATGTTTGTACAATATGTTAAAATAATATGTATGTAAATATGCTTATTATTAGTGATTAAATATAAAAGATATGCAATATAAGTATGTATGCATGTATATAAGTCCCTACATGCCTATTATTAGTAAATAAAGATTACGGTAAAGTATGACACATCAGATCAAATCAGATCAGCATGAGAATAACCCCAAACCATTCAAGTCGCCGTAGTCTAGTAGGTAGAGTGTTGGCTTATCAGACGTAAGGCCACGGTTCAAACCCCCAGGTCTGACATCAAAACGACAATAGGAAAATATTTCTCCGGCGACTTCCTCTCAGCAGATTTCTGGCAAAAACTTGGAAAGTAAAATAAAATTGCCATGAAAAGTTTCTCAAAAATTTGTAGTTCAGAATCGACTTTAAACTGTAGGTCCCGCCACTCATGTATAAAATTAACGCACACAACATAAGTGGTGTGAGACTGAAGGGTTGTAATGACCGATTATGTAAGTAACTTGTTTACGTTACACAAACTTATGAAAACTTAATTGCCTAGTTTATCTCATGTTTACACCCAAAGTCTAAAATGTTTATTCTATTGAAGACGCCCTTTTTTATTTGATTTGCTTTCGTTTGCTATTTAAACGTTTGTTTGTATAGTTTTTCACGCTTCGATTATTTGAATAATTGTGAAAATTTATTCGAATATTTCTCACGCATTAAATCTGCATGTACATATGTATGTATGTCTGGTGTTGTAAATATTTATAATTTAAGCAGTTTGTACAAGTATTCAAACCCAATTGTTGACTTTAAAGCCACGCATTGCAATTAATTTAAAATAAATTAAATTTTAATTACATTTTGTTGTTATTGTTATCGAACAGAACGTACTTTTAATTAAAGTTTTACTCTTCTTTTGCTTTCGTCCTAATATTTTTCTATGAATATTCAAATGTAAAATCTTTGTAGAGACTAGGTAATTATATTTAATATCAGTAGAACTTCTCGAATATTTATTCTGAATCGCGAGTTCCTACGTATTAAATCCACCATCTATATCATTCAAATACACTCAATCCTTGGGACTGTCATTAGGTATTACTTCGCGGAGGCTTTGTTAGCTTTAAATCTTTCTCACAAAAATTGTCGTGACTGTCATTTGCATATGGAAATTCGTCGTTCCTTCGATCCTAGAGATGGCCTTATCAAACCATTCTCCAATTATTTGAATTCCTGTGTTCGCAATCAACTTAGTTACTGAGGCTGTGGTAATGTCCTACTATTGTAGCCCCGTTCAGCTTCTCTGGAATATATGCATGTATGTATTTGTGTATGTGTGAATAGTTTTGTGTAAATTTATTTTATAAAAATTATAAACAGCATTCATCCAGCTTATGATTCAACTTTTTTTCATGAGTTCACTTATGTGAAATATTTAATGGTAAAATAAATGTATAATGATAACAAAATATTTAAGAATATAAAATAAAATTTTAAAACAATTTTATACAAAAGAATTCTGTTTATAAAATTATCGTTCTCAGTTGTTTTTTTTTCCTCATTCTTTTCATTATCAAAGCATTAATTTAATGAAAAAAAAAATATTAAAAAATAAAATGAAAATATTTATTATCTTGTGTTTATTTAAAGAATACTTTAAATATTTCAATTGTCTTAAATACATACAGTTCATAGTTTGTGGACCATTATATCATTATCCTAATAAAAAATAATACAATATTAAAAATAAAATGAATATGATGGTGGTGGGTAGTATTGATAAAGAATGAAATTTATATAATTTAGAGCGTTAGAAATACAAGCTTTAGGATCGAAGAAATTTGTGGTTGATAACTTTTTGAAAAATCGTATCATAGTGAAGAATAAGTGATAAATAAATTTGAAGCAGTAGCGTTAAGTTTTAATAAATACTTTTGAATATTAACCAATAGTGCTTCACAATAGTATTCGCACTTTTAACAGTGGAATTCACCTTAAAAAGGGAATTACGATTTTAAATTCAAATGACGTAAATGCAAAAAATAAGTTTCTTTTACCTGTTTACTACAGCTAAAACAATTTATCTTTTTTACTGATAATATTTATAATAAAAAATAAAGAATTAGAAAAAATATTTTAAAATTTAGTCATAAGAAGTGAAATTTTTTGATAACAAACTTATTTACTTAATGGTTCCCTTATAATTCTATTGCGTTATATTTTTCCACTAGAAAATGTGTGAAACATTCACAATCAGTTTTAAAAAGAATTACGATTACAGCTGACTAATAACCATTAGTTTCAAGGTCCCACCACTGCCATTATAAAACTCTCAACCAGCCAGCATAGGGGATATTTTCTGTTATTGGTAGTGGGTAGTCCAAATTTTTTCTGTACATTTGTGTTATTGATGATGAAAATAAATCCGAATTGTGAAACATTTTAATTAAAAAAATAAATAATGGAAAAAATCAACCCTTACCTGCAAAAAGAGCGAAATAACGAAATACGACCCTTAAAGAAATTTATTCGAAAGTAAAATTTGTAATCCCCGTATTGCTTTAACACTCAAGGATATTTGAAACAAAGCACTTGCAAAAGGACACGGCGTATGCCAAAAAAAAATAATGTTATTTTTAAACATACATATTTAGAAACATACATATGTACATGCAAACATACATGCATATTTACTAATTTTCGAGGATTTTGAAACTCAGATCGAACGTGCTTAAAGTCATATAAAATCTTCTCTTCAGCAACAAAAACTTCATTGACTCATTGGCGTACAACTGACATGCTGACAACACTAGCAACTTAGGGCGAAACACAACTTACCTTTGCCTTTTAATGACACCTTGATAATGAAAATGTCACAATTTTTTTCATAGATGTCAACTCAAATTTCTAAATGAATAAAACTCTCTATAGAGCACCAACCATACGATCTCAATTAAACTGCATGCGCTGTACTTTGTTTCTCTTAAAAATTATTTCATTATTATTTTTATAACACAGCCAAATGTTGTTAACCTAGGGCTTAATATGTTTTTGTCGGCTTAGTGGCGATAAAAATCGCTTCCAACTGGCAAATTTGTTTCTTTTCAAATGCAAACACATTTCCTTTTTTCATTTCTCTTTGCAAACTTGTCGTATTTTGTACTTGAACAGATGACTCATGCCAGTAAGCACACCACTTTCTAAAGCAGTCTTTATATGGGGGTGGGTTTTTCCAATTTCTTTTTTGTTTTTTGATGCGACTGTGATATTGTAAGTCCTACCCTACATTTTGAAGTATCCCTTTTATCCTTTTAACAACGTCGCTTCAAATATAGACATGAGGCTAAAGTTCATTGTCCTTTTCATTATTTTATTTCTATATTTTCCATTTTCCTTTTATTTAGAAAAACAAAAAATACGTGTTCAATATGGGTATTGATTGAATACTTTTTTATTTCCATCTATAATTTGTTTCTTCTATGGAACGAATTTATTATTTTGCAAATTCTTAAAAAAATAAAATTCTGATTTTATTTCAAAAATTTACATTTTAATATAAATTTTAGTTTCTTAATTAGAAACTGCAAATTTGTTTAGTTCATTTACATACTCTTACATACATACATAATTGGTCATAACAACCCTTCAGTCAGTATTACGACCTAGCTTCTCACACCACTTATGTTGTATGTGTTAATTTTCGTCATGGGTTAATTTTCGTCATGGGTTAATAATTATTTTTTCTGTTGGAGATGGCGCTATAACTGTTTTAAGCAAATCAAATCATCAAATTAACAAAAGTCTCGTGTTTCACTCCCAGCAGCTAGGTGTGTATGCACATAAAACAATTTAAATATCGTTTATTACCATTTCATATAATATAATCAAATACTCGCAATTTATTCACTCATTCATTCATTCATTTATTTAACTACTATTCATTACCTTTTGGTTTTATTATAATAACAGACAGGTAAAAAACAAAAGCAAAAAAAAAAATCAAACCGTTGATAAATGATTTTTAAACTGGCGTTATGTAGATATTATAATAGCGTTTAACCCAAACACATTATTTTATTATAATCATTTGTTTATAAGTATGTATTTATAAAAAAAAATTAAATTAATTTAAATCAGTATCATTTATTTCAATATTTTGTTGTTGTTTTACAAAATCATCAACCTCAACCAGGTGATTATGGCACACAAACCTACAAATTAAGTTTTTTTTCTTTTTTATTATGAGTCTAAGGGAAATATTTTTGTTTTTGTTTTTTTGTAAAACGCTGTAAAGCTTGGCTCATTTAACAGTCACATACACGAATTGTGTTTATTTTGAAATTAGTCATCTCATTCCAGTCTACAGTGTCTATTAAATTGTTCAAATTCAAATTTATTTTAATTATAATCTTTATTAGCTTAAATCGAATTGTATGAATAACAAATAGAATTCAATTGAATAAATTGACTGACTGACTGAAAACGTGTTAATTTTAAAGAATATTTTTTAATTTGTATTTGTTTTAAAATTTTGTTTCGATGTATGCATGTATGCATGTGGTGCATGTACTTAAGTACCCCTTTGATGATTCATAAATATTTCAGATTTATAAATATTTAGTCACATTATTTACACTTTTTGACCATATTGATACGATACTTTTTTAGTTTTCAATATAACTAGCAACAGTATTCAAATAATGGCTACCGTTCAAACAGCTAGATAATGTTTAAATTGATAGAGTTTACATGGTAAATGTTGAAATATTTAAAAGTTTTAAAATTAAAGTTAAAAGTTTTGAAATAATAATAATTCTTAAAATAATTCTATTTATAATTCAAATATACTGCGTGCTAGATAATTACAGTGTTTTCTAAGATAGATAAGAACTTTTGTAGCGTGTAGTAGCAGCATTTGCTTTCATTACTACATCTGTTTAATATTGAATAAAAGGCATAAAGAAAAGTCGAAGCTCCAAATCTCAATCGTAAGTTGGGTGCTTCAAAAGTCATGCAGTATTTATTCAAAATATGGAATAAGAGAATTATTAACGTTGAAATTTTGTGGTAAAACATTCAGATGTATTTCACTATAGTAATTGAAACCCGAAGAGTGTTTTGTGATTCTTATTTTCCTCTCCAGCTCGCAAATTTAATGCAATTGGAGTGTTGTTTGTATGTCTCAAACCTATGTATGTATATGCGTAATTTGTCACCTCTTTGAGGCCGTTAAAATCATAAGCAACGAAGGATAAGAGAAGTTTTCTCAAGTCAAAATTAAGTAGTTTCAGAGAATACTCTTTTGATAAATGCTGTATGTCTCGTGCTAAGTATATCATTTGAATTTTTCTAATGGTAATGACAATTCCTTTTCACCATTTACTTTCTATATCTGTAGGCAGGTGTATTCTACTATATCTTCTTATTTTATTCTATATTTGAAAAATGTCTTTAAGCAAATTACAACTTGATTTTGGCATCATGGTTAATTTCAGCTTCATTTCGTTTAATGACTCTACTTGTGATTGCAAGTGGAATAACTGTTTGCTCTTCCATATCATAGCATACCATATCTGAGAATATCTATAAATGGTCAGACAATTTAAATGGATTAATGATGAATACGCGTCTGACTAGTTAGCATTACAATGGAATCATTCAAGATCAACTACAAAGCCTAATAAAGAAAATTTAAAGAGGAGTACAAAACAGAAATGCTGCACAGACATCAGACATCAGCTTTTCTCCTCTGGACATTCATTAATTGGAAATTATTTTACCAGTTTTACACATTTTATTGCATTTCATTTCATTGTATTTCGTTATGTTAAGTTTTTATATCCAATTTACAGATGCGAGTGGCAAGAGTATTGTATTTCTCGTTAATTTCATATCGTTTAGCGTACATATAAATAATTAAATTATTTTTGAAAAGGCCTAAAACCTGTTGTTGTGCAAAAGCACTAATTATAGTTTTATTTTCATTTAATTTAATTTTATTTAATATTTATTTATTTTATTTTCTAAATCTATTATAAACGGCAATATATGCGAAAACAAATTAAACGCGTTAGCTTTTAGTTTTTCTTTTTATAAGATTTTCCATAAAACCGTGAAATGTTTTCACACGCTTTTAAACAGTATTAAACAGACCGTAGAAATTTTTCAAAAATGTATTAACAAAAATTGTTAAAAACATACAGTTTGCCAATAACGAAGACTTTTCTTAAAATCATGATGGTGGGCGATCAGTTAAAGTATTTAGCGAATCTTGTTTTTAAGCAGTCTATGGTAAATAATTAAAGCATTTAATTTTATTTTTTCAATTTTTCATTTTCTCAAACATACCCTACACGAATACCATACCAACAGGGATCAAAGTAATGTTCAACGTGCACAAGCGATATTACCAAACTCAGGCTACATTAGTGGAATTCATTACAGTTATGTGTTGGTCAGAGATCAGTAATGAGTATTCAAAAAGATGAGTAGAATCGAATCATAATCATAATTTCTGATGCTTATACGCATTCATACTTATTTTAATATCATGGAGCCTTTACTCATATTCAAAGTCACTCGAATCATTTGTAAGTATTTTTCTAAAGTTCTGAATCAAAATGAGTAGGCTTATGAATCAAACATATTTCGAATGGTATGAGCTTGATGTCAACATTGTACGCATGCTCAATGCACCCTGTACTTATAAATCAACGTTATAGTGAGTATGAATGAATCAAAGTACATAGTTAAATTTCAATGTTGTTGACTTACTTATATTTAAAATTTCATGAGTGCTTATGAGTAGCGAAAAAACGATTAATTGCTGACCTCTGGTTAGCATCTGATTTCCATATTAGTAAATATACTAGATGATGAATAGGTCTATGAATGGTCTCTCCACACAGCGAATCAAATGAAGAAATCATCATAGGATAGCAATTGCATATTAAAATTACAAAACGGAATGGTATTTCAAACGAACAAAATGTTTTTTAATCTTGTCAGGAACAATCAATATTGTACTGAGCCATGTTAAGAACGTTTTTAATAGCTTTCCGCCCAAACGCGATTTCTGTTTACAACCTTTAAAATGGTATTAAAATTAAATAAAGAACTCATAAAGGTAGTAAGAATACTACTCAGTTATGAACAGTACTCTACAATCGACTTTGATTGTCTATGAATTTCTCAGACGCTAATTAACAGTTTGTATTCGTTTTGAAGAACATAATGAAAAAATTTATTTAAAAATGCAACAATTTTTCTTCAAAAATATGTATTTATGCAGCACCAGTCAACATTTAATAGATGTTCAAGCGCTTCTTTTTTCAGTTTTATTTAATTTTTTTATTTATTTTTTTATTTTTTTGAATTTGATTTAGTAATTTAGGGTGTATTTGGGGAGAATGTTTTTCTTTTTGTTTTCGTTGTTTTATAATGATGATTCATCATTAGGTTTTTGTTTTAAATTCATACTCTGATATTTTTAAAGGTGAGGGCAAATAGTCGTATACATACGTACATATGTACGTATAATACAAATCCTTTATTTGTTTTTCTTCTTCTCGTTGGCAAACAAAACTTAGTTTCTGCTGCTATTGCATTTTATTAATGCATTTTGTTAATAATGACTTGCTGTACCCCACCCAAATAAAAAAATATATAATATATACATATATGTAATATAAGAAAAGTATTTGAAATCAGAAGAGGAACAGAACCGTAAAATGAGTTGATATGTATAGAGAAAGAAACCATTTCAGACGAGCGGATGTCTTCAACTCGTATGTATGAGTCATTTATTCTTTGATTTCATTTTCGAAACTGGCAGCCCGTTTAATTCTTTCTTTTTGTTTAATTTTAATGTGAAAGGAAGTAGAAGAAAATAATTTTTAATTTTCTTACAATACTTTTAATATTTATTTTTATTTTTACAAGAATATCGCCATATCGCCTGCTTTTTATTGTTATTGTTAATGGTGGTGGTGGTGTTAGTGGTTTTAAATTAATCATGCTGACCGTTTTTTTTGTATGTGATAAGAGTAAGAGCTTTTCTACATAAAAACGTACAAATAAATAGTTTAACAATAATAATTATATGACTATGTGTGTATATATACATATATATGTATGTATGTACATTGTACATACTAAATATAAAACAATACTTACCACAATAGAAATACCAAATGATTCAGAAAATTATGTATTTAATTTCTAATTAAATTTCTTTTAAAATATACATTAAAACTTATATTTAAAACAAATAGAAGAAATGAATACCAGCAGCTACAATGTGGTCAAAATGTGATACATTTCTCCATATGAAGCATAGTCCTGTACTTTGTTGTCTGTATATTATAAGTTTTTCTAAATTTTTTTATTGCATTTTATGTTTCTAATGATTAATTTTTCCATCATTTGTTAATTACTAATTTGAAGATAAAAAAACATGTTAATTTGCTGTGTAACTTTGAGCCAAAATTAATGTTCATAAGGGGTTAGCATGCTTTATAATTTTCAAAAAACCGATGTTTTTTCACAGTTTTAGTAACTTTAGAGCTTTAGAACGGTAGAAATCTTCTTTTCCCTCATACGATATGAAAAGAAGGTGAAAAATGCACAGTAGTGCAACACGTCCATGTGTGGGAAACTTAAACGCGTTTTTCTCTTATTTCGCCCTGGCGACCACGATTTAGCAGAAACTACTTGCTAAACTTTTTGGCACAATGTTCCTAAGACTCCAATGGGATATACATATGATCCTCCAGCAAATACTGATTTTGCTAAATAATTAAATTAGAAAAAATAGGCGAAAACAGGAAATAATATTAATTCAATACGCTGTCATTTTGCTAGTTTTTTACCATTTCAAATTATTCAAGTTCAGATTTTGCTTTCTGACACTCCTAACTCCTCAAATCATGGTTGCCTGATTTTGAAGTGGCCCTCTTAGTTGAGAAAAAAATCCTCTTTAACATATAAAAAGATTTATTTGTTGCAATAAATTTATATTTAAAAAAGCCGTCAAAAGACTTAGGAAATATATTTAAAGAGAATACAGTTTGATTTAACGTACATACTTATATGCTTTTTAATCTAGTTTTTAAATTTATTATGACAACATCTATATGGTTATGTAAATATGTATATGTAAATCATAAACTATTTTGAGAGATTTACACTGATTTGAATCGGTACTATTTTAGTGCATTCAAATATTTATTTAAATTACTTACATAATTGGCCATTAATGAGCCTTTAGTTAGGATTAGGACCTAGCTTCCCACACCAACCATGTTGTGCGTCTTGATTTTATTCATGAGTGGCGAGAATTACAGTGCGAAACTTCTCATGGAAATTTTATTTACTCTTAGTAGAGTAAACTGCTTAGAGGAAATCGTGGAAGAAATAATTTTTTCTTTCAAATTTCATATTGAATTCAAATAATTTTGATGTTGAAGATATACCACCTGCTGCAAGGTCAATTGTAATAAATGTGAGTGGAGTTATGAAAATTCTCCTGTTTAAGTATTGTTTCGAAATTAAAGCGAATTTTACTTAACCGTAGAATCTAGTATTGACATAAAGATAAACGAAAAAGGTGTCTAAATTGAAGGTCATTGACGTTTCATTGGTAACTAGCTGGTGCCTCTACACATTTATTTTTAATAATTTTTTATTATTATTTTATATTTAAATTTCCGGATATAAATGATCGATTGATCATTTAAATTTTAACGGATATCAAAAGAAATTATTTATGCAAAACACATTGGCACCGACAGGAGTCAAGACTCTACAATAATTCAACACATTATTTCATATTTTTCTTCTTCTTTCATTTTAAATTCTACTTGATAGACATTGTAGAAAAATAATTAAAAATTCTAAAGATGTAGTAAGTCGAGAGTATTTAAAGAACATTGAGTATATTTGAGAAAAAAAAAAACAAAAAAACAAAATCAAGGGAAGTTGACAAATACAAGCATATGCACACACACACAAATATATTGAATTAAAACAAATTTATTTTTAAATTTTACTTCAATACACACACGCTTGCTTCAAAATGCGTTTATATGGCTCGTGCGGACTGAATCATTTACAAAATTTATCGTATTGCCATAAAAGGTAATGCATAAAACACAGCCAATACGTGTGTATGTATGCATGGATGTATGAATGTCTGTATATACATACATATTTAGTTATTCATTCATACATTGCAAAGGAAGACATGAAAATGAAGGGAAAACGTTTAAAGAAATACTCCTTTTTACCCCGGATCAAGCGGAAAAATGCCTAATTTTGGCTTTGGTAATAAAGTTCGTACCGTTAGTTTCTGTGGTTATGCTGGTATTGATTTAAGGGAAAAAATATTTTTCACACACATACAGTGTGAGGCAAAATATTTAGGTGCTATACATACTTATGCTAGGCTATATGTTTACAATTTATAATGTTCAATATGTACATATTTTGTATGAGTATATTTCAGATTTAAAACAGTTTTCTTTCTGCACCTACTAGTTCGGTGATATGCCACTGCTTCCTAATTATCTATACTGTTTTGTTTTACATCTCAATTATGTATGTATAATTAAATTTTTGAACAAATAAATTTAAATAAACAATAAACAAATTAGACAAACTGAATACTTTTTTCAAAATATCTTACATCAAATATTTATATTGCATATGAACAGTTTTAAGCCATACTGTATTGTATAGAAGTTAATAAAGCCGGCCGGTCAGCCGGTATTTTATTTCTACTACAAATTCAATTCAATATTAAATTGAAGCCAAATGTCTCTTATTTTCTTTTCGACAAAAACTAGGGTGAGTATATTTTTTGTTTATAACGATATTATTTTTATTTTCTCTCTTTTCGGTGCTCCTTATTGTGCTTCTTGATTCTATATCTCTCTCTCGCTTTCTCTCTCTCTCTGCATATGTCTTCGTGTTGGAAGTTCAAGTTCAAATTTATAACTTTTTCGTCAATTCATATTGTATTTATTGTAGTTATAAATTTAATGTTTTTTCATTTTTCTAAAAGCAGTAAAATTAATTCACTTGAAAATAGTACATTCAGAAAGTGGAAAAAAATAACGAATTGAAAAAAATAAAAAAAATAATTTGAAGAACTTCATCTGATTAAAGTTCATACTACAGTAATTTAATTGTATGTATGATAAAAGATCTTGAAAATGATTGTAAATTTTTGATTATATTAGTTAAATATTGTCTTAAATTTTATTGTAACTCTACAAACAATAAAAAAAAGTTCAGTGAAGAGTCGTGCTAAAGATCGACTACTCATTTGTTGGAGGCATCTAGTCGTGCGATTATCTTGTTGCCTTTACTATCTGCACTTTATTAATTGGTAACACTGACATGCTTGCAAACATACATACATACATATGTATGTATTTAGATAATACATTCAGATGTACATATATGCATTTATGTATGTATGTATGCTTTAATATTTTTCTTAAAGGGATCGTAATCGTATTTTTAGATTTTCCGGTATTCCTTTTATTTCTTGTATTTATTTGATTTGTATAGACAAAATATTAACGTGTTTGTCTGTACACTCCACGATAATGCTGGTGGTGGTGGTGGAGGAGTTAATGGCAATATTGGTTGTCTATGTTATAAAAGTGGTGTTTTAATTTTTGTTTTAGAGAGTAAGGTCCTTTTTTGCAACAACCATGCGACTGATTTAATTTCTACCACTTTATACTGTCTTTAGTATTGTATCTACATACATACATACATACATATGGTAGCTGTTGTTGTTTATAACAGTGCATACTTATATAAGTACATATATTCGCTACACACACATACAATATATACGTATAGACTTGTACATATGTATGTATATAAAAGCAGGGTGCGGCTTTATACGATTATATGAGTAAATATTTTTAATTTTTTTGTATTCTAACATTCACTCGACAAAGCGCATGTTAATGCCAACATACATAGTTGTTGTTATTTTTGATAACAATGAAGAGATGCGATAACAGAACATGTGTATAAAAAGTGAAATTTCTTATTGTTATGTTATTTGTGTTTGTGTTTGTGTGTGTATTACTGAGCTGAGCATATGGGCGCAATTGCTTATTGTCCTGTTACGGGAAATCTGAATACGAACCATAAAATGTAGCACATGTTACCGCTCCCTAAAAAGGAATTTCTAAACTATTATTTTCTCTCTCTCTCTCTCTTTCTCTCGTTCTCAAAAAATCAAATCGCGTGTGTTAAATACAGAGATCCTGTGATACATATTTAGCTTCTCTTAATTAGGAAATTTGGCAACAATGCTTAAGACTCTTTAAACAGTTTCTTGCTCTCTTCGTAAATATCTTCTCCCTGCGAATGTGTATTCATCTACCCTCTTCTTTTGCAGCTTGCGAAAAGCATGCGCGTTCTTTAAACTAAAAACTACCCTTTTATGAATTTATTTGTTGTATTTTATCTTTTTATGGTTTTTGTTTGTTTTCTTTGGTTCGAGTCAAATAAGCCAAAGCGCAATTTTCTATTCTACAGTTGTTACCATATGATGTTCTACTCTCTGTTTACTTTTGTTGTAATTTTGCTGCAGCCGACATTATTATGTTTGCCTCGTAGCCGGCATATTGAAGAGTTTATTGATTTTCATTCTGCATGAACTTTTCATGTCCTTTTAGGGAAATTTGAATTTTTTATTTCTTTAATTTGTTTTTTTTTCTCTTGTTTTGAGAACCAAAAAAGTTTACTGCACTTGGCAACTCCCGATTTTCAATAAATTGAGAAATTCTACTACTACTACTACCACTTAAACATTTAAATACGAGGGTAAAATGTCTCTTTTCCTCTTTTTTCTCTCTTCTTAATCAAATCTTTTTATCGTTAATATTTTATTTGAGTATTAACCTTGTGTTGTTTTTTTTTTTTTTTTTGCTTTAATTTGTGTTTAATAATTAATCTTATTTGAAATATTTTCTGGTTTTCAATTGTAGTTGTTGTTGTTTTATGACCAGTCAATCTTATCAATCCAACATTGGAGGTTTTTGCGTTTCCATATCTTTGATTATGACTGAAAAAATCACATGAATTTATTTCTACTTTCTTACGTGCTTAAAGTTTTTATATCTCAACATTAGATATAGATAACGCTGGTATTATTTTGCAATAAATTTTTCATTTATTTATTAATAAAAAATACTATGTACATATGTATATATATTCATTAATGGAAGAATGTTTAAAGTTTTTGAACTTTTAAGATGAAAAATTCCTGTATTTTGCAAAATTTTTCTTGTAGAAAAACCTGTCTTATAATTCGTCGATATACAACAGCATTCGTTGTTTGGGGCAACTAGTCGGGAATATATTGAAAATAGTTTGGCTACAGAGAAGCCTGGGTATTTATAATAATGAAATAATCAATCAAAGTAGAAGTGAATTGTCTTTCGAAACCCCGTTCACATCCAATAACATCTGGATTCACCAAAAGGAAACCTCGAATATTTCCAATCATAATAATGGACCAATAATGAAACTGTGGTATGTAGTTGGTTATCACCACATGTAAATTCTCTAGATTATTGGGGTCTACACAAATTCACAGATATCTAGTATATGGCGCTACTTGTCAAAGATATTAAAGGTCATTGCTCCATCGGACGTATGTATGTCAGTAGTGTATGAGCCCACTAGGAAATGAATTGTACAAGGGTTTCCGGCAAAGGGTTGTCGACAAAAGGTTTGTTAAAGCATTGCAACTTCTTGTCAGTGATTGTTGGAGACTGAAGCGTTTTCTAAACTGCTAAAGAACTGTTTTAGGAAAAGGATAATAATGTTTATAAGATGATATTAATTATGTAATTAATTTTATGATGTTGTAAAAAGTTATGGGAAGAGAGAAATGTAATTAAAGTTTCAAGGAGTGATATAAACTCGTATACGTATTTAAAAATCCTTTCCAATTGACAAATGCTGGTGGACACATATGTACGTTTTCAATTTGCTTTATTAAAATCTTTATATTTTTAATCGAGTGAATGAAAACAATTGTTGTTCAATGTTTTCAAACCATTTTTGGCTTTTGAAAATGTAAAGAAATTGATTTCATTTTGTGTCATACAAACCGAATTGCGGTCCACATGACAAAAGACTCAATTTGAAAAATTTTTACAATCTTTCACTAAATATGGCTTGAAAGTTTCATGAAAATTAATTAACTTGCTATTAACAAAAATAAACAAAACAAACAAATAAGAGAGTAATAGACAAACAAGACAATTTGACGCCATATTATGTTGCTCACATAAGAAATTGACGTACGGAAAATTGTTTAGAACACACTTGTTTGTCATTTATTTACTTTTTCGACAATTTCGTTACTTTTTATATGTATATGTATGTATGTTTGTCTGTGCAATAAAATAATTCGATAAAAAATAGAATTTAAAATGTTTTTTGTTTTTCAATTCTGTTGCCATATAAGGTAACGAATTTTGAAGCCAATACAAGCACTCCCAAGTTTGAGTTGCTTTTTCAAATGCAATTTAAAAGCCTATTTTGAATGGAAATTTATCCGGTTAGTAAAGTATCCATAATTCTTAAAAAAAGCTAAATAATATTTGACAAACGTAAATTCTTCTGTACTCTTATTCAAGTCCATTCTTTTAATTATGTTTGACATGCCTCTTCATAGTTCCATCTAAGCAATTTAACGCTATAATTTTATCTTTTAAACACTGTTTCTATAGCCATGCAATTCCTATGCAATAAATTCATGGATCCCTTATATGGATGACATGTTGCATGGATGTTGCATGGATTGTCCAATGTAATGTTTAAATGAAAATGAAGGTAGGTAGATTGAACTAGAGTTCGACAACAAAGGATTGACATTCGCCTCAGGAGTATATGAATGGTGGAACGTGGTGCGAGTCTGAGATCAGCAATGAGTATTCAAAAAGATGAATAAAATCGAATCATAATTTTTGATACTTATATACGCATTCATACTCATTTTGATATCATAGAACCTCTACTCATATTCAAAGTTTGAAGTACTCATCATATTCGTACTTAACAAAACGTAAACCGTTATTGATTTCAACTCTCCATAACTCAACATATGCACGAATCACAAAATAAGTATGAATCGCATACGAACACTAAAATCCTCACTAGAAGGTTGTGTATTTGCTCTGCTTGCTGATCTGTCTTTTTTGCTTATGTGTCTTTTTGCTTTTTTGTAAATGCAACAACAACTAAGATTGTAAATTTCAAGTCACTCGAATTATTATAGGTAATTTTCTAAAGTTATGAGTCTAAATGAATAGGCTTATGAATCAAACATATTTCGAATGGTATGTGTTTGATGTCAAAGTTGTACGCATACTCATTGCAACCTGTACTTATAAATCAACTTTGTAATGAGTATGAATGAATCAGAGTACATAGTTAAATTTCAATACTGTTGACTCAGTTCCATTCAAAACTCATGAGTGCTTATGAGTAGCGAAAAAACGATTCATTACTGATCTCTGATACATATGTATGTAGATTAATTGCCTAACTCACTTTATTTAACTCCATATAATCATTGAAAATACTTGAGCACATATTTGTTAGGCATTAGATTAGGTATTGTGTGAGTTTTGTTGTTGTATTAAAATGGTAAATAAATACTTTGTAAAAAGCAAAATTTAAACAAACCTTAATTAAAAATTGTAACACAAGACAAATGATAATGAATTTGATTTGTCTCAATTTTTGTTGTTTTTTTTTTGTTGTAAAATAAATAAAAAAAAAAACTTATTTCAATAAGTTTAGAACACATAATGAAACTGATCTAAAATACAAAAACAATTTATCGAATTGCTTTGATTTGTTTTATATTTTTTTTGATTTTTCTTTCTTTTACCAAATTTGGATATGTATACTAAATGGAACGAACAAGTTCATGAACAACGCTAAAAATGTACAAAAATAAAAAAGGTAGGAGAACATATGTATACAATATGAATTCATAAAGCATTTTGGGATGGGCGATATTGTCGACAATTAATTGAGGGAAAATAATAGAAAACATTTGTATTTGGCAGTGAAAAATATCATGTTTATTATTTGTCATTTCCTATTAAGACTTAATCATAATTAATTAGGTTTATATAACATAAATTACAATATTTATTTCCTTCAAAGTCCTATTGTGATAGCCTTAGAACAAATATCCCCTTTGTAGTTAATTTTTAATTTGTTTTCATAAAAAAAAGTTTAAATTTACTTTTAAATTTAACTGCACCTTCTAGTGATATACTATTGTGAATTATATAGATAATGAACACCACCTCACTATTGTGCATTTTTTTGTGCTTCTAGTCAGCTGTATGTGAAACTGTCAAAGTACTGTGTAATATCTTTAGAGAGCGTGAGTTAAAGCTGATTTCATTGCATGAAATTATTTTTAAAGATTTTCAATTAAAATTTAATTAAAGAATGGCTTTAAGAAATATTTTAATAAATAATCAACTCCAACAAACATTACGTTCAAGTACTCCTTTGATTTTGGCCAGTCGTCATGGTCATACAGTCCGAGGAAAACCGCCCGGTGTGGCGAAAACGATTGAACAACGTATGCATGGTCAGTGAGAGAGAATTAAAAAACGATTTTGTAATCAAAATTAAATTATTAATAAGAATTTTACCAAAACAATTTCTATTTTCAGAAGAGAATTATCAAGATCCAGAATTAAACGCCCGAGTAAATATTGGCTTTCCGAAATTAAAAGGCACACGATCAGAACAGTTTAAAGGACGTTTGGAACATATTAAAGCACAACGCTCAAATACGGAATTGGAAAAGAAGGCCAGGAGCAACCAATGTGAGTAAAATTATCACATAATCTCATAGATTCTTAATTTTTAATCAATTGAAAAAACAAAATATCAAACATTTAAAGGACTATCATAGGTTTAGGTTTAGGTTAGGGGACGTGTACTTGTCAATTGAGACAAGTTCAGTAGCCGGAGGTCGAATTGACCCATTGATAGGAAAAAGGAGAGGAATTAGGAAAGGGAGAGTGGGAAGCGTAGGAATTATACAGAACAAAAAACAAAACAAAAAGTGAGAGCTCGACTACGCTGATGAAGCCCTAGCACTTCTCAACTAGCTCAAGCTACTAATGAATCTGTAGAGAGCCTTGCTGTCGGCTCTCGACACAGAATTCAAAACCCCAAAGAAGACCCTGCCAAGGAGGACTATCATAACCATTAGCAATATTTTTAATGGATATACAAATAAGAACATAGAGTAACGTATAATGTTTCTCAACCCATTCAAAACCACACAGGAATTTGTTTTTACGTTTTGAGAATAATTAAATACTGACATTCCAAATTTAACATATTGTGTGTCGTATAACAAAGAAGTTTTTCTATTAAACTGAAAAGGAGTCATTTTTTTCAATGATAGCGAGATTTAAAAATGGTTTGTTTATAATTCTCCAAGTCACTTTTAGTTGTTGTTTATATTTCCGTGAACACCGGAAGTTTTGTTTGGATATCTTTGCAATGAAATTCCAGAATATCATGACAGCGCTCTATTATTTTTCCAATCTCTTGCAGGTACTAATAGTTATCCCAGAAATAAAATTAATTGCAAACATCGAATTTAAAATTTGTATGTTTTTTTTTATAATGCAAGTTACTTAAGGATCAAATTTTCTATGCACTTGTAAATTCATCCCCATAGAATTCATAAAATTTTAAACTTTGTTAACGTAGTATGATATATTTTTCAGTGTTAATTGATTTAAATGAAGTCCAAAAGGATTATGATAAAACTACACGAGGATTTGATCTTCGTATTTTAGCTGACCATTATGGTATATTTGAAGATCTTTTTGGTGCTGCCTATTTTATACCGCGTGTTAATTTAAACATACAAGTAAGTTAAAATAAATTTCATTTAGACCTCTTTGGTATAATGTAAGACTTTAAACTCGATTAGTATCAAGCAACTGATGATACTACATTGGTGCCGGTTTATAATGGCAATATTATTAAACCATTAGAAGCAAGACAGGCTCCATTGGTTACATTTGATGGTAAAGCAGATCCTATTACGGGTAAACCTAGCAGCAGTGATTCGTATTGGACCTTAATTGCCACCAATCCAGATGGTCATTTTACGGAACATGATAAAGAATATGTTCACTGGTTTATGTGAGTATTTATTAATTTTTTTTTATTTTTGATTGGCAATTATTAAACTTGGCTTTGTTTGCAGTGGCAATATACCCAATGGTGATGTACAGAAGGGTGATGTCATTATGAACTATTTGCCGCCGTTTCCACCCAAAGGCATTGGCTATCAACGTTTCATTTTTGTGTTATATAAGCAAAATAAAAAAATGGATTTTAACTCGTTAAAACTGTCTGCCGATGATTATGCAAATTTGGAGAAACGTACTTTTAAAACCTACGACTTCTATCGTCAATATCAAGATGATATAACACCAGCTGGTTTGGCTTTTTATCAAACCAATTATGACAAATCACTAACGAAATTCTATCACAATGTTTTGAGTAAGTAACTGGTACACAACAGAAAAGGTAGAAGAAAATCTAATTGTTTAATCTAATTTGTGACAGACTTGAAAGAGCCCATTTTTGAGTACGATTTTCCAGACATCTATTTGGCTGATCAGAAGTTCTTCCCCTTAAAACAGGCATTCAACTTATACCTGGATCGACACCGTGACATAAAAGAGGTAAATAAACTATATTTGGAACGTAAATTGGCTAAAACGCATCCGTTCGATGGACCCGAAGAGTCATTGAAGTATCCTAATGCCCATCCAATCAAAAACGTACCGTCGTGGCTTCGTACAGAAATTAGAAAAGAACGTTTGAAAATGGGTCGTATTAATGATTTTTGAATACAAATCAATGTTAGTTGACATCTTGTTAAATCATTTTAGAATCATTATACTAAATATACATATAATACATTCCTATGTATTAGGAATGAATAAATTCTATTAAAAAAATTCTCACAAATAGTTTTTTATTTTTTATTTTTGTAATGTAACTTTAATTTTTCTTAAAATTTTTCGTTATTTTATTATTTTTACCCCGGAATTATTTTTCTTATTGGTATTAAATATTTGGCACAAACGTTTTTGTTTAAAATATTTTCAATAACTTGTAAAACATTCTATTTATGTATTTATATATGTAGATAAACACATACATATAATTTATATAAATATATAATAAAATTAAATTAACAACAAATTAACAAACAAAAAAAAAAATAAAGGAAAAGGAAAAAAGGAAACTTGAAATTATGAAAATTACATCAGATGAGATTCCACTATTTATGGATTATCTGTTAAAAGTATTTCAACCTCTAGATTATTATATGCATGCATCCATCATATGTGAATTACTTTTAAGTTAAAAACATAAAGTACATGTGCTCTAAAAAGTTGTAAGCGTAATTTGATTTAATGTTTCATTTAAACACTACATATGTATTATTATTATAATTACTTTAACGACTATGTATTATTATGAAAAATTTAACACGTTTAGGTTTCTGCTTTACCATAAGCTCCAACTGGTGGTCTATACATTGCTGGCAAACTTAAAACCTGAGGCAAATTGAAAGCATATTTCCGTTTATGAATGTTTTTGTTAACATTATCCATACGGCAACCTTCGCTTCTCAATGTATTCAACACATAGGGTACATTCTTTGCCGGCAGTTGGAACTCTTGCACCAATACTCGGCATTGTTCTAATGTTACTGCCATTCCAGTACGATCTTTGGCACTTTTGCAGGAAGTGAAACGCAGACCAGACATCAGACGACAAGCGTCTTCAGCCAAATGCAAAATTTTTACATTTTTCGATACATTCGCTTTCAATTGTTCCTCCATAAAATTCAAAAGATTCAACAGCAACTCTGAAGCTGGCTTGTGGGGTTCGTTTTTACTCGGTGTCACTGGAGCTAGCAAAGGCAGTTTACGAAAACGTGAATAATACTGTTTGAGCCTTACGTAATTGTCCCAATTCGAACGGTGTTGCTCACGAGTCCGACCCACTGCTTCTGCCAAAGTTGCCTTTTCATTGATGCCAATATTAAAGAAGACAGGGGTTACCTTGAAATCCACCGTTTGTTTAGTCGGTAAAAGTGCATAAACGTGTTCAGGAACTGGCAGTTCAATCCTTAACGATTGCCTGGATCCACTAATGCGAGGTGTTGGTGTTGAATGTTGATCGTTGTTTGGTAAATTACAACGCACCAATACAAATTCCACAGCCGACAGATCTTCAATCGCTATACACATATCACCCCACATATCAATTTCACCGCCATACAGTGACAATAGACCTTCAAAATACGCAAGAGGGCCCAAATCACAAAGAATTTTGATAAAATTGTGCGTTATTTCACAACCCCAAAATTTAGCCATCACAGAACTTACAAGAGCAGTAAGGGCTTGCGCGAAACAAACATCTCTCCTGTACATGATTTCTAAATTAAAACTAATTTTCTCCATATTCTGTTGCAAACGTTGAACAGAATGCATTAGTCGCGCTGTTTTTAGGAGACCATCCATAGCGTGCCGTAATTTTCGCATGGATGGTCTTAACTCGGAAGCCCAATCAGTTGTAAGTGACAAATCGAGGCCTTAAAAAAACAACAATTTATATTTATTTTTATACAGTAAAAATCATGCATGTTGACTCACCGTCTGTGAATTTATTTCCCTTCTTAGTGGCCATTTGATGATTATCGATTGCTGCTATGGGCTGAGTTAAATCCAAATTTAAAGCAGTATTATTGCCGTTGAGGGAATTACATTTTTCGTCGCCGTCTTCCTTATTCTCGCTGGTGTTGTTTGTTTGCGAATTACCATTATCCACAATGTCGGGCACCGGGTTATTGCTGAACCCAGATCTTTTGATGGGTGCTTTTGGATGCCTTAAGCGTATTGCTGGACTTCCGCAGCGACCACAAAGAAACTTAATTTTACTTACCAAGCACATGACACTGGCTTCTATATTTAGTTGAGTCAAATCTAACGGTTCTGGTTCTTCGGTAGGTCTATAATAATTGGCCGAAGGTGAAGTACTCATCATTTTTGTATCCAAGAAACGTGCATTACGCGTGGAAGTGAAAATGGAACAGTTACTTGATTCGTTGTCAAAATCACTAGCCATTTGAGATGTTGTCCTATGTGGAATTTTTAACGGCATTGAGTGTTGTTTCACAACCTGACTAGAGGGGGATGGTTCGTCTAAATCAATTAGCTTTATAGACGAAGTATGAAATTGATCTTCGTCTTGTTCATGAAATTCGTGTTCGTTAAATTCGGAGTTGGAACTAATATTGACAGGTAGAGATTGGAATGTCGCCTCATCGTATGCTTCAGCTGAATTTTGAGGTGGTCGTTTAATTTGGGAAGACTTTAATTTAGCGTGTCTCTGCAATTGCTCATTGTAGACTCGAACTGTATGTTGGAGACTGTGTATGGCATTAATATCCAGAGTGAAAGAAGGGGAATTTTTTAATTGAGATAAACTGTTGGAACGCATCAATTTATAGTTGCAATTGGTTGTAGGTGTTTTAGCCCTTGGCCATAGGTCTGGGGGTGCTATAACAGGTGTTGAAAAATCTTCTAATTCTGGAGACTTTAATTCTAAATCGTTAAGCTGTTGTGTAATCTTACGAAACGGTGACATGGGCTAAAGGGAGTTCAATTATACATTAATTTTGTATTAAATTTCTTTCAATGATATGCATACCATTAAAACGTTATCTGGTTCTTCAATTATACGGTGTTGCTCTATGAAAGAGAAGGCTTCCTCCACCAGATTTGGTTCCCAAATATTCAATAATATTTTGGTTTTAGTGATCATTTCATTGCACAATGGCATCATACCTTTTTGATTCTTTTGTTTGGCCAATGCCAGCAATTGCGACATAATTTCAACAATTTCTTTCCGTAATTGCTTGATGGCTTGTACAGCATCGTTTGCTGCTTGCACTTTGCAATTGTTCGTGACTTCGAACTTAGATGGTGATTCTTTGGTTTCCTGAAGAAGTCTAAGTAATAAAAAGGGAATAAATATTTAAGGACGGCAATGTAAGAATAAAAAAATGTTCGTTTAAAAGTGAATGTACATACTTGATTAAACCTCCAGATTTTCCCATTTTTCCAGCGTGCCTAGTAAAAGCTCCCACAGTTATAATGTCCAAAACTCCAGTGCGATTTAAAGAGTCATTCTGTGCCCACATGCGTTGTAAGTGCAAATTTACTGGTATGAATTCCAATGACTCGTCAGTTTTCACAGAAGATCTTTTGAAGTAAGGACCTGATAAACAACGGCAAACTTATTGTTAATAATTTAGACATTTACAAAACAACTTAACATTCAATTATTAACCTTCGCCTTTTATAATTTGTTGCAAATTCTGCTTGGCTTGGGAATAGTCTTTCAAAAGTTTTAAATGTTTATCTAATAAATCAATTTGTTTCTGCCTCCACACTCCGCCAAGTTCACCCATACCAGAAATTTCTTGAAGCAATTCCTTCTCCCGCAAAATCCAAATTGATCTGTGGAAACAAATTCGTATTTATTTTTTCTACTATAAAAATTAGGATTGGTTGGTTGGACTTACAATAATTGTTGCGGTATAATAAAACATATTTTCGATTCCATCATGGTTTCATGTACGCTTATATCTGCACCCAGACTAGAGTTGAGGCGGTAAGTGTGTATCTACAATAAGAAAAGAGGGAAAATAAAGAAAATATTTGTAAATGCGTTGTGGTTCTTATAACCATAGGATTTGAGAAGATCCTTTGTATATTGCCCTGAAATGGCACAAATAATTTAACACCTAATTTTGGAGGCAATGACTGTGTTCGCCTGTGGCCTTTTGATTGTTGTTCAAAGACTTGTGTTGTAGATCGTGGCGGCGGCTGTAATTGTTTCTCGGTGTCCGGAGCCCAAGATGCGATATTAATAAAACCGCATTCTCCATGCACCGATCTTAGCGGTATACGGAAACGAGTGGCGTCCTATAAATATATTCTGGAGATTACTAAGATAAACTAAAATGCAAACTATATTTTTACCTGTATAGCACCTAAAACAACTTCAGCATAACCAATGGGTACAGCTGTTGATGAGACTTTTTCACGAACATCATAGACAGTAAATCGAAGTGGTGTTTCCGCATTAAAGCCATCACTTTGTTTGAAATTAATTGTACATAAGAATTGTGGATTTTTACAATTTTCTATGATTTCAGTTTGAGCATAATCGCGCCAAATTATGTCATCCCCAGATATAAGGACAGCACAAACAACTCTTGGACAGGGTAGACGACCATTATCGGCACAAGGTAAATTATCGCACGATAAAGCTGATTCACAAATCGGTATCTCCGACAGATCTAACGAAAGTAAAGAATAAAAAAGATTAAATGTTAACATTAAACGATTTAAAATATTACACTTTGTGTTTTTACCTTGAAACAAAAACAAACTTAGTAATTAAAAACTCTTTTGTTTAGTAACGTTATAATTTTAGCATTTTTTATTTCAGTTCTTCAAGAAATTAATTCAATAAAAATCTATACAAACAACTAAAGCTACAAATATTTAAACTGACAATTTTTTTTGAATTTTATTAACCAAAACCATTAAAAAATTATATTAAAATAGTTCCACTTCTTTTTGTTAGTTTGTATTCGTTTCGAATAGTTTATAGTTTTTTCTTTTTTTTTTAATGTAAATGGAAAACTGTGTGGAATATTACAACCAAACCAAAGTCCCTGCTTCTCAATAACTTAAACTAGTTTGTACAAAATTAAAGGCACAAATATGTATTTCAATGAAAAATAACAATGAAAATATAATCAAAATGAAAAAAAAAACAAAACAAAATATACATTTAAAATTGTATAAGATCACCTTCTTCTAGTTTTGTTGATTTCGAATTTGCAACCGAATTCAAATCTAATAGACCAGCCAATAAGGTGGCGTCATTTGCGGGTGCATATAATGGCAGACCCTTTTCTATGCGATTTCCCATACTAATTGCAATTTGATCTTCTAAATATTGTATTTGTTTATTCAAATAAGAGTACGAGGCCAGCTGTATACATTTCACCCACTCCAAACGATCTTGGGCTGTGCGTGTAGAAATTCGTTGAGGTAAACTGCCTTCAAATTCTGCAATTAAAAATAAACGATTTTTTTTAAATCACATAGGCGACTTTGGATTTTTGTGTATAACGGTTTCAACTTTCCTAAAATAAAAACAAATCCATCAAATTCTCTTTCTTCGCTTTTGATAAGAGGACGACAATTTTCTAAAACCAGAACTCCAGCCGGCTGAGACAATGGATCGTGATCTTTTAAATAAAATAAGAGATTTCCTCTTAATTTACACCAACGTGGATAGTTGACTAAAATTGAAATTAAAGTAAGAAAAATACAATATAAATTAGTTTCACATTTTCAAACGTCAGCAAATTTAAAGAAAACAATTATTTATTATATCTATGTATGTATGTACATATACGATATATAATGGAAAACCAGGAATGTGAAGAAGTTATTGTGTATGATAAAAATTTCTAAATACTAAATAAAATATTGTGAAAATTTTGATAAACTCATATTAGTTTATTTATTTTTGTGTGGCAAGGAAAGAAGGAAGAAAGGAAGGTTATTCATATTCATTACCTATGCATGCACTATTAACATATTGTTTGTAATCCTCAACCTGTGAAATATTTAAAATTTTTTTAATACATTTGTAGCTAAAATCAAAATACATTCATAATTACTTTACATACTACATATCTATTATATGCAATTATTGAGCAATTAAATTATAATGTGAGAAATAATTAAATTATAAGAATTAAGAGAGTTCTCTAATAGTCCTGAATTATCTATATATACTTTTTAGTATTCTGTATTATAATTAATTTCGAAAAATAAAAAGATTTTAAACTCTGTATATGGTATAAATGAATGAACTTATTTTAACAACCTACATAATATAATATATAATATGCTTAACAATATGGACGACAATACAAATTAAAAAAAAAAAAAAAAGAAAGGACTAATTGAGTAAATCGATTTTTTAATACAATAAAAACTGAATATTTATCAATAAATGTTATTAATTACCATCGGTTTTGCGAAAGAAACCCTCTTGTCGTTCGGTTATAATTAAAAGTCCTTCTTTTTCAAATTTTGTTGTGGGATTTGAGGCTAATGTCGATAATTCGGCCTTATTGAAACGCATATTTTTGTGCTGCTCTCTGCTGCTTTATAATATTGGATCGCCACCAATCCCAAGTTTGGCTAGAGCACATGTACCATTAAACAACACGATAAAACACAAGCCAAAAATTATCTCAACAGTAAGTAGCAGTAGTGGATAGATTAAATATTCACATTTAAAGCACTTGACTTGAAAGTATTTTATTTGAGATTGAAGTGAGTACGTCAGCTACAAAATATAAGCGAAAAGCATTGAAAGAGAAATTAAATTTATATTAAAACAGATAAAGTGAATTGTTTGTTTACAATTTATAAATATAAATAGTAAATATGTATGTAATGCATTTTAGACCTGCAAGTTTTAATATTATTTTTAAAGTAAATATGTATCACAAATACGAGGTAAGTGACTTAAAGTAAGTAAATAAATAGTGTTACTTAACTGCAATAAAAATAAAAAATAAAAACGAAAATATGACTTCAAACCGCTGTTTGAGGGAAATGATGTAAAAAATTTATGATTAAATACAAGTGTGGGAAGTACTACCATCAAAATAATCGTACAAAGTAAGATCATTTTTTTTAATTATAATATCAACTATAGACATATTTTTATGATATTGAAATCTAGTATAATTTTTTAATAATTGAAATCAAGGCATATTTATTCGAGGTGGCCATGTTTCTGTAACAAAATTCAATTCAAACAATTTTGTATATATTTGAGTTAAATAAACAAAATTGAATTTTTATTTGATTTTACAAAAACATATCTATGTCGTGCATTTATCCATGATAAAACAAACGAAAAAACCTCCAAACGAAATAATAATTTTTTTCATGGAGTTGTTGGAGGAGTGTGAACATTTACTGACCAATTTCGTATTTTATGCAAGCATTGCTTAATATGTACATTTCTTTGATGCATAACCATGAAGGTTATTTTCCGCATAGAAGTATTTTTAAGATCCATGATTTCATAGTTCATCTTGTTTGCATGGGTGTAAGAAAACGATTAATTCAACTCATTCCGATCTTCAACTTGGATTCGTTTTGCGTTGTATATTCTTTTTCAAATTACAAAATGTGCTACTTTTTAACAATTGTAGGATACCATTTGAATATGAAACGATACCAATTTAAGTGATTCAAGAAACACTTTGCTTTACTTAAATGTGAAGGTAAGAAACGAGTAAATTAAGACCTTATACATATATATTTATTATATTTGCGACATCACTGGATTTTATCCAAATAAGATTTAGAAAGCAGAAAATGAATCTTTTATGTTGTAAAAATAAAATATCAATTCAACTCTTTCTCGAAAAAAATATTTGTACTTTTCTTTAATATACATTACATACGTACACACCTACGTAGGTAATTCGCTAGCCAAGGAACAAATCTATGCCAATTTTACAACGACTGAGAACTAGAACAATAATTTAATTGTTAACGTAACCAATTGAAGTTGATTTAACGGTCAAATAAATAAAATCATGTAAAGAGAAGTAACAGATTATAACTACGATATTAAAATAACTATGTAATGCCAAACCATAACGTATTTGTAAATAATTAATATACTCCATATGTGTTAAGAAAAATAAAATAAAAACAATAACATAAACGGAATAAATAAACAAAATAAATAAAATAGCGGTGAAGCATGGAATAAAATAAAAAAGTGTAAATTGTAAAGATTGTTAATGTAAAGAAGAGGTTGAGTTAGTGAATTGTTAACACGTTTAACAATACCTATTTGTTTAACAGACTAACTATGACAACTATACGGAGACATAACATAATAAAATAAACAATATCTAAAACAAAATTGAATTGGGCAAATTTCAGACGTACCAGACGACGACCCGACTGATTGACTGATTGTGTATAATAAGGCTATTGGGCTGACATATGTATAAGAATACAATCTTTTATTACATTTACAACCTGAGAGGCTCCAAGGTATTAGAAAAACGGAAGAAGTCATACAGAAAAAAGTGTAAAAAAGAAACGGAATATGGGGAATAAGAAAACCAAAATGGCAAAAGAAAGGGGACTACAAAAGCAAACCACACAAAATAACAATATTTTATTTAAATAGAAATGAAGATTTATTTATGGATGAGAGGGAGAGAAAATAAAAGCAAAAGTAGAAATCAAGAATTATTACTTGTCACCGCCACATGAAAACAATGTTTAAATTTAATTGCATACAATGGAATTTGAAAATGTTTCAAACAAAAATAAGAATTTCAAACAGAAAGTGACGTAGTCGATACTCTAGACTACATTGTTTGTTACGTCGATGGTGCAATTGCACCAGGCACTAAAGATCAACGGATTACTTTTGTTGTACAATTCGTTGGAGAGCCATTACAGAGGGAAGGGTAAGAAAATCAAATACATACATACAAGGATAGAAGATGCATAGCCATTATGGACTGGAAAATGGAGGTCATTTATTTGGATTTCAAAGATAAAGTATAAAGTCTTCTTAAGTCAAAACTTAAAAGATGCAACGTAATTCAATGATTTTTAAAACAAAAACTACTCTAATTACTAAATGTATAAAAAAAATTACATCTACTTACCCCCTTCCGATTAAATAATTTTCCTTTTAAAAAGTATAAATATCAAAAAAAAGAAAAATGAAATTATTTTCGTAATCACAGAGAAGAAAAAAACAATTAATCGATTATTGTGAGTGAAAAATCAATCTGTTAAACAAAATAAATATTTCTCTTATCAATCAATTTTTGTATTTCTTTGTTTGCTACAAATAACAATTAACATTTCACTTCAGATAATCACAGTAATTTAATATAATTCTTCAGTTCATATTCCTGTCATACATATGTAATTCAATTTTTTATTTAATTTTCACTTTTTTCCTTCCAGCACTTTGGCCAGTACCAATACACGTTCACCACACACTCACTTGCGACCTGTTTAACAATGAATTTCTTCTGCGACTGAAACAATTTTCCTTGTTTTTGTAATTTTCTTTTGTGTATTGTTTCTCTGAATTTGACGTTTAATCAGCTGTTCGAATAGTGTTACCAATTTATGTAAATTCATGAAAATATATAATAAAAGACTATGAACTAGATAAATAAATTTGGGGTTATTATTTTCCCTTTTTGCTGATTTCTTATTTCAGAAGTTGGTTACAAATCATTTTATTTCCTGGTAACATTTATCATGAGAATAATTTTATTCATTTATTCTTAATAGTAAATTGTGTTGAAGACAAGTTAAAAAGAATGTGGGAAATATAAGACGGTAGGTGTGCGTCTGTGATAAGGAAAAACGAATGAACAGAAAATAAATCGTTACAATTTTTTAGTGCTGCCAGACAAATTTTTTCATTTATGTGCGTTTAGGGATTAAAGGTTGTGGGATTATTTTCCTATCGTACAAATTGTTGTATATAATGAAAAAGGGAGAATAAGAGAGAGCCCAACCAAGAAAAGTAAGTACAACATATCCAATATACTTAATTGAACGTGTGTGTGCGTGCGTGTTTGTGTAATAAGTAATTTAAAAAGGTAAGTAAAAAAGATGAGTGAGAGAGGAGATCAGGAAAGTCTCTTTGTAGAACCTTTTTACAAACAGTTTTCAGTGGTAAATCAAGCTATGATGATGTGTTAAACGGTTAAAAAGAAGCGAGATTTAAAAACAAAATACGAAGCGTTTGAATTTAATTTAAAAGTATGTGTTGGTGTTGTGTTAGAATAAGTTTAATGAAATTTTTCTTTTCTCTGTTCTGTGTAAAAAATAAGCTGAAAAGAATGATCGCAAATAAAAAATTATTCTAATTTATTTAACAAATTTTGTATGTGTCTCTCAATCACATTCGCATACATACATACACACAACGCGCAATATTGGTGTTTGTTGTATCTCCTCTTCTATCCATCTTAATTTGATCATTATAAAGCAAAACAAAAAAAAAAAAACTATACAACGGCCAGACGCATGAATATAAAAAAATTAACATGTTTTTTTAGTACCTATATGTATTTTTTATTATTATTGTTAAAATGAGTTTATTTATTTATTTATTAAATAAATAAAAAAAATTAGTACAGAAGAAATATGTATATAAAAAGTGTTAATTTTTATTATAATATGCTCAATTATTGAATAAATAATAATAAATATGTACTTAAAAAATAATGTTTTATTGTCATGTTTGTTGCGTAGGAGGTAATAAATAATTTGTATAAGTAACAAACATAAAAAGAAACAACAAAAATATAATATAATGTAAAGGAAAAAAAAGATTAAAAAGAAATGCAAAAAAATTAAAAATAAATTACGAGAAGAAAACTACAACAATAAAAACAACAAGTAATAAATAGAATTTTAATGTGAGTGAAAAAAGTGTCTGGTGAACGAACGAAAAATTAAACAAAAAAAAAAAAGAAAATAAAGAGAAAAGAAAGGAAAGCCAGTCTCAAAATGCAAAATATATTCTCTTGAAAATAGTTGAAAAAGAAATGTTATCTTCAATACAGTGACAAAGAGAAGAGTGGTTTGTGTTTGGTTTTAGTGGTGAATGGAAGTTAGTTGTCGTTTAATGAAATTTTTCTTAATAATTAACTTAAAGTACAACAAAAACAAATAAATATAATAATTAAAATTTCTTTAAATTTTACTTTGGATTTAAGAAGCAAACAAATTATAACCTTACAACTTATGAAGGGTATGTAATTCGAACTTTATAACCAATTTTCATTAAATTTGTATATTTTTTTGTCGAAAACATGTGCCTAAAATTTACTACCACTACTACTACTATTATTAACCTCCCTCCTCTGCTGCCAACAAGCCAGTTCTTTTTAACAACATGTTGTTTATTGGCGACGGTTTAATATATCGACTCTGAAATTGTTTCGTTTTTATTTTAATTGTCATTTTATTTTCTGACAAAATAGAATCTGGTTTAGAAGATGTTAAAGAAAAATACATATATATTATCCATATGTACATACATACATACATGGGCAAACAGACAGACAGAGAACACACGTTTACAAGAAGAATAAAATTCCTGTGACATTCTTAATATGAAATAAATAACGATCGACCGGCCAACAAACAAGAAAACGAACATACATACATACATACATACTTACATACGTACGTATATATGTAGATATTTGAAAAATAATTATTTTTTATTGTTCGAAACTTAAGCAATTTTCATTATTTTGATATGTCTTATGACATCAGCAGATCATTTTAGCAAAGACCCTATAAGACAAGTTTGCAGTTTTTAGTAGTTGGAACTGATACCCATTCAAGTTTTAAGCAATTTGAGTTAAAGTCTTCGATTACTTTGTCAGAACAGGTTGTTCGAGTTTCAAATGCTTTTGCTTACTGTAAATATAAGCTTTTATCAAATTGGCTTAAAATTCTTATACTAAGCATTTGGATTAAATAATAGCTCAGATATAAAATATAAGTGTATCATCAAGAGAAAACACATAAAAAAGAACAACAAACTTTTGATAAGATAAAAATCCATCATCGGTGCAACTGAGGCCACCTTGTAAAGTAAATAAAATATGTATGTATGTACAATGTACATATTTTTTACGAACACAGGCACATACAAAACATCACAACATAGTTTTCATTTCTGTTTTAAATTGTCTGTCGAATGCCAAAGAAACCGGTCCATTCAAGTGTATCTCCCTCCTGAAAGTGTATTTTGATATTCTCTTTAGTAATTCCAATAGGAGAGGGATGCCAGATGATGTGGAAATTTTGTATTTTAAACCAAAATTATATATCGCAGAGATCAGCAATGAATCCTTTTTTCGCTAGTCATAAGCACTTATGATATTTTGAATATAAGTGAGTCAACAATATTGAAATTTAACTACTCTGATTCATTCATACTCCCTACAACGTTGACATCAAATTCATACCATTCGAAATATGTTTGATTCATAAGCCTACTCATTTAGATTCATGACTTTAGAAAAATACTTATAAATAAAGCAGAGCAAACACAAAACCATTTAGTGAGAATTTTAGTGTTCGTAGGCGAATCATACTTATTTTGTGATTCGTGCATATGTTGAGTTGAAATCAATAACGTCATACGTGTTGTTAAGTATGAATATGATGAGTACTTCAAACTTTGAATATGAGTAGAGGTTCCACGATATTAAAATAAGTATGACTGCGCGTTAGTATCAGAAATTATGAGTACGATTCGATTCTACTTATCTTTTTGAATACTCATAGCTGGTCTCTGATGCATATACCATTTATCCTTTTGATAAATACAAATATCAAATGGCGGTCTCAACATGTATATCACAAGCAGCTACATATGTATGTATGTGTTAATTGGTTTATGACAAATGTGAGTTTTGTTTAGTTTTTCGAATTTCAGTTGGGAACTGTAGCTATACAGCATTCATTTGATTGAATTCAACTATAGATTATATACTTACTTTCAAACTGGGTGCCCTGATAGTCTAGTGAATAGTAGGGTAGACTATTAACGTGAGGGTCGAAGGTGTTCCATTCCCCCCAAAGACTCTTGTCTTTTCCACTACACCGAACATAAGTTCTACGTTACTCAGCACTTAATAATTATAATTTAATTTGTAATTGTATTCTAATTAATAAATAAATACTTTCAAACTGTAACGAATATACATACATATTGATAGAATTGAGTGCAGTTATTGCTGTGCATTTAAATTTTAACAAAATCGTAAAATTTATAAACATTTTTTGATATCAATTAATTTTTAAAACTTTGAGAAAAAAGAATAATTAACAAGAAATCTAAATGGTAACACTGGTCACAACTCCAAATAGTTGCTTTGAAATTGAAGTAGTGCTCCATACAACCAACTACCAACTATTATTTTGCACCGCATTTTAAAAAATATACTCTTCTCTCCTATTGAATAAACAATTTATTTGGAGTTGAAGCTTTTTGTACTCATACACGTAGGCTCTTACCATCTACGATCGAATATGTCATTTTAACGGACCATACTACATATAAATAATTCTTTAGTCATTCCACACACGCCAGAGGGATTTCAATTCTATCAATAACTTTTAAAATTCATAAATTTTGCTATAAAAAGAGAAAACGTGTATGAAAGAAAATTAAAATTAAAGAAAATAGCCAATAGTTATAACTATTAGTATTGGCATATACATATGTACATACATACATGTATGGTTGTCTTACCAGTTTAGGTTATGGTGGCAAGTTTGAAAATTGGAAACAGCAATAGCAATGACAAGAGGACGACGTTATGTTGTGGCAATAAATGAAATTGTCTTTTAAATCAGTCCACTATTATGTGCTGCTGTTGTTTGGTTATGAAAGCTTACGAGTTGCTCAAAGCGTATAAATACGTACATAACTCGCTGACAAAGACAGAAAACAGGGAATTTTTGAAGATACACACCCGCATATTTAAATGCATGCTGAACTTTTTATTAAGTGTCCATTTATAGAGAAGCTTTTCTTCTTTTTTTTTGTTCGTCTTCAAAGTGAAATTTAACATTCAACTTCTCTCTCTCTCTCTCACTCTGTCTGCATCGCATTCTTTTAGAATCTAAAATTTAGATTTTTGAAAGTAAGCTTTTTTCTTTGCAACTTAATAGATTGTTTTGTGGTACGATCTGTTTAAACTGCCTCTTTTCAAAATTAATGTTGAGCTTTTTATCATAAAATATGTTTTTAATCACTTAATAATTATAACGAATATCTGTTGTGATGTGTGGTGGTGGGTTTTTCTTAAACCATCGGCTATTTCTGCCACATGAATTGAAAGGTTTTCAGGATTCTGCATTCAGTTTACTCAGTGTGTATAATTTTGGAAAATCAAACACGTTTACAATTTTTATTGTAATATTTTGAGATACTGTTTTTGAACTGTTTTATTAAAATATCTATGTTTTAAACAGTAAAATAAAGTGTTATTTCTTGCAATCCAAACTAATGTTAGTCCAAAATTGTTTTTTCATATTGGTTAGTAGTAATCTAGTAGGTAGTGTGTTCGCTTATTAGACGTTAAGCCCGGGTTCTAGCCCCAGGCCAGACATCAAAATGAAATATAATAAAAAAAAAAATATTTCTTCGGCGACTTCCTCTCAGCAGATTTCTGGCAAAAACTCTGAGAGGAAATAAACGTGCCATGAAAAAGTTTCTCAAAAAATCTGTCGTTCGGAGTCGATGTTAAACTGTATGTCCCGCCACTCATGTTTAAATTAAGTGGTGTGAGAAGCAAGACCGTAATCCTGACTGAAGGGTTGTAATGGCCAATTATGTATGTTCTGTATGAGTGAAATAAAAGCCTAATTTTTTACTTACCTTAATCAATGGAGCAAAATATAATGAAAGTTCTTTCAAATAGAAATCCTTGGTAGATAAATCATCTCATCGCATCATAAGCATCTCAACAAACTATTTAAAAATTTCTATAAAAAATGTTTGCTTAGAGAATATAAGTAGTTGTCGTAATAAGGGGGATAAGTAAGAGCGTTTAGAAAATTTTAAAGAGTTTTTAATAAAACAATTGTACACAATCGCAATGCCGCATTTTTGAGCATTTCTATAATATTTCTAAAAAGAGCTGTATTTCTAAATAATAGACATACCTCTCAATAATATTTGATTTAATTTTTTAAAGCGATCTTAAGAGAGATCACTTTGTATTGTAAATAATTTGTAGTCATTTAATTTATTTTCACTCATTACAGATGTTAAAAAACAGCTGAATTATAAATAGAAACGGAAGTTCTATATTGATTTTCAATATCTCCATCTTTGAGGATAAATCATTTTAATTTATGTTGATATGTATGCACATACATACATATATCAGTTAAACATTTTTATGTTGTGCGCATAAATTGTGATAAAAATTCCCGCCTTTTTTTAAAACAAGTGTACGTTTGATTCAAAAAATAATAATAAAAAGGCTATGATTATCGAAAAATAAGTTTAGCAACTAAACTACAAATACAGTAACAAACAGTTAAGCATTATATGCTGCCAATTGTTATGCATTTTTATGAGTTGATGAATTGTGTGTATTTCATATAATTTTTATATTTTATATTATTTTATTACAACTTTATTTGTTTTTAACAAATTGAGAAACACATTTATTTACTCATACTACTAACGGTTGCATGCCTAATAAACCTACTAAACCGTAACTGCAATTTTTTTTTTCTTCTTAAGTGAGCGGTGGTTGTAGTACGACTAAATATAGAGATGTGAAACTCGATAGCTCTTTTCATATCATACAACTGCTGTATTTGAATTGACATTTTCACAATTCTTATCTCCATCTGGCCTTAACGGAACAAACGAATTAAGAATTTCTCAACGGACTGCATTCACTTTGCGTGAGAATTGTGACGCTTATTTTATATTTATTGTTTTATTTATCACACACACACACACCCAATGAAAAAAATGTATCTTATGCCAGGTCACTTGTGCCGTCAGTTATCTCCATAAAAGAAAAAACAAACAAGAAATTTATTGAATTATAAAATATTTATTTATGTTGGACTATCAATGTATTAACGGTGACAGAGGCAGAACACAGTTCAAATAACGGCATAGAACGGCCATTACTACTGACCAAGATTATGATTAAGAAATATTTCATTACTATTTTTCATAACATTGATAACTATGGCTAGGTCTCTATATTTTAAATTTTAGTTTTAATCACAATAAATAGATAGAGAGTAAGTTAGGTAAAGATATGTATGTATGTACACACTAAAGGTAGCAAAAAAGGCATTTATTTTTAAAATGAGTGAAAATAACCAAATAGTATTTTGTTTTGTTTTGTCGATCTAAATCCACGCTATACTTTGAAGACAATTAAACATAGAGAAGTTGTATAACAGAAGGGCGAGTCTGCATATAGCATAGTGTGGGCCTGATCATGAAGAATGATTGCTTGACGGATCATCATTTCATTTCATAATTGGTCATTACAACCCTTCAGTCAGGGTTACGACCTAGCTTCTTACACCACTTATGTTCTGTGTGTTAGTTTCATCATGAGTGGTAGGATCTACTGTTTGCCAGAAATCTGCTGAGAGGAAGTCACGGAAGTAATATTTTTTCTTTTTGTTCGGGATGCTTGACCTGCGGTATGAACCGTGACCTCACTTCTTATAAGCCGACGCACTATCTACTAGATTACGACGACCTCTTAACATTCTTTAATTTTAATAACTGTTGTTGATGTTACTATTTGTTTATTTATTAATTAGAATACAATAACAAATTATACTACATATAATTATTACGAGCAAAGTAACGTAGACCTTATGCTAGCTGTAGTGGAAAAGATCAGAGTCTCTGGTGGAAATCGACTCCACGACCTTCACGCTAATGGTCGTGTTACCACTGTATGTCCGTTAATGTATTATATACTTTGGCTCATTATTTCAGTGTTTCCTTTCGAAACCACATTTTTCTTTACAGTATTTTTCAAATTGATCATTCAGGTTTCGAAATATGTCGTATAATTCCGATTGAAGACCTGTAAGAGAGCATGTAACGTCAATTGCCTCAAGCACGTTAATCATTACTAATCATAATATGCGACGAAATGCGATTTTATTCAATATTAATTTACAATTACGATTAAGATTTATTTTTAAATAGTATGTGCTAATAAACAGAGTTTTTTTTCGGTTTTATTGTATTGTATTTAATTAAATAGACTGTGAAGTAAAATAATAAAATGTCAAACACATACATATATATATGTATATAAAATATTATATTATATGAGATGTCCAATTCAAGAGTTGTCTGGCTAAAGCATTCAGTTAGTTAAATCGATTTCTATTATTTTTGTTTCCACTGTCTTGAATGTATGTAGATAAATATGTCTGCTTTTGATTTCTCTTATAATAACTATGTTAACCACAATTCTTCAAGGGCAATAAATTTACTTCCCTTTTAATAAAGTACATATATGGTGTGTGGTACGAATCCAATGTAACTCGTATTATGTTTAAGTTAAACGATACATAACCGGTGCGAAATTTGATACACTTTTTAGATCTCTGGCTCTAAACTACATTAAGCTTCTTCTGATTTTGTACAACGAAATCTTTATTCATGTTCTAAAATTATTTTTCTTAGTGTTAAAATGTTTTTTTGGCACCTTGGGAATTTATCTTTTGTTATGACATTTACATTTACGTTCACCTTAATAATTTTGTATTAGAGAGGTAATTCGTACTTAAATATTTAATGCATACATACAATATACATACAATATTTAATGCAAATTTGAGATTCTCTGCCAGTTGTCTATCATACTAACAGTGTTGCTAAATCTTTAAAATTCACTTTAGAAGCATGTATGTACATATCTGCGCAGAGTGAGTCTAATACACTTCGTAATGAATTTAACTAGGTTATCTGAGTGAGACTAATACTTATGGTGTTTTCTTTTCTACCAAGAAAATGTCACCCTCTTACAAGGTGCATTAAAAAAATTGCTGACCAACCCTGTTATAATGTAATTTTTATTTGAGATGAACATAACACAAATATGAAAAAAGGGTATGCCCCGTGCCCTTAAAAATATGTTTAATATTTTGATTTGTTTTCAATAAAATATGTAAACATAAAAAGGTGTTGCCAGATCGCAAATTTTTCGATATCATTTTTTTTAGAGCTTTTTTTATAACCAAATAAATTTTTTTTAACACATTTCTAACACTGAATGCAATTTTTTATATTACTGACCATGTAGCTTTAATAATTTAATGTTCTCTTAAGGTTACCCCACAAAAGTATGAAAAAATTAACTTCAAAATTGGATAACGATACTAGGTGACTTTTTTTAAATTTCATCTGGTAGCCCTATAAATAAACAAAAGTCATTTGCTTTACAGGGCATTATCAGCACTCTCGATTTATACAGGGCGTAAAATGCAATGCCCTCCACCATTTTCAAGTGCGAATTATTTAGAATAAAACATACCACCCTTTTAGAGGGAGAAACATTTTTAAGAAACAAACACAAAATTGCATTTTTTAAAATAAAGTGCACATTTTTTGGTAGAAAAGAAAACACCATTAGTTTTTCTTAGTAAAACTCTTTTGATAAACGATACGAGCAAATGACGTTTAAAAGAGGAATTGTTTTATTATTTTAGAAATAATTTTACAGTAGACTTATAAAAAAATTGTATCAATATCAAATTTGCTTAATAATTCTTACTTTCAATGGAAAGAACTTGAAAAATCATAATTAAAATTTGTTATTGAAATAAAATTTCTTATGAATCTGAATTAAATTTAGGAATTTCTTCTTCAAAATATACATAAATGTGGCTGCTTATAGTAGAATTTATTTGTCATTTCTTCTCTCTCATTTTTAACTATCTTATCTTAAAATTATTAAAAAAAAAATAAATAAATACAATGAAAAGAAAAAATTTTAGTCGTTCTTTATACAGAGAATGAATCAAATTCTAAATGAATACCTGATATTATAAATTAGCAGGTAAATAACATTTTCAGTGTCGAACTTTTGGTTTTTTTAGTTACACTTACTACATTTGTTGTGGTTGTTGTTGTTCTTCTTCTTACTGTGTTATCTTGAACAATTCAGTTATCGAAACAATTCATTTTTGTCTAAACAAAATAAATACTATATGACAGTTTATTATTAAATATTCCATACATACATACATACACACATATTGTATTTACATACATACATCTAAATAGTTAATTTGTTAATATAAAATTTGATTTGATTTTTTTTTTGACAATTACTATTGACAATTTAATTCTTTTTCGTTATATTATTGGTCCAATATGTCATTTTGATCGTGTCTATGTGGTGATAGAATATGACTGTACAACCCCACGCACATGTACTTATTATACTTTTAGTACATACATATCTATCTTATATATAAAAATGAATGTGTGTTTGATTGTATGTTTGTATGTTTGTATGTTTGAAGTTTATAGACGATTAAACGGCTGAACCGATTTTCTTGAAATTTTCACAGTATCTTCCTGTATGTCTGGAAGGAGTTATATGCTACTTTTTATGTTGATATTCCAAATGAGCGAGGGGCCATGCCCACGTATGCTACATACTACATACTTAATATTTAATTGCATTTGAAATATATTACTCATACGCATAGTAGTTACCCCTACAAGTATGCTATCTGTGATTCTTGATGTATAAAACCAAAGAAAATAAAGTGTAAAGAACGACGCGGGGGGAAAGATAGAAGGGAAAGAAAAAAATTTTGTAACCAACATTTGTGAAAAAATTCACCAAATAAGAAAAAATATAACCAAAATTAAATTCGTAGACTTTTGTTTTATTTATTTTTTTTTTCAAGTTTAAATTATCTATATATATAAAAATGAATGTACTTTATGGAATCGTAAACTATGCATTTAATCTTTAGCAAAGTTGTTGCGCATGAGCCGACGAAGGTTTCTAAGTTGGTATAACCAATTTCCGACAGGTGGCGCCACTGAAAATTCTTCGAAATTAATTAAATCGTAAACTGTGCATTTGATCCTGTGTTGAAAAGAAAAGAAAAGAGCATTACTAGCCTCAGAATCAGCATTGAGACTGAAAAATCTTCGAGTACATGCCGCACAGATCCGTTCGCATGAATCACTTGAACAATGAATCACTTGATCGAATGCGTACTACTCAGGCCCGTTCGTCTGAATCATCTGGACAACGGGAAACAAAATCAATAAAATGATTCAAACTTAATTGGATATTTGTCTAATGTCTTTCCTTCAAATTTATTTTAGTTTGTAGTGCAGCAAAGCGCGCAGGGTACAGCTAGTTAGAAATAAAAATAAAATTTGAATTAATATTTTATTTAATTTAAAATACATTGAAGTCGTTAAGTCATCATCATTTAATTTTCCAATTTAATTTGTATTACAATATTTGTAGATTTTTTATTTTCTTTTCGTAAATTCGTATACGCAAAATTGTGATTAAGTTTAACAGTACATAATAAAAGTTATTCTTATTATATAAAATACCCATTAGTTTAGGCTACTATCCGTGTACCTCTATCAACACCAAATCTATTAAAATAACTAATAATTCTGCCTGAATTCATGCCATTCGATGCAGTTATTGGTTTTGATTATACAAAATAGAATTAGAAGTTGTATAAAAAGTAATTAATATGATAATTGGGTGAAAATATATATATTTTCGTAACAAGTAATGTACCAAAAAAATGTTTTAAATGGTTGGCATGCCTCATAAGGATCTTTTTCGAGTTTTATTATTTTGAAGATGAATTTATTTATTTATGATGAAGTCCGGCGGTAATGTGGCAGTTTAAATCAAAGCAATCAAATCAAATCAAAATCTGGCGAACATGATTTGAGAAGTTAGTTGTGTCTGAAAGCAAAAATCGAAATGGATTCTCATAAAATATGTTGTTGGCTATGGCATAAACTGGGATATTTTGAAAGGACATAAAATAACAACGTAAATTGAAGTCGCCGTAGTCTAGTAGGTAGTATGTTGGCTTATTAGACGTAAGGCCCAGTTCAAACCAAAATATAAGAGAAAAATATTTTTTCGGTGACTTCTTCTCAGCAGATTTCCGGAAAAAACTCTGCCATGAAAAGTTTCTCAAAAATCTCGCCTCTCATGTATAAAATTAACACACACAACATAAGTGGTGGGAAAGCTAGGTCCATAATTATGACTGAAGGGTTCTAATGACCAATTATGTATGTGCATATGTGCATAAAATAACAGAATGGCGTTGTTTGGAATTTTTTTACCTATTTTTTCCCACCTTAATTGTTTGATATAATTCGGGCTAAAGCTACTCGTCTATCTTTTTTTCATTTGCGGTGATATTTATTATAATTTTGCGAAGCTTACATCTTGTTTTTACCGTTCATCTTTCTATTTTTAAATTTGTTTCATTCATTAAAAAAGTAATCGTTTCACATTTTTTATTAATCACTGTGTAAAGTGCATGACGTGTATTTGCTTCTATACAGATCAACTTGTTTAGTTTATTGTCATTATTATGCTTGAACTGAGTGGGCAAATTGTAATCAATTGTATCCAATTTAAATATAAAAGAAGCTTTTTTTGTGTTTTATTTTTATTTCGCAATTAGACTTTTACATTTTTTTTTAATATTGCATTCATTATTTAAATATTGAAAGCAGTATTGTTTTTAAATAACTAAAATAATATCAAAACTTTTCAATAAATTCAATAAATTTCAACTAAATATACTAAATATAGTATATGAATGACGCTTTTAAAAGAAAGATGAGATATAACTATTTTACAAATTTGCTAAAATTAAAACAATATATTTTTAAAATTTATTAAAATTTAAACAGTTACCAGTTATAATTTTGTAATTTTCTTTAAGCGACTTCTCTGCTAGTACATATGTATGTTTTGTTATTGTTACTTTCACCCTTATTCGCTTATGAATGAAATTTTATGAATCAAAACAAATAAATTTCCCTTTTAGGTTTGTTTCAAGGTCAAAACTTTGTTTACATATGAATTTTTACAATATCAACAGTTTTAATAAAAATAAAAACAAATAAAAAAGTGTTAAAACCTTAATGGTCTTTTAATTGTTGCTGAAGTTTCTGTAAGCTTGAAGACTTGAAATAATTTTGAAATTAAAAATATTAGAATGATAACGTATATTGCAATGAAATTGTTTTTCTTTTTTTTTAATTTTTTACAGACTCACTTTAATTGCATTAAAGAAGTTGTGGAATTCAAATAAATTATGTATAATATTTTATACGGAAGATAATTTAGATCCGTTGTGTAATAAATGAGAAGATGAATGCGAATCAAGGAAAGTTTCGACCCACCATTAGTGCCATTGACGAAGTGGACGATCGTAATTTGAAATTGGACGATGCCAAACAACAAATTGAAGGAAGTGAAACTGCACCCTTGACTACAAATCAAATGAAGTTGAACATTGATCAGACTGTGGCTGCCAGCAAAGATCTTGAATCCCAGAATGATAGACACGACAACGATATACAAGCAGACACTCCCATTTCAGGTGGTGCGGGTTCTGTTAACGGTTTCCGCGGTGAGTATTTGTTGTTGTTATCATCAGCATTCCATTAATCATCATTTAATTGTTATTCATAGCACTTCATGTCACGCACTCATCTAACCCATTTTATATGTTTTCTCTTTTTTGTTTTTGTTTTGGGAAACGTTTCTGGATTTCAGCTCTTTTAATTCCAGGTCGCATGTCTTTTGATGCTCTTATGAGATTATCACGTAAACGACGCATTTTATATATAACAACAGCCTGCCTATGTGCTGTCCTACTGGTAATCATCATAATGATGATAGCATTTTGGCCCGAAGTGCCATTTTATCTTAAGGCTGAATTATGTTTAGAAAAGGAATGTGTTCAATCCAGTCAGCAGATATTATTGTGGTCAAATACTTCTAAGAATCCTTGTCACGATGTCTATCATTGGGCCTGCGGTAATTTCGATAAAGAATACATCGAAAACGATTATTACGTCATAAAGAAAGGAGAATGGAATTATAAGACTTTTTATGAATATCAGGGTAAGTTTCGATTAAAAGTTTGTATTTTTAAAAATTCAAAATTTTCTTTAATAAAAAATTGTCGTTTTCTTTTCTATTTAGAACTGGAAGACTTGAATCGTTTTATATCCGTGTTGCCAACATCTTCGGTCTCATATTCAGTTGAATCAATGGTGACAAGCCTGTACAGATCGTGTCGAGAGATTGATACTTTAGATAAATCCCAATCTGAACTGTTACTCAAAAAAGCAATTAACTCAGTGGGTAAGTACACTTTATAATACCTTCTTATTAGATGTACGCAAATCGAAATAAATTCTTAAAAAAGAAATACATACCTAAGGAATCTTTAATAATGGTAGTTCAATTATACATATATAATTATGATATCAAATGCGAAGTTAGTTATTATATGAGGTATTATATGTTAATTATAATTATATTAACTTGTGAATTAATTGATTAAACTTCAAATATTGATTGAAATTACTTTAATACCTATAATAAATATATTATGAGGTGTCAATGTAAATATAAAAATACTTCCACATTTTCAGATTTGAACCGAAGACTGATGATACAACATTTAGTCTACTACTTATTTCTTCCTTTTTTAGTTGTTTCATTAAGATTCCATTTCTAAAGTTCATTCGTATGATTCTTTATTCAACAAAACTTAAACATTTTACTCAATTAATTAAAAATTCAACACATTATTATGCTCTAATGACCGGCTGGTGGCAAGTAAGCGGAAGACTTGGCAGCAGTGTGAGTGGTAGAACCAGCAGAAACTAAGTTGGAACCACTAGAAAAGGATCCGGAAATACCGGAACCAGTGGCAATGCCATTTCCAGAATTGGCAGAAACAGAACCTGAACCTCCATTAGCTCCATCCAAAATACCAACAACTGATTGTTGAGGAGCAACACCAGCATCAGTGTGTTCAGATGTTCCTTCGATTCTATCGTATTCAGCTGAAAATAATTACAAAAACATTTTTTGTTAATTACATATACTTTTTAAATGTAAATAGTCGTACCTTGAATTTGTTTTTGAGCATGCTGAGCTTCTTCTTCGGTCTTGTATTTAATGAAGAATACTTCTGGTTTGCTGGGCACAGTCGGAGCTGGTGTAGCAATATCTCCCACTTCCAATGAGTTGTCTTTTTTGGACAAAACATAGATGACAGTTTTCTCCTCTTGAGGAGCATATTCAGCGGATAATTTAACATTAGCATTACTGGAAGAAGGAGCCTTGATAAAAACTACACGATAATTTTTTTGGGGACGACCAATGACCAAATGTTTGGTGCGTTCCAAGTTCTCATTATCTTCTGGAGCGGCTACGGAAATGAATTGTTTGTGAACAAATGGTGCCTCGAAATGACCAGAAGCTTGTTGTTGGTTATAATTCGATGATGAACCAGAGTGGTAATTACCACCAATAGATCCCGAACCGAATGAAGGACCACCAATTGAGCCTGAACCAAATGAAGGACCACCAATAGAGCCTGAACCAAATGACGGACCACCAATAGAGCCTGAACCAAATGACGGACCACCAATAGAGCCTGAACCAAGTGAAAGACCACCCAGGCCGAATGAAGAACTAATGCCAGTCGGTCCTGAAGTAAAACCATTTTGGAATTTAGTATTTGAACCACCAAATGAACCTCCAGAGCCGTAGCCACCTCCAAGACCAGCAATGCCGTTAACGCCACTTAAACTGCCACCAATGCCAACATTGTTACCAGCAGAACCCCCGAAGGTGCCAGATATTCCGCTACCGTAATTATATTGCGGTTTAGCACAAGCTAAAGCATACAAGGAGCACAAAGCCTGAAAATAAATTAAGATAATCCACAATTAAATGTTGTCGAGAGTACAAAAAGACACTATACTTTACCAAAAACAAACGCATAATGAAGGATTTGGTGTTGTGCGATGTGTTTGAATTGTTGTTTTGTACAGTTAATCTGAAACTGATGGTTACCAATCAAATCATCAACATTTTTATACAAAATTAACTTGACTTTGAAAACGTTAACGAACAATTAATATGTTCACACAGAAAGAAGCAGGAAAAAATACAGCCAAAAGCATTTAAGATTTGTTTGATTTGGTACATCTTCTCTATCAATTTTTCCTGTGTATAATTTTTATTATCTACTTTGGCTTAACCTTTTCATAATAATTTTGTTTCGGGTTTTTTTTCTATTTTTAATTGATCAATTAATTTTCTTTATTATCTATTGCTGCTGACACTACTAATACATGTTTTGATTAAAAACAAAACCTGAGTTATTTTAAAGATCATAGACAAGTCATTTAAGGTTTTACCTGCTGATGATGGTTTAAACACAATTTATTAATTTTTTTTTTCATGTTTATTTTGGATTACCTCTTAGATGTATACTTAGATGTTTTATTTTGACACCTCAAGTGCATTTTACTCATTTTAATTGAATATGATTATTTTAATCAATACTGCACACAGTTACGAAATGAGTTATAACAATAATTTGGTGCAGTATATGTAGAATATATTAAATTTATCTCATGCTATGATATACGTATTTGACAATTATGATGTTGTATGTGTTTTTTCCTCTCTTTAATAATGTAAAATTGATTTTTATTATTTAATTAGTTTTGAATAGGTTTGTTATTATAAATTGTAGAACGAATTGACAGATAGTTGGGTTTAAAATATTGTGAAGAATATCTTTAAGGACACAACGTTAGACGTATCTAAGTATTGATATTTTACAATTGTTAACAGGCAGTTTTATGTATATTCATTGCATTAGGATTTCGCTTAAGAAAAAAGGGAAAAGGGGACAGAAAGTTAGTAGCATATTGGTGTCTCCATCAGGATTTGCACATGATTAAACATATTTGCAATTATTTTCTTCCATGGAATCATCAATTGTTTGACATATAGAGGACTATGAACACTATCAACTAGTTGGTTCTATGCCTCCCTTGTGGTTTTGGATACAATTCTATAAATAATTGGTATTTAATTTGAATGCACACACATGCACATGTAATATGTATTTTTTCACAACAATTGTTCACGTTTATAATTAAATACCAGATATTAAGATTTCTATAAAAGATATTCAAATAAGTTGTATGTAGTTCATTTGTGTATGCCTTATTTAAAACAATTAATTGTTACTTGCAACTAATTTACAAACTCATCATTTTGTCTTTTAATTATATGTTGAATTGCAAAATTAAATCAATTTTTATTGTTGAATGGACTGATAACCAATTATTAATGCCTTAAAATTCATTTTAAATTAAATACATACATACATATGTACTTACCTACAAAAATGTGTTTAATCATTTATTGCAAATCATAATGATCGTTTATCATCTTGATCATCTTCATTATCATTTCAAAAGTTCAAAAATAATACTTTATTGTGTGTGTTTGATTCGTTAATATATTCTGTGGATATTTTTTTACTGTCTTATGATATTAATTATCATCATCTACTGTGTGTAGTCACAGACTTTTGTAAATTTGCATGCAAAATTGATTGCAAAAAAAAATGCAAATTTGACATTGTGGCGTAAGTGGCACTCAATTCATCTTTTTCGAATACATATGTTATTTGTATCTACTTTTGTTTCGTTTTTTTTTTTTGTCTGAAGAAAATAAAGAATAAATAAATTAAGCGATAGACACTAATTCACACTGCACTTCCTTAAATGTATGTATGTATGTATGTATGCTTTAAACCGTATATAAGAAATATTCATGAGTTTTATTGTCTCGTTAGGTTTGTACCGCAAAGCAAAATCAGTTTTAAAATCAATTGTTTTCTTTATTTTCAATACACTACAATACACTGCTAAAGTTTACATACAGAATTTAAGACAAATTATCGCACTTATGTAATGTGTACTAGACGAGAGCTGAGAGTTCAAAACTCTGTTCTGATAGAACATATGAAAATATGCAGTCTTCTAACAAAATTTTGGGAATAAGAAATTGCAATAAAAATCTTCTTAAATCTCTGATAGAAAGAATTAACACACACAACGCGGGTAGACCATAATCCTGACTAACTCTTTGGAATGGCCAGCAATGTACGTGTTATTGCGGTGTATAGTGGTTTTTGAAGTTTTTTCCTTCCTTCTCGCAACCAGAATAACTGTTTATTGCGTTGAGCTAGACATGAACCATATACTAGAAATATTAATAAAAAATTCAACGTTTTTTAAAACATTATGTTTTGCAACTTCTAGTTTAGCATTGTAAGATTTAATATCACAAAGGATTAATTCTGAAATCTTCAAAACAACGCATAACTCAATATCCTTTATAATCAATCCGTTATAATGAAATATATGTCTAGGGATTCGCTAAATGCTTTTAAATTATTAAATTAATTATATTAATTTATGACAATAGTTGTGGACATACATATGTAGATAATTTAATAAAGTAATTTAATTAAAGTATGTAACACAATTAATTGGCTGTAAATGCAACAAAACTATTGTATTTCTTCAGTATTTAAAAGTCAATCAAGTCGGTTTCCATGTCATAATTTAATAAAAATATAATCATACAGTACATCCATATGTATTCACATGTCTGCTAAATTTTGTTTATTAAATAACAAAATATGTTCTTCTTAACTTTGGTATCATATACAGTCTATAACGAAATTAAATCAATATACATACCAGGAAAAAATATGTGTTGTAGATCGATGTCAACGATTCTTTTTCAACACAAAATACAGCAGCGAATATAGAATTTTGCGGAAGTATTATGCTATATAATATGAATATAATAAATAAAGTAAATAACTAAGACGTATTAAAGCAAAATATGTACTTAAAATAATTTACCTTTAAAATATTCACATTTACACATTTATGATGTGTCATACCTTTTGTTTCTCACTGTTGCTATACTATGTTTTAATTATGTGACTGTATACAGATTTCTTTTATTAATCTATTCAAGGATGTGAAACCCATAGCCAATTGATTAATTATTAATCTACAATAATAACAACTTAATTAAAAGAATCTTCGATGAGTTTATTTTCCTTTATGATACAAACTACAACAATACAACATCCATGTGCCTAAAAAAATACTAGACCTGTTTAGTAGATTATGATTAAAAAATAAATTAATGATGATGTAAAATATTTCAAAGCTAAAATTTACTGTTATTATCATTGTTTAATCATTTTGTTACGATCATTTTCTCACTTTTATTCGTTATGCCTATTTGTTTCTCTTAAAATTCATTCAGACTCGTTCGAGTCGGTCTCAACATGAACTCATGTTCGAAAGAGTTTGATAAGGGGAAACAGATTTGATTCGATGAAATTTTTGTTTTAAAACTTTTGAAACTTTTTAACTGGTTCTGCTGGTATTTGTGTTTTTATTTAACATTTGATTCACGAAATCTGCACTCGCATTCATTCTTAGTTTTGACAAGCTAGTGAAACGCCAAAGACATCAACTCGGGTGTAGTTTTTTATGGAGAAAAATTACTACAATAATTTTTTTCATAGATAGCGAACGTTTAAAATGTTTATTTAATTTGAGAATTAATTAATGGTAGTTCACATACACATTCCGCACTTAGTTGCAAATATTACTTGAACAAATTATGTATCAAATTTGCTTAATATTCTCAATAATAGGATACATTGTCAATAAAGATTAAATAAAAAAGTTGCAAATATTGAAAAATTCTTTTGACCATTTAAAAAAAAAAATAATTCGAAATCACTATAGATTTCGCAACGTGTCTTAATACCAAAATTATTTTAATTGTGTCTTCTTTATTGTTAAAAAAGTCAAGTTTCTTAAACGTATATAATATTATCGAGAATATATTACAAAATCCGTTCTTGTAGATAAAGTCTGTAATTACAGTAAAGTTCAGTTATAATTACGATTAAAAATGATTATAAAAGATTTTTTAATACAAACGTTTGACGCATATTTGTAAAACAATTTAATAACTCCAAAATATCTTTTACAAATACAAAATACTATTTATTTCAGATATGTTTTCTATAACGTTCGTATTACAATTTGAAGTTACATATTAATTCGATTCTATTGATTATGATGTCGTTCAGAAAAAAAAACATCTAAATGAATTGACGCAAATTTTCAACGTATAAATGTTCAAGCCATTTCTTACACATCTGCACATAAAATAATTGTTTTTCTAAACAACATTCTGCTCCTGCAAGACCTAAATGCAAGCTTAAACTGAGAAGTGCATAATACTTTTATTTTTTTTATTTTGTACAAAACGTAAAGTTTTAGAATAAAATTCACAACCCTCTAGGGTATAACCTCTACTCATGCAGTGTCTTATGCATAGATGGGCACTTTGCAGTACCAGTAAAATTTCAGTAAAAATTGATTTTTACTGATTACTGAAAAAAATTTCAGTATTCAGTAAAATTTTACTGTTAATGCAATCTAAATTTGAATGAAATTTAAATAAAATTTAAATGAAAAAAAGTAAAATTTTACTGTTAATGCAATCCAAATTTAAATGAAATTTAAATGAAATTTAGATTGCATTACCAGTAAAATTTTACTGAATACTGAAATTTTTTTCAGTAATCAGTAAAAATCAATTTTTACTGAAATTTTACTGGTACTGCAAAGTGCCCATCTATGGTCTTATGTTGCACTTAGAAAACGATTGTGAAAAGAAAAGACGAGGAAATAGAATTTATATGGACAGCTCGTCAATGGGACGAATTTTCTCTGTATTGCGTTGTGCGAACGACTGGACAATCGGCTAAGAGGAATTCAAGTACTACGCTAGGAAGTACCTAGAAGTTCCCTAGAGCACAATCCGTTGTAGTGACGATAGAATAGTGCGGCACAGGCCACATTGCAACGCTGTTTCGATAAATCATTAACGAGAACGTCCACATTTTCCGGCTCGTGGTCGAGAAGCCTCATGTACCAGCCCATACAAGTGAGCTTCCTGTTAGTTTTGGTCGAATGTAGTTAAGTATTTCTTGCTTCCTCTTCTATTTAAACACGAAATCGATTTGAATTTTCAACCCATTCAGATGTTAATGACAGACACTGTTAATGGCACACTGTTGAGTCGACAAACAATATTAGGTCTTTTGTGCCGTAAAATCGAACCTATTTGCGCGATTTCAATCGAAGTACTTTGTGCTTTCTTTTTAATCTCCCAAACTACTATAAAATATATAGAATTGAAAATAAAAATCCTATATGTATTGTTTTTAACAGCAAAAATATTAGCGGATATGCAATAAACTATTTGTAGTAAAATAAATTTATGCATTTACTTACTCATATACATACATTTACATTACATATTATATATGTATGTATGTATCTGATATTCTTTATCGTTGTCTTAAGGCGGCTATTAAAAAGCATCTTCCCCATCTTCATTCAGTTTTTCCAGGTTAGTTTGTGATGGGTTACTGTAGCAGATCCTTAGATGATAGCATCTGTCTATCTGTCTTTGAGCAGGAATATTTGATTCATCTCAACTCAACCTTCTGTTCAATAAAGTTAAAACGTTTAAAACCGACAAAACATTTTAAACTGGTGATAACAAAATAAAACTTTGTTAGGCGATTGAACATTTGTTTGAGAACCACTCACAATTATTTACGATACGTTTTCCAATAATGGTTGTCTCAGAGACACGGGTAGAGACACTGAGCCTAAACATTCAGAAAACTCACTCAAAACCGCAATTCGGACTGAAAAAACAACGAGTCGTTTGAGTGATTTCCTCCTCTCAAAAACGAAGCATGCCTATACTCTTATATGTATGATATATTTCTCTCAATCTCTCACTCTCTCTGTCTCTATCCCTCTATCTATTTACCTTTTTTGTTAGCAAGTGCTGATGACTTTTAATTTTGAAGTTTTAAAAGAAAAATCCACAATTTATATCTTATTAATGCACGACATTCTTTAGTTATTTGTTTTTTTTTTGTTTTAAATTGTGAAGAAATTTTTGTTGATTTTTAACAATAAAACATTTGAACTTGAAATATTTTCTTCTTGTTTTTTTGTTTTTGTAGCGGTCGTCATCTTGTCATCGCGATGTCGTATTACAACTTAATTGAAATTTATTTATTAAAAAATAATTGTTATTGATTTTTAAATCTTATTTGACTTCAAATGAATACATATAATTAAATAGTTGGAGTTGAATAGAATTAAAAAAAAAAAAAATAAAAAATAAAAAAAAACAACAACTTAACCGATATTGGTTAGTGACGATGATGGTGGTAATGGCGATGATAATGATAGTGGCTAGTGTTGGTTACCGGTTTTTTGATTTTTTAATTTAAATCTCTTTGATTTATGGGACAGTTGTACCTTGGATCAATTTTGGTTAAAGAAATCGTTAGTTTTTGAGTGGAAATTCCAGAATATACATGTGCTAACTGACGTCCGCTTGATCTTGGTGTAATAATTAATTGCCAATAATTCATGAGATTTGAAACAAAATATCAAATAAGGCGAGATATCGAAAAACAATTTTTTTTTGTGATCATACAAACACACATACTACCTATGAATGTGAAATGTGAATCTTGTTACATAACCTAAGTGTGCTTGCTTTAAAATTTTTCGATATTAGAAAAAAAAAAATATTAATTTAAATGTCGTTGTCAGTAATTTTTATCTTTAAATTTTTATTTCTGATTTTTTTTGTTACAAAAAAATACCAATTTTGCAAAAGTACCAAAATTTTTGAAATAAATCACCGGAGTCCGGTTCCTCTGTTACGTCTTTTCTTTGCTATCTTTGCCCGGGTCTTATTTGAAAATTGAAATTCATTGAAAACACTTGTTTTGTTAGAAAACAAATTTAAAGAAAACTTTTTTTGCACCTCAAAATCTTGAAAAAAAAGGAAAAACCTGGAAAATGACAACGCTATACTTAATAGTTTTGAATAGTTATTTAAAATTGACGAATTTCGATTTGTCTTTGAAGGATCAGAAATGGATGTAATTTGTATCTCAGAGACTTGGTTTCGTATTGATGTTAGTGACAGTTATTATCGTTTGGAAGGATATCGTATTTTTCGATCAGATAGAGTATTGAATGCCGGAGGTGTGGCAATATATGTAAAGTCATCAATTTCTTGTAGAAGAGTAGGATTACAGGCTTTGCACGTGGACAATATGGCCGATGAAAAAGTGAATTTTAATAGTAGGACGGCGACAACTGATAATAATGGTGAACTTGAAACTAGCCCCAATAATGTGGAATTTTTGTTTCTTGAGTTCTTTAGCCATCAGAAACTTTTACTGGGTGTGATTTACCGACCAAACAATAGAATTAATTTTAAACCCTTATTGGGTAAACTGTCCTCACTCACCTTAGGTTATACGGATACTATTTTAATAGGCGACTTCAATGCTAACATTCTTTTGGAAAGAGGTTTGTCAGGGGACATGAGTGTCATCGGTTTGCATTTAATAAACGGCTCAATGCCTACGCACTTCACATCAGGTGCTAATACATTAATTGATTTGTGTTTCGTTGATAATCCCAATCGAGTGATCTTATTTGACCAACTGTCTGCCTCTGCTTTTTCCAGGCATGATCTTATTTTCCTGTCATATGGTTTTCGAAAGAGATCGAAGGAACAAGTGATTAAGTATAGAGATTTTAAAAACATTAATTTTGCTGCACTGGAAGCTGAATTAGTAACTATACCATGGAATGAAACCTTTTTATTGCCTACAGTGGATGAACAGATTAACTTTTTACGGGAAAACATACAATATCTATTTGGGAAATATGTACCGATGAGCACAAAGAGCATACGCTATGGAAAGCCATGGTTTACGAGCGAAATTAAAATCTCGATTAATCGAAGGAATTATGCTTATCATAGATGGAAAAGATATAGGACTACTGAATTTTACGAAATTTTTAGGCATGTAGGAGAGACACGAATCTGAAGAATAGAGCCGCAAAATCGAGGTTCTTTGCTGATAAATTTCGATCTAATATCAGCACCAGGAGAAAGTGAAGGGATATTCAATCATTGGGGATACTGAATAGTGGTATTACATCCAATGAAATAGTTGATGTAAATCAACTCAGCTTAAAATTTTCTAATGTACCGGGAATTGATGCCGACTTGGAGTATTATAACGCATCTGATGCCTTCTCTACTACTAATCACTTGATTCATCCGAATTTTAAGTTTAGTAACGTTACACAAGATGATGTTGTTGAAAGCATTCTGGGCGTAAAGTCTAACTCCATCGGGAGTGATGAAATTAATCCCAAGTTTATAAAATTGATCTTGTCATATGTTCTACCGTACATAACCGATTTACTGAATACGATAATTACATCATCTACTTTTCCTGCAATGTGGAAGTGTGCCAAGATAATACCTGTGCCTAAACTGGATAATACTTACCGCCCTATCGCAATTTTGTCATACTTATCGAAAATTGTTTAAAAAATTAATTTTTAAGCAGCTGACGCAATACTTGTATGGCAATGGCGTGATTTCTGAGAGACAGTCTGGATTCAGAGCTAATCACAGCTGTATTTCTGCGCTCATTGATGTTTCAGAAGAGTTGCGATTAAGGGCGTACAATAACATGACATCATTTTTGATTTTACTCGATCATTCCAAGGCATTTGACACCGTTAATCATATAATTCTCTGTCAAAAGTTAAAACACATGTGCCATTTTTCTAATACCGCTGTTATGCTAATCTCGTCGTATTTTCGGGATAGAAGTCAATTTGTGTATCATGATGGCAACAAATCGAACAATTTATTAATATCTAGAGGTGTACCACAGGGCTCGATTCTTGGTCCACTTTTATATTCCATTTATTCTAATGATCTGCCATCTAAGTTGAAGTTCTGCAATGTATAAATGTCCGCAGATGATGTTCAGCTATACATTCGTTGCTTGCCGTCTGATATTACAAATTGTATGAGAAAAATAAATTGTGATCTGCACAATGTGTTTCAATGGGCTTCGGTTAATGGTATTTGCCTCAATCTGAGGAAATCGAAGGCTTTGATAATAGGCAAGGTAAATTTTACGGCATAGCTTACACCATTACAGATTAATAATGCTACTATTGAGATAGTACATAACGTTAAGAATCTAGGAGTTATCTTTAACAATAGTCTTAACTGGTCCAGCCATGTAAATGCTATTTGCGGTAAGACCGTTGCCATGTTGCGAAATCTTTGGCAGACGCAATATTTTAGTACATTTAATATTCGTATGCTGCTTGCGAAAACATATCTCATCCCCACTTTATTGTACGGGTGTGAACTATTTTCTAGTTGTGACTCAGTAAGTAGGAACAGACTCAGAATAATTTATAACAATATTGCTAGATATGTTATGCTATGGTCGTACAAGGTACAATAGAATATCTGAATTCTCATATAGAATCTATAATACAACTTTTGAGAATTTGTTAGAATGCCGTAATCTGGTATACCTACATAAAATCATCTACATTAGGAAACCCCCTTATTTGTTCATTAGATTAGTTTTCTCAAGATCCAATAGAGGCTTGAAAATAAATAGTGTTAGATACCGCAAACAAATATCTGAGAGACGCTTTACACCAATGCAATTCGTCTCTGGAAAGAACTCCCGAACAACATACAATTACTAAGCAATGTTGTTGTACTGTATTTACGCTTGAATAAATAAATAAATAAAATAAATAAATAAGAATGTCGAAGTAATGTCAGAAGAATGTGAGTTACAGTTTTCTTCTGACTTTTTACAATCCAAATATGATAATAGAAATGACAATAATTTGCCTGATTTTGCTTTGTTTGCGGTTACAGATATTTAAATTTATTACGCGTGATAATATAAACGAATTAAACGCGTGATAATATAAACGAATTACATAAAAAATTTCTGTTTGTTTACAATGCAATCCATATTCCAACAGTTGCATGTATTAATGTACATAATTCTAATTACAAGCTGGGCAGGTCAGATCTTGCTTGGTGTGGTGTAAAAGACCAGAGTCTCTAGTGGGAATCGAAACCCCGACCCTCACACTAATAGTCTAGCACACTATCCACTAGACTAATGTAATTCATTAACCATTAAAAAATTCTTTGTTTGCATTTTACCTACATTTGTATGAAATTATCATAGATGGGCACTTTGCAGTACCAGTAAAATTTCAGTAAAAATTGATTTTTACTGATTACTGAAAAAAATTTCAGTATTCAGTAAAATTTTACTGTTAATGCAATCTAAATTTGAATGAAATTTAAATAAAATTTAAATGAAAAAAAGTAAAATTTTACTGTTAATGCAATCTAAATTTAAATGACATTTAAATGAAATTTAAATGAAATTTAGATTGCATTACCAGTAAAATTTTACTGAATACTGAAATTTTTTTCAGTAATCAGTAAAAATCAATTTTTACTGAAATTTTACTGGTACTGCAAAGTGCCCATCTATGGAAATTATATACATACGAATAAGAAGAGAGCGAGAAATATTTATATATTTTAATACATTTTTAGTAGACATATTATATTTTTTAATTGTCATCTTTGTTTGGTCATTACAACCCTTCAGTCAGGACTATGACCTCGTTTCTCACACCTCTCATGTTGTGTGTGTTAACTTCATGCCTGAGTGGCGGGACCTACAGTTTAAAGTCGATACCGTATGACGGTTTTTTTAGATTTTTCATTCCAATTTTATTTATCTCAGAGTTTTTGTCAGACATCTGCTGAGAGGAAATATTTCTTCGAATTTCATTTTTGTGAAATGTGAAGTAACAACTGGGAAACGACAATCGATAACCAATACACTTGAGAAACATTTTACAGTTTTCTGTGCTATGTCGCTTCTTTTTAACATTAGAACAATCGATTTTTTTTTTCAATTTAGTAGACGCATTCTGCTGAATAATATACGACGGGGTCAGTTAAAAATGATTACTATGAGGGTGTTAAAATATAAAAAAGAGATACGTTTAAATGTATGTATGTATGTATGTATGTTTGTTCATTTTGCATTGTTTAAATTCATTAAAAATATTATGTTTCTCATTTGCAAATTAATTAGCATTTTGACATTCATTTTATTGTTTTATTACTAATTATACTTTGTCGGCTTTTAAAATTGTTTAAATATTCAATAAACATTTTTATGCATTTCAATAAGAAATTTGAATTCATTTTATTTCAGCGTGCTTTTTTTTATTTATTTCGTCGATACACCGGCGTTAGTTTTTTTTTTCTATATTTTTGCTTTTAATTTATTTTAATACGTTTTTTTTCGCTTTTTTTTCTCGCGGTTTTGTCTATTTTTTATTTTTTTTTGTAAAGTTGGGAGAGTTAAATTTAGCCAAAATGTGTTAGAAAATAAATAAAATAAAAAATTATATTTATGGGGAGCGAAGCAATTATGAAGCTGCTGGCAAATTGGACAATCGATCGAAATAATTTAAAATTTAAGACATGAAACGCCATAATTCATGCAAATGTATGATTTAAAGTGTGAAAACCCAATGGGCGGTAAAATATAAAAAGATTTTGTATGATTTTATGCATTTTTATTGGGCTAATCCATAACAAAATAAAACAATAAAATTTAGTTCTGATGTAAAGATGTAAACTGCAACTCTTCTTATATCATAGATATCCCTTCGAATATAAAAATACTATAGATAAATAATAAATAAGTAAGTAAATATTCTTATGGAATTTCCGCAATAGATACTGTTTCTTGTTATTATTATTATTGCTATTTTTTTGTGTTTGACTTCACCAATTAACCGTGTTAGAAATATTTTTTAGCAGTTTATAAATTATATGACATTTGATTTTGGAATCTTAAAATTGCAGGTTAATTAGATGCAAATCTCGTACGAAATTTGCATAAAAAAATGTATCATTTGGTTATCAACACCTTCGAAAACAATTAAATCTTGATATTAATTTTTAAATTTTTAAGCTACCAATTTCATTTTGTATTTAACTTCCTTATTATTCGTATTTTCATATTTTTTATATACATATGTATGCATGCTTTTAGAAGATAAAGTCCAATCATATTGCAATCCGTTTAGCATGGACTGTGTTAGATGAATTGTGGAAAGCTATACATGATAATAATAATATTAAATATGTATGTACGTACATATGTAAAAGAAAAAAACCATTTGAAACTACAAAAAATGCCAAATGAACAGAAAGTAACGTTATTAGGTAGGTAGTTAGGTAGATGGATTAAAAAAGAGGAGCAGAACCAAAGGTCTCATGCCCACACCTAAGCCATCATGTTGGCTTATTATGTGGCTGTAGGAATACCACCTCTCTTTTAATAGTAGGTCTGTATGTTGTACAAACTTCTGAAACTTCTTCCATGTTTCGCATTTATCGTTTCCCATCACACCAATACGGTTCAGGTGTACATGTAAGACGGAGTGTCCCGTGAGTATACGTCCTATTAGCGCTCTCAGGTCACCCTTATGTCGTTTTAAAATACTCATCGTTCCCTCTTCGTTACAGTATGTAATCCTCCAAGCTTATAGTATGTAATAATCAGGCTCTAGGAACCCATATGCCGTTCCCTGTCTGGAGTTATTGTTAATTATTAATGTAACCGTTTTAAATTACGTGAATTGTTAGGATATGCGCTTGGTGTATCAAACTTAATGTTTAACCAAATATACTCATTTAAATTGTTGAAGCGGGGGTTTATAAAGAAGTCATAAATACATTTCCGATTTATTAGTCGTCACTTTGTATAAAAATGCATTATTTAATAATCACGCGTTCATTTAAATGCAAATTCATTTTAAGCGTCAGTATTGATAGAGATTCAATTTAAACAAGTATTTTTATATTAAATTTAATATTCTCGTTTCGTCTCTTGTTAATGTTGATAATATTTTAATAATTTAAATTTGATTCTTTTGTTTGATCATTTTATTTCATTTTATCAGTTTTGAGGCAATTTTGTTGTTATGCTTAATATGCGTAGGTGTGTTAAACTCAGTTGATTTGACATTCAGTTTATTTGAGTTTAGTTAAGTTGAGCTCAAAAAAAAAAAAACCAAAAAACCTAACAATTAATTATTGTCAAGAAAGTTGTCCAAACAATTGTCAAAATCATAGATTTTTAGCGTGTAATATGTTTGATTAAATTAAGTAATACAAATTAAATTAATACTTGCCTAGACATAAATGTCAAAACTAACAAAATGCCGAGTTACCATTTGTTAACACGATGTAGTCAATTTGTTTTATCCTCGTCGTTTTGTTTTTTATGCTTTCAGTTGGTGTTTGGACAGTGGTTTTCTGCACTATCAAGGCTATTTGTATTATTCAATAAATGAATTGAATGGCATTTATTTCATTTATTTATTAAAGAAATATGTAAGTCGCAAGCTTGTGACCTGATAGAATTTATCAATTCTATTTCTATAATTTTCGCTTGTTTATAATAGCTATTTACGTTCGAAGCTGTGTAGAAAGTGGAAATCATTCTATTGTTTGGAAATATAAACAAAAGACTTAAGACACAAACTTAACCTTATAATGTATTAGGGAATAATTACTTGGCATCATTGACTGAACCAGAAAGTAAAAATTCTATCGGGAAAAAAGAGAAATTGAAGGCATATACGTTAATGGCACATCTTTGACACTAAAATGTAGCTTAAATGCAATAAGGACTTCTAGGAGTAAATAGGTACTGATATTTGATGGTAGAAATCTTTACTACGTAACTGAAGCAATTAAATGCAATCAAAATATCAATGTTATTAATGATATGTTAATAATGATATGAGATAAAAAAAAATTGCGATAACAACTTCTTGTATAATTGGCTCAGATGTGTGTGTATTTATAAAAACGAATCTACACCTTGGATTTTCAAATAAAATCCACTGTTTTTGAGCGAAAATGTATTGCTAATACTGGACACTTGATGACAGACGATACTTAAATTTAAAGAAAATATTGATAGCGATTAAATGATTACATACATACATAATTGGCCATTACAACCCTTCAGTCAGGATTACGGCCTAGCTTCTCAACACCACTCATGTTGTGTGCGTTAATTTTATACATGAGTGGCGGGACCTACAGTTTAAAGTCGACTCCGAACGACAGATTTTTTGAGAAGCTTTTCATGGCAATTTTTACTCTCAGAGTTTTTGCCAGAAATCTGACGAGAGGAAGTCGCCGAAGAAATATTTTTTCATATTTCATTTTGATGTCTGACCTGGGATTCGAACTCGGGCCTTTAGTCTAATAAGCCAACACACTACCTACTAGACCACGGCGACTTCATTAACTGATTAAAGAAATTAAAACTTACTTAAATTTGCTTCATGTGTGAATATGCCGCAAGGCCACTATTGACATGAATACGAAGACATTTACTCTCTGAATACTAGTACTTCGGTCAGCCTCATATTGCATACATAATGCGTCATTACAACCCTTTAGTCACGATTACGACCTAGTTTCTTACACCATTTATGTTGTGTGTGTTAATTTTATACATGAGTGGCGGCATAGATGGGCACTTTGCAGTACCAGTAAAATTTCAGTAAAAATTGATTTTTACTGATTACTGAAAAAAATTTCAGTATTCAGTAAAATTTTACTGGTAATGCAATCTAAATTTTATTTAAATTTCATTTAAATGTCATTTAAATTTAGATTGTATTAACAGTAAAATTTTACTTTTTTTCATTTAAATTTTATTTAAATTTCATTCAAATTTAGATTGCATTAACAGTAAAATTTTACTGAATACTGAAATTTTTTTCAGTAATCAGTAAAAATCAATTTTTACTGAAATTTTACTGGTACTGCAAAGTGCCCATCTATGAGTGGCGGGACCTACAGTTGTTTTTTTTTTTTTTAAGTCGACTCTGAACGACAGATTTTTGAGAAATTTTTCATGGCAATTTTACCAGAATCTGCTGAGAGGTAGTTGCCGAAGCAATATTTTTTCATATTTTGGATATTGATATTGATATTTTTGTTGGAGATTTCTGGCCTGGGGTTTGAACCTTGGGCTCACGTCTAATAAGCCAACACCCTACCTACTAGACTACGGCGACTACTTGACTTCAACAAAGTGTTACTTGGATTCTCATACGAGTAATTATTGAATTGTATTCAACTTGTGGGCTGTAGCCTTAAATGAAAAATGTGTGCTTTTTTACCACCTGAAGCAACAACTACAAAATACTGATTAACTTTAATTTAAAATAGTTTATTTAATTCTTTTTTGTTTAATTACGATTTATTTTAATTGTCTTTTGCAGACTAAAAGCGGCTGCAGAAAATGAAACCTTTGATTTAAGAATTTTAGAAAGGATTTGAACAATTTATTTAACTAATAAGTATGTACTAATGAAAGACATATTAAAATTAAAAGAATTTAACAACACTTAAAACGAATAATAACAGATTTTACAACAAATATTTGAATGTTGAATGTTACGTTAGGGAATTAATCTATTGGGTAATAGGAGGTAAATATTGGCTAATGGCAGATTTTTGTTCGGAATATGATCCAGGAGCTACTTGTTGGTAGTTGTAGGCACCGTCTGGTGTAAGACCATCCAAAGAACCAACAACAGAGGTTAGAGGAGCAACACCTTCATCAGAGAATTCATTGGGTCCATCCAACTTGGCATATTCGTCTATAAAAGTAAAAAAAAATATTTAAATTAAATTGAAATCGAAATTTCTAAGTTAGAAGAATTAAAGAAATAAATTACTTCGAATTTCGTTTTGGGCTGCTTCAGCTTCTTCAGGTGTCTTGTATTTAATGAAGAAAACTTCGGGTTTACTGGCCTCAGTTGGTGCTGGGGTAGCAATATCGCTGGCTTCCAATTCGTTGTCCTTCTTGCTCAACACATAGATAACAGTCTTCTCTTCTTGAGGAGCATACTCAGCAGAGTATTTAACATTACCAGCGCCAGAGCTAGGAGCCTTAATGAAGACAACGCGGTAATTTCTCTGTGGGCGTCCCAAAACCAAATGTTTGTGCTTGGTTTGGCCGTCATTGTCCTCTGGTGCTGACACTACATAGAATTGTTTGCGTACAAGTGGTGCTGGTGTAGTAGAAGCAGGCGGCAAATATTTGTCACCTCCGCGGTAATTGCTACTGCTGGCAGCTACATTCTGAGGCTCGTAACCATAACCGAACTGGGGAGCAGCCGAAGTCAAAGCTGCTAAGCTCAAGGCGATAACAATTAAATAACGCATTTTTTACTTAAATTTTTCTTATTGATCTGCTCCTTAGGCTATTTTTCGATTCGTTTTGATAATCAACTCGGTTGATATGTTTTCTTTAGCTGTTTACGCTGCACTGTACGTTTCAATCTGGGCTGCATTTCTATTTATTTGCTTAAATGCAAAAAAAAAAAAGAAACGAAAAAAACTAAAGGCATTTTAAAATTGATATTTTAATGCAAATCTAGATTTGGCTCTTATCTTCTTTCCATTGTTATACGAATTATAGTTTTAGTGTTTGCATTTTTGTTTCTGTCTTTTTAAGTTTGTTAGAGAATTTGAGTGGTTTTCGATATTTTTTTTTCTTTTTTCCGAAAGATTATTACCTTCTATGGAATTTCAAAGTGAGTCATTTTCATGGCAGCATTAACTCAATTATACAAAATTAAAAATTTTAATCTTTTTTTTCGCTTTTTTTTTGGTTTTTTTTTTGCTATTAAGAGCAACACTCCATAGTTTTAATCATAAATACTATATTTATGATCGGAGTTGTCATTATAATCAATAATTTGAAGTCTTACGAGCACAAACGAAATACCGCAGACAACTGGTCGGCATTAAAATGTAAATCTCTGGAATCGATATTATTTTTGCAATAAATTTCTTTTTTTTTTCGTTATCATAACATTGGGTTTTTTGTACTTTGCGCATTATCACAACGAGATGCTCTTTGTTTTGTAGTGTGTTAGCGCTGTCAATGATTATATTTAATCGGTATTGAAATATTCGAATAATCCTAAAGATAAGTCAAGAAAAAATAAAAAAAAAATACACAAAACTAAAGGGTACTAAAAATATTACGACTTTATGGCGTCACCCACGCTATTAAACGTTTGTCTATTGAAAATATCAAATCAAATAAAATAAGATAAAATATCTTTTGTCTATTGTTTATATGTACAAATTATATGAATAAAATTAAATTGACATTGTTTTAAGTTTTTAGGTTTTGGTTTATTACCTCTATTAGCTAATATTTTAATCTTTAATTGGGTTAATGATTGAAAATTTTCCCACAAAAGCCTTGACGACATGTATGGAAACGTTCGCAAATTATATCTAAAAACGTTCTAAATTTATTGATATTAAAATGACCTTTTCTTGTTTAACAAATAAACATGAGTTTAAATATTTACTAATCTTATACATAAAAATGAATGTGTGTTTGATTGTATGTTTGAAGTTTATAGACGATTAAACGGCTGAACCGATTTTCTTGAAAATTTCACAGTATCTTCCTGTATGTCTGGAAGGAGTTATAGGCTACTTTTTATGTTGATATTCCAAATGAGCGAGGGGCCATGCCCACGTATGCTACATACTACATACTTAATATTTAATTGCATTTGAAATATATTACTCATACGCATAGTAGTTACCCCTACAAGTATGCTATCTGTGATTCTTGATGTATAAAACCAAAGAAAATAAAGTGTAAAGACGACGCGGGGGGAAAGATAGAAGGGAAAGAAACAAATTTTATAACCAACATTTGTGAAAAAATTCACCAAATAAGAAAAAATATAACCAAAATTAAATTCGTAGACTTTTGTTTTATTTATTTTTTTTTCAAGTTTAAATTATCTATATATATAAAAATGAATGTACTTTATGGAATCGTAAACTATGCATTTAATCTTTAGCAAAGTTGTTGCGCATGAGCCGACGAAGGTTTCTAAGTTGGTATAACCAATTTCTGACAGGTGGCGCCACTGAAAAGTCTTCGAAATTAATTAAATCGTAAACTGTGCATTTGATCCTGTGTTGAAAAGAAAAGAAAAGAGCATTACTAGCCTCAGAATCAGCATTGAGACTGAAAAATCTTCGAGTACATGCCGCACAGATCCGTTCGCATGAATCACTTGAACAATGAATCACTTGATCGAATGCGTACTACTCAGGCCCGTTCGTCTGAATCATCTGGACAACGGGAAACAAAATCAATAAAATGATTCAAACTTAATTGGATATTTGTCTAATGTCTTTCCTTCAAATTTATTTTAGTTTGTAGTGCAGCAAAGCGCGCAGGGTACAGCTAGTAATTAATAATAATCGATACTAGTACTACATTGACAAGAGACGAAGATGAAGCGGATGAATTGAACGTCAAGTGTTACAATTTCAACAAGAAATGCATTTTCAGTTTTTATTTCGTATACACAATACATATTATAATTCTAATTATTGTCGTGTAGAGGTATTAGATCACTGCTACCGTAAAATATATTTTGTTGCCTTCAATCTATGTATAGGCTTTTCCGTGCTATAATGTGTTTCCTAATTTTGATGCCTTGACAAACTTCAGAATGTTGTTCGATGTCAGTAGGAGTAACTTGATGTCTAGTACTTACACGTACCTGGTCGTTTAATTCTAAGATGTATTTTAAGGATACAGTACCCCAGAAAAGGCTATTGTCTATCCTCAGACTACTTCTGACCGGACCGGAAATGTAAATTTCAATAATAATACTTCCTCAAATAAAATTTGACAAATTTGGTAGAAGACCTATTGGCCTATATGAGTTAATCTGGTGGTATTATCCCAACCTTATTTCAGTATAATTGTAATAAGTGAAACTTTCCACTGTGGCGGAAAGCATTTAGTAGGAGCATTACATATAAATAAAATCGTTTAAATTCCTCTGATAAGTAATTCCAGGACCATATCCCAAGTCTCGAATCTTAAATCATGAACATTTTTATCTATGTATGGTTGCAAATTTAATTCTTTCGATAGATGTATTTGGATTAAAAATATTTTTTAACTGATTGACAAATTAAATACCCTTTTCGACATCATCTCTAGCCCAATTACCATTCGGTAAATATATTCGCCGTAGTCTGGTAGGTAGTGTGGCGATTTATTAGACATGAGGCCTCGATTCAAACCCTAGGTCTGACATTTCCAACTAAACAAAAAAGATATTTCTTTGGCAACTTTTTCTCAGCGGATTTCTGGGAAAAGCTCTGAGAGTAAATATAAAGATACTATGAAAATTTGCTCAAAAATATGTCATTCGGAGTCGACTTTTAAACTGTAGGTTCCGCCACTCATGTATAAAATTAACACACACAACATAAGTGGTATAAGAGGCTAGGTTGCAATACTGACAGAAGGGTTGTAATGACCGATTATGTATATATGTATGTGTGTATGCATGTAATTATGCATCAAATTCCGTTTTAGAATACGATTTGCACGCCATAATGAAATTCCTGAAGTAGTTTTTTAATTGGGCGTGATATTTTAGTTTGCCATTCTCTGCGAGCTTGTCGCGTTTCCCTCCCAAGTGCTTCAACAACATTTGAATAAAGTCCGCTGAATTTGATTAGATTAAAAGCCTTCCTTGCGCGTTCAGTCCCTAACTTTACCATTTTTTTCAAATTTCGAAATTGCCTCATCCGACCAATGGGTACCGATGGTTTTCCTGTAATTCAACTAATCCACTCTACCATTTCTTTCTGTTGGATATATAACTGATGCTAATGTGCTATTCGCGTTTCATAGATGTGCACGAGACACTACAGTTACGTTGTTCTTCTCTTTTTTCAATCGAGTCAATATCTTATGAAGTCAACTCTAATAGGAGAGGATTTCTCAATGTAGAGGCATAATCTAAAGCTTTATATATTAGAATATCAAAATCAAAATAATTTTAATTTGACTTGACAGCTGTATGAAGATTATATGCAGATTAATTTAAACATTTTATTTTTTAATCTTTAAAATGGACTTCCTTAATGCTGCGCTGATAAAAACAGTTTTCGTTTGATCTTCTTAAGTTAATTTTATGAATGCGCTGCTGATTAAAGAAACTTTTGGTTTTTGCAAATATGTAGACTCCTAGAATGCTAATTATGACAAAAATAACAATTTCTAAAAAAAAAAAGAACAAAAAATAGACGAAAGATAAATGAATTTAGCATTGAACTTGAATTAAAAAAAAAAAAATAAAAAAATTCCATCTTAAAAACGGCCTTGTCAAAATTTCTATATAAAAATCTAAATCTAATCTAAAATTTATAAAAAAAAAAAAAAAACGAAAAACAAATAATATTTGCATTAAATTTAAAGAATGTTCGTTTGTTTTTCTTCTACAGCACATTGCTATTTGAATGAGTTTTTTTTTAATATTTTTTATTTTTTTTACCAATCATCCAAATATTAACACATTCAGGCGCATAAATTTGCATGACAATCGCCAATTTAAGATTGTGACTCTTAAACAAAATTAAACTGAATGGAAGGAAATCTGTGCTAAAATCAAAAACTTAAGAAGTCTTATTACTATAATATATTGTGGGTAAATTTTTATACATTCAAAATAAGCAATTACTGTAGCAAATAAAAAAGAAGAGAGAGAGAGAGAGAGAGAGAGAGAGAAAGAATTTAAAAATAAAAGATTGTAGATTGTTATTAGTTACTTGGGTGGCCGGTCGGTCGTTCAGTTTTATTTGTATGGCTTGTGGGATAAATATGTAGCTATAGAGTCAGTTAAAAAGAGGCCTTTGTTTTTATCTTAAGAAAATGTGACCTTTGTATTGCTTATTTTGAATTTTTCAATGATTTTTATTTCCATTTGAGTATCGACAAATAAAAATTTGTAATCGTTGAAATCTTAATGATTTTCGAATCAGCACCTCGTAATTAATGTTTTTTAGGTCGAAATTTGTTTCTATATTACAAAATTACTAAAAAAAATTTGTTTATTTAGCATACATTAAAGATGTTTTTCCCAAAACATGAGTTTTCGTCATCTCCAGTGGTTTTTTTTAGTTAATCGTCTAAAATCATAATCATTCGGTCACTCACTCCTCTCAATAGGCCTCTATTTCATAAATTTGTTGAATTTGTTTTTGTTCTCGTAGATAATTATCAACTGAAAATATTAACAATTCCTTGCTATTCAAATTTCAATTTAAATATTTGTTGTTTTTGTTGCTCAAATAAAATTAGGCATAAATGTTTATGAGAAATTAAAATGTATTGTCAATTTTATTGTTATCGACAGAATATTTGAAAACCCAAAAACAATTTTGTTTGACTTAAAACTTGTTTTGGAAAAGAAAAAAAAATCAATTTTTATCTCTTGGAATTTTATTGGATTTTGAACTTTGCAACGTTCAAATAACGTTTATGTTATACGTTGCAACGAATTTAAATAATTCTCGAATTGATGACAATAAAGTTTAGCGCCACCATAGTTTGCATTATTTTAACCAATTCGTATTACCTCTTCTCTTTATGTTCTCACGGTACAATACATAAGGGGATTAGAATCGAATTTCAATGCGTGTTTTCGAATTAAAATATTGCATACAATATATGAACTGATTGTATGTTTAATAATCTTGAAATTTCATGCTAAATTTGTGCATTTATTGCATTCAATTTAATATTTTTTGTTTTGAAATTCTATTGCAATACAATACACACGGAATTTTTAACATATTAGTGTTTGACTTCTAAGGGGTTTGAAAAAATACCGATTTCTTTTATCCAAATATTTATCATCTTAATTTATTTATCATCTTAATTGGATAAAACATATTTTTAGTTTTAAACATATGTATGTACATATGTACATATGTATGTAATATTCGTATTTATTTGTAAAAGATTTGTTTTTACAAAAATTTTTAAGCTAAAAGTTCATGTATTAATATTTATGTATGTACATATGTATGTATGTAGTCGTCGTATAAGTTTGAATTGAAAATTTAAATAATTTATGGGTCAGTTAACGTTTTTAATACCAAACATTGTTTAACTTGAAACTGAGAACTTAACTGATCATAGTGATACAACAATTTTACATTGAAAAAACATAAAAAAATAAAAAAAAAAAAAAATTAAAAAATATTTTATAAAGAAGCAACAACAACTTTTGCTAATACAAATGAATTTTGTTTTGTCAACTAATAGCCGGTAACAAGACAAACTCGGCAATAACTAACATTTTGAAGGTGTAAACATGTCGTCGTATTTGATTGAGTCTAAAGAGTAGGCTTAAGTCAAAAGACAAAAGACAAATTTGCCCAAAAACAAAGACCAAACGAATGTACATACATATATATAAAATCTTTAAGATTTAAAAATAAATCTGCATATATTTAAAAATTAAAAATAATATTGTATCAACTTAAATTAAGAAAGACAAGTTTATGGAGTTGGTTTGTTTTTTTTTTTTTTTTTGATTTGTGATTATCGAAAATCATTTAGGTTTTGTATATAAAGTACAGGAAACATTAAGAATCAGTAAACAGTGCAGTGAAACAATTTCAACAAGTAACAAGTCAAACTATCATAGACATTCACCATCAAATTTAACCAAAACGCAGAGAAAAAAAATAAAAAGAAATAAAATAAAGTGAATTGAAAAGAAGGAAAATAAAATAAATACCAATAATAATTGTAATTAAATAAATAAAATGCGCGTGTTTGTAATATTGTCAGCTTTGTTGGCTGTCGCTTGTGCAGCTCCTCAATATGGCTACCAGCAACCTGACAGTTTCAATGTAGGACCTGTTGGTGCTTTCAGTGGATTATCGCCAGTCGGCTCGCAATCTTCGAGTCATAGACGTGGAGGTGATAAATATTTACCTCCGGGTCCAACCACTGCTTCTCCTTTGGTGCGCAAACAGTTTTATGTCGTTTCTGCTCCCGAAGATGAAGATAATATACCAAAGAACAAACACTTGGTATTGGGCCGCCCACAGAAGAACTACCGTGTAGTTTTCATTAAGGCGCCCAACTCTAATGGTGGCAATGTTAAATATTCGGCTGAATTTGCTCCTCAAGAAGAGAAGACAGTCATCTATGTACTGAGCAAGAAGCCTAACGAATTGGAAGCCAGTGACATTGCCACACCTGCTCCAGCCGTAGCTAGCAAACCGGAAGTATTCTTCATCAAATACAAAACTGATGAGGAAGCCAAACAAGCCCAAAAGGAAATTCAAGGTAATTACTATTAAATGCTTTCAAGAAAACATTTGATTATTAACAGTTTTTTTGTTTTCATTCACTTTAGGTGAATACGACAAATTGGGTGGTACCAACGAGGTAGCTGACGAAACTACTGCCCCAATTACTTCAGTCATTGGTTCTTTAGATGGTCTCAATCCCGATGGCAGCTACAACTATCAACAAATCAGCAGTTCGAAATTAGCTTCTCAAGCTCCCAGTTCTCAATACTTGCCCTCGTATAAACAATAATCCAATTGAACTCAAGCATTTCCATGTTAAGAAAAGGCTTTCCTGTTACTTTTAGTTGATTTCTCGTTAAATTAGATTTGTTAATTGTTATCTTAAATTGTTAATTGTTATCGTATTTAGTTTCTAAGTTTTAGTAACATGTACAAATCACAAAATATTGTCAGACTTCATAGGCAATCACGATGTACAATATAATAGGGTAATTGAAAAAAAAAAAAAAAACGAAAAACGAAAAAATAAATTGTAATCAAATCTATTTGGCATATTATTCCAATCTAATTGGTTTGAGTGGGTCAGGTTAGGTGGCGAACTCTCGCTGACGGACAAGATCGCACATAGGCCAGCGTTTAGGCTCATTGTGATACCACAATTAATATCTAAACGCGGAGTTCTAATATTGAATCCACTCAAATATGATAGATAATGAGAGGTTAAGCATATCCGGCATTCATGCCTGAGATGAAAGATAGTTTCTTGCCTTTCTTCAGTCTCATAGCTTCTGTAGAAGTCATTCGAGATCATGCGATAAAAGATAATCAAGTTCACCTTTTATACATACAAGTCCACGAGTAGTACTATTGAGCGAATCATTTCTGCCGCCGGTGAAGTTAAGCCCTCCTGTAAAAAAAAGCAGCGCATACCTAGCCTAACAGGGGTAATCGAAACACTTATACGGGTAATCTGTAATACGTCGAAGCTTGTGAGCTTAAACCTTACTGTTATATACATTATAGGAAATATAATACATACTCGCTTAACATATATACTACGTCATTGGTATAAATCTCAGGAGTCGCACTGAAAAGCTCTATCCACTTTTCCAGCATGCCCGTAGTACAGATTGAAGGTGAGGTGGGAATCAGTTGAGCATAGCAAATAATGCCTTAGTTGGAGTAGAACAGAGTACATTGGTGATCAGAACTGCTGAATGCCTGCGTACAGTGACATTGTTGTTTATACAGCGTCCAACAAGGCCCGGCATCAAACCCAAAGACCTTAAAACCACAATGTTGCCTACTCTTCCATCAATACGTGTATAATAGTTTTTCTAAAATTTATTTCTGAATAATTCAAAATTTTTTGAAGAAATGTTTTGTGATGCAAGGAAATTTTTTTTAATTAAAACTTTATTAAAATTACAAATATTAACAACTTTTTAAATTTAACGAATGAATTTATTTTTAAATATTTGAGGCATTTTTTAAAATTTGCTTCTTCTTCAATTCACTTTTTGTGCAAGTTTATGAACGATTAGGTGGTAAATAAGTTTGTTGAGTATTGATGCCAGTGTGAGTGATTTCTACTGCATTATTTGATTCGGAACCAATAGAGCCGATACTAGAAGAGGCAGAGGTAGCAAAGTCATTACCACCGCTTGCACCGTCTAAAGTTCCAATTACTGATGAGACGGGTATTGGACCTTCGTGGGAGACATCACTGCTACCACCAAGGGTATCATATTGAGCTTGAATTGTGTGTTGAGCATGAATAGCTTCTTCAGGAGTCTTGTACTTAACAAAGAATACTTCGGGCTTATTGTTAACGGGAGCTGGTGTAACAACTTCTGTTTCAACATCGAGTGCATTTGTTTTCTTGGACAACACATAGATGGCAGTCTTCTCCTCAGTGGGAGCCAAATCAGCAATGATCTTGGCTTTAGCCGAATGGGAAGAGGGTGCATCGATAAATACTACGCGATAGTTCTTTTGGGGCTGTCCAATTTGTATATGACGTACGATTTCCTGCTGATCATCATCTGATGGCGCTGTATGAACATAGAAATGTTTATTTATGATGGGCGCTGGAAAGCCTTGCTGGCCGCTTTGTTGAGTTTGTTGAGAATAGGAACCAGAAGTATATTGTGAATTACCGCCAAAACCGGTATTTAAAGTGGTTTGACCAATACCACCTGTATAAACTTGATTGGAACTACCAAAGCTGCCTTGAGTGGTACCAAAGCCAAGTTGTGTCGATGGCACAAAACCGGAGCTACTAATTTGTCCCACAGAAGGTTGATTGGCAAAATAGGAGTTGCCCGAGGCAGTGGGTGAATAAGATGTAGAAATGGCGACTGGTGCATTTAGGAAGGAACCTCCACCGCTACTGTGGCCTTGGTTGTAACGATAACCCAAACTCAAATCAGGTCGAGCATTGCCATAGCTCACGAGCATTGCAGCACACAAGAATGTCTAATTAAGAATAAATATATAAAAAAAAAAAATTTTAAACTTGCCGTAACTGTTTTCTTAATCCATTTGTTTTTGTTCCGTTATATTATTCCATGAGAGTTTTTGTTTTCGTTCCATTCATATTCAATTTCAATTTCAATTTAGTAAATCACTTTGTTATCATAGTCTTAAAATTTCTTCTTGTCTTCCTTAACTATGTATCTCACAATTGAAAAATACAATTTCAACTCACCACAAATTTATTCATGCTTAGAATGTAAAGTTTTTAATTATTATTTTAATTCAAATGAAACAAACTGTTTGTTTAAACCGAAGTTTAGGCGATACTGATACAATCTGTCAAAAAATCACACAGTTTTATACTTAAGAAATATTATTAATTTGCCTAAGACTTTTATTTATTTATTTATTGTAGTAATTTTAATTAAGACTAATTTAAGAAATTCATTATGTGTACAATAATATGTACGTACATAGTATATTGTTTGTGTATAAATTCATTTCGAACATTTTGTAATTAACGCTGTTATTAAAGTTAAAGTTGTATAACAGAGATATCCGGATTAGCTAGCGGTTGTATTATATTTTGGCATTCATTCAACTTATATTGAAAAGTGTTAATTTCTTGGGGAATTTTTTATTTCATATTATTATTTCAAATATCAAACTATCATGAGATCCATTACGTGTATACAACATTTCAAAAGTCTCTATCGCAGAAACAGTGAATCACTTGAAATACCTAAATTTTTCTTAAAGCAATGATAAGTCGTAAGAAGTATGCACATGGCAGTACTTCTATCGTCAGAGTGTTGCTAATGTATAGGGGGGAAGATTAAAAGAAAAAATTTTTTGAAATTCTTTTTCAAATACTTTAGCGTTACATGTACAGTCGTAAGGAGTTTAATTGCACAAGTTGCTGGTGTGGTTCTAAGTGGTCGTCGTAGTTCAGTTTACACTGTGTGACCACAAGATCTTCGAACATTAAGGCCCCGATTATGGTTCACGACACATAAATGTTGTGTTGTCTCTGTTACAACACAACATTTATTACTTTCTTGATTATGGTTTACAACATCTAGATGTTGTGTATGTCACAGTGTTGCTCTTCAATGTTAGTATACTTTTCCTTGAAAATACAACCCTGAGTGTATAAACTGCCAATTGAAAACAAAAATTATTACGTTAAAAAAACAAAAAGCCTATATAAAACACAAATTTTAACTCTTGTTAAAACATGACAATTAAAAATAAAGGCTAGTTTTATTAGCGTTTATATTTTATGTATGTATTGCAATAAATTCATTTCAAAAGTACTTCAAATTAAAATATATAAATATAAAAAAACCTTCTTATCACATTAAAATTTATTTAGATCACATAGTTACTTAAAGCTAAAATACAAATTCATAAATAGTTTACATTTCAAATTTTTTTTTTTGGGTTAAAAGGGGTTTGATTTTTAATAATTCATTTTGTAATTCAGCTTTTTCCCTATTTATTTCTAGCATTTTTTATTTATTTGATCATTTTTATATCAGCCCTTATCAAGACGTTTTAACGTAAGCAATATCTCCTGTTGGTTCTTTTCTTGCCTTTTTAAGGTTTTTAGACGCTCATCCCCCATCTTATTTTTTGTATTTTGTAGCTTTTCGGTTAGTGCTAGTTTAAGGCCCTTCAATATCGTATGACGATTCGTCTTGAATTTGCAATCCCATTGCAGACCCATTTGGATTTACTTTCCATTGCATAAACACCAACTCTACTGTGCTCTGCTCCAATTTCCTGCTAATTTCCGTCGACGGACCACCACCAGTAACTTGAAAGTTTTTTTCTATTGGCAGAGAGTTTTCTTTTCAAATTGGCTTTATAATGAGTCCATGGCTTAAAAATGCTACAATTCATCTACTAACCCTTTGCCATTCTTTTGAAACTCTAATGGGTGGACCCAAGTCATTTAGTTCCAATGAAAATTTCTCCCACGTCCCTTTGTGCTGAGTCTTATTTGCTCCAAATGATAACTTGTCAATGTCAGGATTTGCTGTCATGAACTCGACCAGCTTTTCCTTCTGCTTGTTAGTGATTATTTTTCTATAAAATATTTCCAGTTATTTATAATTTTTTAAATTTTCACAAAAAATTATATGCACTGTTATATACATATACTTACAAATTTTTATCCATTTTCTTTTTTTGAACTGAACGCGGCAACAAGACAACAGCTAATGAGCTGTTGTAAGTTTTTGACAGTTCTGACAACACTAAAAAACAACTGTTGTAAATCATAATCGGGCTATGTGAACACACACAACATAAAGTACAACACTGGCGATAGATGTTGTGAACCATAATCGCAATTTTAAAACTACAACACTAAATTTACAACTGTTGTGAACCATAATCGGGGCCTAAGGCTGCCTTCCAAAATGTATCAATACAGTTTGTAGATCACAGGGTACAATGTAGATATGCAAAGTAACCAAACAATGCATCAACTATAAATCCGATGCCTGGTTGCTTTTTGAATGCGTTAAATACATACATTAAATACACATTGACGACGTTTTGAAATAGAATACATTGTATATATTTTGTACAGAGGCATTATGAAACACGATACTTTGTTCAAACACAAAGCAACTAACATTTTGGAAGGCAGCCTAACTGTGACATCTACAATAAGTGGAAAGAAAAATTAGCAGGAAAAAGCTTATGATACCTGTGCTGTGGATTCGACGTTAAACTAAAGTTCCCGCCGTCATTCATGGGTAAAATGGCCGTATTCCAGACTTAAGACTTGAAATAGCAAATAAATGTTTAAATTTCAACTGTATGTAGATTTTTGTTTTGTTTTAAATTTTTCTTAATCGACTTTATGTAGTTTAGTAAACATGTAATTCAATTTTTATTTTTATTGAATGTTATCGAGAATGTTCCTATTGGGTGTACAAAAAAAAAAAAAAAAAAAAAAAAAAATTAAAAACAATATGTGGCGTTTAAACAATAAGTTTATAGTTTTATTATAATGTTATGATATGCAAGCTCTACATGATGAAATTTAAAGTGAAATTCATTAGCAGTTCATTTTGAAGGAATTGAAAAATTCAATGATATTTTAATTAACACTTGAACGACAAAAAAATTTTCAAAATGCATCATTTATTTGAGAGCATATCTATCTATTACCACCAAAACCAGAACTTATGATATAAAATAATATTAAATTTATTATTTATTCATTTTAGATGGTTGGCAAGCTTTTAGAGATTCAATACGTTTACAATTTTGGGAGTATCGAAAAGCTTTGGTACATTTACAAGCTGCTTATGGCATATTTCCATATTACAAAGTAGCAGTTGAAAATCGGTAATACATTTGAAAGGATGTTTACAAATTGCGGACGTAATTAATGTGTTTTATTCGAATTACAGTTACAACAAACCGCATGACTATATTATAACATTGGACGAGGGAGAAATCGGTTTACCCGATAAATATTTCTATAATCGTGATCAAAATGATGAGGTGAATAATGATTATTTTATATACATATATACATATATATTTTTTTTTATTACATTTCTGTTCATTATAATTGTTATGTATTTTGCAAGATTGTTCGGGCTTATAAACTTTTGCTACGTGACTTTGCGATTAATATGGGTAAATAAAACAAAAAAAAAAAAAAAATTGTAAAACGTTGTTAATGATAATTATGTTGATGAAATTATTGTTTATTATTACAAAGGTATTGTCTCCGGTGAGGCTGATCTATTTGCCGATGAAGTTTTCCATTATGAGAAACGTATTGTAAATCATATTAATTTGGTGAGAACATCATCAAGTGAGAGAACTTTAAATGAGATTAAAACCTTGGCGGATATGAAAACTATTTCACCATCGGTAGGTAAAATTTTGGAATATAATAACTTGATTATACGAAATTATCTTTTAATAAATAATTAATTAATTACGTTACATAAGCTTCCTATACTTGAAACCTTACAAGGTCTATTTCCGCACACGAAAATAACAGAAGAGACTGAAGTTCTGGTAAAAGATGTTGAATATTTCACTCAAATATCCACGGTGGTTGCCACCTCAGATAAAAAGTGAGCTATCTTTTGAATTGGTAATTTACATAATAAATAGAAAAACTAAACATTGTTTTCTCTTCTTTTTAGACCCATAAATAATTTTATTGTATGGTCTTTAGCACGCCACCTGTTACCACATTTATCGAGAGAATATCGTAATTTGGTAGAGACGTTTGATCACGCCATATATGGTCGTACCGCCACCTATCCGAGATGGATGATTTGTGCAAAAATAGTCAAGCAATGGTTGCCATTTGCTGTAGATTCGCTGCAACAAAAGAAAGAAATGGAAAAAGTATACGTTTACGATTACCACAAATAATTCATAATTTAACTTTCAAACTCTACTTTTTCCGAAGATATCTCCTTCAGTGTTTAAACATCAAAGCCAGTCGTCGTTAAATAAAACCACTGGAAACGATGAGTTCTTGAAACTTATGTACTATACTTTGCGCAATCAATTGCAGCAATCAGTGGATAAGGCAAATTGGATTGCAAGTGAAGTTAAACATTTTATAAATGAAAAGGTAATTTGTCGTAATTTGATTTGTTGCATTTAATATGGAATTTTAATAAATGAATTAATCATTTTTCTTTTATCCATTTTAAGTTAACAACCATGCGTTTGCAGATTGGAATACCCGAAGAGGTGTTAACAGATAAAAGTTACATTAAGGATTATTATAATGAGTTGTTGTTAAACAATTTATTCTTTGTCGATCACTTACAATCCATATGGAGTTTTCGAAAAGCACGTATGGAGGAAAAGCTAAAGGCCCTTAATATAATTGATACGTATGTAATGTTATTATTTCCTAAAATTGTTTACTTATGTATGTGTATATTCCTTTAGTATAATTTCCGAAATGTATGCAGACGACAAATTGCCTTCAGTTTCTTACTCAAACATGTTGAATATGTTGGTTATATCACGTGGCATAGCGGCATCAAAATACTACGATTATCGCTTTCCTATTGCAGTGAATTTTGCTCGTATTGGTTCTGACATATTGGAAGTTCTTATTGATAGTATTTCAACGTTTGCTGAGCAATTTAAAGCGGATAATGGTGATTCTTTGGATATAAATTTAAATCTGGCTAAAGTCGATATTGGATGTATAACTGCAAATGAACAAGACACAGACGATTTAAGGGAACTTTCTGAAAATGCTTTGAAAAGTTTCCATATTACGCTTAGTGCAGCGAAAATAACAGCAAAGGCTTTGAGCTCTTTTCTAAATGCCATTGATAGCTCCTCGCCTATAATAGGAGCCTCATTTGATCAGGAAAACACTTATGAGAGCCTAAGGTTAACGGAACGCTTACGTTTGCCAGGCTTAAGGTCGTTCAATGAAAATGAACTGTTCACCTTAACATATATGCAGAAACATTGTAGTACTTTAATAGCTGATAAAACTGATTATGCACGTATAAAACCTCATGTCGAACAACAGTTAGCTGAAAGATATTTGTGAGTTAACTTAACATTTATTTTTATTGTAATTATGTAATATGTATTTGCATGTCCATTTGATTTTTTTAGATTTAATGCTACCTGGCATCACGTACCATTCCTACCACTTTCCACTAGTTGTTCAGTGCCGTCAGAGCAATGCTCGAATATACTCTGAAACGTACAACGTACTTTAATGTAAAGTGTAATAACATACTAAAGGAGAATCGATCACACTTGCCAGCACGTTGTTTCAACAATATTTCTCCAGTTTCACACATAGGATCAATAGGATTTAATATAAGTTCAACTTAAGCATTACAACACATTTCAGTCGAAGACATGTGATTTTAATAATAAAAATCGAACGTCAATTTGTTAACTATTCCATAGATGTAGAATACCCTTACGTACATACTATTTAGGCTTGAATGAAACTTACAAGTTATATTAACAATATAGAATGTATAATTTATATACATATATATATATATATATATATATATATTTTTAGCATTTATAAACACACAATGATGATGAAACCACTTTATGTTTTTAAGATTGTAAATTTTTCAACAATAAAGAGAAAATAATAAATTAGACAAAAATTTTGTTACAACTTTAATTTTGTGTTTCAATGCCTACGTACATACATACATACATTTATTCGCATGTACATACTTCATAGAAGAAAAGCTATAACAATTCTACTTACCACTCTGCAGACCCTTGTGCAAGACGTTTACATATTTAATAGAAATTGTCATTCACATATTATTTTTTACAATAATTTCTTTATTAATTTTTTTGTTGTTTTTGTTTTTTTTTTTTTGGTATTTTCTTTTCTTTTTTTAACTTTCATTTATTTATTATTATTATTATTGTATTATAAAGGAATGCATTTATAAGGACTGGGATGGGTGTGTGAATATGTTTTTTTTTGTATCTTGAGTGTGTAGTTTTTGTGTATCTGTGTGTTTGGTAGTGATTTTTGTTGTTGTTATTCTTTAATTTATTAATTTTAATAATAAAAAAAAAGAAAAATTATTTAGATGTTTTAATTGGAAAACAACTGCAGCAGTTGTTCGTTATATTTTCTTTGTTTCGCTCTGTTTGGTTTTTGCTGAAGATGTCGCTTCATTGTTAATGCAATATATTTTTAAGTATATTTTATTATTTTTGGGAGGGGATTAGAGTTTTGTTTGGTATCATTATTTATGTTTTATTTTTAATAGTTTTTTTTATTTTTTTTTTTATTAATAAAACAGATTCGTTTTATTTTATATCTTTAACAATTTATAAAACTTTCTTTAGAATATTAACAACATTTTGGTTTTTACTTTTTTATTTATTTTGTTTGTTTTTTTTTTTCTTTGGATTTAGCAATTTTTTAAGTATTTTTCTAATAATTTTGTTTTTCTATTTGTTATTTTATGTTTTATGTTAGCATTATTAGATCCTGTGTTGTTTGTAACTCATAATTAATTTTGTAATTATTATCGATTTTTACATAGTATAATATAATAATGGTATTGTTATTGGGGGTTTTTTTATAAAGATTTGGGATTTTCTTTTTCTTGTTTATTTTTTTGTTACTTCATTTTTATATTGTAATACTTTCGAGGGATTTGAAATGACTTTAATTAATATCTATTTACTAATTTTTCTTTATTGTATATTAAATGTTTGTTTGTTAATTTATCATATTAATAATTTATTATTACATTAAAAAATATCATAAGCATCATTTGTTTTTAATTATTTTTTTTTATTATTCTTGCAATCTTACGCATATTTGCTAGAAAAAACGTCGGTTTCTTTTATACAAAGACTGATAATAAATGTTAATGGAACTGAAAAACTAAAATAAGAAATTTAAAAATGAAAGGAATTCGTTATAGTAACATAAAATAAAAAATAAATGAATAATTGTTTAAAATAAATTAATTCTTAATAAAGAAAAGTATTGGCACTAGCTAATTTGATTTACTAATTTGTAATCGCTAAACTGTAATCGCGTTCATTAGATATTCCTAATATCGTTAGAATTAGTTATTAACTCCTGAATAGTTTTTGTAAATCCCATGAAGTGAAAACATCAACATTCGAACTTGATTTTTATATTCAATATTATGACGAACGTAAAGACATATGCAAGCCACAATCAAGGCACTTAATAGTGGTGTAAGCGATGTTCGAGAAGTAATACAAGTATAATAATAAGTTTCACACAGTTTAAAAAAGAATTTCTTCTATATTCGCCCATTTCAACACTGACATAAAAAGCAATCTGTTTTGAGTTTTCTTTATGGGAAAATTCGTTTGCAGTATTTAAAATACTTATTTTCTCTTTCTTAACACAACATTTTGAGACTATGAAATGGCAAAGTGAAACTCTTAGTCCATTTTAATATATTTGTTTTTAAAATTATTCATTGAATATTAAATTGCTTTTATTTCCAATATTTCACTTTTCAATATTATTTATAGAACATGTTTCTACAACATTTCTATTTTCATTTCTTTTCTTTTTTGTTTGGCTAGTGTTATATTTTTCCTTTTTTTTCTAACTTAACCTGTCTACCATTCGTACATAGATATTTGACTAGTGTTATACTTTTCTTCTATTTTTTTATAGTTTTAATTTTTATCTGTATAGAATCATACATTCATTATTTGTCGCATTTCATTAAACTGAAATAAATCTGAACTTAAAATATAAACTAAACTAAATACATATTTTTCTTCTTTTTTAAATTGGAATTGACTATTTATCATTTCTAACATACATTGCTTTTTAGTTATTCTCTTATTCGTATTCGTTTTTTTGTTTTGTTTTTCAATTTAACCAGAATTTTAATTATATTATGTTATGTAATAATACATGTATTAATTTTTAATTAATTGGTTTGTTTATCCATTTATGATTCCAGTCTTTGTTAATAAAATAAATTTAAAATTAAAAAATATTTTTTAGTTTGTGTTGTTTTTTTTCGTTTTTGTTTTAAATATCGTATTATTCTGGCAAAGCTCTGTATTATTATTCAATAATTGAGTCATAAAATATTTTTATTTCTTTTAATGATTTCTTTTTTTTTTTTTGTTAGTTTTTTGGTAATGAGCTTTTATTTAATAAATTATTTTTGGCATTGTATATTTTTGTTCTGTTTTTTTTTGTTCATTTATTATTTCGAGGATGAAAATTTCTTTTTTTTTAAAGTTACTATTTGATAGTTTGTCTCTTTTACTTTAATTTATTTATTTTTTAAACAAGCAATAATTTGAAATATATCTAGTTTAATAATACATACACAATGTATTTTAAATAATGGAAAATTAATGGATTCACAAAATCGATATGTTACTTTTATTTGAATTTAAAATAAACTAAAGCGATCTCTTTTGTGTTTTCTTCAACTTCTTCTTAACAATTAAACAACAAAAAACCATACTGATAAATAAAATGTATGTATATTTAAATTTTTAAGTATCAGTTCGCAGCAAATTATTGAAAACTTACAAAAAAAAAAAAAAAATTAAAAATAAAAATAAAAAAGATTTGTTAAATAAATTAAAAATTTCATATTCTAGATATTCGCCATTTTGTTTTTGCATATTTAAACGAAAATCTTGTTATAGAGTGTTATTAGAGTGTTTGATTTAATAATTTCCAAACATTTCATGTATTTACAATGAAACTGGTGTGAAGTATTATAGTTGTTGTCTTATTGAATAAAGTTTTCAAATGGCAGCTTTATGTTTTTGTTTTTGTTTTTTTTTTTATTTTTTCAATTTGTTATTTAATTATTGAACGAATCATAATTTTCATAAAATAGTAACTTATTTAATATGGATCAATGCAGCCTTAAAGTATACGTACATGTCACACAAACCCTTATCGCCAGTTGTTTAAAGATATAAATAAAACAGCGATTCACAAGATTGAAAAATTATTTCTTTGTAATGCTCAAACTCCAAACGGTGTTCTTTTAATTAATTTTAGTTAATTGCCCAGTCATTATAATTTTACATACGTATTGTTGCCTAAATCATTAATTATTGAAAAAAAATGTTTAATCACTTTTTTATTTAAAGAACGATTCATAGTAATCAAAACTTTGACAGTAAATTTTATTTTAATAAACCAAAGCATTGTTATTTGAAAATATCTTGCCACTTAAGACAGTAACAAGACTGTTACAATTTAATAATACGACATCAAACGCACATTTGGATTTCTTGGTTTTTATTTTGATTTTAATTGTAAAAAAATTAAAAACAGTCCCGTTTCTAATTAATGAATACAAAATTTTTTTAAAAACCAAGTTCTCAGTCGCAAGCTGTATAGTTTCTGATGAAAAAAACCTTTTAACTGCGAACATTTATAAAAACAGAAAATTAAATAATTAAAACGCTATATAAATAGTATACTGCTTAGCCGATCTTCTAAATTCATTTTTTTACATGTGTCATCACTGTTTTCTATTCAAATATTTTATGGCATGAGATGGTTGACTGGCATACTTTAAGACTATTATAATTACGAATGTACATACATACTTGGAAAATTTTGATTTATCAACTTCAACTTTTGCTAAATTTTTCAAATCGATTTCTTTTTACAAGAAAGTTAATTTGCAATAAAACGTAAACATACTAACAGAATAAAACAAAAAATACACAAAATAATTAAAAAAAAAAAATTAAAATCAAAATAATATTTGAAGTTTGCGTATGAATGAGTGTATGTGTCTGTGTATGTATGTGTAACAGAATTTATTATCTTTTTGTGTATCCTTTAACAATTTTGTTGTTGTTGTTGTTGGTTTTTAACATGCAATCGCGCGTGGACGGTATTCAAAGCTTTTAGATAACGTTTCATGTTTTATTTTTTCATTTATTTGTATTTTTTTTTTTTGTTTGTTAATTATTATTATTTTTTATTTTCTTTTCCATAATTATTTTATTTTAATTGGTTTTGCTTTTTGTAATATTTTTGGTATTTGTATTTATTTTTACATGATTATCAATATAAATGGTTGTTATTGTAATTGTTTTTCATTTTTATATTTTTAGTTTACATATATACACAGTTTTCAAATACGAATTTTTGATCATAAAAAGCAAAATAATAGGAATAATCATAATAATGATAATCATAATCATAATAATTTTATATTTAAAAATAAAAAATATCTTTATTTGTGTGTTTATTTTTCCATTGTGGTATCAGTCATTTTATTTTTAGAATATTTGATTTTTTGTTTTTCTTTTTTATAATTTTTATTATTCTTCTTTTTTTTTTGTGGTTGCATTATTTTCTTAATTAATTTTGTATTTGTTTGTTTAGGACAATATTATCAAAAAAGTTATGGTCCGAAAGAGAGAGAGCGGGAGAGAGTTAGAGATAGATTTGGATAGGGATTGAAAGTAGGTAGATAGATAGATAATTAGAAATTTAATAATTTATTTATATTTATAACATTTATTTAATTGCTTGCTTAATTAATTAGGTATTGTTTTTCCTTATTTTTATTAAAAGTGCGAAATTTAAAGGAAACTAAAAAAATTATATAAAAAAAAAATTAAAAACTGACATTAAATAGGAAACTAAATAAGAAGAAAAATTAAAGACAAAAGTTGAAGTAATTGCATTTTGTTACCGTGGTTATGAGTTCATTATTAGTGTAAATTATTTATCTTCTTGGTCAAACAGCATATTTTTTTTGTATTTTTTTGTTTGTTTTTCTTTTAAATACATACATATTAATGCCTGCATAGATTTGTATTTTTTCAACAAATTATTATATTGTAATAATAATTTTTTAAAATCAAGCTTAACTGAAGGTAAAAATCTCTTGTTTTGTGTTGTATTAGGTTTGAAAAGTAATTTTGAAAAATTTTTATATTTATTATCTAATATTCTTGTTGTTAATGATTCTCTTGTCGATTCATTTAATGATAATTATTATTTGCATGGAAGATTTTGTATTGAATTTATTCTTTATTGCATTAAAGTAGTCATTTACTAATATTTACAAAAAATTAACATTAATATTATATGTGTTTCAATTCATATTTATCATTTATTTTTTCGTATCCTTTTTATTATTCTTTAAATTAACGGCAGTTTTGTTTTATATAATTAGCATTTATTTTCTTATTTGAAATTATGAAAACAAAATACAAAACAAAAAAAAAAAAAAAAATAATAAACAAAATAACACTACTCAACAATATATTTTGGATATCATTTGGTAGAGTTTTGTTTCAATGTTCATGAAATAAAATTTTGTGTTTTCTTTAGAAAACTTTAAACCGCAATTTTGACTTCTATGAGCGAAATCTAATTGCAATACGCTGAATAAATTGGTTGTAAGCACCACAAGTAAGGGTTTGAAATTAAAGAAAAATATTTTTCATTTTAATTCAGTAAAATATGCATATTTGTGTTCGGTAAGTACCGGTCGAGTCAGAGATTATTTGATGAATCAATTGTTGTGTAACAGAAGTTTAAAAAATTTTGAAATACTCTAAAAAAAAACATTTTTTTATATGTATATAAAATCGAATTATTATATTTACATGATTTATAATAACTGTAACAAAGTTAAGTACATATATAGTATATATGTACATACATATAATTCAGGGTTTACTCTTCAATTTAATATTGAAAACATCTCATTGATAATGTAATATTTTGTATTTATGTTTTTGAATAATGATTTTTTTGAATGTAAGATGGAAAACAAAAGCATTTTTTTAAATGAAAAATTTAATACGAACAATTATAATTTAAGAAATAACAATTACATATTTCAAATAAAATACATAAAATGTGCCACAAAATTCCAACACAAATATGAAATTTTTTATAGAATAACATAAAATTTCATTGATTTATTTTATAATTGAGTAGTGTTAACAAAACAAATTCGAGTCTAAATCAAAATTATTTTAATCTATACTTTTTGTTATTTATTTTTTAATAAAATAATATTCTAATTGTATTATTTTTTATTTTAATAGATTTGCTACATTTAATTATTTTTGTTTATTGTTCTTTAATAAAAACCAATTAATTATATTTTATTCTTTTCTTTCTTTATTTAATAATGGTTTTAGTTATTTTTGTTTATTTTAAGCAAATTAAATATTAATTTTATTTTATAGTTTATTTTCTATTTGGGTTTTTTATTTTATTTAATTTAGCTTGTCTTAAAAAAATTATTTGTTGTCTAATTATTAACTAAATTTATTTTATCTATTTGTTGTTGTTGTTTTTTATTTTTTCTTTTACTAACAATGATATTTTTCTAAATTTATGTAATTTTATTTTATTTTCACTTTTTTTTTTTGGTTTTTCTTTTCAATTTAATAATAATAATAATAATAAAAAAAAAATCATAAATGTATTCTGTTTTATTTGAATTTGTCTAAAAAATAATAACGTTTGTCATTTAAATTTTTTTTGTTTTTTTTTGTTTCTTGTTTATGTATATTCATTCATATTTTATAAAAAAAAATGAACGCCTAAACCGCTTTTGATGTCGTTTCTGGCATCCAGCGTAACATCTCACGACGCCAATTAATACTATGCTCCACATTTTTTACTAAAAAAAATTCAATAAATCATCTTTGTGATTGCAATCTTTACAAATACACATGCAATACATATATACATATTTGAAGGGCTGGGGTGTGGGAGAAAAAATAACGAAAAACGGTAAAATCTAGTGCTTACCCAGTAGTCAGACATCGGTCTCAATACTGACCGCCATAGCGCTGTTGTGCCTCTGGTTTAAAGTACTAGACCCTCTGACACCATTCTGTTGAGGTTGTTGAAGTTGCTGCTGTTGTAATTGCAATTGAAGTTGTTGTTTTTCAAACGATTGTTGAGTTCTTAGGAATGGAGCTAAATGGCGTCCTGGATGATCAGTCAGACCCGGTGTTCCGATGCCATCATCTAAATCCATAATATCTGAAGATGACTCAGACAGCGATGATTTTCGATAATGTTGGCCTGCAAGTCAATTTCAATAAAATCATTTTCGATTTCCATATAGGAGAATAGAGTAGAGGAAATAAAATGAATATTTACCTAAAGCACCGGGCATATATGAACAACTTGTGACATGATTGAAGTTTTGGCTTTGCATTTCCTCTTGATCCGTTTCCCGATGATAGAAATAGTTAAAGTTACTAACGATAACGGGTACGGGTAGAGCGATTGTCAGCACACCGGCTATCACACATAATGAACCAACGATTTTACCCCAAAAGCCAACAGGTCTACACATTAGCAATAGTTGTTGTTTGTTGCAGGAGTCGTAGATTTTTTTTTTTTATTCAAGAAAATAATTTACAAGTGTGAAATGAGTAAATAAATTTCAATAAAAAAAGATTTTATTTTTTTAATCTTTATTAAATTACGTGTTTTTTTGTTTTGTAATAAATAGTAATTTATTTAATTAATAATTATTATAAAACACAATAAATAAATAAAGTTAATTCGGTAATTATTAGAATTAGAAATAGACGAAATTAATAATAAAAAGACACCAATTTTACAAAGTTAGAAAATATTTTATACTTGACTTGAAATCATTTGTGAAAACTGTAAACAAATGAACAATGAAACAAAAAACCAAAATAAATAAAAATAATAACAAAATAAATAAGTAGTAATTATATAAAAAATAATAAAGGAAAACAAAACGAAAAAAAGAATAACGGGAAAAACTCACTCACTAATAGTCATAGTTGGCTTGTGTGAAAATATGAGCGATACAATTAGACTCTTGGATGAAGCTGAGAAATGATATATGTATGTATGTATGTATGTATGCATTGGTGAATGATGCGAATGAAAAATTAAGACAAAAAGATGTAAAGTGACGAAAAGGGACAAATTATAAAATGTGGAATGTATGAATGTATGTATGACGCTAATGAGGAGGCGTGTGTAAAAATGTTGATGAGAATGCTTATGTATTTGGGTATGATAAGAGCTTTTGAAGAGCGACATACAAATTATATATGTATGTATGTGCGTAGAAAGTAAAAGAAAGCGGAAGAAAAACTTATAAAAAAGAGTATGTATGATATTTTATGAATGATCTTAAAAATGTTAAAACACTTAGTGTGTGATATTTTGTTTTATTTTTCATGATATTTCTTCGTTTTTTTTTTGTATCAGAATCGACAATTTGTTCGTTAATACCTAGAAATCCGAACTACTCTCGTATTATTCATATGGGATGTTCTCTTTAAAATACATATATTTACCACAGTTGCTGTTTGTTTTTTTTTTTTTTTTGTTATAATTTTAATTATTTTGAATCGAAAACTTCTTAATTACATTTAATAACTCAACAACACACATTTTACATTTCAATACACGTTTAGTTTAATTAAAGCTTTTCCATTTCCTTATTTAGTTTTTCTACGTTTTGAATACCTGAAATAAAAAAGCTTTAAGCTGTTTTTTTTTTTTTTTGATTTGATTTGTTTTTATTTATTTAATTTTTTTTTTGTTTTTTGTTTTATTTAATTGTTAATACAATAATAAATTCGTGCTTTTCAAAAAAAACAATTTAAAGCAATAACAGCTTTCAAAAGCCCATCATGCATTTGCAAAAGAGTGTTATAGGGTGTTTGTTTGTGGTTTAATTAATTGGCATTTGGTTTTGCTTCGATTTGGGAGATACTTTGGGGTTAAAGGAGTGATAGGATCTATATTGTTTGTTGAAATATGGATGTTTCTTAAATTGATTCTTATTCTCATTTCAATTCAATCAATAAATATTTTTTTTTTTTTTGTACATATTTGTAGACTCGTAGTAAATAAACATAGAATTGTTGGAAATATTAAAAAAAAAAAACAGTGAATGTACAGATATAGAGCTTTACAATAAGTTTTGCTACAGAATAAAAAATAAATTTGTATTTAATTATTAGAAAACATTGTTTTGAGTGTAATTAAAGCATTTTTTGTTTTTTACTTACCAAATCCTTCTGTAGTTCAGACGGCGGCATGTAGCATGGAAAAAAGATTATTGAGATTATATTCGTATTACAGCAATTCGTAAACTTTTTTTTGCTTACTTTCCAATGTACAACAATACATTAAACAACACAATACTGTTATTTATACTGTTACTGCTACTGTTATCGTTTTACTTTTACATTCTCTATTTCAACACAAACTTTAGATTGTAATTAAATTGATACGTGTTTGTAACACTTCACTAAGCTAAAACTAAAAACGTAAAAACGCGACTTCGATACAAAAAAAAAATATATGTATATATTTAATAAATTGTATTCTGAAATAACACTACCACTGAGAGAGTAACTACATACAAATTATTCTTATTATTTTTTAAATGTCTAAATGACTTGATTTTTTTTTTAATACGATGTTATAACATATAAAAATATGTAATAATAATAAAAAAGAATACATATCTAAACAAACTTATATTGTAGCACTTTTTTAATGAAATACATATGTATGTACATATACAGTAGCGAGCATAAAAAATGCAACGCTAAGCCAATTGATCTTTATGTGCGCCTCTTTCGAAAAAAAAGTACGGAAATTAAAAACTTTTTTTTTATTTTTATGCTCCACAAACTTAGTTAACAAATGCAGGTTACAATATCAAAATGTTTCTATCCACTTATTTTTATTTTAACATTTAAGAAAAAAAATGCCAAATTTCAGCGAGCAAAAAAAATGCAACGCTATGTTATTCATAACTTTATTTAAATTAAATGTAAATTCTTACAAAATGTTGATTAAAAATATACTTAAAACTAATACTTGGTTGCGTAGCCTTTATTTTCTATTACCGCTTGCAGTCTGGAGGGCATAGAATCCACTAAGGGCACGATGGTATGTAGGGGTATTTTTTCCCATTCTGACTTCAAAATTTTTTCTAATTCCGCCAAATTTGAAGGATTTTTCTTCTTAGCTTCCCGATCTAAAGTCTCCCATAGGTTTTCTAAGGGGAGATGATGACGGCTAATCCAAAATTTGCACATCATGGTCGCTTAGGTAGTTACGAACCAAGCGACTAGAGTGCTTCAGGTCATTGTCTTGTTGGAATATGCTGTTTGGTGGCATTTTTTCCAGAAGATGTGGGGGCATATTTTCTTCTAGGATCTCACAGTATTTAGTGACATTCAAAATATCATCGATTTTCACCAACGGACCAACTCCGTCATGAGAAAACGAACCTACCAATAAATTCCTTAAAATAAAGAATTTCGGTGAAAAACAAAAGTAACTTACCCCACACCATTAGCCATGTTTTACTGTTGGTAGCTGCTATCTGGAAGAGTATCTCTGCTCAGGCGGTCTTCTAATATATTTTATCCCATCAGATCCAGAAAGATTAAGTTTACTTTCACTACTAATGGTGTGGGGTAAGTTACTTTTGTTTTTCACCGAAATTCTTTATTTTAAGGAATTTATTGGTAGGTTCGTTTTCTCATGACGGAGTTGGTCCGTTGGTGAAAATCGATGATATTTTGAATGTCACTAAATACTGTGAGATCCTAGAAGAAAATATGCTCCCACATCTTCTGGAAAAAATTCCCCCAAACATCATATTCCAACAAGACAATGACCTGAAGCACTCTAGTCGCTTGGTTCGTAACTACCTAAGCGACCATGATGTGCAAATTTTGGATTAGCCGTCATCATCTCCCCTTAGAAAACCTATGGGAGACTTTAGATCGGGAAGCTAAGAAGAAAAATCCTTCAAATTTGGCGGAATTAGAAAAAATTTTGAAGTCAGAATGGGAAAAAATACCCCTACATACCATCGTGCCCCTAGTGGATTCTATGCCCTCCAGACTGCAAGCGGTAATAGAAAATAAAGGCTACGCAACCAAGTATTAGTTTTAAGTATATTTTTAACCAACATTTTGTAAGAATTTACATTTAACTTAAATAAAGTTATGAATAACATAGCGTTGCATTTTTTTTGCTCGCTGAAATTTGGCACTTTTTTTCTTAAATGTTAAAATAAAAATAAGTGGATAGAAAAATTTTGATATTGTAACCTGCATTTGTTAACTAAGTTTGTGGAGCATAAAAATAAAAAAAAAGTTTTTAAATTCCGTACTTTTTTTTTGAAAGAGGCGCACATAAAGATCAATCTGCTTAGCGTTGCATTTTTTATGCTCGCTACTGTATATGCAGGAAGACTATTTCTCAGAACTTTTTCAAAATTATCTATTCGAATGGTTCGTATTGTTAACTTTTTATTTTCTGATGTATACATATGTATGTATATATATAGACAATTCTATACTAATTTCCAATAGGGACTTTCGAATTATGCCAGTTAATAACGCCCACTTTGTTGAAGATTATGTTGAATCTGTCAAATCGGTTGTCATTTCTTTAGTTTGTTTTGTAAAATCACCATGAATAGGTAGAAAATTCAAAAACACGTGCAATGACTGGAAAAGTCATTGAGATGTGTATTTTGGGCTGACGGATTCATCGGTCCATTTGTTTTTAAAGAATGACGTTGACCAACCATTATTGTCAACGGCAAGCACTACAGGATGCCAGAATTTTTTGGCCAGAATTTTATGACCTGGATATCAACGACATGTGGTTTTAAGAGGATATCCTATACGAGGGATCTAAGAGCATGGTCATCTCACGTGGAGGTGATGTGAATTAACCACTGACACCGTGCAATTTGATCGTGTTATACTTTTTCTTGTAGCATTTTCTGACGTCGCAGGTGTATGCAAATAAGCCGCAACCTAAGCGGTCAACATAGCTCATGCCATCGTAAAAATTTTGACACTTCGTACGTTCTTCTCCCAAACAAGCCGTGGGGCATCATTCGTGTATATCTCACACTATGTTTTATTTAAATTTAAAAATAGGTTCCACTAAATGAAAGAATCGATATGCATATGTACATACATATATGTATCGATATCCATACTAATAAAATCATTCATGGAATTGTTTGTATGTACATTTGTATATAACGGCAATCAATCTGTATAGAAAAATATTCAAAAATCTCTAAAGAATATAAAAACTTAATAACAATCAAAATAATAAAATAAATTAATTATTAAATAATATTTTATACATTTCTTTCCGAATTCAAATCTCGTCGTTTTTGCAATCAATTATGCTGGCATTATTTATGCACAAGCAATAGAAAGAAATAAATAAGTTTTACAGATTTAACTAGCCGATACGATTTTAAAAATTGACGGTTTTTGAAATATTATATTTTGAATAAAATTTATAAATTTTAAATCCCCTTTAAATTTTCGTATATTTGGAGTATTATTAATCAGAAATCTTACAAGATACAACAAAGAATAAAAAAAAAAAAAAAGATATATATGTATATACATATATATTTTCCGATTAGAGCGAAATAAGAAGAGTTTTCCGAAATCACATTTTTTATAAAAATGTCAAGGAACTTTACATTGAAGTCAATTATTTAGAAATTAACATTATGAAAACGAAAAAAAGAAACGTCTAAATACTTAAAGACTTTCTTAAATAGTGTCGACTAGATAAATTATCAAAGATATGCGGATAAACCATAAACTATTTTCATATTTTTAAAATGTTTTCTTCTTTTATTAATTTTTCATTTTTTCGCAATCACTTAATTTGTTATTGTTTTTCTATTAATAGTATTACTTTATAAAGAAATGTTTATTGTTGTTTTTTTTTGGTTTTCTTTTTTATTACCACATTTGTTTTAGTGTTTTAGCATTTCATTCAAATTAAATAAAATAATTTATTTTCTTTTGCACTTGACTGGTTAAATTAATTGCAGAATTCTTGTTGCTGTAGTTATTTTGTTAGCTTAAGTGTTATTAGTTTTCTTAAGGGATTGATTATAAAGTATGCAGCGTATTAATTTGCATAATTTTGTTTTGTTTTTATATTAAATTTATTTTTTTTTCTATTTTATTGAAAATAATATCCTGGGCTTTGTTAATTTTAATTAGTTTTTTTTTATTTATTTTGAATTTATTTTCATTCTCATTAATAACGATTATAAAACATTTTCTATTTTTGTTTATTTTTATTTTTTAATTCTTAACAACAATTTTAATTTTTTTTGTTTAATTATTTGCTTTAATTTTTAAGGGGAATTCTTAAGGGAGAGGCATATGTAGTAGTTTTTGTTGTTATTATTATGTATTATTATTTTTTTTTAAATTTATTGTGAGTTGTTTTGTATATGTTTCATATTTTTTTTATTAAATTATAATTAAATATTATTTAATTTGTTGATAAAATTTGAAAAAATTTCAAGTAATTATTTGTTTTTGTGTTTTTGATGGTTTTGTGTTTACATGTTATTTTAATTTCTTTTTAAAGTATTACTGGCTGTTTTCTTTAATAAAAAAGAAAAAGAAAATACCTTTACTTTACTTCTGGTTAAATTTAAGTGAAATATTCAATCTTTAAATAAATGGAAAAATACATATTTATTTAACATTTTTGTTTGTTTATTTATTTGGCTAACTAATAGGCTAACAATAATAATAAAAAACAAATCAAATAAAAATAAAACAAATAAAATTGGTTTTATTAATTGATATTTTAATACATAAATATTATATTGTTATTATTTTTTTTTTAAATTATTTTTTTTTATTTTCAATTTACATTTACACTATTTTCCAGTCTTTATATCTTGTGTTTTAAAGAAATATTAAGGAATTATATTTATTTTTCTTTTTTAGTTTTTTGGTTAAGTGAAGGACTTTTAGTTGTATTTAATTTGAGTTAGAAGTTAAAGCATATACATATGTATGTATGCATGTATTATTTATTGGGTCTTATTGATTTTGTCTAGTAAAAAAAATATTTATTTCTATATTTATATACATACATACATACGAGCATGTACATATGTACATATATGTACACATATGTATGTATATAGTGTTTGCTTGTTTTTTTTATTATTTTGTAATTTTATGTTTGTTTGGAAAACTTGAAACGATTGTTTTTAGTTAAATTGGTTTCATTGAAAATTTTTCTAAGCAAAATGCTAAAAGCAAATAAACTCTGTTACTGTATTTAAGTTTTAAAAATTGAATAATATTTAATGCTGTTGTACAATATTTCAAACATATCAATCTATCAATCAATCATTTCACAAGATTATGCCCCCTCAAATTAATGTGAAATCAAAATTATTTCAAATTCATTTTATGGGTCCTGAACGAACAAAGTCTTGTAGCGGGGTATCTCGTATAATTGAACACCTTTCCTTTTAGTAAGAGAGTGAATTAAAATATTATTTTAATTTAGTTCATTTTAAACTTACTTTTCAAATTATTTTGTTCAACGATATGTTTGCTTCTTATTTGATTTATTTATACTCTTTTAGTTTTTAATTTGTTTGCAAATTACTTAATAATTTTTCAGTTGTTGCAGTAGTTTTTTAAATTCAGAAATTATTTATAAAGTTTTTTTTATTATTATTATTTATTTGGTATATGTGTTTGTCTATAAGATACTAAAATATTTAAGAAAGGAAAATAGTTCAAGTTGTGATCTACATACATATGTATGTATGAAAATATGATATGAAAAGGAAAACCAACAAAAAAGAATAAAAAATTAAATATTAATAATAATAATAAAAAACTATTTTCTTTAATGTTTTTGTTTTTGTTTTTCATTTGCTATATACATTTTTACATTTATTCCGTTTTATTTTCAGTATTTCATTATTGATATTCTATTTAAAAATGAATTATTTTAAAAAATGGCATACATTTTATGTTATGTTTTTATTTTTTTCAATTTTAATTAATTAAATTAGTTGAAATATTATTGAAAAACTAAACTACATTAATTTACTAAATTTAAGCGTTTCATTCTTGTACAATATTATCTAAATATCTAGAAAAAAAAAAATATAATATTTTACAATTTAATTTAAGTACTTAAACAAAAAGAAAACAAAATGATAACGTATAACAATTTAATTGCAATTTAATTACATAATTTAAAATAAAAATAAGAACTTAAATTTCTATTCTATCCATTTATACAAGCGGTAATTAATTAACTTCTTAATACCAGATAATAACACAGTCTTTTGTAGCATGGGTGCTTTTCCTTATTGGTCTACATACTCGAAAAAGAAGTTCAGATTGTTCTATGGCAACAATAATATGGAATTTACTAAACACTTTTCATACGTGTGATGGATGAATTTGGATGGTCAAATATTATTGGAAAAATCTTGAAATATTAGACTGATTTAAACTCTCATAACTGTCTTTAAAACATGAGCTTATAGTCGATTATCATAGACTTCATTAACAAAGTGTTCACAGTGTGTTGAGCTCACATCTATTCTGGACTAAACTAAGACTTGTATTAATTTGCATGTAGATGAAATCACTTTATCAATTTTAATTAAAAACAAAAAAAGTTCCTAAATGTAATTTATTATGTAATTTGGAAGAATTGAGAAGAATAAAATTTTAACAAAACATCCGGTTATCAGGCTTATCCCTTGATTTCTATCAGGGGTTCTGATTTGTTGTACAATCCCCAGTACACTCGTACAGTCGTAATAATGGTGATCATTATTTCTTTCATTCTACGTAATTTAAATAAATAAAACTAAATTAAATAAATTGTTCTTATTTGTAAGCAAAATATATGTTTATATACAGTATTATATGAAAGGGAAATTAAAATTTTAATAAATAAAAAATTTTTTAAATAATTTTTTAATTTTTTATTACTTTTTTGCTTAAATTGTACAAACTTAAATAGTTTTTTTTTTGTTTCTTTGCATTTCTCTTTAATTTACAATTTAAAATATTTTTTATTTATTTATTTTGTATTTACAAGTTGTTGTATTCCTTTAACACAGTATTGTTTTCTTTTGTGTGTTAAATACTTAAATACATTTTTTTGCTATTTGATGTTTGGTTTTTTTTATTGGTTTAAATTAATAACATTATATTTAAACATATAATAACATTGGATTTTTTTATTTTGAACACATTTATTCCAAACTCTCAAAAATACATTCAACTTTCATTTTTTTTTTAATCATTTTTAGTTTTCTGTAATATTTTTTATTTTTAAATCCTTAAAACAAATGGAGTGTGTTAAAATTTAAAAAAAAAGAACTATGTAAATATGTTTTTAAGCAGAAAACAAAACTGTCCTGATGTTGAATATTTTTATAAAATCTTATTGTTTTAAGGATCTCTTGTTTTTATTTTATATATTTTTTTTGTTTTTTTTGTTTTTTTTGTTTTTGTTTTGTGTAACATTATAATACTAAAATGTATTAATTAAAAAATTAATTTCTTTTTTTCAAATTTTTTCTTATATTTTTATACATAAAATACTAGTTTACCAATTACTTAATTAATTAATTAATAATTATATTTTTAATTATGTTAAATTAAATTTAAAAAATAATACAATTTTAGTTTATATTGTTTGGTGTTTTGCTTTTTTTAAATAATTATTAAATACATTGTTTTGTTTTTTTATTTTACTTAATTTTAAATTAAATTTAATTTAATTTTAGAATTCCTTCAAATTTTTTTTGTTATTTTTTAAATAAATTTATTTTTTATGGGGATGTTATTATGTACACAAACCAAAAAACGAAAATACGCCTTTCATGTTAAGCTCATGAGGACTTGAAGCAATGGAACAAAACATTTTAAAATCTTTTTTTTCCTTTTTTTTTACAATATTATAGTCAAGATTTGGATGTTGAATTCGTTCTTTTGTCTTTACCAAATTTTTTTTTGGCACATAAATTTAAATTGCAAGATTTACTAAAATATAAAAAAATATACTACAAGATCGTGTAAAAGCAGGATTGAGGGTATTAATCAAAAATTATCGTAGCAATATGAATATGTATCACATTAGTAATTTAATTTACATATTTTCAGTTTTTCACGAAGAAAATTTTGCAGAAATATTCTGCTAATATTGCTGAACATCATTTTAAAAAGAATTTAAAAATGTTAACTTTGAGTTGCTTAACAAATATGTTGCATTATACCTTTGAAAATAATTAAAGCGAAAAAAACAATAATTTTTAACACTATAAAATTATCATAAAATGTTATAGATCTATAAATGTATCTTTTAAATATATGTCATTTATTTTACATACTTAGTGTTAATTTTGATAAGCGCCAAATAATATCCTTTTCAAAAAAACGGTTTTTTGACTGGTTGCAGTACAAATATGTAAGTACATATGTATGTATGTATATAGTACTCTTTGGTATATTTAGTGTTGAATATTAGAAATCTTAACAGTTTGGTTTGTACTTATCGATTAATAATAATTTCTGTGGAATATTTTGATTTGTGAAATTAGAAAATTTCTATAAGTATAAACAATTTATAATTCAAAATTATAGAGTGGTATTGAAATGTCGGGATAAAAAGTGTATTCACACGTGGTCCAACTAGTTCTTTTATCCGAATTCTGAACACATTCTAATATGATTGGAAAATAATAACGTTTTCAACTAAAAAACAAATGATTCCAAATAAATCCGATAATCGATATTCGAAACTTTAGTTTTTAATGATAATAAAAATTATACTGCTAAAGTCGTTATTAATAAATCTTGCATTTTATTTCTTAATTAAATCAATCACCATATTATATGTATGTATGTATGTACATATATTGTTTGTTTTTAAATCAAATAAAATTTTTTTTTTTTTTTAAACTAATTTCAATATTTTTTTAATAAATGGTGTGCGTGGACGGTATTCAAAGCTTTTCTTTAAATTTTAATTTCTTTTTTTGTTTATTTACAGTAAATATTTTAATATTTCAGTTTATGCAAATTAAAAAATAATATAATTTCTTATATTGCACATTTTATTCAGTCGATATTGTTTAATATTAATTTATAATACATACTGAAATATTCAAATCGGAAACATAAAAATAATTCAAATAAAATATCAAAAAAAAAAAAAAAAGAAAAAAAGAAAGAAAAAAGAGAGAAAAGATTCTACATCCAAATCTTGAAGAAAAAGTGAATAATATACACAAGTATGTATGCATGTATGCATTTATATAAAGGCCTAATGTGAGAATAGCGATTTAACTATCATTCTAATGAAACTTCATGTTTTCTATATTATATTAATTACCAGTTTTTGTTTTTGTTTTTGTTTTTAATTATTTAACTTTAAAAAAATCATAAGAGTGTTGCTGTTTGCATTTATGTATGTATGTATGTGTTTGGTATCCTTATTTATTTAATATGTATGTATGTAATTATGTATGTATGGATAAGTTATTTTACAATTTATGTTGTTGTTGTTTATTGTTTGTTTTTATTTTACATCATACTATATTTGTTTGTTTGTTTCTTTATCAATTTGTTTGTTTATCAATTTTTATGTTATATTTTACTTTTTTGAAGATTTGTACTTTATTTTATCAGTTAATCGGGGGGTAATTTTAAGCAGAAAAATTAGATTAGATGGGGTCAAATCTTTGTATTGTAATTTGTATTTTTTATTTCATTTTTTTTTTTTATTTTTTTTTAAATAATATTCTTGTTATATAAGAAAAATAGCATTTAATTTAATTGATTATTTTATTATGAGCAGAATAACTTACTTTGGAAACTTTGGAACATATTGCATGACATGGGAAGAGAATGGAAATTTTTTTTAAAGAATTTAAGAATTAAAAAATGTATTGCTTTTGATTGTTTAGAATTAAAAAAAAATAAAAAATAATGAACGAATGAAACTAAAGGCACGAATAAAATGAATAGAAAAATTCGTTAAATGCATGCTTAGTTTGATTTTTGTGATTCAAAATGCATTAAATTTTGTTTTGTTATCTTTGCCATTGTCCGCCTGAATGTTTGCTACTGATTTGATGAGAGAATGTTTCAATTTTAAACAGATTTTACGATAAACACTTAATAATTATGCGCTTTATATGCAATTTAGTTTTCTCCCTTTCTTTAATTTTAAATGTTTAAAGTATTAAATACCTTTCAAGTTGAATACATACATATTTTATAATTTATTGACGGCAGTATTTATATGTATATTCATAGCTTTATAATTTATAGTATGCAGTTACTTATTTACTCGTTTTGTGTTATGTTTAAATTGTAATAAAAAAACACACTTCAATTTGCTGTGTACTCAACTGGTTTCAAATTAAATCAAGAATTTCGAAAAGTGTGTAAAAAAAAAACTTGATAGAATAATTTCAAAACTTTACTTAGTTCAACAGCTTAACAGCTTCTATAACCTTCTTAATACTCATTTTTTCAGTGTTTATATCTAATCATGTAGTTTTATAAATTACTTTAATTCATAAACTAAAGGTAAACAATTGCTGTCTAGACAGATCAAGTGAATATCGGTTTTTATATGTATGTACTTACACTGACAAAGTCTTAAATTACTCTTAATACTCATGTACTTTTGTTTTGAGATCTCATGCCCTTAATTCTTAACATATTTTTTCTTTTTCTTCTTCTTCTTCTTCTTCTTCTTCTTCTATGAAAATGTTAAACTGTCTTACTATAACAATAAAATTTGAAATATCGAAATTAAGGATTTCACTTCAGGATTTTGCCTAAAAATCAAAATATACTACAGTGTATGTATTGATAATGTTGATTTATGTTGTTGTTGTTATCAAATTGTGTGTATCAGTGATTCTGTACTTTTGTTTGTTCTTTCTTAATGAAATATTATTTAAAAGCTATTTATATAGTTAATAATTATATTTATTTATTAAATAACTAAAATATTAAAGCTTAAGTCTTCCAATGTGTGTTTTTCTTTTTACTCTTTTATTATTGCTATTTATTGTTTTGTATTTGTATTGTACAGGGTGTGTCAGAAGCAGCATATAAATGACAAGAGCATTTTTTCTTTGAAATCATCGAAATGTGAAGCAAGGCTAAAAGACTTAGTCCATTTACTAGCCACATGGGTTCAGGTTTTAGTTTGATTTAAACAAACCTGAAATTTTCAAATACCAACTTATAGAGGTAGTATGTTGGCTTATTAGTCGTGAGGCCTCGGTTCAAATCCCAGGTCAGATATCAAAAACTGCCATGGAATATTTCTAAAAAAAAAAAATCTGTCGTTCGGAATCGAATTTAAACTGTAGGTTCCGCCACTTATGTATAAAATTAACACATACAACATGTATGTATGTTATGTATGACTTATAAAGTTTTCACAACAATTGTCATTGAAAAATTAAATCACACTACTGAGATACAGAGGTTCAGCTAACTGAAAAAACAAATTTATGAGAATATCTTATACAGTTGCGTACACCTCATTAGGGGCGTTATAGTATTCAATATTTAAATCGTTTGACACCGTTTGGTTAATACAACTTCGTTCATCTAAATTTTTTTCTACTAAATTAAAGGACACTGATTAATTGTTTAAAATTTTCAAATTCAGATTCAATTAGCAATGGATATGGGGAGAGTATTTTAGTTTTTGAAAAGCAAATCCTGTGAATCACGATAGCCTGAAAAGTTCCTAAAATAATCGGTTTTCAGACTATGCTAAGGAGAATATGATAATAAAATGGACATATTTATAAGACAGCAATGATTGCTCCTGGTGTCCTAATATCTTAACCAAGTGATAAAAGCCAAAGTAAGTTTGTTAAAGGTTATGATCACTTTGTCGAAACAGAGAAAGGCTAGGAAGGCATTCCAAGCTGATGTATCCATAATGTCGTTAATTAATTTGTGATCTTAATTAATTGCACGTACATAGCTGTATATAGTATGTATGAATACCTTAGTTTTATTTATGTACGCAATATCTGCAGTATAACTGCGGACTATAAAATTTTTTTTTTTTAGTTTTGTGGTGTCTTAAACCTCAGCATCGGTGCTATGCACCTTATTAACGAACATTTTACTCTCGTAATTTCATAAAATTATATGAAATGAGATTTTAAGACAAATCCTTAATCCTTTTTATGTCCCTAATAAAAATACACCAACTCAATTTAAATTTGAAAATCTCAACTAAAGCGCTCAAAATTTTACTTGAATCCAGTGTATGTTATGTTTCTCTCTTTGTTCTTCTCGCCTCATAAATGTTGTTCATTTGAAAATGACCGTTAGTTACTCTTCAAATATGAAAATTTGTAACGAATTGTAAAACGCTATTCTTTTTTTCAATTTCGTTGCAATGGAAAGTAAAAGACGAAGTAAAAATACGTACGAAATTTATTTCATCAATGCTCTGTACAATTATTGTGGTAATTGTATGTGTGCGTATGCCTGAGTGAGTGTGTATGGGAAAGAAGTGTAATTTATATTGTAAGTATTTTTCATAATCCAAATATTTATTGCTGCCGCTTAAAGCTTTCTAAGCTCTGCAATTGAGACGGCGTTTTCTCCTATTAAAGAATTAATTTTGTTTCTTCTGGTTATTTCTATGATTGTTTCTTTATTACATGTTTGTTTGCTTCTACTTTATCTGCTTGAGTTTTCTTTGCTATTTTTTGTTTTGATAGTTTCTGATCATATTCGTCACTAGCATTACTACTAATCTTTGTATTTATGTTATGTATGCATAAGTGTGTGTGTGTAGCGGGTGGAGAGAAGGTTTATCTGCCTTTCACTCATTCATTTCCTATCGATATACATGCATATTTAAGCCATTTTTTGTTTGTTTACTTTATCATTCTAAAACTATTTTCTTTTTTAACAACTGGCCTCTTTTGTGTGTGCTCTTCGTTTTCATTTAACTGTTATCAGGTTGTAATGGTTGACGCTTTTCCTTTTTTTTATATTTTGTTTTGATTGCTGCTGATAATATCCTCAGTACATTTTCTTTTTCTAATTGTGTAGTGTTTTCTGTTACGGCACGTTATTTATTTTTTGTTTTCGTTTTCATCATATTTTTCAACTTTTTTGAATTGAATTGAATTTAATTGTATTTTTTATTTTTGTTTCCTTTATTAATTTGGAGGGGAGTTTAAATTTTTACCTATTCCAGGTTTAGTTTTGTTTTTCATTTATAGTTTTCACTTTTCATCTATTTCTTTTTAGATTTTTTCGATGTTTTTATTTTTGTGTTTCTATATCTTTCTTGTTTGTTTGTTTGTATTGTAATAATTTTAGTTTGCTTTAATATTTTCTGTTTTTTTAATTTTTAATTTTTTAAATTAATTATTTAAATTACTACTTAAAATTAAATTTTAAACAGCTTTGCTTGTCGTTTCTGGCATCCAACGTATTGTACAAGGCCAAAATATCGCACGTAACGTCTTTTTTACTATACACGAGGTATAATTGATATGATTTCAATTCGATACGATTCGGTTCGATTCGATTTAAATCGTTTTGGTTTTAACGAATGTTTTGATTTTGTTATTTGGGGGAAATTTTTATTGTTTTTGTACGTACACAAACAATTGTTGACAATGCAAAAGAAAATAAAATCTTAATTTTTTTATTCAAATTTTTAAACAATATGAAGAATTTTCAGAAACTTTTTATTGTGTTTTTTTTAGTTTTTGTTTTTGTTTTTATTATTTCAAATCTCTTATACTGTTTTTCTCATTTACGCAAAATAGATAAGAATATTTAAAAAAGAAGTATTAAATTTAATTTCTATTTATGATAAGAAGGCAGAGTTTCTTAAATATTTAAGAAAAGTCAAATGCTCTGATACATTTCTGTTTAATAGGCTAATGTAGTACATTTTTAATTAATTTATTAAAGTTACTCGAAATGCTTAATGCTAAGTAGTATTCCATGTATCAAATGATTTTGTTATTAATAAAGTATATGCATACGTACGTACGTATACTGTAAAAAATCTATACATTCTCATCTTCTCATCTCTCATTCAATGCATACGTAATTACAAAACGTTTGCATATATGGTCAGCGTTTGAAAGCACCAAAAAGAAGAAAAAAAAAAAAAATAATAAAAGAAATGTAAATATCGTAATGCTATAAATTGTATTCGAATTAGAAACTCTGACTTTCGGGTATGGATAAGAGATCAGCAATGAGTAGTAAAAAAGATGAGTAGAATCGAATCAACCTCATAATTTCTGATACTTATACGCATTCATACTTATTTTAATATCATGGAACCTCTAATCATACTCAAAATTTGAAGTACTCATCATATTCAAACTTAACAACACGTATGATGTTGTTGATTTCGTCTCTTTATTACTCAACATATACACGATTTGCATTGTATGAATTGCGTACGAACACTAAAATACTCACTAAAAGGTTGTGTGTTCCCTCTGCTTGCTGCTCCGTCTTTTTTGCTTATGTCTCTCTTTTTCTTTTTTTTTTTTAATGCCTAACAACTCGAATCATTTATAAGTATTATAAGTATTTTTGAAAAGTTATGAATCTAAATGAGTAGGCTCATGAATCAAACATATTTTAAATCAACGTTGTACGCATACTATCACTATAACTAGCCTCTCCTCTTACTATCCTCTAACAGTATTGCAATCATTTTTAAATTACCACACTAAAAACAGTTTGAATTTGTTTAGATTACCGAAGAAAGATTTGCTTTTTTGTCAACTTCGGGACATTGTCGGTCCGATCGATGAGAATGTAAGCCGCCTTTGCAATTATTTGCACAAAACCAATATTTGATACGTGGAATACTTAATGTTTGTTTGTCTCTACCATTGTAGATGAGAATGAGAAAAATTCGTAAAAATCATTGAATTTCAAAATTCTAACAAATTTCTGAATGAAGTCGAGATTAGTATTGCCATTTAAAGAGTAAGAGTAAGAAAAGACAAAAATTAATAGAAATTCAAAAGTTTTTACTTTATTTACAAAAAAAGAAACGATTTACACAACCAAACGTGACATATCGTCAGGTACAATAAATTTTTTTCTCTTTATTATTCTTATGACAGGATAAGAGATTGTTTTCATTACAAAGAGTAGAGAAATTAAATTAAAAATGAGAAAAAGACAGTAAGTGTGTGTGTGTATGTGTGTATATATATATATGAAACACATACATACAGAGTGAAAGAGAAAGTTATAAGGAGAGGTAGAGAGAGAGAGAGAGAGCGAGAGCGAGAATGAGAAACTTACCCAGTAGTCAAACGTCGGTTTCGATACTAACAGCCAAAGCATTATTATGTCTATGAGTTTGAATGTTACCACTGCTGGTAACACTGATGGCAGATTGTGTGTAGCCATTTTGCAACTGGATTTGTTGCTGATGCTGCTGTTGAACTTGCTGCTGTTGTTGTTGTAGTTGCTTGTCCGGCGGCGTTTGCTGCTGTGGCTGAGGCGGTGCTGGCAGGGTTGTGGTAGCATTAGTTGTTCCAATTGGAGTCAAATGAGGATGATGAGTAGTGGTGGTGGCTCCCAAAAATGGAGCCAATGAACGACCAGGATGCGTATCAGTCATTCCTGGTGTCGATTCAACACCATCATCTAAATCCATCATATCCGATGAGGACTCAGATAACGATGATTTTTTTAAATGTTGACCTGACCGTGTAGCCCCCAGAAAGATTCGATTATTGATCGATTCAAGAATATTTTTTGATTGTTTGTTTGTATTTTTTTTTTTTTAATAATTTTATGATGAGAATGATGAGAATCATTAGAGGGGAATTATAATTTGATTTCATTTAATTAATTTTGAGTGAGAATATACGAGAGTAAAAAAGAAAAAGAGATAAATTGATAATATAACGAATTACAAGAACAATGCATTACAATACATATTATATATGTATGTATGTATGAATGTCTCTGTTAGTAGCAACAAGAACTGTTATTTTTAATAATAATTGAGTGAGGACTGTTCGGAAAGAGGAAAGGAAAAGATCGACAGGAAGTTAAAGAATAATTAAAGAGAGCGAGGGAGAAGGAGAGAGAAAAAGAGAGAGAGTGTGTGTGTGTGTATATGTACTAAAAACTACTATTATTCATATAAAAAGCTTGCTTAAATAGAATGCTCAAAACTACCATTGTTAAGTGTGAATAGGTGTGTATGAAGATATAATAAATATTAGTATGAAGTTGTATGTGTATAGTGTGGTTTACTGTTTATAAGGCAAGCTTTTTTTTTTTTGGTTATTTTTATAAATAAGTATGGTATGGAAATATAAGGCAGCGTTTGTTAAGAAGAAAAAAGAGAGAAAATGTTTTTTAAATTTAGCTTACTTACCCAATGTACCAGGTAAATAGGGACAACTAGTAACGTGATTGAAGTTTTGGCTCTGCATCTCCTCTTGATCCGTTTCACGGTGATAGAAATAATTGAAATTACTGACAATAACCGGCACCGGTAGAGCGATTGTCAAGACACCAGCAATGGCACACAGTGATCCCACAATTTTACCCCAAACTCCGACCGGCCTACGTAACATCAAAATTCACATTCAATTTTCATATTCAATTTCAATTTTCAGCCGATTCGTTTTCAAAACACGTGATTTTATTTCATTTTACGTTTCGTTTTCATTTCATTTTGATTGTGTGTTTTTTTTAATGTTTTTATTTTTTTGTTTTTTATTGGGGAGGAAAAAGTTAGATGTGGGTTTGTTTTTAAAATCAATTTCATTTTTGATATTTTTCGATTTGTATTAAATTGGTTTTCGTTTTCGTTTTCGATTCGATTCGATTGGTACAATTATTTGGTATTTTTGGTTAATATTTTTTTTAATATTGTTTTATATTGGTATGAAGAGAGAGATAGAGAGTACGTAACGATGTATATAAAACGAACGAACGATAAAAAAATAAACAAATGAAAATACAAATATAATAAATTATGGAGTAAAATTTTGATCATTTTTTTTTTTTGTTTTTGTTTTTATTACTATCATTATTATTATTTTTGTTTTTTGATTTCTATTCTTCATGTTAATTGTTATAAAAATATCAAAATCAAAATTAAATAAAAAATTTATAAGAAGACATTTAATAGAAAATGGTTGTAATGTAATTCAAGATAGGATAAGTGATGTTTAAGATTATATACTCGTATTACAATTATAATTAATATATATGTATATATATATATATATATATATATATAGAGAGAGAGAGAGAAAGATAGACGAAGATATAAGTAGTATGTATGTAAATATATACTCGTATGTATGTGTGTGTATTTAATATTATCTATAATATGTATATACAATATAACATGTATACAAAACGGCAGTAGTAGTGATAATAATAAATGTGTATACAATAAAGGAGAATACAAAATGTTAGAGCGACGAGGTAACAATGTGAAGTAGATATTTGTTTTTAGAATAAGATTAGTGCTTATGAGTGTAAAAACTTGCTGTGTTAAATGATATGTTCTAAAATATAAAAAATATATAAAAAATCGTATAAGCGCCCAAAATAAATAAAAACAATTAAATCTTATAGAATCTATCATTAAAATGCAATAATATTGTTAAATAAATGTTATAAGATTTATTTCTTTATTTCTATTCAATACGTGAATTTTATGAATCCTATCCAACTTATATATAGACTATTGATGTGTTATGCTAATATCACAGATCAAGACTTTGTAGAGATTTTATGGAAATGATCAAAATACTAGAAACACCACACGACAAATAAGACTTCATTTTATTTTCTATACACTTCCCCATTAAGCATCCTTTATATTATACATATGTATACCTAATTCGTAGATATGTACGTATATGTATATACAGCTATCTTAATCGTTTCAAAAATTAATCTCAAGTACCTAAGAAATGTCCTAGTTGATGTCTTTTGATTGTATGGTATGTTCCAATCAATATTTTATCACATTCCTCAGTAACATTCCTCACAAATACCGGCTTAATTTAATAATTCGTAAATCTAATTTCAATTAAATTACTGGACTGTGGCCATTTCGCTGGTGTTCAATCAGCTCATCAGTAGAGTTTTTTTGCTCCAAAAATTTTTTAAACCAAATGATTCTTCATTTAGTTAAAAAATCATACACATAGAGAATGACAATTTAAATTTTCATTTAACAAAGCTTGAAGAATTACTTGAAAATTTTTATTTATTAAAAATTTTTTATTTATTATACACTATTACAGTGTCATTATTTCATTCAAGTTCATTTTGAAAGTTCAATATTGCAGTGACGACAAAAATATTTACGACAATATTTTAATAATTTATTAAAAATTCTAGCAAATTCTAAACTTTGAGAGTTTTTTTCTCCATTATTCTGTGGCAATAAGGAGCATGTATAAGGCACATATATGGACGATACACTTTTAAGTTTAAAAGATGTAGTAGCCTACTGCTATTTATTAAGAAAATAATAAGGGTGCAATGGATAATGCTAGCATATGTAGCCTATAAATACAACGGATAATAACAATATCTACCGGTCATAAAGCGGGTTATTCATATAGACAAACTTGTTATACTTGCTTTTAATATGACATAAAAATGTCAGATGATGAATAAATAAAAGCAAAATTATAGCAGACATTTTTTACGAAATGAATTTAAGCGCTTTAGTTCATCAGTAAACAGTAAAATAGTGTAGCGTCTTTAATTCAAATATTTGAATAAGAAAATTGAGTCACAGGTACCATACTCGTATAATTTTTGTCAACACTGTACATGTACATACATATCTATGCATATGTGTATAAAAAATAATTTTTAGTAGGGAGCTAACTTGGAGTAGAGTATTATTATATTTCTCTACATACATAAATTTAAATTATGGGGGGAGCAGGAAAGCAAAATCATATTTATGTATTAATTTATGAAATAAAATGAATTTCCAAATCTGTTTAAGTGGTTCTATTATTTTGCTCATTACTGTGGATGACAAATTTAAATATAAATTGTTGAGAAACTATAACATTAAACTATTTATTGAGAGAGTGAGCCTATCTACTTATTGTCGATGAATTCAATACGAATCCTGATAAAAATTAAGTAAAAAATCTTTTTTTTTGTAAATTTTTTTTTTCCTAAATTCAAGTTTAATATGATAGAATGATGTATGCATGTGCAAGAAAATATAAAATTGTATGTAAATATGTATGTAAATATTATAAAACAAAATACAGAACTAAATAATGATTTCTGGAGTTATAGAGAGAAAGAGAGAGAGAGAGAGAGTGATAGAGTGAAAGAGAGAGGGAAGAAGTAATAAATGACGAGACAGATATGGTAACAGACGCTTGTAGTTGAAATGGAAAATGCACACATGATGTTAGAATTATTAATAGAATAGAAATTAAAACATTAATTAATTAATTAATGAAAATAATCACCAATTGTTTTATTGCTTTTTATTAACAAAATAACTTAAACATGCCAACTTAAAGTAAGTAACAAAGTATGAAACAAAACAGCCAATTTAAAAAGGTCTAAAAGGAAGCAAAGAGAGCGAGAGAGGGTGAACAAAAAAATAAAAAATTTAAAGCAAAACATGCCGCAGTCTTTAAGCAATAAATTGATACAAAAAGAATTAAATTAAATAAATAGAAAAAAATAACTGAAAAATATGCCGCTTTTCAAAAAGCTAAGTTGAGCCTTAAGAAATAAAATAATCAAATAAAAGTAAATAAAAACAAGAACAGCTTTAAACATAAAATAATTCGGTGCTCTTACTTAAAAAGCTCTTTTCATATTAAACCCTTTTTTTATTTAATTTTTTTTTTTATTTTGTTATTTTTTTTTTTTATCGATAGCATAATAATAAAAAATATATCGGTGCTGGTAAAATAGAATAGAAAAATTTCTTTTCGTGGTCACTTAAATAATTGTATAATTTTTTATGTAAAAATGATTGGATCCCTTACGATCGCGAGAAAGAATGGTTTTGGGGGATAAAGAAAAGCGATGAATTAATGAACGAACGCATGAAGTTATGAAAGAGTTTAAATGAGATTGTATTGATTTGATTTGATTTGATTTCTTATAAAAAAAAAAGAAATGTTTTTGAATAAATTTGTTCAGTTTTTAAGTGCAAATCATATGGAAAATAATTGAAATTTTTAAATGATAGTTCGAATATAAACTAAATAAGGAATACCACAATACTTTTAAATAGAATTGTTGTTCCTTTATTCGTAATGTTTAATTTGAAATTAATCAAAAAAAAAAAAAAATTACTGAACACACGAATAAAACATTACGAATAAAAGGACTAGACAATTTCTGTTTGATTATTAGTAAACGAAACAAATGTAAGTAAAATAAATAAAAACAAAAAATTAAACGAAATCGAAACTAATTACAAAAAAAAATGTTCAAAATAATCATTTTTTTGTTAATGTCTTTGAGCATTTTTCTTAAACAAACTCGTTTCGAGTGTGTTAGAGTGAGAGAACGAACGACAAAATCAACTTAGAAAGTATTAAGACAAACATAAAAAAAACAAAACATAAAACATAAACATAAATAAACAAAACAAATAATTAAGATAGAGTAGTAAGTAATATATAGATAGATATAGAGATAATAATAGAAATAGAAAAAAAGTAATTGAAATTTATAGAAAAATTAAAGTTTTGCATACGTCATGTCACCATATCCAACGGTTGTCATGGTAACGACAGCCCACCAAAATGCATCGGGTATGGACTTGAAGAAGGAATTTTCGCTTCCAGCTTCCGCAAAATAAACCGCCGATGAGAAGAGTACAACGCCTAGAAAATTTGCAAATTTTTGAAATATAGAAAACGTTTCTTTGTTTGGTCTAATACATATGTATGTATTGTTTTGTTTTTAAATTTCATATTTTTGTTTGCTTTTAATAATTATTATCTTTTTTATTTTTTATTTTTATTTTTGAGTTAAGATGGGGAAAGAACAAAAAGAATGTTAAAGAATGGCCTCAATATTAGTATGTATTCTTTTTTATTTTTTTTTTTTGGATTTTTTAAGGATGTGGTTGATGAAAGTGGTAAGTGGGAGAGAGGACATTAGGGTGGATCGTGGTTTCGTCTGATGATTAGAAAATGCTAGTAAGTTTACTAATATATTATTGATAGATTATTATTATTATTATTATTATTATTATTATTATTATTATTATTATTATTATTATTATTATTATTAGTTATGAATAAACGTATGTATGTATGTACATATGTATTTTTATTTTAATTAATTTTATTATTAAATATGTATTATTAAAGTGATTAAAGTTTCTTTTTGTTGAAGTGTCAGGTTTCCGTTTTTATTTATTTATTTTATTTTTATTTTTTTTTTGGTATTTCAAAGTGTTGTAATGAAATTACCTAAAAATATTTGTAATTTTCATTTGTTTTTATTTTTTACACTGTCAAGTACAAAGCAAATATTTTCTTTTTATAACAAAAAAAAAGAACTACGTATGTGTATCTCTTTTAACCAAAAACATGTCTCATAAGATCAATCAATCAATTAAAACATTTCCCAAGCAGAAAAACCTTGTATATTAAATACGATTTATTTATTTCTTTGAGGCGTTCTTATTCGTAATGGCATAAGCTGTAGGCTGTGTTGTATGCAAATTATGCGGGTAGAAGACCTGTTTCATCGAAATATGGTGATATTATTAGTAGTCTTTCGTTTGCTAAGATATCTCACAAAAAAGATCTCATTTAATAAAAAATAAATAAAAAAGATTGAAAAAAAAAAATTAAAGTGAAAAACAAAAAAAAATACAAAATAAAAATTAACAAAAGAAAAAAAAGAAAAAGAAAGAATCATGCTTATTTAATTTAAAATCAAATTATACCATATTCGTTATTAACAATATTCACATGGTTGGTTAACATAGACGTTTTATTTTTGTACAGAATTAAAAATTAAAAAAAAAAAAAAAACGGAAAGAAGAATGGGAAAACATCCAAATAAAATAAAATTAGTTAAAATAGGCCAGTTTTACAAACAACACCCACCACAAACGTCATCAATCATAGTAGACAACATCAAATATTCCGTAACAGTTTCAATAATTAACAACAACATACGAGAAATTGTTAAAGGACTTATTATTCAGAGGAGAAGTCATAGAAAAGAAAACCAGACCCCACAAAGTAAAATTGTACCATTTCGCATGTTGATTCTTTATAAGATTGAAATGCTCATCATTAAATATGATGCGTATGTACATAAGTTAGGCGGCATTACGCTCTTCAATTAAACTTGAACTTATTTTTTATGCACAATTTCAATGAAAAGGATTTCGTTGTGTCAGCGTTTTCTATTTTGAAGATTTTTGGTTAAGTTACGTGTTAACTGCTGCAAAAATGTAAATATACATATAAATTACTACAAAACGATATCTTCAGATTATACCAAAATATCAGTGTTAATTGTAAATAATATATTTTGCTATTTTTAAAATTAAGTTGCTATGAGGCAAAGTTGTCGAAAGTAGATTTTTAAAAATCTTATATTGGTGAGTGGTTGCAAATTTATAGTACCATAGTATATTTTAGGCTTCAAGGGGCTACGGTGTTTCTTGAGTCAAAAAAAAAAAAAAGTAAAATAAATAAACGATTTCAGTGGTCTCAGTTGAACGAATACTTCTTCTTACCTTGGGTAAAGTCATCATATTATAGTAGGTACTGTGTTCGCTTATTAGAAGTGGGGTCACGGTTCAAATCCCAGATCACAAATTGCGAACGGAACGAAATATGAATATAAAAATATTTCTTCGGTGTTTTTCATTAAACAGATTACAGGCGAAAACTCTAAAGGTAAGTAAAATTGCCATGGAAAGTTTCTTCAAAATCTGTCGTTCGGAGTTGACCTTAAACTGTAGGTACCATCACCCATGATGTAATGTAATGTATTTACATGTACATATATTATATATCGAATGATCGAGTTAACAATTGAAGCGTCTACGACATAAATGGGTAAGAAGATCTACAATTTTAAAAGAGTGTTTAGCATTGCAGCAATTTTTTGAGGTTCAAATGGTATTTTTTATCATCCTATCATCACAGAGAAACAAACGAGTGCTATGTTATGTTAATTTTTTATTGTATATTTAACATCTGAAATGAAAGAAAAAATCTACGTTTTGCGAAAAGAGGATGTGTTGCTTTATCGAGCAAATTATTTTCTAAAACTTCAAAAAATTCTTCGCATGGATAACCTTTTTTAATTTGAATTTAAACACAATTAGAACATTTCATAAGTATATTCCGATTTTAACAATTTCATTTCTAGTTTTCTTTTCTATATCCTCCATGAGAAGTACTTAAACATTTTTATTTTGTTTTCAAATAACATTAATTATTATAAAACATTTCATCTGTATAAAACGAGACTTAAATGGAATTTCACAATGTTCACAAACATATTTATTTCACATCAACATTCATATCAATACGGAGAGCAATTTCATAAATTTTATACAACATCTTACAGGTTGTAGAAGGAAATTAAAAAAATAAAAGAGAGAAAGATAGATAAACTAATTGGTTATACAATAAATTAAATTTTATAAGAAAATAGATAAACTGATAAATTGTTAAAATAGTTTACAAAAGAGCAGAGGAGAATAGGAAAAAAAAGAAAAAAAAAAAACAAAATATCCAAAATACGTAATAAGTAGTATTTGGTTTAATTAGTACGAGTATTTATAAATATTTGTAAAGAGAATATTTTTAGATTTTGAGAATAATTCGATTGTATTCATGTTTTATACCTCATATCACCATATCCCACTGTGGTCATGGTTACAACTGCCCACCAAAATGCATCCGGTATTGACTTGAAGAATGATACCTCGGCACCAGCCTCCGCGAAATACACCACCGATGAGAATAGAACAACACCTGTAATCGTTTTTTTTTTTAACGATTTGACATTCGTTTTTCGTTTCAATTTTCAAATAACAAAACAATTTCGGAATTTTTTTGTTTTGTTTTGTTTGTGATGTATTTAGAAAAGAAAAAATTATTAAAAATTATTAATCAATTAATGTTTATTTTATATTCATACTATATATACTATATATGTATATGTACATATGTCTGTATATAAATATATAGTATTTATATTATATATTATTTTATTTATACTAAGATATGGAATTTCTTTTTTTTTTGCATTTATTCTGCTTGGGATATTTTCCTGTTTTTATGCTTAAAATCTCTGATCATTTTTGGTTAAATTTTTTTTTGTTTCTTTTTGTTAAATAAGTTTATCACAATAGCAGTAATTAATTAACAACCGAGTAATTATTAACAAAATATTGTGAATAGTTGTTTATATTTATCTTTAAAGCCGATTTAATTCATAGAATTTATTTTATTTGCAACCAAATATTGTTCATATGCACGGGATTATATTCGTCGTAGTCTAGTAGATAGTGTGTTGGCTTATTAGACGTAATGTCACGGTTCAAACCCCAGGCCAAACATCAAAACGAAAAAAGAAAAAAATATTTCTTCGACGACTTGCAGCAGATTTCTAGCAAAAAGCTCGGAGAGAAGTTTCTCAAAAATCTGTCGTTCGGAGTCGACTTTAAACTGTAGAGTCCCGCCACTCATATATGAAATTAAAGCACACAACATGGTGGTGTGGGAAGCTAGGTCGTAATCTTGGCTAAAGGGTTGTAATGACCAATTATGTATGTATAGATGTCGTTGGTATCCAAATCATCCAGTTCAACCCAATAGAATTTCATAATCATCGACCATTGAGGCGCGTCATTAATAGTCATGACTTAGCCATCGTCAAAACAAAAAGCAATGCCGAGGTAAAATCAACTGCATAGGATTCTCCCGCATACTCTCATGGGCAGCGACAATGTTTTCGATAGATCGTGCACTTCGTAGGACGATCAAGGCGATCTTAAAATGGGCAGAATGCGCAGTACGTTGTTTGAACTAAACACTCATTTTGATAAAATAATTTTATTAGTCCGTCCATAGTGATTTTGGAAAATATAGTGAATGATAATTGAGGAATATCGCTATCAGTTATGAAATTGTTTACATGTTTCGGCTTCAACCAAGCTCGTACCCTATTGATTAAACTTCTGACTAAGATCGGTGCTAGACTAGTAAATTTACTCATAAGATTCTACAAGAATAAAGTACGCGATAGTTCAGTACTATTAGAAGATAATATGTTATCCTATGCAGAAGCTTTAACTAGTCGTTTATAATCAGAATGGAACTTAATCACAAGATTATTCTTTGGATCATTGTGTTAAGTTCAAGCGCACAATTAATCTTAACTTTAAATGATGGTAGTGGTGATAAAATTGCTACTTTAACATCTAATAGCTGATCTGAAAATTGCATTCTTTTCAATTTTAAATAAGACCCTGTTGAGGAACTTTGAAAATAATATGGGTTTTTCGTTTAAGATACTTAATGCTCTTGACTAACTGCTCATTACTCATAATATTTTGCTAATAATTCGTTAACTGTTAATTTCATTTCTATTATTGTGCCTTTATAATCGCATTTTATTTGATTTTATTGTATTGAATTTTCAAATAAAAAAAATTAAAAGCAAAAACATTGTATCAGAGTTGTATGGTATTGTAAAATATAGTGTTACTACATAGGTTTACGTTTACGTTTACGTTTCCCTAATTTAGGGGATCTGCAAAAAGAAATTTATTTGATTTTTATTGATATGTTTGTTTGTTACTGGTTTAATTACAATTAATTAATAAATTAATTAATATTTAATTAGATTAGTTTCTCTAACTACAGTAGTATTGTTAAAACAATTGACTATGATGGTGCAATTTAATTAAATAAAATAAATTAATTGGAGGGGAATAACTATTTGATTGATTAATTAATTACAATAATAATTAATAGTACATATTATTGAAACTAAAGTGCAAATTATTAATAAAGTTACAAATGAAATAATAAAATTAAAATAAAACTGAGTTAAACAAAAAGTTTTAAACTCCAAATAATACAAATCTACCGCTTTTAAGATTTATACTGAACCTTGTATATTAATTGTTAATTGTTTTGTTTTTATTTTTTTATTTTATTGTATTGGTAAATGCCTTGGTCAGTAAAATTCGAAATTCTTAGCTGAATTTTGAAATATTTTATGCGAAATATTCTTTTAAAGAAGTTTTATTGACCAATGCACAGAAAAGCTGCAATTTGTGAAATCATTTGATTTTGTTAAGTTTGGCTAGATTTTTTTTTTGTTGTTTTTTATTATTTTTTGCTTACAAAAATTGTACATTTGGCATCCTTTCAATAGTGTTAAAAATAATTTTTCTTTTCATGTAATTTATAATAATTTTTAAATAAAAATAAGTTTTGCTTATCGCTTCTAGAGAATGTTCTTGAGAAATCGTTTTATTTAGAATTTAATTAAATTCTGTTTCGAGTTTCTCATGGGAAATGATGAATTTTTTTTAAAAGTGTGCCCGATGCGCTTCATAAATTCGTGTTGATTTGAAGTTGTACAAACTTAAAATTTTCGGGTTTTTTTTCAATATTGACTTAAGCGGTCAATATACTTCATAATTTTCAAAAGCGGCGATTTTTTGCCCACGATATAGTTAATTCAGGTACAAATTTTCTTTTCACACAAACGATGCGTAATCACGTTCTTCGACCTGACGACCACGATTTAGCAAATACTACTTGACCGATTTGGCTGACATTTTTGGACAATGTTCCAAATGTTTTATCTCGGACTGTGATATTTTTGAACAATCGATAGTTAATAATTTTGTTAAATATTTAAGCTAGAAAAAATAAGATTATAATTGGAAAACATTTCAAAACGCCTTTGTGATCATTTCAAATTAACGCAGTTCAGGCTATACCAACTAATAGACTTTATAAGAATCCATTTAGAATTTTCCTTTCAGATACTCCTAACTGTACACATCATGGTCACCAGATTTTGAGATGATCGCCTTCAGCCTGCCGTACCACTGACAGACTTCATTAGCAATCAAATATCATCTTTAACATATGAAAAGATTCATTTGTTTCAACAAATGTATCTTAAATTTATCTTAGGAAGTATACTAACCCCTTAAAGTTTTCTGATTTTCTTTCAATTACGAATTGACTTAAAAGAAAAACTCTCAAACTTTTATGTTTTATGGAGCAAAGGCATTGCTTTACAATAACTGCAGTTATACACAATATAATACAATACGACAGTTTTTACAATCACGTCGAAGCGTATTATGAGTTAAAATTTAAAATATCTTTTCCAGCTTTTCGTTTAAATAATATTTTTCAGCGTTTTAAAGCATCAAGATTTTGTGGAGATAGATGTTCTCATGTACATATGTATGTAAGCAAGTGTGTGTAGACAAAATGGCATTAAAAAGAGTAACAAATAACAGTTATACATATATGTATGTATGTATGTATGTATATAAATACAATGTATTATTAGTTTATAATTTATACAATAAATATAAATAAATAAATAAATTAATTAATTAATATAATGTATGCATGTATGTACGTGTATGTATGTTTTGATTAGATAAACAACAGCTAAACTACTCTACTAAAACTAAAATAATATTTTTTTACAGAGATAGAGATAGAGAGAGAAAAAAACCAAATAAATAAATAAAACAATAAATTTATTAGAAGATATAATATGTTAGAGCGTTGATTATTAATAATTGTTCCATTGATTAATTAATTATTTCATTAAAAAGAAATACACTACCGCTAAGCTCTAGGTTCATAGTTAGTAACAGATATTTAATTATAATGTGCATTTAATTAATTACAAACAGTAAACAAAATTTATTAATCATAATATAAATAAAATTCATAAATCAAATATTTTTTGGAAATAATTTTAATTCTAAAACAAAAAACAAACGAAAGAATTAATGAAAAACTAACAGAAAAAAAAGCTAAAAGCTTTCTGCAATTATACAATGTACATATGTAGACTATGTATACTTTATTTCTTTTATTTTTAATAATTATTACTATAAAGAAAACTTTAACAAGTACAGTTATAAGCACGCAACACTTACAGTTAAATACAGTTAAAGAGTTATTGTGGCTTTTTTTATTATTATCATTATTATTATTTTTTTTTTTTGATTTTGTTACAAAACAGAAGAATTATAATTTTAATTGGGTCAGTTCAACTGAAAATGTTGCATTATAGTACGAGACTCATCTATATACTATGTATGTACATATGTATAGTATATCTAGTTCAATATCTAAAACTTATAAATTTTGTAAAGAATTTTGTGTAGAAGTAACATTTCCATTTAAATTTGTTCAATTAAAATTATAAACGACTGTTTTGCTTGAAAACTTAATTCGTTTACTTTGTCAAAGTATATCTCGAGTAATAGACTAAAATTCGAGTAGATTTTTATTGTTTTTTTTTAAGTAATGTCTTCTGTTTTTTCCATTTTTAATTTTTTTTCGATAATTATGGACTTGGCTAATACAATTTATATACCAATTTGATTAGGTTTTTCGTTACCATTTTTTCTGTTTTTGGTATTTAATTAAATAAACTAATTGATTTGCATATCCTTACTTCTCATAGTAAGTCCCTTAGGTTGATTATTGAGTAAAAGTAATACAGCTGATTAACTTTACTTTAAGCTAAAACCTTTCAAATTCAACAATCAACCATCAGAGGACTTTGTAGTGCACCTAACGCTATAAAGGTAGACAAACGATATATGTATGTATATAAAAAATTATACCTAAAATGTGTGTTTATGTGTTTGTTATAGAATATACATACACCCTACACTAACATTAATAAATAAAAAAAATATATATATAAAAACTATTGTAATATATGTACTCTATTAAATACTTAAACCACTTTATCACGCTTTTAAAAGATCATAATTATTTGTATATATTTTTTTGTTGTTGTTAAAATTCGGTTTGATTCCAAGGAACAGTACAAATATGTTGTAATACACTTCATCACATTTCAATTCATTATTAAATATTATAGTTGTTGTTGTTATAAAATTAAATTAAAACAAGAAGCATTTGAAATAATTATCATTCATTAATCCGTTTTGCTTTCTTTATTATTTCCTTTGTGAAAGAATTTACGAAAAGCGTAAGGAGAAGGGAAACGTTAAAAGTAAATCAAACTGAAAAATGGGGAAAAATACGACATAAAATTTGTTTTTAGGGAGTTTTGTAAAAGAGGGAAAATAATATTGTATTTAAATCATGTGCAATTATTTTAAATCATTTCATATAGTCTTTCATTTACATATCTTGTTAGAACTTTTCACCAAAAAGAAATTGTTTTTTTTTTATTTTTTTTTATAATCAATCTTCTATTCTTTATCGATGTTAAATTTTAACTTTTAAAGCTTCTAAAGAGAGTGAGAAAGTGAAGGAGGCAGGTAGGAAGCCAGTAATATAATAAGAAAAGTCTTTAGCAAAGCCTTAAACCCATTGAAAAAATAACGTAAGCGTTGGTTTGAATCCCTAATCGCGAGGCAGCTGTTTTTTTGTTTTGCAAATATTTTTAATATATTTGTTGTAGAGTTAGTTTTGTTGTTGTTGTTGTTGTTATTCATAATGTTTGTTAAAAGTGTAAATAAATGGTGTAAGTATTTATCGTGTTTATATTTTTTGTTTGTTTTTGGATTTGTTTTACTATTACTGTTACTGTTACAGTTATTATTGTTTACTGTATACAGCATACGTATGTATTATAATAGAGGAGACGACTGTAATTTATATTGGGAGAGAGTCTTTGTGTGATTAGTGGGAAATTAAGCGTAAATGATTAAGTCATTCGGTATGCTTGGCTGAATTTTTGTGTTATTTTGCGTTTGATTTGTTTTGTTTGTTTTTTTTTTTGCTTTTTTTGTTTTTGTTTTTTTTACGAAACTTACCTATAAATAAGAAAAATATAAGTAAACCTAATTCCCGCATAGAGGCTTTGAGAGTTCGTCCTAAAATTTGTAAACCCTTCGAATGCCTAGACAACTTAAATATTCGAAATACTCGAACTAATCGTATCACTCGTAATATTGCCAAGGACATAGCCTGATTCGATGACTTGTCCTAGAAATTACAATTTAATAATGTATTTTACAAACAATTATAAAAATAATTATTTAAATATTGTATTTTGTACGTATGTATGTAGTAGGTATGTATATCAACAACAAAAAAAAAATAAAAATTAAAATATTTTAATTACATACAAAAATTCAATTTTACATATAAAAATTCAATATATTTATAACGAGCATTACGTAAAAACAAAAATAAAAAAAAAAATAAATGAAAAACCAATAAAAAAAAAATTAAATATTGTCAGTAAGTTTCGTTTCCACTGTTTTTTTTTTTTTTTGGTTAAATACAAATAAATTAATAGAATTACAGGCATTGGCAGTCACGCACACACGAATGAACATACCTGTGGACTGACGGGCGCTTTCGGCAGATTTAGTGTGTCTTCTTCTTCGGCTACGACGGTACCCAATGTTATGAAATAAGGAATGATGGCGATTATGTCAATAACATTCATGACATCCCTGCAGAAATGTAATTTGTTCGGACATGCGAGGAACCTATTTAAACGCACACATATATATACACTCATGTTTAACATTATCATTATCATCAATCATCAAATATCTTCATTATAATCACTTTATCATAGTGAATCTTATAGCCACCCAGTCACAATAAGAGTGATGGTAGTATGAGTAAAGCAGGAGCTTAAGTTAACCATCATACTTACCTAACAGTGAGTTCAAATGTAAACCAAATAATACATAACGTTTCTATAAGGAAGAAAGGATCTGTGATGTCAGGCACCTCATCTTCCTCGATTTTTGTGCCATTTGTAGTTGTGTTGAACACCTGAAAAATATCATCATACAGTATCATCCATAACAACCTACATACTTCTCTTTTCCAAATAATCCTAACATACATAAATATCACTTAAATTAACATCAGATATGGCCATGTACTTTTATTGTTTGTGTTTTTAATTTTTAGAAGATTTTAATTTAACAGAACAAACTGGCATTTGAATATATGTATTTCAAACTACATAGTGAAACATATGTACATATGTCAGCCACATGTGGTTGTTGGTGGTATCGGTAGGGTAAACAAAATAAAGGGAGCCTTTGAAAATATGAAACAGTGATTATAGACAATATAGAGAAGATTTCTAAAGAGATTTCAGCGAATACTTTCTCCTTCTATTTTTATTCATTTAATCTCAAAGAGAACATGAAAATTAGCTTCACTACTGCCTACATACATATGTAGCTCTCTTACAAAAATATCCATATACGTACAATAAAATATTAAAAATGAAAACAAAAAATATGCTCAAAATTATAATCATTAACAATTTAGGATTAAACAATAAAAATAAATTTTTATATGGTTTACCAGTTTTTGGACAGCATACGCGCTCTTTTTTTAAGTCCAATTAATAGAATAGAACAAAACAAATAATTTAAAAAATTTCAATAAATATTCATTCATTCATTTTCAATCAATCTAATTAATTTGTGAGCTAATTTGTCCATCTATGTAGACACGTGCTCATAGATAAACAAAGAAGAATAAAAATTGTTTCTTTTTCTTATGACGCGAAATTGAAATTATCCATGAGCACAGTAAATCACTACAATCTGCCAATTAAAGTTAGCAAATAATTTTTGCTAAACTACCAGTTATAATTAAAATCCTTTCCTCTCTTTCGAAATCGAACAGATTATCCGCATTCGCATTCGTTTGGTACTAAAGTACATACAAATCAAATCAAAATATGTTTTCAAACTACAAACTCGAAAGTAATTGATGCTAAAGCAGCTACATATGTACGAAAGATTTGAGAGATTTTATGATTTCAATCGAACTGTAATAGCTCATGCTAATCGTTAATGATTCGAATGATATACGAGTGAAATGAAGTAGTAGAGGTGATAACGCAAAAAAATAAAAATTATATGACTTGTGCAATCAGTGGACGATATGTGTAAGAGTGGCAAAGAAAGGACGCTTTTGTTTACAGGTTTGATTATCTTAAATAACTTAATAAGTTTATCAGTATCGAACGAGATAATGGGAATCGGATTCTGTTAAATGCAAAAACAAAAGATTAAAAATAAGTTTTTATTTCCCTTCGATTAAATGAATAAAACCGAGTATTTTCAGAATTCTATGAGTACAGGAAAATAATTTACAAGCATTTTACAGCGTTATTTAACACTCTACATTTCTGTATATACATATGTATGTATGTATTTACACAAGTGTTAAATTCTATTATTCTACATATGTATGTATGTATGTATGTATGTATGTATGTCTACAACTACAACTGGAGTTAGCAAAAATTATTCTTAATAACTAAGAATCTCTCAGAACAGATGGTTCGCCATTATGAGAGATTCGAAATTCAAATGCCACATTTTAAGACAGTAAGTAAGAGGAATCAGTATTGAATAGTCAATTCAAACTCTGAGGTTTTAGGGAGAGATTAATATATACATAACGAGAGAGAGAGAGAGAGACAGATATAGAAATAGGGAAAGTTCTTATATATAAGTAAGCCTAACGGTAAATTAATATAATATACGGACTTACCTTATAATGCTTAAATTCGGGTAATGTTTCTAGACAAAATATAACAATTGATAGCAATATAACAAATACACTAATTATGGCTACAACTCTGGCGGCTTGTGAGCTTTCTGGATACTCAAAAAGTAACCAGACTTTCCTTTGATTTTCATTATCCGGCAAAGGTCTTTCTTCTTCTTTAATAAAGCCTTCGTCCTCTCTAAGAAAATTTAAGAGAATAAAAAAATTTAAAGAGAAGAGAAAATATAACAGAAATGATTCATAAAAGTTTACAAAAATACATATACAAATACATACGTAGAAAAGAAACAATATTAATTAATAACGGTAATTTCAACTAAATATAAGTAAATATAAGAATTAAATATGCATACATTCATACATACACATGTATGCATATATAGAATTTAATAAAAAAAAAACGAAAAAAATTGGAGAAAAAAATCGCAATTTATATGAATTATAACACACTATAATAAATGTTTTCTTGTTTTATTTTATTTTTTTTTATTCTTGTACGTGTTTAGAGAGTATGTGTGTGTGTGTGTTTCTTTCTTCTGAAATCAGCAGTACCAGTGCTATGACTTCTTAAGCTATGAGCCTCCTAAATAGTGTTTTCGTATTACTTTTTTCTTTATTTTCCTTTTTTATAATTGTAGTTGCTGTTGCTGTTGTTGCTGTTACACAATAAAAGCCCATGCACTCTTATAACACGTTTCTAAATTGCAGTTGCATTCTCTTACTTAATAAAGCTTTACTCTTGTTCTCTGTTTTTTATTTTTGTTTCCATTCCATGTCGTGTCTTGCACACGAGTGGCACATTCGTGTTAATGTTTTACTTCATATCCGGTTTGTTTCTCTATAGTGCGTGCGTGTGTGTGTGTTTGTAGTGAGTGTTGTGTGCGTTAAACAGATTTTGTGGTTATGGGGAATACTTGAAACCACGGGCCGGCCATTTTAGCCCCCCTTATGCCGTATAAACAAAATTTTAAGCTGGTGGTCAAGTGAATTAATGACTAAAAACATTCCTCTTTTTGTTATTGTTGTTGTATGTACGTTAAGTGTTATACGATTGATTGTTGTACTTCGTATGCCAAGACATCCATATTCAATAGTTAAGTAACGGTAGATAACAATTATAACAACTGTAATGTGTTTGTTCTTGACAATAAGACAACGTTTGGCAATGACAAAAAAAAAAAACAAAAAAAAAAAAACAGACGAATTGTCTTGAATTTCGATAATTTTCAGTGTAAATTTCGTTTTTCGTTTTTTGATTTTCGATTTTTTTTTGTGTAATAATAACGTAACAACAATTGCAATACAAAATCTAAAAACTACAATTTAAAATAAATCCTAATAAAAACACCACAAAAACGAAAATTAAATTTAAATATAAAATACAGTGGAGTACAATTTAATGAATGCAGCAGCAAATTGCTCTCCTTTGTATGGGTGGAATGGAAAATAAAATGGAAAATAAAATAGATTCAAATAAAATAAGAATTCAATTTTCACTACAACATTGGTTATAATTATTTATAATTAAATAAAATTAAATTAATTTTTCGTACATTTTGCAATTGGTGTTTCATTTTTTTCAATTTTCAAAAATTTCCAAACAATGAAAACCAATTAAATACTCTTCTTATAATTGTTGCTGATTTAATTTAAGAACAATTTTGATTTTTGTCTAATTCAGTTGCTAAAAATTTTGCAATACAATATACATATAATCAATTCAACTGAACTGAATAGTAGTAAGTAGTAGCGGTTATGTAGCAACGTTAACGCTAACGATTATGGTAACGGTAACTGTAACTGTAACTGTAACTGTAGTTTGTCGATGAATCATCTTACCTGAATTTATTAATTGCTTGATCACCTAATTCATAAAATTTTATTTCTTCACTAAATACGTCTAAAGGGACATTGACCGGTCTCCGTAGTCGGCCACCTAAAAATTTCAATATGAATTCATTTTTTTTTACAAAAAGGTACCAAAACCAAAATAATTTTTTATTTTTTAACAACAAATAAAGAGTTTATTAAGGTATAAAATAAATGAAAAATATTTGTGTAAAAGGAAAAGAGAAAATGTTTAGTTATTGATTAGTAGTATTAGAAAAAAGTATACAAAACTTTGTATATTTTTGAATAAATCGATAACAATTTGTAATTAAATGGACAAATGGAGTAACTTACCACTTTGATAATAGTATAGTATAGCATCGAAGCTCGGTCGACTACGGTCAAAAAAATATTCATTTCTTAGCGGGTCAAAGTACCGTAATCTCCGAGCTGGATCCCCAAGCAACGTGTCAGGGAACTGATTTAACGTTCTTAATTGTGTTTCAAACCTTAACCCGCTTACCTTAAAAGAAAACAAAGAAAAAACCAGATAAAGATGAGATCAGAAGGCATGAATCATAAAACCCAGAATGTAATCCAATGAGTCCTTTGGCTACTATTATGCATGATAACTTATGGCTAACTATACGGTTATTACTTGTACTTGCACATTTAAAAATAAAATAAGATTTTAAGCTATTAAATCGGAAAGAGAGAAAAATTTTAATTGGAATTCATTGTGTGTGCAATAAATAATAATCTATTGGACCGTAGAATATTACAAAAAATTTTATCATGATATCGATATCAATTGAACAATACCAAAAATAAGTCGAATCCAATAACGACCTATTTAGGAGCATGTCTATGCTATTGTTTAGTGGTCTATTAAAAATATTTGTTGTTCTTGTTCTTAATACTTACATTTATAACAACTCTTTCACAAAAATCATGATCATGAGGAATGGGTTCAAAGTGTTGTGGGCCGCCACCATAGCCATGACCAGCCCCCCCTTCTTCGTCTTGACTGCTCAATTTGGGTAAAGACCTGTTAATTTAAAAACACAAAAAAAAAAAAACATTTCATTACAATTTAATAATATTTCAGCAAAAAAAAAAGATAAATTGAAAATTAATTAAAAATTCATTAAACATTTATTGTTTAAAAGTAAAAGAAAAAAAAAACTGAAAAAAGACATAATTAGGTGGTAGCTTTTAGTTTTCTGATAAATGCTGCCAAAAATACTTTTTTGATGATTGAAATTTAAATTTGGCTTGTAATTGTTGAAAAATAAAAAAACATCTTGTTGTTGTTGAATTCATTACCAACGACGACTATTGTAGCCAAAGTGCAAGAAAACGACAGCAAAAAAGAAAATACTTTTTTGGCTCGATTACAAGTTGTTGCTACTGTTCACACCATAATCCAAAACAATTTTCCAAATAGTTTTACCACCATAATGGCAAAGAGTTTCTCTTTTTCTTTTACTGTTTTTGTTGGCTGGTGTTGGCGCTCAATTTTTAAACGTTTTTTTTTATTTCCTTTTTTACAAGTGCTTGTTGCAATATATCATCAAAAAATAAAATGTTTGTCATTTTTATTTTCATTTTAGATTTTTCGTTGTTTTTATATCTTTATTTACATGTGTTCTTTGCTTGTGGTGAGTGATTTCATTACAATCAATTAATTTCCAAAAAAAAAACACAAAAAAAAAAAATGATTTCGTAGGAGAATCTTTGCCAAACACATTAAATGAATTTTATTATGGAAATTTCGTTATTATTTTTCATTTGAAAACAAAACAAAAAATTATTAAATATTTTAGTTCTTCTACTGCAATATATGTATGTGAATAGAAAGGAATGCTTCTCAGAAACGTAAAGTATCCTTGAAGTGAGATTCTCAAAAAATAAGGAAGGTATAAAGCAGAGATCAGCAATGAATCGTTTTTTCGCTATTCATAAGAACTCATGAGATTTGGAATATAAGTGAGTGAGAATGTAAATGATTCGATTGAATCGAGTCATTCAACAAAATTTACAATCTTAGTTGTTGCTGCATTTACAAAAAAGGAAAAGGATTCATAAGCAAAAGGAGAGAGTAGCAAGCAGAGCAAACACACAACCTTCTAGTAAATATATTAGTGTTCATACGCGAATCGTACTTATTTGGTGATTCGTGTATATGTTGTGTTATGGAGAGTCGAAATCAATCACATTATACGTGTTGTTAATAAGTATGAATATGATAAGTACTTCAAACTTTAAATATAAGTAGAGGTTCCATTATATTCAAATAAGTATGAATGCGTGTATGTATCAGGAATTATAGTCTACACTGTGTTATAAATCATGAAAAATGTATACTGGATGCACGACTTTTCAAATCGAACCAAATTCTATTCTATCGAGCCGTAATTTAGTAGTTAGCTTTATGGCTGAAGAAGTGTAGTTCGGTTGAAACAAGTGATAGTGAACGCCACCACACTTGCAGCACAACAATATCTCAAAAACAGAATACATGAGTGTATATGGAAATGATTATTTTAAAGGTAATTTAGGTAATTACTATTTATACCAGCAGCAATGAGAATATTAGTCCAGACAATGAGAGTATTTCTACTGGCAATGAGTGGATTAGTGCTGCCGATACAATAATATGATTGAAATAAAGGTTTTAAAAACACATACACATACAATACAACTAATAAGAACGTGCAAATACATTCAAATGCTTTGCCGCTGCTGCCTGTATTGCAATTAACGCACACGCAGCTTGGCTGAGAGGGCAATTTCAAAATTGCTGTCACTGTATTTTATTTATAGCATGAGACTGAACGCCAGAGGAGCATGTCAAAATTTTGGGTACAGTTGATATGAATGTACCCATGAATACACAAAAAATTATTACCATAATTACCATTGGACCTCTCAACACTCAAAAAATATAAATAAATAAATCTACCAGCGAAAGAGAATTGCACATAATTGCAGCAGACTGTAATTAATTCTTATTGTTGCTGTTATTACAGTTCGCAGCATTAACTTGTTTCACATCAAATTGAGCGGGGATTTCGTTGTCAATACAGAAAAATCGTGTTTTACATTTCATTTTGCCTTTAAAAAGTTCGACATTATATTCCTCTGGAAATCTAAAAAGTGATGTATAGAGTGTGGTATATGAAATATGACAGCATTTTAGTTGCCGTATATGCTCTCTCTCTACCAGCAATCTTAGAATTGTTTGAAGGAGATGAAAACGGTTTTAGTAAATCAAATAAAAATGTTCATACACAAATAATATAGTGTTCACGGATTATAGCCTGTAAAATTATGTAAATCGATTAAATATGATTACAGTCTACTTCATACAAAAACAAATCAAATCAAAAAAAAAAAAAAAAAATTAAAAGTATTAAAGAATAAAGAGAAAAACTATTTTAAGACCCAATTGCTCTATGAATTGAAAGCTCATTTCTGATGATGACTATTCGTATTGATAATTTAAGCATAAATCGTTTCGTTTCTATTGAAGGTAATTTGATTAATGTTATCTTTTTAATAAAATTGTATAAATGGCGATGCTTTCGAAACAGGATGGAAAGAAGGGGGAGAGAAGGAGTCATCAGAATAAAGAAAAAACAAAACTGAAATCATGCTATGAGACAAAAGTATGCAATTTTAAATACGTATGCCCAAATAAATCAGATTCAAGGCTTATTTATGATGTGAAACACAACTTTTGTTGGATGGCCTTCTATCACAAAAGCATAGAAAAGAGCAGAGAGCAGCGTAAATAAAACAAATATTCACATACTTATCAGCGCACTTGTGAAGAGTATTTAAATTTTCAAAAAAATTTTTTAAATCAACATAGTTTTTATGCATTATATGGACGACATACAAAGATATTTATGTATGCATATATGTACATACCTAAAACCTTTTCTGATATTAAAATCTAACAAAAAGGAAGAAGAACAAGAAATCTATAGAACTTCGATAAACTAAATTATATTGAAAAATTTATAAAAAAAAGGAAAAAAGAAAAACAAACAAATTTGAATAAAATATCTTCAAACAAAAGAATGCTAAGTACAGTACATGAACAAAAAACAAAAAAAAAAAACGAGGAGAAAGAAATACGGACGACAATATTGTCATTTGAATACTTGGAGCTTTTCTATAGTGTCAGAGTGTCAGACAGAGAAACAAGAATTTGTGTACACATACATACATACATACATACACACACGACTATGCTTTTGTAGTGACGTCAAATATTGTAGTTTCCAACATCGTTATCACCTCAATTCAAAAATGTTTGCCTCTTGCATTTGTATTTCACATTTATTGTTTTTTCTTTTTCCTTTTACATTTTCCCATTGTTCTGCGTGTGTATGTTTAGAGCAAAAAATTGAAATGTAATCGATAATAATGATCATTTCAGAAAGTTCATTGAATTCTTTTACGCAAAATTTGATATACACAGTTATACACACATACATACATATGTACATATAAACAATATGTACATACATGATATATGGGTGATTCCAAGTGTACTAATATTTTAGTTGTACATTTAATGTGAAAATGCAAAATAACGCAGTAGAAAATCAAATTCGATTACAAGTAAAACTTTGAACATGCCTGATGAAGAGTTCACATGAGCCATTACACTAAATTGATATGAAAGTTAAGAGCAGTGAATTTAAAGCTGAAACCACGACAAAAATTTTGTGCAAAATGCAAAAAAGAAGAAAACCAAAGTCCAATAATTTACTTTGGCTTTGCTGAGTTGTTTTTCTTGTTTTTTTTTTTGTGGTAATATCCATACATACTAGCCACACATTCATCATTAAAGCCTCTGTTATTCTTGTGTTCTTGATGGCGTTGTTGTTAGTTTATCTATTCGCATTTCATTTCATTCCATTTCATTTCGTTTTACAGAGGATATGATGACTATAACGATAACGACGCTCCGTAATGAAGAAAAATACACTTGACAAGGGTAAAACTATTAATAGATCTATCTTACACGTAAATAAAAATGTGTGTTCACATTTTTTATTCATATTTTTACCGCTATATACAAATAACCTTCTAAGGTACATACATTCATATGTATTTATACGTGTACATACGTAGGTATTTGTATGTGTGTATGAGTGTAGATTGAAACGAAATGAAATGCATGACATTTTTCGTCATATTAAAATATACTTCAGTCTATATGCTGGTAGATGTGTATGTAGTACACGTACAGACAGACTTTCATACACATGACGATATTATTGTCGCTTTAATGGCCGCCCTCTAACCACCATGTCTAACGGCTAGTATTTTCCTTCTGTTGACATTATTTTTGTGTTTATAAATAATTAAAGGAGAAATAAATTGCTTTTTTTGGATATCACCTTATACCACGTATGTAGACGCATTTAAACATTCCTTATATACATGTGTCCCTCACAACCCCCACCCAAACCAGATAAGTATTTGTCCCATTTACAAATACATCCCTCTTTGGATCGGTGTATGGGTGCATTTGTACGTAATTTTATATATGAAATGCATTCATTTGCATTGAAATTGGGTCAAATACTTTTTACTTATATTAAAAGCGTCGTAGAATATTATCATCATCGTCATCATCATCATCATCATCGGTTTAATTTTCATTATGAAAATCTTTTTCGTCATGAACATGCTCTCTGTTGGTTTTTTTTTCAATGTTTTTGTTCTCTTTTTAAAACTTCTCTTATTCGTCTTGTTATTTTGTACGTATGTATATCATATTTTTGTGACGTCACTAAAAATTATGCCGCATACAACAAAGTACATAACAGGCATATACATACGTACATACCTATGTACATACATAACAACTGGACAACGAGTATATGCATACTTAAACATGTATATATACAGTATATATAAGTATATACACATACATATATTATATACAATTTTCTATGAGTGTAGTTCGTTTTGTAAGTGTGAATGCATAACAATTATATTGTGATACATAAAAAGTATTTTTTTTTTAAATTTTAAATTTTTTACTTTTTTTTTTCTAAAATCGCGAATGAAAAATGATCAACACATTCGATTTATTTACTCGATTTCAAATAAAATATTAGTTTAGATTAGGCAAGGTGGTTGATGCCCTTTAAACGCCGTGATACCACAAGCAGTTCTACCTGGGGATCAAACATTCTCTAGAGAAACCAAGTCGAATCCTTATATTACAGATTTCGGTCAGATGTCAGATAGTGTTTGAAAATCCAAGACATAAAACAACATTTGCCTTTAACAGAGTACTGTTTGCTATTTAACAGTATCCATCTGAACAACCCCATTTGTTTAGGAGATAATTTTGGGAAATACATACTATATGCCAAGGAAGTTTTCAAGGCCTCTTAATATAATCAGTAACATAGTCACATATAAAGTAATATGGTATTGAGAAAATTGGCTTTTAAAATATCAATTTTTTGCTTGAAAATTCTCTAGACGATCAGTGGCCATTTGGGGACATATAACAAATAGTACACCATACAGATTATATGCAAATGGTAGTCCAGAGGGTCCTCTTTCGAAACGTGGTAATGGGATAGCTGCAATAATTTTGAGATTCGCGAAAATTACCCGTCTCCATCCCCCACCAACCATCCTTTACATTTCAACACTTTTGTGTAGTATAACACTTATTGCCACTGTTAAACAGTTGACAGTGCTCTGTTAATAGCAAAGTTTACCCTGTTAGCGTCGTTGGTCTTTAAATTCGAATTTATCTTCACACACATCATCTTTGAATCCATCTGCTGTATTTCAATTAATTGTGTTTCAGTTTATAAAGCAAGGAAGAAAGGGAAATGGGAAGATCTCAATCAAATGTTCATTTTTGCAATGAAATATGAAATATATTCACACACGCTGTACATAGACAGTTTCCAAACAAACAAAAAAATACACTTTCTGAAATCAATAACTAAGATAAGAGAAAAAATTAAAAATTAAAAATAAATAAATAAAACATATTCAGTTTTTTTTATACGCCATGAGTAGAACATGTTGGCAGGTAAATGGATTCACATGTTCTTTGACAGGTATTTTGTTTTGTTTTTTTTTTTACCATATTCAATAAAATTTCTTGAATTTTAAGCTGCTGAAATGTTCTACACGGTTTGTTTTACAAACAAATTTTAATTTCAGATTTAATAACATAACGTAGTAGCAGGTACAGTGTGTTACTTTATTAGATAAGAGCTGGTGGTTCAACCCCCGGCTCAGACATCTCGAATAAAATAATTTCTCGAAAATTTCTTCAAAAAAGAAAAAAAAAATTCAGTGGGCCAGGTGGTAATAAAAAATTACACGAAATTTGTTAAAGGTAACACAAAGATATTAAAGAGTTGACGAAAACACATAGGGAAAAAGCGTATAAGGTGGATGATGTTCACAATTAAGTGTTGCAAAAGACAATCTTTTCAATACAAGACTTGGAACAGGAAGTAGGCTACTAACCGATGATGCAAGTTCTATCGTCACTCACCCAATGCCTGTCACAGACGCAATGTCGTTTAGAAATGTTAAAGCTATAAAAATTGCACAGGAGCTGTAAAGATTCGTGACACTTCATATTACGTGCTGGTCGTGCGTTATAGTATCATATCGGACTTATGAGACGAACACGTATCTCCTGTGTAGTATTAGAGTCTATGTTCTTGCCTTAAAGATTATGACACAAACGAAAGTGTTATATTATATAAACATCTAATATCTAGAGGATGTCGTCAATTTACTACATCAGGCCCACTCCAATGATGTTCTACATTTTTCACTACAAAGCCAGTTTTTGGCTATACTCATAATACAGGAGTGACAACAGTAGCGAAATAGTACGGCAATAAGCCACAAACCCCGTATTTTTAAATTACTTTAATAAATAGCAGGTAGAAGATTGAAGACATTACATACATTCAATGTAGATTATAATACACTAAGGGCTTATGGACGCGTGATTAAACTAATATAAATTAAATTAATATCGAGAAAACTTGTTAAAAAGTTCCGACTGTTGTACAAATTTAGCAATGGTTATGCAGCCCTGTGTGGGCAGCATAGCGATGAGTAACAAAACGCATGCTAAGGCCGGTAAAATCTTTATTTCAAATGGGTGCCATAAGAATTGTCAGCACTATTCGTGCAGAGTGCCAAGAGGCCACAAACACACAGGTTAAAAACAAATGTCCAACCCTGCTCATGGGGAATTTCCGTTTCAGAACGTTGGGGCACAAGAATTAGCAACATATGCTATTTAGAACACAATTTTGTACCACATGTCGAATGAGTAATAATTTAGAGATTTAGGTGGCCTCAGTTGCGAAGGCAGATTTTTTCAAATTGGAAGAGGGACTTAAAAATAACACGCATACCTAGACTAACTGTTTTTTTTTCAAGTAAAATTTAAATTTAAAGAAATCGCTTAAAGAATAGTAAGAAATCGCAAAAAATTAATAGGATTTGCCATTCATTCAATATTTTGTTTTATAATACATGTAATGTGGTATGTAGGTTTTAAATATACTTACACTACGTTTATATGTATGTGTAAGCATCGCTTTGGTTGAGAGAGAAGGCAAGAGAAAGAGAGAGAGAGAGAGAGGGAGAGTAAACAAAATAAATTTTGCATTGGGCTCAGGGTTAAAAGAGATGTATGCCAAGGTTTTTTTGAGTATTTTGTACCATAAAAGAAATGAGAGTCATTAAATAATTTATTATTATTTGTTGTTGCGTACTCTCTCTCTCTCTCTCTCTCCCTCTTCCTTCCTCTCTCTAGCTAATGCCTTTTGATTGCTTCTGGCAGTTGATTTAAATTTTGAATTTTATTTTACGTTCACTGTAACGAGTAAAATTTTATTTTTCATTTTCATTTTAGTCTCAAAGGGAATCGTTTTTATTGGCCGGCCTATTGATAGATGACCAACGAGTGTTATCAATATTTTACGAGATTTAAACAATTGATCGAATAGTATTTATCATTTAGTTGTTATTGTTACAGGAAAATGTATTTTAAGTTTTATCTTTTGCACAGTAAATCATTTCTCATTGAATGAATTAAATATTTTAAATTAAAATTTTAACAATACACCTAATTCTGTTTTTACACGGTAGATTGGTTCCAGAAAAAAGCGTGTAAAAAAAAACTGTGTAAAAAAAGACACTGATCGTATGCAAAAATAGGTAATTGGTTCCTAATCTCTAAAACCTATTAAAATTAGTGAAAAACAAGGATTTTTTAAGAAGAAGTATTCATGTTTATTTTATTAAATTACATATATAAAGTTGATTTTTACAAGCATAGTTATTATAGATAAAAAAAATTCCTTCTAAGCTTAAAAAGAATATAAATTAAATGTTCAGGCAAGTTAAGGAACTAAAAATAATTTAGTTAAACAGCTTTGTTGTTAGCGAAAAGGATAAGGTAAAAAATAAGTGATAATCATAAATACAGGAACGTATACAATCACTATCATCGCTGGAATAATTTTGAACTGGACTTTCTCTGGCTCGTTCAGCATCTACATTTTTAACAATGAACTCTGTTATGAAAAAGGCAAAAAGGGTCTTCCCTTAAATTTGTGATATGAACATACTTTGCAAAAATTAAATTTGACAAAAAAAATTTTAAATCGTGCTAAATGGAATAAAATCGTTTAAAAAAAATTAAAAATATTTTATTTTCAAACCGTGTTATATCAAAACCGTGTAAAAAAAGACCGTGTAAAAACAGAATTGGGTGTATATGAAAAGACATGTAATAAATAATACATTAAAGTCCACTATTACAACTTGCCGTTAACTAAAGGGATGATTTTAACTGGCAGATAAATTATTTTTCATTATTATAAGTGAACAAGTTTTAAAGTTAAGTTTATGTTAGAACTTGCCATATTATATATTATTTTCAATATGGCAACTTCAAATATAAACAAAATGAGCAAATACAATAACAAAAAAAAAAAAAGGCCCTTCGTTGCCACTGCGTTTAAAAAAAAGCTTGTTTAACTGAGCAGGTTTATTGACATTGCTCCAGCACTGCCATATTTTTGAAAATGTTAACGAAGTCAATATTTAGTTTAGAAGCGTCTAATTTTTAGGAAATGTGTATGTGTTATTAATTTGAAATTTTAAATATATGTGAATATTTCTAAAATAAAAAGATAATACAATTGTTTCAAATATTTATTTGTCGTCTTGAAACCAAATGCGGCATAGTAGATTTGCAATTGCAGCAGCGGTAAAGCATAAGCAAAACAAATAAAAAATAAAGATTTCATTAATTCCTCATCAATGGTCCCACCCAAACGTTTTTTTGCCTTATATTTTATACATCGTGTTTTTAAAGCCTCTATTTTATGCATGTTATTGTATTGACAGCACTAATTCTCTCATTGCTACTGGTAAAAATAGAATGACTCTATATTTTGAATTTCTAAACTATATTTTGAAATTTTATTTTTTAAGTGTGCGTATAAATTTACAAATTTCTCACAATTTAAATTTTTGTAAATCCTCTACACTGACTTTTAACGCAACTACTATGGACGATCGTATACAATCTGTCAAAAGATTAGTAAAAGCATTGCTTCCACTGTTTTATAAAAATTCATTTTTCTTTATGAGCAGAAACAATGTTATCTCTCATTACAAATTTTATAACTGTTTTGTGATTTCGAATTATTTCTTCTCTAATTTCCATGTACTTTAAGCCATAAATACCCCAACAATTTCAAAAAATCTTTTTTGTATTCATTAAAAAAAAAGAAGAAGAGAAACTGTATGACAGTTTAAGTAAATTTAAGCCAATTTCTCTTTATAAATGTGGTTTTGAATGACATAAAAAAAAGAAAAAACAACAAGGAAACGTTTACAGACAGAAAAGTAGAAAAATCCGATTGCCATGCATCACGCACATAATTCACAAATCCTACTGATTATCCTTAATGCTCAGTTAAAATCAGCATTGTAGCAGCATCAGCCATCAAACTATATTTGTGCCTAAAATGCACACGTATGAAAACAAAATGAACGACAAACAGAGCAAAGTAAAGTCGGCCCTTGGCAAACATGGTGTTTCATTAGAGAACTAAAAACACAGGATTTATTGAAAAATTTTTGTCTTAACTTTGAAAGCTTAACTTGGAAGTCCTGCTATTAAAGTGTCAGCTATATTTATGGTTTTTTTGTTGTTGTTTTAGCCACAAACTTGTGACCCAACTTACACTGACTAAGCACAAATAAACCGCATTTTACAGTCTATGTGAATGTCGTTTGTGACGTCATTTAGGAGTAATATATTGCATTATTGTTTCCATCCGCTCATTCATCCTTCCTTTTTGTGCTCCGCTCCACATTACCAGCATCTGTGGCAGCCAACATTTTCATTTCTTTCATACTGCGACTCTCTTTTATCCATCTTGTTCACTGGGGAAATTTCCATAAAAATATTGTGAAAAAGCAGTAGATTTGCAATTTACACACACGGTTATTATAACATTTTTTTTTTGTTTTTCCTAAGGATTTCTGTTTTTTCTTTCTTTACTTGACTGCTAACGCTGTCTTGTCTCGAGGTAAATACGACTAGAATATGATTTCTTTTTACTGTCCTCCCTTATAACCTCACATTTACCTTATGGTGAAACTATTCACACCCGAAATAAGAATAAAGGGTTTATATGTGTGCAAAAGTATTTTCTTTCATTCATCGCTTCATTTTCTTACTTTTAATTTTTTTTTATTTTGCTTTAAAGCCCTGTGGTATACGAATATATGTATGTAAGTATATGTACATACATATGTATGTGGTGTACACAAGAACAAAAAAATCAGTGTTGACAAATTGTTTGAATTTAAAATGTAAAATGTTCAACAGTTTTTCAGTAAACGGGTATTACTGCAATTAATACGAATTTGAATAAGGAATTTCAAGTATATTTAAATTCAATTTTCTTGAATCAAAATCGATAAAACAAAATCGACATAAATTTAAGTCAACTGAAATCAAAACAAATGATTTTTGTTAACAATTATGTTTTAGTGAAAAAGAATGAACAAATAAATATTCACTCACTTTTAATTAAAATGCTTTTAAATTCAAAAAAACAAAAAAAAAGGAAAACCGCAATACAAATGTGCTATAATTACACATTTTTAGTAATTATGAAGAAATTTTTGTTTTCTTTTTTAAATTATTATTATTATTATTAAAAATAATTTTAGAATTGCTTGTCTTTTTAATTTTACAAAAATTAGAGTGTGTGTAGTAGTTTATCGCATTTATTGTTGTTGCTGCTGCTATTGGCCACTGACGTTTGTTGTTTACACTGAAGCATTTTAAAAATATAAAAAGAAGAAGACGCACAAGAAGCAGAATAAAATTCAAATCTAAAACTATTACATTTGCAAGATCATTAAATTTAAAAATTAAGTATAAAGAAACAAAAAATATATCAAATATTTTTCATGTAGAAAAGCATACGAGAACGACGCAGCCGAGATGTAAACGAGTTAATTCTTTTGGAAGTAAATAAACAATTATAAAATGGTTTCATTCAATTTCAATTGCAAAACCATAAATTTACTTTTTTCTGTTTATCGAGATCGAGATCGATATTTAATTGATAAATTTTATCATGGAAAAATATTTATTGGTAACCGGCATTCATGCTCTTTTTTTTCAATGAATAATGCACTCTTTAAATTCGCTGTAAATAACGCCGAAAAACTCTACTATATAATATAATATGGTTGGTGGCGAAAACATGTGTTCTTCTAAATTTATTACAAATAAATCTGAATGGAATTAAAAATAAAGGAATAAACTATGCAGGTTAAAATGTTTGTTTGTTTTCGATTCTCATACTCATTTCCAGAGAACTATAAATAAAATTAAAACAGATAGAAATTTAAAACAATAATAATTTAATTGGTTTCAACCTAAAAGAAATTCTCCAAGATGTTAAAATGTTACTCACAAATTCAGATTCAATTGAACGCAATACGATAAAAGACAAATAAACTAAAAAACAAACGATAATCCTAAATCTAATGCTCTATTCAGAGCATACAGTTTAAGAAAACTATAATGTTGCCAGTTGCCAGTACAAAATAGTATCGAAAATATGAATATATAAATACATGTGCGTACATATACATATGTATGTACATATCTACATGGCATATGATTAACAACTTTTTTTTTCTGAATTTAATAAAAATGACGTATTGGTTGTGAAAATTACAAGGAATGGCAACGTAATGTTAATTGAATTTCATTTTGTGATGTGCAGAAGTGTGTTGACTGACATTCTAGAAATATAAACTTAAAAAAACTTTAAAGAATTTAAAAAAAAAATATTTTTTTGTGAAAATTGATTTTTATTTTTATATTGCATGTTTTTCCAATTTCGTTTTAATGTAATTAATTCATTGCAAGAAAAAACATGAAAAATAAAATAAAATATATTATAAAATAAATAATGAGCCATTATTACATCATTATTAAAGACCTTGGATGACCATATCCAAAAATAAAATAACTAGGAAATCTATATTATAGAATCAGATAAAAAAAAAATATGTACCACAAAAATCTAAAAAAACGAAAATTAGTAACCGACAGCACATTTGGGTGCAAATACAACAAATTTTTTTACAAATAATTTTGTACCGTAAAGTTTACACAGGACAAATGAATCCTGTTCTTCATGTTCTTACATTAGTGTTTACATTAAATGGTTAACAATATTGCTAAAGATATTTCGATCTGAATTTCAGTATGACAATATAAAATACAATATACAAGAATTTAATCCTTAAAAGGAATAACATGGATTTGAAAATGTTTTTAACTCTTTTTTAACAATTTGACAAAGTATCTAAGGAGTCACATTCGAAACAAAACATTTTCTGCAGAAGGTTTTGTTTTCCGGTAATTAAGTTCTGTTAGCGCTAAAAATATGTAGTAGGCACTTTAAGTGCCTTTTCAGTACCATTTTGCATTTGTGTCCGTTTTAAGTGTTTTCATGCGCACATCATATAATGGAATCTGTAAAGTAATGCCGAGTATTTTGTCTACTCGCGCTAAAAACACAAAACGAATCGCTTTTAAAAGATTACATGAGAAGGAAGTCGCTGCAAAAAACAAAAAAAAAAAAAAATGACAAATGATTCGAAAATATTTTTATTTGCAGATGAACTGCATCAGAACATGTGAAGAGAGTGAGTGTGCACCACATTATTCATAATCAAAGTGCTATAAAACATATGCAGCGTATGTTTAATACGCATCTCTTGCAATTTCCATAACGTATACGTATAGGAGTCGCATGATAAAATGAGCGTACAAATGAATGTTTTAACTCACACTCTACCACCAGCGATTAAAACGTATGTACGTACATATGCTTACACTGTGTATGAAATGAAATAAAGAAATGTAATTATTGTAACGTCGCTTTCATTTCTTCTATTCATTTTCCGCTTTTTTTTTATTCAAAATTCAAGTAATTGACGTTTCATAACAACACGTCAGTTTGTGGAAAATTCCATTAAAATATATCATGGAAATCCTTCAATAGATAAAATGTCAGGCAATTGTAAGACATTTTAGTATGCACAACAATACGTTGACACATAGAAAATTTCATTAACGTGTGTACACATATCTACAAACACATACAGCAAAGCAAGCGATTAAACGTTTAAAGAGAGAGAGAGAGGGAGAGAGAGAGAAAAAGAGAAAGTCACATACAACCAGCGTTGTCATTTGCCAAGTTTTCCCTTTTTTCCAAGTTTTTTAGGATGCGAAAAAGTTTTCATTAAATTTGTTTTCTAACAAAACAAGTTTTTTCGACAAAATTAATTTAAAATTTTTTTCAATAAATTTAATGGAAATAACACGCAATAATTACATTTTTAAAGGAAATGTTATGTATTTTATTAGTCCCGGGCAAAAGTAGCAAAAAACATCAATAGAGGGTACCGGTCTGCCGTGTTTCCTTTAAACATTTTGGAACTTTTGTAGAAAACAAGTTTTTTTTGGTAAAAAAAAGTTTTTTCCCCAGAAATAAAAAGTTTTTTTCAGAAAAATTCTGGCAACGCTGCATACAACAAAACAAAATGTTCCTGTAACAAGAATCAAGAAAATGTATGAATTAAAAAGAGAGAGAGAGGGAGAAGAAAAAAATAACACGGCTGAGTTAAAAGAATCCCATATTTTGTTCATTTGAAATGTAACATTTCGTCTTGAAAATGGTTACAATGGTTTCTTAATTGCTTGATTGGAAGGTTTTCTTGTACAAAGGTTTCCCACTGTTGTAACAGTCAACGATCAACACAAATTGATGTCTATCATGGCGTCTATGACAGCACTTGCGAAAATGGCAGACAATAAAAACCAAAAATGAAACATCTGACGCTCCTTCTTTTCATGCATCTACGCAAATAAACAATTTTTTGAGATGAAAAATTCACTCCACTCCAGTTTATTATCAAAAACGATGCATTTTTTAGATGAGTTGTTTGGTTTCCTTCTAATATAATGGATTTCGTGTATACAAGAAACCTTTCATGAAAATAATAATACAACAATAAAAATGAAAACAGAACTGACAAGCAGAATACATACCAACAAAACCATACAATACGATGACAATAATTGTGCTGACGATGTCAAAAGTCAAGTGAATGAAAGTCATAACAACTATAATAATAATAAAAGAGCAGCAGCAGCAACAACAACAACAACAACAACAACAACAACAATATCAATAAGAGGGGTGATGGATGCAAATAAACAGCTATTTTATGTTTAACTTGTTGTCATTGTTGTTGTTGTTACATTTACTGCCACTGTTGTTTCATTCACAGTTTCTCTTTCCATCACAAATGTTCACATCCATATGTATGTATATGATATGTATGTATACACCATGCCAGAGCATATCTGTTGATGTTTCTACTGATTTACCATTTACAGGCAGAATTACATACACAAACAGATGGGTGTGTATTTGTATGTAAACTTACTCACGATGGTATTTCTACACACTTATTCTCCATTTCTCTAATCAAAGGAATATTTGTGGTAGCCATGTGTATTATGTGTGTATGTGCGTGCGTTTGTGTTAAACTATGTTGCAGTTGCTACTTGCACTTGATAATGACGTGGATCAAGATGATAATCATGCCGATGAGCATCAAATCAAACCCTTGTCATTGTTGTTATCTATCTATTGTTGTTGCTATTGTTATCTATTCTAGTGTGGTGTGGTTGAGATGAAATAAAAATTGCAAAAAACATAAAAAAACATCATCTTTATTGATACTATTCATCGTTCCTTTTTGTCACTTTTTGAGTCGTGTGTCGTGTGGCTTTTCTTATTTTTTTCTTTCTTTTGTATCACTTAATCAGACAAGTACTCAACAACACTTTCGTTAACATACCCTCCTATAAGTATGTATACCGATTTACTGGATTGGCAAAAGCAATTTAATAGTGCGGTTTAATGTGCTATTTTTAGTGCTATTTTCATTTCATTTAATTAATCATTTTAATAATATTTAAAATAAAAAATACAAAACTTCTTAAAAAGTTTCAATTGTAAATAAGTTTTTTTTAGATAAATTATGAATTGGAACTTCTAATACCGGACAAAAGTGACAATGAAATCCTATTACAAAAGTATCAAAAGAATCAATTGAGTTCAGCTGCTGTTAACTGCGGAATTCTGTAAAGAAAAAAGTCATTTAGGCTAGAACAATCTGCACGGTAACATTTCAATGTTCCCACAGATTTATTTTCATGTTATTTAGTCTGGATTACGATCTAGTTTCTAACACCACTTATGTTGTGTGTATTAATTTTATACATGAATGACGGTACCCAGAGTTTAAAGTCGACTCCGAACTACAGATTTTTTAGAAACTTTTCATGACAATTGTATTTGCTCTCAGAGTTTTTGCCAGAAATCGACTGAGAGGAAGTCGCCGAAGAAAATTTTTTTTTTTATATTTCGTTTTTGATGTCTAGCCTGGGGCTCGAACCTGGGCTTTACGTCTAATAAACGAACACACTACCTACTAGACTACGGCGACTGCTTAATTATCTTAATTAATAAATAAAAAAAAAATGCATCGTAGTCCTAAAGCCAGACGGTTGGTATCTACATACCAGAGATCAGCAATGAGCTTTATAAAAAAGATGAGTAGAATCGAATCATACTTATTTTAATATGATGAAACCTCTACTCATATTCAAAGTTGGAAGTACTCATCATATTCATACGTTACAACACGTATGATGTTATTGATTTCGACTCTCCATAACTCAACATATACAAGAATCACTAGAATCACAAAATAAGTATGAACGCCTACTAACCTACTCACTAAAAGGTTGTGTGTTTACTCTGCTTGCTGTTCTGTCTTTTTTGCTAAGGAGCCTTTTTTCTTTTGTTGTAAATGCCTAGCAACTAAGACTGTAACTTTTGACGAATGATTCGATTCGCCCGAATTAATTATATAATATTATAAGTATTGTTCTAAATGAGTAGGCTTATGAATCAAACGGATTTCGAATGGTATGAGTTTGATGTCAACGTTGTACGCATACTCATTGCAACCTGTACTTATAAATCAACGTTGTAGTGAGTATGAAAGAATCAGAGTATATAGTTCAATTTCAATATTGTTGACTCACTTATGCTTATGAGTAGCGAAAAAACGATTCATTGCTGATATTTGCTATATATGTAGGTAAACCTCCTATAATGATTCTTTTACTGAGAAGATCTGAAAAAATGCTACGTAAAGATAGAGAGTGACAGAAAGAAAGAGAGAGAGAAATTGCTCTTTCCTTCTGTTATAATCTTAACTGTTGTAATAAATAAATAAATGTGTGTGTGTGTTTGTGATTAGAAGCGAATACAAATACAAACATACATGTAAATAAATATATACAACGTTTTCAATAAGTAAAATAAAAATAGCAGTAACAAAAACAACAACAAATAATGATAATGAAATCAGTCTACTTCTGTTGTTGCTGTTTATTGTTAATAATGATGATATGGACTTAATGTACGTGAATGTATGTTTATATGTCAGTTTAGCAAAAGGTTATTGTCATCATCAGTTGGTTCCATTTTCATTTCATTTCTTCTATACATATACATATATGTATGTATATATGTATGTACACATAATTTCTTTCTTTTGTATTGTATTGTTTCGTTTACTTTTGAAAGTAAAGTATTGTTGTTGTGGATTTTTTTTTCAATAATAAAATCAACAAAACAAAATACAACAAAAAATAAAAACACACAAATTTATTTATGGACTTTACTTTTCGTTTAGTTGTCTTTTTTATTTATTTTATTTGTTTATGTGCATGTGTATATGTATGTTCGTGTATGAGTGTAATTTTTATAGTGCTCTAGTCTAGTTGTGTTCTGTGTTTGACGTCATTGCTTTTATAAAATGTAGTTCATAGAAATAGAAAACAAATTGGAAACAACCAAACGACCAAACGACCAACAACAATAAAATGAAGAAATGAAAAACATTAGAATAGAGAGTACACTTTACTTTGTATTTGTCACTATGTTATAGTGAGAGTGTGCGTGATTAAGAGATATTGTGTGTGTGTGTGTGTGGTTTTGGTTTGTCGGTATGTGTGAGTAAGAACACAAAACTGTTCCTTATTATTTGTTTTCGATTTTGTCCAGTAAGCATCTGTTTTTTTTTTATTTCTCATTTTCTTCGTTTGACAACTTTAAGCATTTAAGGTGTACACTGGCAAGCAAAAGCGTGCGTATGGTCAGGTGCGAATGTCAGGTCTGATTTTTTTATTTTTAATTTTTCGCTACCAAATCCATTCGGTGAAGCTATGTTCGGTTGGTTTAATCCTCGTATTCTAAAATATCTTTTTTCATGTCATGTGTTATTGATTGCAGAAGTCGTCGTAGTCCAGTGGGTAGTGTGTTGGCTTATTAGACGTAAGGCCCGGGTCAGACATCAAAACGAAATATGAAAAAAAATATATTTCTTCGGCGACTTCCTCTCAGCAGATTTCTGCCAAAAAACCTGAGAGGAAATAAAATTGCTATGAAAAGTTTCTCAAAAATCTGTAGTTCGGAGTCGACTTTAAACTCTGGGTACCGTCATTCATGTATAACATTAATACACACAACATAAGTGATGTTAGAAGCTAGGCTGTAATCCTGACTGAAAGGTTGTAATGGCCAATTATGTACATATGTTATTGACTGCACATCTGTATGCATTTACAATCTAGGAGATCCAAATCAGTACGATAAAACTGATCAAAAGTTAGTTGCATTGGCCTAAGTCCTAGAATATAAAATGAGTTTCAACCATAACCTTGATTCCTACAAAGCTGTTCAAGGCTTTTTAGAAATAGAAGGACTGTACAACCTTGTGAATATAGAATGAATATACATACATATATTCCCAATGTGTACCCGATTGTTTTTAATTTTAAAATTTTTTCCTGTCAAAATATACATATGTACGTCATGTACTTTGTGGTTTGTACTGTGTGATGATAAAGCAATTTAGAAACTATTTTTTTTTTCAATTTAAATTTGTAAGTAAATAAAAAAAAAAGAACTTGAAAAATATCACAAACGATTTAACTGTGGATGAAAAACAAAAAACATTGCACATCCCTGTGCTGTGTTATAATTTAAAATACAAAAAAAAAAACAAAGTGAAATTTTTCCACATGAAGAATTGAGAAAAATATTTGAAATGAAGTGCTTTTCATATTTGTAATGCCATTGATGTCACTACTAAAGGCACAACATGAATAACAATATCAAGAACAACAACAACAACAACAACAAAACCAACATACAAACTGTTATACCAATAATGAAAATAAATATTCAAACATATCTCACACATACACATGTACATATACATGTCATTTACGGTACACACGTTCTCTAACCCACACAAATTTGTTAATTTTTTTTTTTAGCGAGAGAGGAGAGCGATTATTATTCTTTACATTTGTACTTGACGGCTTATTATAGTCGATTGATTGTTGTTGTAAAAAGGATTAAAATATTTAGTAGCTGAAATGTTGAGAAAATCAAATCGTAAAATTACATAATTTAACAGAAATGTTTGTGTGTGTCAGTTACTCACACTTATTAAATAACTTTAACATAATTGTGTAGAAAACATTAAAGCCTACACTTGCGCTCTTTCATTTCGTTGTCGTTTAGCCAACGACGAATGCGCATGCGTGACAGTCATATTTATATTTTTTTTGTTTCAGATGAAATATACGAATATGATATCGCATATCATTTAAATTTAAATGTATGTAATGAAAAGTAAAATATGTATGTATGTACATATATGTCAATAAAAGTTTCATGAAAGATTTTTTAATTAAAGCAATTAAGTTTCTGTATTTTATATTACTCCAATCTCTTTAATCTAATCTCTTTACTTTGGAGTATAGGGGATGGAGGTCTGTTTTAATTTGTTTGGATCGTTGCATTAATGATAATGACAAAAGTACAAACCTTAATTCTATTAATATATTTTGAAATATTACATACATACATACATTTGTCATTACAAACCAACAGTCAGGATTACGGTGTAGCTTCTCACACTATTTATGTTGTGTGCGTTAATTTTATACATGAATGGCGGGACTTACAGTTTAAGGTCGACTCCGAACGACAGGTTTTTGAGAAACTTATCATGGCAAGTAAATTTACTCCCAGAGTTTTTGCCAGAAATCTGCTGAGAGGAAGGCACCGAAGAAATATTTTTTTTTTCATATTTTATTTAGACATCAAAACCTGAGGTTTTAACCGATTTAACCAATAAGCCAACACACTACCTACTAGACTACGGCGACTACTTGAAATATTATTCTTTGCTAGTCCCAATAAGGTTCTTACGGGCGAATTGTGTGAATGACTGAAGCCAATCATCAAAACACTGATTGCGGCTTTAGACCTCACCAGTCGACACACACCATCTCTTTGTCGACTATCAGGCAGCCTTCGTTAGCCCCGTAAGGGATCATGTTTTTTGCCGCAATGTCTGAGCTCGGTATAGCTGGAAAGCTGAAAAGGCTATGCAGAATGACGTTGAGCAATTCCTGCAGCTCCGTCAAGGTAGGAATAGACCTCTCCGAACCTTTTGCTACAGGCGAGGTTTCGGATAAGGCGATCCATTAACATGCGACCTCTTCAACTTCATCATGGAGAGTGTTCTGCGGAAGGCGGGAGTGCCTCGCATTGGCACTATTTTTCAAAAAAGCGTTCAGTTGCTTGCGTACGCTAACGACATTGACATCATAGGGCATACCAAGCGAAATGTTGCTGCTGCCTTTAGTGCTATTGAACGTGAGTCTACTAAGATGGGTCTGGCAGTAAATGAGGGCAAAGCAAAGTATATGTTATCGACAAGTAGAAAGGTGTGGTGTAGTCAAGGAATTTATTTATCTTGGCTCCGCCGTTACCACCAATGATGCATTGGTGAAATATCAGCGAGTTAAATGATATATCTGCAGAGGGAGCTCTTGGAATTCCTACAAGAGATTTATGAATCTAATTTCATTCCAAAAAAAAAAAAAATAAAGTATAACATTCGGTACTTTTGGGATCTTCATGATTATTGATGAAAACAGTAAGAAAATGTTTATATTTTTTATGATGCGTCTTGAGTGGGTGAAAAACAATTTAAAAAATATATACGAAAAACAACATTTGAATATCTTGAATGTATTGGAATACACCAATATGGTTTCATAAAAACCTTTGGACTCCTTAAAAGTTTTTTTTTTAAATCATAATCATTTCTCAATTTTTGGTATGAATATACGTATACATATATATATGTATGTATGTATGTATGAAAAGAAAAAAATAGATAAAATTTTATTGAATTATTGTTGTTATTATTTGATATTTACCTATCACGCAGAAGAGGGGGCGATGCCTGAGAAAGATTTTCACCGCTTAAGGGTTGTTCTTGTCGTGGTCGTAAGACTGGCGTTAGGCCCCATCTTTCGATGAAATCTATACGTGAAATGGTTGATGATGACCGTGTGGGAGGTATTTGCAGCTTCGCCAATTTTTTAGTTTTTCTTTTAAGGCTCAAATAATTAAAAGAAAAATATAATTTCAATTTGGCGTTTTCACAAAGCTTAACAATGCTGAACGTTTACTCTAAACACCGAACACTTTAAATAAAAAACAACGCATAATAATGCATAAAAAAACGAGGAGGCCACAGTAATGTATTCCTTATCTCTTTGTTTGTTATCTTCTTCTTCCTTGTTTTTTTAAGAGGGGTTAGGTTTGCTTTAAAACTTTAAAAGATTCTTGTTTGAGGTAAAATTAGTAGGCAGAAAAAGTAGTAGTAGCAGTAGTAGGATGTAGAAGTAGAAGATGAGTTTGTAAATTAGATTTTAGAAAAAATAATTTGTTGTTGTTTTAGCTTAAGTTCAGCAGTAAACACTTTAGTAATTAATTAAACTTAATAAAGTTGCAAGTGTATTATATTTCCTTTTTTTGATTTTTTTTCGTTTATTTGTATAGAATTTTGGTTTAAAGAAAAGGGGAGGGGGGTTGATATTATCTTAAATGCATATTTAATATGTTTTGTTGTTTGTTTCTTAATCGAATCATTTAATCGAATAATATTTTAATTGTTATTGTTTTGATTTTTAAGAATTTTTTCATTGTTGTTGTATTTTTAACAATTTTCTTTTTTATTGAAAATTAAATAAATATTATCTCCATTTTGTTGTTGTTAAATTAATTTATTTGGCAGTTTATTTTTTATTTATATACATACATATGCATGGATTATTTTTTGTAATTGTTTTAATAAAAATTATAAGATTTTAGTTTTTTGTTTTTGTTTGTTTGTTTAAAAAGTTTACAATTTTGTAGATTTGTGTGTTATTTTTTTTTATTAGAAACGTTTTTCTTTTTGGTTTGACTCCTTGTTTTTAATTTTTGATATGATTGTTAATAATACTGTTGATTCCTTTTAATTTGTTAATAAAATGTATTTCTTTTTTGAATTACAATACTATCCATAGCATAAAACTAAAATTTTAAAATAAAAAATATTTTTTGTTTCTTTTATTGTTAAACATTAAATTTTTTTTAGAGTAAAACAAATGCTGTTGTAATATAAAAAATATACACACATATCACTCGTTTATTGCAACAAAATCAAACATTTGAAATTATAAAGAAACAAAAAAATAAAAAAAGTCATATTTTTGATTAAATTAAATTATGTATGTATGCATTATCTGACATCTTTCCATTAATTTTTTTTCGCTTGACCTAACGTAGTCATGTCTGCCTTTTAACACAAGTAATTCTCTACAATCGTCGAGAGAATGCATCATATTAAAAAGCAAAACTTTAAAAATTAACAATAATTTTCATTACTTTTTAAAATAATTTTTAATTGGTCTTTTATTTTAGCTGTATGCACTGTACTAGTCAGTCGGTCTCAATGTTTTCTGACCAGTTTACTATTTATTTCTATCTTTGAAGCAGCATTTTCTATATGTCTGTATGAGATTCAACACTTCAATTTGGCTTTATAAACCCAATATTTTTGCATTTTGTTAATCAAACATAATACGTTTAATTACTCATTAAACGCATTTTAAAAGTTTCTCTAGTTGCTCTAGTTTCTGTTAGTGACACATTTCAATAACATTACACCAATAAAACTACTTTCCACATAAAAAAAAAAAATTAGAGAAAAAAGAAAATATCGATAAATTAACATCACAACAACAACAAAAATAACAATTTTAGATAAATCATCCTGTTCTGCTTAGAAACCTTCAGCATCATCAAATCACTGTCATCTAAAACTATGCAAATGACAGGAAAATAGACACACAAAAAACAACACATTTTTGGATGAAACATTCTAATTTCCGCATCTATTCAGGCAGGCTGGCATATTTTCGACAAAACTAAGGAAATTATAGTGTCATTAGAAATTAAAAATATAAAAAAAAAAATACAAACACAAACACAAATACAAATACAATAATTTAAAATACAAAATTGAAAGGGAAAAAGAAAATGAAATGAAAAACTCGAAAACGAACGTTCAATGGCAAAAAATTTAATAAATTTTTAGAAGTTTTATAAAGAATTGTAAAAACAAACCACAGAAACAGAAGAAGAGTAAGAAGAAAAAATTAAAAAGAAGATCGAGTAGTAATCTTCAAAAAATACGCCAACAATACAAAACACACACACAGCAACAAAAAAAATAAATAAAAAGTTCTACTCAAGGAAAAAAGTTAAACGAAACGAAATAATTTAATGCACAACAACAACATATTTATTGAGTCAAACGGAGAGTTTCTTTCATTCCTTATGTTCGTTTTTTCATATGTTTTATTGGTTTTTTTTATTTACTACCACACTTTCTTTTTCTATGTGTTTGAAAGTTTGCTATGTCCTTTGCATTATCAACCTTGAACGAATTTGTTGTTGTTGTTGGTATTCCATTATGCTCTTGTTTGTGTTGATTTGTGTTGAGCACAAGCAACGCAAAAAACAAAAATAAAAAAAACTCTCAAATTTTTTCTTTCTATTTCTCTTTTGAGATAAAAATATTGTCAATTATTTACGTTTGTTCTCTACTTTTTACAAACACATAGAAAGATATTTAAAAAAAATACTGAAAAAAAAACAAAACAATAAATAAAAACTAAAAAGAAAAAGTAAAATCAGAAAAAAACTAACGTGTGGAAAACACATTTAAATAAACAAATTTTTTTTTTCCTTTTTTTTAACTATAACTAAAGTTTGTTATAAAAGAGAGAGAGAGAGAGAGACAAAGAGAGATTAAGCAAGAACAACAAATGGAATTGAAATTAACAGCAATAACTATAAATAACAATTTCTCTACAAGCATCAGTAGTTTTTATTGCCTTTAGTAATTTTGCATTTGGATGTATCTGTGTATGTATATGTATATGTGTTCGTTAAAATAACTCTGGTGAATTATTTCTTTTATTATCTTCATTCTCTTTTCTTTATCTGTTTAACTGTTAATGACTATAAAAATGAAAAAGCACACACACACACATACACTCTCTCTCTCTCTGTCTCTTTATCTTTCTCTCACGATATTTTATTTTTATTTTCATTTGTGGTTGTTTTGTTAAAGGTAATCTCAACAAACATTGACATCAAATTTGAACGCATACATTGATAACAACGGTGTCTCATTTTAAAAAGATTTCGGGACTTCATTAAAAAATGGAGTTTAGAATTCAATAAAGAAAGGAAATAAAAAAAAAATGTCTATAACGGTAGGAAAATTATTTAGAAATTTTATGAACTTTTTAATTAATTTCCGAATACTAATACTAATACATAATTCGAAAAAAACTTAATTTTATCAAAACGGAAAATATGAAAATTACACAAAGGCTTGATTTCTATTGCCGCATGCATAGATATGATGAAATTTTAATAAAATTTTTTTATTTTTTTTTTGCAGTAACAAATACAATATAAGAATACTTGTGATTAAATTTTTTTATTTGGAACCGAATACTGTCCTGATGGGGTATCAAATAAAAATCTAAATACGTAGTAGCCTTAATAATAGAGAGTGGAGAGAACAGCATGTAAAACAGTTGTCAAGCAGTTTTTTACAAATAAAAATCAACCGTCGATCAGGGATACGTAAATTAAATTTTTCGCGATAATTTGTATTGTTGTAGATACTTACATATGACATACACAGTCACATACATTTTAATTCTGATTTCTTAAATAATGAATGTATAAAGTTACCCAAAGGTAACAATCATGAAGAGTTTACTCTTGAATGAATGCTCTACACAATGTAATGTACTGTGTAAAAAATTAGAAATTCATTCTTTACGACATTACAAAACATGGCAATAACCAAACGTCTTATACGTTTTTAGTTTATGATGACAGTAAGGCTAGAAAACTTTATACCATTTATCCATCACAAGATACAAGTGTTTTAGTCAGGAATTATGAAATATTATGCGAGATTAGTGTACAAAATCTTCGAAATAAAGATGAGGATTAAAAATTAAAATCTGAATTTCGTAAAATACAAAATCACCAATGTGCTCCGATGCCAATAAACAAACTCTTTATATTATATTGTATTTGCACTGATTGTTTTATTAAATGAGACCTTCTTTAAAAGAATTTGAATTAATTTCTTTTCTAATAAATGTTAAATCGCCTTTAAACTACAGATTGTATTGGATTTACACAACATCAGTTGCTATAATTCGTTATAAGTTGCTATACTTTACGTTATAAGTTCTCGGTTTTGCAATCTCCCAAAAGGAACCAAATAATGTGTCATTTTTTAAATATTTCATTGATTCTTAAGCATTGAATGTTGAAGTATATATGTATTTGTATTTTTGTTGTTGTTGTTTTTTTTTTTTTGCAAGTTTTCAAAGACCGTAACAATAAGGGCAATAATTTCGTCTAACAATCTAATGTGCTACCCACATATACATAAACAAATTGAGGATACATACGAGATGTTAAAAGTAATAATTTTTAATTTAATTTTATTAAAAAATTAAAAAAAAAGATTCGTTTATAATTTTTAAACACAAACACACGCACACACACACTCACACACATACACTTGAAAATTGAAATTTAACACCATTTGTCTTACAATAAGTTTCCGTTGTTTCTTTTTGTTAATTAAACTTTTATTTTTGTATTAAACATTAAATAAAAAAAAAAAAAAAACATTTTCAAACAGAAAAGCACCGACTCTCTAAGATATTTTGCAAGCAGTTTAAAGGTACAAAAAGTGGAGGTAAAATCATCGTATAATACAGATCACAATTTCATAAATTTCTTCAATTTCTTTTTCTTTTTTAATTATTAATCTTCCAATGCATTTTGATTGAACAATTTACACGTTTTTTTTTTTAAGCTTTAAATGAAAAAGATTATAATTTTTTGAAAATTCTTATTTTTATTCATTCTTTCGTTATTTCATTGTATTACAAAGGAAAAAAAAGGAAAGAAAGAAAAAAAAAAAGAAAAATTACAAAAAAAAAGAGCAAGAACTGTAGAAAATATTTCCAACGCCATACAAAAACACAAAGGACATTTTATGCATGCAGATATATACATATAAATATATATGCGTATGTATGTGTGTGTGTGAAGTACAAGTGAGCGTAAAATCAACAATATTAACGAAAAGAAAGAAAATATACAAAAGGAATAAGAAGAAGAAGAAGATAAAAGGAAATTTGTTAATATACGTTTGGCGGCTGCAAAGGAAACTCTACAAACACAGATAGTTTTCCTTGTCTAACTTATACAGTTTATACAGATAATGGGGTGCGTATATACACATACATACATACATATGTTAAACGGTGTCTGTATTAGCCAACTTTACACCAACGAATTTAATGATAAAGGAAATAAAAGGGTTCGTAGTGTTTCTCTTGTTGTTGTTGCTGTTGCTGGCTGTTATTGCCAATTCAACACTTTCAACCACGTTACTAACAGCTGCGCGTTCAAGTGTTTTCGTTTGAGAGAGCATCTATTTTATTTTATGCAGACATTGTGAAAGTGTGTGTGTGTGTGTAAGAAAGAGAGAGAGAAAGAGAGAGAATAAGAGTGATATAGGAGAGTACATTAGAAAATTGTACCTTAATAGAGAAAATGTTGACATGTGTAGAAGAGAATTAACAAAAAGTTTGTCTCTATGAAATTATATCCTGCTTTATTTTCATTTTCATGTTCATTTTCAATTTTATTTTGAATTTGTTTTATTGCCTATCCTAGCGTATGTTTTAAGGGCCGGGTTTATTAAAAATACAGAAACAGAAAGGCAGCCGAAAGAAAAATCAGACAAAACTTTTAATTTCATTTCATTTTGTTTTCCATTATTTTCTTCTTCTATCTCCGATGAGACTCATTTAGTGTACCGCATTCCATTTTGTTCCTTTAAATATTTAAAAGCCAAGAATGCTTGTTTGTGTGAGAGTGTGTTTATTGTTTGCATATTGTATACATGACTGGCTGGCTGGCTGGCAGCCTGAGTGCTGTAAAGAGTGTTTGTGGAGTGTCGAATTCCGTTTGATGTCCTTAAAATATCCTGTAATTTTGCATAGAAATTCTATAACGCTTATTTCTCTTGTCCATCTTTTATTTTATTTCTCAAGTACGTATAGTATGTGTATTAATAATTTCAGTTGTTGAGGAAATTCTTGTTTTCAATTTTCATTGAGATTTTTCTAAAACCAATTCATTTAAGACATTCTTTTTCTTTTCAGATTTTAGAATTTTTCTTGTATACAAAATTTGTGTGTGTGTGTATGTGTGTTCCTGTCGTTAATTAAAATGCAGGATTTTATTTTCTCTTTTTTTTTGTGCCACCTGTTCTCTCTTATTGGTTTTTATATATTTCCTTTCAAATTTAAAAAAAAGTTTAAATAATTCAAGTCTATTCGAGATTATATAAAATTTATGTTCAACCATCAATTGAATTTTTGAAGCCAAGGTTATTTTGTTAATAAGGTTTTCAACATATTGGCCACACTGTGATAATGAACGAATGAATATACATTATTAGCTGATGCTTTAATTTCGCTTATTTGTCGATATTGAATGCTTTTCAAAATAAATATTTAAGATTTCTCATTGAAACACAAACAGTGGATTCATTATGTGTGGCAACAGAAACATCAAGTGAATAGAATTTGTATGTTTTTTGAATACCAAAAATATACTGTTGAAGCGATGATCAAACTGCAGCGTGCTAAGATCGTTAAGAATGAAAGACAGATCTAATCCTGTGAAATGTATTACGTTCCTTGTAAGTTTCGCTAAAAAACATGTTTAATTTAATTGTGGTGCAACAAATTTATTTCCGACAAAACAAAACAGAGATGGAGTTACAATCAGACTGACTAGCACAGTTAAAACACCAGAAACTTGAATTGTTAACTGTATGCATCCATTAGCGGAAGAGTTATGAACGAATTTTCTGAAATTATTAATTGAAGGAAGGATACGATATATTAAGCAGATATATTGTAGAGACGAACACATTTAAAATACAACATATTTTACTATGGGCATAAACGTTGGATTTCAGGCATGCTATTACTTAGATTTAACATACATATGTATGTATATACACATAATTGGTCATTACAGCCCTTTAGTCAGGATTACGACCTAGCTTCTTATACCACTTATGTTGTGTGTGTTAATTTTATACATGAGTGGTGGGACCTACAGTTTAAAGTCGATTCCAAACGACAGATTGTTTGAGAAACTTTTCTTGGCAATTTTATTTGCTCTCATAGTTTATGCCAGAAATCGCCGAAGATATATTTTCTTCATATTTTTCGTTTTGATGGCTGGCCTGGGGTTTGAACCGTGGCCTTACGTCTAATAAGCCAACACACTACCTACTAGACTACGACGACTTAGATTTAACAACATATTATTAATTTATAACAATTACATTGAAGAAGTGCAGAGACAACTGCTGCCTTAGGTAGCTATTCTTCAATTCGTATTGCTATTCATTTTTGATAGACTTTTATTAAACTATGAACACAAACAGATGGGATTCATTAATTTGAAAGCTTTATAGGGTTGACCAAATGTTGCCACCTGAAGGTGGTAAATAAGCAAATTTGTTATTGACATATAGATGTATTAGATGAATAGTCTGCTTTAATAGAGCTTTTCATTACTCATTATGTTAATTTATACCCTTCATCACACAAATATTATGTCAATTATCGTATCGTAACGTAGCATGATTTGGTACAACATCTGTGAAGAGTACTTTTAGAATTCTGTAACACAAGTTTCTTGTTGAGTGCTACTACAGACAGGGATATGAGATCATGAATTTGTAAAAGAAATACAACATCATGGGCTATTGGTATTCAGTTATGAAGAACTAAAACTATCCAGCCTATGCCAAATGATTACACTTCCATTTACAAACCAACACGGGTTCAAAATTGTATAGTGTGAGCAATCCCTTCTGCTGTTAATTAAGGACATTCCAGAAAGTCAACAAGATTTTATCACTTTATTAGAAGCCATTAGATGCCATAAGATTCAAATTGAGGCAAACTTGTGCAGGAAAAGTAAATTTTTCAAAAACTAATTTCAAATTTTAATGACAGTTTACATGTTTGGTCTAATAAACAGATCCTATGTAGATACGAAAGAATTGTGTGAACATATAGTTATACACTATCTATCTCTCTCATTTTAAGTAAACGATATAATGCTATTGGCAATGACATATACACTTACACTCGCACTCATATTTAGTCTATTCCAAATATTTTCGATGAAAATTAACTGCTTAAGTCATGTTTACATATCGTAAATTTAATGAAAATAATGAAACTTAAACAACAACAATAACTAAATATACTGTACATATATGTATAATACAGACACACAAAACACAAACACTGACCATAGAATACCGAATAGAGAGAGGGAGAGAGAGAGAGAAAGTCAGCAGTAGTAACCGCGTTAGCAGTGTCATGTGGTTTTAGATCAGGGGTTAAGAAAAATTTTTGGTTGTGTATTAGTAAGTTAAAAAGATAAAATAAATTGAGAGCTTACAGTCATAGAACAATGTTAGTAATGTACAATATTTTAATTTTCATTTCATGAACAAACATTAAGTTATATGTACATCTTTGACTTAATAATTAGGTAATGTTTTTTAGATATTTGCTGGGTACTAATTCTGTTTCATAAATTTCCTCTCCTACTAATAACCAAGCTTTTAATTTTTCCAAAATCTTGATTTATGTATATAAAAAAGTTGTTCTATTTCCGTATTATCAAATTTATTTACTTGACTATTAAAATAATCAAAATGTGTTTTAAGAACATATAAGACTTTGAATTAAAAAAAAAAGAATATTTTAACATAAAATATTTCTTGAGTGTAAACCTAAGAAAAAAAAAATATAATAGCATCCGCTGACATGTGTGCTTGTCGCAGTCTGATCGACAACTAAACAAAAGAGCATAAGCAATATGTGTGAATTCTCTATGCACAATTGTGCTATGAAATGGTAATCTCTGTTTTAGATATTTTCGATCACCACATGCACATTACACATGCTGAAGAATTGTGGTCAGAACACTCTGTAACAACGAATGGGCCTTAAGAAATATTTATTTGTCGATAACAAAAATAAATTAAATGATTAAAGAAACTAAAATTAAGATGTGCTCCTCCTAACGCACATGTCCGCGTGCAATATTTTTGTATACAAAATAAATAGGAATGTAGAAAAGTCGAAGCAGTCTAGTAGGTACCGTGTTGACTTATTAGACGTGAGGTCATGGTTCAAATCCCAGGTCAGACGTCAAAACGAAAATATGGAGAGGAAAAATATTTCTTCGGCGACTACCTCTCAGCAGATATCTGGGAAAAACTCTGAGAGCAAATAAACCCGCCATGAAAAAGTTTCTCAAAATCTGTCGTTCGGAGTCGACGTTAAACTATAGGTCCTGCCATTCAAGTATAAAATTAAAACGCACAACATAAATAGTGTGAGAAACGAAAATATGGAGAGGAAAAATATTTCTTTGGCGACTACCTCTCAGCAGATATCTGGCAAAAACTCTGAGAGTAAATAAACCCGCCATGAAAAAGTTTCTCAAAATCTGTCGTTCGGAGTCGACGTTAAACTATAGGTCCCGCCATTCAAGTATAAAATTAAAACGCACAACATAAATAGTGTGAGAAACTAGGTCGTAATGCTGACTGAAGGGTTGTAATGGCCAATTATGAATTATGTTACGCTTTTAACAGTTAGTCTAAGAATACAATACACACAACATTTGCAACTCAGCAATCTTTACATGGGCGTATATGGTTATGATTATTGAAAAAAACGCGACGACATGCGACGATGATGTTGCTTAGCTTGGTGCTGACAAAGAGTGCATTTGTGCTAACAAGGAGTAGAATAGTGCGGTCGGTACAATAATATGTATAAAATGGAGGTTTTGTAACTAATTAAAGCGCGCAAAAACATTATAAAAATGAATAATTCATGTTGGAATAAAAGAGGTAACTCCGACATTTAATTGGCTTGGACCAATCAGTAAAAGTTACAAAATAAGCAGAATATACTCATCCCTGTCGTTAACAGGATATAGAAAGAAAAAAGCATAAATATTAGCATTTGAATTCCATACGTAAATAAACAAAAATGCTGTATTTGGGGAGCGTTAGAAAATGCATACAATTTCGAAAGTAACTTTTACCGTCTGTTCAGCATTTATAACTGGTGCTGCCGTTTAGCTTATTCAAGTGCACCTAAAAACAAGAAATTGATTTTCGTGAACAATTATCGCTTCGAAACCGAGTATTCAGAGTGAAAGTGTCACGGCATTTGCACTTTCTAGTTTTGATTTCTGTTTTTATAAGAATTCGTTAAAAAGAAATATTAAACGGGGATTCTAAGGTTACACATAAACTTTCTCACACCATATTGTTAATGCGAATATAAGGAAAGAAGACGAAGGAAACTGAACAGAAACAATATAAACGTGTTGTGTTTAACAATGCCAAAGAGAATGATAAAACAGTCACGATAAATGCCAATTGAAATGAAATGAAAAAAGGAAAGAAAGATTAAGGAAAACATAAACAAAAGAAAATAAATAAAGTGGAATATAAAATTGAGGAGCGAGAAAGAGAGAGAGAGAGAGAGAGAGAGAGAGAGAGAGAGATAGAGAGTGATTCAAGGTAAATTTATTGTTCTTAAACATGTACTAACATATGTATGTATGATGAGCATGAGTTAAATATACCATAATATTTTGCTACTGACCCCCTTTAAGAGTATTTTCTTAAAAATTAGAAAACACACACACAAAACAAAATTTAAGAAGAAATACAAAAATAGAGGTAGAAATTCGAATAGAAAAAAAATGTGTTGAAATATTACTGGCTCGATGAGTGAGTGTTTACTCCTTATGTAGATAAAGTTTAAGTTTGGAATTTTTATTTTCGTCCGATTTGAAAGTGTTAAATGCACCTGCCTTAAATATTTTAAAGCAATTGGTCGGTAGTTAAATCTGTATGTGGATGTTTTCTCTTTGCTTTTGGTAAATGAAAATAAACAACCATTTGTGCACATAAATACAATTTTTGGTGGAACTAGAACAATTCATTGCCCTTTATAGCAGCTATTCATGAGTAAGAGTATGAATATGAGTGTAAGTAATAAAATATCAATACAGGTAATGTGTAGAAGATATGAGATGTTTGGCAGTATAAGAAATATAAATACCATCCTTTATTACTAGCGCGATCAATGCAAATTAGTTGAATTCGTTTCCAAGGATACGTATGTTCGATCAAACAAAACTTTAGGCAAATCCAACGAATTCTGAACATATATTTTCTCTCATTCTTGTTGCCTACATTAAGTAATAGATTTTTGTAAAATGTCTGCTTTTAGGAGTAAATATTTACACACACATCCGTGCGTTCACCCTGCATAAAATATTGAAGAATGTGAGATAATCTAACGTAAAGTATTAGTGTGTATATCCCTTTGTATCATCTGTTAATACTTAAATAACCGACTGCTTTTTTTTTTTTTTTTTTTTTGAACACCATACAAATATTTTTGACTGAATGTATGAATGCCTGAAACACTGCCAATCCGTATTCGTAGTGTATATGTATACATATGTATACATATACCAACTATATGAGAGGAAGTTGCCGAAGAAATACATTTTAATATTTCGCCATATTCGAAATGTCTGACCTGGGGTTTGTACCGTGACCTCACCTATAATAAGCTTGACTACCGCAACTCACCCAATTATATAATCAAGAAAAGTTTAAATTCGTTTTTTAGTCATTCCTTAATGTTGAATTAAAAAACCCCTTCCTTTCCTTGTCGCTTTTACTGTACCATGTGATTTTCAATGTCACTGGGATCAGTTTCCAATAACTTAAAGAAAAGAAAAAAACACAAACCTGAAAGGGAAGAATATCATCAAGACAAAGAATTGTTTTATTATGAACAGAAATTTTAGATGAAACCATTACAAACGATTATTATTTTGAATATTAAAATTTCTGTCTTGTTGGTTAAAAAAAATCAGCACATTACCTACTTCTACCGCTTATGCGTATGAGTAATATTCTGATGTATAATACGAATTAATTATTACTCATACGCTCGGGTTATCATTAAAATGAGAGCTTCTTCAAACAATTGTCCAAAAACTTTTTTCTTTTACAAGGATATTCAATAACAACAAAAAAAAATAATTAAAAATATTGTAACTGTTAAGGACATCCTCGACAAAGTTTTCTTCAATTCTTTGTTTTGTTTTTTTTGTTTTTTTGCTTCAATAAAAATCACTTTTCAAACATGTTTTGTACGAAACAGACAATTTGTATTTGCTAATCATAACGATGTCATAAATTTCGAAACATACACACTCATACACACACACACATACATATATATACTAAATTCCAAAAAAAAAAAAAAAGTTTGCCTGCAGTTGAACTTCTACACACATTCATACACAATGTTATGTAAAAAAGGAAGAAGAAAATAAATCCTTAGTTTGCACATGCCATCAGACAGTGAGTATAGTGTATATAATGTGGGCTAAAACAAATTCAAACGCAAACAAAAAAAAAAAAAACAAAAAAAAAACATTTACTATGATACTTGACTTTTTTCACATCATTTTTGTTTTTTATTCTTTGTTTTTGCAGGTTCTAAAACTGAGCAAGAAAAAAAAACTGAAAGGAAAAAATAAAAAGCAAAAAAAACAAAACATGGAGAAGCATTTTAAATGCTTCATTGTATATCGTATGAGTGTTTTATTTTAGAAAAGCACGTTTTTAAGCTCAAGCATTTAAATTTTTGTGTTCAACATAGTTGTTGTTGATGTTATTTTATATACAATTGTACTGAGATGTAATGTGATGTGACGAGGTGATGTTGTTGACAGTTAAGCAAATGCTAAAAAAGTCAAACTAACACACACACATACATACACACAACATCACACCATACAATACTTTCATGCCCATGCATGTACACAGCGATATTAAAAATCTGTACCATATTTGCTTCTAACTATGAGAATATATATGTATGTATGTATATACATATGCATTTGTATGACAATCATGAATACACATAGTGAAATTGTAAAAAAACAGTTAAAAAAGAATATTTTAATGTAAAAAATATAAAGAATTCCGTTTCTGTGTGTGTGTGTGTGTGTGTAATACACAGTCTGTAACGTAGTAATGCTCAATTCAAGAGCAGTAATAAACAGTTATAACGGTATTGTTTTCTTTTTTTTTTGTCTAAAAGTATGTTTCGTTTGCAGATGACATTATTTTTTGTTATTGATTTTAAAGCAATTTTATTCAAGTTAATAAAAATAGCAAATATTTCTGCAGGTAAACAAAGGGTTTTTCTCTTAATGTATTATTCACAGCTTTTTTTGTATTTTTTTTTTTTGTTTTTACTGAAAATGGATGAAATTCAGAAGCAGGATATTATGGAGCTCTGATTATTCAAGTTTTTTTTTTATTAAGGCCACCTCATTATATCTTGTTATAAGGAGATGGAGGTTTCTGACGGCCAATTTTCTGACATCTTTGACCGATTTCACTAATACAAAGATGGCTGCAATTGATTGTGGTATACCAAAGGACCTAAATGCTGGCTTACTCATATGTACCAGCGTGTAAAAATGATGAAATTTTTTTTCATCTCCTACCACATTCCATATCTTCTTTAATAGACAACAATGCCGCATTAAAGTTTTTAAGGGCGCCAATTCTTTATTATACAAAGGACTGATAATTGACTGGAATTATAATGCTTGATTGAAACGATTAGGAATTTTTTGCAACCATATATACTGTTTAATTATATATACTGATTAATTATTCACATTCTTTTCGTCAGGATTATAACCTAGCTTCTCACACCACCCATGTTATGTGCGTGTTAATTTTGTTCATGATTGGCAGGCGTACAGTTTAAAATCGACTCTGAACGAGAGATTTTTGAGAAACTTTTCATGACAATTTTGTTTTTCTATCAGAGTTGTATGTCAAAAGACCACTGACGACAAGTCGCCATAAGAAATATTGTTTCATACTTCTTTTTATTCGAAACGTCTGAGATGGGTTTCAACCACGTGCTCGCATTGAATTGGCCAATACAGTACCTAAGTCGAAACTGATACTTTTTCTACACTGGCTTGGTTCTTTTCTAAAAAAAATTGAGAAAGTGCTTTAGAAATTTTTTTGTGAAATTAAAGCCTAAGTTCAAAAATGATAATGAAAGTTTTATTTTTTAATATTTAGGCGCTTATTTAAAATAGTAAGGGTTCTTAATTTCAGCCGCGGTCAATATGTTTTTATGAACAACTTTTTAAAAAACATTTTTAGAGATATGGACAATATTTACGTGAAATATTAAGTTTTGTTATTAGAATATGATGCCATAAATAACTGAAATGGACCAAAGTTGTCTAAGTCTGTTATTGCATTTAGGATTGAACAACAAACCAAATGCAGATCACAGCGAATAGATAAGAATTTATGACGATTTTCTCGAATGTTTAAAGACTTGTTTGTATATGAAATTATTTTGAACGATAAATATGCGAAATTCTTGATGGTTTCAATATTTCCGCTCAAAAAACTTCAATTTGCATTCTTCTTTATTGTTTAACATATTCCTTAAGCCTTTCCTTTGTATAAAAAGTGTCTTAAAACAGTGCTGTACGCTGTGCTATTTCATTATGCACAACTACATGGTGAGTAAATGTGTGTATGTATGTGTGAGTGTGTTTCAATGTGTGCGCCTGAGTTGTATTTTATTAATTTTCAGTTGTTGGTTGGATGGTTGCACTGTTTCGATGGTATTTGGTATAGGTGTATGTGTGTGTGTTTATGTGTTTGTATGTATAGAAAATAGAATATGGAATTATAGTATTTTGTATATACACAAACATTAACACCAACACTAACAAAAGTAAAATTAACGACAAGAACAACAATAATAACAATAAAAAATAATAATGAAACACGATAAAAAAAAACAGTGAAAAATTCAGTGAGAAAATTTCATGTATAAATGTGTGTGTATGTATATGTGTATAATATATTTATTATATGTTAAGGATGCTGATATTATTATTATTATTATTCAAGTTGCTATTGTTGTTGTAGTGTGCTATTTCTATTGCTATGGTTGTGGATGGCCTGTTGTTATTATTTGTGTTGTTGTTGATGTTGTTGTTGACTTGTTTGGTTCGTCGGTTGGTTGGTTGGTTGCTTGTTTCGCGTGTGAAATTGCCTTTGGAATGTCCTTAAGAAGGACAGGTTTAGAAATCATTTCACTTACACACAAGCATCTACATTTCTACATACCTACACACCTACATACATACATACATAAATAGATGAATAAATATCGTCAAATCAAAAAGTAAACGAAAGAATCAAACGTTTTCCAACGAATACAAACAAATAAAAATTACCAAAAATTTTTTTAAAAACGAATCAAAAAAAAAACGAAAATTTTCATTTAAGAAAAGCAATTTCCACGCAAAAAAACCTACAATATGTTTGATTTGATTTGTTTCTTTTGTTTCGAGGATATATTTTGTATTTTTGTTTGTTATCTTTTATGATATTTCTGTTGTTTTTTGTTATTCGTAGAGATTTTTTCTCTTTTTTTGGATTTAATTTGATTAAAGCATTTATTTGTTCAAATTTGTTTTTAATTATTTTTATAACGGTATAAATAACTTTTGTTAATTTATTTTCAATTTGAACGATAGCAGTATGGTATGTACATATATTGTTGATAACAGTGTTGTATTTTATTTTTTTTTTTTTTTTTTGATAGTGTTGGTTTGTTTATTTGGTTGTTGTTTGTTGGTTTGGATGATGATACATTTGTTGTAGAGAGTAGAGTCGTCTTGTCGTGTGATATGTCAAGGTTAAGTAGCAGCCAACGAGAGTAGAGTTAAAAAAAATTTACACACATACAAAAAATATGGCCAGAAATTCTAACTCGCGCACTATATATAGAATTTATGTGTAAAAATTTTATATTATTTTCATAACATTTTATTCTTTCAATTTAATTTTGTTGTTTTCTTCTTTTTTTTTATAAACAAAAAATTTTGATTTTCATTAAATTATTTCTGGTCATTTTAATTGGCATTATCGTATCATTTCATTTCATTTTATTTAATTAAACATTTTTATTTTTTTTTTCGAACATAAATTCACTTTATCTCACGTAAATACTATTTTTCAAAGCCATTTCTATATAGATATTCAATACAAATATATGTACATGTATATATAAAAAAAATTCTTTTTCTTTTGGGGGTTTTTTCTTTTTATTTATCTTTTTTGATATTTAATTTTTTTAATTTTAACATTTTACTTTCTGTTGACAATTGATATCTTTTGTATTGTATTATTATTTTTTTTTTTTTTTTGCTTTTAATTTGGCTGTGTAATAATATTAAGTCCTCTTATTTTTGTATATTTTTTGAATCACTAAAAGCATCCATCCGCTGACCGTGCCATTTCAGTTTAACGCTCTTCGCATTACTTTTGCATTTACGTTGATACTGTGTTTTTCCTTTTCAGCTGCTTTTCGAAACTGTAGAAAACAGCCGATTAACAATAGCAACAAACAGATGCTGCAGCAGCTAAAGCAAGAACAACAAATTTACTCTCATTTCTCATTATAAACACACACTGAATTTTTTCAACAATTAAGAAAAAAAAAAAAAAATTACATACTCACGCACACCATTGAAAAAGAAACAAAAACACACTCTCAGTGTGTGTGTGTGTGAAAGAGAGAGAGAGAGAGAGAAAAAGTGTATGTGTGTGTTTGTGTGAGTGCGTGTTTCAATTTCAAAACATTTCATTAACAACACACTGACAATAGAAACGTTACATGGAGATTATCATCTCTGGAAATGAATGTTTGCTTCCAGTAGACACTTCCATTTGTCAAACAGATTTTCAAACTGTTCTTCTTCTTCTTGCGAGCATCTCTTCTTCCATCTGTTTCCTTATCAATTTTGACAGTCTCTCTTGTCCATAATCTTTATTCGTTCTGTTGTTTTTATTTTTCCATTCGTTTACCCAACCAACCGTACACAAGACACAACCACAGTGTTGGTTCTAAAACACAATAAAAATTGATGCTGCTGCTGACTTTTTTTTTCAATTTTTATTTGAATTTTTATTTCTATTTTGATTGTTTTCCTTTCGATTTTCAATTACATTTCATATTATTTATAAATTTATACATTTTAATTTTAACTTTTACACTAAAATACGTTTCTTTCCCTCACTCTCTCTGGTTTTTTTTTAATGATATTTTATGCGTATCTCTTGATGAATTTTACTGAATCTCTTGGCGGTTTTGATTGTTTTTGCTTTTGCGTTTGGCTGTTTGAATTTAAATTATTTTTGATTGTCAATGTCATGTTTTTTGCGTTTGCACTTAAAATTTTATTTTGAAATTTTATAAACATTTATTTTATTTTATTTGTATTACATTTGTTTTTTGTTTATAGTAAGTAGATACACGTTGTTATTGTATTTGTTTTTCTAGGGCACCATCAACCATCAAATTGATGAATTGAATTTTGTTTACTTTTTGTATACGAAAAAAACCAACGTTTAATGACCTTGAGCATTTTGTTTTCATTGGTATTGTTGTTATTGTTATTGTTTTTGTTTTTCATCGTAAATAATTAAAGACTTTACTTTACAGAAACATTAAAAATTTGAAATTTGTTTACTTAATAAAAATTGCACATTTCTCTGTACGTACATACTTTTTACATATGTATGTATGTACACAATATGTTATTTATTTATCATTTACATTTCCATACCTTTCAAACCAACTTCAAGTATTTCATTATTATCATTCAAGTAAAAATTTGAATAATTCAGAGCTCAATAGCATTTTATGAATGAAACTAGATAGTTGCTAAGGCCCTTTGTTTGTAGGATGTAGAGATTTTTCGTAATTTTACGAACTATGGCGATCAGATCAATTTAAATAATTTTTATTTAATTTTACGATGAAATTTCTGTAAATAATTCAAAGAATGAAAACAAGTTTGTATTATTCTCGACAAATTGCTTTTCATTTAAAATTATGATGAAAATTGTCAATTCTTTCTGCAGTGCCTATGCAGACATTTCTGAATTTGTTATCTTAGGGGGAAAGCAGCCTGTTGCTAGGCAATGCTATCTATCGAAAAGGTCTAGTATTTGTTTGTTTGTTAAATTCAAGCTTAGGGGCTCATTATTATTATCAACTGTAGTATACTGCTCGAGGTGATATGCCTCTTCTTATTATACTTCTATTATAATCTTATATATAAAAATGAATGTGTGTTTGATTGTATGTTTGTATGTTTGAAGTTTATAGACGACTAAACGGCTGAACCGATTTTCTTGAAATTTTCACAGTATCTTCCTGTATGTCTGGAAGGAGTTATAGGCTACTTTTTATGTTGATATTCCAAATGAGCGAGGGGCCATGCCCATGTATACTACATACTACATACTTAATATTTAATTGCATTTGAAATATATTACTCATACGCATAGTTACCCCTAAAGTATGCTATCTATGATTCCTGATGTATGAAACCAAAGAAAATAAAGTATAAAGAATGTGAATTTTGGTATATTTTGGAATATTTTTCAAAAATATTTCACGACGCGGGAGGAAAGATAGAAGGGAAACATAAAGAAACCAAGAGCGTAACAATGTTCTCAATTGTTCTCATCGTGCGTTTTTGTTGTTTGACTAATTTTTTATTTATTCTTCTGAAACAGTGTTGCCACGAAAAAAATTTTGTAACCAACATTTGTGAAAAAATCACCAAATAAGAAAATATATAATAAATATATAATGTGTCAATTTTGAGCGGGACAAAGTTCGCCGGATCAGCTAGTGTATAATATTATTACATAACGTTCCGTTATGTTTCGTAAACGTTTTGGCTAATTCTAACTTTATACCCGGCATTAAGTACTGTAGTACAGGTGATAACTGGTTATGGTCTGAGGGTAACACATACGATGGATCTGATATATACAATACAATACAAAAATATAACTGAACTAAGAATTCAATGTGGCACAGTACAATTCACTTTGTTATGTAACCGTTGGGAAAGCCTTTTCAAAACTGGCACCACGTTTCTAGCACGATACTGACTGTTTATATGCAATCGTCAATAGACTTATTAGACCATTAAGGGGGTAAAGAAGCGTTTGAGAACTTATATAACAGACAAAATGACTCAGAATTTATATATAGCAAATATATTTATTTAAAGCGACCACTTCCATAAGGTCATGCTATGATTTAAAATTATTTTCTTTTTATATTCATGCCCACATGGACTATATAGCGGATGTTGAACGTAGAGTTAGGTGGGAGATATTGCGAACGATAACTTCTCCTTCAATTACCGTAACGCTCTGCAAAGCTAGAATTAGCCAAACGTTTACGAAACGTACATTTGCTTTTAGCAAAGGAAAATTAATGGAAATGCTTACCGAAATTACATTCTTGTTCGGTAATCGCTCTCATTGCTTTTCATATTCTAAAAACGAACATACGTTCCGTTATGTTTCGTAAACGTTTTGGCTAATTCTAACTTTATACCCAGCATTAAGTACTGTAGTACAGGTGATAACTGGTTATGGTCTGAGGGTAACACATACGATGGATCTGATATAGAAAGAAGTCAATACGATTTAGAAGAAAAAAAGATGAATGATTTAGCCAAATACTCTGGTAATATCAACTTCTGCCTGCTATAAGTAAGTTATTAGGAAAAATCACGGAAGTTAGAGGTTATTTTTCTTGAGAAACATACATAATTGGCCATTACAACCCTTCAGTCAGGATTACGGACTAGCTTCTCAACACCACTCATGTTGTGTGCGTTAATTTTATACATAAGTGGCGGGACCTACAGTTTAAAGTCGACTCCGAACGACAGATTTTTTTTGAGAAGCTTTTCATGGCAATTTTTACTCTCAGAGTTTTTGCCAGAAATCTGCTGAGAGGAAGTCGCCGAAGAAATATTTTCGTTTTGATGTCTGACCTGGGATTCGAACTCGGGCCTTTCGTCTAATAAGCCAACACACTACCTACTAGACCACGGCGACTTCTTGAGAAAATTGTTTCTAAAAACAAGAACTTTGTTAAGCAGGCTTTATAAAAAAGTAGCATCAGGCTTTAGAATGTAAATAAAATAAAAAACCATTTTGAATTGAATCCGATTCGATAGATCGATTTAAATACTTAGAATATCGTATCGTATTAGAAAATTTCCAAATAATTGACATGGCTTTTGCGAATGAAATACGTATGTATGTATGTATGTAAGAATTTATAATAATTTGTACTCGTAAAAGTTCTGTGATGTCATAAAAAATAAAACTTAAATAAACGTTATACAGTGATACAGCAAATGTGCAAGAAAGTAGGAAAACAAAAAAGAAGAAGAACACACAGCAAAATAATTTCATTGAAATGTTTTTCAAGGTTTCAATAATAAAAATAAAATATTTCCTTGAAAAGGATTTTCATTCATTGATGCTGAATTAGTTTCGTTCGTTCTTTCTTCTTCATCTCTATATACACTGCGTTTCGTTTAATTCCATTTGCTCACATATTATTGTTGCTATTGGTGTCGGTGACGTTGATGCCGATATTATCGTTTAAGGACATTTATTCCAGTTGTCAGTTTGACACTTCCAGCGATGGCATATGACAGACTATAACAACACATGCTACTTACTGCTTGTACCACACACCAGTTGTTCGAAATGTTCTAAATTTGCATCACCTTATAGTGAAAGCTTAACGTAAACATTTAAGTTCTTCGAGTGAAGCTGCAATCATATAGATGGCGCTCCAGAACAACTGTTCTACAGCTGTTATACACAATTGTTAAACAGGACAAGCTTCTGTAGCATTCTATTTACACTGTTATAAATAACATAAGGATTTGAGGAGAAGACGATAACAAAAGAGAAAAGCTTTGCGAAAATCAAAATCAAAATAAAAAACAAAACAAATTTTTACCCATTTTCATTTGCCGCAACAAATAAGATGAAAAGATAACACAGTTAAAGATAATAAAGCACAAAACAAAACAAAATGAAATAACCAGCAACCAACAACAATCACTATACATAGGCAATATGTACATACACATATGTAGGTTGGAAGAGAGAGAGAGAGAGAGAGAGCAATAGAGTGGAAAACAAAAACAAAACAAATAAGAGAAAAATTCATACTAAAATAACGTGTTTAAGTAAAATTACTTGTTTTATGTGCATACAATGTACATACATACATATGTAAACAAATCAATGCGGCTAGAGGAAATTTATGTGTGTGTGTGTGTGTGTGTGTGAGTATGAATAATATATGTATTAAACATGTAAAGATGAGTAAATACATAAAAGTATTTGTGTGAGTGAGGGCATACCGTTTTTATTTTATTTTCCTACATACATACACGTTCATACATACATACACGTGCTTAGTATGGAATTCTGTGTGTTGCTGTAAGGTTAAAAACAACAACAACAACTGCAAAAGTGTGTTTAAAAAACATAACAAAACAGAATGCGAAATTATTGTATAGAGAGAGAGAGAGTAGCATAACTTTTCACACGCTCGCAATTGTAATTTTTAATTTTTATTTTCATGACTATAAAATCAGATCAAACAAAATGCCTCACGATGAAAATTAATTAATGCCCTACATTGTTAATATATCGGATGTATTGTGTTCATCAGACATTGTCGTATGCTGATGATTATTCATCTTGATTCTTGTAGAACAAAATCTTATCCAAAAATGACATCATAAAAGCGATATCTGACAGACAACATAATCATTGATACGCAGCTAAACACTTTTTTTTCGCGGCACGGTAATGAGATTTTCTTTCATACGTATTACATACGGGGCGATATGCTCATTTTATTTAAATGATTTCTTCTATATCCAATACAAGTTATAAAGTGACTGAATAGTTACTGTTCCTATAAATCGGGTATGATCAACATATTAAATTAGTCTGGGTAATAGTGGATTAGAATAGGATGAATGAACAAATTAATATGTACTGCAAAGGCAAACTGATACATAGTACATATGATACACATATCAGAGATTAGCAATAAATCGTTTTTTCGCTACTCATAAGCACTCATGAAATTTGGAATATAACTGAGTCAACAATATTGAACTTTAACTATTTATTCCTATTCATTCATACTCACTACAACGTTGATTTATAAATACAGGTTGCAATCAGTATGCATACAACGTTGACATTATACTCATACCATTCGAAATATGGTTGATGCATAAGACTACTCATAAGATTACACTTTATTTTCTTATTTTCTGATTCGTGTATATGTTGAGTTATGAAAAGTCGAAATCAATAACTTCATACGTATTGTGAAGTATGAATACAATGAGTACTACAAACTTTAAATATGAGTAGAGGGGTTCCATGATATTAAAAGAAATATGAATGCGTATAAGTATCAGAAATTATGAGTATGATTCGTTTCTACTCATCTTTTTGAATACTCATTGCTGATCTCTGAAACATATGTATGTATGTATTGAATATCAATTTTAGAACAGAATATATACAAACTGGGTGTATAAACCGATAATATAAACCGAATATATTACTTCTATATTTTGAATTTAATTCAGGGCCCCTCCCTTCTAAACTTTCATTTGACTGCCGTTCTCTTAAAAAATTTATGTTAATTTGTTGAATGAATGAATCACACATTCATTGTAGTAGGTAACTTTAAGAGGGTTTAAACTCAAATGTATGTGCATACATATTCAACGGTCGTAGATCAAATCATGTGCAGCCAATAACAATTTATTAACCAAAGTACATTTGGGATGCATAGATTACAATGTGTTATGTGTATGTGGTGGTGCAAGTGCACATCATCATCATAATCAACCTTGAGTATAAACTGTTATCAATGAACAGCAACATCGTAATGCAAAAAAAAAAAATTATGACACACCAACTGGCAAATAAACAGTTTTTCATTTAAATCCTTTCCGCACAGCGTTGTTTGAGGGTTGCCGATAATCAAAAAATCACACATTGGCATCATTAGGTCAACATTTTCATAGGAATTTTGTTTATTTTATGTGCCTGATGTTCTCTTTGGCGTATCTGCGTAGGGCTAAATGGAATTTAATGAAAAATTTATTTAAAGAGTACCATAAACGTGCATTTGCTTATGTTCAAAAGTCGACATAATAAACTCTTCTCTCTCTTGCCATATATAAACGATGGCACAATATCTGCAATATGCTTTGTGCACTAAAATCGATTTCTTTCTACTATTCTGATGAGAAGTTTATACAGATATTTGAGGTGCGTTTTTCTTTATTGCTAGATAAAGCTAGAGAAACTTTAAATATTTTTGATGAGAAATAAAATGAAAATTGTTTCTTATACTCAACGGAAATATGTATGTATTTGTTGCATAATTATTGTCATTTAAATAAAGTAGGAAATACATGGAATCAATCCGTTTTAAATTCTTTTAAGTTTTCAGTCTCAAGAGATTGCTTTTTTTACATACACATTTTGTACGATTCCTAATAGCCTCCCATACATACATACATAATGATGATGATGATGATGGTTATTGCCATTATTATGATGGCATTAAAAGTTATAATCCTTTGACCAAATAATACTAATAAACGTATGAGACAGATGAGTAAAAACTGAATATGTATGTATGAACAAATGAATTTAATTGCTGCAGTATACATATGATGGTAGATTACATAGAAATTTATCCCTGTAGACAAATCTCAACAATAAAGACTAAGAAAAAAGAGATTAAATTGTTTAAAATTTATAAGAAATTACGATTTATATTTTCATTAAAGAGATCAATTCAGTGCACTTACATATGTACATATATGATAAGCATACGATTACGCTTTTGAGATTAAAAATCTCAAGAGTTGAATTTTTCATTTGAATTTCGAATTCGTTAATTCATACAACAATATGTACATTTTCCTTAGGTAGTGAGAGGAAAAGAGACTAAACAATTCGATTTCATTAATCCAAAAGATGCCCATCAATGCAGAGTACAGCAGCATAAGGACCAAAAAACTATGAGATTAAGGGCAAACAATAACAAATAATTTGTTTCATATGTCATCTCAAATTCTGACGATCATGTCTGGAAGCAGTGTCTGAAATCCGAAATCTAAATGGATTCTTAGAAAATATGTATGTTGCCAGTTATAGCCTGAACTAGGATATTTAAAAAAAATAAAAAAAAATAAAGGCGTTTTGAAATTTTTTTTCTATTTTGGCCTATTTTTTCTATCTTAATTGTTTAATGAAATTATTAACTATCGACGGATAAAAATATTCTACCTCCGCCTAAAACTAATCATCCAAGAAATATTGTCTCCAAATTTCTGTGAAATAGGTCAAGTAGTTTTTGTTAAAAAGTGGTCGCCAGGAAGTAATTTCGAGAAAAACGTATTTAAATTGCATGCACCTGGACGCCTTGTAGCATTTTGCATTTTCTGCTTCTTTTCGTATCGTTTGAGGGAAAATAAGATTTCAACCTTAATTGCGTGGCTCTAAAGCACAGATCAGCAATGAAGCGTTTTTCGCGATTCATAAGCACTCATGTAATTTTGAATATAAGTGAGTTAATAATATTGAAATTTAACTATACACTCTGATTCATTCATACTCACTACAACATTGATTTATAAATACACGTTGCAATAAATATGCGTACAACGTTGACATCAAACTCATACCATTCGAAATATGTTTGATTCATAAGCCTACTCATTTAGGTTCATAACTTTAGAAAAATACTTACAGTACTTATAAATGATTTCGTTCATCAAAATTTATAGTCTTAGTTGTTAGGCATTTATAAAAAAAGAAAAAAGACACATAAGCAAAAAAGACAGAGCAGCAAGCGGCGCAAACATACAACCTTCTAATGAATAGGTTAGTATGCGATTCATACTTACTTTGTAATTCTTGTATATGCTGAGTTAAGGAGAGTCGAGTCAACAAAATCATACGCGTTCGGAAATATAAATATGATGAGTACTTCAAAAATTGAATATGAGTAGAGGTTCCATGATATTGAAATAAGTATGAAGGTTATAAGTATCAGAAATTATGAGTATGATTCGATTTACTCATCTTTTTGAATACTCATTGCTGATCTCTGCTCTAAAGCAATTAAAAACCGTGAACAAATTGTCTTTTTGAAAATTAGAAAGTATACTAACCACTTAAAGTGGAGCGTTAACTGTTAACACTTTCCAATTTCGCAATAAATTTGTTACAAGTCTGATCGGAATCTGATGGCCAAAATGAAATCTAAACAATAAAAAAAATTAAATACGAATTCTTAAAACAAGTTTTAAGTAGTGACAAATCGTCAATAATTCTAAATTTTTTATGTATTTATGTTGATGTAACCATAATTCTACATGCATTTAAAACTATTGAATCAATATTTAACTACCCTGAGAGTAGGTTATAAGTTTTCGATGATTATGAATTACACATTTTGTATGTTTTTTTCCAAAGTATTTATCCAAACACAGTGTAACCTTCGACACGAAATGTAAGGGGGAAAAAAAGGAAACTATTTTCGCCATCATCGTACAAAAATAGAAGAGAGAACTTTATTGGCCGTACAGCAAATATACTGTTTTTTCTTAACTTCAATCGATTAAAAAAATAAAAGGAAGCCTTTATGGACTCTAAATTTTGCCGATATTTTTAGAATTGCTGATGGAATTTTCATTATTTATATTTATTTAAAGAGTGTTAGAACAACAACAACAATCGATTGTATATTCTTTTTTGTTTATAAACAAACTCCAGTCCTTTCTTTTATTTATCGTTTAATTTGTTTTTTGTATGTGTAAACTTTTAATTTTATTAAAGCATTAGTGATTGTGTTTGGGTCGGTGTGTGTGTGTGTAATATAATAATGTGACATGACGACAACATGCTGTGTGAATAAGTTCATACAAATTGTTCAAATTGCGAGTCAAAAGGAAAAGTAAAAAAAAATATTATTTACACCGTCTCTATATAGCAGGCTTATCCGGAGTATAAGTATATGTATGCGTGTGTGTAATGTATACGAATGTGTATTTTTCGTATCAATGTAAGCATATGTACATGTGAATGTATGTAAATCCAAGTGCCGGTGCAAGTGTAACGTTTACATAAAAATGTTCGTATCTGTGTGTGTGTGTGTAAATTATTGTATATGAGTGTAACTGCCAAGTCGAGTGTTGTGTGAGTGAATAAATAAAACATTAAAAACAAGTTCTTTTTGTTTTGTTTTTGTTTTTAAGTGTCATGTTTTACAATCGTAATATTTGTTTGGGGCACAGCAGTTGCAGCTGCAACAACAACAAAATGAAAGAATGCAACAAAATTTATATGATTTTTCCATTATTGTGCAGATAAAAAAAAAGCGAAAACATCGTTGCCAGATCCATTAGAACCTAAGAGAACAGAAAATTATGTTTTCCTTGCTTTTTGTAAAACATTACAGTGTCCATTTAAATATCCTTTATCATTTCCTGTTGTTTCTTCTTCTTGTCCTTTCTTGTTAAGTTATTAAACATTACTTGTATATGTATTACAAAAGAAAAGGAAAATAATTTGTATTTACTTAAGGGTTCACTTTAATGTGAATTCATGTGACTAATGGGAATACTTTTTGAGAACAAAAAACGCAGAAAGAAAAAGTGTATTTTCTTTTGTACGTCATGTTTTAAAAGTTTACTTTACTTGTACTTAGCGGCTCGATTAAAAATAGAAAACGATTTGTTGCCTTATATTCTCATGGATTTTTGGCAATGAATAGTTGGTTGTCAGTGTGAGCTGTTAGTTGCTTTCAAGATAAACTTTGCTTTATTGTTCAATCGATTTGACACTTCATAAAAACTTACTTAATTCATTGTCATTGCAACCATTTAGTCGGAATTATTTATTTTTATTTCATTTATTTATTTGATATTCTATACAACAACAACTATTGTCTTTAATTATAGTACAGAACTTGTATTATGTTTACAATTTGTAAATGAAATAAAAATTAAAATCAAACAATAAAAATAGATTGCGGCCTTGCTTCTCACACCACCCGTGCTTTGTGTGTTGATTTTTTCCACAAATAACGCTGACTTACAGTTAAAAGTCGACTTCGAACGACTTTCCGATTCTTGAGAAACTTTCCATGGCAATTTTATTTTACTCTCAGAGTTTTCTCTTTTAGAAATCTATTGAGAGAAAGTCGTTGAAATTTACTCTTTTTTTTCATTTCCTTCGAGATGTCTGACCTGGTTTGAACCGCAGTCTCACGTGTCTTTTCTTGTCTTTGCTAGTTCGGCAAATTCTGAAACCGACTTTGAATTTTAGTAGCCGTCTATTTATTAATTAAGTGTAAAAAAACCGTTTATAGGATACAATATGGTTCACTGAGAAAATTAGCAGCTTTTTCGAAAAGAAAGAAAATTGCAAAAGAACAGTATGGGCGTTCGAAATAATTTAAAACCGAAATAGTTTTATCAGTAAAACTGGGTATGTTAACGCGTTGTGAACTGGAAAAATTCTCATTCCCCAACAGCAGCAACAACAATAGCAATTCAAATCAATTAACAAGTTGATCAAATCATTGATTATTTTTTAACATGTGTATGCTTATGCCTAAAAGCTATCAGAAAATGTATGTACATGCTGGATGCACATACAGGACTAAGAGTATGAACGACGAGTTACGAAAAGTCAATTTTAAATAAACACGCATAAACATATGTATGTATGTTCACTCACATACACAAGTAGAGTAAGTGAACTCCAAGAGAAATCAGTTTATACTGTACAACGATTCTCCGATGTTATTGGGTGTTACAAGCATAAACTTAAATCAAAACTTATGAAAACACTCTGACCACTACAGTCACAAAAAATACTGCCACGTAAAGGCAGTATTGGTGGTTGGCATAAACAGATAAAAATAAAAAGAAAAACTTACTTTTTATTCTGAATTTTTCAATACTTTCTCCCTCTTTTTTTTCGTATACATATGTGATGTTAAATTTTAAATTGCCAATAAAGGCAAGCAAGGAGAAAATCCAAGAGAACGAAAGAGAGAGAGAGAGAGAGGCGGAGAGTGGTAGAAAACAGCAACCGGAATAATAAAAAATAAAGTGAATAAATGATACATGAAAAACAGGGCAAAAAAAAAAACAACAACAACAACGTAAACAGAAAATAAAAAATAAATGAAGTATTCGTTCGTTAACAGACATTGTGGAATCAAAACATCAGCCAACATCATGTAGTGCCATGATTTCGTTGTCCTTTATTATTATTGGCGCCTTATAATGATGCATTTTGTAAACGAAATAACCACAATTACAATAACAAAAATGAATACAAATCAGAAAAAAAAACAAAAACTTTTGGAAGTCAACAAACCAAGCCAACCGCCGTATTGTTCATCCGCGAATGCCACTACGGAAAATAAAGAGAAAAAAGGACCACAAATCCTCTCTCTCTCTCTCAACGTAATGCTGCTGTCGTCAAAAGAGGTCTTGTGGCGCCGTGTATACAACGCTAACAACAACAGCAACAATGAAAAAAAAAATATTTTTTAAGTTCAACGACGATAAATCTTCTTAGAAAACGTGGCATTTTTCTTTCCACATTCACTATCCAGTTTTTATTTGACATTTTTTTTATTTCCTTAATTTTTTGTGTCATTGTTTTTGGAATATATTTTAAAATCCTTTGATTTTAAAGGATTTATTTCAATATAATACATAATTTATATTTTTTTTTTGTGTTCTTAATTGTTCCTAAGTGTGTGATTTCGAAGATGCAAATTTTTGAAGGAATTTTGAATGATCAAATTGGCGTATAAATACGATTAGTATAGGATCGATTGTTTTTTTATTCGGGTTATGATAGTTTTGCAGATACATATTCCTTGAGAGATGACCTCCAGTTTGCCGTAATAACATTTAGGTGGCGAAGCTAATTTTAACTGAACTTTTTCTTGAGAATATTGGCTCTCGGTTTCTGGTGTTTGTTTATTGTGTGACTGTGTGATTTTGATTACATTTATGGTCAAATATCAACATATCAATTTTATAAGGAACAAATTCACCATATAAAGTTTCTCGAAAACCTGTCGTTCGGAGTCGACGTTAAACTGTAAGTCTCGCCACTCATGTATAATATTAACGCACACAACATAAGTGGTGCGAGAAACTAATCCTGACTGAAGGGTTGTAATGAATGTATGTATGTATGTAAATTCATCTAAAGTGCGGAAGAATCTGAAGTTCGTAATGTCTACTACTTCCAACAAGTCAATGAATCCAAACATGTTGTTGCTAAGTGCCTAACAAGGTACCCAGAGACTTAATTTCATTTGAAAGAACGGTTACCTAGTCACTAAACATCAAACATACATAAGTCAACTGAAAAACTTGCTCATGAGTGAATGGTGGAAAATATCAACAGAAAATCCATTCAATTCCAAAAAGGTTAAATCGTGTGCTTCTTAAGGGACATCTTACTAAAATTAATACCACTTGAGTATAACATTTTAAATCATGGGGCCTTTGAATTTTAAATTTACTTCTTTAGAGTAGGTTAACAGGTAGCTTGCTGTTCACAGGCAAGTTCACTTAGTGGGCATATGGAAATTAGGGAGCAATTTTAACTTACATATGTACATGTATGAAGGGATGCAAATACAGTATTTTGTTTGCATATCATCAAAAACACACAAACCAACTGGGTCATCAATTCAAGGCAATGAAGAATAATTGAATCATATGATAGATAAATAGTAGATATACATATACATACATATGTATGTCTATGTGAAGATCGTTAAAATACTGCATTAAATATATTGAACCACCACCACCACCATTCTCGGCGACATCACTTACTGTGAGTAAAAAACCAAGCTGCTCAGACGTAAAGTACAAAGAATACAAAACAACTAGATTTGTGATAAGCTCGTGAAAAATAAGACTGAAAATGTAATTTCCGTTTTACTTGATCTACAGTTTGGTTAATGTTTGCCTATAAAATTGATCACGAATGTCAAATTTAATACTTTACATGTGACACAAACTGTTTTTAGACTCCAAATCTTTAAAATATTATAATTTTACCTTTAATTAATTACAGACTGTTATTTTTTTTTTTGTTTGTTAATAATTACTACTTTAAGACAATTAAAGCCAAACAAATACAATCCAATTCTATTCATATTCATTGCATTGGCAAATATATTCATTGCATTGGTAAATATATTCAAAAGAAATTTAAAAAAAAATAATTCTGTGGAGAGTGGCTCATGTTTAATAAGGCCAAACGGACGATATATTCGTTCTTGTTTTTCATTTTATAATTGAGAAATTCAAAAGAAATTAAAACTAGAAGAAAACTTGTGTGTGTAAGTTTTCTTATCCTGATGCAGTCTCTTTAAAATATAAAAAAAATGAACGACGATGAGAACATTGTAAAACAGCGTTAAAAATTTCATTGAAAATATAACTGGAGCCATTGCTGCATACATACTATGTATGAAAGAAAAACAACAACAGCAACAAATAATAGGCAAAAAAAAAAATAATACATATTGCAAATAAAAAGAGAAAAAAATAAAATAAAATAAAAACTTTTCTTATTATTATTCCTTCTATAACGGTCTCAGTAAAAGCAGAAAACAAGAAGAAAAAGATAAAATGGAAAACGAAATACAATGTTTCTTTCTCTCTGGACTGTCTTTGGCACACTGCCAAATAACAGACGAGCGTAAAATAGCCAAGCACAGCTCAACAAGAGAAGAAGATTTTTCTGCAGTTCTGCCGACACAAACGAAAATAAAAACCGAAAAAAAACAAAAAAAAGAAAATAAAAGAATCTTACATTTGCTTATTTAAGGAAATGTACAAAAAAAAAAAAATGGAAGACAAACGAACAAGTGATAGAAAGAAGACCACCACTGAAAGAAAGGAGGTGCATGTAGGTGTGGTTTTGCGGAAGGGAAGCAGAGACCGTGACTGAGACCGAGAGGTATTCATTTGTACATTCATTTGTAATTATATTAAATACTCAGTATTATAGTGGCCCCTTTTCTTCTTCTACTCTCAAGTTAAACACACGACATACACACGTACATACATATAAACAAAGCCAGCGTTGTTGTTACTCTTTTAAATCCCTTTCGTTTCATTTCGTTTCGTTTCAATTTCTGTTTGGTGGGGATCTTTACATATTTTTAAAATGATAATCCTTATTTGACTAGTTGACTATACTAATGAAGAGATGGCAATGGTGAGAGGGTATGAGAGACCTGGTAGGATGGTAAGAAAAAATGTAAACAAACGTAACGTAACGTAACGTGATGTAACAGTTCTAGTCTTTCAAATGCAAATTTTAGGTTTTTCAAAATACGCTTCTTTTGACGCTTATTTATGGGCATTCTTGAAAATATTTGATACAAATGGATGAATAAGTCTGCCTGTGTGCATGTGTGTGTATTTAAATTAAATACTAAATTTTAATGATGGTGGATGGGGTAATAGTAAAGCTTACTTGTCCAACAAACAATAACATTCGCCTTCAAAATGTAAAAAGCAAAACAGAAGGCACTCGTAATTGTAGTCGTTCGTATGTAAGTTTGGGTTTTTGTGAGTCATAGAATTTAAGTCTAATAAATTTGGGATAGAGTTTCCTTTGAAGTTTGGACAACATATTGGAATACTTGTTTAGAATGTGATCTTCTCTTGGTGCAATGGTTTTGTAATTTGTTGCACTCAAAAGAGGTCTAACTGCACTGCACCGGAAAGATAATCGTAGTCAGTAAATTAAAGAACGTGCAGAAATTTTGAAGTCTAGTATATAGTGTATTGGCTTATTAGACGTGAGGCCTCGATTCAAGCCCCAGGTTAGATATCACAACGAAAATACGAAGAGAAAAAATATTTCTTCGGCGACTTCCTCTCAGCAGATTTCTGGGAAAAACCTTGAGAGCAAATAAAATTGCCATGGAAAGTTTTGAAAAAAAAATCACACGTTCGGAATCGACTTTAAACTGTGGGTCCAGCCGCTCATGTATAAAATTAACACACACCGAACATAAGTGGTGTGAGAAACTAGGTCGAAAATACTGACTGAAGGGTTGTAATGACTAATTATGTATGTATGTATTAGAGTGTCTATGCTAGAAAAAAATAGGTTTACAATTAGCCTTGTTTGTAGTTAATTTTAGTTTTTATTGTTTAACGAAACCTAATTATAATGCCTCTTAAAGAAGAAGTATTGAAGCTGCTTTCAATTTTATCATTTTAAATTTTTTATCTTTTTGTCTTTGGCCCAAATAACTTAACAAGTAACTCCTACGGATGGGATGCTTCTACTCCCCCAATATTTTATTTGTAATTTCTTCTTTTTTCATTTATTTGCTGAATTTTTTTCACTTAAAACATCATTACTTCCACATGAACAATAACTTAACTTGGCTATGAGCTGTGAGCTATGATGTATGGATGTGTGAGAGCTTTCACATTTTCTTTTTTTTTTTCTCTTTCATTTCCTACAAATATTTGTACATTCAACAAAATACACATACAAGCGCACACAGATCTAGTGATATATGAAGAATAAAAAAATCTACCGCAACAACTCTCAGGGATATTACGTGGAAAAATAAAAAATAATACTCATACACACACACACCTACAAACAATTACACAGTCATATACATATGTGGTATACACACATACACATGGCATGTAGATGTTTGTGTGTTAAATATTAAAATGTATGACGTTGGAAGTGGTAGTAGCCTTAAAACACTGTTTGCTATTGAAATTGGTACGCATTTACTGATTTTTCTGTTTAAAATGTTCAGAAGCAGAATCAGAAAGAAAGAAAAATTCATTTTTAGTTTTTAATTTAATATTGTCGAGTGTCCTTATTTAATAACACGTCAGTGTTAGTTAGTATTTATTTATTATTTGATATGAGCTATCTTTATAGGCAAAAAAAAAGAAAGAAAAAATAAGAGAAAAAGTTCGTAAAACATACAGCAAAGGAGAAAGCGCGTGCAAATACTTTAATCTGTCTGTAATGAGAATGTTACTCAGTTTGCACATCCCATCCATGCAATGGTACGTACTACGTACTATTATAGCTCCTTCACATTTCTGTTCACTTTTTCAGTATTTTTCTTTTTTTAAATATTCATTTCAATTGAAGAAATGCAAAAAAAAGCGGAAAATTTTTAATGAAAAATCTAGTATTAAATTAGGTTAATACGCTACATGCCGTTGATTGGAATGTTTACAAGATCAAGAGCTTTAAATAAAATCTTATGAAATTTAGTTTATAAATTTAACAGAAAAGTATTTCGAAAGATGCATCAATTTATTTACTCTACTCAATATGTTTTATTGAAAATTTAAATTGAAATTGATGTAAAAATAAGGAAAAAGAAACCAACCAATGACAATAATATGCTATAATGGCTAGTCCTGCTAATTACAGACTTTTTAATTGCATTTTTTATTTCTTTTGCCATTTTTTTCTGTTTTGCATACTTTCATAGGCCAAGGAATTTATTGACAATTTAATTCACAAATAGAAATTATTGAATGACTTTTGAAAGAGGAAAAATATTTCTGTATGCCAAATTATGTATTTTATTTAAAAGCAATAACAATAACTAATATTTTGTATTTGTAATTTGAAAATAATACTCCTCCTACCTTCATTTAAAAAGACTACATTAACAGCCAATATCATACAACACACTGTGCTATGTTAGAGAGCAAAAAAATAAATAAATAAATAAAAAATAAAACATTATTGTGAGCTTAGAAAAACCACATTTTAAAAATAGAAATGAAAATAACCGATACCAATAGACAAAGAGAAAAAAACCAACTAGTAAACGGTGGACTACTTAATTATCATGAAAATGTTAATGAGCAGAGTCATTAAAATAGAAGAAGAATTTTATAAAAAATAAAAAAAAAAAAAACTTTTTTAATTGAAGAAAATAAAGCAAAAGCCATTTGACAGAGAGCAGTATTATGTTTCAATTAATATTTCAATTTAATTGGTAAAAAGAAACAATTCCTTTCTCTTGTTTTTTTTTTTTATATTCGTAGAAGATTTGTTTACAATTCCCATATATTTTTAGACGGAACTCTGTCTTCTTAAGTTAGTTGTAAACATTTGCAATTTTTTGTTGTAAATTATTTAACTGGAAAACCTTTAAAGTTTAAATATGAAATTTTACAATAAATAAGGTGTTGTCCTTTAGAGAGTTATCCTTTTTTATTGTCAATTTGTTGTTATTTTATGTTTAGTGCGTTGTTGCCTCTTGTTTAAAGTTTTTTTCTTTGTAAATATCACGTGCTATTATTCCATAACGTTTGATAAAGACAGCCGCAGCGACAATTAAAAAGAATTGTCAACATTGTTCGTGCAGCTAAACTACGAGGAAGTTAAAACAAATTACAACAAACACAAAGAGAGAGAGAGAGAGAGAGAGAGAGAGAGACGATAGCTGCTAGCAGTTCAATTCTTATTTCCTTGTAAACGAATTTATACACACATGACTTGATTTGTTTTCGTGTATTTGTGTCAATCAAACTCATATATAAAATTAACTCACACAACATCAGTGGTGTGAGAAGCCTGGTCATAATCCTGACTAATCGGACGAACTGCAAAGAATGAAAACAAGCTGAAATCATAACAAGGAAATATGTATTCCTTCCGTTTAATAATTTTTTGTTTTTCTTTTCTGTGTGGATGGAAACGTTGTGGCAATTACCAATATCCACTATCGCCATCATCGCTCATTTACTCTATTAGTTGTCATTGTTCTTCTTCTGTATTTATATTCTTATTCTTGTAATGCCATTGCAGTTGCTGTGTCATCAGAAATAAAGCACTTGCTTCTGTAAAATAGTAAATTGTTGTTGTTTTAATTGGTTTCGGGAGTGTTCGCGTAGAAAACTTTTTTCAGGACGTGAGGATACAAAAGCTGTTTGGTTTGATTGCTTAATCTGTTGTAACCGAACGCAAGAGAGACAGACCACTTGTATTTTTTATTTATTTCCTAACCAGCAATTAAATCGTTTAACTTCATCTTCCATACGAATTAATAAATATTGTCTACAAGTTATTTGCAAAGTGCAAATTGCCATTTAAAAACGTTTAAGTTACTATTATCTACAGTAGCGAGCATAAAAAATGCAACGCTAAGCCGATTGATCTTTATGTGCGCCTCTTTCAAAAAAAAAGTAAGGAAATTAAAAACTTTTTTTTTATTTTTATGCTCCACAAACTTAGTTAACAAATGCAGGTTACAATATCAAAATTTTTCTATCGACTTATTTTTATTTTAACATTTAAGAAAAAAAGTGCCAAATTTCAGCGAGCAAAAAAAATGCAACGCTATGTTATTCATAACTTTATTTAAATTAAATGTAAATTCTTACAAAATGTTGGTTAAAAATATACTTAAAACCAATAATTGGTTGCGTAGCCTTTATTTTCTATTACCGCTTGCAGTCTGGAGGGCATAGAATCCACTAGGGGCACGATGGTGCGTAGGGGTATTTTTTCCCATTCTGACTTCAAAATTTTTTCTAATTCCGCCAAATTTGAAGGATTTTTCTTCTTAGCTTCCCGATCTAAAGTCTCCAATAGGTTTTCTAAGGGTAGATGGTGACGGCTAATCCAAAATTTTCACATCATGGTCGCTTAGGTAGTTACGAACCAAGCGACTAGAGTGCTTCAGGTCATTGTCTTGTTGGAATATGCTGTTTGGGGGCATTTTTTCCAGAAGATGTGGGGGCATATTTTCTTCTAGGATCTCACAGTATTTAGTGGCATTCAAAATACCATCGATTTTCACCAACGGATCAACTCAGTCATGAGAAAACGAACCTACCAATAAATTCCATAAAATAAAGAATTTCGGTGAAAAACAAAAGTAACTTACCCCACACCATTAGCTATGTTTTACTGTTGGTAGCTGATATCTGGAAGAATATCTCTGCTCAGGCGGTCTTCTAATATATTTTATCCCATCAGATCCAGAAAGATTAAATTTACTTTCACTACTAATGGTGTGGGGTAAGTTACTTTTGTTTTTCACCGAAATTCTTTATTTTATGGAATTTATTGGTAGGTTCGTTTTCTCATGACTGAGTTGATCCGTTGGTGAAAATCGATGGTATTTTGAATGCCACTAAATACTGTGAGATCCTAGAAGAAAATATGCCCCCACATCTTCTGGAAAAAATGCCCCCAAACAGCATATTCCAACAAGACAATGACCTGAAGCACTCTAGTCGCTTGGTTCGTAACTACCTAAGCGACCATGATGTGAAAATTTTGGATTAGCCGTCACCATCTACCCTTAGAAAACCTATTGGAGACTTTAGATCGGGAAGCTAAGAAGAAAAATCCTTCAAATTTGGCGGAATTAGAAAAAATTTTGAAGTCAGAATGGGAAAAAATACCCCTACGCACCATCGTGCCCCTAGTGGATTCTATGCCCTCCAGACTGCAAGCGGTAATAGAAAATAAAGGCTACGCAACCAATTATTGGTTTTAAGTATATTTTTAACCAACATTTTGTAAGAATTTACATTTAATTTAAATAAAGTTATGAATAACATAGCGTTGCATTTTTTTTGCTCGCTGAAATTTGACACCTTTTTTCTTAAATGTTAAAATAAAAATAAGTCGATAGAAAAATTTTGATATTGTAACCTGCATTTGTTAACTAAGTTTGTGGAGCATAAAAATAAAAAAAAAGTTTTTAATTTCCTTACTTTTTTTTTGAAAGAGGCGCACATAAAGATCAATCGGCTTAGCGTTGCATTTTTTATGCTCGCTACTGTATTTGACCGATTGAAGAAAATTTTCTTCAATTGCCAAATGCCATAAATGATCATAAAATATTAACCTCAGAGACAAAAAATAAAAATCTTTTAAAAAATAAACACGCATTGATGACGTTGTGATTGCATTTCCAAAAATTTCCGCTTCTCCTCCGCTATTAAAGTATTCTTTGCATTTGATGTTTAACTAATTTGTCTTTGTTTTTATTTATTATTTTTTTGTCCTTTCAAATGATTTAATGAAGCACATAATAAGAAAATTGCACATCATTCCCAGCGGATATTAATGCCATTATATTGTGTGCTTCATTTTGTTATTAAATGAATAAAAAATGTTTCTTTTTTGTTCGCTTGTTAAAGTTAGTTGTCATTATACAAAGAATATAATACGAACATAAATGATTGTGAAAATAAAAACTAACTAGAGAAGTTAGATTAGATTGTTGGATACGTTAATTAAAGTTTTATATTAAAAATGTTTTCGATTTTGATTTAGAAAAACTGAACAGTAGTCGCCGTAGTCTAGTAGGTTGTATTATTAGACGCTAACGCAGACCAGGAATCTCGAATAAAACGAGATATGAACAAATATTTCTTTCGGCGACTTCTTCTCAACCGTCTTCTGGCAAAAACTCTGAGAGTAAATGAAATTTAAACTGTAGATCTCGTTACTCAAACACCACATGGGTGGTGTGAGAAACTAGGTCATAACTCTAAGTAATAATCTAATAACAAATGTAAGTAAGTAAGTAAAACTGAACAGTTTCTAAAGTATAGAGCTTCTCATGCATTACGTGGTTTTTAGTAATTTTGCGTTAGAAGTTTAAGGTGCAAGATTATCGAAATATTAAAAAAAAGTCGGACTATACAAGACAAGTTTTATTAGAGTTTAAATTAGAGTTTCTAGGACTTCGCACCGAAGACTTTTATACATTTCCTTCAGAATTGTGAGAAATATTTTTACTTTAGTAATGGAAATAAAAATATTGTCCGTTAAGGTGAATCACTGAGCTTCTTGCTTAGCTTGCAGCCAACATAAGCTATGTTCACAAGCTATGAATAGTTACAACTGCAGGGAAGGTCTTGGCCAGCTGCCAGATCACATACATAGTTGTAGGTATTTCAGTTGTTGTATGTTGAAACTCTCGTAGTTGATTTAAGTCTGCTTACACTAGAAGAAGGTTATTAGAATTCGGGGCTGGCGACACCAGCATTAGTGGATACGAAATGGAACTTACGCAATATTTTAGTATGGCTTTTCATCTTACGCTTGATATGAACTGATCTATTAGTCAGTAAACGACAAATTTCGTTTAAGAATTCTGTTCCTAATTTATCATAATGTGTATTTTTACAAGTGAATAGTTTTCTAAAGACATACATATATAACCTAGTTTCTCGCACCACTTATGTTATGATTTAGATTTTTTGAGAAACTTTTCATTGCAATTTTATTTGCTTTAAGCCAACTTCACTAGCTACTAGACTACGGCGACTTCATAGTTCTCTAAATCCTTTCTTTTAAATAAAAAAAAAAAATAATAAGTAAACTCAGTAAAGGTAAACTAAGTTGCCGGATATTTTTATATCACAACATTCAAATAATCTCATATACATAGTACATACATATGTACATCATATACAAATGCATATACATACATACATACATATGTACTATATGCATGTAAAAAGTGTATTTGTATCTTGTCTTTAGTAAGAAATTTGAATTGACACTGAACTGATGTTAATGTTTATATAGTATGTAATGTGTGTATATTCAAATATTGTATACATAAGTACAAGTGATAAAATTAAGGTACAGTCGAACTTCCCTATAATGAATCTTGACGGGACCAGAAAATCACTTCATTATATAGAAACTTCATTATACAGAAATTCTATTTTTCCCCCACTTTTTATTTAAAATAAATCAATATCCTCAAAAAGGCAGGTTCGAAGCCTTTTGCGTTTAGTGCTCAATTGCTCGTCTTCTAGAATTCCAAACTGCCTAGCCACATCTTTTTTTAATCCTTCTTCAACTTTATTAATAATTAATAATTTTTTTTCAAGAGAAATGCTACTTCGCTGCAATGTGGCTTTCTTCTTTTTTTTGTTCTTATTTTCCTCTTTTGGGAATTCCCTCATTATATGTGGCATCTTTCTCGGTACACAGAGTTGTTAGTATGCGTAACACAAAATTGTTCGAAAAATTCATTATATGGAGACAAAAACGCATGTGAGTCAAATATTACACCTGCAAAATTGCTTCATTGTATAGAAAACTTCATTGTATGGAAATTCATTATAAGGAGATCAAAAACAATGAAATTGGAACGGAAAAAGTTGTGTGTTTGAAATCAATTCATAATAGGGAGAGCTTCATTGTATAGAAGTTCACTATAGAGAAGTTCGACTGTATAAGAAAAAGTAATTATAACAACAAGTTTAAAAATAATCTTTGTATAGTATACGTCACCCGTCAAATGATGGCCTTTGTATATCTTTCAAATATTGCTGTTGATCTCTGGCTAATTTACGTTCGGCCAGTTTCTTTTGTTCTTCCTTTTGTTCGCGTTGCTCCAGCTGGTGTTGTTGTTGCTGCTGTTGTTTCTTGCGATGTTGGCGATCTTCGCCCAGGCCATAAAGACCCGCGACAGCAGCCATATTTTTCAATAATTTCACTCAATTATTAAAAACTTATACATACACTTACACAAAAACAAAAAAAAAAAAAAATAATAATAAAAAATATCACAGTCTAAATGCGTTTTTCAACAAACCACCACAATAAACTGCCAACATGTATAACAAACTTTAGTTTTATTGAACATTTTTTATCTGTTTTTGTTTTTGTTTTTCCATTCGTTTTTCTATTTTGATTTTCCATCAGAAAATAGTAATCAAAAGAAAAAAGAGAACAAGATTTAAAGAACAGAATAAATGCATTACATTTCGCCACGTATTTGAGATTTAAATTTTGGCATTTTCAAAACTCTTTTCGTAGATGAGCTTTTCTTCATTCACTCGTCTAATGCTGTTGGCAACTTTACATATAATAATTTAAGGTTTTTGTGTTGGTGGGAGCAGGTGATAGTCCTGCTAAAGGCTTAACATTATTTTTTATCACTTCGTTTTCTTTCTTTCTCTTCCGTTGTCTTTCTTAACACGCTACACTGTTGAGGTTAAGGTAAATTTTCTCGTTTTCATTTTAAATGCTGCAGACGCATGTGTTATCTGATTTAATTTATAACACTTTTAATTTCATTTGTATCACAGTGAAATTCTGTGTAACGCTTTATTATAAAGCGATTGCAGAATAATTTGAAAATTTAAAAATGAAAACGAAGAAAGCAAGCAATAAACATCACTTTTCACTTTGCACTTGATTTTTATTTTCTTTCTTTCTATATTTTCATTTAAAATTGATTGATGTTTAGTTGTAGTTGTGATCACATGTGTTTATATGTATCTGTGCTGTTATTATAACTCCCGTATTCCTTCTACTCTAATCAGCCATTTTTCTTTTTGTTTTGACTCTCTTACTTGTACTTCGATAGTCTACACGAGACTCACTTCTTTGTGCAGTTTTTGTTTATTTTCATATTCATTTTGTTGTTGTTGTTATTGTTATCCTTTTTTTTGATATTGTTCGTTAACTAGTTTGCCATCAACCGGATGTCACTTAATATGCAAAGGCATGACATCCATTGTATAGGCAGGCACACTAACATTCATAGAAAAATCTGTGCTCATATGCATGTTGGTGCCATTGTATGGGCACTTATGTATGGCATACCATCTACTACTAACTGATGTCATTGTATTCAAATGTAAAGAACAACAACAACAACTACATGAAAACAAACAAACTGTGCACGCCACTGTGTTTATTGTTTAACCTCAACTTAATACGAAAAGGCAGAAAAAAAAAGAAATTCTAATAATAATCAAAAGACAATTTAAGTTCTTTCTATTATTTTTATTTTTCGTATTCTCGCAATTATCATGTTATCATTATATATAGAATATTGAACATTTTAAAATAAGTTTGATTTAGGAATTTTAGAAGTTTTATGTTCATTTGGTTTGATTAAATAATTTCAAAAGAGTCTCTATTCATGGCTTGTTACTGCGTTCAAGATACATACGAACGTCAAAGTATTCTAATTATCGCCACACTGAGGATTTTATCGTTTATAGGTTACACAGAGAAAACTGAACCTAATAAATACATAGTAAATTAGAACAAAGTTTATAAGATTTCTCTATGGTTTTTTTTCAAGAAGAGATTCTTATTATTTTTATAAGGAAAACCTTTTTGAAAAAATCAAGAAGAAAACTTAGGGATTTTACTAGACAGTCTTCTTGATTTTTTTAAAAAGGTTTTCTCCTTAATTTTATTAGGCTTTCTTTTTGTTTTTTTCAAAAGGATTTTCTTCTTGATTTTATTAGGCCCTCTTTAGGTTTTTTTCAAAAAGATTTTCTTCTTAATTTTATAAGAATATCCCTTTATTTTTTCAAATAATATTTATTGATTTTGCTTTTTACATAACCTAGAAAATCATTATATCATGGCCACTCTTGAAAAATATTCGTCAAAGATTTTGCATTTTGTATTTCATCAATTCTATTTTTCTTCGTTTCCCTCCAGAAAGAAAGCACCTGTTCCCATGAACTGCAATTGAGCTGCAACCAGCACTTTTGCTCGAAATATTTATCTTTGAAAGAGAAAAATAGACATATAAAGATGTACATATATTAATTTAAGGAGTATTACCATTATGCAAATCTTTAAAAGATTCGTCCGCAGTGACAGGATAATCATCGATTTTTCTTTTTCAACATTAGTCCAACGAGAAAATAACTTTCCTGTTAGATTTTTCTTCCCGTCTTCTATAACACTTTTTTTTGTTGAAATTAAAACAATTCAATATTTTTATTTGAACTTTGTTTACTTTGTTACTTTGCTTTTTTAAGAAGAAATATTTTTATTACTTTTTTCAACTTCTATACTTGCCACTTATTAAAACATTAATAAGATAATTTACACATGATCAAATAGAAACCTAATAAAATCAATAAGGCATACTCCTTAAAAAAAATTATTAAGTAGCCTAATGAAATCTATAAGAAAAACCTTTTTGAAAAAATTGATAGGTAGCCCAATGAAATTAATAAGAAATTCTTGTTTTATACAATTTAGAAGAAAACATAATGGAATCAATAAGTTTTTCTCTATGGATTGTATTTTTTGTGGCAAAAGTGACGGAATTTGAGTAAAAAAATGGTAAATAACAAGTTTTCTTCTTAAATGTAAGTGTTTTACTTTTTGAAAAAATTAAAAAGATTTATCACATAAAAATAATAAGAAATCTCTACGAAAAAATCTTCGTTTCTTTCTGCTGTAATACCCCTCACTCCAAAAACGTTTCGTAGAGAAAATCTTCTTGATTTTATTAGGCAGTTTTCGCTCTGTGTAGGATCCAAACATTTAGAATTAAAAGAAAAGTACCAAAAGTTACAGTGAGCGCCAAAAGTAAAATAAAATAAAAAATAAAAACGTTTATTTATTACTTATAAAACGTTAAAACAAAAACAATAATTCATGATAAAGGAATTTTTTTTATAGTTAAGAACATAATAGAAAATTTAAAATTATAGTGGGTGTTGACTCACTTATGGCGCTCACTGTATATTTTATCTTCAGTTTTTCGTTTCTTTAAGACTGTCATAAAGCAACTGTTCTTTAATGACACTTTCATTAATCAAATTTTCCAAGCTGAGTCTTCTGAAGTAGAATACCAGCTTTCTAGATTGTCATAAAACGCTGATCTATTATTTGCTGAATATTAGGTCCGCCTAATACCAAATACCAAGAATCTATTCTTCCAAGAGGTTATCGTTATCATACCAGTATATAAAACAATCGATTTACTACTGCATGAGCAACATTTTTAGTAAAAATCTTGTGTCAAAAGGAAACAATTTCGATCCGTACAAGAATTTTTCTCAGAGAATTATGCTCAAGGCGTCATAGATCGAAGATGGAAACCTTACGGTTATAGAATTGACATCATAACCTAAGAACTCAGGAAAATCAGACAAGTCATGCATTAAGGATACGAATTTGCTGGAAGAAATGTCATTTTTATTTTAAATAGGATAGTTCTGACATTTCTACGAAAGCTTATTATGAAGATGAGGTTTTGTGAACAAAGGCTAGTGTGTTAAAGAATTAATAGCCACTTTTTATATAGTAAATGTAATGGAGCCTGATTACGAATTATGTCAACATGTTTTTATGAAAGACTTTTTTTAAAAACATTGTTAGAGAAATCGGGATTTCACGTCAATATTAAGTGTGGTTAGTAGAATATGGTGGCATACATACATATGTAACTCAAATTGATTTAAGTCGACTTAGGCTGTTATTGGTTGGGACCACAGCTATATTTTGTTTAATATTTTATTTTTATTTCTCATTTTCGAGTGTATTCGGTTGTTTCATTGTTGTTAAGCTCTATTAAAAAATTGTTACAAATTGTGTTCTTTGTTGGCATTTGTTCTCTTCTACGATACAACATACAGATGTGTTTTGTTGTTATTAAAAAAAAAAAAAACAAAAAAAAAAAAATTATAAAATTTGTATTTCTGTGTGCTGTTCCTGTCAACATGTATTTATCCATCAACTTGTTTTTTTTTATCGATTATTTTTTTTCTAGTTACCCATTGTCCACTGTCCAAAACTACTACGTATAGTTTTGGTCTTTTGTTCAAGTATATGCTGTTGTTTGTTGCTGTTGCTGTTGGTGTTGTTGGTCTGTTAAAAATAGGAAATAAAATAAAAGTGTTGTAATGCCATCTATTTCCTGTGGGGCTTATAACCTGCTAACCCTTTACATTAAATACATTTTAGAAAATTGTTGCTGAACTTTCATTTCATGTTGCTGACTTGTATACGTATGTTTGTATGTATACTTAGTATTTTATTTTAAAATTTTTGTTTTTGTATTGTGCATATGACAAGGATATACAAGATTTTTTTTGTTGTTGTTTTTTTATTTGTTTTTTCTTTAAATTTAATTTTATTTTAACACGAGTTATTGCGGTTTAATATGCCACAGACACAATCTAAAAATAAAATTTTTTAAATTGCATTCCACAATGAGTTTGGTGTGGTAATTAAATAAAGTCGAGAGAACTTTAACAGAAATTAGAGTAATTTAAAATGTTGCATTACAAAATTGTTTGGGAAAAGTTTTAAAATAATGTACACGTACAGAAAAAAGAAATTGATTGAGCAGCTAATTTGAAGTGCAGAGATTGACCTACATATATGTACCTATCCATTTCTAATTAAAAAAATATGTATGTACTTGTTCTGCTTTATGATTACGTTTGCGAATACCGTTTAGAATCCAAAAGAACAGAATTTCTCTATTGCCACCAGCAAATCTCGCACATAGACAGTCTACTCAAGCTCCAAAGGAGTATGTTCAGCCTCGTTTTCGGACACTATTTAGAAAAATGATCAACTTTAATTAACTTCCGTGTGTTAAATGATTGATGTCATTACGATTTTTTTAATTCTAATGTAAGATATTCAAGAATGTATATAAAAGACTTTGAGAGCTTTTTTAAAGAATCAAAACAATCTAGAATACAAGAAATAAATACAAAATATGCAGTTAAGTTTTTCTGCTTCAGAATTCAGAAGCATTTCAAATATACTTAATCATATACAGTCTGGACAAATTACAGTGTAAAAGCCAGTTAATGGCGATTAATTTTATTTAAAATTTTGCTTCATTCTTTTAAGTTCTGTTAGCTTCTTAATGGACTTAACGATTATGTCTGCTTTTCGGAAGGTAGATAACATGCCTTATAAAAAAGCTTTCTATACAGAAAGGCTAGACTGGGTAACTGATTGTAGAGAAGGTTCATGAGGGCCGTTTATTGAACATTGACATTTAATATTTAACGCTAACAAACAATGTACATACATATGTACATAAAAATGTACATTTATGTGCAAACAAATACGTTCACATAGATACTCGTTCACTAATGGAATCATAATTTTCGAATTATTAAGTTGTTGAGAGGGTATCAATTATGCCTACCACAACAGTTTGCCTGCACGTGTGTGTGTCTTTGCCTTTTCATACTGGTTGTCATTTAAAGTGCGTTCGTATCATATCATATACATATGTACATACATATACACACAGGCAAACAAATACGAAACAAACGATACACATTCAATCAAGTACTAACACTTCTACAAATTACTATAATTAACACCCATACTTGGTAGCACTTTTCCAATGAAGACAAGATGAGAGAGATAAAGAGAGCGAACAAAGTAAAAACAAAAGAAATATTCTCACTTACACACTCAAATGTCTGTGTGAGTGTGTGTACGTGGATGTACAAAAACGATACTCATTATACAGTTCGTTTAACCTGTAATCAGTTTATTGGTCTGTTTATTAAAAACCTTAAGAGAGACAAAAAGTGTTCATAGCTTTCTAAATGTATGAATGTACGTCCGTACGTACATACATATGTAAAGAAATAGAAATTCCTTATGGAATATAAAAGCGGAAATATAACAATATGCTAAACTGTAATGTGTAATGCAATACAACACAGCAGAGAAAGAAAGGAAAGGAAGGAAGGAAGGAAAACGGTCGTACAGAATAGAATAGAAACATAATTTTTCATTTCTCTTGTTCTGTTTTTGTTCACTATCGCTCCTTTCTTCTACTCTGTTGCTGTACAAATAAAATGAAAAGAAAAAAAAGTGACTTGTTTTGCTTTCTTTTATAATTTGCATGTGTTTGCATTTTTATCATTCATTATCTGCTCTTTTGTGATGTTTCTTGTTTTTGTTATTGCTTTTATTATTATAATTTTTATTGCAGTTGTTATTGTTGTCAAATGATATGCCATAAAATGTTAACAATTGCTGTTACAATTTATTTACAAAAAAGCAAAAACAAAAAAAAAAACAAATAGAAAAAATATAAAGAATTATAAATTATATGTTGAAACATTTATTCTGCAATTTGCATATGACAACTATTAAAAATAAAAACAACAACAATAAGAAAAATAACAAATAATTGACCTCATTATGAGATAAAATTGTGAAATATTACATAAAACAGTTAAAAATTATATCGGAAAACAAAAAAAAGACAGTAATCGGGGTTCAAAAAAAAAAAAAAATAAAAAAAGTTTAAAATTGATGTGTAGAATGCAATCGGCGTTTAAATCTTATTTCAGCGCGTTAAGTGTAGATCTTTGACAAATAATTCGTCCTTCCATATTCAATAAAATAATGAAACGAATCAAATATGTTAACCGACTAAAAATTCCCTTTCTGATATATTTGCCTTTTGTAGACAAAATAAAATTGTGTGTTCTTTCCTGAAAACAATGTAGCAACATGAAGAAATAGTTTCGTGTTCTTTTTTTTGCCTCTATAAGAGAAAAAATTTTCAAAGTTGTTTTCTATCTTATGATAATAATTTTAAATTTCACTAAATTTGTAAACGGACACCAACCACAGTCACACTTTTTTGCATAACAAGTTTTGTTAATGGCTCGGCATGTCTTCACTGTTCGATGAAGAGGAAAAGGTTCTGGAGGGTAGAAATTTGTTTTTTATGAAGCATTACAAGCATTACTCGCTGTTTTTCTTGTTCTAGCACCACTAGAACTATGCGGTCAAGCTTTGCATACTAATCTAAGACAACAAAATAACGAAATCCTTAATTTTAATACTTGAACGTAAATAATAATTTTTGTTTCAATACTACACCAAATAGTTTTGAAAACAATTGCAATTATTTTTAGACTCGGCCTTAAAAATTTCTTCGTTCGTTTTTTTTTTCTTTCATTCCGGTGCGATGGCCATACATTAATGATTAAATGTCCTGCCGATTCGATATTGGATTTTTGATAAAAAAGAAAGAAAAAGGAAATGGAAAATGTTTTCATTAATTTCAATATTCTTCTTCATTTTTCCTATTTGTTTGCATTGACATTAAGTCGTGCTGGAGAGAGATATTAATGTAGATATAACTCATAGTACACACTACACTACATGTACAGTGCCGATTAAAACTAATTGAATACACCCTTATAGTAAGTAATGGAAGGTTTGTTAATGGCGAATTAAGTAAGTTCAGTAACAGAGCGACCAACAGTAGTAATTGGTTTATATTTGAGCTTTTCATTTTGAACGGAAGCGCTATCCAATTGACGACATCTCTCGATGGAATTCTTTAATCTGTTTATCACTGTCGCACCGTGATAATTGTGATGATTGATTCATGCCAAATATGAATGTATGAATGAGAAACTCTGGACGTATTTTCATTTTTTATTCACTAAAATTTGTACTCACTGTACATATTATGTACATTTCTGAGTTTACAGATAAATTTTTGTCAAAAAATAGCCTTGTTTTGTTATTATTTTTATTTGTGCGTTTTTGTGGCTATCGCCGTAATTGATTGAAATCAATTTGATCGTCAACATACACCTGGGTGGTAGTATGGTGGTAGGCAGGTGTTTGTTTGTATGTAGAACTGGATAATTTTATTTAAATTGCTTTTCAAAGTCAATTAAACGCCTCTTCGATATACATATGTATTGAAACACATGTCAATCTAATGAGTATTTTAACAATTTCATTGAAAATGCCAGAGGCATTTTGTCACAAATAAATTGAAGCTGGACACTTATAATTGAGCTGTTTAGTTGGTGAATGAAGTTATAATTTAAATTCAACTTCATTAAGTAAATGGTTTGGCAAATATATATTTATGTATTATACATATGTAGGTGGTTTAAATAGATCAAAATCATATAACTTGGAAGGGGTCCATGCTTCCCCATATATGTATTATATTTAGTTTTATGCGTAAAGTTTACAAAACGTAGATATTAAATCATCGTCGTACCTTCGTAAGCATACTCGATGCTAACAAATATTTTATTGACGTTTGAAATGTAAAACTGCGTAAGTTTTTAAGCACGACCTTGCTTCTCACCCTACATATGTTGTGTGTGTTAACTTTATCCAATAATGGAGGGGCCTACATTTTAAAGGCGACTTCGAACGTCAGAAGCTAGGCCGTAATCATGACTGAAGGTTTGTAATGATCAATTAAGTAAGCAAGTTTTTAAGTGCAAAGCTGAGTGTTTTTTTTGGTAAATGTCGAGAACGACTCTGTAGATTGCACACTGCAAGTACAAGTCACCGGCCAATCACGCTGTATGAAATCTACCATTTTATAGAATCTAGTGTCTCGTTTAATAGGAACACATTCAATAGTTATGGCGATAAAAACAAGTAAAAGATAAACCACCAGATGGCTGGGTACACACTTCGTTCCCTTACATAAGACGGAATTGACGGAATTGAATTTAGAAATTTAGAATGTTGAGTCGCTTTTAGGTACAAGAGACATTAGAATTCTTCACTTGACACTTTAAGACATTTTTGTTGATTCTAGCAAACAGCCTTCCAGCCATAATAAGGCATAATGGAGATTGAATGCGAGTGACGAATGTTGATGCTTTTAAAAAAATGCGAAAAGAATTGGAAATATGCAAATTATCTCATTATTAAACGTAAGGAATCTTACGTTTAAATTTCACAAAATTAAGTTGAGTTTACTGTTTGTAATACTCCACACAGGATATACTCAATGTATTACAAAAATTTAACTACAATTCTATTACTCCGGCTATACTCGTATTTTCTTCCTCCATTTCATGTAAATTAACAATTTAAACACAGAATTATTGTTTTCATGATTTGCCAAAATTGTTTTTAATTCACATTATTTTTAAGAAATTAAAACAAATAAAAAAAACAAAAAAAATTTGGGTTGTTTAACTAAAACTAACGACTGAACAAAATAACAAAGGCAGCAAGACCAAACTGTTCGTTCCTTTTCTTATAAAAATTGTTTTTTGAAAAACCCATACAACCTATCTCTCACTCTCTCTTCCTTTCATTCTCTTATTATACTATACATATTATTATTTCTGTTAAACACACACACACAGACATATGTGGTTACGGGATAATGAAAATTATTGTTAATTTATGCTCAAAATTGTTTCATTTTACAGGAGTTTAAAGGACTGATTTTTTTTTACATTAAAACGGTGTGTACGTATGTACGGCTGCTGCCTTACTACTTGTGAATGGATTAACATGAGAAAATGTTTCGTTTCCTTTAAATAGTGTGTAGTTATTTAGCGCCTGAAAAAAAATTTAAATTGCTTGGTTTCGTAATTGTGGCATTGCATGTCATTATGCTGTTTTGCGATTTTTCTGCTCAGCGTATAGTCTTTCTTATTCGAATGATTTAAAATGCTTGTGTCATAATACATGCATATTTGTCTGCGATTTGAGCAAACATTTGAGCAAACATTTTTACATATGCTCAGCATTAAATTCATATAATCATGTTCGGAAAATAAAAAAAAAATTAGATACCGGTGTTTTGGTTTTACTTCGTTTAACATTAAAATTATAAACAAAAGCTGCAAAAACAACACAATGAACTTGTTGGCAAATTATCGCACTGCTTAATGTAACAACAAACAACAGCATAAAAAAATGGTAAACAAGTAAACAAAAATATACCAACAACACTACAATAATAAACGTAAATATCATAGTTTACGTCGTAGTAACTCTTGTGTGAAGACTAGGTGTGTTTGAAGAGAGTAATCGTTGTTTGAAGATCTCCATTACAAAGATCAGTCGAACAATTGTCTAGTAATTGTTATTGTTTATGCAAAGGGATTAAACAGGGGAATAACAAACTAAGCAATTGTTGTTGTTTACAGTGGCACACAGAATTGTGTGAATAATAAAGAATTTTAATTAAAACTTAACACAAATTTATATTTATTTTATTTGCAATCTACGAGCTCATATTTCAAACGTTTTTAAAAAGTAAAAACGTAACAATATTGTATTTGCATTTATTTTATTTAATTAGATAAACTTCCAAAAAGAAAAAAAAACGGCTCTATAACAATGCCTAGAAAGTTTTTGAAGGCGTCCTCAATGGTGGTGCCGGCACTTTTGGAAATTTGATAAAATTGTGGACACTTGTTCGAAACAATGTGAGATGGTATCGCTGCAAAAACCTGTAAAAATTTAGTGGACAGTAATGCTACGCCGTATAAAAGTTGTGATTTAAAATTCACTTTGTTTAGAAAGATTCAGATTTAAGAGCCTGGTTTCGCAATTTGTTTCTTGATGAAAATTTTTAATACAACGTCTGTCAACAACGATATAAAAAGGGAAATTTTAAGAAATTTTTCTATTTTGTTTGTTTTTTTTCTACTTTCAGTTAATTGTTATTCAATATAAAAAGCAACAACAAAATTGACCTCTAAACACGAACAATAAAGTGAAAAAAGGGAAAAATAAGAAATATTACGTGTAGGAAAAGTTTTATTAAGAGTACCATTGTTGATGTTGTGAGTGCGAGTAAGTAGTTTAACCGCCTTAATAATACAAAACAATAGGAATAGTAGCAGTAGCAGCAGCAGCAGCAGCAAAAACTGTAGCAGCGGCAAGAATTAATCAATAATTGCGGGAAAATACCAAGTAAGCCCCCACTTTCCATCGCTAATTCAAATAGAAATCAAATGTTTTTTTTTTTATTCCACTCTGATTATAATTTTTTCTTGTATTTTCCATGAGTACGTACTGTAGCTCTTTGGTAAATTTTTGAAATTTTTTTGTGATTCATTTCGTATGTATATACGTATGTATGTATATATATTTATTATATGTATTACTAGGAACATGTTAGACTTATTGTTTTTGTTGTTATGGTTTTACATTTTCTTTTTTTCTAACGTTTAACACGCTATTTACAGGCAAAGTTTTAACACGACAACCACAAAATAGTATCTCAACACCAACTACCAGGACAACAACGACAACGACAACGGCAAAGTAGAAATTAAAAAATATTAACAACAACAACAACAAAAATAGTAAAGAAAAAAGACAAACTGACTGACAATCATTAAACAATTGATTTTTTCTTTTATTTTATCTTTGACTCTTTATAGGATTAAATACCTGAACCGATTAGATTGTTAGAGTTTGCAAGAAAACAATTCTCTTTTTTTCTTTTTTCAACTAATCAAAGCAGTCGACTTTACTAATATCGAATATCGGGTTACGATGAAACAAAGAATCGAAGATTTATTTTCCTTTTAAAGGTTTAGTACACTTTGTTCGGGTACTTAAATAGGCCCAAAAATTTGTATAAAGTTCTGTATAAAAGATGAAATCAAAAATCATTTAACAACCTGACTGTGCGTAAACAAATAGATCAGGTTTGCCTTGACCTTCGCAAAAATTTCCTCCAAAGGCTGTCACAGCGTAGTTTGTAAGAAAGTTTACTTTAAGGGGTTAGTTAGTATACTTCCTAAAGATCTCTTTCGCCAAATCTGGCGACCATGATTTAAGGAGTTAGGAGCGTCTGGCTATTGCCTCAACTTGGATATTTTGAAAAGGTAGGAAAAATAACAAAATGGCGGCGTTTTGAATTTTTTCCAATTTTCGGCTATTTTTCTAACTGAATTTTTTTTTTAGTAAATTATTAATTATTGACGGATCAAAAATATCCTAATTTGAGGCTTAAACTAGTCGTCTTAGAGATATTGTTGCAAATTTTCAATGAAATCGGTCGAGCAATTATTGCTAAATCTTGGTCGATAAGACGAAATAATGATTTCGAGGAAAACGCGTTTAAGGTGCGCGTTGCACTATTCTCCGTTTTTGTCGTATTCATATCGTCCCTTTAGGGGAACTGATCGAAACGGTATTTAGGAGGTACATATGTATGTATATTATATACTATAAGGTGATGATCCTTTGCGAATAAATTCCTTATTCAGATCTTTACAGGTCAACATGTGGACTCATTTACGAAAGCATCCAAGCATTTTTATTTTAAAGAAAACCAGTAAGTCGAGTAAATTATAAAACAGTCGTCAATTTTAACTAAACTAACCCGTATTACTTTACAGCCCGTTTCAAACAACTTATCTTTATTTTAATTTTATTTTTTATAAATTCAAATAAAATTTAAATTTCTTTTATTGTTGACAAAAGTTGTTGTACGTATGTATGTATGTATTGTGTTTAATTTCATTTGGAAAAATGAATTTATTTCAACAATTTAAGTTCACAGACCTTTGTAAAAATAGAGTGGAAGAAAGTGGCGTAAAAACTATAGAATCTGCCCCAGTTTTTTCTCTCTCTCGAAATCAACCGACAATCAAGTGAGAAAAAAAAAAACAATTCAAAAACTTTATTACTTAACTTTTCTTCTTCTTCTTGTTTTAGTTCCACAAATTATGATTTTTTTCTTTTCGATTTGAAGTCTGTGGTAAACTGTTATACAGTGTCTGTCTCTGCCTCTACCATTGTTGCTCAAAATTGTTCTGTTCCCTACGTTCTAATTTAGAAATTAGAAAACAAGCCAACTTTTATACCAACTTTTTATTCATTTTATTTCAATTGGTTTTTTGTTTTGTGTTTGAGAAACAAATTTAAAGTTAAAGTTTTAAAAATTGAGAGAATGTTACTTGCCACCGGCTCTATCATTTGGCTTGTGGTGGAGCATTCGAAATTTTTGTGAATATTTAGTATTTCTGCATGTGTTTCTGTCATGTCTGCTGCCTATCCATGTACAAAATGATGACAATGAGAGCTGGTAGTGAACAATGCAGCTGCAATGCAAAAGAGGAGAGTATGATGTTGTTAGTAAATTACCACACCTTGTAAAAAAAAAAAAAATACGAAGAATGGATGATGGAGGTGTACTATTATGGAAATTGCTGTATTTAACGCAATGAGGAGAAGTCTTGTAATGGATGCCATTAAATTAAGGGGAAAAAAACATTTGCCTTGTAAAACGTACAAAAAAATACTTTTAGAATTACGATACATGTTATTGCCATTGCGTTAAACACATTTTTTTACTTCATGCCTTCACATTTTGTATTTGTGTTGAATTAATTTTCATTGTTGTTTTCAAATCTATGAAATTAAGAGGCTGCATCATCTCTAAAGAATGTGTGCATTTAGTAGCTCCTACCTGACCTGACTTTGCCTGTAGAGAGTCAAACAACGGAAGGTCAGGTAGAGTGGACATATTTTCACAGATAACGTTCTACGCAATGACAGGTGAATCTCTTTACCAGAAAAATTTTGAGTAGACACTGGAGTAATCCAGGAAATATATCAAGATCAAGGAAAATGCTTACGGACAGCCCCAATGTTCCTTAAAATAACAATAATACATATACAACAAAAAGGAAATATTTATTTCACACATGTATGTAGAAATAAATCGATTTACGAATTTTTCTTTTCCGAAAACTAACACATCCTTTGTTGAAAAAAAGTGAAATGCACTTACAAAAAGCAGATCATTTGTGGTTTAATTTATTAAAATGACGACTAAATTTTAAAGTTACGGTTTGAGATTGTTGTAATTCCTAAAATTTATTCAAAAAGAAAATTATGGGTTCCGATTTGACCTACAAAAATAAAGTCCATTATGGAATTCCTAGTACATATCTAATCTAATGCAATTTAAGATGTAAGTGAATCTGATTTACAAAACCTAAAGACTGCGTTTGAATACTTCCACTGTTAATACGTAATTAAAGTAGCCTTTTAAATTTAAAATTAATTTTTTGAAATAAGCTCATAAGCCTTCTTCTATTTCAAAGTCGAATTAATTGAGTTTTTAATTAGAAAATCATCATAGAAATACACTGATTAGGCGTGAAATACAATTTTTGACTTGTAGTCGATCAATTTAGCCTCTTGATGTTGTAAAAGCAGTAAACTTGTATTTGAATTTGCACTTAACTAATCGAAAGTAAAATATTTGGACAAAAACCCGTTAAAAAAAACAGAAATTAACAAATTTATTTTGGAGATGAATATAATTACGCAATGAAAATATTTTCAAAAGTATTGTAATTAATTTGTCTCTTAAGTTTGATTATTTGATTGATACTTTTTCAACTACAATGTTTGGATCTCAACCTTTAAAACACTCAAAACGAAAAACGAAGAACTTTTAGGTTATTTTTTCACTTTATTGTCTTTATTTTTTTTTTTTTTAATTTAATTAAATATGTATGTATGTTTTAAATTTTTATATTCGTTTTGTTACACACATCACTATTTTTTTATTTTTGTAAGCAATCGTATCGTCGTAACGTATTCATTTATGATTTTGTTTTATTTTATTTGTTTATATTTTTATTTTTATTTCTTTAATTCAATTATTTTCATGGGATTTAACGTTAAGATTTTTAATCTGAATCTTTCTCGATTCATGTTCTATATGAAAGCCTTTTTAATTTTTCGAAACGTATGTATTATAAATCCCGTGTAATAATAATCGCAATACAAAATAATTACTATCATCAGAAAAATTAAAAACAAAATAAAAAATAAAAAATGTAGCTGTTCTCTCTCACTTGAACGTTGAACGAGCATGAACACGTTGCGTACAAAGCGTAGCTGCTAGCCTTTAACTAGAGAATTAAAGTACCGAGAATAACAAAAACAAAGAACGTATCCCCATTAATGGCTTTTTCGGTAGGGAGAAAAAAAAAATAAAAAAAAATAAACAAAAACTATCATAAGAGGCAAAATTAGAAGAAAAAAAAACGACAGGAAAAAAATTATTGAAAAGGCTTGTCTAAAAAAAAAAAATTACAAAAATACACTCACACACAGAAAATTACATTAAATTATATACACGCACACCACATACATACAATGGCATATACGCACTTAGCCATGTATGAATGTGAAGTCTCTTGTGCACACTAATAAAAATTCAAATGCAAAGAGAGTACAAGAGAGAAAAAATTAAAAAAATCACAGTTTGCCCTTTCGTGTTGTTGCTCTGGCTGTTATTGGTTTTTTTTATTTTATTTTGTTTTTTTTCGCTTTTTTTTCATTTCCTGTTTCAGAGGTTTGGTTTGCCTTTGTATCTTTTATTGTGTGTGTGTGTGTGTACTCATCGGTTTTTCTTATATATGGATGTAAGTGTAAGCCTGTATGAGTGAGTGTTGTTTTGTATGCATAATATTTTTTATGAATATTTTTTCTTTTAAATTTAAGTATGTGTGTGTGTGTGTGTGTTTTTTGGTGAGAGTAAAAGTTAATATAAATAGTTTATATTACAGTTAGTCGTCGCCTTGTTAGATTATTGCGTGTTTTTATTTTGTAAGTGCCTGTAAGTGTGTATGTGTATATGTTTGGGTTGCCATAAGTATGCGTATGCGCAGAGTTACAATTGTGTGGAGCACGTGTAATTCATTTTATTTAAACACACACACACATATATATACTTAGCCAAATGCATAAATAATAAAAGATATACAAATGTTTTCAAAATATATTGCATTTCTTTACACTTTCCCTACTCATTTTTTCTCATAAACGCCTAAATACTACACTGTAACACATTTCAATTCAATTCAAACTTCTATTTGTATTGGTGTGTGTGCGCGACTGTAAATAAAATTGAAATTCTTCTAACAATAAAAGGATGGGAGGCTTTTCTTTTTTTATATATTATATTTATAAATAAATTGTTGTTGTTGCTGTTGTTGATGTTTTTTGTTTTCAATTTCTTTTGTTCATTTGTTTGCTTTACTAGTTTTACCCACATGTCTCTTTGCGGTCTGTTTTTTTTTGTGTGTCTTTAATCCTTATTTTGTTTTTGTTTTTTGCTACAACATCTACACAGTATTTCTGTATGTTGTACGTTAGTTTTTCATATATTTATTAGTCGACAGTTTTTGTTTTATTACCCTCGTTTGGTTTTTTTTTCATTTGTTTCATTTGTTTTTGTTTTTATTTTTTGATTTGAATGTTTATTTTTGTGGCGACCATATTGTAATCAATTTTAATTGTTATATTTATAGTTGTTGCTGTATATTTATATACTATTGTTGTTTGTTTGTTTTTTTTGTTGAAGTAAGTTTATGCGCATAATTGATTTCAAAAAGAATTACCGTGAATTAATAATAATTTATAATTCAATTACAATATCATTTAAAGCGATTTTAATAGCGACATTTGAGGCAATTTAATTCAAGTTTTGTAGAAAATTTATTAGCATTGCGTAGACGTTAGTTGCGGTTTTAAAACAAAGCAAACAATTATATTTTGTTGGTAAAGGACTCCTCAAGTAGGAGTTTCCTTTTGTATATCGTTGTATTACGTTTCATGCTATTTGTATTTTTGTCAGATCTTTAGCGGATTCCTATATTATTCAAATGAGTTCAATTGTATGCAAAAGCTACATTGAAAACTATGAAACTGAACACACTTTACTATGAAACTTTACACAAAAACTGTGTAAAGTCGACTGGCTCATTAAAAGACATAGAAATACTACGCGTTTATATTTGTTTCAATTCAATTCAAAAAGGGATATCGTTGCTGCAAGAAAAGGCGTAGACGTGCAACAAATTTTCAAATTAAACATTGTTTACAGCAAAAGCAAATCTCTGCAGCCAACATATATTCAATTCTACAAAAGAACTGTGTGGTTCAGTTTTCTAAAGACTTGAGAATTCAGCAGTTATTGTGGGCTCCAATATTAAATTTAAAATTCAATAAATCGATAATGAGAATTACCATATGTGGTCAACATTGTTTTCTTTCTTTCTTTTATGAAATCCGATGCAAAATAGCTTGTTTACAAGTTTTAGTGTCTAGGCGCTAGGATATTTGCACAGATAGCGTTCCTAAATAAGAGACAATCCTATCTGGATTTGTGAATAAAAATTAGAATTTTTTCAATTTACAAACAATATTTAGCAGTACTGTGTGATAATTCTGTATATATCCATGAAACGTGCAAATCTTGGTCGCATTCTGACCATGTTTATGATTATTTTTAAAATGCTCCTGTCTTCGAAACATTAAAAACAAATTTTCTAATTCAAGTGTGCGAAATTAGTGAATGAAAGGAAGAATAGTTTTTCTAAAGGAACCCAAAATCTTAATTTTTCCTGTCTGTTATTGAGAACATTTTTATGTGACATAATGTAAAAGATTTGCATAGGTTTACAAAAATATTTCCATATTCAACTCAAAGTTATGAAAAATTTCAAATTCTTTTGAAAGTTATTGCATGAATATTTTGGCATTTTTTTATGATTTTCTATGCTTTTTACGATTTCTGTTGAATATTAAAATGAACTGAAAACGTTTTACGAAATCATTCACTCAATATAACATGGCAGTAGGAAACATTTGACGCAGTCCTACTAACAAAGAACGAACTGATGTGAATAAGACCATGGACGAGCCAAAATACGTTCAGCTTTAAAATGTTTATGAATGGCTCCAGCAAGAAGGGAAAAATTCACGGCAATATTTCAATTGTTTTTTTTTTTTTGGCTTTTTGAAAAGTTTCTTTGTTCAACTTAGTTATCATGGTAGAAGAAATATAAGAAAACGTTTGAAGGATGAAAAATGTGGATGTAAACTTAAAATGATTTCGAGAAAATCTAAAGCAGCAAAAGTGAACAGTGAAAGTATTAAATATCAAACGTTTTAAACTTTAGTTTTTATGTGATATTTTCTGTTTTTTATTTTTCTCGAAATTTTTAAAATTTTGTGTAATTTCTGGGAAAATATTTTCGACATTAATTGAAGGCAACAACAAATCTTTTTGTTTTTTGTTTCTTTTTAGCTCACTTGACTTCATTTTAATTTTGTTTTTGTTTTTGCAAATACTGTACATAATTATACACAGAGTTGTGTTGGAAAAGTTTGACTCTTTACTCCGCTCATCTATCTCTTTTAGCAAAATGTCTACATATTAGCCTGCAGTCTATGTTTAGGGGCATAGAAGTAAATGTGTTAGTTTCTGTGTGTGTGTGTGTATCTGTGTGTGTATGTACAGTACATTTAAAATATGTATGACCTCATTTACATCGATAACAAAACTGTATGATGCAGTAAGAAGTCATCATTTAAAGACACCAGGCTGTCTGGTGGTTCTATTTAGGTTTTTTATTCTTTTTTTTTCTCTTAATTTTCCAACCGAAACAAAAAAAACTGATGCCATAACAAGGAAAAGGGAGGTAAGATTCAGCAAACAGAAACAGAAAAAAAACAGAATGAAATATAAATAAATAAAGAAAATAAGGCCAGCAGCCAAAGCATTGCAAATTGCATTTGCAATCGTCATTAAGCATTGAATTCAATTGAATTGGATTTAAAGATATACACACGCACACAGAGGCACCATAGAGTAGATAATGAAAACAGAACAGAGCAGCTAACAATCAAGTGTCACTGTTGTTCTCATTGCTAATGACATACGCTTCCAACAATATCCCTTTAGATGTGAGCAATATAAACGCAATAATGGTCTCATTTGTATATTAAAAAAAACTGGTTGAGTTTATACAATTACCAGTAAAAGCCAAAAAAAAATAAAAATGGAGACTGTGGGACAAATGTTTATGTGTGTATTCGTATGTGTAGTTTTTTTCAACGCACTTGTAAAGAGGAGGGGGAACAGCAAGTTTTATAAAACAAATCTATACGTATTGAAATCATAACACAAAACTGTAATAATAATACGAAAAGGAAAGAAAAAAGAAAACTTGGCAATCGTTTTAATAGAAGATAAATATCCATGATATGCAAGCAGCATCACAATAATAATGTAGACGAAATGAAAACAGACATACAGCCGTAGAGCTTCTTAAATGGTTTTAGTTTTTCATTTAAAACGATTTCATAATGAGAAATCCTAACTTTTCTTGCTCAAGTCATTCACAATTTTATTTGACTTTTTGGACACACTCGACTAGATCTGTCTGTCCTCAAATTTTCAATTTTAGATTTTGTTGCGATTTGTTCGTTTTATTAAACTTTATTTGATTTATTTAATTATGCATTTGCATACATATTCCTTGTCAAAAGTAAACAACTTAAAAATTTCAATGAAAGGCGATTTTTTTTGTCAATAACAACAAACTCTTCTAGTTTAAGGTGTTTGGATCTTCGAGAAAATGGATGTTTACATGTAACCCTATACAAATTTTAATAAAAAAATTACAATTTTATTTTTGATTTTATTTTCAATGTGTTTCGTTTAATAGAAAAGGCAAAAAAAAAAACAAATTAAAAACAACCCCAGTGAATCTTAAAATGTGCAATTGTTCTCCTATGAAAATATGAATTTATTCAAGAACACTAAATGCTCACTTGAGCACTAACAACAACAACGAAGTAAAACAGTAGAGGCAATAGCAAAAAAACAGAAGTAGCTAAAGGAAATGAAAACAAAAACATTCATATTGTCTAATATATTATACGATACAATCATACATACATACAAACACATAATGTTTGCATATGTAAATAAATCAAAAATTATCGCCTCTTTAACTATTGCAAGAAGTACCACTTGAGTACTTGTTCTTAAATTTATATACGATATACATACGTACTAAAAGCAACAACACCAACATCATGTAGAAATTTGTATTTTTCTATGAAATTTTTGTTGTTTTTATAAAATCAAAACATTTTAATATGAGACTATCACTTAACAACAACAACACACATTTACACACACATGTAAACCATTCTATGTTTACATAATAAACAAAAAATAACAGCAAAAAAAACAGGAAATTTTTGAAACGTGTAAGAGCAAGAGTATGAGTGTGTAGGAATTTGAAGAAAACGTGTTTAAGTTTTTAGCCAAGAGAGGAGAAAAACAAAAAAGAAGGAGAGAGAGAGAGAATATATTGTGTACATTAAACGCACTTATACTTGTATAACAACAATAACAACTAAAATATTGTGTAGGACATGAGAAAGATTTTGAAGAAAGCAAAACAAAACAAAACAAAATAAAACCAAATAATGACGAACGAGATAAACGTGATAATGATGATGATGATGAGTAAAGCTTATTATGTAAACATGTAAAAAAAAAACAAAATCTTGTTTTTGCTTATTTTTATAATTGCTGCTGTTGATGTTATCGTTTCTATTGTTGTTTTTGTTTGTTTTTCTTCATGTGAATAATTTGTTTTTGCAATTGAGTTTGTGATACATAGTTATTGTTTTGTCCTCTACTCTTTACAACCATTTGGCCAACATCATCAAAGACATACTGTCTGAACGCTATACGAATTTTACATGAACAGACTACACATATTTGCACTTCTGACGCCACTTTATATATACATATGTATATGTACAATAGATATTAAAACGGTAGATTGCAATACTATGTATGTATACACTGCGTAGCGAAAATCTGTGGGAATGTATCAAATTTAGATGGTGCATATGTTAGAGATACATATTTCAAAAAATTTTGTGTTTTTTAAAAAAATATTTATTAACGACACTTTCAAATTACGACCAGTAATACATCAGTTCAGGAAAGGTATACAAAATGTATATGTATGCTTCAGAAGTACATTGAATTTCTGCTTCTGGCACATAAAATGATCGGAATTCTTAGTGGAATCAATATAAAATTATTCTCAAAAACTCTTCTAGAGCTACAGGGATGCAATGTTTTTCAGTGCATATTTTCATATTTGTTGTTGTTTATGCATTAACTGTTTTTATGAACAATAAATATCACAAAAAATTCTTCGTTTTTTTTGAGCGAATTAAATGATTTTCATGGCATATTTTACGGGATAATTCTTCAAAATTTACTGTTTCTTGCGTTTTTAACACTTCTAAGCTAAAAATTTATTTTTAAATTGTTGTTGTTCTTTCTTTTTTTAGAATTCTTTTGAGTTTTCTTCTTCTGTCAGATGTTACACAACAATGTTCTTATCTAATGGCCTCTAACAACTACACCAAAACAGGAAAAGCCAAACTGAACAGAAAGTTATTGTTTTCTTTGCTTTCTTTTATCTACAGCAATAGTAAGTTGGTGTTTTCAGTGACGTAATCTTTAAACACATCAACAAATGTGTGTGTGTGTGTCGGTGTATATGTGTTCGTTGCTATTTTTGGCTAAAAACAATAAACACGGAAAATGTAATAAAACGCAACACAGCAATTGTTTGTTATTCTTTTTGGCCTAAAGATTAAAATGATGACAAACAGTTGGTCATACGCACCCATTGACTTCTTCCTAATTAAACTAAAAAAAAAAAAAGAATTTCTCTTGAACATTAATTTAATTGATTTTGTTTTTTATTTAATTTTTATTCTTTGACAAAAAACCAATTTGAAAATATTATTAAAAGCCTAAAAACTCCTCCTCATATTAATCTTTATTTCATGGAATAAAATTACCATAAGAACCAATACTCTGCGAATAATTAAAATTAATACAAGCAAAATAAGCCCAAAATCTTATCGATAAGAGAATAATTAAACGTGTGTTAAAAGTAAACATGCCTTAAATGTAGAAACAGCTTCTAGGAAAACAATGATACGGTATCATATCACAACCTAAAGATGCAAAAATTTAGCATAGTTTGGTTATGCTTTGAAAAGCACAAATCAATCCTTTACACAAGCAAGACATCTCCTTAATTCGTCATTTAATTGAACAATTTGTAAGAAAATTAAACGATTTTCCCCAAAGAAAGCTTCTATAAAAGATAAGAGAGTTTTTACACACAAATGCTCTGAGTTTACAACAAATGTGTTGCGTACTTCACTTTTCATTACAACATGGCAAAATCGACGGCATCGGTAGGCTGAAGTTTATGTCGATTTCAGCTATGAATAGGAAAGAGTTTTAATAAAAGATGAATAATAGGATAGACGATCCTCATCCTATCATGGATATTTCGCTAATCTACTGACACAATTTACACTAAAAACGACAAAGGAACTCCAATGAGTAGAATAAGAATAATAATTAAAGGGCATAAAGAGCATGTCTAAGTGTAAATTAAATGCCCTATCCGAGTTGCCAGAAATATTCACAAAGTCGTGTTTAGAATTTCGATACCCAATGTATAAGTCCAACGGAGAACCGAAATAATTTCAATTATTTTGAAAACAGATTTTTACAAACTTTGACATTTTTTTAACTCCATGTACGATTCATATATAGCTCTTGTACACCAATTTGTACAGTCGGTTAGAAAACATCTCTTTAGACTGAGACTGATGTCATCTTTTAAACTGTAATTAGAGATTAACCTTTAGGAGTTTCTTTTCAAATATGAAATTCATGTTGAAATGCAATTTTAATATCTCAAGTGCAAATTCGCTTCAATTCTAATCTAAACGGAGATCTAAAAAAGATAACGACATAATTTTGCATACATGTAGCAGAGGCAATGAAATTTTAAATTCAAATTATAGATAATTCCTGCTGTGTCTTACAGTTTGAACGATTACAAATTTTATGCTTGAAATTATAGTTTTGCAATAATTTTCATTCCTTTTTTCTTTATTTTCTTTACTTGATGAAACATTTTTTCTTTATTTTTTTCATACATTTTCACACTTATTTGAAGTGAATTTAACTTTCATAAATGGTCATAGCGTGGTCTTTCAGCTGCAGATTTATATAAAAATAAACTCAATCGAAAGAACAGAATTAATAAATTGTCATGAAAAAGATTGCTGTTCTGTCTGATCAATGAAAATGTCTAGGTTTTATCCACTGGTCGAATAAATCAAGAGCTCTTATTTATGTTCGTACGCAGCAAACGTTTATAAAATGTCATTAAACAAGTCGAATATTTGAAATGTTTGCTGCGGTATCTCTTCTATTCGAGATAGAAATCGAATTCATTTTATTTCGCAAAAAATAAGAAACCAAAGACTCTTTTATCAGTTGTATTAAAAATTATATTAGAGCACGCGCTTGAATGCATGTTGGGAAGCATTTCTCGACTTCCATCTTATGAATATTAAATTAGAATTTCTTCTAATTTCTAATTGCTTAATAAAGCAGTAATAATGTTATGCATGTAATATATATACATACACGCGCTTTCGCTCTCTATCTCTCTCTTTCTCTCACGAATGGTTAATTTGAAACGCTGATTGTTAAATAAACGTTCATACGTACACACATATGCACATACGCATACACACACACAAATATACGCTAAATACAAATGCAAAATTTAAGCAAAACAATGGAAGAAATCTAAACTAAGCCAAACTCAACTGAACTTAATTTTGAAATGTACTGGTACTTGTGTTATACTATCACTATTTAATATGTACATATGTATATGTTTGCGTGTATGTGTGTGTGTTCATAACAACAACACTAATAGCAACAACTATAATAATGAAGTGAAGAGTAGAAGAAATAAAAAAAAAAACTGAAATATTATTGCTGCTGTTGCTGTTGTTGGTGTTGTATATAATATAATCAAGTTAAAACAAGTCACAGGCAAAAACCTGTTTTATAAACTGTGTCAGTCAGGTAGATTTTTTTCCACATTCTGATTTTTATTCTCTCTCTCATTCTCAGTGTTTGCTGTTGTTGTTGGATTTTTCTCTTGTTTTCTTTCAGTTTTTCATAAATAATTAATAATCTCTGTTGTAATATGTACTGTACAGAACAATACAGCGTATGAATATACATACATACATACATATGTACATGCACTCATCTCATACAAATATAATAAAATATTTTCGTAGTGTGACTGTAATACAAGAATAAGCCAGTAATTATTAGAGACTAGCAAGTAAGTAAATTTTCAAAAAGAAAATCATTTGCTTAAATGATACAAAAAAAAAAAGTGTTTTCTAAGCTTTACAGAGAGTAGAAGTTCCAATTTTCCGCTTCAAATTTTCCTTTTTTTTAGGGAGAGATAACAACACAGATTTTCATTTTATTTTCTACTTTATTTTTGTCGTACACTGTACTACATATAACTTTTTTTGTTATTAACTTTCAATATTTTTCACTTTTTTTTTTAAGAAATCGTATTTTTTTTTCAAAAACTTATTTTTTAATTTAAAGAAAATTGCGTGCCTAAATTCATTTGTGAAGTTTACTTTTAACATTCAGTATTGAAACACGATTAAATTTATTTATTCATGCACTGTAAATATTTGAATAATTTTATTAATTTAGTTCTAGTGTGTGTTATTTATTTTAATTATTTATTATTATTATGATTATAATTTTTTTATTGATAGCCGCCGAACGTATGGCATGTGTTTTGCTACTGAACTAAACAACATTGCGCTCGCACCGCTTAACCAAACTGCAATCACATTTCAGTTCACACACACAGAGACACCAACACCGACTCACATATACAACATACGTTCTCTCTAACCCACTCACACATACAATATCGTCCACGTTTACGCTTTATTCCTTGTTTTCCTTTAGCATGCGAGAGTACCAAAACATTTATTCGTGTGTCTGTGCCCAATATTGTGTACGTAAACGAAAATACGTGTATGTATGTGTGTGTGTATTATATTAAAATCGTTTTCAGCATGCCATCGCATTACATAGAGAAGTATGGCTGGTTAAACGGATATAAAAAAATAGAAAAGGAAGAAACAACAATAAAATCAACACGAAAGAAAAACATACCAAAGGGAAGAAAATAAAAATATAGAATAACACAATAACGTCAACGCCAACGCCATCGCCGACTTGTGTTTGCGTATTGAAACAGTATTCGGTATATTCCTCAAAATTACACACACACATACACTCGCACTGAAAGCATAAATTAGGGATATTTAACATTCGTAAAATCGCAATGCTCTCTTACTGTTATTAAAAGCCCATATTAACTTTTAACACAAATGTTAACAGAGTGTTGTACGGCACGGAGAATACAAACTGCTCTGTGCACTACATGTGAACAATGAACGAAAGGGAATGTATGAAAGCTTAACATTTTAATGGTATCACAACTGCCACAATAGCATTGTTATGTTTCTCTCGTTCTCTTTCGCGTCTCTCTCAATATATCTTTCATTCGGTATGTTACCTAACACTGGTTCAACGGCCTTAATAAAAGAGTTCGAATGTTTAGAATAACTTGTAGAAAATACAAGTATTTTCACATTCAAAATCTAAAATAGTTCTTTTAGCTTTTAAAATGTTTGTGCAATTATAATGTAAATAAATTTAAAAAATGTAATACTCTAAGTATGTTATACGACTATTATTGGTTTCCGCCAATATTTTTGACTGAAGAAGTAGGAATACTAAACAATAGAAGACTACATAAAAAATACACCACTGCGTAAGTGCTTATAATAAAGATTTTATTTGTATTTCAAAATTTTCAAATTATAGGCCAGATTTATTAAATATTCGAGGACAGAACTCAATGATAATTATAATTTAAAATGGATTTGAGAATTAAAGATAAAGATAAAGTAATGCATACCTATGTATGTATTCCTTATGGAAATTAGATGGTTCAAAATTTCAGGAAATTTTCAGTTTTTTATTTATTACGAAAGAGTTTATTGTCAAGTAAATGTTCATCAAAGTTATGATTGGCGGATTTGGATTTAAAAAATTCTAAAATTCTGCATTAAAGTGTATACAAATTTTATATGTACATGCTTAGTTTTCGTTTTTCGTTTTCAAAAATTAAAAATTTAATTTCAAGAGTTGAAAAAACCCCAAGAAAAAATATTCCTTAATTTTGTTTCAAAATTAGGTTTAATATTTGGGTTTTTTCTTTTTTTTGCTTCAAATCACTCTCTGCACTAATTTCGTGAAAGGAAAGGAGAACGTTACCACAAACACATACACATTTTATAGTATTGGGTCGCAGCCGGGTAACAGCAATTTTACCCCGGCATTAACATTTTGACATGAATATTAACAGTAAATCCCTTAATATCAAAATCAGAAAATGTATACAACATATAAGATGTTACAGAAAACAGCACAAAAACTATGTACGCTAACATAATACGGTATTCTAACATAATAATTTGAAGTCCCCATTAGACACCTACTGTAACACATAAATATAAGCTTTTGGTAAGCTTTTACCAGCACATTCTATATTATAACATAGAATGCAGCATTGTATGTTAAAGACGTACATAGCTGTGTTAACAGACTTAATTTATTATTTGCGGTTTGATTTGTGTTAGGACTTTAAAAATAGTATGCGCATATGTTTTCCGCATATGCATTTCAAGCCAATATTACCAGTTGCATATAAAAAGAACTAAATAGTGCTGCCACTATTTAAATCGAAATTTCAGAATTACATCTAAAATAACATTTTATTGAATTTAAATAATTAAGTTTCCTTTGAAAAAATAAAATAATGTTTTTTTTTTGTTAATTTTAAAGTTTGAAATGTGGTTAATTTTCGAATCAAAATAACGTTACGTTATGTTTGTTAGTATTTAGCAAAAGCTTTTTAGTTTCTTTTTAAAATTGATAACAGAGCTTTTGCAATAATAATAATATGATTTAAAATAGAAGGATACAATTTTTACTTCCAAAAATTACACGAACACAATCTGACAGTTAAATAAAATGTTTTATAAAAATTGCCACAGTCTTTCTTTATTAATAATACGCCAAGTGGAGTCATTGCGCTTATTAACAAGGCCCTATTAACAAGATTTTCGGCATTTATACCATATCCAAATGGTAGGTTCAAATGGTGCAGGGATTGAAATTAAAACACCACTTCATTTAAAAACAACAGGATGTTTTCCATGGCTAGAGATACAGTTACCTGATCCTCTCTTCCATGTTGCAAAGCAATTGTAAGTGCATGTGGCACTACGATAGCGTGATGTGATGACAATTCTTTTGTGAGCAATTGTTCGTGATATATTGACAATTAGACGAATTTCTGAACGTCAAGTTTAAAGATAAAAAACTTTAAAACAAATAACAGACTCCTCAAAAGCACACAACTTATTATTGCCAAAAAAAAAAGAAGAATTAAAAGGCGAAATGACAAAAATAAGACTGTACGTGCCAGGATCAATTGCATTTTAAAGCTAAGCTTAAACTTTAAACTTAAACTCTGACCCCCTGTCACAAAGCCGTTTGTGGGATGCTTTCATGTATTAATAAAGTTTTGCGTATTCAGATGGGAAAAAATTACGTTGCATAACTTTTTGTCAGTTTGATATTTAGAAGAGTAATAAAATAAAGACTAAAACTTTACTCAAAGAACTAAACTAGAAAAAATATAAAAAAAAATCAGTGCTGTACACTTAAGCAGTTGATGATGCATAAAAAAAAAAACAATTTGAGATTTATTTTTATTAAAAATTTGGCAAAAATAAACCCTTGGCTACAGTCTTTGAATACAGGACGAATATTCATATGAAAATATATGGAATATTCATATGAAAAGAAAACATATAAAATGGATTCTTTTAAAATCAATTGTACATTATAAAGACCTTTTTAGAACATTCTTAAAAAAAAAAAAAGGAATCCACCAGAAAGATATATAAATTACTATCTATGATACCCATCGACATCACCACCACCGTTAGCAATTCGTTTTCATTGCCATACTCAGGCTTATCATCAACATCTCCATGATTAGAGCGTGAGTAAGTTTATTAATCGTCATCATATGAAATTGATTTTCGAAACGGTTCAGTTGTCGTTTATTAACAATTTAAATCAATATTTGACGTTGTTGTTGCTCTAAAGTGCAAATAAAAAAGAAAAGAAAATGTTTGCGAGACAACCAGTCACTTAATCAAAGAGTTTTTTTTGACAAAATATTTTTTTCATTTTTTTCATTTCAATTCATTGCTTTTTAAATTATTTGTTCGACATACACGCTGCATACACATATAGATGTAAACGTATATGATGCTACTTTAGCGTGTGTGTGTGTGTGTTTTATAGTTGCATTTGTTAAGTGTTCATTTCTTTTTAATCGTGCGAAATGACACAGTGTTTGAAGACATGACATGTGTCTGTCTTTACTTGACTATTGAACGAACGAACTTTGAAGATAGTTGTGTTGATGCCGATGATGGTGACGACCGATGCTGCTCTGTTCATAATGTTAACGAACAACAAAATTATATGAATGAATGAATGAATCAACAACGTTGTTGCTGTTGTTGTTGTTGCTTTTAAAAACAAAACTCAATAGCACAGCATAACTTGAGCAATTAGATGGGATTCAAATGCCTGCTTTAAATAAAATGCTTAAGTGACTGTGACTGTATGGCTATAATCCTTTAATTTACACGATCCTTTAATTTCAATTACACAATCAAACACATTAAAGTGTGATGCTAAAAACATTTTTTATTTTTCATTTTGACCTCGATTACTTTTATTTTAATTTCTTTGCTTTTAATTATTGAATTTTTTTTTTCATTTCATTTAAATTTTCTATTTTCACTTGTGCATTTGAATTTTCGCTTGGTTTGGTCAAAGCCAAGCATTTTTGCCGTTTAACAAAAATTGTCCTCAGGTCTTAAATTTCATGACTAGATTGCAACAATAAAGAAAAAGGGATAATTTATAAAACTCTTGGTAAAAATCAGGAGTAAAAAGGAAAAGAAAAAAGCAAAACGGTGGTGGTTAGATGTGGACATCTTATAAGTTAACAATAGCGACCATGACTATGAGGTTTTATAGCCTTAAACTAAACGATAACATGAAATACAACAATGGAACGAAAAGTTGTGCTTAAACAAAGTAACAGGCCGTCGCAATGCCTGCTCTCTCTTTACCTCCTGCTTTTCAAAAATACTCAATGACACTGATGTGACAGTCAGTGTCTGTGTAAAAATAACGATTGTGGTTGCAGCAACAAGAACAAAAAAAAAAAAAAAGAAAGAGATCAGGAAAAATCAAAATTAAACACTTGATGTCAGTACTTTACATTGTAATTGAGCAGAACTGAGTTTGTGGATATGACGATAAATATAATAATGATGATGATGATAATAATGATAATGGCAACAATAATAATGATATTGATTTTAAGTTTCATTCCCTATGGTTGGTGGATGGGGACCACTGAGAATACCGTCATGAACACAAGTTCAATGAGAAACGTGCTGGAACTGTATAAGAAATTTAATCTGTCGCCTTTTGCTTTGTGGTCGCATTTTCATTTTGTTTGTCTTTTTCGTTTTCGTTCTTTCTGTTCTTAATAATAAAATATTTACCTGTTAATAAGACCTTCAATTAAATTTTGTGAAAATTTATTTACAAACAAAAAATCATTTAAAAACGGTTGTAATTGCTTTCAGTTATACGTACCTAAAAAAAATGGGAAGAGAAAGAGAAAAAATAAAAGAAAACTTATTAGTACTTTACGTTAAACAATTACAATCTGCAAAATTTATTTTAATTATTTTTGTTTTTTGTTTAATTAATAAAATTTAATAAACAATAGCTTAAAAATAAAAATAAGCAAAAATAAAATATTTATTTACTCTGCTACTATTAAAAATGCAATTGAATTGTTTATAATTTTTTTTGTTTTGTTCAATTTATTTTTTATTTTATTTTGCAGCGTAGAAGAATTTATTTTTTTCATTTAAATTTACGGCCAGGCAAACAAACGAGCTTTAGAAATAATATTCATTCAAAAGTTGTAATTACTCTACGTGATATTTAAGTATTTTCAAATACAATACAACATATTTATCTATAAAATTAAAAATAAATCAAAGGATCAATCAAATAAAGTTAAGTTAGGTAATAAATAAGAGTGTATAAAAATGTATCAAAAAAAAAAGAAAAAGTGTTTGCATTTCATCATTCTACAATGTATTGATTATTTATACGTTACAGCCATTATTTAATGTATTTTTATTTTATTTTTTGTATTGCAAACGCTTGTATTTGTATTATATAAATCCATTATACGGATGTATGTACATATATTGTATTACCTGCTGTTATACTAGGCCATCTCCACTTCTAAACTAAATATGATTTGAGGGTACAAAACAAAAAGTTGGATCTACTTTTAATATGAGATACGAATGTTCTAAACTACCGATGGAGATCAAATCAGACATTCAAATTGTGTATAATTGATTTTGTGGGAAATTTTTAAAATCAATAATGAGATAATAAGTAGTGGGCTGTTTATACGTATGTATGTATGTAATGAATGTTTCACAAATAAATTAAATTCAATCACTAGTGGAATGTTGAAAAAGAAAATTATTAAGAGATGTTATGTTTAATATAATTTCGAGAATAATACTTCTTAAAATAATATGTTTTTGCTAACAATTTAATTTCTTCTTAACTGCAACACGTGTATCTCGAATTAAGTTAAGAAACATTTTCTAAGAAAATTAAAAGTATCTTGGAGTTTATCGGAAATATGTGTTGGAAGCACAAAGATAAATATTCGGTGGAGTTGTGTTTACGAAATGTAAACTTGTAGGAAACAAGCCAACAGCTTTTTCAACCGTTTTGTTTATTACTAAACAGAGAAAAGAAGAAATAAACCGCTTTGGAACAGCAATATATGGTTTGTAGGACTGACACGGGAATAAATATATATCTGTGGCATTAAATAATAATAGCTTAAGTCGAAATTTCGCGTTTTGAGATATTAAGGTTTTTGTCTAAAATAAACTGTGTTTGGTAATTGAGTTTGTAAAATATAAATGCGTTTAGGGACAATTAATTAATTCGAAATATAGGGAAGTCGCCTTAGACTAGTAGGTTGTGTGTTGGCTTATAAAACGTCAGACCGTAGTTTAATTTTTCTTTTTTCACAAGAATATTAATGAAAATTCTGTTTTTGTCTTATTTTGATATGACGTTTGTTTTTGTTATGGAAATAGAAGTGTTTAAATATTAAATATGTATATCAGATTATTAGTTACTGTTTTCGTGTTGCTTTCTTAAGCGAACACCTCTCATAAGCGCACAAATTTGTCCGTCCTTTAGGTGTCCGTTTAAGACAGAGTACACTGTAGAGGAGTGCTCTAGAGTGCAACTAAAAGAGGTTAGTTCTTGCAAATCCTTTTATTAATTTTTGTTTAATCTTCGATTTTATTTTCAAATCTATGTTATGTGTTTCAGAGTTATATTTTTTAGTGTTGAATGCATTTTAACTAAAAACAGTTTAAAAATAAATTAAATTTTTTGTAATTTTTTTAATTTATTGCTCTTAAACAAATCAAATAAATTTAATTAAATTTCTAAAAAGTATCATATTTTTTTTTATTATTTTTATTAAAATTAGAACAAATTCGCTAAAAAACATAAAAACGTTTTTGTAAATTTCCGTTTTTTTTCGTTTAAGACGGAATACAATTGAAAAATTAAACGAAAACAATACAGAAGTGGCACAACGACAACAACAACAATAAACAAAGAGATGTAAAAAGTAGTTCCTAAAACCAAAAAGAAACCGAAATCATAAAAAAACAATAAGAAAACCAACAACAAAACTGAACTGAAATGAAAACACAGACACACTTACCCTCCAGCAACAAGTATCATCTGCATTATGGTTTAATGCTTTTCTTTTTCTCTCTTTTTTTTGTTTTTTATTGTTTTTGTAATTTGCATTCATTCATTCCATTCCATTCCATACAATTCAATTCAATAAACATGAAAAAATATGTGTGTTTTACGATTTTTTTTTTGTCAAGCTTAAAGGCTTTTCTTCTGATTACATATTCAAATTATTATTGCCATTAATACAATACAACATTATGACTGACAGAGAGACTATTAAAACATATTTAATTATTATTATTATTAGTACAACAACAATATAAGCCGAACAGCCAGCCATCCAGCGGCAGGCGAAAAACAGCCCCAGTATAAAATAAAAAAATATTTAAATTAAATGAAATTAATCAGTGTAATGTAAAATATTTGACAAGAAAGAAAAGAATGAAACAATAAAAACAATTAATATAAAATACAATAAGAAAATTACAAAAACAACATTTTTAAATAACCGCGACTAATGAAGAAATCAAAAAGAGATTGGCTTTAACAGTAATTGGCCATTCAAGCTTAGTTACATAACTGCCGTTCAACTCACTACAAATCAGTTACGTTAAAATGTTTAATAATTGCTTGTGCTTAAAAATCATTTCATTCATGTGTTTTATTTTTATGAAAACGAACATTTTAAAAGATCTTTCAAACTCAAATGCATGTGAGTGAATTAAGAGACAGAAGAGCCTAAAATATTTAATTTTATTGGTTTCAAATAGAAAAAAGTTGGTAAAATTGAGCCATTCGAGCTTAAATTTGTATTGTAAGGTAGTTTAAAATATTTTTTGTTATTTTATTTTGCACTTATTTTTACTATGTATTAATATTTTGATTTGCTACAGAATAAAGTTCTACACGCATACGAGAAAACATAAATAAATATGTTTTTGGCATTAGTTTAGTTTAAAAGTACAATGAAAACTTTGTTAATTTTGAAATATGCCTTAGAGCGGAGGAAAAAGAAAATCGAAAACGATTCTCTTCGAGTTTAAATCTTCTATACTTTAAAAAAAAAGAAATTAAATATATTGGCTCATGTAGCTAACTCCAACAAGCCCGATAAATAATATTGTAATAAACAAATATCGGGATAACTAATAAAATAATGAAGACATTGACTAACGTAGTGGAGCGTAATAGTTTCAACGAAATCTTTTGTAAGCACTTGGACCCTGATACAATTTACAAAGTTATGACAAAGTGTAGCTTCAACCACTTTTCACGAAGATTGAAATTGGATTTACGATTAAACAGCGACAAGGATATCTTACATATGTTTATAGGATATTAGTTATCTTCACAATTAACTTTTAAAGTGCAGATACATTTTTATATTAGATTCTAATATTCAATATATTCCGTTATACGCTAACAGCATAAATTGAAATTATCACATTATGTTCGAAATTACTTTTTCTCCAAACCAATTTATTATGCGTATATGGGCCATTAGATGTTTCACCTTTATAATGAAATTTAATTATGTAGACATCAACAAAACACATGCTCATAATGTACATATGTACATACATATATCACACATACATACAAATCAAATACGATTACGAATATTTATGGTTCGATATGCAAGTGCATTAAAAATATATCGTTATTAATTACGAATTACAGTTCGAAAGTAACGAAAATTCATTTTGAAATAACACAAACACAACTAACAAAAATAATTTAAAAAAAATTATACCACAACTGGGAACGAATTGGTATTGCCTTTAAGGTTTTTAAGAGATTATGATTTCTTTCTTTATAAAATATTTTCTAGAAAATTAAACTTGCATTGCAAATAAACCTGAAAATATGTATATACACAGATGTACATATGTATGTACATACATCAGTGATCGGCACCAATAGCAACCGGGGGCCTAACCTATTTGGTTTTTTACACACCTATGACACGAACATCAAGCAATTTCCTAAAAGAGAGAGTAAAAATGCATTTAGTTGCTTGTCAGCTTCTAAAGAAGAAGGTTCATGTCGCTTGTTTTTAGGTTTCGTTATACACCCAAAGAAATAATTCGGTAGGATTCACTAATGAGAAATGATCTCCATTTTTGGAAGAATATTTGTCATGTTAGATACGTTGTGTTTAGGGATTTGGCGCAGTATATTTTTTCTATATTTACCGCTATATATATGTATATATACTACATATTATTAGGTTAATAAGTACACTTGAAAATATTACTAACAATTTTCCTCTGGGTTATACACATGATTCTCACAACTACTGTCACATTTTAATCATGTTCTCTCTGTGCCTATCTATATGTATGTACATACATCGTTTATTTCAAATCAATTAAACTCTTTGTGAACACTTGCACGTATGAGCGATATTATATGGAAGAATAATGCAATTATTTATTACTCATACGTTTAGATGACCGAACAATAATTGGTACAAACTGTTGAATTTTCATTTTATGTCTTTTTTTTTTTTTTTTGATCGAATTGAAATATTTCCTTTTTGAATGTTGGTGTGTTTGCTCATGCCTCGCATACAATACAATATAAGAGTGTGGTAAAATGGCATTTTAAAATAATAACAATAATAAAACGTTACCTGTTAACAATATTATTATGTCATAATAATAATAAACGAAATAATAATGACAACAATAATAACAAAAAATATTAAAAACTTTAGGCTGTCATTGGCAAATATCTATGTATAGAATTGAATTGAAACGTTATTAATTATTTTATATTCATATGCATCGCACAAAAATAATGCTTGAAAGATTTAATTAAAAAAAAAGTATAAGAAGAAAAACTCAAAAGAACAGTGGAGTAGTAGTTAAACATTATCACACATTAAAACATTCACTTAAAATTCAAGGCATTCAAATAAATTTTTTGGAATATTTTTTTTGTTGTTTTAAATGTTTGCTTTAAAAGATTTTTTGTATTTCTTATACAGCCACATTACAATGAACACAAATACATTGAAACAAATATTATGTTTATATTTACTGGTTTATCTGTCCTTTATTTTTTTTTTTTATAAATTTAAGAATTTTTTTTTTCAGTTTTTATTTTTTACTGTTTTTTTTTGGTATTTTTTGTTTTAATATGACGAACGATAAACGATTTATGCATACATGTAGTATATGTAGATATGTATACGTATGTATATATATGTGGTGGGTATGTAGTTACAAACATTTAAACATAATTGATTACAGCAGTACTAACATTATTTTTATTAATTGCTTGTTGCATTTGCATCCTCAGACATTTAGCTCTTGTTATTGCTGTTGTTGTTGTGTTAGGCACAAAAATCGAACATGAAATCGATAACGAGATTAATTTTTATTATCCATTCATTCCGTTCATTTTCATTTCATTTGTTTTCATTTGTTAATAAAAAAAAATTCATTTTTTTTCATTTGTTTTTTGTTTTTCTTTTATGTTTTTGTTTTTATTGCAATTATTTAAAATTCTCTTCCAACTCAACTCATTTGCTTAAAAGCTTTTGCCATTAATTTTCCCTCTTAGTCGTTGCTACGTTGGACGTTCATTTATTTGCTCTACAAATGCTCTGTAAAATGCATTTAAAAAATATTATTCTTTTTTCCTTTCTTTCTTCTTTTAATCTAAAGTCATTTAAAGAAATATTTTTTAATTTAAGTCTGCAATATTATTAGAAGAAATTCATTCAATTCCTTCTTGTGTGTATGTGCATGGGTGTGTTGTATTTTCTTTCGTATTTTTTAATTCAATGCAATTATTATTCTCGAGGTTGTTTCATGTCGATTTTGTTTTCTTATGGAATGCATAAGTTTTTACTGTCAGAAATTGAATTGAATCAATCCGAGTAATAATTAACATAGAAAAAATTCTGAGATGCTATGTTCCGCAACATGTTGCCAATGATGGAGAAAAGGAAGACGAAAAGATTATTGTTTTCATTTCGAAATCTGTTGTAATAAAATCGCATTTATTGAAATTTAATGATTCTTAGGCAGGTAAACTTTAAATAAATCTCATACATACATATATAATTAGCAATTACAACCCTTCAGTCAGGATTACGGCCTAGCTTCTCACACCACTCATGTTGTGTGCCTTAATTTTATACTTGAGTGGCGGGGCCTACAGTTTAACGTCGACTCCGAACGACAGATTTAGAGAAACTTTTTCTTGACAATTTTTTATATACTCTCAGAGTTTTTCCCAGAAATCTGCTGAGAGGAAGTCGCCGAAGAAATATATTTTTTTCATATTTCGTTTTTGATGTCTAGCCTGGGGCTCGAACCCGGGCTTTTGCGTCTAATAAGCGAACACACTACCTACTAGGCTACGGCGACCTCTAAATAAATCTCATTGGAAATAATTAAACAATTAAAATATTATACTAATGAAGCGTAAAAGAAGCACTTGTGATTGTATTATTTGCTATTACAACCGCATTGCATTTATTATAAGAGAATCACGGGAATTGCTGATGTTGCAATACACATAAAGAGCTCCGTCAGTTACTTTGAAAATTATCTCAGTTACGAAGAACACAAATTCTAGTTATGTTTACGACAAGTACTCTCCATGTGGACAGGCATACCTGACCAGTTGAGTTCAGTTCACTGTGTAGATATAGAACAGAAAGATGGATAGATGGCTAGACGCTAGACTAGACACCGTAGTCTAGTGGGTAGTGCCACTCATGTATAAAATTAATACTGTGTAATACCTGTTCTTATTAATTGTAATTGATATTCGTTCCTGCTAAGGTTTATTTCAACGAAATTCGAATGTTTCGTAACGATTTCGATTGTGAAACGATAGAACGTCCTAAACACTTAAAAAGTATGTGGGATGGTGCGGCCATAATAAAAATGCGTTTCATTTAAAAATACAAATAGAAAAGACAGTAGTAATGGGTATTTATCAGCCGATTTCAATACCGGTTTGTAGCGAATAAAAGCCCAGAAGTGCAAAAAATACGAATTCTTTTTACGACCGAAAAATTGTTTAAATTCCTTTATGACCCAAGAGAGGCTCACATATACATATGTTCTCTTAAATGAAATGGACGGAAAACCTTGCTACTTTGCTACTTGCCTTTGCTAAATTTGTTTAAAAAGTTCCACTTTAGTTAATTTTATCAGACGAAACCGAATAATTATACGCTAAAGGCAGAATATACAAGGCAATCTAGGATGGTGTATTATGGTCATCAGCGATTAAAATCAAACGTGCTTTTAGTTTTGTTCTGAAGGTAAGCTAACCAAACGTCATGGACAATGGAAATATATAAAAAGAAGTAAATATTGAGTTTATTATCATTATAATTTCTGAAAAAGACAAAAAGAGTAAGTAAGGAGTAATACATACAGAATTGGTCATTACAACTCTTCAGCCAGGATTACGCCCTAGCTTCTCACATCACTTATGTTGTGTGCCTTAATTTTATACATGAAGGACTGGTTTTTGAGAAATGTTTCATGGAAATTTTATTTACTCTCAGAGAAAATTTTACTCTGCTGAGAAAAAGTCGTCGAAGAAATAGTTTTTCATATTTCGTTGGGATGTCTGACGCGGGGATTGAACGCCTAATGAGCAACTACACACTAGAATACAATAAATACTCAAGCCATAAAGGGGAAACTAAAAGTCCCTTTCTCTGCAACTGATTAAAGATCGTCTAGAAACGACCATCAATTTTAAAATGCAGAATTATTTTGAATTTGATGCCTTTTTCTTCTATAAACAACACACATATGTACGCACATTAAAATCCTTAGGTCACGATTACAGTCTTGCTTTTCCACTATTTACAATCCACTATAGATGGCACGAAGTGTTTAGCGTCGATTCCAAATAACAGACTTGAGTATCGTTTTGTGGCATCTAGTTATCCTCAGCTGTTGCCAAAGGATAATTTTTGTTAAGCTAACAAGGGCTTTTAATTTGTAATTGTTTTCGTCTATATGCACTAAATGACCCACATCCGATATAATATTCATCATATAAGAGATGCTTTTAAAATCAGTTCAGCACTCATTGAATTGCACGAGGGTCTTATCAAATATTTAGTGAAGACAAGATGCCTTTAGATCAATAAAAAATTTATTCCCATTAGAAGTGAAAATATGGAGGTATTGTCTGATAAAAATATGACAAAAACAAAATATTTAATAACAACAATTCGTTGAGATAATAAATCGAACATGTATGATTTCTGTTTCAATTGGATAAGATATTAAATGGGATAAAAGTTGGGAGACGAGCAACATTGATTCCCTGTACATATAATAACTGACCTCTACCATGAAACATAAATCAGAGTCACACACTCAACACAACACGTGCAGCTCACATACACAGTATAAATGAAAAGCAAAATAATATCCTTTCATTTCAATTGTTTTTAAGTCCACGAGTTTCTATTCTATTTAATAAGTTTTCTATTTCAATAAAAAATTGAATTTCATTTTCTAATACATTTCATTTTTGTTTTTATTCAAGATTCCTTTTCTCGTTCCTTTTCTTAGAAACACATTCTTTTAATGTCTCATCACTGTTTCCACTATTTTCACTTTCAACTTCGTTTAGATCTTTGTCAGAGGTTTTTTTTTAAGTTTCTTTCTTTTTTTCTTTCTTTTATTCTTGGTTGTCTTCTTCGAACAGTATGATGAAGAATTTTTTCTTTTGCCGTTTTTTTAGTTTAATTTTTCAACACACACGTTTATTTTTAATTTACAATTTATTTGTTGTTAATTTCTTGTCCTGTTTGATTATTATTGTTTTGATATTTTTCCTTTAATTTTTTTTACGGGTTTTCATGAGATTTATTTTCATTTGTTTAATATCAAAAGCACATGTTTCTTTATTTTCTAGCTTTGTTTTTCTACAATTTTGCATACACTTTTTTCTTTCACTTCGTAACGTTCTCCTCTCTTTCTTGCTCTTTTAATCAGTGGCTCTGTATTATGAGTATGAAACTTTCTTTTTTCTTTGTGATTGTCTTTCAAGGTCGCTCGCTTTACTATGAAACGAAAACAATTTTCTATTCTATGGTTGTCTCTTTCACCCTTGAAAGAATAAATTGCACTCTAATGGAGCCAAAACGTAAGTTTGAGAGAAACACTCACAACGTGAATGGCACGCTGACATACAACAGCCCCATGGATATAAAGAAAAAAAAAAACACACACACACACACATACATACACACATACCAAAAAAGAGAATTTTGGCTTGTGAGTATTTAATACCAAATTGCCAAATGCAATTGTTGTTTGTTGTTTGTAGTTGTTGTTTTTATCTTTGTTTATTATTTTTGATTGAGCAGGGGGACATTGAGGGTCACTGTAAATTAAATTGCTTGCATTGCTACTGTAGCTGATGTTGTTATTGGTATTGTTATTGTTTTTGTTGTCGTTTTTGTTGAGCGTATTTAATTTCACACTTGATATCATGTCTTCTGAGTATGTATGATTGTATAAGAAGTAAACTTTTTAATAAACAATTAAACATTATGAGCACATGATATTATCTTTGCACTCTTAATAAAATACATAAAAATTTAGAATTTTTCCATTTCCATTTCTACTGCACTTTACTTTCTCAAAACATATTTTGATTCTGATTCTGTATTGTATTGTTTTGTTATTATAGTGGACGGACGTATAATTAATATGAATTAGAAATTAATATTATGATACGCCATGTTGCACACAACGAATTAAATTTATTTAAACATACACTCTGGTATACATTATTTGCTTTTCACTTCATTTAAATTTCAAACTAAACTGAGAACAAAACTCAAGTCATCATTTTGGTACGTGGAGCACTTTATGAAATGCTCTACAATTTAGATTTCAAACAATAAAATAAAACTCTCGCCATTATTATGAATATAGTTACGATACACAACGAAAAATAGCATCGTCAACAAAATTCTTACACTCGCACACACATTTTCGCATCTCTCTACTCTACATCTACTAAATGATGGACAACGAACGAGAAGAGTAACCAAGAAAATAATAAATAAAAATGAAAATAAAAACAGAAACAAAAACAAAAACAAATACAAATACAATGAAAGCAAAAACAGACACGAGACAATGAAGAGAAACTAATGTCATCATTATCAACAGCTGCCTAAGGACACCATCCATATACATACGTACAATATTATGTAAAAGGACAGAAAAAGAGAGAGAGCGAGTAAAATTAAACCGAAACCGAATTAACAACAATAAATGCATATAAAAATAAATCTAAGAGACACATATAAAGTAATGTTGGTAACTGAGCTAAGACAACAAATGAACAGAAAAGTAGCAGAAGAAGGATTAAAGCCTAAAAACAAACTAATAAACGAATTTAAAACAAGAGCAAAGAAAAATAATATAAAAAATAATACAAAACAGTTGTTTACATTACGAAACCGGGTTACCAGTGACAAGTGTATAACAGCACAAAAATATGGTCGAGAGAGAAGTAAGGCACACAGAGGGAGAGAGAGAGAGAGTGACACACTCTCATATACAATACATACATGTATACAAAGATATACACGAAGTTTAGAATACTTTATTTATAAAAAAAAAAAACCAAAAAAAGTTGTGAGAAAGAGTGAAAGAGCGAAAATATTATTGTTACAGAGAGCGCATGTTTATCAAATCAAATAAGGAAAATGAAAAATTAAAACCTTAAAAGGAAAGAAACAAAAACAAAAAAGAAGAAAAATAGAAAACAAAATTAAAAAGAAAATGTTGAAGATTTTAAACTGAAGAACAGAAGACAACAAACACAAGCAATAATTGCAATGAATTTGCATTAAAACATATTTCTCTGTTGTAATTTTAAGTTTTCATTCGTTTTTAATTCAAATATGATTTAAATATGAATTTTCTATGCTGCTATTGTTGCTGTTCTTATTTGTGTTTATTATTATGATTGTGTTACAACGGGGTGATAAGTTTCAAAGCAGTTGAAATCAATTTCATGGAAAAAGATAAAGATTTTACGATTGCAAAATAGCTACTCAAATGCGATGATGATCTCATGAGTGTTTTTTTTTTTAAGTTTTAAAGTCATACAACAATTCTCTGTTAATATCATAGAAGTTTACAAAAAAAAAAAAAATAAGGGAAACTGAAACCTTAAAATCATAAAAAATGCAACGTAATGCATAGTGAGCATATTGAACATTGAAAAAAGCAGCGATTTTATATATCAGACCATCGCAATCCATGATGACAATGTATAAAATTAATACTCTCCTCCACATCCAAGAGCTCCAAAAACGAATCGTAATTAGTTTTAAAAACCATTAGTTTTAAAGTCCAGACTTTTAGTAGAGGCTTACAAATCTTTAATTACAGATAAATGTGCGAAAGTGTGTGGAGCCTAATGTAGAACAAAAAATTTGGCGTTAACGTTTAAATCATCCACAATCCGATTTGTAGACGATTAATCCAAGATTTATACATCAAAAGAAACCGAGACGTTATTAGTTTTGATGTCTCATTTTTGTAATGATTCAATCGCAGTTGATGTAACAAAATATACAGAAAATTAAAACAATCAGTTAAAACAATGTATTTGTTTGTCTACTATCTACTGATCTACTCTTTAGACGAAATCTGACATTCTTTTGAGCACAAACACAAATAAGTGTTTCATAAGCCATCTTATAAATTCAGAACTGGAATTTATTACTTTACCACGGTCTATACCAACATACATACGTTAATGCAAACAAAATCGAATAGCTTGTAACATTTACAAGCATTCCAGCATTCTTAAATTTAGTAATCACTAAATGAAATACTTCCTGCATTATGTATTTATTTATGTATGTATTTATTTATTTAACGAAGAATTTAATTAAAAGTCAAATTATTTAAATTTTTTTGAAAATTAAAATAAAAAAAATATTACAACAGATTTGAATAATCGAAATTTCTTGATTTTATTGCAACTTTAAAAGATTTTTTGTCACATATATGCAAGTGTTATTACAAATATGAATTAAACGCCTATAAATTGGTAAAAGCAGGACAAGATTTTTTTTGGCTCAAAGTCTTGTTTATGTTACCAATTCCTTGAACTATGACGTTCCTTCACACCATGCCAACTTATTGATATATAAACTAATTATATGACCGCAATCTCAATTAGCATTAACCCTGCTTCCAAAACCAATTTAGTGCCAAATAAGAAAAAAATAAACAATAAGTTATTGAATATTTCAAACAAAATTTATTCTTTAAAATCATAACAATTGAATAAGAAATAAACGTTTAAAACGATTCGTTATGAAAGCCAGAACAATAGCAAAAAACAAAAAAAATTATTTAAACCAAGTGAAACCGAAGTGCTGTTTTTGGTGAAAATCTATTTTAAAGTTTACGGTTTAAAGTCGGAAATAAAAAAGCAACAAACAATACAAAATCAATATATGGGGGTAAGAAATATAAAGCAAAAGTGAAGTATTTTCATTTGAAAGCAATGAGCGGACGACGTAGACAATAACAACAGCAACTCGTTTTAGATTGTCTTGTTCTTGTTTTGCATGTTGTTGTTGATATTTTGTTAGACAATAACAATAACAACGATGACTACAAACTGGCGTAATAAATAAAAAGTTTTTGTTTTATAATAGACACACACACATATACACATACACGTACATATACATGTACATATACATATACATATATATATATATATATATATATATATATATAGATATATAAGTAGATATATACACACAAATTTAAATTTTAATCCGTGTATGTGTGTCAAAGAAGGAGGTTAAAGAGCAGAACCAAATACACAACTCCATCAATGTTGTGTTTTTTTTTTTTGTACGACCGACAAACAAAACTGATATAACAACAACAACGACAGCAATAAAAACACAATATGGGGTTTGTTTTGTTCGTCCTTTGTGTGTCGTTGTTGCTGTAGTTTTCTTTTACTTTTTAATTTTTTTTTTTCAATGGAGATTTCCTAACACTAGCACACACCCCTAGTGAAATTTACAGTTATAGATATGCTTACCCTGTGATACCGTGTAAGTATTCAGTCATTCATTTCGGATTACCCTATAATAGACGATAATTGGTTAACATGTACACGTGAACATGTGAAATTAATGTTAAACGAAAAGATATTCAGGTTCAACGTTGTGTATGACCAGCCGTGTATTAATTGTCTGACATTGAAATAACACAACAACTTCAATCTGATTTGATTTGTAAAAACTTAAATTTTCTTTTTTTTTCTATAAATAATGCATTTGTATCTCTCTCTAAGAGTCTAACCATTAGAGGTAGTATATTTGGAAAAAGTTTGTATCCTTAAGATCTCATGCAAATATTGAAAGAAAAAACAGGATGAGAAATACGTTTCAAGGCTTAAAGTCTCTAGCAAAGTTTATCTGCAAAAATATTTAACATATACATGGTATTTTGGATGCCTTTGACAAGTCAAGTAATTCAGTTCGCTTAACTTTCGTACTATTTATACCACCTACATCCTTCAGAAAATAGAATATATGGGCACAACCGTCTATTTTAAAGTTTCTCGACTTAGTACAGACCAAAGCAAAAGTGGTAATTAAGGACCAATTTTATATTATTAGACTTGATATGGACTGTGATGTGGTCTGAATGTGATACAGTGGATCACAAAAGGGTTTATAGTGAACTTTTAATTTTAGAATTGTATTTTTAATGTGGTTAAGTGTTTACCGCAGTGCCCGCGAACATATTCTACATTTTATCCGTTTACCTGATAATTTAAATAATTTAAATTTGAACTTATGAATGAAGCAATGATCCACAAAGTTATATTAGAATGTTTCGAAAACGTAAACAGGTATCCAGTACCCTGTTTTACCCTATTTTAAAAATATTACCTAAAGGGAAAAAACAAAATAAAAAATGTTTCTTAAAACCGTAAAATTACTTAATTAAGGACCAATATTTTTAAACTTCAACACAAATGTCTCCACTAAACAAGGAGTCCAATTTCCCGATAATCTTGAATTTAGATTATATCCTACGACAAAGAGATCTGACATTTTTACTCAGCCGAATGTATTAAATTAATAACGATTTAAATTTCACTAAGGGCTACGTCCAATTGGACGTAGGGGTCATAACATAACTGGTGTTGCGACCGTGTTGTTGCATTCACTGTACAGTAAAGATCACAACACTATACACGCGCTACACATTGTTTAATGAAAAAAAAGTCAAAAGAAAAGAAAAAATATTATCAGGCGAGTGCAAACGAGTAGAGTACATATTGAAACTGTTTTGCAAAATTTTTATTTCATTTCGTTTTTTTTATTATATTTCGTGTATATGTATATGTATGTACGTACGACACACATACATGCTCTTTATTAATCATGTTAAATAAAGTAATAATTACTTTTAATAATTGACTTTTGATTCAGAGTTTAAACAATTCAGTTATGGAGAGGATATGGATTTTAAAACATTTTCAACAAAAAATTATATTTTCATGTTATATTCGTTGTTGCACAGGACGGAAGCTGTATACGGATTAAAATAAAAGTTTTTTTATTTTATTTTTAATTCACACGCACGCACAACACGCACACGTTTTTGGGTCTGTTTACGATTTTCTTGTCTTATGAAACGAGTACAAACACACGAAAGAGAACAATTTATCTGAAAGTAGTAACAAATACTGAGAGTTGTAATCCCGTTTGAGACAGAAGTGGAAAAAAAATGAAAAAATACAACAGCAACTATAACGTAATAAACAAAAACAAAAACGAAATACATTCTAATACGAACACTTGTAAGCGTGTGTATGTGTGTGTGTGTGTGTGTGAACGTTTGAGTGAGTGGCAATGGTTGAGCTGTAAATGGCATACACAACATGATGTTACGTATACTTAACCTAGTACAACATAACGCAGTTGCATTACGACAGCAGCAACATTAACAATATGACAAGACCATATCGAACATGTGCTACAACTAGTATGTTGTCGTAATGTAATGTTTGACGCACAATGTTAATGAGAGTCCAATCTAGCAAAGCAAAAACAGTTGCACAGAAAAAGCGGTTGTTTTTCTTTGTTGTTGTTTTGGTTATTTACAACAATAAAAAAGCGCTCGGTATGATCCACAGAAATTAATAAACAGTGACAACGTCGACTGAACTGCAAATAATTCAATAAGTCCTTCTATAGTACTTAAAGTACTGATGCGGTGACGACTGGGATCTGTACAATAACCTCTATCTCAACGGCGACAATAGAGAGTTGTGTTTTGCAACTTAGGCGACTATACAATGACGACAAGTTGTAATGGCTAATGCAGAAGCAGAGCATTTCAATAGAGAACAACAACAACAGCTAGAAAAGAGTGTTTCAAAGATTTGATTTTTGTGTAATCATTACAAGTACATTCATTAATTCGTACGTATGTATGTAAGAAAGTAAAGGAACGCATTCGCATGTGTTTTACTATCAGAAATGCGTGTCTCCCAGGATCTTAAAATAATAAAAGAATTAAACGAAAAAAAAACAACAAAAAATATAATAATACGGATAATAAAACACTAGGCCAATAACAATGTTACATGGTGTTGATGTTAATTGTTATTCCGGGCGTATGTATATACTATATATGTATACATATTTTATACATATACATATATATATTTCATACATATATACATATTTATTTACACACATATGCATATGTATGTACATATACATATATATTACTTTTCTTCTAACTGTTGTTATGCACTTCTCTTTCAACACATTTTAAAACTCAACTTCATGGACATTTTAATCGCTTTCTTTATAAATTTTTAAACTTATTTTTATTTTTGTAATATGTAGGTATTCCTTTCTTTTATAATTTTTTCCTTTGTTTTTTTGGTTGGCTTTTATAAACAAATTTTATTTGGAAAACTATTTAAATTTTTTATTCTTCTTCTTTTATCATTATTATTTATTTTAATTTGTTTTAGTGTGGTTTATGCAACCAATCAACTACACAAGAGACACACAAACTGATTGTTTTTGGCAACCATTTCTATAACCAACTAAATTTACACTCTGCTGCTGTTATTCTACATTTTAATTTTAAGTTTATTATTGCTACCGCAGTTATAGTTGTAGTTGTAGTAGTTGCCTTTTATTTTTATTTTTTTTTATTCAATTTCTTAATATGGGTTTTTTTTATTCGTTTTCATTATATTCTTAACGTAGTGTTAGTAGGTAGTAGTGAGTGATGGCGGTGATGGCGGTGATGTTGGTGTTGGTTGGGTGACTTCAATAATTTTCATAAAAGAGAGGCAGAAAGAGAGAGTTAAGGTATGTAATCATCAAATATCCATGCACTCATCTACTTATAAAAACAAACCCATACATACTTACACATACTATGTATGCATACATACGCTAGACGCACAATGGGTTGAATGTCAATCAAAAACCAACTACACACCTAACATCGGCCTAAAATATTCGAAATCAATTCAAACATTGTATTGGAAAGCATGAAACGTTTCTAGTGTTATCTCAACTAAGATGAGAGAGTGTTTGGGAAGACGTACACATAGTCTTTCGTACGTACATATTTGCTGCCGACAATTCATGATTATTCTTGTCTAACAAACGGCCCACTGTACGTCGGCCTCTGTTTTATTCACGATTTTATTGTGAGTGTGTGTGAGAGTATAGTGAGCAGAAAAAATTGAAACCACTAACTCACACATATTGCAGCGTTGTTTAATGTAATTTCTCTTTACTGTGTTGTTGTTGTCGTTGCCTATCGTTAATGGCAACATGGTTATTGTGTTTGTGGTAGTTGATAGTTTTGCTGTTGTTGTGTTTTGAAATAATTGTTATACAATTTTGTTAAAATTTCGTCATACTTTTAAGTATGAAAAGAAGTGTGTTTTTTTTTCTAAATTTTATATTCCGCCTAAGAATAGTGTGAGTGTGTGTAAAAACGTGTAAGCGTATGAGTGTAGTGAAACTATTACAGTGTTTGAGTTTTTTTTTCAATACACACCGTACACATACACATGTAAATGATATGTTTGTTTGAATGCTAGTGATATTATGCTTATACGATGGTGGCCGGAGAAATTTTTTGGTGTCCTTTCAAATGCGTTCGTTACTACTTACTTATCGAATTTTCCCGTTTAAATATTTGAAATTGAACACTTTAAATTACGTTATTCCAGAAAGAAACATTTTTGCATTTATGTTTTCTTGCTTAATTAAGAGCTTGCCTGAACAAAATAGAACAAAGGTGTGTACGATAACGAGTCCATTGGCTCTGAAGTTAGCTTCAAAAATAGTGGAAGATTGGAAACTCATTCGAATTCATAAGCAACTTTCTCATCTTTCAACCACAATTAGCACTTATGGGAGCAAATTCACATAAGGAAATGCCAAAATTCGTTTTGATAGAGTAATGACAGAAAACATCACTCGAATTTATAAGAAAACGATTGGATTCTGTTTTCAGAAGCAAAAGGAAAGGCAACCAATTCCTAAAACTTGTACTCAATTTTTACATGGGTTTGAGAGAACACGACAGACAGGTAAGCACGGTTTATGGGTCAAGAAGATTATGGAGCAGAATTCTAGACAAATTTCTTCGCAAGTAAACTGGCTTGGAATGGAAATTCACGCACAAATCAATTATAATGTACTTGTGCCTTTTATTTCTCGCACTACCCGCATTTATTCATACATGTTTACGGTGGTCTTTATTATTCATAAATAAATACACATGTTTACTTGGCACCTCACTGAATACATTCGCATTCAGTAAAAATGAATGATATAATCTGTTTTCCCTTATAACGATTGTTATTGTTTTTGTTGTTGTTTTCGACTTTTTTCAGTTTGACTAGAAACAGGGTGTATACATTGATAGCAACGGGTTGAGCAAATATTTACGGAAATAAATTCATTTGAAAATCATGCTATCAAATGTGTATGTGTGTGTCGGTGTGTGTATGTGTGAAAAGCATTTAAAATACCTGTCAGGTCAACCTATTGGCCAAACCAATTGATTCTGGTGTATTCTGGGTGAAACAAAAAAAAAAAAAAAATACGAAAATTCAATGCAAATGATTTTCACGAAGATTAAAATCGAAAATACGCGAGAGTAGGAAATTTGCGTCATCTATTCAATGGAAATTGAGAAATTCGGGGTAACAGCAAAATGTGTTTTTTCCTTAATTTTTAGAGAAGAAAAATAAACGCCAGTTGGATGTTTAATTGTGTTAAATAGGTTTCCTACTGCAATAGTAATACGGTACTTTGTTAATTCATAAATAACTTTACAGTGCTCATAATAATAATTATTAAGGATTTCAAAACGATAGTTTGGAGATGTTGTCTTCAATCTGCTCTCTATTCTCTCTTAACTCTTTGTGACATACGCCTAATGGAATCGAGAAACAGACCTCGGACTGCCACTCCAGTAGTCTAAATCGAACTTTTCCTGTGTGAACGATTATCACTCTGAATTTGGAAGAAAACTGTAGTGTTTTTCAGACAGTGATCTTTACAAAATGGAGAGCAATCGAGACCGCAGACTTTCTAGTACAGAAATAGGTTCGAGAAAATGGGCAGAGATGTTGACAAAAGAGGCCGGATTGGTTTGGGGCTTGGGATAAGCCCAACATGAGATTGGTAACGAAGCCTCTACCGAGTTTTTCGAATATAAAAATGTAGCAGTGATAATTGCTGTCGACGATAATACCTTATTTCCTGCGTAAGATGGCAAATAAATATCTCTTGGGAATTATCAAAAATCAATTTAATAATTAAATTCAATTCGTTCGTATTCAATTGATATTCTTCAATAGAAAGTTGAAAAAGAGTTCACAAATTTTAAAATTAAACTCCCAATTTAAATAAACTCGTCCTCCTTCTCTATTCTTGATTTTGACTGCATTTATTGCACAAAGAAAAAAAATGAGAATTTTAATTTTTCGCATACCCTACGAGTTTTTTTTTCACAGTGTTAAATGTGAAAATGTCCAAACGAAGGACATTTTATTTTAAAAGAGTATTTTTCACTTTTAATTCCAAAAGATAACAACTTGGACTACTGTGTTGCTGAGCTGTGCTGTGTAGTTTGCATTTACATTTTTGGTTGTTGTTGTTGCTGTGTTTTCTTCTTAAACACCAGTAAACAAGCATTTTTTTAAAAGCTGACAAGCCATATGACCGCCCTGACAGACAAGCGTAAAAGTGTGAATGCAAAAAAAAAAAACAAAAAAGACGATTATTAACCCGACAAGAGGACATGTACAAATAAATTTATTTTTATAATACATACATATGTATAATGTATATAAATAACAAATAACAACAACACCTACAACAACAACAATGGCAACAAATACTATTAACAGAGGTAGAGATATTACAAAACCACGTACAAATGAAATTACATACGCGCCCTTTAATAGTTATGCGAGGCATGTGTACATGTTCAGACAGACAGACATTAAATAGATTGTCTTCTTTAACAAATTATTGCATGAATGAATGCATTTGACAACGTGCATTAAATGCTACGCTTATACGCAATTGATACACAAACGCATCCATACAAATACACTTGAACGCGCTTACACATCCATACTCAACTCAATGAATTTAATTGACTCGACTTGCACTGCCGACAACAGCAACAACAATTAAGTGGCATTTGATTATAAAAACATTAAATTAAATTGTTCACGTAACCAGAACTCGCCACCTTTTATGAGAAATGATTACATTCTCTTTAGTAAAACACATACACGCATACAACTCTACCTCTCCCTCTCTCTCTTTCTTCTTGCACACACATACACACACACGCGCGAAGCTCACTAAGAGCATTTCATAGTAATTGTTTTTGTTTCCTTTTTGTTTTTTTTTTTTTTGAAGATTGTTTACTGCGTGAGAATTTTTTATTCGCTCGTTTATTAGTGTTGCCCAGTTAACATTTGTGAAGAGTTGCTATTTATAAATCGACTGAGTGAGTCTTCATATTGTATTTTTGATACCAGTACAGCTAGTTCTCTTTTTAAATGATTTTTTTTTCTACATGAATTTTGTTGTTGTTATAAAACAAATCGCAGACTAAATGCTTGCTGGGGGGGCATATACATATGTATGTATGTAGTATATATGTAAGTGTGCATGTAAGCGATTTGTTTACTACGATTAAACGTACTTGGTTTTATTGCAACGAACGGAGTCTGTCTCTTAGTCACTTAGTCAAGCAGCCAGTCTGCCAGTGAGTAAGGTGATTCAGTTTTTTGAGAGTGCCTTGACTGTTGACTGAATTTTTTTAATGATAAGAGAAATGAAATATTCTTAAAGGTTTTATTTCTTAAGCGTGAGTGTACAGTATTTATGAGCCTGTGTGCCAGTCGGTATCTGCGTGTGTGTGTGAGTGTTTGTGATAAAAATGCAAAGAAACTTGAAAAACTAAAAGTTAAAAGTGTGATGCTAAAAAAAAAGAATTAAATGCATTGAGAAGGTTTAGTTCAACATTTTAACAACAAGTTTTTTGTTGTTGTTGTTTCATTTTTTCATTTCTTCAATAAGACAGCACATTGTTATTATCTACTTTCGTTTATTTATTCATTTGTTTTCCTTTTAGAAACACACGCTTTTGTGTAACGGCTTGAATCATGTTTCTAGTCGTTAAAGAGAGAGAGAGAGAACGAGAGAGAGTGGATGTGAAAGAGTTCAAATTTTGAGAAACAATACAAAATAGAATAAAGCTTTTCTTGTGTTGGTTTTAGTCAAAACAAAAGTTTTCCCTTTCAGCTGGCAGTTGTAAAGCTTTTGAAATTTTGAACATTTTCAATTTTTGATTTAAAAACAACAAAAAAAACAATAAAAAAAACAGAAATAAAAATCAAAATTATCACAACACTTCTATTTATTTCTCTTATAGCAACAAAGAAGGAAAAACGAATTTTTATGAGTTTTTCAAAAACAATTTCTCTTTTTTTTTGTCAATTGTTGACAATTTATTCGACATAATTTCTTAAATGTTACCACCGAATAATATTCGTATTGAAAGTTTAATTTATAGGAGAACAGGGTCATAGAATGGGGTCAAGTGAAGTAATAAATAATTGACATGAGCAGTCTAATGCGCTCTAGATAATCATTTATTGAATGAATTTTTCTAAATATGGAATCGCTCTGGAGATTATCAATGACATTTGAAAATAAAATTTGCTTCCATAGAAATCGAAAATAATTGACGCGGAATGCACAAAAATGCTTTCATAATAAAAAAAGTTAGAAAAATACATCAGTACTTCTGCCAAGATAATGGACCTAGTTTCTCACACCACTTGTTTTGTGTGTGTTAATTTTACGCATGAGTGGTGGGACCTACAGTTTAAAGTCGATTCCAAACGGCGGATTTTTAAGAAACTTTTCATAGCAATTTTATTTTCTTTCAGAGTTTTTGCTAGAAATCTGCTGAGAGAAAGTCGCCGAAAAAATATTTTGTTTTTGTTTTGTTTTTGTTTGTTTGTTGTTTTGATGTCTGATCTGGGATTTGAACAGTGGCCTTACGTCTAATAAGCCAACATATTACCTAAGAGACCACGGTGACTTCAAAAGACAAAATAGATTATTTACTAGTTAAAGTATTAGGATCATTACCAAAACACTAACAGAATTATAGATTGTAGGTGGCCAATAAGGTAAAGAACATGGATTACTTAGGGCTGATAATATTATGAAGCTGAAACAGCACTTTACTTTATTATATATTTTAACTTTACATTTAATTTTTAATTCACAAATTAACGGGGAACATAATCACTAATATCCAGTTGCATTTTAATCACATTAAGAGAAATTATAATAATTATAACAATAATAATTAAGCGAAAATGTCTTTTAAATGTTTATGTTTCACAAGACGTTACGAATGTCTTAAAATTACATTCAAATCCATAGTTGTAATTGATATGGGTCGGGTATAGGTTAAAGAAAAAATAAAATTAAATCAAATGACTACGAAATATTACAGAAAAAGCCTTCATGATCATCATCATCGTTGTCATGATTTTACCTTCTAATGTCATCATTCACATGCATTTTTAATATTTTCAATTTAAATAAAATCACAAATGCTACTAAAAATTATTTTGGCAAGCGAAAAAGGTTGTCTGTTCTTAAACAAAAAACCAAAAAAAAAAAAAATTTAAAGTAGAAGAAGAAAAAGCAGAAGAAAAAAAATGACATCCAAGAAAAGGATTAAAGGAATAGGAAATACAACAGCTGAACATCTTATAAAATAATTTATATGGACATACAATACATGCATACTTCTACAAAAGAAACGAGATAAATATGCAGTAGAACTATATATGCAGGGTAGAGAGTAAAAAAAATATACACAAACAAATCTCATGATACTTTACATCAATATCTTGTTTCTTATAAAAGTAGAGGAGTAGAATAGTACAGGATGTGTGTAGAGAAGGGAAAACTAAACAACACAGAACAGCAGGGCAGCAGGGCAGCAGGGCACAGCAAATGAAAGCCTATGGAATTTGTGTTTCTCGGTGTTGGTGTTGGTTATTGTGTGTTGTCATAGACTATAGAGTGGTGGCATCATTATTAGCATTTGCAAATGGTATGTAGTACTTAGAGAAAAGAAAAAAGAGGTCAAAAATTGGCTTGTGCTGTGTTCTGTTTTGTTGTATGGTGTTTGGTGTCAATAATGTGTGTGTAATATATTTAGCTAGAGAATCTGCAAGAGAAAAAGAAAGAAAACACAAAAATTGACTTGTCGTTCAAGTGTAAATTCATACAAAATATATGAGGAAGAGTTCAAAAATTATTAAGTGAATGATTGTTATTTATTGGTTATTGGTTACGTATTTAATTACATTTTCTCCAGCTCACTCTTAATTGCGTTATAGATAAACATGTTGAGTGTTTTTTTTTTTGTTGTTGGTGGAATCCTTACAATTCAAAAATAATAATAAATATTTTATTTAATTTTCTATGAGAAATTCTACTTTCTTATCATTTCATATCTTCTATTTTTATATTTTTCATTAAAGAAAAGCTTGAAAACCAACGACAATATGGTTTCGCTTAACACTTTAGCACAACACATTTAACCACTTCGTACATGCCTTTAACACAGCACCGACTTCCGTTTCCGTTAGCTTTTACGTGTAGACTTTGTTTTCAAAACAATAAATATTCCCATTATATTTCACACACATTCACTTTCCTTGATTCCATTTCTTTTAATGAAAAAATCATTTCTTTGTAAACATTTTCAATTAGATATTTGGTACAGCATTATTATTGGTTGGTATTGCATTCGATGTAGCCACTCTCATTTATTTGCACAGTACGAAGTACTCTAAGCATTTTTATATTTTATTTTAGTTTTTTTTAAATTTTTAACCTCTTTTGTTCGTTTTGCTCAAAACAATACGACTTAAAGGACCGTCTGTTAGAGAACTAAGACGACTTCCACTAAATTGCACACTGAACATTTTGTTTTTTGGCAGTAAAAAAATGTCACTATCGCTGCAACGATGACTGTGTGCTGTCACTTTTAGAATTCTTTTTTATTTTTATTTTCAGTTTTTTTTTTTTTTTTTGTTTCCTTCCATATTTGTAGTTTTTAAATTCTATGCCTAACCGTCCGTCCATAGTCCATTTATTTCGTTTGTTTTTTTTGTATTTTGTTTTGTTTGTTTTTTACTTCTAAAAACACACGTTGTTGTGCTTTTTTAGAATTTTTAGTAATTGAGTATTATTTGACAAATGCTTGCTCGCCAGCCAGTCTAACTGACTGACTGTCTGTCTGTCTGTCTGCCGTCCACCTTTAATATTCCTCTATATTTTTGGTATTTTCTACATGACTTTCTTTATTGAATACATATTTATTGTTCGAGAATTATACAACAATTGTTTTGCTTTACTTTACTTCTTTGAGGTTTCTTGAGACGATTTTTGCTTTTCAATTCTTACATTTGATTTCATTTTGTTTTTTCTTTTTTTTTTATTGCTTTAGCTGTTTAGATTTGCACAAGTTAGAGAACTTTTAAACACATTTTTAAATATGATGTTATTGTTGTTACAATATACATGATTACAACAGTTAAGTGGAGTAAATTTTTGTCAACTCATACTCATAATGCAGTAATAAAACCAGCAATCGTAAACCCTACACTACATGCCAATTGAATATGATTGCAGCTGTATGCCTAACTTATCTCTTACGTTCTAAAAATAATTTCGTCTTATTCAAACAGCTTGGAGTGTACAGTGAAAGAAATAAGTGTCATCATTAGTCTCAAAGGATTGCTTTACTTGGCACAACACACAAGTAAAATTTGATTCAGAAGCGCCAAATGTTGCAAATAACTGGTATTGCTACCAGTAATGCACGAATGAGTAAATGTTGCAAAACCTATCCGTGTGAACGAAAAATTAAAAACAAACAAAATTTGCTTTTCTGCACACCAATACAATAAAAAATTTTTTCTGAAATTTCGATTTTTAAATTAACGTCCAACGATTTCTCTTTGAAAAAATGTTCGCCTGTAGGCTTGTCGTTCAACAAAAGACTTCCGCTTTGGCAAACGAATGTTTCTGACATTCTGTTTGTGGTACACTGTTGAACACAATTTAACAGTTTGCCATGTCATTTACATTATCATGTTTGGTAATGTGTGCCGTTTTGAATTTATTTCCAAAAAGCTTTGGCTAAAACTGTTAGAGAAGGCAAAGCTTTAAGTCGTAAATAATATCGGTTACTCTGTAATCGTGTGTCAGTGTAACGAATTGTTAGGAGGTCAGGAGAACTTTCAAAGTTTAACAAAATTTCGTAGAATTCTAGATCATTTGTAATTTGCTGTTAAAAACAAAAAATTCTTTACATTGAATTCCTTTTATCCATGAAATCTTATAATATTACAACACATTATTAAAGATGGAAGGAACTAGCCCTTTGTAACAATATTTCATGTGTGTGTGTCTTTCCATCTGCTTCGTACTGGTAAATGGTTTGAATGTTGTTAGAAGTGGCAGAAGTTTAGCAAAAGGAGATCAACAAGATACCCAAGACGAATTAATCGTTGGGCTTAAAACGATTTCAGAAATCAACAAAAAAAAAAACAAAGAGGATGTGAATGTATACAGTAAAATTGCTAAATAGAAATACAATACAACACCACATAAGAGATCGTAAAGTTGCCAACCATAAAATATGGCAATATAACAGAGCAAAGAGGAAATGTTGGTGGCAGGCAGTAAGTCTCCTGAGTAACTAACCAAGAATTGTATTTATAAATTAGTGCAGAATTGTCACTTAAAGTATGTTGATACATATATGTATAATTAAAGCCTTTATTTACACATAAATTAATTTCTACATGGAGAAAAAGAAAAAAACTATCAAAGGTAAACAATTTCTTTTCATTTTTATTGCAGTTTTCGCATTCACATGAAATCAATATTTTGACAAAATTAAGAACGTCACAGTGTAATGGTAGAGAAAGACCTGAGTCACACAGGAATTGCCCGGTTAATAACTCATTCATACATTGTCAGAGAAAAAATGCAAGAAGAAGAAGAAGCGCGAAGGACAGAAGCCCGTTTTCATTAATTAATCCGGCATTGACTACAAAAAGATTTTACCGTACGTATTTAATCGTACGATATATAGTCATTGTTCTCTGGAATTTAAGACTTCTTACACAGGAGGACATTCGACGGGTACCCTGATATTGAGAGTCGAACAAATGGTCGTACCAAAATTGCATTTATTTCATTATTATTCATTAAATGATGGAGGTAAGACGGGTTAATGAACTCTCTTATTGGGATATCAGACAGATCTGAACCGATATGGATATATGTAGAAAGGAATTTGCATTAAACCTTTTAAGGTTTCACCTAAGGAACCTGATAGCAGTTATAACAGAACACATAACTCATAACACAGAATAACTCATAACAACTTCTGCAGAAGCTGCAATGACGAAAGAGGAAACAGAAACGGAGCTTGGGAACCTAAGAAGAAGAATTTAGTGACAAGACTAAAACAAATCCATATATCTAAGTACATAAATACATACGCGCGTCCATACAAAGAAATATTTTCAAAAATTAAAAAAAAATAAATAAATAACCGGAAACAAAAACGTCACGAAAAAAAGAAAACTTTTGCTTGCAGTTTTCGAAACAAGAAGAATAACTTCAAAAGAAAAACAATAAATAAAACAGAGTAAACCAAATGATAAAGAGAAACTTGGATAACCAATACAACATAAACGTTGCCTGTACTTTTGTTTTTATTTTTTTTATTTAGCAAATTGAAAGCAAACTGCATAAAACCATGAAAGATAAATAAGAAAACCGACAGAGGATAAATAGAAAGTTTTCTTAGAAAAGTGTGGTATACCGCAGCACATGTTTTATAAGTTTGTCACGGAAAATAAGAAGTTTATCAAATCCAACATACTTCATGAACTCGCTGTTATCATCTCTTAATGTTTAAAAGAGAATTTGCTATGAGATATGTACACAAAAATGTTCGAATAAATTTTTTAAATTAAAATTTTTTTATTATTATTATTTCGGTATTTGTTCATTTCTTAAATAAAATGAAAATTATAAAGAACATCATTACACATTATTCTGACTGACCTTGACATCCAAAATTATGTTGTGTTGAATTTAAATTTAACGCACGCTCACACTCACAACTCTTTCATTCACATATATATACATATATATATAGAGAGAAACGGACATTATAATGTTATGAGTGTGTATAGACATGTGAGTGCCTTTCTATGTATGGTTGGGTGTATATTTTTAAAAGTGATTATGATCTTAACACCGGAAACATGTTATTTACAGTGTAACACCGCTGAGCGGCTATCGCCATTATTATTAAGAACCGCACAAAACAGAGCTCACAACTACAAGGAAAACAAAAACAACAACAACAATGTTATATTATATGTTAATATGGCGTTGGTTGTAATTTCTTTCTTTTTGCAGCACTGGTTTGTTTTGTTTTCGGGTGTTTTTTTTTGATATTTTTCTTTTGGTATTTCATGTACAATTACCGTTATTTTTATTTATTTTTCTCTCATTTCTTTATTTTCCAGCTGGATGTGTGTGTACAAGTGTCTGTGTATGCTTTTGGAAACATGTGTTTGCCAATACTTGAATTTTGTTGGGAACTTAAGTTATCGATTTTTATGAAAAATCCTTAGAAGTTCGGCTCCAAATGAAATGGAATTTTGTATTTGAGGGATCAAAAAAAGAAAATCAAAGGAGTTCGATTACAAGTTAAGTGTACTAGGCCAAGTTCAAAACTTTCCAATCGTATACGAATGCATGTTCCATTTCAATAATATGTAGTTTTTGAAAAATATTTTATTGTCGTGTTAGAATCACGATATTAAAGTTACATATCTAGTTAATTCTGTCATTAATAAGCATTTCGCCTTCTCCTGTATATGTATATACATACATATGTATATGGCATAGTTATATAGACAACATTGCACTGAAATATTCTATGAATTCATTTATTCCGAAATATGAACAAGAAAAAATTCTGACATCCACAAAATATTTCATAAAAACGATTGCGATTTAAACTGATTCATCATTAACATCCCTGAAAAAGTTATTCGATTTAACAATCGTAAAAATGACCTTCGGTAAAAGTTCTGGTTTAAAAAAAATCATACGAATGACTAGCAAATTAGCTTAAATTCATGCAATTATATTCAAAATTGCAAACAATACATACATACGTACATACATATGTATGTATGTATTACCTGTACGGTATAATTAAAAGTGTGGCATGTATTTACAACGCGTCACAGCATACATATGTATGTCTGTGATATTGTTTAGACCTTAGGTATCCAAACCAACAAAAGTCTTTAATGTTTTATTAACACACACACACTCTCTCTCTCTCCTTATTTGTCTTGTGAAATTTTGCAGAATTTTTTTTTCTTCATTAAAATTTAATTTCATTCGCTGCCCTCACTCACTTCCTCGAGCCATTATTTATAAAAAGAAGAAGAAGAATGAAAAAAACATTGCCTTTATCAACGTCACTAGATTTAATGACCAGCAAGAACAAATGGACTCGCGGCAAATTATTGCCCCACCACATAAGACAACCACTCTCAGACGCATATGCATTATCGCACTCTCTTTCTCTTTCACTATCGCATAGGCCTAGTGCCTGATATTATAATAGAAAGAAAAAAACAGCAACAACAAATATAACACGACTATCAAAGAGAAGAAAAAAAAAACAACTCAAGGTCATCTCGTGCATGAAAACTTCATATAAAAGAAAATACAACTCCACCACTACTTTATAAACAAACAAAAAACGAAACGAAAAACGAAATCACAAACACAGACACATTTTTATAAACTCACACGGAATATCTAGAGAGTATATGAATACCATTATAAAGAAAAATGAGCTGAAAACAGCAACAACACACTGACGTGCAATTTCGTAATTTTGATTGAAATTATTCTTCTTTCTTCTCATATTTTTTTATTTTTTTTATTATAATTTCATAATTTCCAAGAAGAAGAGGAAACAAAAACAATACAATTTCACATGAACATTTCAGCAATGATACCGACGATAAATCCATATTTACACTCACAGAAATTGAAAAATTCATTTACGGATGAGCTATATATTTGGGAGCTCAGAGGAGCAATACTCGAAATATTCAAAGTCAAATAATGATTGATTGATCGGCCCTGTCCACTTAATGTATAAAGTAGGGAATGTTGAATTATGGTGATCACCGAAGATTGCAAAGAAAAACAATTGGAGCACACAACATTATCACACTTGATTGAACAAGTCAACTTGAACTTGTTAGTTCCATCATGTATTAAAAATTGAAGAATTTTTTGTCTAGTTAGAGTTTGGTTCATCGATTGATGCAGCATATACATACATACATACTTTGAGTATAAGTATGTACCAGTTTATGAATGAACGGAAATCGAAATAATTTGTAATGCATTTAAGCTTATTTTAAATTTGGTTCACTTGAGATCAATGCATGTAGTTGTGTGAAAGACTTTATTTTTAATTTTAGGATTCGATTTATTTTTACAACACCGTTTACCTATGAGCCGCATCAAGAACAATCTAAAAATAATAAAAATCCTTTATCAACCCACACATACAGGAAGTCTCAGTAGTCTAGTAGGTAGTGTGTTGACTTATTAGACCGTGAGGCCACGACTCAAACCCCAGGTCAGACATTAAAACGAAAATATGAAGAAATATTTCTTTGGCGACTACCTCTTAGCAGATTTCTGGGAAAAACTCTGAGTGTAATTAAGATTGCTATGAGAAGTTTTTCAATGTGTCTTTCGGAGTAGAAACTCATGTATAAAATTTACACACGCAACATAAGTGGTGTGAGAAGCCAGATCGTAATCCTGAAGATATGTATGTATGTATGTATCTACCAACATTATTATTATTTTATTTTTTTTTTATTTCTCACGATAGGAGAGGGTTTAGTAGAAGATATAAATTTGAAAATCTACAATCAATGGGTAATAAATTTTCATACGAAATTTGCTCGTAAGTCTAACAGGATCTGCATTGTAAGAGATGTGTAGTTGGAAAAGTCGTAGAACTCGTATATTTTAGATCATAATTTGATACAATAAATCTGGAGTAAATGTAGTTGAAAATGGGTACACTGCGAGCAACTTCAAATGGGTTTCTACATTTTGGAATGACAGGCGATCTACGAGGTGTGTACAGAACAAAAGATATCACGTACATATATAAAAATTTCCTCCTTTTACTCTTATAAAACTTTTATAATTTTGCCTGTTTTATTTTCTTTACTGTAAGAGCAAAAGGATTTGTCGTAGAGAGCGTAGAGAGTGATTGGCAAAAAAGTAAATATAATTCTACATGACAACCACAACTCGTTTTTATATATGGCAGTCCTTTTAATTTGGTGTACGTTGTATGTATCTGTATCCTTTTGTTGTTTTCATTTTTTATTGTTATTTTTTGTTTCTTGTTCTGTCGTTGTTAATATGTATTGTCAACATTGCGTGTGTTACTTTTGGGTACATGTGTGTCAATGTCACACGATTAATTATTGTCGTGAGAGTGAGAAGTAAGTAATAACGAAAAACCCCTTTTGGGAGGCCCTCCACGTACACACATGCTTTCATAGCATTGAGAAAACAGTATAGAATGATTAAAATTCATATGCGAGTACATACAATATGTTCAAATGAAACGCAAAATAATTTACGATTAAAATTTTAAACATTCATCAACAACAAACAAAATAATTACAGAAAATTCCCTTTTAGTAGGAATTTTAGCGACATTTTCAATTAAACTTCTGTGTAAAACCTATTGCATTTGTTGTTAAAGAGAGTCTCTTGGAAGATTATTTAAATTTATAGAAAATTCATATATTTTAGTAGTCAGACCCATAGTTTATCATTAAAACAAGAACAACAACAATTCTTTACTCTTTATGGCATTCTTTTCTCCTCATGACTGTTAATATCCTATGTATCCTACACTCGTTTACAACTGCTAATTAGCATTTGTTGGAGAAATATTTGCGAAACTCATTAGTGGTAGAGTAGAAAATGTTTTTTCTTTTTATTTTTGCTTTTATTTATCGATTGTTTGCCGTAGGCGAGTTGTATTGGTTGTTGTTGTTGGTCATTCAGTTGTGTTTCACAAACTGATTTTGCGATAAAAAAAAAACGAATGAAAAAAAACTACAAACTGATGTCCTTGCTGCTGTTACACTTTACATACATACATATTCATGCAGTGAATAACTACACTTACACTAATACTCACGCACACCCATTCACACACACTCAGTCATTGACAGACGGTAATAGGGGGTTCTGTAATTGTAGTTATTATTTTACCGTTTTCCTTTTTGTTTTTTGTACTGTTTTAACTGTAAATTCATAAAACAAGTTTATGAATTATTTATAAAATTCATTTCACAGTTCATTGCTAAAGCACAAATGCCAACGACAACAACAACAACAAGAATAACAACATGAGCAATAGAAATTAAACGTAATCGTTTGGTATATAATTTTTTTCATTGCGGTCACGTGATTCATACCAAATCAATGAATAGCAGAATAACCCCCAAATGCTATTTACATTTTAAAGATTCTACTGCCCCCTACATTGAAATCGCTATAGTGGATAAATAACAGAGAATTCAAACTTTCTAAACTGCTAAAAAATGGATTAATGAAACGGTAAAAGAAAAAAAAATTTGGCGTAAAAATTTGGCCTAAATATTGGTATGTATATCGATTGGAAATATCGATGCTAGAGACACGGTTCTCTCTGAAAGACAAAAGAATTCTGAGAACAAGTGTTTCATGTGTTTCTGCTTCTGATAAAAAAAAAAAACAAGAAAAAAGTTAATGAGCGTATCTGCATTAAATTTTGTATAAAAAGTTAAATTAAAACTTAACTGTGGGATACTGTGAGTCTAGTCAGAGTGAAAACATTGTAAGTGACGACATACATAATTGGCCATTACAACCCTTTAGTCAGAATTACGACCTAGCTTTTCAAACCACTTATGTTGTGTGTGTTAATTTTATACATGAGTGGTGGGACCCACAGTTTTAAAGTCGACTCCGAACTACAGATTTTTTGAGAAACTTTTCATGGCAATTTTATTTACTCTCAGAGTTTTTGCCAGAAATCTACTGAGAAGAAGTCGCCGAAAATATATTTTATCATATTTTGTTTAGTTGGAGAAGCCTGACCTGGGGTTTGAACCGAGACCTCACGTCTAATAAGCCAACACACTACCTACTAGACCACAGCGACTACATGTAAGTGACGAAAGCTCTCCCAAATAGACAGGTAAGATATTAATGATCATCATTGCTCTCGGCTCTTCGGTCTGCTAATAAGTGGCGAATATGTGAAAAATAATATTCTGATGAAATAGGTAAATCAGTATTCTAGACCCAAGCATGTTTTCTTTTAGTATGACTAGACGGATTATAAAGTTTGGGTTGAACGAGCTAGACTTGATTTTGACTTGCATGGATAAAGAATCATTAGTTTATTGTAATTGAGTAGAAAATAACAAATATAAATGAAGCGTTATCTTATTGTTGAACACTGTTTGCCAGTAGTAAGTGAGTTGGTTGTAAGACTGGCTTAGAATTAATTTTGACTCAAAACAAATTCAAAATATATGTCCTTGAAAAAGCATTGGCATATGGGTAAGCAAAGTGTTATGAAAATTGAAACAAAAGCTAAAGAAATTCTTACGGACTTCATTTGATTAAAATATGATAAGGGGAACTTGTTACATTTTTCTTTTATTTTTAGCCTACTTGCTTGCATGCACTGCAGAGACCATATTTTCTATATTGACGCAGAATTATATTTCTGACCTTCATGTAGACGTCGTGACCTTTTATAAAAATGAAATAATGTTGTTGTTGTCGAAAAGATTTACTTTCCCTGCATGGCACCTGCAATTTTGAATGTTAAAGTTTTTGTTTTTGGCACTTTTAATTCAAAACGAACGAATTTTAATTAACAACAATAAAAAAAATAACAGAGTTATTCTTTAAAAACCCCTAAAAAACATATGTATATATATAATACAATTTAAATTCATATACTCGAATACCAAGTACATACTTGGTAATTACAGCAACAAATTGCCAGAAAACTTTTGCAAAATTAAATTTTATTATTTATAAAGTTTAAAGTTTAAGAGATTCTCGAAAAACTGAGTGGCGCCTAATAGACACCAAACTGGCTGATAAAGCAAAAAAAAAGGAAAAGAAAAATTAAATGGAAAATATAAATTTCATAGAAAAGGAGAAGAAAAAGCAGAAAATAAACTGACAATATAAAACACTGACAATAAAAAAAGAAAACGAGTCATACACAGCTTGAATACAGAGTTTGGCAGCCAGCAAATGAAAATAAAATAAAATTCAGGAGATTTCAACACACAGAAATGAGAAAAAAACAAAAAAATAAAAAAATATTTCCAGTAAAAATACTCAATGGATGCCAAGAAAAAAAAACCAAACACATTTACACAATCTTCCACAAGTTCATTGACTTGTAAATATGAATGTAATAAGAAAATATTTATTTTCTATCGTTTATGCTCAGGGAAAAAACGAAAAAAAAAATCTGCAGAAGTGCCCCTCATCGTACGCATTTTGCCTGTGAGTTAGCTCTTAAAGAAATAAAAAAAAAAAAAACTCTTCCTATAAATAGTTTTATTAGTGTTATAAGGAAATCACATCAAAACAAATCAAATGAAGAAAATATGACATCAACCTTCAGTAACAACCCCAAAGTCAATTATTTTATTTGATCAATACATGAGCATTACGTTTACGTTGCATTTGTCGATTACAGTTCTCTTTTTTCCTGTTTTTTTTTGTATTCGTTTTTGTCTTTTTATTTGTGGTCTTCGTTTCCATAATAAGAGAGACACACACATACATAGTTACAATAATGCTGGCACGAACACTACATCACTACGGAAACAGTGTTGTAGACGAATTCTCACACAAAATACATGTGCAAATATGTACAGATGTATGTATGTTGTGTGTATGTATAATAAATATGATGGGATATAATTTATTTAACCTTTTTTGAATATTTAATTTAATTCCGTCCTAAATTAATACACAATTTAGAAGGTTAAATATGATTTATCCATTTTGCATACACGCATACAGGCATACAGAAATGCATATCCTATTCAAGACATGGTAACGGCAATTAAAAAGAGAAAGCGAGAGAAGGAACGAAAGTTTAAATACGATAGCAAGACATTTGTCTTATTGACAAGTTATTTATTATGGACACTTAATTTACGTTCAAATTAAATGTGTGTGCCATGTGAACGTATTCAAAATTTAGCCCCCAAGAGAAGTTTAACAAAAAATATGGCTTTTAAATCATTCATTCAAAACAAACGTTGTCATTTTCTTATTAGGTTGTTCCATTTTAGAAAAAAATAATAAGAATTGATTATAACTGCCAGTGGAGAATACTTTTTTTCGCCTACAAAAATATTCACATCTAATAAGGACAAAAAAGAAGAGTAGGGAGTAGTATTTTGATCACAAATAAATGAAGGACAAAAAGGAAGAGTAGGGAAATTTTCTAGAAAATGTGCATTGAAAATTGCTAAAATTATTGTTTCCAATTTCATTGACTTATTTTGATCACAAATAAATGAACAATTCTTTAGCAGATTTGTATGCATTTGATTTAGAATGTATAAATATATGATTGTTACTCTTTACGGGGCACCCTAAAACAGTATCTTAAGAATGTTCAAGTGTATGTATGTGATTTATTCTTTAACAGATTTGTATGCATGTGATTTAGAATATGTATGTATGCTTGTTATATGAAAAAAAAATTATGTTTACGTGGCACCCTAAAACAATATCTTATGATTGTTCAAGTGTATGTGTGTATGCACGTGTTTCCATTATAAACAGATGGATTGGAATTAAACATGATACTGAGCAAACATTAATCGAATGGTTGTAAACAATCGTTAAATAAATGTTTTCCTAATCAATACAGACATTAATTGGACAGACAGACAGACAGACTTAATCTATGGTTTTCATGAATCATGTGCCATAATCTTCTACGAACAACACTTTCTTGAGTCAACAAGCGTACATTTAGTTGGTAGTTATGTATATTTAGCGTATATTGAGTTAAATAGGAAACGTATGTTTAAGATTTATTGCAAAATCTTAAGGAAATATTCGCTTAAACTCAAATAAATTTTTATTTATAATTAAGCATAGGTTAGCTGTGATCTAGGCAAAATTCTATTTCAAAATTATTATTGAATTCGAAAAGCTTGCAAAATAAAATTTAGTTTAGCTTAGCTGTAATACTGTAAAATAAAAAATAAAGAAAAGAAAATGTATAAATTTGGGTGTGTGTTTAAGTAAGTTCCTTAAACGGTGTGGTGGTGTGGTGGTGTGTAGAGTGCAAATGATTTAGTTTTGCAATCAAACAAAAATAAATTCATGTAATAATACATAAATCACATACATACACATGTGGTACTGGTGTATATGATTCACGTATTATACATATATGTATGCATTTATATATATTAAATATACAATAACAATAACAAATAGAAAAGCAGCGGCATAATAAATTGTTGTAACTTAACCTTTTGAAGCGTTCTATTATTTTTTTTTTATTTTATTCCACAAAAATCAAAAACAAAAACAAGTGCAACAAAATGGTGATAATTTATTAATATTTTCTGTATTTAATATAAAATTCTATGTTTTATTTTCCTTTGATTTGATATTATTTTTCTTGTTTTTTTTTTTTTTATATAATTAAAAAAGCTTAAAAAAATAATAAAAAAAAATTGTTTTTCTATAATTTTGTTTGCATTATTCTTGTAGCCATTAAAACAAAAATACTTCTCATAAAAGTTCTCCTTTTGATCGTAGGGATTCTGCAATTGCTGCTGTTGTTGCTGGAGAGGATCATCCTTGTCTTTGCTTTTTGTGGTGTTGCGACGTGGACGATTCATCATGGGATCATCCATTTGTCGGGAAGCTTGAGCCCGTACTTGTGGCGGTGGACCGGGGGTTTTCTTTTTTTCCTTCTTTTTCTTTTGTTGTTCGTAAAACGCTGCATTAGCAGATGCCACTGTAGCTTCCCGTTCCATTTGCTGTTGCTTTTTGGCAGCCAAAGCGGCCGTTTGAAATTGTATGAGATGAGAGCTGCGCCGTCTTAGGGCAGAACCATAAGGGCCGCCATTGCCCACGCCAAAGAGTCTTTTAATGCGACGTTTGTTAATGAAACCTAAACCGGAACTTATAGTAGAGCTGCCACCCTCGCTGCCGGCCACCATGCGGCTAAAGTTCGAGTCCAAATCACAGGAGTGGCTGCCGTTAAATGTTATGCCGCCTATAGTTCCGGCCGAGTCAGCGCCACACGGGAAAAGATATGTGTTCAATGTACTCAAAGTGGTCGAAGTGTGCTGACGTGTCAAATCACCTCCGCCTCCACCGCCAGCAGAGAAGCCGTTGTTATTTTCATGATCACCTCCTGCAGTGTTGGTTGCTGGCAGAGACGCTGTTGCTGCTTGTCCGGCAGCAGCTGTTGTGGATGTGGTATTAAGGGACACTGCGGCTGCAGTGGATCCGGTGGCAGTATGAGAGGCTGTTGTGGTAAGACTAGCGGCAGTGTTGGTATCATACGAGTGTGGATTTACATAAATATGATTGTTGTTGTTATTATAAACATAATCGCGTGCTAGTTGGGGTGCTTGTGCTGCTACTGCTGCTGGTAGTTCTGGTGCTGGATTATGCTGATGCTGCGGCTGTTGGTGATTATTGTTGGTTAAATTCAAATGGAGATTCACTTGATTCACATAGTGGGCCACATTTTGGTGTGCGGTTAAATTGAGGTTATTATTATTGTTGTTATTGTTGTTGGGATTATTAATAGTATTGTTGTTCTGTAGATCTGGTGGTATTCGAGGATTTTCGCGTATAACTACTGCAGGCGGTGGTTGTTGTACAGGAACAGCAGCAACAGCAGCACCACCAAGAGGTGGTGCTGGGGCTGGCAATATGGGCTGAATAGGTAAGGGTGGTAATTGTGGCCTGTTAAGAGGCCTTTGCTGATTATTTTGCTGTTGTCTACGTTCCGAATTAGCATTGCTGCGATCACTGGAAGTGCCACAACAATCACAAGAGCCCGAATCATGAGAACCCACCATTTTTTTGTTGTTTTTTCTTAAAGTTTAAGCAGAATTTTGATATGATCTCTAAAATGTATAGAGTTTTGATTCCTTTTGTATACGTTTTATTCTTGTATTAATTGCTAGTTTTTCTGTGTAGCTTAAAGCTTTGTTTTAAAGCCATTAGTATTTGAGCGTTGTTGCATATATATTCTTGTTAATTTGATTTATTTGTTTTTTTTTTTAGTTAAGAAAATCACAGATTACTCAAGATTTTATTTTTTTATTGAATTTTTTTTTATAAAAATTTTGTATTCGCTGCATTTTTGTTTTATAGGAAACCATGTGGAGGGTTATATGATATTTATATATACTGTGTATTTTTCTTATTATTTATTTTCTTTTTTTTCTGTTGTATTTTTTAAGAAAAAGAAAATTAAAATTTATTCGCAATAATTTGAGCACTAATTAAAATTTATATATTTTTAAGCCACTTTATAATATCACAGCAGTTAAATTGTATCCTTATAGCTTATTATTACATTTTATTACAATTTTCTTTTTTTTTTTTAATATTTTAATATTTCAATTGTGCATTGAGTTAAAGCAACAGTTACGAAACAGTTTTTTCCATTCTTTTTTTTTTTTTTTTGAGTAAAAAATTGTCTATATGTAGTCTATAATTAGGCGCGTTGCAAGTAAAAACAAGAAATAATAATGATACTAAGCCACTAAGCACAAACGATAATTAAAAGTGTTTATTAGAATGACTAATAAAACAAATAATTTAAATATTTTGAAATTTGTTTAAAACTTTTTTTGTTTGTTATTTAACTGCCTTTTTATATATTCATTGTAGTATATTTTTAGGCGTTGTCACATTTTTTTTCTCTGTTTTTTTTTAATAAAAACTGTGTGTGTAGCGGAGTTCCATCAATTTTATTTTTTTCGTTCCAACACTTTTTTATTTTTTCTCTCTTGTCAAATGGAGATAAAACTTTAGTTTAATCTCAACAACTAAAACCAGCACATGAGTTAGTGTCAGTATAACAACAACAACATCAATATCCACACTAGTAGAAATATTTAATCTCTTATGTTGTTATGAACCGTTATATTATAAAGCAACTTGCGCACTTTTTAAACATCAGCTGTAGTAGCATTGAATCAAAATACTAGACAGATACTGCAACGGCTGCTGCATTTTGAAACTCTCGAAAAACTCATTTCGTTTTAAAACACTGGTTAGAATAAATCTCCGAAAAAGGAAAACTCCAGCATTTATTATTTGCCTCTTATTTTAGTATTTTATTTGTTATTTTTATTTTATTATTGATTTATAACCACACTCGTATGACTAAAATAATTACTAACTAGTTAATTTTGCTTATTTTAATTTTTGTTTATTTTCGTTTCGATAGGTATTTTATTTTTAATAATTTATTAAAATTTTTCTGCACTTCCATAGTATTTTTCTCCTTTATTTAAAATTTTTTTTTTTTGTGTCTGTTCCGCTTAAATTATTCACTAATTCTCTTCGTTTGGCAAACAACAAATAAAATTTGCTAACTTTACTTAACTCGAAATAACCAACAATCTGCAGAACACAAAAAAGTTACAACAATAACAGCAAAGCGAAAAAAAAGAAATAATAACATTGTTGTAGTTCTTGTTTTTAGTCGTCTTTTTTCAGCGTATTTTGTTTCCTTTTTATTCTCAATTTTCGGTGTGTTTTTCTTCCTTCTGTTGTTCACATTTTTCCACTACATATTTCCGTTTGTTGTTATTGTTACTGTTATTGTTGTAGCTCCTATACAGTAATAGTCTTGTATGGGTATGTGTGTGTTTTGACATTGCCATACCGAACACACATACAGCTAAAAGCAAGGCTCTCATAAGCATACCAATGTATAGTCTAACAGTGTTGCCATTTAGTTAGTTTCGCTACACCTTTTCAAAATGAACAATGTATAGTAGCGGGAAAAAAGCGTTTTAATATTGGTTTCAAATACATATGTGTGTATGCTCTAAAAAGAAATCAGTTCAAAAATTCATGTATTAAATATATTTTTTCAATTTTTGATTTTACAGACACACATACAGACATATATGTATATCAGTCAACTGTCTTCGACCGTCTTTGTAGATCCAAATTTATAGGCGTTAAACTGTCTTTTGAAAATTTATAAATTTTAATGCTAAAAAATGTTTTTTATTTATTTCAGAAAACAAAAGTCGAATATTTTATTTCGCTTTGATATTTGTAAACATGTATTCTATGCTTGTTAATTTTAAAAAAAATTTCTTCATAGTAGGTGTATTTTTTTTAAATTCTCTAAAAATTACAAATTCCTGCGTTATTTTTGTCAATAAATTCACTGGAAAAAATTGCCAACAGTGGCAACACAGCTGTTAACTAACATGTTGAAACACACACAAAACGTAAAGAGAAAACTTACAGGAGCCGAAACGACATGGAAGGTATAATACTCACACTACACTATCACAAACATGATGGCTATTGCAAATAATGTATGTAAATACAATTTGTTGCTGTTGTTGTATAATAAATCCTGTACTAGCAGTATAAATACGAGGTATACAAGACTTGTGTTGTACATGTTCACGTTTTTTTTTCTCTTTTCTTTCGTTGTTGGAAATAATAACAATTTCATGTTCGCTGATATTCGCTCGTATTTTATCCTTTTGATTTGTAAATCTCGTGTCGCCACACTTATGGACATTTAAGCATACAACACTCACACCTAAAATTGCAACTTTCAGTCGAACTCATACCAAAATCATACACGAATCATTAGACTTCTTGAGCCGAAATACACACACACACACACACACCCCATAAATACGTTAATGGCTGTCATTTCCTTTTATTTTTGCTTCCTTTCATTTTATGTCATCCTCTTGTTTCATTTGTAAACTTGCGTTTCTCTTTTTGTTTTTCTCTGTCTTCTCTCACTCTCGCTCTCTCTTTCATTTTGACTCTTTCATTGTGGTTTGGTATTGTGTTATGTCATGGCTGCTAATAATAATCGAGTATAAATTTGCATGTTGTTATGCTATTGTTGCTTTTTTTATTGGTATTGTTTTTTTTCTGTACGTTTGTTTAGTATTTACCAGGCTCTCATCAGTTTGAGTATGAAAGGAATCAAATAAACCACACAAACATGTTATACAAGTGTGTTGTACCACCTACCATCATCGTAATCGTTGCTATTGTGTCTATAAAACTGAAAATTTGTTGTTGTCGTTGTTGTTCTTTTTCTTCTTATTTTCGTATTTGAGAGAGCGTTTAACTGTGTTGTAGTCTGTTGTCGTTATTTTTTGCAGTTATTTTAATCGACATATTCAAGTGCACGAGGTCAAAATTGTTACAACAATAACAACAACAACAACAACAAAGGTAATAGTAGTGTACGATAATATATTTTTTTTTTAATGTTTGCGTGCGTTTTGTGTTTTGTTTTCTTTTTATTTTTAGTTTTTACTTTTGTCACCGACAAGCAAATATTAATGATCATTATCTTCAATATGCTGCTGGCGTTGAGAGCCTCTTGATAGTTAAACGACGTTGAGTAAGAAATTCACAAGGTGGGAGAGGTTAATGTGCGAATAAAAATCTCTGTACGAAATAGTTTCACAGATAGAAGAAATAAAACAAGAGAAAAAAATAATAATAATAGTGTAGAAAATGTGAAAAAAATTTAGAAACTAAAGAATTTGTTGCATTTCTACGATTTGCTATACGAAAAGAATTGGACCACAAACAATAGTTACTAATTAATCCGTTAAACTTAAGCAAAATAAAAATGTTTAATGATAATTTTTAAATTTTTTTAATATACAAACTTCAATTTGGCGTTATTTTTAAGTTGTGCTAAATAATATTTCTGAAAAAATGTCTCATTTAATACATTCAAAATTACATCATAAATCACATTAAACGCCAGATGGTCGGTAACACAGTACAATAGGATAGAGTAGATATTGTAACAAAAAAAAATATATATTAACTTGAGTTAACACTAACGAAACGTAAAATATTTATGTCAAGGTCTAGTGAATCATTTTCGAGTTCTGTAATAAATTTATACTCTTTTATTATGTTATTATTTTTGTTCTTTTTGTAATTTCCTCGCGCTATTCGAATATATATGTACATATGTATGAGTACGTGTTTAACACGTTTTGGAGTAGGCAAGCGTTGTGTTGTTGGAGACGTGTTATTTCCATTAAACTTTGTTTTACTAGTTTTAATTATATTTACACACACACACACATACTCAAATGGATTATTTAAAAACACATTAAAGCTGTCCTTCTGATGTACATACATACATAATCCTATCCCATTTGGTAGATATGAATTACGAGCAAATCTAATGGACCTTGGGACTTGGTCTTGACTCATATCCCATATGATGTCCCTTCTAATGCGTACTATTGGAATAATTCATTCGAGGAAGTCTAAATATGTTAAAACAAACTCATTCTGTAAGATATTCATTTTGGGCAACTTAAATAAAAAAAATTTGTCGGGATTACCAGAAGCCTGATTGTTGACCGTCTGAGGTATACATACATAATTGGTCATTACAACCCTTGAGGCAGGATTACGACCTAGCTTCTTACACCACTTATGTTATGTGTGTTAAGCCCCCGAAAAAATATTTTTTATATTTTTTGTTTTGATGGCTGACCTGCAGTTTAAACCAAGGCCTCACGTCTAATGAGCCAACATACTATCTACTAGACCACGGCGACTCTGAGGTATTTCACCTTTAATTAATTTCGAGTTAATGCTGTCCTATTTATGATAATTTTCTGTTTTTCAATTTTCTTACGGCATTGACTGTCTGGATACATTCACTGTATTGGCTTCATGCGCAGGATAATGGCAGATTGAAGCAGAAACCCTATCATTATTTAATGTATGCGAATAAAGTAAAGCGATAACGATCAAAGCTATAAAACTCCAAAAATTACAAAAACAAATCTCTCACACACACACACACTATAATCCAGAAGTAAATTTAAGGCCATAGACGCCGTAAAGCCGTTGGAAACGAAAAGTATACTAACAAAACATCAATAACAATAACAACTAATAATACCAGCTAGCAGCACTAGCAATCGCAAACAGAAAATCATTAAAACTAAGTGAAGAAAACGAACAAAACGAACAAAAATCTATTAAAACATATACATATGGTGGCGCCAAAAATAAAAGCAAAAAAAAAAAAAACAACAAAAACATAAAATAAAAAGGAATCAACAACAACGAAAACAGCATAAAACAGTTTATAATACAAACGATAATGTTCGTTACAGATTTTCATAATATTTGAGCACAAATTGAAACCAATTAACAGCTTCATCCTTGAAAGACAATAATAGGCAACCAAAAAAACTTAAATATTGGATGTTTATATGTGCATATATCGCATGGAGCGAAGTGATATACATACATACATAGTGTTGCCAACAGCGCACCGTTCTATGTACGTGTTATGCTCTGGCTATTCTCGTTGCTATTTCTTATTTTAGATTTTGATGTTAAAACTGTTTTTAATTTCACATTCTTGTAAGGGGACTGATGAAAATTCAAGACCTCATCGGACTACGGCAGTGGCATCGGAAGTTTCTGTAGTTTTCATACATTGAACCTAATCTTCATTTTCGAATATCTGGACTGCTGTACAATCCAGAATCAGAATCGAATCACAAGACTACTGACCAACAATTTTTTTTTCTTAATTTATTGATTACCCGCCGATAGCAGTCCAAAAGAATAGGAAAAAATATCTTAATTATGCGCACAACTTTAGTTAGTGCTGAGAAATTGTTGCAAAGATCTTGACGAAAATACTCACTAATGTGAACTTTGAGCGGAAACTTCACTACAGTATTTGAGAATGTAAGGGAACATTTGATTAAAGGACACAATGAGGCACAAGTTATCGTTCGTGGTAGATATGTTAGATGTACACCCACTTCCAACATGTACGATAAGCAAGTGGCTAAATAAATGGGTCTAGTAGGTAGTGTGCTGGCACATTAGACGTGCGATCCCAGCACAGAGATCCCGAACGAAACGAAAAAAAAAATTTTTTTCTTTCGGTGACTTTTTCCTGCAGATTTCTAGCAAAAATGCTGAAAGTAATCAAAAATTGTCATGAAAAGTTTCTCAAAAATCTGTTGTTCGAAATGGAAACACACTCGGTGTTTGAAGAGAGCAATCGTGGTTTGAAGATCTCCGTTATAAAGATCTGTCGAATAATTGTTATTGCTTATGCAAAGGGTAGAAACAGAGGACGAACAAAGAAAAGCAATTGTTGTTGTTTACATCAAGTTGTGAAAAGTGGCACACAGAAATGTGCAAATAATAAAGGATTTTAATTAAAACTACACACAAACTTATTTTTATTTTATTTTCTATCTACGAGCTCATATTTTAAACGTTTTTAAAAGGTTTACGTTTACGGTTTTGGGAAAAAAGAAAACTAGATATCAACAATTAAGAGAGTATAAAAATGTTGAGGCTTCGCAATTAGAAATGCTTTTCATATTTAAATTACTTCCTACCTTTCCAAGGTTCAAAAACAAAAATTCAAAACATTAGTATAACGGCTTTGAACACGAGAAAAAAAAGAAACAATATAATCGATGTTAGAATTTAAGTTACAGGAAGTTTAAGTCAAAATTTTTTCCTCTTGAGAATGGCATTGGAAATAAAAAGCCTTCACACTCAAACATACAAACAAGTTAATTTTGACTATCTCAATGTATTTTTTTTTTCGTTTCGGGCTAAAATTTATTTCATTTTAGCCATTTAGGAGAAAGACGATAGACAGACATTTAAGTTGTATGACGAAAACAAAACGTTTTAACCTCAAGACTTCTTTTGTTTTTTATAATTCATATGAAGGAATGAAATACCCTTTGTCTTGCAGTCAAATATTGTACGAAATCGTTGTGTTCATTCCTTCTGCTGCCACAATATTTGCAAATCTTTACGTTCGTATAGCCAAGTTGAAATAAATGTGGAAATAACAAAGAAATAAAAATAAAAATGAGTACCATATTGAATTATTACCGCACAAGTGAAAATTTGATCAATAAACCTTTTGTGTGTTACACAGCCAAGAAAGAGAACCAAAAAAAAAACAAAAAAAAATATTCGCAAAATAATATACAATTTAGGTTTTATTTTTCATTTTTCGTCTTTCATATGTTGCTATGCTCTTTTAAAATGCCTTCAATACTTTCCATATACATATTGAAGGTTAAAATTATTAGCAGAGCCCTCTGACTGATGAATTGCATACAAACGTGTCGGATTGCAATTGAACGAAAACTTTACAGTGGCGTCATTAAGGCATAATAAAGAAAATATTTCGAAACTATATATTACGTACGTACTCTTCTACCATTATTTATTTACATTCAAGGAACACACACCTAATATAATACAGGTGGATGGGAGTGGGTGGTGTTTGGTGGTTGGTTGCGAAGCACTTGAATAGTGCCTTTTAAATATTTTCAATAAAAATGAAAATTAATCTGCGTATAAATTTATTGATTTTCTTACGATTCTCTACAACCAGAACTTATTATTGCGGGCACTTTTTAAATATTGACAATTTGAGAAATACATAGGTCTTCTAGATTTTAAATTCATAAACCGGTTTTTGCTTTCTTTAAAGATTTCGATGGTCGTAGTCTATTAGGTAGAGCATTGGCTGAACGGTTGTAATGACCAATTATGTTATGTTAAGTGAATACGAATTCGAATTCGAATCCCACCTTAGCATTGCACATCGAAAAAGTAAATAAAGCAATATATTCGAGTAGGTATTATGTTGGGAATTAATTAGTTTAATCGTACGGCGATTGAGAGTTAAGAAAAGTCAGAGAATGATAAAATTTGATTAAAAATATCTTGAAGCCTATGGATTGAGAACGTATCCTGATATTATTCTGAAGACTAAATGATTCCGACCACCTTATCTGTAAGGTACGTTTAAGAATCGGACGACATGGTTGGCATGATATAAACTCATTTAAGTCAATATGTCTAGAGAGGCAAATGATCGTTGAAGACTCAAGAGCCATCATACTTCTATGAAGACAATAAAAGTTAAAGGTATTTACTTGCATCATAAAATACAGTCAAGAGGAAAGTGTTATCCATTTAAGGAAGGATCTCTTATCTTGCCTTAGAATTTACACTATAGTACCATAACTATGATAGGCAAAATAGCTAGACCATCTGCTAAAGCAAATTGGCCACTAACGGAAATCAAAAAGAACTTTAAAAATGTATCACAATACATAGTGGTTATGTACCATGTCTACAGCTTAATAAAGGCCCCCAACATTACGATAATGTCCCAAATGTGTCAAACGTTCTGTTCTAATGCTTGAGATTTGCAAAACTATTGAATGGAAAGATTGAAAAGAAGCTTCATTGTAGAATTTAGGAAAGCGCTGCGATGCGATCGGAAAAAGGAATCCGCACGGCAATAGTGTGATGTTAAAGATGCTGATGATTTTTCTCGCTTAGAATCCAGCCTAGCAAATAACTTCCAGGACTTGAGCCTTTTTTACTAAAAGTTTTTGTCGTAAAGTGATATGAAGTATGTGAAGTGCTCCTATTGGTAAGAATGGAAAGAAAAACCTATTCAAAGCAATTGTTTTGCTCATAATAATGACAAAATACGTAAATAGAATTTTTAAATTTCGATAATCTTTGTGGTTGAACAGATTTTTGTAATGATGGATTCATAATATTCTTTATTTTCGTTTAAAGTATACACAGAGGTTTAGGAAAAGTTTATAAACTTATGTGTGATGTGTGTTTATCTTTAAGACTTATCGTTTATAGTTTTTCATATATGTAAACATACATTTTAAAGCTACATATTTAAGTAAATTAAATGGAAAAATTATTCTAAAACATACATAATTAGCTACAGAATACAAAAGTTTTATGCCACATGTACTTGAACCAACCCACAACATGGATAGGTAGGGTAGGATAGATTGGTAAGCGATACAGAATTAAATAGGAATACAAAAATACGATATTACATTTTATTATAATTATCTTGCATAACAAACTGCTTCTGTCTGTAGATTTGAAAAGAAGGAATTGTTTTTCATTTACCATGTTTTTCATTTTGTTACCATCGGCATTACCAGCAAAAGAATCAATCGAAATGACACGTTTAAAGACATGTTTAAAGTTCAATAAATAGAAATAAAAATAAAAGAAATGGAAAAGAAGAAAAGAAAATTAAAACACACATGTTAAATTAATTGAATGGCAATTAAACATCAAACAACAGCAAATTGGCTTTTGCAATTCGTGAAAAAAAAAATGGATTGAGAGAAAGAAATTGAACGCACCTCTTCTTTTTATGTCTCATTTCAGCCGGTGAACGAACATTATTTGTGCCGTGCATTTTCGCCACAAACTCTTGAAATGCCCCAACAAAATATATTTATTTTTCAATTATGTTTTTGAACACTTTATGCACCGATTTTATTTTATTTGTTTTATAATATTTTTCTATTAATAAAATTAAATATTTTAAATGTTCATAAAATGACACTTATTTAAAAAAAAAATTAAATTTTTGTTTGGAAGACATTTTAGTCCACTTGTTTGTTTTTTTTTTTAGATTTTCTTTTGTTTTAAATACTCTGTAACTGGCCTGTGGTAAATAGATTTTACACACACACACACAAACAAATATTAATTGATTTTTTTATTGCAATTATTAATTGAATAATAAAATTTAACCACTCTTTATGCATAGACAATTATGAATTCTAAACTAGACTTGGAATAATTTGTACAAAAAAAAATGCAAAAAAACACAAAAAAAAAATTGGAAGTGTGTATAGATATGCACAAAAGAAAAGAAAAAAATCCGCATAAAAGTCAAGTGCCAGTTACAAACAGAGAATAATGTTGAGCAACATATTTTTTCTAATTTAATTTTAATGTATTGATCTACCTCCCTCAAACGAAAATTGTCATGTTGTCATGTCACTCACTCGCAAATGTATGCATGTAGTTGATAAATCACTCACATGCAGTGACTGCTACCGGCAACAACGTTTTAACGTTTTACATTATGCACAACAAACCTTGGCTTTGAAAACATATGTACATACCTTTAGTTACGGAGAAGGACAGCTGCGGGCAGTAGCGGTATTATGCGAAGATAAAATTAAATTAAGAAAAACGAAACGAAACGATTTCAACACTCATCGTAAGTCCAAAAGAATTGAGTGAGAAAAAATTTCCTTAAGCAAACCCCCTTATAACGCCCAGCAATTCTTGTCAATTCACTTGAAATGCGACATTTTGGTAAACATGAGTGGTTAAACGTAATTGTTATTCATTTTAAGTTAATCTTCGTAGCTCAGCCATATGCAAGCATAAATAACAGTTTATTGCATAAAATTAAAAGGGTGACCAGATATACCACAAACCATACCAGATATACCACCCACTTTAATATCTATCGCTAGGGATAATCATTATAAAAATTTACAAAAAAAAAAATACGTTTTACTTAAGCTGGTGTTTAATTAATCACATTTATTAAGGCATTAATTTAAAGATTCATTTTAATTGCTAAAAAAAGAAGGCGTGAAAGCACCTAAGTATGATAGTATTGAATTTATAATACACTTTCTAAAACAATGTAAGAATTTTTATATGTATACATAGTTTCCCACCTCTTTACTTCTTTGCTTTGTTAATTATTTGAAAAATAATAAAAATATTTTCGCCTTCAAAATAAACAAAAAATTTCCAAACATTAAAAATTTTGTTTGGAATTATTAAGAACCCGACGTTGATGGTCTATAGAGGAGGTGTGCACATGCTGTTTTAATGGTCTATAATGTTACTGATGAGATGTTTTGTTGTTGTTATTTTTAGTTTATTAAACGAAAATACATATACATATATGTACTTTAAAGTACATACAAAATATGTTCGATATATACATACATACGTACATACGTAATATGTATGTACAAGCAAATACTAAAATAATATCACTTTTGTCTTGAATTTGAATTTCTTAACCCAAAATATGAATTAATAAGGGAAAACAGTTTTTAATTCAAGGCAAAGGCCTCACAAGTGGTGGTAGGACACCGAAACCCGCATTCTTGAAATCATATGACTGACAAAATACATACTTACATATGTGCACACATACATAATAGGTCATTACAACACTTCAGTCAGAATTAAGACATAGCTTACACCACTTATGCTGTATGTGTAAGTGTTATACACGAGTGAAGGGACGGACGTTCAGTTTAAAGTCGACTCCAAACGACAAACTTTTTAAGAAACTTTTTCATGGCAATTTCATTTCACTCTCAGAGTTTAAGTCAGAAATCTGCAGAGAAGCAGTCGCCGAAGAAATATTTTTTCATATTTCGTTTCGTTAAAGATGTCTGACCATGACCTCAGGTCTAATAAACCAACAAACTACCTACTAGACTACGGCGACTATTGAGCAACGAATTAGCAGAAAGCAGTTAGAAGTTAGAAAATTTGTTCTTTGAAATCAATTCTCATGGATAAATTCATCGAATAGTGTAAAGTATGTAATTCAAGTGAAAACATTTGTGCCCAATTAGGATTTCAGTTATTAGAATAGAGCTGTCGTACACTTCCTTCTTATAATTTCGTTGCTTTGTTGCAACAAAAAACCTGTCAAATAACGTTTAAAACTAAATTTTAATCGCTTGCATGTTAACAGTTTATTTGTAAAGTCAATTTCTAAAACAATGCTCTTTAAGGGGTTTAGAAGATCAACATTTATTGGATAATTTCATAAAAAGCGAAGGAAAGAAAATAGCATTCAGCCTAATTGCAATAGAAAAATATTAAGTTTGGATGTAATATGAGCATAACAAGAGCTAACATTTTGAAAAGCTTGTTATTTTTAATAATGTAGATGAGGAGTTCAAGCAAGTTCTAAAACCAAGATTTGAAAAATATACTTTGACGATTAAGGAAGTTAGTTTAAAGATTTACAAGACTTTCTTTTTTCCTATGTTTTTGTAAGACAAACGATTTCAAAACGAATAGTTTTCCGCACTAACAGACGTTCTTCTGAAATCGTTTGTCTTACAAAAACAAGCCCTTAGTTTTTGTTAGTTTGATTTTGTTTTTTTTTTATCACTGCGGTACCTAAACGTGTAATTCCTGAGTTGTTATATTCTTCTAGAAAGAATATTTTTCTAAAATAAATATTGTTGCGCAAAAATTGTGATTCTTTAAAACTAAACATCAGAATATGGAAATAAAAAACGGCAAAAATTCAAAAATTTTTAAAAATTGTTTACATTCTTATCAAAGCAAACAAATAAATACGCACGGAAGATGTGTAAATAAGATTTCGATTTAATGAGATGAATTATATTTCAAAATGAATTCAATATGGAAGTGATAAATAAAATGTGGTTTTCATTTATTTAGATTACCTTGGAGCTTGAGTTAAGCTACCATGCGCCGAGATGTATGCCATGCAAGCAATCCATTTACATACTTCAACACCGTATCCACAAATATTTGCAACACGATCGCACACTCCCCTAAAGAAGTGTGGGTCGTGTATTGTAAAATTATGGGAATTTCTTTTAAAAATTTTAACAGATATTTATTGAAAATAGTTTTTTAACTAAAAACTACAATTATTTGCACTGTACTCTCTCAATTACATAAACTTATTTTTTTTTTTTATTTTTTGTTTAAAACATTATACCAAAAATTGAGTGATTGAAATATAGTACGATATGCATATATGTATGTACATACATATATTGTATACTGAACTATTTTTTTTTTCTTAATTTTTAATTTCTAATATATACCATTTTTATTCGAAATTTTTTTAAAAATATTTCTTATAATTTTCCGTTTTGTTTGAATATTTTTGAAAATATGCATTTAATGGCACTTATTTATTTTTTTAAAGACTTTTGTGGAAACTAGCACTTGATAATATACACCATTAGGCTAAAAATTGTATTTCTTATGTCACAATTTTAACACAATAACCACGTCAACATTTCTTTTTAAATTTTTTTTATTTTTTATATTTTTTTTTTAATAATTTGTCCAAAAAAAAAAAACGAACATTTACGAGAAGAAAAGCTCTCAAGAATTTGACAACAAAATAATTATAAATAGAGCGAAGACAACAGAAGACGACAAAAAAAAAAGGAAAGAAACATAAACATACACACGAGCACAAATTCTTAAGAAAAAGAAAAAAACATTTAAAAAATTTTTTAAATTTGTCACACAGATTCTACCACGAAGCAAAATTGTAAACGTCACCAATATTATTGAGGATTTAAATTTTCACCGCATAACACTGATGATGCTGAAACTAAGCCGATCTCTCGTATATGAATGAGGTGGGTGGTGGTAGAGGAAATCCAACACTCAGTTTATTAATCACACAGGTTGTTTCAAAAAAACACAGGGCTCTTGGAAGCAAAACCGAAAACAAAAACCCGATCAATTTCCCGTTTAAAAAATGTTACGTTCTCTTGATCGTCGCATGATCAACTGATTCAAACATTTCACCAACAGTGGTCTCAAAAAAAAAAAAAAAGCAATTTGAGCAAAAAAAAAAAATACAAAAAAAATAAATTTTTTTTATAAACCAAAGCACAGTGTTTTTCACACTTTGGAACAGAATTTTTTTATTTTATTTTCAAAATTTGAAAGGCAGGTACATTCAATTTTTTATGCTTTTTAACGAGTCTATCATTTCTGAAATAAGATTGTTTTTGTTGTTGTCGAAAAAAACAACAAAAATTCTTTATAATTTTTTGGCTGTTTCTCGTTAGACGTCATAATTCCATGAACAATTTTTTTTTTTTTTTGAATTTTGAAATTTTTTTCACTAGACAGAAAACAGAGTTCATTTCTGTATGATGATAATAATAAAAAAAACATCAAATATTGAATTTTATGTGTGAAGATATTGTTGTTTGATTGTTTTATTGAATCATTTGATTCATAATTATGCTCTTGATTATTTCGTGATGGATCTATGGCTTTATAATTGTGCTATGATTTGTTAATCAGCAATAGCAGTATGCTCTCACTTTTAACAAATTCTGTTATTATTTGGTTATAAAAAATATTTCAAATTCTCTAAATTTAATAAATATGATAGTGTTGAATACTTGTTTAGGTGATGCATCAATTCCAAGCCTCGAAATGAATCCATCTTCCGAAGAAAATAATGATACAGAGATTGACGAGTATCTATGTCATGTTGCATATACCGCAGGTTTAATTATGATTTTTACTACAAAAAGGAAAATAGGACAATAAATAAAAAACAAAATGTGTGGTCTCTATTTGATTTCCCATTCAGACATTCTAAATAAGATTAATGAATTAAAAAAGCCGTAATTAGCGATACTGACACCAGCCATTACTTGTAAAAAAAGTGTAACTCCAAATTCGGGGTTAATTCAGAACACCTTCCTGCCTGTTGTACAGGTTCATAAATATTTTTTTGATCATCCAATAATAGTTATTTCCCAGTAATCTGCAAGACCTTACGATTGGTAACACTCAAGTGTTTAAATTCAACATCTGTCATCGCTCACTTAACCATTGCGTTCGCAAGTTCAATTACTGAATTACTCTTTGAATGCATTTGGAAGCGATGATACAATATGTTTCCTGCGCGTGCTCACCTTTGTGGACTTGTTTTACAATGTACAAAAGCACTGAGAAGTACAATGCGTGGGCCAGCTATCCCCTATATCATAATAACATAGCCGTGCACTACATACAAAACATGACATTGGCTACGAGCTTAGCATGATTAAAAGTTGAAAACTAGCTATATCCCTCACCCTATGTTAGCTACGCTTATAGCATTCAATCAAACTACAAAATACGGTCGTGGTAACACAAATTAGCCTCGGTGAAGAAATGCAATTACCAGATACATAAATCCCTAAATACTCCGGAATGGTGACTAATTGTTTCTCTTTCCTCTAAATACAACACAAACAAATACAGTTAACAACACAACACTAAATAGAATAACTTTCACGAGAGACTCAAAAACCTTACACATTAGCCGCTTAAGAAATGTTTAAACCTTCTTCCGCCATTCTAGTTACTAAAGAGTATCATATGTTTGGATTTGATTGACTTTAATTTTATTATTTAAGTTTGTTTTTTCCAATAGTAAATAATAAAATCAAAAAGTGTTTTCATTTATATTTTCGGCAAATTACAATTCACTACAATTACTATTCAAACAAGTTGCTTGAAAATTATTTTTGATTTTAGCATTTAAAATTAAAAAAAACAAAATTGGTCAACTGCCAAATACAATAACAAAAATCTTTTAAATTTTTTTCTCAATTATTTCTCCAAGCACTTGAACATAATCAAACAGACGATAGGTAATGAAAACTGTTAAAAACAAATGTAATCTTAGGGTTAAAATGAAAAATAAAACGGAATGTAAACATATATTAATCGAAAAACTCTTAATTTATCGATTATTATCGATTTCAATTTATTGTTTGAAATTAAATACAAATTTTAAAATTTCCCACCCACACTCACGAACACGCACTTTCTCAAATACATCGTGATTATTAGCGGTATCTATTAGACGAGATCGTGAAAGTGGCACCCAGAAAAATTATTAACAAAACCGCAGCAACAATTCCGAACAGCTGACTTATTTTTTTCTTTCCAAAAGAGACAATATTTGATTTTCACTCTTTTAATACTCAACGTATCAAATTTATTACACTCAAAGAATTTCTGTTAGTCGCTTTGTTTAATAATCTCAGGGAAACAGTATTGAAATGAAAATCTAATTCATGCTGTTCGTTGTTTAATAGGATATTTCATGTTTTTTGTGTGTGTGTTTAAATTATTTTAATGATTGGTTCAAGGTCATTATTATGAGAGGGTGAAAATACTATACGAAATAATTTTTCCATTGAAAATTGAAATGCACAAATTGGCCAAGAATAATGAATTTTCTTTCACGTTTCCCACGTTCGGTTAAAGAAAAAAATAAAAAATAAACAATTAAAAGCGATACAATTCACAGAAATTTGATGGAGGGATTGAAAATTGACAGGTTGATGATTTTCGGGTTTTGAAAAACAATGTTCATTCGTTAAATATGTAATGTATATATACGTATATCGTATATAGATATGTATGTACATATGTATGTATATAATTTTGTTATTGCTTTGTGATCTATTATTGTTGTTGTTTTGAAAACTATTGTAAGAATATAATCGAATTTATAAAAATTCCGTCAGATAAGTGCGGCACGTTAAGCTACATAGCCGGAGTATTGTCTTAATTCTAACATTTTAAAGATAATTCCTTAAGAGATCTTAATACCTTTCAATTAATAAATTGACGATACCCCTCTAGAAGACATTTGAGATAGATAGGAAGCATTTTTAATGTGCATTAAAATATCAACTCTGGAGGTAACTGCTTAGATATATAACGAAGCGCGGTTCTCGAACTGAATAAATTAAAGCCATTGGCCAAAGCCAACATGAAATGATTTCGAAACACAAAGACGGCGAAGAAAATAGCAGCGGAATATAGCTTCATCGGCTGAAAAATTGTAATGGATAATGTTTCTACAACTACAACAATGTGGCAAGATAATCATTTCAATGATCTTTCAACGGTTTGAATCGTAAACAAGTTTAATAAGACCAGGTGGTTTGCAAAGTTGAAACGAATTATTTCAAAATTTAACGATAAATTGAATTTCTCGTTTGAAAGCGTGATCGTAACTTTTTTTTGTTATTGAAAGTTTATCGATAAATTTAACTTTTATTATCGCTAAATAATTTTAAAATAAATGTATAATGCTGAAAGAACCTATTCTCCAATTTTCTATAGGATAAAATGAAAATTTTTGTCTCATTAACATACATATGTATATTCAAAATGTTCTATAGATTCGTTATCGATAAATGTATATCTAAAAAATCTCTGTAGAAGCCTGTAATTAGTGTTTCATTTACAACATTGTTACCAAAAAAAATTCATAAAGAATATTGTTTTCGACATATGTATGTATTGCTACATAAAATGTTTACACCTAACAAATCCCAGATATTCGTATAAAAATTTCTTATCGATACATTGTTATCGAAAACAATCACAATAATGATAATAATAACGATTAAATTTGTACTAGAAACTCAAAAGTTCTTTCTAATTAATTTAGATACCGTAATCAATACACAGCCTAACTCTCAAATGTGGCGAATGTGTTGATCTATGTATTTATGTATTATTAAAACTTTAAGTGATCATTTCTTTAAAATATTTAAACTACAAATGCCCTCTGATATGGTGTTTACAGATAAAATTCTCAATCATAATCAAAGTGCAAATCGTATAAGATATCTTTAAACTCCTCTCTGAATATTGACAAATGATACGTAAAAGCTGACATAAGGGGAACCCCTACCTTAAGTTAAGAGGTACGCCACCTTACTTAACCTACCATAAAAACACTCTTCAGTTGTGCTCATATTTAAGGTTTGCATACTTAGTAACGCGAAAATAGGATTCTAAAAATAAAATATGAAATTAATAGTACAAGTCATTGGTAGTTATGCAGTGAAGGTCAACGCATCTTATATTTAAAGCAAAACGTGGACTATTTTTAACCATTTCACAATGTCTTCTATTCATGAAATGCATACCTAGCCCCACATGAAAATTCTACGCGTTTGTATGTCTCTTCTGTGCAATTGGTGTACAAAACAAAAACATTTTAGCACGACTTCCGTTGTAAATCGATATACAAAATTTGTACTTAATAAGACAATCGAAAATCTGTAGATTTTACTACAAACTTTAATTTTACACCTGCGAAATTTGAATATTGTTGTTATTTTTTTCTTTTCTTTTTAAATTATATTCTTGATTTTATGTTGTGGTTGAATAAAATTAAGGTGTGGGTATTTCCATTGAATTGTTATTTCGAAGGTGTTTCATAGAAAAGAAAATATTTTTTGTTTGTTTATAGTTGGTATCACTTTTTAATGATGTTTATTATAATAACAGAAATATTAATTCGAAATTTCATTCGAAACTGCCATATTAACATGGCAGCGAAACTGTTTTCGGAAAATGTTTACTTCAAAACCAAACCCATCACAAAGCAATGTATTAAACTAGAAAAATTAATTGTGCAATAAGTAAAAAAGGGTGACTAGATCTGAAGTAAGAAGTATTCCCAGATATGTAAATGACAGACTTTTGCAAGAAGATTTTGTCAATATATAGAGCGTTAAACTTGTTAACGAAGGGATGTAATTTGAATCAGGACAAATGCAAGTACTACGTAAAAATATGCAACTTTTGTAAGGAAGTTCCTTTGTTCATTGTGTTGTAAATAAAAGATGACACTATAATTGAAAATTGCCAGAGAATCTCAGCAATCTTCCAACAGCTGCAGTTATCTGTACAATAGCAGATTTGGATTACGAGTTAAAGGGAGGTGATCATTAAGAAAGATAACAGAGGTGAACATAGAACCCGAACATGTTTGATGGTTCCAGTAGTAGCAAGTTACTAATATTGGGATATATCGAAAATATTTATAAAAAAAAAGATATTCTGAAAAATAAAGTTCAGAATTGATAGAATTATTGTCATGAAATCTAATAAAAAGTTATAAAGAAAGATAAGAAATGCCTAAGAAATTGAATTACTCGAAAATCATTTGATTTCTTCATTAAACTGTGTGTAATTAAAGATTACAGGATGTAAAAGTAAAAACCAAAGACAATGTGGTTCTAAATTGATACCACAGGCGATCAAAATTAACATGAAAATGCATTTTTATTCACTCACTTTAAACAACAACAAAGAAGTAAAAAAGACACGATAAATATGCATCCATTTTGAGCATAAAAGCGTGAATTTGAAAATGAAATTAAACAAATGGGAATGAGTATGGGAATGACAATAAAACCAATTGCAAATAATTGCAAATAAAACTAAAACAAGACAATGAAAATATAGCAAAGGAAAAAAGAAAAAACAAGTAAAAAGTATTAGTGACGTCAAATGTGACACAATAACCTTAAAACATTTACCTACATGTATATGTTTATACATACATATGTACATACATACACAAACATTTCGAAAAGTGTAACATAAAATATAAGCAAATATTACCAAACGAAACAACAAAATGCGGCACAGTGCTTTGCAGCATGAGGCTGAACTGTATGTTGAACAGGGCGCATGATTCACATTTAAAACGACAAAAACTGAAATTATTTTCATGGTTAACGAAACAGAACAAACAATAAAAGAAAAACACAGCGCAACATGTATAGAAACAATGTTGCTACTCAACATACACTAGGTACTCTGTTGTAAACACAAGCCAACTACTTTTATTTACATTTTGCAAACTTGAGTATCTACTGTGTGTTTAACATAAAGCTTTTGAAAATGTTAAATTAACATTCAGCTAACAGTATTTTTCACTGATAAACATTGAAAGAATATTTTGTTTCCTTTTTTTTCTTTAATAAAAAATGTTAAAAACCAACCTGAACTTTTGAAGTGCATTTCTGCATTTTTTTTTTTTGCAATTTAAAGGACACTTACCTGTAAAGAAAACAAAAGAAGAAGAAAAAGATTAATTTAAATAATTAATAAGCTTTTGTTGTTTATTTTTCAATACTAAAAATAAAATCAATGAAAAAATAATTGTTTTTTTTATGAAAAAAAAAAAATTTATGAAAAAAAGCACATGTCATTCGCTTTCCATTTTAAAAATAAACGCAAACGTCCTATTGACCTGATTGCAATGGATAACAAAAAAAAAAAAGCAAAAGAAGAACGACTTGCCCTCAGAGTTTAATACTATTCTTACGAGTTTAATGCTCAACATGTTTTAAATATTTAATATTCTTTCGTTTTTTTCCCCCGACTGTGACGTCAATGACAAGTACATACAAACACATGCACATACAAACGTTTGGTGGAATGATTTTTCATTTTCATCTCGGTTTACTGATTGGCAGAGGACTTTCTTTATGCCACCTTTTTAAGCCACAAGCCTTTATTTTAATTGTAATTAACTGGCATCATTTCTCATCTCATCATTTCTGAGAGTTGTATTAAGAAGTTCATGTTATGCATAGTTGTATTGAACACTGAAAATTTGACCTTATGTGTAGTGCTGTGAAAAATATAAGTAATCAATACATCAAAAATTCTTTTATATATTTCGAACCTGATAATATATATGTGTAGGTGGGTGAGGTATTGTAAATTTGAAATAACTTGAGGGATCAGGTTCCTTAAATTAAATTTTTCAATTTTTTATAACTAAAATTCCGGAATGATTTTAATAAGTTAATGCTGATCAAAACTAGAAGAGTGTACTCTAAATTTAATTGTTTGGAGTATTTTTATGTAGGATTAAAATTTTTTTATTAGTTTGATAATATTGGTTGACTTTATTAATAGACCACTAGTTATCATCATGCCTTTAAATTTTACCTTTGATAAAAGCCATATCGTTAACTAATATCATTTCCTTGCTTCCGCTAAAACGTTAGCATCTTAAGTTCTTTGAGTTGCTTATCTATTTCACGCGACTTAATAATTTTGAACTTGTCTTAAGGCATTGAATGACATTCATAATTGTGGATGTAAAAAGTATGGCTCGACTAAATCGGAAAGTGAATCATCATGTGAACTACATCTCCATATGATTACATGTGGCTTCTGACAATTCATGCAATATTTATTCAATCACACCAATAGAGGAGACTTTAGGTCTCCAAGTTGAGGATGCTAAATGTTCGAGTCTTCTGCCTCCGGCCAGAGATTACATACGTTCTATACCGCATAAATGTAATCCAATGAAATTAAAGGATATGGAAAGCAAACAGGTGTAGACTAAATGTTGAAAAAGTAGACTCAGCTGTGGACGTATGATGTATGAAAATCATTTATTAACCATAAAACTAATCGAGTCACTAAAGGTATAAAGCTTTGTAAGTTTTCACCAAAAGATGCATTGCAAATGGCTAGGCAAACGTGTGTTATATACATATGCATGTATGTATTTATGTAGGTATGAGAAGATCGGTGTGGTAATTTAGGAAACATTTGTTCACAATACCAATAAATTTAAAAAGTATCATAATCAACAGAAAAAAAAAACAATAAAAATCGATTTAACGTTAAAAGAAATTTCCTATAAAATATTCCCCACAGCTTTAAAGTGCCCTCTATTGCAGTTTAAAAGCAACCAGAATCTTTGCTATTATTCCCAAAAGCTTTCGTTCATTACCAAAAAGTTCTTGAAGCTTATAAAAGTTGCATGTTTATTTTCGTCTCCTCTTTTGAAAGAGAATCATGGACTCCCTGTTTTAACTTTCTCTTGCTATTGCAAATCCGAATTCTCTTAAAACTTTCAAGTTCACTTTAGCAAAACCGAAGCCAAAATATTTACGAAAAAGGAAAGAATAGAAGAAGTATGTACATCCGCTTCGTAGAGAGCTTAAGTGAGGTTGTCGTGTTCATTAATTTTTTTTTTGCAGCAACAATGGCAGAAAAGAAAAAACACGTGAATGTTAATACATATTGTTGTTGTCCCCAGCAATAACGTAGTTGTTGCTGTTAACATTTCTATTTTTTTTGATTCCTAACGAAAGCATCCTCTCCTAGTACAACAAGAACAAGTACCAGAAGACTACTGCCAGTTAAGCTACATAGTAGCTTGCAATAATACCCCGCTTTTTACACTCTCTCTGCCATACACACTCTCTTAATGTGAGGGAGGGTATGTATGTGTGTGAGTGTGTGTTTGTAGAATTATTTGTAGAATTACTACCGCAACAAAATTCAACTTTGACATTCTCACAGAAAAAAAAAAACACATAAACAAACACATACATACTTACACAATAAAGAGTAAAGCAGAGAAGAACTGAAAAAGAAATTAAAACAACGACAACAACATACAAATGTTAATAAAAAAATGTGTTTTTGTAGTTAAAAATAAACACCCATCAAGTAAAAGAACCAGACCCAAACACCAAACACACACACACAAATAAAAAAGATAACATTAAAAAACGAATTAAAACCACATTTTCTAAAACACTATTTCGGTTTAACATTTAATTCTTAATGTTTTCTTTTCTTTTTTTTATTCCGTCTTTATGTTCAGGAAACATTGAATTTTCATTCCCTTGGTTTTTATTTTAATTCTTTTTTTATTTTTAATTTATTTTTTTTACATTAAAATTGTGGTTTTTGTTGTCGTTAAATGAAAAATCATGACGTCTTCTTCTAGGTGTCTCTAGATGGCTTTCTAATTTGGTTTGTGCACTTGCACTTGTACGAGGTCTAAAAATATATCGATTAGACGAATGCCACTGTATGCCTCATCGAATTAATCGATCAATTAGATTAGAGGAGGTTTTGGTTTGAAAATAAAATTTTGCATTTCAATTGTGGAACAATATCAATTCTTTTGCAATTGTTACTCTTTGAAGAAAATAAATTTGCATGCTTTCCACAAAAATTTCGATTCTCGTATGCCTCATATATAATGCACAGCAAATATTTGCAATGGAAGTAAAGTGAAGTAAAGTATAAATGATAATAAAAATTTAAAAGCATTACCATTTCCATACCATACAACTTGTTCAATTAACAACGTAGAAGTATCCTGATATATAATTTAATTTGAAATGAAAAAGTAAGGCAAGGGATTTAAAATGTTCAATTCTCAAAAATTTATATTTTGTAGGTACCAAGTTTATTTTGATTATTGTGCCGCAGTAGATCAGAAGTTCGTAAAGTTACGTGAAGCAAAACTAGAGACAAACTTAGAAAAACATACAATAAATTCGAATTTCTGATCGTTGCCTTAGTAAACAACAGAATCTGTCGTTCCGGTTTAGACGGAGTAGTCTAAAAATAGTAGGTCACACCACTTATGGATAACATTAACACCCACAACATGGGTGATGTGGGAAAACTAGCTAGTAATCCTGTCTAAATGGTTGTTACGGCCAATTAAGTAAACTATTTTAATAAGTAATCACTTTAGGAAGTTTTCTGTTTCCAAAGCAGACTGTACCTTAGGCTGATGAAATGCTGAAATGGATAAGAAGTGTTTTGAAGTAATATTGCTCTTGAAGAAGTCACGCATCATGTTGTTTATACTCTTACGGAGATGTAAATTAAACACGGTGAGTATTTAGCTCAGTTAATAATATTTAAATTCTAAAGTTAATTTTTAAAGGTTCTACAACACTAAACTCATTGCCATATCAAGGTTAATAAGAAGTAACACTTTAATCATCGATGATAATTTGTCTATATTTTCAAGGAATTTGCAAGTCTTAAAATTTTATATAACGACCAAAAAGAGCAATTAGAGCAATACTGGCAATCATGAGTTGTTTAATAATGTCATCTAAACTAAATGTTATTGTTAACAATTATAGTAACACAGGGATATTTCTGTTCCTTTTTATGCAATTTTCTTCATATTATATTGAGTTTTCACAGGCAAATAGAAGAAATACAGAGAAATTCAATAAAAAATCTTCGTTTTAAATTTAAAAAAAAAATTATTTTCAGTGTTGAAACTGAAAGTACATCCACTCACTTAAATGCATACTGAAGTGAGTGAATTTCTGAAAAACATTAATGGATTGCAACAGTTTTCAACCGCACAGATGATAAGGATTTTGTTTTCATTTCATTTAATTTAATATTCTACACTATTTGGTTCCTTTGGTTTTTGCAGCATTGAAAAATTAAACGAACGAAATGTGTGTGAGTATGTGTGTGATATATGCAAAGTGAATGTGTTTTACTGGATTCGGTCTCAATTTTTTATCTTTTCTTTCTTTTTTTTTTGCATTCTACAATATACTCTCATCACTGGTTTATTATTTTTATTTTCTTTCTGTTTAACGGCAAATAGTTTTATTGTCTCGTTTGTCACAAGTGTTTCTGGTGATGATAATGGAATCCATAAAACGTCTTCTCATTATAATGAAGTTAACAAAAGCGGAAGAAATAAAAAAAAATGAAAGAAAATATTGTTCACACTCACTTGGTATTATTTTAACAAGTAAATGTTTACAAATTGCTTATGACACCCTGCATACAGAAGTACATGAACACACGGGCACATGCACACGTATGTGCTTAAAGAACTCATAATGTAAGTGAAAGCAGGAAAAAATTGTTGCACATTATATGTATGTATGTATGTATGTGGTGATGGTCTGTGTATGTCTCTCTAAATGAATTTTATTGAATCAAGCAAATACGAGTTTTATTTTTAATACAAAGACACAACGTTACAGACACAGATACAGACTCCTACTCACATACACGTACACACATATACACAGTAACTGACAGACGAACGTTATTGTCGGATTTTTTTTTTAACACAACCGTTTAACAACTGACAAGTGCAGAGTGCGCGTGTGATTAGGAATGTAAATGTGAATGTGGTTGTATGTGTGTGAAAATCTATGCGTTTAGAGAAACTCACAGAAAAGTTACGAGGGAGAGCGAAAGGCTCATACACACATATGTATATAAAATCATTTCTATTATTGCCCTAACTTACTTTAAGGTTAGGCCATACTCAGGGATGGATAACTAAAATTGTTTTTGAAAGGAGGGATAAAAAGATAAATTATTTTGCTTTTGTAAAATCTTTTGAAAAACTGTATTACATGACCTACTAATTTAATTTGGATCGTTTAAGATTTTTAATGTCAGAGAATTTTAATTTTAAAAAGCGTAATCTACTCATAAGGATGCCGATAGTACTCGCATAACATACGCTTCTTGTATGCCTGTCTGCCTGTCTGTCTGTTTGTCTGTCTGTCACCTGTGAAACAAAATCATGTCATGTCATTTCATTTTCATGCTTTAATACCTTTTGATGTCAGTGTCACTTTTATGTCTGGGTAATCATCATAAAAGAGAAATGATGCTGCATATTTGCTTACAGACAATAGCGATAATAAAACCATATGAAGGTAAAAAAGCAAAAACAAAACGACATCATTTCTTCTGAATAAATGCTAAAACACAAACAACAATAACAATAACAAGAATAGAAGACATGATTATTATTAAAGGCCAACAACTTAATGACACATTAAAGATATGAGAATATCAGACACACACAATCAGATCAACTTAGAAAATAAGTGAAAAAGTGAACAAATAAACAGACAAAGAAACAAAGAATCGAACTAACAAATGCACAGTAATAGTATAAAAAAAAAACCTTAAAATAAATAGAAACAAACAATTTTAGATTTGAATATGTAATTTAAAGGTTAGTACCAACAAAACAATATGCGATTTAATATATATATATATATACATATAATATTTAATAAATAATAAGAATAAACAAGCTAACTTATATACGATTTTAATAACCATTTTTCCATTTCATTCCATTTTTTTCCTATTCCCCAATTCATACATAATCCGAAAGACCTTCTGTTTTGGTAGGCCCTTGATTGTAGATTTTCAATCACCTCAATACAAACATTCCAATCAATAAATTTTCGATAATGTACAACCAATTCCTGACAACTTTTTTCGAATTTTTGGTTTTTTCTAGATTATAAAAGGATTCAGATGCACTGAAGATGTCTTTTCTCTGCACTGTACTCTAACGGCCAACTCTTTTCAAAACTAATTATATTTTTAATAAAATACTGAAAAAAAAGAGAAAACATACAAAGGACTATCTCCACAAGTATTTACAACATAATTATTCAATTTAATTGTAAAAACATTTACTACCTCTAACTGTTGCATTGTAAACGCCCGTAATATCTGTCTGTTACATGTTGCAAATTTAAAAACTCATTTGATGTCGCCAATAAAAATGGAAAAATTATACAAAAAATGTAAAATAAATAAATAATTTAACGACAAAACACGGAAGTGACTAAAAGAAAAAAAAAAAATAAAATGAACGCAAAATATTCTCTGCTCTTGACCACACGCAATATTTTTCTTATTATTTCGTTTCCCATGTACGTATGTACGTCTGTTTGTTAATTTGTATCAATTTTTTACATGCATGTATAAGGAGAATTGCAAACAGAAATGGATGCCAACACGCACACATAAAAATCACATACGCACATACATACATTAAAGTAATCCCAGTGAAAATATTGTTGTTGTTGTTGTTTAAGAAATATTTCCAGCCATGTTACCACTTTAAATCTCTAATCATGTCCGCTGTTGGCATTTTTCTTTACACGAAGAGTTTTATTCAAACCTTTAAATTCTAAATAATTTTCTATGTTGGCGAACACATATGTACATATATGCCAGCGTGTTTATTGTTTAGATTTATGTTATGCATACGGTCGTAATGGGTCATTTTTATGTTAAATAATCGTTTGTATTTGCGTGTTATTGTGTTGTGGCCATTTGCTGGCTGTCGTACAAGTTAATAATGATTTTTTTTTTAACATTCATATCGAAGGGAGAGAGAGATATATAGAGGGACGTGAAATGGTATGAAGTCTATTTATCTGCTTGCGATATATCCACGATGATTCAAATACTATCAAGGGGGGTGGTGTGCATAAGTAAATAAGGGCTTCAGTGCAAATTTAAGTAAACATCAGCGTAATCACTTTATAAATAAAACCGCACAACATTGAAATAATGCATACCGGGAGCACCGACTTGAAATTCATTTCTTTTAAAAAGTCAGTTAGAATTTCTTCAAATCAATTTGGACTCACTTGGGACTCTTTATCAAAATATTTAGAAAATCAGAAACTGTATTTCACGTCATGATTAAATCACGCTTAAGTGAAATTGCAGAGATTAAATTTTCTACTAAACATTGTTTCATAAGGTAACCGTGACCTAGAAGCCAAACATTTCAAATGAATCGATGAGTCTTATTGATCCAATTTTCATCAGAGAAAGACTAAAATGGCTTGAAATAATGGCATACACTTATGACTTTTTGAATATATTTAGTGAGATTGGTACAGAGACTCTGGTATCCACTGGATAAAATTACAATAAAACGAAAATTTTTACTTTTTATAACATTGTTACAAAGCCCAAAACATTCCACTGTTGGGTCGTGCGTAAAAGCTACATGAATAAATAAGATCATGATGTAATGTCACTTAAACTATGGTCAACATGCGTAAGTCTGTAAAGTACAAAAGTGATAAAGAATCTAAACAGAGAAATAATATTCAATACAAATACATGTTTGTAAGCGATTGTAAAACGATTGAATTTCTTTTATTTTTTTATTTTAGGTAAACAATGTTTATTTATACCTGGGATTTTTATTTACACAACAAAAGTTACCGCAATGCCTTAAAATAACTCGTATAGCTTCAAACTCCTTATTGGCACTGTCTGCGTAGGAAATAGTGAAAGAAAAGTTTTTAATTTTATTTAAAATCCATTCAAAACACATGGAAATAAAATGTTAAACCAAAATATATTTACAATTGCTGATGACTACTTGTACATGGTATATGTATGTAAAAACTTACTTTCTAACAATTTACATTTTAAAATAAGTATTTAAAATTCAAAAGAAACAAATTTTCTGCTTGAATTATTCCATAACCAAACTAGCAATTGACCACAACAACAAATCCAAAATAAATATGTACGACATGGATTGAAGAAATATGATTAAACAAGTTGTTTCCATATTTATTAGAATTTTTTGTTTTTTTATTTTTAGAAACATTTCAAATTGTTGTCTTTCATGTATCAAGAAAGAGAATTTATAAAAGCAATTAAAATTATTGTCTGTTAAAGAATTTATTCGAATGAAGAAACATAAAATAATTGAAATATCTGATGAGAATGCAAAAATGATGTGCACGTGTGTATAGCAAACGGTATTCTTTCTCAATATTAAATAGGGGTTAAAGCACACAATTCAATAGTTCAACTTCGGATGAAGCCTTGAATGCAAAGTTGTTTCTTATAAAACTGTACTTAGGCCAATATGGACTTAGTGCATCCATATATAAGTAACGAAAAGAGAACAAATGGAACATATGTACATACATATATACATAATTGCTCCTTACAACCATTCAGTCAGGATGACGATACTTATGTTGTTTGCGTTAATTTTTATACATGAGTCGCGGGAGCTACAGTTTAACGTCGACTCCGAACGACAGATTTTTGAGAAACTTTTCATGGCAATTTTATTTACTCTCAGAGTTTTTGCCAGAAATCTACTGAAAGGAAGTCGCCGAAAAAATATTTTTTCATATTTTCGTTGAAATGTCTGACCTGGGTTCGAACCGTGGCCTCTCGACTAATAAGCCAACACACTACCTACTAGACTACGGCGACTTACCGGAAAGCTTATATATTATTTGTAAACCTATATACCCGTATACATTAATCATGTACATACTGAATAGTGTAGGTAACGCATACTTCATCAGATCGTTTGCAGCAGACGGCGGGTCTCCTAAGGTGCATCCTTTGTAACCTTATGAATCTATTTGCATAGGATTTTATTTACGTGAAGATTACTTAATAATAACAGAAGATGTGTCTAAACTATTCGCAACTCACTTAAAAACAATGATAAGTTCAATTCTACAGCCAACGGTGACCGGTACATGATCACGGGTATCTTCTGCCCGGCATAAACAGAATTGATTTTATTTCAGATTTATGAACCTACCACAAAGGATAACGCTGTGGCACTATTAATTCAATTCACCAATTAAACATGAACAAAATAGGAAATTGTTTTGAAACCATAACCATTCAAACAAAAATTAAGTGAAAGTAATTTGCCTTTAACTTTTGATTGATTTAAGCCACATTGAAATGAAAATCATAATTGGTCTCAAACCAAAACCGAAAAGAAGATAAGAATGAAATTAAGCAATGATCCACATTGGTAGGAAGGGGAGCCTCGAGAAGCAGACTAAAGAAATGGATAAATAATGTGATATTTTATGGAAATATACACACACACAGACACACGGGAGTAATACAACTAAATGTGTAGAGACATTAATGGATGTGTATGTAATTTATCATTTTTGTGTTAAATTTATTACAACCAAACAAAACCAACATCGTGAACCATAGTAATGAAGTTGCAAGAATAAAATATCAAAAGAAAGCCAAAAACAAAAGTAGGAAATCAGAGAAACATGAAAAAAAAATACCATAGACTTGGAAAGTGGTCATGCAGACAAACAATTTGTGAAAGGAAATCCCACTGATATTAAAATAAATACGAGATTTCACTCACATGGCAAAATTACTTGACAACTTGCCACACACACAGTTACAGTTTTACCGATTCAACTTTTAATGATTTAAATGCATTCAATGATATTGTAATCCTTATGCTACATGAATAATTAAAATATTTCACATTTCCATTCGCATTCGCATATCTTACAAACTACTTTGAATGTTTATTGAAAATTCAAGTTTTATCACATATGTGCGCCTGCTTATCCAGAATTCGTGATACTGATGAGAAAGTCAACGTCTTAACAATCGCTATTGACGTGACACATGAATGCTATGCAAATTTGTCGAGACTGTTGAATGTGAACCATTTTTAGTAGCCTATCTTAGGGTAAAGTCTTTTATTCATTTATTTTTCCTCTCCTTTGGTATTTTTTTCTATTCTCACGTCTCTTTAACCATGATTAATGTATGTGCACATTACATTTTTGACCTTAAGCCATATCCGTTTCCTCACTTACCTAAGACCCAACCATCCCTTATCACTTATTGTCTCAAGGCTACCGCTTCACTTGTTTGTTTGTGAAACACAAAAGTTTTCAAATTATTTGGTTTGGATGTTCCCTCCTCAACAACAACAACAAGTGGAGCAGCAACAAGTTTGGGCCTTTACTTTAGGGCTGGTGTTGTTGCTGTTGTTATGGTCGTACCTCGAAATTAATTTTTTATGCTCTTTTTATTTTAATATTCTTGGCAGGCCCAAAACAGTAGGCAGGGCGGAGGAGTTTTGTTTCTTTCATTTCCTTTTTTTCGTTAAAGTATTTTAAATTGCCAAACATTAATTTTTCGACGTTATTTATGCAAAAAAAAAAACTTTAACTTAAGTGAACGTAATGAATTTCAATGGGAATTTATTAGAAGAGTAAAAGAAGATTCACTTTAAAAATCTTAAAGAACTTTTGCAATGAAAACGATGGAAATTAAACGATAAACTGACATGCTAATAAGACAGTTTAATTAAAAATTAATTTCAACCCCCATTTAGTTATTATTAAGGGGTTAGTATACTTTCTTATTTTCAAAAAATCGATTTTATTTGTTCAGGGTTTTAATTAGTGTAGCGCCATAGAATTACGAAGAGAAGAAGAAAAACGCAAAATAGTTCAAAGCATCCATTTCCGCGCAACTTCAACTCGTTTTTCTCGAAATCACTCTTTTTAACCAGGCCATCATGATGCAATTAGCAAAAACCAGTTGACCGATTTCGCTTAAAATTTGGGACAATATGCCCATGACGAATAGTTTTACTCCGAACCGGGACATTTTTATTTCGTTAAAATTTAATAATTTTATTAAACAATTACGGTACAATAAATAGGCGAAAACATGTTCCATTTATGATTTACTGCCAAGATTGTCAGCGGACCTGATCTGGATTAATTGTTAAAATTTTATGGTGGACGTATATTATTGTTACGAAAGTGAAAAATCTGGATACTGTGTTTTACTTTTACATCGCTTAACATTAAAATTATAAACAAAAGCTACAAAAACAAAACAATGCAGTAAACAAAAATGTTTACAAATTATCGTACTGCTTAATATAACAACAAACGCCAGCATAAAAAACGGTAAACAAGTAAACAAAAATCTAACAACAACTCTCTGAATAAATGTAAACAAAATACACAAACAACAACAGTCACGAACATTCACCTTCAAGAACATTCATCAGACTGTTTACCCTGCCATATAAAAGGCAAGACAAAGTAGGCGAGTGCGTTAGTGAAGTTCAGTCAGTCTTCTGTGAAGACGCGATGCGTTTGAAGAGAGTGATCGTGGTTTGAAGATCTCCGTTGTTGTTTACATAAAGTTGTGAAGAGTGGCACACAGAATTGTACGAATAATAATTTTAATTAAAACTAAACACAAATTTATTTTTTTCCGGTTTTAAAAGGTAAAAACGGAACAATATGAATGAACGCTTATGCGAGACACATAAACTTCAATAATTCCGTTTTACAACCAGAACTTATTTAAAATTTAAAAAAAGAAGCACTTATTAGAAATTATTAGAAGAAATTCTTTTACAACTAATCCGCAAGTTGTGAAATCAATTACCATTTTAAAGTGTCAAGTAAATATGTATGTATGTGTATATGCATCCTTTAGAAATTCATCTACATTCGCTGCGATTAATATTTTCGTAATTGTACGAGTAACAATTTTATCTTGCTTATCTGTTAAGTGTTTAAGTTTTAAATTTCACTTGTGACATCAATTTGCTGGCAGGCAACATTTGCAAATTAACACTTTCACTCTCTCACTCTTATAATTCTTTATGTGGCTGGCATTATGGTCTCCGCAAACAGATTAAAATTAATACTTAAATATTAATGAATAAAATGTGTGTGTCCTTTACTATGCAAAGAAGAGAGAGAGAGAGAAAATTTATTTTTTTTTCATCTCTGGCGTAATAAAATGTTTGTATTGTTTCATAATGTGACCTTTAGGCTGCTGCAGAAAGAATTTCTCATTTTATGCCATAGTCAGCAAACATATTTATTGTACTCTTGTAAGGAGAATTGATAGAAGAATAAGATTATAAAAGATGGCAACAATCATACAAAATTAAATGAAATCAAATAACAAATAATAAACATATGAAAAATATGTGTAGAAAAGCAATTTATTTATTAAATCAAATTGGACCAGCTACTATTGAAGGCTCTAAGAAATCCATATTCATTGAATTACGCCCTGTCAGCTCATAATCCGGCACATCAAGCATCAGACTACAAAAGGAAACCATTATCTGCAGACAATCATAACCATATGTTTTGTCGATTGTAAATTGGATACCACTGTTGCAAACATTTTTTTGCCCAACCTTTAATGGAAGTTTTTGGGAAGTACATAAGCATTATTCGATACAATGCTGGTTTTAAGTGCAGAAGAGGGCGAAGAGATGTTTTCTTTGTGGCACACACCCATACCCATACCCATGCATATAAACATAGCATAGAAATAGAAATAATAATACTAGGCTTAGGAATATGCTGCCCTTATTTGTTATAAAAACTTGTTAAAATGAAAAACTTTCTTTTTTTTTGTGCATTCAGTATGAAACAAAAACGAAAACAAAAACAAAAACAATTTCCTGTAATGACATCCTTGACCTGCTCTAAGCAGGCTTAAGAGCAACAAGGAAAAAAAACAAACTTTAGAAAACGAAAAGAATGACCAACAAAACATTTAGAAATTTAATAAAGTTTATGGCCGAAACACAAAGCCTTTAATTTATGCCATTAAAATGTTAAGACCTCCTCTAAAGCAAATGAAAGACCAAAAGACAAGTAAAAACAGAAACAAAAGAAAACAAGGAAAACACTGAAAACTTTTTACATTCTTCTTTGGAAAAGAAGTTCTCTTAGAAGTGTCTAAAACGGATATCAAGTATTTGCTTTAGCCTGTTTGTAAATCCCCTCTCTTGCTCTTACTCCTCTTGGTTTTCTTCTAAAATTTCAAATAAACCTCGAAAATAATGACGATGATGCTGCTGCTACTGCCATTGCTACTGCAACTTTATACAGTCACAAGTTTCTTTTGTGTTCTTCTGAAAAAAAATTTAGTTTTCTTTCTCCAAACGCTATGAATAGAAACTGAAAAACTTTTTTAAAATACATACACACGAACATGAACATGAAGACCTCTTGGATGTGTAAAGCTTAAACATATTTGCCATCTACTTCCGTTTCCTCTTGAATATGTTTATTTTTTTCAATTTTACAGAGGTTTTCTAATTGTTTGTTTATTAATTTGTTTGAGGTGAAAACAAATGTTGCATGTAACAGTTGTGGTCATAATAATGCCAGAACACATACAAGACACACACATAGCAGTTAAAAGGTTCGAGCATGGCTTTATGAGGCAGGATTGACGGGATTGAGATTGATGGAAGTGACCGTTGAAGACACTAAGATCAAATCGAAGAGGGCCATAAAATACTTGGGAATGATTATCGACGACAGGTTGAAGTTCAAGGAGTTCATAAAATTCAGCTGTAACCCAAGGCGCCTGTAACCCAAGGAGCACTGACGAGGGTAATGCCAAATATGGGAGGACCAAATTCATTTCAGAAGAGAATAATATCGAGGGCTATAAAGTCGATATGGTGTGGACGACAAGGAGGTAAGTGATCTTGGTGTATAGCTTAAGTGCGATTAGATAGATAAGCGGTTTCAGGACAGTGTCTAGCTGGTATTGGCAAAAGCAATACCGATAAATATATTGGCGGATGAGATGAAACAGATATATTTTCGCTTAAAAATTTATAAATTTTGTCCAGAGAATTTTAAAATTCTAACTTATATCTCCTGTATCCTTCTCTTACTGTTTCAGTATTTTGTTTCTTTTCTTTCGAATACGAATGGAAAGAAACAAAGAAAACAACGTTTTTTTTTTTTTCAAAAAATTAATTCTCGCTCATTTAACAGATCAAAAGTCACGTCTTCCTTACTCTCAAACATACATTATTAAACGTTATAAAATAGAAAACAGGCAACAGCTGACATATAAAAAATAAAAACGAAATAAAGTATGTATGTAGTGATTGTGAAATACTTGTACACAAAATTTAATAAACCTTCTCTCTGGTGCTGACATGCTCTCATGACTAATGAATGTTTAATAAAGCAACAGTTACTAATTTCTTATGACCAGGCTAACGGTTTGGCTGGCTAAATGGTAAAGAGTACTCAGTTTATACTCAAAGACACACACACACACACACATTTTTGGCATTTTGACAAAAAAAACAAGTTGCACCAGCAATGGTGAAACAACAGCTGAGCTGCCACTCTCAGTAGAGAAGAAACATACCATCAAACCAACAACAGCAACAACAGCAAGGCATAAAAATTATATTTCTTTTGCCAAATACAACATGAAATAAAATAAATTAAATAAAAAAAAAATAAATAAATAAAAAAGAACAATAAACGAAAAAAGAGAAAAAGGAAGTGTAGTTTTTCTTTATTCATGCACATACATACATACACTCGAGCAAATAATGTTCGTAAAACGGAGAAAGTCACATACTGTGCTGACATTTAATAAGAAAAATAATAACAACAACAATACCAATAAAATGCATAAAAAATAACTAGCAACAACCACTTACTTTCCTATTCATTTCCTTACTATTCATTTCACATAAAAACGGTTTCTTTTTTGCGGGAGCAGCAGCACCAGCAACAGCAGCAAAACGTAAAAATGTTTTAAAATCGAAATGGCATGCTTGAATGTGAATGCGAATGTGAACATGGACATGAACATGAACACAAGTATGTACATGAATGCATGTTGAATGCAACAGCAAAGCAATTCAAAGTCAACTCTTAAGCCACATAACACAACTTGAAAAGCAACAACACAAAATTAAATCGAAATAAAAACGAATGATATGATTACAACAACAACACTGTAGTACAATAAAAATTCTATAAATTACATTTTATGACATTTGTTGCATGCAACAACACATTTATTGGAATACGAATAGTATTTATGTTGTTATTGCTTGGTTTATATCGTAAATTTTCTAACATTATGTTGCCTTTTTTCCGTACACTGTAGTTGTAGTTCTATGTATAATCTCCTCTGTTGGAATAATTTACGGCAATATTGCGAAAAAATTAATTTAAAAAGGAAAGAAAAAAAGAACAAAAAACAACGAAAAACTTTCTTTTGTCAGTTCAATCAATTAAAAGATCTCCAGAGATTGACAATAACTGCGGACATGCATGAGTTCATCTACAACGGATGTGCTGGCTTATGAGATGGAGTTAACAGCTCCCTAGCAATTATTGTGATTAATTAACCACAGTCTCAAGACTTATTTCAATGAACAAATTAGGAATGTCTTGGTTTAAACAATTCTTTAAGTGTGTTTTTTATTTTTAAATTGATAGAAGCATTTATAAGTTTTACACATTCACCCATGCATCAGCACGTATAAATAATGAATTAAGTTTTCAATACGTTGTTCATACGCCATGCATGCTTGTAAGTAATTCAAAGTCAATTAGAATGTACACACAAGTCCGTTCTCTGTTTTTATAGTCAAAATCTATATTAAATTAAAATACGGAAAATATTGAATCTCGCATTCATCATAAAAAAAAAACAAACAAAAGGTGTTGAAAAACTACAAGCAAACAACATCACTAAGGAAGCAGTGCCAGGCAAATTTTAAATGAATTTAATTCAAATGTATTTTATTCAGTATGAAGTAATTTCGCACTCATAGTGATGAGAAACCCTTAAAAAGTGTTAGTGATCGTTAGTGAACGTCAGAGCAATTACCAATTGGATCGTTTATTGGGTGATCCAAATCTGTAGGTTGCTTAAACACTATAAAATTATTCACTTTTTCCTGCTTCGGTAGCCACGATATTTTATTCTGATTGTTCAAGTTTAATGAATCTCCTCTTAAATTCAATATGAAACTTTTCCCACAGAAATATTTTTTAAATCTTAATCTATATTAACAATTAAAATCTTTCTTTTTGTTTTTAACGTGGTCGTCTTCCATCATGTATTATTATATACGACAACATCGAAATAATTGACATGAAATTTTAATTGCTTTGAATCTGACATTAAAAAACAGACTGTAATTGAATGAAATGAAAACAGACAAACAAATCGAAAGAAAAACGAAATAAAAATCAAAGTGTGTGTGTGTGTGTGCGTCTGTGTATGAGAATTAAAACCGAAATAAATAACAATACGTTTAAAGCCTTAGGCGTTTAAGGCATGAGAGCATAAGAGAAATAAAAAACATTTTAATCGACTGTAGGGCACATAAATTTATGAATGATCCTTTGGGCTAGAAAAACAAAAAACATAAGAAGCCTCAAACCATTAAGTGCCATAACAAGTGACAACAATAATGCTACAAACAACAACTAAAAGTATTCATTTATACACATGAATTGTCTGTGTTGTGTGTATATGTATGCATGTATGTATGCAAGTGTAAAATTTAATCTACTCTACGCTCTCGCAGTCAATTTTCATTTCAACATGCACTGGCTTATTTGATTGCGTATGAATGAATGTTTGCAAGAGTACGAGAGAGAGAGAGAGAGAGAGAGAGATAGAGCGAGAGTAATACAATGTCGACAAGTATACACTCATACGTCCATACAAAAATAGTTGATTGCTTAACAGTTTATTTAAATACCAATACAAATATGTATGTAGGCAAACATTTGCGATAACATGTATGAGTGTGTGTTCGTGTACACACAAACATTTTGGACACATGTACATGTCAATCAACACTTTTAGGCCATCTTTACAAAACGGATAAACGTTTGCATGCACATTCACCCATCCACACATTTCAATAGAATATTTATATCTGCCTGCGTGTACATGTTTCGATTTCGTTCTTAAAAGGACAGAAGCTACTAATACTACGTCTCGACTCGACTACTCAACAACAATAACATTAAAAGTTAAATAAAGAGAATTTGAAATTGTTTTCATTGTTTTCTCATCTAAATTTCTAAACGAAAAATATTTTTAAAACACGGATAGAAAGAGCGAGACACAGAGCAAGGAAGGAATGTAAGGATATTGAATTAATGAAATTCGATTAAAAATTCACTCTTGTTTTTGGTTTTGACTTTGTGAGAAACAACGAATGAAAGAAAGATTGTCTTAATTATACTCCTCGAAGTGTATGTGTATCATAGTATGGAGATAAATAAATTTAAAAATTTAATTACCCAGAAATAGCATTTGGAAGTGGCTTTACCACAGATTGCAATCAATTGTTGCATGTATTGGAATAAACAGTTTTATGTGAAATACTACAGTGAATACACATTTGTGGATGAATGGATAGGTGAACACATAAAATTGTCAAATTTCGAAAGATACCAATTCAGAGGGCATCCAAGCAAAAATCATTTCAGCCAGGCTATCACTGTCAACGACTAGCAGTTTTTGGCCTGGGCTTCAATGGCATGTGGTTTCAACCTCACGGCGATACGTGCCACACAGCCCATGCCACTTGGGATATTCTGCACGAGTAATTTCAGATCATTGTTATCTCACGTGGAGATAACGTAAAGTGGCCACCGAGATCGACTGATTTTAGCTCTATCGACATTATCTGGCAGAGTTTTTTTTAAGTTGGAAGTGTATGCGGTCCTCAAAGCGAAATAGCAAATACAATTGATCAAAATTGAATTTTGAACGATGTTATATACCACAATGGCAGCAATAGATCTTCCAAATGAGTAAACAATATCTATAGTATCTCACACATACTTTTTTATTTAAATTTGAAGATAGTATGCGATAAGTCAATCGAATCGTATAGAATCTTCTCCATAAGGTATAACGAGTTGGGCGGTATTCAGTCCATATTCGGCGATTTATTCTAATATTTGTCGAATAGCGAAAATCTGACTTTAGAGTCCTGCAACCAGCCTGGTATCTTCAAAACAAAATGCTGGGCAGTGATAGGCGTCAAATACTGCAGTGTATTTGAAAATTATAATCAATTTTATTTGAAAACTTAGACGTCATTATTTCTCTTCATAATATTGCCGCCTAAAAACTATACTCTGTGTTGAGAGAATGTGAAATAAATAAGAAACTTTTATAATGGCACACCATTTACTCTTGATTAATGCTGTGCCGATATGCAGATGACAATAGCCAATTGCCAATGTTGCACTTAATTATGTACTTTATTCATTAAGGAGAATAAATGCATTTGAATATGCTGCCCTCTTGCTGCCTTAAGCATAAGAAACTAGTATAAAGAAAATCGGGAAACTGTTCTTTTAAAGAAGAAGTGTAAATAAGTGTATGCATCTGTTTAAACTGAATTGAAATGTAAAATATAAAATATGTTCTCCCTTGCATACATTAAGTATGCTCCGATTTATCCTTAAACAAACTAAAATATGCGCTAAAGAAATGAACAGAGTTCTAAAACCGCTGTGAGCATTTTTTTTCTATTAGCTTTAAAATTCTTGTCTATCTTTCAAGTCCGTAACTCAAAATGAATTCATACGCTTACCCTAACTAACAGACATGGTTTGGTTCTATTGGGCATTTTCTTTTTTCTAAATATATTTACCAAAACACAGAATACAAATACAGTATTTTGTAAAGAATGTTTATATGTACATACATATGTATACATGTACATATGTAGGAGGAAAATATTCAACGAATGTTATAAAATGTTTAAAATAGTGTCTCCATCCACTCATGCGCCCACATTAGATTTCACATTTTTATTACCACAACTGACCTAAAACGGCAACATTTCTTTTATGTTTTCCCTTCTTTTCGTTTTCTTGCGTTGAATGATAATTTTTTTTCTTTAATCCTCTAGAAATGTTTACGTTGAAACAGAACTTTATTTATTTAAAATTTTTCTCTCTCTATCCCTAAAATATGTGGCTTAAAGTCTTTTGCATATATGTAAGTGTGCTAAAGGGCTCAGATCGTCGCTTTTAGCAAGAATAAGCCATAAACTGAAATAAATGCTGATATTTTAAAAGAATATTCTTGAAGAGATTAATATGTAACAATAAACACAGTGAATGTGTGTTCACACCACAGGTCAGGCATCTCAATCAAAACAAAATATGAAAAAAATATATTTGTTCGGCGACTTCTCCTAAGCAGATTTCTGACAAAAAAAATCTGAGAAAATAAAATTGTCATGAAAAATTTGTCAAAAAATCTGTCATTCGGAGTTGACTTTAAACTGTAGGTCCCGCCACTCATATGCAAAATTAATACACACAACATAAGAGGTGTGAGAAGCTAGGTCGTAATACTGACTAAAGGGTTGTAATGACTAAAGGGTTATAAATGATTCTGAATATCAATGTCACAACCATTACAATGTAAACAAGCCTGGTGGGGGAACTATCCACGCGGAGGATAATAAAAAATAATAATTTATAAGGAGTATTCCATAAACTGCTTTGAAGCATGTCTTGTATTTATCTTCCATAGAAAACCAGAGAGCACCCATGTCATACCGGTTACAATGGTCTCATGCTTGATATTGGTGGTATTCAGTGCTTCCTGATTTCGGTTTTAAGTGTGATGAAATTTCTTACTAAGAAATAATACGTATCCTATTTTAAGGGAAATAGTAAAATAATTGAAATGTTTTCATCACTTTTGAAAATAAATTTGCCAAAAATATTGCCCAGAAAAGCTAACAAAACGAAGTGAAATAAAACGAAACGTAGTTCCTGCAACGGATAATGGCATAATAAAAATAAAATCCTCAAAATAAATACTCGTTTACATGACAACACTGTATCTTTAACAGCCAGCCAGCCAACCAAATTTATACGTTCACTAAGAATGCAGCAGGCATCAACCCTTGGATTTTTTTGGGGATTTTTTTTTTACTCGGAGCCTTAAGTGAGATTAAGCACGTAACCCATGTTAAATTTATATTTTTTCTGTACACTTAAACCATTTTTTTCCTCGTCTTTTTATTTCTTTTTTTTTACTGTGTCATAATATGTCACGGTAGAATTATGTACATATATATGAACCCAATGAAGAGAAGTACGAAAATGGAAAGAAGGGTGAAATAATGAAACAGCCGTTACTGCAATGAAGTGAAAAACGTAGGAAATAAATGTTGGTGGGTGGCATGATAATAAAGTTGATAATAATGATGAAAATAATTTTCTTATAAATTCATAGCAAAAAATCCTTCAGTTTTTACTGAACATGGAAGTCACAGAAAATGCGAGATAATCCCGAAAGGTTTTTCAAACCGGGAGAACAAAATTTATAATACATATTTACAAGAAAAATACTCTTAAGGGCAACACCAGAATATAAAAGCAGATAAAATAAAATGGTGGATACGTAAAGAAACTAAAGCTTAAGGTTAGAAATGAAATGATATGAAATGAAAGGAAAGCAAAAAGTATACTTACTGATTTAAATTCCTTTCGTTGGAACCACTCTGACTGGTGACGTTGTCCGTATGTCGTCGCTCCTTATGTACAATGCCCATCAGCTTCATCCATGGATTATTTTGGGAGCCATGACCTCCTCCCATGCCACCACTCTGCCACATAGTCATTTTGGCGTTTTTATTTTATATTTATTTGGAAGCCAACAATGGCAAACAAACTAAATATCATCCACTATGTACGGCAACTCTCTGGTAACAGCGTTTGCCAGCGTTTGATATTAATTTCGAACGTTTTAGCACTTTAACGCGTTAAATTTGTTTTACATATCTATTGCATTAATTTCCCACATATTTTTTATCAACGATTTTCTACGATTTCTTTTCTTTTAAACTGTGAACACACGTCATTTTCAATGGAAGAAGAATTTTTTGAAAGCAGATGAATTGAGAAATAAACACACACTCATTTAAGGGAAATCTTTTCTGTTACCGTTGTTGCTATGTTGTATACGATTTATTTTGTTATTTTAAAATTATTTTAAGTCAAACTAACTATTGAATTAATTATTGATTTGTTAATTTCTTATTAATTTCTAAATTTAATTTGGCCACTTTCTCTCTGTTATTTTTGGTATTAATTTCTAATTACAATGCGATTTCATTTGAAACTAATGGATGGATGGATGGATATTTTTGTTTTCTTTACTTTTCTTTTGTATTTTCAGTTGCTTTACTTTACTTTATTTTACTTTGGTTTGATTTAGTTTGGTTTTAAAGCTAAAGACGTTTTCCTTTTTATGGTTTATTTCTATTTTAAAAGATTGCAAGACTTTTATTATTTGTGTTGGTTTTTTAGTTTTGTTTTGTTTTGTTTTTCAATTTAATTTAAATTTAAATTTATAATTTGCTACTGAACAACGGGCGGCTTTAAATTTATTTTTATAATTTTTTTTGGTTTTGTTTTGTTTTAATTAAAAAAAATATTTAAGCTTTTATTATTTAGTTTAATATGAAATTTAATGCATAATTAATTAATTAATTTAATTATTATTATTTTATTTATTTATAATTAATTTGCTTTAATTAGTTGCAATTACTATTATTATTATTATTATTTAAGAATCACAATAAATTGAAAAATCTTTTATTATCTTTACTTTTATTAATTATTATAATTATTATTGATTATTAAAATTTATATTTATTTATATTTATTAAATTATTGCAATACATTTTGATGACTAGCTAATTATTAATTTTGAATTTTTTTTCCTTTTGGCTATTTTTTTAATTTTTTTTATTTCTTTAAATATAATTCTCTAAACACTTTTTTCTTGGTACCGTTTTGTAAACGTGTATTTCTTTTATTTTGGCTTAAGTTTACATCTTAATGAACATTTCCTAAACTATTTTTGGTGTTGCCATTAGATAAGATCAATTTTTAACTGAAAAGAGAAGAAATACGAAACGGAGTTATTAAACAAATCAAATATAAGATACTTAAAATCGGCTGCATGTTCAAAATTTAATGTAAGTATTAAAAGAAATTTATGTATTTTAAATTTAACCTCTAAATGATATACAATTATTTCTATTAAATTCCATTTATCAATTAATCATATAATCAAACACTCTATCTAAAACTTATTTTCTTTTTTGCCTGTAATTTTTTATTATTTTATTACTTGTAATAAAATGACTGAAACAGCGAAAGCATTATTAATAACAAACTCATTCAAGGATCTGCATTTTTTTTCTAACAAGTATTATCAGACGAATTGAATAAAATTTGTTCTTATTATATAAATGGACTATTGTTCCTGTAACTTATTGTCGAGTTTCTAAAGCAAAAGTAATGAACTGCCGAAGATAAAATAGAATAACTAAAAAGGTTTTGTCAAACATTTATTTCTGCATTAAATGAAATGTAAACAAATTTGAAAGTATCCACAAACTGATTGCAAAAACAAATTTATTTCACTCTTTTTAAAAACAATATTGTCTCCCACACAGCCCTCAACTGCCTTTAATTGGAATATTTTATGGTGACCGTATTAATGTCAATTATAAAATTTACATGCAAACCTATTAATAAAAAGAAAAAAAAAACGTAGCATAGCTTAAGGTTTCGCATTAAACGGTAAAAAGGATTATTTTTAAAATACATACACAAGCTTATAGTCGCACTAACTCATATTACATTATTACATTTTTAAAATATCGTAATTACCATACGAAAGAAAAAACCAATCAAGGCGTAAAAACAACATGTTGTAATTATTCTCACTCTGTCTCTCTCTCTCTGTCTCTTTCTCTGTCTCCTTCATTTTCTCTTTTATTACCATAATAAACATGTGTTCACATGCGTCAGTGTATGTTAATTCTATAAGAAAACAGGAAAATCATCCAACGGAGTAAGAAGTGGACAAACAAACATTTATTATACGAGAAAATTTCGGACGAAACGTTGTCGTCTCGTGAATGCATAATGCATGAAAGGAGAAAAAGAGAAAATGAAACACAAAACATAATGGACACCAATTGGCATTCAATAGATGGTGTCTGTCTTTTTTTATTTTAAATATCAAATGCTTCTTACTGTGTGTACGTATATGCGTGTGTATTTGTATGTGTGTTCAAGAAAAATAGACAGAAGAAGAAAGTGACAGCGTGATATTAAGAACATTTTGAGTTGATGTTAATTTTAAAAATACCACAAATGTTGCAATTCAATGGTTTGATCTCGTACATGACAGAGCATATCCTGTTAAGGAATTTGCATTTAAAACCTTAAACTCACAGGTAAATTACAGCGACGGTTTCAATTTATATGTATTTTGTAAAGATCACAGATTTAATCAAAATAGATTTAAACTTGAAACACGATAGTAACATTTATTCTGGATAAGGATAGAATATGTCCTGAATGTTAGTCGTATGAAAAATAAAGAAAAATTTATATTTTAATTACAATACCGTGATATTTGTTAAATTAATTTTCCATAGTTTAAGAATAATTCTTTGGACCGATATTTGTTAGAAGTTGTTTACTCCAATAGAAGCATGCATACATATATTTGTATTAAATTGGTTTCAGATACGTATGCCGGATATTTAAAAGTTTGTATTGCATTTGGCGAATATGACTTATTTATACGGCAATACATCGATTGTTACTTGAACCCAGTTTTTTTTTAATTCTTTTAATAAGAATCTTAACCTTCTTTAAATTTAATTGAAATTTAAGCAGGTTAAGTCGTATGCATCGTTAACAACCGACAAGAATGTTGGAAACTTTTGTGACAAATTTATGAAGCTTTAGGTAATATTTTTGATCTTTAATGAAACCTTCATAATCAACATTCCAGGTATGGCTCAAGAATATTACAATTCTATACTCTACAACAGGATAATGAAAATAAGTTAAGGAACTTGTAATAATATTTCCTAAAATAATTATAAAATAAATAAAAATTCAAAAACAAATTCTTTTAAGTGAACTTATTTTGCAATCACATTACATTTATGCTCTAAAGAATATATTTTTTTTTTTTCATTGCAGTTGATGCATTTCAAGTGGGCGCTTGAATAAAAGAGTAACATGACGAATAACAAGTAGCTGAGTGATTGCTTTTGAAATATAAAATATAGGGTCTTTCATTAAGAGTTTCCTATACTAAAATATAAATAAAAACATGTGTGTGTGTGCGATGCCATCGTAATTTTTTACAGTCTTATGCAAAAAAAAACCTTATTATGACCTTAAAATGAACATTAGTTAACAACGACTTTTAGCTTAATAATCCATTATTAAAAAAGTATATGCAAAAACAGTATTTTAACTAATAGTGTTTTCACACCGAGTGGTTTTAACGCAAAAGTTGGTTTTAACGTTAAAATCAAAAATAAAACCTGCTTTTACCATACAAAATTATTGTGTTAAAATCAACTTAAAACCTTTTTTGAATTGGTTTTAAGTTGATTTTATGAAATACAACCTTGTTTTATGTACTAAATCAGAGCTACCAGCTCTGAAATGGTAAAAACAGCTGATAAAAATTAAATAAAAACAAAATAAAAACAAAACAAATGTTAAAATATAGAAAGCCGGTTGAATAAAAATGTAAAATTTCAAATAATGAATGCTACAACAATAATAAATAACAACATTTTAACAATAATATTAATAATATTAATATTATTTCTTAATTTTTCATATTTTTTGTTTTTTCTTAAACAAAAACATTTCTCTTCCGTCATGAATGTATGAAAGTTAAAACCTGATTTAAGAAAATTTTCAGTGTGAACGCAAAATCAGCTGATTATGGTTTTAATGCTAAAATCAGGTTTTAACTTTTGGTGTGAAAACACTATAATATACATTTTAATGTTTTTTTTATTTGATGCTGGCAATACCATTATTTTATTCTCTCAATTTTTCCTTAATGTTGTGTATGAACGATTATTAGTTCATTTGGTATTCGTGTCTAATATTATTTTTCTTATGTTTTTATGCAAAATAATTGTTTTTATTAACATAAAAATGGGATTGTATTTGTTTATTTAATAAAAACAATGTACAAATAAAATAAAACAACCAATGTAATTACATACATACATACATAATTGGCCATTACAACCCTTCAGTCAGGATTACGGCCTAACTCCTCAACACCACTCATGTTGTGTGCGTTATTTTTATACATGAGTGGCGGGACCTACAGATTAAAGTCGACTCCGAACGGCAGATTTTTTGAGAAGCTTTTCATGGCAATTTTTACTCTCAGAGTTTTTGCCAGATATCTGCTGAGAGGAAGTCGCCGAAGAAATATTGATGTCTGACCTGGGATTTGAACTCGGGCCTTTCGTCTAATAAGCCAACACACTACTTACTAGACCACGGCGACCAATCTAATTAAAATATTATATTTTGGTTAAAGAAAGTATTCGAGTACCGATTTCTTTAAATTTGTTTTGATAATTTAGACATCACTAAACTATTTTGTAAACAAAATTTATATTTTTGGAAAAAGAATAATTTGGATTTTTTTTTTTTGTTTTTTTAATAAATGTTTTATGAACTGAAAAAAAAATGTTTCTATTATTTCCTGAAAATACTTAGCTCTACAATGACATACACATACATATATAATTGGCCATTACAACCCTTCAGTCAGGATTACGGCCTAGCTTCTCACAAATTAAATTAAAAATATAAATTAAATTAAATTAAAATTAAAAATATTTTTCAATAAAAATTCTTAAAATTGGCTTAAAGTAGGGTCGAACCATTGTTAAATTTCTCAGATTTAACAATGGTTTACTACAGGTGTTTTAAGCTAATTATCGTTTTTGGATATACTTTTATCGAATTTAGCTTAACAACGGTTAGTAAGCATGTTGTAAGTTTTTTTGCATAAGACTGTTATTCTTTTAAAAGACCTATTGATGCCTATATATGTGGAATATAGCATCGTTTAAATACCCGCGACTTAACGAACGCCGAAAGAACAAATCGAACAATGTCAGTTTGCACGATCTCGTCAATCAGTATACATTGCTTCCACATGGGATAACCATCAGCTCAAACCGCTTGCGAAGGATATCGCATGTGACATGCTCTGTGTGGCACATAGCGCCGTCCTATTAAAACCACATGTCACTGATGTCCAGATCAAACAGTTCAAGCTAAAATAAATTGGTAATCCATGTCGTTCTCAAAGAAATATTTACCGACGGCTACAGACACAAATTCACACCAAACAGCAACCTATTCGGGATACATTAGACATTCTTGCGTCTCATGCGGATTGGTATCGTCTCAAATTCGAAAATTTCATTTGTTCGAGTGCTCAATCTTACAGAAATGGGCCTCGTCGCTGAAGATGATTCTTTGATGAAAATAAGTGTCAGAACAGAAGATCCATTTTGATCAAATAAGTTTATAATTTGCGTTGTTGAATGCTAAATCCGTCCACGGTGATTTAGCAAAATAGATTAAATGACAACTCATTTGACAGATTGCCATCCCTGTTGGAAGACCCTGTGTAAGTAGCATTTCCTTTTTATTTGTTTTTTATATTTTACAATCATAATATTTCCTTATTTTTGAGTTACTGTGTAAAGCTATAAGGAATGCTGTAAGTTTGATACAAAATAAGCATAAAATCTACTTGTTTATTGTCCCATAGTATACATTCAATTGTAGAGGCAATTGTAGCAACAACAATAACCACGTAAAATATACATACACTTGAACAATAACTATTATTTGGCGAATTACAATAAAAAAAACGACGCATACTTATGATGTGGTAGAGAATATGGTGCATTCTACATTTGTACACTGAAAAAAAAAAAAAAAAACAGAAGAGATGTAATAACTTAAGTTCCCGTAATTCCCAAGTAAATTCGAAAAATAAGTCACAAAGCTCACAGAATATATATTATAACACAAGAGACATGAGATAATTTAGATAAAAAAGAAAAAAATACATTTACTTTTCTCAGTGTATTTCAGTTCATATATACCACCCTAAGTATTTATTTTGGTTTACAGCTCTACCACTATCAACGCTCAAGGTAATTTAAATATTTTTTAATGCCAACAGTTATTACGTATGAATTCAAAAACTACAGTAACAAAAACAACAACAGCACCAACAATAATCATAACAAAAATATTACAAACTTCATAACCAAATATAGGAAAAATAAATCTAGCCATCTGGTGATAATTTAAAATGATAAACAGAATCTAAGAACCAATAAGAATGGAAAAAATGTGAAAATTCTGATCATCTACTTGCCACGAACACGTAGTTAAATTTATAAAAAAGTAGAAATTTATTTCATTTTATTTCCATTAAATTATGATTTTAATTTTCATAGAAATGAGCGCTGCGAATGGCGCTATTCTTTCTTTCATGTATGGATTTTGGTGTTCGTTTAGCAAATTAAAAACAAAGCAAGTTTGGTACGAGAGACAAAGAGTTAGCGTTAGAAAAATCTCCTCCATTTGGGATTCTGTTAAAGTGACTTCAATGTAAAACTCGGCTTTAAACGTCTGTAGAAATAATTTCTGAGTCGGTAATAAACACTTAAGCTATTACGATAGTATTTAGTCTCATGAGACATTAATTGTTGCAAAACTACACTATTGTTCTCGCATGAGTTTCTATAAAGCAATGTCTAGACTTGTCGGCATGTATCAGTCTATTTCTTGTAATTCACTCGCATCATTTATAAGTATTATAAGTATTTTTCTAAAGTTATGAATCTCAATGAGTAGGCTTATGAATCAAACATATTTCTAATGGTATGAGTTTGATGTCAACGTTGTATGTATACTCATTGCAACATGTACTTTTAAATCAACGTTGTATAGTGAGTACGAATGAATCAGAGTACATAGTTAAAATTCAATACTGTTGACTCACATGTATTCAAAATTTCAAGAGTGCTTATGAGTAGCGACAAAACAATTCTTTGCTGATCTCTGGTTCGTAGTTTTGTGTGCATGATAAAGTTCGCTCAATTCATTTAAACATTTCAAATATAAATATCTGTTTTTATTTTCCTAATGAATATCAATCCCAATTTGTGTAAAGGAATCTTAATTAAGAAAAGCTTTGTAAAAATAATCAACAACAAATTAAAAAATTCTGCACTTGAAAAACTTTAACAGAAGAATAAAAGCACAATAAAACTTCATTTCAACAATTAAAATATTTTCCATTCCTAACAAAAAAAAAACAAAATGTTTTCGTTTGTGACCCAGAATGAATATAATCAGAGGAAACCATTTTTAAACCCAAAACTAATTTAATCCTTCAACGTACATACTACGCCATTAAACGACACACTTAGAAAGTGTTTTCATTTTAATTTGTATTATATTTTAAATATTTAATTAACACAGAGGAACAGAAATAAAAAGAAATTATTAGAAAAACAATAACAATAACACACCACAATAAGCATGGATTATTTGTGTCTTATGAAAAAGGATTTACACAGGATTTCCCCAGGATAAACGCGTAACACATAAAATGTAGACTGAAGGGAAAAGAAACAGGAAAAACAAGTTAAACAAGCAATAAACAGAGAATAATAACAGCAACAACAACAAGAATAACAGTTTTTGGAACATAAAGTCCCCCAAAGGACAATGGCAACCTTGGGAAATAAAACAGCCATTATTGTTGCCAATTTAGGAGAACAAAAGGAAAACTCAAACAAAATAAAAACGTATAAAATGAATAATGAACCAAAATTAAGCAACGGCAACGAATGATTATAATTTAAAAATGAAAGCCTATAAATATTATCACTTCTATGATTCAATGAAACGAATCGTTTGCAGTGAGTTGTATACCTACAATTGTATTAACACTGTTCCTGAATCAATGCTGTTTAAATCTAGCTCGTACGTTAGCTAACATTTTGTATGTAACGCCAATCTTTTGAGATCATAAAAACTCAGACAACTACCGCCTAATCTATGAAATGTACGAGTAAGCATCACGGCGTACGTAATTTATGTAAATGTCATAAGGATTTAATCAATTCGAAAGAAGCATTCAAGTACTTACGCTCCTTAAATCAATAGATACCGCTTATATATACAGAATACCGACTTAATATTGCCTTTGTTTTAATTAATACTTTACAAAAGAATTTCTGAAATCGTTTCATATCGTTTCCGGATTGTTCAGGTGTAAGTCGATTCAAATCTAATCATTAACGCAGAATTAAATTAGGACTTTAAAATGGGAACTGTATTAAAAATTACAAATTACAAAAATTTCTAAGAATACAAAACAGCTCAGATGGCAACTAGTAGTCCTAGTCTAGTAGGTAGTGTGTTGGCTTATTAGACGTTCAACCCCAGATCAGGCATTTCCAACTAAACGAAAATATGAAGAAATATTTCTTCGGCAGCAGATACTGCCAAAAACTCTGAGGGGAAAAAATTGTCGTGAAAAGTTTCTCAAAAGTCTTACATTCGGAGTCGACTTTAAACTGTGGGTCCCGCCACTCATGCATAACATTTAACGCACACAACATAAGTGGTGTTAGAAACTAGGTCGCAATCCTGACTAAAGGGTTGTAATGACCAATTATGTAAGTCAGATGGCAACATTATTATTTACGAATTAAATTACGAATTCCATAATGTTGTTCGCTTTATTTTTTTTTTCACACTGTAGGCATTATATCTCACAGACCCTATAATGCCGCTTAAATTTCTGTAGACTTATTCTCAATGTTTCTTTTTATTCTCTTTTTAATCAAACTGTTGCTTAGTGATGGTCTGCCCCCAAACACATTCAAACTCTTGTCCGACTTGACGCACACACACCCACGCCCGAGGGTAACACGTCCAAAGGACAATCTGCAATCTGCTCATCTGCACAAAATCAAAAACAAAATCAAGTTTTTCTTTTCGGTAAAGCAAGATGGTTTACATGTTTTCACAATTGTTGTTGCCATAATAACCATAAATCTTAACACAAGGCCAAAAGGTGAGCACAGTGCAATGTTAAAAGTTGGATCAATAATTAAAGTTCTTTCGAGTAACAGACAGGTTTAAAAGCACAAGTGTTCGGGACAAATAAAAAAATTGAATTTTTTATTAAAACAAAATTTAAATAAAAGCGGAAAAATGGTAATTAAAGACAACAACAACAACAAGATTAGCATGGGTTGTATTAAGAAATCCTTTTTCTTTTGGTTTTTTGCTGATTAGCCACCTAAAAAGAAATTGACAAAAAAGGAAAAGGCCCGCTTGGAAGCAGAACAAGCAGAATTTTTGCGCTTGGAAATGGAAAGAGAAAAGTAAGGCAAACATTCAAGAAAACAAAACAAAAAAAAAAAGCAATTAAAACTAAAGATAAAGATTTTATAGTTCTGTTCTGGTATCAAAAAACCAATTTAAGTGCTACTTCTTCAAAATTCAGTTCTTGAGGGAGATCTTTAACCAGAACCGCATTAATAAACGTTCCTATTTCTTTCTTTACTAAACATTATATCAACTCTTATTATAGCTAATGTGTTACAATGTCTTTGACTGTGGATAAGAAGGCTTATATTCGACTATAATTAGTGTTTTTAATAAACTGTTCAATATGTATCCGTTTTTAAGGGAGTTTATGGCGTTCAATCGCCATATCATCAGAGACAGAATCAGATGTCAGAAAAAGTGCTGATATATTCTCTAAAGATCTGTTGATTTCTAAGTCTTACCCAGCACATGTAAAAGCCTAAAATACATTCTCTCCAAACAGTCTAGCATCAGGTCGAATATTGAACGCTTCCATCAACAATGCAATGACCACGAAAAGTTACTGGGATCATAAGGAAACAATGTAGTTGCAGGCCGTGGTATAGTAGGTATTGTGAGGCGGCGGTTCCAATCCCAGGTCAGACATCCCCAACTAAACGAAATATGAAAAAAAATTTTTCTTCGGTGACTTCCTCTCAGCAGCTTTCTTGCAAAAAATCTGAGAGTAAATAAAATTGCCATGAAAAAGCTTCTCAAAAATCTGTCGTTCGGTGGTGTGACGGCATTACAACTTGACTAAAGGGTTGTAATGAGCAATTGTATCAAACGCATGTCTGGACTTATGAGACTACTTCGCAATGTCATTTGTAGGCGGAAAATAATGTAGAAATACATTACTATTCTTGACATCACGTTCAGCACCGTAAATAGCTTACATGGATTACTACGAAACTATAAAACAAAGCTTGTGCAACAAAACTGTAGACACTCTTTTCTTAATATTAATTCTCACTTCAAAAAATACACTCGAATCTACTCTTGTATAATCTCCTAGAGATTTCCTTTATAGGTCCCTTCAGTTTCACAAACAAAAACCATAACGGTAAAGGAATACATGCCACAACAAATCAACGATAACCGTCAAACTAAACTCAACTAAATTGAGTACTACAAATTATTTTCTCATTACAGACTCAAAAAGCTGGAAGAAGCCAGACAACGACGCAAAGTTGAACGAGAGCAAGCCAAACGACGTCTACAATTGGAGATTCAGGAAAATAAACAAAGACGAACTCAACTCAAGGACAGCATGGCCTTTTTCCAGCGTGTGCGGGAACAGATTGATGACATAAAAATGGCGGATAAAAATGAACGTGACTGGGAAAAGTTTATGCGTTGCAATGGTCTGCCTAATTCCAATAGTCCCAGTGATTTACGGAAATATATCCACCAGTGGCAAATGGATATCGAAAGAAGAAATCGCGAGTCTCGCAACTGGCTATTGCAAACGGACGAAAGAACTTTATTGACTCAAGACACTAAAGTGCCTGATTTGACAAAGGCAACCTTACGTAAGCGACAGGGAAATTTAGGTGACATTTATGCCCAAAGGGTGCAGGAAATATTGGGGGTGCGTGGAACATTAATTAAAGATTTATACGTGTATTCATACGACAAGAATTTTTCTTTTCGAATAGATATTATGTGAGCTGGATGAGGTTTTGAGTGATAAACAAAAACCTCCACATACTCTGGCCGATTTAGGTAAATTGAAGACAGAAATCCGAGTTTTACTTAAAGGCTATCTGGACGATTTTACCCATAAAATAATGTCTCACATAGAAAGGGATATGGAGTAAGTATTATGGTACTGGTTCTTAAAATGTTAATACGATCTAAACAGTTTTGCCTCTTTACAGAATTGATCGTCCTGGCGTGTCTAAACATATCTATGAGTCGGTCGTGTTCAAAAGCTTTATATGGACTTTTTCTAAGGACGCCCAAATGTAGGTAAAAGTTTGGAAGGGTAATTCTTTAATTCAATATTAATTTATTGTCTTCCTTTAAAGTTCCCTGAGTGCTAAGCCACGTATTGGTGAACAAAATCTTCATAATGAAATAGACTTTCCTCTAATTGAGTTGCAAATCTCTTTGCCGCCAACAGTCAGTCTATACAGCTCAGCTTTGAGAGGTTTATGGTTAAATTATGATCATTTCAGTGATTATTGTCCCAGTTTCAATCTAAAAAGACCACGTCCAGATTATATCAGTAATTTATTTCAATTCAATTTGTATTTCCTTCTTCTTTTCCCTTCCCTTTCATTTCATTTTCATACATTTTCTTGGTAGACATCTTAACACAAACGAAAAAAGAGTGGCGTAAACGAAAAGAGATTTTGCAGAATATGTTGGATGAGTGCTCCAGAGAAGTTCCCCTTGCTGAGTTGGAACAATTTGAACAGGAACGTGATTTGAATTCTCAACAGGCCCGAGAGAAGAGCCTCGATGTAGACAAACTTTATTTAGAGTATGAGGATGAATTGAATAAACTGAGGAGACGAGCTATTGGGCCAGAAGGTTTCGGTTTAAAGGACACAGATGTTAATCTAAGAAAATATCGTATTATAGGTGGCGTGTATTGCACAGATTACTTGGAAACTCCTCAACAGGATAAACAATTGAACGCCAGATCTTTCATTCGTACCAGTGAGTTCAAATCAAAAAGCAAATTGTATATAAATGTATTAAAACCATGATTTCTGTAGTTTTAGCACCCAATAGTCTGACACAGAAGAAATATTATCAAACCTTTAAACCACCACCACCACCCCAGCCGGGCGTCAGACGTTTGCCAGAAGAAATTGAGGCTGAAATGCGCATGGTTGAAGCGGCTTTAGATAAACTGGCTCTAATTACTGTAGAGTAAGTTATTCTCGTTCGACTAGAAGTTCTAATCAAAACGATTGTTTGAATTACAGGTTACCAGATACAGTTATTTGGTTTGAACCACCCATAGCCTGCCGTTGGGAAACTCACATGGAGACCTTAGAATCGGATCTCATAGAAGGTGACATTCCGGCTTTGAGTACAGGCAGTGGTAATACGACTGAAGCTACACCGTTGTCAACCACTGCAAATGTAAGTCCGCTTAAAAGTCTCTCGCCACGTTTTCCCATCTCCCGCATACGTAAGAAAAGTTCACAGAAATATTCTGGCAGCAATTTACCGATACGTGAAATAACTGATTTTGACTTGTTTAACATGACCAGTGACATTGACATTCATAGTCTACTTAAGGATTTTATACTGCCACGACTGCCGCAACATTTTCATGTGCGTTTGGATGTCGCCGAAATAAGACGTAAAAGAAAATCACAAAAGCAACAAAAAGTATTATTTTTAGCACGACCTAAAAATACAAGTCTTAGTCGTCCAACAGCCTCACCACCTCAAATTCCACCAAACTCCCCAGAGCATAAGGACACTGAAACAAAGCCAAGACCAGGAACAGGAACAGCAGTCAAATCATCAAATATTAAGGATTTACAAAAATGCCATAAAATGCGTATTACAGAGGATTTTCTGGATTTTGATGAGCCAAAAGAATGCTTTCCCTGTATACGATTCGAAAAAATATTGAAAATTAAGCCAATGGTTGAAAAACCAGAAATCAAGTTAAATTTAAAACAACTAAAAGAAGAAGAAGAGAAATTAAAATCAATAAGCCCCAGTGACAGTAAATCTAGTATTGGTAGCATTAAAAGCCTTGAAACTAATTCAAGCCATGAAGAAACAGCAGCATCGCGACATTCATCAGAAAGTAGTGAAAGGAAAGAGGCTATTGACACGTATATGTTTTCACAACTCATTGAGGTAAGCATTCTTAAATCGAAATTATAGAAATTGCTGTTTCTGCAACATATAACAGATTTTTGCTTCAAAACTTTCGTTTTTACTAAACGTTTCTGAAATATTTTAGAATAAAATAGCATTCTAGTGACCTGTACGAAACAATTTTATGCAGAATAAACAAAAATCTGCGACAGAAATACCTTCAGTACATTCGCATGTACACAGTCCAGTAATGATCTAAATCCAAGAGAAAGGAAATGTCACAGGAAAAATAAAAACAATGCCAATATGTATACGTACATTTGCTTAATTTTTCATACATAAGAGATCGTTTAAATAATAATCAATTTGCCGATGACCAATGGCCAATTTTCAAGATACACTCTCCTTATTTAAGTCGCAACACTACACATCCACTCTTAGCTAGTGTACAAATTGCACGCTAAAGGAAAAACTTGAATAGATAAGCGTACACTCATACAGAATTTGTCCCCTCTCTAATAGACTTTTAAATATAAATTAATTAAATAAAAGCGATCTATTTCCACAGTCATCTAATCGAATTTGTTATCACCGCCTCTTCTCTCACGTTCTAACAAACAAACCAAAAAACATTCTTTTTCTGAAAATCTTCTCTAAAGCAGAATTGGGTGTTGCCGCTTGAATGTTCTTGTATATCTATCGATTTTTGTTCTTTTTTTTGTGCAAATTGCAATAAATAAAGAAGAAGAAGAAGAACGAGCATTAGAGTAGTATCTCTCATATATTTTTATGATGTTCGAATCTATTTCGAATCTATTTCGAAGATTTTCATTTTACATTTCCATTGATAAACGTATGTATAAATAATGCTTTGCGTTCAAAACAACAACAACAAAAATAAAGAGGATGACAATAAAATTTAACGGCGTATCAAATACAAATACAAACACTCATACACTTAAGGAAATTCGCATTCAAACAATCAATTCAAAGCAATCAAAGTTATGCAAGAAGTTGAAGAAGCAGACGAAGCAGACGAAGAAGTAGTAAAAACGTTAAGAAACAAAGTCGTTTATTCAGTATTAAAACTCATGTTCCTCCTCCTTGTACTCTTTCATCATATTTTTGTGTTCTTTCCTTTTCTTTTTACCATTTGAAAGGACTTGGATCGCTTGTGCGAATTACAAACACCGTTACAGCAGCAGCAGGAGCTGGTACAACACATTTCAGATTTGCTAATGGGTAAACATACAACGACAGCAACAACATTGTTGTCAAATGGCAAAGACAACGAGGGTAGCGCAATGGAGGCTGTAGGCGGCAATGGAGGTGAACCGAAAACATTAACAACAGCAGCAGGAGCTCCATTGACAGATGTAATGCAACAACACGCAGCTCTTCCCTATTACTCGAGCATATCTTTTGCACGAGATTCAACCATGTTCGATGGCAATGTCGATAATGATAATGGCGCTGATGGTGATGATGACGCGGAGGCTGATGAGACCAGTTCCGAGGATGACGAATACGATGATGAAGATGATGACTACGAAGACTACTTCCTAAACGAAATCGCCGACAACGAGGCAACAACATTAACAAGAACAACAGCCACTACAGCAGATGGCAATTTAGCTTCGTATCGCAGTGAAGCCAGTGAAGGAACAAGTGGCACAAATGCTGCTACAACAACAACAGGAAAAGAGGCCATACATGATTTTTTAAATAAACACAGTTCAAGTGATGCCAGCAGTAGTACTGATGGGTAAGACTGACAAGTCTAAATATATAAAATTCTCATTTCATTTATAGCTTTCAAAAGAAATGCTTCCGAAGGTCACCACCATAACAATTTTGGGTATTATATGTATGTAGGTCTAGAAAGTAAATAGTTGAAATATAAATGAAAGTGATAAGTTGGAAATAATTAAACGGATTAGTCAATCAGATCGGAGGAAAAAAATTCAATTCAATAAATAATTAAGGTATTAACCTGCACATCACATAAAAAAAATTATTCTTTAAAAATTCTGTAAATTTTGCAGTAAAATTTTATTACAGGCAGGAAAAAGAAAATAAACGCCACTTAAAAATAAATGTCTCTCGATACAGTTTCAAGCATCCCCTTAAGGGTTTCGAACAATGGAGGCTTTCATGGATAACGGTACAGGCAAGTGGATGGAAATGATGTTTAAATGATGAGAAAACCAAAAAGAAAACGTAGACTCAAATTTAAAACAGACTAACAGTTCGTTTGTGTTTCAAGTAGTCTATTAGACAAAGAGATTATGGTCATTGTCTCTCTCACTCTCGCATAACATACACACACAATCACATAGCAAGACACATAGGACATAGAGAACAAAACATTTTCATAGACATTCGGGCATACGATTTTTCTCCATTTTCTTTACATTTTGTTGTAACGTTACAATTGTAAAGGTGTTACTTGCAATGAATTGTAGTATTTGTTGTAAAATCGAAAGACGGCATGACAATAACAATGCTGCTACTGTTATATATATGACTACGGCTACAACAGCAATAATAATTATTTCAATGGCAGCGACAATAGCAACAGTAATACTAGCAGCAAGAAGACCATTATTTTCAGTCCTTCAGATGGATTTTTTTGTACATTTTTCCCTGTCAATAAACTGAACGAACAGCTATGATTGAGGGTAATGAAAAAGCATCGCATGATAAAACATAATGTAAATAAAATTGTCTTTAAAATTTATAATAAATATAAAATCTTTCTAATCAACCGTTCGCTGCTGTGCTGTTCGTTTTGAGTTGTAGGTTTCCGCGTGTTAGAAAAAACTACCTTTTTACTTTCATGTGCCGATGCCAGCCACAACTGCTGTAAGTCCCCAATTGAACAGATTTATTGTTTTCGTTTAAGCACTTTTCCTTTTATCATCATCACCGCCAGCCACATAGTAGCAATACACACACGTATGTACACATACAATTGCTGTCAATTGACTTGTGTTTTCTTTCCATTTTAACTGACTTCTCCTCTCCATTTTAACTGACAATTTTCAAGTGCTCTGATTCGATTTGATTTGATTTAATTACATAAATGTCATCACACAGAGAAAGAGAGGGAGAGAGACGGACAGACAGACAGACAGACAGACAGTGACACTTTTAACAAACGTTTATTTTAGAGATGGCAGCCGATCGATAAAAATCATATTGAATTACAAGCGTATTTGAAAAAATAACATTTCAAAGGAATTTAAATAAATGCAAATCAAATGAAATGAAATGTTTATGTCGTCGTAATGGAAAAATAATTTAAAATCAATTTTTTTTCTTTATTTTTTAAATCGAAAGCCATCGAAAGAGCGCAAAACTGATTCGTTGATATTATTTCAGTTCATCATCAATGATGATGAAAAATGTTTCTTGATTGAATTATTAAAGCAAAGCACTTCTAGCCGTAAAATACATAAAAAATTATTTTTTTTTTCTCTTCATTTTTCTTTTAGGAAAAAATCAAAAGAATTAAATGAAGCCACATTTACTCAGGGTAAGTGGAGCATTCGTGATGTCCACGATACCAAATTCAATGAGGATAAACTATCGATACAATTTCGTACCGGTCGTTTGGGTAAGAACTTTTCAACACAATATTCTTTAGTTTAAAAAAGAAAGTAAATTCTCTACAAAATGAATTTATTTCCACTTTTCATATAATGCTTCAATAATTATAATGTTGTAGAGAGGGCAAATTTGATTTGAATTTGTTTAGAACGCAAGTACAGATGTGTGTAAAGTTAGCTACTATAGTTATATTATTTTTCTACAGTGAATGTTAAGTTAACAGAAACTCTTAACTGAAAATCGATTAAACATCACAAAAATTGAAAAAAGTTGGAGAAAAACGAAAAGAAAGAAGAAGGAAAATCTTTGAATTAAAAAATCCAGTTGATATATGATCAAGTCTTTTAACCAAATATACGCTCCATAAATCGTACAAGATCGGATGAAAAATGGAATTGTGGAGGAAATGGACCCGAATTTTATCTTACGAACGAGCGTTACTTGGGACTGGAGATATAGACCATGAAGCTAATTGTGTTTTTAATTAAGCAAACAGAGTAGCCTATATAAATCGGACAAAATATAAATAACTTGCAGTTTCTGTCGTTTACTTACATTTTTTCAGTCGAATAGTGGAATAGTAGAGCTAAGAGTTCTTCAGAAATACCCTTACCATATTTTTTGTTTTTGCAATTAACAAGTGCAGAAAACGTTATCAATATTTTAGCGTGTATTAAGTAGTCTTTTATAATCTGTTTTATTATATGAAAATAAATATTCTGTACAATATTATTGTCCTGAACAAATTCGAATGAGAGAAGAGGGAATTACTTTTTGAAGTAGAAAAGAAAGAAACGTTTCTACTACCTTAATAATATTACACAGAGTTGGGTTTTTGTATTGGCCATAGAATTTTAAGTCTAAACTACATTGATGTAGCGGAAAAAATTGTCCATTTTCAGTATTTTAATGCTTTTTTTGCTTGTTTTCCATCAATGAATTCGATAGATTTTGTTGCTAACACCAATAAACAAGGCCAATAAAATACTTTATATGGATGTGCATATATTGTATGAAATTTTATGAATTTTATTTTTTCTTTCCATTTCTATTGTGCCGTCTAAAAAATTCCGCATGAAAACACTGCCCTACATTGCACCTGAATGGCTGGCTATATGGTGTTGGAAAATAATAACAAAAAAAAAACTTCACCAAAAAAAAAGGAATATTTGGTTTTGCCTTAAATCGTTACAGCAATATGCCGTATCAAACTTGGGAAATTAAGCCCGATGCCAAAAGGTGAGTGAGTAAAGCGCAAAAAAACATTTTAAAAACTTTTGTTTGTATTTTTTCTTTTTTTTATTATTTAAACAAAATATTTTCATTTCAATAAAACTTGATTGTAAAGTATCAGCCAAAATAAAATAGACTTTCAGTTTAAATTCATTTAAAAATTGCAACTATTAACGTAGAGGTGTTATTAAATTATTCAAAACCTTTTTAAAGCATTTACGGCTGAATTCTTGTTTTTTTTTGTTTCTGTGAATTCACAACACATATCTCTAGCCACTACGAACGTTTGTTTGTTGCAAAATCCGTTTTAATCCGTCTTCTATTATTGTTTCTGGCAGGAATTCAGTTTTTATTTACTCATGCATTTGCGCTCTTTTTGCGTACCTCACCTACACTAAAGGGCTTTTTAATTGTTTGTGGTCTTAATTCATTTAATTTTTCCTCCTTTTTTTTCTGTGATTGTTTTGATTTAGCAAAAGCTTTTACAATAGTTACGTATTCTCTTCCAATTTCTTCTCCTCCATCCCCATATTTCATTTATAGCCCTGGCAACATTTTGTTCAGTTTTACGGCCTCTTTGATCAGCCTGGACGTAACCATTACGGCGGAGGGTTATTGTGTTAACAATTTTCAAGGTGGCTCAACTGCAGCCATTAATGGAATGATTGGTAAAACGCTGTCATTGGATGTCATTAAACAGATTTTGATTTCGTCAGCCGTCGACATATTCCCCGATGAGGATGCCTTCTGCTATACGGAGGGCTCATGCGAGAAGAATTACGTTATGGAAATGCATTTGTATGCCTGCATGTCGACGTTGGCATTGTCACATAATTTCAGTTGGTCACGATGGAATCTCTTGGCTGGCAGCCGTATCGCGGTATTGCTATTAAGGGAATTAGTCGACGGAAAAAAAGTGGTAAGTGTTGCAATAACAATAACAATTAAAAGCGAACAGCAATATCTGGGATTTGCTTTTATTTAATGTGAAATAAAAAATAATCCTCTTGTACAGGCCATTAAAGGTGGTTAATTTCTTATAATTTTTTTTTTTTTTTTTTAATTTCACCTCTCTCCGGCGAATGTTACAAAGTTTAAAAATAATTTTCGTGTTTTTTTTTCAGCCGAATCATTCAACTTTGCTGGTGACGCCTTTGAAGGCAGCCATTATTGATTGTACCGAAGTTTCGGCCAGCTTCAATTCGCAGGGCATTGCAGGCATGGAATATTATGCTGATTTGTATCAACTGGCTCAAGTTCATGCCCAACCGAGCAGTCTAGAAAAACAACGCAACATGAATGCTGTACTGAGAGATAACGTGGCTATGATTTTAATGGCCATTAGACCTTTAAGTTTTTGTTGAAGGGAAATGTATAAAAATACCTCGCAATATTATAAAACAAATACAGTTCAATACGGTGAAATAGTAATAAGTATTGTATTGTATTGTTGGTCAATGCTAACCTCATTTCGAACAACTGCTTGTTGGCCTTTATCTATTCAATCGTTATACAAACTGTTGCACTTTGGAAAATATCAAAGGATACCATAGATCAAGGTAGATTAACATCTGAAATGAACTGGCGGTTACAGTCAAGCTCAAACCATTTTGTCGCTATAGCCAGAGAGAGCCTCTGTGTATTAAAAGTAGATTCTAGTATAGTCGTTTTGTATCTAAATTCAGTTAATACATTATATAAACTTCTATTAAAAACTGCTGCCACACTTCACCCTAGCAATCGAAGAAATCAGCGAGCAGTGAATATGAAACATGATCAACGTTTTTTATTATAATTTTTACATCGAAGTTATAATGCAACAATAAGGTAATACGAGTTTTAATCTTGATTTACTTACAAACATACGAGAAAACCTACAAACCTACTTTATTGATTCGACCTAATTATCACTTCAATAATTAATTTTTGAATAAATCTATGGCCTTAGTTCTAAATAATTTGCAAATGCTGTACAAGATTAAATAGTCCGCATTGCTTATACTGCGTAAAGCGCACACTGGCAAAAATATCGAAAAAAGCAAAAACCCAGTCTAAAAGGACAAAATTAAAGAATGAAACAAAAAAAAAAACGTAATAATCTAATGAAGTGGAAAATTAAATGTTTCACATTCACTTTTTTCTCGCTCGCAATGGTGTCTCTAAAAACTGCGCAGGAGTTAAGTGAATCGTTAGTCAAGTTTTGAAACAATTCAGTTGAAAAAAGGAAGGAAATTTCAAAAACGTAAAACGTGCTAAACGTGAAATAAAGAAGAAAATATAAATAATAAAAGCAACACAAAGGTTAGGACTCTCAATCCTTAATACTTTCGAAAGCAGATGCTTTCGCATTTTAATCAAAAAAGAAACCAACAACAACAACATTTAATAATAACTAAGCGTTGAACAAAGCAAATTAAACAAAAAAAAATATCTGTAGATAACAGTGCGATCTGAACGAGTGCGAGACAAGTGTTAAGGGAATCGAAAATGTACAGCCATGGACATTAAATTAGCACAAAATCCATATATACTTTGATTGTGATTTTTTTCTCATTTGTATCGTAATTAGGCCAATTGTTTTGGTCTGCAATGTTGCACGATGACATCTAGCTGTTGTTAACCAAAAAATATTACTATTATCGTATATATTTTTTGTTTTGACTGCTAATTTGTATCGGTACCTAAATTCGAGCTGGACAGTAAATTAGCACAACGTGCCTAAAAGTGTTTTAGGTACAAGTTTTGTTCGAGTATTTTTATTTTTACGGCATATTCTTTCAATTTTGTGGCATTTAAAGTAATTTTTGAAAAAAATGGCACGTGGAAAAGATTACTCACCAGAGGAGAAGCGCATTATCGTTAACTTGTGGCATGATCTGAAGAAGCTGGCTGAAATTGCAGAAATTTCGAATTGCTATCGAAAAATGATTTATAACGTCATCATTTCCTTTAAACCAAACAGAATAATGTCGCAGAAAACAAAAATTGAAGGCCACGTGTCAAGAAAACAAACCGAAATCGTTGACCGTGCTATTGTCCGGAAGTCAAAGAAGGAGCTTTTCATGTCATCACGCGATATTTTGAACGAAATTAACTCCCAATTCAGATTAAATTTATCGGACAGGCTCCTATAAAGACGTCTTAATCACAAAAAGCTCTTTGGACGCTCTTGCCGAAAGAAGCCACTTCTACCAAAAGAAAAATATACTCAAGCGTTTAACGTTTGCTCACACCCACAATGCTAAAGACCTCCCATTCTGGAAAAAATATTTTGGAGTGATGAAACAAAGGTAAATCTTATGGGACCGGATGGTAGAGTGGTTGTTCATTGGCCAAAATGTCAGACATTCAATCCACGCTATGCTCAAAGGACCATAACGGATGTTCGAGGAAACACAATGGTGCGGGGAGCGTTTTCAAGGCACGGTGTAAGTCCCATTGTAAAAATTAATGAAAAAATGGACTGTTATCAGTATTTGGACAATATAAAGAACAAAATGGAACCACGAGCTTTTAAATACATGCCAGTTCTATTCATATTTATGCAAGATAGTGGCCCCAAACACACATCTAAGCAGGCAAAGGATTGCTTTTATGAAGAGCGCATTCCCGTTTTAGACTGGCCATCGCAAAGTTTTGACTTAAACTCGATTGAAAACCCGCTAGAACGATGTGAAATGTACAATTGCTTAACAAAAGTACAAAAATTTGGACGATTTGAGCATTGGAATACGGAACGCTTGGTACTCGATTTCCAAAGAACTTTCCCGAAGAACATTGTCCCGTAGATGCCACGCGGCGATTGAAAATGGGGGCTACTCTACTAAATATTAATCAAATAAGCTGAAAACATTAATATTTTTACTATATTTATTAAAGCACCTCATTTTTATTCCAGAAATTTTAATTTGTGCTATTTTACTGTCCAGCTAAAATCTGGCGTTTGGTACGTTTCAGGTCTTAATGAGCAGACGACTAGGAATATCGTCAAAATTTTTGTTTCTTTTTAAAGAAGAATATGTATTTTAAGTTCCTATGTTTACATTTTTTTATGAGTAGACCTAAAATACTATACAAAATATGATTATTTTTGTGACGAAGTTTTGTGCTAATTTAATGTCCATAGCTGTATGTTGTTGTGACAACAAAAAAAAAAAGAAGATGCACGATAACATACTCTTAAGTTGCCCGGCCAGACATCATATAATGGATCAAACTCACCTTTTTGTTATTGTGTTGGTAAAAAAAAAAATACTTGCGAAAATACTAGCAAAGTACATCAAAATACTTTTGATTTTTACTGCCTGCGTTGCTCATTTCTTTTCTTCTTCATGACAACAATACAATGAAGTTTGAAGGTTAAAGTTTGATGTGTTGCTGTGCTAAGCACAACAAATATTACCAACACATATGCAAGTTTGATCAGTTAAATTGGATGTGTCGTCTTGTGGCACTTAGAGACTTGATGAGATGAGGTGAGTAAAATGAAAAAATGTGGATAAGCATGTGCACTTATTTTCAGCTGATTGTATCACAAAAACAAATTTCAATGCGATATTATTAAATTATGGTTTGTATTTTAAATTTTGTATTAAATTAAAAATAAAATACACACCGTGAAAAAATAAGCACAGAGGTGTTCTTTTAAAAAGCCTTTTAAAAAGAAATTATGGAGTTAGAATCCTTCTAAACTTAAGTTAAGTTAAAAGAAAATTTTACTCTGTTAACGCCAAATGTGGCGATGCTAAAATTTATAGATTGCGTCTTGGATTTTCAAATTCGAATTTACCTTCACCCTCATTTGGAATAAAGACTACGGAATATAATTAAAATGAAAAAACCCAACATTATTAGATAAACTTACAAAATGCAATTAAATTGAATACCTAACATAAAAACAATAAAAACTGAATAAAAAAAAAAGAAAATAATTAAAAAAAACAATAATTTTGAGGAAAACGTAAAACAACGATTCAAAACCAAATGCCTCTTAAACTTTGTCGACAAGGAAGAAAAAAAAATGGGCAATAAAAGTTTAATGCACACTGAACCCAAAGCACTTCCGTTTAACAGTAAAAGTGTTGAAATTAACAACAACAACAAAATAATGCAAACAAACCAGATTCATATCCGGTGATGTTTGTGTGTATGTTGCAACGCATCATCATCCAAAAACCACCAAAAGCGGAAGCCACACAATGTTTATGGAAACCACAAAACAAAAAAATAATGGAACACAAAAGGATAAAAATATTACAAATTTTTTAGAATCTCATCTCTACAAAACATACATACATATGTATGTATTCGATTTCTAATTAGACTTTTTCCAATCAAAAAGAATTAATTTAAAATGCTTTGCTGGCATCAGTCTCAGTCAGTCAGTTAAAAATAGCGAGATTGAGTTATTCAACTGAGTAGAGATTTTTTTTTTTTTTTTTTTTTTTTGAAGATTATTTAGCAATTTGTTGATTGACTGATTCGAATGGATTTCATTTATTTTTCTTTTCAAGAATCACTTCTGTAGTGTTATGTGGGAAAATACCATAAACGAGGAGATATCTAAAGGATTTATTTCAAAAGAGCAAAGCGAAAAATAACAACAACGACTGGAGAAGCAATTTTGGTAACAAATTTTGTGCAATACGTCCGTCAATCTTTTGTTTCTTCTGTAAACTCTGCAAAAAGCTGTGATTAATTACGAAATACCAAAACACCAGCGAATGCTAAATGTTGGGGGAAAAAGGGTGAAAGGAAAGAGAATAAAGATTTATCATCTCTCTTCTCCAGTATGTCTTCTCTACCAAACTTGTTTCAAGGATACAGATGTTCATGAAGTTGTAGATGCTGATGGCGCTGCAATTTGTAACAGCATATGGCTACAGATGGTGAGGGGTATGAACACAGCAACAAAATATTTGGCACAATTCCAAGAACTTCTTTATGACATTTTGCACAATACAACAAACAAAAAACATCAACATTTAAAAGAAAATGTTACAAAATAACTATTTGGTGGAGAAATTCAACAATCCGCTCAAGAAACTATGTTCCAAGAAAAGTCAAACAGATGATATTCAAGAGAAACCATTGTTTATTTAGCGATTAAAGAAATACAACAATACAATGTATTAAACTGTTCAACTAGCATTATAGTAAAGAGAAATGAAAACGACTTCTTCTTATAACATGCTTTGGTTATTTCAGACTTTCACTTCTAGGCGCGTAAAACTTTTTTGTTTCTTGCACCAGCTTATAAAATAATGTCCAGTATTGTGACTAAATGTCACCCGAACACTTTCCACTCTAGAAATTATAAAAAAATCATTAGATTCTTATGCTATATTTTATTGGTTTCATCAAAATAGAATTTCATGAAAGATTCTCTCCAGCTAATTCCAGCTACTATCATTATATGAATTCTCATTACAATAACATTTGTACAAATACTATATAGAAAAACATAATTTGACATTGTCGATATTATGCCCGTGTGATGTATACAATATTAGGAATATTGTGCATAAGTAAATCTGCACTATTCTCAATTACCCTTACGCTTCTTTATCTCAGGGCGAAGGTTTAAAATTTAATGAATATGACGAGCAAATTTTATTAAAAAAAAACTAATAATAATAATTAATTATACTGCATTTACCAGGGAGCGCTGGTAGTCTAGTGTATACTATGCGAAACTATTAGCGTAAGGGTTGTGGCTTCGATTCCTACCAGAGACTCTGGTCTGTTACACTACACAGAGCAGACGATCGATTAATTAATTAATCGATAAATAAAATAAATAAAAATTCTTCATGTACTTGTTCACTCTCTATTGTTTGGGATGTATTAACTACCAGAACCCAAAAATTTCATCGAAATTAGTGTCACGCTACGTTTTCTTAATACCAAAACAAAACAGACTATAAAATTATAAAGTGTATCTTAAAGTGTATGTATGTATATGTGACAGGTGAATGCGCTTGAAAGTAATTAAGACTCATTATACTTTACAATAACTTAGTCTGAAAATGGTAATTAAAACAACAACAAATAATTTTCTAAAATGTTATTTGCAAGTACTACTTTGCTAATAAATTACATCTAAACAGTAATATGTACTTGCAGTTAATTTAAATTTCTTAAATTACCATGAAATTAATAAAAATAAAGAATGAAAACCCAACGAAAAAATGTTTAATTGTTTTAAACGGCTTTCTAAATGTTAGTTCCGTATCTTGAAGCTCCATCAAGTAGCTTATATAATTTACCTTATTTATACGTAATAAATCTCCCTTGTATGGATAATTATTTTAAAAACTATCAGCCTAAATTATTATTTATTTAAATTATTGCCAACACATACATACATATGTGTATACTTTTCTATAAAAGAAATGCCCTTTTAATGGAAAAGACAGCGTAAGTGAAAATTTATTGTCTTTAAATCATCATTAAATTTTATTAATTATAAATAATTTATCGATTTTAAACGCAACATATCGTTCGTTATTTATCTCTTTCAGTGTTGAATAGCACAAACAAAGATGATGATAATGATAAAGGGATTGAATGTGTGTTCAGTTAAAAGGTTGTGTTTATTTTTACAAACAATTCAATACCAATAACTACAACAACAACATCAAATAATTTAATGTAAAAAAAAAAGAAATCAAGGCAAGAGAAAAAAGAAGCATAAAAAAAAATTGATGAAAGAAAAAATAAAAAATTATGATACAACAATGCATTGAATGAATACAAGAAGAAACACTCATTTGCACTTACCATCTCTTTCGTATGTAAAAACACACATTTTGAGTATGATACACCGTATTTTGTTTGAGTGGGTGCTTAGACGGAAGAAGAGAGCACATAAAATGTGAGTGTGCAAAGTAAGTAAACTAAACTAGAGACCAACAAAAATAGAAAAAAAAAAAAAATAAAAACAGAGAATGAACGAAGACAGAAAACAATACTTAACCTTTATAGCGTTAACAACACAGCAGCAGAATGTAGAATATGTTACAGAATATAGAATATGTTAATACTACTACTGCTACTACTACTACTACTTTATACTAAAAATGTAACTGCAATTTTCTTGCATACACTTAAACATTATGCTGCTACTGCATGTTTTATATGTTTGTGTATCCTGAACGAAGACAATGCATTCAATGCATTTGCATTTATTCATGGCAAATGTTTATCAGTGTGCGTGTATGTGTATGTAGTTAGTACAGAGTAAAATACAACATAGCGTTGTGAACATTTTTCGAATATTTCAAACACTTTATTTTGTGGCAAGTGTACTTATTTATGCGATATGATACTTTTATCGTAAATAAAGTGGATTTTTACAAATTTCAATTTAAACTTTCAATTAAAACTGCTATGAAAAATAATGGATCTCTCTTCTATTGAGAAACTTCTACATTTTATTTGAAGATTAGAAAAATATAAAATAAAATTTTTTATTAACGTAACTACTGTTGCCGATATTTCTTCTCTGAAAGAAGAGCTGACGAAAGTAATTTCCTTCTTTCTCTTGAATCAATTACATAATTTTCCAGTAAATTTAATAAAATTTTAGTTCAATTTAAAAATTTTTCGTACAAACTCCGTAACATCCATAAAAATATTGCAAAAAAGAATGGCCGTCGTTAAGAAACTTTTATGACAAATTTCATTTAAAATTAGGTCATGTGAAAACAATAACATAACTTAACAATAATCTGCATTTAAAAAATAAATTAAAAAAATAAATGGAACAGAAAACTTGGTTTCAAAAATTAAAATTACCCTTATTTGTATTCCATTAAAAGTTTAATTAAGGCGAAGATTAAACGATTTTAATATTGTTTATAAAAACTCTACTAAAACCAAATCACTATTACGCAAGTAAGTAAGTAAGTAAAAGGCAATATTAAACAGTTAATTTTCCACTTAAACTATATTTGAGCCGTTTATTTTGAAAGTGGCTTAAGTCCATTTTCATCTTGTATCAAGTTGGCACTTGTGACATTTATAATTTAACCTGAACTGTAAAAAAAATAAATCGGTATTGAAATATACTTAGTACATTTGGACATTTTATATCACGTACATTTTCAAAATAATATAAATACTGAAAATCCTAATTTTGAAAGTGACCTAAGTCTACGTTTTGTTGACGATGTCAAAAAGTGCGGCCCAAAATGTTGAAAGCAGTGATGAAGGTAATTTAATTTAATGTAGAAAAGGTAATACAGTTGAACCTCGATTATCCGGCTAGCTCGGGACCGGACTTAGCACGGATAATCGAAATACACGGTTAATAGAGGTTGTATTAAAACATACAAGATTTTATTTTTTTAATTCGTTGTTTTAAATTGTTCTTTAAATAAATGGTTTTGAATACGATGCATCTGAATTCTATCTGTTTCCGATATAGCTGGAGAATTTTCTGACCATGTCAATGCTGTCAATGCCAGATCAAATAGCAAACGGCATGACATCAGCATCGCTCTCCATCCACTCTATTAAATCATGAATGGAACAATTAGCCGGTACTTCTATGTCTGATTGTATTTCTGGACGGTCACTTAGTTCATTTTCAAAAGCTAGTAAATTAGACCAAACATTAAGCAAAACCTGTGTGGATACTGCATCCCAAGAAACAGCTGCTGTCCATATTGTTGTTCTTATATTCAATGATTTTACGAATTTATGTCTGCTGTTGCACATAAGAGTTTCTGCGCAATTACACATGATGGACTTATTGCGGTATATACCTCCGGAACACCATAACTACTTCAAATCACTCCTGCATACTGAGAGTGTTAACGAATAACTTGTTACTAAATTTATTTCTATTATCTACAAATATAATTTAAATGTTTTTTTTCCTATTTTTTAACCTATATGTAACGGACTTAAGCTCTTTCACTTTTTGTAACAAAACAAATTTTTATTTTGAAAGTGACCTAAGTCCTTTTAAGGCAAGAAATGTCATATTATACACTTAATAATAGCGACTTTTTAATAGGATGTATAAAATTAAATCCCTTAAATGCGATTTAACATTGCAAGTCAACAATATATCTTACGTATATTTTTCATTTTGTAAAAACGCAAAACCTTAAATATTTCAAATTAAAGATAAATGGACTTAAGTCACTTTCAAAATAAACGGCTCATTTGTGTACTGACTTGTTTACTTACAAAGCAAACGCATTGCAGTTAATAGCGTTTGCAGTGATTAAAATAAAACAACTAAGCATTTAAAACCACCACAGTAATGACAAAGCCACATTAAGACCACAACGAATTTTTAAGCCACATAAATATTGCAAAAGATTAGGAGAGAGTAAGAGGCAGAGAGAGAAAGAGAGAGACAGAAAATGGAAATAAGGATGCACATAAAACATGTCTCTGCCTTTACATTAACGGTGTATCATCGTTGCACTAGATGTGATAATGTGTGTGCAGTAGTTTCATTTTATTAACACAATGCCGTCTATTATGTGAATATGTGTACGTGTGTAGATGTGCCAACTAAGCCGAAGAAAAAATGTTGTCTTTGGTACACACACATGGTAACGCATAATACTCTCACTAACACGTACAAATACGACAGCACTGTCAACCATATTTTATTTTATTTGTGTGGGTTTGCATTTACTTACATATACCTACGTATACACACTTTCGCTTTGACTCTAGTTGACTATCTCTATTAAAGATATAGTCATGTCATGCATATCAATTTATTTTCTCTCATTTTATTTAAGATGTATGTATGTATGTTCAACTCGCATGCTTTTACAAGTAAACTAAGTGAACATTTTTTCTTTGTTTTTGTTTTTGTTTTTCTGAAATCAAAGAATTTCTAGCAAAACTCCAACATTCCATCTGCTAAATCCTTAAGATAGTGCGCTACCGTATGTAGAATGAAATGTGGAGTGATATTTTAAACGCTCAAGTTTATGGTAAACGAATGTCTTCCGGAGCTTAAAAAATTTATCGTTTACTACCATAAAATGACGCATTTCTTGTCGTCGCATTATACTAGAACCATACAGTCTTTGTCAAGTTTAAAAACAAAATTTTTAGCTCAAGAAAGTCCCCAAACGTCCCACAACTAAGGCCAATTCAACCTTTTTCTGCGAATTTAAAAAGAAATGTCTACAGAAAGCGATACAAACCAACAAACCTCAACTTCCTGTTAACTAAAATTAAAGGAGAGATTAGGAAAATGAACACAAATAGGGAAAAAGGAGTCCATGCGTAAGGTGCCTTAAAATAAATGAAAAACTGATCGCTGATTTGTCAATTTTAATACGTATTAATGTCAAGATCTTAGCGTCTGTATAAATAATTTTTTGCTATTAATGTGTCCGTCCTAATTTCATTCCGAATACTTTCTCTGCCATACCTCTAACGTATCGGAACAATTATTTATTGAGGACACACAATATATTTGAAAGTATATTTAATTTGCTTAGAATAGTGTATGCCATTAGCAATTCACTTATTTTGAGAAATTATATTTTAACTTTTACGGAAAAACTATTTCCCTCCAAATATTTATTTTTAAATCTAGGACCCCCATAATAAGTATGTTATATTACAAAATCTGTCTCAATCCCTCGCGATTTAAAAAAAAAATTTTAAACTGAAAAGAAAAGAAAATATGCCAATGTATGTGAGTAAGTGATGTGTGTCACACTACGATTGAGATTGTGTAGAAAACATTTATAAAAAAAAGTAAAAGTGCAAAGTCATGTCAACATGTGATGGTACGACTGCAAATTTTTAATGTACAGCCACTATTTGCTAATTAGCAAATTAATTTTATGTCTATTTTATATATTTTACATATTTTTATCTTATTAAAGAATGTGTACTATCTATGAAATAATTTTTTTTTGAAAAACAAGCCACAGACTCAAGTTTAATTTAATTTAAAAAAGAGTAATTTCAAGTCTTTATACAAAAAGTGCCCTACGTTGGTAACAACAGCTGTTAGTTACTATATGTATTCGTTTAAAAAATATAGGGTAAACCATATTTATATTCCAATTTGAAAATTCATGATCTTAGGCATAAAATAGATACCAACAGCAATAGAATTTCGTGAATGTGCAGTGTATCCACAAATAACACTGCAGAAGAGAAAACATATATTCTTAAGATTAGAAAATTAATTCCTCAGATAAACCACCATTTTCCAAAAGCAAATGAAATGGGGTTTTTTCCGTAAGTAAACTCTCTCTCTCTCTCAATCACATCTGACAAGCTGTCAAAACTCATACGAAGAATAAAAATACACACACCTACGCTTGGAGATTAAATGAAATTTTTAAAAACTTATAAAAGTAAGACATAAAATATTCCCACAGATTTACAAACACCAACGAAAATCATAAAAAAAAGTAACCAGAGTCGTTTGTAAACACATACACATCCTTCATTGTACTGACATGGTGGTGCTCATAATAAAGAACACGAGTACCGGAGCACAGTAAAATATGATAATCAGCCGTTACTGTCTATGTAGGACTCATTTGTTATTCAAAATTAAAGTGTTAATTTGAGAGAATTTGCCGGTGTGTACGTCTGTTAAATTATGTTTCAAGTTTTTATTCTGTTGAATTTGTGTTATTTTTTGGGGGGTTTTTCTGTACAACGTTCTTTAAAAATGTTAAGTAATTATGTTTTATTTACATTTTTGGAAAAGATTCTCAAGAGATGGCTTATTTTGTTTGCAAATAAAGCATGTTAATTTAATACAAAGATTATGCAGGGGAAGAGTTACTTTTATTATCTTGTGAAATTATTACGATTTTGTAAACAAAAATAAATTAGGTTCTGCTTTTTTTATATATTAAGATACATTTAAAGAAATTTCTTAACTGAAATCTACATCGATAAGCATTATTATTTCAAAAGTAATATATGCGGGCATGAATTTTTTCAAATAATTCCCTAAGGACAAGTCTTTTCCACTTTACCTGAATAGAAAACGATCGAAATTTTGAAAGCTCAAATAGTTGTTCCTATTTGTCTCTACAAGAGACCAGCACTAGAAGTGTTATCAGACAATTAATATTACTATGCTGATGTACATGCATTTATAATGACGTTTTGACAAGTGCTAGTCTAGTAATCATACAATTTTTCAGTTTGTTTGATTGAAAAGGAGACGTGTTCCGATTAAGTATGGAATAAAATATTCGACAAATGGCCAAGACGGTTCTGATAACAGGCCATTACTCGTCTCGTGTGCCTCTATCACAGAGATGTGGTGGTATTTCATTGATATTTTGCCAAAATTTACTTTGTAGTGCAAGTTTATAGCTGCAATGTTTTTAAGGGACCGTAACGTATATCTTGACCTAAAGGAATCGTACTACTCATCACCGACCCGGATTATTGTAGTTTTTTCACCACTCATCGAAAGGTTAAGAAAAAAAAAAAAAAATTAATCGTTAAGAAAATAAATAAATTTGAAACTCCTTTAGTCAGGATTACGACCTAGTTTCTCACACCACTTATGTTGTGTGCATTAATTTAATACATGAGTGGCAGTTTAAAATCGACTCCGAACGACAGATTTTTGAGAAATTTTTTCTGGAAATTTTATCTACTCTAAGAGTTTTTGCCAGAATTCTGCCGAGAAGAAATCGTTGAAGAAATAATTTTTCATATTTTCTTTTTAATGTCTAACCTCGGATTTGTATCATGGCCTTACGTCTAGGAAGCCACTAGTATGTAGTGACTAGACTACAGCGAATTCTCCTCTAACTTAAGAATATAATACCAAAAGGATATCAATTTTATTCAAATTTTACTTGTTTCTAAAATTAGTTCAGAACATAAAGCTATTAGTAGTTAAATTATTCACTTTAAAATTTGTTTTAATTGACACAGAATTAAATTGTAGAAATTGGATGAATTTGATTAAATTTAACATTTATTAACAAAATCAAATCTCGATCAAGGCATTACTTATAAAATTGTATTCATCATCTCTTTTTAATTCAATGCAAACGATTTGAATTGAAATTGACACGCAAAAAAATAAAAAATCCGTAAAAATGCAAACACTTGACCCAAATTAAGAGGAATTTATTAAAAAATAATTTTCTCCATTATCTTAAAATAAAAAAATCACATTTCAAATGAAATATGAAAATATTTATGTTGATAATAAATTTCACAGAGAAAGAGAGAGAGAGAGAGAAAATTAAGCGTTATTAAATGCAAACAGTAAAATATTTTTCCTTTTTCCATTTTTTGGTTTCATTAAAAAGAATTTCCATATATTTTTTATCAGCATCTAAGGGCTGAATGAAGACTTGGCAACATCTATGGCATTTTCGTTCATATCATGTCCTACTTTAACTATCATACTCATACTTTATACACTCTCTCTCTCGCTCACTCGCTCAGTCTCTATGTATGCCTGAACAGCCATTACAAAAATTGCTGCTGATAATCAAGAGGGAAAAAATTCGTTATTCTTGGTAAGGAAGTAATAAATTTCAACACACACAGATAACTGAAAACTTTTGAGGTGTGTTTGTAATTGTGTGCACGCATCTTAGAGATAGGAGAAGTGTATAAGCGTTGCACTTAAGATGCTCAAGGAAATTGCTGGTACCACTTGACATGTTACACGGCTTTTGACTTTAACACCAAATACTCATGCTCATCCGCATTACATGCATATACATACATTTCATATTGTGTTCAGCTTCAACGGCCAAGATTATAATGAAAAAAAAAAAAAGTTTTTTGACAAAAAGCATAAAGGCAGACTGACTACACACATGCAATTTAAGAAACTGCCGCAACCATAGCCCATCTGATTCGGGCTATAGATACACTGACTAAGATCCTATCATTTACAGTATGTGTACCAATACCATTTCCAAGCCAATAAAAACGTGTGAAGGATAACAACGACTAACGAAATAGAGAAAACACTGTCTGTACACACGAACATGTGGCTGACAGACACATACGCTTCTACACAATTTATGTGAAGGGGGGTCTAGTGTGTCTATTTATGTGGATGCATTTAAATGCCAACATATTTTAGCCACTTGCACTACAGGAAATTCATGTACTTGTTATTGTAGCACTAACAACTACAACAACAACAACTAAAATGTAATGAAATAAATGCATTGAATAATTTAAAACGTGCAATTATGAGAATTATTCGTTCACACACACACTTATGCTAACATTGCAGCAACAACAAAATGCTTTCAAAGAAAGTGATGGCTTATGTACAGCTGTTATTGCTTAATTAGAATTGAAAATGTTTATTCTATAAACTGTTTGTTATTAAAAATTGGGTGCCCTTTTAGCCTACCGCAGCCGATTAAACAGCTCCATTATAATTGAGATACTCAGACAAAAATTGAAACTAAATAGATCACACCCTAAGAAATGGCAGCCACCATAACCGATTCCAACATGGTGATGAAAAATCAAATCAAAACCGAAACAGCAAATATATAACATCGTTTAATTACTCGCCAGTGCTTCTCTGAGTAGAGCGCAACGAAATTCTCCAATTTTCCATGACTTGACATCACTTCCACGTGCCTTCAAATCGCTAATATAGAACATACAATGAGACATGAGGTATATCGCACTTAGCGACATCTTGTTGAAACCACATGCCGTTGGTCATCGTTTTGTCGTTTTGTTATTTTGAGTGCCAGAGACAGACAGACAATCTATTCAAAAGTATGTTAACCAAGGTTATTTTGGTCTTTATTATCTCAAATTAAAATAGTATCGTCATCTGATTCGTTCATTTTAGCATCAGCTGCATAAGGCTTTAATTTTTACAATCCTATACTTTTAATTAATCTAAATAAGGCAGGCTGGCTTTAAATCTGTGATATAAAATTAAATAAAAACATTTTTAATATCTTAAAACATTAATCTTAAATAACATTCCATTTTTGAAGTCCTTTCTTAGCCCCTGGTAACCATAAAGTATGACATAAAATTAAAATTAATTTCTTCATTCAATGTCATCACCCCGTTATAAAGATTTTGTCTCTCTGGTTAATCAAAACCTTCCAGTGACTTTCAGTTTTAAAATCATTTTAAAATATTCATAAAATTATTTCTCTCTAATCAGCAAAATTATATTTAACGTAAGTAACATTTGCGGCAAAGTAATTAGAACAGAGGAAATTTTGTAATGGAAATTTAAAATCCTTAATATTTCAAGAATATAAAAATTTAAGTAGTTTCTTGGTTTTCTTGTATCATTTTCATTGTTCAAGCATTGCACAGCAAAGCTTTATTGGTGGTAGGCGATTTTGAATACATCCTGGGTTTAGAGGACTGTGCTGAGTGAGTCTCTCTTAATCTCGAATGGTGGCGCTTTTATATCAAGAGACATACACGACGAGTTCCTCAATTATAAAAGTTTAATCGGATGGTTGAATAAGGTATATATTGTCACTTAATGCCAGCATTCTATCTAATCCGAAGTGACAGTTAATATTTGGAACAATAACAGTAAAATTTGAATTCAAAGTCTAACTAACTCTAAATTTGTAGGAAATTGTAGGAAAAAAATTAAAAAAAAATCTGAAATTTCGAAGAGAATGTTCGTTCTAATTAACTGTTCACTGGTTTTATTAAAGACGAAACGTTTCTTGTCGTTTAGATTTCAGAATTATGCTGCTTTGCAAACAAAGCAAAAGGTACACCGTTCATCATCATCATAGTCATCACATCACACACACAGGCAGATGTTAAAAGCGTTTTAATTAAATTCTAAACCCAAAGGACTCATCTAATGTTGTATAGACGACAAATAATGAAAACAGCACTAAAAGCCTTTAAGAAAACAACAAAAAACTTTTTAACTATGAACTTAACACACATCCATACGTATATTCACGCCCAGAGTCTAGTACTCAACTCAAATCATTATAGCTCATCTCATTACATCTCCTCTTTTTGGGGGAGTGGGAATACAAGGAACAATGGCAACAACAACAAGTACAAGAATTTCACCTAAAAATCTGATTAAGAAATTTCCTACTTAGCTAGGATGCAGACGTACTATGTACATATGTACATGTGATGCCTTCAATGAATATGAATGTGTATCATCCATGCATACATACATACATATGTACATGTTAAGGGAAAAGGAATTATAATAATGTGTATGTGTGCGCGTAAGTGTGTATGTGTACAAACTAAATCCTCTTAATAATTGTTGAGATGCTTGTTGAGTTCCTAAAATTCTTGATATAGCAACAGCAAGAAAAAAATGGTCATTTCCATGATCCAAGTCAGACCTGAAGTCACCCACTATACTAACACACACACATACACACAGACAGACCGTAACCCTACAAGGAATGGCTGAATCATTCTCCCACATGTTTAGGAATTTTAAAATGTTCAAGAGTGTGTGCTTAGGGTGTGGGAGCATGAAAGTGTGTTGAGTACGAAAGTGTGTTGAGCATAAACGACAAGCTATTAATGTGAAATTGACAATGCCAGTGTATAAGTGTGAGTGCGTGTGAATGTACAAAATACAAACAATAACAGCCATTAAGAAAATTTTACTTCCGTCCCTTCAAGGCTACTGATGAATATTAAATTGAAAATGTCTTCTCAACTCAATTGGGTTTAATTTACTCAAAATTACAAAAATCATTGTACGGTGACCATAAAAAGTCAAGAAAACTAAGGAAAACAACAAACCGATAATCAGAAATTTTTTTGTAAAAACAATAACAATTTGACAAATTGAATTAAACAATTAAACATTGACATCGTTATTGCGATAACAAATAACAACCAATAGAATATGTAAAGAAAATTAATTGAGAAACTTTACAAAATCTTTGTTTAACCATAAACTGTTCAGGAATGTCAAAACTAACAACAAGAAATTAAAGAAATAAAATAAAATACAATAACATATGTACGTATCATAATTAATTATACAATATGAGAAACATAAAACGTGATATTCTAAACATTTTACAGTATTTACTTGCATATGAATTTGAAAGGCATAATAGCTGTCTGTTGTTGAAAACAAATCAATTTAATATGTATTGAAATAACATTGGATACGATAATAACTTTGTTTTTCGCATTTAATTTAATTAAAAAATTATTTCTCTTTCGTATATTGTTCATAGGATCAAAATTAAATTGAGAGTTGAAAGTGTTCAGAGAACATAACATTAAAATTTAATTTAAGGACAGTATTGATGTAAATATAAAAGAAAGTATGTTTTCAACAATTAAAACAATTGATTTAAATACAAAATATCATTATGGAGTAGCTAGATATGCAGGTAATCTGAATGTAGGAGACCGTCATTGTCTCATGCTTTATCGTAATATATGTACATCCACTATCACTGCACCTTGTTGTGCGCTCAACTATTGGGACGTACAAACCACGTAAAATTCACAGAAGATATGTATCGTATATTCTCAGTTTCTTTCTGCTCTTCTCTTAAGGATGCAAATAAATTATCATTAATCTGTGTATAGTTTTCGGAGCTGGGAATGTTATGAACGTTTCAACATTCCTTCAGATAAATTACGCTTAAATTTTTCTTATCACGTTGCAGTTAAATAATTTACACGATAAAATATAAATTTAAAAAAGATCTTTTCATTTTTTTAATTAAATTTTAAATTTCTTCTACCACAGCTCAAATCAATTGTGAATGATGTGCGTAACAAATGATTTTAATTATTTGATTGAAATGTTTCGTCAATCATCAGTCAATTTTCAAACCATAAATCCTATAAAAAAAAGACTCAATAAAAAAAATAAGACAACATTGGTAACCGAACAAATTGGCCTTGGAAAGTTCCTCCGGTTGAATGTTGTTATGATTGCTGTTGTTGTTGATTCAACAATTTTCCATAGAATTACAAAATTTATGACATTTTCCTTTTTTTTTTCTTCTGGAAATAACCAACTCGTCCTACCCCCTCCAAAACACCTGCTGCTGCTGTCTGTTACAGATGAAACAAAATGAAGACGAACTTTATTTAAAATGGAAAAGAAAAGAAGAAAAAATATATTTGCGAATGTTGTCGGTGATTTATCACAATTCTTTACCGTTTAATCTCTCCGGAAACCGAAAAAAATAGAAAAAGTGGTAAAAAGTTTGGATAACAAGACCAACTGCTGCTTTTATTAAAGTAGATAAATTGCGTGTGAAAATTGCAGAGGTAAAGAGTTGAAATATGAGTGTGTTTGAACGCAAATATACAATCGAATAAATTCTCGGCAAAACAAATATTTGTGTGAATTTTTTAAATTCAGAATACAAATGTAAATTTGATTATCTTGTATTCCTTTGTCAATTTTCTAGCATTATTGTTAGCATTTTAGTTTTTTAATCTATTAAGCCATTTTTTCTTTCCATTTATCATTTGGGTACCAAATAAATTATTTTATTGATGAATAGATTCACTTTTATTTACATTTTCATTCTATGAAATTGAAAGATTACAGAACTTGTGACAAAATGCAAAAGATAAGTCTCTTAAAATTTAAAAAGTTTGTATTTTTATTTACGATACAATAAATAATATTCATTTACTTTTCAAATGCAGTGAAAGTATTGGGATTAATTTAATCAAATTATTGGAAACCTTAGTTTATCTACAAACAATAAAGTTTTGGGCCGAGTAGCTGTTATCCTATTTACTTAGAAAATGTTAATGGATTTCAATTGAATATTCCCATTTTACTTGTATGTACCATAGATACAGAACCGAGCATAATTAAATTCGGTAAATCGATTTACTACGGCAGCCATTAAATTCTGTCTGTCCTTTTTTCTTAGAAGGAAAAGTTTAATTCAATATATTGTGTTTGTTTACAATTGAATTATTATTGGGTTTTCTTTTTAAATGATTAAAGGAAAATGAAACAATGACATGAAATTTGTTTATATCAATCAGTTCATAAAATTTCTGTCACATAAATTTTCAATCCAATTTCCATTAAATTTTATTTATAGACGAATACAAACATCATTTATTCTATTCTTGCCACCGCTATGTTTTTATAAATACTTCCTAACACCTCAGAGTATATAAATTCAAAAAATTTTAAGCAAAATTTATTATAAAAAGAGAAATCTAACCTTTTAGTCTTTTATAAAAAGACTATAATCATATACAGTAGATAGCTTTTTTATTTTATTTACATAAATTTTATAACAATTTACTAGAATTAGAAAAGAAAAGATTGTTTGTATTTAAAAACATATTTTCTTTTGGAACGGCTAGACAGAATGTCAGTGCAATAGTTTCTTTACCAAATCAAAATGAGAAAAAACCAACAACACACGCAGACATTAAATCGCATACAATAATGAAGAAAAAATATAAGAAAATACACGCATCATCATCATCATCATCATGCGACACATTGTCAAATAAATAAATTTTAATACAAATACTAAAATAAAGATTTACATACATACATGCATACATACGTACATACTAGAGAAATATGAGAGAGTGAGTGAGAGAAAGATCAAGCGAGACATTAGTAACACAAAATATGATAAAAACATATGGAAAAGACACATTAAACAAACAACAAGGTCAAATGTAGTCATAAATTAATAGAAAATAAAATGGGAAGAAAAAATATGTATAATACAGTACGTTACAAAATTATACAACTTGGTATATAATGGTAAAAACTATACGATACAATACGAGTAAAAGTAACATGTAAATAGACATTATCACTTTTGCCTCCCACTTTACTCAAAGTAGTTATTAACTAGGTTGGTTATTAAGTATCAGAAGAAAAGTTTAAGTGTTATTGAGATTTCAATGCATTGCCAAGTACAGTGTAAATTTAGAACTATTAAACCTATTTTTTAAAAATGAAGCTAAATACGTACTCAGGAAGGATTAATGTTTCCCTTAAAAAAAAACTAGTTTTAGAACAATTATTGCGAATAACGTTTATTTGTATTAATTAATTGAAATAAATAATTTTTTAATTAAACAATAATCATTCATCTGAATTCGATTACTTTATTATTATTATAATATATCAACAACAAAAGCATGTTAACAAGAAATTTTATTTTGTTTTTGAAAAAATTCTTACATAAACTCCGCGGGATAAATTAGTCGCGAATAGATTTAGGATTTGTTATCTTATCCTTTAGCATCTTAATCTGCTCTTCAGTAGTGTAGTGTTTAGAAATGAAATTACACACTGAATATGAAATGAAGTCACACACTGAAACACCGCAAAAAAAAAAACAACAAATTAATACATGTGTTTTTAAATGTTGATTTTATTTCATATGAAAGGAAATCTATAATAAAGCCACATGTATAGAATTGCTATCAATATAAATAAGAAACCATTTCGCAAATTAAAAAAAAAAAAAACAAAATAGATTAAAAATATTTTCCATTTACTCTTCCGAAAAGGTCAAAAGCCAAGAAAATATTTTCATTTCTTTTGGTTTTCTTTTATCTTATTTTGTATTGATTAAAAATTCCTTTAAACAAACACATGTGTAAATATTAATGCACCAACTGGTAGGTAAGAGTTGGCTCTCCGTATTGATTATAATGCCAAGGAAATGACCATAAAAATAGCTTTAAGGTGTGTTTAACCAACAACCAACTGACCAGCAAATTGATCCGAGTGTTAATTAATTTTCGTAAATGACACACACACAAAAAAAAGTAAAAAGAAATGAGAAATAATCCAAGAAAAATAAACAGAATATCAACAGACAGTTGAACAGATACGTAAGGTAGATAGGTAGCTTGAACGAAAAATGTATAAGAATTTCAAGAGAAACAGAAAAGAGAAATCAAGCTTTTTAAAAAAATAAAATTTGAAATCAAAGTCATGCAATCGAACATTAAACTGAGACGCTGAAGGAGAAAACAAAAAACAGAACAAAAGTAAAACAGAAAAGGAGAGAGAATAAACGAACAAAAGTAAACCTAAAAAAAATTCATTAATTTCATACGATACGGAACTGGAGAACTGAGAACGAAGTAACGATAAATAAGGCAAATACAATAACAACAAGAATGATTCTAAATCCAACACACTGCCGTTGCATGTCTTTAAACTTTAACATACACATACATCCACTCAAATACACATTTTCATATCGAAAAAGAAAAACTAAAGAAACGGAAGTGACAAGTCTGAATATGTATACGTGTGTGTGTGTAGGCGTGTGTGTCTGTTTGTGTAAAAATAGCATTACTTAAGGGTTTCTTTAAATTTAAGTGTCTGAGTATTTCAAGCGTTTACTTACTTGTGTTGTGTTTTGGTATTAATTTGTTTCGATAAAAATAAAACACACACACACACACACACTCTCTCCAAACATTCGCAAAGTCATCGTACCAAAACCACAAACCAGGATTCCATAAAGAATTAAAAGGTGTGATTAAAAGGTGTGTCCGTTTTAGTTTATAAATCAAAAAACTACAACAACAGCAATATTAGCACGCAAAAAAAAGAACTGAAGTGAAAGCAAAAAATTAATCTTTATTTTGTAATGAAAAGCAATTAATTTCTGATTCTTTTTCCTCCTTTCTTGCTTAATCTAAGAAAAACGAAAGAAATTAATTGCAGAAAGTGGTGTAAAAAGAAAAATACGAAAAATTTCGAAAAAAGAGCACAGTTTTATAACTTGTAACGTTTAAGCAAACCAAAATTTGATTTAAATTTATAAAGAAAAAGAAGAAAAATTAATGAAAGTACTCTAGTAAATATTATCACCCAATTTAACATTTTTATTTCTCATGTATATCAGTTTTATATCTTCAGTATAAAATAAATACTCTGGTACTACTTTGGACTTGATTTTTTACTGATTTTGACTTGAATTTGATTTGGAACTTGAATGTTCTGTGCATCCTTTATTACATAAATTCAAACAACAAAAGAATCGAGTATTTATTTACATTGTAAGTGATAGGAGAGGGATTTCTGCAGAAAGGTTGTCTGATATAGGAATAGCGCAGTTAAAATGCGAAAAGTCTCTGAGATACTTAATTATTGTATGATGACCACGAATAGACCCACGATTAATATCTAAACGTATATAATTTCCATTCTCATTTCAATAATAAGAACTAAAATACCAATTGATGTCACTAAATATAGGATTCAATTTAAGCAGCGTTTTCTGAATAGCAGTTCCTTAGAGCTGTTCTTTTAGAAAGCAAACCAATGGTACGAAATAAGCTTTAGATTGCTTTACCAAAACGAAATTTAAATCTGAGACTATTGAACTTGTAAAAAGTGAATGCGAAGAAGATGCAATTTTGTAACTTTATTAATCCTAAAATGTTAATTCGTAGTCTACAAATGACTGAACCAAATTAAAACTGTTGATTTAGGTGAGCATGTAGTTTTCATCTGTCTGTCTGATAACACCATATTTGGTCGAAAACGATGTCATTAGTCTTAAATAGTTTTTGCATTTTTAAAACAAATTGCATATTCACTTTCTAGTTTAATTTAATTTTATAAAAAAAAACAAACAAAAAATTAAAAATAAATATTCTAAGTATTTAACACTTCCGCAAGAAATGATGTCCGAAACAAATTATTTGTTTTCCTTTGTAATAAATTACGAAAATTAATACTCGAATAAGCAAATATTTCACTTCGTTATGTTGTTTAAAAATCAAAAAAAAAAAAAAATTCTTTACGATTTGGGACACGCCATATATTTTTTTTTTTTTTGTTTTGTTTTGTTGCATGAAAATCAAAATGAAAAAATTTTTGCTTTTTATACAACAATTTATTACCAACAACAAGAAACAATATTCATGTGTATGGTATGTACATGGCCAACAACACTAGTTTCTGTGTGCAAGTGTGTGAGCATGAAAGTTTTATTTCGCTGCTTTATTTTTTTTTTTTTTGTTGTTGCAGCTTTTGTGTTAAAAAAAAACATTGAAACTGTGTTTATTTCGGTATTTTTCTGTTGCATTGCAGTGAAAAAATGAATTCCTTTTCCATATTTTTGCCATGCAAAAATAGCTGAAATTTAAAATTTATTAACATTCCATACATGTTTTATTCTTATTTTTTAGTTAGACATTTTGTATACTGTTTTGGTGTTGTTGCTGCTACATTTTTTAGTGAACATTTCATGCATTTTACAGCAGAACTTAAAAAATGCTAAAATGTTGTTTCATTTTCATTTAAAACAAAAAAATAAATAAAAGAAGAATTATTCCATGTGCATATGCTATTGAATAGCTGCTGCTGCTGCTACTGTTGTTGTTGCCGTTTTGTGTTTACATATTTTTATTTAAATTCATAATTTATATGCACTTACTCATGAAATATACGTATGTACACACGTATGTGTACGTGTATGTATAAGAGTTTAGCAGTTAAGTATGTGTTTGTGTTTGTGTTAGTGTATTTCTCTATGTATTTGTATTATATTTCCCTGGGTTATAATATTTGTTTACCGTTCTTTCATTCTTCCTTTCATTTAAGCCATAAATCCAATTTTATGGTTTACTGCACTTAAATACTCATGAAATAACAGCAACAACAACAACAACAAGAACAAAAATATGCTAAAGTTTCTCGTTTAATACCCTTTAACTCGTTGTTCGCACAATGAATTGCATTTAAGCTCCTCGTATTCGTTTTCACTCTCTGGCATTTCTACTGATGCTTAGTGAAAATCAACCGAAAAGTGAAAGTGTTCGTGTAAATAACTTCAATTTAACTTTAATCAAAAACTTGCATAATAATTATACAGAAATATGAGATTATGATTACGTTCCAAATTGAATTGAATAGAGAAACAAACAAATGGCTCTGATAGTAATAAATTAACATGAAAAACTTCTTAAGTCTATTGATCGAAATTGACGTTGAGGTATAGCTCCATCCTCCTTCACTCATAGATAAAATTAACACATATCTCGTTGATAATGTGAGAAGCTTGTCGATAACCTTACTTAAGGGTTGTTATGGTCAGTTGTATTATACTGGACGAAGTTAAACAAATGGATTTAAGGTTTATCCTTTGATTAACAAAATTAGTAGTAATTGCTAACCCTTTTGTCTACAAAGTGGTAAAATGATACAAAAAGATTTCTGTAACTTAATTCTTCCCCTGTTACATTATCAGGATTTTCTCACTTCAAGTGAGGCCGATATTTTTTGGAATGCCAGCTCACAGGATTAACGAAAAATTCTATTCCTCTATCCCAAAGGATAGCAGATTATAGAAAAATAGTTTTAAAATTCGTCTCTAAATATACATTTTTAAGTGTTAAATTGAAGATTCTTTGAATTATTTCGAAATTTTTACAGAATAAACTCTTAAACTCTAAAACAAATAAAAAATTAAAGAATAAACACATCACACACACATCTTTTTATTTGTTTTTGTCAGAGTATGCAAATACCATACATTATTCATGCAGAATTTTATAAGAGTTTGTGAAAGAAACAAAATGAAATGAAAATGTCATGTGGAGTGGTATAAGAACGTGCCGAAAGGTGTTTAAATTACACGCAACAAAAATCTCAAATGGGAATAACTTTTTGTATTTAACCCTTCAATGCTTGGAAATTAAAAGCAAGCGAACATGTAAAAATTTCACGGATTATGATTTGTTTCTACGACGATTAGTATGTCTGCAAATATATATGGTTTGGATTTTAAATTCATTTGTATACTCTTTTTAAAAATTTTAATCACATGCGGCTAAATCGATATAAAAAATATTTCCGATTTGCAATTCTGACGCAATAAATTTAAAACAAGTACAAGAAAATGGCCAATCAAATAGGGATTCTTTAAATAATGAAAATCGTGATCAATCCCAGCCAGAGTCCATTAATTTTATTCAAGTCATTGCATTTGTGTAACACAAAGCAAATGTTTAAACAATTTTTTTTACAATCATTCACCAATAAATTTCACGTTAAGGGAGGACGCATACACATTGGCGCATGGAGAGACAAGAAACCACAAAAATAAATTGGTCAACCGCTATAAAAAACAACATACACGCACACACTTGCTCATGTGTACTAAAGTTCGCAAAAACATAAAAACCTTTAAAGGCCAATATCACAAATATTGATGCTGAAACTGCCAAATGAAGCAATTGTTTACATGCATATGCAACTGAAATATGTATATTACTAGGGTGGCTCTGAAGTTCCGTTATTCACACAAAATGTGATATAACAAATCATGTAATCTGATAAAGGCTTGTTCTAAAATAATTTGCCATCTTGTTCCAAAACTCTTGTAATTCTATAACAAGAAGGTAGCTTCAACAGCTGTCAATATAATTTCTAGTACAGCCTTCAACCCTCTCAATATAAAGTAGAGAAATTGTTGATATTAGCCATCTTTTCCCTCTTTCAAACTTAGTGCCTCTAGTTTGTTTTGTTCAAAATTAGTTTTGACCCTAATTTCGTGTAAAGTAAACAGTGGAACAAGAATGCACAATTTGTGTGTAGTTTCTTGCGTGTTTGCATACGCAAATTTATACCACAATTACTATATTTACTGGATATAAATATGAACACTAAGTAATTGTTGTTTGGTGCCTAATAAAAGAGGCCTCAATTTTAATTGAAAAGAACTAATCAATTTGATCTTTTACAGCTCTGACTTGCATACCAAAGAGATGGCACATTATTGAATTGGACATGCCAAAATCATTTCTTGGCCAGAGTTACGTGTGTGGTTTTATCTCTATTTCGCGTTTATTAAATAAGTTGCAACGAAAAAAAAGAAACATTTATCTTTAATTAATTTATTTATTTTTTTAATCGAAAGAGACAAACCTTATTTGCGAACGAGTAAATAAATGTCAATGATTGTAAATAACTGTTGATTTATTCGGCAGTGCATATCTCTGATTTTGTCAAAAAATCAACTTTAAATTCATATTTAAATAAAATATTCCATAATAAATTAATTGCAACAATTGCTTATAAGATTAAAAGTGGAAGTAAATTTAAATAGAAAAACAACAAAAATAAGAAATTCACTGAGCTTCCATAGAACGAATGAAGCAATTGTGAAAAAAGTTTCAGACAAATTTGAAGAATTTTTTGCCTTATGCTCTGCTTATACTTTTACAATGACACCTGTTTTGCAAATTTATATACGAAAACATTGTTTTTTTATCTAAATAAAGTATGATATGTAGATGTTGTTGATTGTACTGTACCACATCGTATTATGATGGGTATCACTCTCTGACCAATAACAACAACGAATCATCAGTAACTTCTTTAAGTTCCGGATCAAAATAAACGCAGTTTCAATTGAACAGAAGGATACACTATTGCCACTTGAAAGTAATAAGTTGTGGTAAAATTTCGTCCCTTTAATAGGGGAATTTGGATCTTTATAGTAAAAGAATCATGTAGTAATACTGATAATGCAATGTTTATTTCAATAGGTATGTGTTTCCTTTTTACTTTAAAAACTATTCTTGGTAAATTCAACTTTCTAACAATTTCGATTTTTTTTAATGAATCAAAGTGTAGTCTATGAAATTTAACACTTTATTAGTTTTGTATGGCTTTCACCCACTTTATAAACATAATCAGGTGTAAATTATCTAAACAAACAAGTATTAGAAGCATGATAAAATCTTTAAAAAAAATCTTTTTTATTCCAAAATTTTTATTTTTAAATAATTTAACTAGATTCTATTTTCAATATGAAGAATAAAAAAAAATAGTTTTGGCACATTAAAGTCATCATATATTCGGACGCACGTTCGGACGTCACACTGCCATGAAATGTGACACAAACAAAAATTATGAATTTCGTATCAATTAAATATTTTACACACAATTTTGCTTTGAACGAACTTTTGATAAAAAAAAAATTTTATTTTCTATTCTGTTCAGCCAACACTGAATGCCCACGAAATGGAGACAATAATGTGACGAAAAAATAATTTCTACGATTGCCATCACAGAATTCAAAAGTAAACTGCACTTTGACTAAAGATTTCTAATGTTTGAGATAGAAGAAGTAATTCGATTACTTCATTACGACAAGTTTGTTGATATTTGGTTAAAAATAATAGATTTTTCAATACAAGTATTCCTTTATTTTTTATTATAATTGTTTAGTTTTCTTTAAAACATGTTAACATAATGATATAAATTTTAATTAATGATACACGACAGATACAGTTTATAAATGGTCAAGTATATATCAGAGACGAAAGGCAAAGTTCATTTAGGGTATCAAAACTAAAAACATATAGTAATTCAATCACTAATCGATAATGAAAGAAACATAAATGCCATCACACTACGCTTTGTATCTCATTTGTTTATTTTTAATTTTTTATTGTTATTTTGTTTGCTTATTCTCAAGGAACTATTGTTCAATAAAAAGACACAAGAGGTGTCGTTAGTTGGAGCAAATTTGAGAAAATTATCTGCAGACCAAAAGATAAGCATAAAGTATTATATTATTCAGTTCATTTGCGGATTTCTGACAATATTCTGAAAATTAACTACAAACTCTCAATTACTACGATCTACGCACAATTCAGTTGATACGTTGTATCTGTAATATGCTTATGGTTATAGATTTGACTCATATTGTCTAAATCCAATACTTTGAATTGTTATCATGAACTATCAGTTATTAAAATAAAACGTCGCTTTTGTCTCCCACTATAATTGTTTTTCTTATCTTGAACTGTACCTCTCCTCTTAATTCTTACTTGTTGCATTTTCATTGAAAGGTTGCAAGCACAGTATCGGTTGATTGTCTTCATTTATAGACGCCCTATCAATAACGCACTATAAGGAACTAGTTTCTCTAAATAAAAAAAATAATTTCAAAAGGAAGGGGGATTCATCACAAAAAATTAAAAAAAAATAAACGAATAAAATACAAGGTGTTTGCACAACAAACAAACAAACATAAAATGTGATTATGATTTTTCTTTCATAAATATACCAATTAATACCACATAAACAATATAAACAACAATAAAAATAAACAATTTCATAGAAATACAAAATTTTATTGTTTTTGTAGTAACAGTGCTAGCAGGTGGGTGGCATTCATGAACTTAATGATAGATGGCGGATAGCTAAACATTAAATATTGCTGCCAATTATGAGGAATGATGATGATTTTTTTTATTATATTATTCTACTCTATCTCTCTCTCTCTCTCGATGTATGTCCACATGTTTACAAATTCATCTTTTAGGGAGAGACCAGCAATTAATCGTTTTTTCGCTACTCATAAGCACTCATGAAATTTTGAATGTAAGTGAATCAACAATATTCAAATTTAACTATGTACTCTAATTCATTCGCAATCACTACAACGTTGATTTATAAGTGCAAGTTGCAATGAGTATGCGTACAACGTTGACATCAAACTCATGCCATTCGAAATATGTTTGATTTAGAAGAATACTCATTTAGATTCATAACTTTAGAAAAATACTTACAATACTTAGAAATGTTTCGAGTGACTTGAATCATTTATCAAAATTTATTAATGCTTGCAGAGCAGCAAGCAGAGCAAACACTCAACTTTCTAGTAATTATTTTAGTGTTCGGATGCGATTCATACTTATTTTGTGATTCGTGTATATGTTGAGTTATAGAGAGTCGAAATCAATAACATCATACGTGTAGTGAAATATGAATATGATGAGTGCTTCAAATTTTGAATATGAGTAGAGGTTCCATGATATTAAAATAAGTATGAATGCGTATAAGTATCAGAAATTATGAGTATGATTCGATTCTACTCATCTTTTTGAATACTCATTGCTGATCTCTGTTGCACATGTTTACAAATACATCTTTCAGGGTTTCGGTTTTAATATCAAAATTTGTTTGTTGGGTGACCACGAAGACTGTTTAAACAACAGTTTTCTGTTCCATTTTCAAGATCATTTCACCATTCACGAATGCATGTTAATACCAATTTAATTTGTTGTAGTTGTTGTTGTTATTGTGTTTATTATTGTTTGAATTGAAAAACAAAATGTTTTTATTTGGTTTCTGCTGTGATACACAGAATTGTGTGTGTTTAATGTTGGGTTTTAATCGCTTTTAATGTTTATCCAAATCCGAATTGTTTATTTTCATGCTTAAAATCTTTTTTTTCAGCCGATAGCCGATTTTTTATTGTGTGAGATCAAAATTATGCCTCGAATGAAGGCATGAAAACATACTGTGCACTACTTTCATTGTTAATTAAATTTTAATTAATACTATTAACAGCAAGCCACACAGCAAATTGTAATTCTAAATAAAAAATAAAAATATTGTCAAAAACAATATCCTTTTGTGGCCTTAAAACTATTTTAAAATGATTGACTGCACCAAATGGAGAATAGGAATAGGAGAAAAAGTTGCATTACGATATGGAAAATTATTCCATGCTGTTTGCATGCTTTAGAAGCTGTTTAGGGGATAGATAATCTAAAACGTACCGTGGGAAAAAGTACGATAGGGAAATGGTGTGGTTTTAAATTCAAAATTATAAATTTTATTCATAAAATTATAAAAATCGTATCCGATTGAGTTCAAAATTAATATTGAAGAGTATAAATTTTAAATATAAAAACATTCATTAACATTGAAAATGGGCTCCGAGTATTGTAAAACTTTTCAATAATAAAAGAAAAAATATTTTTTATATACATATGTATGTATAACGGTTTTTTTTAATCATTTAAATAAAATCGCACATGATATTATTACACTAAAAAGGAAGTAGAGAATTAAAAAATTGGGTATTTAGCTACACAACTACTGTGCGGATCGTGGGTTCGATTGACAGCTAGAGATTCATCGATAATAATTATAACATAATTTGTAGTTGTAAAGTTAGAATGTTGAAAGTGTCAAAATGTGTAACTTCCACTGCAGACAAAATAAAAAAAAATACTGATGACTGACCATATGGCCATAGTGCTCTGAATTGGCAGTATAGAATTCATCCGGTTGTTAAACTATTCGTATATGTAAAATGGCTAACCATTCTTTAAATAAACGACACTGCAGTTAACAGCCTTGCCAGACCGTTGGCGTCGAAACTTTTAAACAGATTATCCAATAGCAGAGAATGTGATTTCTCTATACTTTAATTAAAAAATAAAAAATAAACTAAGCAACACTCCTTAGAAAAATGTACCCTTCTAAGGATACATAAAATCGTATTAAATCTCCTCTTAAACCTAAGGCCATAACATGATAAAAACCTTTTTTGGGGCTCTTAGTGATAGAATATTTTGTTTACTCGCATTTATCTTTTATTTACCTTATTGGGAGGTGTTAATTTCAAAATTTTACTTTTGCTTACGTATCATAAAAATGTACATGCATGCATACTTGGGTATATTTTTACATACATACTTCCTCTACGTAGCAAAACTAAACTACCATTTATTTTTATTTTGCCAAAAAAAATACGCGTATACTAAATGTATTAGTAATAGGTTTTATTCTTTTCATTTTAACACTTTTTATTTTAATAATTGTTGCCTATTTCAGATGATGGTTAAACCTGAAAAGGGATGAAAATTTTTGTTGTCAAGTTTTAAATTTTTAATTTTCCTAATTGATGACACATTTGACCCTTTTTATCTTTAATTTTATATAAAATTTTCTTTTTACTACTCTAGGGAGCATATGTGTGTGAAGTTATCTACGAAAGTTATATTCTTCTTTTTTACAGTGAATGTTATGTTAACAGACAGACACTGTTAACTTAACATAATTGAAAAATTTCGAAAAGGGAGGAAATGAAATAGATTAAAAATCACACAAATAGGTATAAATTAGGGAAAAATTAAAGGAAGGCGAAGCTAAACCTTTGAACTTTACAAAAAAAAAAAAAAACAAAAATGTATGAAAATAACAATTTGCTTATTGGAGACAATAATGTTGAAAAATCAAGTATTTTTACCAAATATTCTCGGCATTTTCTTTGGTCATATGAAAAAGTTAGCTACGTCGACTACATCATGACCCGACCATAACGAAAACTGTTTTGGAATCCTTGATCCAATAGCTATCCAGCCCAATAGCTTAAAAACCACACTTTTTTAATTTTATCGAATTTTTCACGATTTATAGAGAGCATATTTGGTAAAAAAACACTTGATTTTTGTTGTGAGAGCAATCTCGCTTGCTGCTCTGTCTTTTTTGCTTATGTGTCCGTTCTCTTTCTTTGTAAATGCAATAACAACTAAGACTGTGAATGATTCGAATCACTCGAATCAATTCTAAAGTTATGAATCTAAATGAGTAGGCTTAGGAATCAAAATATTTCGAATGGTATGAGTTAGACGTCAACATTGTACGCATACTTATTGCAACCTGTACTTATAAATCAACATTGTAGTGACTACGATCGAATGAATCAGAGTAGTTAAATTGCAATATTGTTGACTCAATTATATTCAAAATTTCATGAGTGCTTATGAGTAGCGAAAAAACGATTCATTGCTGATTTCTGGTGGACCTAAACTTTGGCGCATATTGGTATCATTTGTAGCTGTAATTGGATTTTTCTACAAACAATATTTTGAAACTGTAACGCAATGTGATGTGAGCAGTTATTTCGAAGTTTTCTTCATATGTATTTACTTGGAATAATTTATGTTGCATAGTGTTGCACATATTAGTAACTATTTCAAGGTAACTATAACTATTTTTCAAAAATCCACAAAAAACTCTGCCTGCCTTCCGCTTTCACTACAGCATCAACATGAAATATTTACTGGTTATTATTATTGTAAATAAATACAAAAAAAAAAAACTATCATAGAATAACAGATACAAATAACACATAAAAAGTCTTACAATACTTTATGAAACAACGAAGACAACAACAACAACATCAAAAACAACTGTCATTATCATACAAGAAAATAAAGGTAATGACAAGAAACATAAAATATAGAAAAGAAGAATACAGCCTTAAAGCAACACAATAAACTCTCTCTTTTTCCTTCCTACATCCATCCTCCTTTCCAAATAAATAAATAATGGACCCAACAAAGCAAACAATGAAATCAAAAAAAAAAAATTATAACAAAGCAGCAGCTGGCAAGTAATGGGAGAGGGTGTTGATGGAAATGACAAAAAAAAGGAACGACACCCCAAAAAGCAACAGGATAAAATGTTATTTATTATAGACTCCCTCATACACACATACATACATGCTTACTGTCACGAAAAGGATACTAACGAAACAAAGTTGTGAACATAATTTGTTTAACAACTTGGTGTACAAAGCAAATAGAAAGTTAGCAAAAAGCTAGAAATTCATAAGAAAATCTTATATTCTAGAAAAAATACTGGTAGACGACAACTTTGTCTTCTTTTTTAGCGTACTGTTTAACACAGATCTGAACAAATTTTATAAACACAAAAATAAACAATAATATAAGGAGAGCAAAGGAATTAAACGTTGTCACACGTACAAATATTATATCATTCATATGTATATTACTTATGAGCTCAAAATATTAAAAAACTTCATTACAACTATGGCGGCAAAGCATTTATCTAAGTAGCTCGTTAACGCAGAGACACTGTAAGTTGTTTTAATTTTACTGATTTATTTACCGAATAAATATCGGTAGAGGCGGAGTGGACAAACAAAAACATTTGTAAGTAATATATACTCTTCCAAGTAAGGTCAAAATGGATTTGACCAAGACGCTGTTCCTAAAACTGAAGACATACCTACATAAGGCTTGTTTATGTGAGCAACGTTAAAACGGCAAAAACCCTAAGATCACATAAACAATAACAACAAGAAATACTTGTCATAAGTTCTTTAATATTTGCAACTTTGATCACAATGGTGCCATCAAATAGGTTCTGGAATACCGAGACATTGAAGATGAAAACGAGATTGACGCTTTCCCCTGCAGAGGGGTTTGCGCAAAGGAAAGACTAAATAATGAATCCACTTGTATAGAGAACAAGCAAGTTTGTTTTGCTATTTGTATTACAACTAACCACAATCCATCTTAGGAACCTCATGGCCCTGATAACGGAAGACTGGCCTCTGGGAGGCTGGGAATGCTTCATACTGACATCTACAGGAGCTGTAATGACGAGGCAGATAAATAGACTACGGAATAGTCTTGGATTCTTGGACACCCAAAATTTATTGGCAGAACATGTTTAGCCTGTGGCAATGCGATGGTTAACGGATACCAACCAGGAGTTATATTTGAATATCGAGTAGATACTAACGATATTCCAACGGGACCCTATCAGACCCAGTTTAACCTAACCTTTTAGAAACATAAAAAAACTTCATAATTTTGGTTTCAACTTTATTTAGCATTCGAATAATTGTAACTATTTTGTAATGACAATCCATACTGTATGTAAAGAAGAGAACTTATCACATCCATCACAACACAATTGTCTCTGAAAGTATTGAAATATTTATTTATTTTTTTGAGTTTATTCTTTCAAACTTAATTACAACCCACTCGTTTTCTTGTTCAAATCTTAAGATAATTTTGTTTCTCCAAAAAAGAAAAGCAAAAAACTTAATTAAAGTTAACAAATGAATGACGCCCTACTTTTTATAGAATTTTATTTTTTGTTTTTGTTTTGTCTTATGAAATGCAATCAAAAAGATTAAACCACTTGACGTTTTAAGTTGCCACTTTTAGCGTTCTATTTGCAACATTCTTCTAACACGTATTAATGTTAAGGATACGACTGCAGAAAAAAATAGTTTCAAACATTTTCGGTAACTCTGCTGTAATTCTGTCAGCAGCTGCAACAACAAAAATTATTAGATTTTATCGTAACAAGACATAGCATCCTAATAGCATCGCATCACTTGTTTTTCACTATTTCACTCAGGTTTTTCCTTCGAGAGCAGAAGAAAAACTTCATCTTATTTTAAATACGAATAATAATAATGAAGAAAAAAGAAAAATTAGTAGCTTTTTTGTATAGCAGAAGAGGAATTTATGTATCTAGAATGTCTCCGAACGTGTTTTTTATGCAAATCGTTCATAATTTTAATCTTTTTCCTACACTTTCTTCTGTCTTATTGTTCACGCTGGCCACCCTACCTTTTGGCTTAGATATAAGTTTTAGTTTAAGTGTATAAACCACCCCTGTGTTAATATGAATTTATTGTGAATTATTATAATGTAAACGAAAAGAGATCACTACCCGATCAACCCCCAACCCGAAAGGTACGTTCTTTGTACACAATAAATATATTGATATTTAAACTAATACTTTTGTATTTTTATTTACCCCCAATTCTCGCTAAATATTTTATTTTGTTGCTTCCCCAATTCCCCCCGAAACACTTATGTTTACGTATGCAGATTTAAAAATACATTTTTTTTGCAGTTTAAGACATTTATAAGAAATTTGATAAATTAAATAAATAAATTGAAATAACAGGAGGTCAGTGACAGTCGACACACTTCAAGCAATGAAACGTAAGTGAGCGTATGACTTACGCTAATGAATTTATTTGTGTTCAAATATGTACATTAAATTTTTGCGGAAAAATTTCTAACTAAAAGATAAAGCTGGTACAATATCTAGTCCCCTTTCAGAATATGGTTCGTGAATCGACGATAATTCAGTTAACGCCCACAAAAAATGTAAAGTTACAAATCTTAGAGATTTCTTGATATTACAGAGAGACATTCAAATATTGCGTTGTATTTGCCGTCAGCTGAATCGACCGTCTAGGACCGTCACAGTTTCACGAATACTGGACTTAGCCAGGCTAAAACTAAGGGTTAAGATTAATTAATTTTTAACATCAGCATATCTTTGAATATTAAAGCGAACATAATTTCTTAATTTAAATAAATCTTGGTGAAGTCGTCGTAGTCTAGTAGATAGTTTGTTGGCTTATTAGACGTGAAGGCGTAGTTCGACTAAAATTTATCATGGCTTTGAAGAGAGTATAACAGAAATAATACTCTACTCTTTATGAGCCTCAATATGTTTCCGAAAAAAGTTTATTAATTTCTAACAACAACATTTACGACATATTAATTATTAATTATCCATCTGAAATGTTTAACGGCATTTCCAAAACTCATAGAAATGAAATTCTTGGTAAATGCTATGGTAGGGAAATTCAATCGAAAATAATTTACAAAACATTTCCTTTTTTTCTGAGGAGCATTAAAACAAAACTTTACACATAAAATAAATGCTAAAATTGAGGCAAAGTATACACAAGAAGTGAGAGTGAGAAAAGAAATGCGTTTGGAATCAATTAAACAGCTCTTGAAAAAGCCAAATAATGTTGTTTCTTACGACTGTATTTTCTTTTTTTTTGTTCTTTCTTTCTTTTTCATTTAGGTACAAAGAGAAATAGATTTGATTTCGGTTTTAGTTTGTTATGTTCATACATCTTTCATGGCATTTCGTGGCTCAACCCTTAATTTTTTAGTACAACAACAACATCATTAAAAAACGTTTATTAATTCCAAAAGTTGTTCGAAAAATTTTAAAAGAAATTGAAATTACACCGCAAATGCTTAAGAATATGAAAGCAAAAGAAAAATAAAAAAATAAGAGAAACTTATGTTTAAAAGGACTTATTTGGGGAGGATTCTCGCAGCAAATTACAAAAAGTTTATACATTTATTGATACATACATACAGTATAGACGCATAAAAACGTAAGCATATTTTTTTTAATAAATTGGTGTCTTTAAGCTTTCAAACAATAATTTTTTGGAGCATTTTACGCTTTTAAAAAATTACCAGTTGACCCAGAAGTTGCGTACGGTCTGTGTAGCACCTGAGAGCAACGGAGCAGAATACATAAACAATAAATTAAAGAGCGGAATACCTCTTCAAGAAATGAACTCAAATAAAAATAAAGTATTTCCCATGTAACACTTGTGAACACATACGTACATACATATATACAAATGCTTGCACGTATATACATGCTTATACCGTGATATTAAAACGTACATACATATGTACATACATTAGCTCAATGTTTTATTTAGTTCTGTAGGTATGTACGTATGTATTTCATATACAGTTGTTATTACTGTTGTAAGAAATGTGGTTGATGTTGTTGCTGTAACCATTATTTCTTATACGTTTCATTATACGACCTTGTTTATTGTTATTGTTAAACAAAATAAAACAAAACGTTATTCCACATCTTTGTGCACACACACAGATTCTTTTCTTCTTAAACAGAAATATGAATTTCTTTAAATTGCAATTCCTTGTTGTTGTTGTTATTTTCACTTTGTTATGTACGATAATTAAAGCAGGTCTACTTTAAAATTCAGCACACACATAAGTTATACATATGTATGTATGTACATCGTATATATGTATGTACATAAGTACAATGAGTGTGTTGTGTTTTTCTATTTGAGCCTCTCTATGTAAGTTTTTTCTTAATTCTTTGAAAAAACTAATGAACATCATTTGAAGCAAAATGTTGATAATCATGTTGATAATAACGATAATACAATACAAAATTGAATCTATTCTGCTATTGAAACATTCCAGCAGCAAAAGGAACAGTAGCTACAACGACAAGAAGTATTGAAATATTAATTACACTCTTACAAACATAAGAGAATAGCAAAGAGCAAATAGAAAAAGCATTCGTGTATAACAACAACAACAACTAGAAACACATTCTAAAGGTACACACACATAAAAACATATACACATTTGTTTGTGTGAATAAATACTCTTACATGTGTAACCAAATGAAAAAAAGAGTGTTTTTATTGTGCATAAAGACAAATCTCCTACGCATTTTCAACATATTTTTTTTTTAAAGAAAAGTGAAAGCATATCAAAAGAAGAATCTAATATAAGGCAGAGAGAGAGGAATAGGGAGAGAGTGGTAGAAAGTGAAAAATTGTAATCTTAATCATTAAGCTTAAGCAAGTCAAGTTAAGGACATAATATTTGCCATAACAGAGAATACAGGATAACTAAGACGAAAACGTAAAAAAAAACGAACAAACAAACAAACAACAGACGACAGCCTAGAAGTGTTTGTTCATCGTCAGTCGGTTTTTTTTGTTTGATTTTTCTTTTTAATTTCTTCAGGGTCAAAAGCAACAACCTATTTTTCATAGTGTGCGTACATATAAGTGCGTTTGTGCTTTTTTAGAAAAATCTGTGTACCATTATGCAGTAATGGATAGAACGCGTGTAACGAGCTAGTCAAACAAATACACAAAAGTTCTTATAAAAGCGCGCAATTCAAATCGCTCGTACGTTAGATTCGAGAGTTTCCAATAATTGTTATTCTCTAAACGCGATTACTTTCGGTTAAAAGTGAAAAACTTGACATCTTTTGCAAAATCTGGCAAATAAGACTAAAGCGCTGTAGAAAGTTGCTACCACAATAAAATGTTGGAGTAGAGGTCATTCATTTCCCAGGTTGCATTGTAACCATATTGATATTAGAAGCATAGATAATCAGTTTAAATTCTTACAACACAAAACTTAGTAGAAACAACTTGACTGCGTAAAGTTTTACTTTGTAAACGTTAAACTAAATAAACGTACGCTACTTTATGTTTTAGCTTAAGAAGAACTGCAGATATAAAATATGTGAAGCAAATAAAGCTTCCAAAAAACAACAAAAATAAACGTTTTAAGAGTAATTATTAAATTATTGCTCTTGTTACAATTAAATTTTAAGAGTTTTTTGTGATCGTTTAATTTGTTCGAAATACCAACTTCTGCCTAACAGTGCTGTCTTTCAAGAAAGCCAAAATATTGTTGAAAAAAGAAGAATTTGTTTATCTTCAATTCCTTGACTTTAAGAATTTTTTCAAATATTTTATTTAAAATAGAAATAAAAATGTAAAATAATAAGAGCAACGATGCAGTACTTACCTTAAATTTCTTTGTTGCTGATATTTTCTAAGAATTCTTCCAAGTTTTGTTCCGTTCTACTTGACTATTGCTAAAGTTTAGAGAGTATTTTCTTGCGTTTTAATTGTTGTTGCAGTTATTGCAGACAGGGACTATTAATTAAAACAGGATTTTTGGAGAAATGATATCATTTTGTGTTTTCATTTTCATATTGGAGAATTGAAATACTGCTGCAGCTGCTGTTGTCGTTATTGTTGTTTCCATATTTATATTTCGTTTCATTAATTTAATTTATTGATATTATTATCATTATTATTGTTATTATTATTATTTTTAGAAATTTTATTTTTTGAAAATTTAATTTAATTTATTACTTTGAAAATATTTATGTATGTAAGAATTGCATTTTAAAAATTTGTTTATAAATTAATTTTCGTTTACATACGTATCTGTTTACACTTGTTTTCAATTTGTTTGTTTGTTTGTTTTAAATTTTAAATTAAAAACAAAAACAAATAAAAAAATTTCCTTCATTCCATTTCACTTTTCTTTAATTTTTGTATTCATTTCTATTTCTTCAAATTATTATTGTTTTATTTGAAATTAAAACACACTCACTCATGCAGACACTATTCTTATAAACGCGCGCGCGATTTTTATAACGACTTTTATTACAAAATAAACGAAAAAGGATTTGTGAGCGATTAATATTTTATAAACGATCGATAAAAAAACAACAATGTTTACATACGAATTTTATTTATTTTTCTTACTTTTTATTGAATTAGAAATTTATGGCAAATTTGGGATTAAATGGCTTTTAATATTTATTTATTTATTTATTTTCATATCATCATAATACGATCCAAATACAGACGTATTTTTATTGTGATTTCTGCGAAAAAAAAAACCCGTTTCTATTCGATATTTTATTAAAATGTAAGCCTTTAATTATATGTACTACTCTTGCTTGCTTGTATTGCGTTGTTAAAATGTGTTGTTTTTTTTTTTTAATTTAATTTAAATTTAGTTGTAGTTGTAGGAGATTTATTAATATTAAATTTTATTATTATTTATTTATTAAAATATTATTTGAAATGAAATTACAGATTATCACGTGAAGAGTTACCACTTCCCATCCCTTTATATTTAATTATTTTTATTTTATTTCATTATTTTATTTTTTAATTGAATATTTTTAAGTGTTTTAATACTTAAAAAAATTTCTTAGATTTATTGTAGTTGTTATTATTGCAGGTTATTTATTATATTATTTGTTTAAAACAATGTTGAATGATATGTTGTCACTTTTGTCTTATGTTTTGTTTTTTTTTAATTTTTTTTTTATTTCATAACTTTATAATAGAAAATATTAATTAATTTAATGGTTTATTTTTTGTATTAATTTATTGTGTTGTAATGTTTTTAATTGCTTTCAATTATATTTTATTCACGTTTTCCAGAATTACTCTTACAACTGCAAAGATAAAGAAAAAAAATTAAAAATTAAATATTTGAACTGATTTTCGCTTTGAATTAAAAAAGGGGAAAAACAAAAAAAAATATTGAAAATTCTTTCCGATTACATTAGAATATTGTATTTTTATTGTATTTAATCTGCCTGAACAATTGTTGTGTATAAATGCTAAAGTACAGTACAGTAAAGTACTTTTCTCAGACAACACGCATTAGAAGGGACTTAAGACTGAATATTAATGTCGACGAAAAGACCGCAGCCGATGTTTTCTCTGACAACCCGCATTAGAAGGCACATAAGACAGGATATGAATGTCGACGAAAAGACTCAGTCTCAGTCGATGTCTACTAGTTCATGCCTCTTTCGATATTTCCGCCAAATTAGATTAAATGTAAAATACAGCAATCGATGTTGGTTTGTATATTAACATCAGCAAGACTAGAATTCTGCCAGTTAATACCACTAAGCCTCATAAGTTCTTAAATTCTAGAAAACTGGGGAGCATCACGTATTCGATCGGTCAACACTGAAAGATGTTGCGAATCGCTTTATGTAAATCAGCTATTTGGCGTTTTACTTAGGATATGGAAATCACCACACTGATAAACCTCAAAAAAGATACGTCTCAGTTGTGAAATCGAACTTACACTACGGTTGTAAGCCCTGAAATTACAGTGCAAAAGACATACGCTCCCCACAGGCTTTTTAATGGCCGTTCGCTGATATTTTGGTCCATATACTAGCGAATACAGAGACATCGATTGCTAGACAAACATAGCACAGTTATGAAAACATAGTTTAAATAGTTTTAAAGTTGATTATTTTATAAACGATTTAATAAATCACTATTTGTAGGGGCCTTCCCTGTAGATCTCTCTATAACACAAGCACTGCAAATGGTTTTTGAATGAATTTTGTCACCAAGATTACACTTGGATTAATTTGTATTGTATTTCTAGCTAATATGCTACGTTCAATATAACAATTTCATTAACAGACAAAATGTGAGCATGACTAAATGAATGAATGAATGAATGAATAAAAATTAATTGCCAAAAGCTAATGTTAATTAATGCTACTGTACAAATTAAATTGAGCGTGTGTGTGTGTGTGAGTGGATGTTCCGTTATTTATGGTTAAATACAAGATAATGAAAAATTCGGTACAAATCTTCATTAGGTTCTATATTCGTTTACGTATCTGTCCACAGCCATACAATCATGAATAGAAAACAAAAAAGAATTTATTTTTTTACAATACAATGACAAAAATACAGAAGTACATGGCTTGTGTCCATGTAAAATTATGAGGGTAGACATATGTACGTATGTATGTATGTATATGTACGTGGGAAAAGCGAAAATAAAAAAAAATTTTAAAAATATACAAAAGGACTCAAATAGAACGTCAAACTAATTTAAGTAAAGCAACAAAAGCGGTACAAAAAGCGACTGGTAGAGGCTCGAATAGATAAAGGAAAATACAGATGATGTACGTGTATGTGTATACAACAGATTGGCGTGTTTATATTTGTTTATTTTTTTTTTAAGTGCATTATGAATTGAAATAATATGATATTGAGTAAAGGAGACTACATACATATATACTTTGAGTCTATGAGAAAAATAAATATCTATGTATTTTTGCTCCGTAAAAGAGAAATTTGTGGGAATTGCAAGAAAATCTTAAGAAAAAATAAAAACACTTGACAACGCATGTACTTGTGCTGTTAAATGAAATAGGGAACTCATCGCTTTTATTTAGGTTTTCATTTAAACATAGTTTTCCTTACAATTGAGCTGTATTTTGGGAGCACCCTAATGGAAACCATTGAAATCTACACTGTTGGAGAAAATAGAAGAAATGAAAGTTTTTTTCCTTTTTTTTTAATTTCTCGAAAGAAAAATATGATGAATATTATAATTTTGTTTTCTTCTTTTAGTAGCGTAAAAGCATTAGGAAAATATATTTCTTTTATATAACAAGTGTGTGTATGTGCAAATACATACACACATACATACATCCATACATATGATGATCTGAATATGTTTGTTTAAAGTATCACTGCGTTTCGTTTGTGGGAGGAAATTATTATCTTTTTTGTAGAATAATTATTTCAGATCAGTTGACATTATTGACACGGATTTATGAATCAGTGTAAAATAGAAATTTTATTAACAGTTTTATGGTTGTAATTGTAGACTCTTTTTGTCATAAAAGAGTATAGAAAGATTTGTTTTTTAAGAATTTTTAATCTTGTAAAATCTAAAAACTTTTTATAATGGAACGTACTTTTTTTTAACCATTAAGTAATACATATGTATAAGCAAAATTTCAAATTTCTCTTAATTTCAATCAGCTTATTAAACTTTTATTTAAAATGCAAAATTTCTATTAAAATTTCCAAGTATTTTTCCCTTAGAAAAATGTTTAAATGAATGTGAATACAAAAAACTGAAGACTCTTTCATTTCATAACAATAATTTCCTCCCCCTTTTTTTGTAATTCACAAATAGAAACTAACTTGAGTTTGCAATTCTTTCGCTAATTTTTTTGGCGTTATTCCCCTCCAAAAAGGGCAGCATTTCTAACATAAAAAGCCATACAAACAAACAATTTGCACTCAAGGCAGCGAGTCAAATGTAAAAACTTGGTTTTATTCATATCATCTAGGGAGGACATAACAATAACGGACAGTGTTGAAGAAGGGCCAACTAACAATGATTATGATTTTAACTTGAATTGAAATAAGGGGCAAAATGTTAATTTTGAACATAAATTTTTGTTTTATATTTTGTTGCCTTTCTAAAGATCTTCTTTTTATAATATTATGCTAGATAGTATGTAGTTGATATTGTTGAATTTTGATTGCTTATGCTCATTGAAATATTATTTTAAAATTGAGGAGTACGAAACAAAAAGAAATTAACGAATTGGGTACATTTACATTTAAAATTTCGAATTATGACCTAACTTTATTAGGTCTTTCACTAAAAAAGTCTCACTTTCATAACTTTATTTTCTCATTAGTATTGTTAATGCATGTGACATTAATTGAACTTATGCAAGCGATTTGAATTAAACAATAATTAAATAGCGGTTATATTTAAGGCATTTAAAATGGGTGTAAAGCCTGTAGAGTGCACTTAGCTTAGTTTTTGTTCTCGAATTGAAAACGTCTCTTAGTGTTGAATTTATTTTATTGCACTCAGCTTAAGAAAAATATCCAAAATTTCAAGGGCATGGCCGATAGGAATATTCTCATATAAACACACAATCACACTTTTACAGTCAGTCACTCACTCACTCACTCACTCTTTCACCCACTTCAAATAATTCGAATAAAGAAATTATATTGTATTTTTTATTTATAATCGGAAAGATTTCATTTCAACAAAATTTCAAATTACCTTTTAATTACGGTTTTTATTTTCAATTAATTAAATATGCTTTTAGGGCGAACATAAATAAAATCGAGACGAAATCATTTTTTTTTTATATTCTGGCTTCTTTTTTTGGAATTTAAAAATACTGTTTTTAAAAAACTCTATATATTGTATATTAAATTAGTATAAAACATTTAATAATAAAAACACATTTACGTCACTGTAGCATTATTATTATTTTTTTCTTTTTTTTTAATTTGCTTTTCAAATTTTTGTCTCAAAATGAATATATACATACATACATAGTACATATATGTATATATATTCTATTCAACTTTTTATTATATTTTATTTTAATTCCACTCTTCTTTGTAATATGCGAACAAAAAAAAAACGTATTAAAAAACGTAAACGTTAGACTGAACGATGTGTCAAATGATAAGGAAACCAAACCGAAGTTCTAGGCAATTGGCACGAATGCAAACGACAGTTTATTGCAAACACACGAAGCACTTTCAAATTTCAAATTAATAAACAAGAAAGGAAACGCAGGAATAAAAAAAGTATAAAATCGCGACTGTTTACATGTTTCGTACTTTTATCAGGAGCTGATTTTTTCCGATTTTCTTTCTCGTTAATTTAAAATTCTCTTGGAATTGTTTTAATCATTATTTCATAGACTTTAATATTTATAATATTTTTTTTCCTTTTGTGATTAAATGTATCCTTTAACACCGACCGACCACCAGCAAGCACTCTAGATTATATTGTTAACTTTTTTTTCTTTAAATTTAAATTGATTAATTTTCATTTCTTTCTGTGAATTCTTTAAATTCTTAAATTATATTAGATTTTCCTTTTTTTATCTATTTTAAGACAGATTTTCTTTTTTCTTTTTTTTTGTTATACTTTCGTTGCGTAGTGTCTGTGGTGGTGGCGGTTTTCAATTTACGATACCAGCTTAAATTGTATAGAATATACCACATTTAACGGTAATTTTTTTTAATCTATTTTCTTAAAGCACAAACTCTCTCTATAGCGTTTACGAATCTTAGCATCGCGGCGTATATCCAACGACTATCAGCCTTTAATTTAAAAACATTTCTGGAGACCCCAATAATCTGCTAAGTGTGTCTGTATATGTATGCGTATTTGCAGCACATTCGCACCGCACATACTCACACAAACACACGAAGTTTAACGAAACACATCACATAAAAAAAAGAAGATGCTTAAGAGTGTATCACTTAAACATACAAAACAAAAGAACTATGCGAAATTTTGCATACAAATTACCTTGAGCTTTCTTGTTTGTACTCTCGTACTCACTCTCTCTCTCTCTCTCTCTTTCATGATTCTAATCTCTTTTATTTAAACAGTTTTTTTTGGTCTTTACAAATCTCCCACATAAAAGCTTTTATCAAGAAAAGTAAAGAAAGTAATAGAATTTCACAGAAAGCTTTTACTACTAAACAGTAAAAAGTGTTAAAACATCGAAAAAAAGAAAAAAGCTCTCTCCGTATTTCATCTCAGCTCTTGTTGTTGATTAATGGGGGTCATACGTAAATACGTCATAAGTTGTAGAAAGACAAACAAAGTTGAAATTGAAAACCATGGCTGTAGTGGTAATAAACTCTTTAGCAAAAAGCAACAATTTCCGTAGGAAAATGCCGGGAAGCTAATAAGCTTTTTTATACAATTTTAACGGAAGTATTTAATACAAAAACAAAAAATAAAAATAAAGGTTTGTTTAGAGCTTTTTCGATAACAACAACAATCATGTGTACATGCTCACACATTCGGTACATAAAACATCAAAAAGGAAAATCCGAAACGAAGTAGGCATAATTTCTTCTATGTATACAGGAATGCAGTATATAGGTTAGTAGTAGTAAAAACACTCACTGACACACACAAATACAAGCCAGTCTGTTTAAAATTCAACTGTGTAAACATAGGAGAAAATGAAAACATACGAATAAAAGAACAAAAACAAAACCATGAAAAAAATTGTTGAATGAGCCCAACATGAACATGGAAAAACAAAAAAAAAAAAAAATTATTCTCTTTTGCTTACCTTTTTCGTGAGCACAAATAGTATACAACGACAAAAGTAGAAGTTCTAGTGGTGTGAGTAGTGAAAAAGAGAAATTTCATGAGCCACAACAACATTGTTTCGCATACAACTTGAGCCAATAATAATAACAATAATAACAACTATAACAATCGCCATAACATTGCAAAAAAAAAAATTCAAATACTAAAAGAAAGGAGTGAAAACAAAAACTAAATAAAAAAAAAACAAAAACAATAACAGGGAGCATTACGAGTATTTGTTAAGGGGCCAAAACGAACGTAATAAAGAAAATATCCAAAGAAAGTTGAAGGCATAACGTAATAAAAAAGAATATCTGCAGTCAATGTGAGAGAAATTATGCAGAGCATAAATGGCTGTACAGGAGTGTAGACTGCTGTCTTTCCCATGCACTGCTGGCTGTTTCAGTCGTTGATAAAGAACAAAAATTCAGTACAAATAAATTCCACATTTATTCTTTGCGTGCACTGTAACGTATAAATAATTTAAACACATTAGATGTTACCGGAACGTATGAGTTACGTGTATAGACATTCAAAATACATTGCACATACATACATACATATGTGCACGGCGATGCTTGGTTAGCAAATTATTTATTTTATTGTATGCACAATTACAATACAATTATAAATTGCAACGTATTCTAATTATGATACCTTAAGCTCAGTAAACCGAAGAAGACCAGAATCTCTGGTACAGAATTACAGAAGTCATAATCGGGAAAATTGAAGTTATTGGCATTCGGGGTTCTTTATTCATATGTTCATTTGAGCAGTGAATATTTGTTAAAATAAAAAAAAAATTGGCTACAGTTTTGAAGAAGAAAAATTAAAAATTAAAGCAACTCATTAATTCAATTTAAATCACTACTTATTACATATAACTTGTTTTACCTACATAAGTTGAATTTCAATACAAAAGTCGAGTTTTAAAAGTCAAACTCTGAGAGTAAATAAAATTGTCATGAAGTGGTGTCAGACGCTAGGTCGTAATCCTGACTAAAGGGTTATAATGACCAATTCAGAGACTCAAAACAAAAATTATGAAATCAATTCAATTCTTTTCGAAGGCTTATGTACGAGTGAATAATATAAAATGGAAACAAATCTAGAAACAACAACAGCCTACAAACCACTGCTTGTAATTTCGTGATTTGCCTAATCAGATGAAGTAGCATTAGTCCATTGGAGGCCAAAATGCAAGCGTTATAAACAGTTTGGAGAATCAATACATGTATGTACTATAACAACCGAACTCCTCTTAATATTGTTATAACTAACACCCAAAATACTAAGAGGAGAGGATGTATAAATGTTTTTAAGTTGAAATATTCTTAAATATCCATCAAACTATTATCAATTAGAGAATTGTTAAATTTATTGAATATCTCAGTTTCTCTCCTATTAGCCAAAACAGATTGTTTAAATTTAATTTCATTGAATTTCATCAAAAGACTGGTTTAAGGATTGATTTTGAGTTCGTTCATGGCAGCGCTCCAAAGCACGTGACAGCTGTGTTCCCAGACTAACTACTTCTCCATCTATTAGAGCATTTGTGGGCTGATATAAAAACCAAATTATCTAAATATCACGTTATCACCAAGAAGGCATTAAAAACTGCATATGTTCCCATTCCCGCAGAGATAACTAGAAATATGGCCAAGAAGACTTCTAGTTGTATAAGAAGCTAGAGACCATCATACAAAACATCATTTTAAACATATTTTTACAAATTTTTTGTAGTAACCAGAATATTAAAGGTTTAATTTAATATTAATAACAATTAACTCTAAACCATATAACAGTGGCTCACAGTCTATTTCATATGCCCAATTTTCTATAGGAAATTAATCTCTATTGTTATTCTTTTATAACGAGAAATAGGAAACAAATGTTCTTAACGTTTAAAATAAGATTAGTTTAGTGAAAAAGAAAAATAAACTTTAATAAAATCATTACTTAATACAAAATAACACAAAAAAGCTGTAAGCCACTGTTTATATATTCCTGTATTCCTATAAGGAACATAGGACAGTTTTATTTTTATAATAATTTTATTGAACAAAAATTAAATAAATTTATTGTCAAATAATTTTATTGTCAAAAATTAAATTTTTCTTTAAATACTCTGTACAACTCAATTACTATGTCAGTTGCTCTATTTAATTTAATTATTTAAATCAACACAAGTTAATTTACAATAAATACTAATTAATTCTAAACATAGCAAAAACTATAGACACATTCATTCAACAAAAACTAAAAACTAAAAACTACAGAAACCTACAAAATAATTACTTGCGTAAATAACGCCATTTAAAACAATTAAAAAACATTAACACAAACCTACAAAATATGTACATACACTTTCAAAAAGGCATAAAGGCACACAAACACTAACAACCATAAAATATTTATGAACACATTGGAAAAATCAACAACAAAAACTAGATTTGCTTTTTTAACCTTTTTTGTTTTTGTAGTAAAAATTAAATGAATATAAACCACTAGAGAAAAATATAAAAAAGGATAAATAAAAGTGAAATAAATTTCTCAAATTTATTACATATTACATGTAATTAGCAGCGGTATTAGTATAACCACTACACACAGAGCAATACTAGTATTATGCATTACACTGATAAACTTCCTTTAAAATTAACCTGCACAGGGCGGCTCATTTGTATATTCACAAATTGTGCGTTTTTAACGGAAATGGTTGGGATGACAGGTACTACATGAGAACTCCTAGTGCAAGACATTACATCCGCAATACCAATCTCAATATTAAACGGATGATTATCTCTTCAATGCAAACACATTTATACTTTCAATGCCAGCATATAGTGGAGTAATAACAATTGAAAGACCACATTAACAAACATATATAACTCTCGTGACGCACTCTCACTCTCATACCTATAACTGTTGTAAGCTTATTTTTACAACATCACTAAACATTATTTGCCCTCACATATTTGCATGTTGGCATACGTTTAAGTAAGTACATACATATGTACGTACATATGTATGTATATATAGAACAGTTGTTTTAATGTGTAATTAAAATCTTACACTTGACTATGGAAATGAGAGTGTGTGTTAGTTAGTCTGCATAAGTGTCTAAAGGAGCAACCGTATTCAATACAAAATGTGTGTGAAAATATTTGTGCATACTATACATACATATGTATGTGCACTGCAATATGTGAACTAACACTGCATGTGTCAGAATGTAAATGTGTTTCTGCAATTACGTTTATTGTTTATTGGTAATGAACATATTGTATGACGTTAACAATTACTCACACATTCAATAATTGACGTACACATTATTATTTTATTTTTATTTTCATTTTATGTTGTTGTTTTTTTTTTATAATTTTATTTCTTTTTTAACAAATTGTTTTAAAACTGTTGTCTAACGAGGCATATAATTGCGGCAATTTCGATACGAATCATTTTACACCGAAAATAATAAAAATATGTTTAAAACATACATATGTTAGGTATCTTAATGACTGGCAAGAAAAAAATCTAAACTTATATATATTTTATTAAATAATAACATTACGTATTTAAACTATGTATCTCCACTCCAATATACCACTCAAACTGAAATAGTAATATGCAATAATCTTAAGCTTAATCTTTCGAATTACAAACAAACAAAATACTTTCAGTTCCAAAAACAATGCTCCCTATGAGTTTCTATTACGTACATAGTATTCGAAAACAATAATTTTTTTTTCTTTATCCTCAAGTTAAGCAGACCAAAACTAAAATACTTCTTTCTAGTCTTTGAATATACAAGAAAACCAATTGAAGAGTACATAAAAATCCAAGTAAAAATATATGTTCTTACCATTTACTCTACTCGTCGTATGCAAGCAAAATTTAAAAAAGTCCTGCTTCTTTTTTAATACGTAACAGGACCCTGAGGCCCTCAAACATATCGACAATTTACATACACAATATATTCTTGTGAGTACAAGACTTAACAGTTACTCGTAGCACTAAAAAAGTTTGCGTGACAGTTGTAGCAATTGTTGCAACTAGGGAGGGAGTTTTTTACTTGCTGTTGTAGTTGTACGGAGTTAGTATAACGGTAATATTCTTTATTTTATAACTAAAATTGAAAAAGTACTGTTTATTCTTGGGTAATTTTAATAGTAATTTAATAGAATAGAATCAAAAGAAAAAAAAATAAGAAGAAAAACAACAGAAAAAAGGGGAATGAAAACAGAGAAAACAACACAGTATGTACATATGTATGTATAAACAAATATCAATACAGACACACAACAGGAATAACACACCGATTCGAACAAGAATACGTTTTGTTGTGAAAACGGAAAACAATCTTTTGAAGCAGCAAAAAAAAATATTTACTTGTTGCTGTTTTTTTGGCCATGTTTTTTGTGCCATTAAATTTATGGAAATTTTACTTTTTAATTTTCAACATTCTGTAGTATTTTATGGTGTTGCTTTTATGGATGTATTATTCATGTTTTCTCGGCTTCAACTTTTCTTTTTCTTTCGGTATTTGGCAACTTGTCAAAATAATCAATATTATTACGATTATTACCATAATTATTATTGTTGTTTACAACAACAACTACAACAAAAGCATGAATATTATTATTTTTAATCGTTGTTGTTTTAGTTTTTAATGTAGTATTTAAGTCTTCAGTTTGGCAGCTTTTTCATGTCGAAGAGAATATACAAAAATGAAGGTCCATAAAATTGTGGCCGTAATTTGAAAAAGAACAGCAGGCCTTAAGCGTTACAGACTTCATTTGCAGCAACAATTGATGCCCAACTACCAACCGCAGTATTGGCAACGTATTAATTTCAATAAATAGTAACTTTATTGTAATCTATGAATTTATTTTAAATACAAATAAGCGTTACTTGAATAAAACAATGAAATAAATTATGTATTCATAGATGCTGATATTAAATGTATCCCTAAAAAATGATTTTTGAAAGATGAGAGAGAATTGAGAATTAATTTTCTCTTTATACAGATGATAAGGAATGAGTAAACCCCTTGTTCCTCTTGCAAGCATCATGGCAATGGTTTTAACGACAATTGAAGCTCATAAATTTATCAAAAAACAAAAAAAAAATTATTTTTAATAGTCCTTCGCAGATGTGTAGCATTTGCGGCACAATAAAACTGATCTTTAATATGCCCAAAATTAAATAATAAATACTTGTATGCATATACATACACTCTCTAACAAAATGAAAGCCCATTTTAAGCCAACATTAAAAGAAAAGAATTTTCCATAATACAACAATAAAAGATGTTGTGGTTTAAAGCTGACATAGATAATACAACAACAAGAATAATAAAAATTAAATGAAATCAAAAACGATGATAAAACACTTTTAATGTAATTCTCTTTTGTTTGTTTGTTTGTTTGTTAAATTGCATTTACATACATATGTATGTACGAATAGAATTTCTACATCAAATTTTGTAACAAAAATAAATGAGAAATTAAATTTAATTTTTATTATCAACTTTATTTTACTCAAAATAAATTTAAGAAATACCGAACGCAGAAACAAAACTTTATGAAAGACTTCCGTTTGTTTTTTGGAGCCAACACACATGTACAAACATTCATACATACATACATACAATATAATAAAGTTACTCCGATATATCGTTCCATAAAACGTTATTGCGTGTATAAAATTAAATACAAGGAATAAAGAAAGTTTTTCAATCGGTAATAAATCTTAAATTTCTTGTAGAAATTCAACAGTTATCAATTGAATATAATCGCAGTTAATGACGTCATAAAATTTGGCTTTAGAAAACGGTGAAAGTCATAAAATGCAATCAAAACTTCTCGTAAATGATAAGATACAGCATACAGACCGAACTATAGTGAATAGGAAAGATTGTGGGAAATAAGTTTCAAATAATAAAAGAAATATACAAGCCATTGCGAATTGTTTGTCAGGAATTGAAAGAAATTCTTCGAGTCTATTTCATTCCTACGAGAAGACACAAACTGATTTATTTAATTCAATTATATTCCACATCTAATATTCACTTTAATAAAATTCTAATTCCAAAATAATTTAACAGAATCAACATTCTGGGAAATATCGGTTATAGTGACTATAGCAGCAGCAGTAATATAACTGAAACGCTTTCGAAATATCCAAGATAAAAACATCATTTTACTAAGGTATCTAGAAGGCGAAATCATTATTATGCATATACAGTTAAATTTTGAACTTAGGGAAATTGTTTTTTAAAAAAGTTTAGTGGATATTGCGTAACTAATTTTGATTACAGAGTTTCTCAAATCTATTATTTGAGGTCGGTGTTCAACTATAGGAATAAAAATATGGATAAAGTTAATACACAAAACAGAGGTGTAGTGAAAATCCAAGACTTAATCCTATCCTTTAATTGTTTTACTGATGGAGTTATGCCTTGGCGTAAATTGAAGTCAAGATTTATTGGGCACTTGAACTTTTGCTATCGATTTATTTCTATATAACCACAAGTACAAACTAAAAGTATTGAAGCAGGCAATAGCATCGTCATTTATAATCTAAAATTATAATTGAAACTGAATAAATAACTATTATTAGATAACAATGACGGCATATTAATTTTAATTAGATTAATTAGATGTTCCTACCATATTATGATCGCTGTTAGCGAGGTAGCTAACTCTTTCACCGAATATAATTAAAATTTATTATGGACAACAAAAACAAAAAGCTAAAATCCAGTATTCATTTGTAAAGGATTCAAAGCAACATTATGCACAATAAACAAAATTATATACTCCTGTTCCTGCATGAGGTAAGTAATGTTTCACTAATGTTTACCGAAATAAAATTTTCGATTCATAAGAACTTACATGGAAAATTACAGTTGCTCAACTAATTTACATATGTAAATACATATGTACGTGCGTGTTTTTGTACATGCTTAAATAAAGCCATGCCGATGTACGTGCTGAAATTTTGCAATTGATTTAGATTTTTATGATCTTCAAGAGACTTTCCAATCATCAATGTCTCAAGTGAGTCTTTGAGCATTTTATGTACAATATTAAGTGCCTGCCATTATACTTCGTAACATGTCATAAAAAAGAATCAAATTTTATTGACTAAAAAACCATTTCGGGACTTAATTGATATTCATTTTTATGACTTTACATGGTTTTTGTTTGGAAATGAATTTGTAGTAGACTTTTAATATCTTTGTTGTCAAGTTTGTGGATGCATGTAATTGGTAGACAGTTTACAATACATACTTGAATTTCGATAAAAAGCAGAGACAAGCAAAAACTAAAGAAATTTAAATAAAATAAAAATCAATCACGCAATACTGATAGACAGAAGGCAAACATTTAAGAAGAATTTCTTTAACTGATCCATTCAAAATTACCCTGCTGGTATACTGATTTAAGTTCTGGAATCCATGGTTAAGGCCAGGGATAATAAATTTTAGATGAAAGTTTTATTTAAAAAGTCCAAACTGCACCATAAAAGCTATTAGACTTGGCTGTATAATGTAGTAAGCCCGTAGGCCTTTTTCTTATTGCGAACCTATGGAATGAAGTTGAAAATAGTTTGACGGCGAGAACAGAAAAAATTGAAATAAATTATGCTCAAACGTAGCGGTTGGAAAGCTATACATTTCCTATTATAGCCATTTGGTTGAAAATAGAGAGAAAGGGGTATCATATGAATTCACCGCATGTTTTGTCATCCGACTGAATGGAATCCATTCAGTAGTGGATTGGAATGAATATAACATGCTGGCCTATCATTTCCGATAGGAAATCATAATTTGAATACTCCTTGATATCTTATCAACTTATGTATAATTATTTCTTAATATAAAATCATTAAAGTGTAACTGTTATCTTTATATTTAGAATAGTTTTATTTTCTTTTTAAATACAGATCTTGTTTACGTTTGAACTATTAACTGAAAAGTGTATTCCCTCCGAGAAAACTAGAAACAATCATTTTTTATTTACGTCAATCATTCGCCGCATCAAATACCGCACACAATAAATTAAAAAAAGAGAGAAAGAAATACCCAAATCGATATAAAATTAACAAGTAAAATAAATAAATAAATAAATCTATAAACAAATCAATGACAATGTTCAATGTTATCTAAAATTGAATAAATTTGTGAAAAAATAGAAAACATCGTTTGAAGTACATAATTAAATAAAATAGACGAGAAAATTAACAAAAAAAAAACCAAAAATAAAAAATGTGAGAGAAAAATAATTATAAATTAGACTAAGTAGACTAATAAAAATGCTGTTTCTGAATGATTTACATACATTGATGAACATATCGTAAACCTTTCCGTTTACTAGTACCATTCAACTGCAAGATGCTGTACTTCGCAGCAGTGCAAATAATATAAATAGTGCAACATGCATGCCATTCATGTCTCTTGTTGTTGCCACCACATTATCTGCAACTGCTGCCACTACTACTAGAGTGTTGTTCTTATCATCTCATGCATATGCTTTTGAACTACTGCCAAATGGCGCCCACACAATGTAAAAGTACGTTTGTATTCTCTTTATGTTTGTGTGGAGATATACTACAACATCAAATGCAAAACAAGAATAATAATCATCAGCTGAAGAACCACCAAACCGACCAACTAAACGTCCAGCCGCCATGTAAATTTATTTTTCTTAAAAAGCTGAACATTTTTATAAACCATGACACATCTTTTCATCCACATACTTGCATTGCGTCTTTTCATCTTTTGGTCTCTTTACCTCCTTTTTTTTTTGGAATAGAAAAAATTGTGCCCCGCAAAAAACATTTTTCTGTGCGAAACTAATTTTAAAATGATTCATTCAAATAGTTGGTCGACTAGACAAGTTTTACGGACAGTTTTTTTTTACTTCTCTCACACTTTATGGAGTATCCCTCGTCCTGAGATGCAGTAATGTCCCACAGTTTCCAAGTATACGTTACAGTGATTCATTCTCATGGTCACAGAATCTACATGTTGGGCGCCAGAAAACCCCAATTCTGAATAAGTGTACTCTGAGCCTACGTTGTGTTGTCAAAAGACCTGTGATCACCATCAGGTTATTCTTGGATAGTCTGGTGCACGACTCTGATCATCTCTTATTGTAATTTCCGAACCATAGTTTTAATTGCCTCAAATCCACTTGGTTTGAGAAGAGGCTTTGCCTCTGGAGGTCTCGACATCTATAGCGGCGATTTTGTACCTCACATCTCCTAATTGTGATTCACCGATTACCACTAAATTTTGCAAATAAGGATACAGAAGAATTGAACACAAAAATTATAACGTGAATCAAATATTTCAGTATTTGAATATTTTTGATATTTTCTCGTTCCCAGTCGCACACATTTAGTTATACATTATCTGTATTAAATCTTCTACACTAGAAATATGCTTTTATATTTATAATATTCATCATTTGTATTCTCCAATAGACCGACCACGTTCTGGCCAAGTACCGTGTGAATTTGTTTTCTTCAGAGTTTTCAGCTTTACAATAACTCTCTCTCTTATTTTATATGCAACAAAATTCAAAGAATTGTTTTTAATGAGACTTGCAGATCTATTTGGCATAAGGTACCCCTGTTCAAGGGGTGCTGCCTTCTAGATTTGGGCAAGTTTTTATGTTCAACTCAGGTCTCAGGTATTTATTTCAGGTCTGTAGCTGAGGTACTTATTTTCTTATTGGTCGGTGTTCTTGTTTAAGTTTTTAAAATATGACAACGGAACAAAAAATGTGATAAATAAGTTGACAGTAAAGATACGATTTTAAAGGCAACGAACGGTACTAAACTATTAAAAACTAAAATATCAAATGCAAATATTCTTGGGCAAGCAATTATAATTTCAAGAACTACCAAAGACTTTTTAAGTGATTCAGCTTAAATAAATGAAGGTCAGCAGTAGTAGATAGGTTCTAGACCATAATGTATAATAAGTTGTGGACAAACTTTGGTAAATAATTGAACAAATAAACAATAAATAATCAACACTATCACTAAACTTCAAAAAATAACTTTTTTTTTTAATTATTGTTCAATTAAATTTATCAATTCCAATTAATTAAATTTTTCATTTACAGGGCTATTATACTGACTAAATGTATTTTTCGACTTTTTTAAGATAAATTTATCTAAACAAACTAATCTTTTTATATGTTAAAGAGAACATTCGTTTATTTTAAATTCACCTTTCTTCTTTTTTCTACCTTAATTGTTTAATAAAATTATTCATTATTGACGGAGCAATATTCCGCTACGACTTGTCTTAGGAACATTGTCTCAAAATTTCTGCAGAATCGGTCAAGTAGATTTTGAAAATAGTGGTCGCCAGGTCGATTAGTGATTTTGAGAAAAATCACTTCACTTAGATCTTTTCGCATCGTTTGAGAGAAAAGAAGATTTCTACCTTTAATCTATGACTCTAAAGTAACTAAAACCGCAGAAAAAATTTGAAGTTAGGACGTAAACTAACCCCTTAAATTCCAGTTTATTACCGCCCACCCAAAATCAATTTCAAAAACTAAACGAAAATGTGAATCAAATGTATCCACATAAAAAATTTATTGGAAATCATAAATGACCGTGTAAGCATCAACATGTTGAATTATGTATCTATATTTTTTTAGATATGAATTATGATTTTGTTTTCATATCTGTTTATTTCGACTATAATCGTATAGCAGATAAGATAGCACAAATAAAAAGGCAACAAAAATGTAATTTTTGCAACTCATCGAACAAATTATTGATAATGAGACAGTTTTTTTAATAACGCTAAATGTCCATTTTTTAATAAATATGTATATACAAGTGTACTCTGTTAAATTGTATTTAGCTTATAGCTGTTCTTTAATCTTAAATTGCTACAATCTTAGCGACACAAGCAAGAGATTACGATTTTAATAATAAATATTTTATATTTTCAAATAGACATAAGAATTAAAATCAGATTGTTTAATAATGTGAACGTCGTAGATTAAGAGCAGATAGGTCATAAGTGCCCAACTGTTTTATTTAAAATTTTACCCAATAGATGTTATGGTCCCAATAGATTTTAATTAACAACTCTTTTTAAATTTTCCATCTACATCGTTGTACTATCTGATTTATAATAGTGCATCGACAATAACTACATTTCAAGTACTTTTTTTCTTTTTGCACATCAAATGCGCTAAATTTTAAATTATTGAAACAATTAAAAAAAACCTACCTTTGTGCTTCAGTGTAACTTGAAATTAAAATTATCTTGATATGTTGAACTGCATGACCTTTTGTTTTAGTCACAGGCTATAACATAATAATAAAATTAAAAAATATATTATAAATTGAAATCATAATCAATAAAAGAATGAACCAAATTAACTACGTTACATAAAATTTTTAAACCACAACCCACCTTTGATCACCACCATTGTTGAGTAAAACTTAATTGATAAGAGGTGTCTTTGATTGAAGTCTTCGACAAACACACAAGGAAATTATTGTATTATGTAAATAAACGTATATTTTAATTTATAATCCTTAGGACTCAAATATTTTTCAGTAAGTTTGCTAGGCACCGCATTAAAGACGATTTAACTTGATTTTCACTTGAGAACTTAATTGCTTAACAAGAAAACATTTTCAATAAAAAATAAATGCAAGTCTGTGTGGCAATGAAGGACAGAAAGACACAAGATAGTTGCAGATGTAACTTTTTAAGGTTGCATACGAAGGGCTCCATCAATTCGGATGGTTTCGCCGTTCATCAAGGGATTTTCATAGATGGCCTGAACCAAATGGGCATATTCAGATGGTTCACCCAAACGTTGGGGGAATGGTATCGACTTGGCCAAAAAGGTACGGACCTTTTCGGGCAGGGCAGCCAACATGGGAGTATTGAAGAGACCGGGAGCAATGGTGCAAACACGGATACCTTGGGTACTGAGATCACGAGCAATTGGCAAGGTCATGCCAACAACGCCAGCTTTGGAAGCAGCATAAGCAGCTTGACCAATTTGACCATCGTATGCGGCTACGGATGCAGTGTTGACAATAACACCACGTTGGCCATCTTGATTAGGTTCGTTGGCACCCATGAGTCCAGCCGAGAGACGAATAACATTAAATGTACCCACCGTGTTAACCATGATAACACGGGTAAAATCTTCCAACCTATGCGCAGCATTTTTGTTAAAATTGTAGGTACGGACGGCGGTAGCAGTACCAGCACAATTGACAGCTAAATCCAAGCGGCCAAACTTATCTTTGGCAGTTTCAATAGCATTGGTGACATCCTTCTCGGAGGTGACATCGACTGGTACAAAAACAACATTGTCACCCAATTCTTTGGCTACTTCATGACCTTTGGAGGTACCCAAATCAGCCAAAACAACACGGGCTCCTTGTTTGGCGAAACGTTCAACGGTAGCACGTCCTAAACCAGAAGCTCCACCAGTAACGAGAGATACGGCGTTCTAAAAATAAAAATAAAATTAATTCGCACCAAAACAACAAGGAATATTGTATGTATGCATCTGTGTATGCGCTATTCTAGTGTTAAAAAATTATTTCAGACAGTTTTCAAACGATAAAGTGTGATTGTGTAATGGAGGCCTCAGAACAACAAATAATAAAACCCAGACACCATAACGGTGCTACAAAATGGACTTTGTACTTTAAAATCTGATTGGGTATACATTCTTGTTAATTAATGAAATTTAAAGTTCACAATTTACTCTCTCACCTTAATCATTTTGTATAGATGTATTTAAAGTAGAAAAGAATCTGATAACAGAATTAAATCTCAAATAAAATTAAAAGAAGTTGCAACCCGCAAAGAAGAAAAACACCGGTTGAATAAAAAACACGAACAAATTAATAAAAACAGATGATTATTTAGCCAACAGCAACAAAAAAATAGCGGCAATTACTTCATGGTTACTCAATTAGAGTGTTGCCGTTTTGTTAGCGCAGACAGAGAATTGCCAATCATTAATACTGAATTGATAAAAGTTAGTTCGTTCATGTACCCACCTCTCTAAAATTCACATTTTTTCCGTATCCGGTTTGTGAAATAGAAATTAGGAAAATTTAGGTTTCAACAAGAATTGAAGGACTCGCATGGTTTGTCTGTGGTGTGTGTCTGCAATGTGTATGAGTGTGTGATAGCCGAACAGTCTCCAACTGCGCCAAAATACCCCAAGCAGAGCACGCCTAACGTATGGAATAAATATTTTTAACAAGTGGGTTTTATGATTTTAAAATGTGGTGAATTTGAAATGAAGTGCGATGAGTTTTAATTGAAGTGGTGAATGGTGAATAATATTAAAATTCCCAAAAATACTGTTACTCAAAAAATGCTCAGTGTTACCGCTGTGCCGGTACTAGTAATGTTGCGCCGCATTAGGAATGGTGAGCATCGTGACTTCTGTCTGTAATAAATATAGTAAGACCCCGCTTAACGCGGGGGATACGTTGCAATAAGTTCCAGCGCTAAACGAAACAGCGTTGAACGAGGCAACTTTATTCTGGACAGACTAACAAAAGAGCGCTGAAAAAGATATATAGTATACACCGTCCCTATATAGTGCACCGATTTTGTACTACCGTGTAATACTGAAACAGCGTTAAGCGGAGCAGCGTCAAGCGGGGTCTTACTGTAAATTTCATCTCGATTAGCGAAGTCACTGAGCATGTAGAAAGACCACCCCAAATTCTATTGCTAGCTATAAAGTGTGTATATTTTATAGCGTAAATAAGATTTTCGGTATGAAACCTAAATCTGACTGAATAAATTGAATTTTGGACACACGAACAAACGACGTTTTCTGATAATTTATTCACAACAAAAACCACATACAAATCAAAATGGTGGTAAGGTATAGTGATTGATGAGGTATTGCCAATAAGAACAATTTCTGCACAATATAATACAACGCTGCATTGGGGGACAGAGAATGAATATTAAAATAAGTGTCAAAAACAGCCATGTTTAGACATTTAAAACCTAAAGAAAATCTAAACAAAAACAATTTTTTATTCAGCGCAAAAACTGAAAGAGATTGTTTTTAAATTTTATAAACACTCGACTTATATTTAATAAAAGTTTATAACTTCCATTAAAATGGAAAGCAAAGAGAAGAAGAAAAAAGATAATTGGATGCGATTGGCTTCTAAAACTCATCCAGGACGATTTTATATGGTCAATAAGGCCACTGGCGAAACGGAATGGTTGCCGGTAAAAGATAATCCTGAAGGGGAAAATAAAAACGAATCGCCAGCAAAGTTAAATCGTAAGTGGAAATTCTTCTCAAATTGATTTCAGTGTTTTGACTTACAATGGATCTCCAAAGTTTCCAAAGCTACCAAGACCCCAGCCCAGGATCGTTTGAAAAGGCTGCAGCATAATTTAAAAGCCAACCAAAACCGTAGTCAGACGTCAAACACCGCCCGAAGCGCACATAATTTGGAAGCTGACAGCAGAAAAGAACGTGAAAATCTTTTAAAAGACGGGCCCAGTACAAGTTCTTCTCACAAATCGCCTAAAAGAGCCACTAAAAGGCCTCAGAGTTTAAGTTCAATGGTTGAAGATAAGAAGAGTCCGAAAATTAAAAAACTGCCATCTAAAGATGAAGTCAAGAGAGCCAAAATGACGACAGTACTCACAAACTCGACGAAATCAATATCAGAAATAACAGAGACTGAAGAATCTCCAAGTGCTAACACTAAAGTGCCCGAAGACTCTCAGAATAGCGTTAGCTCTTCTTCAACTTTAGACAATATAAGAACGGGTATTGTAAAAAAGATAAAAGAAATTTGCAAAATTCCGTTTAATGTGTCTCAAAAACTAGCTCAACAGAAATCTACTGCAAAAGATGAAAAATCAAGTTCTAGCAGTTTAGTCGGCACACCGTCTTTTAAAGCCAGCAAAAGATTAAAGCATAATAAAGAGCGCTATTCTACCTCACTACAAGATTCCATTATACGGGAGCTTAGATCAGACAACGATAAATTGTTCGATCTAAACTTGACGGCACCATCAACCTCAAAAGCCACGCCGAAAAGTAATAATACTCCAACGCATTTGAAAGGTTCTGGTAAGTATTTGAATTTGCGATATTATAATATATCTGATTAAGAATGGCACAAACAAAAATATCTGTTTTGAATACCTATTAAAAACGCCACACACACAATAATATGTAATTAATTAGAGCTTATTTCTGCGAATAGATTTGTGAAAGCTATTATCCAATAAGAGATCTATGCTGAATGTAATAAGACACAGTTCGCATGCATTATTATATCTGATGCCCCATTTATAAACTTACTCATCTAATTACTTTAACCTTGTTTTTGTTATCCCAAAGAAAATTTTAAAGTTATACATACTTTCTTGCATTTAGTTCTGTTACTGATTCATTCCCAAGTTCTTGTGATGTATGATACAATATTCTACTATTCGTTCTTTAGAAAATTACGGAGTAGAGACAAGATTTTTACGATAATTCGATGATAATTGTGCGGTTAAAATCGATCTTTTAAATGTTAACTATCTAATGTAGTAGCACTATACGACATACAAAAAGCCGCGATATTTCTGTAAAATTAATAGATTTCTCTTGCTTAAGAGTATAATGACAAAATTTAAGGCTTAATATGTTACCATGTATGGCTTATTATATAAGTTGTTAAAACTTAAGGTTAAGTCGTAAGGGTTCAATAATTATACGATTAAAATGGCATACAAATAAACTTTTCACGTAGTTTTCTAACATCTTTTAGTTATTAAGTTTAAGTTGCGTGTTTTTCAAATACAATATTTATTTACTTTTACTACAGCCAATTCGCGCTTAGAGCGATTAAAACAATCATTGCTTTTACAACAACAACTACAACAGCAACAACAAAAACAACAGCTACAAACACTAGAAACAAATGTCATCACAAAAAACACTACAATAGCATCGATGCGAATTGTACCTTCTGTTTTTGAATCGACTGAGTGTACACCAGTATACATGGGAACGATGGTCCATAATAATACCATCAGCACAGCCAATGATGGTAAATTTAAAGCTATTCTTCTATAAATATTCTTTCAAATATATTCATAATGCTTATTATTCATGTGTATGCATATTTTAGAAACTGAAGCTATGGATTGGCAGCCAATTATCGTAAAAGATGATGAATTGAATGAGGTAAACAATACTGAATATATTTATAATATTTAATTTCTGTTTATGTTCCTTTCGAACTTTTGTTTTATTTGTTTATTTTAATTTTGTTTTTATCGTGATTTCATAGACTACGAAGAGTATTATTGATCCCGGTCTAGTGATAGAGAAATCTAAAAAGTGTCCCGTTTTAATTAAAGACGCAAACGATAATCAAACCATGGGTGATATTTATGACACGGTCAATGAAAATCTTTTACGTTATTCGGCCGAAAATCGAAAAGATACCACTGCGAGTAGCGATAAATGGCAAAAGGATTTCTATTATTTCATTATCGATACGAACGTTTTATTAAAAGATTTAACTTTTGTAGAAGATTTAACTAAAAAGAAATTGTGTGGTAAATTGCATATAAACAAACAGTGTTATTCAAATCAATTTTGATCCTTTGATATTGCAGATACTAAGGGTAGTATGTTATACTTACCGTATATTGTGCTACAAGAACTGGATAAACTTAAAATGCGATCTGGTATGCAGGAAGGCGTTAAAACTTTAGCGGTACGTGCCATAAAATATTTAAATGAAAAATTTGAACAGAATTCCTCCCACATAAAAGGTACGTACATATATATATACATAAATGACTAGAATTTCTTAATTTATGTTCATTGTTTTGTAGCACAATCGGCTTTAGATGAAAGAGAGCATTTAATCAATATCAATTCTCCAGATGACAGCATTTTAAATTGTTGCTTGCAAGCCAAGAGACATGTTAGCAATTTACTTTTACTCACTGAAGATGTTAATCTTCGCAACAAGGCTAAATGTAATAATATATTGGTGTCAACTAAATCGGATTTGGTATCGAAACGCTACGATTTTAACGATTCGTACATGAAATCGTGACGTAGGAAAATATGTATTTTGCCCAACATTATCAACATTTACTTTCAAAATTACAAATCGATAATAACAGATACATTGAAATTTAAATAAATAGGTTATTATCTATATTCTCTCACATCACATCTATCAATCAGTCAAGTCTGTGCTAAAATGAAAATTAACTGTAAATCTTAAATTAAATTAAAATTATGTATATAAATAAGTTAGTTGTTATTTATTGTATAAAAAGATTCCTTTTAGTCGTATTCAATAACTTTTTCTACTGAACTTTATAATGGAATAATAATACTATACTACTTAAAAATAGTATTGTTAGTTTTTATTCCTTTGTGATGAAAATCAAATATGATATTTTCAAAATATATTTTTTGTACATAATATACACAAATATTATAAAAATAAATCTTCATTTTGTTGGAATTAAAAAAAAGCATTTTTCTGAGCATCGTAAATCGATATCGATTTTAACTTTTATAAATTTGTAATACTTTAAATTAACGAACAGCACTCGTACATTATTTACAAACTTTATCCGTGAATAGTTTTGCACGCCACTACCAACTGTGTGGTTTATATTCAGGATAATTAGTGAAAAACACTGAATAAAAGAAGTCTCCACATATCCGTGTTTCGCATCCAAAATTTATATATGGTGGGTTTCTTTTAACCCAATGACTCCGCTAATTGAGGTGAAAATTAATTATTCTAGACACGAACCGGTTAATACACCACTGACAGTACATTGATTTATGGTTATACAGTACCCATTTGGAGTAACGGCACTTTGGTGAATTTCAATTTTATTCACCACACTTGAGAAAGTCACCACACTTTCCCAAAAAGTCACCACTCTAGAAACTCACCACACCTGACAAATTCACCACACTTTGCAAAAGCTCATTTTCATTATATTTTAGAAAAACATAATTTTGGGGGCGTGTATTCGGACCGACGACGCACGCGCACTCACTCCTTCCTCTCTTCTCTCTATCTCTCTCTCGCTCACCAACCAACCAAACAACACACACACACACACACCCTTACTACACTCGATCGTCACCAGCACACGCACCAACCACACAGCCTAGACACACACAACACACACGCATCCATCATCCCATCCCACCCACACAACAAACATTTTCTTGAAACAAATAAAAAATTTCATTTATATCAATCAAACACGAAAAAAGAATGTGCGAATTATTAAAAAGCTGCTTTTTTTTTTGAACGAACGAACAATCGAATTTTTTCCAACAACAGAGTTGCCATGACGGAGAAATTTTTTATGAACAACTAAAAATAGGAAAAAAATATAAAAAAAATATAATAATTAAATTCGTTTTTTTCTATTTTTTCAGAATTAATTTATTTATGTTTTTATTTAGTTTTTTTTGACAACAAAACCCAGAATCCTCCAAAAAATAACAACCCAGTTTTGGTTAGCAATACCAAACACGGCAACACTGGTTATTTTATTTTTCGTATTTTCAAAACATTTTCGGAGTGCGTCCGCCGTCCTAAAAAGAAAGAGAGAGAGAGAGCTTTTTTCCAAAGAAAGAAATTTATGATGTTCGAAAATTAAGAGAATCCATTTTAAGAGAAAATTTGTATTTTCAATAGAGAACGAATGCATGAAAGAAAGAAAGGAAAACGTTTGTTTGTTTGTATTTTTATTTTATTTTGTTTTTATGAAAGCAAATTTATTAGCCAGGAAATCTATAGGCAATCCTTACAAAACTAGGATAATATTCAGTATGGATGTACGTGTGTGTGTGCTTTTTGTATGTTCAAACCTATTTAAGATTGTATGCGTATAGATTAACGTGTGTGTGGTGTATAAAGTTTATAATTATAACATGTGTTGTTTCCATAACATCTTCAACATCAGATGTTTTTATTCGTGTTACTCCCTTCACAATCTCATCCATCCATCCAACTAACCATCTCCGTCCGGCACTTAAGAAGAAGATTATTTTAGTTTTTATAGCCAAAATCCTTTAACTCTCCTTAAGTGAATTGCTTTTTCTTTATAGTTTTTTTTGTATCTCACGCAAGTGTTTTGGATTTTAACTTCAAAATAAGGCCTCCTGTTTGCAAATACACACAACCAAGTGTACTCTACAGGGGATTCCTGAAATTTTAAACCAAACAGAAATGACATGGCAACAAACGAACGTACATAATGTATATATACATATAAAACAAAATTCTGAAATAAATTTTGTTAGAGAGACTGACTGGACTGACTGACTCAATGAAGAAGTTTAAAATTTTTAATCAATAGAAAGAAAAATACTTTCTTTGTAGGATTTCAACTGTTTTACAAACACTTTTTTACTGGCATATATATCTCTATCTATCTACTCTTCTAGACTGACTGTTCGTTTGTTTCGAACATTTTCAATACTTCTTTGGTCATTTGGACAAGAATGATAAAAAGAAAATCACCATAAGATAGGAAAATCAATTCATACGTTTGTTTATTCAACAGATAGATCCTAAAAGAAAAAATGGGGAAAAAAGTGTTCCCTTTTTAAAGGGATATGAGTGAGATGCCATGAAAAATAGTTGGACATTTTTTGGTACCCTCATCATTTGTGACATAAAATACGGGTCTAGGCTGAATATGCGTGCTGAAATGTTTTATTTTCCTGCCACCGTTTTCACGAAAAAATATGTGGAGGGAAGGAAACAAATGTTGTTTTAGCTTTGTAAGCAAAATACCAAATACATTTTATTGGAAGAAAAATTGGAAACAAAAATAAAATTTAAATTTAAATATTCACAGAAGCAAACAAGAGAGCACACTTTTAAGTTCAATTCTCATTGTGCAATAATGTATGTATGTATGTAGCTTATGAGTTGCCATTTTCCACATACGGGTATGGCTTCTTTTCCTATTCTCCTCCAGCGTATTTAGGTACGGACTAACGGTGAAGATCATAGTATGAGTGAGTTTTCCTGTTCTAACATGCATAGAATGAATAAAATTACCAAGTATTTATGAAAGTTAATAAATTTTAAATTTACTATCGGTTAAGCAGACTACACACAAGCCAGACATCTAAGGCATTATGAAACTTAGACCCACTCTACCTACTATCCTTATGCCTCAACCGAATAGTATACATGTAAAGTGGAATCCAATCCATAATTTCCATAGTTCCTAAGAAGTACTCTTTTCCAGTGACAAGGTGACGACAGTTACATGCAAGAAACTGAAACAAAATGTTACTGACGAGATATGGACAATGATTTCTGTAAAGGCTTAATTAAGATGTTCTCTTGATTTTTTGCAAACTAATATAATAAATATAATATAATTAATTGGGAAAAACATTTTGTCCTTATGAAGAGAATTTGGTTGAATTAGACGTGCAAACTCACAGATCACTCAGATTCATAGTAAAAACATTAGGGAATTGTTTCGGGATTAAATATGTGCTTTATGAGCCATAGTTCTAAGACGATACAAAGTTCTATGTAATCAGCATATTTTTTTTATGCCCATCGTCACTGTTTCTCTTGAATTAACCCGTATATGTATGCCCAAATTTTTTTTCTCGTGAAAGCATGGATTTTTTGTATTTATTGGAATCTATATGGTATACCACACAGCTGATCAATATCTTACCGTTTTAAAAATGGGGCGATAAGCGCATATGGGTTAAGAAGAGTAAGAGGCTAATGTTGTACTAAAGTCATTTTCTAGTAATTTTCGCATGGCGGAAACCAAAACAATCAATGCCCAATTGTAAATAGGACCCGACCTCTGTAATTGTGTCTTATATTGGATAGTTTTTCAAGACCGAACATTTCTTATGACAAAGAAAGTTTTAGGGACGCGGTGGATGTGAACTCGACCACTAACTAAGATCCTTTTAAGCCTCATCATACTTTATTGTAATATATAAGCTTGAAGCTCTAAAAATGTCTGCCAATTAACAAAAAATATGTTGAGTGCTTTCCAAAAATGAAGAAAGGGTGGTTATAGGATAGAAGTAGCAGCCAGATAGAAGTGTCCACCCCAAAGAACACGGATCAAGAAAAACAAACAAACATTCTTATGCATGAACACATTATTTATTACAATACATATATGAAGTAGCAGTTAGAGGCATAAACAAATCAAAGAGAAACGCTTTGCTGGTGTACTTGCTAACAACAAAACAATTACCAATAATCCTGTTATGTGGTATACAAATGTATATGTACATCCATACCATATGTGTATATGTAGTATTTATAACAATCAGCGATAAAAGGAATACAGGAAAAGAAGAAAAAAAATTAAAAACAAATCATCATCAGTCCGTGTTGCCTGTCGGTCGGTCTTCTCTTTGATTCACCGTGTTCTTACATCTACCGCTGTAGATATGAAAAACATACACTAACACACACACACAATTAATAGTCATTAGTGTTGTCGGGTTTGGCGCTGAGTGTGTGTGTGTGTTCAGGCGGACTTTCTAACTTGCAGCTGATAATTGACCGATAATTAGTGCAGAAAAAAATGAAAATGCCTGTCTTATTACAATAACACGCATACACTTGCACCCGCATACTTTTTGTTAAATAAAAACAAAATGAGAGAGAGAGTGAGAGAGAGAGAGAGAGCGAAAGAGAGATTGACGGTGTATTATGTACGTATGGATGTGGGTAAAAATATGTCCCGCACAGTACGTCGTGTATCAGCAGAAGGAGAGACGAGAAAAATGTAAAGCTAACGAAAATTGTTACAAATTAAGATCTTAAAATGAAATGAGATTTTAAATACGTCGGCAACATTTGGCTGTGATGCCAAAAATTAAATGATACTTTTACGTATACATACGTATAGAACGAGTAAAAAGGCAATAACTACAATCAAACATACATACATATGTACATACATATGTACATACATATATACGTACATATAAATAGTAAATGATATTTAGTTTTTACTCAACTCAACCATACAATGGTAGTTACCAGCAGCAGCACTACCAATACATTTGCACAGGACCACCCATGAGCCACGAACAAAAGTGAGTATAGCTCAGAGTAGCGAACACGTATTTAATGGATTAAGTCAACAATTTACAATAACAACTCTGGATTAATTCCTTTAAAAACCTTTTAAAATATTTGACTACTTCCGTCTATTGCATTTTATATTTCTTCTTTCACTCTTGCCCTGTCCTGTCCTGTCCTGTCCCGTCCTGTTTTGTTCTGTTCTATTGTATCCTCTCTTTTATACACTTTTCCGTTTAACGTTTAACGTTTAATCTTCAATAATTAATTGATAAATTTAAACGTACACACAATCACAAACATACACATACACATACATACATACTAGCTTAGTAATTCACTATAACTGTCTACAATATGTATGTGCATAGTGTTGAGGAGTGCAGATGTGTAAGCGTGAATGTGAGCGAATGAATGTGTGATTTTTATGTGACATGCAGTAAATGGTTAATCAAAAGTATAAATATTTTCTTTCTCTCTTTTCAAAAACTATTTTTGTTCGCTCGTTTGTTCGTTCGTTCGCTTAATTTTTTTCCTTTTGTTTTTTTGTTTTCTGTTTTGGTTTTTTCATTCTATTAATAAATTGGTTCGAGAGAGAGAATATCGAAAATATGGAACATCAACAACCGTATGTGTTTATGTGTATATGTACAATATACATATCTAGATATGAGTGTGTAAGTGTGTGTGCAGTCCTGTTTAGTTGGTTGGTTTCTGTTTTTCATAAATTTTGTTGCACTGCATAAAAGCTTCATGGTTTATTATTACAACACTGTTTCCATTTCCCAAGAGATATTATACCGTTGGTGCAGCAATACAGGATGACTACTTTGTGCAGCACGAAGCTAAATATACATATTTGGAGGCCTTTTATTGCAATACGTGTTTCTAATTGTTAAACAAATTTTAAATACATCAGTCGATATTTCATTCCGCATACGTTACACTACACGACTGCATTATCATTGAATTGAAGAAACTTTGAATGGAATAACAACAGTAGTATGGATGCCAGAGAGGGTAGATCGATTTAACTTATCTGCTATCCTTGATGATAAAGTTGATCTTTCTCAGTTTGGTGACTGAGAGCTTCGTGATCTTCAGTAGCAGACAGCAATCGAATCTCTTCATTCATTGCCTCGGGAGCAGAGTAAAGATTAAACCCACGACCTAGCACAACTGATAAGACAGATAATCATACTATCAGTTAGCCTAGCGGTAATTTCATTAACAATGCTGTAACTTGTAAAATTATTGGCAATTATTTATTGTATTCATGGAAATGGTGTAACTTCTAAATGAAACAAAAAAAAAAGTGTAAAAATAAAATCTATAATCCAAAAAGTGTAAAATCTATATTGCATGCCATCCCTTGCATAAGCAAAAATTGTTTCACATACATGATCGTAAATATATTTATAAATACATATATGTACATACATACATACATATATAGCAATTACAGCCAGATACATATTCACACACACTTATAGAAATAGAAACATGACTACTTTCACACATACATATATATATATGTATGTACATACGTACGTAAAAAGTTAACAATTTTTCGCAACTATTCAAATAAATCACTGGCAATTTTTTGTTGTTTTTTTTTGTTTTCTATGAACAATTTTCGTTCATTTTCGTTTTACTCCTCCCTTTCCATTTTTTTACGTTTATTGTAGGGTCTAAGTGCATGAAGGCAGTAGTTGGCATCCAGTGTTTGCCAGTGTATGTGTGTGTGTGTCATACATACAATCACATGCATACATATACAGTATTGGTCAAACAGCAATGCAATGCCATTCATACCATGTGATATGGAAAATTTAATGAAATTTTTATTGAGATATTGAAGACCCAGTTATATATCGTCTGACTCTCAACAATGATTTCCTTTTCCCTCATTTTTTTTTAGTTTAACGTTGCAAAAAGTAAAAAACCCACCTAAAAGTAGGGAGAATATAATAGAAAAAGAAAAATTTTATGATGAATTTTTTTAAACGGTTTTTTTTGTTATAACGGATTAATAATAACGGATAAATATTGTGTATGCATAAAGATTATTGGCAGTCGTTATTCTTTGTCGCTTTTGTTCTGTTTAGGAACTTAACAAGGATTTGCTGCTGCATAGATTATGGGGTACCGTTGGCGTTTACATATGATATGATATGAGGAAACAGAAAAAATGATTGTATTATTGATTAAAATAAATAGTTACGAAAGACATTTCTGCTTCTGTTTGATTTTTTGTCAATTATTTATAATAAATTGAGTTAAAATAAAATAGTGATAGAGAAAATAGTCTTTTGAATTGATGAGATAGGCATTAAATTGATAGGTAAGCATATTCCACGAAATTTTTTTCAAGAAGGTTTCTTTTTGTTTTTTTTTTCGTAGAATGCTTAAATCTCTGATTTCTCTTTTGGATTTTTCTTTTAAAAGAAGGCAATAATCAGAAGATGCAAATCTAGTAAATGTGTAAAATGTATTGACTACAGGCATATATTTTGTAATGATACCCTGCACATAGCTCCAAGTTTATATTATTCTTACTGCCCGTAATATTTTTTGGACAAGTTCCACAATAAGCGAAGCAAAGACTTGACGCTTCATTTAAGTTGCTGTTGTATTTCATGAGTTAGTTTTAATTCTCGTTATGCCACTTTTGGTTTAGAAATCAGCACTATTGTCATTTCCGATCGATGATCATGCCATTAAGGTTCTTCTGTTTACAAGTAAAGAAGTTTTTTTACAAGCATTGATGCACAAGCACCTTTGCATACACTTAGAAGTCTGAAGTGCGGTTTTTATCATTTTATTTTTTTTTTTGGATCAGATTCCGCTTATCACTTGACATTGCTAATATGATATGTACATTAAATTTGCGAACATTTGTCATCTTTGTGGCTTATTTATGTACAAATGAAGGTGCTATAAAGTGTGAAAAGATTAACACACCTACAGTTTTCTATTGGCTTAACAATATAAAAAAAAAATTTTCTTCAAAGGTCATACGTTAAACACTTTGTTTTTAATTACAAAACAAAAGTTTGATGTCTCTAAAAGTAATTAAATTTCGTAGAATTACGTCTAGTGGCAATTCCTTTCATTCTATACGTATAAAGATATTTAAATTTATCGTCCTTAAATTATTATTACAGAGTTCTTTTAGTAAATCTCTTCTCTTGAATATGTTTGTAGTAATATGCGTAAATAAAAAAGGTTTATTTTTCCTTTTTTTTTTTTGTTATCATTCTATTATTTGTTTAACCTTTTAAAATAAAACAGAAAAATTTTTGAAGCAACAAAGACAACGAAGGTAAGAAAGAAATATGTATGTATGCATGTGGCATCGCTCAGCCATGCCAAGCTACTGATTTAAATGTTGTTTGTAAAATATTGTATTTTATTTCCAAGTAAAAAATCATTACAATCAAGAGAATTCTTATGTCAGCTTTTGTATTCGTTTCCAGAAAATCTCAAAAAATATTTCATTATGATCGCCATCATCATTATCCTCATACTGATACTCATTCCCATCGTTTTCGTCTTCGTCTTCGTCATCGTCATCGTCCTCATAAATAAATAAAATTTTTCCGGGTTTTGATGTTTTGCTCGTATGATTTCATTACATTTTGTTTTTACTCTCATTTCATTTGAAGATGTCAAATCTATTTTATGTTTTCTTACCAACAACAACAACAGCAACAATTATAACAACAAACAGGAAGAAAAAAAATCCAAACAATTTAATAAAAACCATAATTTTGGAAAATGTTGAAATCTTTTATACAAAACACAACAGAAAACAGAACCATCACTTAAATGTACACATATACACGTACACACATACATATCACGTTATGTATAATATTTATTTATTTTGTTGTTGTGTTGTTGAGTATTATTGTTAAGAAAAAGAAATAAAATAAAATGTTGCAAAAGTTTTTTGTGTTGCCAGCAACATGTTGCATAAGAACAATTACTTAACATTTACTATGAGTATTATTATTATTATTATTATTATTACTCTTGTTTTTGTTTTTATTTCCATTTCCATTATGAAAATACTATTTTATGTTCAGGTTTTTTGTTGTTATTGTTGTTTGTATTGTACTTTACCAAATAAAATTACAGTGTGTGTGTGTGTAAGAAGAGAACACATTCGGGATGAAGCAGAAGAACGGTAAGGAGAGATTTGAGAAGTATAAACTTTTATTAGTTACGGTTTGTAAATTATTTGTAGAGTTTTTCCGTAAACGAAATGTAAATAAAAAAAAACAAAAACACACACATACACATACACACTTGAGTAATATTTTTCAACAATTTTTTTTTTGGTTCTGTTTCTCATTGTTTTGTTGTTATTGTTCGTGAATTAATATTTGTGTTAAACTTTTATATTTCAGGTTGAATTAATTTAAATTTTATATGCAATTTCTTTCGAAATATTATAAAACATGTACAAGTACATAATCATTAGTGTATTGTTGCTATTTTTATATTTCCGTTTTTCCGTTACGTCACAACGGTGACATACGAAAGTTAATATCATTTTGATGGTCTACAATTCAAAGTTTTCAATGTGGACTATTACTCTCTTTGTAAGTAGAGCTAAAGCAATTGTTGTCATTAAAACAGAAATGTTTTGTTCTTTCAAATATAAATCATATTAATTGTCCGGTGTGTTGGCGGAACTACAAGGTTTTGCTAAAGCGTAGTCAGGTCGAAAAAAGTGATTTCGAGTGCACCTGGACGCTTTGTATTAATTGTATCGAAATTAATTCGAAGACATACATTAGACATTATCGATCTTTAAGATTTCAATTCTATGTATTTCTTTATTTCGATCCGTAAGAAAACTATTAAAGAAAATAGTGCGGTATGCGGCTAGACTAACGAAATACAAATTTTCCAATTTTTTTTTTTTAAATTATAAAATTCAATGCGAGAAACTTCAACATGTTAAAACACTCTAAACTTTGTTCAAATCACAATGAGTGTTATATTCTACATTATACGAGTATTAGAGTTTCTAAGAAGGAAAGCCTGCAAAATGGGTGTTAATTATGTCACAACTTTCTAGTGGCTATTGATCATTTATTTTGCTGTTTCCAAAAGCCAGCTTTTGTCTCATGCAGATTTGCAGAATTGTAAAATGTCCTCTCCATGTACACGTACAAATTCACCTTTCACCATCTTTCAGTTTTGTAAGTCTTTACACTAAGCAACATCTGTAGCATTGTAAGAAATAGGTAAAAAATATGTCATAACATTTTAACTACTCCTCTGATCTTTGTTGCGAACTTACTTTCATGACTAGAAAACCATCTGGTGTGTGAAGAAGTATTGCATCATTTAAGTAAGTATGTACAGCTATGGACATTAAATTAGCACAAAACTTCGTCATAAAAATAATCATATTTTTTATAGTATTTTAGGTCTACCCATAAAAAAATTTAAACATAGGAACTTAAAATACATATTCTTCTTTAAAAAGAAACAAAAATTTTGACGATATTGCCAGTCGTCTGCTCATTAAGGCCTGAAACGTATCAAACGCCAGATTTTAGCTGGACAGTAAAATAGCACAAATTAAAATTTCTGGAATAAAAATGGTGTGCTTTAATAAATAGTAAAAATATTAATGTTTTCAGCTTATTTGATTAATATTTAGTAGAGTAGCCTCTATTTTAAAGCGCCGCGTAGCATCTACGGAACAATGTTCTTCGTGAAAGTTCTTTGGGAATCGAGTCCAAGCGTTCCGTATTCCAATGCTCAAATCGTCCAAATTTTTGTACTTTTGTTGAGCAATTGTACATTTCACATCGTTCTAGGGGGTTTTCAATCGAGTTTAAGTCAAAACTTTGCGATGGCTAGTCTAAAACGGGAATGTGCTCTTCATAAAATCAATCCTTTGCCTGCTTAGATGTGTGTTTGGGGCCACTATCTTTCATAAATATGAATAAAACTGGCATGTATTTAAAAGCTTATGGTTCCATTTTGTTCTTTATATTGTCCAAATACTGATAACAGTCCATTTTTTCATTAATTTTTACAATGGGACTTACACCATGCCTTGTAAGCGCTCCCCGCACCATTGTGTTTCCTCGAACATGCGTTATGGTCCTTTGATCATAGCGTGGATTGAATGTCTGACATTTTGGCCAACGTACAACCACTCTACCATCCGGTCCCATACGATTTACCTTTGTTTCATCACTCCAAAATATTTTTTCCAGAATGAGAGGTCCTTAGCATTGTGGGTGCGAGCAAACGTTAAACGCTTGAGTATATTTTTCTTTTGGTAGAAGTGGCTTCTTTCGGCAAGAGCGTCCAAAGAGCTTTTTGTGATTAAGACGTCTTTATAGGAGCCTGTCCTATAAATTTAATCTGAATTGGGAGTTAATTTCGTTCAAAATATCGCGTGACGACATGAGAAGCTCCTTCTTTGACTTCCGGACAATAGCACGACCAACGATTTCGGTTTGTTTTCTTGAGACGTGGCCTTCAATTTTTGCTTTCTGCGATATTATTCTGTTTGGTTTAAAGGAAATGATGACGTTATAAATCATTTTTCGCTAGTAATTCGAAATTTCGGCAATTTCAGCCAGCTTTTTCCCATCATGCCACAAGTTAACGATAATGCGCTTCTCCTCTGGTGAGTAATCTTTTCCACGTACCATTTTTTTCAAAAATTACTTTAAATGCCACAAAATTTAAAGAATATGCCGTAAAAATAAAAATACTCGAACAAAACTTGTACCTAAAACACTTTTATTCACGTTGTGCTAATTTACTGTCCAGCTCGAATTTAGGTACCGATACAAATTAGCAGTCAAAACAAAAAATATATACGATAATGACAATATTTTTTGGTTAACAACAGCTAGATGTCATCGTGCAACATTGGAGATCAAAACAATTGGCCTAATTACGATATAAATGAGAAAAAAATCACAATCAAAGTATATATGGATTTTGTGCTAATTTAATGTCCATGGCTGTATATGTAATGCTTAGTTTCTGTAAATCCTGTACAATTTACGGTTTACACCACAAACTTTGAGTTTAGGGTTACAACCAGAGATCAGCAATGAATCGTTGTTTCGCTACTCATAAGCACTCTTGAAATTTTGAATATAAGTGAGCCAACAATATTGAAATTTAACTACTCTGATTCATTCGATCGTACTCACTACAATGTTGATTTATATGTACAGGTTGCAAACTCAACAATTCGAAATATGTTTGATTCATAAGCCTATTCATTGAGATTCATAACTTTTTGAAAAATACTTATAATACTTATAAATTAATCGATTGAGTGACTCGAATCATTCACTAAAATTTAGAGTGTTAGTTGTTGGATTAAAAAAAATAAGAAAACCAAGCAAAATAGACAGAGCAGCAAGCAGAGCAAACATACAACTTTCACGTGAGTATTTTAGTGTTCGTACGCAACTCATACTTATTTGAATCAATAACTTCATACGTGTTGTTAAGTACTTCAAACTTTGAATAAGAGTAGAGTAGATGATATTAAAATAAGTATGAATGCGTATAAGTATCAGGAATTATGAGTATGATTCGATTCTACTCATCTTTTTAAATCCTCATAGCTGATCTCTGGTTACAACAGCACTATAGTTGTTTGAGTATCTTTTAATTTCGATTAATTTTTTACATTTCTTAAAGTATTTTATACCTTTGCCTTTCGGTACAAGATTCTTTTCATTCTCACTCTTATAATCTAAACGTGTATTGTTTGGTCTGACTTGATTTTCTTTCAACTTAAAATAACGTGGCATAATTATCGTTTGCTGTGTTTCGGCATTTAGATCTCATCAACGAAATTCAAATATTTTTATGGAGAGAAGGAATTCTTTCAATACAACGCGGTTGGGATAATCGCTAATTAGTGAATTCAATAATGAAAAAAACCATTCATTCAACAATTTGGAACAATTTACCACACTGAAATGAATTTAAATGAAACGAAAAGAAAATCTTTTTGAAAAATCATTTATTATTTGCATTTCTGGTGTTGAATTTAAATTACAAATGAGAATATAATGATGACTTTATCAAATCTTTACAGCGGGGAATCGGGGAAAAACGGAAAAGCACAAAAATTAATAAAAAAAAGGAAAAATCCAGAAAAAGAGTTCAAAGAAGCAAAAAAAACAGAAAAAAAAACAAAAAAAGGATAACAGAATAAACCCAACAAAACCGTATCCATTCTCACAGTTCGATTTAAATAAATAAATTTGAAACATTTATTACACCATTTGCCACGATGAAGTACATGGAATTATTCCTGAGGAGAGGGTGAAATAAATTTGTCAAATAAAAAAAAAACCAACAAAAAAAAAAAATTGAAATGAAATAAAAATAATAAAAGTGATCAACGCGTTGAAAATGAAGAGGAGCGCACCATGACAAATAAGTTTTTTCCCCATTTTTCAGCTTTTGTTACTTGAGGACATCTTTTTTTTTGATTGTTTGTTTTCCGTTGAGATACAGGAATTTCGTTGTATTAACGTTGAATTGCTGAGAAAGAACAAAAGAATGTGGGAGGCAAATGATGTCTTCTTATACGGTACATGTACATATAATCATCGGTCTTAAGATTTCAGAAACCAACAAATGCTGCATGAAAATCATTCATAATAATAAATGGAATGAGAAATAAGAAAAACAGGAAAAACAGCAACAACAGCAACAGTAAGGTTGCAATAGAAATGAAAGATAATCAAAATCAGAAGACGAAAACGAAGACGAAGAACACTATGAATAAAGAAAAACAACAACAACTGAAAATGTAACATAAAAAGAAAACCCTTTTTTCCTTTTATTTACAAATCGATGAATAAATTATAAATTCCGTCCTTTAAGGAACCCCTTACTCGCTATAACGAATATGAGAACATTGACAGTGAAAGAGAACCCAATCAGTCAAGTTGTCAATTAAAAGAAATTTTTATAAATATTTGATTCCTTTTAATTCTAAACTATTGTATTTTGTTTTGTCGTATTTAAAAGGAACGAAATTCGCGATATTCCTCTTACCTTGATTAAAGGCTTATTGAAATCCATCACTGGTTCTACGTAACTTCTTAAACAACGCCCGATTCTCATGTACAGTTCGAGAATTATCAATATTTTGGATTACCACTAAGACTTTATAGTTAGTTACTTACAATGATGGAATATTGAAATTGACAACACTTTGATACTCAGGCCCAAAAGAAATCAAATCAAATTCAAAGCAAGCACCACTAGCAAAGGTTTCCAAGATAAATTTGAATATTTGTAAATTTTTTTTGGTTGCCCTGTGTGATTAGCTCAACATAACTGTGTTTTTTTAATTTAGTCTAGCATAACCATCTCGTAAGAATACGTTACTAGTAGTGTAGAGGTTGTAAGCACCTTTTTGCATGATCACATAATTCAATTCAGAGTTATACTGAGACATAAAAGATGATTGGCTGTAGAGCGCCACAGTACCTTATCAATCATTTACGTTTCAGCCTTTGTACAATATTGAAGGTAGAATTTTGAACTGGTCCTATCTACTGGCGACATTTCTATTAGTCTGGAAGATATTTTGCCGTCAGATTAACTTGACGCCAACGGTTTCGTAGATTTCAATCAGAGACAGCAACGTGTATTCAAAAAGATGTGTACATTCGAATCATACTCATAATTTTTGACTCTTATACGCATTCATACTTATTATTAATTATAATTTAATTTGTATATTTTTATATGTATGAATATGTTCATAATTACACACATATGTACATACAAAACAAGCACATGTTAATAACTAAGCTTAGCAAAAATTATTTATTAAAAAATCTGTTATTTTTTCTGTTGCTTTTTTTCCAAACTTTGCAACAGAGCTTTCTTGCATTGAAGTCATTTTGATCTAGGCATTCATTTTCAGCCCATTCTAACGCTTTTTTAAACACTGCTACGGCTTCATTTGCATCAACTTTTTTGGCAGGAATTTCCAGTTCAAGATCATCTTCAGTTTCTGCTTCCACTTCTGTCTCAAAATTTAAATAAATATGCAAGCACATGTACTAACACATACTTATATATGTACACCTAAATTGGGGATTCCCGCAACTAATAAATACAGAATTTTAACGTTTCAAATAAAAAAAATTCTGTTCCAATTGTAGGGCTTTTTACATTTGTTCATCTTTTAGAGTAGTCAATGAAGCAAAAAAAATGTTCACATTAAGCGGTGTTCATATAATGCGGTGTTCACATTAGCGCGCGTGCACTGTAGTTAAATTTCAATATTCTTGACTCACTTGTATTAAAAATTTCATGAGTGCTTATGAATAGCGAAAAAACGATTCATTGCTGATCTCTAAAATTTCAATATTGGCCTAATAATTTTTCTACAACTGAAAACTGTAGACTTCTCGGTTATTTACTCAACTTTAATTCAACGGTCAATTGGGTATTTCGTTACCCAGTTCAACTAAATAACAACAAATACATGCGCCAACTTATATTTGCATATTTACTTATATATTGTAGTTGTTGTTGCTGTTGTTATAATTTTAAAAAGAATGTTCATCATACGGCAAACACATATTGAATCGAACCGAAAGAAGAAGAAAAAAAAATAATAAAAAACAATGAAATCCTCTTTCACTAATTTTTAAAACCATAAATCTTTTTTATGCATTATTAAGCAAAAAAGTATTGGAATTATTAATATTACGTATATCTAAATCTTGTTGTTACTTTTGTTCATTTCTTTTCTTCTCTTCGGATTTTTTTTTTTTTTGTTATTGGAAAGGCAATATTTTTCAATTATTTAAAAACAATTGACAGCAAAATGTTTAAGTTGAACAGCCGCGAAAATGAACAAATAAATGAAATTCAATAAAAATTTCAAATAAGGCAGGCGAGAAACAGAATGTAAAGGGTGGCAAAGAGAGACCGACAGAAGGACAGAGAGAGAGAGAGAAAGAGAGAGTTAGTGAACCCGAAAAATTTTGTAATAAAAAAACGTTAAACAAATACGCACAGCCACACACACACTACTCTCTTGCCTTGTGTCTTTTAGAAGTGCAGCACACCACTAACGCACACATACACATACATATATAAGCAAATATTTTATGAAAAAGGATTCAATATAATATTGAACCTTTTCATAGCAGAGATAGATAGATTTATGGGAAAAATATTGTATTATTCGCTTAAAACACACACAGCCATACACGCACACACAGGCACACAGTCTATTAAACATAAATTTTAAGTGCTTTCAAGGATTATTTTTCTTAAGCAGGATAGTAGGAGAGTAGTAGAGGCAAGGTAAGGTGGTAAGGAGTCGTGTTTGTTGGTCTACTTTTTAATAACAAAACGTCTTATAAGTTTTAATGAAAAACAAAAAAACAAAAATTAAAATAAAAATAAAAACAACTCCAACAAATAAAGAGTAATTTTTTTCGTTTTATTAAAATCTTACAAATGAATTTTCTTGAATATTTATAAAAATAACAACAACAACAACAATAACTGTACCGTCAACGGCAAAATAAAAAAAGAGAAAACCAAAAGCTCTTGGCAAATAAAGAAGTTATAATTTGTAAAATCTCTTTCTCCGCACCTTGCCTCACAATGGTGGTAACCGTTAAAGATGAATGCGAAGGAGTAAACTGAGAAAAACAGATAAAAAAAACGAGGACAATGTTGATAATAATGATGTTTAAAAAATAATGAATTTGATCGCTTCTTGATGATGGTAATGTTTTAGGCATTTTCGTTATGAAAACTTTCAACAGCATGTATAGCAAACAGCAGGATGTTGTTGATAGGCAAGGATAATAATCTTTTCGTAGTTGTTAGATTTGTTGATGATTATTTAAAACTTGCTTATTTAATAAACACAAACACCAATAAAGTTTTGTTTTAAAATGTTCTCAGCTATAATCTTCAACCACTCGTACTCAATCACTATACCTGCAAAGGTATACGTTACGGATTTGTTATGATTTTGTAACATTGAACAACATTGTTCATATTCACCATTCCATATTTTGAAAAAAGAGGGATTTGAACATTGTGGTATAAGATGAATGTCAATTGGATCTTGATCTTGTTCGTTTTTTGGATTAAAATCGATCTTAGCTTTATACAAGCAATGCAATTTTGCTCAATTTTGATATTTGTGTAGCTCTTAAACATGTTTTCCATGCGACAATTTCCTGTCACATTCCAGGAATTTTGATCTAACCTACTTTGAAGGTAAAATGCTATGAACACAATCAGCCGACTCTGCTTTTTAAGTGAATACTATTTACTTTACGTCATGTGTGGCTTTTACTTTTTACCATATATGCATATTAGTCGTAGTCTAGTCTAGACGAAATATTGCGAGGTCCTACCTCTCCTACAAAATCATGAAAAAAAAACAAATGTATAGTCTTCCGGCTTAGTCCAGCTTATTGCTATGACAAATTATTCAATTTAGCCGTACGGAGACTATGTGGGAATGAAATGCTAAGCCGTAATTCTTACTGAAAGACAGCATTAGAAAATACCCTAACGTCTGTACTTATGTACATACATATATTCATAGAAAAAAAATAAAATGTACAAAATATCAATCGATTAATTTTATCGATCGTTTAATGCGGGACGAATAAACGTAACGTCATTGATACATGAAACTGCGTCTGTTTAATTGCAGAAACCTCTTCCACAACTCGAAGAGGATAATACATCTAAACGAAAGGCCAGGCATTTCAAATTAACACAAAACAATATACATGCTGAGTGTAGTGTCAAATGTGGTCGTTATTGACCACCATAAGTTATTGTTTAACCTACAAAGTAACAGCAATCACAGCAGAATTAAAATTAAGAACATGAGTTGCAAAAAAAAAAAAAAGAAAAAAATCGCCTATTCTCATTACATTTTAGCCAAGTTGAAACAAATTTTGGGGCAACAATATAGTCTCTGATATACTTGTGTTCTTCTGTGTTTACTTTTGTTGTTTTTATTTGTCTGTATGTCACTTGGTGTGTAAGTTATGACTACCCAGCGATGTACAGAAATCCACTTTCGGCACAAAAACACACCGGATAAATTTTACTTGAGAGACAATCTTAATAAAAATACCTCTGAGGCATTCAGTGTCTTCCGTAACCCTGTATACTACATCCATAGCGTGTGTGTAAGTGTAACATGTGTCTGTGTATAAAAGTACTAGGTATAAATTACGAAGTACGTACACAACAATAACAACAGCAACAATAATATGCCAGTGTACGTACTTTAGACGCTGAGTATTTAAACAACTTGCTGCTATTGATGCTGTTATTGTTACTTTTCTTGGCTCGCTCTGGCTTAAGACATTAAAAATATTCTTTCTTTTGTTTTTTGTTTGTTGTTGTTGTTTGTTTGATTTGTAAATGTTGATGTAAATGTAGGCGTATGTATGTATTTATACCTTCAATATATATGTTTGATGTCTTGTTGCAGCTGTAGTTTGTATTTGTACTTGTATTTGTTTTATGATTATCATTTTCATTTTCATTTTTGCCATTGTAATCGTTTCACTGTTATTGGTTCATTTCGCATTTCGCGTGAAAACTTGCCAGATTAAAATGTAATGATGTGTGTGTTTGTGTGTTCTTAAGTATTGTTAGGAAGAGAAGCCGCCAAGAAAGCTGCTACAATTTGTTTTGTAACAAATTGTCCTCAATACGCTTTTGAACCCTTTTAATGTATTTGTTTAACAAATACAAACGAATAGCATAACCAACTTTAGAAGACTAAGAAAGAAAAAAATTATCATCACATTTTATTTTGTTTAACTTGAATTATTGCTTTTGAGGCTTTAGACATGACAACAATGATGATGATGGAAACAATTTCGTGGAATAACAAAATATTTCAACTCTCCCAAGTATGTAGTTATCGGTGAAGAGTGAATAACTGATTAAGTGGTCCTGTAGACAGATGGATGGATGGCAGTGCGGTTGGATAAATAGCTGAATGTCTCATTTTAATTTCATTACACACTTAGGAATTTAAAGTTTGGAAGAGTTTGAATTGCTCAGCCTATGGTGTGGTCTGGTTAATAGGTAATCGAAAAATTAATTGATTTTGTATACAATTTGCCAAAAAAAAAATATCATTTCACAGCCATCTTGTTAATGTAAACAAACTATGGCATACAGTTAAAAGCGTTAAAAGCATTTTAATAAAAAAATATATCATGATATAGGAAATGACGCATAATTTTATTCACTAAATAAAGTTATATTTTGGAATTGAACGTTATAGAGTGTTGTGGGTATTGGAATATTAAGAATGGCGTGAGTATGGTTTCGGTTTATACGAAAGCTGGTGAATTTATTGAAACCTGTTTGACAATACCCCACTCAAGTTGTGGTATTAATTCGACGTATAAATTAAAACTTTTCATGGCAATTTTAATTTACTCTCAGAGTTTTTGCCAGAAATCTGCTGAGAGGAAGTCATCGAAAAAATATTTTTCTTCATATTTTTGTTTTGATGTCTGACCTGGTATTTGAACCGTGGCCTTACGTTTAAAAAGCCAACACACTACCTACTAGGCTTTACCACCACTTCACGACTTGTCCACCTACTGCTGCTGTAAATCAAGTTTAATTTAATTTGAATTTAAGGTTCCTATGACAACATCTAATAGTAATCTCTTATTGGTTTTTCTGACCACACTCAATAATTTTCTGAATTTTTGTATTCTTTTTTCTTTCTTCGCTTAATTTCCATCCAAAATCCATTGGAAGCTATTAATTTGGTTTTATAGACGAAAAGAATACATAGCAAAGGAATATTTCTATGATCTGCTTTTAATATTATAATTTTTTTCTCTTTGCTTCAGTTCATTTTTTTTTCAAATATTGCCATGGGGATTTCTTATTATCACGCGTATAAAAGAGAAACTTTTAATGTGAACACAATTCTTTTCCTTTTTTTTCGTTTACAGTTTTTACATGAAACAAAAATGAAAACTTTAAGAAGTTAAGGTTCATTCACTGCGACTTGCTTGTTTCGTTGTAAAGCGTTTTTGTTTTCTTGGCGCGTGTGTGCAACTTTCATACAATGTTGGGCTTAAACGGTAATATGCAAGTTTTTTTCACTTTGTATTCATGTATGTAACGTATAAAAAAGTGATTTTTCTTTAAAACGATGTATTAGTTATATGCGTATAAAATATATCTTCACTTCATCTACATACGTACATACATACATACATATGTACATACGGGAAGCCACAAAAAAATGTTAACAAATCGAAGTGTGTGTGTAATTTCGAGATTATAATGGAATGAATATGAATGAACGTTACAAAGTGCTGTTGTTTGTTTGGTTTTTTTCCTTTGTGTCTACTCAATAGATGTGTGGTGGTTGGTAAGTGACATAGAAAGATTCTTATCAGACTTTTAAGTCAACTTGTTTTGGTTAATGTAGTGTCGATTAATCGTCGCAGCTCTGATCGGCAGGCAAAAAAAAATGCAAAAGATGTTAATTGGAGTGTTAAAAAACGCTCCATTTAGAAATGAAAAAAAAAAATTAAAAAAAGAATGAAGACTCCCTCTATTGTTTCTGATTTTTTCCAAGCTCACCATTTGTACGATACTTTAGCAGAAATTGGAGGTTGTTGCCTTAACAACAACCAACAGGTGTTCAAAACATCTCTTGAAAATTTAAAAATCTTTTACAATTTTTCATTCCCAACCCAACATTTAATTGAAGCATAAACTTTCACTCAAATCCGAAGGCTTTCTATGATAATCTGCAGTAAAGGGCAGTACCACAGTATTGAAGCTCCAATAAATCCGTTTATTTCAAAATAGACTGATTGAATAACAATGGGCACACAATGAGAACTGGATCATAGATTTTCATGCTCAGGATATCAATCTTTTGAATATATATACATGGAGATAGAGAGAATATCTCTTCAATTTAAAAAAGAAATGATTGATTTTCATGTGTTGTCATCACTTCACTGATTTAAATACATAGAGAATTTACTTATTTTATTCCTTGAAATACAACACCCCAATTCAATTGATTACACGATCCGTTTACAACTACTCGCTGGCAACATTACTTCTCGTCCTTTTGTCACCCTATTTATCTTATTTTCAGTGTGGCAACTTCTAGAACCTTACTCTTGATTTGTTATTGTTAGCCTTTTCCTTCGAATATTTTGTACTAGTTATATTACTGCTATCATACGATCAATTTGTACTGCCCTCAATCTATATATTTGTTTGCCTTTTTCTCTAGAATAAACACTCCAGTGAAATATGAGAAGAAAACTAATTATTCCAATATTGTGCATATGGTGCATGCATAGAAATTAGATATTTTAATTATTTAAACTATTTTGTAGAATAGAAAATATGTGACATCGAAATTTCTTTGATTGTTGACTACAAATCGTAATTAAAATAGTCACACTTTATGGAAGGCCATTCGGTTTAAGAAAAATGCTTGGAATTCAAGCAGTTGACCCAATCTAAGGAAATCAAATAAATATATTCAAAGCACATAAACATAACAAATTAATTTGAAATAATAAAAGCAATTAATCGTAAGAGACACCGAAAGAGAGAGAGAGAGAGAGAGAGAGAGCACAATTCAATTTATTACTCCCGAAAGAGATTGTTGCGGAGAAAATGAAGCTTTTTCGATAACAGATACCATAAACGCAAAAACAATTATATTCAACCACATTGTTGTTGTTTCTATAGATGTTGAATTGAACACATTGTAGATTTTCTTTAAATTTTCCTAAAAAGATAAATATTTTCAGATACTTTTCACTAAAAAGAGAAAGAGGGAGCATGCGCCTTTGAGCACCCGGTAAATGTTGCACATGTTTTTCGGTTGCCAGAAAAAAAACCGTTGTTCTCTCATTCAACAAAATAAAGCATACTTTCTAGGTTTGTTTTGTGTAGGGAAAATGCAGCATAATTTTCGGAGCTATTGAAAGAGAGAAGGAGAAAGAGACAGAGAGAGAAAGTTTTATATTGTCGTTGTTTCAGTGTTATTTTATTTGCAAGTTCGAAAAATAGGCCGTGATGCTCTTTATTTTTATTCTGGTTTTACAATTTTCTTTTCACGATTTTCATTTTTCGAGCTCAGCATCTTTATTTCGAATTCATTCATTTCATTTTATTTCATTACACTTAAACGAAGTCTGTCGTTACTTTCTGTATGTTGCAAAGATAGGCAGGCAACTAGTTTTATTTAAACTGTTGCCCTTTCAGCACACCAGCAAAATTTTAACGTTCATTTGTACGCCTTTCTTTAAGAGACGCATAGAGAGCAAAGACAGTTTATCACAAAGAAATTTTTTTGTTTTGTTTAAAATTTATCACAAAATGAAAACCCAAATACCAGAACGGCATGACTGACTGCATGAAGTTTTTAGTGGTTGTGGTTGTGATGACAAGTTAAAGTTACAGAATTCAATTATGTGCTTGAAGAGTGGAAAGTGCTTCTGAAAATAGGAAAAAAATAGCCAACAAAAAATAAATACAACGAGTGGTTCTAAATAAATATTAAAGTGACAAAGTTTCTGTGTTCATTCATTCTTCTTTTTTTTATTTATTTTTTTGGTGTTTTCTTGTGTTTTTACAAGTGGTCTACATTTAATGGCAAATGCTAAATGTTGTATGGCCTCAGACCTAAAAGAAGAGAAGAATTTTTGCCAAACGTATATAACCTACATTCAAAATCCATACATGGACACATACAACTGCTAACAAAAAAAAAAAAAAAAAAAACAGAAGAAATAAAAAAGTTTACGAAAAACGAGTTAAGCCAGCTCAAGTATAAATAAAAGAAAAAAAAGGCAAAAAAAATTATCATAAAAATAAAAAAACAAAGTGTAATCGAAAGGAAGGCAAGAAACGCCTAAAAATGTGCTCGTTTTGAATACCAAAATAAAGAAAAAAAATAAAAGAAAATAATAATAATCATAAAAATAATAATATTTTGCAAAAAAAAAAAAAATAGAGAAGGAGAAGAGCAAAGAATTCTCAAGTGTTTAACACAAACAGCCCATTAAGTTTAACCACAAAAAAAAAAAAAGCAGAAGAAAAAGGATAAAGAGTGTGACAAAAAAGTTAAGGGAAATGAAAAAGTTTAGCAAATAAAAATTGGGTTTAAATGTGAACCACAAAAAAGTGTTAAAGTTCAAACAAAATCATTGAGAAAATTACAACACTCACCGTGGTGGCTCGGAAAGAGGATTATTATTACAAAATTGAATCACAAAAGCCACTGCCACAGTGTCGTAAAATTCCATGTGAATGAATAATAATAAGACTTAAAAGAAGAACATGAAAAAGAGGCACTTGAACCCATATAAAGATTGCTTTACGTAAATTAGTTCGAATCTCCTCAAAATCTGCTTGAATTCAAAGCAAATTGAAAAAAGGAAAGAACGCATTTTAACTCTTAATTAAACATCTTTTTCTTTGTAGAAAAAGAAAATTAAAATCGTATAACAAAAATCAGAAAACCTTTAAACAGAAAAAAAAAAATTAAATTGTGTTAAAAAATTTTAAACGTGAGTCTTTGAACCAAACAAATGTGATTTATTCTGTCAAATCATGGATCACAAATCAAATGCTAAGTGACATTGTTTCTTAGACGAGGAAATATTGAAATCATAAATCAAAATATTAAATCAAATTACTTGCAACTGAAATTTAATATGTACTCTGTGTTAAATTAAATTTAAATTTTAAATTAAAGCCGACAAGCTAATAAAACAGAATCAAATAGATTTACGAAAAAGTAATTCTCCAAAATTGGATACCTAAACAAATAGAAAAAGGTGAGCATACAAATCTGAATTCAAAATGAAATTTCCAAACAAAAACTGATTATTTAATGTCTCAAGTACTGCACCACTCCACCACCAACTATGTACGTACATATGTATGTGAATACATGGATTGTATTATTTATTTTTTGTTTCTGTTGTTTTTACGCTCTAAATAAATTATTTTTATTTAAATCAAGTTTTTTTCCTCTGCCAAAATGTGCCAATCCGATATTCAATACTTTGCAATTTCGTTTTCGTTTTCATCTCAGCGAACACCGCAAAGAATTCACAAGAATCCACCAGCAGTACATAGTGAAAAGTACGTGAAAGTGGGTGGTTAGAAAATCAATGTACATAATCACATAGCACGTAGCACGTTCGCGTTTATGTTTACGTTCACGTATCGCATTACCCTCTACGATTGTACGACGATGTATGTTGGCTATGGCGGCGGAATGGTATGTGTATGCTCGTATTGGCGGTTTGGCGTATTGGTTTGTATTCGAAAATTGGCTAAAAGTTCATTTAATTTCTTGTTGTTTCGAATTAAAAAATTCACCGGAATTCGCAAAGGCAATATTGCATTCTTTACACATCGGTACATACATGCTTGCGTACTTATTTAATTTTTCTCTTTTTTTGGTTTTCTTTTATGGTTTTCCATTAAGTGAGTATAATTTTATTCCATTGAAAACCAATAAAGACGGCAAAATGTGAATTTAATCAACTTACATTCTGGTGAGCAGTTCATGATTGTCAAAAAAGTCTCATTAATTGTTGAGGTATTGGATTATTTATTAATTTGATCAAAGATCTGAAGATATCGCTACGCACTTAATTTATTTACGTTGAGTTAAATTAAAACTAAAATAATACTACCTGCTAAATCTACTCTCAGATATTGATTTTTTTCCGCAATGAATAGCTAATAATACAGTAGGGCTTGCAATTATAGCAAAATAATTAATGACTGTGATAATTACAGATATTCCCGTTATTATTATGAAAAATGTACATACAAATTGTGCTCATTTACAGTGTTTGAAAATACATGTTCAATTTTGCAACAAATGTGCAAATATTTGGTACCTTTTCCATATTTTGAATACTTCTCTTTAAATATCTTTAGATGTATAAACATTGCTATGTTGCTCGTTGCTATTGAACTACTGTATCTACTTTAAATACTAGTACACATGTATTTGAAATACTGTTAATTTTAGAACTCTGAAAAGGTGGAATTTGAATTTGTCAATTAATTTAGTTGCAATGCCTAATTGGTAAACAGTACTATTTACATATATGTAGAGTGAATACTTTTTTTAAATTATTTTTTGAGGAAAAAATTGTACCCTTATTTGGTACTTTTTACTTAGGCATACATTTAAGGGAAATACAACTTTAAAATTAATTAAAACATACCATATAAATACATTAAAATTAATCTTTTCAACATTATTCGACAAATTGTGATTGAACATGAGTAATTCATATATTGAAGGCATCAACAATAAACATAAAGGTGTGAAAAGACCTTGAGGAATAAATATTTAAATTATTTTCTTAAAAGAAAAACTTAGTTTACGTTTACGTTCAAATATAGCAAATTAGTACTTTTCAATTAAGATGGGACTTTTTTGCAAATGGATATAAATGTGGACACGTACATATGTTTGGCATATAAGTGTTTTTGAATTGAAGTATGAGACTGTCATCCTAATTAATTCATACATATGTATACATATATGTTGTAAACTGTTGTCTTTAAAATAGTGTTTTATTCCTTCCGTGCAGTTGTAGGTTTTAGATCTACCAACATTAAATCAGAGGAATTCTTTCAATATAATTTTCTGTTTTGATAACTTTTAATTATTTAACTTACGAAGTCTCTCGTAGATCTTGAAGTATCGAACGTCTCTAGGTGTTCCTTGGCAAACTACTACTTCTGGAGCCTTGAGGATTCCAATTCGTTGTCACTTTTGTTCTACTATAAGGATTCTTTCTGATATTGTGACGAATCCATTTCCATTTCTTACGTCTTATTTGCGTTATTATGGATTCCTCGTTGGCAAGGTTCCAGAGATCCATGTTATTCGGCTTGCATATGATTCTGAGACACTTGTTGATGAATACCTATAATTTTGGTGTGATGTTGTTCGATACTAATTGGGTTTCACTTTCGTAGAGTTCGATTTGTCTGGATGCTTCTGAGCTATTCCATATTGACTGTAGTCATTCGAATGCCGCTCTGGGTTTATTAAGACTGTTATTTCCTTCTGCTTCTGTGCCGCCATTTTGTTGTCACTATGCTGCTTAGACAGCAGAAGCTATCTACGTATACGACTGGTTGGCCTTGAAATATGATGTTGATTTGAATGCTTTCCAAATGGCAGTTCGTTTAATGGTATCGAAGGCTTTCTTAAACTATACGAACAGTAAGTACTGGGAAGTACGCCATTCAAGAAATTGTTCTATTAAAATGCGAAGAATGGTGGCTTGGTCAACACTGCTCCTGCTAGTCCTGGATTTAACCTGAGGTTTCCCCATGACGGCATAACCCACGGTGCTCAAAGCACGGGCGGAAACAGTGCATCTACCAGCGCCCTCAAGCTCAGTGATGCAACCAATGGTGGTGATGATATGCAAAATCATACCATTCGTTGCATCACCATACGCGAGTACCAATTCGAAGCCAGTTATTTGGACATGACTTCCCTCTTGGTTAGGAGTCGGAGACTATCTAAACTCCTTTTTGACAGTGGTTAAGAGTGTAACGCTACACCGAGCTCTCTCCGCGATCTGGGTATAAACCACAGCCACCACGTAGTTTCAATGTACAGTATTCCCCGGATATAGGTTAGAGGACGTGTACTTGTCAATTTAGACAAGTACAGTACCCGGAGGTCGAATTGACCCATTGTACTCCCCGGATATAAGTACCTTCAAAAATGCTTGCAGGACAGTGCTTAAAAGATATTCAGCATTCATTATAAGGAATTCATCATTCATTCAGGAATTCAAGCTGGTAGAATTCTATTTGTCTTATTGACAGCTCTGACTTGAATTCGGTGAACAAAGTTGTAAGTATCTGGGCCGACATGTCATTATAGGACCACTGCTGAATTGCTGGAGAAATTGGATTATAGACATAGTCAAGAGTCGTATTGCAGCATTAACTAGTCAGGAAATCAGCTCGTTAACTTGCCCGAGACCTGCTCCAGGCCAGATTAGTAGAAGAGCTTTACAAATTACGATTTCGAACATTGGCGGATTGTACATTTTCTATCAGATTTCAGTCGAAAAAAATAAAACCATAAGGAACATTCTGGAATTACATTGCGCTGTTCAACTTCTTACTACTTTTTCCAGCAATGCTACTGTATCGCTTTTATGTTGAATATTGAGTTCGAATGGATCAAGAGTTGCTGTTCTATCTGCAAAAGCCAGTGACTTAACATATCCCCATAAAAAGAAATCCAGAAACATTTAATCGCACGAATGAGGCAGCAATTTGGAAAAGAAATTTGTCACATAACGGGCGCATATAATCGAATTTTATTAAAGTAAATTTGGAATATGGAGTACAATATTTCGTGTTTATAAGCGTGGAATGCTTAAAAACAGGATGCATATATCGAAATATGTAGTTTCACTACATTTTGAAGCAAAACGGGGAGTTATTATATCCGTGGTCTTTATATCTGGGAAATACTGTATATCTTATTGGAGCCACAATTTTTTTAAATACTTTTGAAAGGGATAACAAATTATTTCGGTTTCGTTACATACATTTGTAAGTATAATGAGGTACGAACATTTAAACTGTGTGAATATTTTCTACCTCCTAGCATTTAAAGCATAAAACTAAAATATTTATATGTAAACTTCAAGCATGTAGAATAAATTTAGGAATAAAAACCTTTAATACATGTACAGATGTATGTATGTATTATACATGTACGTATACACAACAAATTAGAAATAATATAATACAACATATATAGTAGTATAAAATTGTTAACGGTTTTAATGTCAACGTTTAAGCCACACCATATTTTATGGACTTACCGAGTACAATATAAGTACAAGAGAGAATATAGAAGTAAGAAAAAATGTAAATTGGGGCCATATTTTGCTTTTAATCTCCCGCTAAGATAGTTTAGTTTGAACTGAAAGAGAAATAAAAAATAACAAAAACAATACGAAGTAAAAAAGTGCCATTTTCAGTAAACGGCTTTTGACAATTTCGGCAGAAAACAGAACTGCCTTTAAAAGCCCGTTTGAGAGAAATATTTTCATTTTTTCTTTTTTTTTTTTTTTAATAAAACATAAATATTTTGTTGAAATTAGAATCTGTTTACACAGATTTTATTACCATCAATTGTTATCATTGCGTACACCTCCTCTACTTTCCTGTTTAATAATGAAAAAGTTGGGAGAAATAAAAATTTTCTTTTGAAATTTTTCTGAATCCCTCCGTCTGAATTGTATGTGAATTATGTGTTTAAATAATTAATGTATGTTTGAATTGTTTCCTTTGCTTTGTAAACGATTCCTTTTGGCTTCTTTGTCAGATTTGATGTTAACGTGTCTATACAAAAGGTTCATAAACAGAGATTCATTCCACGAATACAATATAAAATATGGAAACGAACATAATATATGTGCATACATACATATGTACAGTATACATACATATGTATCTATCAATCACAAAATCTTTGTACTTTATGCCATCGATTTGGTAGATACAATTCAAAGATTATCGCTCTATATTGCTTTTTGCAAAAATATTCTGTTGCACGCAATCATAATAATGATTGATTTCGTGAATTTCAGTTTATGAAAGTGTATGCACAAAAGAAAAAATGAAAATGAAATAATAAACCCCTGAAACATAATTTGGTGACAAATAGGTGTCAAACAGCTTACTCGTTCATATGTGTTCAGGAAGATATTTAACTTGAAGGCTTAACTATACGAAATGATAGCAGAGCCTTTATTTTTTATGGATGAAAGTGCATAATAATAACAGTAAGGTATACATATAATCTTTCGGGAATATAACCGAATTTGAACGAGTGAAATCTGTTCACATATTTTATTGAGTACAGTAGCTCTAAATGCATTTATCATCTATTGCCCAGTAGGTTGACTTTACTGTCTCTTGTAAATCTAATCTCCATTACAATTATTCCTCTTTCTCTAATCTACGAACTTTTTTGTTATGCACTGTATAAGTACGAAGCATTGTTGTTCGTGTTAATTTTATCCATAAATGGCGGGACCTACAGTTTAAAGTCAATTTCGAACGACAAATTTTTGAGAAACTTTTCATGGCAATTTTATTTTATTTGGAACTACAGCCTCTTGTCGAATAAGACAGAACACTACTCACTGGACAACGGTGACTTAAGTGTCAGTGGAGTGTTAGTCAAGTGTCCGTTTACAATATTTTAGTATTCAATTACCATTCCAACGCATTTGATTGTTATTGATTGATTGTGTGCTACTTTGAATTCAAAATTTAATTTAAGGGGCGAACGTGTTTGTTTGTCTTATTGTTACGCTTTATTCATATCCTACATTAAGGCAACATATTTATATACACATTCGCTTCTCACGATGTCATCTTATTAGTGTAACTGACATTGTTTACATAATGTAAAAAACATTGATATAAATGAACTCATTCGTTTACTCACTTATAAATTCACACGCCCTACCAGATTCAAAATTACACAAAGAGAGAGAGAGAGAGAGAGAGTGGGAGAATGTGTTTGGCATCCATTAGGATGGATTTTTATTCAAACCATAAATTCGTGCAGATTATCAGCCATTCAGTCATGAAAAGCCATCCTTTTCTTCATTTAATGAGCTCATTTATGTGTATTATAGAATCCACTCAGAGAGAAATACTTACTCATTTACTCCTCTCACGTGTTCCTGCACACATTTATTTCTTCCTCCTTTTCTCCTTGTTTTTTAGACAGTTAGTCCGTCAGTCTTATTGTATTAAAATGAACATGAAATACAACAACAACAAAATCTTTTAACAACATCATAATAACTTGTACTTATTGTCATTAGGCCAGAACAGAATAAAAACTAGAAGCATGTCAGAAAATAAGCCAAATAAAGCATTAGTGTGGTATGTACTTAGTTAGATACGAGTACACATAGTGTGTAGAAAATAAAACTGAAATCCATAGATCATGATTTCACCAATTACCATCACTTCGAATGCTTGTACCACTAACTTGTGTTTTATTTTTTAGTTTTACTCGGCATTTTCTTCTAAACAGAATTCTTGTACAAAAAATTTAAGCAAATACCCAATAAACCTGGAAAAAATCCAGTGTAGTAAGAGAAATAAAACGAGAAAAATTAAAAAAAAAATAGAAAAATAATTAATGAACCAATGAATTTGACCAAGTCATGCTGAGCTCTTATTTCTTTTGAAAATGTTTTTTTTCATCTTGTTCTTCTACTTTTTAGCCATACTAGAGTAATTTTATGTAAATACCGTGCATCATACAGTGAGATAGACCGCAACTATCGGAAATCAGAAGTTCGATGCTAATAAATTATTTTCTTTAAATTTTTGTTTGAAAGCTTATAAAGCAATCGTTGGGTCAAGTATATACTGTGTAATGATATTAACAAACTCCAGCCATCAAGCTACATATATCAATTAATTTACTTAATTATTAATATCTGGTTTGAATTTGAAGCTGGATAAAGATAGAGTAATGCGTAATGCTTTTAATTGATTTTTATATTTTAAACAAAAGTACGTTTCGATAGAAATTCTAACACTAATTCTAACGGCTAATTCTAGCCTAGTCCTTTTTACTTTTTGTACATACATATGTGGTCGACACTTCTGGTATAGGAACGATAAGGCATTTTTGAAAAGATTTAAATAAATTTCTTGTTGTCCACTATGCTTTAGGAGCTTGACTTGTGGTAATAATCATGTATATGCCTGTTAGAAAAAGAACAATGAAAGCCTGATTACAACTGTGAACAAGTGCTTGGAACGAGGTCATCAAAGTCACTTCAGATTTTATTACTCTGTACCTTCACGCAAAGAATCATACGCATAATCGATATACTTTGATTGTACGCACACAAATAAATATGCTCTTGTAATTTAAAAAAACTGAGCCATGAATATGCTTTTTGCAGGAGTATGAACAGAATGTATATTAAAATTTTTTGAAATCTGTTGTTTTTTTTGTTAGTTAAAATTTTAGAAATTATTTCAGTATCTGAAATGTCCAACTGTCCATGACTCAGGCGCATAAATCAGGCTGAAGTTGACCGATGGCATGGGTTATGTTGGTGACTTAAAAACCCCACAAGAAAAGTCTAACGTAGGCAGTTTAAACCACTTTCATGTGCGATGAACATACCGTCAAATCATCGTGCAGAATATCGTATAAGGCACGTAGCGCCGTCCTGTTAAAATCACGTTAAATTAATGCCCACATCATCCAATTTAGTCCAAGAGAGGTTGCAAATCATTGATCTATAGTAGTCAATATTGACAAGGAATGGCCTGGCCAACGTCGTTTTCACAGAAATATAACTTTGTCGGCATGCATTGGACGCAATTATTTGTATACGTACTCATTGATCTAGAAAGTGGCCTCATAGCTGAAGATAAATTCTCAACTCATATTACGGACAATTGTCAATTTCGCGACACCCTATTCAGCGAACATATATATGTCGTTGTCTATGATCGTCCATTGTGATTTAATAAATGTGACTGAAGTAAAGACAACTAATCTTCCCTGTTTGAAGACCCCTTAACCAACAAAAGTCTTTCAATGGCTTAAATTTGACTTCCTTTCCTTTAACGCTCCCTTTTTAATTCCTCGTCTTTCGGTTTTCTAAGGCACTATTTCAATCAATATTTCAATGTATTTGTGTCTGGCTTTAAGATAATATTTTAGGTAGAATGGATATGATTTAGTTGTTGTTCCTTAGTGTGTGTGTATATTACTGCATAAGCGTACAAGAGCATGAATGTTTGTCACACTCTCTTTCTATTCTCTTTCTATTTCTCTTTCAGTGGATTTACTGGGGATTACCTTCATTACAAATAAATATGTTTGTATTGGTTTACCGTTAAACTATACAATTATATAAAATGTTTTCGTATCGTTTTGTTCATTTTATTTTCTTTTGTTATTGTTGTTGCTTGGTATTATTATTTCTAGCCTGTGGCACGATTCACACGAAGAAATTTTTCTTTGCGCCCATAATAGTTTCGCTATTTATGTATTTCAAGTCCTTTTTTTAGATTTTATTTGTTGACGTTCATTTTCTTTTTGTGTGTGAAAATTTAATTTCCGACATTTTTATTATATATTAAGTGGTTACGTACGTACGTTGCTTTTTGTTTTACTTTATTTTCGGATAAAACAAAAATCGAATTATCCCAGTTGGAAATAAAATATAAAAAATTAAATTCAATCCATGGGAGTCAAACTGTCTAGACATTTGGACTATTTAGCCTGACAATATTTTTCCTTTGTACCGCGTTTAAATTATCAAACGAAATGAGGTGGTAGTCTATGACGGTGGCAAAAAAATTATTTTTTATTGTATATTTAAACAAAAAAAGAGAAAATGATGATATAAATTAATATTCAGAAATTAATTTTATGGTTCAATAACTTCAATGAACATATTTAATGATTTAATGAATTATTACTTTCTGTCTATAATATAGAAAACATAAATTAATTTAGTTTTAATTGTATTGTATCCATGGCCATAGTATCCATGTAAAGGTAGTAGATTTGTTCGCTGTAAGAGAAATTATTCAACAGCCATTAAGGGATTACATACATTCATATTTGTATACATAAATATCATTCATTACTTCAGTTATAAATTTGTCTTTAATAATCGATTGAAATGAAGTGTGTCTAATATTTACAACCAGCTGTTCAAGCTGTTACAGCACACATTGAGTCATAAATTTATTTTCCTTCCTACATCTCCTTCCAAGTCAACACATCTCCTGTCTGCGTCACAAACCTCCACTCTCCAAGTAGCTAAAAATGACCAAAAGGATATACGAGTGCTGCCTGATGAGAAAATTAATGAAAAATAAAAGAAATAGAAATTATGAGAGACGTTTCAACAAAATAATTAAACACGGCCTTAAAGAACAGAAAAATTAAAGTAAGCATGAATAAAAGAAGAGAATAGATTCTACCCTAAGGCGTCTTAAGGACAATAAATAATATTAAGCAGTCAGCACGCGTCAGTTCTTACAATTCTTTATCTTTTTTTCCGTTACTTCTTACATGTTTTTTTCTGTTCTGTTCTGTTCTGTTTTCGGAAATGTTTTGACAATATTTAACAGAATAATAATAAAATGAGACACAATTAGTTTGCGTTAAATGTGACTGTATGTGAGTGTAGTGGGTAAGGGAAAGAAAAAAGGAAATCCGTACACAAATTTTGTCTTAACAAACAACACAGTGATCTGAAATGTATAAGGCAACTGGATTATAATAAATGACTTTAGAAAATTAAAAAAAAAACAACAACGATACAACTTAAGATTTGCCCAACAAATGCTATAATTTTAATTAAGACAGAATAGAATACATATACATATGTATACACATATGTAAATAATATATGAAATAATTTAAAGTCGTGCATACGTTGCGTTATTGAAGTTATTAGCTGATTTTCCATACACACATGCGTAGAAGTCATTAAAGAATTACAAACAATCCTTTAAGCTTACAAAAGATTGCTGTTTATATTCCGATTATACATAGCTTTACATGTACTACGGTTAGAGGTCTGAGATTAACTGAGTCAGAACCGATTTTAATAATTAAAGGCAGTTGTATTACTAGTTTTAGCTGCGATGCTACTGCAGATTAAAGTGTGAAAACGTTATTCATGGAAAACGAAGGTTTCGATGTTAACAACCGATATAAACGTTGTAGAAGTAAAAAAAGCTGGCTAGTGTTTTTCCATGCTTTAGACATGAGACAGGACATGAAACTGTTGACCAGTCATCTGCTTAGCCGAAAAACTTGATGAATAAAACTAAAACGAACAAAGAAAATTAATATGTTAAGCAAATGAGCATGGTTATGCTTTATAACAGCCAGAATATAAAAACGAAATAAAAAAATGATTCCAATTTGAATTGAATTATGAATTTATGAGTTTTTTCCTTGTCTCTAAAGCTGTTTAAAGATGAAAATTGTATTTATTTTATTCATTAGTTCGATATACATACATATGAACGTATGTGTTTTCTCAGATTTATTCACTACAATCCTAACGAAATTCCTACAAAAATTCAAAGTGTTTAAGATGCCACAGCCCCCCTAATTGGTTTCTATGAACTTAATTTTCAGTTTTAATCCAATCGATTTAAGATTGGAGAAACAAGAACAAGAACATTTTAATGCCCAACAAGTCAATATTGAAATGCGGATATCATAACTGATAAGTAATAGTGGCTTTTCGGTATTTTGGTTTCATATTTCAGGCTAAAAGAGCACACACAATTGCTTCAGTTTTCAAAAGATAGCAGAGAAGAAAGTTTACGATCGTAAAGCATTTATAATATTTATCTCTTCGAATATATTTTTTCTTTTATGAGTTCATATCCCTTTATTGTGAAAATAATTTTTTTCTCTGAGATTTTCATACTTATTGTGTATCTGTTCGATTCTTCATTCTTTTTTACTCAGAAAAAAAAAAAATAAAGTTTTCACAGCAGTTTGTGCCTGAATGTGTCTTTGTTTGTATTTTTATTCCATTCATTTCCAAAGGATTGCAAGAAAAATCTTTCTCCTTTTTACAACACAAAAGAACGACGAACTTAAGAAAAAAATAATAAGAAAATGCTAAAGTGGTAGAAAAAAAAGAAAAGAAGGAATTGCAAGAAAAAGTCGATGGTTTCCTTAAATCCATTCGAATCCATTTAATGGAGTTGTCAGCGACAGTAGTTTTATCAATAGTTAATGGCATTTAGCTAAAATACATTTGACTTAATCATTTAAAATGGAAGAAAATTGGGATTTGTTAACAGCAAATCAAAAAAGAAAAATATTAAAAGGAAAGAAAGGATAACCAAATAAAAATTTCTGAAGCGAAAATCACAATACTAAGCCTTTAATAACAACTATTACTACAAAAAAAAAAAAAAAAGAAAAGAGTGCGAATCAAAACAGGACAGTACATTTATTCGTTAGCAAAAAAATAATAAAAAAAAAAACATTTAATGCAATACATATTTAATGTTTTATTTACTTATTTACAAATTTTTTCTTCTCTTTATCTCCTTTTTTCTATTTTCATTTTATTTTATTTTCTTTTTTAATTTTTTGTGTTTGTTCTTCGCTTTCTTCTTGTGTTAAAGCCCAATAGCAAAAAATTGGTTCCGTTTTTAAGGTCATCGACGATTTTCACAAATAAATATTACAAGGATGCTTCTAATGTAGTCACAACAACAAAAGCTTGGACCCATAGGCACTTACGAAAAATTAGTTCAAAGAGAAATTTCACAATATAAAGGCTTTGCAAATGAAATCTTTATGACCATGAATATCATGTGATTTACATATTTCGCATCAGTTAAAAAAAATAAAAAAGAAATACATACATTTATATTCTACAATAGCAGAGTAGGTGACCAATATCTGCTTCGACTGCTATGCGCAAGTGATTTATCTGAATGAGAGGCAATGCATAGAGAGGCCAGATGTACCGGGTCATATCGTATGTTTTTTTGTCTTCTCTTTGACAGATGCCTAGCATTGGTCGAGAATTTCCTCACTAGACATTGGTCGACGTGAGTGACGTAATCTTAAAGTTATTGATGGATGGCAACCTTAATTGCAAGGAATATCGATATTCCAATGATTTTTTGATTACATATCCTTTTCTTTTCTAATGGTTAACTTCCCTAAACATTTTAGATGAAAAGGAATATGTTTTTAAAACCCTACACATACATGTACATAAAAAAACATTTATTTTAAATGTTATTGTTGCTGTACTTCACAACGATTAGGATTTAATTTGTTGTCATCCAAAAGTATTCAATTCTTTCAAATAAATTTCTGTTTTTTTTATGAATTTTCATTTTTTTAAGAATAACAGAAAAATATTCGAAAATCTATAACCATAGAATATATGGATATTGTTCTCATTTTAATTAAATTCAAATTTTTATTCAAACTTTTATGAATTTGTCATCTCATCTGATTTGGCATAAAATGAATTTTAAATACAAATCATACAGATCCGTATCAATTGAACTTTAAACGGAATAACTGCCTATAAATGAAGAAGAGATTTAACAGAAGAAGATAAAACCTAACCAAAAAAATATATAAAAACAAAAATACAAAAACAAAAATCACAAAACAATATAAACATTTGCTTGACTTTGATTTCAATCTGTTTAAAGTTTATTTTTCCTGGTTGCAGAATCAACAAAAAACTGACGAAAAAATTCACTTTTTTTTAATAAATATTTATGAATTTTATCAGAAGACAACAACAAAACAACATAACAACGACAGAACAGGACCAACACAAGACAAGTTTAAATGAAACCAGACAGACAGACAAAAAAACTTCAAACAAAACAGATGAAAACATCAACAACAGAAATTTGTATGAAATCATATCGGATGATAAAACAGTGTCATCATCAGGACTCGTGTTACAAATGCTATCGTGTTATACAAGAGAACTGGGTATAGCTGGCTACTACAGTACGAAACTGAAAACAGCGGGTGAAAAACCATCAAAAGGAATCAAATGAATTTAAACAAATCCCAGAGAATCTGATTTTTTTTTTCAACAAATAGTAGCTGGAGCAGCTCAGTTGAAGTGAGATGACAATACACAGACAAAAGGATCACATAACCATTTGAAATACTTGTTCAACTATATAATGATACAACAACGACCAGTACTAGCAGGGGCTCTCTGCACAGCTCTACAGGAATTTCGAAAGCGACAAGAATTATTTTCTGATTTCAATTACAATTGTAGACTTACATACACTTTCTCATACACACAACAATACATTCACGCTGAATGATATATTTACAGTCATGCCATATTAAGCATGTAAACAACAATAGCAACAACAAATAAAATTTTAAAAATGGAAGAAAAAAAAGGAATCAGAAGAAGGAAAAATAGTTCCAGAGTTACATAATCATACAATTCCAAGTACATGCTTCCATACAGTAGTCTTGTATCATATTATAGCCACAGCAGAACACATTCATTCACTCTTTCTTACACAGTCATTCTATTGAAGCTGTTGACGTTCCATTACAACAGTTAGCAGTTACTGTATAGCTGTACAAGAGATTTTGTGAACATTATGAAAATTATACACTATTACACCATCAAATACAGAGAGAGAGAGAGAGAGAGAGAGAGTGAGACAGCGAACGAATAAAAGAGGTTTCAATTCTCTTGTGCTAATTCTATTGCTATTACTGTGTGACATTTTTTTTTATTCCGATTTCCTTAAATGCGAAATAATTACGAGCGTTCAACCACAATAAAAGCAGTAGAGTTTTTATAACTTTTTTATGTGCTTGCCATTGATAAAAAATATTTACGACCATTTAATATGACTGACTGCCTGACTGGCGGACTGACTCATTCATTCACTCATTTACTCGGACTGTGTCTGCCATAATGAAATGATGAATGAAATGAATTGTCATACAGAAATTTTATTTAGATCTACAACAAGAGATTAAAATTAATTTGATTGTATGCAGACCGAGTGTAGAGAGCCAAGGAGTCAATTGGTTTTCAGTTAATTGTATTCGCTTTTAGTTTTATTCACATGAATGGCTATAAACGAGAGGGAGTTGTAAACATTTTTACATCTACGCTAGAAATTAACGCCAGAAACTGTGTTATGTTGAGATAATTGGTGGTAAACAATTTTATGAGAGACTTTTAATTATACTGACAATTTGATAACCCTTAACACGATTGCCATTGGTAATAAGTCTGTGAAACATTTGTTGTGGTTAAAATATTTGAGAAGTTTTCCAAAATGATTCATAAAATCGAACAAAACAAAATTTCAAAATAGAAGTAAAGACTTAGCTAGTTAACCCCGTCTATTTATTGAAAGCAATTCTAGTTTAATGTTTCAGATAAGTTTATATTTCTCTCTTCAAAATGGCAACAATAACTTGTATATTAAAATTATCTTTTTGATTGACAACGGTTAGTCTTCTAGCTCTATAGGTATTCACAGATTTTTTAATAAAATTTTTTCCCATTTTATTATATTGTTAAGTTTTTACCTTTTAAAAACATTAAAAATATGATTTCGTAGATTGTAAATAAAATAAAAATAAATTTGTGCTTCGTTTTCATTTCAAATTCTTTATTATTCGCACAATGCTGTGTTCCACTGTTCACAACTTTATGTAAACAACAACAATTCCTTTTTTGTTATTCTTCCGTTTATACCATTTGCATAAACGATAACAATTACTAGACAATTGTTCGATAGACCTTTGTAACGGAGATCCTCAAACCACGATTACTCTCTTCAAACAAACCGCATCTTCACACAATCAATCGCCTGCTTTGCCTTGCCTTTTATATGGCAGAGTAAACAGACTGATGAATGTTCTTGAAGGTGAATGTTCATGACTTCACTTCTCGAAATCTCTATAAATGTAATCATAGCTGTTTTATTATTGTTGTTTGTCTATTTTGTTTACATATATTCTAGTAGTGTTTGTTGTTATATTTTTGTTTACTTGTTTACTATCTTTATGCTGGTGTTTAGTGTTGAATTTTTATATTGTTTATAATTTTAATGTTAAGCGATGTAAAAGCAAAACACCAGTATCTGGATTCTTCATTTTCGTAACAATATTTGTAGAAGTATTCGTTGTTTTAATTACCAGTCCATTTTGATAGTAATTTCATTGCATATTTCAGATTTTCTGAAAGTAATTAAGTAAGTACGTGATAATCACATAGAATGTTTTTTCCATGCGTTCAATTATAAGGGAAGATTAGACCTTTTTGTTGTGTCTTTTGAAGGGCTTGTATCTAAGTAGTTTTCAATAAAAGCGATAAATATCCGGTGTTGTCCCAATTTCCCTAGTGAATCATATCGAAATAATTATAAATTTTATCCATATTTCATTTTCATTTCTTGGTTTAAAAACAAAACCATTTTAAGATTAATAAACCAAACCGTTGATGTTGATTAATTTTGAAAAATATTCGAATAATTGTGATTTTGCTATTCAACACTTATTACGTACATACATACATACATACATACATATGTGACTCGTCATTATTGCGTAGCTGTTTACTGAGCGTAAATTTTTAAATTTATTTGTACCGTTGAGGCTCCTCTCCTCACTGGCCTTAACTCGACATGATAAATTAACCTTCGAACAAGAGATCCCTACCAATAGGTTTTATGAGTTGTAAAAAAAAAGAAACAGAATAAAAAAATACAAAGTTTTTCTCTTTTTCTAAAAAAAATTTTAAATGACTAGCGCTTATACTTGTATGTTGGAAAAATATTTGATTGATTTTCTTTCAAAGATTTCTATCTGATGTCAACAATTTTATGTCAGAAATTTTTGATTTATTGTTGCCAATGCCAGCTTTTTTTTGTCAATCTATTTTAATAACAATATTTTCGTTTTACGCTGTTATTGTTTTTATCTTTTTCCGTTTTTTCTTTTTTTTTTGTTCCATATTTGTTGTAACTGTTTAACAGAAAAACTTTAACAATTTTGTTTTTCATTGTTTAAGTTGCGTTGAGTTATTTTTTGTTTTTGTTGTTGTTTTTTTTATTAAAATGTACTATTTTGTGAACAAATGGCAAAACTACTGAAACAAGAGATTGAAAAACGGAAGTTTTAACAACCAATTTTGTTTATTATTCAATTACAAAATGAAATGAATTCATTCAGTCATACACACATACACAGTCATTGAGTTTTTGTTGTCATTCATCGATTCATTTATTATTTCGAAAATATTGTTTTTCTTGTTATTATTACTTTTTTTTTTTGTTAACTACTGGCTTCATTACAGAATAAATACGATTGAAAAATATTTCGTATTGTATGTAAGTATGTGTTTGTCATGTGCGTATGTATACTTCTTTCAAATAATATTTCGTATTATTTCGTTTTTTCCGTTCATTCCGCCCGAGTTCCACTCAAATATTGTTTTTACAAGTGAAGTATACTGTGACCAAATTTATGTTTCATTAAAAATCGACACTTTATGTGTAACAAACAGATTGAATAGCTTTTGATATTCTTGTGAGGGGCAGAGTATGGGTTAGGGTTTGAATTTTAAAAGGTTTCCATAAAATTGTACATTTTTAATGTGAACATAAGGAAGTAGCAGTAGTAGCAGTAGTAACAGTAGACACTTGTATCTAAACAACTGTCAAAATGTCGATTTGATGTCTGTATTATTAATTTTCTTTACTTTATGCCTCCTCATCAGTCAATTTAGCGTGTTTTTTCTTTTGAAAATAGTGTTTTATCATTAATAAATAAATAGGGTGTTTGATGAAAGTCTCTTGGGTTCAAATTGAAAATCAAAATTTTATAATTTTCTATAGAAAATGAAAAATCTCCTCTCCATCCTCCCACTTTCCCTTATAAAAGATTCATAACTGATACGTAAAAACGTAATTGAAAATAATGACAAGAAATTCTTCGTGAAAACTGTTAAATAATCCTGCACTTACGAAATTAATAATTCAATGGCCATCGTTCGGAAAATACGTTTTCGTTTTAATGAACTTCAAGTCACACGCAAAAAAAAACAAGAGTTTTCTTCTATTCAATCAAAGGATATATGTATGTATGTATGTATGAGATTGAGTATGTGTGTGTGTGTTTGGACATGATAACATCACATTTACACAATTTCCTGATTATTATCAGTACTTTGTTAAATTAATTATCCTTTCAACTCTTTCACAATTATTTTCTTCTCATTTTCTTCCCATTCTCATTAAATTTTGCAAACAATTGTTGTCGCTTCTATTGTTCACCGTTTTCAACTTGCTCCCCCCTATATACATCAGTTTTATTTGTTTTTCTATACTTTTAAGTAAGAAAAGAGAGCAGATGTACTACAAAAATAAAGAAGAAATGAGATAATGGAACAAAAACAAGATGAAAAGTATTTTTAACACAATAAAATCGGCCGAATGAATCGTAAAGTACATTAGAAATGCTTTTCTCTCTTTTTTTTTGGTTTTTTTCCTCCAACCTTTAAATGAACTTTTTTACAGCAACAGTGCCAACCGTACTTTACAAATTTGTAAGATTATTAATCGTTACTCTCCTAATTGATGGTAATATTAAATTTAAAAGTATTTCTAATTGTTGCCTGAGCTACTAAAGCCTCTGCTCCTTTTGTTAGGCTAGGAAAATCCAAAATTTCTGCAATTATTTATGCTGGAAACAATTTCTGATCCACAAAATTTATATTTCTTCATCGACTGTCTATTTTAGTGGTTTGGTAGTAGGTAGTATGTTGGTTTATTAAACGTGAGGCCGGGGTTCAAACCCCAGTTCAGACATCTCCAACAAAACGAAGTATTTTTGGCAAAAAGTCTGAGAGTAAATAAAATTGCCATTAAAAGTTTCTCAAAAATCTGTCGTTCGGAATCGACTTTAAACTGTACGTCCCGCCACTCATGTATAAAATTAACACACACAACATGAGTGGTGTGAGAAACTAGGTCGTGATCCTGACTGAAGAGTTGTAATGACCAATTATGTATGTATGTGTATATCGTTCCTAAGTTGCTTCGAATAAGACATACCATCTAAGCAATAGATTTACAGAAATATGAAATACAAAAACTCGTCCTCCAGGTTGGAAGTAAAGTTTAGGGGACAAAATTTCTAAAGAGATTGACAAAGAATTTGAAACAACTGTTACTACATTGCGCTTTGTGATATTACAGATATTTAATTCAATTCCGTCTGCTGAGATATAAGCGGTCAGAAGTTGAATGCAGCCTATAATTAGTCGTAGAATAGAGCAATAGATATAATTCCCGTGTGAAGTCGCCGTGGTCAAGTAGGTAGTGTGTTGGCTTATTAGACGAAAGGCCCGAGTTCGAATCCCAGGCCAGACATCAAAAACAAAATACAAAAAGTATTTCTTCAGCGACTTCCTCTCAGCAGATTTCTGGCAAAAACTCTAAAAGTAAAAATTGCCATGAAAAGATTCTCAAAAAATCTGTCGTTCGGAGTCGACTTTAAACTGTAGGTCCCGAAACTCATGTATAAAATTAACGCACACAACATGAGTGGTGTTGAGAAGCTAGGCCGTAATCCTGACTGAAGGGTTGTAATGGCCAATTATGTATTATGTATGTAATATTGTTTTTGAGTGTCCTGGTAGTTTAGGCGGGTAATGAGCTGGACTATTAGCGTGAGGGTAAACAGTTCGATTACCACTAGAGAATCTGGCCTTTGTTAAGGTATTATGGTTTTCGATACCGTTGTTTGTAATAAAATATGGTTTGTGCAAGAAAGCATGGCGGGTTTAATTTATATTTTATGTAGCATAACAGCAGAAGCCATACACCGTAAAACTATCTCAAATAACATCTTTCGCAGTGAATCCCAATACCTGGCGATCAAAAGAACAAACAATCTGCTGTCTGCTATAAAATAATTCACATGTTTTACTGGATTATTGAATAAAATAATTGAATATATACATATACATACATAAACAATATATTGTACTATATACATATATACAAAAGAATTATTATTGTTTTGCAGATAAATAAATAAAACTAAGAGAAAAAAAATTAAATCGCATTGTAAGTTCATTTATGAAATCTTAATTTAGTCCCATATTTATGGCTTTATTTTATTGCTTCAATTAATTTTTTTTTTTATTTTTTTATTTAATGTTTTCGTTTTAAGTCGGTTTCTCCTTTGTCTTTTTTTGGTATTAAAAAATTAAACAATGCAATAATAAAAACACATACATACACAAACAATATTGTTGTTGTTGTACATATAATAGAATGAAAAGGTTTTATTTGAAATGAAAGTTCAAATTGTATACACAATGAAAGTCAATTAAATTTAAATTAAATTTTATTTCAATTGTTATTGTTATTGTTTTTTGTTTTCTTTCTCAGTACAACATTGAATTTTAAAGCCAACAATCCATTGAACAACACTCGTAGATGACGATTATGGTGGTGGTGGTGGTGTTGGCAAAATAAATGCGTTTATCATGATAATTATGGTTAGAGGTCAAACAGTACCTACTATTTTAACTTTGTGTGTTAATTTCATTTCTACATACAGGGAGAGTGAGGGGCTTTATTAAACAAGTTTTCGTTTTTGCACTTATCAGCAGTAAGCTCCTGAGTATGGGAAATTTATGTAAAGGTTTACAATTAAGTGGCTTCATTGTCCTACCCAATTCATCATTCAGAGCGATTACGTCAACACCTCATATAACACAACGCCCAACATATTTACGTCGGCGCGGTTATTGCTACGTTGGCAAACCTTGATTAAAGAGGCTGTAACAGACCAAAGGAAATGATGTGTTGTCTGAATAGTAATCAGAAACTGTTGCATCAGTAGTGCTCATGATATGTATAATAACCATGGTTTGCTCAAAATATTGATGAAACCTGAAATTGTGTTACAATAATTTATAATTAAATTGTGTATTAAGTTTTAAAAACAGCGTAAAAATTGAACAAAACTTGTATTAAATTAAGCATCAATTCAATGCAAAAGATTTAAAGAAGTGCTATGATGAAAACGGTTTTCGCTTTTTAATGGTCCAATGGGCGAATGCTGAAAATATGTACTATATTCACTGATTAAAGGGATTTCAAAGGTATCATTGTCATTTAAGGACTGCTTTTTATTTAAATGTGAAAATACGTACATATGTATTATGCTTTAACATACACAAATATTTTATATTCAAATTGTAAAAACATGGAAATGTAAACTGTGCTGGATTACTAAAAAATGTTGATGATCCATTTTGTATTGTTTAATATTCAGGATAATTGAAGAAAAATTTTAACGAATGCCATTCACTTTCCCATACAAAAATATATCACTTTAATGAAGTGAATATTCATCGCTCATTCATTCACTGATACACACATACATGGACGTATGTACATCCATACATTCTTACATATTCATAGTTGAAATGAAATGGAAATGTTGAAGCTTTTAATTAAATTTATTTATTTTTTTTTTTAATAAAACTGATGTGAACAAATGTTGAATCATTTAATAGAAAAACAAAAAAAAAAATACGAATTTAAATTTAAATTCAAAATCAAATCAAATCATGTAATATTTCACACACCGCGTAGCATTCGATAGAATTTAAACGGGAAATACACTGTATATGTGATGCGTATACATACATACATGTACGTAGGCAGTATGTGTGTATGTGAATGTGTCCATATGTGTAAATGTAAATGTAGTGGACGGAGTTAAACAGAAAATGAAAATGAAACAATATTTTGTGTGTCTCTGACAGTTTTTTGATTTGAAATTGTGGTTATTTAGACGACACGTATTCACAATTCACAAACTGTCACAATTAAAGCCTCAAAAGTGTTGTTTGTGTCGTTGTTTTCGTTGTTGTTGTTGTTGTTGCTGTTGTTTGGTAATGTGTCACTCTTGCTGGCAACAATATGTGTGAACGACTAAGTAAGTGAGTGAATGATTTGTATGTGTGAGTGCGGGTATAAGTATTTCATACACATACATACATATGAGCAAATGTATGGATATTCTCATATTTGAAAGGCCTGATACCAGTAATAATCCTCATCACAATCATCATCATCACAATCATCATCGTCATCTTCATCGTCGTCGTATTAAGGATTATGATAATAATGATGATGATGATGGCAGAGACAATTATGAGCTTTATAAATAAGTTCAGTGCACCTGTCTGTTTCAAATGATGCTGCCATTTGTGCTGATGTTGTGACTAGAGATGGGACAAGGGTAAATACCCAAATGGTAAATTGGGTATTTAAAGGTAAATACCCAGGTATTTACCCAAGCACCCGTTTATTTACCCAAAATGTGGGTATAAATCAAATTAAAGTAAAATTTAAATAAATTAAAAGAATTTAGTTTTTTATTATGAATTAACTTCTTAATAACAAACGAAATAATTCATAAATTTAGTCATAATCTCTGTCGCTGTCCGTATCTGATAAAAACTCACATCGAGTAGAGTGCGTGATTCCTGTTGAAGTTGAAGGGATATCGCCTTGAGTACATTCTAGTGAAGAATTTATGTTATTTTCAAATTGAGTGGAGTGCGTGCTTTCTGCTGAAGGTGATAAACTATTTTTAAAAAGCAAGTCCCAGTTGCACGATACATATGTTATTTTTCCTGCTTTTTGGGTTGTTAAACGGTTCCCTTTTTTTGAGTGAATGAAGCTGTGGGTGCTAAAGGAACGTTCAGTAGCAGCTGAAGTACAGGGGGCTGTTAAAATACGAACAGCTAATTTGCTTAATTGCGTACTTCCACCAATTTCTTTCCACCAAGTTAATGGAGAAATGTCATCCAAACAGTTCCAGGCAAAAGATTTTGCATAAGAACCGTTTTTGGCCTTGTAATTGGCAAATTGGCCCGTGTTGGCAGACTTTTGACAAATACAGTTTCTGGTTTTGCTATGAGAAAGTTTACAACACTTTCATTACGAATGTTACTCTATCCATCACATTGAATATGTAAAAAATTTTCTGCTTTTAGTTGTAAAGTAATGTCCATACTCATCTCGTTATAAATTTTATCCAAATATGTAGATGAAATTGGTTTTCTGGTTGGAGGCTTGAAATGTGGATTAAGGTCCTTAAGAAGCCCTCCATAATGGATGCTCCACCATAGCCAAAGGAGCGCCGGTTACATATAGCCTTAGCTAAGTTATATTGTGCTGAGTTTTAATGAAGATGCATATGTAAATCAGATAAAGGCGGATAATCATTTGCTGTCTGTATCTTTTTTATTGCCACATTGGTTGCAAACATCTCTTGAACTCGGTGCTTTATTAATAGTGGACACTTGATACACGTTATTAAATGTTTTCCCATTTTATTTGTATCGCTTTTTCCAATGTGAGCATGAAACTTCAGTGCTACTTCCGCTTTTATGAAAATGTTTCCACGCTGATTAGCGGTTCTTATTAAGAAGTATTGGTGTTGAAATGTATAAACAACATAAACATGTTCAAAATAAATTCCAAAATGTCCACATTTCTGTTACGCTACGTAAAACGAGTATTCGTTATTCAAATAAGTATTTACCCGAAATTAGGTAAATACCCGGGTATGAAAGTGGGTATAAATGGGTAAATACCCAGCGTTGGGTAAATACCCAGGTGTAAACCCATCTCTAGTTGTGACGATTGTTGTTGTTGTTGCCGTTGTCGTTATTGTTGATAACGTTTTACATATTTTACGGTGATGAATATGATGTTCATACTCATCGTTTTCATCGTCAGCAATAGCAGCAAAATCATCATTATCGTCATAGTCATCATCTTAACTCGGCTGCTGGCTGGTAATTGTTTGATGCTTGTACCTGTGTTGAAGTCAATCAAATGTAACGTGTCAACAACACGGTTATTAAACGTGTAGAGAGCTGCAAAAAAAAAAAATAAATAACCAGTAACAGAAACAGAAGAATTTCGCAAAAAAAAAATAGAAAAAAAATTGAGAAAACATACAGTACGAATACATGAGCACACGAGAGAGTGTTAAATAAAACGTAAATTTGAAAGACAACATCAAAAGCAGAAAAAAAAATGAGTACCGAAAGAAAAAGAAAAATATATACATGTATTTATTCTGTATATTTTATTCGCAACTGTCCTGATATAGTACGTGTAGGAGTTTTAGAGGTGGGCGGGGTAATATTTTGGTTACGATGCTGTGCGGAAATTTTCAGTCTTCTTCTTTCCCTTTCAGTAAATGTTGGCAAAAGCCCTCTCTGTATATACTGTGGCTGTGGCTGTGTGCTGCTATTGAAAATAACATTTTATTTTCTGTTTCTTTATGACGCTTTCGCTTTTTTTTTTTTGTTTGCCATCTGTAGTAACACTTAAAGAGAATATTGGTGGAAAGTAAAACACTGATGAAAGTAAATTCAAATTCAATTTGATAATATTGAATTATTTTTGACATTTTCCTCAATCCACAAAATCTACGTTCAATTGAATTTTCGCTTTTAGTATCGCTTTTATTTTTTCTCATTTTTTTCTTTTGCCAAGAACTCTAAGTAATTTCGTTTAGTTGTCATTGGGGAAGTCTATAGTTTGAAGCAGAAAAAAAAGAAGGAAAGAGAAAACTATTTTATAGCTTAAAACATGCTTTAAAAATGTTTCGATGGGAATATGACAAAAAAAAAAGAAAACTTGTTGAGAAAATTATTTAAAAGGCCTTCCATACATAGTCTATAAGATATTAAAACATGTTAATTTTATAATTAAATTTTAATAAAATTAGATGATAGTTTTCCTGACATGAAATGGTTAATATTAGAAGGCAAATTATTGAAAATTATCACAGTGATTTCATTAAGAGTTTGGTTTTTCTTGTCTTGTTTTCAGTTAGACATTCTTTTTGTAAAAAGAATTCTACAAAATATAAAATATTCATTGATTTGGCTTTAAACTTTATGGAATGCTATTGTCTAAAATAAATTAAAATGAGGCCTATTTATGTATGAATGGGTACATGAAAAACAAAATTGTTGATACCAATCTACATGACACCCAGTAGCGTGAAATGTATCACGTAGTCACTGTGTAATGTGAATTGTTTGCTGGCGCCGCCATTGATCCATATATTTGCCAGACCTTCACTGTGAACGGCAAACACTATAGGTCGATGATTAGCAATCAACACCATTAGATTTTGTTTTATCGCAGATGGTTGTGCATAAGCCACAGGCCACAGAGATCTTTAAAGCCAATGTAACAAATGCCGTCAACTTAATCATGTTAAATTCAGCCGAATTAAAGCATCAGAGTCATGGAAAATTTAATTGTTCGTAAGTACTCCACCCAGAGAAGTTATTTAACATTGTTTTTTCCATACATAAAGCCATCAATAAGATTTTCAAACGAAAAAAAAATTTGGTTAATATCTGACACAGCTTTGCTGGCTCAAGCATTGAAAGTACTCGATAAACTGCAAGAAAACGTAATTCAGTAATGCCTGATAAAGAAAACTTTGAAATTTCAAGTCTCTAAAACAAAGTATAACGTGGCTGTGAAGAATTTGCCTTTTTTGTTTTTTATTGCCTTCATATTATTTACTTAATTAATTATTACAACCTAACTTCTCGCACTGCCTACGCTGCGTTTGTTAATTTTATCCATTAGTGACGGAACCTACAATTTAATATCGACTCTGAACGGTAGGTATTGAGAAGCTTTCCTTGATAACAATATTTTAATCTAAGATTTTTTGCCAGAACATTATTTAAAAGAAGTCCTCGTAAGATATAATTTTTTAAATTTCTTTTCTTTTTTCAAGAGGTTGGAGCTGGGGGCCCGCTTCTAGTACGCCAACACTTTACCTATATATCTATATATATATGTATTTATACGACGACTTCACTACACACTATTTTTGAATACTACATACTGCTTAAAAGCATATTGAATAAGTAAAATAAGTATGTAATAAAGAAAAAGTTGCCATTAAACAATTTTACTTCCTTTAACCAGATAATTACGATATTTATTTTCTCTTTTACAACTCATTAGTTGTGCAAGTTGTTGGAATTTAACAGTCTTTTATTTGCCCAACACTTCAGAGTTGGTAGAAACTTATCTAACTAACTAACGGCAGTCATTTAAAACAGTTTCTTCCATTGTTTGCAAAATAAACTGTGCAGCATTCTGTATTTGGTAGTGGTTGTTAGTGGTAGTGCTGTCTCTATGTATTCGACTTTAATACAAATTAATAGTATTTCACGCGAGAAACTTAATTAAAAGACACTTTCGTTACGAAACGAGCAAAATAATTACGAATCAAAAAAAGAAAAAAAAACAAAAAAGAGAAGAAATGAAAAGTGTTTTCAATTTAACAACTATTACAACTTCTTCTCTTCCGTCCGTTTTTACTCTTTCATCATACATTCCTTACTTCATTCACTATTTCTGTCGTGCCAAATCAAAGTTCAATTTTCAACACAAACTTGTCAACTTGAAACTTACAAAAAAAGGCAAAGAAAACAGCAAAAAAAAAACCGGAAAAACAAGAAAAGGAGCGAAATGTATCAGCATGTCAATGGATGCGTATGATTTGCAATAAATTCCACTTTGATGACTTTAATTTTCCTTTATTTGCGCCCAGCAAACAACTGTTTCAACGAACGACAAATCGAATACCAGACACAATGCAACGCATGACCAACAAATGTCTACACGCCATATACCACATAACGTTGTGGCCCCCTTAAAACTTTAAATTTTGGAAAAAGTAAAGGAAAATTTATTTTTTTCTTCTTCTTTTTTAATTTTTACTCGGCTAAAATGTATGAATTTCAGTTCATCTCGAAGAAATAAATAAAATAAAATATTTGAAAAATGTCTCTGGAGTAATATATGCCCAAATAAATATGAATTCGAAACAAACAACAAGAACAAGAACAACAACATTTGGAATTGAAGTGTTTAAGGGATTTGAAAAATCATGGGAATTATTTGTAGAACAAATTGTTTTTATTCGTTTTAACAACAAATGCAATAAGACTCGTACGTTCGAACTGTTGTGGTTTTTCGGGTCCCTCTCTCTCTCTGTTAATAAAAAATAATTTTGTACACTCGTCAAGATTATGATTTATTAGGGGAAAAATTGTCTGGGTTTTTTTCTCTTTTTTCAAGATTTATTTGAAATACATTAAGGTAAAATATACTACACTAATACTATAAACATACATACATAAACATACATACATAAATGTGAAATAAATAAATACGATTTTCTTTGGAAATATAAGAAATTTTATTCACTTTCCTTAAAGGCGAAGGAAAAAACTTGTTTCATTTATTACAAATTGCCAATAAATTTTAATTAATAATTGGATTCTTGTCTTGGGAACACGATAAATAAATCCCATAATGATGAAGTAATGTGTCTGAAATGATTTTCAAGGATTTTAAAACCCCTTCTCATAGAACTTACTGAAAAGTAATTTGTAATACTCCTCAGATTTATACGTCTTTTTCAATTCCTAATTTTATGATTAAGCATATTGAGAAATATCGGTACATTGAAAATAATATGTATATCGTTATCGTTATTAAAAACAAGGAATGACTTTTCATTGGCTTTTTCCAAATATGTGCTTAAAGTAAATCATAATTTAAATGAAATGTTTTAAGGAAATATTTTAAGGAATTAATATACGGGTTGACGAAATATAAAAGTCTTAGTGTTTCCTACACCGGACCAGCATTAAATTCTTTGCAGAGTTGTACGAGGGGGTCCATATATTCCATGATCCGAATCGTGATCAATTTTATGTTGTCAACACAAGAAATATCATATGTTATTATAATACAATTCATATACAATCCGATAAAAAATTTGCTTTATTCGAGGCTGTCTTACTTTTGAATTTCATAGTAAGTTATGTCCCACAAATATGTTCACAGTTTTTAGAGCTATTCATATTCAGTTATTTAAAACCTTACCGAGGAAATGTTTCTATTTATATATTACGTGCATATTAAGATGATAAGCATGATTGCAAGTCCCGTAGTCGTGTGTTGGCTTATTAGACGTGTGGCCTCGTTTCAAACCCCGCACATCAAAACGAAAATATAAAGTGAAAAAATATTTCTTCGGTGATTTCCAAATTTGTGCAAAAATTCTGAGAGTAAATAAAATTTACCATGAAAAGTTTTTTAAAAAAACTATCATTGGCCAATACGAGTGGTGTAAGGAGCTATGTTTTAATGTTTTATGTTTTAATCCTGAAGGGTTATAATGACCAATTATGTATATGTGATTATAAGAACCGTCAAGACAACCGCAGAAAAGGCCAACAAAATCCCGTATGGGAACATTAGCATTACGATGATGCTACTGAAAGAAGCAATTCGTGGAAGAAGTTGATGAGACATTAACTGACATACAAATTTATTAAAAAAGCTGAGGAATTAGCTGAAAATTATGCCAAAATGTAAATCAAATTTGCTACAGGAATCAGGGACGAATCATAGGTATGTATATGGGTAAAGTAATAAATAAGTAAAGAAAGAAAAGTAAATGAAACAAAATTCGAATGTGAAAATAAAGTTTTAAGTTTTAACATTTTAAAATTGTAAATTTATTACAACAGTAGCTTATAAACTGAAACAAATAAATTTCTTTTTCCATTAAATATTTAAACAATCCGCTGAATTTTTTATTTCCCGTGACCTTAAGCTTAATTAATAGCACATGCATTACATTAATTTTAATATATTTTTTGTAATTAATAATGAATCTTTGTTCATTCAAATCTAACGTTTAACATTTGAATTGTTTTTTTTCAACAGAAACTTTATGAAATATTTCCCATAATAGGGGCACTGCCTGAAAATCGTATGAAATGTTATGCGATTTTAATAATAAAATATCAGTTTTACTTGAAATAAATGCAACAAATTGTTAAGTGGATTAAAAAAATAAAATTAAATAAATAAAGCATTTATATGTTGTTGTTTTTACTTTATATAAATATTTAAATTTCATATTAATCATACGTTGTAGTGTTATGATTTCTAATTAATATTAATCATACGCAGTGTGTGCGCTAAATTGTGGAAAAACGTAAAACCAATGTAAAAACAGAAATCAAAAATATTTATTTGCAATAAAAATGAAAATAAAAAAACTGAAATTTTTAAATTCATTATTTTCCATTTTAAATTAGTGATTAAGTGGTTGTACGAAATATTCAATGGAATCTAATATTTACAGAATTATTGAGGAGTGAATGGTTTTGATGTCATAAATTTCGAATATGAAATCAAAGTTTATAAATAAAACAGTAAGTAATAATTTTTTATAATTCAAATACAAGAAAGTTTTTACAAAAAAAGAAATTTAAATGGAGTGATTAGATGATTCTTTACAATTTCTTAATAAATTATGATGAATCATTATACTTGTCTTTCAAGCCCATATTTTTACGTTGTTTTTCATTTCAAAAGAAATCCTTTCGCTCATATTATTATGAAATTTTTATGAATATTTTCCAAAAAAAAACCCAAATCCCCACAGGAAATGTTTGTTGGGTAAAGGGTGGTATGTAAACAAAAGCATCATTCGTAAATTCTTCTACTCTCAGGCACAAATACACACAATGGTAGCAAGAGCGTAGTGGTGGTAAATGGTGAATGCCTACAGTTGTTTGAAGAATCCAAAAAGAGCGATGAAAAAGAGAAGAACGGAAAGGAAAAGAAACTTACCACAATACCAAGAGAGTTCATAACAACGATACTTTAAAGCTCTCACTCACTCACTCAAATGAAGTAAAAATGTATAGCAACTGTGGAGGAGACAGGGCAGTCAGATACTGAGTATGTGTGCGTGTATGAATGTGTTTGTTTTGAGATTTGAAGTGTTTTATGTGTCTGTGGCATAAGTGTGTGTTTATAATTTCGAAAAAAATATCCACATCCACTCGTTTTAACATATCAACACACACATTCATACCGAAATACATACATTTGGCTGTCGTTGTCGTTTTCTGTTTTTTGTTTTTTCTTCTTATAGTTGTTGGTGTCATTTCTATTCGTATTCTGTTACCTTTCACATGGATTTTTAATCTACTCGTATGTATGTACGTATGTACATATCCATGTATGTGTGCAAAAGATAAATGCTCATCTTATACATTTAAGACAGCCTGAAAATATACCATTACCTCTATATGTATGTGTATTTGGTTTTGCTTATTGAAGTTTTTTTTCGGCTTATGTTCTTGTTTTTGTTTACCGTGACTTTTGTCTGTTCTGCTTTAAAAGTCTTTATTTTTTTCTTTTTTTCTAAATTTGAACTTTTTTTCTTCCTTTATTTCGCCTTTCCTTACTTATTACTAATTGTTTGTGAATTCTTATTTTGTTTGTATGTGTTAAGCTTAAAGTACTCAAGAGATTTTTGTTGATAAGAAAAACCTCACCTGATTTTGTCTCAGAAGACAAATTGTTTCAAAATTATTATTTTCCACATCATTCCTACAGAAAAGAAATCCATTGAATATACCACACTGTGTCACTTCAAATATAATATAAAAATATTTCAGCGGCATATATTATACGATATTATTTGTTTTGTATTTTTATTTTTAGAAATTTTATGATTTTTGTCAACTTTTCATTAAATTTCAACATTGAGAAGGAACGTATAAAATAATAAATTGCCTTCTTTTATTCGAGACAAAATGTTTTTTTGAATTATTTTCAGTTTAAAACGGAATAATTAAAATTGGTTTTCGCCAAACATCTGAGGAACATCGCCAATCCTGAGAAAATCGGGAAGAAATTTTTTTAAAGATTCGTAAGAGGGAAAGTTTAATTTATTTCACCAAAAATGTTTTTCCGATTTTAAAACCACATACTTACATATAGGATATGTACATACTTACATACATACATATGGTATGTATATTATTGTATATTATTTGTAAAAAATATTATGTCTACATACTACAGAGTCTGCTGCAGTTTAAATATTTAATCAGAAAAAGCAAAAAAGAGAGAAATCCAAACCTTCGCTCAAATTATCCATAATTTCAATCGATAAGGATTTATTTTGTTTACGAGGACTTAAAACAGTTGCTTATCTTCACATGCTAGTTAGTACTTATGCTCCAGTCTTTGCTACAGACCGGTCTTGTTTCCATGTCATGCAATAGAAAAAGTATAAATTTATTTAAATTATAAACATTTTATAAGAAATACCACACATATTAGTTGGTATAGTACGATAGTCTGGTCTATTCTATTGTGACATATCCTTACACGCTCCCAAAGACAAAGAGGCATTCTCATAAATTTTAAGAAAAAATTCTTTTTAAAAGAAAATTGGAATTTTTTTTGCAAGATTTCTAAATGAAAGGAAAGAAAGAAAAAATAGTAAGAAAGAAACATGTTGTTTTTCAATGTTTCTGTATTTATTTAAAATATTTTCGGATTTTTTTCTCTCTTTTTTTTTTGGCTTGTGCTTTATTTAATTTACAACTTTCAACAAAGGAAGGCCATCTTTTGAAAGTTTTAATGTGCTTTATGGACACAAAAAAACAGAAAATACAAACGGGAAAAAAGTGAATGAAATTAAACAAAAAATAATATAAAATAAATAAAGAAAATTATATTAAATATAAAAAAGCATTGCATGAACAAAAAAAAAAAAAAAGGAAAAAGACGAAAAAGTGAAATTCTAAAAAACCAAAGTTTCACAGCCTTGAACTTCAGTTAAAATGGCATGACTTGTACAAACAAATTTTCAACGTTGGACTTTTGTTGTTTTCGAAGGGCAGAATTCAAAGTAGAAATTAATTTGCCACCGCATAAAACGTACACACGCATTAAAGAGAAAAAAGCAAGGAAAAAAAATGGAAAATGGAATGTATTTGAAAGCAGCATAGAAGCATTCAACATGGGGCAAGACAAAAAAAAAACAACCACAAACAACCAAAGTAAAGCAACACGAGCTACATACTCTTTCACTCTTGAGTCACTTACATAAACACAATATTAACGAAAAAAAAAAGAATTTAAGAAAAATATTACAGAAGCATTAAGCAGAGAGAGAGAGAGAGAAAGAGAGAGAAGAACGAACAGCAGAAGCAATAACTTCTATTAACGATCTTCCTGCCAAACAGAAACAAATTTATGGTCCTTCAAGAACGACCATATGATACCGACTAAGACATATAGACTATCACATAAACACACTCACTCACTGGTACCAACACAGTTATTCAGAAACATTTTCATGCCAATACTACCAACATTTCACTTTTATGAACGAGTTCAAACGAGCCGTATCGAGTATACTTATGTATGTATGTATGTATGAACAGCAGCATAAAACATTAAAAAACCATTAAAACCTTTAAAAAAAAGGGAAATATTTTCCATCTTGTTGCAACAACAACAACGTTACGAATACATTTTTCAAAAACACAAAATCCCACAAAAAAAAAAAGGATTTTTTGTTTGTTTTTAATTACAATTTTTGGCCGCTTTAATTTCAAACAAACATCCTTAAGAAGCTCAATTATAGAGCGCTGCTTAAGTAGCCTGGTTGGTACATTAGTATTTCATAGTATTTAATGGAGGTTTTGGGACTCATATTTTTAAGAAGAAATACCACATTTTGTTTCGTTCAAAGCTGAAGCTCCGGCAGTGTCTGCTAAATGTGAACTCGAAATTACCACACGCTCACATTAAAAGCAACATGAAGAAATTATTTGCAACACTAACGGCGTAAGACACTCGAAGTGGGGTACATATTCTTTACAACTATTTCTTTTAACATTTAAATTATGTAAAGAAGAAAACAACAAAAGTAAAGAAAGCAAGCAACAACAAGAGAGAATATACATAATATCAACCATAAATTATTATTCTAGTTTCACTGTAAGAAACCCAGCTGTAACTTATATACATACATATCTACATACATAGTTGCTGTGTTGATTAAATACGACTGAGTAGTTTGCTATTCGAATTTCAGAATATTCGGAAGTTCTGAAAATCGGAATCATTTGTGTTTAATTAATTTGTATACGTATACTAAATTTTGCAAGGACTGTTCACAGTTGAAGTCGCCGTGGTATAGTATGTAGTGTGTTGGCTTATTAGACGTGAGGCCTCGGTTCAAACCCCAGGTCAGGTATCCCCAGCTAAACGAAATAGTACAAAATCTTTCTTCGGCGACTACCTCTCAACAGATTTCTGGCAAACACTCTGCGAGTACATACAATTGCCATGAAAAGTTTCTCAAAAATCTGTCGTTCGGTGTCGACTTTAAACTGTAGATCCCACCACTCAGGTAACGCACACAACATAGGTGGTGTGAGAAACTAGGTCGTAATCCTGACTAAAGGATTGTAATGACCAATTATGTATGCTGTTCACAGTATCCTGGTTGTCCACAATATATTGAGGTTGAAATTTTGGTTTGGCTGACATACGTTCGGCGTGGTATATATGGTGCTCGCAAAGCTTCAACTGGTAAAAAACATTTCTAAGTTTACGCTGATGGTGTCTCGTCCTACACTTTTAACAATAGGATTTCAAAGCCAGATTTAACTTCTTATTACCAACCGGAGCTGGCATGAAAGCTACCCTCCTTCTACTTCCTTAAAGTCAGCGTGCAACTTTATTGCCTTATCCTAAGCATTTCTCCTGTAACTTGACAGTTTTTTTTCGTTGAGCCATAAACCATTTGTATAACATCTTCTGCATGAGGAGATACTCGCCTTTTCTGACTTCGGCTTAGATGCTCCTGTTGCCTGGAAGGATGTAATATTTCGCTTATTTTTATTTTCGAAATTCTTTCAGATTTTTGTTTTAACGAAACGAATTTCCTTGCAGTAATGATAACATGAAATTTATTAAAACACACAAACACATACATAACAGCGCACATTCACTCAGAAGCAGTTTGCACCCAAAAAGAAACAGCATCTTTTCCAATAATATAAAAAGAGCAACAGGAAATGCGCATTTTCGGGGAATACCCGATTTTATTTCTGGTTATTTTTGTTTTACTTTTTGTTTTGTTTTTTGTTTTGTTCACTTTGAGAGGCTCTATTCACAATTTACAGTAGTCCATTTATGTAAATATTTCGATGTTCACTATATCGAGGCCTTCACTATAGTGGGGGTTCACTATATCCAGACATGACTGTACTTGGTGAACATTTTGTCAAGTTTGTTAGTAAATTGACTAGAATTAGAGTAGAGTTGAATTTCCTTTTAGAGGATGCATTATACTGTGTTAGAAGATGGAAAACATTTTGTTTGGGGGCTTTAGATTTGATTCTGTCTACTATATAATCAACAGAAACGACATTTGCAGGAAGGTCGTCAAATAAACGAATTTAACGACTAAAGAACGAACGCTTTCCTTGGCATTAATCAATTTGCAACGATACTGTTATAAATCATTGAAAATGGAAACATTTTCGAGCTATCCTAGTCACTGGTCGACCGTTTTTAAAATATACTTTAAAGCACAGCAAGAATGAGACATGAGAATCATATTAAATTTTCTATCGCTTACATGTGATGTAAACACTAAGGAAGTAGTTTTCGTTCACCATGGCTCCCTTATCATCAACATGTCAACAGGGAACATTAGATTCCGTCAACTTTGTTCACACGATTTTATTCGAAAATATGAATTTACCAAAAATAGAATCAAATTAGTTTTATGTATTCCCAATTGAAAATAACTCAACTAACAACACATTATTCATTTGAATATGTATTTTTCACACGCAATATTTAAATATTACTGTCATCTCCATCTCCATCACAGTGACTATCACTATCAATCAATTGATTAAAATGGCGTTTGTCGTGAATGTGATGTGATTTAAATTCACTTAACGATTTAATGAGCCACGTTGATAATAGCACATGTACATACGTATTAACAGTCTTTTAAGACCATATGTATTGTAGTTGGTTAATTAATTAAAAATACAAACACTGTGCTGTAATTAAGTAAATCGATGACAGTGTTTAGTATGCATGCACACACACTCCACAAAGTCTAATTAGTTTTATTAAGCATCCCTTTCCACACTTCTTCTGCCCCCGTCTGACACACTCACATACCCATATCAAGTTATCACTTCAACGCGTGTATGTATTGTAGTGTTTTTCCACATCGAAAAAAAAGGGAAAAGTTGTGAAAAAGCCAAAAGAAGAAGTAAAAAATGATAAAAGGACTCTAAAAATAATCACAAACCATTAATCAAATAAAACGGCACACTCAAGTGTTGCTCTGGCGTACAACTAAAATGTTTACATTTTTCACAACAAGAAAAACAAAAAAAAATTACAACATAAAATGGCCCACCACATGAAAACTAAAAGAAAAGCTCTTCTTTTAATATGTTGTGGGGGAAATATTTATGGATTTAGTAGTTTTATTGCTTTGTTGTTGTTGTTGTTTTTGGTCTTTGTATTGTTGTTGTTGTTGTTGCTCTTATTAAAGTACTCGTGGGAACAATTTTTGTCATACCCGTACTTGTATGCTGTGTGTTGTGTTTCGTGCGCGTTTGAGTATGAGTATGTATGAGTATGAGTATGACCTGGTGATGAGTTTGGAATGCGAAACATTCCCCATGTCCTGTTTCAGAATTTTATGTCCCTTAAGCATAAATTTATGATTTTATCACTTAAACTCTACTGTTATCGATATTAATGACTTTTGCGGCCGCTTTTGCATGCCGTTTTTTTCTCTCATTTTAATGTTTTCTCTATAAGTAATGTAAGGCCGATGAAATCGTAAATTAAAGGCTGCCTTTCCGTTTTTTCTTTTCTTTTGCTTGGTTAACTTTAAAGAATTTTAAAAAATATTCTCTGGTTGAAATGCAAATTTCTTTGTCAAAATAAAAATGGGGTCCAATATTATTATGGAGCTCCAATAAATTTGTTTATTTTTGTATCAGAATGGCAACAGATTTTAAACTATTCACCACTCACCTGTAGTGGTTTGAATGTACTTAAACGTATACAAGCAATAAAACTTTATTTATTTTTTATATTCAAGGAAACCTTGTAAATATAGATTGAAATTTATTTTAAGGCACTCTGTTTGTAAATTTCGAATAATTTATTCAAATGTTACGATATATTGCGTACAATTTATTAACAGCATGCTATTTATTGAGTTTTTGTCTTTGGACAAGAAAGGCAGCCACATTGAAATTATAAAGTATGTAGGAAAGATTGAGTGTAGTGTGTTGGCTGACATAAAAACGAATTTTTATGAAAAAATATTTCTTCGGCAACTTCGCCTCAGTGGTGTGAAAAGCTAGGTTGTAATCCTGACTGTTTCTTTTATACATGAGTGGCGGGACCTACAGTTCAAAGTTGACTCCGAACGATAGATTTTTTGAGAAACTTTTCATAGCAATTTTGTTTTCTGACAGAGTTTTTGCCAGAAACCTGCTGAGACTTTCGTTTTGTTGTCTGACCTGGGGTTTGAATCGTGGCCTTACGTCTAATAAACGAACACACTACGTACTAGACTACGGCGACTTAAAATTTGTTACAAAATATCAAATGAGTGCATATTGTTGGTGGTCATCCGAGTCCAAAGATTAAAATTTAACTTATAATGCCTCTTAATTAAAACCTTTAAAGGCAATATGTGGCTTAAAATAAAACCGAAATAGTTTCATAGGTACGCTAAGGTGATAGTTGGTTCTTTTCAAAATGTATACTTCTTGTGTGTACTTATTTACTGTGCTTACAAAATATATTCCAATATTAAGAGAGTTTATAGAAACGTATGTGTAGTGAACAAAAAAAAAATTCCTCGATCCTCGATATTGTTATGAAAATGAAGAATCGAGATACTTTAGCTCTAACATTGCTAAACATTAAAATTATAAACAAAAATACAACAACAAACACCAGCATAAAAAAATGGTAAACGAGTAAACAAAAATAAAAATTTAAACTTTTTTAAAAGGTAAAAACGTAACAATATGTATGTTTATAAGTGATATACATACATTTAATCTGTCACAAATAAAAAGAGGTTTCTAATTTTCGTTTCGTGTCCTCAGCTGAAAGAATAATAAACTGTGACATCATAATGTTGTAAATTTCCATTTAAACAGCTTGATTACATAATAAAATATGTTTTTTTTATTATTTAGTTTTTATTACCAAACAAACTATTTGACGTAAAAAGAAGAAAATATGGCAGAAAATTATGGTCCTGACCTTCTTGTTTTTTTCACGATTGTTTGTGTTACTTTTTGACGTAAAAGTTTTCGCCGGAAAAACTTTTATTTTTGAATCTGGAATGATGTGCCATAAATTAAGGGGAAAACAACTTTTAAATTTTCATAAATTTTCTAATTTTTGAATTGTCAAGTGGAAAATTGTATTTAAATTTACTTCAAGTATGTATTTCCGCTTTCCATAATATTTTCGGTTTTTTTTTTGCTTTTGTCGCTGCTGTGTAGTTTCCGCACGTACGTAAATGTGTTTTCAGTATCACTTAAAAAGTTTTTTAAAAACACAAAAACAAACAGGAAAAAAAAACGAAATTGTTTTTAAGCAATAACTTTTTTGGAAAATTTTGCAAACACAAAACACGAGTAATAAATCTTGTTCACATTAAATTAAATTTCGCACACACAGAGAAATATTGAAAGCCAACAATAAGAAAGAGGAGGACTTTAACAAATGTGTCTTCAAGGGAACCCAATTAATTTTGGGTGAGAGAAGGGTAATAGGGCAAGCATTCAAGCCTAAAATTCATCTTTTCAGATGGTTTTTCTCTCGTTTTTTTTTTTTGGGTTTTTGTGATCAACATAAATTACAATTTGCGTTTTTTTTTTATTTATTCTGTGTTAACAAGTTCACGTAATGAAAAAAATTATGCCCCGTTGCAGTAACAACTACTACGAGAATGACGACAAAGAGGATAATCAGCAGATACCAGCCACAATACAATGTATTTGCATGCATAAATTATTTCAATATTTTTTTTATTTCTTTTCTTTGAGACACATCATCACCACATTACCAGTCGGCCTAGGCATTCTTTTCTATGAAATGTGACTGGAACACATACAAATACCTACACCCACAACAATAAAATATAAGCTCATGCATGTATGTATATATGTATACATATAGTATAAGAAAGTCCTTTCTTTACATATACTATACATAGCCATACTAAATGATGTTCAACATTTTCAAAGTCATTTATTATTATTTTTCCTTTGTTTGTGCGTATGTTTGTGTGATATACATATGCGAGAGAGTGTATGCAAAAAGTATTTTAAATGGGATAATAAAGCAAAATTTTTCACTATTAAATATAAAATCAACTTCACAACAAAAAAAAGTGAAAGTTAATGGAAAAAAACTAAGTAATGATGTCAAAGCCGTAGAAAAAAAAAAACTCACATAAACAGGCACTTACACAAGTAACCACACATACAAACACACGCACATTGCTAATACAGCCATGCACAGGCCTATATAGATAGGAAGCGAGAGAGAGAGCGCGAGAGAGATAGTATAATAGATGTCCTTGTTGATGTTGTTACGATAAAAAATTTGAATTTTTTGCAAAAAAAAAAAAAGAAAGAAATAAAAAATATCAAATGTTTCACACAAAAGAAGCAGAAGAAGAAAAACAAACATGCGAAAAGGAAAACATGACACAAAAAGGAATTTCGGGGTGTTGAATTTTAATGAACGTCATCGAATGACTTTGAATGTGGATGATGGCTGTAATGAAATGAAATTTTTATTCAAATTGAAAATAAATGTTGCACGACAAGCCTCCCATGGAATTTGCCCCATTTAAGAGGCTCCTAATGATCAATTATATTTTGGTACATCAATCACCAGTTGGTCCTTTTCTTTTCCTCAATGGTTGGTCACTTTTATTTCTTTTCTTTACTTTTAAAATTTTAAAAGGGAAATACAAACACAATTGCTATTGAAATAAAAATTATAAAAATAAAACACATTACAGAGCTGTAGCATTTCAAAAAGGTTGCCGTTCAAAGTGAAGAGTTTTCTCATTTAAATTTTAATTTTTCAAATAAAACGTTATTTATCGTGCATCAAATATACATGATAAGTTCTATTGTTTTTGGTATATGTCGCTCGTTTTAATTACCAAGTATACTGCGAAGCTGGTATATTTTTAAAAGACAAGAAGACAAACATCAAATAATACAGATTTGTATAATAAAATGTGTAAACATTGCATTGCTGAAAGAACTCACGACTGTACTAAGAATTGTATCAAGGATTTTTGAAAAATATTGTCACAAACGTATGTCCACCTGAGGAAGATTACTTTGAAATTCTTCATCTGTTCATGGAACACTCTGCCAAACTTTCAGTCTTTAGTTTATCCGTTAATTGCCGATGGTTTTCTTTAAAACTCTGCTAGTTTTGGTTAATACCGCTGTAAAGAACGTTTTGCATCTTTGATATTAAAATTAGCGACCAAAATAAGCACCAAATATTCACTTGGCTTTTCCACAATCATTTCTGACTTCTTCGATTAGAATGGGATTCATCGCTGAGAAAAATTTGTTCCAAAAACCTACTTCGAAAGCCTACTGATTTAGCAACCAATCAGCATATGAACGACGTTGCGAATGGTGAACTGAATTTAGTTATTACGTAAGATGACCAAATTCAAATATAAGTTGCTGACAACGACGTGCAATTGACAAATGCAAATGATCCGCCACATTTCACTAACCGAAGCACAATTTTGACCATATCTTTTCAAATGTCTTTATAATTTTGTCACACTTTGCACAGGTGGTTATCCCATAGTGCTCGAAATCTTAACTCTTTATGTAAAATTGAAGTATTTTTATACGTTCTTCGGCTATTAAGCACTCTGAAATAGCAAAGCATTCATTCATTGAATTACATGTCAGTCAAATGACAGTTTTGAAACCACTAAACGGATAACCATTGGTGACCATTGTTGATGCGTTCTTAAATTGAAGCTCTTAGCTCACATTCAAACATTTGTTTTTACAGGTGAAATCATTAAAGGTTAAAGAGTTTTCCCAAAATTCTTTATAGAAAATATTCCGTTACTTTTTTCAAAATAACTGTTTCTTTTATTATTTCTGTTGCTGCAGCATTCGATGTGTAAGAAGTTTTAAAACTTCTTCAAGGAGTCAAAGTTTATTTTAATGTTTTTTGTTGCAACATTTTCTATTTTCGACAAAATGAAAAAAATGAAGGAAGCGATGAAAAAATTAAGAAAATTATTGAGTAAAAAAAGAGAGAAGTTACACTTACCGTTGCTAACTGTTCTTGTTGTTTTTTCATTTCTTGTTTAATACTGTTGTTGGTGTATTTTATTTGTTGCTGCTGCTGCTGCTGCTGCTGTTGTTGGTGCTATTTGTTGTTAATACTAGCAGTATTTTTTTGTTGTTTTTTCTTTTTCATTCTTTCTTTCCATTTAATGTAGTTTGACCCAGTTTTTCTTGCATGGCATGAAAGGCAAAATATTGCCCTGAAGGCATACGCGGAAGCAGAAAATAAATATTTTTATATGCGAAATAACTAAGCATCAACAACAAATAACAACAACAACAGCAAGAAAAACAATATATACAAAGCATACACATGCTTGGAGAGAGTGAACGAACAACGGCAACAGCCGGGGGTATAGAGACAAAAAAGTGGAAAAACAAACAAATAAAGAGTCAAACAGACAACACACCAACCAACAGCTCAAAAGAAAATCTTCAACGAACATTTCTCATTAGCAAAGAAAGTACAGCGCGATAGAGTAAGCATACGACAAGACGAGACGAGACGAAATGAAACAAGAAGACAGTTGTAGGGAAAATTCTCAAGTGTTCACTCATTATTTTAACACAAGGGAATGTCACTGGAGTTAAGTAGCACTTCTTCAGCCATCGCTACTCTTGTATATGTATGTATATATTTAACATACACACACACACAGATTCTCATACGCATACAGTTGGCTGCATGTACATATAAGTACTTGTAGTAATTACCCACTCTCGCTGTATAAGAGTCAAGAGATGAAGAATTTTATAGTTTTTCTCAAGCAATAGCACACAAATACACTTACATTCCATGCTTCGTAAGTATGTTTGGAGTGTGGGATTATTTTGGACTAATAAAACAAAAATAAAAACTAAAATGGAATTAAAAATAAAAATAAAAAATAAGAATGAAAACAAAAAAAAGAAAAACGAAATTAATACCAACAACGATGATATTCATTTCATTTCATTTTAAAGCCAACATTTCGCATTAGGCATGTTTTAGTTCTAGTTTTTCTCTCATTCTCTCTCTCTCTCACTTTCCATCTCTCTCTCTCTCTCTCTTACTTTCATGCTTATCTTTCTTTTTGTGTTTTTTGTTAGAAAATCAAGTGAAATTCACTCGTTTTTCTGAGTATGATGCTGGAAGTCATTAATTTTATTTTAAAAATCTAAGATTTGTGCCAAAAAGGAACACAAAAAAAAAAAAACGGAAAATAAAATAAAAGAAAAAAAACGGAAAGAATAAAAATAGAATGCAATGAAATTTAAATTATTTTAATAATTAGTATTCGAGCAGGAAAGTTTATGAATTACAAGAAAAAAACAAGAGGAAAGAAAAAAAATTTATTAGAATTCCATTTTCGTAAAAAGATTTGTTTGATTAACGAGAAACGAAGGCGTTAAATTATTATATTCAGAACAAGTGATGAAACTAAAATGATTATGAAAATTACTTTCAGATAAATTCGAATGTAGTGGTGAAAAAAGAGGAAGAATTAATTGAGCGTAAAACTTTGTCTTTTAATTTGAAAGGAATTTAATGGTTAAAAATAACTGTACACTATAAGGTGTAGTAGAAATGAATTCGATGGTTATTAGTCATTCATACCGTATAGTATAGTAATGCTTCGATGGCATTAAAAAGTATAGGATTTTGCGGAAGGGATTGATGACTGATGATGGATAATAATGCAACAAAGATCATCAATGAGTATTCAAAAAGATGAGTAAAATCGAATTATTTTTATAATTTCTGATACTTATACGCATTCATACTTATTTCAATATCATGGAACCTTTACTCATATTCAAAGATTGAAGTACTCATCATATTCATACTTAACAACACGTATGCTCTGCTTGCTGCTCTGTATTTTTTGCTTATGTGTCTTTTTTCTTCTTTTGTAAATGCAACAACAACTAAGAGTGTAAATTTTCACGAATGATTCGAGTCGCTCACTCGAGTCACTCACTCGAATCATTTATAAGTATTACAAGTATTTTGCAAAAGTTAAGAATCTGAATGAGTAGGCTTATGAATCAAACATATTTCGAATGGTATGAGTTTGATGTCAACGTTGTTCTCATACTCATTGCAACCTGTACTTATAAATCAACGTTGTAGTGAGTATGAATGAATCAGAGTACATAGTTAAATTTCAATATTGTTGACTCACTTATATTCCAAATTTCATGAGTGCTTATGAGTAGCGAAAAAACGATTCATTGCTGATCTCTGGTACGCTACTTATGTAAAGTGAGTATTTTTTGTAGGAATTAATGTGGTGTAATGATCTACGAAATGTTCCTTGTGGCAAAAGTTTTAAACAGAACCGTACGTTATTTACAAAGTAAGCTGTTGACCGCCAGAGAGGTAGGACTTTACACATCTTTTAAGGGCTTAGATGTAACAACTGATTGTCGTGTCTTCCCATTTTATAGCGAATTTTTTTTTTTTGAAAGACAGCATAAAATGATAGATAGAATGGCATTAAATAATTTAATAAAGCGGTGCTTAACTGATAAGACCATTGACCATTTGGACTACGATACACAAATACATTAAATTAAATTTACTTCAATACTGGTTTAATTAGAGAGACAGTAAAAAAAACTTCTAGTTGGTAACAGATTCCATTTTAATTTGTAGAAGATTACTTAACTCCATTTGTTGGAGACTCTAATTTCTGATTTTAATTTTAAGAGTTTCATCACGTCATTATGTTTATCTCTAAATTTTGTATCATAAATTCCAACTAATAATAGGTTAACAAATCACCTCAACTCAACTCGAAGGACAAATAACTTAAAGCCGATTATTGAACTCATTTTCGTAATTGGTTTCTTATAACATTTCAGCACATATGTGAAGGAAATTGGGTTGCTAAATGAAAATGTATTCTGTCGAGTAAACTGTCGCAAAAAAAGAAAGAAAAAGGAAACAACAAAAACAAATACAAATAATCTTTGGAATATTAATTTGAATACAAAGCCTTTTAGCCCTTGCTGCTTGATGCCTGCCACATCAGTCTGTTGTTTTTATTTTGATTGAACGTAAGATTTTCTTATGCAAATATTATGTGTTGCTCGTAGTAAATTCAAATCCCCAGAGGCTTTACATTGTATTTTTAAAGAAAATATCAAAAATAATACCGGAAATTACATACCCAACTGAAGAGTTATTATTTTAAGCCGAATGTTTTGTAGGTGATGTGATACTCTTATGATTTCTAGTAAATTATCACCTCATAAAATGATTTAAACGATTATCGAACAATACTTATGCAAATACATATATTATAAACATTACCAAAAATTTAAAGAAATAAATACAAGAAAAATGATGAAATGTGAAATTTTGAATTGATTATCATAGAAATGGAGAAAACAGACTGAATCTTATTTCGTGTATACTTACATACATATGTACTTAATTTGCCAAAACAAATCATTAGTCAGAATTCCTTGATTCTTACAGCATCCATGTTGTGTGTGTGTGAATTTTCGTCATTAAAGTTGGGACCTACAGTTTAAGCTTTTGAGAACCTTTAAGTGTCAATTTTATTTACACTCACCGTTTTTGTTAGGAAGGTGCAACGAAGCTAAGATTTGAACTCATTAACTCTCGTCTTTTAAGCAACACGCTATCACATATACTCCGGATAGTAGTTCACCAATTTGCGCAATTAAAGTGCGTGATAATCGCTTTTTATTTCATTGGGCATGTTAAAATGATATGAAATTAGTCTTTTCTTATGTATGTACATACGTGTGCCAGACTTTCTATTTGAAATACATTTCGAGTTGACCTTTTATAAGGACTTAAAAGTAAAAACAACTTTACTGAGCTTAATCAACTGACCTATGTATGTGAGTATATGACTGTCACAATATAACATGAGTGTGTATGGCACATGATCTCATTATCTGTGTGCTAAATGACACACAAGTTTTTTCAACTCTCTCTCGTCCGGATTATTTTTCCACTAAATCAGGCAGTGTTTTCATTAAATGCGATGAGTTTGAAAATTTTAAAATGTTTTTCTGTTGAGTATTAGAAAAATGAAAACCCTTATAAATTTTGCTGAATAAACGAGCTGTGCAAACATTAAGACAATGACAAGTTCATTTTAATGCTGTATTATTGTGGGATTTGCTCACTTTTATTTGAACATGAACATGAATGATTTGAATGAATCTGGTATCTCTTAGTCACATCAAATTGTTGAAAAGTTAAATACACATGAATAAATATGTAAGTGGACAGACAACAGCAGATTCAATGTGTCCCTCGCTTTCTCTCTCTTTCTTACACTTTTCGTATTTGTCTATTTTTAAACAGGGTTTAAGTCACAAACACTAATGCACTGGTCAACTGGTCAACTGGCAACGTGGTAACCTCGTTAACTAACTGGTTGACTGACTGATGTGGTATCTATGATTCTATTTACATCAGCGTGGCATTTGTGTATGAGGTTTCACTCTACAACAAATTGTATCGGCAATGGCAGGATGATGTTTGAGGGGGAGTATGAATGTTTAACTTTCATGTTGGCAGAAACGAAAAACATTCATTCAACACGTTTGATAAAATTGTAACATGATTGTCCGATGCTAAAGCGATTTCTGGCCTGACTGTGACAGACTGTAGTCATTTAACTTGTTTTTTTTAGTTTTGCTTTCCATTTTTTGTTTTTACGTTGATTTCGGTGTTTTAGAGTGTTTGTTTGTTTGTTTTTCGGAGTTTGTATCACAAAATATTAAAAAAGCTTTATTATTCATAACAAAGTGTTCTCATGCCAACAAGGACATGATGAGACTGATGTAATACTTTGCATTCTCATACAATTTTGTACGTGTATGTGTACGGTGAATTGTTTTCCTGCATACTCTTCTATGTACATATAACTCTGTTCCACATTAAGATTTTCTGTTGTTTTTTTCTGTTTTTTTATTTGAATTGGTTTGATGTAGTTTTTGGCAGGATTAAAGAGTTATAAAAAGGAGTTACATGCCATACTATGTATGCATACATACTTACATACACAAGTACGTATCTGTGTTCCTATATAGAGTATTATAAATACTACCACTAAATTTGTATTTGTAAAAATGTTCTGTATATGTGTGTCATATAATAAAACAAGTACAAGCTTGTAAAAAAATAACAGCCCAAACACTAGTGGCAGTAGCCAGTAAAACACTGAAATACAAATTGCAGCATGATGATGTTGATGTTGGCCCGTATTAAGTAGAGCAGCAAATCTGGCGCCTTTTAAATATTTTGCCAAATAAAGCAAAAACAAGTAGCAGAAGTGCACAAATATTGGAACAAAAACACAGCATCACCAATAAAAAAGAAATTAAAAAAAAAACTAAAACAAACAACAACAATATTGGTAGAACATTGGTAGTATCAGCATCAGCACTCTGACACGAACATGCAAGAAAGTAACATGTCAAGAGTGACAATATTTATGACTGTAATATATAAAAGTAATTTGTATTCTCACGTATGTACATATGTACATACTAAGTTGGCCTTATCGTACCGCAACTAAAGCGGTGTGTGTTCAATACACCAAAAACTCAAGCCAAAAATATTAACCAATATAAGTTATATTCAGTTTTTTTTTGTTTGTTTTTGTTTTTGCTTTATCATTCACTTACTCACACATACATAAATACCTGTATACAATAGAAATATGTATGTATGTATATATGATAACATTTATTTATATGTTATGTAAGGCCAGCTATACCAAGCTAATGGTAGCTCAAAATAAGTGGTAACATACATACGTTTACAAAACGCGATTTAAATGAAAAATAATACATAGATATATTGTTTGTAAACATATATATGTAATTGGTCATTACCAACCTTCAGTCTACGACCTAGTTTCTCATACCACTTATGTTGTGTGCGTTAATTTTATAAATGATTTGGAGGGACCTGCAGTTTAAAGTCCGAACGATAGATTTTTTGTGAAATTTTATTTTTTATTTGCTCTCAGAGTTTCTGCCAGAAATCTGCTGAGAGGAAGTCGCCGAATATTATACGTGACTAAATGTATTGAAAAAATGTAATTTTGCTTTGGTTTAAAGAAAACAATTTATTTTTTGTACGAATACATGCGCAATTCAAGTCACTGTATTGAATATTTTCGGGTATATAGCAAAACGCAGTAACAAAATGTAATTCCTTTCCAGGTTAAGTAGCAATTAGAGAACCTGCATGAATAACTTATACTCCGCGTACAGAACAACTAAAAGCAATGTATAGAAGTAAATTGAATCCATCTTAGTTTTAATCTAAGAGATATTAAGAAGAATAAGAAACTAAATAGGCCTTTGATTGATAAGTGATCATTATTACACTCTCCATGATGAACGTACATACATACATGTGTACGTATACTAGGCGTATATCCAAATAGTGTCTCATAAGAATGACAAGCAAAAAGTGTCCTAAATAGAAAAAAAAGAAGAAAATGTTCTAAAATAGATAAAACCGTCTGTCGTTTTAACATTATTGCAGTGAAATTGCCTTTGGCAGCAATCGTAACAATGGCTCCATAATTAAAAATGTATTACAAGTTTTGTCACGTTCCAAATTACTAACCAACTGTACCTGTATCTCGCCACTAATCCTTGAATTGTTGATTTTGCGTACTTCACGCATAGTAAGTATGCTTTTTCCTCTATTTTTGTTGTTGTTTTCTTCCTTTCTTTTTTTTTGGCAATAGAAACATGTACCATTGCCATTTCTATGGCCGTATAGCTATTAAAGAGATTATTTTTCTTATCGCAAAATTGGTTAGAAATTTGGAGACAAATTAAATTCGGATAGAAAACATTTCTCTGAACAGCTCTCTTAGCATCCCAAAGTAATTCAAATGATTTTTAAATAATGAAAATAAAATTCTGTCTTTGGAGATGAACAATTTGTAAGCATGACAGCTCTCAAGGTCATCCCATAAAAGCTAAGCATGATTTTATTTTACGTTCGTATTTTATTCTAAGGACCAAAGGAAAAAGAAGCAATTCCATCAGAAAAAGAAACCAAATTTGGATTTTTCATTTTTCGAATTTTGGTTTTCCACAGGGAAACTTCAGTAGTGGCGAGTTAAGGTGCACTAATGACGTATTGCAAGTTGGATACAAGAACTTTGGAGAACAGTTACCTTTTAGAGATATTTAAGTGTGAATTTTTGGGAATTCTTGATTGATGAATCTGAAGCAAATTAAACAGAAATAAAAACAAATTGATTATATGCAAAAATATGTACATACTCAGATTCACTCAACGATCACTGGACTCTTTTTAATTTCTACAAAAAAAAACACGAGTGTAATCCATTGAAATATCTCTCACAAGACAGGTGTGTTTTGTTTATCTTGTCATCCTGCTATAGCACATGGTCGATTATTTTTATCGATTCTTAATTATACGTGCACAAACAATGTCACTTAAATCGTCCACAGACATCTTTTATAAACACAATTTCTGTAAAACTTGTGTAATTAATGTGAAGCGTGCAACACACAGATATCCGGCAAAAATATACTCGTACTTGACATGCCACACTATTGTGGTTTGTCGTATGTATATGAAATTAATGTCTTATATAAATTGTTCCTATACAACCATTACAACAAACAACACACAACAGTAACAGCAAAAAGGTGTCATCATTATATTTTTGCGTCTCCATATCCATATCCATATTCGTATTCGTATTAGTATTCGTGTCTGTGGCTGTGTCCGTCGTATCAGAGTCTATATTCCAGTACGAAATTATCTTTGTACTCATATTCAAACCTTTGACTATACGAGATACATACACACGTATGACTTTTTGTTATTGTTGTTGTGTTTGCTTTTTTTTTTTTGGTCTCTTCAACATGGTCGTTAATTTATTTGCGGTACGTGTTCACATAAATTGGTGAGATTTGCACATGTAAAACAGATTCATGCCAAAACAACAACAACTTTAGGGGCCACATTAAGAAGAACAAGAAAAATAAATTTATAATTGGTTATTAAAAGGACGTGAGGCAATTCTTCCTTCCAACCACATCAAGTAGTCTCTCTCTTTTAATTTTGAAAGAATAATTTTTATTTGTATTTAATTTTCGACATCCAAACCAATTTGTATGGAGAGGACATGTATGAGAGGACATGTGTTTTCTTATAGCAAAAATACTACTCTCTTCATCAACCAATATTTTGGTATTTGACCGGACATTTTAGATTCCATATCAAACAGCGTTCGGTAGCGTTCAGAATTATAAAATGCAAGTAAGCATACGTTTACGGCAGTCAATAATATGAAATTTTTATGCAAAATGGTATAAAAAAAGAAAAATAATTATAAAAGGTAAGTTTATCACTGAAATATCACAAAACTGAATTATATTTCTATTGAGTAAGTAAACATGTGTTCTGTAGATGTAATCTAACATCAAGACGTGTTTTGATGTAAAACTTGGTAATATAAGAATTTTTGAATAAAATAATGTTGAAGTTTATTTATTGCTTTAAAAGATTTAAGGCTGCACATCAGAGATCACCAATGAATCCTTTTTTCGCTACTCATAAGCACTCAGAAAATTTTGAATATAAATGAGTCAACAATATTCAAATTTAACGATGTACTCTGATTCATTCGTACTCACAACAACGTTGATTTATAAGTACAGGTTCCAATGAGTATGCGTACAGCGCTGGCATCAAACTCGTACCATCCGAAATATGTGTGATTCATAAGCCTACTCATTCAGATTCATAACTTTAGAAAAATACTTATAATACTTACAAATGATTCGAGTGACTCGAATCACTTAACAAAATTTACAGTCTTAATTATTGTTACATTTACAAATACATAAATAAATCAGACACATAAGCAACAAAGACAGAGCAGCAAGCAGAGCAAACACACAATCTTCTTGTGAGTATTTTAGTGATCGTACGCGATTCTTACTTATTTTGTGCTTCGTGTATATGTTGAGTTATGGAGAGTCGAAATCAACAACATCATATGTGTTGTTAAGTATGAATATGATGAGTACTTCAAACTTTGAATATGAGTAGAGGTTTCATGATATCTATATCCTTGACGTCAATGGATGATAGCTCCGTCAAGCTGAAAGGGATTGGAGAGCTTCGTAAGAGATGGTCATTGAAAAAGAAAGTGAATAACAATCTCCTCTTCCTCAGCGGATCTGCACCCACGGCAAAAGTCATTACATGGGAGCTGCATTCTTTCCGCGTGTCTTCCCATAACACAATGACATTACGGCCAAGTCGGAGTAACTGGTTGGTGCGCATTCTATCCATCGAGAGCCAAGTGAGTCTAGGGGTGGAGCAGGACTCCCCATTGGCTCCAAATAGGTTGGCGCCCTGAAACGATTTCCACACCAGTGTGATATTGTCATACATGTTCTATCTGATGCAGTAAATTTCAATAAAAACTTGATTTAAATTAAGAGTTCAACTGTCCAAAATGCAATTGCCACAATAATAAAATGACACAAAATTAAACAAAAAATTCGTGTATACCTCATATACATACGTACATATGTATGTAAATTTTATTCTTATTCGCACTGCATTATTTAATCCATGATTTTTACGACTGTTCAGCAGCATGTGGTTAGGTGGCCGGCCTTAATATTATTATCCTTTCAACCTTTTAATGTACTACACTTTTTGTTGTTGTTTTTTTGTTATTGTTTTTTTTTTTAATTCTTTTACATGAACATGAACACATTCTGAATAATTAACATTATTTTTTGGTGTTTGTTTGTGTGTGTTTGTTTATTAACATAATTTTTAGGTACATATTTTAATATAATTATTTTGAAATTAAAATTAAAATTCAAATTTAAAAACCAAAAAAAAAAAAAATTGAAAATCACACTTAATTTACAAGTGCGTGTCTAATAAATTAAAATTAAATTTATACATCATTAATTAGTATAATTTTATTTTATTTTATTATTTAAATTTATTTAAATGCAATCATATTGCGTATTATATGTTATAATTTATGATGATTTTATTTCCACAGTCTTTTTTTTTATTTAAATTAATTATGTTTTGCCAATTAAGTAGTAACTATACACATACATACTTAGGGAATGAAATTATAAAAGGTCGGTGCAAATAGAGAATGCCCACCGGGTGGTCACCGCTAATTTGGAGTTTGGTTGAACTCTTGATAAGACTAACTGAGGCGGGTACCGACTATTAAGGACATGCAGATTATATATAATCTTGATGGCTAAGGGAATATTTTTAAAAGACTTTTTGCGGCATCATTGCAAGAGTTCTTGAGACTGTAAGTTGACATGAAAATTAATTTGGGATTATCGGAACCTAAAGAATCGACTGTCTGATAGTGACCTTCTTTACTGTCTCCTAGACAGAATCAATAAACTTTTTGATTTTGGGAACTGCTTTGCAACGAGACTATGTAATAAAAGTGAATGGCGTCATCTACAGCCTACATACTCTTTTAAAAGATGGACTATTTTGTGGCAGAAGCAAGTTTTTTTGGTCCCAGAACGAAATATTCCAACACCACCGGTAAATTCTTTGGAAATCTATGGCAAATTGGATAGAAGGTTCAATACACAGATTATAGCATTATTATCTGTCAATTTGGTCTCCATTCAAGCACTCTGCTCTTCTGAGGTTTATTGAAGATAGTATGTAACGGTCTGAGGAACCTGAATCAGCTGGGTGGTGAAAATAAGGGTAGGCTCTGCTAAGTTCCAGCTCATCTGAGAAATCTCAGCAATGAAGAAGTAGACGAGCTTGCGAGGTATACGCAGCGAAAGAAAATATCAAGAGAGGCAGAGACTATACTCCAACCAAATGGGTTTGAGGAAATAAAAACTTCTGTTTACAATTATAATAAGGGAAGATCTGAGCCGTTGGTAATCGGTCTTTAATAGGGCGCTGTAAACTCTGAAAATACTTATTCCGAATGCTTGACGCATTGAATCCGACATATGGGCTCTGTGATGATGAGAATGATTCATCAGAACATATTCTTGAAAAGCATCCCAAAATCAGGGCACTGAATTGTCACTGTTGACACTGAGCAATAGCTTGATGTTTACAGGTCATTAGGCTTAGAGAACACATTATGGGGAATTAATTAAGAAATCTTTAAGACTTCAAATACAACAATTGCAGTGAGAATGTTGTGTTAGAGCCAATATTGTAAAGCAGTGACATTACAGAGTCTTACATACCATCCGGACAGACACTAGTCTCCTGATAACGTACATTGCTCTTTTTGCTTTTGGGATAGATTGTGTTCTGGGAATGTTGGCACAAGTTACATATATAAGTAACTTAGAAGAGGACGAGATTGTAGTTTACTTTATCATTGGCTATCATGGTCTTATGAAATGGTAACAAAATAGATGTCCTGGACTTTAAAAATTGCATACTTTTGTCAGAACCTCGAAATGGTTTGAAAAGGACAAGGCCTTTTTGCCTGGTTAATTCAATTCTATTTACATTTAATACTGTTAGGGAGCAAATTCTCTTGAATTGTAGTTTTTCGATCATTGTCGGTCGATAGGTATAATGTAACACTCATTTTGTTTGAAATGCTTTGGCGGACAATTCCCCTTTTCTGACGTTTTTATTTGTATCCCTTCCTTGCTGTCGCTCATATCTATACTAACCTAAGGCTTAGATATCTTCAAGACGGTAGTTACTTGAATATTTAAATACTAAATTTGGAAGAAGTGGAACTGAATAATATAATAACGGTTGTCTTCACTATATTTATGGCTTTACATATGTACATTAGAGCGACTCAAGTTGTATGGAAGCAAAATTCGTACTGGATGTACCCCCCTCAAAATGAACCTTGGACTTTTTTAAGATGACATCTAAAATATTTCGGCTCTAGCTTTGACCTCTCGTGAGCTGGACCATTTTGAAAAAGGGTCTATTTTTGTATGTTTTGTTAATTTGAGAATTTGTTTCCTAACCAACATATAGAGTATGGGTGTCATAAGAAAGGGTTTTTCAAGGCGCGTCCAGCGGTATATACCATTTGTCCACGGACAATGTCCTTTTTTTAAGGATATTTTGTAAAAAAAACGGTTTTTGAATTTTTTCTTTTCTAACCAAATTAACTCTAATATGATGGCGGATTTAGTTTCTAGATGATGTTTGGATGAAAATAGGACTAAAGAAAGAAAAAAAGAAATGATCTACGACTTTTTGTGGGCATATTTTTTTCCCAAATTAAAAAAAGGTATTAAATTTTTTTGTTTATATTTACAAAACTATACTCAAAAAACGCAAACTAGGGCGAATTTCAAAAAAAAGCTAAGACCCGTATTCAATTAAATCAACTAAAGATTAAAATATGTTAATTTGGTTATTTTATTACAAACAAGCCCGAAGCAAAAATTTAAAAACCGTTATTTTTTACAGAATATCCTTAAAAAAAGGATATGGATGATCGTCCTTGGACAAATTGTATATACAGTTGGACGCGCCTTAAAAAACCTTTCTTATGATACCAATATTGTATATGTTGGTAAGGAAATAGATTCTCAAATTGACAAAACATGGAAAAATATACCCTTTTTCGAAATGGTCCAGCTCACGAGAGGTCAAAGCTGGAGCCGAAATATTTTAAATGTCATCTTAAAAAAGTCCAAGGTTCATTTTTAGGAGGGTACATCGGGCACTTTTTTTGGTGAGTCGCTCTAATGTACATACATATTTATGTTAAGTCTCTTTTTTTTACGTAAAGTCATATGTACATACGTACATACTTACAATTGTATACTGAAATAGAAATTTTAAAAGTCTTGTATGTAAGTATATAGATATCAATTCTAAAACATTTATTTCTCTTCTAGTTAAACACAACACAACATTGAAATGCGATAAAATATTAGACATGTCTGCCATATGCTGATTTTGATCTCTTAAGTGGTAAGTAAAAAACAAAAAAAAACAACACTTTAACAATTTTACTCTTATTGAATTTAATACACTTGCAACACTTCATGAAATTTGATTACACGCATTATTAACTAAATTTTTTGTTATAATTTTGGACTGGCAACAGCTAGTCGGGTGGGTAGTACTGTTACACTATTACTGCCGATTAATTTCCATAAGAGACAAAGCTACAGTTCTCTCTCAAAAAGAAACAATTTTGAAGTTGATATTCATTTGTAGGCATCTTTGTTTGCATGACACACGCAAATCTCTTAAGCATGGATGATATAAAATTATTAATAATATCAGACGCTATTCAATTCAAGATTATTTTTACAATTAGAAATAAATTTTCTTTACTTCGGCAATTTTCCGGAAAAAAACTGTAGACAAGGGTCAGCACATTTTGATTTCTTCTATTAAACTTTACAACACACCTACATACATACAGAGAGATAGAGAGAGTGATTGTAGGGGACGTTCGGCTGTCATAAATAAATTATTTTCGAAGAAGAAAAAAAAAGAACTGAATACTACGCTTCCTTAACACTCTTATTTAGTTTGGAATTTGTTTGTTTAATTTTTTTTGAGTAATTTTTACTCGGTACCCTCATTATTTCTAGAACGACGACTCCTGTGCGAATGCATGTAAGTATATGTATATGAACTTATGCAATGGTATAAAGTGCTGAAGCAAGTGACTTCACATCCAGATGAGAGAGAGAGAGAGAGCGAGAGAGAGTAAAATTTTTTTGGGTATCACTGCACAAAGATAATATATGTATATATAATAATAAAGTTTCTTAAAGTGAAATTAATTGAAATCTCCCATACATTGTACGTGGATGGATTGTGTTTTATTTCTTTGATTTAAAAATTGTTTTCGTTCATGAGTACCATTTATTCGGGTACTCTCCTTAAGTGATAAAAGTTGAGTTTGGTGATTGTTCGAATTTTATCCAAAAAAGTTATGACTGTTATGTGTAAACATGTTTGAAAAATGCAATGACCTCGAAATATGAACATTTGGAGTCAGTATCTCCTTAATAGTTCTTTGGTGTCTTTTCCTTTCAACTCAATTGTACGCTTACAAATGCCTTTGACTGTACGCATGTACATAAATGACATCGATCCGTTATAAATTCATTACTTTTATTATCGTTAGTTATCCTTAAAGAGAAAGGAACACAAAGATAATATAAACATATGGACTTACTTATGTGGATATACGTATATGTACTGATATGCATATATGTATATGTATGTATGTGTTGGTGTAATTTTTGTCGAATGTAAAAATAATAAGAAAAATACAGAAAACTGGAATGATAAACTAAAACGTCTAAAAGTAAAATATAAAAACAATGAACAACGGAAACATGTGTATTTAATACAACACAATATATTCAAATATTACTTTATAAATATGTATGTATGTACATATGTATGTATGTATAGTATAGTATAAATGTTTTTGACTACATAAGCATACATTTACGTACAATTCATAGGCATGTTGTATTTGTTAATACTTTGATGGTGTGCCGAAACACGTCAATATCATTTTAATCCAAAAGAGAAACTCTGAAGAGAAACAAAAAATAAACAAAGAATGAAAATATTCTCATAAACGTACATATGTATATGTATGGGGTGTAGGCAAGTACTTTTATTATGAATACATGTGCAAATGTGTGTGTGTGGGTTTGTGTTGTTTACAGTATAATTTAAGAAATGTCTTATTTATGAAAACTGTTACATTTACAACATAACAACAATAACACCAACAATGTGCGCCCATTCCTAGATTCATTCACACAGCAACGTATACATATGTAAATATGTACACTTAAACTACAACACATCGCATATGTATTTCTGAGTTAATAATCAGTTTACGCAGTAGAGTTTGGGGATTCCGAGATGATATGTGAATCGGATGATCTGATGAAAGTACAATGAGAGTGTTGTGTACGTTTTCAATGTTTTCATTGGTTTAATATGACTTGAAACCCTTAGTAAGCGCAGTCAATCTGTTATCACTTTGACGATGACGTTTTATAGTTTCGTTTCACTTGCTACTTGGCGTCGTATTTTACAAAAGGCCGATTAATGTTTAGCAATCAACTTTTGACGTGACCTGAAAGGAAATATGCTACCGTGTAGTTCCTTGAATTTTCAAATCACAATTGCAAATGGCGTAACAGCCTCTCACTTGCTCACTCACTCTCTCTCCCTCTGACTCGAGAAAGTCTCTTGGTGTATTTGTTTTTGTTTTTGTTTCTGTTTTTTAATAAACGTCTATTTTCGCTTGTAAAATTAAAGGGATTTTAAAATTCTTCGGGAAGAATGGTATGAGGGAGAAGAAGGTGTACGATTATCGTATTGGAAAAAGATGGCATGGCCAAGTGTTTGGTTAGAAAACGAATTCTTCCAATTCGTATGCAAAGAATTTTTCAAATTACTTTAGCTGTTCAAAACACACAATTTCGATGCTTATCAATATCAATATTTGCCTAAATAATATCTTCTGCTGATGCTGATGCTGGCAATACGTAATTAATTAAACCCTTTTGCGTTTTTAAGTATGGATACTTCTAAGACTTAAGGTTTCATAATTTAATTGCTTGTTATCTGTAGTTGATAAGTATCGATTTACATTTCGATAGCTGTTGATGTTGAAGACTTCAGTTGATGACATTTTGTCGAAACTGTCTTCTAATACAAGTTTCCAACGTTTAATTAATCATTTAGTTTTGATTAAAAATTCATCAATCATCAATCAACTTAATAAAATGAAATTCATATTCAATAACGTCGTATATATAATAAATATATATGAAATGGCTATAGTAAGTATAAGAGCTTCAAAACATTTCATATTTAATTCGATTACATATAACTACTTTAACTTTTAGTTTCCTTATGCCGTTCAACAGCCAACGGTTTGTAATTAGAATCAACATGTTAAAGTAGTACATATTATTAGTGCATTACAAGTTTGTGGCACCATTTCGACAATTTCCTCTTAGGAAGCTTCCGGCAGAACTCTGAAAAAAATTGCCATGAAAAGCTTTCAAATCTGTCATTTGGAGTCAACGTTTATGAATAAAATTAACACACAGATCATGGATGTTGTGAGCATTTAGGTTCCGGATAAAGGGCTGTAATGGCTAATTAAGTAATTAACAGGCCATCTGACTGGTTGACATCCTCAGGTTGCTTCTGGATAGTCTGATAAATAACTCAAATATCTTCGCAACAGAAATTCAAATTACCTGAACCCCGTTTAACTCATTAAGAATGCTTTCGTCTTTTTTTTTTGCGAGTATACACTTCCATATCCCTCTTCGTGCTCTAAAGAATAATTCTGGCCTCATCAGCAATAAATTTCAGCCTGATGTGGCATCAAGCAGATGGGAGATTGGCTGTCAGATGGTATTTTTATGTGTTGTTCTCTGTACTTCCGCAAACTTTCGGAAAAAATGTGTATTTACAAAATCTTCTATTACATGGGGCAATTATGTATTATTTCAATTTTTAAACTGTAAATTGGGATTTAAATATCTTCACTGGTAGTTAGATTACAATTAGGGCGATTAATGTTGGCGATAAGCTTAATCTCTAGATGAATGCAGGGAATATTCTGAAGACATCGAAATTATGGAAGACTGTTCATGTCATTGTAATAGCAAACTGGCTGTAGGCAATTAGGTAGTGTATTGGCTTATTAGACGCAAGGTCAGGGTTCAAATCCCAGGTCAGACATCAAAACGAAATATGAAAAAATATTTCTTCGGCGACTTCCTCTCAAGAAGATTTCTGGCGAAAACTCTGAGAGTAAATTAAAATTGCCATGAAAAGTTTCTCAAAAAATCTGCCGTTCGGAGCCGCCTTTAAACTGTAGGTCCCGCCACTCATGTATAAAATTAACGCACACAACATGAGTGGTGTGAGAAGCTAGGCCGTAATCCTGGCTGAAGGGTTGTAATGGCCAATTATGTATGTATGCCAGCAAACTCGAGGTCTCAATATTTTGGAAATGATACCATACCAGACGTAATTCGTCTACGAGGAGGAGAACTGAAAGACGTTAAGGAAGTTTGTACAGGTACAAGGTATTGATTTCTTATGGAAAGTGTGGATGGTATATCTTTTGGCATAATATAATATAATATAATATTATAAATTAAATATTTCAATTACTACCAACGTAAATAGTCTTTAATTTCAAACATTATTTTCGCAAACTTGCATCGACGGTGCCTCCTAAACTAAATGGCAGATAAGTGTGAAGTGTTTTATGTGTTTTATTCCACTTCTCTGATTTAAAACCGCCAATTGTATTTTTTATTTCTTTTTTTTAATTTAATGATTACACGCAATTGATTAAATAAGAAATATGCGATCAAAAATATTTTTTGTGTGTTTAAATCAATCCATTTTGATATTTTGGTCTTCTTTTCCAACAGACACTGTATGTTTGCGTGTGATGTGGTCATACGAATAAATCTGAACGTATAACCGACGTGCACATAAATATTTACGGCATTAAATATTGCAGACAAGGATCAGTACATTTTGATTTCATCTATTAAACTTTACAACACACCCACAAACATACAGAGCGAGAGGGAGAGTGAGAGTGATTGTAGGGGACGTTCGGGTGTCATAAATAAGTTATTTTCGATTGTTTCGCAGAAAGCATGTGTAACATGTACAAAGAGAAGTAGAAGAATAAAAAAAATTAACAGGAATATAACGGAATATAATCGTTTTCCCAAATATTACGTGAACTAAATACTACGCTTCCTTAACACTCTTATTTGATTTGCAATTTATTTATTTATTTTTTTTTTTTGGGTAATTTTTACTCGGTACCCTCATTATTTCTAGAACGACGACTCCAGTGCGAATGCATGTGAGTATATGTACATATACGTGTGATTATGTGTTGGTGTAAAGTGCTAAAGCAAGTGATTTCATATCCAAATGAGAGAGAGAGAGAGAGAGATAGAGTACGATTCCTTTGTATAGTGATGCTAATATAGTTTCTTAAAGTGAAATTAATTGAAATCTCCCACACATTGTACATATGTATGTGGATGGGGTGTGTTTTATTTCTTTGATTTAAGAATTGTTTTCGTTCATGAGTACCACTTATCGGCTCCGTATGTACATATGTATGTTCATATTATACGATACATAGGAGTGTTGACCACCATATGCTTGTTTATTTATGCCTTTGAGAGTGTGTGCACTTTCTGGCAAAAGTGTAGGTAGAGTGTTATTTTATTTGTGTGTGTGTGTGTGTGTGTGTGTGGGTGTATTTCACCACGATAATAATTTTTATTGATTAAGAAAGCATTTGGTGTTATCGTTGCTGTTATTATTGCTTTTTATTGTTGGCAGAAGGCATTTTGTGAGTCTTACAGCAATTTCATTTCATGTTTTTGTTTTGGTTTTGTGTTTTTTTTACTGGATTCCATTCCATTTCATTTGATTTCTTGCCGTTTTACAAATTTAATACCTTTTAACTTTATTTGGCAACTTTCCTAGGCGTTTTTCATACATAGTCCGTACCGTTTTTATAGATTCTCATGGATTTCATAACATGTACTGCTGCTTCAAAAATGTTCTTCTTATTGTTGTTGCTATTGTAATTGTTGTATGTACGTAAGTATGTATATTTTGTGGGAGTATATATAAACATTAAAACAGATTAAAATAAATTACTTTTCCTAGTTTCACTCTTTCCCGTTCCTGTGCCCGTTCTTGTTCTCGTAAAGCAATTGAGGCATGATTTGTAGGATGAATACTACATGCTAGGGAGTTAAAGTGTTAAAATATGTCTGTTATTATTGTTTGTTTGTTTTTTTTTTGCCTTACAGAGCTGTAAACACATTATTAACACGGTTATTTATGTATTTAGTTGTTGTTAATTTTTGCGTACAAGTTGTTCGTAGTGATTAATAATAACGGCTCAACTTTACACTTCTGAATTAACTTTTCAAAGGCTTTAATGAAACCAACATTGAAAATGGCCATGGAAAATAAATATCAAATGAGCCTGGCCATCACAAGTTAACTCTTCTTCTTGATATGCCTACAATCATTATATTTTCCCTGCACGTGCCCGTCTCAAACCCTCGAAAGTTAAACAAAGTTGTTAAGTATTTAAATTTTATTCTTTAGCAGCATTGAAACTAAAATATATGTTTCTATTTTGTAAAATGGCTTATTTAATATTTAAGACCCTTAGTTTCGAAAGTATGTTCATGTTTTCGCTTGCATGCCTTTGCCTTTGAAATGGATTAAACATGAATCGCATAAATAATAAAATTCTTTGAAGTTGTTATCGTTGTAAATAAAATTAATATCTTGAATATATTTTCCTCTCTGAGTTAAAATGTTTAAACAATTCCAGTTTATGGGCATTACTTTTATGTACGTTTTGATTTTGATTTATTAAATTTATTTGATTTATTGTATGATTTAATTCAAAAATACAAACTCATAAAGCTGTCAGCAAATAATTTACTGTATAATTTGTATTACATACACACGTAATTGGTCATTAGAAAGCTTCAGTCAGGATTACAACCTAGCTTCTCACACCACTTATGTTGTGTGTGTTAATTAAATGCAGTTTAAATTCGACTCCGAACAACAGATTTTTGAGATACTTTTCATGGCAATTTTATTTGCTCTCAGAATTTTTGCCAGATATCTGTTGAGAGGAAGTCATTGAAGAAATATCTTTTTTTTCAAATTTTCGTTTTGATGTCTGACCTGAGGTTTGAACAACACACTACCTACTAGATTACGATGACTTCCACAAACTTTAAATCACAGGATGAATATTGACACGTTTTTTTGATATTTTAAATAGACGTTGATTGAGCATTGGACTTAAATTTCTTTATATTTTCATTAATATTTGAAAAATTTTCATATTTTTATGAATTTTTTAAACCATCACTACGATTTAATTTTCCACGCCAGTACTCTCTATCTTGTGTTACGTTTTACAAATGAACTCTGTTGTTAGCAACCCAACGCAATCATCAACCATCAGAACGTTGATCCACAATTTTCGTGTTCGTGTCTCATTTAAATGAGCATTTGTGCCCTCACAGTAAGTCATTTACTGAAAATCTCAAAATAATTTGTCATAATTGCGGTCACTCTCGAAATAGACAAATTATTTCAGACTGTTTTCATTATGGCCACTAAACAAGTTTATGTTTTTGTTTTTTGTTTTAATGTCATGCCATCCCAACCAATTGAGGCCAATTGCTCAACAGCCAGTACTGGAATGCAGGGAATTTAAAATGAAAATAGAATATAATAAGAAACGGCAGGATAAATGTTAATTATCACTTAAAAACGTTTTACCATTTGTGACATTTATCACTGCTGCTGTTAAAAAACAATAAAAAGCAATAATTTTCAGCAGCTTAATTGAAGTTTATTTGTTCAGTAATCAACATTATACACATACATACATACATACAAACACAAAGCACGCATACGTATACGACAGCAAGTGTAGTGAGTGTAGTGGTGGTCTATTAATTAAACATAAAATCTATGAATTTAATGCCACAGGCAAAAAGGAATTGAAGATAGAAATGAAGGAAAATTACCAAAAAAAAAAAAAAAATCAACAATTGTAGATGAGATGGGGAGCAACTTTTCGGAATTTATATTCTTTAAATGGAAAATCTAAAACCATGTAAATGTACACGATATCCTCGTTTAAACACAAAATTAAATGTAAATGAACGTTTTTATAATATCCACCAGACTAGAACGCAAAAGGATGGCCTTAATAGCCGCATACAATGCTAAACAGATCACGTTTGTATCCTTTTTTTTGCATCGTTTATAATTAATTACGAAAAAAACAAAAAGAAATCGACGCTGGGAAAAGCACGAAATTCGTAATGCGAAATGAAAAAATAGAAAAGCGACTTGAAGGTGTTAATTCTGAAATTAAACACTGTGCAGACACAAAATAGAGTGCAAAACAAATATCAGATACACACACACGCACCTACACACACTTTTACGCACTCATATTTAGGCACACAGCGTACATAACAGATACACACACAAACTCATTCAATGTGTAGAATGGAAGCGAGAGAGAGAGAGAGAGAGAAAGAGTTAAAAACAAAGGAAAAAACGAGACAAATGTAGAATTAAATCGTGCCAGCATGGTTAGAATAGGTTTTTTCTGTTGTTGTTGTTGTTTTATTTTAATTTTTACGATTTTCATTTTCATTTTGTTCACTTTTTATAGTACAAAATAATGTTACACATACACTGTTATAAAAACACACATACTCACATAGCCACATATAAAATATGACAACAGAAACAGCAGCTCCAGCAGCAAAAATCAAGTAAAATATTTTGCTTGTTTTAGGGAGGGAGGGATGAATTTGATAGGGGTATCAGATATGGAAATCATTATGGCAGTGCTGTTTTTGTTGTAGTTGTTGTTAATTAACAATTACACAAATCCAACCATGTTCTCTTTGCCAGCCCAATTGCCATTGAGCCTAACGATTTTTATTTCATTTTATTCGCTTTAAATGGTTTTATTAGGGTTTCTGTTTAATCGCACAAAAGGGGCCCGTTTTGAAAAAACTTTCTTCGGAAATTTATTTGCTAGGAAAGGAGAGAAGTTAATCTGAATATTTGGAAAATTCTTTTAAGTTAAAGCCTTCTAATACCTTTCGTCTTGCATACTAAAAAACCATTTTCGAAAAATTCTAAACTACTGGAGACCCCGAAATTATTAAAAGTGTACTCTTACAATGCAAGTATGCATAACCCTTCAGTCAAGATTACGACCTAGCTTCTCACATCACTTCTGTTGTGTGGGTTAATTTTATACATGAGTGTCGGGACCTACAGTTTGAAGTTGACTCCGAACGACAGATTTTTGTGAAACTTTTCATGGCAATTTTATTTACTCTCAGAGTTTTGCCAGAAATCTGCTGAAAGGAAGTCACCGAAGAAATATTTTCACATGTTCGTTTTGATATCTGACCTGGGGTTTGAACTGCGGCCTTACGTCTAATAAGCCAGCCACAACCTACTAGATTAGATCAACTTCAATCAAAACAATTGAGAAACTCAACACACACAATTTTGATTCCGATGATACAATCATATGTATGTATGTATGTGTATGTCCCTATCAAGTAATTACCATCTGTTTCTGTCTTTGGTGAATAATAAATGGAGAGTAATTCATTTCAATAGGAGAAATTAAAAATACTGTCGGAAGGTGAATCATTGCTCTAGGCTCTTAGCAGTTGACCGCACTGAGACTGAAATTAATTTTATACGGTTGCTAGAATAAGTGCACGAAGGACATGTAATGACTAAGATCATTGTGCTTCAAGAGAAAATGAGAGGATATTTACCGGCTTTAATAATAATTTCTGTTGTTTGTAATTAAAAAAAAAACATTAGAACTCATTGCACTTTTCAAAATTTTAGTTGAGGGCCTGGTATCATTCTCTGACAGTTTTTAGAAATTCAAAGAAATGAAACAAATAACCCACATCACCGGTGTGATTCATGTAGAGACCACAATTATCTGCACATTAGCACCCTATTAATAGCATATCTGTCTTGATCTCGTGGCTATACATAAAATTTCATATTTCCATTAAATAAACAATTTAACTAATATAATAAGTATAATAAAAGAGAGCAAAGAGTGAAAATAAAATATTAAATCCGCAACACGTTCTCTACTCTAATGGTAATGGTATGTTCACTTAAGCTCTGTAAAAACTCTCATAATCATAAACTTGAAACTTCTGCTTCTAATGGAAACCGAAAATATTTTCACATAAAATTTTAAAATTTACACGCGAGGTGTATAGAAATTAGGATGTCCGAACGAACGAACCGATTCAAAGTACCGAATGAAAATCTTTTAATATCGTATTCACGTTTCGTTAGGCTTTAAACCTTTTTCACGTTTTTTTCACTTTTTTTTTTTAATTTTGATTAAATGTTTTGGAGAAAAAGCATTCCCAGGCACATGTCTACGGCTTTATAATGTTGAAATCCTTGAGTTTTCGATGTGTATGTGCGATTAAGGGTACAAGTCTGCCGTATAGAAACCTACTAAATGGCTGAATTGAAAACCGTAAAGTATAACGGTAAAGTATAACGGTATTGATAATTTAGGATAAAAGGAAATTGAAGCAAAACCATAAATTGTAGTTTTTTAAAGCCGGTAAAATACGAAACTTAAACAAACCTTTTATTTCTCTCAATAGCCTCGGGTTAAAATATTGTTATTTCTATGGCAGCAGGATGGCAGGATGAAGCAAAAGAGAAAAAAACGTATTCGTTTGGCTTTTTTCTCTTTGACTTTCTTTTATTTTTTATGAAAGGATTTTCTTCATTTTTTCCCTTTTTTTGTTTGAGACGACAGGATATGAGTTTGCTTTCTTTGTGATTTTTTCTTTCTGTGCATGTGCCTGTGCCTGTGCCTGTGCCTGTGTGTGTTTTTATTTTTCATTTCTTTGAGGCTGGCAGGCCTTTTTCAAATATTTTATTGAGTTAAATATACGCCTCCAATCTTTTTAATTTTTTTTTTTTGCTGTATTTACGTTGTTAATTTTTAATAAAATTTCATTCGAAAACGATTTTCAAAATAACTGCCGAAAAACTAAATTAAACTTTTATGTTGACTTCAACTTCAACTTGTTTTTGTTTTTTTTTGTATTCTGCCTGCAACTTTAATTTACAATTCTGGTACACAACTGGCAACAAGTCAATGTTGTTTTGCAATTAGAAAAAAAAACAATCAATTTGACTTTATAAATATGTGTTACGATGCCTGCGGTTAAAAAACAACGTGAATTATACTGCCGTTGACTTAAAAAAAAAGCAGCAGAACAGGAGATTTAAAAAGAAAAGCGATTTTGTATCTTTTTCAAATGACAAGATTAAAATATTCTTCAGCATTTTTTTTGGATGTTGTTAAAATAAGTGGAAATTTATTTAGAAATTATGGTAAGTTGGAATAGCTTTGGAGTTTTTAAAATTTCAACATATACACCCAGCTACGTTAACGTGTGCGTACGACACAGAGCAAGTTCGTATAAATTTTGATTGGGAAATTTTCTTGGATACTTAATTTGGACGATATTGAAGCTGTTTTAAAATTCCATAATGACTAATTATTACAAGCCTTCAGTCGGGATTACGACCTCGTTTCTGACCCCACTTATGTTGTGGGTGTTAATTTTATACACGAGTGGCGGGACCTACAGTTTCAATGGAAAACACCAACTTCTCCTTTAATGACGCTGCCAGTGGTCAAAATTTTGTCTTAGGCTGCATTCTTTAAGGTGAGTTGATTGAGAAATCAATTTCAATCAATAATCAAATGATAGAAACAAACATATTTCATCAAACACAACTGAATGAATCTTTGCAATAATTCCCTAAATTTCCCTTTCTTTATTTATAAATTTAAGAGCAGAACAAATTGTCTTTGACGTTTAGGTAAAGCGGTAGGATTCTGAATCAAACTACGCTCTTCAGAACGACATTAAAAAGTTGATTTCCAATAGGAAAAGATATGATTGATTACCTCTCCTGCTTTGTCAATTTAAAATTTTTAGATTTTGAAACAAATCTTAATTCTTTATTAACAATTCTCTTTTCAATAACTGTTTTCAAGGAAGTTTCATGTCTGCGAACATTTCAATTAAATCGCACAAAATGTTAATGCAAATCCAATAAAAAAAGAAAAAAAAAGAAGGGGAAATAAGAATTCAATATTCATTTTACACAGTCTTCTTCGACAGTAAATTCAGTGGAAGGTTTCAATTCATTTTAGGTTTTAATGTTAAATCAAGTGTTCCAGTTTGCTCGATTGCATTCTTATTTCCTCTATTTTTTCTCTCTGAAGTGATTTGTTTATTCGTAGTTCGTTATTTATGCACAATTCTAAAGCTATCTGCTGAGACACATGTGTGCTCCTCCTCATGCTCATCGAGTGAGGCATTGGTTGCTATTGGTGAAGGAAATTCATCAGCAACGAAGAATATCTGTTGCCAAGATTTAAAATCAAATTAAATTTTATGGTAGAAATAAAAAAAAAAACCTTTAAGAGAGGATCAAGTGTTTTATGTTTTCTTTAAAACAAAGAATATGTAGCACCTGCTTTAATGCTGCTGTTTGCGAACAGAAACAGTATAAAAATTTAATAATTTTCTTGTTGGAAAGCAATACATGAATATTTGTCAGGTGTTGGTATTTTGTTTTTGTTTTTCATTTTTTGTTTCACTCATAATACACGTTTGCCTATAAAAATAAAATCAAAAACGCTTATATTGCCGCTGTTACCGTGTCATCGTGTTGTGTTTCTTGTAAATTTTAATATTTTAAAAACATGGCACTTGTCGTTACATTTTAAACGACCAAACAATTGTCACCCAACTCAACGGTAGGTAAGTAAGTCGAAGCAGACAATTGGGGATCTTGAAACATTGTCTCACCGCAACATGCTGCCAGCAAAACAATTTTTACGTGAATATAATTGCCCTGCAAATTTTTCTCTTGAAACTGTAATAATGAGAACAACAACAATAACATCTTTTGGTCTGTCTTTTGGTCTGTCTTTTGGTCTTTAATAAATTTTCATTATAAAGCCATTTCTTTTATCATTTAAATAACACAATTACAAAATAATTTCATGTTAAAATTTTTATTATAAATGAGTTGTAAATGAAAACAGAATTGATTATCATCTCGTGTAAATGATAACAGAAACAAAATTGGTTGGTTTGCCTCTCTGTTATCCAATTTTTTTTTCTTGTGGATTCGTTTTTAATTCTACAAAATCGAATTTTAAATCATTAAAGCATACAAACGCACTTAAACGTAACCGCCGTTAATCTATTTCTAAATATTTTTACAAGAGTATACACAAAGGTGTACCGTGTGTCAAATCTAAATACTCATACTCTGATGATGATGATTTGGCAACTAAGGCGTGCAAACTCCGTACTGTTATAATGTTTTCATTAAAACACCAACACAAGCATAACTCATGCATATTAATACATATTATGTGTATACGTGTGAGTGTGTGTATGTGTATTGGGGGGTGAGAACGCATTTCTATAATATACATATGTACATACATACGTATTTACATATGGTTTAATAATGTTATACATTTATGATTTTTGTTGTTATTATTCTTTTTCTTGTTCTTCTTTATTATTAAATTATTTTGTTTTTGCTAGAATGTTATAATTTTTAAATGAGCGCAAGAGAGAGTAACTGAAAGCCATAGGAGGAGAGAAAGAGAAATATTTTTATAGAAAATAAATCTTTGTTTGCTTTTAATACAAGTCGTCTCTGCATACAGGAATGCTAAGCGTATGGCAAACATTTACGACTGCATTTATAATGCACGCAGTAAATGCTGTACTAAAGTGAGAAAGTTTCATTTCGTTTTATAGCGCCACAATGATTATAAGCATCATGATTGCCTAACTATTTAATGACTTTGGCCTTGTGTATTATTTACGATGTAGTAAACCATTAACTTGTTAAAAGCATTCTAAGAATGAAATTTCAAAAAATTTTTAAAGAGTATGAACATATTTTGATTTCTTTTGAATCACAATCACATGCGGTAGAGTTGGGAAAATTTAATTCTTTTAAAAGATTGTAAATAAAAATATTTCAATGATGGAAGTCATATACATATTGTTGCTCTTCCTTTATTATACTATTATACTATTTAATCAAATACTACGAATTAGTCACAGAGTGATTGCAATATGTTTTCATTTTTCTAGTTTCTTTTCAAATTCAATTTTTAGCACCAAGATTATTAAGTTTCGAGAAAATATAGTTTTTGAGTTTTTGATAAACATAATACTACATACAATACAATAGACGCAACATTTAAGTTGCCGCCTCTGGCAAGCTGTATACGCATGAATTATAATAAAGTCAGTAAAGGAAAGTGCATGTAAAATTAATTGAACAGTTCATTTATTTTTTATCAATACTGCCACTAAAATAAATTTTTCGCGTATGTAACGCATCTTTAAAATCTTTATTTCATGCATGCTATTATATTGACAGCATAAATCCTCTCGAGGCCAGCTCAATTTATCTCTTTGTCAGCAATAATTCTGCAATTGCTGTTAACAAAAATAGAAATAAGCCTAAATCGTTGCCTGTTGTCGCGGTGTCTCTTAAATAATAAATTCCATATACACTCACGTATTCTATTTTTGAAAGGTTGCTGTGCTGCAAGTTGCGTCAATTGTGTTTATAGCATAACTATGAAAATAATACGAATTAAATATATGTATTTAATTTAAGTTGTTTTTTTTAAATAAAAATAAACACCGAAAACGGTTACTGGGTTATTAAATATATAGCATACATACGTACATACATACGTGCAATTGTATGATGGAAGACAACAACAAAGAGATAAAATATTGTAATTAACACCTACACCATGGCGTCATTTTTGTTTTTGTTGTTACTGTTTACTGTTGCTTATAACGCTTTTATTCGAATCTCTGTTATCTCACACAGAATAGGCAAACAAACTTGAGTTTCTTCCTCATTTTTCACATTAATTTGTTGTTGTTTTTTTTAATGTTTTTACATAAATATACACACACAAATTAATGTATGCTCCTATGTATGTAATTGTATGTATGAATGATTTTGCTTGTGCGTGTGTGTGCTGGCATAATAAACACATAAATACATACATGCATACATACTAACAGTAAATAAGTAAAATACAAATAAAATCATAAAATTAATTTTTTAATTACCTTTTTTGTCTTTGTTGTTCTTATTATTGTTGTTATTGTTGGGTAGGCATACTCATAACAAGCCCAACAAACAAGCAAACAAATAAACAAACAACAATAAATTCATTATTTTAAATTGGGGTTAACTTTACTTAACCCAACTTATTACCCTGATTTTATTTTTTGTTTTGTGTCTTCTGTTCCCCGTATACATTCCCGCATTCAATCCATAAACAGACTAATTTTCTACAGGAATTCGAAGAGATAAAAAATCCAATAAACTTGAACCCATAAAAAAAAATGCTAAAAGAAAACTTAAGAAAAGAAAACAATTATTATTGTTTCATAAAGGACTTGGTTATATGCTGTTCGTTGGGCCTTGCTGGTGACGATAAAAGGGACGGGGGCGTGAGGCTTTAAGAAGAGGAAAAGTGTGCTTAGGAAATATTGCTGAGCATTTATTAATTTTCGAAAAAGATTTACGGTTTTTGTATTTCTTTTTTCTTTTTTGTTGGGACATTAAAAGTAAACATAAAAGAGTTTCGAAAGAAAAGATACAAAGAAATTGAATACCGGGAATTAGCCTTGGAAATTTGTACTTACGAAACGGAATTTAATTTTTAAAGAGAAAAGTATATTTGAAGGTTAATTAATATTAAATAAATGAATAGAATGTATAAAATGAATAGAATGTATTAAGTGAAAAACGGTATGTATGTAAAGTCGATTGTGTTTTATTCGGTATCTGTTTCTAATTTTTTAATTTTTTTTTTGTTGCAAACCGATGCAGCAATTTAATTTATTTTAATATTTATTTTTTTCTTTTTTTCCTTTTAAATTCTCATTTATTAATTATTACAAATAGTTATTATAACTAGCAAGTAATTTACTTCAAACAGGTAAATAAACATAAACATAAAACATTCGTCAAACCAAAAGGGAGCTTCTAATTAGGTTGGATGGCTTCCTTCCTTTAAGTCTGCGTTAAATTGTTTTAATTTTATGTTTCTGATGTCTTTGAAAATATGAATTAGTTTTGTTTTTGGAATCAAAAAGATATATTTTTTTAAGAATTTGATTACTATTGCACTACTTGGCTTATATAGCATTTATAAAGTCAAGTTGCTAACTGCATTGCTAACTTTTAATTGTACTTCTAGGATGTCCTCACATACAGATCTTAATTGTTTGTAGCATTTTGATTAGCAACTAAACTACAATACAATGATAATATTGAAGTGAAGAGAACTGAAACTGTATCTGTAAACATACATACAAAATTCGTCATTACAACCATTCGGGCAGGATTATGGACCTTGTTTCTCACACCACTTACATATGTACGCTGTGTGTATTAATTTTATACATGAGTGGCGGGACCTTCGTTCTTTCTTTTTAGCGTCTCTTTTGTAATAAGTAAAATAAAAGAAATATGTTTGCTTTCATTCATTCAACCAATTTTTTGCTACATATTATAAATGTACATATGTTAGTAATATTAAAAATCAATAACAATAAAACAATGTAATAAAGATGAAATCGAATCGAACAGAATACATACGCCACCAACAATCGAAGTTTACTTTAAATGTGCGATGTCTATAATTCTGCAATGCTGTGTTTTGGTGTGAAACTCAAAGCACTTCGTGCCACTAAATCATTATAAATTTCCCATTAAACATTTTGCCTGTGTAGCAAACTTTGTTTGGCGTTCTTTTTTTCTAGTTGAAATATTGTTGTCGTTGCTTTTAATTGGCACAATTTAAAATACTAATTAAATGTGCACATACGTTTTTGTTTTTGTTATTTTACATATTTTAATTTTTTCTTTTTTGCTTTTGTTTTTCTTGTCCACATTTACAAGCGAGTCAAGTCAAAAATTTATGACTTAAATATGCAAATAAATATTATAATTTAACAATATTTTTTCCATTTTATTAAATTGTTAATAAACTCCAAATGATGCTGCTGCTGTTGTATTTTGTTGCTGGTAATTCTCTGTTTTTATTTTTGTTGTTGTTATTTTTCTCGGTTACTTTTGTTTGATAATAAAGTTGTGTGTAAAACATTAAAAAAAAACAAAAAAATTTCTAATTCCTAAAAATTTCTCATAAACTTTTTTTTTCTCCCACTGCCATTGGGCTAAATGCGTATAATTTTTTGTTTTTAAATTTTTTTTTCTTCGTTTGTATCTGTATTCGTATTTTAATTTGTACGCATCATATTCAAACGAACTGTACTTCTTTTCTTACACTTTTTAACTTGGCTTTTTCATTTTACATGTTAATGTAGAAATTCAGTTGGCGTTTGTTTTTCCCATTTCTTCTTCAGTCGTTTATTTTTTTAATATTGTTTTACGTTTTTTTCATTTTTGAAACTTTATTAAGCCACGTATTCAACAGTTAATAAAGGTTGCATAATGTTTTAACAAAATGAATCAGCGTTTAAATGAAAAATACACTGAGCGAAAAACAAAAATGAAGAAGTAAGTTTACCATTGAGAATTAAATTTCTTAAGTAAATACAAGCATTTGTATTTTTTTTTGTATTTCTTTTTATTTTAAAGTAAAGCTTTGGGAAATTTTAAATCTTCCAAATTTTTTCCAAGTGTATGAAAGCCGAGAAAATGTTGGAAAAAAAGTTTACAGAAATGGAAAATGAAAAAAAAAATAATAAAAATGACAGGCAAACATTCTTTTTAAAAGTTCAACTGTTTACACTGTGCTTAGGATTTTAACACATGCTGTGCGTAAAGTGAAAAAATAACTATAAAACGCTACGATAAGTTTATATTTAAGTACACACATACGCAAAACACGTACATAGACATACACAAGCGTAAGTACATGAAAGGCATAACGGTATACGATTTACATACTCATGTACTATTTAAATAAAAGCATAGTATTTGTATATATTTTAAATTTTTTTCTATTTTTGTTTGTTTTTTTTTTATTTATTTAAACTTTACTTCTACAAGGCTAAGGATAGGGGTTGGGCTGTAGCAGAATACTAAAGTCCTCGTCTAAGTTGACATTTAAGGAAGTTAGTCAGCCAGTCAGTCAGTGACTTTTATACGCACATCATAATGAAGAGCAGTGAATAGAATCTTTGCTTGTAGTCCTAGCCATCCCATGTTTCCTTATTTATACCAAAGATATTGTATTTGGAAAAACTTTTTAAGGCCATTGATTTGGAGGCCTTAATACAATTGGAGAGTTCCTTTTTTTTTTTTTTTTTTTTTTTTAATTCTGTTGCCATTAAGAATAATTTTTTTTATTTACATATTTCATCAACTGTTGTTGCAAAACCATATTGTAACAATTTTACAGGAATTTAAAACAAATAAACTTTAATACGTACGTGATTGGATATTATGACTGTATATAAAAAATGAAAATGGAGAAAATTTTAAATTCTTCACTTAAGTTAAAAACGGACCGATTTTTAATTTTGTTTTCATATAGCATTTTAAATTCTACTGATTACACGTTTATTCAAATTTTCGTATGTAGCTAAACCAGCAACATTTTTTGTACAGCCTGAACGACTTCTCAGAGATCATTGTAAATATTTATACTTATATTTATAAAATTCAGTGAATCGAACAACTTTTGATTCACATGGCGTCATAACGCTATAATTCGAATTGCTGACACGCAAGTAAAGCGTCAACACTAATATAGACTTGTACCTTAATAAAATATAGGCTTTTCCTTTGGGTTTTGGTAACTTGTTGTTCTTTTATAGAGCCATTGGTCGATGGTCTCGACATTTATGATTGTTTATTATTGTGACCACTGACGTCATTTAACTTTGCTTTAAATTAAGCAGTTACGAAATAGATTGGCATAAAGCCTTTGAGCTGCTAACTTTATTAGCTTTCCTTTAATGGCGTTAACTCGATTTCTATATTTATTTGATATTAATATTTTAAGATTCCTAGTGTCATTCTCTATTCTGTTGGATCCAAAATAGTTACTTCGTAGAAATATATGTCAAAAAATCTTAAATTCCACATTGCAACTATTATCACCGGAAAGTAAAAAATAAAAAATAATTCTAATGCAATAGTATCTAAGGCCCTTTGCAGATAACATTTACCCCATGTTCCCATAGCTTGCCATCATTCAAGCAGTATATTTAATACATACTTATAAACAACAGCAATATGAACATATGTATACAGGCATAAAAAAATTATTATACATTTATACAATTTATATATGTATGTATACATATATGTACATGCCTATATATGTATGTACATATGTAAGTGTATGTGCGTATATAAATAAATATACGATATTAAGCATTTTAATATTTTAGATTAGACAGCAATTTATGATGCAGAAATTTTTAAACCATTTAAGGTTAATTTATTTATTTTTTTGCAATGTACATATGTAATATATATACACACACACACACACACAAAAAAAAAACGAAAAAATAATAAAACTCTGTTTTACAATGTAACGCTTTATGCCGACTGCGCTTAAATGAAACTGAAATTAAAAAGAGAAGAAATTATCAGGCGCGTTTATACCACCAAATATTACTTTTACAATGTATGTCGCAAGTATTAAGTTTATTAAAGAAAGCAGCTGCGAGTTTTATGTATCCCCCATTAAAAGGACGCAATAAATAGAGCATTTTGAATTGTGGAAATTTAATTTAGACAAAGAAAATCTTAAATTTATATTCTTTTAGATTTTTACCGAAAACGGAAGTAGATTTCTGCTTATTGTAAATAGTAAATATGTATTGGTGAAGTCGCCGTAGTCTAGTAGGTAGTGTGTGTTGGCTTATTAGACATAAGGCCACGGTTCTTACGTTCGGAGTCGACTTTAAACTGTAGGTCCCGCTACTCATGTATAAAATTAAGACACACAACATGAGTGGTATGAGAAACCATAAACTTGACTGAAGTGTTGTAATGACCAATTATGTATGTATGTATGTAAATATATATTGGAAATATGTATGAACGCATGTTTTAATTAATGAAACTCACCTCTTTTAAGTTCCTTAATTCTTAAGTGTGTGTTCTCACTGTATCACGGCCCGGATAAGTTTACGATAGTAAAAGGAGTTTACAAGAAGGAGAAAACTTTCTAAATGGAAAAATATTCGACAGTATCATAGAAAAATGCGATAAAATATCTGGGAGCATTATTAGATAGTCAATGGAAATGGGGGCTCATATATAGAGCATTTCGAGAAAGGTCAGATGTTGGTATAATGTTATGCAAATGGTTTGCAGGGAAATCCTGAGGTAACGCAAGAATTATGCACTGGATGTATTCCACAATGGTCAGCCATCCCAGCATTCACCTTCAATTCAAAGAAACTAAATCAGTGAGGTATAAAAAGTAGGGATACGTGTATCCCAGATCATGTGGGAACTTTTTTTTAAAGACGGACAAAAGAAATTACGAGAAGCGTGGCCCTTAGACCATCAAAACATTTATTGAGAAATAACAATAGGAAGAGATTTGATTTGTATGCATTAAAATGATCGAGAAGATTAATAATTGTTCTTTTGACAGGGCACTGAGGACTCAAAGTACACATCGTCTTGAATCCAACATATAGATGAGATTGAATTATTACAACATATTCTTTGTACTTTTGAGGCACTATTACATCTCATAAAGGAACATTTGGAAGTGTATCAAGTGCTGGGCTGGAAATGTCTTTATGGATACGTACCACTATCCTCCTCCTTCGAGGAGATATTACAGGGACGCCGCATAAAGTTTGAGGGGAACACTATGGACGATATGGTTCTAATACTACGACATCTCTACACGACAATAATAATAAGAAAACAAAATACAGAAGAGTGCCCAAAATCTTGAATAACTTTTAAACATTTTGTACTGGAATGTAAATTGAAAATTCATTATTTGAGGTAAGCTTTGAGTAAAAATCAATGGCTCAGTACAGCTCAGAGGCTGTAGATAAAGAACGCCAAATGTGTTTGCGATGTTCGGTAGGGATAGGAAAAAGCTAACAATTTTTTTTATTCGTTTAGTAATCAACTTATGCTTCATTGTGAGCATAATAATTAATATCAATTTGTTTAAATACATATGACTTTTTCACATGAAATGATTAATTTCGGGTTTAGTTATTAACTTTTTCGAGTCGATTAATTTTAATTAAGTTTGCACTGTTGTTTGACTATATAATTCTAAAGAGGATTTGAAAAGCCTCAATAAGATATTAGTCGTGTTCATTTCGAAAATCTATGAGGATTCTATAATTTACCATTCTCCTCGTGTTTTAATGTACATATTTGAATATGAAAATTTTAAAACATAAAATATTTTCGAGTAAAATACGTATGTATTTATAATGTCAATAGTTTTCTTTTGTGCCTTTTTTGTGTTGTATAAATTCATGCATGCCTTTGGAGGGGTAAATTTTGCTAATGAGGGCTGTTTTGTTGTTGTTGTTGCTTTAACTTAAATATTCCCAGTTACAAGTAGCAGCAATAATACGTTGTTGTTGTTGTGGAACAATTTTTGGAAATTAAATAAACATTTTTGACAACCAATTAACTAAAGTTAGTTCAGCATAAACTCCATATTCACTTAAATGTTAAGCATGATTATCATTAAAAATCCTGCATGTGTTAGTGTAAATAAAATTTCATACATGTGTTGGTTATGCGCATATTCGGATAATACGATCCCAGTCAACAATATTAGCCCATGTGGCATGTGACATATGAATCGAAGATCAGCAATGAATCGTGTTTTCGCTACACGTAGGCAGTCATGAAATTTTGAATATGAGTGAGTCAACAATACTGAAATTTAACTATGTACTCTGATTCATTCGGTCGTACTCACTACAATGTTGATTTATAACTACAGGTTGCAATGAGTATGAGTACGACGTTGACATCAAACTCATACCATTCGAAATACGTTCATAAGCCTACTCATTTACATTCTTATCTTTAGAAAAATACTCATAAATGATTCGAGAGATTCATCAAAATTTACAGTCATAGTTATTGATTTGCAAATAAAGAAAAGGCGCATAAGCAAAAAAGACAGAGCAGCAAGCAGAGCAAACACAACCTTCTCGTAAGTATTTTAGTGTTCGTACACAAATCATACTTATTTTGTACTTCGTGTATATATTGAGTTATAGAGAGTCGATATCAACAACATCAGTTGTGTTGTTAAGTACGAATACCATGAGTACTTCAAACTTTGATTATAAGTAGAGGTTTCATGATATTAAAATAAGTATAAATGCATATAAGTATCAGAAATTATGAGTATGATTCGATTTTACTCAACTTTTTGAATTCTCATTGCTGATCTCTGATGTGGATTACAATTATTATGCATTAATTTGCAAAATCAGCTGTTCCTCATTTAACATTCATCTGCGCCGGCAGAAAACAGATCATTCCTTCGAATGTATCAGGGAAATTAAATGAAATTATATGCTTTGCAAACATATTGAAAGAATGTGTTCACTGGGTATCCTTAGATATGTATGTATCAAACTTTATTCTTTCTTATTTATTTTTATTCATATTTTTAATACGAATTTTTCTGTTTTTTTTCTTTCTTTAAATTTTGTTTTAAATTGTTAATTTAACTTTTCGTTTCGTTTTGTTTTGTTTAATTTAATTTGAACATTTTTGTTGTAATCAGCACAACAGCAGTGACAAGAGCTACAAAAACAATGTATTTTTAAAATATTTTTAATTTTTGTCAATTTATAGCACGTTTTAAGCGCTTTATTGTCGTTGTTCTACTTTAAGTACCCGATACTAAAGAGAATCATTATTTTAAAAAAATATGCTGGCGCATATAAAAATGTTGTTTCACTGTTTCGCTGTTTGGCTGGTTGGTTGGTTGGCATGAGTGCCTTTTATGAAAATCCTTTTGTTTTTCATTTCCAGCTTTTGCGAAACGCTCTTAAGAGCTGAATAAATTTACAATTTAATTTTTGTTGTTTCCATCGAAATCATTATAAAAAAAAAAGAAGCGAAAACACAAAAGCAACCAAGACATGCTAATGTCAAAATTTTAAGTGAAAGGACGTGATTGTTTTACTTTTCTATGATGTTTGCTTCTCTTTCTTCTAAAGATTCTAAATCGGTGAGTACATGTAGCGAGAAATAGAAGAATATCTGCAGTTGTCATAACATATGGATGACTAAACGTGGTTGAAATTCTTTTCGCTTGTACTTCAAATAAACAGAAAATGAAAATGAAATTATTTTTCATTTTGGTATGCGAAAGATATTTGACAGGCCACATAACAAATCGGTTGAGTCTATTTTTGTGTTTTGTTTTTGTATTTTCTTTCGGATTGTTGTAACAATTTATATTTCAAAAGAACTGAATTTTTAAATTACCATGTTGTCCATCAATCAAAGCATTTATTTGAAATTCTCCTTAAGGCTCAGCAGTTAGTTAACCTTTTCTGTTTCTCTTTCAAATTCAAATACATCAGCAGAATTTTGATATTTTTTTTTTATTCCTCTTTATACAAATGTATCTGTTTGTTTGTTTTTAAAGGTTGAAAAAGAAACAAAATTCATAATTATTTGGAGTTGTAGTTTTTTCTTGTTTTGTTTCTCTTTTCAATTCAATAAAATTATGATTTCCAAGAGTTTTTGTTTTTATTTTCCTACCGAATACAAACAGATACACATAAGTATGTATGAACCACGGTCGGTCGTATTTATTGGAACACTTGAATTGAAATTGTTTTTTAAAGCGAAAATAAAAGTTTTTTCTTTAAATTGTTTTTTGAATATTTACAAAATTTCCATTTCCGTAAACAATTTATTTCCGAATGAATACATTTTAAGCATTTGGTTCGAATGGAATTTATAAAAATCGAAGAAAAGAAAAGTATACGCATACGCCACAAAACTTCTTAGGAATGTCTGTACGTACAGTCGATCAAATTGTAAAATTACCAAAAAAAAAAAAAAAATGGGTAGGCATAGTATCAGAAAAAATCAATAAAGATTGTGATTTAAAACATATGTATATAATGAACACACACAATATGGATGTTGTGAGATATTAGGTGTTGTAATTAACAATTTAGTTAGTAAGAAAGTCGCTTTCGCTTAGTTCTTGATATGAGCATAGAAAACTGTTATAAATTTGACGATTTCTTCGCCAGAATACGAAACTAAAATTGTTAAAATAGATGTCAAATAATATTTGTAGACACATACACATACATATACTCTATCGGTCATAAGCATATCGAAATATTGTTGTTTGAAATTTTATTTCGCAATTCAAATATTTATGTAATGTTGTTCTCCTTTGTCATTTGGCCCATATTTGAATTTCACGCACTGTTGTTAGGTTATGTTTGTATAAATTCATATCTCATTGATTTGATAACAAAAAAAAAAAAAAAAAATAAAAATATCGGCAATAATTTCCATTTTCTTTTAATTTAACCCAGTAAAACAATTTATTGTTATGTGTATGAGTATAAGGATATAAGACTATGTATGTATGTACGTATGTATATATAAGTTTGGATAAAACTAAAAGAACATCCCAGCCAGCATTTTTGGAAATTTTTAATCAAATTCGAGTCTTTTTTGATTCTTCTGCGCGATTGAAAAGCTAGAATATGCGCTCATTTTCTAGTCATAAAAGACTCTTTTGTCGGGAGAAAAAAGTGACTACGGGCGACTCTTCTAAAAAAGTCATTTATGAGTCTTTTTCTATATTAGTGTAGAGTAATTTTCGACTCTTTTTCTAGTAGTCTTATAATCATTTTCGAATCGCTTTCTGATCATTTATTAGTCTTATTTATCGTCATTTGTGATTCTTTTTCGAGTCGTCTTTCAGTCATCGTTTAATCGCATACGAGTCTTTTATGAGTAATTTATCAGTATGTTTAGGAGTCCTTTTATTGTCATTTATCAGTCATGTTTGTATTAATTTGGATTCATTTTTGGGTCATTTATGATTATAATTTGAGTGATTTATTACTCGTATTTCAGAATGTGTTTTTAATCGGTTTTCTAAGACCTACGTCTACTCTGCCGCTATTACAAAAATCACGTTCGTATGAACATTGAGTAACAAAGGAAGCATACATGCATACATACATAATTGGCCATTACAACCTTTCAGTCACGTTACGGCCTAGCTTCACACACCACTCATATTGTGTACGTTAATTTCATACGCGAGTGGCGGGATCTAGAGTTAACGTTGACTCCGAACGACAGATTTTTGAGATATTTGGAGTTATTGCCAGAAATCTGCTGAAAGGAAGCCGGCGTCTACCAAAGAAAGAATATTATATTTATATTTAAAAATAAATTGTATTTTATTTCATAGCCATCTTTTACACAAATGAAAATTTATACAGAGAGGGAGTAAAAAAGCAGTGTTTAATCATCTATCTGCTTAAAATATGATCATAAAATACGTAATTACAATCACTTTTCAAACCCCTGCCTGATCTGTTTTTGATTAAGCGTTTTTCAATCTTCCGTATAAGTAGAATATAATAATAAATAACGGAAATAATAGTCACATTTTAAACGTCTGGATGATTAATTTCCGTTTGCTATACAATTTTTTATTGCATTTTAAATCGAACTCATTTTACTCATTGGCGCGAATCATTTTTGAGTCCTTTTTTAATCGTATAAGTGACTAATAAGTTTTTGATCACCAAAAGTACTCTAAAAAGACTCAGCAAGGTGATTTTTTTAAAAACAATCTTCCAAATGCTAGCTGGGATACAACACATTCATATTCCATAAATACATACATACATACACATATATGTATGTATAATATACGATATGAAAAAGTTTTATGAAGGTCACTGTGTATAATATTTAAATTCTTTGTATCTCTGGATTTACTAACACTTGAGAACTTGTACACACATTTACACACATAAACACATACGAGCCCACCCACACGCAATATACCCACAGAGAAGAAATATGAAAACATTTGCATTTATATTGTTTTTCGTTTATAATCATACATACATAAATTATCGATAACTTTGTTTATAAGAAGTAAGTGTAAGTGTAACAGTGATATTCTTCCGGGATATTACATTTTAAATGAAATAAACTCATAGTTTAAGTTCTTATAAATCTTGTATGTATATCAGTTAATGTACATACATACATACATATGTATATGGGGTTAACTGAGCAACATGTTGCTGTTACAACTGTAACTACAAACAAATATTTAAAGCAAGAAATATAACAGAATTGATTTTTGAATACAGTCTGCCATATACTTGGCATTTAAAAGAGAAAATATTTTTATTTTTATCACAATAAAATCTGTAAAGCTGCAAAACGAATGAAATCATTTGAATGTGTAAACACTGCGTAAGACCGGAAACATAACCTTAGGCTTAACATCCTATTCGCTACTAATCTTACAAAAACGTATGTCTATTGTTAACATATTGTCGTTGGGGAATTAGGCTCTATTTGTAAAACTACACGAATTATTTTGTTAAAAAAGAAAAATCATTAAAAAAAATTTATATTGATTGCCAATTAACAAAACAAAGCTTAAATATTGTTAAATAAATACCCTGTGTTAGATTCATTTGATTGTTTAAACACAAACAATTACAATTGAAAATAAAACTTTGTTACTTTAATTTTATTGTTTTCATTTGTTCTGTTCTGTCCTGTTCGGTTTTTTTCTATTTGCCATAATACCATATCGATTAATTAATAGATTTGCCATAATACTGCGGTTTATTTGTGTTTTCTTTCTAATTTTTTTATTTTATTTTTTTGATTTAATTCTAACACTTTGCAATTGCTTTCATTGTCTGCGTAAATATTTTGTTTTGTTTAATTGAAAACACTGTTGGGAATTATTGAAATTTTAGATTTAAATTAAATGTTGCATTAGAGATTTAAAAGTATAAAAAAAAAATAAAAAAAAATACAATAAAAAATAAAAATAAATTATATAAATCATCAATTTTATCAATTAAAGTTATTTTTTTTAACACCATTTGAATGAATATGGAAATTAAACATACATTTTTATCTCCATTTAAAAATCTGTTTTAAAATGTTTTTTTTATTTTGTTTATTTTCATTTATTTACTCGAATCGTAAAATATGCTTTTGTTTGTATTAAAAAATATTATATTTTGTTTATAAAAGTTAGTAATTGTTTAAAAACAAAGAAGAAAAAATTTATATTAAAATATTTGACTATAAATATATCTACATATGTATGTATGCTAAATTGATAGGAAATAAATTTTAAACTCTTACACTTTGCTTTTTTAACTTGCAAAACCAAAAGTCTTTATTTTACTCGTATCCTCCAGTTCCTGATATTCTGTCGATCATAACAAAAATTTTGTAATTCATTTCGAAATCTCCATTTGCCAAGTTGGTATGCAGTGAATGCAAAATTAAAATTCTAATAATTCATTAAGACTTATTGTCTTCCTTCCGTGTCAACTGTCCAAGTTCCAACAAAATATTTAACACACAAAATTAACAAATTTACCAAAGTAGAATTCAGCTTTTAATTTTAAAGTTTGAAGGCGGAATACAACTAAATAGACGCATACGTAAATAATTGGTCATTACAACGCTTTAGTCAGGATTATGACCTTGCTTCCCACACCACTGATGTTGTGTGTGTTAATTTAAGACATGAGTAACGCGACCACCAGTTTAAAGTCGATTACGAACGAACGTTTGTTTTGAGAAACTTTTCACGGTACATTTTATTTACTCTCAGAGTTTTGCCAGAAATCTGCTGAAAGGAATTCATCGAAGAAATATTCTCTCTTATTTTCTGATAATAAATGCGCGCGGTGAGAACCTTTATAGCCATTATAAAGAGAAGAAGGGGACTACAGTAATCGGGCAGTGTAAGGCACAATCTGAGCTTAAGATTCTGCTTTTATCGCGTGATCTTAATTTATCAGTGGAAAGTTTTATTACGTAGTCAGGGTAGTGTAAACCATTATCTTCCTTATAAACACTGGTGGGTAGTAAGGGCCACAAAGATATTAATTTATTAGAATGTGGCTACTAAATGAACATTCTTTTTCGAAAATAGTGTACGGCGGTGAAGAATTGCGAGAACACATACATAGAAAACACGCCAATTGTTTCAATAACGTTTTGGAATTTTCGTGTAACATTAACGACTTGATCGGTTAACAATTGATAGTAGTAATGTAGTGAAAATGTTTTCTATTTGTCGACTGATGTTCCATGTAACGACAATAATAATCTTTAATAATGCTCATAAAATAAGTCAACTATTTTATATCAAAAAACAAAAAATAATAAAAATACTGGCATATATTTTATGTCGCATCATTATATATCGAATGTATATTTCGCCAATGGGGCAGGTTCTGTATGAATAATAAATACGTACGTACGTATTAACTTATACGACTTTTTATCATAAACCAACGACATCATCATCATCATCTGAATGATATGAAAATAGAAAAAAAAATAATATAAAATAAATAAAAATTATTGTAGGAAGTGAGAAAAGAAAAAATAAAAGAGAGAAAAACAATACATTTATGTCGACTAATAGATGGATGTATGTTGTAGTTGTTAGTGTTAGTAATGATAGGAATACAAAAACAAAAAAACCAATGAAAATAACAATTTAATGACATACAAAATAGAAATAAATGTGATGAAAATAGATTTTCTTAAAGCTGTGAACTCAATAAACAAACTATCTGTACGCGTGTGTGTTTCGGTGAATGTCGGTGCAATTTATGGTTATTATTGATTTAACTGCTACGATAAAAGAATTTGTTGTTGATTTATGTCGGAAATCAGGGAAGAGAAGAAGCGAAAATAAATTTATTTGATAAGAATACAAATTTAATATTCATCTGTACATACATACATACGTATACAAAATAATAGATAATATGTGGTAGGTGAGCATAGTATTGATATACAGTGGACAGCAAAAGTCTAAGTCCCCACAGGCATAATTCTGTTGCACAAAGTTCCGATATGACTCCAAGAGACTATTTGGCAGATCATTTGGAAGAACGTTTACATAGTCGCTAAATCTCAAACAAAAGTTAACCGAAAAACTTGCTCATGAGTGCATGGCGCAAAATATCACCACAAAACACTAAACAACACTGGTACGTTCAATGCCAAATAGAATTAAATGTGTGCTTGATATTTAGGGCTATCCTACTAAATATAAGCGACAACATATTGAGATATTGGGGCTTTGAATTTTAAATTTAAATTTACTGAGTTCTTGTACCCCCACACTTTTGCGGTGAAAAAATAAGGAGCGCTGAGAAATCTGTCTTTATTTTTCTCTTGTTTTGCATAAAACATATATAAATTAATATAATAGGTATATAAACTGTAATTATTTATCCGAATTTTTTGCTAGAAACATAACTTTTGCTCTTCACTGTATACTTTGCAATCAAAAACCCACAAGAAAAATGTTGCAACTTGAAAAATGTTTTTCTACAAAATATTTCATTTAATTGCTTAGTTTAACTAGTATAGGTTGTTTGTTATTGTGGTTGTTGTTGTCGTTGTTGTTGTTGAAAAATAAGTGTGTAATTTGACACGAACGCACAACATAAATATTAATGATACTGAAACTCTTTGTGGTTTTCAGTCAACAACTAATGATTTCTAAAACAAAACCAAAGAAAAACCAAGTAATTTTCCCCAAAATCAATTTTATTTAAGACGAATACACATATTTTCCATGAAAGAATCTTTTCTTTTATTATCGCCATACCAAGTGAAAGGGAATTACAGAGAATTACTTAAGCGATCGGCTTAAAGCTGTGGGATAAATCTCTTCACATAAATTATGTCCAACAATAGCAATTGCGTAGAAGGGAGAGAGAGGGAGGATAAAGTCAAAATAAGTATCTACTCTATCAATAATTTGACCCAAATAGTAGTAGTAGTAGATTAAACAATTTTCGAATAATTGAAAACAGTGGAGTTAAGACATGCGCTGTGTTTTTCATTTTTTTGTTTTTTGTTCCATGGGGAACAACTTTTGTGGACCGCAATGTAAATTGTTTTTCGTTTTTGTCATTCTGTTCTCTTCCTTTATTTTTATATTTTTTCTCTCCTTCTTGTGCTCGTATCCCACAAAAATAAATTCTTTCATATTATATTCCCCTTAGATCCCCTTTGCCCCCATCCTCTTGCCATCACTAGACATTCAACATAATATTAAATATTATTATTCATACCCCCCCCTCCCCCCCCCCCCCAACTTTTTTTACACCATTAAATTCATGCTGGGGCTCTGTTAGTACATGTTCATGAATATGTTGGGGGCACAAAAAACAAAACTTTTTCTCTTTTTTGTGCAAAAAAAAAATATTGCGAATGTTCGATATAAAATAAACTCATCCTGCTGGCAGTATCATTTCTATTTATGTGTTATGAGTCTATTAGAAATATATTAGAGTACATATTAGATAAGCCAGTACAAGAATAAAAATGAATTAAAAAAAATGAATATTGAACTGGAAGTCATTTATTTAAAGTCTTTGGTAAGAAATTTTCATTTGATATCTTGAATTGAGAAAAAATTTAAATATTTCAAACTTCATTATTTTTCAATCCTGTTCTGCTCTGCATTCATTCTTAACAATAAATTTAATTAAAAATTTTTATATTTCCAAATATGAAATCAAATTTATTTAAGAGAACATGACAAAATCAATCAATTTAGATTTATCAAACCAAACGGAATACATACATACATACATACACATATCATTATATTATAAATATTATTTGATTGTATACATATGTGATTTTTGAATACAACAGGGATCTCCCCACTCACCAGGTGGCATATGTACTCTTGGGAAAAATGTATTAGACATGTATCGACTGCCAAGGGTATGCAAATGATAAAGGGACTCCTTGTGATATAATTTAAAAAAGGCGTTGAGGTTGAAAGAGCACAAACCCGGGGCAAGACTACAGTAGCAACAACTCTTAGATCCAAAAATATAATAAACAATGCAAATAAAATATCTGGAAATCTAAGTTATGCCGCAAGCTATCCAGTAATAATCGGTAATGATAAAAATAATTCATCATTAGACATTCCTGGGAAAACCTGTGAGGCACTAATGCATGCCAGAAGGAAATACCAGAATATATTAGGCACCGGGCAGGGAATTGCCTAGGTTGACACCGAGCAATAAGTGTGAGTGCCAACACGCTTGGAGATAGATCATATGGTAGCAGAACTCTGAAGCCTCTTAATGATAATATAATACATATGATATAAGTATTTGCTTTCGAAATTATTTAAAAATAGAATAGAATAGCGTTTAAGGAGCGTTTAAGGGCACAGTTTTCATGGGATCAACGCTTAAAGCTTGCTAGATGCTTAAGCCACTTTGCTTATATTAGATATGAACGAATTGACTACTCTTCTTTCAACATAAACTATTAGGTGCTTCAGCTTTTATTTCAAATAATGAAATACGTTTTATTTGAAATTTTTTTTTTAATTTTAACTTCGAGGTCTTAACCAAATGTCAAAGCTTTCTCCAATTTAAATTCAATATATGTAGCTTCTCAAATCAATATAGCTTATCGAGGTGAGACGTGGGACAAGACACTTGACAAATTATTTATCCCATGAATATTTGGACTTTATTCTGTCACTTATTTGAAAAGAGATTTCTTATGTATTGCACTCGATGAGCGTATCACAAATCAAATAGAAGGTTTGCTGCAAATCAATGCATATGAATCAAAGATCAGCAATTAGTATTCAAAACGATGAGTAGAATCGAATTATACTCTTATACTTATACGCATTCATACTTCTTTTAATATCATGGAACCTCTATTCATATTCAAAGTTTGAAGTACTTATCCTATTCATACTTAACAACACGTATGATGTTGTTGATTTCCACTCTCTATAACTCAACATATACACGAAGAACAAAATAAGTACTCACTAAAATATTGTGTGTTTGCTCTGCTGCTGCTCTGTTTTTTTTGTTTATTATTAATATCTATTATAAGTAGTTTTCTAAATGAGTAGGCTTATGAATCAAACATATTTCGAATGGCATGAGTTCGATGTCAACGTTGTACGCATACTCTTTGCAACCTGTACATATAAATCAACGTTGTAGTGAGTATGAATGAACATAGCTACATTTCAAAAATTTCAATATTGTTGACTTACTTATACTCAAAATTTTATGAGTGCTTATGAGTAGCGAAAAAACGATTCATTGCTAATCTCTGATATGAATACAATCACTTGTTAGCATCTCAAAATTATTTTATAAGCACAAATCAGGTCTTAAGAATTCCGTTATTAGCCTCTAAGTTTCCCAAAAGCATTATTATAGTCTGTGTGAAGGAATTCATTTCATTTAAGATAGCATCGGTAATATATGTACATGCTCAAATAATTCATCAAAACTTAATTCTGTCCATAGACACTCTTAAATCTTTTTAACTTTTTATTTAGATTTCTATTATAATCATAAAGTCGTCTTTGGTGGCCTTAATCCTCAAGTCTCTCAAAATATTTTCCATTATTACGTTGAAAATGTCACAAGGAAAAGACATCGGCTTGCCTGAAACCTTGCTAGATATAAAACAAGTTGGAAAAGTTCTGCTCTTCTTCTTTGAACACTGAACACCGTTTTTTGTTTTATTATCATTAGTGATTCTGTACCTTAATTAAAAATATTTAATTATGAAAAATATTTTCATTGCATATGATGCCGAAATTAAAAGGAATACGAATGTGAGACTCATCTGACTCAAAGTTGTACTTTTTAATTTTTGTTTTCTGGTTTTAAAAAACTTTTCAGGGATTTTACCTGTTTTTGTTTATAACGGTTACTTTTAAACTAAACACCGTAACAAACCTATTTGAATGCCAACTTATACTGCGAAATTTTCAAAAAAAAAGGAGGGAGAGAGGAAAACATTCTTTTCACTCACTTGAGTCTTTTGGCATTAAAGTCAGATTATGTTTGAAAGTGGAGAATTAGAAGCAGAAGAAGAAGAAAAATAGAAGCACCCACACAAGTTGGTATTCTTTGTTAAAGTATGTGAAAACTTGAAATTTCAAACGGCGTAATGAAATTCGCTCATGCATTCATGTTTGAAAAACTCGTTAAAAATAGTAGAAAAGAACTAATGCGGGTTAAACGGCACACTATTTTCAATGTTCAAAAACTTAAAAAGGTTAAACAGGGACATGTATGAATGAATACTCCTTGTATACTATCGAGCTAAGAGAGAAGCAGTTTTTTTTCTTTTATTTACATTTGCAAATTGTCTCGAGTTTAACTCAATGAAAGAAGTTCAATATTATTTTAAGAAAATTCTTGAAAAAAAAAGAAAATTCCCCTAAAAAGCGTTCTTTTTAATCGTGAAAAACATTTTGCAATTCGATTATATTAAAATTCCACTTTTTATTCCAGCAGCTGTCGTTGTTGCAGTCATCTGAATATCAATAAGTGGAATACAAAAACAAAGAAAACTGAAGTGAGTTAAAAAGAAAATAAAAAAAAAAAACAGAAAAAAATACTCTGCCATTGAGCAGTTGCTAATTATATTCAATGCCAAATGAAAGTCTACGTCTACGTCGAGTTAACAACAGAATATTTTCAATTACCACTTTTATCTTCTTCTTCTTCCGCTGCTCAATGAAGAACAAACACATGAACACATGAACACAATGTGGCAGCAGGAACTTTCAAAATCAAATACAAAAAAGGAAAAACAAAAAATAAAAATAAATCAAGAAACAAAAGAAGAATCGAAAATGATACAAGTGATATACAAGGAGTGATAGTGACAGAGGGAGGATGTGCGGCGAGGAAGAGTTAAGGAAAAACATGACAAGCAACGTGACAACAACATCTAAAACAATTTATTGTCACTGTGACATGAGCAACAGCATATACTAACTCTTTCTTACATACACATGTACATAGCAACTCGACTAAGCACATGCCGTTGTATTGTGTATGTGATGTAGTGTTGCAACATACATTTGTGTTGTTCATATTACATAAACTCACATACACTCACAATCCAATCAAACAAGTTAAAAAAAATGAAATAAAACTGTAAGAAAGAAAAAAAAAATATCCCTGCATGCATTATTATGCACCATTTATGTTGCATTTTCAAACAGTATACATATGTATGTACATACATACATTAGAAGAAATAATGTTGCGGTATGACTGTATGCCTTTGTAGACGTATCTAGCAGTAGCAGTAGCTGCAGCACGAATGTTATCAGACGTAGTAGTAGTTGGGCTTGAAAATAAGAGCAAATCTTATTTTTGCAATAATAAATATCAGGGTAATGCATGAATGATGTCAGGCATTCGTGCTTAACGAGTTTATGTGGTGAAGTGGCACCAAACTGAATGAAAAAATGATGTGTTTAACTCAAGACTCTCTTTTTCTCTCTCTGTCGCTTTTGCCATATCCTCTCTAGTAACTAACAAGTACTCGGTGCACTCAATGCCTTTGCCTTTCGCTTTTGCTTCTGTCTTTTGCCTTTTTTAATTCGATTTTTGTTTTCTGCCTTTTAAGTAAGTGGAAAATTTACATAAATTTCAAAGGAATAAATTTATTTTACTTTGTTGCTGTTGTTTTTGTTGTCCTTGTGTGTATGTGCATGTGTTTAAATTGAAATTGCCATTGTCGTCGTCTGACGGTGGAACGAAACTAAAAGGAGATGTGGGAACAAAATCATTTGTTAGAATAAATATTATCTGCTTAACATTGATTTAAACGTTGAAGAAAATTGATTGTCACTTGACTCTTTTTTCCGCATCATCTAGAAAGCTAAAACTTGTGACTACATATTTTAGAATTTGCATTTCAGTAACGAGGATTATCATGATCACGATTAAGGAGTTCATAGATGCAGCAAAATATTAAAATCAGATTCATTGCATAGCCCTGTTATGCTCTTAAACTCACACAATAGTTTTAGGATGCTAAAACTTTTGTTTAAAAAGTTCGACTATAGGTTCGAGGTTCAATCCTCGGCAAAGGCAAAATTTTTATCTCATGGTTTACGAATTTTAAAAATTCAGAGGAATTGAATTATTCCGAAGCACAGTACGTTATTTCTTTTCTTATTGCAATAAGTCCATACAAAGTAAGGCAATAAAACAATATGTGCTACAAGACACCTAATCTCATATACATAGCTTTATCCAATGGTATCATTTATTAAATGTTCATTAGCGTGAACATACATTTTGTGCTTCAGATTTATTTATTGAAAATTACGAGGGAGTCTGGTGAAAGCTTATTTACTTTACTTCAGTGATCATTACAACCTTTTAGTCACGATTACATACCTACGAGTGGTGTGACCTACAGTTTAAAGTCGACTCCGAACGACAGACTTTGTGAGAGGCTATTCATGGCAATTTTATTTAGTCTTAGAGTTTTTGTCAGAATATTTAGTGAATATTTATTCATATTTCGTTTTGTTCGATATATCGGAACTGGGGATTGACCTACGACCTCGCGTCTTGTAAGCCAACACATTACCTACTAGACTAGGGCGACTAGAGTTTGCCGAACAGGTTAAAATCATTCAATTCAAAAATGCATAATAAGCCCAAGCCTATTGGTACATAATCGGCATCGTAAACAAAAAAACATACAGACTTTATCGGAATATAAAATGTAATGGATTAAATAATTTGAAAAGTTCAGTTAAACATATTTTCAAAAATTATACTTTCATTTCGTATATCTTCAGTTAGCTGACACTTGATATGCCTTAGAAATCGATATGGGCTTTGGGCGTTCTGAAGAATATTTTTTTTCAAGGCAGAATTTTGCTGCAAATTCAACTGCTCTTCTGCGAATTGTTGTTTCATATATAAGAAAGTTGAAATTGTTTTTTATTTGACTCGCAAATGCTTAAGAATATTCTCGAACAGCTCTTTTATTCCAGATATTTTCAAATCGCGGTGTTTTACGTGGACGTCATCTAGCATATTGTCTGGTATTGGCCGGTTAATGGAATATTTTCACTGAAATTATGCTTTAAATAGACTTGAAGACTTGTTTCTTTTCATTTCAATTTTTCTTTTAATTAACTAAGTAGCCATTCATTTGCTATGCACTGCCTTTTCTTCTTTAAATTTTTTCTCCTGTTTACAGATAGTGTAGACAATATCGCTGATATACATTTTAAATAATCAGATGCGTAATAAAGTTCTGAAACATAATATTGAGGGGTGCTTTTCTTTTGTCTCTTTCATGTTGTACTTTTTATATATCTGTTACAGAATAGCTCAAAGGAAATATTGCATTTAATGTATTGAAGAAGTACTTATTAAGCCCGTTGTCGGAATATATTTTTATTTAAATACACAATTCAAGAATTTATTATCATAAAAGCAAAGTCATAATGGCGACACTATTTTAATGGAATACATATATATATACAAGACATGAACTTTGCATAGCAATGATACTTACATGTATCGCACCGTTTTAGAAAAGTATCTCAAGGCCTATTGACTCTAAATGTCAATATGCATTTGTAATCTAAAAAGTCAACCTATCGATACATGTATTTTTCTTTACAAATCGAACAGATTTGAATCAAGAAAAGAAACAAAAATTTGCTTAATTTATTTGATTAATTGTAGAGATTCTGCTCATTCTCAATAAATGGTTATCAAATTTGACCAGAAAGAAGAATGATAAATTTTATGTGTGTTTTCAATAATAAAGAATAATAAATGGGGGAAAATCTAAATCAATACAAAAAATATTTTATCGTCTTAACTTTTGTCTACAATTATTTGCATAAAATCGAATACAACAACAATTTTATAACTTTTAATTTTTTGTTGTCAAAAAACTTTTGCAAGAATTAATGCAGCCTTTTTGAAAATTTTTTATTTTTTCCTCAGTACTATGCCTAAACAAATAAAAAAAAGATGGCAGGAGAAAATCAACATTATGTTTTATCCTCTCTTCTGTTGCTGTGTAAAAAGAAAGTTTTTTAATTAAAAATTGTTCACGTTGTGAGTGTTTGAGCGTGTAGTTTGTTTCTTGAAGTCGAAGTGTAATATAATTAAAATTCAATATTTGCTTTAACTATTGTACGTTAACTTATGTATTCAATTCGTTTGTTGGTTTGTTCTTACCAAATGTTCGTTCATTGATACCACTTCAATGGCAGCCGACTGTTGTTCTATGTTCAACGCACATAGTGAGAGAGAGAGAGAGAGAGAGAGAGAGTGGAAATGATTGGAATTTTTAAATAACTGTCTATTGAACTTCATCCTCGTCTTTATTATGATGCTATCGTCATCATCAATATCATCACTGTTCGAGGACAATTCATGCAAAAGATTCGGAAGAAGAGAGAACGTGAGAAGGGGGCGAGAGTGTGTTGGAGACAAATGTTTGTAAAACTGATATTAGAAATGTAAATCCAAATAAATTGAGTTGCTCCTTTTTTCAAAATATGCGCGTTTCTTGTATTCTTCATAATGGTGTTGTTGTTATTGTTTTTTGTTTTTACTGTCAACATTTCTTAAAATAGGAGCATGTACACTGTACATACGTATTTGTGAATGTTTCAAGAAGAAGTATCCGAGTATTTGCATTTGATTGAAGCTCTCGTTCTTTGAAAAACAACATGAGCTTTTTCATCATTTAGTATGACACTTGTCATGTGTGTGCGTAGGAATGTATCTAACTGGGATATCTGCTTGTATTGGTGTTTATTTATTAAATGTGCCAGCCACCTGCCAATATGTAAAGTGGAGGCGAAAATATGCGAAATAAGGCACAGCATATGTATGTATGTACACCTACACTAATAGGCAAATTGAAAAATTGCAGAGATTATCCATGCTACGTGTGGGTGTATGGACAGTGCATATGTATGTATGAGTGCCTCAAATGACAACATTTTTCGTTATTGTGTGCTTTCTTTTCGTTCGTTTCGTCCTTCATTCATCCATTCATATACCGAAATGAATTAAATTAATTGAAAAAGATGAGAAAAAGAGAAAAAGAAGTGAAAATAATTGAAGAAAAAATTCGATAAATAATTCATGCATAGAAAATAAACAAAAAAATCGTATTAAAATTTAAATTATTTCTATTAATAATGTATTAAGGTCATGCCTACATATGTATGTATTTTTGTGTATGTGTGAGTGTGTTTTGGTTTGTCTAACTTGTTAAGACTGTAACAATTGTTTTCATTATTCGTCATCTTAGCAGATGGAAAAAATTTACTCAAAGACGTTATCCTGATCATATCAGATTGGATTAGATTGAATTAAATTAAATAAATAACAATCGAATTCGAATTACTTTCTATGCGTTTTTATCGAATGGAATGGGAAGGAAGTATTGAATGCATATTTTACCACATATTATTCGTTAACAATACATTGATTTTAATTAATTCTATATATTGTGCACTGAATTAAAGGTAATAGAATTTGGTAAATATATGTACATACAGAATAAATTTTATTTTTATGGGGTCATTCAAATTTGAGTATATTTTTTAATAATACTATACAACGACAAGGCTGAATAATAATTTTTGCCAATTTTTGATGATAAATTTCCTAATGACTGACAATAATTTCACAATAATTTTAAATAATTGCAACGTTAAGATTGTAGTCTTATTATTGCAATTATAATTATTATTTATTATTATTCAAATTAATTATTTGTCTCAAATAAATAAATCTCGAGCAATTCAAAGATATTGCTGAAGTAAAATCACAATGATGCCGAAAGAACTTCGAAAATTTCATCACCAGGAATTGACATGAGTACATTGACATGCCAATTATATATGTATGCTCCAATGCTCTTGGCATGTATTAATAAACCTTTATTATTTAAATACATACATACATAATTGGTCATTACAACTCTTCAGTCAGGATTACGACCTAGCTCCTCACGCCAATAATGTTGTGTGCGTTAATTTTATACACAGTTTTAAAGTCAACTCCGAACGACAGAATTTTTGAGAAACTTTTCGTGGCAATTTATTTACTCTCAGAGTCTTTGCCAGAAATCTGTTCAGAATAAGTCGCTGAAGAAATATTTTTTTTATATTTTCGTTTTGATGTCTGACCAGGGATTTGAACCATGACCTTACATCTAATAAACCAACACACTACCTACTAGACTACGACGACTTCGTGTGTTTACTTTACATTTAAAAAAAATACTGGAACTTAAGAAATAAAAAGAAATTTATAATACTCATTAGATACTTTGTTAACAAAACAAAAAAAAAAAAAGAAAAATTCAAATAGGGTACATTAAAAAAAGTAAAACTACTAAAGAATTATTATATTAAACAAACATAAGTTTCATAGTCTTACGTTATTTACATATATTGTACAGCAACTAACAGTCTTATTAACTTCAACTCGAGTTAAACGAGTCTGTCGATGCTGGTATATTTTTTTTCTTTTTTTGTGTTTTAAAGCCATTCACGCTTCTGGTTACTTAATGATCTTGTGACATGGAATACCATTAGCTAATTACCACAGTGACTAAATATTAAACTAATTACACTAAACTGTTTTTCATTAAAATATTTAGAACGTACAACATACCCAAATGCGCGCACACACACCCACACACACACACACACACACGCATCTGCTCCAACAGGGAGATACAAAGACAGTTTTAGACTTCTTACTCAAATAAATACATAATTAAACGTATACATATGTATGTACATGTATGTAAGTATATTTATGTATATGATGATATAAACGTATACGATTCGTGACATACAAGTATAGTACATATGTATATAGGAAAGAAAGTATGTATATATGTATGTATGATAATGTAAGATAATATGCATATTCGTATGTACATAGCCTGTTTTAGCTGCTACAAAATACATATGTATGTATTCTACATTAGAATGTTCATACCGTTAATCACACATATTCCCATATACACACACTGCTGCTGCTGCTGCTGCTGTTGCTGCTCCTTATAAATATCATTGCCTAAGTATGTGTAACATTAGCATAAATATTATCGTCTTCATTATGCTTATTATGTTTTGCTCACAACATTCGGTTCATTATCGTCTCTTTTTGCTGGTTTGCTGGCTGCTCTTGACGTTGTTGCTGTTTTTCATTCATTCTACTTAAACTTTGTGTTTGCACTTGTAAATCTTTGTGGTAATAGGTGTAATGCTACATTAACTACACCCATACACTCATACATATGCATGGTCGGTCACTTCTACACACACACTTATACATGCATTCCTACCAAAAAGTATGTGTAAATGTGTAAAATAAATTTACAGCTGCTATCAGTTATTTAGTTACATACAATAAATTTATATTTCAAATGTGTATAAATACTTCAGAATAATAATTATTAGACTGTTGTCTACTGCTCGCTCACCCAGATGATATATACATAGCACTTGAAATAGTTACGTATCCAGACAATTTTCTTTTCTTCCATAAGTGTGACTTCAAAACAATGTTTTGCAATACAGAGTATCAGGGTACCAAACCAATATTGATTATGATTTAATGAATGTTGTGGTACCGATTAGCACATATTGTTCGTTATGGAAAAAAAAGTATTCAAAAATTCTTGTAAATCCTTTAAATATTCCTTTCTTTCTTGTTTGTTTTGTAAATTTAAGAAGTTTAAGCATCTGGTAAATCTTAAATGTGATTGCTTTTAATATTTTCTTGTATTTATTTGCGAAATTTTTTAATTTCTAAAAATTTCACTTGACAGGTGGTAGGTAGTAAGAACAACATACATTTTTACTAAACATATGGCAACTGCTTTATGACGATGATCACACAAGTATACACACAAAAGAAGTTTCCTTGTAGTGTGGTTAAAACAGGAAACTGATTTTTGAATAGCTCCACCTACGATTTTATCAATAAATTTTTCTATCTTTGATGCTATTGAGCTGTCACAGTTAATAAATGAATTTTCCCAAGAGAAATGAATACTGAATATTGCGCTTCTTGTACTTGTAATATATGTATGCTGTTTGCTATTGCCTGCCTCCTCCTCCTCCACCATAGTCTATAGTTGAGGAATAAAGCAGGGATTGTTCTTCCTTTACAGAAATGGTTAAAAAACCATGAAAAAAATAGAAGAGGAAGAGAGAGAGAGAGAGAGAGAGTAAAGAAGCAGAATAAAACATAATGTTTGCATTAGAATCCATTAGGTTTTTGGTCAGTTTACATGGTCGTTAATCGATTCATACACTGATACGTGTTTAACACAACAAATCCATGTTAAAAGTTAAGTGTAGGTGAACGTCAAAACAAACAAATGGTCAAATGCATACACGGGCACATGTATGCAGAGACCGACAGCAGATAGAATAGAAAGAAGAAGGAGAAATTTGGATCTGTTGGATGAGTGCTTAAATCAAAATTCATTATTCAAAGAAACTGAAATAGGAGTGAGCTGGGTGGTGATTTCAGGGTGAATAAAACTGTACATTTGAATGTCATCTCTTGTAAAATTTGATTGATCTTTTGCGAGAGATATAGAGACTCTTAATAACCGAATTTTTATTCACATTCTAAATTTGTAATGTCATATACTAACGCCAAGAGTTTGACCCTATTAAGTCTGATAAATGTTATAAATCTAAACGTATTCTGCCATTTTTAAGTGTTTGGTCTATGAAAAGATTACTAAATGTCATAAAAAAAAACTTGCTAATTACCAGCACACAATTAGGCTTTCATTTCGGGCATGGTTCTATAGCCGTATTATTGGATGTTACTGAAGAGTTAAGCCTGAATTTGGATCCGAATTTGGTATCGTTCATTAACAATTGTTGATTATTATTTTAGGGTAAGAAAAACTTGCCTTCAAACTTCAAAAGTTTCTTGAAGCCTTTCCATTCTATTTCAGGTGGATCAGAGCTTTTAAAGTTTCGAAATCCAATTAACTTGTTAAGATGCAGGCTAAAACACAGAATTTTATTCATATGTAATGTGGAGAAGAAAAGAAATTCTGAAATCAATATGGTTTTAATAAATAATTTATTGAAATGCAAATGCAGGCTTCGTTTGATTCACATGCAAAAATAACACAAAAATAACACAATAAAAGTCACGAGCTTTTCATTCTCCAGCAAATTAACGGATATAAAAATTTGCCATAACAACGCAAATAATTTCACAGAATCATTTAATTTAATTAAAATTTCAACAACAATGACGTATTTCTGTATGTACAAACATACATATACAAAATATGTGTATTAACTTACACTCATACGCACCACACACACACATACATAACTGCAGAGAGGTAGAGAGAATTATAAAATTAATTAATATTATGGGTTCGGCTGGTCAGTCTGATATACGATATTTTAATGCAAAGGTTTATTGCATATTTTATTAATAATATTGTATAAATAATCGTTGTTATTGTGCTTTCTGGTCTCAATGGTTTTTGTTTGAGTTTTAATACACAACAATAACAATAATAAGAACAATAACAATAACAATAACAATAACAAAAAACAACATTGATATTAAAATTAATTATTATCGCCTTTACATAACAGGTAACTGGCTATTGGCTTTAATAAAAGCATTGACTGCCCCTACTCCCTCTTTTAAACGCATCGAAGTAAAATAAAATAAAAAAAAATAAAAATTCAGTTAAATTGTTATAAAAACCACTTAAAATTATACGATCGTAATTGTTTCTCAAACAAAATAAATTGTTTCATAATAATTTTTGAAATAAAATAAAAATTTTTAATACGAATTTGAGCGTAATAGTAAATTGAAATTAAAAATTTAATCGCATAATAAAGTTTCCAAGCAGATTCTAAGAAATTATTTAAGGAAATTTTTCTTTTTGAAATTCTATTCATTTGACAAAACTATTCTGCTGTACACTTGACGTGCAACTTTGAGGAGATACCGTTGCCATGGTATATCATTGTTTGAAAAACATTTTCTTGTAAATCTTAAGTTTTCTATTCAGCTTAACTTTTTGATTGTTGCATAAAGAGAATAGTTTACCAGGCATTTTCTAAATGAATTAAAAATAAAAAATAATAAAAAAAACAGATAAAGACAGCAACTGTAGTCGTTTTCTTGTAGTCAATAGCCCATTTTGATGAGGTTCTTACAGAAAACTATTCACACATATTCACAATATAGCCGTAAGCTGAGGAACCACGATTGTCGTACCACGTTTAAACGTGTAAACTAAATTTACTCACTTCTATGAGAGCTGGTATATGTATGTATAAGGAATATTTCTCAATACCTACATATCTACAAAGATTCCACCAGTAAATAGAAAAAGTTTCACTTCTTTTGTCGTTATGGTAAAGGAATGGAGATTAAATAAATGTAAAAAAGAATTGACAAGTGTGAAAGTGAACAAGCACAATAACAGCAAAGCAGCAGCAATAACAATAACGATAAAGACAAAGAGATCAGCAGAATAAAATCGTTTATTTTTATTCGTTTAAAACAAATAGCACAGCACAGCCTTACACAAAGTACAGCAGGAAACACAGGACAATTAATCCTATAATCGAGAATGTCTTCAACAATAGTATTGTATGTATACCATCGGATATATTGTATAAACCGAATATAGAGTGTGTACGCTTAATAGAAACTACTCTATTAACAGTAGCAACAACATCACGTCAAAACTTTTAATTGAGAATGTTCCTTCTCCAAGCACAAGCACATTTGGAGGGCGACTCTCGAACGTAAGATTGTCGATTAGTTATGTGATACAGGGGATGCTGTGATGGCAACACAATGCAACACAACAACACACAACAACAGCAATGTCAAGTTTTATCAGAAAATTTAATAACAAATGTTGGCCTAATTAATTCGACATTAAATAAGACATAATTAATATGAGTACTTTGTGAGCAAATAATTATTTATTGGAAATTGTATCTTACATTACGAAAAAGTTTTCCTATAAAAAAAAAGAAACGAATTATTAGTAGAGCTTCTGATTATGATTGAAGCGATAGATGAGGACTATAATTATGAAACACATGTTGTTTAAACAGACAGACAGGTCAAGGGAAACGAACTATGCGTATATCGATTCGACGATAAATTCCGTAAATATTTAATGTTCAAAACAAAAAATACTTAAAAAATAAAACGGAATAACTTCATTAAACCACGATAATATTTTCAATTATATTTTCAAATAGCTTTTATCCAAAGCTAATTCCAAATGTACTAAATTGCTAAAATTAAGGAAGATTAACAGTAAGAAGTCCTTAACTAAAGTATCAATTGAATTATAGCTATCGAGTCTTCCGACTGGGATTTCCGATATTTATTCAATGCGTGCAAATAATAAATTTATTTTATCAACACGGATGTTCTGTACCTCGCTTTTCATTGTAAAGTCATATACAGCGATGTCTTAGTTGGAACGATTCTAATACATCCCGGAATATCTGTTTGTGTACTTTGGTCTAGCGATGTCATCGGTACATATTGCTTTGAGAATGAGATTGGCCAGGCCACCATTGCCATTGGCGGGAGCTGTAGGTCGAAGATAACTTTTTGGAACTGGATTAAATGATCTGGATACCAATGACATGTGGTTTCAACAAGTACATCTCATGCCACATTTGATATTTTGTATCTGTTGAATTGGACACGTTAGAAGCGCCTCACCCAGAGAAACTGTGATGAACTGTAAACGGCGTTATATTCCACACATAATGTAAGTGATTCAAATGACGTAACCGAAAAACAACATCCTCTGTAAACACATGTTCGGTGTTGGAGTGAGGAACTTTTGCTTGAGAGCATGCTTTGTCTGATCTGCTAATGATCTTCACTGTTCATGTTACCCTGTCTGGGTTACTTTAATAAATTGAGATCAGTACGGTAAGCCATATAAATAAACTATTTGCCTATTTATTTTATAAGGTCGGAAGCCATGATTAAAAGTTTTTCGCTTTTGTTAGTCAAATAATAAATTAACATATTGGAATTTGTTTACTTTTGAAAGTTATGCGAGTCAATAATTTTTTAAACTATTTCGCAATAATATGGCTATAATAGCGAGAAAAAACCATATCATACCATACCATACGTATTTTTTAATAACAATTTAATTGGAAAATTTACTACTTAATGGCAATGCAGTAAATTAATTTATTACTTTTAGTTTCGATTAGATTACATACATTAAACGAAACAAATACAAAAAAAGTGTAGAATCTAATGCCGTTGCAATTGCAAAACAATAAAATTATACAATCAAATAATTTTTATAATTACTTATTTTAATTATATCGTCATTTGTAAATGCAATATTAATATAAATTAATAAAATTAATTAAGATAAAATGTAAATACAAAATTATTATAAATTAAATCAACAGTTTATTTACATGTTTAATTTGACCCTGTTAAACACACTAAAACAACAACAACAAAAAACAACACACATTAAACACATTAAAGCTTTCATGTGTTTAACTCTTTTTTTCAAAAACACATTTTCAACCCATTTTTATAAAAAAAGCAGCGTTTTTTTTAAAGAAAATTTCAGTTCATGCACAACAAAATGAAATAAAACGAAATAAAATGCAATAAAAAAAGAAAAACGGAAACCGTTTCAGGTGCATCACATCCGATTTTGGTTATAAAATAATGTGCGTGTGTTTCTCTTTGCCATTGTTTTGTGCATATATTTGTGTGCGAGTGTTTGAGTGAGTGAATGAGTGAGTACTGTTGCATACATACATATGTATGAATGTGGTTGGTTTTAACAATGCAACTTCACAAAATGGATTTATTTTCGTGTGCACAAATACATGTAAGCAAGAGTGAGCGGGAGAAGGCGAGAATGCGAGCGCGTGTGTGTGTGAGTGTATTTAAAATAAAGAGGATTTGAAATGAAACATAAACAAATACTCGGTGTCTGAGTACGAGAGTGTATTGTTTATGGCAAAATGCACTAAAAGGAATTGTGTGTGCTAAAATTAACGATATTTACATTTAAAATATGTATATATATATGTATTCTTTATTTATTTATTTATTTACTTTACTTTAAATAAATCCAAAATAAGTGTCGAAAAAAAACGCACATTCTCACTTGCATACGAAAAATACAATTGCATTGCAGCGTAAAGTTTTTTCTTTGAGAAATAAATACAAAAGCTGGTTGATAATTTATAAAGAGAATGAAAAAAAGTTAATAAACAGTTTACGTTCAATACGAGTACATCAATACATACATAATTAATCAGTTATGAGCAATGTTCGAGGAATAATTGTATGAAAATAAGAAATAATATGAACGAAATGATTAAGAGTATCAATGGTATTAATTTAATCTCGTTTTTAATTTGCTTTCACAAACAATATTGGAGTTGATGGTCAGAGAATTCACCACTCTTTACAAAGGAAAAAACATAATTTCTTAAATGATGAAAATTAAAAGAGAAAACACAAAAAAATGCTTTAAAAGTGTAAACAATTTAATTTCTCTGTCTAGCTTTACTTAAAGCAATATACAAAAAGCCTAGACGATTAAAATTGGTATCATAAATCGTATTGTAACGTTATTACCCTTTAAAATCATTTAAAATATGAGTTCGTAGATTGCAAATAAAATAAACGTAAATTTTTGTTTAGTTTTGATTATAATTGTTCATTATACAATTTTTTTTTTTTGTTATTTCTCTGTTTATATCCTTTGCATAAACAATAACAATTACTAGACAATTATTCGACAGATCTTTGTAACGGAGATCTTCAAAACACGATTACTCTCTTCAAACACACCACGTCTTCATACGAGACTGTCTGAACTTCACTCACCCAGTCGCCTGCTTTGCCTTGCCTTTTATATGGCAGAGTAAACAGTCTGATGGATTTTCTTGGAGGCGAATCTTCATGACTTCGCTTTTCGAAATCTCTATAAATGTAAACATTGTTGTTTACATTGATTATTGTAGTGTTGTTTGTGTATTTTTGTTTACTTGTTTACCATTTTTTATGCTAGTGTTTGCTGTTATATTAAGCAGTACGATAATTTGTAAACAGGTTTGTTTACTGCATTGTTTCGTTTTTGTGGCTTTTGTTTATAATTTTAATGTTAAGCGATGTAAAAGCAAGACACCAGTATCTAGATTTTTCATTTTCGTTACAGTATATATTTTTTATGTAGATATAGGGTATATCGAAATACATCCTTACTGGGAGACTTTAGCTAATCTTTTTCTTTTTTTTTTGTTGTTACTTATGTTTGTTAAAATGCATATATGTATGTACCTTTCACACAATCACTGAAAATGTATTTTATTTATTCAAGTTCTTTAAAAATGTCTTTTAAAAATTCCAACTTTGCGAAACGATACATTATTTGTATTGATAATTTTAGTTTTAAGTATATCTTGAGAAAATTTATTGTCCATAACATTACATTTTCAATATTATTACTTATTCATTTAAAATTTTTGAAACACACTCGTGAAATGTTTTAAAATAGAAAAAAAAACTTGTAATCCGTAACAGTTTTCAATGAATTCTTAATGGAATGTAATTTTTCTTTTTTACTTCTTTTCTTTTCATTTCTTCTATTGCAGATATTTAACGTTGACAACAAAACAAAAGAATCAACTGAGTGCGTAACAGCTGAGGGCAAAAGACCAAATAGATATTCCATATATTGCAGTAAACAGATACATTTTAAGTAACATACATATATGTATACTTCGTGTGAAAACAGATAAAGGAACTACAAATTGAAAACGAAAAAAATACTAGAATTTATTGAAAAAGTTTATTATAAGAAGAAAGCAATCGTATGGAATAAATTTTCTCAAGGCAAGTAGAAGAAAGGTCTGCCTGCCTTTACTTAATGTCTTTACCAGCTAAGCAATCAACCAACCAAGCAGCCAGCCATCCACTGACGCAAACATGCAAGAAATATTCCGGGCAAGACGTACGCGTACATCTAATGGAAATTTGTTAAACAGTGTGTGCAAGTGAATACATACTTGCAGAGGTCTGGTTATCTGGACGCACTAAATGAGAGTGTGCATGAGAGTGGAAACTCAAGCAAAAACAGGAGAAAAAGGAACGAAACGATACGGGACTGTGCAAAGCAAATGCAATTTGTAAACAATCAATAAAGTAAAGCAATGCTTTTAAGTGCTTGCAACATGTGCAAAAGGTGTCATAGCGTGAAACATTACAATTCATAAGACTCCATATGAATGGGTTCCATAACTACAACACCAGTAGATGCAGTAATAGTATCAGCAACAACAACAACAACAACTAAAACTACTGTACCTATTTCAAAATAACAAAAACAATAGCGAGGGAGAACAAAAAAAAGTGTAAAATAGCAAATATTATTACACGAACCCATACACAGAAACAAAACGAAAACGAAAACAAAAACAAAAATACAAAGGAAATAAACTACAGCAGAAACAAATGCTGTACCATTCCATTCCAACATTCGAAAAGCATCGTTTTTCTTTTTTTTTGTCGAAAAACAAATAATAGAAACAACAACAACAACAACAATTCACATATTGTTTAGTGCATTCACAGTGCCATTGTGCACAGGAATTGTGAAAACAATTCAACAACATCAGCATCAACACTGTCGCATTCACATTCACATTCAGCAACAGCAATAACAATAACAATTGCAATTGAAATTGCTCGTCTAAGTATGTAGGAGAGGGAACGTGCACTTGTTTGAATACCTGCCACATTTATAGAGACTGTTGCAAAATCACTTTTTTGTTGTTGTTGTGCTCCAACAAAACAAAATAAAATGTTAAATGTGTCACAAGTGACAGTCATATAAACATATAGACGATTTAACGACAATCTGAAAGAAGAAGAAATCACAAAAAATAAAAAACTCATATAAAAACTAAAACGTTGCAAAATTGCACAAAAATATACAAAAACAAAAAAAATTACAAGAATAAGAATAACAATAACAACGGCATAGTCATCAGAGCAACACGTTGACAGTGGGTCAAAAACGTATGTTTTTCTTTAGTGCTGCCAACAGAAAATATTATTTGTGGAGTTTAATTTTTATATTTAACGGTATTCATTTTAATTTTTCCTTCCCTTCACGTTTTGTTGTTGTCATCATACTTAAAAAATAATCCTCAGTTATTCAGTACGATTCGTTTTTGTGAAGCCATTACGACGACGGTATTCATCCTCTTCATCCTTTTTGACTGCTGATATTCGCTTTTGGTCGCAGTGTTATCAACATACGTAGAAATAAAGCAGAAAGTAAATGTTATAATCACCAGTTATTGAACCAGTACCAGTACCAGTGCCACAGTTGTTGTAGGTGACATTATTAACGATCCAACAACTGAATCATCATTGCCCCTTTGTAGCAAAATATTTCCTGAACTCCTTCTTATATTATTTTATTCGGTGTGGTGCGGCTGTAGTTTATTTTTCTCCTTTTATTTTTCTTCTTTTATTCGATTTTCTTTTATTTTTTTTATTTTTTGGAACAACCGTCAAACAAACGAACAAACAAATCGTTGAAGTGTAGCAAAACAAAACAATAAAAAAAAAAGAGAAATTCGTTTTAAAAAATCTCTGGCAAGAGTTGCAATGTTATTTTGGGTTTTTTGTTACGAGTGAATTTGCTGCGACGGCTACAATTGGCATCAGTACCTGAATTTCCACTTGCGCTATCATCTTCGCCACTAGCTTCATCACCATCACCATCAGCAACACCTCTGCTACAACGACGTTAGGCCAAAGGCAAAGGACCATTACAGCTGCCACCATCTGGTCGCTTAATCTGCAAATGCTTTAAAGTGTACAAATTTTCGCTTGAATGGTATTGGGATTCATACGAATGTTATCAGTATGAGAGTAAACTCTGTTGCAATTGGCTTGTCAGGTAAGTTTTAGATTGTAGCATTCATTCGTTTACCTTCCTCTTTTTTTTTCATTCTTCCTTTCAATGTCCCTTTTTTACGAAAATTATTTCATATGCAAAATGCATCACTTTTCCAATTTGTGCAGGTATTTCTATTGGAAAACTTTTTACGAATAATTATTAAACAATTGTTTAAATGCGTTCAATTGCTAACAATTGAAAAAATATTAAAAAGAAAATTTACCGAGTAACGAAAATAAGCTACAGGATAAAATTATCCTGAATAGAATGAAAATAGAATTCGCATACTCTGCTTAATTTCTTTCGTCTTAATTTATAGAATGAATTCAATCAATCAGGAAACTCATCCAATATTATTTAAATAGTTGAATGCGTTACAATTAGAAATCAATTCATTAACAACAATAATACATAAATTCGAATAAATTCGATAGAATTGAAAAACATATTCATTATTAATTACATTCATATGTATGTATACATGATGCATATTATTATAAAGTTCAAAAATTGTATGCATTTTAAAGTGCTTTCAACGATTTTTCTCTCTTTGTAGTTGCTTTTGCACTTAATATTACGTTGATGCTGCGTACCGTCGCAGGGGACGATTGGTCTCTGTCATGTGCCTCAAACTGTACCTGCAAATGGACGAACGGTAAGAAATCCGCCATCTGCAGTTCGCTGCAATTGACTGCAATACCCACAACATTGAGTACGGAATTGCAAGTGTTGGTTTTGAACGATAATCACATACCCTACTTGAATCGGGAAGAGTTTGCCAATCTGGAACTGTTGAATTTACAAAGAATTTATTTGAAAAAGTCGGAAGTGCAGTATGTTCACAAGGAGGCATTTAAAGATTTGAAAATTCTGGTGGAAATTGATTTATCGGATAATAGAATTGAAATGTTGGACAAGGATACGTTCATGGGTAATGACCGTCTGAGAATTTTGTATTTGAATGGCAATCCGCTTAAAAAACTTGTGGCCTATCAGTTTCCAGTTTTGCCGCATTTGCGTACGCTGGACTTGCACGACTGTCTGCTGTCGTATATAGATCCCATGGCATTTGCTAATTTAAATATGCTTGAGTTTTTATATTTGAAAAATAATTTGCTGGAAAGTTTAAGTGAGTATGTCTTCCAGCATATGACCAGTTTGAAGACGTTGGTGCTGGACGAAAATCCCTGGCAATGTAATTGTAAACTACGAAAGTTTCGTACGTGGTATGTCAACAGCAAATTGAATAGCGAAAGTCTTTTGTGTAAAGGACCACCGCAGCACAAAGAGAAGGCATGGGATAGTGTAGAGGAAGAGCAGTTCGGCTGTGCTCCCAAAGTGGAGATATTCAATAATGAAGATGTTCAAAATATTGAAATTGGCAGTAATGCGACCTTTAGCTGTTTAATCTATGGCGATCCCTTACCAGAAATTTATTGGGAACTGAATGGTAAAATCCTAGACAGTGAAAACGTTATGTTTGAGACTGAAAATATTGCATCTGATAAGCTATGGAGCAACTTAACTGTTTTTAATATGACCAGTTTAGATGCTGGCACTTATGTGTGTTCAGGAACAAATGTGGTGGGAGTTGGCGCTCAAAACATAAGCATTTATTTAACAGAGATTGTGCAGCATGTGCTTGTTAAAACTCCGGAGACTTTTTGGTACTTTGGCTTAATAATGGGCACGTTCGGTACAGTCTTCTTACTTATACTCATTTCTTTTATTGCCTGCTTATGCAAAAGAACAACCCGCCAAAGACGACATCCCAGTAAAACGGGCGTCAAACCGAGTGTGAGTTTCAATGATCAGGAGAAAAAATTATTGGACTTGAGCATAACAACCACAACCAACGATCGAGTAGACAGTTGCTTGGACAACAATCATAGTACGGCCACTGCCATGAGTAAAGCTGAATCAGTAATGGGCTTTGAACCCATAGAAATACATGCTGCTGATAATCACAGATCCAGTGTGCACGGTCATCATACCCTTATAATGGGAGCACATCATCAGCTGGCGCATCAGCAGCAAATGCAACACAATCACTCACATATGGCGCAACCTACCAGCGGAGCTGGATCTCTAGTTGCCAATCACCCTCAACAGCTAATGGCCGTAAGTGACGGATCATGTAGTGTAGTGGGCATACCAACATCAATGGCATCTGCTGTGACAGCAGATGCTCACAACAGCCATATATCAGAAGAATTCCCTCTTAATGTGGGTGTATTTCCACCACCACCTGAGTTCTGCTCGAACATTGTAACGAATCCAACTTATGGCAATATATTCATTAGTGTTTCGGTAACACAGGATATGTTGGACGGTGCTGATATCAGCATGTATCCCGATCTGTTAAATATACCCAAAAGGCTACAGGACAGTGGTGGCATGTCGTCTGTAGTTGTTACCCAAAGTGCAAACCATTCGAACCAAATTAATAGTCATGCTGCTGACACAATGTCGCCACCACCAGTAGTATCTCAACAGCAACAGCAACAACAACAACAACAAAACCAGGCATTGAACTCTACGACAGTAGGCAATAATACTTCCGTAAATGTTAATTCGTTTGCTACACTGCCACGTAATAACCAGAGAAGAGGCATCCTTAAAAAAGACTCTTCATTGCAGCATCAGCAACAGTCTCAGCTACAACAACCGAATCTTTATACACACGATGAAATTGTCTCATACCACAATTTGGAAACGACTTATAGTCAGGGCTACCAGGAGCACCAAACCGAACTTGTAGGTTTACCACCTCCTCCACCGCCACCTTCAGTGAAGTGCCACCATAGTCATCAATCAACAAATGCTACCTCTAAGCCTTGTCCAGGTTGCATGTCTTCGGCATTACAATCATCATCATCTGCCTGTACCAGCCCGCCAAAAGATGCCACACCTCTGCGACCTCTCTATAAAACACAAAACGGTTCAGCGTGTTTGAAATATGACAATATGGGTAGACGAATAACGGCTAGTGGAAATTCAACACTCTCCTTGCCCGACGAAGAACGTTTAGAAAGCGAAACCCTCTTCAACGAGGGCAATCCGCTAACAAAGACACCCGCCTCTAAAGTAGCCGCCAAACTACAAGACTGCCAGTCGTTATCGCCAACACCCACGCTATCAACGTCGGCGTCTACCCAAAATAAATCTGCAAATAAATCCATGGACACAGGTGGCGAATTTGTATCTCTCTAGTATTACGGGACCCAAGTGTAAATAGTAAAAAAAAAAAATATTGACAACAAAAAACAAAAACCTTAAAAATCCAAATCCAAATCCAAATATACATAGAAAAAGAAAATAGCGTAAAAGGGAGCTTTGCAAGTTAATACCGTTAGGTATATGAATATATATTAGTTTGTATTTTTTATTACATTTGCACTAACACAAATGCATATACATTTACATTTACATCATTTACGTATACAAATACTAGTCAACACTTTAATAGCATTTCAATTTAAAAATGAAATGAAATCGTCATTACCACCAGAGATCAGCAATGAATCGTTTTTTCGCTACTCATAAGCACCCTTGAAATATTGAATATAAGTGAGTCAACCATATTGAAATTTAACTATGTACTCTGATTCACTCATACTCACTACAACGTTAAATTTATAAGTACAGGTTGTAATGGGTATGCGTACAACGTTGACATCAAACTCATACCAATTGAAATATGTTTGATTCATAAGCCAGCCTACTCATTCTGATTCATAACTTTAGAAAACTACTTATAATACTTATATATACAAATTTACAATCTTAGTTGCTGTTGCATTTACAAAAAAGAAAAAAGACACATAAGCAAAAAAGACAGAGCAGCAAGCAGAGCAAGCACACAACCTTCTAGTGAGTAAGTGTTCGTACTCGATTTATATTTATTTGTTGTTCGTGTAAATGTTGAGTTATGGAGAGTCGAAATCAACAACACCATACGTGTTGTTAAGTGTGAATATGATGAGTACTTCAAACTTTGAATATGAGTAGAGGTTCCATGATATTTAGATAAGTATTAATGCGTATAAGAATCAAAACTTATGAGTATGATTCGATTCTACTCATCTTTTTGAGTACTCTTTGCTGATCTCTGATACATACGTACATATAGTATATAGGAAATGTTTTATAAATTCATCAATTCATACATTTACACACTATTTCGTATATAAATTAAAGAAGAAAAAGAAAGGATCAGAAATTTAATAACAGCTATTGAACTTTTTAAATTAAAAATAAAATAAACTTTCTTATGGAATAATTTATAGGAGAAAACAATCGAAACAAAAACAAAAATACGAAAGTATATAGAAAAGATATAAAATTTACAGTACAGCTCACAATTTTAGCATAATGATATATTGTATTATAGAAAAGAGTGTTAAATAGAATCCTTGAAGGGGTTTTGCCCAATTTATCACTTTGTTTTGATTTCAGGTTAAACTGTAAATATTATTTTTTAGCCCTTTTCGGACAGGAAATTGTAAATTTAAAAATAAAAAAAAATTTAAACATAAGAAACTTTATTAGAAAATTGATTCCGAAATCTTAAATCATTATTGAACCAAAAAAAAACAAAAAAATGGGAAAAAATTTAAGTGAAACAGAATTGTAATTAGTCTGTAATGGTTGCTTCCAGTTATATCAGTATTGTATTGTAATATGTCTCCTTTTTCTTTTCAAATACAGAAATTTCTAAAAAAAAGAAACAAACAACTTAAATCATTAGACTTTGTAATAAATATAAAAAAAAACGAAAACATAATGTAAATAATTAAAAGTAAATGATTACAACATAAATAATTTAGAATGAAATGAATGAAAAAAGAATGAAATTAAATCATATGGTGGTATTTGGAAATCAAATTATTTTAAATCAAATTGTTTTTTAGTTCTTGTTTGGTTTTATTCTCAATTTCAATTGTATTGTTATAAAGCTTAAATTAAGTAAATATTAGTAGTAGTTAGTGCCAGCCAGTAAGTAATACCGTCTTTAAATTTTTGTTAAACGTAGAAAACAAATCAAAAAAGAACACAAAAATTTAAAATCTGATCATTTTTAGTACAAATCAAATTCAATTGGTGTTATAAATAATAAATGAATAAGTAAATAAATAAATAAATTATTTATATATTAAATGAAAATCATTTTTTAATTAGAGCTATTCTTTTCTATTGTATGTATTACAAATTACTTTGTAAATAATCTAAAAAAAAATTAAATTAAAATTCATGAATTTTTCTTCTAGAATCACAATAAATAGATGAGCTTATTATATAAAAGACATAAAAGAAAACAAATTTATAAAAAAATTTAAATACGTATGATTTTTTTTTATTTAAAACAATACATTACTTATATACATATTTATGAAACCAAAATACCAAAAAAAAAGAGAAACAAACTGTGCTTAAAAACTCTGAAATTCTTTAAGATTGACTGATTAAAATTTATAGTGAAATAATGAAAATACTTAAGTTTACAATGAATTTATTTTGTTTTCGGATATACATTCGCAATTATTTCATTAAGTTCTGCTTACGATTTGACATCCTAACATGTTCTAAAATTCAGTATGTTTGCTATTCATAACTAACCATAACAACCTTTGACGAACAAAGTGAGAAACGACATTTTCTCATATATTTTGAGAGTGTTTCAATGAATTAAGTTTAATAAGCACCTACTATTTCATATTTTTATTCTCTATTTAATTTTTTATATCAACATTGTGGTGGATTGTATAGTAAATTTTTAATAACTTTAAGAATATCAAATCAATTTTTCTCAGAAAAAGTTTCATTTTATCATGGATCATGAAGTGAGATTAGAATATGATTTCAAATATTATATTGGTCTGAATGTAACACTGAAATAAAGAAAAATATATCAATAACCAAATTAAAATTAAAAATTGTTAAAATTGTTACACTTTGAAAACAAAGCACAAGTTTAAATACTATTTTTTGATCTTCAACAATTTCGTAAAAGTAGTGAAATTTTGTTTCAAATTCCAATTTATAACAGAAAGAATGGTACATAAAGAAAATTAAGAAATAGGTAAGAAAGGATGACGTTAGAAGTACATACTATTAAAAAAATAAAAAAAAATGTTTGTTTTTTCATAATATTTGTCAGAAGACTCTGGCCTTTCACATTTTGAGAAAAAAATAAAATTGTTTCTAAACAATATGGAATATTATAACTACAAATAGGGGCCACAGCTTTAATGTTAAGTCGAAAGTTGCAAACTATTTTCACCAATATTAGATTTAGAAAGTTATTCAATTACACCCGCATTAAGACTTGAACTAAAACAATATCCAATTTATATATTATTTTGGTTTCAGTTGGTTTTGATTTCTAAATATTTGAATGCAAAATATTTACCCCATGATGCCATTCCATTTAAATAACTGTTTGTATACCCACTGACAGGTTTCTGCATCTATGCCATGAATGTATTACTTTCACTTTTACCACAAAAATGAATTCAAAAATGAATTTCATCTGTGTACATATTTACTCTTCAAACATTTTCCTAAAGGAAAAACTATTTGTTTAGTTGTGTATTTAACTTTAACTAAAAATACATACATTTTTGGCATTTCCTCCCTACCACAGTGTTAATAAAAACTGAAATTAAATATTTCATAGAATTTTTTTTACTTTATTTGCGAGTTTTTTTAATTTGCTTAAGAAGAACATGAACTTAAAATTCGATTGTAAAATTTCTTCAAATGCAATCAATATTCCATTTAATTAACATCATCATATTCACATAATACATTGGTAAACAAAAATAATTTTTAGTTTTTAAATTCAATCCAATCGTGCTATAGCCATTAGGTTTTTGAAAAAAATATTTAAAATCAATAATAATACTAATTGTTATTAAAAACAAAAAATAAACAAAATCAAAAATCCAAAATAATCAAGTTTATATACATACATACGTACATACACATAAAATAAAAAATGAAATTAAAATTTTTATTTCAATTATTTTTTTGCAACAGAAATATGAAGAAATAAAAAATATAATTCCACCACACAACACAACACAAAGCAAAAAAAAACGGAAAGAAATTTCTTCAAAATCGTTAACAAAATAAATTTTTTAAATTAGATTTTATTTTAAAATACATACATACATATGTAGTATAATAATAATAACTAAGTAAGTACGTATTTAGTAGTAAGTAGATTTTAAGTATATATATATAATAATAAACTTAACAAATATATACATACATACATATTATTATTATTATAATTATTATTATAAAACAAAACAGAAAAAAATATTACAAAATAGGAAAATCCTTAAAATTAAATAAAGAATAAAAGAAATTTGAAAAAATGAAAACAATACAAAAAAAAACAAAAACAAAATCCATTTAAAAATTTAAATCAACATTCGTCTTCTTCTATCTTTTATTCATAAAGGCATTTCGTAAGTATACGCTTAACAGTGAACACAAGTTATGTTTAATTTAAAAATATTCCGATTAATTTTTTTTAGAAAATTTAGTTTTAAAGCCACGCCCACAGATCAGCAAGGTATCGTTTTTTTACTCATGAAATTTTGAATATAAGTGAGTCAACAATATTGAAATTGAACTACGTACTCTGATTCATTCATACTCACTACAACGATGATTTATAAGTACAGGTTGCAAATGAGTATGCGCACAACGTTGACATCAAACTCATACCATTCGAAATATGTTTGATTCATAAGCCTACTCATTTAGATCCATAACTTTAGAAAAATACTTACAGTACTTATAAATGATTTCGTTCATCAAAATTTATAGTCTTAGTTGTTAGGCATTTATATAAAAAGAAAAAAGACACATAAGCAAAAAAGACAGAGCAGCAAGCAGAGCAAGCCTACAACTTCTAGTAAGTATTTTAGTGTTCGGACGCGAATCATACTTATTTTGTGCTTCTTGTAAATGTTGAGATATGGAGAGCCGAAATCAATAACATCATACGTTTTGTTTAGTATGAATATGATGAGTACTTAAAACTTTGAATATGAGTAGAGGTTCCATGATATTAAAATAAGTATGAATGCGAATAAGTATCAGAAATTATGGATATGATTCGATTCTACTCATTTGTTTGAACACACATTGCTGATCTCTGCAAACGCCACAATTGCATTTGGATTAAAAATTTTCTAATTTTTCTTTAATTTATTGCTTTTGTGTGTCTGTGTATGTTTGCTTCTATTATTGTATTTTCTTTTTAAGAATTTTATTGTTTATTATTATTGTTTCATTTTTGTTTTCATGCATAAAAGAGTAAATTAAGTTTGAAATAATAACAATAAAAATTGCCATCGAAAACCGCAATGGAACCAATATACAGCACTGCAGAAATAATAAATTTTATGGATACACTCATGCACATACGCATCCATATATTCACATACTACATACATACACATGTATGCATACATATACTACATACATATATATGTGTATTAAATCTGTCTATAAACTGTCGAAATGTCGGATGTTGTTCTATTGTTCAATTCAAATGCATTGAAAATGAAATGAAAATAAATATTTCACCATAAAAACAAGTCAAAAATCTGAATTGCCAAATGAAAAACTGAATACCGTTTTCAAAATGGATGGGTGGATATGAGTATAATTCAAAATGTCTATTCGATAGATTTATTAATTTGTTAATATTTATTTATATGTGCGGTGAAGAAGTGTAGAAGTTTTACAATTTGTAAGTATAGTACGCATATATACAGGACAATTACGATTATCGGTCACATCTGTTAACGAAGAAGCTTCAGGTCGAGTTATTCAATATGATATATTGGTTAATCGTTAATAGCATTAGCAGTAAATCGCAGCTAAATACGAATAATCGTATTTGTAAGCCTTACTCTCGATTGACTCGCATAATTGAGACTTAATTGTATGTAATTGTCTGAGAAGAATGTGCTTCAAATTTGGTTAACAACTTCATCGGTTGTTACAAAAATAAAAGTAATCTAAAGATTAACTGTAAAAATAGATGAAGTCTAGGAAAGGTTTTCTATTTAAATTAATTGGTCTTTACAACACTTCAGTTAGGATTATGAACTAGATTCTCACAGCACTTATTTTGTGTGTGTTAATTTTATACATAAGTGGCGGGATCTACAGTTTAAAGTCGACTCCGAATGACATATTTTTGAGAGACTTGCCATGGTAATTTTATTTACTCTCAGAGTTCTTGCCAGAAATCTGCTGAGAGGAAGTCGCCAAAGAAATATTTGTTCATATTTTGTTTTGATGGAGATGTCTGATCTGGGGTTTGAACCCTGGCCTCACGTCTAATAAGTCAGTACACCATCCACTAGACCACGGCTATTTTAAATATAGAGAAAACAGGTTTTTTTTCTTCTCGTTATAAATATTTTGTATACACGAACATTTTAGGACTATTTGGCTTTTAATAAAAGTACTAAGAAATCAGTTAAAATTTTTTTTATTTTTGATTAGAGTGCAATTTTGCCTGGATCACACAGATTTCGTAGAATGCCTCAGTGGCTTAAGTAAAATTTTTTATTATTATTTTTACTCTTAGTTAGTTTATTAGAAACCTTTTCTGTACCCGTACATACTATTTCTTTGGGTATTAATGTCAGTAAGCCTAATTGAATAATACAAAGGCGAAACTGTTGGTGTAATGTTGCAGATTGGGTCACGTAAATTATCTTCGCCTAAAACAAAATTGCAATTAAATCCTAATGCCGATAATACAACCACATGCCATAATTGAATTCACTATTCACGAAGATCACAAATCATTTTATATACACACTGTTGCTGCTACAGATTATGCTTGGTTTACCACTATGTGTACATAATATATGTACGTGCATATGTTTGGGTAGATGTTTTACGTTTGTATGTATGTATGTATTATAATACTTTCAACATTCTTAAATTTTTAAAGTAATTCGTTGAGTGGCTCTCCTAAATAGGGTTCACTCACTCACTCACTCACAATTTCATTTTAGGTTAATAAATAACTGTTTTTATCGTAATAAATATATAAACAGAATTACTTACGCCCATATATTCTTATTTCGCATTTGTATTTGTTTTTTTTTTTTTTTCCCAATTTTAGTACCTAGAAAGTGTGTAGGAGAGTACTTTCTTCTCACAGAAAACTAAAATGTTATGAAACATGTACTTTATCCTTATACTACATACATACATACATATGTATGAATAATAGTATAACACGAATGAAAATAGAAAAAACAAAAAAAGGGAAAAATAAAATACGTTTCATTAGCTGTTGTTGTTGCATTTATTTAAGAGCAAAACATAGAGAGAAAAAAATTGAAATAAAAAACAAAAACAAGAACGGAAAAGATTGGAAAAATGGAGCGAAGAAAAAAGCATCAAAATCAAGTCAGTTCTGGTAGAAAATCCAACTTTTTAATAGTCAACACGTAAAAACACGTACACATTTTATTACGCCCCACAACAGAATAAATGCGAGAAAGGAGTCCATAATCGAAAGCTTATTGCAATACGTGATAGAGTTTTCCTCCCAATTCATTCCTTTTGCTTGGCTTTGCTTTTGTTCCAATTCATTTAGAAGACTTTTCTTTTCAATAAACTCAACCAGATATGCGCCACTATTGGGCTGTTAAGAAAGAAGCTCAGCAACAGGAGCAACAGCTATAACAAATCGAACAAAAAAAAAAAAAAAAAATTCAAACACAAATCGTACGAAAAAAAAGAACACAATAAAAAAGGAATAGAAGTGAATGAATGAATGAATGAATGAATGAGAGCAAATGTATGAATGAAGTACCCACTTATTCAAACATTTTGGGAAAATCTAGTCTTTTCATAGCTTAGAAATTGGAATTTCGATACTTGTGGTATAGTCATTATATACTAATATTACTATATATACACACTTATTTATATATATTTTAGTCACACCATATTTTTGGCGTCAATATGCTTGCTTTTGAACATTTGTGGGTGTGAAAAACTGCCGTAGCAATATTACAACGAATCAAATACGTACGTACGATTGTACGCCAATATGTTGAATTTTTAAAACGAAATACATACATATATTCGTATATGTATTATGTATATTAGAAATGCTTTCGCAGAAATATTCGTGATTTTGTACACAACTGTTTGTTTTTGATATGCAGGCCAAAGATCGAAATGACTTCTAAAGGATGTCCTTTAAAGTGAACAAGTAAATTTTATTAACAGCAAAAACATTACGCATGTAAAACAGGAGAAATGAAATGTTCGTTAAACTAATGTTAGCCATATGAGGTGCAAAATTGTCAGAAATAATGTGACACGCTTTCAATCGTCGCTCTCAAAATACATTATTCTGTTGGGTTTTCTCTATGAAATGAATAGAAATCAATGATCATTGTTGGGCATAATTTTATTTTTATCAAACAGGCAAACTAAGTAGCCAGCCATGCAGACTCTACTCCTGGCTAAAAATCAAAAAATTTATTTCATAATTAATTTTTTTTTTTTTCAAGCGACATTCTAACATTTAAGAACTAATATCTCACACCACCTATGTTGTGTGTGTTAATTTTATACGTGAGTGGCGGGACCTACAGTTTGAAGTCGACTCCGAACGACAGATTTTTGAGAAACTTTTCATGGCAAATTTTATTTGCTCTCAGAGTTTTTTCCAGAAATCCGCTGGTGGAAGTCGCCACAGAAATTTATTTCTACATTTTTGTTTTGATGTTTGACCTGGGGATTGAACCGAGGCTTTACATCTAATAAGCCAACACACTACCTACTATACTACGGCGACTTCGAAAACACCACCTTTATCTTAATTTATTACTAAAATTTTAAACAGACATTTTCCACCAAGTCTGTGGGACTGGTGTTCTAAATAGAGGGCTTTCCAATGCTAGCAGAGCACTATAAGTAACATTTGATCAATTTGACTCGAGTTTGCGCGATCTAGTGGTTTTAAAAATATTGTCTTATACTATGTTCACACATGCACTCCTATTGCGTAAATCGCAATAAACACCATTATTGAGGTCAATATTTCATATAAAATTTCAATTAATTATTGCGCAAGAAATACGCAAATTGTTATAATAATGATTAGAACTTAAAATACAGCATTGTCATATGTAAGTACGTTCAGTGAGCATATTACAGTTTTCCGAACACTTTCTGTTGATATTTGACAACTCAAATGTCAACAACGACAAACAAAAAAAAAACAACAATGTTGTTGAAACAACCAGCTGCTTTGTTTAGCAGCTGTCAAATGAATATTGCGTATATTATATCTGAACACTTAAAATATTGTACTCAAATAATCGAATATTGGCTCAATAAAAGTGCATGTCTGAACATAGTATTACTCATTTTATATTTTTGATTTTTTTTAAATTTATAAAGAAATTATGACTTATTACGTGGCACTGCGAGACAAGATCGCTGACAAGGGTCTGGTAGGGGCTCCTTTGAGGGTTTGAATTCCGTGTCGAGAGCCGACATAAAGACTCTCCACAGATTCATTATTAGTTTGAGTTGGTTGAGAAGTGCTAGGGCTTCAATATTGTAGTCGCACTCTCTTGTATGTTTTGTTAGTCTGTGTAATTCCTCTGCTTTCTCATTTTCCCCTGTTATCCTCTCCCCTTTAGGACGTTGTACAATAGGTCAACTGGGCATCCTTTTTTCAATTGGCATGTACCCGTCCTCTAAGCTAAACCTAAACCTAAGAAATTGTGACAATAGAAATCTCCGGTTGCCCTAAGCGAAAATGTTGATCTTATTTTTAAGTCTGAATCGAATTTGTCCAAACGTTGTCGAGTCGCCAATATTATAATTTGGCACTGAAACTCTCAAAATCTAATCATCATTTTAACTGCATTTCAATAGAGTAACAAACGAAATGACAATTCCTACAATAACTTCCCAGTTGAGTAGGTTTTATTAAAATGTGAAAAATAGAAGAAAAAAAAGAAAACTCAAATGGAATCTGTTGCATTTACATTCTTCTTTCACACCGCATACCGAATGTTTTCACGTGACTATTTCCGTATGTCTGTAAGCAGCATACCAAATTGAGCAAAATGTAGCAGCAACAGGAACGTACGTAGAATGGCAATACGTTTCGGCATAAGCCTCTCTATTTATAGTCAGCATATAAATGGTATACATATGTACATACTTAGATGCTGTGATTATTTTGAACTACTCTTGTGTATGTGTTATTACAAATGCTGGATTATGACTACTTATTGGTAATTCTCTTTTCCCTTTTTTTTGTGATTTGTTTTCTGTGATAGAATTGATAATGTTTCGATTTTTCGATTTTTATATTTTTGCTTTTATTGTTGTTGCCCCCCTTTGTCTTATTTTAATAATACAATTTATTTTCGTATCGGAAACAGGATATTGAAGATATTGTCTAAGCAATATTGATATTATGACCTTTACGTTTACTCAAGTAATAATTTTATGTTCATATTATTAACATAACAACTCGGCAATTGAACAAATTTATATATGTATGGCTATGCGTTTATGTATGTATATGGCGTGTATATGTGTTTATTTATCTACATGTTAATAGTCTGCATGAAAACCATTATTGCTGTATGCTGCTTATAAAAGCAAATAAATATTATCTCTGCAAATATGTGTGTAGTACTCTTAATAAGTATGTATGTATGTCTGTCTGTGTATACAAACAAATAATACTGTATTGTACGAGAATAAAAAGGAAATTTGAGTTAAAGACGAATATTTATGTTAAAATAAATCAAAAAGAAATAATTAAAAAAGAAAAAATAAATACAAAGCAAAAGGCATTCTTTCCTTTCGTTTCTGCTCCAGTAACCTCAATTCCGCTGTCAGATAATCTGTTATTGAAGATGTTGGCTGTGGACGTGCACCAGTAGACATAATTGTAAATTCAATACAAGTGTTATACAAGTGCAATTGTGTCTAAAATATTTTCACATATTGCTGCATGTATGTGTGTGTGAGTAAGCGCGGGCTAAATGCTGATTTTTGCTATCCTCCAGCCAGGAAAGTTTCGTGGAAATGATATTGTCGAGCAACCTTCGAATGATAGTCATTATTATTGTCGTCTACAAAAAAAATTCTAGCAATGGATGGCTATTAGTGATGTTGACATTAAAAATGAATTAAGGTTTCGTTTGTACAAAAAGTAAAAATACACCCCGCGGGTACAGTCGTTGAACATTTTTTAAGTCATTCATGTGTGTTGTGTTTTTTTAAAGGATTCAGCGAAATTGTTATGACAACGTCTTACAAACTGAAATAAAATAATTGGCAACGCATTGCAAATTCAAAACAATCGCCAATGTACATTTGTACTACGTTAGAAGATTTAACCTTATGAATTTTGCATTTACTACAACTGTAATAACAAACTCATGACAAATTATGGCTCAACGTCACACTTTGCTCCGAAATATATAAAACTATCCAATTAAATACACAAATTAGTTGAATTAATTTTTATTATCTGTATTATTTTGTATTTCCGAAAACGATTGTTTACTAACGAAATCGCGAAATGACCACAAACGAGTCTATTTTGAATGCTTTTATCCAATTATGTGTGGCCAACACTCAAGTATGTATGCATTCTTTGAGGACCATCAAATCTTTTCAAAACAAACGAACAAAAACAAAACAATTCAAGTAAACAAACCTGTTTACTAATTATCGTACTGCTTAATATAAGAACAAATACAAGCATAAACAGCATAAAAAAATGGTAAACAAGTAAACAAAAATCCACAAACTATACTACAGGAATAAATGTATACAAAATACACAAACAACAATAGTGAATGTAAACAACAATGTTTACATTTATGGAGATTTCGAGAAGGTGAAGCCACCAACATTCGCCTTCAAGAACATTCATCAGACTCTTTACCTTGCCATATAAAAGGCAAGGCAAAGCAGGCGACTGAGTTAGTAAAGTTCAAGTCAGTCTCGTATGAAGACGCGGTGTGTTTGAAGAGAATAATCGTGGTTTGAAGATCTCCGTTACAAAGATCTGTCGAATTATTGTCTAGTAATTGTTATTGTTTATGTAAAGGGTATAAACAGAGGAATAACAAAGATAAGCAATTGTTGTTGTTTACATCAAGTTGTGAACTGTGCGCACAGAATTGTGCGAATAATATAGAATTTTAATTAAAACTAAACACAAATTATTTTTTTTTTATTTGCAATCTACGAGCTCATATTTTAAATGTTTTGAAAAGGTAAAACGTAACAGTATTAAGCCTAGTGGATCATTCCATTAAAAAAAATATATTACAGCGCGATTCCTTAAAATCTTACTGGAAATGTAGAATAAGAGAACTTCACAAGGTATTTGTTATTAAAACACAAACTTATACCGGGTGAAATATTTGCATATATCATAACTGGTACTACCTAAGGTAACAATTCTGATGCTCTGCAAAATGTCTCATGGAAATTTTCTCAATTTATTTTAAACTTTCAATTAATTTGACTACCAAATCTGTATGTTGCATATGTATTGTATGAAGATACAATTGTAAATGAAGTATAGTATGAAGAATGGTAAGAATATATTTTCTTAAGATTAATGAACATTTGTTTCATATCTCCTTTAAGCGTAATCGAACGAATAATTTAATCATTCATCATCTGCTACGAGAAATGAAAAACTCCGAGTACTTGGTAAATAAGTATGACCATACCATGTCGAGAGTTTCTTAAATAAAATTTAATTTTGTCATCTTATGGAATCAAACAAGTTTGTAAGCAACAGTAGCAGTAGTAGTAGTACTGGTAGTAGTTGGTATTGTTGTTATTGTTGTGGTATAATAGTACACTTTGAGTTTACATACACTAGCATATAAAGCAGTAGTTGGTCTAATACTGGTGGCAATAGAGATAGTAATGGTATTGGTGATGGTGGTGTTGTAGTAAGGCACTGATTAGAGCAAACAGATACATTTCCTTTTTCCGTTTTCAAATGGTTGCTGGATGTAATGGTAGTTGGATTTGTAGTTGTCGTTATCGTTGTAGTTGTATTCATGGCACTACATAATAACGATACTTTATGTGCATACATATGTGTATGTATATATATTTACATATCTATTCTATCTGTACTGTGCCTATGTCTGTATCTGATAGACTGTGTGTGTGTGCGTCAAAGTTTGTCTGTCTGTCTGTACAGTTTGCAAGTGCAACTGATATTTTTGCTGTTACGGATATTGTTGCTGCAGTTGTTGAACATGACAGACACAAAATAATTTGGCTCAGATGTTTGCAATATTTTCCATTCCTCCCCGAGTTTCTTGCTTTCGATGCGGTTAAACCGAAAGTATGTGACACTATGGTAGGCAAACGTTAACACTAATGCTTAAAAACTTATCAATTGTAGTATTAAATAAATTAAAAATTCATTTCGAATCCAACAGCTAAAAACCTTTACATTTAAGCCAGTTTATAAGTTCTCTATTATTATTCTGTATTACTGCAATAATTTCATATTTTATGAATGAATTTTATGAATGCCTTCCTTATACATTTTGACCTCCACTGTATGTGGGTTAGGAGTTACACGAATAGCAAACGAATATCATAAATATTTGAATGAAACATTTTTATTATTTCTTATTGTTCCGAATGAAAATTTTACATACAATTTTGGTGTGTGGAAAAATTTAGATTTTCTATTTCTTTTAACTTTTTGGTTTCTCAAATCTTGTTCTTTATTCGTTACATACATACATACATACATACATACATACATACATCCATATATATTTTGTCGTTTTCATCGTTTCTTTTATACTTTCTGTTTTTTTTTTTACTTGACTTTTACAAAAGTCATAGATTTGTTACATTTTCTATATTTTATTAAGTGTTTGCCTTAATGGAAGAGAACATTCAAACAAGGAACAAAACCGCAATGCGTCATTTGTTGTATAAATGAAGTCTTGGAGTTGTTTTTTTCTATTCTCCAAATTTTTTTTTTTGTAATATTTTTTGTATATGTTTGTTGTTCATTGAAAACTTTTGAATCATTGATTGAAGAGAGTATGTATTGCATATATGTATGTATGTAACCCAACAGTTGACACATGTAGTCTAAACTTGATGTTTTAATCAATAGCTCGTCAGATCTTTAATTAAAACACAAATCGGAAGCAATCATTTGCAAAAGATTAAGCGGAAAATTGTTTTCCTGATGAGTGATTTTTTTTTTGTGATTTCCTTGAGGAATATGACGTATATATTTTTCAATTATAAACGAAATGAAGTTTTTCGTACATTTTGTTTTTCCCCTTTTTGGTGGCATGATGGAAACCTTAAGTAGAATTTTATATAAAGGAACACGTAGAACGCACAAAAACTATGTTTGAACACAACAATAAAAATGTTTTCCTTTTAAAATAACTCTCGCCTATTCGATCTGGTTTAAACACGCTTAATTATTTGTTTGCCAGTAGTGAGAATTATTTTTCATAATCTACATATGGTACTCTGAAATACAAATATACATACATATCCAACTAAAACGTGACTTCACATATGTTGGTACAAAAGAACAAAAGTATTAAGTGTGTTCGGTAACCAACTTAGCACGGAATTTGTATCAGTGATGATTGTAGTTGCCATAGTATAGGAGATAGTGGGTTAGTGTGCTAGAAGAAAACTTGAGACATCTTGATAAGAAAAAAAAAAGAAATATGGAAAATATGTTTCGTTCGGCGGACGTTTCTTAGTAGCCAAAAAGCTCTAAAAGTAACTAAAAGGTTCTCCACTCACATAACATAATTGGCCATTACAACCCTTCAGTCAGGATTACGGCCTAGCTTCTCAACACCACTTTTTCATGGCAATTTTTACTCTCAGAGTTTTTGCCAGAAATCTGCTGAGAGAAAGTCGCCGAAGAAATATTTTCATATTTTTGTTTTGATGTCTGACCTGGGATTCGAACTCGGGCCTTTCGTTTAATAAGCCAACACACTACCTACTAGACCACGGCGACTTCTCTGTAGTTCGAAATCGACGTTAAACTCAATGCCACACCACTCATGGATAAAATTAATACAGGCAACATGTGTTGTGCTAGGTAGGTAGGATGGAGTGGTAGTTTTGATACTAAAAGCCCACTTGAGCACGCATAGCGACCCGTTGTGACGCGCCCTTTACCGACCAAGTTCCATCAAACCAAGGAAGAAGCAGAAGTTGGTTACCGCAAGGACTGCACATTAAAACCACTACTACCCCACGCTGAAAAACCAGCCCGAAAGTTTGACAAACGAAACTATATTCTTGACATCAATGGATGGTAGCTCTGTCACGCTGACAAGGATTGGAGAGCCAAATAACCTTGTATATCTGCACCTCACAAGAGATGGGAATTGATAAAGAAAATGGGTAACGGTCTCCTCTTCTTCAGCGGATCTGCATCCACTGCAGAATTCGTTAGATGGGAGCTGCATTCTTTCCGCGTTTCTTCCCACAACACAATGACCTGCAAGCATGGCTAAGTGAGTCTAGCGGTGGAGCAGGACTCCCGAAAGAATTTCTGCACAATGCCCAACTTGGCCGAGGTAAGTGGCACAGCCAAGTCGACTAAAGAGGATTCCGGAAGGAGTGCAACAGCAATGGCGAGCTCGTTGGCCCTGCAGTTGCCCGGAATGCTACTATGCCCAGGGACCCAGACAATTGAGGCACTGAAGCACAAAGGAAGGAGATCGAGACAGCGGCCACATTCCCTAACGATCCTCGAATTATTCCCTGCGCATGTGTTGTGTTCGAAACTAGACCCTAAATCTGTGTAAAGGGTTGTATTGGTAATTGGTATTGTAATTATTTGAACTGAAATCAAAAGATGTTTTTCATCTTAACTTTAAGAAGGGATGTGAGTTTATGTCGTCGTTACCTGGCGCTTTTATGCATGACTCTTAAGAAAAAATATTATCAATCGGTATTTAATTTTATTCTCTAATAATTACGATCATTATCACATTTTTATTCATTTCGACTTTGTTTGCCAGCAAATCTTTTGCAAAATGAGTCCCTGCAGTGCTTCTCATTCCCATTCACTTTTGTAAATTTATACGCGTTTTATTAAAAAGTTTTTAATTAAACGAAAATAACTGTTTGTGCCTTTGTGATGGTATTGGTATAGCGGTGTAATGGTATGTGGGATGGTTGACTCTTTGAGTGTGTTAGTGTATGTTGTAATCATAAAAGAAACCTTAACCCTTTTGTTACAATCTAAAGACAAAATTCTACACTGGCTGATGGTCTAAAAAAGGATACTTTAATTGAAATTAATTGCAGCTTGGCGTTCTCGTTGTTTCATAAGATTCTTTATGACTGAATTACCACAAGTGCTGATGACTTGAAAAACAAACAGCAATACTAGCATAAACACAAACAACTAAAACAATAACAAAAAAAAAGAGGAAGGTATTCAAGCCAAAAGATGAGGTTGAGACAAATACAAAAACAACAACGATCAGAGCGGATAGAAATAAAATGAAATTAAAATGAAATGAAAAAGAATGAAAATATTAAGTTTATACACAGATTGTAGACATAATGGAAAGAAGATAAAGAAAATGAAGAAAAAAGAGGAAAAAGAGAAGAGAAAAAAGGAAAAAAAGAAGTCCCAAAGATAAATGATTTCATTTTCAGTTGTGGCAATAAGAGAATGAAGATAAACAGCAAAAGGTGGCCAAAAGGAAAAGCCACCAAACGGAAAAAAGCAACTAATAAAAATTAAAATGAATAAGTAATTAAAAATAAAATAAAAATAAAACAAAAACAAAATAAAAATTAAGTAGAAAAGTATTCGAAAACAGCACAAACAACAACACTCAACAACATCAGCAGCAATAGCAATAGCAATAGCAACAGCAGCAACAAAATAAATAATGAGGTTGAAAACAAACAAACCAAATAAGAAAAAGTGAAAAGTGAAAAGAAATAAAAACACAATAACAATAAAAACGAATGGAAAAAATATTGTCAACACTTACTACCAGAGGTGTTAAGTTAACGGAAAATATTGTAAAACCTTTTCTACCCAGCTCCCGTTTGCGGTTGAATGCGAAATGTGAAACAAAACCATTATTTCAATAAATGTAATCGTTTGCCGCAAACGACTAAAAGGATTATAATACAATACAAGAAAGTGTTGTTTTTCTATGGGCTTAAAAATAATTTATTGACAATTTGATTTATGGCATCATATTGCTCTGAATCTTTGCCATTATCCGGCAATGTTTTATGTTTTATAAGTCATCTGTTGTTACACAATAATGGAATAATCATTACTTGAGATATTAATATTTATTTATTACTCAAATAGATAAGTATTAGAAACTAATATTCAATGGGGTTTATAGATTTACTTTAGAATCTACAACTTTAACTTACTTACAAGTTCGACAAAATTGCAAAAAACTTGCTCTCTGACTGTACATTAGAAGCACACATGTGAGCATATAAGTGAGTCAACAAAATTGAAATTTAACTATGTATGTACTCTGATTAGATCGTACTCACTACAACGTTGATTTATAAGAACAGGTTTCATTGAGTATGCGTACAATGTTGACATCAAACTCATACCATTCGAAATACGTTTGATACATAAGCCAGCCTACTATTTTAGATTCATAACTTTAGAAAAATGCTTATAATACTCACTGCATATACAAATAAAGAAAAGTAAGTATTTTAGTGTTTGAATGTGAATCATACTAATTTTGTAATTCGTGTATATGGTGAGTTATGGAGAGTCGAAATCAACAACAACATACGTGTTGTTAAGTATGAATAAGAGTAGAGATTCCATGATATTAAAATAAGTATGAAAGCGTTTAATTATCAGAAATTATGAGTATATTTCGATTCTACTGATCTTTTTGAATACTCATTGCTGTTCTCTGCTGTACATTGTATATTGCTCTTTGGTCCATAAATCTGACTTTATTAAGATTGCATAGAAGTTTGAATGTGTCGATGCCAAAAATACTTGTAAATCTTTAAGCAACATTCATAATTGGATTGTAAAATGAGAAAATCGGATAATCCTTATCAAATATCCTTAAAAATTTCGATTATGATGTAAATAAGATTACTTCGCTAAATAAGGTCTCGAATTTAAATACATTCTTTCATTTAATTTTTCATGGTTTCTCATAAATAAATAAATTCCTTTTAATACCTGATCTAAAATCCAATTTTTTTGTTTGTTTTGATTTTGCAACGTATGCAAAACCATCTTCACTATAGTAGCAACGTCTGAGTGCGACGGAGTTGAGAGAAAACCAAGTGATAGCTGTGGAAATTGTTGCAAATTGCGATTATATCACTTATTTACACGATGTGGAACTTTATAATTACTTAGTTTTTTGTGTTCAGCGTTTCCTGGTCTTTTTCAACTTCAGCTTCTGATTTTTATTTTTTAACTTGGGCACCTTTTGAAATTGTAAAATGCTTTCAATCAGTCATAGAATTGTACGAGAATTGAACGAGAAAGCTTTTTCTCTATGCCACCCCATCTGTTATTGCTCGGCTAATTTTTAAGTGTCTATTAACAATAAATACAAAGAGTTCTGCTGCTGCTGCTGCTGCTGGGAAGGTTACTGAAAGTGGCCAATAATTTTTGCCACTTAAGAAGCAAAAAAAAAAAAAATAAAAGGAAATCACACAATTTCTGCTTAACGCTTAAAAGAATAAGAAAAACAAATTAAGAGACCAAAAGAAAAAAAAAATTCGAAATTGGTTGTCAAAATTACAAATTATGTTGCTGATCTAAGTGCACTTGCAAACAAATCTTTGTTTATTTCAATGAATGTATCTCTCCCTTGGCTCTTTTCGGCCTTTATTTGTTGTATTACAAAATAAAAAAAAGGAATCAAAACACATTCAACAACAACAATAACTACAACGCTAACAAATTTTATACAATTTGAACGAAATATTTACAAGGCCTGTCCTAAACCAAAACTCATGTTTTAATAAAATCCCATTGGATCTCCTTTAGTCCGGACTAAAAAATGAAAATGCGAAAAACGAAAAAGGAAAAAGGAAAGCAAAAATGAAAAAAGAATATTTAGTTGGGGCACAACACTTGAATTGTTTATTATAACCATTGTTGCCACTAAGGATTCTATTGTTTACCCACATAAAAGAAAGAAATGTGCCAATTGAAATATTTTCTAAAGGATAAGAGGGCCAATGATTGATATAATCGATGATTTATTTAATTTTATTAGACTTGGTACCCTCACGTTGTTTCTGTATCTTATAATAACGTTGAATAATGTTTGTTTGTAACTGAAGGTTGTAGTGATTAAATATTTATTTGTGAATTGCGAACGTGTTAAATTATAAATATTTGATAATGTACGGCAAACAAAACAATAAAAACAGCACATTAAATACATTTTTAAACCAAAGATTAACTACAAAATAAATTTTATTACAGTTAATACTGTTACGTTTTTACCTTTTAAAAAAGTTTAAAATATAAGCTCGTAGATTGCAAATAAAATAAAAATATATGTATATTCTTTATTATTCGCACAATTCTGTGTGCATTGTTCACAACTTGATGTAAACAACAACAATTGCTTATCTTTGTTATTCCTCTGTTTATAAACTTTGCATAAATAATAACAATTGTTCGACAAATTTTTGCAACGGAGACCTTTAAACCACGATTACACTCTTCAAACACACCGCGTCTTCACACAAGACTGACTGAATTTTTACTCACTGTGTCGTCTGGTTTTTCTTGCCTTTTATATGGCAAAGTAAACAGTCACCTTCTCGAGATCTATATAAATGTAACCATTGTTGCTTCATTATTGTTGTCTGTCTATTTTGTTCACATTTATTCTTGTTGCGTTTGTGGTTGTATTTTTGTTTACTTGTCTACCATATTATTATGCTGGTGGATGTTGGTATATTTTTGTTTACTTGTTCATTATTTTTGGATGCTGGTGTTTGTTGTTATATTACGCAGTGCGATAATTTGTAAACAATTTCATTGGTTTGTTTTTGCAGCTTTGTTTATAATTTGAATGTTAAACGATCTAAAAGCAAAACACCAGTATCTAGATTCTTTTCATTTTAGTAGCAATATAAAACATTAAAGCTTGAAGTCTCTGTTTTTATTATAAATTAAAACATTTTTCTTTAAAGCTGTGTACATATAAAAAATAAATAACAATTTAACAAATACATCGCATGAAAGTGTTTTGTATGATGATCTTTTACTTCTCGTACAATTAAAAGTCTTCGTGATAGGATTTCAAGTTATCCCTGTGGGTATAGATTTTCGTATGTTCAACGTAATGTTTATCAATGGAAAGTAGTTGCCAACGCGGTATATAGTCACTTAGGTTCTCATGTAAGCACACAAATAATTTACTGAATTACAAAATAGCCATTCTTTAACTCGAACGACAACAAACCACTTGTGGAGGAAATTGAACCAAATTAATATCCACTAATATTTACTTCAACAAAGACAAGTTTGCCTATTGCGCTTGCGCACACTGAGTCCTTAAAGCCGTGTAATGTTGTGTTTTTGAATCCTCCGCCAGAGCTTATAACCATTGCCAGGTAATTTAGAATAGATCTTATAAGAATATTTTCAATTTTCAATTGTGAAACGAAAGTTCAATGCTATTTATAACAATTTTGGATGTAAGCAGTTTTCTTTTAAAATCTTTTTGGTGGATGCAGTAAAAATCGTTTGATGACTTCATGATACCATGATAAAATAGTTCCCATAAGATATCATACAAGTTGATAATGCAAGTTTCTATTCAATAATATGATCTTGCGAAGCAATATTAACTTATTAAGAATTTGATTGTAAAGATTTTGATTTGAAGTCACCGTAGTGAAATGAGGGAATATTTCTTTGGCGGCTTCCTCTCAGCACATTTATGGAAAAACCCTCTGAAAGCGAATAAAATTGCCATGAAAAGTTTCTCAAAAAAAAAAAAACTGACGTTCGGAGTCGACTTTAAACTGTAGGTCCCGCCACTCATGTATGAAATTAACACACGCAACATAAGTGGTATGAGAGTATGAGGTCATAATCCTGACTGAAAGGTTGTAATGACCAACTATGTGTATGATTTTGGATTATGTATGTGGCAGCCATTAAATCGAAGCAACAATGATACAGAAGTAGTTTTCCAATGAAACTAGTGTTATTGATATTAAATGATATTTTATATATTTCGGGTCCCTTTCTTTCGACTAATTCAAGTTTTCATTGTGCGAACTTTATTTGCGCTCCACTTAATTACCAGCAGTAGAGCACACCACATAAAAAAAACTTCCGAACTTCAAAATTATTCCACGTTAATTTTAATACATTTGATGCATGCATAAGTAAATAATACGTATGTATGTTTTCTTATGAATACATTATGCATTAAATTGTAAAAGTATCAACAACTTAACTGATTAGGAATAATTAATGATTTTAAATCAAAATTCATTTCAAAATGTATTTGAATAGTTAAGTTTGTGTTCGAGAGCATAGCTCATGCGGCATGCTGGAGTAATACAAACACAACTCCTATGGTGTATTAATTATGCAAATAGTTTTGAGACTTCAAATAATGTTTACCTCTATTGTATTGTATAATAATTTGAGGAATAATTTTAATTCTATTATTGCACTTTTCGAATAAACATACGTAAATAGTTGGGAATTGTAAATTGTTTATAATAATGGGCATAATGTGCTTGCAACTTATTTGGCAATACTGTTGCAAGTAGCAAACATACACCGCACAACTGAGAAAATTAAGGAAAGGATGTGGCACAGAAGCTACTCTCCAAATGCTCAACAGTGGAATAGTGAAATGGAAACCATGAATACGAATGAGGAGCCAAAAAATAGCATTACAGAGTAATTATAAGCATTAATACTGCTAAAATTGAAGTTTATTGTCTGCATTAAGGAGACGAACCAGCGCTAGTAGCGAACAAATTAACAAACTTTCATACGTTTGCCTGGCTGTGTAGGCTTATTTATACATACAAATGTGTGAACGTACGTACGTATGTAATGCATATTTAAGCAAAATGATGTCCATGTTTATTTTTCTTTTTCATTCACTTTTATTTCATTCCGTTGTATTTCATTTTCCGTGTGGTATCTATCTATGCCTGGACCACACAATAAATGGATAATTTCAAATTTATATGAAAATAAATTATTTTCGGGTTTGGTTTAGTTGCATGGGGCCGGCAAATACAAAAAGATGTTTACCATTTGGCCAGATTGCCCAACCTGGATTAATTTAATTATTTTCAAAATAATCCGAAATTTCATGACTATCAACAAGAAGCAAAATAAACTCGAAAAACGAAATACGCAAAAAGTAATGAACGTTCATTTTAACAGGATTTAAATGTCTACACCGTTAATTACAAATTTGTCTTGTTGGCAATATTTCTTATTTTTAATTTGCATTAAAAAGTTATAATTTGCTTAAGAGTATAAATAACTAGATTCCTCCTCCCTCTATCTAACGATTTAAAATTTTTAGCACCTTCTTACCACACTTATTCATTAGCTGCAGGTGGCTTGGCTTTGCAAATCCAGTCCAATGGTGATGAGGTATAAAATATGTGTGTGCCATTATTTATTTGATTTAATTTCAGCATCAAGTGTTTTGCAATTTATTCTGTTTTTATTATTGGTTTTAGATTAGTTTAAAATTGTTGCGTAGTGGCCAGCAAATAATACTGAAGAGTTCTTTAATGAAATTTAAAATTCAGCATAAAATGTTTAAGAAGTTAAGATCAAACTGCTAAAAGCAACACACCAAATTATTAATTCTTTTAAGATGAACATTTAACAGAAATTGTTTTCGATTCCCAAAATAATTACAAAAAAACCTATGTATGATTTTCTAGCACTCCGTGTCTGTTCATATTATGGGATAAAGTGTTATCTGAAGGATTGATAAAAATATTGCCAGAGTCAGTTGTCATAACTCACTTTGTACTGATCTTGGTACTCCATACGGTATAATCACGTATTTTTCATTTTACTTTCGAGATGGATTGAACGAAATTGTATCACTGGGAAGATTTATAGCCAATCGCGTCATTTAGTTATTTCTTCAGTATGTTCAATCAGAGATTAGTACAGGCTGCAATGAGTATGCGTAGAACGTTGACATCAAACTCATACCATTCGAAATATGTTTGATTCATAAGCCTACTCATTTAGATTCGTAACTTTAGAAAAATACTTAAATACATATTAATTATTCGAGCCTTCACCCAAATCTACTGTCTTAGTTGCATTTACAAAAAAAGAAAAAAAAACATATAAGGAAAAAATACCGAGCACCAAGCAGATCAAACTTACCATCTTCTAGTGAGTATGACAGTGTTCGTACTCGAATCGTACTTATTTTGTGATTCGTGTATATGTTAAGTAGTAGTCGCCGTAGTCTAGTAGGTAGTGTGTTCGCTTATTAGACGTAAAACCCCAGGTCAGACATCAAAACGAAATATGAAAAAAAAAAATATTTCCTCGGCGATTCCCTCACGTATAAAACTAACCCACACAACATGAGTGGTGTTAGAAGCTAGGCCGTAATCCTGACTGATGGGTTGTAATGGCCTATTATGTATGTATATATGTATATGTTGATTTATGGAGAGTCGAAATCAACAACATCATATGTACGTACTGTTAAGTATGAATATCATGAGTACTTCAAACTTTGAATATGAGTAGAGATCCATGAATCAGAAATTATGAGTGTGATTCGATTCTACTCATCTTTTTAAATACTCATTGCTGGTCTCATAGAATCACACACCCAACAATCTTATTCACCCTTGCTGGGTCAGTTCCATTTTGCAGGGCACTATGCAATGTTAGCCTCATTTTGCAAGAAAACAGTTGAGTTTTTAAAATAATCTCTCGTTCTTTATTTTTCTATGGAGCATTGACATTTCACAACTGCTGACTTATTCGAATATTTCAAATACTTTGAAAACAAAACAAAAAAAAAGGAGGAAAGAGAATTAAATAACGAAGAACACAAGTTATGAACTGAAATACAAAAACAGATGGCATTTATATCTTGAACGGGTTATTGTTTTATTTGTACATTATTTGGAAGTATGTATTTGTGTTAGATCAAATGTAATGGTATGAAAGAAAGATGAAAATAAAATGAAATGAAATAAAATGAAATGAAGATGAGAATAATAATGATCTGATGTGAGAGGAATGAAGGAATTCGAAGCTTGTCAGAATTTTGTATTTTTAATGCCGAGTTGGAAACAATCCTTTTAATTTCACAAAAGTGTACATCAGCCAACGCTCTAAAAATATATTTTCGGTATTAAACAAATGAAGATGATGAAAACCAAAAAAAAAAAAAAAAAAATTAACAACAAAAAACAAGAAAAGAACGTCACGTAATTGCAATTTAGTTAATTTAACGCATTTGATGACTTAAAACTCTCAAGAATGAAAAACATTTTATTTTCATTTCAAAATATGTATGTATGTATGTATGTACATATGTTTGCATGTATATCAGTGTGTGTATATGTATTTGTTCTCTTCACAGGACAGATGTACGAATGTACATTAAAAAGTATTTCAAGCGAAAGAAAGTATTTTAAAATTTATGACAAGTCAAGAACATTTGCACGCACGGAATACAAAAAACTACAGAGAAAGCAAAAAAAAAAAAGAAACAAAAACTTTGTTGACACTATTTAGCCTATGTTCCTTTACAGTTATATTATTAAAAAAAATAAATAAAAAAACACCAACAACTGTAATAATATTGTTGCAGAAGAAAATTGCAAAAATGTGAGAGAAGATGAGGCCCTGGGTCAAATATGTTTTCACTACTGAAGAAGAGACATTTTTATTTGTGTATGTAGGCGTTGTATGTGTAGAGAAAGAAATCGCCAAACCAAATTCACACACACCATATGTCTGTCAAAACAGGGCTTTCGCTTAGACAGAATAACAAAAATGAGAGAAGTAATACATACATACAATCTTTTACCATGTGTATGTATGTGGAAATGAAATGAATTAAAGAAAAGCAGAAATAATAATGCATGCAAGTTAGAGCATTTATTGAGGCTACAACGTAAATCCTTAAACTAGGGTTTATAATATTTTTCTGTTTTTTGTTGTTGTTTTTTACATTACTAAGCCTCTTTTCTATTTTTGAATTTTCTATACTTAATTCTTTTTTTTTTTTTTTTTGTTCTGTGACCAAGAGTCATACTAGACACGTTTGCAATACCACATGCTTATTTGGAATAGAATTTTTTGTTTTTTTTTAATGATAAGTTCTTAAACAATTCAGAAGCACTGTTAAGGAATTAAACAAACCAGATGTATAAGCACTGCATAAGAATTGACACCAAAGGATGACTTAGACTTAATAATTGAAAGACTATTCACAATGGTTTGATCAGAGTTTAAATCGTGACAAGAAGAAGAAGAATATAATTTTATATACAGATTTTATTATTAAGCTGCGTTGTTCATTTAGAACTGTTGGAATCTTATTCAACTACTATTCAAATAAAAAAAATCATTACCATTTTTTATTGGACAAATTGTATAGTTCGGAGTCGACTTTAAACTGTAAGACCCGCCACTCATGTATAAAATTAACACACACACAACGTAAGTGGTGTGAGAAACTAGGTCCATAATCCTGACTAAAGGGTTGTAATGACCAATTATGTTTGTATGTGTTGTATTTGTTATGGCTTACGGAAATTTCAAATCCTTTTTTTGCGTTGAATTCATTGAAAATATATCTTCTAAAACCTAGCAGGATACGATTACAGAATTACCATTACTTATGTACATTTAATTTAATTTCCTATTTAAAACTTTTTCGGAAAACCATTATATTACTAGTATATTGAAAAAAAAAAACCAAATTATTTAAACCATAGCATGACTTGGTATTAAGGCTATTAAAACTCCATAAGTTTGGTGTACAGTTCAGTTCGTTGGGTTAAAAATGAAAACCATAATTAAAAGGCATTAACATTTAAAATGGCAATAAATTAATATAATTTTCAAAGTCAAAAACTACATTAAAATCTGTTTTTTACCCAACATTAAAATGAACACATTAATGAACACATACGTACATAACAAGCCACAAGCCGCAAAGACGTAAATTAATATCGCATTACAATTCCAACAACAATAAATTGTTGTTGTAATAATTTTTATGAACGAAACTTTTCGAAAGTTAAATATTTAAAGAAAACAGAAATTCAAATAGCAACACAGTACTTCACTGTATTGATTTAATAATATTTACTTTATCATTTGCTGTGTATACATTAAACAATTAATTTTTCCATTCTAATGCACTCGAGGTTTCCTTTACTTGTTATTGTATTAAACTGGTTATAAGAACATTTACTAAACAAATAATTAAAATAAATAAACAACAATGTTTAAAATTTCTATTAATTGATCACACACAAAGAGAATATGAATTAATATTCAACATACGCCCTCATTACAATGCACATACGTTTACAGTATGTGCATGCATCAGGGAACAGCAATGAATCGTTTTTCGCTACTCACGAAATTTTGGATATAATGTGTGACGACAAAAGGCGGCGACCTTGTTTTTGCCCACACCATATCACTGGATGATATTTAGGATTTAATGTATTGTTCATTTCCTTTTATATTTTTGAGGTTTGAATTATTGTAAATAAAACTATTGTAATTATTTTAGTGTAAGTTTATAACAGGCCCCACTGTGCCTAAAATATGTAAAGTAATTTTGCTAAGCTCTTATGATATATTTTTAGAAATATTATTATTATTTATAACGGTTGTCGTACGACTCACATTTGACCTACAAGACCTCTCTGCTGAATTCAATTGGTGCTTGCTCTCACATTGGTAAGTTGTAGAGTGGGACACAACATGATTGATGTTCGATCAGGTTTGATATGTTACTCGTTACTTTTGTATATAAAAGCGAGCGTGACTTCAGCGGACGGGGCAGTTGGTGATGAGTTGCTGGTAAGGCAGGTCGATCTAGACATCGGCTGTGCTAGATATATGATAAATCCCAAGTGGTGTGGTTGTCCCCACTTGTGATTTATTTACAGCCAGCAAAACATTGGCAACTGTGACTGGACGGACACCGGAGACCTCAGAACCATAATCATCCTGTGCGTAGGCCGTTTGATTGTCGTTCTGACATATTCCTCCGGGGAATTTAACGGACTGGACGGACACCGGAGACTTCAGAATCAAAATCATCCTGTGCGTAGGCCGTTTGATTGACATTCTGATAACCTCCTCCGGGGAATCCCACTTCTGACACCAAAGGGAGATCTTGGAGCCACAATCATCCTGTGCGTAGGCCGTTTGATTGTTGCTCTGACATCCTCCTTTGATTGACTTGACTGACTGTGCCGGGGTAACAGCAAGAACCAGTAGGACCGCAGTCATCCAGGGCGCATGCCGTTTGACTGTTGTTTTGACTCAACCCCCTTTGACGCCTTCGGTACTGTGACTTGACGAACCGTTGTTTGGCCGGACTAGGACACTTTAATAAATTTCGAATTTTATTATTTTTGCCTTTTAATTAGTTTTAATTAGTTTAGTGCGTAAGCTACTTCAGTATTGTTAATAAATAGCTTTAAAACTTAAACGAAGTGTTTTTGTATGTAACCACTGGACGCCGCTGACCTACCCCAGCACCCGAGCGGAAACGTATCGTTACAAATGAATCAACAATATTGAAATTTAACTACGTACTCTGATTCATTCATACTCACTACAACGTTGATTCATAAGCCTACTCTTTTGGATTCAAACTTTGAATATGAGTAGAGGTTCCATGATATTAAATTAAGTATGAATGCGTATAAGTATCAGAAATAATGCGTATGATTCGATTCTACTCATATTTTTGAATACTCACTGCTGGTCTATGTGTATGTATAGAAAAGACAACAGAGGTAAATTATTTCGGAAAATTGTTGCAGAATATTGAAATATTTTATATTTGTTTAACTAAATTACAAAAGATAATTTATTGACTCTCTGCCCCATCTTTCCCCTCTCTTCTTCTTACTAAATTCTGGAGTAGAAAATATTTCAGCAACCATTTCAATTTCCAAGAATTTCCATTATTGCTTTTCCTATAAATTAAACAGAATAAAATTATGTTGCCTCCACTTTATTGTATTTATTTGTCTGTATTTTCTTTAAAATTTATTTCTTTTTAAAACTGATTTCTATTTATTTTTATTTATCAGTTGTTATTGTTCATACATCCATCCTTAAGGTTATTCAATAGTTTTTGTTTTTCATTTTTATGATGTTGTTTTTCGTTTGAGTCATAAAACGAACAATATGCCAAACGTCAATAAATTTTTGTTTCAAAAAATAAATTTAATTAACCCCAAAGTATAAATTTAATCATTAAACGTAGCAGACATTGCATAATCAAGGAGAGTAGACAAATGTCTTTCTTATTTTCGAATATAATCGTGGTGGATGTAAAATTTTTAAATTTGGAAAATATTCTCAAAGAGTAAACATTTTTAATTATTTTACCATTCATTATGTTTTGAAATTCTTCACATTCGGAATATTAGATATTCGCATAAAAGTTATTTAACATCACATAAAGGGAAAAAAGTTGATGAAAATTTTTCGATTCTGCTGAAGATAGTGAAATTATTTTTGAATTCCTCAAATTAAATGCACATAAAACTTTGTTGTCGCCGTAGTCTAGTAGGTAGTGTGTTGGCTTATTAGACATCAAACCGAAAATATGAAAAAATATTTCTTCGGTAACATCCACTGAGCAGATTTCTGGCAAAAACCCTAAGACTAAATATAATAGCCATGAAAAGCTTCTAAAAAAAATCTGTCGTCCAGAATCGACTTTAAACTGTAGGTCCAGCCACTTATGTATTAAATTAACACACACAGCATAAGTGGTTTAAGAAACTAGGTCGTAATCCTGACTGAAGGGTTGTAATGACCAATTATGTATGTATGCATGTATGTAAAGATTTATAGTTTTAAAATTAGAGAAACAGATCAAAACGTTTAAAGAGGCATTTTTATTCAAAATTTCGATATCTTTCGTGAATAAAAATTTCAATCAAAAAGATTCAGGCAAGAATTTCAAAATTCTTTTCAATTTGAGAATATTTTTTTGTTATGTATGGCACATAAAATTACGCAAATGAAAGTAAAAATGGAATGAAACGAAAAAAATGTCCTCCAACAAGAAAGCAGTTACCAACACTGCCATTCTTAGAAGTAATTATAGAATCTTAATATGAATTGTATATGTATGTATATGTATGTATGTACGTATGCACATACATGCATGTAGTTGTACCCAGTATTTGACATCGTAAATCATTCATGTCTGCACACATTTTAACGTTATCAGCAGGATATCGAATAAATAAATAGGAAAATATGGAGGAGGTTGAAAATATTGGGGGAATGGTAGACTGTCGTCTAAAAGGATGTTTGTTTTCTGAGGAAGGATGCTTAAATGTAAGAAATTGTATTTCTTTTTCATTTCTCAACATTTATTCCATTCGTATCGACACGTTGTGCTATACACGGTGACTGGCTTCAATTGAAACGTATTGTATTGCGTAATATTGAGTTAAGTTGAGTTGCTGTTTTGCATTGCGTCACTTCACAAAAACAAAAAATATTTATTGTCTCAATCGTTAGGGAAATCAATTCTCACAATAAATGCTTCACAGTTACTTGAAATATTATTAAGGCCACCAAAATAAGAAAAAATTTGAATTTTTTATTTGTTACATTTGGCGTCTGTTATTTATTTAAAGAAAACCAATAATCCAACCAATTATAAACGGTGTGAGTATGTTTTTTTTCTTCCCAAATTAAATATTCATCGATAAATATTGTCATCGATTGATTTTCTTGCCAAGTGGGAACATGAGTTTAAATTTGACACTCAGTATCGAAGATTTAAAATAAATTGTTTGAAATTTGTTATTAGATTTCGTAGATAAACTAGCCATACAACGAATTTTTTAATCTTACATCTACTGTACCGCATCAGTATTTAACTCAATATTCACAGAAGTTGCCAGTGATCTCAATTTTATACTCGATCCACATTATTCTCTTGAAGTTATATAGGCGTGGAGTAAAAAAAACTGTTAATACCTTTACTATCGTTTGCTTTTACAAGGATTTTGTTTGGCATTAAAATAACAACATTCGTTACAATTACGAAATTTTCAAAATAATTACAGTGAAAATCAAGGAAAAATGTTTTCTCAAAACTGAGAATATTTCTGGAGACATCATATAAATGATATTTGATATCAGATCAGAGCGATTAAAATACAATGAAAGAAACTCTTTATGATTCAAATTAAGCAATTTGAATTGTATCGTCTTCCTCTTATTGTTACATTATCTGCGTTTACAACTTTAACGATCAAAAAGCCATGAGTGTTTTTATTTTTATTGATTTTTTGTTAATGCATTCGCTTATATTTTTGAGACTTTATGAAAAATTCATCCAATAAAAGGAATGTTTCCTTTAAGAATCCCTATATGCTGGTTTACAGCTGAGCGAACTGATGTGTCTTCTGGTCTGTGCAGCCGGCATGTAAGTGTTACATTTTTTTATACACTTCCTGTATAAAAGCTGTAACCACGTACGTTTACGAATTCATGAACGCTAATGAATATATATAAAACACAAATACATTCGCTTAAGCGAAATTGATATAGAGGTTTAAGTAGGTGGAATGGGCTGCAACAAAATCCCCCCCCCTCTCTTGAGTACTTTTAAAATATGTTCGACTTTATTATAAATGATAAAATTATGAGTTATACACCATCAAAATACATTAACACTTTGACACTCACATATAAACACAATACATAGTATTAGATCGGTAAAGGCATTATTTTCCGACAGTAAAAATAACCTTTCTGTGGCTTGTTTTTCAAAATTAATATTTTGATAATAGCGGTTGTGACGTTTGCATTAAGGATAAGAGTATGTATTGGTTTTACAAATTGTATACTAACTATTGCGAGTAATTGACTGGAATCTCTGATGGTATTTAAATCTACTAGTACCATTCGCTATTTGACATTTTAACTACTAGAATCCCATTACATCCTGTTCTAAGTGATTGCCTCCATGATATGAGATATGAAAGAAAAAAAGTAGATTTGGAGAAAAAAAAACGGAATAAATATCATATGCAAGTAAGCGATCTTACCAACATGTATTGTGAAATTAAATTCAAACAAATACTTTATCCCTCATCCAATATGTTGAAATTTATGTTTGCTTTATGAACGTGTGTCTACCAACATACTCTCATATCCATACATAACTGTAATATATATGTATGTTACGTATGCAAATACAGCTGAGTTTGCTGTTGGGTAACATTATTTTACTTAATAGTGTGATATTTTTTCTGTTTTTTGTTTTTTTATTGTTTTTGTTTCTTTCATTCGTTTCGTTTATACATTTTCTGGGGTTTCATTCATTTGTTAAGAACGTTAAACATTCGATGAGGCCTCTTCATCTTTTATGTAATTTTGCATGAGTTATAGGCTTTAATATTTTCAACATTCTCATTTACTTGTGTGTGTGTGTGTGTGTTGGTGTCTATGTGTATGTATTTTCAAATCTAAATTTTATATTTAGACAGCACTTCTGTATCATTATTAATAAATTACTTTAAACATGTTCATATCCATTTAACATATACGTGTATGTATGCATGTATATTTATAACACACACACACACATACGTACCACATGTGCTTATTAACGTATACATTCCCAATTATTTGTATTAATGTGTTAAAGTGAAGATGTGTTGTATATGTATAGAAAGTAGAAAGTAAAATTGCTGCTGTTTCACACACAAATGTAAATTGGACTTCTTCCTGAGAATAATTTGAGTGTGTGTATGTGTGTTATAAAGTTTAAAAATCTTTTAAATTCTTACTATTGCGCGTATACATCTCAGCTTTACGATGATGCTGCTTATGGGTACAATAAAAATGAATGTGAATAGCGTTGGAGCGTTGTAGCGTTGTAGCGTTGTATTCTTTTACACCAGTAGAGAGTATTTATAATAAATCATATGCCAGCAATTAGAAGAACATTTTTTTCCTTTTAAAATTAAATTCATAAAGAGATTAATGTGCACGTAAGAAGTGCGATAAATCTTTTTAATGAATTTTTAAAATCTTATTTAATAGGCATTTCAACAGGGTCATCAAGTTATTTTTTATCTTTTTTTAAACAATTACTCGGAGTATTAATGTTTGCCAAGAAGAAGAAGAAGAAATCGTATTGTTCTCCTTGTTATTTCAATATTTGAAGCATAAAGTAACCGTTCTGTTGGTAATGGTCGATGGCATTTTTCGTCTAGACAGAGATATTAAGCCTCGTTATTTATTTTACGTGAAATTAGTGAATAATTTTGTAATTAGACATGTGCATCTACTGCTAAATATGTTGTATAATATATTTTATTCCATGACTATCGGGAGAAACCAAATATTGTTCATCTGCAAATTTATTAGAGATTTTCGAAACGATAGAACAAAGACACCCAACTGAAATCTATGGCATGGGTCCCAAGTTGTGAATAGCGAAATGTAATATTTCCCTTTGTACCTTGTATTCTGCTATACCTTTTCAATCGGTAGCTTTTGTTCCCCTAGTTAAACATTAGCATCTTGTATGTTGATTTGGCTTTTGTGGTTGCTTCCTTAATAGTTGGGCCTGCAATATTCCAAGCATGGCATCATATTTTTACTTTGAGGCAAATATTATTTTAAAAATTTTTCTTCAAAAAAAAAATACTGATGATTGCTAATTTCATTTAGACATTGGTTTCATAGCGGGTTATATTAAATTTCATATTCTCATATTGACAGAAGATATGATGCGCGCAATGTCAATAATCTGAGGTGGATCAAATGCTGATAAATAGCTGATAAACTGAGCATCGGTAGTATGCATCGATAGTATGTACATGTATATAAAGATAACAAATACTTTGAAAATTTCCACTAGGTGGCATGGCATTACTACCCTGTTTTGAATTATTAAGAAGACTGTCGTAATACTAACATTGTGATTGAAGTAGAAACAAACAAGATTCAGGACCTGAAGATTGCTCACCACTCTATGCTACATAAACAACAACCGTTTCATTGTGACATTATCTGAGAATTGGCAGCTTCTCTCTACATTAGTGGAAGTCTCTGCCAAACTAAATAGTGTGAAGTGTCACAAAGAGCACAAATTTGAAAATTAATTGTGATGTTCAGAAACTATTGTGCAAAAACCAAAGTGTATCCATATTTATTAAAGTTAAGTTTAAACAATTCATTAACAAGAAGGAATATTTTAGCGAATACTTCCTGTATATATAAACCCATTACGCCCGATCATTATGTGGCCTCTTAAGGTATGTCGTCTCATTATGTACAAACATAAGTATGTATGTATATAGTACTTATGAAACATTTTCCAAGTATTGAAAATAATACTACAGTAGTTTTCCGATTTAACGACCATTCGATTCTACGAACATCGCATTTAACGAACAGGCAAATTTTCCCTATTGAGTACCTTAAATAGCGAACAAAAATTATTTTTTGTACTCAGTTTAACGAACAAATAAAAATATTATTTGGATGAAGATACATAAAATGACATTTGACAAATATAACAAAAAACCTAATGTGTAGTAAAAAATATACCGTTATTTTAAGCGGTGTTTTTTGTTTTGTTTGTCTTTTGATGTTTTTGTTTTTGATGTTTAGTTTTGCTCATACTTTTATGATGAAAACCACCGAGCATAATGAAAACATCGAAATGAGTGGAAAAAATACTGTGTTTAAAAGATGAAATGAAAATTGTGGATGACCATCGAAATGGTTCACGTATTACAGCTTTGTGTAATAAGTATGGAATGGAATGTGTACTAATGTAATATGAATTATTATTTTTTTATTATTTTTATAAAATAATAATTAATTTGTGATATGAATTCTTTCCTTTTTTTGTATTATTTTTATAGAAAATAATTAATTTTTATAAAATACATTTAAAAAAAATATTTTATGTACTTTTAACTTATTCTCATATCAAAAACCCACATTTAAGTTAGTACTGCATATAACGAACTTTTCGATTTTACGAACAGGCCTGACAACATATAGGTTCGTTAAATCGGAAAACTACTGTATTTTTATTTGTATTTGTATTTGTTTTGTATTTTAACTGTTTTTGAAAATTGAGAATATATTTCTAATCATTGATAAGGATTGCATACCAATTTTATGTATTTTTTTTTAGTTTTTCTAAAATAATTAAAAATGTCAAACTTATTAGAGTAGAAACATACAATAAGAAATGTCCGTGTTGTACTATTATTTGAAAATTGTGTCGATATCGATATCGATATACATATATTTGAATGAGAATCAAAGAAATTGTAATTCTTGAGACCAATGATGTACACAAACACAAAATACGAATACATACGCATACTAAAATAAACTCAAATTGTTTGGCATACTTTTGGGGTTCACTTATACAGCAAATGTATGGCATACTTTTAGTGTGGACAAATAAAAAGCGTTCTGTACTTGTTTCTATGTATATCTTGAACAATCCTATCAAGCTGTTACTGATTTCTATGGACACCAAAGCATTCGTCTTTGAATGTGGCTCCGTGCATATGAATGGGTGTGTGTGGATAACCGTATGGGTGGCAATAACGCTTGAAAACTAAATTTGTGAGATATCTTTTCCTCTCTCAGAGAATGCTACATTTATACCACATGTATGTATATACATATATAGTTGCTGTTGTTGTTGTCTTGACCATTCTTGTATATTGATTAGAACTACATACATACATACTCAATGAAGAGATGAAGAGAAAGGAATAAATATTTTGTAGTGGATCTTCCATTTAAAGGTTAATACCACAAACCAAGTTAAGCCAAGCCAAACAAAAGTATTTGAATTGTGAAAATATTTGTGTTCGTTCGTTCGTTCGTTCATCCATTGGTTGGCTGGTTGGCCCCATTCTTCACTTAAACATAAATTGTTTATGTGTGTTTAACAGTGTGGAAAATTGATTTGTTAACGGCATTTGTCGGTATGTTTCTGGTATTAAACAGCTTATTCTATATGATTTTCTTTAATGACTTTTTTTTTTTCTTTTGGTCCGTCATCTCCCGATCAACACAAAAGCAGCAAAAAAAAAAAGAAATAAAGAAAACCTCTAAGAAAAAACTGTGTATTATTTTACAATACAATAAATCTGTATTTAAGTTTGTATTATTGTTGGTGTATATACTACAAAGTTATGTACATACACACATACCATCTAATCCCTTTGTTCATTCATTTCACAAACAGACGCATAAATCTTTTGAAAGAATACAAAACGAACAAATTGAAAATAATCAGAATGTACGAACAAATATAATTGCAAGGTATTTTCCCTGATCTGATCATACAAAAAGGCAGATAATATGAGCATTTTTACGAACGAAAATTAACTTGAAGGAGAACACGGTATTATTCGTAAGAATTTATTTGTTCATTTGTTATTTGTAATTTAAGTTTATTTTTATCCAGGCATAGGTACAGCCACAGGCACAGGCTCATTGTATTATTACCTACACAGTATACGTAATATTAATGGATTATTTTTAAATTGACACAATTTGATACTGACTCATCCACATATAGAATGCCATTGTTTAAATTACATTCATGGCAGAATACAAAAGAAAGAAAAAAAAGGCTGATGATTTGTTTTGGCACTCTGACAATGTATTGACCAGAAACAAAGCATTGACAGAGTTCTTTTGAAATATTTTTCTTCTTTATTTTTTAATAACATTGTCTTACTTTCGTGAAATACCGCTTATAAATAGAATTTTGAGTTGTCGCAGTAATGAACCAATATTTTATATTACACAAGATGCTGTGAACCGGAAAATGTTCATTCAATAATCAATAATGGAGACAAATTTAATACTCGAATATACAAAAGATAATGGACTAATAACTATAAACCAGTCAGATACAGATTTTCCTATTTTTTGTTACCTAATTTTGATGTTACGTTACGTTTGGCTATCTGACATACACTTTTATCGATTATAAAAAGTAGTTTTATTCGATTTATTTTAATACAAAGGTATCATCCATCTTTTAAGAAAACATATATGCTTGTTGTGCACATACCCATAATGATTTCTGTTAGCAAATTGAAGTTCATCTCAACTACCTGACGCGTATGATTTATCGGCGTTGGCTTAAGTTCGATTTACATTTAGTATTGTTCATCACAATTTTCTCGTGAATAGAAAGATGTAAGAACCGAAGTGCATCCAATCAATCAATTAAATCAAGATTTACGTCATTTACTGTATGTATGGATGTGTATTCGAAAATTCTTTAATAAAACTAACTAAGAATCGGAGCCTCAATTAACCACTAAATATTCCACACAGTGTTTTAATATTTTTATGCTTCTCTTGATAATCAAGACACACAATTTGTTAATTTTAGTTCTTTGATTTTAAGTTTGCCAATTGAAATTGAAAATCATTTATTTATTGTTCATATATTGTGTGTGTAATTATTTAAACATATTTTGAAACGATTTAACTTTCTGCTCTATTAACACACACTCCCTTTCTGTCTCTCTCATACACATACACACACAGAGTTTCTCTTATATTAGTTTCGTTATATTTCCTTTAAAATAGTAGACTACACAGTAGATTAACGTAGAGTAGAAAGACAAAGAAGAAGACAAAAGGCTAAATTAGTTTGTAATTAAAAGTGATTTCTATTTGGGCAACTATCGGTCGCACTCACTCTTGTTTATTCAGTGACCCACTTGAGTTGTATTCCTGGTGAATTTTATGTGCTATTGGACAAATAAAATCACTTCTATTCATGGTAATTTATCAAATGTTTAGTAATAATTAATTGGGGAATGTATTAAATCAGTATCACAAGATGCACTTAAAATCTTTGACATTCTCTGTGAAAATAAACAAATAATTTAATGCACATTTAACAGAAGCTACAACAAATACATACAAGAAGATATGCTGTAATGCAATAACAAACATTAAAAGTCTGTTTGTGTTTGCATTTGAGTGTTTGATTTTGTTTGTCCTTTGTCCTCATTTAAGAAAATATTCATTCGTCCTTAAATACATGTGCATGTATATACACATCATCTGTATTAGGGCGGTATAAACTAAATTCTAACTAAAGAAACATTTTAAATACTGTACATACAAATCCATAATCATACGTACATACCAGAGATCAGCAATGAATCATGTTTTCTGTACTCATAAGTACTCATGAAATTTTAAATATAGTAAGTGAGTCAACAATTTTGAAATTTAACTATGTACTCTGATTCATTCATACGCACTGCAACGTTGATTTATAAGTACAGGTTGCAATGTGTATGTGTACACCGTTGATATCAAACTCATACCATTCGAAATATGTTTGATTCATAAGCCTGCTCATTTAGATTCATAACCTTAGAAAAATACTTAAAATATATACTTATAAATGATTCGAGTGACAGTCTTAGTTGTTATTGTATTTACAAAAAATTAAAGAAGACAAACCTCACAACCTTCTAGTGAGTATTTTAGTGTTCTCACGCTAATCATACTTATTTTATGACTCGTGTTATGGAAGTTGAAATCAACAACATAACATGTGTTGTTAAGTATGAATATGATGAGTACTTCAAACTTTGAATATGAGTAGTATGAGTATGATATTAAAATAAGTATGAATATGTATAAGTATCAGAAATTATGATTATGATTCGATTCCAATCATCAATAACAGAACTGGCCATACATACGTACATACATATGTAAAATTACTAGATGTGGTGTTTTTATAAATCGTTTTGAACCACCCTAGTGTGTTCTTATACATTTTCTAGTAATTTCTCGTAACAAGTGTTAATTTAAATACAGTCCTACCGTACCACAAGACATACTATGAACGAATAGAAAACCGGAAAAAGTGCCAAAGACTATTCTTCAGGGAGTCTTAGAGATGTTGGTGCATCGCCGGATAAAAAGTCTCGTCTCAGCAGAAGACAAATGTTTCATGTTTAACCAAATGCACGTAAATATTGTATTTTTATCAACTCATTCTACCACCCAAATGTCCAAATGAATGCATACATATGTGTTCTTGTTATTGGTTATACAAACATATGTATGTATGCCAGTGCATATGAATGTGCAAGGTGAATTGTGCATGTGAGAGTTCAATTCTCTTAAGATTGCTAAAGCAGCTTACAACAAACAGCAGGCAGCAACACCAAAAGTACATTTCATGTTAATGATGATGATGACGAAAACGATGATTATGATGACAACAATCATCAGTATCAGCAGCAACACAGTGACGATGATGTTGATAATACCGGTACAATGACAAATAAGATACTGGCTGGCTAGCTGGCTGCTGTTTAGCATAAGAGAGTGGTATGAAAGTGTTGGTGTTTCGTGTGAATTTCAAGAGTGTCTGTGCAAGTGAATGCTATAAATGGAGAGAGTGAAGTGAGTGAATAAACTTTAAAAGCATGAGCTGTTGCAGTACATGACAATTAACTTAACAATGCTGGCATAGTTTGCAACGAATTAGATGTTATTTTGTTGTTATTGGTGTTGGCTGTAGTTGTAGCTGTTACCATTGTATTTCGTACAAATTTTTTTTGTTTTTTTGAGAAAAATGTCCTGCAGGATTCATTAACAGCACTTTTAAACTTTTGCAAGATGATGTTGACAGTTTTGCAAATGCCTCAGGATATGAGTGCATATAATGTACAGCTTCATACTGATCTTTAACGTACTTAAAACAAAAAAAAAAAAAAGAAAGAAACATTATTCTCCTTAAGTTTTCATACTTCCTTAAAAATATTGTATAAGCAAAACGGACACAGGTTACACATCACACTGTCACGAAATTCATACACATGTACATACATACAGATATGCATGTGTATTTGCAATTTAATTTTTTTTTTTTTAGATTTTTCCATCAGAATTTTATTTTCTCTCTGTATGATTGTGTATGTTTTTCTTCTTGGTTTTTATTTTTGTTTTTTATTGTATTAAAAATACCATCCTTAACATGTGCAGATGGGCGACGGGCAAGTGTGAGCCAGTCAGTCGTTCATTTTATTTTAGAAGGGGGGACAACAACAAGTGTTACAAAGTTTAAGTGATAGAAATGAAAAGATTTCTGTGTTTCTCTATTTTTGGGAAATAAATTGAAAATGTTTGCGGAACAAGTACAAGTTTTTCAAAGTGTATAGAAGTTCTAAAAGTGAGTAAGTTAAAATTCCATTAAAAACTTTATCAAAATGCATACATACATACATACATACATACATACCAACAACTGCAATTGTAATTCTAAACATTATACGTGTATTTTATTGATATTTATTAGTTTTTCTTTGTGATTTTGATTCCGTAACGCTCTCAAGAAAGAAATAACGAAAGACGGAAATCTTTACACAATTTTCCATCACGTATTGCCAATAAATTGCTTTTTTCCGCTTTAAACAATGTACTTGACACATGCAATTTGTCTTGTATTAAAATAGAATAGATATGAGCCATCTGCATAAAATTGCACTCAACTTTTATCAATTTGGCCAATCCAAGTGAAAAGCAGCTAAGGTTTCAAGCAAGCAACAATTTGTCCATCACTTGAGCATTTGCGGTAATGCTGGTACAGTTATAAGTACGCAAATGATTGGCACTTTGTAGTCAGTCGGCTTAAGCATGAATACAAAATTTAATTGGAGTTTATAACACCAGTTCGCATTAAAATACAATGTCGTAGTCGTAGTACTCAGTCAGATGCAGATACAAAAAAAAAACAAAAAAAGAAAAATATACGCGTTTAATTTCAATTCACTTCACTTCATCAATCTGTTCAAATGTTGCTGACGGTGTTCAGTATTAGCGAAAGTGTGAAAGTATCTGAGCGTAAAATGTATGCAAAAATTATGGTTAAAAATATTTTATTTCCTGCCACCTGCCACCTGCCACCTGCTTTCATAAGTGTCAATGTCAATTCCCATTATTAATTATCAGCTTGCAAGTAGATTGGGAATACAATATACAATCGTGCAGCTGATACTGCACAAAGTGGTCTGGCCGAGTATTAACAAATTGAGTATTTGCATGAGTACGAGCCTGTGGACGAGTACAACTGCATGCAAACAATGTTAAAATTAAAATGTACAACAACAAGAAAAACAACATACACAAAGACAACAATTAATTAAAAGCATTGAGTTTTAATTGAGTATGTATGCAGTCTATGGTCATTTCACTACTCTGCACATATTCATACACATGACTATACTCGTATTACACTTAGTCGCAAATAAATAGCAACATAATTTTAAACTCACAATTATTCTCCGCTATACACAATCACAATCGTAAGCAATATAATAATTTATATTATATATAAAAATTTAGAATAATTATATGAAAAATATTAAAATAAAATATAATTAACTAAAATAGAATTAGAATACTTATGATGCTTTCATTGAATATAAAATTAATATTTCCTCGTCAATACCAACACCGTCAAGTTTTAGTTATAATTGCACGCTAGGCACGAATTAGTCAAATACGTTTAACAAAGAATCAAATATTGGGAAGATTACTGTTTATGTCTGACTATTCATACTCCCCATCCTTGGAGACTTAAACAGCATTGATATTAAGGGTTGAATTGCCAATCGATCGACTTAATGTCATATTTGTCATATTTAATTTCATATCAGCATCAGCGATCAGGGATCAGCAATCAGTATTCGAAAAGACGAGTAGAATCGAATCATACTCATAACTTCTGATACTTATACGCATTCATATTTTTCAATATCATGGACCCTCTACTCATATTCAAAGTTCGAAGTACTCATCATATTCATACTTGACAACACATATGATGTTGTTGATTTCGATTCTACATAACTCATCTTTTATAAGAAGGACAAAATAAGTATGAATCGCGTACGAACACTAAAATACTCACAAAAAGGTTGTGTGGTTGCTCTGCTCGTTGCTCTGTCTTTTTTCTTTTTTTGTAAATGCAACAACAACTAGAACTATAAATTTCGAGTCACTCGAATCATTTATAAGTATATTTCTAAACTTATGAATCTAAATGAGTAGGCTTATGAATCAAACATATTCCGAATGATATGAGTTTGATGTCAACGTTGTATGCATACTCATTCCAATCTATACTTATAAATCAACGTTGTGTAGTGAGTATGAATGAATCAGTGTGCATAGTTAAATTTCAATATTGTTGACTCTCATTTCATTTCATGAGTGCTTATGAGTAGCGAAAAAACGATTCATTGCAGATCTCTGAGAAACTAGGTCCATAATCCTGACTGAAGGGTTGTAATGAGCAATTATGTATGTACATATGTATGTAACAAACAAAATATCTTTTTAAATTGAAAATAAATGGAGAACATTATTGTGTGGTAAATAAGTAAAGTTGCCTTAATTAAGATGGTTTTTAGGTGATTGCTTTTTATTTTTTGCTAAAAATTTGATTTTTCTTTCTTTTTCCTTCATTGGTCAAATTGGATTATTTTTTTTTTCTAAAGAGAAGTAACACATTCCGAGCATATCCTCTCTATTTAGAAGAAAAATTCGAGTAGTCTTTTGATATTTAAAAGAAAATGGAATTTGCAAACTGCTTTTATTAGAGAGTGCGTTTGAGTTGAATCATTCTGTATATGCATTTGAAACATTCTCCTATAAAAGCATTTTATGTCATACTTTCTTCTAATAAAAGCTAACATTATTTGGAAGCTAAAAAGCATACAAAAGGAAAAGAGAAGAAATTAGTTTGCATTTAGAAAAAAAATATGATACGAAGAGAAGAAAATATTTTTACGCTTATTTTAATATTCAAAACAAATAAAATTTAACAAAATTATTAGTTATTTATGGTACATATATTATTTATAATTTTAATAAAAAAAAAAAATAATAATAATAATAAAAATGGAAAAAGTAAAAAAGAAATATTTTATTTATCGCATTTTGTTATTTAAAATTTAAGCATCATACATACATTGTATTTGTCTGAAATATTATTGGGGAAATTCATAATTCATTTTTGATTTATTCATTTCTATGAATAATTTACTATGTATTCCTCTTTTTCCATAACTTAAATCAATATTTGTTTACTGCAGGCGATGTAAATGTTATGTTTTATTAGTTAAACTCTCGTAGTTCGGCCAAAGAAATGAGCCATCGAATGCAAGTTTAACATTTATTGCAATTTGTTTTAACCATTGTTTAGATTTGAAATAGAAAAAGCTGCTTAAAAGTGGTTCCTGTATATCCTAAACTTCGATTTTTAAATTCTCAAAATCAATTCAGTTTTCGCACATGAATCACACGTTCAACAATTCACTTTCCACAGGCATGTATATTACCATATAAGAAAAAAATTATGAGTATGATTCGATTCTACTCATCTCTTGGAATACTCATAGCTGATCTCTGATCTGTATACGTGTTTGGTAGGAGAATATTAATTGTGTGCGTGTTTGTGTGTGTGCGTGTCTTTTATAAGCATGCATGGCTTAGTAGATACACACTGTCAACATTGCTGATGATTGCTGTTATGTTTTGAAAAAGGCTAACAATATAGACTGTATCCCTTTTTTTGTTTGTTGTAACATTTACGACCATAACCCTCCATCAAAACTACCCAATTTAAACGAGAACGTAAAGGGAATCTTGAAAACAAATTTTCCATTCTTTCGATTTTTTTGTTTGTTTTGTTGTCGAAACCTAATTTCTGTTTAAATCCTGAAAGGTTTAACTATCATTTGATTAGAAAAATAATAAAAAGTAACAGCAGTTGAGACAATCGCTTACTTAATAGGGACTAAAATGGCTTAATAAAATGTTATGGAAAGAAACTCAAGCTATTAAGAAATAATATTTTATTAAAGCAAAATTAAATTAAGGGAAGCGAAATAAAGAAAATAAAAAATCTCTTTTCTAAACAATATTGCTTAGAAAACTTGTGTAAAAGATATCAGTTTTGTAGAGGAAATATTAAAGGTCGACTCTATTGTAAAGCATTGAACGAAGGTTATATGCAAAGCGACAAAAAAAAGCAAAGTACAACGCTAGAATTATTGTACAATAGATGTTTCATTAATTTAATTATGCTCCGTATACAGATAGCTGAAACAACTTTTAATTTCGAATATTAATTTCGTTCATTGCTATTTACGCCACAATTTTCTGGCCAACCGCCTGTTATGAGAACATGAATTTATTTCTTTATTTTCAATCACTTTTCATTCTCTTTACACTGAATACGTGAAAAATTGCTTGGAATCGAAATAGAAAATAATTTACAATCAAGCACAACAACAAGCTTTGGCCCGAGACACATTTATAATCGATAATCTATTCTTAAAATCTTGATTGTTTGTTTTTGATTTTCTCTGATTTCGATGCTCCTTCTAAGGAATTTATATTTGAGTTTAATAACAAAAAACGAATAAAAAAAAAATCAATCAAAGCCAATTTAACATTCATTTTTAATCCAAACAAATCGCATTAAAAGCCAAATGTAAAATCCTTCCGATTTGTTTGCTTTTCTTTGTTTTTTTCTCCATTTTACTTTGTGTGTGTGTGTGTAACCTTAAAGTCAATTGCTTTTAAATGCAAATGTTAAATGATCATTTGGCAAATGGGAATACATACACATGTACATACGTACATTCTAAATTTGTCTTCTCATGATAAAAGCATGTAAATAAAAGTATTTATATGTATGTGTATTTATGTGTGCGTATTTGTGTTTTATGCAACACCTCAAATACTTACAAATTCAGGTTGGCAATGATTTACAGTTTTTAATTAAGGAAAATTTGTTAAACTATTAAAATGTTTTAACGTAACAGTAGGTGAATGCCATAAAAATATTCGGTTGGGCTCGATTTGAATTAAAAGTAAAATTAAATCATTTTCTACAAAAAAAAAGGAGCATATTTGCTCGTATGCCAGCATCCATTTTTAAGGGTACTGATGCTCTTGTTTCATCGCGTTTTCTCATAGATACTCGTACCACCAGCGAACACTCTGACCTTATGAAACCATATGCCAATACATACATACATATGCCCATACTGTGTAACTGAAATCTGAAATAAAAAGCATGGGCCTATATAAGTACATACATACATATCTATAGAAAAGCTATATAAAAACGAAAAATATATTATGCCTCCATTATACAGGATGAAACGATGTTAAATGAATATAAAAATTCCTTTCCACACATAAACATAAAAAAAAAACATAAAAAATACACAAATGCTGTGTAATGGCATCCTTCTACAGCACAAAAGAGAGAACATTACAGAGAGAAAGAACACGAAAAAATATGTCAGAGGAACAGAAGTAACAGGCATTTAAGGACGAACGGACAGACAGACAAACAGGCCAATATAAACGTGTTGGTTAAACCACGGTGTGAATATGAAAAGTCATTTAGGAAGGAATAAGTAATTTTTATAAAGTGGAAAATAAATGAACGATTTTATTCGGAGTTTCTTAACTGCAACAATAACAAATAGGACCCAAATACATATTGAATGTATCGCTGCTCCTGCTAACACATTGTAACACGTGCATTGTGCATTCTGAGAACATAAAATATTGTCTCAGTTACAATTAAAGAATTTCTTTGTTAAACTGACTTCAGATTTCTATCCTGAATAAAAGAAATTTCAGAAAAATTTTAAATAAAACAACAATTTTTTCTTTGTAAGCCAAGAATCCCACATCATAAGATTACTATTGCTAATTGGGACTTTGACTCAGACAAAAAACAAGTTTCGCTGAAGTATATAATCGATTGTTCTTTTTATAGCACTTGAAACGTATGATAAATTTTCCTGACTAGTTATTATTATTTTCTTGTTTAAATTTCATAGTCCTTATGAATTTTAACCAGGTTCTCAGAGTTAAACACGAAAATTTGGTGCAAAGCAAAAAACGGAAGCAATAAGTATATAATCGAAGTAAATAAATTCATTTTGTATGGTTAACGATTTTTGCTTTTACATTTTAACAGGCGACATCAGCATGCCAGAGGTGCAATCGCATTGTTCCACATACATGCATACATAATTGATCATTACAACCCTTCAGTCAGGCTTACGCCCTAGTTTCTCACACCACTTATGTTTTGTGTGTTAATTTTATACATGAGTGGCGAGACCTACAGTTTAAAGTCGACTTCGAACGACAGATTTTTGAGAAACTTTTCATGGCAATTTTATTTGTTCTCAGAGTTTTTGCCAGAGATCTGCTGAGAGGAAGTCTCCGAAGAAATATTTTTTTATATTTTCGTTTTGAAGTTTGACCTGGGGTTAGAACCGAGGCCTCATATTTAATAAGCCAACACACTACCTATTAGACTAAGGCGACTACACGTTGTTCCACACATTTTAAAAAAATGATGTAGGGAACTTAAGCAATTTATTATTATTGCATCAATAGTATTAATTTCATTCCAATGATAGATTTTTGTTTAAAAACTTGTTTCCACTTTTAATTTAATAACGTAGGCTCCCTCTAATAGCATATCTAGACTTTATCCATAAAAAACTAATTTTAGCAAAGCTTTTACTGATAATCCAGGTAGTAATTGGGCCATTGTGCATGCATAAAAGCCTTAACAATAAGGTGAGGGAACACATGACGGGTGTATATAACTTAATGTAACTCAATTCCTATAATATTTACCAAAGCAAAGGCTTAAGAGGCGACTCACCTGTCGGTAGCACAGAAATGCACTGAATCTTTCGATCAGCATCTTCGACTAACAAAGTATGAGACTTTAAGTTTCTAAATTTCAATATTTAAAATTTTGCTTTTTAATAAGTTTTCTACTGTTTTATAGGAATATTGAGTAACATATGGAACGAGACATGTGTATATTTATAGAGATTTCAATAGATTGCCTACCAATAGCAATAGAAAATGTGCAAAACTAAATATGCCACGCCCATTACACCAAACCCTATACGAATAAAATGATTCAAAACAAATGATGGCCCATAAATATGCAAATCGATTTGTGTTTATTTTTTTTACGCATACATACATACATACTGACTGTGTTAACAACGAAGTATGTACGTAGCTGTGTGCAATAAAAGAACAAAAAAAAAATTTGTTCAAACATAGATTATTTCGCTTTAGCGCTATAAAAAAGTATAATTTTTCATTATTTTAATAAATAACACGAGTTTAAATAAATAATCGAATCGAAACATAAAAAAACACAAACATGGGCAGGTTACTTGTATTTGCGGATACAATAAAGAAGAAATTGTGTATGGAATGACATGACAAATTTTAATTAAATCTCAATACATACATACATATATACGATATGTGTATATAAATATCATTATACCGATATTTACATATAAAAAACAAATGTTTCACAAAACGATAAATAAAAACTCAGTAAAGTAGAGGAGACGAGAATAACTCAATAAAATAAAATGAATAAAAATTATTTCAAAATCATTTACAATAACGACGATTATAAAATAAAGAATATAAATTATATTTCCATTTGATAAGTAACAGTCTGTCCCATCGGCCATATGATATGCAATGATATTGTAATCGTTTGTATGCGGTCTGCCAATATCGAGACATTTTCACCATACAACGACGACTACGGTACGGTACGGTAGACAATCGATACTCTCTCATTCAATGAACACTTTAAAAAACATTAAACCATAAATTTTAATATATTCAAACATTATTTATACATATGTATGTATGTATATGACAATATTTTGGCAATTTTTTTTTATTGTGTTTTATTGTTATTTTTGCACAAAAAGTCTTCGTTTTATGAAAATTCACCAGTGAAAGGGACAAACCTGCAGACGATCATATATACATTCTACACACATACATACGTACATACATACATACATTTTACAGAAAACCCCAAAATTTATGTTTTTTGTGCTGTTTTGTTTTGTTTTCATATTTTTTATTTTTTTTTTTATTTTTGGCCATGACAACATAACAACAACACCATAACTACCAGCAGCAGCAGCAATAATAACAACAATACCAATAACAATCATTCTTAAAAATATATGCAAAACAATTTTATTTTTCAATTTTAAAACATTTTGCGCATCATAAATTTGAAAGGGAAAGACTACAAGAAAGACAAAGTAAAAGGACTAAAAACATAAAATGAGAAAACGAGAAAACAAAAAACAACCAAAACGGAGGAAGAGTTTACAGATACACACATAGTAAATACACATGTATGTGTGTACATTCATACAGTTATATATGTATGTATTCATTTATAGGCATTATCAGTAAAAGGACACGAATAGGTAAAATTTATTGTAGTAAAAATGCTTGCCATGAGACACTTAAGAATGTTGCAAAAATACAAGCCAGTAACAACAACGGCAACACCGGCAACAACAAGGCTTATTTGAAATTTGAATTTCTTTCTTTTCTTTTTTTTGTTTTTCATTCATCTTCTCCGTTCCTACTCTCTCCTCTCTCTCCTCTTTGGATACTACCATTTTTCAACACAAAAACAAACAAAAAAAAAAAAAAAGAAAAAAACAGAAACAGAATGTTAGGCAAACAAGCACGGTAAAAGAAGAAGGACATGTATTTCATTTCCTTCACTTTCCGTAACTAAAACAATCGAGAAATGAGAAAATTAAATACGTATGTAGATGACGACAGTCAGACCTTTAAACAATTAATTTAATTTTTATTTTCTGAAAATCCTTTAATTCGCCAAAATGTTGCATGCGATCATATCACAAAATCCATTTCATGTCCACTCATTTCTTGTCGTCAGCAGGTGCATAACAGACATCAGCAATATGTATTCATCGAATCTAATCATAATCATAATTTCTGATACTTATACGCATTCATACTTATTTTAATATCATACTCATACTAATCATATTCAAAGTTTAAAGAACTCATCATATTCACACTTAACAACACATATGATGTTGATTTTGACTCTCCATAACTCAACATATACACGATGCACAAAATAATTATGAATCGCGTACTAACACTGAAATACTCACTAGAAGGTTGTCTTTTTTCAGTGTCTCAATGCCTTTTTGTAAATAAATGCCTCAACAACTAAGACTGTAACTTTTGAAGAATGATTCGAGACTCTAAAATTTTGAATGACTTACATACAATATTACAATAACCAGAGAGGAATCTGAAAAATTTTGTTGTCGGTTTCGTCACATAAATGGGGAAAACAAATAATTTGTACTCATAGTGCAGGTAATTGAAAAAGCTGGAAGAATCAGTGATATACAATCGGCTTTCTTTAGCTAATAACTAATCAGTATAAGTGATGTTCTTCTTCGGAAATGATTTCCTTTTTTCCCGAGAAAAGAAAGAAATGTGGTATCATTTTTGCCCTTAAATTTAATTAAAAAGAATTCATTTATTTTCTTTTATTTTTCCTTTTGTAGTCGCCGTAGCCTAATAGTGTGTTGGCATCAAAACGAAATACGAAAAAATATTTCTTCGGTGACTTCCTCTCAGCAGATTTCTGGCAGAAACTGAGAGTAACATAAAATTGCCATGAAAATGTTTCTCAAAAAAAAAAAACTGACGTTCGGAGTCGACTTTAAACTGTAGGTCTCGCCACTCATGTATAAAATTAACACACAAAACATGAGTGGTGTGAGAAACTAGGGCGTAAGCCTGACTGAAGGGTTGTAATGACCAATTATGTATGTTATGTGTGCATTCTTTTCCAAAGAGCAGTTTTTCTTACAGTAAATTTAATGATGAACTATGTCTGTAAAAATCACCTATTTTTTTGGAAATTAAATAAAAGTTAAGCAATAGTAGATCTATTATATACAAAGAAATAAAAGAAAAATCATGGAAAGTCTCTCGAATTTTCCCGGGTTTGTAGGACTGGAAATATTTCCGAATTCCCAGGATTTCCGTTCCTACTTAGCTCCTGATCAGTCACATAATAGTGACCCTCTGAAGGTATTTGAACTGAAATAGTTATTTGCTTGAAAGATGTTGCTTTCTTTAGTAGAGGTTTCATTCCGATTTCAGTCTTGACTGTCTTTGTTGTCTCGTATCGCGTGAGCTTTATTTATGTTGTAGTTTGTGGTGTACCAGGTTGGTGGTGCGTATTTAAATTTTTTCTAAGTTTGAAATTAAATCAGTTCACCATAATTGTATGCAATTTTACAACATTGGTTTTAGAAGAGATTGAAGAATGTTTACAGTCTAATCACAGTCACATAGTCACCTACCCGGATAAACATTTCATTAATTTAAGATACTGAAACATATTTGTCATGTGTACGGTTGCAGCGGAAAGAGGTACAATAATTTTTTGAATTTGTGTGAATATTTTCTCATTTCTCTGTACATTTTCATTTTTTATTTGTTTTTTGTTTTTTTATACTTCTTTCGTCTTTTGAATTGTTACACATTTGCGTAAGTGCCTCATAAAAAATTATAATCGTCTAATCATTTTCTTAACGACTCACGTAATGTCTTGTTTTTCTAACTTAACTCAACACTTGAAAGTTTACATTGAACATCCCAACATACTTTAGATTAATTTAGAATTACCATTCAACAACAAATACTTTTATTCGTACTCAAGTATGTACGTATGTACGTATAGTACATATTCGTTATTGTATATACGAGTATGGGGTCAATAAGATTGTGGCTTTCGGAATTTCACATTGACTCCTACCAACATGTGTGTGATAGACCATTGAAAATAGATTAGCGTGCGATTAAAAAAATTAATTGAAATGAATTTCCAATAAAAACGACAAAAATACTTGAATTAGGATATGAAATGTTCTCTCGTCTGTTCTCGTATGCATTGAACCTGCTTCTAGGCCTAAGGAAAAAAATTCAACTCTATTGTGATGATCTCGGAAATAGTTTTTAAAATGAGTTCAAATCAGTTTTTGTTAGAAATCCTATGTTTCATTCAAAAACTCTAGGTTAGAGGACGTGTACTTGTCAATTAAGACAAGTACAGTACCCGGAGGTCGAATTGACCCATTGTACAACGAAAAAACTCTAAATTTTGTTCATGTAGCCTGTGTGTTCTATTGTACTTGTAGACATAAATTTTAGCTTAAATTTCTAATATTTAACAAACAAACGTCATACAAAGATGTACAGTACAGAAGTAATATGGTAACTTATACTAAGACCAACAGCAATATATGTATTATTTAGTCCACCGGCACTTGCCTGCAACGGCCTGCAAAGGAATACAATGAATTAAATTCCATTTAGTTTTAAAACAAAATCATTATTGTTGCTACATATACTAAGTACCAATGTTGTAGTTGTTCTCCTCTTTTTGTTGAACCCAAACAATTATTACCACCAACCCTGACCTGATCTTATACTTCAGTGCCATCTAATCTGAGTATGTGTGTATAAACGTTTGTACGAACTACGGAAAAACAATAGCGTTGAAAACAAAGAAGGGGATAGAAAAACATGAATCTAGTTATTGTCAAAATATTAGTTTTCTAATCCAAATGTCCAATCATGACATGAAACAAGTTCATATCGCGTGAACGTTTTTTTTTCTTCTTCTTCCTTTGCTACTCTATACCAGCAAACATTTCCTATATGTTTTGGAAAAAAATATAAAAAATGTGGAATTGCAAGTATTTTCAAAGCATTAATAGCAAATGTTTGCTGAGTGATGACGCCATTGTTCGGTATGCTAAGTATTAGTCTATGCACATAAAAAGCGATGATAAAAAAGGTCGAACATTGACAAAAAACTTTTAACATCGAGCACGATTTTCCCTTTAGATATTGATGATAAAACACTATTTTCAGCTGCAATACAGAAAAAAAAGCGGAACTAAATAAACCATCGGGCCAACAAAAAAAAAAGGTTCTCCTCTAATATTCATAGAGTGTGACGGCTAATGGTAAAGTTGAGTGTATCCCTGATGTTGCACTAGACATGATTTTTTTTACATGTGTTTGTGATTTGTTTTATGATGTTTTCTTTGTTTTTTTTTCATCGTTGGTTTCTGCAGTTGTTGTTGCACGGTTTTCAACTTGTGAATTATTAAAACAACGACAACAAGAACAACAATGAAGAAAAATATGACCTCTTATTTGGAAAGTGTCAAAAGCAATTTTTGTTGTTTTAAATCAAGATTCTTAAGCGTTTGGATTTGTTGGAAGCCGTGTTTGAAAAGTTGTAAAAAATGAAATGATGCCATCGTTGTTAAATAAATACATACACTTGGACATGCAACAATTCTGAACGATAAAATATTACAGATTTATGTACATATTTGGACCCATAAAAATTAATTCAATTTGTAACATTTTTTCATTGTTTTCGAAATCGGATAAAATTAAGGATGTAACGAATGTTGATGACGATCTTATAAACGTCAACATTTCAAGTATACAATACAATTTGATGAAGGAATCTTCCTTCACACATGATATATAGATTGGACAGTTATTTGACAAAGAGTTCCTTTTTTATACTTTCATTTGTTGTTATCATTTAAATAAATATATACATACATAATTCGCCATTACAACCCTTCAGTCAGGATTATGGCCTAGCTTCACACACAACTTACATATGTTGTGTGTGTTAATTTTATAAATGAGTGGCGGGACCTACAGTTTAAAGTCAACTCCGAACGACAGATTTTTGAGAAGCTCTTCAAGGCAATTTTAATTGTTCTCAGAGTTTTTGCCAGAAATCTGCTGACCTTTTTTCATATTTTCGATTCGATGTCTGACCTGAGGTTTGAACCGTAGCCTTACGTCTTATCACAGGTAAATAGTTTTTCTGTGTAGTGCTGTTCTTGTAATTTCAACTTTGTTTGTAATGTTGTGTACCATATGTTTTCTGTGACTTGTTTTTGTAATTTTTTTCTGTGTTTTTTGAATGATAACTTCAGTGTTTTATTGTACATGTAGTGTATTACTGTTATAATTCACAGGTAATTAGATTGAATTAGATTGCTTGATTTTAAAACCGAAATAATCTGATTGATTCATAATAATTATCTTAATCACTTACACAAATATACGTGTAACCAATAGATTTTAAAGATTTCGACAAAACTAAATGCGACCCAGATTTTTAATGTCACTTCGCATTTATAGTTAATGTAAAGTAAGTTACTTACAACTGTATAGAATATGTATATTCAAATGAACTTCAATTACTGCCTTGCGTTTTACCAATTGAAAGCAATAATAATATATCAAGTAAATATTCTTTATAAATGTTATGTATTGAAACAACAATAAAGTATGCACTATGTCTACCTAACACTCATACAAACATGTACACAGTGTGTGTTCATGTTTTTATTGGATATTTTTAAAACTGATCGAGAGAGAGAGAGAGAGAGAAAGGAAAACTATTTCTTTTGCTATAATTTTAATAAATTTTAAATGCCACATAAATTATACCTCAACATTAACACGCATACACGTAAACTTACAACCGCACAAGCACAACTACATTTTGTTACATTGTAAATGTGAATAAGTGGGCCAAGCCAGTCTATATAGAGCGTTCGTCCTGTTACAAAACCAATAAATATTGCACTGTTGAATATCTCTTCTCTCTTTTCTCTTTTGTTTTCTGATAAGTGCTGGCGATGTGTATAATGTTTCATTAAAAATTATACAAAATTTATGATTTCAAATTAAAAACAGCGGAAAAATAAGCGACGAACATCCCCAGCAGCAGCAGTTACACATTCTTCAGACATATCCACTCACATACACATGCACATACTTGCAGACTGACAAAAGCCATCCATATGTGATGAAAATGCTCAAAGGCATAACAAAGTAAGAAAAGAAAAGAGGAAAACACAAAAATAAACAAACAAGAACAAGAAAATGAAAAACAAGTAAACGAAAGAAAAGAAGGAAAACTTTTGCATGAAGCCAACTTGTAATATTCTCTCTGGTGGCACATAAGAGGTTTACGCTACATATACTTTTGAGATTCTATTTTTTTTTTCTTGTTTCGTTTACTTTTTGTCTCTTTTAATTTTTGTTCAGTCTTGTTACGCTTGCATTTTGTATTTGTTAAGCTGAAATACAACAACAAAAGAAAACGAAACGAAAAGGTTACCACCACAGTGGAAGGAGTCATTAATATCGTCGTCATCGCCATCATCAGCACTAGTTGGCGCTGAAACTGAAGCTAAAGCAACAGCATGGAGTTCTGCACAGCGGCTGCATATGTGGAAGCCACAGACACATTAGCATGTTTAAACATACATACATACATATTTATGTTTCCCATTCGATTTTTCTTTTCCTCCCTATTATTTATATTTTTAACGCGAAATTTTTCCACCAAAAAGGAACATTTTTATTCCGCAATACCGAGTTCTAGATAAACGGAAACCAAAACGTAAAATAGAGAAGGAGAGACGGAGGCAGAGAGGGAGAGAGAGAGAAAAAGAGACAGAGAGGGAGAATAAGGAGTATAGAATAAGTAATAAAATCTTAAAATGGAATATTTAAAGTCATTGTCTACTACTTGGGAACAATTCATTCATAACCGAATTGTACACACACTCTCCAATAAAATGTAAGAAATTGTACACTTTTTTCCGTTTCTTCACTTTTTTCTCTCTTATTGAACAAAACAATCTAAAACTTGTTGTTCTTAATTAGAGTTCTTATTCGATTGCCAGAATTCTTTTACAAAATATTGTTAACAAAAGGAAAGATTTCAAAGTGATACCAAAAAGGTCAAATTAATTCGTTTAATTCCAGATCGGAAAAGAAGATTGTGCAGATGATGGTAGGGGGTGAATTGAAAAATCGCTAAAACCAACATGAAAAATGCTTTAATGTCAATGTCTATTTAACAAAGAATTAGCGATGGCGCTAAATCAACCTAACACCCCCACTCACACTCCCATTCCGCTCTCTACATGCATCTAGCACACGTAGCATTTTAAGAGTTTGTTCATCACCATTTTTTTTCTATTTTTCCATCATCATCAGTATCATCGTCCCATATGTGCCAGGGACGCATTTGATGGGTATGTGTTGCTTTATCAGCACAAGACGGTTTTGCTTTATACGCGTGGATATTATCAGCTCTGATGAAAAGTTTAAAGTAGACGATGAAAAATACGACACACAATGAAAAAAAAGCATAAGAAAGATGAAAAAGAAATCCAAGTTTTGAAGAACTGATAATGTCATCAGAAATAAAAGGAAAGACAGACAGACAGACGACCACATTGTAATAAATTAACAAGAAAGAATTTTTAAACAGAAAAAAAACAAAAAAAAAATTATAAAATATTTATGCAAGTATGTTTATATGTATATACATACATATGAATATGTATATGTATATATGTATATACGTATTTAGATTGACTTTGTAAGCTCATCAAAATACATTAAAATGTGAACATATATATAAAAAAATTTCATTATATGCTCATCGTTTTTATTAATGACATTTAAAATCTTTACTTTTCTTTTCTCCATTTTTTTTTGCCACAAAATTAAATATTTAAATGACTTCAAAATGAATATTAAAGAAGAGTAAATTGGCTGGATTCGAAGGCAAAAAAATACGTACTCGTTTCATGTCATTGCCGTCATTAATTTTGTTATACGTATTTTTAATTAATTGTTTATATATACATATATTCATGTATGTAGTTTGCTTTTCCACAATTAAATTTAATTATTAACAAAATAACGAGCAAATAAATTAACAATTTCAATAAAAAAATAAACTAACGTAATCGATAATGCAAATTTAAATAGATTTCCGTCTTCTCTTCAATTAACTGTTGACTGTCTGTTAATGCAGCACGACTGCAATATTAATTCTGAAAAATACAGCATAAAATGGGAAATTACAATGAATGCATACATACACATATGTATCGGAGATCAGCAATGAGTTTTCAAAAAGATGAGTAGTATCGAAAAGTACTCATAATTTCTGATACATATAAGCATTCATACTTATTTTAATATCATGGTACCTCTACTCATATTCAAAGTTTGAAGTACTCATCATATTCATACTTAACAACACGTATGGTATTGTTGATTTCAACTCCCCATAACTCAATATATACACGAAACACAAAATAAGAACGAACACTAAAATACTCACTAGAAGGTTGTGTGTTTGTTTTGCTTGCTGCACTGTCTTTTTTGCTAATGTGTCTTTTCTATTTTTTTGGAAATGCAACAACTAAGACTGTAAATTTTGATGAATGATTCAAGTCACTCGAATCATTTATAAGTATTATAAGTATTTTTCTAAAGTTATGAATTTGAATGAGTAAGCTTATGAATTAAACATATTTCGAATGGTATGAGTTTGATGTCAATGTGGTACGCATACTCATTGCAACCTGTACTTATAAATCAACGTTGTAGTGAGTACGAATGAATCAGAGTACATAGTTAAATTTCAATATTGTTGACTCACTATATTCAAAATTTCATGAGCGCTTATTAGTAGCGAAAAAACGATTAATTGCTGATCTCTGATATGTATATACGTATAGCATTTGCATATGAATTTAACAGTGAGTTGTGATGTTAGTACGAAATACGAAGACTCTTTGGTATATCTTAGAAATACATACATATGTACATATGTTTTTATCTGTACATCATAAAAAGTATTATTAGCAATATGCGTACATATACGTTTAGAAATATTTTTTTTCATTTGAAAAGACAGCATTAACTTCATTTAATTTTATGATTGACCATTATGTCACGAAACCCAAAATATTTTTCATTTTGACAGCAAATTGTATGCAAGACTTTATTAACAAATCTATAATTATTTCATTTTCGTTTTTTTTTTAATATAGTTTTCTTTGAACTCTATACATTTCGTTTAAAATATATATGTAATGTAGGTTACATTCATACAGTCAGGATTACGACCTAGTTTCTCACACCACTTATGTTATGTGTGTTAATTTTATACACGAAAGTCGACTCCGACGACGTGTAGGTTAGATTAGGTTTAATTACGAGTACTTGTCATCCAGACGAATACAAATAACCGGAAGATGAACTGACCTATTGTATACATACATACGTCCTAAATATAGATACGAAAAGAAGTGGAAGGAGGGAGAAAGGAAAAATAGAAGTAGGAAAGAGATAAAGATAATATTTAGAGAAAAAAAAGTGAAAAATATGGTTGAATCACATAAGATAGCGCCTTGATGTCCTATAGCGCCTCTCAACTAGCTTTATAAATGTCTGGAGAGCACTAATGTCGGCTCTCGATAAAGAAACTAAACACTCATAGAAGTCCCTACCTGGGATGCTCAACCTCATGCTACTGGGTTGAAAAGTTACAGACAAGGTGCAATAGACTTCAACTTCTCCCCATCATAACATGTCCTCATAGAATGGCTGGCATCTGATCCAAATCCTTGTCAGCGATCTCACTTCAAAATTCCAGATCAGAAACCCAGAACCCATTGTCAGACTGGCTTTATGCAAATCAAAACGCATACCTGTCAAAGAGATTCCTGAGTAAAAATGCCACCAAACATAATCCATAAAGCAGTTCAATTACAAAATTATTCATCTTCATTACTGAACTTTTTTATTTTCAACTTCAAAATTGAAAAATTTTGCGCAGAAGTTAAAAAGTTTTGTAGTCTTATGCAGCACATAATATAAACGGATACGGATTTATTTTCAAAGTTTATTGGAAAACTTGACAGTAAATAAAATGCAACATAATCCAAACAAATAAACAGACAAAGGGTATTCAAGGTAAAATGACAAAAATAAGAATTAAATTTTATAATTATATAGTTTTATTATATATGTATGTACATATGTATATTATATTTGTTTAGCTTTGCAAGAAGATGGATTATTTTGTTTTTGTAAGCATTTATTTATTCGTCGTTTTTATTTTTGTATGCATTTCTAGCCACTGTTGCTGTTGTTTCAGTAACTGGTATCGTGGTTTCATGTCGATGTCGATGTCAATGTTCCTGCCTTTGTTGTTATTCTAGTTGTAGTTGTTGACGTTGTTCTATGCATTTTATGCTTCTAACAATCTGTATGAATTTGAAAGATGGTTTACCCATGTTTTGTTGTGGTCTTTTGGCTTAGTTTTATGCACATTTCTCTATACGAATACAAACACGCATACATTCATATATGTATATTTTTATTAGTTGGTTTGTGCACTAGTATGCATGTATGTGTGTATTTGGTCTATTTGTTTCTCCTTCTCTAAATGTGTGTGTGTTTGTATTTATATTTTGAAGCCCAGTTGTTGGTTGTCGTCTGTTAAACTAATAGTGAACTGATACTTTTTCATTTTTTCTTCATTTTTGTTTTCAGTTTTTGTTTTTTTCCTTTTTGTAGGTTTGTGTCTGCTGTCATTGTGGTCCAATATAAATACCAACATTACGTAGAATGTGTATACCATTTGTAGCGCACAGACTAGCATACATCCATACATAGATATGTATGTACATTAGTAATACATAAACAAATTATGGGAAAAGCTTTATGCAATAGTACGAGTATTTGTAGTTGCTGTTTTAGTTGTCCTTTACATAAGAGAGAACTCAGAGCCACGAGTACGAATACAAAAACACTTGCATACACACAATTACAACTTCAATATCAGCAGCAGCAGCATCGGCAGCAAAAGCATAATCCCTTGCCACACTGGGTACTCAAGCGTATTTTCATTAATTATGCGGTTTTCGTAATTTCCGTTAGTAATTTTTTACGTTTGTAATAAAAAGTAGAAAAAAAGCAAACAAAAAAAAAAATGAAAATGTTGCATCAGCGCCAACATCGTAGCCAATGGCAGTTACAATAATTTGTAAACTCTTCTCAACCGCATACAAGTGTGGAGTATACGATATAGAAAGACTTGGCCACCATGTAATCGTCTTAAAGCTGGCATTTAGTGGCGTAGACCATTAAAAAGGAACTCATTGTGCATTATTACGTAAAAGACAAAAGAATCTTAACACACACAGAGCGGCCTTAAACTTGGCAATTTAACTAAATGAAGTGTTACGAATGTCACAGTTTTGTGAAATAAGGAAATCGCGAAGAAGTACTGTAAGTGGTCGGCGTGGATCGATAATATATGTATGTAGTTTAACATTATTTCGTTTCTGTGTTTGCACTTGTGATGTATTTGCAACCCACTAAAGGCGGCTGAAGTGATAAATTGGTCTCGTATGCTTTAACAGGAAAATAATTTCAAGTGCCGCCTTCATTTGTGGGGCAGAGTACGAGCATTTTAAGCAATTAAACAATTGCCTCTCTTGAAATGCTGCACCAGAAATACTTCTTCTTCTTCTGCTTGTTCTTCTGTATGAAAATTAAAGTGTATGCAGGAAATAAATAATTGCACACTTTTTAATGGCACCAGTACTGCCACGCTGTCTACAAACAAACAAAATAATGCAGAAGCAAAAGTCTTGATGGAAATGCAAAAACATACAGGAAAGACTCTGTAAATTCTGCTCAGCTGTAACAAAATTGATGGCAGGAAAAGTTTTCCTTACAAATACAAGTTTTTACTTTCGTATCCATTAATAAATTAATCATTTGTGAAGGCTGTAAATTGACCGAAAAAATCACCACCATTTGTCTTAGTTGCTGCTGGTCCGTAGAGAAATTCAAACAAATCGTTGGTATTCTAAGTGTCAATGATAATTAAATATCATTCATTTCAAGGAAATGTAACACAATGTAATAACAACAACAAAAACAAAAATTTGTATTCATGTAAGAGAACGTACATACATACAATATATTTGTATCATCATCGAATCATTTCTAAGTATTGTAAGTATTTTTCTAAGGTTATGAATCTAAATGAGCAAGCTTATGAATCAAACATATTTCGAATGGAATGAGTTTGATGTAAGATTGCAAGAACACCTATATTTTTTTTTTTTTTTGTTTCGATTTTACTTTGTATTAAGCAATGTGTTGCACCACTAATGAATGCATTTCACTGTATATTGTCAAACACATAAGTAATCGTTAAATATTTCTGTAATACTTTTTTATATACATAATTCAACCCATTAATGGCCATTCCATGCCAATACCAATACCAATCGATAAAATTCAATGGATTAATTACAGAAAAAAAAAGAAAAGCAATTTTTAACCTTAAAGTCATTGGAGATTTGCCTTTCACCTGATTTATTTAACACCTAATGAAGTGTTGTTAATTTGTGTAATTGAATCATAATTTGAAGTATTTTTTTATTTTTATTTGTCGTTGCAATTTATTTTCTTTTTAAGTCATAGGTTGCAATTATCGTAGTGGTGGTAGTTGAGGTGACGCAACTATATGCACATGTGGCATGAGTGTATATGCTTGCTGTAGTTTTTATTTACAAAAGCAAATAAAAAACTAGAGTCTCTTAATTATTTTTCTAATTTATACTCAGAAAATAAAAAAAAACCAGAATATTTCCTCCTTTTCATGCAACAATAACGTAACAAAAGCTCTCTGAACAAAATCTTTTAAATCAACCATTACTATTGTTTTGTCTTTTATTTGGTTATACGTTTTTATTATTTTAATTTCTTTTTCGCTTTTTTTCTTTTTAATTTGAAATCCGTTTTCCACTCACACTTTCATTTCCGTTTAATGGTTTCTCCATTCGCTGTGGCACCTCTCTCTCCCTCTCTCGCTCTCACTCTCTTTCGTCTGTGGGAGATTTATTTGCACTTAATAATAGCAGCTATAACAGCAGTTGTGGTTATTACAATATTATTGTTGCAATTGTTGTTGTTGTTGTGTGACTGACGCATACTGTGTTGCAGATACTAATGTCAATGCAATGGTATGCAGCATAATGCTTCATGCAGCAAACTCATTACAATTACAATTGCATCGCATTTTGTCAACGCGGATTTCTGCTCTCTGCACATCGCCTCCACCACCACCAATCACCGCATTTAAATCAAATGTGATGGTACGTTACGGTATATTTGTCTGTATGTCTCTCTGGTTTAATATGAATAAATATATATTGTATGTATGTGTGTATGTGTATGTGTGTGTAAATTGTTCTTTTTCTCATCTTTCTTTTATTTTTTTCTGTTTTTTTTTTTTTTAAATTTCTGTTGTATATCCGTTTACTTGTATTTTAATTTATTTTTCTTTTTCATTTTTGTAGTTTTTTATTTGCCTTTTTGAGTTTTTATTCCCACTGAATTCATTTCCGTTTGTGTTTCCAATTCGCTGTATGTTTTCTTCAGCTTTATTGTGTAATTCTTATATTTATTGTCAACTGTAAACACATACATACATATGTACATATGTATGCATGTACATGTACTTACATTGTATGTTTGCATCTCTCTTCCCATAAGGATTCTTCGTGGTTTAATTTACATATGTATGTGTGTACGTATGCAATTATAATATTTGTCAACACGTTATAAACGATAATGACAATAAATGGTTTTAAATGACGCATAATACCGATGACCCGAAACCAATTCGGAGATTAACTTTAAAAACAAATATCTTTTACAACAACAATGAACATCATCATCTTCCTTGCTGAAGGACAGCCATTGGATTTTAGAATTTTCATTTGAAGGCAACAACAATATTGAATTATTCAAATATTAAAATTGTGTCATTGATTAAGTAAGCCTTTTTCACACATTCCTTTCCCTTCCTTTGAACGTAATAATCAAACTTTGAACGAATTTTATGGAGCAGTAGCTTCAGGACTACGTGTATCTCGCATTACATAAGTAAGTGAGATTTGATAATGTTGAGTGTAGACAAAAAGAGACAAGAATTCATTCCGAAAACAAAATTTTTTCTGTTTAGTTATTTAATAGATATGGAAACTCTTATTTTATATTACAATTTATCTTGTTTCCGATACAATTTTGTTTTAACAATACCATTCAGGTTGCATTGATGTTAAGTTGATAACCAGCTCTGGATTACGAATATATATTTTTACTACACCTTACATAATAATATAATAATACACCTTATAACAATACACCTTATATAATAATTGGTCAATTCACACAAGCCGTTGTATCGTTGTATTCATTGTATTGTTGGAAAAACATACAACAGTGTATGATTGTTGTTGATAATTTTCATATAAAAATCCGATACACTCATACACTTTTTTTCCTATGGTTTTGGAAGTTGTATTGGTTTCGTGCTATCAAATTGTGTGAATGAAAAAAATGTGTACATATATGTTTTCGTATGTTGTGTTGGTTTCGGGCTATCAAATTGTTTGAATGCCACGAAATACACAATACAGCATAGCATTGAGCGTTCACAAACAAACAAATGTATTCAATACAACATACACGATACAAAGTTGTGTGAATTGCCCAAATAATTTTTAAAAACACTTAGTAACCTCATTGACATAAAGTCCTTACAGTAATCGTGAAGACTTTGGTGTCCGAAATATAAAAAATGTTATTCGCTTAAAAAAAAAAACGAAAATTATCTGTTTTAAAATGGATCATGTATCTATCCAGAACTAATAAAAATTTCAAGACAATTTGCATTACATTCTATTTAATTTAAACTTATTAATAAAGCATCATACGTCACTTTTCTCCCTATACTTGTATTCTGTAACCACCTTAGCAGCGAAAGTTGTTTTTGTGACTTTGGAAGAAATAAAAAATTGAACAATTACACATTGAACAATTTCACACATTCACTATACATACATACATACCTGTGCATAGCGGTGTCTGTCGACTTCAAAGATAATTTTAATTTTAATTAAAATTATTATTAAATAACAAAGAAAAAAAAAATTATAAAAATTAAAAAACAAAAAAGATAAAATAAATTAAAAGAGTATAAAAACGTTAATAAATTACACCTATAAAGTTGTAATTACGAAGCATTTTATTTAAGCCTTTACCAGATAATTGACATTTTAAAAACCTGATACATATGCATGCGTTTGTGTGATTGTGCTCATTTTTATAAAGTCAAAAACAAAAACAAAAACGAAAAAAAACAAGAATGAAACTGATTTTTAATGAAAATCCTTCCACCTCTTTTATTTATCTACAATAACGCCGCTAGAAAAAAAAGGTACAGAAAGGAAAAGAAAAAAAGAAGGAAAGAGAAAAAAAGAGAAATACCATCACTGTGAACTAATAAAGTCAAATCTCTTCTCGCGTCCTTTGCTAGGCCATGCGATAAACTAACAAAAAACAATTTTGCGATGATAATTTTTGAAGTGCTCATTAAGAATTTTTGCATAATTTCACATTAATATACGCTGCAGCACACTCTAAAAAAAACAAAATTGAGCAGGTAAAGATAGATACAAAAAAAAAAAAGGAATGACGCTTAAATTTTTAATTCAAGCGTAAATTAAAGTGTCATTTCAGTAAGTACACCTATGATGATGTTAACCGTGCTAAACTACAACATATTAACTGTTAAAATAAGCATACGATTATTCTATTCACCAATGTAATGCACAGCAGACATGCTCAATTATAACACGCTCGTACGTACAACAGCTGCAGCATAACATTCTTACACTCGAAATACATTCTCAGTTAAAAGCAAACATTTGTAAAATTTCAAAATACAAATGTAAGTACAAAACATTCATTTATTTTATTCGTTGAGTTTATTCGTAATCTAAAGTCATAAAGAGTGGTAGGTAGTGTGGCAGTTTATTTCGCAAAAAAAAACAGAAAAAAAAAACGAAAAACCTAGAGAAAGATGCACATTTCCTAGGTAACTCATGTGCATTCATTAAAAAATATTTTTAATAATACACTCATACACTCGTTCATATACATATACGCATACACATACATGAACACTTTACTCTGAAGATCTACTCACACAAAGATGCTCATGCATATGTATGCGATTTTAATTGGTTTTTTTTGCCAGTGCCCCCTACATGCATTCATTTTCCGTTTAAACACACCACACCACGAGAAAATAAACATTAATTTTCATGGCAACATTTACGGGCAGCATTTTATTTCGTATTTTTCGTGTAAATTTAGTGGAAGAAAAAAAAACATTAAACATGGTGATAGAACTGTAAATATGTATGTATGTATAGTTGTAGTAAAACTCATTATGACGCCTTTTAAAATCGAAATTTAATATTTTTTTAATTTTATATGTCCTGCAAACAAGGTAAAGTCAATTTAGTGAGTCATTTAATCGGTTAAACGTTTTTACTTACCAACAGGGAATGAAAAGAGAATCGATCGAATTATTTATTATTTACTATAATTAGATGCTCACATGAAGCCGCCATAGTCTAATAGGTGGTGTTTCAGCTTATTAGACGCAAGGCCACGGTTCATATCACAGGTCAGACATCAAAACGAAAATAAAAAAAAACATTTCTTCGGTGACTTCCTCTCAGCGGATTACTGGCAAAAGCTCTGAGAGTAAACAAAATTGTCATGAAAAGTTTCTCAAAATTCTGTTGTTCTGAGTCCACTTTAAACTGTAGGTCCAGCCACTCATGTATAAAATTAACACACACAACATGTGTGGGGTGTGAGGAGATAGGCCGTAATCATGACTGAAGATATTCACATTGTTACAAGAAGTTAATGCAGAAACTTTGCCTATAACAAATATTCTCCGTACAATTCTTTCCAACTATTTGCTAGTCATGCTGAATTGTTTGCAGGCTCATCACATTATTAAGGGAGTGATGAAAATGTGCATAATGTTGTAATAATATAATAGTTCAAGCCTTGCTAGGCGAACTATCTTCCGTTTAGTTAAAATACTACGGTCGTAATGCCAACAATCCAGTCTATTTTATTGTATGTGATATTTGTCTATTTTAAAATGATTTTTCAGAGATAGTTGAACATTTTCAAGCAATCTTATATGACAGTCTTTTGCACAATCACTCCATAGTCCACACTATTTATTGACAAACAAAATTATTTATTATACTCAGTATTATCGTTCTTTTAATTTTTTTTTGGAAGCAATTATTCTGCTTTCAATTGATTGAATTAATTTGAATTCTATAATGAAGGAAAACTGATATCACTCACCTAATTTGATAAGTATTTTTATTTCAATCTTATTAAACAATTTAAATTTCTCTTGGAATAGAAAAAGTTTTAATATTTTACTGAGATATTTAAGCCAAACGTAAAGTTCACACGTAAAAGAATAATTAAGGAAACCCTCTACATAAAGCACCTGATGTATTACTTTTTGCCTATTTAAGGAATTCTATTGTTGGCTTATTTTAAAAAATTTCTTTTAAATATTTAAAGCGACAACTTTTGTTGGCAATTTCGTAAATTGAAACTAAACTTTATAATGTTTTGTATACTTAGACATTCAAACACAAATCCCTTTTGAAAATTTATCAAAAAATTTAAAAAGATACTCATTGTTCCCAAGGTTAAGAAAAATATTCGAGAAAAATTTAAACAATTCACGGTAGCAAGAAGAAGAGATAAGCCTTTTTTGATCTTTGTTTTATTCAATTGTTTATAAATGACCTTGAAGGAACTTCCCTTTAAATTTTCCCAATAAAATGTACAATTATAAACTTCATTACGTTAATTACAAGAATACCATGTAGTACATAGTATAACTACTTGACTTGATTAGAAATTTCTCTTCCAATTCGCTTTTTAAGTTTTTAATGAGTTACACATGAAATAATTTCTAATTTTTTCACTTTCAAGCTAATCTCCTGTTCTAGCACATTTTTTCTAAAAAAAAAGAAGAAGTTTAAGGACTCTTCACATTTATGCTCACTTTAGCATTCGAAATACAAATGCAACATGAGCATTTAATATATGTTTACAGTTCATTTTACGTATTAACAACATTCACATATAATCCAAGTTTAATCAAACAAGATTTAAATAAGAATTCAAAGTGTAATCTACTTAGAGAACAGAAGCACTTATTGATTAACTAGTAATTTTTTACAATTATGGACATTATAGCCGATTAAGGTAAGTTTCTAACCCGGACATGAATATCAAGATGTAATTTTTACATGATTTCTATAAGGATATACATTATCACTAAAAAAAAACAAAAGAAAACAAATAAAATATCAGCAGATGGTGTGGTGTTGGCTTTATTCTCTTCACAGATCAGCAATAAGTATCCAAAAAGATGAGTACAACCGATTCATAATCATAATTTCTAATACTTCTACGCATTCATACCTATTTTAATATCAAGGAACCTCTACTCATATTCAAAGTTTGAAGTACTCATCATATTCATACTTAACAACATGTATGATGTTGTTGATTTCGACTATCCATAACTCAACATATACACGAAGCACAAATTAAGTACGAACACTAAAATACTCACTACTACAAAGTTGCCTGTTTGTTTTGCTTGTTGCACTGTCTTTTTTGCTTATGTGTATTTTCTATTTTTTTGTAAATGCAACAACAACTAAGACTGTAAATTTCGAGTCACTCGAATCATTTATAAGTATTTTTCTAAAGTTATGAATCTTAATGAGTAGGCTTATGAATCAAACATATTTTGAATCGTATGAGTTTGATATCAACGTTGTACTCATACTCATTGCAACCTGTACTTATAAAGCAACATTGTGTAGTGAATATGAATGCATCAGAGTACACAGTTAGATTTCAATATTGTTGACTCACTTATATTCAAAATTTCATGAGTGCTTATGAGTAGCGGAAAACGATTCATTACTGATCTCTGATGCTCTTTGGTGGCGACAGGTTATTATACCAATTGACGTACAAAACAATACTTTACTGTGATTAAAGACCATAACCAATTAAGAATTACAATCTGAAGAACATAATTTTCATGAATTAAAACAAATATATTGACAAGATGAGCTAAAAATGACTAACGTTGAAAGTTAAGGACAATATAATAAAAACAACGACTGTAACCTACAAAACAATAGAAAATTACAAGAACTAAGGACAGGATAAAGCTAAGGCAGACGGACAGACCGTGCAGACAGACAGGAAGATAATTTATGATGAACAAAAACAAATTAATGAGGAACATTGTCACTGAGACAATGAATGAATAAACAATGAAACACATCAAACGCACTCAATGTCCCAGCAGGCATTTATGGCAGAGATAAATATAAAAACATAAAAAAACCTGTTTTGTTAAAAGTGAAACAAATAAGCACGCCGAAATTGCAAGAAATATAAAATTATGGAGTATAATAAGCATGAGATAAGTTGTTATTATTTTCTGTTTTTCTGTTTACTTGGATACTTGACTTGTTGTAAATGTCAGTGTCAATGCACATTGAATTTGACACACACAAAATTAAATGTGATGATGAAAACTACATGTTCATTAACCCATACGTTTTTGCTGTTTTCGTAGTTTTACACTTTACTGTACAGGTTCAAACCACACTTTCAGTAAAATTTGTGTCACACACACATAAGATTAACTACTTACGTGCACTCACATATAAACATCACGTAAGTATACTATTAAACCCAACAAATATTTTTTTATTATTGCTTTAAAATCATATTTAGGTTCGTGCTTCTTTTTCAAATAAAAATTTGTCTCATGTGTTATCGATATGTACTAACATAATTGGTTATTACAACGTTTCAGTCAGGATTATGGACCTACTTTCTCACACCACTTATAGTTGTTTGTGTTAATTTTATACATGAGTGGCGGGACCTACAGTGCGACTGTGAACGACAAAATTTTTTGAGAAAATTTTCTTAGCAAATTTATTTTACTCTTAGAGATTTTGTCAGATATCTACTGAGAGGAAGTTATCGAAGAAATATTATTTTATATTTTCGTAATTGAACAAAAATCCTTAACACTTCTTTCAATCGAAATACATATAATAATTATTGTTACTATCACAACTACCATCACCTGTTCTGTGTATAGATCATGTCGGACAAAGGACGCAAAGCTGTTTGTAACACAAATTGATAAAATCAAGAAATTTCTAAACTGCTTGCTGGGCATCATACATAACAGCATGTATTGTATTCGTATTGTATTGAGTGCGTATGACATTTTAATAACTTTGAATATTCGACAAACACTTACTTAAACGCGTTAAGATGCATTTGGGGATATGTATTTAAATTTACAAAAAAAAAAAAAGAAAAATTTAAATTTATTTTAACAATCTCTTCCAAATTTTATTAGTTTAGTGGTGCAACCGCATGCAGCCAAATTGTGTATGTATGTATATACATAAGTATGTACGTGTTAATAAAAATATATTTTACAACTCTTTCGTTGGCACCAGACATATGTATGTATGTACGTATATATATTACATGCATATGCAGTTATAATAAATACTAATTAAAGAACACATGTATGTGCATACATACGATTTTCTTAGTTGTTGGTAAACATATACGAATATGTACATGTAATCATTACAAATACAAATACAAAAGTGCATATGAAATTTTCATCATTGCGAAACTTATAATTAAGTTTATAATATGTGCATACATATATACATATGCATTCACGTACGTATGTGTACAAGTAAATAACAATTAACACACAAATAAAAAGAGTTCGTAAAAGAAGCCAATTGTATGTTTATTGTATGGCGTTATAAGTTCATAGTATATTCATACATAATAAGCATATAATAAGTATAATTGAGTTCATATTAAATGTTTAAATATATGACACTTCTTAATTCCTTAATTCTTTCTGTTTTACAGCTATGAATAGAGTTAATGTTGATTCACATTGGTAAAGCGTTTTGGTAATGTATTTTAACACAAAAAAATAAAGGAGACAATGATTCAAATTAAAACAAAACAAATATAAAAGAGAACAGGCAAAAGCAACATAAAACGTTTGAGAAAATTAAATAAAAAAAAAATTAATTCTGATTCAATAAACTTTTAATATCCGGTATTCTGTAACACATTATGTGTATAATAAACATTGGATAATAACAAGAAAAAACTAACACATCCGTCAGTGACATTATGAAAATCTGTTCGTTATAAAGTTTATTTTCTGTTCTGCATTCAAATTATTTTTAAATACAAAACAAACAGAAAAAATGTCAAATTTAAGTCACTTCCATTAATTAATTTCTTTGGTGGGCTGGATGCTATTCTGATCGGTTTCCAAAATAAAATGTGAGTGATACATCCACGTCAGATCACAGCAATGAATAGTGTTTTCGCTACTCATAAGCACTCATGAAATTTTGAATAGTATAAGTGAGTCAACAATTTTGAAATTTAACTATGTTCTCTGATTCATTCGTACTCACTACAACGTTGATTTATAAATACAGATTGCAATGATTATGCGTACAATGTTGACATCAACTACATACCATTTGATATATGTTTGATTCATAAGCCTACTCATTCAGATCCATGGTGAGTCGAAATCAACGACATCATAGGTGTTGTTAAGTATGAATATGATGACTACTTCAAACTTTGAATATGAGTAGAGGTTCCATGATATTAAAATAAGTATGAATGCGTATAAGTATCCGAAATTATGAGTATGACTTAATTGTACTCAACTTTTTGAATACTAAATACCACGTAAGGAAGCTTCATTAAGCCATCGTTTAATAGTTCTAGACGCTATATATTAATACAATATGATGACAATATTTCAGCTTATAACTGCTTAGATCTTTTAAATAGGTTTGCTTTAGAAGCTCTAATGACCTGAACTCTAATGACTGTCCGTGGCTGTAGTTTTACATTATTTGTGATTCCAAGTGCATTAGAACTGTATGTTTCATTACTTTATAAATGTATCCTTTGTAGCAATCAAATATAAGATCGTTTCTAGTATCACTGTACATGGTTAGAATAAAACGTTTGTCTGCCACCAAAATTGAAACTGTTGCTGTTCCGAGTGTTGAAAGCATCTTCAGAAATTACTGATACAAACCTGTGACTGCAGAATGCCTTTCATTAAAATGTTATCTTCTCATAGCCTAGTATTTATTCCCTTATTTAACAATAAATTTATTAATTTTATTATTCTTTATTTGTTTGTATTTGTTGTTGTTACAATCAAAATAATTAAATGAAAACATTAAAAATCCATTAAAGTGGCAATTTTTCCTCAAATGTTTGGCATTTATTTCTTAAAAATTGAATGCAACACAACACAACACAAATGGTAAAGAAGTGATGGTCAGTGGTTGTGGGAAAGAAACTTTTAATAAAAATGTTCTTTCCTGTTCTTGATATGAAATCATAATATTGAACATAATAAAAGAGAAAAACAATACAGCAATACAACAACAACAATTCCAAAAATATACAGATGAATAAAGAAAGAATAAATGAAAAACTCAAAATAAATTATAAAAAAAACGAATTTATGTTTGTCTGTCTGTCTGTCTGACGTCCTCAGTATCTCAATGTACGAATATGTTGAGACTCATCGGATGCGTAACAGATACGTAAATATTTCATATTTTTGTGCCACATTTTTATAATTTTTTTCTGATTCTTTTAAAGTGAAACGTCGTTAAATGTGAACTTTTCATGTCCAAAGCAAAGCATTTATTTAAATTAACCAAAATTCTAAAGATACCCGGAAAGCAAACAAACGAATACGTTGTCCTTTGAACGTCATGTACAAAGAATAATGGAGAAGGCACGTATATCAATGACCTATTCCTTGAGCAAACAAGGGGAACAAACATTCATTGTTTATTGTTTTGATTTTCTTTCATTCTTTATATCTTTCATAATGTTAAAATTCATGTATGTATGTATGTCTACTCGACAGACGGACGCTAATGAGAATTGGTTTGAACTTATCACTTAATGTGCGTCCCATTATGTGGGGATGTTATGCAAGTAAAAGATAAGATAACATGATACGCAAGCAAATAGCGGTAAGAATGCCCTTTTAAATAAAATTTAAACATAGGCTTATATACGTAGAATATACCTGAGAAAAAAAATCATACAATATGTAAGTTAAACACCAAATATTTCCGTTTTTTATACATAAAAAAAAAAAAAGATTCGTTCTTAGACTAAGAAGACGAAATTTATAAACAAACATTTCCATCAACTAATCGAGTTGTGTTCATTTTATTTCAATGCCCCGACAATCTAGTGGGTAGTGTGGGGGACTACTGGCGTGCGGGTTGTGACTCTGGTACTCAGCTCCTAAAATGATTAAATAAAACTTGTAATTGAATTGTAATAAATAAATATCGACTGCAGAATGTGTCGCACAGTACCGTTTCCTTTTGTGTCAGTTACAGCGAAAGTTAAAAATGTTTGATTTGTTCTAAAAACAGTAGATCAAACGATAAAGATCTTATATGTAACACGATAACACAACTGATTAGCCATCATTGCTAATGATAATTTTTTTTTGCTGAAAATGTATTGATTTTTCAGAATTTTATGGACCAACAAACATTTTGAAATTTTTTTTTTTTAAATTAAATATAAATTTATGACACGACCGTTATTTTCTGTTTTTCTAACAATATTGAAAGTCATATTAATGGACAATAAACCAATGTTAGAAAAAATATAAGATTTTCATTACAATTACAGTAGAAAATTGATCTTAATTAGGAAATAAATTTATGACTGTTAAGTAATCAAACCGAACTTGTAATAAAAATAATATTATTTATTACTGTTATGCTTTTAATATGATACAGTTTCTTTTAATATTTTCATTTTGGCATTTTCTTTCCCCCCCTGAATGCTGCAGATTGTTTTAACTGAATTGTACAGCCATTCGCTTGGCATGCTTTTCCACTAGAAAAGCCAAAATGAATGTATTTTTATTGCATGAAACAAAAACTGCGAATAACAAACATTAAGGAAGGATGACGGATAATAAGTTTAAAGATGTTTGTTTATCTTTCGGCCCTTGGCTTGTTGCTGTATCAACATTTCCGCAGTCGACAAATTGAAAAAAAAAAAATTTTTTTAAGGAATCTTATGTAAGTAAGGACGGGAAGAGACAGCGTGTTTGCAAACAGTAAATATTAAATAAATTTTATAAAGCACTTTCGACGGAAGGCAATTCAAGAAAAAAGAAAGGAAAAAAGTAAACTGAAAACAAAAATAGTATTGAAGCAAAAATAATGATAATTTAGAGCTAAAACGGAAATGTACTTAAATTCAGGTTAAGTAGCGTAGTTATACCAAAATTTTGCTGATGTGCGTGGGTCTTTTAAGTTCATTTATTTTTGACTCGCCACAAATACAAACCAAAAACACACACACTTGCACGCATATTCCAATAGAAACACAAACACTCTGACACACACACAAATTCAAATAAACCGAGTCATATCAAAATGCTAATATTTCCTGACATTTCACTCACCCACACATACACACGGTGACAGTACACATCTTGACAGTGTGACAAATGCTGTCTGATGCAACCAAATCTTGTTCTTTTCTCTTTTATACGACATAAAAACGATCATGAAAAAATGTTTTTTTTTTTTTAAATTCTAAGTTGGCATACATACATACAGTCATTCCAACCCTTCAGTCAGGATTATGGACCTCGTATCTCACATTACTTATATTGTGAGTGTTACTTTTATACATGAGTGGCGGGACCTTCACAGTCTTCGTGTTTATGTCTGACCTGGGGTTTGAACCGTGACCTTACATATAATAAGCCAACACGCTACCTACTATACTACGGCGAAGTGACAATCAGTTTCAATAAATTGAACAAAAGGAAGCCAATGATTATTATTATTTTTTGTTTTACGATGTGCATTCTGGGCGTTAATTTAAAAATGTTCATTTTGATTATCAGAAATCAATCAGAAATTACCAGAAATGAGTAGATGATCTCTAAGTAAATTACAAACAATTGGACATTTTAAAGATTTTAATCGCCAGGAAATTGATGAGGTATAGCGGAATGTCGTGGATAATATCCGTTAAGAATTCAAATACAATCAATAGTAGGTTGTAAATAAGGTTCAGAGAGGTTCGATTCACTCAAAATATTGTGATATTTCATTTTGTTTTTTTTTTCGCGACAAATCAATTTCAAGAGAGTTTTAAAACATAATGATGTTAGGAGTTAATGCCAGATTTTCTTGAATAATCATTTAAAGTTCGTTACACTGTGTCAAGTAGGTATGAATGTCTGTATGACTGTACGTATGCATGTATTCTAGAGTATGAATATTACGCTGACATCCTGGTATGAGTAAGTGCTGTTAAAGTAAAATATAATAGTTGATGGTAATAAATGTTTAAAAGATTTCATAGCTACTACTACTCTAGTAGTCGTAGTAATTTTTTTCTCTAAGAATATTGTTGAAATGACTTTTCATATAAAATGTGACGAGCAAAAGAGAAAGGAAGACAGTATGTTAAATGGCAACTGCACTTACAGAGATAAGAAAATATATTATTTCTTCTTACTATCTTAAACAGTCTTAGTTCTTTTTTTGTTTTTGTTCTTCTCTTTTCGTTTAAATTGAAATGGAAACTAATTGAATCGACAAAGACACCCAGGCAAGTCATGCTCTCTGTAAACGATGGCTACAATGAGTACTAAAAATCATAATAAAAACAAAAAAAAAGCACTGGAACACAATGACTTGCCCTGACTTTCTTAACCAGGCTTAAAAACGGAAGGCAACTATGAAAACAAACAAAATATAATGGCAGACAGACAACATAAAACAATTTATAGTGCGAGTTGAAGTAAAAGAAATGAAATGAAAGGAAAATTATTTTTTTCGTTTCAATTTTTGTCTTGTGTGTCGTCCGTACGACGACGACGACGACGACGACAACGTCAACGACGCACTATAATAGTTACTGTTTGTTCTGTAAATATTTGACACAGAGTGCGAACAGGAAAAACAAATTGTTCATAGGATTAAAACGAACACAGACAGCACTTCTCTCAGGACATGTAGCCGGGGTATATATACTAGGCAATAGAAAGTTATTACTCAAAAAGGACCACCTGAAAAATCAATCAAATTCTTTGTTTATGTGCAACATTTGCTATGCAAAACTTATCAAAGTTCGAAAAAATCACTGCAGAAATGCACAAGAAAACATAGCTTTTTATGAAGGCACAACAATACTTGGTAGATTTTCTTACGCTTTCTTATTATTCTTCTGCTCTTGTTTATATGTCATTTTTATAAAATTTTATTGTTATGTCGTTTATATCGTTTGCACATATACATAAATATGTATGTATGTATGAATGAGTGCGACCTTGTATTTATTCCAGAATGTGAGCCCGCATATGCACAGGTAGCGTGATTAAGAAGCATTTTTATGCTGTGCTTTCAGATTTCCGAGTAACTCAACAGCGTCATCAGCCTCATCATCATCATCATTTTGCAATGTCAACAAAAATCTTTGCATGCAAACAACAAAAACAAATCAACGAACGGTTGGATGGATATTTAATTCATTCTTCTTGCTTTTACGTTTTCTTCTTCTGCACCTTTACATTAGCTTTACGCCCAGTTCTGTAAATTTAATAACTACTCTCACGAACACATTTCAGCGACATTGTTCTGTTCTGGTTTGTTCTGTTTTCTTTTTTAATGACGTGCTGATTTTCTCAGATAAACACGTGTGTTGTTTATATTTTTTCTCTCACCCTCTTGCCCACCCACACATTATCATTTAACGTTGCTTAGACGATAATGCACTTTGAAAGATGTCGCCTTGAAAATTAAAAAAAAAAAGTAAACAAATTTGTCTGCTGCATCATTTAGGCGTTTATTTTGAACTTAAAACACTGACCATAACATTTGAATATAAAATGCTGATTCCAAGGTAAGTTTATAATTTAAGACTTTACAGAACCATACACAGATAATCAGCATTCGTTTATCCTTGAGTATAAACTTGTGAATATTTCGTATGCTCTTGTTAATCGAAATAATTAGTTTTTATTTTTGTTGTTCATTTTATTTTCTTTTAAAAATCTTCATTTTCAATTTGGAATCATTTGTGCTTATTTATGCATTTTCCAAAAAAGAAAAAGACTGAAATTTTAATTAAAGAGATTTCAAGGCTTTCTCTTCGTAAAGCACCACGTTCCCCTTTCTATTCTACATAAATAATAACAAACAAAAGCAACAAAAAAATGGAAAAGGGAAAAATGCTGATGTCTATAAAGCCTCTCGTTTTCAAGTCCTTCTGTCCTCTTAGGTAACAGCTATCGTGGCCATATTTTGTAATTTGCACACTTTTTTTATTCTAATAAAAGTTGGGTTTTTCATTCAAAAAAGCATTTAAATGAATTTGTATATTTTGTTTGCGCAAATATTATGTATTTTTCTTTTCCTTATTTGTTGTTGGAGTTCTCATTCTACATCAGTTTTTCCTTCTTTCATTTTTTCGTGTAATTGATGCTGTTTTTTGCTTGTACCTTCAACACCAAATTAATGTCCTTCTCTATCATTTATTTGCCTCTTCTGCAAAAGAAGAAAACACACACAGATAGAAATGTTTATTAGTGTAATACCGCAATAAAATTTAAAATTAGAAAAAAACAAAAAACAGAAAATAGAAGGAAAAACGAAGAAGAAAAAAGTACGACAAACGCATTAATATCATTACTTTCGAAACTCATTATATGAACATACACAAACACAAACATAGACTCACACATAAGCACACACACACAAACTTAAAGATATAATATTTGTGCTGATTCGTAGGTTTTCTAAACACCATACAATGCTACACTTAATTCATTAGACATGTTGTAACAAACGTCATTTTCGGTATACCCCTTACGGCTATAGTATTAATACCTTTACTTTTTTATAACTGGTTGGTATGGTTCAGAGATCAGCAATGATTATAATCGAATTATACTCATAATTTCCGACAAATGCAGCATGAGCATTTCATACATGTATACAGTTCATTTTACGTATTAACAACATTCACATATTATCCAAGTTTAATCAAACAAGATTTAAATAAGAATTCAAAGTGTAATCTACTTAGAGAACAGAAGAATCTATTGATTAACTAATAAATTTTTTATTTAAAGGAATTTGTTTCCTACAATCATGGACATTATAGCCGATTAAGATAAGTTTCTAACCCGGACATGAATATCAAGATGTAATTTTTATATGATTTCTATAAGGATATACATTATCGTTATTAACAACAAAAGAAAACAAATAAAATATCAGCAGATGGTGTGGTGTTGGCTTTATTCTCTTCACAGATAAGCAATAAGTATCCAAAAAGATGAGTACAATCGATTCATAATCATAATTTTTGATACTTATACGCACTCATACTTTTTTTAATATCATGGAACCTCTACTCATATTCAAAGTTTGCAGTACTCACCATATTCATACTTAACAACACGAATGGTGTTGCTGATTTCGACTCTCCATAACTCAACATATACACGAAGCACAAATTAAGTACGAACACTAAAATACTCACTACTACAAAGTTGTCTGTTTGTTTTGCTTGTTGCACTGTCTTTTTTGCTTATGTGTATTTTCTATTTTTTTGTAAATGCAACAACAACTAAGACTGTAAACTATATAAATTATAAATTTTTGAGTGACTCGAATCATTTATAAGTATTATAAGTATTTTTCTAAAGTTATCAATCTAAATGAGTAGACTTATGAATCAAACATATTTCGAATGGTATGAGTTTGATATCAACGTTGTACACATACACATTGCAACCTGTACTTATAAATTAACGTTGCAGTGCGTATGAATGAATCAGAGTACATATTTCAATTTTAATATTGTGGACTCACTTATATTCAAAATTTCATGAGTGCTTATGAGTAGCGAAAAACGATTCATTGCTGATCTCTGGTATGCTTGTGCATAATCACAAGGTCTATTGTTTTATATGAATCTGGTTTTAAGGTTCAAATCAGTCGTTTAGTTTTGTACTTGTTTCTCTCTTACAGTCTTTCGTAGTTTACCTACTTATCTCCGTAGGTACATCTGTATGGGTAAAGAAGTTAATTTACCCAGTTAATGTCTTAAATCGGATTGCGGGGATAATTATTTTATGCTTCCACTTGCAAAGATTGTTGATTCCATTTTTACTCTGCTGTTCTTTCTCATTCACTCTTTTACCATTTATTACATTACATTCTCCTTTCGCCTCTTTTAACTTAACTAACGATTCTATACGTATGTATGTATGTATGTTACTGGTATGGTATTTGAATGTATTTATTTTAGAGGAAAAATACATACAAAATTATACTGAAATAATATTAAAAGGCCTTAAGAGAAACTCTAAATATTAATGAGAAAAACAAAAATTAGAAATAAGGACTTTGAAATATTAAAATGCTAACTGAGATGCTAGGTCGTAAGAAGCTTAGTCGCTTCTCACACCACTTATGTTGAGTGCGTTAATTGTATGCATGAGTGGCGGCACCTACAGTTTAAAGTCGACTCCGAACGACAGATTTTTTGAGAAACTTTTCGTGGCAATTTTATTTACTCTCAGAGTTTTTGAGAGAAATCTGCTGAGAGGAAGTCGCCGAAGAAATATTTTTTTCACATTTTTGTTTTTGATGTCTGACCCGGGGTTTGAACCGTGGCCTAACGTCTAATAAACCAACAAACTACCTACTAAACTACGACGACTGCATTAAAATGCTAAGTGCTAAGTGTTATTTGTGATTTGATGAATAACGCCAGTAAAACAAAATAATAGTTCAATGTCCAAATATCTCACGCATTAACATAAAAAAGTTTATGACCCTAATTTCGATCTGCGAAATAACAACGAAATCTAGAAATTTTTGATGCTTATGCCATAAAATTGATCATTAAGGATACCAGCTAAATCGAAGCAGTCTAGTTAGTATTCAAGGAATTCATCTACCATGAGTTCCTCATTTACGATTGAGTTTTTAAGCCGAAACTGTCACCAGTTTGAGCGTAAAAACGAAACACATTTCAACCGTATAGGATCATTCTACCGATGTTTTATAACTTCTTCATTTAAATGAAAATTAATCTGTAATACATCTGTAATTTCACAATGAGAATTTTAGTAAAGATGTCGAATAAGAAAATGGATTGTATGGTTTGGATTGGTTTGGTTTGTATAGCTATCTACGACATGGCATTATTGTATCGGAATATTGAAACGAATGCCGTTTTCTACCTTCGAAGTTAGTTAAGCAACGCCTAATGAATGGTATACCAGAAAATGTGAACATTTTTTCCACTTTTAAATCATAAAATAATATTTCAAAATTTGTTTTATTTTTTTTTTTATTTAATTATTGTATGCCATTGTATGCAAGCTTGTCAAATATTATTATTAATATTACATATTCATACTCTAGCATACAATTTATTTTATTTTATTTAATTTTTTTTTATTATACGGGAAAACTATGTATATTACCTAATGGGTTAGAGCTCTTATTCAGTTACAAAATTAGTGAACAGCAAATGTGAATAATTTTTTTTATTTAGAATGAAATAATTTACAGGAATTTTTTTAAATAAATTACTGCTGTTTATTGGTCATCCCAAGTTGAAGCTTGAATTTTAATTTTGCTTTTAAATACAAATCATAATAAAAAAAAATAGAAAACATTAACGGAGGCTAAAGAATTTTGGTTTCTATTTTCAAACGTTGAAGAAAAAACATTACGAAAAAAATAATCAATTCCTTCACTTAGACATGGTTACTTTACTTTACTTTACACATTGCCTCGATTACTACATCCTTTGTATTTCTTTTATTTTTTTAATTTAAGGCCGGGTTTTTTCTTTGTCTTCCCTGCCATTAGAACAACGTTACTTTCCTAAACATCTTCCGGCTCTTAAATAACGTGAGGAATACCATTTTATGATTGACTTCATTAACTAAAAAACGAACAAAAAAAAATATCCACCGACAGACATATATACAGACTATGACGTTTTGGCAAGACGACTTTTCAGCCAACATTGAGCATTCAACAGCCCACGACCATTATTACATTCTTATCAGCCTATCTCAAGTTCAAATTCTCTTTCTTCCCACCAATTCAAGCTCTGCTCGTTTATAGATTTTCTTTCAAACTAAGTTTTTTTTTTACACCTAAAAATTGTGGTCGGCCAAAAACAAAAACACAGAAAACGAACATCATCAGAATTTGTGGGCGGATTTATTTTCATGTTTTACTTTTTCATTTTTTTTTTCTTCATCATCTCCGTTTCCATTTTGCGGCATTAGAATGAAAATTTTTACATCATTAATCATTAATATTGGTTTGGTTGGTTGGTAAATATTAAATAACGGGAAGCTGTCATACCAAAATCGGAATTTTCTTACATTATTTTTCACATTAAATTCAAAGACTGTTAAATTCTTTAATTACTATATGGAGACTTTAAAAACATACCTCTTTCGTGAAACTCAAGGTAGTAAAAGGATATGAATAAGAATGTAATTCCACTATATTGCCCACACAACAATCGAGACAATAAATTCTGAAAAGCCTTGCATAGATACATACATATTAACATAATTGGTCATTACAACCCTTCAATCAGGATTACGACTTAGTTTCTAATACCACTTATGTTGTGTGTGTTAATTTTATACATGAGTGGCGGGACCAACAGTTTAAAGTCGACTCCGAACGACAGATTTTTGATAAACATTTCATGGCAACTTTATTTGCTCTCAGAGTTTTTGCCAGAAATCTGAAGAGAGGAAGCCGCCGAAGAAATATTTTTTTCATATTTTCGTTTTGATGTCTGACCTGGGGTTTGATCAGAGGCCTCACGTCGCCTTATTGTTCAGTTCAATTCGGCATGTGAGAAATAAGTACTGAAAAAAAAATCATAGAGAGAAAATGAAGCTGAAACGGCCATACCCAGGAGAATCACAAAAATGGACCCAATGTAAAATCCCCATAGACACCGGCACGCTCGCGATATTACAAGGAATAGAACAGTGTCATAATAACAACAGTAATCCGTATAAAATAGAAATGTTTGTGGAAGCCGTACCATTTACCACTAAAAGGCCTAATGGAGAAAAAATAAACCTATGAAACTTAAAATATAACATGACGTCTATAAAAAATATCGTAATTGAAGCACAAAACAGAAGCATAGGCATTTATGTCATTTGAAAATGGATTTAACGTCGCACCCTATTTACATACATACAAATGTATGTACATACATATGTATACTAAAACATTGAAAGGTATTTTAATGGGTTCTTTACAGCAAATACAATTAATTAATTACGCCGTATATCCATATGTACATATTCTAAATAGTTTCGTGAATATAAATTATTTTTAAATCTATGCGATACTTTTCACGTATCGCTCGTTCACTTCAATAGTATCGTAACTAAGAAAACTACAATTTTTTAATTAGAAATGTCGAATATGTCTGTAGAGACAGACACAGCAAATTCAAAAAATTTCAATTCAATTTGTAGGGGATATTTTACTCAATGTATGGAGGAAGCTTAAAATAATTCCAATATTAAAATGTTACACAGTACATATCAGAGATCAGCAATGAATCGATTTTTCAATACAAATAAGCACTCATGAGCACTCACTACAATGCTGATTTATAAGTACAGGTTGGAATGAGTATACGTACAACGTTGACATCAAACTCATACTATTCGAAATATGTTTGATTCATAAGCCTAATTATTTAGATTCATAACTTTAGAAAAATACTTAAAATATGTACTTATAAATGATTCGAGTGACTCGAATCATTCGACAAAATTTATAGTCTTAGTTATTGTTGCATTTAGAAAAAAAAAAAAAGAAAAAAGACACATAAGCAAACAAGACAGAGAAGCAAGCAGAGCAAACACACAACCTTATAGTAGGTATTTTAGTGTTCGAACGTGAATCATACTAATTTTGTAATTCGTGTATATCTTGAGTTATGGAGAGTCGAAATCAACAACATCATACGTGTTGTTAAGTATGAATATGATAAGTACTTCAAACTTTGTATCAGGAATTATGAGTATGATTCGATTCTACTCATCTTTTTGAAAACTCATTGCTGATCACTGGTAAATGTGTTCTGAATCTACTGGGATATTTATACAATACGAACACATTTTTTTTCTCGCCGAGGAGGGGTAAATGTACCTAACCGGAACTACGGTGGTATTGCTTCGGAGTGCAGTCCTTTTGGCTCTTTGGCCCCTGCGTGTTCATATCCGAGGCCGGATTGCGTGTCGAACGTTGAGGAGACATCTAAGTGTCTCCACTATTCCTTTCGTCCGGGTCACTGTGTCGAATTTTTGTTTGACATGTGTGCAAGTATCATCTATGCCGGCGTGCCGACAATGTTAGTGGCCGTGATCGTTCCAACTATTGACGTCAGTTCAGAGCGATAGCTCTGCCAGTGTTCACATTCGAAAATAGAGTTCTCTGCATCATCAATTACTTCCTCCTCTAAGAAAGGGCAATAAGGCAAGGCGCTCTTGCCTGATATTCTATAAAGATTTAAATCCTTTTGTGAATTTCGAGCACGAATTGATGAGACAAGTCCAGACCAAATTGGTGTATTTCAAAGTATTTTTGTTATCAATGCTCATGTAGGGTACAAAAATGCATTTGCATTTAAATTAGAAAGAAAAAACAAACAAACAAAAAGAAAATAAGTTTACAATGTCAGCGCTAGAAAATTATATCCGGATAATAGAATTGCATACACATGTATATATGCAACTGGAAATCTATTACAGTTGCAAAAGTCAGCACAAACAAAACAGACGTCGATTGCTTTGGGATTAGCAAAATGCTATTATTACGATTGATTTACCGAGAATTGGTGGTATTTAATAAATCTTTTGAAGGAGGTACGTTTACCATTAAATATACTTTTAAACAATCTTTTATTTCTAATTGTTTTCCTTTTAAGATAAACGTATTAATTCCTATCCATTAACGAGTAAACTTTGGCTTATCCTAACAATTATCATTCTCTATGGGTTGACAGCTCTCAAATGGGGTCCAAAGTTTATGGCTAAACGAAAGCCATTCAAAATTGATGGCATAATGCAAGTTTACAATGTAATGCAAATATTATTGAATGGATATGGGTTGTTTCTAGGTTTGAAAAATGTATTTTCTCGAGATGATTTCAAACTAATCTGTCAGGAATATGATCCTACGGACACGAGTCCTGCAACAATGGGTTTACTGGTACCATCACTAATATATTATTATTTGAAATATTTCGATTTACTTGATACGGTAATTGCATTAAATTGTTTCCTACCATTGACAGCATAATTTAATTTTAAATTTACTTCTTTGTTTAGATTTTCTTTTTGGCACGCAAAAAATTCAATCAAATAACGTTTCTTCATGTCTACCACCATTCGGCAATGATACTAGGTGTATATCTGTATGCCACATTCGTGTACGGTGAGATAATATTTATATTGTTATTAAAAAAAAAAAAAAATTTAATTAATTTTGTGTATCCTGTATGTATCGTTTTTACAGCCAGTCATTTTATAAGCATTGGCATCATAAATGGTTTCGTTCATGTGATTATGTACGGCTATTACTTCTTGGCTGCTGCAAAACTGAATATTAACTTGGAACCCTTTAAACGATCTCTAACACTGATGCAATTGCTGCAATTTGTCCTTATAGCTATACACTCCGCAATACCGCTGTTCATCAAGGGATGCAATCTACCGAAAATATTTTTAATGCTAACATTACTGCAGAGCTTTTACATGATTGCGCTCTTTTCACATTTCTACTATAAAGCGTACATTTTGAAAGATCGTAAAAGACAAAAGACAAGTAAAATCGAATCAATTCAAAAGAAATCGATGTGAGACTAATATGATTATAAAATAAGTTTTTATTATTTTTAAAATTGGCGATCATATTTTATTTTAAATTAATTTAAAATTATTAAATTTATGGAGCAAATTTGAACTTTGAAAATGACGATTCATGATCTATAGTGTTAAGTTAGAAGCGAATAAAAATTGTAAAGAAATTATGGAGCCCATATCACATGACTAAGTTGTTGTTTCTTAGACCAGACCTTAACCATATCTGTAGTGTGATAATTTTCAGTCATTGTGTTGCTAAAAAAAATTACTTTTTTACAATCGCAAACCCTTATGGAGGCAACAATATGAATCATTGTCAGTTTCCCATAGAGGGTTTGAGGCCTTGCGTTTGAGTTGTTACTTCGATTTCGGTCTCAATTGTTTGTTTGATATCGATTAATTGCAGTTGCGTCAGGTCAAACAGATATTAAAGTATACTTATAGAATGTATTAAAAACATTCTCTAACGATTACTCAATGCATTCCAATCTTCAAGCGTCCAAATTTCATGTACAGCAGCAAAATATTCTCAGATACACGTGCGTTTGTTTGGTCCGTATAGGTTCTTTTTCTCTTCTGTTGCATTGATTTTTAAGAGTGACCGTACAAGTGGACCAATTTTGTAGCCCACTGTCGATGGATTGTCTTTAAGTCTAGACTACGAGCACTTTATTAAATCAATGCAATATTATTGCAAATATAGACATATGAATTCATTATAATGATTAGCGACAGACTATGTACATATGTATGTGACTGTCGCTATGATTTCTACTATGTACACTTAATTCAGTCCGATTTAAATTGTTATACAATATTACAGTGTATTATTGAAAACGAAAAACTGAAAGAAAAAAAAAGAAAAGAAACAAAACCATGAGGTGAGTTTTAAACAAAATGGTTTGGTAAGAGGGGAAGTGTAAAGAAATTTACAAAACTTTAGATTTAGTTTGTATGTAAATGAATGTGCTCTACTCTATATGTACATATAATTCATTTTAGTTGTTTTAGTGTTGTTTAGATTTTTATATTTAAAAACATTGTTGGTTATGCTAAATTTATTAATACGTATAGTATTTGTTTTCTTCGCAATAATTCACAATAATTTTATATTCAATTTTCTAAATATGTAATAATTTATGAATTAATTAATTTCCTGATTTTCGATTGATTTGTTTCAAAGTACATATGTAAGTTTCATTTGAAAAACTTACATACATACAGACATAATTGGTCATTACAACCCTTCAGTGAGGATTACGACCAAGCTTCTCACACAACCTATGTTGTGCGTGTTATTTTTCAAACATTAGTGGCGGGGCTTACTGCTTTAAAGTCGACTCCGAACAACAGATTTTTGAGAAACATTTCATGGCAATTTTATTTGCTCTCAGAGTTTTTACCAGAAATCTGCTAAGAGGTAGTCGCCAAAGAAATATTTCTTCATATTTTCGTTTTGATGTCTGACCTGGGGTTTGATCTGAGGCCTCACGTCTAATAAGCCAGCACACTACTTCCTAGACTACGGCGACTTTGTTTACACAAGTAAATCTAAGCCAATGAATGAATTTAAAAGTATTGTCTTATTACACATACCATCCCATGGTAATGTAGGGTAAAAAAAAAAACACTTTTCAATGGCAACTAAGAAACTATTTTCGCATAATAACGCAAATATTTGTTTATGAAAGAGTCTATTCATTATTATTAAATAAATTAATAATTAACAGTTGCAAAGCTTAACTCAAACAGCACAGACGTCGATCGTTCAATAAAATTCTGAGAATTCAGAGTGTCCGAATAATATTGTAAACGTATTGGCAAAATGCTATTGTTACGATTGATTTACCGAGAATTGGTGGCCATTAATAAATCTTTTGAAGGAGGTACGTTTATTATAAAGATTTCTAATACTTTTAAACAATTTTTTATTTTAAAATTTTTCCTTTTAAGATGAACGTTTTAGTTCCTATCCATTTACGAGAAACACGTTGCTTGTGTTAGCAATTATCATTCTCTATGCATTGACAGCTCTCAAATGGGGTCCAAAGTTTATGGCTAAACGTAAGCCATTCAAAGTCGATGGCATAATGCAAGTTTACAATATTATGCAAATATTATTGAATGGATACGCTCTCGTTATAACATTGAGAAACATATTTTCTCGAGATGACTTTAAACTAATCTGCCAGGAATACGATCCTACGGATACGAGACCTGTAACGATGGATTTATTGGTACCATCAGTAATATATTATTATTTGAAATATTTGGATTTATTTGATACGGTAATTGCATTAAATTGTTTCCTTGCATTTTCAGTACAATTTAATTTTAAATTTACTTCTTTGTTTAGATTTTCTTTTTGGCACGCAAAAAATTCAATCAAATAACGTTTCTTCATGTGTACCACCATACAGTGATGATAGCAGCTGCCTATACGTATATAACATTTCTGTTTGGTAAGAAATAATTCACTAAATGATTACAAAAAACATTGTACATTTTTATCTGTCTTGTATCGCTTGCCACAATAGCCACTCATTTCTCATATACAGGCGTACTAAACGTTTTCGTTCATGTGATTATGTACGTGTATTACTTCTTGGCTGCTGCAAAACTGAATATTAATTTGGAACCCTTTAAACGAACTCTAACACTCCTGCAATTGCTGCAATTTGTCCTTATAGCTATACACTCCGCAATACCGCTGTTCATCAACGATTGCAATCTGCCGAAAATATTTCTTATGGCAACAGTAGCGGAAAGCCTTTGTATGATTGCGCTCTTTTCACACTTTTACTATAAAGCGTATATTTTGAAAAATCGTGAAAGGCAGAAGACAAGTCAAATCAAATCGATGTGATACTAAACGATCTGTAAAATACATTTTAATTTCTGAAATTTGGCGATTATGCTTTATTTTAAATTATATTAAATTGAAATAGTTAATACTATGATTCAAATTAAATTTAAACATATAAATGAGGGAGAAATGAATAAAATGGATAATAATTTCTAAAATATATCAATTTTGTAAGTTCAGTACGAAGCAGACATCATATGTGTGGCATAAATTACAAAACAATTGAATGCCATTGAGAAAAGGAGTTTCTATATGTCGGGGGAAAAAATCATTTCCTTTTCGGGTATTTGCAAACTTTTGTTCGGGAAAATTCCAATCGAAGAGCACAATTAACTCTCCACCTTCCAACTAAAAGGTGGTGAATAAAGCTAAGTCAATGTTGCAAGAACCAATAACCTAACAGCAGAGATCTTCAGTGGATAGTGTAGTGATGGTGATCACTACGAATATACAATCATTGGCTGCAAATAACTTTAACTGTGGAGCCGTATAAACTATGTTTACCATGAGTAAGAACATAAGTAAAAACAATAATTTCTGACACAATATGTAGATAAAAGTGAACACTGGGCATTTTAAGTTTGGAATTGTATAAATTCCGACATTGTCGTTGTTAAGCGCTGGTTAGGATATGTCAAGCGAATGTTTGAAAATTCGCCACTTTGAAAGATGTTACATAAAACCCAAGAAAAACCAAGTCGATAAGGTACTTCTGTAATCAAATTTGACTGATTTGAGATGTTCGGCTGTAAAACTAGCCAGCACTCCATCGAATACGAGCCAATGCTGTCAATGTGACAAATAGAATTCTACCACCTTGAATGATAAGTGGCTATTTGCTCTCAGGTGTAGGATTTCGATGCAAGAGTTCCCCGCTTATCCTCTAAGCATTTTTGAAGGTGCTTGTATCCGGGGAATACTGTAATCAATAATTTTCGTTGTGTTTCTTTTAAAACACGTATAATATTTTAGTAGACCGCAAGAAAGTAGACGTGATATTTTGTATGTATTTATGGCCCGTACATGTGTATGTACATGCCTGAACACGTTTCATAATTGACTGAATGAAATGTCGTAAAAAAGCAAATTTTTCATTCGATTTACATAAGAACACCTCAAAAGTTATTGAACTTATATATCATATATGTATACATATCTACATAAGTAGGTATGAATGCGTGTATATGAAAAAATTTCTAGGAATTGAACGAATAAATTAATGCTTTTAAATCAGTACAGAGTCAAAACGAAACGTAGTATTTTAATTATCAAATGTCTTCTTCATTTTCGTTATTTAAAGACTGAAAGTGAAATTTGAAAAAAAAAAAAAAATTGTAATATTAATTAATTAATTCATTATTTAATTTATTTTATATCGAATTTAATTGTTATCTCATTTACATACATACATTTGTAAAATGTATTAATTTTCAATACAGATTCACAATAAATGATGGCACTGCGCGTTGGGGATTGAAAATTGAGTGACTGGAATTAAATTAAATTAAACATTTATTCGGATTGAACGAATTAATTCTAGTCTACTGATGTCTTATTACCCGCGGCTGCGACGTAAACGATTCAACCGTAAGCTCCGATTATGACAAATTTTTCCTAAAATTTTTCTAACATTTGGTAAGACAGGCCTTTTAAACAGACGCACCGACCTCACAAATCCTAACAAAAAGTTGAATAATATTGACGGCAGTTTGAAGAAATTAGGTCAAATGCTTAAAAATCTCGCCCTTCAATATACAACTTTTGGACTGCCTGCAGCAGTTGATGTACACATTTAGCCAAAAGTAAGCTTTGTTGCTGAAAATAATTTCTTGATGGAGACACAACATATTTTTTGGATAACAAAATTCAATGATTGCAAAGTCATGCGAAACTTTACTGAGCATTTTTGACTTCACTACGTATCACAATTTTTTTCTCATATTGAAAATAAGAACCCCCGATATATTCTCCATCTTCAGAGGGAATTGATCAATGAAAAATAGGGATATCACTGAAACTGGTCATAGTTCTTTAAAATATTATTACCGATCTAATTGGACTTCATATGAATTTCATAACTCCAATGGGCTTGACTAAAGTTCGTTGTTCGTAATTTGTTATCATAAACAACCCAAAATACTAAAATACAAACGAATGATTAACTGTTAGATTTCTGATTATTTGTAGTATTTCGAAATGTATTTAAATTCACATAATTTTGATTTGCTATTTAATATAACCTATGTAGATTGAATTTTAATGTAACGCCAATGCCGATGAACTCAAATACCCTCTACATAAAAGACATGAATTGGACAACGACCACTTTAATTCATTAAGGTTGTACTCTGTATTGTACAAACTTTTCGAAAATTATAAAAAAATAATTTATTTTATTTCGTTACATGTTTTTATACGTATTTTTATGTCATGATGTATCAAGTATTCCTTAAACATTAAGTACGATTATGTCGATAATTTGTCGTCGAATCATATAGGAGCTAAAGGTTGTATAATTTTAATACGTCTTAATTGAATAGAGAATAACACATTCCCTTACAATTTACATTCGCATTTATAAATAAGCTCAGTTGCTATTGCGTGTCCACATGGACGTAAGTCCTTGGTTCAAACCCCAGGTCAGACTTCTAAACAAAAATATAAAAAAATATTTCTTCGACGACTTCCTCTCAGCAGATTTCTGGCAAAAGCTCTGGGAGTAAATAAAAATGCAATGAAAAGTTTCTCAAAAATCTGTTGTTTAAACAGTAGGTTTCGCCACTCATGTATAAAATGTACAACATACGTGGTGTGAGAAGCTAGGTCATAATCTTGACTGAAGGGTTGTAATGACCAATTATATCTGTATTACGTCGTTATAGGGTAAATAAAATGTAAACTCCATTGCAACTAACACTTAAAAAAGAAAACAAACAAACAAACATAAAAAATAAATGCAATTTCCATTGTTCTTATTTGAAATTCCTCATTTTAGAAAATTTGTTTTTTTTTTTATTTATTTAGCATTACAATTAAATGCAAATTATATTCGTAGATAAAAAATTTAGGCACCAAAATACAATGAAAAAAAATTCATTTCAAGCGTAAAAAAATAAAATACGACGCAGAAAAAATTCACTTCAAACAAGAGTGGCTCAGCAAACAGATCCTAGTTTCGCCTTTACTTCTGTAAAGAAAGTAAGCAACGGAAGAAACAAAGAAAATTTTTGAATTTATTTCTATGTGTGGCTGTGGAACTGCTCATTTCTTTCCATTCTCTACTGTTCTATTGTGTTGTGTTATGTTCGTGTTCATTTCATTACATTTCATTTTTCTTAAGCCTTGTAACGAATATTAAATTTATTTAAATTCGAAAATAAAAAGGCGTAAAACGCAAAAGATAAAGTAAGAAGAAAACGAAGAAGAAGAAGAAGAAGAATAAGATATACTATAAATAAATTTAATAAAAATAAGTAAATAAAGCGAAAGAAATAAATATAAAATAAAAGACAACAAAGGAGTGAGTGCCAGAGCCACAGATAAGGAGAAAAGTACTTTTATTTGTACACGTACAGCATAAATACTTAGTATTTGCCACATAAAAAGTGAAAAATATAAAAGAAAAGTGAATTAATAAACCAAAAATAAAAAATAAAAAACACACACACAAAATTAAGGTGAAATGTTTTTTATTGTGAAATATTTCTACTGTTTATTGGCAAACGTTTATGCGAAGCATGCAGGTGAGTTTGAATAATTTGGTAAATGTAAACGAAAAACGCTTACAAATTTATAACATATTTTACAATCTCACTCACTCACTGATGTTTTATTTAATTTTTGTTTTTCTTCCTTGTTTAACCACATTGACGTTCGTTCATCTACAGATCCCCGCACCAAAGATTTTCCGTTGGTGAATTCACCCGTACCCATGGTCCTGATTTTATGTACGTATTTGTCATTCGTTCTCCACTATGGACCGAAATGGATGAAAAATCGCCCGGCTTTTCAATTGAAATATATAATGCGTGTCTATAATGCCATACAAGTGATAGTCAACTTTGCCCTGCTAATCTATGTGAGTGTGGCCAATAATGTCCCATAATCCTTTTTTTGTTTTACGATTACCCTCTCGTTTATTCTCATTATATGATTAAATGGATACGAGTATGTAATGTGAACATATTCATTGCTGCTGCATTGACAGACAGTTTTTAAACATTTTAATTTGCTTAATGGATTTCTCGGTTTTTGTTTTTGTTTTATTTCTTTTTCAAATGTTCACTTTTTATCTTCTGTTTTTTGTTTTTTGTTTTCTGTTTTCTGTTATTTTATTTTGATTTAGGGCATACCAAATTCGTATGGCCATAAGAACTTCAGTTTCAGTTGTCAACCCGTTGACCCAACGAATACAGAACCATGGATGATGCACCTGATTTACGTAACGTACGGCTATTATCTAACAAAATACTTGGATCTCTTTGATACGGTTTGTAGACTGTGCTATTTAAATCATGATGCATTCACAATGAAATCATTGACAGAATATTCATACATTTCATATTTACGAGATAAGAACTTTGTGTTTTGGCGGTATTTGATTTGATATTTCTACAATCACAGTAAGCATAATTGTTTAGAAAAGTTAATAATTTACATTTATAAATGACGCTATTAAATGGTAAGAAACAAAAACAAAAATTAAATATTTTGAGGCATATCAAATGGGAACTTTAATAAGCATAAAGATTAGATACCACCCCGTTTATCTTTGCAAAAACGTGAGCTACGTTAGATTGGTGTTATGTACGTACACAAATACTTTATGTCTCTTGAATTTATCTGGAAATTTTATTTATTTATCCTTTAACTTTAATTGTTATTTTTTCATTTCGAAAATTCTTTTTTAAAGTAATCTTACTGTAGTGAATTACTGTGATATTTAATTTACCACATGCGGCGTTTTGTTTTAAAGACAGCCATGCATGACACGTACACACTCCCCATGACACAAACACTTAATTGCACTCATTTACTCTTCTTTTATTTTTCATATTGAAATTGTTTTTCTTTTACTATGTTTTTCTTTCTAATTAACTACGCTTTTGTGTAAAAACCTGTTCTATTTTTGAAGATTTTTATAGTGCTGCGTAAGAAGAACCAACAAATAAGTTTTCTTCATCTTTATCATCATGCTGGAATGGTGTTTGCAGTTTATGTGTTTATGACGTTTATGCCAGGTAATGTTTCCTTCACAAAAGAATCTGAAAATATATTTGTATAAATGTTGGCAATAATTTCATTTATTACCGGAACTTTCTGTTTTAAAGTTTTCGTCATTAATTTTCTTAAAATTTTACAGGAAGTCATTCTACCATGCTGGGAGTTGTAAATCTTTTCGTACACACTGTCATGTATTCGTATTATTTCGTCACATCACTAAAGAAGATTAAGGAGACGCTGTGGTGGAAACGTCACATCACACAATTGCAATTGCTTCAGTTCGGCTATTTGGCCATACACTTTATGCAAGTGATCGTAAAGAACACGTGTGACCATCCGAGCATAATCACATTTGTAGGCTTTATACAGAATCTCTTTATGTTTGCAATGTTTTCAGAATTCTATTATAGGGCCTACATTAAGAAACCTCAAACAACTGTCAACCAGCAGTCCAAGCAGCATCAAAGTGTCGACAAAGATGGTTTGAAATCGAACTAACTGAACGAATCATCTGTATCGAAATGTATTCTTAATTTTTTCTTATTTTTTTTTTTTTTTTTTTTTTTATTTGCAACACACAACATCTAATAATTTATAAATAAAAACAAAGTATATTTGTGTATGAGTGTTTTGTTTATTTTTCATATCCTTAATATACAATACAGAGTAAGAAAATATTCTAATTTATTTTAATTATTATAACGACAAATACATATTATTTAATGTTTTTTTTTCTTCTTCTTCTTTTTATTAATTTTTAAATTAATTTTAAATTTTACTTTTAACTAGGATGCTATAAATTGCTTGTGAAAGCAATACCGATATGTTTATATTTGTCTTTCATCTTCTTTCATCTTTTTTGCGGAGGTCAATGGAGTAGTAAGTGAGCAGAAGCTTGTGATTAAATCAGATGTCTGTTACACTTACAGTTACAATATTCAAAGGCATACATACACATACATCACTTATGCTGTATGTGTTAATATTATACATGACTGGATGGACAATTCCACTAATTTTTGCAACATTTAATGGAAACATTTGCAGTCAATTGATTACAAATTAAACACCAGACTGCTTTGTTTAGTAATATTAATATTAAAAACATTAATAAGTGTGCTTGTAAAATAATTCCATAAAAATTAATAGTTCAAGTTTCGTTTGTCTTTTTCTCACTCCGGTGGAGAATATATAGAAATCGATGTGAGGTTAAAATGTAATTAAATGCATATCGATGGCTTAATATAGAAAGGTCGTATCTTATATTTTCAGTACTTTACAGGAGAAGGAAAAAACTTAATAAAATCTAAAACAAAAATGTTATGTTATGTTTCCTTTAATTACTATAAATCAACTATTCGTCAACATAGGAATCTGAATTTTTCAGAGGATGTGTATGGGGGTTTTGTCTACCAGAATATGTAAAAACCACGATTTAAAAAAAAAAAGAGATACGGCCTTTCTATATTAAGCCATCGATATATAGATATATTACGTAAATACTGAACTTGAAAATCTAATACATATTTAGTAAATTAAATTTTTTGAATTTAAATTTTTCATTCTTCCATTAATTTAAACTGAAAGCCACTGAATTGTCGTTATATGAGTGCTTATTCATTTGTTTCAATTGCAATTGAAATGAACTTTAACCGAAGGCCTTAAATATTCCAGCATTTTGTCGATTTTAATTTAAACGAACGATTTGAATTTAAAATTCATAAAACAAATCAAAAAAAATTACGAATATAAAGATGTTCCCTGTTTATCACACTTAATAAACTACACAGTCAGAACGGTGACGTGGTGTAGGCACAAATTTAGCAATTCAACTCATTAGTACGTGCTTTAAATAAGTGTACGAGGATTGTTTGAAATATTAACTGCCATTCCAATTTTTCTAACAGATAACTTCTCTATTTTATCAACTTCATTGCCAACCTTAAATATTTCGTATCTCTTCTCTTAGACAAAAAAAAAAGAGAAAAATAAATTATTCTCTAATATTTGCTAATGTTTCGAAATGTATTTAATTTTTAAACATACCTCGTATAATAATAACAGCAGCGGCTTAATAATCTTTCATTTTGCTACCACCTTGATTTTTTTAAGTCTATTTTTCAGTAATTTCTGATGAGGCCAAGTTTTGAGAGTTTTTTTATTTTGTTAGCTAAAATAGGAACTAAATATGCGGTAGCATCACGTAGTAAATGTTCTTCTAGCTGTAGAGTAAATTTTTGTAAATATTTGTTAGTTATTGTGGTGTTTGGTTTACTTTTCCATAAATTTTCAACTTGAATTTTGAATTTTACGTTTGATTTGGTACAATGAAATGAATCCAAGTATACATAAATTGAATAACATACAAAAGCTTATGCTAATTTATTTATAAATATTTTAGCTCTTATGCAATTAAAGTAAATTACATAATTCTATTTATTTATTTATCTATTAACAAACACTTGTACACAAACACTTATACACCCATGCCGCAACAAACAAATAAATGTAATCGAAATAGGTAGAATAGAATAGTATTTTAAAACTACTCGCATTAAACAATTGCTAAATATTATTATTGCAGTCATCATCAGAACTCATCACCAGAACCCATTGTTTTTATAATTTGCATCATCATTAAATGAAAGTAGATTTGAAATCAAAAATCTTTAAATAATTATGCATGAGATTTAGTATGTGTGCAATGGTTATGAATACTGATGTGCAAATATTGATTATTTAAATCATTTCATATTAGTTTTATAAACTAAATATTCTGTGAAACATTCATTGTAAACAATAGACTTAAAATGTTCTTTGTCTCGTATTAAGAATGAAATCAAGCAAACAAGATGATTTTTGTAGGAATTGTTAGCAAATTATTGCAAAAAAATAAAGATTAAATGAAATGAAAAAAAAAATAAAATAGAAATAAAAATAACTTAAGTACTTATACATCAAATTATTCATATTAAATTCTTAGTACCCAGCTATGTTCTGATCTACAAATTCTTGAGATTTAATAAAGCTTGAAAAACATTCACTTCAAAGCATTTTTTACATTCAATGTATCTTTAAAAATACAACTTCGTTGTAATAGAATTTCTCTGAAAATATTATCTCGTCGTCGATGATGTCACTATTTTTATTAACCGAATTTATTTGATTTTGTGAAATATGTTTCTTACATTCGTCAAATTGTAAATAATAATAATAAATAACAACAACGGTTGGACTCATCCTAATCACAAAACGATTTTTTATTTACACTCAATTCACGACATTGAAACTCAATGTACATATATCGCTTTAAAATCAAGAACCGAATGCCCCTGTAGTCTGTAGTAGTCAGTTTTTTTACTATTAAAATAATAGAAGAAATCGGTAATTATTTATGTTTAAACTATCCTTTACATAAACGATCAATTCTGAAATATCAAATTTAACAAAGCATCCATTTATTCATTTGCAATCACTGGACTTACATATATAAAATATATTCATAGTTTATGATTCTTTGCATATAAACGCTACATCAAAGAGCAAAAAAAAAATCTTTTAACGTGGAACTATTTAGGCTTTTATTAACTGGATATTGTAATTGTAAGGTTTTTGGTTGAGACAGTCAGTGTACATTAGGGTATAACAAATATTAGCACATACATTTTACTTACATTCAATTGATTTGAATTCAATTAGTGTCAGCGCAATTATATAGTTTATAAATACTTTTGTCCCATCACTTTTTTCTACATATATAATAGTATACTCCGCAACAGTTAATTAAAAATTAAAATAGGCTGCAAATAACAATTTTAATTAGTTTAGTAAATATATAAATAAATATATAGGGCGTGTGTGTGAATAGTTATGTCCCGCACTGTCTTTTTTTTAACATTTAATGAGTAGTAAGCCAGACCACTAGCGTGAGGTCCTGGGTTCAATTCCCACCAGAGGCAATGGTCGATACGCCGAGCATATGGTCTAAGTTACTCAGCTCGTTATAATCACATATAACTCGGTATTATATTTTAATAAATAAAATGACTTGGAGGAGAAAAGACTGTTTGCGTGGTTTAAAAATCTGCTCATACCTAACGTATACTACAAGTTACTGTCTTAAACGTATTTTAATTTAATATTCTGAAGAAGAAATTTCTTATTTCTGGATGTAAACATAGAAGACCGGAGTATTAAAATTTAAATTTATAAATAAAAACAAAATTCAAATAGAATAAAGGAACGTACATGCAGAACACATTTATGGACACACACTCAACGAAAATATTATAAGTAGGATGAGTGTGCCAAGATTTCATTGCTGCTACCGTCCAAAAGTCTCAGCTTTATAGATTCATTTTTCAATACATATTTGCAAAGACCAGATGAGACAATTCTTAGAGCTATACTTGAGCAAAAAATAATTACTTGCAAATCGATACTCTTATAATTTCTCTACGGACTGTTTTTAATGGTATTTGTGAAAATCTAAAATCCAGTTACTGTATATGAATTTAGTTTTTGTACGATTCCAGTTTTTTTTTGTTCTTTTTTAAAGAGGGATTTGTTTTCGGTCTCCTGATCATTGTGATTATAATTTTATATTTAAAACTGAAAATGTATGTGTGTGCTCACATGTAAGTCGGGTATTATTTCATGTTCGTTTTTTTTTTTTTTTGTATGGCATAACGAACAACTATGGCAAAAAACAACAACTACAAAAGCCACACAGTAACATATCTAAATTTGTAGTTTTTAGTTGGTCGGTATGATTATACGATTGCTTTTTTTGTTTCCCCATTTCTAACATTGTCGGAATGTGTTGCTGAGCCTTTCTATAGAAATTTATTGTTTTACAAGACTTCAAAGAGAACACAACCAAAGAAAATTTACACTGAATAACATTTAGATAAAGCAACGAAAATAAGGACTAATCGGTCATTAAAACAACAAAGATGACTTTCGCATACCAGATGTGTTTAGCAGTTAAGGAAAAATTAAGCAAATTTTAAAAACTGCAGCAAGAATTACATTCTACAGTAACAATATATGTACTTCTGTTTAAACCTGTTTCTACGAGATATTTGCCAAGTGTTTCCAGGTGCTCAATTTATTTCATGTGGAATTTGAAACATATTCGTTATTCAATAAATCTGAAAATTGTTTTCCACAATTTTGCGTTTATCAGTGTAAACTGCTTCATGGAATTGTTTAAAGTCTATGTATACGTGTAAATATTATTAGAGTATCTGTGTGTACCTTTGGTTTTTTTTGTTATTTTTATGTTTATATGCCATTAGTATGGCTTAGTATTTACTAATACCATTATACCATCATTATAAATACAGACACTGACACAGACACATCCATATGTACATACGTGTATAAACATACATAAATACAGAGAAATTGAATATATGGACTCGCATATAAAATACGATATTATTTAGTCTACTTATGCTAAAACAATTGTAAACACAATCGAACATAGAATCCTCTTATGACGGCTTATACGAGTGTTCAAAGTCGTGGAGAAGGTCGTCATTAGAATCACAATGTAGCTACTGTAAGCGTGCTGGTGAACATAATGTCATATTTAAAAAGATAACCGGTTAACTTGATTAACAAAAAATCATTAAATAATTGAGTTTGAAGTGATTTTATTATACTTACGGCAGCAGACAATTTGATCACGTATAATTGAGTTGTTGGAAGAGACTAATATATACAAACTAGTTACAGAAGATAGTCATGTTGGAGTTAAACGTAACATATACTGTGTATGTAGGTGTAGGTGTAATTGTGTAACGATATACACTTACACATGTTCAACTAAGATTCATTGCATATACATACATACATAGATATATGAACTATATGGTAATGTATACAATACACACACACACATCGTTTGTTGGCCAAAATATATTGACCTAAACACACACAGTAACACATACTTACGTACACAAGTACACATATTGTATAATTCGTTTATACGAGTACATACATACTATATACTTGTATTTGGCCATTTTAATATTTTGTTTGTTTACTTGGTCAATCTTTCATTTACATAGAGACACATACGTACTACAGTGTGAGGTAAAAATACTGTATACCACTGCTGTAAATGAACGTTGGTTCCGCCATGCAACAATTCTATTGAATTACTATCCAACTGCTATCAAGTCTGGTATATTTTTCATGTTTTTGTTTATCCAACTGGTATTGATGAAACCGATCTCAATGGATATTCGAGAAGAAGCTGCAAAACATGTTCCCATACATTCTTTATTATTCAGTTTAAATTAAAGGAGTTTTGATAACGTCTCCAAAAAATGGCAATTAAAAGTATTTCAGTTGTGTTAGCATTTAAGTTCCACTGTATTTGTTGGTACGGAATACACAAACTCTTATACGCCCGCACGTAAATGAATGAATATTATTTGTTTATATTGTAAGCCCCTCTCCGTGCTTGCATCTGATCTGTGACTGTGTGTATATGTAGTGTAGAGAGGAAAATGTAAAATAATGCTGCATGTTTTCATTCACAATTCCGATATTTGTAATGTTCATGTCGTTGCTGTTGTTGTTGTTGTTGTTATTGTTATAGAAATTTCCTGTTTTCAGAGAACACATCCTATTTAATGTAAGTAAACACACATGAATTTGTATATGTGTATGTACTCTTATATATGTATGTACATACATAGTATATGCATACGTAATATACGCAGCAGTCAGTTGTCCACTGCATTTGAAAAGGTAATAATTTAAGTCATTGTTATTGTTGTTGTTGTTCTTGTTGATCTATTTCAATTGTTTAATTTCCTTAAATTATCAAATAATTTCAATAAATTTACAACTCAAATAACAAATAAAAGAAAGGCAAACATTTATTATATTCAGGATAAAAATTACTTCGTCAGACATAAGAGGAGTTTAATAGCTTTTAATACGGGTAATACGGGATAACATTGAGAAACATTTTTTTTTTGTAATAAATAGTTTGCAAAAGCTAATTATACTGTGCAACAAAAACAAAGCAAACACAGAAAATAAATAAAAGAAAAAGAGAAAAGAGCTTATAAGATGTATTCTTAATTAGCCAGTTGCATTTACTTTAAAATCAATAGACTTTCCATCATCTTAATTGTCAGATCGTATGGCTTAAGCATTCTAAAAAGCATTCAAAGCCAAACAATAGCTTTGGATATTATTGTTAAAACGTTTTAAAGTTAGTCAGCTTAGTTAAATTGAGTATAATCTTTACGCATATCAATTTGGATATTTACGTACATTATGGGCACTCATGAGTATTAAATTAAAATTAAATTTTCTTTACATACATGAATACAATACAGTTTGTAACGTATACTTGAGATTATAATAATGAACCACCCTAATATATGTACATACATATGTATGTATATACACTTAAAAATAAGTACTTAATGTAGTAAAGTGTGTTATTACATTGGTAAACACTGTTTAATACACGTATTAAATACTTTTCGATTAACTAATGCTCAAATTTACTTCCGCATTCACAGAATGAAGGGAGGGACGACGACGACGCTGTACCTGGTTTCAATTCAAATGTCGTTAATTTTCCATGTGACAAAGGCAAGGCAAAGTTGACTGCTTCCTGGATACGTTCGTTAGTCAAGCTGCTTTAATATTTTGAATTTTGGCTTTTGCTTCCTTAAACATCTCGGTTTACAATTTGTCTACAACAATTAGCTGTTCTTTGTCTAAGACCACGATAAATATTATTTCATCCGCTGGCTTAATTTACATTCGCCTCTTCTTCTCTCGCACTCACACAGGAAACGTGTTAAATTTTTTTCTATTTTTTTTAAAAATTAACATAAATTTTATACAAGAAACAAAAATGGGGGTAGTAAGTAAAGTAAAATTGAGAAACGAAAAATCTTTGTGGAAAATCATAAATAAAAAAGGTTTACTTTTTAAAACAATCTTTACATTCCTCCTCTCAACACACTGGCTTTATGTCGAAGAACTATGATGAGGAAGGGCTTTTGAAGCAGGTAACCTTAAAACAAAATTAAAAAAAAAGATTCTAAGAATAGCACAGTACAACACAGGGCAGCTCACGGCATTAGAATCACTCAGTATATATAGAGCAGCAGGTTATAAAGTGTATGTATATTAAGGAAAATCGAAACGAAAAAAAAAGAACACAATTTGGGAAAGAAGGATAAAAGCAAGGAGAGGAAGCAGCGACAAACGAAGAAAAAACCAATCACAGAGTGATGCCAAGTGAAAAATTATGTGTTTACCTGAAGGATATCAGAAGATCAAAAGCCTAATCGGATAAAATTGTGCACGTACTCATAAGAAACATGGGAAGCAACAACATTCCAAGCTGCTTGGTTGGAACTAAAGAAGAACACACCAGGTAGGTAGATGAGAAGCCAACGAATAGATTGATGGGCGGCATGGGCATTTACATATGCACAGTAAAGTAAAGAGATGGAGATTTCAGGTACGTAGCATGTATTTATATTAGATACACAAAACCTTATGCAAACAACACAACCTTGAAGCACTTTTTAGCTTAGCTATCACCTTGTCTTGTTATAATATTTTGTTTCGTTTTGCATTGCTTTCCTTTTTTCTTTTTTCGTTTTTTTTTTTTTTTTTTGAGCAGAATTTACATCAAATAGCTCCGAAGTTGAGGCAATGTAGGGAAGAGTGATATGAAATCAACAGTGGATTTGTTGTGTTGCATGTTAATTTGTATGTAATGAAGTATACGTACAAGTATATTGGTGTCGTTGAGTATTTGTATTGCGGGTGAGGGATTTACTTGAGCTGCTTTATTAAAGCGCACTACCTGTGCCATCAACTTAGACCGGGATTTGTAACGTCTAATGCTCAGAATTTTTTCATCATGTCTTAAAGAGCTGTTGAGAAATTTTGTTAAGCAGCATACAATGACAGACTCTATCTACTATTATTGAGTGTGTTACATCAAATGGCCAAGTATGTGAATGACTGAAATAAAACCTGAAATTCATATAATTTCCATTTACAAACATACATACATAAGGGTAAGCGGTATTATAATCATGGCCCAATACACAAACATACAGAGGAATATATCTCATTTAATTCTATTTATGGAACGTATAATACTCTCACCAACCAATGATGATCAGTAGAATCAGAGGAAAACAGTTTTCAGATTTGTTCTCCAAAATTCTGCTTCTTTTTATTCATTTAACTTCTTAAAATTAATTTATCTTACTGTAGCGTACATACATACATTTCCTTGAAAGTTATTTGAGGTATAATCCACTGCACAAAGAAAGATAAAGAAAATCGTTATTCAATAAAGGACGACTTGAAGCGAAAGTGGCAAAATAAATACGATATTTTTTTAACACAGTTGCTGCGTATGTGTTGTGTGTAAATATGTATTTAAATTTTTTCATTGCTCTATAGCATTTTATTTTTTTATTTCTAAAAAAATTTATTTAAGGAAATCACTTTCAACAAAATTTGCTACACACTTTATAATCTCATTTCGCATGTACTCAACTTCATCAAAAACGTTGAGCAGTTCCTTCCTATCACTGCCTCTAACACCAGCCAAATAATGCTAATAATGCTACCAATAAAAGTAATATGTCGATGGTCATTCAGTTTTTCCTGAGGTTAACTTATTGCATTTCAAGTAAATTCTTAACTTTATATATGCTTCTTTGACTCTGTATTTCTTTTAACACTTAAAAAATAAAATACAAACAAAGATTTACAAAATCTTTACAATAGCAAGGCTTTGTTTACTCTGAATTAAATTTAAACTACCAAACTGAGGAATTTGTCAGCTTCATATTAGTATACTTCTGAGGGCCTTTGTAAAATTTGTTCACACCAATTTCAAAATACGATACGGCACGATTATTTGATGGACAATATATTGTTACGAAAATAAAAAGTCTAGATAATGGTGTTTTGCTTTTACATCGCTTAACATTAAAATTGTAAACAAAAGCTACAAAAACAAAACAATTCAAGTAAACAAACCTGTTTACAAATTATGGTACTGTCTAATATAACAACAAACACCAGCATAAAAAAGGGTAAACAAGTAAACAAAAATATACCAACAACACTACAATAATGAATGTAAATAACGATGTTTACATTTGTAGAGATTTCGAGAAGGCGAATCATGAATATTCGTCTTCAAGAACATTCATCAGATTGTTTACTCTGCCATATAAAAGGCAAGGCAAAGCAGGCGATTGAGAGAGTTAGTGAAGTTAAGTTCGTGTTTTAAATATCGCCGTTACAAAGATCTGTCGAATAATTATCTAGTAATTATTATTGTTTATGCAAAGGGTATAAACAGAGGAATAACAAAAATGGCAATTGTTGTTGTTTACATAATGTTGTGAACAGTGGCACACAGAATAGCGAGAATAATAAAGAATTTTAATTAAAACCAAACACAAATTTATTTTTTATTTTATTTGCAATCTACGAGCTCATATTTTAAATGCTTTTAAAAGGTAAAAACGTAACAATATTGAAAGATTGGAATTTAAATAAAAATTGCAATACTCTGTCAAATATTAATCGAAAATCCTTACGATAATATATTCTTGCAAAAATTTTGTTACATTTTCATAGTCGTTAATGAATTCAATTGATAAGTTGAATAGCAAAACAGAAAAATGTACACTTTTCACTTTTTGTTTTAAATTTCAAATTCATGGATTACTTACATGATCAAATTAGAAACATAAAATGAAAAAATAAAAGAAATGTAAAGACATTAAGTAATTATTTTAGCACTTGATTAACTTGAGCAAATAAACTTCATTTGTTGTAACAAATTCAAGTGAAGTATATTAAAATTTAGTTTATTTTTACCGCGTATAAATTATAAAGCAGCATATATTTTAGTCATGTTTTTTTTTTTTGTTTTTTTTTGTGTGTTTCTGTTTCATTGTGTTAATTTGAGATCACATCTGCTTGTACAATTAGATTTAATTCAACTTAATTAAACTGAGAACCACAAATACAAGCAAAAATATTTAACAACGAAGAATCGGTATTAAAAACTCTACAAACACTCAGTCATCCAGGCGAAGGGAACTGCATGTAAAGGAAGAAACAGATTAAAGAAAATTAGAAAAAAAAGAAAAAAAAATAACTTGAAATGAAATAAAATTGGTAGTGAAAACAAGCAGGGACAACTATACAACACAAACACTTACATGTAGAGGAGTAAGGTTCACACAAACACACACTCACTCACGCTCTCTCTGGCATACATGATACATTGAAAACATATGCACATTCATACGAAAATACTGCAGCAAATTAAATTGCATTTGATACCGCAAAAATATAGCTCTCGAGGTTTTTGGCAAGGCAACATATGCTAAAAATGTAAAATTCCATCTCTAAAGAGCACAGAGAATTTGAAATATTAAAAATGCCGAAGAAAATAACAACGATAGACACAGACCACCACCACCACCAATGAGGAGAAAAAACTAAAGAATGGGAACATGGCGAGTAATTAAGAATCTTGAAAGGACTCAAGCAGATATTTGCTTAAATACCAATAAATTTGAAATTTTTTGGTTTTACGTTTCATTCCGTATCTGGTCCAAGTCAATATCGAATTACCACTCGTTCAATATTAACGAAATAAAAAATGCAAATGTATGTTGGGAACCAAAGAAAATAAATCATGTTCCTTTTTTTTTGTGCCACATTTTATTAAAAATTTGAGTTTGTTTACTTTCGATTGATTAGAAATCAAAATGTTAAGTAATGTGGTTTAAGATGAAATATATTTATATATGTACATATGTACATACATATGTATATAGAACAGTATTGACTTATAAATAAAAAGCTTTCTGAAATGGTCATACTTAATGAAGGTATTAATGATGTGTTTTTGGCCCTAATTTACTTTGTACACACTTAGATGCTTAAGATATGTACATACATGGTAGCACATGTCTACACATTACTTCGTTTATCACCAACTATTAGCCTCCGCTTTCTTTGCCTACGAAAATGCACTGTAAACGATACTTGGCAAAGACCGTATCAAAGCGTAAACAAATAGAATTCAAGTCAAAATTAAGTAAAGTAAACTACAGAACTCTGCCAGTATTATATGTACACATAAGTATACACAAGTGCATACATACATACATGTGCTCATATCTAGAGCTCTCAAAGATACAAATGTAACCCTAAAAAATTCGAATGGCAAAACATTCATACATAGTAAAGTGTATATCTTAACTGGATGTACATACATACGTACATATATACAATTAAATGCAAAGAAATATGATACCCACAGATATACATAGTTTGCTCACCCAAACACTTAAAAAAAATGCAGTTTTAACAACAACAAGTAGAAGACATAGCCACTCAAACATACATACATACATTTAAAGTTTTCTTCATTTTGGTAAACAAAAAAAAAATAAATAAAAAAAATTTAAGGAGTGTTTAGAAAAACGAAAGAGAAAATGTATTCAAAATTCTTCAATGTTTTTATAAAATTTTATACACACTCTCTACGTACATACATAGTATATTGTTGCATAAACAACTTTGTGTTTTACTCGTAACAAAATGGGTCAGTTCGTTACAAATTCAGAGCCACTCTCCATTTTGGGCTACGACATAGAAACCCTAAGTAAATAATTAAAACACAATTAAGTATCCTTTTCGTCCATATGCTGTATTTCTCTGTGTTTTTGTTTTTTGATTTTTTCCCAATTATTTTCTTCTTCTTCTTCTGGTTTCTCTTTCTAAAAAGGAAAAATAATACAAATTTTTTAAAACCACCCCAAGTATTGGTAAGAAAATTGTTGCCATGAAACCAATTAAAATAAGAATGGAAGCATGCACACACATACACCATATGTTTACGTATATGTACATACATACATATGTATGTATATACATAATTACTTATTAATTTTATTTCATACTCAGTTTTCATATTATACGCCATGATTAAAAGAAAAAGAGGCAAATAAAGAGAAAAAAGGAACATAATATTTATTCATTAATTAGTTTCCGTTTTCTATTCTTATTTGACATTAATTGCCATGTTCATGCAGCAAAAAGTGACACCGGACATGATATAATCATTTTCCTCGTGATTTTCGAATTTAAGCAGTTAGGAGTTTACAATCAATCAAATAATACCTCCAGTAAATTCCTCTGAACTTTGCTGTCCGGAACGAGAATGTCGCCAACAGAGAACACAATTGAAAGGCCATGTCTTGAGAAGTGTGGCAGGATCCAATGCTCATGCTCACAGAAGAAGTTATTTCTAGGCAAAAACAGATGCAGCTGCTACTATCGTTTTGGATCCTGCTATAATAGATCCCTAACATACATACACAATGTGCCAATGTATCTGCATTGTATGTTAGATTTTAATTTTAAAAAAATCATTATTTTAATAGTCAAGAATAGACTTCATAGATTTACAGTCTTAATATTGATCGGAATGCATTACACAATCGAAAATTAAATGTTTAAGCTGGTTTTGAATGCAAGACATTTTATATTGGGAATAACAATGGTCAAGTAACAGATACCTATGTACTTAACACGTTGACTGCCGTGGCAAATTTCAGAAAACTGGCCACGCAAGCCAACATTGATTTTTTGTTCTTTTTCCAGAAGCCATTTATCGATACTAGCACTGATATAATACGGTTTTATTCGTAGCTACACAAAAATGGCAGGTTTACTGAATACGAGATAACTCGTAGTTGGCAGCCTGGAAGGGAACGCAATCTACGAGCTATCTCGTAGTTGGCAGGCAACGTGTTAATTACTTAACAGAACATTTTAGAAAACCATTCAGAACATAAAATTGATTCGCCAGTTTTCTTTTCAGAGAGACTGTGTAGTTTATCCCGTTGTTTCGTTAAATCAGTTCTAGCGACTATTATTTCCTAATGCCTGCAGAAATATTTGAAATTATTTAGATCCATTGTCCGTTACATACATACATACATATATACATACATGATTTCATCTAATCTACACAGACTTGAAAAACGTACCACGTACGTATGATTTAAAATCTTGCATTCTGGTCGCACTTATCTGTCATATTCATTAATTGCATGGTATTTACAGGAGTCAATTCCCTTTTAGCTACTGCAAGACATAGTCTGTTTCCAATAAGTCGCTTAAAGTATCGAATGCAATAATTTCATAAGGCTTAATTGCTAAGCAACTATAAAATGTTAAGAGAATATCAACATCCGTACTCTTGTTCCTGCTATGCGTAAAGACATCGATAGCATTATCGCTGATGACAGATTTAAAGATTATAACCATTCTATTTAGAGATCCAACTCACTAAATTCTCGCAATACTGATTACACGGCCTTTGTAAGTTGCAATATTGCCTATTGTGATGCCTCACTTTTTCGGATAAATGTTATTCACGACTAAGATAGAACTTCTCCAGATCCATCCAATACACCACAATGCACAATGCTTTACAACGGGTACATAATGAATAAACGGGTAGAGATCACCATATACATAGATTAAAATCTGTAAATTTATACCTGTGAATACAAGCAGAGTGGAGCAAAGTATTTTCAAACGTACTCAGTTTCGGCCCGACTGCACTTGATTAGCAGTCTGTTGCATATCGTTTTTCTTTTTAAATAATTTGGTTGATCATCTTTATGAAATATTCCAGAATTATTATTTTTTTTTTTTAGTTTCACTTAAGAACATCGGAGTAAAACTTGTAAATCTCTGCTCAATGATTTTGTATATTTACTCCACGCATTTTAGTGGCATGCAGGTAACAAGTTTACCTAGAGATACAGCAAAATTATATTAATTCCACGTATATTACAAAATAGTTGCTCAAGTTAAGTAAACTTTCTTTTCCACTGGTTTACCTTCCATAATTTTAAGTTTCTTTAAAATGGGACGCAACCAACGAACGTATAAAGTTCACCGCATACAGTCATTAATCCATACACAAATGAATCTCAAACATCTTAAATGTCTATCTACTATATATGTATGTATATATGCATGCCCCATCTTATACGGTTTGTGGTTATAAAAGTTATAAAGTTTGTAACAAAAGCAACACTTACACACACCGGCAGCCGATAGTAACAACAAAAACGTAGCAACAGTAAGACCAACTAAAAAAGCCAAATGTTAAACCATGTTTCATGTATATTTATGGTCTACATTTGTGCGATTACCCATGATTCACACACACACTCTCTCAAACACACCCATTCATTCGTTTGTTCACTCGTTTCGTTCATTCGTTCCTTCATTCATTCATTCATTATTAACGCTGTGGTTGTGTCCGTTTACGTTTGCAGCGTAGATCTCCCCTACACGATTACAACTACTACTACAACTGTAATCTCAATCTCAATTGCCCCCAGACTCAGTTGGTTAAACGTTTCCAAAAAAAATCTTTTGACAAATTTCTTACATGGATTACAACAAAAAATATTAAAAAAAATATATTGGAATAGAAAAGAAAACAACGCAAACAGAATAAAGCAAGTTGAGGAAAACTATTTTGTAAACTAACTCTTGTAAAAAGTAATTTTTAATATTTCATTAAGGGTCGCAGCAATGCTTTACGAGTACGATGTTTATATTATACCAGTACCAGTACCATTACCAACACAATGACACATTCATATTCATACTGCCAACACACTTGGCTTTGCTGTTTGCAGACAAATTCCATTTTACAGTTGCTCTCTCTACAAGCGATGGATATAGAAAATTACTAAAATAACTACATACTCTGTAACGGGGGGTAGTATATTTTTCATTCGCCTAGCTGTTGCAAATGCTCGAGTAAGGCATTGTTCGTCATCTTCATCATTTGTGGTGCTCATTTCTTATTCAGTCCCTTTTTCTTGACTGCAAAAGCATTCCACTGTGTGTTTAGCAACAACAACAACATTTATTTTTTATATGTGTTGGTTATTGTTGACGTTGCCATTTTTGTTTTTCATGTGATGTGGTGATGATGATGATGATGATGATGATGATGATGATGATGATGATGTTGTGAATCCAGTGCGCCAGCGAAGGGGTATTACACAAATAATATTTTTAAGATGAAGACAAAACAAAGTGTAAACTTCTTTACAAAAATATTTAAGCGTTTATTTAAATCCAGTCAAATGAAGAATTTAGAAAAGCGTTTAATTTAGATGATCTGATCAGATTAATTTATATTTTATTTAAACACATCGATTTTGTACTGCATCTACACACGTTTTTGATGCAACATTTGAGGTAGTGTTAATATATATGTACTTCCAAAGGGTCATTTATCGGATTTTTTTTTCTTCCAACATAAATTTATTAAAACAAATTACACTTTGAATATGTTAAAGAAATGAAGTCTCAAAATATGGCGACCTTGATTGGAGGAGTTCGGAAACTCTGAAGGTAAAAATCGAAATCTATTAATGTAACATGTGTTACTGGCAATAACCTGAACTATGATATCAAATTAAAAAAATTACAAAATGGTGACGTTTTGCATTTTTTTCCTTATTTCGTCTATTTTCTTTCTACCTTTCTTTCTATCCCAGTGCGGAATTAAAGCACTCGTCTTAATAGCATTGTCCAAAAAATCGTAATCGCCAGGTCGAAAAAAGTGATTTCAAGAAAAACGTGTTTAAATTTCGTGTACGTGGACTTGTTGTACTATTTGGCGTTTTCTCATTCCTTTCATATCGTTTGAGGGAAAAGAAGATTTCTATCTTAATTCTATAGAATCTAAGCTAACGAACACCGTGAAAAAGACTGACTTTTTAAAAATTAGGAAGGATACTAACCCCTGAATAGACTTTTTTGTAATAAAAGGTACTACTGATTGCATTTTAAAAGAGAAAATCGATATCTGAAAATGAAAACGTTGAAAATGATGATCTTTTGTTCATAATTTATAGGAAGCAGCGAAACAAACTTCAATTTTGATGATACGATTCCAAGAAAGAACCATCAATTGTGACGATCAATTGTAATTGATCAATGTAATCTATAAAACGAAGTGTAAGTGTATTTTAATTTAAAGTTTTCATTGTAAAGCGATTCTCTGCCCTTGCATCTTATTAGAAAAGTATTATGCACTGTTGCATTCTAATAAATTTTTGAGTTTGCCATTAGAATATTTAAATAATTATGTTTTTACAGTTTTGTTGTCGTTATTTCGTAAAAGTGATACGATTTGCAAGTGATACTCTCTCTATCGGTTTTAACCAATTTCACAAATGATTTGAAAGCATTTAAATGGTTGGGAAAAAGCAAATGTACAAATACACAAACAGTTTAGAAATAAATGCATATGCTATTTCTCCTATTTTTTTCTTGATGTTTTTTTTTTGTTTCATTTTGAAGTACATGTTGCAATTGTTGGTAAAAGAAAAAAAGAAAAAGATTTTATTCTGTAATATATCGTATCATATTTCGTTCATTCTCATTGGAGATAATAAAAAGTTTTCTCATTAAGTTTGTCTGCTAAATTTCTGTTGAATGTTGATCTTCTTCTTCTTCTTTTAATGAGAAATACTTCATGTAAAGTTGCAAAAGGAACAAAGAAGCAAACAAAAAAAAAACCGAAAAAAGTAGAACTGATAGACCAAACTTGCAACATCTTCATATTGTTTCTGAATTCTTTGAATTCTTTGAATTTTATGTTTTTTGTTTCTTTCTCGATTTGTTTGGAAATTAAATCATAATTTAGAAAAGTTGAACACATTATAATAAAGCGTAATCAGTGCATTGTGGCAAACACACTTAAAGTTTAATTTTATTACGCTTCTGTGTGTGAAACTGTCAAATATTAGTTCAAATAAAGAAAAAGGCAAATTTGCATAAACTGTTAAAAATGATATTGCTAAACGAAGAAAAATTGAGACTCAATCTTAGCAAAAATGTATTGAAAAGTGGAATACATACCAATCTGTTGTTAACATTCCTGCAAAAAAAAAAAAAAAAAACGTGAAATAAAAATACATATATTCAATCAGAACTCACAGTAAAATGAAGAGAGACAAGTTGTCGTCGTCAATTTACATTTAAAATAAGACACCAGCTTGCAGAATGATATCATATCCCATGATAACGAAATAAACTTATTGTTAAAGGAGGGTAAATGCCTCTCATCTCTCAGTATCAGCAACAGCTAACTGCGTTTCTTATAACTGTCAATACATTTTTTAATGATACAATAACAAACAATAACGTTTGAAATAAATATTGACGCCAGACTAGACGAATATTGACCTGTATGAACTGTGTCAAATTCACTAATTATTATGATGATTATATTGGCTTTTTACGAAGCTTTTATAATTGTAATTCATTTTGATGAAAAAAAAAGAAAAATAAAGTATTTAACCCTTAAATCATTTTGAAAATATTGCATTGAATTTGTTTTACAAATAATTAAAAAATATATTTAATCACAGTTCAGGTTAAAACATATTAAAAAAAAAATAAAAAAAACAAAACTGTAATGCTTGTTTAATGACAGCGACATGCCAAGCGACTGAACTTAATCAAATTTAAGACTATCTGCAAATGTTTCATGGTTGTTTTATGTCATAGTTGTTGTATATGCATGTACATACGTCTATGTATCACGGCTATTTTTGTTTTTATTTATTTTAAGTTGCAACATTGCCCTGCGACCATTTTTACATGTGGCGGTATAAAAGTTGATTAACAATTTGTTTTGACCGTAGCATGGAACGTGGTTTTATATTCAATTTCATGTTTCTCATACCCCCCACCCACAAACCGACAAAGTGTAAACAATTTTTGAATCCATTCACTTTAAAATATTTTATAAAAATATTCTTTTTTTAAGTTACAAAAAATAAAATAAAATAAATAAATACTTAAATAAGAGTACGATACTGATGTTTGCTTAACATAATAATTCTTTAATAGTTTTACTTTTATAAACGTAATTTTAAAACGCATCTTGTGAGTGTTATAAGTTCCATTTTGTATCTTATCGTACAGACTTCTCTAAGTTCCAGTATTTTATAAATGTGAAGAAGACACGCGAATCTCGCCGTAGTCTAGTAGGTAAAGTATTGGCCAGGGTTCAAACCCCAAGACAGACATCAAAGCGAAAATATGAATAAACGTTTATTCGGCGACTTCCTCACAGTAGATTTCTGGCAAAAGCTCTGAGAGCAAATAAAATTGCACATGAAAAGATTCTTTAAAATTTGTCGTTCGAAGTCTACTTTAAACTGTAGATCCCGCCACTCGTGTATGAAATTAACACACACAACATAAGTGGTCGTAATCCTGACTGAAGGGTTGTAATGACCAATTATGTGTGTTATGTATACAAATGAAATAAAATAAAAATAATTTATATTTTCGTTTCTGGAAAGATGAATCGTTTATTCTATCACACATTCATTATAAATACATACATATATTGTTGTATGTATGGCATTATCAATATGTAATTCGTGCAAAAATGAAATTCGACAAACTTTATATACGTCTGTGTGTTTAAAATCAAACATTCTCTAATAGATGATGATAGTTTTTAATGAATGTCATAATATTTCTCATTTTTATGACAATGTTTGTTCTCGACAAACAAATATGTACATATTTATGTGTATATGTATATGCATAAGCGTAATTTAAAAACAAAAACAAAGAATAAAAATTTAAAAATTCTTCATGTACAATATGATGTATTGTTCTAATAGCAGGTGAATACTTTTATATAAATATTTGTATGTTTAAGTTTACCCGCTCTGAAAGGGTAATTAAATTGTGAAAATTGTCTACTTTTGCAGTAAATTTAGAAAATGTGAGTTTTATTCTGTTGCTCTATTCAATTGATTTGTAGTCGACATATGTATGTACATGCATTTATTTAAGTGTGATTATTTTCACACATCAAACATTTTTTCAAAATTTATTGTCAATTATCTCGTAAATATTGCAAAAGAATTTTACAAATATTTTCTGAATATTTCTGATATGAAAAGAATTTATTGTCACACAAGGCTGGACAAATCAAGCAAAAAATAATAATTTAAAATTACTGCGAATAAAATATTATGGGGAAGCATCTTAATGGACAAGTGTTTTGTACACAATTCTTTACACTAAAATAATTACAATAAAATAAACAGACGCATTTCAAGGCGATAATAAACAATGAAATATAATAACTTGAAGCGAAAACTTCGGAAAAGATATTAACAAGTCAATCATATACTATGAGCCGCTTTCCAATTAAAAACTTTCGAATTTCGAATACTAAAGTACATTGGACCGAGTAAAAATGATATATTTTGACTCGTCTGACTCGTCTCATTATTCTGAAACTCATTTGATGTGGAGAGAAAAAAGTAAAGAACTCGATCGAAAGAATTTATGTGAAATAGTTAAGTATAGTCGTGATAATACAATATTGTGGGCATGTGTATCGGCACCAAATGTGGGAAGTTTAGAATTTATTGAGAGAATAATAAATTAGGGAGAATATTTAAACATTCTGATGAACGAATTCAACAAAAGTTCGAAAGAACTTGCAACAAGTCGAGTAACCCAATCGTACTGCTGCGAACGCAAAGATGTGACTTGCCTACGAATTTCCTCACAATCTTAATACTCATCCACAAAGTCACGGTATGTCTTCAAAAAAGTATGTAAAGTATTACGAGTGAATGGCGCAAATATCAAGAGAAAACACGAAAAAAAACTGGTACATTCAATGCCAAGTAGGTAGTAGAGTACTTGACCTTAAGAGATATTCTACTAAATCTTAGACATAACACTTTAACACATTGTACTTTTGAATTTTAAATTGGAGGTTTTTTGGAGGTACCTACACTATTGCGGTGCAAGGCTTTCCTTATTTTTCTTTTGTTTTGTAGAAAATTTTAACATTTTTTGTTTTTATTATTATTAATTTCAATTCAATTCATGGTATTGTTAATACATAGTGGTGTACCTAGACTTTTTACTGTCCACTGTAAGCTCGCTGCATGTGTTGAAACTAAGTTTAGATTTTAAAATTAAAAATATTTTAATTGCAATGACTTTCTTTAGTTTCTGTTGTTATAATCATAAATTTTTAGTATTTTTAGTATTTCATATTAATTTATTGGGTACTTCATTAGTCCTATTTCGATTTCATATTCACCATAAGAAATTTAACTAAACTCTTTCGCTTTGAGTGAACATAAATAAAGAGCTGTGGTTGCAGGAATCCTTAAAAAATGAATTCCAAACATGTTGCGAAAACGAAATGGAAAAATACTTCTTTGGCAAATTAGTGTAATCGTTCCATTACCAAAAGGTCCAGGAAGTCAGCGTAATTAAAGTAAATTATAGTTTTAGAGAGTGAAAGAATGCAAAGAACGAAAGAACGAAATGTATAAAAAAAGCATTTCAATTCATTTGCTTCAACACTTTTTCAAGATAAACAGAATCTTTTGTTGTTTGTATAATTTCGCTTTTTTCCCTGTAAATTACGTTTTTTTTTTCTCTCTTTTCTAAATGTAACTTTTATTTCTGTTGTATTATTATGGAGTGGCCCTTATTAAGCTGGTTTTGCGTACACAGAGCAAGCGGGCAAAGTGAACAAAAGCAGAAAATGTGTGAAAAATTGTGAAATTGTGAAATTTGTTAACAGAGAGAAAAGAGAAGAGAAAAACGTAATAATAAAACAACAATTTTTGTTCATTTCCTTTAGTCAAGATTTGTTTGCACTTTTGTCGCATTAAAAACTAAGAAGAAAACGAATTTCATTTTTTCTCGTTTTTTTTATATTTTTCTTCTTCTTTTTACGCTATTTTCGTTGTGTTCTGTCATCAGTCGCCTTAATCTCATTTTCATTGTGCTGTTGAAATTTTGCTAAGGCTCCTTTCCCTCACTCACTCAGTCATTCATTCATTTACCCATTCAGTATTCATTCATTTGTTCATTCACCCACCTAAGTGTTGCTGTAGTTAATACATAAATATACATATACACTTTACGTATTGTATATAAGTATGTATCATAATGTGTACATATATTTCTTTCTTTTTTACTTTAGATTACCTTCTTAGTTCAAGTTTAAGTTCGCAATTTTCTTTAAGGAGATTAGCCTCTTCAACACTTCATTTATATGTATGTATGTGTATGGGTGTTTCCATTAGTGCGAATGATAAAATGTGAAAAGAACAAACAGAAACGAATTCTACATATACACATCTGCTCAAAATAATAGATACACCTTATTCTAAAATATTAAAGACACGTTAACTGTAAAAATACCTTCGAAAACACAGCGAGAACTATTTTTTATTATAGTTCCATCTGAATACATCTTTAAAACAAAAAATTTTACAAGTACATGCATTTATTTAAATATAAAAAGTGAAATTCCGGTGAATCCATAAAAATTGTTGCTCATAATAATAGATACACTTGACTTATTTATAATTTTTTTCATAGTAAATTAAATTTTTGAGTGATTTTTCATTGTGTTTATGTGAAACGGTAAGAATAATTTCATTTTTATATAAAATTACATAAATATCTAAAATTTTTTTAAAGAAAATAGAAGGGAATTATCATTGAACTGAAGGAGCCGGAAAAGTTGTTCAAACCATGAGGAATTACGGAAAATCATTGAGAGAGATGTCGAAGAACTTAGGAAGGTCCTCACACTTTGCGCAAAATTCATTTAGCGAAATAACATGGCAGAACCTCATGGCAGACCTAAGAAAACCAGCTCAGAAACAAAAAGACGGATAAACGTATTGGCAAAAAATTACCTCCCCAAATCCTATGATGCTATTTCGGCTTGGATTTTTATTGAAAATAGTCTAACAACATTTCGTCGTTGACTTTTGCAAGCGAATCTTCCCGGAAAACCTCGCTGGAAAATTTTTACTAATGGGTAAACCGAAGAGAGATTACAATATTAGAACAGATCAAACAGAAGATAGAGCAGATGGCGGAAAAAGTAATAAAAGATAATCTGAAGCAATGAAATAAAATTAAATTCGTTTGAACACGATGGCAAACTCGTTCAGAAATGAATTTATTTCGGTTTCATCACTCCCATATATTACATCGCCATATTTTCCGGACCATAGTAAATGCTCCTTAGCAAGTTGTAGTCTCTCTCCGGTTTACCCATTAGTAAAAATTTTCCAGCGAGGTTTTCTTGGAAGATTCGCTTGCAAAAGTCAACAACGAATTGTTGTTAGACTATTTTTAATAAAAATCCAAGCCGAAATAGCATCATAGGATTTGGGAAGGTAATTTTTTGCCAATACGTTTATCCGTCTTTTTGTTTCTGAGCTGGTTTTCTTAGGTCTGCCACGAGATTCTTCCATGTTATTTCGCTAAATGAATTTTGCGCAAAGTGTGAGGACCTTCCTAAGTTCTTCGACATCTCTCTCAATGATTTTCCGTAATTCCTCATGGTTTGAACAACTTTTCCGGCTCCTTCAGTTCAATGATAATTCCCTTCCATTTTCTTTAAAAAAATTTTAGATTTTTATGTAATTTTATATAAAAATGAAATTATTCTTACCGTTTCACATAAACACAATGAAAAACCACTCAAAAATTTAATTTACTATGAAAAAAATTATAAATAAGTCAAGTGTATCTATTATTATGAGCAACAATTTTTATGGATTCACCGGAATTTCACTTTTTATATTTAAATAAATGCATGTACTTGTAAAATTTTTTGTTTTAAAGATGTATTCAGATGGAACTATAATAAAAAATAGTTCTCGCTGTGTTTTCGAAGGTATATTTACAGTTAACGTGTCTTTAATATTTTAGAATAAGTTGTATCTATTATTTTGAGCATATGTGTACATACATATGTATGATTAGCGACAATGGCATTTGACTATATGACGTGTTTATTCGACTATGATGCCAACATAAAGGTTTAAATTTTAAACATTGTGTAGACATCAGACGTCAGCAATGAATCGTTTTTTAGCTACTCATAAGCACTCATGAAATTTTGAATATAAGTGAATCAACAGTATTGAAATTTAACTATGTACTCTGATTCATTCGTATTCACTACAAGGTTGACACACATATAAGTACAGGTTGCAATGAGTATGCATACAACGTTGACATCAAACTCATACCATTTGAAATATGTTTGATTCATAAGCCAACTAATTTAGATTTATAACTTTAGAAAGTCTTAGTTGTTGTTGCATTTACAAAATAAGAAAAAAGACACATAAGCCAAAATGATAGAGCAGTAAGCAGACCAAACACACAACCTTCTAGTAAGTATTTTAGTGTTCGTACGCGAATTATAGAGAGTCGAAATCAACGACATCATAGGTGTTGTTAAGTATGAACATGATGAGTACTTCGAACTTTGAATATGAGTAGTGATTCCAAGATATTAAAATAAATATGAATGCGTATAAGTATCAGAAATTATGACTATGATCCGATTCTAATCATCTTTTTGAATACTCATTGCTGGATTCTGGTGTACACATTAAGACCTTTTCGGGATTACCAAATGATAAATAAATATACATACTTATGTATGTACATATATGGTACATATAAGTATTAACGATTCTGTTAAAGTTCCAAGCTACTATAATTTGGTAGAGTTTCAATGTCTTTTTTAAGAGGATTATAAATTTATTACGCGATTATTATTCGTTCTCCATAAATGGAAATGGCCACTCAGCTTTTCACTTACTTTTACACTTTTTCTACAACAGAGTGTGAATTGTATGACCATGACGAGAGGATACTGTTTTATTTTAAATACTTTTTGTTGTAACAATGGTTTTTGTCTCGCCTTTTTCGCTTTTCGTTTCTTTTCTTTTCTTTTCTGTTTAATTTTGTTTTTGTTTCGCAAAAGTTCTTTTTTAGTTTTGTGACTCAATGATTTGATTTTGTTTAACTGCATGTAACGGACGGAAACGGAAACTAGTTTCTGCTAGTAAAATTTACAAGAGAGTTGATGAAGAATAAACCTTAATAATGACATTTCTTTTTGTCCATCTTTAAGTGTTATAAAATGAGCTGAGATTCTTGCACTTCTCAACGTGAACGTGAACGTGAACGACTGGTTGTATGTATGCTGCTAATGCAAGGACACGATCAATCTTTATAGTGAATGAAGCAAAGGAAAAACTTTTCTTCGATTAATATCCGCCATTATTGTGAAAAGGAGAAGAAAAGAAGAGTATTGTGAAGAAAGTAAAGAACAAGGCGAATATGTAATAAATATTTTCCTCGATGTAAGGATTTCTTTTGATTGTCATTGAAACTGTTGAGAACTTTTTGCAATAGTTCAGCAAATTAAGAATGAAAAATAGAAAGAAAACAAAGATGAAAATAGAGGATACGAGTTTGAATTTGAAAAATTATTATGTATGACAATATTTGTTTTTGTCTGTTCTTTTTTCTTTTCTCTGCTTTCTTTCTCTCGATTCATCAAAGATAAAGTTTTACATGCTTCATATGCTGGGGAGAAATATCGAGCGAGCGAGCATCTAAAACTTGTTTCCATTTTAGCATATCGAAGAATAATTTCTTCATAAACAAACCCTTCTCATATATGTATTCTTTCTTTGCAACTTAAAAACTTTATCTTCTGAAAATATCAAGAGCAAATATCTATTGTTTGCTGCTCTTTTAGGCATATGTTCGAGGACAAATTTTGAAAACAAAAAAATTTAAAAGTTTTACGATTTTAAAAACTCTTTTCTTTCTTGAATGTCATTTAAAACAAAAAGTAAAAACAAATCATATGTAAAAAACCTTTAATTTGTTTTCTAAACAAATACGGGCGTGTAAACTTTAAGACATAATTTAAATTATATTTTTATTTCCGAATCGTCTTTTCTTAAATTCTGAATACAATATGAAATCGAAAGAATACTTTCAAAGAATACTACTGGCGTAAAATATTAGGTGATATTCCTGAATAAATTGTTTCGTTTTGAAATATTGCAAACACACACTTTTTTTTTTGTTTTTTTTTTATTATTGAATAATGTTTGGTACCCTTCCCGTAAATTACTGCGTATTCGTTTGTATAATTCTGTTTACCGTACAATGTTTCAATTTTATTATTGTCTGTATGTATTGTTTACTTATTTTCATTCAGTTTATTTTTGTCAGCGTAACAATATACGCATACATATGTATTTATTTTTATAAAATGCGTAAAACTCGAAACAAAAACTAAATTCTCTCGAAATATATTTCAGGAAAATGAAAACATTTTCAAAGTTCTGCAAAATGTTAATGTCGAAATATTTTTTATGAACAAATGCTGTCATGCAGTAAAAAGCCGCAAGTCCGCGAGCCTTGAAATAATGAAATTTTATTGAATTTGAAAATGACACTAAAACCTTAAAACATACATTCTCAAATGAATGAAAATGAATGAAAGATGTAACAACATGCCATGAATTCGAAATAAAATATTCAAATATTGTATTTTGCTGTCAATAGCAGCCAGGCAGACGTATGCAAATTTGCCATCAAAAAAATATGGACCTCACCTGAATGTTGTACAAAAACACCAAAACACAGATACACGCGTATTCCTATCACTTACAAAATGTGCACAAATAAAAATTAAAAAAAAAACGAATGAAGATGAATTTTCGATTTGAACGAATTGAATGAATACTTACCTAATGTTGTGCTTTCGCTGAATTACAGCTGATGCTAATATTTTCATATTTGTCCAGCGGCTGCATGCATACATACATACATCCATGTGAACAGATTCATTTCATGTACCAATACGGCCCAGTTAAATGAACATACAGCCACTGCATATATTCGATCGATTGCATAGAAATTGCTGTCCAAACTGGAAAATCGAAATACATGTCCATGTTTGAAAACTAAACATTTACGAGATCCTGAAAGTTAACAGAAAATAAATTGTCGTAAGAAAAACAATTTCAGCTTTTTATGTTACAGCATGAATTTTAAACGCGTATAATCAAGTTGAGCACTCTCACGCACATACCCATACAAAAAGAAATGGACCGTAGGTAGTGAAACTATAATAATATTGAAATGAAACGCGGTAAACTGTTAGTTCACTGTATAAATTATCTACGTAAACTAGGGTGACCCGATATGAAATCAACAATAATAATTAAAAATAATAATTACAGCCAAAAACAACACATACAATGTGTTGCAAATACTGAAAACTGCAGTCGAATACATAATTTCCATCTGACTTTTCACATCAAAGAAATGGAATGAAAATTATAAAAAATATTACAAATCATACACAGTAAAAAACGAATAGAGAGCTACGATGATCACAATTCTGTAGGGAATTTTTTTAGTGCTTCTTATCTTTAAATTTGTAGTTAGTTCACAAGACCTCCATGTAAAATGGGCATTAAACACTCAAATTGCTCTTGAATAAGAGCTGTGTAACAAACAGCGTCCTCCTATTGAAACCATATGTGATTGGTATCCATATGTCGTTGTCATGCTGAACATGTGATGATGTGATGCATTTATCAGATCAAAAACAGACGCTGACAAATCAATAATTGTCGTAATGCATATCTGAATCGGGTATTCAATAATATTATACGGCGCATTAAGTTTAAGTTTCTTTCCCAACTGAAGAGCAAACAAATACAAAATTTGTGATCAATTTTATGTAGAAAATGATCTTCGATTGCAAGCTCATATTTACGAAATAAAATCAACTATTTTGTTAGTAATAATATCATATTAAAATATTAAACCTATCCGTTTATCATTTTTGTCACTATAATCGCCAGTCTACGCCAATATAAAATGTGCATTAATTTTCAATGAATTCTTAAAGGTACAAATTGATACGTCAATTTAAACTAGTCAGAGTAGCGTACATAAATACATACAGACATGCATATATATGTACATATGTATGTATGTATGATGTAAACGTTTATGTGTACTTAATAGTGTGATTGTATTTCAAATATTGTATAGCAAATATATACATGATGTGCAGCACGTCATACGCAGCAATAATCAATTTCCGTTCCTTTTGCTTCTAAATTTTTAAGCAGACGGAAATGAAATTGTTCATAAAGCCTTAAATATGCATACATAGACGAGGATCTATCTACGTTTTATACACTCACAACTCTATGTTATGCATTTATTTATGATTGCATACATAAATACATACGTACATATTCATAGCATAAATGAGTGATTGTATAAGTTTGTTTTCAACCGTTGTTGTGTGTGTGTGTGGCATGTATATTATTGATGAATGGACAGACAGTAAAGAGACGGTGAGTTAGAGAGAGAGAGAGGGAGGGAGAGAGAGAAAAATAGCAAAAATGAAACTAAATATTGCACCTTTTGCCAAATATGCCTAAAGGAAACATGAAAATCTCTTGATTGTAAAACTTTCTAATTTATAGATGCAACAACTACTGTACTAAATAACAACAACAATATTTCCAATATATACTGCATCCGATATATGTATGTACATGTGAATGCCTGTGTGTGCGTATATTAATTCATTCATTTATATTACATATATAAAGTCCTTAAATCTATTTTAATGCCATTTTGATTTATTATTTTACAAAAATCTACACACACACACTCATGTATACTTATAATTGTAAATTGATGTGCTATAGAGTACATATTTGATGTAAAAAATTCTTGTAGGAACAGAAAGTAGAGAGAATCTTTTAATTACTTTTCCTGGTGTGAAATTGAAAAACAAATTCTATACATAGTTTTAGCGCCTCCGGCTGTTTCCTTTATGTACATATGTACGTAATGATATAGTTTATAAATGTAAATCAGTTTTATTATTTTACTCATGCCATAAATATATATTTTAACTTCAAATCATTTTATTTATAAAGTTTAAGGAAATCAAGACATTTACAAATGTCCAGCAAAAGACTCGATTGTATTGGACACTACAGAGATCAGCAATGACTATTTGAAAATATGAGTAGAATCGAATCAAATTCGTAATTTCTGATTCTTGTACGCATTCATACTTCTTTTAATATCATGAAACCTACTCTCCTCATATTCAAAGTTTGAGGTACTCATCATATTCATACTGAACAACATGTATGATGTTGTTGATTTGGACTCTCCATGGCACGAATTACAAAACTAGAATGATTCACGTACGAACACTAAAATTGCTGTTCTGTCTTTCTTGATTATGTGTCAGTGTTGCAAAATTGAAATTTTAAAATGGTACTGAATTATAACGAAAAAAGTACTTTTTTGCATCAAATAAAGGGTTATCCATTTCGTGGTTTGAAAAGTAAACGTAAATAAAACACATATAAAATATTTTTTCATGATATTTATTTTTTATTGTAAAGTTTGAACGTTCACATTATGTGTGAAACACTACATCATTTAAATGACCTCCACGCGAAGTGTTGCAAGCATTGATTCTTTTGAGGTAATTTTCGACCACTTTTTGACACATATTGAGCGGTATCTCAGCCATAACTTGACGAATGTTGGTTTTTAAGTCTAATGGTGTCAAATCGCATGATCTTGGTAGCCAGTTGATATCGCCACGACGAGCAATTACGCGGCCAGGAAATGTCTCTTGCAATAAAGCCATATTCGCTCGAGTTGTGTGGCATGTGGTACCGTCTTGTTGAAACCACATATTCTTCAGGTCGTATTCTTTAATAGTAGGCAAAAAAAAGTTGGTTATCATATGACCATAACACTCGGAATTGACAGTGACAGTCGCCAGGGTCTACGGCAACACTTTCACTTACAATAGCGATATTTTCAGCGGAACGAGCGAAACGATGATGCACAGGCCTTTCAATATTTGTAACCACTCCAGTCTCTTCAAATTTCTTCACAATTTTGCCAATTGCTTGCGTAGTTGGACGATTATGTAAACCATAATCTCCTGTTAAAGCACGATACGTGGCTGTGGCAGAATCACCATTTTTGTAGTAGGTTTTGATAATTTTTATGCGTTGTGTGATAGTTAAGCGATCCATTTTTGTCAATGTCAGACTTTCAACTGAAAAGAAAAAATTGGTTTCACAAAAGATGTCGAATTCCAGTCCCATACTTTTGAAACCACGAAATGGATAGCCCTTTAGTACTATTGCGAAGAAATAGTATATACATACATAATTACATAATTAGTCATTACAACACTTCAATCAGTATTATGACCTCGCTTCTCACACTACTTATTTTGTGTGTGTTAATTTTATACAGGAGTGAACTGAACAGGAGAGCCAGTTTAAAGTCGCTTTCGAACGACAGATTTTTGTGAAATTTTTTCATGGCATAAGTTTGATGTTAGCGTTGTACGCATACTCATTGCAACCTGTACTTATATGTATATCAATGTTGTGGTGAGAAATTCTGTGTACTCTAAAAGAATTCGATTTTTTTTTTTTAAGTTTTCAATTTGTTATGTCACAAGTTTCACAGATTGTAAGCCAAGAGGAAAATATGTAGATTTTATAATTGCAATAGCAGGCCATATATTTTTTTCTATTGACTCATAAGAAATATTAATTTCTCGCTGTATTTTGTAGGCAAATTATTGACTATATGGCTAATAGTATTCAAAATTTACATACAACACATGTATACACAGTTGCATTTAGTGTGTGGATAATATCCTCATAACAGATATTAGGGTTTTCGATGGCAAACATTATAAACATCTCGATAGATTGATGAGAGAGTGACGAATAAGAAATATTTTCTTGTGAAAACAATATTTTTTAAACGATATCATAAATAAAAAAATATATTTACATTTCTATTTAAAATACTTAAGCTTTTCTTTTTACGAGAATACCCTATTCAGGCATAAATATTTGTGTGCATATGTACGTATCATCTAAAATACGTAAATTGTTGCATCCATTTATGTGCAATATTTCGTATTTTTGTTGGCAAATTGAAAATGTTAGGAAATTAGTTTTTGTGGTTATTGGAAAATCGAATTTTCTAGCGGACATTTATAATTTATTAATACATACATACATTCAAACCAAAACGAAATGTACTAAATTAAGTCTGCAAATGCCAATGAAAACTTTTGTGATTTATGAGTGATTTCATAAATACATTCTGGATTTGTCTCAGTAAGGCAAATAATTCATAAAAAAGAGAAAAAAGAAAAAGAAACTCAAATTATTTCCCCAAAAATAATCATAATTTTCTCAGTCTTGTAATCGAATCGTATATATTGTTGTCTTGACATTCAATACAAAACTGCAATCTGATTCGTATTTATAAATGCGCGTACATGAGTTTCTTAGAAACGAACTTGTCCTGACAATTAAAATGAATATCATAGTGTATTGTTACGAAATTGAAAAATTCAGTTACTGGTGTTTTGCTTTTACACCGCTTAACATTAAAATTATAAACAAATGCTACAAAACACAAAACAATGCCGTAAACAAACCTGTTTACAAATTATCGTAATACTTAATATAACAACAAACACCAGCATACAAAAAATCGTAAACAAGTAAACAAAAATCCACAAACAACACTAAAAGAATAAATGTAAACAAAATACACAAACGACAATAATGAATGCAAACAACGATGTTTACATTTATAGAGATCTCCAGAAGGCGAAGTCATGAAAATTCGCCTTTAAGAACATTCATTTACCCTGCCATATAAAAGTCAAGGCGAAGCAGTCGAGTGAGTTTGTAAAAATTCAATTAGTGTAATGTGAAAACGCGCTGCGTTTGAAGAGAGTAATAGTGGTTTGAAGATCTCCGTTACAAAGATCTGTGGAATAATTGTCTAGTAATTGTTATTGTTTATGCAAAGGGTGTAAACAGAAGAATAAGAAAGAAAAGCAATTGTTGTTGTTTGCATCAAGTTGTGAACAGCGGCACAAAGAATTGTGCGAATAATAAAAAATTGTAATCAACGGTTAGGTTAGGTTAGTTAGAGGACATGTACTTGTCAACTGGGACAAGTAGAGTACCCGGAGGTCGAATTGATCCATTGTACAACGTCTTAGCTTCTCACACCAATCGTGTTGTGTGCGTTAATTTTATAAATGAGTATCGGGACCTACAGTTTAAACTCGACGCCTAACGACAGATTTTTGAGAAGCTTTTCATGGCAATTTTTACTCTCAGAGTTTTTGCCAGAAATCTGCTGAGAGGAAGTCGCCGAAGAAATATTTTCATATTTTCGTTTAGATATCTGACCTGGGATTTGAACTCGGGCCTTTCGTCTAATAAGCCGACACACTATCTACTAGACCACGGCGACTTCATAAAATCAATTTTAATCAAAACTAAACACAAATTTATTATTATTTTATTTGCAATCTACGAGCTCATATTTTAAACATTTCTAAAAGTAAAAACATAACAATATTGTACATACATTTCTATTCATTCAATTTAATTTCCATTCAAACATTAAATTTTATATTTACCATTAGCTTCTCAATTTTTAGATCTAGTTTATTTCCTTTACTTTAATCTGAATTCGTATTGTAGTGCCATAATAATGGCTAATGTTGATACTCGTTACCAAAGAGTAATCAATTGCAATTGAAAATAAATGTTGTTTACCAATCTAAACTTTGCCATTCCATTTTCCCATGTAAATAGAGTAACTTTTTTCATACCACGCCTCTCATATAATATTTCATATTTCTATATGTTTTATTCCTTTTTCTCGCTTTTTTCCATAAAACTTAAAATAAATAATCCTTATACTCCAATATTATGTGTAGAATATCACTTATGTTCGTGCTGGTACGCTTTTAAAGCGAGTTATACGTTCCTGCATATTAAATTGCTTAGACGGGTATTGTATAGCCACTCAAACAATTGACCGCATTTACAGGGACTCACATAAAACAAGTCAATTGCAGAGATCTTTAAATGAAAACAAAAGAGAATACAAAAAACAAATAAATATTGAAGGAATAAATAAATCGAATAAAGAAAATCAAACAAAACAAAATATAGAGAAGAGCACATGGGACACAAGGTATTCTGCATTTATTTTACAGAAAATCCATTCACATCACATGCAATAAATCTGTTGGAAAATTTAAGCTTCAGTGTGGATAGTCTACACAAGATTGGTTTAAAATGAATTCCGATATGCTTCTGAAGGTAAATTATGTTTCATTGTTTTGATAAAAATAAAACTTGCTTTAGAATCCATACACAATACTAAACCTTGAAGTCTGTATTTTACGTAGAATTCTAATGAGGGGTTGCCGTAGTCTAGTAGCTAATGTGAGGGGTTACTGTTATTCCTTTCAACGATCTTATCTCAGGTGTCTACTAGCAAAAAGGAAAAATAAAAAGATGGCCAACTCATCAAATTTGTTGTACGGAGTCAATGTTAAACTGTAGCTTCCGCCACACATGAGTGATGTACGAAGCTGTCCTGACTAAAGGATAGTAATGACCAATAATATGAGTAAGTAAGATAACGAGGTACGCAAGCACACATGAAGTTCCATTCGGAAAGATTTACTATTCTATTCGTTCATAATATTCTAATAGCAACACAAACACACGAAGCAATTTCGGTATGCGATATGTCAATATATGTAAGTCAATGTGGGGCAGAGGAATCTTCTAATCTCCTTCTATCGCGATTCTTTTCCTATTTGGTAATATTTATAAGATTTTGACAGAACATGTTCGCAAATGGCATCTTAAAGTAAATGTTGTCCAGTCAATCTAATCAAGACACAGTTAACACAGTATGGTTGTATACTAGACGGCATATGTCAAGACTCATCCAGAATCTCCATTTACGGGATGAATTTGATATCCACAAATGTCTTATACATTGTAATAACAATGAATTATAATAGTAAAGTAATGAAACGAAACATTTCATTGCCACTCGTTTTCAACTTCAGTTGGCGAATTGATTTTCTTTCGATTCATGAGGATTAATACTTCGGGCAGGGCTAAAGTATCAATCATCTCCTTCCATTCGGTTTTATTCATGGAGTCTTTTGTGCAATATTTCGCTCGTGGGCAATCGCAATAATGTTTACACGAGGGTCATACTGTTCGATTTACATTATTTTATTGTTATTTTCAATGATTGTCCTTTCAGAATGCTATGCTTTTGAGACATCACATCCAAAATTATGTATAATTAAATAACATTGTATATAATTAATTAAATGTATAAAAATAACAGAGGACTTCCAATGGAAAAATAAAAACCAACACCATGTATTGAAATAATTTAGGAAGATATTATTTAGTACCGTAATAGACTACCTTACCTTGTTATTTTCAAATATAAGCAAACATGAATTTCTTATACTGCCTCGCTCTTATTTTTCATAAAAGTTTTTTGAACATGTTTTCTTCGTAATTAATATTCATGTTTCTAAAATTGTCGACCTTAAATACTTTTTCAATACATTATTAAAAATAATTTTATGAATAACTAAACATTCCTAGTTTTAAGAAATTGTCTTAAGAACATATAAAATTAACCCAAAAACCCTTTTTCGTAACCCGCTAATTGGAATGCTGTTGGAGATCTTTGACTTTGTAGCAACCTATTTAACTTGAAGTTATTCAGCTGCTTTAGGTTTTTAGGTACTAAATGAACGCACGAAATAAGATACGCCTGATTAAAAATGGTCATATCCTTTTTGGTGAGCGTGTGTTATCCTTTAACAATTCCACTGATTAATACACAAAACGGGCGAACGAACGATGTTATTTAATGAGTATGGGCCAAACCGTATACTCACTCATACCCTCTGTTTTAATTAATTTTTGGTGTAACAATTACTTATGCCTCAAGGACGAATTACGGTTACATATGCTAGTTAATATGTAATGTATACCAAATATCATGGCACATACACACACACACATACGAACGATTGTATTAAGGTTTGTACAGTTCCAATAGCAGTCAATAGCCGTTTGCTATTGTATGAATTGTATTATAAAACATGTAAAAACAATGGAAAATATTGCAACATTTAATCATTTGCTTCTTGGTATTGTTAAAGACAGGCATACATACATACACAGAGAAAGGGACAAACGCGTAGACACAACTTAAACAATTGAAAACATTAAATAGCTGAATATAAAAACATCAACAACAATATCAGCAACAGCAACATGAATAACAAACATTGAGGTAATTTACCCGCAGTTAAGGTTTCTATTTTAATAACACAATACAAAAGCAAAGCCATCCTCACATCCCCACAAAATGAATACATATGTATGTATGTGGATATGAACATGCACCAACAAAGGAGTGTATTTGTACACACATTCGCTTGCATTTTCTGCTACACTGATTCCAACATACCACATGCACACATGCATATACACGCATGCACTCACGTAACAAAATAATAAACAAATGTGGTGGTGATAGTTTTTGGCGGCGGTAGAAATGCGGTTGGTGGTGGTAGTGGTGGTACCTTTTTAAGAACGCTTGTTGCTCCTTTTTTTATTTCAAATGGTAATTTCGGGTGGGCGAATGTGTGTGCATATATGTGACGTGTGTGTGCATGTTTGTGTGCTTACGTCAATGTCGATGCAAAATGTTAATGATAATGGCAATGAGAGAATGAAAAATACGGAATGCAATGCCATGCCATACCATACCATGGAACAGCAATGCTTTTTGTTGGTTGGTTTGCATTGCTTCTGTAAAATTATGGCGAATTTTATAATTCTTGTTTTTGCCCATGTTTTCTAATGTTCAAAACAATACAAAACATAAAACACTAACAGCTAACAAAATATCCTGCCAATGTTTATTCTCATATTAGTGTGTATTTAACAATTTTGCCACAAACAACAAGTTAAAGTTTTCCTATGTTTTAACAACATTGCCAGCATAATTACACAGAAATACAGAAATACAGTGTGCGCGATAAGCTAATGGCCAGCTGTTGTATCAATTAACGATAGACATACATACATACATACAATATGGTGAACGTCACGGTGTATTAATAAAAGTGTCATTAAAAAGAGTTGCTCTTGCAGAAAGTGCTCATTTAAATGCGTAAACTTTTTAACACTGCAGCTTCGATAACAAGCAAAGTTTGTAGTTTGTAATGAAAATCCTTTGGTTGTAGCAACAATAAAACTTAAGAAAAAAATAAAAGTTAATATTTTTAAAAAGTAAAGTTTTACACATACATATATGCCCACATAATTTTATTTTTTGGCTATAAAGCCATATGTTGGAATGGAAGAACTAGAGAATTCTTTCGGAATTATGCTACAATTTATGCATTGGATTCTGCAACTCTCAAACATTTGGTGGAAAAATCTCTTTTAATTAAAAAAAATGTATGAAAGAAACTTGCCTTATGTTTGCCATGAATACGAATTAAATGGTGCCTTGAATATTAGCTTACAATGATTTAAGAGTTGCTGGTTTGTCGTAATAAGCCAACGACCACAGTCCCTTCAAGAGTAATCCTGAGGTGTTAAATCGCACAAACGGATCAGACCACTTCCATAAAGAAATTTTGTTACCAAAATGATATTGAAATAAACTTATTGACAAACACACTGAATGGCAAATTGCGCCATCTTGTTGAATTTAATTTTAAATGCCCGCCTTTGTGCAATTTTAAATCAAGCTAATCCGCAAAACTGAGAAGTAAAATTTATTCGTTTTCACAAATTGTTTTTTAATGGTACACAAGCCACGTATACGGAAGGGTAGAAGCCTACAAATTGTTGCTCCGTCTCTTTACGAATTTGCGCTTCAACAGAGATATTGTTATGAAGCCTTGTCCTAAAGTTAGAAGATCTTGATGACTTACCCAACCTTACTGAATAGAAATGTCAACAGGGTTTGATATTCTCCGTTATGATCGAAACAGAAGCTCCCATGTAGCTAAAATGTTGTTGGTTTGACACCAAACTTAAGACCAATGATGCTCATCCAATGCTTGTAAGCCACGTCTAGCGTGAAACAAAACACGAAATCCTTCTGGAATAACTGATAAGACTGTTCAGGATGACATCCGTAATACAGACAAAAAGTATATCGGTCTGAGTTCCTTCAGAAAATAGCAATTTCTAACAATTCTTTCCAAACTTAAACTTGAGCTTGTCATACATTGGCTATGCACATTTATTTATAAACACCTGTCAAGTGTTCCTAATTCGTAGCAAAATTTCGATTTTAACTCGAACGTGTTTTATTTTTTTTTTTACCTTAAAATGACAACATTTTTGAAAACATTCCTTTAACTTCATTATTACCGCGTTTCTATGCTCATTTACATATGTATGTATGTATGTATGAATGTATGTATGTACATAAATAATGTTAATAATTTAACAATATTCAACTTAATTACTATTATTATTGTTGTTGTTATTTTAACATTGTTGCTGTTGCTGTCGGTTTATGGTGTTGGTGTTGGTGTTAGTTGTTAGTCCTGCAGCTAGTATATCCATTAGAAATGGTGCTTTTAGTGCCTGTCATTGTTGAGCAAATTATGTGACATTTAATGATTTTTTAATTCGATCATTTGTCGTAAACAGAAATTTATTGAGCAACAATTTTACATGTACACATACACATACACACACATATGTATCTCTCTATAGTTCCGCCGTTTCAAGTGGTTCACGTGGTGGCCATAATGGTGATTTCATTTTATAAATACATATTGGCATGTGTTTGTATGTATATTTTATTGTCATCTACAGGAATGTACATACATTTCTAAGTACGCATGTATGCATGTGTGTGTCAACGTATCATGTGTTTGTATTTGAAATACAGAAGCACGAATGTGCCTAATTTAATTCAAGCTGGTATAAGCTTTCCGTTGCTCTAATTAAAAACAGCGATTCCCCAATATAAACTTTAATTTCAAGACTTCTACGTATTTGGGATGCAAAGACAGATGGAAAAGGATTGTTTGGGAAACAGTGTAAGCTGTAGCTGGTAAGGAGCAACACTGCTCCTAAGCCATTGCGATACAACAGTAAGAGTTAGAAACAACAATCGCAGTACGTGTACGATCTGAATCATTTATAGAATAAATCTATAATTTAGTTTATACTGCCGCATACTACTGTGCCACAATGCTGTAACACTCAAACCCAATAAGCCAATAACAGCACCAGCAAAGGTAAAACAAATTTTGTGTGTCCCTGTACTTTGTATTGCTGGTTGCTGTTATTAAGTTGTTAATAATTTACACGATTACCCTTTTTCCATTTGCTGACATATGACATATTTACACATGCCAGCTTAAAACAAGATCGTAAAATATTCATGTTTAATTTCAAATGATTTTTATCCCGAGTTTATTCCAAAAACCAATATACACAAAAGCATAAGTATTAGCAACAGCAACAAATCGTCGGCAACAAAACTGCCCAATTGGAGTAAAAATAATTACATTTTTTTTCTTTTGTTTATCGTATTGCTTACAATTAATGAACAGAATTAAACGTTGAATTACAATTTGCCACTAAATTTCACAAAAAGAGTTCGTATCGATAAGTTTTATGTTAAATAAATGAAATAATGTCCGTATTCCTGTAGATAAGACGTTGCTTTGGTTGCTGAAGCCCAATACATACATACATAAATATTTGGTCATTACAACCCTTCAGTCAGGATTACGATCTAACTTTTTCCACCACTCATGTTGTGTGTGTTAATTTTATATATGAGTGGTGGGACTTAAAGTCGACTCCGAAAGACAGATTTTTGAGAAACTTTACATGGCGATTTTATTTTTATACAAGTAATTTAAAGTTTAAAACCGCCTAGTCGCACATTCGATTTTAAAACGAACGTGTAAATCTGGTTCGCTTATAAAATATTGTAAGCATGTTGTAAATCAACCAGAATAAATTATTTTCATTTTCTAAAGCATTACAATAGAATTGAAAATGGTTTCGTATTATGACACAAAAGCTTTTCGTAAGGACCCAATTTAAATTAAATCAAAATAGGGTAGATGAATTGATTACCCAATAATTGAAAAGCCTATAGGGCTACATACACACGTATACGGATGTTTTTCAATAGTAAAGTCGTGGATTATATCTGCCACCCAGTGGTGTTGTCGAGCCGGAACGATACGGAACATCGTTCCGGTACTTTCTTTTTGGACAGGAACGCGTTCCGGAACTAAAGATGATTTCTGATAACGAGAATTGGCTGACGTTTTGAAAGAAAAAAAAATTAAGAAGAATTGCTGATTTTTGTTTCTAATTTTTGACGAATTTTTATATGTATGTACCCAGCATCGGCCCTGTCTATATAATTATATATACGCATTCCAGTAAAAAAAAAAATTAGCACAACACCACTGCTGCCACCCACAGTACTTATTATACCAAGTAGAACTTGTATTGTTACTGTTAGTGTGACATATTATTTGAACTTGTAGCTGTAGTGGTTTGGCTTGAGGTTTCATTTGATTCATATCGAGATCTCAGAGAGTTATTATAAACAAAATATCTAACAAATCCAGAATATCATCCGGCGTTATCACAAAATTTTACTTGTTTATTATGATCCAAGTAAATAAAGCCCTATCCTGGGTGTTGTTTATAAAACCAGAAACTTTGGCCCAGTACACAGCCCACTTAAATACTAGGGCATCCGCCCCAAAATTATGCACCCTCTCCTATTCCATTATATAAATATGTACGTTTATTTTATTTCAGTATTTAATTGAGCGATTAAGTTGAATCGTGTTCCATTTGAGAGTGTCCAGACAGAACTTTTATTAGAAACACAACGAAGAAAAACTAAATGTTTATAAAAACTAGAAACACTCCTTCTTCTCTTGATTTAATTACAGAAGTGTAAAATGTTTTGCAGAAACATGTATTTCGAAGCAGTGCGCCATAATCCATGAAAAAATAGATTTTGCATTTCGTATAACAATATATGTTCACACGAGTGAACAAATTCAAACAACCCCAACCCTGACTTCCAATAGGACAACACAAACATCTCAGACAATAACAATAACATCCCCAATACACATCAACACATTCACCATACACATCAACATTCATCACACATCAACATACACACATTCTTCAACAGGTCGTAAATGGTTGTTTTGATCCTTGCCGATCAGTTGGCTACCGATCATCAAATAAAGAACAGTTGACTATCGATCCTCAAGCAACACAGAACAACCCAACAAACCCTACGCGAGTGTACTATACTTTGTGAACTTTGTGAAATTAGCTAATACTGCAAACAAAATATATATATATATATATATTGTAAACAAAATATAAACAAATATACATTTTATAACGTTTTAAGAAAATATAAACAAAAATGAAAACATATATTACATTTATTATTATTATACAGACACCCACATACATATACACTAAAAGGTTTGTGCTTCCATTTAGACATCCAAACCCCTCTTACCCACATATTAACCCCACCCTATAACCCGTCTGTACATGGTCCTTCGAGCCGGATGATGTTCACACGAGTGAACAAATTCAAACAACCCCAACCCTGACTTCCAATAGGACAACACAAACATCTCAGACAATAACAATAACATCCCCAATACACAGCAACACATTCACCATACACATCAACATTCATCACACATCAACATACACACATTCTTCAACAGGTCGTAAATGGTTGTTTTGATCCTTGCCGATCAGTTGGCTACCGATCATCAAATAAAGAACAGTTGACTATCGATCACCGAACAACATACAACAAATACCCAATTAACACGCGTGTGCGAAGAATAAAGTGAACAGTAAATACATTTATATTATACATATATTTCATAAATTATAAAAATTGTGAACTTTAATAAACTCAAAGATTATGAACTGGAACAAAATAAAACATTGTAAACAAAAATAATTAATGTTACAAAATACAAACAAATGTACGTTTTATAACCCTGCAGTCAGACTGGGTCTGTATGTCTTTTTGTCAACAGCACTAGTTCAAATGTCTCCAATCTTTCAATATAAAAAATACAGAGACAAAAGATGTGGTGTATATCTAGCGACATTGTCAACAAACAATTAATTGTACACCATACAATATTGTATTGACATATAAGCCTTTATTGAAATATACCTATGCTGTTGACATTTATGTTTTTTATGCGTAAAAAATTCTACTGCGTAATAGCTGTCCTCTATTTTCTCAGTACTATAATTCCGTGGTTTTATTAAAATTTGGAAATTGTTTGTGTAAGCATTAAAAAAGTGATATTATAATATGACAAAAAGAAATTATAAAAAGCAAATTAAAAAACAAATTGATTTATATAAAAATAGAAAAACAGTTTTGAGTGAAAGAAATGAAACAGTGTCAATGAAGCTATAGGCGAAGGAGAAAATAATAGTGTTGATGAGATCGCTGTGCCAAAATTTATACTTTATTGCCTACCATTAAATTCCAATTTTTTTTTAATAATTACAATTTTGCACACCTGCATTCCAGAAAAATGACCGATCGACCAAGGTAAGTTTTACCAAGCGTTTTAGTGTTACTGATTTGTTTTTCTGTATTTCTTTTTTTTTTTTTTTTTTGTAGCTAATTCAAAATGCGACTGCTGCCAAGAAGTCTCAAAACGGTTGTTGAACACAAGTGTTGCTAGATAGATTGGTTTTCCCGAAATTCCATAGTCAACGATATTATTATTATATATAATTTTTTGTTAAATAAACTTATGATTTAAACAATAGTGTACAATTTAATTTATTTGCTTAGATACCGGCTTAAAGGCCCTAATATTAAAAAAAAGTAAAAAAAACTAGTGACAATGTCGCTAGTATGACACCACCTATTTACTATTGATATTGCCTACAGGAAAGTTCCATAAGTTATAGAAATGTACTAGTAAATTCCTGGTTCTAATGTCACCATATGGATCCATGAGAAGTACCTAGTCAATACGAAGTCAATAGTCATAATGTCACTAGAGGATTTTCAATGACACCGACATGTTAAATGTCTATAGCACTAAGCCTTGTACGGGGTATAATTCGACACTAGTACTGCTGACAAAGTCAATAGCGATTCAGCACATTTTTAGTATTGACATTTCCTACAGGGAACGTTTAAATATATACTTATATACATAAAGCATTACCAAACACTCATCCTTTATATATACAATTAATATAGAAAAGGTTTGTGCATTTATACACCCTACCCCCTCTTACCCTTATACTAACCCTACCCTATAACCCGTCTGTTCATGGTCATTCGAGGAAAAAGAAGACAGCGACATAGATATATACAGTCCACAAAAACCCATAACCCCCCAATTTGTGCAAATTTTACCCTACTCCAATTTTAAAATTTTTAAAATATAAAAAAAAAACAATCAGTGCAAATGTGACTTATATGTGTTTTAATAAACGAATTAAAATAAACACAAACACTAACAAAAACAGTGGAAACAGAAATCATCCCATGCAAAATATAACAATTATCCTACAAAAAAAAAAAACCAAAATACTCGATAGTCAACAAAATATTTAAACATATAAATCAAAAAACACAAATTAACAATTAACACAAACAATAATTATAAGAAAATATATTCTAAATAAAAAGTGCATCACAAAAACAATAAAAAATAAGAACATTCCAAAATCAAAAACAATACATCACATCATATTTAAAATTATTACACATATTGAAAGTACAAAAATAAAATCAAATTACATAGAACTGTAAAAATAAAAGTTAAAAACAAATTTAAAATCAAAAGAAAGTACAAAAGTTCACAAAGGTTCACAAAAAATAGAAACAAAATACATAGCACATAAAGAAACAAAAATTATACATTTCAAATCAATACACAAACAAAATCAAAAGTGAAGAACACAAAAATAAAAAGTTCAGCACAGTTCACAAAAAATAGCAACAAAATACATAGTGACAAAAATTCAAAAATATAAAGTGCACTAACAATTCGCTCCAATACAGTTCACTAACAAAAAGAAATCAAGAACAATTACAAACATAAGTAACTACTAACAAATTAACATTATTAACATTGCACACAAAAACAACACAACAAATATCACACAAAGAGGAATTGAGAAAAATATTGGTTTCTACCCTACCCTCAGCAGACAAGGTAAGTTGAAAATTTTCAATTTACATTTTTTTATAAAATTATCACATAATTTTATTCCAAATTTTAAAATTTGTTAAAAACTCACAATAGGGAATATTAACCCATTAAACCCACCCACCCAATACTTACCCATTTTTTGACAATATTTCCCAAATTGTGTGAGTAACAAATACTGCCTATCACTTTGTGTAGTGTCATAAAAACATAAAGGCTACCCAATAGGCAATTTTGTCTGCTAAGTAGATTTATTTCAATTCTGAAATAAATATTTTTAAACCAAATTTACACGCAATAAATCGGCTTAATATCGAAATTTATTGAATTTTTTCCAATCCTCTGTGTGTTAAATTTTGAATTGAATATGTCGGACTTAAAAACTTTAGCCGCCGATATTACACGTTATATCCAAGAGGACTTGAGTGCTTTTGAAGAGGACTATAAGGTTAGTCCAGAGAACTCTCAATCACTACCCGCATTGAGGTTCATGAAGCAAGAATTGGAAGAGTTGTGGTCGAATATTGATGGAAAATTCAAACAAATCCGAGAGTCGCCACAACTCAATGTCCCTGAAATATCCAATTCAATTAATTTTAATGGCCTCTCCAGGAATGTGAGATCTGCCAAAAAATTCTATAGGTCATATATGATTTCCATAGATGAATCTATAGAAGAGTTAACCCAACCCAAGAATTCAAACCCCACCCCACCCGAACCCTCACAACCCACACAACCCACCCACTCAGTTGGATTTAACGTACCCCCTTGCGATATGCAAACATTTAGTGGGGATTTCAAGTCTTGGGCCTCGTTCAGAGACCTATTCAAGGCTATTTATGGCAACAATACCCGCCTAAGTGGAGTAGAAAAACTTTTCTACCTCAAGAATAAGACTAGCGGCGAGGCTAAAGAAATAGTCGACAACGCACCCTTAACTAACGATGGTTTTCTTATTGCTTGGACCCAACTGGTAAATCAATATGAAAATAAAAGGATGCAAATTAATGCACAAATAAAAACCCTTCTAAATTTACCAGCGGTGAACACTATGTGTAGGGTTTCAATAAGAAAACTTCAGAGAAAGATAAATTATTGTATTGCAAATTTAAATATATTGGAGATAGATACGGACAATTGGGATCCTATCATTGTATATCTCTGTTTGACGAAATTACCCAAGGAAACCCGAAGAGAATTTGAAAAAACCCTAAAAGATTGTGCTGAAATGCCTTCCTGGACAGATGTGGATGTATTTTTAACAAATACATTCAAGGAACTCATTTCTGTCAATGATGTTCCAGATAGTAACCCTAACCCTAACCCAAACACCCACCCAAACCCCGAATACCTCCAGAATGTCAAAAATCAGACAGACTCAAACAGAAGAGTGAAAACGTTCCACATTGTGACGCACAATAATGGGAAGGATACCCAGAGCAAACGCTTGAATTCACCCCAAACCCACCCAAATACACATAATTACCCGAAAACCCAAGAAAAACTCGATGGTTCAGTGTGCAAACTGTGCAAGAATAACCACACTTTGAAGGAATGCTCATCATTTACTTCCTTGGGAGTAAATGAAAGAATTGAATTTGTAAAAAGGAATGGCATTTGCTACAATTGTCTGGCCATTAGCCACATGGTATCAGAATGTCGCAGTACATTTACCTGCAGATACTGTGGCGGCAGACATAACTCCCTATTACACAAACCCAACCCAAACACTAACCCACAAAACGACGATAAACCCTCTACGTCAAATGCAATACAGTCTTTCTCTACCCAAACCCAATCAAGCAAAACCCAATTAGATGACAGAGCTAAACTATTAGGCACAGCTGCCTTGAATATTAAAATACACGGTGAAGAATACCCTGCTAGAGCGCTTATTGACCCAGCATCAGATTTTTCATTTATTTCTGATAAGCTAAGGCGCAAATTACACTTACCCACCCTACCCATAGTTGCTGAAATCTCAGGTTTAAACGAGGTTGTTTCAGCACGTTCGAACAAGATGTGTGATATACATCTTGATTCAAACACGAACAAGGGATTTTCACTGAATATTCAAGCAATTGTTGTCAAGACACTCACCCGAAATTTACCCACCCAAAACTTGAACCCTACTTTCATAAAAGATTTGGACGGGATCCCATTGGCAGATCCTGAATTTTATGAAAGCCGCCCAGTTGATATTATAATTGGTAGCGATTTTTACCCACAAATTCTTAGAGCAGGTGTTAAGAAAGATATTCTTGGCACATTAATAGCTCAAGAAACTGAGTTTGGTTGGATTTTAACCGGACCAGTACAAGATTCTCACCCTACCCGAAGAATCGTCTCTTACTACAGTTCTGTCAAGCTTGATAAACCCGCTGAACCCTATTTTAGTAACGAGGATATTACCCTAGCGAACCGATGGCAAATGTTGAAAATTCAACACCATCAGTGTTGCAAGAGACGGAAGGATGAATATTTTAAAGAGCTCCATAAGCGTTATAAATGGAGAAACTCTAAGCGTCCTGTGGAAGTCAATGACATTGTCGTCATTAAACAGGACAACCTACCCTCAAATGAAGGGTTACTCGGACGAGTAACCAAAACTCACCCAGGTTCCGATGGACTGCCCAGAATAGTCGAATTGCAGACATCAACCGGAACATTGACTCGACCCATAACCAAGGTCGTAGTCCTACCCACACATTGATTAAACTCCTTCCGATAATCTTATATGTTTCACCCTTGCTCATAACTCATTACTCACCCAGAATACTAACCTCGTTACTTAACTAATTACTTACCCAAACCCACTAACACCCGAAATTGACCACCCACCCATTTCGGAGTTTTATGATAAAGACAATATTCGGGTTCCTAGATGGATACATTTTTCACCTTCAGCAGGAATTGAGTTTCATGACTTTTCAGATTCTTCTGAAAAGGCACTCTGCGATTATATACGCACGAGTTGTACCCCTAAACACACCCATATCCGTAACCCTACTCTTCTCTGAGACGAGAGATGCACCTATCAAAGTCATTTCTTATCCGAAATTAAAACTTTGTGGTGCAGTGTTGTTGGCAAAATTACACACAATTTAATTACCCAGCGAATATTAACCCAATACCCGAAGCATTTCTGGACGAGCTCTGCAATAGTTTTGGCATAGCTCAACAAACCCCCGACTACTTGGAACACCTTGTGGCGAATCGTGTGTCTACAATAGCAGAAGCGGTAGGAACCAAGAACTGGAGTCACGTGGCGTCTTATGACAACCCAGCCTATGTTGTCAGCCATGGTTGCAATGCTGGCGAACTGAAGGATGACGAGTTCTGGAATGAACCAACCTGGTTGAAGGAAATACCGACAAAATGGCCAACAACACATCTACCCTCCGAAACTCAAGCTGAAGCTGAAACTGTAAACCCAAAACCATCTATGAACTTCACCCACCCTACCCAGGACATTTCAGAAAGATTTTCTGAATGGTCCAAAGCTTTTAGAATATTGTCGTATGTCTATCGATTTTGTGCCCACGTATCATTTACTCGAAGAAATGAATTTCGAAATGACAGCATAGTTCTGGATCGAAAAAACCCTCAATCTATTGACGAAAGACTCAATAGATTACTAACCCACCCGAGTACTAAACTTGATCCGCATGGGATCAAAACTACCCGTGATAGACTAGTGATACTTTGTCAGACACAATATTTCAATGGCGAATATTATAGTCTGAAAAGATCAAATTTACACACCCTTACACCTACAATAATCACCCACTACTCACCCGAACACTTTTTAAACACACACAACTAATACACAATCAAAGATTAATTTCAGATTCCACCCGACATGAAGTTATGGTTGATCTCCAGGTCGGAATTGAAAGTTTGTACCCATGGAAAAACCCTGAAACCCCGAGTGAAAAAATTAATACCCTTACCCATCTTTTGGACAATTAAAAAATTATTTGTTTTCATTCACAGGTTGCCGGCCCGGGAGGATGTTCACACGAGTGAACAAATTCAAACAACCCCAACCCTGACTTCCAATAGGACAACACAAACATCTCAGACAATAACAATAACATCCCCAATACACATCAACACATTCACCATACACATCAACATTCATCACACATCAACATACACACATTCTTCAACAGGTCGTAAATGGTTGTTTTGATCCTTGCCGATCAGTTGGCTACCGATCATCAAATAAAGAACAGTTGACTATCGATCCTCAAGCAACACAGAACAACCCAACAAACCCTACGCGAGTGTACTATACTTTGTGAACTTTGTGAAATTAGCTAATACTGCAAACAAAATATATATATATATATATTGTAAACAAAATATAAACAAATATACATTTTATAACGTTTTAAGAAAATATAAACAAAAATGAAAACATATATTACATTTATTATTATTATACAGACACCCACATACATATACACTAAAAGGTTTGTGCTTCCATTTAGACATCCAAACCCCTCTTACCCACATATTAACCCCACCCTATAACCCGTCTGTACATGATTCGACTATTCTGGGCAGTCCATCGGAACCTGGGTGAGTTTTGGTTACTCGTCCGAGTAACCCTTCATTTGAGGGTAGGTTGTCCTGTTTAATGACGACAATGTCATTGACTTCCACAGGACGCTTAGAGTTTCTCCATTTATAACGCTTATGGAGCTCTTTAAAATATTCAATATACAAGATAACAAAAAGAAATTAAACAACTTCTGACCAAAAATTGTGTAACTGAACCTTATGTACAATACTTGCCCATCAATACTTGCTCAAATCTATTTGAGTTTTGACAAATAAATCGCATGATACGAAACGGGGAACTACAATCTTCAGTTATAATACCTGATTAGTATAACTTTAAGCCAAATGTACCTGAAATACTGCTCTCACTCTCTCTCCTGAACAAGGTTTTCTAGTGCCAGCCTAGCGCCATGGAAGAAAAAAAGAAAAAATTAGCCGCCATCCATTGGTTCCACTGAATTTAAGAGTATGTCTGATTATGTCTACCAACTAGCAGATTTATGTTTTAATTTTTATATGTAAGTCGGAATACATTACTCAAAATTAAGTTGTTGGGTTCCAAAAGGAATGGAACAAATAAATAAGAAAATAAGCCAACAATTTTTGGGTAAATAATCGTATTTAAAATTCCATTTTATTCCGTCTGATTTCAATAGAAAAATAATAAAAACCTGAAAAGAATTATTTTTATTTCTCTAAGCATTTCTGTGCCAATGTCGCATCAGTACAATACGAAATCCGAAATTTTAAATTGACTTAAAGCATCAGCTTAAATGTTTAAATACGGTAAATACCGTTAGTATTTGTCCGTCTACTATTGTCTGCATTTTTGCTATTTGTGTTGTTAGTGTGTCGTCAGTAAGTTTTTTTTGTTAAAAATACGGAAACGAGGGTGTAAGCGAGAGGAGAGCGAGAGAATAAGAGAGAGAACAGAACATACATCTAAAAATAATCATAATAATACACTAAAGTGACATTTAATGTATTTGGATGCCATTTGGAAGCATTAAATTGTATCTGGAACAATTGTTGCATTTGGTAAATAAAATCAGCCACAATAGACCAAAAGGACATGGTGAGATACGAAACGAACGTTTTACTTGCCAACTATTGAATGGATTTCATGATTTCATATCCATTAAACAATGGATTTTCCCAATTTGCTTTCATGCAATACGTTGTTGGCCAGTTGCAATGTTTGGACGAGATGGTTAAAAAAGTAACAAATGAAACAAAAATACTAGCCATATACACATACACACACAAACATAAACAGAAAGAAAACTGAGGTTGAATTTTTCAACGAAGCACTGAATGTTGACATTTCTGTTCACTATGCTTATTGTATACATACGTACATGTATGCGTGAGTGGAAGTGTGTTTACGTTTGGATACGAACATGTACATATGAGTATGAGTATGAGTGTTTATTTAACTGTGTGCAAAGTGTTTCAGTGTGCGTTTGTGTGTGTGTGTGTAGGAAAAAGTTTTCGCCTTTTTTTCATCTTTAATGTGCAGCCCGATGTGACAAAGGAAAACATTTGCGTGGTGGCGGTGGTTTTATTTTCAGTAAATAAACGGATATCGTAAAGAGACGCTTCAAACGCAATGAAATGGATCATTTTAAACAGAAAATCTCTTTCATTCTCAATTAAATGAATTGTATGCACTCAAGTTTTTGCTGCTGTTGGAAATTTATTCAAGACAAACATAGTGTTTATGCTCATACATACATATGTATGTATATTCAACAGGAGAAATTAAAGTATTAAATTCAAATAATTTAGTGAAATTAAACGTTTACATGGATGCAAATTAACTCAAATAAAGTAAACTGTATGATATGATTTATATATCCTACACTCGAAATAAATCTGATGTCAGAATTAATATTTGTTTACATTATTTTTGGAATTTTCAATACTTCTTCTCTTCTTTATTAAAAAAAAATCATCACCAGTGGTAGTTCGTCGTGTTTTTATTTTAAATTGAACTGCGCTAATAAGACTTAATGAGCCAATGATATCAAACCTTTAAGCCCCACTCATATAATGTTCATTGATTTTTAAAAACCTAAATAAATTCAACCAAAAATGTATTTCCAATACCCTACAAACGTGTTCTTTATATTTTTTCTCACGTATCTCTATTATTTGTCCTGCGTTCGAACTTAGAGTATTCAGGTGTCCATAAGAGATCAGCAATGAGTATTTAAAAGGATGAGTAGAATCGAATCATGCTCATAATTTGTAATACTTATCATACTCATGCTACTCATATTCAAAGTTTGAAGTTCTCATCATATTCATACTTAACAACACGTATGATGTTGTTGATTTAGACTCTCCATAACTCACCATATACACGAATCACAAAATGAGTATGATTCGTGTACGAACACTAAAATACTCACTAGAAGGTTGTGTGTTTTATCTGTTTGCTGCTCTATCTTTTTTGATTATGTGTCTTTTTTCGTTTGTTGTAAAAGCAACAACAACTATGACTGAAAATTTTGAGGAATTATTCGAGTCACTCGAATCATTTATAAGTACATATTTTAAGTATTTTTCTAAAGTTATGAAGCTAAATAATTAGTCTTATGAATTAAACATTTAACGAATGGTATGAGTTTGATGTCAACGTTGTACGTATACTCATTGCAACCTGTACTTATAAATCAACGGTGTAGTGAGTATGAATGAATCAGATCAAAATAAAAATTTCATGAGTGCTTAGAATATGCTGATCTCTGGTATCATTATAAACAATTTCATATGTAACTGAGTGTATGGCATGTGAATAAAATATCTCTGTGTTTGCAATAGCAGCATCATTCATGATCTCTTTCCTGCTAAATGGTTGTTTGTTTTTTTTTTTTGTTGCTGTAGGTTTTGTAAATTGTAAATAGTTTTCAGCTAAACCGCGCGTCTATTTTATAAATTTGTTGTAGAGTCAATGGTTTTAACATTTCATGTGTGCCATGTTGTACGTTTATTTGCAGTTAGTTGAGGTTTTCATTACATTACCGTTAGTTTTGTGCTTCTAGTGTATATGCATTGGCGGCTGTAATATCAGTACACCATCCAATGTATGTTTGTATTACTATACTTTATACGCCATACACTATAAACGAGGATACATACAATGTTATCTGTAGACACCCCTGCACGAACAACAACACTAAGATACTTCACTTTATGGCTGGCAATGACAATGGCAATTGCAATAACAGCAACAGTACCAACACCAATATCAACGCTAACACCAACACTAAAGCCATATTGTGACAAGGCAAAGAATTTTTTCTCTTTTTTTTTTGTAGCAATCAAATACCAAAGTAGCAAAGTGGAAAAGAGAGAAGAGAGAGAGAGAGAGAGAGAGAGGAGAAGGAAAGTTGTATGAAATGGTGTGACTAGACGGGGCTGGAATGGGTTGTGGGGGACTAAAGAAATTGATTGTTAGTATTCGGTTTGCCATTGTGGACGTGATAAATGCATTTGGTTTGAACAAATGCAACATTATAATGTTGAATAATTCTTCATTACACTTGAAACACTGAATGCTCACACACTGGAATTTGGATTTTGCAGGATATTTGTACGTACAAATTTATGAATCTGTTTAGATATTCTACATTCGCCTCTAATTAAATTGAAATATCTCCCTCTACCATTATGACCCAATTAATGGTCAGCTAATACTGTGATTCGTGATGTTCTGCAATAACATGCGTTTGTGCATTTCCGAAAGCGCAAAGTGCATTTTAAACATTTATAAATGCAACATGATAATGTGTCAGTAATGTTTGTAATAATAAAAGGGGATGATTAAAGTCAAAATGCATTTGGAAATGTTTTATTCCTTATTTTATTATTGTAATACTTTTATTAGTATTTGTACTTCACTACTGTCGTGATAACAGTTTGTTATATCATATGCTAAATATTCTACAACTTTACACCATCAAGTGGCGCCCCACTTGTATTTATTCCTAAAAATTAATTGAATTTTAAAACATAATCAAAAATATTCCACCTTAATTCACTCGTCCGTGGGAAAAGCTATTTTAAATATTTTAAACCCTTACTAGAATATGTCTAGTACGTAGTGTGTTGGCATATTAGACGTAAGGCCACGGTTCATATCTCAGGTCAGACATCAAAACGAAAATGTGAAAAAGATTATTTCTTTGGCGACTTACTCTCAGCAGATTCTGTGAGTAAAATAAAATTACCATGAACAGTTTCTCAAAAATCTGTCGTACGGAGTCGACTTTAAACTGTAGGTCCTGCCAATCATGTATAAAATGAACGCACACAGCGTAAGTGGTGTGAGAAGCTTGGTCGTAATACTGACAGAAGGGTTGTAATGATCACTTATGTATTAGAAAGTGGGTAGTCTTATTAGATGTAGCCAAAGCAACTAGTTTATATGAATAAGAGATGCCTTTTGAGAGAAGAGAACGTTAAAGGCCAACAAGTGTATAAGATCGAAGAGGGCTTGAAAATCTATTCTGAGACAGATCTATCCTGAACCAAACTTTTTAGTATTCTTAAAACAAAGGACATTGTCTCTGTTCAGTTGATCTACCGAATCTAATAAATATTCTTCAATTCTAAATTGGTCATTACAATCCTTCAGTCAAACAAACGAGCTTGTTTCACATAAATGGCGTATGTGGTGTGTGTTAATGTTATCCATATGTGGCGCGGATCTACAGTTTAAAGTTTTTTGCCCGAATATTGTTCGTTTTGTTCAAGATGTCCGGACTGATGTTTGATGTTTGACATCACGTCTAATAAGCCAAGACACTATTTATTAGACTATGGCGACTTTGTGCGGGAGAGTCTTTGTCACAAGTAGTAGTAGTAGTAGTATTTAATTTTCCTCTTTTTAAAGAGAAGCGTTTTAATGAAAAAATTGATACATTTTTTATAAACTTAATTGAAAATCAAGAAGAAAATTAATTTTAAATTTGGAGAGTTTTGAAATGGACAATTAAATAAAATCAAATTACATTCTTTATCAAAAAATAAAATATTATTCAATGTTTGCAAGCACTCTACAGAAAATACAGAAAAACATTTCATCAAATTGTGAAATGAAACCAAAATGAAATACAATAGTAGAACCGTAAATGAGTTTCAATTGTGAACGTCTAAAAATTGGTAAGATTCTATAAACAATTGTTGTGATATGTTTGCATAAATTTATTTCAGTTGAATTTTAATGATTTTTTTCTGTTTTTTTTTATTTTTTTGCCTGTAATATGTTAGATGTTGTTATTGTTAGGATTTCATCTTAATTCTTGCTGTTAAAGCCAAAACATTTTCACATTAATTTTACTTGTTTTAGTAAATTCTCATGAATTTTTATTTGTTGTCGTTGGTGTTGTTACAGTTGTTATATTCAAAGTGTTGATAATGTTGCATTAAACTTGTCCTACATACTGTCTGTATTCAAACATTTATACAAGAATAATCGTGTGTATTCACACCCACACACACAGTACATCATCGGAGCATGCATCCATGCATACACATGTATTTGTGCATGCATGCAAATTTAAGTGTTTTCCCTCATACGCTACACTGGTTGCTTAAAGGATATTAAATTGATTACGGCGTTTGTTGCAGCATCAGCAGAGGCATGAAAGGCACAAAGGAAAAAAGCAATGAATTTTTTTTTAATATCCTGCAGAGATTTTGTTTTCTTGAAAAGTCAGTCATTTTATGACCTCAAGTGTTAATAATGACTATGATGACGATGATGTGGATGCGGATGATGATGTGGATGATTTCATTTTTCCTTTTTGTGTTCTGCTGCTCAATAACACTTTTCGACGTTTTCCTTTCTGTTGGCTTATTGTTAATAAAAAAATAAAACGAAACAAAAAAACAGAAAACCTTTAACTTGTTGTAACTGATGATGTGTTAATTTAAAAATGAAACCTTATTGGCCATTAACATCCTGATTGAATATTGATCTAACTTTGAGGGTAGTACTGTACGCTAAAGTAACCTCTTTTTGCTTCATGTGTTTCTAATCTAAATCGAAAAGACCCTTTTGCTGGTGCAGTAGATACTACACAATAGAGAAATAATTTCCAACACAAAGCAAGTGAGAGAAAGAGAGTGGAGGAAAATATTGCCCAAAGGGTATAACAAAATTCTACAAAACCGAAATTGATTGTAATTTTTTCTCTCCTTTTTTTGTACTTTAATAGTGCGGGGATTTTATTTTTTCTTTTTACTCTCTTCATTCACTCTCCACCAACAGGGAAAAACATTTTAATGCTGTCAGTTTAAGCGAAAACGAAAATTTATTACAAGAGCAAATGTACATACATATGTACATATGTATTGCTATTATGTATGTATGTTTCTCTATATTTTGAATGTACTAAGACCTGAAAGAAAAGGGATTTGTAATATTGTTGGATGCTTTTCCCTGGTTTTCTCTGGCTTTTTTTTGTTTTTGTTTTTCTGTTAAACCTCTTTACAAATAAAGGTTTAAACAACAACAACAATACATTACATTTTTCTTTGTGTTTGAACACCAACACCCGAAGATGTACAAAAACATCTCAAAAAAAGAAAAACACTGAATTTGCATATTTTTTTACATAAAAAAACGAAAAAAACATAATAAAAGTGGTAAAAATCTGGTAATAGATGAATGGGGGTGTTTATGTATTCTTTAATTTTTTTAGGAATACGTTTTCGTTTTTTTTGATGGCTTATGGACTGTTAACAAGAAAATGCAGACAAGAGGAAGTATGTATGTATTTTCTTTGTAAAAATCTATCACATTGCAGAGTTGTTAGACAAATATTGGACGACGCAATTATGTTTAGATTTTTGGATTCCGAAGTGAAAACGATTCAACAAATTGTGAATGTCAGATAAGTAGAGAAAATCAGCATTCTTTAGAAGTAATAACTGCGAAAAATATATAAACCGTGAGCATCAATCCATAAGTCAGCTCAACATATTTACATTTGAAATTAAAAAAAAAAATGATTTCAGAATGTAAACGCATTATGGGTGAATTCTTTTTCAGCGTTTGATAACTTTTTAAACCTTTTTAACAATTTACGAATTAACACTTTGGCTCTCCTGCTAAGTCCTCAAAGAGAAAAAATTTGAAAGCATTTAATGAGATCTCAAAAAAGAGGAAATATGCTAAGAAAATCGAATTCCTTTAACGTTCAAAAAACGAAACGTAACAAAGATAAGCATTGTGTTCTTGACAACTGAATTAGGCTTCTGAATATTCATGCATGTGTGGCTTTTAAATGTTTTTTTTTTTTTTTTATTCTAAATAAAGGGTTAAGAAATAGTTAAGGAAATAAAATTTCAAAAGTCATTCACCAATGTAGTTAACATGATAAAATTAACAGGCTTTTGTGGCCCTCAAATAGTTTTAAAATATGGAAATAGAATAGATAGAGCGTACAGTTGCAAAAGAATAAACAGCCTAGAAAGCTTCGTGAATTGGATTTTCATTTAGAGATATGAAAACTTTACAAGCTGAATACACATGAGGTTGCGATAATAAAGTTTTTAACAGAAATTTTATTCATAGTATTGAGTGACTAGGGCGCCATTAAATTGACGCCTTTACACGATATAACTGTATCGCTTTTTTACCTTCATTGGTTGGAGTACTCAAGCGAATTGATATAGAATTTACAATCAACGTCTCCGTAAGAATTCTGCAAGGTCATAGAATACACATGTTGACATTGTTTATTTCAAGAACCTTTTTCAAATTTTTGATAAATTTAACTTATTGGGGTATGAAAGGAAAGACATAAAAGAAAATCCTATCGAATAGAATACTTGGCCTACTTACGAATTACAACCTAAACGATGGTATTAAACATATTTAGCCTCAGCGCTGATCCTGAAGCTTTACAGTGAGATGAAATATTTCTTCCGAAAGAACAAGATTAATAACATTTAAACTTACAATGAAGGGATAACGTTGCATTAACGATCCTGTGATATAATTAGAGACAATTAATTTATTTCATTCGTTGGCTTTATATTCGGAATATGATTCACATCAGGATTCATAATTGAGTTACAATAAGATTACAGGACATTTTCAAGACACTTAAAATTTTTAGAAAACTCATTTCACGATCGCTATTAAATTTTCTGAAAGATCAATACAAGCTGTTGCAGATAAAAACCTATCGAATGAGTTCAGCTTCAATTTAGAAGTTGCCTTTCTACTTCGAAATAAACCTCAGAAAATACTTCACCTTTTTCGTAGTCCTTTTTATGAAGTGGACGCAGTCTAGTAGGCAGTGCGTTGGCTTATTAGACCGTAAGGCCATTAATCAAACCATAAGTCAGATATCAAAATGAAAATTTGAAAAAATACTTCTTTTGCGAGTTCCTCTCAGCACAAACTCTGAGAGCAAATAAAATTGCAATGAAAAGTTTCTCAAAAATTTATTGTCCGGACTCCGGAGTCCACTTTAAACTGTAGATCCCCCCACTCATGTATAAAATTAACACACACAACATGAGTGGTGTGAGAAACTAGGCCGTAAGCCAGACTGAAGGTTTGTAATGACCAATTATGTATGTATGTATGTTATTATGAAAACCATTCGGAAAAACTCAGTGGAGTATGTAATCATATTAATGCCATCATTTATTGGGTTTCACGATTTTATCAATTCATCCAACGGAATGTGCTGTAATAAGTTAACTTGATCGTAACTTGCAATCGATTATTTTTATATTAATTTATGCTTTTATCGTTTTATTTTTTTGAGAATTATTCAGTGGATTCTAAAACCGTATTTAGCGAATATAAAAAGTAAATATTAAGGGTATGGGTATAACAAAAAAATGCAGAAGGGAGTGAGCCGTTTAACATCCCGTCGTGTTTAGCCATCTTCAAGAGTGTTCTTGATATTATTTTCATTATTGACGTAAATACAACAAGCCAGCCATACATATATTGAGCAACGAATATATTTATTCAATAACAGATGGAATATCCACTTTCTTCACATCGAACTATTTAAGCGTGAAATATTGTTTTCTTTCTAAATGTTGAATTCATTTTTCTTTTTTTCTTTTTTTTTTGTGCCCATTTTTGTCCAATAACGATACTAAAGAGCCATAACTGCACAAATTGTTGGTATTGACATTGTCCCTGTTTTCTAAAGTTCTGCTGCAGTTGATATTGCCACGAACGTAGTTGCAGTACCATCAGCAAGCTGGCAGGTTCTATTGTTGAAATATTTTTTTTTTCTATATATTGTTGTTATTGTTGTCGGCATAACAATGACAATTGTTGCGTTGTTGTTGTTGTTGTTGTTTTTGTGATTATTTGATAATGGCCTGGTCATGAAATTTTAATGTACAAATAAACGATATTTTTATATGAAAGGGAGAGAGAGAGTAAGATAACAATGCCACCCACCTTTGCTGCGACAAACAATGACAACAACAATAAGAACAATAATAATAACAAATTACATTGAGGCCAACCAATAATGATAGTAGTTGTCTATAGGTAAATTTTATTTTCTTTCGATTTGCTTGTAGTTGTAGTAGTTTAACCCTTAAATAATGGAAAATCTTTTACAATATTTGTACTACACGCCTGTGTGTGTATATGTGTGTGTCTCTCTGTATAAAATAGTTTCACAATGGCTTTGCAAAACTATTGTATTGTTGTTGTATTTTCTGTTTTTTTCCCCCCACGTTAGTTGCTCTAGATCTGCGACTATTTTTTAATGCAACAGTCGTTTGTGACATCATTTTGCAGGTATTTAATCGATTATTATTGCAAACAATCGAGATTTTGTGTCAAATGTGAACGAGAATAAAGACAAACAATGTCTGACTGAATGAGCGACCCCATCTATTTACAGTCGACATCATCGTAGTCAATGGGCAAGTGACAGCAATCAATAATATTCTTACTCAAATAGTATTTCAATAAAAATTCATTCACGGAGTTCTGAAGCCGTAAAATGGACTTTCGGTGGAAAAATAAACCAAGCCAGACACAAAGAAATGTTGAATAATTGAAAACGAAAACACAGAATTAAAGATAATATATATGTAGTCTTGAAGTCGCCATAGTCTAGTAGGTGGTAGTGTGTTGGCTTATTAGATGAAAAGCCACGGTTCAAACTCCTGGTCAGGCATCAAAACGAAAATATGAAAAAATATTTCTTCGGCGACTACTTCTCAGTACATTTCTGCAAAAACTCTGAGAGCAAATAAAATTGCCATGAAAAGTTTCTCAAAAATCTATCGTTCGGAGCCGGCTTTCAACGACATAACTGTAGGTCCCGCCACTCGTATATAAAATTAGCACACACAACATAAGAGGTGTCCTGACTGAAGGGTTATAATGATCAATTATGTATGTACATATGTATGTATGTACATATCCTTTTAAAATGCTGAGATATTTAAGCCTTAATGAATAAAAACAAAGTAACTAAAATAAAGGTTCCAATTAATATGTATTGCCTTCAGCAAATTTGCATGGAATAATCTCCTTTATATTTAAATTTCATACATCGTAGCCTGTAACGTGACGTTACTTAAATGTAATCCTTTAAAGATTCTCCTAAAATTTATATGTACATATAATTAAAGTGATAACGTCTGTATGTCTGTATGATAAGCATATGGGTATAGCTGGAGTCTACGTCCGTAATTGTTTACCAGCAGAGTTTAAAGAACTGCAACAAAAATCCTTTGAAACAACACAATACTTTGAACACGATGAATATTTTACAAGAAGAACTTATTGCAACCTCATGTATTACGTTTTTTGATCTTTGTATGCATGAATAGAGCAATAATATTTACATATGAAAAAAAATATACAAATTCATTGGAAAAAATCTTTTTTTTTTTTGTGTTTGTATTTAAATCCAATATAAAACAGATCAAATATAATAATGCCATGACTTTATTTATAAATGTTTGTTTTTTTGTTTTGTTTTTTTTTTTTTTTGTAAGTAAATACCAAAATGAATATAACTTAACTGTTACACCTGATTCTGGATGCACAATATATATAATGGAATTAATATTCCTCGTTGATGAAGTAATGGATATACATATTTAGCGACTTGCAACAAGTTTCGCATTGCTCTCGAATGCAAATGAAATTATTCATTAGCATTAGAAGACGGATATATCATCCCTTTGTTTTGTTACCGGCAATAAATTTAAAAATACAAGTAAAAGTATTTGCGAGTTAGTGTACATTAGACATCAGCAATGAGTATTCAAAAAGATGAGCGGATTCGAATCAAACTCATAATTCTTGATACTTATACGCGCTCATACTTCTTTTAATATCACGGAACCTCTACTCATATTCAAAGTTTGAAGTACTCATCATATTCATACCTAACAAAGCGAGTCACTCTAATCACTTATATAAATCAGTAGGCTTATGAATCAGATATATTTTGAATGGTATGAGTTTGATGTCAACGTTGTACGCATACTCATCTCAGCTTGTACTTATAAATCAACGTTGCAGTGAGTACGAATGAATCAGAGTACATAGTTAAGTTTCAATATTGTTGACTCATTTATGTTTAAAATTTCATGAGTGCTTATGAGTAGCGAAAATCGATTCATTGCTGATCTCTGGTGTACATACATTAAAAAATGTTCAAAATGTTTCACTATAATAATTATGATCACATTCCGCTCTATCGGGACCAGAGTTAATGGAATCATTTGAAAAATAATACATGGATATCGCAAATATCTCCGAGATACCACTGTAGTTGAATACACCGATTTACATTCAATTATAATCGTTCTTTCTCTACCGTTGAATCAGTATCAAATGTTTACTTGTACATATTTATTTTGTATGCAAAAATGAAAAAAATCAAAAAAAAAAAATGCTTTCTTTAAAGAAACTTTTTAAAGAAGAGTTTTATGGGAATATTTAATCTTAAAAATATAAAATGAACATAAAATTTTAAAAAATATTAAAATGTACGAGCATATACTAACTGCAATAACAAATGTATTCAAATTATATTTTTAAACTTGGAAAAATAAAATATTTTCTTTATTTATTTATTTATTTATTTAATAATATTTTTGTTGGAATTTATTTCTTTACAATCATCATTTGGTGGATAGGGTGCTACTTTCTTTAAAAATCTTTAAGAAGCCCAACCAAAAGGAAAACTATATAAGTTTTTCGAAGAAAATTGTGAAAATTTTTTAAATAAAAATACACTTTACAAAAGGCTAAAGTAAAAGAAGAAATAAAAAAATTCAGACAAATGCATAAAATGCCCAGCATTTGGGTGAGCCATGAAGTACATACTATACATACAGATGTACATGACGCAAAACTAAACGATAAAGGAAGGAAGAATCAAGAATAAAAAACAAGCTGGATAACCCAAAATGCATACTTATGTATATGCATGTATCTTTATACTGTACATCAGTTTTGACGAAATATCGCATTCATACTATTTTTAGAGATTTTTTCATTAGAAAATGATTATATACATACGCATAATTGGTTATTACAACTCTTCAGTCAGGACTACGACCTAGCTTCTCTCACCAGTGACGTTGTATGCGTTAATTTTATACATGAGTGGCTGGATCTATAGTTTAAAGTCGATTCCGAATGGCAGATTTTTGAGAAACTCTTCATGGCAATTTTACTTACACTCAGAGTTTTTGACAGAAATCGCCGAAGAAATATTTATTCAAATTTCGTTTTGAGGTCTGACTTAGAGTTTGAACGATGGCCTTACGTCTAATAAACCAACACGCTGCCTACTCGACTGCGGGGAAAAATATCAGCCAGCAAAAAATATTCATCACAGATAGGCAAGCCACGTATGGGGCTTGATGAAAACATATACTTACTGGCTAAAGGTCACTGCTTGCAAGCAATTGCTGTCTTGACATATTCCGGTACTTAAGAGTAAAATTCAAATTTAAAGTTTACCTGTAAGACTTCATCAAGTTGTTCCAAATTGTTTCCGTGCTATGTTCAGCTCGTGACCAATCGACATTTTCTAAAAACGGGCATCCAGAGCAGGTCATATTTCAGTATTGTCTTCTACTCAAACTATTCAGTCTTCTAGCTGAAAGTATCTTCAATTCTTCACTTGCCATGCACTAACATTAAGTCAAGTAATCAAAATTATTTTTCAAACGCCACACGCTGTGCAAGTTATCTTTCATAAGTCCATTTACTACGTCTTATGCATTAAGGAAGGCAAGTGCTACAAGCTTCATTAATATTTGAGCCTTATTTGAATACAGATCTAGCATAGTTGATTTAGGAAGAAGATTAATGTTCGAATTTCATTTCATGGAATAAAGCAGCCAGACAGTAAAACTTCAAATCTAGAAAGAAATTTTTGTTTTTGTTGTTGTCTTTATAATCTCAATTTTGAATAGTTTATCGTTTAGCTGCAAAAATAAATTTGTGGCATCCACTTGACGATAGTTATTTAAGCATGTTATGTTAAGAAATCGTTTTTGAATGTGGTCGATGCATTCATTCATTCCTTCATTCAATTGTCGAATGTGTCAGCATATGTATACGGTTAGTTTGAATGGACTATTGAAGAATGAGTTCCTCTTCCTTCACTATTTCTTTTTTTTTATTTTTCTTTTACTTTCGTAGTTTTCGATTGCAATAAAAAAAATACGTTTTTCTTTCTTAATATTTTTACGTGTTTGTGTGGGGGTATATGTATGCTTGCTTCTTTCCTGTTTCTCTGTAGGAAAAATTCTTATTTGTGCGCTAGAAATGAAAACATCTCGGATAGATTGTACATAAACACACACACACACACACATCTATTTGGACGTCTTTTACTTACTTCCAGTGATTCTTTGAAATTCTCTCTTTTATTTATTTATTTTATTTTTTTGTTTTTTGTTTTTTTTCTCTCGTTTAATTTTTGCATAAAAAATAAATGTTTTTCACCATAATAATGGCGCTATAAAGTCTCGTCTGAAGATGAAAATTTGTATTGTAAATTCCTTTTTTTTCTTTCGCATCTTATGCTTTATCTTGTTATTCCTTAGCAGTTTAGGTCTCTTTTATCTTCCTTTGCACAATTTTTAAGTTTTTCCTCCTGTTTTCTTTATCAGTTTTTTTCTCACTCTCTCTCTCTTTCCCTCTGACTCAAAAAAAAAATCTTTGCATAAGTCATATATCAACGTGGTGACGGTACAAATACACTTACGCGTACAAATAAATGCATACACAAACACATACACACTTGAAATATACACACATGCATGTATGAGGTTTAAACTCTCAGTACTTAACACAAACCCAAACACATACACATGCATACATACGTACACACAGAAGAAAATAAAAAGATATAAACGTCCAAACTAAAAAAGAATGGCAGACGGTAAGTGCGGCAAAGCGTTTCAGTATAGTAAAGTGCAGCGCAGCGCACAGCACACAGAGTGCAGTTCGGCCGAACAGTACAAAATGTGGAAGTAGTAGTTTTACTGCATAATTTGAAAACAGCAGGAGTTGACTGACATGTCATATGACGAACAAAACGGATATGAGCTTAAAATGTTGGCACGTTTGTAAAGAAGGAGAGAAAAAAATACACACACACACGAAAAGTAGTAAAAACGAAATCTTTGAAAAAAATGTAACAACACTAAGAGCACAAAGACAGTATAAGAAATCGCAAAAGGAAGAGAGAGGGAGTGAATGAAGAAACAAAAATAAGATGTACGTACTAACAGCCAAACAAAACAACTTATTCTTGTGTATTCCGATAGTTCCGTACGTATGTACATACGTATACACAGAGCGAGCGAGCGAGCGAGCGAGCGAGCAAATAACGTTGCGTATGAATGATGGCAATTTTCTTGGCTCTCAGTCAACCGAACCATTAAATATAAGTATGAACGTTGGATGTTGAACATGAAAGTTATTTCGACGCCCAGGAAGAACAAGTTTCACATGCATGTTGACGGTAATACGTGTAAGACATCTCATCTATATACTCAACTATATATGTATACTCAACTCTAAAGGAAATTTAATTAAACATTTCTCATATGCGACTTAAATTTTGTGCAAACATACATATATACACACATACACATACACACATTCATCTTTCCCTAGGATATGGAAAAGGCAGAGGCTGGTTCTCATTCCGAAGGGTAACAACGCACAGGATGCCTCGGGATACCGCCCGCTCTGTATGATAGACACAGCCGGGAAACTTTTGGAGAGGATAATCTGTAGGAGACTAGAAGCATTTCTAGAGGGAGAAGGCCTGTCGGATCGCCAATTTGGCTTCCGGAAAGCACGTTCCACCTTGGATGCAATAGAAACAGTAGTGACAGTGGCAAAGGACGCCATCAGCGGTGAGCGTTGGCTGGAGGGCGATAAGGAGTATTGCGCTATCATCACCTTGGACGTCAAGAATGCATTCAACTCTGCGGATTGGGATGCCACGTTAGCTGCCCTGGATGAAAAGGGCGTACCGAACTACTTAGTGGAACTAATTAAGGACTATTTTAAGGATAGAGTACTCATATACGACACGAACGACGGCAGAAAGTCATACGCGGTGACTGCGGGCGTGCCACAGGGTTCCGTCCTGGGCCCTATATTGTGGAACGTCATGTATGACGGTGTACTGAGGCTTAGACTCCCTAGGGGTGCACAGATCATTGGATTTGCGGACGATATTGCCCTGGTGATAAGAGGAAAACATCTAGACGAATTGGTGAGAACGTGTAACACTGCGGTGGGCACGGTCAGTAGCTGGATAACAGAAAAAGGTCTCAAACTTGCTGACCACAAAACAGATGTCCTACTTGTAAGCAGTAGAAAGAGGATTGAATTTATTACCATAACGGTGGGTGACCAGCGCATAACATCAAAGCAGGCGATTAAATACTTGGGAGTGATGATTGATAACAGGCTCACGTTTAAGGAACACTTGACGTACATCGGTGAGAAATGTGCGGCGACGACATGTGCACTTGCCCGATTAATGCCTAACCTAGGAGGCCCGAAACAGGAGAGAAGACGGCTACTGATGAAGGTAGTGACATCGGTCGCCATATATGCAGCCCCTATATGGGCCGAGGCTATGGATAGGAGGACCTATAGAGCAGGAATTGAAACGGCCCACAGGAGGTCAGCTCTCAGGGTAATCTCCGCCTTCCGGACGGTGTCTACTGATGCAGCACTAGTGATAGCGGGAATGATGCCCCTGAAACTAGTAGTAGACGTAGAGAAGAGGAAACAGGATGCAAGGAGGGGGACGAATCTTTTAAACCCCGTGCAAATAGTTGACGATGCCATGGATAGATGGCAACAAGACTGGTCCAATTCCAGCAAAGGAAGATGGACCTACAGACTCATCCCAAGTATAGGCGAATGGACCAAAAGGAAACACGGCCAGGTGAACTTCCACCTGACACAGTTGCTAACGGGCCACGGATGTTATAGAGCATACCTCTATAAGTATGGACACGACGTAGATGAAGCATGCCCAGAATGCCGTAATGAGAAGGAGACGGCGGAGCATGTTTTCTTTACCTGCCCGCGGTACGACGATCAACGAATTTGCCTGGTGAGGACATTAGGATCCCAGGTAACACCCGATAATGTGGTTAGGCTAATGCTAACCTCAAGTGATAACTGGAACGCAGTATGTGTTTTCGCGAGGAGGGTTTTGATGCGGCAAAGATTGGCTGAGAGAGCAAGATCAGCAGAATCAGAAGGCAGCACTCGCTGAATCTCCACCCCCCCGAAGTAATACTTGATTGTGGTCCCGGGGGGGGCAAATGGTTGAAAGTGTGACGAACGAGGTTGGGTTTAGTACGCAGGCGCTTAGCAAGCCGAGAGTAAGTCTTGCGGCGAATCGTGCACATTGGTAGGCCGGGCTACCAATGTCTTTTGAAGATTCCCAACCTTTAGCTCGTAAAGCTATAAAAAAAAAAAAAAAAACACATTCATCTTATACGAAAAGTATAAGAAACACTGTCAATAAAATACCTGAAATTGATCTTATTCACATCTCTGTATTTGCCTTCAGATGGAAGGTGGGGGGTGGGTATGCAATTACTTTGGACTTCAGTGAATCGATTTTAATAAATACCGTCCGTAGGATGAAGTATACACAGAAGAAAATATCAGCATAAAATATATTAATAAAAAGAAGAAGAATTCAAAGTCAAAAGACTTACAAATGTTTGTTAATGTCTTCGAATTCTTTCCCATCCATTATCTTATCCGGTTTTATATCTGACGGATTTTCTTTTCTTTTTTCGTATCATTCTTCAATTAAGAAATTACGCTAATGAAGAAGAAGAAGAATTCAAAAGCCCATATTAATGATGAAAGTTCAATTAAAAGGCCACAATAAATAATACGAAATATTATTATAAATATAAAATAGATGCGATTGAATTTATTTATAGTAAGTACCTGTTTCATTATAATTCTCTTCCAAGAACAGTAGATACCACTAAAGAAGAAATACAAATTTTTAATACATTCGAAATACATTCAAATTCAAAAGTTTTAGGAAAAAGTTAAGACCTTTTTATATTGAAAAATATCATTCAGTTAGAAAGTTTCAAGGCAGCTTATTCGTAAATTTGTTTGAAATGATCTAAAAATGCTTGTAATTTTAAATGTCATCTGACTACCAGTCAAATCGTGACATTTGACATGGGACAAGTAATCTTAAAATATTTAAACGATTTGGATTTTATCCACAATCTATTACAACCAATGAAATCAATGTGTTAATGAAAAGCTTTTAATACGAGCTTATGCTTCAGGTGTATACAAGTTGTGATTATTCATGGCATATTTCTTCAGCATACAATGCATTAAGCACATTATAACTCCATTGGTAAACAACTGTGTTCTTTGTAAATTGAAATGAAAAATTTCAAGAACTTAATTTTGTATGCTGATAATCAGTACTGTAATAAATATTGTAAGTGCACTGATTTTGTTTCGATTCATTTGTTAATTACAAAGAGACGCTAAGACGCTATCAAAAACATAACGTCGTTGATAAAGATATCAGAGCAATATGTTGTTCAACATTAATACAAAGAACAAAATATTACAAAATCATTCAATCGAATACGTAGAAAGCTACTGTTAGGCAGTATCAAACTTTTCAAGCTTAGAATATACAAAACACATATAAATTATACAATTTAGAACGAAAATGACAACTGGCTAGTATCGAATACAATTACGCAGAAGCAACAATACCACTATGGAATCCACACCGAAGCACAACAATATAATCCAGTATTTAATGCGAGAGCACTTCCTGGCGTGAGTATATTGAAATTTTTTTTAATACTGTTACGTTTTTATCTTTTAGAAATGTTTAAAATATAAGCTCGTAGATTGCAAATAAAATAAAAATAAATTTGTATTTACTTTTAATTAAAATTATTATTCGAACAATTCTGTGTGCCACTGTTCTCAACTTTATGTAAACAACAACAATTGCTTTGTTTGTTATTCCTCTGTTTATACAATTAATTTCGTTGTTTACGTCTATTATTGTAGTGTTTTTTATGCATTTTGTTTATATTTATTCCTGTAGTATTCTTAGTGAATTTTTGTTTACTTGTTTACCATTTTTTATATTGGTATTTGTTGTTATATTAAGCAGTACGATAATTTGTAAACAGGTTTGCTTACTGCATTGTTATGTTTTTGTTGCATTTGTTTATAATTTTAATGATAAGCGGTGTAGAAGCACAACACCAGTTTTAGATTTTTCATTTTCGTAATAATATTATTTATTTTTCTAATAGTGTTTATAAGAAAAACATTTTTTTGTGATTCGGAATTACAATATCATTTACAAATAATTTTTTTTTTTTGCATGACAAACCTTTCATAATTCTGCTTATATTGTGAAAATGATTATGCCTCAGGTTGATGCTGAATTAGATGAAAACTTCTCAATCTCAAATACATGGATTTAATCGATGAACATGTTGTTGCTGTAGCAATTGAATAAATCACAACTTGAATATGAAATGAATGTTGTTGGAGAGACAATCTCAGAAAAATCAAAATATTAAATGTTTATTTATAAATTTTTATTTTGTTTATCTTTTTTATTTTTTCATTCCTTTTCTTTTTGGCAATTGTAACAATAATTTAAATTGTTTTCTCTACCAATTTTATAATTTTTGTTGGTTGCATTGAGATGGAAGTAAAAATTGCTTAAATTTTGCTTTAATAATGACTCTTGGAATAAAATGCTTGGCATATACCCTATAAATAAATGTAAATGTTCATTTTAATGAAACTTTACATATCTTCTTTATTTTTTTTTTTTTCTCTATTTTGTGTTTCTCTGCCTCTGTTTTATATAGAAATCTTAAAATCTACACACAAAAAAATGTAAAATTTTGCATATTTTTAGAATTCATCAAAAAAAAATTTATAATTTTGCATTTCTACTCTTAAAGTTTTATATTCTTCTTCTTTTTTTTGTATTTTGTTGCAAATTATTTTTATTCGAATCAAACAAAACATTTTTGTTCAAATCAAAAAACAAAAAAAATCCTAGGAAAATGAACAAAAAAAAAAAACGAGAGAAAAGAAAACTTACTGACAGAAATACAATTTTTATGAATGTTTTAAAAGTTGTTATGGCTTCCACTTCAAGAAGAGCATAAATTGAAAAGTTCTTTAAAAATACAACATTCGATTTCTACAACAATTGTAAGCCGAATAAATTGTAGAAGCAAAAAAAAAAAATAGAAAATTAATAAATAAATGACAATACATAGACAGAAGTTTTATCAGCAAATAATGATCAGTTCACTGGTTACCGAAACAATTTTTTTTTTTTCAAGTTCCACAGAAATTATTGGTTGGTTTTTAAGGGAAAAAAGTTCATTCTTTTAAAACGAAGTTACGAAATTTCTCTATAAATTGTGTGTATAAAGTTTAATCATGAATTTTCTTTATATCATAACATTAAGCGTTCTTCGTCTTTAGCCTTTGGGAAAGTGTAAAGCTTTACATTGTATTAGTTTATCCTTCTATTTGATGCATTGATGCTAATTCAAGTAAATTTGACTTAAAAAATGTAAGAAGAATACTAAAAAGGCACAAGTGGAACACTTGATTTGTACGTTTTTAATTTTAGTGTAGCATCACAAAAAGATTTAGTTTGTGACTTAAGAAATCCTGTTCAAGTGGAAAATAAAAGTATAATATTTTTTTTAGAATTTTCTCTCTCTCTCTCTCTCTCTCTCTCTCTCACTCTCTTTCAAAAATTTTCTAAATTATTTAGTTTTAAAGCAAACATTTTCACAACAATGGAAACCTTGGAATAAATTGAAACTATGCAGACACACTATACAATGAAAATTTTTGTGAAGTTTTCAAAAGAGTTTTCTCAACGACCAGAATAATCTTTATGTATTGGGTAAAAATGCAACTATACACACACATACTCATCCGCAAAGAAAAATCTACAAGTGGAAAATTGCAAATATAACCTGGAGATAAAAAGGGGTGGTGGGTGGTGGAGATAAAAAGAAAATTTGAAAATAAAAATTAAAAAAAGAAACGAAACTTTATGAAACGAAATGAGTGTTTAACGTTTAAATAGAAATTAAGATTTACAGAATTATGCATGAAGTTTCTAGTTAAGGCTTAAGGCTCTTTACAGTTACAGATTTCCGGCTCTCGTATCATTTTAATATGTACCAAAAAACTCTTTTTTATTATACGTTTGTCTACACATTGAAAAGTTATTGTGCACTATGTGGTAGAAACAAACAAAAAATAAAGAGAAATGAGAGAATCTTTTACAGAAATTTAAATTTAAAAGAAAAGTTTTTTGGAAAAGTTTATGAAAAACTATATTTTACTACCTGTAAGATGTCACTCTCTTCAAGCTGAAAGGCAGAGAACAACATAATTGTTTAAAAAGGAATTTACAACACACACACACACACATTCCGTTACATTACCGCAAATGTTTTGGTAATGTAAGTTATTTTCAATTCATACACACATACACACAGACAATAAAGCATGGAACATCTTTAACCCTTCCTCTTCATTTTCAAATAAACAACACATACATATTTACCCCCCCCCCCCCCCACACTCACACAAACACACATACACAGAGTGACAAAGAGCTTTGGTATAAATATGTGCACTTTAGTTTACTTTTGATTTAAACAAGATTTGTGTGCTTAATTCTAACCTCAAAGTTAAATTACCTTATGTTTTCAAACTTTGGCTAAAGAAGATACACTCATACATACATATAAAATTCACACACCCACACTCACATGTAAACTTTCACCTCTGTACCAGTCTCGCTCTTTCTTTCTCTTTTATAATACACTTGAAATAATTTTTTGTAACTCGAAATCAATTTATGGATGATAAATACGATTTATAAATACATACAATCACAACGACAGTCACAGTCACTTTCGAATACATGTAAACAGAAGGCAACATAATCCGTGTGACGTTGTAATTCGTTGTTTCCGCAGCCTCACAAAAGCTTTTCCAAAAAGTCGTAAAAAGATAATCATCACCCATTTATATTGAAATATTGAATTTTTGTTTAAATTTGCTTTTGTATTCGATACACGATGTGATTATTGAAAATTTTAAATCAATTGTTCAAATGTGTGTTTAAATTTATTTGCAATTTATTTGGCAGAAGATCCCAAAATGGCTTTTGCTTACAAGTTTACTTATAGTTGAATGGCTTTTTTTGATAATTAATTGAAGTTTTTAAAAACGTTATGTAAAGTACTTTCAAAACGGAAAATAAAGAAAAGTTTAATAAAAATTATGGAGACTTCCTTCCTTACCTCTACATATACGTACATAATTGATCATTACAACCCTTCAATTAGCATTATGGACTTAGTCTCTCACACCACTTATGTTGTGTATGTTCATTTTTATACATGATTGGCGGGGCGTACAGTTTAACGTCGACTCCGAATAACAGATTTTTGAGAAACTTTTCATGGCAATTTTATTTACTCCCAGAATTTTTGCCAGAAATCTGCTGAGAGAAAGTCACCGAAGAAATATTTTCATATTTTTGTTTTGATGCCTGACCTGGGGTTTGAACCGAGGCCTCATGTCTAATATGCCAACACACTATCTACTAGACTACGTCGACTTCATTCTACTTCTCTCAACCGCAGCACAGTCCATGAATGAAAATATTCATTGAACTGATGTTCTGTTTTCAATAATTCCGTGGATTTGTAAATACTTTTCGTCTGAGAACTCATTCGAAATAAACGAATTTAAACTTTTTATTAAACGATTAAAAACAATTTTGTTTTGTCTTTTAGCTTCTAATAAACGTTTCCCTGTTTTTTCTTGCGGTGTATAGACCAAAAATTTTGCTTTCGATTAGAGCACATGTGTTACGGACATAAATTTTCCTTTCAAAAATCAAACACAAAACATTCTTTTAAAACTCTTCTTCCACGCTCTTACTAGTTTACACAATCTCTAGTACTCAGCCGATGTGTGTATAGATGTTTAGAGGGAAATAAATTGTTACAAATGTAAGTTATTAAAAGATTCAGATACTTTACACCTAAAACTTGCCTTTTGTTTTTCACTTCTCCGCTTCTCTCCTCTTGCCCCTGATGATATACTCACATTTGCCATCAATTAATGCTCGTTTTCACCTACAAAAGATTGGAAAAACGAAATTTGGGAGAGAAATATGTTTCAAATAAATTTATTTGCTTGACTTCCATTTTTTACGCGTTTTTTTACTTTTTCGTTTTCTATTATATTTTAGGTGAATACAAAAAACACTTTGCAAACACTGGTGCGGTAATAATTTCTTGCTGCTTTTTTTTTTGTTTTTTCTGTGTTCCAAACTGAGTTCAGAAAAATTTTTTTTGGTTTTTTTTGGATTACAAACATTTTCGGTTTGAAAAGTTCTGTGGGCTAAAAATTATTCCATGTGACACTTTAAGAAGCTTTCAGCGGTAGATTTTCTAAACTTTCTCCTCGTCGGTAATGTTTCACTCACATACACCACATGCGAGTATTTCGATGGGAACTGAAACATCTTTCCAAGGGTTTTTTTTTGCATTTTTCTAGACTAGCATAACAGAAATAGTTTTGGAAAATTGAAATTATTTGCATGGAAATGAAATGCAATAAAAATATAATTGACTTAGATTTGATGACTTTAAATAGACGGTCAAAATAAGTTTGTAAAAACAACATCTGTTGCAAGACTACAGGATTAAATTTGTAAATACAATACGTTTCTCTGTATTCGTCTCATTCAGGAAACATATTCATTTTTTTAGTGTTGTTTTGGGTAACACTCTAAATGTTGCATTTGGCAGTACCTCTTAAATATCTACTTTTATACTTTTAGCCTCAACTTGTATTTGAATTAAATCAAATAATCAATCCAAAAGGAAGCATTCATAAATTCATTTTTATATCCTTATGGATGTAATTGTATATCCGTTTGACTTGAGGATACATTTTAATTGGTTTTGCAAATAAATCTTCACATGTTTTTATCATAGAGAAAATAAAATAAAATAGAATTATAAATAAAAACATAGACATACAAACAAAAGGAAAATAAGTTTTTAATATTTTATTATAACCGAGGTTCTGTTTATTTCACCATAAGAATTCATAAATTAGCGCCAATCACAGTTGCATGTCAGATTTTTCATAAAACGTTTTATCACCTTATATTTGTTGTGTGTATGTATTATATTAGGCCCGGTTGGATTTTATGTCCTAGGGAAACAAGACTGTTTACGTTGCCATATAAAAGGATAGCCAAACCAGGCAACTGAGTTGGGAGAAAATTCAGCCAGTCTTGTGTGAAGACGCGGTGTGTTTGGAGAGAGTAATCGTGGTTTGAAGATATCCATTACAAAGATCTGTCGAACAATTGTATAGTAATTGTTATTTTTTATGCAAAGGATGTCAACAGAGAAATAAGAAACAAAGTAATTGTTGTTGTTACATTAAGTTGTGAACAGTGGCACACAGAATTGCGCGAATAATGAAGAATTTTAATTAAAACTAAATACGAACGTATTTTTATTTTATTTGCAATCTACGAGCTCATATTTTAAATGTTTTTAAAAAGTTAAAACGTAACAATATAACAAAAAAATGTTATTTCACCATCAAAATCCTTTTCTTTACGGTATCGATTGAACACATTGCAGGATCAGCAATATTTCGCCAGTTCTGAATGCCTTCCGACCTATTTATAAAAGTCATATTTAATTAATGATCCGATATTGGTTGTACAAATGGTAAGACATTCAGTTGGATGGAGTGAAATGTTTCGTCCATCATTTTAAAATACCAAATCCCTTGCAAGCTGCTTTCAAAATGAGAAAAACACCGTAATGGGCTCTTAGAGCCGAAACTACAAAAGCTTTTTTTACAATAGTGGATCCTCTTCAGATAGAATTTTGAGTGCACAACAAGCCTATATGATGGCTTAGGAGTATGTCAATTGGCATGAGTTTTAAACGCATTGAATGAAGCTTTTCCAACTTGATCTGTAGTAAAAAGAATATGAATAGCAAATATGGCTATAATTTGTCCAGGGCTAATTCTGAACTTATCTGCTAGATTCATCTATATCGCATAGTAGCCTCAACGTCGAAAAGCTTAATCGAAATCGAAAGTAGTGAATACCGACACTTAAAAGTAAAAGCTTCTGTTGAAAATTAGTACAGTATTCTATGTTATTGAAATACTTTATTTCTTTTATTAAAATATAGTAGACATTGTTCATTCCGTTTTCAATTTTCATTACACAAAGAACCCTCTGTTCTAAGACTTCATAATTTTTCGTAGTATAGATACATAAGCTGTTGTATTAATAAAACTTATATAAAATAAAAACGACTTCGAGTTTTCACTTTCGGAAGATCATAGATATTGAATTTCACGCTGTATCTATTGCAACACAGATCTTAACAGCTTCAATAAAGGGGCATCACGCCATACACTTTAATCGCAATTTTCTATCTAAGGTAAAAGGTTTACATTCGTTTAAGAAATCTAAACACAATTTAATGTTTAATTAATTCATTAAAATCTCTGTAATAAATAAGCGCAAGCATAAATAATCGTGTTGTAGTATTTTGCTCATTAATTTGGTATTAAAAGTGATTGCCACTTTGAAAATAATATCAATGCACATCCATAAATACATATTCACATAAATATTACTTTGCGAATACGGAATGCGAGTAATGGTTTTTGAATATAAAAAAAAATGGTGATAATGCAATAATTTTTTTCTTTTTTTAACATTCAATGGCACTTTGAAAGTGCACTCATTGCCACATATTCACATTCATCATCATCATGGCATCGTTGCTAGTGCACAAACGCCTTTAAATTTGCCAGAGATGGATAATTTATTATTTCCTATTTGCAGTAAATTGTGTGATTTTTTAATTATTCCCCATTAATCACAAACAATCTCCGATTTTTAATTTTTTTTTTATTCGTTACATTTACAAACGATTATGCACACGTATGGTGATGGTGTTGAAAAAGTGCAATTAGATTTGAAACAATTATTTGCAATTGTCATGATCCTGATTAAACCAAAAAATCCATAAATAATAACGGTATTTATTGGGTTGGGGCAAAGCTATCATTATCGCAACGCATATAACAAGAGTTTGGAAAATAAAAACTTTTTACTTCTTATCGTTATTTTCTTGTTAAAATGTATTTAAAATTAAAAAATAATCAACTAAGACTACTAATATACTGTGTACATAATATGTATGTACATATATTGTAAGATTAATGTAATCACAGCATTAAATCATCATAATAACAGTGACGGATGGATAAAGTTGTATACAAATTTACATGAAATTTGTAAGAAATTAAAGTTGAATACGAATTCTCCCCCTACCCAATACAGCGGAGAAAAGTGATTTGACAAAACCTTACTAATGAGTAAATTCATCAAATGACACGATTAGATTTCATATGGCGTAATTGCAATTCAATTTTTTGTATTTTTTGTATTTTTTTTTCTTTTGTAAAGCATCATAAACGATTAGAATCCCTTCATAAAACATTATTCAGTGTTTCCCGCTTCCAATTTGCTTGATTTTCTTTCATTCGTTCACATTTATTAATTCATGCTAAGCGAAGTGAACATTTATCATTTAGAAAAGGTGCATGTATGTCACACACATCACATTCACATACAAAAGAAAAAAAATAAAAAATAAAAACTACAAATAAAAGAAAATAACCTTGAATCACATCACAGCATATCACCAAGGAGACAAGGAAATATTTTAGTGGCTAGAGAAGGAAATGAAAAGATCTGGGCGGTGGCAAAAGAGAGAAAAGAACTGTGAACATCTGTTTTGGGTTGCGAACAAAACAAACTAATGATGAAGCCAACTAAAGCTCTGTTACAAGGAACAAATCAAAAAGACTACCAGTCTCACTGGCAAACGGTCGTAGTGATAAACACATACATACACACACACATGCACACGGCGGAAGGAAGGAAACAAGAACAGGAAGAGCTGATGATGTGGGCCATGCTTTTCATGTATGAAAAATTGTTCTTCTTATGCACATTAGTATGCTTGTAAGGTTTTAGATTGAAATGCAATATTAGAATTATTTATTATAACACACACTTATACATACATACATACATCCATACATACACTCTATTCTATATACAGTCCAAACATTTATTGCTTTTGTGGCGCTATGAAAATCAAAAATATCCCATTATACAGAGGACAACAACGACAAATACATTCTATTCGGTATTCTTGGTGTTCTTTCAAACAGTGAAAGACAAAACAAAAATCTCTAAGAATGCAAATCATTTGCAAAAGATAAAAAAATATTATTTTTTTCATTAATTAGAATACAATTACAAATTACATTACAACTATTTACAAGCAGAGTAACATAGGCATTATGCTCGGTTAAGTGTAAGCGATGAAAGTCTATGGTGGGAATCGAACGCAAGACCCTCACGTTAATAGTCTAGCATGAGGAACCATAATGAGGAATTATTCTAAGTGTTGGCGAAGGTCGTAAAATACTGGACTTCGGAAAACTGAAAAAAAAATTGCCGTACACCAGCGTATTTACACACCGTATGAATAATGATTTTAATATATGTACACGTTAGCTTGAGTATCAAGTGCGGTCTATAGCACACAAACAATTTTGACACCAGAAACAACAACTGCTACTTTGAATTGAATTTTTTTTATTGAAACCATTGTTTTGCATTCAAGGCAGATGTCGGACAGACTGATTAACTCAGATATAAGAATAGTAGTACACCATCTATGCAATCAACTGGATAAGGGTGATTTTATAGCTATTATCTTTTTGGCAACAATGGTTTAAACAGCTCACGCACGTTTCGTTTGTTGTTTCACTGTCAAACATCTTCAGTTTGGTCTCTAATTTAACCATGAATTGTCTTACAAACGAACAACGCTTGCAAATCATTGAATTTTATTATCAAAATGCGTGCTCTGTTAAGAAAGTTCATCGCGCGCTTCTTCCATTTTACGGTCAGATTAATCGACCCACTGAAGCGGCTATTCGGGATACGTAAATAAGCAGAATTGTCGATTTTGGAGTGAAGATCAGCCAGAAGCATTGCAAAAGCTACCAATGCATCCAGAAAAAGTCACATTTTGGTGCGGTTTATGGGCTGCTGGCATTATTGGACCGTACTTCTTCAAAGATGCTGCGAATCGTAACGTAACTGTGAATGGTGAGCGCCAAAATGCAAGAACTTGACTTGCATGACATGTGGTTTCAACAAAACGGTGCCACATGCCACACAGCACGCGTAACAATGGACTTATTGGGAGGCGAGTTCGGAGAACATTTTATTTCACGTTCGGGAACGGATTGGCCGCCTAGATCGTGCAATTTAACGCCTTTAGACTATTTTTTGTGGGGCTATGTTAAAGCTCATGTCTATACAGACAAGCCAGCTTCAATTGACGCATTGGAAGACAACATTGAAGCATTTATTCGTGAGATACCGGCCGAAATGTTGGAAAGAGTATGGCAAAATTGGACTAAGAGGATGGACCATTTGAGGCGCAGTCGCGGTCAACATTTGCATGAAATCATCTTCAAGCATTAAATTATATGGACCGTACTATCGATTCAAATAAAGATTTCATGCATTTTTCTGAATTTTATGTTTTTTTTTTTTTTAATTTTCCTATAGCTCTTAAAAAATCACCCCTTACTTTAACGATGTACTTTAGAATTTACCAGTTTATGCAATATAATCTGTCATAGACAATTTAGGTCTGACGTCCCCAATATGTATATTAAGGGCGTCTAAGGGAAGTACTATCTTCAGACCCAGCAAGTGGTGTAAATTTCAGAAATATTGAATTGAAGATTATTAACAACAGTGATGGTATGAAACCGATATATTAATCGGCCGTATTTGAATATTTCAAATCTCTTATTAGTTTGTTTAATTTGTTTGTAATAATCCGTTTTCCTGTTGACTGTTCCAAATATGTGTGCAACTGTATGTGTTCTAATGGGCCATAAGCTAATTCGACCTCACGTACCATAGTGTTGACACATACATACAATTCAATCTCGTATGTGTATGTGTGTGTGCGTCTGTGTCTGATACATCAAACAGTATCAAATAATGTTACTTTATAGGATTCTTTAAAGATTATACCGTAGAAAACGTATGATTTGAATAAATATTATCGGTTTAGTTAAGATTTGTTTGGTTCTGTACTTCCCCACGTTGCTCACTATCCCTCTCATTATGCATCTTTGTCACAGTCTCTCCTTATATGTTGCGAGATAGTGTTTTCCTTTGTTGATCATCGGAACTGTTGAGAACTGTTGTTGCAGTGTGTTCACTGCCTTGTCCTTGTTTGTTGCCAGAGGAAACACATTTGTTGTCCCTTCCTTTGGTTACAGGTGAAATAAGGTTTTTTTTATTGAAATTCTTATTTATGAATCACAGTCACAGACTTGAACACACAGTCATCACTACAACAACACGCACGCACACCCATTCATATTAAAGAACATGACATAATCCTTACTTGCCTTCTATACACTCTTTTCTCTCTCTCTCTCTCTCTAAGTGTGTGTCTATCTCCGTTACACTGTTGGACCCCAGTCTGAAAAATGTTATTTTAATAGAATTTTTGTAACAATTTTATTCACATGAATCTTTTTCTGTCTGTTCCTGTCTCGTTGCCCTCTTTATATATTCAAATTGCTTATCTTTTAAATACCTGTAGCGCAGGGAGGGGGAGGGAGTGTTGTGGCAGTTAATGTAAAAGAAGCAAAATCACAGGATTTTTGCTCTTCCTCTCTTATTGTCTGATTTTGCTTTTTTGTTTTGTCTCTCTCTTTAAATAAAGCAAAGCAAACAATATGTTTTTCACTTTTCATATTCCGTTATGTTCCTTCGGGCATTTACGTGTCACTGAGTGTGTTTATTTATACGCGCATATATGTATGTATGTATGTATGTATGGCTGAATATAATTTTGTATGTATATGTGTAAGTTTTATTGTTGTTGTTGTTTTATTTTATTATTGTCCAATAAAACTGTCCGAAAACGAAAACAACAACAACCAGAACGACAATAATAATAATAATGACAGTGGAAATAAAAAAGCGAAAAGAGAAAATAAAATTTATAATGAATGTGTAATGTCGCGTATAAAACATATTAGCAATAACATACATAATGTTGACGATGAAAGGCGATAATTTTTTCTCTGTTCTTTTTTTTTGTTTTTCTTTTTAGTTTTAATTTTTTCTTTTTGTGTGTAATTGCACGAACATGTTTATAACTAGTTTGTTTTTGTGATGTACACGGATGTACGCGTTTGTTTTATGCTGCTTTAAGCACCCCAAAGGGGAATGGGTGTTAAGTAAACCTATCCAGAGTAGAAGCAAATTGAGTGAATGACCCAAAGAATCTTATAGTTTCTAATACTATAAAAAAAAGCTTCATTCATAGCCAGCCTTATAAACAATCTTTAAACAACTTTTTAAAAATGTGTCTTTTACAAGATAAAATAGAAGATTTTGCGGAAATATTACAGACAGAAAAAAATTTACTCTTTAACCATACAACAAGGTGCACAGAAAGGTAAATATATACATAATGCTCCCTTGCTCCTCATACACACATACAACGTTCGTTCATCAAATATTTATTTATAGTATATCAGTGACTTTGTATGTGCTACGTGCCACAAGTAAATACTCATCACAGATTTCATACGCATATTTGCGGGTCTTTATTAAATTTTTTATATGAAATTTTTTTGTCTTGACAATCTGTCTTCTGGCTAAAGAACGCGACAAGAAATTAAATATTCAAAATAGTTCAAATCGCTACAAAATTCCAAACAAGTGAGAAAAGATATTTTTATCACATGCAAATACCTTGACATACATACTTTACATACAATAATTCAACAAAGTAAATACAAAGGCTGTACGTTGTCTTAACAATAATTTTTGTTAGCGTTAAAGTGTTGGAAACAAAAACCAAAAAAAACAAAAAAAAAAAATATCGGCATCAATACAGTATGAGTTCATCAACTTATTCATTTTGAATTTGTTCTGATGTAAAGTGTGAAAATTGTTAAAATTCTGTTAAAAAATTTTATTACTTCAAGAAGCATTCTGTAAATAACCATTATGCATAATAAAGAATTGAAAAACAGAAATAATACATACGATCATGTTCCGTCTGAAACATTTAATTGATGATGTGCAACAATAAAAATAAATTAATAAAAGTACATAGACTAGCATATAAACAATTAAATTCAAATATTCAGATCAGCTTTGTTTTATACTTTAATTATAAGTAATCCCTTGATTTACGTCCTTATTGCTGTCTGTTTTACGTTGATCACATAAAGTAATATCCTTTCAATAAGGCACTTATCTATGATGCAGAAATTTCCTCTTTTGAGTTATAATTCACGGTTTCATTAAAAATTAAATTTATACACAAAGAAATTCCTCAAGGAATTACAAGACTTATATAAAGAATACATACATTATTACAAGACTTATATGAAGAATACATACATACATAATTGGCCATTACAACCCTTCAGTCAGGATTACGGCCTAGCTTCTCGACATATAAAGAATACAAAATATAAAAAGAAAACATGCCACAAACATTAAAAATACATCTCATTTCGTTTTCCATAGGCAATTCAAGTAAAGTTGGAATAGAAAATTAATTAATTCGCTGTCTGTGATAAGGACATTTTTTTCTTCATATAGAGACTCGATGTTATCGAAGAATAGAGTTTAATGTTCTCTTTGTCAACTCAACTCTTTCCTCATGCTTATCAATTTCTTCAAAAGTTTTCATAGGTTAAATTGTGCATTTAAAAGCTTCAGACAGCTTTGCCAATAAAATCAATGAATTACCTCTACAAGTCTCTCTATCTGAAGTTTCTCTTTCAGTTAGAAAAGTACTTATAAATGATTCGAGTGACTCGAATCGTTCATCAAAATTTAACAGTGTTAGTTGTTGTTGCATTTACAAAAAAAAAAGAAATAAGACACATAAGCAAAAAAGACAGAGCAGCAAGCAAAACAAACACACAACCTCCTAGTAAGTATTTTACTGTTCGTATGCGATTCATACTTATTTTGTGATTCGTGTATATGTTGAGTTATGGAGAGTCGAAATCAACAACATCATTGTTAAGTATGAATCGGATGAGAACTTGAAACCTTGGATATGAGTAGAGGTACCATGATATTTAAATAAGTATGAATGTGTATAAGTATCAGAAATTATGGGTATGATTCGATTCTACTCATCGTTTGAATACTCATTGTTGATTTCGGATACTGTCTTGCCAAATCTTTGTAGTGGTCCTGTTATTTCTATTCAAAATTTCTAAAAATAATTCATATTTGAAATTTATTAGAAGCTATGTTTGCAACATTTGTAAAACTTATTGGCATTTGATTAATGGATGTCAAGTATTATTGAAAACCATTAAAGTGACAACATCGATCCTCTTCAATAGTCGTGTTATCCAGTGTTAATAAATGTGTTTTTGCTTTGAATAAAATAAAAATTATATTTTTTGTATGTATGTACGTTTTTTATTTTGTTGTTGTACAAAAAACAATAAACAATATGCATTAATAAAATTATGTTAACGGTTGCATAAGTATGGGCTTACGTATGTATACATGTACGTGTGCTTAAGTGTTTGAAGACATTTTTCATCAGCATCAAATGTAATTTATTACAATATTTACTTCATACAGTTCTCTTTTCATTCATTCTCTCGCTTACGTTTTACTTCTTCAGCTTATTTATGTATTTTGTTTGTGTGTGATTGTGCACGAGTTGATTGCTTTATTTCTTCATTGTTTTATATTGTTGTTGTTGTATACTGTTGTAGCACAATTTTCATTTATTCATTCATTCATTCCAAAATTATATTTTTTTGTGTTCTTTTCTTTTCATTTTTATTTTATGTGTCAACAATTTGTCATTGGAGGCAAAGTTATTTTAATTGAAAACAATAATAATGACAAATAAACAAAACGAAATAGACCAACAGACGGACACACAAATGAACACATATTTGAGCCGAAAATAATTTAAATGTTTTTGTTTCGTATGAAAATCGTAAATCATTTTGCGATTTTTTTTTTGTTCATTTTCGTTGTCATGGAACACACACACACTCGCATGTCTTTTTAAATAGAAAGAAGGACACATTACTACTACAGCACGCACATAACAATGTCCAGAAATATTTACTATGTATACTCTTGTAAGGTACAAAGATATACAAAAAAAAAAGTAATTACAACAATAAAAATAATAATAATAATAATATGTTGTAAATATAGTTTGCTGATTTTAATTATCGGACACTATAAATAATAATTTCAAAATGAAAAATATTTCAGACATACATTCATACGCATACATTCATACGCTTGCATATTTTATGTTTTTATTTTAAAATGTTTTCTTTACATGACTTTATATCGTCAAAGTAAGTAATCCACGTTATGCATTTCATTTTCTGTTGTAATTACAAAATACTCATCAACAATACAACATACATGCGAGTATGTATGTTTGTACTTATGTATATGAAATCCTTGATTCTATGATAAAACAATATAAAAATATTTAAAAATAAACCATTAGTTTAAATAAATATATTATATATGAATGGATATGCATGTGTGTATACATATAATAAATGTACGTCGTCAACAATTATTCCATATTAAATGCTTGCTCTCTTAACCTTTTCTGTATGCATTATTTAATTTAATTTAATTTGATACTCAACATATTTAGGCACAGTTAACAGACATGGTAAACAAAACAACATGCAACGTACTTACACACACGCAAATTTCAATGGCAAATGGATGTGTGCCATGAATAAATTTCGTGATTTTTCCTCGAGTTCCTAGAATTTTTTTTTTTCGTTTTTCTTCTCATCATCTATGCAAATAGAAATCCATTGTTAAAGTAAACTCAGCTACACTACTCAGGCAGTTGTGTCAGAGTTGTTGTGCTCTTGAAAATTTTAATTATTGAAATAATTATTGTACGTTCCTTTGCGAAATATTTAAATTTATTCACACAATCTGCACAAACAAACAAAAAATAATAATAAAAGAACATTTAGAGTTCACTTTATGCACTTCTACAGCAAACTTAAATTATAGCATGTATGTAAACAACGACAGTGTATAACAAAAGTATTCATTTATAAAGTAAAATATTAATATTACGAAAGACTACATGCACTATGTGAACTAAATGCATTAAAGGAACTTCTTTGGCCTCATTTAAATTCATCATACAATTCACATGCCCAAAAACTTGAAAAAAATTCTCATTTAATTTCCGCTTTTCCAACGTCTTCACACTCCGGAACTTCTAATGCATTGCTTATCACTGCAATTGTTTTCTGTTTGTAAATTCTGACAGCCAAGACCAATTCTACATGTTACATGTATAAACTAATGAACGTTACGTAAACTTTTGTAGTTCCAAAAAGAATCGGATTTATTGCTCGAAACTGAAAATATTTGCGAAATTCTTAGGTTCTATAGTTTTCAGAAGAAAGCCTAACAGCTATGTTTTTAACGATAGAAAAATTTACTGTACAGCAGTGGTTTTGCTGACCAAAGGTTCAATCCATTTTCTATAATAGGAGGCAGCGATCACACTATTTTGAGACACACAAATGAAGATTGAATTAAAAAGTGATATGATTCTATACATACTATACATATGTATATCGATAATTGCTTCTTGAAATGCAGAAAAATTCTTCAAGTTGAACTCCCTTTGAATTTTCTATTATTTTAAATTTTTTCTTTTGTTTATTTTCATTGCATTACAAACTGAATACAATATTAGGGCTGAGTCTAGACGTATAGCCAGAGTTTGCGGCAACACCTGTTCAATTAAATGCAAACACATCGTGTTGCACACCGTATTACTTACTCTTTTTTTGGTAGAATTTTGTGTTTTTGAATATTAAAAATGTGCCTTTAAAAGCAGGTAATAATTTACAAAAATGACAACATAAATTACAATTTAAATGTGTACACAATAAATATTGCAAAAGAAAATCTCTAAAGTTTGTTTTGTTCATCGTCTTATTTTGTAGGAAGAATAACGAAGAGAATTAAAATAAATTCGCCAGAATGAAAAACAAAAATTGCACGAAAAAATTTGACTTGAAACCTCTAGAAAATGTGAAAATTCTTTTGTTGGTTTCGGTACGGTACAATATTGTGTTTTTCTTGTACTGATGTTGTTGTATTTTATTTCTTTGCAAATATTTAAACTGAAGGCATACACATACATACCGTGTTGAAAGTCGTTGTTTCTTCTTCTTCTTCATCTGTTTTCACTTGACCACCGCTACGTAAGAATAGCAGTGAAGAAAATAAAATGTAACGAGTAACTGTATGTACAATTTTCTTGAAAAAAAAAATGAAAGGAAAGGAAAAGAATTTAAAAAAAAAGGAATAAAAAATAATTTCTCGTAAATTTTAGTTTTTTTTTTCTTTGCGGTACACAAGTACGAGAACATTTTAATGTTAGAGGCATTAACATTTTGTTTCCTCATACAATGGCTGAAGTCTTGTTTTCTTTATTCTTCATTTTCCTATTTTTTACCTTTTGTTTCCTTTTAGAGTTCGTTTTAGTCATGTAGTGATTTCGTTTTCTTTATTTTTTTTTTCTTCTCTGTCCTGATCTTTCTCCACTTTTTTTTTTTTTTTTGTTGTAATGAAAATTAATGGTTATTCAAGTTTCCCGTCAAAAGTTAAAGTGGCAACACTGGCAGTTAACTACAATTACAACGACTACTACGACTAACTACAATATAACGGGTGTTTCCCTAGTAAAAGTCGTTATAGTTTTGAAAACATTTCGCTTTTTTTATATGTATTTTCTCTGTTTCTTTTCTTTTGTTATTATAACAGGATTTGTATGCATGTATTTGTCATTTTTTCATTTTTCTTCTTTACGCTTCCCTTTCCTCTTCCATTTTCTCCCGACCTCTTCATCGTTTTCTTACGTCTGTTATTACTTTTTGTTATTCCCTGACATGATGAACAATGGGTCCTCATCATCATCGTCGTCATCGTTTCAATTTAAACTGTTTCTTTCTTTTTGCTTTTTCGTCCAAATTTATTTCTCTTTTTTTTTCTCGGTTCCCTTTTTATTTTCATTTTCTTTTTTAGAATCTCTTTTCAAAAAATTCATTTCTTTAAGAAGTTTATGCGTATGACAAAAAAAGAAAAAGAAACGGAACACAATACTTTAAAGTAATTTAAGATGACAGCTAAACAAGTGAAAATTTAGGAAAATCTTTCATCGTTAAAAGAGCATCTTTTCATAACAAAAAACCAAAAAAATTTCACTCAATTCTCCTTTCACATAAATTGAAAGACGGTAGACGGTAAAGATATTTAAAAAGTGGAAATTTTTATATACCAAACAGACTTAACGCTCACGACAGCTAAGATGATTAGAATCGAATCATACTCATAATTTCTGATTCTTATACGCATTCATACTTATTTTAATATCACAGAATCTCTACTCCTATTCAAAGTTTGAAGTACTCATCATACTCATACTTAACAACATGTATTATGTTGTTCATTTCTCTCTCTCTCTCTCCATAACTTAACATATACAAGAATCACAAAATAAGTATGAATCGCGTACGAACACTAAAATACTCACAAAAAGGTTGTGTGTTTGCTCTGCTTGCTACCCTGTCTTTTTTGCTTATGTGACTTTTTTATTTTTTTGTAAATGCAACAACAACTAAGACTATAATTTTAATAAATGATCAGAGTCATTCGAATCATATATAAGTACACATTATAAGTATTATTCTAAAGTTATGAATCTAAATGAGTAGGCTTATGAATCAACAATATTTCGAATGATATAAGTTTGATGTCAACGTTGTACTCATACTCATTGTAACCTGTACTTATAAATCAACGTTAAAGAGAGAGTCCACAGTTAAATTTCAATGTTGTTGACTCACATATATTCAAAATTTTATGAATGGTTATGAGTAGCGAAAAACGATTCATTGCCGATCTCGGATGTCCATGAACCTGTTACTACCGACATAGCGAATTTTTCTAACTACAATTACAAAGATCGTCTAATTTTTATTTACATTACAAATTACGAAACGTTGCAATTTTATTCATCTTTCCAATTCTTGCCTCAATACGACCTAAAACATTGAATGTTCTTGTTGACAATCAAAACTTTCCTAAAATCATTAAAATGCTGCAGTAAACCTCGCACCAAATCAAAAGTGTGCACTCTACTCAGGTAATGAATTTATGGGTTTTAATTTAACAAAGCACCACTACACTTCCTTCAAAATAGATTTTAAAAAACGAAAGCTTATTTGAGATTTTTTAATTAAATTTATATTTTTTTCTTATGTTTCGCGTACTTGTGCCACGAAACGTTGCTGCATCATTTACGGATTAAAATTGAAGCGAATAACGCAGTAAAGCTTTTAGGTGTTGTTTAATCAATTTCACAAATTTTATGCAAACAACAACAATAAAAAGAAATACATTTCATTTATACAAAACAAAACAAAAAAAGTTTGATAAATTTTTTATTGTATTTTATTGTGTTGCTTAACAAAGTCATTTTTCTTTTTTATGATTCTTCCAAAAAAAAATATTCTTTTCCGTTTTCCTTTTGCTTCTTTTTTTGCTTTTCTTTGCTTTTCTTTTATTTTGTTTTTTCTTTTTATGTTTCGTTGTGAAAAATTGCAATATTCCCATCAGATATTAAATATAGAATTACACAGAATAACCAATGGTTACAATCTTAATGATAAAGGCAAAAAAACAACGACCCTTCAAGCGAACCCCAAACGTGTTAAAAAGGGGAATTAACTTTTTATTTCTATTTCTTATTTTATATTCTTTTGCCGTCTATTTTTGCTTGGTTTTGTTCTAAAATTCACAATTCCTTTGCATGTACGTACGTGAAAATAAATAAATAAATGCAGAGTATGTATAAGCAACGACAAACACACACACACACACACACACAGGCATAGACATAAACATACAAACATTTTAAATAACATATAATTTTCATGTTTATTACCCAACACTTATCATTATCGCCATCATGTAAAAAAATAAAACAAAAAAATAACACGTAGCATACACATACATATGTACATACATATGTACATACATATGTATATGTATATAAAATATAACCGAACAAGGATACATCGCACACATTAATATATACATATGTACGTACATACGCAAGCATACTGGTATTGTCATAGTCTTAAACAAAACAAACAGTAGCTGTGAGAATAAATAACAACAATAACGACAAAAAGAGCATAAAAAACTACATGTTTAAACACAATTGACCATTTTTAGCACGTAAATGTTGTTACAATAACAGGAACAACAACAACAGCAACAGCAACAACAAGAAAACACATAATTTAGTATAAAATACAATCAACACACAGAGACGTACAGACAGACACACGATTGTACAGTGTCTCTAACGTCTAACACTTACTAACAACCCATAAACTCTCTTAAACATCAACGTACAGAGTAAAAAAAATGTCAAGAGAAAATTTAAATACAAACAACAGATGGAGGAAAAAAAAAGGTTCCGAATATTTGGGTAGGATGATAAAAAGTTTGTTACTTAAAGACGAAAAATTACAACAACACCTTTGGGAATATCACTGTTTGTATATTTCTGAGGTCTTAAAGTGTGTGTGTGTGTGTGAGTCTCTCTCTCTCTCTCTTTTTTCCACTCCTAATATTTCGTTTTATGTTCGTAAACATCCCATCAAAACAACAAGTAACAACACAACAAAACGGTCACACATTGCTTTAAATTGCACGTGTGTGTGTGTGCGTGTGTATGTATGTCCGAATATGAATGAATACCAAACCAAATATGAAACATAAACAAACTAGCAAACAAGAAACAAAACTTTTTTTCCTTTCCTTTGAATGCTTCCTTCCCATTCAGTTTAAATAAAAATTTTGTACGTACCCAATCTGTCCCGGTAGTTGAAATAAATTTTCTTTTTGTTCTCACCTTTATGTGTGCAAATTTAAGTGCGAATAACTGTGTAACACATACAAACAAATAAAAATTAAACGGTTTTGTTCAGTTTCAAATAAATAAAATTATAATGACAACATAAGGCACAAGGGGAGCGGGGGCAGGCATATAATGTTGCTCAACAGCAAAGTCTTTGTAGGCACAAAGGAATTAATCAGTGGGTAAACAAGAACAATTTAAAAGAAAATTGTTGCATGTAATTTTCTATAGTCTTTGTAATACGATTAAACTTAAATAAGGAGGTCCATTAAATAAAACCCATAATACTGTCTTAATCCCTTTAAAGTGTTTGTTAAGAATGTGGTGGCATTATGAAATTCTAAACGAATCAAATTCTGGATAATTGGATTACAGACAACAGTACTTGTAATGCAAGGCCGTTTGGTCCAAAGTAAGCAAAGCAAATAACCAAAAATTTTATGTTTTTCTGTTCTTATAAGGAACATGTGTTGGTCTGTCACTAAGCATCTCTCTTTGCTTTCTTATTATTAGTATTATTTATTTTTTTTGTTTCATTTTTCTTCTGAAGGAGGTCCTAGCACAATAGAATGGTCATTCGTTGTAGATGTTATGCCTTCTCGGAGGTCAAGGCCATCCTGGAATCTTAATAAAAAAATTACCCAATATATTTACACAAAAAAGGCCACATCTGAATTATAATTGATTATACATAAGTAAGTAATTTAACTGAATAAAATAATTCGAATAATTTTAACAATTAAGCACAGAATAAACGTGGTAAGCGTGACTCAATCAATTATTCGCTAAGAAAGGATGCTTAACTAATTACAGCTGCTTAGCAATATTAGCTGCGTATAAATAATTTTAAATTATGAAATATTCTGGATAGTACACGATTAATATAAAATAAAACATATATTTTTTAAATATTTCTCATCATGAATTCCACTAGAAATTACTAAAACAAAAATTTGTTTTAAAAATTTTCCATACGATGTAGACATTTTGAAGAACAATCTAACATATTCATCAATTACTACATAATTGATGTACCAATTCATAAATGAAACATTTCCTCTTACAAATACGATGTAAAACTGAGTTTTCGATAGCATTTTAGATTCAATTGAACATTGAATTTTAGGCAAGGTGCGTCCGATTACGTTTTAGTAAATTTGACACTTTCTACCAGACACCTACAATGGGAAACATAAACAAAATACAACAAAAATCTTTTTAAAGGAATTCAACGCAATTGAAAACGAAACCTCATTTCGCAAAAGACTATACTTCACGTTAACACTCAACACTGTAACAGTTTCCACTCATCATATTTGTTTATGTCACATGAAGAAAAATTGCTTCTATTTGTGGCACGAAATATTTGTGGCATGAAAAGAAATTGAGATTCATAAAGGTAAATGGAAGCCACATACGTATGTATATGTACATACGAGGGCCTTTCAAATCATATTTTTTAGTTATTTCCGAAATCAGTTTTAATTCCTCACTCAAATGTCGCAAAGGTATTGCGAGACCCTTGACATACATCTGTGTTTAAGTCTTAAGCGCTTTTAGCGATGCGGTCTTTGTGTTAACAATCATTTCCGATATTCGATTTTTCATTTTGGAATAAGTGAAAATCGCATGGGAACAATGTAAATACGTATGTAAATATTACCCGTGGGATGATTATTCTATTATTGAAAACGGTTAAAGAACTTGACTACAAGCACTGATTAGTGGCTTATTTCTATATGCGATAAAGAGAGCGACCGTTTAAATTTATTTCAATTGAATTTATTCATTGTAAAGGGCTATCCATTTCGTGGTTTCAAAAGTATGAGACTGGAATTCGACATCTGTCAAACTAAGTTGTGAAACCAATTTTTTTCTTTTCAGTTGAAAGTCTGACATTGACGAAAATGGATCGCTTAACTATCACACAACGCGTAAAAATTATCAAAACCTACTACAAAAATGGTGATTAGCGGTGGACGGCAATTTTTCGAACAAAATTTTCTTCAGCGATGAAGCACATTTCACACTCGGTGGGTATGTTAATAAACAAAATTGTCGTATTTGGGGTTCTGAGAATCCTCAAATAATTGAAAAGAGGCCATTACATCCAGAAAAAATCACTGTTTGGTGCGCTTTTTGGTCCGAAGGGGTGATTGGACCTTACTTCTTCGAAAACGACGATGGAACGACTGTCACCGTCAATTCGGAGCGTTATGCTCATATGATAACCGACTTTATTTACCTGATATTGAAGAATACGACTTGGAGAATATGTGGTTTCAACAAGACGGTGCCACATGACACACAACTCGAGCGAATATGGCTTTATTGCAAGAGACATTTCCTGGCCGCGTAATTTCTCGTCGTGGCGATATCAACTGGCCACCAAGATCATGCGATTTGACACCATTAGACTTTTTTTGTGGGGCTACGCGAAAGACCGTGTTTATGCAGATAAACCCTCAACTCTTGAGCACTTAAAAACCAACATTGGTCAAGTTATGGCTGAGATACCGCCCAATATGTGTCAAAAAGTGGTCGAAAATTACCTCAAAAGAATCAATGCTTGCAACACTTCCCGTGTCAACGTTCAAACTTTACAATAAAAAATAAATATCGTGAAAAAATATTTTATAATACAACACATATTATGTGTTATATTTACGTTTACTTTTGAAATCACGAAATGGATAGCCCGATATTATTGTATGGTTAGAACAGATATGGTGCAGGATTGACACTTCTTGGTATCTACTGGGGTTCTGTCCCTACCTTTCGTGCTACTAAAAATTATTATTGACGAGTAACATCATGGTATTGGAAAAGAAATTTTTTGTTTGAGATATATTGTGCTACTTATGTACGTATACTTTTAACTCAATTGACTGTGGAGCACTCAATACTATTTCGAATCAAGTTCAATCTGATAACGAACTCAAAACACCGTCAAGTCATACCATCATAATTACACAGATGAAATTGGGAACATGACTTAATATAATAACGTAACTTAACAAAAAGTCATCTTAATTATTGGACAATCCTCGTACATTGTGTGGTTGTTTAAATTATATAAGATGTTCTTCATGTTCGAATATACATTTCTCATGTTGTGTTTGCCCAATAATCAGTGCGTAACAATTTCAAGAGTAAATCAAAAAATGTTTCTTTAATATTTGACATACACACACACTTATGTATGTATAAAGATGCTCACATTTCAGAAAACCTATGACAAGAAATTGCGTTCGCTGCATGTATGTGTATGTGTTTGTGTATGTGTGAAGAAAAAAGGAAAGTTGTCAACACATTCACCAGTCAACATAAATAAAAACAGGAGACCGACACTAACAGACAGCCAAACACAAACAGCAAATATGAGTTAACAAGAGAGGAGAGGAGAGTGTACCTTGTTGAGCTATATCTTTATAAATGGTAAGAGAGTTAGTATGTGTGTGTGTGTGAGAGAGAGAGAAAGAAACTAAAAGTTCAACTAAAATATAGTTTTTGTGTATTTGTTTTTTTCTTTAACTTTGTTGTTGTCATTTTTCCGTACAACAACAAAAAATTAAAAAAAAAAATGAACCGAACAAAGTAAAATTGACCCTCATTTGTCAATTTAAGTTGGTATTGTCGTTAATCATACACTTTTCATATGACAGGGCGTAAAGTCAATAAACTGAGAGAAATTTAATGATAAAACAATGAGATTTCAACTAACAATAGACAATAGAAAAACCAGGGTAAACGGAATACAACAACAACAACAAAAAAGAAAATTAAATGACTAACTGACAAATGAACATATTGGCACTGGAATTCCTGTTGACGAAAACAGAAAACAAAAAAATATGAAAAATGAGAGAAAATCGATTCAGAGGAAGTGAAGAAGAAGCCCCAAAAAAACACATTTAAAGTAAACGAAACACTGCAATACAAAGATATATAGAGAGCGCGAGAGAGAGAGCGAGAGAGAGAGAGAGCGAGAGGAGAATGAAAAACAATTCCCAGCATAGCAAGTAATTGGCAGATTCTGTTTTGTGCAGTGTATGTTTGTTTTTTAATGTTTTTTAATGTTTCAAAACATGTCAAATAGAATGGACACCCACACAAACCAAACAATCTATCCACACTAACGCACATGCACACACATACACATACACTAGCGCATACGCTTAAAATAAATAAGAGAGGAATATTTTTTTTTGTGTGTATGTACGTACTATAAACGAAAATATAAATGTTGGCAGTTAAACATTTTATGTGTGTGTCTGACCACTTTTAACACTTTAACTTCATTCTCCTTTTTGCCATCTTTTAGTCAATTTGGTATTTTTTTTTTACAAATTGTAATAGGTGTTTGAGAGTGTGTTTGTTTGTTTTTTGGCTTATATTTGTTATTTTTTTGTTGTTGTTGAATAGTTTTTCTTCAAGTTCTTCATTTAAATTTTCTTGTGTTGATGTTTTGTTAGTCAATTTCTATGTTGTTTTTATCCTTTTCAACTCTGGGATTGAGGTCGTCTAAAGTTTTCTGTTACATTTTCTTTTTAGCCCTCGTTTGAGATTCCTTTTTTTTGCTTTTGTTTTTGTTTTTGTTTATTATTGTTTTGTTTGGTCAGTTTTATTTATTTTATAAAATATTTATCTCTCTCTTCTCACAAAGTCATTCAATATAATTTAACTTTCTTTAAAAACACAATCAAGAGAATAGGCAGAGAAAGATTGCTTAAAAAGGTAAATCAAACAATTTAGCAACAAACTCGTATTGAACTTTGAATTGAATTCGAACAATAAACAAATTCTTTGAAACTGAGTGGAAAAATTCTTCAAAAAACAAATCAGACCATCAACATCATTATCTATAAAGAGTTCAAATGGTGGCTGGGGATCATCATCGGGGAGTCTTTCAAGAATTTTTTCGTTAAATTTTCTCTTTCTTTTAAATTTAATAATTCTAGAATTTGAATAAATTTAACGCAAGCAATACTACATTTTGACTCTTCCCCTATTACTTGTGTAATTTAAATGAAATGTCTACAACTGCCTTGTGTCTGATTATTCAAGAATCAATGAAAAATTATCGTGTATTTATTTTTGTGAAATTCAATAAATAAAGAATACATTAAAAAACAATAAGACGGCATTAAAAATCTCATTCAAATAAACAACAAAATGAATATCAAAAATTATTTACTTAGAATCAAAAAAGGTAAAAGCGAAGGAAAAAAAGAAAATTTCACTGGAAATACTTGATAGAACTTCACAACTCAATGATAATATTTATTCCGCAGGAAACAAGTGCTTAAATTCGAATCATTATTATTAAATATTTGAAATGGATACCAGAGAACAAAATAAAAACTGAAAAAAAGGAGAAATCACAAAAGAAAACATGATTCAAAGACCCTTTTGTTCGTTAAAGCTGTAATGTATACTTCTGTAAAAATTTTGAGCATTTAAGCGTTTTACTAGGAATCGACTGAATTTGTTTTATTAAGGTCATTATTATTCAAGGTCATTGCATAAGTAATTGTATATTTTTATGGTGTTATTAACTTGTAATAACATTGTAAATTTCTCTATACCCTAAGGTCAAGTACATACTTTCAATATGCAAAAAGTATTATTTTTTTTTCTTATAAAATTTGTTGAAATAAAAATAAAATTTTTTAAAAATTCTTTGAATGCGATCAGAAAGAAAAATTTTATAAATCGTGCAGATAATTAATTAAATTTGGAAATCAATGAAATGAATTCAAAATTGTAGTCTCAACATACTGCATGTAAGTGTCCAAATGCTTGTCAACTTTTTTTCTTCTTTTGTGCATAATTTGAAACGAATAAAATAATTGAAAAATCATTCTACAAAAAAATTTGTTTGTCAAATAAAAAACCCGATTGTGAATGCATGCATATATGTATGTATATGAAATGGTTTTTCATTACAATGACAGACAGCTTCGAGACAATCTTCAATTTATAATTTTTGAAAAAAAAAATACTCATGACATGCTCAAGGTCTAAGTTATTTCATTGAATTGCTAGAAATAGACTTAATGAGATGCTGTCAGTTATGTTTCACTTGTAATCATAGATATGTCTGATAATTACACGGTCATTGCCTGAGGGTGGATTATATGAAGCACTAAAGAAAAAAAGTTCATACTTAGTGTTAATATTGTTAACTAATGATTTGATGTAGTCTGTTTGATAGACAAAAGAAATCGGTATTAATGAAACTACAAAAGTTTCAATTTAATAAACTGCTTCGCTTTATGACAATGATAATCATTTGCACATCACGCCAATAAATCATTTGCACATCACGCAATCAGAGTTTGTTTTCTAGTACTACTACATAGAGGCCCACTCCTTTCATGTCGGATAATTTCATACCGAACGAGAGATCGTGCATTAAACAAAAGTTAAACTTTCGGTATTCACTGTACTTCCAAATCTTGGTTATTAACCACAGACTTACGTCTCATCACTAACTACCTATTCACGACTGACAGGCAGCAACTCTCTTCGCTCTGTTTATACTGCCTTATTTCCCATCTGATCTTTCCTCTGTATTCTGTAATTTTAAGTACCGTACTGTGTGTTGTTGTCTTTTTATCATGTTTAGTTATACTTGTTTAGTATATTTTTTAATCTTTGTAACACTGTAAAGAGAAGGTAAATTAAAATTTATCATTTTCTTAGTAATTCTTGTTTACATATAGTAAAGCAGTTATTTAACGCACCACAAAATTATTCCAATATTAAAAGAATAAATGACCCCACCAATAGAAATTAATTTTAAATGGCATATTTTATTTAATTACAATTATTTAAATTTTTCGTTATTTCATTCCTTTCGCAATCGAAAATTAATTTGTCAGATTCCATTCGAAATCCGTTTTACAGGGGATGCTTTGATTTAAATTCAAATCAAATGCGATATTCGCATTGAGATGCGATGCACTGCGTTTCATTTGAATGCAACTATTTTCAGAAGAATTCAATAATAAAATACATACATTCGGTGCAACGAACGAATATCGATACGTACATAACACGTTGTACAGTGAACGAAAACAAAAACAAAAACAAAAAAAGAGAGGAAAACAAACTTCAAATAAACCATAAACATTTCATTGTTGTTGTTTGTTTTGTTTGTTTGTTTGTTTTCTTTTTTAACTCGAAAGTAACAAAGGGAAGGATGAACATCACCAGAACTAAATAAACAAAAAATTTTCAAAATACAATCAAATTTTCGTATTATTTTTGGAGATTGAATTTGAGAAAATTCTTAAATATTCACTTCACACATAGACATTTTAGACGCATACATACACTACACTTCACATATATAGAGGCTGTGCATTAGTAATTAATTTAATCATGCTACTCGCAACATAAGCCTATGACATCCGCTGGAAATTAATGCGCTGTACCAAGTCCATGTCGTTGAGAGCCTCACACAGCTCATTATTGGATCATACGGGAAAATCATCGAAAACTCGCACTGGACCGAAGATCTTACGTAGGGCTTTTCTTTCGAATATTCCCATTGCTGCTGCATCGGTGTTGCTTCTGCAACAAAAAGAAGCACGGGAGAGATGAACGACTTGCAGCGTATAAGTTTCTGCTACTTGGTTGCCTATTGAAATCATAATAACACCTGATGCTCAGCAGACTGATATCACTTGTGCTGGTAAAGTCGGCGCTAAGATAAATTCACTGACAACATCGAAAATATTGTTATCGGGTATAACGTAGGTTCCGATGCGCCACATGTCCCTACTTATCTACAACATACACTTTGTTTTGCCCTAATTTACTGCCAGACCCATCTTCATAGGCTTCCGTTCAATAGCGCTAAAGGCGGTAGTAACATCTGTGCCTTATGATGTCAATGTCGTCAGCGTACACAAGCAAATTCATACTTTTGTAGAATTCGTCATTCTCCATGACGAAATTGAAGAGGTCGCATGATAAGGAATCGGATCTACTTCAGACTTTGGCGTAATGTCAAGCCACACTTATAAGGTCCATTTAGAGTTTTGGTGAGTAGCTTCAGTCGTCGATAGAACATTGCATGCGACAGGAAGAAGGGTTATATCCCTGTTGTTGGAACATATCGCAGGAACACGCTTTTTTTTAGCCCAGGGTAGGGAACTCTGAGGTCCCAATCGTTAGGCATACTTTTCTTTAGCCACATTTTGTAAACTAGTGCACGCAAGCTACCAGCTCATTATTTCCGGCCCTAAACTTTGTTATTTTTAAGGCGCATAATCGCAACTTTGACCTCTTGATGGCTCAATATTCAGCAATTGCTAATTGCTAAAACACTGCACCTATGCATGTGGATGTACATAACTATTTACAAGTTAACATATTTGTGTAATTTTTTTCCATACATATGTTTACATATATGTACATACATACATATTTGTAAATAAATAAAATAGAGTGAATGAATGGAATCATCTCTAGAAATAAAATAAATTTTAAGGGATTTAAGGGAAATTAAAGGGATTAAGGCCTGCATGTGTGGTGTGGTGTGGTAGACCGTCTCCAGCACAATAAATGATTTTGTACTTTAATTCGTGGTTTATGTTGTAAATTGTGGAAAAATGTTTTAATTGCAAATGTTGCAAAACTTTTTCTCATGCGTTTTTATTTTTATTTTTTAACCCAAACTCTACACTTCTTGTACAATTTTATTAAATCTTTTCATTTGTGGGTACGCCTGTATTAATGTTGTTTTAAACAATGCAGGGAGAGCGAGAGAGACAGAGATTGTTTATGTATTTGTTTTTATTTCATGTTTTTATATACATTGTTGTTGTTGTTTCTTTGATATTCACATTGAAGTTGTAATTTTCATTTGTATTTTTTTTTTTTTTTTTTTTTTGGTATGGAAACGCATTCACTCTGTCAGTGCGGTTTTCAACGATTTTGCATTGCTTTGCCATTTACATTTAAAAATTATTTGTGCAGCACATTTAGTCAATGCCAACGTGTATGTGTATGTACGAGTAAGTATACATACATATCTGCATGAATGCGGGTGAACAACTGTAATTGTTAGTTTATTTCTTAGTGATGTGATGAAAGCTTTCGCGTTTATATGTATGTATGTACGTCGGTCGACATGAATGGCACACAATAAGTTCATTTTGTAATGACCAGTAAAACAGTGGGGATTTAATTTAATTTTTTGTTTTTGTTGTTGTTTTTTTTTTTTTTTTTTTGCAAACCCTTCGGTTTGTTTTCTGCAAAAATATTTCACAAGTAAATTTTAATTAAGAAATTCTTTAGTTTAGCAACAGCAGCACAAAGATAAAAAATAAAGAAAAAGAGAACTGCAGTGAAATAACAAAACGAAACAAAGTTAATTTGTAATTTTAGGTTTTTAGTAGCAGCATTCTCCTCTCCTTACGCTCTATACATACAAGAGATTACTGTGAATAGGTTTCTCAGTGATGGTACATACATTTTTATTTCCATTCATTAATTTCTACTGATATTTTATTAAGTATTTGCGATGGAGATGACCTTGTACTTACTTACTTACAATCCGATTAACGGATTTCGGCCTGCCTTAACACATCCTCCCAGGCGCCTCTGCTTCTTGCGCGCCTACGCCGGTTGGTCACACCAATGGCTAGATTTGGTCCTTCCAACGCAAACAAGGTCGTCCTCTTTGGCGACTTCCGCAAATCCCTGCATCAAATACGACATGGCCGAGCCAGCGCAGCCGCTGAATGTTAATACGCTGCACAACGTCTATGTCGTTGAGGAGCTCATACAGCTCATCGGATGTGGAAATCGATGGCCGGCCTTGTTAACATTTTTATTCTTCATTTTTTTTTTTTTTTTTTTTATATCCAAAGATGCTGATCACAAAAGCACGACACTCTATCGTATTCTCCCCAAGTGAAGGAACATTTTCGGAATATTGAAAAAGGAGTGATACAACACTGACTATGATTATTTGAAAGAGATTAACCTCTGTTACAGCATTCATGTTTGAAATGAGCATGCTTTAGTTGTACACATTTTAGCAGAGCAATCTTCATCATCTTGCATAGAGAAGCCAGTTGTCCGATTAACACACAATAATAGTCTAGTTAGTACACAAGAATTAAATAACATATTAAAAATGTTTGAAATGGGCAGTAAACAATATTCAATATTGACTCTTTAAAATACACACAATTGCCGATCTTTATATACAGACAGAAAAAAGGACAAAAATTTACATGCATACAGAGTCATACATCATTAAATACATAAACAACACGAAAACACACTTTAACACAAATAATCGACGTAAACGATGATGACTATGATGATGATAACGTGGACCAGATTAGTTCTGATCACAAACATAGATAAATAATTGGCCATTACAATCCTTCAGTCAGGATTACGGCCTAGCTTCTCACACCCTGCACACATTTTCAATTTATTTCCAATAATCTTTTAAGATTTTAATTACTAATCATTTTGAAATGAAAATGTTATGTTATGTTACCATACTTAAAAACAAAACCCAACAGTTTTCACATGTTTTGTTAACATCTCCTTGTTCCCTCAATAATAATAATGATGATGAAGATGATGTTGATGATAAGAAAATGAAATTCATTATGAAATGTGTGAATATTAGAAATCGTACGCCTTTATTGGAATTGATGGTGATGATAATTGTTTAGGTTATCTTGGTTAGTGATTAAGTCAGTTAAATATAAAATATTAAGTGTCACAACAATACTACAATTGAGCTCCATACAACGAAGGAGTGTTTCATACCACAGAGTCCATAAAATTCTCATTTAAATTGTGAACAAAAATAAAGGCTTCTACCAAACTAAATAAATCCTTTAACAAGTAAATGAATACATACATAATTGATCATTACAACCCTTCTGTCAGGATAATGGACCTAATTTCTCACATCACTTATGTTGTGTGTGTTAATTTTTATACATAAGCGGCGGGACCTACAGTTTAAAGTCAACTCCGAACGACAGATTTTTTCCTAAAAACTTTTCATGGCAATTTTATTTTACTGAAAGGAAGCCGCCAAAGAAATATTTTTAATATTGCGTTTAGTTGGAGGCATTTGACTTGGGGTTGAAACCGAGTCCTCACGTAGCTCAGACACCGAACAAAACGGCGACTTCCTCTATAATAAAATTCCAATGAAAATTTCTTTATTGTCATGTAAAGCTGAGGTAAGTGAATGGTGTTGCAACGAATTTTTTTCTACAATAATGGAACTTTTTTAAAATACTATCCGTGTACGGGCAATGTGTTAAAAACGTCAATGAGCGAAAAGTCTATATTTTATCGATTGATCCTTTAGTGCACTTTTAGCAGAACGGTTTCTTTAACCGCCTGCCCAAAATGCATTGATCTTTTAAACCAAATGTCATTAGTAGTTGGAAGTAGGAACAAGGCATAGACATAATTCCCCGTCACGTTCCTGTACGCCTGCTAAAGGGAATCCGATTGTAATGACTTTTACACTTAAAGGAGGTATCCATTATAATAATGTCTATTTTCAATAAGCATTTAAAACATTTATTTTCGACATCTAAAATTTTAATTAATTTTATATTAAATTCCAAGAGAAGAGTCTTAAAATATTTTCTATAAAATTTAATTTTCATGTTATGAAACCCAATACATTGTGTGCGACTTTCACAGTATTTCAGTTCAACATTATTCGGCAGTTTTATTAAAAAAAATAAAAAATAAAAATAAAAATAAATGCATTGACTTCGTATCAAGAATAAATTTATTTTGAATTGAATTAAAATACGTCTACTCAACGATACACTGACTACAAGTGCCAATTAATTATTTTGATTAAATAGTACGCCAGTATTTGCAAGAAAAATCTAAAACTTCCCAAAATATTCGAAACAGAAAAGTAAACGTTACCTGCCAAATTAATGAAAGTCATCCAGGCAAAAAGACAGCAAACCCAACTGTCTGGTGGTGTGTGTCAGCTAACCAGACAGTTCACTCAGCCAACCAGATGTTTAGCTAGCTAGTCGGTCAATATACGATGATCGTACTAAACGTATACATAATTATGTACGTATATAATACTCATACGTAATGCGTGATTTAATCAGTGAATGGCACAGAGGAACAACAAACACAACAGCAACAATTTGCCCACGTACACGAGATTTGGCGTGACGGTTTTAGGAGCATTAATTACTCGAAACTTTAGAGTCTTTTCTGTGTGTTGATAGGTTGGCCTATAAATAAGTGCTCGAAACATAAAACGAATACAGATAACAGTTGTAAATACTTAAAGGTACTTCGAGTTATATTTTCTTTATCTATGGTTTCTTCAATGGGTTTCTTTCTTATGTTCTCATCTTTGTCTGTTAAAATTGTATAAGGAAGAAGAAAATTGTCTTTAATTGTCTTTCAATGCGTTCTCTTAGTCGGTCTCTGCTTTTCTATACATTTCTGTACTCCTACATTGTTGCAAACAAACTCATACTCTCAGCATATACAGTAATGTACGTATGCATGTGCTGGTATCGTTAATGTAAGAGCGAATTACCATTTCTAATACTGGGTGAATGGAAAATTGATTGCATTATGTACCTTAATTGATTCAACTCGCTTTTGAAACTTATTGTATCTGCTTTTGTAATAAAATAAATAAAGCAATATTCGAATTGTTAAAGATTAATTGCAATCGTTTTGTTTTTTACTTGTTTGCAATACTGATAGATTTTTGAACGCTAGTGACTTTTTCCCATACCTAAAGATTACTTTGTCTACCATAATTGTCAACCAACATACATAGGTAATACATACATACATATATAATTGGTAATTTCAGTGTAGACAGATAAATAAGTACCCCCTCCGCATACACACACTTACACATACAAATGAATTCGCAAACGATTGAGGGCACAAAATTTCCAGTAGCAATAAGAACAACAACAGCAACAATTTTAAAAATTTCTATTAAGACAAAAGCCTGAGTGTTGGGTACGTGATTCTAGTGAAACATGTACAATCAAAACGTAAAGCAAAATAAGGCCCAACATGTGGCCTATTAATGTGCTTAAGGCCCTCTATATGTAGTGTATAGAAGCGCCTAAAAAAAGTCATTTAAAACTCATTGATGTTGGAATGTACATTAACACTAGCAAATAGAAAAAAAAAGAGCACAACAGAGACCACAACAGCCAGATTTATTATGGAAAAGCTGCCAACCGTATACAAGTATATGGCGCGCACTGAGTCAATGAGCTTTTTTCAGACCACGAACGAACCCAGTCAAATACAATCAATGAACTTTTCAAATGGTTACAACAGATTTTCTATTTTCTCCTCTCTCTCCTCTTTTCTTGAGTTTTGTTTTCATTTTTTTTTTAAATGCCATAGAAAACTAATCTCAACAGTTGCAAAAAAAAAACGTGTAGACTGTAGTGTAGTGTCATGTTATTAAAAAAAACAAAAAAGTGCAAACCAACAAAAATAATGAAAGACAAAAAAAAACAGAAACAAGAACAACAACAAAATAATTTCCAATGGAAATGAGAATGTGTCAAGAAGCCATAAAACATGTAATTTATGTGAACTTAAATGAACTCAAATTAAATGAAACAAAACAACAACAACAAAAAAATGCTGTTACCCTTAAACAAGCCATCTTCTCTGTTCTCCCTTTAGTGTTCTTTCTATGTATTAAACACATACATACATACAGATGTACAATGATTCACAAGTGTGTGTTACACGACAATGTTATAAATTTTATAAATATTATGAACAAGAGTTGTTCTATAGCGCCTCGAACAAAGATGTACTTAAGAGAGCCTTTTTCTCTATTCTCTCAAGATGATTAATTGCAAAATTATTTAGTTTACGACATGTGTACTCATTGCAGTTGCACTTGCAGTTGTTGCCGTCGTCGTTCTTGTTACTATTAAAGTTGTTGCCTTTTTTTTTTTTTGTTTTCTCTTTCTATTCTTATTACTCTTTGGTAATTTCAAAGTGGTATCAGCATTTTAATAATTGTGTACTTAACCCACATTGAGATCCTAAAGAAAATAAAAGAAAATAAAAACGAAAAAAGGATGAGGAATGAGTCTTTCGGCAAAAACCATTACATATGCTTGTCGTTCACACACGAGTCTCTGATTATGAATGCAACGGCTATGGCAAAACGATTGCGATAGCATCTCAAAATATTAAGATCAAAGATTTTCTTCATTACACACGTACATATGTGTGTAAGTACACATGCATACACATATACATACATATGTTTAGATACTTACGATATTCATAAAACACTTTAAGTGCGTTTAAGTGTTGCTATTGCCTCCAATGTTACTGTTTTTTCTTCTTCTTCTTCTTCTTCTTCTTTTTCTTCACCTTCAACGACTACTAACTTATTAAGCGAGACAAAGTGAAATGGAAATGTTCTCAAGAAATTTATTTTCTTATTGAATAGAAAAGAATTACCATTTTTGTAGAGTACACAAACAAAATATACTCGTATGTGTATGTGTGCATGTATGTCTATAAGTATGTTTTTATGTGTATGCATGCAATCGTAAGATCCAAATAAGAAGATTGTAAAAAAAGCTTATTTTTTAAAGGCTTACACAATTACATCACTCTCATCACAGGCATACATACATATATTCCTTCGAACGAGTACACATATAAAAAATGTAATTATGTATGCTTATGTGACTAAGTGTAAGTAATTTAGCCTATTTATGCGAAATAATAAACAAATATATATATGTGTGTGTATTACGAAAAACATGGGCTTAAATTTTGTTACGAAAAAACAAAACTCTTCATTGAAAATTTTTGGAAAAAAAAACAGGGAATCCATTGTAATTCGCACACATCACCAGAGGCAACTATAAATAAAGGGGGTTTTAAAAATTAATTAAAATTATTAATTTAAAATCAATTTCAGATAACAATCACGCATACAGACACAAGACGAGAAACGTATAAGATTGCCGTGTCTCTTTATATCGTTTAAAAATGTTCAATACATTTTTCCACAATAATTTTTCTATGTTTTTCGATTATCATTTTTGAGAAAAAAAATTAGGAAAGAAAGTGTTGCCATTAGTTTTTTTCAAGAGTCTATAGTGTAGAGTATTGGGAAATTAGAAATGTTTGTTATATGTATTTTGGTGTCGACTTTAACAATCTCTATAACAAAGGAAATACAGTCTATGTACCACACATGTGTGTATATTTGTATTGTCATCAATGCGGAATGTCTTTAATTAAAACCATTCATTACTATTCGTCATTAAGTACTGACAATGTGTATACGTTACACGCATAAATTTTAATATTTATGAGACAAAACACTTGCTGAGAGGCAATAACATAAAAAGTTTTCAAATCAACATGTTGGCTTATTAAATTTTAATCCATTATACGTTCCCTAATAACTAACGTTCAAGGACAAAGGACTTTGTCCTTTGTCCACCTTACATATAGTAAACTGTTATTTTATTAAGGCTTTTTTTTTATAAACTAATGCATGCATTTAATGAACTTTGTTTAGCAACGAGCTTGAATGTCTAGTCCGACATATGTTTACTATTTTGCGTTTTATAAAAACTATTATTAGGGTAGAGACTGGAAACTTGAATAAATTTTAAATAAGAATTCTTTAAATGTATGTATGTATGGGTAGACACTGGAAACTTGAATAAATTTTAAATAAGAATTCTTTACATATATGTATGTATTTTATAATATAATAATTACATCAAAGGATTTTCATGACATACATACTAATTTATATTTTTGAAGAGTTTATAAAACTCCTTTCTAACATTTCAACTCTGCTGTCGACAACGTTTGCCGCACCCTATTATACAGTATGTACGCATCAAGTTTGCTTCTACTAGTCACCTTTTTATTGACCTTGATTTTGAAACAATAACAACAGCAAAGGAAACCAAATGAAATACAGTAGATATATACATATGTAGTATGTACATATGTAGATATACATTTTCACAATTTTTTTTTTTTCAAATTTTCTCACCAATATTTGTGTTGTGTTATCAAAATAAAAACAAATTTTTAATTTAATTTCATGTGAGAGAGACGGAAAAGGAAAAAAAATTCAACACTTGTCACGAATTTCCGTTGACCTACACAGTCAGAGTCTGTCAAACAGAGTTGACAAAATATATAATATCGTACGGAATAAATCGAATTACGAATCATATGTACATCCATCCACTCATCCCTTCTATTATAATAGTATTATAGGGAGTTCACAAGAAAAAAAAACGTTATCTATATATATAAAAATAAATGTGTGTTTGTATGTTTGAACTTTATAGACGATTAAGCGGCTGAACCGATTTTCTTGAAATTTTTACAGCATCTTCCTGTATGTCTGGAAGGAGTTATAGGCTACTTTTTATGTTGCAATTTCAAATGAGCGAGGTGCCTCGCCCACATATACTAAATACTTAATATTTAATTGCATTTTAAATATATTACTCATACGCGTCATAATACATCTACTACAGTAGTTACGCTGACAAGTATGCAATAAAAAATTTATAATTTTTTAACGTATGAAACTTAATGGAATTAGATATCACTCATACGTCACGTATGTAATTTTTTTTAATGAATCTACATCTACATATATAAAAAAAAATGAATGTGTGTTTATTTGTTTGTGGGTTTGTTTGTTTGTGGGTTTGTTTGTTTGTGGGTTTGTTTGTTTGAAGTCTATAGACGGCAAAACGGCTGGACCGATTTTCTTGAAATTTTAACAGTACCTTCCTGTATGTCTGGAAGGAACTATAGCCTTATTTTAAAATTTCAAGTAGGCGAGGTGCCACGCCCACATATCCAATAAGTATTTAATGTCGCATATCTCATAAACTGCAACAGCTAGAGTCTTTAAATTTTATATGGATGACTTTGACGTATGTATAAACAAAATAGGCGGATTGGCTATAGTGGGCGTGTCACCTCCCATATAAAATATATATTAAATTATTATATCTAAGAAAATATAACATTTAGAGTCCTAAAATTTTATCGAATCCACTTTAGTATCAACGTGAATATTTTAACAAAAATGGGCTGACTAGGAAAAGGGGGCGTGATACTTCCCATATGAATGAAATTTAAAACTTCTTATATCTCGGGAATCATTATAGATAAAATCATCAAATTGTACACGGGCAACACTGAAATCCATATGAATAATTTGTGAAAAAATTGCCGGACTAGCAATAAGACTCCTATATATACATATATGATACAAAAGTTCGTGGACATGAAAAACTATTAGAGGTAGAATCTAGCATGAACCACTTTGACACACATATGAACATTTCGGGGTAGGGAAATAAATGGACTGCATTTTTATATGAATTCTTAGGCAGAAAGTAAATACTAAACATTATATATCTGATAAACTATTGCAGCTAAAGTCATGTGTATTGCCTGTTCATTCCAATACCTGTTTTAATATATGTTTGTAAAAATACGCATAGAGGGGCATGTGTAACTTAGGCAATATTAACAGTAGACACAGATCATTGATGACTCTATACTGCCTTAATTTATTAACTACTTACAGCATACATAATTGTTTAAAGAACCAATTGTTACCTGTGGTTATATAATAGAGACCAAGCCTTTATGGTCAGGTCATATATGGTCACCCTAATAAAAAATATTAAATATTTTCTATTGCCCAAAATGGCCTGTTATGGTATATTTGCCTAATAATGATTGAAAGGAAGTACTTGAATAGTACTTACAATCTTTTTCGCAAATCATTTGATTTTAAACGAGTTAAACATTTATTTTGTGAGTGATCATATTCTGATAAATTAAAAACAAACAAAAAAACATCTAAAAAATCGTCGCTTTCTAAACGCACCAAAAATGCAGTACAATCACAAAGGGCTGACGAAACTCCCGAAGAAGGTGATGTTCGTCTGAGTGTTGAAAGGTTTAAAGCCTCCACATCTAGAGCTGCTGAGACTCCAGTTCTACGTGATGAATGTTTAGAGAGGGAAAGAATACGATCGCAAAGATCAGTAGCTGCAGAAACACCAGATCAACGAGATGTACGTGTAGAAAGAGAGAGACTACGAACATAAACATCTAGAGCTGCTGAGACACCTGATCAACGTGATGTACGTCTTAAACGAAAACGATCCCAATCATCAAAATCAAGAATTGATGAGAAGCCGGATCAACGCGATATACGCCTAGAAGGAGAGAGACTACGAGCATCAACATCTAGAGCTGCGGAGACACCAGATCAACATGATGCATGAATAAGAAATAATTATTATGAAATATTGTTAATAACAGTAACAAAATAAATATTTTAAAATCCAGACTTCTTCTTATTTTATTACGTTGAGGTTATTGACTAAAAATAATAAAAATATACATAAGAAAAAATGTATGTACATATATCAATATATTTTGAATATTTATACTTCATATCGATAGGAGTAGCGAAGCACACCCGGTTTTAGCTAGTTAAATATATGTAATTAAAGTATGTAGTTAAGTCAAAATACTTTGTATATGTATGTATCATTTAAACACACTTCGCCGACACATACACATAGACGAAAATCATTTATTTGCTTTTCATCTTTAGGTCTTTTTTTTCTTTTTTTCTTTTTTATTTTTCATTTTGCTGTAACCGAAGAATAAATGGACAAAATTTGAGCTCATTTTTTATTATCTTCTTGGGGTTGCTGTTGAGTTTGTTTTCTTTCTAAGGAGACCCTGAGATTGTAAGCTGAGATGGGAATGACAAAAAAGAAATTGTGATTCATAACTCAATATACATATGGCGGCAACAAGCAACACAAGCAACAAAGTATAGAAGAAGACAAGAAGCAAAATGAAAAGTTTTGAATCATTTGTTTATCTTTTGACACCACATTTGCTGGCCTTCAATATCATCTGAGGTTTTCTTTAATTTTTTTTTACTCATGTTGTCTCCCCAATTGTTTTTTTTTTGTTCTCTTCATTGGTGATGGGGGTGTTGTCATGATTTTAAATACTAGTTGTGTGTGTGCATTTAAGGAGTATAACAATATTAGCATAAAACATAAACGTCTTATGGTAGAATCTGAAAAGAATAAAACAAAACAAAAACAAAAACAAAAATCGAAAAGAACAAGTCTGATAAAAAAAGAAATAAACTAAGTTTGTATGTATTTAAGACACAAATGCACACACAATTCCATATACACACAAACATAAACATTCTCGCTCTCACTCTCACTCTCACAAGAACAAGAAACAAGAAAATAAAGTGCTGATAAAAATAAAAATTGTTGGCGTAAATGAGAGTCTAAATCAGTGTGGTATGTTCTCTTATACATACGTATTTATGGAAGTGTGTATGCGTATGCTTAGGCATACACAATACAATACGCGTGTAAGTTTGTTTTTTATTACTTGTTTCGGGTATTTAGTAAGCATTGATTCTTGTGTGGAAGCGTGAATGTGTGTGTTTGTGTACGTATATCTTTAGGTATACGAGTTTACAAGTTTATGGTACAACACTTGTCCGTCTTTTCTTTTACACTCTTGTTTTGTTATTGCGTCGCTCCCTGTTTTCTTTGTTGGCAAAACTTTGTCACCAAATCGTGTAAAAGAAAAACTTATTTCTAGTTACAGCAAACGAGGGATTGAGTAACATTGTTCTCCAAATTTTCATTCTAATTTTTTTTTTCTTTTGCTTTTCGTTAATTTCTTCGTTTTTTATTTTGTGTGTGTATGAGTGTTCAAACGCAGAAAACAATTCGAAACACTTGAAATATTTTCATGTGGTCCTGTTTTTGAATTCTAATGATGCAAAATATTGTTGTATTGTTTTAAATATTGTTGATGATTTTGTTATTGTTGTTGTTATTGAATTTTTTTATTTTTTTTTTTTGTCACATTCAATTTTGGAATTAATTATGCATGAAAAAAATATTATTCCGCATCTAAAACGTCTAATATGAGGTTGTGTATTCCATTTGTTTTCTTCACTTAAACTTTTTGTCTTGTTATGACTTTTTTCCGTTTTCCCATTCGGTTTTTCTTGTTATTTTGAAGAAATTTCAACTTTTTGTATATTCATGTTGAAATTTTGAAAGTGCGAATGTTTGTTTTTGTTTATCTTTAATTTGAATGTGCTTTTTGGCATAAATTTATTTCACTTGTTTTGTTTTTTTGTTTTTTTTTCTTCATTCCGTGATTGCTTGTTTCACTTCATATTGTGGCAAATGTTTTGTTGAAACTTGTAGACAAATTAAAAGTATTTCTGAACAAAACAATGAAGATATGACAAAAGTCAAAGCAAATTACAGTGTGCCACAAAATGAATGTGACATTAAAATGAATGAATGAAATCCATGAAATTGCGATAACAATTCTAACTTTATTTATTTCATACGAAATTATTGCATTATTTTTTATTTTGACGTCCTTGGAATAGGCAAATATCAGTAATAGATCGTTGTCAGAGATCTGCGATGAATAGTTTTTTTTGCTACACATAAGCACCTCATGAAATTCTGAATATAAGTGAGTCAACCATATTGAAATTTAACTATGTATTCTGATTCATTCGTACTCACTACAACGTTAAATTTATAAGTACAGGTTGCAATGAGTATGCGTACAACCTTGACATCAAACTCATACCAATCGAAAATTAGAAAAAAGCTTATAATACTTATAAATGTTTCTAGTGACTCGAATCATTCATTAAAATTTACAATCTTAGTTGTTATTGCTTTTACAACAAAAGATAAAAGACGCATAAGCAAAAAAGACAGAGCAGCAAGCAGAGCAAACACACAATCTTCTAGTGAGTATTTCAGTGTTTGTACGCGAATTCTTAGTGGTTCTTGTAAATGTTGAGTTATGGAGAGTCGAAACCAACAACATCATACGTGTTATTAAGTATGAATATGATAAGTACTTCAAACTTTGAATATGAGTAGAGCTTCCATGATATTAAAATAAGTATGAATGCGTACAAATATCAGAAATTATGAGTATGATTCGAATATACTCATGTTTTTGAATATTCATAGCTGACCTCTGATAGTTGTACCATTTTTATAGTTAATCATGTAGAACATTCATTTCGAACATACATACGTATGTATGTCGTTATTGCAGATTTTAAATATAATTTAATTTATTAACGATGCTTGGCGATAGCAACTAAAATTGTAGTTTAAAAAGTGAAAAAATATATTGGGAACTGTTTGAATCACGCGAAAAGCACTTAAGAATTGTACATTAACGTCTTCCATTTGTTCAAACTAGGTATTAGTGATAACGAATCGTGAATATTTTGTAACGACAATTTAACACTAGGCATTGCAAAAGAATCGCTCCGAAAATATTAAGTTAGAATTTGGCCAAACGTTCACGGAACGCAACGTAACTGACGTTCGTTTTTAACATATGAGAAGCAATTCATTACGGAAATTACATTACATTTCGGTAATCGCTCTCACTGCGGTTCGTATTCTAAAAATGAACGTGGCTAATTTAATGAGAGTGTTGTCTTACTACCAGAACTTACAAGAAATCAAATCAAAGAATAAACAAAGTTTCATAGAATTTATTCACCATTTTCTTTTATTTTCTACACCGCTTTTGGTCAGTGTTGCAAGCATTTCAGCGTACCAGCTCCGCCCACTTACTGGTGACATCATGCCGCATGTGCTGTTTAATTAAAACAATTTCATTATTTAACATGAAATTAAATGAGATCATTGTGTAAAATATATATTTTTTTTTATTTTTTGATTTTATTTTGATATTGTTGAAATACCTTTTGGTTTATTAAGAATATCTTGGTATAATTCTGTTTGCCTCTTAGTTCATAAGTTTAAATCTTTGCTTGAAAATACAAATTGCGGGAATGAAGGCGGGTAAAATTTTGTTGTTAAATAAGTTTAATGAGATGCTGAATTTTAAGGTGTAAATTTTTATAAATATATATGTATGAATTTAATAGTATTTGTTTGTCTGTCAAGTTTGTTGCCTGTCATCATTGGTCTGTCTGTCCATTGTAACAACAAAACAATTCACAAATAATAATGCCGGTGATTAAGACGATAATTATATTTTGAAATTTAAATCAATAAAAGTATTTGTGAATACAAGACTCATGCTATGGCCAGCAGTAGTTGTCATAAACAAAAGTATCATTTATTCAATTAATCAGCCGCATTGCCAATATATGACCAATGAAATGTACATACATACGTATTAAATTTGGGAAGTATACCCTTTGATATTACATTAGCATTTGGATAATAATTCAATATGTTAAGGTCTCTGCTCTTGGCATATGACATAGATGGGCACTTTGCAGTACCAGTAAAATTTCAGTAAAAATTGATTTTTACTGATTACTGAAAAAAATTTCAGTATTGAAGTATATATGCAGTATATTAATGCAATCTAAATTTCATTTAAATTTCATTTAAATGTCATTTAAATTTAGATTGCATTAACAGTAAAATTTTACTTTTTTTCATTTAAATTTTATTTAAATTTCATTCAAATTTAGATTGCATTAACAGTAAAATTTTACTGAATACTGAAATTTTTTTCAGTAATCAGTAAAAATCAATTTTTACTGAAATTTTACTGGTACTGCAAAGTGCCCATCTATGGCATATGATGATGGTTATTCTTCCCCTTTAAATACAAGCTTTTCTTCTTGTTCACTTCAACAATGGGAATTGAATACCGAATGATTTAATTTTACAACAATTCCATTTAGTTGTGTGGGAAAACTCCTTTTGTACTCTCTCTCTCTCTCTCTGTTGCTGTGGTTATTGTGAAAAATATTAATTATTATTCACTCATTTTGCCTTTAAGTGTTCAAATGGTTTTCACAAACAGTATATGAAAACAAATCGCAACCTATGCTGCCGTTTCGCATCGAATGTTTAATTAAAATGTTAATGTATGTGTGTGTATCTGTTTTTATTTTATTTTTTTATTATTATTAAATGTTGCTGTTGTTGTTGTTATTTATATGTTTATTCATGGTAAAACTAATAACATTTATAAATAAACACTTACGTACGTGTGTGTCCGTTAAATTATTTATGTTTAACAACAAAAACAAAAACAAAAATCATACACATACACATACTCATGCACATTAAACGATTTGTCAGCCTATACATATGCTATGCAAAACAGTAATAAACCAAAATCGATATGTGTGTGCGTGCATGCATGCGGTTGAGTATGTTTAAAAACTTTGTATAAATATAACAATATGAGTAAATGTTAGAGAGAGCGACAGAGCGAGAGAGATAGAGACAACTTGAAACAATGTAATGTTTACATTTAATTAACCCCGTGTGCAGGTTAAAAACCCATGGCAAAGAAATGAAAAAAATAAAAAAAAAATGTTCCAAAAAAGAAAAAAGCGAATGTTCATTAATTGAAATGATTAAAACGCATGAGTTTAAATATTAAAATTAATAAAATACTTTATACTTTGAGTAAAACCGCAAATCGACCAGCAGAGTTATTGTAATTACTTTCGTTTTTTTCCCGCGGTGGCGTACTGTTGTGCTTCATTTTCCGTGAGTAAATAACATGAAATAAAATCGGCTTGAAGTACAACTGGAATGATTTTCGCCTCTTTTAGATAGCATTTAATAGCAAATGTAATAAAGGCTCTTTTATATATCATCTCTTTCAGCGATACCTTCCCAATAGTAGTCTGTCATAAATTCTCAGACTGCTTAAACTGGTAATTCTATCACTCATAAATAAAATTAGCGCACCCTTAAGGATTGTAATGGTCAATAATGGCCTGTGATTATAATAACTATTTTACTTTTAAGTGAAATTGTTAATGTGTTGTTTAAGTATTGTTTTGTTTTAAATAAAATTGTTTTTGAATCCTCAGTAAGTGAAATGCCAACTGTTTTTCATATGTTTATACAATAGTATCCTCTTTATTTCTTGCAAATATCACAGCATTCATTGCAGTCCTGTTCTGTTCATCAAATTAATGGAATTTTAAAAACCTTTACAACAATACCTAAAATAGTTTTAATTTTTTATTTATTTTATAAATTAAAACAGATATTCACACCACAGCCATATGAATGAATGTCGTTAGTATGGCAGTTGAGAAATTATTATATTTTTTTTTATTTCAAAAAACAATCTCTTTTTTTTTAATGCCAAGCATAAATAAATGATGAAACTTTTAAATTAAACAAAAACGATGAATAATTTTCAATATAAATTTTGCATAAAATACTCTCTCCCTCTCCCTCTCTCCTCCTCCTCTGAGTATGTGGATCGGGAATTTATTTGAGTTTATTCACTACTGCTTACTTTTATTGTGATGTACATAAATTCATACAATTTTTGCCCATTAAAAGAGATGAAAAAAAAATAATACTAAACTCATCATTTAGAGAAAAACAATTTTCGAAATATGATCTAAATGGTTTATTCACTTTTTTGTTTTGTTTTTCTGATTTTAAAAAATAAAAAAAGTAGATAAATTCATATTCTATGCAAAATATAGGAAATTTGCTATAAAAAAAAATGTTGCACAAGCAACACAAGACGGCTTGTGTTGAAACTCTGGCTGGCTGGTTGTTTGGTTGGTTGGCTTTAGTTGACAGCTGGGGTTCGGTTCTAGGGTGTGGGTGCAATAAATTTTCCTATTCCCTTTGCTACCGTAAATGTCGGATCATTTTTATTGTTCACTTCCTGATCCGAACTAACATTGCTTAACATTTATTTAAATTTTTAATGACGAGTTTTGCATTGGTTTATGCTGAATACTCAAAATCCAAACTAAATAAAGTTTAAGCCATACACACAGGCACCCAGATACAAACGTATTGAACATAACAAATAATAATTGATCCACACAATCAGACAAATGAATTTGATTTTTGCCAGAAATACAAAAAAAAACAGAAATCTATTCATTGAGAAACTTGATGGCATTAAATCTGTGCTGAAATATAAATTTATTTCACATTCAAAACACGAGAGGAAGGAGGAGTTGCAGCAGCAATAGTAGAGATGACAAGTATTTTGTAGTGCAGATGTAAATCATGGACAAATCGTATGTATGTACATAGGTATGTATACTTTTTCAATTGTTCGAATATTCAACTGTTGTGTTGTGTTGTATTGCAGTTGTTGTCGCATAGTAATAATCGTTGTGAAACAATAATTTATACATACAGTGGAATTGTTCATAATGTCTGTATGTTTGTTTTTTCTAATATATGTAAGTACATAAATTCTATGTAGTTTAGTGCTCCATTATTAGGGTGGTACAAATTCACAATAAAATTTTAAATAATTATGCGCTTAAATAATTAAAGCCATGCAATGATTGCGTGAAAAGTGCTTTTAATTTTTTTTTTATTGTATCTGAATATCAACATATGTACGATTTATTTTGACCTTGCCATACATACACACTTTCAGAATTATGCAAGATGCATGATGCATGCTTTGGTTTTCGTTCTGTGCATGTGCATATGTATATAAAAATATACACGAAAATTTATATTAGAAATGAACTCATTACTATGGATGAAATGTTTTACTCGCTATATTCACCAAAGAGAATAAGTTTTTTTCCTTGCCTTACATTAGGATTGACCTTTAATTTGTTATTCAGACTCAAAAAAAAACTATACGTAAAATCAAAGTACATTCTCCCTTTCAATGTTAAAATCACAATTTATTTGATTGCACACACATTTTGTGGCATTTACATAACCTAATGATAAAAAAAAAATAATAAAACAAAAAAAAAACACGTAAAGAAAATAAAATAAAATTTGTTTTTAGATTTCGTTCACCTTGCCGCCGCAATCAAAAAAAAAAATAGAATTCGTTTAATTGTGCCCTAAATGTAAGGGTATTTATACCCTTTTTTTTAATTATTCTTTCACTTCTTGTTTTCCATACTTTTCATTGTTACTTTTTTCTTCCTTCCTTTACATAAATAGAGTTTGCTGCCCCATTTGGATAATAAAAATAATAATAATTAGGGAGTGGCAAAACTAATGTAAAAGAAAAATGAAAAATAATTTCAATATGATAAATAGATTCTCTATTCCCATGGTCTCGTTCATTCAGTTAGGATTTAAATAATGACTCATAACGAATCATTTCCATATTTTGTTGTTACAATTACAATTCGTATTTTCTTATATTTTTTCATTTTTATTTTTCAATTCTGAAATGATACTGAACTGAATTTACAAATTATTTTCATTTGAAATTCTATTCCTTCGTAGAAGGCACCAAAGTACTAAGACAATAAATAGTCTACAGGCTGTAGAACTTGTAGGCGCTGTAGTCTAGTAGGTAGTGTGTTGGCTTATTAGACGCAAGGCCACAGTTCAAATATGAAATAGATATGTATATGAAATAAATATTTCTTCAGCGACTTCCTCTCAGATTTCTAGCAAAAACTCTGAGAGCAAATAAAATTGCCATGAAATGTTTCTAAAAAACTGTCGTTCGGAGTCGACTTTAAACTGTAGGCCCCGCCACTCATTTATAAAATTAACGCACACAACTTAAGGGGTGTGAGCAGCTTGTTCGTAATCCTAACTAAAGAGTTGTAATGACCAATTACGTAAGTAAGTAAGGAGGATCGTCTTAAAACGTAATCTTAAAAGATTAAACCCAAAACAAAAAAAGAAAGCTTCCAATAGTATTTAATTATCAACTTGAAAACTCTGTGTAAACTCAATTCAATCCAATTAAATTCATATTAAAAATAAACAAATGAAACTTTCAAATATAATAGGCGCCGTTAAAGAGGAAAAAGTCACAGTATATTGGTCTTTTTATGAAAATATGAGTAATTTTACTGTTTTTACAATAGTTTTCAGTGAAAAAGTGTTTTTATCGATGTCGCAAACATTTATGATATTTTATCATGTAATTTTTTTCTATTCTCTTTTGCATTTTTTTTATTTGTTGTGTGTAATTATTTCATTTGCCGATTTACTATACATACGACACCATAAATAAATGTATTATTTATTAAATTATCTCGAGAACAAACAAAAAAAAAACAAAAAACAAAATATACCGGGATTTAGTTTAACATTTGGGAAAAAGTTAAACAAAAACAAAAAACTAGATTTCATTGGAGAGTTAAAATATTTAAATTGTTATGCACACAACCAACAACAACTGTTTTCGTAAAAAATGAAGCTACAGATTTGGGGAAAATTAAATAAAAATATTTTGTTTAATAAAATATTAAAAATGAACATTTCAAATGAAATTGTACAATTTGCTGACAAAAAGAAATAAAAAAACTACAACGACTTTGTGTAATATTGCATGTGACATATTAACTACGGGAGTAAGGGAGCTATTAAATCGGCATTAAAATTCTCTTAAATAAATGTTTATAAGAAACATTTTTTGTTTTCAATGAAATCCGGCGGCAGTACGACAGCCTCAAGCAGCAGTCTCAAAATCTGGAGACCATGATTTGAAGAGTTAGGGTGTTTGAAAGCAAAAATCGAAACAGATTCTTATAAAATATGTTACTCGCTATACCAAGAACTAAGAGATTTTGAAAAGATCAATAATACAGCGGGTATTTGAAAATTTTCCTGTTATCGTACATTTTGTTTACCTTAATTGTTTAATAAAATTGTAATTACTGACGGATCAGTTGGGACTGAAGATACATGTTTTAGGTACACTGTCCCAAAATTTCAGCGAAATCGGCCAAGTAATTATTGCTAAGTCGTGGTTGCCAGGTCGAAAAAAGTGATTTTACGTTCTACTATTTTGCGTTTTTTGACTTCTTTTCGTATCGTTTGAGGGAAAAGAAGATTTCTAGCTTAATTCTATTGCCCTAAAGTAACTAATACCGTGAACAAATAAAATCGATTTTTTTAATAAATAACGATGAATAATAGCATACGGAACAAACAACCATAGCACACAGAATAAAAGTGGCAGAAAGTGTAGCAATAAAATTATTACAACTGTATGATTAAAACGTATACATACAGTGAAAGCCAACAACAAAAGAATTTACAGAGTTTTTTTCCTTTTTTATTTTATTTTATTATAAAAAAAAAATTTAAATCAATTTCTTTAAAAAAAACAGCAATTTAAATGTTCTTGTAAATGATAGTGATTGTCATAAATTCGTATATTTATGTCTCTGTGTGAGTGTACGTGTGCGTTTGCGAACACAGGTGCTTAAATGTGTATGGGTGTGTGTTTTAGTGTGTATATTTAATAAACCACAGAAACCAACAGAATTTCGGTACAATTTTCCAAACACAATGACAAGTGTAAACATCACCAGCAGATCCTTGATAGTGTGCTAAAGTATCGACAACATTAACAACGACAACAACAGCAAAAAAAAATTGAAAAAATAAAAATGAAAAGGAGAGGGGAGTCGAGAAAAGGGCAAAGGAAAAAACAAATCAGACCATAAAAATAACAATAAATAAAAAAGGATTTAAGGAGCGATATAGAAAACAAAAGATAATAAATCGATGAATTACAAAAAGCTTCAACAAAAACAAAAAAACAACAATACTAATGTGAATTATCTGCAGTTCACCAAAAATAACAAACGATAAATTTACAAAATCTCTCCCTCTCTCCCACATAATCATACACCCAAGAATTGTTTGTAAAATTATTCGAAAAAAAAGAAAATTTAAAAAACGTTGTTTATCCCCAGAGTATCATTATTTTGAAGTTTCGTAGTCTAGACCATGGTACAAACCCCAGTCCAGGCATCTCAAACGAAACGAAAGACGAAAAAAATATTTCTTTGGCAACTTCCTCTCCGCAGATATCTGGCAAAAACCCTGAGCGTAAAATAAAATCGCCGTGAAAGTTTCCCAAAAGATCTCTCGTTCGGAGTCGACTTTTAACTATAGGTCCCTCCACTCATGGAAAAAATTAACACACACAACATGGATAGTCTCCAAAGTATCCTTATTTTAAGCTTTGTTTTCTGATTTCAATTTTGTTTTGTGCGGATTTCAAAGTAATATTGATCGCCGATAATAAATTTGTGTTTTGACAATATTGGCAATAATAACAACAACAACAACAACAGCAGCAAACAAATATAAAAACAATTGAAATATTTTATGGGCAGTTAACTGAACGTTTAACAAACAAATTCAGTATTTCATGTGTACGTATGTATGTCTGTGCTTTTAGGCAAAAAGAAAAACATCAAAACACAGTTGCTCCCAAAATAGAAGAATGGAACGTTCATTCATTTTAAGTCCACCTCTACAATTCTAAACCGTGAATTTTAGTCTACTGACGGATGAACTGTTCCTTATTATTCTTTCATTCTACGAAATGTTTCAATCTTTATCAATTTCTGTAGCTCAGTAGCAGATAACATTTCGTTAAACATTCCCCGGATTGTAACATTAGAGAAACTATGTTTTCTGGAATCACTCTTTCATTTGTATTCTCTTCTAACAACTCGCATTCCAGTTGAAATCTTGTGCAATAAAAGAAACTTTGTTCTCCGTTCACATATCGTTTATTTTGGGTGTCATCGCATTAAAATTGTTAATTTAACAAATGTTATCAGTAACTCTGCTAACATCCTTTCAACCTGACTTTCTTTCTACTGTAATTGATAATAGTTCGTCGATATGTCGTTCGTTGAAATTCTATTTTATTTGCTAATTTGTAGTTTTAGGAACACTATCTGGAACACAAATAAAGGGGGACTCTTTGAATATCTGTGAAGGGTTTTCATTTTTATCAAACATTCGCAAATACCTCTTGAACGTATGTTTAGAGTTTCATTTCTACATTTTAAGCAGGCATAAAAATCAGAAGTGTTTGTTCCTGTGCACGGCTGTTATCAAATTATGAACAAAAACTATGTGTATGTTGAACCGTTGACAATATGGTAATCCTAGATTGTTTCTAAAACTATTAGTTTTGAATGATTGAATATTGAACGAGTGAATGTGGTTGTATATTATTTTTCTTTTTTGTTTTGGGTTTTGTACGCAGAATTTTGTGGCCAGTAAAAGTTGCTTCAAATCAGCTTCATTTTGATCCATTATATAAAAAGCATCAGTTGGTAACTATGGAATATAATCAATAGTTTGGTCATAATTGATGGTAAATCGTAGTGAATTTAAACGACTCAAGTGTGATATTTTGTTTTCGGATTTTTGTTTGAAAAGTAGTACATTTGTGTTAAAGAGTAAGTAGTATTTTTCAGTCGATAAATCCATTTTTTGATTGTTTCTTTTTTTAACTAAATTTACTGAGCTGAACATTCATAATTTTGCACAATCTATTCTATCTAGTGTAACATGTGATACACGAAAAAAAAAACACAAAAAACATTTAAAAATACAAACCAAAGCTGGCAACGCAACAAATGTTTACAGTTTCAACCACATACAAGTGGCTGTGTCATACTCTATCTCTCTCCCTTTTTCTCTGATTATTGGTTACAGTCATCCATGTAGTAGAACCCACAAAAACCAAATAAAACTGATTATTTAAAAATATTTAAATTCAATACCTAACAATTTTTTGTGGTAAAAAAGTGGTCAACGAAGTAATAGCAGGTAAACAATAGAAGCAGTCATCTCTCACTGTCTTTCTCCCTTAGTTCCGCAATTTGTTTGGTTCTCTTATTAAAGGATATTTGTCCTCTTGTTTTGTTTTTCTGTTTTTGGCAGTAATTTAACGACCTTTTAGGGGTCACAAATGTTGTACAAATAAATTGTTTAAAAATAAAATGGCAGTCGAATGAATTTTGTTTAAATTTAAAATAAATATTATGTATCAGTCAGTCACTCAATGAGTCAGTCAGACAGGCAAATAGGCCGCAGGATATAATTTTATATGATTTTACATATAAAACCCACTCATGTATGGGTATGTGTGAATGTAGAGGTGAAAGGATTAGTAGCCGTGATGAAGGCATTGCTGTAATTGAGAATCGTTGTTATTGTTTTTCATTATAATTGTTAAATTTGTTAAATAAATTTGTTTTGAATGTGTGAATGATTTTAAACTGAAAACAACTTTGGTGATACACTACCCTCTCTTCCTCTCGTTAACAAAAACAAAAACAACCAAAAAAAAAAGTAAGGAACAAACTGAAATCGAATTCGAATTGTTTCCAACAACATGAATTTAATAAGTACACGTTAAATTCAAGGAGATAAAATGCAATAAAACTTCGGAGAAGGTAATTTTCTGTAACCCAATCGCTCACTCACTCACTCACTCACTCAATCACTTATGTACGCACTAAACAATACATTATTTTACGCACAACTATTTATGCTGTGGGTTAATTGAAATTTTAAATAAAATTTATGTATGTATGTGTTCAATGCCTAGTTTAGTAGCATTGGAGGCGTGAAGCGGTGAGTGTGGTTTGTCGCAAATCATTGTTGCTTTTTGTTTTTGTTGTTGCTTTGTGTTTAAAAATTATTTCTGATGGAAAATTGAATTGCATGCATCAAAAATAGAATTTTAAATAATAACACAGATCGTTGAGATTTTTAAACCAGGCTATGCTTTTATTTTCTAAAGGTTTCTGATAATTTTTCATAACATCCACACGAATATAGCCAAATAATCAGGCTTTTTGCATATTTAGGTTATAATACATATTTCGAAAATCTTGGATGATGGAGCATTTCTGAATTTTGTCAGCCTATATAATTTTTATAATGCAGTAAACATATGTATGTATGTATGTATGTATATATGTGTATTTGCAAGTACTAAATATAAATCAATAATATTTATAATTAACACTGCAACGATATAAAACATATTCAATTCGTATAATTTGTTGTTGAGCAAAATTAGAATAGAATATATGGACGCAGTAATAAAATAAAATACGTTTACAATTTACACAAATTACAGCGTAAATATGTGTTACTTAATAACCTCAGGTCAGACATTAAAATGAAATATAAAAAAAAAATATTTCTTTGTATACTTCCTGTCAGCAGATTTCTGGCAAAAACTCTGAGTAAGTCAATAAAATTGCCATTAAGAGTTTCTCAAAAAATCTGTCGTTCGGAGTTGACTTTAAACAGTAGGTCCCGCCACTCATGTATAAAATTAACACACACAACGTAAGTGGTGTGAGAAGCTAGGCTCTAATCCTAACTGAGGGGTTGTAATGGCCAATTATGTATATATGTATGTATATGTTAAGAAAAAATAAAAATAAATTTAGCAGTACACAACGAAAACGATTTGAAGCACACTTTTTAAAATTATCGGAACACTTTAGTCAGCCTTTTGGTTTTATCAGATACTAAATGGAGTTGATAGGACAAACAAGGAAAATATTTTTAATATGAATTGAATTGGCTTCATTGGTGAGATAGTCTTATGCCAATCGTTTCAATTATACATAAAATGGTCGATACGTTTATAAATTTGGGAACACTCAAAGCATACGAAAGTATTAGACATTGCGGAAATCGCTAACAAAAAAAAACATTAGAAAAGTATTGCTAATACATAGTAAATGACCGTGATTTCCTAAAAGAGTTTATAACCAGGTTATAATTATTGAGCCGTTTTCTAATAGTAATAAGAGTTTCCTCTCAATTTTCTTGAATTAGTGTTGAGCAGGGCAGTCAATCAGTAATGTTATCTTGAATTAATGTAGAAATTTAAGAACAATAATATGATATTACGCCTGCAAAACGAGCTCAAATAATAGTTTATGATCGTTCTACCCAATAGTATCCAAGCCATTACATTTACCGGCTAAAAGACATATTAAAACGATGATTAAAAAAGAAAATAAACTTCTTTACGGGCTTTTAAACAAAACAAAAAACAAAAACTCTTGTAGTGGGACGTACTTATGTTTTAACAATAACTTCCATCACGATTTTATCGACAGCTAAACGCACACAGCTGGCCTTTAAAATGTGCTCTTTAGGGGTTAAAGGCATACAATTTTTACAAAAAAAAAAAAAAAAAAGAACAGAAACCATGGCTCTATGGTCAATAGCAACCGAACGGTTAAAAAATATTTGACTGTTTTAGTATGTATGTATGTATTTAAATGCATTTCAAATATTAGTAATTACAACATGATTATGGTGGAATTTTGCGGAGAGACAAATTAAAATTAAAAACTAAAATGAAAATGAAAAAACCGAACAAAAAAAAAACAAAAATCGAATTGAATTAAAATTAAAGCAGTTATGCACTAAAACACACACAAACAAACACACCCAATCATATACGTACATACACATGCATACATACGTCTAAACACAGATTAAAATTGATGATAATTTGCTAATATTTTGACTTACTTAATCAAAAATTATGAGCAAACCTAAATGCATTGGAAAAGCAGGCAAGGGCTTAAATTAAAATTAATTAAATATAATGAAGTATAATGTTTAAATTCTCATTAAAACTGCAGCAGTTGGTTTTGCATCAAATCAGATGTATTTTATGTTAAACAAGTTAATAATTTAATTACTAGCCAAATACTGGCAAACCGACAGACAGCCAATAGAAATGGAGAGCGATAGTGCTTTAAAAGAATTCGACGCTTAAAATACATTGATAAACGAGATATGTACAAGTATATAGTATATGTATGTGTATATTGTATTGGTAACTTTTAATTATATTTTTACAAAGTACTTCAAATTAAAAATTCGGTTAGTAATTGATAAAATATTGCAGCTGATAAAAAACAAAATATGGTGTGGAGAAATCATAATATAAAATACAAATTCAAAATTTTTAATTAAAACATGAAATTTAAACTTACATACATATGTAAACATATTTAAAATCGTCATATTACGTAACAGAAAAATAGAGGCGATATTGTTCTTGTAAAAAAACCTCAATTGTTGATGACAACAGAGAATAAAATCTGTGGCAACCCAACGACAAATTTTAAAATACGCAATAAACTGACCAGAGATCAGCAATGAATATTGAAAAAGACGATTATAATCGATTTATACTCACAATTTCTGATACTTATACGCATTCATACTTATTTTAATATCATGGAACCTCTACAACTAAGGCTATCATCATTTCATTTATAATTATTAGAAGTATTATTCCCAAGTTATGAATCTAAATGAGTAGGCTAATGAATCAAACATATTTCGAATGGTAGGAGTTTGATGTCAACATTGTACGCATCCTCATTGCAACCTGTACTGTAAATCAACGTTGTGTAGTGAGTATAAATGAATCAGAGTACATAGTTAAATTTCAATATTGTTGATTCACTTATATTCAAAATTTCATGAGTGCTTATGAGTAGTGAAAAACGAATCATTGCTGATCTCTAATGCTCGCTAGTACAAGAAAACTAATCTGATTTTACAACTTGTTGCCCAAAGTGAAAAGAGATGTTGTGGTAAGTATGTACATATGTGACGGAATATCCCTCGACCTTTATCGCCAATAAATAAAAATACACTCAAAAACAGTTTAACAAAATGCCGTGGTTTGCTGGGGAAGAAATGCCACTGTTTGAAATTCACGTCGAGTAATGGATTTGGGTATTGCAAATCAATCAATTGCACGAATCGGATGCATCCTAAAGGGTTTTAAGAATAAAATTGTTACATGCAGAACGATAGTATTCCATTTATCTGAATTTCCACAGTTAATATCACAAATTCTGAAATAATTTTGGATTAAGAATGTGATATTTGACTAAAAATATTTTATAACTTTGTAAAATGTAGGGGAAAAATATGTCATTTAAAATTATTACTAGAAACATTAATGCTTCCGAAGAGAAAACAGACTATAATACCAAAGCAAAATGCTTTAAGATCGTTGTTTTTTTTTTTTTGTCTCACTGATCGTCTTAGTGATTAAAAAGCTCTCACCTGTTGTCCATTCACAAACTCAGCATTAAGCCAGTTTCAAGTTCTGTTAAAAGTTCATTATCCATATCGAAGTGAGAAAAAAACTGGCTTCCATTAAAAGTTTGTCCAATAATTACAATTTCAAGAACTACTTAAGAAGCTTATTAAAAAAAGATAAAAGCAAACACAATTAAGATTATAATTAAGCAAACTATAGCAACAAATTAAAAAATGAAAACTGTTAGCAATAAATGAAGAAAACTTCTTTTTCTCAACGCAGTGTCCGCCGTCTACTATGTACTTGTGTAAACTAATTATTTCACATTAAAAATTATTGCGAGAGACAAAAACAAAAATGAAATCAAAATCGAAATAAAATATACAACAAAAGAGGAAACAAATTAAAAACTTTTTAATTTTCACAAATAAACAGTTTTTTTAATATAAAAAATTTTAATAAACAGTACATGGCAACATCATTGTCCTTGCCAAGGCAAATGTAAATGGACAATCGAGATGCCAGATAGTTTTATACGTTCTATTCTTTAAAATCTACCTTGATGAGTTTTCTTTGTTTTTTAAATCTTATATTATTTTATGGTACCGGGAAAATCTCTCCAAAATATATAACACAAATGGGTAACACATTCTGTTTAGTTTTTATGCACAAGAATGAAATCATCTGGCAACTCTGCTGTACGCAAACATAATGTTGAACTGAAAAAAGTTTTTCATGATAAACTAAACCTTTAATTTGTTTTTTTTCTTTTTCGATTTTTTTTTTATTTTTCATTTTATTTGAAAATAGTTGCTGTTTTTTGCTCTGTTTAATAATTTTCTCAAAATAAACTTTTTCTTTATCACTATATGTACTCGGTACATCTCTTTAGTTGTTGTTTGTGCTTTTGTATTTGTTTTCTTTATCACTTTATTTTTGCTTTAAAATTCAAAAAGTTCCACAAATACCTCAAGTAAACAAATCAATAAAATAAAACTGAAACGACAACAACAACAACAACAACAGCAACGACAATAATGACGACGTCAACGTAAACAAAAAAAAAATGTATCGGCAGTGGCATCAGTAGCAGAGACAACAACAATGGAAAACAAACAAAAAAAAAACAGCACAAAACTTGTAAATGCAAAATGCTCAAAGGGAACCACAAAATAAATGTTTGTCACTTTGTTTTCGGTTTTTGTGAGAGTGAAAACACAATGCAAATCAACATACATACACACACACACTTGCAAACACACAATCACGAATATGCCAATGCATACATGCATGCATGCATTGGAACATCAGCATTCATTCACTCACTTCGAGATTCGGCCAACCACATGCATAAATGTTTGTCAAGTTGTTTACAGAGATGGGAATAGTCCTTTGTGCCTCTGCTCCAGTCTACTGACTGCTTGTGTCGAAATGTTATCGATTCACTAGAAAATATTGGGGTCTTGTATTGCTGCAAACATGAACTTTTGACAGGTAAAAAAACAGGTAAATTCCAGTTGAAACCAAACGCAACGCAACACCCAATTTTAGATGGGCAAAGAAAAGTACTGGAAATTTGTATTTCCTTTTTCTTCTTTTTCTTTTTTATCAAATTGAATAAATCAATTGAATATTTTAAACTTGGATACAATTTAGGTCAATTGAAGTTAGAATTTAAAGGCCATTTCATAAGAACTTTAAGTAGAAATACATGTTGTTGGATTTCAAAATTTGCAAACCCTTTTTTTCTTTTCCGTTGCATTGATTGCAATTCAATTTGTCTTTTTAATCGTGGTGTTTTTATTTATTATTAAAATAATTTCTTCTATTTTAATTGCAATATGTAATATCTTTGTTTATAAAGATAAAACTTTTAGTATAAAATAGCCATTTAAGCCATTTCGTTCGAAATAAGAATATGTATCACTACCATTCGCATATTTTACCAAATTCACTAAATGAAAGACTTTCACTTTGATTCTCAAGGTTTTAAGTTTTTGTGTTCTATAAATTACGTCATTTAACCTATAAATTGAAATGCAAGGTTTCTTGCAATAAGTCTGCAATTCGGGAGAAAATGTTATCACCTGTCGGGGGTTGGAAAGTGAAACAAGCGGCTCTTACGTGAAACCTTTAATATTGGCTGCTCGATAATGCCTGTATTTCTTGTTGTTACTGATCACTTCACGTAGAGGTATGTAACTCGCTAAGGTCTTCCTGTTTTTCCGTGTAGTTCAACGTGTTATCAGTTCCTGGTACAGGTTTGACAGAAAACTTTATGCCACCAGGCAATCTTAGTTCTGGCATGTTTATCATGTTGAGTCAACCATAACTGACCGGTTCACTAACAGGAATTTTGGGATATTTGTTGTTCCTCCAGGATACGATTATATCGTTCTACCAATATATCAAACTGTGGGGTAGCTGCGTTATTCTTGTTTTCCTTAAGCTTTGCACATTTCCTTAAATATGGAACATTCAAAATTTCTGCCTCGATTGGAAAATACTTCAAGTGGAGCAGCTATGTAGCCACAACTGTTCCTGTTTCTTGGTTGGGAAGCTAAAAGGAAAAAGGCATACAACGTCCATCGCTTCCCGTTCGATAATAGATCCATAGTTGGCTGCAATTCAATAAGCAGTTCGTTATCAAATCAACTATAACTTGTTAGTTTATCCAGAGTTTTGATAACTGCAAGGTGATCTCCATTATGTGCATCTTTCCAGCTACGATATAAGCACACATCGATCAATTTTAAATAGTTTGAGTTTTACTGCCATCGTAGATCTGTTATTTTATTCAGCCTTATCTAACTTTTCCATCGTAGTTCCATTCGTTTCCTGAGTTCCTTTTTTGAAAGCTAGTAGCGTTGCAAAACCTATATTGTTTGCCATTATACGACTTCTTTTTCTTTATCCTCTGTATATATACTATAATTATTTAAAAATATAACAATACAATAGTTTCTATACATATATGAAGTGTAGGTGCCGCCAGTCATGAGTAAAATTAACGCACACGATATGGGTGATGTATGAAGCTATACCGTATATCGGGCTAAAGGATTGTAATGGCCAATAATTTAGGTATGTATGTATGTGTGTAATCAGTAAATAATTTGAAATGAATATAATATTTCTCATCCTGCATATCTTTATTTTGGCTAATTTGCAAATCAATCAACATTATTTGAAAATGTTGAAATTATAAATGAATCAGAACATCCAACTCTGCTGAATAGCCTTATGATTATTTGCTTACAAATATAAATGGTTACGAGCCTGTGTTTGCATTAATGGACAATTATAGGGGATTCTGTCAGTCTGTCTGTCTGTCAGTACGTTTGTTTATTTGTTGTATTTGTTTATAATGTGCAATTAATTGTTTATCAAATATTACCAAAAATTACAATTTAATACGACTAAAATACTGGTCGCAAAAAACCACAAGTAAGTGAAACAAATAAAAACAAAACAAACAAATTTTCCTCTTTCTTTGTTATTGAACTTTTTATAGTTGTTTTTGCTTTGTTTTTTTTTCTGCATTCTATCTATCGTCTCTTTGTTAATTATAAAGTTGGGTTTGTGCAAAACGAAACCTCAAATATTTAATTTTAAACAATTATTTGATATTTTTTTAACAGAACCGTAAAACGTTAAAAACTTTTGCTAAAAAAAAATAAACTTAAATAACAAAAATAATTACAAAATTGCCAAACAAAACCTTATTTTTGAAAATTATGAAAAACTCATGGGATTATTTGCATAAAATGTTACTGAATTGAATTTTCTGAATTGTTTATCCATCTCATCTGTGAAACAGTCATTGTGTCGCTTTTATGGTTCATACATATGTATGTGTTATGATGTCGAAATTCAAAGAGAATCCTCATAATGACTTGTTGTTTGGCAAAAAATAAACCTCAATCCAGTTTGATTGAAAAATGATTCATTAAATGAAGATTGAAAGGGCTTTTCAAAAACAGAAATCAAAATCCGTCCACAATCCAAATAAAAGTAATGAAATTAAGAGGAGAATATAGAAATTAAAACCAGATGTTATTTAATTCATTGTCGTCGAGGTACTTAAAATCAAAACTAATAACTATTTGCATCTCTATTTTGTATTATCAAACACTATCTGCGGGTATACTGGCTAAAGGGTTATAAAAATAACTCAAAAAGTGTCGAATAAATAAATAAAAAAAATATCAAATGACTCTAAATGACTCGAAAAGTATGGCTAGGAAAATATGATTTGAATATACACTTATGCCTCGATTTACAGTGAGGATAGGTTCTTTAGAAAACCGTGTAAACCGAAATCGTAGATTTCGCTATGTAAAACCGTGTAAATCGAAAACAAACTAAAATAGGCATAACTCAGTCATTTTTTCAACGTAAAATAAAAGTAAATAGCACAAATGTATGTTTATTTTGAAAAACATAAAAGTAGCTATCTAGTCATTAAAATACAAATATATAAAAGTGTACTCCTGTATATTCATTTTACATACAGAAACCAGAAATATAAATATTTAACAAATATTTCCAAAAATTTAATTATGTACTGTTATGACTGTCATAGGATATGTATAATCGTTTCTTCCTGATTGGTATGATGTCACTTTCATCACTCGATAATACTTTATGCGATTCTATTTCGGTGTTAGATGGATTACGAACGATTTTATATTGGCGAGTCTTCGTAATGAAATCCGTAATTAACATTTGCCTTTGGTTTTTGTTTAAATCCTTATATGCCTCCTCATATTGAGCTAAGCATTTATTAATATCTCGCTGGAATTGGAGAGCTCTTTCAACATTCGGGTCATTTTGTAGAAAATGATTTTCCAATTTTCATCCAAATTCAAGTCCTTCGCGGATGACTTTTGCGGTGAACGCGAAATCGAGTAAAAAAAAGTACCGTGTAAATCGGGGGATAGGTGTATTGTTACGGTTTTACCTTTTAAAAGCATGTCAAATATAAGCTCGTAGATTGCAAATAAAATATAAAGAAATTTGTGTTTAGTTTTAATTACATTTTTTTATTACTCCCACAATTCTATGTGCCACTGTTCACAACTTGATGTAAACAGCAACAATTCCTTTCCTTTGTTATTCCTCTATTTATACCCTTTGCATAAACAATAACAATTACTAGACAATTATTCGATAGATCTTTTCAACCACGATATTCTTGAAGGCGAATATTCATAACTTCGCCTTCTCGAAATCTCTACAAATGTAAACATCGTAGCTGTTGGTGTATTTTTGTTTACCATTTTTGCATGCTGGTGTTTAAGTAGTACGATAATTTGTAAACAGGTTTGTTTACTGCATTGTTTTTTTTTTGTTTTTGTATCTTTTGTTTATAATTATAATGTTAAGCGATGTAAAAGCAAAACACCATTATCAAGATTTTTTCATTATCGTTACGATATGTTACACTATCTAAATTAACTAGATGTTGTTTTGTTTGTCTCTCTTTAAATTTCAATACTTATGTATTATAAAATAATTCAATATTTAGAAATAATAATAAAATTTTTAAAAAATCAAAACAAATCAATTTATCTGACCATACTTACGTATTACAGATACAAGTATATATAAAAATCAGTAGTGAAGTTATAATTATGAAACTCACTGCACTTTATATATCTATTAAAAAATTTGCTGCGGAATTTTTTTAATCATATTATTTGATGTCTCTTACTCTTTCAGAATTTTATATACATATTTACAACGAGAATATTAAAGAATTCTCTTAGTTATACTCTGAGGCCTACGATTGCCACCTTTTAATTATATTGACAAAGGAAAAAGCAAAGCAATTCATGAAAATTATTGGAAACAAATTACATTAAGAAGAAATATGCAAAATAATAATGAACCTGAGCAGAATAGAGATTCGATATTGTATTATATAACGTGAAATATTTATTCAATAACTATTTTAATTGAAATAATAAGAGAGAGAAAATTAATTTAGAAATTTTTTATACCATGTTTAAATTCCCTTTGCTTGGCAACCATGAATTCATACATTCAAATGATATGAATTTTTCTGCTTTCAATTCAGCGTATTTCCATTGTATTTAAGCATAATCGCATCACCATTGTATTACGCTCAACCACTGATAACATTTTATGGTAGAAAAAAAAACAGAAAAAAGAGTATAAAAATAACTCAAACAAACGAACGAAATGTGCTCTAAATCAGCTACGAAAGTTTAGTTGCTCGGTGAACTTGTGTTCCGCATATATAAACGCTCTCTGCTTTTAAACAGCAACAAGTGTTCTTTTAACGCCTTATTAATTTCTATTCATAATTTTTAATATTGTGGACGAATAAATATTTGGAAAAACAAAAGAAAATATTCTTTAAATAGCCTTAGAAAAAGAAGAAATAATAGAATTGAATAGAATGGTGCGTGTTATAGAAGATGTATTTGGGACTGCCATAAATCCCTTAAATAAACAGACGGAAGAAATTAAACGCTTTACGCTGCAAAATGATATGGAAATGAAAGTACAGGTAAGTTATACTGAAATAGAGAACATTATATTAAATTAAATAAAGTATGAAGTGTCGCAGTAGTCTAGTAGATAGCGGGTTGGCTTATTAGACGTAAGGTCACGGTTCAAACCCCAGGTCACACATCGTAATGAAAATATAAAAAAATATATATTTTAGCAAAAACTCTGAGAGTAAATAAAATTGCCATGAAAAGTTTCTCAAAAATCTATCGGAGACGACTTTAAACTGTAGGTAAGTGGTATGAGAAACTAGGTCTATAATCCTGACTGAAGGGTTATAATAACCAATTATGTATGTATGTATGTAAAGTATGAAGTCTTTGAAAGTACAATACTAGAGCACAATGGTACAAAAAATATTAGATTATCAAATCGACTTTTCGTGCGGCAAAGCACTTTCTTTATTGAAGGGTGTTCATCAAGGTATATGCAGCAAAAGGAGTATACATGACCATATAATTATTACGTTGAAATAAAAGTACAGTTACTCGAATCACGCCATACCCCCCCCACACACACATTTTTAAGAATAGAAAACTTGTATACCTTTGCCTAAAGTTAAATTTTTAGTTTTTAAATAAATTAAATTTGTCTTACAATAGATTACCTTCATTATTGTACAGATTATCTAAAAGTGCGGTATTCCTATGCGGCACTGTTCAGTATGTATTTTCATCGTGTAAACTTCATGCAAACAAACGTATTCAAGTATTTAATAATTTTCTAAATGATTTTCAATTCTGAATTATTATTCGATTGTATGACAAGTACTAACATACCATTCCAGTGCCGACTATTTAAACTCCCAAACACAGAAATTAAATATAAAGAAAAATGAAAACTTTTCAACTTTAAATATCTTTCCGTTTTTTTTTCTTTTTTTTTTTTGTATTCTTTCAAATTCACGTTTATAATTCTGTCAATGTTGTCAATTGAATTAAATTCCAGAGTGAAAAAGTGTATGAAAGTCATATTGTTGAACTACAAGAATATCAACATTGTTGTTGCTAATGTTGGGGTCCCATTTATAAATTCGACCACCAACATGGACATTGTTGCAAAGATTTTCCCAACAAAACAGTTGAAGTAAAGAAAAGACAAGTAAAAAAAACAACAACAAGAAAAAAGTTTATTAAACAAAAATAGAAGAAAAAAAAAGGAAACAAAAAAGAATCGTTAAAAAGTTTTAAAAGAAGAAACATTCGTCACAGAAGCTTTCGACATTTACAAGTTTATTTAGTTTATATTCTTGGCCAGAGATTAATTGTTATGACACACTTAAATTTTGTTTATTGACAGTAAAAAAGATTTTCCTTTCGCGATAATTCCGTTTGCACGAGTACAATTCGAATTTGAATTTTTAAATAAAAAAGAAAGGTGAGGGAAAATGAAAATATTTCGCCAAATTTTGTTTTACATTTTAAACGTGAAGAGAAAAAAAAAACTTCTGTGAATTTTAAATATGAATGGCAACTAAATTAAATGAAATTCTATTCGCTTCGTTATGAACTGAAATTTCAGCAAATGGGGAACACGAACACTGACTGGTAATGGCATGAATGGACAATGGCTTGTTAAATAAAAATTATTTACATCAAGTATTTATTTGTTGATTAAAATAAATTGAAAATATTGTTAACAATCTAAAGAGCTACTTGTTAGTCGATTGAATTAAAATTTTATGACTTTTTATATATTTTCAAGAGTATTCTATAATTATCTAAATTGATAAAATTGCTTTTTGAAAAGGAAAAAAAGTATTTGAAATAGGCATACACTGCACAATTCTTCCAACTAACCTTCAGTCAGGTTTCCGACCTAATATCTCGCATCACTTATGTTGTGTGTGTTAATTTTATAGATGAGTAGCAGGATCTACAGTTTAAGGTCGACTCCGAAAGACAAATTTTTTTGAGAAATATTTTTTTTATATTTTCATTTTGATGTTTGACCTGGGGTTTGAACCGTGGCCTTACGTCTAACTATAGATAACCTGCTCTCAATTATTTAGTGAAGATCTCTTTCCATTTAATTTGTGCATAACAATGGAGAGTGTTTTGTTAACTAGGGATTAAATGAAATTTGTAAAATTCTATTCTAATTCAGAATTAACTCTCGTATACCATCCAGTTCATGACTTTTGTTTAAATGAACGTTCAAATCGAGTACGACATAAGTACTGAAGAGAACTTTCCGCCTAGCTTCTAAATTTCGATTACATATTTAAAAAAAAAAAAAGAAAAAAGTATTCAGCAATAAACAAGAATCCATAAAATCAATAAATAAAATCGTCTACAAAAAGAAAAAAGAAAAAAAAACAGAAATTCAAAGAAATTGTTAATTGAAAATATACGTTAAAAAGTTCTTGTGATTGATTGAAAATTTGCTAAAATGACACTTTGGCAAATGTTTCATAAATCTTGCAGAATCATTGCGATGGCAAACACACATACTATACACGATAGACAATTGCTTTTATTTTAAGTTCGCTCTTTTTTTTAAATTCATTTTTAATTTTGCTTATCATAAATGGTTTTTCTTTTGGTTTTTCTTTTAAAAATGTTCGTTTTTCTTTTCTAGTGCATTTTTCTTTTAGATTCTTTTAGCCATAAAAGATAATTTAACAAAGTGCTTTAAGAGCAACATTTCTTTTAAGAAAAAAAGTATCATAAAATAAACATTTCCGTATAATCCGCTAGAGTACGTAAGCGGAATTAAATTTTTGAGATTTCTTTCAGAGTCATAAATCCCAATCTCCCAAAAGACAAACAAATTCAGAAACAGAAAACGTAATAGAAACCATACCGACCTACCACTGCAACTGCCACCACCACCGCAGCCGCAGCCAATTTTCTAACCAATGAACATTGCAGCAACAACAGCGCAATTTTACTATTCTTCCTTAGACCACCTCAACTAACTGCCTACCACTGCACTCACTACACTCTTATTAATTTTTTTTTCATTTTGTATCTTTATTTTATTTTTATTTTTATTTTTTTTTTTCTTTTTCTATTTCTCCATGAACATGTAATAATATTTAATGGATTTTCATTTAAGAATTTTTTTTTTTTTTTTTTGGTATTTCACACCAAATTCTACACTTGGCTTCTTAACAACTTAACACACAGTCTCAGTCTTAATTCGTTTCTCACTTTCTTTTCCATGATCTTCTTACGGTGAATCCAAAAAACGGTTACACGCTACGGTTGCACATTCACGCCATCTTACACCCCCACCCCCCTTTGCATTTCAATTCTTCTTATCAAATGGTGCTTGTGGCTGATAACGATTATTACTGTGTGTTGAAACTCATGATGATGATGACGATGACGATGACGCCGGTTTTCATGTTGACTTTGGTATTTATGCTGGCGTTTTTGTTGGTCAACTTGCTGCTTCTAATACCTGACACATTCAACTGTAAAATAAAAAAAAATAAATATTTTATTAAAAACAACAATAACAACAACACTAACACCAACAATAACAATGATGGGTGGGATGATAACAACAACAAACAATACCATCAGGTTATTACTTTGGGTGCCACCATAACCAGCATTCAAGTGCCGGATGCAAATGGCCATGTGGATGATGTCGCACTGGGTTACGATGATGTTGCAGGTACGTACTACAGCCAATAACACGGCCACATAACCATTTCTATACCTCTGGAGTTAAACGTTTGGCATACAATAAAAATCAAGAACAACAACAGCAACAACAAGTTGCGTGACAATTTTTTTATGAATACATATGTACAGTCTATGTTTCTTTGTATGTATGTTTGTATTTGCAAGATTTAATAAAAGAACTATGTACATATGTATATGTACAATGTTGAATAGATAAACGCTCATACCATAAACCCGTGCACATTCAGTAAATTCTTTGGAAATATTTCTGTTACACTTACTGATGGTTTGTTGTTGCTGTCACTATACTATACACAGTGGTTGGTGTTTGAATGCAATTATTTTGCAATAAAAATGTTGGACAGTGTAGATAGTCTGGGAAGCCAAATGTGATATTTATCTTAACCTCTCTCTCTCTCACGCACATTATTTGCAAACAATTTCACGAAATGAAGAATCAAGCAGGAAAACAATGACCCTTAAATGGTGAAAAAATACTTTTTCAATGAAATGACATACATACATACATACATTATTGGCCATTACAACCCTTCAGTCAGGATTACGGCCTAGCTTCTCTCACCGCTCATGTTGTTTTATACTTGAGTGGCGGGACCTACAGCTTAACGTCCACTCCGAACGACAGATTTTGAGAAACTTTTTCATGGCAGGTTTATTTAATCTCTGAGTTTATGCCAGAAATCTGCTGAGAGGAAGTCGCCGAAGAAATATACTATTTTTTTTTATATTTCGTTTTGATATCTGGCCTGTGGCTCGAACCCGGGCTTTTCGTCTAATAAGCGAACACACTACCTACTGGACTACGGTGACTACTTCAATGAAATGAAGAAACCTCAAAATTGAAGCAACTCGCCTATGAAAGAGACTCAGTTTTAGTACTTCTTTCTAGGCTTTATATGAAAACTAAAAACATTGCCAAACCTCACTTTGTCTGGATCATTTCTAAGTATTTTTTTAAGACGTACGAAGTGAATCATAAAATCAGAAATTCTTCAGACCCTTTTCACACGCAACAAGCAAATAAGAACAAATGATACTTTAACTCGCAAGTAAACACTAAGTTTGCTTCTACTACTATCTACTATATATATATATCCTATATAAGGATTCATTCTACTAAAAATTGATTAAAATTAAACAAACTTTGTAGAAACTTATTAAGTTTCTCATGAAGTTTTTAAAGCCAAAATATTCTTGTTAGCTTATGTACATACATGGATGCCTATTCTATCTACACTATGGACTTCATTTAGGCTCCTTTACATACACATACATACGTGCCTATCATATTTTGGCGTCATTTGAAAATTTAAAGCAGAAGTCGATGAATGAATCAAAATTACACGAGTGAATAAAATACGTCGTTTAGTTTCTGAAGTGTATTTAATGTAAACAGTCAGCGCGGCTATGCCATATACTTATGGTGATCTATCCTTGAGCTCAAACTTTATTTTATCTTCTACCGCTAAAATTTTGACTGCCTTGTCCCTGTTCACAAATCGAATGATCTTGGCGGCGAATTATTTTCTCCCTTCGTTTCACATGTTTCAATTTCTTGTTGAATCCATATGTCAACCAAGTCCAGTTCAAAATAAATGAGTAATTATTGCTTCATTGATTATGTTATTATGCCGCCCATCTCACCAACTAAACATTTGCGAATATAACATTCAACAACATGTGTAAATAATAAAATTGTTTCATTAAAATGGGTCTTCAGTTCAACCCTTATTTTCAACGAAAATTCATTAGGAAGACAGGAAGCGCTTAATGAAAAATCCGGTATTATTATCGGTAATATCTGAAATTTTCTTTCCAATGTTCTGCTGCATCCTTCTCTCACTCCCTCACAATCTGTGTATCTCCGTTATATAATCATAAATATGATTTATTTATAAACGAAATAATTTTGTTAATTATTCCAATATTATACCAAAAAAATTTATTGGCATTCCGAGTAACTGTGCACCACCATCATTGAAAATATTCGGAGAGTTGTTATGTTGTTTCTGTAATTTTTATACTAACGCTGATGGCAAGAAAACTAACAAACAAAAAAAAACCAAAAAGAAAACTGGGAGGGGAAAAAGCAAAATAGCAAGAACTGAAACTTTTTGTTACAATTTGTTCTGAAAAGTTTTACTGCCATTACTTTTAGTCGCTTAGTCACGAAATATGCTGTAAAGAATGATTGTAGTTTTTGTTTTCTCCTTCATTTTTTTCCTTTTCCTTTCGTTTTTCTTACCAGTTGCTGTTGTCTTTTTTTTATTCCTTTTTGCATTTTTCTTTTCTTTATTGTCCTGTTGTTATTGTATCCTACTGGTGCTCTTATGGCGTTTTTATTTCGCTTTCTTTCTATGCTCAGTTTCTTATGGTATTTTTGATGAACAGTCATATTTTTTCTTGTCCAACAACATCTAGTCCTTTATGAGTAAAACATTTTTTGTTTGCAATTCGATAGTACCCTACGTTATTTAAACCATATAATGGCTTCGTAAGTTGATATCGTAATAACACCGTAGCAATTTCCAGCATGTATTGACGCAATATATTGTATCAGCCTGTGCATATCTTAATGTGCCATAATCAGTTAAGCAAAATGTATTAACTAGGCTCCTATGTTTGTATTCCGTCCATGTTATAATTCATTAGAAAAATAAAACTGAAACACATTCAATGCAATCTAAACTATGCAACTAATAATTCATTCATGAATATCATCCTTTTTAATAAAGCGCTAAACACAACTTCTGGCTGTATTACGATGAATATATCCAACTAAACAATAAATTCATAAAACCAGGTAAACAGCATAAAAATTCAAGAAAAGTGAGCAATAAATTCTTTTGCATAAAACAGATCAGATACATATTTATATACATACATACCAGAGATCAGCAATGAGTATTCAAAAAGATCAGTGGAATCTAATCATAATCATAATTTCTGATACTTACTTCAATATCATGGAACCACTACTCATATTCAAAGTTTAAAAGTACTCATCATATTCATACTTAACAACACGTATGATGTTGCTGATTTCGACTCTCCATAACTCCACATATAGGCGTAGCATAAAAAAAGTATGAATCGCTTACGAACACTAAAATACTCTCTAAAAGGTTGTGTGTTTCCTTTACTTGCTGCTCTGTCCTTTTTGCTTGTGTGTCTTTTTTTTTTTTTTGTAAATGCAACAACAACTAAGATGGACGATTGGAGTCACTCAAATCACTTCTAAGTATTATAAGTATTTTTCTAAAGTTATGAACCTAAATGAGTAGGCCTCCGAAACAAACATATTTCGAATGGTATGAGTTTGATGTCAAAGTTGTACGCATACTCACTGTAACCTGTACTTATATGTGAGTCAACGTTGTAGTGAGTATGAACAGAGTACATAGTTAAATTTCAAAATTGTTGACTCACTTATATTCAAAATTTCATGAGTGCTTATGAGTAGCGAAAAAAACGATTCATTGCTGATCTCTAATACATACATACATAATTGGTCATTATAATCTTTCTGTCAGGCACAAGACCTAACATCTGACAACACTAATGTTGTGTGAGTTAATTTTTTATATATAGGTGGCGCGGCAGTATGAAGTCGATTCCGAATGGCAAAACAATCTGCTGAGTTGAAGTATCCGAGGAAAAATAAGTTCATACTTCGTTTTATTGGTAATATCCCACCTGGGGTTTGAGCCATGCCCTCACGTCTAATAAGATTTCGTAAAAAATTTCCTTCGAAGAAATTTAAACAATCGTTTTGATATTATTTTTAATGAGCTAATTTGTATTGTAAAATTGCTTTAATATGCCTTTGTAGCATCATCCAAATTTTGTGTTCAATACCGTCGAATGACAGAGTTTGTTTGATTTGTATGATATTTGTAATACGATATTCTCACTTAAATTACCGAATGTAGTGCAACAACAAGTAGATAAGGTTTTACTGACCTCATTTTATAAAGTTGTTACAGTTATTATGCGAATAGCTGTGTATGCAATAGTGGTGCTATTTTATAGCAAGCGAGCGATAGAAAGTGAAGCAACAACAACAAAGTTAGTAAAAATCATTTGGGTTTAAATGATGATACAAAAATATTATTGATTTACATGAACACTACACTACATTCAAACGTTTATTCATAATGCACACATGCATGGATGTATACAACCAAATATGTGCAATACACCACGGGTAATGCTTGTGTGTGTATGTATGTCTGCCTGTATGCATGTACCAACATATGTATGTATGTAAGTTTATGAGCTGCAGAAACAAGATTGTAAGGGGATTTATACACATAAACAATGAACTTGCATGTATGTACATACATATGTATGAGTGTGTGCCTTGTGTGTATGCGAGTAAGTGGCATACATGAGTAAAGGATACATGTATGTATGTATGTATGCATACACAATCATGTATGAAATATGACCAAGTAGAAGGGAAACTTTAACTGCTTAGATCGGCACACCCAGTTCACAATGGAACTAAATCAAGAGATACACTTTAAAAACCAAATATATTTTCTAAAAAATAACATTTCTTATTCATTCTTCATTCTGTTCTTTCTTTTTTTTTTTTTTGTTGGTTTAAATTTAAAAATTGTGCAATTATTCACTTGGCAACAATATGTTGCCTTTAATGGTTTTGCAAAATAACTACGAAAGAATACAAAAAAAAAAGAAAAACATACCACAAAGGGGGAAAAAGACGTCAAGACCTTACTGAAATGCAGCAGTTTATAGTCAACTTAAAAACTAATAATAAATTCATTACGTTTTTGTTCAAAAATATTCCACCGCTGCCACTACTTTAGCAGAACACCCATTCATGTCAAATATTTAAAGTTTAATGATCCTTTCATCATTCAGTCTCGCAGTAATAAAGAAACATTTTCTTTTTTGGTTTTTCATTGTTGTTGCTATTATTGTTGTTTTTTTACTGATTACAGACGGCTCCCTCTTAGCCAATTTTTCCTCTCTCAAGCTAATCTTATCAAATTTACATTGAAACATCTTCCCTTGCAACCCTACAGCCATACAGCCATACAGCCATACAGCCATCTATCAATCCCTAACCCTGTGGCCAAACAACCAGCACCAAAAAATAACAACAAAAGCCAATAATAACAACAAAATTAAAGAGAGCTACAACAGAGATAAAAAAGAGAAGGGAGGGCGGAAAAAATACTTTAGTTAAGTTACAACACAACACAACTCATCTTTTCTACAAATCTTTTCGACAAATACTTGAACCAAAAATTCCATTTTTTTCTTCTCTCTCTCTCTCTCTCTGAAATCAAACACATACACACACATTTATGTAGTTGATATACCCGTTGAAAAATTTGCGCCAACACAAAACGAAATATACGTGTATGCGTGCGTTTTGTTTTTCTTTTGTTTTTTCTTTCCACTTTTTCTGTGCCTTCTCGTTTTACTTCTTTTTTTAACAATCAGTTTTCCACTACAACAAACAAAACAAAACAGAATGGAAAAAAACGAAGAGAAAAACATGGCAAGACTAATTTGCAGTGTTTATACCCCCATGCACTTCCTGGATTTTTGTGAAAATATTTTTTAGTTCTGCGTTTGTGTTTGTGTGAGAGATTTGGTGTATGCGTGTGTTGTTGTTGGTGGTGGTGGTTGGTAGTCATCTCTACAAATGAACGGAATGAAGAGGGAAAAAAGTGGGAGGTCACTCCAAATGCAAAAGTACACTTGAGGGCTAAACATAAAGTGTCACTTTGTGAGTGCAATGGCAGCAGTGAAGACACGCTTGCCAGCCATCTGAAAATGTCTGATGATGACGATGAACATAATGTCAAAGAGTCAATTTTGGCTTTAACCACTTGTGGATCTTGTGTGCGGACAGAGCGGTAAAGAGAGACATGAAAACATAATAGAGATGGACAGAATGAAAAAGGGCATTTCCGTCACTCACACAAAAACACAAACAAAGACGAAAAATCACAAGAGTGTAGACATGCCAGCTATAGCCGCTTGGTTGTATGCTTATGGCTGCCAACACACTCAAACACGTAAAAACGAAATGAGTTGTTGTTTTTGTTGTTGTCATTTGTTTTTGTTTTTGATTTTTCATGCTGCTATTTGTTTTGTTTTTATGCTTTGTTGCCGAGAATAGCAAAAAAAATACATTTTGTTAGTAACAGCAACATTATTTTTATGACAAAGAAGTTTAAAGACACCAAAGCTTACACACACATTCACCCACTTACAGTAAAAAGAGATACAATAGTTTAGAATCGAGCCAAGTTGGGCCAGACCAAGCCAAACCAAACAACTAGTGGCGACCTTTGAAATACTACAAATACAGAAACAACAACACTAAACGAAAAACAAAACGAATGCAGGGATAATTTTTCTGTATATTGCTACGATTCATTACCAGCTCCAACATTACACCACCACCAACATTATAATCACTTGAACCAACGCCACCACTACCATCCACTAGAACTACCAACAGGCCGACAACCACCATCACCGCCAAGTTTTTACAATGACCACTTCCGTTGCAATACAACTAAAAATTTGCGGTTACGCCAACAGTCCGGGTACATTAAAAACCACTTGTTTTGTTGCCTTCTGGAGTTTTGCAACATCAGTAGAGAATTTGTTCGTCGACGGACGGATTCAACGAATAAAAAGACAAAAAAACGCACACAAAAAACCAACAAACAAACAAATCATCGAATAGAAGAATATGGACACACTGAAAAAATTATTGTACAACCAAAATAAAAATAAATTGCGCTGAGTTTAACAACAACATTGTACAACATTTATGCCGCGGAGGGAGGGGGGGGGGGGGGGTATCCTTTTAGAAGACGCAAAATCAAAAAAAAAAAAAAAGGAAAACTTATGTTGTAGCTCTTATGGTAGGATGGTACATCTATTAGTAGGGTATTATTGGCGATAGGGTATGGTAGGCAATGGTACGTGTGTCTGTATTTCTGTCCTTGATCTTTGCCTCCTGCACCTTTAGGAGGTTAATTTCTGTTAATAAGCCTTCTAGTAAAATTAATCCGACTTTTTTCTTTAATCTGTTAGTACAATTAGAATTTGATTAATTAACCGGAAGTATGAAAAGCTGCGGCCTAGTTAAACTTACGCATTAAAGTAAAACTTATGATTATGATGAATAATTTTCAATAAACTATGAGAATTGCTGTTGCAATTGCAATGTGGATAATACTCTTTTAGACTTTCAAGTGCTAAGCTTAATAACGGTAATGGCTTTGACATTTGAAAGACTAAATAAATTTCGAATTAAATTGAAAGCAAATACACTTCATTTCCTTCCAGGGCAATGTTAACGAAAAAGCTTCCTGGTGCAAAATAAGATCGTAACAGTTCTTGAACCAAAACAGTTCTCTCCAAATCCAACGTATCTATTTCGTCGGTTACAATCGTTTTATGCTTACAACAAAAGCAAACTCCTTTAAATGAATACTTATGTGATGTGTTTCTATTTCTTTGTATATATGTATGTGTGTGTGAGAGTCGCCTCTTTGACTTTTTCTTTTTATTCCTGTTTTATTTATTACGTATTTATTTGGTGTATATTTATTCGGTTTCTTTTTGTGTTTTTTTAGGTTATCAAAGTGCCAGCAATCCATATTTTGGTGCCACTGTGGGTCGAGTTTGTAATCGCATTGCCAATGGTCGGTTTTCATTAAAGGGTCAAGAGATTCAAGTCTCACGTAATCTGAACAATAAACATCAATTGCATGGTGGCTTCATTGGCTTCAACAAGGTGCACTGGCAGGTGGAAGCCGTACACCAAGATGGCATCACACTCAAACACTTTTCACCGGATGGTCATGAAGGATATCCGGGCCAAGTAACCGCAACGGTCAAATTCACCCTGACCGAGGACAATTGTCTGCATGTGCAAATGCAGGCAGAGACAAACAAAACGACGGCTGTCAATATGACAAATCATACGTATTTCAATTTGGCAGGACATGTAAGTATTGAGAGTACATGCATGTATACGTACATATGTATATATTTTTGACATATTTTTCTGTTATCTCGGATCACATTTTTCTCTTGAATTCTTTTTATTTCTATTATGGTACTTGGAGTAACCATTTGTAACACATGTTCACTTTTCTATTTGTTGGTACGTTTTAGTCGAATTTCTCCTTTTTTCCTCAACGTTATATTTTTGTTTTAAACTTAGTTATGTCCGTTGTGCTTTAGAATGATTGAGTTGAGGATTAAGTTTGGCAGAGTGGAGGATTGGAGGATGCAATTGTAAACCGTAAAATGTTGCAAGAGGAAATGGAAAATTCAAATGATATTGAAATTGTCGGAAGGAAATGTTGCAATAAAACAAAATCTATGTTTGTACACAATGATCTTTCTTTCTTTGTTTCTCTCTCTCTCTCTCTCTTTCTCTCTACATCTCTTACTCTCTAACCTCTTTTACTACCTTAAAGTGTACGTGCAAATAAATCTTTGAGTATTTGTATTCGTGTAAACAAGACGACAAAACAAAATAAAATCAAAAAAAAGAAAAGAAAGAAATGGCACAAGCAAGAGAAATCTTTAAAGGAAATAAACTTGTTAGGTAAACACATTCAGATTTATAGAATGATTATGTAGACAGAGAGAGAGAGAGAGAAAACGGTAACAAAGAGAGTTAAAAATACTTACGAGGTAGCAACAGGAAAAACAAATAGTTTATGCAACAGCAACTTATACAATTCAAAATGTTACGTACATTATCTATTCTGTTGTTGTTGTTTTTTTTTTGTAATTTCCAATGATTCTTTAAGGTACAAGAGTGGACACTAATTCCACACACACTTTAAAGGATGAAAATGAATAATTAAAGCTCATTTCGAATTTTCCAAGCTTTTATCTGAAGGACAAAACATTTTTCCCGAAATAACAAATAAATAATTTACTCACACTCTTTGTGAATTGAAAATGGTTTTAAATTTTTGGAACAAAATTTCCGAATTGAAACGCAACGTTAGTTTTACACCATTTATTTGTATATGAAAACTTTATAATTCATGTATTTGACTTGACATAGGATGGAAAGAAAAACTGCAAAAAAACTGGAAAAAGATTCCCACAATACAATGCAATATTAATCTAGTGAATCCTGCTGGTTAATTGAAAAATTTGTCTTTGCTAGTCATATGAAAAACTCAATAGTTTTTGAAATTAAAGGAAATATTACATACTGGGAAGATAAGTGTATAAATTGAAATGAAGGGCAGCATTTCCTTCAGTCTTTTTTTCATTGCTTTTCTAATAAATCATTAACTTACAGCCAAAAGATTAAAAAATTAAAACGTGTTTACAATATTTTCTTTTTTTTTTAGAATGCTGGCCAGGATGCCATTTACGAACATTCAATTTTGATTAAGGCTGGCCAAATAACCGAAACTGACTCAGAGTCCATACCCACTGGCAATTTGAAAAGTGTGGAAGGCACTTTGTACGACTTGAGAACAATGAAAAATTTAGGTGAACAAATAAAAACACTACTGCCTACTATTAATGGTTATGATGACAACTATTGTATTGACACGATCACTGAGGGCACAACAGTAAACATTATAGCCAAGTAAGAATACTATAATACTGGTACTAAAATAAGTATACAAAAGTAAAATTAAATTAATTGAAAATAAAAAAAACAAATTCTCGTAGGGCTCATCATCCAAAAACCGGAAGATGGCTAGAAATAGCCAGTAATCAACCAGGCGTACAATTTTATACAGCAAATTATATGCCAGATACCAGCAAAGGAGAGGTAAGTTTTCCCTAAAACAAAATTCATATTATATGTATTTGTAAAACTTTATTTTTCTTTCTGTTTTTTTGTTGTTCTTTTGATATTTTTTGTTAATTTAAATATTTATGTATATGCACGAATGTATGATATTTACTAAAAGATGAAACCGATGAACAGAGAAAAAAAAAAACAAAAAAATTAACAAAAACATGTGTTTAATGAATAGAACATAAACTAAAGTCTTTCGTTTATAAAGTTTATTATTTATACGTTTGTTTATTTACGTTTTAAATACTACTACTCGTCGTATATACAATAGAAAAGTTGCTTGCTCCCACAGTATTAGTATTAGAGAGTAGATGAGTGTGTGTGTATGTGTGAGTAAAATGTTATTCATTCATTCATTCATTCATTTATTTGAGCATGAAACCCTTGTAAAACTAAAGTAAAACTTTTTCAAAATTCATATGATGTAGAAATTTTCTTTTGCATATACGCATACAATCATACACATACTCATACATACATATACATATAAGTCTCGTATGGGTATGAGAGCAAAAAAAAACAGAAAAAAAGTCAAAAACCCCAATCAAATAAAATTAATTAAAAACCATCAACATCTTTTCCTCTCGTCCTCTAACTCTATAACTCGTTTCTATTATTTCTCTCTTCCTCTCTCTCTTTTCTCTTTTCCTTTTTCTCCAGTTTAACTCTTTACCACAAACGACTATATTTGCCTTAATGCACGTATATTTCTAGAAATGAGGAAAAGAGAGATAAGGAGAGTAAGAGAGTAAATGAGTGTATGAAAATAACAATGATAAAGTTGGCTAAATAAAACGAACTTTGTTCAAAAACAACAACTACAACAAATACAGCGGAAAACCAAAGTTATAGAAAAATAAAGTTAAGCTTAAATAAGAGCAATTTATTGACCAATGATGCCTGAATACCGTTAACTTTTTTTTTTGCATTTGTTTTTGTTTCTGTTCTTTTTTTTCGGTTTTTTTTTTTTTGTTTTACAGTTTTTATCATAACAGACTAAAACAAGGCAATTATAGGCTACTTGGCTTACAAATACTAAACTTATTCCATCATTCATAGCCTTCATTGATTAAAGCTGAATTCGAATCCTCTTGTTACACCAGTAAACACAAAAAAATCTCCTTCCAAATAAGAATGAAATTTTTGAAAAACCTTCACCAACTGCCCCCACACCCCACCACCCCTCCCCCATTGTAAGGAAATTATACCAAAATATTTTAATAGTTTAATTGACGAATTGAATGTAAGCACTTTATTCATTTCTATATTCTTAATCCATGACTACTTAGTAAGCTGGCAATACGGTTGAGCTTATTTATGAGTCCAACAGAGATTCCATTTGAGTTGGATCTTACTTTTCCATACATGTGACATCATAACTGAACCGTTGCATACAATCTACAGTGTACTATACTTATATTTTTTTCCTGTGTCCTCAGTTGCTTGCTTCAGTGGCAGAAGGCAGTTACATATGGACTTTACCGGACAGTGAAAAAGCTAAAGTCTAAATCGGTCTATTCCGCCTATTCCAATTATTTTCTATCATGGTTATCATCACACTTTTTTCTCCTTATTCTTGTTAGTTTTTGTTTTTTATTTTCAGATGCCGATTTTTTCCCCTTTTTTGTTTTGTTGTTCATTGTTTTTCTCTTCTTTTCTTTATTTGTTTTTACCAATATGCAGTCACTTTAGGTCTGTTCAAACGTAACCTTTGTATGTGTATGTGCGTTCTCCCTTCGTTTACTGCTTCGGATGTTAATTTTCTTCAATCGTTTAATTAAAAACTTCTGTGCCTTTTTCTCTGATTCATTTGTTTATATATTCTGCTGTTATTGTTTTTTACTCAAAAAAAAAAAAAAAAAAAAAAAAAAATACGAGCATAAATGCTTTTTACACGGTTTAATGAGTTTTTAAAATGTTATTGGTATAGTTGTTGTTGGTTGGCGCTTTTACAGCACAGAGCATCAAGGTTTATTGCTGTATTTTGATTGTGCGTTTGTTTGCCTGTGTGTGTGTGTATACATTAAGGAGAGCTGTAAAAGAGGCGTTTAAATACTTTTATGGTTAATAAGTAATCTTGTTCTTATTGCTGTTAATGTTGCTGCTTTTATTACATGCATCTATGTATGTGTGTTTGTATTTATAGACACAAACACACCAACGACAAAAACAAACAAAAAACAGACGAAGTAAGCATTCGAAAACATTGAAAAGTATTACAAGGGTACAAAAATTGCATATAACAGCCCTTGAATCAGACATTTCTACTGCATTGTATTGTATTTTCTTTTATTTTTATTTTTTTTACATCGTATTATTTGATCATTTTTAAAGCATTTAGAATTTGAATGAGATTTAGATTTCCGAGCTATTAAACTTTTCGACGTTGTACTGAAAAAAAATCACAGTTGAACACACATACATGCATAGACAGAAGAGAGAGAGACCTACAAAAATTTGAGTATAATAACTCTTCTCTGTCAATAATTCGATTATCTCTGAATAAATTCACAATCGAAAAGAGAGTCTATACACGAGCAATTTGTTGTGCAATTGTCGGCATTGCTAAGTCAAGTTATTTTTTATGCAAATTCAGTAAGCCAAACATTGTATGACAGAGAGAGAGAGGGAGTGAGTGACAAACACAAACACACATATGCATACATACACTCACATGAATAACCTTTTGTGTAAATCTTAAAGACTACATATACTGGTTGATGATATAAAACCAAAATCCTATTAATGATTTCATCTAAAGAAGAATAACAAGAAGAACGAAACGAAAACAAAATAATGAAATAAAGCAAAAAATTTAATGAAAAGCAATCGAATGACATGAAAAAATGTTGATTGAACTGAAATTAAATTATTCATAAATTGTTTTTGCTAACTACGCACAAATTACAATTGCAAACAAATGTAACAACAATAAAAGAGCAGCTAGACAAAGAAAACATACAAAATTATTAACGAAAACAACAAGAGTAACGATTGTAGTCTTAATATTAACAGCAGACCCTGCAGAAGTATTCCGAAACAAATATGAAAAATGTCATTATTCTTATGCATCCACATAAACGAACATTACACTCTCGTCTTCTCACATACATTCATACATATATACACACATGCATAAATACGTAAACATACATATCCATACATGATTACAAATGCACACATTTACACACATACGAGTAGATAGCAATGGAAAAGCTCACGTGCCCAACATAACGTATGAGCATTTTACAATTTGATTTTTTATTAAAAAAATAATTCCAATAAAAATCATTCAGACATTCACACAACAACTGGATATACAATGGATAGCAACAGTAGCAGAAGCAGCAGCAGCAGCCCAGCATAACTTGAGAAGTGTACAATGCGTGTTGCTTGCTCGTTTCTTGTTTATAGAGATGAGACAAATAACAGTAAAAAAATTTCATTTTTGATTTAAGTACGAAGTAAAGAAGAAAACAAATATACACGGTAGTAAACAAGAAAGACAAACAGTTACGATAATAAAAATATCAAAGCATTCAGATTCATCATTAAGTTTCGTTCATTAATGCCTTCAGAAGCGATAGAATTTTTAAGCCGTATCACATAAAGTTACTCTCCAAGTCAAGCCGCCCTAGCTAGAGTTGAGTTTCTCTAGATAAACGAGGACTAATAGTCTGAGTGGTCATAGAGCATAATCGAATGGCTGAAGTTATTTGAAACATTGCTTGATAAACTCATATCGACCAAGACGTATAATGTTGTATTCAACCATATTCAAATGGTCCAAACAGTTTTAGCTACTAAGGAATTAAACTTATGTTCTCATCTTGTTCGACAATTCGATTTGCATAACATTTTGCGTCTTTGATTTGCAAGTTACCCAGAAGAAATCAGGGGCCAAATCACCGCATTCGAAATGTGGTTAACGTGGATCACGGTAATTGTTATCGTAACGTATCTACTCGAAGTTGCACTCGATTTGTAACTGGTCATTGAATTAATAATCGGAATAATCGGAATAAATTACGATCGAGTACCAAGAAATTGTGGCCATCGAAAATAGTGTTTACTCGATTGTGCATTCGATTGAGAATGCGGTGATTTGGCCCCAGCAATGCAATCGGCAGCACACGATTGGATGTTACAAATAAAATGTGGATATCATTATACAAAGACTTGAATGTATAATGAAAATCCCATCTTTATAACACCACCGATTACTTTCTGCTCACTACTGTGGTTTTGATCGATTTCACGAGTTGCAATTGTGCACGCAAAACTATAAGAACACAGCGAGAGTGGGACAATAAGTGATAGTGAGTATGTATGTAGTTGTTGTGCAAGCTTCTTGTTCGGTGTGTAACAAGCCCTGAACCTATGCGATATTTTCTATTTATTTTCTTTATTGTTTACATCGCATATCCACACACACACACACATACATGCATTTGGTGTTTATACGGGTAGAGGTCATGGTTTATACAGATCACGTACGTATTTAAATGCATGTTTTATTTCTCAACGGTGGCAAAGCTACAGCAATAGCACAACATATAGGATACGACAAAAAGAGACACTATATAATAAAGCAAAGAAAACAACTTGTTGTTGTTGATACTTTTTGTCTATTTTAGTTTTTCTGCACACGTGATATTTGTATTTGCTTTTGTTGTAAATGAGTTTGTTTTTCCCGATATATTTTTTTGTTTTTGTTTTTTTTGCCGATAATGTTCGAAAACATCTCAATAGCATTGTTTTTCATACAATATTAATGCTGCTACAAAAAAAAACAAAAAAAAAACAAACAAAAATATATGCCCCCTGTACTATTTGTTGTTCAAATTTGTATTAACAGATCTTCTATAAGAAAAAGCAAAAAAGAGAGAGGGAGAGAGAGCAAGACAGAGAGAGATAGAGAGAATGATAGCGAGTATAAGTGCATACGCGTATGCATTTGTAAGAATTCTTTGTGTGCGTTTAAAGTAAAAATACAAAAACAATAAAAAATAAGGAACAAAAGTTTATGCCTTAAAGGAATTGAACATGTGAAGGAAAAAAATTGGCAAAAAACAAAAACAAGGATAACAATGCTGCTACAACAACAAATAATGGGAGAAAACTATATAAAAAGAACCAACAATAATAAATACGTATGTACGTAATATTAAGTATAAAAACAAACGAACGACTGAGCAAACAACAACAACTACTATCAACATTTTCAACAAATTTGTGTTTGTGTTTGTGTGTGTCGGTGTGTGTGCAATTCTACAATGGCAGTGAATTGCCATAAAAAGTTTAAGGCTTATGTTCAGAGAATATAGCCATTCAGACAATAATAATAACAACAACAACTACAATGATGACTAATAACAAAATAAAAGAACAAAAGAGAAAGCAAAAGAGAAAATTTTTTACAAATTGTAATTGCTTAAAATTGCCCTATGTTTTGTTTAAAGTTTAAACACACGCTAAAATAAATAGACAAATACACAGAAGCTTATACGTGTACTAATACACACATACACACAATTACACAAATGTTATTAAACAACAAAAACAACAACCATAATAATTATAATAATAAAAATAAACATATAATTAGAAATTCTTGAACAGCAGTTTTGTTTTTATTTGGATTATGCGAATGGCAAAAACAAAAATATACACACAAACAAACAATAACCAGGCAAGCAAATTAAAAGGGTTTAATATTGTGGCATTGGAAGAATGTTAAAAGAAACTTGATCTGACCTCCGAACCAGCTAACCAGCCAACCAGCCAGCAGTCGTTTCTTCTTCTCACTATACTAATCGCATTGTTATTGGAATACATAAGTAAATATAACAATAGAAACAACAACAATAGAACAACAACTAAAACAAGTAATAAATTATACAATAAATTTCAAACATTATTGAAGAGCCAGCCATACTATTTAACCTTTAAATGTACGATTTTACGATATAATTCCTGTTGCTTGTTTAGCTTAATTGTAGTTTCTTTTGTCCTCTGCTCACACAAGGCATTTAAGAGAACGAACGAAATTGAATAGAACAGAACCAGAATAGAATCGAATCGAATAGAAAAGTTGATAATCGTTAACATGTTTATTTATAATCGATTTGTTTTGTTTGTTTTTCAGGCACCCCTGCAAGGAAAGAATAATTCTCAGTATGTTAAACAAGGAGCCTTTTGTTTGGAGACACAAAAGTATCCCGATGCTGTCAATCATGTAAGTTTTCAATATCATGTGCCATTGTTCTTAAAGCAGTAGCAATAGCAATAGCACTAGCAACAGCAGTAGCAGTAGACAAACGAGAAACAAAACGACAAGGCTGTTAAGCCAAACAGGAGACCATTTAAGCAAATGGGTATCTTAACAAAAGTCAACACAATACAATAGAAAAGAAAATGAAGAAGAATGAGACAAGAACAGAAACCCACAAACAAACAAACAACCAAAGAAGAAAAACAAATACTTGCACTTCATCCCCTTTGCATAAATTTTGTCTTCCTAATATGGACACTGACTGATAGCGGACAATGTTATTCTTTCACACATACTCTATGGTTTTTTGAGCTTTTTTTTTCTATTTACTAGTAGCCATGGACTTTAACAATAAAGACAATAACACAATAACAATATTGAGGTGCTAAAGTCTATTTTAGCTGTCAAATACTGGCTTATGGTCTGACAGGGTGTAAATCCTGTAATTGTTTGTTGTTGAAAAGCTTAAATAGCTCACAGGATTTATATCCATACGAAGTGGCACACAAAAAAAATTTAAATATTTTCCCTTTATAAACGACATCTTATCGTACCCTCTGCCTGAACATATTTGACACCCACTTATTAAGGAAATGAAGAAATCAGTTTCTCTACTGCTTAATACATGTAGGATCTATGGAACCTTTACAGTTCTTTTGTTTATATTTCCCAAGAAAAAAAGTCAATTTAATCAATTTTACTTCATTTCTCCGCCTTTCTCTGTGTCCGCTTTTGCTGCTTTGTTTCGTTTTCTATTCGTTTTGTTTATTTATTTTGTCTCATTTCAGGCGAATTTTCCATCGATCATTTTAAATCCGGGCGAACGCTATAACCACGAAGTGATTTACAAATTTGGCACATGTCGCAGCGGCGGATGTAAAAATTGAGACGCTCACACACACAGATACACGCTCACACTTACGCAATTGCAAAAGAAACCCATTTGGAAGAACATAACAATGGTAATGAAGGGAAATAAAAGAAAGGGAAACGGTATGGAATGCAAATAGTGTACCATGTCACTCACAACGGATTTAATTCGACTAATAAAATTTATTTTATTTTCAATTTCCTGTCTGTCTATATGTCTGTCTGTCTGTCTTCCATTTAAACTTTCTTTGTTATTTCTACGATAAATTATAATAAATAAACATAAAGAAAAATAAATGAACATCATAATCTTCTTAATTATTTTATTAATATTTCATTAAAACATATGCATACAGATACAATATCAATACGAGGATGAGAGGTCAAAGGTTAAAAGAAATAATTTTGTAAGAATGTTGTTAAAAATACAAGAAATTGTTTATAGCGGTCATGCCAATAATAACACTGTGTACAACCTTGAAATAAGAATACACTTAATGTTGCTTTTCGATTAGGCATACTTTAATACAACTTCCGAAACCTTTTACCAACATACTACCTACTAGACTACTACAACGAAAAAATTATCATGTGTTTTCACCGGGATCGAACTGGGGGCCTTCGGCGTGTTAGGCGGATGTGATAACCAATACATCAGGTTTCAGGGCAACTTCAGCCGCACTAACTGTTAAATGTTCTATGAACGGATAGCTTTCATATGTCATAAGAAAATGTTGAATTGGGGTTGCAAATGAAAGTTCAATAAGGAAATATCATATCATGTTATGAAATGAAATGTCAATGTCACTGATATCATGAGGTTTATTGAAGAAATATTGTAATTTAAAATGAATTTTTTCACTTTTGTTGTTTGTGTGTTTAAATGTTGCAGCAATAAATGTTGAGAGTGAAAGTTTCGACAAAATAAGCAGCCATTCGTTGTTATAATGTTAAACATTTTAATTTCATTTGTTACCCATTCCGCGTGACTTTTCTTTACCCAAAATTAAATTCTAATGAAAATTGACGCACATTCCCTTCGATCGGATTCTTTCACTCACATTTCTCTGACGCAAATATGACCGAACCGAAACAGTTCATTTCCTGTTATGAACGTAATTAAATTACATCTTTTAGCGTTGTTGGTGTTGGTGCTTTTTTTTTTTCTTTTTGGTTACTTACTCCTGCATGTTGTTTTTATTTACTGTTGAATTCGATATTCTTTAATGAAGTTGAAGCTGTTGTAAACTTTTCTCAAAAACAAACAAAAAAAAACTACGTTCAGTTCATCATAATTTCAAAAAAGAAAGAAATAAGAAAGGAAATAAATCCTAAACAACAAATAAAAAGTTTTCCAGCACGCAAACAAACACATACACTTGATATGTAACTGTAAACTTATGTAGTCATGTGTATAAGTTAATAAATACAAGTATGTACATACATATGTGCATATGTGGTGGATTTCGCATTTATATGTCCTACATTTGTTGTGTGGTGGCACATTTAATTATTTAAAGATACGATTCAATACATAGAAGTTTTAGTGTGCATTTGATGTTATGTGAAATGACCCCTATGTGGTGCTGCGTGTTTGTGCATTTACAAATGTTTAGTGTTTATTTATTATTTCATGTTCATATGATTGTTGTGTAAATGTTTTGATTACTCTTTTGGGATTGAATGTCTGCTATTGATGTTTCAAAATAACGTTTCTTTTTTGTTCCAGAGAGAGAGAGAGAGAGAGTGTGTGTGCGTGTGTAGGTATGTTTATGTTTTTGTTATATCAATGTCAAATTAATTGAATAATTGTTTTGTCATTGACAACAAATGTATTTCTCATCTAAATCAATATGAGCCACAACTATGCAGTTGCAATTTACAAACAAAAATAAACAAGCAAGAAACATATGTTTGTGTGTGTGTATGGATAATTTCATTTTCAATGGAAACATGACATGTGGAATATGAAATGTGGATGATGCAGGTTCATGCCACCTAAAAAGTTCCTTGTGTGTTGTGTTCAGTATACGTCATTCAATATTTTGATTTTGAATGGATTTGTGGCAAAATCAATTTACAATAGCAATTTATGGCATATCCTTTGTTTTATTTACATTAAAAATCATCAAAATACAATATAAACAAATATTTATACAAACAGTATTGGTTATAAGGAAAAACCCTCTTTTAGCGAAAATTATCTCAATAAGGTTCGAAATTTTTGAAAGCTCACTCCAAAATCAAAACTAAATGTTTTAATAAAAATATAATAAAATAATTTTTTATTCTTTTCTGATATGTCTTAAGACGAATCACTGCATACTTTCGATGAATCCTCTAAGGTTTGATTTGTATCTTTTATGAAAACTATTGCATTTTAATGTTCAAAAGTAAAGGCCTATGAATGAGTTAATTGTATGTTCACAAGTGTATAAAATTTAATAAAAAAAAAAATAATAAAAACCTTTTGAAAAACTACACGATAATTACAACGTATAGCTTTTTAGTTCTTGTGGAAAAACACAATGGTTTTTTTAAGAATTTTAATAAATACTAAGAAATTATCTATCAGATTGCCTAGTTCTAATGCAATTAGATTACTTTTTTTAGAAATGGTGATATTTCAACATTTTGTGTAGAAGAAAGCGGATGGTACAGTGAAAGAAAATACAGGTGGAAATTTAGCAGCCTTGATTTTTTTGAACATTCTTGGAAAATATTACAAAACATTTTATCTTTTCATTTTTCTCTGTTTCAGTATTTTATAGATGGAATTTTGCAATAATTTCTTTCTGACCTTATTAATTATTTTAATTAGCCGTAAGACAGGATTAGGTAAGTATCGACTGTATTAATGAAACTAAACAGTTATATCAATAAACTTATTTCATATGTATCTATCAGAGATCAGCAATGAGTATTCAAAAAGATGAGTAGAATCGAATCATACTAATAATTTCTGATACTTATATGCATTCATACTTATTTTAATATCATGGAACCTCTACTCATATTCAAAGTTTGAAGTACTCATCATACAACACGTATGATGTTGTTGATTTCGACTCTCCATAACTCAACATAAACACGAAGCACAAAATAAGTATGAATCGCTTACGAATATTTAAATACTCACTAGAAGGTTGTTGTTTGCTCTGCTTGCTGCTCTGTCTTTTTGCTTATGTGTCTGTTTTCTCTTTTTGTAAATGCAACAATAAGTTATGAATCTAAATGAGTAGGCTTATGACTCAAACATATTTCGAATGGTATGAGTTTGATGGTCAACGTTGTACGCTCATTGCAACCTGTACTTATAAATCAACGTTGTAGTGAGTATGAATGATTCAGAGTAGTGAAATTTCAATATTGTTAACTCATTTATATTCAAAATGTCATGAGTGCTTATGAGTAGCGAAAGAACGATTCATTGCTGATCTCTGGTATCTATTGTCTCTGAAAATATGTAATTTTTAACGTTTTCGGTCCAAATAATGGAGAATTAATAATTTACAAGATATATTATTGCAGGTTTTTATGTACATATTCGGAAACTTATTTCAAAAAGAGGATTTCGGTTCTTGGAAACATCCTGGCACAAAACCTAAATTGAAAAATATTACACAGATTTGGCAACTATGTCCGTAAGTAGTTTTATTCTTCCCACAAACCCACTTCGAATAGAATATTTGAAAAGCTTTTCATACAAAAGCACAATCAATTGAAAAAGTTTAGCACTACGTTTCGTTTTCTGTACAGCAGAGTTTTTAGAACAATTAAATCCTCATTTGAATCGAATGTACATTACAATGTACATATGTTTATTTACGCGGATTATGCGTTATAAATCGAATACATTTTGGAAAATTTCAAATTTGAATTAAAGGCACGTATTAATTTTTAATAAAAAATATCGTCAACAATCGTTAACACAAAACAATATTTTGTTAACAGCACACACAGCAACTAAGGTGGTCAACAATAATAATTCTAGCAACTACTGCAACAACAACAACAAACTGCAAATAATTAAAATAAATAAAAATTATATTTACAATAAGCAAATAATAACGTTCATTTGTTGTTGGAAATTATTTTTTAACAATCACTTATTGATTGTTATTTCAACTTTTTTTTATCTCCGCACATACATACATATGTGTGCGATACACACTCATTTAAATAGAATTTACTCGTGTTGTTGTGTGTGAGTGAGTGAGTGAGTAAGTGTACTCATGTGAGATTTTCTTCTTCTATTGGAATTTTTAGTTAAACTTTTGTTATTATTGGGGTTGTTGTTGTTTCGTATAGAAATTGACTTTCAAAATTTCATTTTAATTTGCGAAAATCAAAAATTGACACACAATATCGCCGGTTTATTGTTGATATTTTATATTAAAACCAAATGAATATAGAAATATGGATGGATGGATGGACGATTAGGTGGGTTGGTTGGTACGATATTTTTTTTTTTTTTTTTTGTATTTATTTATTTACTTATTTGTATGTACATATGATTATTAGTACGTTAACTCTTTACAGAGTACAATAAATAATAACATCAGTCAGTCGAAAAGAAACAAATTTAAAAGAGACTAATAATATGGAATTTTAAATCTTTAAGTTATACAAAAATTCACTTTAGTCTGCGCAACTAAATTTGAAAAATTCTTGAAAATATTATATTTTCTTTAGAAATGAGAAGTTAGTTGTATAAATCAAGTCCCAAATAATAAGAACTTTTATCTTAATTCTGTGTTTAGATGTTTTTGTAATAACAAGGGCACTGTCTTTATAGGAGAGACTTTAACTACTTGTTAAATATAGTCCGAAGTCACAGTAGTTTAGTAGGTATTGTGTTGGCTTATTAGACACAAAGCCAAGGTTCAAACCCCAGGTCAGATATCAAAACGAAATACAAAAAAAAAGTATTTAATCAGCGACTTCCTCTCTCTCAGCAGATTTTTGGCAAAAACTCTGAGGGTAAATAAAAAATTGCCATGAAAAGTTTCTCAAAAATCTGTCGTTCGAAGTCGACTTTAAACTGTAGATCCCGCCACTCATGTATAAAATTAACACACACAACATAAGTGGTGTGAGAAACTAGATTGTAATCTTGATTGTATGTATGTATGTATGGTTCGATTCTAAAGGATAAAATTTGTCTAAAATCAGCAATCATGTTTCATTACTCCTTGGTATTAGTTTACCCAGGAATTAAAGCCAGTGCATCATCCCAAATACATATGTAAACAGAATCAGTGTTCTAACTTCCTTTTAAAAACCTTTTCAAAGAAAATTTCTGTTGGATATTTTCTAAGCAAAAATCATTGGATATTTTTCGAAAATAATTTGCTATGAAACTTTAATGAATTAATAGATTATGAATGTAGTGAAAAGCTTCAGCCCATACATTGAAGTTTTTACTAAAGAGATCGGGCGCTGCTATACAACAGTTCACATCCATGCTTTCGCCAACAGCAGACGTGCGTGTATAGAGCTGAGTTGTACTGATTTTTATACCAAAATTCTTGGCATTTTGCATAAAATCTATCGATAGTCTTAAATGAATCACCAATAATAAATGATGTCAACGTGTTTGCGGGATGTTCGTTATTCCCATTAAGATCGCTTTAAATATTTTTGCACTTCAGGAAATTGCATTCATGATTTATTTTTAAAATAAAGCCCTTAAAGCCCGTCTTTAGACAATTATTGCAAAATTAAACATCATCAGTAAACATTTGAATTCCACAATAAGTAATCCCAGATGGAAAAGGTCATTGGAATACATTTTGTGTAGTAGTAAAGGGCCAAGAATTGAACCATATGGTAGGTATAGTTCGTGTTATAATTTCATAAAATCCTATAATCTAACTTCATTCAAATGAATTAGTTAATGTGATTATTCCACTCGATACAATAATTTCAGAAATTAAAACAAAATCCAAATATGTAAACCTATTCAAGGTCGGTTTTTAAACGTTTTGTTTATAAACAAAATATATTCCAAAGAAACGTAAGAAACTATAATTTTATTAACAACAGCACATAAGTGTATGTGTGTGTGTGTGTGAATATTTCATTTTCTTATACCATGGCGTCCCCAAATAAGTGTCTACCGACATAAATGTTCGGTTTGCTAATGTTCGCCATCAAAGAGTCAAAGACCTTTTCTTGAGCGAAATATTTCTTCATATTTGTTTCTATTGTTGTTTCTCTCTCAATGGTACCGTAATATTGTAACAATAGGGAAATTGACGTAGTAACACAGTCATGTAAAATTTATGATTTCATAAAAGTTCCAATAATCTGATTAATTTGTTGGGGATATTTTTTCTTGATATTTTTTAATTATTTTGTTTTTTAAATTTTATTACATTTTTATTAACGATTTAGAAAATCACACTTTGTTTATGTGATAAAATAAAATAAAATGCAACTCAATTAGCTCGTAACAGATGCAAATGTGATGTAAACTGATTTCATTTGTCGTTAACTGATTCAAATAAATTGACTGCGAAACTAAAGTAAGAAATTTATTTAAATAATGTAAATAATTTAAATAAAAAGAAAAATAATAACAATTAAAACTCACTTAACACAGAGATTAATTAACAACACAATCTAACACATTGTAGATTTAAGCAATAGAGATAATTTACACGTAATAGAACGTGAATACAAGTTCGATTATGGCGGCTAAAACACAAAAATTACTAAATAAATCATTAATATTGAAAAGTTTGAATACAAATTGTTGTTAATAAATCAATCAATTCATTTTATTTTGTATTGTGCTTGATAAATTGTTGTGTAAAATATTATTAAAAAATTTATTAAATAGCAACAAAGCTCACTAAAAAATGGAAAATCTACTATATACTACATATGTATGTAAATAATATGAACACTTTGTGACACCACTGCCATACAACAGGCTCTAGTAATATGTATATTAAAATTGAATAATTTTTTTTAAACGTTAAAAATAATCTTATTTGTAATAAAATTGAATAATAAATATAATGACTGACGACAGCACAGTATTGTCTTTATAAAAATATTGATTGGATTTTGAACCTCACAAGAATTCAAAATCAAAAAACTTCTCATGTCTGCAATATTTACTTGGTAAACTCCACAAATTAATAAAGTACAACCAGAAATGGGATGATTGGATGGATGCGACTTCGCCGGTTCATCCACTACTGGCAAAAAAGTATTAAGTTGCTGAGTTTTTAAGACGTGGTGAGTTTTGGATGTGGTAAGATTGTGTGTCGTGAGTTTGGTGAGATGTGGTGATTTTCTTAAGCATGGTGAATAAAATTGTAATTCACCACAAGTACCGTTACTAAAAAAAACGTACGGCATTATCGATATGTCGGTACTAACATATTTGCACCGAATTACCAGTGGTAAACTCAAAGGTTTGTATATACAATAAATAAATTTCACCTCGATTAGCGAAGTAATTGAAAAGCATATTTTTTTGCAGTGTCATCAGATTATGGAGTTTTTCAAGATAAAGACCTATTTTTTTAAAATGGAAATATACAAATAATATTTTCTGTAGTTTTTGGTGGCTCATCGTACCATATAAACATGTTTTTTTGATGTAGACGATGGTATGGCACAAAACATCTTTAAAAATTAAGAACAAATTGATGGCTGTCTCTTCTTGAAAACAATCTGACAACACTGACCCGAAGGAAACTTAATCCAGCCCTTAGTTAACCAGTAGAGACAGCAGAAAAAAGCTTTTCCTTTAAATATCCAACTAACCCAACTACATTTATTGAATATTAAAACCTTTTCGTTCCAGAGAGAGAGAGAGAGAGTAAAAATTTTCTTATTCAAAAACCAAAACAAAAGGAGGCAACGGTAAACGAGACATAAAGTCTCTGATGAAAACAACAGAATGTATGTGTAAAAGGGTTTGTTTGTTTTCGTTAAGAAAAAATAAATAAACAGGAAAAAACATGAGGGTGTTCGAGGGCGATTGTGACATTCTAACTGTATGTGTGAGCATTTGTTTGGTTTTATTTGTTAATTGTTGCTGTTACAGTATAGGAAGAAAACTAACGAACGATAAATTCATTTTTGCTCGGCTTTTTTTCTGTTGTGTTTGTGTTATTGCAAGCATGAAGAAGATTTTTATTTTAGCAAAATAACGAAACTCGCATTTCGCTGTCTGCTATTGACGGGCACACATCGGTAAAACGCGTACGGGAAATTTGAATAGAAAGATACGGTTTCACAAATACATTCAAAGAGATTTTATTGTAATAGATTAAAGAGAAAGAGACTCTTTAAACCGTTTACGCGAGTATTGTAATTTAAATGAAAACGACAAATGCCACCTGTTTGTAAACAAATATGGAATGCAACAACAACAGAAAATGTTAAATAAATTATAATTTAAATTCTTAACGTAGTGATTATGATTAAATCAGTGACAAAGTGAACGGAATAACATACAACAATTTCAAATCAGCCGTTCTAGTAATTAATTTTAATTATTTTTATAAAACAAACAAAAAAAATGGTTTGACTTAAGAACTGTAGCCGTATTAAAATAAAAATAGTTGAAAAAGCTACAGATTAAAATCATTTGAGAAATAAAAAAGGAAATCATAACCATTTGCTGTTGGCGTGTTACACGTTCATACTTATTATTTTTTTTATATTTTTTTTATACAACGACAAGTGTTGAAAAGTGAAAAAAGGTTTTTGATTTGATAGCAACAGAAAATATTAAAAAAAAAAATAGTTAAATTCACTTAACAACACTATACACATACATATATCCATCATCATCATCCAGTCAATACTCAGCAATACTAGCAACTGCTATTACAACAATAAAAATAAAAAATTGTATTATTATTTATTTCGATCTGGTAAGTAACTGACCATTTAATTATCATACACATTAATTTATTTTATTGACTAACACACATGACAACGCTCACAGCTATTAAAATATTGCCTCGGTTCTGGTTTAATTAATTAAAATATAAAAATAAAAACTAGCAAAAAAAAAATAAAGGGAGGAATCTAATATTAAATCATATTCTGATATTATTTCTTTTATTGATAATATTAAATTCAATTCAAAAGAAATAGAAAATAAATAATTCATAATTTATTGGGGGTGCCTGTATTCATATGTATGTAGTACATACATACATAATTGGTAATTTCACTTTTTTCTCCTTTTCGTTAAAATTGAGCCGTGACCATAAGATTTTTTATTTCAAAAAATTTTATTAAAAAAATTTATACTCATACATATGTACATATAGTAAATGGCGCCATATTTAAAAACAATGTTGTTTAATATGCTTCATTGATAGTATTTAAAATGAAAGTTTTTGTCAAATAACAAAGACTTGAATTCAATATTCCAGTTAAAGTTTAGTATCAAATATTGGATTGATAGATTGATTTTCTTTTAACATATATAAACAGTGGTGGCCACGAATTTAAGACACGACATATGACTGAGTTATTTGAGATAATTTTTACATTTTATCGAAAAAATTATGGGTCCATGCTATTTTTTTAGGATTTTAGTAATGTTATGAAGAAAAATTAATAATATTTTCTTACCTATATTCGGTTAAGAATTTTTATTTACATATGATATACATAAACACAAATTTTACCTGGTCACGAATTTAAGACATAGGCATAATATAACACTATTCTCTAAATTAAGCTCAGCTTAATTCTTATATTTAGTGGGAAATCCTTTATTTTTGATCACAGCAGCACATCTCCTGGGTAAACTTTCGACTAATGCCACATAACGTTGCTTTGGAATTGCATACCAAACCCTTTGGATTTCTTCCCACAAATCGCTTGAATTTTTTGGTTTAACTGTTCGTACATATTCCTCAACATCATTCCACAAGTTCTCAATTGGATTCAGCGAATGGTATCATTGTGTTTGTTATAATATTTTTGTAAACATGGTGGTCCATTTTAGAATTTATATTGTAAATGGGACCTACACCATGCCAGGAAAATGCTGCCCACACCGTCACATTTCCACCACCAGGTTGTTTTTAGGGTATACTTTGGATGATGCTCTAGGTTTGGAGGGCGCCAGACGTACTGCTTTCCATCAGAGCCGAGGCGGCAAAACTCCAAAGTATATTTTTCCAAAATATCATGGGTTTCTTGAAATTTCTCAATTATCATAAAATTACCACAAATAAGTCCATCATATGTCGTGTCTTAAATTCGTGGCCACCACTGTATACATATATAATATTCCGTAATGACGTTAAAAGTATAAGTCAATTAGAAATATTGCATAATCAAAGAAGTATTTAAGAAAACTAATCTTAATAAATAAATACTTAGAATTTATATTCAAAAATTCAAAATTAGCTTACCTTTTTACTTCTGGAATACAGATTCGTCAGGCACGGTCCAATTGTTTCAGTTAATCTAAGAAAAATTAAAAATTTATTTTAAATGTAAATAAATAAATACAAATATTTAAATAAATTTATTTATATTTGTTTTATTCCTATTTATTTTTTTAAAAATAGGAATACGAAGTTTGATTGACCCCTCACTGACACATTTTATATTGTGTTATTTCATTTTATTCAGTTTTTTTTTATTTAAAAACTAAAAATGAAAAAATAGAGGGAATCAAGCGTAAAGAGTTTTTGTAAAACTAGCAGTTTTATAATTTTATTAAGACTATAATCGGCATGAAGACATGAATTGATTTTTACAGAAAATAATATGGCTCAGAGTAGCTAGTTGTAGCTAATAAAGCAGGCATTATACACAAGAGGCTGACGAATTAAAGTCTATATATCACTACCAATTCGCATTGGACGGAAGATCTTATGTGATTTTTCTCCCGAATACTCATATGAATGTCGTCAACGTACGCAACCAACTGAAACTGAAAATAGTGTCATGGCGATGCACTCCCGCCTTTCGCAGGATACTCTCCATGACGAAGTTGAAGAGATCGCCTTTTCTAAAACCGCGCACGGTATCAAAAAATTTTGAGAGATCCAGTTGCTCAACGTCATTCTGCAGCTTTATCAGCTTTATAGGAATATCGAACTCAAACATTGCCGCAAAAACACAATTCCTTATGCTAGACAGCCGCATAAGGCTGCCTTATAGTCGATAAAAAGATGATGTGTGTCGACTTGTTTTTATGGGTCTTTTAAAGGATTTGACGTAATGTGAAGATCTGGTGAATTAGCCAGGTTTTAAGCCGCACTGATCCAATCAGTGTTGTGACAAGTGGCTTCAGCCGTTCACAGAGTACGCTGGTACGCGAGAAAGCTAATAACCATGTAATTGGCACATGTCGTAAGGTCCTCTTTAGGACAGGGCAGAGAACATTAAGATTCCAATCGTTGGGTTCCGTATATCATCATCTCTAAAGGCGAAATTTCTCTCGTCATCGCCTCGTAGTAGACTAGGCAAGTGTAGCCATAATTTTAGCATCCAAAATTCGGTTCTCATTTCTGCACGAATGATTAGAACCAATAAATGACGTGATTCTCATTCGAATTTAATAATTCAATAATTATCGCTCAATTTGCTTAAAATATGAATGTTTTTAAGAAATCAATGTTTTTAAACTCCTTATTTTCTATTGCAAAATTTAGTCATTGAAATATGATAGATAAGCCGAAAGCACAATTAACGTCTAAGGGTTTATACGTGATCATTTCAAATGCCAACGATGGGTAGGGAAAAGGCCTAAAAATACTTTGTTATTTTTGCTTAGCTTTATTTTTATTACAACAATATGCAACGAAAATTGCAATACATATTTCTAGTAGTAAAATTGAAAATAATTTTTCTTTATCGATATGGTGAGAAATCTATTGTGGAGCCCAGTTAAAAACCAAGCAAGACTTAGAATACAATACCAATAGAAGTGCTAATTATAGACAAGAATTTGTGATCTTCTTGAATTATTTTTACAATGTAAATTGTTATAAATTAACTTGAATGGATATTCTGTTATTCTTTTGATTCTCATAACTATTGTGTCAGTCAGTCAGTCAGCTGTTCACTTTCAATGTTCTTGAAACGTTTTAGTGCACAACATATAAAACTTAATCCAGATGATTTATTTAAGCAGCAAATAAAAATGAAATATTGTAACGATGCACCACAATAATACCAATTAAATTTGCAAAAAAAAACTGCAACGAAATATGGTCTGACTTGACTGTTGTTGGACAATAGAAAAGAGGTGTGTTCTCTGTCATGGCATGCACAGAGGAATTTTTTTGTTTTTTTTGTGCAAAAACGATTTTCTTTTATGCGTTTAAAGCTTTAACAGGAAATTTTTAATTTAATTAATTTAGTCATAAAGGCAACAGCAATCAGTAATCAGACTGAAGCGTGTATCATTGCGAGCGTCTATAGTGAGTTTGACTGAATATCATTTCATAGTTTCTTACATTTTTGTTTTGTCCTCTTCTCCTCTTGAAAATGTAACAAAAAAGGAAAAACAGAAAGCAAATGAGAATATAAACGGCAGAGAATGATGTGGTTTGCAGAGTAAAAACTTTAAGTGCCCAGGCAATATACGTTGAAAGTGGCGCGTTTGCATTCCTCCCGCATACACCACTACAGTATCTGACATTGACTTTGATACATTCGTGTTGTCACAAAATACGAATATTTTCTGACTTAAAAGTAACGATTAACTTAGCAGCGATACTGGCTTTATATGTACATACGTAAGTATATACGGGTATGCAAAAGTGAATGCGAATGAATAATAAAATACGTTTGACTTGGTGGTGTTCAAGAATAATGTCACTGCGAGATGTCACGGGACTAACTTACATGTAAAAGAAATAAAATTTTATTAAAACATTTTATAATTTCCGTAATGAAAAATGACGGATCATTCTTTTAGAATTTGCTTAATTTAAGCTAGTAAAAGTTTAGTCATTTTTCTACACGATTAATGCTTCTTTCCTCGCCGTTTCATTTGTGGTTTATATTTCTAGTTTAATCCACAGTATTTATCTGAAAGTGCACTGTTGCATGGTATACTTTTTATTTGCGATTATACATTGTACTACAATTTGACCAGACAAATGACTAAGACAATTGGATTGTAATTGTAATGCAGCAGCAGCATCGTATAGCCGTAGTCTGCCAAAGCATCCAGTGGACATATTTTACGAAAGACTTGTAAACATATCTAAAGAATAAAATCTCACACAAACATGGTAATTAAATCGAAAGCAACCACATGTCTCTTTATCGAAATGAGATAATGTAATGAGTTTTCGGTACCGCCCTGTAAATTATTGTATTGTATTGTAAATTATCTTACGTCTTACGGAAAGTAAAATGTTCTTCAGAATCAATATGAATCGCAGCACATTACTCGTTTCATCCCATTAGACTGTAGATTGATTTTGGGTACAATAAATTTCGTGAACACATTCATCATTATGATAATAAAATAAAATTTTAAACATTGCCGAGAAAGCACTGAATTTGGTCATTGGTCTTGCCATCCGTCAAGTAAGATTTTGCGTTTTCATGTTCATAGAGCGACATTAAATGCACGAAGCAATTTTGGAAAAATTTTTTAATAGAAATAGAGAAGTTTGTGGTGTTAGAAGAAATGATTTTTTTATATACTACATACATATATTTTTTTTATTATAATTACTTTATACAGCATGTGTCATTTTTTTTATTTAGTTATTGTGTTATTCTTAGATTTTCCAAGACAAAGACAGCGCGCGAAATGTGTTCAGTTCTTATTTATGTCACGTGACAATTAAACATTTAAATGATATCAAATGTAAATGGCGTGGGGGCATTTTCTTTTTATTGTTATACAGAATATGAACGAATAACTTTTATATAAATAATAGATATTCTCAACATCATAAGTAGGTATTAAAATTCCAATTTTTTTTTTTTTGTAGTGACTTGTTAAAATTCAACTTTTCTAATGCTTTCCAACGCTTTTTTCAATATATCCATTAAGTGAGTAAGTTGTACGTTGCTTTTCAATCTATCAGACATGTTGTCCAAATTTTATTCATTTATGATTTCATCAATGTATGTATGTATATCATCAATTAAAGCAATTCAATATGTAAACAGGTTGTAAATGCAACAACAACTGTAAGACTGTAAATTTTGATGAATGATTCGAATCATTCGCATTATTTATAAGTATTATAAGTATTTTTCTAAAGTTATGAATTTAAATGAGTAGGCTTACGAATCAAACATATTTCGAATGGTACGAGTTTGCTGTCAACGTTGTACGCATACACATTACAACCTGTACTTATAAATCAACATTGTAGTGAGTACGAATGAATCAGGGTATATAGTTAAATTTCAATATTGTTGACTCACTAATATTCAAAATTACATGAGAACTCATGAGTAGCGAAAAAACGATTCATTGCTGATCTCTGATGTGTACCTTGTTGGCATACGTTGTCATACGGTATCCTCAAAATCAAAGCATTAACACTAATCTGTCCCAACAACACCAAACAACGTAACCACAAAAAAATTTATGAATATTTCCTTCTACAAAACTTCATTCAATCAAAATTATGTTCATGTATTTCGAAAGCACATGGTATATTTGTGTTTTTGAACATTACTTTTATATTTTTTAAATCTGGTCATATCCACATGAAAATAATATGATTTTTCCAAATCGTTTATAAGTTAGGAAATAGTCAACGCAAAAGTAAAAAAAAATTACAATTATTCATAATGTATTCTGCTTCTAAGATATTTTTAAATTCTAACCCACATCTCTCAGCAGATTTCTGGCAAAAACTCTGAGAGTAAATAAACCTGCCATGAAAAAGTGTCTCAAAATCTGTCATTCAGAGTCGACGTTAAACTGTAGGTCCCGCCACTCAAGTATAAAATTAACACACACAACATTAGTGGTGTGAGAAGCTACGTCATAATCCTGACTGAAGGGTTGTAATGGCCAATTATGTATGTAACCCACATCTGTCACTCTCAGACTGGAACATTACCCCACTGTACTACCAGTGCTTCCCTTTTTGTAAAGATACATACATATGTCTAAAATAAAAAAACATTTTAAAAATTAGCTTTAAATGCACTTTCTTGTTCGTCAATATGAATATAATCAAGTTATTTTAAATATAAAAACCTATAAAAAATAAAACAACTGACCTCAAAAATTTTCCATTCAATCAATAATCCAATCTATCTAGATCGTAACCAAAATATCTACCGCTAATTGCCTGGACCGATTGAATAGTCACACCATTATAGCCAAGCTGGGGTAACGAATTGTGTCTTTAGCTTGTTTTAAATAAAAAAAGCAAAAAAACAGAAAACTTTGCTTCAATTTTACGTTTCACACCTTTCAAAAATATTCTTGTATTTGCAGTTGTAATTGTAGTTGTTGTTTTGTTTTTTATTTAATTTTATTTTGTTCAAAGTAAATTGTTTAAATAATAAGCAATAATAAGCATATTGCTGATCAATTCTAATGCATTGATACTCTAATTTATAAAAGATGCCTCTTTGAATTGCATTTTGCAGAAATTTTCTTCAGTTTCTTGTCGTTTATTTTCATATTTTTTTTGTAATCTGCAAAAATGTAAAATTCTTCTTTTCCTTTTGATATTTTATATTGAAATCTACTTAAAGGTAAATAAATTTGAGTTTTTTCCATTGTAATATAATTTCTTTTTATTTCTATGAAAGAGAAATAACAACCAAATAAGGAAAAACAAGTGAAAATCTATAAAAAAAACCAGTGATAAAATTGTTTTCAATGATGACTAAAACTCGCACAGAACTAACTATTTGAACAACAAAAAAATGGATGAATTAGCGTTTAATTTGTCTAATTGAACGCTAATTGTGTTACAATGCGTTACTCGGAATCTGCTGAAAAAATAATGTGAATAAATACAAATAAAATAAATAATAAAAATATAACAAAAATAAATAAAAACAAAATCATCATCAGAGTATCATAAATATTTTACGTCACTTAGCACTTTACCGAATACTATATGTATGTATGTATGGCATTCAATGCTTCTTTATATGTTGCTGTGTTATATTTTTACTTTTTTTTATTTTTTAATTTATTAAATATGAGAGGAAAATAAATAAGAAAATAAAAACGATTAAAAGAAGAGTGAGTTAAAGTATTTATTTACCACAACTGAAGGTAGAAAAGATTTTAGCAAAGAAACACACGCCGTTTTTGATCGATCAATTCTAATAGAATCACGATGCGAGGAGAGGTATCTCTTATCGCTTCATTAACATCAATATCCGCTTTTGTCAAGAACATAGAAATTATTTTTACAAAATAACGCAATTTTTTTTAATTCAATTTAATTTCTTGTAGCGGATATTATTTTAAAATATACATTTTTTGTTTCTTTTCAATTATTAACAAAACAATGCCATTATTTCCTTTAAATGTTTATAAATGAAATTTTATTAAGATTGTATAAATTTTAAATTTAAATTTAATACAATTAAACGCATAAATACCGAATGTGATTAAAATTAAAAGTGATTAAATGAATTCAATTTATAATAAATACCATCTAATTAATATATATGTATACCTATAGTAGTAGAGTATTAATTTAAATTTTACAATTTTTCATTGGAACAGTAATTGAAAATATCATAATTTACCTCCAGGCCAAAATAAATACTTAGTAATTTTGTATGAACATAAAGAAACATAGCATTGGAGAAAAAAACACTTGTAGATAAATTGACATTCTAATTGTTCGTTACATATTTATACTTATGACTTTAACTCATATTTTTTTATTTATAAACATATTTATAATCAAAGTGCATACTTGTAGCATGTTGTAATAGTCTCACTGTATGTTAAAATACTGCAGTTAAGATTAAGTACATACAAGTAAACTATGACTTTCGAACAAAATTCCAAAGTAATATGTATAAGAGATTGGACTTGATTCATAATAATAATATTCTCTCATCTTCTCTCTTTACATTGATCGTAAAATCTGATTTATTGATAACAGTTCACGGATGTTGGAGTTGTGACTTTCTATCTTCGCGCTGAAATCACCCATGAGCATTGTGATATCCCCGTTGTTGTAAGTTGTGCGCACTGTGCTCTACTTGCCTTACGCTACTCTTGAACCGAGTAATTATTGCTCGGTCGAACACGGGTTTCCAAGTTTGAAGAGAGTTTCTAATGCGTTTTTATATTATAATTACTACTCCACTTCTGCCGTCGTCTTCTATCCCACTGTAGAGTACTGCACTACCATTTCCTATGATAAGTTTCCCACTATTATTCCATATAATTTCACTGAGTGTACCTACTACACTACGGCGACTTTAAACCAACCACAACTACTTAATCTTAACACCAATTCAAATTAAATACTCTTGGTACTTACTTTTAAAGTCTCAGAATCGAATTTTTATCGATGGATTACATTTAACAAATAAAAGGAAAGGCATTTAAGCTTGTAACAGTATTAAACAGTGTCATGTATGAATTCTATTTTTATTTATTTATTTTATTCACTTAGAATTCCCTGAGGCCATTTGTAACAGAACAAATGAAAATATAAAAAGAAAAACTCATAAAGGACATCCCAGTCACATACATTCATTCATTTAAACATCCTGCCAACGTACACATATCCATTTGAATAAAAACTTTTTCTAATATTTTTAAACGAATAAATGCGAATGCATGAGAATTACTAAATAATACTTTAACCAATTAAGGTCAGCTTCTCAATTCTTTTTAACTGGCAATAGAAGAAAATGTTTATAATTTAATCCAGATTATTTTATTTGTTACCATGTGTTAGAATTTTATTGGTCGATTGCCAACAAGGAATTCTTAAAATTAAATGGAAACCACACAAAACAAAATAAAAATGTAAAGAGAATTAATAAGAATTTATATATGTAAATCATAGATAAAATAAAAATATCAAATTTAATTAAGAATTCATTCAAATTATTTAAATTAAATAAGATTTTCATGTGGAAAAATTTGAATTTGAAATATTTTTAAACAATTGATTTATAGTTTGAATTTGTATCGTGCACGCACTTATGATAAGTAAGCCAATCTTTACTATTCTTTATATATCTTTACTATTGGATGTTTCAATCTCATGCTGCACTTCTCAAGACCTTCATCAGTTGTTGTCAAATTTATTTACATTATCTCGTTCATTTCTTAAGAGAATGGTTCCACCATGTAGAACGGTTCCGTTTTTAACACACTATCAAACACTTGTTATCTGAAACTATAAAAAGCATTTGCTGTACAGTGCTTCTAATTACTAATGCTACTTACTATGCAGTATGTGCTATATTTCTCAAAATATTATTCATACGTTATTTAAACGGCAAAACCGCCGTTGTGAATTATAGACATGCAAGTGTTATTAAAGCCTTTTTGGCTTTTTGATATGTTACATACACCCCTCCCCCTGACACCGTTTTAAACACATGAATGGTTAGCATGTATATATAATTATTATAAAAACAAAGACAATGCCAATGCCAGAGTTGGCATTAAGTTTACAAAGTCTTACAATTCACTTTCATTTCTATTTGATTAATGGCTGCTTATGTTTGAAAAACGAATATTAACACCTTAACAGGACTCCCTATGGTGTTACTCATAGTATTCTTAGTAAAGTTTTATTTAATTTTTTTCTTTCATTTAAATAAATGACTTGTGAAAACAAATGCCGTCATATACAAAAGAAAAATATTATTTAGACCATCATCACATTTGTTTAAAGATTAACATAGTTCTGCGGAATGAAAACAATATTTGACATCAGAATGAATGGGTGTAGCAAAAAGGCTTTCCAAAAAAAAAATTTATATTCTTATGTTGAATTCCATGAATATATTTGCCACCATAAAAACATCAATAGGCCCATTCATATAAATTCGTAAAGTTTGTAATATATGTAGAAGAGTTTGTTGTATAAATATTTTCCCTGCTTTATACAAAAGTTTGCCCAAACCATCTTAAATTCTACTTTTCGCCAAGAAACACAACTTGATTATTGTATTTGTAGAGGATTTTCTTCAACTTAATCCTTTTAGATTAAATTTAACTTGACATGATTAGTTTCCTTTTGCAATAAAGACAACATAAGTTATTGATTTTCCGCTCCCTTTTTGTTCTCCGTTGCTTGTGATTTTATCTGTCAACGTTGCCGCCAGTTTCATTTTTAATGTTAAAACAGTAGAACATCTCGTGACACAAATGCCACCAGTGGGGGTTCCCAATGACTCAAATTACTGTGTAATTGTATTAGTTTCCTTCTTCTTGATTGCTCTCTTTATTACACACTCTCACTTAGATACATTTTACCACTGGGTTTATATTTGCATTGCCCGTTTCTCTTTCCCACACCCCCAAAGTAACCCCCTAAGTGGGACGAGAGTGAACGAGTGTAATTGTATGGATAGGTATTTGCATGCATACACATGCAAGTATTTATTTGTTTATATTTAACTGTGTATTGTTTTGCTGTAGATAAACAAAAAAGGCAATTGTCTGCGACATTAATTTACAATTCAAATAATAGTCTTTCTTCTTTCCTATGTGAAAGAGAAAGCTAAAACACCAACAGTAATAATGAAAATAAAAAAAAAAAAAGAAAAACTAAATAAAACAATTCAAATGGACAGAATTATTACATTTCGCACACGGCAATATCAGTAGCTTTAAATTAAATGATGCGAATACACATAATAATAAAATACAAGCATTTGGCGAACAATTAACAACATGGAAAATGCTATTTTAACATTTTTTTTCTTGCCTAAAAAAAATTAGGATCATTGATTTTTATTTACATCTCTAGAGCTTATATCTGCTCCACTAATTTTGATAGAAATTAGAAATTATTTACTCTCTTTCTTTTTTACTGAAAACTTAAATTCAATTCTATTTAAAAACATTTAACGCTTATTTAAGCATTCAGAAATATTATTATGTGATAATCAATAATAATAGGAAAGTTACTGATTGTAAAATGAATTACAAATATAAAAGATGAGACTTCTGTGAGCAATATCATATCGTATAATATCACCATATATTCACTTCCTCTTCCACTTTACAAAATTCAAATTCTTTAAAAACAAACTTTATTCTTTCACCAATGCCTTACGTTCAATCCAAGATTGCAAGCAATCTAGCCCTTCAATCAAGCTTCACTTAAAACAGACTGAAAATTTTTTTTAAGAAATTTAATATGCAACAATGTCATTGTTTCATGGAGAGATAGGCAACCAATTGTTATGTTTTTACCTTTAAAAACGTTTAAAATATGAGCTCGTAGATTGCAAATCAAATAAAAATTTAAAGTATTTCAAATTACTAAATAAATAAATAAAAAATAAAATAAAAATAAATTTGTGTTTTTTATTATTTTATATTAAAACTCTTTTATTATTCGCACAATTCTGTGTACCACTGTTCACAACTTGATGTAAACGACAACAATTGCTATATTTGTTATTCCTCTATTTACATTATTTGCATAAACAATAACAATTAGTAGTCAATTGTTCGACAGATCTTTTAACGGAGATGTTCAGACCACGATTTCTTCAAATGCACCGCGTCTTCATACAAGACTGACTAAACTTCACTAACTAACCACTGGTGTGATATTTTTCAATAGAATGAACGGGAAAGAAAACGTTCAGATGAATTTACGTCTTTTACTAAATCAATCACATCAATTCTCCGATTAACTTTCTTATACTTGCCGAATACGGCAAAAATTGTTTGCGTAACGAAATGTAGCATAGAATTTGTTGTACAAAATTAAGTTCCCATCCCTGCAGTATGGCGTGGATCTCATACATATGTTGTTTATTAATGTTTATTATACGTTTGTGATAAAAAAAAACACCAAATAATTTCAACAATCACTGAAACGGCAGACTAAACCTGCCCATTGCATTTATAAAATATTTATGTCTTAATAAATTTATGTCCCTTTATACGAGAGATCACTGTGAATCAAGTGAAAACAAACAAATTCAGGAACACAAACAAGATGTAGCAACGAGAAAAACATGTGTAATTTAAACACATACCAACTAACATACACCCGTATGTATGTTTGTGACTTAAAGTTATTTATAGCGGAAAAACAATGTTGGTAAAATTACAGTTAACTATTGCCAAATCCGTTTCGGTAAATACGCGCATAGCTAGCAATGGGCTGAACAAATTGAAATTTTATTTGTTTTTTTCTGTTTCTGCTCATACAGATTATCTCTGCGTATTTATATCGATAAGAGATTAGTTTATATGGACATGATATTTGATTAAAAAAAAACACATCGGCTTGAGTTTTACAATCATTTTGGTTCAATCACCATATATATTTAGGCAAAGGTGGTAATGTTTACCACAAAACATTGTACTCGTTTGGATAACAAAAGAGACCTTTGTCTTCTTGCAAAATATCCATCCACTTCGGAGTATAAAAAATTGAAAAAATAACTTAACTCTTCTCATCATTCGTCAAACACTCTGACATTTCTTTCAAGTCGAATATTTTGTTTTTCCGTATACATACATACATACGTGAGATATGTATGTACACAGTAGATGTAAAAGCTTATCGTTAAGTATTTAAATAAATACAAGTAAATATTAACGTGAACATCATGTAAAATCGTAGTTAATTAAAAAACGTGCTATTTTCAGTTTTGTTCTTTCTAATTATATACATCAACACTGTCACCTACTCTTTCTGCATATATGTACATATACATATATATATATGTTTCCGCATATATACGCATTCATGTACGTACATACATATGTATGTATGTATCTTTGGTGTAAAGTAAAAAATTGACAAGGATTTAGGACTTAAGGGACGCCTACATTAAAGAATTATAATCCAATAACAAAATTTAATGCGCATACATAACACGCATAAAAAAATTTTAAAAAAAAAAGAAGAAAATATATTTCAAATAAAATTCATAAAACAATGTTATAATTTTTGTTAGTCAACATTGCTTCAATGCATAAATAAATAAATTCCGCTCGTATAAATGTTTATTATGAATTAATTTTTTTTAAAACCTAAAATTAATTTCTGCAGTTCAAAGGTTTTAAACATTTTGTGGTTGTGGTTCTTGTTGTGATTGTTTTCTTTCATAAATTTCAAGCATCTAACAATAGCCCATAATCGATTTGGAAATATAAATGAATTTCATATAAATGAATAAACCACAGCACAACGTTGTTAGTTGTTGGAAAAACCAAAGAAAACAACATGTTTTGTGTTTTATAATTGACTTTTCATTCAGTGGCTAATCTATAAATTCAGGAGTGCTATCAACTAAGTTCGAATATGACGATAAGTTGTTTAATTATACACACCATTTATTTATTGCTTATTTTGGCCATGAGTAGTTACTTTTTTCTCTTGTTCTAATTTTAATGCCGAAATACGAGTTAATAATTGTAATATGAGATCACTGTTGGTAAATATCGTTTCGCAATTATTTTTATTCATAAACTTTCTAACATTTTATTTCACTGGAAATCTATAATTTTACAATATTTAGATGATGATCGTTTTATTGCTTATCAAAAGAAATATACATACAGTACATACAGCACTGTAAATTCTCATCAATTGAATATTCACAAATAATATCAGTGTCCTTAATATGTAGTTGCAAAAACAAAAGGAAAATAAAAACAAATGATCACTGTTTTATTTAGTACCCTGATCTAAGCAGCTCAATAAGTTGAAGCTCATTGTAAAGTAATTTATTTTATTTTTGCCTTTGTAAGTCAACAATTTGTCAACAGAAAGTACAATGCTAGCAGGGATTACTTCGCAATAACCAAAATTCGCCGAAAGTACATATACATATGTACTTATATCTCATGGAAGTTCACTCTTACTAAAACACCCTCTACGTAATATTAATAATTCTCGTTTATATTGTCTTCTTTCAATTTCTTCTGCTTTAAACGTATGTGAATATCTTACCAATTGAGTCATTTTATACGGATAATTGATTAAAACGCATTATAATCATAATCACGGAGATTTCAAATTTCATTATTTTCCATTATGTCATTACTCTCTCTCTCTCTCTCTCTCTCTCTAACTCTCAAATATGATATATACGTGTAACAAAATCAATGAAAAATTAAAACACTTAAAAGCTTTTAACGTTTCCAAGAAAAGAAAAATCGTTCTAAAAACAAGACATTAATAACGAAAGAAATATTTTATTACTGCAGCATAAGAAGAAAAATGAAACTCAGTCAAAGTACCTCAGTGAATAAAAAGAGAAAATCAATGATAATAAACAAATTTTTAACGGCACTCTACAAAATAATACACTTCACATACACATTTATCCGCTTTATAAAATTAAACAAACAAATAAAAATAAAAGTATTGAATAATAATAATAAAAAGCAATGTAAGACACAGTAGGAATCTTTGAAAACAAAAATAGAATACAAAAAAAAACTGACCTAAACATTTGGATAAATTAATGAACAATCGAAATGCCGGTAATAAATGTAATTAATTGCCTACAAAAGTGTTTGCGACAACACCGTCGGCGTCATTGTCTCTTTATTTTCATAGTTTCTGTCTGCTGCATAAGAGCAGAATTTAGTGAAAACATAAAAAAGGAAATGAAATGAAACTCATGACAGAGTAGTAAATTTAACAAATATTTACACAAATGTGAGCTGACATACATACATCCATATGTACATACGTTTGTGATAGACATCAACCCTTCCATAGTTATTGTAAAAACGTTATTTTTATTTCAAGGTCATATGGATGTAAAATTATAAATCATTCTGGTAGTCTGCATTTTTTTTATTATTTTTATTTTTGATTTGATTTTATTAATTTTTTTAAAGATTTTTAAATTTCACTTTTAACTAAATGACAAAGAATTTAAATTCTTTAATTACTAGCAGAGCCCTGATCATAAACCGGGAGCTGGAGATATGTTTGAATTTGTGCCGTCAAATAAGTGTAATTAATTAAGATCAGATCTAGATCAGAGATCAGCAATGAATAGTTTTTTTTTTTTGCTACTCATAAGCACTCATGAAATTTTGAATATAAGTAAGTCAACAATGTTGAAATTTAACTACATACTCTGATTCATTCATGCTCACTACAACTCATTTATAAGTATAGGTTCTAATGAGTATGCGTAGAACGTTGACATCAAACTCGTAGCTTTCGAAATATGTTTGATTCATAAGTCTACTCATTTAAATTCATAACTTTAGAAAAATACTTACAATACTTATAAATGTTTCGAGTGACTCGAATTATTCATCAAAATTTACAGTCTTAGACAAAGACAGCAAGCAGAACAAACACACAACATTCTAGTGAGTAATTTAGTGTTCGTACGCAATTCATACTCATTTTGTGATTCGTGTATATGTTGAGTTATGGAGAGTCGAAATAAACAACATCATACGTGTTGTTAAGTATGAATATGATGAGAACTTCCAACTTTGAATATGAGTATCACCTTTTTGAATACTCTTTGCATGTAACTAAAAATTGTTACATTTCTGTGAATTATCAAAAAGTATATTTTTGCTCTCTGTAACTGCAAATATTTTATTTTTAAATTATCCAAATTATTCGATTTTAATACAGATATACACAATGTTCCATTTTTCTTATAAGCAAAAACATTTTAAACTATCATAATGTCGAAGGAAATATACATACATATAGTACATTCATACATATGTACATACACATAAATAAATTCAATAAATATAAGATTGAAAATCAAATATAAATTATACGCTCCAGAAAACTTAGAAAGAATATTGTTCTGATGTAAAAAACATTGAAATGTTTTGCAAAATAGATGAAAAATCATTTGCCCACACTGAAGCTTAAAACAAATCGAAAATATTCGTATTTTAATTGAATTTCGAACTCAGACAACCGCCAGCAAGATAATATTTATATTCACATGCTTACAAACAGACTAATACGAAGTTTAAACAAAGCAAGCTTATAGAAAAGTTTTCGTAAATTTTTACGAAAATCTACTTATTTTAGAATTAAAATTGATTGAATTTGTCCCAAATGGAAAAAAAGGAAAAAAACTAAAGTGCGAGACCCATAGGGCCACTTCGTCTCAAACAAATCTATGACCATGATTCAAAACAAGCGCGTGTGTTTGTTTAGTTTTTGTTTTTATGAAATTTCATTTGTTTTCATTTTGTAAAATTGAATTTTATTATGATAATTTTTCATCTTTAGACATTATAGAGAGACAAGAAAAAAGGAAATCGTATCTTAAACAAATCAATCACAATGATTTTGACAAATGAATTTAAAATCTTCATATGTTTTAAATTTGTCATTGAAAATGTTCGTAATGTTTGAACATGTGTGTTTAAAAATTCCATGCGGTCAGATAATACTGCAAATATTTCAAACACTTATCCATGCATACATACTAATAAACTGTTACAAATCCTTTACAATACACACTACAAGTATGTATATATGTAAGTGGATTGACATTTGTCTCACAAAAACTCGATTTGATTTTACTCTTGACTGAATCTGAAAATAACAAAGTAATACGACACACATACAGTCAATCATTCAAATTTTATTTCTTCTTTTGATTGTCATTATTAAGAAGAAAAAAAAACAATTCAGAAAGAAAAGTTATTATGATTCCCTTGAATTTTTTGTCAAAAAAACTTTTTTAAATTTATAGTAGAATCATCAAACGAAATACTTTATAAAAATATAAACTTAATTTCGATATTGAGAACATAGTATTGATATATTCTGAATGAGCACTATGGGTTAAACAATCAATGTAAGAAAACAATTGTAATTTTGATTTACTCAATACGAAATGTAAAGAGCTCTTAGGTATTGAAAATGTTAGTCCTGGCTCTAATTATTTATAATTGAACAATTGGTTTATGCGTATCAATTTAGTGAACAAAGTTTACTGAAAGTATTTAATACTCCTAAGGATTATTAACAAATTAACGGTTACTAAACTGTAATTTGTTCAAAAGGATTATACCCCATGGGGAAAAGTTTGTAACGAGGAAAGCAAAATTAAATAGCCGTGACTTAAAGAACCCGATTACCGAGACGTAATCCTTAACTCGAATTCGAATATGTATAACATTTGCGAGTTTATTTACCAACAAATAATAAACAAAGAGAACTTTTTAGCTTCTCCTCTCATCAGTTTGTTTTTCGAAAAAAGTTCTGTCAAGTAAACTAATTGCGACGAAAATGCTGCCTCAAATCTGTGGTTTGAAATCAACGTTAAAATGCAAAACCCGCAATCATGGAGAAAATGAACATAAGCAAACTAAATCGTAATCCTGGCAAGTGAGTTGCAGTGGTCAATAATGTATGTATGAATGTAGCACGGAAAGGAAAAAAAACGACTGGAATTAGACAATAACTGTTTATGGCTTCCGTATCACAATTGATTGCGTATTCACTTAGCATTGTTTTAGGTAAAATGTATCTATCAAATAATGTTCAGACAGCTTGTGAACTCCTTGTTCAGTTATTCGAAACGTAGTTAAATCATTCACATAAAAAACTTTGTTAATAATTCACTGAAACGAAGAGAACTCTCTGGATTATATTGAAAAGTTTTTATCATCCCAGAATTATGTGAAGATATTTATTGCATTTCATTTTATACGATTTACTTTCTCTTTAGAAAGTAAAATTAAATTTGTATAATTATATGAATAATTTTCAGGACATATACACTCTATATACATATGTATGTACATATGTACGTCTGCATACATCATAATATTTAAATGAGCATTTGTCTGTATCAGTTTAACATAGCTTTACTGAATATTACCATGAGGTTAATATAACTTGACCAAAAATTAAAATATTTTTCCATGGTTTTTCTACCGAAAAGAAATGTAAATATTTGCTTGTCTATCTATATAAACTCGTTAGTCTCTATACAATGGAATAATTTTTAATCATTTTAAATTTAAAATACATTGACAAAAACACATACACATAGACATACACACATGCATTGTGTTAAAACGGAAAAATTAGAATAAAAACCAAATAGTCATTGAAGTAGTCATCATTTACATAAATACAGTATTATTATATTTCATTTGTAGTTTTGTTTTTTGTATTATTTTATATTATTTTTACATATGGTTTTATTAGATGTACATATGTATGTATGTATGTTTATTTAAACATAAGTATGCATATGTTTTTATTTCGCATTCGTTATTTAATCCTTTACGAACAATTCAACAACAGACATACATACGACAATATGGTTCCGAATTAACTATTGAGTGGGTGTTGTGATTAAATAAAACAAATTCCATTATAAAATTCAACTTTTTAAACTATCAAGAATCCAACATTTTATAAATAAGAAATCATTATTTTAAAAATTTGTATCCAAGTTTGGTAAAACTTAAGTATATTGTTTTACGTACCCTCTTTAAAAGGGAAAAGTTCAGAAAGTTTAACATCAAAGTGGAATATTTAATACATTTACGCTTCTCTTCTGCCATCTTTTGTGATTGTTGTTGCTACGATTGCTGGTATTTCGTCTGACCTAAAGTCATAGCAAATGTATATAATGTCGTAAATAAAAAGAAAATATTATATTTCAAATACTTTTTAAATAAATTAAAATAATTAATGACAGAATCTTTTAAGTTCAAATCTAATTTTCGAATAGATTACAAGATCTATAAGATAAAAACTTTTACATTTAAATTGTAAGCGATAAATAATATGCAGTAAATGAATCAATGTGTACACATTATAGTTTACTCTTCTTAAAATTTTCGATAATATAGCAGCAAATTAGTGACGAACTTGTCTAAATGTTCTTGGATAAACTCCGTCTTTGAGAGAAAACTGTCCATAGGCTATAAGCAAAGTTTTCAACATATTATGATATCTTAAGCCCCTGACGATAAGTGCTCAGTTTCAAAAACAACGGCCCTTTACCCTCTCATTCACAAAACTTCACCGTTAAGGTAAACTGGAAGCCGCCTCAATGGTCGCAGCTTACTTGGGTCCTTTAAAGTCGCTTTATAACAAAACTACAAACTACATCGTTATCTTTAAAATTAATGATATTCCGATGGTATTTTGAATACAATACTAGCACAAGTAAACTTTCTGTAGCTTACGGGAACTTCACCAAGTAATGCCTGCTGATCGACAAATTTTGATTTTCATCAAAACTTTACTCAAAGGTGGAGATATTTTCGGTTGTGGCATTTAGTAAATACTTAAGTCAATAACAAGTGCTATGTAATAAGAATTTATTTGTTGAATTTTTTTAACTTAATTTTTATGTAATAAATATGGAAGTAATCATCAATCATTCCTATTTTTACATTTTGTTGCTGCCTCTTCTAAAAATAGTTCATGTGTTACTTTTGTGTATATTAATTGTGAAAAGAAATTCGCTTTAAATTCTTACAAAATATACTCACGGCTTCCTTTTATGAGCACATCAAAAAAGAGAATAGAAATTACATACATGCATAATTGGCCATTATAATCCTTCAGTCAGGATTACGGCCTAGCTTCTCAACACCAGTCATGTTGTGTGCGTTAATTTTATACATGAATGGCGGAACCTACAGTTTAACGTCGACTCCGAACGACAGATTTTTTTGAGAAGCTTTTCATGGCAATTTTTACTCTCAGAGTTTTTGGCAGAAATCTGATTAGAGGAAGTCGCCGAAGAAATACTTTTTTTTCATATTTCGTTTTGATGTCTGACCTGGGATTCGAACTCGGGCCTTTCGTCTAATAAGCCAACACATTACCTACTAGACCACGGCGAATAGAAATTATTAAACATTAATCAAATATATTTAGTATTCCTTAGGATAGGCAATTACTATACAATCATTATAAAATTTATGCATTGACATTTTGACACCACAAAAGAGTCGTATGTTTCAGTAAAGGTTACAAGCTCAAGGATTAAATCAATTCTGTTTTAATAAAGATTTTAAAATACCAAAAAAAATTAAATTTATTCATTTACTATATAGTCACATACATTCATTTTTGTATTGAAACTGCTACATACATATATACATATGTAATAATGTAAATGGATTGTTGTCAGCCAGCAATATATGTACGCAGGTTTCACTTTCAAAATTAATATGTGGATTAAAAAGGGGTTTTACAAGTTTCTTTTTAATTTTTACAAAAATGTCTTCCAACATATATGAAAATAGTTTGATAATCTCAATTACAAAAAAAAAACTTTAAAAAATTAAAAATATAACACTTTTATCGCATTTGCTTTAGTGGGGTATCCATTACAAATACAGACACGCGCCCATGTACAAGAAGTTTAATTATGACGGCATTTGGTTGTGTATAATTTTATATTTTTGTAACATGATGATAATGGTTATTCTTTGAATTTTGATAATTAAACAAATGGGTTTAAAGCCAGCAGCAGCTACAACTCAGAAAAATTTAAACGGAGGAAATCATTTTAAATTTTTATATATAAAGAAAAAATATTAAGTACTCATACTGCCATTTCTATCTATTGTATCAAACAATACAAGTCAATGCCAACAGCTCATAACAGTTCAATAGTCAAGTTCGTGAGGTACACAGCTCTCTGTAGCAATATTCATTAAATAATTTCAAACAAATTCCAAAAGCTTAAAAATACTCAAATGTCGGTAAATAAATATTATGAGAAAAAAATAATTTCATTAGGATTTTGCATGATGTAATTTATCCTTTTTTTCTTAGTCTTGTTCATTGTTTTTACTACACAAACAATTACAAATCAACAGTAAATTCTACATCACTTTGATGTCACTGATCAATTCAATTCTAACGGCTAAAAATCACAATTAAAAGTGTTATGTGTGAGTATACACCTAGCAATACTAGTATGCTCCTAGCAATACGATTATAAATATAAAATATACAAAATATTTGAAAAAAAAAAAACACTTACTGTTGAACTGTGTTTAATGACACAAATAAATTTCATCAGCAACAATTTTCTAGACAATTTATTTGTTGTCTTCTTAATAACAAAAAAAAAACCGGCATTTATTTTGGTCTTAACGACTGAAATGTAAGAGACATTATTAAAAGTGCATTTGCGAAACAGAGAAGAGAGACCACAAAATCATTAATTATTTGCCACTTAAGAAGACAATTCGTATGCCAGTCTCATCCACTACACATAAAAAGATACTTTATAACACCCAAGTAAAATACGAGACCTCCATGTAATTTTATTGCAAGGAATACGAGCAATTTTATTTTTTATTTGTTTTGATAACTAAATAAAGATACACACATACATACTCATTCCATTGCAACACTCATTAGAAGAAGAAGAAAAAATTAATAGGTTCTCTGTAGGTAGAAAGTGAGTCTATTAAATTACAAGTCATACCAGCACCAGCACACCAGTATAAACCTCGAACATAAAAGTGCGTAAAAGTTTCAAATAGTTGGTTGATTTGCCTCAGAAGTAGGTCATGAAGCCAAAAACTTGAAATAAAATACAATTCCACTGAAACCAAAAATCAAGTTTTTAAGAAGAATTTTTCCAGGTACTTACTTACAAAAACATCCTTTTAGCAGATAATTGAGAAAACGTAAAAACATTAAATAGAAGACAATTCTCTACAAAAAAGTAATTTGGCCAAGATGACATATCCAAAGGAGGCAACAGGCTGTTGCTCGTGTACGTGGCCTTTGTGATGGTAGCTTTAATAGGTAGACTTTATTTTTAATTTGCCTCAGCGTTTGCTTTTTACGTTGTAAAAAATGAAAAGAAAAGTTAATTATCTAAACACTGAAATGAACAGGAAAACAAAAACAAATTAAAACTTGAAGAAAAACATACAAATTCAATAAAAATTTACAAAAGAAAGTGTTTCAAATGCGGCATTTAGATTTAAAGGCCCAAGTGCGGTCAATAAAGGTGAATTATGGAAATTTAAACAACGCCATCCAATATCAGAACACTTCAAGGTCAAACAATTTGAAAGAAAAGAGTAAATGAAACAGAAATAACATTTAATTTCTCATCAATAGCAGGGTGTAAATATACACATGCAGACAACATGTTATAAAGAGATTATAATAGATTGTAAGTCTAACATGCGCCTGGGGATGTCCGTAGTACCAGGGGATACATGTTTTAAATAAGATTTTCTGTAATTTTATAAAAACACAGTACAACGTTACAATATATACATACATACATATTTAAATGATATATGTACCATATTTTCAAGTGGAATCTCTACTATCAGACAGTGTTGCGATAAGAAAGTCGTGGCAAAGTATAATTTATTTCGTATTTTTAATATGTTTTTTTTTTTCTTTTTTTGACTGACTCATTACTCAACGAATATTTGAGACTCATATTTCGACAACATTTTTATGAATATATTTTATGAAATTCTTTGATTTTAATACACTGTGTAATTGTTGGATATACATAATACAGATGATTACATAATTTTAGATACTTTAAAATACATTAAAATTTAGACTTTAATCCCAAGATATAAGATTTATTTTATTTCATTTTCGGAAGATTCTAAAACAATACATTTTAATGTCTTCCAATTTAATTAAATAAACATATAATTAAAGCCATAATGCAAACCAATGCACGATTCAATATTCAATAGGATTGCATTAGATCAAGTTTATTTTAATTTTATTTAAGCTTAAGAGACTATTCAAAAACTTCGCCAAATTTGTTGCTACGAAAATTGGTTGAAAATTTAAATGAGAGACTGACTATTTTAAAGTTATTAAAGTTGTATCAAATTTCGTCCGTATCCTATATCTAAATATCTGTAGAACTGTTGGAACTGTAGTCTCGGAAAATCTGCATGCAATTATCTGAACATCTCCGATTTAGTACCAATTCTAACCTTCATTTACATTCATCATTTTATTTTTAAAAATATTTTTAATAAACTTCTAAAATAATAAATACTTACAATTTATTATTAACTTGCAACAGAAGCAGAGAAAAGTGAAAAGAAAAAAGTATTCTTTTTGAAAAACTTATCTCAACATGTGTGTGTGAAAATGTTACATTGAAATGCTGTATGTAATAAAAATGAAATTTTCAATCTATTTTTAAATATTTACAAAAATATCATTAAGTTCTCTTATGTCCAATAAAATAGAAAATTGTGTAAATGGTATTCAGTTGATTTATGTTAGAATATAATCGTTTAAGAATTTAAAAGTACATACTTGTATAAAGGCATAATTAGTAAAAGTACATATGTATGTGTGTAGTTAGTATATGTATGTATATGTATATGAATGTTAAGCATTATTTTCAACAATTTAATTGTTCAATTAACTATGTATAGCAGCAGTTTAGTATTATGTCATCACTTATGTATTATTTATAAAATCTTTTAATACAATGTTGAGTAAATAAAATAATCTTAACATTGTTTTTATTTCAAATATTGTTGAAAGTATCTTCCTGTTTCGTATAAATATGTCATCACAGATAATTTAATTTTCATTCTAAATGATCAATAAATAAAATATTTATCAAATTGTTACATTGTTTATTTATTAACAACTTCTGATTTTTAATTGGACAGTTTTTAAATAAACATTTATGTGACTGTAAAAATTATGGCATTTTTAATGCAAATATTTTTATTACATCTGTGATACAAGCGTAAAGAATTAAACAATTGCGTCCAGAGCCTCTGTAAAGGCCTTTTAAATTCTTCTTCTAACTGTATCTCATTAATTTATTGAATATATAAATTAAAATTTATTTTTTTTTTGTCTTTTACTATACTTTTTAATAACAGATGATAATCATTTTGCAAAAGCTAATGTTCACCTTTTATATACTTTCTAACTAAGGGAGAAACAAAGAAAACAGTATTTTATTGTTATTAAATATTTCGTTATAATATATATTTATGGACTTCGTGTTGCATTTTTTACATAGTTTTCGGTTAAGAAAATTCACATAACATATCAACAATTTTGAGAGGCGTATAGTAACTTGAAATTTTTTACGTCAAGTTGAAACGGATCATGTAAACTAATAATAAAATGATCGAACAGTTGTGGTATTTCCTATTGTCCTCATATCTTCAGTTTCTAACGCAATCGCATGTATACAATCCGAAATACAAAATATTAAACTTAAAAGGAAAATTTGATTTTATTATGATCCATCGACATATTGTTTAAATTAAACAATTCAAATGTTTAAGTTTATTGACATCAACCGCAACAACAAGAACGACGTATTAAAATCTATAGTTATTCAATTCGTCATAAATGGCATAAAAATGACATGAAAACTAATTAAATAGGAATGAATATATTTAAGTATGTATTTATGATATTTCAAATACATTTGGCTTTGAAGTTCATTAAACTTGTATATCACATCGATTTATCCAATAGATTATTAATAACAATCAAAATAATAATATTTTTTATGTATGAAAATAAATAGAAATTCAGTCTAAACACCAAATAATATTTAACAACAAAAACAATATCATATCAAATCTGTTTTTTATTTTATCATTTTCAATTCATCCACACATATTGAAGGCTAGAATTTTATATAAAAAAAACAACAACTACAACAGTGTACTACACTGACATACACTGTTGCTATTGTTATTATTACTAGAGAAACGTGATCAGCGTAGAGAATGAAAATGCATGAATGGAAACGACTTACAGTTTAAGAGTTCAGTTGACAATTGAGCATACAACATACGAGCATACACACAAACATATGTACAATCACACCATGAAACATACAACCATAATAGCGGGTGGAGTGAGTGTGGGGCCGGGAGGAAAAAACAAATTAAAAGGCATGAAAAAGAATGAAAGCGAAAAAAATACTGGAAGCAATTCTCTGATATCAATTGATTCAATTAAAATTTTACAAAATTTTTTGATTTAATCTTCCATCGCTTGTTTATTTATTTTCGCTTCTGTTTTTATTTGTTCATTTCGTTTGTGTGTATTTTTCTATTTTAAATTTCATAAAGAGTAAAGTGGGTTTTGTTGTGATTTAATTTCTTCGTCAAAAAAAGTGTATAATTGGCGGTTCATATATCACAAGCTTTCTTGTAGTCACTGTGTATTTACAGAACCAAAAAACATGGAAAGTTTAAAACAATATTGATGCACTTTTAAACAGACTAAAAGCTATTGTGTATAGTGAGTATAAACACCTATGTCATGTTTATATTAGTATTAGTAAAAGTAATTAAACTCTAAGAGGTCTCAATTGAATTTCGGTCAAAGCTTAAAAACGTCGCATTTACTGTGTTTCTGGTCATAAAATCAACTGTTCAGGTGAGAGACAATCACAAGCAAAGATGAGTGGACGATGAATAATATGTTTCCTATTGATTGCTGCAAATGGCATATAACTTTAACTATCAGGAAACAAATCAACTGCCAAAACAAAATTGTCAACTAATTCTTTAGTTGTGGGCCTCTAGAATAAAGTTCATCATTGCTATTACAACCTTTAAATCTTATTTTACTCAATTTGGTTTCATTTTTCTATTCCATTCTTTTTTCTAATGCCAATGCTTTAATCCTACATTCTATAGCCAACTAAAGGTAAAAGAAATTGAACGTAGTTACTGCGCGAATTTGATTACATCTCGTGTAAACAATTTCTATTTTCACACACATAAATTAAGAATTTACAGTAAGGCAAAAGAATTCTATGATGGAATCGATAAATCTCAGGAATATAATTGTGATGTGTACTTTATTTCGTTCCAACTATCTATCGTTCTACAAAAATTGGAGAAAAAAAAACAATATTTACAAACTTCTAGCAAATCTGACCGTAAATTTCGTAATCAGCTGTCGCTGTCGAATTATTGAATTAATAATTTGTTTTTAACAAATTTCTCTAATATAAGTTATTTAACAAGGAGAACAAGCTAAATTGAGTGAAAATAAATAAAAAAGAAAATTGTTTTTAAAAACTGTTGCAAGAACAATTCAAATAACAAAAAAAAAAAGAACAAAGTTAATACGAGTAGAATAGCAGTAGCACCAGCACATTGTGTGGCATTTTATAACCTTGAAATTTTTATAAGGACATGGAAGTTTAATAACTTAAATAAACAAAAAACTTGCATGTCATTCTTGTTTTTATTCGTGATGTTAGCAACAGTACTAAACGACAATGTAAATGTGAAAACAACAACTTTATTTACAAGAACAGCAAAAGAAAAACGAACGCATTCAATTATTTGCACGCCATTCTGACCAAAACTAAAAATGTGAATCTCGCTTTCAAACGAAATTACGAACAAGTGTTAAGGACTCTAAACACCAAATGGCGTTTAAGGTTAGAAGCCAGAAAATTGTCGAAATACTGACCCCATTAATATGTTTCCAGGTTAAATACACACACATAATCATTTTTGGAACAGTGTTATAATAAATTTTGGCAATTGACATGAAACATGAAAATTATGACTAAAGAAACGTAATAAATCAACATTTTGTTAAGTATTTAAAACAAAATTTATTGTAATTATCCTTAAAGGATTGGTTAAGGAATGTTATTAGAATCCATAAATAATATATTATTATTATCGATTTTTGGTTCATTCTTTTGTATTTTTAAATCATAACTTATGGCACCAGATGATTCACATTTACATCTCCCTGGTCTTTTCACATAACAAAGGGAGTATAAAACGTAGAAAATTTAAACGCGCAGTTTTAAACAGATAAACGAACAAATCACTAAACAACTGAATAAGAGGAGGAAAATTAATATAATTTCCACATTCACCCACATTCACATTTTATATCCTTTTTAAGGAACTGCCCCCCTGGGTAATAAGAACGAATTCGAATAGAAAAGAAATTGGCAACAATAAAATGGGATACAGATAGGGGCGAAGGAAATAAACTCGTGGTTCAATATCACCACAAATTCATAACAATAAAAAGCTCTTACAACCACAATAACAAAAACATGATTACACATGATACGATTAAGGGAAACAGGATCACCGTATTTAAACAATTGCAATAAAAAATACAACAAAAAACACAAAAAGAGAAGAAAAAATAAAAACTAAATTGTCTACAATCTGTCTATCATTAAGAAACTGACCATAAAAAAACATTTGGAGGTTTTTGCACACAACTCTAGGGGATACTCACATACTTACGTACTTGGGTTTTAATTTTATTACTGCCTCTGTAGACATGAGTAGATATATAGGTATGTAAATACATACATACATGCATACATACATATGTGCTATTTTTATATTTGTATACAAAACAGAGATTTTACGACTTGCAATTACAATCAGGATTTTTTTATTTTGTTGATTTTCTTTGTGTCCTTTGGAAGCCATAAAGATATTTTTGATTAATTGGCTGTTCGACCTGATTTTTGTCAGCAATTTATTGTACAATTTGAAGGAATAGCTCAATTTGTATTGTTTCTTAAAAAAAAATTATTGTTGGGAAGAAACAAAAAATATTTGTCGTATATTAGATTGACTCGATTTAAATCAAAATCATATGATACCATGCATCATTATTACATACAATCCAGTCTAAATATGTTCACGAGTAAAGGAGTAAAGAATAAATTTGAAATATTGCTTAAATATAAAACGAAGTTAAATAATAATCTCCATGGTCATATACATACATACATACATACATACATACATACATACATACATAATTGATCATTACAACCCTTCTGCCAGGATTATAACCTAGCTTCTCACACCACTCATGTTGGGTGTATTGATTTTATACATGAGTGACGGGACCTACAGTTTTAAAATCGACTCCAAACGACAGATTTTTTGGAAACTTTTCATGGCAATTTTATTTACTTTCAGAGTTTTTGCCAGAAATCTGCTGAGCATAAGTCGCCGAAGAAATATTTTTTCATATTTTCAATTTGATGTCTGATCTTGGGTTTAAACCGACACTACCTATTAGAGTACGGCGACTTCTCTCATGGACATATACATTTGATTTAGCGACATAACGCTGAATGAATAATACCACTGTGAAGTCAACAGTTTGGTTAACTTTTCCACTTTTGTCAAATTTAGGGCCTAAGATCAGATCATTATCCAATAAATTTAAAATTTGTAAACAAAATTGCGTTCATTGTCGATGAAAGGTATTTGTTTCCTTTCACGTTCTGAACTTTAACAAGACGCACTAAATTAAAATACGTGACGGTGTCATGCATGCGTCAATTAGGCAATAAGAAAAGACGTGTGATGCATTTAAAATGAGGAAAACGAAGGAAAAACAAGCTTATTTGAACACCCAAAATTTCGAAAACAATGTACAATTAATATTTTCTAAAAGCGCAAAAAGGAAATGCAATAATTATTCCCGTTTTTTGAGTGAATTGTGTAAATATTCCTTAAGGAATACATTTTTTTCTAATCACCAACGAAATATTTGAAGTAAACATTTAAATATTTGTAAAACATTTGTTTTCTAATTTTCTTTAAAAGGCAACTATTAATTAATTATTGTCAATACTTGTAGCGTTTCGATATTGAATTCTCAATGTTTCGTTTAAATTTAATTGAAGTCCTACGTTGCCATTAACTTACTTTACGTGAGAGATTAATGGTTGTCATTTGATGGCACATGAAATGCGTTCAAATGCTTAAAATGTTTCATTCCATTGTAGTTTAAAAAAAAGCCTGAATGATTAGCACAAGTTTTATAATACATACATATTGTCATCGAAAATTCAAAAGTATGTACGTAACATCACTTTTTCTAATTTTACAGGAGAAGCAAAAAACGTTATAAAAAAAACGTTGCACATGTTGGTACGTCATTTTGAATTATTGATATAAAAACGTTATTTTTGGTCGCAAAAATCTAAAAATTGGTAGAGATATGTTAGACAACCTTACGAATCATAATCAATCAAAAACTCGATTTTGATTTTTTTTGATGATACGCACTTTAGGATTTTCGACGACGATATGTAATAATGAAAACTTCATTTCAATAAAGTGTGTTAAAATGACAAAAAAAATTCTACACACCTGATCGTATGATTAACAAAAAGAAACAAAAAACGCTTATACTTCCCATTGCAATCTTGAATTTAATTCATGTTTATAAAAATTAATTGTTTTATATTGTTTTGTTTCTTTTTTAACAATCGAAAGATATAAAATTTATTTTAATTACACTTTATTTCTTTCTCCTTCTCTTATTAGATTTTGTCAGAATTGCACACCAGGAGGCACGTGCTATAATTAGAGTACAACATAATAAAACGTACAGTTTGGACAGTAATTAAAAGGATGCATAAACAACAGCAACTTTAACCAAATCACATCGTTAGCCATGATACATTCACCCCAAAAAAAAAAAATAAATGCTCTTAGGCACTCACGTACGTTGGAGCGGCAGTAGTTGTAGCATACACCTACACAAACAATGGCCAATCAACGATTATTTAAGAATGAGCACAAGTTAAACATGTCATATGACAAATGCTGCAATAACAACAATGTTAAATATATAAATAAAAAAGGAATAACAATATAAAAAAAGTACAATTATTCTGTAAAAAAAAAAACAAATAAAACAGTAAAAAAAAACTAAAGAATAAAGTGTAAAACAATTGCAACGTTTTATTGACGTATCGATAAACCTGGTAATTGCTTCTGCAAATTTTCACAAATCCAGCAGGTTAATCGAAATGCGATACAGCGAAATATAAATAAACTCCCCCACATGAATAGTTTGAATGGTTTGTGCATAACATTTTAAACTATTAACGCTTGAATTAAACAAACAAAGAAGAATACAAAAAACACATCAACAAAACACATCATTCCATTCAATTTCCAATTAAAAATGTCAGAATTTCGTTTTTTCTCTTTTACGGATTATGAATTTTATAACAATCGCTCGCTGAGTTACTTTCAGCTGCCTATAGCGCCCTTTCAGCCCACCAAAAAAACTACAGCCGATGAAATATCGCATGAACTAAATGTACCCTACACGGTATTTGAAATACTAGTCGCCATTTGTGCAGTGATTGGAAATCTTATGGTCATTATTGTTTTTCAACGAGAACGTAAATTGAGACGACGTACTAACTATTATATCGTATCATTGGCCATTGCCGATTTTTTGGTGGGATCTCTCGGTGTACCGTTTGCAATATTGGCCTCTATCGGCTTACCTACAAATTTACATGCTTGCCTCTTCACGGTATCTCTACTGGTTGTCTTGTGTACAATATCGATATTCTGTTTGGTCGCTGTATCGGTAGATCGTTACTGGGCCATACTCTATCCCATGGCCTATTCGAGGAATGTTCGCACGAAAACGGCAATTGGTAAGTAAAAGTGAAAAAGAAATAAAAAAAAATAACTTTAAGAATAATTGGAGAAAATTTAAATGACAATACAATGTTGAATACATATTCATTTTAATTGAAAATTATCTGAAGTACATGTTTAGCAAGCGACACGGTTAGAGCTTATGATGGCATTCAAACCTAAAACATAATGAGCCTAAAGTTAAACGTCGTTTAATGAGAGCATTAATAATATTGTGCGGTGAATGTACGATAGATTGCATGTTTAAGAATATGAACAATTGCAAACGGGCGTTTAATGCTCCTCATGGTATAGTTTCATTATTAATTATCATTATCATCAGGATAATCATCATTATCGTTTATATTGTTAATTTTTACGAAATAGATTGAAAGATAAGAAATGACTCATTATTTCTAAATAGTCCTGACGTCGTTTTAATATTTGCCCGTCTTAAAAAATGACGTCCAAATTTCTCATATCATTCTGTTAAATTGTTTTCTTCTTCTTTTTTGACACGAAACATCATTTAGTTGATGATGCATGGAATTTATTTCAATAACGAAATTGCATAAAATAATTCAAATGTATTGGTATTACATACGTATGTATGTACATATGTATGTATATACCATACACTGAAAGAAAATTTAATCGCTCAACTAGATACTCCATTATAACTGTAAGAAATGGAAAAGTATTCTGAATGATAATACAAAAATAAAAAAAATTTTACAATTGATCAGGAAATTTTTATTTGAGATAATCTTACTTTTTTCTCGATACAGGGTTTTTTCTTATTTATTATATTTATTCATAGGTATTCCAATAATTAAGTGTTAATTTCAATAATATGTTCTTATAATAAATCTTATAATGCATAGTTTGCATCAGAGATCACCAACGAATCGTTTTTTCGCTACTCATAAACACTCATGAAATTTTGAATACAAGTGAGTAAACAATATTGAAATTTGAACTACGTACTCTGATTCATTCATACTCACTAAAACGTTGATTTATAAGTACAGGTTCCAATGAGTATGCGTACAACGTTAACATCAAACTCATATCATTCGAAATATGTTTGATTCATAAGCCAGCCTACTCATTCTGATTCATAACTTTAGATAAAAACTTATAATACTTTTAAATGATTCGAGTGAGTGACTCGAATCATTCATCAAAATTTCCAATCTTAGCTGTTGTTGTTGCATTTAGTAGTATTTTAGTGTTCATACGAGAATCATACTTATTTTGTGATTCTTGTATACGTTGAGTTATGGAGAGTCGAAATCAACAACATCATACGTGTTGTTAAGTATGAATATGATGAGTACTTCGAAATTTGAATATGAGTAGTGATTCCAAGATATTAAAATAAGTATGAATGTGTATAAGTATCAGAAATTATTAGTATGATTCGATTCTATTCATCTTGATGTCTGGTTAGCATATTGAAATTACTCAACAGATTTCGTCAGCTATGTACGTACACATATAAGTAATTAAATAACAAAGTAAGATTTTCAATTTGATAATACTTGTGATAGCACTACATATGATGAAGCACAATTTACAACGATGTATGCAACTGTACCCAGTCAAAAAGTTTTTTTAAGTGTACCTTCGTGTGTCCTGTACTTATATGTTACTGATGATGATGATGCACAACATGCATGAGTGAATGAATGCCAGAGCATTTGAGAGCTAAACAAATTTGTTGGATTTTTTGTTTTTTTGTTTTGTTGTTTTATTTAATTAAAACTGTTGTTATTTTTTATTGATGGGTGGTGGTCAAATTTATTCGTTATCCATCACATCATGTAAGGCATGTTGATTGTGTGGTCAGCAGTAGTGAAAGGGCTCGTTTACCCATTAAATTGCATTTGTTTATTGATGTTGTCTAAATACGAGTCAAGGATCCCTAAGATATGTATTATACAGTTTTAATAAATACAAGAAAGAGCCCGTACGTCGTAGTAATATCATTTACAATGTTTTAAAGAAATTTCCCTAAAGAGTAGATTACGAAGAAAATTAAGGAAAAAAATTAACACGTTTTAGTAGCTTAAATGGCTAACAAAAAATAAACATGTTTTATTTAATTTTAATCTCAAATTGAAACTAATATGTCTCCTTTAATTTCAGTCATAATCTCAATGTGTTGGGTTGCTGGCACCATTGTGGGTTTCTTGCCTCTATTTGGTTGGCATGCAGCTGTCGACGATAATCAGGCCTGTCTCTTTGTCGAGGTTATGGACTATAATTACTTGGTATTCTTGTATTTTGCCACCATTATAACGCCCGCCCTATTAATGCTGGCATTTTATGCCCACATCTATAAAGTGATTATTAAACAAGTGCGTCAAATTGTCACAATGAATCCTGTGGGAGACAGTAGTCGACGCTCGTCTGTTTCCCAAATTCAAATGGGTAATCCACCACGCTCCTTACATGGTGGCACCATGTTAAGAGTATTAGGAGCGGCCAGAAAGCGTGATGTTAAGGCCACTCAGAATTTATCCGTTATCGTATTGTTCTTTATGATCTGTTGGATTCCACTCTACACCATAAACTGCATTAAAGCATTTTGTCCAACATGCTCGATACATCCCAAGCTAACTTTGTTTTGTATAATACTCTCACATCTAAATTCTGCTGTTAATCCAGTATTGTATGCCTATCACTTGAAGGACTTTAGGTTGGCTTTAAAGAATCTAATTCTACGCGTGATGGGTGTAGAAATCGAGCAGACACTGGAAGCCCAGCATCGTTATTCACTGGCTTCACAGCATCGTTTGCAGTCGATGGATGTGGGTATGAGAAATCCCATGCAGACTCGAATCTATATTGGTAAGCTTTAACAAATGAGCAAATATTTATTCGAATAACTCATTCATTTGTTATTTTTCTAGATTCTCCCATTTGGTTGCGTCAACAACAACAATCTTTGAAAAATTCCCAACTGGTACCCAAATGTGGTGTGGTTACACCTTGTCTTAATAATATACACCAAACTGTAGCTGCTGTAGCTTCGGTCACAACAGACATCGAAAGAGAAATGTGGAATATAATGGAAGCGTCTAGTGGTGCTGAATTGGGAGAAGTCAATTACATATTTTCAGATGATAAACAATCGGCTGCTCCAACGCCTCCACCGAGACATAAACGCAAATCACACATCAAAAAGGAGGATTGCGAAAGTCCCTTCTCGTATGACAATTGCACTTACACACCCAGTCCCGATGAAAATGATTTCGAAGAAGTCTTCCTACCAAGTCGTTATCAAGAAAGTGGAGTGGATCATAATGCTCTGAAGCAATCTCTAATAGCTTGCGCCATGCGTGATAAATTACGTTCGGATATGCCTGATAATCCTTCTAGTACACCAGATTCACAAAGCGATTATGAAATACCAAAGAAAGATGACTCCTCATCGAATACACCAAATCATAAGATTAAGACACATACACACGCACACACACACAAACACAAACACACACACACACCGCCTCTATCGCCAAAACAATTGCAATTACTCAAATCTTTAGACAATCAAATGCCCACTCAAATATCCACCTCGAATGGATGTTTAAGCAATAATTCCATATTTATTGTAGATGGCGCTACGAATCCGCTGTCAACAGGACACAAACCCAAGTTTCGAAAATCTGCACAAGTTACGAAAGCATTAAATTCAAAATCGCTAACCCGTTCATGCTCATGCACCAGCGAATCAACGGCATCAACTTCACCCCAAAGGGATTTAAAACTTTCAATGCATTCCACCTGCACCAACAGCAGTAACTCATCCAATACTCAACTGAATACTTTCAAACAGAATCTTTCGCTAGCTTCCGCACATCAAGTACCAAATACTTTTAACAATAACAACAACAATCTCAACTATTATACGTTCCACTATCCATCTTCCCACTATCAACGCGCCCAGCATTATCATGAAAAATTTAGTCCTTTGAAAGCAATGAGCAATTTAATATTCCCTCCAATTGTTAAGCATTCCAGTCTATTTCAATTATTCCATCCCACCAGTACGGAATCAACGCAAACTTCCACAAAATTCACGAATAAACATCAAACGACTGATAGTTTAAAAACAAACAGCAACGGTCCAGACACTAAGCCGGATGTCAGTGCATCGGGTAGCACCTTGAATACAGAAATAAATGACTCCACATTGGCTCAATCCGGAACAGTAATTCCCATCAGTTCGGACAGTTGAGTTGACATGTCCATTGAAGTTTTAATTTAATACTCATTTTGTATGTAAAAGGACTTGCATGGAAAACAAACAAAAAAAAACAGTATCGAAATTAAAATAATTTTATTTAATTTTTTTATTTTGGTATTGTTTTGCTTTAATTTCATTCGATTATTATAGTAAATTATCCAAAGAAGGGAACTAGCAACGACGTAATCAATTCGAACAAAAGTTTAGAGTAACTTTATTGCAATTAATAGTAGAAAATATTTTCAAAAATATTTTTTATATTTATGATGTATTATTGTATACAACAACAATATTATAATATTTAATTAACTGTTAGATATGTATGTATGCATTTTTTTTTTATTAAAAAAAAATAATTTATTTAGTAAATATGTAAATGTATTATAAATATATGTATGTATGTATAAGTGTATGAAATGTCTGTTTACATGTATTTATTTTTATGTATTAAGAACAATTTTTCTAATAAAATTTTATTCTTCCCTTTGATATGAAAAACTAAAAATATATTTTTGAGTCTTAATAAATTATACATAATTTCTTTTTTTAATTATACATAAGAGTACTATACTATATATATGTAAGCATGCGTGTATACTATTAATTATTCATTATAAAAACAAAAACAATTACATGTCCATATGTAGTACATATGTATGTAAATTACAAAACGAAGTGCAAATTTTGATTAATAAAACAAACGAAAAGTTCATAACAACTAAATAAAAACAAAATGAATTAATAAAAAATAACAATCAACTAAAATATTATTAAAAACATTAAATAAGTTTTTATTTTATCATTGGAGAAAAGTTGACTACTGAAGGACAGCCTTAGTTCGAGCCTTAAGCTTCATAGCACCACATCAAATTTAATTGATAAAATTTATGAATGTGTTCGTAGTATCTATTTAGTTTGCTTAGCAACATATGAAAATTATGCTATTAGACTTCGTTCTGTAGTTGTTGTTTTAACCAAAATTGGTAATATTTTCTTTTTTCTTCTTCTAAATCTGGATATTTTATTTCCTCATTCGGGGATTTTTTCGCAAATGTTGTTTACAAGAAATTTATTCTCAAGGCAACACTGCTAATGATATCTGTATTGGAGGTAGTTAAAATTAAAAATATTTTGATATTCTTCATACCCACCTCACCCTAGTAGTTTTTACCAACACATTCACAAAAAAGTGAGTTTAATCCCTTAATTTAATGTGTGGCAATGTAAAATTGTCTTTAGATCAGAACGAGATCTGACGATCTTTATTTGTAATACAATGTAGTTAAATTCATATTAAGGACAAAAATTCATATTACATCTCTTATATCTATCACTTGATTGTCGGATACATTTTATAAGAAAATGTAAAATTATAAGACAACAAGTCTTTGTGAATATTCTCTTAATAAATCTTGAAATTCATTTAATTTTTAATTTATTTTCTACGGCAATATTTTCTTAATTTGTTTTTATTATACCACCATTAGTATCAGTAATCCATAAACCTATAACAAAATTGTCTGTTGGGTTAGAAGTCGATGCTATCAACTCTCAGTGAATGTTATTTTTGACACAAAAACAAAAGCGAGAGAAGAGATGTTGTTGTTGACTATCGACTGTCAAATAACTTTCACGTGTATTTGGATTGAATTTTTGAATCGTCTTTTTAATAAAAGATTTTGTATAAAAAGTAAATAAATAAACTATAAATTAATTTAAGATTATTAATATAAAATGTCTTCATCATTTTTTCTAAAGAAAGAACTGAAAAGTAACAAGAAAAGAAAGGTGAATTAAAATAAAATTAAATAAACGTTGAACAGCAACATTCATGGTCATGTTTTTATATCTTTAGTTTCAAGCTGGACAGAGTAAAGGTGCTGGCGCCAAAGGTAAAAATCAAGGCAATTCGGACGATCTTCCGGCAAAGAAAAGACCACAAATTGACGATGAAGAAATAGCCAGTGATGACGAATATGGAAGTGGTGTTGAAGGAGTCGATGGACCCAGATTGGTTTTTTCCTCCGATGAGGCAGAAGAGGAAACGCCACAAGATAAAAGACTACGTTTGGCTAAACAGTACCTGGAGGAGATTGAAAAACAGGAAGCGGATAAGGCAGAAGATCGCGCACTACATGACCAAGTGTCACACAGACTGCAAACAGAATATTTAGATAGTGTAGGCAAACTAAGGAGAAATATAGCCGCCTCCATAGACGGTTATGATTCTGAAAATCTGATACATTTGAAACATAAAAAACAACATTTGCCATTATGCTCACTGGCCCTATCTACAGACGGAGAACATCTGTTTACGGGTGCAAAAACACAATTCGTTTTAAAATGGAATTTAAAAACAAATCGTATTGAAGGTTCCTTTAATGTGCAGGAGCACAGTGAAGACGCAAATCAGGATATAAAACGGAGATCATGTGTGATTGCTTTGTGTTTATCTACAGATTTTCGCTTTTTAGCCTTAGCCGAAGGAGGCAATACAATACAAATTTGGTGCCCTAAGGAATTGAAACATTTAAAAACTTTTCATGGACACCGAGATATTGTAACTTCATTAGTATTCCGTAAAGATACACATGAGCTATATTCTGCATCACGCGATAGGTCTGTTAAAATTTGGTCTTTGGATGAAATGGCCTACATTGAAACTCTGTAAGTATAGAATGAATATGAGCTGTTACACAGAACCCTAAATGAAAGAGTTTTAATTTTAGATTTGGTCATCAGGCTTCTATTACGGGAATCGATGCATTGTCCCGTGAACGTGCTTTAACCTCAGGAGGTTCTGATTGTACTTTGAGAATTTGGAAAATAACGGAAGAGTCTCAACTTATTTACAATGGTCATCGTGATAGCATAGAAAGTGTTAAATTTATCAATGATGAAAACTTTATTTCATCTGGTACTGATGGGTAAGTACAGTAAATTCAAGCGACATTTTAGGCGTCGTCCGTTAAACTGACTAAGAATTCATTTTTTTTTTTGTTTTTTTTTTTTACTTGAATGTTATCAACTGTAAATTGAAGAAAATATTCCCTAAAACCTAGAAACATTTCTTTTTTATAACTTTTTCTTAATTTAGTTTAAAAAAAATGGCAGTTATCAGACATTATTTGCATGTGAAGAATCTGTAAAGGTTATTAGATTATTTAGTCAAATCAGAATAAGTTTATATGTACATATGCATATGTAGTTAATATAATTAAATAGTTCGTACCAGCACTTAATGCTTAATAGCCTCCGAAAATTAACTAATGCCCAATTTTATGTTTCTTTTTCGTAATAAATTACATTTTAATTCGTCCATATTTTGTGTTTTACAGGTCACTGTGCCTTTGGACAGCATTAAAGAAGAAACCTCTCTGCAGTGAATCATTAACACATGGTCTACAGGCCAATGGCGATGCGAATTGGATTACAGCCATAGCTTGTGTTGTTAATACCGATTTAGTTGCATCAGGTATGACAAACTTAAATTAAAATGAAACCGAAGAGCATTTAATAAATTATTCTGTATCTGTAGGTTCATGTGATGGTTACATTAGACTCTGGCAGTGTGCGGAAAACTACCGTAAACTAAAGTTAGTGCTTCAAATACCCGTTGAAGGATTTGTAAATAGTTTAGCTTTTAATTCAAACGGTACAAAACTGTACGCTGCAATAGGCCAAGAGCATAAGTGGGGTCGGTGGTGGCGTCTACCTCAAGCCAAAAATCAAGTGATTGTAATTGATTTGATCAAATCTTCTACGACAAATGAAGTAAAAGTAAATAAAACTAAATAAATAGTTAATAATAGTTAATATTGTTTTATTTTAAAACATATTGAGAAGTATCTACTCTAGTGTCTGCGCTATTATTCTTGCTAAAGAATATGAATGTATTTTTTTTTTTTTTTTAATTTTTCATGTAAACTTCCCGTTCATGTTTAAAATTAACTGAATTGACACGAATAACTTGTATAAAATAATTTGTTTTTATTTGTATGTGTTGCAAGAGCTTATCTGTAAGATCCATCGTTAGACATTTTAAGTTAAAAATAAAGATTAAATCCAATAATTTTTACAAAAAAAATAATCAGTTTTTAATTTATAAAGCAAGGACACGGAACATTGAAAGCATTCGTCTACGTATCAAGTTGACATCTACAAAATACTTAATTTTTACGAAATTATTGTATGTTCAACTGTATTTCACTTACAATTATCAAAGCACTGTTTGATCGAACCAAACTGCGTCATTATGGATTTTGGCATTTAAAATCTTAAAAAATACTTCACATATGAAACTATTGTATTCTATTTTGATGTGGTATTTAAAGATATTTTTCAATAACTTAGGATATTAAAATGTTTCGTCACCAACAACGTCAGCTATTGTGGCCACCAAACGTCTGGCATGCTCCACAGCACATGTGGCCGTAACTAGTCCCAAGTGAACACAATACAATTCATAGCATTTTATTTTGTTTGCAGGTGTTTTCGGAAAACACACTTCAGTCAGGAGATGGTAGTAGTCTCCGGCTAATAGTCCGGGTTCAAAACTAGGCTTGAACGCACTGGCGGAATGTTGTGAAGCATTAAAATGTTTTTGCAGGTCTATTGATTTCGAAGATCCCGTTGTCTGATCCTCGAACCACAAAAAGTAGGCATAATTAAATGACTTATCCTTCCACATAACAGATGAATTGCCTTTTTTTAAGTGTCTACGGGAAAATTCCAACATATCCGACAGTTTTTCGTTTGGTATAAGAGGTGTCGAGGACTTCAAGTCGGGAGAGATCATTAAGCCGGATGATCGATTAATATATACGAAATGTATTAGACCAGGAAAGTCTTCCAAATAAGCTTCGATTGAAATATTTCTGTCGGCTTTAACTACTAAAAACTCAGAGAATTCCAAAAGTTTCCCTTCGACCACAGAGGCCACCTCTGGCAACTGCTGAAAATTTATGGACGACGAATCACAACAGGACATCGTAAATAACTGACGTAGATCCTCCTGGAAAGAAGGAATATTCGATTCTATACGCACAATTAAATCTTTTTCATATGATTTGAGGAATTCGTTGTACATTTTCTTTAAATTTTCCCATTTGGACGAAAATTTTTTAAGACAAGTTTCCAAATCATCACCTTTTAATTTAGCTTTCTTAAGAGCATCGATTGACTGTCTGACGAAGCATTCCAAGGACTCGTAAGTTGGTTTCAAGGCTTCAGCATCTCCTTGCATTTGTATGGAAATTATTTTCTGCAAAACGAACATCGTATCATATAAACTGCACGCCACCGGCAGGGGAGCATACTCCACGATCTGTATGAGAACTATGCCCTTGTTTAGTTTATTCAAATGGGCTATACAGGGAACACATCCAGAATGAGGATCCTGACTAAGTCCTTGAAGAAAAATTGCCACAGTCTTATTTAAGCCTCTAGAATCCTTTTGCAAGGCTCTTACTAATACGGCCAAAAATAGTAAATCCGAAGGGCTTAGTGGCATGGCTGTTTTAGAAGAGTTGATGGCCACAAATTTGACACCGACAAACAGCAAAGCGTGACATCTTAAATGACCACTCTCTCTCAGGGAATCTAAAGCTCTATCTAAGCTTCCTTTCACGGCCCGCTTCAGTTCAGTATTGATCAATAGTCGTGGCAGTGCTTCGACTTGTAAAATCAAATCCTGATCCCAAATCTCTTCTTCATAACTTTCCATACACTTGGAAAATAGTTCTTCTTGCACATCACTAGCGAATAGGTTTGGCCCATGCAAGTGCTTTGCCAAGGCCATCAGAACACCCATCTGACGCTGTAGATATTCCAATTTGTTCTGGGCAATTTTCAAAAACTGAAAACCTAAAACTTCTCCAAATACCAGATTTAAGTCGTGCTCACATTGTATGGCTGCATAGCAGTTGTCGAACTGACAATGCATTATTTTCTGCGAATTAATAAGGGGACTAAATAACTGCAGCAATATGTTGTCGTCAATATGTTCCCTCTGTGGTGGTGGTCCATCTTTTGAGAAATCATCCAGCAACAATCCTTGAGCAACGGCCTTTTCATAAATGTGTTCCCGTAATCTTAAATTCAAATGTTGGTACACAACATCATTGGCACTATTAAACACAATCAAACCATTCATTTTGATAAAGAAAATATAGTTTTAACCAACCATCACAAAATTCTTTTAAAGTCGCTGATAACGTTGTACAGAAATTTTCTCGAGTATTTTTCTTTATGTGAACTACAGCGCATGAATGTTCTTTTTACGAAATCCAAACAGAACCAAAAAAAATGCATAGTGAAGAGAGTGAGAGCGGTGCAATTTGTAAACAAACAAAAAAAGAAAACACAGCTGTTAGGGAAGCGGTTTACAATTGACTCTATTGTGAATAGGGAAGTTTTAAGTCAATTTAATGTAAATGGTATTTTAAATTGGTAATAAAAAAATAAAAGCAATAAAAATTGTACTTATTTAACAATTAAAATAAAAATGGAAGGGGAACACGAAGATTCGTTTGATTTGGCATTAGCAACCATGGATTTGCCAACGGCAGCTAAAATTCCTAGAAAGAGTTCAGATACATTGAATGCAACCTCGAATAGTGGTGCATCATCTTCCAATGGTAACCTTAAAGCGGAGGAAAACAATATTAGTAAAACAAAGCCAGCAGTGAAATCAACGGCAGCAAATCCTCATTGTATACTTGTTCATCCCAAGCAAAGAGGCAATCCAATACTCAAGTCAATATTAAATGTGCCTTTGGAATTTCGCGATGACATTGTACCGGACTATGTTGTAGGAAGAACAAGTTGCGTTTTGTATTTGTCCCTAAAATATCACAACTTAAATCCAGACTATATTTGTCAGCGTCTCAAAGAATTAGGGAAACTGTATGAGTTGAGAGTGCTGTTAGTACAAGTGGACACTCCAGAGCCTCATAACGCTTTAAAAAGCCTTACGAGAATAAGTCTTTTGACCGATCTGACTTTAATGTTGGCCTGGAATGCCGAAGAGGCTGGAAAGATAATTGAGACTTACAAGTTATTTGAAAATAAAGGTCCCGACCTTATAATGGAGAGAGTGGAAGCTAATCCTCACCAAAAGGTAAGTGCCATCATAAATTCTAATACAAATCCATATAAAAATTGTTGTAATTCCTTTTCAGCTCGTCTCCGCTCTAACTCATATCAAACCAATAAATAAAACAGATTCTGCCACTCTTCTTCAAAACTTTGGCAACCTAGAAAATATTATCAACGCAAGTGAAGAACGCCTATCACAGGTTATAGGGCTGGGCCCACGAAAAGCCAAAAGACTCTATTGCACGCTACAAGAGCCATTTCTGGGAAAAGAGTAAATTATTGTTTAGTTTAATATTTATTGAAAATCTAATAAAGGGATAAAATATATAAATATGTTGGTTAGCATCAATTATCAATGTATTTCCAAATTTTAATGGTACCATCATCACTGCATGATAGCAATTGATTGGAATGGACTGGATTCCAAGAAACTTTATTAACGTCCTGTAAGTGGGCTTTGTCTTGTGATGTTGCCAGAGTAAAAACAGGCTCATTTTTGGTAGAAGTCTCCAAGTCTTCATTAAAAATTCTTATGGAGTCATCCCCACAAGCTGTAGCTATTAACCCAGTCAATTTACACCACGAGACATCGTAAATGGTACGAGAATGTTCTCCCGCAATAGTGCAGACACACTTCCATACTGTTTCATTGTCTGGTGTGGCTATTCCCTCAGGATTTCCAGGAGCATAAGCCCTCCATATTTTCATGCTACGATCGTCGCTTACCGAAACAAGTCTGTCGCCTTCACCATCAAAATCGATGGCCCAAACTGTACTTGAATGACCGGATAAAGTTGCAGTGCAGTCCCAATCATTGTCTAGAGTGTTTTCTGAATACATTTTTATAGTATTATCGTAAGAACACGATGCCAAAACTTCTTTTGTAGGATGCCAAATGACACGCTTAACATCTTGGGTGTGTGCATTTAAAACAGCAGCGCATTCAAATTCATCATCTCCAGTGACTTCCCAAATCCAAACAGATTTATCGCGAGAACACGTTGCCAGTAGTGAACCAGAATTTGACCAGCTAGCACTCTTGACTTCATTCTCATGACCTTCCAATGTGGCGTTGCATTCAAATTCACCTTCAAAATGACAAATATTTTTAAATCACTAACTTTTAACGTTTCTATCTACAAACCTGACGTTTTTGACCAAATCGCTGTGGTTGCATCAAAACTAGCCGATGCTAGATATTGACCACATTTCGACCAAGAAACTTCTCTAATTGTTCTTTTGTGGCCGTCCGATAGAATTGTTTTTGTCGACCAATTATTGCCTGATAAGGACCAAATGCGAATCGTTTTATCTTCGCCACATGAAGCAAAAGCATTTCCTTTTGGATGCCACGATACGCACCAAATGCGTCCCTTATGACCTTTCAGTGTTTGTTCGCATTGTAGTTTAGACATTTTTAGTTTTGGAATACCTTTTTAAAGTAAATAAATTTGAATCCAAGTTGGTGCTTTTACACTTTTTCGGTCTTATTTATTGCAGTTGTTTTTTTTTTTTTTGTGAAACAGCTGACAAAGCATGTGTGTTTATGATTCACAATAGCGTTGAATGAACAGTATTGCCAGAAGAATTGTTGGTGCCAATAATAATCTAACCACTTGGTCATTACAAAACTTGAGTCAGAATTACGACCTAGCTTTCACTCTATCTATGTTGTGTGTGTTAAGTGCTCGAGATATCTGAAATGGGTTAGAATCAGGAACCCACACCATCTTCGTCAATACAATACATACTTCTCTCTAAGGTGATTTTTTTAACGTTTCTTAGTAATAAAAATGAATTTGAAGTAAACAATATTTATTTCTTGAAACTTGTTTGGACTTAAAACTTTACATAAACACATACATAATTTTCCATTACAACTCTTGAGTAAGGATTGCGGCCTAGCTTCTCACACCCACCAAGTCGTGTGCCTTAATTTTATACTTGAGTGGCGGGACCTACAGTTTAACGTCGACTCCGAGCGACAGATTTTTGAGAAACTTTTTCAGGGCAGGTTTTTATTTACTCTCAGAGTCTTTGAAGTCGCCGAAGAAATATATTATTTTTTCATATTTCGTTTTGATGTCTGGCCTGGGGCTCGAACCCGGTCTTTACGTCTAATAAGCGAATCACTACCTACTAGACTACGACAACTTCACTTAAAACTTAAAATAATTAAATTTAATTATTAATATGTTTAAGCAATATTTTACAAGCGTATAATGTAAAAATGAAACTATTATATATCAGTATTTTTTACGTTACTTTTTACTTTTTCATTTGTGCAATTATTTTTATACAATTTATTAATTTAAATGAATTTGAAGGAAAGCTCTTTCATTACTTTTTTGAAGCTATATGTAGAAGAAAAAATGTTGGGGGTTTTTAGACTATTTCCATGACTGTATTTGACGACACTGATCTAACTAACTACTACGAAATTTATACTACATATTTAGCAAGCATTATATGAAGTAATAAATATTTCCACAGTGGAAAATTCCATAGGCAACTTATGCATAGAGGTCCCCTTGGCCATTATTAGGCTGAGTTTTTAGGAAAATTCTAGATATTGTCTAACGTGGACCTGCTCGATTGCTAGTTTGAGCTAGCCAAGTCTCAACCCATAGTAGACGAAACAGCTCAATCTGCTCCTTCAAGTTGACATCAATTGTGTCGTCTCTGTCCTCGCGGTGCATTGTCTAAGATAATGTATGCCTGCCGATTTTTGCGCAAGATGCGACTCGTAGGTGAAGGAAAAGACTGTCTGCAGAAACGTACGCGATTTTACGGAGAAATCCATTTTTGCTATCTCCGGCGTAAATGTTTGATTTAATGGGTCGTTGTCCGATTTATAAGTGGGTCTCGTTAGTTGAGGCAAGATGATTCTAATTCTAAAGATGATTGATAATGTCTAATTTTTTGATTATAAATGGAAGCACAATTTATCTAAGTTGTTTGTTAGTTTACACCTGCCACCTGTTCTAATCGCCGACTTCCTATATACGACACTGATTTTAGACGAAAATTACATTTCGAATTAGGCATGTGTTACTGTAAAAAAAAAAAAAAATTGAATAAATCAGCAAGAGTGTTTTGAAAAGCTCTGCTATAGGAAAACGCTGAAGCGAAGAGGAAATCTGAGGATATTTAATCAATTTATTTATATTTTACTAATTTAGGGCGAAGTAAGTGTTTCTCGCACCTAACCATCGATTGTATCTCCTACAGGTGGCTTTACTGTGGCAAGGATGACACACAATTATGATTCGTATTTACTATATGTCGACGTTGGCGTAGAGCCCTCTATTGTATTGCAAGGGTTTCCGTCCCGTAAGATTCCAGGAGTCCACCGTTTTATCCGTTCTACACTGAACGAATTTTACGATTTTCTCAGTAACCAACCTTTACCCGTTTGCATTGTAAACTGTATGAAATCCAGCCAGAGGATGCGCAAAAGAGGGACTTAGGAACATCTTGTAATGAATTATTCATTATATCATAATTGAATTAGTATTCTAACATACTTTTATTGTAATTGTAATGTTGTTGTTTGCCCCTTTTTCGAATATAATTATCGCGTACTTTATTCATTTTAATATTATACACAATTTATCGTCATTAATAGTTAATAAAAAATTCAGAACGCATTGAAAAAGACAAATTGTTATCGAAATAAAAACAAAATCAACACGTAAAAGATTCTGTCCCTAGCATTCATATGTCTGTATGTCCATACATATGTACGTCCATCGATAAACAGTTTGTTGAAAACACATACGCTCATTTCATACAAATTATTTTGACATAAAATTGTGTGCCGTTAGCCAGACAGTCGTTATCTGAAATGTATTCCGCATTTGATCGACATTTTATTCAAACCATCTTACAAGCCAGTAGATCAGCAGTAGCTAACATAAATGGCGAACTTTAAAATGGATATCATGTGTTATGATTGAATAAAAATTCTAAAAATAAATTTAAATTAAAGGCTCAGATTGGTATCGTAATCTTGAAAACCATCATTTACAGTATATGCATGTGACATAACATAAACACCGTTTGGATATACAAAATGACCCAAAGGCCAAGCTATGTATCGATCTATTCCACGATCCACACTAAACGTGTAGAAAAATTCCGAAAAATTTGTGAAAGGAATTTTAAATATAAATTTTAATTAATTTTAAAAAAGAAGAGAAAATGCTTTGGCACTTCTAATATGTACGAGATTAAAATAAATAAAAACTTTAGTCCGGTACTCATGCAAGACTAATTATTATTATTATATTTGTCGGAACTTTTTCCTAATCTCACGATGTTTAACATGTAAAACACAAATGTTTGATACTTCCTTTTTTTAAAAAAACTTCTTTCCCATATTCGCTGTACGGATGACAAAATATTTTTTATATATAAAGTTACCATTAAAGCTTTCCAAAAATATACTCGAAATGGTAAAATGACGTTTTAAATTATTTAATTATTTGACCAACTCAAACAGCTATAAATAAATACGAACAACTTTTTTTTTCGTACTTTGTTTTTAGAATGGCGATTATTTTACAACAACAAAATTAAACAAACAATCTCAATGTATGGGTGCGGTTGGAGTGTATTTGAAATTGCAACAAAGAACAGAATTCTTATGCAAATTTTATTAGAGAGGATTACATCATAAAATTCAGACAGTTGGTCAATTAAGAAATATTAAATCAAATATGTCGTCCTCAAAAACATTCCTTACAGAATAAGAAATGTTAAGAACTTGATAGATATCCGGTTTCTATTTAGTGTTTTATGTTTAACAGAAAATTTATCACAAAACTTTTATCATATAGGATCTATGGTAATGTGTGTAATGACACGCTAATTGTTTTAGCATGTTAAATAATTAATGTTTTTAAAACGTTATCGTAGTTGTATCTTAATATGTTAATAATAGAATAATTAAATTGTAAATATTTCTATGCATTCGTGATGTCAACAACATTAGCAATGACAACAACAATTGCCAGTCACCAATACATTGTCAGTCACCAAACATTGTCAAACCCACATAGACAAGTGACTTTTAAGCCAAAATAGAAATAAATACCATAAATTACTTGTATATCAGGCCAAACTAAGCCAAGCTAATGGCGCTCTCTCTCTCTGTCTCTTTCCCTGTATTTCTATTTCTCTTTTGTAAAGATCAAACAATATAAATTTGTGGTGGGCTAAATATTTTTGTTAGAGATCATAAAAGCCAAACGACAGTTCAGTAAAGAAAAAGCTTTTAAACAAATTGGACGTATCGCATTGCAAAAACCATTTGAAACGGTCACATAGTGTCGGTAAAACAGCGGCAGAAAAACAAATCCATTTGGCCCATAATATTTTTTAATAAATTGTTTGTACACACACACACTTATACATTCGCACGCAGTCCTACATACATAACTGTATTAAATAACGAAAATATCAATTTAAAGTGAACGCGTTTTACTCCAAATCGCATTGTAATAAAACCAGTAAACCATAAACAAAAATCACAACACCAACAATAAGAATTTGTAATAATAATAATAGCAACCACAACAACAACAATAACCTTTAGAAAACCATGAACAAAATCAAAAATATTTGTAACAATTTAATTGTCAACATCATTATCGTCATTTTAATGTGCAATTTTGTACTCTCGACACCCATGCTGTACAAGCGTAATCCGGACGATAAATACGAAAGAGGTTTGTTTGTTTGTTTATTGGTTTACTATTTACAATTTGTTCATTTATTTGTATGTCTTTTACTTTTTTTTGTTTTTGCTCAAATCGAATTTGTGTATGTTGTTTCTTTTTTATATTGATTATTATTGTTTTTCTTCTTTTGTTATACAGTATATGCTGATTATACATATGTATGTATGTATACGTTTATCACATAATACTTACTTATATAATTTCTAGTAATTTCAAGATAAGAAAAGTTTTAAACCCTAAAGCGGTTTCAAATCGAAATTACAGAAAAACACCATTTTTGGAAATAAAAGGAAAAAAAACAGCATTTTATATGACAACTGCTATAATCATATACTAAGTATGATTTGATCAAACAATTTTTTTTTTGTAACGAAATCTCCGCTGTGTGTTAAAGAAGAAAATCGTCCCAGCGATAAACCAATTGGAAAATTGTCGATTTCAAATGACTGATCCGATTTTATTAGTCATCACAGTATTGAAATTTACGTAGCCAAAACCTTGATGTTAATCGATCAGATATTCAAGAATTAAGTGATTTAATTTTTGTTCTGGAAATATCGAAACGCTCAAAATTTTTATACTCTCATGTACTCTTTAGTTTTAGAAAATGTTCTGTATTTGTTTCTCTCAGATTCTCTCAAATGACTCTAAAAACACGTTGTTCTAAGAACGTCTGATTAACCAAGTCAAGATCATTAGAAAAATAATAAATAAAATTTGTTTTACGATCGTTCTTTCAGCACATCTTGATTTCTCATATCATAACATATCATGGCAATTGTGGTTCATAAACAAATTTAACTGACAGACCTAATGCAAAGCTTTCTAACCGTAAGAATCAAACAAACACTGTTGTACGAGTATGTTTGAAACTTCAATATAATTTCGACATAAGTGTATTAAACTATGTTTAATGCACTTAACAAATGTATCTCGATTATATGTGTGCAAGTATGTAATGAGGATACAAGCAAATATTATTGTTAAGGAATGCTTATGTTTTCAGTAAATTTTATCTCATGTCCTATCTTTAATTTTTAGACTTAGTGCCAGTATCTTCGACTGTTATACCACTAACAGTTCTCGAAGTCAGTTATGGTTTAGGCGGTAAACCTAGCGAAGAATACAAAGAAGCCTATTTAAAGAAATTACGTAAGAAAGTCCAACACGAAAATAGCGACGATGGAATTGAAGAAAATCCCGACACATTAATAACCAGTAAGTACAAAATTACAACAATAATAACAACAAAACATCAGCAAATAAAGTGTATTAAAAAAAACAACAACATAAAGTTTAAATAAAAAATTAATAAATAATACTTGACTTACATAATGCCGAAATGGGATCTGTAATTAAAAAAAAAAAAAAAAACAATGAGACAAATATTAAAATTAATAAATAATAAATATTGATTTAGAGACAATCCATCACAAAATAATTTTTATGAACACTTTTGCAACTTACATTGTGGTCACGTTAATTCAAAAGAACTCTTTTACCAAATGATGTAAGATAATTTAATTTCTTATCTTATTTCGGCTGTAGATTAAACTGAACACTATCACTTACTTTTAATGCGTCTAATATTCATAAAAAATAATTCATTCAGTTATAATGAATCAAAGCGTTTAATATAATTAAATTAAATATCATCATTTTATCCATTAGAGTACACAAATGAAACAAAATATAAAAATATAATAATTTTGTGTTTTCATTGATCAAAGTTCATTAGCATTTTTACCAAATTGATGATCATTCAGGGGACAGAGACAATCGACTTTGGACGGCAGCCCACGAGACTACACAACTTACGACCTACACAAACATCATTTCTATTGCTATTTTAAAGAAACAAACAGAAAAATAACATTTAAGACCTGAAAAATGAATAACGAAAAATTATTGTTGGTAATACCAAACGTTTGTTATGTCCTAATATTGGAACATAAAATTGTTTTTTGTGACCAATAAAATAATATACAATGAAATGGAGTTGAAGTTTTATAAAAGTTATAATTGAAATTGATATTTTATAAAACTTCATTAAAATTTGAATTAAATTTGAATTGTTAATCCATACTTTTACACATGTATAGTACATTTAGTTTTTTCCTTCTCCTGTAAACTAACCAAAAATCGAGTTGGGCCTTTCTAATATTAAGCCATCGATATACAAATAACGCATTGTGTTTGTTTCAATAAAGATTAAAAACATGAAATAAAATACGAGATTTTACACTATGGCCAAGAACTTGTACAATTTCGATCTAATTTTTGAGGAGTCTTCTCATCTTCTTCTCAACAATCAAGATGACTTTTTGTCTTAAAGTTAAATTCTAATGATTTGTACGCTAAAACAATTGTAGAATCATTAAGAGTTTGAATATTCATTCATATCATATACTATCAAAATTTGATCAAATATAAAAATTTGATCAAAATACAAATACGTGTATTATTTTTTTTTATGTTTTTAAATTCAATTGATATATTCTTTGGTTAATATTGTTATTTCTCTCAAATTCATTTCAGTTAAAAAGAAGCACAATGACGCCAACGAAAAGGCCAAAGTCAAGGGCATCGTAACAGCATCAAAAACTTCTGAATCGAACAATTGAGTTTACAGTGGCTTAAAAATTCGTATGAAATCTTGAGAAAAAATTTTTAATCACAAATTATGTCATAAATAAACTATAGACGTACCATTAATTTTTGTTTTCCACTTATTTTATAATGCAACAAACACACATACACTTTAATGATGTTCTCATTATTTATTGTATTCTTATTAAATACTTACATACATAAATTATTAAATCTAGGAAAATCACTATTGAAAATATAATTTTATGCCTGATTGATTATGCAAATGATTGTGTGTGTAATTTGCATTTATTGTATTCGTAACGTAGAAAATTTAGCAAACAGGAAAAAAATTCGTACCAGTTAATCTTTTTTGTGTATTTAATGAGTTTTTTAATTAAAAAAAAATAACTTTTATAAATTCTTAAATATTTACAATGTATTTCCTTTGAAATTGGTGAATTTATTCATTTCGATGATTTACCATTTTTCGATTCGATTTTTTCTTGTTCATATTTCACGCACCGTTCTCGATAAAAATTTAATTTGACCTCGTTTTGATTTCCTTTTTTTTTTCTTTTTTTAACACTTTTCATTGATTAGTCGAGACCATTTTTGTTTTTGCTGTTATAAAGAGTACTCATTGGATAAATACTATGTATTATTTTTACTTTTTTTAATCTTTTAATTTAATTTCCTTGTGGGTGTTAATGTTGGCTGCACAACTACAGTACAAAAAAGGAAAAAAATATGATATCATCAGCAAAAAAAAAAAAAAGAAAAAATGTTTGAAGTGAATCTATTGTTTTTGATTACGAATCAGACTTTTATTTTTTTTTTTTTTTTTGTTTCATTCTGTTCACGACAAAATTCGTTTGAAAGAAGAATGAAAAACTTTAACGATAAGCAATAAAAGAGAAAATAGTAAAACAATATTTGTACGGCGAAATACAAATAAATAATAAATAAAAAAAGAAAACTATGATTAATCAATAGAACTAAAGGAATAATTAAATAAATAAATTGTGATATCTTTTGTATGTACGTACATATATTTATATACATATTCAAATTATATACGATATATTCTTTATTTTTGCCGTAATTGAACAATTAAAATAATTCAAAAGTAGCCAATTGATAGGTAAAAATTCATCTTTAAATAAGGACACGATTTAAAACATTGTGACTTTCACTATTAGAGTTCGTAATTTAATAGAATTATTTTCTTCCCACCTGGCCCATGGGACATTTTCGACGCTGACTTGCACAGGAACGTAAAAGTTAAAACGATCGAAGATATCAAAAGTAACATACATTTTACTTAACAGATTCAGAGTAAATTCAAAAAGCTACGGATATAAAAGAAAAACTTTTCCTGTTCATATCTCTTCCTTTTAATTCCATCCTCAAACGTTTTAATTGCACTTGTATATGCTAAACTCATGTTTACATTTTCGACAGTTTATGTGTTTAGTTGTATTGGCAAACAAACATGTTATTGTGTGCGTGTTTAACTTAACGAATATCCAATATTGTCCGAACAATTGTTTACACAGCAAACAAATGGCAGACAGTAAACATCAACAACAAATAAAAGAAATGTACCAAAACAACTTTATCCCGATATAATGACACTTTAAACAATAACAGAAACAACAACTACTATATCGAATAATATAAAGAATTATACAAACAACTACTAAAACTGAATAGCAATACAAACAAACAAACAATTTATATTTTAAAACAGTATGTTTAATGCAAACACTTAAACAACTATCGTTCACACAACACACACTCCCATATATATGTACATATATACACGCACAGTAACAAATAGTCACCTTTAAGGTCACGCACACACCTTAAAAACAAACTACTTTAACGTGATTATTTTATCAAAATAATTTTTCGTGGTATCCGATACACAAAATACAATACTACCACACTCTACGGGATTACAAACATATGTAACTATTTGCTATTTCCGTTAGGAGTATGTTATTTAAGTATGTGGAAGACGGTGAATCAAATGAGCCTGCATAAATAATGCGTAAGTGTATGTGTGTTACAGAACGCACATACTACATACATAAGTGTAAATTTGTGGTGTCGGTGCTCAAATCAGAACGCTTAATAAATTTATTTCCAAAATTTGTGCCTGAATTCAAAATCAAATTTGACCACTCACTTGTATTCATTTCATTTTTTGCTTACATACATATGTGCATATGTACTTGTGTGAACTCTTATGAAGCATTAAATGGCCTATTACACTGACTATGAGTTTAAAATAAAAAAATGTTATTTCTGAATCAAATATAATGAAAAATTTAAATGAAAAGTTAACAATTTAAGCGTCGTTTGAGATTATGTAGATGCAATATCAGAATGAAAAATTCCTCGCCGATGAGTAAAGTTGCGGTTAATACAATTCTATTTGATAGCCACATGAGGTTAAATCGAAGATTTATTCAAGAATTCGATCGCTTTATCACATCGCACTTGTTCCACTTTATTATTTAGACATTTTTCTTTTCTTTTTAGTCTTATTCAAGCATAAGTTGGAAGTGGAGAACTACTTAAATATTGCGAACACTTAGCCTATCTGAAGATATCAAATTGTCGAACCACGATGTCGCAATTAGAAGCATAAATATTCTAACACAATATTTTATATTCATATAAATATTAGAACTAGTGTAGTGTAGTTAGTTACGCGATACTAATTATAATGACTCCATACTACTATACATCGATCTAATTGTTGTCCGAGATATTTCTTGTGGCCTATTAAGAACCAACAAGAGATCCAAAAACCAATTCCAATTACAGTCATTTTAAATTGTAAATCTTTTATTTTTCTTGTTGTGAAAAATGATCATTGAACGCACATTTGACTGTAATATTTGTATTGAAATCCAAAGACAACGGTTTTCAAGAAAACTGCTACAATCTGTTTTAAGAACCAAAATGGAAAAAGTATGTACACGTGCAGCAGGGGAACATGGACATGGCATCTTAGTTCTATAAAATATAACACATACATATGCGTTTATAGTAAACAATTACGAAACGTATGTGGAAAATATTTTTTCAATAAAACGTTTAAAAATACACGTGTATGTTTGCTGCGTGTATATATGTATGTATTAACATGTATAAAATGTTAAAAAAATTCACAAGCTTAGAAACACGGAAAAACGCCAGTACTAGCAAGACAAACAATGCAAATAATATTAACAAATACTTGCGCTATAAAAATAAGACAAACAAAAGCAATAAAAGCAACAATAGAAGAATTCAAGTATTTGAAAAAAAACAAGAAAAAACAAAACAAACGGGGAGAAAAAAACGACAAACTTAAATAAATAACTGCAATAAACTTGGCTGAATGACATTTCCTGTTAACGTACAAATGAAATGATACGAAATTTCGAAAACGGACAGGAAACTGAAAAGAGAAAGACAAAATTATTTGGAGCAGTCACAACAATTTACGAAAGTAAATTTAACACAACAAAAGAAATTGAAGACAGACGAAGACTTAAACAACGATGATGTTGGAAATTGTTAACGATTGTATTGGAATGGATGACAACGGAGTTGAAAATGAAAATAGCAGACGAAAAACAGTTTCCCACAGTCACTTTCATTCAATTGCTACTACTATTGTATTATTGTTGCTGCTATTTGCGCCACTATTCGGTCTATGTACATATGTATGTATATATGTTGTTTTATGTTTACGTGTAATAAGATGTATGCTGCTCGAACGTTAAAGCATACGTTTTTATCTACATATGTATGTAGTTGTAACATAAAGTAACGAGATATGATTGACACGAAACGGATGTGTCAATAAAAATAAAATATTTTCCTTGTAACAAAAAAAAACACTTTTTTTTTAACGGTACAACACACTAGTTTGTATTGTATTGTGCAAACTACAAAAACAAAAATAGATAATAATAAAATACCTTTAACAAAATCAAATACGAAGGAAAGGGAAGGAAACGCACATACATGTGTATTAAATAATGTGTAACATAACGTTGGTACATTCTCGAGAATCGCGGATACAAATGAAATTTATTGAAATTTTTATTATAAAAGGTAACGTATACGCGCGATGTACCTTTACTTATGCCGATTATTGCCTTACGTCGCGTTATATTTTATTTCGATAGACGTATGTATGTATCTACATACATATATATATATGTATGATATGCAATTTAGTATTGTTCATTATATTATTTATATCGGCCCACAAGCCACCTAAAGCAAATTACTATTGTACTTATCTAGACCGCTGCCTAATTAAAGCGCTGGTCTACAAACACGAGCAGTTAAAGTACGAAATTGAAAAAGTTCTTTTAGACCAATGAAGATTCCACATTTTTGATAATATTATTAGCGGATACTTATACTATATACAATTTATTTGAAAATTAAATCGTTTTTCCATTCTTAATATTTAATGTTCATTCTCAGCTAATTTCCTGTCAATTATACTGTGACAGCTATTGGTAATATAATTGCCTTAAATCACGTCAACATTATTCACTAATTAGTTTTATAAATTTAAAATAATTCAAATATTTAAAATTTTGGGTTATTTCGTTTTTTGGCATTACTGCTGCTGATTTTGTTATTGTTGTAATTTTATTAATAGCAGGATTTCCATGATACTCTCGAATAAGAACAATACGACGAATTGATTGAAAATCTCATAATTACCTGTGTGCATTATAATAAATATCATTATGTAATAGCACTTCCGAAAATACAAATACATACACTCTGATGCACAGGAATAACGATGGCTTCAACACTTGCATGACTGCACACCTATAAATAAGTCTAAGCACTTAACGATATGTACTATATTGTATCAACATCTGTACCATGCATGTAATCTCTCTCTCCCTTTCTCAAACCCTTTCTCTCTTTCGCACTCACAAAAAGTTCAATACTAACAAGTCACTCATTTAACACTTTATTACAATCGAAAAACCCTTAAAAGTACAATAAAAACAACAACTAACAACTGAAAGTTTATACATATGTTGTTTATATTTTGTAGAAAAAGGTAAACATTTATGGTCGTCTTAGTGTGAGCAAAACGTGCGAGAAAAGTACTAGGTTATGTCGAAAATGACAGATGAGATTGTCGGAAAATCTAAATTACACACAAACTCAAAAAAAAAAGGTGTATCACAGATTGTCGTAAGCAGGGGATCTGAATATTGAGAGAATAATATTTCACAACGTTAGTTCAGCATGCTTAAAATGCTTATAGGATGTCATCTAGAGATGTTAAACTGTCAATAATTCATTAATAAAACATTCGTATCGATGATAATCCTTTGAATTATTTATGAAACAACACAATTTATGGCAATTCCAGAAGAATTTCTGTATTGATATATCTTGTATTGTATTATTTATGAAATTTATGGTTTAAGTTTATTAAATGTTATTAATTAACAGTATTGGGCAGAAAGTTTCATAACAACGAATCGGGTTTTTTTCTCAATTCTTTTTCCCTTTGTCTAAAACTCAAATATCGTAATTGTATAAAGTTTGATGCTTTTCATGAATAAAAAAAGCCCAAGTCCTTTAAATTACTCATTACTTTGAATTTCTGTTAAAAAATTTAGGCTTAAAACAATCGTTTTATTCCATCTTTCTGAATTAAATTTACATTTGTCTTACGATTAAAATATATAAAAAGTAAAAACGAATATCATACAAGTTCTTCAAGAGTTCAACACAATTTCCAGCAGTAAAGAAAACAAGAAATATTTTGTTGTGCTTTTTTCTTTGCAAATATTTACTATTTTACATGCTCCCTTTTGAAATATTTCTTTAATCTTGTCGATGTTTTTGTTTTATTCATTTATCCTAAATATGGTTTTTAGCCTTAAGGCTAAAATCGTACTTAAACAGCAACAACATCGACTGCTATATCATCTCTAACATCAACACAACAAACAAAATTTGACACAATATTCAGAGAAGAGCACAAGTACGTTTAAGTATGACTAACATGTACTCTTAAAGTCTGAGTGTGAAAATGAATATTTTTTTGTGTTAGTATATGTATGCGTGTGGGAATGTACATATGTGTACGTATGTCAAATTGTGTTAAAGTTAAGACTTCAGAAAACCTTTAATCTTTTAAAAACGGCCTCAATGTGTTGTGTTCAGTCAGCGCAAGCATAAGAGGAAAAATAACAGAAGGAACTTTTGTAGCAGTAGCTGTAGTAGCATGAAATACATTAATTTTTGCATTTTCTTATGCTGAAGAAGAGCGAAAACAATAAAAAGATCTCAAGCCATCGACAGGAACACATTCAAACACACACACACACAAACAAACAAATATGTCACATTAAGAGAACTCTACGCATATTTTCATATAAAACAAAAATTTTTCACATACATGCATACAAATATATTCATATACGAATAGTCTTATTTACTTACAATCAACCACCCACGCATGGCAAAGTTTTTTACTCATTTTTGTTGGGTTTTTTTGTACATGCTTTTTTTTTAGTAAAGAGACACAACTAACAACTATCACATAAACAAGGAAAATACATGCAGTAATTGAAGGACTGTAGAGAGAATATCTCCGTATACAACCCAACAAGCAACAAAAAAACCTCCGTATACGCAGAGAAACACATACACAAACATAGGAAGTGATACTAATAACAACAAACTTCTCATAGCTCTCTCAATATTATTACAACTGAATATGTATGGGTACGGGTATGCATATGAATATAAGATGTCGCAATAAACAAAGCAAAAAAACGCTTATTTGACAGAAACAGAGAAAATAAATGACAAAGGAATGTGAATTCACATGGATTCTAAAATTATGAAGAAGATCCTGTTCGGTACTTGTGTGTCTGCGGCTCTACACTATGTTTGCCAAACCATTATACCACCAAAGATTGAACCTGCAGTTGGCTATAAATGCTGGTGTTATGGCCTACAATCTTTAAATACTTTAAATTTAAAGATTAAAATCTTAAAAATATTATTCACTTTAATCAATTCACTTTATTGTGTTGTTTTTCTTTTCTTTACTTTCCTGTATTTTGTCTCTCTCTCTCTCTCTCTCTCTTTGTCTCTCTATTTATGCTTAACAACTACAAAAAAAGATGAGAAGATATTGAATTTAAGAAATTAACTAAATATTAAAAAACTTATTAAATTTTAGATAAAATCGAATTGTTGGCGACTAAATCATATATTTTACTATATATTATATATTTTACTTATTCTACTATGAAATACAAATATTCAAAATATATTCATATATGTACATTTTTTCTTATGTAATAGTTTATCAGATATATGATGTTTGTATTTATTTCTGTCTAAGAATTCATATAAAAATACAGTCCATTTATTTCCCTAACCCGAAATGTTCATATGTGTGTCAAAGTGGTTCATGCTAGATTCTAGCTGTAATAGTTTTTCATGTACACGAACTTTTGTATCATATATGTATATATAGGAGGGTCTCGCTCTTATTGCTAGTCCGGCAATTTTTTCACAAATTATTCATATGGATTTCAGTGTTGCCCGTGTACAATTTGATGATTTTATCTATAATGATTTCCGAGATATAAGAAGTTTAAAATTTCATTCATATGGGAAGTACCACGCTCCTTTTCCTAGTCAGCCCATTTTTGTGTAAAATATTCATATTGATACTAAAGTGGATTCGACAAAATTTTCGGACTCTAACTGTTACATTTTCTTAGATATAATAATTTAATATTTTTCATAAGGGAGCTGACCCGCCCACTATAGTCAATCCGCCCATTTTGTTCATATATACGTCGAAGTCGTCCATACAAAATTTAAGGACTCTAGCTGTTGCAGTTTATGAGGTATGCGACATTAAATACTTATTGGATATTTTTATTTTAAAATAAAAAGTAGGCTATAGTTCCTTCCAGACATACAGGAAAGTGCTGTTAAAATTTCAAGAAAATCGGTCCAGACGTTTAGCCGTCTATAGACTTCAAACAAACAAATCCACAAACAAATAAACACACATTCATTTCTGTATATATAGATGTAAAATTCATTAAAAAAAATTACATATGTGACGTATGAGTGATATCTAATTTCATTAAGTTTCATACGGCAAAAAATCATAGATTTTTTATTGCATACTTGTCAGGGTAACTATTCTAGTAGATGTATTATGATGTGTATGAGTAATATATTTCAAATGCAATTAAATATTAAGTATGTAGTATATGTGGGCGTGGCACCTCGCTCATTTGAAATTTCAACATAAAAAAATAGCCTGTAACTCTTTCCAGACACACAGGAAGATACTGCGAAAATTTCAAGAAAATCGGTTCAGCCGTTTAATCGTCTATAAAGTTCAAAAATGCAAACATTCATTTTTATATATATATTAAAATTTATATATATATTATATGTATTAAAAATTTATTTTTAGTGTAATTGATTATTTAAGTTTTAAAGGAATAAAAAGATTTTATGATTTGTAAAGATTTCGATTTCATCTATTTAAGTACCTTGAGAAGTTTTACGGATGCTAAAATAGATATTTTCTAATATCGAGAGATGAGAGATTGCTTAGGTTCTAAGCTGTTCAAAGCAAAGAACTGAACTGAAGCAATAAGACAGATTTAAAAGCAAATTTATATTCAATACACGCTCTTAATATTGCTAATACTATACCAACGTTGAATAAAATCAATGTCGTATTATGATTATCGACTATTCAATGTGGCATATGAATTCAATCATAATATGGTATGATTTGATATAATTACATTATAATCCCGACATATAAAGTCTATTTACACATTTATTTTAAAACACTCATAATGAATGAATGAATGAATATTTGAATAAGTTCTTCCGCTTTCTTTATTTTAACCAAAAAAATTGTTTTAAATACAAAACAAAAATGATATTATGCTCATCATCATTTTCTCAATATAAAAATATTAAATTATTATTTGATTTTTAATTTTAATTATTGCTCTCCAGAACATACAGTCAGACCAGAATAAATTGCCAAAAGTATTCTCTACCACACTTGTGTGTAGGGTATAAATAGAAATGGCAACAGTAAAACCACAGCTCGACGGCATCAAAGCACATACATATGCACGTACGTACACACATATGTAGAAGAAACGCCATTCGTTTGTATCTCTTTTTAAAATGCATGCAAAAATGTCACATTTTTCCTTCGATCTGTCACTCCATGTTTGTGTGAGCGTGAATGAGTGCTTGTGGGATTTACTCTACCTAAAATTTTTACTCAGAAGGGAAATGAAATAAAATCGCATAAATGTACAGCGAATAAAACTAAAGTATTTTTAAGATTTTGCGTGCGGAATTATTTAATTTGCGTATGTATGTTCCGGTCGGTCGTATGGAGACATCTGGCAGAACATGTTTTTAATGTTTTCAGCATGTTAGTTAGTACAGATTAAAGTTGTTATTGGAATTATAACTCAATCTCAATTCGCGCACTATGGGCAAACTAAGCATAAATGTTTTCGTGTCTGGATTTAAATAATAATATAATTGTTCTTGAGTTTCCAGTTGGAAAATGAAGTCAAGTATTGTCGTACGTCGGTTCACCTTTGAAAGTTGATGTGATTTATGTACATATAACTCAATAAAGACAGAAGAAATATATTTAATGATTTTCAATGAGTACGTCAATAATTATTCAAAGTTTTAACATGAATAAATTACTGAACAGGTCGATCTATTTCTAACTTTCTCAAAGAAGGTGTAATTTCTGCTTTAATTTTATTTTTGCCTTAACCAAAATCCTCATTAACTCTATTAATTATATCAACTTTTCCTGAAGAATGAAACAATGAAACAAACATTAACTTGTTTAACATTGTTTCGTATACAGAATTTTGGGTTCATAGTTACAATAAATTGAATTTTATTGTGCTTTACTGTATGGTGTATGAGTAAACGATTATATTGAAGTGATGATTCAATTAATTAATATTTTCGCCAGCCATTCAATCAAGCAGTGAGATAGTCTTCTGTCTCTCTGTTAACCAGCAAATGGTAGTGGCAAATGGCAAGTCGTTCGTCAACATAAATGTCGAAAGCAAAGCGAAAGACTGATGCTGTGGCTGTACGCCTTTGGTACTTTGATAAATCAAATGAAAATTCCTAATCAAACGTAATTTGTTTATAAATGAAACACAAAATGTTATTCAATCAATTTTACTGCATTATTTACCGTTTTGCCACCATTTTGTTCTGTCTTGACATCTTTTGCTTACAGACTGAAACTTATTGGATCAAATATTCGGTCTTCCTAAAGGGAATACCAAACTTTGACACTTGATAACGGCCACCTGTCAAGTTAGCTCTAGAGTCACTGACAATTGACCATAATTTTCATGGAAAAATCATTTTCAGTGATGAGGCCTATTTCTGGATAAATACTACTATAATATTCACGTGTAGATGATGTTTTATTTAAATTTAAAGATAGGAAGCGCTTAATAAAAGAGCCGATAAAATAACAAATTGTATACAAATATTTTTCAAATCTGTGTCTGTTTTGATACATTAAGGAGAAATAATTTTTCTCAAATGTGTATACATATGTAAGTATGTATGTACAGCATATCTATGTTTCAATAATATTTATCCACAAGAATAACAACGAAATCGACAGCGCCATCAAATTAAAAAAGAAACAAAAAAACTTGGAATATGATGGATACAAGACAAGTTCTTCACACCCTCATCAAAACACGTGTAAGCCCATATCAAAAATATTTTAAATTTATTCCAGTAAGACATACGTCGTTCTTCGTAGAACGACAACCTTTTTAAATGCAAATATGGTTTATTATCGAGATTTAAAAAGAGTTCAACATAGGAAAAGAAAGTGTGTGTGTGCGTGAGTGGAGATAAAGTGAGAAAAAGAAAGGAATAAGGCCAGACAATTAGACAATTGCAGACGAAAACCACTTAAGCCGTATTCAGTTTAGGCAACAACAAAAAACCTGATACTACTTCAATCGTTGTCTACTCTCAAGGAAGAGAAGAGAGAGAGACAACAAAAATCTGTTGTTGGATTATATTGGCACAGTGTTGAAAAATTCAGTACTTTTCCATTTCAAAAATATCACAGTGTAATGCTTTCAGTACTCTTTTCATGTTCGGCATAATGCTGACCTAGAAACGTACGTACGTGTTCAGAAGGTGAAAAGCAATGCTAAAAACGAACGTACGTTCCGTCGACATTTAATTAAACGCGGCTTTTACGTTCTATTACTTTACGTGTAATAAATATAAATAAATATTTTTTTACAAAACTACCACTTGATACAAAAAAGTAATCTTTCAGTTATACTTTAGCACCATTTCAAAATTTAAACTTTGCCACACTCTTTTGGGAACAAAGATTATACGGTATAAGTAAAACAATGGCGATTCATCAACGGCGCAACAAACAAAGCATACCTAAAATTATATGTGAAGGAATAAGAAAATATAGCAGATATTTATAGTATTTTATATATCCTGACAGACTTTTGATACGATTATTTTAAAGTGAGACAGAAAGCATAAAAAGGACTGTGATATATTTCTTCATTGAACATGTATAACCCAACAACAAAAAGTACATACTCTTATTATCTGAGAAAAAGCCTAATTGAGTCATATGATATTCCGACATTATGCTTGAATTTAGTTCCTTTTACCTTAAACCGTATACATACATATTCTGAATAACAATAAAATAGAGAATATAAAACAAACACAAGTAAGAGTTAATGGTTAAACTACTACTAAGTTAGTACTACGAGATTTATGTCTGTATGTGTGCAGAGTTATTTTGTTGCCTCGTTACCTCAAAAGTCATAATAGCCGCTCTTCTGTGTCGATTATCGTTTAGAAAAATTAAATATTTTATACCCCAAAAAAAAAAAATACGCAAACATGCATAAAACAAAATACAGTCAATACAACAAGCACACAACACTACATATACGCAATAAACAGTACAAGAGAAAAGGAAACAATAATTACACATAAACAATAACGGTGTGTCTGTTTGCTTAACAACAAACACATAGTCATGAGTACTCAGTGTATTTATACATACATATGTATGTCATTTATATTTGTGTATGTGTATGTCTGTGTTTGTACTGAGAGCTTTGTATAAATCTAGACAAAAGGAAAAATGAACAAAACAAAATACGCACCCATGTCTGTATGTAGCTAAGTAAGTAACGTATAATAAAATATTGAAGATTGAATGTAACATTTGAATACCAACGGCTTTTAATGCGAGTGATATTGAATTTGAAACGCCAAATGATGGTCGTAGGATAAGGGATACAATTTTGAAAAGAATTCAAACAATACATACAATGTATGTATGAAAATCGAAATATACAACATAAACAGACTTTTTCTTAATAAATTGCTGCAGCACATTTGCCACAACAGAAAATAAACACAGAAAAATCAGTTGAAAAAGCGAGAGAGATAGAGAAATCAACAAACTCATAGTATAAGAGTGGTTTATATGTACGAATGCTGATTTACAATATTATTTTCTGTTTTAGTGGTTATTTTAAAAATTTGTCATATTACAGCATATCCAGAAAGCTAACAAATGCTTTTAGGAAATTACATTTTTCTTAACCAGCAAAGGCAAAATAAATAAAATATTCCTTAACGTCGTGACGTATACGTACATATGTATGTGTATGTATATATGCACATGCCTTCTCAACATTTATTTGAAAATAATTTGAAATGAAAATAATTTGAAAATACTCAACATGTGACAAATGCTATTCCAAATTATGCGAAGTAATAATTTTAAATTATTCTCACATTCTAATATATCAGCGTTGAAGTGAATTAAAATTCAAGTTAATGGCCGAAAGTATTTACGTAAAACATTTTGTTACAAAAAAAAAAAAAAACAACATCGTGGTAATACATAATGTACGAGGAAGAATGAGTACGAGTATGAACAATTAAAACTAATGAAATTATTTATTAAATTCGAAAAACAATTTTCTCATGCCGTATTCTTTACCAAAAGCTAGTAATGTCCGATGAAAAATATTTTCGAATTAAAAATTTTTGCATAAATTTGTACATATATTTGACAAATGTTTTTGAAGAACGTAAAATACTTTTTCTAGTAATACACACCTACAAATATATATACACCTACAAATATATATATATATATATATGCACATGCCTTCTCAACATTTATTTGAAAATAATTTGAAAAGACTCAACATGTGACAAATGTCATTCCAAATTATGCGAAGTAATAATTTTAAATTATTCTCACATTCAAGTATATCAGCGTTGAAGTGAAGTAAAATTCAAGTTAATGGCCGAAAGTATTTACGTAATACATTTTGTTACAAAAAAAAAAAACAACGTATTCTTTACCAAAAGCTAGTAATGTCCGATAAAAAATATTTTCGAATTAAAAATTTTTGCATAAATTTGTACATATATCTGACAAATGTTTTTGAAGAACGTAAAATACTTTTTCTAGTAATACACACCTACAAATAATGTTTTTATTATGTATTTATAAATAAAAAAAAAACTTAATTCTGATCTCAAGTCACCTTACGTAATACATTAATTAGTTAAAAAATTAAAGAAAAAGGCAAACAAGAAGTAAAATAATGTCAATGCGTTCCTAAATACTTATTAAACGAAGTATATTTTCTTATGCTGCATGCTACTCTTTAAAAAAAGTTTAATGTAATGAAAGGTCTATAAAAATAAAAATTATTTTAAGCTTAAATTCTGAAGTTTTATCCACAAATCGAAATATCAAAGAAATTTTGATTGAAATATGTACAAAAAATACTTAAAATTAATAATAACAAAAACGTATTAAATATATTTTAAATTTTTTGCTGAACAATTTTTAATTCATTTATCCAGCCAAATGCGAGTCGTCACGAATTTGCATCCGCTTAGTATATTTAAACAATTCTTTTGAGACTTACCAGTTAAAAAATTTACTCGTATTTACGTCATAACGATAACGATAACTGGATTCAATTACGACATTTTAGGTCTTCTTTTTTATAACTGAATGCAGCAAATACTCCTCTGACTTAATGCACTAAAACATATATACTGCTACAGCAGGCCATGAGAAGCTGACTACTGACTTATTGTCTATCTAATAAGAAAATTATGAATGCGACAACAACAAAGTTGTAAAGTAAGGCAGTATAAAATGACAAACTGAAATTACTCAAATACTATTTAAACACACACACACACACACACATGTACACAAGGCTCCCAAAACATACAGCTGATTTTGTTAAGAAATCAAAAATAAAAGCGAAAATAAGAATAAAGCAGCAAAAGTAAAAGTAAACAAACAGAATAAACAACAGCCCCACAGGATTATACATAAACAGTCGTATCAACGAAAAGCAGATGGAGATAACGATAGCGGCGATAAGTACGTAAAGAGAAATAAATAATGAAGAGTAAAAACCAAAAACAGCATAATTATTATCTTAAATTAGCCTTTAAGGTATGGTAAAACGACAGTGAAACTCTCTCAAAAGAGCGTAACACTCGAGACACACTTTGTATTAGTTCACAATCCAACACAGGTTAACCGTGTTGTAATAACGGCATTTTACTTTCCAAAGCTTTGCTCGGAAATAATAACTCGACGATTTGAATATTTTTTTGGCGAAAAGGCCACTTTTGAACGTTTTTATATGTATATATATATACACGCACACATACGCATATTTAGCAGACCATAAGTAAAGTTTAAAAAGAAACACTGAAAATGGGCAAAAGTATTGCGCAATATTATTATTATTGTTTTCGAAACGAAAGAGAAAGATAGCAAAGGAAAAATTGATAAATAGACAATGAAAATGAAATCTTTGAAGGTTATACTCAGACGCAGAATCCAAGCATATCAACACGTGGTTCCAGTGTGTAATTATGTGGTAAACAATCGTCATCATTATTATCGACGGCAAACATCACCAGTATAGAACCCACAAAAGCCTCTACGCTACATAACCTTCGTAGCATTAGTAACGGTTTTAAACATATCTCTCATTGTGTTTATGCATTTGTGTCAGTCTCCTATATATGTACTACAATCTTAATTATAAAAATACAACAAGACAATAGTCGTCTACTTTTACTATTCGTATGTGTATCAAAAATGATAAAAAGGCATGGCATGTCATGCGTATTAAAGTTGGTTTCACTGTTATTGCTCTTGTTTACTTTGTAAATACGTACATATGTATGTATGTATATTTTACAGTCCTTGTTTATATGTACATATTTATGTAAACCATGAAAAGTGAATAAACTGTCAAAATTGACATTAACAGGCAATAATTATCAAATCTTAATTTTTCTCTACGCTTTTCCTTTACTTTGTCATTTATTTGATACCCTCTTTTATGCTCATCTTACTTATTTATGTGCAAGCAGAAGGAGGTGGAGGATATTATCTAAACAGAAAAGACTGAGTGCGTACGTAATTTGTTAATAACGAAGAGAGAAAGTCAAACGATTATTCTGTTCGACATTCTTCATTTATCCTTCGCTTTGTAAGGGCGTACTTTTCTTTACAAAAGCACAAAATGCACAACAAATTCTGTATAGAACTCAACTGTTAAAATATTTTTAAAATATGCAGAAGAGAATAGAAAGATAATGAATTGAACACAACAGAACATTATTAACAAAAAAAAAAAGTAAAAGTAAAAATGATCAGTTCCATGAAACACTAAACTATGTATTTACGGATTTCGACATACAATATTTTGATATTAGCTATTTTCACTAGGTCCACTGCTAAACAAATTAACACATTTTTATAATATTCGTATATTATTTATAGTATTCAGTATTCGAAATTAAACTCGCAAAATTAACATCTCTTTTAACTCCTTTTTGGTCACTTAATACCTACGAAAACAGCGAGATAACATACGTTATTCGATATCAGACTAGTTCTGTGTAATTTCTCATTTACACTGCTGTTCAATAAAATAGATTCACCATGATCATCATCTTGCAATTAATTAAAGAAGAGTTACGCTTCAAATTTTTGAAATATATCGGAATTATATTTATAAGAGGCCAGTAAACAAAGTGCAGTTACTTTTTTACATATACTCCTTTGCATAAGACATCTCTAGAAAACCTTTCGGAGAGCAGGTGAATCCTTTTTTTTTGAACAGCACTGTATATGACTTTGTATTCCTGATACTTTTCACTTTTTACACGTCCTTCTCTTAATAGTCACTGCTTGTAAGTCGTAATCGCTTGGGTAGTATTTCATATGCATTTTAAAAAATCAAAAACGGCTTCAAACCGTTAAGATATTCTTATACATATGTCAACGACAAAACCGTCAAATCTCATTAAAGATTCTCTTTTAAATAACTCTCTTAAACCAAAGTTGTAAGAGATGTTGACTGTTCTCTTTTTAATTTAAACAGCAATCCACCAGGATGCTGTTTTCCTCTATGGCAGAACTTCTATTACGAAAAAATCGGTTAAAGAAGATGGAAAAGGTTCAGTGTCTGATAGTAATTCGTAACGGACGGTCGCAGAAATGGTTTAAATGCGTTATAAAAAAAAACGTTATGTATAACAAATACAACAAATTTAATACAATATTTGTGTATATGTGTTTGTATGTGTATGAAAACAGCAACACCAATTTATAAACAATAACAAATATTAAGAAAAATAAAATGTAATTATTCAAGAGTTATAAGAGTAGCGAGGAGATATGAATGATGTGTAAGCAAAAATAGAAATATAATACAGAAGTAAAGAGAGAATTATAGGAAAACAGGAAAATTGTTTAAATGTAATTGTATTTGTGTGTTGAGTGTGGTGTGTTGCGGGTATGTATTGGTATTATGACAAGACGCGCCTAGCCTAGCAGCTGTAAGTTTTTCATCATAATGTTGGTCATAATGATGTTGACGATGATGCTACAACAATTTTAACGGCAAAAAATACGATGATAACTACGACTATGACTACGACAATGATGCTGTGAGAATAATTTTAGTCTTCTCTATACACTTAAAGTGTCAACATCCCGGATTGGAGTGTAACGTAATGTAAACTTTTATTAAACGCCGTTTGTCTGTGTAAATTTTGCTTCAGAAAGCGTACTAATATTGTGTGGATTAATTCGGCCACGGGGGGGGAGATGTAATAGAGTCAACAAACGTATAGATGTAAAACATACAACGAAACGATAACAGCAACAACATACTAAAATGAAACGAAATGAAAATATAGAAAAAGAAAAAGAAAAATTGCTATAAATTTTTTGGGTGTGGACTTTTTCTTTAAAGCACTGACATCGGAGTGATATTTATATTTCCTTTCCAATTCTGTTGTTTTACATTTTATCACTAACGCACAAAAAAGTAAAACAAAATATTAAAAAAAAAAAACAAAAAAAATTTATTGTGTTTTGTGTATCTTTTTAAGTCGAAAACAAAATCTAATTAAAATCAATGTGTAAAGAAAACATTCTAAAATTGAAAAGAAAATAATTGTATTTTGTATTTTCTAGTTGTTGTTTTTTTTTTTTTGTCTTGTTTTCTTTTATAAATTTATCTACATTTTGTGTATGTGTAGCTGGGCTGCAATGTTAAAGTCCTTGAAATGTGTTTGATTATGGCTGTGTATCTGTGTATGTGTCAATGATAGCTAGTGCATGTGAGAATGTACGATTTTTCATGTTTGTATGTGCGTTTGTATGTTACAAAATATTATACAACAACGGCAATAACAATAAATATAACAAAAATATAAATATAAAAATATAAAAAAGAAAAAAAATTATAAAAATAAAATGAATGCCCACAAAGGCTACTCAACATGAAAATTAAATAAAAAATAATTTATCGAAGGCAAAAAGAGAATTTTTTTCTTTTTCATTCATAAAAGGAAAGATTATGTACGTACGTATGTACGTATAATAAATTCAATGCAAATTGAATGGGTAAAGTGTTGATACAATTATAAATAAATAATCTGATAGAGAGCCGAATAGCATTGAATGTGCTGTCAACACAACACAAAAGGATAAAATAAAATTTAAAAAAAAAAAACAAAAATAATATTCGCAGTTAATTTTATAAAAACCATCGACACACGTCTCCATAAATGCTTACGAAAAGGTCGCATCTATAAAAAAAAGGGACTTGTGGCCGTACTAATAAATTTTACTTTAAAAAGAAGTGTCTGTCTTTTCTGATTTTCTCTCCTTTTTCAACAATATGTATGTACATATGCTGTGCTTTTTTATAATACTTACAAAAAGGAATAATAATAACAATAACAAAAAGAAAAAGAAAAAAATATAAAAAATAGCAAGACTTTAACGACAACAAAAATTTGCAATGACAACATCATAAAAATCTCATATCCTGTTGAGCAAGAAACGTTATTTCTCTTACATTTTTTCATTATTTCTTACCAACACCCAATTACAAAACTTAGGGTCAATTGAAGCATACCTTCGAAGGCCAGAAGGCCTTAAATGTCTTACACCGATAACAACAGCCATCCAATACTCAATCAAATGTTTAATATCGCGTAAAGTTATTGGGTTTATTTACTATAGAAATCAAATTAGGCTGGTCATCGGCAAAATCATCATCATTTTCATTTATGCTGGCCAAGTAGATCCTTTTATTTCTGCCATCAACTTTTTCATTTTCTTGTTTCTTTTTCTACTCCTTATTTGTCTTTTGTCCTCTTGTCTTCTTTTTTATTATTTTTTTTTTTAACTTTTTATCTTTTAAGGTCTTAACCATAACAATAACTGGCCAATATGCTCTTAAACACTTTTCATTGCACTGTTGTTGTTGGTTTTGTGTAACAATTTTGTTTTTTTTTTTTTAATTTAGTTTCTAAATAAATAATACAACAACAACAAATTCATAAAATTTTTAATCACAACATTTTACTCAAAGGGGACCTATGTTCAGAACAGCGAAAACGATATTTTTTAATTCATTAAACTAGAAACTATTTAAAGACGGTAAGGGAAATAGTTTTCAAAATCAATGAAAAATATTTTAAATCAATAAACATTTAATCTATCAGAAGTGACTGAATCATTATTTACTGACACTAAAAGGCATTGTAGACTAATAGAAAAACAAAAACAAAAACACTCATACACGTAAATACGTACACTTTAATATTCGCATTCCACTACTATTAATTTCTACCATTTAAATAAAAAAAAAATAACAAACTATCCAAGCTTAAAAGCTGTATTTTTATGATCCGTTTTTTCTTTAATTATACCCAAAGCACTGTAATGTTGAATTATATGACTACTATGATACATGCCTTCCCCTGTCCATTGTGATGCCATAGTTATGAATACACTGTCGATGTATGAGTTATCTCGTATATGTGTACATATAATAAATCATTTTCAGTAAGATTACTTGTCTTAATAACAGTCTAGATATGAAGTTTTAGCTCCTACAGACTAATAGATACAAAATTGTATATTTTATGCTGATTTATTAGCTCTAATACAACACGAGGTGCAAATTATCGAGACCTTATATCGTCATAGTAATTTTAATTTCGTTTGCTAACCGTTAACTGGAACCGCAAAAAAAATGTTATTTTTAAACTCATTTTCATAAAATTGTATACCGTTGGAAAATAGCCACTTGTTTAGTGTTATATTATGAAGCCAGATGACCGTTTATATGGTAGAAATAAAGAAAATATAGCTAGAACTGTTCTAAATACGTCCTAAGGAGATGCAGTCAATATTCACTCATTTATAAAATTATTTCGGTACTTAAATACATACCACTTTTTGCACTATTTATGAAAACTATGTGTCGTCTAATGTTCCATATTTATTCATTTATTTATTTAATTTCTAAATTGTATGTTTTCCGATTATGTATTTTATATACTTACCTCTCCTCTGATCGTTTGTAGGTTATCGGAATTAAAAATGTGTCTGATAAAATATCATCAATTCAATGCATTCCATAGATAAATAAAAAAGAATATTTTATAATAAATTAGTAATTGGGCTTAAAACTAAATACTATTTACAAAATTAAATTGAAATTCAATTAAATTGAAGATGAGATGAAATTTTAACAGAAACAAAAAATAAGTTTTAAAATAATAACAACAATATGAAGATAATTAAAGCGAATAGAAACAGAAACAGAAACGAACTAATAATGAAAATAAAATAAATTAGGGTGCCCTGGTAGTCTAGTGGGTAGTGTGCTAGACTATTAGCGTGAGGGTCGTGGGTTCGATTCCCACCAGAGACTCTGGTCTGTGACACTACACCGAGCATATGGTCATGTTACTCCGCTCGTATATAATTAGAATATAATTTGTAATTGTATTGTAATTAATAAATAAATAAATAAATAAAATAAATTAAATAAAATTCTAAAATTTTTAAATTGAAATATTTCTTTGTTTATTTCTATATATTTTCTTTTTGTTTATATAAAGTTACTCTTCTTCTTCTACATCTTGTCGAGTTTATTACCAAACAACCAACCAACCAACAGCAAAACAAACCCACCCAAAATTAACCCACATTTAAAAGAAAAAAAATTAAAAAAAAAATATATAAACAAATATATGTACATATACGTATACTTATATATACAAAAACAAATGAGAAATTAAAGGAAAGAAATTATTACAACAACAATAATAAAAATTATTATAAAAATAACCTATGAAGGATTGTAAAGAAAGAAGAAATAAAAAGAAAACAAAATAAATACAAGAAACATATAATAACGACCGTCCTTAACTACCACATAAAACATAAAATAAATACGAAATGAATTAAAAATAAAATAAAAACAAGTAAAAGAAAAATAAAAAAAAATTAAAATAAACAAAAACTCAATAAAAAAAATATGGAAAAATGGAATAAAAACTTCTTTTAAACTATACACTGTACAACAAACGAAACAACAAAAATCTAGTTATCCAAACCAAATAATTCAATCTGCCAACCATCTACACAAACAAGCAGTTCGACTAGTCAGCGATTCAAATAGTTGGGCAACGGTATGATGCTGCCGTAGTTATTTTATTTCTTCCCACTACAGCTTCACCTCGTTTCCTGGCGCTCTTCGCAAAGTTATAAAAATTCCTGCATAAAAGAGTCCTGAAAATTCCATAAACGTTTGTTGTTGTAGTTCTGTTTTCATTTTTCTAAATAATACAATTCAAAATATTTACATATAAACAACAACAAAAATAACAAAAACAACAACAATCACATTTACTACTACTACAATAACAAAACGGTGGTAACAAACAGAAACAGTACAACTAAAACATTAATCATACGCCTCAATGCCTCTTCATTTACTCATCCATAATAATAAAAACGAAATGAAAAGAGAAAAACAAAACGAAACGAAACGATACGAAACGAAAAGGTAAGAATGAAAAAGAACTACAAAATACGAAATAAAAGTTAAATAAGGTTGATCCTTTTATTTCCTTACATTATTTCTTTTGTTTTTCATTTATATTCAGGTGTTTTATTTCATTTTACCGTAAATCAAAATCAAAATCAAAACAACAACAACAGCAACAATAATCAGAATAGGATCAAAGGCAGTATTGAAAAAGGCAGAAAATCGTAAATTTTCTCAATTAACTTGTTGGTAAAGCCAAAACCATCGATGGGATTCTTTTTAATGTATATTTTGCATGAGGCCTATATGCATAAGATAAATTAGTTTGACAATGAAAACATTCTTTCTTTCCAACAGAAAAGAATATAAGAAACTTAATTTATTTTAATTTTTTTTTTTATTTATTTATTCCTTCACTTATGGTACTTCATTTATGGTTTATTACCATCCCAACATAATTGATCATATTTTTGTTTTTTTTTAACATTTAATTTTTAACATTATTTATTTTCATTTACCGCAATCATGTTAGGCAGAGTACCCTGTGAGTACGTTGATTAGTGTACTCGAGTCGCCCTTATTCAGTTTCAGGGAAAACCATTCCCCTTACCGGGATAACTCCAGAGTATCTTTGTAGTTCTTCCAACCGGGTCATTGTACCACAATAGTCGATGTAATATTTCCACCCAGTTTCTCAGCTTGACGTAAAGTGCAGCAATGGCGTAAAGTGCATTTCGTTATACAAGCTTACAGTATGTAATACTCTGGTAACCATAATGCTTACCGTTCCATATCTGGAGTTATCGATGGCCTTTGATCCTGTCATTTGACTATCAGTTAAATTCCTATAGGTTAAGCTTACCAAATTATTCCAAAGATTCCGTGACTGATTTATAATAAGCGGAGGAAAAATTAGGTTTCTGGTTCTTCTATATAGTGATCAACGAAAAAGTCTGCAATATTAATTGCATTCCCTTTCTACTGATGCCCATCACACTACTAATGCATATCTATCTATTGCTTAACTACATATGGACCAGCCATTTGGCTGTCCTATCTTCAGGATCCTATTCCCATTTGATTTTCTTATTTAAGATAACACCTAAGTATTTCAGCTGGTTAAATGTTATAATCTCAATCAACTCAAGAAATCAAGGACTATCATAATGGGCGATCTTCGTCTTGTTTCTAAATAAACATATTCCGGTTTTATCCGGGTACACATTCAAACCTTTTGAAAATATGTTCAGAGCGAGTGCGGCTCTCCTGCTTAGATGTTTCTAATTCTTATCTCTCAGAATACAATACGTAGCAGTCCTCCGTCGGATAATATCCTTAAGAGGTAAAAGTTTGCCTGCCTGGGGGTTCCTCTGTTTACATCTTCCCTTATAGTTATGGTGTATGCAACGCAATCCATCCATCTATTCCTTAGCATATTGTCAGTCCAGTCACTCAACGCCTGGTCTCCTGCTTAGATGTTTCTAATTCTTATCTCTCAGAATACAATACGTAGCAGTCCTCCGTCGGATAATATCCTTAAGAGGTAAAAGTTTGCCTGCCTGGGGGTTCCTCTGTTTACATCTTATAGTTATGGTGTATGCAACGCAATCCATCCATCTTTTCCTTAGCATATTGTCAATCCAGCCACTCAGCGCCTGGTCCACCCAAAACTCTTTTAAGGATTGGATTATTTATTGTACTTATTTATTATTTCTTAAAAGTGGAAGTTTATTTTATAAGTTCGTTGTCATGTTAAGGTTAAGTTATTGTATTTTTATCTTGTTCCTACTATGCAAAACATGGGAAATTTATTTATATGTACAAGCTCTTACATTGTATTAAGGCGAACTTTTTTTTAAACGAAATTATACGCAATAGATGGGAATAGATGATAATCCCTTGAATCAACTCAATCCCTCTCTTCTGTTCATATTCTTTACTGTTTCAATTTCATTAACATAATTTTGTCCGTAATTGGTTACTACAACAGGCCCTAGGATGTCGGTGTCTAGATCAAACTCAATGGCGTTGCCTAAATTTGTCAAGTACCTACTTATATATATTATATTGGAAATGGCTAAAGTCTCTTAATTTTCATTTAAGTCAACATTACGTCTTCTCTGAAGTTTTACCCGGATTTATAGCTGAGCACTTTAATCACTACACCAAACAACTTATTTTTAGCGACTCGACGATTTCTATTATATTAGAGACGATTTTCATAATTCGTTGTACAGAACCAAACTGTTACGCTATCAAAAACATTAACACACTTGGCTTGGCAGTCGGTTTTTCTTACACAACATTTGATCCTAAAATTACTTAAACAATTTTTTAAATAAATAATAAGAGTAAATTTCTTACCTACTCCAAATATAACAGTTTTGATAAGTATGAAAAAGCAATTTTAATATGAAAAACAATTTCGTGAACAAATGATAAATCGAAAAAATTCATGATTGCTAATATACATATGAATTATATATATTTAAATCGAATTCGTTATGTACATATACATACACTATATAAATTATAAATTATAAAGATAACTTTTATCGTAAACAACTACAAATGATATATTTTGGTACAACAATTACAAATTCTTTAACGAAAATCTCAATAAAATTTTCGATAAAATGGTTATTTTCCGATTCATAATTATTTTTAATTGGGTTCGATTTGATTGCGATTATATCTCTATTACCGGATGCCCATACCCATATGTGTACATGCATATATACACCCATTTCATATACATATACATATACCAGTACATATCTCAAGTAAATATTTATAGGTACGACGATGAAATTAATTAATATCGCAGTATATCTATGTATATATGCAGTTGTATACATAGATATAAGCAAATTTAATTTACTAATCTCAACTTAACTAATGAACTATTAACCACCACACCCTCTGACACTCTATACTTTTATATCTCATTGCAGAATAGTGTAAGCAAACGAGTCCATCAGCCTCTAAATAAAACAGCGCAAAATTAGAAACTTAAATAAATTCTGTTATCGTCTGCATATAGTAACGAAATGAACTCATTGGAAAAAGTTGTTGGCAAAATGTCCTGCTGTTTTCAATAACGAACTTGGAAAAACTCAAATAAATCTGCAAAAAAAAAAGAAAAAAAACAAGAACAGATAAACAAAATCATTCGCAATTTCATGACTATCTAACGTTAACTTCTACAGAAAAAAAAAATCCGAAAACTGAATGAAAGAAAAGCGCACAAAATGCCAAATTTTATAACATACTAAAGTCTGGTATAAAGAAAAGGATAGCCAAAGCTGGAAAGTTAAATATATTTCAAAATTTTCTTTTGGCAAAAACCGAATATGTATTGCAGAATGAATATTTAACAAGAATTGTTTTGATTTTAATCTAAACAGAATAATAAAGTAATAAGGACTTTGCGGAATAGAGCGAGGAGGGGGAGAAAAGAGAACGCCAACAAATAATATAATAGAAATGAAAGGATTTATAAATAGACATGTCAAGAAAGGCTCGAACAGCAGGCACAATTCAAAAAGCGACAGGAATCCTAAGGTAAAACAAAAAGAAAGGCAACAGCATCGACATTACCATCAGAAGCTAAAAGTCAAACTAAAGAATAATGATAAGGGGGAGGAGGGCTGTTTTCGAATGGGTTCGGAAAATAAGCTTGAACTGAAAGTGACCATGAGAAAGCCCTATGAACGATGGAAACGTGGCGAAGAGGAGACGTTTACGTCTTTAAAAACAAATTGTATATTTAACATCACAAACACTGCCGATTTCAAGTGTACGAACAGAACTTTAATCAACAATCATTTCAAAAGTCATCTTAGCAACAACACCAACAGCAGCAGCATTAGCAGTAGCATCAGCAATTGTATAAAAACCTTGAAATGTTATTTGGCACAACCATGTCCTGAAAATCAAACAGCAATAACCAAAATTAACACCAACGACCCTTTTGACACCCCCATCACAAGAGTCACTACAACTACAAGTCAAAACATTAAAAACAATTATCGTCTTAAGAGCACAACTAAATATTTAAGTTTGAATATAAAAAAACACTCTTTAACAGGTTTAGATAAACCAGCAACAACAATATCATCATTGACGACAACAACCGCAACAACAGTAACAATTGACAAAACTTACACCTCAAATACATCAGCGGAATCTGCCTTACTCTCAAGAACAGCAACAGCAACAGCAACTACAACCAACGATAAAACTATAACCGACAACAACGATTCAACCTCTTCATATTCAACTACACTTAACACCACCACCGCGTCCACCTTCGCTACCACCTCCCATACCCCATCATCTAACAATACTTTAGAAAATAATGTTCACAAGACAAAATCGTTTCCCTCAACATTTTGTATGATTTTACTAATAGCTCTGTTGGTAGTCTGCTTTTGCCCTTGTGGCCAGGCCATACGCTTGTCCAATGCCATGACCAAAACATCCAACAAGGCCAACAAGGAACAACTGTATATCGGTTTAATAGCGCCGCATACAAATTTTGGCAAAAGAGATTATTTACGCGCCATCCACACTGCCGTATCGGGACTAAACAGAACACGCGGTGCAAAATTAACCTTCCTTAAGGACTATCAGTTTGAACCAAAAAACATACGCTTCGATATGATGTCCTTGACACCGAGTCCAACGGGTAAGTATCTTTACATCACTAACAACAATTCTTCCATTCAAATATAACAAAAAGACAACAAAAAAACAAACAAATTCAACAATATCAATAAAATCTGATAATTATAATGACTTTCTACGACTGACACATCCCTTAGCACAGGAAGAGAGTCACAGAGGCATTTTATTTTGTAACCATTCGCTAAAGGAAATGTCACGTCACAAAATATGCGAAATACGCGAACATATACATACTTATTCGTGTATATGTATATGTACATACATAGTATGAGTTTGTTGTCCTTTTTTAATTTACTGCCGTTGTTATTGTTATAAATTTTACGACGTCCTTTTCGAATTTGTGTCTGTATTTAAGTAGAAGAGAAAATTTCATTCATTCTGACCCTTACCTTTCCATTTAAAGTTGTAACATACTCTCAGACACTACTATCCATTAAACTGGATACAGGGAGAGGGAGATTTTGATTTTAATTAAGCATAAGAGTCTTGCAAATTGCATAAATCGAAATTTTTTTTTTTTATTGAATTAATAAAGTATTCTCGAAGTTGTCGAAGTGTGTACTGTGCAATGCAGTACAGTGCTGCTTATTTCGGACTTGACTTAGCCAAATGTTTCACTTTATTATTATGTTTGTTGTTGCTATTTAGCTATTAGCTATTGGGGAGCAAAAAGTGGCGACTACCAATGCCCAGAAGCACCACAAGTACTGTAAAGAAGTTTTCAAGTAGCCTTTGCAGGTTTTATGTGTTGGCGCATTAAAGTTAAGTTTTTTTGTTTTGTTTTTTTTTTTCTTTTTTTTTTTTTGTGGTAAAAATTATATGAACTTGATTTTTGATATGAAAAAAAGTTAAACGGTTTTCTTAATAAAAGTTTCATATGCCGTGTTTAATATGCCGTGGTCAGCGGTACTTACAAAATTCAGAGATTAAGCTATTTCTCAGTATTATGCCGTTTTCTTTCAAATTCATATTAGATTGTTATCACGTATAACTTAATAATTTCGCCTTCATTCGTATGCTTTTGCTTGCCAGTTTAAGTTCACTATTTCCACTCTAGAGCATTCGCCAGATGTTTTAAAAAATATAATTAAGTACTCACAAGTCAGAAGTACATGAATCATGCGGAATAATCATTCCAAATCATGAATATATGTATACCAGCTACATGTATGGCTGTGACAAATGTCAATGTTTCGCTTACAGCTTTCTCAACTGGAAGCATAATCTTTAATACATGCGCCATTTCGGAGAACCTGCTTAAATATATACATCTACTTTTAGTTGTCATTGTAGAGGAATTACTCCTGTAAAATATGTTACATTAACAAACAAATTGTAATTGTTTATATAAAGGAAACAAAAAAAAAAGAAGAAAACAATTTAAAACCTATTACATCTAATATATACTTATGTATCGTCATACTCATTTGTCTTTTCAACAATATTATTTATTCCGGTATCAGATATTCGTTTTAGTGTTGTCTAACCGTATTTTAATAGCATAGACTGTTAAAAAATAATTACTTGTGTACTTATGTAACAGCATGCATGTAACGCTGTCATTGCTTAACAGTTTTATTATGAACGTTTAAGGATTTATGCTGGATTTAGAATATTTAATAAAGAATACTTAACAAATAATTTTTGTTCATTCGCTTATTCCTGCGTGCCCCGCGTTTCTTACGTTCCTCCGTTTCTGATTTTGTCATTAAAGATATATTTACAATGTAGGCAAATTCAAAGCTTTTATTACATTCAGTACTTGAAATTTTAATGAAGAAAATTAGCGACAAAAACCGAAAAGAAACATGACAGTCATGTTGTGCTTATGGTAAAAACCATAGTAAAGCAGAAAAGAACATTCGCAAAGTTTTCTTTGCTATCTTTAAAACTTGTAAAGAAGACTGAGTTCTTGGCAGAAGTATTCACTGTGTTATTGATTTTTCAGCTAGAAAATACAATGTCGCCAAGCATTAAATTAATTATTATTTTTTGTTGTTGTTGTGTTAATTGAGTTATTGTTGTATGGCGTTTGTAGATCAAATCACGGTTTAAGTTTCTCTTTTAATGCTTTTACACTTTACAAATTATAAAATTATACTTAATTAAGCCCACCATTGACCATCCGGGACCACTGTATTAGTTTGTTTTTACAACTGTTGTATCAACTTGCATGTATAGCCCGGCTAAGTTTGCCAATGGTGTGTAATATATTTTTTAAATCTATTCAATGTAAGGCGACAAATGTTCGAGCTTAATATAACCGGTATACATACCAATTGTTCAGTTCAAATGTTACCTTAGGGATCATAGGTAAATAAATTTACATCTCATAAAGTCCGACCTTTTGGCTAACATTCATAATTAAGCTAATATATTATAACAATGGAAGTGCTCTTTTCTTTTCGAATTGAGACTAATTTAGAGTCTTTTATAAAATATACTCGTACGTACACATAGCTCAATGGCTCAATTTGACAAAATGTGATCTTAATAATAAGCTTTGCAAAAAACAATTTTTTTGTATTCTTTTTTTCATTTTTAAATAATTTTTGAAGTTTTCACAGCCTATTTATGATAAAATGGCCTCTTGTCATTGTAATTCATACATCCAACAGAGAGAGAGAGATAGAAAGGGAATGGGAATTTATAAATTTATACCTTTAAGCAAATATGTTGGCAAAAATTTGATTAGTCCAACAAACAAACGTTTCTTTATCTAAGACGATAAGAGGGTGCAACGCATACCATTACAAAAGTCTCATTAAAAACAAACACTTCTTTAAACGTAGAAATGTGTGCGCCTTAAAAAATGGGGTAGCCTTTGTTAATTAAGGAAAATGAAAATGAATCAAAATTCAGAGATTCATTAGACCATAAATAAATTATGAATTCATGGCGCCAGTTTCCTCTCTCTTTAAAAACTGGATTCGTATCTGTTGCTTACTTATAAAAATCCAAGACAATATGGTAATCAATCATCGGATTTAATGATAAAAAATTCTTGTATATGTCAATTAACAAAATTTCATTAAGACATTATTAAAATGAGAATACATACATTTAACAGTGAACATAGATAGAAATAGGAATAATGAATAGTAAAGTTTTTACTTCCTTAAAAGTTTGCGACAAGTTTAATATTAACAGTCATGCTTTTTTTAACAACAATTAGTAACATTTTAGAAATTCCACTTATGCACAACTAACTAAAGCAAAGACATGAGAATATTAAATAAAAACTAAAAAAAAAATAAACCAACTAAAGAAAAATGCCACAACAACACTATAAAAATTAAAATTTAATTTTATTACAAAATAATTTCTTATTCATTGAATAATCCCTTGAGAACATTTTTCGCACATACACTTACTCATTCATACACATGTACTCTCTCTTTAATATACGCCAATACATACTTTGAGACCGTGTATAAGCAACACTTTTAAAAAAGAGTATAATTATAGAAAAGAGAACAAATTTAAAACCATTTTAAATCATGAGTCTATTTTAATGACACACATTTGCATAAATACACTTGTGCACTTACATACTTACATACATACGTACATACAAACATGCTTGCAAAAGCCAAACACAATCTAGGCATGAGAACTATGTATGTGTTTAATTTAAATTATACTCCCTCTCTCTCTCTCTCTCTCTCTCTGAACACATGTGTATGGAAGCGCCTAAAACAGAATGAAATGAGAAAATAAGTAATTCTAACCTGAATGGCATCAAGTAAGAGACATAATTCCGTTGAAATATTTTTAAAAGTGATTGAATTCTTTTTTCTTTTCTATTTTCTTTCTATTTCTTCTCACTTTGACAACAACTAATTGAATTGAAAATAACTAGCACACTTACATATAATAATGAAAAATAAAAGATTTTTAGAAGAGATTACAAATTAACAATTTAATACACTAAACAGCATCCAAAGACTAGGGCTCAGTTAGATTCCGCTGTGTACATCTCATTATATTGTAGGTTAGGTTAGGTTAGAGGACGTGTACTTGTCAACTGTGACAAGTACAGTACCCGGAGGTCGAATTGACCCATTGTACAACGTCCTAGCTTCTCACACCACTCATGTTGTGTCCGTTAATTTCATACATGAGTGGCGGGACCTACAGTTTAAAGTCGACTCCGAACGACAGATTTTTTTTGAGAAGCTTTTCATGGCAATTTTTACTCTCAGAGTTTTTGCCAGAAATCTGCTGAGAGGATGCCACCGAAGAAATATTTTTTCGTATTTTCGTTTTGATGTCTGACCTGGGATTCGAACTCGGGCCTTTCGTCTAATAAGCCAACACACTACCTACTAGACCACGGCGACTTCTCATTATATTGTAAATTATTAATGTTTGTTTGTAATTTTTTATTGTAAACACAGTTTTTAAAATAATACAATCAACCGGAAAAACAATTTTTAAACATTTTTTTTATTTTAAATTGTTAATCCCAAAAATTCCTTAATTTCAAAAGAATTCAAATTAAAATTTAATTTATATAAATTTAACAATAAAGATTTACGACGGCTTTAGAAAGATTATTTGAAATCTGATTATATCCAAAGCACAAAGCAACAGTTGAAATATAAATTGTTATTCAAGTTGCTTTTTCTAGACACTTATATGAAATTGGCGATTTACCTTGATTGCCATCAACGTAGTTGGGGAAATTAAAAAACATTCATGCCCATAAGGTAACACAGCAATTTTTCAGATGATTCCTGTTTAGGGTCCGGCATTGCTGTTCGACTAGGCAAGGTTACTTACATGAGCCAAGGCCACTGTTTCCCTGCTCTGCTTTTATTGTTCTATACAAACATATTTCATTTAATATAGTATTTATAAATATGTATACATATGTATGTATATTCATATGTATTTGTATTTGTATTTATTTATTAAATTTGAATTTCTGATACAACAAGACATAGTATCTTATAATTTAAAGTATCAGAATCTGGCAAGTTATATCATATAAGCCGTTTAGGTACAGTAAACACTGCATGACTCTATTCCTATTTATTAAACAATAAATTAGGTGTATACGTACACCTACGTGTATATTACCTGATCAAAATCTTCTTCTTCTTCTAGCTGGCAAAATAAGCTTCAGTTCAATATGAGAAAGATTTTAAACCTGTATCAGTTTTTATAAAACTTTTATTAAAATTTTTTGTATTCCATCCTAAATGTTATTGTTGTCCGTCGATAAATGATTTTTTAATTTAATTTTTTTATATTTTACTAAAAAAAGAGACTATAATTTTTGTTTTTCACTTTTTGTAAACATATTTATGAAATGTTTATATGTAGTTTCTTTTCAATTTGCCCTTTCATGGGAAAAAACGTGTATGTACATAAATGAATTGAAGTGTTGAAAATAACAGTATGTTGCAACGTCAAATATTCAAATTATTAGAAAACCAAAACCCCGAAAACAAACAAGAAATAATTGTTCCAAATACTTCATTTTCATTTATAATTTATTAATAATTATAATGTGACATGTTGCCAGTGTGGCAAATAATTACAACTACTTCAATGACAACAACAACAACAATAACAAAGATATTTGCTTATACTAAAGTTCATACATTTAAATTCAATATTACTAAAATATTTTCTTTCCTTTCTCAATTTTTTTTTATTTTTTATTTTTTTTTATTTTGTAATGGGTTGTGTTAGTGGTATTACGTTTTCACAAGCCAAACTCAACGAACTAAGCATTCATTGCTGATCTTGGTGGTTGTGTGTAAATAAAACACAAACAAACTAAATATTTTCTTACCCTGGCAAAGGGCATCGCAATAATATTTCTTGTTCTTCTCATACAAACAAATAAACTTGACCTGATTATATAGACGTTGCTTAACTTTCTTCTCTCAATAATCATCAAACTGAAATTGTCCGAGTTTAAGTTTTTACTGAAATAATTTTGGTAAAAAAGAAAAACACAGAACAAGACGCATAAACACTTGCGAAATTTTTTTTGCTTTCTTTTTCCTTTTTTCGAGAATATATTACAAGTTACTTGAAATTCATGAAATAGTTTATAGGACGTAGAGAAAGAGAAAGAGAGAATAAATATTTTTAAAAGCCTACTAAAATATATACGAATATAAAATATTGTATATAAATACATACACACATACATGCATACATATCATATACACATACAGTTAAAGAAATCAAATGAAGAAACACTGAAAATTTCTCTTATTATGGTTTAACAAAAACGAATACAATGAATGTAAAAATACCAATTTAAAGTGAATTTTTAGCCAAAAAAAAATAACATTTAAAAAATACGAAATTGTATAATGTTATTTTTTTTAAGGCTAAGGCTTTATTTATCATTTATCCATTATTATTATTTGTCATTTATAATGATACAGATGGGGGAAGGAATTGGAACAGTCGAAAACAATATCGAATATGTTGGAAACTACTAAAGCAGTATCTTGCCCTCTATTATTATTATAGAAAAAGGCTCATACAATTATAACAATTATAAATTAACAGCAATTATAAATCATAATAAAAGATAAATACAAAATTCGAAACAAGAACACCATAAAAAGAAATGTTTGTATTGGAGATAAATTAGTCAATAGTCTATAAACTAGACCCTTGATTATTAAGTCCAGTGTGTTGAGAATGGATGTCCGGCAAATCTGAAGAAACGTATCATATCCCAGATCTTGCGCTTCATTTTTCCTAACATTTTTGTTTACTAACATTAATATAGCAAGTAAGGAGGATTGTTGGTAATATTTATTTTGCTTAGAATACAATAGCGGCATTTTCAATTCAATAAAGGACAGATCTTCGTAATGTAATCAATCATAATTGTACTCACAATTCAATATGACGAAGAGGAAAAAGAGTTTACAATCGGTACAAATGGTGGTGTGATTCTGAACGACATTACAATCTCCAGAGTTATAAAATCGTAGTCGATATGTTTGAAAATGGCGCTGGCCATAATATAAGAAGAGTTAATAGTTTATAACTTCGTCCTTTGCATCCAAATACTATTCTAGTTAGCAGGAGAAATGAAAAAGAAATGTGTTAGTCTCATGCCTTAGCCCTGCCTTTTGTTCACACAACCCCCACTCTGACAGCCTATTTCCTTGTACACTAGATAATAAATAAGCACTTTTTTAATTTAATATTCGTTTCTTTTACATGTGCTCTACAAGAAAATGTAAAAAGGTTACACTAAAAATCAACACACGCTTTTTCTATATTTAACCATCGCTTTATTATTCGGACTTTTGACAGGAACACAACAATAATGCCAAATTTACCAAATATACATGGAATGCCTACTCATTGAAAATGAAACTTTACCATACATTTGTTGTAGCGCAGGATATGGAAACAAAAAGAACATTTTTTTCCTATTTTTCCACTCTACTACTGAAAGTATTTAAAGAATTCCCCAGATATTCTTCACAACAATAATTATTTATACAACAGAACAAAATGGTTTAAGGAAATGAAAACAAAAAAACGATAATAAAACAATAATAATAATGAAACGACATTCCTTGAGACAAATTCTTCTTCTCTCTCACTTTCACTTTATCTCTCTCTCTCTCGTTACTGTTTATCAAACCATTCATTATTTCTGGTTTTAAACCAGAGCCCGGCAAATCCTATGCACGCGTGCATGTCAGCCATTATTAAATTTACAACAATGTTCTCTCACGATCAAAAATACACTCAGTCTCATTTGAGCATCCATTGAAAGAGGTTGTGTTGTCGCATGTTTCTGCTAATGCAGGGATGTACAGTATGAATATCCCAGAAAGTTTTCTATTAAATATGTATATTTCCAAAAAAAAAAACAAATTTTAATCTAAAATGCTTTCTTAAATCAATATAATCAAAGAAGTCTAAACGAATTTTACAAATTTTAATTTAATAAACTAATATTTTTAATTAAAATACCACCATTTAAAAATTTAAAGTTTCCATGCCTGCATTGTAGTGAATTTAAGAGTATAAATTTTTCTCTTTTCTTATTTTTCGCTCTCGCACAACTGACCAATAGCAAGAGCTGCCGGGCTCTGTTTTAAACGAATGATTTTTGTTACCGTGTTTTGTTACGTATGAACGAGAACACAAATAAAAACTACAAAACAGAATGCATTAAAATGAACAGAATATAGCAAAAATCACCAACACTCAGAGAGAAACAAAGAGAATAAGAGACAGTTACACATACATACATAGAAATAAAAAAATGCGTGTATGAGCATCAGATATTTTAAGAGTTTGTGTGAGAGTGAGAGTCAAATAAAAACAAAAACATTCCAAATGACGTAAGAAGACCTTGAACAATAGAAAAAGATGAGAAAACCAACCAGATGCTCTCAGCCGTATAATTGTTCTGTTAAGCAGGACATGCTGCCTATTATTCCGTTGTTTATTATTCGATTTTCTTTTTTAATCCGTTACACGAGTTTAATACCGGTCATCGACTCTCAAAGTCAAAAATATATGTGTACTTTTCATAAAACTTCTCCTTTAGTTAATTAAAAGAGTGAAAATACAAACGAGCCTATTAATTGAATTGATTTCGGTTTGCAAACTCAAAACCTACAAGAATTGATTCTAATAACGATGGTAACTTAGCATCAATTTCTGTAAAGTTTTTAATTCTGTCAAAGTATGTTTATTATTACGTTTAAATACCAACAGAATCTTTTGTCGCTGCCTCCCTCTTTTCCTACGAATCACCATTTCAGTCTTTCATTACATTCTCTTTATAGCTTTTCTTGCTACTTTTTTTTTTTTTTTTTTTTTTTTTTTTAATTAATGATGTCTCAAGTTAAAGCAACAAAAAGTAAAAAAAAACAACAGAATAAAATTAAAATTTTATTTTCTTCATGACAATGATACCAATTCATTGAGACAAGAACAAGGACAACAACTACAACTGAAATAAGAAGAAAAAACAGGAAAACAACTTTTCATTTGCCTTAAGAAACTCAATGTGTCGTCAGTGCTTCTAAATACATTCCCTAATTTGTTAAAATTGTTCTCCTTCTTCCTCTCTGCTAGAAAATAATTTGACGTTATTGTGCTTCCGATTACCATGAAAGAAGACAAGTAGCCACTCAGTAGAATGATATAAAAAAAAGATATTTCATTTCCTTTAATAAGAACATGAAAATAAAAGCAAAAAAGCATTTTTATATAAATATAAAAATCAAAACGTAAAGACAAAAATAATCTTTCTTGTGTTAAATATTAGAATTCCATCCGTTAATATTATTTTCATTTACAATTTTTATGCAATCCAAATTTTACTTTTTCCCACATTTATTTACTGTATATACTGTGGAAAGCTTTGCATTGCATTTGATATGCATTTGCTGCATTCTACTTCAAATGTTTACACAGGATATACATCTATTGCTGGAACATATTCTACTATTGAGGGTACTTGAACATGGGCTATTGAATACAATTTTAAATTAATTTAAATAAATACTATATGATAGGAATAAAATGAATAAATTTGAATCGGTTTTTAAAGATGAATCTCTTACGTCGTCAAGAGAAACATAAGAACTTACTTATATTAAATATTACACACAGTGTAATTATGTATGGAAACTATAAATTATGTTTGTGTATAATACGAGAATTCAGACTTTTTGTTAAACCATGGGTTTAAACCACAGCATACAACCGATTCAAATAACGAAATTCTAAATATTATTATTTCTATACCAGAGTGCTCTAGTAGCCTAGCGTGTAGTGTGCTAGACTATTCCCAGCAGAGACTCTGGTCTATTGCACTATATCGAGCTAAAGATCTCAGTTGCTTAGCTCGTAATAATTATGTATAGTATAATTTGTAATTGTGTTCTAATTAATAAATAAATAAATACTTACTTCCGCTGCGTTGAACTGCGTTAATACAGAGTACATATAATATTCACGAGCTAATGTTCTACACAGATTTCTCAACATTAGAGTATCGTTCATACTTCCTACATTTAGGAAGCCAACTTCATGTAGACAAAAGATTAATAATAATTAATCAAATTATGTAACATTTATCCAAGAATTTACATGTTTAAGCAACGAAAATTATTAATATATTGCAAAATTATTCATTAGACACCATCAAACACAGAGAGAAAATGCAAGAAACTTCTTTAAAAAGCAGTAGTTCTTTCCATAAATTCCTCTTTTCATCAATAGATTAGGAAAGAGCTGGTATGATTTTTTTTTTTTTTGGTTAATCTTTAAAAAGAAAATATTTATCGAATTGAATGCATCTGTCAATATTACAATATTAATCGTTTTCAATTAATTTCAATTGTTAAAGCAATAATAATTAAAAAAAAAAATCAGTTCACATGTATTTATAAATTTCTTTATAAATAAGGAATTTCCAATCAAATCTAAGCAAACCTGTGATATGGCTTGGCATTTTTCACCATCAATATTGTATATTGATATACCAATAAACAAATTAAAAATTTGTTTAAATTGAAAAGAAATTAAAACTAATATGGTATTGTGAGGTCATTAGATTAGAAATATCTAGAAATATGGAAATAAATAGAAAATCATTCATGTGAAACATGATTTTTGATAAAAACGTATTCGTTTCTCATATTTTTTCATCAAATATTTTAATAAAATGGTTTGCTTGATTAAAATATTGAAATTCATGTTGTTTTGTAGGAGATTGTCGATGTCTTTAACAATGCATAAAATTATTATGATTTTTCTTTAACTACGAAAATTCTCCTCTCTTTTTCTCAGCATACTTAATACTTTTTGTTGTTTTTTGCTTAATTCATTACTTTAGGTGTGATTTTTTACACGCTCGTCTGCTTGATAGTCTTGCCTTATTTTGAAAAATTAATTCATACTTAAAAAGGAGACAAACTCATTCATCTATACTTTCCATACACATATATATACAAACGTACATATGTTAGCTTTCAATTTTATAATATTTAAAGCCATTTTAACTTCCAATGCATTCATTATAAGGGGAAATATTTTAAAATTCATGTGACGTACACTTCTATAGCTAGCCTTGCTGCTTTACCTTCATTTAGAAGCGACAAAGTACCATACACATGTACATGAATGGATGGCGTCAAAAGGGCGGCAAAGGCAAGATTATCATTTGACACATTTTGCAAAATCAACTTAACACTGAAAACAGCGTTAACCTACATTGTCTGTAACTTGAAAAAGATGGCTACAGAAAAGGTGTATAAAAATACACACGGGAAAAAGAAAACACAAACTAAACAAAACAGGAAAATGAAACAAATAAAACAGAAACATAACTTCAGTGTCACTCAACTAAAACTACAAACGAATAACACGGAGTAAGACAAACCCTGATACCCAACAAATGTTCATGTAATAAACTTTAATAAACAACTTTCCTGAGTCATTCATTCTCTTACTTAGAAAAAGAAGTATGTACATACGTATATACACATGTGCATACACATGTATAAAGGCATAGATATGTGTTTTTCCTTCTGATCTGTGGAAGTAGTAAAACGTAGAACATAAATTTGTTGTGCCTAGTACATGCATGCTTCTTTAGAATCCAAAATAAAGAAATTCTATTGAATATGGATACACATTAAAAATTGTTATCAATTGTTTTCATTTTTTTTTTTTGTGCTTTTTTTTCGAAATTCAAATTACACAAACGAATGTGAGTAAATACGTAGGGTGCCCTTGGTTTTTATTTGACTTCATTTTATACATTTTACGTTCGCTTACGTGCTAATAAGTGTACCAGAGCGAATGTTTTATTAATAAATAATGCGATATTACACATACGCCATGTGGTCAAATTTGAAGCGAATTACTCCCGGGATATCGATATCGGATAGTGCGTTAGGCAATTGACAATTAATGCTTTTGGAGTAGATTTTGGATTTAAATTATTTTATTTTTCTTTCTCTCTCTCTCTCTCTCTCTTTCACTCTCACTCTCTATTGGAAATGCTAAAAGTAAGCTATTTAGAAAATTTATAAACTCTTGTTTTAATAATTCGTTGTGAATTTATTTAATATTTGCATAAGCACTACAGAATAAACTGAAGGTGTTTGCTGCGTTAAAAATCAGAGGTACTACTAAAAAGAATTCCACTGTTTTTACGATAATGGACTTATTAGCGTGTATTTGAAATTAAAAATTGGGAGGAGGGGGAGTAGTTGTATAGAGTGATAAAATTTAGCATAGATTTTTAAAGACTCTTTCAACAATGTTTATATACCGAAAAAGTGATACCAGTAATGGGAAAGAAGTCTGGACAAGCATTTGTGATCCTAATATTATACCAGGCAATCACACATAAGTTCAGATTTGACTATTACGTTAATTTCGATTGTTCAGCAGGTTAACATTGCACAAAACATCGCCTGGAAGCTATGGAAAAAGACTGGAAAAGCAAATTAACTATACCTAGCAATGCAAGTTGGTAGTAAAAATGCGGTTAACTGGCGCAAACGATTGCAAAGTTGTCAGTGATTGTCAGAAGAAAGAATCGTCAGAAGAAGAGAATCGAAGCGGATAACTTCAACTATGTAACGAAAAACTGTCTTCATAGTAGGTATGAGGGTTTCTGAAACAAACTCATATTGGCATAACAATTTTTAAGTTATATAATCATTATCCTAACAGGGAATTGTAGCGTCATAAATCTTAAATATTACAACATAATTTCTTCATTGCTATTTTTATTTACTATTGCATCTCACAAGACATAACTCTCTAAAATGGAGAAGTTGAGTCACTGAATGTGCCTGTTTAGGTTTGCGACTACTCCACTGGAGGTTCCAAGTACTTGAAACGTTGTTGTTGTTGTTCTTTCGGATTGTATGCCCAATCTTCTTCGGATCTCAATTTCTCATTACTATCATCAAAATATATTTCATATACATACTAACAGAAACACCGTTTTGTTAAGATTTGTAGCATACTTATATCCAAATCTAAAAGGCATATAAAAAAACAATCTTTACCCGGCATAGCATAACGAAACAGAGCTTAGCCTTACTTACAGTTATGGTTTTTTATATACATATTTGCTACGAAATCCTCAAGAATGACAAACATACCTCATTTTATCTTTCGGTTAGTTAACTTTGTTTTGTCGTTACTTGTAATTTCAACGTATATTATCATCTCCTCCAGCTCAAAATACCTGAACTGTAGGTATTGTTGCCAGAATGAGTTTTATTATTATTATATTTATTATTACTTTTATTATTCATTATACATAGTTAGACTGAAATTTAAACAATTAATATTATATATGTATTATAAATTATTTATTGATGATAGTTATGTATACATATCTTAGTTAGTAATAGGCCAGTTGGCCTATTAATTTTGAAAGTTTTTATAGCTTATATTTGAATACAACCTCTTTATTTGAAAATTAAATTATTTGTTATTTGTTTTATTGAATTCGTTAATTAATAATGAAATAACTTTATCTGATAGTATTTTAAGTATTTATTGTTCGTTCGGAAATTCAAACGATGATGAATGCATATGTGATATGTTTACACATGAATACACACGAATGTACTTGCATGTATTAAATAAATATTTTAAATTTTTAAAAACAATTTTAAAAAATTTAAATTTAAAATTTAAATAAATAATAAATTTAAAAAATTGTTTTAAACATTTTAAAATATTTTTAAAATCAAAAAATTCAACACAGATTACCGCCTTGCAAAAAAAAAAAAAACAATAAAATTAAACATTCGTTTAAACTCCACACAACTCTAGTGGAAGTGTGCGTGTGTGTATTTTCTATCTGTATATTAGTTTATAAATGAATACAGAATTCACAGAGATTTAGAAAATCACAGATTATATTCAAAATAATATTTCAATAATTTATGCTAATATTTGCAAGACGGGAAATTTACTTTTTTAATCGATTTAATCTTAGAATTGTCATTGATAAAGCTTTAGTTAAAAATTACAATAAGAGGCAAAAAGAGACAAAACATAAATGCAATAAGCCATCCAACTACAGTGATTTAAAACATAAAAGCAATTGCATTGCATAAAAAAATATTGCTACGTTAGCTGGTATCAAATAGCTGCGATTTAATTAAAGCCACCTTAAAAATTTCTTAACACCACGAAATTTCAATTTCTTTACTATGTACTCGGCATTTAATAAAAATATTTCGCATGCATGTGCATTTTAATTATTATTCATTCTTCATTCGGGCATTCTACATGTGTGTAATAAAAATATTAAAAATAAATTTCTTATTTTATATACATACATATTTCCTTTTTATTCGTTTGTTCCTCTGTATATTTTACTTTGAATTTCTTTCCTATAATTTATATGATGATAAACGCTGAATGAATTATTCAATTTTTTATTTTTTTTTTTTTACAAACGTTTATTGCCTCTTTTTCTATTAATAACGGTATCCGCCAAATGCTTAGTATATCAAGAGAATGATTTTTAATTAATTTAATATCTGAGAGAAATTAAACGATAAATGCAAACATAATAAAATATATAATGGGTTAAAATTGCAAGAATAACTTTGTATAAATGTTTTTTTCTTGTAAAAATTAATTGAAATTATCTTTTTTTCTAGCTTCAAGGTACATATTTGCAGATGCTTAAAAGTTTTCAAGTTTTTCCTTCAATACAGATTAAATGAAAAAATGTTATTTATCTTTTATTTTCGTGCCAATGGAATATAACATCACATACATAACATAATTGGCCATTACAACCCTTCGTCAGGATTACGGCCTAGCTTCTCAACACCACTCATGTTGTGTGCGTTAATTTTATACATGAGTGGCGGGACCTACAGTTTAAAGTCGACTCCGAACGACAGATTTTTTGAGAAGCTTTTCATGGCAATTTTTACTCTCAGAGTTTTTGCCAGAAATCTGCTGAGAGGAAGTCGCCGAAGAAATACTTTTTGTATTTTGTTTTTGATGTCTGGCCTGGGATTCGAACTCGGGCCTTTCGTCTAATAAGCCAACACACTACCTACTAGACCACGGCGACTCCACGGCCAATGGAATATAGAAAATTTAAATTAAATAAAAGAATGGCAAGATAAACGTTCATACGTCGCTAGAATATTCAACTAAATATTGTGTCAACAAACCAATTTACACGATTTCTATTAAATTAAAACGATTTATTGTCAAAGTAGTGGTGGGGTGGACTGGCGCATCTACGGCACAGCTCAAAATAATTCAACAAATACAGTAAATCGTTTGCAAATATTTTCACAAATCAAACGGAAAGATTAAAAAAGAACAGCAGAATAAAGATTATATTTTGTATTGTTACGTTTTTTCAAAAATGTTTTATAAAACAAACCTTTTTTCTTTTTTCTTTATTTTTTTTTTTGTTTTTTTTTTTTGCAAAACAGGAGCTTAAACAAGTTGATGATTAAAGAGAACAAATTTACATTGGCAAACAAAGAGCTGATGACGTCTTGAAATTTTAATAAATTCATCAAATTGTATACAAATTGGAAAAGAGTATGTTTGTACATATAATCATCATAATTGATTTTGCCATCATTATCAGTGGTATTAGCATAAGCATTAGGAACTCCCCGCTTAAAATTTAACGAAACATACATATGTATGTATGTTAGGCGAGTAGAAATACTACAGTTAATATGTAAATAAAACTAACTGCAATTTAAAATGTAAAATCTATCAAAAAGTAAGAAACTAAATTTCGATGGTTTTCCACGCTGGAAGGCAATGGATGAAAAACTAAAAACATAACATAATAGAAAAATTTTTTAAATTACATGATAGTCAAACCTATAACCAGAGAGAGCGAAAGAAGTAAATGTATCAAACAGAAAAACTAAAAAAATAAATTTATGATAAATACGTACATACATTCGTACATATTCTTGTCTACATACGTACGTACACCCAGCTTAGCTTTTTCGATAGAATATTTAAAATTTTTTTTTTTATTCCATTCAACAAAAAGTGCTGACTACTAAAAACAAGAAAGGAAAAGCTACAAGAAAAGCAAAAACGAAAACAATATTACAGTATCATAAGGGACAACACCAAAGAGACGAGTATACATGTATGTACGATTAATATACACATACACATACACATACACACACTATTAATTTGTGGTGCTCTTTAAAAGCAGTAACTAAAATAAATGTGTATGTATTTCATTGCTGAAAGTAAATGACAGTGCTCGAAAGGGCTCGTTTTACATCAAATCCTGTGCACTCTTTATTCTTCACCCTCACTGATTTCATTATTGAGAAACGAATACGTAGAACGAGTAATAACGATAAAACATTCTGAGATATAATCAAACACTGGTCGTTAATGTTGATGTCCGACCATTTTTATTCGGTATTTCACTTATTTTTCTCATCTTATTTTTTTCCTCTCTTTTTCAGAAAAATATGTATTTACCAGTGTTTAGTTGAGCAATTAATAAAATTACTTTATTAGTTGGTATTTGTAGGGGAGCTCACAGATGTCCTGCATCGTCACAAAGGCGGTGATAAATGTCAGTGTTGAAATCAAATGAGACAACGCATTAATCATTTCATATGTTTTCGAACTTCTTTCGTTTTCGAACAATGAATTCCTCTGAGTATGAGTAGTCATTCCTGAAATAGTTAATTGCCAATATTGACTAAATGGTATTGATTTTTATAACTGAGTGTACATACATATATAAAAGTTAGAACTATTTGGAAAAAATATTTTTTCGAATACTTTGATGTTTTCTATTCCGTTTAATATTAAACTTTCTATTTATTCGTCTTAAGAGATAGTCATTTTAGATTTAAAGTTACCATAATTTAAAAATGTTACATGTTTTAATGGAAAAATTAATTTTTGTTTCTGTTATGAATGGTTGTGCACATAAAGTTAACTTTTTCAAAAATATGGCAGTACCAGAGTAATGTCGATAACACTGCTCAACTAAACAAGTTTTTTCCAAATGCGAATTAAGTGCAAAGGTTTATCACACACACACACACACACACACACACACACACAAAACACTTCTCACAACAACAAAACAATAGCAATAGTGAAATAGAAATGAGAAGTAGTCTTAATCCGAGTAGTAGTACTTCACACGAATCTACTTTTAGCCAAAAGTGACACATCAAAACGCTTATGATAATGATAAAAATTTAACATTCAATAAAGCAACAACATTTAATACATATCGTTAAAGATAATTTATGGTAACGTATGCCTTGTGTGGTGAAAAATAAAGAGGAAAAGATGAAAGTAAATATCAGTATGTTGTTGTATGGTGTATGGTGTACAGAACATACATACACACACATTATTCAGTTACAGGATACTAGTGAATGGATGATACACGCACATATAATCTATACTCAATGTTTGCTCCGTTTCTTTTGCGTGATTGAACGTCTTATGAAGAGAAAAATATAGAAAAATAGAAGGAAAAACACAAGAAGAGAAAGGAAGCTTGTCGTGTTATAAATCATGGAAATCTTATTATTTAACCAAACGCCATTTGAACAGTCATCCACAAGTTCAGCAAGCAACAAAAACTTAAAAAAATACCGCCTAGTTTTATACGTATCAGTATGTGTCCAGGCCTGTGTCTGTGTTTGGTCATGTCATGGCCTGTAAGAGCTTGTCTTTTTTACATTATAAGAAAATATGTATAACGCTTACGTTTTGTAACACAGCATATAATTTAGAGGATTTGTATGTACCGAACAAAACAGCCATTAAATGTTTGAATATATACATATATACATATGTATTACGCAATAAAGTCTATTATCGCTGTACAATTTCAGTATGGAAATTCTAGTTTTGAATAGTAATCCTTGAGACATTCTAAGTTTAAAGCATTAATTATGTATCATATGAGAGAAAATTTTGAAAAACTTGGTATATTATATATTTGTGTTTTGTTAAAAAAAATTAAGAAAACAAGATTAAAAAGTTGTTTCAGGTACAGTTACAAGCAATGAATTATCAATTTGAGTTTGATTCTGTATACTTTATATCACTTCCACTGAAATTAAGTATGTTCGACTATGTACACACAGGTTTGGCTTTTTTAAAACATTCTATTTTTTAAAAGCTTAATTTTACAACTTAGTTATTGGAATATAAAATTTATTTAAACTATAAACGTAAAAATTCTAAATAACAAACGTATCATATCACAAAAAAATTATAAGCGGAAATAGACGAAAAAGAAAATATCTAAAGAAGATCTATATCATCCCAAACGAATTTCGTCTTTATTTTTGAGACTATTTTGTTTTTTATTTTTATAGTTTCAGTTTGCCTATTCCCATAATATTTCGTATTAAAAGGGCAAGTCAAACGATATGGTACTGTTAACAAATTCGGTCCCTGGAAACGATTATTTCCTTCACTTTTCTGGTTTCCTAGTTTAATTTTTGTGTTTCATAATTTTGTGAAAAGTTTAAATGAAGTCACGAAAGTTTAAATGAAGTCAAAAAACTAATAACAAATATATATTATGTATGTACATATATGTATATATATGATTTATATATGATATTTGCCAAATATTATCATCATTATTAGCTTAGTGATACAATTGAGGTCAAATAGTAGTGAGCAGTGTTAACAATTTATTCACTTCACATCAAGGAACAGTTAGACGATCCTTTCAGTACACAATATAAGTCATTTGTTTATCGTTCATAAATTCTAAATTGAATGTTCCACATAAAATACATATGTGTTTGTATGTGTATTTAGAATTCTAACTCAATATTAAAACGTTTGCCTGGCTATTCCCATTGTCAAAAATAGCCATTGAAAAAATAGGGAGATGAGCCTACTACAAGATAAATATTGCTGGTGTTTTTGTTGGGTACCGCTATATGTGCGAATAAGTGGAATGAATGAGTAAATACGGTCGTTAAAAGCGAAAATATTTGCACAAAATTTCAATAATTTTCAATTTCGTTTTGGTTATTTGTTTTTTCCTAACTTTTCTTCAATATACAATCATATTTTCCATTTTTTTTTTTTTTTGTTATCGGTTATTATGTTTGATGGCCGCTCTCTTGCTCTGTCTGACTCTCTGCCACTCTACACCTGTCAGTTATAAATATGTTTTGGCATTTCACAAAGTGTGTGTGCATATATGTACATATGAATGTTTGTCGATTTTGTTTATAGTGACAATAGATCAAATAGACACCTAACTTTTCAATCATTCGTTTTTGGTGCCGGTATCCCTACACGTATATGTGCAAATCTCTCTCAATCTCTTCCTCTTACTCACTTTCAGTTTTTTTTTTCTTTTCTCATTATTTGATTGAAAAAGAACAAGAACAAATTATTAAAAGACAAAAGAAAAATTTCTAAAATTATAGGCAGCACGATGAGAAGAAGAGAAACCCAAAGAAAAGTTTGTTTTTCTAGATTTCATTGCTCGGGTTTCTGGAATAGAAAAAAAAACAACAACAGTGTCCACTAACGAGACATTGAAAAGTTAAAGTTATTTTATTCACATTATATAATGTTGTTGTTGTTGTTGTTGTTGAGAGTATTGTTTTTTGTTGGTGGGAGGGAATTTATACTTGTACGAGCTTGTTCATAAAATTTTCCTGTAATATGTTATGAAATCGATAAAGATAAGATAAGATAAGATAAGAAATTATTGCACCCTAAATTTACAAAAAGAAAAAAAAGAATAAAGGAAATAAATTAAAATTTTCAGTTCTATTAAATTAAATTTGTGGTAATTTACTTTAGTAATAAAACACTAATAAAATATATTATAAAATATTATAAAATTATATAATAAACGCAATTGCGTTTACCTTATCAAATGCTTATCAAATGATTAAACATGCATTCAGGAGGCACGTTTCCAAAAATATAGTTCATAATCAAATACTACTTGCGTAATGAATGAAGTTTTATTAAGCTATGATGTGATGAATTTAACTCAATTAATATCTTAATGAAGTCGCCGTAGTCTAGTAGGTAGTGCGTTGTCTTATTAGACGTAAGGCCACGGTTCAAAACTCAGGTCAAACATCAAAACGAAAATACGAAAAAATATTTCTTCGGTGACTTCCTCTCTTCAGATTTCTGGCAAAAACACTGAGAGTATATAAAATTGCCATGAAAAGTTTGTCGTTCGGAGTCGACTTTAAACTGTAGGTCCAGCCACTAATGTATAAAATTAACACACACATCATAAGTGGTGAGAGAAACTAGGTCCATAATGCTGAACTGAAGGGTTATAATGACCAGTTATGTATGTAAGATGTCCTAGTTAATGCAGACTGTGCTGTTTAATGCATGTCATTATCCAATGTCAGCATACAACTCATACAACCGCCTATATTCTCTGCACAATCAAGCCCTCATGTAATCATTAGACCGCGCCAAAGGTGAGCAGACCACCAGAGACCTATTAGGTTGATCTCATTCGGTCTCACAACATTGAAAACAAACCTGTTGTGTACTTTCCATTATGGCTTAGCACATTTGCTTTAAGTGTCTGCTCATTGAAAATGTTTCACTGCGCATTAGTCCTACTGCTGCTCCAGTGAATCAATTGCTAACCGCCGCAATAACTCAATTCGATTTTAATTTTTTTTTTTAATCTTATTCGCCTTGAATATTTCGCCTGATAGAAATGACAAATCTTAACTAAAAGTAGCAGCAAGCACACATAAAACGTAAATAATATATAAATAATACATAAAAAGTAACCTTAATTAAACTTTTCGCCCTGTTTTTGACATGTCAACAATACAAAAGAATCACTTAGCTGCGTTGACAACGCTACTTGCATGAATATATCTTAGAGATAATGAAATTGGAAGTAATCTTAATACGACCTATGATGCTTCGTAATTAAAACAACAATCGGCATGAATTATTCCTATTCGCTATACGACTTGGTACGATCATTAGCGATATTTTAAATAATTCTACTAATAAATTGTCACTTAAGATGTCTACAATAACCCAGTGTTATAACAATGGTCATTTAAATTTCCACATTTTTTATAACAACGTAGTCGAATAAAATGACTAATCACTACCCAGAAAAACTCAACTGATTAACACACAAAATAATTAAAAAAAAAATGAAAATAATTATTCAGTAACAGATAAATTTATGAAATTATTTAAAACCTTTAGCCAATACTAAAACTTATGCTAAAAATATATATAAAAATAAATTTATTACCCATTAATTGCGTATGGTAAACACTTACATATTTTTTAAACAAAAGCGCTCGCTTATGCTATGCTAACACACTGACAAGAACTATTTTGTAAAATACGTACGCTTACGAACATGAGGTGAAGAGAGTGAGGAGGGAGAGATCAAATAAAAGCATTAAGTTAATAATAATATTCAATGAATAATGGCTGTAATAGTGCCTTTGTTGTAGCGTTTATTTCAGCTGTTGGCAAAGAAAATGGTGTGCTAATGGAGTAATAAGGAGCGTTCTGTTGTGTGTATATGTGTGTGTATTTATAACTGTAAACATCTACAACTATAACCAGAAGTAATAATTTTTAGTTTCTTTACGTCTTCCATTATCTTTCATTTTTAATATGTATTTTCCAGCATAAAATTTTTTCTATAGTTTGTAATAGGAATACAACAAATAGTAAAGTTTTCGCCTTGTGGATTGTGGTTGGCTATACATATGTACTTATATACGCCGAAGAAATATTTATTTTTTCATATTTCGTTTTGATGCCTGACCTGGGGTTTGAACTTGGGCCTTACGTCTAATAAGCTAACACACTACCTACTAGACTATGGCGACTTGGTTGTCTATAATCGAAATAATTTCGAAAATTAACGATCATTAGAAAATGTTAGTTTCAGAATTGTTTGCTGTTTTACAAATTTCATACCAACAGTTACTGTTAACAGATAATAGCACAACTCATACGTATGCTGTTGCCGGTCTAGTTGAAATTTTTATAAAAAATTTCAACCACTACAAACAAAAAACTTTAAATTGTTGTTACACGATTATCATTAAAAATTAAAAAAAAAATTAGAAATTAAAAATTATGTCAGTTACAGTCACAGCAGTAAAACGTAAAACAGTATGAATTTGAGTACATAATGGTTTTATGCTCGCACATGGACATCAAAAATATAAATAAAATATTTTTCCTTAAAATCTAATTGTGTTGATTCAGGTTATATGGACAAGTTATTGGATATAAACTATTTTAAGAAAATTCAAATTCCTTTTTCAATGCAATACTTTAAAATGTAATTGACATTAATAGACGGCAGGACCACTTACTTCAATAGCCCTAATTAGTGAATAGCCCTAATAAGAAATGTACTTTTATTTTCTACGAAATAAGCATGTTACTAATGTCGGGAACATGTAAAATTTTATATACATACATATGTATAACTTTTCGTTTATTTAAAGAACATTTTTATTATTTCTTGGATCTATTTCAGTTTGATTCCATAAAGTATTTTTCATTAAATTTTTCAATTTCGTTGTCTTAAATTTTAAACGGCTATAGATTTCCCATCGGATTCCAATTGAAAACCGTCCATTTTCTCAACCATCAAAAACCATTCACAGTATTCAGCGCTTTAAAAATTTAATCCTTTAAATAAAAATGAATACGATGTAGTATTTATTTTTTGAAATTTCTAGCCAACTGACTATCCATGCGAACTTATATAGATTAGACTATTTTTATATATTTATTGTTTTCTTTTTTTGTTATTGTTATTGTTATTTTTTCAAACGAAAATCGTTATTGACTTTCACCCCGATAAAATCAGATGGCCAGTTGGGAATGGAAAATACTTTTGTTAGGATAAAAAAGCTTTAATACCTATTCTTCATCAAAATGCAACCTGGTCTTTGTTTACACAACAACAAAAAAATATATAAAAACTGAAAGTAAAATTGTTCTATAGAAGGATATTTTGTTGAGCTGCTGTTCCATTAACATGGATTGCAGCCGGTTGCCTTAAAAAGAGACAACAACGACAACAATTGACATCATAAAAATGCCAACAATTTCAAAATAATTATTTTACTATACAGACTTTATGTAGACAGGTAATCATAACCCAGCAACAACAACGTCAACAATAAAATGCTCAAGGCAAAAATGCTAAAGCCAACCACCACTCCTGAATGAATGTTTTATAAATAAAACCATAAACCTTTATGCCTGATGAAGTGCAATAAAAAAATCGGAAACAAAAACAACAAAATAATAGAAAATAATAGAAAAAAAAAATGTAAAACAAAGTCATTAGAATTACTCGTCAACCAAGATTAATCTTTATTTATTTATATTTTTTTTTTAAATTCTGTAAACGAACGATAAAAAAGAAATGCAATGAAAAGTTGTCACCTGTTCAGCACAGATTTGCAACTTTTTCTCAGCGGGCTAAAAAAAAAACTCAAACACTTGTTCAACACACTCACACAAAAGGTATACTTATACATACAAATTCATCAATACATGCTATACATATTTGGCGCGGAACTTATCTCTTCCTCCTCCCCCCATTGGTTGCCAAGTACAGTTGTTGCCACACGCCGACATAATTTTAATACAATTTAACAAACATTTCCGTAATTTATTGTAGAACCCTGAACAAACAAGAGAGCAATTTTATGAACAATAAAACTATTCAAAGTGCTCAAAGGGTCTTTAACGGATTCATAATTTAAAAAAATAAATTTATTTTAATACTACTTGGCTCAAAAAGTTCCAAAGTACTGGAAGAAACTTAAACTTAATATTTTTTTAAAATTACGAATAAAATACATATTCAAATAAAAATGAAAATTCTTCCTAAATTAAAAATGCGGTTTTTTTTTGGAGCCACACAACTCAACAACTGTTTTATTATATACACTACTTTAAGCTCTTGAGGGCTTAACACAAATATAAAAGATCTCTAAAATTCAAATTGTGAGTTATTTTTTCATTGTTTTTTTCATAGCTATTTGACCGAAATAAGCCACTTGTGTCTCGGTTCTAGGAATACTTCTGATAAGAATTGAGCTCATTCTGCTAGACGATTTTTCCATTTTTCTGATTCTCTTTACTTTTGGTGGATAAATGAAGATAACAGTTAAAAGTCTCATAATCGTTACTGAAAAGTCTTAAATCGTTTTGGTTTACGAACGGCATATTTTTCAAAGTAATACTACTCACGTAAAATAACATAAATTGTAATATTTTTAGGCTCTTTTGAGACTTTTCCTTGGATCGAATGATCTTCTTTGCTAAATAATGACTAAGTATTGTATGCGTGACAAATAAAGCGCAGGGTATTTTTAGTCATAACAGAGTACATACTAATATTTCTTGTATATTATTTTCTCAAATGAAGAATTTTTAACTTCAACCAATAAATAAAATTTGTTACAATTAGGAATTGTATTAAATATTGTTAAATTGAGCATTTGCCAGCTCTAAAGAAAACATTTGCATTGAAATCGCTATAGAGGCAAGCATATAAGAGTGCCTGTATGAGAGTCAACCAAATATGCATGACTCATATGATATGTTTTTAAAAGGAGAGAAATTGGAGATAATTGGAGACATTGGATTGACCAGGGATAGGATTTAAAACCGAATGAAAACACTAATCGAAATGGAATAATCGGAAATAACAAATTTCAATTCATATAAGACACATACATACATACATATGTACATACATACATAATTGGCCATTACAACCCTTCAGTCAGGATTACGGCCTAGCTTCTTTAAGACACGTTTACTTTTAATATGTATATACTTTGACATTCGTATTTACAACCAAGCACCACTCTGTTTAATTTTATCTAATTTGTTATCTATCAAAAAAAAATAAATAATAAAAACACAAAAATAAGTAAAGTTCTACGATTTGAAACCTAAAAATAAAAAGTAGATTAAGATTTATTGTTGTAGCCAAAATGTGTGCAATTGTACAAGTCATGTAAACATGTTAAAGCTGAAGCCTTCAACACAGTGAAGAGTATAAAGTGAATTCCTTTTATAAACTTGACCAGGACGACGACAACTACGTTAAGAAGAGCAAATTCATCTTCAAGAGAATAAAAATGGAATGCATATAAATCAATGGTTAAGAATTTGTAAATTGTATGTTCATGTGAGGCAGTAATAAAAGTGTGTGTGTAAGTCACACACAAGTTCCAACTATTTAAAGTTTAAACCATTCGTTACCACTGAATAGCATACAGGGAAGAATATAATAAAAAAAAACTTAAAATATTTTTATTCTTCAATTATTTTCGGATCGTTTCAAAAAAAAAATTGTTCTTGGGTATTAAAAGTCTACAAATCAACCCAAACAATTGAAGATGTCACTTGGTTCAAAACATACCAAAGCCGCAAAGAGCACAGTAACTATAATACAAATACAATAAAAATCAAAAAATAAGTGGAGGGCAATATTAAAGAGACAAGGATGAAAACCGCATCATGTCCCTGCTGACAAATGATATTGCTAACCTTGTCGTATTCAACATGTTCATTATTTACATAAAATTCCATAACGTACATATATCTGACTAAATTTTGGCTAAACAGGAGACTAAAACCAACACTAAAACGGAAAACTATTCGATGGTGAGTGCTTTGTGACATCAATCCTTAATGTCAAGCTGACAACAGACTACATCTAACATAAAAGACGTCTAAAAAAGGAATTCTATTGTAGTGAAAAGCGCATTGACGTATAAAATAGCTGATGTCCTTTCTGAGGACACACAAGTTCCGTAATAAAATGAAACTTCCAAACAAACAAAAACAAAACCAAATGGAATAAGACAGACTTTACTCAAAAGCCACATATTGGAAATACCTTCATAATTCCAGTTAAATTGATTATAATATGGCAAAAATTCAATTAAAAAGTCTATCATTGATAAAATAATACAGAGAATCAATGAATATGTAAATTAAATGAATATATCATTAGGTCTAAAGAAATTTATAATATGTAGCTCTAATTGGGAAATGAATTCAACAGGGGATGCCACCAGCACCAAACAAATAAGAAATAAATAAATATTAAAAAATGAAATAAATTTTCAAATATATGTATACTATGGGGTTTATTATACAAAAAAAATTTATGAAATAAAAGTGTACAATTTGAAATATCATAATATTTTTAAACACTGCTACTTACGTACATATTAAAACGAGTTATGTATATGAATGAAAAGAAGTTATCGTACATAACATAAACGATGAAAAATGTCTTTAAAATATTTGTGGACCCATATATAAGTATGTACATATATATGTACATATATTTCTAAATAACAAATAAATTTACAAATACAAGGTCAACAAACTCTTCATAAAATAATTAGCGGAGTAATAAAATTTTATAAGCTAACGTTGCCTTATTATCGAGATATCCAAAAATAAAATCCATCCGGCCTCTTTAACCTCTAATGGGAAGACTTTCATAAGACTGATTTTGAGCTGGAAAAATTGTTTCTTATTTTATATTTTATTGTCAGTTAAACTTCTGCATTATTTTATTCAAAATCGTAGTGCACTTCTGTAAGAAAATTTATGTGAAAAACTCTCATTGTTTTAAATACTTTTGAGTAGTTTTGCTTAGAATTTGAGTACTTTTCTTAAACAAAACCAGAAACAAACTGTAAAATCGTAAATCGATATTTAAATTCGGATTCCATTATATGTATATTGAAAGAAAAAAGAGTTCTCGCGGTAGCAACATCAGTTGAGCAAATGTTTACACCAAATGACTTTAATGTTTTCATGGCAACACTGAAAAAAATTTACACACAAAACAAATACGAGAACAACGTCCCCAAAGACTAATGAAAAGCCCTAAACACATATACATATGTACATACCCGCATGAATAGTGCCACACATTCATATAGCTCACAAGGCCACTGACACATTCATTAATAGTCACACTGGCCAAGGTAACAGTAAATAGGCATTCACTACCACTCACTCACTCACTCTCTTAAACACATAAATAAATACAGGCCACAAAGTATCCAGCCATCTATTCAGACATGTGAGACACAAAAGCTAAAGCAGCATCTATTGTTATCAGACATACGTATACATGTCAATGGACTAAAACGTGTTAATGAAAAACAGTTATCCAACTAAAACCAAAAACAAAAAGAAATACCAACAACATGGCAACAAATAAAACAACAAATCAAATAGCAAAAAAAAAATAATTCTAGCGAGTTAAAAAGTGTTCTTATGCTGTGTATCACATTTCAAAACAAACAAAATTCGCCTGTTTTCTATTTTATTCTATCAAAAACCAAAAAAAAAACAGAAAACTTACTAAAAGCAAAATGTATATATAAGTACGAGTATATTATAAATTTTTGGTTTTATATCTTCTGTTCTACTACAAGAAGTAACATAATATCCCAACACGCATACAAAACACCCGCATTTTATGATAAACACTTGGTTTCCAAAGAGAACGAGTCACCGCACGGCATCGTCACCTTTTAACATATTTGTAAAGTGGCATTAAAAGTGCGACCACAATAACTATAGCCAACACAAAAACGTTTAGCCAGAAGCAATAAGAACAACAATAAAACAAATTTAAAAGATAATTTCGACAGCCGTGGCTGGCTTTTTATGAACTTTAGCAGTAAGTGCGAGAATGCGGTCACTAACACAAATAAAAAAAATGAACTAGAATGAATGAATAAATAAATGTCTCATGAACTTTAGTTGACTGGAACTTTTGTAAAATAAAACGTAATTTGACCGACAGAATTGGGAAAATTCATTATTTTCAATGTCATTAATTGTGTTTAAAATGTATTTATATATCCTATAATAAAATGGAATTAATGATCAATCACAATACATATCTCAATTTCAAGGGATAGTTAATTTCTATCATTATTATGGGCCATATATTATATATAGACGACCTGTGTGTGACCACATCATCATTAAGACTTTCGAAAATTGCAAAATAATTTTATGCCTTAAACTGAAAAAGGACAGCTATGGAAACACAAGGAAAACAGCAAACAACAAATGCTTACAATAACAATATGAATTTAAAAAAAAAAACTAACAAAAGTCGTATTCTGTCCTTGCACTAAGGCGTAAAAAAATATAAAAGTCGTTAAGTGTTAAACTTTTAAGCTTATATATGTATCACAAATAATACATATTTAAGAATATATATTATCTAATATATTCTCTCTAATATATAGTACATATGTTAATAAAATTAACATTTGTGGACAAGTCTTTTATAATAGATAGTCAAATAAATTTAGAATATGCGAAATATAAAATCTTTTCAGAGGTCTAGTTATTGAATTACGTACATTTTTAAATCATCATGAATAGATGGCAAAAAACTACAAGCCATTAAAGAAATATATTATTTCTTACGTACAGACATTGTATTTGAGTTTCGATATAAAATTGTAAACACCTTTAACCATTTAGAAGTTGCCATTTTTAATTATACACCTTGAAAATATATATTTTTACAACTAAGGAAAGGTTCTGCTGTAATTTTATGAGTAATTTTATCAATATTAAATCCACACACCACCAAACGTTAAGTTTATTAGGCATATATTCTCTTAAAAGAGAATAACAATGTATATGTGTATACATATACTATATATACTTCAATATACATTTGATGTCATCTCAAAACAACTCACGTGTAAAAACCATTTAAAATAACATTATGTTAAGAATCATATTATCAACATATTGAAATTGGATTATCGGTTGTCTGAAAATCTCAGCAAAACGAATTCACATTTATTTCGTTAAGGATGTGTCACTTTCACCATCAAAGCAGAAGACAATGGTGAACAGATAAATGTGAGGAAAATAGAATGCAAAAATAAAAGCATATTTACATTCTTTATGAGTATTTGAAAAACGTACACACATATATAAACATCCACAAATACATAGGACTAGAACCATATTTAAATTATAAATTTCATTTCAAATAACATACATCTATCTGTATATAGTCGTCATATTTTCTATACCATAGTCGTCACACCCATACCCAACGTAATCAACGTTGACAACAGCATCATCATCCTCATCATCATTATTCTTTCATTAGGGAGACATTTGGGACCGTAGAACAGATTTTTAACATGAGGAAGCACCGAAGGCATAAAGAACATACAAATCAAGAATAAACAAAACTGATGTGCCAACGGAAATTGGTCAGGATATCAGTAACATTGCTGGATAGGTTACACCCACACATATTATGCAGATATGTGAACATAAATACAAAATGATATTGGAACGAAAGCTGAAGTATATACTCAGAGATTCTAATTTTTTTATTTGTATGTATTTCTATTTCAATTTTTTGTTATTTTTTTTTTAATGTCATGGACTACGAATTACTGTTTAAATTTTAATTAATATTTGCTAAATTTATCAATTAAATTTAATCAAAAAGTATTCACAAAGTGCATGCCAACAATATTAAAAATAGGACTGAGAAGTTCAAAATAAAAACAAACATTTTTCTTATTATTAAACAGTGACAAATGGGGAATAAAAATTAATAGAAATTTTATTTCACTTGGACTCACAGAACAGTCTTTAATGTTTTATAACTGTTAAACGAATTTATAAATTTTCTCTCATGTATTGGATACAATAAACTCCCTTAAATTAACAAACAGTGTGTAAGTATGTGTGGATGATGTAGAATTAATTGGCCAAAGTGTAAGCGGAAAGAAGCCGTGACAAATGGCAAACAAATTTTCGATTTTAAAATAAAACAAATTTTAATAAGAACAAATACAGTTGAGACTAAAATTAATTATATTAAATGTAATTTTCAATTAGACTGTTAATTATTTTCTAAAGCAATTGTAGGAGAATATGTCTCTCAAAGAAGGACGAAAATTAATAGACTAAATTATTTAAAAGTTTGTTAAATAAATACATAATACCCATAATAATACTCTCATTCATGCTATTTAGTATAAAGGGCAATATTTTGAATTTATTTCAAATTTAACACACTGTTAAGTTGTAAATTTCTATAAAATGTTAGATATTCCTGATTAAAAATATTATAGAAGAGACAGATCGATTTGACTCACAGTTACACCATCAGTTTGGTATTATTTTCTTAAATGACATGACCATTCATTGCACACTAATGGACTAAGCAGTTCCTCGAATAACTTCTGCAGGAGGAGGAAGATACTACATTTCATCTCATGCAACAGCGCTCAGTGGTTTCCCTTATATGGGCATGCGGTCAGAAATCAATATCTCCAAAATCAAAAAAGCTAGGGCCTTCAAAATTTTTAGGAAAAAATTTTAACAACTGTAGCCAAAGTAGCCATTTGATCTCTGAAGGGTTAATTGGCTTATAGATTTGTTTTAAGAATTTTTGAAATGAAGTATGAAAATTCGTTTATTTTAAAATATTTTTGTAAATTTTTATTCCATTATACAAAGTTATAAAATTCAGTAAAAGTTATTATTAAATAATGTAAGATAATAAAGTAAAATAAGATATTAATATATATCAAATACTATTAAGCAAATTTAAAACTCCTTGACTTAAACTACTTGTTTTCTTTGTCGCTCAGGTCGAATTTATTTTTTCAGCCTTCAATTTTTCCTCCAGAATTTGAAATATTTTTTTTCTTTCGAATGATAATTACCAGCTGGGATAGAAAATCTACAATTTGATGTATAATAAGTTGTGGCAGATAAGGGCCAAATAACTAAAAGTCTACGTGAAAAATTAGTTTTTAAGAAACGTCTGTTTTGAAAAGGTCAGAAGAGTATTCTTCAGGGATTTTTTATTGGGCTTAAATTTTTGCAACTTTTATCATTTAATTTGGTAGAAAACAAGTTAAAATTAAATTTTTGTTGGGTTTTTGGAGACTTCTCCCACAATAACACGAAACATTTTTTAATTAAACTTAAGTTTTTTGTAGGACTATGCGACCACAATATATGCAATATAAACATACCTCCACTTTCAAATGACGCAAATATTAAACCTCGCAAAAAGAAAAAGCAACAGAAATTGTTAGATTCATAAAATTTAAAGTGTTGTCAATAAATTTAGTGCAATAAAGCTTAGAAAAATAAACTAACTTTTTTTGATTTTTGGCCTATGGGGAAAACCAATGTGCAGCGCCCGGTTCTTGCTATGAAAAGGCGGAGGCGAGGGACTTTTTATTATTATCTCCCATCTTTGATTGAACTCTCCAAAATAATGTTTAATATCTCCTTTTGTTTCGAAGATATTGGTGAAACAAAACAAGTACTTTAGAATTTTCGTTTAAAACTTGTCAAAGCACGGTTAATCTGGGATCTTTTCATTGTATGATATCTTCTAGATTAGAAAAAATTTAAAAAAGGTTTTTAATGGTATGATTAGTTCTTTTAGATATAGGAATATGATTTCAGGAAACGAATTAATTAATCCGCTATGTAATATCCACTTGATATTTCTAAAACCCATTCTAAGGTTATATTTCAAAAAGTATGATCTTGTTACTAAATTATTCATTTTTTATATTTTATCTAACGCAACTGTTATTATTATCGGAAGTAAGTTAATTAAAATTGAATCATTCATATTTCTATCACAAACTGTCAAGCACACATATTCAAACACGTCAATTTGATAGAGAAGCTTTATCTACTTAGAAGCAAATTTTTCAATCAAAATTTGCGATTCGACGCTTGATCAAATTTCCTATAAATATCACAGAATGCAGTTAAGTATTGAAATATATATACATAAATACAGTGTGTGTAATACACGTGTCTACTTTTTTATGGTTGTTTGCTTGTACACATCATTTTACGTTAAGGATAACAAAAAGATCTTGAGAAAAAGACTTTTAAAGTTTACCATTTTGATTTATTGCAGAACGTTCTTTTAAATCTTTTAAATTATTTCATCCACCCGAATATGTACTGAAAGTGATGCTAAGGATACATTATTCCATAACTTATGGTACACAATACAACCACATACAAGAGGAAAATATTAGGCCTTATCGATGGCCTAACACTAAAAACAATTGCATATTATTTTGTATTATTTTTTATTTATTTCTTTATACAATTTATGTATAATTTTTTAATTTAGATACAATAAAATGTCGGAGTCTTTTGTAAGCGCATCTGTTAAAATATGAATATGCGGAATTGTTGCTGATATATATTACGTTTCTGATGCCAACGTCTCTTTTCTTTTTATCAAAATTCGTTAATACTCTTTTGTATTATTGCGATAATTTATGTCGTACTATGGACTCAAATCATATACTGTAATCATGTACAACAATCAGTCATACCGCTAATTTGCATACAACTGTGATTTTTTTTTTTCTAAAAATCTAAATGTCGAGTACTTTTCTGCGGAAAGTAATAAAACAAAAGAAACAAAAAATATCTTGATTGGTTAATTAAAAATACAAATTAATAACGATTTCTAGACTAAAATCCTAAAGTTCTTAAATCCTAATCAATGTTCCACATGGAAGCTAAATAAAAATATATTTTATGAAGACCTCTAAGCTAGAGACTTTCTTAATTGTTCACCTTCATTAATACATACGAGTACATCAACTCAAACACAATATGTGTTAGAAAGTCAGAAGTATGTATATATAACTTTATATGCATACATATGTGTGCGTGTATGTATGTATTTTATATTACCTGAAATAATATTGCAAAACAAAAAACAATTCGTTAAAATTTTGTGTTTATTAGGGATTTCAATACGTTACAGGCATTGGTGTCCCGGTGGGCCATTGAAATAAGAGCTATTGCACATAAAAACGCCAAATTTATTGTTTTCTACACATTTTAGTCTCTTGTAAATCTAAATTAAATAGTGGTGACATAAAAGATTGATTGCCAATTAATTCACCACAAATAGTGAATAAATTACGGTAATGAACTGAAGCAGTGGTTTTTATTAAATAGAATCCAAATCTATAAAAATGTTCAATAAAATATACGAAAAATATTCTTTTATTACATACATATCCATATAGTATATATATACATATGTATATATTGTACACCATATGCTACGATTTCGTATATGAGTATAAGTTAGTTTAGATTTATTTCATTGGTAAGTTGTGCAGTTGAGAAATAAAAACGATTTTATAGAAGGAAATGTAGAGAAAACGCAAACTATTTGGCAATCGATTTACAACAAAATTATTTTCCGTAGGCTGAAACAAGTGGTAATCACGTGATGCTACGTACATACATGACAGTGACATTATACTGCTCATGAGGGTTTGAGAACTCATCCAGTCACAGTGAAAATAACCCATGCAAACTCCGCGGTTCTAATCTCACCCAAATACTGCTTAGCAAATCGGAGGAGCCGTTGTGGAAAGACATCGTCTAAACTAGCACCCAAAGAGCAAAGATTGATCTCTTTGATCTCTTTTTTATTCTAATATATTTGATGATATAAAAAGCAAACATCGTAAACGCCCATCTTATTAGTTGGAACTAATCTCAACGATGTTATTGAAACATACTTATGTTACATACACCATACATACCTAATACACAAGATATACATATGTCACGAGGGTACTACTTTAAGATTACACCACTTAGAATTTAACACAAACCAGTTCCTTTACCTTCAAATATCTGCCCGGTGATGCTTGTACCAGCTTAATGGTATATTATAGTTGTGATAGGCTATGAATGGAGAACTACTTAATTTGGCAAATCACAATACCATTCAATGTGGAATAAGCAAACACAAATGGAGTTGAATAAGACACACTTTAAGGAAATAACAGATAAAATGGAATCTGCAGGAGTTATGAAGACCGGCCGCCCTCGTTCTATGCACATATGTATGTATGTAGATAAGGAGTATAACGAGCCAATATGAAGAGTTTCGGATGACGTTTAATGGAATCCAAACTTTAGCAAATCGTAACGGGTTTTTAATTCATTCCGAGTTCTTAATAAGCAATCCATTCTTAGCTAAAACCAACAAAAAATCTTAAAAATTGATCTATCACAGATGTAGACTGTTGAGCATTGTTATCTTTCTTTAGAGTATAGCAAATGGATAGCTATGTTTTGAAAAATAAGACAAGCCGGAAAGGAAATTAATGAGTTTATTTTATTTGTTTTCAGCTCTTTTGTGCATTCCAAAGTCGTTTCTCGAAATCGTTTTTCCTAGATTTACGAAATGTTATCATCTTACATGAATCGTCATATTTACTATTTAATTGCGTTCAACTGTTTATCAGCAGATTGAAATTATTTGTTAAGATATTCGATTGGATTGAGATGTATTTACGTTGAGTTATTATATGATGGTATATGCCGAGCACAAAATGAAGAATGAAAGAAAATGAAAAACAAAATAGCGAAAGAGTGGAGAAGAAAACTTTTTCTATAAATTGTCATCATAGGGAGTGTGCTAAAACTTTGTTTAGCCGGGGATTGTGAGGAATGAAAAGGAGTACAGGGGTTATTTCTTTTCACACATACGTAAATACAATACATATATGTATGCACGTATTCGTACTTTTAAAAGTTAGTGTCAACTTGTGATAACATTTTAAGATGAAAGCAATTGAATGGTAAATGCATGTGTATATATGTATGTATGTATGTGTATACGCAACTTTGTGTCCCAACATATTTCTAAATAAAATTAATGGATGTTAAAGACTAGATGTCACTTCAATACCAAAGGCGCTTCCATTAACTCACACATTGACGGCAGAGAATAATGTTTCTATCGGTATACAATTCTGTGCACACTTTATACTTAACAGGCGACCGACGACTGACGACAACAGTCAAATCTAAAAGTTCTACCAAAAATGTCAAAGTAAATTTTCTCAATTTTCTCACTTTATCATAAAGTGTCTGTTGACTGTATTGTATTAGATTGTATTTTATGAACGTATTTTGTGTTTTATTAACGAAAAACATTACTTAATATCGGTGAAAAAGGTCTTAACTACCGATTTACAATAGAAGAAAAGCAAGACAACAAAAGCAAAATAATAATGTTGGTACTGCATTGTTAAACAATTATCGAAACAGACGAGTTAAAATGTTAATTGCCATCTGTTCATACCTGCTATAAAATGTCATTATACCACTTAATCATCTCACTTAATAGCGTCAAGAGCAGTTGTGACCTTTTTTTCCAGTACAGTCATCATTATATAATTATATGTATGTATGTATACATCATATATATTCATGTATACATCAACACGTATACGTTTGGATGTTTTAATATCTCGTATACGCCTGCCTGCTTGCCTACATGCCTGGCTGTCAGTCAGTCTTTATGTATTTAATTTAATAGAACCAATTGTTAAGACTTTCTTATACAGTTGGTTGGAAAAGACAAAATCAACTTGTCTTGCTTGCCACGTCGCCTCTTGGCTTGTATTTCGAATTACTTCAGTAGCAAACAAAATTAAAGCAAAAGCAAAATAAAAAGGAAAACAATTGACGCAGTAAAATTCGTTTAATTTTTTAATTAATTTCAAACTTAATGTACAAGAACGGCTAATTAAATTTTGCGTTTTAATTTTCGCATTTTTTCGTTCGAATACTTTCATTTCTTTACAGGAACCTCTATTTTTTCTCTCTTGCATGAAGAGATTATCTGCGTGTACAAAATATTTGCTTTACACGCAAGCTGTGTTCGAAGAGTAAAACTTTTTGGAAGGTTGATCAACTACAGACAGTTTATACAATTCAAAGTATTGTAAAAAAAGAAAAAAACAATAACTTGAAAATTGTAAAATCAAAAAATGTTTTGTCATTATTTTTACCAATTAAAACTTTGCCAACAATTGCCAAAATTGATTTGCAAACCACAATCAGATAAAACCATTTATTTTTAATCTATTCCAATACTATGCAGTATTCAAAACTACAAATGAAAAATGAAAAGTGAACTTTCGTGATGAAAATTTTCTGGTCTTCTAAAATTTTTACTTCTAAGAATCATTAATTTTAAGAAATAAAATTAAACCATAATAAGACTTGATATCCAACAGAATATCATTTTCAAATTCGCTCATATTGTTATTAACTGCTCAGTGATCATTGATGCTGGTTCACTTATTAAATAAATTTTCATATCAGCCGTCTATGATTCTTACTATATGTACATAGAGAGACAAAGAGAGAGAGAGAGATAGAGTGGTAGAGAGACTTAGAAAACTTACAGATACAAATAACGAAAACCTCTAATAATTTAAATTTTATATAATTTTGTTCACATAATCTAATAAAGTTGTTTATTACTTTTCATGTTTCTTTTATGTTTCTTGCTCTTCGGAATATCAGCGATTCTGAGTACACTATGTAAGGAGTTCCTGCAGTTCAATGTTTCAGCGATTTTATATATGATGAATTATGAACAGTTTGGTCATAGTACTGCGTCAGCGCAATATTTTTTACAATTAGCCGGTTATTTGGGTATACCGGTGATATCGTGGAATGCCGATAACTCGGGCCTTGAGCGGCGTGCTTCACAATCAACACTTCAACTTCAGTTAGCTCCAAGTATAGAACATCAAAGTGCTGCTATGTTGAGCATATTAGAACGTTACAAATGGCATCAGTTTTCGGTAGTCACCTCCCAGATAGCCGGTCATGATGATTTTGTTCAAGCTGTAAGGGAGCGTGTAGCTGAAATGCAGGATCATTTCAAATTTACCATCCTTAATTCGATTGTTGTAACGCGTACTAGTGACTTGATGGAACTTGTTAATAGCGAGGCTAGAGTGATGCTCCTCTATGCTACGCAAAGTGAAGCAATAACTATTCTTAGAGCTGCTGAAGATCTGAAGTTGACGGGCGAAAACTACGTGTGGGTCGTAAGTCAATCAGTCATCGAAAAGAAGGATGCCCATCCTCAGTTTCCGGTCGGAATGTTGGGAGTGCATTTCGACACGAGTAGTGCTGCCTTAATGAATGAGATATCGAATGCAGTCAAGATTTATGGTTATGGTGTGGAAGCCTACGTTTCAGATCCAACAAATCATGGAAAAAAGTTAAACACTCAGTCACTATCCTGTGAGGACGAGGGCAGAGGTCGTTGGGATAATGGAGAATTGTGAGTATTAATTTTAAGTTTGTTTTTGAAAAGCATATAATCTAACGATGCATTTTACCTTCCTTTAAAGATTTTTTAAATATTTACGAAATGTGTCTATCGAAGGTGACTTGAACAAGCCCAATATAGAGTTTACAGCTGATGGCGATCTTAAATCCGCAGAATTGAAAATAATGAATCTGCGCCCTGGTGCCAATAATAAAAATTTAGTATGGGAGGAGGTAAAATTTGTAAAGCTTCATATTTCCTTAGGGGATAACTCACGGTTTGCAATTAATTTCAGATCGGTGTCTGGAAGTCTTGGGAAACGCAAAAGCTTGACATTAGGGACATAGCGTGGCCGGGTAATTCTCACGCTCCACCACAGGGTGTTCCAGAAAAATTCCATTTAAAAATAACATTCCTCGAAGAAGCACCCTATATCAATCTGTCGCCTGCGGACCCAGTTAGTGGCAAATGTCTTATGGATCGGGGTGTCCTGTGTCGCGTGGCAGCTGATCACGAGATGGCTGACATCGATGTGGGACAGGCTCATCGCAACGAATCGTTCTACCAGTGCTGTAGTGGTTTTTGCATTGATCTTTTAGAGAAATTTGCTGAAGAACTGGGGTTCACATATGAACTGGTCCGGGTTGAAGATGGTAAATGGGGTACACTTGAGAATGGTAAATGGAATGGTTTAATTGCCGAATTGGTAAATCGTAAAACCGATATGGTGTTGACATCCCTCATGATCAATACAGAACGTGAAGCTGTGGTGGATTTTAGCGAGCCTTTCATGGAGACCGGCATAGCCATAGTGGTCGCTAAACGAACTGGCATCATTTCACCAACTGCTTTTCTGGAGCCGTTTGATACCGCATCCTGGATGCTGGTGGGCATTGTCGCCATACAGGCTGCCACCTTTATGATCTTTCTATTCGAATGGCTTTCACCCAGCGGCTACGACATGAAACTCTATCTCCAAAACACCAATGTTACTCCATATCGATTTTCACTATTCCGTACATACTGGCTGGTATGGGCAGTACTCTTTCAAGCTGCTGTTCATGTAGACTCTCCAAGAGGTTTTACCTCCCGCTTCATGACAAATGTCTGGGCTCTATTTGCCGTTGTGTTCCTTGCCATATACACTGCCAACTTGGCGGCTTTCATGATAACGAGGTATTGTATAACATCACCTTAAAAACCTAACATCTCTCAACATTCCTTTAATTTCGGTTACTTACTGTCTATAATTTGCTGCATATCTTAGGGAGGAGTTCCATGAGTTCAGTGGTTTGAATGATAGTCGTTTGGTACATCCCTATTCGCACAAGCCATCCTTTAAATTTGGCACAATTCCTTACAGTCACTCAGACTCCACAATCAATAAGTACTACAAGGAAATGCACTTCTACATGAGACAGTAGGTCATCTCCCATCACATTTCTAATCTTTTGACTTTTTTGTTGCATGACAAACAATAAATAACGTTTTTTAAAAACAATAGAAAAATAAAAATAAAAAATAAAACTAAACTATAAATTGTTTCTTTGTTTTGTTTCCCTGTACACTGTTCTTTGTTTTTTTTTCCCCCACTTGCTGAATCAATTTTGCCGACGCCGTATCTACAAACAACTCTTGTTACTTTAGATACAACAAATCAAGTGTGGCAGATGGTGTAGCTGCTGTTTTGAATGGCAACTTGGATTGCTTTATTTATGATGGCACGGTTTTGGATTATCTAGTGGCACAGGATGAGGACTGTCGTCTGATGACTGTGGGCAGTTGGTACGCTATGACAGGTAACGGGTCAGCAATATATTTCTAATTTATGAACAATTTTAAAAATTCGATCCATTAATGATATATTTGTAGGTTATGGATTAGCATTTAGTCGCAATTCTAAATACGTCCAAATGTTTAATAAACGTCTGCTAGAGTTTCGAGCGAACGGTGATTTGGAACGGTTGCGTCGTTACTGGATGACAGGTACTTGTAGGCCGGGCAAACAAGAGCACAAATCATCTGATCCCCTTGCCTTGGAGCAATTCTTGTCAGCGTTTTTGCTTTTAATGGCTGGCATTTTATTAGCCGCCCTATTACTGCTGCTCGAGCACGTCTACTTTAAATACATACGGAAGCGTATTGCGAAAAAGGATGGAGGACATTGTTGTGCTCTAATCTCGCTTTCTATGGGAAAATCATTAACATTTCGGGGTGCAGTTTATGAAGCTACCGAGATACTAAAGAAACATCGTTGCAATGATCCCATATGCGACACGCACTTGTGGAAAGTCAAACATGAATTGGACATGACCCGACTCCGGATAAGGCAATTGGAAAAAATAATGGACAAGCACGGTATTAAGCCTCCTCAATTAAGGTGAACATCTATATCACATCACTTTGAGAATGAGATTGTATTGTTTTCAATTGCGTAAAATCTTTTTCAGACTTGCTTCCTCCTCTGATCTACTTAACCATCACCATCTCAAAGAACGACCACCACTAATGGGGAATTTAAGTCTGGCAGCCAGTGCACAAGATTTATACAGGTGGTAAGTTTTTCGTTTTACCAATCCTCCCAAGCATGCTACCACTCACTAACTTTTCCCCAATTGGTTAACCACACAAATAGACTCCCAACAAATCAATCTAAAACACCAAACCAAACCAATCACTTCAAATAGCGGTTTAAAATAAAAATTTTACTTTTTTGCAATAAAATAATAATAAAACAATAAAAAAGAAAATTATCTGCAATATACATACATACATACATACATACATACCCTCATTTGTTGTATGTGACGATGTAAAGAAGTATTAAATTTTATTTTTATTTTAAGCCACTGTTCCATGTGTTCTAGTATCTTATACACCTGTATACACCTTAGCATGTTTACTTAGTATACATTAATTTAATCCTTTAGTTTAGAAACTCAATCATGAGGTTTCTATAATATCCTCCCTCGAAAACCACTAACAACCTAGTCTTTATTGAGGCGTGAACCTAACCGAAGAATTAATTTCGAAGTGTCTCAGGAACTAAATTGTAAAATAAAAAAACACAACAACAACAACAACAAAACTTCCAAAACTTCTTCAGTTTATGTTTTAAAATATTTTGCTGTTTTAGCATCCTTTAACACACAAAACTTATATATATATATATATATACATGAGCATGTGTATTTGCATATATGTACAGACGTATGCAATACATATGAACATCTCCTGTATAAAGAAGCATTACGTTGAACGTTCGCTTACCTATTACCTTAAAATACACCATGTAAATATTTACTCCAATTCACATTGCACTCTGTATGTTTCTCCTGACATTCTCTATACGTTCGCACCCAGTGAAATATTTCTAGAGACAAAGAAACTGTATGTGTCGTTTATAATTTCAATCCTATCTAAATGGTTTACTAATTTAACTAAAAATATTGACAAATTATCAGACACTTACGCTATTTTACGCCTGTCTATAGTTTTTAATCGTGAATCGTAGTTTTATATAAGCGTAGATTGATTTACAGAAATGAATCAAAATTGAATTTCTCAAATTTCGGTTAGCACGTAGTCGTTCCCAATACCCTTGTGGTATTACCGTATTAACAGATTTTTATAGTGTGTGAATTAAGTAAGCGTACATTTAGCTTTTCAAAAAAATAAAATAAATAATAATAATTAATAAAACTTAACTTAATGTTCGAAATTTACTAACGTATATTTCGATAATGAATTTAACATATTGAAAATGTGTAATTTGTTCACTTGTGTTATTTAAATTCGATTGATGGCTTTATAAATATTTCACAGTGTGTTAACAACTGTGTACATACATCTGTAGTATGTACGTATGTATGTATATTGATATACATAACATATATCCTCATTTTTTTTTTTTTGGTTCATACTCATTTAATATTGAAAACCTTATTGATGTCCCCAAATAATATGTTGAGCCTTAAATACATTCCTATGCTTGTATATTAAATAAATAAATCTGTAGCAAACAGTATGATAGTAATAATGTCATTATTTAATTACTACTACTACTACTACTACTACTACTTTTACTACTACTAGTATTACTACTTCTACTACTACTAATAATAATAATAATTTAATGATAATAATAATGTTAATGATAATGATAATATAAGCAACAATTATAATAATTAATGATTAACATTAAATTATTTTTATCTTGATTTCGTATTATGAATTTTGGCACAAAATCACATTCACAAACTTTCCGTCAATTCACATGTTTATTGTTTTAAGCCAGCCCACCAAAAATGTCCAAGCAAGTATCTGATTAAATCATTCGTATTTATCTTTCTCATTCATTCATTTTATCACTCATTTACTCATACATTCACTCATTCATTCATTCATTTATTGTTTCGTACACAAGTATGTACATAAGTCTAAATATGCGTACAGTACGTACTGCACGTTTTTATTATTAATTTAAGTACATTTTTCCTATGTTCCATACCATAGTACGTACATACATACATATAAACTGTATTCATAGTATTATTTTATAATTTTTTTTTTTTTTTTTGTTATGAATCTGTCCTCCAATTATGATTTGTTATTTGTGAAAAAGAATATTGGATAAATTTCAATGTAAATTTTCATAATCAACATCTGACCACATTTATAAATGGGAAAGACGTGATGTATCTGCTCTACATTGTTTTAAAAATATTGCAACGAACGAAATAATGGGCGGTAATCAACTGTAGAAAATGAATTTTATTTCAGTATGTAAATTACTATACATCATATTGAATTTAGGTATGCTGACTTGCAGTGTTTGTTCGCTACCTTTCAGTAGTTTTCGTTTTTTTAAACTCAAAATAAGCCGAAAAAAAAACGTTGCATTTAATTTGCTTGAATGTATAATTAATCAATTCATTTGTTTAAATGTTTTTTTTTGTTTGTTTTTTATTCCTGTTATACATACTTTTTATGAAAACCCTCCAACCACACGAATTTTAATTGTTTACGAACAAACAATAAACTTATTGTGAATGTCGTTAGCATTCTATTCGTTCACTTACTGATGTTGAAATGCAATTGTTAATGTATGTGAAATGCTTCAGCTGGCGCACACATATTTGTGTAGGGTATGCAGGGGTTCCCATAGAGAAAAATTTTGAGTGGATTGGGTGAGAAAATGTATCATGTACAAAATGTATAATTTTCATATGCTGTTTACATGTGTAGACTGGCGAAACTCTGGGTTTTTCGGAGAAAAAATTTCACTTTTTACTTGGCAATTGATATTATTTTTTTTTTTTTTTGAATACAGATTTTTTTCAAATCCTAATCGGATGGATTATGTACAACAACACGACTATTTACTTTGTAATACATTTTTTTTTTCCTTAAAAGCCTATTTTGTCTGGTCACAATGACAACTGAAACGTTAAAGTAACAGCAGCAGAATTTTGTCTAATATCCTTACCATGACTAGTGTCAGAGTTTTTCTTAACATTTTTTAAGAATATAAAATCATTTATTTGTAAATGCTTTTACGTCTGATTATACATTATTTCACTGTAAACTATTTAAGTATGTACATAAACTCTTTGTTAGAAACCCCTATAAAAGTATGCATATTTACAATGCAGCCATACTCGTATTTTAAGCCATCTATTCCCAACCAATTCATAGCCGAAAGTATATGCATATATAAAGCGTATTATAATTATATTTAAATTATATTAACTAAAAAATTATCTGTTACCCAGAAGCATATGGGAAATACAAAGAGACTAATTTTGAATATCACATTAATCCACATATTTATGAGTAACGCCTTGCTTGCAAAATCAAATGAAAATAATTTATGTCCAAAAGTTTTGAAAACAAAAGAACTCATCGAGCTTTAGATAAGTAATTATACAAAGTTACTATTTACTAGTAGGTAGTGTGTTGGCTTATTAGACGAAAGGCCCGAGTTCGAATCCCAGGCCAGACATCAAAAAATACAAAAAGTATTTCTTCGGCGACTTCCTCTCAGCAGATTTCTGGCAAAAACTCTGAGAGTAAAAATTGCCATGAAAAGCTTCTCAAAAAATCTGTCGTTCGGAGTCGACTTTAAAGTGTAGGTCCCGACACTCGTGTATAAAATTAACGCACACAACCATGAGTGGTGTTGAGAAGCTAGGCCGTAATCCTGACTGAAGGGTTGTAATGGCCAATTATGTATGTATGTATTTACACCTGCTAGGCGATAGGTATTACGATTTATTTAGTTTTAAACATTTTACTTTTTGTTATCTAGATTGCTAAAGAAGTTGCTTTCTCTCGATACCCTTAAGAGGACAGATTCCATTTTCAATTTTCAATAAATACATTTTTTTGAATCTAATTTTGTTAGTGGCATTGTAAAGTGCTGTTAATGCTACAATCGTTTTACATCTCAAGTAGTACTCATTTCCAAATAACACACACTGGAAAAATGTTTTTATGTAAATAAATTTTGGGAATCACTGCGGACTCATTTCAAAGGAAGGAAGCAAGTTAAACAATACCCATGTTTTTATTTCGCTTGAAAAAAAATGTGTAATAAAGCACTTCATTGTTTCCTACAACAAAAGCTTCTTGATAATGTAAATTTTCTTTATAAATTTCCATTTTTGTTGGAAATTGTTCTTAATTGTCTATTGAGTAACACAAAATGTAAAATAAAATGAAAAACAATGGTTACATCTTACTCATACGTTAATGTACTTAGGCAGGGACAAATGCGATATACATACATATGTAAACGAACATAAAAGCGAAAGGCGGTAAGATAAATTGTATCCAAAAAATTTGGATAAATGTATTCAGTAAATTATTCATAAATGTCTAAAAAAAAAATTATAATTTTTTAAAATTTTTTTTTTAATTATTTTATCCTTTATAAATCGAAAGAAAAACTTTAATTTTAAAGGCTTAAGCTTATGCTTAAAACTTCATTCGCATTACAATTACATATGTTACATCATGTTACGTTTTTCACAATTAGAAAATTTTTGCTTTTTGCTTTATTTTACGCCTCGAGCATTTTGTCGTCTTCGGCCAAGTCCGCGCATATCCTTTCTTCTTAGTCGTCTATGACCACGGATAAATAGATTTGGATGGACATCGATATTCTCAAAGTATGCTTCAGCACATCATTTTAACGTTTCATTTCTGCGTTTCGCTTAATATACAATATACATATATATATTTATATATACTATATACTTTAGAAATATACAAATGTCTTATATATAATATATGTATGTGTATTGTTAAAGTTTATTTTGGAGAATTTGGATTTTCTCTATTTTTGTCGCTAAGCCAAAACCCATGGATTTGAGGTATAAAACTCCCGTTGAATCAAATCGATTTAACCTGTTTTCATGTTTATTTGCACCAAGTCTACTTCGATTTGTGACAATAAAAACATTTAACATCCGTCTTTTGTGGTATTAACTTACTATTAAGACGTACTGCAGGAGAGACTTCTACGCGCAAGGTGGATTGCGTACAAAATTTATTAGTCCATTTATTAGCCCATTTCTGCCACCTTTTATCGAATAGGTATACTTATACTCGAGGTATAAGTGAGGTTTTCCTTTCACTTTTCATGCTTAAAAATACAGTGCCGCCAGCAAATGTATAAATACAATATAAACATTCTTCGTTGACAAAATTTGAATTTTATTCTACTATTGTTTAATTACTGAAATCCAATTTCAAAATTTAACGCGTATTCTTCACTCCAGACCTTAGAAAAAAATACAAACATAAATTTAAAATTTTAAAAACTAAATTGCTTAATGAAAGAGAAAGACAAAATAATCATCAATACAAAACAAAGTAGTTTACAAGAATTCATGTCTCACAAATCATTAATTACATGGATGACTTAACAAATTTACAATTACAATATACGATAAACAATTGCAAAATACGAACAATTTTTCTTCTAATATTGCCATTAAATAAATTAATTTTTTTCAACCTTTTTCCTTTTTACTTTTATTTGGATTAATAAAAAAATGTAGGTCATATAAAACGGAAATAGCGGAAATGGAAACTGTACTGTAAATTTCATACTGAAGAAAGTCTGTTAAAGTGCTGACAACAACACATCATTTTGAAGAGGATATTTAACAAACAGCAACAAACAAACAAAAGCGACTACAAACAGGAAACGAACTTAACAGAAAAAAAACTTGTTTAAGAACTCAATCGAAAAATGTAAACTTAGTTTTAAACAAAACAACAAAAAATAAATTGTATGTGTATAAGAAAACAAAAAATCTAAAAAAAATGTAATTGAAGCAAGATTTTGTGTGCCACATTAATAAGTTAACAAACAAATAAAACAAAACACCCCAACATTAAATAAGCATTCGAACAATGGAATAAAAGATGAAAAAGACGTAGGTGACAAATTAATAATTTTTGATAAAGCCGAATAAGGCCCGAATTAGTCAGTGTAACAAGTAGTGTTCCCCTATTAAAATTTCTGTTTAAACTTTTTCATCGTCTTACATTTTTTGATTTATGATTTTTCTCTCCAATTTTATAACATTTTATTCAAAAATTGTACTTTTGTAACATTATTTTTTACTCATTTAACTAAACTCATTTAACTATACATTTATCATGGAAATCATAACAGTGAAATGGACGATTGTAGAAAGCACACTCATTCAAACTCGCATAAGCTCTCCACAAACTCTAATCATTATACGCATAACAAATGCCTGTAAATATTTTAAAATATTGTTCTGCATTGTTTCCGAAAAACCGAAGGCGAGACAGAGAGAGAGAGAGAGAGTGAGTGAGAGAGAGAGGAGAAAAAGAAACAATTGATATTCATTAGCACCCCCAATTGCATTCACACTCATATACATGTATACATAGATATACATACATGTATAGAGGTACGGAGAGGACCTACATACGTCAGAAACACTTCAAAATCAAAATAGTTTAATACGCGAAAAGCGAAACCAAAAATAGCGAAAGGGATATAAAACCGAGGAGCTTTACAGTTTTTGATAAAATTCACATGAAATTTTTTTATCGTACTAGATATTCAAGTAAGTCTAATTATTAGTTTTTTTTTTTAAGTTGTCGCTATTAAAAAAGGAAAAAACAAGCACTTTTGAAAAAGCTCATCAAAAAAACAAATAATTTCAAATTATATAAATTTAATTTTATAATTGAAATTAAAGCAAAATTGATGAAAAAAAAATTAAGTAAAGTAAATTAAGATCCATTCTTTATAAATGTACAGAATCTAAGAAAATGCTTATTATGCGTTACACTCAAGCCAAAAGAAATTTTAGTGAAAAGCTCATTTATGCGCTTATTGATTTAAAATGTTTTTTAGCTATTAAGGACGTAAAAAAACTAATTGTTGTTATTGTACTAGTTATTTTTGTTAATCATAAATATTGTGATCATTAAAAAACAAAAAAAAAACCTAAACACACTCATATTACATGCAATCAAACTCGAAATACAAGCTTTCAAAATAATATTTTTATATTTATTGATTCTGCTTAAAGCATGCTTAAATAGCACAACATCATTGAATTAGTACTACATACATACATACATATTAAAAATCTCTCTTAAATGCATTTTATTTTTATTATCGTTTTTTTTTTTTTCTTTTGCTTTCGTCATTTTATTGTTATTTTTAAATAAAAATTCTTACAAAAATTTTATTTTAAAATTTGAATTTTAACCTGAACTTATGAAGCAATATTTGGATTTCAATAAATAATTTGCAACGCAACCAGCAACAACAGACACCTTTGGGGATTGAAATCAAAATAACTTTAGCTGGATACTAAAAAAATATCATTGAAACTATTTGATGTGTATTGTAAAAACAGAAACTTACGCATCGGAAAAACTTAAAATCTTAACGTTAAAGTTTATTAGTGGTTAGCTGAGATCACTTCAGTTTTATTTTATTAGACGATATGTTTACATGATAAAATAAAAATCAGTAATCAAGATTGTTAGCTAACAGTATTGAGGACATGAAGCCAAAAAGAATGCCAAACATTTAATGCTCAATTACACTGACTTAATATCGTATTTAATATTCTTATGTTTGTTGTTTATTATCATTAGTTTTTTATTTGTTTCTTTAGTTCTCTATAAACAATATCCAAACACGAATATTAACCCGTATTTCCTTTAAATTTTAAATGTTTACTTACATTAAACTTTACAACTTTAAGGAATTTTTCTTGAGCTATTTAAAAATGCAAATTATTTATATTCTAAATTAGAATTCTATGCCTTCAATATCCAATTAAAAAGGCTAAAATGCAATATACGTACGTACATTCATACGTATGTATATTCAAATATTGTGTCTGATTTTTATTCTATATCATATCGCAACATTCGCAACTAAAAATTTTGTATAAGCAAACAGTACTAAATTTTATTTTATTTTTATTTGTTTAAATTTCCCTATAAACACTGTATGAGAATTCATCCTTAATCATCAAATATTTAATGGAGGCATTATGACCTTTAGCTGCAGGTTTTATTATTATTTTTTTTTTCCTTTTGATTATTTTTTTATTTTTAATTTTTTAATCCATTTTTAACCAGATTTATTTAAATAGACTTATTTATTCATTAATTTATTCGAAATTGAAATCTAATTACAAATTATATTCTAATTATTATAAGCCGCGTGAATAAAAACAAATACTCGGCAAAGTGCAATTAAAAAATAATTACATTATTTGTTTTTAATTAATTTTTTTTATTTGTTTTTATTTAAATAGTGTTATAATAAAATTTAAAAAATTAATAAAAAAAGCAGGGTTTTTATATATTTTAGTAAGAAGAAAATTGTTTGTGAAACGTTTACTACATTTACAAGAACAATATTTATTTTTTGATACATCGAGAGATTTTTATTTATTTTACAAAATTAAAATAATTTACGAAATTGTAAATAATATAGTAAAATGTTCATGTTAAAAGATAAATATAACACATACATATATAAGTATTAAGAAATATATATATTTATTGCTTTTTTGAGTGCCATAGTTTAAAAAGTTAAATTTTATTTTAACGAAAAAAAAAAAAATTAATTTATTTCATTACGTGTGGAGGAAACTTAAAATTGTTTATGAATCATTCAAGATATATTAATTAATATGTATAATATAGTAATAAATATATCTTGGGAGAATTCATAAATAAAAAACTTATTAACAAATTAGTCATAAACAATGATAAAAAACATTCGTTTTTTTTTTTAATTGTAATGTGTAACATTGTCTAAGTACATACATATATAGGACAACAAAACCCGAAAAATATTCAAAATCAAATGCAAATACATCGTCATACAAGAAACAAAAATTCTAACAGATGCTTCGAGAGTTTAACAATTAATTGAATTGAAATATTTCTCATTTCGATTATATAATGAAATATTTCAGAACATGTACATTTAGTATGTACTTAATGGTAGTTTTAATTGATTTTTTATATTGAAATTATATATAAATATAATCTATAAGATATATGTATGTATAAATACAAATTAAATCTTTCTCTACAAAAAGGTTTTTTCGTGAAATGAACAATTTAAATTTAACTAATTACGAGATGTTGAATGACCTTTATGATATTTGTAATTATTTGAACATATGCATGTATGTATACATCATATGAAGCAATGACATAAAACATATACAACTTTTTAATTGTATCCCTAATTTGCCTTTTAGGCCATGGTTGCATTATCTAATTCTGTTTTAAAAAAGTAATTCAATTATTGGTTTTAATATCTCAAAAAATCAAAAAAAAAATAGTTGTCAAAGTATTACGCAGTATGTTTATGTCTTAAATAATATTTTATCTCTAAAAAAACAGCCATTTTAATTATAATTCAATACAAATACAAATTTTATCATATTTTTTTTAGTTTGACATTACTTTTACATTTAAATGAGAATTAATTTGACGTATTTATATATTGTAGTACTTGTTAGAAATGATTTAAAAAATATATTATAATTTTATTAATTTTTAAATGGAATATGTATTTAAGGAAACAAAATTGATGAAACGGATGAAGACATGTGAAGAAAAGTTAAAAGGAAAAGCAAAACAAGTTAACATTACATGATATAAGTAGTTAGTAATTTTAAAAGTTAATATACATACATTTTGACATTTAAAAAGAAAAAAAAAATACATTAACAAAACAAAAACATGAAAAGTGTAAACTATTAAATTTATTATTATGTATTACTATAGTTTAAATTTAAGAAATTCGCCAAAAGCAAGCATACAAACAAATCAACACAAAATAAAAATATTTTTTAATAAATGTATTCTGTACAAAACAAATAACAACAACAAAAAATCCAATACAAATAACACGTATAAAGAGTATAATGAAATTAAAATAATAAACAATAAATTAAAACCGATGATTAAATAAAATGTTTCTTTTTTAAAAAATAAATTCACCTAAAGATCTCTAAAAAGATAAAATGTCGTTATAACTTTTATACGTTTCATAGATGTATTGGAAAAAAAATTAAACAAAAAAGAAAACAAATTATAATTAATGAAAAACAAAAATATGTTTATATTGCCCACATAAAGTTTTTTAATAAAACATTTTCATATACATACATACATACATGAATTATTTAATATATATGTATTTTAAGTTGAACAAAAACCTCATTAATATTTAATTAAAAAACAAAATACTGCAAAATTAAACAAAAAAAATAAATAAATAATAAAAATAAATCAATTTAATAAGAAAAGAAAAATTAAAACATACATAAATAAAACTTAAATGTAAATCATTGTTCCAAAACATAAATTAATAAAAAAAAAATGTCACTTTTACTAAAAAAAAATAAAATAAAATAAAATGAAATGAAATAAAATAAAAGAAATTAAAAATAATTGATGGTAAACAAAAGCATATGAAAGAAATTAATAACAAATTTAAACATAAATTTTAAAAAAATGGAAATATAAAAAAATTTGTTGTGGTAGATACTGAAGCAAAAAAAAAATAAACAAATGCAATAAATGTATACATAAATATTTTAAAATATGCGTAAAGTTGATATGAAAAGGATATATTGACATAAGGCCCACGTAAGTACAGCGATTTTCAAGACAGAAATTGAATATCAAATCAAGTTTAAAACTATGGTATCAGACTGGAAAGAAACATGATTAAAGATTTAAAATCTGTGTAATATACACGCGAAATGAATGAGTAATGTAATATAATATATACATATTTTAATATGTAGTGTGTTGGCTTATTAGACGGAAGCTCGTGTTTCAAACTCTAACTCATACATGTCGAACAAAACGAAATATTAAAAATTCCTTCGCCGACTTCCTGGCATAAACTCTGAGAGTAATAAAATTGTCATGAAAAGATTTTCAAAAGTTTGTCGTTCGGAGCAGACACAGAAACTGAAAGTCCCAGCACTCATGGCTAAAATTAATCACACATAATGCGTGGTGTGAAGAAGCTAAATCGTAGTCGTAACTAAAGTACATAAGAATTTGGACCTAACGTCTAATAAGATTCAGCTCGATCAAGAATTAAATTTAAGTGCCGACGAATCATTAACTCTTGTTTTAATTCTTAGTTTATTTTCTTAGCCGTAACTTATCTGTTTTTATATGTGCACGTACAGTTCCCGTTTTCATGCATATATGCCAGTATGGCATTGTGGCACCACCACCGGAAAGAAGTGAAACAACTAAATAAAATTATTGAGAAAGCGCACATTTAACGACTGTGAACTGTCGTTTTTTTTTTTTTTTTTTTGTACGGAGCTTATTCAAATAAACCAGAAACAACTGAAACCTCAGAGAACAACATTTGCTATGAAATTATCGAATAAGAACCACACAATCATACTGAAATATCATCAACAATTACATTCAAAGTTTTTGTTTACGATTTTCATACACTTTAAATAATTTAAATTTTTTATAAATATGGTAGATTTAATTTAAATAATTCGTTTTTTATAACAGCCAATTAGAAGTAGGCGTAATGGTTTTCAATATTTATTACTTATAAAAATTAATTACTTATTACGTGGATTTGATAAAAATCATATTGGCAGGCATATACTATGTATATGTACATATATATACATTTTTTCAGTAAATTTACTATATATTTTGGATTTGTATTTGAAAACTCATGCACATCCACATTTAACAGAGTATTTGAAAAGAAAAATGCTTTTTAATCAAAGAGACTGCTAAATTTGACAGTGAAATGCTAAAATGGCAACAATGGTTAAACGGCTTACCTAAACCGTTCATTATTTAATTTCAGGCGTTAACACCGAAATTCAAAAATCAATACAATTATAAAATATATAAATATTTTCTATTTTAATTTTTTTACAAATATTTATAAGTAATGTTAGAAATTCTTTAATAAAAATGACATATTATTTCTTTGAAAAATAAAAAAAAAGTATCCAAGACTGGAACCATTATTTGTGTGTAACCCACAATTGTCAACCATTAAAATGCAACCATGTATAAAAGAACGAACAAATGGCTTCATCGTCCGCCTAAAATGACAACTCGTTCATTTCGTTATCGCTCCCAGTGGCATCCGCAACGTAAGTTTTTGTCTGCAGTTTTTCTTTTTTTTACTTTTTTTTATATCGAGAAAATGAAATTTGTGAAATGTGGTTTCTTGCTAAATATTTTCTATTGAAATTAAATATTTTAATATTATAATTTGTAATGTAAAGGAATGTGGAAATTGCCAATCAATTACAGACGGTCAATTGACACGTGTGTTAATATGTTGAGGTTATGTTAAATATATTGTAAATGTTTTATTTTCTTGCAGGTTCCGTAACTCTTAACACGTTAAAATGTCGGGAGGCTTAGATATATTATCCCTCAAAGAGGAAGACATCACTAAGATGTTGGTAGCTACTACCCACTTGGGATCTGAAAATGTCAACTTCCAAATGGAACAATACGTCTACAAGCGCCGCCCAGATGGTGTCAACATCATCAACTTGGGCAAAACCTGGGAGAAATTAGTTTTGGCAGCCCGTGCCATTGCCGCCATCGAACATCCCCAAGATGTAAGTGCTATAGGAAAAAAAAAATACACGGTCTAATAACAAATTTTCCAATGATGATTATTTACTAATCTTTCGGGTCGGAAATTTAATGAAGACAACTTCAAAACTGAATTAAATTGCAAATGCTCTGAAAAATTATCCGTTAAGCATATGACTAAAGTTCTTAACATCTTTCCCATAGGTTTTCGTCATTTCTTCCCGTCCTATTGGTCAACGTGCTGTATTGAAATTCGCCAAATACACCGACACCACCCCAATTGCTGGCCGTTTTACTCCTGGTGCTTTCACCAATCAAATTCAATCAGCTTTCCGTGAGCCACGTTTGTTGGTCGTCACTGATCCCTTAACCGATCACCAACCCATTATGGAAGCTTCTTACGTCAATATTCCTGTTATTGCCTTCACCAATACCGATTCTCCTCTTCGCTACATTGATATTGCCATTCCATGCAACAACAAGTCTCCTCATTCCATTGGTTTGATGTGGTGGTTGTTGTCTCGTGAAGTTCTCCGTCTCCGCGGTACTATTTCACGCAGTGTTGAATGGCCAGTTGTTGTTGATTTGTTCTTCTATCGTGATCCTGAGGAAGCTGAGAAAGAAGAGGCTGCTGCTAAGGAACTTATGCCAGCACCTAAATTGGAGGAAGTTGTTGAGCACCCAGTCGAAGAAGCCACCAATTGGGCTGAAGAAGTCGCTGCTGAGGCTGTTGCCGGCGCTGATGACTGGAATGAAGAGACTGTCAAATCCTCATGGGGTAATGACGCCAGCTTCTAAGAAATAACTCAATCTTTATTTCTTATAAAATATATTGACCGAAATAAAATTTATTTCTACACCTTCAAATTTGAATTTTTTAAATTATGGGACCATTTATAAAAAGTTTATTAAAAAATACTACAATCGGCATTGTAAAAATCGTACAACTTTTGATCAGGTTGTACAATAAATCGCAACGTGTTAGGCCGCATCAAGACGTCTGTGTGTTTTCAAATTGCGTTATGAGACATTCGAAATAATTTTTTTTTTTAAAGTGTGGACTGCAATAAATTTGTAGAGCTTAATGAGAAAATATAAATAAAAAATGTTTCAATGTGTTCTAAAATATTTCTACAAGCTATGATTTTATATAAACTGTCAAGTAAGGCTTTAAGAAGCAGATCGGGTTTTCCAAAAGTAAAGTTGTGATTAATCACCCCTATCGCAAATAACTATTCCCATAAAAGAATTCCCAAATTTCATCATTTCCTATTGTGAATCATTCCCAAAAAAAATTTTTGGGAGTGAATTCACAAACACAAAAAATATTGTATCGCCAATGTTTATTCCCAAGAATTATTTTGTAAAATTAATTCGCAACACTTACCAATGAGCAATCACACACGAGAAGAATTATGCTGGCACAAAATGGCAGCTTGTAGGCAAGAGGTGAGGAGAGTGGTTTTTTGCTGGCATAATTTTTCAACCAGCTTCTACCCTGCAAAAACCATTTATAAAATAGCAGGTTCAGAAAAATAAGTAAACAAAAACTAATACACACAAAGCAGAGTATATGTATACAATTTTATGCCAGATGAAATAGTCTCGTGTGTGACTGAAAGAACAAAAATTGTGCGGCTTAAAAAATAGTCTCGTGTGTGAAACCACAATGGGAACATGTAAGTAAGTTTGGTGTTGATTTTTTAAAACTAAGTACATTGTTTTATTTAAGGAACGCAAATGTAATACTAGTATAGGTTGGAGTGTGATATTTACAGAGAATACTGTTTTTTAGATTTAAGTATTCCAGAGAAGACTGGTTCTATTTTGTTTTTATGTATGTACATATGTATATGTACACAATTTTTATTTACAAAAGTGAAGAAATAAACATTTTATTTTAAACTATCAAAGTGAACTAGTACGAATGCATTCAGCTTCAGACGTGTTCCTTGAATAACTTCATCAACATTTTCCAGCTCGTGCGCTTCATATAAAACTGTGTCTCGTGTTCCAAGCAAACAACGCCGTCTGTTTTTAGGAACTCCGTTGATCCTTTCCACAATATTACGCGCTCGAGAATGTACTTCGTTAAATTTTGCTTCTGCTGATCACTCTGCGGCATTTTTGTAGGTACTATCATCCATGGCTAAGAGGCATACCCGCCGTCTTTATATTAGATGTATTAAAAAATATGTATATGTTATAATTATTATAAAAGTATACCTAGATCTTCGCTGCAACCTTTAAATGGATTGGTTCTCCTCTTCCAGCACCAAAAAACGAAGATATACGATATTTATTTTTTAAGATTTGTATTTTTCTTTGAAAAATTGTTGAGAGGTAATTCACAATAAACAATTTTTGTTTATAGATCATTTATAACTAATTCACAATAAAAACGTTTACTCCCAATATATTTGCAATACCGATTTTTTGGGATGGGAAAAAAGTTTACTCCCAAATAACTTATTCCCATAATATTCACGATATGGGTGAATAATAGCTGAAGGCTTACTTAACGCTTATATTTTTTCGTAATCTTCATCGACACTGCTTAAAAATTTAAAGATGTACTCATCGCGAATTTAGATTTCTCAATGTTCTTTTAATAAAACCATATATAAAATTTAAGGAAAAGGAATTAATTTCTTCATAATGAAGAATAGCATTTTCCCTACATAATAAAGTATTATTTCACATACGTTTTTGTAAAAATAATTTATTTTGTTAATAACTATACAATAATTATAATTTATGTGTATATTTCAATATTGTATACAAATTCTATAATATGGAGACTTAAACACGATTTTAGAATTTTTTCCAATTAAAATTGAATATAATTTTGTTTTTTGAATGCATTCTTATACTAGCAAGGCGACAAATTTGAACACTGCATGCGTCACAATGGTAGAGAATATACGAAAAAAAAAAACTAACATGAAATAAAAAATGTTCTATTACATGGAATAGCAACAGATTAGTTAAAAATATAGCTGAAAATATTTTAATAATTGTTAAATTAGCGTTCAACTCATATTTTATTTTTCGAGTACAAAATAAATTAAAAAGTAAATCTGTTCTAGTACTATGGTATTTTTTAAGAACATACTTTATTAAAAACAATATAGAAATATTACTTGTAAGAATTATTAAAAAACATATTAAATAAAATTTCGTTTAACATTGTATTGTTTTTTTTTTTTTTTTTAATTGAAAATATTAGTAGTTATTAATTATAAGAATAAAAATAATAAATGAAACTACAATTGTAATTTAAGCTTGTGATACCAATTTGTTTATATTGATGTACAGTTAAATGTAAGTTAATCTTATCTAATTAATTGATATAAATTTAGATATTAAATTTCTGAAATTCATTTAAAAAAATCGCTTTATATTGAAGAAGAGTTATTTTATAAAAGAAAAAGAATTAGCTTGATTTCCATTTTTTGTTTTGAGTCGAATTTTACAAAAATTAAATTAAATTTACAAGAAAGTATGTATAAGTTAAAGAAATAATTAAAATAATATATATATTCCTTCTGACAGTAGAACGTTATTCATCGTAGAAAAATCTTCTAATTTTTAAAGGGATTTGGACGAGCTTTAAATGTTGCAGCCTTTCTCAATTCTTTGACGCGTTCCTTTTCAAGTTTTATACGCTCTTCCTCCTCCTGAAAAGATATATAAAACATTTAGTATGATTTTAATATTGGCATTAACTCTTGTTCAATTGTGAGTTAAGTAATTTACGATCTAATTATTAATGTAATGTATAATAATATTGAATTGGCACAAAGCCCACATTAATTGGTAAAAAAACAGTATAACAGTGCACCTTGTCCAACAAAGGGGAAAACAAGATTTTATATTAATTTCGATCCTGCATGTTGCAAGAAACGTTTAGTATTCCTGCCTGCATAAATCAATCATTTCATAAGTAAACAATTGATAAAAAAAATAAAGAACATTTAAAAATTACATTTTAATTAAATACTAATAACTGCTAATAAAACATCTCATAAATTATGTTTAAATTAAATGAATGCGTTAATTTAAATATCGTTTTGACGATTTCGATGAACATGGCGATTTGAAACTGCTGAAGTTTACTTTTTGTAGAATATGAGCAAATGTCTATACGATTTGATAGAAAAATTAATTTCTCATACGTGATAGCATTTAGAAAATAGTGTGAAAAGGTGGCACAACATGGCACTAAAGAAAACAAACAATGTGAAATTTATACATCGCAACATTATCAATACTACACCAATACTAAAGTCCAATTCAGTATGAGTTTCTACTTTCAAAGCTTCAAATGCACATGAGAAGCATATACAAAGAAATCAAGTAAACGATTTACATTTATATTAAATCGTATTAAATAAAGAGTAGCAAAGGGTAATTCATTTTACTGCATATTGTACATAAAAATACTATTTAAAAATTACAATATTCAAGTCATTTAAAGGCATTAATCATTAATCGCACAATGTATTTCCCTGGTCTTCAAATGTAAAAAAAAACGTTGCTTATGAGTCATCGCTATATTTTGAAAGATTTGAATGAGACACATTTTGAAGAAGAGCAATCTTTACAAATACTGCAATGAATTCCATTATTCCTTCGAGTAAAATGATTATATTTATATATATATATATATATAAAAACACGTGTTTTGAATGTTATGGCACCGGTAATACAATTTATACCATTAAAATTAATGAAAACCTTGATATTTGTAAACCGTACCTCATAGAACTAATCTTTTGCAGAAGAGGGTGAATATATCCAAAGAGTATAAATTATATATTTTTCTTTTTAATGGGGTTTAGCATCAATAATGACAAAAGGGAAAATAACTTTTTCAATTAAGGTATACATTAAACAGAGGACATTTAATGCAATATCATGTCTTATTATAAATTCAGACATTTTTATTCAACACACTTCTTCTAAAAGTCAAATTTAATGAGATTTTTAAATAAATCTGACGATTTCAATGATGACAAATTACATTTTGTTTCTCTTCACCTTCCCTTTCTCTCGTTCTCTCATTAAATATAATTTACTTGAAGATTGTATATTTAAATAAGCTGGAAAAAAATAATAATAATAAAAGCGATAAAAATTAAGAAACAAATATATACACACAACATGGATTTATTATTAGCAAAAGATATTGTCGTTGTTGAAAATCTGCTCACATATGTATGTAAGTATGAACGTATTAGCTGACGAATGTCAGAAGCATAATAAAAGTGATAAGCTTAACAAAAACTTACAACTTGACTAAATCATTTTTGAGATTAAATTATACGCTGTCTGACTAGCCGTTTTAATGTAAATTATATATTTAGATGAGGATTATATTAAATGACAGAATAAAACTTAAATTTCGCTTACCATTTAGTTTAAGGAATAAGAAAATATTATTTACATCCTTTTGAATATTATCGTCGTTGATAGGTGAAGAAATAAAATAATACAGCAAAGTTAAATAATTAGATTACAAAATATGCAGAGGATAAAACTGATGATTAACGGCTATAATAACAACTGAATATTTTTTAATAACATCTTCATAAAGTTCTTTATCATTTCGACTTCTTAAACACCCACACCCAACCTTCTTCCAATTTATGCAAATATCAATTACTAGGTGTGTGACTAGAGTTCAACTGGTTGCTGGATAATGTAGACGTTTCAAGTTTTGTTGATTCGTTAGCTGATAGAATGCTTGTATCACCATAAAATTTAGGTTCATCATGTTGCTGTTCAGCGTTTGCACCATTCGGCTCCTCATCTGAATCATCATCCGGCGAAGATTCATTGGCATTGTGATGTGAATCATTATGAATTTGATTGCCAGCAACAGAATGGATCTTGGACGATTCCTGCTTAATGGCTTTGCTCAGACGATCGTAACATGAAGTACAAACGCGTTGTGGTTTTGAGCTTTGTTGTGGCAATAGAAACTTCTTCGAAGAACATGGTCCGCACACAACTGCACCACAGTTGCGACAATGATGGCGACGAACTATCATCGTAAATTGCGTTTTTTTACAGTGCATGCATACAGTCGCCTCAGCATCCGGCACCCAAACGGCTGCATGATTTTCTACAGGTTTCTTGCCAGATTTGCGTAGCAAATCTTCGACACACTTGTTGATATGAGCCATCCATTCTTGCTTTTCCGTCGCCGTTGCGGCACAAACGACAAAGGATTTTGTTGTTGTTCGTATTAACCAGCCGTTGCGATATTGAACGCAGTCATCAATGTTCTCCAGTGATACTTCTTCCAAAGGCATTATATGTTGTTTATTATATTTCTTCTTGCCAATTACAATATTTCCATATACCAAAATATCGTTAAAAAGAAAAAATTGCCTAGATTTGGGACGTTTGCGGCACATTTTCGTTAGAACTCCCTCTCCCACAAGCACCCGTCCCGGTACGGCCAGGGGTACACCCGAACTGCCAAAGCAACTCTCCACCATTGCTATGCGCCTCGAATTGGCTTCTGAATTTACCAAACGATCTACCATTTTGCCTTCTTATTTTAATTTAAATTTTCCTTTGCCAGGTGTTTATTCTCGATGTTTTTATGCCTCCGTTCGCTAATTATTTGTAGGCGTTTTTAATTCACTAGCAACAACCAAAGCAAATAATGTCTTTTTTGTTAATGCACATAAAAAATAAATAAAAAAAATTTAACGTACGTTTAATATTTTCCTTTCTTTCTTTGTATTTGTCTTTCTTTCGTTCGAACGGAAGTGATTGCAAGTTCTCTGAATTTTTTATGTTAATGTTTTGACAATATCTTTCTATATTTCAATATTTTCTTATTACACACTTCTGTAGCAAATAAAATTACATTTTATTCCGGTATATTATTTTAAGATTTTTGTAAAATTATGAATAAGTTACGATTTGGCAGTCGTTTTGTGCAATAAAAATAAAAAAATCACTCAAGAAATGGGGAGAGTCTGTTGATTGTCAAATCGTTGCTGAAGTACAGTGTTGGAAAGTATTTAAAATAAAAGTAAATAATAAAGTGTACTTTCCATTAATGTTTTTACCACTATGTATGTACGTACTATATTTTATTAATGAAAGTGTTAATACTGCAAATTAGTTTATAACTAAAACACTTTACAACACTAATTTGTGGAAGTTTTGTAGATGTCAAATTGCCCGAAAAGAAATCAACTGAGTAGTTTAACTGCAACAACGACAACTAAAAAATTTCAATGAATTTGTATTCTCTTTTAGAAACAAAATTATTTTCACTCACTTTTATACCAAAAACAATTGAATTTTACAAAACAAAATAGGTAACATAGAAAAACGAATTAGATGTATCTATATATTTAAGAAGAAATCTACACACAAAGCAACTAAAATGGTACGAAAGCAACAGACTAAAACGAAAATCAACTCAATACTATGCAATGCAAAAGAATATATTAAGTTGTTGTTGTGTAATATGAAATAAGACATATGAACAGTGATGCCAACAGAAATGAGATTGCACACGCAGATTTCAAAATTTTTGCTGATAAATTAATTATGTAAAATATAATTTTATATTTTTATATAGGAAATTTTAGAAAAGATCGAACAGCTTAAATAAAAATGAATAATAATTATTCCAATGATAAAAATAAACATTTTTAGTCTGGTTATGATTATTTACGGAGCTTTTAAAGATCTCCGTTTTGATTTTTTTAAATACAAATTCTTGTAAAACTACTTATGAAGAAGAATTGATATCGAAATATTTGCCTAGAAATCGTTTAAAACCTCCACCTGGGTAACAATCTTGTCGTGATGTGGGGACTTAAGTTTATCTGTATCTGCGAACCAATGACGCATGACTAAAGGCTACCCTAATATTGTTAGAAACTTGTTTTCGATCTGATGCACCTTGTGTGATCTTGTCAACCCGTCCGATCACGTATTTATATTCCTAATCTGTAACGTTACGCGACCCGTGCTCAGCAGATGATTTGCAATCAGGGATCTAATCCGACAGTATTATAACCTTATATGATCTTTGTTGACAGCCAACACTCCTAGGGATCATTGCGTCAGTGTGGTGTAAATCATGACTTGTTCGTGAGTATAAACAGTCTATTAAGGCCATTGGAGCAGATCGGATCCGCCTATGTTGGGCTGAGGGACATAGCAGTATACCTTGTAATTAGACGGTTGATAGTCTCGCTAAGTTGGGTTTACTTTCTGAGGGTCCTGATCCCCGATCTAACCTAACATTTCCGAAAAACGTAAAAGGTGGATTCGAATCCCTACTGAGACTCTGGTCTGTTACCTAATAATATGTTGAAATTTTATGAACTACTTGCAACAATGTGTCTTTTCGGAAGATGAAGGTTCTACATATGCTGATGTTAAGCCAAAGTACTAGCTACATCTCAGATTCTCCAATCTATTTTTATCTTCATTTTTCACCTTTATTGCTAAACACATGCTGAGATACACAATTACGAAAAACGTTATATTACAAAAATAATAAAAAAAATATAAGTAAAATATGAAATTCCAATAAAGTTTACCCGACCTGATGAAGGTAAAATTTCTGCTGAGACAGTTTCTGAACTTCTCAAAACATAACACTGAATAATAATGAATAAATGTTTGTAAATAAACAGCACACAAATACGTAAGTCTAATAAATATAAGTTAGTGGTCAACGATATGGTATACTAAAAAATGCTAATGTACTTATAATTTCTACCTGTTTTTGTTTCTCTTCCAAAGCTTTTTGTTTTAACTCATCATAACATTTACGCTCCTGAAGACGTTTCTCTACATGTAGTTTAAATGGACACTGTTTCACGACTGTTGGCTTCTTTTCAGGAACGAACGGTTTTTCCTTTAAAACAGTGGGAGCGCGCGATTCAAATTGTGGAGGATGATTTTTAAGTTTCCACTCTTCAAGCTGAAATTTGTACATTAATACTAGTTAATTTAATTTTATCACTTATTATTCACCTTCTTTCTACGCTTCTCTTCAGCTTCGCGAGACTTTTTCAGCACTTGCGGAGTAACAGCTACTGTGACAACATGAACTGGTTTAAGTTTTTGCAATTGTTCATGATGAACATCAAACTTGGGTACTGGTCTTGAGTGAAATTCTCTTTTTTTACGTTCTTCTTCAGCGCGTCGTCGTTCGGCCTCTTCACGTTTCTTTTGGTAGATGTCTTTAGCTAAATACGCCTGTGGTGGAGGTGGCATTACTTTTGAAATTGCTCCTTTACAAGGTGCAACAGCCGTTTTAATTACTTTCTTAGTTGACCATTCACAAGCTAAATTTGGAGCCACTTTCTTCTGCGCACCCTGTCCCTCTAACGAGTTCTTCTTGATCACACCGTCCCGTGATGTTAGGGGTTTTTCTTGTGTTTCCTTTTTACAATTTGGCGATGAAATTAAGGACAAGTCTTTATTTTCTTTATTCTCATTGAGGACCTCATTTCGATCTGGGGACTCGGTCAATTCTGTTTTGACTATAAATTCATAAATCGATTAGAAATAAGCAATGAATTTATTAATAAAAAAAGTTCTCCATTTCTTACTCATTTCTTGCCGCAAATATTCCATTTCATCTATGCGTTCATGATCGTAATGCTTTTCGACTTTACAAAACAATAAAAATAAAATTATTTAACGGGATATTTTTAACATTTAACAGTTTTCCAATATGTTCCAGAGGAATTCCATATTTGTAATATCACTATTGCTTCTAGATAGATACCTACCAAAAAAATTTTGTGAATCGTCAAGTAAATGATTGCCCACTTTAAAATTATCCCAGTCGAATTTCTGAAGCCCTTGCTGCATTTTAACATCTAAAAAAGCCATTTTTTATTATATTCAAAATCATCAAAGAATATTAAAAAAAGGATTTTCAACTAAAAAACAAATAAAAAAAAATGTGGTGTAATGATGCGCGGTAGTTTTTAAAAATTCAGTTGAAAACAAAACGCAATGAGACACACACAATAATGAGTATTAGAGGAGTTTAAAGAATTAAGAATATAATAGGATGGAAAAGGAAAGATATATAAATAATATAATGTCAAATGTTAAACATGAAATTTTGTTGAAAATGAAGAGAATGGAATTGCCAACTTGTATGAAAACGGTGAACAGTCTACACTTAGCACTTTATTTGAAATAACCAATAAGTTTTTTCAAGGAATAAGTACAATGAGGTTTATATAAAATGAGTAATTTAATTTTGTAAGTGAATCGTAGGCATAATTTAAAAGAAACGTTATTTATGTATAATTTGTGACATTGATACTGTTATCAAGGATTTTTGGCGAAATTTTTTGCAGAACAACAACAAACTATTTTTACTCCACATCAGTGTTGTATTCTTTTGTATTTTTTCAGTACTTTTTGCATCAAAATCGTTTTTGTTCGTTCGAGAAATAAATATATATTTTAATAAATAATTCGCACATTCTTTTTCCGTTTCCGGGTTTATAAGTACAAATTAAGCCCCGTTTGTTTAATGTACATGTGGTGGTCAGTCTGTCGTCTAATAGGTAGTAGTTACAAGTTAAAGTTGCCTTATTAGACACCCAAAGGCCACTGTTCAACCCCAGGTTCGGACAAAACGAAAACAAAAAACATAAACTGCGTTAATTATTGTGAATGTTGTAGGTGGAAAAAGTAGTTAAAAGGGTAGTAGGTGGTCGTTCGTCAAAAAGACGAGTGGTTCAACAACCCCAGATTGGGACAAAACGAAATCAGAAACAGTGTTGTGTTTTGTTTTGCTCGTAGTTGTTGGCAAAAAAAATAATTTTTTTTCGAAGTGGTGTATTTTGTAGTTGTTGTGAGTTTTTACAAAATGTGGTGAATTTATCCGGTGTGGTGAATAAAATCTAAGTATGGTGAGTTTCTAGTGTGGTGAGTTCTTCCAAAATGTGGTGAATTTTATCCGGTGTGGTGAATAAAATCGAAACTCACCAAAGTGCCGTTAATCGAAATGGGTATTGTATTATCATAAATATATGTACTGCGTGTCTAGAATAAGTAATTTTCACATATGTTAGTGGAGGCATTCACCGATATGTCTGGTTACTGCATTAAAACAATGTTGCCATTGTGTCATTCTATTTAAAATTCTAAAAAATTAAAATTAGAAAACTGCATACAAAAAATAATTAAATTTAAATTATTTTGTAAATGAATTTTTGAATAATTTCTTTCATTTATGTTTTATTCCCAAAATGCTTTTGCAAATTGGAAATTCTTTGTCGAAATATTTATATTTTTTTATGCTTTGTTCGATCTAAATTTTGTAAAATTTGTATCGGATCTAAATTTAACATCAGGAAAAATTATTAAAGAATTCATTCATTTTTTTCCTCTTTTTCAGAAGTTGGTTACAGATTTTTAGTTTCCTGGCAACATTTCAATTTCAAAACATTTCAATACTTTTTTATTATTACAGATTTTATGGTTTGTGCTTTCCAACTATAAATGGGGTTAGACTAATGGTAAAGGTCTTTACCTTCGGTTAGCCAGGGGCTGACTAACGTATGTATGTTCGCTTTTAGATTACGAAAAGCAATTCTGAATGAAAGCTGAATGAACCGTTGTTTCGACATTTTTGACTAAACCTTACGTTTCGAATCAACTGTTTTTGTTTTGTATATGAGAAATATGTAGTTACAACGTTAATAAAGCTACCTACCAAAAATTATTGTAATTTATTAGTGCGTTTTTGGAAGCACTTGCCGATTTAAAAGTGAACCTCATGAACGTGATAATAGTGTTTCACAATTAAAAATGAAATTATTGATAAGTTTCTTCAATTTTTTTTACTTAAGACTGTAAACCGTATAGGAAAAATAAGTTTTTTATCTTTTGTAGTACTTGTATGACCGAAAGTACTTAGACTTTGTAAGTATATAAAAAATTCATTACTTTGTTATTTTATATACATACATAATAAACACTTTCGTATGTACATACATAGAACATAGTATTACCAAATACATATACCATATTATAGGGCGGTATATTATGATAATATAGCTTGACATGTTTATTTTTACACATTTATGTATAATTTGTGACATTGACACTGTATATCAAGGATTTTTGGCGGGATTTTGCAGAGACAACAAACTATTTTTACTCCACATGTTAAAAGCTCGATTTTAAAGCTTAAAATCCTTCGGCTACAGTAAAAGAAGTGTAAACCGTTTATATTGTGACAAAATAAAAATACCAACAGCTGAGCGTAATAAAACTCAGTTTTGTTACAACCATTAATCGCAACAGGTCTTTGAAGAAATAACGCGTTACAACGAAAATTATCAGCATAGCTAAAAGTGTTTTCTATTATTTTTGTACTTTTTGTTGGTAATGAACAAATCAAATTAATGTTATTAATGGTGTAACGGTAATTTGTACATTAAATTTCCGTTTTGTTCTTGAATGTTACAGGTGATTTATTTTATCTGTTGCTATAATTTTTCTTGAACGGCCAGGCCACACTTGTTGATTTTAACATGAAAATCTCTTAGAAACAAAGAAGTCCTCCTCGGGCTATGATGGGCAACTAATAGCAAAGTTTGCGTAAAACAAATTGATTTTAAAAGGACAAATAAATATCTGTAATAAACATTAACTCATAAGCGTTAAGTAGTTGTTTGTTGCAACACAAAATACAGTATGTGTAAATGTATGCATGGTATATGCAAATGGTAGAATGCTTTGTTACGGAAAAGAGGGAGTGATTGGAATTACTGTCCAATAAACAAGATGCGTGCCCTTCAGTTAATTTAAAACAAAGATGGCATCTACATTTTAATATTGTTATTTTTAAAGATGTACGTACAAAGGCGTTGAGTTTAGGAAACGCAAACTATATAAATTAATACTTCCTCCCGGGTTCATTCTCAAACCAACTTGAAGCTATCCTCTGCTCACCACTTTCTTTTAGCCATCTTTAAGCGGGAAAATCTGTTGGAATTATAGGCTCTGTTTTGCAACGACTATTCACTTAAAACAGAAAACACACCAATAAACAAAAAACGACGCAATATTATATTCATAAGAATAAATTATTTAAAAACTGAGTTATTATAACAGGAACGATCGATAAAAATAAACATTAATTAATTATTAATATTTCGCAAACAAGTCACTTCCGCTTTTTGAGTCAAAACGACAACACGCGCTATCGTATACAAATTAAGTTTAAATATAGACAGTATACGTAGCTTTGCTCGCGAATATTTAAAAAGCAACAAATCCCTAACTCATCTACAAGTTAACAAATCAACAAGCACACATGTATCACATCTTTTCACGGCTATATTCTATGTCTATCATGACAATTTCCGTTATCGGCAATTTCCGTTAAATGGAAACACAAACAGAATGAGGGATGTTTTACGATTAAAAGTAAACAATACATATGTTTAAGGGTGAATGGGGGTAATGTTTGATCCCTATATGGTGACATGAATACAAATATTATACTACCGAGTAGATTCAAATAATGACTTTAAACTTTTCTAAAGAACCTCTGAATGTCACAGAAGCAAAAACTACACATATTAGACTTTCAAAACAGCGAAATTTTTTTAAATAAACCTATCAAAACTAATTAAGTTAAAATTAATTAAATTTACCACTGCACACAGAACTTGCCTAGTTGTGCTTTGTGTATGGTCGTGTTCGCAAATTCATCACCGCCCTGAACATTATGCGCATTAGTTAAAAGATGTAAACAACGACAGCACGGTAGTTGTCATATGCGTTGCATATTGCATGCGTAAAAACACAAAAAAGTTAATCATATAAATAACTTGATGCAGTAAATGAGAGGCTAGAAGATTTGTGAGTGTGTGTGTGTGTTTTTCACATATTTAACGGATTATAATTTTTTACATAATTGCAGTGTTTGTTCATAAATGCAAATGATAAAATAAATAAAAAAGAAACATCGGCGAAGTATGATCGACATTGGCATCGCAAAATAATCGTGTTATGCAGCGCAGTCATGTGATGCATTTACGAACTCGCTCTTTATCGCAAGCGCATTGTCGTGTTGCAAATTCTACGGACACAGCGCATAAAAATGAACGTAAACTAAAATCCACATCCTTTTTTATATTCCATAAACACCCAGATGAATGAATCATACAAAAATATTTCAGTTAGTATGCTTTTCTAATATCTTCTGTCGAAAATAAAACATAGTTTGTCTTTAACAAAAATTTAATTTATTTGTTTACTGAATAGAAATAACTTTCCTTATTCACTATAAATACATACTTATTTACACAAGCAGTTCTTTTTATTTTCTTAAACAAATTCTACATAAGTCAAATATAAAAAAAAAAAAACAAAACTCTATAATTACTTTAATAAATAAGTAGTATGTGCCAGTGAAGAAAATCAATTTAAAAAGGAATAAAACTTATGGCACAAATGTTTACTAGATTTCGTTTTTAAGTTAAGGCAAGTTAATAACCTTTCTGTTACTGTGATAGTTTGTCTGTTTTATCGATAGCAATGGTAATGTTGCAAATAAGTTTTATTTTTAATTTCTAAAAAAATAGATTGATCATCGCTGAGTACTTATCTTTGAGTAGCTATCAAATGCTTGAGAACTTGTCTAAGCATTACTAGAACAAAAGGAGTAGACGTTAAGGAGGTTGTCATAAAAACAATAACGCCGTTGCCAGTAGTATAATCATGACATTACCAACCAGTACTGATTATGATTATTTAATGAAACTTTTAGCCTTGGGTGATTCTGGCGTAGGGAAAACAAGTTTTCTCTATCAATACACGGATGGAAAATTTCATTCACAATTCATCTCTACCGTTGGTATTGATTTTCGAGAAAAAAGAGTGGTAAGTAAGACAAAATAGTAAATTAAATATATTTCTTTGATGTAAAACATATCTTTCGTATTTCTATTATGTTAATTATTACCACTTTTTTAATTTTAATATTCTATTTGAAAGTACATACATAATTGGAATTCAAGATCCACTGTGAATGATGAATTTCCGCATTTTCACTCACCACGAGAGTAAAATTCTTTAAATTAACTCGAAGGCATTAAAAATGTTTCTTAGTCTCTAAGCCATTAGTGTGAGAAAAACTGATGAGCTAAGAACTTTTGCGATTTCATAATGCATTCGTGAATATATTACAAACACTTGTACATACATATATGTATATAATAAAACAAATAATGACTTCATGAGATTCCAATGTATAGGTTCCAAAATTAAGTAATTTGATCGAATGGTTTCTTGAAATATTATAATCTACTCATATTCCTCCGAGTACCCTTTGTCAGCATTAAAAACGAAAAACTTGATTCATTCCACCTACTATTATTTTTGGGTTCCCATCTCCTTTATTATTTTTTTTTTTTTTGATAGAAAGTTCACATCACAATAGTCACAAATTAAAAAATTTTATTTGGTTATGATAATTGCATTTGCTTGTAGCAATGATAATGTATGTATGTATGTATGTAATATAATTGAATTTTGAATAAATACATAATAATAAATAATTTTGCTTTTGTAATTTTTTAGCTATACACATCCAAGGGTCGTAACCATCGCATACATTTACAATTATGGGATACTGCCGGTCAAGAGAGATTTCGTTCACTTACAACAGCCTTTTACAGGGATGCTATGGGATTCCTATTGATCTTCGACTTAACAAATGAAAAGTCATTCATAGAAATTACAAGCTGGTTGGAACAATTACGCAGACACGCTTATTCCGAAGATCCTGATATTGTGTTATGCGGTAATAAATGTGATTTAGAGACTTTCCGGGCGATACCTCACGAACAAATAATGGCATTTGTCGAACGCTACAATCTGCCCTACATTGAAACAAGCGCAAGTACAGGCTTTAACGTTCATCAGGCAGTTGACTTGCTCATTGGACGAGTAATAGATCGTATGGAAAATTCCGCATCAAATATGGAATTAACACGCTTGATGACTCAAACCCGTTTATCCAGTCTTCAAACACTAAAATTGGCATTACAAAGGGATGATGAATATGCGAAAGAGGCTCAATCAAAAAGAAATTGTGATTGTTAGAAAGCATTTACATTTAGTTGTAAGTACTATAATTGAAATTTGATTAGTTTATTTTAATTTCTTTATTATAGTAACCAACAGGTCAATACGGATTTCGTTCACTTACAACGGCCTTCTAGAGATATTTCCCTTTCACCTGTAATATATAGACATTTTGAGTACTCTGTGTTACAATCGGCTCAACCCTCATGAATACTAAACCAAAATTTAAAAATGTAACTTTTCTGCACTAATTTAAGCTTTGAGTATAAAATACATATGTATGTAAATGTTTCGCTTGGTGCTTTTAGTAACTTCATAAATATCCTTGTAGGGCCTACTATCTAACATAAAGTTATTATTATTATTATTATAAAATAGTTTTATTTTTCATATGTACATTAAAATAAAATAAAATATTACATGAATGCTGGTGTTTTATACAATAATTTAACTCAATTGCTGTGTGTTGTGCTCCTCGACTGTGGAAAACTTGCTCAATATGAAATATACACACGTACATAGATTCTTAATACATTTTAATTGTTTGTTAATTATTTTATAAATTAATACATATACATATATATATATAATTATTATTATCGTTATAAGTGTATTTGTAAATGTTTTGTTGTATCAGTCGCATACATAAGTAACAAAACACGAGAAGAATTTATTCAAATAAAAAAGTTTATAATTTATATAAAATTAACTATTGACTTAACACATATTACAGCCAAAGCTATAACTAATGTAGGATCTAAATAGGATTTCTTAAATGCTGAATTACGTTCCATAATCCATTTTCGGTAGTAATGAACATCAGCATAGACGCCTAATTTAATAAAAATTATAATAATAATGTAAATGTTATATTTCAATTAGCTTACCTGGAAAACCGGGCTGGGCACAACCTGATCCCCAAGAAACTACTCCTATTAAAGTATTATTGTATACTAATGGTCCCCCTGAATCTCCTTGGCATGAGTCGGTGCCTCCTAAGAGATAACCTGCACAAAGCATTCCGTTCAAAATTCCATTATTATAAGAAAGAGAGCAAACGCTTTTTGAGATTGTGGTAACATTTGCTACACGCAGAGTAGCCGATAAGGAACTCTTCAAGGGGCAAAATAATATGCATTATTTATTTATAATTTATTTAAATTGAATTTGTGTTTACTATCATACCCTTTCCGTTTTACCCCATCCAGATACTTGACAACTAACACCAACGGGTGTGCTTTTACTCGCTAATTCTATTGGGGCGATTGTTAGATGGGTTTTATTTGCTGGTAGTCCTGTTTTAAGAAACATAATGCCGATGTCATCGCGCATGGTATCCATATTGAAAGTATTCATGTAGGCAATAGACTTGACAGCGGAGACAATCGTTCCGTTAACTCGTTGATAACGATTTAAAGTACCCATAACTACAACAAATTCATTTGCTTTACGGTAACGCTTTTTATCGGAGCTACAAGACACAAAAAATACAACACAAAAATAAATCAGGGCCAGAAAATCGCTAATTAATTACAAAATTATTTCATTCGATGTCAGTTCTTACTTGTAAAAGCAATGGGCGGCCGTTAACACTTTATTGGGCCCCACTAAAGTTCCACCGCATAAGTGACCATTGCCAAATGGGTTGTCGTAACGTTTCAGTCTTATAGATACCTGAAATTTAGTGTTTTCTACTGAAGCGTCAGTCCCATTGATAATACGTGGCGTAGGCGGTCCTGCTGAGGATGGTGTAATAACAAGGCACACTACAATAAAAATATACATTTTGTTTTAACAATGATTCATTCATTTATTTACACCCTGCTTTGCTCTTTACTAAGCAAAAGATAATGATAATATGTAATATGAACAGTTTTTAAATTCTACAAACAAATAAAAAGCATGAAAGAAAATAATTAGAAAAATTCGATCAAACATACACATATTTCACATAAACATACATTTTCTAGAATTTAATTCACATTTTTCTTTTCAGAACACAGACAGAAAATATTAATCAGAAATGTTGCTGAAGTAGCAATTACCATTTTGATATTTATCGTAATATTTACAAACAACCCCTTATACACAATTTAATTGTTATTTGAAAATAAGAGATGATAAAAATTCTTAGGATTTTTAAAGTTTTTTCCGAATTGCATTTGGAACAAATACAAATTTATGAATCACTAAAAATGTGCATCTAATCCCTCTATGGCGATCTTTTTTTTTTGTCATATCCTGAATATACATAAGTATCAATTTTGACTTTTGCGATTTGATTTTATTGTATTACAACTCACGTGTAATTACGTATATAGAACCTATAAAAAAGATATTCAAATAATTAACTAATATTATCGATTTTATAGATTAAGATTATCCAACATTTTTGGTTTTCCCGATTTTAATCAAATTATTTTATATGAATCATGCGAATTATTGGATTGTCATTGATATTTTTTAAACTCGTCGCTTAAACACCTTTTAATATACAATTAAACGTCAACGTTATAGCCATCACTAAGAACGAGACGGAAGACCATCATTTACTATAAGAATATGCCCTTTTCTGTCGATTTTAAATGTATCCATGTGTGCAATTTTTTTTTAATTGACTAAAAATAATCTATTTGATATTTATTTAATTCACCTACTTGCAATTGTAAGAACAAATAATTTTGAATATATTATTAAGCTTTTGCACATTTTTTATTTTTTCGAAAACACTTTTCTTTTTGATGAACTTCTTCTGACTAAAAACAATCAGTTTCAAATCAATTTAGCAAACTGTTACTCGCTGTTAAATGAGAGTATCGACAAATTAAAAACTAATCAGTTGCAAAGTATGTGGTATATGAGATACAAAAAAAGCAATAATATTGATAAAGCATTGGTACTCTTCAAAATGTTATGATATGAAATCTTATCATTTTGCTGCTGAAAACATAATAAAAAGCTACACCTCTATTGTTTAAGAGAGTATCTATCTATTTTAAAAATACATTTATTTGTATTAAAACTTGTTTATACATTTATTAATAATAAGATATAAAAACCGTATAAAAATATTCGAGAGTGTATAAATGGACGGATAATATTCGACAATTGTCATATAATATTCACAAAAAATACAATACAATACAACGAGATGTATTTTAAGAAACGATTAATTAATTTCAATTTTCTAAGGCACTTAAGTGTTTGCTACGGACTTTCCAACTTACAATGAGCAAATAGAAAAACAAAAATAAAATGAATTAATCTTAAGCAATACCTCAACGGTCTTAGCCGTAACATAATCGGATTCGAATTTTCTTAAATTAATATTTGTAAAGTGGTATAAATGGAATGTTTTTCTTTTATGTTGGCAGTTATATATCTATATATAACCGTGTAAACTTCTGGATTGGCTGTGATGATGTCTAGGTGGTTGATAACCAGGCTCCTGCATTTCCATTTGCATAACTAAATTCTTTTGTTCACCTCTCATTTCATAAGCTTCACGAGCCTCACGATGTAATATGAAAGCAGCTAGACCCAACAAAATAAATGTAACAACGGCCAAAGCATATGACCATCCTAAGACATTGAATTTTGGATACATTAACCAATCACGTCGATAGGCACAACCACCAAATACGCAAACAGCCAAAAACATGAAAAGAGCTTAAATGAAAAAGAAATTATACTTATATTTAAGACTTAAATCAAAAGTTAGCATTTGTAAGTGCAACTTACATGATACTGCTGTACATAGATAAGAAACACGGATAAGCAACCACTCATATTGTAAAACAGCTTTTAAGGGTAATCGAATAATGGTTAGTGCCAACATTATCAATACAATAAAAATAAGTATAAAGGATAAAGTAACAAATGCCTGTACGGACATCAACCAACCAGGTAACAGCCATTCTCGTATAACATAATATTCCTGTAAAAATTTAATTTAACATCAGGATATAATTTGTACAAAACTTATAATGTATTCAGAAATGTGTACATACATACATCTTTTTTTTAACAATATTTCAAGGCAAATACGCGTTTTATACTATCTCGTATATGTTTAAATGTCTACATAACTGGCGCTTACGTAAAATAATATGCATATATATATATATGTATATTATGCAAAATATAAAAAAAAATATGTATGTACATATATACCTTAGTAATGCCTTTTTAATGTTAAAGCAGCTTTAAGCTTTAAGACTAAATTATTTATTAGCTGTATTAAATTTTCTAACTTGAGATAATTGGGGAAATGCGATATTATTTTATTTTACAGTTTTTTTACTATAAAGAAACTAACATATTAATTTCAAAAGGCTTTCTTTAAACTGATTGGTCAACATTTTGCAATATGCAATTGTATGTATACGTATATAACATACATATGTATGTATATGTATATAACACATAATAATGTACATATATATTTACTTTTTGCCTTAAGAATTTATTGTCTTTCTATCGAGCCCAGCCAAAAAATATGCATCAATATGTATGTATGTATATGTAGATTGTACGTTTATCTATTCCCAAAATATTTGGACAGAAAGTAAACAAATAAATTGCAGCAATTTTTTGGGAATATATAAGTATACAATCTAAATAAAATATTAACTTATGTTGCGTCCATTTACCAATAAAACTTTTACATAGATATTATGATTGTTGAGCTATTATTAAGGCTTAAGAATTCAAACTTCTAGTAAGAGACTCCATTCTTAAACGTTTAATTTCTATTAATTAATGATTAAGTTCAGCCTACTTTAAATTAGATTGTCCTATTAACTCCTCGAATAATGGTGTCAAAAAATTCAAGTTACTTTTAGATTTATTGCTGATTATGTATTAACTTACATGACTGAAAATATTGTGACACCCTGTAAATTTACGTTTGTACTGATAGTTTGGATAAGTAAAATCCTTAAAACAATATTGCCACAGACCCATATTTTTAAAGCTGCTGTGTGTCTCCTCATACGATTCAATCCAATACGGTGAGCAAAACGACATCATCATAAAAAAATAACCCACAAAAGTAATAATGGCTCCAAAGACCACACCATCTAAAAAATGTACCATCATTATTTATCCATACAAAGTTAAAGAATTACTATGAAGTCAGTGCGATTTGAATGGATAAGGAATTGTAGGTGTTGTCAGTCGAGTGACACACATCAATCGTTTTGCATTCAATGGTTTTCATAACATTTTTGTTCATCTACTCACTTGTGGCACGCGGATAATCGTTCTTTTCTACACCATTATCAGCGGTATCTGCTGATGGTTCCTTTCGAAAATTGTGCATTTCTTTTAAAGTCCCTTCCTTTTAAATGTATTTAATCAATTAAAAAATGAAGATAAAAAAGAATATTGTTATTCGGTCGACCCAATAAGCAGCGTCAATATAGTTTGTAAAGAAAACAACACCCTTTGACCGAGTTGCCAACTTCAGAACAACGAAAAATAAAATACACAGATAAAAATGATTATTTTGATATGACTTATAAACATTATGAAACTAAATTTGTGGTGTATATATTTATCTTAAGTATTTTACTTTATATTTATAAATTTTACGGTTAGAGGTGAAATTAAATTTCAATTTGATAATAAAGATAATTCGTAATGCTGATTTAAATATTTATCAACTTTTTAAAACTTTATGCTGGCAGCGCCGTCTTTTTCAACAATAAGATTCGATCTAATGACGTGAGAAAACCGAATACAAACAGTTTTGATTAATTTTGTTTCACAGAGGTATTTATTTAATGAAATTAATATTAATATTTGTTAATGAAAAAATAAAAAATGAAACTCTTACAGAGACATATGAAATATTTTAATCATCAGTTTTCACATAAAATGATAAAATAAAGTATATAATGCATTAATTATCTAATAATATTATAGTGCCTATAAATCTTGTAATAAGCACCCTACATCTATAGTTTGTTATGAGAAGGAATTTTAAAATTTTCTTAAATTTTTTTATTAATATAATATTAAACACACATTAATCATTTTATTATTTCTAAAACTACTTGGAAACCTAACTTTCGAACTTTTTCATTAAAGAGTAATTACTTTCGTCATCCATTTGATGATGTTCTAAATGTTTCATATAAGCCAAAAAGCATGTCCATATAAGACTGCATACACTTATAAAAGGAACTCGATTTCGTTCAGGTATCAGGTAGAAATTAATAGTGGCCACAATTGGCCACACAGATGCACCAACCTTCCATAAAAAATTAAATAATATTAATTTTAAATAATATTGATATTATAATTTATTACAGACTTTATAGGTGGGTAGAAATTTTTTGCGGACTTCCGCTGCGGCTTCTTCCAGGGTTTTTAACTCCAAAAGGCTCATGAAGAAGTAAAAACACGTCATAGCAGCGGGGGTATATGTTATAGTTTCAACAGCTGCCTTCATTACGGCTATTTTAAGAGTTGTTTGAGGCCACATAGCTGAAGAAATCTAAAATAATTATACATAATAATACAAATTTTAATAATAATTAAGAATGTTTTTCAGGCACATTTTTAACCCAAAAATTTACCTTAAACCAGCCATATATTGTGGGTGCCACAAAAAAGCCTCCGTAAAGGCTAAATCGTAATACCCGCCACCAATCGTAGTTACCTGAAGAGTCATACCACCAAGATTTAGGAAATAAATTGTGGTCAACGAAAATGAAATGAAAATATATTATCCTTACCCCATCGTTTGCCTTCAAATGTTTGTTGTATTACGCTGCTCGTTGGCCATATGAGACTGTAAGAAACCATTCCTCTGACAATTGGATATTTGGTCATTAATACTTTGAATTTTTTCAAGTACAGCGACATTTCAACACTCCAATTATAAAACTCTATAGTAAGGAAATTAATTTTTTAATTGTAACCCCTATGATTACATAATCTAAACCCGTTTAATACAAACATTGACCTTGATTTAAAGCACCAATAATAAAGGGCGGGTAGTGTTAATGTTTCTATACGTGCACGTTATCAAATACTCAGTATGTAGGCCATGCGTTGGTAGAGAATTGGAAACGAATTTCACTCGAATCAACGGTTTTTATAAAACCCATTTGTAATAGGTAGAGTATTATCAAAACGGTTTTGAATTCGGCTTGAGAAACATGTTGGTATATACAAAGTTTTGTTGTTTTTTTCTTTTAACAGTTCTATTTTGTGCAGCAGTTAATTGCACTGCATTATTTGATAGTAAAATTGTCAATGGTTCAACAGCTTTTCCAGGCGAATTTCCTTACATGGTAAGACTTTAAGGATTAAAATTAAATAGTTTTTCAATTTTCCACTCAATTATTTAAAAGGTTTCTTTAAGACGAGCATCGTCAGGACGTCACTCCTGCGGTGCATCTCTTTTAAATCGCGTGTGGGTTTTAACTGCTGCTCATTGCGTAGTAAAAGCTAAACCAAGTCAGATAAATGTACAATACGGTAGTATTGAATTGGACAAAAACTCCACTGAGTTGGCAAATGTTTCCAAGATATACGTTCATGAAGGTTACGAACCAGCAAATCAATATATACATGATATCGCTTTGTTAAGGCTAGAAAAACCGGTAAATGTGAAAGATGATTTTGTAGGCGTTAGATTGCCTGAATTAAATGCGATTACGGATAATAAGACTCCTGTTACTTTGATTGGTTGGGGCTTAAATGCGGTAAGTCCTAATACTATATACATTTTCCAATTTATTACCCGTTACTTAGAAAATGCTTTTCATTATTTGGTTTTAGACTGGCGGGGTGGTACAGAAATATTTGCAAAAGGTCGATTTAGAAGTATTCGATGACGAGGAATGTAGCATCAGACATGGCTTGCAAATGCACTCCACAACTTTGTGTGCTGGTGTGCCAGAAGGTGGTAAAGGTCAATGTAGTGGTGATTCTGGTGGTCCTTTAATTTTTAATGGCACTCAAATTGGTATTGTTTCGTGGTCTCGCAAGCCGTGCACTGCACCCCCATATCCGGGAGTATTCACCGAAGTATCAGCATATGTGCAATGGATTTTAGAAACTATTCTAGATGCCGAAGACGATGAAGAAGAAAATACTGAAGGACTCGAGGAAATATTAAGTGGAAATTTGATAATAGTTCGAGCTAAAGATCCTTTAAATAAAAAGAACTAAATTAAAATTTCACTGTTTTGTTTTCATATTTTGTTCTCCATATGTATTTGATTTATACAGAACAAGAATTACATTTCTTTTTATATATGTATATTTAAGTATGCATTTAATAATACAATGTAAAAACGCAAATCTAAATCTACGCAATTTTTCACACTTCATTCCAGGTGTCCCTAAGTAGAAAGCAAACTAAAACATATTTTTGTGCTGGAACCGTTTTAAACTCAAAGTGGATCTTAACTGCTGCACATTGTTTCACTTTTATAAAAACACCGGACGAATTCATTGTACAATATAACTCCACATATCTAGAGAGCAATCAATCTCAGTTTTCTTCAGTACTGCGGGTAATAAAACATGAAGGATATAATCCAACAATAACAATAAACGATATAGCGTTAATTAAACTCAAGGAGCCTATTGATGTCCAAGTAATACAATTACCATACAAATTGAAAACTTATGAAAATGTAACGGCAACTCTACTAGGATGGGGCTTAAACGCGGTAATGCCATGTTAAGAATTAAACTATCAAAAATGATTTTAAATTGAATTACTTAATAGACTAATGGAGTGATCATGAAGCATTTGCAAAAAGTTGATTTACAATCTTTAGGACTTGATGAGTGTCGCTCTCATCTTAAATCGCTTATACACAATTCAAATCTATGTGCTGGCGGCAATCAAATAGGCCAATGTTCGGGAGATTCCGGTGGTCCGCTAATATATGATAAAAAACAGATTGGCATTGTGTCATGGAGTTTGAAACCGTGCGCCTCTAAACCGGGGGTTTTTACAAATGTCTCTTACTATTTACAATGGATAAAGAAAGTAATAAAAGAATTGTGATATATGTATTAACCGTTAACAAATAAAATAAATGCACTTTATTATTATATATATACAGATAACATTTTTATATTTCAAATACTAAACACTTAAGAAGAACTAAAACATTTTTCTAATTATCAATTGTTCTAATATATCAAACAAAAGTTGATTACGCTGCAATTAAATTCATTCGATCTCCTTCGTTAAATTGATCTTTGAGTTCTTTTCTCTTCATGTACGCTAAAAATGTAGTCCATACTAAACTGCACATGCTAACATATACAATACGGTGTTTTTCTGGTACCATGGAAAAATTTATTGTCTGCAGTATAGGCCAAACGCAAATTCCTACCTAAATTGTTACACAGAAGAATCACATATTATTTGCCGTCCATGCCCAAACTATAACGTTACTTACTTTGTATGTGGGTAAAAATTTCTTCTTCACTTCCTCAACAGATTCTGAGAAAGTTTTACCTTCCATTAAAGACATAATCAGAAAAAAGCTGGTACAGGCAAAGGGACCATAAGAGATTTGTTCAGTAGCAGCCTGAAAGAGCCAGCAATTTTAACATTTTATACGATATTAATTACTCTGCAATTATTATACCTTTATCAGGCCAACTCTCAGAGTCATTTGTGGCCACATAGCGGATGACAAACGCACCCATCCGTATAAGGTGGGAGCAACGAACAGAGATCCATATAAGCAAAACCGTAACACCCGTTTATAGTCGTAGGTTCCTTTTGAAACGTTCACGAAGTGAGTAACAATATTTAATTAGAATAGAATATATTTACTCACTAAAATTTTTACCCTCTAAGGTTTGCTGTATTATGCTGCTGGTGGGCCATAATATTGCATATGTTATTGAACCCCTGATCAAAGGGTGGGCTGTGATAAAAGCGCGCCACTGAGTTTTTACAAAGTTAAGGGTTAAAGGCACCATGCTAATAAAAGTTTAAAATAACATTCTCTTTCGGGACAAAAGTATTCGTATTAAAGCCAAATGCAATGTGTGAACAAATCATTTTAAAAAATATTTCAAATAAATACACTCTTTTCATTATATAATATTTTCAAAATTAGTTTATGAATAATTCCGAATTCTTTACGCCTTGGTTTCATAATTTTTTTTTTATTACACTTATCTCATTTTATTTACTCTAGACATATAGACGCCACTATATATTCAATTGAATTGTTTTCAATCGTATTCGTTAACATTTTAAAACAATTGAACATTTTAAAAGAATCTTTTTCTTTCGATTCCCATCCAAATAATAGCAAACGCATTCAATCTATTTTTGGCAAGAGCGGAAGTCTACGAGTCGACTTGTTCAAGTTCAAGGCCATTAGCTATATCTACATATTTAAACAAGGTCAATGTTTGGAACAACGGCTATATGTATGTATATACAGTATCTAACACTGAGTTCTATGATGTTCTAAGCAATTGCAATATAGTGCTTGTGAAACCAATTACCTCATAAAACGGTTGCACTTCTGTTTCTATTTATTTATTTTTGGACTTTTGTGCACTTTTATTTTGTATTCAAATAAAAAAACATTTCTAATCACTTTTATTCAGAATCGCACTGATCTAAATGCTCGAATAGTTGAGCGTCTACTGAATTGCATTTCGACGAAAATCTGTAAAATTTACACAAAAAAATGCACCGTACAGCATTGCAATGTCGTCATTACATTTTTTTCAATTTGTTGCTTATTTTTGTGTGCAATAATGCAAAAATAAGAAAACGAAAAATAACTTCAAGATTTTATCCATCAAAACAAATTGCGGTATGTACATATGTAAGTATAACACTATATTATTATGTTAAAGAAGCTAGAAAATAAATCAATAAATTATTTCTTAAATTCTTTTTAGAGTTTTTCTAAAATTACTTTTTTTCTTATTCCACTTATCGCGAATAAAGTGTGTAATTTCTTTTTTTATTCAGAGACAAGGTATCCACAATTTGGAGGGAAAATCATTCATTATAAAGAAAATATTTTACGATTTGCTTTCTTATAGCATTTTTAAAGAACCTTGTCCTTGTGTAGGCTTTATTTTCACTAACGCTTTATTTTTGATAACCGATTTCATTCTTACTTCATCCCTACAAATGTCTGCTCTAAATAGGAACTTGATCAAACGTCATCTTGTTTGATTTTTGATGTTTTCTCGCTTTACTATAAGTAGGTGAAACCTTGATGTTTCTGTATTTTTATGTACTTTAAGAATAATACGAAGATAATGGGAGATATTTGCTAATTGTCGTATGTGATAGATGTGATTTATATTGTGGTATTGAAATTTTAAAACTTATTAATTCAATTAATAACTTTTACAAATCAATCAATTTTTCAATTATTGAATTTTTATCATGTTTTTCTTTAAGTATTTAGTGTAGCATCAAAAACGATTGGAAAAATAATAAGTAAAGTTTTAAATGCGGTGAAGTTTAATAATTTTCAAAATCAAAAAAATTCATTTAAATAAATTGATATTAAAGATATACATAAATTCTATTATCAATCAACTGTTCAAATATTTTGAGTCAAGATTCCCGCTTGGTGCAAATTGATTTGTAGTTAATACAAAATTAATTCTAATAAAAAAAAAAATAAAAAAAATTAAATACAAAATCTAATTACAATCGAAAATTGTTTTCAATTCAATTGGAGTAAATTTCCGTTTTTGCACTCAATAGATAAATTTCTAAGCTTTGAACTGATTTCATCAGCATTTAAGTATGTTTACTTATATTAATCTTAAATCTTATCGTTATCTGTCTAGACATGACTGACTAAAAAATTAAAAGCAATTCCGAGTACAATGGATAAATCGAGTTGTAGTAACAAATAACGGTAACTTCTATATCGATGTATTCGATGTAAATATTTTATTTGCCTCCACTAGAACTAATTCAACATTTAAATGAAAAAAGTTATTAAACAATCAATATTAGTGATTTAAAAACGCCTTATTATTAGTATTTTATTTGCAACACGTCATAATTATAAAAAAATAAACAAAAACAAAAAGAACAATTCGAGACGCATGTGACATCAGCTGTCTTGTATCGAAAGAAAAAATATTCCGCGTAAAATATGTGCATGTGTGTTCCCTTACATATATGTACGTCAGATAGACTTGATGAATAAAATAATAATAAATATGCATGTACATATGCATGTATGTATGTGTATAATGAATTGCTGTGTAAATAGTATATTGATTTTAAATACAATAATTATTTTTTTTGTGTTTCACCTAACAACAAACTTAATGTTTCTTCATTATTATTAGATAATAAAATTATGAAACCCATTTTTCGCTAGTTATTTTATTCATTACATTCATTATTTGTTCACCATTGCATTTGTCTGTTTAAATTCTGTACTAACTTACGCGTTATTTAGTAATTATTTTGTACTTTTATTTAAAATACTTAAGATTAATTAATTTATATCACATTATTTTATTTATATAAACGAAAATAAAATCCCGTTATAACCGAGTAAAACGTAAATTCGCACTGAATTTATTTTACAAGTGAGAAAGCTTTTTCATTCAAGTCCAATGAATGAATTTTATTTCTTCTCTCTTTGTTTTACTAATTATTTAAGAGAGTAAAGCAATCCAACAAGCAGTGTTCCCTATTTGCGCTTTTCATTTAAAAAAAATTGTATTAAATATCAGATTGGTTCGCGATAGTTTCGGGAAAGTGAGAGTAAAAAAATTCTTTCCCAAAATGATAATTTTATTAGAAATTACTGCAACGAAAGAAGAAAAACTTATTAGGGCCATTATTACAACTTGCCGTTAACTAAAGGAAGGATTTTAACAGACAGATAAATTATTTTTCATTATTATGAGTACTCAATAAGATACAAGTGAGCGTTAATCTAAAGGGAGGATCATCCTGCCGGTAACTTTTAAAGTTTAGTCTATGTTTGAACTTGCCATGTTATATATTATTTTCAATATGGCAACTTCAAATATAAACAAAATGAGCATATACAACCAGCGTTGCCAGTAATTTTTTTTAAAAACTTTTTATTCCTAGAAAGAAAAACCTTGTTTTTAGCAAGAAAAACTTTTTTTTTTCTACTAAAGTACCAAAATTTTAAAAGAAAAGTACCGGGGTACGTTGACTCTGTTTCTTTCCCTGTTGGTGGTTCTTTGATATATTGCCCTGGAGTAAATATTTCCAGTTGTTATTAAATTTATTGAAAAAGTGGAAATTGAAATTTTATAAAAGAAACTTGTTTTGTTAGAAAACGAATATAATGAAAACTTTATTCGATCTTAAAAAACTTGGAAAAAAGGGAAAACTTGGCACCTGGCAACGCTGTATACAACTTAAACAACGAAGCTCGTCGTTGCCACTGTATTAAAAAAAACTTGTTTAATTGAGCTGTTTTATCGACATTGCTCCGGCACTGCCATATTTTTGAAAACAGTTAAGGTTATTTAATCTGTAAGTTGTAATAACGAAAATAAACTGTAAAGTTACCTTTAGCTAAAGGTACCTTTAACTCAACCCAAGTTTAACGGCAAGTTGTAATAATGGCTCTTAGACTTTAACTATACAAACTTACGTATGTTTTGTAAAAAGCAACTATATACATTGCCAGTGAAATTCAAATGTAATTTTTTTTTTCAAAATTTAAATATATACTTACTGTAGAATAGCGTTCTCCACAATGTAATGCTCTTTTTCCTAAGTATTTATTAATTTTACCCGCGTATAAATGCGAATATAAGACGCTGTAGTCTCGTAGGTAGTGTGTTGTGTTTCTGGCAAAAGCTTTGAGAGTAAAATAAATTTTCCAATGAAAAGTTTCTCAGAAGTAAACACTAGATACACCCGTAACTCAAGGATGTAAGAACCAAGTAGTTTTTTAGAAGAACTAATATTTGCAATCAAGTGCGTCTAACATTTGAGTTCAAAAAATGTAAATAGCCACTCAAAAAAGTATTTAAATGATTGCTTATTTATTTTGACAGAGATTTTCTTACACTATTAAGTGAAGTTTGGAAAGGATGACAAGGACACTATTAATTGTATACGTAAATACGATCGTAACAAACATTTTCATTAAAAGCTGCCAAATGAATTATTGTTAAATTTTTTTTTCTGCAAACAATTGTACAAAAAATAAAAAACGAATTAAAGCCGTTAGAAGAAAAAGTTTATTGAGAATATGTACAGACATATGTATGTACATATGTTAATTATCGGGCTAAACAAGCGAATGATTTTTGTTTGTTAACAATAATACATATGTAGATGTATGCATATGACAATTCTATATATACCAACTAATTTAATTTATTAATTACTGTGCTGGTTCTTCAGTTTCCTCTTCAGGTATCTTTTCGTCAAGTCCATTAAAATTAAGAATAGATTTTAGTTGTTCTTGTTGAATAAACTGCTGATACTGTTTTGCTGCATTTGCACAATTCAAAGTCTGCTCAGGATTGTCGTTATAGCATTTTATTAAGTCTTGTCTTAGGGTCGTTATGGTTTCATAAACGTCATCCACCCATGTCAATGGTTTACCAATCAGAGCTTCAACATTTTGAACTGTTTTGTCAAACTGGTATTCTTCCAATTCGTTGTATTTCTTTTGGAATACGTCTTGAGCTTGCGTCCAATTTTTCGGCGTCTGTTGTACGCCTCTATAAGAAAATTGTGACTGCATTTCTTGCTGTTCGATTCGTTTTTTGAGTTCCTTACATTTTTCACATTCTGCATTCTTTTGGGATTGTTCCTCTTTTGTCATTAATCTTGAGACCACTGAAGGTGTTACTTGAATAGCCAAATTCTGCTGAGGATTATCTAAACGAACAGTTTGTGGCGTAGAATTATTAGCCCCCATTCTTATTTTATAATTTATGAAATTTCAATAGCAACGTAAGTATGTTTAGTTTGTATACACGCATACATATAATCAAAATTTTACAATTATGGCATTACATTTTGCATATGAGAAATTGAAAGACTGACATTTTTTGAATTCTCTTTTGAAGTTTTATTTTCACTAGGGCGAATTTAATATGTATGAATTTGCCTTGATTTTTAACATTAAATATTTTTTTTTAATTTTGAAAAATTTCATTTTTTTTTTCTATGAAATAACAACGAATTGGATAATCGGTTAAAGTGAAACCAGAGTTGGCAAAGTAAAAACTATTTTGCAACCTTTCCGATACACTTCAGATGGTTGCACTCCGAATACCTCTCAATCAAAAGGTTTACATACTTCAATTTTTGTTAAGTCAACGTTATTTTACCTTTGTTTTGCAGTTGGGATATTAATTCACTTTCACTTATCAACCATAAAGTTAGTCTTTCTTAAAAGTACTAAACTTTTCAGGTAATGAAAACAGCATTTTCATTCCACTCTTTATCAATATACTAAATTTTTTGAAGGACCTTAGTATAGACGCTATTTTCAAATACTTAAGTAGGCTAATGTCATAGTAAGCACTATATATTATACAAAGCGATATATTCTATTTGGAGAGAGCAAAGCAAGTTCTTTAGGTTAGGTTACAAAGGTCAGTGAAAAATACAGGCATACTTGAAACTCGGCAAAACAACATCATAAAGCCATTCCAACACTTTCGAGCATTGACCCACCGCTACCCGCATTATAGACTTTGAGTTCCCAAGAGTTTATTCATCCAAGAAATTTTCTACTTAAAGGTCCCTCTGACTTTCCAGTTTTCTGCATTATTAAAGGCTCTTTCAATGTCAAAAAATGCGCAAGGTTGTAAAGCTTGTAATGCAGACCTTTCTCAAGGCAACCAAAAACTTTGTTCACATATTTACTCCTCATTCATTAAAGATATTCATGTCGATCCCATCTTATATTGGTCATATACAGTGGGCAGAAAAATTCTTAGTACTCCAATATATTTAAGGCATTTCGTGAGTTCTATACAATAATATGTAAAAATAATTGATGTTTTTAATTTTTCTATTTTTTAATTTAATATACATATGTATTTTGATATTCTACTTATTATTTCTGGTAGTTATTAGTGTGGCTTGACTCAATAGTAAATACTGATGCTGAATTTAGAACAACATGAAAATATATGTATATACATACATACATATGTATGTGTGTTCATATTAAATATTCAAAAGTATAGGCCATAGACAATTGGCGCCATGGCATTTACTTTCATTTCCTAAGGTTTCCTGTTTGGTAGTACATATACATGACGATGGTGATTGTTATCAACGAAAATACGAGGGTGGTACACCAAGTCTCCTAAGCCATAGTCGGATAGCGATGGCTGTCAAAATAAATCTAACTTAAGTAGCTTCTTCAAGTATTGATTGCCTGCGTATAAGAGCTGTATTGGCCTTTAAATTTAGAGGCTGGAAATACAATAAGTTATCGACTTATTAATCCACCCTCATATAAAATTTGTAGTAGTCGCAAGAAAAATTTAATAAATGAAAATCTCTGCTGACGAAAAGCATTCCCAATAAAGAAGCAGAAAGAAAAAACGATTTCAACATAGTTTTGCACAAAATTCTAAAAAATATATGTAAATTGAAGAGTATGTTTTTGCGATTTGTGCTCTGTTAAGTTTTTTATTTGCTTTGATTTCGAAAGCAGAAAGGAAGTGTACATTTATATTATTATCGATTTTCTTTTTTTACTTCTGGCAAATATTGATATTTTAGGCAAATTTTTTATGATTAACCCATTAGCTTTTATTAGTTTGTAAATATGTATGTATGTATGTATGTATGTATAATAGAGAATATGTATGTACTTAGAGTTTCTGTCTGGCTATGTATGCTGATGTTTACAAAAATATTTTATTTTCAAGGAAATCATACAAATTAATCTGATTTTCCTACATGTCTTGCTTATAAATCAATTTATTGTGCATTATATTTTTGACAAGAATCTTTATTATTATAGTGCTTTTAAGCTGTAAGTTCTTGCATTTAAATGGAAAGTATTTATTTCACTCATTGCATTTATTTTATTGATTTGTGGTGACTGTATTTCAAATGGCATTAAAGTTAAAGTTTATATTTAAAGTTTATTTTACTTTTAACTAAACAAATAAATTCAACAATCTCAGATTGCAGATACTCATAAGTATCGTTTGAAAACTTTTATAGCCAATGCAGCACTCTATAGAAAAAAAATTAATTGTAGTTGAGGCCTTTTTACCTGAAATTGTAAATTTACAATTGGTGGGAAGTGTTTTTCTTAGACATGTTGGAGTCTACACATGTTAAAGTTGCGTTTCTCTGTCTTATTTGGTAATGAAACTTTAAAAATATTTAACAACTATTTTTTTTTAAGTTCAGACTACATAAAACAGCAAAAAAGGTGCATTATAGCGGCTCCAACAGAACTTAAAATGGTATTAAGTTGTTACATGATTATCGGTTGATTCAAATCAAGAATACTTAATTAAGTTTTCCAAATTGTATTGTGTAATAATACAATAACAACGATAACAACAACGAACGTAAAATAATAAAAAAAAAATTTTTAAATTTGCATTGTTATTTGATGTGTTGTATGTAATACAATAAAAAGTATTATGGAGAAAACAATCAAAAGAATTTGTTGAATATTCAATAAAATGCACTCATGTACAAATACTTAAAAAGGTGTAAAAATCATTTACATAATCAGTAATGAATAATAAGATGTAATAAAAAAATATCTTTTTTTTGTTGGTGAGGTTTCAATGATGAATTTAATGCATTTCGAAATTTAAAGGCTGCAGTATCTTTCCTATCTTCTTTAAAAGAATAGGACAACCGATATTTAAAATGTGTCGACCCAGGTTATTTCGTTGGAATGCATGTCTTTTTTCAAATATATTCAGAGAAATGTCGCAATTATAGTTTTGGCTGTTGTAAAAGTTTCTGTTCTGTCCATTAAGTCATTATACATATCTTAAAAGAAACTTTAACTTTTACTTGTATGTGATGTATGTCGAGGTGTATATCACGGCATTTTACATGCAATTGTTAGGCCATTACTTTGTTGCTTATTCGACCCGGGAAGCGAACCGGTCCTTGGCTGGTAATGGTTACTCAACTATTCTACAACCTTAATAGACAAGTTTGTTTTCAGTTAAGTAGTAGGCGTTCATGCCGAACCTTCTCCAATACTGTTACACTACACCGAACATAATGTCCAAGTTACTCAGCTCGTAAATAGTGAAATATAACTTGTAATTTATTTTATTTATTTATTTATTATTATTGTATTGTAATGATTAAATAAGTAAGTTTTATTATAATTAATAAGTAATACTTTAGTCACAATTTTGGTGTATTAACTTTTAAATTTTAGTAGCAAATAAATGTAAAAGAGTGCCCATAAAATACGAAATTTTACTTTTTATAAAATAATATTTATTTTCCTTTGGATATAATATCGGCACTTCCGTACTCTGGCAGTTGATACGTCCCCCTTATTGAAGTCACATCTGTTAAATTATTTGTCATTTATTCAGTTTTTTTTTTGCCAAATTCAACACATCGAAATATCTTTTTTAGCGATGAGGCACATTTGGGCCTAAATGAGTAAGTGAATAAACAAAATTGTCGCATTTGGGACGATGCCAATCCACATCAGATAGAAAAGCATTTAATGCATCCCGAAAAATTCTCGGTTTGGTGTAGTTTGGTCGGCGTCATCGGTCAATATTCCTTTGAGGACGACGTTGCCCAGGTCATGACTCTCAACGGCGGGCACTATAGATCTGTGACTACTAATTTCTTTTGGCCTGAAATGAATGATCTAGTCAGGTGGTTTCAACACAAACCACAGCGATTCTCAAAACCAACATAACCTACATAACTGTAAATGTTGTCATTTCATAGTTTATTTCAGTGCTCAATCGACAGCAAAGACAGAAAGAACATTTTATAATGTTGAGGTGATTATACTCACTTTTAACTGTTTTTAGAGACTTTTAATATAATATATAGAGTTTTTAAAATATTACAATATGAATATGTCTTTACGTTTTACTACTTGTATACAATAAGCATAGTTGTATAAACTATTTGCACAGATTGAATGAGAGACAACAATCTTTCTGCAATACAATATTATTAATTTTAGATTTTCTAAGACAAAAACATTGTGCAAACACGCAAACTAAATTATGGTCTAGTTTCGATTTAAGTTGCTGATTTCAATGACTTTGCAGTTGTTTCTTTTGCAGTACAAATTACTTTAATACCGCCTTCATCTACTGCAGTGGCACTAGATTATCTCTCTTTACTTTTATTTCTTTCCATTTACAAAGAATGGAATATTATTTATTTCTAGTTGAATTACATATTGGAGCATTGCATGAATAAGTATTTGTGATTGTATCTTAAGAAAAGGAATCTCTGGAGAAGTTCATTTCAATTCATAGTACATATATTTTAAAAGCCAATTCTTTAGTTTGTTTATCAAGCAGACGCCGTAGCCTAGTAGGTATGTCATGAAAAGTTTCTATGTGAGAAACTAGGTCCATAATCCTGACTGAAGGGTTGTAATAACCAATTATGTATGTATGTGTACAACTGACGTTTACTAGATATTGAGTGTTTTGTTTTGTAATTAAATTTATTAGTATTTGTTGACCTTTGGATACTATTCCTTAGCACGTGAATGTAAATTTTAAAAAATAATATTAAATATCCGATACATTATTTGATATCTTGGATCGTATGTTGGTATCGTTGTCTACTTTAGTCGTATTCTTAAATTAGATGACTATTATTTACTATAGTAGATACTCACTTCATCGCTTCTAATAACAATCATTTTCTCGATTGTGTGTTACTTTTTCTTCAAAATCAATCTGGTTTTATGAATACTGTACAAAGTAATCTAAAGGTACGAAATTGTGCTTGGGGTTTTAAATTTTCTTAATATTTAATGAATATTTGGCATTCATGTGCAAGCGATGTTGGCCAAATAATATGAAATTAACTGATTTACTCGAATGTGTCACGAACTCAATATTGTAGCGATGATATTGGGACAGTGTTTATTATGGCGTTTCTTTTTATTTCCTAATAAATTTTTTTATTAGTACCTGATTTTGTGACTGTTGCATGTAGGCTGTTGTTTTGGTAACGAGCATTAATTTTGTCTAGTTTTTTACTTCATTTTATTCCGCAATTATCCAGTAAATTAAACATGATTTTAATATTTATTTGTGTGTAAGCAAAGTATCATTTTCTCCTTTTAATTTTAATACTCTAATCATAATTTTAGTAAAATTTATGCCAAGGTAAAACAGAAAATAAATAAAAAAGGAGCCAGAACTCCAATTTTCGTGCTCATATGAGGTGTGGCGTTTGTCATTTTATTTATCTTTTTTCTCTCTTTTGTAGTTGTTGTTTTTTTTTGTTTGTTTGCCATCATTGCTGTGTTTTATTTAAAACCTAAGTTTGTCTTCTTTTATTTTCCATTTGTTTCGTATTTTCCATAAAACAAAGGTGTGTTCATTATAATTTCATTCCAAAGACACTCAAGACTCACTCGTGTGTCATTGTCCTAAAAATGTTCTTTTATTTAAAGTAAGTAATAAAACAGTAACGCACTTTTTATCACATTGTCCATGGTGAAAATATGAAATATTTTTCTTTTCTTTTATTTTCACTGATATCGATTAAAAAGTACCCTAAATGGAAACAAAGAAATCAAAGGGAAAGCAATTTGTTTAAAATCTTCCCAATGGCATAAATAAATTGGAATTTTTATATTCTAGTAAATCCTACCTTCGATTTATTCGGGTATCTAAGTTTATTTTTATCTAAAATAATTTATTATGTTCCTTCCTCCACATTATGAAATTTCAGTACAACATTGAGATATTCTACCATTACATGTAGTGTGACTAAGAGAGAGTCGTCAATTTCAGGGCTTATTTTTATTGCGCTGGGAAAGGTTAAGACAGTTTAGTGTGTTAGGATATAATTATTGTATGTTAAAAACGTGCTCTATTTTACATACCACAACTACATATAACAATTAAACTAATGTAATTATAAACTTCAGAAGTAATCTTATATACTATGTATTAAATTTGCTGAATTATTAAAAAGTTTCTACTTGAAATAAACTAAAGCTTTTTGTGTGTAACGTTCGTAATGTTCGTTCTGGTTGCATCCAACATGTTGAATTCAAACTATAATACCATAATACAGAATAAACACAGCCAACAAGTTGGGAAACATCTTTATAAAAAGCGCTGGTGAGGCTAGTCAACACTTTTGGTTGGAATGTTTATCAATAAATTTTAGTCATTTGTAGAAGTAAAAATCGGTTGCATTCTGCTTTGGTTTTACAACTCATAAACAGCAAACATAATTTGAGTCGAATATAAAAATTTATTTATGTATATGATGTACATACATACATATGTATGTATGTACTATGTGACGTGTAACAATGATGCCTGAAATTAAAGGCATTGTATTTATTTATTTATTAATTAAATTACAATTACAATTACGAATTGTATCTAATTATGAGGAGTTGAGTAACTTAGACCTTATGCTCGGTGTTGTGTAGTAGACCAAAGTCTTTGGTGGAAATCGAGCCCGCGTCCCTCACGCTAATGGTCTAGCACACTATCCCCTCTAGACTATCAAGGCACCCGTAAAGATATTGTAATTTCGGCAGCTAATATGCAAAGTGCCGGTAAATTTTATATTTTTTTTTTAAATATTATTGTCGAAAAACTTATAAAATCATGTTTCTGTATCTAGTAGCTGTCATAAACCTATGAAACATCAGTGAATTTCGGATACCTTCACTTGTTTGAAATCTAGTCTTATCAACAGAACGTGATTAACTAAACAAAATACTCTATGAATTAAAATGTTTTTCTAAGACTGTATTCAATTGTTAGAGATAGAAATTGTAGCTCTCCTCAAAATATTTCACTTTAATCAAAATATACGGGTACATTCTACATGCATATTTGTCAGCATTGTAAAAGTAATTAAAAGGGTTTTCATAAACCAATTAAATTATATACGACCAGAATAGTATCTAGAACCCTTATATTTTTCTATAAAGTTTAATTAACATTGATCACTAAAGGAAATTGTTTCTTTCTATTGACTAAGTGATTTATTTATGATACATAGATATTTTAAATATGTATGTACATATATTCTATACTGCTTTTATAACATGAAATTAAAGATTCTTGATGCAAACCAATTAATATTGTGAGAACAACGAAATTAAGAGATGCTTTTACTATTCCTATTAAAAATCCATCTGAACTTTAAAGAGCGGAGACGGGAGGCGATGATAAGAAATCACCAATGATTGTCAAAAGACAGGTGCCAAACCACATGTTTCCTTATCACGTTAAGGAAAAACAAATGAATTTATTTACACAAGTGTAATGCAGGATATAGAAAGGGAATGAAAAATCTAAAAAGCAAATCTAAAATAATTCACAATTCTTAAATATTGTGTTGCTTTAAAATAAATATTTAATAAGGTTTATATTTTACCAGTAGATAATCGAGCTTTAATGAGTTTTAATTATAAAACGACACGTATTACCGGTAAATGGTACATTAGTAAGTTCAATCCTTTGATGGAAATACTTTTTACAATCTTAATCCATCAAAATAAATATTAAGACAAAAGCTGTTTTTTTATAAAGATTACTGCTTCCATTTCCAAATGTTTAAATTATAAACATATAATATTTGGGGTTTGGTAGTGACACATACATACATTCATTTTAAATATTGACTTCCTGTTGTGTATCAAAATTATCAGAAAGTAGGCTGCAACATGGAGAAAACCGGCACCATAGGAGCAGCAAAAACGTTTAAAAAGGAAAATAAATGACAGGCATATGTTGGCAGCTTTTGGTAGGCGTATTATATGTACATTATAAAACCTATAAAAAAAAATAATAATAAAACAGCGAATAAATAAAAATAAATAAACAATAAAAATTTAAAATTAAAGAATGACAATTACAAAGTTTATCGAAGTTATTGTGCGAATGTTTATGGCAAATGTATTAAAATTCATATAAATCAAGTTGCACGAACATAAAACACATGTTGAAAGTGATGATAAACATTTGTCGACAATTTTTGGAAAACGAATGACACTCAATTTAATTAAATTCAATTTAATTCATATATGTATGTATTCGAAATTAAAATGCGATTAAGATAAAAACAATGAATGTGGTCTGTAAGAGGGAAATATAAATAAAATTGTATATCAGATCGAAACAAACAACGACCATAACACATAAGATTCCACTGCCTGAAATCCAAAAAAAAAGAAGATAAAAGTAAATATTTGGTATTTTCTTTAATACTGTCGCATTTGCGCCGTATTCGAAGAATATAGAAAGCATTGCTGTGATTAATTCATGCTTGCTGAATTGTGCCCAGATTTAGGTTTTATCCACAAGCACAAACATTTTCATTGATGTGTCAATCAACGTCAAAACAATGAAAGAAGGACGGGTCTAGTCAAAGTAACATATTCATTAGAAATCCATGAAATCCAAACAATTGATTTAACACATCCATGCATATTACGAGCATTAAAAAAGGGACAGAAATAAAATCCAGCTTACACATATATACATATATTTAGATATACATATTAACATACAAATGTTTGTTAGTTAGTAGGGTGCACTGTATGATGGGATAAAATATATATATACACACAATATTATCAATTCTTTAAACTCAATACTTCTTCAAAATATACATACAAATCTATACAAAGTAGTTGAATCTTATATCAGTGTTAGTACAATTAATTTTATTGCTGTAGTGAGTAACTTTAGTTAGTTAATATATACTCTGTTTTTGGAGGACGAACGATTTCACACGTTCGGTTGTGTTTGTTTGGTTTGTGTATTTCGTTCGCCTTGCAAAGACACGCCCATAGTAAGCTTAGAATTTTCAAATTGTCATTTTTAAATTGTTTGAAAGAAAGTTTTGTAGTGGTTCAAAACTAAAAAAAAATATTTTGAATGTATTTGGTATGAACTCTTAACAATTATTGAACGCGTTATCTAATAAATAAAATACAAATGAAAAACTTGTCTAAAGATCGCCTTTAAAGCGGGTTATTACTTTACATATATTTTTTTCTTTTTAATTTGGACCACCTTAATAAAATTGTATAAAATTACGATAAACCACCGTACAATTACTTAAAATGCAATTCTTAAATTAAGATGTAAACATGATATTTTATCGTTCTTATGCAAAATATACATATGTACATGTATGAACGTCAAGTTAACGCTTACGTTGTTCTTTAAATCGGAAAGCATACAATTTGCCGGGAAAAAATTTCAATTTAAATAAATTTCATAAAAGAAAAAATTCATCAGCACTTCCGCTGACTTTATTGGCAAAAAAGGAAAATCAAATTCATATTTGGTGTACACAGACATAAACACACCAGACAGAAAGAGACTTTGAAAAGGTTTAGCACTACCATACAATTAATATCTGTATGAACGCCTCCGCGTGGTTGACACGCGACTGAATTACTGACTACTGGCGAACTGGCAAAAAATAATTCAATTCGAAAAATACATACAATGAAGATCACATGGAATAGTTTATTAAAACAAAGGTTATGTCGTACTTAAAACTAAAATAAGAAATTTTTATTGTCGTTGATGATTGTTACGACTACAAAACAATGACATGACTTACTGACATGACGTGTGGCCATTTAAACCAATGAAAAAAGTTTGTTTATTTTTGTTTCTTTCATAAATGTTTATATTAAGCGGTAATTTGATATATTTATTCATTAATTTATTAATTTTTTGATTTTTAGGTTTGTGTGGCAAATTAAGTGAAAAAATTTGAAGGAGCCTGTACAACAAAAGGAAAATTATTTAACGCACAGTATTTTATTGTAAAAATAAAATTGACATTATTGCCATTTTCCATGGCTTTGTGATCTGGGACATTATTTAAAGAGTTCAGTATTGTTTGTACTCAAATTTAAAGAAATACAATCAAATAATTTAAAACATTACGGTAACTATTTACTTACGGTAAATAACGTACATACATGCCTACGTCTCCTATGAGTACTTGGTTTGTCAGTATATCATATCATATAGATATTCTGGGATGTTAAGCCCTGTAAAAATTTGTAGGTTATTTGGAAGATAGTAATAATTAAGTAAGAAGCTTGTTTGTGATTCTTACTAAAGTCTTGTAACGACCAATTAAGTAAGTAATAATGAAGACTATTATGACAAATATGTAACACTCATCAATAACAAAAATCATAATCCAATACAAATTTGTCATGTATTACTTTCTGCTTCCTTTACTCTTTAATTAATTTCCGGTATTCTAATACAAGACAAAGCGTGAGTAGGGCCTCGGCCCAAAGGTATCATATATTATCATCTGACTATGCACCATAATCTCGATTTTATTTTACATTTTATCTGTTCGAATATGTTAGTTAGCCACTGTATAAATTGTAGTTGATATGCAAATGGTGGTTTAAATTTAATTCGAATCGTTTTTAAGTGTTCACTTCTTTTATTTCAGCAAACGTGACATAAACACTTTTGTTTGCATTCACGTTCCATGTAAAATATATAATGATTGTTGTTGCATGTGTAACACACGATCTGCCAATTGCTGCTTCTGGTGATGTTAAGATGTTGATTCTAGTGCTTTGAGTCAAATGCCTTGTGGTAGTATTTTTTTTTTGCTGTGTGGTAAATACGAATGATTTGTCAAAGTTCTGCTTTGATTTTGCATAACTTACGTGACAATTGCCACAAAATAAAAGACAGCAGTTACTGCATGATTCAAGTAAATGCAGAATTATAGTAAAGCATACGATAAAAAGTCACACTTCTTTAATTGTTTATTTACTCAATATGAAAGAAAAACTTAGACTCGAAATAAACAAAAAGTCTAAGGATAACTAACGCATTTCATAAGTATGTAATGTCAAATTGTCTATGATAAAAATCACACGTTAACAATTAGGAAAACACTTCTTGTCGATGTCCATAATTGTTTATGTTTTATTAGATTTACTTACATATTTATTAAATGTATTTACAAGTGCGATAAAAAGTTCCTAGTCTAGTCGTTTAATTACTAATTTTCATTAATCACCTTTAAGTTTCAACTCTAGCCAAAATTGTTATTGTAATTCTTTTTTAATATTAATTATACACAAGATAATAAAAGTAATAGAAAACGATGGTTAAATAAATGTGGTTGCTAATTAAATTGGTTGCAGTCGTATTCAGTTCTTAAGGCCGGGATACTGGAAACTGTCACACGTTGAACTTTGACTTTTTCAAATGACAGTTAAAGTTACATGTAAAATTATCTATGCATTTATTTAGGGCCGATATGGAAATGTTTTTTTTTAGTTAAGTCAATTTCAAATTCCTACGCAATAACACCGCTTATGTTCAATATTTAATACCATTCTGTTAAGAACTTGGCTTACAATAAGATCCTGACAGAATTCGAATCTTTACCTAAATAAGGATCGCTTACAATATTAAAGTCCAATTGTGCTTAATGGTAATTCTCACTGCTTACTCGATAACCCCTTAATAACCTCAGTAGTATATCCATTTAATTTCATGGTATTAAGTGGTTTAGTTTTATCACTTTTATAGTCTGTAATACCCAAATCGTTTTACTTGACTAACTTGCTGTATTAAAAATATTAATACAATTGTTTGCTACACTGTGAAAAAGTCTTTTCCTCCACTCAGAAAAAAGTATAGAATCTGTATTTCATATTTATAGCAAAAAAATACATCGTACATGTAACATAAAACCCGCCCAAAAAAGGAGAGAAATACCGAAATAAGATTATATTTATATGGATATGCATGTACATACATACATACTAACTATATATACTTTAACATCAATTCTGAAGCATTCGTATAGTATGTCCGCTCTGAATCATTGCTTCTAAAAATGAAAATTGTGTCAAACAATCATTTGTTACAAAAAAGTTAATGTCTGATGAAATGGGAGAAATGAAGAAGTTGCAAAGTGAATTGCAAGTTACTAGTAATATATGCTGTTATTCTTATCTCTACTACTACTTCCATTTCTATTAATTCCAGTGCTACTGCAACTGTTACTGCTGCTGTTGCTGTTATAATTGTAAAGAAATGTAAAAATTTTCTTAAATAAATCGTTAAGTATGTAGTTTAGAGAGAGTGTCGCTTCAGTACGAGTTTGTTTTTAATACTATGAAAGTCTTTAGTAATCCTAAAGACGAGCTATCCCAAGCATCATGTAATTTATGTGATATTGTATTTCGTATATATTGTATATATGTATATGTTTTTTTGTTTTAATAAAGTATAAGTACATTACTCGTTTATAATTTAACTTTCCATTCAAAGACGAGTTATGTTGTAAGTGTTTATATTCACTAGTAGTGACCGCTTTCAGTTCAAGTGCATCAAAGTCGCCTTAATTGTTGTCTTCATCGTCACCATCTTTATTGCCACTTTTCTTTACACTGAGGAGTGGAGTAAATATCACTTGATTGAAAAGTATTTTATTACTGGTGTTTTGTCATTACTGTATAAATATTGTCGGTTAAGTTAAATAAAGAGGTCGAATATACATACGTATGTACGGTATGCGCAAAAAAAAAAAAAAAACGAAGATACTCATATAAACAGCGTCATTGTTTGGGTGTTGAAATGTTAAAATTAATACTCGCATGCGCAAATTTTACAATTCTTGCTATTGTATTCGCTTAACTTGAGTAGACATTAAAGAAAACGAATCCAAACATGTTAATAAATCTTTACAGAATATTTTAAATTCGAGTTCACAAGACCATAAAATGCACAATAAATTGAAATATATTCTGCTGTCTGGTTGTCTGCTATTGTACTTCATGAATGGGGCAACATTATTTAACGCAAGATATTTAAACTTAAACAGTGAGTCATTTTTGCTGAATGCAGTGAACATTTAAGAGGACATACTAGCCTTTTATATAATTTAAATACATTTTTCTTTTAAATTGAATTGTTTTTCAAATTGCGTAATATATGTTGCATATACTCTTTAGATAACAAGTAAATCATACCTTCGAAAGGTCATGTTGGAAATGTTACAAACAAGTTTTTTTTCAGATTCTATTTGCATTGTAAAATTTCAAAGCACGTTTCAGTTTGCCTGGAAATAGTGCGTGGGTATTTGCATTATTTACAGAGTAACAAAAATAAGTTGGATTTTTTTAATTCCCCGACTAAGTGCAAATGAAAATTAAATTTTTACGAGATAAAATCACGAACGAAATAAAATGAAGTAAATATCTTATAAAAATAAAAATATGCTTCAGTTTTGCAAACTTTAATAAAATTAATATCAGGGTTTACCATTTGGAACGATTTTTAAAGTGGCATTAATGGGCAATATAAATACATCATATTAAGAAGATCAAATCTAGTCACGTATTTTTCAAGAGACAAAGAAGATCATTTAAGTAGCTCTATATCTGGACTAATAGTTGACTTTATTTTTGCATTTCATGGTGGAACAAAATTTTTTTCACACTGTTTCAATATACAAAATCTATTTCCTAACTAACAGTAACGCCTTTTTAACCCTAGGAATTCAAATCTATTGAATTGTGTAAGTGAGCGGAGTATTGTTTGTTACATAATAATACATTGTATTTTATGTAAAATGTAGATTGTCCAGCTTTGAAAATTATGGATTTTATGTTTTCCTATTCAAATATGTACGTATTCGTCTGGAAACATTTTACGTTTAATTTTTTCTGCAGGTGTGAAACGCCTTTTGTCTGTTTCTATGGATTTCGTTTTGATTTTTGGTTTTTAGTTTTGAATACTTTTAGTTCATTGACTTTTGAATTTGTTTTTTTATTTTTACTTACTTTAAATATTTTTAAAATTTTCATATACCATAAATGAAAAGTAATTGTTATTTTTTAAAACCGTAAAAGGAAAATAGAACAATAGAAAGTAGTAGAAATTGTTAGAGGAGATATAAATGTTGTTTTAGATTTCAAAGCTTACATTAATTCAGTTTTATTGTAATCATAACAATGATAGAGATGAGGTTTTTATTTTAGCTGTCTTAAATATGTATTTTCTGTAATTTAATATTGAAACAAAAATATGTTTAACTTGAATACTAATTAGCTTACTGGTATTAATCGAATCCAATCGGAATACAATATTAAATAAGGTTTCACTTATCACACGCCAAGATATTAATTATATACTTTCCCTAATCCCTTCTCTTCTTTATTAAGGACCACCCGAATGTATCCGTTTATTCTTTGCATATTAATTAGAATTCTATACAATCAGTATGTAGTTTTATTTTCTTCGCTATCTTTTATGAACATATCCGTTTTATTTTCCTACTTTGAATAATTACTCACATTTCCCACGTGTTTAATGAAAAGCATTTTCTTGGATAATGATAAATTTCAGTTTCTTATTCGGAATACGTGTATAAATAATAAATTAAAATTGACATCGTTGTTATGGAAAATTTCATATCAAAATAATAAATAATCTCTTTATAAAAGATTTCGTAGTTAAAAAAGAGGAGAAATGTAACAATTCTTCGCGCATTTGATATTTGGTAAGAGAGGAATAAAAGTTCATATACTTAAGGCGACCTTAACATTTTCGATTTTATAATTTTTAATTAATATTTGTAAATCATTAAATATGTAGTAAACAATATTGATATATATTAAATAAGTCATTTGGCGTTTTACATTGGCAAAAGATAACAGCCGACCGACCCACCAGTGTGTGTATTAAAAATTGAAAAATATTATGAAAGGTTTATTTAGAACACGTGCAAAGAATATATGTATGTATGTATGCACTATATTATATATTTCGACAATTAAAATGTAAAATGCAAAATCCAAAATGCTCTTTACATCCCTCGAAATATTCAATCAAATACACAGTTATTGAGAAAATTGTTCACTTAACGTCATCTACAAGTTTAAAGGCACCAAGACAATATTTTATAATTTATTATAGAATTAAGGGAAAACGCATGGTCTAGCATTCGACCATAGACAAAAATAATCTCACTTTTTTATAATAATACATACATAATTATAAAGTTTGTTTCTTTGTAGCAGTTTGTTTATGTAAATACCGTACGATAGATCGAATGTATAAGATAGTCGAGATAGAGATTTCAATTATTCAGGGTTCATCCATTGACAAATTATTATGAAAATTGAGTTCAAAAGGCAAACGTAAATTTTGTTGCATTCCAATATAATTACTATGTGATAGTGTAATACACTGTTTATGCCCTAACATTCATTTATTTTTTCGCGTGTTAATTGAAGGCTAAATTCTAAGCTTCTAAAACATTTTGTACTCCAACTGTGAGTGATACTTAATGCCACATAGTCTTGAGCGCATGTTGTCATTATTAATGAGTCGGAAATTAACTGACAGTATGTGAGAGGAGTATAAAGATGATTGCGCCTGTGTGACGATATGGTCGTGTGTCGTCATCCAACAACGGAATAAGTAGAAGCAACAAAACTGTGGGTAATAGTTTGACTTTTGTTTTGATATGAATTGTTTCGTTACATGAAGAAAAGTCTTTTCACTGAAGAAAAGTTAAGTATTCATCCATCATTTCATTCTTTTAGTCTTTCTAATTGTTTCGAAATATTTCAAGAGTCTTCTCTGTATATAAATGCAGAACAGCAATTAAAATGCGAAAAATTGTTGATTGAAAATCATTAAGCCATGAACGATGTATATTAGCAAAAATCAGACTTTCAGTGATCCATTAGGTACATACCATTAATCATATTAGTATTGACTAGAATTATGGGTGCAACAATTTGAAATCGAAAACGACATGTAACATTATTTATTAATTTTTTTTACAAAAGTATCGGTTTTCCATAGAATGCTTTGGATGTGCTAAGAAAAGAAGTATGAAACAAACGATCCTTTTGATACCTATTATTACATGTATTTAAAAAAAATAGTTTTTATAAGATTATTTCTGTCTATGTCTTCTGAAGCTTAACGGAATCTTCCAATGTAGAGTAGAAATTTTTACATAAAATGTCGTGGCAGTGATATTACATTAAAGTTTTTCGTCTTCAAAAATACTTGACATACTGAAGGGAATGTGTTTCCTTCAGGGAATGTGTTTCCTTCAGGGAATATGTTTCCTTTAGGGGCCGCACAAATACATTTTCATGGTCTATGAGAATTTTTATATCGTTAAGCATGGCTACTACTTTGGCACGTTCTTTCTGAAGATTTTCCCACTATAGTGTAGGGCAAGGGAAATTATCATAAATTTTCTTACTGCGTGCATTTTATAATACAACAACAAATTAGGTGTCAAAACATTTGTAAAGTTTTTTTTTGATTTTGATTATTCGGGTATAATTAGGATTTCAGTGTGTGTTTACTGACTGACACACGTCTTTTAAATATGGAATGTGTTACTATTGATACAATTTTGTACTCTGCATTAGTATTCATGTGATATTTTCATAAATATCACATTATAGCAGACATCATTTTCTTTATTGGTGTCGATAATTACAAGACCATTCAATGACAGCATTTTTATAGAAACGCTTCTATATAAATGGTTTTGCTTGAAAATGCTGTCTATACGAGCACCTAATGAACAATAGGAGACTATATTTAGAGACAAAATACGTAAATGCTAGAAGCAAAAAAATTTATGGAAACGTTTTACACCTGGGCCGGTTGCCAGTCTATTCGTCGGGATGCCTGTCTGTCTGTCTGTCTCTCCTCAACAGTTGTCCCCTTATTATTGGTTTTTTAATATTGTTTTTTAATCCACAAAATTAATTTTTTTTTTATTTGCTTCTGAGAAGTCATGCCACAACACAAATGTCTTGAGTTTATTGGTTGTATTACTTAAATGCTTGACACAAAAAGATCATTGTTTTAATACAATTGCGTGTCTAAATTGAATAGAAGAGAGATAATTACAATGGCAACGGGTGCTGAAAAGAATAACTTGATACGCTCTACTGGCACTACATTCTGCAATAGAAATCCTGAGAAAAGAAATACTCAATGTGTTGTAATGCATCGAATTGACATTTGACTTTAAAATAGTTTGTGTGCTACTGGTTGCAGTTTTTCATCTATGCTGGCGGCTATTGCCATTGCCATTCAAACGAACGATCAAACAGATAGACCAATGAACGATATTTCGAGATAGATAGTTTATTTTATTTAATTTGGTTTTGGGTTTCTGTTTTAGTTTCTGTTTCGGTTTGTGCCTGGTAATTACGCCCTAGTGGCGCCTATTAGGTTGCGTTATTTTAATGTGTTTTTCTTCTTTTCTTTTTTTGCTGTTGCTTTCAACACAAACACATTGTACTAAAGTGTTTTTGTAGTTGTAATTGTACATTGCCTTAATCTATAGGAAAAGCTCGTTATTCTTGTGAGGTGATTGCGGTTTTTTTTATATTATTTTTCTCAAAATTCATTTTAAGGTTTGTCAAAACAGTAATTCAAAAGACTTATTTCGTTTCACTTCATTTCGTAAACGTTTATGTCTCATAAGCCATTAAAATAGTTACACTATTTAAGTTGCCCTAAATTTCTTAGCTCTTTTGGTTCGGTTGCAAACATGATGCTGAATTTAACTGAAGTCTAGAAATTTTCAATATAACAAGATTTATAGATCAAACGGGACCATTATCCTACTCCTCTAATACTTTTTGTTGATGCCATTATTAAGCCAGTGCTAGTTTACATTAAAAAATTACATGGTATTAGAACACAAAATGTTGGAATTGAGAAATTGTAAGCTCCGCTTAACCATACGTAAAATATATTTTGAAGCCTTGTATACATAGACTATTTGTAGCTATTGACGATAGTTGGAATTGCCCCGGGAAATTTAATTTTTAAAAATTAATTCATTGGATTCTCTGATTGAAATTGCTATTTTGCTGTAATAAACTAAAACTCATGTATACATAGGTACATACATATGTGTGCATGTTTGTATTAAGTTGAACCTAATGAGGCATGATCTTAAAACATATGGTGTTGCAATATGTCAAAGATAATTACTAAATACGTACGTACCACACATTTATTTGTTCGTATGGTTGAGTTTTTGGCTGTCAATCTATCTTCTGTAAGCATTTGAGCACATGATATTGTTGTAGTACTCGTTTAGGATTAGAGTGAGCACTTGTAGTTCGGCTGATCTAAGTCGAATTTTAAGTAACTTTAACTCATCAATTTAAAACCTCAAATTAGCTACACAATTTATCAATAAATTGCATTCAAAATTGTTTATTGTTCGAACAGACCACAATTACAATCGAAAATATTTCAGTAATTCAGTTAGACTTTATGGATTGCATTCGATTTTAATTGTTTGAATTGTGATATTTTATACACTTTTTGGATTGGTTGTTGTCGTGTGTGTGTGTTTGTGTATGTGATATATATACCAGATATTGTGGCCAGATACATTTGACACTTTGAGCTTAAATTTCCGTTGTTATTAAAGTGGTCTTTGCTTTGATTGTTTTCATATTTTGTGGATTAGTTGTAACGAGCACCAGCACAAATACTTAATTGATCATTATCATTAATATATCACCGTGCTGTTGTAGTGGAGAGAAACCAGATTGCTGTTGAATCGAACTGGAGTCAACTAACATTTATGCCATATGTACATGCATACATACATACATATGCATTTATGAATGTAAGTATGCATGTATGTATGTATATGCATGAATGTTTATTGTTAAAATTTATTTAAGGGCTGACTTCTTAATTGAGATACTTGATTTTTACTGATTAAAAACTGTATCTTTTTAAAATATTGAGATGTACTCAATTAATATTTTGAGAAATAAAAAACTTTGGCAAAAGTTAAGTCACTACAAAAGGCCTATGCATTTCTCAATTCTTTAGCATAATTTTACAGACATGTTTTCCCAGTTTTTATAACTTGTTGTATTGAGAAGAGATTATTGCGTAGGACAAAGAGAACTTTGTAACAAAAACAAATTGTCAAGTATCAATATAATTTGACTAAAACCTTCAGTATGTGTATAAAGTGTAACCAACATGTTGTTAACAACATGTTTCAGCTGGAGCCAACATCGTCGTTACAGTCATGAACAGTGTTGCCACCTTGTGTGTAATTACACATATTGTGTGTAATTTTTGATTGTGTGTGTAGCATGTGTGTAATTAGCTTCGTGTGTAATTTGTGTGTAATTTTACTATTTGTTCTACATTTTTCTTTAATCGCTAATTTTCAAGAGTCAATTTGTTAACACTGATTTGTTTTGAAAATTTATTACAATTTTCAACACTAGTTTGCAAAAATAAACACCTACATCTTTCTCTTACTAATTTAATTACATGTAAGGATAATGTATGATATATGCTGTTGAACTGTGTTCAACATAGTACAAACATATTGTGAATTAGATTTTTTCGTTTAATCTGTTACACGAATATTATGTACTTGTTTTTTATTATGTACTAGCTGTATCTAACCAACTAAAATAACTTTTCAGGAAAGACATTACACAAATATCCGATTAATTTTGAATCATTTTATGGATTTTGTTTCCCGTTGTCCAGATGATTCAGACGAATGGGCCTGAGTAGTACGCATTCGACCAGTTTCTAATCTCACTTGTCGTTGTTCAAGTGATTCATGCGAATGGGTCTCAGCGGCTTGTACTTGAAGATTTTCCAGTCTCAATGCTTCTTGAACTGTAGGTCGACCAATTGCTAGACGCTTTGGAGGCATGATTGCACGGGAACGACGTGAAAAATGCTTTTAATCCAATTGAACTCAACAGCATTTTTAAAAATTTTCCAAAATTAAAATGTTTCAAGCTTGTGTTTGATATTTAGGGGAATGAGTTATACTAAATGTTATTAAAATCATAAATGATGAATCCTAAAATGTCTGGTATTTGTCCGATCAACACATAATCAAATGCATAGTTTACGATTCAATTAATTTTGAATAATTCTCAGTAGCGCTATCTATCGCACTTACTAAGAAACCGACTTAGTCGTCGTATGCGCAACAACTTTGCTAAAGTTCATATCATGATCAAATGCACAGTTTACGATTTAATTCATTAAGAGTAATTTTCAGTGGCGCCACCTGTCGGGTATTAGTCATACCAACTTATAAACTTTCGTGGACTCATGAACAACAACTTTGATAAAGATCATAACGTGATCAGATGAACGGTATAGGATTTAATTCGTTTTTAGTAATTTTCGAATATTGGTCATACCAACCTTATCGGGCTCATAAGCAACAACTTTGCTGAACATCATAACATGATCAAATGCATAGTTTACGATTCTATTAATTACATACTAACAAACATTAATTTTTATGTATATAGATGTGGAACCCCGCTTACTTGAAATTTTAAATTAAAAAGTAACCTATAGTTCCTTCCAGACATACAGGAAGATACTGTGAAAATTTGGAGAAAATCGGTTCAGCCATTTAGCCGTCTATAGACTTCAAACATTCATTTTTATATATAAGAAGATTTTATGAATTATATATTGGTAAATTCAACATTTCTATTGTTTACGTAAAACCTGTTGAAAATAATAACCATCAGTTGTAAAGAAACCTCCACTAAGGCAATAAAGGCTAAGTTAAAACAAAACCCTCAGCCTTCTTATTTTATTGGGGGATATACATATATATTCCAGAAGAACATACATATCCTATTCTTCAACTCTTTCTTATGGACCCTAGGAGTTTAGTTGACTCCTAGATCCCACATATGCATTTACATGTATTTTGTTAAAAAAAAGCAAACAATACTTTTTTTGGAGTTTTATGTTACATTTTTAATTACACATACATTCATACCTATGCGTACATAAATATGCACTTTGTTTAATACTATTCATTTACCGATTTTTCGGGACTCAATATACAATTAAACAGAAGCAAATCTTTAAAAGCTGGAAATGTTATATGTATGTATATTATTTTAAGCATATATAGCTGTGTGAAATATAATAGTAGCGCTGTATTAAATATATTTTACTTAAGTAAAAAAATGAATTTTTATTCAAGTTAAAAAAAGTTTGTTATTACATTTTATTACCACAAGTCTAAACTATTGAAAAATATAAAAACTTCAAGGCAAATATTAATTTTCCAAAGAAAATGATGCTAAATTGTTAAAAACCCCAAATATTTGGCGTGCAAAAAAATAGTAGTAGCATTAGAAAACGTATCTGCAACAAAAAAATGTTGTCACAAGTGATTACTTTTGTATCTTATTTTGTTAGATATGCCTTAATATTTAGTTGAAAAGCCCTTATTGGCCATTACAGCTGTGCAACGCCGCGGCATTGAGTCAACTAAGGATCTGCACCTCTCGATAGGAATACTTTCCCAAGCTGACCTCACAGACGCCCACAATTCAAAATATTGTAGGACGTTCTCCCACGGTTATTGCAAATTGCAAAAAATTTTAACAAAAGCCAGAAACTCGCGGACTCAAAGCAAAAATTTCTCCCAACGACTCAAGAAGAATAAAACGCATGGTATCATCAGACCCATTTGTTACTTCTACAAAGATTAAATAGGACATGGAGCTTGATGTTCATACCTCAACTATTCGCCGACATCTAATTAAAGACAATTTATGTGGTGGAAGTCCAAGGAAAGTACCATTGCTGAATTCAAGACATATCCGCAACAGACTTAAATTTGCTAAACTTCACGTTGATTTGCCTCCGTCGAAATGGCGCAATATTCCGTGGACAGATGACTCCAGAGTTGTTCTTTTTGGAAATCCTGACACCAGAAAATATGTAAAAAGACCAAAGAACAAGGAATACGATCCTAAATTTGTCATGAGGACCGTAAAGCATGGTAGTACAAAAATTAAAGTTTGGCGTTGTTTTTCTTATAATGGTACAGGACCCATATTTTGGATTAAAGGCAACATGGACTCCTCAATGCATGTGGAAATTTTAAAAACTGTCATGCTACCTTATGCAGAGTATGATATGCCCCTTAAATGGGTGTTCCAACAGGACAACGATCCCAAACATATCAGTAAAATGACAAAAAATTGGTTTTCTGAAAATAAAATTGAGGTATTAGAATGGCCGACTCAGTCCCCAGACCTAAATCCAATTGAACATCTTAGGGGCGATGTAAAAAAAGGTGTTTTTAAAGATAAGTCGGGAAATGTAGAGCAGTTGTGGGCGTCTGTGAGGTCAGCTTGAAAAAGTATTCCTATCGAGAGGTGCAGATCCTTAATGCCGCGGCGTTAAATAATCTGTAGTTGTCGCTCCCACACTAATATTTGTATTAAAAAAAAAACGTATATCAAATAAAATTTAATTTGAATTCGATTTCAATGGACGTCCAATGATGATCGCGACTGGTTGAGTGAAGATGTTGCAAGTGAAGTTTGTAGTATTTTTGAGTGTTGTTGATGAAACTGGCCGCATGTCAAATTAGCAATTGAGCACTTTTATATACGGCTACAGCCGTATTAGAATCTCAAATATATATGTATTTCGTTTAAAATTGCACAAACAAATCTTTACTTTAAATACCTTAACGTGAGGGTATTGAGAGTAAACAGTTTGGCTGCATTTGTTCGTTATTAAGCAAATAAACACACATGCACATATCGTTGTATGCATTGGCTTCTTAAGAAATGTGTTGGTGCAGTTGCGTTTGAGCATTTAAATATTTATTTATTGAATTTTGTTTTCTTCGTTTCTTCATTTTGAGCGCATATTTAGAAAATTATTATTTTCATCATTAAAAATACCAGTTTATTTATGAGTTAATGACAGCCATTTTTGGTTGATTTTGAAATCTTCACATATTTTTTATTCAACCAACTGCCGTTGCCATTAGTTGTGTGTTGTCGATGTTGATTTTCTTCTTCTTCCTCTTTTTCTTTCTGTTTTATTTCTGTCTGTTTGAACAACTGCGCCCGCGCTTATAAAAATGCAATTTTTAATTTTATGTTTATCTTAGCGAGACTGCGTCAAAAGCCACTAGGGATATACATACATACGTATGTTTGTATATTACTAAACTTTGTGCAACACAAACAACAATGTCAACAGCGAAAACGACTTAGATGAGACAACAACAATATTTATTTCAACAGCTACTAGCCGAATGTATACTTTAAATTTAAAGCGTTTTTTTCTTTAAATAACAATATTAATTTATAAAAAAACCTTTGCAATGTTATTATGTACGACGTCTAATATGTAACACGTTTATATTTTCACGTTTATAACTAACTTCGTGAGTGAATTCATTGCTATGTGGATGTTCGACCGAAAATTTTATGATTGACTCTCTGGCTCTCAATACTGCGGTTTTATATATATTAATACAAGGAGTTTCTAATAATATTAACTTTATATTACTCCTTTTCCTAATGTATTTATCATATGTAGGTACTTATAAAGGCCTATGGTTGTACTAAAAAGTATACACTACCCTAATGAATAACACAAGTTTCAAACCAATTATCCAGGCGATGGTAAATTTTTTTGTTTTTACGAATTTTACGGTTAATAAACAAACGCCTATGTTTTAGTAATTCAATTTCAAGTTTTTTGACATTATTGATGATGATTTTCAGACTTACAATTTTTATTGTTTGTAACATATTAGAATCTGCCTTGATAGAAGTGTATTGTTTTTATGCCTCGTAGCAATTACCGATGTTTCTATTTAAAAGTATTTGGTTAGTTGGACTTCCAGATAATTTTATATAGATTCCAATTAAAACAGATGGCCGAGTTGAACATTTTAAAATCAATTTGTAAACTATAGAAAGTGAAGTTATTGTTTCAAAACATTTAAGTCAGTATTTTTTTATTGTTACAGATTTTATGATTTGCGCTTTTGAACTATAAATGGGGTTTATTTAGGCTAATGCTAAAGGTCTTTAGCCCCGGTTAGCCAGGGGCTTTTAGATTACGAAAAGCAACGGTTGCCGAATGAATGCTGAATGAATTTTGCGTCGACATTTGACTAAACCTTTTACGTTTCGAATCAACTGTTTTTGTTTTGTATATGAGAAACATGTAGTTAGTTAGTTTTTCTATTCCATTCCGTACAGTATTATGTATAAATAAATATATTTTTTTAAAAGTACCATTTGATGCAAAAAGGTACTCTTTCAGTTATTTAAAAATTTCAATTTTGCAACACTGATTGATTGATGTCCATCTTATGCTATTGAAAATTAAAAAATTAAAGGCAGTGTGATGCATATACAGTTTGAGAGTCACTTCAAATATTGTGTTAGATAGCTACATGTTCGCATGGAATTGTTCAGTTGTCTTCAAACCAAGTATGACACTCAGCAAACATTAAACAGCATGTTGTTTCGATCAACAGAAAATAATTCGACTTCAGTTTAACAACAGCATTTGAAGGTACGGTGTTGGGGTGCGCACGTATTTTACAAATTTGAGAGAGTTTTGACGAAAGCTAAATGTGTTAAAAATTATTTAAAAATATAAATATGATACGGATTTATAAGTGATATTGAAAAAATATGTGTATTAAGGCTTTAAATTATTAAAGAAAGTCCAGTGTTGTTTTCAATAATAATTTAAAATTACTTGCAAGCAAAGTAATCAAATATTGACGAATAAGTTTTTCACTCGTACGTTACCCATTCCCCCTTCTTTTTGATGTTATCACATATTTATTGGAGTAAAGATAAAGCAAAATGACGCCAAAATGTATTTTTATTCCGAGTTGATATCTAATAAAAAATTTCCGACCACGTGAAAATAAGGTTAATAGAAGCGAATTGTAAAAACAAGTGTATAATAATTAAAATATTAAAATATGTACATATTTGTTTTGTAGTTAAAAGTGTAATCCAACAAATTTTCATTTACCAACATAAATAAGCTGAAGTGAAACATTGGTATTCAAATTCAGAATATAAATTGAAAAGAAGTGAAAAAAAGAAGAAAAAATAAAAACAAGTACATAATTCGTTAATTCTTATTCCGAATGTGTTTTTTCCGTGTAGTAAATGTTCTCTTTTTTATGATTTTTCTCTCTGGCTATCTGAGAAATACACAAGTGCATTAAATGTTTTAAAATTTTATGTGTAGATTTTTGTTTACTGAATGTAGCAGGGATGATAAATGACACCAATGAAATGGTAACAAAAAAGTTTTAAAAAAGTACTTTTCGGGTTGAAAAAGTATCAAATTTTGAATTATTCATATTTTTACACAAATTTTCCTTCTTTTCAAATTATGTATATTAAAGTAACATTTTTTAATTTTTTTTAAATAATTTATTCAAGCTTTAACAAAACAAATACATACATACATACATAATTGGCCACTACAACCCTTCAGTCAGGATTACGGCCTAGCTTCTCAACACGACTCATGTTGTGTGCGTTAATTTTATACATGAGTGGTGGGACCTACAGTTTAAAGTCGACTCCGAACGACAGATTTTTTGAGAAGCTCTTCATGGCAATTTTTACTCTTAGAGTGTTTGCCAAAAATCTGCTGAGAGGAAGTCGCCGAAGAAATACTTTTTGTATTTTGTTTTTGATGTCTGGCCTGGGATTCGAACTCGGGCCTTTCGTCTAATAAGCCAACACACTACCTACTAGACCACGGCGACTTCTAACAAACAAATAACACATAACAATTCATGCGAACGAACAAAATATAAGCATTTAAACCAAAAATAAACAAAACATTTCATTTAAGTATATAAAAATGAGGTACATTATAAAGAGATCAATATTTTAAAACATTTTTAATGTTTTTATTTTAGTTTTGATAACATGTAAAACAAATAAAACATAACAATTCATGCGAACAAAAAAAAATAATAATATATTAAAAACTATATTAAAGAATATAAAAATTAGGTACATTTTCAGGAGATCGATATTAAAAATCATTTTTAATGACTTTATTTTTGTTTGGATAACATTTTGTTATTAATTGTAATATTGTAACAACAAGAATCTGTCGACTTTAATAAATCTTTCGTTTGTATTAAACTAGATACGGTTGAAACATGGGTTACCATATCACATTCTCATTTGAGAAAGTGAAATTTAGGTGAGTTAAGAAAAAGTATCAAGTATATCACGGTGGTACCAAGGTACTTGGGAGCGTCAGAAAGTATCAAAAAAAATACCAAAGTATCAACTTTATCATCCCTGGAATGTAGTGCTTTGCTTTCGCGTTTTCGAAATTTCGTTTACAAAAGAGAGAAAGAGAGATTGAGTGTTAGCTAACGAGTGAGTGAACATACATACCTGTTGTTATGATAAGGTGTTAAACGTTTTTCTGGCGAAGGTTGTTAGTTAGGCACGATTCTAAAAAAGAAAGAAAAAAGAAATTTTAAACTGTCTTACATACTTTCTACACTCTAAAGTACTTGCAACAACAACAGTTGAAACAATCGTTTTAAATATCTATACAACAAAGGTGGTAACGGCGAGAATTTTATGTATTCCTATATTGCACTTAAAGTTTACTCATCTCGCAAGACGATCTCAATCTTGTTCGTCGTGTTACGTTTCCAAGTAAAATGCAAAATACTACGAAATGCTTTAAGCGTGTATGTCAATGCCAAACAACAACAGCAACACCGACAACAACAACTTTTGCTACTTGGAATTCTTTTCCATTTGAGTTGTTTATATACTGATTCATCTTTCAACGACGCGAAGTTCATGAAGTTTAGCTGTATTGTAGTTTTTGGTGTCGTTTAGTTTTTCACTAACAAAGCTAACTATGGTACCCTAAAGATACACCTTAGATACATGAGTACTGTAAAAGGAAAAAATCAAAAACGAAATAACTTAGCAGTACGGGTCTTTATTATTATTATTATTTTTGTTTGTTTGTTTCTTTAATAAAAAGTCAAGCCACTAACAGCATAAAACAAATCTATGAATGTTGTTTTAATTGCTGTTGTTGTTTCGTGTTGGTATTATTTTTCTTCGTCAAAAAAAAGCACGTTTCGATGAACACGAGAGTGAGAGAACAATGATTAGAGAAAATCAGAAATGAAGAATAAAGACAAAAAAAAAGCAAAAAACGACGCATAAGTAATAATATTAAAAAAAAAAAAACAAAAAAGAACAACAACAAAAATATAATAAAAAAAATAGAAAATTACAATGAACAACAACGTGACCACTGACCGGTTTTTGCGCTTATTTTATGCCTTCTTTCATTCCTCTCTTGTTAATGGTTTCTTTTTCACATTGTGTTGCTGTCAAAGTTATTTAAAACTGAAATACAAATGCACACTTATTACGGTTTACAATTAAGACCTACATAAATACTAAGGCCCTAATATAAAACGCACCCAAAAAGAAAATGGAATAAGATAACACGTAAAAAAACAAAAATATTATTTTGTATAATTTTAGCGTTCTGTTTCTCAACGAAATAAATTGTAAAAAATAAAATAAAATAAAAAGAAGAATTAATTTTAAAATTATGAATAACCAGTGATTAATAAATAGTACCCATTAAAAAATATTAAAATATAACAAATCAAAATGCAATTATACTTTACCATCCCTCGGATACACCAGCTCATCTTTCTACTGTGCTGTATTTATTTAGCGAGTGCCTTCAATTTGGAAAATCGTCTGCCAATTGTTAAGTTCAATTCGAATCCAACATCATATTTTGGTTACTCCGTAGCCACACACACTGTTGGTGAATATAATTGGCCAAATAATACAAAATGGTAAATATACAAACAACATTTATTCTTTATTATTCTTTTTTATTTTTTGGATAACACAAAGATATGTACATATATGATTCAGTTTGCTCTGAAATTCTTCTTACTCAAGTTTTGCAAATTGCGATATTTTACAAACGAAAAAAAAGATGCAGTTCGAATGTCGTCTGCAAATGTATACTAGCAATAAAACAAGAACAACAGACAATTGTCCATATTGTTATTATGATGACTAAGTGTATACATTATTCTTCTTTTTTTGTTCAGAGTACATATTTCATTCATTAATTTAATGGAATTGCTGGCATTTATTTAATTAAATTCAATTGAATTTAAGAAAGAAAAAAAAAATAATTATATCAATAAGCATAAATAAATAGTGACGTTATATATATATGTACATATGTACATACATGTATCCATACACACAACTTGTTTACAACTTAAATAAATATTAACTTTTAAAATAAATGCGAAAGAAAAAAGTATCGCTGACTTTGTGCCTCAATAATTTCCGCTTATAAATTTTTAAGTCAATAATAATAATAATTAGCGGAGGTATATTTGTATATTTAATTAGTAATGAGTTTATTTTTACCTTTTTTTTGCATATACGAATTACAAAAAAAAAAAAGAAATCTTCTTTCTCTGTTATAAACAATTTTTGAAAGTTACTAATAATTTTTCCAGAAAAATTAACGATTCATTTGGATTAATAGAAAATCTGAGGTTCCAATCACAAACACATCGGTCCATTAGATAATGGAAAATTACAACATTAACCTAAATCTGTAGTGAGTAAAAAATCGAGTAGAGCCGGCGTTAACGACTGCTAGCCCACGAACGCTTTATAATTTGTTTATATAGAGCCTTATTCTTAATTGTATCTTATACTATCCTCAAGTGAACTGCATTTGCAATAATAAACTTTTAGAGAACATATCCGCGTTTTTTTACGTAGCCAAGTTCTCGTAAACTATTTTAAGCAAACTTATGTTATACACGTACATGTTAATAAAATCAATGACTGATTCTTTGTTTGTTTATACATATGTATGTACATATACATATATGTGTGTTTGAAGACTATAGACGGCTGTAACAAGCTATATGCCTGTAAGGAGACATTGGCTGCATTTTTCCGATAGGATCAGGGAGAAAGGTACCCTCATACAGACCAAATATTAATAATCACATATAAACCAGAGTCTAAACACTTTGCCCCAATTACATTCGTTTGGAACTGATTTAATAGACAAATGTAGGGCAGGTAGGACGAAGGGAAAAATTATACCCTATATTATATTACATCACAACATACGTACATACATAATTGGCCATTAGAACCGTTCAGTCAGGATTACGGCCTAGCTTTTCACACCACTTACGTTCTATGCGTTAATTTTATACGTGAGTTTATATTATCACAAGCCCTTCATAAAAAAATGTAATACAAAAATCTTGGCGGCATACGATTAAGTCGAAAATTAACTCTATAGGATGCAAACATTAACTGTAGAATATTATTAGAATCAAATCATTTTTAAGGAATATACATTGAAGTAAATATATAACTTTATATAACTTTGAATATTTATATTTCTTATTATGATTGTGTATACAAATACTTAATGGGGATTGAAAAGGCATCTAAAGTAGAGAATATATATTGGTTTAAAATAGTGTAAATCTTTTTAAGCGCACCTATAAGAGTTTTCAGTACTGTTTGAAGAGTGTTAAATTTTATAGTATTTTAAATTTCTTTTCCGCAAAAGTGTAGACTATTCACATTAAAATATTGGCATAAACATACAATAACGTTCAGTTTGAAGTGTTGTAAATTTCTTAAGTAGTTTTGCAGGTAATTCTAACGCACAGGTAAATAAAAACGAGAAATTTAAAAAAAATCGACAACTCATGGCGTATCTCTATTTATTAAATGTGTGTAACACGACAGGTACAAAACGAGTGGCAAAAAATTTCATAAAAGATCCCTTAACAAGATAAGCGGAGATTGGAATCTATATTGAAATTCTTTAAAAGAACCGAAATTCCAATGAACTGCATACAATTTTCTTTTGTCATGCCATTGAATGAAACTTAGAGGCACATTTGAATGTAATAAGAATTCAAATATGGCGCCTGTTCTGAAAATATCACAGTTTTTCTATGAACATTTAAATTACAACAGTGCGAGCTTGAAGACTTCTTTCGCAAATGAATTGATTTTTCTTAGATTTGTTAACAAAATTAAAAAAAAAAAAAAAATTAATATAACTCACATTAAAAATGATGTAATATCGATAAAAAAAAAATAGTCAATCATGATATTGAAGAAAAGAGAAAACAGAAACAACTCATTTACAATTAACAACGAAATATCGAATTAATTTTCACATCTTCGTAAAAACAAATTTCATACAACTACTCAGTTTTCTAAGACGTAGATGAATACTATCTAATTTTCATTCTAATTCAAATAGGTGATGGTTTAAGTTTTGATACGAAAAGTAGAAAATGTTTTAAGGAATTATTGATAGATAACAGTATACAAACGAAATGTTCTCATATAAGAAATATTAATAATGTTGTTGTTGCTGTTATTTACCCTTTTTTATTTCTTTTCACGCAATGACGTAATTCATAAATTCAATAAAATAGATGTATATGTAAAATACATACTTTTTCTGATTTAAAAAACCTTGAAAACCAAAATATGGCAAAAAAAAAAATACAAAAAAATCTTTTCATTCCTGTGTATTCCTCATATGAGGGAAAATCGTTCTTTTATCACTCAGATAATCTCGCAATCTAACTTATATTATCATAATGCAAATAATTGGAATTTATTTACCTTTTTGGTGTTTTAAGAAATATTAATAACGTTGTTGTTGCTGTTGTTTACCCTTTTTTATTCCTTTTAACGCCATGACGTAATTCATAAATTCGATAAAAATATGTTTTAGATATTTTTTCTGATTTAAAAAAACCTTGGAAACAAAAATATGGCAAACACAAAATTACCTAAAAATCGTTTCATTCCTGTTCATTCTCCACATAAGAAAAAATCGTTCTTTTATCACTCAGATAATATTACAATCTAACTTATATATGTATATTATCATAATGTAAATAACTGGAATTTATTTACCTTTTTGCTGTTTGTTTTTCTTTTTTCCCCCTGTTATTTTGTGATACAGAATATTGAACTCTATAGATAACAGAATGCCACATTCATTTGCGATAATAGCATTTCTGTAAAAATGGAAAAAATTTATAGGACCCTCGTTTTAAATCTCTGTATTAGTGTTATTTGATGTTATTTGATTTGCGATAATAGCATTTCTGTAAAAATGGAAAAAATTTATAGGACCCTCGTTTTAAATCTCTGTATTAGTGTTATTTGATGCTAAGTTTGTTTACAGGAAACCGTCTGTCTCAATGAAATGATAAATTAGCCAAATTGTTCACGTTAACATATTTTCTTTTTCAAAGTTCCACCAATTAATCAAGAAACAGTGAAAGGATTTTGTGATTTCATAATCTTAGAAACGTTAGGCGCTTTTTCATCAAATAGAACTTACAAGTTCTTAATGTAGCGTTAATTTCTAAACAGGATCAAACAAATGATTCAAAAAATTTATGAAATGTATACTTAAGCGCTATCTTTTGAAATTGGTTAAGTCTAACAATCTGCTCAGCAACAGATAAGGCGGTTTCTGTAAGCAGAAATATATAATCCATCGATAGTTATTGCTGTCAGTGTTGTTGGTTACTTAGTTGTATATTGCTTTCTGAGTTTCCATAGAGTTTTGGGTTTCCGTGAGACGAGTTCATGTCAAATATACTTCGCAATACCGTAAGATTTTGATCTATCTATAATTCTACAGCTATGAGTATTTAACATTTTTCAAATGACAGCAATATTTGTCACATGGGATCCTATGCTGTTAATATATGTACATATAAGTGTGGTATTAAAATATTTCATACGAAGTTGACAGCAATTTTAGAAAATCTAATCGTGAGAATCTACTGAGAATCTGCTGGATGTTCAGTATTTTTCCGAATTTTTTTGAGACACAAATCTCAAGTATAGACCTGTGCCAAGAAATGCATTTTAACACTGCTCGACTGCGTGTAGACATCGAATGTAAATTAATTTCCTCTTTTGAGCACTTCAAAAATATGTTGCTCCAGTTTTACAAATCTAAAAAATGCTGCAACGGTTTGCTCTTCTGAATTAGGTTTATTTGTTCCCTGCAAAATAGTATAGGAAGCATTCGTTCTAAATGATACCTAAATATTATATACATATATTTTATGCCCTTCTTCCATCAACACACAGACGTTCCGGGTAAGGTTTGCCAATGATATATTCTTTGTCGTGTTGTTCTTATAAAGACGTATGCAAATGGCACCACTATTCTATGCAGTGAAATATTTTTATTTCTACATTTCTACAGTATAGTACAACGTAAGAGCTAAACTTCGTGAATGACTTAATTAAATGGAAGACATAATAAAATTTTGTTATCTTCTTGTTCTGTTAATAAATTCTTGTTTGTATTGTTTGTATCGCGATTATGAAACAGAAAATAGGTCACTCAAACTCAAAACACCTATTTTTATTATAATTTGCACTTATCAGTAATTCTGTTATTATGACAATGTTTTTCGTTCTTTTTATTTGTAATATTTAATATGAGAATATAGAGACAATATAATATGGGAATTTGAGAACTGACTATAAAACCAATTTTCATTTATGCTTTCATTTATGCCTCAAGCTTTTGGTTTTCCGTTGTAAAAGGCGTTTTTAATTTTAGTTTACATGGATTTAAGGAGAGTCCTTTAAATGATAATTATTAATTCTTTAAATACATTTTTTGATGGAGTCTGAATTATAAAAAAATAAAAATTCTTATTTGCCAGTTTCCAGAATGTCTAGACAAACAAATTTTTCCTTCACTTCCACAAAACTGTTAGTAATCGTTTCATTTTGAGTTATTGTGACTCATTTTATTTTTGATACGTTAGACGGCGTGCAACACAATAATAATATTAAATGATGTGTTACATCATTTTGTTTTATGTTCGTATCTTTCAGTATATTCACTAATTTTGTTGCAAATTTTTGATACAATATTTAAATGCAAATTTCAATCATACACTTTGCACTTCCGAGGTCTTATCTACTCATAATTTTAAAACAAAGTTTCGTGTTTAAAATTGAAATTTTATTTTTAATCTCTAGTCGAGAATGACTCATATTCTAATACGAAAGTTAATGAGTATTATTTAAATTTATTGTATTTTAAACAATGGGGTACCAAAGAAGCAAATGTTAGAATAGGTATCAATGTCATGTCAAAACATTCTCTCTATTCCTAGTACATACTCCTTAAAATACAAGCTTTGGTTAGAATAGCATTTATAAGGCTATATTATTGACTTTGAGAAATATTAGAAACATTGATAAAGTTGAAATGAAAAGCAAAAAGCTAAAAAATATTTATTATAATAAATTACCAGTTTTTTTTAAAGCGTCATGGTATAAATAGTATGTGTCATGAATATGTAAATAAATTAATTTGCATCGCACACTTGTTTTTATATACGTATGTATGTATGTATGTTGTATTGGTGATTAATAATTAATTATTCAGAAGAAACACTAAATTCGTTTCTCCTATTTCGGCACTAATGAATGTAACATCGTTGTTAACAATGGCGCTGCGAAGACTTTATATGGTACATCTAAAATATTTTGCCAAATTATTGTGTTTATAAGATGCCATTTATACATTTACTATTATATTTATCATATTGATCGTTGATATTAGCAAAATAAATAAATATATATATATATGTATAATAATATATATTAATTAATATATTTATACATATAAATTTGATTTAAGCTTCCACGTGATCTATGGATAGATGAAAATTTTCAAACATTTTACGTTAAAACTCCATGTTATGCTTCGGATGTACGCTTAACTACCTGCAGTCTTTATTTTATACCATAGTATCCTATATAAATATTTCTTAGATTAAATTTTAGTTATTAACTAAAACTAAAATAAACAGAATAGGGCCTGCCTTAACTCTGTTATACTAATGAAATCGTGCGTTTTCTAAATTAACATTTTATGGATTTTTTATGGCATTAAATGAAAATGTTTTTAATTCGATCGAAAATCAACTAAAATCACTTTAAAAACACTTTCATCATAATAGGCTTTAAATACCCAAGGCAGTGCATACTTGCATTGTTTCGAAATCTATTACAAAATGCAAAGAAACCAATTAAAGTGTTAAAGAAATGATATTTTTGTTAAACTAATACAAAATGTTTAAAATTCATTCTTGTTATCCATTAAATTAATACAAAAAAAAAAAAAATATTGACTGATTTGGTTTGAATTTCAGTTTATACGATATAATGTTTCTGCCTTTAAAAGGTTACAATATTTTTAACACTTTCGTATGATGTTGATGAACGTATTATGTAACATAAGGGTAATAAATTACAGTTAAAAACGAAAGAACGCCATAAAACGTTCAATGAAAGCATGAAACGAATAAAAACTGAGTGGGTTTCCCCATTTTTCTGCTTGAATATTTTTTGTTTGTTTGAGTTTTTAAAATTCATTAAATAATTGAATAAATAGCTTCATTAAAATTCTTTTATAAGAAGACAAAAATGGAAGGTGAAAGAATGACAAATGTTGCATTGTGCGTTTATTGACACAAATGTTCACTCAGCCGTACCAAATGCAGTTAAATGACGGGCGCATTCTTGAGTTTTGGAAACTGTAACATATGGAGGAGTTTTAGTATTAATAACACGTTTTCGAAAAAGTAATCGAAAGAAGTTATCGCTTTTAATTAAAAAATTTACTACAGGGAATTAACGACGATGTATGTATACGGAAGTCTCTAGATATTTGTATAAATATAAATACATATATGTATGTATTTACTTATTATATACAAATATATTTGTATTATGTGTGTATATATATCATAGGAAAGATTTATGCTGAGTAAAAGTAGTAAATTAAATTGTATTACTTCAGCTAAAGACATCTTTCTTTGAAGATTTATTTAATTTCTTATTGAGTTAATAATTCACTTTCTATTTTACATCGTTACAAATTTGGATGATTAGAAAATAATTTCTTAAACAGTCTATTTTTCTTATAACAGACCGCAGCTGATCGAAACGCATTAAGAAAGTTTCCCATAACAAATTATGACCACAAGTGTAGTTATTTTCTAAAGTGAAGGAAATTTTGTAACTTGAGACGGCATTTAACAATTGTTTAGTAAAAGTTTTTTTTTTACTTGCATCCATATATGTACATATGTATGTTAAACAGTAATACTTTGCATTATCAAATGTATTTGAAATAGACTGCAGTTTCTTCATCATTTCTGTGGCACACCAGCATGGAGAATATGTTGAAAAATAACTGAAAGAAATTCATCACCTTCAGTCATAACAATTTGTTTAAATGTCAGACAGCGAGTATGAAATAGAAATTGAAAAGTTATGGGCTTAGGTAAAGTTTGGAATGTTACAATAAACAAACCTAGGGGAATAAAAAATGTGTAAAAAATTAGCCATTTTCGATGTATATATTTGAAAATAGAAAACCGTTTTATAATATTCAAGTAATAGTATCGTATCATATTGATTAAAACTTAAACACGTAATGAATAAATGTAAAATTTTAGGTTTAGATGTTATTCGACTTTAAAAATTTGTAACTCAACTGAAGTAGAACAAAATAAATATTGTTTAAAATAGTTGATTCCGACTGACACATACATGTTTAGCTTAGTTTTTGAAATTAATTTCTTTTTACTAAAGTGAGTCGGTTTTACAAAAAGTTGTTAAATTTCAAAACAATTTTAGTAGCATTAAAAACTACAATCCCAAGTTCTTGAAACTAATAACGAAGATGCCGAGTGTGGTTATTTCGTAAATTTTTATTGACGTCGATGAGTAGTTGAAAAACTCTACTTAATCAATGAGCCATTAAAATATAAAATTTGAATTATAAAGCATGTGCGTTTGAAGAGGGGTGACTTCACATTTTTGTAATTGTCTGGATTATTTTTTGAATTTTAAAATTTGAGGCCAAAGATGACATCAAATAAACCTAATTTGGTTTCAACACACTCTTTTGTTTTTATTACAACATAAAACATTTGTTCTTAATCATTGAAACAATTTTTTTTTTTAATTCAACGCGTTTAATTTTTTTGACTTTTTGTCTTTTCGGTGGTGCACTTGATGATTTATGGGAATTACTAATCAAAAATGGAATATACTTTTGAATTGTGATGACAATGATTAAAATGATTATCTCAGTGTGCTATTATTAGTGTAAAACAAAGCTTACATTTATTAAGCATAATTGATATACATACATAAGTTTAATTTTCTTTCCAAATTTCATCCTTTTTAATGTAACTATACTTATAAAATATAGTAACGCATACTAATATTATAGTAAGTTAATTTCAATTATTTAATTTCAATAGTAAATATTTCATAAATATTAATTGTTATAAATAAAATATATCCACTGTTATGTAACAGTTTAAGTAATCATCCCTATAGAAAATGCCTTTAGGGTAAATAGAAAACACATAGTATGAATGCGTAGCGGCAGTTAATTTAAATAACAATTTTTCTATCATTCTATCGGTGTTTCTATTTCCATTTCTTTTTAGTTCTAATCAAAAGTATTCTTCGAATCCTTTATTTAAATAGTACTTAAAAAACAATGAATGAAACAACAGCAATAACAACTAAATAGATGCGTATTACAATATTGATGTTCATAAATTTATCTGCCAGTGTCTCTATTCGGTGGTGGAATAAAAAATCAGGAATACTTGTTTCTACCACACATGTTGTGATTTAAATGTGAATAAATAAATAATGGATTGAATTCAAAACAAAGACGTTTTTTAGTATCATATCACTGAAATACCAACAACAACAAAAGTATACAGGTAAAAAGGTAGAAGAAGAGAAAAAATAATGAAAAAAGATTTCATCGTTCATTTCATTCGTATGCGTATCAACAAATCGTCATTCTACCTACTCCATGTGTATCCATGTTATTGTGTTTCATTGTCGAAGTGGGCATTATAATGCAATCTTAAATTGAGAATTTATATCTTAAATTGAAAGGATTCATCTTCAAAATAGTATGTATTAGTGTATGTTTGTATGTTTATAAAATATCAACCACAACGCTATTCAATATATTCAAAGTCTCTGTCATATCCGTGGATGTGTTCATATACAGTGAAATCCCCCATAGGCGGACAATAAACGTTGAAGTAGTTTTGGCTGCTATAGAGAGGTGTCCGGTTAAGGGAGTGTTACTTTTAATTAGTACAACATTTGCTATGTTATCTCAACATATGATATAACAACTACTGATGGACGATGCAGATTGGTGTCGTCCCAGGCTCGACGATTTTGTTTGTTCAAGTATCCATTTATTCAGGAAAGGACTTCATCGATGACAATTTGAGTTAGTTGCCAACTGATCTAGAGGCTATACAGCGGAAACACGACGCTGTCTATCGTCCATGTCTGTCTATACATGATGATTTGACAAAACAGACTAAATAAACGACAATAAATTTGACAGATGTGGGTTCAACAAGGTAACAAAACAGACTGAATAAACGACAATAAATTTGATAGAAGATAAGATGGCCGTTATCAACTGTCAAAGTTCGGGCGTCTTTGTTGGAGCATCCTCTATTTATCTATTTATACTTAAATATGTTTTCAAAATATAATACAGATGTTTACAGAACATGATTTTGGGTTTTAGGTTAGGTTAGAGGACGTGTACTTGTCAATTAAGACAAGTACAGTACACGGAGGTCGAATTGACCCATTGTACATTTTGGGTTTTACAATATATAAAAAAATTCATATCATGTACTTTGACTCATATACGTACGGTGACCAGACGTTCTGTATTATACAGAACAGTACTGTATTTTAGAGCCCTGTCCTGTATAAATTATTCTTTGCTAAAAAACGTGAAAATATTCTGTATTTTATTTAGCGTTCTGTATTTGTTCAGTATTTAGTTGTTTTTTCAGTTTTACATAAGAAACGCAGAGAAAAATACATAAATATTAAAAAATTCTGACACAAATGTAGGTAATAAAATTTTTTCAACTATAAACATTTACCAGAAATGATAAGTAATGTCGATATTTTTGATTGTTCAAATCATAACAACATAAAAATATATCCAATACTTGTTCGTTTTTTTATACCACTGGAAGGTGTGCAAGTAAAAATACTAAAGGGTCGGCCATCTAACGTTTTTTTCAACTAGTGCTTATTTCGTGAATGGTAACACTTAGCTCATGTCTGATTTGACAGATAATTAGTTTTATCCTTCCGCTGAACGAATATTGACCATCCAATGCGTTTTCGCTTCTCTAAGTGGGCCTGCGATCGACTTACAGAAGATGCCGATTTTGGCAAAAAAAAAATCATCTTTTCAGATGAAGCACATTTTGATCTTGGCGGGTATGTAAACAAACAAAATTGTCGCATTTGGGTCACAGAAAACCCGCACGCATACATTGAAAAGCCGACGCACCCAAAACGAGTCACTGTTTGGTGCGGAATTTGGTCCAGAGGCATAATTTATTTATTTATTTATTTATTTATTTATTTTATTTATTTATATAATTAACATAACACAACAAGATGTTAATCTTATAAGTTATAGTGTTATGCATAAGAACACTAAGATATAAAATTTAAAAAAAACTAATATTAATTAAGTATTGGAAATTAAAAATAAAGAAGTAAAAAAGTAAATTTTAAATATAAAAAAGAATTTAAATATAAGTGAAAATATAACAGGACAATAACAATACTGCAGAAGTAAATAAAAAATTAAAAAAATTGAGAATTATAGAAATATAAAGATGACATATTTTAAAAATCGGTTTAAGAAAGTAAAATATATTAAACGATATAAAATCAACCTAATATCATAAAAATCTATTATTAAGAGAATAATTTAAATAACTCCTTTTTGAACGCACTTGCATTGCCTAACTTTTGAATTTGGTTTGGTAGGGAATTCCAAAGACTTGTGGTGTGTATAAAGAACTGTCGCTGTGACAGAAGGGTTCTGTACCGTTGTTGAATAACCTTCAAGCCCCGGAAAGATCTTGCAAATCTAATTCGGTTCAACAAATATTCTGGCTGCCTCGAGTTAATAATTCTATGGAATAGAATGAGGCATTTAATTTTCAAAAGATTATCAAAGCTCACACTAAATATCTGGTAGGCCAAATGAGAAATATGATCCCGGCGACCTCTAAGGAATACATATCTCGCTATATTATTATATGCCAAGTTGAGTTTCCGCTTGTCATTACTATCGCAGTTTGAAAAGATTTCACACCCATATAAAAGCACAGGAATTAGATATGTTTTAGCAAGTTGCATACGAATGGCGAAAGGAGTTGAATCTATGACAGCCCATAAATTCCGAAGCATGCTGTAAATTCTGCCAACAACAACACTTATATGGCTAGACCACGATAATCTGTCATTAAAGACAATGCCCAGATTGGTTGCAGACTCGACAAAGTCAATTCTATTACCCCTGATACTCAATTCCGGTATGACAAGCGACCTATTGGTTTTTGAAAGCATAATACATTTGGACTTTGAGGGATTGATACATAGTCCATTTGCCGAGGCCCAACTAGCAATTCGCTCCAAATCACAGTTAATGGAGTGTAAACAGGAATCAATATTCTCCTTACGTGTACTGGTATAAAGCTGCACATCATCAGCATACATATGAACATGACAATCAACCAAAACATCTGGTAGATCATTAATGTACATGCAGAACAGCAGAGGCCCCAGTATTGATCCCTGGGGGACACCTCTACTTATATTAAGCGGATCCGAAATTTTTCCATTCAAATGAACCTTTTGACATCTGCCCAACAGATAAGATGAAATTAAATTACCGGCAGAATTAGAAAAATTAAACAGTTTCCGGAGCTTATTCAATAATACTTTGTGATCAACCGTATCGAAAGCCTTGGTGTGATCGAGAAGAACTAAAAACGCTACATTATTCTCATCTAGCTCCAACCTTAGATTCTCAACTACATTCAATAGAGCGGTAGTACAACTCCTACCTTTTATGAAACCCGACTGACTAACAGTTAAGAAATCGTGACTCACCAGATAACTGTTGATTTGTCTAGCTATAATGTTTTCCATTACCTTTGACAAAAAAGGAAGTATAGCAATTGGCCTGAACTCATTGTTCGTTTTGGGAATGGGAAGGATTTTGGCCAGCTTCCATTCATCTGGGAAGGTAGATTTAGTCAGCACTGTATTGAATAAGTAGGTATAATATGGCAAAAGTCTAGGTGTCAAAACTTTTAAAAACAGAGGATCTAAATCATCAGAACCAATTGCATTCGATCCTACCGCTGAAATACATTTCAAAACTTCGAACTGATCTACGCAACGAAAACTAAATGAGTATTGTGGAGGGACATAACAAAGGTCATCATACAGATTACCGATAGACGTGGGAACCCTAAGGTGTACAAACTGTTCATTAAGTTCATTCACATCTACGTCAGAGTCTGTTTTAGGACATTTTCCACCAATTCCTATTTCACGAATCACATTCCATTTAGACTTATTGTCCATTGCGTTGGAAAATTTCCTACCATAGTACAGTGTTTTTGCAACCCTAATGTTCCTGGTAACCTCCGACCGTGCGGATTTATGAAGAGCTTTCAAGTCATCAGTCCTGAACCTCTTCCACCGCTTGTAGGCACTATCTCTCTTCTCAATTAGTGCTTTTATCTCAGTAGTAAACCACGGTTGTTGTTTAGATTTAACGAGCCTGGTTTTGACAGGAACGCATCTGTCATAAAGCCAACGCACATTTTCCTGAATAAACGATAATTGGTCGTCAACATCACCCAGTGTATAAACCTGGTCCCAATATATGTTACCCAATTCAATATCCAAAGTCACATAATCTATATTCCTGAAATCACGATAGGTGATTTGTTTGTCCTCGGTACAAGTTACAGACATGTTATAATTAAGGAAGAGAAGATCATGGTTAGAGAAACCTGAAGCAGAAAGTTGGTCATATAATAGTACCCTTTCAATGTGATTTACAAATACCAGGTCAATAAGGCTACTGGACGTTGAATGGAAGTGTGTAGGTGTCGAAACATTCACAGGATTGAGATGAAGTGACTGCATTGGCCCAATTAGCGGATTATCAAATAGAAGATTATTATTGAAGTCACCTACGATAACTATGTCGTCGTATTGAATGGTAATATCCTCAAGAATGGAAATAAAAGGTTCAAGATTCAAACTACAATTCGGTCTATAAACACTACCTAGAAGAAGCTTCTGCCTATCGCCAGTTGAAATATCTAGAAATAAGTATTCAATTTCACTCCCTATGTGGGTTGATAATTTTTCCCTACATTGTATACCGTTACGAACATAGATCGCAACTCCACCTCCTCTAGCCCTGATTTCAGTTCCGTTCATTATGATTCTTCTATCCGACCGAAAAAGCTTAAAACCCCTTAAATTAAAAACTGAATCCTGAACGTCTACAGGAAACCAAGTCTCGGAAACGCAAATAACATCAATACCCGCGGACATAAATAAATACCTGAATTCATCAATCTTATTATTCAAGCTCTGAGCATTTATGTGGACAATATTGAGACCTACTCTTTGCCTTGCAAGAATTCTTATCATGTTATACACACTGTCCCTGGAATTACAACCACTAGAAGTCATCAAATCGTAAGAAAGTTTTGGCAATGCTTTCAAGAATTAGGTGTAAATTAGAGATTATAATAATTAAGCGTTCTAACACAAAGGAGTTATACATACGTGTTAAAAAGGTATAGTATGAGTACATATCGTTTAAATTGATGATAAAGATGGTGAGGTTTGTAAAAATCAGCAGATATCTCCGATGTTTAACCAACATGGCTAGGAAATAAATTATATAGGCTGTCCATTTCATCTATTTGAATAAGGTCATCATTTACATCTTTTTTTATGTATACACAACCCCTCATAGTAAACGCCGAACATAGCGCCTTTTTCTTTTTGAGGCGAATTGCTGCACTCAGTATCTTAAAATTGGTCTGAGTTAAGTTCTCGTTAACATAGAACTTTTCATCTGAGGTCAGACCAATATTCCTCAGGCGGAAGGCGAAACCATTATTAAGTTTCCTGTGGTTTGCCAAGGACTTCATAAAAAAGTTCTTGTCATATGCAGACCACAGTTTCACGATAATGGCAGCATCCTTAGAGTTCTCACTACGTTTGTTGTTATGATTCCTAAGGCGGTATATAGTTTGAATATTCGGCACAGGGGTTTTTATGGTGTCACATATTTTCAGGAATATTTCCTGTAGGTTTTCATCTTGGGAATAAGGAATGTCGTTGATCCTAAGTTCAGATGAGACCGGGTAATTCTCCTGTTGCCTTAATTTTATTTTTAGGTCGCTTATTTCCTCGCGCATCTTATCAGCTTCTCCAGATTTCTTCTCAAGAATGGTTATTCTCTCATTAATATTATTCAATTTATTTTCCATTATATTGTATTTTTCGCGTAGATCGCTGAATAGCTCTTCTTTAAATTCCCTAAATTTGATATCAATGGTGCGCAGAATTTGCTCCGTAAATTTTTCAAACCGGCTGTCCATACAGTTTAACAGTTTGAACGGTGAATCTAATAAAGAAGACCGAGAGGAACTTGCCCTATGCATTTGGGAAATGTCTTTTAGGTGTTTATTGACGGGGGTGTTGGGCAATTCAGGCCTGGGTGATGCTCGTTCTTCTGCCATTTTTCTTCGAAAATGAGCAAGGAGTGGCCGTTACAGTCAATGGCGATCGTTATCGGGCCATGTTGAATGAATTTTTGTTCACAAAAATTTAAGAGGAGGATATTGGCAACATTTGGTTTCAACAGGACGGCGCTACGTGCCACACAGCCGAATCTATACTCGATGTTTTGCGCCCTGTTGTTGAAGATCGCATTATCAGCCGCTGAGATGATGTCGTTTGGCCACCTCGGAGCTGCGATTTGACACCGTTGGACTATTATTTGTGGGGTGCCGTCAAAGATAAGTGCTACGCCGATAAGCCAGAGACAATTGACGCTTTAAAGGACAATACTCGTGAAGCCATTGGTGAAATACAGCTGCACACAATCGATAACGCGCTTAAAAATTGGACCGATCGTGTAGGCTACTGCATGGCCAGCCGAGGCATCCATTTGAAGGAAATTATTTTCCATTATTAACCGGAAGGATTGTACTTTCAAATAAAAAAAGAAATTTGAGAAAATATTTAGTCGTTTTTTTTAAAACATTTTCAAAAAAAAGTTGTTTGGCAAACCCTTTATTTATTATTTGCTTTCTTTTTGTACTTTATTAAATTGAATAATTAAATTTTTATTTTTCTAGCAATCAATATAATAATGTTTAAAACTTTATTGACAATTGAAATTTTGACGGTTAAAAATAACCTGATTTAGAAAATGGTGGTAAAATACACTTTATTTTCTCCTGTTCTGTATTTTGCTGAAAAAAATATGGTCACCGTACATATACGCAACTTGATCTCTAATTTAATCGACTGCATAACAATTAAGTAGAAATTCTTTTCGTCTGGAAAGATAATATACATAAGTATTTAAATTCAATTAGAGTCCCCTACGGATTAATTCGCGTGTAATTTATATACTATTTTAAACAATCGTTTATGTAATTATAAAATAAATTTTGTCTTTAAATAATTAAACGTGTGACTTATTATATGTTTTCCTAGTAAAACAAATATTTTTATATTTATATTATATGCCGGAACCAATACCCTCTAGACTACCTACCGTAAAACACTAATAGTACTTATAATGTTATTTTATATTAACAAGTGTTTCTATTTATTTCTGTATCTGCATTTTGTTTGTTAAGTGATTTTGTAATGATTAACACGTGCTATTGTTTAATAAAATATGAATTTTATGTTCAATAGATTTGAAAAATGTTAATTCTGTACAAAAAAAAAAAACTAAGCTTTCTACTAAAAGGAAACCTTTTACAGCAGTTTTGATTTAGAACGTGATTTAGACATGAGTTTTTAATTTTTGAAACAATTAATTTGTAAATCAATCATATTCACTTTGTACTCGTCCTAGAATTGAGCAGTAGCAACGACTATTACAATAAACTGAATCGTACATCACTGACAAAACATTTTTTTTAAAGCTCACATGGTGAGTTATTGAATTATTTTTTGTAAAGAAAATACCCAAGAATTACGCATATTAAACAAAGTCAATTATATGCCCATAATATGACCAGCATATAACCCTTATCATTGTAAAATGTTCCCAAGAGGCATAAGAAAACAAATGTAAATTCTTTATTATTTAAATTCATAAGTAAAATAAAATTATTATTAATTATATCTTTGGCACTATCCACTGGGCGTGTGTCTGTATGAGAATGCTTTAATTTATACAAAAAGACAACCAAGCACCACAACTTTGAAAAAGTAATTAAAATTTATGCATTGAAGGTTCTAAGAAGAGACAATAGTTACTGAATGTGATAATATTAAATAATAATGAATCTGTGCTTTTTTACTTCATGAATGCTATTTCCATTAACATCGCTGTATTGAAAAAATGTTATTACGTTGGGTTACAGGCAGGCATACAGATATACAAACGGAGACTCATTAATAACACGCGTTAATCTATTTGTATGCTGACAAACTCCCGCATTTTTTGGCATAAAAATTTCGAAATAAAATTTAAAACATATGTAAGTACCATTGCTTGAATTTTTTGTTGGCAGACAGATATAAAATTGTTCAACGTATTTAAATATTTGTTTTGTTAATTATTTAAAATCAATATTTTTAAATGGTTAAAAATCAATCAATTTCAATACGTATGGTGATAATAAGATATAAGAACTTTAGTTGTGAGATTATTGTGAAACTTGGGTTCCTATGGTTTACAATAAAAATTAAATTACTCTGTAACCTAAGCATATGGATTCTTAAACAATAATTTAGCGATTGTCATCGAAAATCATCGATTTACTTAAGATTTCAAATTTATTACGTCGTCTTTCTCAATAGATTTCAAACTGAAATAAAAATATAATAATAAAATGAAAAATATATAATATACGATTTTTCAAATATTTTTCAAATTAACTAATAAGTAAGTCGTTATGTAAAAATCAAACATTACCTAAAATTGTTTCATTATTTCTTATTCGATGTGATTCTTGAATAACTGCACTGCTTGTGTTTCTTTTAAATATTCTGTAGATTTCTAAACAATAACTGGAAAAATAAACGACAAAGTGCAAGTCTGAATTCATGTTTTACAGGCGTCTTCCGTTTTGGTCAGCATTTTTTAATATTTTTTTTTTCTCCGGGGTATTTTTATTTCGTGTTTCTAACATAAAATTGGCCATGTAACAGGTTTCGTTTTTAGGTTTCTCTCTTTTAGCAGATTGTAAAGTGTATTGTATAGTTAGTGTTTCTTTTAAAGAAATGCATTTAATTGGTGTTGTCTGCGTGGGTTGTAGTGGTTGAAATAATTTTGTTGTTGGAATTATTTTTTTTTATAATTATTAATAGTTTTTTTTAAAAATATATTTAAAATTTGTGTGAACAATACCTACCTGTACCTAAATAAAAAATCGTATTATTTTTTAATTCTGAATATTTTTGCCGTGGAAATTATTTTGCTGTTGCAGATGTTTTTTAGTATTAAAAATAACAATTAAAAAAATTATTTAAAATTTGTATGAACAATACCTATGTACGTATTATTGCGTCTGCTTGAATAAGTATTCAGTGTTTGCTTGCAAAATGAAAAGATCGTATAATTATTAGCAGTAGTGGCTTAATTAAGAGAATGATATTTTTCATAAATTTTAATATTTTTACATTTAAATTAATTTTAAATTCAAACTTATCTCAATAAGATTAAAATCAATAATTTTAAAAATATTAATCGTTGTAGAAAGCTCTATTTGAATGAATTTAAAAATGATTGAACACTAGCCTCTTTGTTTATTTTGAAATTTAAGCCATGCAACTTTATTGTAAAATTTAATGATAAATATCACATTTATCACAAAGCCAATTAAAATAAAATATAATTCACAACCAGTATTAGTTAAAGACTGCATATTGTATTAAACATTGAATGAATTTTGCGAAATTAACATGTGTTTTATTTATAAAAAGTAGTCCATTTGGAAACATTTTAAAATTCAAAGTTTTAAATGAAACATTTGTTTTGGATTGAAATAAAAAAAACTGGAAATTATGGCTTCTATTAATGCGTAGTTTGTGAAATGTTTTGTTATTCAACTGCAACGTTAATTTCCGTTGACTAACATCTGATGTTCGTCCAATCGGTCATACGACGCGACGGCTTATCGCAAGTTATTGAAAATTTTATAGTTCAAAATAAAACTAAATTCAGGGTCATTGAATGCAATCAATAAATGACATACGCACGCTTATGGATGTCTGTATGTACATATGTATATTCATTAATGGAAAAATATTTAATAGTTTTCATTCATTGTTACAAAATTTTTTATGTCTTTTATATTCCTGAAATTATTTATTGATGTGTTGAATTTCATTTCCGTTTTACAGCAAATGCAACGATATAATTTGTACAGATACAACTACAAACAATTCGAAAATAAAAAATTCATTTTTTTTCTAACATATGCTTCCATTCACGCTAACAGCAAAAATAATAATAAATCGTTGAAGAATTTCATGACTTTCAATTCTTTGTCTCCGATGCAAATACAAATTTGTTGCCCATTTTGTTTTGTAATGGTTGCCAGTTAGTTCTTTGTCTTGAGGAAATTTGTGAAGATTTTTATTGAGTTCATGAAACGCTTCGATTGCTGTTTACAAAAAAAAAAAAAAAAAAACAACCCACAAATGACTTGACTTACTAAATCACATACATAAATATTTAAATTTTGAAAAAATTTCTTCGACGCTTTTGTTAATTCATTATTTTTCCAGTTTAGTCTTCATTTATTTATTTTTTGATGTATGTACATGTCGTCATCTCAAATGCTAAAGTGAGTTGGATGGTGAGATTTCACGAAACGTATAATGCCAACAATTTTAAAATGAATTAATAATGTGTACGCTGTTTGGCCGTTTATGTGTCGAAATGCACTATATTTGTACTATTTTAGTGTACATAGATGTAAAAAAGTGTAATAAAAGTTTTGTTTTTATTTTATAATTCCTGTAAAACATGTTATTGTTTGATTTTTTTAATTTTTGAATATCACTCTACTGGTAGCCTTAGTAAATACATACATATGTATGCACATATACATACATAGTATATTGACGTTCGTGTTGTTTGAAAAATGCTATCACCAATTTATAATAGACGCAATAGTGGACAGACGACTGAATGGTTAGATGAATGGTTGCCTAGATGGATGGATGTGTGTATGTTCTGGGTCATTTTGTAATTTGTATCGCCTGTTTGCAACGAAAAAATGTTTCACAGTGATTTATTGACATGTTGAACCAAATGGCAGCCCCTCTTTTAAGCACTTCTAGCTAAACCAAGTGGTTATGAAGTATATATATTCGCGATCAATCGGGTTGAGACTGCGTGTATGCGGTAGTGCGTACAAAATTTAGATACGCAATATTCTTTACAAATATTTTAGTATTAAATTTTACGCAATTCGTGCATTTGACAAGTTTTAAAAAAATCAACTCTTGTTCCAAAGAATATTTATTTTAATTTCATGCTTAACACTTTAAAAATATTGCACAATTAGAATTACAAATTTATTATGTGTCTTTCATTAACGTAATATTGAGCCTATGCGAGCATAAATGTTTAAAAAACATATAAAATGTATGTATTATTATCAGTTAAACAGTTTTTATGTCGTAATATTGCTTTTCTGTACATATTATCAAATATGCTACCGCTTAGTTATGATACATTTTACAGGTTAGTAAAATAATTGTTATTATTGTAATATGTATATCATTATTGCTACTGAGACACATTGGCTTTAGTGCATTATAAAAAATCTAAAGAGTATAATGCATTGGTATTTTACTTGTAATTTACTCATTAAATATATTGCTGTTCTCATTTTTATATCCAGTATATTTACCTTCTTTAGGGAAATATTAGAAAAATTCTAATACCTACAGAAGTAAATAAATATATGTTTTCGAAATGCTTTAAAAATAATTTGAAATAAATTATATGATTTTTGCAGTTGTTTAAAAATTTGTTTGCAATATTTTATTTTCAAATATGTATGCGAAAATTTAAATTGCTTGCGAAAGTGTTCAAAGCAAAAACGAATTTCCTTGTTTGCTAATTTTTTGTTTGTTTTTTTTTTTTACTTTTATCTTTAATTCTATATATAAAGTTTATCTGACTTAAAATATTAACAAAATTGGAAAATGAGAAATATAATTATGAAACAGCATACAACAGAGCAAATTATTGGGTCTTCTGAATTAACATAAATCATAGGGCTACTACGTGAATTAAACGAAGAGAAAGACTCTTAGTACTAACTGTTAGTACTCGTGTAGTATACTAAAGCAACAAATCAAAATATCTAATACTCATACTCAGTTTCTTGTCTGGATATGTGGCATGTTTTTAAAAGTATTGACATAAAAAAATATTGTTAGAATCAGTATTTATTACTTACGCAGTATTATACACATTTATTTCACCAATGATTTTTGGTTTGTTTCAAAATGTTGTTTTTATGTTTGGCGTAAATTATTTCTGCCTTTTATTCACGAACAAAAGAAGAAATCGCTTTGATTAATTGATTTAAATGTATGTTACAGACGAGGATTTGTTATGGAGAATCCCTTATTACGTATATACATATTAACTTTTTCAACTCTACTACATAATTCATTTCGTTATGAAAACAACAAATTCGTTCATAATTTGCGCCATTTAAAGTAATAAAAGCATTGTATTTATTAAATATTATTACATTTTACATTAATATCGATGTAAATTTTATATTTTTTATGTAAATTTGCTAAATTTTCGCATGACTTCTGTCGCGGACATAAAAGTATATAAGATTGTGTATACGGTTATTGTCCTGTTTAATTATCTCCTTTTAAAGTGAAGTTTGAATTGCAAACATTTTGTGAGCTGACAATGTTCGCACTTATCTACATTTGGCATCTGCCAATAGCGCCAAAATAGGCATTCGACCAGTTCAACATGGTTGTGTTAATAAAATGCAAAAATAATAAACGACCAAAATGGCGATGGAGTATGCTTTTATTAAATTTATTTTGAATACAATTTCAATGGGAAGTATTGCCTATTTAAATATATCAGCGAATACAAATTTATTTGCAATTATTTTTTGTTTACATATTTCTTTTCAAATTTGGATGCTTTTATTTTGACTCTTTAAGCTGTAAAATTCAATATTTCACGTTACTAAGGGTCTAAATCCATTGAAAGTTATCTTTGCATTTTTAAAACTAATCAGTAGAAGAGGTTTAGTTAGAATACATTATACAGGTAGTTTTTAAAAGCTGAGGTTCAGGTGTTTCTTCAGTTTTCTTAGATTTTTAACTTCTTGAATTCGAGTTTAATCATCATTTCAATCACCAGTTTTTTTCTCCTAATGTTGTCAGTTTAGTTCAAAAATACAAACAAAAAAGTTTTTAATTTTTATAATTTAAAATAGTGGCACTCCTTTTATTCTAACTACGATTTGTTCATAACCATCGTTATTGAGTAAAAAATTAATATACATATGTAAATATGTAGGTATTAGTCTATTAAATTCATTTTTCTGAGCTATTTTCAATAGTTTTTTATTTATATAATTGTAGATTAAACATTTTCAATTGAATTTAGTTACTTCAGTTGAATTTAGTTATTTGAATACATATAAAATTTCGTACGCGTATTTGAAATATTTGAAGGATTCCATTACAGCTTTCATATAAAGCGTTTCATACATATATTTCATTTTTAAATTTCAAAAACTCTACATCGTTAAGGTTGCTAAACGTGTACATATATTGTTAAAACTTAATGACCAGTTTATATTTGGTCAGGGTATATTGAGCTAGAAGAATAGTATTTCGCTATGTATTGTTAATTTTATTGTTAATGTACACATATACATATATGTATGTATTTCCTCTTCTTACATTGGCCATTACAACCCTTTATTCACGATGAGAGGAGGTCACCGTAAAAAGTACTTCCTTTTACTTACTGGAGAACGGGGCGGCTTCATTCCTTATACAAAAATCTAAAAAAAAAGTATGCGATTAATAGCAAATAATCTATTCGGATAATTGAAATTTTGAAAGTGCAAAAAGTTCAGTCAATATCATTAACAGAAATTGGTTTTTAGGAGCAATCGCATTGATTAAACAGTTCAATTGTCCAATTGTTGGATTCGCTTACGTGTTTTCTCATTATCCTTTCGGCCATACTGACTTTAAAAAATATTTTGCTCTTACACGTCTATTGATTTTTGTTTTTTGTTATCCTCTACTATTAACCCGTGGTGCACATTTGTTGGTTTAGGAAGAGGCTCGTTCAACCATATTAATCGCTCTCAACAGGCTTTTGTTGAAACCGAAAAAATATTTCAGTTTGAACCTATTGTAATGGACCTATTATCCAACGCCGTAAAAATAATTACTGCTTACGAAACATGAGGATCCAAACTAAAATATATGAAAACATTCAAAGAAAAATAAAAGACTGCACTGCTTAACTAGTGTCTATTGTTAATATGATCGTGTTTGGATAGAGTCCAATTAAGCATGCATTGTGACGGAGCGTGTACGTATAAGTGCAAAAATAATTACTAACCTATACGAAAATACTCCACTGATATATTCATTTAAGACAGTATAACCACAAATGTAGGTCATTTTCTGTAACGTAGCAGAATTTCTATTTTTGAATGTATTCGTGAACGTATGGGAGGGACATTTGTTTACATCTCAGTAGACCATTTGAGGCAGCTGTTATAATTCATTGTTTTCTAAGGGTTTTATCAATTAGTTTTGATCGCAAATATTTGAAACAACTGCTGCATTTATACATGAATCGGTATTTTTTTTTTGTTGTAAATTTTGAATTTTACACATTTGAAATAAAACTGTTGACTTTTTTTTACATTGTACAAATGCATTGTGACCGATGGTATAACGAGGGTGATCGATAGTATAACGAGGGTGGGTCATTAAATCAATTACGTTTTGAATTTTCCACAATTTAGCTGAAAGGACAACACGAGTGTTTGACAACATTGATAGCAGATAACAGACTTCAGCGTGATTTGACCACAAAATGGAAAAGAGTGAATTTCGTGGATAATATGAAAATTTTCTGAATTATTCCACGATTTTTACTATATTTCACCACTTACTATTCGGATTTTGTCCGGTTTTTTCTCTTTCAAACCTGAAGAAATGATTTCAACAATCGCACAAACAGATCTAATTTGACGACCTCTACAAATCTCACTATATATAGTGTGTGAAAAATGAAGAATTTTTTGTATCCAAAAACTCACTCATGTAATATTATTTAGTTTTTGCAGAATATAATCCTATATTGTAATTATTGATAATAATATGTATATATGAAAAATTATTCTCTTCACTGTCTCGTCCTGTTATTTAACGTATACAAATAATAATATAAAACTATTATCTAAGTAAGTGACAGCAAAACTTATAGAGGGAGCAGGAGGAGGGGGAGTTGGAGTTGGGATAATGTTAAACACGACTTTGTGGAATTTTAATTTTATATCCATACACCGTCTGTTTTTCTGGTTTTCGTTTTTTTGTTTGTGGGGTTGCAATAAAATTTTAACAATGACTTTTGTAAACATTACCTGTACATTAATAGAAAATGACACTAATTGACAATTTTGTTAAAATGGAAAATAAATACAATACATTAAAAAATTTATAAAGCTGTACTCATTGCTTAGCTGATCAAAAATGTATTTATCTCTCTATTACGGGGTACAAATGGCCTAATTAACGAAAAAAAATGACTTTTTACAGCTTTATATGATTTTATTTTACATTTACACAGAAGTTCAAGAAAGACTTAAGTGCCTTACGAAGTGTAACTTGTTGCATATTTTAGTGGTATAATGTGTAAAATGCATAAATTTCATATGTATATACCATCATAGTAAATAATTACTTTGATATTTTAATCAACCGTTCAATATGCAATCAGCATTTGAATGAAACTTATTTGCCGCTAGGAATTCAGTTGCTTTTATGACTGTAATCTTATACCTTGCTCGATCAGGTGCAAAGATTGATGTCTAATAGACCATGACAGGCTGGCAGTCAGATATATGTAATTATATATTTCACATCAATGAGCACTTTACTATTTGCAAAATTGTTTTAAACGAATATTTACTTATTTTGTAGAGAGGTAACCGTAACGCTATATTGGATTTAAATTTTAGCTTTAACCATTTTGAAATGGTAGAATGCTTTTGCATTATTTTTCTCAAATTATTTGAATATATATACATATGTATGTACATATGTATGTATATGTAATTAATTATAAGAAAAGGTAAAGTTGCTATCCGCCTCAACTTCTTTTGGGATTAATTAAAAGTAACATAATAACCAATTATAATAGAAAAGTGTATGACTTATTTATTTAAATTTTTAAAATTTTCTTTTTTAACAAATCCTTATTAATTGATGTATCTGAAGCCTTTTAAGGTGCCTCTTAATTAAGCAAAAATGGCAATTTAAAAAGTTTTTAAAATGGAAAACGAAACTGTTTATGGTATATAGTATCATGGAAAATAAATTTACACGTTCATAAGATCCCAACATTCAAGTTGTTGCCTCCACAAAAAAAATTTCAAAAGACAAAAAAGAATCACTGCAAGTCCTTGTTTAGGACAAATGCTGGCTTTAAAAAATAGCATTTAAATACCTAAAAATAATCAATGAAAAATAATAATATACTTGACAATGAGGGGGATACAATAAGGTGAATACAAATTTTTTTTTTTTTCATGAAAATTAACATTTTTAGAAAATTGGTATTTAATTCGGTATGTTATTATTATTATAATTATTTTTTGTTTAAGGCACTAATATTTTCAATTTAATTGCATTTTCCATTTAAAAATATAAGAATAACAAAATATAAATTGAAAAAAAAAATGAAAGTATTTAAAAGTTTGTTTCTATTCGTATACTTAATGCCTCATTGGGCAAGACTAAAATCCCAAAATCTAGTAATAATAAATCTATTACAATACTTTTTATAAATATTACCATAGTGAATATCGTAAAAATAATATCAAAAACAGCGTTTAATTTCACTATTCAAACAAACCGTCACTTTCTAGTTACACTAATGAGAACAAAATTCAACAAATGCTAGATGTCAACATCTTTTCCATATTCGATGTTCCAATAAGACCAAAGACAAAGAAGATAATTGGAATATTGAAAATAAAAGTCTCATGCCATTTATAAAACAAAAAAATATATTTCTATAAACCTAACCATATTGTCAGTTACAACAGATTGAGCACTTTTAACTCTGCTTTAAAAGGGATATCTGTATTTCTATACGTGGTTTCAACATCGAAACAGCAAATCTTCAAGGAGTTTTTTCTTTGTGTTCCACACTGAAACAAAAAAAAAAATAAATAAAGAGAACTACAACAACAACGAAGAGAAACACTTTCCTGCTTTCAATACTGACACGTAAGATTGTGTGGGTATTTATACAAACATTCGCATGAACATTATTGGAGAAGATTCCATTTTTAAACTCTACTTTGTGTACATTTTTTACCTTTTTCTCCGCTAATTGGCAAAAAATACCATTTATGGTATGAAAGCATTAAAGCGCGATTTCAGAACGAAATAAGAGGAAAAACAGTAAAATTGAGAAACTAATGAGACAAACACAACAACTGCAATGATAACAAATGTCTCCAGATCATAGGAGACCACAATGATGACATTGACAATGGCTAACCAACAAAAACTACAAATATTCGTAATTCTCAAACGTGCATAAATGTATTGCATTCATACTAATGTAATATGACAATCTCATCTTACCACACGTTACACAAACGATTATTAGCTCCCACATGATTGGAGGTGAAACTCTTTCATCACCGGAAAAGATGTAATTTCAGTTGATCAATTCTTTTGTTATTTTCAAATTTAAAATACATTATATGGAGAACACTGTCATAGAATCAACAATAGCTAGAGGCTTGAAAAGAACAAAAAAAAAACCAACAACTGCGTGAAAATTGCAATTAGTGCATTAACACAGCCATGTAATCGAAACAATTAAATTGGTACTTTAGCTTATATTGCACCAATTGTATATATTTGTTACTATCATGTATATACTACGTGCATAATTTTATTTTGTACAAAATCTACAGTCGTTAGTGTTTGTTAAAGCAGTACCTCAGGTAGCAATTGACTGTAAAGTATCCCGTTAAAAAGCTTTGATTTCAATTCATTTAGTCGATTGAAGGGCCATAAGAGCCGCTTGACTCTCCTGAAGAATTTTGATGCGGTACCTCTCGTTATCGCATGCAGACACGATTTTTGCTTGGGAAATTGCTGGTTGGAATCGATATTCCAAATCTGGGTTGGTATATCATACCTCAGAATCCTGTTCGCAATTGGAAGAGTCGGTGCCCCAGTCCTCTCAGCTATTAGGTATTTATCCGGAAGTTTTGACAGATAAATATTCTTGCTGACGTTATGCCATCACCAACGAAAATCAAACTGTAAAGCAAGTCTCGCAAGACCTCCTTGAGGTGGAATATCTAAAAGAAACTCTTTTAAGTCAGTCTCACTTATTCTCGTGATGTAAGATGCTAAAAAAGCTGGTGGGAAGAGCTTATTAAGAAAGTTTATAGATTTTTTTTGGCGTAGTCTTTGGTCGAGAGGTCTCTCCGGAGTTCAATCTTAAAGTCGAATCAAAAAGCTTCCCGCAGGAAAAAAAATTTGTTTCCCAATTTTAATTAAAATGTTAAGCTCTGTTGCGTTTAAGTTAAGCCACTTGAGATGGACTTAACATTTTCTATCAGATTTATTAGATTTAGATCTTGTTGGATATAATATTTCGACAAATTGGTAGAATATTAATGATATAACGTCTAAACTGCATAAATACGAACAATTTTTAAAGTCTAAATGTGAAAATCCTGAATAGAATGTCTAATAATCGATTACGACTGCGCTCAACATAATTGTTTCGATATTACTATATTCATTAACTGTAATATGTAAGTTTAGCAAAAAACACTATTATTGGAGTAAACGTGTACAGTTATACCAACATTTAATAGGGCAATAGTTGCAGTGACTTTAAGTATCCACTTAAAAACTGGTCTCTAATACGATATATAGGGTGTTTTTTATAGAGGTATAGAACTTTAAGTTGCAATAAAACAACGGTGGATTATTCGATTGACATGAATTTTATTTATCCGAAAGATAATCTTGTGGCATTACATTTTAAATATGATTTCTGGCATATGACCGCCACGGCTGGCGCGGATGTAGTCCAATCTGGATGTCCAATTTTTGATGACTTTTTCCAACATTTGTGGCCGCATATCGGCAATAACACGGCGAATGTTGTCTTCCAAATGGTCAAGCGTTTGTGGCTTTACCGCATAGACCAATGACTTTACATAGCCCCACAGAAAGTAGTCTAGCGGTGTTAAATCACAAGATCTTGGAGGTCAATTCACAGGTACAAAACGTGAAATTAGGCGGTCACCAAACGTGTCTTTTAATAAATCGAAATAAAATTGCACTATTTGCAAGCGTTGTTCAGGCGTGAGTCTATTCATGATGAATTGCCAAACCAAACTGAGAATAAATCACTTGACAGCTGTTAAATCGGTCGCCATCCTGAAAAGTAATGCCAACTTAAAGTTCTATACCTCTATAAAAAACACCCTGTATATGGTATGTATCTGGTATATATGTATCTACGTATGAGCCGAATATTGTGCTTAGGAGCAACATGCAACAATATTTGAAAAGAAACAAAATATTTGTTTTGTTTAAATGAGACCATGTTGTCGTGAACATAATATTTAGTTGTTAAAGGCAGTTGTTGGTGTTTGTCGCTTTTTATTTTTCTTATACATATTTTTTTAACACGTTAGTGACATATATGTGTCAAATATTATCAGCAGTTATGAGTCTACAATTTCATTTCTCAGCCACATTTGTTTGCGGTGGTAATTTGTAAAGTTTCTTGTTAAATTTAAGCTTAAATTTTATTTCAAGTATAACTAGATTTTAAACACATTGTATTTTTTATTTCGCTCTTCGTATAAGAATTGTATTCTTGCTATGTATTAATGCGAATTTCCTTACATGCATAGTTAAAAAAAAAAAACACCATTGAATAGCATTAATCATGACAAAATGATAATAAAAAATCTTTATACTTTTTAAAAGTAAAAAATAATTTTCAAAATGATCATCAGTGTGCCAATTTATTTGTTAATTCTAGAACTTAATTTGATATTGGTTTGCTTACTTCTCTGTCATATCGGGAAAACTTGATATTTGATAATAACGCTGATATGGTTGTTGCCATTAAAAAGGCATAAAAACTTGTTTTCTTACATCGACTGTCACTTTATTACATCGATGCTGCAGAATAACATCCTGTACTCACACATACTACATACAATGTGAAATGACATAAATTCTTTTTGAATATATTCGCCTGCACATAGAAGGCAATAAAGAATGAAGAGCAAAAATTATTTGCGGTCTTTCAACCAATCTGTTCCATCTCTCTCTCCCTCCGTCTCCTTGATTCTTCTTCACAAAGATGTCACTGAAACTATGAACCTTTTCGTAGCCTTGAGCTGACTATTCCAATTGCATTACATAGTTACTTGGTTTAATTTCATGAACGAATAATAATCGTATTCATACGTATTTTGTAGGAAATGTCACGCCTATTTTCTGTTTCTTTGTTCATTTGTATGTGGCAATCAAATCTCTAAAAAGTTTTGCCAATTGTTAAGATGCTTAAGGGGAAAAACTTCCGAGAAAGATTGAGAAATTTTTGATACATTTCTCTTTTCTTTCTTTTAAATATTACACACAGTCGTATGAGGTAAAAGTTTTTTATTGCATAATTCACAAGGCCTTGGAATATTCTGTCTTTAACTTCCATATGTATTAAAATTTATGTGGAATGATTGCTAAAATACCACAAATAACTATTACTTCTGGATTTTGTGTTGGGTAAAAAAGGCTTAATAAATTAGTTATAATTCTGGCACCGTCTTATTAAACCCATTTTGCTAAATTTAAGTAAAAAACTATACAAATAAATAGTCTATTTATAGACTATTAGATTGCTTTTAAAAGAATAGGTAATACGCAATTACTAGTTGAGTTTTGTTCTACTATGCTGTAATATTAAATTTAATGATTTATTAATTTCGTATTGATACTGCCTGCAACAACGTAATTTTAATCAATTATAATAATGAATGAAATCTCATTTAAAATGGAATTGGCACTTTTTTAAAAATTTTATTTATTGGTAAATTGTTTATAATTCTAGCACATTGGAAAAGTAAAATTCGATTAATTAATGCTGCAAAGCAGTATCCAAACATTTATTTCGCTTAACGAAACTGCGTTTCATTTTTAACCATCGATCTTAACTTTCATATTTGCATTTAAGAGCGTCTTCACAATTTGTTTATTCTTAAGAGTAGACCTTAAAGACATTTGAAGATATAAATACTATGGGATTAGGACTGCCATATATTGTTTTCATTCCAAAAAATCTGGAAAAATAAATAATTTGACAAAAATAAACAGAACTGCCACTTTCGGTGTGAAGTGCAGGAAGAGCTGTCAATGCACTGTTTGGCGGGCAATACATCTCACGTTGTCGATGTATAGTATGTGACTGACGAATGATCGTATGGAATATTGTGAAGGATATACACAAACAACAAACAAAGAAAAAATTATTTACCATTTTACAATTATGAAACCTGTGGAATGAATGCTTTATTGTAGGAAAATCTTTCGTTACTATTTGGTAACTCTGAGTAGATAGGCATGACTTTGACTTTTTTTCAAAGGTCTTATACGTAGTGTGAGTGCGTATATAGGTCTCTCACTTGCAATATTTGTTGGAAGTTTGTCTTGTTGGCATCTGAATCTGCAGCAGTAGAAGCAACTCATGCATAAGTATCGTCAGCTACAGTATCATCAACTTTGAATGTTGTTGCCGCTGCCGTAATTGCTTTTCCGCTCAAATGTTTATTTATTTTACTTGGAGCTATTTGTCTTGCAAAAACTCTTTTATATACATACATACATACATATGTATTTACGAAGTTGGTTGACCTTTGTTTATTTTGCATACTTTCAATTAGTATTTGTTGCAAGAAGCTTATTGCAACAACACAGACTCCACAGTATTATTATCAGTACCATCGATGACAAGCGAGATTTTATAAACAAACTAATTTTAGATTTACGAATGATGAGCAATTTTGTGGTCATAACTTAAATGAATCCATAATGATTTGCATCAATCTTATAGAAAAAAGAAATAGAAATAATTGAAGAACTAGCAACTAAATGATTGTTTTTTTAATATGTATAAAATTATGCATATGTAGTTGTAACATATGTAAGTGTCAAAATAGCAAGAGAATGACTCAAACACATTATGAAACAAAGTGTAAAAATAGAAAAAATTGTGGTTGAAATCAATGGTCATGAAAGTTTTTTTTAATAAAAGTATGTGCACCGACTTTTACATGCACATACTATAGCCTAAACCACTACAACAACTACTGCTTACATTTGTATTGTTTATTTATTAAAAAAAAATCTAGTAGTATTGAGTAGAAAAACGTGCGTGTTTTTCGCCGATTATTGTTGTTAACAGACAACATTTGTAAGAAAAGTCATGTCATTCCCAACAAGAAAATTTCTTATCGTACGAAACGCAATCGTTTAGATTTCCCTCTTCAATTTTTTACTGCACCATCTGGATTCCTTTATCACGGTACTACTTTAGTACGGTGACTACCTTAGTTCGTACTTGAATCTCCTCACCTTAATCTACTGATTTACAAGAAAACGTTCACTAGTTGCTCAAAGCAATTTCATTGGAATTTATTGCTTTCCACAAATTATTATAATTTATGCAATTAACTGAAAAGTCCTCCCTGATTTTGTTTCATCCTTTTTCCCATATTTCTTTGTAGTTTGATCTTTGTATGTCTGATTGGATGTTTGCCTTTTTCTGTTGCCTGTTCTTCTTCTGTATGCTGTATGTTATCGGCTCTTATTTTTCTGAAACCCTAATTTCAAAACAGAATGCTTAATGCAATGTCTGAAAGGGTTCTGCAGAAGACAGATCATTGATTCAAATGCAAATGCTTGCACATCAGCTGCAAGTACAAGTACATTTACGAGTACGTACGAAGAGACAACATGTATTTTAGTGCATTCATTTAGTACTTGACGTTTTTTTGCCCACATGTGCTTTATTTTTGGAATCGTAGTTTGGTTAGTGCTCAGTTCTATTGCAAAACATGTTTTGCGCAATCCAGATTCATAAAAGCTGCACAATTCATTATATGTTGTGACTGCTGGAAGATTGTTTATATACTGCCCTCAGGGTATTAATATTGTATTGGAGTTTTATGGTTTCTTTTTTTTTTTGTATTGCTTAAAATATTTTTGATTTTCCGGTGAATATTAAGTACAAAAACAGAACTTCTACACTCATTAATGCACTACTGAATTGTTACTAATTTTTATTAATATTAATTTACTAAATGTTAGTAATTTTTAAAAATGTACATACTTAAGCCAGGTAGTAAATTACACTATTCAATTGTGAAATTCAAATTTCAATATTGTAAAATTCAAATTCATACATTTCCGCTGAAAAAATTTTAAATTATATAATTTTATAAATTCGTTTTTAATTTGTATTTATTTGCCATATAATAAGCATTTGATGAGTTGCCTCTAAACTATTGATTGATAATATTGGAGATCTCACTTTATTTATATTTTATTGAACGCGTTTTGTCTAGAACGATTACAAGTTAAATAAAATATAAATGTTTCCCAATGTGAGCTTGGTTGAATGGCTTTTTCCCCCTTTTTTAGTTTGATGCAGAGTGTAACAACCGTTGGTAACCGTTAAAGAAGTTCATTTCAAGACTTTCCAATATCTTGTTACAAATTTTGCGTGGGCGTTCCTGTATTTAAGGCGAGAATTACAAAAGTGTTCAAGAGAAAGCAGCTGCTACAGCTGCTGTTACTTTAACACATCATTAGTTTTAGTATCAGCATAGTCTAAATGGCTGACATACTTTTCAATGGTCTCCTTATTGTTATGCTTCCATTTCGGGTTTAAAAACTAATACATACAGAGTTTTAAATTATATTTGTCAAAAGCTTTTGAAATTTTACTGAATTATGTATACGGTAATGGTTTTGGTCGGTTAATTTTTAAAAATTTGCTTAGTTTTTATGAATCGAAATTAAAGGTGAGGTTTTTATTTAAGGTTGTTGGCAATAATCACTAAAAGCAAAAACGGAAATTTTTTATTAACATCAATTAAATTTATAGAATACATTTAAATACTTAAAGTTGTCATACATTTCAATTGAATTTTTATTAGATTCAATAAAAGCTTGGAATGGGAAACGGACTAGAACTGGAAAAATCATAGCATAGGTATTAATTTTGTATTGATTTCATTAAAAAAAAATTCAAGCTTTTGTTTGTTTTAAATCAATTGACTATTTATTTCTATTGATATTAATTTATTTGATTTTATTTTATTTAAAAACAGTCGGAAATTTGAAAAGCATAATGAGAATAAAGTGGTAGTCACTTTAGTCATTCTTTGAAATAAACATTTTTGCGAGTTAATTTCATTTTCAAAAGAAATTAACTTAAATACGTATGCATATACATACATACATATATTCAAAATATTAAGATTATGGTATTTGTTTATTTTCTTTTCCAGAGTTTTATTGATTTCATTAAAAAATACAAAATATATGTACATATATATATATCTATAAGAAACATTAAAACACCTAAACTTATTCATAAACAGCAGGATTTTTATGAAGGTGGTCATATTAAAATGTATATATTCTTGTGTTGTTCTTTAACGATATCCATTAAAATTTAACTTTTTTTTTTAATTTTTGGTATAAAATATACTACATTAGTCGCTGGATAGGATCAATATTAGTATATGGTAAATATTTATTTATTATTATGTATTTTATTAGGTGGTCAATAATGTAATTTCAAGTAAATTAATGACAAATTGTGATCGTATATGAAGTTATACAACTCGGCATTATATCCCAAAGTCAGTATGTGGGGGGTTGTAGTTGATTTTTGGTAGTACCGTAAAAATTTATATGTGTTTCTTCTGGGCTATTAATCGATTAATCTACAAACAACGAACTTAATCAAAATATATATGGATTTGTACATAGTGTAGTTGAAAACATTATACACATACATAATTGGCCATTACAACCCTTCGTCAGGATTACGGCCTAGCTTCTCAACACCACTCATGTTGTGTGCGTTAATTTTATACATGAGTGGCGGGACCTACAGTTTAAAGTCGACTCCGAACGACAGATTTTTTGAGAAGCTTTTCATGGCAATTTTTACTCTCAGAGTTTTTGCCAGAAATCTGCTGAGAGGAAGTCGCCGAAGAAATACTTTTTGTATTTTGTTTTTGATGTCTGGCCTGGGATTCGAACTCGGGCCTTTCGTCTAATAAGCCAACACACTACCTACTAGACCACGGCGACTTCTAAACAACATTATAATCAAATTAAATATTCGAATTGTTAATTATTTCTTTTAAATTATTTTTTATAACTGTATCCGGAACTGTTTATAAAACTTTCAATCCGAACCTGTGTGAGAAATACATGCATACATATATATACATATACATATATGTATGTATGTATGTAAATCAGTATGTGGGGGGTTGTAGTTGATTTTTGGTAGTACCGTAAAAATTTATATGTGTTTCTTCTGGGCTATTAATCGATTAATCTACAAACAACGAACTTAATCAAAATATATATGTATTTGTACATAGTGTAGTTGAAAACATTTTAATCAAATTAAATATTCGAATTGTTAATTATTTCTTTTAAATTATTTTTTATAACTGTATCCGGAACTGTTTATAAAACTTTCAATCCGAACCTGTGTGAGAAATACATGCATACATGAATGCTTAAAATCAAATAAAAAGGAAAACCTCCAACTAAGCAAAAACGTACTAAATGAAAATGCAAATGTATGTATGTAAATTAATAATAAAATTAAAGGAAAATTAATTTAATCAATAAATAAATTCTAATAAAACATTCAGACTTTTTCAACTTTTAAACCCATTCCGAACAGTGAACCTGAACTTATTCTGAACCCGGTTCTGAACTCAGTTTTCTTCCAAACTGTTTAATATATACACACACCCATATATTATTGACAACCCTTTCGTTTTATTATTTTTGTGTTCGTTTGAATATTTTATTAACTGTGCCACTCGATCCACTCATGAATACATACCCCAATACTCACTCAATTATAAACTTGCATATGCTCTGATATTTTATCTTTATATCTCCTCTTAGCTTTAATATTAGACATCTGGATTCTATAGAATATATGAGAAAAGAAATTATAGGAATTTTGTACGCTTATAATAATATTTTTTTGCTTTCGAAACTGAAAAAAAGATCACTTAAAAGAAGATTCGAAACATTTCATATGTTGCAATATTTATTAACTGACGTCATAAAAACGAATATACATTGAAAGAAATGAAATAACTGAAGTAATATAGTTTCAATTTATAAAAACTTCCGGTAAAAAGCAATAAATCGAATTAAAGAAGAAAATTTAAAAAAATAATGATTAAAAATAAATTATTTAAAAAATTTTCTATTTACACGCGGAGCATGAGATGATTTTTTCCCTTTATGAAAAAATCAATTTAGTGTACAGTACGTCATGTGAGTTAGAAATTCTATTGTTTAACTACTGCAAAAACATAAAAACTATTAATTCTATCATTTATTTTTATTTATATATCAAACTATATTGTTCTGCGCCCATTTAAAAGTTTTAGATTTTAAAACGATTTTTTACTCCATAAAAATATTAGTTTTATTTAGAGCAAGAACAGCATTAGTTTTGGCGGTGTAAACGAATTTCTGGTTTTATTGTAAATAGCTTTAAACAAAATGTTTATTTCGACAAAAACTAGGAACTTTTTGAAATCTAATCCTTGTAGTATTCAAATATAAATTGATGTTTGTGCTTTTATATAATAATTATGATCTTATATTTTTCATTCACTTTCCTATATTTTGATTAATATTTCTGTTTTAATATTTCATATTTCTATTGCAATTTATTAATCATCCAGGGATCATAAACGGACATAAAATGTACGCTTTTTTTTAGTCAAAAACAGCAATATTCTCCATTGCATTTAATTTTTCAATTTTCTTAGAATAATTTTCTCAATTTAGATTTTTCGGAAATAATGGCAAATAATATCATTGGCATAAAGAAGGAAGTTATAATTGGTGTTAGCAACACCTTGCAACAAATTTTGAGACTGCAAAGACTGCACCATCAATTAAATAAATTCGATTAACCAACTACTAATAATAAAAAGAATTATTTTTAAAAACTAAATAATCTCTGCTGGGGCAAGTTTAGAATAAAATTGCAGTGCGTATCAAATTTATTTATGATTCGTTTTCACTTGAAGTAATATCTTCAGAATATTTATTATATATATGATTTATTTGTATTTTTAAAGAGTATTGTTTGAGAGTTTTTTAAGAAAAAGGTTCCTCAAATGCAATTAACGCCAATTGTAGTTGCCGTTGCATATCTCTTGCACAGTCTTGGATGTAGCAGTGCGGCTAATGCTGACGTCAGAAGAGTTTGTGATTAGTAGTGTATTTTTGTTGTTATAGATGAATTTTATTAACAAATGTTGACCCAGTTTTTGAGTCTACTCAGTTTTAATGTTGCATGTTTTGAGCGTAATTCCCTAGCAGCGATTGAATATCACACAAAACGCCCCCAACAAATTACAATAAATGGAGAAGTAAAAATAAGACGCATGAAAACATAAAACTAAAAAATAACTGTATTCTAGCTTTAGAAATTAAGAACCATCGAACATCTGCAACGTTAAAATGCACTCATAGGAGCTGTTTAAAAGCATTGAGTCAAGGTGCTTGCAATACCCTTGGTAAAAAAAAACAAGAGGTTGCCAGTAATTTGAGTTCCACTGTAAGTTTTATCTACAAGCGTGCCATTAACATTTTTTTTATTTTTCGTTTTTTCTTCAGAATTTAACACCCTGTTGCTTTTAAGCAGATCATGTTTTTTCCTTTTTTCTTTAATAATTTGTGTTATTATAGTTTGTTTATTTGTTCGGTTTTTTTTGTTTATAAAAATGTTTTCGAGTTGCAGAGATTCTGAAGTTAGTTTCGAATGCTCAATGTATTTCTCGGCGTTTATTTAAATTTATTTTTTTATCTTTTCAAATTATCGTTAAAAAAAATGGAAATGCACAAATAAGTTCTAGCTTGCATTGCATGTAAGTCATTGTGTACTTTTGAAAGTATTATATCTACAATACTCAATATCCAGAGTTGCCATTTTAGTATAATGTTGGCAACTTGCAGTACAAAAATAATTGCACATTGTATTTATGTTAAGTTTGTTTAAATAATTGGGGGTATTGGTTGAAGCAGAAGTAACAAATCCGAGTGATATTAAGTTTATTCTGGCAAACCGATCTAGAACATAATTTGAAAGTTCTACACACTTAAAACGCCCTTATTTTCTAATCAGATTAGTATCCTATATATTTTTAATTCTAAAACACATATGTATACGAATTCAATTTAATCGAATTTTCTTTATAAGTTTAAGTAAATGTATGTATGTATAACTAAAATTTAATATATTTTTCATTCATATAAGCAAATTTTCTTTACATTAATAGATTTTATGATAGAAATAGATATTCAATGGAAAAAAATAAACCGATTATGACCACATTATAAAAATAAACAATGTTATATTTTATTAAAGATTATTAGTTTATTCACTACATGAATGGGAACAGAATGATTTTATTTTTAAAGCGAATAAAATCTAAATGTTCTAAAGTACACACAATACCGTTCAATTTGAAATGACAAATACATTTTCAATATGTTAATAATTCTTCAATTTATTTTTAATAATTTTACCATTATACTATAAGACAAACAAAAAAAAAAATAAAAAATAAAAAATATATTATTATGGAAGCCAAATGAATTTTAATTGAACTCAAAATGAAATTGATACAATCCATATTAGTTGTGGACTTGTGGATAAAAGAATAACGGGATAACAGTAGATGAGCAGAGCATCAATCACTTCATAAAGTTAAAGAAGAATAAAAATGTCTAAAGATACAACCGCAGACATTATGGAGCCTTTACTGATTGTCAATATAGTAAATAAAATGGATAAATAGATAGATAGATAGATAGAAAAAATTATTCATTTGGTTTTATCAAAAACCATCACTTGCATAAATAGAGGGTGTGTATATGTGGGTCCTCACACTTTAGAGACACTTTTGAAAAAGAATGCTTGTGTCGGAAAATCTGAATTTCCATGGAAAAACAAGACAATGCTATGCTACTATGCCAAGATATAAAATCCACACGATAAATGTTACAACAACAATGACAATATTTCTGAGATTCACTACGACCACAATTCAATGCAATTCATAGCCAATGCACATTATTATAATAGACGTAGAAAAGTATTTACAAACGTTTTTCATTTTGGTTTTTTTTTTTACTATTTTTCAATATATGGGATCAAGTGTTGTTGTTGTATGTGTTTCCGAGATGTTTATATATGTACTGTTGAACTTAACATAAGTGATTGACTTGAGTTTAGCACCACACCAACAGTTTTCCTTAAAAGGTGACTTACGCAGACAACTACACCATTGCAATACAAAGTCTAATAAGACAACAACCAATAAAAATTAAAAAAAAATAAAAAAAATAAAAAAATAAAAAAAAAAAACTTCAAGACACTACTGTGTACTCACTCGTATTGTATTTTAGAAATTGTCGATGCATAGTTTTAATATAAAAAAGTAAAAAAGAGACGACGGACATGTAGTACATTTTCATTCAGTTAAGAGTAGAGTTGTTAAGATTTTGTCATTTATTGTTAAGTGAGTGCGGTTACTTGTAATACTCTTTTACCAAAATACCATTATATTGCATTTAAGTCACATCGTGATTGTGATGGACAATGGTTATGGTCAAGGAAAAAATGTTTGTAGATTTTCTTATTTTTTATTATTTATGTTGTCCATTTTATAAAATATAGTTTAAATATAGTAGTTATTAACATTTATTTATTTCGATTTTATTCCCAAATCCACATTTTTTACGATGAATCTTAAGATTATTTTCTCATAAATTTGAATCATTTCTGTAACTTATTTCAAAATTAAAATGTGTAACTCTTTACCATCAAACACTTATTTGTATAATATACACGAAATTTTTAAATTGTTCGATTCCATATATTGGGTAACTAGTCTGAAAGTTTTACAACCATTCAATATCAACCATCAAAATCTATATCTAAAAGCAATTTCAAAATGAATTGATAATTTTTTTTACTATTCCCTTTACATACATAAATGTAAATGCAATGCTAACATATTCGCATTAGCCGTACGATCATTATTCATCGGTATGAGAATTATTCTTTCACAACTTTATGGAAATATTGCTAATCATTTAGACACGATTCACACCATTGATACTATTAGTAACTCCATGTAAAATCTGCACTTATATTATACACAGAGTATTTTGTATATGTACAGAAACGAATAATTTTTTTTTAAGGGCGGCATATTAAATTTGCACAATAATACATGACTGCACAATAAACGTTCGAAGATAGTGTGGGATCCAACAATATAAAGAAAAAAAAAAACAGACAACGAAACCTAAAAAATAAAAATGAAATAAACAAATAAATTTATTGTCGGAACTTTGCCTTAAACGAAGAACAAACAAATCGTAGAAAAGTAAGCATCCGTTAAAACAACAGTGACGAACAAAAAGAAAATACGACTTGGAATATAAGAAAAGTGTGGTATCCTATTGTTTAGGCCTGCATTTTGTAAAATGTGTTGAGAATTTTCTTCAGGCTTTGCTTTAATTTATTTTGAATACATTTGAAGTTTCTGCGAAATTAGTTTAAAAGTTTTGGGATTTTGGTTTGAAAGAAGGAATATTAATTATAAATTAGAACCCTTCATTACATGATTTAATTTCCTTAACACCTCGAAATTAATTCTCCAAGTTGAGGTTACCGTCGCCGTAGTTTAGTAGGTAGCGTGTTGGCTTATTAAGCGCTAGCCCGTGGTTCAAACCCCAGCTCCTACATCTCGAACAAAACGGAATATGAAAGAAATATTTCATCTTCTGAACAGTCTTCTGGCAAAAACTGTAAGAGTAAATAAAATTGCCCTGAAAAGTTTTTTCAAAAATTGTGTTTCGGAGTCGACTTTAAACTATAAGTTCCGCCACTCGTCGATATAAGTAGAACACACAAATTGAGTGACCAATTAAGTAAGCAAGTAAGAATATAATTGTTTTGGAATATTTTTGAATTTATTGCCCATATTTTTTAAGAAATTGGCAAATAATGAAATAAATCTACTGTTTTGAAGAAAATAATTAACTGAAAGAAACCAACTGCAAAGAAGAAATAATATAGTTGCTATATACGCGAAGGTCTAACATTGCTTGTAAACTATTCCATACATCGAAGAGTTAAAATTTAATATTAATATACCTTTAAATTCTACAAGAAAAGTCATACTGAAAAGTTATAGTGCAAGTCAGCAAACAATATCAGTAATATCAGCATACAATCACTTTCATATTTTATATTTCGATAATAAAAGTACTTTTTGTTTCAATTACATATGTACGTATGTATGTTTATACAAATGCATATACATTTTTGTTATCAATCGAATAAAACAGACATTGTCTAGAAGAGAAAGTGGAAAATTAATCTCTGACCGGAACAGTTTAAATGAATATTATTTTCAATTTGGTAATTTTCACTCAATTGTATTTTCAAAACATTAACAAATTTTTGAAAAACTGACTTCACTGAAATTCTAACAATTAGTTTGTAGTATGTATATACATATATAAGGAAAGAATTCACAGAACTAAAATGTTTTTTACGTAATGTCAATGAAATTATTAAATTTACTTTGTACTGTCATTTATACTAATAGTTCACTGTTTTAATTATTTTAATGGTTTCCTTAGAAAGTACTTAAAGTTTTTAATACACCTACTTTAGTTTTCATATTTTTGTTTTTGTTTTTGTTACTAAATTTCAGTGTTTAACTGCTTTAACTTTCCAAGTACATATGTATATACTAAACGACACCATAAGTGAAAACAGTTTTTCAATTATTCAACCAAGAGTGAATGATAAAAGTAGAGAAACGCTAAATGATATATCGCACTGAAGTGAAAACCAGCAAAAAAAAAAAAAATAGCAGCACACCTGGAAAATTGTCAAAATTTACGAGTTCAACAAACTTGAAATCAAACGGTATACTGTACACAAAAAAGTATTTATCTACGTTCTTATACGAAGGTTTGCAGATCTACTTCAATATCTATTCATTCCGACTTGGTGGGTGGCACCTACACAAAATCTTTAGCATGACATCGTAAAAATAATTAAAATTCGGATGAAAATGGATTTTCATGCAAAAGCTTTTCCTGTATGATATACCCATACATATGTACATACGTGTGTGTGTGTGTGTGTGTGTTAATGTTTGTCAGGAATCTCAGTAACAACAAATACTTGAGTAGAATATGTATAATTCATTTTTTATCTACAATATTAGAAACTGCGGCGGATGTTGATTTTTATTTTTTGTTTTTTTTTTTTACAAAAAAACATTTCTTGCAAAACGTTTCTTTCAAATCATAAAAGATCTGATGGGAATGAGGAAAAACGTTAAAGTGTTACTGAAGTAGGCAAAGTTGATTTAATGATGACCAAAGATTGCTTTGCAAGCATGATGGTTGTTTAAACCGTGTACTAACTAAACTACGATTTGTAAATGTTAAAGACCTACAGGTCAATAAATATGCATTGTTCTGCACCTACTTCTTTTTCTTCTTCATCTTCTTGTTCTTCTTCTTAACGTTAAAGTTCTCAGTACGAGTAGTATTTTTGTTTGGGAAGGCAGACAAAAGCCCACGTTCTTTTATTTTTCTTTAACCAACAATCGTTAGTGTTTTCGGTTAGCCGATATTTGATTTTGAAAATTATTTTCGAATGCATAAAGAATAACCAATTAAATGAGTGCACACAGGCTCAAGTGGAATAACCAATAACATCTGCCCTTAAGGTCACAGTAACAATCTCTTTTGCAATATCATTTTCGAATTGGCTTTATACCATTTACCTCTGGAGTTTATCGTTTATCCAATTTAGCAATATTGTCACTAGACCAGACCGAACTAATGAAAAATCCTTGGAAAGTTTTTTGAATTATGGTTGATTTCGTTTTTTTTTTATTGTACTTTTTGAGAAATTCAGTTCGTGTCACGTTTGTGTAAATCAGTTTTATTGTTTGTATTGTTCATTTTAATGTTCACTTTTTCTAATGTTTAGAATGATCATCAGTCCGTCTAAGGAACGTGTTGTTGATATTAAAAAGTGTCGAATTAAAGTTTAGTTTTCTATGATTTCATCTCCGTTTAAACGCAATGTTACGTTATTTATGATGCACTATTATGCTTTATTGCAATGTTGTTGGCCGGAGGTTTACTTCTTAATTATTTAATAAAATTTTATAAAAAAAATAATCACCTAAGACTTGTGAATTATCCAGAACAATAGCATTTTTAATACAAATTTTTTCTTTTAAAAAATGTGGCGATTATGTATGTATAACACTAGAAAATCTTTGTATTTAGTCTGTGCAATAAAATACACTATACAAGAAATTTTCTTGAAATACATACATAATTAAAAATTAATATTGGCACAAACAGTTAAGATCATAACTTCAATAGCTATTACATGCAATATTACGAAATGGTACACACGTATTGATAATTTACTCTCCTGCGATTTTCGTCTCACAAGAATTTGAAACAAACTGTTGGTTGGTATCTGCAAGAATTATTGATTTATTGTTGTTGGTGCAAATTATTAACATGAAAATTGAGAACTAATTTATTATGAAAATAAAAGTCCTGGAAATAAAAAACCATATTTTTTTTAGATATTCCAACTACGCAGGCATTTTGGTGAAACTAGACTACAAGTATTTTTAGGTGACAGACTACCACCATATTGTCATGTGACGGTCTATAGAAGAGGCGGAATTCAAGAGACGTCATACATGTTGTTTCTTTTATACGCCAATGGTGTTGTTTTTAGTGAATTTATTTTGCTGATAAAGTAGTTTTAGTTGCTGTAGTTAAATTGAAAAAAAGCTGAATGTGGATATTTTGAAAATATTACAACAGCATTACATACATTTGTTTTGAATACCCAATAAACCAATTTTATTGATTTCTGTCAGCATAATATATGTATCTTAAATTTTAATAATAAACGTCTAAATATCGACAGAATTTTTTTTAACTTTTAACTACTAGTAAATGTAATATCCGATTGAAATATGTATTTTAATATGAACCGAATGTACGCACTTACAGAGGCTACCATAATGAATTGAAATTGGGTTCGAATTGTTTCAAATGAATGGCCTGGTATGCCATGATATTCCCTTTTTAATTTTGTTTTGACGTTGAAGTGGCATACGCTCAATGTTGTTTGGCAACTGTCAAAAGTGCATTGGCCATTCATTTATGTATGAATGTATGCAAATGCGTGAATATTATGGCATTATACAAGAGCAGAAGTACGCCCAAATTAATTCCTCACATACAGCTCTATGTACACAAAAAAAAAACAAACTCGTTTACACAAGTGTTTTCCATTTCGGATTTTTAAGAAACAAAAAAAAAAAAACAGTTTTGTATGTAATAAATATATCAAACTGATTTACATATTTTGATTTTCTTGGTTCCTTTTATCTTAATTACTTCAAGTGGGCTTTTGTTTTCAAGTATGCGTATATACATGTAAACATACATATGTATATGTACATATAAGAGAGAAAAGAATGTGTTTTTTAATTAAAAATACTTTTGAATCGTATTCATAAATAAATGTATGTTTTAAATTACTTTCAGGCTTCTGGTTGGCGCTCCTTTAGATAAAAACTTACAGCCTGGTACAAATCACTCTGGTGCCGTGTATAAATGCCCAATAACCCAACGATTTGATGATTGCGAACAAATTATAACTGATGGAAGGAGATGTAAGTTTTCTATTAAGCTCATTATTTCATTTTCAAATACATTCTTTAGGTTTATAAGAGTTAGAAATGGTAAGAATAGAAAAATTATTTATAGGTAATCGTATAGCATATCTATTTCAAATGCATACATACGTAGCAGCAGAAGAGTTGAAGAGTTAAGTCTTTTGCATCGTAATCGAGATCGAATAGTTTAATTCTTATTCATCCCAAATTTTTTAATCAATTTTACAACTTTTTTTTGTTTAACTTTTTCATTCAATTGATAAATCGCGTAAAAATAGGAAATTATTTTCATTAAATACTTCATATTGATCTACCAACACCAAGGGAATTTCAGATGGATTCAGTTTTCTCCAACCAACTATACAAAGATATATAAAAGAAGATTCATTTTTATCTAACCGTCTGGCTATGGTCAAAGTCGTATCCCTATTCAATTTAGAAACAACCCAAACAAAATATTATATATATGTATATATATATATATAATATATAATATATACATTTAAATAATATATGTATATGTATATACAGTTAAAAAGGGGTGAAGGATTAAATTAAAAAGAAAAACGAAATTAATAAAAATGGTTTGGAATTTTAATTTTTTATTTAAACTTATTTTTTATACATATATTAAACATTGAATAAAATAAAGTGATTTACAAAATAAAACACATACAAATTTTGGTATAACACACCCAAAACTTTCGTATTTAAAAAAAAAAAATCAGCAAATCAGTCAATTAATACTAGACTTTTATAAATATACATGTATTTGTTTAATATTAATAAAAGTATGTAGTCGTAAATAATATTATTTGTTCTCTAAATAAAAACAACAGTAGACAAAATTATATTTTTATATTTATTAATTATCCAAACGTTTTATTATTAACTTAATTTTTATTTATATTTTTCATTTGCTATAGTTGTACGTTTCTATGAGAAATATGTAAAAATATTAAAATATTTATAATCTATGTAAGTTTAGCAACAGTGACTAAATTTCCAAACCAATTAAACCAAGTCTAAATAGTATTTTTTATTAGACACATGTTTCTTAAAAAAAAGCGTGTAAATAATATCAGCGGAATTATGTATTTTATTAGTGTTTAATCCTTGATATATTAAAGTATTTAAAGTGAATTTTAGCAAAATCTAATCAATATTCTAAAATACTAAACAATTTTTAATTGGCTGTAATCAAATTAGAACAATAATTAAAAAAAAAAAGTTAATGCTTAAATTTTGCTAAAATATTTGCGATTTTATTTAATGTTTTTTTTATTGTACTTGAAAAATTTTAAATTCATGTTGATTTTATTTTCTTTTTTTTTTTTCTTTTCGGTTTCCTTAATTTTGTATTTTATATTAATTTTTTTTTTATGAAAACTTCTACCTACAAATAAAAAAACGAATACTTGGTACTTATTGGATCTCTTAATTACAACCAAACTGCTACAAATTAACTAAAATTGCCAAATATAATACAAAAACAATCGTTTTAATTACAAACAAAAAAAATGTGCTCTAAAAATTTTTTTAAACATTTCGTAGCGCCTGAAGGAGTCTATGAACCTAGTAAGTGGTATGGGTGCTTTATTTGTTTTTTTTTTCATAATTAACTCTGTTTGATTTTTATTACTAAATTCAGTTTTTTTTTTACTTTTCAATCCTTTTGTACATAAAACATATTTTTTTATATAATTTTGCTACTCGTCATAAACTAATTTTTATATTGAGCATGATGATTCATAAAAGCTAATAATTGTTAACAAAAAGTATTTTTAAAACTTTTATTGAGTATGTAGTGGCTTTTTATCTTATAATTTTATATATTTGTAATTTATTTTTTGTGACTAAATTTCTTATAAATAACAAAATAATGTAAGATAAGACATGCATATGAATATTTTCGTATAAATATGGACAAGAAGAAGTTGTACATACATTTTGTACATATAATTAATATTTTGTTTGTTTTTATTCTTCATTTTTTTTTATTTATTTATTTATTTTTAAGAGCATTTTGATTCGTCACATTATAGTGGAATGATGCCAAATTCCAACATTTTAACTCACTGCAATTATAAATATACAAGTAGTCCACATTTCTGCTCTGATTCCTAAACACCAACTCTTTAATATATGTATATGTGTATACATACATATATTTATTATGTACATATTGTATATTGTAAAAATTCATAAAATAATTTCTTATAAAATTTAAGAGTACGGAGACATATATGGGGGACGTATACATACATATGTAATAAAAATAGGTTTTTTGAATGTAGAATTTCATAGATTTTCATAAAAAAAATCGTCTGTAACAGATTTGAATAATATACATATGTAGTTATTTATAATTTTACGAGCACTTACATATTTAGTTTCACTATTTCTAAAAACAATATTTTGTATTTGCAGTATAGGAGTCACATTATTTTGAGAAACACTGTCTTATATGAAGCCAAAATAAACAATAACAATGAATAGAGTTAATAAATTTTCAATTTAAACGCGAACACAACAAGAACACAAAAAAAGGAAAGCGAAACTTCTCGCCAAAAAAATGGCAAAAGAAAATGAAACAAAATTAATATCAACTATGCATACCCATCTTCAGTTTTCAGTTTAAATATTTTGAGTTGGTTTTTTTTACTTTACTCTATGCTATGTGCACAAATAACAAATAATAAATATGAGCAAAAATGCAATTCAACAGTTGTCGCTTCTGGGTTTGTATTAAAAAAAAAAAACACAAAAACTACAGATCATATTGTACGTCATGAGTTACACTTAGAAAAATTGATGTTATTTTGAGGGATACGTATGTACATATTGCAGGATAATTTCTTGATTTTACTTACATATGATTTCAAAATAAAGTGTTATACTAATTTCTAAAGAATTCAGATTGTTCTTATCTAACGGTAATATTTAGAACAAACAATTTGAAACGCCTGCAGCAAAGTAATCTAATTGAAATAAAGTGTTACAGTAATATTCACTACTAAATTTGGAAAATAATTTTTTTTTTTTTTTGTATTTACTATTTTTAAGGAAAGTGTTAAAACTTGTTTATTCTCTTTTACAGGTATGGGGAAAATGATATGATACTAAATTTTTAAATTGTTATATGCAGGAGCACATAATTAAATTATAAACAATTTTGCGATTGCAAATTTAATATACCAATATAGTTATGACTACGACTCTAAAATGATAGAATTTTACAAATTTAAATTTTTTTAAGTATTATAAAATAATACTTATAAATCATAATGGAAGCTAATAAAGTATCTTTCATTATGTATTAACAAAGAGTGTGTGAGATATCATCGACATTTCTTATGTCATTATGTGTGGAATGTAATATCGTTCAAATATATGTCATGGCTTCTTTAGGTGGAGTGCATTCGAATTGGCCAATTTCCAATTTGAGGACTGGGTCAAATCACACGATCTCGTATCATCTCCAAGCCCATAAAAAGCTCGTATAGAATATCCTTGAGTATCCTGTACGGCAGGTAGTGCCGTCCTGTTAAAACCACATGTGTTTGGTATCTAGATCATCCAACTCAGACCAAAAGAAGTTGGTAACTATCGACCTATAGTGCTTGCCGTTGACAAAGATGTCTTGGCTAACGCCGTTCTCAAAGAAATATTGACCGATCCACATCACTCATCAAAATAGATATGGGAAAGTATATACAGACGAATCTAGGAATATAAAAATAAATATAAAAAAAAAAACAAATTGCCATAAAAGAGCATCATAACAACAATATTATATCAATAGAGAGTAACGTATTAATATTTTGTTCACTCTGTTGGTCGTATACGCAATAATGCTCCTTCAAGTTATTGGATTGTTATTTTAAACCCCTTCTGTTGTATTTTCTTTTGCTTTAATGAAAAAACTATACCAGAAATAATTTTAATGTTGAATATCGGCTAAATATATTGCAACACAATTACAAGTTTTATTATAATTATTACGAGCAGATATATAAAAGTTTTATAGTAAGCTTAGCATAAGAGATACGAGTTAATTGGTAGGAATCGAACCGACCACCCCTACAATATGTTAATGCTTAAGTACCTTTACAATGTTGAACGGGATAATGAGTACAATGATCAACTGAGTTACACTAGTTTAAATTTATTCTATCGCATAACGTGTACAACTTCGTATATGGGAATCGAATAATACTAATTCAATATTATTGCCTAACAATTAAACATAAAAATCAATTCTATTGTATTATTCATGACCTTTATTTTTGTTGTTAATTTTATAAATCATATACAATGTACTTCAACGATTTCGATCATTTTCGATTTGTTTGTAATAGACATGTGTTAATACATTAAATACTTAGAATGGAAATTAACATTTACATGATAAATATAATGGAACCATTACTAATGTGTTTACAATTTAAATTCATTCTTGTTCATCTTTAGTGAGGAAAAAAAAACAGAAGTAGTGAATGATATAACTTTTTGTTTTAAATTTTTATAATACAATCTAAACAATAATTTTAAAAACTTTTGCACATAGGACATTTTTCAATGTTTTTCCTTTTGTAGATATGTTTGTGAAGTTGATAAACGAACGGTAGTGACAGTTAACACTGTCTATAATGTTTGTATATATACATACATGTAAGTATTTGCAATGAAAACCCGTACATTTACAATATACACATACATAAATATTTTGCTATCTAAGCACTTAATTTGTTATGCAAAATAAATTCAACAACAACAAGAACAATAACAACGATCACTAGAAGTATTATTACAGTCCACACTAATGGCATACATTTTAAAATAAATACATATATAAATCTGTTCTTCAAGTTCTTCAAGTTTGGACTTACATTTGAAATATAAATTAAACACGTGTAATGATTGGCTAATTGAGGCGATTTTTTATACAATTTTAGCTCAATCTCTACAAATCCATGTTTCTGGCTCTACCTCTGGTATATTTTAACACATCATTGTCCACAGACTTTTAATCTTGTGATCAGGTTAGGTTAGGTTAGGTCAGAGTAGTAGCCTTGATGCCAAAAGCTTACTTGGGCACGCATAACGACTCGTTGTGACGTCACAGGTGCACGCAGTCTCTATACTGACCAAGTTCTCCAAATCAGGGGACAAGAAATTGGTCAGCGCAAGGGCTGCACTAATCTTGTGATGATAGCAGCTAAATTGATTCCGAATTTTGTGAAATTATTTTTGGCAATAAATTGTAAATAATTGCGATGGGTGCGTGACGAATCGTCAATGAAAAAATACATACCTGTTATGGCATCTCATTTGGGAAACTCATTTCCAGCTTCAATTTATAATCCGTGTTACTGTTATGTTGACTTATTTTTTATATCTTGCGTTTCAATTCGGTTCTCGCTTAAATTCTTCCATTAAAAATATTATAACGACGAAAAACATCCTTAAGATTTTTCTTGTGAAGGTTAATTAGTGAAATTTAACTAATTTCAGTAAATTGTCCAGATGGCTAATCAACTACCCGCGAAGCATAGTATATATTATATACAGAAATGTTTCTGAAAAAATTAAGAAATTTGCAGAATTAAAGATACTTGTACGGGCACGCCTAAGATCAAAGACGATAATGAAGGACTCATTTGTTATATTTAGGAACTTATTGTAAATGTAATGGGGCTTCATTTACGTAAATATAAAGTTTTGTTAGCAGATTATGATAGTGTATACATATAACTCAAATTGAGTCGTAATTCTTGCGACTACAGATATTGAAATATATAAATATTGTGAACAATTGCATGTTCAACCTTCATAAGCAGTTAGAATGCATACGAATGAAAGAACGCACAAAATCCGATAAGCGAATAAAATTGAAAAAATTAAAAACGAATACTTCAGAGAAAAGAAACAAATAAAATAATACTTTGAAAATCATGTAATTTCGTTTAAATAACATCGACGTGATCAGGCAAAAGCTCTAAAGTTCAAAAGTCTGTCTGCCCAGCATTGGCATTGAACAAAACGCAACAGACATTTAGATTTGAACAAAAACAAAAAATGAGGAAAAAGGGACCTACAAACAATTATAAGATACAAAATTTATAACAAAATAAGTGTGGTATTCAGAGCGAAGTTGTTATTTATACGCGTCCACGCTGTTCTTAATATTTGTGACTCTTTATACATACATATGTATGTGTGTTCTCTCGTGTGCTTTAGCTCTGGGTGTCATCTTTCATGGAATTGTTTGGTTAATATGTTAAACGGAAAAAAAATTTTATTTTACTGCATGGGTTGGGTTATATTTATTATATTTTATATGTTTATGAATTTCCAAGTGCCTCTTATAATATAATGGGTACATTTTAATATCACATTTTTGCTTATACATAGTTACTCTGTCAGTAATCAGAACACGTTTTTTGAAATGAAATACTTTTAATGGAAATTCACATATTTCCACACTTTTAGCACGCATAATTTTCAAAGAAAATTCTGAAGAAACATTTTTAAAATTTTAAAACTGCCTTAATTGTAACATAAGTTTTATATTTGGGGTATATTGAAATCTTTGTCAGTGTTCGAAATTGTGATATTGTATTTGGTAAGGTAGCGCTTTATCATAGCTATGTATATAAATTTTAAGATCAACTTGTAAAGCCGTGCATTATATGTAAATGGTGTTTGAATTAAATTGAGTTTCTATCTGCAAGCCAAGTTAGATGCACGCTTTTTGTTCATTAATATTTCTAATGTACATCCAAAGTATTTTTTTTTTTTCGTCGAGGTAGAAAATCCTTTCGAATAATCGGATTTCATCATATATGTGATTATTTTAAACGGGTCTGCGTTACTTAAGACATTGCAAGCATTGAATTTTTAAATATTGAAAGTGATGGATACAACAAATTGTGCAATTGTTAAAGGTTGTTCAATTTAATATTTAAATGAAACTATGAAAAGGTTTTAAATTTTTCATTTCACTTTCACTGCAATCCATTAACAATTTTTGTGTGATATCAAATATAATGAAGTCGGCCAATTACTCAAAACGGTGAACTTCTCAGAAATATGAAAAATTTGTTTTTATTTTGGGAAAAACTCTTAATAAATGGTTCCTTATCATGAGAAACAAAAAATAATCGATAAACTAGCTTACCTTCAAAGCAATTCGCCAAAATTAAAAAAGAGTAATAGTGATACTAAGAAGTCGCCGTAGTCTAGTAGGTAGTGTGTTGGCTTATTAGACGTAAAGCCCATTTCGTGTCCCAGGTCAGACATCAAAATGAAATATCAAAAAAAAAAAATATTTCTTCGGCGACTTCCTCTCAGCAGGTTCTGGCAAAAACTCTGAGAGTAAATAAACCTGCCATGATGTTTTAAATATTTTTATTTAATTTAAATTAAACAAATCAATATTATTACACATTCACCCTTTAAGACTATTTAAAAATGGCGGCGGCGATTGAATTATATATATGCCTCAAATTAAAATTAACCCTCTTTCAACGACTCTTTAATCTAAGCTGAATGTGATCGGTCAAAATGCGATAAGAGTATTAAGAAATTTTTCTCAAAAAGCAGTGTTGAAGACGGCCAAACCAAAAACTTACCAAGAAAGAATGTCCAATTTTTTTCTACAAAAGTGATTAGACATTCTAAATTACAAAAAATGTTTATTTGTTTATATTAAAAATCAATGAAATATTCGTTTTGTAATACCTGTTAAATATTCTCTATTAATTGTCATTTTTAATTATCATGAATAGGAGTGTTATTTTTTAAAATTTTAGTACATAACCATTAGTTTAGGTATAATCAATTTATAAAATCTATTTTTAAAAATCTTCCAGTCAAATATAATTTAAACTAAATTTTTATTAATTTGTTTTTAATTGAATATAAAAATGAAATTCCTAACACATGCTAACGCTGGAATGTTTACTAACTTACTAGTGTACATTTTTTTTGTTCTTCAATGCTTGTAGTTATATATAATTGTCACACTGTTGGTTAAGCAATTTTCCATGCTTTTAACCTAAATAAACAAATGCTTAAAAGCATACTTACTGATATAAATGGACATAAATATCTATATATTTTATACCAACATATACGCATGTACTTATACACATGCTCGTATATGCTATATAGTATATGTATTATAAATTTTTTACATTTTCGCTTTTTTAAACAGCAGGTCATCGTTACCATTATAAGAATGAGATTTTTTGGTTTTTATTGTTCTTAATATTAAGAAATTTGTTCTTCTTTTATTCTTAGCATTTCATTAAAGAATTTCTCTTTTAGTTTCGTATTTTTATAATTTAGCTTTAACTCTGTATGATGGGAAAGAAACAGTTTATTTTAAAAACATCAAACTTTCTTTCAATAATATTAATGTGTTCAAAAGACGCAAAAAATTACATATGTCAAGTATACAATAATAGTTATCTTCATTTAATTTAATTATTGTAGGAAGTATTAATTTGAATATAAAGTAGTGTTCACTGAGAATAAAACGGGTTAAACGAAGAATTAAAATTTATGAAAAGACATTTTCATAATTACTAATATGTACAGTGAAACATTTTTAACATTTTGAATTTCCATTGGAAATTCTCGAAAGCTTTAAAAACAATTGAAATTAGGAAAATTGTAAAACATACAGCAATAACAAATCAATATTTGTATCACGTGGACTGCTATTTATGTATGAAAAGTACACAAATATCTGAAGTATTATGTTATGATTGTAGAACATGACATTTTTAAATATTACAATTTAAATTGTTCAGAAACTATTGTATATGACAATTAAAACAAAAACATTAGAATCTATTCTATTCTATTCTTTATGTTTTATAAATTTACAAATAGGAAGCATTATTGATTTGAAGTTAAAATATGAGATTTTAGCAATATATGTACATTTGATTAACATTATTTATTAACAAGACTTTACACATGCACAATCTATTTGTTTTGTAAAAAGATTGTTATTAATTACATACAATAATTTTCATTTTTTATACTGACCTACACATATTTTCTACTTGTTTATGATGCATATTCTACATTTAATCGGATTATATAGGAAATGAAAATATATTTCAAATTTAAGAATATTTTACGAATTTTAAAATAATCACCAACACTAAAAAAATATCACACACACTCATATATACAATATACACGTACATACATACTTACAGCCTAGTAAAAGATTAAAATAAATTAATAAAAGAAACAAAAACCATCAAGAAAATGTCTTGCTATTTATTACTTATTGTCTGGTACAATAAATATATGATTTACACACACACACAAAAAAAATCTTTTTTCATATTTTTTAACAATTTTATTTATTTATTTTATTTTATTTTATTTTATTTTTTTTTTTTTGTTTTTCATCAATGTTGTGTAAATGTATTCTGTTCGATGTAATTATTTTCATTATTTTTTTTTATGATTAATTTTCATTGTAATTATCACTGTTGAATTTTATTCAAATATTTTATTAAAAATGTTATTTATTTATCCTCTTGTGTGCAGCATATGATAGCGACGACGCTGAAGAATTGACAAAACCTTCTGACGATGAAATAAAAGAAGACCAATGGTTAGGTGTCACAGTACGAAGTCAGGGTTTAGGTGGCAAAGTAAGTTTTTCTTTATTATTGCAATGAATTTACATTATTTTACATACCCATACAACAAACTATACTCTTACATGTCCGTTAGTAACTTTGACGCATAAACAATTATGTAGTTTGTCTTTCGTAATGATAAATCACTCGCCATTCTTATGTGGATTTTCGTACATATTTAAATATTTTTATTTTATATTCTTGTCATTATCAGGTTCTGGTTTGCGCCCATCGCTATATAACAAAAGTGCGCGAAAATCGTTATGGTCAGGGCCTGTGTTACGTTTTAACTAACGAGTTGGGTTATGACGAAGTCTACGAGCCATGTAAAGGCCGCACTGTACAAAGGTTTGTAGTTTATTTATGCATTGTCTTCTTTCAGAAATGATAAGAATGTTTCACATTGTCTAATAATTAATAAAAATCACACTTAATTTAGGAAATATTTGCATTAGTATGTCATCCATAGTCGAAGATATACACTTTTTGCAACTAAGTTTATAATTTAAAGATCTCTGCTAATAATAAGTTGAACATGTGATAATTTTCGGTAGTTTCGCTGTAGGTGTGATTCAAAGAAATGTAATACGTGAAATCGATTAATTCTCAATAAATTAGAAGGCAACTCAATATATTTTAGTTTTGGTTGAATTAAAAGTAACAAAACCCGATATTTTTAGAAAATGCTATTTTGATATAACATTGTACATACATATAAAGGTTTAATTTCGTTTCAATAACTAAATAAAATTTATAATTTTACACACGTTCTTTATTATAGAGGGTCAACAATTCGGAGATAATAAATGATATCTTGCAAATGCCGACCTCATGTGCGTTGACACACTTTTGGTTGGTAAAGTTTTGTCTCCATTCGTAAAGATTCCTCTACGCATTGGCGTATATTTTTCAAATATTTTAATTTCGTATGCGGTGTTTTGAGTAAAACCATAAAGTTTTCAATAATTTATTATTTTATAGGGTTGCCGACTTTGGTAATATTCGGTTGTCTTCACTTCTTTGACTCAGCTTTACCTAGTAACTTACTTAATTGGTTATTACAGCTCTCTAATCAGGATTAAAACTCAGCTTCTCACATTACACAGGTTGTGTGTGTTAATTACCTTAATTAGATACTGTAATGCAGTAGGTATGAGTAATTTAAGATAAATTATAAGGAAATAGCTTTGAAATGTGATATGTAGTTAAGAAAGTTGTAATAAATATTTCTGAAAATACAAAAAAAAAAATGAAATGTATTGATTTTGATTTTTCGGGTACATCTCTATGTACTTCCATATGTACGTACGTACATATTGATTTTGATTTTTCGGGTACATCTCTATGTACTTCCATATGTACGTACGTACATACGTGTTATCTTTATATGGACGATAACAACTGAACTATGTTTAAATATTTCGTTTCAGAGCACATGAAGATTATGGATTTTGTCAGGTTGGTACTTCGGGTGCTTTGCTGGATGACAACACTATGGTCTTAGGTACGCCAGGTCCCTTTACATGGCGAGGAACTGTGTTTGTAACAGAAATCGGTGGTGAATATTTGGAACGTGATAAAAACATGTATTATGGTGATCATTCGGATACTTCGTCACCAGTTGATAAATACAGTTATTTGGGCATGGCAGTAACGGGAGGTCGTTACTTTGGTGATCGCATGTCATATGCCGCTGGAGCTCCACGATCAAATGGTCACGGCCAAGTAATTATATTCGATAAGGATAATAGAAATCCTATACCAGTTCATATGATTATCGAAGGTGAACAGTTTGCTTCAAGTTTTGGCTATGAGTTGACAACAGCCGATGTCAATGGCGACAAGAAACCCGATCTAATAGTGGCAGCGCCTTTTTACTTTAATAAGAGTGAAGGCGGTGCTGTTTATGTGTACCAGAATGCAAAAGATAGTCTTCCGTACAAGCCCACTCTAAAGTTGACTGGCTCGTTCGAGAGCAGATTTGGTCTAGCTTTGGCAAACATAGGTGATATTAACAAAGATAATTGCGAGGATTTGGCAATTGGAGCACCTTATGAAGATGACGGCGTTGTGTATATTTATTTAGGCAGTAAAAGTGGTCTCAATAGCAAACCATCTCAACGTATACAGTCGTCTGATTTGGGTTTATTGCCAAATAGGCGCATTAAAACATTTGGCAGTTCAATAACAGGTGGAACAGACTTGGATGGAAATTCATATCTCGACGTGGTAATTGGCGCATACAATTCGTCAGCAGTGGTCGTCTTACTCTCTCGACCTATTATTAGTATTCAAACCAAATGGAGCAGCAATGAAATGAAAAATATAGATCCAACAAACCCTGGCTGTATCACAGATGCTTTTACTAATTTAACATGTTTTACTTTTGAAGCATGTTGTTCGATTGATCCCTACGAGGGAGCTTCTGCCAATAAGGATCTCAAGTTGATGTACACGGTTGAAGCCGAGACGTTTGCGCCCAATAAGAAATTTTCTCGTGTCTTCTTTGACCGTGATAACAAAAGAAGTAACGTCATCAAACGTGAAGTTACAGTACGAACCGATGGTCGCCTATCGTGTCAAAGAGTTACGGGCTACATCAAAGAAAACACTCGCGACATTCAAAGTCCACTTAAGTTTAAACTAAACTATACATTGGTGGAATCAAAACTGCCCGACTCGGCTTTAAAATCCTTAAACCCCATACTCGATCAAACACAGGCCAACATTGAATTTGAAGGGACGTTCCAAAAGGATTGCGGTGAAGATGATATCTGTGAAAGCAATCTACAGCTTAATGCTGAAATAGACTTGAACATGGAGAGTAAGTTTCTTTTGAGCTATTTTGACTGAAAAAATTAATTGAAATTGAATTGAATTTATTTCCAGACGAGAACTATGCGTTGATCCTTGGAGAACAAGAGGAAATTCGCGTTAACATTAATGTTTCGAATTCAGCTGATTCCGCTTACGAAACTCAAGTATTTATAGTGCACCAGAAGAGTGTTTCATATATAGCAGCTTTGAAGACAGTAGGTTTAAACATTGGTATTCATTGGAATCAATTGATATACTATTATGTATATTGTTTTGTTTTTATTGTTTAGAGTACAGCCATTTGTAATCCTTATAATGAAACAGTTGTCGCTTGTAGTCTCGGTAATCCAATGCGTCGTGGTACTGCAGCTCAAGTATCCATACGATTTGACCCCAGTGGGTTGGAATTAGATGAGCAGCAATTAAACTTCAATATTTTTGCGAATACGACTTCAAAACTCATTGGTGAACGTAAGCCAGAAGCGAAATTGAATGTAAATGTAATAAAGAGGGCTGAGCTAAGTATACAAGGTTGGGCAAGACCTGAACAAAGTTTCTATAGTGGAGAAGTAAAACTCGATAATTCGATTATGCAAATGGAAGATGTTGGTTCACAATTAATACATACATATCAGGTGAGAGGTTTGTTTGTTAAAAACTTGTAGTCTGACTTATCGCATAATTATACATTTAGATATATAACGAAGGTCCATGGAAGGCACCGAAAGTTCAACTGACTATTTACTGGCCATACCAGCTGTACAGTGAGAAAGATAAACGCGATAAATGGCTGTTATACTTAGAAGAAATGCCAATTATTGAAAATGTTCGACAAGGAGAATGTTTTGTACCAGCCGAATATATCAATCCTCTAAAGCTCGCTACAAAATCAAAATCGAACCTAATCGTTGATGATCTCCTTTTGGGACCCGCTCCATATATGATGAGGCCAATGAATAAAACTCACTTCAACCATCGGACATATATGGAAAAATCAACATATAGCAAACAGGTCAATAGCGAGGAAACTGCGATTTTAAATCGGCTGCGAAGAGACACCTTAACTAGAATCATTCGCCCCGAAAGATTCATGGACATTCGGGATCATAAAAATAAAAAACGTGAAATAGTCGAGATGGATTGTAACAAGGCGACAGCAAATTGTATTAAAATACAGTGCGAAATTTACAACATGCTACCGGAAACGGAAGTGTATGTTTACGTTAAAGCCAGACTGTGGAATTCCACCTTAGTCTCCGAACATCCAAGAGCAGATGCCGTACGAATAATATCAACAGCTCAAGTACAAATTCCTTTGGAATTTCGAGTAGAACAAACGCAAACTGCTGAACCGCTATTGGTGCGTTAAAGAAATGAATTATTTTTTTTTTTTTTGCTTTTGTGATAACTTAATGAATTTCATAAAATTTATTACAGGTCGAAACAAGAGCATATCCAGAATTAATAGACCAACAGCTGGATACATCGCTTCCTTTATGGATAATTATTTTAGCCATTATAGGAGGACTGTTGGTTTTGGCCTTATTTACATATGCCATGTGGAAATGTGGATTCTTTAAGAGAAGAAGACCTGATCCAACATTAAGTGGCAACTTAGAGAAGATGAATGAAGAAAAGCCCTTTTTAAATTCTAAAAATAATCAACGTGTTTTCTAACAACAAGGGACAGTTGGGTGGGATCTTATAGAACAACAAAACCAACACTCAACGCCTAAGCCACCCAAAAAATGCTTTGGCAAACCTACTACTGCTAGTGATACCTATGATTTTGATAATACTGTTAATCAAAATAACAACAACAACATCAACACAAATAACAACAACTATAATGTTTGTAATACAAACAATGTTGGTGAAGCCCGCGTTATAGATTGGGGTGCTTTGCACTAAATAATTCTCAATAATTAGATATACTTACTACACCTATGAGAAGAAGTAACACAAAATCATTCATTTCAGTGCCATTTTTATATAAAGGTTTTTTACTTAATATTTCAATTATAATAATGTAATAATGCATATAAAGAATGCATATAAGAATGTAGAATGTATGCATATAAAGAAATATCGATTTTTTTAAGTTAGTCAAAATGACTGTTTTGTAATTATTATATGTATGTAATTGTAGTTTAAACGTAAATTAAAAATTATATATTTATACAACGGCATCTGAACTCTTTAAATTAAGAAAAAAAAAATGTAGTGTATTAAAGTATTCTCTTAGTCCCCAAGTGTTAGCCACATTAGGTATACATACATACATATAAACAAATCCATTTTCATAGTATTGGCTTCACAAACTATTTTCATCAAAATGCTTTAATAAGCAAAGTTAACTCTTGTACATTTTTATCATAATGAACATAAAGCTTATTATATTTTTAAATTAAAAACCATTCTCGTAAAACTTATCCTGCCTAATAAGAATTTCAGTGTTAATGAAGTTCATTTCGAATAGAAACAATTAAGAATTTTAATTAAGTCTGTTTATTAATTATTGAGAATCAAAATCAATGAAAAATCAAAAGGTCTTATGCAATTAATACAAACTGTTTTAGCGTTATTTGACACAAAACTTTAAATACGGAACAAATTATATTTACGCTCTAAGTGAACGATTTGAGCATGCTTTGTCAAATCGAATCAAACTGAAAGAAGTGATTAAAAATAAAACAAATTCAAGAGAACAGGACTATATTTTTATCTGAATTATTTATATGCATAGTTGTTATTGTAAATGTTAATTTCGTTTGAAAGGCTTTTTGTAAATAGTAGTTTTAAGTGTTAATTTTTAAGGTTCTATCTTTTTAACTAGTAATTTATTTCAAATGATTAATAAGCTTTCTTTATAGAGGGCCGTCTTATGTGTTGCTGTGTCAACAATTTACTTTTATTAACTCAATAAGTTTTATTGTAAATTATTAGATTGTTTAAGCACTGATTCAGTTGTAATATAGAACAAATAAAAATTTGTATTTTATTTCTGACATGGTAAAAACAAAAAAATATATGTATGTTCAAATAAATTTATTTAACAAACACCTACTGCTGAAGTTTCAATATATGTATGTATGTAAAATAAAATGGTAATATTTTGAGATAGATTCTAAAACAGATACCATCGCTGCCGATTGAATACAGGAATCGAAGATCAGAATGTAAAATAACAAAGCCTAAAATTAATTAAATCGCGATTCTAGAATTTTAGTTGAATTAAACCTGGTTTCAAATAATGTAGCAATTACATGCTTAGCCATATTTGTGTAACCAACTAAAATTTATATTATTTTTCTCTAATTTATGTTAGAAAATTTTCCCAAATTTTGCGCGAATTTGTCTCGTTTGTACATAATTAAAATAATCGTTTATTCGGGTTCTTTAAATCAGTGAATGCTGACAAAACACATAAACTTTTTTCCATTGAATTCCACGAGTACATTTTAAACGAAGACTTTTTTGTTAAAAAAGTAATTTAAAGTAAATATGTATATACATAACTATATATATTTTTATTAGGAATAAAAAATTAAAAATAAAGGATGCCTAACGACAGACGTGATTTGCATCTTCAAGTAAACACAATGGACGCCTATAAACGTTATTTACGTGAACGTCTTAATATTCTATCATACATTTTTTTTTGGAATTTTATATTCATATTTTGCAATACTACGTGTACTAGTTTTCCAAGTTTATCGAATGAGACCAGTTTTCGGAAATACTTTAAATTACTCATTTTTATTATGGGGCTAAACCTATATTGGGTTTGATCGATTGTACGTTTTTTTTTACTGCCCAACAACCACAAATTATTTTGTACAATAAAATAGATAATATAGTATAATTATTAAAAGGATAAGTAAACGTGCTTGTTATGTTAAAAAAAATTAAGAATAGTAATTAAAGTAATTAAAATAAATGAATGAAATCCTTTTTCGAAAGTATACTACTCAAGTTTAGTGAATGAATAACTCATTTTTGGGGAGTGAGAATAAAAGATTGCTTGGTAATCGTAAACTTAAGTACGTATTGAACTTTAGTTTTAGCAATATATAAATTTATTGATGTTTTGTGTACAAATAACGTCTAGAAGGAGTTAAGTTAATGCACCTGCAGTGGATACAACTTAAAGAAAGAGGTTGATATAATTTATATCATTTAGATACTATCATTTATAAATTAACTTAAAAAATTACAAAACAATATGTATTTCTGTAGAGAACAATATAAATGTTAATTTTAAATTTATTTTTTCGTTCTGGGAATTCGGGAGAGATATTGTAGAATAAGACAACGAAATGAAGTTGTATACAACTGTATTTATATTCTTATAGGTTTCATCTTATACATGTTTAGTGTAGGGCCATAAACACTATTTTGTAATACAAAATGTTTAAGAATAATGTTTTTACAAGCATCTATAAATAATCCTCCCATACGTCACATTAGTAAAGACTTTCAGCGTTTGAGGAACGAGGTTTCTTAAGTTTTTCCATATTCTTAATAACAATATCGTGAAGAGATGAATAACGATTTCGGACCTCGCATACTACCAACCACAGACTCAAATATTCCTTTTCATCCAATTCAATTACAGCACGTCTATAGTCATCAATGTGAGGGTATTTGGCCACTTTTGATACGACTTTAGCTCTGGACAGAAAATAGCGGGATATCTGATCGAAAAATGCTGCAGCTTCCGACTCTACTGTTTGAATTTCGGCCAGTGTATCTTCCTGAATAGAAACTCCAAAGTTGTTACCATCCTCAATCTTAGGGATCATAAATGAAATCCACATCTTAAGAAGATTTGCTAAAATAAAACAATATCGATCGTCATAAACAATTGTAGGTTACAAAAATGTTTCGCTTACAATCCTCAACTAGTTTCCGTATGATGGGTTTGACGATTTTTATCATTTCGCAAAGGGGCTCATTACATGGAACGCTACCACTTGGCAAATACATGACTTTAGTGCCGGAAATTAACGGATTGTCGGTACGTGGCCTTTTGGCCGCTGGTTCGTCAGCATCACCACCATCTCCAGCAGTAGCTGCATTGTTTACATTGGCGCCATTATTATTCACCACAATTGGATCTGGTATTGGAATGTTTAAGTCTTGGTGAACTTCTGTAAAATTACGTTCACTGAACATGGGAGTATCCAACAACTCATTTAGCTCAACAATCTTTTCGGGGAAGCCCTGAATGATTAATTGCTCCGCCTTTTTAATTAGCGAATCTTTATATTCTTGGACCTGAAAGTAAACACAGAATAATTTTAATAATTCCAACCAAACAAACTGTGACACCTTCCGTACATACTTTGGCAATTGTATCACTCGGCATTTTTGCACTGCGTTCTTTACTGTTTTCTTTTCTTCTTCGACTGTTCGTTCGTTGTGTAGAAACAATCTCGTATTGTTTTTTGGTCTTTAATTAATAAACGGGTGTTTTTTACACTGAGTTTTTAAACTAATTGGAGAAAAAAAACAACTTTGATATATAAATTATGTCTGTTCTTTCAAAATTTTTCTTTCTTATTGTAAAAAGTTCTTTAAAAAAAAATCCGCTTTTTCCGTTCAGATGGAAGCGTGCTTGCAACTATTTTGACAGCAGAATTAGTGAACGTCACTGTCGGCATTGCCATAATGATAAAGCACACTGAATATTGCCAGATTGTTAAAATAATAAAACACGAAAAAAGAAAATGCGAATTTTTTTCAAAACCACAGCAAACAAAAAACACTGTGTATTTTAGAACTTTCTGCTTTTATATGTATGTAAATAGGGTGCTTCAAATAAATTTTAAATCCTATTGCAAGCAAGTAACCGATTTAAGTAAGCAAAATTTTTTCCATTGCACCCAAATTATGTTTAATATATTAGGGTGGCTCTTAGTTACATGGGATTTTTTGTGTGGTAAAGTTTCTTGCCTCAAAGTTCAAAAATATTAAAATTATAAAAAAATGTTTGTACAAGGAAGATGTTTCCAGTAAAGTTTTAAACAAATTTTTTCTTTACTACAATGTTTACAACAATTTACATATTCACATAAGTATGTACGTAGCTGTACATTTTAACGTTGCATTACAGCTTAACGCTTAAAATTATATAATAAATAACAATTCTTTCTTTTCTAGCAGCACGAGAAAAAATGGGATAGAGTTGAAAAAAAACCTGCGACATTAGTACTTTAAAAGTTATGTGTTTGCATTGGGAAGGCTAGTTACTAATAGCATTGACTGGAAGCAGAAAAGTGATAAGGTTGCCAATTATTATATCTAGAGGGCGCATCGAGAAATTCATTCAAGTTACAAATTTGGAAAGTCAAACTAACAAGCTTCAGCTGTGTATAATCCTATTCAAGAACGAGATCTTCAAGACAACATTAAGACTTTGGTTTTTAATACAACAGCAGTAAATACTGGCTGTATAAATGGAATGTGTGTTATTATAAAAAATGAGCAAAAGCGGTGGTCTCATTGTCTTCATTTTCGAAAGATTTAAAGATATCTGATCAAATTTAAGCAAATTTTAATTTGAAATTAATCAATCATTCGCGTTATAAGTTTTGCTCAGTCTATGGCCGAAATAAATATACCGGGGAACTCACTTTAGTGTCTTTAGGGTAGCAACTTAGAGAACACAACGAAAGAAACGGAGAAAATGATTGGTGACAAGTAAATATCTTTATATTGACTATATACGCATATAGAAGCTTGGTTTTAGTCTACTCCTGTAATTATGGCGCCCTATAGATTTCATTTTTCTACAACAAATATATAATTTTGTAGCCATTGACAAGGACATTAGTGTATGTCGCACTTCAAGAATTACAAAATCATTTATGGTACCTACCTTACTTCCGAAAATATTGATTATATGATACCATATTCCTCTAAAGAAGAATTGGTCGAAGTCTTGAAAAATGACAGTTGTACAGAAGATAATATATAAAAAGGCCCTCAAAAAGAATTCAAATATTGCAACGATTATGACAAACAATATTGAACAGTTTTGTTTCCAAAGAAATAAAGATGTTTTCTTTTTGACAGGTTAAGCTGATGAAGAATTATAATTCAATCCATACGAAAGATAAACACCAGAAACAGTATGTACTAAATCTCCCATTTGCGTCGATGCGATTGGTGTCTTTTCAATTTGCGTTGCTTTTCTCCCGTCACCATTAACGACGCAAATCGGGGCTTTAGTATAGTCCACAAGTTGTTTACAACTATTGACAAAGGTATTCCGGTTGCCGTAAATGTAAATTAATTAACACGCTTTAATTACTGCAATTAATTTATCGTAATTTCTACGTGTAAAATATATGTACATATATTGCCTGAACATAGTTTTTTTTAATTAAAATATAAACTTTTAAAAAAGATATTTCAATAAAATATATGCTTATAAAATTTTAGATTACAATTCCAATTTAGTTGCTCCATGCCGACTGAGAATTCGCAAGTTGTCAAGAGAAAAAATGCTTAAAACTTTACGGAACCCATGTTCCTCTTACAACATTTTTTTAATACTTTTGAAGTTATGAGGCAGCAAGAACTCACAAAATTTTATGGTTTCCTCTAAGTTTAATCGAGGTTGCGGCACATCGTAATCCCAACCAATTGATCTGAAAATTTGACAGGTTTTTTTTTTTATCAATATTTGCCAAACTGGCGGGTGAGACTGGAAAGAAACTAATTTTTAATTTTAAGGGTCACACTAATGTATACTATATATACATACATATGTACATGTAATATATTTTAAGTTAATCCAATAAAACACTTGAAGAATTAATGTTGCTGTCATTAAAGTCAGCGCCGTCTTTTTCGTTATCCATTACACTTCTTCTTATTTATCTGCTATTGGGTATAATAAAGCGTTCTTTAAGCCATTACAATGACTTTATTGTACATTTTCTCAGAATTTTTTTCTTTATTTGTAATAAAGTTTGTAATAAAGCTTCTTGAGTAATTAAAAAGGACTTGAGTAATCCAAGGAATATTAATTGTAAATTAAAATAATTTGAGCATAAAAATATACAGGATTATATATGTATGTATGTAGTAAATGACAGAAAAAAAATAATGATAACCATGTTTCTATCTGCATATTATACATACATATATAATGTAGATATATATACTTAGATATACATATAATATAGTATATGTATAATGTACATACATATATATAAATACAATGCTTGACAGTAAAATGGAAATTTTATCGAAAAATAACTTGCAAAGTATATATGTACATATGTATATCTACGCAACATAAAAGCTAAATTTTTACATTCAAGAAAAGTTTATGTTAACAACTTAGATAATTATTTTGTAACAAATAGAGTAAATAATTTACTATTAGAGCGAGCAAGAAATTTAACAGTTACATATATGCATGTATGTAAAAATGCGAGTATAATTAGTCTTTTTTTTGCATAATTAAGGCTCCACTCTTAAGCATTCAGAATAAATTATATTTAAAAAAATATTAGATTTCTAATTTATTGCGAGATGGCTAAGGAATGCACGCAATCGATCACTGTTTAAATCCACTCAAAAAATTTAATGAACTTAAGGTTGCGCATTGATAGATAAAGAAACTGAACAGGGAAATGTGTTAAAGTGTTAAATTCCTTTAAAATTCTTTAATTATATTTCAAGTATATTGTATTTTTCTTATTTTATTAAAATTATTTTTTTCCATGTATCCGAAAGTCCGATTTAACTATCAAGTCATTTGTCATCTGCTAAATTGTGTTTTTTTATTTTCCGCAAACGTGTTGTCGCATTAAATTCTTCACAGAAAATTACCAAGCGCGCTATAAGAAGCAAAACTTTAATTTATTAAAATATAAAAAATTCTTAAAAAGTTTTATCTCAATGTACATACAGTACATATATACGTATATATATATATATATACATATATATATATGTATGTATATTTAATAAGAGTATTTAGGAAAATGAAAAAATTGTCGTCCATTATATTTGAGTGTTTTTAATGTTTGTAAATGTTTTCATTTATGGTAATAGCCTTTTAATAAAGATTTGTCAAAGAAAATTAAACGTTTTGTGAAGTATTTTAACGGGCGAGACGTGTCTCTCATTTTAAAAATTCACTTGCTATGAAATTCTTCAGACTTTTAACTTTTCCTTAAATGAATTAGGGCAATTAAATTAGAAAGATTCACTTAATACGCATTCTATCTATAACTGAATAATTTCAATGTAATAAGTTTAGTAAATTGAATATTTTCTTTTATTTTGTAAAAGTTATAATACTTGATATTTAAATATTAATATTATTTAAATTATAAGCGTACTAATTTGAAATAAAGGGATAACAAGTTTCCAACTAATGATCAACGATTACAAACGTTACTCTACCAATAAATTTCATTTGATTTTCCGATTCTGCACTACCTCTCCCTGTACGCAAAATAATTCAAAGTAGTAGTAGAGGCTAAATACAAAATATATGCACGTACGAGTACGAGTATGTATGTATATTCACAATTATTCTAAACTTTCACATATGTATGTATATATACATATGTATGTATATTCAAATGTGTACCCTTGTAAGCATTTTAAATATTTTTGTGAACATATGAAATAAAATTCTTTGCTTAAGTTGTAGGTTTTTTAAACAGGAGCAAAAGAAGCATGTTTTTCGTATTATTTAAAACAAATCTAAAACACCTCACTCTGAATATAAAATGTAGATTTACGTGACAAAAGCAACTCTTTTATGAATTTTTTAAATATTTCTAGTTTCTACACAAAAACAATGAATGAAATAAATTTCATGTGCTTTCCGTCTGTATGTTTGTACAATATGTCCAATATAATTCCATTCTATCATTTTAAAATCTGATCGGGATGTGCAACATACCATATGTTGAACTAAAACTCCTTTCATTTGCCGTTTTATAAAACAAAACGAGTAGTGTGTTATTAATTTTTTTTTTTGTTGTCTCAATCAATAAATACCGCTACATATTGATTGCGAAATGTATTAACTAAACACCCTATATATGTACGTACATATTTATATATATTTCTTTTTTTATATACATATACACATAAGTACATATATATTATACATATGTATGTATGTATACAATGTATTTTTGCAAACCCTTTTATTCCAATATTCACATTTCCCACTTTATGCCTTTTGTATACACATATAAAACGTATTTGTTAAGTAAATTGTTTATTGACATTTCAACATTTTTATTGTTTTCTATAAAATCCCATCGTAAATTCACATTTGGTTTGGCCATTGTTATATAAAACACACAAAAGAATGGAAATAATAAAAAAAAATTCTTAAACTAGAAAATAAATAGCCAAATAAATAAACAGTAATTGTAAATTAAAAATGGTGCCTTTTGTACACCCTCGAATCGAATATGCGCTTATACAGCGCTGTAATAGTATGTAATTACATTCCAATGTTTACAATAGTGAAAACGCATTCTGACACGACCTCTCTACATTGCAAATTTTGTATTATAAATAATGCATTTTGTTTTAATTGTGTCATCTACAAATGATTAGATATTAGGTTTTATTTTAAAATTTTAACTAATTTAAAATTAAAACAGAAAGTCACCTCATTTTTCTTTTCAAAATAGTTATAAAAACAAAAACAATAAAGTAATAATACATTTCCATTAAATTATGTCATAATGTTGTTGAAGAGTTGTTAATATTTTGTAGAGATTCCGTTGTTGTCTAAAACTGATAAATATCGTCAACAAAATGTTGGACATTAGATTTCGGTATATCATACCACGTGGGCTTAATTAATTTTATAAGTTTATTACAATCTGTGCGAAATTTTCCTCTGATTACTGTTTTTACTATATTACACAATTTCTTGATTGAATTTGCATCAGAAGAAAGATCAGGCCAGTCATATGCATTGGTATTGTTATCAGTGCATCGAAGTGTTCAGTTTTAAGACGGTGTACTATGACGCCAGTAATACTGTTGCTTTTTAGGTAATCTGTCTACTATGGTGTTAGGTCAAAATATAGTGTACAAGGCCTATAGAAAGCAACGGATTATTTTGTAATCCTACGAAATTTCATATCAGAATTTTGTCCTTATTATTTTTCACTTCACTGTAAATTATATAACATACATATATGTATAAACAAAAATAAATTTGAAAAATACATGATTTAATTAGTTAATAAACCAACATCAGAGATATTGAATAAAATGATGGAAACATTTCCGATAAATACTTACAACTTCTTCAATTTTAACAAATTTCACAACAAACGTATTTGGTGCAATACATTAACACTTTATGGGTAGAGAGTGTGTTGTTTATGATGTCTATTTTGATTGCTAAAATACATCTAAGATTAAATTAATATTATATTACAATTCATGATTTTTATAGCAGCATTTTATTCCCATTTGTGATGACGGCATTTACATTGTTTTTGCTTATATATAGCTATAAAGTAAGCTCAACTCTTACTTCCTGTTAGTGTCAAACGAAGAAACATTTCTAAACAGATTAGTATATCTGATGTCATCACATTTATATCCCAGAAAATAGTTCAAAATGGTTACGGCCTTCCTCCATTCAATAAAAATATGAATGCATATGCATGTATGTAAATAATAACATAAAACTTACTTGTTTTGAATTAAGAAAAGTCCCTCTTGTTTGTATATCATTAAGTTTCTATATATTTTAAATTAATTTAAAATATTTATTATTATCATATATATATATATAATTTTTTTTTGATTTTATGTAAAACAATATATTAATAATTATATAAACGATTATTATATTAGTTTTGAACAAATATTCTCTTCATCTGGATATATAATTTTGAAAACATAGATATTCCTTTCATATTAAATAACTTTCCTTATTCTATAAACAATGTACACTACATAACTTAATTATCTTCGACATTAAAAATAATTTCTTTTAATAATTCAATAAAATTGATTATTAAGCATATTACTACACACAGTTAGGTTCAAAAAAGCCGTCACATTTCACAATTTATTTCATACAACAACACATTTTGCATTGCATTAAAGTTGTATTTAACACACAACCGTAAGATTAATATGTACAAAATTGTTGAAAATAAATTGTTAAAGTACTCGTATGTAAAACATAATGTAAGAAACAATTGTATTCTCCTTAAGAAGTTTTCTTAAGTTTCGTCCAAAACTGTATGTAGATAATGTATGAATTTTTTAATTATTTGACTATTTTTCTAATTTGTTATATTTACGATTAAAGATTTGTATATATATATATATGTATATATAATATAGTAAAGCTTTTTGCCATTGCTTTTAGCACCGTTTGCCGTAAAAAAAATACACGATTTTAGTAAAACGGTGCTGTATTGTTTTTAGAATTTATTCTAAAATAAATAAAATATTTGCTTTCATTTACAAAAGTTTTTTACTTGAATAAAAGAATAAACATAAGTAAATGTGTGTATAATTATCATGGCCATTTTAGTTTTCGTACATACATATGTAGCTTTCTTAAATTATTTGTGTAGAAATTTTATTATACTTTGAATTTACAAAAAAATTATTTCCTTGGCATATTCAAAGAAACTCGTGTCTTTCATATATTTACCAAGAGCATATCTGAACTTTTTGAGTCGAAGAATGCTACAAATGCGCATTTGAAATGCAAACATATTTCAATTTTTATAAGAACACTTAAATTATAGAAAACTATTACAGTTACAAAAAAATATACACATAATAAATAAATTAAGAGGTTTAAATCAGTATTCTTGCAAGACGACTAATTTCAGACACTCGAAAATTTGCAAGAAGATAACACAAAAATATTTGAGTAATTGAGTGTTTTTCAAAAATAAACTTTCGATCGATTAAAATCACTCGTCCTCCCAAAACTGAAGGATTTCTTCCAACTAAAAACAATTTGTAAATTCGAAGATAAAACAAGAATTTTTTTTAAATATTACAATATTTTATTATATGTATTATATGATATTACAATATTTTATTATAATGTAATATTAATTCATATTTGTATGTAATTAGTAAGGGCCATTAGCATTATTTTTATTTTATATGTATATTTTTTGTTCTTATAAAACTCGTTTGTAATGTCATTAATGTTAACTTAATTCAATATGTATTAATAGATCAAGTGATTTTCAATAATGTTATATTCTTTAATCTTTATAGTTACAGACAATTTTTATTTGGTATGTATTTTTGTTTGTAGATGTATTAAAAAATATATATTTGTTTAAATAGTAATTGATCCGCAAGTTTGTTCTTTGTTTTATCCTATACAAGATTTATAAAGGTGTTATAGACATATAAAAACATATGCACATACCATATAACAATGCATATTCATAAAATACTTAACGCTGAAGTTATGTCGACACATACATATATAAAATATATTTCAATAAATTAAGTTAAATGATTTTATTCTTTACCTTTGTATTTGTATTTTTTTGTATTTGTATTTTTTCTTTTTGTATTTGTATTTTGTAAAATTTTAGCTTCTTATACAAAAGTAACAGATAACAAAACAAATACAAAATCAATTCATAGATTTTCTAAGATTGTAAACAAAAATTTCAAAATATTTATTAGATGGTAAGTAATACTAATAAGTAGCATGCAATTAGATAATATATGTAGTATATACGAATTGTTATGTTTATGGAATACAATAAATTTAACAAGAATACTAGTAGTTAACATATCTTTGTTTTAAAACAATGCACTAAAATTGCAATTGTAGTTGTTGAAGTAGAGAGATAAATAAATATATTTAATAAAAATACAGATAAAAAGTCAATAATTGAGCATTCGTTTTAAAATAATTTAACTAAACTTCTTAGTTTTGCCTCCAAAAAACGTTCATTGTTCCCAAGTTACATGAGTAAATTAGGTTTGTAACTTTCTTATTTGGTAAGACTTTCTTTCGTATTACAGAGTATCTTATTATAGAGTATCTTAAACTTTACAATAATGCTCCCTTGTTAGAATTTTAAATTTAGTTTTAAATACTTAATAAATCACATAAAATATATGTAGTATGTATGTATTTCGTTTCTTTTAGACTTGTTCTGCACTTTCGTCTAATATCATAGAATGTAAGTCCATAGCTGAACGTGTTTTTCGTGGTGGCTTTGGCATTAAGAACTGATTTGGACTGGGACCTACGAATACAGAATTTTGTCGCGGTCTCGAATAAGCTGAATAACCTAGAAAGAGCAACAAAAGTATCACTTTTCGATGAATGTTTTTTAAAATTGACATAAATTTCATTTACGTTGATAAATAAATCAGAATTTCCCTTAAATAAATTTAAATAAATTTTTAACTTAAAAGCATTAATAATCATGTAGTCTTAGTTGAAATGATAATAAGAAGATTAATAATTTAAAAAACATCTTTTATTACGATAATCCGCATTCAAATTATATTATTTATACACTTTCCAACAAATAACTCTTAAATCCAGCCAAACTAACTACAATTTTTTGTTATACAGCCTTTCAGTTGCGTTTTGAAGACTTTTAAAAAGAAAAATAAATTAAGTTACTTACAGATTTTAAAACATACATACATGATACGCTAATCGTACATTACAAATAGTTTGAAACAACTTTATATACAAATATTAGGATATATAGTATATACGTATAAACAATATACATATACATACATATATACGTATGTACATCTATGTATGTCTATTAATTTTTCTTTAACAATATAACCTTTTACATGCAATTACACTTATACACTTGGTTTGTGCTGTGCATATTTAATTATGTACGTATACCATACGAATATGTAAGTATGTTCATTTAATAACGAATATCCTCCATTAAATTGTTCCTTTCTTACAGAAACAATCTCCAACTAATGTTGAAAGTTAACGGAAACGGATGTGGAATAATATTCATTTGAAAATATACATACATATACACAATACATGTATAATAGGGAGGCAACTGTTTTTGTGAAGGATTTTATCAGTAAAGTCGTTTTAATATCGTATCAATAATCGTAAAAATTAGTCGAATTAAAACTATTTTATATATCACGTATATTATAGAAATTTAACGAAATTTCTTTGACAATTTCTTAAAAATTGTTAAGCCCTAATATAAAAAATTGGCATGAACTCATACTACACAAATACGTATAAATACCAATAAACAGTTTAGTTAACAAATAATTATATTATTAATTTTTATCAATAATATCAAAAGCAGAAATTGATCAATTAGAACCCTTCTTACTATTCGAACCTACTTTAAAGACTACAACACAAAAATATAAAATTCTTATGTCAATGTTTTAATACAAATTGTTTGCTGGGCTTACATATACGAAGGATTAAATGGCATTCAGTAATTTTTATACCATTATCTTATTTCTCTCATGATGAACATAACAATACTGTTCATATTGCAAAGAGGTCATTAAGGAGAAGTAAGTGGGATGGATTCGAGTACAATACATTCCTTTTACTGAAGAATTAAAACTAATTGTTTTAGCGTTTGTCTTTAGTTGAAGGTTGTGATTTTTATATGAAAAATCAGTCGCAAGCACACATACGCTCTGCCAATACTTCTACGTAATTCAAAAATTGTATACACACGCGTTTATTTTGTATGATTAAGTTTAAATTACGACAAGTATGCTCATGGTTCATAGCATTTAGTTGGATTGTGCGATTTCACGCATTTACTATACAAAAACTGTAATTAAGAATAATTCTAAAGCTTTTTGTTTGCCTACGTATGTATATAAAATTATCTTATATAAAGGAAGTATAAGTATAATTATATATAAGTGGAATTAATCCATGGATGAAAAGTCCTAGTCAATATAAATAGTGATTTGAAGAAAATGTTGTTGTCTTTGAAAGTTTATTTAACATAAAAATTGTATACATACGCGATTATTTTATATGATTAAGTTTAGATTACGATAAGTATGCTCATGATTCATAGCAAAAAACATAATACATACATTGCTTTTTAGATTTCTTAAAACATAAGTACGATATATTAGTCTGTAATCAGTCTCAATACTTTAAATGTGAAATTTTTTTTTTATTTTTTTGATACTAAACAGCAAAAATAAAGTGAAATTCGAACAGTAGCGATGGCGTTGAAGAGAATTCAAAATAGGCATAAAGTGTGGGCAAATATTTAATGATTGCGATTGTGAAAAATGAGGTGTTTAAACAGAACACAAACTATGGGTAAATCTACATGAAAATTGTTCAGAACTACGAAACATATTTTAGCATATTTCAACTACTTGAACAATATAATACAACAAGAAAGAAATGACAACTTTTACCTTTGGAGTACAACGTTGGATTATAGGCAGCAAATTGACATGATGGCATATTTACATTGTTAACAAAACCCATTGACATACGGGAAACAGAGGATCGCTAAAATGAAAAACATCAATTAGTTGAATGAGAGTAGAAACAAAAATGTACATTCAAATGAAAAATATGTTATAAAGATGCAGGTATGAGAGTATGACATTTACCTGATGTGGAATGGGATCTATATCGGACAAGGGGCAGGAAGCACGATGTTGTTGTTGAAATTTCGGTTGGTATGGCTCCAACATCCGTATTTTACCCCAACGGTTAAAGAATAACACAATTGCACCAACCCATAGCATTAACACTAAGCCAACAATGAGAATTTCTTCCGTTCGAACAATAATTTTTGGACCTTAAATTGACAAATTAAAAAGTACCCCCAAACCTTTGATAATTTATTTTTAAATATCTGTCAAAATACTTAAAATAAAATAAAAATAAATTCCTCTAAATTTAAATTATACACACAACTTCTTTATATTTGAAGCAAATAAACAAGCAGTATGTGTAGAATGGTGTTGAAATAAACTTTGTGATGTGTTAAAAATAAAAAATAGTGGCAGTACACAAGCCCTTGACAATTAAAAACAAAACAAAAACCTTTTGATGTTCTATCACTTCACTATTTATCCAAAGGAATTTCTTTGCGTGTTCACTGTCTTATCTTTATCACTTTGAAATTTGTTCACTCTAATTAACAAATAAATAAACGCAGTACCAAGTGAAAGAAAAACACATCTGGAGACGATAAATTCATAATACATCTCAAGTTGGGGTAAAGTAAAAAAGTGGCACTAAGCGTGTTTTAAATACATAAATAATATATGTACATACCTATGTATTATATCAGACAAACAGCTATTTGTGAATGAAATCATACTAAAAGCAAATACTCGACACATATCTGAAAACATCAACAGATATTGACATTGAGTATGTATTATTGAATTACATTTGTTTAGAATATTGTGAAATCTTAAGTGAGACAGTTTGAATATTACAAAAAAAAAACAATATTTTCTTACTTTATCTAGAATAAATTTAACTCAATTATTCTAAACAATTAAGACGTAGCATATGTTAAAGACTAATAATTCATACCTTGTGAGACCAAATTTGTTGTATTTATTGTAACTGTACTGGAAATATCTTCGCGACTGTTTAGGTAATCGGAATTCACTGCAGAAGCAGTCTCTTCGATTTCCACTATGAAATTTGTACCTTTCCAACCAGAGCCCCATTCTAAACAAGAAAAGTATTTGAAAAAAACTCATGTTAGTAACGTGGTACAAAATTACCTTCAGAAACTCCTGCCGTTGATTCTACTCCCGGTAATGTTTTCTCCAGTTTGAAAGCTGTAAATAAAAAAGTTTAAATTAAATTTTATAAAGTTAATATAACAAATTTAATAAATAAACATAAAATGTTCTTCAAGGAAATTACACATATTTATGCAAAATGTCAACTATATTTACACTAACAGTATTTTGAACAACTGTGTAAAAAATTATATGTTACACGTGATAATAACAAAAGAGATTTAGTGACTTTTATTACAAAAGCCGATAAATAAACAACCACTAAATATGAGTATATATTGTGATACTATAATATTTTTTTTATATGTAGCCTGCTTTATATCTATTCATAACGTTAAGAATGAATATGTTTGTGATAATTTTATTAATAGGCAGCAAAATAAAACTCATTATTACAAGTTCCTGTTCAAGAATTTCAAACAAATAAATTTTTTAGCCACCTATTGGAGCTGCCTATCGTTCCTCTGAAATTGGCGCTCCTTGTTGAAGTCGCCTTTCATTCTATTTCTATTCTGATCAGAATACACTTATTCCATGTCTATTATCGTAATGATTTCGCTTATTTTTGGACACAGTTGTAACCTGAATAACGCTAAAAGAGTATCATACATACATACATTATTGGCCATTACAACCCTTCAGTCAGGATTACGGCCTAGCTTCTCACACCACTCAAGTTGTGTGCCTTAAATTTATACTTGAGTGGCGGGACCTACAGTTTAACGTCGGCTCCGAACGACAGATTTTGAGAAACTTTTTCATAGCAGGTTTATTTACTCTTAGAGTTTTTGCCAGAAATCTGCTGAGAGATAGTCGCCGAAGAAATATTTTTTTTTCATATTTCGTTTTGATGTCTGGTCTGGGGCTCGAACCCGGGCTTTTCGTCTAATAAGCGAACACACTACCTACTAGACTACGGCGACAACGAGTATCTCTTTAGTAATATCCATCAATGTTCCTAAACACTATGACAACTTTGTCACATTGGCTAATATTTGAAAGAAGACGTATACTGCTTCAAAGGTTTCAATTAAGTATTGATTTAGCCAAGAATTTTCGCCGTCCACAAACTGGTTCTACAATACTAAACTTAACGAATACGTATTCCTTTGTTATTTTGCCCTTTATGTTTGCTTCTTTTTTGTTCTTATTCAATGTTTAATTATTGCTTAACAAGTGCACTTAAAATATCTTTCTCGATAATCGTAGCATCAGTATGGATTTCTTCGAGTTCCGTAAGTTAATAATGGATTTTGGCGATTAACACAATCATAGCAATAAAATTAAAAGGAAATTGAAAAGCTATTTAAAAACTCTAATCGCAATTAATATTTCCTTAAACAAATTAATTATAAAAATCTTAAAATATTCTCCTTTTACAACACGATTATTGTTCGTGATGTTCATCGTGTGCTGCATTCTAAAGTTAATTTATTATAAAAACAAAGATAATGAAAATAAAATTGGATATTAGTTACAAGCAATCCCAAAATATTAACATTACTATGCTTAGGAACTTCATTCAATAAAAGCCACCCTTTAGTTAGTCTTCATCTATTCTATTTCATGTGCAATCGAAATCCAAAAATATGACAGTAATAATCGATTACTTCTATCATTGAACTTTATTCCACACACATCTAAGAAGGTCAATAGTAATTACTCCTACTATTTCATTCATTTCTTTTTTATAGTAAATAGATATGTACACGACTATAATGCAATTATATGTACATATATATTATACATATAACAATATAAGCACATACATATATACATATATTTATTAGGTAGACATAAACGTCGATCTCGATTATAGAGAAAACTAAAAGGTAATTTTAATACTCATCATGTTCCATGGAAGAGTGAGCAAATAAGAAATTGTTTGGAAATAATGAATATAAAACAATAAACAAATATAGAAATTCTTATTGATAGGAAAATGTGTACTAAACATAAAAAATTAAAAGTTTCTTTACAATTTTTCTTTTTATACAAAACATAATATAAATCTGATATCTGTGTAAATAAACTTAACTATCTAAAAACAAAATTGACACTCAATAAAATATATGAAAAGTTTCAAAATTGTATAATGTTTTGAACATTGTTAGGCATAAATTTTAATTTAATAGCTTCAAAATATATATCCATATACGTATATGTGTATACTTATATTGACTCTATTGACTCAAGTTATCGATGTTAGCATATTCTACTAACAAAATTTTATATTTACATGTTTACGTAAAATTCTCTTTTCTCTAACAATGATTGATATAAAGTTATTAATGAAAGGATGTTGACCTAAGTTAAAATGAAACCAGATCACATTTACAAATGCGCCTAAAAAAATGATATAAGTATAATTTTTGCAAAAGATTTTATATTCCATTTCAAATATGTTCGTAATTGTGTAAAAAATTAATGAACGGTGAGTTGAATATCATGTCTGCAATATATGCAATACATATGCATGCACATAAGTATGAGTAATATTTACTAACAGAGATAGTCTTTCTAAAATGGCAGACGTTTATGACATCCTGTATTCTTAAGAATCTTCATTATAAAAACGTAGTGTTAAATTAGCAAAGAAAAGAAAAAAATTATAAAAAATTACTTTTATTCGAGTTGTGCACTACTATTTTCTCCCTAAAATGTTTTTCTATTTCTACATACATATGTCACCCAATTTAGACGATAAGAACAAAAAATAAATTTACACTCTTATGGCAAATATGTTAACAAAACAATGGCCATAAAATTTCCTTCTTTCTACTTCTTCTCTTAATGAAAATGAAACAATTCTTAATAACTACATCGTTCAATTAATTGTTATGATAATAGATCCCAAAATTAAACCCATTAATTAAAATAATAAACCTAAAGTTGGTTTACTATATCAACTCTCTCTCTTCCTTTAATGATACATACATATAATATATTTACTGGAGTGACCAAATGTATTTATGTATTAGTATGCGAATTCAAAATGACGTCAGTTTCATTAATTAGTAATAGAAAAATCTTCTTTAATTCTTCTTCGTTAAAAATAGTTTTATTTGGTTCTTGCAAAATCGACTGCAGTATGTAAACTTGTTTAAGGAGAACTTTTATCAGATGAATACATTCGAAATATAAAGGTACATTTTAACAAATTTTCTAAATAATTGTCAATAATAATATAACGATAGGTTGTTTTAACGAGACGTTACGAAATGCTTCACGTTCATATTTAACCCCTATATACCATCTCAAAGGTAACTTTCTGTAATGTTGTAAATGGTAATGTTGTGAATATTGTACGTATTTTTAACCATTTGAAATATTAAATTAAATAATGAATGTAGAATATTTGCTATTTCGTTAATTTGGCATAACATAATACAATATTTTACTCATGTGTATGGATATTGTTTTTGGTAATAATAAAATTTTGGTAAACCATCCAATTACTTTTTATAATTCTAAAACGACAATTGCTAACAATTATATTTATCATGGCTATTCAAAGGTAGGTTTAAAATATTTGATTTTAACTTCAGTTTAACTTCAACACCACCACAACATTTGTCAGGAAATTATGTGGAAATTTTTCAATAACCAGTTCCGAAAAAAAAGATAATGAATCTAGTTTTTCCTCTGTTTTTGATATCATTATAAATGTTTAAGAAATATAACAAAATAATACACATTCAGTTAAGTGATAGAAAAAGCCATAAAAAGGCACTTCGAGCAACAAAAAAATATTATTTTTTAAATAATTTGAAGAAAATTGTAAAAAAGAAAATCGGTTATTTTTTAAAAACTAGAGAAAAAAGAAATAAATGGAACAAAGAAACTTACATTGATATGTGTTTAGAAGACACATCATTTAGAGCGAACTTATGGTAGTAATTACGCTGTAAAAAGATAAAATTGTAGAAGCAAAATTTATAAATTCTAACCTGTTATATAGCCAAACTATATAAATTTTATATTTGATTGTGTATACTCTTTCCATCCTCATTTGATGAGTCACAAGGAAAAACATTGGAAGTGTCACATACAGACAACTACCAACATTACTTTTGAAATAAGAGAACAAAAAAGGAAAAAAACGGGAAATAATTTTGAATTCTTCTCTTTGAAGGATTTAAGGATGCAAATAAAATTGTTGGTCACAAACCGCCAAAGGAAGTTTTAATATTCAGTTGTGGAACTAGAAAGAAATTCGTTCTATTATGACTAATTACAATTACAATTTGTTGGGAATTGTTTGTTGGAAAGTTATTATTTTAGGAAATTCAATCAGACCAATTAAGTAAAATTAATAATACTGACAAATTATAATAAATTGTAACAATGTCAAATGAACTTTAAACGCTTGTTGTGCTTAAAGCGTTTAATTATATATCAAATCAATACACGTTGAACCCTGTAAAAGGCGATAAAAGCCCAAAATTTTATGAAAAATATATGCGTATCTGTAACTTCAACTTCAAACATCATATTTGCAAGGTTTTTGAAGGCTTTCGTTACTCCAAAAACATTTACCAGAACAGTTCATTTTTTATATATTTTTTTTCTTTTCAAGACGTCAGAACTGAACTTTGAAGCCTCGAGCTCTCATATACACTAGATTACGGAGATCAAATGCAAAAGGTCAATACTTTTGAATACATATCACATGCCATTAAAAGGAAATAAATTATAAATATTAATATATATACTTATATATATTTATGTATATAATAGAAAATTAATATAAAATAATAAATAAATAAGCCAATTTCTTTTCTTATAGATTAATAAAATAAATAGTTTATAAACAAAGTGAAGAGCGCACAAATTGCAATCATTATTAGAATAAGAACACAAAAATTGAATAGTAAACATTTAAACAGACGATAAAGGCATAAATTGTAATTCAACCAGGAGGCAAACTGATAAAGGCATTTAAATGCATAATCTTAAAGGAGTAACTGTTGTCATAATCACATTGACAGGATTTATTCTCTATGAATTTTTTACAAAAACTAAGGCACTTATTTCTTTCTATAATAGCAACTCAAACTAAATTGGCATTCATCGTAAAAGAATAAAAAAACGCCAGTTACCTACTACACAAAATCTAAAATACTTCAACGTTCAAATCTAAGCCAGACGGACGGTTCTGATATAGTAATACCTTGAAGTAATTACTAGCAATATAAGACTTTCAATTACATTCATAAAATTAACCTCAGTTTTTAAAACTTCTAACACATTGTTTACACATAAAAGTCGAGATAATTTTCTCTGCATCAATTTACATGTGTTTTGCAAATAGACAACAAAACTAAGACTTAATTTTTATAAATTTCATATATATGTCGACTAATTTTAATGGTTTCCTACTAACATTACCATTTCGATAAATTTCTTCAATTCCTGTCTATAGTTAGCCTGAACCAAAAAAAATTTAGAGGAATAAAAATAATCAGTCGCAATTAGAATGTAATGTGCCTATGTCTCACGAATATTTAAGTGACTCATAATAACCAGCATATGTGATGAGTGAGTATTACCTACAATTAACCAACGTAAGCGACTCTTAATACTTATTTAATGACGTTCTTTAAATTAGTGTCTGTACGATTTTGCGTATGTAACAATAATTGCAAAATATTTAAAGGGATTATATTGTTAGTCGATATAAAATGTATTATATATGTATATATGTGTATGATTTTAACATTGTTTAAAATTTTTATAAAAAATCACCATAAGTGCAATTATTAATTTAAAAAGTATACATTTAAAAATTATTTTATAACAATAATCATGGTCAGGATCGAACCAAGAGCAAAAATTGTATATCAACTTCGAAACCTAACCTAACGAAAACATTTCCGAATGAAATTTTATCGTGTTTTTGTTCAATTATTAATAAAGAACAATTTTAAAGGAAAAAAAATTGTATCTACATAAATAGATGTAAACTAGTTATAGCCATACCATCCAATTTGATTGAAAGTACTAATAAATTGAAATTTGAACAAAATGCTACAAACATCGTACTGTACATACATATGTATGGTATATCAACTAAACCTGTCGTACGTCTAACTCTAACATAAATATCTTAAAAATATAACAACTATTTCAGAGACTAAGACTCTACCAGCAAATAAAATTGTGCAATTAAAATATACTAAGATATTCATATTATATTTATTTAAAATTTTGGTCTGATCGTATGTACGAGTATGATGGAAAATCAATAATAATCCAAACACATTTAGAGATCATTTCAAATAGTAAATGAATTCCAACACATGGAAACAACACAAGTAGGTAAACACATCCATATGAAACATTGAAGAATAACATCTCAAAGAAGCATACATTTGCATACAGATCTCCATTTGTATATGTATGTACAATAAATTCTAAGTGTATTTTCCAAGATCATAATTTGTACCCGCGGGATTACAAATTTTTCCTGCATCTTTTCGATAAACTTTTGCAAATTGTAGTAATAAACTGTTGGGTTTTTTTTTCCAGAAAACGCACAAATGAGGACAAAATTAACCAAAAACCTAAATTCCCTCAAAAATGTTAATGACTGAAATTTATCTGGCCGAAAGGCAGGTATATACTCGGCGCAGGTAGAAGACAACGATGGATTAACCTTTCTTAGAAATTACGCGAAAAACTCAACGCAAAACACTGGGATATAAATATAAGACACTGGACAGTCGGAATCATAGCCTCAGTTAGTGATCTACACTCGTCGAGTTAACATTAAAGTTTTAAAAATCTATATTATTAATCTGTTATATAGCAAATATACATATTTTTAACTTACATACAATGGGTTGCTGTACAAGTACAACTTTAAATGATAGCAATGATTCCAATTCTACTCTAAATGGATTTAATGTTTATACTTCGAAACAAACACGAAACAACAAAAGGAATTATGGAAACCATACTAGCACAGATTCCAGTTCGGGCGTTTCAAGTGCATGTACTTCACCATCAAGTCGAATAATTTTAAGTCGTATTAGTCCATCATCAGCAGACAATGAACGTAACATTAAAAAATCCAAGACTCAAAATCATACACTTATACGCAACAAGAAACTTTCAACTGTATTTGAAAAGATGAGGATATGTAAGGGTTTTAAAAAGACAGCTCTAGTTCAACAACAACAAAAAGAAAATAAATCGTTCGGTTATTATTCAGAATCCATATCAAGCGAAAGCACCACATCATCACCAACAAATTCGTGCTTAAGACGTACACAGGACGCTAGTCTGATACTCGAATATCCAGTGCTTACAAAAACACGGCTTCCAAATTACTTAGAAATGGAAATGTATATGATGTCTCGGTCATCTGGACTGATGCCAAAAACTTCATCGCCCATTGTCAACCGCAAAAATATTACGTTTGATGCCGTAACAGCTCACTCTTCATCATCCCATTCATATCATAAATGGGCTAGTTATTTGCAAAACACTCCAACATACTTGGTTCATAACGTCACTGATATTCCCGAAGCGATAGCCGGTCACTTCAGTCCTTTCGATTTTCCTGCTTTTACCAATCTGGAAGAGGTGGAAAGCGCTACCAAAAGACTTAAAGTTGACACAAATGTGATTTACGAAAACGCAGATGTTTGCCATAGCCAAATATCTAAATCTTCTAATATAACACACACTGTAACAACAGACTTGTAAATCAGGAATCCACGCCAAAGGTCATCGTTCTGCTTCCGCTTTGTTACGAAAGTAATGTTTGATCTTAGAAACGCCGGTGTAAATAAAGCCTCTCAAGGAACAGAAGTGCTGAAAGCCATTAGAATTTGGAAACTCAGTCATGTTAGAAGCTAAAACAAACTTAAATGAATGAATGGTTCCACGTGAGAAATATCATAAACTTATGAACATTGCTTTTAAGAAGTTTTTGTTTCTCTTCAACTCATCTCCCCATACACGGACAATGATGCTATGAGGTTAAAAAACAAATTGTTAAGTGCATATTTTAGGATTACTACATTTAATAGATATAAATTAATATCTATCATATACAACAAAGTAGTCGTTAAAAAATAAAAGTATTTTAAAATAAAATCTTTATATATTCTTCAAAAATATTAATTATTGGTTATTTATTAAATAGGAACATAATTGTTTAAACATTTTAATTAAACTGATCATCAAAAATAATTATTTATTATTTTATCTTCCAACCAAATAAATACTTATGGTGCGCTGCAGGATGCATCAGCGTACGAAAATTTTTAGGAACCAAAGAAATTTTGGTTGTACATATGTACATATGTACATATTTAAAGGGAAACCAATATTTTCTTTAGCCAAAAAAGATATTACTTTAACATTTTTTCTTAATTTATAAGGCCTGCAATTTCCAAAGAAATTGTGTTCAGGTAGTTCTTTATCTGTAAAAATTCATTTGTTACTCTAAACACCAACATTAAAAATGTAAAATTTTAGGTAAAGATATTCAACGCTTAAAATCCTTGTCCATAAATTACCTAAGGTTTAAAGAATTTCGGTGATTTAAGCTGAATGATCTCGTGGATATTCTGCATAAACTTTGGTATAAGTATTCAGGTAGTCTAGAAAGAGTGCATTAAAGAATTTCAATTACAATATTATTGTATAGAAAATTTTGTGTGTCAGACTGTAGTCAGAGAGTTTAACAAAACAAGGTGACCTTGTTTATACAGTACATACAATAATACAAAAACAATAAACATAACAAACTAAACTCCCAATGTTCTTTAGAAAATTATGTTTATAGACTTTTAATAAATTGGAAGTAAATAAACAAAATCAAATAAATTTTGCAAATATTTTTTACTTTGATTTTACAAAGAGATTCTCATACCATGCCAAATTATATAGCAGTGATACATCTCCAAATTATAAATATTTCATTCAAAATTTTCAAAATTTTTCGGTTTTTATTGCAGAACGGATTTAAAAGTTTGTACATTAGAGTGAGAGACAGCCAACATCTAACATTTAAACTTTACAAAAAATATGTTTCTTATGGTCACCGATTCCCGTATTTTCGTCCAGAATCTATGATATCTGAAGGAGAAAAATGGTCATTGCAAAAGTTTTTAAACATTTCTCTTTTTCAACCGGAAAGATCCGGAAACCTTTTATTGTATATTCTCTAATATATGTATGTATACTCCTTACAGTTTTACTTTTCCTTTTAGTTGTGCCAAAGACCAATCTCCTGAAATTTTTTTGTGTGTTTAATACATACATACATAATTGGCCATTACAACCCTCCAGTCAGGATTACGGCCTAGCTTCTCACACCACTCATGTTGTGTGCCTTAATTTTATGCTTGAGTGGCGGGACCTACAGTTTAACGTCGACTCCGAACGACAGATTTTGAGAAACTTTTTTCATCGCAGAGTTTTTGCCAGAAATCTGCTGAGAGAAAGTCGCCGAAGAAATATTTTTTTTTCATATTTCGTTTTGATGTTATTTAATATTTTCAAAAATTACTAAAATGCATGATTTGAGCTTTTGGCTTAAAAAGTACGCATAGTACTTGGTTGTACAAGATCAACAAATTTTAATTTTCTTTCAACCGACAGTCAATAAAACGTTACATGAACAATGTATAAGTAAGTTTTGGGTGAAAAGTCGAAACGTAAGAAGGAAACGACCAACATGTCTACACAACTATGTTGTACAACTTATCACAACGTGTAGGGGCCACATAAAGTTTTTTAATTAACTTCAATTTATAAACAATTTATAAATTATATTTTTTATGTAGGTTTTAAAATACATTTTTTAGCAGAATTGTATAAATATCTACACTTTCATACTCCCTCATTTCAGTACTCACAATATTCAATATTTTTTGAAATTTGATGCATTTTGAAAGCAAAATGTTTTGCTGCGTCGAAAAATTTCAAAAGTGATATTTTTATTATTTGAAATAAAATTATGATATTTGTATGTATTTACTACCACATTTTGCAATCATTTTCCTCTACGTGGAATATCGAAACATTATATGAACAATTTATTTCTTAAGTGCTAAAAGTAAACTCAATTAGCATGTACATATGTATATACATAAATACATAACATATTATATTTCTTGTATTTTAGTTTTGTTTACCTTTAGATCTTTAAGGTTATTAGCATGGGGTCCTAATTTTATAACACAAAAATTCATTATTTTTTGTCTAACTTAGACTTCTAAGGTTGTGGTGGTCGTCTACACATTTCCAAATACATATGCATACCTAGATATCTCTAATATTTAATATTTGATTATTGAAAGTTTAAAGTTGTCTATAAAATGAATTAAGAAGTTATGGGTCTACCAGAATACCAATAAAAACAGAAATTTATAACTCATTTACCATTTTGAAATAATCCTAAAGGATAGATAGACAGATTCACTATTCTTTTTTTTATTTTATTATTTTATATTACTATTTTATTATTAGTAGCTAATGCTACTTGTATTTCATAAAAACTGGATTATAAACACAATGACCATTAAGATGAACTCTTATCAATGGACATTATCATAATGTCAGTCACACCTAGAGTATAAATAATATAAATCTTTGTCATAAATCAAAACTTTCATTTTATCAACCTTTAAGAGATAACGAGATAAACACCATTAACAAAAATGGTTGTACAGCCAAATTCAAACTGTGTATGTGTGAATACATTTTCATGTTCATTTGCAACAGTCAAATATGCAACGAATATACATTTCAGTGATGTTATCAGGAAACGGGAAAATCCTGATGTGCCAAAAGACAGCCGGTTAAGAGCATGTTATCCCTTTTAAAAAAAACCAAACCAAAAAAGTACTAATCTTATGGCTATCAGTTATTGTTGTGGCTATTTACAGCTTGTGGTTTATTGGTATTTCTAGTAGCTAGATTGCAAATCTAACCTCTTGAGCATTATAAGTTAAGTAACGAAAATATTTTCCATTCCAATCTAATTCACCGGACAGTTTATAACCGAAAATGAAAAACAAAAAAGCATTTTACACAGCACTTAAAGACCAAAAAAAGGAACAGTTCTATTGTTTGCGACGTTACGGAAGAAGAACAGAAAAGTTACACATTCAACAGTAGTAATATTATAAATGATTTGCAATTCGTTTGGTATCGTACTTCGTTTTGGACTCAAACACTCCATAAAGACAATATTGTGAGGCGGGAGCACTCAGTGTTAAAATTCTGAAATACGTAACTGTCTAAGATATTTTTCATTCGTGTGTTTTACACTAATTTGAACATTTACGGTCGGATACAGGTTGTTAAGAAGTTTTTAAATATAAATAATAGTTTGGTATATTTTATTGAAACATTTCTTTGATTTTTGGTTCACGAATGTAGGATTGAAGAGATTACATGTTAGCAAAATATATACCAGAAGGGCTTAAATTTAATTAAGTTCACATTTGTTAGTTTAATCAAATGTTGTCAAATTATGAACGTATACTACAAATCTGTAAAAATGTATAAATACCAAATGCAAAAAAATAAAAAATAAAAAAGTAGGCGAATAATTTCAAAACTGTATAAAATGCCTCAACTTTGGAGCAAAATACTGAATTAATTATAGTTTTTAATATTTGATATTAAATTTCTGTATTTTAAAAAATTATATTACAAACTACTACCATGTAAAATACAGAAATTAAATCCATTTTAATGATTTTCGACATTGATGCGTGAAAAGGTACACACGTTCTTGCTTACGGAAAAGTCAATAAAATGAAAATAAAATCGATTAAAATGATTGATGCTTCTTGTTAAACAACTTTTATTTGGAGGGTAGGTGTCGAATTGCAGTCACAATAAAATTAAAGACTTAAATGATGACTAAAAATGAAATTGTTATACAATGTGAACAAATTTCTACTAGAAGAGTTACACAAATTATTGATTATATTTGTAGTGTTTAAATATAATCTAAACTCTTTTTACTTGTTTGTTTTTATTTTTTATTTCATTTAATAATTAAGATAAAATAATTGTTTTAATTCAAAATAATAGAATTTCTTTTTGATTAATAAATATCATAATTTTCATAAATTATAAATTTTATAATCAATTTATATATTATTTTATGGCTCGAACGTTGGCATCCGATTTTTCAGTTTCTAAGATCACCGCTAAAAGTCAACAGCTCTAAGGATAATATCGCATAAAAATGCTTATATGTTCAAAAATATTCATGCTCATTATTCTTCAATATGCAGTGCTTGGTATATTAAATGTAATTCAATTCGATGTACGTAAAATTAAATCGCTATTCGTATTAAATTCTTACCATTTTTATAACAAAATAGGAGCTTTTATTGAAATTGTATGCGCAATAACTTGGCAGTTTTATTTTAAACTAAACTGAACATTAGAATTTTTTTAACTCTTCAATAACTTTCAAATTTGTTTTCTTTTTTCTTCTTCTTATAGCCAAAACAAACATTAAGAGTTAAATAAAAAAAATTTAATAAAAACTGGAAATATAGACACAAACCGACACAAAAAGCCCTTTTCCCCTTGTCACTTGTATAAAAAAAACTGTTTTCCTTTGACTTGCGTAGTATACACCACACAATTATGAAGTTTTCTCATTAGACAGACTCATATTGAAGGAACCATTTACTAGATAGATAACTTAACAAAAATTTTGTACAAACAATAAAATTATGAAACAGTGGTTAGCTTGTGGTATGGTAGAGTGTGATTACAATATAATAAAGCAATGAAACTGAAACTTTTAATTTTCAGCCAATACATTCCTTTCATACTTCTTTAAACATATTAAATACACAATATATTTAATTGCAATAAATTTTAATTAATTTCAGAGATCTGAGAGGCTGAGGCTGAGAGTATTCGATTCATTTCTGCACGTCTTGCCAACCGAGAGCTACATACATATCGCACAGAAATAGTAATAGAAACAGTAAAGAAACATCGGACTGTTATTAAATTATATAGAATATACATTTTCATAAAATGTATATATTTTCTACAATAAAATTAAAAATTGAATAGTAAATATACGAGCCGAATAACTAAAATCATACGTTCGGTGTTGTGTAATGCACCAGAATCATACATAATCGGTGATTACAACCCTTCAGTCAGGATTACTACCTAGTTTCTCACACCACTTATGTTGTGTGTGTTAATTTTACACATGAATGGCGAGACCTGCAGTTTAAAGTCGACTCCGAACGACTGATTTTTGAGACCAACGCACTACCTACTAGACTAGACTACACACAATCAATTTGTTCTGCTGACAAAATATAATTATTTTATTAATTTTATATGTAATGCTCTCTCTATATTTACAAAATATTACGTTATAATTACATGTTGTCTTACTGTCACATTTGAAACCATCATACTTTACTTTACAATAGGAAAATTTAAAAGTAGGGCAAGGTCCTGCTAAACAACATACAAAAAAAGTTAGAGATGCAGACCAAACCAAAAAGAATTGATTTTATTTTTTAACTTCAAGTTCATTTAAAATACAATACTATTGGGGAAATATATAAAGAATACACATTCACACATTCACACATTGACATTCATATTGAATGATGTATTTCACAATATCACTGTATATTGTTATTGTATCTGAGTTAATAAAAATTTAAACTAAAAGAGAGTATGAAATTAAAAGTTTTTCTTTCATTACTTCCATAAATTTAAGTCGTAGCTTAAATGAATATTTGGTATAATAATAGCAGTAGTACGATTGTTTTCTTTAAATCCTTGTACTTTATAGTTCACTTGAGTTTTCTGATTCTGATTTTTTCTAAAAATGTATTTATAGCCTCAATCTAAATGTATGATATACATGTGTGTTTGTTTTCTGTTGTACTATTTCGTGGAAATAGTACTTTTATTGTCTGGAACATGTTTGGGTATTTAAAGAAATTCCGATTTCGATAGAGTTGCCTCACAAAAGCAAAAAGATTTTATGGGAAATTTGAAACTGCATTGTTTTGTGAGCAAAAGAGTGAATTTCCCAAGGCTTTTTCGAAACCATTTATTTATTCATTTGTACGTGCACTCATTCATACATTTACACTTCCAAATGAATGAATACCACATTGAATAAATATACAAAAAACCCAGCAGTTATTGGCAATTTTGTTTTTCTCTTCACTTCAAATATCATTTACATATAATATCCTAATGAATTTAACCACTAATAAAACTCCTAAGTATTTTCGGAAGCAAAAAGAGAGAATCCTGTTTACACTAGAACATTTGTCATTTGGGTACTTATTGTTCTTTTATAATTCGTCTGCTCTCCGCTTTCTTTATTACTTTATTATTATTTTTTCGGTCCTATGTCGTAAATAGAGCTACTTCCATCCTCTTGTTGCTTTGTTTCAGTTTCATTAATCAAGTTTTTCAAACTGTCTACCGTATTTTACTTTATTTAAAAATACTGTTACATGTTGCTTTTATTAACCTTTATAGATAAAAATTAATTTGCGTTTGTTTGTATATGTTATATGTATGTATGTATGTGGGTTTGAGGTCTATAGATGGCTTAACGACTGAATCGATTTCCTTGAAATTTCACTGTATCATACCGTATGCCTGAAAGGAGGCATAGGCTATATATTCTTTCTATAGGGTAAGGGGAAGAGCTACCCCATACAAACCAAATATTAATAATCGCTTATCTAAAGAACTACATATATCTGCTAGAGTCTTAAAACTTTGCCTCAATTACTTTCGTATGAAATTGATTTAATGGATATGATCAGGGAGAAAGTGTACCCCACATTAAACAAATATTAATTTTCGGATATCTAAGGGATTCTTACAGTGATTGCGATAAAATGTGTCCCAATTGCTTTTCTATTGAACCGATTTATTGGAAAAAAATGTAGGGCGGATATAATCCGAGGGGAGGTATACCCCAGACAAATCAAATTTTAATTATTGTATATTTAAAAACCTATTAAAGCGACACTCTTCAAATATTGTTTCAATCACTTTTCTATGAAATAAATTTTCTAATATAAATATAGGGCATATATATATAAAGCAAACATTGATTTTCAAATATCACTGATTGCGATAAAATTTTTTGGCAACCCAATAAAAAAATTTAGCGGGATAGGATTCGTAGGAAAATTTTAATTATAACTAAATAAACAGTATTCCCCTGATATAAACACTTCCAAAAATGCTTGCAGGACAGTGCTTGTAAGCGGGGAGCTCTTATATCGAAACCCCGCACCTTAGAAAAAATAGCCGCGTGTCATTCAAGCGGATATAATTCTATTTGTAGCATTGACAGCTATGGATTCGTATTCGATGGCTGGTGAGAGAGGGCTCTGATTATCTTCTACAGCTCGGTGTGTTAAACAAAGTTACAATTTTCTGGGTTCCCGTGTCAGTTTGGGATCACTATAAAGAAATTGCTGAAGGAGATGGATCCACAGTAGACTTTATAGACACAGTCAAGAGTCCAATTGTAGCATTAATAATACAGAGAATCAAGTCGTTGACTCGACCGACACCTGCACCATGTCAGTTTAGTAGAAAAGCTATATAAATTACAAAAGGTGAACATTGGTGGATTGTAGGTTTTCTATCAGAAATTAATTATCTAAGATTGCGTTGAATCAGTTGATTATTTCTTCTGGATGGGACAAAGTGCTACCTCTGCCTCAAGGAGAATGAAACTATAAGGAACATTCTATAGAATTGCATTGCGCCATATTTTTTAACTTTTTCCAATAAATCTGTCGTATGGCGTTAATGGTGAATATTGGATTCCAATGGCACAAGGAATCCAGAAAAGTTTACTTACAGAAACTAGGGAGGTATAGGACAGGATCAATTTTTGGATAGAAAATTGTTACACCGCGTGTGTATATAAACGTGTTTGTTAATTCATTTTAAAATATTAAGCACAATTCTAAACTTCAAGTGCATATATATTATCAAAAGCAAAAGTTCTAATAACGAGACTGCTATTTAAACAAAATTTTGTCAAGCTTTTATATGTAAATATGTAATATTATATGATACTAGTTACTATAGAAATTCTAGTTATCGTTGATATAAATAATTGAATTTACCATATCGTCAAATATCTTATCTTGACAAATCTAATGACTTGTATTAACATAAAACCGGAGACGGCAATCTTTCGAATACGCATTTCCATCATTACTCCCAGAGCAGTTAGTATTCTCAGACAATATAATGAGAATTGCTGTAAATGACTTAACTTAACTATCCATGTCTTGTCTCCTTTTTTATATGCGAGTAATTTCTAGAACAATGTGGTATTTAGACAAAGTAAAGAAAGAGGAATGGAAGAGGAAATTATAATTTGTACTTTGTTTGTGCTGTTCAGCAAGAATACATACATCATTCCGTCTATTTATTTTATTGCATCCATTACTTTGACTGATGTTTGCTCTTGCATTTCGTTATGGTATGATGTGCGTGTAGACAACAAAATTAGGTACTTAAATCACCACTTCATTAACAATTCGAGTCCTTAGAAATCATTGCCAACGACAAAGTATTACAGAAAGACTAATCAGCGAAAGGTATACAATAAACATTTATTTCGAATAGAAAATACTTAAAAAATACTTAATGTAGCAGAGAGATAGTGATTATTTTTTGAACAATATCTAGAAAGACTGGTACAAGTAAATATTGAACAAAAATATTAATGCCTTGCAGTGTGGATAGTTATCCCCTTGAAGTCGCCGTAGTCGAGTAGGTAGTGTGTTGGCTTCTTAGATGTAATGCCAAGGTTCAAACCCCGGGTCAGACATCAAAACGAAATATGAAAAAAATCTGTCGTTCGGAATCGACTTTAAACTGCAGGTCCCGCGACTTATGCATAAAATTAACACACAACATTAACGGTATGAGAAGCTAGGCCGTAATCCTGACTCATTTACCTCAATTCACGTACATAATTTTTCTCATTTTATGCTCTAAGTGTTTGCATATGTGCATGTATGTCCAACATATGTACTTCAAAATTTCCATTTATATTATTCTCTTTTCGTTTTTGTTAACTACCGCATATACATACATCAAGCAAAAAACACTCACAGGTAAAATGTTTAAATTGTTACAAGAATTCAATAATATTTGCCTAAATCTTATTGGTTTTTCCACCTTCGAGTAGGACTATGCATGCACATATTGCAATATACATACATACCAATATATGTATGTTCAGTCATCACCCACTGAACAGAGACTCTTGCTTAATGTAGCATTAATATTAATTTAATCAGTATTTATTATCTTGGTTAATCCTTAGGCTAGCAGCATCAAGGCTGAAAAATAAAGCAGGCGAAACGTCTCTTGAATTTGATTTCCTTCAGTCAAATTTTTCTTATGAGTTATCACATTTTCTCACTGCTTGTCAAAGATTTCCTAATGTATTTTTCAAATAGTTAGAAGATAAGAATTTGTTTACTAACTAGTACTATCATTTATAAGATATTCCTATCTCCATCAAATTTGTTGTTCGACGTTTTATTTATGTGTACATAATTGTTATATTGTAGACCATCTTCTAATTTCAATTATTTGAAGTTTGTAACGTTTGAAAGCTATTCACCACGGACTCTTGTTGCGCTGGGTAAAAAGTTGTAGTCAAATTATAAAAAAAAAATGTGTTTACTCAAACTGCGAAAACTTAATACACAATATGCAAAATAACCAATTTAAATAAACATTAGTTTTTATTACAAAACTAATAAATCATTCTTACCCAAACTCTTAAGTAAATTTACAATTACTCCTAATTTTATTATTATATTTATAATTTTTATCAACAGTTATAAATTTATATTTATGAGTTTATTTTAGCCGCAGCAACTAATCCATAGTTTGGAGAACGTTAATTGATTTATGTATATGTAAGTGTGTATCATAAATTACAGTGAGTGTTAGTTATATGGAAAATAAATAGGAAGTTCATAAATAAAGATAAATAAAATTAACCTATATACATATGAAAATCATTTAAATTGATATAAAATGATATGAATTGAGAAAACTAATTAAATGTTAAAAATTAAGATGTGAACAATTTGCTTAATTTAATGCTATTATTAGTCAAATTTATATATACAGTGGTGGTCATATACATAATTAAAACATTCGTAATCAGAGTAAATTATTAGTTTTATATTACTATAACAAAACTATTTTTCCACATCTTAAATCTAAAACTTAAACAGTTTCCAGCACGCTTATTAAATATATATTTTTAAATTTTGTGAAGAAAAAATGTTAAAAAAATGTTTTATTGGATTGGTCATATAATTAAAACATTTACTATATTAATTTTAATTACAATATTTGTTTGTATAATAACATTCGCACGTCTGTTTGGCAAACTCTCAACTAAATGCCTACAGAAAGATTGAGGAATAGCCCTCCAACAGATTTCAATGTTTTGCCACAATTCATCAGCATTTTTGGGATTTTTGTCTTCCATCCTCTTTTCAACTTCACTCCACAAGTTCTCAATTGGATTGAGATCAGGGGATTGAGCTGGCAATTTTAAAACTTTTATATTTGTTCCTCTAAGCAGCACTTCACAAGCCGTGAATCAAAATAATGAATTAATTTTATGTTATTTGTCGCTTAATGTTATTAACTAATGTTAAAATTTGTATAAGTATTGTATACAATTTTGCTATACAATAAACAATAAAGTTTGCAAAAAAAAATTTATGAGTATTTTTATAAAAAAAAGAAATAAAAAAATAAAGCTTGCATCAATCTATGGAAAAATAAAATATAAACCAAATAAAAAATGTGTGTGATCATAATAAAAATCTTTTAAACTCCTAACTTTTTCATTTTTCATGGAAAATTGTGTATAATCTACTACTAGAAAAACATGACAGAATTTGTAAATATGAGTGTGTGTGTTTTTTAACTTAAATTATATGATGTTGAGTATTAAAATACCTTCTAGATAAAATATATTCATGTCATCATAGTTTGTGGAGTTATATCGTATTTGTATAGATATTACCAATATCTTAAGGACAAACCTGACTGGAGTAGTTACAAAGGCCATTGAATACAAACATATATCCTTCAACTGCTCTCACACTTCATATAATCTCTTTAAAAAATCAACCAGTTATACAAATCTGTTCAGATTTCATCTCAATAGCAAAACAAATTCAAGAGATAATTTTTTTTTATTATATGTTAATCATTATCAAGGGTACATTTAGTCATAGTCTCCTTCAATTGTAATTTTCTAACTTGCGTTTAGTATATGTGTGTTTATTAAGTTCACATCATACGCATGCTGACTGCGTGATGGTGACAACATTTGTTATAAAATATATGATAAATTTAAATAATTATACTACTTATGTATATAAAAAAAACTTTAATAAAATTTCTGCAAAATATTCTCATACACAAATTTTTATTTTACATATATATACATTTTTTGATTATGAAAATTATATACGTACATAGTTGTGTTGATTGTATGCGATATGGTTAAATTTGTACTTTGTAGGCATAACACCCAGTACGTGCTGAAATTTGTTTGTTATTTAAATAAAATTACATTTTTGTTGCCTATTTCCAGAGTTAGAATCATTTCAACTAAATTATAATATTACAATTGCATGCAGCTATGTATGTTTAGTTTGTCATCGGAAGTGTGTAAATAAATAATTTTTATATTCAACTTGCAAATTTGTGATTTCATTAAATGAAAAGATAAACATATACATATTTACCAAAAAAACGAACACTACTTAGCAAAATTTAAATCTGATTACTTGATTACTTTCTTTGTAGTTCGTTTCTCCATCTATTCTGATCTATCTATGACAGTTTGGCTAATTCATATTAGATTAGCCTTTTGAATTGTTTTCATATACAATCAAACATAAAAATAATTTTTACAAACATCGAACGTAAACCAATTTTATACAAATCAGTGCAAACCCAAACTCCAAAACAAATTACCAATTTTTTTAGAGGTTGCATGCATTTCAACCAATAGGAAAGTAATAAATACAATTCCATACTTCAAAGTACGATTGCACTTAGAAGCTTCCGCACAGTGCATAATATTTTGTATGCTACATACTATAATGTTCTAATGAACCTAGTGTCTTTGATTGCGGAGATTTACGAACTATTGACATTTTAGTGCACTTATCGTTATAAAACGAAATTTTAAACAACTTTGTTAACATTTGGCAATCTTGACATATTATTCGATATCATTCTTCTGTGTTCTTGAACTTGTTATTTTGCTTTTATTGTTTTCAATAGTATAATAGTAAAATTTTCATGTATTAACAATACTACTCATGCAATGAGTTTCCTTCAGTACTATACTTTGTTTACAGTTCGTTTACTTCGAAACTCGATTATAAAGATAATATAGACAATCACGTATAATGGCGTAGTGTCTATTCGAAACTTCTAAAATTGTAAGATATCTTAAATTAAGTAGAGATTGCTTTATAAATGTATGTATTTATAAAATAATCAAAATTTTATACTAAGCACATTTTTGTGAACAATTTTATATTTCAATCCTATGAAAAGATGAAAAGATCAATTGAAATACATTTAATGTCTGCCTATTGAATACTTAGAATCACTTAGCAAAAATTGTTTTATCTCTGCCCCGAACACTTGAACTTATTAATAGAGAGTGTTCTATTGGGCCGACTATCTGGTCTAATTATTAAATAATAGTGAGTGTCATACTTTAAAAGATATCACGACTAGCTGGTCTAAATCAATGGAATTATATTTTAATATTAGATAGGCCAGGAGTATCTCCAAACCCAAATTCGACCGAGAATAAATAGAATATACTGAAAACAGCAAAGTCACAAATTGTGATAAGCTTTGGATATTAATTCAACCTGTGCGGTATAATATACCGGATTTAGTGCGGCAAAAACCTGTTGCTTAGACTACGTCTAGCGGTTTCAAACAACAACGATGTCTCGTCAAAATATTAACCGCTTTAGTGCAATATTTTTTCAACTATTTTGATAGTAACACAGTGTGCCTTTATTATTTAATTTAATAAAAATTTTAAAAACAATAATTTAGTGAAATCACTATTTTTAAAGTAATAACAAGTGCTGTTCCTTATCATAAATATTTTCATTTTACATATTTACATTCTTCTCAAAGGTCTATGTGTACATTGGTGTCCTTATTATTTTCCATATCAGTGTATGTGTATGTACGGTATACATTCAAAATATTTATATTTCTAATTTTATTTGCACTTTGAATCACACATAATAACGCTTTAAGTCGTTTCCAGTCCTCAAACGTACGCCTTTATACAGACGTGATATCGCATAACTTAAGGATCCGTCATAAAAAGAAAATTATTTTAAACAAATTAGTACATGTGAGTATCCAAAATATATATGCACTATATATTTGGGAAAGAAAATACATATGTTTTCATTATTTTTGGAGAATCATTTTTTTTTATTTAACGGAGGTCAAACATACACAACAAATATCACCTTAATAGAAAATTAATCTGTTTAAAAAGCAGAATCCAAATCAAAAGTTTATCAAAACTATAGATGTAAACGTGTGTATTAATTTGTTTTTACGTTTTACAACAATTGAAATTCTCCAAAAATACTTTGAGATTTCGATGTACGGATAATCAGATTCACATGTATGAATAATAATAATATCCTTATTTTAAAACGAATTGTTATTGAAAAATTCCAAGGTAAAATGAGTTCTTAAATTAATTTGTCGACAATAAAAATCAATTTATGTTTTAATAAGCAATGTACCCAAAAGTTTAAATCTAAAATAAATCTATTTAATATAGTCTTGTTTATCGCCGCAAGGTATTAAAGGTATTTAAAATGTTTAATTACTTGTTCATTAATAAAATGCTTTATGCCATGACATTGCTAATTAATCATTTATTTTTAAATCAGAATACAAAATTTTGAAATTCAGATAAAATCATTGATCTCAGTTGAGTAAATGAATGTATTTTTTATATTTCTAAGAATAACCTCGTTCTCATTTATTTCTAAATAATAAAAACATACATATTTGTTTATGCTCCCATACAAATTTTCTTTAATAAAAAACATTTAAATTTAAGAAACATACTACATACATGCATAATATTATGCGTTCAAATGCGTGACAACTAAAAATTGAATACATCGTAGCATTTAACATTTGTTTATCGCTGCCAGATGTAAATTTGGTAGCTTTCAAATTTGCAATTACTATCGAGAGTAAATTTAATAAACGCATGTTTAGGTTTTAGGTTAAGGTCGGAGTGGTAGCTCTGATATCACAAAGCTTACTTAAGCATGCCAAGCGGTCCGTTGTGATGCCACGGGTGAACGCAGTCCCTGTACTAACCAAGTTCCACCAAAATCAGGGAAAAGGAAGAAGTTGGTCAGCGCAAGGGCTGCTCAACAAAAGCACGACTACCCCGCATTGGAAAACCAGCCAGAAAGTTTGATGAACGAAGCTATATCATTGATGTTAATAGATGATAGCTCCGTTATGCTAACAAGGAATGGGGAGCCAAATAACCTATATCTACACCGAGCAAGAGACGGGCACTGGCAAAGAAAGTGAACAACAGTCTCCTCTTCATCAGTGGACCTGTATCCACGGCAGAAGTCGTTGAAAGGGAGCCTCATTCTTTCCGCGTGTCTACCCATGACGCAGTGACCCGTAAGCACGGCCACTGTAGTCGAGATGACATCACGACCAAGACCAAGTAATCGGTTGGTACGCCTTCTATCCATCTTGGACCAGGTGAGTCTAGCGGTGGAGCAGGACTCCTCATTGACCCAGGATAGGTTGGCGTCCCGAAAGAACCTCCGCGCAATGGTCAACTTGACCGAGGCAAGTGGCATACCCAATTCAACAGAAGAGGATTCCGGAAGGAGCGCACCAGCTCTGGCGAGCTCGTCGTCCCTACAGTTTCCCGGAATTCTACTGTGGCCGTGGACCCACACCAGAGAGATACTGGCGAAGCGCCCCGAGAGAAGGTCGAGATAGCGGCGACATTCCCTAACTATCCCAGAGTTAATCACGGAACCCGATAGAGATCCTATCGCGGCCTGACTATCAGAGAAGATCGAGACGCGAGTGAAAGGAGCATCGTTGACGAGGATCGATTGAGCGGCCCGGTAAATTGCCATCACCTCCGCCTGAAACACACTGCAGTAGTCCGGCAGACGGAGAGAAATATTCACGTCCAGTTTCCCAGAGTAGACACCGCTCCCAACCCCATTATCGAGTTTAGAGCCGTCGGTATATATATCCAGGACTTCCGGGGGGACGACCGTATTAGGATTCCAGTCATCCCTACTTGGAATCAGAGAGTGGAAACATCTGTCAAGACAATATTCAGCAGGGAAATAGTCTATGTTCACAGGGGCCACTGGATCAACCTCCAGAATAGTGGAGTGACCAGAGGGTACAATGTGCCAACGAGAGAGAGCATTAAGTCTAGTCGCAGCAAACTTGGCTACCTGCTTAGCGAGAAGCACAGTAGGAAGCCAGTTTAGCATTGCGAACAAGGCTTTCGTGGGGGTGGTGCGAAGAGCGCCAGTTATATAAATGGCAGCAGACCTTCTGACCTTGTCAAGAAGTCTGACGTTGTGTTTCTTGTCCAGAGCAGTCCACCAGAAAGCAACACCGTATAAGCGGTTGGGTTCGATGACCGTGGAATATATCCAACGCATGATCCTTGGGCGAAGACCCCATCTGGTTCCGACCGCATGTTTACATACAATAGATTTTAAAATACAGCTTTTATTATTAAAAATAAATATTAAGCTTCATTTTATTAAACCATATGGCCGTTATTATTCTTAGATTCACTTTGTAGCCAGTAGTGGCAGTTATCAGCAGATGATTAATGATGATTGTGATAAAGCTAAATTTGGTACAATCTATTCAACGAACCTGATATAACGCTGTTTTAAAGCCACAATTAAGAGACAGCCATCGGAGTGTAAAATCATATTTCCATAATTAAAAAAAAAAATTTAAGAAGTACTTATCTGTTATTAGAGCTGCATGAGATTGACAGCCTAAATGCATAGCTAAGCGTACTTGGGTATTGTCCCGTTTTATCGATTCTGTCATTTATCTATAACTCCAGTCTATCCTGATAGTTTTATGAAGGTGCCTCAGGTTCTCAAGTGCCGGATAATTAAAGACATCACTCCTTATTCCTTCTCATCCTTATCTTTATGAGGTGTGTGTTACTTTTGAACTGGTATAAGATTCCTTAGATCGATTCTGGTTAGGTTTAATACAAATTTTGGTCTGTATATATCCATAGTGGGCCAGATTTGTCTGGTCTCTATACATGTAGTTTTTTTACCTCGAATGAGTAAATATCATTTTGTTTCCCCTTCTCCATAAGAACGCCACCACTTTGAACTTCATATCATATCAACGTTTTAAAGGTCGAATTAAGGGAGACAATATGTTGCATAAATTTTATTTAAAAAAGTCGGGAGGCAAGAAATCTCCCAAATGTATATCAAACATAATAAGGAATACTTTCAAATAAAACATTTTAATTAAAAATTATGCTGTTGGATATTAAAAACTAGTTAAAATCTTTCTTAAAACATACATACATACATAATTGGCCATTACAACCCTTCAGTCAGGATTACGGCCTAGCTCCTCACACCACTCATGTTGTGTGCATTAATTTTATACTTGAGTTGCGGGACCTTCAGTTTAATGTCGACTCCGAATGACAGATTTTTTTCTTTCTTAAAACGCTTCTAATATTTTTAATGACTTCATTCAACTTAATTCTAATTCAACTTTGTTCTAATAAGCTTGTAAAAAAAAAGAAACGTACAAACATCCTTTATTGTAAGTAATAAATAATTTATTGTAAATAATTAACACAAGTTTATCATATAAGCAGTATGTTTTGACAAGTATTCGCCACGTAGGACCATTAAACCATTTGGTAGACTAACTACTTGAACGTTAGTTTAATTAAACTCAATCTCTTAGTAGTACAAGTAATTGTTTTTTACCGCAAATAATCAAATAATAAATCATGTTCACACCTTAAAATGTGTCAGACAGATTATTGTATACATACATACATACGAAGAATTTTTAACGAATGTATTCTGACAATCCACAACGAACCCCTATGCTAAATAAATTTCAAGAATGAAACAAAAACCAGATACGCAGGAAATCCCATACAGCTGATGTTGACAAATTTTAACAAGAACAAAAGCAGATTATATGAACAAGACCATAATGTAAAAGTTTCTCCTAAACGCAATTGGCTAAAGTCGGCAATCAAACACAATAACAATAAAAATAATAGAAAACAGTGATTCACTACTACACAAAAGAAATGTATTTTATTTTTGATATATGTGTACATATACTCGTACTTAGGAATTTAGACGTCGCTAGACGCTCCAAAAGCACTTAATATCTCAATATACAACAAACATAACAATTTAATACAGATATTTTCTACTCGGTAGTGTTGTAAATAAAAGAAAACAAAGTATAAACCATAAAAGTAGCGAAATAAATATCTCTACAAGATCAATGCTGACAGACTTTTCCTACAAAATCGCATTTACTCCACTTTGTCTTTAACCTGCTACCAGACATTGTATTTTTGATATGGAACACCCTCTCCCTCACACCTCTCGTAGCACAGTTTATATAAAATATGAAAAGAAAGAAAGTGCTTGAGAAAGGTATGAATGTAAGCATGTGTGTGGTAAGTGCTTTATAATATGTTTTTTTTTTGCAAAATATAAATATATTCACACGTCAACCCATCAACCATATTTAAATTTCAATTCAATTGATAATTCTTCCAAACTACAATGTGAACAGATACATACTCACATATAAATGCAGAGCCATAAACACTCTCCCAGTGTCATGCAGGAACAGACATGTTTATTATTGTATTTTTATATAGTACATATTTTGTTCTTTCAACTTTTTCTCTCTTTAAAGTGTCTTTAATAATCAAAATATTAAGCACATGGTAAAAGTTCTCATATAAATTTTTAAATACTTGGCATTTAGTTAAAAAATGTTTACATTTTCCATTCGTCTAAAGTATAATAACCAAAGTTATTTCATATTAAATTTAAGAATATTAGAGTGCATGGGATTCTACGCAAAGTAACCAATATTTAAAATATCTAAAATGGACAGACTTTACTTTATAGAATATCAAAAAATAATAATTTCGAAAAATATTGTATAAAAACATTATTAATTGAACAATAATAGAAATAATTTTACTTACGGACACATCTTTAACTCTTATTTTTAACTCCTTAATATATCGTAAATTGGTAAATAAGATTGAAGCTTTTTAGTTAAATGTTATAAATAAAAAATTATGGATTAAAAAGGTTATGTTATAATTTACATTTTAATCCGATTCATGACACATACAATACAATACAAAATTCCTTGTTTAAAATGTATTTTTTTTTACTTATATCCTAATTCATATACTTTACATTGAACTTGCAAAAACGCATATGTATATACATATATATGTATATATATGTATATATGTATATTTATACATATGTATGTATATATATATACATATATATATACGTATGTTTTTATATATATACATATATATAATGCTTATGTATATATACATATGTATATATGCTTATGCAGATATGCTTATGTACACTTATATATATTTCATATGAAGGTAGAGGTTAATGACAATAATAAATCAAAAGATAATATACAATTTTAAACAAAAACATTATCATCACTTGATTATTAAAGTATAATATATCTGTATGCTAATGTGGCCATAAATTGAAAAAGTGCTAAACACATTTCTTTTTAGAGATAACAAAGAGAAAAATGTAAATGGTAATGTATTTGAAAAATGTCACAATATGGCCATTTAAATTATTTACTCTTTAAGACGTCTTAATCCAATGGGATTTTAATGAAATAAAATAATTTTCTTAGAAATTACCCTCGAGTATGAAAAGAATGAAAGTCAAACATTCAAACATAATACGATTGTTTTCAAAAATTGAATGCTACATCTTATGATTAGTTTGTTGATGGAAATACCAACGCAAATATTAGTCAGATGTGTTGAAACAAAAGTAAAATATTTTCGTTTCGTTAGAAACTGTTTTAAACATATACATTTTGGATATATTGTGTTATCTGATAAAAAAATAATAATAATAATAATGATACACAAACTAATCTAAGAGAAAAAGTGGAACACACACAGATTTTTTATAATATAAAATTGCTGCCGGTCATTTATAAACAAAAAACAGAAGAATATAACAAATACGGTCCAAAGGAAACGAAATGTGATGTAAAAAACTTAAAAAAATTAGTAGAGATACTCTTAAAAAATACTTTTAAAAACAATCTGTGTTTATAATAGTTGAGATGAAGCTAATTAAGAAATAATTTTGTTTTAAATATATTTCACATATACATATGTATATACAATATACATATACATATGTATATACAATATATATGTATATATATATGTATATGTACATATATATTATTTTTGTTATATACATACATATATAGTATACGTTATAATATAATATATTTTACTGTTCACTAATTCTGATGAGTTTTGAAAAAGAAGTGTTGTAATATATACAAACGGATGTATTTAATCGGAATAACATTTTATTTATTTTGAACTTTAAATTTGTTTACATTTTAATTTCTAATAAATTATTATAAGTCAATTATAAATAAATATTTCTAAAGATTTTTGTCTAAATAGATATATTGTATTTATTTATTTCAGTTTGTTTACTTTTTCAAATATTTATTTAAAATTTTCAAATAAAAACTTCAAATTAAATTTATCAAATAATAGACGGTAATTACACAACAACAAAAATAAATAATGATTTTTTTCATACCGCAAAATGTTAACTGGATACGACCAATACAAAAGTTTATAAATACGTGTACGATTATTAGTGTTTGGGAGGTGTACCGAATACCGATTCAGAGGGAACATTGATGTTAACGGTTATATTTTTTAAACATACATAATAGCATATACATATGTATATACATAATTTAAGTAAATAATCGCCATTAAAAAGCTCATTTAGCAATATGTAGTTACGAGCACACTTTCAATACTTTAATTTAAAATCTTCGAAATTTGATTATTGAAATGTATTTGCAAGTTCTTATTATATATTTATAAGCAAATATGTATTTATTTACAAAGATGTTATTGTAAACAAAATATTGTTGTTTATATTATTGGAAACATTTTTAAAAGTTTTCCATAGCTCTAATAAATTCTAATTTTTCTTAACATGTGATTTGAAAAAAAAAACGAAAAAATGAACGAAAAATTAAATTAAAAATTTGTGACAATAGTAAACAACAACTATGTACTTTTAAAATGGATACAAATTACAACACCAGCCATTTCACCTTTTTGTTGGGGATATCGTAAATACAATACATACATAAAAACAATATTTTTTTTTGTTTTCTTTTTCCTTTCAACGGTCTTCATGTCACTATAAAAAGTTTATAAGAGAGTATTAAAATAAAAGAATTATTAGTGCAAGTCGGATGATTTAAGTGAAATTTTGTTTTTTTTATATTTTACTAAATCGATATTGATGAATATGAGAATTCGAGTTGCAATTCACTGAGAATCATAGGGCCCTCTCAAATTGTATCTACCTACCATAAATCTAACCAAGACCAATGGTCTTATATGAATGCAGTTCGTTTTCAAGAAAGGAGCTTCTTTCTCTTCAATATATTCAATATATTCAGACTGGCCGCGTTGTTGGATAACAGCAGATAAAACTTTCCTTGAATGTCCGCTTTTCTATGCATCAGAAGACAGATGTCGTCAGCGTAATCTAAGTGTGCCAAGCACTTAATAAGTCCTCCGGCTGTAGTTATTATTTGTATTTGTGTTTCAATTCTCGAGCTTTATTATTCTTTAAGAAATGGATAGCTTCGAGTATTACCAGTATATCGGCAGAACGAGCCGATGTATAGATTGGGCAATCGGAGAAATTTTCGCCACTAATCTCGCTGAACGAGGGAGACATTATGCATTATGTTGATTATTTTGCTAATCTAAATATATTTAAAGTGTCAAATTTTATTTAAACTTGATTTAAATTTCTTTTTTTCGTCAAACTTGTCAATATTTTATTCAAGATTTTTTTTCTCTTTTTTTGGATTCAAAACATTATATTATTGACAAAGTTAACCAATTAGTGTAATAACGATATATTTTTCTTCATCTCCTATTAAGTTTTATTCAAAAAATAGTGGTAAAAATTAGTTTATTTTAGATTTTAATAACACTCCAAACGCAAAGGAATACAAATCTCTTCATGCTGCTTAGCATATTTATTAACAAAAGTATGCCACAGCGCGTTCTTTTAATAGAGGATCAAAAATTCGCTGACCTTATTTACAACAAACAATTTAAATGTTATTTTTATATACTTGGACGTATTTATAATGAAATATAAAGAATTTATAAATTACGGTTAATCGATTGTATTATTTATTAGACATTATTCTGCAATATATTGTGTATTGTGGTTATATTTTTCTATTGCGAATACATATAAAACTTAAATATGTATGTATATTTATATATATATAATATATATATATATATTTATACATACATACATATATATATGTATATTCATATATATATATATGTATGTATATATATATATATATATATATATATATATATATATATATATATATATATGTATGTATATGTATATATATATATATATACCCTGTCGGAAAAATAGTTAACTTTAAACTAACTTTAAGCTAACTATTTCTCAACTAGTGCTGACTACCACTTGGATTACTTTTCAATGGCAGCAACTAACTATTTTAACATTGTGATGTCCTAGGCAGTAGTCAGTTGTTCTATACAATACTTTTCAACTAACTTAAAGTTAACTACTTATAAGTTAGCTTTAAGTCGACTATTTATAAGTTAGCTTTTAGTTGACTTTTTGTAGTTAGCTTTTAATTGGCTTTTTGTATATAGGTTTCAGTTGACTTTTTGTAGCTGTAATTTAACCTCTGCGTCTTTTATTTTTATAATTAAACTAGCTGTAAACTGCGCGCGTTGCTGCGCCACCAACTAAAATAAATTTGAAGGAAAGACATTACACAAATATCCAATTAATTTTGAATCTCTTTATTGATTTTGTTTGTTGTCCAGATGATTCAGACGAACGGGCCTGAGTAGTACGCATTCGATCAGTTTCTAATCTCACTTCTCGTTGTTCAAGTGATTCATGCCAACGGGTCTCAGCGGCTTGTACTCCAAGATTTTCCTGTCTCATTGCTTGTTGCCAGTCTGATTCTGAGGCTCGTAAAGCTCTTTTCTTCCATGCTTGAGGTGTAGGTCGATAAATTGCTTGTCGCTTTGGAGGTATGATTACACGGTAACGACGTGAAAAATGCGTTCAAATTTATTAGAATATCACAATGTACCCAATCCAATTGAACCCAACAGCATTTTTAAAAATTTTCCAAAATTAAAATTTTCAAATTTGTGATTGACAACTGCTCAGAATATACACTTCAGTTAAGGAAAGGAAAGTCTGCATTGAGTAGTAGTTAGCTTAAAGTTAGTAAATAAAAGCTAACTTAAAGTTGGTTTTTTTTGTAGTTAGCTACTCATTCTCCTACAGGGTATATATATATATGGATATATAAATATACATACATACATACATACATATACATACATAACATAATTGGCCATGACAACCCTTCGTCAGGATTACGGCCTAGCTTCTCAACACCACTCATGTTGTGTGCGTTAATTTTATACATGAGTGGCGGGACCTACAGTTTAAAGTCGACTCCGAACGACAGATTTTTTGAGAAGCTTTTCATGGCAATTTTTACTCTCAGAGTTTTTGCCAGAAATCTGCTGAGAGGAAGTCGCCGAAGAAATACTTTTCATATCTTCGTTTTGATGTCTGACCTGGGATTCGAACTCGGGCCTTTCGTCTAATAAGCCAACACACTACCTACTAGACCACGGCGACTTCATATATATAATACATACATATATAAATAATAATTGAGAAGCTAGGCCGTAATCCTGACTGAAGGGTTGTAATGGCCAATTATGTATGTATAAATAAATAAATGAACAAATAAATAAATAATTATATTGTTGCTCTTATCCACACACAGCTTATTCCGTGTGCCGAATTTTCTATAGCAAATTAATCTCTATTATTATTTTTTTATAATGACAGATAGGAAACAAATGTTTTTGATTTTTCAAATTAGATTAGTCGTAGGGAAAAACAAGAACAAACTTTAATAAATTCATTCATAAATGCATTATGAAAAACTGAACACAAATTTACTATACACAATTAGGTATATGAAATAAGTTGTGAACCACTGTACATTCAAGCATCTGTACATAAGGTATTCTCATGAGTGTCTAGAATTAAAAAGAAAATTAAAGATTTATTTATTTTTGGTCCAACACAGAAGCATATATAAACACTCTTAGACGTTGATTGGAAGTATCTGCAACATTATTTTAAAATACTTATTCAAAATATAAAAAACAATACATATTAAACATGGAACTACAAGGTCATTAAGCCGACATGGGTAGTTATAGTTATACCATAGATCTATACAAACAATATATTGTGAGGACAAATAATGATAATCTTTTAGATTGTTTGTAATCCTGTTAATATTGGAACTTTTTTATTATGTTAAAGTTTAGTGATAGCGCTTTACAAAGTTTCTGAGAACAAATTTCCAATCTTTCTAAATGTCCAGATATAGAAACCCTACTGAAGATATAACGCTGTTCGTGGTTTACTGAACACACCGCATAAAGGTCGATAAAGATTCATTTTTATGTCTAACTTGACCAAGTTGTACAACAGATCGCCACGCCTTGATTCGAACAAGAACGAAGAACTTGTAGAATGTATTCAATAAAGTATTTTAAATTGTTTTATAAAAGGAATACACACAAAAGTTTTTAAAAATTCATATTGGCTATCCCTTTGTGACATTAATATGAAATTATACTTCCAACATTTTAATTCAGAAAATATCTGAATTTAGATTTCACAAATCTATGTTCATATATCCATAGACATTGAATTTAACTGATATTTAAATATAATTTATTTGAAAATATTAAAAATTAATTCCGAAATGGTATAATTAGATAAAACTTATACATTTATTATATACAATTAAATATTATTTTAAAGTTGATTTGTATGTAAGCAAATATTTTCTGCTCATGAAGCATTCTTAACAGTATTGTATGATCGTTATATTAAACTATATAAATTATATAAAAGATATAAGTGTGATTATATTACTCTTTACTGTGCAAAATTCTATTTATTTCAACCAAAATGGGTTTAACGTTTTTTTTCTATAGCATCACTATACAACATTATTTTACTGCGAAATATGATACAAACTTAGAGAAAAAGGATTGAAACCAATTGTATGGAAACCTTAGATAAAAGCCCATTGCCTTATCAAAAGGGAAATTGTGAAACTAAAAAACACAGAGCATTTACCATTTCAACCAGACTATTATATAGGGTCAGTATTGTATTCAATATCGAGACCAACTAAAAAAGGTGACCTTTTGTTACATTATTTGCATTAAAGCAAAGTAAAATGCTTACATGTACAGTCTAGTAAAAATTAATGCATACAATTATTTTGACTTGAATTATTTGAATTTAATTATTTTATTAACATAAAAAATATAATTCACATGTTAAATATTAACTTTAACACTATTTTTAATAAAAACGCCATTTTGCAACATTTATCTAATTTTTCAATTAAGCTAATACATATAGCTTAGAATTTAGTATTTGGTCCATAATACCATATTTTGAAATATCGATTCAATGTGGAATCCATTAAGATGACAAGTAATGACGACAGCACGTAAAACTCACATCTCGACAAAATCTAGCGAATAGAACGTAATACGGTGCTAAAACCTTCCATTTTTACTAGAAGGTAGACATGCTTCCCTTTTAAACACTCCTACACCAGTTTATTTATTACATGCTTGCTTCATGTGATTCTTTTTAATGTGTTGAGCCGATCGCTTCTAAAAATATTCCATACAGAAAGACTAGAACGTATTTGTGTTTGATATGTTTCTAAAAGAATGCTCCACAACAGATTCTTCTGCAATTTTTCTTGAAGAATACCTCTTTCAGCTAAAGGCAAAATATTCAAAATTACGTGCAATGGGGCCTTAATACTAAAAAAAATAACCTAAACAATTAGAAAAATTAAAAAAACTGCACGTATGGGTAATAATTTTTATTATACTACGATTGAAGTCGCCGTAGTTTAGTAGGTAGTGTGTTGTTGGCTTATTAAACGTAAGGCCACGGTTCAAACCCGAGGTCAGACATCAAAACGAAATATGAAAAAATATTTCTTCGGCAACTTCCTCTCAGCAGATTTCTGGCAAAAACTGTGAGAGTAAATAAAATTGCCATGAAAAGTTTCTCAATAATCTGTCATTTGGAGTCGACTATAGACTGTAGATCCCGCCACTCATACACACATTCTGGCTGAAGGGTGGTAATGGCCAATTATGTATGTATCCTACGATAAATGCAGAAACTATTTAAATTTGAAATATTTTATTAATTCTATGTAAAATTTTTGCTCACCACAGTATTTATATATATAATATAATATCTTCCAAAATATAAATAAAAATAAAGTGACCCAACCTCAAACGCCTCTGGAATCAGAAACAAGGTTCCAACTGCTGAATTGTTGTTTCAATACTCAACGAAAATGGAGGCTGGGTTTAACAAATGTTACAATAATTTATATAATAAACCGCAACTACTGTTTTATATCTACAACGAAACAATAATGTAGAAAACCAACAAAATATTCTTCCATATAAATCGTTTTTAACGAAAGAAAATGAAAAATAAAAATTTCTTTTGTGTTGAGAGAACAATAACAAGAACATTAAACAACAAAGGAATATTCAAACTTTTATGTTTGTTCATTGCGAGACGTATTCGTTTAAGTAAACCAACCACTATTAAGAGAACAAACTTTTAGTAACCAGAAAAGTATTTAAAATCGACATGTTAGATACCTCTTAACACAGATCTCAAAATGGCCAATTTAGTTGTCAATTTTTTACGAATCTTCACATTTATGCTTCAGTCATTCCTTCGTTCCACCATTTTCTTATAATTCTCTAACTTTAATGTTTATTTATAGAGATTATTTTGTCTTTTATTTTACTTTCCGATGCTCCATCTATAGTCTATTTAATCCATTATATTATATTAAGTATGTATAAGTGTTTGATATATTGCTTTTTACCTTTGAATGATAAGCCATTTTTAAGGCATTTGAGATTATAATGTATGTACGTTTCGTTCTTTCGAAATAAGAATGAGTGACGACAAAGGATTGTTCCAAAGTAATGAGTGATTATAAAAATAGAAACATTATACATACTTCTAAAACTATAATTTTGTAATACGAACATATGTATATAGAACACAATATAACAATCAGAGAGATTACCCATTTTAAAGTATTTTTTAAAAGAAAATAACTCTAGTCTGCCCTAATATTATTTCGAAATATAGCAAAAGCGCAGGTGAAGTTGACTTGTTGGAAATATTTATACGACAAAATACGATCTCCGAAATAATGAAATAAGAAATATTACTTGATTGATATATCATTAGCCAATGATTGGAATTTGCACAACATTATGAAAAAAAAACGTTCAGCGGATTATCGTTTAAAAGTAGGCGAACTAATTTGCAATGAGTGTTAAATATTAACATCTCTGAGAAGCCTAATTCATAGAAATAGATAGAACGTTTTATTTTTATAATTATTTAAGAGAGAGTATCAGAGCATTTTCTCACTTTCACATAGCGAGGTATGACTTAAGCCACAGGCCATTAAAAAATCCTCCAAAGTAATAAATGTGACACTAAGTTAATCAAACAAATCAACACCCCAAAAATTTGTTGCAAAAATTTCACTTCGAAAAATAATTTAAATACCTAACTACAATATTTTAATTACTTAAAATATCAACGATAATAATCGTATGAGACACATATAATATGCTAAAAAAAACTCAAATTACATTTTGTATGAAAGGGGTGGTTAGTTTAATAAGCATACATATTAAAAAATTATTTAAGTTTATAAATCAACATCCACACAAAACTGAGATACAAATTGCAAGATATTATTAAAAATATTTTACTATTATTGTTCATTGTTTATACAAAAAATTAATTAAAAATTTCCGAGATTACCAGCATTAAAAACTTGTTAAACAATTTTTAAAATATTTTTAAAGTCGTGTATCAAAAATCTTGTTATGTTGATGTAAGTTCTTATAAAAAACGATTATATAGTAAAAAATAACAACAATTTAAATATATTTAATATTATTTGGTAATGTTATTACAATATAGATACATATTGAATTTTGTCATATTGAAAATTGTCAACAAATCTCTAAATATGTACATATGTATGTAGCTTTTCATGTCTTCATTTGTTTTTATTAGCACTTTCGAAAGTCCGATTTGTTTAGCAGCAGGAAAAACCTTTTACACTCTTTGAAAATATCAGGATTCTTGAAATATTTTATGAAGATGTATTTTCTCTTCTTTCTTCAATTCGATTTGAAAAGGATTTATATATCGTTTTCACAACACAAGCCTTTATGGATAAAATTCGTTGACACAGAATATTAACTGTAACATCGACTGTTGAAAGACTAAAATCACGGCCGCATAGACTACTTATGTTTATCTAAATTGGTAGGGTTTAAAATGTTCAAAAGGTTTTGCAATTCATTCAAATTAAATTGAATCTATCAATCAAAATTCAATTGTACTTTTCTAATATAAATTTTCAATAAAAGAAATTTGTAAATTATTGAACCTATTGAGTTTCAATTGATTACAATATCTAATTTTAGGCAAAGTTATTTTAAACCTAATGTTATACTCTATAAGTTTATTTTGCATAAGGATTACAAATTCCTAAAGCTCTACGCTTTCCAGGTTTGACGGAGGATGTTCTCTTTAGACATAGACAGATAACCAGATAGGATATCTCTGATTCTTGTAAGTTATATGGAAATGTAGAAGAAACAATTACATATATTTTATACTACTTCCCCTTGTCTCCACGTACGTACGCAAGAGTAGCTGGGTTAGGTAGCCAACTTGTTAAGGAATTGGTGGGCGTGAAGGACTGCAAGCTTGACCTAACAGGGTTCATAAACGTTAATGGGATGTACTACTTTTTTCCTCTTCTGCTAATCCTTTATTTCTTATTGCACAAAATGAACCAATGTTTATCAGGGTGTAGGCGCAGCAATTCTAATCCTAATTCTTAAGTTAAAATGTTTATTTCGTGGTTACCCAAAGAACGTTTTAAAGCGATTGTATTTGAAAATCTAATTAATAATTTATTTTTTATTTAATTTTACAAAAGATTATATTTTTCATTCCCCAACATCATTTTAATTGATCTCCTTACTATTTACACGTACCCATATTCCCTCAATGATTGAAGGCGTATTTTTGAGACTCTAGAGTGCGTAAAAAGTGGGAGTGAGTGATAGTTTTACACACTTTTGAATCAATATAACGTAGGGGCCATGTGATATGACTTTACTTGGGTACAAATGCCAAATTTATCCATCAACGAATTATTAATACAGACATCATTATAAATCTGAACACTGATTGATATATCAAATTGTGATTATATTTTTGGTCAAGAATATCTTTGTTTATATCCCAAAACTATTTCATAGCATTTCATAGACATCATCATATAAAATGTTTAAACAACCATCCATTCAACTATGCTCCTTCAAGTTCGCCTCGCTAGGACCAATTTCACTAAAATCTAGTTAGAGGTGTTTATTATGCAATATGTAATTAAAATGAGAGCCTAGTAAAATAAAAATTCATTTTTTAATTTGTCATCAAATCGAAATCCGATCGAGAATGTGGAATATAGTAAAAACAATGCGCAAATTTACTTTTGGGCGTTTTTATAATATATGTATCTCACATCGACAAGCTATTATATTGTATTGTTTTAAAATAGTGAAATCCACTACTTGATCAACTTCTAGGTTTTTGAGAACTTTTATAAGCAAAATTCTATGCATAGGTAATCTAATCAAATAATCAACCTCCTGTAAAACACAAAAAGATTCGTGAAGTATTGTAATACAATAAAGCGACTAATATTATTAACAATTAATACAAAAATACAAATTAAAATTGTATGACGAACTGTGTTTTTTGCTTTCTCTGGGGGGTATAAACCTGGATCACTATGAATTTTTTAGTAAGAACTTTAACCACAACACCACGTCTCCTTCAATTGTATACTAATTAGATGTGAATTAATTGATTATAATTGTGTGTAATAAACTAAAGTCAGTACTATGCATTGAAATTTATACTTTGCGTTTAATGCCAACTAATAATATCGTCTTCAAACGATTTCAATTGAAAATTACTTCAATTTTAATACATTATATTTTAATATAAGGCTGTATATTACTTTTTCTAATAATTTCTTAACCCAAATTACAGCCCGAAAAGTTATTCCATACTCTTCCTCAAGGTATCTATCAAAGAAGTTTCTGTATAAGACAAAACAATAAACAGAACAAAAAATCAATAGTACTTTGGGTTAATCAAAAACAAATCGTTTTTACAAAATAGAATTTTCACTGAGGGTAGTGTAAATATTTTTGATTGTAATTAATTTCAGAAAGATGTCACTAAATAAATTCGTTACACATTCTCTCTCACACACACACACAGTCTTTGTCTCTATCTCTCTCCGTTTTGAGAGTTTTAATTCTCTTTTGAAAATTTAGTTCCGAGTGCTAATTATCATAAGTGTTACTAGCAAGTTTTGTGAAAATTTTAAAATTATTAATGACCGTTGCTCATCAAACCAAACTCAAATGATTTGTACCCTCTATCAATTTAAGATTTCTGAAAACTGAAAGCTACTATACAACCTTCAGTTTTTTTTTTTTTTTTTAATTTCACAACGTCACGAAAAGTCCACACAGCTAGACATTATTATAATCTGTTTAACTATGAATTTTTTGAGTATATTGACAATAATTCGTTTGTAATTGGTGCGTAAAAAAAGATAGGAAAATGCAATCACTCAAATAAAAAAAAAATCTTTCATGATTTACATCAGCGAATGAAGAGAAAATATTACCAATCGTCTGTAAATGACAATAAAAATTTTTGTACGTCATCTTCGTTTGCGTACTTAATTTTTTAATTTTACTTTAATTTTTACTGTACCTCTTTCTTTTTTCCAGTACAAATAGATTGTGTTTGACATTTTGTCCTGGGGTCTTGCTGAGTCATTATACTTTTGTTCTCTGCTTTTTATAACAAAGCGAAATAGACTTATAAGTAACAAAATTTATTCCAAATTAGAACAAGTTTGTAAAAATCTTGAAACCAAATTTATGATGCTCCAAACGAAGGCGTTGTTATTCTTAATGGTCACATAAGAACCAAGCAATATTTTATTTTTAGTACCTTATTATTTTTATTTATGTATATATATATATATTTTTTGTCTGTAATTTTTTAATTAAATTATTTCATTATTATGGTTTTTATACTACTTGTTTTAAAATTACAAACCAAACGTATAATAAAAAATAATTTTGTGCTTCTTGCCCTTTCTATGTATTTTAAAAATAGACTATGTACTTCAATTTTATGTAGCAGATTATTAAGTTAACTTTTACACAATTTCCATAAATACTGTGATGTTAATGAATTTTTTTGAATTTTCTTTAGGAACAGGTGAAAAAAGATATATATATTTAAGTATACAAGCACAGACAATCCAAGCGCATTTAAAGATTTGAATGACAATCTATCTTCTATATAAGATTAGACGTTGAATTGTACATGTAAAGGGTCCGACATCTAACGTTTTTTTTTTTCTCAACTAGTGCTTATTTCGTGAATGGTAACACTTAGCTCATGTCTCATTTGACAGATATTTAGTTTGATCCTTCCGCTGAACGAATATGGTTGTGTATACGCTTGAACAACGCTGGGAAATATTGCGACATTACTTTGAAAATCATGGTAATGTTGCAGAATGTGTGCGAAAATTGCATACGGATTTTGGAAGAAGAGAAGCACCGTCAGCTCCGTATGTTCGTTATCTTGTGAAAGAAGTGAAAGAAACTGGCATCGTCATCGTGAAAATCCAAAAACAGTGCGTACACCCGAGAATATTGCTGCTGTGGCAGAAAGTGTGCGTGAAGCGTCATCAACATCAATTCACCGTCGTTCTCAACAATTGAACATTTCGGAGACATCATTGAGACGAATTTTGCATAAAGACCTTGGTATGACGACATACAAAGTCCAATTGGTTCAGGAGTTGAAGCCAATTGACCATCCAATGCGTTTTCGCTTCGCTAAGTGGGCCTGCGATCGACTTACAGAAGATGCCGATTTTGGCAAAAAATCGATGAAGCTCATTTTGATCTTAGCGGGTATGTAAACAAGCAAAATTGTCGCATTTGGGGCACAGAAAACCCGCACGCATACATTGAAAAGCCGACGCACCCAAAACGAGTTACTGTTTGGTGCGGATTTTGGTCCAGAGGCATAATTGGGCCATTGGCCGTTACAGACAATGGCGATCGTTATCGGGCCATGTTGAACGAATTTTTATTCACAAAAATTGAAGAGGAGGATATTGGCAACATTTGGTTTCAACAGGACGGCGCTACGTGCCACACAGCCGAAGCTACACTCGATGTTTTGCGCCCTGTTTTTGAAGATCGCATTATCAGCCGCAGAGCTGATGTCGTTTGGTCACCTCGGAGCTGTGATTTGACACCGTTGGACTATTATTTGTGGGGTGCCGTCAAAGATAAGTGTTACGCCGACAAGCCAGAGATAATTGACGCTTTAAAGGACAATATTCGTGAAGCCATTGGTGAAATACAGCTGCACACAATCGTTAATGTGCTTAAAAATTGGACCGGAGCCGAGGCAGCCATTTGAATGAAATTATTTTCTATTATTAACCGGAAGGGATTGTACTTTCAAATAAAAAAAGAAATTTGAGAAAATATTCAGTAGTTTTTTTTAAAGCATTTTCAAAAAAAAAAAGTTATTTGGCGGACCCTTTATATGGAGATAAATATTATGCTATTTAACGTTTTTTATACATCCTGTAACAGATATTTTGTTCTAAAAAATTTAAATACAACTTACAACTGCATCATTAATAATAATTGTGGCTCATCTCTTACCTTTAAATTTATCAAATTTTGAAACAAGTTGAGCTGAAAACTAATTCACGTATATGATATTTAATTTCGTTTGAATCAAATCCAGGCTTATTGGTAATCCTTTGCGTCAGACGTTAATAGATTAAAACTGGATATAAAGCACAAAAGCAGAAAAAAAACAATTTGAGAAAAAACAATTTTTAATAGCTTTTCTTAGTTAGGAACACTACTGTCACAAAATACGAAAAATGTATTAATTTTTTTCAATTATTTAATTTAAAATCACGGATTTAATGTTTTAAGATGTATGACATACACACATATTTACTACAATATTTTTTTTTTCTTGTTTTATTTAAAACTTTTTACAACAATCTTACATTTTACTTCAACATATGTTTTAATTTTGATTTATTTTGTATTTTATTTTCGACTAATGATGGCTATAAAATGAAACCATTTTTTAAAAGCTACTACTTAATAATAACAATATATTTTTAAATTTTCATTTCAAAACAAATAAGAATAAAGAGAAAGTAAGTATTCTCAGTATTTGTATAATTTGTATTCTTATTTTAAAAGAAAACGTAAAAAACTTAGTTATATTATTAGTTGCGCTGTAACGATAAATTAATACGTTAAGTTTGGACTTTCGTCTATAACTAAGTGCAAAACACAATGTGCACGCACTTTTTTTTATTAAAAAAAAAGTAGAAATTCCCCAATTAAAAGGGCACTAACAGATGAAATTTCCCAAACTAGTGCATATTTGAACCCATAACAGTACTATTTTTAAGAAATCAGCTGCTTTAGCGGCACATTGAGTTAAACTACTGCGCAAGCGTTAAAAAAGCATATAATTGATAGTGCATATTATGTATTATACGTATATAGTCACAATTATCAGCGCCAATTTTTTTTAAATATATTCAACGCTTTTTAATTTTGATTTGAATTTGGAGAAAATTACATAAGAACTAATTTTAAAACGGTATGTAAAAATGACAATATTAATAATTCTTAATAGTTAACTAAAGAATTTTTATGAACAACGTATTATTGCACCTTATAATTTATTTTGCAATCTAATACATACCTACCAACTCATATTTTTAACATTTAGCAATGTGTTTCAATTAACTTTACATATAATAAATATGTACTTTACAGTTATTAATTTATATTTAAAATCATCAAAAATTGTTTTTAATAGATTATTTTTTATATACCTTATATATTGCCATTCGGTTTAAAAGCAATATCTGTGAATACCGTTTCTTCGTTTACAAAAATTTCAGTGTTTTCTTCCGTAGTGTGAATTTCTTCTCCACAAATATTTCCTGGGTAATGTATTTCGTCAGTTAGCAATGACTGAACAGAGTTTGAAGATTCTAAATGAATGTAATCTATAAAATTATCTTCATTAAAAGCAAACTTATCGTTGTTAGGAATATAACATTTTTCAATTTCTTTTTCGCTTTGCATTTCGCACTCAGCAGCAGACTGTTTATTTCCTTCAAATACTTCTTCAGTGCCGCTTTCGGCAGGTACTGTATTAATAAAGTACAGTGTTTTCGGTTCTAACGATTCATCGCAGATTTCACTACTGTTATCCGGTTCAACTAAGTCAATAATCTCAGATTCAATATATTCTTTACTTATTTTTCTGTTGTGAACTCTATTTGCATGCTGCTGAAGTAAGTGCATGTAAGTGAACTCTGCGGCACATTCTGCACATTTAAACGGCTTTTCCGTAGCATGAACTTGCATATGAACCTTTAAATTACTTTTCTTAAGAAATGACGATTGGCATACAGAGCATGTATATTGAGGAGCATTCGCTAAATGCAAAAATTTGTGGTCCTTTAGATGGGAAATTTGTTTAAAACTTTTTAAACAAACATCGCATTGGTATGGTCGGTAATCGTCGTGAACACGTTGATGCGTTGTTAATGCTGCAATTGTTCGAAATTTTTTCTTACATGTTTCACATTCGTGTGGCTTTTCATTTGTGTGAATAAGTATATGATTTTTGTAGGGAAAAGACGACTTAAAAATTTTACCACAATATCCGCACTGATATTTTTTAGAATCATTTGACCTTATCCTTTTACTAACTTTACCTTTTTGAACATCTTTTTCATGGCGACTTTTTAAATGAGCATTCAAGTAATCTTTCGTTTTGAAACTGAAACAAATTGATTGGATTTATTAACAAGAAAGTTATTTAGTTGTAATTTAAATTAATATGTAATTTAGTTGTAATTTTGTCTGCACCGATGATGTAAAATGATTATTTTAAAAAGATTATTGGCTCGATTATGTATGGCAACTCAAATTCAGTTGCATAGCAGGTTGCAAGGCATTACAGATGACAACTGATAACTAACAAAAAAATTTGTTTTTTTTTTTTTTTTTTTTGATTACGAATTTTTACTTGCCAGCTGGTACTGCAACTGGGGTTCAGTTTCCGTATATAATCGACCCATTTTCATTCATCTTTTGTCATAGTAATAAACTATCTAACTAATATAGTAATAAACTAACTAACTGACCTACCTTTGAGAGCATAATAAACAATGAAAATTCTTTGTGTCAGAATGTAACAGCATATGACGTTTTAGTACATCTTTACGTGAATAGGAAACATTGCAAATACTACATTCGAAGTTTTTCCCATTTAAATGCACAGAACGTATATGCCTATGAAGATTGTTTAAAACTCGATAACCTCTTTCACAATGTAGACATTGATGAATTAGAGTTTCGCTATGAACTTCTTCGTGACGTCTTAAACGATACCGAGTTGGAAAGAGCTTACAACACTGAATGCATTGAAATCTTTGTGATCCATGTTCTTTAATGTGGGCGATGTAGTCTTTCTTCGAATGAAATACATTTTGGCAAGTATCACATGTAAATAAGCATTCAACATTTGTGTCATAACCATTTTCATTATTTTTATTAGAATCACTTTTTTCCGACATGGAAGGAGATGATATTACATCTATAGTACATTGTTCTATAACTGATGTGTCTGTACTGCATCCAGGTTGGTTAACATTGACATAACTTTCATCATCTAATAATGTCGCATCAATAAAATTATGTCGATCATCATATTCAGTTTCCAAATTTTGTGACCTTGTTGTCTCATCGTTATCAATAAGTTTTTCCAATGATTCTTGAATGACAACTTTACTTATAATAGTCTCATTATCACGTTCTATCTTTCTATGCTGTGAGGCTTTTATTGATTTATGTTCTTTACTGGAGTCTTCACTTTTTCTCATTTCCATATTTCGCCTCAAACGCCTTTGCGTCTCATCACATTGTTTTCTCAAGCGATATGATATTTCCAAGTTGTTAGCACAATGTTCACAAATGAGTTTTGGTAAAGTATCGTTAGAATCTATCTGTATGTAAATATGTATGTGTAAAAGAATGTACATAGTTAGTTTTTGTCTTTCTGAACATTTGTTATCCTTACGCGAATATTGGCACATTCCGATAACTTTTCCACCATTTCGACATCTTGTTCAAAAATCTCTTTTAGTTCCTCCATACCACCACAAATTCTGCAGATATGTAGTTCCATTTTAAATTAGTTAAATGTGTTAACAATCTTATTCCTTATTTCTCTTTCCTTTATTTATTTATTATGTACATATCTACTATTATTAAAATCTTGCATTTAAATTTGTTGCTTATTCCTTAATTTACTCTGATGAACAAATCAGCTGATCAGAAACAGTCATTCACAATAAACAAATCCATAGTTTCAGCGTTAGATTACGGTGTAGTGTAAATGCTGTATTAGGATATTTTTTTATTACCTTTTAAATGTTAATATATTTATTGTACAACAATAAAATATTAATACATTTTTAATAAATAATAATTTGCTTAACTTCTTGCATTAATTGTAATTATGTTTTGAAAATCTATATTAAAAACCTTCCAGAAAATGATTGCTTATGTTGTAAGTATTGTAACTGTAATTTTTTACGAACACTACAGCAACCTATTGCATTTGGTGTTAAAAATTTTTTCTGCTGAGAGTTTTTGTTTAACTAATTAGACTCGTTTAATTTTCTAAAAGTGTTATACATTCGACACTAACCAATTTATTAGAAATTGATGCGAGTTTTGAATGAGTACAACACATAATTTTTAATAAATTCCTTTTTATTATTCTTGCTGATCTAAGTCATGTTCAAACATATGAACCTTTAATTCTTCTATTGTTTTAAAAATTTTTCCTGGGCAACTGGAACAGGCATATTGGTGACACTCCATCAGATGTTCCTGATATAATTCGCGTGAAGAAAACTGTAAATCACAGTCTAAACATTCAGAAAAATCATTTTCATTATCGACAAAATGAATCCGCATGTGTCGTAATAAACTCTTCCTAAAAGTAAAGAAGATTAATGTATTTTAAATTAATGAAACCACATTGAAACTTACTTGAGTGCAAAACATTTAAAACATTTACGGCACTGGAATTTTTTTGCCCTGCTTGGTTCTGCTGCTGAAGAAGCAGATACGTCGACAACAGCAGCATCAAAACATTCAGAATCCATAGGTATAAGTAAGTTGGTTGGACCTTTCTGTTTTATTTTCGTTGTTAAGCATCCTTCTTGTTCGTCTTTTATAAATTCTAAAACGTTATCTACTTCTGCTCCTGCTGTATGCACTTTCATATGAATTTTAAATTCAGTTTTTGTGTCAAATTTTTTTTGGCATATGATACAGGTGAAGAGATCTGTACCCTCGGAACTTCGTTCTATTACTACATGATGCTTCAAGATATGAATCTAAAGGGAAAAATAGTTTGTGAAAGTTTTCATAATATGTCCAAACACATACCCTCAATGCATCCTTTTGCCGGAAAGTTATTAAACAATATTCGCAATGAAAAGGTTTCTCGCCCGTGTGTCTACGCATATGAAATATTAGGCTCTTACATTGTGTAAAACCACGGTTACAAACTTCACAAACATAGGGTCTTTCGCCGGTGTGCGTGTACATATGCTGTTTCAAGGTGGACTTTTGTGTAAAGCTTTTCCCGCATTCGGTACATGAAAAAGGTTTATTGCCCTCATGTGACTGCATATGCCGATTTAGATTTGTTTTTGTGCTAAAGTCACGATTACACTTCTCGCAATAAAACCGATTTCCATGGATTTCTTTTTTAACAGATATCGTTGCAACCGATTCTTTCTGTTCTTCTGATATTGTCATATCTGAAGATGTGTTTTCTTGTCCAATATCGTTTATATTTTCATTTATGTGACTTATATAGTAAGTGCCCGCTTTATTATTTATATCTTCCACAGAATTTTCATCGGCATAAACACTCGAAAAATTTAAATCATCGACCTGTCCGTTAATTAATTTTACATAATCATGATTTTCTTCAGAATCTTCTACTCCAAAACCAGATGATTGTGACTGACTTTCTATTTCGTCACTCACAACTAATGCATGTATGCCAGATTCGATAGTATCGTCATGAGCTTCATCACTCAGAGATCTACTTTCTGCTTCATTCTCCTCTCCTTGTTCTGGAATTTCCATGAAATGACCACTACACTGAAGTTCATTGTCAATTTCACTGCCCCCGTCGTTTATTATTAAAACACCTTCGCTCAGACGATAAACATTTTGATCATTTTTAAAATGATCAAGTTTTTCTTCTTTTAATTTCAAGGCACTGTTAGAATTATTAGGTAGTTTTGCATTGATGTCTTCTAATTCCAGCTTATATTTTTTGATTTTGTACTCTGTACATGATAGCGTTTTACGCTTTTCGCTTGAACCGCCGTTTCTTTCAATATTTTCATGATCTTCGTCATGTATAAGAGATAAAAGTTCATCTTCTGTAAGATTTTGATCATGTGTTTGCCTCTTAACTGATTTATTTCCTTGTGACACCTCCTTAAAGTCTGTGTTAATTTTTTCCAAAAAGGCTTTTAAATTATTCTCAGAATCTTGTGCGGTCTTAATAAATTCGTACGCCACTTTTAAACGTGTTGAACATTTTGAGCATATAGATTTTGGTAGGTTATCGTTTTTTGCAATCTAAAATGAAGTATTTAGAACCATATAATTAATTTTAAGAGCTAAAAACCTATCCTACAACATAATTTCCTAATTCCAACACAATCGGTCCTCCCCCAACTGCAGAGCTGCTGTATTCAATAAATACATACATGTGTACAATATGTACTTATAACAATATCCTCATCTAAATGAATTCAAAATGTAAATAAGTACATGTAGTTTTAGATCAAAATATCCGTTAACATTTTATAAACCCTAAAATCTATTTTTTCCTTCGAAAAGTTCAAGCCACCGAACTCCATTTAAATCACTTAAATAAATACATTCTTCCCAAGGCGATTTCATATATAGAATAAACTCGCCTTGCATGCAACGAAACAGAAACAGCTGATCGGTTAAGTGCGTCAATTACTCATTACGCATTAAGGATTCTATGTGGTCTCGGCCTCTAATCAGATATGGTAATTTAATTATGAAAATTGTTCCAAAAGGCTTTTGCAAAATAAATATATTACTATTCAAAAATAATAATTATATAATTTAATAGAAAAACTAATTATTCAAAAAAGGTATTAAATATGCCGGCTATTGTTAAGTACAAAAGTTGCATCTCTGTATTTTGTATAGTATAAACGACATTTTGCCATTCTTAGGTTATCACGTATGTATTTATTACCGCTGTTGGTGTTGATAACAATATTTCATAAATAAATAAATGGGTTTCTTTTTGTTTGTTTTCACTACACAGGTCGGTTAATGAATCTTGCGAAAATATTATTATACAATATATCTACTCAGTTATTGCCACACCAGTTATACAACCCCGCATTGGCAATAAACAATTTTGTGTGTCACAAATCTTCCTTCTGCACCTCGGAGTCCAGTCAAAACGACATGAGCGATAATAACGCGTATGAGTCGGGCACAAGTTCTGTTGCATTTGTTACCGTTCCAGATGATAAAATTGCGAAGAAACTATCCAGAGGACTGGTTGAACAAAATTTGGCCGCCTGTGTCAATATAATTCCAAACATTCAGTCGGTATACTTGTGGCAAGGCAAAATAAATGAGGATGCTGAATATTTATTGATAATTAAAACCCGCACTAGCCGTTTAGAAGAGTTAACGAAATGGGTACGAGATAACCACCCATACAGTGTTGCAGAAGTTATAACACTTCCAATTCAAACAGGCAATCTTCCATATATGAAATGGTTGGCCGAATCAGTCCCAGACAAGCAATAAATATGATGGATCTCAAAACATGTTTCACATATTTGAATTGTATTCATTGTTGTATTTAAAAAAGGAATAACAATAATACATTTACTTTCATATAGTTTTATAGATTCAGTAGCACTTTCAATTGAGGAGTACAATTTTTCGTGTCTAATCTAATCGGTCCTAGATAGGAATATAAGTGTTAAAGAAATTGTTTTAATTCTTTATTTTGCTTTCACATCCGTAGATAATCAAGGTGATGGAATGAACTTATAACTTGAAAAAATCTTGACATTATTGGATTGGATCTAAAGTAAACATTTTCAAGGTCGAGTATTTGATTTAATAAAATTGTATAATATAATTTTTTTTTTTTGCAAGTGGCATGAATTTGTTACAGGATATAGGTACATGATCGTACATACAATGTAAATAGTTAACCATAAAGCAAAATTTTGTTATATTCATATGTTCAGTATAAACACAACTTTACTAATGAATGGTTTAATTTTACCAAAATATAGTAATTATAATGATATATTAATACACGTATATAATTTTGATGATACTACAAGATATCGAAAAATGCTAGAAAGCGACTTTGATGAGAAAAAGAAGTTTTCACAACAATGTGTAAAAAGAATTGCAAACAGCCTGGTAACACCGCCCGTCGCTCTTTTGTACAAAAATATTGTTGTAATAGAACTATAAATTTTAAAACTAAAATGTTAAAATTTTGCACAACTTACCGCTAGCCGAGTGGTAAATTCAAATTTCTCCAACAATAATTTATCACTTAACAAGTTATTACTTTGTTCACTTTGCATGCAAACACGGCATACATTTACATTAAAAAGAAAATTCATTTCTTTTTCCATTTAATATCCTGCTCAACAACTCACTAGAAAATACATGAAAATGTAATAAATAGAACACAATTATCTTTAAAGTAATAGAATGAGTGGAAGAAAACGAAACAATTGGAATGGATCAATGCGAGAAATATATGACTGTCAAATTAACGTCATCTTGTTTGTTTTTTTTCTGTTGTTTTGTTTTGTTCTGTTTGGTTGATATCCATTCTATAGGGATTTTATATCTCGCATTTGGCAAATGTTGTCTATAAAAGATCTGCAATATTATTGTCGGACGTGTCTAGTTAAATTAGAAAATTCTTGTGACGATGATGCTGAAAAATCGATTCCTACGAAGAAACACCCAGAACTTGAGGCATTAATACAAGTGTGCCTGGCAAAAGTAACAGTGGGAGAGGACTGCCTTCCTTTGTATGCACCATTCCTGTGTCGTTCGTGTTTCGAGAAATGGTTGGAATTCTTAAATCTTTACCAATTAGCTGTCAAAAGTGATGAAAAAATAAGAAGAATATTGGAGAAAGAAGTTTTGAAAACTAGAAATAGAGAGAATGACAACAGTTTTCAAACTGTATCCAAAAAGGATAAAAATGTAAATGATTGATAGATATTGATATATACGTATATGGGCAAAAGATAAGATGCCAGCCCCTTATTTTTTGTATTCTAGTATTGTATAAATACGATAATAACATTTATTAATATTACTAATTTATATATTTCAGATAAATAGGTATTTTATTGATACCGAAAACTTGGTAGACATAAATGAAATAGAAAAATATGAAACATCATCTCGTTTTCTTGTAGTGAATGAGCTAAGCAATGGAAACATCACTACCCTGCTAGCGGAAGATTGCGCACACAATAACGATATCACTGATGATGATTTAACCGTTACTGGTAGCACCTGTTCAGAAGAAGCGGAGAGAATTAAAATTATTTCGTATGCCCTGGATGAAACATCCGAAGAGACAAGTGAATTAGAGAAAAAACCAATAAAATCAAATTGTACATTTAAGAAAAAATACAGAACTAGAAAATCTGTTCTAGCACCTATAGAGGAAAGTGAAAAAATTGCGGTAACAGAAAATATAGACGGAAATGATGAGAAGCTTGCAATGAAAAAAGTTCGTTACCGGTGTGAACCGTGTAGTAAATATTTCTGGGAGAAGAAGAAATATGAAGGCCACATGAAACAAGTCCATGAGGGTGTTGAAAGACCATTCCAGTGTTCTCAATGTGATAAAGCATATAATCTTTACAAAACACTTTTGCAACACAAAAGAGAATGTCACAGTAAAAAAACGGAAGAAATCTTTAAATGTAACCAATGCCCTAAAATATTTAAAACGGCTGTTATTCTAAAACAACATGTTATAAATAAGCACTCGGCAAAAAAAGAATCAATGCGTTCAATTTGTGATCAGTGCGGATTTATTGCGGCGCACCAATATTCTTTGGCAAGACATATTATAAACAAACACACCGAAACTGATCAAATAAAATGCGACCAATGTCCTAAAGTTTTTAAAACGCGATATTCACTGAAGTATCATAAACTGGGCAATCATAATCCCTCGAATATAAAGCCATTTAAATGTGCCGAATGTCAAATGGGATTCACTCGTAGAACGTTGCTAAACCAACATAAGCGAACACATCTGAAATATACTGAACGTATTAAATGTGATTTCGAGGGTTGTGAAGTACGTTTCGTTAAGCATGGTGACAAAACTCATCACATGCGTCTGGTACACCTGAAAGTTAAGCAACATATTTGCGATTTCTGTGGGGAGGCATTTGGTGCTATGCAAACGCTGCGACATCATCGTTTTATACATACTGGAGAAAAACCTTATAAATGCAACATTTGTGGTCAAGGCTTTCGACAACGAACAGCAATGAAAACTCATCGGAAAACACATTTCGGAAAAGACACAGAAAATCAGGACGTCATAAATAATTTACCCGAAATGAATTTAAGCTTAATAAATAAAATAAATTAAATTCCGCGATGTTTCATTTATCATTTTTATATAGAACAGACACATTTGTCGATAAAACTCGATTGTAGCGAAACACTTTGGTTACTATTTTCTTATAAAAAGCCCTAACTATAACAAACTCAGTTATGAAGGATTGTATCAAACATTCTTTTCGTTGTCACAACAATTCATTTTAATACATATTTTCTGTTTTACGACGATCTAAATACATTTCTATATCTGAAAACATTTGTGTTGGTCAAACTGAGTTGATTATAACAAAGTTTTACTGTACTAATAGAATCGATAATGTTACACTATAAACAATTACGAGTTGTATTTGTGACTAAGAACTGGAAAATAGACTGTTAAATCTGGATTCACCCATGTTCTACGCCGTACAATCTACGGGCAAAATATGTGTCCGAACAACATTTTTTATACACTCTCTTCGAGAGAGAGAGAAAATATTTTCTACGAAAAACTCGCAAGCTGAGAGTCTCAGTTCGATTAAGTTTGATTTTGTATTATGTGCGGACAATCTTGAATCGAGCTGCCTATAGTTATATTTGATATACAAACTTTAATCGATACGCCCATTTAAATATAAAACTGTCGTCTGATAGTCTTGATTTTCAGGACAAATTTTTCGGAACAGTTGAGTCGTGCTGCAGGAAATTCTTAGTAAAAAATATCACTAACTCCAGTACAAGGCGAATTGATGTATGATGTATGATGTATGAATTCGCCTTGCTCCAGTATATATAATAATTCGTTTTTTTTTTAAATAAAATTTATTTTAATTACAAAGATGCCCGATCCAAGACACCGGCTAAAATTTATTGATATATCCCCACAACGTGTTAATTAAGTGTTTAATTCAACTCTGTTCCATTCCTCAACGTACCACTGTGTACTAAACATTATTATTGTTTTCTTATTTTTGCACAATGTTCAAATTTTGACGTTTCCATAAAGATTCGCTCTAGCGTTTGTAAACAAATAATACTTATTAATATTTACTAAATTCCCTTCTTGAAATTTCATTAAATGAAATAGAAAAACATATGAATTGTTGAAAATGATAACGTTAACAAAAAGCAACGCAAATGGAAGGTGCCGGACATGCTTGTGTAAACTTATAAAAAACGAAGACTATCCGAATGAGGATGTCAGTGAAGGGAATCAATTGCAAACAGAATTTGTCAACATTAAAAGTAATAAAGAATTGCAAGAAATGTTGGACAAATATGTAGTGTACGAAAACGAATCCGATTTGGTAAATGATCAGTCGTACCCACAATATATATGCATGGAGTGCTTGAAGCAGTTGCAGACATTTGAAACGTTTCGAAATAAAGCATTGGAAAGTGCCAGGAAACTCTATAGCGTATTCAGAGGAGACTTGTATGATGATGGACTTGAGTGTGAAAATAATATAGAAGAGCAATTTAGTGGAAATGTTAAGGATGAATATATTTTAAATTTATTTGTAAGTTAAAGTCTTCAACTCATTTATTATAGCTAGCATAAACGATCTCTCTTTAATATATACAATTTATTTTAGCCTGAAGATTCCTTGATGGAAACAGAAGCAATTTTACTTGAAGAACCGAATACAAATAATGCCTATGCAAGTATGGATCCCGATCCATTCCAAAATACAAGCAAACAAGAAAACAGGAGAAAAGCCAAAGCAAAAAAAGTGAAAGGGAAGGTATTGGAAGTACTACCCAATAATAAAAGTGTCACTCGCAAATCAAAAAAGAGTGACAATAGTATAGAAAATGGTGAAAATCTCAACAATGAATCGCTGCTAAAAGTTAATGACAAACATTTTGATGACGATATTAGCGATTGGCAGGATAATACGTTTCAAGATAATGATGATGGTTCATCTGATAACGAAGTGTTAAGCAATATAATTTTACATTCCAAAAAGGTAGTAAAAGAGAAAAAACAAAAGGCAAAACATTCGAATTCTCATTTAAACAATGACAATCCATTTCCTAATCTTGACTTTCACTTACAATTATCCGACGACGTTCACACAAAAGAAAGAGAGAAATGTATGATCATATCAGATCTTATTAAATCAGAGCCAGATTCCGATAGTCTTTCAAGTGAAAGTGATTTTAATGCAAAGGTCAAATCAGATTCGAACGCGACAAAGACAGAAAAGAAAAAACGACACTGTATTTTAAATAGTGGGCGCAAAAAAGGCTTAGCGAATAAATACAAATGCGATCAATGCCAGCATAAATTTGGTCATAAACTCACACTGGAAGCACACATACGGAAAGTACATGAAGGACAAAAGAAAGCATTTAAATGTCAAATGTGCGATAAGGCCTACTCATTTATTGGCGGGCTATCTACGCATATTCGGGATGTACATGAACGTAAGCAGGACACCTATGACTGCACTGTACCAGGCTGTGATAAAAAGTATAGTACTTTCATAACTTTACAACGTCATGTCCGGTTTAAACACCTCAATATGGAAATTACACATCAGTATGTATGTGAACAGTGTGGTGCCACATTTAAACAGAGCTCCAATCTACGGTACCACATGAAAACTCGTCATCCCACTGAAGAAGATCTGAAGCGTAAGGAGCTATTGCCCAAGGATCGTTTGGAATGCGAAGAGTGTAAAAAATCGTTTCATTCCCAATATACTCTTAAGTACCACAAGCTACGTGTGCATGCCGATGAGAAAAAGTTCGAATGCAAGATATGTGGTCGTCGGGTGGCCAAACAATTCATGTTGGACTCACATATGTTAGTGCATTCTGATCAAAAACTTGCTTGCAAATTCTGCGGCCGGGAATTTGTACGCAAGTATCAGGTGGAAGCACACATTAGAGCAGTGCATCAAAAGCTCAAACCCTTTCAGTGCACGCATTGCAGCGAAAGTTTTGCATCCCGTAAGACATTGCGCCATCATATTTATATACACACTGGCGAAAAACCTTATGTTTGTGATATTTGTGGACAGGCCTATCGTCAGCCGACCTGTTTGAAAAATCATCGTAAAATTCACGACAAACTCAGTGCAAATGATGCACCAACGACACTAACAACCAATCGCAATTTTTTAAATAATTTTATACAAAACAGTGAAGATACTATGGTCAATAGTGGCGAAAATTTAGTCTTAAATTAGTTTATACGTACATAAAATGAAATAAAATAAGTATTCTAAAATATGTATATATGAATGAACTTTTTATTTCAACACCGACAAATATGCAATTCTAACGAATGAAGTATAATTTCTTCATAAGAGGTTCAATATTTCAAAATTTAAAAAAAAAATTGTTTCTCAACTAAAAAATACATCCATGTTCTCTTTTTTTTTTTTTGACGTTCAAGATTTATTCGGATACTCATTATCTACGGTCGACGTCTTTTTTGCAAGTTTCATCTCATGATTTATGTAAGAATCCAAATCTTGAAGCGGTTTATAGTACATGTGGACTAGTTGCGAACCAGCCATCATAGACAAAAGAGCACACGACATAAACTTAAGATATTCACCCCATGATACTCCAGCAGGCATGATTCTAGTTAATTTGTGAACTTTGCGCTGTTGTTGATGTTGCTATATTATTATGAAGCTTTTCTTCGACGAAATTCTTCGCTTGACGTTTTTTAAATGTTCGATCTACGTTAAAAAACAATACCTTATTCTAAACAGTATACATTTTTGTTACAATTTACTTACAGAAGTTTGTCTCTCCTACTGTCCAATTTATCATAGAATACTCCAATGCAGCACCCAAACAAAAAAATAATGGCAAGAATCGGTATAATCCAAAGCGCTTTTTGCCTGGTATGGTATCCAAGATTCTTTTAATTGTATTGCTATATATTCTCATTATCTGTAAAAGATACGAAGAAAGAATTACCATATTTGCTATACTATAGAATTTATTATGTTATCACACAAGAAGAATACTAAAAACTAGATAGAACATCCATCCAGCAGGTGAGCACCATTAGTATAGTGCCACCAGCAAAGAACAAAATGATTACAATGTACATTGGACATGGACTTGAAATTTCTGAATTAATTCCAAAATATAATTTGAGTTTGAAACCATATTCATCAGTCATTACGTAATTAAAGAAGTCTAAAATAAGGAAGTTTACCTCCTTTTATCAGCGTATTGCATTCTGATTCCCACCGAGTTACTGATTTCCTTGTGTTTTCTTATCCAATCTTATTAAAAATATTTCTACTTACTCAACATCTCATCCAAAATAAGGAGAGTTGCCAGATCAATTATTCATAGAAGAATATTGGTTAAAATGGCCACGTATATTGTAGAATTTCCCTTTTTATGGATTGAAGATTTTTGATTTAACCCTTATTCGGTGTTGGAAAATCATACGTTTTCCCTTTATAACGAAAAGTTTTTGTTCGATATGAAGAAATAGAAAACTAGATTTTTAATAAATCTGTTAACAAATAATTATTCACTTTTTCTTGCTTTTTATTTCAAATTAAAATTTATATTTAATTTATTAAGATTTTCTTATCCAATTCTTAAAAGCTACGATGTAAATATTGAAAAAATATATAAACACCCTTACTAATGCCACAACTTTACTTTTTTATTTTTAAAATCCTGAAGATATTTCAAATGAAGAATTATAATTGATATTATTTAATGTGATATAGGACAAAAAATATGTCCTGAGAACTTCTTACTCAAAACCATATGTATGTAAATGCCTTTAAATCAAAGTTAACATAGTGCTATATTAAAATGCGGGAAGAATTTTACGAATTTTTAAGTTATCTAGTGCATATTTAAAATTTGGAGTTATGTATAAAAATAATCATATAATCAAGATGGCGGAATTAAAATTTAAGTGTATTGTAAAATTATTGTGAGTAGTTGACAAAATAGTTTAAAAGCTACGTAATACAAAAATATGTGTGATATTGCGTAAAATCTTTTCTTTAAATTCTAAATCGTTACGAAATCCTTGCTTCCAACTTAAGCTTATTTAGCAATAGGATCCAATCAGACTAATCGATATTGAATCTGACACAGGATCAGGGGCAGATATAGGTTTCCAGTACCATGAATTGTAACTTACTAGAAGAAAAATAAAGCAATTTAAGTAAATATTCAAAGACACCATATGCCATTAAAAGTTCACTTACACATATACGAATGTGGTAGTCGCATCGATAACGTACGACAGCGATGACGACATTCACTAGTTGGTCTCAATATAATGAATCTACTGCCGAGAGCCTGTTGAATATAAACATTTGGACATTCAGTGTCTGGGAGTGTATACGATTGTGCTTGGGGTGTATCAATCGTCATGTAGCGTTCCAAAGCTAAACTACTTGGCAAACTTGACGGACGAGCTATCAACTTTCTAAGCAAGCGAGCTGGTAGCATACGATTGCAACGCCATAGGTTATGTGTTTCCATTTTAATTGTTTGATTAAACTGATGGAAAAGGTCATCCAAATTGGCGATTTCTTTATTGGTTGAGTATACCCGATACGCATCGCGCTCAAAAATATCTTGATTGTTAACGTACATATTGTAAACGTCTTGCAATTTTATACGGTCTTGATGAATCTGAAGCATGAGAAGATATGTCTAATTAAGTACAATTTGAATACTCGGTAATTTTATTAAAAGGTAAATTTCTCAAAATACCAATAACAAAAAACATTCAGCCTGAACTGTCATAGATTTTTGTTTTTTAATTTTAATTTTAGCACATAATGTAACTCAGTACACGCAGATAATGGTAAAAACTTTTATGCCCTTATTTTCTGAATTTTACATTATCTGCGTTTGCTCATATTCACACACATCATGTTAATTACTAAAGTTTGAGGTATGTTGGGATATAATTCATGCTTCATGTCCATCATTTCGGTGTCTCCCTCATTGTCGATACTACTTGGATGAGTACAGCTTTCCGAACTTTCGTAATTGCCGATATTTGCATTGGTAGATCTGTTGGAGACTGTGTAATTAATCGACTTTAGAGTTGAATGCGAGTTCGCGATATGTAATGTGCTTAATGTAGATTGTATCTAGAATGCTGTAATTATACGGACTGAAAAGTCAACGGTGCTGGCATATTTGAAGAATTTGTGTTTGGCGATCCAATAGATTGATGCATTTAAGTTCTACTTGTAAGAATAATAATAGTACATATTATCTTTCCGATATTGTCAAGAGGTCAAGTTCCTGAGAGTCGTCGACATCTTCGACATTTGTCGCCCAATAAGATGTTATCGCGGGTTATGTATCCTCCATAATCTGTTGTGTATAATTGCTCATCCTGCCTTATTATTTTTATTGTTATCATAATATTTAATTAATTTAATTCCCATAAGCAGCTTATAGCTTCCACAAAACATTTTAATTCCAGTTTCCGCTTTTTTCCATGCTACAGATTATTTAACATACTTTTTTCCAGCTAAGATTCTGTGATCTATCAATTACGAGAAGGAAAGCTCTCTATGTAATATATTTGGGCATAGGAGTGGGCAACTTTCTTGATTACATAACACTCTTTCCGAAGAAACGGTGTTGTTTGACATTCTTATCATGATCACACTGAAGTTATTTGGAGGAGTAAACATTTTTAATTTGAAAATTTCGAAAAAAAAAATATTCTCCTTTATTCGCACCTGGGATGTGGTCAAACACGTATAGCCAGTATTTTAGTGCAAGAGGGCTATTTAACATTTCTTAATATTGTAAGCACTTAAAATGTATCTTTGTATTTGTAGTTGTAATATCCAACACTTACCTTAAATACAAAAGGCACATTCTCTGAAGGCAATCTTTGGTTAACACCTTTCCTCGATTCGTCAATTTCAATATCTGTAGTTAAATCTAAAACAGATTCAACATGACTGCAGTGCAAACAGCTTTCGTCATCTACTTGGAAGAACGGGTTGCCCATAAGACATGATTCATCATAGAGTTCCGTGAGACGAGGAAATCTTTCTATTAATGGCAAAGTCATCCGACGCCACATGCGCATTCCAGGATAAACCATGGATCGGACGCTCCTTTCCGCAACGGAAGATGATGTCTCATGACGATAAACGAATATGCATAATGCACCTAATAGTAAATAAAACACCCAATATAGAATTTGTCGTCTTCTATCCAAAATGTGATTAAGCAGTTCCCTCTTTAGAAATGTCATTGGAGAAAAGCTAAAGTATCCCCCGCTCTCATTTGAGCCTGCAGATGAACGTTCTGTAATATTATCATTACGATTTTGGAAGTACTGAAAAAGCACAAAATTGTCAAAAACAAAGGGGCGTAGCTCATACGTTTTTTCAGCGAACAAGCGCAGCTGCTTCAGTGCAGTGCTGTACTTGGATAAAATTTGATGTCTTGTATTAAGATGCTGTCCATAATTCACATCTATATTATCCATTCGTCTATGGGTTTTATTTTTCGAACAAAAGAATCCTACAGTTCAGAATAGCCGTCGCCAAAATAATTATGTCTTTGATGGAAATTGCTACGGTTCTTTGTTCTTGTTCCACAAGTGTTGCTGCAAGGTTTTGTACTACTCCTTGGCATTACTGAATTTTCTTTTGCAATGTTTAATATTCTTTATTATTTGAATAAATTTATGTATTTGTTTATTTTAATATATTTATTATGTAGAAATATTATATAGTAAATAGATTGGAACACTTTTTTAAATATTAAATATTAGCCTTTATGTATAACAATTTTTTATTTGGCACTCAGATTTTATTCAAAAATGCACTTTAATATTTTTTTTTTTGCTTTTTGATCTGTTATTGTTTCTTCTTTATCGATTCATATCTCATTAAATACATAAAGATGAAGAATTCAATAAAACTTTTGTTTTTTGTTTTGCTAATACTTTTCATATAGTGCTGCCATACAATTTTCCAATAAACAAAATTTCTTCACCAAAGTATACTTTCAACGTACCATTGGAATAATATGATAATTTTATGAATTTATTTTATACTGTAAAAATACTCACATTTAAATTTAATACTAATTTATGTAATCTTAATTTAAATATTTTTAAGTTGGAAAGTTAATAAATACATTTTCTAATGTAAGAATAAATAAATGATTTGCGAGATAATTATGATTATTTTTCTATCGTTAATTTATCGTAATCATCTTAAAAATGGAAAAATGTGTGTAAATTATTTAATATTACTTTTAAAGATGTCACAATATTTAAATGATATAGTATTGTATAAGGGAATGAAATTCGGTTAACTTCACAAACAAAAAAAAAACGCAGAATTTTTAATAAAATTCAACCCTGTAAATAAATAAAAGCGATAAATGTCAACCTAAACAAAGAAGAAAGTCTACACGCGCAAAATTTTACTCAAGTCGACAAAAGGTGATTCTTGGAAAAAAAAATTACTTGAAAAAGAGAGCATTAAATATATAAATTAAATAATGTACAATTATTAAACGTACAAGATGTAAATTTGAAAGTGTTTTCATAAAGTTATATTGATGCTAAATTTGTGATTCAATAATAGGGATTATTTAGAGCATTTCTTTATTAAAAACTACAAATCAGTCAGTCTTTGCGATTATTTGTCTGATTTTCAGCTACGCGTCCGACTGTAAAAATTACAAAAAAGGGAATAAAGAAAATAAAATTAAAATGTGATTTAATTAAAAAGGAAATTTTCAACCAAATATGGATCAATGAATTCGTAACGATGATACATTTTTTTTTAATGTTTTGTGTTGTAATTTTAGAAATACGGGTTACAATTTAATGAAATGGTATAGAAAAAATCATTGAATGTGATCACAATATGCAAATTTTATAATTGAAATAATAAGTAATATAAAAGAAAAGAAGGATATGAAATATTGTGTTAAAAGCTAAAAATTAGAAAATAAAAGAAAAAGCAGTAATAAAAACATCATGGCAATAATGAGATGATGATGATGATGATGATAAAAAGCACTTATTTAAAAGAGGGGGTAGGAATGATTTTAAAAAGGAAAGAAAATACTACGAATGTTAAGCTAAATGGAATTCGAGCAGACACTTAAAGCGGCGAAAATGTGTTGCCATATCGTGTTCATATGAAAAACAAACAAACAATATAAAAATATTAAAAGCACATAACAGTGATAATAAATATAACGCTATATTTTGCATCCATAAGTAATGCTTAAGACCACAAATAGAATAATGTTGCGATATGAATAGTACGAGCAAATAGTTCCCTCATAAAACAATAATTTAATGTTGTTGTATCGTTTTCCGTAAATTATGCAAACAAAAACACGCTGAATGAGGAAGAGAAAAAGTTGACGGAAATACGCAACGGAAACCGGACTTTTATTAATATTGCTTCCACTGCTGCTACGATTACGGTTGTAAGCGCTTAACTGTTAATTGCTTCAAATATCTTTCCGCATTCTTTATTTGCCTATCTGTTTCTCATTTCGATATTCATTTCACTTTCTGTTCAACTGCTAAAATGATTTTACGTACTTTATAGTAATTTCTTAGTATATGGAGACTATTACCTTTTTTGAATTTGTAAAACACAGAAATGGCTTAATTCATTACTAGTACAAACCACTATATAATTACTATACTGTTAAATATATTAAAGTTTTCTATTCATGTCTTTTCTTTTTTCGTACCAGTTAGTATCCGATATAATTATCCTAAGTTGTATTAGGTTTATTTGGTTGAAATAGAATAAGGTAAACCTAATAATGATAATAATATTGCTATCAAATGTTCCATGATTGTAACGTTAAGTTGTTTGGAACTAGCTCTGTTACTAGCCCACTGTGTTACGCTTACGTGATATAAAATTAAGCTAAGAGAACAATCGTATAGCAATGCTATTATTCATACTAGTCAATATTGCCCAAAAATTACAAATCCGAGAATACAACAAAACGTATGCATATAAAAGCTATATGAGCGTTACATCCAAATACTTTTTTAAATTAAGCATTCTTTAATTACGTCTGTTGAGAAATAAATGAATATAAATTCTTATTTTGCAAAAAATATAATGTAAATATATATAAAATATAATATATATGTATATGCTATATAATAATATAATATAAATACATATACAATTTTTGAAATTTCAAAATTCAACTTCTTAATATCGCTACTCCTAGATCAGTGTAACTTGAATTTTTCGACATTTTTAAAAACATCCTATGATATCGTCCGGAATTCAAAATATAAGCATATTCCGGAATTTGTTAAATCGTAATACTTTTGAAAGTTAAATTGATTCTAATTATACCTATTTAAACAATTGTATATTTTAAATAAATAGACAGACGGCAGTTCTATGTTGTTTATTTTCCTTCTCTTAGATGACAGTCATTGAAGAAACAGATAAAATTAATGAACTTTCTTCAATAAAAAATCGTAACAGTGTAAAATTATAACATATAGCTATATTTTTAGTAAACGCAACGCAACACAAACAATAAAGGAAATAAAAGTGGAGTTTCTTAAACGATCTTCTTAAGATGCCACAATAATTAATTCTTTCAATATCTATATTGCAATACAAAATGTTCTTATTTATATACTTTTACTGCAATAATGCCAACTTTAATGAACAGAAATATTAAATAAATAACATTACAAATATGAAAAGATATTCCTAAATTCATCTATTTGATATTTTTAGAGAGACTGTTCAGCATCAATTACAATGATATTTTTTTGATAAACAAAAAGTGTTTGGCATCAAGCATATGTATAAGCAATAGAAATAATCTGGGGAAAAACCGAATGAATATAATATAAGATGTTAACATTTAAATCAGAATTCGAAGTGAATTATCATTTTCAATTACAAGAAATATTTTAAAGGTATTACTTGACTGAAGTGAGATTTCTTATATAAAATAAACATCCTTTAAAATTTTGTTTCGACGGTTATTAAAATTATTTTTGGTGTTATGTTCCTTTTAAATACAAAATGTTCCTTTAAAAAACATACTCATTCAGCAATAAACAACAAACAAAACTAAATTAAATTGTTTAATAAATCAATAATAGAATTTATGCAACAATGGCCTCAAGCTGGCGCTACGGCAAACGATGTAAATACCGCACGAAAGGTAAGTTATATGGTAATAAAAATTACAGTTTTTGTTTAGTTATGAAACTTATAAAGGTATTACAATTTTTTTTTTTAATTTTTATTTTGAAATAGTTCTATTAAGTTCACTCGATTGTCAAATCTTACAATACTGTCTGTAAAATGTATTGAAAATCTAATGAGAAGAACAAAAAATTGTATCGATTCTGCTTATAGTCTGATATATGTAAACTCAATGAGTGTGGCTATTGATATACATGCATACATACAGTCACACAGATAATTATACGTATCCCCCTAAAAATCATTATTTTAAAAATGATAGTATATGGACAAGTCAACTGATTTTTGCGCCAAATTTTTTGTTTTCCGTCACAGCCGAACAAATTATATTTGTTCTCATCACTAAATATTACATTCGCCCAAAAATCAGAGGACTTGTGCATATACAGTGGCGACATCTCAAATAGCACGTTTCATAAATGGAGAAATTAATGACAATTTTTCTTCAATTGCCGCGATAAAGTTATAAACTTGTATTATATTTAAAGCACCTATATTGTTGTTAATTAATTAATAGTGATTCTATTTTTATTTTTTTGTTCATATATTTTTTTACATAATTTCTAAATGGGCCTTGTCAAAATTAACTTGGTTTATTCGATTTTTTTTGACACATGTGGTTTACGCCTGGCAATGCGCCCAAACAAGTTATTTTCTCGTAATCTGTTTTTTATTGTACTTGTGGATATGTTTAGTCCCAACTGTTCTTGAATTTTTTCCCGTATACTTGGTACAGTTAAAAAAGGATCACTTTTGCTCATTTTAACTATTAATTTATGTGTCCTTTGAGACGTTATTTTGGATCTTTTTCGTGTGATGCTTTCAAAGGATTGAGTTTTTTCATAATGTTTGATTGCGTTATACACTTTTTTTTCTCGAACAATCCACTTTCTGTGGTATTTCGGTAAATTTCAGCCCGTCCTTGCAGTATTGACGGACAAATCTTCGGAAGCTTGGATTAGCATGTTGGCCACGCCCCATTCTATGAGAATGGTAATACTTTTTATTTTAAATAATAAATTAGATAATAATTATCAACTTTATACCTTTTTTTCTTAATCACAGTGTTTATTTTAATCAAAATACAAATTTTTTTTAAATATCTTAAGACGTGTGCTATTTAAAATATCTGCGAATATAGCGAGAAAGAAACAATAACTTTCAGTTTCTAAAAATACACTTCTTTTTTTGACTAAGCTTACATTACAAATTAATAACAACATGTTATTAAACAATTAACTGTAAAAAGAATTTAAATAATTTAAGAAATAAAAGAGAAAAAATGTGTATGAAAATTTTTACACTAACCGTGCTATTTAAAATGTCGCCACTGTATTATTGGGCAAATTCCAATCGTGGCTTTTTTTCTCGGCACTCGGCTGCGGAAACCGTTCTTTCTCAAAACACTTCGAACTGTTTCGGAATGCACAATAACATTGTGATCACTTTCCGAGGTATTTCGTATTTCTACGGCTGTAGCCCTCGGATTTTTATTCACAATACATTTTATATACGGGGCTACCCTTGGAGAAATTGTATTAGAAATATACGTCGTACATATAATTTTCTGTGGTGCCATATTGGTTTTAAGCAAACTGCAGTCACAAATTCATAGATTTCGGGAATCTCTTTTCTTTATTTAAGTAAATGTGTCGTTACAGACGCTAATGTAAAGAAATTTTAGATTAGAAGTTCAGTACTTTTTAAAAAAATGATTTTTAGGGCGGGTACGTATAATTATCTGTGTGACTGTACATAATTGGTCACTACAACCCTTCAATCAGAATTACGACCTAGTTTTTCACGCCACTCATGTTGTGTTTGTTAATTTTTATACATGAGTGACAGGACCTACAGTTCAAAGTCGACTCCGAAAGACAGATTTTTGAGAAATTTTTCATGGCAATTTTTAAGTACCCTCAGAGTTTTTGACAGAAATCTGCTGAGAGGAAGTCGCCGAAGAAATATTTTTTTTTTCATATTTTCTTTAAAGCAATTTGTATGTCTTTTAAACATTTTAAAATATCTTGACTTCAAAATTATAAATACATTTTATTATTATCCCCTTGTTGTTAGCTATGATTCAAATTAAGATGTGCTTCACAATATTGTAAAAATAATTAACATATTGTATATATATATCTAGGTTTAAAAAAACCGTAAGAATAAATAAATAAAATAAAAATAAATATCCACATTGCATCAATACACCAGTTTGAGAAACACGACGCATACCGAAACCAATCAAACCGAAGCATTATTTTCCATATATTTCTATTGTCTTGCATTTAATTGATTCCGAGATTTTTCTACCCAAGCGCCTCCATTCTTTCCGTTAAAGGACTAATCATTTTATTACCTGTTCAAAGACATAAACGCGAAATCCCATCTTTCTGTTTTAGCTTTGTATAATCGTTTTTATATAAACGGCAAGTCGAAGTCATGCAAAGCAAAATAAAACAAAATCTATGCAACTTCGAAATCACAGAAATTCGAAAAAACAAATGTAAAACGAAACGACGCACACCGGGGTATCGGTATATTCTACATTTGGTTTGCAGATTCGCTCTCATTGGAGCATTGAAAGTAATTGATATTTTATTACTATACATTAACACTTATTTTGTTTGTAAATATGTATATACATAGACTAAGTCGCCGTAGTCTAGTAGGTAGTGTGTTCGCTTATTAGACGCAAAGCCCGGGTTCGATCTCCAGGCTAGACTTCAAACAGAAATATGAAAAAAAATATTTCTTCGGCGACTTCCTCTCAGCAGATTTCTGACAAAACTTTGAGAGTAAATAAACCTGCCATGAAAAGGTTTCTCAAAATCTGTCGTTCGGAGTCGACGTTAAACTGTAGGTCCCGCCACTCAAGTATAAAATTAAGGCACACAACATGAGTGGTGTGAAAAGCTAGGCCGTAATCCTGACTGAAGGGTTGTAATGGCCAATTAAAAAAATATAATTTTATGGAGTCATTTGAAAAATTCTACAAATTTTTTTATGGATAAAGGGCAAAAATCGCCACCGAGAATGAATGTGACTAATACATTTTTTACTGGTCTAATATGACCTTTGCATTATGGCCTGTCTAACGACACGGGTTTAAGGTACATCCGTTGGATAATTTAAGAGAATATTAAGAGCATAAAAACATTTTTTATAGACTAGCTGTTTTAAGTCTACGATCTTAAGCGGATTACTTCATAAACATTAGAAAATGTCTTAATGTGACATACTAAGTTAATTTCTTTTATTGAACGAAATATTTAAATTCAGGAATATTGGAATAGAGATAATTTTCTACTCAGCTTAGTTACATATATAAAAAAAAAACTAGCTTATCTCACTCCTTGATTGCTTTAGCATTATCTTGCTTGCTTCTATTCGTTAATAGACCTTTTCCTACAGTAATGTTTGTAAGTGTTCTACTGGATTCATATCAGGAAACTCTGCTATACGTTGATAACAATCAAATCTTAACGATTTCAAAGCTGTGCTTTGGATCGTTGCCATGTCGATATAGGGCTAACTTTTGAGCGTTTTGTTTAAATCTCTGCAATTTATGTCTTTTTTGTCTTCAATGCCGAATATTCTAACTTTCTTTACTGTAACTATAAAACATATAACAGTTTCTCTCAGAAGAAATCGGAAGCTTAATTTTTTGTTTTATCATTTATTAAATACTCCTATGATAGCTTCAATATTAAATATTTTAAGAACAACAACGGATTTATGTGTATTAATTATAAAAATATTATAAATTATTATCAATTGCATTCGACTAATCTAACTATTAATTACTTCCCACCATTTGTTATTTTTCTCTTCTGTGATCTCTTATAGAAACTGAACCTGAATTTTTAAAAGTAATAAGAAATCGTTATGGTTTTTTATTAATTGATAAAGGTATGATTCAAATTTAACACTTACAATTTTTTTTATATTTTTGCTTCATTATAGTAATATTGTCTATTCTTTTAAACAAACTTTACAATCCATTTATTTGTTTAACAATTTTTTGTTTACTTAACCACTTAAAACAACATCAGTTACGTAAAACGTACATACATATACAATTTTTTATTTTTTATAAAACAAAATTGTCCATGAACTGTCACAATATTAATCTGATCGATAACTTCAAAGCAATAGTTTTCAATAATTGCATTACACTTCTTCAATCATAATTGCATGCTGATATAAGCCATACTTTTTACATGTGTGTGTTTGAAAATTAAACTTTAATAATTTTTTATACATACATACACATACATATATTTCATATAGAAGGACCTTTCTAGAAGTAATATATCAGGGCAAAAAAATTGTTTAATTTTCGTTGAATAATAATATAAACACTGATGGATGATTTTTATTTCACTTATTTCGAATGTTGTGCTTCTATACGATTACTTATTAGCTAAATAATATTTATTTATAGAAGTGTATCAGAACAGTTTAATTATCTTTTTCGCAGCAAATAAAACCACAACGATATTTGTTAATATAATTTTGTGAAAATATTTTTCAGTTCGTTTTCGTCGTCTTTTATTAGTTGGCAACTAGGTTAAGTTCGGTGGTGACGCCACACATAAGAACTCGTGAGACCATTGGACTACCAAATTCCATTGAATTAAAAGACGATATTGTAAACCATTAGGAATTGTGCACCATTTGACTCAGCCAACCAGAGTCACTTATATACTAAGCAATGAATCTTGCCATAAATTCAGACAGTTCTGTAAGGGATGCCAAAAATGGATTCATAGACGCACAATTTCTTAATCCTCCCCAAACAACTTCTGCAAAAATCTTACTAAGGAGACCCTAGCCGACGGCGGCCATGCCTCTCTAATAGGCAGTCTACCATGATGGAAGAGACCTAATAATAAATGCCGCAAGCTCAACCTACCGGTCGAACAGTTTCTATTTATGGCAGACTGTCCCAGTATATGAGGAGAATTTTTAAGGTTAAAATAATGAGAGCAGAGAAGAGCACGATCAATGTTTTAAAATTCTAGTGAAACATGTAAGAAAGATCATATATTCCATGAAACTACGTCTATAACCCCCAACGGTAGCTACAGAAAATATAGATGAATACATTTGTACATTTTAATATCTTTCCTGTCCTTTGTTAAATTATACAGTCCTGGACAAAACAATGGAAACTTGTTCAAAAATGAAAACCAATAATTTTAACAAGGCCAAAATTAAAATTAACAGAACACCATTAAGTGTTTAACAAAATTTATAAAAAATTATCATGGCATCGGAACATGGAATATTCATTTCACCTCTTAAAAATTATAATCCAGATATTCTGAACAGTTTCAGTAGCTCTCCCAAATAATGTTGGAGATTGAGAAAAATTGGCTTTTCTCAAGAAAGTGTAGAAGGGATAGCGAAGATCAACCTTGAAGAATTCTTATATAGGGTGTTTTTTATAGAGGTATAGACTTTAAGTTGCAATAAAACAACGATGGATTATTCGATTGACATGAATTTTATTTATCCGAAAGATAATCTTGTGGCATTACATTTTAAATATGATTTCTGGCATATGACCGCCACGGCTGGCGCGGATGTAGTCCAATCTGGTCGTCCAATTTTCGATGACTTTTTCCAACATTTGTGGCCGTATATCGGCAATAACACGGCGAATGTTGTCTTCCAAATGGTCAAGCGTTTGTGGCTTTACCGCATAGACCAATGACTTTACATAGCCCCACAGAAAGTAGTCTAGCGGTGTTAAATCACAAGATCTTGGAGGCCAATTCACAGGTAAAAAACGTGAAATTAGGCGGTCACCAAACGTGTCTTTCAATAAATCGAAATTAAATTGCACTATTTGCAAGCGTTGTTCAGGCGTGAGTCTATTCATGATGAATTGCCAAACCAAACTGAGAATAAATCACTTGACAGCTGTTAAATCGGTCGCCATATTGAAAAGTAATGCCAACTTAAAGTTCTATATCTCTATAAAAAACACCCTATACAATTCTCAATTGTTGTATGGAGAGAATGTGAATATTGTGGAAAAAGAAGGGAGAGTTCAGCAGATATCGTACTATATAGACTTAAAACTGAAAATGATATTGTAAGCTTTTCTACTGACTGATAATATTCGCAATGACGCCAATTTTTCATTTTTAGTCAATTGGTAATATTATGTTATATCTGTGCAGAGTTAAAGACTTCCTTATGGATCGAATTGGTTTTATCAAAATTTATTGCTCTTGGTGTCTCTAAATTTTCTTAGAGATCACTCCCTAAAATTTGTGTTGTATCTGCAGTTCTATTTCTTATCGTTCTCAATGACCTATTTATTTTTAACTTCTAGTCTAATTTTTCTTTTTGGTGAAGAGGTACACGATTTGTCATTTGTATTAATTTTAAATAGACCATGCTTGCGGGAAGTTTGTGCGAAAAAGCTTAAAATGAATGTCGTTATAACGCGGTCAACATTAATGCAACCAAGATATAATCTTGACTGTTCAGTCATAACATCTAATCAGATAAGATACCAGGACGGGACGGATGTGCTCGTTATAGAGTAAGTTTCTAACTTACTCTGTTAGACATACATACATACATAATTGGCCATTACAACCCTTCAGTCAGGATTACGGCCTAGCTTCTCAACACCACTCATGTTGTGTGCATTAATTTTATACGTGAGTGGCGGGACCTACAGTTTAAAGTCGATTCCGAAAGACAGATTTTTTGAGAAGCTTTTCATGGCAATTTTTACTCTCAGAGTTTTGCCAGAAATCTGCTGAGGGGAAGTCGCCGAAGAAATATATTCATATTTTCGTTTTGATGTCTGACCTGGGATTCGAACTCGGGCCTTTCATCTAATAAGCCAACACACTACCTACTAGACCTGTTAGACCTTTCTCTGTTAGAACATCGCCCGAATGTTGCCTTTTGTTCACTGTCTTGTCATAGCAGAGCATATTATGGCCAAATGCCACACAGTTTTCTGTATCCTACATAACACATAGCTTTTTGGTCGTGTATTAAATACATACATAATACAAATATTGCATTAAATAGTAAATTTTATGAAATTGATTAAATTTTTGTCATACTTAATGCATACATTTTTTTTTTCAACTATTGTACAATTTTATAAAGATATGTAAGTAGAAATCTCCGCAACCATAAAAAATAATTGCATAAAAACGGTTGTATATCGAAAAAGATGGATTCGAATACATACATATGTATATTTAAGTCGTTGTTAAATAATCAATTAATGATCTATTTACAGAAGATTTTTGTGTTTGTAACTTTAAAGATATTTTAATACAATATTAAATTTTCGCCTGTTTATTTTGCGGGGTTTGTTTTAGTAGTTCAGCTAAATTCAGCATACATATATGTAATTAAGGTAAAGCATGATGAAAGAAATTAATTTGTATACTGAAATTAGATAAACCAGAGCAATATATGTTTGGACATGAAAATAAAACTTAAAGTTCAATCCTTTTAATAATTGAATATTTAATTAAAATCAGTTTGTATCTATACAACTATTTCTACAGCTTTTAAATCATAAATCAGAGTATTTCAGAGTAGTTGCCAACTGATCTGGCAAATAAGTTTATAGTTGTATGTATAGGGAAAAGAAGCCTTGTATTGTATTTTGTTTCGACGCACAACTTCGATAGTATAGCAGAGTGAAATAATGTTCTAATTTTTTGTGAGAGGTAATAGAACACATTTTATATTTATATATTATAATTGCATACTAAACTCACTCTTATTTAATTTTTAATGTATTGTAACTTCATTCCGCCGACTTCTTACATGATTATATAAATATTAGATAAAAATTTTGAAAAACTGAATTTTCTAACGAAAGCTATGTTTTCTAAATTTTGGGTTTTTATTTAAGATTTTGATATGAGCAATGTTTCTACAATAACTAAATTTTCTAAATTTTGCGTTATGTTGTTTTAGATTTTATTTGGTATCGAAAAATAATTTTTAATTTGCCGTCATTTTTATTTTACCATTTTATTTCTTTTTATTTCCAGTTTCGCAAGACTCCGATGACTATTATCGGTTGGATACAAAAAAGTCAGCAGCAGAAAATTGTTACGATATATATACGGCCCTGTGCTGTCGGGAAACACGCGATACGAAACGTCTCTTTCTTCTCAATGGATTGGCTACATTATGCCAGCAGCAACAGCAAGAACTGCTAAACAAAAAACAAAGTATATCGTCCAGAGTTTCCACCGTAGGAATTGTAACCGCTTCAAGATACAATTTAGGTTTCTCAACGGAGGAGTTACTCTATTGGTATTGGTTTATGCAATATAATATAATATATTTTTAATTCTGTTTAAAAAAATTGAATTAATTTTATTACAATTTAATTTGCAAAAGTAAAAATATTATCTAACCTTATTTCGATTTCTTTTTTACACTTTACGGATTGGCATGTTAGTGTCGTTTTTTTAATATATGTATGTAGTTTATTAGGCACAATTAATAGGTTCGCGGACGCAATAAATTTTAGTCAGCTACAAAAATAGAGACTCAAATAAAATGAAAGAGAGCATTTGTAATATCAGAAATCTGATTATAAATATATTATAACAGTAGTAAGAATATCATAATTTTATTGCTATACATATTTAAAATGAATATAAGGAATAAAAATTTACTTTAAAATTGGAAGGCAATAGTATTCGTGTCATTCTGGATTACTATAAAAATGAATGCTATAGCATCCACGTCCGTGAATGCATTAAAGAAAATAAAAAAATTTTCCTAAATTTATCATTTGAACTCGATATAAAATTGTCTGATGTAAGAAGGAAGATCGTAATACGTGTGTGTGTGTGTGTGTGTGTGTGTGTAAATCCTTAATATTGTTACTTTTGTAAATAATGGGATAGGCTTAACAAAGCTTTATATTTGTATGTATACTAATTGTTAAAAATAAAAAAAAAATACATTTTCTTTTCATTTGACATTTTAAGCTTGAGTGCTTCTCTTATTCACACATTTACTCAAGTGCGAGCTGCGGCTTTACGTACTATTCGATATGTTTTGGCCACAATAGCGGACGTTGAAGTGTTCAATTCTATGCAATTGCCTTATTTGCTTTGCCGATCAATAGATTTGAAGCTTAAAAATGATGATGAACGGGTGCAAGCCTTGAAATTGGTAAGTTTGCTTTTATAACTATTGTTTAGATGCATATAATTGCATCAGAATTATTTACAAATTATTCAAACTCTTATTTTATTAAATCATTTCAGATAAGAAAAATGCTTGCAATATCAGCGGAAGTTATAAGTCCTGTATTGGTTCGTTGTTTGGTTTCTCTAGCAGATACTGACATAGAAGAAGATAAGGTGTTAAGAGATAATGACAAAATGTTGAGAGAAAGTGAGAAAATGCTTAAAGAAAGTGATAACATGTTAAGAGCCTGTTTGGCGACATTGTGCGAGTTTGCTGTATTAAATCCGACACTTCTTATTTGCTGTGGTGGGGTTACTTCGATAACACGTAATGTATTAGAGTGCCATAATCCCCGTATTGCAGAAAGTTTGAGTGGTGTATTGCTGTATTTATTGGAATGGCCACAAACACGTAAAATATCTGGTGTACGCTTGGACTGTCTGGCCGCGCCCTATTGTGACTTCACATACCGTTTAGGGATTATGGATAAAAATAAGTGAGTTTTGTACAATTTGCTTATTTGTATTATAACGTTTTATATTTTATAGAGATGCACGTGAATTACGTTATACTAGCTGTCGGTTGGCATTATTATCTGTTCTACGCAGTTGGACTGGGACCATTGAATTCTGTGATCCAAGTAAACCTTCTGGCTTAAAAGCAATAGTTGATGCTTTATATTTAAATCAAATAGAAATAAGGGTGTGTGTGTGTGTGTGTGTATTCATAACTGATCCGATATATAATTAAAATATTTGCCAATTGCATGTCGTTTTAGAAAGCAATACTGGAATTGCTATATGAATTATTAGGTCTTCCACAACCAACTTGGACTGAGGAATATATTGTGGCTTTGCAGGCGGTTGACCCATCCGATTTTCAAGATAATTGGCTTCTTAGCAATGGATTTGTTGCAGCTGAGGGTCGCAGTATTTTGCCAACTTTAGCAGCTCGCACCCCAAACATATGCGAGCAACATTTAGCATTGCAACTATACTGTTTTCTTGAGACTGGTGTTCTGAATGCTTTAGTGGAGGTAATTGTTTCTAAAGAAATATCAGTATCCATCGCGGCCACAGTTTTAATTGGCAAACTCTTGCATTTGATGCATACGCATCTGCCGGCAGATATTTGTAGTACAAGTGCTGCTTTACCGAGTTTATTGACACACGCCACACAAGGAAACCAACACGCTAGTGCAGCTATATCGGCATTGCAATGCTACCAAAAAATGCTAAGAAATCGACCTGCTTCGAGTAGCTTGTTTTTAGATAGTATTATACAGGGCGGCTGTAAGTATAAATTAGGAATAAAATTTGTTTTGTTTTCAATACTTTCAATACTTTTGCTTTTGCAGCTCTTATACACACTAGACTTTTTAGACGTGAAATAAATGCTTTACCTTTTTCGACTGGAAATTTACAATCACCGCCTGCTGCAGAAGCGAATGTAGGTGGAACACAGTCACAGTCACAACCTTTGAGCGGCACTCTAGAGAGGACACGTTTAGATTCTGTCTCATCTAGTGATGAATCAAATTCGCAATCATCATCGACCCGAAGATCCAGCTTTCGTTTGAAGTGCAAATTTTTACCATTTTTAGAAAACATAAAGGTCAATCGATTGATAAAAGATTCAAATGTTTTAAATACTAAAGATGGATCAGGATGGGATTGGGAAATTATTTCGACTATTTTGAGAGTAAGATAAATATTGATTATTGATTAAATAAACATTTATTAATTGCTTTAAATTACAGTGCAACTTAATTCGAAGAGCAGAAGAACCGAGCTTACAATTCCTAAAAAATTTAATAGGATACTTCAAACCAACAAACAATAATTTTTCTCACCAGGAATTAGTGCATGGCAAATCACTGCCGGTGTACGTAAAAGTTGGTTTAGATTTGATTGACTGGTTATTGGCATTTAGTCCATTTGAAAGTGTGCGTCTTTTGACTGACTTTTTTGATGACGTAGCAACTCAATTGTTAGCAGTTACGAAATCAAACCGAGCACACGATTGCCTATTTAGCCCACAACATATGAATAACACTATGTGTCAGCAATATTTTCTATTTATTGGACGTATGTGTCGTTCACAGAAGGGCATAAACATTTTAAAAAACACAGATGTATTTGAAAAGTAAGTACAGCACATTTTAAAGAGACTTGACAGTTAGATGCCTTATTTTTATTGATAATTTCAGTCTCAATAATTTGGTACTTAATACAATACATGTGTGTTATGTAAAGTTGATAGTTTCGGGTTTAGATTATACACTGGATTCAAAAGACACTCGTACTGTACTGAAAAATGCTTTAACCTCAGCCAAAACCCGCAGTGGTCGTTTGTATTCAACACAGTTCTTGGTTGTGCTATTGCGTTCCAGGATAACAACATTTGAAGTTTGGGGCATACCATTGATCATACAACAAACAAAGGATCCTGATCGCAGTATTGTGCTCGCGGCAATGGATGTTCTTGAAGAGGCTTGTCACGAGAGGGTAAAATCAATAAATATTAGGTCTCCTTATCTAATTTGTTTACTGTTTGCACATAAAATTTCAGTATTATCTTGAAGAGATAGTGCGATTGTGGCCGAACTTGAAACCGCTTGGTGATATTGGTCGTATAGTAATGGCTCGATACTATTCGCTGCCACGTGGTCTCAACAGTGTTAGAGCACAGATTGAAGAAGAAATTGAATACTGGAAAAATGGTTACAATAAGAGGCGAGCGTGAAATTTTTTGAAAAAGTTTATACTAAAGGATGGTTATGAAATACCCATTCTTTTGTATGACTGATATTAGAATATCATTTTAATAATATGCTTTATTTTCTTTTCATTATTTGTCCTTTTCGATACAGATATGTGCTTTTGGTTGAAGCAGATACACATTCCAGTTTAACTTTGCATATTCGAAATGAAGATGGTTACTACAGTCGTCGAAATTGCAACACTCGTCCAATAATTATACCCCCAAATATACCTGCACATTTATATGGTCAAATGGTGCAAACGGAACAAGGTACGACCGCATTAAGTACTTTTGGCGATCTACCGCAGTTAATTAGTATTGTGTGCAGTGGCAAGTGCTCAGACGAGACAGAGTGTTTGGAACTGAAGTCAGCTTTGTGGGCTATTGCCCATGCGTCCACACATACAAATGGTATTGAATATTTCAAGGATCAGAAATCTAGGTAATATTATGTGGCTCACTTAAAAAACTTTATTTAATCTGGCAACTTTTCTCAGTATCTACGACAAATTCGTTTTTTTGGCAACAAAATGTGAGGTTTATTCAATACGCGCTACCTCTTTTAATTGTCTTGGACTTATCGGAAGTACTAAGGCTGGAGCCAATCTGTTATTTGATTTAAGTAAGTAGTAAATATAAAGTGTGACTAATCGTATAATAATTTATCCGCATGTTTGGTAGAATGGCTAAGCGTTCGTCATGATCGCAATACAACATGGCCTGTTCATCAACCTGAAGACTGGATTTCCGTTAGACATCATTATGAAAATATGCCTCCTTATAATTATACAGAGTTAGATAATCAAAATTATAGCAGTTACTGGAATTTACCGTTAAGTAGCACAAGCACAAGCACCTATCGTGATGCTGTTGGTGCGGCCAGTGCTAGTTCAGAGGCTCAGGATGCTAATACTACTACCGATAGTATAAAAACGTCAGGAGAAGAGGTTAGTGGAGATAATATGTCACAACCAAATAAATTAGATTCACCCCGAACTCAACTTGAGACGTTGTACTCTTCTAAGCAGGTGGGAGTTAGTGGAACAAGTGTAAGTGGGAGTGGGAATGGAAATGTTATAGGAACATCAAGTAAATCGAAAACATTACCAGAAGGCTCGTACTTACGATATAGTAAACATCAACGTTCTTTATCAGAATCGAAAACAACAGATGTTATAAGCCTTATCAGTACTGTTACTGGTGGAGTTGCTCCAATATCTGGAGCAGGTTTTTATCACTCTCACCGTACGCGTTACAATTCGTGCACTGATTCAAATACATCGGGTGTAAGTAGTTGTGAATCGGTTACTGGAAGGGCTGCTACAATGGGGTAAGATGTTCGTGATTCCATTATATTTGTTCCCCTAATAATATGAAAATATTTATGAATATGTTATTGAATACAGAGAAATTCAGCAATTTCCTTTAAGTCCGATACCAAGTTTGTCAAATCTTTCGGAAATTCCTCTTCGTCGATCGTATCTTCGCCGTACATCGTTAGCGGGAACTTCGTATTTGCAAAATGCCGCCAGTCCACTGGATATTAAGGGTTATGCTCAGTTGCGTTCTCTAAGAAGACATTGTCGACCGGTTTTGTCTGAATCAGCAGCAGAACTTTATGATATCGTTGATCGTATGGAATTGTTATCATTTGCCTCTTTTCGTCCACGAAAATCATCCTTTGGGGATTCTCAGCGAAAAATGAAAGTTCGAAGTCTAGATCGTCAGACCTCTTTAAGAATGTACGCGTAAGTTTTGTGTTTTATTTACAGAATTAATACAAAGTTAAATTATGTATATTATATTTTTACCTCATATTTTATGTGGATAGGCACTTAGATTCTGAAGAATTACAAGTACCTCTTCCAACACTAACAGTACCAAAATTTTTGTCTCAGAATGATTCAAAAGGACCTTGTTATACGGGTTAGTTCTATAATAGCTTTGTTAAAAACAATTTATAGTTATTAATTATTTTTCCCGCTCAGGAATAAGTTTGCCAAAAAACCTTTTAGACATGTTTCCCACACGAAATTTTTCACGGACATATGTTTCTCAAGTGATTCAAGAGCAGGACTTAATGGATATAAATTTGTTAACAACTAAGCAACAATTTTTAAATGATTCTTTAAACAATGAAGGTGGAGATGAATCGTCGGTCATATCATCTCTTTCTGATGTTTCGTCAGTAAGCAAACGATCAAAATGGATAGGCGCTAAGCATGGACGCAACAACTGTTTGCATTGTTGTCGTTTGCGCAAGCCACTGAGATTTCAAAATCAAAATCATACGCATTTGGATAGTGGATCAGTAGATTTTTCATCGACATCAACCTTATGTGAAATGTATACGAATTCTACTTTGTCACGTAAAGGTATTAGTGTGGGTACTGGGGGGTCAACTAATAAATTACTTTTGCATCAAAACCAACAAGTTTTACAACAACAACAACAGCAACAATTCAATACATCCACAATACAGTTGTCTGAATTACAGTTCCATTCGCCTGAAAGCATTTTAAGCGAAGAAAGTATTCCAGATAAACTTACGGCAAATATTCTCTATAATGTTCAACGTTTGGCAAACCCTGTTAGTGCCAAACAATCTAAGTTGGCATTACTAGAGCTTAAAAATAAGCATGCTAATTCATTTAAAGATATATGCTTATATTCAGAAGTATGCAGGACATTAGGGCGCAATTGTTATCGAATAAAATCGAGACGGTTTTTGCAAGAATTGTTCCAGGATGTGGATTTTGATTCATTTTACAACGAACCATTGGAAATTATAAGTAAAAAAGAAAAGGATTCATTTAAAAGCATTGAAATTAAAGAAAAAGTGTGTGGGGCAGATAATCTGTCATTGCTGAAGGAAAGAATGAAAAGAGATTCTCCTTGTAACCGCCTCGATAGCAACGCCTCAAGTTCTAAGATTGAATCAATCCAGGCAGTCGTAACAACTAGTAACAATGTGATAATTGGTCCCCAAACTTTGAAAACTCATATAAAATCTCAACTTTTGGCTAGTGTGTGTGAAGCAAGCTGTGAAAATTTAAATTTAGATTCTTCACCTCCTATTTCAAACCCGTCGATTTCAGAAAAGCCTTTAACAACAAAGGTAAATTGCAAAAGCGTTACTATTGCTCCACCGCCAGCGGCTCCGCCACCTCTGCATGAATACAATACTGAACTTAGAATAACATCAGATGATGATGACGACGAAGACGATGTCCATAATAACAATATTAATGAGGAGGAACATTCAGGAAATATTTGCTACCGTCGTTCACCTCAACGACAAACACGTACAAATTGTGATGAGATAGATGCTAATCGTGTGCGTTCGTCACTGTCGGCCAACAGTCTTCACCCTGCCTCAGCCTCAGCCTCAAATACTGCGCAATCCATCCATTTAGCCACAACCACAGCCACATCACATCCTACTTATCTACAAAGTGGTGGTGGTAGTATTAGCACTCCCATCAGCAGTAGTAATTGTAGTGATCAAACAACTGCGAGTAACCCTAGTAGTGTATGCACTATAAGTCATCATCCTTTAAATATAAACAACAACACTCGTCTAAATTATACACCACTTACATCGCCAACATTATCTAAATCTATAGAAAATGAAAACACTAAATTTCGTAGAGGTCGCTTTTATACTCTTGAGTTGGACTTAAGTTGTACAAAAAATAAATTTCCTATAACTGACAGAACAAAAACAAATACAAATTCTTTGGCGGTTGCTTGTAAAACGACTACAACGGATAAATTACCGGCATCTCCGTCTTCATTTTCCGTAACATCGCCTACTAAGACATTAACAAAGAATGTCACGCTACTCAGACAGCATTCATTGGGTTCGGAATCATCATCAAATTATAAACTTCCTATTTCGCGTTTATCATATACTGCTGGAATAATTCCGATGTCAACATCGTTGACAACAACAACATCGACACATTTGACCGATACTATTGTCTCTTCAACCGATGGGGATAACCAAAAATATTTAATAACGAAAAGTTTAGCATCATCCCTAGCACAACCCTTTGGTACTTTATATTGCGAAAAGCGATTACAATCTTCCAAATCTGAAGCTGTGTTAGTTCAAAATCCTTTATTAACTACAATTAATTCCAGTTCTATCTCTACAGCCATCAACAGAGAAAATTAATAGTAAGGCTAAACACACTTCTATACTGCTGTTGCATCGGCAGTATTTACCAGTGTTAGAGTGATTTCATTCTCAGCTTCAGCCGCTGAAGACAAATATCTAAAGCAATCATTATGGGTCAATTTTGTTGCTACTTCGGTGAAAAGAATTTTTTTTTTTTATTCGAAACACATTTTAAATACGTCAAAAAGAAGAAGTATCATTAATTTTAAGAATACATATAAATTTAATTTATTTTATTATTTATCAATATTTTTACACCTTTTCACTAATCAATCTTATTTTATTAAGAAAGAAGCGCTTATAATTATGTTTTATGAGCAAAGAAACTCTTATTGGCCCGATAATTTAAGAATCAATAAATCGTTATATCATTCAGTAGAAAATTGCTGTCGCTCGGCTTTAAATAGTTTTGTTTCAGAAGAAAGAAAAAATACGCGCCTTGTCTTGGTCCACTACAACAGTGTCAAAATACGAAATCAACTTTGGAAACCGTTATTAAGATGTAACAAAAAAAAGAAGTTCTTTTACTAAGATTATATGCAGTATTATAAACCAATCTCACTTTGAAAATGCTATTTCATATATGATTATATGTAATAACATTTTACTTAAAAATTTAATTAAAATAAATTTTATTTTTCTATTTAAAAGTAGTTTCTTTTCAAAAGGACGCGGCCAGAAGCTCGAAGCGTAGACGTTGTCATTTGTATTTTCTACTTATACAGCTAAAGTCAATAACTAAATCTACATGTACAAGTCATGTAAGAAAATCAATCTTTATAATACAGAATTACTAATAAGATGTATTTTGGATCAATGGACTAAATTAAAATTTCCTATGAATTCTTCCCAACGCAAAAAAATTAATTTTCGTTACATTTTATGTGGGTAATGTTTGTATATTTTTAATATCTTATTTGTATGTATATAAAAGAGATTGTCTTTTTATGATTTAATTATTGATTAATTTTTTCATGTTCCTATACAAAGACTTCCCCCATAAATATAAAAATATCCCACAAGTGTATTGAGAGCTTTTTAGAAAGTAATTTGTATATACAAATTAATTATTGTTTTTCATGAAATATTTCGTTTTTATAACAATTAATTATCACTTTTAAACTATCTTCTATGTAAGTATATGTTTAATAAATATATGTTACGCATTTAATTTTGGTATTTTATGCGTAGCAACAGATAACTGATGGGACTTCTCTTATCAATGCATCTTGGTTGATAATCATTTGCTTAATAAATACAATTCTTGGTGATTCTCTCAAGACCAATTATTTTTTATTATACAGTTAAACTTTAGTGATTCGTCTTACAAAGTTGAACCACGTTAACGAAACCATAAAATATATTGGATAATCCTCTCAAATATATTAATTAACGGTATTTTGGATTCCATTCGCCTGTTTACTGTCTAGACTTGTTGTTGCTCATGCGTCCGAATGATGAAATGAAATTATATAATCCTTTTTTAAATTTAGTTATCACATCTTTTAGATTTCGAATTCATCAGCCAATTGGGGGCTATTGTTAGTAATTCGCTACATGGTTTATTTAAGATAATTTAATCGTGCAACTTTACAGCAGCTCAATGTAACATATTTACAAATACTTTAAATTAACCAATTCTTTTTTATGATTAATTTTTAAATAAGAATTTTTAAAGAGCGAAAGGAATACATTGTCTTTTTAAGAGTTATTAAAAGAATAGTTCTAAACTATAGAATATCGTTGTTCATGTTAGATAAAATGTTTTCCGATTTCAACTCTGATGTAAAAGATAATTTTCGGGCTTTGCAACAAATTGTTTTCATCGTAAAATAGTCAAAGCTGTTTAGGCTCTGTTTAAATTGAAATGGATTTGTTATACTATTTTCTTGTAAGTAAAAATGAAAAAGAAAAATGAAATGAATATGAATTTAAACTCTTAACAGATTTTTTAGTGCCAATACATAATTCCTGTTTTTTTTCTTTTTTCCCACATACATACATACAATTATGCAAATAATTAATAAATATTTGCAAATTTGCCAATAAAAAAAAAAAAAAAGATTTAAGGGAAGTTACTTTTCTATTCTCAATAAAAATTTTTATTTGAAAGATTTATATTTATAGAAATAATATTAATAAAAATAAATAGTAAATAAAGTGAAAAAGCATTTATGTATATGAGTTGTAGGCATAACTGGTTGAGTTTTGTTCAATGAATTATTTGTATTGAGTTTTAAAGTCTGAATATACATATGTATTTATTTAGAAAACAGACCATCAAATAGGAAAAAGTAACTACTGCCGTGCAAAACATTGATACTGATGACAAAATGATTTCAAAAAATATAACATTCTAACTTGTCATTGAAATAAATGCCGCAAATATTGATATAAACACACAAGGCAACAAAATTTGATAATCGAGAAAAGGAAGTATTAGATAAACTTCATTAATAAACATACATATGTACATCTGTACTAACATATTCTTATCCAAATCGAAAATGATCACATTTTTAAATAATAGTTTCCTATTAAATTTACGACACATATGTATATGTTAATATGTTACCTATTAATTTTTAGTGCTTTCGTATTATTAGATTTTTTATTTATTTTTAAGAAGTGTAATGTAATTTAAAAATGAATAACTAAAATAATCAATATCTTTAATTTATGGATGAATAAAATTATAAAAATATAAATAAGAAAACATGTTCGAAGTATTTCGTAAAACATTTGTACATTTTTTATATAATTTAAGTCTGAAAACAAACTGTATGATGACGGTAAATAGGTCTAATTGTTTAGTTCTTATTAATATCAACTATAAATTATTATAACAGTTTATACCTTTAAGAAGTAGCCCTAAAAATGAAATCTATAATTCATTATACAAACAATTAAATTAAAAATATTAAAAACATATAATAAAAGCAAACCTTAAAACATGAGCTCAATTGTTTTATTATTTGTCACCATAGCCTGCGTCAATATAAATAAATATTTTAATACTTGTTGGATAGTTATGATTGTCAAGGTATCAGGTATGTCTAATATACTTACTAATTTTAAATTTTATTTTATTAAACAAATTATTTTTAAATTGTATAAAATTGGATAAGATATTTATTTGCAAATTTTATTAATATTTCTAGAATTTTGCAATATGCAAAAATTTATTAGGTCAATTATTTTAATAAACGCTAAACATGAGCAAATTAAGTGATTTACTAATAAATTTATGTACAATACGTGTACTATATGTTGTATATTGCTTATTATTTTATTCAATATAATTATGTATGAATAGTTAGATATTTATATATTCGTTGGGTTTTAAAATCAAATAAATTTATACTTCATTCTCTCTCGTTTTCCAATAGACCATATGGGGGGAAAAAGGACTTTATGGCTAAAATTCTACATAATGAAAGCTAGACTAATAATGTTTATAACCATACACACATTCACATATGGAAGAACAATTTTCGTTCGTTAAATATTCTCTACTTAAATGCTCTATATCCTTATAAAATTTCGAATTTCGAACTGTTGGAACTGAATTTAAAATAAAAATTAGTATTACAAGTAATGCATTGAGATGTATGTATGTATGTACCTTAAAAATGGACAAAGAGATAATAGTTAATATTATTATTATTATTCCTTATTATTTTTTTTTTTTCTTCGAAATCTTTTCTTCTTTCGTTAGTTTAATTAATTACTTCTTTTATTTCAAGGAACTATTTGATTTGCTTTGTTTGTAAAATTTTAAAGGTAAAGCTACGATTATAAGTGATTAAAAAAAGAAAACTGTTGCTATTCAATTCTTAAATGTTTGTAAATTGTATCAGTAAATATATATGTATAATGGTTTCATGTTTGCTTGAAGTACGTTGAATACGTTTTAAAGTTGAATTTTCACATGAAAAACTGTAGTTAGATTGTGCGCAGTTGCAAATGCATGTTGTTTCTGTATTTTTTAATTCTTATAAATTATCAACTGGAATTAATAAATTCAAATCTAATTTGTGCGTTATTACAACCGTAAGTCTTTTAATTCGTTTTCAATATTTTATATGTACATATACCATCACTGTTACATCTTTAGGGCCAAGCAAAGTTAATACCGGTCATTTCATAAAATTTATTATTGAAGGGCCTGTAAAAATCTCGCAGCCTTTCGATTGCAGCTGTTTCAATATGAGGATGATTGCGCCCCTTTGTTTTACCCAAACAATGTGGAGTTGAACGTGCCTCAGATTTAAATAGACAAGGAAATCCTTTGGTGGCATTAAAATAGAAATGTTTTTCGGTTACTACTCGTTTTAAGCCTAAAAAATCTTGAACTCTTCCTATTTCATATGCTGGATCCATAATTAAACGTTCACCGCTAATAAAAAGAAGCTGCGACAGTTGAAAGAACTGCAACCATTTTTCCAAGTATCGGGAGTAAACACCAATCTTTACTGGACCCCAGTTTGTGTCGACTACTGCATAGCTTCCATTTACAAATGCCAATTCTTCAAAACGTTTCATATCCGTTTTTTTACTTGCTGCTTGGGTATAGTCAGATACGGCTCTGGTAACGGGATCCCGTACCACTACAAGAAGTCTACAATTAAAATCAAATGATTCTTATTTTCATTTAGAGTGGCAAAATTGTTTCGAAATGCCTAAACTAAAATTTACATTTATGTGTTCCACTATTTAAAATCTGAAGCTGGCAATTAATACGATACAATGAATTTCATATTAATATAAAAATTTCAATCAATGGTAAAAAGATTAATTTTATTCAGTTTTCTGAGAATTTATACAAATCAGATTTGTGCGATTAATGGAACGATTTTACGAAAGTTAATATTTTATTCTAAAATTACTTGGAAATTTTGTAGATTGTACAAATTGTAGAGAATACATGATTACTTACTTGGTATTTGGATTCATATGGTGGACTCTTAAGGGCACTTCTTTGGTTACAAAATAACTTGGTGTCTTCTCCATTGTTATTTGACCCTCAATCGTGTAGGGCATATGATGTCGATACCAGTGTAACCCCTTTTGATAATGTCGATCAAAGAAATGTACTTCACATCCGGCCGCTCGTACATCTGGATGCAATCGTATAAATTCTAATAGAGCTCTTGTTCCAGATTTCTTAACGCCTATAATTAAGGTATCGGGTAAATGACGTGACGGTCTGGTGCCTTGCTGTCGCAAAAGTCTATATTTTGGCGAACCATCTAAAATACGTGCTGATGTTTTATTATACAATGAATCTAAGGAGATGCCTTGGACAAGTGTTATCCTTGTGTTGGAGGGTTTCTCATTGTGAGTTGTGTCATTGTCCTTTTGCAAATTCAAACTTGAGATGCTGCCATTTTGTATAGGTGGCCCCAAAGCGGTTGACATAAAGAAATTTTTAAAGGGATTCTAATCAAATAAAACACAAATATAATTAAAATTAATGCCAAACTTCCAAGCTGTACGAAGTTCTAAATGTTTTTTACATTCTTTAAGGTGCGCCCAAGACTCGTTATAAGACATGAATTAAATGTGTACGATACGTATATTAAGGATATGCAAATCAATATGGTAATCACAAGACTGCGATTACTTAAGTTATTAAACCAATTTGTAAACATATTTCTTGTTTTAGTACAATTTAATAGAGTATGAAGAACAATTTCGTTGATAACAATTTTCTATTCACTGGACGTTCATTTTGCCAAACAATTACATTTTATTTGAGAATTATTTTATTTCTTTTCCGGTTTGCTGTTGTTTTAATCAAATGAAAATTACATGTTATCCTTTTATACTCCCTTTTTTATTCCTTGAAACCTATTGAAGCGAAAACAACAACGACAAGAACAAATAAGGACTCAACTCTTTGTTTTATATTAAACTGAGCACAAATACATTGAATGTAAAAACAACAAAAGTGGTTAAAGGAGAAACAGTTGATAAAGAACGGGAAATAGCAACAAATGCCGTTAGCTGTTTGTTCACGCAAAATATAACAAAGCACACATACCTACACCTCCGCATATGTGCACACTCGCATTCACGTGTTTGACGCCTGGCGCAAACATGCTCTTTCACAAATGATAATATCGCAACAAAATAATAAAAAAATAAAACAAACATGGCGATGTATAGGGATAATTTTTGTGTTTGTTTTTATTTCTCTTTCGCAATAACAATCAACAAAATCAGAGTGTTTGAGTGTGTAAAAAATTTGCAAAACGGAAACGTTGTAATATCATGCGCATTCTCTTAGAAAAAATTGTGATAGGAGTTTAAGGGAGATATACGAATACTATTCGCAAACAAAGGGATTGAATACCAATTTTCATTCATAAATCAATTTGCAGTCAGTCATCTACATATACCGGTATTTGTTAACATTTTTTTTTAATTAAAAACTAACAATAATAAGACGAATTAAAGATATACTCGTATGTACATGAAAACATCGTTTGTCCCGAAAAACGCACTTGCTTTTCGATTGAAATTAACTATGTACTAAGTGAATGTGAAGGTATTTGTCAGGCATATGTGGCGTATGATAATTATCAAAATTACATAGAACGTATACCTTCATTATGGTCATTATACATAGATAACACAGTTCAACACTTATTTGGGAACATGGCTTTAAAATAGCTCCAGGTTCTTGAGATATGTATATAGTATAGTTACATATACATACATGTATATAATAAATACACTTTTACAATGTAATTTGTCATAACCGGACAATTGTTGAGGTAAGATTTAATAAAATTAAATACATTAATAAAAGTCACCGGTAGCGTCTAGCAGGTAGTTTATCATCTTATTAGACAAGCTCAGGCATTTTGAACGCAACGAAATTTCGGAGACGTTCTCTCAGCATTCTTGTAACACAAATTCTGAGAGTAACTCCGACATCATTCACATTCTATTATTTTATCGAAAAACTGCAAGAGTATACTTTGCTGCAAGTGGAAGTCGAATTATGAAAAGGAATTTGATAATTATTTTAGTTTTCACAAATTAAAATCTAATTTTTGATTTCCAAGAAGGATGCACCTCAACTGCCACATGAAACACATTTAAAAGACAGAAATTTTTAAAATTTTTAATAAATTTATTTTTTTGCAAGATTAAAATGAAAAAAAAAAATTAAATTTACAGTAACAGAATTTCAATATACATATTTTTTGGTAAATTGTTATAATCTATTACTTAATATTTACTTATTTCATCTTTCTCTGCTGGATATTGTTGAAATATACGATTTTTGTCCAAGACAACACACTGCATATTCGGTGGCAATTCCATTTGTAGGAAAAAATTATTTTTAAATAATTTATTGTCATACGATTTTACTGGTAGCCTTCGTATGCCCAACAAACGATTTCGCATTTCAATTAGACCACAGGAATCAATTAAAAAGAATTGAGTCAATAAAATGCCAGAAATTGTTAAACAGATTGTAATCGCACTCATGATTATCAAAATCAACCAGTCATTTTCGTTTATTTCTTCGTTTAAAGCTTCGAACTTCAAAAGTTCAGTTACGATCAGTTCTAGTGAATATGAGGCAATTAAAGCTAACTCCGTGTAAAGAAACGGCGTATATTCTACCAGCATTTGTATTCCGATACTTGAATAAGCTCCCATTGTGATATAGTAAATGCATAAGAATATGAAACAATCACCCAGAAAGTCATTATTATAAACACTTAAAATGGCTACTGCTATTGTAATTTTTATAAGACCGAACATTAGATAAATAACTTTGGGTTTATAACGCAAGATAAGCAAGGAACCCAAAACACAGCCACTGGTATATAAAAGATATGGTAAATAAACGTGATTACTTTGTATATAACGATCAGAAGAGAGATTTATCAAATTCAGGTAGGTAAAAGAATAGACGCAACATCGTTCTAATATTAATATAGCTGTGAGGCCAACTGCTAACCACTGAATATTTCTTTTAAAACAATATCCGTCTCGACCCACAAAAAGTGCCACTATCGATTTCTTTGGTGCGAAGATTAATTTCTCTTCATTTAGTAAATTAAAAACGAGATCATATGAGCATTTATAATCTTGGAAGCGAAACTGTTGCAAAACTTCATTGATTATGAGACCAAAAATAGAAAACGTGGATATTCCAAAGAGCACCCAAGCACATCGTTTCGCTTCTAAATCATTAAATATCGAGTAGCCTATAGTTAAACCCGCGAAATACATAGCATTTCCAAATCCAACTCTTGCTGGTCTTGAACGGGGGGTGTCACAGCGCAGAGATATGAAATTGTAACAGGGCAAATATATTACAATCATAGACATGAATATAAAATAAAACGATATGTCTAAAATTAAAAAAATAGTCATAATATAATGTAATAATCACCTTATTTGCGATAGCACTTAAACTTACCCGTATTTTCGGTTGCGAGAAGCACAGCACTGATGATGCTACATATTAGGCCATATAATATTATGTAGAAATTCTCGAACAAATATTTTTTTTTCATATGCTTTCTGAAGGTCCAGACTGCAGCTAAAACAAAGCCTAATAATACTCCAAACAAAACATACCAATTGAACCACAAATTCCTGTAAATGTAAGTGTATTTCCAATAGTACCCGAAGTGAAAGCCGCTTACGAATAAACAGCCAAAAACTAACAAATTGTGTACATGAAATTAAAAAAAAAAATAAACACTCGTTGGCAAATATTTTGAAGCACTTACTTAAATAATCGCAGAACAAGTACATTTTCGAGACAATACTAGTGAAATGAAATAATTTTTTCTTATATTCCATATACAGAGCTATTTTTATTTTAAGATACAATACAATGAATGCAATATATTTAGCACAATGTTGAATCATTACAACTTTAGATAAAATATTGGTATCTATGTATGCATGTATATAAATATACAAGAAAAGGGATGTACCTCAAATGTATGTATATATAAATACATATGTATATATAGTTCGATAGCTTTATTTTTTTGACTTTAAAAGAATTCGTCTCTAGAAATGATCATTAAGTTTACAGTTAAACATCTAAATGCTTTAATTAATTTATATCAGAAGGGCTTTTTAACTTAAATGATATGATTAAAAAATGTCATTCTTGAATCATCATCAATATTTATATCAGTTCGTTCATCTATAAAAATTTCTTTGGGTTGCGGCAAAAGATCTCTATACTTAGAAATAATTGAAAAATTGTAATTATTAAATCATAATCGATGTACATATACAGTTTAAAATAAAACAGATTTCTAAATCTATAATTAGTGATTAATCAGTTAATTTAATTGCACTAATTTAAACAAGATGCTTAGAAGAACAATAAGTAATACGATAATAAAAATATCGTTATAAAAAAGTAACACAGTTTTTAAAATACCCATACTCATCTGTTCTACCATAGTTTAGCCTAGAGAATAGGCTACTGAAAAAATATTACTTATTCATATTTCACTCAATAAGTATACAGTATTTTATCTTATCTTTTGTGTAGCAAAATACATATATATAACAATGTATTGTGCACATTATCAGAAAAGAATTTATTATTAAAAGTCTAGTAGATGGGAAAATCTGTAAGTAAACATTTTATAGCATAAAAGAGTTAGTTGAACGGTTAGTAAAGAAAACGAACAACGTATTCGCATTACTTATAAATAACAAAAAAAAAACACTTAAAAATTCTATACATTTTACATTGGTACATATGGTAACAGTTTCGGAAAAAATATCGTATAAAATTTTTCAATATGCTCCCAGTTTTGTAGGTGAGTTTTCTTTTATTATACAATGCATTTACGACAGTATGTGGTACTAACTATTCTCTTTTTTGACGTCTTCTTTTTGATTTACGTATAAAAAGTATGCTTAAGTTTCTTAACATCTGGTCTAGTATTTGGCTACACAATTTCGTCATTTGTAGCAGAAAGAAATGAGAATAAAGGTCTGATCGTATACGGGCCCTTAATTTTGGGTGCTTGTGTGGGACTTGTTGCCGCTTTAGTCATGTTTATGGTAAAATATTTTCGTTCTCGTATAATATTTTGGCACATCTACATTCTCTTAGTAGCTGGATGTTTTCATTTAATATCGAGTTGTTTCTACTTTGCTGATGATTTTGGTAAGCGCTGAAGATTTATTATTATTTTACTTCTAAAACATTACTTGGCTTTAATCAAAATGATCAATTCATTATTTAACTAACTTTAATTAATAGTAATATATTAATTCATTATAAATAAAATGAATCATATCATTCATATAAATAATAAGATTTTCCTTGAGGTTCTATTTCGGTTTTTATTTCACATAATACGCATTTGTTATTCGTCTATAAAGTTGCAATGATAAATAAAAATATTCGTATGTAATATTTAAAATTTTTGGAATAACGTTGTCTTAACATGGTTTTATTTATTATTATTTTTTTTAATGCTGCTACCTTACTAGTAATAGCTTCTTTGTTTTCTTTATACATTTCATTAAATTTATATGTGTATCATAAAATTGTTCTTATTCTATTTTGTGTGATAAATGTAAAATATTTGTCAAAATTCATTATTATTAGAACTATTTATGTTTGTTAATGGAGAAATTAAGTTCTTAGGATATTGATCCCAAAATTACACTCTTATAGTTATTTCTATTATTATTTTTTTTTCAGATAATGTTGGTGCTTTTATATCGTATTTAGCTCATAGCCTAACTTTTTTGGCAGGCCTGAGTTTTATACATTCTATTTGCGGCAAAACCAGCCGTGCCATATTTTTATCTATGTGCTTTAGCTTTTACATATTGGGTATGGCATCAGCAATTAGTCTAATTGGGACATCATATATTAAAAATCAAAAGGAGCACCGTACAGATACAGCTAAAGAACTGACTAGTGGAATTTATGTGGACTTTGCGGCAGTATATCTTTCTCTATCAATAGTAGTTTTAGCTCTTTTAATTGGGTTAAAGGTTCTGAGCTATTTGGGCACAGTTGATTGCGAAAACAGTATGGATAACGACTTCCGAATTTCAAACTCTAATGGAAGTGTATTTGATAAGAGAGATGACGTTATTAAGAGAATTGAATTTTTTTACGTTACAAAAAATCAGCAGTGGAATGTTACAATGCTATTAATTTTTACAGAGGCTATACAATATTCTTTGTTCATCTATTTTGCATTTTGGTTTTCCTTAAATTCTGCTGTTAGACTGACAGATGTGTCTGAAATAGATTCCATGTTTTGGATTGTATTTTCTGGCACTATTATAAGTACTGTGTGCTTAATATTCTGTTCTGTTAAAATAATATTTGTGGCGAATCAATTGTGCTTGATTTTACTTACAATTCTAAGTATGATTATCTGCAGTTCCGTGAAGACTACTGTACCATTTTGGATAATATTATTTTTCTTTGGAATGTCATTTTCCAATTTACAAATATTGCTGGTCGAAGTTTCGCACTTTTTGTATTTAGAGATACTTATGTATATATCATATGCCTGTAAATTACTTTCAACTTCTATTGTCTACTACTACTTTGTATCAAATGCAAAGAACTCTTACTTCTATTCCACGGATATCAGCACACTAATGTCTCAGGGTTTTGTCTATATAATCATCGGTTCATTGCTGGCGTTGGTGGTAGGAATGAAAGTTCCTCGAACTCATAAAACATCTCTCTTTGAAATTCAATACGGTTTGCTTGGTATTATATTCCAAAAACATCAAATTGAACAACTGAATGTGAGGTGCTTAAATGATGGTACCATTCCGACAATAAGTAAACCATCTTAGACAACTATGTGTATAAATTTAAAATGGTATTAAATATTGTATAAAATACAATGTAGTTTTTTTTTACACATGTCGCATTAAATAAACATTTTTATAGTATAGATAGTGAATTAGCAATTAACAAGGTTGTATCTCTTAATTATCTAGTAATTTTTAATATCTTTACAGGGGTCGTTCGGTCCCAGCATAATATGCTATGCTCCTTAGTCACTACATTAAGCTCAGTAGTGTTGAAATGCAAAGAATCTGCAATTAAATAATTAAGTTTTTAAACATTAATTGTATAAAGAAAACTTACTCATTATTTTCAAAAAACCGTTTAGCGTGTGTTCATTTCGAACTGTTGCTGATAAATACATTTCAACATTATTTTGTTTCCGTTGGAACACATGATTTATTGCATGGGATAAGTCCACAAAGCATGAATCGTCATAAACTACGTCTGCAGCCAAAATAATGTCTGGTTTTACTGAAGAAATTTCTTGAACATTTTCTATTTGTTCCCAGGGAGCCACAACACATTCCACGATTTGATTTTCAATTTTAAATCTATGGCCTTCTTCCTTCAAAACTTGATTAAAATTTCTTCTTATGTTCTCGCACATTAGATCAACACATGCCCGACTGCCATCTGTGAGAAGTAAATGTATGGGCTTACACATTTTCAACAATATGAATCCACACAAGCCTGTTCCTGCCCCCAATTCGAGAACAGTTTTGTTATTCGTTATATGCGGTTGCTCCATCAAAAAATCTGCCAGGGCTAGTGACGCCTGCCAACTGCATAGCCCTGTTGTACCCTCTGCTACAAAACTCTTCGACTCTTTTAAGCTAATGCGAATTTCCGAATCCAGAATATAATGTTTAAATGCATACTTTTCAGTACAGTCCTTGGATAAATTTTGTTGCACTTCGCAGTAGCTTTCATAAACAGCATCGTGAACTTCTGCGCTAGTTTCTTCTAAAATTACTAACAGTTTTTTTAAAAAGTTTAGCTGGTAGCTCAGTTTTATAGGGAATTCCTTATTAAGAAAACTGTTGTATGTGAAGTCCATTAAAGTCTTTTGCTCATCCCATGTTAAATTTTTGGGGAAATTCTAAAAAAATAATATATGTATGTATATGCATTCACGTGCGCGTAGAATATGGGCGATTTATTAACAAAGAATGTTCATAATTGTAACACTTGAAACAATAAATACCTGCCATTCAATGCAGTGCAGTGGGTAACAGCATACGAATTTTTTTTGTAAATCATTTAGAAACTTGTAGAAATCGTGTTCATTCGGTTCTGGCATCTTAAAATAAAATCAAATTAAATCCGTATAACAAAGCCGCATTGATATAATTTATTATTTTGTACACAAATAAGCACAGCTGATGCGATGTTGAGAAGTGTTTAGTGAGGTCGTGTTTACACTAAATAGCCGGTAATATTTTCTAGTAGAGATTACTAATAGTTCATTTTACCGTTAAAGGCGCATGAATCGAAATTTGAATGAGGGGAAGTGTGTGGGAAACTTTTTATTCCTTTTATTGTTATATTGTGCTTTTTTTGACAAGCGGCATATTTAGTTGCTAATAGTAATAATAAAATAATATTGTATAATAACAGAATTAATTGATCAGGTTTGTATAAAATTTTAAGCAGCCATAGAATAGAAAATCATATACCAAACTATAAACACTAAAAAACTATAAACACCGATTTCATATCGTTGGTCTCATGTAGAAAGGCCCTAACTCACATTTTTTTTCGAAATTGATTTTTTTGTGATTCCAAAGTTTATTTGTGTTAAATGCATTGGAATCACAAAAAAATCAATTTCGAAAAAAATATGAGTTAGGGCCTTTCTACATGAGGCCAACGATATGTAGATTGGACATTTTGAGGGTTTAGAGGTTTTTAAGGTTATTAGAAGCAACGTTAAAGTGTCAATTCATTCAAGTTCTCTATCCACCATTGTTATGAAAGTTTTAATAAGTTTTGATTTTAATTAAAAACTTTGTGTGAGAATTTGAATTGATGAAAATGGCGCTGTTAAAAACTAATCATGAATTCACGAGAATCATAACTACTTAAAAATTGTAAGTATTTTGATACACGAGTTGGTCGATCAAATGCTATATCAAAAATTCGAATGAAAAGAAAAAAAAGTTTAAAACTTTTAACATTTAAAAATATATGTATCCATATGAAGTCATACATTGCAAACCTAGACGCAGTTGTATTGCATTGGCGATAAAAGTTAAAAAATTATGTAAATATTGTGGTTATACCAGGAGCATATTTGCCCCCACCGGGGTAATAATCTTGCCGCGATGTGGTGGCTTAAGTGTACTCCGATTCACTCTGGAACCCAGAGTGGGTAACTAAAGGTTACCCTAATATCGTGGAAAGACTCTGTTTTCGGATTGATGTCATGATATTTCCTAACCTAACCTAACGCCAATGGAATGAGTTTTTATTTTGTGGTACAAGATTTAATATCTCAAACTTAGTAAGACACGACCAGCCGGATCGTTTTATATTTCACCAAGTTAAATTCGCAACCTGGCACTTAATTTAATTGAAGATGGGTGGTGGGTTGTCTTGATGGATTTCATCTGTGAAAATATTTATTTCTAATATATTTTTATTTAACGAAAAAATATAAAAAATAACTCATATATAAATAATATTTAATACATAAACAATATTTAATAAATAATATGGTATCCCGAACGAATTAATTTAACGAATGTAACGTAATGTTAAATATAACATCGTTCGAATTTAACATTTTTTTAAATTTCATTTTGTTGTTACGGTTCAAAAACAAAAAACATGTTCACGTAAGCGAAAGTTGAATGACACTTTTTAAATAATCCACAGTGTTACAATATATGAGGGCAACATCAAGTGAATTGATATCTAACAAACTTATTTTTTTTCCAGGCACGGATGTTTTCGTAAAATGTTGTTGGCCGTTTTGTAGTAAACAAAAAACGTTTTAAGTTTTAATAAAATTGTAAAAGTTTTTTTTTTCCTTAATTCATTTGTTACCATAACATCGAGTGAATGTTGTGAGTGTTTGTTACCTGAAAGTTTCCAGCATATCCTTGTTCGGAATAGTTTAAAAAAATTACAAAACTCTAAACAGGATAACTTTAAATTATGGTCCTTTCATCATTTTTGATAGGGAATATTATATATGTATGTACATATGTATTTTATTTCCTTAGTTTTTAAACTTATAAGTTTTGTTAACTGTCGACATTTTTGTTGTCACGCAACTCATTCTGTCATATTATATAGTACACATCCATATATAAGACAATTTAAAATGAAAAACAAAACACAATAAAATTGCAAAAAAGTAACATGCAACAACAAGAAAGTCGATACATACATTTCAGATAAATGCAGTTTCTTAATTTGTATAAATTTTTATTTTTTCCAACCATTAAAAAATTATAATATTAAATAATTTATAAATTTTAAAATTAAATAATATTACGTAATTTGTGATCACTACAATTAAATTAACATAGAAAAATATGCCAATATGCTTCGGTACATAGCGTTAGAGACAATACGATGACATACCAACAGTAACAATAACCATATGAATGTATAGGAAACTATAAAAAGTCATGCAACATATTTCACAGCTCTAATAATTATCAGAAACATTGCAATTTTATGGAAAATATGCTTTTTTTCAAAACTTTAAAATACTTAAAGTATAAAAAAACACTCTTCCTTCACTTTTTTTTGGCAGAATAGAATAAAGAAGTTAGTCATATACATACTCGTATTCACACACATGTATGCATACAGTTACACTTCAGAAAACTTTAAACATTATTGATGTTAATTTGTAAATGCACTAATTAACATGTTTAAACTAGAGTTTATCTTTTATTTGTTAAAATGTATGTATACAATAATTTGTATATACATAAGTGGCAAGTGAAGCATAAAAAACCCAATAAATAATTGTTTACGATAGCATCCAACAGACTTCATTAACGAATCGGTTATATGTATGATTGAAATGCGCTTATTTAGTATGAACTTTCATGACTGACAGTCAATTATTTCTAATACTCAGAGGTGAAGAAAAAGGAAATAAATACAAGTTAACATCAGTTTAAATTATTATTTAGCAAAACATTTATACAAATTTCAAAAACTTTGAAAAAAATTAAAAATTTTTTTAATAACTTAATTTGCCTGCAATATTATATATGTATGTATGTACCTGTGCATATTTATACGTATGTAAATATGCATGATGTACATAAATATAATAATACAATTTTATCATATTTCTTGTATACATATTCCAATTTAATACATTTTTAAATAAATATAATGTCTAAAACGATCTTGAGCTTCTTTCAAGGAAGTTTTTCTAGTCTCTGGCATAGTGATACCGAGTATAATGGTGACAGCAAGCATAATGATACCTTGTGCTAAAAGACAATTAAAAATACTATTAGCATAATTAGTAAAAGTACATATTATAATTATGTGTATCAATTGCTCTACAATAATACTAATTGCTAAAAAGTATGGTTTTACTACCAAGGGAAAAGCTTCGCCCATGTATACGGATGAGAAAGGAACGAAAAGTCCTGCAAAGAATTGAATTAATAATAATAATGAAGTAGCCACGGACATGTAGTGTGTGTTTAAAACATTCGAAAAGTTGTCAAACATAGCACCTGCGGCCACTGTTAAGGCACCCATTGAAAGAATCCATATTAAACTGGGTAACTTTCGAGTTAGACCGTCCACCAATGATACAGATATAAGTGAACCAAATATACGTAAACACCCTGCTACAATTGGTGGCCATGTAATGAAGTTCACTACTAAACTGTATTGTAGTGCAATACTAAATGGCAGAGAAAAGGAGAAGGCCACCATCATACTTCGGAAAAGTATAATTTTTACTAACGGTATCAGTCCATATTTAATATTCTCAATTGTGGTGTAGTTCTCATGTTCAATCACATAATTTTTTCGTTCTTGTAATTGAAAAGTTGTTGTGGTTGTCACACCCGTTGGCCGCTGTAAACGGCTTAAACAATCTAAAGCTGCATTTTCTTCTCCTCTACGTATATGATATACAGGCGATTCGATGAAACCCATTAGTGAAACCATTGCAAATAATGAAAATATTACATCCAATATGCCATGCAGGCGATTTGCAGGAAATTCTGTTAGATCCCACTGTGAGGCATAAATAACCTGTATAGCTATTCCTACGCTTATGCCATATTGTTCAACAGCTAGACATGATCCCCGATAATTGTCGACTGCTATTTCGCTTGCGTGTATAATGAACAATAACGTAGCAAAGCCTATTCCAATTCCATTTAGATAACGACCGGCTAATAATGCATTGTAATTATTTGGAGCGCTGGTAAAAATGATGCCTTCTATAAGGATTAGAAGCGTAGTAATTCCCTATGTTAAATATGAAAAGTGATGATAAAATAACTTACTAACATAACTAACTGAAAATATTTGAAATCTATACCATCATAAGCTTCTTCGGGAACAAGTTTACAATTGGAACTGCCAAAATGGTACCAATAATAACTCCGATAAACCAAGAAAATTTAAAATGATCTGTATACTCAACTTCGGTGCCTTGATTCCATCCAAGACCCTGTGCCAGATTTAAACCTGCTGAAATGAAGATTATTCCACCTGCAAAAAAAAAAGAAAAACAGTGTAATTATTTGAAGAAGAGATTTCCAATTTACTAAATTTACAGATTTAAAAATATCCAAGAGCCACAATTTACCTGCTGCTACAGAATTTGACTGCGGCTGGTTACGCCATCTTGACTTAATTGTTGGTTGTTGTGATGTGTTATAAGAGGCATATATCGTGACTGGTACGCTATTTGGGGGTTGCGACATTTTCTTTCTTTTATAATTATTTAAGTATTTTTAAAATTTTATCGTATGCTTTACAGTATATTTTAGAATAATTTTAACCTAAACGACTCGTTGTATTCGGAATAGCAGAGTGACTGATATTTAAGGCAATTTCTTTGCCTTTCCGTTATATATTTATATTGTAGATATAAATTTATACATATGTATGTATGTATAACATGAATACTTGTAATTAGTCGGCGGATTGATAAAACTTTTTTACTTTGATTTTATTTTTACTGATTAGAAAAATAGATAAATGCTTCTTTTGGCATTTGTTATCATAAAAATATATTTGAGACACAAATAACAATTTTTAAGATTACTATGCATGCTATAGGTGAATTCTGGTTGTTATGAGTCATTGGAAAATACCTTTTTATTTTGGTCTCGTCATCTTTTTTAAACGTCGTTCGATTTGCTAATGATTAGAGTTAAGGTGCTAAGAGCTTCTAAACGAATATGTACTGATACATATGTATCTTTATATTTATTTATAATTAATTTAAATGATAAATTGTGTCTGTGTCATTTATACCTTATCATTACCGAACTTTAATCATTTGTATGAATTATTTGGTCAATTCACACAAGCCTTTGTATCGTTGTATTCATTGTATTTGGTCAATTCCCACAAGCCGTTGTATCGTTGTATTCATTGTATTGTTGGAAGAACATACAACGGTGTATGATTGTTGTTGATAATTTTCATATAAAAATCCGATACACTTATACAAATTTTTTTCATATGTTTTTAAAAGTTGTATTGGTTTCGTGCTATCAAATTGTGTGAATGAAAAAAATGTGTATATGTTTTCCATTGTTCTGTTGGTTTCGGACTATCAAATTGTTTGAATGCCACGAAATACACAATACAGCATAGCATTGAGCGTTCACAAAGAAACAAATGTATTCAATACAACGTACACGATACAAAGTTGTGTGAATTGCCCCAATGTTATTACTTAAAGGAAATGTAATAACCGCTTTAAGAGTTTAAACAATATATGTATTACATTGAATAAAACATATAAAATAAGAATAACAGGCCTTACGTCGCAATAAATAAAAATCAATTTATTGCATAACTAAATTCTAGGCATAACTAATGCAAGGCAGTGTGTTGGCTTATTAGACGTTAGGGCGTGGTTCAAACCGTAGCCCAGATAGTTTTTCAAAAATAAGTCGTTCAGCGCCGACTCTTAACCTGTAGGTTTCGTTACTCATGGATAAAATTAACACACACACAAACGATTGTAATGATGACCAATTAAGTAAATAAGATTTAATAAATTATAATTTTTTAGAATTCTTGTATTTTCTTATCTTAAATATCATCATATTACCACCAAAAGATATTTTCTTCTTAATGATGACAAGTACATTATTATTACAAGCAACATAGTTTAAATAAAGTAGTAATCAGAACTTATCTTATTACAGTCGACATAAACGAAATTTTAAATTATATTCTGGGTTAATGATTTAAACTTGTTTTGTCGCATCTGTTGTACTGCGTAGTAGGTTTCTGAGGAATTTGTTGCTAACCAATTCTTAACAATTTCTAGATGTTAAAGTTTGTGTGTACAAAGGTAAATAAAATAACAAATATTTAGGTCGGTAAATTGCTTATATTGTTAGTGCTGAGATTGGAATATAAATACTAAAAAATTGTGTCAACCCCTAAACATTATCGTTGACTTTCTACTAACATATATTTTAATTAATTAATTTGGTTTACTTTGTATTATTTTATATATGATGTACTAATTTTTAAGTATAAAGAATTAAAATCTTTTACTGCAAATATATTTTCTCAGTTTACTATTCCTGCAAAGCTTTATTAGACGATGACTATCATAATGTAAAATCTGAAATAACCTTTCCGCCTTATTTAAAACCAAACGAGGTTTCAGAGAGGGTGGTACACTATAGTGTGGTCTCTTCACTATTTTATTAGAAAATATCTAGTTTGATGCAGCACAACAGACGTTAGAGAACATTTACCATTTGCATATGTAGATGATATCATTCACAATTGACTGGAAATTTCAGAAAAAACAAAAAGGACCAAGTCGAAGAGGTCCTGCTGAAGCAGGCCGAAATCCGATAGTCGGATAGTTAAGGGCCAATTAAAATAATTTTAATTTGATATAAGATTTTGGTATACATTCAATTGTATTATTATTTTAAAAAAGGTATTGTACTTAAAGAAAGGTAATTTCGTTTATTAATTACGTTTCACCGGACGTTTTTCTTCAATAGCTGCTTGTTTTAACTACAGCCCTTATAACTCGCTTAATGGATTCCCTATAAATCCCGACATTAGATGATTTTTCTTTGTAAATTTCAAACCAATAACGAATTTTTGTCTTTTTCTGCGATTTGAACTTGGATTATTCTGGTGTGTAGTCGATTGCCATGACCACTACACTCGCCATTACTATAAGTAATACTCTGATAGTGTTAGTGTTTGCTATAAAATGTATATAAACAGTTAAAGTGATGAAAAATAATTAATTTACCTAATTTTAACATAAGTACATATTTGTTTAACGGTTAATACAACAAAATAAATGTATGTAAGTAAATGTAGTTTATTATCTGCAGTTTCGATAGTTCATTATACATTTGTCCATTCGTAGACGCTGCAACTAACTAACCATCATTTTTCATAAGAGAAAGAAACATATGGTAATAAAGATAAAAAAATTAAGGCAAAATAGAAAACATGTATAAACATGCATAAAAAGAAAGAAAAACATAAATGTTTTAACACTATTCCTACTTACAAAATTTTTTAAAAAAAAAAAAAACAAAATAAAATTAAAATCTCTTAAGTCGTCGTCATAGTCCATCATTTTCGTTTAGTTTGCCACATTTTTGACTTGACAATTTTAATGTTGACAGTACAGTCGTAAAACAAACCTTAAGGTTTCGTAGTTATTTTCTTTCATTTTTTTTTTGAGTTTCTCATTTTATTTTCATTTTTACAACTTATTTTCTATTTTAGGTTTATACACTGATTTTAATGCATTTTAACATTTTATGGCTTAGAAAGTTTTTAGAAAATAAAATAAATTATAAACACGTATAAACATGTAAAAAAATATTTTAAAACGAAAGAAAACCAAACATATTTCCTATTCAAGAGTATTTAATTTACACAAAAAATATCGATTGATATGCACAATGTGTTTATTGTTTATTTTTTTTTATTTTTATCAAATTATTTTTTGTACTTTAAGACTTAAGAATTTATGAGTAATAAATTAAAACATTGTTATTCGTCATGATTTTTATACTTTCATAAGAGGTTCTTTTGAATTCTTATGGAATTAATTGTAATTTAAGGACAAAAGAGGAATTTTCTCAAAAAATTCATAAAATTTTTTAGTTGAGTTTGAATCAAAATCCCTCCCAAATATCGAATTGTTTTAATTACATGTTTAACTCACTCAAATATATAACGTTAACTCTGTTTGATTTTACACGAATATTATCAAATTAAAAATCTATTACGAGTGTTTTAAATTTGCAGATTTATTGATGAATAAAGAAAATTGATAAGAAAGGATTATATTGTTTATATTTTTCAATAATTTAATAATTTTCCAGTTTTAGTTAATTAATGATTTACTTGTACAGCAGTTGCGGAAACAAAGTCACTAAAGCAGTATTCCAGATCTTCAATGATTAATTTATATTTATTTATTTTATAATTACAATATGATTATAAATGATATCTAATTATTACCAGCTGAGTAACTTAGATCTAATGTTTGGTGTAGTGTAACAAACCAGGAGTCTCTGATGGGAATGGAATCTACGACCCTCACGCTAATAGTCTAGCATACTACCAGGGCACTTATAATTATGCTTTTATTTACATATAAGAAAGCATTTTCTATAATCTGTAAACAAGAGAGTCTGAATTTTTCTCTTCAACGCATTTGCAGTTCTCATCTCTCATATTTGATAGAAAAAAGAAATTTTAGTTACAAACCCTTGTGAATAGCTGTAATTATATTGTTTTCATAATAAGAGTTTTTGGTAATTGTGTGTTATTAAAAAATTACGCATTTAGTAGTCGGCTATTCAAGATAAAACATTTTTTATAAATAACTATGGGAGCATTAAATTTTTCGAATACGTATTAATATTACATGGTTATTGTATTGGATATTTAAAAATCAACAATTTGTCAAATTGTAAATACAGTGAATACAGTAAAATTAACAACTCTTTTACGAAATATTCCAAAGCAATAACTTAGGAAGCGAAAACTTAAATCCCCATTAATGCTAGCATTTCAACCATAAAAAGAGTACAAGTTTTTCTGTCCAAAAAAGAAAAAAAAAAAAATAATAAAATCTGAATTGGACTCCAGTCTAAGTTCAATCTTTGGTAATCATATAGAAGTGTTGGTATCCGAAGACAAATTCGAAATATGGAATTCAGCATCTAATTTTCATTTATATTTTATTGATGTTACATTCATTGATGTTATACTCATTAGTCAAATGATGTGACAAAAATTGTGTGCAGATAAAATTATCCATACAAGTTTTGAAGTATTAAGAGTATGTATTTGACAAGATTGGTGAACATGGTATAAAATAATTAATAACACATCATGCCATACCACACTATATCATAGAGTTCCATTCCACATCATACCATACCATAATCACAATTAAGCTATACATACCTGTTAGTTTGATAGATTGTTGTTAATTTCAAGTGTTTTCTTTTGATGCTGCTTTAAAGATTGAATTGCTTTTTCATATGGTCGTTTGCCCTTTTACTTCTGTAGACTCATTTACTTACGAAAGTATCAGTTCATCTGACATTATTATACTAAAGTGATGATGATGATGATGATGATGATGATAGGGCAATGAACTCCGACTTTCGTAGGTATATTTTTAATTCAGTATATTCTCTTGCGGTTAGTATTTCTCTCTATTAATAGTATTGATGTTTTATGACTTCAATACTATTTCAATTTATATAATAAGCATATACATATGTAAATACTTAAAGAAACCTTAAAAAAATTTATTGAAAGTAAGAACAAACATTTTTATAGATTTTAACTTACCACAAACTAAGCAATTTTGTTGTATACCTTACAACATGAAGTATGTACATATGTATGTCGACAATATAATAATTGTGTAATTATTTTTTTGAAGACTTGCTGGAGAGTTAATTTTAGGATACATTCAAGAATCTGAGATTTTACGTTTTACGGAAAGTACTCGAATAATAGGACTTCACGGCCTAAGCTGGCAAGTGTAGGAACATCATGTATGTATATTCATGCGATGTTTTAATTATACTCTACATCATCACAGGTGACTTTTGATCACACTCTAAAGAAATCGATAGAAAAGTGGGCAATAGTTTGACATTTCATCGATGTCTTCAGTCTCAGAATCAAAACTCTCGATTTACAATAAGCTTTAAACATTTTCAACAAATTGCAATCAATGTTGATGTCATTTTTAATGTATCATAAGATGTTGAATTCATCATTAACTGCTCTTATGTAATTTTACTACTAATTTTCAAACTTCTTTAACATGCTCATCAGTTGTTGATATGCTTCAGCAGTAGAAATATGTATGTCGGTGGCTTTAAAAGAGCTTGTGTCCTATAGACATATTTTTTACATGCTTTGAAAGATTCTACGAAGAATACTTTAATGTTTAATTAGCTTTCCATTTAAAACCGATCACTTAATTTAATATATGTATCTTCTTTAAAATTGTTTATGAATGACAGTTAATTTTTTTTTAGGTTTTAGAAAAAGAGTAAGATTTTTCGGTTTTTTCTATTTAAACTGAGAACATTAAGAAATGGCATTGTTTGTTTTTGCTTGGGTGGCCGTATATGGGTAAAAATATGGTTCTTTTCGACATTAGTCATAATCATGTTTAAATTTCAATTTCAATAAAATTCTTTCAAAGTGTTGTAGTTGCTTCCATGATCTGCTTATTTGCAGTTTCTAATGACTTCTGCTTTCGTTTTCTTGTTTATTCAAAACACAATTAAGGTAAAGTATTAAAGTTATTTTTTATGTCAGTCTCCTACAAAAGAGAGGACAACATTTTTCTGGATGTTTAAAAAAAAATATTGCAACAAAAATGTTTTAAATATGCAATCAGGAAGAGGAAATTGTGGACCAGTCGAATTGATGTGAACTTTTTTCTTTAAAATTATAATGAGAAATGAAATTATATGTGAAAAGTTGCTCCAAGTCTACAGAAAAAGCTAAACAAATTAATTTAACTACAACTTTTAGTACTACTGTTTTCATAGCTTTTATAGTGTTACAGTTTTTAAAAGATGAAAACGAAAAACCAGTACTACGAGTTTGCTTTGTATGTGTGTAAGTGCGTCTTACAATTGCCTAGTACTGTTGGATTGTTTTTTTTTATTGCTTTCTTAGCTTAGACGATTTGTAGCACTTTCCATTTCCAGTCATAACGCAAAAAGTTGTAGACCACTTGTTGTACGCAGGAATGAACGACCAGTGTCTGGACACAAACATAGTCACTAGTATGACCGGAGTTTCCATTAACGGATTACAAATCGCATTTGTTGCAGAATACAAACGCACTTTCCTAAGTGATTTATGATGTGGTTTTCACAATTTCATAAGATAAACAATTTGAATAAAAAAAAATTTTTTGGAATGTATTATTGTAATTATTTTTTTTTTTTTTGGTGATGAAGAGCCAGTATAGATTAAAATATAATAATATAATATATGTATATATAACATAATAAGCGAGAATAAATATATCTACGTAATTCGGCTTTAAATTTTCTCGTCATAAAATTATTGTGTTTACTGAGAATGTATGTTTCTCTTTTCGATTTTAAAATTATGTCAAATTACTTGGCGTTTTGTTATTTCCTTAATTTATCGTGTTTTAGCAAAAAAAAAAAATATATCTCAGACAAACGCTTCCATACAATCTTTGCTTCTTGTTTTTCGTCATGGCTTATTGGTAGACCAAAAAAAAAATAAATAAAAAACATATTACAGTACAATTTAACAAAGTAAAAAACGTATTCCAAAAGCAATAATGGGATTCACTTCTATAGAAACGCAACAAGAAGAAACGAAACGGGGAAAAGAGAAGTATTCATTACAGTGAAATAAATTAAAAACATAATATTGTAATATTATATTATATTTATAAAACATATTCAAATATTATATTAATAAAAATTAATATAACAAATTGTTCAAACAAGGGCAGAGAATAATATATGTATAATATTTGTAATCGATGCGTAATTTCTGAAGTCGCCGTGGTCTAGTAGGTAGTGTGTTGGCTTATTAGACGAAAGGCCTGAGTTCAAAGCCCAGGTCAGACATCAAAACGAAAATATGAAAATATTTCTTCGGCGACTTCCTCTAAGCAGATTTCTGGCAAAAACTCTGAGGGTAAAAATTGCCATGAAAAGCTTCTCAAAAATCTGTCGTTCGGAGTCGACGTTAAACTGTAGGTCCCGCCACTCATGTATATTAATTTTACACACACCACATGAGTGGTGTGAGAAGCTAGGCCGTAATGCTAACTGAAGGGTTATAATGGCCAATTATGTATTATGTATGTGTAATTTCTGAAATGATCCAGTACACCCACGGGACTTCCGCAAGATAATCAAAAGGGAGTAAGGATTGAGAGATATTCTAAAAAGTGGTTTCTCTTTTTATACAAAAATGTGCGTAGTTGGTTCAAAGTGTTCTCTATAATCGTTCTCGAGTTCTCTCTTCTCTTCACAAATGCTTTTGCCTTCATCCAAGCTGTGGGCGATCCATTTTCATTATGGCGCGTTCTATGACCTTTCTTTCAGCACACAGGCATGATAAATACACGATTTTGGTATTTTTGTAGGCAAGATCATCCTAATGCTTAAAGGGAAGAGAAAATTCAATTGAATGTTTTTGAAGAATTGTTCATTAATAATTAAATTGTAATTGTTATTAGTATTAAAAATAAATTTGTCTATTATATTACATTTTCTAAAAAAAGTGATGCCAATATAAAAATAAGAAATATGAAATTAAAAAAATATATTAAATAAAAATCTAAAAAAGTTTTTTTTATATGGTGATCATTAAATTATAATTCAGTTACTTATACACATCCCTGTTCAGGTGAAATTGGGTTAGTACAATACACAGAGACAATATCTAAAACATAAATGAGTACAGTCCAAATATTTATGTTACATATTTATGTTAAATTACTGAAATATGTTTCATGTAAATGTATGTTGTATGTGCATAAAAAATGATAGCCATGATATATAAATATGTATGTAGATAAATTAACTGAAGCAAGTAAATGTCTGTTTATAGTACTATGTGCTCAATGTTTTTGGAATTCTGATAAATGGATGGTACATTTGACGTTAAGGAGATATTGTCACGGAAACATTGGGTGACGGAAATGATTTTCAAATACGACAACCACGACACAGTCAAACGCTTTGGTGATGTGTGGGTATCAAAAGGTAATAATGGTATTGTATTCATATTAGAAAATATATTAAGTGGAAAGTTAAACAAAGAGTGAGGTACAGCGAAAAAAAAATTTAATTCAAAAATAAGTTACTCACAAAAATATCATCCGTAAATACATACATATCGTACATACATATCGTACATAAATGATACTTATTGTATATTGTGTGCTGGTATTTTTGTACGCAGAACAAATTTTTAAAGCCTTTGAACTTCTTTGACAAAAATGATTAGAATGTGTTCATATTATGATGAAAAGTTATTTAAAGCTTGTCATCGACATACATTTGTAATACATATTTAAAATGACATTATACTGAAGAACTTTTCGTCTGATCGATTTTCTCATACATTCTAATTCAAGATGTCACGTTTCTTTTAACAATTTCAATTTCAAATAGAATATTTTTTTTTAGATTTTCTATTTGCCTTTAATTGTTAATTGGAAATGTTATTGAAACTCCAATTCTACATATATTCGGTACACACATTTAACGATATTGTCGATATGTTTCTTATTTTAAATAAAATAAATGTCTTTATTTCTTTTATTAAACGCATAAACTCAATTTAATATTGGTTGAGTCGTTAAATCCCCTTTTATTTTTAGAAAATGTTGTATATATGAAAATATGTTGTGTATGTATGTCGTCCGTATATAAGAAAATTTTTAGGTATTTTTCGCATATGTATACTATTGTTTAAAAAAATAAGACTTTTGTTGAGCACGGAAGTAAAATAAGAAATTTTTTGAAAAATAACTGAATTTATTCTTAACTGATATTTCACAAGAACAAATTTTATAGCGGTTTTACTAATTTTATTTTATTTTAACGTTTTTATTAATAAAATTGTAATAGAATATAAAGTCATTACTTTTTCATTAAACCTCTAAGTGTCACATTGGTGTCCTCATTGTTTTGCACATCACTGTAGGTTTACCGAAATGTAAAAAACCATATACATATACAGACTTTAATTCAATGTGAAACAGGAAATATGGTTTATTGTGCTTTTTTCAACATCAGTCAATGAGTCATTTAGTCAGTCATTCAAAAAGTGGTCGCTGTTAAGGCTATGTAATGTTTTTCGCTATAGTATTGCATTATAGTGACTTAATCCATCAAATTAAATAAACGCACTACGTAACAACATAATTATTAAATTAAATTAAACAAAAGAGTAAAAAATAAACATAAAACTTAATCAAATTAAATCGAAAAAATATATACGAGTAAAGGAAACACGCATGCATACATACATATGTATGTATTTAGTGCACTAAATATCATTAAATAATTTAATACTTTTTTTTTTTTGATTTGGAGTTGAAGAGCAATGAATAAATTCTTTGAATGAATATAAGTTAGAAATTCATAATGAAAGCATACATCATATATCACACAGGGAAATTGTTATCAATATTTTAATTAAAATTTAGTTGCAATAACCTTCACGATAAGGTCGGTTGTTTTGAGAAATCAAACCTCCCTTTCCACATTTTGCTATTATTACTGTTTACTGCTACCGAAATCTTAATTGTCTACATAAGAGGTTATTAATTAAAAAAAAAAAAATCCTTGTCTCTTTATATTTTACTTTTAATTTTTGTACGTAGAGATATTTGGCATATGATATTACATATGTACTTAGATATTAAAAATGACATTGTCAAGTTAATTTGTTTTTTTTTTGTTCTTAATACTATAGAGAGTATGTATATCTATTGACTTTAAGATAAAATAACACAAACACAAAAAACATTAGGAGCAAACATATACAAATTGACTGTGGACCACGTAAATCAAACACACATGTCGCGTGAACAAAACTTATAAATATGTACATATTTAATACATATTTAATGTACGTATTTAATAACACAATGTGGTTGAAAGTGACCAGTAACCATATTTTGTTGATTTTTTTCAATATCAGATACGATTTCATTATTTTCATGATAAACATTTAAAAAGTTTTAACAAAGATAATGTAGAGTAAATCAAACATAAAACTTGGCTTTGACATCTTGAACAAAAGGAACATTAAAAAATTCTTTCGATGATCCACGTCTCTTTGTAGTAGGTCTGAGAGTCGACTTTAAACTGGGAACCACACAATACATGGATAGAATTAATACATACGTTATGGTTGGGCTGAGAAGTTAAGTCGTTATTCTGACTAAAAGGGTTGTAATGGTTAATCCATGAGTATATCTTTAGTATACACTTTTAATTTTCCAATTAAAAATTGTTTACATGCATTGTGTAAATGCACGATAAGATACAATCGTAATCACTTTTTTTTAACAAAAAAAAAGAAAAATATTGAATACTACACCAATCGCAGTTATATTTAGTGTTGTTTGTAATAATAGATAAAAGCAGCCTTAATTGAAACAATTAGATTGATTTTTTAATGAACCAAATAAAATGTTCATAAAAAATAAAAGGTAGTTAGTACATATATTGGCTTATTAGACGTGTGGCCTCGTTTCAAACCCCAGGTCAGACATGAAAACGAAATATGAAAAAATATTTCTTCGGCAACTTCCTCTCAGCAGATTACCGGCCAAAACCTTGCAAGTAAATAAAACTGCCATGAAAAGTTTCTCAAAAATCCATCACTTGGAGTCGAGTTTAAAACTGTAGGTCCCGCCTCTCAAGTATAAAAATTAACGCACACAACATAAATGGTGCGTGAAACTAGGTCATTCATAATCCCGACTAAAGGGTTGTAATGGCCAATTATGTATGTATGACGTTGAGCGAGTTAGGGAAACGTTGTTAAAAGCGTTTCAGTGTGTGTTTAAAAACATGAGTAGATGAGTCCAAGGAAAGGTATTTTTCAAATTTGAATGCTGGCAGGAATAATAACGACCGGTAGCGTAGATTTACAGGGTTCAAAAGATCCAATAGCACAATGTTTGTTGATTAGGAGTTATTTGAATTAAAAAGCAATGTTGTATCAGATTGTTAGAAAACTCGGCCCGTAAAAGAAACACTAACTGTAAAGTAAGTTTCAAGACGCAACTCAATGAATACAATAAAGAGATCTACTAGAGGAATTTAGAGTTTAATAATTTAAGTAGTTAGTTATATATAGTATTACTATTTATTTAATTGAGGATACAACAGTTGAACTGAGACCAGTAGATTCATTATATCTGTCAACATCCGTACAATTATGGATAAGAGGAGGAGTTCTTCGCTAGGAATAAGAAATTTAGAAATATATTGCAATTACGGTTCTCGTTTGGGCAGGCCAAACAAGACTAGAAATATTTTAAATTATTTAAATTCTATGCAATTTGATATTATTTTCATTAATAAAAGTAACATTTAAGAGATAATCTGCTGTTTTAAATGATTAATGATTGTATTGCTTGGAAGTGTAAATTTTCTAAAATACACATTGTATGTGACGGGCAAATCGGTATTGTTGAATAATTTTGAATTTTGAATTTATTTCTTTAGGTATTTTCGAAGCAAATGTAAACGATAAATGATATCTTATAACAATATTTGTGTTTGCCACTGTTAAAAAGGTAACGATAAAAAATATTAACACTTTTAGTCAATGGCAAAAAATATAATTTTCAACAAATAAATCGAAATGTCAGTTTTGAAATTTATTACAATTTACACAATGATTTATCGCATTTACAGATTAAGACTCTATTCCCACTTACAAACCCTTGAATCTATTCTCCTATACTGTTATCTACACGGACCACATATTCTACAAATACAACTTTTAAGTATTGTTACTTTGTAATGAAACCAAAAATATGTATAAAGAATATATGTATGTACATATGTACGTATGTATGTATGTATACATACTATATGTATTAATAAAGAAAAATTTAATAACTAACATTATATTGAGTAAAACAAAACAAATATTAAAAAATTTCAAATAATGTTAAAGGTTTATAGATTGTTTTATTAAAACAAAGAGAATAAATTTGTTGGCACTATCAATAATTGAGTATTTATAGGACTGGAACAAAAGCAAAATAATTAAATTAAATAAATCGATAAATAAAAGCAGAGGTTTTTCATTTTTGGTTAATATCACTTTATCGCATTTATGCTGAACAAACAAAACAATTAATAAGATTTATGATCTTTTGTCATTTCTATCACTTGATAAAGATCCAAAACAATAGGTGTTTGTAGTATCATGAGGTTAATGCAACACATACATACATATGTAGATTTAATGCTGTAATTATCAAGCTTTAAAATGTTGACTAAAATAAAGTTGATTGAAGAATGCGGTGCAATTTCATTTATTTACTTACAACAATTTGATAGCAACTTGAAAGATAGTAGTAGTCAGTACTTTACTTCGATTATATATGTGTGTATGTATGTTTAAATAAACTGACAACCCCGACCTTGGCCTACAATATTTCATCTCTAATATAATCATAACTTGCAAGTACTTGAGGCCAGACCGCATATATGTATGTAGGATATACATACGTACATAAATTAGTCAATAAATAATGACACCACTTGCCTAAACAATAATAATAATAATATAATTAACAATAATCGAATTGAGTTGAAATTGAAGACGTAACAAAAAAAAAAAAAAAAATACTGCGCATAGTGATGTAAAAATAATGGGATACTAATGTGACATTTAGAGATGTATGAGAAAATAAGTTATATGAGAATATATCACAAACGTAACAAATCTCATTGCGGTATTATAATTATTTTATTTTCTAATCTTTATTAAATTTTATTACATTATACTAATGTTGTTATAGGGTTGTTAATATTTTATAGAGACACTTGTGATGCTCAGAACTGTTAAAAATTGTCTAAGCAATATATCATACCAAGCAAATTTGATTTGATTTAACAATGTGGATCAGTCCAATAACTTGATATTGTTATCTTTGAAACATTTCTTAGGTCAATTTGCAGTATATTGAGGGTCGTTATATTGCCGGAACACGCATCGAATTGGAATTTTGATATTCGAAACAAAATTTTGAATCACATCCTAATCTGTTACTTTCTAAATGTCTTGTAATCTAACATCATGCATGTTTTTCATCGTGTTTTTTATTATTATTCACATTTCTGTAATTGAAAAAAAAAATATTTAACAGTTTCATTTATAAATTCAAATTTACGGCATAAAATAATATGATATTATTATTTGTTTAATAGAATTCCAGTAACTTGAGGAAAGAATGTAACTTTTAGGCAATACCAAAGATACATATACATACGTATATTGCTTAATTGTTTATATAAGAGGCTTTCTTGTTTCCTTACTGACGTTAATAATTAATAAACGAGTACATTTACAAAATGTAGTTGCCTATGAATTTCTCCGTTTTTTTTTTTTATTAGTTTATATACATTTTAATTTTCGTAACTTGAAATTGTTTTCAATGTAATAGTGATTTTATAATATTATTAATTTTAAATTTGTAATCGTGGTTTATTTTCTATACATTAATTTTTTTTCTGATATTTTACAGTCAATTAAGTGCAACAATCCAATTTATTTTTCCTTTTTCATTTCGCCATTACCCCTCATTTATTGTTTCTATTTTCATTTTACAATAAAAACTGTTTTTTCTTATTCATATTTAGAGTTTTTCAACACCACTTGCATAAATAAACAGCACGCAATGA